>CM060903.1:1187253109-1197253109 GCA_030737815.1 Allium fistulosum
AAAACTATATTCAAATTTTAAATATAAAATTCCTGGATATGATAAATATTATAATTATATGTGTATATAAACTCCACCATTTAAATTAAGCTAAAATATCCGTAAATATATAGATAAATATATACAAGCTTTATGATGTTGAAAACACATATATATAAGTATATAAATATACAAGTATATGAATGTATGCTTATATGAAATGATATATATGAAAAGTTGTATAAATGTGAATATGTATATATAATGACAATATATACAAAAGCAATGTGTATGAAAAATATGTATAATTGTAAAGGTATGCGTATGATAACAAACACATGCAAATAAAAGATATGTATATATGTTATGTGAAAATAGTGCATATAAATTATGGATATGTGCATGCAAAAGATTCATGATGATAAATGAAATAAATATATATATACATAAGTTAAGATGTATATAGTATTTGTAAATATGGAAATGTATAAATATATATATGATGATAAGAATATGCATAAGTATATGTATATATGGAAATATGTAGAGGTGCAAATATATACATGGTGACAAATACATGCAATGTAAAGGTATATGTACATATGTTACATAAAATGGTAGATAGGTAAATATATATATATATATATATATGTTAATAGAAAATAATGTATATGAAAACCCCTTAATATATATATATATATATACATATAGGTGTATACACAATAGGGGACATCATTGTGAAAAATTTAATTCAAAAACATACAAAACATAACATCAAGTCTCATAAAAGATAAAATCAATGTCAAAAATAAAATCAAAGTCAAGCATAAAATCAAATCAGCCTATAATATATCTAATCACTATATAAAATCAAATCAAGGCAAAAGCAAAAGATCAGATCAAATAAAAATGTACCTCAACCTGTACAAAATCTACAGCCACTGTTTGCTTACTTGATACACTTCCATCCTCTATTTATACGTAGAGCTATGACCTGTTATGTTGATAAAAAAAGAGAAACAAACTAAACAAGAATCAAGGCAGTAGAAGCTGAAGCCCGAGGAAGATCAAAACAATAAAAAGCAGGGGGCATCTTCCTATAACTGTGAGTAATATATATATATATATATTTAGATGTAAAATTATGATTATGCAGCCTTGAAGTGTTGTTGTCAAGTATGCTTGAAAAACTGTAATACAAAAATGCTTGTATATGAACATATGTTAAGTTACAACCAGGGTAAAGCTAGGCAGTGTATATAACTGTGAGTACAACTCAAAATTTGCGTCTGGAAGTTTATAAACATCCATGTGCTTCTGGTTCTGAAGAAAACTCTCCTTGTTGTCAAGTATCATGTGTAAATAAGTGGATGTACCTTGTATGAGTGTGTGTTAGTTTGGTTATATATACATGTAACTCAAAAAGGCATATGAACATCACCCTGTTCTTGAAAAGTTAAGACCCTGTAAACCTGTAAAAATCATTATCTCCCTAAACATTGAATTTAAAGCTATGATCCTGAAGGAAAACCTGTTATTTTAGTATAGTTGATTTTAAAAATGGTCTTATTTGATATCTCAAGATGCAGAAGGAGGAAAATGCAATTTACAGTACATCACTTGTAACTGACCCAAATCAAACTCCATAAACTAATCCATTGGTTACATAAGCTGGTTAGTCATCGAAAACCGTGATTTTTGGCGATGATCTTAGAATTTTTAGTGGGGTATTAAGGAAGAAAGGTTGAATTGAACAGTTTGGAGTCTTTGGCCAAATTCTGGTGATGTGTACGGTGGCGTGACTCGGATTTGGTTCTGAAGAAGGCTGGGGTAGTGGGGAACTCGAGAAAAATGCGGCAGCATTTTTCAGAGGGCCGCGGTGGCCAGGCGATCTTGAAGTAGTGTTTGGGTGGGACTTTGGATGAGTTGGGGGTTCGAGGCGATGACGTTGATGTGACGACGAGGTGGGCATGCGGTAGGAGGGGAATAGGAAGAGGTGGTCTAGGCGAAGCTTTTGGCGAAGTGGGTTGAACTCCGGTGGTCGAAGATGGTAGTACGAGGTAGGAATGGTAGTCGGTCGTTTTTCCTGGTGGTGGTGATTGGTTCGATTTCAATTTTGGGCTTTTGAGGAAGAACTAGGTGGCTAGGATGGTTGCGTGGGTCAAAGGTGACTGGGAGGAGAGGTCAGTGTTGGTTGGCGACGCATCGCCGGCGTGTGCACGTGCACGGCTAAGAGTTGTGCAAGTTGATGCAGCAGATAAAAGAGAAGATCAGAGGAGGGAAAGATAACTGGGAAGAAAGGAGAAAGTAAGAAAAGTATGGGCCGGGTTTGGGCCAAGATAGGAAAATAAAGGAAAATAAGAAGAAAGAAAAGGGTAGAGTAAAAGAAAAGATAGGAAAAGGAAAAAAATAAAAGGAAGGAAAATAAGAAAAGAAAAAGAAAAAGAAAAAAGGAGAGGAAGAAATGTGTTTTACAAATTTATTTATATGACAATTTATATTTTCTTCTAAAAATCTATTTTTAATTTAAAATCCAAAATTTATAGCTCAATAATATTTCATAATTTAAGTGGTAATTGATTACATTATAATTTGATTCGAAACTTATATAAAGTGGTAAACTCCTATTAACTAATAATGGATTGTTTTAATTTCTTTAATTGTAGTAATTTGGATAAAGATATAAGTGGATTCGGTTAAGTAAAGTTAATAAAATGAAATATGTGATTTGTATGATATTTGTTATCGATCGTTAAACTGATAACAATCTATATTTTGCCTTAATTCTATTGGAGGTTTAATTCAATTATTCTTGACCGTACTATTAAGTGGTCAGACAAGTTAAATAGTAAATTAAAAAAATGATACGGTTATTTGAATAAAGATCTGTAATAAATCCCCATATTTAAATAGTGTCACCCAAAATAATAATTGTTTATTTTAAACAATTTACTCTTTTAAATTTATTACCCGAATTCGAAGAGGCCGGGGTCGGATATCAATAATATCTGGTACCACTTCGATAATACGGCGAGACTTCACGAGTTGATATTAGAATTTAATATACTGGGCTTGGATTAATTTAACAAAGTCAACCATTTAAGTAAGTAGTGGTACTTAGATATTATTATAATATCAATGGATTTCCATAGCAGTGTTTTGGTTATAATTAGATAAAACTCCTTGTGTTGTACGAGTTACCTTGGTTTTTGAAGAAATTTTGTAACTTAAGTATTTCATATTAAGTGGGTTTACTCACGCTGGTTTCCAGCCTGACTCGGGTGTTACTTTATTGTAATGCTCGGGTCAGACCGAGTATTACAGATTTTCAGATTAGGACGTTTTTGGAGCTCAGGAGGCGAGCTGGATGGTAGAGACGTATTGACTATATTCCGCTGTGTATTATAGGCTGTGTAGACTGCAGTAGAGGACAAGTTATTATAACTGTCTAGATTTTGTTATACTTTGATAACTTGTATGTATGATAACAGTTATAGCTTTTTCTTTGTATAAAATGTTGTTATTGTATATTATATTTTGTTCCGCTGCGATTGTGAGATTCTGTGCTGTTGTTTTCTGTTTCTTATTCTATCTCCTTTTCTTAAAACCCTAACAACCTGGTATTTTCGGCACTCGATTGCTTGGCACTCTATGCAGTGAACGTATTAGTGTTGATTTTCGGGAGTCAAAAATCGCCCGGTCGTTACACGTGGTATCAGAGCTGAATGTTAAGCGAGAACCTTGGCTCTAGTGGGGATTACTCATTAGAGATAGGGTCAGTAGTACCCTAGAATGAGTTGAGTGTATTATATATGAGGGCGTACTTGTTATTTTCATAAATAATGATTTTAAAAATGATTTTTAAGTAAATTTTACACAAGAAAATAATTTTGTAGATTATTATAGTATATTAAGTTAATTGGTTGTTGTTATTGAAATTTAGTAAGGTTATGAGACTTAAGTGGTAAAACATATATAACCAGATAAAAATTTGGGTAAGGATTAATTACACAAGTAAGTTAAGCTAGAAATGGATTCAAACCCGAATTTAAAATTCCAGAAATTCCAAAAGTATTTTTTTTCAAGGTGTTTTAAAATGAAATAAGTACCCTGATTATATTGTTTTCCAGAAATTATGATGGAATATATGGTGTGTTTGATTTCCAGATATGATAATCATCATAAATTGGGTATTGTGTCTTAATAAAGGATGTTTATTACAGAATAAACAATGATAAAACAGAGTGAAATGTTTAGGGAAGTGAAATCTTGTAAGCATGATTACAAATGTGACTTATAAAATTAAAATGGATTTAAATTGTGAAGTTTTAAATCTAAGCCCCAGAGAAATTTTGAAACTGTTTCAAAGTGTTGAAGGAAATAATAAATAATATTATTTAGAATATTTTGAATATAGAAATCTTTGTTTTAAAATAAGAGTTGTTTTGAAAATGAGTTGTTTGGATTAAAAACCAAGAATGGTTTAAAATTTAAGATGTGATTTGGTATGTAAATGGGAGAAATATGTATATATGTGTGGATACATGTGATTTCAAAGTTGACTTGAAATAAATATTGATGTTTGAGTTCTGAGATCCCCCTTAGAATGAGATGTATAACCCAAAGGAAAATAAGTTTTTGAACTTATAAGTGGGAAGTGATATTAATAAGAATTGGATTTGGAATGTAAAATTTAAATTGAGAAGGGTTAGATGGATTGAATAAATTGAAATTTAACTTAAGGCAAGTTAAATAAGTTTTAAACTTATAGCCTAAAATGGGATATTTCAAGGTGGGATTACGATTTAACTTAGGGAAGTTAAATGGGTTAAATTGGAAAAAAAGTTATGTATGAATAATTTCAAATAGCTTTTGAAATAAAAACGGGTTTCGAATTCTGGAAATTTGTGATGGATAATTTGGATGTTTATTTGCTTTGACATATCCTGTTATCATCCTGTTTGTTATTGACGGTGTATATACAAACTGTAAATTAGATTATTTCGATTAAATTGAGAAGTGGAGTGAAATGTTATATATATCCATTCCTGAAATTAAATAGAAGTAAAACTTTATCCTGAAATTTATTTCAATGATTTTGATTTTTATAGAAATAAAATTGAACTTATGAAAATGGAATCATTTTGAACTCAAGTTTGAAATTTTAAAACAAAACCTGTTAACCGGAATTGTTTAAAGGATTAGGTTTAATAATTTGAAGTTATAATTGGGTAATAAATTGAATTCTAAAAATTGATTTATTCTAAAGGGATTTGAACTCTCACTCGAACCTTGAAATAAGTTTAAGTAGGGGTAATTTGAATGAATATTTGAAATTTGGGCTCAGACTTGAATTATTTTAAAGACTTGGATTGTTAGATTAAATATTAAGGGTTAATTTGATTTAAGTGATTAAATCGGTATTTAAAAATTGAACAAGAATTTATACAAATCAAGATGGTTTAAAATTTGAGAATGGAATTGAAATTAATTCAAATTGGGAATTGATTTGAATTGAAAAGGAATCGAAGTTAATTCGAATTGGAATTGAGTTGAATTAGTTGGAAGTCGAATTTGGAATTGATTGAATTGGAAGTTGGGAATGGAATCAATTTGACTCTGAAACTATTTTCAAATAAATTATTTTAATACAAACTGTTTAAGTCTATCTTCTTAAATATTCTGATTTTCCAAGCTATTTACTATACAAACCATTCTTTTTAAAACTCAAACTATCTTATATTAACTATTTAACTATTTTAAAACTATTCAAGCTTTTCTAAATTCAAACTGGTCAGGGAAGAAATTGTTTATATTTAAATCGTGAATTTAAATACAAATTGTGGTAAAATTGAAGTTATAACCCAAATAGAATTCAAAGCAATTTTGAATTGGAGCCAGAATCAAAATATTAAGGTAAAAATGATTTTGAAGTATAATGGTATATTTTGAATAAATATGATGATTTTAAATGAAGGTTGGATAGTACCATGACTAAAACTCACTTTATAAGGAGTAAGAAATGTTACAAATGACTTTGAAAAAGGAAATCGAACTTGAAAATTTTGATTTGGCATTAATGAGATTATAAATATTAGTTATATATTTAAACTTCCTTGTTGAATTTGTAATCAGAAGATCCTTGAAAGATATTTGGAATACTAAATGGAGTTTATATAAGTATGAAGTTGACTCCGAAATTATTGATCTGAAAATTTTCGAGTTAAAAGGAATGATTTTATATGTGTATGAGAATGAAACCGGAAAGGTTTTGGAACCCAGTGATTTTGAAAGGCTTTTGATTTTGGCAGAAAGGCAATTTTGGAAATTTGGTAAACCAAATTTGAGAATTATCGATTTTGAAGATATCGATTTGTGTAAATGAGGTTTATATGTGATACATATAAAGAGTATGATTTGAAAAGTACTATATATGTATATAGTATGATATGTTTTGAGAAAGATATGGGAAAAAAGGCACCCCCATTGAGAGTCGAAACTTATAGTAGGAGATCCACTAGGTGTTTCTGCCTAGAACCCTAAGGGCGGGTTCAATAAAATTGGAATGCCAAAGGATGTCCGGACAGAAAATCGAGTTCCTGATGATCATTTGTTGGGTAGCGTAAGTCGGATGGTGCTGATACCTACAGTTACATTGGGTTTTGCCATGATGGAAACGTAACCTTTGTTGTAACTGCAATCTATCGCAGTTCCATAGCGTAAGTCGAGTGGCAGTGATTGCCTACAATCTACGTTTGATTTCGCTGGGATAGCGACGTAACATCGGTAGATTGCGATCTATGTTGTTTGGTTCCATAGCATAATTCGTGTGGCAGTGAGTGCTTACAGTCTACACTGGGTTCCACTGGAACAGTGACAAAACTTTGTGTAGTCTGCGATCTATGTGGTAAAGTTTCGTTTGGCAGCGTAATGTGAGGGGCGTTGATGACTACAGTTGCACGGGTTTTGCTGTGATGGCAACGCAACCCTAGGTGTAGCTGCAATCTATGCAGTTTCCATGGCGAAAGTCGAGAGGTGCAGATGCCTACAGTTTTTTATGGATTTCGCCAGGATGGCGACGCAATCATAGTGCTAACTGCGATCCATGGAGGGGGTATGATTTCCATAGCATTTCTGAAAGGGTTTTCCAAGTATTTTCACTAGGTGTTGAAACGGGTCTACTAAGTACTTATAGATTTTCAGTCCTACGCCTGATCAACGAATGACTAAATTTCTGTGAGAACAAGGATAGACTTGTTTGGACATCGAGTTATAAAAAGTATTTCTATATAAAACTAATTTGGTAATAATTTTAAAGTGTTTTAAAATTGTATAATAAAAAGAGTAAGGAAGTTAAAATGTTTAAAGAATGATTTAATAAATAATAAATATCAAAAAAAAATTAAAATTCTCGCTTCGTTCCTTTTCGAGGACGAAAAGTTCTAAGGGGGGAGCAATGTAACGACCCGGATTTTTTTAACGTTTGTAATTGGGTAATTAACTGATTTAAGATTATTGGGATATTAATTTTGATTGGTCGAATAAATAAATTTTTTGGTAGTTAAAATATCTGTATATGTAAATTGATTAAAAACTATATTAAAATTTTAAATATAAAATTCCTAGATATGATAAATATTATACTTATATGTATATACAAACTCCACCATTTAAATTAAGGTAAAATATCCATAAATATATACAAGCTTTATGATGTTGAAAACATATATATATATATATAAGTATATAAATATACAAGTATATGAATGTATGCTTAGATGAAATAATATACATGAAAAGTTGTATAAATGTGAAAATGTATATATAATGACAATATATACAAAAGCAATGTGTATGAAAAATATGTATAATTGTAAAGGTATGCGTTTGATAACAAACACATGCAAATAAAAGATATGTATATATGTTATGTGAAAATAGTGCATATAAAATATGGATATGTGCATGCAAAAGATTCATGATGGAAAATGAAATATATATATATATATATATATATATATATACATACATAAGTTAAGATGTATATAGTATTTGTAAATATGGAAATGTATAAATATATATATATATGATGATAAGAATATGCATAAGTATATGTATATATGGAAATATGTATAGGTGCAAATATATACATGGTGACAAATACATGCAATGTAAAGGTATATGTACATATGTTACATAAAGTGGTAGATAGGTAAATATATATGTGTTAATAGAAAATAATTTATATGAAAACCCCTTAATATATATATATAGGTGTATACACAATAGGGGACATCATCATGAAAACATTTAATTCAAAAACATACAAAACATAACATCAAGTCTCATAAAAGATAAAATCAATGTAAAAAATAAAATCAAAGTCAAGCATAAAATCAGATCAGCTTATAATATATCTAATCACTATATAAAATCAAATCAAGGCAAAAGCAAAAGATCAGATCAAACAAAAATGTATCTCAGCCTGTACAAAATCTACAGCCACTGTTTGCTTACTTGATACACTTTCATCCTCTATTTATACGTAGAGCTATGCCCTGTTATGTTGATAAAAAAAGAGAAACAAACTAAACAAGAATCAAGGTAGTAGAAGCTGAAGCCTTAGGAAGATCAAAACAATAAAAAGCAGGGGGCATCTTACTATAACTGTGAGTAAAAAATATATATTTTTAGATACTGTAAAATTATGATTATGCAGCCTTGAAGTGTTGTTGTCAAGTATGCTTGAAAAACAGTAATACAAGAATGCTTGTATATGAACATATTTAAGTCATAACCAGGGTAAAGCTAGGCAGTGTATATAATTGTGAGTACAACTCAAAATTTGCGTCTGGAAGTTTATAAGCATCCATGTGCTTGTGGTTCTGAAGAAAACTCTCCTTGTTGTCAAGTATCATGTGTAAATAAGTGGATGTACCTTGTATGAGTGTGTGTTAGTTTGGTTATATATACCTGTAACTCAAAAAGGCATATGAACATCACCATGTTCTTGAAAAGTTAAGACCCTGCAACCTGTAAAAATCATTATCTCCCTAAACATTGAATTTAAAGCTATGATCCTGAAGGAAAACCTGTTTTTTTAGTATAGTTGATTTTAAAAATAGTCTTATTTGATATCTCAAGATGCAGAAGGAGGAAAATGCAATTTACAGTACGTCACTTGTAACAGACCCAAATCAAACTCCATAAACTAATCCATTGATTACATAAGCTGGTTCGTCATCGAAAACCTTGATTTTTGGCGATGATCTTAGAATTTTTAGTGGGGTATTAAGGAAGAAAGGTTGAATTGAACAGTTTGGATTCTTTGGCCAAATTCCGGTGATGTGTACGGTGGCGTGACTCGGATTTGGTTCTGAAGGAGGCTGGGGTAGTGGGGAACTCGAGAAAAATGCGGTGGGATTTTTCAGAGGGCCGCGGTGGCCAGGCGATCTTGAAGTAGGGTTTGGTTGGGACTTTGGGTGAGCTGGGGGTTCGAGGCGATGACGATGAGGTGGGCGTGCGGTAGAAGGGGAATAGGAAGAGGTGGTTTAGGTGAAGATTTTGGCTAAGTGGGTTGAACTCCGGTGGTCGGAGATGGTGGTACGAGGTAGGAATGGTAGTCGGTCATTTTTCCTGTTGGTGGTGATTGGTTCGATTTTGGACTTTTGAGGAAGAACTGGGTGGCCAGGGTGGTTGCGTGGGTCAGAGGCGACCGGGAGGAGAGTTCAGTGGTGGTTGGCGACGCATCGCCGGCGTGTGCATGTGCACGGCTAAGAGTTGTGCAAGTTGATGAAGCAGATAAAGAGAAGATCAGAGGAGGGAAAGATAACTGGGAAGAAAGGAGAAATGAAGAAAAGTATGGGCCGGGTTTGGGCCAAGATAGGAAAATAAAGGAAAATAAGAAGAAAGAAAAGGGTAGAGTAAAAGAAAAGAAAAGATTGGAAAAGGAAAAAAATAAAAGGAAGGAAAATAAGAAAAGAAAAAGAAAAAAAGCGGAAGAAATGCATTTTACAAATTTATTTATATGACATTTTATATTTTCTTCTAAAAATCTATTTTTAATTTGAAATCCAAAATTTAAAGCTAAAAAATATTTCATAATTTAAGTGGTAATTATTTACATTATTATTTGATTCGAAACTTATATAAAGTGGTAAACTCCTATTAACTAATGATGGATTGTTTTAATTTCTTTAATTGTAGTAATTTGGATAAAGATATAAGCTGCTTCAGTTAAGTAAAGTTAATAAAATCAAATATGTGATTTGTATGATATTTGTTATCAATCGTTAAACTGATAACAAACTATATTTTGCCTTAATTCTATTGGAGGTTTAATCCTATTATTCTTGACCGTACCATTAAGTGGTCAGACGAGTTAAATAGTAAATTAAAACGATGATACGGTTATTTGAATAAAGATCTATAATAAATCCCCATATTTAAATAGTGTCGCCCAAAATAATAAATTGTTTATTTTAAACAATTTACTCTTTTAAATTTATTACTCGAATTCGAAGTAGCCGGGGTCGGATATCAATAATATCTGGTACCACTTCGATAATACGGCGAGACTTCACGAGTTGATATTAGAATTTAATATACTGGGCTTGGATTAATTTAACAAATTCAACCATTTAAGTAAGTAGCGGTACTTAGATATTATTATAATATCAATGGATTTCCATATCAGTGTTTTGGTTATAATCAGATAAAACTCATCGTGTTGTACTAGTTACCTTGGTTTTTGAAGAAATTTTGTAACTTAAGTATTTCTTACTCATGCTGGTTTCCAGCCTGACTCGGGTGTTACTTTATTGTAATGCTCGGGACAGACCGAGTATTACAGATTTTCAAGTTAGGACGCTTTTGGAGCTCAGGAGGCGAGCTGGATGGCAGAGACGTATTGACTATATTCCAATGTGTATTATAGGCTGTGTAGACAGCAGTAGAGGACAAGTTATTATAACTGTCCAGATTTATTGTACTCTGATAACATGTATGTATGATAATAGTTATAGCTTTTTCTTTGTATAAAATGTTGTTATTGTATATTATATTTTGTTCCGCTGCGATTGTGAGATTATGTGCTGTTGTTTTCTGTTTCTTATTCTTTCTCTTTTTCTTAAAACCCTAACAACCTGGTATTTTCGGCACTCGATTGCTCGGCACTCTATACAGTGAACGTATTAGTGTCGATTTTCGAGAGTCAAAAATCGCCCGGTCGTTACATTGATAAACTCCTTTATCATGTGAAACGTTACGGATTATGTCACTGGACTTCCAGTGAGCTTTATGTCATGTTATATACTATACAGTGACATTGTGATCATATAATAATGCTGTGGAATTATCAACATTTGGAATCACCCTTCGGTTCAGTTATAAATTTGTTCATTTATATTTATATACATTTTTCTTTTATTGTAACACTATTCAAGGTAATATAATTAGCCTTTTCATCGAATCAGCCGTGGCGTTTTATTTGTAACATTTCCAATTTGAAGATTCTTAACTCAAATTTATTATTGACATATTATACTCAATTTCACTTATGAAGTTTGAGTCTGATCACTCCTTCATAAGACGTTTGTTATTTCAGTAAACATTTCATAAGAAGTTCGTTGTTTCAGCAAACATTTCTCTGGTATTTCATAAATACATGAGAACACCTCAAACAGCCATTTAGTGAAGTTTATTTGGATTTGATATTTGTTTCATGTATTAAATACATAAACAAAAAACATATTAATAAGGTGTTCTTGCATATCATTTTGGGACATTCCCAATATCTTTTATACTCGCTATAAAAGACATCAATTGCAAATCCATTGTAACGACCGTGATTCTGAATTACTGTCGTAATAAATATTTTAAAAATTTGTAACAACCGTGATTTTTGAATTACTGTCGGAGTAAATATTTTAAATAGAAATTTTTAAAGTGAAATTTGGAAATTTAAAAATGATGCAAAGTCAGTGCCAATTTCATGAGATGTGTTATTTTTCAATTAGCCTTCACGTGTATGTAGAATTGGGCCTAATTCAAAAGCAAAGTGGAACCCATTTGTTGTTGTGCTGTCACAATTTCTTTAATTATGCAAGTGGAACATTTTGCTTGCTATCTCTTATGCAAAAGCAAATATGAGAACATTTGATGTCACCAAGTTTCAAAAGCCAATGTGCACACAGTACATTATTTCCATCATTATTTTAGAGGCAGCAAGTACTTTCTCTCCACTTATGAACGTTCCACATAAATGCATTGTACCAAAGATGTTTGCCAGTACATCTTCATCCTTTTGACTGGTTCAAAAAATGAGAAAGGAAATGTAAAATCTACCACATTATTCTGCTCATTCTTTCCAATAGCACGGCAAAGGAAGTAATGGCAGTTCAGAATTTTGCTTCTTTTGGATCTAGGTTGCTTACTGATTTTGAAGCGAATTTAAGGTGAGTTCAAAACTCACACTTCTAATTTAAATTCTACTGCTATTGCTTATTGTTGTGTTGAATTCTCGAGTTTCAAATGGAGAGTTTTGCTTCTTCTTACACTCTGCATCATAAACGCTCTAAAAGGTGTTATTTTTTTTATTGTTTAACATGCTTATGGAGATCTGTTTTTCTTTTTCTTTCCTTCTTTTTAATGATAGTTTGACTTGTATCGATTTTTATTTTGAGGATTTTGTCATCCTATCATGTAGCTTGCAATCTCCCACTGTATGTTTTACAACTTAGTTATGTATTTTTCTACCCATGTTTTAAAGTAAATCAAAATTGCAAGTTTCAGGTCATCTTATATTTTATACGTGAGGAGCTAAATTGCATAAGTGGTGTTAAAATGCATAGGTGTGTCCTTTCATTTTGTGCAAGTGTAACACGCAGGAGCTAAGTTGTAACACGCAGGAGTTAAATCTCAAGTCCCAGGTCACATATTTGTTATTCCTCATTTTATACATGCGTAAAAAAAAAAATCATTCTTGCGTGTTTATGGTGATCCAGGCATTCGTTCCTCCTTCCATTATATGCGTGCGTCTTCAGTTTTACATGCAGTTAGGTGTATTTCATTTTTCATATATGCGTATATAAAAAATTATGCCCAGGATATTATGTGACTTGCACGCAAATGAGTGAAGTACGAAAATAGTGTAGGCCTGTGTTCAAGTTCCAGGTATTTTTGTCATTCCATCTTCACGCATATACATCACTTACATATTTCATGTATGCATATGGGGGTACGCCACCTTCCTTTAAAACTGACACGTGTATGCATCACTCATATATTTTGTGCATGCTTGATGTTGTATTGCAAAGAAAAAAAATGATGAGGATAGTGCACGAAAATTTAGTTCAAGCATTTTAAATTGATATGTTGCATGTAAGTGAGACCATTTTGCCCAGGTCTAGTTAAAATTACAATTGCATAGTTGTATGTGTAAGTTGTAATATAACAAAATATTGCCTAGACAATACTTATATTAATTAGTGCATGCAGAATGTAGATTGTCCAGGTGTTCTCATGTTAATTCATGCGTGTGTTTATAAATTATATGGTTTATTTATGCCAGGTGTGTATGAAGTGTTAGTGCATTTCGAAAAAAAAAATATGCCAGACCATCATTTTCAATATGTACGTGCAAGTTGAATTGCACTAAAAATGTTTTAAATACCCGTGCTTAATTTACGTTGAACCGATGTTTGGTTTTTAACGTAATTTGTTGCCGTTATTTTTATAACGGAATTTCTACACCGGCGTTATATTTTGAAGCGTGTTGTTTTGGTGACATTTTTGACGAATAAAAATTACTGTTGTTTTGACTCCAGTAACCGTCAATTTTAAAGTGAATTTTAAAGCGGTTATCCCGCAACGCTGATTTGGTATCCGTTTTTACGGTGTTTTGTGAAGCGCAATTTTCTCGTCGAAATTGCTACAGATGTTGCTGTTTTAATCACGTATTTTAAAAATCGTTTTAAAATAAAAGTGTTTCCAAAATTTTTACAGTTTGCGCTTTCAAAAGAATGAGGAAGCGATTTAAACGCTTCAGCAAAATTGAGGACTATGAACCCTCACTTTTACTGATTCGCTTAATTCCGGACTTGTCCGTTTGAGAACGTAAAATGTTATTTAATTAAAATACACAATTTTGCACTTTCAAGGAAACGATGAAGAGATTTAAACGATTTAGCAAAAGTGCGGAGTATGGAACCACACTTTTACTATTTCGGTTAATTCCGGACTCGTTAATTGAAACATCTGCTGTTTGATGATTCTGATGATTTGTTGGGCTTTCGGGCCACTCTGCGGACCTTCGGGTCAAATACCAGTACTAGACCTTCGGGTCAATCTGATGGGCGCCAAAATTATGTTGAGTACTTGGTAGGCTTCGGCCACTCTGAGATGCACGTGCGGCGTAGCTAAAACTCGCCATCTGCTGGGATCGATCCATCTTTTATGCTGATTTTCTAGTTATCTTGTTTTGATTTCTAGATTTTGTGACTGGCGATTTTCTAGTTATCTTGTTTTGATTTCTAGATTTTGTGACTGACGATTTTCTAGTTATCTATTTTGATTTCTGGACTTTGGGAATTGCTGCTTTGAATTCAATTATGAATTTGGAAGTTGAGTTGAGTATAATCTCATCTGAGATTATAAATTTGCGTATTGCTGTTTTAAATTCAATTGTGAATTCGAAAACTGATTTTGATGGAGTTTAAATTGAGATTTCTTCATTTAAACTATGCTGATTATTTATGCTGTATAGTCTCATTCGAGACTATAATTATTTGTTTAAGTGTTGTTTATCATTCACTTATTTCTGAGAATAAATTAGACTGATCCGTTTATTATTTTCTTTTAAATAATACTCGGGTCAGACCGAGTCATTTCAGGGTAGTCTCTATCTCTGATTCAGTTGCAGCTTCAGCTTTTGGGATATCACTTCATCTTTTGCCTAGCCTTCGAGGAGTTCTTTTGGTTTATTAGTCCTCATCTTATGTATGTATTGATGGATATGTATATGTATCGGTTCATGTGAACTATCGATTGTTGTAGCATGTATTCCAGACTAGTCTTCCGCTATATATCTGATATTTCTGTTCTGATGTGATTATACTATCTGAGTTATTGTTATTATGAGTTGTTCTGGATTTTTCTTAAGCCACCGTAGTTTCGTTTTAGATTTGGATTGAATATATATCTTTAGGAGTAATTTATACAACTCCTATCGATGTAATCAATACTCGTCTAAGGCATAACTTACGGATGGTCGCTTCTAACAAGCCTTATTCTTCGCAATAGCAGACGTTATTCCTTATAATAACCTTTGTTATTGTGAGCATAGAGGTGGGGCGTCACATCCATCGTGGAGTATAAAAACAACTAAGGCTAATTTTAATGCAAGTACATCACTAAAATCATCAATGTGTTGTTTACTTACAGTTTAGAAATATCAATGTATCTTTTAACGTTATTTCTTATAAACACACGCTTCCTCTGCATTTTGATTGAAAATCAAACTATTTGATATTCCTATCAAAATACTTATTCAATCTTGATGCTTATAAAATGATACTTTTGTATCATTTCTTGGGTCATATCCAAAAACTCACAACATCTATATCGCTCCCACTGACTTCGAGACACAATGGTTGTTATATGCAAATAGTCTACTCTAAATCATTAACTAGAATTTTCTATTTCAGCATACATGTACCCAAACACTAAGTCTCATCAAGCGATAATCTTGTGAGTAAATATGAAATAACTTAATTACATTGAAAGATGAATCTATTAGGCTAATCTCTACATTTGATATTTACGAGATTATTCTGATCAACATTCTTACTTAATTCCATCTGCATTAGTCTTTCTCATAAAGAAATAATTACGTCGATTGATTATATCCCTTCGGTTATGAATACCAAAATCATATTTTGATAAAGTACTTGGAATTCATTTTCGGATCTTCGCACCACATCATAATATAGAGTCAACACTCTTAATGGTTTAATTAAACAATCGAGAATTGAATATTTTCGATATTGATAAGAAACACATAGTTTCTCTTCAGTATTCGAGAATACTTATTAGACACTCTAATGCGATGTGTTCGTTTAGGATAGTTAATTTCATTTCATCTCATTTAATCAGTTTTATCTAAGGGTTGTATCTAATTCCATTTTACTACCAATAATTCCTCAAAGAAATTCCTTCACAATGAAGTTGGTATTTCTTGAAACAACAATTGTTTCTTAGTGCAATAGAATAGGTATTCATAAACATTTATGAATTTCCTTATTCATAAAATTGATTTGGTTTTAGTTTACAAAACTTATGTTCAAAACACAAATATGTCATCTAATGACAGTCTTCCCTAAAATCCTTTTAGGGAAATTCGTACAAGATCCCTCATGAACAATATTACGTGCAGATTTTCGATTTGCACAACCTGCCAACTCATTGTCCTAGGATATGTTGGGGTTTCTTATAAACCCTTACCTTGTATGATTTTGTAAACTATTATTTAGATGAAATAATAATAATTTGTGGACTATGCTTAAGTACTGACCTTATAGAAAGAAATTAACTCAACTTCATTCACAATTAATCATATCTTGTCCAACAAAATTCGATTACCCCTTATCGATTCATTATTATGTATCATATGGAGGAGTGACTTTTGAGATTGAATATTTATTCATTTTTAGGTACATTCAAAAATCTTTCCAATATACTCACTCATTCGATCAAATCGAATCATTTTTATCGCATGTTATTTTATTTACTTCTATTTTATACTTTATGAGTTTACCATAGGAATACTAGATATGTATCAAATACACATGTCCGTGTTGGTGATAAAGCATCAGTGAATATGACGAACTACATGGAACTGTTTTGGTATTAATAGACTTATGATTACATATATCTATATGTATCAATCTGAAGAGTTCATCAACTCTTATGATGCTCCCACTGAATGGGTGCATAGCCCTTAATTGTTTGAGATATAATTAGTCGGCATCATAAGATTCGCAATCATATAATAAAATTATTTCTCAAAACTACGGCTTAGTCTATGATTCTAAAATAGCTGTAAATAATATTAGATACTTCTATATTTTCCAGTGCTTCACTTTTGTTATGAAAACAAATACCACACTACAGTTTTATTTCATAATGAATATTCATAATATTTATATTGAATTATAACTGTATCTATTTTTCAGTCGATACCGAAAAATAGTCATTATTTCATAAATAATGTTCGGTACGTTTTACGAAAACAATTTTCGCAATTTTATGCAATCAATAAGTGTTATATGACATGCTCCCGCTATTTTTGCCATTACTATAATAGTGTACTAAATTTGGAGGTCCATCATTCACTTAATATAGTTTATTTATTTCATATACTACAACTAGTTTACAGTAGAGAGATCCTTGATCTAATATCTTAAACTCAAAGAAATAAATCTCATAAAAACAATTTTCTATATGTAAATATGTTTTGGAATAGAAATCATATTTATTATTCCAATGTTAAGTATCAATCACTATTATTACAATTCTCATTTCTGTTGTTTCTTTATGAAGCATAAGTGACTATTCACTCTCTTCATCCCAACTGTACATTGAATTTCATCCACTCTTATACATTTGGTTTCCTTTTAAATGATCAAATCATTCAAAATAAAACCCTTACTACAATATCATAACGAACTCTTTACAAAAACGCATTCGATTATTCTTAACTTTTAAGGACATCAAACATGTTGCGATTTGCATAAACTGATCAAACTGACAATTCAGTGATCAAGAACTTGGATTTATATTGTAGTTTTGGTCCAATGTTACATTTAATACAACACGGTCCTTTTGTAATTAATCAAATTGAATACTCGATATTATAGTAAGATTTTTGGTTTTTCGGATGAACTAATTTCATTGAAATATTGGACATTACAGACTTTGACCGTTCACCATATATGCGATTGTATATGGAACAAATATTTATAGTCTTATATTGCTTTTAGAGTTCGAAACTCACAGAATGCAATACGTGATCTCGACCAAATAAACGCATAAGTGACCAAACTATGAATGTATTTACTAGTTGTAAAATCAGGTGCTTGCATGTCTATTGAAACATTTAACAAGCAAGAACCATTTATTAGTAAGTATATGTTATATTTCCATTAGTCAATCTTTAATTCAAACCATTTCTATATATTAATTGATAAACGTTTTATCAATCGTATTAAATGCACAAATTTATCATTAAAGATTATTATAACATTATATAGCTTATGTTCTTATTTATTAGAAAGGTTAACATTATCATTCCATTTTCCTAATAAGGCTCTCACTAGCCCTTTACGTTTCACCAAACCCTAAGTAGAACATAGAAATCTTTCGACTTCACTAGTGGGTATTAGGACTCGTTTGTCTTGGAATTCTGACATTGAGTTTGCTCAATAAATCATAGCTCCATTAACGATGGATATGTAACGACCTGAAATTTCACCAGATTAATTTTTGAATATTTAATTAATTTTAAATATTCAAATAGTAGGTTTTGTAAAATAAAAACAATTTTAAATAATAAATATTGAAGATAAAATATTTTTCAAATTTAGTTTACAAAAATATTTAGTTCGATGAAAACAGAAAATGTGACCGGAAACTGTTTTTCGAATTTTCGATGTTTCATCGTATAAAAGTTGTTTGAAATGTTGTGAGTCTTGATTATATATAAAAAAACATTTAAATCGTCAAGAATATAAATTAGTTATGACATATTGGTATATACATAGTATGTATACTTAAGTATATACATGTATATACTAAAAGATTCCTTAAGAGACGTGATTTGACATTTTGGCAACTAAGTACAAAACATGTTTAAACATGTTTTATCATTAAAAGAGAGGTGGGGGACAAGAAGGTGGCTGAAGGACATGAGGTTTAGGAGGCTAGGTGAGGTGGCAAGAGAGTAGTGGAGGGTAAAGGACATTGGGTGTTTAGGTAATTTACACTTTCACTTGCTTATAAATATTCCTTTCACTTCTTCAATTTCATTTCTTTTACTTCTACCATATCTTTCTCAAAACTTAATCAAATGGTGCATTTCTTTTTTTCTAACCATAGAAAATTCCAGTGGCTACAAATTTTATTGTAACACTTCTTATAAATTTTAGCTTAACCATGTCCAAAACTCATTTCTTTACAGAGCATTTTTGGACCCAGAATTTTAAGTCCGAGAATGGTCCTTCCTATTTTGACCATATCTTCATCAAAACTAATTGTAATTGAGTGATTATTTTTTTAAAATTGTAGAGAAAATAATTTTCTAAAACTTTTCACTTGACCACTTTTACAAAATATGAGAGTAAATAGTCTGAAAATCAGTTGTAAAATGACTTATTTTCGGCTTTATTTTTTAGAGTTCGATGATTATCCAAAGTCACTCCACCTTACCAAAACAAGTTTCACTTCCTTATTCTTTCAATACCAAGCCTACCTAGTGTATTAAGGGTCCAAGACTCCATCTTTTACTTAGGAATGGAAGTGTTAGATCATACCCTAAGTTAGCAAAGGTTTGGATAGCTTTCGGTGAGTAAAACTAGACCTTCTTAAACCAAGTTTATACTATGTTAATGTTCATGTTAATAGCTTATGAATGCTTATTGTATATGTGAAGTGATGGTTTGGTTGTTTGTTTGTTTCATGCTTTAAAAAGTTGTCGCATTTGAAGGTTAGTAAGCATATGGTTAGCTATATAAATAGTTGGTAGTTAAAGTTAATTTAATTGTTAGTAAATACTTATTACATGTTGTATCATCATTTTTACCTTGTATTGTACTTAAACCATTGTTTTTTGATGTTTTGTTGTATGGCTAATGTCATAAGTTTGTTTGCCAAACTGCCCATATAGCGATTGTTGCTATATCGGCACTTTCAGAAAATCACTTTTTATCAAAACCGTTTGGTTTCATCTTCGTGTTTGGAATTGTTTTACAAGTTAAGTAAGATTTTGATTAACGATGTTTTCAAAAGTAATGAACCATTTTAATAATGATTATTTAATTTAATTAATTACTTAATTAATAAGGATTTAGGTTAACTAATTACTTAGTTAACAAAGTGTTTTAAATTTAACTAATTACCTGGTTAATGATTGTTTAAATTAATTAATCATTTTATTTAATGATGTTTAATTTTAATTAATCATTTTATTTAATGATGTTTAAGGATAATTAATCATTCAATAATGATGAGTTAAAGTTAATTAATCAATTGTCAATGGTGCTTTTAAACTAATAAATCTTTTTAATAAATGATTTTTAAAATTTATCAACTTTTTTAACTCTAATTAACCTTTACTTTATTGATGTTTATAATTAATAAATCATAATTATTAATTTAATTTAATTAATTATATTTAAATTTATTAATTCATTGAATTAATGATGTTTTAAAGGTGATTTACCATTTTTAATTAAAGGTTATTGAAGTTAATTAATCAACTTAATTTATGAAGTTTCAAAGTGAATTTATTAAAGTAACAAGGATGTTTTGACTTTGTTATTCATTTTAAATAATGATAATTAATTATTTATTAATTTAATTAATTATGTTTTACTAATTAGTTGATTTAATAAAGTTTAAAGTGGTTTACTCGTTTTAGTATTTAAAGACATTTGAAGTTCAAAAACCAAATTGTGTGATGAAGTTTAAAGTTAATTAATCAATGTAATAAAGATGTTTTAAGTTATTAAATCCTTTTTAAATTGATGTTTTGAAGTTAGTGAACTCTTTTAACAAAGTGTTTTAAAGTTAATACTTGTAATGTAAGGTCAAATGCTAATTCGGGGTTTTAAAAGAAAAAGTTTGATTCGTTTATGGAAATGAATTAATTTCCGTAAAGCGATTCACTTTTATGGGAATGGTTTATTTGTATATTTAACACTAAACATCGAAGAAGTAGACTCGTCGCTATTTCAAAAGTTAAGAATAATCATGAGACATGACTTTGAGGTAACACTATCTTGACTTGTCGGGTATTATTGTTAACCAAGAAATATTGGAATTCAATGAGTGGTGATAAGTATACAAGACTTAATTTCCATATATGATCGTTTTATATCCTCGATAGTTGGTTTCTCAGCTATCGATTATTTCAGCTTTTTTATTATCGTCATTGTAAGACGATGTGTTGCTCTATTGAGCTTTGATATCCTTTGTCCAAGATGACTAAAATCAAAGAGCGAATGGGGGCCAAGCTATGTGGGGTTGCTCCCATTAGGGTATTTTCACACCACTCTAGATTGGATTCGGTGTTGTGCATTGAGATATGAAGTACACGGATTCTCGGTAATAGTTGGCGGGGTCCGGCTTGGAGGTTTCCGAGAGCCATCGGAGTTCTCAAGTATATTTCTAGAGGTATACTTTCGGTAAGGGGGGCGCACCCTCCTACTCATTGTTGGAAAATTTTCCTTTTCTTATTTGATTCGAACCTTTGAATCTATTTTCGTTAATTACAATGGGAAGAGTCAACTAATCTTTGCGGTGTTCAATTAATGGTTTTGTCCATTCTATCGATTTAGATAGTTATCTTATTTAGTCCATTCTACCGAGTTTGGACTGTTATCTTGTTTTACCCATTCTATCCAACTTGGATTTTTATTTAGACTATTTACACTCTTTCAAGTCTAAATGTTATACTAATTGTACCCATCATCTTTGTTTGGATTTATTCCCTATTGTTCATTTCCATTTTTGTTATGTTTGGTTGTTGTTTATGTGGAAGAAAACCCATTCCGTGTTAGCGGCGTGGTCTCACATATTATTGTTTAAATACACTCTATTTGTTTCATAGTTCTACTCATACCAGACATTTTGTCCGACTAGAGTTGTTTATTTTCCCTAAACTCTCGGGTACTCAATTTTATTTGGGTAGTCCGAGAATAGCAGGTTTCTTTGGAGCTCTTTGAAGACGGTGATCGAGCAAGCGGCTCCTTAGTTATCTAGTTATTGATTTCTACTGTATGATTATGTAGGTGTATTTTGTATCTTAAAAATGAAAATTCAGAATGTATAGATATCAATCTGTTAGATGTAGTATTTTTTTATAACTCTGATAACTCCTTATAAGGAGTAACCTTTTGTACTATATCATTTATATTATATGTAACCATTCCGCTGCGAGGTTTATCTATTCTATCTTGTTACGTTCTTTATTTCACCCCAAGACAGCTTATATTTCGGATGCTTGGGCAATGGCACACGAATACAGAGGATGTATTAAGTGTTGTTCCCAGGGATCAAAAAGGTGGGTCGTCACAGATGGTATCACATCTTAGGTTTAGCGAACCCCTAAGCCTTGGTGGTAAACTCTCTAAGGATAGGATTAGTAATATAGTAGGATAAAGTCCGAGAGTATAAGTATATATTGAGTGCGTATTTGTTAGTGTTATAAAAATGTTTTATATTATGTTGTTTGATCCATTGAGTGGTATATGAATTTTGGTCGATGCGTCTGATCAGCGTTATCGATAGGGATTCCTAAACACTTGAACAGATCTACCAATATTGTATTGTTTTAAAATGGTAAATGAAATAATTTTACCTAGGAATATATTTTATATATATAATAATGATTTTCAAAATCAATATAATTTTATAGTTGAGTTGATTATTTAAAAATGATAATATTTTATTGTTATCATTTAGGATTTGATTAGTTATGCTCATCCAGTTTGAGCATTAACTATTGTTGAATAAGTAACAAATTTTCCTTCGTAAGATATTGGTCAAGTAAATGGGAATTAGGGAATCTTAGAATGAACCCCTTGTGAATTAAGTTTCATGGTTTGATTATAAGATGTTCGGCGAAAGGGTTAAGTTAAAAGTCATTTTTAATAATGTTAAGCTAAAAATAAACTTTTAATTAAAAGTCTTTGGATATAATTTAATGGTAGTAAAATAATAATAATAATAAAAAAATAAACTAAAATAAATAAATACATTTAGAGGATAAATATATGAGAAAATTTAGTTATAATAAAGAAGAATTATTTGAATATGAGTTAACCCACACCCAAATTTGCTATATCATATATGTGATGCTATAAACTATTGTTGATTTACTTGATGATAGTTAGATTTGTTTGATTGATTATTTGGTTGAATTTCCATTTGGAAAATGAATGTTTAATAGAAATTAATCTAGATATTCCATTTAAACTATTTAAGTGTTGTTCTAGCAATTTCCACTATACCGTCATTTATTGAATTTCATCCTTAAAACTTTTGTATGTGTGTTTGAACTTGAGCTTGTATTTTCACAAAAGTAGATGTTTCAAATTCATTAATCATTTTGATTAATGATATTTTAAATTAATTAATCATTTTAACTAATGATGTTTAAAACTAATTAATCTTTTTGATTAATGAGATTTGGATTTAATTAATCATTTTAAGTAATGATATTTGAATTTAATTAATTATTTTAATTAATGATATTTGAAAACTAATAATCATTTTAATTAATGATATTTAGAAGTAATTATTCTTTTTAATTAATGATTATTTGAATTTAATAAATCGTTTGGTAAATAATATTTAAGTTGGTTAACTGATTTTATAAGTGAGTTTAAAATAAATTAATTGATTTGATGAAAGTGTTTTGGAAGTAATTAACTATTTTTTTAAAGATAGTTGATTTTTTTAATTAAAGAAAATTGTAACTTTGATTAATTATCTTTTGGGATAGTTAATATTATTTTAGATTTACAAAAGAGATTATAAATGTGATTTATTATCTTTCAGGATAATTAATGTTATTTTAAATTTAATAAAAGAATTTAAATTTTATTTATTTTCTTTGGAAAATTTATATGGTTTTAGGGTTTTAAAAAGAATATTATAAATCATCCCCTAGGACAATTAACATTGTTTGGAATTTATAAAAGGTATTTAAATTGTTTTATTATTCTTTGAGATAATAAATATTGTTTTAAATTAATAAATGATGGTTTTTTTAACGAGAACTTTTAAATAGAATTGTTTATAAATAAAGCTAAGTGCAAATTGTTTTGGGATTTTAGTAAACGATGTTTAAAATGACATTTGTTTTGACCCTCGTTTTAATACACCTAGTATTATAAATTTGTCTTTCCAAATAATATTTAAAGAGTTTTTGGAAAATTTAAATCCCGGAATTGTTTAAAATAATTTCAAAAGATTTTGAGAAAAGTAATAGCAGTATTATTTGGAAATATTTCTAAAGTATAAATATTTTGGAAAAGAAATTTAAAGTAGAATGCTTTTTCTTTGAATAATTTGGAGGAAAACATTTCGGTTAGTTTTGTGGTAATCTGAATAATCTTCTAAGTGACGATCGGATGCTGCTTAGGCAAATGTTGTGGAGTACGTACTAAATTATTCTCTTTATCATTGTACGATTGAAATGAATTCAAATTCGAACGAACCCAAAGATGAATTTTGAAATTTATAACTGGGAATTTAATCTTTAAGTTCCCTAAAGGGAATTGATTTCAGAAATAAAAAGTATTTTTGATAAGAGATTGTTTTGATAAATGAATTTTACCCTTAAACAATATATGAGGTAATTTAACACTGATTTAAATGGGTTATATGTGATATGATGGTTTTGATAACATTGTTTTATCAAAACCACAGATATTATTTAGTGGAAATTAGCCACAAGGAACTCTTTAGCAAGTGGAATTAGTTTCTAGGACACACAACTAAAATAATTACTTTCAAGGACAAAATGTAAAATAATTAGTTTCTAGGGCCTAAAAACCTATGAAATTATGTCCTTGAAAGTAATTGGACTGCTGACTTTGTCCTTGAAAGTAATTATTCTGCTGATTTTGGCCTTAAAAGTAATTTATTTGAATGTGTGTCCTAGAAACTAATTGGACTGCAAAGTTTGTCCTTCTGGTGAAATGCCCCTATTATTTAAGTATCTAAGCAGTGTAAACAAATTGGTGTTATTGGATCAGTCTATAAACATGATTCATTATAACACCTTAATGTGAAAAGGTAGGAAGGTTTTAATAAACATGGTTTTATTAAAACCGTAGCTTTTATTTAATACATGTAAGTAGTATAAACTATTTTTTATTTTGAGTGAACCTATAAACATTACCATCTTAACACTCTAAGTTAAAGAGGTTGAGAGTTTGACTCAGTTTTAAAAGACCCAAATTTTGATTTGATCTTCACCTAAACTGTGAAAAGCAAAATAAATTTTGTGTTTTGTATATACTCTCAGGATTTAGAAGGGTATTATACAAGTAAATAAAGTGGAATAAGTTATTATTTGGTGTTTTATAAAGAAATGACTTTATAAAATATTTTTAAAATTAGATGAAAATTTATGAAATAATTCATAAACAATTTTGGTATTGAATAAAATATTAAATGCAAATTTATGTGATTTTGAAAGATTGGTGTAGTTAAGAAACCAATAATTTTAGAGTATAACTTTCAATTTTGTCCGATGCAGTTTTGATAATCTTCTAAGCAATAACCAAAGGCCAATGAGCAAATAATGGTATACTTAGATAATTATCTATATTTAGGCAATTAAGAAAGTTTTGGACCTAAGTTAGGAGTTTGTTGTTAACCTTTTGACATTTTAAATAATGCTAAGTGTTAGATTTTTTCCTTATGGAATTTAAATGGTTGATAGTGTTAGTGTATTCCTTTACGAAATTTAGTTGATTTGATTTAATTGAATTTGATTGATTGATTGTGTGGTCTAATATACCATAGTTTATAAAGTTAAAAAAATTTATAAACCAAGGTTTTTGAATTACTATTTATTGGGACTTAAATCCGGGTGCTTTTGAAAATGTGATTTTGGAAAAAAAAATTATTTGGGAAAGAGATAATAATTGTTCACTCTAGTTGTTGTATTTGGAGGAGCCAGAATACCACTGGATGCTCTATGTTATTTTGATTCTAGAGTTTTACATGTTTTGCTAAGAGGACCCCCTCCTAGTTATTTTTTGTTTTGGTTTTAATATATTTCTTTCTGAAGAAATTTGAAAATAAATTTTTGAATATAAGAGCCCAGGCATTTAGTTCTAAATTTACCTTTTAATATGATTGGATGCACAATATTTTATTTCAGGGTATTCTTTGAATTTGGTTGCATATATATTTATCATACTAGTTTTTGCTGGATAATTTAGATCTGATTAATGTGTTGGTATTTCTAGGGTAGTTTTTTTTTCCGGATAGGATTGTGGTAAATTTCGGGGAGGAAATTCTTTTAAGTGGGGGAGAGTGTAACGACCCAGAATTTCACCACATTAATTTCTGAATATTTAATTAATTTTAAATATTCAAATAGTAGGTTTTATAATTAAAATAAAAAACTTTTAAATAATAAATATTGAAGATAAAATAGTTTTCAAATTTAGTTTACAAAAATATTTAGTTCGATGAAAAATAGAAAATGTAACCGGAAACTGTTTTCCGAATTTTCGACATTTCATCATATAAAAGTTGTTTGAAATGTTGTGAGTCTTGGTTATATATAAAACAACATTTAAATGGTAAAGAATGTAAATTAGTTATGACATATTGGTATATACATAGTATGTATACTTAAGTATATACTAAAAGATGCCTAAAGAGACATGATTTGACATTTTGGCAACTAAGTACAAAACATGTTTAAACATGTTTTATCATGAAAGAGAGGAGGGGGACAAGAAGGTGGCTGAAGGACATGAGGTTTAGGAGGCTAGGTGAGGTTATAAGAGAGTAGTGGAGGGTAAAGGACATTGGGTGTTTAGATAATTTACACTTTCACTTGCTTATAAATACCCCTTTCACTTCCTCAATTTCACCTCTTTTACTTCTGCCATATCTTTTTCAAAAATTAATTAAATGGAGAATTTATTTTTTCAAACCATAGAAAATTCCAGTGGCTACCACTTTTATTTGTACCACTTATTCTAAATTTGAGCTTAACCATGTCCAAAACTCATTTCTTTACAGAGCATTTTCGGACTCAGAATTTCAAGTCCGAAAATGGTCCTTCCTCTTTTGACCATATCTTCTTCAAGCTAACTGTAATTGAGTGATTCTTTTTTTGAAATTGTATAAAAAAGAATTTTATAAAAAAATTGTCTTGACCACTTTTACCAAATTTGAGAGTAAATAGTTGGAAAATCAGTTGTAAAATGACCTATTTTCGGCTTTATTTTTGAGAGTTCGATGATTATCCAAAGTCACTCCACCTTACCCAAAAAAAATTCACTTCCTTCTTCTTTCAAGGCCAAGCCTACCTAGTGTATTAAGGGTCCAAGGCTCCATCTTTTACTTTGGAATGGAAGTGCTAGATCATACCCTAAGTTAGCAAAGGTTTGGATAGCTTTCAGTGAGTAAAACTACACCTTCTTAAACCAAGTTTATACTATGTTAATATTCATGTTAATAGCCTATGAATGCTTATTGTGTATGTGAAGTGATGGTTTGGTTGTTTGTTGTTTTCATGCTTTAAAAAGTTATCGCATTTGGAAGTTAGTAAGCATATGGTTAGCTATATAAAAAGTTGGTAGTTAAAGTTAATATAATTGTTAGTAAATACTTATTACATGTTGTATCATCATTTTTACCTGGTATTGTGCTTAAACCATTTCTATTTGATGTTTGGTTGTATGGCTAATGTCACAAGTTTGTTTGCCAAACTGCCCATATAGCGTTTGCCGCTATATCGGCACTTTTGGAAAATCACTTTTTATCGAAACCGTTTGGTTTCATCTTCGTGCTTGTAATTGTTTTACAAGTTAAGTAAGATTTTGATTAACGATGTTTTCAAAAGTAATGAACCATTTTAATAATGATTATTTAATTTAATTAATTACTTAATTAATAAGGATTTAGGTTAACTAATTACTTAGTTAACGATGTGTTTTAAATTTAACTAATTACCTGGTTATTAATTGTTCATATTAATTAATTATTTTATTTAATGATGTTTAAGTTTAATTAATCATTTTATTTAATGATGTTTAAGGATAATTAATCATCCAATAATGATGAAGTAAAGTTAATTAATCAATTTGTTAATGATGCTTTTAAATTAATAAATCTTTTTAATAAATGATTTTTAAAATTTATCAACTTTTTTTAACTCTAATTAACCTTTACTTTATTGATGTTTTAAAGGTGATTTACCCTTTTTAATTGAAGGTTATTGGAGTTAATTAATCAACTTAATTTATAAAGTTTCAAAATGAATTTATAACAAGGATGTTTTGACTTTGTTATTCATTTTAAAAAATGATAATTAATTATTTATTAATTTAATTAATTATGTTTTACTGATTAATTGAATTAATAAGGTTTAAAAGTGGTTTACCCTTTTTAGTATTTAAAGACATTTGAAGTTCAAAAACCAAATTGTGTGATGAAGTTTAAAGTTAATTAATCAATGTAATAAAGATGTTTTACGTTATTAAATCCTTTTTAAATTGATGTTTTGAAGTTAGTGAACTCTTTTAACAAAGTGTTTTAAAGCTAATACTTGTAATGTGAGGTCAAACACGAATTCGGGTTTTTAAAAGCAAACATTTAATTCGTTTATGGAAATGAATTAATTTTCGTAAAGCGATTCACTTATATGAGAACGATTTATTTGTATACTTATCACTAAACATCGAAGAAGTAGACTCGTCGCTATTTCGAAAGTTAAGAATAATCATGAGACATGACTTTGAGGTAACACTATCTTGACTTGTCTGGTATTATTGCTAACCAAGAAATATTAGAATTAATTCAATGAGTGGTGATAAGTATACAAGACTTAATTTCAATATACGATCGTTTTATATCCTCGATAGTTGGTGTTTCAGCTATCGGTTATTTCAGCTTCTTTATTATCGTCATTGTAAGACGATGTGTTGCTCTATTGAGTTTTGATATCCTTTGTCGGAGATGACTAAAACCAAAGAGCGAATGGGGGCCAAGCTATGTGGGATTGCTCCCACTAGGGTATTTTCACATCCACTCTAGACTGGATTCGGTGTTGCGCATTGAGATGTGAAGTACACAGATTTTCAGTAACAATTGGCGGGGTCTGGCTTGGAGGTTTCCAAGAGCCATTAGAGTTCTCAAGTATATTTCTAGAGGTATACTTTCGGTAGGGAGGGCGCACCCTCCTACTCATTGTTGGAAAATTTTCCTTTTCTTATTTGATTCGAACCTTTGAATCTGTTTTCTTTAATTACAACGGGAAGAGTCAACTACTCTTCGCGGTGTTTAATTATTGGTTTTGTCCATTCTATCGAGTTTTGATAGTTATCTTGTTTAGTCCATTTGTTTCATAGTTTTACTCATACCAGACATTTTGTCTGACCTGAGTTGTTTATTTTCCTAAACTCTCGGGTACTCAATTATATTTGGGTAGTCCAAGAATAGCAGGTTTTCTTTGGAGCTCTTTGAAGACGGTGATCGAGCAGGGGGCTCCTTAGTTATTTAGTTATTGATTTACGCTGTATGATTATGTAAGTGAATTTTGTATCTTAAAAATGAAAAGTCAGATGTATAGATATCAATCTGCTAGATGTAGTATTTTTCTGATAACTCCTTATAAGGAGTAACCTTTTGTACTATATCATTTTATATTATATGCAACCTGTAACAACCCGAAATTTTCGAACCCGAAAATTTCAAATAGTTAGGAAAAGAAGAAAGAGATAGAAGAAGAAACAGAAAACAAACACAGAATCTCACATTCGCAGCGGATCAAAATATAATATCAAATAATAACAGTTATACAAAGGAAATCTGTACTTGTCAAATTACACTTCAATACATCAGAGTTACAACATATACACAAACACTGGATATATACAATCAACATGTCCCAAACAAACTACAATATATCACAGCGGAAAACACTCCATACGTTCCTGCCATCCAGCTCGTCTCCTGAGCTCCAGAACGTCCTTACCTGAAAATATGTAATACTCGGTCTGACCCGAGCATTACATCAAAGTAACACCCGGGTCAGGCTGGAATCCAGTGTGAGTAAACCCATCTAACATGAATTACAAAGGCATACAACTTATATATAAACCCGGGGTAACTTATATCAATTTACGACTTCACAAGTTGTTATAGACATCACTTATTTTCACACATCAACTTCTAAGTGTCAAATCTAAGATTAAATGGTCCAATTCACTTAAATCATTCCATACCAGCCTATTAATTTCACACATCAATCTACAAAGAATCAAAGTGGTTTCGGGTATTAACTAATACCTGACTCCGGTCTCTTTGAATCCAATGTCATCTTAACCTAAGTCATTCAAGTGGTTAAATTTTAAATACAGGATGTCACTTTTACATAGCAATTCATCATAGATAACCACATTTTCTCTATTCAACCCAACTTATCATATTACAAAACATTTCATTTCACAAAGCATCACAATCACATATCAGGGGTAACAAATAATCCAAGGCATTCAGATATCATTCAATCATACATAGGCAAGATAAATTAGTCATACCATTTCTGATTAATTTAATTAACTACCCATGAATTAAATTAATTACTTTATTACTTAAAATCTTGCTTATTTAACATTTATGAATTATATTTAATTAATTAATCATCCCTTAATTATTCATCTTGATTAATCATCCTTGATTTAATCATTCTCTAATTACATTATGAAATTATCCTTAATTAATTACATAAATTAATTATTCTCAAACAATTATAGTAATTAACCTTTAATTACTCCTATTAAATTAATTACACTAGTTCTCAGTTAATTACATTAACTAATCCTTCTATAATTTCTTCATTGATTAATTTACCTAAATTTAATCAATCTCTTAATTACTTCATTAAGTAATTATACTTTATAAATTATACTAAGTAATTTATACTTAACCCATCATCCAATGATCATTAATTAAACTAATTAATTAACTTAAACTAGTCACATTAATTTAATTAATTACACTGAGAAATTAATCCCTTTAATTTCTTCCATTAAGAAATTAACCCTTTTTCTTTTTTCTCTCTCTTTTTTTTTAGAAAAAAAAACTTATACACTTTGAAACTGATCATGCTCCCATTTAAAAACTTGGATTACAAATTTTTCCTTTACATTTTAAAACTTGAACATGTTTCTCTTTTACAATTTAAAACCTGGGTGCGCAAATAAATCAACCCTAGCCAACTTCGATTTCCCCCGAGTAAACCCCCGTGCAAATCGAATAAAAACCCGGGCATCTCACCTCGTCACTTGACTTCGAGAAAATCTCCCGCCTACTTCGAGCCTGACCCGTGCACAGTGCTTCTTCCCAAACTAATCAAACCACATCAGATACGAACGTGCACGTGCACATATACATCCACTCCAACCACCATCGATCGACTCCACGACCACCCACATGTCGACGATAACTACGTCACTCCTCTCAATAACTCAGATCAACGAAATCGACTACCCTTCGAAATCGAGACACTCGATTGGAAACTGGGAATGAACCTTGATCGGAAACCACCAATCGCTGATGAACCCGCCCTCGAGAACCCTCGCCAACCTTGCCGAAGCTACCCCACCCTCCGACGAACCATATCCCCCTATCGCGATCACCTCAGGTGATCGATCGACGTCGCACGAAGCTCACCAATACACTCGACCAAAACACCCCTTCGAACCCTAGTTCGTCGCTGGCCGGCCACCCCGTCCCTTAATAAAATCTTCTACTATTTTTCCCGAGACCACCGAGCTGTCCTCCACCTCCAGGAACAACCACAAACCTCTAGTCACCGCCGATCAACAGGAATCGACAAAATACCCAAAATCGATTAACTCCCATTATCTCATCTTGCACCATACTAAAAATCAAGAGTTCATCACCTAAATTTATCATTTTGCACTAAAATTCAGATTCTAAAATCAAAAATTGAAATTATCATGTTTGATTTTGACCCATTTATTTTTTTTCCACTATCATTTCCCTTTCCTGAAATGATTTCTAAATTTACATACTTGTAACCATTTATAAAATCTATATTACATTGTTATAATTATTCCCCTTTCAGGAATCATAGCTTATATATGATTATATAAGTAGATATAAATTTTTAATGAAAATCTTGAGTCTGAAACAAAAACAGAGAAGCAGGAACATACATATACACAGATATTTCACAAACAAACTCTTAAGTAAACATGCATTCACATCCAACATTCAAGTAATCATTTCATATCATGTTACTACAACATTTACCACACATATCAAAACATAGTAACAGATCTTAAACTGTTTTAAAATAAGGTTTACTCACCTTGCAATAATAAACAGAGAAGTCCTGAGGTTTTGAAATCTGGAAACTTGTTCTTGCTCTTGTTTAAATTTTTTTCTTCTTGTTTGCTAGTTGAGTTGTAAGTCAAGCTTCATTTGCAAGATATTTTCTTGGTATGTTAAATTTTGATGAACGAAATGGAACATAAGAGATATGTAAATAGGAAAAAGTTGTACAGGGTTGTAGATTTGCTGGTACAAAAATTTCTTTGATCAGAGATTTTTATGGAGGCTGAAATGATAAGATTCATGCGTGCATTAATTAGTTTGTACAAAACCATATATTTATTTATCTTCCTTCATCTCGGCTGTACCATGTTTCATTTATAATTTTTCTTTTTACTTCATTTCGGCTGAGAGGATCTCCATGTATGCTTGAGAAGATGTGGTATTAAATGCATGTGTTGCTCATTTTGTTTACAGCAAATCTATTTGCTTTGTACTTCTTTGTTTTGTTTATTTCTTGCTTGCCTAGTTCACATACAGTTCTATATGTATTTCATATGTTATATAGTTCTAGAATTTATCTCATGTGTTTTGCTTCATGCTTATACAACTATAAAATTTATCTTATATTTTGTCTTGGTCTTATTATAATACAAATGAATTTCTATTGTAATGTGTTGTTTAAATTTAGCAAATTTGTTTATTTATATTTTACATAGTTCATTTTACTTATTTGTTTAGCTTACTATTTATTTCTAACTTCTATAGTTATTTTAACTTACATATTTATTTTCAACTTAAATACTTGTCTTGTATTTCTATATATATACTAATCTTTATTATTTTTGCAATATATTTCTATATGTATTTTTATCATATATTTTCAAATTATAGTATTTTTCCCAAACATACACAAACATAATAAGTTATATTTTTAATTAATTAGATTAAATACTTATTAAAATAATATTGCCAAAAATGGCCAAGTCGTTTTTAGATCGTGATTAAATTGAATGTACATATGTTTACCATTATATAATATACATTTAAACATTTTATCTTTAATCTAATTTATGGGATTCATGTATATATTATTAAAACCAATTTATAAATGTATCCAGATATTTTAATCATCAGAATTTTTATTTGTTTGACTTATCAAAACTAATATTCCAATAATTACATCGGTCAACCATTCAATATTCGATGGCCAAAAATCTGGGTCGTCACATAACCATTACGATGTGAGGTTTATCTATTCTATCTTGTTCCGTTCTTTATTTCACCCCAAGACAACTTATCTTTCAAATGCTTGGGCAACGGCATATGAATATCGAGGATGTATTAAGTGCCATTCCCAGGGATCAAAAAGGTGGGTCATCGTAGGATAACTCCTTACCGGTTGTATCACATATAACTCCTAACCCATGGTTCCTTATCTTAATCGCATTTCGACCTTGAGTTTGCTCAATAAACCAAAAGAGATTATTTGCTCGTACCTACCATATCGCGATGGCCTAAGTATAGTGTATGTACTTTGAGTTTGCTCAACAAGTACATATAGTTGTCTTACCTCGTCTATTCAATATGTTAATAATACTACACATAATAGCCCTTGCTTGAGTTTGCTTAACAAGCTAAGGAGTACGCAAGTAATTTATTAATATATATATGGTAGAGGACAACATTATATTGAAGATTCGTAATCTTTCATATATTATATTGAGTGACATCGACTTATGGAATAATGTATTTCTTATGAAATACCCTCGTGATACAAATGTTAGACACATCTGAAATCACGGTATAGGTACAATACGTATGTATTTATTCCTTAAGTCTATTTAGGGTTTCTTTAATGTTCCACATTTGGTTTATACCTTCATATTATATGAGTTTTACTATTATATAATTTTTATATTTCATACAACTTATATAATAGTCTTATGTATAATATTATATTAATTAAATCTTATTTAATTAATTAAAATTTTAATTAATTTTATGTTATTTTGTTATAACATTTCTATTAAATATTTATTACATACTATAACCTTATAATATTACACATATATCTTATATATGTGTGTATTCATTTAATTAATTAAGATTTAATTAAATTATTTAATTAAATTATTTAATTAATTTATATAATTAATTAACTTTTAATTAATTAATTTAATAAACAAATTTAATAAAATTATATTAATTTCAAAATTCAATTCATATACATATATGTATACTTACATTATTTTAAACATTTTAAAATATCATAACATAATTCTTAATATATAATACATGTATATATATATATATACTTATTGGTTAACTTATTTAATTAATTTATTTTATTAATCTTATTAATAAATTTTATAATTTTGAAATTAATATTTATTTTTAGACATTTTGAAAATTTTATTACATTATAACTTTTATAATATTTAAATACCTTATTTTAAATTTAAGTTTTAAATTTAAAATCTTGTATTTTTAATTTTCAAACAATTTTTAAAATTAGCCCAAGACCCGATTCGAATTTCGGACTTTTCTATTATGGACATCCTTTGGGCCGTGAGCTTAATAGTTAACTCTAACATGGTTAATTTAGACCGCATAGGCTATTAGGCTCTAATACCATTGTTGGATCTCGGTCAGCCCGTAGAAGAAGTTATGGGTAAATTTCAAATTTTTTTACCATATTGGATCTTTATTGAGCCTATGAGGTCTAATATATTAGAACATTTCTAAATTAATAAAATCGTGTATTTTATTTAAATTTATATATTTTGTAATATAAGGTTAATTTGTTTTGATTCAATTTATATTGATGTATCATATACATATACATATAATCTGTGGAGAGTATAACATGCCCATATATAGATGTTGGGATTTTTTTTTGGCAAGGCATATAGATGTTGGGATTTACATCACAAAGGACACATTAGCTCATTTTGTATGTATTGTATGTTGTCCAAATATGTACATGTATATATATGTATTATTAAATTTCAAATAATTATCCACATACATATATATGTGTGTGTATTATAAATATGTTTCATTATTAAAATATTACAAAATATATTTATATATATACATATGTTTATATATATATAATTATATAATATTATAATTAATAACTTAAATCATTTATGTATATATATGTAGATAAATAAATGCATATATATATATAATTTTTTAACATATGTGAAATATAAAATAGGGGATTTTCACTTCAAGGGCTTATTTGTGTGGTTAATAAGTTTTAAGGACACTAATTTTGAAAAATTAGTTTTAAGGACATTTTACAGGAAAAAGATAAAAGAATTTATCATTTTCAGTTATACAGAAATAATGCTAAAAGGATTTATCATTTTCCTGTATAACTTAAAAAGATAAATGAATTTATCATTATCCTAGAAATTGTCCTTAAAACTAATTATTCAAAAGTGCTGTCCTTAAAACTAATTACCTTGGAAATAAAAGCCCTTTAACCTAATTTCCACTATAAAATAACTATTTGATTATATATATATATATATATATAATAAATATACAATTAAAGGTAAATAATTTCATGATTTATATAAATACATAAATATAATATATATATATAATATAATTTTAAAATTTCTTCCAATTCAAAACTAACTTAGATTTGCAGATATTATAATTTTAATATTTTAATATATATTTTCGATGAATTAATTAGTTGTCTTGGGCATAATTGTTTGACAAAAATTAAAAAAATCAAAAATCTAGACTCATATTTTAGAGGTTGGGAAAACATTTGAGATTTTTACGAATTAAAATATTATTTTTATTAAAATAATTACTGTTCGGTTGAAATTTATATTAATTATTAAAAATACAAAATAATGTTAAAGAATTGTGGAAATATTTCCAAGAGCTTTTGATATGATATAGTAATTTTCAAAAATTATGAAATTGAATTTTAGAATAATAATTATTTTACATAAAATAATCATCCATATAATCATTAAATATTGATAATAAAATATATAATATAATATAAAATTAATTTTTGCCGTTTATAGTTTGTAACAGACCTAAAAAAGTATAAGAAAAATTTTGAATCAATATTATGCAGTATATGATCGTATATGCTTTTATATGAATAGCGTATATGTATTTATATACAAATTAATATATTTATACATTTATATTAATTAACATAATATTAAAATAAATTTTATATAACAAATAATGTCTGATTATATTTGAATTACGTACATAAACATAAAAAAAGCATGCACATAACCAATCTGATTGTGACAACTACATTTACATACAAAAATCTCACCTAACTAATTATATAACGGTAATATATACATATGTATTCAAATATCCATAATTAACCTATTATAAAACATGATATTATATCTATATATAATATGAATGAATATTACATATTATAGATGCCTTTGGGTCCATGTTGAAATAATGAATTCACTTCTCTGACTGTCTCCCGATCAGTCAATTGCTAGTTTGGAATCGCCGACCTTTCACTATCGAATAGCTTTGGATTTAACTTGAATTTGATTTGATATTTAAGGAGTTTACTTAGGGATGTGTTTTAGCCAGTAAACAAGATGATAATGGTATCCAAAAAAGATACGGAGATTAGGGTTTTGAGATCCCCATATATATATATATATATATATAATTGCATAAGTGAGAAAATAGGTTAATCTTATTACTTATTCTCTCTTAATCTTAACCATCTATCTCCTAGCCTATCCCTACATTTTAGCCACCTCCTATATCTACCCAAACCAACTGATTTCTCCCTTATAATATTATGGCCATGAGCCCAATTGTCCCAAATTAAATATATACAATTATATTTAATTTAATCTTTTATCGATATCTCATATCGATCGCTATATTTATAACTAGTATAAATATATAATTTTATTTATTTCTCAAATCATATTCAAATTTTATAATTAATATTTCATAAATATTAATTAAGTTAATTAATTTATGACAATTATAAACTAATTAAATCGTTTGGTCTAAAGAGGACTTATCATTTCGGTTGTGTGACTCTTGGGTGTAAATTCGATCAGCGATTAACATCGAACTATTTGAAAGTTAATGTTCACACGTCACTTAGTAGGTGGTGTGACATTATGGCCAAATTTATCGCTTACTCAATTTCGATAAAATCCTATTTTAGTTTAATAAGCATTGCCCGGTTATGACATTTATTTACACCAATTCTCTTCTTCAAAACTAAGTCACTGTGGACTTATGGAATTTGGTAATGATCTAAATTCAAACTTCGTTCATATTCAACTATATAGTCCAAACATAAAGTCCTTGATTTAATAATAACAATTATTATTAACCAAAATGCTATAGCCAGAGACTTTGACTTTAAGTTGACTTGAGTTGACTAGATATTAACCCTATATAACTGAGAAGACGAATCCTCTCTTAAATAGTGCTTCATTTCCAATACTTCCACTTGACCTAAGTATAGTCACTTGATGGAATGACTGCCATGATTTGACTATAGTCAAAGCGGAACTTTCATATTGAAGATCCACAGTATTCTCAAGTGGAGAGAACTGTGCAAATCGGTCACATCGATATTTTTTGTTTGGCCTTAGTTATATTAACCAACAGAAAACTATTGAGTGAGTCATTCCATAGTTATCTAATAACTATCAGTACGTAGCCCCTAGGTGCCCCTAACAGCCATGAGTAATACACTGCCCAACATTTGGAGAGCGTTACGTTCTCTAGTCCCAACGGATACATCGATATCCAATCTTGATGCATCTTGACTAGGAACATTTAAAATGGTATGTTTATTTTTATTGTGATAAATTACTCACGGTTACAACACTTCATAACTACTATCACAAAACATACCATTTATGAAATTTTAATATACTTTTAATTAAATTAATTAATATCATCACGTTATATCAAGTATATTATAGAAAGAAAATAACTTTTATTTCGAACAAGATTGGTCAACGAGTTAGATATATGTAACAAATTACATAATTGCCTCTAGGCCATACCCCTAACTCTATCATTTATAGATTTCTGCCTTCAGCTAAGGTGTACAAAAGAGTTTGTGATGAGAACTATTTTTGTCAGTGCAAAATATAAGCCTATATATACAAAAGAATCTTAAAAATAGAAAATCATAACTAAAAAATTAAGGATATTTGGAGCAAGGAAATATATTTCTACAATCATTCAACATTCAATACATAATCAACAGAATTTGGAAAGCAATACCATTTGAAGTAATATATTCTGAAAATCACAACAAAAAAGGAGGAAAAGATTTGGAGCAAGGAAATATATTTCTACAATCATTCAATATCCAGCACACAATCAGGAGAATCTGGAAAGCAATAATATATGGAGTAATATATTCTGAAAATCAAAGATACATCAAAAGTTTATTTCTCAATATATATATATATATATCTTTCTATTTATTAAAGGATTAAATTTTTTTCGCAATCCATATTCAACTAGCAAAGTGATTCTCTTCATCCCTTATATAACAAAATCTCAATACACAATAAAATGCATCAATAGCCAAAACCATCACCATTATGTTCTCAAAATACATAAACATCATCCATATATACAACCATTACTGATCGTCCATCGATCTCCCTACCACAACTCAACACCAAGCATCCAGCTTATCCCAAATACATCTCTTTCACAAACGCAGCCGATAAACTTTGCTATTATCTCACAAAACCAAATTTTTGAGTAGTGGAAGTTGATTTTGGCTATGTTGTTATTTTAAGAAAGCAAATTGAAGTGGAAGAATATAATCATTTCGAGGTGGACTGGTTATGTGGAAAAGAAAATAAGGTGATTTTTTCCAGTTTAAAGTTTGCAATTCCGTGTTTTTTCTTTTCTTATCATTTTGAACTCTAAATTTTGACTTATGAACTGCATATTATAGTTTTGGCGATTCTCGTCTTAGGGTATTGAGTCAAGGCAGAGTTATTAACATAGAGTTAGAATATTTGTTAGCAAGGTTTTGCGAGTTTACCAGTTGTAAGTATTTGAATATTTCACTCTAATAAGTACTTTGGGAGCAACAGTAGGCATTAGGTAAAAGTTCGGTATATCTCCATGTTTTTTATTTTCCACTTTTACATTTTCATACTTTATTTTATATTTTGTCTGTAACTTTGCAAAATATTTTTTATTACCATATTCAACTTGCCTTCTAAGGTATAATGCATGATTCTACACTAGGTTCCAAACACCATCTTCAATTTGTAGCAGCTTGTTCCATGGAGACAAGATTCGCTTGAGGTTGTCCTATTGATTTTTTTTGCGAGCCATTCAAGTTAATGCCTTCATGGGCATTGAAAGTGATTACAACCTGATGTTCCAAACCTTGACATTTCCAAAACGACTATCAATCATATCAGCGCACATACCATTAAACACCAGCGTTTGTTATGGAGTGCAGTCGGCAATGGTTCTGGAGATGATGGAATCGAAGGATCTGTGTGACATGCTATAAAGCAAAGGTCAAATTGGAAAAATTTGAAGAAAAATATGTTGTAAAGAAAATCGAAATAAACATGAATACATATAACTTGAAATTCTAATCGAAAACGCTTGTATTTCCTTGAAGTAGCTCATATCTTAGGAGAAGATGGTGGTGAAGGAGGAGGCGGGGGTGGTTATTTAAGGAAAGAAGGCGACCGTTGAAAAATCAAATGTTGATATCCAATGGCTTCGACGTGTCAAACGTGGATGCAGGGTAAACAATGTACGCGAACGCATGCACCTTTTGGTCATTTTCTAAAAATTGATGTATTAGATAAATGCTCTTAAGCATTAATTATACCAAAATTAAACTAATAGACCAAGAAAAATTATTTTTTAGATTTGATACCTTTGTTAATCTTTCTTTCTTTTTTTCTTCTTAATTTTTTTTCTTCTAACTTTTCAATTAAGATGTGCAGTACCTGCCGACATATTTCCATGTAAGATAGAATATAAACCTTTGACAGAATCTATTGTCTTAAGACTTTAGCTACTCATCTAATGTAACATCAACTTCCTTTTTGGGTTTGCTTTAATAGTGTTACACAAGCCTAAATTTTCAACTCCAATTCTTACAACAAACGATTGGATTATCACTTTCCACACTGTAAAGACTATCAATATCTACCGCTAATTTTTCACAATATTATATATATATATATATATAAGCGTTCAACAGCATTCCAAACAAAGTAGCACCTCAAATGCCCTCTGATTTCCACTCCAAACAGTACAACGCCTCAAATGCCCACTGACTTCCACCACAAACTCGGATTTAAATAATAATTTCCTCTCGCTATTTTCACTACCACTATTATTATTTAAATTGGAGCTTGTGGTGGGAATAAAAGGGTATTTGGGGTGCTGCACTATTAGGGGTGTCATTGAACGCTTCCCATATAAATACACAAACATTCACTCCCACGCTTGTAGACATCCACCCACTCTTATTTATCCTTTCATCCCCCTTCTCCTTTTTGGAAAAAAGTTTCAAAATGAAGTGAACTTTTAAAGACATGTTGCATGTTAATTTTGAATTATTTCGAAATAAACCAATATGAATGGTATTTAAACCAAAGAAAAGTAGTTTTAAAATTGTTAAGGGCTTGTTGTTTTCATTTTGTGTTTTGTTTTCCAACATTTATAACAAAATATGAAGGTAACAGAAGAGAAAATTTAAATTTTTAGGTCATTACGACGATGATGAAGGGATGACGGGATGGAGGCACAACAGAGGAAATGAATTATTTTTCATTCTTTTTTTATTTCTCAAAACGCAAAAAGAAAATATTTTTTTCTCTATTTTATATGCTAGCTTCATTTTTTAAATTGTTTATTTTCAAATAATACATACGTCATGTATCCATTTTTTTACACAAAAACACAAAACAAAAAATGTTAAACCAAATGGAGTCTAAATGTTTATAGATGATCATGCTAACACTAAACACATTTACAAAACTTTGCTTTAGTATGAATTTCTTTTGCACAAAAAGAGTGTGTGCATAAATACACACAGGATAATGTTATAAAAACAATAATCGTAACTATTCAAGATCCGATCAAAATAGATTGTGCGGATTGAAATTTATTCTGCATTTCATCATGTACGATATATGTCCATTTATTTCTGGAAGCTAGAGGAATCAAATAATAATAATCTGGATTTGGCTTAGGTTTGGAGTTTAGTAGGCCTCGACCATTTCATTTCCTTTAATTTAATAACCATTAACCACCACACATTAAGCTTAGTCGTGCTCTTTTTTCCTACGTCATCTGACGGTTGACGTTTTGTGTCTACTGTGGAAAACAAAAGTATTTGGCGCCATATATTTTGATTAAAATATATACATATATAAGAAAATAGAGTACATCGATGGGATAAGACTGTTAAGTCATTAATTGAGAATGGGCCTTCCTTCCATTTATCACTCAACTTTACTTTTATTGTTTTACCCTCATTTTACACGAATTTCCTCACCTAAATTAAGGAAATGCCATTTATTATTTTAGTCAAATGCATTCCATAGACCATATTTTCCATGCTTCTATGTAAGACAACAAAGTTGGGTACAAAGGTCTAAATAATTATCAAAAGGATCGGTTTACTATGTAATCATGTCATTTGAAATTAAGTTAACTTCCTTATTTTTATTTTATTTCATAAAAAGTAAATTTTCCTTCTCGTTTTCCATTCCGTACAGTGCTTTTGAAAGTTTAATTTATTTGTTCTTGTTATTAAATGAACAAAATTAGTACTCTTATTGTAATCAATCGTCAATTTTAATCCACCATTGCTACATATGCGACTTATTACTAAAATTAGTGAGATGGTTTAACACCAACAATATTGACCAAGTAGAATGCATTTAGCCCTATGTAGTTAAAGCCCCGCAAAATCCTTGCTATAGTGTATAGTGCTCTTTGACCACTATGCTATTTTAAATTAGAGCTATTAAACAGTAGATCCGCTTTAAGCCCCACTATTTTCCATTGCACCCATTAAATCATGCCTTTTTAGCATCCATTTTAGCAATATTAATATGTATATAAAGGTTGATTTAACTAGTTTCTTTTAAATCAAATCAAGAAAATTAGTGTAAAGATCTAATTTAAGGTAATATAAGTTAGAAATCTATCGTAGTCACCAAATCTAGTCTATATAAGTCATTATATTATTTAGATTTGTTACATAAGATTAAACAATATTTCTTTTTCCTACACAAATGATGTGAGAATGAGAATATTAAATTTAAATATTTTTTTTTATATCAATGAAGATTATCACAACCCCGTTGTTTTCCGCTTTATCCCCACTATAACTTTTTGCACCTCCACCGCTATAGGATTACTATGGGCTTCAACTACATGGGTTTAGCCTAATGAGTTATTGTGTGATTTTGGTTGCATTTATTTTGTGTTGCAATATGATTTACCTGTTATTGTTTTAGTACATTGCACCATTGTCATGCGAGTTACGTATGAGGTTTTAAGTTGATATGTTTTTGCTAAAATAACTTGGATTATATTGTAATAGTAATATGTTTCATGGATCCCAATAATATAAATAGACTATATGTTCGCAATATTATAAGTTGTATATGTTTTGTATGATTCTTTATATATTGCATTTTAATCGATGCAAATAACTTAAATTTTCATTTTATACTTAATTTGAAGATTTCATGTTTAAATGTACAATTTAAATTACTGGTTTTGAATTGTAATGAAATTGTATGAAATTTTATTATTTTAATTTATGAAATAATTTACAATACAAAAGGTACAAGTTTTTTATACCTATTATAGTAAATAATGGGGGTGTAAAATATAAATACCCTTTGTTCGAGAATTCATGTAAATTAATTTGATAGTTATCATTGTCTAACAAGAATAGTTCCATAAATTAAGATTAAAATAAGTGAATATAAGGCTCGGGTCCTTAAAATCAAACTTAATACACGAAAACTCCTCCCTAAAAAAGATTGTAAATTAGGTGATTATAATTAAGTTACTGAATAATTGCATACATTTATGCAATTATTTAGTGAATAACTGTAGACATTTATGCAATTATATCCAAAAATAGCATAAATGTCTGTAATTATTCAGTGAATAACTGCGGAAATTTCCGTAACTTTTTGGTGAATAATTGCATAAATTTCCATAATTTTTCAGTGAATAATCACATAAAATGTCTGCAATTTTTGGATATAATTGCATAAATGTCTGCAATTATTCAGTAACTTAATTCTAGGGACCTAACTTACATACTTTTTTGGCAAGGATATTTGGTGTATTTTAAAACTTAATAGGGACTTTAGCCAAACTATCCCTTAAAATAATGCATCGTACATGTTAACCCACTTTTTAGCCAAGTAGCTTTAAGTCGACTTGGAAGATCAAAACAAAAGCGAAATGATTCACAGACTTGGAAGAAGAAGAAGGAAAACAGCTCGAAGGAGTTTTAACCAAGAAAGAGCTAAATACATAGTTCGGTGTCGAGCTTTTATAGGTTGGTACCGACCTATAAATCCCCATCATTTCACTACCAAAACACCACACACCTCTTGTGCTACTCCAATAACTCGTGGTTAAGCGACTTTCTGATGATTTGGACGAGCAATTCCAAGGATTGACGAGAAGAAAGCAAGAAAAGTAGATATCAGAAAGATCACAAGAACTAATTCAAAGTTGAAGGAAAAGGGGCTAGAACAACCCAACTAGAAGATGGAAAGAGATAACAGGTGGAAGACTTCAAATTCCATCAAAAAGGATAGCTCGGTACCGAGCTGGATAGCTCAGTACCAACCTATAGTTTTAGGTCGTGCGACCCCAATTTTCCTTGTGCAACTTCAGACCGCCTTTTGGACTTCATTGCAAGTGAGCTTCTAACACCATGCCTCTATTTCCCTATAAATAAGATCGCAAGAATTAACTCAAAGCCAAAGGAAAAGGGGCTAGAACAACTCAACTAGAAGATGGAAAGAGATAACAAGCGGAAAACTTCAACTTCCACCAAAAAGTATAACTCAGTATAGAGCTAAATAGCTCGATAACGACCTATAGTTTTAGGCCGTGTGATCCCAATTTTCCTTGTGCAACTTCAGACCGCCTTCTGGACTTCATTGCAAGCGAGCTTCTGACACCATGCCTCTGTTTCTCAATAAATACAAGCCCACTGCAACCAAAATGGGATCTGATCTCTCTGCATTGGAGATTTCTTCCTCTTCAGCACATCTAACCTCTCTTCCATTAGAGTCACCTAGAAAGCTATTATTGGTTATTCTAGGACTTAGATCAGCAAATCTATAGTATCGATGACTCTCAAACCCTCTAAAAACATCATTGTAAATCTGAGATCTACTAAACTATGGTCGGATCTGAGATATTAGTTGTAATCCAAAGGGAGAACAACTAATAAAAAAGATTAAAGTGGATGTAGGCTAGAGATTACGCCGATAAAAATTCTTGCATCTCCTTTTACTTTTCTTCTTTTTCCTTTACTTTTAATAGAACTAGTGCTTTCATCTGACTGTTGGGTGTTGATCCATTTTTTGGGTTAACATTTTGATGCTTTCATTGAGAATAAAAGAACTAGATATAAAGACTTGAAGCTTGAATCTGAGATTTGGATAAGATGAAGAGGTCTAACAATATATCTAAGGTTGGAGCAAGCCAACCAGAGCATGGGGGAAGCCAAGAGGTGTCCTCAAGTTCTCATCAATCCATCTATAACCAAAGAAGAGGTGGAGAAAATGATGAAGGAGATGGATGATGGATTAATGACTCGACAATTGGAAATGCTTGAAGGATTATTTCAAAGAATGAGACAACAAGGAATAACTAGGACTACTGGAATTCAGAACCAAGGACAAGGAGCTAATGTATGGAATATCTGGAGTTGGAGCGGAGCAAGTTGGAACAATGCCCCCACAAACAAAACAACTCAGCACCGACCTAAATCTACTCGGTACATACTAGGAAGCAATGTTAGTGTGACTATTGGGATGTCGGAAATAGATAATGCTGGAATTAAAAACGCAAGTTAGAATGCAAATGCACAACAGCCAGAGGAATATGTGCCAAAGCTTCCCGGTAGGAACGAAGGATAGAATGAAACCAGAGGTGTGAATCAAAACACAAATGTGCAGCCATAGGAGTATGTGCTATAGCATGTTCCAGAATTCCCTTATAGAAGCAAGGGGCATAATATTGTTTTTGTCGAAGACGACCCTCATTGGACGGCAAAAACCGAATTGCTGAGTTGGTAAGGAGGATTATTAGGGGTGAAACCCAAATCAAAGCGTGGAGGATGTGAACAGAAATCCATTCACTTCTAATGTCCTGAATGCAAGGAATCCTCCTGATTTCAAGCTTCCGACGCTAGAAATGTACGATGGAAAGTCGAATCCTACTATTTATCCAATGAGGTACATCCGACATATGGAGGTGTTGGGTGCTTCGGAGGAGGTAATGGGGTGGTGCTTCCCATTATACTTAATGGACTTAGCGGCGATGTGGTTCAGAAAACTGGAGAATGGATCCATAGACACAAGAACCGAATTGGTGAACAGATTCTTAAGGAAGTTCAGAGTTTATGTCTCGTGACCTAAGATCCTGATGATGCTGTCAAGCATGAAACAAAGGCTCGGAGAAACTTGAGAAGCTATTTGATAAGGTTCAATGTGGCAGTTGCAGTTCTCGATGAACCAGATCCATCTATAATCTTAATAGTGATAGTATCTGGAATCACGAGTAAGACCGACTTCGAAGTTGCACTGGAAAGGGATCCACTGGTGGATGTTGCAGAATTCTACCATAAAGTCGAGAGATATTTGCGTTAGGAAGACGCCGAAGCTAAGAATGCTGAAATTGATGTCGTGGATGATAGAGGACTGTCCGGAGCAGGGAACGGAAAGTACAAAGGAAAGAGAAGAGTTGATGATGACTTCGGAGAACAAAAATGACAGAGGATGGAAATGAAGTTCTCTTCTTACACTGAGAAAACCGTGACCCTCAAGAGAATATATATAGACATTAGGGGACAGATCCCCTATCCGAAGCCGGCTAAGAGGGAGCCCACTGATCAGGTTAAAAGATATCCTCTATAAAACTTTCTATAACTCCATTATAAATATGAGATCCACTACCTTATGGTTAGATTTGATAAAATTAGTTGTAATCCAGAGAGAGAAAAACTAATAAAAGAGATTAAAGTGGACGTAGGCCGGATATTATGTCGAACCACTGCAAAAATTCTTGTGTGTTCTTGTCTTCTTCTTGCTTTTGCTTTGATTTTGATTGAATTGGTGCTTTCATCTGATATTTGGATGTTGGTGCCATTTTTGGCGTCAACATTTTGATGCTTTCACTAAGACAAAGCTTGGATATAAAGTTTGGAAAAGATGAAGAGGCCTAACACCAGATCTAAGGCTGAAGGAAGCAAACCGGAGCCTAGGGGTAGCTAGAAGGTGTCCTCAAATTATCATCAATCCATCTACGTGACCAGAGAAGAAATGGAAAGAATGATGAAGGAGATGCATGATGGAATGATAACTAGAGAACAAGAAATGTTGAAGGATTCTTCCAAAGGATGGTAAAATAAGGAATAGCTAGAGCTATAGAAATTCAGAATCAAGTGCCAGGAACCAACGCAGGAGCACCTGGGGTTGAAATGGAGCAAACAGGAGCGATGCCCCTACGAATAGAGCAACTCGATATCGACCCAAATTTACTCGGTATCGAGAGAACTATACGTGGGGACAATGTTGGTGTGACTGCTGGGATACTGCGAATGGATAATGCTGGAGCTAAAAACGCGAAGCAAGATGCGAATGATGAATGATCGAAGGAGTATGTGCCAGTGCATCCCTATAGGAACGGAGAAAACCAAAGGAACATGTTAGAACGCTAATGTGCGATCAAAAGGGTATGTGCCAGATTATGTGTCGGAATTCCCCCATAGGAGCAGGGGCCAGAATGCAGCTGTTGGTCTAAGACTTCTGTTTGAACTACTTTGATGATAATAACAGGATGGTTGAGATGATTAGAAGAATAGTTAGAGGTTGACCCCCATATCAGAGTTAGAGGTCCACCTTTTCTCTAGCAAGGGAGCCAGTGGAGGACATATGACCATTTTCAGGATCATCATTATCTACTCTACCATTTCTTCCTTCCTCAGCATTCTCACGAACTTCTCCAGCCTCCATAACATCACTTGGGACCGGGGACACTTCTTGGTTTTCGTCGCCATCCTTTAATGAAGAACCATCATCATCTTCATCGCCAGCTTTGGGAACGTGGCCAATGCTATGATTCCTTTCCAAAAGATTGTAAGCTCTCAAATTCTCATTAGTAAGAAGTGCTCTCATATCCCTTTCCTCGAGTGGGACTTGATGGAGAGATGCAAGAGTGCTCGCCAAGGCTGCGCCACTAGGCCTTCTTGAGCTATCTGCAAGAACAAGAAATAATCATATAAGTAACTAAAGTTATATTGTCCATATAAAAAAGGACGAAGGTAAGACTTACGTCCGGACAACCACCTATGTGCAAAACCAGGAAGGCAACGCACAAAAAAGAATTTGTCTTTAAAATAGTTCAATTTGTTCTAGAGATCCTTTACAGTTCGAGAACCCTCGAAAGGTTCTAGATATGTAAGCGAAGGGGATCTTCTTTTGTGTTTGAAGTTGTAAAAGTACAAAATCTCTCGAGTGTTGGGTTCGCGATTCAGATAGTGGACGAAAATAATATAAATGTTGTTCAAGAAAGCATAGCGATTGGGGTGCAGTTGATCCAGAGCTAGTTTCATGAACCGCAAAGTTGTGCGGATGAAGTTGCTGAACGGTGGGACATAATCGACCGTACACATATATCAGTTAATAGCCTTATATCCTACTGGTGGATGATACGCTTGTTGATCGCATGACGGAACCAACACGTCCTCGTAAGGGATGCCGTGCCTTTCACATATTCTTCGAAGAGATGTCTCATTAACTTTTGAGCTGGGGAATCCTGAGGATCGTCTAAAATAATGTCATCGCTCATGTCAACATCGGGGGCAACTCCAACCACAAGCCCCTCAATTAGCACAAAATGGATCATTTCCAAAGGTTGTACTGTTGGACGATCGATCGACTAAAGAGTATGTCTCGCCATGGGAACTATCTATGATCCAAAGTATAGAGATGCTCGGAATGTCTACGATCTATAACTAATAAATCTTCACACATAAGTAATATCAGACACATTAAAAGTAGTAATCTCCATGCTTGAAAGAGAGCCCTGTAAAGTCAATGTACCAAACCCGATGGATATCAACATGTGCTGATCGATCGAGTCTCGCACGTCAACGGGGGACAATATAGCACAATTAAAATTATGCGGTGTTTATGCAGTGCGTGCATTAAACATCGTGCAACTCAAATTGATCTACATCTAAAGTGATCATTATTAGAAACCGTCCTAATGAATCTTACATCGTCAACCAGGACCTGACCAAATTGTAGTGTAAAGTTCCATTTGTAACCTTTTGGGGAATTTTTAGGGTCTTTTCAATACAAATCAAGTCCATAAGCAAAAACTCGAGTCGTGAGGGTGTATAACCTGAAGCCGACATGAGCCAATACCTTAAAGGCACGAGCTCGAGTCACGCTTCGGGGAAACAAGGCCAAGGACCAAGAAAATTTGTGTTGTGTGTAAGGCGCCCTCATGCACTCAATTTTTCATTGAAAACCTCCCCAAGGGCAGGATCGGTATCGATCCTTGAGAGAGAATATTCATTTCTTTATTTTTCTTCTTTTTCTTTCCTCTTTATCTTTTTTAGTTGAATATGGTCAAGGAGAAGGATGACTTCAAGCTCGATTGAAGCTCAGGCCAACAACGACCATCACCAGGTCGCGTCACCTACCTAGAGAAATTCTATGTGATTGGGTTCAACTATGCTCGGATTTGATTTCAAATTGTTTAGGAAGTTCGATATTCAACAGCTAGGAGAACAAAGCCTCTGAAGGTAGTGATGACCGGAGGTGGTGACTTTGGATACTAGATCGTCAAAGAGAAGTTTGGTGATGGAGGATTAGAAACTTAGAGAAGAGGAACTTCAAGGCAAGGCAAATAAAGATGGAAAAGGTAAAGTATGGATTTAGTGCCTATAAAGCATTCGTCCCAGAAACTAACGCTAAAAATAGCCAAAATTTTTGAATGCAGGGATCGGTACCGATCCCTGATCAAGGATCGATATGGAACCACAATATATATATATATATATATACAATGATAAATTATAATCAAACAACATATCTACATATATGATATATATGTTTGTATATATGTGCATGAATGCAAGTATACATATGAATATCTAAGCAACGAATGAGCAGATGTATGTGTATATGTGCTTATAATGCTAAGCTATTGAAGTTCCAAGAGAAAGGAGTCAAACTTATAGAACCTAGAGAAGATAATCATTGAAAATTTTCTAAATTTGGAATAGCGAACTTATAGAGCATGCTTCAGCTTTATACTACAGGGATCTTACAGGTTTAACTTAAATGAAGCGGTACAACAATTAATGAAAGATGTCGCGCTTCACTAAAACGGTTTAAAGGGAAAGATGATATCTTTTTGAAACAAAGAAAGAAACCAACAATGCAGAACCTTCGACTTGTCTCATTCTAAAGTACATCTTGTTAAAAAAAGATATACTTTGAGAGGAAAATGTTATCCAGCCTTGTGACCAGGCCATGTTCGGGCGCGTCAAGTCGGTCGAACTGAGAAATTATCCAGCAGTGATCCATCCTGACAACTGCCAAATTTAGTACAGAAGAAAACCGTGGAATAAAGTCTAAGAGTATCCAAGAACATCTAAACAAAGGCTTGCACACATCATACTAATGAGCAACAACTTCAAAGTCCAGGACACAAGAAATCATGGATCGGTACCAAGCCCTGATTAGGGTTCGGTACCGATCCCTAAGAACTCCTCAATTTTGCTACTAGTCCCATGCCATGCCAAGGTAAGGAGTTTACAAACAAGCTCATGCTATGTGGGATGGTTCTCAAGACCGTATCAACCACAACGATCAGCACATAAGTCAAAAACTATCGCTCTATCCCCAAACCAAGACATTCGCTTAAGTCCAAACCTCTAGCAATGCAAACAAAGCAGCAAAGATGAAGACACAGGCAAGACAAGCATCAACATGAGTTAAATGGAGATCCGGAAGGTAGGTTTATGGATCGATACTGATACCCAAGCATGGATCGGTATCGATCATTGATTATTCATGACGTGGCCACAATCTCTTTAGTTAACCCCCTTGGATATGGGGAACGTGGGTTAGAACATGGGCATGTGGTTTTCGTTGACCTATAGTTATAAATATAGGGGTAGGAGCATAGTTCGGAGGATCTTTTTTGTTGTTTAACAAATTCTTGTATTTTCTTTGTAATTCTACGGATCATCACCAATCCGTAAGAATAGCCTTCTCATTTGAAACTATCAACAAAGTCTAAGTGGACGTAGGCACATGATTAGCCGAACCACTATAATTAATGTGTGTTTTGTATTTCCTCATTTTCAAGTTATTTTCTTCATTTAATTCTCTACTTTTCATATCTGGATGTTTATGCCAACATTTGGCGTAAACAATATACTACACTTTCAGAACTCACAGTGGAAGGGACAAAACATAAATATAGAAATAACCATTTTGGAAAATATATCAAAACACGGTCTGAAAAGATGGTACGTAGCCAAATACAGAGTACACAGGAATACAACTTATAGTCTGATAAGATACTAATTACTAATAATACAGATAGTTACATGGAGAGTAAGTAAAAGGATAAGCAACTCCTGTGCTGAGGTCGCCTCTACACGTATTGAAATCGAGTCAACCACCTTCTGCTCTGTCTTTCTGTGGTAGGGAAAATAAAGGAAAATGGTGGGTCAGATAAAAGTCTGGTGAATGAGTACATGTTTAATATATGGTGACCATGTGCAGTTGACTTTAATTCTACTCTATGTGATTTAGGGTGCTCTGCAAGTGTTTGTGTATTTCTAGGGTCCTTCACTTAAGGGTTTTTATTTAGTATAAACTAACACTAACTACTTGTGCAGGCTCCTACAAGGATCGAACCTCAATAACTAATGATCGACCACCGCTACTAGAGCTACTCAACATAGGGTCACCCTGCAACTTTCCTGTATGGGACTATATCTTATATTAGGATTATGCGTAACTATCTCATATATGTTTCCTACAATTTCCACATGGGCATAAATTTCCCAACACTACGACTATACGTACCCCAACTATGCCTGAGGTGGAGCCCACAATGCCAACTTGTCGGTGTGTCTCATTGTCTATATTCGTGTCCAACTCTCAATGGTAGTTCGCACCGAGATCCATCAACAACACAGTATCACGTTGCATCGTATTCGTACATACCAAGGAACTCTCATTGTATTGGGCCCGCACACTTCATCAGGCATAGTCAGCGCCGCGCGTCCACTATAGAACCTCATGTGAGTGTCGTTTGTAATAGAATCGCCCTCAACCGAATAATCGACCCCCATTGGGTAAAGAGCATTTACCCAACCCTGCAATATCCTAGCGTCGTCTCATAAGGAACTAGCTTCCCTACTATTCCTAACACCCATACATACATATATATATAATATAAACATTTAACTATAATTTAAAACCTTGGCCTTGGGCCGAGGATCAACCTATGCTTCAAAACGCCTAACGATCGACCGTTATACCCTAGGAGGTCGAACGCTTATTGTCGACTACTTAGGTGGCGCGGTCAATCGATCACTATGTAAAATTTAAGGTTTTTGATTATAGTTTATTCGATTTTTGATTTATTATTAATTTCATACGTTATGTGATTTCGACAGTTAACCTTACACTTACAATTTTTAGATTCTATAATCCTTATAAATCCAAAGTGATATTTGTCCATTTTCAAAATCAGTCCAATCTAGGTTAACATCAATATAACCAAGTTATATTAACAGGTTAGGGCAATTTCTATTTGATTAGAATGGGTTTAACCTAGAATAACATATGTCTCTTAACTAGTTTATACCAATTTAATTTATAAATTCAACTTAGATTTAAACCATATGACTCTTAAATTTAGGTATAACATCCTAGATCGGATAGTGTAAATCAAAGTTAACTATAAATAATCATCTTATTTAAATGTTCCTACTCACATTGGATCCAAGCTTTATTTCTAATCTCCATTCTGAAATCAACACTCGATTGCTTGCCCCTTCCTTGATCCGATATTGTTGTATTCCTTTTATTTTTATTGCTATTTTATTTTTGAAGAAAATTTATTTTTAGGGTGGAGAAAGAAATTGGGCAGAGTTTAGGGGTACTGACTGATTTTCAAGTGAACTTAATGTTTAGTTTGGGTGTATATTTATAGGGTTTTAGGTTAATACAGAGCGTTGATCTTTACTGGGAAAATATTGGGTTACATAATGTACGTTACTCACTAACGTAGCCACCAAGTAAAATATTTTAGCTAATCTAGTCCGTCCGTCGCTTAAAATCCACTGTTCAGTAACATCAACCGGTCGACCTCTAGGAGGGACCGATTAATCACAACCTGTGATCAGCACACCCTAGGGTGTCGACTTGTAACAACCCGTAAATTTAACCGGCTTTAATAACGTTATTAATTGAAATTTTAGAAAATTTTAAACGATAAAATTTTGAAATATAAATTTGATATTTGGAATGCGTTTAGTTAAACATAGCAACTGGTAAATTTTCGTTCGAAAATATGAAAATTTATTTCGCGCGTAAATTTACTTCAGTTTAATCAGTTAAAAAGCAATGAAAATAAAATGTTTCTGAAACCTAAATATTTTTACATAGAAAAATTCTAAACCATCTTCTGAGCAAGATGTCAGTTTGTCGTTTTTCCAAATTCAGACATCTTTGGCTCCGTCGATCTTATTTTTCTGTGTTTTTCTTGCATTTTCCGCTAGTTTAAAATTTTGAAATTTTATAATTCAATCGTACCACTGATATTCGTATGTCGTTTTGATCGTCTCATCGTGCTGATCTTTGGGGTATATTCAATGCTGTGTTTTTAAGTCCGTTTCGTCACAGAAGCGATAAAACGATTTCGTATCGATACCGGTTTTAAACCAATTGATTTCCATCTACCTTTTCAATCTCTGTCCTTTGATATTGTCTGTATTGAATATAAAATTTATGACTTGTCCTTTCAATTCTGCCGTAAACCAAGAGTCATCAGTTGAAAGAAGAAAAATCTAAGTCCATTATTTTATTCGTTCATCTATTTCTTTGTCTGTTCAAATTTTAAAAGCATATGGCAAAAGAAACTTTTCCTCTGCTCATTTTCACTTTCGTTCTCTGCTGGAAAAGAAAAAAAATTTCAAGTTAATTCCTCAATACATCTGCTTGTCGAGATCACAACCCCACCTATTTCCTCCACGCAGAGCTCCGCAACCATCATCAGACGGCCACCAACCTCCGCCTCTCCCCTCTCTGCCGTACCCTCTAATCTCTCCTCCTCAACTTCGTCACCCGCCTCAGCCAATCCCCTCTTCGCCCACCCCTGACCCGAAACCCGTCCTCCGCCCGTGACAACCCACCACCAGGTCCACACCCGCACTCCCAGCCACCTCGACAGCAGCTACTCCGGCCCTCCTTCCTCCATTTAATCTTGTACGTATCTGGGTTTTCGGAACATGTATATAATATATATATATAAATATCTAATATATATATGATTTGGGTAGGTTAGATATGATGGTTTGCAGTGAAGACTTAGTAAAATATATATGTTTGCCTAAATGTGTTATATAGATTTTATTACCTTGGATTATTAATTTTATATATAAGTCTATACAAGCATTGTTTTAAAAGTTTATAAAGTAGCAGTTTGCATAATCTATGTACAGTATATAGATATATTGGTTAAAATATAAGTGATATTTGGTAACCTTGTCAGACATCAATGATGTATAAGCTGTATAACATGTGAGTGTACAGTATATATATATATATATATATACACACACTTGCCGTATATTTCATTATATATAGTATCATATTGCACTGTTTAAGGGGGATGCTGGTTGTATTAAGTGAAAGTGTTTTCTAGTGTTACTGACTACAATTTTATATATATATAACATGTGTATACATTGATATTGTTCACCTTACAGTTTACGCATATGTAGGTTCAAAATAATATGGTATAAAGTTTATGTATATACTGTTAGTTTTATTGGTTTATATATATGGGTTTATATGTATAGTTTTTGAAATAACAGCAGTTAGACTACATGTTCACGATATCATATCTCACTCATGTTTTATCGGAATGGGTCGATTCTATTTTTAAAAAGGAGTCTAAGTTACCTAGTTTATGCTTGTCAAATTTCAGTAAAATCCGACATCGTTTGATTAGTGGTCGAGGATCTGGAAGTTAGACCCAGGCAGCTATTCTTTTGTACTTAGAAATTATTTTGCACTGCTGCAAACATGGCCTGAGTCTATGTTCGTGACATCGTAACTTTTCTCGTCTTTTGTCCGAAATCAAGTGATTCTTTTGCAGTTTAAAATACAAGTTTTGATCTTTATTCATACCAAATTTCAGACCATTTCGATCTCGGTAGCACATGGAATTATATTGTTAAACTTTGACGCATGACATGTTTTATTTGTTGCTATGTTGAATGTTTTGATTTGATTTCATCGATTTCTGTTATCAGCTTTGATCGTTGAATTCATGTCGATTTGTTTGCTTGGATTCATAACTCAATCTCTATGTCCGTATCAGTGTGCGTATCTGTGTCATCTTCTCGTGCGTCTCTAGCCTCGAAAGGTGAGCATCACTCACGATTAACATTCTCTTATTTATTAAATTTGATTTCAATTGAAACGACAATTGAAATATGCTGCTGTTAGTTATTTATATTGCTATATCTATGCCATCATCTGTATCTGTTCACCTGTGACACCTGACACCCTTATCTGTTATTTATACTGATGATATATGCATGTTACCGTTGTTATATTATTATCATATCTATTATCACTCTACAAGTTCCCTGTTAGTATAGAATCACTATGGGTTGAAATGATACATACCCGAACGGACTTTAGAATAGGAGAAAATCGTTATGGGTTGAAATGATAAACCCAAGCGATTTTCAAAGTAAATTGAATTTGGGATTTCGAGTTGAAAAGATATATACCCGAATATATTTTAAATTGCGGATTGAAATGATAAATATCCGTATCACTTGACCATAGGATAGAAAATTATATACAGACACCGTTGGTCTATATATAAATGTTTTTGAAAACATTTCTACGGTTTTGAAAGAAATATATGGTTTTAAATAAATATTGTTTTTAAAGATTTATTAAAGTTGATTTAATAAAGTTGATTTGAATCAATATGAAATATGTTTAAGTATATATGTAAAATTTATATTTTTAAATATAAAATTTATAATGTTTCAGGTTGAAAGATAAATTTGAATTGATTTGGAATTCTTAATTATTTAAGAATTATACTTAAATAAGTTGATTTGAAATCTATTAAATTTGAAAATTTTAAGATATGTTTTATAACTTGAATTAATTAAGAAGTGGCTTAAATGAATATTTCAAACTTATATAAATTTAAATGGGATATTTTGTCTATATAAATTTGTAAATTGAAGTTGTATTTTGATGTATTGAAATGATTAAAGAAATATTTCAGAAACTAAATGTAATGGAATTAAATTGGGACATAAATGGAATTATCAAATTTAGTTTGAAATGTGAATATTTAAAGCTTTGAAATATATTGAAATTTAATGGTTTATTTTATGGTTTAAATATGTATTTGAAATCGATAGATTGAAATGGTTATTTAGAAACTAAATTGAATTGAAATTGATGATTTGAGATTTGATTAAAATTAAAATTTTGGAATTCGAGTTAATTTGAATCGATTTGTGAAATTTAAGGAAACTACTTTATTTTATAAAGTAATTTTAAATTATATTTAAACTATTGATATTTTACTTTATAAATTATTTTAATATAAACTATTTTAATATAAATCATTTTTAATATAAATTATTTTATATTTTATTATATATACTAATTTTAATATCCAAACTGTTTAAAAGAAAAGTGTTTTGATTTTTTTAAAGATTATGATTTCGAAAGCGTTATAACTTTGGAAAAGTACTATGATTTTGGAAATGGATTTATTTGAAGTGAAAGTGATATCGTATTGATATGGTTTTTAAATGGCAATGATCTGTCGGTTTTGAAATATAACTATTTTGAAATTTTATTAAATGACCATCGGTGTAATATTACGTAGTTATTAAAGAGACCGGAATCGGATATGGACATACTCTCTGTCAATACCGAAACCACTTTAATAACTAATATACGCGGAGTGTTGATCCAAAACGAAGTGGATGGTTTTGATGAACGCGTTGACTGAAGAAAGAGAACGATTTTGGATGACCCCTGACATGACTAAAATAGGAGCCGCGCCGGGCCATTGAGAATCGCCATCTCTAACGGACACACTTCTTCGTTACCATATCTATTACTTTTGTGATTCGATTTGGGTGCACCCCTCGATTTTGGGAGTGTTGTTTCGCGGTGTTGGGGTAGTAGCTGCTATGACCAACATCAGTCCGGATCATGCAACTACTAGTATCCTAGTTGGTATCGCCTCATGTACCTTGTCATACTGATTATCCTATTCGCGACCACTACGATTTTGGTTTGTACCTTTAGTATATGGATTGCCCTCTGGTGACTTCCGATTTTGGGGAAACTACGGTCTTGTATATGCTCTTGGGAATAAAAATGTGTTAAGGGTGGAATGGGCCATGACTTAACGCTATTTTGATATCGTACTTTACTGATTAGACATTATCTACTTAGCGTATTCTACTGTATATATAGATAGTTTAATGGATCCTTAGAGGATGGTTATCCCAAACACCCTTTGAGTCACTTGTATTTCAGTCGTTATTTCACTTGAGTTGGATTTATTGATATAAGAATGTTAATCCTGACTCGAGTGTTTTGTGTTTCTTTACGCTCGGGTCAGACTGAGTGTACCAGTATTCGAGACTCACCTTTGGAGTTGGAGCTTCACTTGGAGATCCAGCTATCTATCCAGCTTTTAGATATTCAGTTGATTCCAGTGATGTATTCTGATATTGTATTTGACTATTGTATTCAAGACTTCTGTTGTATCTGGTTTAACTCTGTTATATATATAGTAGCTTCATGAACTACTATTCTTTTGTTTCCGCTGCATTATTGTTATATTACTCTATGTCTGTGTCTGTGATCTGTGATTATTTTATTTACTGTATATGTTGAGTTTTGCCAATTTAAATTAACAATCTATTGTTTTGAATTATTCAAGTCCGACATGTGTGGATTTATTGTCGATTTGAATGGTCCAAAAGAGTGGGTTGTTACACGACTAGTGGAGTAGTTTAATTATGGAAAGTTTTATTATTTAATTTATTTCATTTCAAATTTTAAAACATTTGTAAGTTCTCCATACTAACTCCGATTTCAAAGTGTTATATATGAAAATTGTCCAGAAAATCGCTACGAACGCAATAGTGCAAGTTTCGTATCCAAATTCAGATATTTGTATAAATTTTATTTTTGCCCTTTTTTATTATATTAAATTTTTTTATTAAATTTTTTGCTTAAATATTTGAGGTGTTACATTCTCCCCCTTAAAAGGATTTCATCCTCGAAATCTCAAAGGACAGAAAAATGTAACTCATATGTGCAATAGTCAATAGCTACATCATCCACGACAATCATTGTCTTAATAAATTTCTAATTCATTATATGTATATGCAAGCGTGAAATGCACGTGAACCTATACTAATGCAAAGAATATATGGTCTCCTGATCTAGTTGATCTCCTATCATGCAAGTGCTCATTCTTCGTATCCAAGATGTATGCAATATCCTAGGTAAATATACTTGCCATTCTACAAGTACGCACAACCATTCAATCCACATGCAGCATCCATATGCATAATACTCAACAAGATAAAGCAAATAACAAGAGATGATATGAGTGTGTGTACTATATAGAGAATATACTTTCCTATGTGTAAAAGAAACAAACCAAATAATACATCCACTAGTATTCATCATCCATAACATGTCATAATGACACATTCGCAACCATTCCTACCATCAAATGGTCTCTTCCTAAAAGGGTATACCAAGTTAAGTCCTAATGCATAAGTAACTTATACTTATTAGGTTTAAATCGAAAGTGCACCAGAAAAGTGTTGGGGGTAGGTAGCTCGGATGTTCTCCTCGAGATCTCATGTACTCTCTGTTGGATCACCTTCCCATTGGACTTAACAAGTTTGATTTCTTTATTACGGAGTTGCTTTGTATCATGCTCAAGAATACAAGTAGTTGCATAGAAAACAAGTGACTTCCTCTCTACCTCCACCTCCTCTAGCTGACTCGGTTCGACTATGGTAGCTGAATCATCCAAGCCATTTCTCAAGTGCGACACATGGAAAACATCATGTACCCCTGCCAATTTCTCAGGAAGCTCCACTTTATACGCCAACTTCCCTATCCTACCAGTAATTAGGAAAGGTTCTACAAAACTCGGTGCTAGCTTCCCTAAACTACCAAATCTGATAACGTGCCTAAGCGGTGAAACCTTTACAAATGCCATGTCCTTCACTATGAACTCTAACTCCGTAGGTCTCCTATCAGCATAAGATTTATGCCTATCCTGCGCGATTTTCATCATTCTATGGATCAAGTCTAATTTCTTCGACGTCTCCCTCACCATGTCCAACCCAAGAATAATCCTATCTGTAGTGTCCTACCAACACGACGGTGATTTACGTGGTCACACGTATAGCGCCTCAAATGTTGTCACCCCAATGCTCGTTGATAGCTGTTATTATAGTTAAACTCCACCAATGGCAAGTGATCCTCCCAAAAGCCTCCAAATCCAAGATGCACTTTGAAGTAAGTCCTTCAATACCTGACTCTCTCTATTTTTCCATCCATCTGTGGGTGATAAGTGATGCACAAGCTCAACTCAGTGCCTAAAGCCTCTAGTAGACTCCTCCAAAACTTGTTAGTAAAAAGTGAATCTTGGTCGCTAACAATGCTAGTAGGAACTCTGTGTAACCTAATGATCTCTCTTACATATAGAGTTGCCAAAGATGTCACCATCCACATATTCCTACTCGGAATAAAACGAGCGCATTTCGGTCAACTGATCGACTATGAACAAAGTACTCTCATTCCCTTTCCTACTCCTCGGTAGACCATTGACAAAGTCCACAGAAATTCTCTCCCAGTTCCACTAAGGAATATTTAATGGCTGCAACAATCCTCCCCGTTTCTTCTCTGCCTTTACCCTCTGGAGAGTCATACGATTAGATACATACTTCGCTACATGCTTCTTCATTCCCAACCAATAGAAGACTCACTTCATGTTACGGTACATTTTGTCTCCTCCGGAATGAATGGTCATCCTAGATCGATGAGACTCAGCTGTACCGTGTCTATCAAATCCATAATAAGAGGAACACATAATCTACCAGGCTTCTCAAAAATGTGTACTAGCTCCTTATCTTGCTTCTGACTGGTTCTAATACGTACCATAAGTGTAGGTTGCACATTAAAGTTGCTAATAATCTCGAGGTAATGTTTGATGATGGTCGGAAATCAAATGTAGAAATGAACTCCAAATGCTTCTACTCAAGGCGTTGGCCTCCACATTGTCCTTGCCCTAAGTATATGAGATATCGGAATCGTACGATCCCAAAACCAACATTCACCTTTGCTACCTTAAATTCAAGTCCTTCTGGGAGAACAAATATTTCAGAGCCTTATGATCCTTACATAGCTCAAACCGCTCTCCTAAAAGATAATGCCTCCATGACTTGAGCGCAAAGAAAATGGTTGGTAACTCAAGATCATGGGTTAGGTAGTTTCTCACATGGACCTTCAATTGCCAGCTAGCCTAGCTTACCACTCTTCCTTCTTGCAACAAACCTGCTCTGAATCCCGTATCACAAGCGTCAATATAAACTGTGAATGTCTTCATACCATCGGGCAATACCAAAATAGGTGCACTAGTCAATGCCTCCTTCAGCTTAATAAAATCATCCTCACACTTTGCATCCCATGAGAAAAGTAAATTCTTCTTGGTGAGGTGGGTCAAAGGGGCAAAGATCTTCGTGAAGTCCTTAATGAACTTCTTCTAGTACCCTGTCAAACTAAGGAAACTCCTCACCTCCGTGGTATTCTTCGGCATATGCCAATCCTGAACTACAACAACTTTACTAGAAGTGACCGCCAGCCCACTTTCCAAGACAATATGTCACAAAAAGCGTACTTCCACTCGCCAAAATTGACACTTAGAAAACTTCACCTTCAACTTATGCTCACGGAGTGTATTGAGCACTTCTTCTAGATGCAACCTATGCTCCTCCTCGCTCTTCGAATAGACCAAAATATCATCCACAAATACCATGATGAACTTGTTAAGTAACCCTCTGAAAACTCGGCTTGTCGGATCAACAAAGTAGGTGGGTGCATTGGTCAATCTGAAAGGCATGACTGGCCACTCATAAAGTCTGTCGGGTGTACGAAAAGTGGTCTTTTGGATACTATCCTCAACTGCACACAACTAGTGGAATCCAGTAGCTAAATCAAGCTATGAGAAAATCTTCGCTCCAACCAACTGATCAAATAAATCCTCTATACGGGGCAGTGGATACCGATTCTTCTTTGTCGGTTTATTCAGCTCCCTATAGTCGACATAAAGCCTTAGAGAACCATCTGCCTTGGTGGCAAAGGTGATTGGTGCTCTCCACTCTAAAATGCTCCTCCTAATGAAACCCTTCTCCAACAACTTGTTCACCTGCTTGTTCAACTCGCGTCTCTCCTTTAGAGCCACATGTCTTAAGGGTAGGCAATAGGTCTAGCGTTATTTACAAGATAAATTCTAAACTCGTTCTCTCACTGAGGTGGAAGACTAGTAACCTTGGAAAATACATCTAAGTAATCACTAGCTACAGGCACTAAATCTAGCTCGTCATATGATAGGTCTAATGAATATAGGTAGCTCGACATAACTGATCCTCAGGGATTGCGATAAACCTCTAAGCTACGTCCACTAGATGTACTCAACCTAACAACCTTTCTATCACAATCTAGGATAGCCCCATACATCGCCATCCAGTCCATGCCCAATATCAACCCAAACCCATAAAATTCTAAGGCAAAAGCATCGCAATCAAACTCGACCCCTAAAATGAATAATTTCAGAACCCCTACATACCATAGACAAATAGGCTGATCCACCTACTAGAAATGAAAGAATGTGACGCCCCGATGTCAAATGAAGTGCAAATGGATAAACTAGATAAAGTTAACACACCTTCAATCACAACCTTCTTTCCCTTTTTTACAACTGGTGGTGTACGCGAGCTAGGTACTGCATCCAGTGCATAAGCTAGGACGACCTGGGTAGAGGTCTTTTGAGGTGTTAGATGCTCCCGTCTCATATGACCGATCTGATTGCAATTGTAAAATTTGACTTTTAAACCATCTATGTTGCACTCCTTCGTAAAATGTCCCTTCTTGCCACACTTCCTACAAGGTATATCCTGCTTCTTTATTTTTCCCTTGGATCCAAAGCTTTCCTTGCGCCGATTCTTCTACGGCGACTTTCCTTCAGTCTTCTTGGAGTCATCCTTTACTTCCTCCTTGGAGACGGTTATCAGCAAGGCCATCTCTACTAAACTCTTATATGTAGCACCCATGAGAATATGACTTAGAGCTAAACCTTGAAGGGGTTGGTTCAGCCCCTTAGCAAACTTCAAAGCCTTTTTATGTGAGGTATTGATCAATTCCAACCCAAATCTAACTAACTCATTGAATTGATTGGCATGCTACTTTATTGACATGTCTTCTTGCTTCAGATGAATAAACTTCTCCAATTGCACTCTCTCTTCGGCTCTAGATAGAAACTTCATCTCAAAACATCTCTGACACTCCATTTAAGTAATCTCTCCTCGATCAGTCTCAGCCTCAACTATATCCCACCAACTCAGGGAATCCCTCTGTAAATGCCAAGTAGCTATTTGCCTCCTCACCTTGTCTACAAGACCCATCAATCCAAAAATCCTCTTGCTTGTACAAATCCATGTCCTTGAATCTACATATGACTCAGTCACTACGTATAGCTTTCTTACAAGGCTTGCAAAATCTTTATATAACTTAGAAAAATCGACGGTAGGTGGGTGGGCAGGAACTGCACTTATCGCTCTCCCCGTAAATCCTCTTTTGGGATTAAGCTTGGCTTTTCCCCTCACTTGAAGATAGCAACAGAACAAAATCGGTACTTTCACATTCGAAATCTCAACTACATCGTCTGAGCCTGGACTTGTGAGATTGCTCATCTTTTATTTGTGATTTTTAGGAATTTATTAGGAACTTTCCACATATAGCATAGGCAAGAATAAGAGAGGAATTACGCTTTTATAAAAAAATTAGAGAACGTTTTGAAAACTTTTTATCTATACATACATATATGTACACTTTGAAAATCCATTTTGAAAGCTTTTGGAAAAACATTTGGAAAACCTTTAGTTTTGCAAAACATTTTCGAGTGCGTTCTCTCAGTAGTCTCCTAGTCCATAAGGAAATTTTAAACCTAGGCACTGATACCAAATGTGACAACCCGCACCTCTGGACACATCGATCCCAAGCCTAGGATGACTTTCCAAACATTTGTCTGTGTCTAGGAGTACGAGCTATCAGGTTTTTTCATAATATTACAAAGACTAAGAATAAATAGATATGATCTAAGATATACTACACCTTTAGAATTCATAGCGGAAGGGACAAAACATAAATATAGAAAATAACCATCTCAGAAAATATCTTAAAGCACGGTCTCAGAAAATAGTACGTAGTCAAATATAGAGTACATAGAAATACAACTCATAGTCTGATAAGATACTAAGTACTGATAACATAGACAGTTACAAGGAGAGTAAATAAAAGGATAAACAACTCTTGTAATGAGCTCACCTCTCCATGTACTGAAATCAGGCCAATCACCTGCTGCCTTGTCCTTCTGTAGTGGGGAAAAGAAAGGAAAAGGGTGGGTCAGACAAAAGTCTGGTGAATGAGTACATGTTTAACATATGGTGATCATGTGCAGTTGACTTTAATTCTACTTTATGTGACCTAGGGTGCTCTGCAAGTGTCTGTGTATTCCTAGGGTCCTTCACTTAAGGGTTTTTATTAAGTACACACCTACACTAACTACTTGTGCAGGTTCCTACAAGGATTGAATTACAAATCAAATCTCAATAACCAATGATCGGCGATCGCTACTAGAGCTACTTAATATAGAGTCACCCTACAACTTCCCGTATGGGACTACATTTCATATTACTACTTCGCGTAACTATCTCACATAGGTTTCCCTACAATTTCCACATAGGAATAAATTTCCTACAACTACGACTACATATACCCTAAATACGCATTAAGGGAGAGCCCATAATGTCGACTCGCTGGTGTTTCTCATTGTCTACATCCGTGTCCACTTCTCAATGGTAGTTTATGCCGCTTATTGCATGTGCTAGCATCCATCAACAATACAGTATCACGTCATGTCAGTACTCGGCATACCAAGGAACTCCCATTGTTCTGGGTCCACATACTTCATCGTGCATCAATCGGTGTTGTGCATCACCATAGAACCTCTTGTGAGTGCCGTTTGCGATAGAATCATCTCGGTCGAATAATCAACCCCCACTAGGTAAAGAGCGTTTACCCAACCCCGCAACGTCCTAGCGTCATCTCACAGGAAACTAGCTTCCCTACTATTCATAACACTTATATATATATATAAACAATTAACTATAATTCAAAACCTGCGCCTTAGGCCAAGGTTCAACACATGCTTCAGAATGCCTACTGGTTGACCCCTATAATATATAAACAATTAACTATAAACAATCATGCATCATGTAGCGCGGTCACTGGTCGCTATGTAAAATTTAGGGTTTTTTTATTACAATTTATTCAATTTTTGATTTATTCTTAATTTCATTTGTTATGTGATTTCGACAGTAAATCTTACACTTACAGTTTTTTGGTTTTACAATCCTCATGAACCCAAAGTGATCATATTTGTCCATTTTCAAAATAAGTCCAATATAGGCTAACATCAATATAACCAAGTTATATTAATAGGTTAGAGGAATTTCTATTTGATTAGAATGAGTTTAACCTAGAATAACATATGTCTCTTAACTAGTTTATGCCAATTTAATTTATAAATTCAATTAGATTTAAACCATATAATTCTTAAATTTAGTTCTAGCATCCTAGATCAGATAGTGTAAATTAAAGTTAACTATAAATAATCATCTTATTAAAATGCTCCCACTCACCTCAGATCCAAGCTTTATTCCTTTTCTTCATTAGGAAATCAACACTCGATTGCTTTCCCCTTCCTTGATCTGATTTTCTTGTATTTTTTTATTTTTATTACTATTTTATTTTGAAGAAATTTATTTTTAGGAAAGAGAAAGAAATTAGGCAGAGTTTGGGGGTACTGACTAATTTCAAATTAATTTAGGGTTTAGGTTGGGTGTATATTTATAGGAGTTTTAGGTTAATATGAAGCGTTGATCTTTACTGGGAGAATATTGGGTTACAACATGTATGTTACTCGCTAACGTAGCCACCAAGTAAAATATTTCAGTCAATCCAGTCTGTTCATCGCTTAAAATCCATCATTTAGCAACATCAACCAGTCGACTGCTACCTATCGACATACACACCCTAGAGTGTTATCGGTGGAGTAGTTTAATTAAGGACAGTTTTATTATTTAAATTATTTCGTTTTCACATTTTAAAACCCTCGTCACTTCTTCATAATAACTTCGATTTTAAAGTGGTACAAGTGAAAACTGTCCAAAAAATCGCTATGAATGCAATGTTGCAAGTTTTGTAGCCAAATTCAGATGTTTGTGAAAATTCTGTTTTCACCCTTGTTATATTTAATTTAATTCTTTTATTAAATTTTCTGCTTAAATTTTTGACGTGTTACAAGTTGAGTACAATACACCATGATACTAACCTCATACAACTAAGGTGACGAATTCTCTATTGAACAGCGCTTCGCTTCCAGTGCTTTAAGTCATACCCAACTATAGTTGCTCGATGGATCACTATGTCATGATTTGACTATAACTAAAGTGGAGTATTCACATTAAAGTTCCATGGTGTTCTCAAGTCTAGGTAACTGTGTAACATTGTCACGTTAAGATTTCATGTTTGACCTAATTATTACTAACCAATAGGAAACTCTCAGACGAGTCATTCCATAGTTATCCAAAAACTATGAGTATGTAACCCATTAGTGCCCCAGCAGCTATGAGTAATATACTGTCCAACATTTAGAGAGCGTTACACACTTTGGTCTCAACAAATAATATAACATTATAATTTTGCCATGATTACGACTCTTTGTAATTTTTATCATATAACATATCATTTACAGATTCTCTTTATTAATATACTTAAATTAATTACTTAATTAATGTATCATAATATAATAAGTATATAATAGAAAATTAAAACACTTTTATTATGAAAAAGACTGGTTATAGAGTTAAATATATGTATCAAATCACATAATTGCCCCTAGGGTTAAATATATGTAGCAAATCACATAATTGCCCCTAGGGTTAAATATATGTAGCAAATCACATAATTGCCCCTAGGGCATACCCTTAACTCTCTCAATTATAAAACTTAATATATATATATATATATTATTAATGTTTAATATTAAATATTAACATTTTTTCTTATTTGCCTAAAAAATCTATTTTTGATATTGTATGCATATATGTCTATAATTTAGCAATGTAATAAGTTTTAAATCTAAATTTATACATATATTGTGCAATTATATATATATATATATATATATCCGTGTGTGTGTATGTTAAATTTTAAACCAAAAAACCTTTTATGGTTGAAACCAAATCTCAAATATATGTCGATAATATATAAATATTTTATACATATTTAATATATGTATATAAATATACACATGTTTACATACATTGACATTTATTTATATGTATATGTGTATGTATTAAAAATAGGTCTTTAGGCCATGGGCCTTATTAATATATCAGTAAAAACCTTTTTATGTTATTTTTATATATGTTGAAATTAAAAAGCAAATATATACATTCATATATATGTGTGTGTGTAATATTAAATCATAAACATGCGATCTTAAATAAAATACACATCATAAATGATGTGGTCATAAGTCCAGCTGATCACATACATACCGTGTTTAATGCCTTATTTAGATCTGGAATTTCTTTGATTGTATATCATATTCATTGATGTATTGTACATGTAATCTCTAATAACAAATAAAATATATTGAGAACAAAATTTAAGGACCAAATTAAAATTGAATGAGATTCAAATAAAACAAAAACTAACTTTTAATGTAATCATATTGGATATGATTTAATATGACCATATTATCCATGATAACACAAATTAAGGATCCAGTGCACTATTAATAAAAGTTTTTTTTTGAATTTTGCTCTTTTTCCCACGTGTTGCCAATACGCCTGTTCCAATATGGTATCACAACCAATTCTATGATGGGGGATCTCGTAGTGTAATCTATGACAAAGCATTAGCTCTTACTCCTACATATCCTAGATCAAGGAGTTGACAACTTGTGTGAGTTGAGACGCAATACTATAACATTATATATTTTGGAGTGTCATAATATGAGTAATTAATTAATTAGTTAATTCATCAAAATACCTTATAAGTCAATGATTAAGTAAGCTAGTTCACTAATAGAATAAGAAGTGAATGTTAAGATTTAAAGTTTAAGGGACTAGTAAGACTATGCTTGAAAGTGATTTTAGCCCAGGCCCAAATTATAAACCCTTAACTATTCCATCTCCTCACTCGTCTCATCCACTTACTCAAAAACAAAATAGAAAGAGAGAGGGGGGGTAGGACGAGCACAATTTTAAAGAAAAGAAAAATGAAATAAAATTACAAACGGTAGGGAATTCATCTCTAAGAAGAAAAGAGGAGTTTATCAAGTTTTAATCAAACCCAGGCAAGTAAAACTTTCTCTAATCCCTTCCAAACCCGTTTGGCTTCAGACTGTATGTGTATGTGATGCTAAATTTAATGTTGAACAAGTTTTACCAATGATAAAATGGTTTCATTCATGTTCGAGAATTAAACGACAATAGTTTTGGCATGTTTTAAGTTAAAATGTGGATCAAACCTCCTCTAATTTATTTGAAATTTTCACATGATGATTAGAACATAGAATATGGACATGAATTTTTAATTTCAAAATTTTCCGATTTTTATATGGATTTTATATGAATTTTCTAAGTTGGAAAAATGTTTAATTTCGGTTTTAATTATTTTAAATATAAAAAATAATAATTTTGACCAGGAAATTTTTACAATGTAAAAGACAAAAATGAGATTTTTATGAATTTTTAGGGATTTTGTCCGTTAATTTTTGAATTAATATGATTTGTTTAGTGTAACAACCCGTGTTTACATATTAGAGTATTGTAAATTATTATTTTTAAATCTACATTAGGCCCAATGATACTATAAATTTGGAGAATGTTTATTACTGACATTTTTGACCCTTAGTACTTTTATTAGATGAATTTAATCTTGAAAATTTGTAAGGCCTATATAACTTTTGATAGTAGTCGAATTAAGATCTGAGATTTGATGGCCCACTACTTTAAACATCTAAATCAATTATAAATGACGTTAAAATATACTTACAATTAATTCTAGATATTAGATGCAGTGGACCGTGGATATATAAAATAAAAAACCTTAAAACAATGAGTAAAAAGAGAAAACCTCACAGCAGAATTTAAACATCAACACACACACATAGATACATACACACACAAAATCTCATATCAATAAGTAGATATTACACAAATCCAGTACTTCTGATATTGTACATTATTTTCCAATACGTCAATTATTAAAACTGTAGCTATAAAGTTTTGATGCAAGAGGCATACCGATCTATCATGCGGATATAACCCCTTCCAGACCCTTATTTCTTTCTTTGCTTTCACATGCAGACTTACAAATGAACATGTATACACAAGCAAGAAATATAATTTACGCCCGTCCTGACATGTAGGATACTAAACTACTCTATATGATATCGAAAGCGAATGTGATAAATAGAAAGTCTCACCAAGTGAAGGTCTCAGCATAAGCTATCTCTATACTCTCCTCGCTCTCTTAAGTGCAGTCGCCTTTGCTCTCACATCAGTAAACCTTCACCAACTCTACCATCTTCCTCCTAAGCTACTTCATATCATGTCCGACATTACAAATAGATCTACAAGGTCTCGAAGCTTTTGGTTCAATCTCGATATCATCAAGCTGATCTAGTTTAACTATCACATCTGAGCTGTGCACAAGCTTCCACAAATGAGAGATGTGGAACACGTTGTCCCCGCTTGTCAACTTCTGGGGCAAGTCAACTCTTTAAGTGAGGTTCCCAATTTCTATAGTATCGAAAAAGGAGTATGAATCTTGGTGCAAACTTCCCCTTAGTAACGAATCGAATAACATTCTTTAGCAAAACGATCTTGACATACTCCATATCATCGACTGAGAACTCTAAATCACGTCTTCTCTTATCAACATAGCTGTTTTATCTATCTTTAGTAGCTTTCGTTCCTTGCCAATCGATCTCGATCTTCTCCAAAGTCTCCCTGATAATATCTGACCCAAGTATCAATTTCTTGCCTGCTTCCCACCAACATAAAGGAGCATTGGACAGTCGACCATATAATTCCTCAAATGGTGCCATACTGATGTTAGATTGATAACTATTGTTGTATGCGAACTCCACCAAAAGCCAGTGATCATCCCACGAGACTCCAAAGTCGAGAATGCTAGCTCACAAGAGATCCTCTAAGATATGATTCACCCTTTCAGTTTGCTCATCAGTCTGCGGGTGATAAGTTGTACTGAGATGCAGCTCCGTTCCCAATGTCTCTTGTAAGCTCTTACAAAACCCACAAGTGAATTAAGTGTCTTGGTCGCTCACAATGCTCTTTGACACAATGTGGAATTAACAATCCACTTCACGTACAATTTGACCAATTTGGATGTCGTTCTACTAGACTTCAGGGGTATTGTTACATCCATATTTCCCGAACATTGTTAGGGGAAGCTCGATATAAATACTAAGCCAGAGGAACTTCCTACAAAACTAGGATTAGGATGAGGGAAAGGAGTAAAAATAGTCCATATGGTACTGCATAGGAAGAATTTGAAGCTGTGACAAGTCAAACAAACTGCATCCATAATATAAGTCAAACTATGAAAAGGGTGCGATAACAAAACCCAGGTGGTATTGCGTCTGGGCTCTAAAGGCAGAAACACAGTTGTGCTCTCCATTAAATATAGATTCGACATTATAATGCTACACCGGAAACTGGAAAATCCCATAAGGTATGAAGGCTAATCCAAAATGCCTAACTTAGCAAAGTAAAACTACGCCACATCCTCTTAAGCGTTTACGCGCTAATAAGGATGTGCCGCACTCTTGAACTAATAATTAATAGTGGCAGGTCAGCACTACAATTTGGTATCAAAGGACAATGGGTAAGCGCCACCATTTTACTGTAATAGAACAACGTCGCAATCTAACACCGAAACCAAATTAATGAAGGCTGCACAACAATTCTGCAAATTCTGACCCCAAACCCAAAAGCTCAAGGGATGTAACAAGAAAAGAGATTGCTCCACTACCAAGAAGACCCAACCTCATCCCCAGAATCATGAGACCAGATTCAAAGACAAAAGCAAGAGTGCAGTCCTCCAATGATCGAGAGCAGATTAGAACAGAATCACATAACGCAACCACCTCTGAAAATAACAACTTGATCTCTCCTACCAAACAATGAAGCCAACTCAGGCTATCCCCACATCTTGATATGTTAACACCACAAAATAGATGGTGCAGTGCAATTTCAGAAATGACAGTGTAGTACTAATGAAATGTGGCATAACAACATCCAATGAAGAAAAGCGGAGTCTTAAAATACCAATGAAGGTGTGAGCTTTCCTTCAAAAGAAGGGCAGCACCCCATAACATACGCCACCCACTTGTGGGGGCAGAAAAAAAAGCATAGGCGCTGTGCAGAATCCAAGACACACAAGCTACTAAAAACATTGGATTTTCCCACCTCAATTTTAAACAATCCAGCTACATTTTCAAGTTTCCCGCCTAAAGTCAGAAATTCAACCGCTCAAAATGTAATTTCCCACCAAAGACACATAAGCAATCCACGCACATCAAACAATTGAGATGGATGGATGACACGTGACGTGATCCAAAGGTGGAAATTAGGAGAGCGGAAGAGGGATGTTGATGGTCCATGTGCATCTCTGTACTATAAATGGAAAAAGCACTGTAGCAGAGAAGGGATCTTTTTCACTTTACTCTTTTCAAGCATGGAAAATGAAAATATCTGTACTCCTTGGCATTATTTGTTTGTACTAAGAATATAAAAGGAAGAAAGTGATATTTTCTCATGGGCATAGGATTCCTTAACATCCGAACCACATAAATTCTCTGTGTCCATTTTCTATTTTCGATACTTTATTTTGCTGTTTTATTGTTTTCTGTTAGCTCGAATATATTGATAACCAATTGATTTGTTTAGCATGTTACACTTTAAAATATTGTACGTAAGAATAGTAATATAATTACTCCTCTTTAAGGCAAAGTTAATATCACTTAATTTTGTTAATTCATAATCGTGAAAGCATAGCGGCGTGATTACTTCATGAAAAATACTTGGGTGTTCATGAGATGAAAAATGTCACCAATATTTTTAGCGCTAGAAGGAGGGCAACTTTCATCTCTAGTAAATTGTACCTGTATGTTCTTCAAATACCGCTACGACATCATGAATCCCATGGATTTCACTACCCCCTACATAAGAACAATTACACTTGGCCTTAAAAATTTCGAAGAGGCGGCTCATAACCTCATAAGCCCTAACTGAGGCGGAAGCTTCAACTGAGGTCCCCTTAGATTCCATCCTGGCCGCATTCCAGGCCTTCTTCATCCCTTTGAGATGAATGCCCCTACATCCTTCTTCATCCCTTCCCAATAAAATGTATGCCTCATATCATGGTACATATTGCCTTCGTGACGTATAGCCAATCTCGAATGATGGCACTCTCGTAGCACCTCCGTTCTCAACCTATCAACATCAGGTACAAACAATCGCCCATCCTTACGGAGCCAACCATTATGGTCATGCCTATATTACTTCATCTCCTCAGACTCTACTCCTTTTTTCTTAGCCATGATCTCCACTAGTCTAGCATCTTACCTCTGACTAGTATCGATCCACTTAATTAAGGTAGGTCTGATAGTCAAACTAGCCAACACATCCAGCTCAAGCTCACTTTGAGGTCTGAAATCATAACAGGCAATATACTTAAGCTACTTCCACTTTAGGAACATTGCTCCCTAGTTGGCATGTCTTCTACTCAAAGTAGCAGTGATTGCATTTCCCTTACCAAGCATATAGTAAATGCCAAAGTCGTAAGAGGCCAAGAACTATAACCATCACCACCAACGAAGATTAATGTCCTTTTGTGAGAAGATGTACTTCAATGATTTATGGTGCGTATACAACTCAAACCTCTTTCCAAACAAATAATGCCCTAATAGCTTCAGAGCTAATACTATCGCTGCCAACGCAAAATCATGTGTCAAATACTTCTTCTCGTGCATTTTTGCTATTGGCTAGCATACATGACAACCTTTCCCCTCTGCATCAACATCGCACCTAGTCCAGTACCACAGGCTTCTGTGTATACTATCAACTTATCATTCCCACTCGGAATGACTAGCACCGGTGCACTCGCTAACCTCTCCTTTAGATTCATGAATTCTCTCACCTCATATCCCAAACAAAATACCGATTCTTCTTCGTAAAATTGGTTAACAATGCTGCTACCATAGAGAAGTCCTTGATTAAACGTCTATAATATCCCGCCAGTCCAAGGAAACTTTTCATGTCTATAGTGTTCTTGGGTCGATCCCAATCCTGTATTGCTGCCACCTTTGCCAGATCTACAACATGCTTTGCCTAGAAACAACATGACCAAAAAATCTCTCTCCTCCAGAAGTGATATCTAGAAAACTTCGCCTTCAATTGATGCTCCCTCAACACCTCCAGCACAACCCTCAAGTGTTCCTTGTGTTCTTCCTACGTCCTTGAATAAACGAGGATATCATCCACAACACAAGTATGAACTTATTTAATTGGTCTCCGAAGACATGATTCACAAAATCAACAAAGTATGCTCATGCGTTGGTCAGCCCAAATGGAATAACTAACCATATATAGATTCCACACGACATATGAAATGCTATAATCAACACACTCTCCTTTGCTACTCTCAATTGATGAAACTCCATTGCAAGGTTCAGCTGAGAGAACACCCAAGACAATAGAGTCGATCGAACAATCATCGATATGCTGGAGTAGATACTTATACTTCTTCGTCACCTTATTCAGCTCACGGTAATCAATGCACACTCTCAACGAGTCGTCTGCCTTAGTGGTGATTACTCTAGGTGGCTCCCACTCAGATATACTTTGTCGAATAAACCCTCATTGTAATAGGTCATTCACTTGCACCTCTATTTCCCCCTACTCTTTGGGTGTCATACACCTCAATGGCGTTTAGCATCCTTCACCAAATCTTACAAAATTCAATCTCCCTATGTGGTGGTAATCTGGTCATCTCCTAAAATATATTGGATACTCCCTAGGTATAAGCACATATGACAACTTGTCGTGCGGAATCTTGAGCGAATACATAAATCTAACCATCATCTCGTTCTCATGTATGCAGTCTAACACCAATCTCCGCCCATCTCCACCCTTATCACCACCAATGGCCTCTCACAATCCACTACTACTCCATACCTCTTGAGCCAGTCTATCCCTAGAATAATACCGAACACCATAAAACCAACACAAAGCAATCATAAACAAATAAACATCCACGACTCGATAAAGCTAAGTCTCGACAAACCATGCAAAGGCCGTTTGAAAATATCTCTTTCGGAATTATTGGGTTAACATTAAATAAAACCTCTGGGTCAGAGAAAACGAAAGCAAAAGTAACCCTTTCGAAAGTATTGATTTTAAGCAAAATAATTTAGGGAAGAGGATTGTTTCGAAACCATCCTTTCGAAACCATTGCCTCCAAATCTCTTATTAAAAGTGGCTCAAACTACCTTTTCGAAAGCATTGAGAAGGCGGCTTCAAATTTTACAAGGACCAAAGCTTCTCTTTCGAAAGCATTGATTTAAAGTTATAAAGAATGCGGCCTTAAACTAATTCGAAAGGCATGAATGTGGCAGCTAAGTTTCGAATAGGTTCAAAAGAAGATACTCTTTCGAAAGCTCATTTTTAAAACAAACAAGCTGCAACTCATTCAAAAGCTTCTTTTAAAATAAAGTAAGCAGCCTTTAAACAAAGGTAAGTTGATTGATTTGAAAGCTTTACCCCTTCGAAAGCATCTTTTAAAAGAAAAGGCAAGTAATGTATTCGCAATCTTATAAGATTGACTTCTATCCCTTCGAAAGCTTGCCTTTAACACAGTCCCTTCCACCTTTCTCAATTCCACTTTGTATCAATAGCTTGATACCATGTGTATTGGTTTCGAATGGGTTTATTAGCAGAAGTATGTTGACGAAAGCTAGCAGATAGAAGTGGCGAAGTAGTAAATCAAAACAAACCTAATTTTATGCCTTTAAAAGAAATTCCTTTTTACCTAACTTATCCAATTTTGTCAAAATATGATTATTTGCCATATTCTTTATCAAAGTCCTTTTCTAAAAAGGCTACCGAATTCAGTAATTTATAATTTAAATTATTTTAAAAAATAAGCCTTTCCCTTCAACTAAACCTTCATATGTTTAAGTCCTTCAACTTAAATAATTTAATAATCATATTAAAACAATTAGGAAAAATCCCCAATAATCATCATAATTCACCTTTAATATGTTTTCAAACATACGTAAATTTCAAACTTGGAATCATTATATAATCGCCTTAAATAATTTAAACCCAAAATTGTCTATTTCTTCCATTCAAAAATTCATAATAAATTACTCATAGCTTGGAATATTATGAAAATTAAAACCCATCTCCAAAATAATGTTTTTCAAACATATTCAAACATCATGGCATTCGAAATCAATTTACATGATTTTAACCTTAAAATTGAATTATGTCATTACATAAAAATCCTTGTTTAAATCAAAACATAGCCATAATCACATCATATCATCATTCATCCATCCAAATGGTTTTAAAAACTTAAACCCGAAATTAAAATGTTCAATAACACATATATGAGATGGTTTAGATTATTATTCACCTTGTTTGGATAAGGAACTTGAGATTTTTTCTTATTTTAATCTTCCTAGCTTGAATCCTAGCTTCTAATTTATTTTAAGCTCTTCTTCCCCTAGGATAATGGTCGTCCTTGATCTCCTTAGTTTATGTTTTTGTTTTTGGAAGAATGAAATAGGAATGAAATGGTTGTAAGAGTTTTAGTGGTTTTGGGGTTCGGCCATTCCCCATATTACCCTTGCCTTATTTTTCTTAAGTATTTAACTTATGAACCATTCTTATAAATTCATTTAGTTAGAGCACGACCCTAATTGGTTTACAAATCTCAATTCCCTTATCATTCTAGTCTCTACATTATTTTATTTAATTTATCTAATTAAATTTCCTAAATAATGTTATTTAAAATTAGGGGTGTTACAGGCTCCCCTCCTTAAAGAATTTCGTCCTTGAAATTCAGCAAGGACTAAATACTAATCATAGCAATCATCTGTAACATCTCCTAACTACCATACTAGCCTACCTGACTAGCACATAGTCTATATAAAGCAAATATAGAACATACCTTTACAGCATATCAGGATAAGTATCTCTAATCCTGGTGTCTGTCTTCCAAGTACAGTCCTTCTCGTTGTCGCTTCACTGAACTTTCACCAACTTGACTGTCTTGTTTCTTAGCTTCTTCTCATTCCTCGCTACAACTCGAACTGGTTGCCTAACAAAAGTCAAATCCGGCTCTATTATTAAGTCTTTCAACGCAGTCAGAGGAATAGTAGTCTCTGGATCATATACATACTTACAAAGATGAGACACATGAAACACATTATGGACACCTACCAAACTGCTCGGCAACTCTACTATGTATGCAAGCTTTCTGATCCTCTCTATAACTATGAACGGTCCAACATATCTTGGTTCCTGTTTCCCTGACTTTCCAAATCGTACCACGCCCTTCATCGGTGATACTTTAATGAAAACCCTATCTCCAACTGAGAACTCTAGATCTTTATGCTTCTTATCTACGTAACTCTTTTGTCTAGACTGAGCTTCCTTCATCCTACCTCGGATCAGCTCAATCTTCTCTGTTGCCTCTCTTACCAGATTTGGACCTAAGACTAATCTGTCTCCAATTTCCAACCAACATGCTGGTGACTTGCATGGCCTCCCATAAAAAGCTTCGAAAGATGCCATTCTTATAATAGTCTGGTAACTATTATTATAGGAAAACTCAACTAAGTGTAGGTGATCTTCCCAAGATCCACCAAAATCTAGCACACAAGCTCTTAACAAATCCTCGAGTACCTTTTTGACTCTCTCTGTCTACTCATCCGTCTGAGGGTGATACGCAGTACTCATCTTGAGCTTGGTGCTTAACACATCCTGTAGACTCTTCTAGAATTCGCTAGTAAACAAAGTATCTCTATCACTTATTATACTACTAGGAATTCCATGCAGTCTAACTATGTTCTTCACAAACAATTTAGCTAAAACAGGTGCCATCCCGGTTGACTTAACTGGGATGAAATGAGCACTCTTGGTCAACCTGTCCACTATGACCCATCTACTTTCATTTCCTCGATTCGACCTTGGCAACCAGTCTGTAATATCCATGGATATCGAATCCTATTTCCAAACTGGTATCTCCAAAGGTTGAAGCAACCCACTCGGCTTCTAATGTTCGGCCTTCACTTGTTGACAGTTCACACACTGCTTTACCTATAAGCCAACATCCTTCTTCATACCTTCCCAATAGAAACTCCTCTTCATGTCTTGATACATCTTGGTCCCCCTAGGATGAATCGTAAATTTTGATCAATGGCATTCTTTAAGGACCTCCTTCCTCGGGTTTTCTACATTCGGGACACACAATCATCCCTTCTTTCTCAACCACCCCTTCAGGTCAAGACCAGAATCCTTCAGGTCATCAATCTCGGTTCCGACCTCTAGCCTTCTAATCTTCTCGGCCAAAAATGGATCCTCTTTCTGCTTAGAAGCAACCCTTTCAATCAGAACTGGTCGGACTTCCAAGCAGGACAACATGGAAATGCCCCGATTAGAACTTGCAGTCGACCATAACTGCACACTACAAGCAGTTAAAGCTTCTAGGTCCTTCAACTATGCTAACATAGCTAACACCACATTCTGATATTTTCCGCTAAGAGCATCTGCCACTTTATTTCCTTTTCCATGTGTATACTCTATACCAAAACCATAAGCTGCTAAAAACTCCATCCACCACCACTGTCTCATATTCAACTCCTTCTGAGAGAATAAGTACTTTAAGGACTTATGATCTGTGTATAACTCAAATTTCTCCCCTAAGTGGTAATGTCTCCATATTTTCAATGCAAAGATCACTCCTACCAACTCTAAATCATGAGTAGGATATCTCACTGCATGCGGTCTAGGCTATCGTGAAGCGTAGGCAATAACTTTTCCTTTTTGCATCAATGAAGCTCCTAACCCGGTTCCACATGCATCAGTATACACCACTAACCCTTTATCACCATCTGGAACTACTAATATAGGTGCATTAGACAACAAATGCTTTAACTTAAGGAATGCTTCCTCACATTTGTTAGACCAAATAAACTTTACATCTTTCCTTGTTAGCTTAGTCAAAGGTGCCACTATCCATGAGAAATCCTTAATGAATCTTCGGTAATAGCCAGCAAGTCCAGGAAAACTTCTAATCTCAATCACCGTCTCTGGTCTCTTTCAGTTGTTAACAACTTCAATCTTATCTGGATCAAATCACAAACCCTTCTCTGAGACCACATGAGAAAGAAACTTAACCTCTTTCCTCCAGAAATAACACTTTGAAATTTTTGCTTTCAGCTGAAGCTGCCTCAACATTTCAAGCACTACTCTAAGATGAACTTCGTGCTCTCTTTCATCCTTAGAGAATATTAAAATGTCATATATGAATACCAATATGAACCTATCCAGGTGCTCTCAAAAAATTCGGTTAATCAAATCCATGAAGAAAGCTGACGTGTTCGTTAACCCAAATGGCATAAATAACGATTCGTATGAACCATACCTAGTCTGAAATGATGTCAACGGAATACTGTCCTCTGCCACTCTTAGCCAATGGAAACCTGTAGCCAAATCCAATTGGGAAAATACTCTGGCTCAAATCAACTGATGAAATAAATCATCGATTCTCAGCAAAGGATATCTGTTGTTGATCGTCTTATCGTTCAACTTACGATAGTTGATACACTTCCTTAACGATCCATTCGATTTCTTTATGAACACCACGGCCGCGCTCCCCAAGGCGAATTGCCTGATCTAATAAAATTCATTCCTTATAAATCCACTAGCTGCACCTTCAATTCCTTCATCTCAGTGGGTGTCATCCTGCTAGGTGATCTACTTACAGGTTCTGCTCCTAGTACAAGATCTATCCGAAACTCAATGGCTCGCTTCGATGGTAGACCTGTGACCGGCTCAAAAATGTTTGCAAACTCTTTTGCTATCAAAACCCGATTCAACTCTTTTTCTACTTTCATAGCACTCAACAAAGCACAACGCTCCGTTCTGAATTCTCTATTGAGTATATAATTCGGTTATGACTACTAGGTTGCCTTAGCGAAATTTCCCTATCTTGGAAAAATATCCTAGCATCATTATTATCCAACCAATCCATACCCAAAATGATCCCGAAGCCTACGAAATCAAAAACATATAAACTGCATGCAAACTTATGACCTAACAATTCAAGTTCTAAATGGTCACATCTCATCCCCAGAGTTGCATACCCTCCTATCGGATTCACAACCCTAAAGGAAGTAACAAGGTATGAGGGTTCTAAACATAACCTATCTACCAAACACTGAGATATAAATGAATGCGATGCACCGGTATCAAATAGTACCTTAACTGGTATACTATGAATCAAAAGCATACCTTCCATCATAGTCTTTCCTTTCTCGGCAGCAGTTGGTCTAAAAGAAGATGGTTCCAAAGAAAAGGCTTTTCCCATGTCCGCTCTGATTGGTTCTGGACACTGATTCTTGTAGTGTCTAATCTGGTCATAGTTGAAGCACTTCACCCCCATCTTATCTGCAACCTTTTTCCCTTTTCCAGTTCGATATTCATGAGCATAATGTCCCTTCTTATCACACTTAAAGAAAACTAGATTATCCTTTGCCTTCTTGGCAGCTCCTCCCTTTTGGGTTCCTTTCTCCTTAAAGAATTTCCTCTTCTTGCCCTGAAAACCTTGGGTTTCAACCTGCTTCTCCTTCCCATAAGTAGAAAGCATCTCTTCATTATGGATTGCCATCTCCACTACAACTGTACTTGGATCACGGAGATGTGGCATAGTCGCAATAGAAATCTTGGGTCTTAACCCTTAAATAAATTTCTCATTTCTTTTAATGATGGTGTGTCAATAGTAGTATATGCGTATCTGGACAACTCATCAAACTTCATAGCATACTCAATCACCGACATCTCACCCTGCACTAAGTCCATGAACTTTCTCTACAATACTTACTGGGCGATTTCAGAAAAAAAAACGTCTCTTCGAATCTCCTACGAAACTCTGCCCAAGTCAACTCTTCCTCGGGAACTCCCACGGTAACACTATTCCACTAATGAAGTGCTGCTCCCTGCAGCTGTCTAGAGGCAAGTCTCCTCTTATGCTTATCGTTTAATCCCAAGTCAACAAAGATCCTTTCACAATGCAATAACCAATTTTACTTCGACAGCATCCTCTGTTCCCAAAAACGGTCTCCCACCAAGATTGGTGTAATCCCTGCTTAGCTTGGCATAGTTATTTCCAATTGGGGCCACGAGATTAGCTCCTCCAACATTCACGGCATTTCCCTCGGCTACTCCTGCAGTCGCTCTAGCTTGCATCAGATTGACAAAGAGCTGATACATCATCCCTATATCTACTGGTGGGGGATTCGGCACCTATATTGACATTTGCGATTGGATTAGCATTTGCCTGTCGACCCAGGTTCCTTCTAATATTAGGTCAAGCATTTCCATTAGTTGTGGTGCTTCCTCCGCCTAGATTTCCTCTCCCATTTCCTACCTCCATATCTTCCTTTCTCATAAATCTGCATACGAGCCTTAGTAAGATATAGAAGAATGGTCAAAGAGAGAGGGGAATACGTACTTATAGAAATGTATATCAAATGTAAATATGTTACTATAGCGTTAACCCAAACCCCGATCTTATTTTTTGATTCATTGGGAAATGTTTTGAAAATCTATTTTTTAGGTTCAAATTTCTTTTAAATTTACATAAACCTATGCTCCGATACCAACTTGTAGCATCCCACATTTGTAGGCCCAAAACTAACTGCTACGGATGCTACAGTCATCCATATTTATTAATTCTCGGTGACCAAATGTGGTAATGTTTGATACATTGATATAACAGAAACACATGGATATGAAAAAAAATTAAATCATAAAACAAATTTCTCATTCCACTTTAATCACATTTCAAATTCATTACATAATCCTAATTCGTAAACCACGTTTAGAGAAATATAATTATTACAAAATATGCCAAGAGGGACATATAAAGATGTCCCCTTGGTTGATGAGAGTCTAAATATAGGCAATTAAATAACTTTGACATTACATCCAAAACACAACGGAATCAAACAGAAAGAACTCCTAATAGCTAGCTTGCCTTTTGCACGTCTCCGGAAGCTTATTCATCTAAAGGAGAACCTGGAAACCTTAACTCTCAAACTACTCAAAATCAACTGAGCATCTGAGAGTTTAAGGGGAAAACATAAACTTCGAGCCAGACAAAAAGTCTGGTACGAATAATAACCTACCATCTCGAATGATATTGATATCTGGTGAGACCACGCCGCTTAGCAGAACGGGTTTTCCCCTCACTAGTATCTTAACTCAATTTGTAATAACCATATACTGTGCACCTGTACCCATAATGGTTAAAAAATAACATAATAAAAGCTATTATGATGATATGCAAACATGCAATATGTTCTGAATTTCTCTTCCTCATTTATCTGACTATCTGTCTCAAGTTATAGTTTCTAGGGTCACTATTAACCTATTAGTTTTCATGGGTTGACCAATAACCAGTTAATTCTTTATGGAATTCCTATCCACTTTCATAGTTTTCATGATGTCACTATGAAAGTATTGGTTTCTACCAATAGTATCATCCAAACATAGTTTTCATGGGATCTCTATGAAGCTATTGGTATCTACCAACAACTTTCTCCAATCATAGTTTTCATGGGCTTACTATGATCCTATTGGGTTCTCTAATAACTTCCCTCATGTCATAATTTTCATAGGAGCTCTATGAACCTATTGATCTCTGTCAATAACTTGATTTGGTCATAGTTTTCATGGGATCACTAAGAACTTATTGGCCCCTGTCAATAACTATTTCCATACATAGTTTTCATGGACTTACTAAGAACCTGTCTAAACAATAGCCTTTTAATCAGTCTTTGGTCATCCTATATTCTGGTCTGCCCAAACTCTTGGATGCAACTCTACTCACGCAGGAGTTAACTCAATGTATATTCACTACTGGGTCAACCTAGCTAGTTATTCTGCCCATAACACCCCCAAAATGTTGTTATGGGTTAATTATTGAGTGAATATGTTTACAGAAGAAGCACACATGATAACTGATCATAACATAATAATATAAACATCTATGGTTTAATTTCCTTGTAATCATTTCTCAAATGAAACACAGTTAATACCCTTAACCCACTATATTTAGCAAGGAAAGCTTCTTTAAAAACCCCAAAGTTAAATTCCATTTCCAAACTCTTCCATATTTGCCATGGATTTATCTTTAAAAATGAGATTGGGTTTCTTATTTGAAAACTAAGGCCTTTCGACTATATTCTTTGTATCATTACTTAAAATCTTAGGCCTTCGCTTTCGATATCATTAAAACATACCTTTTGAAAGTATTCAAACCTTTCTTTCAAAACACTCAATAATATACCTTTCGAAACACTCAATACATTCTTTTCGAAAGCATTGAAACCTTCCATTAGAAACCGTTAAAGATGTACTTTTCAAAACACTTAAAGCTTATCTTTCGAAGGCACTTAGTTCAAGTAAAATTAATGGAAGCATAGCTTTGAAACCATTTGAAAGTATCTCTTTCTAAATCATTGGGTTAACATTAAATAAAACCTCTAGGTCAGAGAAAACGAAGCAAAACCCTTTCGAAAGTGTTGATTTTAAGTAAAAGAATTTGGAAAGAGGATAGTTTCAAAACCATCCTTTGGAAACCATTGCCTCCAAATCTCTTATAAAAAGTGGCTCAAACTACCCTTTCGAAAGCATTGGGAAGGCAGCTTCAAATTTTATAAGGGAGAAAGCTTCCCTTTCGAAAGCATTGATTTAAAGTTATAAAGAAAGCGGCCTTTAACTAATTCGACGGGCATGAATACAGCAGCTAGGTTTCGAATCGGTTCAAAAGCAGCTACCCTTTCGAAAGCTCCTTTTTAAAACAAACAAGCGGCAACCCATTCGAAAGCTTCTTTTAAAATAAAGTAAGCAGCCTTTGAATAAAGGTAAGTTGATTGATTCGAAAGCATCACCCCTTCGAAAGCATCTTTTAAAAGCCAAGGCAAGTAGTGTATTTGAAATCTTATAAGAATGACTTCTACCCCTTTGAAAGCTTGCCTTCGACACAGTCCCTTCCGCCTTTCTACAATCCACTTTGTATCAATAGCTTAATACCATGTGTATTGGTTTCGAATGTGTTTATTACCAGAAGTATGGTGATGAAAGCTAGCAGATGGAAATGGCGAAGTAGTAAATCAAAGCAAAACTGATTTTATGCCTTTAAAAGAAATTCTTTTTTACCTAACTTACCCAATTTGTCAAAAAAATATGATTGGTTGCCAAATTCTTTATCAAAATCCTTTTCTAAAGGCTGTCGAATTCAATAATTTGCGATTGAAATTATTTTAACAAATAAGCCATTCCCTTCAACTAAACCTTTAAACGTTTAAGTCCTTTAATTTAAATAATTTAATAATCATATTAAAACAACTAGGAAAATTCTCAAAAATCATCATAATTCACCTTTAATATGTTTTCTAACATACGTAAATTTCAAACCTGGAATCATTATATAATTGCCTTAAATAATTTAAACCCAAAATTGTCTATTTCTTCCATTTAAAAATTCATAATAAATTATCCATGGCTTGGAATATTATGAAAATTTAAACCCATCTCCAAAATAGTGTTTTTCATAACATATTCAAACATTATGGCATTCAAAATCAATTTACATAATTTTAACCTTAAAATCGAATTATGTCATTACACAAAAATCCTTGTTTAAATCAAAACATGGCATATAATCACATCATATCGTTATTCATCCATCCAAACGGTTTTAAAAACTTAAACCTGAAATTAAAATGTTCAATAAAACATATATGAGATGGTTTAGATTATTATTCACCTTGTTTGGATAAGAAACTTGAGATTTGTTCTTGCTTTAATCTTCCTGGCTTGAATCTTAGCTTCTAATTGATTTTAAGCTCTTCTTCCCCTTGGATAATGGCCAGCCTTGATCTCCTTAGTTTATGTTTTTGTTTTTGTAAGAATGAAATGGGAATGGAATGGCTGTAAGGTTTTTAGTGGTTTTGGGGTTCGGCCATTCCCCATATTACCCTTGCCTTATTTCTCTTAAGTATTTAACTTATGAACCATTCTTATAAATTCATTTAGTTAGGGCATGACCCTAATTGGTTTTCAATTCTCAATTCTCTTATCACTCTAGTCTCTACATTACTCTATTTAATTTATCTAATTATATTTCGTGAATAATGTTATTTAAAATTAGGGGTGTTACAGCGTACCATATATTACGACACTCTTCGCCTTCTCCTTCACTAATGGAGTGTTCATGAAGCCGGAACAACATTTAATGCATATATAGACACAACATGCTTATTCCTCGGCGGTTCTGGACAGACCTCCTTGATATAACCAGGCTTGTTGCGGTTGTAGCACTTCTTGCCTTCTGCCTTACAGTCTCTGATAAGATGGAACTTCTCCCTAAAATTATAGCAAACAAGCTACCACTTTCCCCTCTTCTGGCCACACTAGTTTATAAGTGGCTTCTTCTTATTGTTATTGTTACACTTCTTACTGCCTCCCCTGCCCGCTTGCAGCTTTGGCTCATCCTTGGAAATAACAACCGGCTTAAACCTCGAATATAGACTCTCGTGTCGAAGAGTCTTCTCCACCAGCTTCTCAAAGGACTTATCAGTATGTCCCACCAACTTCTCTCCTACATAGTCATCCAAGCCCATAATAAACTTTTCATTCTTTTTAAATAGAGTATCGATAAAAGATAGATCATACTTCGATAGCATGTCGAACTCAGCCACGCACTCTGACATAGACATATTTCCCTATTTCAAATCAGCAGACTTCCGGAAGAGCATCGACTTCTGAGCTATCGGTACATACTTCTCTTCAAGCCTCATCTTAAACAACTCCCAGGGTCCTTAGGAGTAGTAACCTTGATGGCATTCTACTACCCTATTGCTCGGTCCTGATGCGAGCTTCCTCTTCATTGCATCATCTGTCTTCATATCCTCAAAGTTGCATTCGTTGGTGTCCAACCAATACTGCACTTCGACGGCTGATTCCATTTCAAGAAATGATTTACCACATAGAGTAGAGTAGTACTTCTTCAGTTTGGAAAAGTCAGCCCTCAGCGCTTGCACCGGAGCAGCACAACCAATAGCCACAGCAGAAGCAACTCCTTGGGCATTCTGCATCATGTTCCACATCATGTTAGTGAACATAACCTGCATATTGGGATTCACAGTTGCTCTATCGCCCACTCCCTATTCTATTCCAAAAATAGAAATCCTAGTAGCATTCCTCATTTACCAGCTCATTCTTATAAGTCGTAATAAGCATAGTCAAACCCTCAAAAAGGAATAAGTGGTTTTCATGAATGCAATGTGATATACCACTACATAATTTTGAAAACCAAAATATAACAAGTACGCTCTCTCATATATCGCTTGATCCATTCTAAGGCGATAACTCATACCTTACCTCTAATGGTCCAAATACCAACTAAGGTTTTAGCTTGTTGACCAAAGTCAAAATCGCTTAACCTAACCTTTGATACCGAATATGACGACCACCCTACACCTTCGATACCCAATATACCTATAAAGTGTGCCGTGGAGGTACCCAGTCAATGCATAATGATATCAATGGTGTAAGATAATGAAAATCCAAACATAGAACCTGTGGAACATCTTACAACGCACTCAGAAAATATAATAATCAAATAGACGAGAAAATAGTATAATCAGATAAACCATAAATTAGAACGTTAGAGTACAACAGGTTATACAAAACTAAAATAATAGAATTTATACATCCCAAATCTCCAAAATAAACTCTATAAACGTCTCTAAAAATAAAAGTCCTGATATAGCTCCATGGTAGTGCATAGTGGAATATAAGTGACAGTAAGCTCAAAATTATATATATATGAAAACGCAACCTCCTGCTCATACTCTATATAGCTCCTTGCACCATCCAAATCTATTATCTATAATCTACTCATTTAAGATTACCCGAGATAATAAGAAGAAAAGCATAAAACCTCAGGTCATACAATAGTCTAATGTGAGTGATACATCATCTCAAAATACTATAAAAAATCATATATAGTAATGCAGGCATAAGATATGTACAATCATACATGATCTATCCTTGCATCCAAACAGTTAGCACTTAACAATCAATATATGATAATCTACTATCATTATCATATATAAGTGTACTACAATCAAAGCACAATATCTTGTGTCTAAGTGTGCAGTTGATAATACCTACGTCGTGTGATACCCTAGGGTGATAAACAACCATGAGAAATATAAATCTATCAAACAATTCTCACAATCACTCATGTGTGTTGGATATACGATAACTCGTATGGCACGATCGCAAGTTAGAGACTCAATCAAATCCTGATTTTTTAGTGCTTGAACACATGCCACTTCATAAGGCTAGAAACCAAATTCACAACCGCAAAAGCCAAAGGTAGTCCACAATCATAAGATCTGGATATGGTCGTAAATCTAGGTGGAAGTTCCCATGTACCCCTTCTATACGAGCACATTAGAAACCTCTAAGTTATCAATGATTTTTTTACACAGGTCGCCATAATGGAACTCAATTGTTATCCCATTTTAATTACATTCATAGTAGAACACAATCATAGATTCTACTCACAAGTCCCCATCGTTGAATTTGTCCTTATGGATCACCATCACAACTCCCATCATTGAATCTCCATCATTAAAACACCTCTATACACACATTGTAAGTCGTAGAGCTATTGTATTAAAGTTTTGAAGTCACCACATCAAAGCATCATATCATCACTCTATTCGTCGCCACACAACCCACAAAGTCACTTTGCATCATCCTGAAGTCGATACCCTTGCCTCGAGCCATTGCTCAATAACCTTGAAGTGACACCCAAGCCGACCTAAAGCACACACATGTAGGACCTAAAGCCTTCCCTAAGCTTGCTCGAAGTTGCTGCAAAAACTCCTCTTCCCCATTTCTTGCCTGGTCCTTTTTCCAGTCCGGCCTAAAGTCAAGCCCTCACTTTCCCTAGGCCAACCACGAAGCACCCCGGATCCATGCCTTTGTCTAGCCCCAAAACAACAACACCATTGAACAGCGTTTGCTATCAGGTCTTTCATAGTTCACCAGACATCATTTGATGTCCGGGTCTTCTCACCACCGAACACAAGCAACCCCCGAGCCAACTTCCACCTGACCCGAAGTCACGCCTGAAGCAAGCCACCACCGCACCAAGACTACTGAGTAGAAATGCTATAGTATCTCCAAACTTCAATTTTGTATTGATTCCATCGCTACACTTCATACTTCGACCTGTGTGCATTCCTTATGCATCGATATGACTCCAAACATCCTTGTTCCTATCCGTTGAAGTTCAACTCCACGCTTACGGATCTCCCATCGTTTGTGTATCGAATCGAAGAGAACATTGCTACTCCTTCTACACGAAGATCCTCCACCATAGAATCATTCATCATCCCTATTTGACTCCAATGAGTGTTTTCAACCATTCAAGCATAGAAACAAATACCATACAAGCATAAACCAACATCCAAATGTACAAACATACATCAAACCATGCAACATCGTATAATATATCTATAACATAACCTAAACTTACGGAGGCAATCATACATCAAAATAACATTATTAAAACACTTTAAAACATTTTATTCTCGTTTTTACTTCAGGCTGGGTTTTAAAACGGCATAAAAACATGGTTTTGACTTTAAAAATGGATCCAAAACATGTTAAAATCTATAGTACATATATAATATAATGTAAAATGATAAATTACTTGCCAAACACCCAAAAATGGAAGATTTGCATGCAAATCGAGACAAATCCAAAAATAGCCAGCAAAGATCTGAAATTTCCTCCCTAGAAATGTATATTTGAAAGTCTCTTGCTAATCTCCTTGCTAATATACCCTTAATCTATGATTTTTACTTGATTTGAAAGAGAAAGGAAAAAGGTTTTGGCTAAAAGAAGGTTAACGGAGGCTTAAATCTATTTAGGAAAATTGAAGAATGGATTGGAGATGACTATTTCAGCCATATTAACAAAAAAAAACACAAAATGAGTTATTGGGCTTGCCCCCAAACCTCTCTAATTACCCATTAAGCTATCCCAAAATATGTATAACTTCAAATAGTCATATTCCCCAAACGGTAAGTCCAAATCACTATTATGATCATTCTATGGAAAGAGACAAACCATTATATCTTTCAAAAGAAAGTGGTTTGAGGACCTGGTTCGGTTCTTATCAAAAGTTATAACCGCTACAAGTTTCAAGGTTAAAATCGTCCGATAAACATTTCAAGGGACAAAAATATCACTACTCAACATTCACCAAATTTATAGCATCATGCGGCACAATATGAATTTAAAAATAATATTTTACAATACTACGATACATAAAATACAGGTCATTGCATCACGAATGATGGTTCATCCAGTAGTAATTAAAACAAACAGAGCATGCATACATACATACATACATACATATACACACACACATACATATATATAAACACACACGCACTAACCATCTTACAGTAGAATGGATAAATTTATGGGAACTTTTGTAAAACACCCTCTTTAAGTTTCAAAATACATGGTCGTCCTGCATCGAAAACAAGTTTTGAAAAACACCTCTATTTTTAATTTCAGCCAAAATGAAAATATTTGCATTTTCAGAAAGTACAAATATCTAGTTTCTTGAACAGTAAATAATTGTTGTAAAAACTATAAATATTTGACGAAAAAAATGCAAATACCGGCAACTTTTTCTAAAATATTCAAAGAAAATAGAAAATAGTTTTGTTACATAAACAAGCAGTTAAGTGAAGATTTAATTTTTGAAAAAATGCAAAGGAATAAGGTTTGAAATAAAACAGGCTTTTAATTTAAAACAAGTTTTTAAGGAAGGATTTTCATGTATCATGCTTGAAAATAAGGGGTGGATCCTAATTTCCACTAAGTATAATATCAACATAAACATATAATAGGCTGAATGCATATCATACAAGTGATATACAATATTTAATATTAAAGTACATCATGTCCCAAACCAAACCGAGTCTAAATAGTAGACCAGATCCGTATTCAACATGCCTCATAATACATAATAGTCTAGCATGTCAATAACAAAAATAACTAAATAGATATGGTAATATCAATAATGGCTATAGCTCTAGAACTCACCTCCAACTAGAAAATTCATGCCTCTAAAACCTATTCGAGGAATAGAGAACAAAAGAAACAACATAGAGAGGGTCGGAAGTAAAGTCTGGTGAAAAGAAAACATCACTAATTTGAATGATAACCAATACACTACTACATCATGTATAATATCAAATGGCATAGTACGAGGTAGCAAACCCGTACCTCATACTGCATCTTCCCCTGCATTCAACAAATTAGCACATTTATACTATTGTGTTATGTAATACGTGATAAGTCTGTCAACTATTAATCATTATGGTACCCGAACATGACTTAACCGCCACGCACTATGCTAAGGGGCCCTGGACTTTTGGTAAGGCCAAGATCCACTATGTATGTTCATCAGTGCATCACTAGTATTACGACATTTTACCGCATCGTCTGCCTATATCGCATCAAACAAAAATCTGCATATACGTGCCTAACCACTACTATTTGTTTAACATGAGGATCATGCCAGTAGGTAAAGGCTAATAACACTTGCTATAATGTTGCCCAAGTTCTATTGCCTACTACCAAGATAGGACATCTTATATGTAACATCCCCCACTTGGAGGCCCAAAACTAACGGCTACAGATGCTGCAGTCATCCATGGTTATAAATTCTCGGTGACCAAAAGCGGTACTGTTAGATACATTGATATAACATAAACACATGGATATGAATTTATTTTAAACCATTAAACAAAATTCTCATTCCATTTCAATCATATTTCAAATTCATTACATAATCCCAAATGCAAGAACCACGTTCAGAGAAAATATAATTATTACAAAATACGCCAAGAGCGACATATGAAGATGTCCCCTTGGATGATCAGAGTCTATATATATAGGCAATTGAACAACTTTTACCTTGCATCAAAACACAATGGAATCAAATAGAAAAGAACTCCTATTAGCTAGCTTGCCTCATGCACTTCTCCGGAAGCTTATTCGTCTAAAGGAGAACCTAAAAACCTCAACTCTCAAACTACTCAAAATCAATTGAGCACCCGAGAGTTTAAGGGGAAAACATAAACTTTGAGTCAGACATAAAGTCTGGTATGAATAATAACCCACCATCTCGAACCATTTAGATATATAGTGAGACCATGCCACTTAGCGGAACGGGTTTTCCCCTCACTAGTATCTTACTTAAAAATTTATAATAACCATATACTGTGCTCCTGCATCCATAATAGTTAAATACATAGCAATTTAAAATATCATGATGATATGCAAACAAGCAAAATATCCTGGATTTCCCATCCCCATTTATTTGACTATCTATCATAGTTATAGTTTCTTGGGTCACTATTAACCTATTAGTTTTCATGGGCTGACTAATAACCTGTTTAAAGCTTATGGGCTATCTATCCGGTCTTATAGTTTTCATAGGATCACTAAGAACCTACTGGCCCCTGCCAATAACTTCATTCAATTATTTCATGGGTTCTCCCTGAACCTATTGGTATCTCCAATAACTTCTATTATATCATAGTATTCATGGGTTGACTATGAACCCATTGATCCTTATCAATAACTTTATCCAAATATAGTTTTCATGGGATCGCTACGAACCTATTGGCCCCTGCCAATAACTCTTTCTAAACATAGTTTTCATGGGTTTACTATGAACCTGTCTAAACTGACAACTTCTTGATCAGTCTTTATACATCCTATGTTCTGGTCTACCTGACCTCGTGGATGCAATTCTACTCATTCAGGAGTTAACTTAATTTATATTCACTACTGAATCAACCTAGCTGGTTATTCTGCCCTTACTTCCTAAAATACAGTTATGGATCCATTATGTAGTGAATGTATTTACAGAAGAAGCATATACAATAACATAACAATACCAACATTTAAGGTTTAATATCCTTGAAATCATTTTCACATGAAACATGGTTAATCCCTTTAACCCATTCTTTTTATCAAGGAAAGCTTCTTTAAAAACTCCAAAATTTAAAAACCATTTCAAAGCTCCTTTTATATTGCTATGGTTTTTTCCTTTAAAAATGAGATGGGGTTCTTTGTTTTAAAAACTAAGGCTTTCGAAACCTTAGACTTTCGAAACCATTAGAATATATCTTTCGAAAGCATTCAAACATTCTTTTCAAAACACTTAAACATATGCTTTTCAAAACACTTAAAATATCACTTTAGAAAGTATTAAAACCTTCCTTTCAAAACCATCAAAACATTCCTTTTGAAAGTATTAAAGCATCACTTTCCAACTTAAAGAAGCATAGCTTCGAAACCATTTGAAAGTACCCCTTTTGAAACCATTGGGTTTAACCTTAAATATAACTTTTTGGGTCAAAGTGAACATAAGCATCAGTACCCCTTTCGAAACCATTAACCTTCAAGTAAAAGAGTTTGGGGAAAATAGATGGCTTTGGAACCATCCTTTCGTAAGCTTTAATCTTTTAAGTAAAACAATTGGAAGGATAGCTTCAAAACCCCATTCGAAGCCATTACCTTCGAAACCCTTAGTTCAAATGGCTACTGGAGCCCTTTCGAAAGCATTGGGAAGCGGCTTTACCTTTATAAAAAAAAGCTTGCCTTTCGAATTCATTGAAAATTTTCAACCTATTTGAAAGTTATGAAGACGGCGGTAAGGTTTCGACTTGGTTCAAAATTACCTTTTCGAAAGCTTCTCTTTAAAACATAATATACGGCAACTCATTCGAAAGCTACCCTTTAAAAAAAGGCGGCAATCCCTTCAAAATCTATATAAAAGTAATTCACCCCCTTTCGAAAGCATCCATTAAAAGTAAGGCAAGCGACATCTCTTTTGAAAGAAAAACAAAGGCCTTCAAACGCTATTTAAAATGGCCTCGACCCATTCGGAAGCATGGTTTCGACTTTATAGCTTTCACCTTCCTCCAATCTACTACGTACCAAAGCATTGATACCATGTGTATTGGTTTTGACTTGGTTGGAGACGGAGGTATGAGGTCAAATGGTTGCTACTGGAAGTGACAAAGCAATAAATCTGTACAAAACTATTTTGTTGTCTTTTTAAGTAAATGCATTCCAACTAACTTGCCTATTTGTAAAAATATAATTGGTTGCCATAATCTTTACCAAAATATTTTCTAAAGGACTGCCGAATTCATCCAGAATTAATTAAAAATGATTTACAAAGAAGCCCTTCCCTATAACAAATAATTAAGACATTTAAGTCCTCCAATTTAAATAATTTAATTTACATAGTAAATTACTTAGGAAAAATCCCCAAAAATCATCAAAATTCACCTTTTATATGTTATCTAACATATATAAATTTCAGACTCAAAATCCTTTATATAATAGCTGAAATAAATTTTAAACCCAATTATTTATTTCTTCCTTCAAAAATTCATAATAAATTATCCATAGCTTGGATAATTATGAAAACTAAACCCATCTTCGAAATAATGTTTTACATAACATATTAAATTCTCATGGCATACAAAACCTAATAAATACGATTTTAGCCTTAAAATCGAATAAAACATTTATCAAACATACTTATTTGAATCAAACATATCATGTAATCTAAGAATATCATCATTAAAATCATCGTAAATGTTTTAAACTTAAAACCCAAAATCAAATGCTTTTTAAAAATGAAAATGAGATGGTTTTATTATTATTCACCTTGCTTTGGATGAGGAACTTGAGATTTGATCTTGCTAAATCCTCCTTTGCTTGATGCCTAAGCTTTAGTCATTTTTAATCTCCTTTTCCCTAGGTTGTGGCCGGCTTTGAGCTCCCCTTTTCTTATGTTTTTGAATTATGAACGTATGGAATGAAAATGGAAATAAGGGTTTAGGGGGTTAAGGGTTATGATGGACGGCTATTCCCTATAATACCTTTGCCTTATTATCTTATTAGTTAACTTATAAAACCATTTCCATAAACACATTCTTTTAAAAATTTATTTAGTTAAGCATGGCCTCTAATAAATTTTCAAATCTCAATCCCCTTATCACCCTAATCTTTACATTATTCTATTTAATTTATCTAATTAAATCTCTTGAATAATGTTATTTAAAATTAGAGGTGTTACAGGCTCCCCTCCTTAAAGAATTTCGTCCTCGAAATTCAGTAAGGACTAAATACTAAGCATAGCAATCATCTGTAACATCTCCTAACTACCATACTAGCCTACCTGACTAGCGACAGTCTATATAAAGCAAATATAGAACATACCCTCACAACAGATCGGGGTAACTATCTCTAATCTTGTCTTCTATCTCCCATTTACGGTCCTTTTTGTTGTCGCTCCACTGAACTTTCACCAACTTGACTATCTTGTTTCTTAACCTCTTCTCATCTCTCTCTACAACTCGAACTAGTTGTCTAACAAAAGTCAAATTCGGTTCTACTATCAAATCCACTCCGTTGAAGGAATAGTAGTCTCCGAATCTTGCATATACTTACGAAGATAAGCCACATGAAATACATTATGGACACCTGTCATACTGCTCGGCAACTCTACTATGTACGCGAGCTTTCCGATCCTCTCTATAACTAGGAACAGACCGACATATCTCGGTGCCAGTTTCCTTGACTTTCCGAATCGTACCATACCCTTCATTGTGATACTTTAATGAAAACTCTATCTCCAACTGATAATTCTAGATCTTTACGCCTTTTATATGTTTAACTCTTCTGTCTAGACTGAGCTTCCTTCGTCCTTTCTCGGATCAACTCAATCTTCTCTGTCGCCTCTCTAACCAGATCTGGACCCAAGACTAATCTATCTCCAGTCTCCAACCAACATTCAGGTGATTTGCATGGCCTTCCATACAGTGCTTCAAAAGGCACCATTCGTATACTTGTCTGATAACTGTTATTATAGGAAAACTCAACCAAGTGTAGGTGATCTTCCCAAGATCCACCAAAATCCAATACACAAGCTCTTAACAAATCCTCGAGTACCTTATTGACTCTCTCTGTCTACCCATACGTCTGAGGTTGATACGTAGTACTAACCTTGAGCTTGGTACCTAACACATCCTGTAGACTCTTTCAGAATTCACTAGTAAACAAACATCTCTGTCACTGACTATACTGCTGGAAATTCCATGCAGTCTGACTATGTTCTTCACGAACAACTTAGCTAAAACATGTGCCGTCTTGGTTAACTTAACTGGAATGAAATGGGCACTCTTAGTCAACCTGTCCACTATGATCCATATACTTTCATTTCCTCTATTCGACCTTGACAATCCATCTATAAAACCCATGGATATCGAATCCCATTTCCAAACCGGTACTTCCAAAGGTTGAAGCAATCCACTCGGCTTCTGATGTTCGGCCTTCACTTGTTGACAGTTCGCGCACTGCCTGACCCACAAGCCAACATCCTTCTTCATACCTTTCCAGTAGAAGCTCCTCTTCATGTCTTCATACATCTTGGTTCCTCCCGGATGAATCGTAAATTTGGATCAATGATATTCTCTTATAACTTCTTTCCTTAAGCCCTTAACATTTGGAACACACAACCGTCCCTTCTTTCTCAACCATCCTCTCTGGGTCAAGATAAAATCTTTTAGATCATCGATCTCTGACCCAACCTCAAGCCTTCTAATCTTCTTGGCTAATAGTGGATCCTCTTTCTACTTAGAAGCGATCCTTTCGATCAACACTGGCCGAACTTCTAAACTAGACAACATGGCGGTGCTCTGACTAAAACTAGCAGTCGATCTTAACTGCATACTACAAGTAGTCAAAGCTTCAAGATCTTTTCATTCTGCCAACATGACTAACACCACATTCTAATGTTTTCTGCTAAGAGCATCCGCTACTTTGTTTCCTTTTCCAGGTGTATATTCTATACCAAAATCATAAGATGCTAAAAACTCCAGTCACTTCCACTGTCTCATATTCAACTCCTACTGAGAGAATAAATATCTTAAAGACTTATGATCCGTGTACAACTCAAATCGTTCCCCTAAGAGATAATGTTTCCATATCTTCAATGCGAAGATCACCGCAGCTAACTCCAAATCATGAGTAGGATATCTCACCTCATGCAGTTGAAGCCGTCCTAAAGCGTAGGCAATGACTTTACCTCTCTGCATCAACACAGCCCTTAATCCAGTTCCACATGCATCGGTATACACCACCAACCCTTGGTTTCCGTCTGCAACCACTAACACAGGCGCATCGGTCAACAAATGCTTTAACTTAAGGAATGATTCCTCACATTTGTCCGACCAAGTAAACTTCACGTCCTTCTTGGATAACTTAGTCAAAGGTGCTGCTATCCACGAGAAATCCTTAATGAATCTCGGTAATAGCCAACAAGTCCAAGAAAAATTCTAATCTCAGTCGCCGTCTCTGGTCTCTTCCAGTTATTAATAGCTTCGATCTTATCTGGATTAACCGACAAACCCTTCTCTGAAACCATGTGACCAAGAAACTTAACATGTTTCTTCCAGAAATGACACTTGGAAAACTTCGCTTTCAGCTGATGCCGCCTTAGCGTCTCAAGCACTACTCTAAGATGAACTTCATGCCCTCTTTCATACTTAGAGTACACTAAAATATCGTCTATAACTACTAATACAAACCTATCCAAGTACTCTTGGAAAACTCGGTTCATCAAATCCATGAAGAAAGCTGATGCATTCGCTAACCCGAATGACATTACTAACCACTCATACGAACCATACCTAGTCCGAAAGGCTGTCAACGGAATATTGTCCTCTACCACGCTTAACTGATGGAAAACCATCGCCAAATCCAATTGGAAAAATATTCTGGCTCCACACAACTGATCAAATAGATCATTGATTCCCCACAAAGGATACTTATTCTTGCTCGTCTTCTCATTCAACTTACGATAGTTGATACACATCCTTAACGACCCATCGGTTTCTTCGCGAACACCGCGGCCGCACCCCAAGGCGAACTGCTTGGTCTAATAAAATTTCTCCCTTCCAGATCCACCAGATGCACCTTCAATTCCTTTGTCTCGGTCGGTGTCATCCTGCTAAGTGGTCTACTTACAGGTTCTACTCCTGGCACAAGATCTATCCGAAACTCAATGGCTCGTTTCGGTGGTAGTCCTGTAACCAGCTCAAAAACATCTGCAAATTCACTTACTATCTGAACCCGACCTAACTCTTCTTCTACTTCTATAGCACTGAACATATTACAAGCACTCCGGTTAGAATCCTCCACTGAGAATATAATTCGGTTATGACTATCAGGGTGTCTCAGCGATATTTCCCTATCTTGGCAAAATATCCTAGCCTCGTATCTACTCAACCAATCCATACCCAAAATGACTCCAAAATCTACGAAATCGAAAACACATAGACTGCATGCAAACTTATGACCTAACAAACCAAGTTCTAACTGGTCACATCTCATCCCCAAAGTTGGATACCCTCCTGTCGGATTCGCAACCCTTAAGGAAGTAACAAGGTATATGGGTTCTAAACATAACCTATCAACCAAACACTGAGATATAAATGAATGCGATTCATCGGTATCAAATAATAATCTAACTGGTGTACTTTGAATCAAAAGCGTACATTCCACCACGGTCTTTCCTTTCTCAGCAGTAGTTGGCCTAGCAAGCGTCGGTCTAATAGCAAAGACTTTTCCCCTATCTGCCCTGACTGGTTCTGGACACTGGTCTTATAATGCCCAACCTGGTCGTAGGTAAAACACTTCACATCCTTCTTGTCTGTAGCCTTCTTCCCCTTGCCAGTTCGACATTCATGACCATAATGACCCTTCTTATCGCACTTAAAGCAAACCAGATTGGCCTTTGCCTTCTTGGCAGCTTCTCCCTTCTGGGTTTCCTTCTTCTTGAAGAACTTCGTCTTCTTGCCAAGAGAACTCTGGGTTTCAACCTGTTTCTCCTTCCCATAAGTAGCAAGCATCTCCTCATTCTGGATTGCCATTTCCACAACAACATTACAAGGATCATGGAGATGTGGTAGGGCCGCCCTAGCAATCTCGGGTCTCAGCTCTCGAATAAACTTCTCATTCCTCTTGATGACGGTGTCATTGGAAGAATACCCATATCTGGACAGCTCATCAAACTTCGTAGCATACTCAATCATCGACATCTCCCTTGCACTAAGTCCATGAACTTTCTCAGCAATACCGACTTGGCAATTTCTGAGAGAAATATCTCTTCGAATCTCCTTCGAAATTATGCCTAACTCAACTCTTCCTCGGAAGTTGCAGTAGTAACACTATTCCACCAATGAAGCGCTACTCCCTGCAACTGTCTAGAGGCTAGTCACCTCTTTTGCTCATCATTCAATCCCAAGTCAGCAAAGATTCTCTCACAATGCAAAAGCCAATTCTCAACTTCTATAGCATCCTCCGTTCCCAAAAAGGGCTTCCCACCAAAAATAGTTTAATCCCTGCTCAGCTTGGCATAGTTGTTGCCAACTGGGGCCACGGGATTAGCTCCTCCAACATTCCCAACATTACCCCAGCAACCCCTACGGCAGCTCCTGCTTGCACCAGATTGACGAAGAACTGATACATCATCCCCATGTCTACTAGCGGATTTCCAACACCTACGTTGGCATTTGCATTTGGATTAGAATTTGCCCGTCGATCTTGGTTTCTCCTGTTGGGTCGAGCATTTCCATTTGTTGTGATGCTTCCTCCACCGAGATTTCCTCTTTCATTTCCTGCCTCCATATCTTCCTTTCTCGTAAATCTGCATACGAGCCTTAGTAAAATACAGAAGAACGGTCTAAGAGAGAGGGGAATACATATTTATATATATATATATATATATATATATATCAAATACAAGTATGTTACTATAGCGTTAACCCAAATCCTGATCTTATTTTTTGATTCATTGGATTATGTTTTGAAAAATCTTCTAGGTTTAAATTTTCTCTTTTTAAGTTTACATAAACCTGGCTTTGATACCAACTTGTAACATCCCCCACTTGGAGGCCCAAAACTAATGGCTACGGATGCTGCAGTCGTCTATATTTATCAATTCTCAATGACTAAATGCGGTAATGTTAGATACATTGATATAATAGAAACATATGGATATGAATTTTTTTTAAAACCACTAAACAAATTTCTAATTACATTTTAATCATATTTCAAATTCATTACATAATCCCAAATTCGAGAACCACGTTCAGAGAAAATATAATTATTACAAAATACGCCAAGAGCGACATATGAAGATGCCCACTTGGATGATCAAAGTCTATATATATAGGCAACTGAACAACTTTGCATTTGCATCAAAACACGGCGGAATCAAATAGAAAAGAATTCCTATTAGCTAGCTTGCCTCCTGCACGTCTCTAAAAGCTTATTCGTCTAAAGGAGAACCTGAAAACCTCAACTCTCAAACTACTCAAAATAAATTGAGCATCCGAAACTTTAAGGGGAAAACATAAACTTTGAGTCGGACATAAAGCCTGGTATGAATAATAACCTACCATCTTGAACTGTTTAAATATCTAATGAGACCACGCCGCTTAGCGGAACGAGTTTTCCCCTCACTGGTATCTTACTCAAAAATTTATAATAACCATATACTGTGCTCTTGCATCCATAATGGTTAAAAAATATAGCAATTTAAAATATCATAATGGTATGCAAACAAGCAAAATATCCTGAATTTCCCACCCCAATTCATTTGACTATCTGTCACAGTTATAGTTTATAGGGTCACTATTAAATTATTATTTTTCATGGGCTGATTAATAACCTATTTAAAGCTTATGGACTATCTGTCTGGTCTCATAGTTTTCATGGGATCACTAAGAACCTATTGGCCCCTGCCAATAACTTCATTCAGTTATTTCATGGGTTCTCCCTGAACCTATTGGTATCTCCAATAACTTCTCTTATATCATAGTTTTTATGGGTTAACTATGAACCTATTGATCCTTGTCAATAACTTTATCCAGATATAGTTTTCATGAGATCACTACGAACCTATTGGCCTCCGCCAATAACTCTTTCCAAACATAGTTTTCATGGGTTTAAAATGAACCTGTCTAAACTGTCAACTTCTTGATCAGTCTTTGGGCATCCTATGTTCTGGTCTACCTGACTTCCTAGATGCAATTCTACTCATTCAGAAGTTAACTTATTTATATTCACTACTGGACCAACCTAACTGGTTATTCTACCCTTACTCCCCAAAATATAGTTATGAGTCCATTATGTAGTGGATGTATTTATAGAAGGAACATATACAATAACATAACAATACTAACATTTAAGGTTTAATATCCCTGAAATCATTTTCACATGAAACATGGTTAATCCCTTTAATCTATTCTTTTTATCAACGAAAGCTTCTTCAAAAACTCCAAAATTTAAAAACCATTTCAATGCTCCTTTTCTATTGCCGTGTGTTTTTCCTTTAAAAATGAGATGGGATTCTTTGTTTTGAAAGCTAAGGCTTTCGAAACCTTAGACTTTTACTTTCGAAACCATTAGAATATATCTTTCGAAAGCATTCAAACCTTCTTTTCAAAACACTTAAACATATGCCTTTTGAAACACTTAAAATATCTCTTTCGAAAGCATCAAAACCTTCCTTTCGAAACCATCAAAATATTCCTTTCGAAATTATTAAAGCATCACTTTCCAACTTACAGAAGCATAGCTTCGAAACCATTTGAAAGTACCTCTTTCGAAACCATTGGGTTTAATCTTAAATATAACTTTTGGCTCAAAGTAAACGTAAGCGAAAGTGTCCCTTTCGAAACCATTAATCTTCAAGTAAAAGAGATTGGGGAAAACAGATGGCTTCAGAACCATCCTTTCGTAAGCTTTAATCTTTTAAGTAAAATAATTGGAAGGATAGCTTCGAAACGCCTCTCGAAGCCATTGCCTTCGAAACCCTTGGTTCAAATGGCTACTAGAGCCCTTTCAAAAGAATTGGGAAGCGACTTTATTTTTACAAAAACAAAAGCTTGCCTTTCGAACTCATTGAAAACTTTCAACCTATTCGAAAGGTATGAAGACAGTAGTAAGGTTTCGACTGGTTTCAAAACTACCCTTTTGAAAGCTTCTCAAAACATAATATATGGCAACTCGTTCGAAAGCTACCCTTTAAACAAAAATGCGGCAACCTCTTTGAAAGCTATATAAAAGTAATTCACCCCTTCGAAAGCATCCATTAAAAGCAGGACAAACGACATCTCTTTTGAAAGCAAAACAAAGACCTTCGAAAGCTATTTAAAATGACATTGATCCCTTCAAAAGCATGGTTTCGACTCTATACCTTCTGCCTTTCTCCAATCCACTACGTACCAAAGCGTTGATATCATGTGTATTGGTTTCGTCTTGGTTGGGGGTGGATGTATGAGTTCAAAAGGTTGCTACTGGAAGTGGCGAAACAATAAATCTGTACAAAACTGTTTTGTTGCCTTTTTAAGTAAATGTTTTTCAACTAACTTGCTTATTCGTAAAAATATAATTGGTTGCCTTAATCTTTAACAAAATCTTTTCTAAAGGACTACCGAATTCATCCAGAATTAATTAAAAATATATTTGCAAAGAAGCCATTGCCCATAACAAAACAATTAAGACGTACTTTCAGTCCATTAACACCACCCATGTAACAAATATCTCCATTAGTGACTTTTTTTATTTAGTTTTGTATTATAATACCACTGCCAAAATTGTTTTTATAATGAAAAAATAATACAGCCTAGGTTTAGAGAGCTTCAAACAGCAACATCTGTATATAAATCAGTAGACTTTTTGACCAATTACCGTATAACGTATAAAGAAGTCTTTTTTCTCCTTACGTCCAAACTTCGTACAGCGGTCAAAATAATAATATAATACTATTTTCATGCAACTAAATAAGTGAAGCTCCAAACTTAGCTGTCTTGCATACAAAACCCAGGATATTTACGTCATTTACAAATCAATAAAACTTCCCTTTCCGTAACCGCTACTCGAATCCGAGGCAAATTCGCCACGCGGCAAAATAGAATTGGTCCTCCTTGGTGCCGAAGTTCAAAGCTGCAAAAAAACAAAATTAAAAACACACTCTCACTTGCTCACTCCTTTCTCTCTCTCTCTACTTTTAAATTTGCAGCAATTATTATAAAAGTAGGGAAAACTTTCCACAACACCCTGATAAATATTATATGTTGGAAGTTTTCGGAAAGGCCCAGAGAGAGCTGGGATCGATGGAAGTAGACAGCTGTGGAGGCGAAAGCGGAAGCGAGGAGGAGCTCACGGTGCTGCCACGTCATACTAAGGTGGTCGTGACTGGCAATAACAGGACAAAATCGGTTCTTGTGGGCTTGAGAGGAGTTGTAAAGAAGGCAATTGGGCTTGGTGGATGGCATTGGCTGGTAATTCTTTCTTTATACTTATTTGATGTTGATAATATTGTAATTTGAATAATTAAATTGCGTAATGTGGTTGAATTTTAGTTGATTTTAGGGTTTGATTGGATTCTGGAAATCGGTTTTGCTTTATTTCTTGTTTTTATACTTCGCGCAACCAATTTGAGTGATTTTTGATTATTTTTTATTTACATGCAAAAAATATCCTTTTTGTTACGACACAAGTTTCAATTTACGATTCGTTTGATGTTTTGCATGTCGATTTTCATTCTTTGATGGATGATTGAATTATAAAATTTTCTATTAACAACTGGGAATTTGAAAAGTTAAATTACGTATTGTTGGCTGTTATTGTATGATTGAAATCATTGATTGGTATAGATTGTCATTGCTGTTTTGTGCAGGCTTGTATTGACTTAGGGATGGGTCATCATGTAATTTCTACTTTTATCCTTCTAATTTTATTCTTTATTTTGTTGTGAATTAACTTGATTTAAATTTGGTTGAAGTTTGAATAATGGACGTTTACTTGTTAGATTTGATAAATTTTAGAATTAAAGGCCACTCCCATTTATTTTTTGGAAAGACCACTCTCATTTATTTAATTTTCTATTTTACAGTCTCAACCATTATTACGCCCATTTATTATCTATCATTATTTCTTGGACACCATTATTTGGTTTAATTCAATAGACATTTCAGAAATTAAACATCAATTTACTACCATGAGTGAAATAGTTGTGGCTCATAATTTTATCCTACTGGTTTGGTTTGAATGATTGATTCAAGGGTCTTACTTTGTTACATGCCAATTGCCTAACTTTACAATTGTTGTATCAAAGATTTTTTAGAAAATAGTTGTGTAGGAAAGTAGTTTGTAAGTTAATGGAAAAAGTAAAAATTTGTGACAGAAAGAAGCTTAATCCTAGGTTTGTAGGCGAATGTTTGCAACATGAATAATTTGTATTCTTTCAGCGAATCATGGGCATTTGATGTAGTCACATATTACATGGCACTAAACATATGTGGACGCACCAAAGTTTACAAATGAATATAAATTTCCATAAACATAAAGGTATACAGTGTCATGTATGTATTAATTAAAAAAAAACTGCTACATGAAAAGTAGCTGGCTGACCATATAACATATAAGTGAGTTGAACTTTTACATGATTGTAAAGCACAAGCTCATGCAAGATATTTCCTTTGTTTTCATGATTCTTCTTCATTTCTTGTATTTTCCAATTTTAAGGAGTAGCGTCAGGTAAATTTGCTTTCAAATGCAACATATTTTATGAAGAAATGAAGAACCGGGAAATGCAAAAATATGGCTGAATGCTATCTTCAAGTTAAGTTTTCAAAATTTTACTCCATTTTAAGAGTATAGTTAGCAATTAAAAGCAAAAATGTTTTCGCTCTTTTTGAATATCTTTTGATTATAGAAAGTGAATGGAATGGTATGAAAAACTTACGGTTTTTCCTCTCACAGTAGCTCACTGTTTTTGTCAAAATATTTGCTAGTTTAGCTAATTTTCCTTTTCAAATTAAATTAGAAAAAGCATTAAATTCATATATTTTTCACACATCAAAATTGATTTTTTTTAAGCTCAAGATTTCACTAATTAAACTAGATGACTTACTGCTATTACTAGTAGTCATTGCAGACTTTTTATAACTTTTGCCTTCTTCTTTTTTGTAAAAAAATCTTTTATAAAGCAAAAAATAAAATAAAATAAAAGTTATCCAAAAGGACCATTAGGTAACATTCAAAATTAGCTATTTTGTTTTTCGAAAGTCAAAGTCAAAATTCAATTTGGTTGCGTATAAGAGCATCCACAATGGAACCTTCTCTACAATTGTTTGTCAGATTTTACATAGATGTGGTGTTTATGACTTTATGTGCACAATAGAGATGTTAGAATAAGTGTTAAATGGTCCCCTTACTGGCATACATGAAACTATTGTTAGCTCTGGCTATTTATTTAGAACATCCACAATAGATAAATTAATTTTGGCTAGCTAAATAATTGTTAACTGTTGCTATTTATTTATGTGTCCAAATTGTGGGTGCTCTAAATAAACTTCTAAAAATTTCCTTTTGAATTTATCTTAAAGTGCAAATATTGTTTGCTTTTGACTTTGAGAAGGATTGGCTTATGTTATTCCTTTAGTTCTTTTAACTTAACAACGACTGTTGTGCTGGATTGATTTGTTCTTTTTTTAAATATTAAAAAATAAGAAGCTTTTCATAAATGCAAAAGCATTCTTGCTTTTGGTTGCCAATGGGCTTTAAAATATAATACTAGAAACATTCCCTGTCCATTAGGCATAAATATTTGATCATTTCATATGGCAAACATGCAATGCATTCAATATTATAATACAATGAACTCACATGGCCATATTCTTCTCTACTTCATTGAGTCACTAATTCAGTCAATATAAAATGTATTAAACATAGCCTTTTCTTTCTGCACCAGCATTATCATATATCTTAGTATCCAATTCCTGCTAAGGAGCATTGCCTCTGGTTTATGCATTTGAATTTCTATACACGGCGTTCATTAATTTTGCAATTTTAATCTGTTTTTTTTCTCTCTCCTCCAAATGTTGTTTAGAGATAGCATGCATGCGAAGTTCTCATACAAATCATATATACTGTCTGTATTACTGTGAACTTATAACTGGACTACATTAAATGCTGCAAGTTTAAAATTTATACTTCATCATTAACCATGAAGGCTTTGTGAGCCTATTAAACTTAAATCAGTATATAATGGTTCTATATTTTCTTTTTTCTTTTTTAAAGACGCTGTTGGATTTTAATGTCTTCCGTAGCATGCGGCACATTCTATTTTTTTATCTTTACCGACTTATCTTGACATTATGATGAAGTGACCTCTAACATGTGATATTTAACAGTCAGCAATGTTTTAAAATTATGTATAATGAATTTCTCAGGTTCTTACAAATGGTATAGAAGTTAAATTGCAAAGAAATGCTCTAAGTGTAATTGAAGCACCGACCGGTGATGAGGTCGATGATGATTTAGAATGTGATAATATGCAATGGAACTGTTCAGATATGGGTTAGACTCATTTCACACTCTTTTGATCTCTAAATTTAAGTTGCAATTTGAAGTGTATACGTATGTATTTATGTTTATAAGTATATGTTAATGTTTATTTGTGTCTAATGAGCGCACCATTAACCTTAATCATCATCATATCATACTGAAACAATAATCGTTTATTTTCAAAATAATAACGCAAAATATATGTATTATACACTATAACAACATTGATTTTTTAAAAGAGTAGGGATTGTTTCATTGTGAATCAATTATTGATGTTAAGGTGTGTTTATTGTGCACATGTTAACATTACCCATAATTGTATACCCAGTCTTTCTAAACCCAATTGAATCACACAAAGCTCGTAAGTTCATAGAAGAATGTGCATATTCACACATTTAGATGGAATTAGCATGACAATTTATTGTATCTGTTGAAATTTGAAACTTTTACTGCTTATTTGATCCAAACCACCTAGTTCCAACTTTTTATGCCTCTGTGTTCTTACTTCTTAGCCAATGAGAGATCACGAAATTCTGCAAAGAAGTTCATTCTATTTTCATGTGAATTTTTTTTTCAAAATTTTACAAGCTCTCATTGATTAGGCACACCGGTATACAGAATGTTGTCACTAGGAGATTTGAACTCTCATTTCCTGTTTTCGCCAGCCCAACCTAAAATTGGGCCCTGGGCAAGACTTAAATATGTACCACAATAGTTAAGAAGATATTAATCTAGAGATAATGTATTACTAGTACAAATGTTAATTATGGGATTTAAACCTTGCACAATTCCAACATAAGGTGCATACTCAACCACACAATCCAATTAAATCATTTGAAAATATACTTGCTGCTATAAACTTTATAATTGAAATAAAAAATTGGACTCTTCCCCTAAGTTGGGTGCTGAGCGGTTGCTCAGATGTCCCGGCCCAGGGCCTGCCCTGATTTTTACATATCTACAATTTCTGGAATTTATTTTTTGTTGGTAGGATTAATCTATTTATCATCAAGATCATCTCTACAAATTTTTTTTATCATTCCAATATCTCTAACCTCCAAAAATTAACACTTTATAATTAATGACTATAATAAACATTTTTAGTATATAATACATGCATAACTGATTTTGACGATGTAAATATGTTGGGTTAAGATAATTGTTTGCTGAGTTCACGTTGACGATAGGAAAAATCACAACTGCAAAAGTTACCAAAATTTGATAATGGTAGAAATTAGGGAATCAATTAGGCACAAATTGGGGATACGGAAATACCGTGATGCAAATCCCTCCTCTCCATATATGTCTGTGCGCGAGTATATATATGTATATGTATTATTTTCATTTTTACTTTATGGGAATCAAACATGGTTAAATTTTCAAATTATGCTTCAGGCAAAAACTTATTTTAATAATAGGCTCCGTTTGAAATTTATATGAAAAACATCTGTTATTGAAATAAGTTTTTTTTTGAAGCCTAATTTGAAATTTTGTCCATTGAGTTATTATTCATCAGCTATAGCAAGCACGCCTTTCCTTACAAGCTTTTTATTTGTACCTTGAATTCATTTACAGTATCTGATCATGAAATACAACACCATAAGATACAAAGACCAAGAAGTAGGCAACGCAGACAATCTGATGGTCACAAATCCATTAGCCGTTCTTTATCATGTGATTCGCATTCTAAAGGCTCTGTTTCTTCCTCTCATGGCATTACTGTATGAACCCTTGTCAATGCTCTACAGACTCCTATAAGCTATTTTAAATACCTGTTTTTTTCTCCTTCTGAATATTGTTTATAATCAAATATTTTGATCTAGAAACAGAGAGTTGACTTGAGCAAATTGGAAACACCTACATTATGGAAATACTGGCGCCACTTCAATCTTGTAAGCCATTTTCGCACTAAAATTTGTGCTACGAAAATAAGCATGAAATATATTTTGTGCATATAAGCATGCATATAAATAGCATTAAATTTGCCATTTCTCATGTTGCAGATGGATACTAGCCCTAACCCTTCAAAGAAGCAGTTAATAGATGTAGTTCAGAGGCATTTCATGTCATTGGTAAGACCACTCATACATCGTGTTATATATACATCTATGTGTGTGTGGGTGTGGGGGGTAGGATCTGTAGCTCCTTTGTTACTAGATGAGGTGCATATATGGAAACTATTATAACATAAAGCTCGTATGTTTACGACTTTTTGATGTGTTTTCAATATCATAGGCAACATATATGGAAACTTTATAACATAAAGCTGATATCTTTGAACCCTATATTCATTTGCAGCAAGTAGATGAGATGCAAGTAATTGTTAAATTCATAGAGACCGCCAAGCGACTCAGAACAGTCTGACTAATTCGATTGACATGCATAGTAAAGGGAAGCTACTAATTTGCAGATCACCTTGATTAAACCAAAATCATTTTACTCTGTATCATTTTGCTGTCTCTTTCTCTTTTTAGCTGAAAGATCTTAACCTGGGTTTTTAAATAGTTTTATATTGTAATATATGGTATTAGAAGGTAAAATGTATGGACATACACTGCAACTTGGGGTGATTTTAGTGCTAATCACTAGCTGGACTAAAAGTGTCAGGCCGTATATTGTAGATAATCTTTTCTTTATAGACCTTGTTATTTTCATGGTCGTGTGTTTTCTGTATCATATCTTTTCTGGATAGCAAAAGCTACTTTTGGATAACTTTGCAAAGTACCTCACCAGTAAAATTGCGAATGATAGTATGTATGGGCGTTATGTGATAGTAAAGTAATGATTGTAATTTAAGTAGGTGCTAAATATTAGGCCTATTTCATAAAATCTTTGCTGTATTTATTAAAAATATATTAGAGTATGGCCATCTTAGCATGTGAAAATGGGATATTTTGATCAGTGACTTCTTCATCCGGCAATTCAAGTCCCCATGGTCATTAGAATCCGTATTATATCGATGAGCCCTGAAAGATCCTATGATCAAATCGATTGTTATGGTAGATGATGCTTATGTTTCATTCAAGGGTTCCGGTGGTAGTCTTAATGACAAAGATGATAGTCCTTAATATTATTACTAGACTGTGTTATTAGTTTTTGATGATAGTAGTAGTACTTTGTTTAAACAGAACATTTATTTTGACGTCTTGGGAGTTCATGATCCATAGGACCTGAGCCTACAACATTATATCACTTGAGCTAGTGATTCTTAACAATCAATACATAATTATTATTCAAAATATAACTTTCATTATTCAGAGTACCACAATCAATTGTTTTATTACAATAAATAATGTTCGTGGCATTATTCTTTGAAATAAAACTACGACCATTCTCCGTCAATCAGAAATCTTTCTACATAAAAGTTTAGTACAAAATGATAGTTATTTAAAATAATTCATCGTTTGTTTGCAGGAGTTTTATAATGAACTCCAATCTCAACAGCAGCAACGGTTGCTCCATTTCCAACCTGATTCGAAGTTCCAAAACGTCTCTTGAAACCGACCGTCGGTATCTAAATCATTTAAAACAACTAGTGCGAACTCATGCTTCGCACATGGGTATGGAAAAAATATTTTAGTTGTACTTAGAAAATTTAAATATTTTTAAAATAATCTTAAGATTCTATATTCAGATGATGTGAAACATTATTACAATATTTTGATAAGTCGAGAATTGGATTCAACTTCAATTGCCATAATGGTTTGAATGAAACGGTTGACTCGATCTAAAAGAAAGTAATTTAAATTGTAGGTTTAATCAATAAAAAATCTTTAAATTCCTTAGCAAAAAGGTTCAAAACAAATTCACATAAATTGGCTGATTGCTAAAATTGAGCAGACATTTAACTATGTTGTGTTCCATTGCATATAAACTATTACGTCTTATCAAGATATATTGAACAAAAACTAAAAATGCACTGTAAGAAAGGAAAGAAACGCAATTTGATTTGGTCACCATTATTAAATGAATTACATAAGCTTGTACGATAATGAAGATGTTTTGATTTTTTTTATATTATCGGTTGATACACTACCAAATGTATTAAGAAATATGAAGAAGTAGGCTTTCATTATCCATTGTCAAACAGATGAAGAAATGTTCAATGTTATAGTAATATATGTTTTAAATACACCGATTTGCATATAATACCGTTGTTTGTTAAAGTATTGGAAAATACATAAACATATGATTTCATGGCAGTTAAATTTGCCTCTTAATAAGTCTTTATAGTTTATTAACTACTACTGCAAAGAAGATCAAAGAAAAACCATACATATAGATTAATTTAGAGGACAAAAGCAGTGTGACAAAGAAGCCATATAGTGTATCTTCATATTGGCAAGTCAGATCATTAATCACCTCCGTTGGACTACGGTTTGATACGATTGAATGTGTGAGGAAATACCAAATTCTCCATTTAGTATGTTGGTTTCCCTGTCAGTGTTCTTCTAAGAATTAGCATTAAAAATATAAATTAACAGAAGCAGCTCATGTAAAAGAAGATGAACAGTTGCTCTTTTTATCTTGCAAGAGAATAGTACTTACTTACCTGCTTATATACTTCAAAAAGGTATAGTAAGTATAACTATTGAATATATGTCTATGTGTAGGTTTTACGAATTAAGCCAATGTTAATGAAAATTCAAGATTTCTCAATATAGATTTTTCGTTTACTGATGAATTGGGTTCAATCAACTTCCACTGCTTCAAAATCTACAGTATATTAGGTATACAAACCATACAAAATTATAAAATATTACGTCTAATGCTACTACTTTTTTTTACTTAACTATTTGTAAACGTTATTCAGCACTGCATGTAAGAACTCAAATGCCAAGATCAAGACCTAACTTCAAAACTAACTGAAATAGATTTGAAAAATCAAAAGGAAAATTCCATACCTAGCCTTAAAGTCATGTTAGAAATTATGGAAAATCTTTGGTTGGCATCTGCTCACGACTTTATACATAATATTGAAGAAGAAAGGAATGAAAGCCGAGTTAGAGAAAAATATCATTGAATTGAGTAATTTGAATGAGATAATTGCTCTACTTGCAAATATTCGACATTTCATGCCAAAATTTGAAAAGTTGGAATTTGTAAACGGGCTTCCAAACACCCTTGTATTTTCGATATCCTCTCTTATTAGAATGTACGCAAGATCTCGTTATTGTGGCTTCAGGGCAAACATATGAAAGATCCTTCATAGAAAAATGACTTAACGATTGTTTAAAGTTTTGTTTGAAGACTAATCTACCACTTGTCCACACTAATATTACACCGAATTTTACAGTCAGAGGACTCGTTGCAAATTGGTGCGAGGATAATAGCATAACTTCATGCGATTACGGGCGTCCTACAATTGAATCTTTCAAAGACTTCAACCACTTTAATAGTTTTAACGACTCATTACGTACAGATTCATGTTCAAGAAGTGAGATTTCATTTGCTATTGAAAATATAAATTCCCATAGTAATTGCACTCGTAGTCGTAGTGTATCATTGTCAAGTGCTATTTCAAGCATTGACATAGATGATGATGAACTTATAGATGAATCTCATGTTTATAAATTAATCAATGACTTATAATGAAACTCCCCGTATCTACTAATATCTACGGCTTTAGAATTACGAAGACGTATGAAGCATAACATGGGGAATGGAATTTTGATCATGAAATGTGAGGCTATTGTATCTTTACTCTTGTTACTAACATCCAAAATTAAAGAACTTCAAGAAAATGTAGTTGCAAATATTTTGAACCTATCTATCAACAACAGCTGCAAAGTTTGCATAGCAGAAGCAGGAGCTATAGAACCCTTAGTAAACATGCTGAGTTATGGTAATAATACAGAGGCACAAGAAAATTCAGCAGCTACTTTGTACAGTCTTTCGAGTTTAAACAGAATACAAATCTAAGATTGGACAGTCAGGAGCAATTAAAGCTTTGGTCAATCTTTTAGTAATTGGGACATTATAATAGCAAATATAAGTACTAAAATTAGCACACAATCCTTATTGAGTTATGTTATCCCGCCTTTTGGCAAGGCCGAGATACCAAGAAACTAGCTAGAAAAGAAACAAGATCACACGTCTTCAACTTTGAATGATTGTTGGGCAACTGCAAATATCGATGGGTTATGCCCGAGTCCGGACCAGGCTACAATTGATAAGACACGTCAAGTGAAGCTGTGGAAACCAACGCTCCAAATTTCAGGACAATCCGAGTTCGTATGCTCAAGATATCGCCTATGGAAAATGGATGAAGTGGTACAGGTTCGAATCCCTCGGGAATAGCATAGGCTCGAATCGATCAGAAGAAAGCCATGCTCCGAATCCATCGACCACACGTTGGTTCGAATCCATCCACAAGGCCTTGGTTCGAATCCATCAAAGGGAAGACCCGTATCTTCGAATCCATCCTCGTATACTTCAGTTCGAATCCATCAAAGGAAAGGTCCTTCGAATCCATGCAATTGAGGAAGCCTCGACTCCATGCCATAGTTGTCCTCGAATCCAATAAGCAAAGGAGACTTCGTATCGATCAACCACAGCACTCCATGATCGATACGAAGGAACACGAATTCGATCAATTCGAAGAGGCCTGTCTTCGAATCCATTACTTCGAATCTACCAAGTAAACGCGGCTTAAACCCCGGATTCAACCCGATTAACCCGGAGAAAAAGTGGGATCGACTCGGAAAATTCGCGCCACGTCAACATTGCTCACGCGCATTACCATCGAGTCGAAGCAATCGATTCGAACGAAATCGATTCGAACCATACTTCCTGCCGAATAATCCAATCTTGAATCGATCATAACTTGAGATCTACAAATCCAAATACTATGAAATTTTTACAGAAGCTTGAGCACATGTTGAAGAATGTTCACACCAAGTTTCAGCTCGATTGGACAATTTCTTGGTCGATTCGAACATAGCTTCGAATCGATCCCAAAGTGGGCCCGGACTTCCAGAAAGCGGGCATGTGGGCCCCCTGACGTACCAGAACTGGTCTCCCCTCAGTTTAGGCGAAATATCAGCCTCCTACACCTATAAATAGAGCCCCTGGTCATTCAGAAAAGGGGTCGGAGAATTCTAAGAGCTAAGGAGCGCCCAGACTCTGCCAGATTTACTCAGAATCACCACGGTTGTCTTAAATTCAGACTTAGCTCACAAAACTAGTTGCATTGCGTTGTAACAAATTGTAATCTTCGAGTGTCGAGCAATAAAGTCATCAAACTTCATAGTGGACGTAGGCTAAAACGTCGAACCACTCTAAATCGCTTGTCTTTGCACTTTACCTTTCTGTCATTTTGGAGTTTTTGTTAGATAATCCACAGCGTTAATTTTCATTCTCCGCGTTTATCTCTTCAAAGACTTCCGAAGAGTGTTGTGCCCATTTTTGGTACAAACACTTTGGTGCTTTCACTGAGAAAACCAGTTTTTCTCCTGCTCTTCGGATCTACCATCGATACCGGATTGCGTAAAATCCAAGAGGAAGATCCAGATCTCTACTCCGGAATCCTTCCATTCTATTCAGACTTGCATAAAATCTAGGAGGGGAATCCACTGTTCAAGATGGTTAGCACAAGGACTACTTCTACAGCTGCTAATCAAGAAGCTCGGGATGAACAGAATCCCATGCAGCAGTTACAGTCCAATCAAGACAACACTGCTCACTCCGGTCCATCTGGACCGATAACCAGACAAGAGTTCCAGACTTTACTCCAGGAACTGACCCAAAGCCGGCAACAGTTAGCTGAACAGTTGCGTGCCAACATTGAATTGACCAATCAATTAAACCGCCAAAGGCGTAGGAAGAGAAGGACGGGCGATGCTTCCCACTCGTCCACTGAAAGTTCTGCTTCCTCTGACTATCATGGCAGAACTACACGTCCCCGGTTGGACGCAGGTCATACGCTAGTTACCGAATATCAACCTGCCTTGACTGTGGGACAGTTGAGGGTCGGACCGTCAACTAGCTCCCAGGCCGGGCCCTCATCACGAGGAGGTGTTGCTCCACAGCATACCACAGGCGATCGCGCTACAACAGCCGCGGTAGAGACAAGGGTTGATACCCAAAACCTGTCAGATCCAAATAATCAACAGCGTGGGCGTACTCCCGAACCATACGTCCCAGAAGATGTGGAGCCAAGGAGGTGAGATATGAGCCGTCGACAACGTCCGGTCCGAGCTCGCGTTGTGGAACCCGACCACACCTTAGTTCAGCCTACACGGAATGTGGCTATGCCCGACATCTCAACCATGGTACGTCAAATGATCCGTGAGAGCCAGGGACTTATCAACGACGACTGGGGGATCTCCCGTAGTCAAACTCCTTTCACTGACGAAATAATGCACGCTGAACCTCCTCGACGATTCAGAATGCCAACTCTCCCTCTGTACGAAGGAAATTCCGATCCCAATCAACATATCTTAAAGTATGAATGGTCAATGAGCGCCGCAAGGGCTGATGATGCAGTAAAATGTCGAAGCTTTCCCATCTCTTTGGGAGGAATTGCAACGATGTGGTTCACAAGGTTGCCACCAAGATCCATCTCTTCGTTCGACCAACTAACTAAGAAATTTGTCGAACAGTTTCGTATGCATGTCACTAGGCCTAAAGACGTTAACACCTTATCTAGTGTCACCCAGGCTAAGGGAGAGACGCTCAGGCATTACCTAGAGAGATTCCACGCAACATGCGTGGAAATTAGCAATCCCAACGACAACTCGATTCTGATGGCGTTAACCAAAGGGATCGACCCCGACTCGGAATTTGGGAATTGGTTAGCTGGGAAACCACCCACATCATTGGACCGTTTCTACTCCAAAGCCGCTCAATTCTTGCGACAAGAGGACGCGAAACATTCTAGGAAACAGGGTGATGCGACACCCAGAACTGAAGGAATACAGAGTAATGTGGCAGTCAAACAATCCGGTGAGAGTTCCGGAAAAGTCCAGCTAAATATACAGAATAAACAAGCTCAGCCGAGAGTCAGCAGTGGTCAGGATAAGAAGAGAGACCAAAATCGAGGCCCGCAACGTAAGACCCCGATGTTTGACAGTTACACACCATTGAATACATCGTTGGAAAACGTGTATCTACAAACCTGCAACGCTGAGCAATATAAGAAACCTGCTCCGAAGCAATCATCGGAGAGACAGATTCAGACAGGAAAGTTTTGTAGATTTCACGAAAGTTACGGCCACAATACCAACGAGTGTCGACATCTGCAAGACCTCGTTGAAAAATTGATCAGAGAGAGAAAGTTGGATCAGTTTGTACGGGCACCACCGTTTGGTGGAGCGGGCCCCTCAAAGCAAAATCATGCACAGAATCAGGCAAGACAGGAAGAACCGGGTCGTGACGGAGGAAGATTGGTAATTAATGTTGTAAGTGGTAATCCTCATCCAGTGGTCCGAAGCTAGGAGGAAGTGGAATCATATGGCAACTTAGCTAAACGCTCAAACTTCAAGTATAATGATAACTTGGGCGGTAAACCTTTAACCAAACAAAAGAGAGTGATGACTAACAACATCACTTTCCAGGACAACGACGTTGACTACGTCGGGAGCCCGACTACTGACCCACTTGTGATATCGACCCAGGTAGGCCCGATGTGGATGAAGAGGATCCTGATTGACTGCGGGAGCTCTGTGAATATCGTATTTGCACATGCTTATAATCAAATGAAGATGAAAGCTGGGGGTCTGAAACCCTGCCAAACTCATCTCTATGGATTCAATGGCAGCGCTACTGTACCAGTTGGAGTGGTAGAGTTACCAGTTGAATTGGGAACCGGAGAATGTAGGTCGGTTCAAATATTGCAGTTCGTTGTGTTGGATGTAGAGTCGCCATATAATGCCTTTTTAGGTCGACCTGCCCTTGTTGAATTCAGGACCATAATAGCCCCGTGGTGTTTAACTTTAAAATTCCCAACCGTCAACGGAGTTGGGGTCGTCCAGGGCGATCAGGTTGATTTGAGAACAATCATACACCGAAATCGAGTTGCCCGATTGCACAGTGCCAAGGACCGACTTAAAACTTTTGAACTTGGTGAGCTAGTCGCTGAGAAAGATTATCCGACACTCCCGCCTATGAGATCAACATGGAAAGGGTCGTGCAAGATTAAGCGAAAGCTCAAGGATGGTGAATTCAAGTTATCACCCATTGACGGCTTAACTTTACCAGAGGCCTGGAATTGCGAAAGCCTTCATCGCTACTGCAATTAACAGGCTATGTTTATTTATTTAGTTTGAATTCCGTTTTAAAATTTGTTTCAGCATTTCGAAATTAGAACCAATAATAAGGCAACTGACTTTGCCATGTTTTCTGATTTCAGCAATAAAATGCCATTTCTTCGGGTCAGAGCTGTGATTCATTAAATACAATGTACAACATCATGATGCACGGAGAGCAAAAATTCCATCACGCAATGGGAGTTATTCAAGAACGGAGTGGCTGTGATACGACCAGCCACTCGCTAAGTGAAGCCCGAGCTCGGGGGCAAGCCATCACATCAAAGCTAAAATTAGGTTGATGCACAACGATCCTTCACTAACTCCGTACTCCCAGAGTGCGAGGCGGAGTATAAACATTCCTTAACTCCGTACTCCCAGAGTGCGAGGCGGAGTATAAACATTCCTTAACTCCGTACTCCCAGAGTGCGAGGTGGAGTATAAACATTCCTTAACTCCGTACTCTGAAGAGTACGAGGCGGAGTATAAACATTCCTTAACTCCGTACTCCGAAGAGTGCGAGGCGGAGTATAAACATTCCTTAACTCCGTACTCCGAAGAGTGCGAGACGGAGTATAAACATTCCTTAACTCCGTACTCCGAAGAGTGCGAGACGGAGTATAAACATTCCTTAACTCCGTACTCCGAAGAGTGCAAGACGGAGTATAAACATTCCTTAACTCCGTACTTCGAAGAGTGCGAGACGGAGTACAAACATACATCAAGTCCATATTCATCCTCAAGACTGGGGGCAGGACCAAAAACAAATATCGAATTGAAGACGGAAGAGAATATACTTTCATTTCCATTATCAACAAAAAGAATTCGATTACAAGATGATTCAGAAAAGAAAAGAAAATTCCTACTAGTGGGAGCCGAGTCCACATCTATACACGGCTATAGAGAAAACCAAAAGACAACACACTACAGAGAACTGAAGAAGGAGTTCAATCTTTCTTCTTCCTTGGCTTCTTCTTCGAGGAAGTCCCGCTAGGGCTGCTACCCAACTTCTTCCTCCTTCTTTTGCTCTTCTCCGATATGCCCTCAGATGGCGACATAATGTCCACCTCTTCCTCATAGCTAGAGGCAACAGAGATTCTTTTGGAGGGTGGAGCTGGAGGAATAGAATTAGTAGCAGGAGGTGGAACAGGAGCACTCACAATTATCACAGTGCCACCATGCGATATCATCATTAATGGGGCATGGCCTGACGGGTCCATACCGGCGGTCACTGCGCCCATCTCAGCATTGATCTCGGCCAAAATCTCATCTTCACGAGGTACTTGGGCCGCGCTGGATATACTAATGACTGGCATGGAGACACTAACAGCCGGAGTGGTCCCGCTCATGGAGAAGGATGGATCGATGAAAGGATCGTTGGGTTGATTAAGGAGTTCCTCAATCATCTGAGTGTCAAAAGATAACGTATCCGCTTCCCCTTCTCCACCGACCACAGAAGATGTCATAGTAGCTTCGGTGACGATAGCCACATGCCCTTGATGAGAAGCCTGAGATGCAGGAGGCGCGGGGATAACGACTTCAGTCACTGAAATGTGAAAAAACGAAGATTGTTAGCTGTGGGTGTTGATCCAAATTCACCACACTAAATGTATACGGGAGGCGTTTGATTACCTTCCTTAGCCTGGCTCGCAGTATGGGCAGATACAGAGGCAGAAACATCAGCAGAAGATAAATGTGGCTGGTCAGGATTATAAGCAGGGACAGACTGAGGATTGACCGCACCGATGTTTTCAGGTAATGTTGGAATTGCAGCTCCAACACTCGTTTCGTGATGCTCAATCCCCGAGCCCTCGCCTGTCTCTATCTGTTGGAACCCGATCCTCTCTCTCGCCACAGAAACCACCGCCTCATGAAGAGCTTTCCTCTCTTCCTCAGTAAGCAAGCGCATCTCAAGCTCGAAGTCATCCAATGTTTCATCCGGATGCGCCGCCTTCTTCTCCTCCACCAATTTATTCCAGGCGTTATATAGAATCATGGAGTCATCTCCTAGCCACGATAAATTTCTGTGCTCTAACACATTGGCGTTGTATGTAACTAGGAGATCATCGAAATCAACATCCATCCTGGACTGCTCCGCCATAATCTTTTCTTGGATTTCTGCATCCACAGACTTGGACTTGGCCACCGCCACAGCAAGTTCGGCTCGAAGTGACACAGCTTGGTCACACGCCTCCTGAGCGGTGGTGTTAGCAGCATCTTTCTCTTTCACCACCTCAGCAAATTTGGCCTTGAGCTCATTCAGCTCCTTAACGGCTGCATCTCGCTCAGCTACAACGTTGGTATAGCGGTGGCCCATCTCTTCAATCGTGGCACAGTGTGCCTGCTGCATTCTCGCCATTTTGGCCATAGCATCTTCATGCTTTTTGAGTACTTGGAGTTTCGAGCTTCGAGACGACTCCATCTCAGACTGAAGAACTTGAATGATGCGGTCTTTCTTGACAATCTCAGCATCTCGCTCTTGAATAACTTTTGCCCGGTCAAAAGCTACCTTTGAAGATTTCGCGGCTGCTTTGTACCATTCCTTGTATTGGACATAGAAGTCACGAATATAGCTATGCGCAATATTTTCAGCATCCTGAGGAATCCTCTTGAGATGAGGAGGAAAAACGTACGCGTCCATACAGATTTCTGGGAAGTCCTTCTTCATTTGGGCAAGCTGGATGGCACCTTCGCTTGTCAACTCAGCCGGAGCCTGCTCAACGATAGCAGCTGCCGGTGGTTCAACTCTGGGCCACTGAGTCTCGGGCCTTGAAGATTGGGAAGACTGCTGCTGCTGTGAAGGCCCAGGGATATCTATGAGCGCCCTAGAAGGCGGAGGAGAACGAGATCGTGATCGGTACTGATGGCCCCGATCTCTGTCAGTACGATTATGGCCAGAACGGCCGCGCCAATAATCTCTATCCATGTCATAGCGTTCCTGGCTAGTGTAACCTTGCCCGTGGTCCCTATCCGATTCTCTCCTACGAGAATCATAATATGGGGAAGATTGGCGCACGTTACGGAGCCTATCCAAAGTAGACCCGCGACCCGACATCTCGCCTGCAATAAGAAGGAGCTACGGATTAGAATCCTACAAAACAATGATTAATATGCGGAAGTCATGTAGTGGTGTGGAAGTGTGTGAAAATGTGCAAACCCCCAGACCAACCGGAAGTGTTGACCGCACTCAAAGAAAAGGGCTCGCTCATATTTAGTACATTTTGAAATTCCTCCAACCCAGGATTACATGGAATCAATATAAAATCCGGGATGGGAATGTCGTCAAGCCCTTTAAAAGTATCTCTCGAATGAGAAGGGGCGGCCTCAGAAATCGTAACCCTGGAAGTGGGAGGAAACACATCCACAGATTTCCACCCCTTAGACTTAAATTTTTTAGAAACGACAGTCTTGCTTTTCCGTCTTTTTCCCAACTCCTCGAAGTTGCCCGAAAGATCAGCCATCGGCTCTACATCTGTATGGGTCCTTTCTTCATCGCTCACTTCTGTTATTGTAATCCCAGGCATTTTCTTCGCCATTGTCTTCTTCCTCTTCTCCTTGTTTTTCTTCTTTGAGGCAGGCTTTGGCATCCCCTCGATGACTATACTCTGATTTATTTCAATCAAGCCGAGAGTTCTTAAGTTATAGTCATTCAACACCAAGTCGATGTGTCTCATCTCACTCGGAACTTCTTGGAGACTATGGACTATGCCCTTGTAGTACCCGCCATCGGGTCTGGAGATGATGGCTGCAAGAAAAACAAGATGTCAATACCAATGCCAAAGAGCTATTGATCAAAGAGAAACAACGACATATGAGGACACTTACGTCTAGACAACCATCGCCTAGCGAAACCAGGAGGACACCGGACATAAAACCATTCATTCTTAAAGTAGCTTAGTCTGGTCCATGCTCCAATAATAACTTGGCAATTTCTGACTGCCTCCAAAAATGTAAAGGATGGGCTATCGCCCCGGCTCTTGAAATTAAATATGTATCTGATCTCGGTTGGCCTTGGCGGGCGAAAGAGACAGTCCATAAATATGACGAAGGCACTATTTAGCAGCGCATGTCCGTTAGGGTGTAGTTGTGAGGGAGCGATTGCTAAATATGATAGCATCTCTATGATATATTGATTAAATGGAGGAAGCATTCCAGCTGCAAGAGCATGGCGATAAAAAGCTGTATATCCTTCAGGAGGATTATGCAGTCTATCGTTGGCACTAGGCAATAAAACATCATCCGGAGATATGTTGTGCTTCAAACATATCCTGCCTAACAAAGACTCAGAAATACTGGACTGGACGGAATCAACAGGATCCTCGATAAATATTGCATCTTGTAGCTCGTCGGGAGCAGGGTCTATTATATCCGCTGGGATATCTGGAACTACAAGGACCGGAGAAGGAGAACCCTGGATCTCCTGCTGTTGCAAGCTCGAAGATTCCATAACTGACTAACTTATCAGAAAGCAACGTTAAGTTCATAAACAGCCCGTGCATTCCCCAGTGTAGTGTGTATGGATGTGCCGTGCCGTGCAAGTGCTGAACGTTACTTAAGCAGATTTTACAGATTGAAACGAGATGTCCGTACGACAAAACTTGGGGATTTGAGAATGAAAATGACCGTCATAGCTGACCGTCACTTCCACACCATCCAGACGCTACTGACCACTTCAAGTATAAATCAGTTGTATTATTGGTTAAGTCATAGTTCCATCGACGAGCTTCAAAGGAAATTCGAGTATAATCCTACAATCAGGTTCAGTTATGCAAGGCCGAAGCTCGTCGGAGTCAAGTATGCTAAAGTTCATTAAGTTCATCAAAGTACAGCTTAAAATTGGTCGTAGTTCAGATGATGGAGCGAATCAAAAGAGCAATGGTCTCAGAGGACGAAGACGTTCGAATCCATCGACACGAATCGATGAGGGTCGAATCGATGAAGTTCGATTCCAGGTGCTTCGAATCCATATGGTTCGACTCGATGTAACTTTGGGATAGAGGAGCACTTCGAATCCATGATCTTTGCATAACTTCAAATCGATCAATATTGAGATCCTTCGAATCGATCGGAGTATCGCTACTTCAAATCGATCGCCACGAGCCTTCTTTCCTTTTTTCTCTTGAAACCATCGATTCGAAGCTATGCATTCAAAATCGATTCGAATGACTCATTCCTGGATCGATGCGAAGTAATGAAAGACGACACTCTGATCGATATGACTCGAATGGTTTCATTCCTCAGTTCCATCGAGTCGACCCACTTCGTTCAGATCTCATCACTTCTCGAAATTTTCAGAAGGAAAGACCGAATCGATGCCAAAAATTCTAAGTTCTATCTTTCTCATCTCGAATCGATCCCTTGATTACCTGATTTTATTGCGAATGAAAGCGTGAAGGGGTTCGATCGATTTGAGGAAAGCACGTTTGTCTTGGCCTTGGAGAGAACAATTCGAAGAAGAGGCTATAGCAATAGTAAAAAGTAAAAAGTAAAAATGAAATTAGCCTCGCATATTTATATGGGTTTCAAGGGCGACTCGAGGCTCTTCGTCTCCCGGTCATGTTGACCGCTCGCAACAGGTCACAACCCCACCGATTCGAAAGATTGCTCAATTACTCCTCGCCTTCGAACCCATCACGACACAGAGTCATTCCACTACTTCGAATCCATCCCTTATTTCGAATCCATCTAGTTTCGAACCCTTTACAAACATCGAATCCATTCATACAGTATCGATGCGAAGCATCATCGATTCAAAGGAGTATCCGAATAGAGGCTGGATCGAGAGTCTTATCGACTCGAAGCGCGAGGTTCCTCGGGCCATCGGTTCGAAGGCCATCGATTCGAACAAACATAGATTCGAATCCATCAAAGGCCACCAATGAAAATGGATCAAATGTTCACCTCGTCATAAACCCAAATGACAAACAACCAATCACGGTCGTACGACAGTCGGTTACTGCAACAAAGAATACAGCTTTCGGCAGAGCATGTCGTAATTGTATAACGTTGAACTGCAGCTATTCAAAGCACGTCATGTTTACAAAAGACATACTTTGGGGGGCAAATGTTATCCCGCCTTTTGGCAAGGCCGAGATACCAAGAAACTAGCTAGAAAAGAAACAGGATCGCACGTCTTCAACTTTGAATGATTGTTGGGCAACTACAAATATCGATGGGTTATGCCCAAGTCCGGATCGGGCTACAATTGATAAGACACGTCAAGTGAAGCTGTGGAAACCAACGCTCCAAATTTCAGGACAATCCGAGTTCGTATGCTCAAGATATCGCCTATGGAAAATGGATGAAGTGGTACAGGTTCGAATCCCTCGGGAATAGCATAGGCTCGAATCGATCAGAAGAAAGCCATGCTCCGAATCCATCGACCACATGTTGGTTCGAATCCATCCACAAGGCCTTGGTTCGAATCCATCAAAGGGAAGACCCGTATCTTCGAATCCATCCTCGTATACTTCAGTTCGAATCCATCAAAGGAAAGGTCCTTAGAATCCATGCAATTGAGGAAGCCTCGACTCCATGCCATAGTTGTCCTCGAATCCAATAAGCAAAGGAGACTTCGTATCGATCAACCAAAGCACTCCATGATCGATACGAAGGAACACGAATTCGATCGATTCGAAGAGGCCTGTCTTCGAATCCATTACTTCGAATCCACCAAGTAAACGCGGCTTAAACCCCGGATTCAACCCGATTAACCCGGAGAAAAAGTGGGATCGACTCGGAAAATTCGTGCCACGTCAACATTGCTCACGCACATTACCATCGAGTCGAAGCAATCGATTCGAACGAAATCGATTCGAACCATACTTCCTACCGAATAATCCAATCTTGAATCGATCATAACTTGAGATCTACAAATCCAAATACTATGAAATTTTCACAGAAGCTTGAGCACATGTTGAAGAATGTTCACACCAAGTTTCAGCTCGATTGGACAATTTCTTGGCCGATTCGAACATAGCTTCGAATCGATCCCAAAGTGGGCCCGGACTTCCAGAAAGCGGGCATGTAGGCCCCCTGACGTACCAAAACTGGTCTCCCCTCAGTTTAGGTGAAATATCAGCCTCCTACACCTATAAATAGAGCCCTTGGTCATTCAGAAAAGGGGTCGGAGAATTCTAAGAGCTAAGGAGCGCCCAGACTCTGCAAGATTTACTCAGAATCACCACGGTTGTCTTAAATTCAGACTTAGCTCACAAAACTAGTTGCATTGCGTTGTAACAAACTGTAATCTTCGAGTGTCGAGCAATAAAGTCATCAAACTTCATAGTGGACGTAGGCTAAAACGCCGAACCACTCTAAATCGCTTGTCTTTGCACTTTACCTTTCTATCATTTTGGAGTTTTTGTTAGATAATCCACAGCGTTAATTTTCATTCTCCACGTTTATCTCTTCAAAGACTTCCGAAGAGTGTTGTGCCCATTTTTGGTACAAACAAGTTAGTTCGAATGATTATATGGAAAACTATGTATGTTAGGACTATAAGTTTCATGTGTGCATTGGGACACTGGTTAGATTAATGTATTTAAATATATAAAATATGTATAAATACTGTACCAAATTTTGAACATATAATTTATTTTTGCTAAACCCGTGTATATAACTGCAATTTTTTTCTAAACAACAATGGTTTTATTTATCTATTCATATGTATAAATACTATCACGGAGGTTTTACAAAATTAAGCAGTTTGGGTACCTGTCTTTACAACGAGGAATCTCCGTGGGACTTCCTTAGTTCAACGACACATATAGATGGACCCAGTTCAAATACCTAACCAATCATATGTATTATTCAATACATAATTATATGGACATACCATAAACTATCAGTAATGGAGATATATAGATTATAACAAACAATAGTTACCTCTGCAGCAATTGAAAGGGGTCTTGAGATTTTTGAGCTTGATGAACCATCATTTTGTTGCATAGCTTTCAACTGCAAAGTATTATATGTTAGTAATTAGCAATCTATTATTGAATGACACTAAGAACTCTTGTTCATTTTCTGTTTATACGAATTGAAGTATACCTTGCCTTGTCCCTTTTTATTTGACATCCCATTTCTCGAACAATTCTCTTAATTTTCTCAAAAAGATTATTTGGGGAATAATTTAAGGTGAATTTTATCTTCCTTTCTAAATCAGTCTGCATGTTCAATTAAAAGAATGGGTAGTATCTTATTTTCAAATTTCTTTACAATGGTTATATAACATTTTACCTCTGTTTCAAAAAAGCCCGAGAGATCAAGAAATGAGGACATTCCGATAAGTTCAGAAGCATTGATCGAGGTAGGGTTTCCATTTTGACTTTCATTTGCCTCGATGGGCTTTAAAAATATGAATAAACACTAGCAAATTATACGCAAGTTTATCTAATCAAACTAATTTACAAAACATGCACAAAACAACATTATACCTTTTCGATCACGGCATCATTATTAGTTGCATCAACTTCTTCATCATCATCCTCCTCGTCATCATATGGAGTGACTGCCTTGTTTATACTAACTATCCACTTTAATTCTTTCAACGGTGATTTGAGTTTTAGGATTAGGGTCAAGAGTCCTTCGAATCAGCGTTTGTGCTTCACATGATAGCCCTTTAGAAATCCAGAAGTCCCCCTTGAAAATCTTTACCAAATTACAAAATGGATATTTAAGTTGATGAGTAAGTATGCAAGTAATAATGAAACACGTCTATTACTTTACAAAAAGTACATTTTGATATAGAACAACAAGGTTTCTATCATCGAATGGAAGAGATCCTATAAGTATGACATAGAGATTACTCCAAATGACCATATATCGGACATAGCACCATCATATCCTCTATTTGTAAGCACTTATAAATGAAATACACAACAGGCTTAAAACATTACATTTGCATTAAATTAAAAGAAAAAATGAAAATGGATAACACTAAAAATTGAATTAACCTTTTACCTCTGGAGCGATGTAATTGTAAGCTGAATTATAATGATTTCATATTGTAAAAGCTGAAAATCATACCTCAATAGTATTATCAGAATGTTTGGATTGAATATGGTCTAATCACTTTTAAAATCAGACCTCAACAGTCTTATCGGAATGTTAGGATTGAATATGAATTTTAGTAATCTTAACTGCTTAACTTGAATATGGTCTAATCTTAAAAACTGAAATTGGAATAGTGGATCTGAAAGAAAATGCTAAACCACGCTAAATTATATGGCTAACTAGTGCGAACCCATGCTTCGCACACGGTTTTCGTTTAAAATTTTAGAAATAAAAGGTAATCTATTTGTAATATGAATCAAAAAGCAATTAGTAGTCAAATGATAATTCACCCGTTGTTACATCTTTATACTTGTCAGATTAATTATTGACTGATATATTTGGCCGTAGTGTAAATTTATAGCGATTAGAAGGTAATTGCTTATAAGGAAATATTAAAGGCACAATAAACTCAATAAGAATGAAAACATCTATAAGATCAATAAGGCAACAAATGACACATCTACAACAATCAAAAAGCAGTAAAGAAAATCTAACCTCCCACAATAGAGCTAATAACATAAAAAATTTAAAATGCTAAAAAACAATCTCAAAATAAAGCTCTCCCGTCTTTAATTAGTTCACCAGTACTCAAAAAAATTGAATTAAAGATGATCGAATAAAATTGAAATGAAAATCAACTCCTCGGTGTTATCTCACATTACCCACATTACGAAAAACAATATACATGCCTATGAATACCTAGTGCTACCATGTAAGCTTCATGTGTGCTAAGAAAACGATGAGCATATTCCTTCTGTTGCAAAATAAATATTGATTTTGGATAGAATGCCCTTACACATGGATGTATTCGATTGAAATAGTAACAAACACAGCAGGAAAAATATAAAACCATCCAGATATTTTTGAGGTAGGCCACAGCATTAACAATTTGGATGCTTTGCGAATGTGTGTGAAAACTATACTAAATTACAATTGATCATACTGAGAATTCATTGTTACTGTAAAATATACATGGATGCACAACCTTTAATTTTCTTTTAAAAATACCACAGACTTTAATATATTTTATAATAGTGTAATCATAGTTTACTAACAGTATAAGTTGTTGCATCCATGTAGCTCTACCTATACATCATTAAAGTCCACGCACTGAAGACAATGACAACCTCGTGTTGCCTTTATGCGTCCATGGTAATGGAATCCACCACATTAATGTCTACCTCCTTTTTTCTGTCAGTGTTCATGTCGAACAAAGACAAACTAATTATGAATGGAGCAATGCTACCTTACTCGTTCAACTTGGCTATTATTTTGACTTGTCTACCGTTCTTTACTATTATCGTGGAGTTAACTTCGAATCTGTACCCCCCTTTAGTTTCAATGAATGCAGTGTTTTAATTTTCATATGAGCTTTCCACATCAGTCACAATATCTACTGCAAGTTAGTGTTAAAAAGTGGGTACAAATTACCAACTGAAATTTTGTATACTTCAAGTATAATCTAATGCAGTCGGTGCAAACAGAAGTTCCAATGGCTAGCTGCAATTAAATCAAAGAATTGAGGTGATATTAATTTCAAAAACAATGGTAGAATGAACTGGGAACAAAATCAACTGATGTACATCATTCAATAAATAAAGTTTATCATTCAATCTTTCTTTTTTTGGTTACTTCATTCCATTAAATATGAGGCCTAGCTACATATATACACATATTTGTGATTATTGAAAGAAATAAATCTTTTAATCAAAATATATTTTCACATATTGTTTATATTCTTTAAGCTATAAAAGTGTGTGAGTTGGAGATATTTTAGTCAAAATCAAAAGGTATTGGTAACCACATTTAGTAACTGCTTTACAATTGATATTTTCTTTGCTAATACTCCAAAAATTAAAATATAATGTATTATTAAAGATAGGTTATATTGATAATGAATGAATATTGCTGACATATTACAGGTGCTTTAAGTACCATGAAAATCGGAAGCAATAAATATGCAAATTTAATGAGCATAAAGAGAAAGTCAAGCTTTAGCTGATATAACCTAATATTGCAACTAAAAATAACTTAAGATTTGGTTTACCCGAAAGTAGCCATCTCATCCCTTGATGCGTCGAAGTTCCATTCCCGTCATCAATTAGTTGCATCGTTTCATACCCATTTCTTCACTTGATGCATAAAAGTTACTTTCCTCATCATCAATTAATTATATGGTTTTATACCAGTCTCTTAATTAGCAGGTGAAACAATTAAAAGAAATGAACTGAAAAAATTGTTAGTATACATGGTTATATTCCAAGGAAAAGTCTATGATGTCAATAAATAAACAAATAAATCCACATCAACAGTATGGTAGCACAATCTTTCTGAAATGAAACTAAATGTTGATAATATATGTAATGTAGTTATATGCAGTAATAAATTTGCAATATCCATATATAGAAATTAATAAATCTAAATAATTGGGAATATCAAAATTAAAGTCATAATAAAACATGGCATACCTTATGTATAAATGATGTTTTATTAAGATCAAGTTGTTGGCAGTACATTTTCTAATTCAAATTTATTTATGTGAACTAAAAATAGCACCACTTAATACTATAGTATATATGTTTACCAAAAAGACAACTTAAAAAGAAAAAAAACCATTGAGTATCCTAATATATCTTTCATTTAGTTATTTTCTATATTAATAAATCATGAATAGTTTAGGAAACAAATGAATACGTAGCCAAGTAAACGAATTGCTTTGTTAACAGAGATAATTTATGCACTAAAAGGTATAATTATAGTTACAATTTATTCCTCTACTTTATGCGTTGAAAGGTATAATTATATCCAATTTTTTTCTTAAATCTGAATAACTGCATGGTTCAAAGGAGAGATGATTCATTTTCTAAATGACCCTTGTTTAACGTTAGGATAATTAAGATTGAGGTGTAACAAAATATGCAACTATTCAAATAATTCATTGGAATAGTAGTGGAGAAAAACTGGAGGCAGATGAGAAAGATGCGTTGAAAACATAAAAGAGGGAAAGGAAAAAGTCTGTAGGAGTGATGAGGGAGAGGAACGTTTCATTGAATCATTAGATATAATTGATTGATACGAGACGGAAGACTACAAAAGTGAAAATGAAAGGTTGGAACAATTAAAGAATTATGGAGGAATTCAATTTTAATATTATAGTACAAAAGGCTGTTCATTTCACAAAATACTCAGGGGCTTGTGTGCCCTTGAAATGCAACTCAGTAATAATATAATAGTATAGATTATATATATGAGTTCCAAATCCAATATACAAAACCCAAGATTTAGAAGTTACAGACAGAAAATCTATCATAAATTTACATTTTTAAAGAAGAATCTGATTTTTTGTTCTCTTTACACATCTTCAAATATTTAGGATAATATGTTCTCTGATGTCCTTTCTTGGAGCAATGGTAACACTCACATTTCTCCTTGTTAATAGAAACTCCTTTGCTACTCCTACCCCTAGATGATCTTTTCCTCTTCTTAGAAGTCTTATCCTTAGAAGATGACCGACCATTAACAACAAGGATCGACCATTATCCTTATCAAAACCATCCTTAACATATTAACGAGTTCGACGATAGTGCAGTTTAGGAAATTCATATTATTGTTTAATATGAATGAATCAAACTGATGAGTCGATGATCCAAGAATAAGGTTAATTTGCTGCTCCAGATCAAGAGTATTTCCCAACTTCTCTAGCCTTTCGATGTACCCAATCATATTGAGTACGTGGTCTTGCCTAGGTGTTTGTTTGCTTATCTTCGAGTGAAACAACTTTGTTAACGAATAAATTCGTTAACCCCAAAGTATATACGAAATAGAGCCAATCGAGTAGAGGCATGTCGAAGCTAGTCGAAGACATTAGGATGAAGCATGCATAGTGCTAAATCTGTAATAAGTCTTTGCATAGTCATTATATTCACGTCGAATGTTAGGTATAATCATAGTCAAATATGCTATGCAATTATTTGATATTCAATTCCTTATGTGCACAATATTTGAGTGTACAATCGGCAAAATCCCCAAATCAATTTACAGTTTACAAAATTGAAAATGTAAGAAGTGGAAAGGGAATGAATTCGTCTCCCAAAATGGCAACCCTAGGTTTATATTTATAGAGGAAAAAGCGGCATGGCTCACGATGTCGGTAAGCTTCAGCAACTCCTTCGACCTTCATGTTGCTATGTGTTTACTTAATGGTTATAGTGGAACTTCAGTGCCGCCTTGGTAGCAATAACCTTCGGCGTCGATGACTCTTTGTCTTGAGATACCCTTGATTGATTAATAGCGTCCTCACTTGAAAGTAGTGTTAACCCTCGATAAGGAGAGACGTCGACTTGGTGTAGTGTTGATATAAAGCGGCTTCACTTGGCATATTGTCTACGTTAATAGCCCTTGGAGTCATCGTGGAGCAACATCATTAGAGCTTTATTGGTGACGAGCTTACTTCAGTGGCAATAAATAGATAACGACAACACTGATGATTTTCGATACCCATCTCCTAAGTATTGTGAAGTGCGACGTTGCTTTAACGTAATGTTGATGGCTTTCATGGACTTTGATGACGTTCGTCATCAACATCGCAGATATTGATGTACGGCGTCCTTTAAGTGTCGTATGGAAGTCATCGACATTGATGTTGTCTTGGGTTCTTGAACCTTTTGATGATATACGTTGCCAATCATTGATGAAGGTCGGCGTCGTTGGTGGCGGCCTAAACTCATTTCTGTTCTTTCTAAGATAGCCAAGGTAGTAATAAATAGGACTCCTCATCGATGTGGCATGATGTTGTACACTCACGATATTGAATAGGTTCAACGTCGTTGCTTCTTTTATTACTGGTGATGTTGTTTATGTCTCTCTATTGATGAAGCACAACATCCTATCCCTTCAATGCTAATCCAACTTTACGTTCATGATGTTGATCATTGGTATCACAAGCGTATTGTCATTTATTCGAAAGTGATGATGGCAGTCGACGTGAACAAACAACATTATTCATCATGAAAGGCATTGTCATATCCTTATCTTTTTCGTATATCTTCGAAGTTGATAATGATGATAACATTTGCCCCCAGTATAGAGGAATCATTGACTTTTCAGGTTAATATTGCCTACGTCATTTTTCCGCATATTGGTCTTCTTGCATCTATCCAAGCATTCATTTAAAATCAATTTTACGGCTTTGATGCGCCCACTTCTTCCTATAAATACCCAAGCCTTTTATCCTTTCTTCCTTTACCTGTAATCGAAAGCTCAAGCAAGAAATTAGAAAATTAAAACTTCTTTAATTCTCAAGCATCTGATTTTCGTTCAGGTATGACTCTTATTTTAGATGAAGTTAATTGAGAAGCTGATTCAATCAATCAGGTTTTAAGGTTGCTATTAGGGTTTGATTTGTAGGTTTCATCGATCATTAATGCGTTATGGATTGATATTGTAAATCTTTCATTGTTGTATGTCTTGTATTTGCATTAATCGTTGAATAATTACTTATGAATCGACGTCGACCTGGATGTTTGGGGCTTTTACTTAATGATGAAGCGAGTTGCTTATTAAACCCAGATCCACTTTCCTTTAAACCTGTGTTGGCATCGATGCTCACGACACCCTGGAAAGTTTAACATTGACTAATCAATGGTGTAAGGCTTCCGTATCACACAAATTGGCTTTGATATTAATCGATGGTGTGAAAAACTGATATGTTCTAGGTTTATTAATCAACAAAAATGACGTTCTAGACCTAAAACTCAATATCGATTTTCACTACATTGTCCACGATGTCGTTTTAACAATCGATATTGATGGTTTTTGACGTTGACAAGATTTCTCATTAACCTATTACTTCAATGATGCTGCATCCTTGTGTCGTTACCGATCAAGATGATATGTGATAGCCTTTCATTGTTAAAAGCAAGTGTATATCAATCAGGTGTGATGTCATCTAACCATAACCGACGTCGTTTGCTTTTGTTATTGGTTTACAAAGCTCTAGTTTAACGTCGGTGGTCTTTTTGTTCATCGCTATTGTTCCATAACTATTTTAAGTTAAGCTTTATTCAATATCATTGTCCTCGACCAATCTGGCTTAACACCTTATGAGTTATTTGTCCAACTAGCTTACTACCAACCCATATCGCTGCTATCCATTAATGCCAATGACCCTAATACTTTGATGTTAGTTATGGTTGAGGAGTTCGTTAATGTTTTATGATTCAAGTTACTCATTGCAGTCGATGTGGGTTTATTGGTGCTGCATATCTATTCTTATTTATCTTCTATATATCTCCTTCATGGTTTTCTCTTATTAAGATTGATATTTAAGTCTACTAATGAACTTGGCATTTGTCATTAAGAGCTGTTACCCTGTGACTAACATATTCCTTATCACTTTTGGCAGTAAATAGATTACTTAAGCAACAATTTTAGACTTAGCATGTACTGATTTTTTATATATAATATGAATCATGATAATTTCTTAAGTTTTGAATAATATCACCTGGCAGGAAAATGGAAAGTCAACTGTGCAGCAAGAAGTCCACTAAGAAGCCTAGTAGAGGGCCCAAACCTTCACCTTTAGCTAGCAGGAAGGGAGATATTATTTTAAATCCATCGTACATAACAACTCAGGCTGAGGTGGACTCTATTCTTGAGTAATTAGGAATCAATGAGGTTGAAGCCATCCCTGTTGGCCCCACAGACCACATTTATAGCCCACCAGAAGGATACTTTGCATTCACTTTCATACGTATCTGGCACACGGGCTACCTTTCTTTCCTTGGCTTTCTCTTAAGATATTAGTAACATATGAATATTGCGCCGATCCAGTTCTTGCCAACTGCTCATACATATTTGACTTGCTTGGAAGTCTTAGCTCGCGAGGCAAGACTCCCTTCCCTTAGTGCTGGAATCTCCACTCCATAGCTAGTCCTGCTAAGGTTGGAAACCAACCAGGCCATCAATTGTAGCGAATCCATCCCCAACCAAAAAGTATGATTTTTGAGGATCTCAACAAGGCGAGAGGATGAGAAACACAATTCTTCTTTGTCAAATGTTTCTCCAATATCAAAGGGACATTTTCTGCTGCTAGTAATTTTCTTTTCTCTTGTTTCCTGTGTTGAATTATAATTTCTTACTAATAGGTGTCTCTCTTTCACATCCCGCCCCAAGAAGCTAAACCCTAAAGATAACAAACTTGTGCTGTCGCTAACTCAAGCAGTAGAGAAAATGGGGAAAAGGCCCAAACTATTAACCCCGGCTAAGCTTTTTCAATACTCTATCATTTTGGACTGCCACATGATTATGGGAGAGCCTCCAATTGTAAAGTATAACGCTCGAGGAAAAAGATCGTTGGTAATGGCCAATTCTAAATCTTTTACATCTAACCCCCCATTCAACCCGGGATAACCAACAAGATATTATTGCATTTAACATAAATCTATTATAATATCATCTTATAAGCTTATTCCCTTGATACAGGTTAGTCTGCTTTTATAGTTTCCCATATAGAGAAGGGTGCCATAAAATACGCTCTTAAGGATAAATCAGATAAAAATAGTTCTTCTGTCTTGGTTTAGACTCCTGAACCCCAATCTTTTAGGGATGCTATTTCTAGCTCATTCGTGCTTGCAGAAAGGAAATTGAGTGATAGTTCCATTGCTGAAGTCACTCCCAACAAGAAGTTTAAGATTGGGGATGTGCATTCCCCTATTATTATTGAAGAGGAAGAATTGATCAGTACTGATTCAAACCTTGAGACCTCAAATCTTAACGCTGCTGGAGATGTGGCCCAATACGTGGCTAAAGAAGGGCATTCTCAGGACCCACTTCTCCATATTACTTTACCAGGTTCTCCTGAAGCTTGCATTTGTGAGGACCTCGAATTTTCTTTTACACCGGAGGATCCGCTTCCTTCCAAGTCTCAATCTTTAACACCCGTTAGTAAGTTTGATGACCTTCTCCAATTGATCATCTAAACCCCCTCTTTTACCGCCTTTAAGCCATTACAACCTTCCCCTTATACTCAAGAAAAAATAATTTTCCCTTCTCAAGCAATACCTATCGGTACATACATTTCCTGTTTAACTTTTTTAAACTCTTAATATTTCACGTATAACATTTTAACTCATGTTTTGTTACTCGTTCTAGGTCGCCAAAAATTTGTTCTCGCTTTAAGAGAAAGCTTCGGGATTGTCTAGCAAGATGCCTAAGCTTAAGGAACAAAACTCCTTGCCTAACAATCATATAATTGATATCTTCGCAGCGGGAGACGAAGCCATGCAAGAAAAGGAAAAGCTAGCTACCTCTATTAAGGAAACAAAAGCTTTACTCCTTAAAGAAAAAGGTGATGAATAAATTTTAGATGACATGGTGAATGCCTTAGAATTAGCACTTGAGGAAGCCAACATGAAGGAGGCTAAGCTTGTAGTAGAGAACGCATCTCTCAAGAAAAGGCTAAAAAAGAAAGGGTTTTTTTTAGATAAGTCAACCGACATGATTAAAGATGCGAAACAGAAGGTATTCCATTTTCTCGGCATGCCCCTCGATACTATTATCAAGAGTTCTCATGAGAAAACACTCTTTATTGCATATGTTGACAATGCCCACAAATTTCCGGATTTTGGGTTCCCTTCTCTTCCTACAGCGTGGAATAAAAAGTTCATGGAAAAATAAGCGATGTAAAATAAATCTCCAGCACCTGGAGAAGGTCCCTCCAAGAAAGAGGTGGAGATTGATGCTGCAAAGCTATTGACTTTCGATGATCCTCCAACTAGTGAGGAGACAGAGTCGGATGAGGAAGAGAAGGATGATGAGAAGAACATGGATGAGGATGATCATGACAATGATGGTCCTGATGATGAAAATGACAATAACAACGAAGATAATGGTAGAGGTGACAGAAATGGTCTCTTTGGACCGACAAATGACAAGGATGGATTGGGAGATGCTAACCTAGACCTGGCAGCTCAGGGCATTGAGGCTGCTAAAGTTTATGACCCTCCAAGCACAAACTCTCCTCAAAAGGTCAGCGCTTCCTAAGGCCAAAAATTCAAGGGTAAAGAAAAGATTTCTTCATCCTTAATTCCACTTACTCAGGTATGAATCTCTTTATTTAGATGTCTTAAATTGCTTAATAATTCGTAGTTAATGTGTTAACTATTCTAGTTAGAAAGAAATCAAAATATCACTATGATGTAATACTTGAAAAGAAGTAAATGGAGATAGACCAACTGAATAGGGAATTGGATAGACAGATAAAGGATTATAATAAGTTGTCTAAAAAATACAAGAAGCTTGTTGTAAGTACGTCGAAATTAATATTCTTCAAGGAAAGGGAAGTAGCTCCTCGAATGAAAGAGCACGCCACCATCGAGAAAAACTCTTGGTGGAGAACACTGAGTTAATGACCATTTTATGGATGTTAATCGACAATAGGAATGCCATAGAAGAATTTCTTTTCAGAGCTTACTCGAGAGGTAAATTTGTTGACTTCCCATATTTAGGCGACAACTGTGGAGGTTTGCTTAGATGTTTTCGTCGTAGATACCTGGATGAACATGGGTTCGATCCCCATCCCAGAGTGTGCTATAATCTCCCTAGAGTTTCCCTCGTTCCTCTTTCTTCTTATTATCTTCCCCCTAGGAAACTTAAATATAATAGGAATAAATCAATTTTGTACGAACCCGAATGATTGTATAATTGTAATATGCAACTTAGTGTACTTGTGGACTTTATCGTTTTAGTTTTATTATGCTTAGTCTAATCACAACATATTGTACACACTAAAGATTTATCAAGCAGTCCGATCCCCAGGGAATTCTTAAGTAAGTTTGTCAAGTTAAAAGAAGATTTTAAGGAAAAAATTTTGATTCTTAAAACATCACAACCGGTGAGACATTGCTTCCTCAGAGATTTACAAGAAGTTTACATGCAATTTCCCCATCTTCGTTTTGACTTTTTGGGTGATGAAAAGGACAAGTTACTCAGCGAAATTCGATCCTATCATGCTAAGCTAATATGTGTCCGTGATAGCCCTTCAGTTGTAGAATGAGATTATCATCAATTCCCTTCAGTTTATACCCCAGAAGTAATTAAAGCTTCTTTCGATTCTACACTCACTTTATAAGCTAGGTCATTCGAAAGGGATAAAACCGCCGTTTCGAAACTCTAAGTGTTATATGAATATTTAGAAACAGAGTTGTGATGTAACTTGACCTTCTGTGCTACTTGTAAACTCTGCTTATTATTGATAGAAAAATTTATTCCTCATATATTAATTCTTGTTTCACTTATTCTTAATGGGAGACTCAGTTAGTACGTACATCTGATCCTCTTGATGCCTTCTCACGAGTTATAGAAATCAGAGATAGATTGTTAGCATATGTTGAGAAAAAGAAACCTTCCAAAGATGATTCAGCTTTACTATTTTTGAATAGTCCAGAGGTACAAAAATGGCACATGAAATACTTTCAACTGAGAGTGAGTTTCAAAGGTCTAAGAGAGTGAATTTCCAACTTGAAGGAGAATGAAGGAGAAGGACGGAGGAGTTCAACAGTTGGTAGAGGATTGAGTCGGTCTTCGAATCTAAACCTTCAGTTGATTTTGACGCTGAAATGGCTAAATTGCATCGACAAATAAACGATCTCGAAGTGGAGCTAATGAAAAGCCAATTCTACTGTCAGTCATTAGAACTTATTGCGAGTGAGGACGAAGTTGGCCATCCCACCCTACTCCCGAGAGAATGACCATATCTCAGTCTTTGGCGAGCCAATAATTCCCTACTTTATTAAACCCACCTTCGGGTTTAAGCAATAACACGATATCAAAATGGAGTAGAAAAGTTAAATTTGAATGTATGCAACAACTCAGCAAGAAATGGGATGAAAAAGTATCTCAATGCATCAATGAATATGAGAGCAAAGTTCAAGAGCTCGAGCGTAGGAGATACATTTTTAAACAAAAGATCGAAGAGTTAAAGAGCATGGTTCAAACATTACGAGGAGCCAACAAAACTCTCCAGGGTGCTTTGAAGACTCAGATCGACTCAATTAATGATGCAAGTACTATTCAGAAAAAGAAAAGGAAATTCAACGAACTCCTAGATGTGGCCATTCGCCACGTTACCAATCCTTTGATTGCCATGGCTTGGACTAGCAAGCACAAAGTCCTAAGCCTTAGCGAAAATTTTCCTTAAATAGATTCTCTTTTTTGTCTGATTTTTGTTCTGGTAACATTGCATGCAACATATTAGTTATAAACGAACTTGTATTGAAATAAAAGTTCCCTCAAATGTAAAGTAGGTAGCCTTGAATAAGATATCAGTTGATTTCTTATCTTTCTGTATTTCGAACTTTTGATAGTCCACTTACTAAGAACTTTTCTAATTAAGCTCTTTTAGGACTCGATATACGAATTTTATTTTTCATAAATATTCAGTAATTTTCTTAGTAACGGAGATTCCCATTAAATGTATTCCAGACGGAATTGAGAACTGATTTGCAGTGCTCTACTGTTTAGGAAAGTCCTTTCAATAACAAGTTAAATAGAATCCCAGCAATCCAATATGGTTATAGTGTGAATAAAAGTCCAAAAATCTCATTTAGCATCTAGTAAGGGAGAACAACAATCCTACCTAGCAGAAATAACAGAGGACCAGAAACTCTTGTCCGACAATAACAGAAAACCAGAAGTCTTTATCTGTTAGAAATAATAGAAGACCAGAAATCCTTATCTGGTATGAAAATAAAAGACTAGAAATCCTTATCTGGAAATAATAATAGAAGACCAGAAACCCTTATCCAGCAATAATAATAGAAGACCAAATTTTTTTATCTTGCAGAAATAATAGAAGACCGGAAATTCTTATCTACAATAATAATAGACGACCGAAAACCTTTATCCGACAATAATAGAAGACCAGAAACCTTTATTTGGCAAAAATAATAGAAGACTAGAAATCCTTATCTGGCAATAACATAAGACCAAATTTTTTTATCCAGCAATAATAAAAGACCTGAATCTTTATCTAGCAGAAATAATAGAAGACCAGAAATCCTTATCTAGCAAAAATAGAGGACTAGAAATTTTTATTCGACAATAATAGAAGAGCAGAAATCTTTATCTGTCTGAAATAATAGAAGACCGGAAATCTTTATTTGGTAGCTGAAAATTGCGTTTGTTGGGGAGCATAAATAACTCACATTTGATGGACCTTCCACTAGAAGATTTGGTTGATTTACAATGCTACTTGGCTCGGATTTTGATAGATCTTCCTCTAGAAGATTGATTGATTTGAAACACTACTTGGCTCAGATTTTGATAGATCTTCCTCTAAAAGATTGATTGATTTGGAGCACTACTTGGCTCAGATCGTTTGTCACCGTCTTAGAAGATGATTAGGTTTGTTGTCCGGTGAGTTGGGTTAGCTATCTTGAGCAGAACCAAAGATTTACTCGACCTTACTCTAAGAGGTGCTTTAGTGAGGTCTTTGATGAATGGCACTAAAGGCTGGTTCGGTGGTTTGGATAGGCCAAAGGCTTATCTATCCTCCCTCGAGGAGGCACTTCAGTGAGGCCTTTTATAAGGGCACTGAAGGCTGGTTCGGTGCTTTAGTGAGGCCTCTGATGACGACACTGAAGGCTTACTCCATCCTCCCTCTAGGAGGTGCTTCAGTGAGACCTTTGATGATGAGATTGAAGGCATGTTTGGTGCTTTAGTGAATCCGTTGATGATGGCACTAAAGGCTTACTCCATCCTCCCTTTAGGAAGTGCTTCAATGAGACCTTTAATAACGGCACTGAAAGCTTTTATAAGGTCTTTGATGACCATGGGCCTTTGATGGCTAGGAACCTTTGATGGCCAGGTCTTTTGACTTAGAAAAATATTACTCCTTAACCATGTAGATTCACTTATTTGGAGAACCTTCCATTATTGTAAACTTGTTTAACATCTCTTTACAAATTTGTTAAGTTTTCCTTGCTCTAGAAATTAATTATCATCCCTTCCAAGCTCCTACATTGGTTGGTGTCATGGCCGTTTGCAAGATGATAATGACAGTATGATATTCCACGGTTCCGTTCGAACTTGGATCTCCTTTTTTGTGAAGGCCAATATTTCAGTTCATCGTTAGTCAAAGATAAATGTTCTCATAGAAAGTGGTAAGAGTGTAGTTCTTTGAGAGCCATGATCTTTTGAAAGTTGATCCTTCAGAATTCCTTTTGGATTTCTTATGCTTGATAGGCTCCTTAGCTTTCATAATAAGCTTTCTTTTCAAAGAATCTCGAGTTTCATTTAGTCTTTAAGAGTGGTTAAGAATAATTTTCCACCTTCTTGTGAATCGATCAAAATCCTTTGTCATTTCTTTTTCGAAAATGGTCCCCTTGGCGTTTAGTTGAATCTCATTTCTTATTTTTGTGAAGACATTATCCTTCTTGCGCTGTTTTCCTAGGGCAAAAATTGGTGATGATTCTAGATGGAATGGATTCAAGCTCCATTTGTCTGGGTTGTACAATGCTACTTGTCTTCCCTTATTTTCCATGATTTGTAGTACTTTGACACTTAATACTTGTTCTTCATGAAGCTGGGGATCATTAGTGACTGGGTAAATGGGCCTAGTCATTCGAGGCTCGGAGGATCCTTGTTCAGACGTCTTAACATAGTTAATTGACATGATATCAAGACCTAAGGTAGGCTAGCTTGGAATGGGATATGCTTGGTTGGGCAAGTCCTTTAAGCCCTAAATATGCAGGCTAAGGTAGTTCCACTTAGGGTTTTAACGAAGTCAGAGGTTCGAGCCCACCTAGCACCATAATGTTAACGAATAAATTCGTTAAATCCAAAAGTGTGTAGGAAATAGAGCCAATCAAATAGAGGCATTGTCGAAGCAAGTCGAAGTCGTTAGGATGAACCATGCATGGTGCTAAGTCTGTAACGAGTCTTTGCATAGTCATTATAGTCATGTCGAATGTCATGTATAATAATGTCAATATACAAGGTAATGTGCAAGTCTCAATTCAAGAGTCAAGTAGTCAAATATGCTATGCAATTGTTTAATGTTCAATTCCTTATGTGCACAATGTTTGAGTGTAAAAATTGGTGAAATCCCCATATCAATTTAGGATTTACAAAGTTGAAAAACGTATGAAGTGGGAAGAGAATGAATTCATCCCCCAAAATGGCACCCCTATGTCTATATTTATAGAGGAAAAACGGCATGGCTCTCGACGTCTGTAAGCTTCAACAACAGCTTCGGCGACCTTCATACTGCTATGTGTTTGCTTAATGGTTATAGTGGAACTTTGGTGCCACCTCGGTTGTAATAACCTTCAGCATCGATTACTCTTTGCCTTAAGATACCCTTGATTGATTACTAGCGGCCTTGTTTGGAAGTAGTGGTAACCCTCGATAAGGAGCGACATCGACTTGGTGTAGTGTTGATATAAAGCGACTTTACTTGGTATAATGTCGACATTGATAGCCCTTGGCGTCATCGTGGAACAACATCATTAGAGCTTTATTGGTGACAAGCTTACTTTGGTGGCAACAAATAGATAACAACGACACTAATGATTTGTGATACCCATCTTCTAAGTATTGTGAAATGCGACGTTGCGTTGATTGATGGCTTTCATGGACATTGATGACGTTCGCCATCAACATCGCAGATATTGAAGTATGATGTCCTTCAAGTGTCATATGGAAGTCATCGACACCGATGTTGTCTTAGGTTCTTGAACTTGTTGATGATATCCAATGCCAATCGTTGATGAAGGTCGGCGCCGTTGGTGTCGGCCTCAACTCATTTATGTTCTTCCTAAGATAGCCAAGGTAGTAACAAATGGGACTCCTCATCAATGAGGCATGATTTTGTATAGTTACTATATTGATTAGGTTCAACGTCATTGCTTCTTTTATTACCGGCGATGTTGTTTAGGTCCCTTATTGATGAAGCATAGATCCTATCCGTTCATTGCTAATCCAACTTTACGTTCCCGATGTTGATCGGTGGTATCACAAAGATATTGTTGATCACATGTCTTCGAAAGTGATGATGGAAGTCGATGCAAACAAAGAGCATTTATTCATCATGAAAGGTGATGTCATATCCATATCTCTTTTCGTATATCTTTGAAGTCGATAATGATGATAACAAGCTTCGTCAAAAGCTCATACCTCGTGGAACAAGACTGCTCACCATATAACTTTTGTTGGTATTCAAATATGATGTTTACATCCTTATTTCCATGTTTTCACTAGATTTCTTCACTCATGCTTGATAACACATAACACCGAGCTAAGTTATAGTAAATTAATCATGATTTAAAAGCTATCTTTTCGTCATCGGTAGCAGTTGCAGTAGGTTTTTTTAGGTTTAATAGTAAGGACATGTTCGAGTTTTTCATCTTTAAGTGCAATTTTGACATTTTAAGCCAATCATTATAACTAGTTTCATTTAAGGTGTTTTTCCCTAGAAACAACTTCGTGGTAGCTATTATTAACTGCAGAAAATTTGGTTATGGTAGATTAGGCACTATTTCATATATGCTTATACTTATAAGAATGGTATATCCTATTTTTCTATTAAGGCTCCCACTATATTTTGACTTATCATTTAAATCCTAAAGAGATATGATAATCTTTTATAAAATTCCTCTATAGGAAGTTAGGACCTATTTATCATGTAATCATAACTTTCAGGGTGCACAACAAATTGTGACTATTAAATAGTTGATAATTATTTATCGATTATATTATATATAACTCTTGAATATATTTGGACATTTCTCCTAATAACTTTGTGACTTTGAGGATGCTCAATAAATCACAAAGCATATTAGATACTCAATACCCATTATTTTTTATAAAGTTAGGGTTATGCCATAGGGGCAATTATGTAATTTATTACAAATATCTAACACGATAACCATTCTTGTTCGAAATAAAAGATGTTTTCTTTCTATTATATACTTGATATAATAGCTATATTAATTAATTTGATTAAAAGTATATTTAATAGAAAATCCATAAATGATATATTTTGTGATAATAGTTACAAGGTGTTGTAACCAGGAGTAATTTATCACAATGAAATTAAACATACTATTTTAAATATTTCTAGTCAAGATGTACCGAGACTGGATATCAATTCATCCATTAAGACTAGAGTATGTAACGATCTCCAAATGTTGGATAGTGTATTACTCATGACTGTTGGTGGCACTAAGGGGTTACGTACTAATAGTTGTTGGATAACTATGGAATAGCTCATTCGATAGTTTTCTGTTGGTTAATATAACTAAGGTCAAATAGAAAATATGGATGTGACAAAATTACACAGTTCTTTTGACTTGAGAACACTGTTGATCTTTAATGTGGAAGCTTCGCTTTGATTATAGTTAAATCATGGCACATTGTCCATCGAACGACTATAGTTGGGTCGAGTGGAAGCATTGGGAGTGAAACATCATTCAATAGCGGATTCGTCTCCCTAGTTATACAAATTTAGTATCACGGTCAACTGAAGTCAACTCAAAGTCAAAGTCTTTGGCCAAAGCAGTACAGTTAATAATAATTATTATTATTATTATTAGCGAACCAATGACTTTTTGTTTGGACTATAGAGTTGAATATAGACGATATTGGGATTTTGACCATTACCAAATTCTATAAGTCCTGATGTGATATAATTTTAATGAGGAGTATTAATGTAAACAATTTTCACTACTAGGTAGCGCTTATAATAAGTTAAATTGGATTTTACCAAAAGATGTGTAAGCAATATATTCAGCCAAAATATCACATCACTAGCTAAGGTGATGTTTGAACATTAATATTCAAATTATTTGATATTAATCGCTGACTAAATTTGCACCTTTGAGGCACACAACCGTAATGATGAATTCTCTGAAATACCACATGATTTAGTTAATTTATAAAATGTTGTAAATTGATTAAATTAATCAATATTTAAGAAATATTAATTACTATTTAATTAGTTGATGTTTGGGAGTTGTTTGTAATTATTTGAATGCATTTATAAAAGTTATATTTGCGTGCATTGATATATGATATCAATGTAATTTAAATAATAGATAATTGCATGAAGTGATTTATAGAAATTTTAGGTCATTTTATGACATGTAATTTCAGCCATATCATGTGAAGGGGGAGGAGTGCAGAGAGAGATAATCTATCATAAATCTTTTCAAATAATTACAGATATGAGTTTCCGATCCAATATTCAAAACCCAAGATTTAGAGGTTACATGTAGATAATCTATCACAAATATACCTTTAGAGGAAGACTCTGATTCTTTATTCTCTTTATGCTTCTTGAAATATATAGGATAATTCCTTACTCCGTGTCCTTTCTTGGAGCAATGATAACACTCACATTTCTCCTCGTTAACAAAAACTCGTTTTCTACTCTTACCCTTTATGATCTTTTCCTCCTTTTAGAAGTCTTATTATTAAAAGATGACTGACCTTTAACTAAAGGGACCGACCAATATCCTTAGTGTAGTCACTCTCGATTGTCCTTAACATAGAGCTTAACGACAGTGTAGTTTAGGGAATTCATATTATGGTTAATATGAATAAATCAAAACGAGAAGTTAATGATCTAAGGATAAGGTCAACTTGGTTCTCCAGATCAAGAGTGTTTCCCAACTCCCTCAGCCTTTCGATGTACCCAATCATATTGAGTACATGGTCTTGCACAGGTGTAACTCTGCTCATCTTCGAGTGAAACGGCCTCATTGAAAATGCGCACCATGTGTATATCTTCTATATGTATTTAAATATGACATGTACATTCATATTTTCGTGTTGTCGTTGGAGTTCTTAACTCATGCTTGATAACACATAACACCGAACTAAGTCATAATCAAATGACCACGATTCAAAAGCTTTCTCTTCGTCATCGGTAGTAGTTATAGTGGGTTTTTTTAGGTTTACCAATAAGGACATGTCTGATTTATTCAACTTGAAGTGCAATTTTAACATTTTTAGCCAATCGTTATAAATAGTTTCGTTTAAGGTGTTGTTCACTAGAAACAACTTCATGATAGTCATTATTAACTGCATAAAATTTGGTTATTGTGTAGATTTGGCATTATTGCATATCTTCTTAAAGTTATTAGATTGGTTTATCCTATTTTTTAATAAGGCTCCCACTAGATTTGGACTTATCTCTTAAAGTTCATAGAGATAGAAGAATTTTCTTTAAAATTTCTTTAAGGGAAGTTAGGACCTATTTATCATGTAATCACAACCTTGAGGGTGCACAACAAATTCTGACTATTAAATAGTGGATAACTATTTATCAATTATATTATATATTACTCCTAAATATATTTGAACATTTTTCCCAATAACTTTATGACCGTGAGTGTAACGACCCATAATTTTTTATAATTAAAAATATTAAATTTAATAATATTTTAGAATTTAATATTGGAGAAATTAAAATTTATGATTTATTTATGAGAAAAATAATTAGAATATGATTTAATAATGGTTTTTGAATGTTATTAACAACTATTTTAATGTAACCTCAATCAATTGAAATAATTGTAAAGTTAATTTGGCGATAATTGTAAATAAGGAAATAAATTAAAAGTTGCATTAAATGGTGAGGTTGTATGTAATTAATTGAAATTGAATATGAAATCAGTGATGTGGTAAGTAGTTATAATCTTTGTTTGTAAACAATAAATTTATAAATGTGATTAAATTACTTAAAAGTAACAATTGTTTATTTATCCTCTCATTGTTTAATATGTTGAAATAATTTGGAAATCAATAAAAATTTAATGTAATTAAATATTGCTGTTAATATGAGTTAAGATGATAACCGTAGAATATGAATGGAATAAATTGTAGACTAATTTTAATTATATTCATAAGGTAATAGCTGATTCAATAATAAGAGTGTAAATCGAAATAAAAGAATTTGATTGAAATTAAAATACAATTAATTGGAATTTAATTACAATTGCAATTGAACTCGGAAATTAAGGTAATGTTTAAATATTGGATTTAACATGGAAAATTTATTTTAAAAGATTATAAATTTCTATGTAATCAAAAATGATAAAAATTGTTAACTTTTAAATTTGAATTTGAAAAGTGATTAAACCAATTTAATAATAATTTATTCAACTAGCGTGAAAATAGCCATTTTGGCCACTGTCTTGGATTTCAATGAAACTAGTTTCATCGGATCCGTAATAGTGAATTATTGTAGGATTTCAAGTTCGTAGCGATCGGACTTATCGTTTGATCGTGCGGGCGCGAAACGCGTAGAAATCAATTAAAGGAATTTAATTAATATAATCTAATTTTAAATGTTAACCTCCTTATATAATGGAATTTGGATTTGAAATTTGTTCCATTGAATTTAAAAATATTGAAAACCTATATTTCGATATATTGGATGACCCATTTTTGTTTGGAAACGAAATGGGCTTTTCGGGTCGTTGTTACCGTTTTGACCCAAATTGATCTGTCCATCCATTTATATTTCAGCTCTGCCTATATATAGGCTGTTATAAATCCTAGTAGCCTTTTATTTTCTATTGTCCGTACGTACATTTCTTTCTCATCTCCTCCTTACTAATGGCAGACAACCCAAAACCCTAATTTCAAATTTAAACTCCACAAAGCCTTGTAAATTATATATCGTTGGAAAGATCTCGACGAGCGCAATCTACTGCCGCAATTCATTTTTGCAAACGAATCACGGTTTGGCCAGAAATTGATGATCTTTCTCAGCCGTCCGTTGCTAGGGTTTCGTGATCGACGGTGGATCGTCGACCGTTTGATGATTGGAAATTTGTCATTGGTAGAGGGAAGCGAGGCGAGTGCATCTGTGGTTTTCGTTTGTCTTAAAATCGAGGGAATTGGACAGAATTCGAGTATCTAGCCGCGGTGGCGACAGCATATTCGAAGGGGCCGGAGTTGGTCGCGCGGCCAGGGGATGGCGTGCTTGCGGCAGTGTCTAATCGAGGTAGAAGCTTGCGAGGTGGCGTGCGTTCGTCGACGAAGTGTGGCGGCCTGTCACAGTGAACGGTTCATCGCGAGAGAGAGCCAGGTTCAGGTGTTTGGGTAATTATAGTTTTGCCCCTAAACTATATTTTATTTTTAATTTCAATTCAAACGTTCTAACATATATAACTTTTTCATACGAGCTCGGGTTTGGGTATGGTTTTCTCTGTTACGATCGTATCGAAATTTCGGACGAGATGGAACTGGTTTGGCTACATTATGAGACTTTTGGAATTTTGAGCTTTATTTGGGTTTTAAATCAACGACAAATCAAATGTGTTACTAAATCATCTTATGTTACTTAAATTAAATTTATGATGTAATTAGAAATTTATTAATTGCTGTTTGGTATTTTAAATTGTCATTTAAATTAAATTTGAATTTATATTGAATTAAATTTCCATTTAAATTAATATTGAATTTAAATTGCTAGTTAAATAAATGATAATGATAACCGGTTAATTAATGTGATTTATTGGCTGATTTGGATGATGATTCTGATGGATGTTTATTTGTTGACATTTTGGATGATTGGATGTTATCTTTATTATATATGTTGTTATCACACTGCAAGTTCCCTTAGTTATTGTTAGGAAAATCACTATGGGTTGAAATGATATATACCCGAATGATCTTATAGATTAGGGTAAAATCGTTTTGGGTTGAAATGATAAACCCGAGCGATTTTATGGATTTGGAAAATTATGATTCGAGATACGGGTTGAAATGATATATATCCGGAAATTTAAATTTATTGCGGGTTGAAATGATATATATCCGTATCACTTGACCATGGGATAGAAAATTATATACGGACACCAGACTGGTTAAATTAAATGGTTTAAAATTTTGAGTTTGGATTTTTGATTGAATGATATTGCTTTAAAGGAAATAAATTATAGATTTGTATGAATTTAATTAGTTTCTAATTCAAGCTTTGAAAGTTGAAATTGAAATGGTTAAAAAAAAGAAATTGTTTAAGAATTAAATTGGGAATGTAAAGTTAAAATCGATATATGACTTTAATTCGAAAATTTGAATTATTTTGAAGATTTGGATCTTAAAATTTAACAATGAAGTTAAATTTGATTTAAGTGGTTTAAATATTGGGCTTGAAATTGGGCTTGAAATTGATATGAATTGAAATGATTTAAAATAAGAATGAAATTGAATTTAAATCATTGATTTGAATTGTTGAATCGAAATTGAAGTTAAAAATGAATGTTTCGGAAATTGAAGTTATTTCGAATTGAAATTGAAATCACATTGATTTGGAACTAAATCGAAATTGAGTCATTTAAATTGAAAGATTAAAATTGAGTTTTTTGATTTGAAATCTGGATATGGTCCAAGTTTGTTAAAATGGAAGAAACAGTTTGATTTGATATTATTTTCAAAATAAATTATTTTAATATAAACTGTTTAAAATCTATTATTTTAAAATTCAGATTATCTAGATTTTCAAAACTATTTTACTATATAAATCATTTCCAATACTCAAACCATTTTATATTAAACTAATTTTAAATATTTTAAAATCCTTAAACTATTTAAATTATTAAAACTATTTTAAACTATTTAAACCATTTATAACTATCCAAACTATTTTCTAAGATTCAAACTGTGCAATAGTTGAATTGTTTATATTTAAATCCTTGATTTAAAGGCGGATGTGGTTAAATGATGTTATAACCTACGTTGGAATTTGAAATGATATTTTCTAGTGAAATGACATATTTTGAGTAAAATATGATGGTATTGAAATGAGGGATATTTTGAATTGAATATGATATTTTGATATCATATATGAATCATTTTTGGAAATGTAAAAGAACCAACCGGTGTGAAATAAGCGTTTGGTTGTTAAAGAGACCCGGATCAGATATTGTCATACTCTCTGCCAATACCGAAAACCACTTTAACAACTGTGCACGTGGTGGAGAATCCAGAATGAAGTAGGATGGTTTGGAGAACGCTACTGGAATGAAGTAAGAGAACGATGATGGATAGCCTTGACTTTCGGGTCATAATTAAAATGACTAAAATGGGAGCCACGCCGGGCCAAGTGTGGTCGCTCCCCCTATCGAGCATGTTCCTTCGAAACCATATCTATTACCTTGTGATTTGATTGGGTGCACCTTTGATTATGGGAGTGAGTCTAGAGGTGGGCGGTAGTAGTTGTTATGTTACCACCAGTCCAAATCCGCAAAACGGTAGTATCCTACCCTGGGCATTACCTCGCGTGCCTTGTCATATTTATCCTGATCGAGCCCACTACGACTTTGGTTTGTATCGTACCTATGGAGTGCTCACTAAGTAAACCACCGGTTTAGTGGAGCTTACAGTATCTGTATAGACTACGGTATTTATATCAAATGTGTTAAGGGGGATATGGGTAACTCCTTAACGCTATTTTAATACTTTACTTTATTGTGGACATATTATAATAGCATATTGTATTATATATGTAGATAGTTTAACGGATCCTTAGGAGATGGAATCATGAACATCTCTTAAGTTATTGCACGCACCTTAGACAGGAGATGTAAAATCCCGTAAACATCTCTGAAGCCGGTACACTCATATTTACTTATTTTGATTTAACTTACATAAGATCTTTTAGTTCTGACTCGAGTGTTTTGTCTTTTCGTTACGCTCGGGTTAGTCTGAGCTTTTCAGTGTTGAAGACTCTATTTCTAGAGGACTAAGACGGATTTTAGTATTATATTATTGGTATTATCCCACTGCATCATGTTGTGCTGCATTATTTATTTATTCGTGCTGTATGTATAACTCTAATTTGTACTGTAAAAGTGTAATCAAATGTTATTTGTAAAACAGCTTCATGAACCGTTTATTTGATTATTATATTTTGTCATTTCGTTGCGAGATTCTGTGTTTTGTTTTTCTTATTTTCTCTTATTTTCTTATTTACCACATTAACAATCCTCCCTTTTGAATGGCTTGAGTCGACTTGTGTGGTTTATTGTCGATCTAAACCGTCCAAAAAGGTGGGTCGTTACAGTGAGGATGCTTAACAAATCACAAAGCGTATTAGATACTCAATACCCATTATTTCGCGAATGCATGCATCAATATATATAAATCTTAAGAGTACTCAAGAAAGTCATACATATTTATTAACCATCCTATTGACATTTAAAATCTTACAAAAATCAATCGGTATAGCTTGAGGATGCTCAACAACCATGCATTTATTTTAGTATTATTTTGAATGTAAATGATGGAGAGCAGCCTATTTAAAATCTAAATATTCTAAATTTTAAGATTGATTTTGAGTATTATCGATGTTAAGGAATGCTAAGTATTAAAATACACGTAGACATCAAGTGTCTGTCTATTTCTTTACATCTAAATGGGCTTTATTTCATAAAAACCTTTCAATACTTATATTAACATTTAATTTATTTTTAAATTTAAACCCTTTAAAATTTCTAGTTTAAACGCTTTTAAATTTTGAATTTAAATCTATTTTAAAATTTTACAACTATAATAGTTTCAATTTAATTTAAGTCAATTAATTTAAACTATAACATCCCTCATTTCGAGACCAAAAAATGAACGTTGATGACGCTGTAGTCATCAATAGGATTTTTTTACAAGCGATATGATGAGATCAGTTTTTTCAACATTAGTAAAAAAAAGTAGCTAAATAATTTTTATTACACAAATTACCCTTACATTTTCATATCCCAATTTGTGCTCATACATGGGTAAATATAATGGTAAACATAACTAATAGCACTTCAACATAATGCAAGCATGAACACTTAACCAGTTATATAACCTGGTTTTATAACATATAGAGCTCAAAATAAAACTTTATTATCTACTAAGCCTCTTGCTTCATCTTTTGAACTTATATTAATCTTCCAAAATTATTCTTGTCTAATCCATGAAATGCAGCCTACTCGAATGACTATCCATGAGTCTATGGGGAAAACAGTAATAAAAGCACGGATCAAACATAAAACATGGTATGAGCGACACTTTACTATAAACATAACATGTAGTGAGACCACACCGTCTAGCAAAATGTGTTATCCTCTCATAAATCTAGCGTCATCAATTTCATCATACTATGTAGAATGAAAGTCATAGCATGAATCATAATCTTAAAAACAAAATGTCTACCATAAGAGTGCCCTACACTTAACATCATATCATGAACTATGTTTTATAGTCATCTCTTTTAGGTTTCCTTTCAGGACCTTACACCATCGCTCCTAAATAATGTAGTATTTTGACATTTAGGTTGCTGTGATGCCCTGGTTCCAGTGATGCCCTGGTTCCAGTGATCAAATTATCATAGGGAGTTTACCACCCGATAGCTCGGATCAAAGGGCACAGAAGGAGCGATCTTTCGTACATACTAATTTAGGTCATCATGTATGCATTACAATACCTGATCACATTTGAACAATACATATCTCATTCCGACACAAAACAACGTATATGAGTTGCTAGGATCGAGGCATTATAAAAATCACATATCAAGAACACACTATACACACACACACACATATAACTATACATGACATAGGTATCAATATCCAATGGAAACAATAATATATTAATATTAAAATATGTCTAATAAATGGGCTACTTAAAATACATCACTCTAAACTCGATAGATTACGTACAATCCAAAATACTACCTACTTCAAACGTCCATGCAACGACTCTTCCTTCAACCTAACTTAAAACACGTCTACAACTTCTAGAATCATCACAACTCCATCATTCATCTTAATGAAATGAACAATGTTGCAGGTCTTGACTTCAGGCAATGGTTCCTAAGCTTAAACGTAGTATACACCAAACATAATATATATATTATGTATAACATTTCCTACTGACTGCTCAACAACCAAAACTGCCGACTTTCGTAGATAATCATCTTGAAATCACAACATCTAAGTCTAACTCAAGGCATTTTCTTTCATATAAAAAACCTCGAGTCGGGTTAGAAATATTATTATGAGTATGATAGTGCAATAAGAATAACATACATGTGTGGTGTCGGGTATATACACATGACATGTCAATCAAAACACGATGTTACTCACTCTATACAAAACTCATCCACTGTCATCAATAAAAAACAATGTAATCATACTAGTATCATGTCATAATTCGAAGTGTCCCATAGTTGCAACTCTAATCAACCGAGATATCACATCCCATCCCCACTCATAAGTTGCAATCAATTCAAATTCCAGTATGTTGTTTTCATATTTCATAAGTTTGATTTCATTGTTTACTGTAATACGGTCTTTTTCAAAGGAATATATAAACAATTAATAGATGCATATATATTTTACGAGGTCGATATATATAAATAAGAGTAATATCTTAACTCTCTTCCTCGAGTTCCCCGTAGAAATTCTAGTTGGCAACCCCTTCTGGATTCATCCTCTAATAGACTAACTGCCTTGATAGATGTAACACCCCTAATTTTATTAACATTATTCAGGAAATTTAATTAGAATAAATTAAATAGAATAATGTAGATAAGGAGATTGAGGTTGATTAATGAATTAAGTGGCCATGCTTTTCTAATCTAATGAACTTATATAAATGGTTAAGTAATTGAATACAAGGGCATTAGGGTAAATAGCCGCCCATATTTCTCACCCTTATACCATCTCCCTTAGTCATACATGTTCATTTTATCAAAACAAAAATTTATAACCGTAAGGAAGCAAGGCCGGCCTTAGGAAGAAGAGAAGATAAAATCAACTTAAAGCTTAGGATTCAAGTTAGAAGGAATCAATCTCAACCTAACTTCAATTTCCTTATCCAATCTAAGGTGAATAATAATTTCTACAACTCTATTTTTAGCTTTATGATCATATGGTTTTAGATTTTAGTGTAAATATGTTTTTATGATATACTAAATGATGATATGCTAGATTTATGATTATATGGATTAAACAAGGTTGTTTAAAAGGAGATATACATGGTTTTAGGGTAAAACCGAGATGAAATGATTTTTAAATGCCATGGGAAAATTATATGTTGTAGAAAACATGATTCTAGAGATGAGTTCCAATTTTCATAATTTTCTGAATTTATGTGGATTTTATATTAATTTTCTAGTGAAGAAAATGATTTATTGAGTTATAAATTATTTACAGCTAAAATAATAATAATTTGGGTTTGAAATTTTTATATGTTGGAAAACATATTAAAATAAAATTTCTAGAATTTTTCCAGATTTTTCCTAAGTGATTTGGTAAATATATAAAATTATTTATGGTATGGGACTTAAATGTTTTATATATTTAATTAAGGAGAAGAGGCATTTTATAAAATAAAATTATTATTTAATTCTAAAATTAGTTGCAGCACTTTTCTGAAAAGTATTTATCAACCAATGAGAATTTGACAAATTAAGGCAGGTTAGTTGAAAAGTATCTTTTTAAGTCAAAAACAAGAAAATCATGCTTTTAGCATGTTTCAGCCATTTTAGACATCAAACCTTCCGACCCAGACCTTCCGACTAAGTCTAAAGGTTATAGCTGTTAACAAGGTCAAAGTTCAATGCATATGGTATCAAGTTACTTGGTACGTAATGAATAGAACAAGGTCGAAGGGTTCTTAGTCGAAAGGTTGGTTGCCAAAGAGGTTGGGGTATGTTTGATTTACAAACCAAAAGCTTACACCTGCTTTCTTTCAAAAAGGAGATCTCGACTTGGTTGCTTTTGACCAGGACAATTATCTAAAATAAAGGTTTTAAACCTTCCGACACAGTCGAAAGGTTACTGCCGCTTTATCATTGTTTTGTTTTGAACCTTCTGACACAGTCGAAAGGTTATTGCCGCTTTTTCCAACCTTTCGAAGTCGTTGCTTTCGACAAAGTCGAAAGGTTTATTTGTTTTAAAACCAGCCGCTTCTCCATGCTTTTGAAAGGTATCAAAGCTTTCGATTTAGATGATTTAACCTTGTTTTGTAATTGAAGTATAACCCAAAGCTTTCGAAGGAGTTGTTTTAAAAGCAGAGGCTTATTGTTTTAAATGATATGTTTTAAAGCTTTCGAAGCAGGGCTTTCAATAAAGTCAAAAGGTTGCTTCTAATGAAGTCGAAAGGTTTTCAAAGAAGGTTATCCACATGTTTTAAATTGAACCCAGTAATTTTTCGAATGGTTTTCCAATACTTGCGAAAGGTTTGAGTTTCAATGGGGTTAAAGGGTTTGGAAAGAAGTGTTTTAAAGTATAAAGAGGGCTGGAGCCTATTATTTTAAAAAGATATGATTGAAACCCTTCGAAGGGGTTGAAAATAGTAGCTTCTGATATTGTCGAAAGGTTTTAAAACCCATAACTCTAATTTTTAAAGGAAAACCCACGGCTTATATATATAGGAGTTTTGTAATGGCTTTAAGTATGTAATTTTGAAGAAGAATTTTCCTTGATAAAAATATATGTTAAAGGTGTTAACTATGTTTTCTGAAATATATTTCAAGGACCTTAAACCTTCAGGAGTGGTATTGTTAAATTGTTGTTTTGCTTCTTCAAATAGGAATATATTCACATAATGACCCATAACTGTATTTTGGGGAAAAGAGGGGTAGAATAACCAGCTAAATTAACTTAATAGTGAATATAAATTGATTAAACTCCTGAATGAGTAGAATTACATCCAAAGAGTTAGGGTGACCCAATAATATAAGTTGCCTAAACTTTGTAGTTATTGGAGTAAACCAAAAGGTTTATAGTAAACCTATAAAAACTATGATAAAGTAGTTATTGGAGTAAACCAAAAGGTTCATAGTAAACCCATGAATACTATGATAAAGTAGTTATTGGAGGAAACCAACAGGTTCATAGTTAACCCATGAAAACTATGTATTAAGGACAGTTGGCAGGAGCTTATTGGTTTGTAGTGAACCCATGAAAAATATATCCGGATTAAGAATTGACACAAGTAAATAGGTTCCTAGTAAACCAATGAAAACTAGGATAAGAAAGTGACTAATGGAAGTATCAATAGGTTCCTAGTCAACCCATGAAAACGAAGATGTGAAGTGAGTTACTGGATAAATCCATAGGTTCCTAGTAAACCCATGAAAACTAGGATAAGGTGATTAGTTATTGGAAGGATTAATAGGTTAAGGAGGACCCATGAATTGATTAAGTTAACTAGCAGAACTGAAAATTTACAGAGATGAAAATTGAGTTTTACAGTAACTAAAACTCAGCTCAAACATCAATGTCTTGACATGCAATTTGTATTCCAGAGATGAAAATTGAGTTTTACAGAGATGCAAAACATGCTCCGCTTACAACTTTGAGCACAAATTTCTATCAGTTCCATGTCGAATTAAAACATAATTAATCATGAAGATTAAGTGATGAACTTAATTTATTTTTAAACAAAATGTTTTGAAAACTTTAATTCTATAATTTGAGGAGTACTAATAATCGACTTAGTGTCATCGATTGGTTTAAATGCTTTCGAATAAGACTTCGTCGAATATGGTATAACTCATTGAATAATTCTTGAGTGGAACTTACTAGCCCATTAGCGAATACTCAAATTTAACAAAGGAATCCCATACTAGGATAAGGTGATTAGTTATTGGAAGGATTAATAGGTTCATGAGGACCCATGAATTGATTAAGTTAACTGGCAGGAGCCTATAGGTTCTTAGTTATCCCATAAAAACTATGAATACGACAGAGTGTCTATTAGGTAATACAAGGTTATTAGTAAACCCATGAAAACTAAAATGGTTAATAGTGACCCTAGAAACTATAATTAGGACGGCGTGTCAGACTAAACAGAGAATGGGAAGATCCTAATTATATTCAAGTATGCATATCCTCATAATATTTTGAAAATGTAAGTTTTACCATTATGGATGCAGGAGCACAGTATATGGCTTTATAAAGGTTTTAGGATACTAGTGAGGGGAAAAACCGTTCCGCTAAGCAGTGTGGTCTCACTAGATATCTAGAAAGGATTGAGATGTTAGATTATTATTCATACCAGACTTTATGTCTGACTCTAAGTTTTTGTTTTCCCCTTAAACTCTCGGATACTTAATTGATTTTGAGTAGTTTGAGATTTAAGGTTCTCAGGTTTTCTTCTCTGACAAATAATGCTTCCGGAGGCGTGCATGAGGCAGATAGTTATTTAGATTTTTCTTTTTTCCACTGTGTATTTGTTTGTAAAGACAGATTTATTAGCCTTACTGTATACTCTGATCAACCAAGGGGCATCTTCATATGTCGCTCTTGGCGTAATTGTAATAATTATATTTTGCTGAACGTGGTTAATGTAATTTTGGATTGTGTAATGAACATGAAATGTTTTGATTTGAATATGGAAATGTGTTTTTGAATTGCTAATTTTTTTTCCATATTTGTGTGATCTGTGTATCAATGTATCTAGAACCACCGTATTTGGTCGTTGAAGATTAATAACTATGGATGACTGCATCATTCGTAGCCGTTAGTTTTGGACCTCCAAGTAGAGGGATGTTACAAGTTGGTATCATAGCATAGGTTTATGAAACTTTAAAAGAAAAGTAAAACCTAAAAGCTTTTTCGAACATAATCCAATAAATTTAAAAATATCATCGGGGTTTGGGTTAACACTATATTAACGTACTTGTATTTGATATATAAGTATATATCTAAGTACGTATTCCCCTCTCTCTTAGACCGTTCTTCTGTATCTTACTAAGGCTCGTATGTAGATATACGAGAAAAAGAATATGGAGGCAGAAAACGGAAGAGGAAATCTGGGTGGAGGAAGCACCACTACTAATGGAAATGCACGACCTAATACCCGGAGAAACCAAAGTCGATAGGCTAATGATAATCAAAATGCTGAGGCCAATGTTGGTACTGGAAATCCGCCAATAGATGCGGTGATGGTGTATCAGTTGTTGGCTAATCTATTGCAAGCTGGAGGTGTTGGTAATGTGGAAGGAGCTAATCCTTTAGTTCCAGTTGGTTATAATTATGCTAAGCTGAGTACAGACTATATCAGTCTGGGAGGAAAGTCGTTTACTGGAACAGAAGATGTTGTTGAAGTTGAAAACTGGCTGTTAAACTGTGAAAGGATCTTTACAGATTTTGGCTTAAATGATGGAGAGAAGAGAAGACTAGCCTCTAGACAGTTGCAGGGGTTAGCGCTTCATTAGTGGAACAATGTGACGGCCGAAGTGCCGGAGGAAGAGTTGACTTGGACTGACTTTAGGAGGAGGTTTGAGCAGAGGTTCTTGTTTGAGGTTGCCAAGTCAGCATTGATGAGGAAGTTCATGGATCTTGTCCAAGAACAGATGTCTGTGATCGAGTATGCTACTAAGTTTGATGAGCTATCTCGACATGGTTATGCTTTGTTGACACTGATGTCAGAAGGAATGAGCGATTCATTAGAGGTTTGAGGCCAAAGCTAGGTAGGATGGCTATGACTCATATTAGAGAACCTTATCAAGTGATGGTGGAGATAACCGTTCGCCATGAGGAGATGCTTGCTGTTTTAGCCAGGGAGAAGCCAGTTGAGTCCCAGGGTTCTCAGGGAAGGAAAAGGAAATTCTTTAAGAAGAAAGAAGCCCAGAAAGGGGAGGCCGCTAAGAAAGCGAAGGCTGATTTGCTGTGTTATAAGTGTGATAAGAAGGGCCATTATGCCCACGAGTGCAGAACTGGTAAAGGAAAGAAGCCTATGGAGAAGAAGAATGTGAAATGCTTCAACTGTGACCAAGTTAGGCATTATAAGAACTAGTGTCCAGAGCCAGTCAGGGCGGACAGAGGGAAGGTGTTTGCTATTGGACCACCATCTTCTTCTAGATCTACTGCAGTAGAGAAAGGAAAGACTGTGATGGAAGGTATGCTTTTGATACAGAGTATACCAGTTAGGGTACTTTTTGATACCGGTGCATCACATTCAGTATTTGGTTGATAGGTTAGGTATAGAACCCACATACCTTGTTACTCTCTTAAGGGTTGCGAATCCAATAGAAGGGTAAGCAACTCTTGGGATGAGATGTGACCAGTTAGAACTAGATTTGTTAGGTCATAAGTTTGCATGCAGTTTGTATGTTTTTGATTTCATAGATTTTGGGATTATTTTGGGTATGGATTGGTTGGGTAAGTATGAGGCTAGGATATTTTGCCAGGATCGGAAAATATCATTGAGGCACCCAGATAGTCATAAAGGAATCATCTTCTCAGTGGAGAGTTCCAGTAAGAGTGTTTGTGCTTTGTTAAGTGCCATGGAGGTTGGAGATGAGCTTAGTCGGGTTCGTGTAGCAAGAGAATTTGCAGATGTATTTGTGTCGGTCACTGGATTACCCCCGAAATGAGCTGTTGAGTTTCGGATAGACCTTGTACTGGGAGCTGAACTTGTTAGTAGACCACCTAACAGAATGACACCGACAGAGATGAAGGAATTAAAGGAGCAACTAGTGGACGTTGAGGAAAGGAATTTTATTAGATCAAGCAGTTCACCTTGGGGAGCATCTGCGGTGTTTATGAAGAAACCAGATGGGTCGTTAAGAATGTGCATCAACTATCGTAAGTTAAACGAAAGAATGATCAAGAACAGGTACCCTCTGCCGAGGATAGATGATCTGTTCGATCAGTTGAGTGGAGCCATGGTATTTTCCCAATTGGATTTGGCAACGGGGTTCCATCAGTTGGGAGTGGCGGAGGATAGCATTCCTTTGACGGAATTTTGGTTCATATGAGTGGTTGGTGATGCCATTTGGATTGACAAATGCGTCTGCTTTCTTCATTGATTTGATAAGCCTGGTTTCCCAAGAGCACTTAGATAGGTTCATGTTAGTATTTATAGATGACATTTTTGTGTACTCTAAAGATGAAAGAGAGCATGAGATTCATCTTAGAGAGGTGCTGAAGACGCTAAGGTAGAATCAGCTAAAGGCGAAATTTTCCAAGTGTCATTTTTGCAAGAGAGAAGTTAAGTTTCTTGGTCATGTGATTTCAGAGGAAGGATTGTCAGTTGATCCAGTTAAGATCGAGGCAGTCAATAATTGGAAGAGACCAGAGATGGTAACCGAGATCCGAAGTTTTCTTGGACTTGCTGGCTATTACCGGAGATTCATCAAGGATTTCTCGCGGATAGTAGCGCCTTTGACTAAGATGACCAGGAAGGACATGAAGTTTGTTTGGTTCGACAAATGTGAGGAAGCATTCCTTATGTTGAAGCAATTGTTAACCAATGCACCAGTATTAGTAGTTCCGGATGGTAACCAATGGTTGGTAGTTTACATTGATGCATGTGGTACTGGATTGGGAGCAGTATTGATGCAGAGGGGAAAAGTTATAGCTTATGCATCTAGGCAGCTTAGACCGCATGAAGTTTGATATCCTACTCATGAATTGGAATTGGCTGCAGCGATCTTTGCCTTGAAAATTTGTAGACATTATCTTTTGGGAGAGAGATTTGAGTTGTATACCGATCATAAGTCATTAAAGTATTTATTCTCTCAGAAGGAGTTGAATATGAGGTAGCAGAGATAGCTAGAGTTTTTGGCTGCTTATGATTTCGGTATAGAATATACCCCTAGGAAAGGGAATAAGGTAGCAGATGCTCTCAGTAGAAAACATCAGAATATGGTGTTAGCAATGTTGGCAGAATGGAGGGATCTAGAAGCTTTAGCTAGTTGTGGTGTGCAGTTGAGATCTACTGCTAGCTTTAGTCAGGGTACTACCATGTTATCTTGTTTAGAAGTTCGACCAGTGCTGATCGAGAGGATAGCTTCTAAGAAAAGAGAAGAACCATTTTTTTCCGAGAGGATTAGAAAGCTTGAGGAAGGATCAGAAAATGATGACCTAAAGGATTTTAGTCTTGACCAAAGAGGATGGTTGAGAAAGAAGGGACGTTTATGTGTCCCAGATGTAGACAGCTTAAGGAGAGAAGTTGTAGAGGAATGTCATCGATCAAAGTTTATGATTCATCCTGGAGGGACCAAGATGTATCAAGATATGAAGAGGAGCTTTTATTGAGAAGGCATGAAGAGGGATGTTGGCTTGTGGGTTAGGCAGTGTGTTAACTGTCAACATGTGAAAGCCGAACATCAGAAGCCGAGTGGATTACTTCAGCCTTTAGATATTCCAGTTTGGAAGTGGGATTCGATATTGATGGATTTTATAGATGGGTTGCCAAGGTCAAATCGAGAAAATGAAAGTATATGGGTTATTGTGGATAGACTGACCAAAAGTGCCCATTTCATTCATGTAAAGTCAACCCGAATGACACCTGTTTTGGCTAAGTTGTTCATGAAGAACATAGTTAGACTTCATGGGATTCCTAGTAGCATAGTCAGCAATAGAGATGCATTATTCACTAGTGAATTTTGGAGGAGTCTACAAGAGGTATTAGGTACCAAGCTCAAGATAAGTACAACATATCATCCACAGACGGATGGGCAGACAGAGAGGGTCAACAAAGTACTCGAGGATTTATTGAGAGCCTGTGTATTGGACTTTGGTGAATCTTGGGAAGATCACCTACATTTGATTGAGTTTTCCTATAATAATAGTTATCAGACTAGTATAGGAATGGCGCCTTTTGAAGCTTTGTGTTGAAGCCCATGCAAATCGCCAACATGTTGGTTAGACACTGGAGATAGATTGGTCTTAGGTCTGGATTTGGTTAGAGAGGTATTGGAAAAGATTGAGTTAATCCAAGGACAGATGAAGGAAGCTCAATCCCGGCAGAAGAGTTATGTAGATAAGAGGCGTAAAGAATTAAAGTTTTTAGTGGGAGATAGGGTTTTCATTAAAGTATCACCAATGAAGGGTGTGGTACGATTTGAAAAGTCGGGAAAGTTGGCTTCGAGGTATGTTGGTCCATTCTAGATTATAGAAAGGATTGGAAAGTTCGCTTACAGAGTAGAGTTGCCTAGCAGTTTGGCAGGTGTCCATAATGTGTTCCATGTGTCACATCTTCATAAGTATATGCATGATCTAGAGGCTACTATTCCTCAGACAGAGTTGGAGGATTTGGTAGTAGAGCCAGATTTGACTTTTGTCAGACAACCAGTTCGGGTTGTAGCGAGAGATGAGAAGAGGTTGAGGACCAAGACAGTCAAGTTGGTGAAAGTTCAATGGAGCGACACCGAGAAAGACTATACTTGGGAGACGGAAGATAGGATTCGAGAGGCTTATCCTTATCTTCTTTGATTGTATGTCTATATTAGATCTATATAGATTGATTGCTATGTTTGTTAGTTAGTCATCACTGAGTTTCGATGATGAAATTCTTTAAGGAGGGGAACCTATAACACCCTTAATTTTATTACCATTATTCAAGAAATATAATTAGAATAAATTAAATAGAATAATGTAGATAAGGAGATTGAGGTTGATTAATGAATTAAGTGGTCGTGCTTATCTAATCTAATGAACTTATATGGTTAAGTAATTGAATACAAGGGCATTAGGGTAAATAGCGGCCCATATTTCTCACCCTTATACTATCTCCCTTAGTCATACACGTTCATTTTATCAAAACAAAAATTTATAGCCATAAGGAAGCAAAGCCGGCCATTAGGAAGAAGAGAAGAGAAAATCAACTTAAAGCTTAGGATTCAAGTTAGAAGGAATCAATCTCAACCTAACTTCAATTTCCTTATCCAATCTAAGGTGAATAATAATTTCTACATCTCTATTTTTAGCTTTATGAACATATGGTTTCGGATTTTAGTGTAAATATATTTTTATGATATATTGAATGATGATATGCTAGATTTATGATTACATGGATTAAACAAGGTTGTTTAAAAAGAGATATACACGGTTTTAGCGTAAAACCGAGATGAAATGATTTTTAAATGCCATGGAAAAATTATATATTGTAGAAAATATGATTCTAGAGATGGGTTCCAATTTTCATAATTTTTTGAATTTATGTGGATTTTATATTAATTTTCTAGTGAAGGAAATGATTTATTGGGTTATAAATTATTTACGGCTAAAATAATAATTATTTGGGTTTGAAATTTTTATATGTTGGAAAAAATATTAAAATAGATTTTCTAGAATTTTTTCAGATTTTTCCTAAGTGATTTGAGAAATATATAAAATTATTTAAGGTATGAGACTTAAATGTTTTATATATTTAATTAAGGAGAAAGGGGATTTTATAAAATAAAATTATCATTTAATTATGAAATTAGTTGCAGTACTTTTCTTAAAAGTATTTATCAACCAAGGAGAATTTGACAAATAAAGGCAGGTTAGTTGAAAAGTTATCCTTTTAAGTTAAAAACAAGAAAATCATGCTTTTAGCATGTTTCAGCCATTTTAGGCATCAAACCTTCCGACCTAGGCCTTCCGACTAAGTCGAAAGGTTATAGCTGTCGCCAAGGTCAAGGTTCAATGCATATGGTATCAAGTTACTTGGTACGTAATGAATTGAACAAGGTCGAAGGGTTCTTAGTCGAAAGGTTGGTTGCCAAAGAGGTTGGGGTATGTTTGTTTTACAAACCAAAAGCTTACACCTACTTGCTTTCAAAAAGGAGCTCTCGACTTGGTTGCTTTCGACCAGGTCAATTATCTAAAATAAAGGTTTTAAACCTTCCGACACAGTCGAAAGGTTACTGCCGCTTTATAACTGTTTCGTTTTAAACCTTCCGACACAGTCGAAAGGTTACTGCCGCTTTGTAACTGTTTCGTTTTAAACCTTCCGACACAGTCGAAAGGTTATTGCCGCTTTTTCCAACCTTTCGAAGTCATTGCTTTCGACAAAGCCGAAAGGTTTACTTGTTTTAAAACCAGCCGCTTCTCCATGCTTTCGAAAGGTATCAAAGTTTTCGACTTAGATGATTTACCCTTGTTTTGTAATTGAAGTATAACCCAAAGCTTTCGAAGGAGTTGTTTTAAAAGGCAGAGGCCTATTGTTTTAAATGATATGTTTTAAAGCTTTCGAAGCAGAGCTTTCAACAAAGTTGAAAGGTTGCTTCTAATGAAGTCGAAAGGTTTTCAAAGAAAGTTCTCCACATATTTTAAATTGAACCCAGTGAGTTTTCGAATGGTTTTCCAAAACTTGCGAAAGGTTTGAGTTTCAATGGAGTCGAAGGGTTTGGAAAGAAGTGTTTTAAAGTATAAAGAGGGCTGAAGCCTATTATTTTAAAAAGGTATGATTGAAATCCTTCGAAGGGGTTGAAAATAGGAGCTTTCGACATTGTCGAAGGGTTTTAAAACCAATTACTCTAAATTTAAAGGAAAACCCACGGCTTATATGTATATAGGAGTTTTGTAATGGCTTTAAGTATGTAATTTTGGAGAAGAATTTGCCTTGATAAAAATATATGTTAAAGGTGTTAACTATGTTTTATGAAATATATTTCAAGGACCTTAAACCCACAGGAGTGGCATTGTTAAATTGTTGTTTTGCTTCTTCAAATAGGAATATATTCACATAATGACCCATAACTGTATTTTGGGAAAAAGAGGGGTTGTAACGACCAGGAAATTTTAACGATTTTTATAACGTAATTAACAAAAAAATTCTTGAAAATAAACAATAAAATTTTAGCAATGAAAATTTGATATTTGGTATGCGTCAATTTAAACATAGAAAATGTCAGATTTTCATTGGAAAATATGAAAGTTTGTTTGGTAGTGAAATTTCAATTTTAAATTTGAAATTAGTTGAAATTTGATGAAAATAAAATATTTTTGAAATCTGATTATTATTTTTTTAAGAAAAATGTAAATCAATTTCTGAGTGGGACGTCGTATTTCGTTTCGCCAAATTTGAACTGCTAGCTCCATTTATCTTATTTTCGACGTTTTAGCAGCATTTTTGGCAGCAGAAATCGATTTTTGATAGGATGATCGTATCGATGATATCTATGTACCATTATGTTCGTCTCGTCGTGCTGATTTCCGTAGTATGTTTGTTTGTGCATTTCGGTGTCCGGAACGCGGCAAAATCCACGAAATGGTTAGCCGTATCGGTACCCGTTCTGAGTCTTTCTGGTTTCCTTGTGACCATTCATTATCCATCGTGTAAAACTGTATAGCCTCTAGCTTTTATTATTTCCTTGAATTCAAACCTGGCTTTTCTATTCCCACTGTTCAATATAATGTGCTGGTTGTCCTTTCGTTCTCATTCTCTCCTTCTCCTCATTTTCGTTTGCCATTCTCCAATATATATATATATATATATATATATATATATATATATAAACAAAGCATGTTTTCAACTGAAGCCTGTAACTAAAATTATATATATTACTTTTACATATTAGGAGCTGTGCGTCTTCCTTTCCTTCCCTCGTCGACACTGAACCTCCGTCCAACCCTTCTTCCGCTCCACTCCCTCTCCGTTCCCTCTCTTCTCTGTCGTGACCATCTGTTTTCCCACCATCAACAGCCCATATTCCCTTCACGCAAACCCATTCCCCTCTCCAAACAGCTAGACCGCCACCTATCCCCTGACCCTCTCTTCCCCGAGCAAGCATTTCCCCACCAAAACCCGACCGCACTAGTGCCGAGCATCTCCAGCCCCTCTTCCACCTTATCACCTTTTCCTCCGCCTTCACCAACCTCGGCTGCCGCCATCACCCTTAGCACCACCCATTGCACAGACCCGAACAATGCTCTTCCTCTCCTTGTCCATCAGCTCCGGTCCTCGCAACCCATAACACCAACGTCAGCCATCATCCCGCTCAACCACGAAACCTCCTCAGCCTCACACCATCACTCCGCAGATCGCCGCCCATATTCCTCTACTGCCTTCCACTCTATTTCCAGTAGCCTGACACGCCATCACAGGTCCACCTCCACATGCAGATCCAGCCTACACCAACAACCTATAACCCGAACACAGCCATACCATGGCAACCCTCTCCGCCTACCTCACACTGGCCGCGAGTAGCTCCAACTCCAACCTGAAACCTCCTTTCCCTTATCTGCGGTTAGATTTAGTTTATATATATATATTTATAATATATATGTTTCATATACACTTTATTCTTAAATTTTTTCCATCTTTATTTTGTTTTGTCCTATGTAGTTCTAGCCTACCGCTCGAGCAAACCATAGCAGCACTCCTTCTTGTTATATATAAAAAAAGATTTTGATTTTTAAATATTGTTTTGAAAATATATATATATATATATATATATTGATTTCATTAGATGTGTTTTAAGAAAAATGATTTGAAATATAGTATATAAAGATTTTATTTTAATATGTGTTTTAAATTAAATATTGATTTTAAAATATATATATATATAAAGATTTTATTTTGATATGTGTTTTAAATTTAATATTGATTTTAAAAATATAATATAAATATTTTATTTTAAATATGTGAGTAAATTTTAGATTTTAAAAATTATATATTTTGTTTTCATCAATCTCGAGTCCACCTTGCTTTGTTCGTTTAATTCGTGTCCATCGTGCTTTGCTTAGGAATTTGTGCTTGGATTCGTAGCTCATTTCATTGTCAAATTTCTCTACCCTCGAAAGGTGAGCGATCACTCACGATTAACATTCTTATATTTAGTAAATTTGATTCACATGAAATGCCGATTTAAATATGTTATTAAATCTGAATTTGTTAGTAATTTGATCATTGAATATGAGATGTTATTAACTACAATTATTTACCGGTATTAATTGACATATGACATCATAACCTGTTGAATATATTATATTTGAAATTGTTAAGTATGGTATGTGCCCGTTATTGATATCTATGTCATTTTATAATATTATTCTATTGTTCTCACTTTGCAAGTTCCCTGTTAGTTAGGAAATCCCTATGGATTGAAATGATACATACCCGAACGATCTTATAGATTAAGAAAAATTGTTATGGGTTGAAATGATAAACCCAAGCGATTTTATTAATTTTGAATTTTGGGATTGCGGGTTGAAATGATATATACCCGTAAATTTAAATTATTTCGGATTGAAATGATAAATATCTGTATCACTTGACTATATGATAGAAAATTATATACGGACACCATTGGTCTATTTTTGAAAAAAAAATTATTTCCAAGGTTTTGAAAGGAAATATATGGGTTTTAAATAATATTGATTTTTAAATATAATATAAAGATATTTAATTTTAATATATGTGTAAAATTTAGATTTTTAAAATTATACGTTTGGAAATTTAAATTTATAAGTTAAGTTTTGAAAAATGTCAATGTTAAGATTTTACTTATAATTTTATTATTTTTAATATATAAAATAAGATTTAATATAGATTTAATAATAAGAGTTAATTTAATAATAGTTAATATAATAATATTTAATAAGAATTTAATTTAACTAATATATGTATGTAAAATATGTTTTGAGTATTTATTTAAATTTATATTATTGAAAATATATTTTGTAATAACTTTAATAAATCAAGGTTGGAAGGATAAATTAAAATTTATTTGAAATTTAATCTGTTAAGAATTGAATTTAAACAAGGATTGATTTGGACATATTAATTTTGAGATTTTAAAGATATGAAATTTATAACTTGATAACTTGATTTTGATTAAAGGTGACTAAATGAATATTTTCAAATTTAAATAAATTGAAATTGAATATTTAGTTTTGATTTAAATGTGTAATTTGAGATTTTATGTAAATGTTTATAAAAGTGATTAGGTGAATATTTTAGAATTAAATATAATTGAAGTTAGATATTAAATTTTTGATTTTATTTAAATTTGTAATTTGAGATTTTATTTAAGTGTTATTAAAAATCATTAAGTGAATATTTTCAAATTTAAATAAAATTAAATTTGAATTTTGAAATATAAATGAAATTTATCAAATTGAGTTATTGTAAATTGTTTGAATATTTAAACTTTGAAACCTATTGAATTGGAAGGGGTTTAAATTTGTAGTTTAAACCTGGATTTGAAATCGATATAAATTAAAAATGGTTTTAATGAGAATTTGAATTGAACCTTTAAATTGAAATTATTGAACTGAGATCGATTTAAATTGAATTTTGGAACTAAAATTGATTTGAATTGATTTGTGAAATTGAAAGAAACAATTCTAACTTGAAACTATTTTCGATATATATATTTAATATATAAACTATTTTTAATATATAAACTAATTTTAATATATAAACTATTTTAATCTATAACCTATTTTTAAATATATAAACTATTTTAAGTTACAACTATTTCAATATATATAAAAACTATTTTCGATATTTTAAACTGTTTAAGTTGGAACTGTTATGATTTAGATTTAATGGATTTAAAAGCGAATATTTTGATATAATGGTTTAAACTATTTTTTGAATATGATTTCGAAAGTGATATGATTTCGAAAGTGATATGATTTCGAAAGTGAATATGATTTCGAAAAAGATATGATTTTTGAAATGAATGTGATATTTTGATATGAAGTATGAACTGTTTGAAATATAAAATGACCACGGTGTGAAATAAGCGTTTGGTTGTTAAAGAGACCAGGATCGGATATTGTCATACTCTCTGCCAATATCAAAAACCACTTTAACAACCGTGTACGTGGTCGAGAATCCAAAATGAAGTAGGATGGTTTGGCGACATCTATATGAAGTATTAACGTAGCCCTGACTCCCGCGAGTCAGCTTGATGTGACTAAAACATGAGCTATACCCGGGCCAAGTGAGGTCACACCTCCGATCGAGCATGCTTCTTCGATACCATTCTATTACTTTGTGATTTGATTGGGTGCACCTTTGATTTTGAGAGTGTGTCTCGAGATGGGCGGTAGTAGCTGCTATGCGTTACCACCAACCCGGTTCTACAAAACGGCAGAATCCTACCCTAGGCATTGCCTCGCGTGTATTGTCACATGTCTTATCGCACCCACTACGAGTTTGGTTTGTACCGTACCTATGGAGTGCCCTCTGATAGCCCTCTAGTTTACGAAGGAATTACGGTACTGTATAGACTACGATAATATATAAAAATGTCTTAAGGAGGATATGGGTAACGCCTTAACGCTATTTTAGTATTTTACTTTACTGTAGACATTATCTATGTAGCGTATTTTACTATGTATGTAGATAGTTTAACGGATCCTTAAAGGATGGAATCCCAACATCCTTTGAGTTATTTGCATTTCACTTGAGTTGATTTACTTGCATAAGAATGTTAATACTGACTCGAGTGTTTTTTGTTGTTCTTTATGCTCGGGTCAGACTGAGTGTCACTGCATTTGAAACTCACCTTTGGAGTTTGGAGCTTTGCTTGAAGATCTATCTTTATCTATTCTGCTTTTAGTTTATTTCAATTGTTTATGTCCAGACTTGTTATTGCTTATGTATTAGAGATTCCTTGGTATTTGGGATATCTATTGTATTTTGTTTTGACTCTAATGTTCTATAGTAGCTTCATGAACTACTAGTTATCTATTTCCGCTGCTTATTGTTATATTACTCTGTGCCTGTGATTCTGTGATTGATTTATTTACTGTATATGTTGAGTTCTGCCAAATATAAATTAACAATCTGTTGTTTTGAGCAACTCAAGTCTGACATGAGTGCATGATTGTCGATTTGAATGGTTTACTGTAACGGGTCGTTACAGGGGTAGAATAACCAGCTAAGTTAACTTAATAGTGAATATAAATTAATTAAACTCCTGAATGAGTAGAATTGCATCCAAAGAGTCAAGGTAACCCAATAATATAAGATGCCTAAACTTTGTAGTTATTGGAGTAAACCAAAAGGTTCATAGTAAACCCATGAAAACTACGATAAAGTAGTTATTGGAGTAAAACAAAAGGTTCATAGTAAACCCGTGAAAACTATGAAAAAGTAGTTATTGGAGGAAACCAACATGTTCATAGTTAACCCATGAAAACTATGTATTAAGGATAGTTGGCAGAGGCTAATTGGTTGGTAGTGAACCAATGAAAACTATACCCGGATTAAGAATTGACACCAGTCAATAGGTTCCTAGTAAACCCATGAAAACTAGGATAAGAAAGTGGCTAATGGAAGTATCAATAGGTTCCTAGTCAATCCATGAAAACAAGGATGTGAAGTGAGTTACTGGATAAATCCGTAGGTTTCTAGTAAACCCATGAAAACTAGGATAAGGTGATTAGTTATTGGAAGGACTAATAGGTTTAGGAGGACCCATGAATTAATTAAGTTAACTGGCAGGAGCCTATAGGTTCTTAGTGATCCCATAAAAACTATGAATAGGACAGAGTGTTTATTAGGCAATACAAGGTTATTAGTAAACCCATGAAAACTAAAAAGGTTAATAATGACCCTAGAAACTATAATTACAACGGGGTGTCAGACTAAACAAGGAATGGGAAAATCCTAATTATTTTCAAATATGCATATCCTCATAATATTTTGAAAATGTAAGTTTTAACCATTGTGGATGTAGGAGCACAGTATACGGATTTATAAAGGTTTTAGGATTCTAGTGAGGGGAAAACCCGTTCCGCTTGTGGTCTCACTAGATATCTAAAAATAATTGAGATGTAAGATTATTATTCATACCAGGTTTTATGTCTGACTCAAAGTTTTTGTTTTCCCCTTAAACTCTCGGGTACTGTAACAACCCTGGTTTTGGAGATTAGCTGTAAATATTAAATTATAAATATTTACAAGTAATCTCCAAAACCAGGGTTGTTATAGGTACTCAATTGATTTTGAGTAGTTTGAAATTTAAGGTTCTCAGGTTTTCTTCTCTGACGAATAAAGCTTCCGGAAGCGTACATGAGGCAGATAGTTATTTAGAGTTTTCTTTTTTCTACTGTGTATTTGTTTGTAAAGGTCGATTTATTAGCCTTGCTATATACTCTGATCAACCAAGGGTGCATCTTCGTATGTCTCTCTTGGCGTAATTGTAATAATTATATTTTGTTGAACGTGGTTAACATAATTTGGGATTATGAAATGAACATGAAATGTTTTCATTTGAATATGGAAATGTGTTTTTGAATTGCTAATTTTTTTTCATATTTCTGTGATCTGTGTATCAATGTATCTAGCACCGCCGTATTTGGTCGGTGAAGATTAATAACTATGGATGACTACATCATCCATAGCCGTTAGTTTTGGGCCTCCAAGTAGGAGAATGTTACAACAGGCCCACAAGGTCTTTTTCACCCATTTCTTACTATCAGTTGTGAGTGCATTTAACATGGTCCCTTAGTTGCACTACCTCTCGCGCTTCTGAAGACGTATACATTTTATGTGATGTAGTCACCTACTCAGTTTCACCTTGAGGCACTAGCTGTCCTAGCACTATCTCTCTGATTTCTCATTAACTAACATCATATTCTCCACGCAACAAATCGTTGGACTTTATGATTACGGATAAAGTCATCATGATTTGAGTTGCGATCCTTAAATCAATCTACTAGGATGGATTCTAACAGTCTAATAGTCAATACCCTAAATTTTCTACTTTTAAAAACATTTGAATTTCCAAAAACATCATTTATTCCCAAAATGGTGTTATATCCCATTTTTCATCAAATAAATGACATGTATTTATATTTCATTATATCAAGCAATAGTGCGTTCAAAACACTTCAATTCAAAAACGACTAAGCATATATTCACATCAATATCAATGGGATATACTAAATTCATGTCAAGGGTGAAACTATCATCATAACATATACTTGTATTCCTAAAATCAAAAGAGTATTTAAAATCACCCAAATTCATTCAAAGCTTACAATTCATATTTAACTTGCATTTCATTCATGGCATACTTGGCAATTCACTATATACTTGGTGTACTTCACATATCACTCATAGCCAGGTCATCTAATCTATTTAAATTCAAACCAAGCATGTTTTCAGTCACTTAGCATAATATGAGTATACTTGCATAGCATGGGTGAACTAAATATTCAATAACTTGGATCAAACTCAAATAAACTTTTTATTCACCAAATTTAATGTATACTTCGTAATTGTATAAAATATATACTCATGCTTTCCAAAATATACACATATATACTTGGTCCTTCCAAAATAATGCTACAGTCTTTTAAATTTAACCATTTATTATTTAATAGCATTTGGTATTCAAATTAAAACCATATACTTGCATTTTTATATTAAATGAATTCAAACCCATTTATAAAATACTTTTACCACTATTTCAATCAATTTTATATAATTCCCTTTATTGAAAAGCATATGCACATTATATTAACATCGAAACCCAAATTTATATGTGGAGTATTATTCAAATAGCATTATGATAAAGCACTATCAATAATTGTATCATCTCAACAAACCACCAAATCAACATTTTTAGAGAATACTTAAATTATGTCAGGCTGCCAAGCCTTCACAAAGTCATATTTAAACAAATGAATCGAAACGTGATGACAGTTCATTGTAAATTAAAATAAAAAGAATTATAATCACTATAAAAATAATAATCATACTCACTTTGTATTCCTTTGCTTTGATTTATCTTGTTATAAAGGTGGAAACCCTACCTTCGATGAAGGATTCTAGTACAATGATTTGCTTTTTGTTTTGGGGAAAGGAAGTAAGGCGAGGATCCAAGTATTTATAAGGTTAGGAAGCTTAGGAATTAAGGATTAGGTAAAATCTTAACAATCTCTGTTACACGATGGAACTATGTGTCTGATATTACCCGTCAGGCGTAGGATTTGTGTTAATAGAATCGGATGGAATCCAAAGCAGTATAGAGCTCTATCTTTGCAAGACAAAGGATTTTTGATGGTCAAAATCAAGCTTTAACAAGATTAACATCCTAGGACATATCGACGTTTGAATTTGTTGGAAATTGGGATGCATCAATCGAGTCAATCCGATGAATTAACTCGATCGGGACTAAAAACCGATCCTTAGGTAAATCAACTTGTGAAGTTTCTCTCCTCGTTGTCACCATCTTCCAATCCAACACGAACATCTAAGGCATTAGAAATACACTAAGGTCGGCGACGTTGAATGATGGCGCTGGTGGTTGGATGGATCGGTAGTGGTCAAATGGCTTGGAAGTGGACGGCGGTGACTCCTTAGGCCAAGGTGGTGGCCAAGGCTACTTTATCTCAACGATGGATCCGAAGGAAAATCAACGACCATTGAAAGCCGTAAAATAAATCGGCTCCTCGATTTTGAGATGGTTCGATAGTTGTATACCGAATGAAATTTGGTTTCCATGTTGGATTCAAGCTTAGATTTGTGTTGGGGAAGACGGATGATTATTTTCTCAAGGACAAAGGCACTAAAACAACTTAAGCTGAAGTAAGGGAATTACTTGGAGAAATGGCCGAGTATTTTTCTTTTATAGTTCAGATAAAAAATGGATCGGTTATGACCGATGTAAAAAAAGAGAAGAAAATTTACCTGATCAAGGATTGGAATAGCTTCCAAAAATTCTCAACGATGGTCGAAGACTTCAACATTTAAATTTGTCGAAAAGACGTAACTCTATTGTTGTTAGGAACGAAGTGCCGATATTCTCAGTGAAGATACAACATTCCACGGAAACTGAATAAGTGATGAAAGCATCTTTATAGCTCTGGATTTGGTCGCTTGCCACGATTCAAAGCATGCTTATGTTCAAAGAAGCATACTTCAGGAGGTAAATGTTATCCAATATTTGAACTAGATGATATTTCAATGGAACTGGATTGCGAAATAGTGATGAATGGATCATAAGGCTTTGAAAAGTTCAAGGATGGATTGCTAAGGAAAAAAGTTCAAGTATAAAATCAATCGTTATCGGTCGACCCATTGATCAGTGCCGATAGGTCATAAAGTAGAGATGATATCGCTTTTCTTGTACTACGATTTTGCAGGCCACTTTGAAGAAAAGATAAGATTGAAGAAAGGGCATTGAACGGTGCTGATTGATCCAAATTACATTTTACCTCTGAGGATCTAAAGCTTGAAGACTTAAGAAACGTTAAAGAAAATGACAAAGATTTTGTCAATTTGATCGGTACCGATCTATCAAATCCGAGTTTTTACACAATTCTAACTCATTTTTTATCATATCTTCTTGAATCTGGTTGTTTGAGTGATTTAAACTAGATCTAGCAATTTTGTTGTATGGATTCATCTATAAATAACTATGTTCAACATAGGAAAATGGACTTAGTGAATATCGATTGATTTTTACACGAAAACTCTACCGAATTCAAAATCAAGCCATCTATAAACGAAATTGACTTATAATGTAGTTGTATTTGTCAATCATAATAAATAAAAATATCAAAGTAGACACGACGTAAAATTCGTTGAACTACTAAAAAATCCTGTAATTCTCTTTTCTTTCATGCAATGTTCTATTTTTAAATTTTCGTTTTTTTTATTGAACTGAGACGGTGGATCAACTTTTCAATCTATAGTAGCTAACGTGAGTTCAACAATCATATTAGTTTTTATTGCATATTTACTGACCTGTAAAAAAGTCATAGGCAAAGCTAAAAAATAGAAAAATCATAAATTTAGGAGGTTAAAAGAAATCAAGTAGGTTAATAAAGCATAGTGCGCAATGACAGGAACTAAGTAACAAGTTAGTAGTTAGGAAAGGAAGATACCCAACTTAATCCTACTACAATTACCGACTCAAACATGAAGTGTCCAGTGAATCAACGAGAAATTAGATACAGTTTGGTGATCAAATATACATATATGTAGTGCACGTAGTCATGGTTGTTAAGCAACCCTTGCATGTTTATGTTTGTTTTTCATACGATCAAGTCTTGTCCTTTTTCTGAAATTACCAAAAAAAAACGTAATATATAAATGTTACTCAATTGTTTGTGTTTTGCCTATCATGTCGGTTTCGTGTATAAATTGGCAATAGTTAACTGAAGACGAGTTCACTGTTCACGGGTGTAAACTTGTACCTTGTGCATGAACAAAAAGTATGTTTTTCACAAATTTGAATTACACAAGTATAAAACGCTGTTAAATAATAAAAGAGATTTATTTTTGTAAAATGTTTTAAACATGACTTAAAATCGAAATAGATTTTTTTTCCTACTGTAACCAAAATTTGTCCTCTAAAATCAATGCAAGAAATGACATATAAGTATAATTGAACCGTAAAAACTATTTCCTACGGATTGCCTATGGATGAAACCAAACTCCAAGTAATTATAACAAGTTTTCAAGGAAAATGAGTGAAACGAGAAAGTTTAAAAATTGGAGTTGACACGGATTTGTTAAATAGACCAAAGAGGGCATCTGGCGATAATGAGAAGATCGTATAAAAGCTAGTATCATTTTTATGTTTTTATTACGTATGTCTTATTTAAGACTTTTTTACTCTATTATTACGAGCAAGATAAGGGCCCCGGTACTTGTTTTTGATGTTGTTATAGGAAAAGTCCCTGCAGAAATGAATATGTAAATTTTATTCTATTTTTGAAAAATAAAAAACGCAAGGTGCTTGCACTTTTCTGACAGAAGATGCAAGATAACTTGCACTTTTCTGATTTTGGAATTTTTTTCGAAATTTTGAAAATTTTTAAAAATTTTTAAAATTTTGAAAAGCGCAAGTTAACTTGCACTTTCTACCGGCTTTCTAATTTTGAAATTTTTAAACATTTTGAAATTTTTGAAAAGTGCAAGCTAACTTGCGCTTTCTATCAAGAAAGCGCAAACTTGATTTTGAAATATTTTTAAAATTTTTGAAATTTTCAAAAAAAAATTAATGTTTAAAAAGCGCAAGCTAACTTGCGTTTTTTTATTTAGGAAAAACAGGTATCTAATTTACATACTCATTTCTACGGGGACTTTTCTTTTAACAACAACAGAATTAGGGAACTTTCGTACAAAGCCCCAAATTAAGAGTTTGAACAGTTATTTTAAAGTACAGTAGAGGACAACCCAAAACTTGAAGCTGTTGCAAGAATTAAGAATATTTGAAATTACGAATGCAAATGGATAAAATTCGTCTATGGTTGCTGCTGTCAAAGATTGGCTGGTTGCCAGGGACACTCCTCTAACAACCTGATGGTGAACTTGGAGGTTTTTATAAATTTTTTACTCTTCTTGGACAGGTGGATTTTCGATCTTCAGAAATTCTAATTTTGGATTCACCAGGCAATCCTCTACTTAATTAAACATAACTTATTGGTCCATCATTTGGTAGTAAATGGTAGTAGAAGACGTCATGGTGAGATATATACGCTAGCAGATATTACCAACATCATGCACGAAGAGAATTCAAATAATTCTCGTTTAGAATTGTTATTCATCCTTATTGTCCGGTACACCCGAATTAACTGGACAAGTTAGACTCGACTATCATCAAGGTCAGCACGTCAGATTAACGATCATGAACCCCAAAGATCAAGCACAAATGATTATATGAAGCAGCGGCGAAGCAAAAGCAGAAGTTGGACTCAATAGAACACTCAAAATATTAATATACGCGACCCCCTGAAAATGGATCAGGTACGATTCATATTTACCAATTATTGACCGGACCATATTGATATTACAGTTCAACTTAGCGGAAAACTATCGATATCTCAAAATCTACAGGTCAAATACACATGAAATTTGGGAACATCAATATGTTGAAGAGTGGAGCCCACCATATCGATCGCATGTCAAAAGGAGCTCATAGAACGACCAGTGCCGATCGTTATTATGAATGATGTGGGATCCACGATCAATACCGTGACTTCTTCTGAATCTGGAGATTCCACTGTCGAAATTTCAGAAAGATATTTCACTGTCTTCCCCTATAAATATAGACTTGATTGTTCATTTTCGAGATTTTTTTGTTGTTGTTTCCTTGATACTCCATTGTAACTACGGATCATACCCGATCCATCCCTCTGTACTCAGCAATTCAAGTGGTTAACAAAGTTATTTCTCCAAAGTGGACGTAGGCTTTCAACGCTGAACCACTATAAATCGTTGTGTTCTTATTATTGCTTATTTTCTGTTATTTAATTGTCCGTTTTCTCTGTTTTCATTGAATTTTCTTCATTTAGTTCTCTACAAAATTTATATTGGGTGTTTGTACCAATTTTTGGTGCAAACATTTTTGTGCTTTCACTGATAATCGAATTCTCAACTTGATTGCATCTCATCATCTACTTGTGGATTCACATATTCACGAGCTAGATACAGCTTTCTATCGACAAGCTTCCGTTTCTATTTAGATTTGCAAAAGTCTAAGGAAAACTATTAACAATGGTTAGGAACACCAAATATACCGCTTAAAACGCAGAAGGGAACGAGAACGTCGGCATCCAACAAGGAGGCTAGGGCAATCTACCAGTAGATGTGAATGCTACAAATCCAGTTAATGTCCAAAACCCAGCTAATTCCATCACAAGAGCTGATTTTCAGAATTTGATGAGAGAGCCCATGGATAGCCGCCGACAGTTGAACTACTAGATTCAAGCCAATATCGATCTAATGAACCAACTCAGGGATCAACAACATATGAGAACTAGGAGAGAGCCAACTCCCTATTCTGCATTGGAAAGCTCAACTTCATCAAATGACTATCACAGACATTGACATTGCAGAACCGACGGATACCATGTCAAAACGTCAACCGACCATCATCCGACCGATCCAGACAGACCGATCACATCGGTACCGATCCATCTGGAACGATAGGTGTCGATCCAACTTTTGGAGGTGGATTACATCAGATGACGGGAAGAATGCATATTGGTGATGCTACGATTGATCTGGACGTGGAGTTCAAGTTAATGCGGATCCGTTACCTCTTCGGAACGATGACAATGTGAATGCACGATGTACATCAAGAGTATGTTGAGCCAAGAAGGCATGGAATAGCCCATAGACATCGACCGAACCATTCACGTGAGGTGGAGCATGACTACCGCTTGGCTCCAACTATTCAAACGCTAGACTTGTCGGCTATGGTCAGACAGCTAGTAAGGGAGAGTCAAGGCTTGACCAATGATGATTGGGGAATCTCAAGAAGCCATACCCCATTCACAGACAATATTTTATCTGTGGAATACCCAAAGAGATTTAGCATGCCATCGATGCCTGCCTACGAGGGAAAAATCGACCTCAGGCAGGACACCATGAGATATGAATAGCTAATGGACTCCACACGAGCGTATGATGCCATGAAATGCAAATGCTTTCCCATCACTCTTCTGGCATAGCAACGATGTGGTTCATGAGATCGCCCCCAAAATCAATCTCTGGATTTGATGATTTAGTAACAAAATTTGTGGAGCAGTTCTGTATGCATGAAACTCGCTCTAAGATGTAATGTCCCTATCAAGCGTGATTCAGGCCCCAAAAGAATCGCTAAAAGACTATTTGGAGAGATTTCATACATCCGCCACAGAAGTCAATAATCCGAATGACCATTCAATATTGATGGTGGTAACAAGGGAGATTGATCCAGAATCTGACTTTGGCGATTGGTTAGCTGACAAACCACCCGCGATGTTGGAGCGTTTCTATGCAAAAGCAGCTCAGTATTTGAGGAAAGAGAAAGCTAGATGCTTTAGGAAGAAGAATGTTGTCGGACCGAGTGGAGAGGTAGTGCAGAGTAACATTGTAGTAAAACAGTCCGGGGAGAGTTCTGAAAAAGTTTAAGTAAATATTCAAAATAAACCGAATTGGAAAAAGAAAGGCGGTGATAGGAACCGTGAACGTAAGAGGGTTTCAAGAAGAGAAAAGCCAAGGATTCCAATATATGATACATACACACTACTAAATACGTCTCTAGAGAACGTCTACTTGTCTACATGCAACCATGCAGCATTGGAAGCCACCTTCGAAGGAATCGACGGAGAAACAAAAGCAGGTTGGAAAATATTGCCGGTACCATGAATGTTATGGTCACAACACATATAAGTGTAGGCATCTCCAGGATGTTATCGAGAAGATGATTCGGGAAAAGAAAACTACAGCAGTTTGTTAAAGCCCCGCAGTATGGTGGGCAGGGGACATCCGACCCCAATCGAGGACAAGCCCCGCACAGGGCTGAGGAGCCTACGCGGACTGGTGGACGATTAATTATCAATACAATAGTTGGAGGACCACATCCAACTGATAAGAGTTGGCACGAGATGGAGCGCTATGCTAGCGCAATCAAGCATATGAATTTTGTGTGTTGTTCAAATACAGAAGATGCGACTTCGGCCAAACAGCAGCATACAATGGCAGACGACATTATATTCAAAAACAGAGATGCATATAAGATGTAGGCACTGACGATCGACCCAATGGTCATTTAGGCCGTGATCGGCCCCGCCTTAGTGAGGAAGATCTTGATTGGTTGTGGCAATTCCATGAATATTATTTTCAAAAAGGCTTACGATCAGATGAGGATGGAAGCCAAGGACTTGAAACCGTCTAAAGCCTGCATCCATGGCTTTAATAGTGCTGCGACCGAAGCTGTCAGTTATGTTGAATTGCCCGTGGAGTTGGGGGAATGTGACCGCACGAGAGTGCGGATTTTGCCATTTGTTGTGCTGGGTATGGACTCTCTATATAATGTTTTTCTGGGTCGACCAGCCCTTGCTGAATTCCGGGCAGCCATCGCTCTTTGGTGTCTTACCTTAAATTCCCAACTGACAACGGTGTACGAGTTGTGCATGGAGATTAGGGGACTGGACATGCCTGTTATGTGGCTGAGTTGAGGGACGCTCAGCGAAAGGAGAAAGGTAAGGTTGTGGATAAGTCTCTCCAAACCACCGAAGATCTGAGGGATGATGAGAAGGAGCCCAAAGAGACTAAGGCTGCACTGATAGAGATGACGATCGACATCACGGTCAGCCACGATGACCTGTCATGGGTCCTAAATATCTGATCACAACTAAGCCCCCGACCATGAAAGAATTTGCTGGTTTTTTCTGAGTAAACCTTGATGTGTTTGCTTGGACCCATTTGGATATGTGTGGGATCTTGCCTGCCTTTGCGAGCCATGCATTAAATATTGACCCGAGGCATATCCCGGTGAAATAGAAAAGGCGTGGCATGGATCCAAAGAGATATGCCACCCTTAAAGAGGAGGTGGATAAGCTCAAAAGCAATGAGTTTATTCGCGACACCCTCTACCCTAAATGGATATCCAACCCTATACTTATGAGAAAGGCGAATGGAAAGTGGTAAACGTGCGTTGACTATTCAGACTTAAACAAGGCATGTTCGAAAGACAGTTTTCCCCTTCCAAGGATCGACCAGCTGGTTGATTCAACTACAAGACACGAGTTGTTATCTTTCACGGATATATACTCCAGATATAATCAAATCCCGATGCACATCCCCAACCAGAAGCACACCAGCTTTATTACCGACGTGGGATTGTATTGTTATGAGGTAATGCGACTTGGTTTGACGAATTCTGGAGCAACTTATCAGTGCCTAGTCAAACGAATGTTTAAAGATCAGATTGGAAAGACGATGGAGGTATATGTGGATGATATGATTGTTAAGTCACAGCGATCAAGCGACCCATTAGAGACTTAGCAGAGATGTTCATATCCTCTGATATTACAAAATAAAGATTAATCCTCTAAAATGTTCCTTTGATGGCGCATTAGGAAAATTCTTGGGTTTCATTGTCAATGTTTGCTTAATCGAAGCTGATACCAAGAAGATTCGAGCAATTCACAACATCCAGGTGCTAAAAACTATCAAACAAGTACAGAGCCTAAATGGAAAAGTTGCCGCCCTAAGTCGATTTATTTCTAAAGCCATCGATAAATGCATTCCTTTCTTCGACTTAATTAGAAGAGGGCAAAGGAACTTTGAATGGATACAGGACTGTGAAGACGCATTCCAAGCTTTGGTGAGCCACTTAGAGAGACCTCCCATCTTGTCAAAGTCGGTTGGTCATGAAGACTTTTATATCTACTTGGTCATGTCGGTACACGCTATAAGTGCCACACCGCTCCATGAGGAGAATCAAATCCAAACACCGGTCTATTATATTAGCGAGCGATTAACAGGAGCTGAAAGGAACCATCCGAAGATAGAGAAATTGTCATACTTTTTGTTGATTGCCTCACGAAAGCTCCGCCCCTATTTCGGGCTCATCCCATCAACGATTACACCGATCAATCGTTACGACAAGTTTAACAGCGACTTGAGACGTCTGGAAGTTTACTGAAGTGGAACATTGAACTAAGCCAATTCGACATCACTTATCTCTCTCGGAGAGCCATCCAAGGATAGGCACTGGCGGACTTTATAGCAGAATTCACTGCAGAAGATGATCTCCTACAAAGCGGAGGAGCCTCTACCATTCGGTGGAAAATGTATATGGATGGTGCATCCAATGATCGTTGTGCTGGAGCCGAAGTCATGCTAGTAACTCCAGAAGATCGATCAATTTGCTATGCTTTGAAGTTTGACTTTCCTACAATGAACAACGAAGTTGAGTATGAAGCTCTGATTGCCGGAATCAAACTTGCCGGAGAACAGGGAATAAAATCTGTTTAAATCTTTTGTGATTCCCAGTTGGTGGTATACCAAGTCAGGGGAAATTATCAGGCTAAAGGACAATGACTCACTTCGTACCTTATCCGAGTCCAAGAGCTATTGACTGACTTTGAGTACTATGACATCACGCACATTCCCCTAGATCAAAACAACGAGGTTGACTCATTAGAGAAGTTTGCTAGCACCAGGGATGCACCACAAATGGGCTTGGTTACAGTCAAAGTACTAGACGCTTGGAGCATAAGCTAGATGGAAATCGACTAGGTACCAGAGGTAGAACCTGAGAAGGAGTCGTGGATGACTCCGATTAAAGATTATTTGCTATAGGGAGTCCTTCCCGAATGGAGGAATGAAAGACGAGAAATCCTCCGCAAAGCTTCACGATATATCATTAAGGAAGGAGTCATGTATAGAAAGGGTTTTTCTATTCCCCTACTCTGGTGTATCGCTCATGGTGAAATATAATGAGTCCTATGGGTAGTTCATGAAGGGGAATGTGGCGATCACACTGGGGGGCAAACCCTAGCAAAGAAAATACTCTGTTATGGATATTATTGGCCAACCGTCTACTGAGTTGTTATTGATTATGCTAATTGATGCGACAAGTGCCAGATGTACACGAAAGTTCCGAGAGCGCCGCCAATGGAAATTACAAAAATGGTCGGTCCATGGCCGTTTGCCACATCAGGCATAGATATTATCGGTTCCTTAACTATCTCTAAAGGTGGTGCAAAGTATACCATCATAGCAGTTGATTACTTCACCAAATAGGCCAAAACAGAACCTTTAGCCACGATCAAGACAAAGAAAGCAACCAACTTCATCGTCTGGAACATCATTTGTCGTTTTGGCCTTCCACGAACCACATGGAACCCAATTCAACAACGTTGAATTCAAAGACTTCTGTTGGCGACATCATATTGAAAAAAGATTTATAACAGTTGCTTACCCTTAAGCAAATGGACAAGTGGAAGCTGTGAACAAAATCATAAAGTCCATTCTGAAGAAACATTTGGAAAAGGCTAGAGGCAAGTGGGTGGATGAATTCCTAACAGTATTATGGGCTTGCAGAACCACCCACAAGTCCGCGACTGGCTATACATCATTCGCCCTTGCTTACAGGTCTGAAGCTACCATCCTATTGAATTTGAAGTCCTTTCTCATCATGTGACCTACTACATCCCCAAAATGAATATAAATCCCCTTTTAGAATCTCTAGACTTGGTAGATGAGAAGCGCGAAGAAGCTGATTTGAGGGCAGCTGCACATTGATATCGAGTCGGCCGATACTACAACACTAAAGTCTAACCAAGGATCTATGAAATCGGCGATCTCGTCTTGAAACGGGTCTTTCATGTCCCGTCACACATGAATCCTACTTGGGAGACCCCGTATGTCATTAAACAGAGGCTTGCAGACGGAACTTTCAAGCTAGCGACTGTTGATGGCGTCACACTCCCAAGAGCGTGGAATAGCGAGCATTTATGAAGCTATTTCATTTAGTTTATTTCTTTTTCATTCACTCATATTTAATTTTTGAATTTACTTTAGCATTTGATTTTCCAGATATGTAATAAGACAAATTATGTCATTTCTTTCCATTTGGCAAATAAAGCTTTAAATTTCCTTCATATCTGTGATTGCTGTAGCATTACATATTAGTTGCGTTACCCGATTAACTAATATTGACATGTTTGAGCAGGTTCCTAGAGTTTGGAGCCAGCCGATTACACAAGTTCATAACTGAAATAAAAAATGAATGTGGTCCAACCGTTCATTCGATGATTCTCGCTCATAACCCAATGGACAGAGTACCTAACGAGGAATGGATATGACTTGACCATCCGATGATCAAATTAATCTCACCAAGCAATGGGATAGACGTGAATCAAAAAATGATCGTAACACAATCGATCGCTCTCCAAGTTAAATCCCAGGTTTAAGGGAAAATCAACCAATCAAGGAAAATACAGTTCGACTATTTTCCGAAATAACTCAAAGTCTCAAGAGCATGAACTAGAGTATAAACACTATTTGGGTGCGATCCGAACATCCGCTAACGAACTCTTATCCCTAAAGTGCGGATATGAGTACAAACAAATAGATGAGTGTGATTCGACCACTTTCTGTTCCATTAACTCCAACCTGAAATCGACAGGAGGAGTATAAATTCGCTAAAGATGGAACTCGAACGTCCACTATCTAACTCCTTTAACCCAAGAAATGGGGGCAGTAGTATATCACTTAAACCACTGAATCCGACAGCATAACACTAGGGCTTGAGCCTAATGTCTAGTACGACTTGAGGCCACGATCGTATGGAGGCCTTGGGATAAAATTCATGGATTATCATCTGAAACAATGAGTGACAAATTACAAGTACATTGAATGGAAAATTTAATAGCTCAACTACTTAAGCAAATTCACACAAAAGTTCGACAAAAGTAAAAGAACTTTATTTACATAAGCTTGGAAAGTCAAGTACAAGTATTCATAGCAAAAGAATAAAAAAAACGGGGGCCAATCCCGTACAAATTCGGCCAACAAACCCAAAAGACTTGGGAGCATGAGTGCACCCAAAGAATCACTTCCTCCTCGTCTTCCTCTTCTTCTTCTTGGATTCGGCAAAGATTTCACTTGAAATTTCCCTACTCCTCTTCTCTCCTCTCTTCCTGCTTTCTTGGCCTTTCACCGGAGTAGTCTTGGTTGACCCAGTAGGTGCATCTTGAGCAGGTTACGGCTGAGGAGCGAAAGCATCCACAGTTTCTCCAGGCAAAATGATGGAGATGGAAGGGTGAACGATCTCCATTTTATCCTACTTGACTTTCATCTCAAGGGAAATGTCCATCCCGAGTTTCTGTGCCATTTCTTGCATAAAGGGGCCTGACAAGGATTGGGAAGTTCCAATAATCACGACGTCATCATCAACATGAATCTCTTGACGTGGATCGCTTTCTTCCCTCAAGAAGCATCCACCAAGTGCTCGTCGATCATAAAAACTTCCTCTTCCGGGACATCTTCGGTTGTTGCCGAAGCCGTGACAGTAATGGACTCCGTCGTTGGCACCTAAGGTCCTGGTTGAGATTCTTGAGGAAGTGGTGGAATTACATCCAACAGATCTAAAGCTGAGGAAACATAACTAAACAGATTAGATATATCGACTAGGGATACTCCATCTTTCTGAAGAACATGTGAGTTTAATGAAATACCTTCTCCATATTAGTCCCTCACGTGAGTCGAAGTGCCACCGGAACCTCCCTCCATAATCGGAGAGAGCCCACTTGATGTAGCAATGTACGGCTTCTTTGGATTGTAACCAGGCCTGATAGAAGAATCCACAGTGGTGATGGGAATAGCTTGGGTCACTAAATTCTGGTCACCTACGACATTTTGTGACACGGATCCAGAACCTTTACCAGCTTCATGTTGAGAGGTTGTGGCATGCTCTTTTTGGAGTATAAGCTAGGTTTCATGTAGAACCTTAGGTTCGTCACCCAATAGAATCTCGCCTTCCAGTCCCATCTAATCGATTTTTCCATGCCAAGAGCCTCTTTCTCCTCTTGAACAAGATACTCCCAAGCATGTACCAGATGGTAAGGGTAGTCACCTCGGAGCCACTTCAAGTTTCTATGCTTTAGGATGTTGGAATTGTAAAGGATAAGCAGTGGATCTAGTTCTTCCATAACATCCTCTTTGTCATTTTCTTTCACGGCATCCACTTCTTGTTTAATGAGGGCATCAATGTCTTTGGCCTTTTCAATAGCCGCATCTCTTTCAAGTCAGGCGGTAACTAATTCCTCACAGGCATCCTAACCAATTTTCTGTGCTTCCTCTTTATCTTTGGATGCACGCTTAAACTTAGTTTTGTACCTAGCTGCGCTTCTTTGGGTCACTCCCTTTCTAACACCAGTTTATGGTTTCGATGATGAAGCGCTTCAACCTTGGCAAAGTGCCTGGCCTTCTCATCCTCGAGTGCCTTGATAGACGTTTTTGCTTTCCTCTTGGCTGTTTGTAAACTCTTTAAAGAATCTAACTTATTGGTTAAAGTTTCGATGATTCTCTTGTCCTGGGCCAGTTGGCGTTTCAACTTCTCGATCTCTGCCGCTCTCTCACAAAATACTTTAGAAATCCTCTCTGTCGCTCTCATCCACTCATTATACTGCTTATGGATATCATTCACACAATCCATGGTCATTTGCTGGACCTTTTTAGGAATTTCTTAAGGTTAGGTACAAAAAAGAATCCATCAAGACATACATTTGGAAAATCTGACTTAAGTTGGGCCATACGAGTGGCGGCATCGTCTTGTTGAGCTTCAGCAAAAACTTGGGTGTCGGCGCTTTCTTTCCTCGGCCTTTGTTGGTGAATATCATGCTCACTATGATGTCAACGATCGCTGGTTTTCTGAGGATTAGATGGAACAATGGACTGTGAAGAAACTAAAGTGGAAGGGGGACCATGAGAGGTGTCAATAGGAGGAACATTGTCACGGCGATCTTGTTGCCTTTCAGAATCTTTAGGAGGAGGATATCTAGACTTATATCGATGTTTATCATGGGAAGATTTGTATCTATCACCTCTATTCTGGTAATCCCGATCCTGACTAGAGCGATAACCATGATCGTATTTACAACCATTACCGTGAAGGTACGAGCCCGAACGAGAACCAGGTTTCTAGCATGATATTTCCTATAGAGACTGAAACATGTGCTTTTTCTCACCATTGTTTCTACAAAGAAAGACAAAGAATGAATCGGCTTTATGTATTAAAGGACATGAGATAAGTGCGATGAGATATTGTTAAGTGCATGCAAATGTGTGTGTCCTTGTGTCCTCCCAAAAGACAAGTTATTGAAGCTTTACTAGCAAGAGTAACCTCTTCACTAGTTGTAGGAGGGATTCCAGCTCTAGCTATGGAAGGAGATTCTGACCCCTCGACACTCATATCAGGAAAATGAAAGGCATCAACGTCATCCGATATCGGAAGATCAAATAATGCCTCAAATGTTTCATCTAAGTGTTCTGAAGGTTGAGAAGCGGATTGATCTGAAATGACCTGAGAGGTGATGGATATCTTGGGCTATTTGAAGAGGCGGCTCTTAAGGAACGTACAAACAAGCTTCTTCCTTTTTCCTTTTTCAAGAGCGGGGGGCTGTGACGTTTGCGAAGATCCGACCATAGCCCTGAAACTAGAACCTGCGTCATCATCACTGAGGTCGTCACCTTTATCTCCTACTGCATCTTTATCGGTATCTTCCTAAACCCCCTTAACTAGGGCATGATAGGATCAACTCGATGGCCTTCATCATCATCCGCATCCCGCTGCTCAGTCACTATAACTCCAGCAGTGACCGGTAGCCCTATGTTACGACCCTCTTCCATCAGGCAGTAGGTAATGAGGCGTTCATCTGTAAGGAGATTCTTAATTTCTCTAGCTTCTAATGGAACCCTTTTGAGCCCCAAGACCGCGTTTGTGTATTGTTTTCCTTTGGGTCGTGGATAAGAACATGTACAAACCAGAAAAGTTGCTTAGTTCAGAACACGACCTGGATACAAGCACTCAAGAAATTAACCAGGGAGAAATACTTACATCCTTATAACCACCGTCTTGCAAAGCTGGGCGGGCAACGAATATAGGACCACTCACTGTTGAAAGCGCTCCATTTGTTCCAAGTGCCGGTCAGGATCTGGCACTTCTTGGTCGACTCAAGAAATGTGAACGAAAGGCTTCCCTTTCGTCGCTTGAAGGTGAACAAAATCAAATGTCCTCAGTAGTTAGAGGATGGAATAAAAACTCTGTGAATGCCATGTAGGTACAGTTAAGCAAGGCATAGCCTTTTGGATGTAGTTGTGCCAGTGCTAACCTCATATGATATAGCATCTCTCGAATAAATGAATTAAAGGGTGGGACGCACCCTACCCAACACATGAATTTGTTGCATACTATGAACCCCTCAGGAGGCATATGAGCCTTGTCATTCTGAGTGGGGACTCGCACATCATCAAACGGAATCTGGTATCTGGCACAAATTCTACGAAGAGAGGCTTCATTAATTTTCGAAGCTACAGAATCCTCCGGATCTTCCAAAAATATAGCGTCTTCTAGAATGTTGGTAGTAGGGTCTATCACTTCTGCTGGAAGGACGAGAACAACAGAGAAAAGGTCGAGTGGTGGACAAGAAATTTCCAGTTGTTCAGCTTGATGTCCGGGGGAGAGTCTATCGGTAGCAGTTGCGGAGCTCGATTCATCACTTGTACTGTTGTACTGTGAAGTCTGTCCAGAAGATATGGCAGCTAAACACCCCGAGCATCTGGAATCCATGATTACTAAACTCAGTAGATAATCATCATTAGGGAAAATAACCCATTTCCCCCATATAAAGCGTATGCTAGTGCAGAGTGGTGTGGTGTCGTGTAATGCAGTGAAAAATAGTTCAGAATTAAAGACCATGACAATGACGAGACTTCGGGGTTCGATCGGGGTGACCATCTTTGCTGACCGTCTCAACCGATTCTCCACGTCACTGGCTAAAGATTCAGTCTAAGCATCGGGATCCATTATTGGCATATTAAAGTTTGAATTGTGCGTTCAGGAGTGGGTGAGCTTCAAAATTTTGTCCAAGGCATAGGAAACAAATATAAATATGCAGAAGATTAGTCAAGTTTGTTCCACAGTTCGATTGTCATATATGTCTAAATATGCAATGCATTTCATATGCAAGTCATGTACGACCATTCAAGCGTTCAAGGCTAAAGCTCATCGCAAAGTTCTAATATTTGAGGATTTTAAGTATGTTTATCAAAGTTAAACCAACAACCGATCTAAAAATGATATTACAATCGATCTATCGCAATGCGCATAACCAATCGTTTCTGCATGATCATTTCACAACGATCGTTCTCCAATCGATCGTTGCGATCGATCCAACCTTTGACTCCGTTTCCAAACTTCACTTCGATTTAAATCTCCAATCTCTAACCACTGATCCTAAAAAAACGATCGGCCAAAACCCTACTAGAAAATGATCTGTAACAGTCCACCCTCAACCACTGAAGCAAACAATTGGTACAACCACGATCGTCTTAACCGCTCCATCACCATCTCTAAAAAATATGTCCTCGACTTCCATTTCAAAACACAAACGCCACCACAACCATCATACTGATATAAGCAACTCGACCCGATCGTCACTATCTTTCCCTTCTTTACAATCGATCGAACTACCATAACCTGAACTATGTAAACTAGGACAAGATCCTATCATCTCGTCACTAAATTATTACAAGTAAGAGACGTTCGACCTACCTATGTTAGAAATTTAAAAACGAAGGCGATTTGAAGGCGATTTGGATTTGATTATGAAACAAGATCTGTAGGAGATGGTGGTGTTGATGGTTGACGTAGTAAGGAGTTGGACCGACTTATGTAGGTAGTTATGAAAAAAGTATGAAGCTGGATCGGGGAGCTCGTTGGATCGATGGTGAAGGAGAAGATGAATACGGGGTTTTTCTTTTTTGGTTCAGATATCAACAATAGAAAATGAAGTCAAGAAAACAAAAATGGTTAAGTGTTCCATATTTATACCTTAGTGAAGACCAAACAAACAAAGCTCGCGGTTCAATCAAATGACCAAAATCAAGAAACAATCAGGTGCGATCGTTCTGTGATGGATGTATACCGATCCTTCTCTTTAATACGCGGTGTAATTGGTGCGTTCAACGTACACTTGGATCATGTACGATCCAAAACTAATGGCGTTGAAATGAACCATTATTTAAATATAAAAAAAAGGAAAGAAAGGAGAACGATCGGACATGATCCAATCTCAAACGAATATAACCCGATTCATATTAAAAATGGATCAAATATGATTCATTTACTTGATGGATTCATGCCGATTCATCCTTAAAAAAGGGTTGAAACATATGTGGAAAGTTGACAGTGACTCATGTACATGCAATCGTGATTGGAAGTCAGGATGAATACGTTTACGTGCTAGTGTACATCGCAAAAATTTCGATTTCTTGAAATCAACAGAAATTGAATTCTCATCTCTATTAATCAAAGGAAAATTTGAACCAGTCAGCCGAGGCCTACGGATTCACTGAAACGAAGACTTAAATGATCACCATCAAGACGTGACCCAGAATTTATACTATTGGAAATTAATTAATCGTCATTTCAAACAGAAAGAGCTGCGACTCTTTAAGGAAAACAATTCATCGAAGGGATAACTACTGTTTAGAAAATTGGATGGATTTCTTTCTGACGATACTAACTTGAATCAATTCAAAGCACGTCCTATCAAAACAAGACGTACTTTGGAGGGCAAGTATTATCCGGCCTTTTTGCCCGGCTATACCCAAACTGACTGGACAAGCTAGAGACGACCATCATCAAGGTCAATACATCATATTAACGATCATGAACCCCAAAGATCAGCCATAGATTATTATATGAAGAAGCGGTGAAGCGAAAGCAGAAGATGTACTCAATAAAATGCCCAAAATATTAATATACATGACTCCCTAAAAATGGATCGGGTACGATCCATTTTCACAAATTATGGATCATACTGTATCGATATTACAGTTCAACTTAGTGGAAAACGATTGATATCTCAAAATCTACAAGTCGAATACACATGGAACTTTGGAAATAATAAATTGAAGAGTGGAGCTCCCATATCGATCGCATGACAAAAGGAGCTCATAGAACGATCGATGTAGATCGTTATTATGAAAGATGTGGGACCCATGATCGATACTATGACTTCTTCTGGATTTGGAGATTCCGCTGCCAAAATTTCAGGAAGATATTTCACCGTCTTCCACTATAAATATAGACTTGATTGTTTATTTTTAGGATTTTTATGCTGCTATTTCTTTAGTACTCCATTATAACCACGGATCATACCCGATCCATCTCTCTGTACTCAGCAATTCAAATGATTAATAAGTTATTTCTCCAAAGCGGATGTAGGCTTTCAACACCGAACCACTATAAATCGTTGTGTTCTTGTTATTGGTTATTTTCTGTTATTTAATTGCTTGTTTCCTATGATTTTATTGGATTTTCTTCATTTATTTCTCTACAAAATCTTTATTAGATGTTTGTGCCAATTTTTGGTGCAAACAAGAATAGGAAAAACCTAATCTATACTATATTATTATTAGTGAGTTGAATTTCAAGCTCACACAAGCCCCCTTGAAATTTAGCAATTGAACAGTCGCATTTTTAATTTTTTTATATTTCAAACTTTAAAATGTGATAACTTTTTCTATATTTATTGGATTTAGGAATCGTTTTCACTATTAAATCTCAAATTTAATTTGCTTTCCAATGATATCCATTGTTGATAGCTAAAAATAAATTTTTTAAAATCATAATTTTATATAGCAGCTTTAATTGCACAATTATTTTGTGTCACCGCTGTGTACCGCATTTCTGTAACAGCATTATTATGATGATCATAAACATTACATAGTAGTTATACCTAGATTATTATAATGTATTTATTATCTTTTAACATATTTGAAATGAATATTTTTTTTGAATTATACAATTATGGTTGCCTTTGAATATTGTAACTACATTATGTAATAAAGTAATAATCTTGATTGTGTTTGATAGTATTCAAACTTAGTGCAGTTATAATTTAACCCCATCAAAAAATGGTGTAATAATTTATAGGCATTTTTTGAATTAATTTAACTACGTTAGCATTTTTTTATTGCATTTACTATTGATGATTTTGACTATATTTGATAATTTTATTCAATTTTAAAACAGTTATAAATTAATGAAATTAAGAAAATGCAATTATAATTTACCAGCAAGTTTTGGGTAAATTTAACTATATTTGAAGATTTTTAACCACATTTATGTGATGAAGTAATAAATTTGGCTACATTTCAGGAATTTATTCAATCTTAATACAATTAAAATTTAGTGAATATTAGGCTCAGGTCCCTAATAAGTTTCAAAATACACAAAAACCCCAGTAAAAAAAAGTGTGTAAATTAGGTCCCTAGAATTAAGTTACTAAGTAATTGCATATAGTTATGCAATTTTTTTGGTGAATAATTGCGGAATTTTCCGCAACTTTTTGAAAAAATTGCGTAAATTTCCGTAATTTTTTGGTTGAATAATTGCGGAATTTTCCGCAATTTTTTGATATAATTGCATAAATGTCTGCAATTATTCACTGAATAATTGCATAAGTGTATGTCATTATTCAGTAACTTAATTCTAGGGACCTAATTTACAAACTTTATTTTACTGGGGTTTTTGTGTATTTTGAAACTTATTAGGGACCTGTGCCAAACTGTCCCTAAAATTTAACTACATTAATAAAATGCAGTTATAATTTAATGACAATTTTGAATTATGCATGGTAGAAATTGAATATTTCAGCTATATTTATGTGATGCAGTAATAATTTTGGTTGTACACGATGATTTATTCGAGCTTACTGTAGTTAAAATTTAAATACATTAAGCAAAAGCGGTTATTATTTTGCAGTATTTTTGGAATTAAGCAATTATTGTTTTTGAATATTTTAACTGCATTTGTGTGATGCAATACTAATTTAGCTATAGTAATAATTTTGTTTGATGTTAACGATAGTTATTTAAACGCATTATGAAAATATAATTGAAAAATGAATTTTGATTTTTGATAGCTTGAGATGATTAAATAATGACTTCACATAATTAATGCTTGATTCAACCGTGCAGCTCAGCGTTCAATACATTGCTTCCAGGTTTGATGACATAATTTGGCTAAGTTTACTCAATTTCGTTTACAATTACGATGATCAATAATACAATAAGCATATAAGTTGTTGTATTCGGGCTTAAGGTAGATGCACAGTTTAAGTTCTGGGTCAAAACATGTGTTGTAGTGAGAATAATGTTGATAACCACCTAAAAGAGTTTATTTTTTAGTTTTTGCAGTAAATTCTAAAATCACTTGCACCACCACCGTCGGAAAACTTCTAGAAAACAATTGATGAATGTATCTTTGTATAGATGATTATGTAGTCATAGTTTGATTATTAGACATAGTTAATAGGTCAGACGAGCAGTGAGAGAATTTAGTAATAATACTGCATCAATGACACTTTTGCCTTTTTTGGCTGCAGGTACAAATACCTTCAATGGTTAAAATAATTGACTGATGTAATGCATCTATTAAGGCCAAGAAAACATCACCTATTTGCGCTCAAGCCAATATCATACACGCGTTGCTAGCAGTTATTTCTAAGGCTAAAAAATGAATGGATTTCTCACAATTGTTCTCTTCTGTATGTTTTGGATATTTTCAAATATTGGTTACTGCGACCAGCTGTATGCCGTGTTTTGTACCCTGCATCGACATAGATCAGATTCGGTGAACAATAGTAATTTATATTGGAACCCATGTTATTTTCTTATTGCATCATCATTTCTATTATAATTGAATCTTCTGTTTTACTACTTTTCCCCTGTACTACATCTGTTGCTTTTTTCTTTTTTCTTTTGCTCCCTTTTTTCAGCTGTTGACAAATACTTTTCCTGACTGTTTACAAATTTCATCATATTACTATATTTCTCCCCATTACAAAAAACTTTTGTTACTCTTATTTAATTGAATCGAACTGCACTGTGTCTTTGTGTCTGCAGTTCACAGTGAACACTTCAACTATATCTATGCACATTGAAGCAGCTGTGTAATTGCAAAAGCAACAACATTGGCGTTATATGCCACAGTGAATATATCTATGCATTAGCGGATAAATTTTTAACACATTATCCTCTAAATAGTCTGTGAACTTTAACATGTTCACTGTAATTGTTTTGTTCGATTTTAATTGTGATTATCATAACCAAATATATCTATGTATTCTTTATCCTACCAAATTGTTATTCATGATGTAACACTATCGTTCAACAATGTTTTTTCATTACCACCGTATTAAATTTCTTATACATTTGGATATGACCTATGCAACAACAATATTTTTTCAACATCCGTGTGCGAAGCACGGGTTCGCACTAGTTTATTTATACAAGTTACTTTGAAGAGCGCTGCATGCGTTGTTAATCCTATGCAAGTGAGGGTTGATTACTAATTTGAATCAACGAGTGTTACGGCACGCGTTTCGCACCTGATTGTTTAATTTGCAGATTATATATATTTAACGCACTTAATAGAAAATGATTTGCACAAATATTTGATTTATTTCTTGCATTAAAACATGTTTAGCTTGTTTGAATTTTTATTTTAAGTTAAAACATCTAATTTTTTGTTAGTATTAATTTTTGTTTATATTATTAATTAGTAAAGAACAAATTTGTAAATGAAGCTTATATTTTAGATGTATTTTTAATTAATATTAAGATTTGGTAATATTACAGAGAAACGTTTTGAATTTGTAAAGTAAATTTAATTGCTAGATCTTATTTTTAACTGATATGTAAATGAAGTTTATTTGTTAGATCTTAACTTTAGTGATATTAAGATTTAATAATATTTATAGAGAGACATTTTGAATTTGCAAGGAAAATTTAGTTGCTAGATTCTGTTTTGAAGTTATATTAAGAACTGATAATATTATTTATAGAGGGGCATATTTGGTAGTTCATATTGACACCAAGTAAGTGTAACACCGAAGGTATTGCAATTATTATTAAAGATTGGACTATTATTATTCGTTTATTTATACTCTCTTGAATAAAAATTTAACCACATTTTCTTCCGTTTATTCCTTTTTCACTTTCATCTCCTTGTAATATTTAAATCCTAACCATCTATATCCACTACTAGAAAAATACCCATTTGGCATTACCGGTGCCACGCCACACCCACGCCATATTTTTGGTGTCAACGTAATATCGGTAGGTCGTATATAGTTAGCTGCCCACAAAAATATACCAATGCCGCATGGACGCCATATTTCTGGCCTGTCGCTCTCAAACATACGTCACCTAGCCCAAACGCGTCACCCCTTCTTCGTATCAATAAAAAAAACTAAAAGAAAAAGAAAAACCGTCGTCGCCCCTCCTTCATCCTCTCTCAACCCTAGTCGTCGCTCCTTCTTAAAGCCGCTATTGTCCCTCTGATTGCAAGTCCCCATAGCCTGCCACCACTCCACCACATTCAAGCCACCATCGCTCTCCACCACGCCGCCACCCCTCTGATCCTAAGTCACCAAAATCACCTCCTCACCTACCACCCGACGTTGCATCCCCTCTACATGGCAGCCACGCCACAAACAAACACCGTCCTCTGCTTTACACTAAGCTCTTTTTTGATATGATTTAATGCTCTGATTCATTATTTTATCCAATGCTCTGATTTGATTGAATTCGTATATGATAGTTGGTATATATTCGTTGGTGTATGGTTGTTGGTATATGATTTGATCATTGGTACTGTTTTGAAATTGTTTAATAAACTCATTGTTATTGATATGGTATTATTAATAAAAAATCATATATGTTTAATTTGGCATCGTCTAACAAGTACCATATATGATCGTTATATAAATATTTGTCTTTTAACCAAAACAAAAATTGATATTCATCTGATACGTTATTTGTCGGATTTGTCCTAGTATTGGACAAATTATAAACACAATGATATTTATATTTCATAAATCACTATTTCAAATCGCACGGTTAACAAAAATTTTGACAACACATTTTTCTTGTTCCTAAGGTATGCTCCTTTGCGTATGATACGAAGAATAAGGGAAAGTGTTGCCGAAATTTTGTTACACGTTCAATTTGAAATGATTTACGAAACATAAATATCATTGAGTTTGTAATGGGAAGTAGGATGACCAACCATTAAAAAAATAGAAATCCCTAGATATAACATTGAAATTATTTGTAAATAACAATAAATCGATAATAAAAATAAAACAATACAAATTATTTGTGAATTTTATTATAAATTAAAATTAATAATAAAAATAACAATAGTATATCAAAAAAATTAATAATAATGTTATTAAATTAATAACACTAATAATATATGAACAATGTCATTACATTAATAACAATAATGTTATTAAAATGACAAGCACCACTGTCCCAGTGGTTAAGTGATTTGGCTTTGGTGCGAGAGGTCACAAGTTCGAAGCTTGCGTAGCGTGATTCGAACGTTTATTGACATGTGATATGTTGTCCTAGTGACATGTTGTATATAAAGTACCATTTCAAAAAAAATGTTATTAAAATTAATAATGTTATTAAATAGATGATAAAATGTTATTATTAATGCTTGGTTTAATTAAAATTAAGAATATTATATTATTCTATGAAAAATATTGTAATTTTTTTTCACATGTAGAGTATAAAAGATGAATTATTTGAAAGATCGAAATTAGATGTACATGAAAAGTATAAAAAGAGGAATGCTACTATTGCACTTTAGAAATTTTGTGGGTGCATTCATGAAAGTGACATCTTGTAATAAAACAAATATGAAAGAAGTCCGATGTTATGCTCAAAATGTTGTTGCCTGGAATTTTTAGCATTATACGGTGATATTATATTTACGTCTATATGGTTTTAAGCTAAACTATAACATGTGGATATATCATGGAGAAAACGATCACATTGTACAAGAGGACACCCTAAATAAGGACGTATATTGTGATGAACCCCCATTGAAGAAAATGTAGATGTAGAAAATAAAATGAATGAAATGGTTCATGATGCTGCTAGTTTGGGTATGTGGACTAATGAATCAGATTTGGAGGAACATCTTGACTCGAAAGCGAAAAAGTTTTTCGGGTTGATAGATGCATCAAAACGAGTTGTAACAACTTGCATCTTAGGACACACCAATCCAAAGTCCAAAAAGGGCATTTGAACTTGTCTCATGCTAAGAAGTACGAATTGTTCGGTTTTTTCAGTTTATATGATACTGAATAAATAAAATCTTAACACATTCTGTACTTTCTGATCTCACAACGGAGTGAATAAAATATAAATACTGAAAATATCTCAAATCATTACTCATCTCATAACAATAGTAGTCAATACAGGAAATGTCTAAATAGTGTCTCCAAATTGAAATATAGCATAAGTCTAACTGACAAGTAAAATAAGATACATAAGGAACGATAATAAATAAATATAGCTTTAAAGTGCATGGTCTCCTCCTCTGTGCATCTTATTCTCATCATACCATCCACTACCCTATCATCTTGTAATAGGTACGAAGAGGAAAGAATATAAAGGGATCAAACAAGGTCTGGTTAGAGAGTTATATCACTAGTGGTATGGTCATGTAAAATTATCATATATAATCTACACTACCTAAAGCCGTTCATTTTTATGCGTGTACTATGTATAAGGAATTAGTCAATTTACACACTATAGGGTAACGGTTCTTAATATGCCTAAATTCAATAATAATCTATCATATTTCCACCCAAAGGTTGGACATCTTGAAACTAAGTAAACCGAGGAATACCCCGAGTCTACGATCTCGATAATAAACGGTCTAGTTATACATTGAGCAAATATTCTCAATGGATAAACTGCTTAAGTTGCACGTGCAACATGTATACATCACAACGCCTGAGCACACACATCGAGCATACTATCCTGATGGTAACTTGCCACCAATGCATTGAGTAACCTTATCATTAATGCTTGTATCCTATACTCTATATCATTCAACCTGCAGCAAAACTGGTCAATCAAAAATTTAATTACCCTGTAGGCAAACTGCTTATCCTCATACTCATCCTACTATTTGCAGATGTCTCTGCCTCCTCCTCCGTAGTCAACGTGTAACGACCGACAATTTTGACACTTTTAATATTAAAGTAACAAAAAATGAATTTTTAATTTAAAGATAAATTAGGTATCGTGTTTATAACCACTGCAAAGGTCTTTCAAAGCCGATCAGTTTGATATATATTTTTGTTGGACTTGGGGTTATGTTTTGCGAAATAGAGGCGATACAGTGTTTAAATAGGGTACGCAGCCACTTTTGGGACAAATGGTTACATATAATCGAACCTACCTCATCCCCATTATAAATAACGCTTAGAAAACTATCATATCAATCTCTCTTCCTTAATCCTGTAATTACTCTTAATCACAATTTAATGGTGGATGATTTCCGCTAATTACAAATTGATTTAAAATTCAAATTTTCTAAAACCCTACATATTATATATCATTTCAAAGCTCCCGATGAAGGGCATCAATGAAAATTGTTCGGATGTCATAAAAATGCTCGAGTTAACCAAAATTAACAGTCAAAGATGCCAATGGCGAAACCCTAGATGTGCAAATTGGGAGGGTATTGATTCGATGACCAATTGATGCAATTAAAGGTGCAGAATGGTAGAGCTCAACGAGAGGAACTCATATCTCATTTAGATTTTGAAAATAGAGCACAATGTAGTGGGAATTTGACTTTGAAGTTGACGACACTACAACTTTGACCAATGATTAGCAGCAATGTGAGCACCTTGGTGGGTCGGCAGTAGTCCTGTTGGGTAGAGGAGGTTGGCAGCTTTTAGAAGCAGGTGGTTTCGCGGGATTTGGGAAGTTTATTATTATTCATAAAATGAACTGGGATTTTAAATAATAATATGAATTTTAGTGAAAAAAGTATTGGTTTGTGTAAATGAAAAAATGATTGATTTCACGGTGTTTATGGTATTTAGAAAGTATTATTATCATTGTCTATTTAATAAAATAAAAAGCAGTTTTTGAATAATAAAAATAATAAAGAAATGTTTTCCAAAAGTTCTTTTAGATAAAATAAGTACTATTTTGAGATAAATAGTAATAAATTGGTTTTGAAAATTATTAAAGGTGCTTTAATATACATTATTATTTGGACGTAAAATAATAATAATATCGCTTTAAAAAGCGATTTGATGAAGATGACTGTTTTTGATTTAAGATGCGATGTTTAGAAGTATTTGGAGAAATGGAAGTACAATAAATGGCTTAAAGAGTATATTTGAGATGCAATAGTAAATGGAGCTTTTATTATAAACAATATTTAAATAATTTTATACTTAAGAGAATAATGGTCATAAATATATTATTCCGGTGGTTGTATGATGTGTGATTGAGTATTGATTGTAATTATCACATATATTTGATGTCTGATGACTATATCGCATTTTGATGAGCATATGGTATCCTACCATTATTTCTTGTAGATGATGTACAATTAATTGTGGTTATTGTATGATTTATGTTATGTTACTAATGTTAATTGATTATTACGATTTAATGATTGAATTTATGTCACTACCGTGGGGTGATTAGTACACATTTGATGTCTTATACTTACATCGATGGTATGTTACAATAGTTGATGATTAGCATGTAAGTAATATATTCGCATTACTTTCTTATTTGATGGATTGAGTTGGGATTGAGTATTGTTGATGTTTGATGGTTGTGTACTATTATTGTTGTTGTCCCATATAATGATTTGTTTTGATGGATAAGTAGGAATACTATTTTATGCTTACTATTTGCATTAGTTGCATTGAAGCTATGGTTGTTATATATTAACAAGTATTTGGACGTAGGAAATAGAACTAGTGGGCTTGATCCTCCAAAAGTGGTACGTTGGCAGTGTTTAACAGTCCAAAGCTCCCTTGTGGTCAGGGCGTATAGAAATTGGCATAGTCCTAAACATAGTTGACCCTTTTCTTTTATATATATACATATATATTTGTATATATTTGTATATTTCTAAGTTTGTAGGTGGAAGCAAAGAAGGGAACAAAGAATCTAGAATAGGTCAAATCTACAGTATGATTGGTATATCTCCTGTATTATAGTTGTATAGTTGTAGTTGTGAATTAAATGGTTAATATATCGATATGATTATTATCTAATGTTTAAATTTGTGCAATACTTAATTGTTGAAATGTCAGTTATGTTTAAATCTCATTTTGAGGTTTTCCCTTTTTGTTCATTGTTTTAGAATTTTTCCATGGTCCATTATTTTTAACGTTTGAAACTAGTAGTAAGCGTATTTTGTTGGTGTTTATAATTATTTTTAGATGTTTAAAATAGTGGGTTGTTAAGCTGGCATCAAAGCTTAGGTTTAGTGATTCCCTAATTCTTAGGTAGTTATAAACCAATTACTATAGTTTAATTTATATCTTTGGTTAGGTTAGAACATAAAATGAGAGGGCATTTTGATTGACAATTGTATGCATTGTGTGTATTGGTTGTTTTTTAACCACCATTACCAAGATAGATGAAGTAGGAGTGGGGTAGGACGAACAGTTATAAGAGGGGATGATTGTTGGTTATAACACATGTGATACACACCTGATGTTAAATTATAATTGGAACCTAACGTTAATAAGATGGAACCAGTTTTATTTTTAAGTAAATAATATTTATTTGGAAAATTTATAAAATATACATTTTTGATTTTAAAGATATTTTATTAAAATGGGAAAAATGTTTATTTTTGGATATAAAGTGATTTGTTAAAAAATTTGCTGAGAAATAAAGTATTTAATTTGGGCAAATAAAATACATTTACGAAGATATTTTTATAAGGAAGAGTAAATATTGTAAAAATATTTTATTTGGAAGATTTTAGTAAAAAGATGTTTTAATTAGATATTGGAACTTAAATTCAGTTTTTAAAGAGACATTTTAGTATAGGAAAATTTGTCACCCTTTTGGAATGTATTTCTATAATAGTATTATGATATAGAAATACTTGGTTGAAAGTGGAAAAATTTTATCTATGGAAAAGAGAAATTATAGTTGAAGAATGTTCTATTTGAAAATACTTTTATGAAAGGATGTTTTTATTTGAAATATTTTATTTTGATATAAGTGTTTTAATGAAAACATTTTAGTTAAAATTTGTCTTTAATTTGGTAACATCCTTTGAAAGGATACATGTTGAAAAGTATTTTGCAACCTCATTTTGATTTAGGATACTTTGTAAAATATTATATTAAGGGATATTTTGGAAAATAATACTTCTGGTTAACAGACATTTTAGACTATATACTGTAAGGCTAAGGAGTACTTATTTAATAACATGGTTAAAGGGAAAGAATTATTTTTATAATAGTATAATATTTAAAATATATTTTTCAAACGTACCTTGTTGGAAAATACCTAGTGAGATTCCTTATTGTAAAGAAAAATATATTTTATTTTGAAGGAATTATTTTCTCAAAAGAAGAATTTGAAAATTATATAATAAAAATGCTTTTAGTTGCAAAATTATTTCATTAGTAGAAATATTTAAAAATAATTAATGGAATTATTTTTATTTAAGAAGTATCTTTTGGAGTAAAGAATGCGATAAAATATCTATTTGAAAGAACTTTTTATCAAAGGAGTATATTTTATTTTGGAAAATTTTTGTTTGAAAATTGATTTTGGTTGTAAGGATTTTTCTCTTAGAGGATACTCTATGATAAATGATGTTTTGAAAAGAAAACATTTTTGGGGTAAAGAGTTTTGGGTTGAAAAATACCTGAATTGAAAATTGTTTTATTAAGGATATATTTAGAGATATATTATTAAGAAATGATTTATTATAAAGTGTCTAGTTTTACAATACCCTGAGAAAATATTTTACTAAGACGAGGATGGTTTGATTTGAAAAGTTAATGGTTGAAAAAATTAACGGTGTCTATAATAAAAATGATTTAAAAGTTTTATTGAAATTAAAGTATGAATTATATAAGGTTAGTATTTATGAATTTCTAGAAAAATTCATAAATAATAACTAAAATTATATTCTAAATTATGATTTAGAAAGTTTATTATTATTTATAAAATGAAATGGGATTTAAATAATAGTAATATGAATTTTAGTGAAAATAGTATTTTTTTTTGTGTAAATGACAACAAGATTAATTTCATAGTGTTTATGGTATTTATGAAATATCATTGTTACTGTCTAATTAATAAAATAAAAAAGCAGTTTTTGAATAATAATAATAATAGTAAATAAATGATTTTCAAAAGTGTTTTTGGATAAAATAGTTACTATTTTGAGATAAATAGTAATAAACTAGTTTTGGAAAGTATTAAAGCAGTTTTAATATATATTACTATTTTGATGTAAAATAATTATAATATTGTTTTAAAGGGCGATTTGATGAAGATTACAATTTTTGATTTAAGATGCGACGTTTAGAAGTATTTGGAGAAATGGAAGTACGATAAAGGATTTAGACAGTATATCATCGTTTAAAAAGAGTCATACTGTTTTGAGATGCAATAGATAAATTAAGCTTTATATCAAACAATAATAAAACAATTTTATACTTAAGAGAATAATGGTCTTAAATATATTATTCAGGTGGTTGTAGGAAGTGTAATTGAGTGTTGATTGTAATTAATACATATATTTGATGTTTGATGACGATATCACATTTTGATGAGTGTGCGTTATCGTATCATTATTGCTACTAGATGACGTGTAGTTAATTATGGTCATAGGTTGACTTACGTTGTGTTACCAATATTGATTTGATTGGTACACATTAAATGGTTGATGTTTTGTCATTATTTTGCGGAGTTAGTACACATTTGATGTTTTATACTTACATTGACGATACATTACTATAGTTGATGATAGTATGTACGTAAGTATATTCGTTTTGCTTTCTTATTTGATGGATTAAGTTAGCATTCAGTATTGTTGATGTTTGATGATGTTTGATTGCTGTATACAATTATTGTTTCCCGTATGATGATTTGCTATGATGGATAAATAGGAATACCGTTTTCTGCTAGTATTATTTGCATTAGTTACATTGGTTGCTAGGTTGTTATGTACTAACAAGTATTTTGATGTGGAAGAAGAGTAGGAAATAAAACTACATGGCTTAATCCTCCAAAAGTGGTATGCTTGTACTATTTGTAAGTTTGTAGGTTGAAGAAAAGAAGGGAACACAGAGTCTGGAATGGGTCATATCTACAGTATGATTTGGTATATATCCTGCCTTATAGTTGTATAGTTGTTGTTGTGAATTAAATAGTTAATGTATTGATATGATTACCATCCAATGTTTAAATTTGCGTAATACTTAATTTTTGAAATGTTATTTATGTTTAAATTCCATTGTGAGGTTTTCCCTTTTTGTTCATTGATTTAGAATGTTTAAATTTTATATACCAACAATCCACTGTCTTTAACGTTTGAAACTACTTATAAGCGTATTTGGTTGGCATTTATAATTATTTTTAGATGTGAAACATAGTGGTGCGTTACACAACAAATATGGGATCAGAGCCGGCAACAATAATAATAAGAGCGTCTAATTGCGATTTAATCATACGCCACATTGAGTGTCATATTATACGACATCATGAAGTGTGAATCTATATACACCACCATGTGTGAAACAAGTCCAACACATTACGCAGCTCCATGCTGTTACGTGAATTCCTGAAAGTCAAGGAACTGGAAACAAGTTTCATTGAACTACCATACTTGGCATGCAGCAGGTTTAGATTCAATCTAGGTTGTCTACAGGTTTTTAGTCGACAGAATAGTCATGTCAGTCGACTAGTTACTTGTACCCTATTTTTTTCCATAGACTGCAAAATCAGCCAACTAAACGACAACTACAATTGATTGAAAGGAAATTCATTCGATTGGATACTCTAGACAATCGACTGTTTGACCCCAAAAATGAACTATTTTCTTGCAAGTTGGACCAGTGTTTTTCTCAAGGTTTTGCAGAAAAAATTCAATTGACCAGTCCTATTTTCAATCAACTGGATTTCCAGAATTAGGGTTTTTCCAACATGTTTAAATTATCGTTTTGATTAAATTTTAATTGTTTATCTTTAGTTCTTTTATTCAAACTTTACGTATAACTTCGAATTGGTATAGTCTTAATTTTAAACAGTTGTACAATTACAATTTTTATCATATCCAACCATTTATACATTTTATCCCATAACTATATATAACTATTTAACGATTCATCTACGTTTTCAGTTCCATACAAATTTCGTAGAATCAGATTTAGATGATTTTATGGGACATATAAATAAATTCACCTTTATTAATTCAAGTCTATTAAATAAATCAAATCTATATGTTTAAGAGGCGAATCATAACCAATTTACCCTCCCTTATGTTTCAACAATTATATTATCAAATCATTGCCTAAGGTTTCCTAATTATCTCAATTCATATAGGTCTTCAATTAAAATTATCAATTCAAATCAAAAATTATATTTTTAATCCTAAATTAATGTCTAAAGGAAATTTAATTACTTATCTACATCATAATCATGCCGTAGATAAATCCATTCTCCTTTTATGCTGTTTTAAAGAAAGCTCCTTCTCCACTTTTATTTGATTTGGTGTTTTCCTCCTTTTATTTTGCTTGCAGTTATTTTGATTTGCTTCCTCTCTTATTTTTAATTTGATTCTCCTATTTTGTTATATAGGAATTTGTTAGAACTTCCATTCTATGGTTTCAATGACAACAACTATACAATCACATATATTATATATCTTATCAAGACTACAAGTATATATTACAAAAGATCATCATGCTCAAAGATATTGGGACTCGAAGACAAGCCAAGACTTATGGGCCATGCTATGATTAGTAAGGTTATACTAGTGTATTAAGAGTCTTAGATAAATATTGTAAGGTCTCCTTGAGTATATACACACACACACGAATTAATATACATAAAATTATCACTAAAAACATTTAACATTGGCATTGAAAACTATGATAATCAAATAAGGCCATCCACAGACGTCTATGGAAAAGCCACAGACATCTGTGAATATTTTCGGGTAACTATTCCCTAAAGCCACAGATGTCTGTGGAAAATCCACAGACATCTGTCATCTGGCAACTGCTCTATTCTGAAAGGATGCTTCATTTCATATTGAATAATAACATCTTTTCTTCAACGGTTGCATCCATTAAAACAAATAAAGTTTGTTTAATAGTAACAACTCACCATATGCATATATTTAAACCTATATATACTTCAAAGATTGAGAATTGTAGTGATTCTATTCTCTTGATTTCCTATTAACTTCCAATTTACAAATTCATGCATCTCTTACTATCAGTCAAAATATGTGTTATTTGGAACACATGATTGTCAAAGAATTACTTTTGTATTAGCCTATTCCTCCGCGCGAAGTGAGAGTTATTTGGTCAAAAGAAATACCGAAGGGGAGCTTCGGGACTGGAAGTAGGACGGGAGGTCCGAACTAGTATAAAATACCTGGTGTGCTCGCTTTTATTATCTTTCTTATTTATACTCTATTAATTTACTCTACTTAGTATAATTATCAGTACATACTTTTACATTAGTATATAAGTTGCATTATATAAGATCCTATACAGTTTCGGTATCAGAGCATGGTCATTTCAGTCTACAGTAAAACGTAGTTGAAAAATCATTAATATGGCAAGCACTTTTCAAAAAAGTCAATCAACTGCACGTCCTCCACTATTTACTGGTTCTAACTTTGCTTACTGGTCAACTCATATGAGAATTTTTATGGAAGCAAATGGGTTAGAAATATGGCTAGCAACTCAAAACCAATATGAAGCACCTAACACCCACATTAGCACTTGGAAAGATGCACAAAAAGCAGTGGCATCTAACAATGCCAAAGCAATGAATGTACTATGTTGCTCACTTGAGTGAAATGAGTTTTCACGTGTCATGCTTTGCACCACTGCATATGATATATGGCGCACTTTACAAGTCACACATGAAGGCACAACTAAAGTTAAGCAAACTAAAATCTCGATTTTACAAAACCAATTTTCATATTTCAAAATGAAAGCGAATGAATCAATTATTGATATGTATGCTAGATTTCAAACCATTCAACACGATCTCATGGCACTTGGAGTCAAATTCACAGCTTTTGATTTAGTCACAAGAATTTAAAACTCTTTGACAAATGAATGGGAAAGAAAAGTTTTAACCATCGAAGAAGCTAATGATCTTTCTCAACTCAAAGTCGAAGAGCTAATAAGAAATCTGATGTCGTATGAAGCTAACTTGCAGGCTAGAAAGGATACAAATCATGAAAAGAAAGACATAGCATTCCAAGAAAGTAACGAAGATTCGGACTTAGGCGAAGATGAGATTGTTTTTATTGCCAAAAACTACATCAAATTCAAGAAGTTCAAGAAGATGACCAGATTTTTAAATGGTGGCAAATTAAACTCCTCAAATCAAACATCAATTAAATGCTATGAGTGACAAATTTGGTCACATAAAGAAGGACTGTCCACAGCTCAATAATGATAAAAATAAAAGCAAGTTTGGAAAATTCAAGAAAAAGAAAAGAGCCTTTCAAGTAACATGGGACGATTCAGATTCATCTTCTTTATCTAACAGTGATAGTGAAAGTAACATGGAACAAGCAAATGTGTGTTTTATGGCTAACACTGATGAAGTACGTCCTGAACTTACGTATGAGGAGATAATGGAAATTGGCATTGAATTAGATGATAAATATAGAGAATCAAAAAAATTAAATAAAGAATATGTAGGAATGTTAACTAAAGCAGAATTTGAAATTGTATTATTAAAAAATAATCTTAGAAGAAGAATTAGAAATTATTCGAAAAAATGTGCAACGTTATTATCTCAAAATGACATCCTATTACATGATTTAGAAAATTATAAGTTAGAAAAAGTTAATCATGAAAAGAAAAACTAGAATTAACAAGAATATTTAGATTCTAGTAATATTGAAATTCGTGATCTTAAAAGTAAGTTAGATAAAATAACAAATAATATGACAAAATTCAATAAAGGAAGACAAAATTTAGAAAATTTGATTAAGTCGTCTAAACCATCTGGAAATCGAAATGGATTAGGTTTTAAAAGCAAACAAAGGTCAAAGAATTATAACACATTATACACAAAAATTCAAAAAGCCAAAGTTATAAGCTAAGATTAAGAATTCATACACAAGTATGCTCAAAATATGGATTCCTAAAACAAATAATAAACTTATTAGACAAATGTATATTGATGAATATTTAAATAAATTCGTTCATAACAATAATTACATTCCTAATGTAAAAAGAAGTGGATACTTGATAGTGGTTGCTAAGCACATGCCTAGAAATGCTCATATGTTATCCAATATAACATATATAGATGGTGGCACTGCGACATTCGGAGATAATTCAAAAGGATTTATCATCGACATTGGAGAAGTCATCAATATCGGTACTTCTAATTCTCCTATTATTACTAATGTTTTATTGGTAGAAAATTTAAAACATAACTAATTAAGTATAAGTCAATTATGTAATAAAGGATTTAAAATTAATTTCAAGAAAAACAAATGCCATATCTCTGACCAAAATAAAAATCTAATTTTTGAAGGATTTAGAAATTGAAACATATATGCTTTAAACATGAATGTTAAAAACAACACAAATTTCTGCTTAACCGTAAATCATGATGATCCTCATCATGGTTATGGCATAAACATTTTTGTTACATAAATTTTAAGAATATCAACAAACTAGCTAAAAATGAATTAGTTAGAGGATTATCTAAAATCAACTACAAGATTAAAACCCTATGTGGCGCTCGTCAATTTGGTAAATTAAAGAAAATTTATTTTAAATCTAAAAAGGAAATCTCCACAAAACTATCTCTCGAACTATTTCATCTAGATTTATTCGGACCGACTCAAGTACGCTCAATAAATCATAACAAATATGTTTTTATAATTGTTGATGATTTTTCAAGATATACTTGGATATTATTCTTAAAATATAAAAGTGACACTTTTGAAATATTCAAAAATTTTGCCAAACGAATTACAAATCCGATGAACTTAAAAATTAAAAGTATACAAAGCGATCATGAAGGTGAATTTAAAAATGAACTATTTATAAATTCTTGCAACAAAAAGGGAATTATTCATAATTTTTCATTTCCATGTACAACACAACAAAATGGTGTTGTAGAAAGAAAAAAATTGAACTTTACAAGAGTGTGCACGAACCTTACTAAATAGTAGTAACCTACTAAAAAGTTTTTGGGCTGAAGCTGTTGCTACCGCATGTTATGTATTGAATCATGTAACACTTAGACCAATGACTAAAAACATACGCTATGAAATATTTTTCAAAAAGAAACCTAAAGTATCGTATTTTCAAGTATTTGGACCAAAATGTTTTGTTTTAAACACAAAAGACTATCTTGAAAATTCGATTCTAAAGCTGATGAAGGATTTTTTTATTGGCTATTCGGATCGAAGTAAAGCATATAGAATTTTTAATAAATGAACAAACATTATAGAAGCAAGTCTTCATGTATCATTTGATGTAAACTTTACAATAAAAAAATTATGACGATGAAGAAGTTATAAATAAATCTATATACCTGTACATGAAAATAATAATAATATTATTAATAACAATAATGATAATGTGATAACTTCACCACCTAGGATATTAAAGGACCATCCAATTAATAATATCTTCGGTGATTTAAATATAAAAGTATCAACCATAAAATAGTTGAATAAAATGAGTCAAGTTGCGTATATATCAAATTTTGAACCTAAAAATTATACAGAAGCATCAAAAGATGATTTTTGGATTATTGCAATGCAAGAAGAACTTAATCAATTTGAAAGAAATTATGTATGGGAACTTGTACCAAGACCAAACGATCAATCTGTAATTGGAACAAAATGGGTTACTAAAAATAAAGTTGATGAAAATGGAAACATTGTTAAAAATAAAGCAAGATTAGTAGCTCAAAGATATAATCAAGAAGAAGGAATTGATTATGAAGAGACATTTGCTCCAGTAGCACGTCTCGAAGCAATACAAACATGTGAAGCTGAGTATATATCAGTAGCCTTAGCCAGTGCATAAGTAATATATATACAACAAACTCTCCAAGATTTCGGTAAAATCATAACAAATTCTCCTATATATTGTGATAATACTAGTGTTATAAATTTGTCAAAAAATTCTATTAATCATTCTCAAACAAAACACATTGATATTCATCACCATTTCTTAAGAGATAATGTTGAAAAGGGAATTATATCACTTGAATATGTAAATACCGAAAATCAAACTACGTATTTTTTTACCAAACCACTAAGCTAAATAACATTTATAAAAATTAAGACGAGACCTGGGAATATGTTCTTACAATGAATTTGTAAACTAAGATAAAAAAATTAATTTAACTCATATAAATTGCACAAAATAAATTTTGTAAAATTAATTACACATAATTTTATCCTCATGAAAACTACTAACTTCTGTTAAAATTCTTTGGTTAAAATTTTATTCTAACAAATAGACTTCTAGATATAGTAAAACAACTTTTATATAAACCAATTTTTCTATAAACTAAATACACATATTTTTACCAAGCTTCATTTGCAAACCATTTCTATTCAAAATGTCTTCCGATCACGACTCCACTTATTCGACTATCGACTTTAGCTCACCTTCATCGAATAGCACCTATGTATCACTAACTAAATCCATATCTCCTTCAATTCGATCGGTCTCTCTAAATATTATTGCATCATCTACGTATCACACTGGCTTTTCCCCTAAGGAAAAGAAATCCAAACAGTCAATTGATCTAGAATCAACATCTCTCAAGAATAAAGTTGATGAAATATATCACTATCAACAAGAAATGATGGGAATCCAACGAGAAATGTATTATGAGCAACGACGTTAAGGATCTCATCTTAACTTTCTCGAAAAATGCATTCTAGCAATTTGTGGACATTCACCAACAAAAAATTGCATACATAAAAAATCTCCCCGTTTAAAAGAAACTCCTGTCAAAGCTTATAACATTACTCCAAGAAATTTATACAAGCTAGGACCATCAAACCAAGACTGGATTGATACTCCAACTCGTCCAAGTTGGTCTCCACTAAAGCCATTAGTTGAAGACAAAAGTTGAGCTGAATTCATGGGATTTACAACAAATTAGAAAGTCCGACCACTCTAACAAAGACTACGATTATGATAGAATTTCGTCTAAATTATTTGCTTGATATTGTAATTATATATATATATATTGTTGTATGAATTTTTTTTTCAAAAATTAATATATTCTGCAAACAAGTACCACGGACGTCTGTGGAAAAACTCAAAGACGTCTGTTAATGGGTTTGAGAAAAAATTTCCTGAAACCATAGACGTCTGTGATAACCCCACAGATGTATGTGACTGGTTTCGGGAAAAAAATTTCCTAAAACCACAAACATCTGTGATACCCCCACAGACATTTGTCATCAGCCTCGGGTTCAATTTGTTGTAGCCCTATATATTCATTTTTTACCCCCTTTCAACTATTTACCAAACTATCTTCAAAACTACACTGAAACCCTAGTTTCTAAAGCTCTATTTGCTCAAAATGTCTCCTAAGGCAAAGATTCCAGTTAACAAAAGATCAAAGAAAGGTCAATCTTCATCTTCTCAAAACCCCTAGTCACAGGTGCCTACATTCAAGAGTGGCTTTGAAATAGCACGATTTCTAACAAGAGATTTGAAGAGCTAAACAAAGAAAGCTTCATTCTGGCTCATTCTACAGATTGCGCAAGTTTGGCGAATATGGAATTCAAGAACTCATCATCGCCACCGGCTGTCGAGATTTAATCAATTTTGACGAAAACAAGGTACAAATTGATCAATTGGCAATCTTTCCTTTTTACGCCAACTTATGTAGTAATGATATTTGGACGCCTGAGAATGATGATGGTTGGTTATGGACAAGTGTTTACAGTCGCTTTTTAAAAATTAGCGTAAGCACAATTGGTCGTATACTAGATTGTTCCTCGTTCGGACTTGATTTAGAAAAATTCCCGACTAGAGAAATTTGCCACGTGATGAAATAACACATCAAATTTGGGAGGATAGAATGCCATAGTAGAAATCTGTTTATTTACGCCCAAATGCTAGGTTATTAAATCATATGATAATCAATACGATAATTCCCAGCTCACGAAGTTATGAACAAATATACGAAAACGATTACAAAGCTCTCTACGGTATATTTAGTGGGATACAAGTAAATTGGGCTAAGTTTATTCATGACGAAATAAAAAGCTTTTGGTCTCATCACCGTCGCACAATTATATATGCAACATATATTATGCGTCTCTTACATGGTCTCGGGGTATCTTCTTATATTTCCCATTTTGAAGAAATCCCTATCAAGGAGAGTTGTATAAGATTTTTATCTTTAATGCACCTTCCCCCAATGACCACCTCCAATTGTCTCACTGGCACAATTGACCATGCAACAACACAACAAATGTATCTGGGTCCTCAACCTCCTTCCGCTCCTCAACAAACACATTCACCTCATCCTTTACAGCAACCTGGCTCCTCTAGTCATACTACCAAATACTATTCCGATTCAGAGATTCAAGAAGCTCGCTTTGAACCAATGCAAAATGAATCAATCCATAATTTAACACTTAAAAATAAAAATTTAACCACGGTCACACAGCAGGCTTTGAACAATAAAATGACTGGTTTGGATTCAACACGAATGATTAAGATGGAAAACACTTTAGAAAATGTCATTTCCACTTTAGGAAAAGCGATGAGAAAAGTACGTGGCAGATCATCTTCTCGATCATCATCTTCTCATTTACCTACCCCACCTCCTCAAACTCAAACACCAATTTACCATGCTCATACTTCTCATGAAGGAACTTCTCAAGACAAAGGGAAGACTATCAAGCAAGAACAAGCTAAAGTGGAGGAAGAAGATAGTGATGATATGTCCTTGTCCGACCCTCACCAATTTCATCATCAACATTACATGGCTTTCTGAGGACTTTCCATTCAAGAAAATGAAGAATATAATGATCAAACTAATTGGTCAGCAGCATACGAGAAAGATCCTTCATCATACTAGGAGTATTATGAAAATTATGGTGGATTTTCCTATTTTTCAAACCAGTAGCTGTGACGCCCCACCTCTATACCCGCGCTAGCCAAGAACACTACGGTGTAATGCTGTCAACTAGCATGGAGAATAAGGCTGTTGAGGAGCGATCATCCGTGTAATTGCTTTGTGCGAGTACCGATATGTCAGATAGTATAACATGCATTTCTATTTCAGGAGGAAATCCGACGTACCGATACAAACTCAAAGCTACTACACAGTGGCTATAGTAGTTTAGGACAATAGGTATAAAGATAACACAGATAACATAAATGCGGAACACAGATGGAACAAAAAGTCTCATATATATAATAACTGGACAACATTAAATGCCAAGGGAACACGAAGCAACCCAATAATTACATATGCCCAAATGAACCAATATGGAAATGATCAAAAGCAAATGCAATGCTACCAAATCAGAACAGCCTACATGATGGTCAACTGCAACAAGACTACTCAAGTTCAAAAACAAGCATCAATGTACACTGGGATGAATGCAACTTCAAATGACTACTGGAATGTGGAACTAACCAGACAATTGAACAGCAGTGCAGCAGCTACAAACAAGTAGACATGTAACAGTTTCAAACAACATCAATATCTACAACAAATGCAATTGCATGTATGTAATGCAGACAGGGACCAAAATGTCCAGATGAACTAAGAAGTCATCAACAGTTCAAGCATGTACAACAATAAAGACAAATTCGAGTACATCATGAAACAGAACCAAATGCAGTTCAACTGAAATGAACACAGGTGAAGGCAGAGACCAAAGAATGACAACATGAACAAACTCAAGTGATAACAGTTAAATGTACACAGGGATCACTATCTACATGAGTTAGTTCAAAAGAAACTGGCAACAAATACATGATCAAGTGAACACATACATATGACCATAGTAAAACAGTGAATGCACCAGAAACATGCAAGCTATAATGCAACCAAGAAGCAAGTATATGCAGAAAGCTACATGAATGAAACTATGATATGTATCAGACTTTCCACTGAGGACAAATGAACATGCAGAACTCAAGTACATATGCAGACCAGAGGAATGCAACTAAAACTGATGATAGTGGTAATCACATAGTGAAATGCAACTGATGATAGTGAATGAGACAACAACTTTAAACTCAAATAAACAGCAGCCTCAACATCAACAAAGAACAATGGATGCAAACCCAAGTCAACATGAAACTAAAAACTGCAAACATGACACAGCAAACAAGAATGTCATAATGCAGACAACAAACTCATGGACCAACTAAAATGGAGAGACCTTTGCAAGTATACAAGTTCAGAATGGCATGTGCAAACCACACTGGAACAAAATGACAATATCAACATGGATGCAGATACAAGACTGTCAGCAAGCAAATTCAAAGTGACAGTAACCAATGTGCAAAATATATATACAAAATGATCGAGTGCAACAGGTCGCAATGAAACCCAAATGACAGAAATGAGACAGTGAATCAATTGGAAACTTAATGTGCATCTACAACTACAGTTCGAGTTATATCACAGTGCCAACATCACGAACAAACTTAGTGCAAATCAGTTCGAAATCCAAGCAGTGTAACTAACTGTGATCAACTACAAGGTATGCAGGTAAAAAATGAAATGGAATGCAACTGCAAGTCCAATCAGTGAAGATGGCCAGAGATGAAGCTCACAGGGGCCGGAGAAGAGAGTTCACAGAGAAATCTAATACAATGTAGATGGTCATATGAAGTAGCATTTACGAAGTTCGAAAGCATTTACGAAGTAAATCAGAACGAAAACGAACTTTCCAGAAGCAGTTAGGTAAACCTCAAGCCAACATCATAAATCGAACAACGAGCAAAGTGAATCGACAAACTCAAACCATTTAACACAAACGAAAATCATAAAATTCGAAGTAGATGTGAGTAAGGGGAATTACTCACCTTCTTCGACGTGGCAACCGAGAGCAACGAGGAATCGATCGAGCAAGGCAATTCTCGAACAACCATAGATACGATCGAAGTAGGAACGGCACTTCGAAAAGCCCAAATTTCAGAGCGCAAAAAGGAACGAAAGCCCCAAATTTTCACAAAGCCCTAATTCAGTTGAACGAGATAGATGAGGCCGCCATTTTTTTCTCAAGGAAGAATAGAAGAGGATCGGGTCATATAAAATAAAATAGGGCCGGCTAAAAAGGGGAAAGGGTTTGCAATCAAAATGAAGAATGAATCGAGAAGGGGGGAAATCAGGTCGAACAAAATAAGAAAGGGAACGGGTCGAACGATTTTTCAAAAGAATTTTAACTTGATAAAATTCCAATAAAATTTGGCGAACAATTTAATCACCTAGTGACGATCATTAATTGCTATGAATATCCGGGTTGTTACAAGTATCACTAGCTTATTTTATTTCCTCCTCTTCTTCTTTTTTAAGTTATGTTATTTAACCTTCATTTCATTTTGTATTACTTATGTCTCTTGTTAAAACTCGTGTTTGTTCTCTATAACTTATCTTATGTTCTTTTTTTTGACATGTCTATGATTATATATCTATTGTATGTGTGCATAATTTTTTTTCTTCTGTTTTGATAATGACAAAGGGGGAGAAATATATGCATATACATAGATAGAGATAAAATTAAGGGCAAGTTATTTTTATCATAACTAACGATTGTATAGTTGTCATCATCAAAAAGGGGGAGAATGTTAGAACCTCCATTCTATGGTTTGAATGACAATAACTATACAATCACATATATTATATATTTTATCAAGATTAAAGGTATATACTATAAGAGATCATCATGCTCAAAGGTATTGGGACCCAAAGACAAACAAAGACTTATGGACCATGCTATGATTAGTAAGGTTATACTAGTGTATTAAGGTTCTTAGATATACATTGTAAGGTGTTATTGAGTATATATATACACACGAATTCATTTACATAAAATTAGCACTAAAAACATTCAACATTGCCAGTGAAGACTGTGATAATCAAATAAGATCATTCACAGACGTAGGTGGAAAAGCCACCGACGTCTGTGAATATTTTCGGTAATTATTCCCTGAAGCCACAGACGTTTGTGGAAAATCCACAGACGTCTGTCATCTGACAACTGCTCTATTCTGAAGGATGCTTCATTTCATATTGAATAACGACATCTCTTCTTCAACGTTTGCAGCAATAAAAACAAATAGAGTTTGTTTAATAGTAATAACTCCTTATATGCATCTATTCAAACCTATATATACTTCAAAGAATGAGAATTGTAGTAATACTATTCTCTTGATTTCCTATTAACTTTCAGTTTACAAATTCGTGCATCTCTTGGTTACATAACCTCAATCTATCATAATCAAAATACCATTTTGATTAAACTACTTCCTACAACTCAAAGTATTCACAGTCACATACTCAAAGGAGATCATTGGAAGATTTGTATTATAAGTCAAAATCCGTGTTATTTGGAACACACGATTGTCAGAGAATAACTTTTGTATTAGCCTATTCTTCCATGCGAAGTGAGGGTTATTTGGTCAAAGGAAATACCAAAGGAGAGCTTCAGGACTGGACGTACGACGGAAGGTCCGAACCAGTATAAAATGTCTAGTGTGCTCGGTTTTGTTATCTTTCTTATTTATACTCTGTTCATTTACTCTACTTAGTTTAATTATTAGTACATACTTTTACATTAGTATATAAGTTGCATTATATAAGATCCTATACATTTTCAGAATTGATTTAATATTTGTTTTGAAGAGATTTGTGGAGATAGATTTGAAGCGATAAATTTAGATCTATATTTTCTTTATTTGGATGGAAGTTAAGGTTTTTAAAGTAAAGGGAGTGGGGCTTGGCTATATTTGTAGATAGAAATTAGGTGAAGTCTAGGCGTGGGAAAATTATTGCTTTACATATACCCCATATCTTTACATATATGTAAAATTCCTTTCTTGTTACTTTGTTAAAATAATGTTTATCCTACCCTAATCAATGTCATCAATTAGAATTCAAACTAATATCATTAACTGATATTCTATATATATATATATATATTAGCTATTGTAAAGGATCATAGATTAATATTCACACACACAACAGATATATATATATATATATATTGATTAGGAACCTTACTCTTTATAGTAATTGTTTAACTAATTGTAGTTAATTGGTATTAATTTTTCAAAATTCAAAATTTGGATTTACCCTTATTCTTTACAAATAAAGAGCATTTTCTTTAATTAATGCATTCCTTCCATAAATATATTATTATCATCTCTTTTAAAGTACATAACATTTTCTCATAAATTATTAGAGTTACTTTTATTATCATGGTAATTAGTGTTTTCCCTCTAAAGCGGTTTAATTTCTTTGCAAGTAAATATCTCTCATATTTTCTTTTAATGCATATAAAACTATTTTATTCTTCTAAAGTAATTTAATCATACCAACGGGGTTGGCTCAGTTGGTTGGAGTTGAGACTACGAGATCAAAGGTCATGAGTTTGATCAAGGAGATCGTTACTTGTTGGCATTAATGAACCATGCTCAAAAAAAGTAATTCAAACATATTCATAAAATTACTATATACAAACAAGAGTTATAAATTACTTATTAATTAAATTTTGACTTATTCCTTTCTTGTAATCAATCTTTAAGATTAATTTCAATATAGGTACAAAACTCAAAATCCCCCTAAAAACCCATTTAGGACTTGACCCGTTTTGCCCCAAAATGCATGCTATGGTAAACGATCTATATTTCCCTTATCCGGTGTTCATTTCAAACATTTGATATCTGAATTTATGCTAGAAAAATATACTTGATGCAATGTAAAAGTCATATTCTCCAATTTCCTTCATTGTAAAATTTAATTTTCATCAACTTTATGTAAAGTTACCAAAATGCCATTTTTAATTATTATTAAAAGTATTGGGTTAAACGACCACTGTATAAAAGCTGTAAAATGAAACACATATCAATGACATCTAGGTTAATTGCTATAAAATCTGAATGTAATGCATTAGAAAAAGTGAGTGACCATAATTTTTAGATTGTGGAAAGAAATGCTTCTACTAGATAATGCATTGGCAAAGAATATGTACTCACTTAATAAAGAGGTCTCTGTCTTCGGATTGTCATATGAAAAAAATTGATATGTGTCCAGGTGGATGCATGGTTTATTGGAAGCAAGAAAACAAATCTGACATTATGTAAATTCTGTAAATAACCTAGAAATAAGTAGAAAAAACTAGTGGTAAAAGTGCACCTTTCACCAGAATGCATACTTTTCGATTACACCTAGATTACAAATTTTATGTGCATCTGATGCTATAGTGAAACACGTGTGATGTCATAGTGAACAATAGCGGGATGAATGTGTTTTACATTATCCTTTATATAATGATGCTTGGAAACATTTAGATAGGATGTATCTTTATTTTGCTAAAGAATCATGTAATGTTAGACTCAGTGTTTATACGGATTATTTTGCATCATTTGGTAAGCCTTATTCAACGTGGCTTCCTCCATAGATTTCTATAAAGAATCTGTATATGTTTCTAACTGTAATTGTTGCTAGACCTAAAAATCCAAAAAACAGGATAGACATGCACTTGCAGCCTTTAATTGATGAGTTGAAAAAGCCATGGACAAAGGATGTTGTTACATACAAAATTTAAAAAACAACTTTAGAGTGCTTGCTTATTTTTTTGGACGATAAGCAATTTTCTTATGTATGAGATACTTTCTAGATGGAGTACTAGTAGAAAATTCCTTTGTCTTGTTTTGCATGGATTGGACAGAATTACTAACGAATGGTGGCAAAAAATGTTGGCATTATTGACATCATTGTTTTTTGCATGTAAACAATCATTTCAGATTTGATAAGAAAAACTTCAAATGGAATACAACTACTATTTTAGAACCACCTACCACTTCGAGTAGCGAAGAAGTGTACTAGATAGTACAAAATTATCCCAAAACATATGAGATAGAAATGAGCCAAAAATTCCTTGTAAAGGAGAGTATAACAATTAATGTAAAGAAAAAATATTTTGGAAGTTACCATATTAGAAAATCAGAAACTTCAGCACAATATAGACATAATGCATAATGAGGAAAATGTGTTTGATAATTTCTTTAACACGATAATGGATGCGAAAGGAAAAATAAAATATGATTTAATGTCAAGAATGGGTATTGCGTTGTAATGTAATCGCCCCGAGCTTAAAATTGGTAGTGAACGATCAAATTTTTTAACGTCTTGCTTGTTACAAGTTGAAAAATAAACATCGATAAAAACTATTAGAGTAGGTTCAAAATTTGATGTTTCCAATGGAATTACTTCGAACATGAAAAGATGTGTCGATATTAAGGATCTTCAAATATCGGATATGAAGAGTCACGATTGTCACATATTTTTAAAGACTCTTTTCCCAATAGTATTTAAGGAGTTATTACCGCCAAAGGTGTGGTTGCTTATTACCAAGCTTAGTTTGTTCTACAAAGAGTTGTGCTCAACCACATATAATAAAACTAATTCAGAGAAACTGGAAACGGACGAGCCCAATTATTGTGTAAATTGGTAAAAATATTTCCTCTTGGAGTTATCAACTTCATGGAACATTTACCGGTACATCTACCAATTGAAACTCTAATGTAAGGAATAGTGAAATAGGGATGGATGTCTAACAACCCACATATTTAGACACACCAATTTAAAGCCCAAAAATGGTGTTTGAATTCGCATCGTGTTAAGAAGTACGAATCATTAGGTTTTTTGGTTTATACGATACATAGACAAATAATTTTTTAAAACATTTTATACTTTCAGATCTCACAGTGGAAGAAATAAAATACTGAAAATATCCTAAAATATTTCTCGTCTCAAAACAGCAGTAGTTCATAAAGAAATATCTAAATAATGTCTCCAAATAGGAATACAACTTAGTCTGATTAATAAATACAATAAGGTACATAGGAAAATGACTATACATCTCCAAAGCACAATGTCATCTTCTGCACGCACCTTATCCTAGTCTCCTCATCTACCACCCTGTCCTCCTAGGATAGATAAAAAGATGGAAAAATGGAGGGGATCAGATAAGGTCTTGTGAGAGAATTATATCATTAGTGGTATGGTGTAAGTGAGTAACTAATTTATCATTTATAATCTACATTACTAAGGGTGTTCATTTGTGTGCATGTACCATGTATAAAGAATTAGTCAATTTACACATAATAGGGTAATAATCCTTGACATGCCTAAATCCAATAATAATCTATTTAGATTTCCACTCGAAAGTTGAATATTTGAAACTAAGAAACCTAGGAACACATCAAGCATACAATTTTGATAGTGAACCGCCTAACCATACATTGAGTAAAATTTCTCGATAGTAAATCGCTTTAGTTGCACCATACCGAGTATACATCATGATGCCTGAGCACACATTGAGCACATAGTCAGGATGATAACTTGCCACCAAAGAATTGATTAACCTCCCCGTCAGTGCCCATATCCTATCCTCTGTATAATAACTTGTAGCAAAAGGGATCAATCAATAATTTGACTCCCTCATAGGTGCAACCACTTATCCATGCACTCATCCTACCATTGGCTGATATTTCCGCCCCCTCCTTTATTGTCAACCCACATAAACCGGAATTGACTACAGTAATGACAAAAGCATCTAACTACTATATAGTCGCATGATGTTCTGAGTGTCACGCTATACAGTATCATGAAGTGTGAACTTAGGTACGTCAACAAGTGTGAAACAAGTCTGGCATGTTACATAGCCCTGTGTAGTAATATGAACTACTGAAAGTTATCTGTATATTATTCCTAGCTCTTTATCATATCCAACCTTTTATACATTTTATCGCATAGCCATATGTAACTATTCAATGGTTCAACTAAGTGTTAATTAACAATTGGAAGCTGATAGACTCAGATTTAGATGATTTTACGGGATGTATACATGAATTCACTTTTATCAATTCTAATCTATTGCATAAATTAGATCTATATGTTTAGAAGTGAACTTTAACCAATTTACCCCGCCCCAAGTTCCAATAATTATATTATCGAATTATTGCCTAGGATTTTGCAATCATCTCTATTTATATAGATTTCCAATTCATATAAAAAATCATATTTTAATCCTAAATAGGTGTATAAAAGAAATTTAATTATTTATCTACATCATAGTCATGTTGTAGATAAACCCACTCACTTTATTCGATGTTTTGAAGAATTCCTTCTAGTAGAAACCTTCAGCTTTTCGCCTTTAGTTTGTTTTGAATATTAGCCCTTCTTCTTCTATTTTCCTTGCTAAGTTTTTGGATTATGTCTCTTCTCTTTTTCTTTATTTGATTTAAAATAATTTAAGAATTTTTGTTTAGAAATATGGAAGATGGTGAAGAAAGAACGGAAATTTGAAGTTAGGATTTTGTGGTGGCTTTGGAATGGAGAGGAATGAACGTAGAATGACTTAGGTCACATATCTTTCCCTTTATGGCTAAAAACCTAAAATTCTATAACTCCCCACCTCTATACACATACTACCAAAGTGTATTGCAGAGTAGTGTTATTTAGTAATATAGAGAACGAGGATTGTTAAGAGTGATCACACATGAATATTCCCATGGACTAACATCGATACGTTTTTTCCCATATAGTACACAAATATACGCACTTGATATCGACACAAAGTGATAAACACATGGTTTTACCAAAAACAAACAATACACAATATAAACAGAGGACACAATCATAAAATGCAGCGAGAAAAATATAATATCACAACATACATATCGCAAAGTAGGTCTATAAAATAAAGTATCTGAACTACTATAAAATATGTACATCGATACAGGATATACGTCATATACATCTCAATCTCATCACATATATACATACATGAAAACATAAAAATATTATATATATATATATATATAAATAATAGACTCAAAATAAAATATAGTCTAAATTGTTTCCTAAATAAGCCCAATCATCCAAGAAAGGCTAATGTCCCTATACCTGTAAAGCCTCGGACTGAACCAAGTATTATATAAATAATAAACAAGTTAGACTATATCTAGGTTTAAATATATGGTCATCATAATGGTCACATAACCATAACAAAGAAGTATATCCTGAACGGGTTCCATAACATACATAGTGAATGTCTAACCTACTCAATATAATCCATAATCCTTGTCGAATAACATATATGATGTCATGATATAAGAGTCATTTCTCTATTTAATGCGACCACCATCAAAACCTATAAAATCATGATTCACTCCTAATCACAATTATAAAAAGTCACATTTATTAATCATCCAGTTATCATGAATTGATCATGTTTTGTATTTATATAACTCGTTGAGTGGATATACGACCTTTTTCATCTCTATATACACTCTATCACTCTAACAGATGCTGATCAAGGCAAAATACATGAGCTTTTTCATCCGTACCCCCTCGATCAGAATTGTAGGTGTCTCCACACAAGCTACTTTTTGTACTAATCTCTATAGCTAGTCTCTCATTTCATTTGATCAATTCATTATATTTTCTACGATCTCGTCACGACTGTAAACCCTCCTAACTATCGCTTAACCAATGTCACTAAAGGCTATTAACTTGATTTAAATTTTAATACACTGAATATCAAACCATATCCTATACAACGAGTCAAAAGAATAACCGAAGAAATATTACCAAACGTCCCATACCGTTGGTATTATAACTTCGTTTATTCAAAGTCCTCGTCATATAGAAGTAGCATATTAATCATCCAATTCAACCAATTATTTGTTTAAAAGGGATTTTATTATAAAATACACTTTTTCAAAAACTATCGATTGAATTCCAAAGGTATTCAATAAAAATTTCCAAAGTGGTTTAAACTATGAAATTATTGATTTCCCCATAAATGATTTTCAATCAAATTTTAGAAATAAATACTAATTTCAAAGAGTTTTACATTATTGATTTGCGTTCTTTTCTCGTAATCATTATTTTAAACTGCTTATTTAATTACAAAGAAATTCATCCTTTAATACCTCATTGAGTGCAAAATCGCCGATCTCTTTTCCTACAATGGTGAACTCATTTTCTATATTTCTGAAACATCGATAAAAAAGGTTTACAATCCAAAAATTCCTTTAAGACCCAAAATTCAAACTATATTGTTTTTTCCCCGAAGAAGGTTTTCAATCCGAAAGCATTCCATATCTTAAATATTCAATTTATAAATCAAACTCTAAAATTCTTATTCACTTTCAAATCCTTTTAACAACTTTTGGAAAATATTTTATTATATTGAAATTCTCTTTTCTTTATTTTAAAAATAACATCGAAAAGGGATATTTGCAACCAAGGATCTATGAGGTATAAAAATTCAAATCTTCCCACTTCAAAACAATTCAATTCATGTTATTTTTCAATATTTTCAAAGGTATTCAACTCAATTTCCTTTTATTTATTTAAAGATGATCAAATATAAAATAAATTGCAACCAAAAATTTTACTTAACAAACTATAACAATAAATTTCCATTAATAATGTTTTTCATACAATAAATAAATCATATATCCACTTTTCATTGTTCAAGGAATATTATTTATAAAACTTCATTATTATATATATATATATATATATTTCCATAAGATTAACTTTATCATTTTTTGAAAAATATAAACCGTAAATCATTTTTTTATATTAAGCTCTTCCAAATATTTTTATAATAACAAATAGATAAAATATCTATTCATAAATCAGCTCACAAATCAATTACCTTCATTTCAGGTATAATTCAACCAATTTTTACTTTCATATATATACACACACACACACACACACTTCCAAAATCATTTACATCAAAGTTTTCCCTTCTAACCAATTTCAAACGCAATATTCGACTATTGTCAAAACAAAGCAAGGACATGCATACATCGTACACATAATTCCAAACAAAATCATACCAAGAAAATACAGATTCACAACTGTTATCGCTGGGGATATTCTTTTTTTGAGAGAAATGTGTGATCCTCTAAAGTAGAGGAGAGCACACATGTACATATACATACATACATACATACATACATACATACATACATACATACATACATACACACACATACACACACACACACACACATATATATATATCAAAGAGAACAAAGGAGCTGCCAACATGCCTTTTAGGTGACAAATCATAATACAGAAAAAACTAAGAAAAAAAAACTCAGGTAACTTCTTGAATGAGCTTCGGCAAGGCCACGACCCATTACACCTCAATATCGAACTCCGGCAAGGTCACCACCCGATAATGAAGTGTTAGAAGTACCCAAAAAAGTCCATGATGCACCCAAGTGCACAAATGAGATCAACAACCAGCTCCACCAGCGAATGAACACCTCGCTACAAACGCGGATGCTCCAGAATGAACGCCTCACTACAAACGCAGATGATCCATAATAAACACCTCACTGCAACGCGGATGATCCAGAATGAACACCTCACTGCAACCACTGATGATCCAGAATGAACGCCTCACTGCAAACGCGGATGATCCAGAATGAATGCCTCACAGCTAACGCAGATGATCCGGAATGAATGCCTCACAGCAAACACAGATGATCTAGAATGAACGCCTCACTGCAAACTAGGATGATCCAGAATGAATGCCTCATTGAAATCTTAGCGACAGCAATCCTGAAAACTTGCAAATAGAATTCTAGCACCAATTTTGGCCTAAACATGAATCAACAGATGGAACTAAACTAAGATATAAGAATAACACACATATATGTATATAAATAAAATTTATATACATATATATGTGTATCAATGTAATAAAAGTACAAAAACTAAAGATAAATTCATAAGATAGTAAAGAAACTAAAATAAGAGAAAGACAAAAAGGATCAAAAACTCATTAAGCAACAAGTTAACTCACTCTAAAGTAACGTTATGCTCCTTTGATCAAAAGAACATTATGAAAATCAGTAAAATCATCATTCGAATTAGAATAAATGTTAATGTTGTAATTATTAATGTTAAAAATATTTTTTTTTGTTTAAAAAGCACAATGTTTTTTCTAACCTTATTAAGATATTCTTTAAAATTATTATTTTTAACCAAACTATATTTTGGATTTGAGATCCAATTGAAACAAAAAGATTCTATTGTAAAAATCAATCTATTAATATGACCATTGTTATTATTAAAAAGTCTATGGTTTCTCTCAAACCAAATATACCAATATATTATAATGAATAAAGTATCCAATAAAAGTCTATTTCCCTTTTTAAATTAAAATCTGATGTTATTCTAGTAAAAATCATAATTAGTAATTTTAGTTGTAAGAATAAAGTTGAAGATTTTAAGGGTATTATTAAGAATGTAGCAAGTATCCAAACAATTGTAATATAAATGATAAATATCTTCAAAATACAATTTACAAAAAGTACATTTATTTTCTATTTGTAAATTCTTTCTTTTTAAAAGTTCAATAGTATTTAGCTTCCCATGCATGATTGACCACATATGAATCTTAGCTTTTGGTGGTGCATATGCTTTCCAAATAAGATTAAAAGCAATATTAGTAATGCTTGAGAAATTAAGAAATTCATACAATGAATTTGAAGTGAATTTTTTACGTTTATCCCATTCCCAACTAATAATATCATTTTCGTTATCAATATTATATAAATTCAATCTAGCATAAAATAAAGAAAATTGTCTAACTGTTGTACCTTCTAAGATTCTATTAAAGCTAAAGTTCCAAGGGGGATCATTATCCGGAGAAAAAACATCTTTAATTAAAGCATTTTTAAAGTTACAAAATTCAAAAAGCTCTTTAAAATCGACCTTAAGAGGAATGACGGATAACCAAAGATCATGCCAAAAAGTAGTATTATTTCCTGAATGAACAAAATTTCCAGCTGCTTTTTTAATTATCATTGCGAAACATTAGCAGCTAAGTTAAATAAGAGAGGCAATAAAGGATCACCCTGTCTTAAGCCACGCTTAGATTGTATTTAATTCCTAAAATACTATTAACCATTATACTAGAATTACCAGTTTTAATCAAAGTGATAATCCAACCAATCCATTTATGACTAAAACCTCTAGCCAGTAACATATCAATTAGAAAATCCCAATCTACTGATTCGAAAGCTTTCGCAAAGTCCAGTTTTAGAAGAACACAAGTAATGTTATTCTTACAATAGTGATTAATGTATTCTTGATTTGCAACCACTCCATTTGTGATATTTCTACTCTTAATGAAAGCGGTTTGTGAACAATCAATTAGATCATTCATTTTTGTGTAAGTCTATTAGCTAAAATTTTAGAAATAATTTTAACAGAACAATTAATTAAAGAAATTGGTCTAAAATCTTTTAAATTATTAGCACTGATTTTTTTACGTAATAGAATGACGTTTGCAAAATTAAATTTTCCTAACTGTAATTTCCCATTCTAAAAATCATTAAACATGCTAATTAAATCAAAATTTAAAACATCCCAAAAATAATTTGTAAAATAAATGTTCAACGACAAAATTTCTATCGGATTAGAAATTTGCCGATAAATTTTGAAATAAAATAACCGCAAGCGCATGGCGTACGGAAGTTAGTACGTGGCGAGTACGGGTCGATCCGCAGGGAATTTTTAAGATTTTTAAAATTTTCAATTCAATCAAATTAGGCAAAAGTGAGATGAAATTGTTAACTACAAAAAAGAAGCTAAAGATAGAATAAAAATATGATTTAAAAACTATTAGACTAGAGAACAATTTAGAGGCAAATCCACTCTCATATTTTTGTAAATCAACAAACAAATAATTTGTGATCTCTAGCTTTGATATTAAGTGAAATATTGTTGTATTTATCATAAGTATGTTTTGTTTATGTTATTAATTAACATAACTCAGACCATCAAACTATTATACAGCAAATAAACCACTTATCAATTCTCATGAAAATGAAGCCAAAGCAAAAGCTATTTTAAGTATGATCTATTTACTATTGTAACTAGTAATATAGATCATCAAATTTCATTTTTACTTTCATTTCAAAATCAAAAATTAATTAGCAAATAATGATGTACATTGTGTTTATGTTGAATAAGAATAGCTCATTTGCATAAGCAATATAAGCTATCAAACCCACTTGTATAAACTTACATCAAAATTCACTTTCATTAAGCACAAGCTAAAGAGATCATAAATGATAAAAATGTTGAAATTACATAATATTTAAGAGTTTCATTACCCCTAAATTGAAGGGGTTTAGCTACTCATTTGTGTTATCAAATCAACACATGTAAGTTTCAACATTGAAAATGAAAGAAAGTAGAGAATAAACAAAGAAAAAGAAAATTAACTACTAGAAGAAAATTAATTAGACTAGTGCATAAATGTAAATCTAAGCTATGAACATTAAAAGAAAGAGAGCATAGAAATAAACATTAACAAATAAGCAAAGAAAAGCATGTAGAAAAGAAAGGAGAAAGAGGCTTGGAAGCCATTTTTATTTCATGAAATATTGCCATTACAACTTGCTCTTTTAATTTCCTAACTAATGTGAAAGAGTAGAAGATATTTACATGTACATAAGAGGGCTATTTATACATGCATAAAACCCTAATTCCATTTTTAGGGAGCTTCCCAAAATACCCTTTAGGAAGTGTGGCCACCAAGTAACCATTAGCCACTAATTAATCCATCATTTGATGTGCATGAAGCTTTAACCCCCACTTAGTTGTCCATTAGCTCCTAATTGTACATTTAGGTAAGTGGGTGGGGTCCTCCATGATCTTGAACTTGAATTATTTCCTCTTCATTCCTTTGTATTTCCTTGTGCATGCATATATCATCATGAATCCCACTTCCATATGCATAAAAATATCTTATAAAAATCATAAAATTTGTCCAAGTAAAAATTCTTAAATTGACACATGCACAAAAATGACCATTTTGCCCCTGAATGAAGATGAAAATATGATGGTTTGAAAATAATTGAATTTTGGTTTTAACATGTAAAAATGCCCAAATATGATATTTGTTTAAATAAAAAGAGATAAAATATGGATGTAAATATATGCACATTTACGTGCACATCAATAAAATAGGAAAACCATCGGGTCCCGGAGCTTTATCACTAGGCATGTCGTTAATAGCCTTCAAAATCTCCTCTTAAGAAAAAGGATTATCAAAATCTGTAAGGTTAATTCTAGATTTAATAGGATAAAGTCCATTCCATCCAACGTTTATTCTTATTGCAAAAAATATCTCTATAGTAATCGGTAAAAGCCTTATTTAAATCCCTTTGATCCACCAATTCAACATTATTCACAAAAATAGAATTTATAGTGTTGCTACGTTTTCTGCCATTAGCCATATTATGAAAAAAAAATTGTGTTATTATCACCTTCATTAATCCATTGAATTCTAAATCTCTGTTTCCACATAACCTCTTCTTTTTCAGAATTGAATTAAGCTCTTCTTTTAAATTAGCAAGCACATTACGCTCTCCAAGATTTAATTGTCTAGTTTCTTCTATCTAGTTAATTTTAAGCATTTCAGAAAGCAATTTTTATTTTTATTTTTAATACTACCAAAAACATTCTTACTCCAATTTTGAAAAAAATTCCTAAGCCCCCTATGTTTTAAAACAATTTTTTTTGCAGAATTATCCGTATTCTGATGCTATAAAAATTCATTGACATCCATTTATTTTTAATTAAATTAGAGAAATTAGATTCTAATAACCACATTTTTTCAAATTTAAATGTTTTATTAACAATTTTATGATGATCACACGTAAGAATGATAGGGCAATGATCTGAATATGTATATGGCAAAATAGAGACTCTACAAATAGGAAAATTAACTTCAATTTCATCACTGATGAAAAATCTATCTAGAAGAGCCATAGAAGGGGACTCCCTAGTATTAATCCAAATGAATTCTCTATTAGTAAGAGGTAATTCAATCAAGTTAGAATTAATAATAAATTGGTCAAATTCTTCCATAGAAGAGAAATCACCTTCTCGGGGTGAACGTTCCCCTAAAAAACATGTAACATTGAAGTCGCCACCTATAATCCAAGATCCAGGAGCGAATGATCTAAATTCTAGACATTCATTCCATAGAACCCGACGACCAATTTTCGAGTTTGGACCATAAACATTAGATATGTTTAATAAAGAGTTATCTCTAAGGTTAAGGAGAATAATATGCAAAGAGTGTTGCTTAGTAATAGTTTAACGGAGTTTAAAAGAATTATCATGCCACCCTATAAGTAAACCCCCAGAAGCACCAATCGAAGGTAAACAAGCCCATTGCCTAACATGATAGCCACCTAATCTTCTATAAAAACGAATATCAGGACAGTCTATTTTTGTTTCCTGTAAGAGGGCAATATTAATAAAATAATCTTTAAAAAATCTAATTTTATCACATTTATTTAAATCATGTAGACCCCTAATATTCCAGCTAATAATCCTCATAATCCAGATGATCTATTCCTCTCTATCTCCCTACTCCTAATGTAAGCAGTATCTAATTCAACATCAGTAAAAACAAAAGCAGTATCCCTAGCTAACTGACATAACTCACTAGAGGATAAACTACCTAGAGCATAGGAAGAATAAGTATTTCCTAAAATAAAAACCATACCTGAGCCTGAATTCGTAGTGCCACTTATAGCACTCGAATTAGGATACTCACCCATATACGAAGAATGACTGTTACGGACCCTGGCACTAGGACGAACAACACCATTAACAGCCACTGATTTCTTACGCCTACCTCTCTTTTTCGACGAAGATAGAGATGGAGTTTTGCTGTCAACAAAACATTCACTGACCACAGCTGCTGATGTTCTTGATGCACACTGAAACATAACATCTACAACATTGCCCCCCATAGAATTATCTATGCTAGAGATACTACTACTGCCAGCAACTGCATTTGCATCAATAACACCACTATCTATGAACACATCCACACCGGCCAATGAAGAAAAAGATGAAGATTTGTTGTCAATATAATCCGCTGCTGATATGTTCGCTTCGTACTGTAGCACAACATCAATAACCTTGCCCTTCATCGAATCATCTAAGCCAGAGGTAGCAGAATAACCAGCAGCTGCGTTTGTAATAATACCTTCAATATCTTGGAATTCATCTACACCAGTCAGAGATGAATTATTATTGACAATATAAACTACTGCTGATGTGTCAGTTGCGCGCTATAGCACATCTACAACTTTACCCCTCATAGAATCATCTATGCCAGAGATACCAGAATAACCAACAACTACATTTGCATTAAAAACTTGTCTTTTATTGGCCACTGCCTCAAACTGAAATACCCCATCACCAGAGATAACAACCATGGTTTGAATACCATCATCGAACAGAGACCTCACTACCTTAGGCTGAAGTTCCCCAAGACTAGAAACTAATAGATCTCTCACAACCACTTCATCTAAAACCCCAGCTTCATCCCTAAAACTATCACCACTAATAACAACAAGTTTACCCGCGCGCATGCCCTCTCTTTCTAGAATATTATCAGAGCTTGCCAACCTACTCTCAACTACTTCACATAAATCCCCAACCACATCACAACATTGATCACTATAATTAACCAAGCAATTAGAAGTATCAACATTTACCATATGCATATCATCATCTGAAGAATCAATACCTTTATGTGTATCATCACATAATCTGTTAGAATCACAATGCACCTTATCAACATCTAAACAACCATATGGAACAATCCAATCCCATGATACGTGAGCATCAATAATCAATCTACTTTCATTATCTCTTGGAGCAGCAATGCCATTCAAAGATCTCAATCTCAATCTTGAACTGAACCTGTCACTGTGCATATCTATGTCTCCAACCATGCATTTGGTTACAACATTGCCATCTACCATAGAACCCAACAGTGTATCGTTGTGCACGTTTATAGCATCCATGCCTCCATCAGAAAATCTAACCAAACTATCACAAATAACTCCATTTGCATCTTTAAACAAACACTAATCAGAGATATCACAGTTTGTTTGTCTAATATGATCAGAGCGAAAAAATGAATCTTCTAAGTCACTAAGACCATCAAATCGGTTAAAAGTAACAATCTCTTGATTTCCTTCTTTACAAGATCTAGTCTTAAATTTCTTGCGTTTAGATTGAACAAAATAACGGGATTCCTCCTGCAAAAGATTAGCACTAACAAAATTGAAACTCGAGATTATTTTTTGAGAGGTAGAATTTGAATAGAGCAACATAATTTCTGGATCATGAAGCAGTGGATCTGAACACAAACAATCTGTCGAATTATCTCTCAGTAGCACTAAGCTGTCATCAACCAGATCACAAGAAAACTCATTAACCCATTAGAGACTGGTTCGCCACCATTAACAAAATCATTTCCATTCAAAGAAGAATTAGGATACTCGAAATAATCTAAAGGATTGCCAAAATTTTCTCTATAATTTCTACCAATATTGACCGCATTAATCACATCGAAGTGCTTGAACAAATCTTCCAAAAGATCGATCCCTTCATTTCCCTGAATCCACAGATGATCTCGTAAAATCCTCTTAAGTTTCATGCGCTTCAAAACAAAAAAAACAAATGCTTAGTGATAGAAATCTCTCTTTGATCCCAAGGAAAAGAAACGAATTTCATCAAACAGTTACTTTTCTTATGACCAAAGAATCAGCAACGGAAACACCTGATTGGATCACGACAGTCTTTTGCCATATGAGATAAATCCCTACATCGAAAGCGTATTCTCTTCCCTCTTCTGTAGTTACTCCAATTCTTGAATGAAGAATTACACTTGAAAGATTGAGAAGAGGTCAGCAGTGGCTCCCTAACAACTTGAGCATAAGAACGTTTAGGCGATGGATATGAATCTGAGAAAGGATTACTATTGGAAAGATTTGAGGAATAGAGATGCAAATAAAAATAATGGCGAACACTGCTCGTTCTTGTTATCGCATGGGGATATTCGTTTGTGGTTGAAATAATATTTAACGACAAATTTTCAACCAAATTCAATTTAACTTCAACACAACCATGATTAAATAATAGCATGCAACTATTTTTATCCAATTCAATCCCTATGTTCATCACGTCCACAATAAAATCAAGGCATGCAAGGAGGAATAGATATGCCAAAACATAGATTTTGTGACTTGATAAATAACTTGCTATATTGGTGCTTGATATTCCCTAAATCAGCAGTATCCTAAACCCTAGCAAACGTCGACAATCCAAACACCATCTCCGACCTGAAGCACCATTGCCACGTCATGCCTAAGGAATGTAGTTGTCATTCTTCCTTGCGCCAACCTAGCCTCCGCCATGTCCATGTACATTGTGCACATCCCATCTTTCAGCCGCCTAGGACATCAACCCCATTACACGTTCAAGCCCGCCGTCGTGCTTCACCACCCTAGTCGCCTGTAGCATCGCTAGCAGTCATGCTTAGTTTCAGTTTTTTTCCCTTTTGCTTCTTTTTTTTCTTTCGTGATTTTGTAATTAAGAGAGCTGAGTTATTTTGTGATTAGGGCACAGGATATGGATAAAGAGGATGTGGCTTTGGGTTTGTCATTCTCATGGGCTTGGGCTAAAGAAGTAAATAGAGGAAATTAAGTCTTATGTAAAATTATTTTCCCTTTCTCTCTTTTGATTGCACAAATAAATCTTTATAACATTTAACTCCTTTTATTCACGAAAAAAATACATATTCAATCAAATATTTGTGAATATATCTTTAATTCAATTTGAATTGACCTATTATATATTTCAATGTATACATATACATAGATATCTACATACATATATACATATATATATATTGAAAATTTAACAATATTTTGAATTCGACAACTACTTTATCTTCGTTGGTTTATTGATTTTTATTAATACCGAATAACATATCCTATGATATATTTCAATCATATGAAAATTATTTACAATATAAAAATAATTTATGTTCATCATAATTATCTTATTCGAGTTCAATATTTTTTTTCTTTCTGAAAATAATTTATTAATTAATTTAATTTATTAAAGAAAACTCTTTACTAAATAAGTTTTAATACAAATAGGAATATTTTAATTAACAAAATTTATCCATAATTGAACTCGAATGTTATATTTTATCCATATCTATTTTATATTTGATGACGAAGAAAGTAGGGTTGTTATAAATTCCTACTCAGCCCACTTAGGCCTCGACCTGTTTCACTCCAAAATGCGTGCTACGTTAAACAATCTGTATCTCCTTCGTTCAATATCCTTTTCTTATGTTTTGTATATAAGTTTGGGCTAGAAAAATCTACGTAAAGCGTTGGAAAAGTAAGATTCCCCAAATCCTTTTTTATAAAAATTCAGTCTTTCAACTTTAGGTAAAAATAACAATGTGCCCTTTTTAATCAGTTATTTATTTTTATTAATCATTCGGAGTGTTACATTCCCCTTCCTCTACAAAAAGAATTTCATCCCCGAAATTCCAACAGAAGGAAATGTATAACTTGTAGACTCAACTACACTCTAACAACCATGTGTATATGCAATACATAACTCAAATCACACCACACACAAAGCATCCAAACAATTCGTATCAAACATATTCGTCTCCTAACATCTCTAACAATAACTTATGATATCCATGCGGGTAACAACTGTAATCTGCATCTAAGTAGCAATATATATCAATATTCAAATAGATGCAAATAAATATCATTCATCCATCAAACCAATATATGTCATGAATATGGCATGTGAATAATACGTAATACTAGTGAAACTCCTATTTCAATGAAAGATCATGGCATATAGGCATGGATGCAAAACATCGTTAAATATACTGATAATTCTATATGTATGCAACATGTATATGATAAATCAAGTCATATAGCAGAGCATAAGCCATACAACAAAGCATACCACACCACCATATTTCCTAATTTAACCATGCAAACAAAAATAGGCAAAAGTACCAAAAAAGAGTGAGGAGGTGGAAAAACCTTATCTTCTCCTTTGGCTTCCAAGTAATCTTAACCGGAGCATCTCTCCGTCGGACTCTAACTAGTCTAATCACTTTATTATGGAGTCGCTTTGCCCCATGCTCAACAATGCAGGTAGGTGCATGGCAAACAAGTGACTCATTTTCCGCTTCCACCTCTCATAAATAACCCGGCTTGTCCATAATAGCCGAATCGTGCAAACACTTCCCTAAGACACAAGGAAAACATTGTGAACTCCCATCAACTTTTCAAGAAGCTTCGCTCTATAAGCCAACTTCCTTACATTTTCCAAAATCAAAAGAGGTCCTATAAACCTCGGTGCCAACTTTCACGAACTACCAAACCTCATAACATGTCAAAGTAGCAAGACTTTCAGAAAAACCATGTCATCTACTACGATCTCCAACTCCATGCTTCTCTTATCAGCATACGATTTTTGTCTATCCTAGGGATTAAATCTACTTTCTTTGAACTCACTCTAATCATGTCTGACCCATGAATAATTTTATTCGTAATATCCCATCGACAAGACGGAAATTTTCATGGCCTCCCATGTAATGCCTCGAATGGTGTCATCCAATACTTACATGATAGTTGTTATTATATGCACACTCTATTAACTGCAAGTGATCTGTCCAAGAACCTCCAAAGTCCAAAGTACACATTCATAGAAAATCTTCAGACACTCGAATCCTACTCAGTCGCCCGTTCGTGGGTGATAAGCTATAATCAAATTCAATCCAGTGTCCAGTGCCTCTTGAAGTCTTCTCTAAAACTTACTTGTGAAAATTGGGTCCGGTCACTGAAAATACTAGAAGGAACTCCATGCAATCGAACTACCTCCCTCATATATAAGGTCAACAAAGATGTGGTTGTCCTTGTAATCCTAATCAAAATAAAATGAGTGTATTTGGTCAATCTATCGACAATGATCCAAACATTCTCATTTCTCTTTCTACTCGTAGGTAGCCCATTAACAAAATCCATAGAGATGCTCTCCCATTTCTATTGCGGAATATCCAAAGGCTACAATAATTCACTAGGCTTTCTTTGCTTTCCTTTTTATTCTCTAGCATGTCACATACTTCAAAACAAACTCCACTACATGTCTTTTCATATTAGACTAGTAAAACATCCTCTTCATATATTGACACATTTTGTCACCATCAACATGAATAGTCATCCTAGAATGATGGGACTCTCCTAATACCAAGTTAACCAACTCCTTAATTAGATGAACACACAACCTTCCATCTATTCTTTGTCATCCCCTAGTATTAATGGAATAACCTTCCAAGTGACTCGAATGCTCCCCCTGTTCGGCTTCTCAAAAATACCCAACAACTCTATGTCATGCTTCTAAGTTGAACCGATACGGTCCATAATTGAAGGTTGAGCATTTAAAGCTGCTAAAAACCTCGATGTAAGGTCTGATGAAGGTCATAAATTAAATTCTAAAATTAAATCCAAGTGCTTCCATTTGAAAATCATAAGGCTTAGCATCGTGTGTTTTCTATTTAAGGCATCGACTATAACATTGCCGTTGCTTTGTGTATATGAAATAATAAAATCATATGATGCCTAGAACTCCATCCACCTTTGCCGCCTCAAATTCAATTTTCTATGGAAAAACAAATACTTTTAAGTAATATTATTTGTAATCAGCTCAAAGCATTTCTGCAAAAAGATAATGCCTCCAAGATTTAAGAGCAACAACAATAATCGCTAACTCAAGATAATGGGTTGAATAGTTTCTCTCATGTACTTTCAACTACCAACTAGCATAACAAACAACTATACCTTTATACATCAAAACAACACCCAATTCTATACCACAAGCATCGATATATACCGCAAACGCTTTCGAACCATCATGGAGTACTAAAACAGGTGCATTAGTTGACAAATCTTTTAGCTTAATAAAAGCATACTTGCACTTTGAGTTCGATGAGAAAATTAAATTATTTTTTATAAGGCATGTTAGTGGCATAGAAATCTTTGTGAAATCCTTGATAAACTTCCTATAATAGCCAGCCAAACTAGAAAACTTCTTACCTCTATAACACTTTTTGTAGATGCCAATCCTGTACTACAACAACTTTACTAGGATCAATTAATAGTCCCTTCTCAAAAACAACATGTCCAAGAAAGTGAACCTCCTCTTGCCAAAAGTGACACTAGGAAATTTTTACATTCAACTTATGTCTACAGAGAGTATCGAGCACTTCTCTCAAATGCAGTTAGTGCTTTGCCTCACTTTTTAAATAAAAAAGTATAACATCAACAAATACCACCACTAACTTATTCAGAAACCCTCTAAAGACTAGACTCATGAGGTCAAGAAAATTTGTTATTACATTGATCAGTCCTAATGACATGACCAACCACTTATAAAGTCCACCAAGTGTATGAAAAGTGGTTTTCTAAATACTGTCCTCGGCCACACGCAACCAATGTAATCCGATAGCCAAGTACGACTGAGAAAATATCCGTGCTCCAAATAATTGATGAAATTGGTCATCAATTCATGCCAATGGATAACGATTCTTCTTTATTAGCTTCTTAAGTTCACGATAGTTGATGCAAAACCTTAAAGATCCTTCTGCTTTTGTAGCAAAGACATCAGGTATAACACCCCATATTTTGGAGTGCCATAAATACAAGAAATTTATTAAAAAATAATTAATTAAATTACCATATGACATAATAACCGAGTATGATAATTTTTTTATTTAGAACGAGGAGTGAATTTAAGATGGAGAGTTAGGGGAATTATTAAGAATATGCTATAATGAGATTTTTAGCCCAAAGCCCATACTTACCCCCTAACACTCCCACCTTTCATTCATTCTCTCCTTCACTCAAAAGCAACATAAAAAGAATACTAAGGAAGGCCGGCTACACTTTTAAGTGATAGAAGAAGAAATCAAACCAAAAGGAAAAATGTTTATTCAGAAGAAGAAAAGAGGATTTTAATCAAGTTTAAACTCAATTAGGTAAGTAATCCTTTATCTAAACCTTCTAAACCCCTTTCAGTTAGGATTGTATATAAGTATAATGCTTTGAATGATACTAATCATGTTTATGAATGTGGATAATCTTTGTTCATGTTCTGGGAATTTAATGATGATAATTTTTAATGTGTTTTAAGGTAAAAAAAAGAATCAAACCTTCACCAAATTACTTGAAATTTTTATATGATGTGTAGAATAATAGTATGGAGATGGATTATAAATTTTGAAATTTTTTGAAATTTTTTGTGTTTTATATGAATTTTCTAAATTGAGAAAATGTTTAATTTTAGGAAATTAATTATTTAAAATATGGAAAGCAATTATTTTGGTCTGGAATTTTATATGAGATATAATATGATTAATCGAATTTTTGTTAAATTTTTATGATATTTTCCATGCATTTTTGAATTAATATAAATTATTTAGTGGAAGGAAGGTGGAACTACTAATAGGAAATTAATTAATTAATTAATTAAAGTAATTAGTAATCCAAAAAAAGGTATGAAAATGCTTAGGAAAATCAATGATAACTCGACATATAATAGGGTTTGGTGTAAAGTAATTATATTTAATGGGAGGAAAACATTTTTCGATTTAATTTCAAAAACAACCCTTTAAGCATATGATAGCTTATATAGGCCTCGACACTTGATAGCTTTAGGTTATAGCATGCGATAGCTTTTAGTCTTCCACTCAGTAGATTTGTAAACCTTAGTGCACGATAAATTAAATTTTCGACTTGCGATTGCTCTAAACTCTAATATGCGATAGCCCAATGTGTTAACATGCGATAACTTTACAAACTCAATAAACGATGGCCTTAAAATGTGACACTTAATAGCTTTTAGCATGCAATAGGTATTGTGCAATAGGTATAGGCATGCAATAGCTCTTTGACTTTTGATAGCTTTTGGAATGCGATAGATATAAAAATGTGGTAGCTCCTTGACATCCATGGCTTTTAGCATGCAATTAGTTTTGGCATGCCATAGCAATAATATGTTTAACATGCGATTAACATGTAATGTCAACATATAATAACTAATTCTGCGAAGAATTTCTAAGTATATAAATGAACTTTTGGTAGCACTATATAAATGTCAACATATAATAGCTAATTAATTATGGTTGAGAATTTCATAGAGATAAAATGACCATAGAGAAAAGTAAGTTAAAATGAAATAGCTTAATTATAGAGGATGTAATACCCTAAAAAATTCAAGTAATATTGTAATTAAATAAAAAAATATGAAAATAATTGGATCTAGTGAATTTATTAAATTAATTAAATATAAGGAGAGGCAAAATAGTCATTTTTAAGACTTTGGAATTTGACGACAAAACTAGCGCTATTGCACTGTCTTGTTTTTCTAATTCATGCATCAAATTGGTTTATGTTATTTCGAGCTCATATGAAGGAGATATGGTTGAAAACATCATCGAGTCGAATGGGAGCTACAAGATTCGAATCTGAATCTAAAAATTGGTGGACAATTAGGTTTTTCCCTCCTTTCACTTAAAATTGAAAGTATGTATCCCACTTTCTCATTTCAGAAATTAACTCTATAGCTTCTTCTTCTTCCTCCATCCTTACAGTGAACTACTTCCACTAAAATTCAGGTAACTTGCTCAGTTTTTCATCAAATCGACCGAAACCAAAAGCAAGTTGAAGCTAACAGATGAGGCTACGACCCATCAATGATTTGGATGCGAATATTCGAGGAGAGGAAGTGCAAAAAGCTCGAAAGTGAAGCTTTTGGCTTGAAACAATGAATTGGTGAGTGATCTATGCTTTCCTCCTCCTATAATGCAATCTTAACACTACAATATGATTTGCAGGCTATATTAGAATAGATAATCATGTATAAATAGTTTTAATTTGAAATTACAGGGGATTGGGTGGGATTGTTTATATAAATGTTTAGAAACTAGGTTTAGACATAATCTGAAATTCTAAAAGTATTACACCAAAATCCATGAAATAAATGACATAATTTGACTTAAGGAACATAAAGCTAGGGTTTAGGCACGTTCCACATTGATATGAGATTAAGTGATTGCAACTGGAGGTGAGGACAACGACCAAGGGCACAAAAACCCAAAAATAAAATCTAAAACTATAAAGCACACCGATGGACATAGACCAGTGCACCGATGCATGTTAATTTTGCTGTGTAAACCTTGGCCCGATGGCCTAATACAAATAAATAATATATAATTTGATTCATGTTTTCTTTTAGATTTTAGAAAGTGAACTGAGATGTGACTAAAGGAAATGACGGTGCTACGAAATGAATGGATATGGGATATGACAGTGCTATGAAATGAGTGGATATAAGGAACTTGACGACAATACGAAATGAATGGGTATATGGAATGGTTTGGTCGCTATATAAAGTGAATATGTGTATGTGTGTTGTGATATGATATTGTGATGCGATGGTGAATGCGAATGAGAATGAGCCTGGGGCGTAGATAGACAGCCCAGGGTATGTATGTGAATGTGGTCCTATGACACTTAGTAGGTGGTCCAGTCATGATGAATATTTCTCATATATGGTGCTTCGACAAAATAGGTTGAGGGGTGGGTGTAAGCGACCCTATAGGACATGAGGCTAATCTAGGGTGTGATCCACTTAGGTAGCAAGAGGATGATAATCAACCATGTAGAGCATGAGGCTATTCCAGGGAATGAGTCCTATACGCGACTGACGTGATGGTGGACAATAGATGATCTTGTAGCGCATAAAGCAAGTCCACGGAAGTGAGTCCACATAGACGTGATGCGATATGACTAGATATATATGACAATCAGGTTTGGAATGGTAATGGAACGTATGGAATGAAGACGATAGACTCATATCATTCTATAATATTATTTTTGTCGTATATGTAGAGTAGAGTATAGCTCACTTACCGGACTTATGTCTTACCCACTCTTACTTTCGTTTTCATACATATATCCAGGTTGATGGTGTTCAGGGATGAGACAACATCAAAGATAGAGATTTATTGATGTAGTGTATATGTAGAGTAGATCAGTATTGTATCTAGAGTTGATTCTTTATTTATGGGATTGGATTGTATCTATATTTATTTAGACATGAGTATTTGACATCTCAGACATATTATAGTGATGTGGCTATGGTGTTGATTATGTATCATATTTCATTCATTCCATTATGAGACTCCGAAAGTAGATAGTGTTAGTTAGAATTATATTTAGCATCTGATATTCATCTATATTTATCATAGTAGATCCATAGTTTAACCCCCATTGACTCGCCCCATTGGTTCTTGGGTATCGGTCAGGGCGTTGGGTCCGAGATCGAGAGGGTGGGTTGCTATATTTGGTATCAGAGCGAGTTTAGGAACTAGGATAGGAATTAGAAACATACTGAAGGAGCGTACTTGTATTTTCTATTATATATATATATTATAGGAATTCAAGGTACATATGTACGCACCTATTTACTATTCTATTTTTGTTTACCATCTATTGGAAAGTTGTAACACCCCATATTTTTAGTAACATTATTTGGGATATTTGATTAGTTAAATAAAATAAAATAATGTGTTGATTAATGGATTGAGATTGTGATTAAATTAAGGGGTAGCCGTGCCATATTAATGAATAGATAAATGAAGTAAAATAGGCTTAAGTGTTAGGAAATAAGGGAAGGCAAAATAGGAAAATGATTAAAATTATACCTTAAACCCTTAGGAAACCAAACACACGTTCATTTCACTTTTCTCAAGCACAAACATTCTAAGGCCGGCCACCATTAGCAATCTCAAGAAAAGATAAAGCTAGGATTTTCAAGAGGAGGAATCAAATCACTTATTCAAGAGCAAGTCTCGCATCTTTAATCATAAAGTTAAGGTGAATAATTACTACATCTCACTTTTTATGATTTTCGGTTTTAAGAATGAACCCAAAGTGTTTTTGCATGTTTATACCATGTTTTTAATGATTAAAAGTTTATATATACTTGTTGATGATTTATGCATATTTATATTGATTTTTATGATATGTTGATATGAAAACCCTACTAAATGACATCCAAATGCCTTGCGAATGATCAAAAATAATATTTTAGAGTTGGGCTTCAATTTTCATAATTTTCTGAATTAATGTGGATTTTATATTAATTTTCTAGTGAAGAAAATGATTTATTGGGTTATAAATTATTTACGATATAATAAATAATTATTTGGGTTTGGAATTTAAATACAGGAAAATAGGCACATGGAAAAACTTAGAAATATTTTTAGGCTGAAGGACAGCAAGTTTATTTTTTTGGCTGACGGATAATGCTAGTTATAACTAGCATTTTGTATAGTGTAAAATTGAATATAATGCTAATTATAACTAGCATTTTGTATAGTGTAAAAGTTGAATATAACGCTAAATAAAACTAGCATTTGTCCTTCAGCCTAAAAATAAAACTTCACGTCCTTCAGCCTAATTTTTTTTCGAAGTTTGTAGTTTTCCCTAATTCTAGAAAACATATTGAAAAGGGTTTTCTGGAAGTTTTATAGAATTTTCCTAAGTGTTTTGATAAATATATAAAATTATTTAAGGAATGAGACTTAAATGTTTTATATATTTAATTAAGGAGAAGGAGTATTTTATAAAATAAAATTATAGTTCATTTCTGAAAATATTGGCAACACTTTTGAAAAAGGAATTTAGCAACCAATGAAATTTTGACAAACCATAGCAGGTTAGTTAAAAAATTTCTCTTTTAAGTCGAAAACAAAGATAACATGTTTTTAGCATGTTCCACCACTTTCGGCACAGGGGGTTCCGACGCAGACCTTTCACCACCATTGTTTTCGAGACCAATGCGCATGGTATCAAGCTATTTGGTACGTAGTGCATTGGATAAAGGCGAATGGTACTTAGTCGAAACGCTAGGTGTAACGATCTCGAATTTTGAATCAAATTTAAATTAATAATGAATGAAAATTTTGAAATAAATTTCTAGTTAATTTAAATTTGACCTTAGAATGTGAATTTAAATAATCTATGTACAAAATAAGAATCATTAGTCGTAATGAAAATAGGACTTTATTAATATTGTAAAGCAACAAGAAAATAAATAAAATAAACTAAATATACAGTCAAGTATAAACAAAGGTTGGATAAATATGGTTGTAAAATAAGTATGTAGGCAAGTAAAATTTAAACAAAGTGAAATGAGTACCTATCAATATAAAAAAAGGCTAAAACAACTTCATATCTATATAGTGCAAAGGCAAATAAAATAGTTTATAAAAATAAGAGAAAATGTGCCAAGCTTTGTATATATGTAGCTGTAAGATTTGTTGGCAGGGAAATCATATCAATATATACGAATAGAAATAGGATAAGTATGCTAAGCATCTAAGTCAAACAAAAATAAACATATGTAAGATTGGTAAGTACATACGAAATTTGAATTGTAAGATGAGTTTGTATACATAGGAGACAAGCATTTAATGCATGAAGCACTAGTACACTACGAAAATCATATCAGCCTCCACAAATATTGCCTGGCCAGATTAAAAAAGAAGTAAAGCAAGAAATATCTCTGGTATTTGTACAACAAAAATTATCACTTGTACAAAATACATATCACCAGTAAACCCATTTCTATATCTCCATCATTTTCATTCTCGTCCATTCCAGTTCGTTCAAAAAGAAGGGAAAAAAAAGGGAGAAAAAAAGGAACTGAGAGTAAAATACGATTCAAAAACTTAAAAACAAACAATTCAACTCGAACTAGAGATCAAAGGAGAAAAAAGATTTCAACTTGCATTTCTCCAGCCTGTTTAAATGGAACTCTGTTCTTCTTCTCTGGAAAAAACAAGAAACTTGTCCTCTGTTCTTTCAAGTGATGACAAGTGAGCAAATACTTAAACTTACGTATATATACACATATATATACTTTAATGATTGAAGTTGCTAGTGTGGCTGCATGTATGAATAAATATGCAAGTAATTGTGTGTATGTCTGTATACAGACAGGTATATATGCTTCTCTGTTCCAACCTATGAAGCAAACTACCCTTAGTAAACCTTAAATTTGTCTACATCTTGATCCCAGAAAATTGAAATTAGGATTGGTTGTGAAGAAATGTGTATATGTTTTATCTGCTTGCATGCCGGTTGAAGTGTACACACCTGTGCATATATATATGAGTATATACTCTGTTGTTCCCAGGCTTAAGTTAAGTTTAAAGAAAATAGAAAAAAAAAACTCAATTTCTTTTCCCTTTGATCTCTATTGTGACTTAGTTTCAAACAAGAATTGTTGGGTAGTCATAGATTAAACTTAGAAATGAAGTTAAGAAAAAATATCTGTATGTTTAACTGTAAAATAGAAAGAACAGTGGAAATCTTGAACCCAGGTTAAAATCCATCATGGAGATGTGTTATTTCAGGATTAAAATTCGAATACACTTTGCAAATTAGGATTTTCAAAACAAAAACGGAGATTTTTAGTTTTGAATTCTCAGAGTAATTTGAATTTGAATAAAATTTGCATTTTCCCCATTTTCTAACATTCGAACCAATTTAAATTGTTGAAAATTTGTTTGAAGCTTGTTCGAACATCATTGTTAACGAGAAAATTGTTAGAGGATTTTTCTATTACATAAATCAAAGGAACGAGCTCGAATTAGGGTTTTGTGCAAGATTTTGGACATGTCTGTAAATGTGACGAGTTCGACTCCTTTACGTGATCGAGCTTCGCGATACTTCGGGGAATGTTGGCTTGGGGTGTTGCCGATGTGTGGTCGGAACGTGGTCGACTCCGGTGGTCTGAGCAACGGCGGCGAAGTGTTTATGTTAGTTGAGTTGAGTTGCAGTTGTCGAACGAAATGCTAATCTTCGATTCAGAATGTTTAGTGTCGAATAGAGTTTCGATTTCGTATGTTCGGTTGATTCGCGACTTGCCGAAGTTAGTGGAGTTCGCCGGAGCTACGGTGAGACGTCGTGCACGTGTACGGCGTAGGTGGTGTCAGTGTTGTTGATGGTGAGCAACTCGAGTTGCTACTCGAGTATATGGATGGATTGCTCGGGTTATAACCTGAGCGCGTGAGAGAGTTTCCTGATACTATAATTTAACTTAAACTGAACTCACTGGAAAAAAAAGACAAGAGGAAGAAGAAGCGTACGAGAGGAAGAGAGATGGACTCGGGTGGAATGGAGAGAAACTCGAGTGTCTACTCGAGTAAAACTTGGGTATTCTCGGGTTTGTTGATGATTTGGCGAAACCGTTTGCAAACTTTAAAATAAACGAATTTAAGTTATATCACCTTAAACAAATTTTAAGTGATCATTTTTGATTAACTGTTTAAAAAGGAGTAATGAAGAAGGGTTAACTAATTTATATTTGTAATGAATTAAGTAATTAAAGATTTATATGGTAATTGAAGAATGTTTTAATAATTGATTAATTAACTTTTAAAGTCTAAGTTAAATTTAATTAAAGATTAGTTAATTAATATAAAGAAAGTTTTAAGAATAATTAGTTAATTAAATCGTAATTACAATTTACTTAATTAAGAAATTAAAGGTTGATTTATTGGTAATTAAGCAATGAATTAAGATAAAAATGCTTATCTTTAACTTATTAAGGTGGATAATTAAAGGAATTATTAGTTGATTAATTAATGAAGATGACAAATTAAAGGATTAATTACTTAATTAACTAAGGATAATTAATTAATATGATTAATTAATTTGTGTAATTAATGATTAAAGGAGAATTAATTTATGATTAGATTAATTTATTTATAATTGAAAGATAATCACTTAATGTAATTAATTAAGGTGGTTAATTAATGGATAATTAATTAAATAATTAGTGATTAAATATATGATTTTAAAGGTTAATTAAATGATAATTAACAGTAATTTAATTGAGTTTAATTACTTAAGAATAGTAATTAAATAATTATGAATAGTTAATGAGGATCATTTACTTGAAATTTATTTGATAATAAATGTGAAAAGAGTTATTCATAGAAATTTAATCTGATTTAAATTTATCAGATGATTAAATTGATCCTACTTATGGATGTTTGGATTCTATTGAATGATTGAATTATTTGATATTTCCTGATATATGATGCTTTGTGATACACCCTGATTTATGTTGTGATCTGTGATAAATTATCTGTGATGTAATTTATTATCTATGATATTTATTTTATCTATGAATCTGTGAATGAAGATAAGCGTTATGGATTATACCGCTTATCGATATATCTGTGATGATTGATGCTGTTGCACTATTGTGTGTAAAACCCCTGGACTACACTTTTACACACACAAATATGGATTTCACGTGGAAATCGGTTAAGTCACAGATAATTTAAATTTGATGTTTTTGAAATTGAAATTTTAATTTCAATTGATTTTGAAATTAGAAATTTGGGGTTTAAAGTGAATAGCTTTTGAAATGGAATTTCAAAGATAAAAGTTATTTTGAATAACTTAATCGAGTTTTGAAAATTTAAATAATTTGATTTAAATTTGAATTCAAGTTTGAAATTGAATTCTATGATTTGAAACTAGGGATTAAAAATGCTGTACAAGTTATATATGGGTTAAACCATTTTTTGGGTATTGATTTGAGAATTTGAATTTAATTCAAGAGTTTTAACTCGTGTAAATATAACTGGATTTTTCCGAAACGAAAACTACTGGTTTTCAAATAGTAATAGCTTTCATTTTAAGAAAGAATTTCCAAATTGTGTTGAACGGTTTCAAGTTTGAAATAGAATTGAAATGTTTTGAAAACTGTGAAATGAGTCTTTGATTCAAAGACCGAACGAGTTAATCCAAATTGAAATGGAATTGTTTTGAAAGCTATAAGTTAAATCTTGATTTAAGGATTTAACGAGTTAATCCAATTGAAATGGAAATTGTTTTGAAATCCATAAATGAATCTTTGTGAACGGGGTAAACTTTGTGAATTAAATCTTTTGTTTAAAAGATTAAAGTGTGGAAATTGTTTAAACCATTGAAGGTTTTTGAAATAAATCTTTTTGTTTAAAAGATTGGAAATGGTAATTTGTTTTACCATTCGAATGAAAAGTTTTGACTTTAAGCTGTGATTTAACTGAGACCCCAGTATCCATATGATTTTTAATTGCGCTCGTTATTCGGTTTAGCCGGGAGAGGACCTTTGTGTCATATAACCCATTCCGAATAGTGATACGATGATATGGATCGCATTTGAAGACCGGTGGTGAAGACCGGGTATTTACGAGAGCGATAGGATGACCTATCGATTGTCTCTGCACTGAGTAGCTACAGTATAGAGATTCCCTAAGTGATGGGAAGTCCGATCAGGATTGTGAATACCCGGATTTGCAAGGGCTTCTTTGGAAGTGCCTTCGGTTCTGTTCGAACCCGGAACAGACTTGTATGGATGTGTGTCTGACATTACACTTTGAGATGTAAAGCTGGTTTCTATCAAATACATTTCTGTTGGTGGCGGAGAATTTATTCTCTTAGCTTAACACCCTTCTCTGAGACGTACGAGCTCAGAGGTTATGTAGTTGATGGTTACTAGTGATACATTCCCAATTTGGTAATGTGGCATACGAAGTGCTGATGATCATTTGTGGATCAAAGCGTGGCTTTGTGAAAAAGCGTGGCTTTGTGAAAAAGCGTAGCGTATGTGGACGAGACTTCGTCGAGCCTCACAACCCGGTAATGGTCGAAACAGGAATGTTGCGGCAAAGGTTTGTAGGGGTAGCGCCCCTAGGGTATGTCATTTCCTTCTGGATAAAAGGTGATATCATGGTATGGAGCCTAGATATTTTACCTATGTTGATGCTGCACAGTTATTATACTTTGTGGTTGTTGCTGTATGATAGAGAGCTCTCGGATAAAGGTCGGTAACGACCGGGGGATGACATGACTCGTGTGTTAGTTACCTAGTTACAGCTCGGTTAGAGCGTGAGGTAGCGTCGGCCTTTTGTTTGCGGAGATCCGGTTAGGTTCTCGGGGCGTCTTTCCAGAGGCGTTTCTATTTCGGTAAGGAAGTTCCTTTGCCTGATCATTTGTTGGAAATCCAAAGAAACAATACGAACCCTGTACGGTTTTAGTTGTATTACCTGCTATGGGATGTGGCGGTAACCTGTTATTGAGCATGGTAGCTATAGTAGGCATACGATGAAATGTTGTATGCTGGCTAAGATTAATATTATACTTTCGAAATGTTTTTCTACACTATGCACTAGAAATAATATCAAAAGAGTTTTGATTTTGCGTAGTAAGCATTTTTGACTATCATAAGGAGAAATCTCCTCCAATTCTGCGATTGCATTGTGTGTGTGGCGGGAGGCCTTATGGTAGTTTCATTTTTGAAAAGCATTGCGGATCTCAATGTTTAAAAGCCTTTTGTGTTTGTTTAAAGATAAACTGTTTTTGTTGCTCACACCAGTCCCATGACTGATCCGGAGTTTATTGTTCCCTTCCTAAACTCTGGGTGCCCACTATTTTCCACACGGGCAGTCTAGAGTTGGGTTTTTCAGATATTCAGGTTTAGTAGACTATCTGGAGCTAGTTCAGTTCTTGGAGTTCATGGATTAACGTTGCTTATCTTGGAGCATTCTATTGGAGACATTCTATCCACTGCTGGTGTTATCTATTTTCTTTCCGCTGCTATTTCTTATATCATATCTCTGATGTATATAGATATTCATTGTATCATCATTGTATTTGGATATTGTATCAGATGTTGTATATCTATATTCTTTTTCTTTCTTCCGCTGTGTTGTTATACTTAATGGTGTTATAAGCTCCGGCGAATCGGATTTGAACGGTCGAATCTACGGCATTCTAGTACAAGGTGAAGTACGGATGTTGATTTTCGAACGCGAAAATCTGAGTCGTTACACTAGGTTCCGAAGGGGTTGGAGTATGCCATGTTTTAAAATAAAAGGTTGCGCCTGCTTTACTTTCGAAACTTGAGGTTTCGACTCAGTTGGATTTCGACTGGGTCAAATATTTTATAGGAAAAGTTTCAAATGGGTTGCACTCTTATGTTTAAATAATGCTTTCGAATGGGTCGAAACCCCTAGCTGCGGCCTTTCTACCTTTCGAAGTCAATGGTTTCGGAAGGTATACCTTGTTTTAAAATTAACCACTTCTCCAATGCTTTCAAAGGGATGGTTTCGACACCATCACTTCTTCACTTAGGATTAGGTTTCAAAAGGAAGGCTTTCAACTTAGATGATTTAATTGACCCATTTTATTATGATTGAAGTATAGCCCAAAGGTTTCAAAAGAGTTGGTTTAAATGGTTTCGAAAGGCGTTTTTCCACATGTTTTAAATTGAACCCAAATGCTTTCGAAGGGTTTAAGGATTTGAATACCTCCGAAAGGTTTTAAAGAAGGTTTTGAAGGGGTGGTTCCCCTATGTTTTCGAAAGGTTTTGAAAATGGTTTCAAAGGGGTGGTTCCCCAAAGGGTTTTGAAGGTGTCAAAAGGTACTATTTTCTGATGGTTTCGAAAGGGTTGAAATGGAAGGTTTTTCCAAGGTTTTTAAAGGCAATGTTTTCAAGTGTTTTAAGATATGATGTCTAAGGTTTTAATGCTTTCGAAAGGAGGATTTTTAAAGGTTTCGAACGGGTTTTTAGGATGGTTTCGAAAGGAAGGTTTTGGCCTTTCAGCCTAGAGAAGTGAAGGGTTTTACTTAGTTTCGAAAGTGGTGTTTTCAATGGTTTTGAAAGGGGTACTTTCAATGGAATCGAAAGGGGGACTTTCAAGTGTTTAAATGTTTTCATCAACAAAGGTTTGAGTAAAGTATATATATAGCATGGCAAGGTGATTTTGAGTAAAGCATAGAGTATTATATTTTCCTTGTATGAGTTTGATCTAAAAGGTTTTAAGTCAATTTGAGAAAAAGTTTTCAAGGAAAATTTTGGGAAGATACCCCTAAGTAAAATGACTCAGATATTAGAATACCAGATGGGACTGGTATAGGGTCGCGCCCTATACATTAGCTATTGGCCCCAGCTAATTTAGTCCAAAATTTCAGTGTGTAGGGATTTGTCATAGGTATGACTAAAATTATGATTAGACAGAGAAGGGAATATATATTTGTATACAGATAGGTTATAGCCTGCAAAACCATTAGGACTAGGTGACCCTTGGAGATGTTAAGTTTGGGACAGACCGTCCATAAAAGAAGTATTTAACAGATAGTTAAGGACAGACCGTCCAGAAGAGGAGTGTCTAACAGATGTTAGATTATTTTGTTATTTTGTCAGGTATGCCCGAGTCAGCCAAAGGTTAATAGTCAGCCAGACAAAACTAAAGTGTTTGAACAGATAGTTCTTTTATTACATGATATGTATGTTTACATAATGATGCTTTACAGTATTTAACCAGTTGTGGTTGTAGGAATTTTTTTTCAAAATCTATGTTTTAAAAGAATGTTAGTGAGGGGAAACCCGTTCCGCTAAACGGTGTGGTCTTACTTAACATTAATAACCGGGATGTATAGTATTATTCACACCAGGCTTTATGTCTGACTCGAAGTTTATGTTTTTCCCCTTAAACTCTCGGGTGCTCAAAATTGATTTGAGTGGGCTGAGGGTTGAGTTTTTTTAGGTTTTTTGTAGGATGACGAATAAAGCTACCGAAGGCAAGCAGAAGGCTAACAGATAGCTATTTAGGAGTTGCGGTTCTTTGTTTTGTTGTTTATTTCTACTGTGTATGTATTAAGTCAGTTATGACTATATGACTCTGTTCATCCAAGGTGGCATCTTCATATGTCGCTCTTGGCGTATTTTGTAATAAGTATATTTTATCATTGCTTGGGAAATGTTTTGGGATTATGTAATATGAATATGGAACATGGGTTTTGAAATGTAATGAAAAAAAATGTTGTTTTGAAATCTGTGATTTGTTTCATATTCAAGTGCTTGGTTTTGAAATGTAATGAAAAAAAATGTTGTTTTGAAATCTGTGATTTGTTACATATTCAAGTGTTTGGTTTTGAAATGTAATGAAAAAAAGTGTTGTTTTGAAATCTGTGATTTGTTTCATATTCAAGTGCTTTTAATATTATAGATACCATTAACATAGCCGTATTTAGTCGTCGGAAGTTAATACTATAGATGACTGTAGCATTTGTAGCGCTTAGCTTTGGGCCTCTAGATAGGGGATGTTACAACTTGGTATCAGAGCATATGTTTATGAAATACTTTAACTAAAAATGATTTTTGAAAACATAATCCTTAGGAATTAGAGTTAGGATCGAGGTATGGGATAACACTATTGTAACATACTTGTATTTGCTATATATAAGCATACGCTTTATTTCTAGACTCCTATCTTTGTTAGGCTATTCTTTTGTATCTCATGAGGCTTGAATACAGATATGGACAGAAGAAGAGGTAGAGTTAATCTAGGAGGAGACAACACCACTGTTTGTACCAAAAATGGGCACAACACTCTTCGGGAGTTATTTGAAGAGATAAAATGAAGATTGTAAATGTAAAACAGAGGTTATCTAACAAAAACTCCAACAAACAGAAATATAAAATGCACAGACAAGCAATTTAGAGTGGTTCGGCGTATTGCCTACGTCCACTATGAAGTTTTGATGGTTTTATTGATTCTCTTCCAATGGTTACAAGTGATTACAGCAAACAACAACGGGTTACAGATTAGAATTCGAAATTAACAGCAAAGATATGGTGCAAGTCTTGATCCGGCAGAGTCTGGATGCTTCAGAATCAAAAAGATCCCCCTTCTGTAGGCTCTGGAGCTCTATTTATAGGCGTAGGAGGCTCAAATCTCGCTCAAACTCCAGGAGACTTGGTCCGGCATGTGCGGGGACCCACTCGACCATTTCCAGAAAGTTTCGCCTTGATCTGCGATCGATACGAATCCATTTCGTATCGATCAAGATGATGTCCAAATGAGCTGAAATTTGGCAGGGACATTCTTCAGTGTGTACGCAAGCAACCCTGAAAATATCATTGGATTTGGATCAGTGGATTGCGAGAAATTGTCGACACGAAATGGAATCGATCGCTGGCTGTTTCATTCGACTCCATGACCTCGTATTGATTCTTTCGAATCGATCATCTGCACGTGCTCCTGTAACGATGTGGCGCGTATATCTCGAGTCGATCCATCTTTTTCTTCGATTTGGCCGCGTCGCATCCATGTATCTCGCCGCGTTTGCTTCGATGGATTACGCATCACCTTAGTTAGTTGACTCGTTGGATACGAGTAAGTCACTGGGCATGGACTCGAAGCAAGGTCCTCTGATGGATATGAAGTGTAGCGCCTCGATGAATACGAAGTGGACATTGACTGATGGTTGCGAGGCACGCCATCTATTGAGGGATACGAACCTGATCGATACGAACTTGATGGGTATGAAACCTATCGATACAACTCGATGGATTCGAATAGCTTTGCTCAGGTGAATTCGAACAGAGGCTTATACGATGGATTCGAAATTGATCGATACAAAAATGATCGACTCGAATTAGAGCTTCGGTGATGGATACAAAACCACCCAGAGTGATGGATACGAAATCACCCAGAGCGATGGATACGAAATCTGGGGCTTCTCCCTTCAATTTGAATCATTCCTATCTTGAGCGTATGAACCCAGATTGACCTGAAATTTGACATGCTGACTTTTATGACCTTCCTCGTCATGTCCTATCAATTGTAGCTCAATCTGGACTCGGACAAAAATTCAGCGATATCCACGATAAGTGATACTTGGAATCCAGTCAGTTCCTTGGTGTCCTGGCCTTTCTAAAAGGCGGGATAACATTTGCCCCCCAAAGTACGTCTTGTGAAACATGACGTGCTTTGAAAAGCCGCAAGCTTGCGAGTTGTCGTCAGCATTCGTCGTCATTGAACCTCGCATTGATTCTTTCTCGAACTGATTCGATGCTTGAGTTGAAATGATGTCTGATGATCGCCTTTAACTATCCTCTTGTATCGATCCTCTCATGAATCGATGTTAAAAGTTGGAAAGCCTTTCTTCGTATCGATGCGGGTTGACTTAATGGACACGAAATGCTCATTCATGTCGATGGTCCCAAATTATGGTGGACTCTGCTTCGCATTGATGAACATTTGGTAGACACGAACTAAATGTTCGTATCGATCGATTTGCACTGCTGTGAGTTGAGGGTTGCAAAAGGTAGAGACTTCGAATCGCTGGAGCCCAATGTCATTATCGCAGTCATCGTTGTGCGCTTCGAATTAATGAAGTCCAGTGGCTGTTTCGTCTCGATGGGAGCACGGCCTAACGGATTCGAAGGAGGCATTCGCATCGCTCCACTCCTCGACCGATTGCGACCGTTCACGTTGACTGGGAGACGAATCGACCCAGTTTACCTCTGGTCTTCATATAAATACCTGGGACTTGGCTCATTTTCACCTTTTACTCTCTATTTTTTACTGTTGCCTTTTGCGTCTTCGTATCGATTCACGAACTTGGGAGGAAAAATTGTTCCAATCTTCGAATCGATCAAATATCATTTTTTATTTCCCCAAACCCCAACTTCAATTCAGGTAATTAAACAATCACGACTAAATTCGAGCGACGAAGTTCAGATCTCAGATCCATCGTGCCCTTGCTGATTATTGATTTTGGCAACGCTAAGGCCAGATCTGGGCCATAGCTTGGTCGAGGATGGCCATGGCGATGTTCGTGTCAATCGGAGAAGAAAGAGGCTCGGGGGAATTGCTTCACCTCTACTTCGTGTCGATCTGGGACAGGAGGATTCGACTCGACCCAGATTTCATGACCTCGTATCGATTGAAGGGTTGAAGGGGATGAAGAGGTTCGCATCGATCTAAGGTGGTTGGGGCTTGTGTCGAACTGAAATGATTGATGCAAGTATTTGGCCCGTGTGATCGATGCGAAAGTCTGCCTCCCACGATCGATACGAAGTCCAAGAGGTTGATTGGTACAATATCGATAGTTCCAGATCGATGCGAAATCACCGCATTTAGTTGACACACAGTCGCTAACCCTTGGTCGATTTGAAGTAAGCCTCTCTGATCGATCTGAAATCCACTCCTCCGGTCGATACGAATTGCCGTCGATTCGAAACCTATTGATATGAAAGGTATCGAGTCGACCTTGATCGATACGAAAGATATCACGCCTCCAACTGAATTTGAATCTAAACTGCGATCGATTCCACACTGAATTTTGATGGACTTAGAGAACCTTTGCACATCTTGAAACTCAACTCCAACGAGCTTCCACCTTGCATAATCGAACTTGAACACAAAATTGCATAATTGACTGCCTTTCGAAGCTCGTTGATGGAACTGTAACTCAACAATGCGATAACAGACTTGAACTTGAATCGACTGCCAATATCTCGATGGGATGGTTGTGACGGTCAGCGATGACGGTCACTCCTATTGGACTTCGAAGTTTTGCATTTTGCACATTTTCTCTGATTCTGCAGAATTCGCTCAAGTCATGCACAACACTTGCACTGCACAATTCATTCATACACTTCACACTGGGGAATGCACGGGCTTTTTATCGTCTAATGATAGTTTCTCGTGAGTTAGCCAGTTATGGAACCGTCAAGTTCGTGGCAACAAGAAACTCAAAATTTAACCCCTCCCAGACTTGAGATTCCGGACATTGAGGCCGAAGTTGTTGGGCCAGCCCCGGACGAGTTGCCTGACGCGTCCTTCGTCAATAGTCCACCTGATTCTGTCCCGTCCAATATCTCCGAAGATATGCTAGGGAGAATATGCTTAAGGCATGGCCTGTCGTTGGACGATGTAATGTTGCCGGGGCCGGACGACAGACCGCATATTCCCCCGGAGGGGTATACTGCTTTTAATCGACATGCATGCGCAGCCGGTACACTTCCTCCGTTCAACGATTATATAAGAGAAGTGTTGGCTTACCTGGATATTGCTCCGTCTCAGTTACATCCGAATGGATATGCTTCACTCAATGGCTTGTTCATTGCATTTATGGAATACCTCTACCGACCTCCCCGTCCGACCGAGATAAGATACCTATTCAACTTCAAAAGTCAAACCGACAGCCCATCTTTCACATTCCTGGAGTCTGTAAGAAACTGCCAAGTTGTCACGGGGTCGTGGACTAGGCTGAGCTACTTCAAGTCGGAGTGGTTCTATGTCCGATGTCCTCCGGGGTTTGCCAGAAGATGGCTGTTCAGACGTGAGCATTGTTTTTTCTCTCAAGTAGTTGAAAGGGCAATTTCCGAATGAAATTAAACTCATATCTTCTACTTTTTTTTCCAGCAATAATCCAGCGACCTGAAGGTGGCTACTATAAAGAGATAGTTCGGGTCCTTCAAGAAATTCCTAGTGAAGAAAGGAATATCGAATTGCTACTGACGGAGCGGAATCTTAGAGTTCTTGGGTTGATTGGGCGGAGGCAGAGCATAAGGCTCGATGGCGCATTAAAGACTGTCTCCAGAGAAAAGGTCAAGCGGAAGAAACCCAGGGTCGTAATAATTGAGGAACCCGATTCCGAAAGAACTCATACCGACGAGGAACCATTGGTCAGACCTGCTAATGCAACCCCGGATTCCGATGAAAAGAGAAAAGGCAAGGCAGTGGCCTCCAAACAGCCTAAATCCGGGAGGCGGAAGTCTGTGGTTTTACACCGCCCCCTTTCAGGAGTTAGAATTTCGGAGGCACCCTCCCTACAAGCTGAAAATCAATTCGAAGGGCTCGCTGACCTTCCAATCCCGGACATCGAGTCCGAGCAACATGACGTTGAATCGGGTGAACTGCGACATACCCTTGACGTTAGCGAGCCTCTTCCCGCTAGTGCGATCGACACTTCTGGTTGGTCCGGGGGGTTACACATCCACACACTCTTCACGGCATAACACAGTTTCCTAAACATAAACAGCATATCATGAATGGTTGTTAACTTTCCTTGTTTTAATTTTCAGGTACGATGTCTGGACGAGGTACCGTGTTGAGCAGCCTGCGCAACAAGCGTCGTTATTACGAGCCAAGTCGGAGAGAGGGAGAGAGGGATTATGATTCCGGACATTCAGGTCAGGAGAGGTCCGACAGAGACAGGGGATACGTGCATCGATCCCGATCTCGCTCTCCTCCTCCCAGGACTTCTGCACCACCCACGGTAATAGCTTCTCATCCTCCTGAAACTTCACGGCCTAGGCCGCCTCCTCAAGCTCCAAGGTCCGATCTTCCGCGCGACACTGAAATAGCTACTTCCTCATCCACTGCACCGGTCAGGACTGATTCGACCGGGGAAGGAGCACTTAAACTGGCACAGATGAGGAAGGAGTTTCCCGACATCTGTTTTGACGACTATGTCTTTCCTTCGCATCTGAAGAGGGTTCCTCCAACAGCCAAAGGCACTATTCATGATTATGTTGCGGATATCTTCTTTCAGTACAAAGAGTGGGCAAGAGCCGCGAGGAAAGCATCTAAAGTGGCATTCGATAGGGGTGTCGAAATTGAGAAGCTTAAGAAGGAGTTGGGTCAACAGGACCGAATTATGAAAGTGCTCAACACTGAGGCCGAGTCTTCCCGTAAGTCTGAAATGGAAGCTCTGAAAAAGGTTGATGAGATAAACTCGGCCATGACCAGGATGAAGCAAGAGCACTATACCGCGATTGAAGACATGGGTCACCGGAACACCACCATTACCGCCGAGAGGGATGCCGCTCTTAAAGAGCTTAATGATCTGAAATCAAAATTCTCCGATATGGCGAGGGAGAAAGATGCGGCCAATGTCTTTGCTCAGGAGGCCTGTGATCAGGCGGTGGAGCTCCGGAAGGAGAAGGAAGCGGCTATGGAAAAAGTCCGCGAAGCTGAAGCTGGGGTTGATGAGAAGGTACGACAGGCGGAGGCCAGGATTGAGGCTGAAGTAGAAGAGCTACTTGTCACCTACAACGCCAACGTGCTAAGGCACCGAGATTTGACATGGCTCGATGATTACCCAACACATCTCTACAACGCCTGGAACCTACTGGTTGAGGAGGAGAAAGCTGGGCATCCTGATGAGGCCTTCGATGGATTTGAGCTGGAGAACCGCATACTTAAGGATGATGAAAAGAAGGTTCTTCATGACTCCATGATTTCTCATGAGAAGGAGAGGCTTGGTGCCCAGTCTCTGGAAGTCGGAGAGAGCTCTGCTGTCGAGCACCATAGTATGAGTTCTGAGATGATCGTGTCATCTCAATCTGAGCCAACTCTGGTGATTGATTCCCAGCCAGTACCGGCATATGATCCAGACCAGCCACGTCTCTCTCCTATCATGGAGCATCCCTCCGAAATCGTCCAGACAACCCCGAGCCAAACCCAGGATGATATTCTGAACTAATCTCTTTTTTACTTGGACCGAAGAATTTGTACAGAAGCGTATACTGACAAATGTTTCTTTTCTCTACCCAGTGATCGAAGTTGCGCCAGCTGCGCCTCCCGTAGCCTAAGAGTCGCGCCAAATGCCGGAGGCTATCATCTCTGAGGCGACCTCCATTGTGACAACAGTGCCGGTGGAAGTAACGCAGGGGAGCTCACTTTCTTTCGATGAACAGATGATAAATGAGCTCCTTGGCCGACAGAGTGATCCCTTTACAGATTTACCATTCAGCCTGGGCGGATTCTCATCTACTTCTGATATTTCCACTCAGGCCACTACGGCACATAGTGAGGCCAGAGCGCAGCGAGAAGCAAGGATGTTGGCTGAGATTAACGCTGAGATGGCGGCAGCTGCGCATGGTGGCAACGCGGATGGCGGAGTAGTAGCGCAGTGCCATACTCTCCTTATGATTGTATCTCCCGGGGGCACACTCATTGATACTAGTGCTTCAGTCCCGTCTCCGGTTGTTGGTTCCGTTCCCCCAATTCCTCCTGCGGGAAGCATCCCCATAGATTCCAGCTCGGAGGACGATGTCGACATCATGCCTTCATCCGAGGGGAGCCCACCTAAGGGGAAAAGCTCTAAACGAAAGATCACTGGTGGCTCCAGTAGCTCCTCGAAGAAGAAGAAGAAGCTGAGGAGAAAGAAGGATTAGATAGACTTTTTTAGGCACGTGTTCCCCTTTCGTAGTCAGGAATTTTGTTATCTTTTTTTTCCCTTCTTTTTTATAGGCCGTGTTTAGATGCGGGTTCGGCCCCTGCTAGTAGGAATTTTTGGAAAGGCTCGTGTATGAACCATCGCATATGATTAGTTGAAATAAAATTTTGTCTTTCTGTTTCAACTTAAATTTTCTCTATGCTTAAATGTTGCAGTGTTCGAACTTCAGTCCGGTGTACTTGCATTATCTTAACGTTTAAGCATAGTTTGTTTTGTCGGCCAAGCCTGGAAATTTCGAACTTGAGATGTTATCGGAGATCGAAGCGGGGTTGAACATAATACGGTTGCGGGTAGTGATTAACACCTACACCTGCCCCCAGTTCCGGGGTTAAGTTATGATGATCAACTTGTGGTCGCACTGAGTGAGGACCGAGCGGTCGAACTACACTTGTTTCCTCATGAATCGTTTCATCCACACTCCGTGGATATAAGTCATCTCGCTAGCAGTTATTCACACTCTGGGAACTTGAGATTGCTGTTGGTACTCCAACCCATATCCTGGGAGTTAGGAGTTAGTGTTCATACTCTGGCTCGCACTCCGAGAGCTCGGAGTTGTCATGACATATTCCGCTCCGCACTCTAGGGATACGGAGTTGGATGTTTATACTTTGCTTCACACTCTGGGAATACTGAGTTGAATGTTTACACTCCGCTTCGCACTCTGGGAATACGGAGTTGAATGTTTATACTCCGCTTCGCACTCTGGGAATACGGAGTCAAATGTTTATACTCCGTTTCGCACTCTGGGAATACAGAGTCGAATGTTTATACTCCGATTCGCACTCTGGGAATACGGAGTCGAATGTTTATACTCCGCTACGCACTCTGGGAATACGGAGTTGAATGTTTATACTCCGCTTCGCACTCTGGGAATACGGAGTCGAATGTTTATACTCCGCTACGCACTCTGGGAATACGGAGTCGAATGTTTATACTCCGTCTCGCACTCTGGGAGTACGGAGTTGATGTAGGATTGTCGTGTGTCAATCCTATCAATATTGGTGTAATGGCTTGCCCCCGAGCTCGGGTTTCACTTAGCGAGTGGCCGGTCGTATCACAGCCACTCTCCATTTGAATAAGTCCCATTGCGTGATGGGATTTAGCTCTTCGTGCATCGTGATGTCGTATATCGTACTTAATGAATCACAGCTCTGGCTCGAAGAGATGACATTTTATTGCTGAAATAAGAAAATGCGGCAAACTCAGTTGCCTTATTACAAAATTCAAATTTCGAAATGCAGAAACAAATTGCTAAATAGAACGAAATAAATAAAGCCTGTCATGTGTAATAGCGACGGAGACTCTCGCTGTTCCAGGCCCTTGGCAAACCAAGACCGTCAACGGTCGATAGTTTAAATGTGCCATCTCCGAGTCTTCGTGTAATCACATATGGTCCTTCCCAGTTTGGTTTCATGTGTGAAGGAACTGGGTAGATTCTCTTGAGCACGAGGTCATCGAGTTCAAAGGTTCGAGGTCGAACTTTGGTGTTGTATAGTCGGGCGACCCGACTTCAATGTGCCGCTGCTCTCAAATCAGCCTCTTCCCGTTTTTCATCCAATAGATCCAAAGATTCGGCCAGTAGTATAGCATTCGTTTTCGGATCATAGTAAGTCACGCGATGGGAAAACACTTCCGTCTCGACCGGAATAACAGCCTCTGAGCCATAAGATAGGGAAAACGGAGTGTGTCCGGTCGCGGTTTTGTGAGTCGTTCGATAGGCCCATAATGCCATAGGAAGTTCATCGACCATTTGCCCCCGGCCTTTTCCAGTCGTTTCTTCAGAATGGATTTTATAACTTTATTGACAGCTTTAACCTGTCCATTCGCCTGGGGATGTGCGACAGCCGAGAATTTTTTATGGATATGAAACCGTTGGCAGAAATTCTTGAATTCCGCACTCTCGAATTGGGCTCCGTTATCAGTGATGATGGTATGCGGGAGTCTAAATCGACAAATGATGTTGTGAACCACGAAATTTATCACTTTCTTCGTCGTAATGGTTGCAAGGGCTTCGGCCTCAGCCCACTTTGTAAAGTAGTCAACGACAACGATGGCGTATTTCGCACCGCCTTTCGCCAGAGGTAAAGCGCCAATGATATCGATGCCCCACATAGCGAATGGCCAGGGACTGACCATTTGGGTTATCTCGGTTGGCGGGGCTCTTGGAATTCGGGCATGTTTTTGGCATTTATCGCACTTCCTGGCATAGTTCGCCGCATCTCGGTTCACTGTCGGCCAGTAATACCCATATCGGAGTATCTTCTTAGCGAGAGCTTGCCCCCCGGTGTGATCGCCACACTCTCCTTCGTGCACGTCATGTAACACTCGTTTGATTTCCTCATGGGCGATACATCGGAGGAGAGGAACGGAATAACCTCTCCTGTACATGATTCCGTTCTGGATGACGAATCGCGAAGCTTTTCATAGAATTTTTCTCTTCTCGTTCCTATGCTCAGGCAACGCCCCATTTTCAATGTAATCTCGGTATGGAGTCATCCACGACTCTCTACCGGGAGCGGCTTCAAACACAAAATTCGTCTTTATTTGATCGATGCTTGGGAAGGATAGAGTTTCGACGGGGACAAATCCCATCTGCTGTGCGTCGCCTGTGCTGGCTAACTTTGCTAATGAATCAGCTCTCTGATTGCGTTCCCGGGGGATATAATAAATGGCATAATAATCAAATTGATTTAGAATTTCCTGAACTCGGATCAAGTAGGCAGTCAGCCTTCGATCCCTTGCTTGATACTCTCCCCGTACTTGACACACAACTAACTGTGAATCGCAGTAAATCTCCACAGCGATAATTCTCAAATCTCTGGCAAGTTTCAGGCCGGTCAAGAGTGCTTCATATTCAGCTTCATTAGTAGTTGCGTGAAAATCAAACTTCAAAGCGTAACATATAGATCGGCCTTCGGGAGTTTCAAGCACAACACCAGCGCCCGAACACCGGTCGTTTGATGCACCGTCAGTATATAGCTTCCAGATGTATTCGGGGGATTCACTGGTTTTGGGCAAACCTTCTGGAACGGTAAATTCAGCTCTGAAATCTGCCAGGACTTGTCCTTGAATGGCTCTCCGCGGGGCGTACACGATATCAAATTGGCTTAGCTCAATGTTCCACTTGAGTAACCTACCAGACGTCTCAGGCCGCGTGAGGACCTGTCGTAACGGCTGGTCGGTGTACACAGTAAGAGGATGAGCTTGGAAGTAAGGACGGAGCTTTCTTGAGGCGATGACCAGGCAATAAGCCAGTTTCTCCAGTCTTGGGTAGTTTCTCTCAACTCCTGTTAGCCGTTTACTAACGTAGTAGACCAGTTTCTGCACTTTGTCTTCCTCCCGAACAAAAGCGGCACTGATCGCGTGCTCAGACACTGCCAGATAAAGGTACAGTTGCTCGTGGTCAACCGGTTTTGACAAGATCGGAGGTGTGGAAAGATGTTGAACTAGCGATCGGAACGCGCCTTCACACTCCGTGGTCCATTCAAAGTTTCATTTTCCCTTCCGGATCAGATCGAAGAAAGGGATGCATTTATCGGTGGACTTTGAAATGAACCTGCTCAACGCCGCGACCTTTCCGTTGAGACTCTGGACTTGTTTTATGGTTCTAGGGGTTTGCAAATTTCTTATTGCCCAGATTTTCTCAGGATTTGCTTCTATTCCTCAAGCATTGACAATAAACCCAAGGAACTTTCCGGACGCGACGCCGAAGTGGCACTTCAATGGGTTGAGCTTCATTCCGTATTCTCGAAGGATGCTGAACATCAAATTTAAATCTCTGACGTGATCTGTGGAGAATCGAGACTTCACCAACATGTCATCCACGTAAACCTCCATGGTCTTCCCGATCTGATTAGCGAACATCCGGTTGACTAAGCGTTGATATGTTGCTCCGGCGTTTTTTAGACCAAATGGCATGACCTTGTAACAGTAGAGCCCCAGATCGGTTACGAAGCTGGTATGTTCTTGGTTAGGCAAATGCATGGGTATTTGATTGTAACTAGAGTAAGCATCCATAAAAGACAATAATTCGTGCCCGGCCGTCGAATCTACGAGCTGGTCAATTCGAGGAAGCGGGAAGTTATCTTTTGGACAAGCCTTGTTTAAGTCAGAGTAATCGACGCAAGTTCTCCATTTTCCATTTGGTTTTCGAACCAGTACAGGGTTGGATACCCATTCTGGATACAAGGCATCTCGAATGAACCCGTTCGATTGTAGTTTATCAACTTCCTCCTTAAGGGTGGCAGATCTCTCTGGATCCATACCGCGCCTTTTCTGTTTTACTGGGACATGTCGCGGATCTATATCCAGGGAGTGACTTGCAATGCTCGACAAGATTCCGCACATGTCAGAGTGTGTCCAGGCGAAAACGTCGAGATTCGCCCAGAGAAATTCAACCAATTCCTGTTGTGTTTGCTCGCTCAGTTGAGACCCAACTTTTAGCATCTTCGAATCATCATCTTCACTGATTGGGACGTCCACAGTCAGTTCGGCCGGAGAGGCTTGGCTCTCCTTAGATTCATCTTTATCCTCATTGTCTCTAGGATCAAGGTCTTTCAGGAATTGGCTATGGTGCCCGGGCCGGGGCCCAGGCACCAATTGTCAATCATCAACAGAACGGACGCAGAGCGATTCTTCTACGTCCTTTCCCTTCTCCTTTCGCTGCGCCCCACGCAGCTCAGCAACATAGCAGGCTCTTCCCGTAGCCTGGTCTCCTTGAACGTCTCTGATCCCACGATCGGTGGGGAACTTCAGAGTCAAGCACCATGGGGCTATGACTGCCCTGAACTCAGCAAGGGCCGGTCGGCCCAAAAACGCGTTATAAGGTGAATCAATCTCTAACACAACAAATTGTAACATCCGGACTCTCCGGCGTTCCCCGATTCCTAATTCAACCGGTAATTCAGTTATGCCAATGGGTATCGTGGCACTTCTGTTAAAACCATGGATTCGGGATAGGCAGGGTTTCAGATCCTTTGCCTCCATTTTCATTAAGTCGTAAGCCCGTTTAAGCAGAATATTCACAAAGCTCCCACTGTCAACCAGGATTCTCTTCATCCAAGCAGGACCCACCTGGGCAGATATGACTAGCGGGTCAATTGTAGGGGCTTCGACCTTATCAGCGTCTCGGCTCCTGAACACGATATCATCAGATATTATTTTCTGTTGCTTAGCCGGACTTCCATCTTCACAATTACTATAACATTCGAAGTCCGCATGCCTGATAGAACTAGCATACGACTCCATTTCCCCCCAGCTCCTGTCTGCGGGATGGGGACCTCCACTTATTGTGTTAATAACCAATCTCCCGCCCGCGCGAGCGGGTTCTTCCTGCCTCTCTTGATTTTGTTAACGATTCTGATTTGACGGGCCCGCACCACCAGACTGTGGCGCCCGAACAAACTGATCCAACTTCCTCTCTCTGATCAACTTCTCAATGAGGTCCTGTAAGTGTCGACACTCATTCGTATTGTGGCCGTAGCTTTCATGGAATCTACAGAACTTTCCCGTTTGAACCTGCCTATCCGATGGGGGTTTCGGAGCTGGCTTCTTATACTGTACAGTGTTGCAAGTCTGTAAGTATACGTTTTCCAATGACGTATTCAATGGCGTGTAATTGTCGAACATTTGAGACCTACGGCGTGGGCCTCGGTTCTGATCTCTTTTCTTATCTTGGCCATTGTTTCCTCTCGGCTGGGTTTGCTTGTTCTGTATGTTCAGTTGAACTTTTCCGGAACTCTCACCGGACTGTTTAACTGCCACATTACTCTGTATTCCTTCAACACTGGGCCTCACATCGTCTTGCTTCCTAGACTGTTTCGCGTCCTCTTGCCGTAAGAACTGAGCAGCTTTGGAGTAGAAACGGTCCAACGATGCAGGTGGTTTTCCAGCTAGCGAATTTCCAAACTCAGAATCGGGATCAATCCCTTTGGTTAAAGCCATCAAGATTGAGTTATCGTTGGGATTACTGATCTCAACACATGCTGCGTTGAACCTTTCTAAGTAATGCCTGAGCGTCTCTCCCTGAGCTTGAGTGACACTGGACAGGGTATTATCGTCTTTGGGCCTAGCTACATGCATACGAAACTGCTCTACAAACCTCTTGGCTAGTTGATCGAACGAAGAAATAGATCTAGGAGGTAGCCTTGTGAACCACATGGTTGTGATTCCCCCCAAAGAGATGGGAAAACTTCGACATTTCACTGCGTCATCAGCCCTCGCAGCGCTCATTGACCATTCATATTTCAGGATATGCTGATTGGGGTCACTATCCCCTTCGTACATTGGGAGAGCTGGCATTCTGAATCGCCGAGGGGGTTCGGAGTACAATATCTCGTCTGTGAAAGGGGTATGACTGCGGGAGACCCCCCAGTCGTCATTAGTGAGCCCTTGACTCTCGCGAATCATCTGGCGTATAATGGTCGAAATGTCTGACACTGGCACATTCTGGGCAGGCTGAGCTAAGGTGTGGTCGGGTTCCACAGTGCGAGTTTGGACCGGGCGCTGTCGACGGTACATATTTCGCCTCCTCGGCTCAGCATCTTCTGGGACATATGGTTCAGGAGTATGTTCACGCTGCTGATTGTTTGGTTCTGACAGATTTTGGATGTCAACCCTCGTTCCTGCCGCGGCAGTGGTAGCACGGTTGTCCGTAGTATACTGTGGAGCAGCGCCTCCTCGTGTTGAGGGCCCTGTCTGAAAGCTGGTCGACGGCCCTGCCCTCAATTGTCCAACGGTCAAGGCGGGTTGGTATCCGGCGGTCTGTACGTGACTTCCTTCTAACCGGGGATGGGTAGACCTGTGGTGGTAGTCAGATGAGGCAGAACTTTCAGTGGATGCGCGGGAAACATTATCTCTCCTGGACCTCCTGCGGCTCTGGCGGTTTAGTTGGTTGGTCAATTCGACATTGGTGCGCAACTATTCAGCCAATTGTTGCCGGCTTTGGGTCAGTTCCTGGAGCAACACTTGGAACTCTTGTCGGGTGACTGGTCCTGACGGATCTGAGTGAGCAGTGTTGTCCTGATTGGAAGAAGGCTGCTGCGTGGGATTCTGCCTATCCTGGCCTTCTTGCTCAGCAGCGGTAGCGCAAGTTCTTGTGCTAACCATTCTCGGTGGTGGAGTCCTTTCCTAGACTTTGAGCAAATCTGAATAGAATGGAAGGATTCCGGACTGGATAACTGGATCTTCCTCTTGGATTTATGCAATCCGGTATCGATGGCAGATCCAAAGAGCAGGAGAAAAAACTGGTTTTCTCAGTGAAAGCACCAAAGTGTTTGTACCAAAAATGGGCACAACACTCTTCGGGAGTTATTTGAAGAGATAAAATGAAGATTGTAAATGTAAAACAGAGGTTATCTAACAAAAACTCCAACAAACAGAAATATAAAATGCACAGACAAGCAATTTAGAGTGGTTCGGCGTATTGCCTACGTCCACTATGAAGTTTTGATGGTTTTATTGATTCTCTTCCAATGGTTACAAGTGATTACAGCAAACAACATCGGGTTACAGATTAGAATTCGAAATTAATAGCAAAGATATGATGCAAGTCTTGATCCGGCAGAGTCTGGACGCTTCAGAATCAAAAAGATCCCCCTTCTGTAGGCTCTGGAGCTCTATTTATAGGCGTATGAGGCTCAAATCTCGCTCAAACTCTGGGAGACTTGGTCTGGCATGTGAGGGGACCCACTCGACCGTTTCCAGAAAGTTTCGCCTCGATCTGCGATCAATACGAATCTATTTCATATCGATCAAGATGATGTCCAAATGAGCTGAAATTTGGCAGGGACATTCTTCAGTGTGTACGCAAGCAACCCTGAAAATATCATTGGATTTGGATCAGTGGATTGCGAGAAATCGTCGACACGAAATGGAATCGATCGCTGGATGTTTCATTCGACTCCATGACCTCGTATTGATTCTTTCGAATCGATCATCTGCACGTGCTCCTGTAACGATGTGGCGCGTATATCTCGAGTCGATCCATCTTTTTCTCCGGTTTGGCCGCGTCGCATCCATGTATCTCGCCGCGTTTGCTTCGATGGATTACACATCACCTTAGTTAGTTGACTCGTTGGATACGAGTAAGTCACTGGGCATGGACTCGAAGCAAGGTCCTCTGATGGATACGAAGTGTAGCACCTCGATGGATACGAAGTGGACATTGACTGATGGTTGCGAGGCACGCCATCTATTGAGGGATACGAACCTGATCGATACGAACTTGATGGGTATGAAACCTATCGATACAACTCGATGGATTCGAATAGCTTTGCTCAGGTGAATTCGAACATAGGCTTATACGATGGATTCAAAATTGATCGATACAAAAATGATCGACTCGAATTAGAGCTTCGGTGATGGATACGAAACCACCCAGAGTGATGGATACGAAATCACCCAGAGCGATGGATACGAAATCTGGGGCTTCTCCCTTCAATTTGAATCGTTCATATCTTGAGCGTATGAACCCGGATTGACCTGAAATTTGAGATGCTAACTTTTATGACCTTCCTCGTCATGTCCTATCAATTGTAGCTCAATCTAGACTCGGACAAAAATTCAGCGATATCCACGATAAGTGATACTTGGAATCCAGTCAGTTCCTTGGTGTCCTGGCCTTGCTAAAAGGCGGGATAACAACCACCATAAATGGAAATGATTGACCGAATGTTAGAAGAACTCAAGGTCAGGCTCAGGCTGAGAATGTTGGTGCAGGGGTTCCACAAGTGGATATGGGAGCCATGTATCAGTTTTTCCTAAACATGTTGCAAGCTGGAATCGCAACTGGAGTTGTTGGAGGAAATGCTACTGGAGGAGGAGTTAAGGAAGCTCCAATGGTCAATCAGAATGCTAACTTGAGCAGATACTGTGCTAGGCTTGGAGGAATGCCATTTATCGGAACCGAGGATGCTATCGAGGAGGAAAACTGGCTGCTACACTATGAAAGGATTTTTGCTGACTTAGGGCTCAATAACGAGCAGAAAAGGAGACTTGCTTCAAGACAGCTTCAAGGAGCTGCTGTGTTTTGGTGGAATATTGTAACTGCTGGTGTAGTTAAAGAGACTATGACGTGGGTAGAGTTTAGCAGGAGGTTTCAAGAAAGGTTCATGTCAGTAATGGCACAGTCTATGTTGGTTATGAAGTTTGCTAAGCTGGAACAAGGGGAGATGTCTGTTCTAGAGTATGATGGAAGGTTCGAAGAGTTAGCCCGGTATGGGTATGCCACTGTTAACACAATGTTGAAAAGGAATGAAAAGTTTATTAGAGGTTTGAAGCCGGAGTTGGCTAGGGCTACTTTACCGCACATTAGAGATCCATGTATTGTGGTAGTGGAAATGGCGTTGAGACACAAGGAGATGTTAGCTTGTTTGGAGAAGAAGAATAAAAAGGAGGTCCAGGTTGGACAAGGCCAAAAGAGAAAGATTTTACACAATAAAAATGCTCAGAAAGGTGGAGCGGCTAACAAAGGGAAGTCAGAAGTGGTCTGTTACAAGTGTGATAAGAAAGGCCATTATGCTTATGAGTGCCGGACAGGCAAAGGAAAGAAGGCTGCTGAGAAGAAAGGAGTTAGACGCTTCAATTATGATCAAGTTGGGCACTACAAGAACCAGTGCAAAGAGCTAGCTAAAGGAGAAAAAGGCCATATTTGCATTGGAGCCTGCTACTTTGAAGCCGACAGTGCAGGAGAAGGGAAAGGCTATGTTAGGAGGTACACTTCTGATTCATGGTATGTCTGTTACTGTTTTGTTTGATACCAGTGCATCTTATTCTTTTATATCTTGATGTTTGGTAGATAAACTTAACCTAGAACCCACATATTTAGTTGCTTCCTTAAGAGTTGCAAATCCGATGGGAGGGTATGCGACGCTTGGGATGAAGTGTGACCACATAGAGTTGATTTACTAGGTTACACCTTTGTTTGCAGTTTGCATGTATTTGACTTTGTAGTGTTCGAGATTATTCTTGGGATGGATTGGTTAAGTGAATATGATGCTAGGATATTTTTCCATGATCGGAAAATGTCACTTAGACACCCTGATTGTAGTGATCAGATAGTTTATACCATAGAAAACCCTAATTGTGCGGTGAATGCTTTATTGGGTGTTATGGAGCTGGAAGATGAGTTGAATCGTGTTTTTGTAGTTAGAGAATTCGTGGATGTTTTTGAACCTGTAGTTGGATTGCCACCGAAATGAGCCATTGAGTTTCAGATAGATTTGGTGCTTGGAGTAGAACCGGTGAGTAGGCCGCCAAGCAGAATGACACCTACATAAATGAAGGAACTGAAGGTGCAGTTGGTGGATTTGGAAGGTAAGAGTTTTATTACACCAAGTAGTTCAACTTGGGGAGCAGCTGGAGTATTTGTTAAGAAGATAGACGGATCGTTAAGGCTATGTATCGATTATCGTAAGTTGAATGAGAAGACGATAAAGAATAGATGTCCATTGCCGAGAATTGACAATTTATTCGATCAGTTAAGTGGAGCCAAGGTATTCTTGCAGTTGGATTTGGCGACAGGTTTTCATCAGCTCAGAGTGGCAGAAGATAGTATACCTTTGATGGCGTTTAGAACGAGGTATTGGTCGTACAAATAGTTAGTTATGACGTTCGGACTGACTAATGCACCGGCTTTCTTTGTGGATTTGATGAACTGGATTTTCCGAGAGCACTTGGATAGGTCTGTGTTGGTTTTTATAGATGATATTATGATATACTCTAAGGATGAGAAGGAGTAGGAAGTTCATCTTAGAGTTGTGCTTGAGACGCTAAGGTAGCATCAGCTAAAGGCAAAGTTTTCGAAGTGCCATTTTTGGAAGAAGGAAGTGAAGTTTTTTGGTTACGTGGTTTCAGAGAAAGGATTGTCAGTCGATCCAGAAAATATCGAAGCTGTTAATAATTGGAAGAGGCCAGAAACGGTAACTAAGATAAGTAGTTTCCTTGGGTTGGCTGGGTATTATCGGAGGTTTATAAAGGATTTCTCGCCGATAGCAGCGTGGATGACCAAGCTAACACGAAAGGATGTAATGTTTGTGTGGACCGATAAGGGTGAGGAAGCATTCCAGAGCTTGTAACACTTATTGACCCATGCACCTGTATTAGTTGTTCAGGAGGGGAATCAAGATTTAGTTGGTTATACTTATGCGTGTGGAACATGATTGGGAGCTGTATTAATGCAGAGGGGTAAAGTGATTGCCTATGCATCTCGACAGCATAGACTGCATGACGTTAGGTATCCGACGCATGACTTAGAGTTAGCTGCAGTATTTTTGCTTTAAAGGTGTGGAGGCATTATCTCTTGGGAGAGAGGTTCAAGCTTTGTACAGATCATAAGTCGTTGAAGTACTTGTTCTCTCAGAAGGAGCTGAACATGAGACAACAAAGGTGGTTAGAGTTTTTAGCTGCTTATGATTTTGGAATAGAATACATATCAGGTAAAGGCAAAAAGGTTGCTGATGCGCTTAGTAGGAAGCATCAGAATGCAGTGTTAGTTATGATAGCAGAATGGAAAGACTTGGAAGCCTTGACAGCTTGTAGAATGTAGTGAAGGTCCAAGGCTGAGTCTAAGGAGAAGCTACTAGGTTGTCTTATTTAGAAGTCCGACCGGTATTGATTGAGAAGATTGCTGCTAAATAGGAAGTGGATCCAGTGTTAGCTGAAAGGATCAGGAAATTAAGAGATGGAATAGAGAGCGATAACTTAGAGGATTTCCGTCTTGACGAAAGTGGATGGTTGAGAAAGAAGGGTAGATTATGTGTTCCGAATATAGGAGACATAAGAAAATAAGTTTTGGAGGAATGCCATCGTTCGAAATTCACTATTCATCCAGGAGGAACGAAGATGTATCGGGATATGAAGAGAAGTTTCTTCTGGGAAGGCATGAAGAGGGATGTTGGCTTGTGGATGAAATAGTGTTTAAACTGTCATCAGGTAAAAGCCGAACATCAAAAGCTGAGTGGATTGCTTCAGCCATTGGATATTCCCATATGGAAGTGGGATTTTATTTCTATGGATTTCATAGACGGGTTGCCGAGATCTAATAGAGGGAATGCAAATATGGATCATAGTGGAAAAATTGACCAAGAGTGCCCATTTCATTCCAGTTAAGTCAACTAGGACAACACCTATTTTGGCGAAGTTGTTCATGAAGAATGTGGTTAGACTGTATGGAATTCTTAGTAGTATTGTTAGTGACAGAGACTCTTTGTTCACTAGTGAATTCTAGAAGAGTCTATATGAAAGTTTAGGATCCAAGCTCAAGATGAGTACCGCTTACCATCCGCAGGCTGATGGGCAAACAGAAAGAGTTAACAAGAACTTGGAGGACTTGTTAAGAGCTTGTGTAACGACCCACTATTTTGGACCATTCAAATCGACAATAAATCCACACATGTCGGACTTGAATAATTCAAAACAATAGATTGCAAATAAAATTTGGCAAAACTCAGAATATACAGAAAATAAATCACAGATCACAGACACAGAGTAATATAACAATGCAACGGATGCAAGAAATAGTAGTTCATGAAGCTACTATATATACATTAGAGTTAAAAGATACAATAGAAGTAAAAGATATAAAAATAGTCAAATATAGGATCTGAATACATCACTGGAATCAACTGGACAACTGAAAGCGAAATAGATAGCTGGATCTCCAAGAAAAGCTCCAACTCCAAAGGTGAGTCTTGAATGCTGTATCACTCAGTCTGACCCGAGCGTAAAGCAAAACACAAAACACTCGAGTCAGGACATACATACTTATATAATGTAAACCAACTCAAGTGAACTGTAATATAAAGGTACAAGTAACTTAAAGAATGCTTGGGATCGCCCATTCTTTAAGGATCCATTAAACTATCTACTATGTAATAATATTTGCTATTATAATAATGTCTAATAATAAAATAAACTTACTTTTAAATAGCGTTAAGGCTTTACATTTTCCACCTTAACACATAATAGTCCCAGTAGTCTATCCAGTATTAGCATACCCCCAGATCGGGAGCTACCCTCAATACTCCACAGGCTACGACACAAAACCCAACCCGTAGTAAAGCTCGATATGGTAGGTGACATGGCATAACTACGCAATGCCATGGTAGATATACCAATTACGCGTCCGGGATGGTGGAAACGCATAGCAGCCACAATCGCCCACCTCGGAACACACTCCCAATCAAAATCGAAGGGTGGCCACCAAATCAATCACAAAGTAATAGAATGGTATCGAAGAAATGTGTCCGATCAGAGGTGCTACCTCATTGGCCCGTCAATCGCTCATGTTTTAGCCACCTTCTGCCAACTCACGGGAGTTGGGTCCACGTATATACCTCAATAGGAATCGTCGCCACCATCCTACTTCATTCTGGAATCTCCACCGCGTACACGGTTGTCAAAGTGGTTTTCGGTATCGACAGAGAGTATGCCCATATTCGATCCCGGTCTCTTTGCCAACCAATCGTTATTATAACCCATGGATATTTATTTCAAAATCATTTACTTTAAAACCCAAAATATCATATCCATTTCAAAACTAAACACTATATTATTTCATTTCAAAACCAAATCAATATATCATTTCCATTTCAAATCCCAAAGCAATAATATATCATTTAAATTCCAAAACCAAATCAATATATCATTTTAAATAAAACCCAAATTTCCAAAGCATTGAATATTTCTTTAAATTTATTTAACTTGAAATATTCCTTTAAATCATCTTAAACCAAACCACTTTATAAGGTCACATTCTTAAATCTTCAATTCCAATAAGCTTCAAGCTAATATATTTAAAGACAATTCTTAATTAAATACTATTTCAAATAAACTCATTTCCAAACCATTTAAATTCAATGTCAAATAATATTCATTTCAAAGTTGTAACATTTCTAAGTTCATTCGTTCAATCATTTCAAACATTGAAATTTTCAAAACAGTAGCATTTATAAAGTGCTGCAGTAGGTATATTTAGTATATATCAAAACATAGTTCAAAATCAGAAACTACAACATTTCAGAAATGCTGTTATAGGTTTATTTAGCAATTTCAGTATATAGTTCAAATTTTCAGAAGTTACAGCACTTCAGAAATGCTGTTATAGGTCCTTTTAGTATATTTTAGTATAATTTCAGCCATAGTTCAATTTCCAGAAATTACAGCACTTCAGAAATGCTGTTATAGGTCTTTTTAGTATATTTCCTGCCTAGTTCATTTAACCACAGCATTTCAGAAACGCTATAATTTCTGTTATACCCTTTAAAACAATATATCTTCAATTTTTCTCATTTTTAACTTATCAAACTCATTCCACTTTACAAAATTTTTTATTTGGATATTACTTAACTTATAAATTTTAATAAAACAACATTTTTATAAATAAATGTCGAATTTAAATTAATTTCATTTGTTAGTCAATCCTTTATAAATTGCTTAACTTTCAGAAACATTAAAACTCCAATTCTAGCCATTTTTAACCTATAAAATTACATCTTCCACTTCAGAAATTATTCATTTGGATATCATTAAACTTATGATTCAATAAGATAAACTTTTATAAATAAATATCCAAATTAAACTATAATTCATTTATTAAGTCAAAAGCACATTCTTTTACTTAACTTTTATTCCAACAAATAACCTAACATTTTATTTTAAAATACCCACTTCACAAACAAAAATAAATTTCTATTTATTTACTTAACTTAAAATTTCCATTTGAAAAACCAAATTTCCAACTATCAAGTTAGGTCATATTTTAAATTACAATTTCCTTCCATTTAAATCCTAATTATTTATTTTACAAACATATTCGTAAATAAAATATCTTACCATTGTTAATATAACAATCAAATTTCCTTATAAATATATTCATTTGACATCAAATAACTATGGATTTTAGTAAAACAAATTTTATTACCAAAGTCCAAGCAAAACTCTATTCTATTTTATCCATTTAAAATACATTCTTTATTATTCAAACATGTCTATTTCATAAATAAAATTCATTACAATTACCAGGTCAGATTTAACATTCCATAACATTGCATTATTAAGTTATTTATCGTAAATAGAATTCTTTAAATTCCATTTAAACCAATTATTAACTTATAGAAAACAATACACCTTTATAGTTTAAAGCAAGTCAAATTTAAGTTAAATTTCATATATTTATAATTTCAGAATGCTTAATAATTTTTTAGAAAATAATTAGAACACTTAATAAATTTTTAGGAAAATATTATTTAAAATTTAACCATGGGCCTGTATAATATTTTCTAGCGTAGGTCAAGTGATACAGATATGTATCATTTCAATCCGTAATTTAAAAAGAAAAATCCGGGTTCTATCATTTCAAACCCGCAATCCCAAGTCAAATAAATTACGATAAAATCACTCAAGCCTATCATTTCAGCTCATAATGATTTTTCCTTATCCTAATGTCCGTTCGGGTATGTATCATTTCAACCCATAGTGATAGGGAACTTGCAGTGTGAGATACAGTAATTAAAATGAACAGTAAATCATATAAAATAATAACATATGATGTAACAGGTATAAAACAACATTTATCATCATATAAATATATCACAGGCAATTATGAATAACATATCAATTTATACAGATTCACTTGTCATTATTTCACAATAATATAAGTACATATGTCTAGAGTGATAAAACTCACCTTTTTAAAGCTGGAGATAACAAACAAGAGACACGAAACAAATTCCGGAAAGCACGACAAAGCACGAATAAGATTTTTGTAGATGGAGAGCCAAGATCCAAACTTGTAAACAACATAATATCATAAACATAAGATTATGATTCAACACAAAATTTAGAAATTAAAATAATGAAAAGAGGTGAAACAAAGGACATAACCTTGCTTTAAATCAACAAGGGCTCGGCTATGGTTGAAACAAGGAGATGGTGATTTATTTTGGATCTAGGGTTCAAGGCATGGCTTGGTGGTCATGAAGAGGTGGTGAGGCCGATCATAGTGGTGTGGTGGAGATGGTTGTGATCGGCTAGAACATGAAGGCCGAGCCTATCTTGAAGAAAAAAACAAAGAGAAAAATAAAAGAAGAAGGAAAGAAGGAGAAGCCATGGAATAGAAGCTTTTAAATTTTTTTCAGGAGATGAGAAATGAAAAGAGAAGAGATGGAAATGAATTTTTTTGTACGTGAATTAGTATTTACTAGAGGAGTTTTTCACGGCCTAATTAAGTGCAAAGAAATGCAAGTAATTAAATGTTAAAACGGCTAGAGATTTGAAAGGATCCATTTCCTATTAAATAAAAAGAAACAAATGGAACAAAATGAGAGGAGATACTTCCTTTTTCACGTGAATTGATAGGTTGTAGTCGGCTAAAGTTTGAGGTAGGAACGACTAGAAAGTAATTAAGGAGGTAGGAAATAAAAGATAGGCAAATAAAGAGGCAAGAAATAAAACAAATGTAACGTATGCCAATTAAAGCAAAGTAACATACGCCTAATTAATTTGTTTCCTTGCCATTAATTAAAAGGTATATACAAAAGAAACATTCAATAAACAAAATAAATAAAGATATACACAAGAACATTTAATAAATAAAATTTTAAAAAGATATGCCTTTAAGGAAATATAACGTATATCCATTGAAATTCTTTTCCAAGAAGTAAATAAGAGATATAAACACATAACAATTCAATTAATAAAATGAATGTCTAAATAAAAAAATAGAAAGATAAAATGGAGATGGATATTATGAAAAATAAATAAATATATATATATACATAAATTATTTATTTTATTATATTTGGAAAGGAAATTACAAACAAAATCCACAATTACATTTATTATAATTAAAACCTTAATCAATTTATTCAACTTGGTTTCACCCTTTTATTTTATCTATGAATAAAATATACATTTCCATCTATTTCATTACATTCACACTTTACAATTACTGTCCTATCTCATATTAATGAACATTTACTTACATTTAAATGTAATTGATTTCCTACTTTAAATTTAGCAGCCTAAATAAAAATGTAACTTGCAATAAATGTTATCATTATCTTTATATTACACTCAAGTTTATTATGTCCACTAATTATCATAATTGCTTACATAATGTTTAATTCATCCAATTACCATAAATTATATACAAATTCATTTATCCCTACAACACTTACATTTATTTACTTATATTCAAATTTTTACCCAAATGTAACATTTACAACTAGATTAATAGACCAATTAAATAGTAACTTACAACCGTTACTATAACTTTTAATCACACTTTTGAATTCATTGTTCACAAACATCTGTTACCATTCTTATATACCTAATCTTTATTCAATGGTCATTTATTTCATACTAAATCATTTATAAATTTTAATGTTTGCATTTGTTTTCTTACATGAATTTATAGCCAAGTATAACAATTTACATTACTTCAATAAATTGTAATTTCATTTCAATTGTTAATAATTAGTTTTAATTACCATTGTTCAATTATTAATAGATAAAGTTTTTTTTATATTAAATCACCCAAAACTTATTAACCTAACAAATTAAATTATTGAAAATTTTACGGGTCGTTACAACATGTGTATTGGATTTTGGGGGATCATGGGAAGACCATCTACATTTAGTTGAGTTTTCGTATAACAACAGTTATCAGACTAGTATTGGGATGACACCATTTGAGGCTTGTATGGAAGACCATGCAAATTCCCTATATATTGGTTAGAGACTGGAGACAGATTAGTCCTTGGTCCTGATTTGGTAAAAGAGGCAGCAGAAAAGATTGAGCTGATAAGGGCGAGAATGAAGGAAGCTCAGTCTAGGCAGAAATGCTATGTAGATAAAAGATGAAAAGATTTAGAGTTCTCTGTTGGGATCATGTTTTCCTCAAATTATCGCCGATGAAAGGTGTTATCAATTTCGGGAAGATGGGGAAGTTAGCACCAAGGTTTGTAGGACCATTTCCTATTTTAGAGAGGATCAGAAAACTTTCATATAGAGTAGAGTTACCGAGTAGTTTGGCGGGAGTCCACGATGTTTTCCATGTATCTCATCTGAGGAAGTATGTTAGGGATCCATACATTACTATAGCACCGACCGTGTTAGAAGATTTAGTAGTGGAACCAGACATGACTATAGTTAGGAAGCCTATTCGGATAGTCACGAGAGATGAGAAGAAGTTGAGGAACAAGACAGTCAGATTAGTGAAAGTCCAGTGGAGTGACGATGTCATAGACTGTACTTGGGAAACCAAGAGTATGATTAGAGACGCTTATCCTGATTTGTTTTGATGGTATGTTTTACCTTTGATTGTTTAGATGTGTTCCTTATCGTAATTTCAAGGACGAAATTCTTTAAGGAGGGGAGATTGTAACACCCCATATTTTTAGTAACATTATTTGGGATATTTAATTAGTTAAATTAAATAAAATAATGTGTTGATTAATGGATTGAGATTTGTGATTAAATTAAGGGGTAGCCATGTCATATTAATGAATAGATAAATGAAGTAAAATAGACTTAAGTGTTAAGAAATAAGAGAGGGCAAAATATGAAAATGATTAAACTTATACCCTAAAACCTTAGGGAACCAAACGCACGTTCGTTTCATTTTTCTCAAGAAAAAATATTCTAAGGCCTGCCACCACTAGCAATCTCAAGAAAAGATAAAGCTAGGATCTTCAAGTGGAAGAATCAAATCACTTAATCAAGAGCAAACCTCACATCTTTAATCATAAAGCTAAGGTGAATAATTACTACATTTCATTTTATGATTTTCGGTTTTAAGAATGAATCCGAAGTGTTTTTGCATGTTTATGCCATGTTTTGAATGATTAAAAGTTTATATATACTTGTTGATGATTTATGCGTATTTATATTTATTTTTATGATATGTTTGATATGAAAACCCTACTAAATGACATCCAAATGCCTTGCGAATTTAAATGTAGATCAGAAATAATATTTTAGAGATGAGTTTCAATTTTCATAAGTTTTTGAAAATATGTGGATTTTATATTAATTTTCTAGTGGAGAAAATGATTTATTAGGTTATAAATTATTTACGGTATAATAAATAATTATTTGGGTCTGAAATTTAAATATGTTAGAAAACATATTGAAAAGGATTTTTTGGAATTTTTATAGAATTTCCTTAAGTGTTTTGATGAATATATAAAATTATTTAAGGTATAGGACTTAAATGTTATATATATTTAATTAAGAAGAAGGGGTATTTTGTAAAATAAAATTATAGTTTATTTCTGAAAATATTGGCAGCAGTTTTGAAAAAGGAATTTAGCAACCAACGAAAATTTGACAAACAATAGCAGGTTAGTTAAAAAGTCTCTTTTTAGTTAAAAAAAAGATAACATGTTTTTAGAATGTTCCGCCACTTTCGGCATGGGGGGTTCTAACCCAGACCTTTCGCCACCATTGGTTTCGAGACCAATGCACATGGTATCAAGCTACTTGGTATGTAGCACATTGGATAAAGGCGAATGGTACTTAGTCGAAAAGCTAGATTCCGAAGGGGTTGGAGTATGTCGTGTTTTAAAATAAAAGGTAGCGCCTGCTTTACTTTTGAAACTTGATGTTTCGACTCAGTTGGCTTTCGACTGGGTCAAATATTTTAAAGGAAAGGTTTCGAATGGGTTGCACTCTTATGTTTTAATTAATGCTTTCGAAGGGGTCGAAATCCCTAGTTGCAGCCTTTCTACCTTCGAAGTCAATGGTTTCGAAAGGTATACCTTGTTTTAAAAATTAACCACTTCTCCAATGCTTTTGAAGGGACGGTTTCGACACCATCACTTCTTCACTTAGGAATAGATTTTGAAAGGAAGGCTTTCGACTTAGATGTTTTAATTGACCCTTTTTATTATGATTGAAGGTTTCGAAAGAGTTGGTTTAAATGGTTTCGAAAGGTGTTTTTCCACATGTTTTAAATTGAACCCAAATTCTTTCGAAGGGTTTAAGGTTTTGAATACCTCCGAATGGTTTTAAAGAAGGTTTCAAAGGGGTGTATCCTCTATGTTTTCGAAAGGTTTTGAAAATGGTTTCGAAGGGGCGGTTCCCCAAAGGGTTTGAAGGAGTCGAAAGGTACTATTTTCTAATGGTTTCGAAAGGGTTGAAATGAAAGATTTTTCCAAGGTTTTTAAAGGCAATGTTTTGAAGTGTTTTAAGATATGATATCTAAGGTTTTAATGCTTTCGAAAGGAAGATTTTTAAAGGTTTTGAAAAGGGTTTTAAGGATGGTTTCGAAAGGAAGGTTTTGGCCTTTCGGCCTAGATAAGTGAAGGGTTTTACTTAGTTTCGAAAGAGGTGTTTTCAATGGTTTTGAAAGGGGTACTTTCAATGGAATCGAAAGGGGGACTTTCAAGTGTTTAAATGTTTCATCAACTAAGGTTCAAGTAAAGTATATATATAGCATGGCAAGGTGATTTTGATTAAAGCATAGAGTATTATATTTTTCTTGTATGAGTTTGATTTAAAAGGTTTTAAATCAATTTGAGAAAAGGTTTTCAAAGAAAATTTTGGGAAAATATCCCTAAGCAAAATTATTCGGATATTAGAATATCAGATGGGACTAGTATAGGGTCGTGCCCCATTCATTAGCTATTGGCCCCAGCTAATTTAGTCCAAAATTCCAGTGTGAAGGGCTTCGTCACAGGTAAGACTAAAATTATGATTACACACCGAAGGGTATATATATTTGTATACAGATAGGTTATTGGTGAGCCCACAAAACCATTAGGATCAGGTAACCCTGGGAGATGTTAAGTTAGAGACAGACCGTCCAGAAGAGAAGTATTTAATAAATAGTTAAAGATGGACTGTCCAAAAGATGAGTGTCAAACAGATATTATATTATTTTGTTATTTTGTCTGGTAGGCCTGAGTCAGCCAAAGGTTAACAGACAGCCAAATAAAACTAGTGTTTGAACAGATAGTTCTTTTATTACCTTATATGTACGTTTACAAATTGATGATTTACAGTATTTAACCAGTTGTGGTTGTAGGAAATGATTTGCAAAAGCTATGTTTTAAAAGAATGTTAGTGAGGGGAAACCCGTTCCGCTAAGCGGCGTGGTCTCACTTAACATTAATAACCGGGATGTATAGTATTATTCACACCAGGCTTTATGTCTGACTCAAAGTTTATGTTTTTTCCCTTAAACTCTAGGGTGCTCGAAATTGATTTGAGTAGGCTGAGGGTTGAGGTTTTTTCAGGTTTTTAGTAGGATGACGAATAAAGCTACCGAAGGCAAGCAGGAGGCTAACGGATAGCTATTTAGGACTTGCAGTTCTTTGTTTTATTGTTTATTTCTGTGGTGTATGTATTAAGTCAATTATGACTATATGACTCTAATCATCCAAGCGGGCATCTTCATATTTCACCCTTGGCGTAATTTGTAATAATTATATTTTATCATTGCCTAGGAAATGTTTTAGGATTATGTAATATGAATATGGAAAATGTGTTTTGAAATGTAATGAAAAAAATGTTGTTTGAAATCTGTGATTTGTTTCATATTAAAGTGCTTCTGATATTATATATACCATTAACATAGTCGTATTTAGTCACCGAAAGTTAATACTATAGACAACTGCAACATCTGTAGCGCTTAGTTTTGGGTCTCTAGATAGGGGATGTTACAAAAGTTGCTAATAAATCACATTTTTTACAAACGGCTAAAATGATTAATTAAGTCGAAACGGGGATAGAGACAACCCAGCCAATGTCGGTACGATAGATACTAGGGCAAGGACTAGCACCTGTGTGGGTATACTAGATATTCCCAGAGTTAATATTCTGGTATGGTTCAGATGCTACCTTCAGGCGATGAGCCAAGTTACTACCATCCCAACTGAACCCGCAGCCCCCAATACCTTTGCTAATCATGGTGTGATTCCAGCCTCAACACCACCAACTGTTGACTCTCTACAACATCCCCCACTTGGAGGCCCAAAACTAACAGCTACAGATGCTACAGTTAGTTATTAATCCTCGGCGACCAATTACGGTAATGCTAGATACATTGATATAATAGAAACACATGAATATAGATTTTTTTAAAAATTAGCTGACAACTTTCTCATTACATTTCAAAGCATTTCAAATCCATTACATAATCCCATAATTGTTAGCCACGATTAGAGAAAATATAATTATTACAACATACGCGAAGAGCAACATATGAAGATGCCCCCTTAGATGATCAAAGTATATAGCCTTTACAACAAAACACAGCGGAATCAAAATAGAAAAGAACTCTAAATAGCTATCATGCCTCCTGCACGTCTCTGGAAGCTTATTCTTCTAAAGAGGTACCTGAAAACCTCAACTCTTAAGCTACTCAAAATCATTTGAGCACCCGAGAGTTTAAGGGGAAAACATAAACTTTAATTCAGACATAAAACTTGGTATGAATAATAATCTACCATCTCAAACCATATAGATATCTAGTGAGGCCACGCCGCTTAGCGGAACAGGTTTTCCCCTCACTGATATCTTATCCATAACTTTATAAACACCATATACTGTGCTCCCGCATCCACAATGGTTAAAACAAAACAATTGAAAATATTATGATGATATGCAAACAAGTAAATCAATTCTGGATTACCCATCCCCATTCATTCCGACTATCTGTCTTAGTTATAGTTTCTAGGGTCACTATTAACCTAATAGTTTTCATGGGCTGACTAATAACCTGTTTAATGTTTATGGACTCCCTGTCCGGTTTCATAGTTTTCATTGGATCACTAAGAACCTATTGGCACCTGCCACTAACTTCATTGTTTCATGGATTCTTCTTGAACCTATTGGTATCTCCAATAACTTCCCTCTTATCCTAGTTTTCATGGGTTGACTAGGAACCTATTGACATCTGTCAATAACTTAATACAGATATAGTTTTCATGGATTCACTATAAACCTATTGGCCCCTGTTAATAACTTTTTCTAATCATAGTTTTCACGGGTTTACTATGAACCTATTGGCCCCTGCCAATAACTCTTTCTAATCATAGTTTTCATGGGTTTACTATGATCCTGTCTATCTGAAAACTTCTTTAATCAGTGTTTGGGCATCCTATATTCTGGTCTTCCTGACCTCCTAGATGCAGTTCTACTCATTCGGGAGTTAACTCAATTTTTATTCACTATTGGGTCAACCTAGCTGGTTATTATGCCCTTTTCCTCCAAATTACATTTATGGGTCCATATTAAAGTGAATATGTAAACTAGAAGGAGAAAATATATTAACATAATAATCACCAACATCTATGGTTTAATATCCTTGAAATCATTTCCTTATTGGGTCTAAGCAAATATAGGCGAAAGTACCCCTTTCGAAACCATAAAAATGAATTTGGGAAAAACAGATGGCTTCGACACCATCCTTTCGAAAGCTCAAACCATTTAATTAAAAGATTTGAAGGGTAGCTCCGAAACCCCTTAAATCCTTTCGAAAGATTTTAGGAAGGGGCTTAGTACAAGTATAAAACAAAGCTACCTTTCGAAAGCATTGATGACATCAATCCTTTCAAAAGGCATTGGAATGGTAGAAGGGTTTCGACTTGGTCGAACCCACCCTTTTCGAAAGCATTGGTTTTAAAAATAAGTAACTCCTTCGGAAGCTACAATTTAAATAAGAGGCGGAAACCCTTCGTTGTCACTCCACTGAACTTTCACCAACTTGACTGTCTTGTTTCTCAATCTTTTCTCATCTCTCGCTACAACCCGAACTGATTGTCTAACAAAAGCCAAATTAGGCTCTATTATCAAATCTTCCAACCCCATCGAAGGAATAGTAGTCTCTGGATCATGTATATACTTGTGAAGATGAGACACATGAAACACATTATGGACACCTGCCATAATGCTCGGCAACTTTATTCTGTATGCGAGCTTTCCAATCCTTTCTATAATCTGGAACGAACCAACATATCTCGATGCCAGTTTCTATGACTTTCGAAATTGTACCACACACTTCTTCTGTGACACCTTAATGAAAACCTTATCTCCAACTGAGAATTCTAGGTCTTTACGCCTCTTATCTGCGCAACTGTTCTATCTGGATTGAGCTTCCTTCATCCTTTCTCAGATTAACTCAATCTTCACTGTCGCCTCTCTAACCAGATCTGGATCTAAGACCAATCTGTCTCTAGTCTCCCACCAACATACTGGTGATTTGCATGGCCTTCCATACAAAGCTTCAAATGGCATCATTCCTTTACTAATCCGATAACTATTATTATAGGAAAACTCAAGCAAATGTAGGTGATCTTCCCAAGATCCACCAAAGTCCAATACACAAGCTCTCAATAAATCCTCAGGTACCTTATTGACTCTCTCTGTTTGCCCATCCGTTTGAGGGTGATATGCTGTACTCATTTTAAGCTTGGTACCAAATACATCCTGTAGACTCTTCCATAATTTGCTAGTAAACAAAGCATCTCTGTTACTAACTATACTACTAGGAATTCCATGTCGTCTAACTATGTTCTTCATGAAACTTAGCTAAAACTGGTGTCGTCCTGGTTGACTTAACTGGAATGAAACGGGCACTCTTGGTCAAACCATCCACAACAACTCATATAATTTCATTTCCTCTATTTGACCTTGGCAACTGGTCAATAAAATCCATGGATATCGAATCCCATTTTCAAAATGGAATTTCTAAAGGTTGAAGTAACCCACTCGGCTTCTGATGTTCGGCCTTCACTTGTTGATAGTTTGCACACTCCCTAGCCCACAAGCCAACATCCCTCTTCATACCTTCCAAATAGAAGCTCTTCTTCATATCTTGATACATCTTGGTCCCTCCAGGGTGAATCGTAAACTTGGATCGATGACATTCTCCAAGAACTTCTTTCCTTAAGTCCTTAACTTTCGAAACACACAACCGACCCTTCTTTCTCAACCATCCTCTCTGGTCAAGACTAAATTCCCTTAGATCATCGATCTCAGTTCCAACCTCAAGCCTTCTAATCTTCTCAACTAATAATGGATCCTTCTTCTGCTTAGAAGCAATCCTTACGATCAACACTGGTCGAAATTCTAAACAAGACAACATGGTGGTACTCTGACTAGAACTAGCAGTTGATCTTAACTGCACACTACAAGTAGTCAAAGCTTCTAAATCTTTCCACTCTACCAACATAGCTAACACCATATTCTGATGTCTTCTGCTAAGAGCATCTACAACTTTATTTTTTTCCCCAGGGGTATAATCTATACAAAATCATAAGCAGTTAAATACTCTAGCCACCTCTGCTGTCTCATATTCAGCTCCTTCTAAGAGAATAAATACCTTAAGGACTTAAGATCTATGAATAACTCAAATCTTTCCCCTGGAGATAATGTCTCCAAATTTTCAATGCAAAGATTACCGCTGCCAACTCCAAATTATGAGTAAGATATCTTACTTCTTGCGGTCTAAGTTGTCGTGAAGCGTAGGCAATCACTTTACCTTTCTGCATCAACACAGCTCCCAATCCTGTTTCGCATGCATCGGTATACACCATCAACCCTTAGTTTTCATCTGGAACTACTAACACAAGTGCATTGGTCAACAAATGCTTTAACTTAAGGAATGCTTCCTCACATTTTCCGGACCAGACAAACTTCACCTCCTTCATGATTAACTTAGTCAAAGGCGCTGCTATCCACGAGAAATTCTTGATGAATCTCCGGTAATAGCCAGCAAGTCCAAGAAAACTTCTAATCTCAATCACCATCTCTGGTCTCTTCCAATTATTAACAGCTTCGATCTTATCTGGATCGACTGACAACCCTTTCTCTGAAACCACGTGACCAAGAAACTTAACCTCTTTCTTCCAAAAATGACACTTGGAAAACTTCGCCTTCAGCTGATGTTGCTTCAACGTCTCAAGAACTACTTTAAGATCATCTCATGCTCTCTTTCATCCTTAGAGTACACTAAAATGTCATCTATAAAAACTAATACGAACCTATCCAAGTACTCTCGGAAAAATTGGTTCATCAAATCCATGAAGAAAGCAGGTGCATTCGTTAACCCGAATGACATTACTAACCACTCATACGAACCATACCTAGTCTGAAATGCTGTCAAAGGAATACTGTCCTCTACCACTCTTAACTGATGGAAACCTGTCACTAAATCCAATAGGGAGAACACTCTGGCTCCATATAACTGATCAAATGGACCATCTATTCAAAGCAAAGGATACTTATTCTTAATCGTCCTCTTGTTCAACTTACGATAGTCGATACACATCCTCAACGACCCATCTGGTTTCTTCACGAACACCGTGGCCGCTTCCAAAGGCGAACTGCTTGGACTAATAAAATTTCTCCCTTCTAGATCCACTAGCTGCATCTTCAATTCTTTCATCTCGGTTGGTGTCATCCTGCTAGGTGGTCTACTACCAGGTTCAGCTCCTGGCGCAAGATCTATCTGAAACTCAACGGCTCGTTTCGGTGGTAGTCCTGTAACCGGCTCAAAGACATCTGCAAAATCTCTTGCTACTCGAACCTGACTTAATTCTGCTCCTACTTCCATAGCATTTAACAAAGCACAACATATCCGGTCAGAATTCACCATTGAGAGTATGATTTAGTTATACTATCAGAGTGTCTTAGTCATATCTCTGTAACGTTTCGACTTTTCGACGCTCGAAAATCGATATCAATACAACCACTGTATCAACTGCCGAACTATCGAATGCCAGAAAACCGAACTTTTGGGGTTAAAGAGAAGAGGTAGAAGAAGATAGAAGAAAAAGAGAATAGAAAAAGCAGAAACAGAAACAACAACAGAATCTCACATTCGCAGCGGAACAATATATAATAGATAATCACTAGTCTTTTAAACAAAGAACTATATCAGTTTATACAATACAACAATGAGAGTCAATATATAACTCGATACAACAATGGACAGTTATATAAACTTGTCCCCATACAGAATACACAGCGGAATAAATAAATAAGTACGAGTGTACGTCTCTCCATCCAGCTCGTCTCCAAAGCTCCAAAATATCCAGAATATCCTGATAACATAACTCTAGGCTGCCCATATGGAAAATTATGGGCACCCAGAGTTTAGAAAGGGAACAATAAACTCCGAGTCAGTCATGGTGACTGGTGTGAGATCGTAAAACAGTTATTTTCACAAAGAAAATAAAAGAAATTCATAATGCTTTTGGAAAATGAAACTACCATAAGGCCTCCCACCATACACACAATGCAAGCGCAGAATTGGAGGAGATTTCTCCTTATGATAGTCAAATATGCTTAATACGAGAAAACTCTTTTGATATTATCATTAGTGCATAGTGTGAAAAATCCTTTCGAAAATATAATATTAATCTTAGCCAGCATAGGTACCATTATATTATGCCTGCTATAGCTGCCACCTGAGGTGACAGGTTATACAAATTGCAATCGTAAAGGGCTCGTATTGTTTCTTTGGATTTCCAACAAATGGCCAGGCTAAGGAACTTCCTATGCCACATGGAAACGCCTCTAGCGGGACGTCCCGAGAACTAACTAGCTCTCTGCCAAGACAAGGCCGGGTTACCTCTAACTAGGTAACTACTACACGTATATGCCACCCCCCGGTCCTTTGGGACCTTTATCCAAGGTGCCTCGATCACAAAGCAACAATCACACAGTAAATAAGATTGATGCCACCACACAGGTATAGCATCTGGGCTCCATACCATGTGTAACGTATCGGGTTTTGCCCGCTCGAAAATCAACATCCGTACTTCACATTGTACTAGAATGCCGCAGATTCGACCGTTCAAATCCGATTCGCCGGAGCTATAACACAATTAAGTAAATAACACAGCGGAAAAGAAAAAGAATAATACATTGATATACAATATCTGATACAACAGAGTGATACAATGAATATCAATATACATCAGAGATATGATACAACAAATAGCAGCGGAAAAGAAAAGATAACATCAGCAGCGGAACAATATCAATAGAAGTGATAACTTCAAAATGATCTTCAGACAAGAATGAATCCATAGACTCCAATGTCAAGCTCGAATCACAAAGAGAAGCAAGTGCAGTCCTGAACTCCAAGAACTGAACCAGCTCCAGATAATCTACTAAACCTGAATATCTGAAAAGAAACCCAACTCTAGACTGCCCGTGTGGAAAATTATGAGCACCCAGAGTTTAGGAAGGGAACAATAAACTCCGGATCAGTCATGGGACTGGTGTGAGCAACAAAACAATTTAACTTTAAACAACAGCAAAAGAATTTTAAACATTGAAATCCGCAATGCTTTTAGAAAATGAAACTACCATAAGACCTCCCGCCACACACACAATGCAAACGCAGAATTGGAGGAGATTTCTTCTTATGATAGTCAAAGATGCTTACTACGTAAAATCATCTTGATATTATTATTAGTGCATAGTGCAGAAAACATTTCGAAAGTATAATATTAATCTTAGCCAACATACGACCAGTATCGTATGCCTACTATAGCTACCATCTAAACAGTGGTGACCACCGTACGTAAATGGCAGGTTCTACAACTAAAACCGTACAAAGTTCGTATTTGGAAGATGGATTTCCAACAAATGGTCAGGCTAAGGAACTTCCTATACCACGAAGGAAACGCCTCTGGCGGGACGCTCCGAGAGACAAACTGCTCTCTGCCAACAAGGCCGGGTTACCCCTGTAACAGGTAACTCACGAATATGCCACCTCCCGGTCCTTTGGGACCTTTATCCGAGCGCTCGATAACCAACATCACACATCATAAAGAAGGTGTATCCACATGAGTAAGTATCTGGGCTCCATACCATGATACCACCCCTTTCCAGAAGGAAATGACATACCCTAAAGGGCGCGACCCTCATAACCTTGCCGCAACGATCCTGTTTCGACCATTTCCGGGTTGTGAGGCCCTGACGAAGTCTCGTCCACAAAGCTACGCTTTGTCACAAAGCTATGCTTTGGGTCAACAGATGATCAACCTATGATCACAAAGATAAATGATCAAACAAATGATCATATCACAAATGATCAAACGATGATCATCACACAGCTACACTCAGCATGCCACATTACCAAATTGGGATATATCGCTGATAAATTTCAACTACATAACCTCTGAGCTCGTACGTCTCAGAGAAGGGTGTTAAGCTAAGAGAATAAATTCTCCGCCACCAATAGAAATGTATTTGAAAGAAATCGGCTTTATATCTCAAAGTGTAATGTCAGACATACAATCCATACAAGTCTGTTCCGGGTTCGAACAGAACCGAAGGCACTTCTCACGAAGCCCTTGCAATTCCGGATAATTTCCAATCACGTCCGGACTTCCCATCACAAAGGGTGATAAGATCTCTATATCGGGGACCAGTCGATGCAGAGACATTCGACGAGTTGTCCTTTCGTTTTTGAAAATATCCGGTCTTCAACACCGGTCTTCAAATGCTATCCATATACGATGTATCAGTATTCGGAACGGGTTATATGACACAAAGGTCCTCTCCCGGCTAAACCGAATAGTGAGCGCGATATTTAAAAACATATGGATATTGGGATTTCAATTAAGTCACAACTTAAACCCAAACTTTCTTTCAAATGGTTTAAACAAAATACCATTTTCAAATCTTTAAACAAAAAGATTCATTTTAACCACCTTCAACGGTTTAAACAGTTTCCACACTTTAATCTTTTAAACAAAAGATTCATTCACAGATTTTCCAAATTAATTCCCATTTCAATTTGATTAACTCGTTAAATCTTTGAAACAAAGATTTAACTTACAGTTTTCAAAACAATTCCATTTCAAATGGTTTAACAAATCATTATTTTTTTAATCTGTTATAAATAAACAGATTCAATTCATAGCTTTCAAAAAGAATTCATTCATAACTTAGAAACCATTTTTCAATTCAATCTTGAGAGTCCTTTAATTAAACTGGAATTTCTTCTTTTATCTGAAAGCTTTTATTCTTTTAAACAAACAGTTTCATTTTGGAAACCCGATTCATTTATACGAGTTAAAGTCATTTGGGTTAAATCCAAATTCTCAAAATTATGCTTTTAAAATGGTTTAAATTCATACAAACACATTTAAATCATCTTTAAATCAAAATTTCCAATCATTGAATTCAATTCTAAATATTGAATTCAAATTCAAATTAAATTATTTAAATTGGAAATTTTACCAAGTTATTCAAAATAACTTTCATCTTAAAAACCCCATTTCAAAAGCTTTAACATTTAACCCAAATCCATTTTCAAAATTAATTGAAATTAAAATTTCAATTTCAAAAACATTAAATTTAAATTATCTGTGACTTAACCGATTTCCACGTGAAATCCATATTTGTGTGTGTATGGTGTAGTCTAGGGGTTTAACACAATAGTGCAACACAATGAATCATCACATATCAGAATACAGAAATATAATTCGATAAGCGGTATAAGAACAACGCTTATCGTTCATTCACAGATTCATAGATAAATTAAATTTATCGGTCACAAAGATTCACAATTATAATTCGATGTGGGTTTCGGATAACCAACTGGAATCCGACTCCCTGTCGCATCGAAATTCAAGTGCCGTTTTACGGACCAAGGGGTTGCATATTCATATAACAATATATCACAGAAATAGAAATTTCAGATCACAACATAAATCAGGGTACATTACAAAACATCATATATCAGGGATATCAAACAAACAAGTCATCCAATGGAATCCAAACATTCATAAGTAGAATCAATTAATATCTGACAAATTTAAATCAGATTAATTTCTTATGAATAAATTACTAATCCTGGTTAATTAATTATAAATTAATTGTAAACCATTTTAATTAATTATCTTTTAATCAAAAATTAATTATTTCTGATTAATTTAATAAATTAACCCTTAATTAATAAATCATATCTTAATAACTTTCATTAATTAATTAACCTTCAATTAATTAATTATCCTCAAATTAAGTACCTTAATTAATTTATCACGTACATTAATTTTTCCTTTAATTAATTTTCCTTTAATCATTTGATTTATCAATCTTTAATCATTAATAAATTATCCTTAAATAAATTTAAGACAAACCATAATTTTTAACATATGAATTTTTAAGTTTAAATAAGCTTAAAAATTATCTTTTTATCACCTTTATTAATTAATTGCTTCTTAATTTAATTATCTTAATTAATTAATTAACTAACCTTTTATTTACAATTTATTAATCCTTATTAATCCATTTTCAGGTCAAAACAATTATCTTAAAACATAGGTTAAAAATATTTAAAATTTAAATCTGGTTTTAAAGTCAAAATCTGTTTTTTATATGAAACTTAAGACCCACTTCGAGTCACACCCGAGAAAAATGCCAGAGTGCTTCGAGTTTTCCCTCCAATCGACCCGTGTGAGTAAATTTCTTTTCAAATTTTGATTAAGTATTAAAACTAACCCGATTCCATGCTAAAACAACACGAGCCTGCCTTCGAGTTTCCCTCCAATTTCCTCGCGTATTGCTTCGAGTTATCTGCTTTCCTCCCCAACCAGTTACAACTGACCCCACGTCCTTTTCGTGCACGTGCACCACTCCCTGGTGATACTCCGATCACCGAGACCGTCTCCGATAGGTCGGCAGTGACCCATACCTTCGTCCCCGATCATCGAAACGATGAAAACAATATCATGGCTCGATCGAGCATTCGAGCTCGATACAGGAATTTGCATACAACCTGGAACTCGAGAGGACCCCCACTCCAAAACCTGGCAACACCATTTTCTGGAGGCACCGACTACCTGAGAGCTATCGCCTCCGGCCATGGCCTCGTCCATACCCCCACTACCAAATCCCATAAGCGCGCCGCACTCGATCGCCTGACGACGACGAGCCAACCAAAACACTCGACCCAGACAAAATTAGGTTTACGAATTACAAAAGCTTGCCGCGGTCTCCTCGATGATCGAGATCGTCGCCGTCCATTTTTCCCAGCACCTACGTAGGCCTCTCCACCTCCCCGCAAAACCTCGAGCTCCATTGATTCCTCAATCACCAGAATTTTCCTAAACTACGAAATTCGAACAAACTCGAACTGCTCCTCTATTCCCATTCTAAAAATGATGATCTAACCTTTAAAAATCATGATTTCTGATAAAGATCCAGGTTATATAAGTGAATCAACAAATTACGATGTTTGAAATTCCACTTTTATATGCATTTGCACTGTTGGTTTTGGTTTTACAGAGTCACTCCTGCTTTATTTTGTCTAAATTAAAATTTCAAACTTTAATCTATATTAAATCAAACATCTTTTGTTTGTAAACTTAGTCCTAACAACAATTGGTTCCAAAGAGAATTTAAATTACAACAGGAGAACTGAAACCATAAACAGAGTAACTTCTGTTGGAAACCAACATACATCATACATGTACACAGCAGTTCAACAACACTAGCATGCAACTACATTTTGCTTTAAAGTTTAAAAGTGGAGTTACTCACAAATATACTAGTTTCAGAGATGAACAAGCAACATAAAGATATACTTAAGCTATTTAAATTTTATGCTACTCACTTGATTAAGAAATGGACAGAGCTTGTTTGTTGAAACAGGCTGAGAAATTTGCTTGCTGAAGTTTCTTAACTTCTCTAGTTTAAGTTGTTTAAAGTTGAATCTGTGTTTAACTTGAAGTTTTGTTTTGGTTTTAAACCTTGATTTTAAAACCTGTGAATTCAAAAACAGACTTACATCTACATATACTGACAGGCAACCATTTCATATATATGTATATACATATACAAACACATTCACATCTATGCAGCTATCTTATTTTAGAAATCAACCCCAGGCATTTTAGTTATAGATTAAAGGTTTTAAAATAGAGATTTGCTCCCCATATCTACATTATCTACATATATATGTCTAAACATACAGACATATTTAACAACTAACAACATTTCATAATGCATTCAAGTATCTACCACAATATCAAGATATAGAAGCAGATCATGGGTGGAAAGTTGCTCACCATATTTTCCAGGAGAAGAAAACAGAGTTTGAAATGTTGAATCTGCTAGCTGAAACCATTCCTTTGATCTCTGCCTTGATTAATTCGTGTTGTTGTTTTGATTGAATCTTGTTTAAATTTTACAGTTGCATATGCTTCAGATTTTCTCAAGTTTTAGAATGATCGAAACTGAGGTGAGAAGAATTGATAGATGTATATGAAGTCACAGGGTAATGTATTTTTCTTTTCTTTCTAGTACAAATATGTGTACTATAGGCAGTGATATTTTTCTTTGCTTTTGTTTTCCTGGGAGGCTGCATTAAATTGGCCATGTACAATATGATGATATTTGGTGGCTGATGAGAATGATTTGTGTGCTAACATTTGTATTTCTTTGTTTTGCCTGCATTACTTCTTACAGGCTACTTATTATATTTGCCTACTTGCCTTTGTATTTGTTTAGTTTTTCGGCTGATATGATATGCTTTGTTTTGTTTTATTTACTTGAGTATATTTTTATTTGTTTTGGCCCTATTACTTTGAAATCTAGTGAAGTTCTAATTTTATGATGTTGTCAAATTGTTAGTTACTTTATGTTTTAAATTTATCTTACATATATAAATCCCTATTTCTAACTTAAACATTTTATAGTTGTTATGTTGTTTTAAATTGGCTAATGTGTTATTTTATATTTTACATAATTTGTTAACATATTGTTTGAATTTTAACCATGGATATCTAATTTATTTATTTGTTTAACTTAACATTTATTGCCTTGTATTTCTAGTTTAAATTTTTATTATTATTAAACCATTTGTCTACAATTTAAATCCAAACCAACGTATATGCCCAAATACATATATATTCACACATATATAATATTTAAATTTAATCGGTTAACACAAATTTATTCGTCTCGGGGAAACTCGCAATCTATCTACCGTTTTATTTCACAAATTTTATTCAAAAAACCAATTTAATTATCAATTTAAATATATTTAAAATTCGGGGTCGTTACAGACTTCCCCCCTTAAAAGAATTTCGTCCTCGAAATTACCAAGGAGACACAAAGACAGATGAAAAATGTTTCATCAAATCAAACTGAATATCCATTCTGCATTTGGCTTACCAAATCAGAATATCAAGAACAGATACATGAACGAATTTGTTTAACACTTCAGAAGATACTCGGGTTATCCAGATCTACGAAATATGCAGGGCATGGGTTAGTTCGAAGTGATAACTAACCATTCGTAGAATATACTGGGACCCAAAGAATAGATAGACATATGAATACAATTTCAAAATTTTTAGTTTAAAAACTAAGTATACCTATCAACCATAGCAATCAAAGCAACCAAGGCAACTAATACATCCAAACAACAATTTGACTCAGCTGGAGTTTATGTCCCATTTTGATATATCGAATCTTCTTTCTGGATCTACCAGAAACTATCGAAGAATTGAGAAAAGATGACGAACAAAAGAGATCGATAGAGAAAAGAATGCTTCCTTGTTGTTACAGGATATTGACCATTTACAGTCGTATTCCCCTGTCCCCTATCTCATCATCTTCTTACACTCATACTTACTATCAGTGGATAGCAAGAGAATTTACTGAGGCATACAGATGGATATCTGAGGATACTCATTCTAGAGTTTACTTCACTCTATCTCTAATGAGCTACTTAACGTGTTACACTCCTGAGCTAAAGTTCAACCTTAGCTCTGATACCACATGTAACGTATCGGGTTTTGCCCGCTCGAAAATCAACATCCGTACTTCACATTGTACTAGAATGCCGCAGATTCGACCGTTCAAATCCGATTCGCCGGAGCTATAACACAATTAAGTAAATAACACAGCGGAAAAGAAAAAGAATAATACATTGATATACAATATCTGATACAACAGAGTGATACAATGAATATCAATATACATCAGAGATATGATACAACAAATAGCAGCGGAAAAGAAAAGATAACATCAGCAGCGGAACAATATCAATAGAAGTGATAACTTCAAAATGATCTTCAGACAAGAATGAATCCATAGACTCCAATGTCAAGCTCGAATCACAAAGAGAAGCAAGTGCAGTCCTGAACTCCAAGAACTGAACCAGCTCCAGATAATCTACTAAACCTGAATATCTGAAAAGAAACCCAACTCTAGACTGCCCGTGTGGAAAATTATGAGCACCCAGAGTTTAGGAAGGGAACAATAAACTCCGGATCAGTCATGGGACTGGTGTGAGCAACAAAACAATTTAACTTTAAACAACAGCAAAAGAATTTTAAACATTGAAATCCGCAATGCTTTTAGAAAATGAAACTACCATAAGACCTCCCGCCACACACACAATGCAAACGCAGAATTGGAGGAGATTTCTTCTTATGATAGTCAAAGATGCTTACTACGTAAAATCATCTTGATATTATTATTAGTGCATAGTGCAGAAAACATTTCGAAAGTATAATATTAATCTTAGCCAACATACGACCAGTATCGTATGCCTACTATAGCTACCATCTAAACAGTGGTGACCACCGTACGTAAATGGCAGGTTCTACAACTAAAACCGTACAAAGTTCGTATTTGGAAGATGGATTTCCAACAAATGGTCAGGCTAAGGAACTTCCTATACCACGAAGGAAACGCCTCTGGCGGGACGCTCCGAGAGACAAACTGCTCTCTGCCAACAAGGCCGGGTTACCCCTGTAACAGGTAACTCACGAATATGCCACCTCCCGGTCCTTTGGGACCTTTATCCGAGCGCTCGATAACGAACATCACACATCATAAAGAAGGTGTATCCACATGAGTAAGTATCTGGGCTCCATACCATGATACCACCCCTTTCCAGAAGGAAATGACATACCCTAAAGGGCGCGACCCTCATAACCTTGCCGCAACGATCCTGTTTCGACCATTTCCGGGTTGTGAGGCCCTGACGAAGTCTCGTCCACAAAGCTACGCTTTGTCACAAAGCCATGCTTTGGGTCAACAGATGATCAACCTATGATCACAAAGATAAATGATCAAACAAATGATCATATCACAAATGATCAAACGATGATCATCACACAGCTACACTCAGCATGCCACATTACCAAATTGGGATATATCGCTAATAAATTTCAACTACATAACCTCTGAGCTCGTACGTCTCAGAGAAGGGTGTTAAGCTAAGAGAATAAATTCTCCGCCACCAACAGAAATGTATTTGAAAGAAATCGGCTTTATATCTCAAAGTGTAATGTCAGACATACAATCCATACAAGTCTGTTCCGGGTTCGAACAGAACCGAAGGCACTTCTCACGAAGCCCTTGCAATTCCGGATAATTTCCAATCACGTCCGGACTTCCCATCACAAAGGGTGATAAGATCTCTATATCGGGGACCAGTCGATGCAGAGACATTCGACGAGTTGTCCTTTCGTTTTTGAAAATATCCGGTCTTCAACACCGGTCTTCAAATGCTATCCATATACGACGTATCAGTATTCGGAACGGGTTATATGACACAAAGGTCCTCTCCTGGCTAAACCGAATAGTGAGCGCGATATTTAAAAACATATGGATATTGGGATTTCAATTAAGTCACAACTTAAACCCAAACTTTCTTTCAAATGGTTTAAACAAAATACCATTTTCAAATCTTTAAACAAAAAGATTCATTTTAACCACCTTCAACGGTTTAAACAGTTTCCACACTTTAATCTTTTAAACAAAAGATTCATTCACAGATTTTCCAAATTAATTCCCATTTCAATTTGATTAACTCGTTAAATCTTTGAAACAAAGATTTAACTTACAGTTTTCAAAACAATTCCATTTCAAATGGTTTAACAAATCATTATTTTTTTAATCTGTTAAAAATAAACAAATTCAATTCATAGCTTTCAAAAAGAATTCATTCATAACTTAGAAACCATTTTTCAATTCAATCTTGAGAGTCCTTTAATTAAACTGGAATTTCTTCTTTTATCTGAAAGCTTTTATTCTTTTAAACAAACAGTTTCATTTTGGAAACCCGATTCATTTATACGAGTTAAAGTCATTTGGGTTAAATCCAAATTCTCAAAATTATGCTTTTAAAATGGTTTAAATTCATACAAACACATTTAAATCATCTTTAAATCAAAATTTCCAATCATTGAATTCAATTCTAAATATTGAATTCAAATTCAAATTAAATTATTTAAATTGGAAATTTTTCCAAGTTATTCAAAATAACTTTCATCTTAAAAACCCCATTTCAAAAGCTTTAACATTTAACCCAAATCCATTTTCAAAATTAATTGAAATTAAAATTTCAATTTCAAAAACATTAAATTTAAATTATCTGTGACTTAACCGATTTCCACGTGAAATCCATATTTGTGTGTGTATGGTGTAGTCCAGGGGTTTAACACAATAGTGCAACACAATGAATCATCACATATCAGAATACAGAAATATAATTCGATAAGCGGTATAAGAACAACGCTTATCGTTCATTCACAGATTCATAGATAAATTAAATTTATCGGTCACAAAGATTCACAATTATAATTCGATGTGGGTTTCGGATAACCAACTGGAATCCGACTCCCTGTCGCATCAAAATTCAAGTGCCGTTTTACGGACCAAGGGGTTGCATATTCATATAACAATATATCACAGAAATAGAAATTTCAGATCACAACATAAATCAGGGTACATTACAAAACATCATATATCAGGGATATCAAACAAACAAGTCATCCAATGGAATCCAAACATTCATAAGTAGAATCAATTAATATCTGACAAATTTAAATCAGATTAATTTCTTATGAATAAATTACTAATCCTGGTTAATTAATTATAAATTAATTGTAAACCATTTTAATTAATTATCTTTTAATCAAAAATTAATTATTTCTGATTAATTTAATAAATTAACCCTTAATTAATAAATCATATCTTAATAACTTTCATTAATTAATTAACCTTCAATTAATTAATTATCCTCAAATTAAGTACCTTAATTAATTTATCACGTACATTAATTTTTCCTTTAATTAATTTTCCTTTAATCATTTGATTTATCAATCTTTAATCATTAATAAATTATCCTTAAATAAATTTAAGACAAACCATAATTTTTAACATATGAATTTTTAAGTTTAAATAAGCTTAAAAATTATCTTTTTATCACCTTTATTAATTAATTGCTTCTTAATTTAATTATCTTAATTAATTAATTAACTAACCTTTTATTTACAATTTATTAATCCTTATTAATCCATTTTCAGGTCAAAACAATTATCTTAAAACATAGGTTAAAAATATTTAAAATTTAAATCTGGTTTTAAAGTCAAAATCTGTTTTTTATATGAAACTTAAGACCCACTTCGAGTCACACCCGAGAAAAATGCCAGAGTGCTTCGAGTTTTCCCTCCAATCGACCCGTGTGAGTAAATTTCTTTTCAAATTTTGATTAAGTATTAAAACTAACCCGATACCATGCTAAAACAACACGAGCCTGCCTTCGAGTTTCCCTCCAATTTCCTCGCGTATTGCTTCGAGTTATCTGCTTTCCTCCCCAACCAGTTACAACTGACCCCACGTCCTTTTCGTGCACGTGCACCACTCCCTGGTGATACTCCGATCACCGAGACCGTCTCCGATAGGTCGGCAGTGACCCATACCTTCGTCCCCGATCATCGAAACGATGAAAACAATATCATGGCTCGATCGAGCATTCGAGCTCGATACAGGAATTTGCATACAACCTGGAACTCGAGAGGACCCCCACTCCAAAACCTGGCAACACCATTTTCTGGAGGCACCGACTACCTGAGAGCTATCGCCTCCGGCCATGGCCTCGTCCATACCCCCACTACCAAATCCCATAAGCACGCCGCACTCGATCGCCTGACGACGACGAGCCAACCAAAACACTCGACCCAGACAAAATTAGGTTTACGAATTACAAAAGCTTGCCGCGGTCTCCTCGATGATCGAGATCGTCGCCGTCCATTTTTCCCAGCACCTACGTAGGCCTCTCCACCTCCCCGCAAAACCCCGAGCTCCATTGATTCCTCAATCACCAGAATTTTCCTAAACTACGAAATTCGAACAAACTCGAACTGCTCCTCTATTCCCATTCTAAAAATGATGATCTAACCTTTAAAAATCATGATTTCTGATAAAGATCCAGGTTATATAAGTGAATCAACAAATTACGATGTTTGAAATTCCACTTTTATATGCATTTGCACTGTTGGTTTTGGTTTTACAGAGTCACTCCTGCTTTATTTTGTCTAAATTAAAATTTCAAACTTTAATCTATATTAAATCAAACATCTTTTGTTTGTAAACTTAGTCCTAACAACAATTGGTTCCAAAGAGAATTTAAATTACAACAGGAGAACTGAAACCATAAACAGAGTAACTTCTGTTGGAAACCTACATACATCATACATGTATATACACAGCAGTTCAACAACACTAGCATGCAACTACATTTTGCTTTAAAGTTTAAAAGTGGAGTTACTCACAAATATACTAGTTTCAGAGATGAACAAGCAACATAAAGATATACTTAAGCTATTTAAATTTTATGCTACTCACTTGATTAAGAAATGGACAGAGCTTGTTTGTTGAAACAGGCTGAGAAATTTGCTTGCTGAAGTTTCTTGACTTCTCTAGTTTAAGTTGTTTAAAGTTGAATCTGTGTTTAACTTGAAGTTTTGTTTTGGTTTTAAACCTTGATTTTAAAACCTGTGAATTCAAAAACAGACTTACATCTACATATACTGACAGGCAACCATTTCATATATATGTATATACATATACAAACACATTCACATCTATGCAGCTATCTTATTTTAGAAATCAACCCCAGGCATTTTAGTTATAGATTAAAGGTTTTAAAATAGAGATTTGCTCCCCATATCTACATTATCTACATATATATGTCTAAACATACAGACATATTTAACAACTAACAACATTTCATAATGCATTCAAGTATCTACCACAATATCAAGATATAGAAGCAGATCATGGGTGGAAAGTTGCTCACCATATTTTCCAGGAGAAGAAAACAGAGTTTGAAATGTTGAATCTGCTAGCTGAAACCATTCCTTTGATCTCTGCCTTGATTAATTCGTGTTGTTGTTTTGATTGAATCTTGTTTAAATTTTACAGTTGCATATGCTTCAGATTTTCTCAAGTTTTAGAATGATCGAAACTGAGGTGAGAAGAATTGATAGATGTATATGAAGTCACAGGGTAATGTATTTTTCTTTTCTTTCTAGTACAAATATGTGTACTATAGGCAGTGATATTTTTCTTTGCTTTTGTTTTCCTGGGAGGCTGCATTAAATTGGCCATGTACAATATGATGATATTTGGTGGCTGATGAGAATGATTTGTGTGCTAACATTTGTATCTCTTTGTTTTGCCTGCATTACTTCTTACAGGCTACTTATTATATTTGCCTACTTGCCTTTGTATTTGTTTAGTTTTTCGGCTGATATGATATGCTTTGTTTTGTTTTATTTACTTGAGTATATTTTTTTATTTGTTTTGGCCCTATTACTTTGAAATCTAGTGAAGTTCTAATTTTATGATGTTGTCAAATTGTTAGTTACTTTATGTTTTAAATTTATCTTACATATATAAATCCCTATTTCTAACTTAAACATTTTATAGTTGTTATGTTGTTTTAAATTGGCTAATGTGTTATTTTATATTTTACATAATTTGTTAACATATTGTTTGAATTTTAACCATGGATATCTAATTTATTTATTTGTTTAACTTAACATTTATTGCCTTGTATTTCTAGTTTAAATTTTTATTATTATTAAACCATTTGTCTACAATTTAAATCCAAACCAATGTATATGCCCAAATACATATATATTCACACATATATAATATTTAAATTTAATCGGTTAACACAAATTTATTCGTCTCGGGGAAACTCGCAATCTATCTACCGTTTTATTTCACAAATTTTATTCAAAAAACCAATTTAATTATCAATTTAAATATATTTAAAATTCGGGGTCGTTACACCATGATACCACCTTTTTCCAGAAGGAAATGACATACCCTAATGGGAGCGACCCTCATAACCTTGTCGCATTTTCCTGTTTTGACCATTTTCGGGGTGTGAGGTCCGATGAGGTCTCGTCCACAAAGCTACGCTTTACACGAAAGCCATGCTTTGATCAACAAATGATCAACAACACACAGCAGCACTTAGCATACCACACTACCAAATTGGGAGTATATCACTGATAACCTTCAACTACATAACCTCTGAGCTCGTACGTCTCAGAGAAGGGTGTTAAGCTAAGAGAATAAATTCTCTGCTACCAACAGATATGTATTTGAAAGAAATCAGCTTTATATCTCAAAGTGTAGCGTCAGACATACATCCATACAAGTCTATTCCGGGTTCGAACAGAACCGAAGGCACTTCCAAAGAAGCCCTTGCCAATTCGGTGTTCAGTTGCAATCCATAATGTCGTATCATTATTCGGAATGGGTGATATGACACAAAGTCCTCTCTCGGGTAAACCGAATAATGAGAGCTTGTTTTAAAAACAAATTCAAGTGCCATTTCAAAGGCAAATATTGATAATCGGTTATTTAACTATCACACAATATTCACAAAGATCATCCAATCTAAATATTTTTTCCAAATTATTAAATTTCAAAATATTTTTGCAAGATATATATTTTCCACACTTCATCACTTTGAAAACAAATTTCAAATCATATTTCCTTACGCGGAATATATTTCCAAATATTTATTCATTCCCACTGGAAATCTGCCGAGTTCAAATATTTTAAAATGATTTATATCCCTATCTAAAATATAATTGGGAAAACATTTTCTCCGAAATATTCCTTTAAAAACCAACTTTAGAACCTTTAATTTATATATTTAAAAGCTACTTTGGAAATATACTCGGCTATATAGTGAGAATACACTTTCACTTCAAAATGGTCCATTTAAACCAATTAAATAATCCTTATCGATTCATTTTAAATTTACGTTCCAAATCCGTAAATTTATTTCCACACTTTAAAAATAAATCAGTGTTTATTTTTAAAACAAATTTCCCTTTCCTTTATAAATTCCATTTTGAATTTACATTCCCAAATATTCACTTTTAACTCCAAATCAACTTTCAAATTGATTTCCAAATTTATTTCAAATCCCAATTTGATTTTCCAAACATTTATTTCAAACACCTAATCGATTTTAGGATGGATTTCCCAGGATTTATTTTTAAATACCAAATCAAATTATCAAATTGATTTCAAACAAATTTATCACCTTTTAAATAAATTCCTTTATTCTTTCCAAATTATTCAAAATTCCATTTTCAATAAATTCTTCAACTTTTCAACAATATTATTCAAAACCCATTTATTAATTTCTTTTCCCATATTTTGGAAATAATTCAATAAGATTTCAAAAATTAACCTTATACTTTTAAATTCCTTTTTTTTAATTCACCCAATTCTTTTAAAAGGAATTTACTAAAAATTCCAACTTTAATTTCAAAAATCCAATTTTATTTATTTTCGGTATCCAACGATACCAAAAATACATTCGGCTAAATTATAGCCTTCAACAAATTCAACCATCAATAAAATCATTCACAGATTATCAATAAATCATCACACAACATATGAAACAAATTCATATAACATATGAAACAAATTCATACAATTTTGAGGAATCCAGTTGGATCCCTCCAACCTGTTTCCCTGCATCCACAGATGTTAGCACAATACCAATTCCACTTCGAGGTGGAATATCGCGGTATATGGGTTTTTATAGAATATCATCCGCTATTATGCGGCGCATAGGGTCTCATCCGCTATATAATGCGGGAAATCAACTCCAAATATATATATATATACTACTATATATACTACCACATCCAAACAGTCAATCAATAACTGCAATTCAAATTTTTATTTGAGTGAGAAGATCCCACCTTTGTTTTTTTTGTTTCACAATCCGATCCATCTTGACTTGGTTTTCTTGATTTTTAAGACCTTGTATAACAATTTACGATTTATTAACATTTGAGTTAATCGGATAATTTATTTCCATTAAATAGATTAAATCAACTAATAATTTAATTTTAAACTAATTATTTCCTTTAAAAAAAATCTTTTAGTAACTGAGATAATTAAATAAGTAAATTGGACAGATAAATCTCCAGATCCATTATTTCAAAAGTAACTAGTAAGTTAAAAATGTGTGTATTTGTTTTATCTTCAAAATAAACTATATATATTTTAAAAATCTAATCTTCCCTTTTTCTTTCTTTTAAGTAAAAACACGACGGTAATTTACTTTACTGTATAATTTCTTCAACATATATTTACTAAACCCTAAAATAAAATCCCTTCTAACACACACACAGATATATATATATATATATATATATATATATGCATTATAAACAGAAATTGTTATATATATTTACTGTAATAAAATTTTCCGATTTCCTATACATTTACTTTTCTTTTCCTTTCCAAACCCTTATCTATCTATACATATCTCTGCTTAAAACAGTTTATAACTAAAAATATATATATTTTTCTTTAAATAGGTAAAAATAATCCCTAGTGTTCAACATTTAAATTTTCAAAACAAAGAGAAAACAAAACAATACCTTACTGTCCCAGTCGAAACGAGCTAACCCAAAACATCAATGAACCCCATCTTTACGCTTGCTTCGAGACCACAAATCCTTGATCTCGATGTCGTCGCAGCTTGACCTTCCCTCATTCGCATGCTTCCAGATCGTCATCCATCGCTCAGTCGCATCGCGAACCCAAGCAACCCCGAGCCCAAAACCCCAAATCACCTCGATCAAAATCGCGACATGCCGGCCGATGCCCACGCCACTCGCACGAACCCTAGAGGGTAAAACAACGAACGTTTGAACGTTCAAAGCTTGAATTTTGATCGAAGAATGGGAGCAGTACACGCGTTGCACGTTTCAACTGATTTCCATTCGCCATTCTGCCGAGCGATTTCATCGTTCCCCCATTTTTTCTGATTTGCGAATTTCTGAAGGGGAAGAGGATTTGTTTTCGAATGAAGATATAACAGTTTCATGAATTTGAGATGTCGAACGAGGCTCAGCCTTCGTTATTTTCTTTAGTTCTGCCATTTATTTTATTTTCGAACGAAGATAGTTTTCGTTTGTTTTTTTTTCCGTGTATTTTAACAAAGAAGGAAGGGGACAGATGAGACTTAAGCGCGTCTGAACAAACTAGCTACAGTGGTAGCGAAATGAAAGAAGAACAGCTGATGTGAATTAATATCAGCTGATGGCGTATTGGAGAAGGAATTCAGCTGCACTTGACAAATTAAACAAAGGATATGTTGTATTTAAATTTAAATTTAAATTTAAACCGTCTCGAAATCGTAGCTCAAAATCTCGATCTCCTATCGAGGCGTGCCGCTAGGCGTTCGTATTGTTATACGCCTATTCCGAATGCAATGGAAAAGGTTTCGAGTCCTAATTCGATCGTATGGAGAACATAGCTTTTTGGACCAGTTATAATATTAAAATTTCGATTTAATTTCAGCGCGTTTGCTTATCGTACACTCACACAACAACTCCAAATGCTACGAAAATTGAAATCCGATAATAATACAATATTACGGATCCAATGGAACTGGTTTCGTCGAATTCCGAGACTGTGCCTCGGAACGCTATTTTTAAATATCGATTTAAACAAAAAAATTCAAAACTGAACAAAACAGTTTCAAATTCAATTCTGAAAGTTCCATTACCTTCAGTATCATAAATATGAATTTTCTAAGCCTTGAAAATATTTTTAACAAGCACAAAACTGAAGATTCAATATTTTTCCCAGTTTCAATAATTAAATCCAATAATTAAATTGCCAAATTCACTCTGATATTTGAATTTCAAATTAAAAACTTCCAAATATTTAAAATCAATTAAATATTCTTTCCAAACTCAACCATAAGTTTCAAACAACTTTATTTACTTCACAATTCAAATTCAAATTTAAATTCAAATTTTAAATTATCCAAAATTTCTCAAAATTTTTCTAACACTCTAAATTTTCGAAAAAATTTCGCCATCGTCTCCTTTGTGCGGCTAGCTCGGTACGACTACAAAATGTCCCTACGGACTGCCAAATTCCAATAGAAACAAAATGCCAAGTTGCAAAATCAGAAACTCATCAAATTTCATATTGAAATTTTTAAATACATACCTTATTGTCGAACAAATTCAAATTTACCTTCGAAATCAAAATCCAATTCCATTTTCCTTAGCCTTTATAATCCCTGTATATTTTACTGAACAATAATGTCCAAATTTACTTAGTGAATTCCCAATACCAAATTTACTTAAGAATTTTCTCCATTCATTTCTTAAGTTCATTTTTACTACTTCACTACTAAAGTTTATATTCAAATTGAATTCCACTTCCATATAAGATCAATTTGCTTCAATTCACTAATTCATTTCAAATCTCAATACTTTTATTTCCAAATTTTCATTCAGATTTTCATTTCGAATTTTACTTGAATTCGATTCATCTTTAACTTTGAAGATTGAATCTTACTTTCCTTATCTCAAATTCCAATTTTAAATCAGTTGTTGTTAAGTGAAAATTTCCAAAAATTTCAAAAAATTTCTAACTCCCAAAATTTTCAGAAAATTTTGGCGGAGTCTCCTTTGTACAGAGGAGCTTTTGCAATTTGACAAAAGATATAAATATATATACATCGACCCACTCGGTCAGAAAACAAAAACAGTTCATATTTCCTATTTTGTATTGCGTAGGCGTACCTTTATTAGCATTTTAAGCAAAGCGGTTATTATTAGCATTTTGCGCAACCAAATGCAGCTAAACGGCTTCCAAAAACCTGTACTTACTCAATTTAAATATGTAAGTGACATATATAGGAAATCTATTAATATTTCACTTATTTTCAATAACAAATACATAGATCTCATAAGCAATGCACTCAAAATTATTTCCATTAACAATTTATCAAGTTTCAATACAAATTTAATCGCTTTCATCTAATTTACATTCAATTCAATGGTTTACAATGCAATTCCTTATATTCAATTCATTTTTAAATGAATCTAACTCATATCCCTTTCAATTGATTCCAAAATCAATTTCATTTGCTTTTATTAACTCATAGATTTTGATACAATTTCGTTTGCGTCAAACGACAATCGTTTATATATGCAAATTCAACGATATTCCCTTAATAGAATATCCATTCTAATTTATAACTAATTTAAATTGATACCAATTCAATTTATTTTAATTCCATTTCAATTCAATTTGCATTTCATTAATCAACCAAATTTCATTGAAAACAATTTCACAAAACTCGACAACAACCATTTCCGAAATTTTACTCAAATCGAGCCTTTATCCAAATATTGCTTAAGTTATCTCAACTCAAAATTCAAGTTATAGTTTCCTTGTAAACAATTTTCCAATTTAAATCTTTGATTGGATTTTTCATTTAATCAAATCCATTCCATCTACTAATTTAATTTAATTAGTATATTCACTTATCCTATTTTAAATTTCAAATTTCCATATTCAATTCATCTCGAATTTACTTTATCTTTAACAAGGAAATTTCAATTTATTTTTCTTCTACTTACTTGAATTTATATGCAAATTCAAACCATTTTTATTCAACTCACAATTCAATTTTAATTTAACTAATTCAACTTCTAATTCATTATTTCATGAATTAATAAATTATCAAGTTAGTTTACCTGAATTCAATCCATTTTATTTTAAGTTTTTCCAAGTTTGGATTTTTATTATTCAACTTGACTCAAATCAAATCTCATTTCATTATTCAATTTCCAATTCATTTATTTACAAATGTAACCTCATTTGTTCATTCACAAATTCATTCCTTTTCAATTTGAATCTTATTCCAATCAAACTTCAAATATTTTATAAGTTATCAACTTATTTACATTCCATAACGATTTAAATAAATTCCAGAGTCTTTTAAACAATTTACATTCCATAACATTTCAAAACTAACTTTGAAATTTCAATCCAAATTCTTTAATTTGTATTTCAAAAATTACTTTGGCATCTCATTTCAATTTATAAAACTCATTTATGAATTCACCTTACCAATTTCATTCCATTAATGAATTTATTTTCAAATACTTCTCTGGAATTCTATTTCAAATTATAAATCACATTTACAATTTACATTTACGAATCTCATTCGTATATGAACTCATTTCCTTATACTTTCAATTCATATTTCTTATTCAATTTCCATATAACGATGATAATATTTCAATATTATCACTTCCTAACAACCAAGCATCCATATACTATAATAATTTATAGAAAATCATTTCTTTTCTATACAAAAATAGTTTTGGACAAAATTATTTCATTTACCCTATTTTAAAACAATACCATGTCAGTTTATCTTGTTTAAAGTTTAGAAACCCCTATCGATTACAGTTGGCCAGACTGCACCGACCAGAATCTATAAACAATCAACCGATAAGTCAACACAATACAAAACAAATTTTGTATTCACTAACAAATACGCGCTCATATCTATTATTACACTCACACTCATTCTAGAGTACTACTGACTCTATCTCTAATGAGTAACACCCAACAGAGCCAAGGTTGTCGCTTAACCAATTGCTCTGATACCACATGTAACGTTTCGACTTTTCGACGCTCGAAAATCGACATCAATACAACCACTGTATCAACTGTCGACCTATCGAATGCCGGAAAACCGAACTGTTAGGGTTAAAAAGAAGAGGTAGAAGAAGACAGAAGAAAAAGAGAACAGAAAAAACAGAAACAGAAACAACAACAGAATCTCACATTCACAGCGGAACAATATATAATAGATAATCACTAGTCTTTTAAACAAAGAACTATATCAGTTTATACAATACAACAATGAGATTCAATATACAACTCGATACAACAATGGACAGTTATATAAACTTGTCCCCATACAGAATACACAGCGGAATAAATAAATAAGTACGAGTGTACGTCTCGCCATCCAGCTCGTCTCCAAAGCTCCAGAATATCCAGAATATCCTGATAACATAACTCTAGGCTACCCGTGTGGAAAATTATGGGCACTCAGAGTTTAGAAAGGGAACAATAAACTCCGAGTCAGTCATGGTGACTTGTGTGAGATCGTAAAACAGTTATTTTCACAAAGAAAATAAAAGAAATTTGCAATGCTTTTGGAAAATGATACTACCATAAGGCCTCCCGCCACACACACAATGCAAGCGCAGAATTGGAGGAGATTTCTCCTTATGATAGTCAAATATGCTTAATACGAGAAAACTCTTTTGATATTATCATTAGTGCATAGTGTGAAAAATCCTTTCGAAAATATAATATTAATCTTAGCCAGCATAGGTACCATTATATTATGCCTGCTATAGCTGCCACCTGAGGTGACAGGTTATACAAATTGCAATCGTAAAGGGCTCGTATTGTTTCTTTGGATTTCCAACAAATGGTCAGGCTAAAGAACTTCCTATGCCACATGGAAACGCCTCTGGCGGGACGTCCCGAGAACTAACTAGCTCTCTGCAAATACAAGGCCGGGTTACCTCTTACTAGGTAACTACTACACGAATATGCCACCCCCGGTCATTTGGGACCTTTATCCGAGGAGCCTCAATCACAAAGCAACAATCACACAGTAAATAAGATTGATGCCACCACATAGGTATAGCATCTGGGATCCATACCATGATACCACCTTTTTCCAGAAGGAAATGACATACCCTAAAGGGAGCGACCCTCATAACCTTGCCGCATGTTCCTGTTTTGACCATTTCCGGGGTGTGAGGTCCGATGAGGTCCCGTCCACAAAGCTACGCTTTACACGAAATCCATGCTTTGATCAACAAATGATCAACAACACACAGCAGCACTTAGCATACCACACTACCAAATTGGGAGTATATCACTGATAACCTTCAACTACATAACCTCTGAGCTCGTACGTCTCAGAGAAGGGTGTTAAGCTAAGAGAATAAATTCTCCGCCACCAACAGATATGTATTTGAAAGAAATCAGCTTTATATCTCAAAGTGTAGCATCAGACATACATCCATACAAGTCTATTCCGGGTTCGAACAGAACCGAAGGCACTTCCAAAGAAGCCCTTGCCAATTTGGTCTTCAATTGCAATCCATAATGTCGTATCATTATTCGGAATGGGTTATATGACACAAAGTCCTCTCCCGGCTAAACCGAATAATGAGCGCTTGTTTAAAAAACAAATTCAAGTGCCATTTCAAAGGCAAATATTGATAATCGGTTTTTTAACTATCACACAACATTCACAAAGATCATCCAATCTAAATAATTTTTCCAAATTATTAAATTTCAAAATATCTTTGCAAGATATATATTTTCCACACTTCATCACTTTGAAAACAAATTTCAAATCATATTTCCTTACGCGGAATATATTTCCAAATATTTATTCATTCCCACTGGAAATCTGCCGAGTTCGAATATTTTAAAATGATTTATATCCCTATCTAAAATATAATTGGGAAAACATTTTCTCCAAAATATTCCTTTAAAAACCAACTTTAGAACCTTTAATTTTTATATTTAAAATCTACTTTGGAAATATACTCGGCTTTATAGTGAGAATACACTTTCAATTCAAAATGGTCCATTTAAACCAATTAAATAATCCTTATCGATTCATTTTAAATTTACGTTCCAAATCCATAAATTTATTTCCACACTTTAAAAATAAATCAGTGTTTATTTTTAAAACAAATTTCCCTTTCCTTTATAAATTCAATTTTGAATTTACATTCCCAAATATTCACTTTTAACTCCAAATCAACTTTCAAATTGATTTCCAAATTTATTTCAAATCCCAATTTGATTTTCCAAACATTTATTTCAAACACCTAATCGATTTTAGGATGGATTTCCCAGGATTTATTTTTAAATACCAAATCAAATTATCAAATTGATTTCAAACAAATTTATCACCTTTTAAATAAATTCCTTTATTCTTTCCAAACTATTCAAAATTCCATTTTCAATAAATTCTTCAACTTTTCAACAATATTATTCAAAACCCATTTATTAATATCTTTTCCCATATTTTGGAAATAATTCGATAAGATTTCAAAAATTAACCTTATACTTTTAAATTTCTTTTTTTTTAAATTCACCCAATTCTTTAAAAAGGAATTTACTAAAAATTCCAACTTTAATTTCAAAAATCCAATTTTATTTATTTCCGGTAACCAACGATACCAAAAATACATTTGGCTAAATTATAGCCTTCAACAAATTCAACCATCAATAAAATCATTCACAGATTATCAATAAATCATCACACAACATATGAAACAAATTCATATAACATATGAAACAAATTCATACAATTTTGAGGAATCCAGTTGGATCCCTCCAACCTGTTTCCCTGCATCCATATATGTTAGCACAATACCAATTCCACTTCGAGGTGGAATATCGCGGTATATGGGTTTTTATAGAATATCATCCGCTATTATGCGGCGCATATGGTCTCATCCGCTATATAATGCGGGAAATCTACTCCATATATATATATGTATATACTACTACTATATATACTACCACATCCAAACAGTCAATCAATAACTGCAATTCAAATTTATATTTGAGTGAGAAGATCTCACCTTTGTTTTTTTTGTTTCGCAATCCGATCCATCTTGACTTGGTTTTCTTGATTTTTAAGACCTTGTATAACAATTTACGATTTATTAACATTTGAGTTAATCGGATAATTTATTTCCATTAAATAGATTAAATCAACTAATAATTTAATTTTAAACTAATTATTTCCTTTAAAAATTTTTTTAGTAACTGAGATAATTAAATAAGTAGATTGAACAGATAAATCTCCAGATCCATTATTTCAAAAGTAACTAGTAAGTTAAAAATGTGTGTATTTGTTTTATCTTCAAAATAAAATATATATATATATTAAAAATCTAATCTTCCCTTTTTCTTTCTTTTCTGTAAAAACACAACGGTAATTTACTTTACTGTATAATTTCTTCAACATATATTTACTAAACCCTAAAATAAAATCCCTTCTAACATATATATATATATGCATTATAAACAGAAATGGTTATATATATTTACTGTAATAAAATTTTCTGATTTCCTATACATTTACTTTTCTTTTCCTTTCCAAACCCTTATCTATCTATACATATCTCTACTTAAAACAGTTTATAACTAAAAATATATATATTTTTCTTTAAATAGGTAAAAATAATCCCCAGTGTTTAACATTTAAATTTTCAAAACAAAGAGAAAATAAAACAATACCTTACTGTCCCAGTCGAAACGAGCTAACCCAAAACATCAGCGAACCCCATCTTTACACTTGCTTCGAGACCACAAATCCTTGATCTCGATGTCGTCGTGGCTTGACCTTCCCCCATTTGCGTGCTTCCAGATCGTCATCCATCGCTCAGTCGCATCGCGAACCCAAGCAACCCCGAGCCCAAAACCCCAAATCACCTCGATCAAAATCGCGACATACCGGCCGATGCCCACACCACTCGCGCGAACCCTAGAGGGTAAAACAACGAATGTTTCGACGTTCAAAGCTTGAAATTTAATCGAAGAATGGGAGCTGTACACGCATTGCACGATTCAACTGATTTCCATTCGCCATTCTGCCGAGCGATTTCGTCGTTCCCCCATTTTTTCTGATTTGCGAATTTCTGAAGGGGAAGCGGATTTGTTTTCGAATGAAGATATAACAGTTTCATGAATTTGAGATGTCGAACGAGGCTCGGCCTTCGTTATTTTCTTTAGTTCTGCCGTTTATTTTATTTTCGAACGAAGATAGTTTTCGTTTGTTTTTTTCCGTGTATTTTAACAGAGAAGGAAGGGGACAGATGAGACTTAAGCGCGTCTGAACAAACTAGCTACAGCGGTAGCGAAATGAAAGAAGAACAGCTGATGTGAATTAATATCAGCTGATGGCGTATTGGAGAAGGAATTCAGCTGCACTTGACAAATTAAACAAAGGATATGTTGTATTTAAATTTAAATTTAAACCGTCTCGAAATCGTAGCTTAAAATCTCGATCTCCTATCGAGGCGTGCCGCTAGGCGTTCGTATTGTTATACGCCTATTTCGAATGCAATGGAAAAGGTTTCGAGTCCTAATTCGATCGTATGGAGAACATAGCTTTTTGGACCAGTTATAATATTAAATTTTCGATTTAATTTCAGCGCGTTTGCTTATCATACGCTCACACAACACCTCCAAATGCTACGAAAATTGAAATCCGATAATAATACAATATTACGGATCCAATGGAACTGGTTTCGTCGAATTCCGGGACTGTGCCTCAGAACGCTATTTTTAAATATCGATTTAAACAAAAAAATTCAAAACTGAACAAAACAGTTTCAAATTCAATTCTGAAAGTTCCATTACCTTCAGTATCATAAATATGAATTTTCTAAGCCTTGAAAATATTTTTAACAAGCACAAAACTGAAGATTCAATATTTTTCCCAGTTTCAATAATTAAATCCAATAATTAAATTGCCAAATTCACTCTGATATTTGAATTTCAAATTAAACAACTTCCAGATATTTAAAATCAATCAAATATTCTGATTTCCAATGTCAAAAATTCAGGGTCGTTACAATCTCCATATCCTGGTAAAATATCCTAACCTCATACTTACCCAACCAATTCATACCCAAGATGATCTCGAAATCTACAAAATAAAAAAACATACAGACTGCATGCAAACTTATGACCTAAAAAGTCTAGTTCTATCGGGTCACATCTCATCCCTAGAGTTGCATACCCTCCTATTGGATTCACAACCCTTAAGGAAGTAACAAGGTATGTGGGTTCTAAGCATAACCTATCAAACAAATTCTAAGATATAAATGAATGTGATGCACCGGTATCAAATAATATCCTAACCGGTATACTCTGAATCAAAAGCGTACCTTCCATCATAGTCTTCCCCTTTTCAGCTGCATTTGTCCTAGCAGATGTTGGACCAACAACAAAAACATTTCCCTTGTCCGCCCTGACTAGCTCTGGACACAGTTTCTTACACTGCCCAACCTGCTCACAGTTGAAACACTTCACATTCTTCTTTTCTACATCCTTCTTCCCATTGCCTGACCAACACTCATGAGCATAATGACCTTTCTTGTCACACTTGAAGCAAACTAAATCAGCCTTTGCCTTTTTTGGCAACCTCTCCCTTCTGGGCTCCCTTCTTCTCAAAGAACTTTCTCTTCTTTCCTTGAGAACTCTAGGTTCCAACCGGCTTTTCTCTCACACAAATAGAAACCATCTCCTCATGTCAGATTACCATCTCCATAACTACAATACAAGGATCACGGAGATGTGGCAGGGTTGCTCTAGCAATCTCAGGCCTCAATCCCCGAATGAACCTCTCATTCCTCCTGATGGCGATGTTTATAGTAGCATGCCCATATTGGGACAACTCATCAAACTTATTAGCATACTCAATTATCGACATCTCTCCCTACGCCAAATCCGTAAACTTTCTAAGAAATGCCGACTTGGCACCTTCAGACAAAAACCTCTATTCAAATCTCCTTATAAACTCTGCCCAGGTTAACTCCTCCTCCGGGACCCCGGCAGTAACACTATTTCACCAATGAAGTGTTGCCCCTTACAACTGCCTAGAGGTCAGCCTCCTCTTCTTCTCATCATCCAAACCCAAATCAGCAAAGATCCTCTCACAATGCAACAACCAATCCTCAACTTCTATAACATCCTCCATTCCCATAAACGTCATTCCACCAAGGCTGGTGTAATCCCTGCTCAACTTAGCATAATTATTCCTGACTGGAGCCACTGGATTAGTTCCTCCAACATTCCCAGGAACACCAGCAGCAACTCCTGCTTGCATCAGATTAACGAAGAACTAATACATCACCCCCGTATCCACTGGTGGATTTCCAGTACCCACATTGGCAACTACATTTTGGTTAGCATTAGCCGGTCGACCCGGGTTCCTCCTGGTAGGTCGAACATTTCGTTGGTTGCTTTGCTTCCTCCACCTAGATTTCCTCTTCTGTTTCCTGCCTCCATATCTTCTTTCTCGTAAATCTGCATACAAGCCTTAGTAAGATATAAAAGAATGGTCTAAGAGAGGAAATATGTACTTATATATACACCTATATATATATATATCAAATACAAGTACGTTACTATAGTGTTAATCCAAACCCTGATATTATTTTCTGATTAATTTGATTATGTTTTGAAAAATCTTTTACGTATAAATTTCTTTTAAGTTTTCATACGCTAATGCTTTGATACCAACTTGTAACATCCCCCACTTGGAGGCCCAAAACTAACGGTTACGGATGCTGCAGCCATCCACAGTTATTAATCCTCAACGACCAAATATGGTAATGTTAGATACATTGATATAATATAAACACATGAATATGGAAAAAATTTAAAAATCAACTAACAACTTTCTCATTCCATTTCAAAGCATTTCAAATTCATTACATAATCCCATAATCGTTAACCACATTCAGAGAAAATATAATTATTACAACATACACCAAGTGTGACATATGAAGATGCCGCATTGAATGATCAGAGTATATAACTAGGCCATTAAACAACTTTTCCTTTACAACAAAACAGGCGAAATCAAAATAGAAAAGGACTCTAAATAGCTATCATGTCTCCTGCACGTCTCCGGAACCTTATTCGTCTGAAGAGGTACTTGAAAACCTTAACTCTCAAACTGCTCAAAATAAATTGAGCACCCAAGAGTTTAAGGGGAAAACATAAACTTCGAGTCAGACGTAAAACCTGGTATGAATAATAATCAACCATCTCAAACCATATAGATATCTAGTAAGACCACGCCGCTTAACGGAATGGGTTTTCCCCTCACTGGTATCTTATCCAAAACTTTATAAAATCAATATAATGTGCTCCTACATCCACAATGGTTAAAACAAATCAATTCAGAAATATTATGATGATATGAAAACAAGTAAATCAATTCTGGATTACCCATCCCCATTCATTCTGACTATCTGTCTTAGTTATAGTTTCTAAGGTCACTATTAACCTAATAGTTTTCATGGGCTGACTAATAACCTGTTTAATGTTTATGGACTCCCTGTCTGGTTTTATAGTTTTCATGGGATCACCAAAAACCTATTGGCCCCTTCCAATAACTTCATTGTTTCATGGTTTCTCCCTGAAACTGTTGGTATCTCCAATAACTTCCCTCTTATCCTAGTTTTTATGGGTTGACTAAGAACCTACTGACATCTGTCAATAACTTAATCCGGATATAGTTTTCAAGGGTTCACTAAAAACCTATTGGCCCCTGCTAATAACTCTTTTTAATCATATTTTTCATGGGTTTACTATGAACCAATTGGCCCCTGCCAATAAATCTTTTTAATTATAGTTTTCATGGGTTTACTATGAACCTGTCTATCTGACAACTTCTTTAGTCAGTGTATGGGCATCCTATATTCTGGTCTTCCTAACCTCCTGGATGCAATTCTACTCATTCAGAAGTTAACTCAATTTATATTCACTACTATGTCAACTTAGCTGGCTGTTCTGCCCCTTTTCCCCAAATTACAGTTATGGGTCCATATTAAAGTGAATATGTAAACTAGAAGAAGCAAATATATTAACATAATAATCACTAACATCTGTGGTTTAATATCCTTGAAATCATTTTCATATGAAACTTGGTTAATCGCTTTAACCTATTGTTCTATCAAGGAAAGCTTCTTCAAAAACTCCAATTTAAAAGCATTTAAAAGCTCTTTTATAATGCCATGGGTTTTGCCTTTAAAATTGGGATTAGGTTCTTTGTTTTGAAAACTAAGGCTTTTGAAACCTTCAATTTTTACTTTCGAAACCATTGGAAAACTTCCTATCGAAAGCGTTTAAATCTCCTTTTCAAAACACTAGGTACCTGCCTTTCAAAACACTTTAAAACCTTTCCTTTGAAACCTTTCGAATGCATTAAAGGATTACCATTCAATTATAATAGCATAGCTTCGAAACCATTTGAAAGTACCTCTTTCGAAACCATTAGGTTTAATTTAAAACATATCTTATTAGGTCTAAGCAAATACAAGCGAAAGTACCCTTCCGAAACCAAAAAAATGAGTTTGGGAAAAACAGATGGCTTCGACACCATCCTTTCGAAAGCTCAAACCATTTAAGTAAAACATTTGAAGGATAGCTTCGAAACCCCTTGAATCCTTTCGAAAGCTTTTAGGAAGTGGCTTAGTACAAGTATAAAACAAAGCTACCTTTCGAAAGCATTGATGACTTCAATCACTTCAAAAGGCATAGGAACGACAGAAGGGTTTCAACTTGGTCAAACCTACCCTTTTCGAAAGCATTGGTTTTAAAACTAAGTAACTCTTTCGGAAGCTACAATTTAAACAAGAGGCGGCAACCCCTTCGAAAGCGATTTAAAAAACCCCTTCGAAGGCATCGGCTTCGACTCCTTCGAGAGCATATAGTAAAACAGGCAAGCACATTTCTTTTAAAAATAAAACGAAGGTTTCTACCCCATCGAAAGCTATGTTTCGACACCATGCCTTCCGCCTTTCTCCAATCCACTACGTACCAATGTTTGATACCATGTGTATTGGTTTTGGCTTAGTTGGTTTCGACCCGGTAGGTTTCGACTTGGTTGAAGGCGGAAGCATAGGGTCAAAAGGTGGCTTCTAAAAGAGGCGGAACCCACTTTTCTGGGTAGAGGCTGATTAATTCCATTTAAAGTAATTACTTTATAACTAACCTGCCTATTTGTAAACATTTATTTGGTTGCTATAAACTTTTCAAATCCTTTACCAAAATAATTGCCACATAATTTCAGATCTAAGCAAAGATTAATTTTCACAATTAAGCCCTTCCATTAAGCAAAACAAATAAAACATTTAAATCATTCTTCTAAAATAATTTAATTTCCATAGTAAATTACTTAGGAAAAATCCCCAAAAATTACAAAAATTCACTTTCAATATGTTATCTAACATATAAAAATTTCCAACCCAAATTCTTCAAAAAATAATCGAAATTAATTTCTAAACCCAATTATACATATTTTTCTTTGAAAATTCATAATAAATTTTCCATAGCTTGGAAAATTATAAAAATCGACCCATCTCCAAAATCATGTTTTACATACTATATAATTTCCTCATGGCATTCGAAATTCATTATAATCAGTTTAACCTTAAAACCGTAAAATCTATATTCAAACAATCTTGTTTAAATCAAACATGTTATAAAATCCAAGCATATCATCATCAAAATCATCATTATATGGATTTAATCTTAAACCCAAAAATCAAATGATCATAAAAACAAAATAAAGATGATTTAGATTGTTACTCACCTTAATTAGGATAAGGACTTTGAGATTTGATTAATATTAATCTACCTTGCTTTAGTTCCCTAGCTTAAGATTGATTTTCTCTTTTTTTCTCCTAAGTAATGGCCGGCTCCTTTGTTGATTTACGTTTGTTTGTATTTTGTAAAACGAACGTGAATGGGAATGAAACGAGGATATAAGGGTAATGGAAACGTAGTCGGCAATACCCTAATACCCATGCGTTAATTAATTAACCATTTATAAGGCCATTTATTTAGTTAAGCACGATCTCTAATTTATTTTCAAATCTCAATCCCCTTATCACTCTAATAGTTACATTATTCTATTTAATTTATCTAATTAAATCTCCTGAATAATATTATTAAAATTAGGAATGTTACACTCTCCTAAGTTATGTAAGGATTTCTCCAGCCTTAGTGGGAAGCCATTTCTCAAGATGGAACCATAATCGATGAATCGAGCCTGGCATAATGATTGTGAAAATAGTTTCAATCTATTGGGATTTGGTGATGTGACTAAGGCATAATTAGCTACTTGGCATTTAAAGGGTGAAGCAGCATGTTGGTGGGAGGTAGTGACAACTGAAGTGGATGAGAACATTATTACATGAAGGATGTTCAAGTCGTGATTTGAGACAAAGTGTCTTTCTGGCCCTGAGAATGTTTATTGTTGGAAATGTTTATTCATTTGAAGCAGGTGTAACGACCCTAGATTTTTAATTTATTTAAATTAATAATTTATTGAATTTTTGAATTAAATTGAGTATTAAATAAATTTTTGGATAAAAATTTGTAAATTTAATTAGAAAATTAGAGCGAGTTTCCCCGATTCAAAATATGAGTAAATTTGAAATTCTATATATAAGTATATATATATTAATTTGGATTTAAAATTGTAAATAAATGGTTTGATAATAAATACTAAAGTAAAATAAATAATTGAGTTTATAAAGAAATACAAAATAGTTAGTGGTAAAGTAAAATAAATATTTAAGTTAAAATGGAAGTAAAACTATAAAGTAAATAAAATAAACAAAACTAAGTATATAAACAAAATAACAATCAATACAATATCTCTAATACCTTCAGCCGAGAAAAATAAGAACAAAGCAAACAAAGATAAGAAAATGTCTTTAGTCAAACAAGCAAGACATCAGCCACCATACCATATCAATGCAGCAATTAATGCAAGCATGGCCAAACAAAGGAAAAATTACTGCCTATTGTACAAAATAATAACATGCCTATCAACTTCTTTTCTTTTTATATACCAACCTCATACATATCAGCTTCCTCCTCTCAATTCATTCGAAACTGAAAAAGAAACACTAAAGTAAAACCTCTCAAACTCAAAAACAAAAGCAACTACATCAATTCAAACTAAAGCAACAATTCAATCAATGAAAACTAGAGAATCAAAGAAGATCTTCAGCTAGCAAATTCAAACAGGTTTTAAAATCAAGTGAGGCTAAATAAAAATTCCAGATCAAAGTTTAAAACAGTTCTCTGCTTTCAAACATCAAGTTTAGGTGAGTAACTCTTCTTTCTAAAATTTTCAACATAGATCTGTTTGCAAGTATTTGAGGTAAGTACATTTGTATACAAGTATGTTTCTCTGCGTATACATGAATGATGAATAAATATATGTGCTCAGTTATCTCCTGTATCATCTCTCTGCCAGTTTTCAAGCTCAAGTTTTAATTCAAAAAATCAATTCTTTTGGTTCATTGACTTTTTGTATTGGTGATCAAAACAAAAGTTGTTTGTTACCTAGTATATTAAGGTTTAAAAATATATACAAGTTAAAATAACTTGTCAAGGTTCTGGAAGACAAAGAACAGAGCCAAGGTCCAAATAAGTTCAAATTTTAAACTTGTTAATTTACGAATTCAGGCATATACATTGAATTCGTACACTAAATCATGATTTTTAAAGTAAAAGTTTTAAACTTTAGAATAAGGATTGGTGAGGAATCAGGAATTGACTGGATTTCATAGTTCTGGTCGTTTCCGGTGATCACGACGTTGAGGGGGGCCGGAGTTCTTGGAAATGGTAGAGGAGGGATCGGGGCCCCTAGGAAAAATGTTGGTTGGGGTTGCAGGTGGATGCCGTGGTGACGGTGATGGGTTCACGTACGTAGCCCTAGTTTTTGGTGGGGTTGAGTTTCTCTATTCGATCATCGCCGATAGGCGATCGAGTGACACGGGGTTTTGGAAGGTGGAAGAGGGAGTGACGACGAAGTGATGGCCGAAGTTTCGTACGTTCCGGTGGTCGAAGGAGTGGATGCGAAGCGTTAACAGGTTTCGAGTGATGTTTCCTGTCATTGTTCCAGGTTTCGTCCTCACGTTCGTTTTCGTTTTCGAGGTGATCTGGGTGGTTTCGATGATCGTGGCGGAATGCGAGGGGGGTTTGTGACTTGCGGTGATCATCGAAGATGATCGACGTCGTCGATCGCGACTGTGCACGTGCACGCGTATGCGGGTGTATCTGGAAGTCATGGGAGTGGGGAAGATGAAGAAGAGAGAAGGAATAGCTCGGGTTCAGGTACGGGGGAAACAGGCGTTCGACTCGAAGTCGAACTCGAGTATAACGATGGAGTACCGGGGCAAAATAACTTAAATAAAATTTAAAACAAAATTTAAAGTGTCTCGGGTTGATCTGGGGAAAAACTCGAAGCAGGAGGCAATTTTTCACGGGGACGACTCAGAGTAGCTTCGGGTTGGCCACGAAAACTACATATTCCAGTTTGATAAATTTTGAAAACTTAAGTTTCAACTATTTTATAAATCTTTCTTTATAAAATGAAGATAGTTTGAAAATGGAAGGTGAAGTAAATGATAGTGAAATGATTTATTGAAAATTTATGAAGTTCAAAGATAATAAGGGAGATTTTTAAATTTCAAGATGAATAATCAATAATTAATTGTTTAAAAAGGAGTAATAAATTAGGGGTTAATTAATTTGAAATAAAATAAGTAATTAAGAAATTGATTTAAACGTTTTAATGTGTTAACTTAAAAGTTAAGTTAATTTTATATTGATTAATGATTTAAAATTAACTAAAGATCAATTTATTATAAATTTAAAGCTAATTAATTTATAAGAAAGGATAATTAATTAAATGGTAATAAATTAAAGGTTAATTTATTAATTGAAGACAATCAAATAAATGGTGAAATTTATAATTAAAGATTTATGAATTAAAATTAAAGGTTAATTAATTTATTATTAACGGTTAATTATTAAATGATTAAAGAATAATTAATCAAAATGATCTGTAATTTATTAATGTTAATTAACCAGGATTAGTAATTTTCGTAAGTAATTAAAATTGATTTGGATTACTCAACCAATTAACTGATCTTACGTATAGATGTTTGATATTTTATTACATGTTATGTGATGGATTGATATATCAGTTATGTGATGCGATGCTATGTTATGTTTTGTGCTTAGCTGTGATTTCTGTTTTCTGTGATATATTACTATGTGAATGTGAAAACCTTTTGACCCGTAAAATGGCACTTGAGTTTCGATGCGACAGGGAGTCGGATTCCAGTTGGTTATCCGAAACCCACATCGAATTGTAATAGTGAATCTTTGTGACTGATAAATTTATTTTATCTATGAATCTGTGAATGAAGATAAGCGTTATCGATTGTACCGCTTATCGATATATCTGTGATGATTGATGTTGCACTATTGTGTGTGAAACCCCTGGACCACACTTTTACACCCACAAATATGGATTTCACGTGGAAATCGGTTAAGTCACAGATAATTTAAATTTGATGTTTTTGAAATTGAAATTTTAATTTCAATTGATTTTGAAATTAGAAATTTGGGTTTAAAATAAAAAGCTTTTGAAATGGAATTTCAAAGATAAAAGTTATTTTGAATAATTTAACCGAGTTTTTGAAAATTTAAATAATTTGATTTAAATTTGAATTCAAGTTCGAAATTAAATCTATGATTTGATAAAAGATGATATAAATGTGTTTGTATGAATCTAAACCATTTTAAAAGTATAAGTTGGGAATTTGAATTTAACCTAAGGATTTCAACTCGTATGAATGAATCAGATTTTCCGAAATGAAAACTGTTTGTTTTCAAATGATAAAAGCTTTCATATATATATAAGGAATTTCAAGATCGAATTGAAAAATTGTTTTTCCAAGTTATGAATGAATTGTTTTTGAAAGCTATGAATTAAATCTGTCTATTTTTAACAGATTTAAAAATGATGATTTATTTAAACCATTCGAAATGAAATTGTTTTGAAAGCTATAAGTTGAATCTTTGATTTAAAGATTTAACGAATTAATTAAACTGAAATGGAAATTGATTTGGAAAATCTGTAAATGAATTTGTGAAATTTAGTGAACCTTGTGAATTGAATCTTTTTTGTTTAAAAAGATTAAAATGGTAATTTGTTAAACCATTTGAAAAGGAAATTTGGGTTTAAGTTGTGACTTAATTGAAATCCCAATATCCATATGTTTTTAAATATTTCGCTCACTATTCGGGTTAGCCGGGAAAGGACCTTTGGGTCGTATAACTCATTCCGAATAGTGATACGTCGTATATGGATAGCATTTGAAGACCGGTGTTGAAGACCGGATATTTTTCGAAAATGAAAGGACAACCTGTCGAATGTCTCTGCACTGAGTCGCGCCGGTATAGAGATTTATATCACTCTTTTGTGACGGGAAGTCCGTACGTGATTGAAAGTTATCCGGAATTGCAAGGGCTTCGTGAGAAGTGCCTTCGGTTCTGTTCGAACCCGGAACAGACTTGTATGGATACATATCTGACATTACACTTTGAGATATAAAGCCGATTTCTTTCAAATACATTTCTGTTTGGTGGCGGGGAATTTATTCTCTTAGCTTAACACCCTTCTCTGATACGTACGAGCTCAGAGGTTATGTAGTTGAAATTTATCAGCGATATATCCCAATTTGGTAATGTGGCATGCTGAGTGTTGTTGTGTGATGATCAGTGTTTGATCATTTGCGATATGGTCCTTTGTTTGATCTTATATCTTTGTGATCATAGGTTGATCATTTGTTTGACCCGAAGCATGGCTTTGTAGAAAGCGTAGCTTTGTGGACGAGACTTCGTCGAACCTCACACCCCGGAAATGGTCAAAACAGGAAGGATGCGGCAAGGTTCTAGGGAGTAGCGCCCCTTAGTGTATGTCATTCCTTCTGGATAAAGGTGGTATCATGGTATGGAGCCCAGATACTTAACCTCTGTGGTTGCTGCAAATTTATTACTTTGTGGTTTGTTGGAAATCGGGGATCCTCGGGAAGATCGGTGACGATCGGGGGATGGCATACGCGTGTCAGTAGTTACCTATTTTTGCAGAGGTAACCCGGCCTTGTGTTGGCAGAGATCCGGTTAGGTTCTCGGGTCGTCTATTCTAGGGACGTACCCACCGTGGCATAGGAAGTTCCTTAGCCTGACCATTTGTTGGAAATCCATCTTCCAATACGAACTTTGTACGGTATTAGTTGTAGAACCTGCCATCTAATATGGTAGCTATAGTAGGCATACTATAATGGTACGTATGCTGGCTAAGATTTATATTCTACTTTCGAAATGTTTTCTACACTATGCACTAGTAATAATAATCAAATGATTTGATTTTGCGTAGTAAGCATCTTTGACTAACATAAGAAGAAATCTCCTCCAAGTCTGCGTTTGCATTGTGTGTGTGGTGGGAGGTCTTATGGTAGTTTCATTTTCCAAAAGCATTGCGGATTTCAATGTTTAAAATTCTTTTGCTATTTGTTTTTAAAGATAAACTGTTTTTGTTGCTCACACCAGTCCCATGACTGATCCGGAGTTTATTGTTTCTTTCCTAAACTCTGGGTGCTCAAAATTTTTCTACACGAGCAGTCTAGAGTTGGGTTTTTCAGATATTCAGGTTTAGTAGATTATCTGGAGCTAGTTCAGTTCTTGGAGTTCATGGACTGACGTTGTTTATCTTGGAGCATTCTATTGGAGACATTCTATTCCGCTGCTGATGTTATCGTTTTCTTTTCCGCTGCTATTTGTTGTATCATATCTCTGATGTATATTGATATTCATTGTATCACTCTGTTGTATCAGATATTGTATATCAATGTATTATTCTTTTATTCCGCTGTGTTATTTACTTAATGTTGTTATAAGCTCCCGAGAACCAGATTCGACATTTGAATCTACGGCATTTTGAGTACAAGTGAAGTACGGGTGCCGATTTTCGAAGGTCGATTTTTGGGTCTTGACAGCAGGGATAAATGACATTTGGATAGTATGCTAGTCAATTTAATGAGTTGGCCTGATTTGGATTCGAATTAGTGAATACTTCGATGAAGAAGGCGTTAAAGTTTTGCAAATGGTTTGAGTTCACCTTTGAAGGAATTAGGATTGAATCAAATACCGTATGGAGCATCGTTCAAAGGGTTGGTAGAGGCAATATTATCAAACTCTTTGAATGGAAATCTGGTCAAGGAATAGAATAAGGAAGTGGAGGGATAGCAACAACAGTATGGAAAATGCTATGTAAATGGACCATAAGGAGGTCAAGGCAATAGACAAGCGACTGCTTGTAGTAGATGTCATAAGGTTGGACATATTGCAAAGAATTGTAGGATGAACCTCTCAAAGGGTAAATGTTATAACTGTAACTAGGTAGGAAACATAACTAAGGATGGTAAAGTAGTTGTAATGCCCCACCTCTATATTCATACTACTAAAGTGAATTACTAGGTAATCCTATTTAGTAATACAGAGAATGAGACTAGTAGGAGCGACCACTCGTGGATATTCCCTTGAGCTAGCACCGATACGTATCTCACCTCAAAATATTTCAACAATATACATATCTGGTATCGGCACAAAGCAATAAATACATAGGTTTACTAGAACAGAATAATATACAACACATACAAATGAACACAGCGTCATGGATCGCAGCAGACAAATATAATATAAACTGATACCAACTGGAACTATGTATTTTGCACTATGATAATATATACGAAGTAAAGATCTAGATATACAACTTGTGCCCTTCTCAGTTCAAACAAATACAAGGAGTCATCCAAAGGAAATATACATTGACAACTTTAATATAATATATACCCTGTCCCCTCTATAGCCCGATACCTAAAATTGCTAATGTCACTGTATCTGAAAAGTCTCGGACTGATTCGAGTGTTATATAAATAATAAATAGGTCAGATTATATCCAAATCTAAGGTGAGCATATAATAGTAAGCATGGTAATCAACTGGCATAGCATGTATACGAAGTAACATAGTATCCAACATAACATCAAACAAATATACCATGCCACACATCCCAAATATCGCCCATGAATTACATATAAGTAAACGAGACACACGACATCTATAAATTGGTGATAACAATCAAACTCATCGAAATCCAAAAATACAATGGACAAGCACACAATGTGTCCACAAAAGCCATAAATAAAGGAATGACTCACGAATCATACCATATATAAATGTCAATAACCAAAATTTCAATCTTAGCTTTCAGATCGAATGGATGTGAAGACTTTCGTCTATCAAGCTCTAAAATATAAACCAAGAGATGCATAATCCCAAATAAATAATCAAAGCATCAAATCTCAACTTACAGCCCTAATGGAAGTAATAATTTCCGACTACAAGCCATAGAAGGAAAATCAGGAAATATGGAACCTAAATAGAACGAAATTCATACAAAATACAGGAATCAATCTCCAGTAATATTATCCCTACTTTCAGTCCTAATGGAAGTAAAGACTTCAGACTGTAAGTTCTTGGAGATAGTAGGAAAAATACAAATCCCAAATAAAATACAATCCACTAAATACATCAAAAGCAATATCCAAATAATTATCTTGACATATACTCCTAATGGAAGTGATAACTTCCGACCGTTAGGCCTTCGGAGAAATCAAGAAACACAAACTTAAATCAATATCAAACTCAATCAAATACCCAATGAAAAAAATTATATATCTCGACCCCCAGTCTTTAGAGAGGTGAAACTCTTGACTAAATGATCATCGAAGATAGAAATAACAAATCATACAGGAAGGAGATCTCTCAGACATAGGCTCTTATGAGAGAATGATAGGTAAGCACACATCAAGTCTTTTATGTCATAGATAGATAAGATGCAGGTATCTTGGGTTAGGCTAACTTAAATGACCAACTAACACGTATCCATTCTCTAATTTCATATAATCATCGTCACTGGTAAGGTGATAGAATCACGTGTCCCACGTATAATGGATCTACCTAAGTCATCCAGATGAGAGACTGACATATCAAAGCACTACCCCTAAAAACGCTAATGACCGCAGCCCATTTCCTAAAGTCCCTAAGTTACTCCCAGAATCGTGACACTCGTATCCATCACATGTCATAAACACGCTACAAGACTATGCTGTGAATTGGCCATGACTACTACTTTCCCTTGGTAACAGACTATTGGTCCTTATATGATGTTGGGATAATGGCTCTAATAAGAGAAATTACTCTCAGCCTATAGACTCAACCAAGGTTTTAAATCTCAGATTTCGGTCATGTTTCGTCTCGAGGTTTTAAGAGACTCAATCTCATATATGAGGAGTTCTTAGATGAGGTGAGTGCATCTCGGGTGTCTATCTTGGATCAAAAATCTCATCTCGGTACTATCTTAGAGTATATTTTACGTTTATAATTGATTTGCTTCCATGGTAGTATTAATAAATACGACCTTAAAAGAAATTAATTTTACTAGATTTGTCACACCTTGTCATTTATACCACCAAGTATAAAACAAATATTAGTAAACAAGAAATTATATTAAACTGAATACAAAACACAATCTTACTGAATAGTTGTTCATTATCTTTTTGAACTATTATATTTGTATTTAGCAATATGTATTAATTTATTATGTTCACTGTTTTTGAACTGAACTATTATATTTGAATTTAATAATTTTTGTTGAACTATTACAGACATAAACAATAATCTACTTTTTGTACATTTATAGTTTAAATATTTTAATTGGATTAAACCTAATTTAGTAAATAGTGTAGCAAATTATTTAGTGTACCTTAATTTTATTACAACTAATTTATGTTAAACAGTTACATATAATTAATAAACTAATTCCTAAAGTATCCATTAATAAACTAATTAAACTAACAATTCACCAGTAAGTAATCCATTGTTAAACTAACATACGTTAGTCAGTAAACTGATTCATATGGCCTTTAAATGGACTTGGGCTTGTTTAGGTTGTATCCGAAGTAGAGAGGGGAGGCTTGTAAAAAAAGAGAGAAGGGAATGAATTTAAACGGACTTGGGCTTGTTTATTTTTGGCTAGATTTAAATTTTCTACTTTGCCCATTTGATTAATCCTCTCTTCATCTAAATTACTCTCTTATTAATTTTTAATTAAATTTCCAATCTAATTTAATGTAATTTACACTTCATTCCAAAAATTATCTTTCGATAATTAGACAATTTTATTCAATTCGATGCCCACTTATTTATTTTCCACTATTTTAATCATATAACTATTATTTACACTTTAAAAATATTTTATATTCAATTAAAACAATTTATTCGATTACAATATATTATCTAAAAAGAATTTATTAATTTAATTCATTTATTAAAACAAAAAATCTTTTATTAATAGTGTTCAATTAAATAAATATTTAATTTCAAAATAATAATAATCAAATATCGAATTCAAATAATTTTAATTTAATTTAAATTTATTTAGGAAGCATGGTTGTTACAGCAGCCCTAGCTCAAAAGAGGTTTAAGTGTAATAATTGTAATCAGGTTGGACATATAAAGAAAGATTTCCCCGATTTGAAGGGTGAAGGTCAGATTGTAAAGGCGTATGCTCTGAATGTCATTCTAACTTCTAGCCAATAAGCACCACGGACAGCTCAGGAGAAAGGAAAGCTGATTGTGATGTAAGGTGTGTAGATTTTATCTGATTCATCTGTTCGCACTTGGTTTGATACCACTCCATCTCATTCATTCATTTCAAGCGCAGTAGTTAATAATTTAGCTCTTAAACCCGATACTGTGCACATATCTACTGTGGTGTCGAATCCTATTGGGAGATTGACCTAATTGTCGATGTTATGTCATAATTTAATGTTTGTCATCAATGTTGTGGAGTTCCCTTGTGACGCCTATGTTCTTAAATTTTCGGGGGTATGGTTTGATTTTGGGAATGGATTGGATGTCTCACTATGGAGTAGTGTTGTATTGTGATAAGAGGACGGTGCGATTAAGGAAAGGCAATGGAATTGATTTGATCTCACGTTGTAAGCCTGATGTTTATGTTATGAGAACATATCTATATTCACTTAGCATGTCACATGAAGAGCTATCATGTATACCCGTAGTGAAGGACTATCTCGATGTATTTAAAGAAGTTTTCGGTCTTCCTCCCTAAGGAGAAATCGAATTTCGTATCAAAAGACGTTAGACCAGTTGTGATGCCTATTAAATATATGGTTCCGAAGGAAAGATGAGAATTGGTAAGCAGTATTAGAATTACTATAGAAATGTTTTATTCGAAGGAGCACTTTAGAATGGGAAGCGCCTATCATTTTCCTTACTAAGGCAAATGGTTCCTCTGCATTGATTATTGAGAATTAAATAAGCCGACGAAGAAAAAATGCTATCTACTACCTCGTATCGACGATCTCTTCGATCAGTTAGTCGGGGCAAAAAAATTCTTGCAGCTTGACTTGGCAACTGGATTCCAACAGTTGAGAGTTGCAAGGGGTAGTATCCAGAAGACCACTTTTCGTATGCCCGATGGATGTTTGAATCGCTAGTGATGTGATTTGGATTGATTAATGCTCCAGCTTACTTTATAGATTTGACGAGTCGAATATTCAAGGAGCAACCGAACAGGTTTATAGTGGTCTTCATGGATGATATTCTTATTTACTCTAAAAATGAAGAGGAGTGTGAAATTCATCTGAGGGAAGTCATGGATGTTTTGAGAGGGAATAAGTTGAAGGCTAAATTTTCTAAGTGCCACTTCTAGAGAGTTGAAGTTCGTTTCCTTTGGCATGCAATATCAGCGGATGGATTAATGGTAAACCTAAGGAAAGTAGCTATGGTTAGGGATTGGAAAACACTAAAGAATTGTTCGAAGGTCCGTAGCTTTCTTAATTTGGCCGGATTCCATCAGAAGTCCGTTAAGGATTTTACGAAGATATCGGCACCTTTAACTCACTTAACTAAAAATAATTTGATGTATATTTGGGGTTCGAAGTGTGAAGCGGCATTTGTTAGATTGAAGGAGTTATTGATGAGTGCTTAAGTTTTCGTTATTCCAGATGGTACTAAAATATATACCAATGCATGCGGTACTGGTCTTGGTGTTGTTCCTATGCAAGAAGGAAAGGTAGTGGCATATGCGAGTCAAAATCGAAAGAATCGTGAGAAGAATTATCCAACACATGACTTGGACTTAGCTGCCATCGTATTCGCGTTAAAGTTGTGGAGACATTATTTATTGGGTGAGAGATTCGAGCTATTTGTGGATCATAAATCTCATAAATACTTGTTTTTGTAGAAGGATCCAAATCTAAGGTAGCAGCGATGGATGAAATTCTTATCATTGTATAATTTTGGTATTTCTTATACTCCAGGGAAAGGAAATGTTTTTGTAAACCCTTTGAGCGGGAAACACATGGGGATAAATGTTGTGTTGATAAAATATAAAAGTTTGGAGTTAATAACTGAGTTTGATTTCGGACCACGATCGGAGTATGCACCTGGATTTTTAGCAATGGATGTTGGGCCAGTTTGATGGATCGTGTTGGAGTAAGTCAAGGGCATGATGCGTCATTGGATGCTGATATTATGGAGTAGTTAGGGCGGGGTGAATGATAGATCCATTTGGATCGTTTTTCCAAAGATTAAAAAGGTTATCTAAGGAGAGATGGAAAGCTATTTGTAACACATGTTAAGGAATTGATTGAGGAAGTCCTGGGTGAGTGCCATCGCTCTAAAATGGCTATTCATCCAGGAGATGATAAGATGTACCGAGATATGAAGAGAGTATTCTATTGGCCAGAAATGAAGCGACGGGTAGCTGAATAGATAGCCAGTGCATGACATGCCAATGGGTGAAGGCGGAATAGAAGAAACCAAGTGGGCTATTACTTATGTTAGACATGCCATGGTAGAAGAAAAAACGAGAGTATATGGGTGATAGTAGGTCGTCTTACAAAAAGTGAACATTTTATTATAGTAAGGGGCATGAGAACCGCAGTGATTTTAGTGACATAGTTTATTAAAGAAGTGGTTAGACCACATGGCATTCCAGCTAGTATTGTAAGCGAACGGAGTCCACTTTTCATGAGTGAGTGTTAAAGGAGTTTACAGGAGGCATTAGGGATGGAGTTGAATCTAATTACCGCATACCACCTGCGGACTAACGGACAGACAAAGAGAGTAAACAGAGTGTTTGAGGATTTGTTTAGAGCTTTTATATTGGATTTTGCAGGATCTTGAGGGGACCATTTACCTTTAGCGGAGTTCGCATATAATAACAACTACCGGGCTGGTATAGGCATGGTACCATTTGAAGCTTTATATGAAAGACCGTGCAAGTCACCTTCGTATTGGTGGGAGTCTACAGACCTGATTATTTTAGGTCCAGAGTTGGTTAGAGATGCCACAGAGAAGGTAGAGCTCATAAGAAAGAAGATGAAGGTTGCATAGTATCGACATAAATTGTATGTAGATAGAATGAGAATGGATTTGGATTTTGAAGTGGGGATTTAGTTTTTGTGAAAGTTTCTTCGTTTAAGAGGGTAGTAAGATTCGAAATTTACGGAAGTTAACACCTAGATTTGTTGGCAAGTTTCCGAAATGATAGACAATTTGGCTTATACAGTAGAGCTACCAGAGAAGATGGTAGGAGCCTATAATATATTTCACTTATCATATTTGTGAAATCATGCACACGACCCAACGACTATGATAGCACGTAGCCAGTTGGAAGAGGTGGAGTTAGAGTCCGAGCGGAGTTCATTCTGTGGACCAACCCATATTGTTGAATGTGGGGTGAAACGACTTAGAAATAAGACAGAGCTATTGGTTAGAGTACGGTAGTGAAATGACCCAGTAGAGAGCATATGAGAGCCCAAAGAAAGATGAGGGCTACATATCCTCAGTACTTTTCTAGTACAATTCTCAACATTATAGTTTGATTTCCTTAGTTAAATTATTCTAGGATTAGGATTTGGATGATTTATTAATGAATTATATATATGTGATTTATTTGCATTCATATACGAAGATATATATATATACACACACACACACTAGGATGTGTGCATCATATTCCATTTTGTTCGCATTCATATAGGATGCATTAGCTGCATTTATGCATTTTAGGCATACCTACCTATATATTGTTCATATCATTATATATTATTTGTCTGAAATAACTTGGATGCTATATTTATAAAATGGTTGATATATATACCGGCAAATAAATGTTATAATAAATTCTCTATTCCTTAGCAATTTCGAGGATGAAATTCTTTTAAAGGAAGAGAATGTAATACCTTAAAATTCGAGTAATATCTTAATTAATTAAATAATAATGTGATAATATGAAAATAATTGGATTTAATGAATTAATTAAATAAATTAAGTAAAAGGAGGGGCAAAATAGTTATTCTTAACACTATGGAATTTGACAACAAAACTGGTGCCATTAAGACCATCTCGTTTTTCTGATTTGCGCAATATATTGTATTGTGTCGTTTGGAGCTCGTATGAAAGAGGTATGGTCGAAAACATCATCGATTGAAACAAACGTTATACAATTTGAATTAGAATTTAAAAATTGGTAGAAAATTAGGTTTTTCCCTCCTAACTTAAAACTGAAAGTATGTATCCCACTATCTCATTTCAGAAATTAACTCCATAACTTCTTCCTCCTCCTCTATTCTTTCAGTAAACTACTTTCACTAAAATTTAGATAACTCGCTCAAATCTTCATCAAATTAAACAAAACCAAAAGCAACACGAAGCTAACAGACGGGGCTATGATTCTACAGTGATTTGAGGTAGAAATTCAAGGAGAGGAAGTGCATCAACCTCGGACGGTGAAGGTTCGAACTAGGAACAACGAATCGGTGAGTGATCTATGCTTTCCTCCTTCTATAATGCAATCTTAACGCCATGAGATGATTTGCAGGCTATATTAGATTAGATAATCTTGTATAAATACTTTTAATTCAAAACTAAAAGGTTTTGGAAGGGATTTGGTTGATATAAATGCTAAGAAACTAGGTTTAGACATAATCCGGAAATTTGTATGTTTTACACCAAAATTCGTGAAATAAATGATATTATTTGACTTAGGGACCTAAAGTTTGGATCTAAGCACATTCCCCCGATGATCTGAGATAAAGTAGTGGTGACCAAAGGTGAGAACGATGAACAAAGTCATAAAAAGCCAAAACTGAAATCTAAAACTATAGCGCACATCGGTGGACCGGTGGCCATAGACCATTGCACCAATGCACATTAATTTTTCCTATATAAACCTTAGCCTAATGGCCCAATATAAATAAGTAATGTATAATTTGATTCATGTTTTCTTTTATGTTCCGGAAAGTGATCTGAAATATGACTAGAGGAAATGATGGTGCTAGGAAATGATGGACATATGGAATGTGATGGTGGTACAAAATGAATGGATAAAAGGAATGTGACGGTGTACGAAATGAATGGGTATATGGAATGGTTTGGTTGCTATATAAAGTGAAGAGATATATACGTGCTGTGATATAATATTGTGATGTGGTGGTGAATGCAGACGAGAATGAGTCTCAGGCGTAGGAAGATGGTCCAGGGTATGTATGCTAATGCGATCTTGTGACACTTAGTGTATGGCCTAAACACGATTAATATTGTTCCCTTGTAGTGCTTCGACGGACCAGGTGGAGGGGTGGATGTAAGTGACCCTGTAGGGCATAAGGCTAGTCCAGGGCGTGAGTCCTTTACATGATTGACATAATGGTGGACAATAGGCGACCCTGTAGCGCACGAGGTAAATCTAGGGAGTGAGTTCACATGGACATGATGCGATATGACTAAATGTATGTGATAATTAGGTATGGAGGAACGTATGGTGGTCATATGATAGACTCATATCATGTTATAGTATTGTTTTTGTAGTAGATATAGTGTGGAGCATAACTCACTCACCAGACTTATGTCTAACACACTCCTTTCATTTTTATACATATATCCAGGTTGATGGAGTTCAGGAATGAGACGGTATTAGAGATGGAGATTTATCGATGTAATGTATATGTGGAGTAGATCGGTATTGTATCTGGATTGATTCTGTATTTATGACATTGGGTTGTGTGTGTATTTATTCAAACATGTGTATTTGACATTTCAGACATGTTATGGAGATGTAACTATGGTATTGATTATGTATCATATTTTATTCATTCCATTGTGAGAGTCTAAAAGTAGATAGTATTAATTAGAATTATATTTAGCATCTGATATCCATCTATATCTGTCCTAGTAGATCCACAGCTGTATAAGTTTTATCTTAACCCCCAATGACTCGCCCTTTTGGTTCTTAGGTGTTGGCATAGGTTTGGGCGTCAGATCTGGGGTCGAGAGAGTGGGTTGTTATAGAGGAAAAAATTAAGACTAAGCATAGAAAATCTATAAGATAATAAGTAGTATCAGTGAGATGATAAAATGTAGGTGTAAGGCCTTAGAGGAAACCATTTGACTAAATGCGACATTATGTTTGTTAATGTGGGTGCAAGGCCCATGTGGCAACCATTTATCTAAAAACGACATTATATTTGGTAATGGTGTAAGGCCTGTATGACAACCATTTTTCTAAACATGACATTATATATTTTGCAACGTTGGTGTAAGGTCTACGTGGCAATAATTTATCTAAACACGACATTATAGTCGGTAAGGTTGGTGTAAGGCATGTATGGCAACCACTTTTCTAAACACGATATTATGTATTTAGTAATGTTGGTGTATAGGCCAATGTGGAAACCATTTTTCTAGACACGACATTATATATTTGGTAACTTTAGTATAAGGCCTGGGTGGCAACCATTTTTCTAAGCACGACATTATATTCAATAATAATTGGTGTAAGGCCTATGTGGCGTCCACTTGTCTAAACACGACATTAGGGTTTATATCGGAGGTGTAAGACATGGGTGGCACCTAATCATCATTTCATGATAATTGAGAAAGCGTAAGACAAAGCACCTAAGTGTTAACCTAAAGTGTCTAGTACCATTAATGTACCGGTTAGAGTAAGGCCTTTGTGACAATTTAAAATGAACCGACTGTAGAAACCTGTCAAAATATGTTGTGAAGGAAAATCTCACACTTATGTTGAAATTGATGACTTATGTTTAATCACTTTATAATGTTATTGATAGAGTTAGGGGTATGCACTAAGGGCAATTTTGTAATGTAATATAAATTATTAACTCTGTAATAAAATCTCGTTCGAAAGAAAAAGTATTCGTCTTTCTATTATATACCTATCACATTATGATATGTTAATTAATTACTTAATTTAAGTATGTTAAATTGAAAATCATTAAATGATATGTTAAATGATAACAATTACAATATGTTGTAATCATGAGAAATATATCACATTAAAATTAACATATTATTTTAAACTTTCCTAGTCAAGATTTTTCGAGAGAAGATATCGTTACATCTGTTGAGACTAGAGTACGTAACGCTTCCCAAATGTTTGGCAGTGTATTACACATGGCTATTGGAGGCACCGGGGGTTGCATACTAATAGTTATTGGGTAACTATGGAATGACTCACTGAAGAGTTTCTAGTTGGTTAATATTGTTGGAACTTAGCCAGCACGCATTGGGGGTAAATTTCAAAAAAAAATATTCCATTTTGGATCTTATTAGGCCTACGAAGTCTAAATTTATTTTAAGTAAAATCAATATTTTAAGTAAATTGTAAATATAGATTTATTAATACTATATTTGTATTGTATAATATAACATGCATATCATATACTAATAACTGTGTATGTGTACGTGATATATAAATGGAGTGCATGGTTTAACATGCCAACGTATAAGTGCTCGGATATTGCAACGGACATGTTAGCCCCTTTATATGCATGCGTGTTGTCTAATATATATGTACATAATAAATGTAAATAACTAAGATTTCAAAATCAAATTCAATAGTCAAATTTTAAATTTTAGATCTTGATCTGCATAATCTCAAATTCAAATTAATTTATTAACTTTTAAATAAATATATACATATTAAATATAGTTTGAAATCTAATCTTTTTTTATTATTGCAAAACATATACATGTAATATATATATATTTATATTAGGATAATATTTAGATATACCATATATATATGTAAAAGATGTGTATATTATTATATTTTGATGTAAATTAATAATTAAAAAAACACACACATTCGACAATTAAAAAATTAATTTTTTTACTTGTAGTTTTTAACTTGTTTTAAAAATTCCATTTTTAATATTTATTTCCATACGGAAATCAATACGATTGAATTTTTTTGTTTTTTAAATTTTCGAAAATAAATCTAGATATATACTAATTATATTAAATATTTACTTTATATATTTCATGATATATATATATATTATACTATTAGATACAATATTTAAATTGAATAATATATGTATAATATTTGAATTTTAATATATATATATATGTATATGTATATGTATGTATGTATATGTATATGTAAAAATCAATTATTTTCGAAAACTTTAAATAAATATATTAGTAAAATATAAACCATGCATTATATAATTATGTTTGTACTAAAATCAATTTTGTTTTAAAATTACTTTTTTATTATAATATTCAAAATATATTTTTTACTTTTGCCTATGTGTAATATATATAAATAAATATAAAAAATAATTATTTTAGTGCATACACAAATACAATTTCATCTAATGAAAACAACACAAACATATATAGATTCATGATAAACTTACATTATCTAAACATGCATATATAACATAATGAACATTTATATACATAATGTAAATAAAGGATTTACCTTGTCCAAAGCTTAGATGAAACACCTTGAAACACCGAATCGAATAACTCCTTGAATCAGTATATAGAATCCAGAAAAAGCAACAATCTTAAAGCAACAACCATCGATCTTTGATTTGTATTTAATTTTTTGGTTTGAAAGCTTGAAATGAAGGAGGGAGGTAAGGGATATGGCCAGCCTAATCAGGCAGAGGGGAGAAAAAAATTAGAGAGATGAAAAATGAGGTTTGAGGTGTTTAAATAGCGTAAGTTCATAGGACCAAAAAGAGGATTCAGATCCAACTTTTTCTCCTACCCTTTCACCTCAATTTGTATCAACATTCAACCTACATTTGTCCCTCTTATAATCGGTCATAACATGCCCATTTTTGGGCCTCCAAACTATTTCAAGCCCTATCAAATAAAGGTGCAATTAAATCCAATTCAAATGCACATTGATATCGCATATCGATACATGTTTCTATAACGGTTATATACACATTATTTAATATTGATCAACACATATTAAATAAAACTTTATAATTAATATTTCATATATATTAATTAATTCAATTAATTTACAATAATAATAATTAATTAATTCAAGTGGTAGTAAGAGTATTCAACGTTTCGGTTGTGTGACTCTTAGGTGTAAATTCGATTAGCGATTAATATTGAACAATTCAAATATTAACATTCACACATCACTTAGAAAGTTGTAGGACATTATAGCTAAATTTATCACCAACATAGCTCTGGTAAAATCCAAAATTTACTTTATCTAATTGTTACCCATTTAATACCTCTACCTCGAAGCGGACCACCCCCAAGAGATTTTCACTAACGCACCTAAATGATAATCTTGACCATTTAATACTTCTTAAATAGGGAGAGGCAAGACCTATCACAGCCATTTAATACCTCAACCCCAAAACAAGCCATTTTGGGATTATTCATCCTTATGACCTGTAACCCAACCGGGACATCCCACATTTGTCCGACTATTTGTAGGTGCTGGTTGCCAGATCAGCTGGGAAGACTTACCCTATAAAATTGAGACTAACCTCATGTCCACTAAGAGTACTTATTATAGGCAATTCCCTACATCAATTACAAAAGTCAAACTAGTGGTGGCCAGATTAGCTGGGAAGGGTTTCGTGTGCTTTCAACTGAACTTGCATAATTATATACCCATATTTCCACTTTCCAACATTTAATGTAAAATTACATCAACATATACATATACATATATAGTATATATATACACCTCACATATTTACGCATTAAAGGCCTTATAAGAGAAACTTCTTATTTCGCCTTTATTTATGGATTAACTTCCATAATTGTTCCTAACTCACGTTATTGGATTGAACAGTAATTGTTAATTACCATTTGTTTATTTGTTTCTTTATTTAGCATCATAATAATTATACATGTTATAGGTTTACGATTATAATCGTTAGTTTCAAAGTTTAAAGCAATATGTTATTGTAATATTTATGCTTAATATTAAATTATGTCCAATTAGTTTTATGTGTATTCAAGTAGTTTGTCCGTTACTTATTCAGGATGTTATATTGTTTTAACGTTAACAACTGCAATTTCTATATTATTTCAATTCAATATAAAAATTACATAAAAGCTAATATCATCAATAATTTAGCTATACAAAGTAGACCTTTGTATATATATTAAAAATGGAACCCAAAACGTATAATTTATTTTAGGATAATATAGTTGAACCACACCTCTTTTTTCAAAGAAGCAAATTTACAATACAAATCTTTCATATTCCATTCAACATTTTGAATGTATGGTGTTGAAACGACAAAGAAATCATACTTATTTTAATTGTCGAAATAGGCGGTGTAAACTGCGGTATAACCGTAGTCGTTACAATAATAACCGATAGATCGGTATCTATAGGTGGTTGACCGCTAACGGCCGACCAACCCCATAGAAGGGGTCGATAGATGGTCCCATAAGCATTATTTTTAACACTTACTTAAATGTTAAGCTTATTATTAATGTTTACTTTACCGTCAAGTTTATTAATATTTATTTCCCTTGATCCGAAATCTTCAAACGTCGATAACTTCTTCATTTTAACTCCGATTACAAAATATTATATATGAAAGTTGCTTAGAAAATCACCACAAACACAATGGTGAAAGTTTCGTGGCCAAATTCTAATGTTTTCAAAATTTCCATTTTTATCTTATTATTAATTAATTGATTTTCTTAATTGATTTCTTGTTAATTTTATGGGGTATTAAAGAGTACGTCTTATACATCTTATTAATGAAAGGCTATATCGATGGCTTTTTCAATTAGGCATTACAATAAGTAATAAGCAGTAAGTAGACTTGATCCTGGGGAATCTTACACCATAGTTTTAGCCATTCATATTGAACTACAATATGAACTAGTTGAATGTGAGTGAGCCTCGTAGAGTATGCAATATGCTGAGATCAGCCGAGTGCTCATCCAAGGATCAGGGCATAATGCTCGCTAAAAAGTGTAAGGCATCATCTTCAAATGGTTCAAATGACAAGGGTGAATGTCACCATTGTCACAAGAATGGGCATTGGAACTTGGACTGTCCAAACTACCTAAACTTGTCAAAGAGAAGAAAATGGATGGTTCTACCGCTTCTACTGGTATGTTTTGATTCAAAATTATTTTGCAATCAATAAATTATCTTGGGTTTTAGATATTGGATCTAGGACTCATATCTGTAATTTGGTACAAGCACTTAGGTGTAGACGACATGTGGAAAAAGGTGAAATTAGGCTTCATGTTGTTGATGGATCTATTGTAGATGCAACTACAGTTGGAGACTTGTAACGACCCATTATATTTAACATCTAAATGTAATTATAAATGCCATTAGAATAAGCATATAACTAATTTCAAATGTTAAAAATAGTGAACCGTGGATAGGTAAAATTAAAATAATAAATAAAAAGGGAAAGCTCACAGCGGAATTCAAACGTTAATGTAAACATATATACACATATCATTTTAACATTTAAAATATTACTTTTTCTCATATGTTACATAATATACACTTTTCATCATCACATCAATTATAAAATCAATAACAGTGTAGTTATGATGCAAGAGATATATCAATCTCTCATGTGGATATGACTCCTTCTACACCTTTTGCTCCCTTCTTTGCCTTCACCTACAAACTTACAAATACATATATATGCATATAATAAAGGGTAAAAGGTGCCAACTATTTTTGGAACTGCGCCAGGTTCTATACACCCCAACCACAAGGGAACCATGGGATATTACATAGAAAAAGACTGCCTACATACCCCTTTTGGGATGAGGGCCACGTAGTTCTATTTTATGTTCTTTTCATGCATCCAAATACTTGTTAATACATAACAACCATAACATCTACACAATCATTACAACCATTGCAACCAATACAACCATCGTAGCTATTACAACCAATACAAACAGTAGAAGAAGAAAATAGTATTCATACTCATCCATTATAACAAATCATCTTATGGGATAACAACAATAATGGCACATAACCATCAAACATCAACAATATCCAATGACAACCCTAGCATATCAAATAAGAAACCAACACGAATAAACCTACATACATACAAATCATTAATATAAGTAATGCATCATCAATGTAAGTATAAATCATCAAATGTGTACTAATCCAATCAAAATTAGTGACACAACATTCATTATCAAGTAACCATAATTAATTACATATCATTTTATTCCAAAAATGGTAAAATATCACACATTCATCAAAATGCAATACTGCCATCAAACATCCAACATATGTGATAATCACAAGCAATAATAAATCACGCATTCAACAGCCATCTCAATATTACGTTTGCATCCATTATTCTCTTAAGTATAAATTCGTTTTATTATTGTTTGTCATAAAGTCACCTTTTTTTATATATGCCAAAAACAATAAAAATCTTTTTAAAGTCTAAACACACTTCAAAAACTCTTTATGTAGTCTCATTGCTTTAAATTTCTTAAAATGTTCTATTTTCTTCCCAAAATAGTAATTTACATTAAATCACTTTTCAAATCAATTATTCACTATTCGGCATCCAAATAACGATGTACATATAAAAATCTCTTTAGTATTTTCCAAAACCAATTTATTACTATATTTATCTCAAAAATAACAATACTTTATCCTAAATCACCAAAACTCCTTTTCATTCGTACTCATCTCAAAATATTAATTATTCTATCCAAAAACACTTTGGAAAACATTAACTATTATTATTTCAAAAATAACTTTTATTTTACTACTCAAATGATAATACCTTCCAATACACATTATAAAATCCATTACATTTCCCTTACTCAAATTAACATAATTTTTCTAAAACAATATTAATATTTATGAAATATCACTTCATTTTATAAATAATAATGAACTTCCCAAATCAAGTTCATAATAGATTATTTATGAATATAGAAACACATATCATATGAACTTAATCATGAAATAAATACACCGTAATTAATATAAGTGAAGATAACCTAAAAGAAATGATATTACCCACCTTTGTCTTTGTTCCTACTAGATCTTTAATCTTCTTAGGTTTCCTTAGCATTTTCTCCTTTTCTTCTTCTTTTCTTCTTTTATTGGTGGTTGGCTCTATTTTTTCTTTAGTTTTTCTTTATAGAGAATGAAACGAAAAATACGAGGAGGAAGATATGTTTGGTGGTATTTACATTAAGGGTTTTGGTTTGCTTCCTTATTTTTTAATTTATTTCCTCCTTTGTAATATCATCTTTATTCAAATTCTAATTTGGTTATCTATGCCGCACATTAAAATATTTCCCATTCACATATTTAAATTGGTTCCCATTTTGTATGGCCAAATTTAATTATATGTAATTACCTTTAGTATAAGATCTCTTATATTCAATCCTTCCTTGTCTAATTTATTCTCCTTAATAAAAATATATTTCATTCAAATGTTTATATTTCCCTTTTATATATACGATCGAATTTAATTACCTTTAATATAAGATCTCCATTGTTCAAATATTAAATCTTCTTCTTATATATTTACGACTGAAATTAATCATACTAATTGCCTTTAATAACAATTTATTGATTTCCCTTATTCACGGCCAAATTAAATTACATCTCATTTAATTAGATTTCGTACATTTTCATTCGGTCCCATATTTATGAAGTAAATAAATGTGCCTCGTATATTTAACTTGTTCGGTTCGTTTATTTTATTTAATCAATTAACCTTTATTCTTATAATTAATTTCCAATCGATATGGAATCAATTTCCATAAATAAAAATATTAATTTACCTATATGTTAATCAATGCACAATTAATTGCTAGCCTACGCAACTAATTTCCCACAATATAGAAAATTAAAATATATAACTATTATATATATATATATATTCAATAATTAGGTTATACTAGATAAATTCATCGCGTTAAATATATATATGTTTGTGTGTGTGTGTATATGTGTGTGTGTATCCATAATTCATTCAATTTAATGTTGCGCACAATTATCAATTTTGTATTTTATTCCATCGGATTGACTACACACACATATATACATACATACATATGTATGTATGTGTGTGTGTGTATTGGAGTGCATACATGTAGATTTTTTCTTACAATAAAATGTGTTGTTAGTCAAGATTGAACCCACGATCTTTCCAAGTGAAGTGCTCTCTTAACCAAGTACACTAAACATACTTTTGTTTTAAAAATTAAAACTTTGAAATTTATTAGTTGTAGGTGTAAATCTTTTAGATTTGTAAAGTCAGTATCTTCTAAACCGTTACTCTAAATTTATTAAAATTATATACTAAACCGATCAGCTCTAAAAGATCTTGGCAATGGTTATAAAAATGATACCCAATCACCTTTGTATTAAAAATTATTTTAACTAATTTAATCAAGCACACCATCACGATAAAACCGTTTCACGTTGAATGCCTAGTCTTGGGACTTTATAAAATGTGAACCTAAGACATCATCGATCATTATATTTCACCTTCTTGCTGCATGACTTCCTCCAATTCCATGGGCATCCGAAATGTCAAAGAGATGGGAACTAATTTTTCCATATTGACACAATTATTATATATTAATCCTGAGCCATTTAGGCCAAGGTTCGATTTCCGCCTGCTATTCACCAATTAGTTGACCTCCTAAACCGCAGTAGACAAGCGCCTGAAGTCGGCCGGCTTAGGTAAGTCGTCGACTGGTGGAATTTAATTCTACCAGCAATTCAGTTAATATATATTGTAATGTTAATTATATTATACCATTAAATGTATTATCAGCTAAGTCGATTTGTTTTAGCTCTTGTTTAGATCGGATTTTCATCATTTACTTCGTTTATAATTTAAACAGATTTTTGTGTATAGTTGATAATTTTTGTTTACATGGATTTAACCTATTAAGTTTTCGATATGTGAGTATTTATATCTTTTTATTCAATACCACTATATATAAATAAGGTTATATATATATATTTCAAGATTAATTCAAGGTGAAATAGAAGGGTATTCAATTTCCTTTTTTATCAAATCGAAATCATCTTCAAACTATATCAAATAAAGGTTTATATTCATTCAATTTAGAGTCAATTTAGAGTAAAGTGATCTAGTCTATCTTTTCTAAAATTATAGTATACAATATTTAGACTTATTTTAAAATTGAATTATAAAATTTTGCCTCTAATTAAAAGAATGCATTTTGAACTAGGTAGAAAATTAAATAAATTTGATTAGTTTTGAAACAACATATTCTAGAAATCAGCCCACTCACCTCTTTGGAGCTTCTCTCTTCCTAGTTTGACCTTAATCATCTCCTCTTCTCTCTTTCCTTTCTATTAGCCAATTTCTTTCTTCTAGTTTGATCTTATTATGAATTATTTTTGTTTTGGTTTGGAATTTTGGGAAGATATAAAGATTTTGAAAGGGAAAAGAAAATTGTATGTACAAGTGACGACTAGATAAGAGTTTCTGAATGAGAAGAGTGTAGGCTTAAGCCCTTATTTATAGCTGCTCGAGTACTCCATGAACGTTTGATTAATATAATTAAATTTGGCCTATTCGGACCTTACTAAACCCCTGCCGAGAAACGTCAATCAGTCGACCGTGCTTTAGGAGCAGTCGACCGCCAGTGGTCGACTGATTCTATAATGGCTATCGACCGGTGGTCCTCAGTTATTATAACTGACGTTACTATTAACATTGTGTTAATTATTAATTTATTTTCTTTTAATACGTTCTAAATTATTTTTAATCTTAAATCTTCAAAGTTAATAAATTCTCCGCTTGAACTTTGATTGCAAAGCTTTATGTACGAAAGTTGCCTAGAAAATCGTCACGAACACAATGGTGTAAGTTTCATAGCCGAATTCTGAAATTTTCTCAAATTTCGTTTTTGGCATTATTATTAATTGATCAATTTATCTTAATAGATTTTCCATCAATTATGCGGGGTGTTACATTTTCCCCCCATCAACCATTTCGTACCCGAAATCTCAAGGATAGAAAAATGCAACTCTTATAAATGAAAACCAATATCTATTACCATCTACTCAACCATCAACCACTTACAACCATTGTCCAAAATTTCCATTTCTAATGCGGCGTGTACATATTGAAATGGAATGCATATAAACTTATAAGTAATGCAAAAATTATACTGTCTCCTGAACTAGTTAACCTCTGGAAATGCCAATGCTTATGTCATGCGTCCAAAATGTATGCAATATTCTATACGTACAATTCTATATTAATGAGCAACCATTCAATACATATGCAACAACCATATGCTTATAACTTAATAAAATAAAATAAAATGAATAGTGGTGTGTGTAGGCTAAGCTAAGTATAATAGCCCATATATGCAATAATTAACTTAGTAAATACATCCATTAGCAACCATCATTCAAAACATGTCATAACAACATGTTCACAGCCATGCCTAACATCCAAACACTCCTACCTATGAAATAAGCTAAGCTAAATACTATGTGTATAGTGATTATACTAATCTAAAGGGAAACGTACCAAAGGATGGATAGCTTAGATTTTCTCCTCGGGCTCCCATGTACTCTCAACTAGATCTTTCTTCCAACCTTAAATTATCGACTTTACTACTGGCATGGAGACTCAATCCAAATATCTACAAATGTACGTACATAGGTAAAATTCTACAATCCATGGTACTAACCGGGATAAACTGATGTCGACATGCACCACAACCTATAACCTTAACATAATATGCCTTAGTGGAATATGTAGCCTCATGCAACCCTCAATGCTCATACACCATGCCTTTAATCATCCAAGTAGTATACTAGACTTCTGGATACTAAGGTAAGACAATATAAAAGTGGATGGTGTCTTTACTAGTATCTAATAACTTGAATCTTTTGTTATTCCATAGTTTCACCCAAGGATATCAAAATCTGGTGATCTCTTAAACTGGTAAAAATAGCATAACTTTTCTTCCAATTCAAATTAAGCTCTATCATTTCACTTATGATATCGCTTCTCAAATCTTCCAACAATCGTGATCCCAAGGTACCACAATAATAATCTACAAGAATTATATCCTAAGTTCAACTGTACAAAAGAAAGTAAGCATTCAGACATTTTGGTAGGGTAATATTAATCTATTCATCTATTTAAATCTGGAAATCGGAATCTTAAGTCTAAGTGAAGTCCTAAATTTAATTGAATTCTAACCTAAAATTATTTTAGCCTTAAAGGTAATGCCTAGATGTACATCATTCACGTGCAACTGTTATGGGACTCATACTATATACCCTAAGTTAATATTCCATGATAACTTTCTTAAATAAATAGTCTCCTCCCAATCCGAGGGATAATTGAAAAGAATTTATCCTTTTCTCAAATTCTTACCAAAATCTACAAACCTCATTTTCCATGGAAATAGCGTCTGCATTCTCAATGCAAGCAAATTGTAATATTTTTTTTAATAAGGATTCAAATTCTTGAATTAGCCAATCCTCATGTAATCTTATTTACAACTCCATCAAGGATATCTTTTTCTATCTGAACTTCCAAGTATTTCAAACCACTCTTTAGTGCAATCTAATTAATGGGATCTTCCCCAAACATAACTTCTTATAATTTTTCTACAACTGTTTTATGGTCAAGATAACTCAAGATGGGATGGTGTCTTGCCACATTAATTCAATAGACATAATGTTTATTACTTAAATATTGTCATACAAAAAATCTTCTACGAACATCTAAAATGGATGATGTCATAGTCTAGTGAACATGGTATGAAACTCATGTCGCCTCAGCCCCAAACAATGTACTTGCAGTTGCAATGAATACTTAGGTATAAACACTTTATAGAAATAGCTATATAATATATACTGTAAGATGATAACTTACTTACCTAGTATCTATAACTTCCCAAGCAAAATGCAATATGTGTAGTATAACATTACCCGAAATGTCGGATCAACGACACCCATCCGCAAAACAATCCAAATAGTCTACCTCTTCCGACAATGTTAAAATAACAAATACTTTAAAGGCTTATGCTCTATAAACAATCAAAATTACCTCCAAGACTTGGGAGGAAAACAATAGTTGTCATCTCAAGATCATGCATTGGATAATTCTTCTTTTGTACTTTCACAGTGTAATAAACAACTCCATCTTCCTGCATCAAAAAAGAGTCTCATCCTATGTCGCAAGCATTGGTATATACAGCAAATGCTTTCGAACCATCAGGGAGTACTAAATTAAATATACCAGTCAATAACTCTTTTAGCTTGATAAAAGCATGCTCACGTTTCAAGTTCCATAGGAAAACTAAATTTCTTTTTAATAAGATGTGACGATGGCGCAGAAGTCTTTCCAATGTTTGTATAGTGTACTTCTTATAATAGATAGTCAAACAAAGGAAACTTTTATCTTTGTAGCATCCTTTGGTAAAGTAATATATCTTTGCTTACCCTTTCCTTACTTTGAAATTAAAAGTGTTTTATCTAAATCACACCTTTCCACCTCTCTTGTGCAAAGATTCGACAACTCAAACCGTACTTGGATAGAAAATCACAAGGTGTTGGTTACTTTTTATTATTACAGAAAATTCAACTTGGTACTCAACCCTTCCAATTCAAACGTTGATTGAAAAGGCTACCAAATCTCTATTTTAATTACTTTCTTTACCCCAAATATTCCCATGCTTCATAATTCCATCATGTTCAATACTAGTAAGTCCTTAATCTTAACTACTCTACATAGTTTACCATAATCAGTTCAGATTTTCTAGGCTGCGTAACTCTATTAATCTAACTCCAATCTAAATTTTTAAGCTTAAGTGATAATCATAATACCACTCTCATTTTACTTTCTAAATAAAAAATCTTTGATTTTAACATTATTTCCACAAAACTAGTAAGCTTCTAAAACTGTAAAATCTTTTGTTTATTTTAACAAACGTTTCCATTTGATAAAAATTATGACATTATTCTTCGATTTAATTTTTTTCCTCGAACGGTTCAATAGAAAGAAGACATGTGAATAGCATCCTTTTAAATTTTTACTTTTATAAATAAAAAATTTCATAGAAATATATTGCAACATTCTTTTCAAAGTTTGTCAAACTATTTATAAAATAAAGATATTCTAAAGGTTGAATTTATACTTTTTAGAAGTTTCTTTGTTAAAAGCAAAGTACCCATCAAAAGGTAAGTGCAACAAGAACCTTACAGAATAAAAGCTTTAAAGTATCATGGAAAATTACTTCTTATTAATAATTTTATTTTTAAGCATAAAATAAGGAATTACTACTTTAACTTCTACAATTTTCCAAAAATTTCAAACATTGATGTTTCTAACTCATTTTAAAAATTCTTTTAATTCTACTTTTTAAATGAATTTTCATAAAGTTTGTCTAAACATGTCATAGAAGATCATAAACCAAATTATTTTTCTTTGAAAATATCAAACATCTAATGTTTCCTACTTTTAGAAAGCACTCCTAATTGTTTAACACTTAAATTGGAGCAAATGAAAACAACCTAATTTATGCAAGCCCAACCACTTCTAACAATGCTTTAAGTGCATAGAGTTTTAGCTCCTTTTTTCCTAAAAATGGTTAATTCAAGTCTATCCACCAATACATTGTCCAACTCCAATATAGAAACACTTTAGCAATTCAATTTCAGTTCAAATAGAGTTTCTGCAATTGTTTCCAATATAAGAATAAGTCTTCCACTTTAATTAGGGAGATTTTCTCTAACTTTGTGAAGTCTTTGTTTCATGTCTCTATTATGTCTTATTAACATCACTCTTATTTTAAATAGGTCCAATGGTACTACTCATCTACTAATCACCCTTAGGGCCATAATTTACTCGCTGCTGCTAATTGGTATAGGAAACCTCCATTAGCGTTTCTTTATGCAGTAAATGTAATGGACTTATTTTCACTCTTACTATTATAATCTTTAACATTTATCTTAACACACAGTTGTTTGCTTAAATAAGGAACAAGCTAACAACTACCTTATGAGTCAAAATGTATAGGCTGCGGCCTATAAATAAATGTACGTATAAATATATATAATAGAAAATTACTAATAAGCTCTCTCATACACCCTAATTTTTTAGAAATTGCTTGATCTAAGAACTAATACCAAATGCAACAACCCGTACCTCTGGGCACATGAACTCAAGGCCCTTAATGGCTTTTAAACCCACGCCATGTTGAGAAGTATGAGCCATTAGTTTTAAAACATCATATGATGTAGCAACAGAGACAAAATCTAAAACATTCCATACTTTTAAATCTCATAGCAGAAGGAATCAAAATTTTAATACTCAAAATAAACATCTCAGTGAATAGTCTTAATCACACGTGGTCCATATACAAAGTTTCCAAAGTACATCATAGGGTCTGACTGAAAATAAAATAAAGTATGATAAATAGTTACATGGAGAATGACTAAGAAATATATCACTCTAATGCCTAGCTTCCTCCTCCACGTACTATCTCTAGGTCTATACACCCACTGGTCTGTCCTCCTGTGGTGGTGAAAAATGGCAGAAAGGGAGTGGGTTAGACAAAAATTTGATGAATGAATTATTTGCTAGCGTATAGTGCTCAAAAGCAATTAACTTTATTTAAAGACCTAAGGTCCTTATTTATGTGTTGTAAACTGTATGTAAACATATAAGGAATCACCTGTCACTATACCATCCCTTGATACTAAATATAACAGTCGCCCTAAACTTACTTAACATATGGTGAACATTGCCAGTACTATACTACAAACATCTATATTAAGTAGACAACCTCAACTAGGAGCCCCAAGTGTATAATCGATAACCCATCCATTCTATTGACCTTGTTCCAAGGTGCCTAGTCCTACTTTCTCCAAAAGAATTTGGCAACCATCCTGATTACGTTCGATATCCTACGCGTAGCACCGGGCATAAACAAGCAATGTCTAGGCCTAATTGCCCAATAACATCGAGTAACCTTCCGTTAGTGTTCGATATCCTATTTCTACGCGTCGTACCGGGTATACACAAACAATTTCTAGGCCTAATTGCCCCATAACATCGAGTAAACTACCAATAGTGTCTGGTAACCTATTACTACACACCGTACCTGGCATACACAAACAATGCTTAGGCCTAATTGCACAATAACATCGAGTAACATCTTGTTAGTGCCCATAGCTATGTAACGCACCATGCATCCACAAACAATGTCTAGGCATAATTGCCCAATAACATCGAGCAACCTCCATTAGTGCCCGTAACTACGCACCACACCAGGCGTACACAAACTATGTCTAGGCCTAGTTGCCTAAAAACATCGAGTAACCTCCCATTAGTGCTCATAACTCTACACCGCATCGAGCATACACAAACAATGACTAGGCCTAATTGCCCAATAACATCGAATAACCTTCCGTTAGTACCATGTGATCAAACACACCATCACGATAAAAATGCCATCACATTTTTATAAGATGGAACCTAGGACATCACCAAGCGTGATATTTCACCTTCTTGCTACATGACTTCCCTCAATTCCATGTGCATCCCAAATGTAAAAGAGATAGAAAATAATTTTCCTATGTTGATGTGATTATTATATATTAATCCCGATTCATTTAGATTAAGGTTCAATCTACGCCTGCCATTCACAAACCGGTCGATCGTTTGCACCACCTTAACGGTCGACCACTTACGGTCAGCTGGCTTAGGTAAGCCATCAACTAGTGGAATTTAATTCCACTAGCCGTTCAGTTAATTATATTATAATATTCATTATATTATACCGTTAATTATATTATTAGTAAAGTCGAATTATTTCAACCTTTGCTCTAATTAGATTTCCGTCACCTACTTCCTGTATAATTAATATTTTTTGTTTACATGGATTTAGCTTATTAACTTCAAGATATTTGAGTATTTATACCTTTTTATTCAATACCACTATATATTTCTAACTAAGGTTCTATATATATATATATTTAAATTTCAAGATCAATTCAAGGTGAAACGGAAGGGTATTCGATTTCTTTTATTTATCTAATCTAAGTCATTTTCAAACTCTATCAAATAATGTTTAATGTTTATTCAATTTAGAGTGAGGTAATATAGTCTATCTTTTCTAAAATTACACTATAAAAAATTAGATTTTATCATCATATATCCACATAGTTGGAATTGACTTATTTTAAAATTGAATTGGAAACATTTATCTCAAGTTACAAGAATACATTTATAGACCAAGTAGAAAACTAAATAAATTTTATTACTTTTGAAACAACATATTTTGGGTATCAGTCTACTCACTTCTTTGAAGCTTCTCTCTTCCTAGCTTGACCTCAGTCATCTCCTCTTCTCTTATTTTTTTACTAGGTTGTTACCTAATTCTAGTTTGATTTTATTTTGATTTATTTTTGTTTTGGTTTAGAATTTTGGGAGAGATAGAGACAATGTTGAAAGGGAAATTAAAACTGTATGTATAGTTGATGGTTAGACTAGGGTTTCTAAATGAGAAGATTAGAGGCTTAAGCCTTTATTTATAGCTATTCGAGTACTCCATAATCGTTTGATTAAAATAATTAGACCCGGGCATTCAGTCCTAACCAAACCCTAGTCAATAAAATGCTAATTGATCGACCGGGCTTTAGGAGCAGTCGACCGCTAGTGGTCGAGTGGTCCTATAATGGCAATCGACTGGTGGTCCCTGGTAATTATAATTAACGTAATTGTTAATGTTAGGCTAATTGTTAATTTATTTCCTTTTTAATACGTTGTGAATTATTTTCAATTCTAAATCTTGAAATGTTGATAACTTTTCCATTGAATTCCAATCGCAAGGCTTTATATATGAAAGTTTCTCAGAAAATTGCCATAAACACAATGGTGTAAGTTTCATTGCCGAATTCTAATGTTTAGTCAAATTTGATTTTTATCCTTATTATTAGTTACTCAATTTACCTTAATAGATTTTCCATCAATTCCGTGGGGTGTTACACAAGAGATCCAACGGTACTTAAAGGATAATGAGATTATCTCTCAGGCTACTACGTCATATACTCCACAATACAATGGTATTTCGAAAAGAAGGAATCGAACTCTTATTAGACATGGTCCACTCCATGATGAGTAAAGCTAAGTTAGCTATTTCCTATCGAAGATATGGGCTAGAAACCACAACACATATGTTGAATACGATACCTTCTGAATCTATGCTAAAGACATCATATGGGATATGGCATGGGAAGAACCCACCTTTGGTTATTTGAAGGTATGGGGTTGCTCAGCCTACATTAAGAATGTTTGCCCTAATAAAATTGAGATAAGATCAAAACTATGTAAATTTAGAGGATAACTAAGGAATTCTATGAAATAATTTTCTACAACACTGAGGAGCAAGAGGTTACTGCTCTAAAACATGTTGTCTTTTTGAAAAAGGAATTTATTGCGAAAGTAATTAATAGTGAGATTGTAGACTTGGATGAGATTCGAGAAATTAATACAAAGGCCGAACTGGTAGAAAAATCAAATTCAACAGTATACAAAAACATGCAACCTATTAGAAGGTCTAGTAGGGAATTTCATGCTCTAGAGAAATATTATAGATTTCTAATGGATGATGGGAGAGAGTATTGTGTCTTTAAAGATGACACTCCACCCTCATACCAGTATGTACTACAGAGTAAAGACTTTACACTTTGGCTTGAAGCTATGAAGTATGAAATGGATTTCATATATGAAAACAAATTTTGGAATTTGAATGACATACTGGAAGGGATTAAATCCATCTGCTGCAAATTGATTTTTAAGAAAAAGGTAAATGCAGATGGCAGGTATAGACTATAAAGCAAGACTGGATGTAAAAGGATTTCATCAAATTCATGGTGTTGATTATGATGAGATGTTTTTGCCTGTAGCCACGCTTTAGTCCACTAAAATAATGCATGTTATCACTAAGTTGTATGACTATGAAATATGGTAATTTGATGTGAAAATAATTTTTTAAAATGCTGATATAGAACAAACCATTTACATGTCACCACTGGGAGTTTCGAAGTTAGTGGGGGCGTGGGCAAGACTTGCAAATTGTTAAGGTGTCGTCTGAAGCAAGCTTTAAGGAATTGGAATAAGTGTTTTGATAAAGTAATCAAATAATTTGGTTTTTAGCAGAATACAAAGGAAGCGTGAATTTATCAGAAAGAACAGGGAAGTGCTATAGTGTTCATAGTCCCATACATCGATGACTACTCCCGATTGGCAATGACATTCCATTATTACTAATTGTGAAACAGTGGTTGTCCAAGAACTTCTCCTTGAAGGATTTGGGGGAAGCAGCCGACAAACTTGTAATTAAGATTTATAAAGATAGATCCTAGAGGTTGTTGGGATTGTCCCAATCCCTATACATGGATTCGATATGGAGAATTTTAAGCACAAAAATGATCCAACGTAGTTTGGAATTGTCTTTTCTATAAAGGACGCCCCTTATGTTTGTGAGAAGAATGATGTTTGTACCAAAATTGGGCACAACACTCTTTGGAAGTGTTTGAAGAGATAAAATGAAGAAAGTAAATGTAAAAAGAGGATTATCTAACAAACACTCCAGAAAATAATCAGAAAAACAGCAAAGAACACAAAGATTTAGAGTGGTTCGGCGTGTTGCCTACGTCCACTATGAAATGATTGATCTTTATTAATGTTTTCTTGCTGGTTGCAGCTGATTACAACAGTAAATCTCGAGTACAACAATGAAATTCGAGTACAATGGTGAATTCGGCAGAGTCTGGACGTCAGAGAGCCAAAAGATCCCTTTTCTGCAGGCTCTGGGATGCTATTTATAGGCGTAGGCTGCAAATATCTCGCTCAGGTCTCGGGAGACCTCTTCTGGCATGTGGGTGGGCCCATGCGATCGATCCCACGTGATTTGCACTCGGTCCGTGATCGATACAAACGAATTTCGTATCGATCAAGATTTGGTCCAATCAAGTCGAAATTGGGCATGGACATTCTTTAGGTTGTACGTAAGCTCCTGTGAAAATTTGGTGGCATTTGGGCTTGTAGATTGTGAGTTATGATCGATGCAAACTTGCGTTTTCTCTAGGCTGTTGAATTCATATCGATACCCTTCGTATCGATCAGTTCGTATCGCTCTGTAGGAACGTGCTTGCAAGTTGACGTGGTGCTAACTCCTCGGATCGATCCACTTTTTGTGTCGGGTTGACTGCTTCCCCCTTCGTATCCATTGAGCGCTATGTCCTTCGAATCGATGCCGCCGTGTATCCTTCGTATCGATCGACTGAGGCTTTCTTCGTATCGATACTCGCAGGTCATTTCGTATCGATAGTGTAACATCCCGAAAATTTTCGACTTTCGAAAATTCAACATCAATACTCACTTTATCGACTGCTGAGCCATCGAATGCCGGAAACCCGGAAAGTTATGGTTTTAAGAAAGAAGAAAAAGGTAGAAGAAGAAGATAGAAGAAAAAGAAAGAGGAACAACAACAGAACAAGAGCAGAAACAGAAACAGAAAACAATATCAGAATCTCACATATCGCAGCGGAACAACATATAATAGATAAATGAATATCATTTAAAAACAAAAGAACTATATCATTTTATACATACATCAATCATCAGAGTCAATATACAACAATGGACAGTTATATAAACTTGTCCTCATACAGAATACACAGCGGAATAAATACTATCAGATACAAATACTACGTCTCGTCATCCAGCTTATCTCCAAAGCTCCAGAATATCCAGACTATCCTGATAACATAACTCTAGGCTGCCCGTGTGGAAATTGGTGGGCACCCAGAGTTTAGAAGGGAACAATAAACTCCGAGTCAGTCATGGTGACTGGTGTGAGATCGTAAAACAGTTATTCTTTATAACGACAAAATAATTTTTAAAGTCAATTCGAAATGCTTTTGGAAAATGAAACTACCATAAGACCTCCCACCACCCACACAATGCAAACGCAGAATTGGAGGAGATTTCTTCTTATGATAGTCAAAGATGCTTACTACGCAAAATCAAATCATTTTTGATATTATTATTAGTGCATAGTGTAGAAAACATTTCGAAAGTATAATATTAATCTTAGCCAGCATAGGCATTCCGCACTTATGCCTACTATAGCTACTATGTTCAATAGCAGGTTACCGCCACATTCCATAGCAGGTAATACAACTAAAACCGTACAAGTCACATATTGTTTCTTTGGATTTCCAACAAATGGTCAGGCTAAGGAACTTCCTTTTCCACGATGGGTACGTCCCTGGAATAGACGACCCGAGAACCTAACCGGATCTCTGCCAACACAAGGCCGGGTTACCTCTGCAAAAATAGGTAACTACTGACACGCGTATGCCATCCCCCGATCGTAACCGATCTTCCCGAGGATCCCCGATTTCCAACAACCACAAAGAAATAAATTTTGCAGCAACCACAGAGGTTAAGTATCTGGGCTCCATACCATGATACCACCTTTATCCAGAAGGAATGACATATACTAAGGGGCGCTACTCCCTAGAACCTTGCCGCATCCTTCCTGTTTCGACCATTTCCGGGGTGTGAGGCTCGTCGAAGTCTCGTCCACAAAGCTACGCTTTCTCAAAAAGCCCTGCTTCGGGTCAAACAAAATGATCAACCTATGATCACAAAGATATAAGATCAAACAAATGATCATATCACAAATGATCAAACACTGATCATTTCACAGCAACACTCAGTATGCCACGTTACCAAATTGGGAGATATCGCTGATAAATTTCAACTACATAACCTCTGAGCTCGTACGTCTCAGAGAAGGGTGTTAAGCTAAGAGAATAAATTCTCCGCCACCAACAGAAATGTATTTGAAAGAAATCAGCTTTATATCTCAAATTGTAACGTCAGACACACAATCCATACAAGTCTGTTCCGGGATCGAACAGAACTGAAGGCACTTCTCACGAAGCCCTTGCATTTCCGGATAAATTTCTAATCACGTCCGGACTTCCCGTCACTAAGGGTGATAAAACCTCTAAATCGGAGATCAGCCGATGTAGAGTAACTCGACGGTAATCCTTCCGTTTTCAAAAATATCCGGTCTTCAACACCGGTCTTCGAATGCAATTCATAACGACGTATCACATATTCGGAATGGGTTATACGACCCCAGGGTCCTTTCCCGGCTAACCCGAATAGTGAGCGCTTATTTAAAAATAAGTGTGGCATTCAAATTCATCCAATTCACAACAAATACCTACTCAAGGTAATTATTGATAGTCGGTTATTTAACTATCAATAAAGATGCGCAACATCATCAGATTCCAAATAATTTTCCAAATCATTTATTCTTCAAAAATATCTTTACTAGATATATTATTTCCACACTTCACCATTTGAAAACAATTTCAAATCAATTTCCACATTTCAATTTATCTTTAAAAGATAAAATCTCAAAACAGTTCATTTCATATTGGAAAAGCATTTCCATACTTATTTAAAAATAAGTATTTCACAAATCTATTTATTTTCAACATTTGAAAATATTCAATATACTTAAATCAATATTAAGTATACATTTCATTCTTTAAGGAAATCATTCTTTAAACACATTTTATTTGAGTCAAAACGAATGTTACGTAAAACATCGTTACGACGACTCAAAATCACTAGTATAGGGATTCGAGATTTAGATAGATATATAAATCCCAATACTATATAAAACATTTCCTTTCGGAAATCATTTACTATAACAACAGTGTTATAGTCCATCATTTCCTTATTTTTTTCGAAAACGTCTATTTCAACAATAAAAGTTGAAATCTATGTATTCGATACTTATCACGTTTTAAAACATCTTTTAAAACAATTACTTCGTTTCATAATATCGCTTTCCCAAAACCCTATCCATTTTACTTAAAAATATATTCACTGTCCAAAATCGTGAATATACTTCACTAACCACATTTTAGTATTTTCTACACATTTTATTTCAATAAAAATTCGCTATTTAAAATCGTGAATATATCTTCTTTAAAAAATCTTCTATGTTTAATTTCTCAAATTCAACTGATTTTAAATTTATAAACACGTTTATAAATTCTATTTTAATAACAACTTCGACTTATAAATCTTCTTTTATTTACTTCTATAATTTACTTATCAAGATAAGTGATTTCGGATTTATAAACAACGTTTATAAATCGCATTTACACTTTATAACAATTTCCACTTATAAAATCATTTCATTTATTCCTCTAAGTGTAAAAGTCAAATTTATAAGTAAATTTCTTATAAATCCTTTATTCTACAGTATTTATTCACTTTATAACTTCACGTTATAAATCTATTTATTTCATTCACTTATACTTCTTTTTAACACTTATAAAAAAAATCGTTTTATAAGTCCAACATTTTTGATTTATAAATTATCAAATTTATAAACCTTTTTATACAAATCATTTATAGTTATTCAAAAATCCCACTTAAACCATTTTATAAATAAATCGACTTTTATTTCAAAAATACCACTTCGGTTAAATTTCACTAAAAATTATAACTTTTATAACTTTAAAATCTTACGTTTATAAATCGATTCAAAAAATTCCATAAAACGTATATTTTCAAAAATCACTTTAAAAACCCTTTTAAAATAAAAGTCGTTATTTTTACATTTCAAAACTGAATCCGATGATGCAACAACACCAATCAGTCCATCACAACAGTCAATATCATATATCAATATGATAACAGAATATATATCAATATCTGTACATAAGTAAATACAGTTGAGGAATCCAGTTGGATCCCTCCAACCTGTTTCCCTGCATCCAAAGACGTTAGCACAATACCAATTCCGCTCCAGTACGGAATTATCGCGGTATATGGGTTTTATAAAAATCCGCTTACTAACGGCGCAATAGGGTCTCATCCGCTATACGAGGCGGGAAATCATCAATCCAATATATACATATGCCAATATGTATATATTGCTATATATAGATATATATCCTATAATATCTAATATCACATCCAATATAGCAATCATATCAATCAATAATAACTGCAAAAATTCCACATTCAATTTGAGTGAGAAGATCTCACCTTGATTTTAATTCTGATTTCAGCGTTTATTTCGAATAAAATTAAACGCACGTTTAATTTTACCCGAAATTCAAACTAGCTCCAAACGACTCCAATCCAATTTCATCGCATAGTATTTGACGATACGAAGCCAACGCTTTTCGTTTCGAACTTTTCCGACCTCGTACGAAAGAGATACAACATTTCAAAGTTTACTCGAATTTTTTTTTTATATATAAATAAATTACAATTTATATTTTATTTTCAAACCCCTTAATTATCACAGCCTTCCATTCCACTTGATCAACATCTAGCCGCCGAACGCACTTCTCCTTCTTCCAGTATTTGCACGCAAGAAACCCAACGTTGCCGTGTTTCCAAACCTTGATGCCGCTCCCACCAATGACGTCCAGATTCCATCATACTACCCTCAACTCGAAGCTCAACTCGCACTCCACCTTCGAGCAAAGCACGGCTAAGCTCGGCTCAGCCTATACCTCGAAAAACGTGCCTAGAACGAGCATGAACGCGGGCGAATTGCCGATGATCTAGGGCGTTAAATCCCATCATGACCGTTGGATAACTAGTTCTCGACGAGCCCGACATTTCTCTAGTTGGACGTTTGTTGAATTGATGAACGGATTTGAAGAAAAACGAGGAGGAAGAACGATGATTTTCAGCCATTGAATGATGGTGGCGGCCTGACTTTGAAACCCTAGGGTTGTTCTTCTTGTTTGCAAATGAGAAAATGTAGGTGCTTTTATAGAAAATTTCGCGATTTACTATTCATCGAATTTTTTCGAACTCCGAATCGAACGTGCCGGCTGACGTTTCTAAGGTTTACCCCGCGTTCCGAACACAATGGAACGGGTTTCGGAAGCTAATTCGATCGTATGTGTGAGATATGGCAATAAACGATCAATTTAAATTAAACCGATTTAAATCGATTTCGAGGCGTTTTAATTTGTACCGGACAAATGGTAAATCCAAAAATTACGAAATTTGAAATCTTACAATAATATCACATTACGGATCCGATGAAACTGGTTTCGTCGAAATCCGAGACTTTTTGAAAAATGACTATTTTAACTCGCCGAATTAAAATTAAAACGATATCGATGCGTTTCGAGTTGCCACGGTCAAACGACAACTCCGATTGATACGAAAATTGAAATCCGATAATAACTAACTATTACGGATCCAATGGAACTGGTCTCGTTCAATTCTGAGACTGTCCGAAAATTGGCTATTTTTACAGTCGATAATTAAATATTAAAATATTCGATTTTCACAGATTAACTTTAAATTCAGTTTTAAAAGTCCTGTAACATCTCTATAACTCCAGTATGATTAAATATAATTTTACAAATCATTTTAAATCACATTTAAACCCAATTTTCAAGTGAGTCTGGAATTTCACTATTTGATTTATCGATTTAATTACCCAATTAAATCCAACATTCGAAAAATAAATCATTCGACTTCTAAATTCCATTTATTAATATTTAAAATCAATTAAATATTTGAATTTTAATTATAAAAATTCAGGGTCGTTACAGATAGTGTGTTTCTATTTCGCATCGATTGTTTTGTACCGATTGCTTTTAGTGGTGTGTTTCGTATCGATCAATGGCCGATCGATACGAACTTAGTTGTTGGAGGGACCGGTACGAATCACGTATGAACGAGGTCGATGCGAAGTGTTGTTTGTTGATGGATACGAAATGAAGCAAATATGGTCGATACGAAACGAAGACACTCCATGGATACGAAGTAGCCCAGCTTTGATGGACACGAAGTTAGGTGTACGCGATGGATACGAACATATGGATACTCGATGGATACGAATAGAAGGAGGCGAACAGATGGATACGAACGAATTGATTCCCTTGGTTCGTATCAATCATATCTTGAGCATATGAACTCGGATTGACTTGAAATTTGGAACGTTGTCTTTCGTTGCTTTGCTTGTCTTGTCATATCAATTGTAGCTTGATCCAGACTCAGACAAAATTTATTGACATCCATAGTGAGCCTGCGCATAACCGATCTTCGAGACGTTCCAGTTAAGTTCTTGGTGTCACGGCCTTGCCAAAAGGTGGGATAAAATTTTCCCCCCAAAGTACATCTTGTGAAAGCATGACGTGCTTTGAAAAGTTGCACTCTTCATCATGAATAACTTGACTTGTCTGAATGGTTGTCGTCTTTTCGTCGAAAGCTGTGACCTTTGATTGATCCACAGAAACATAAATCATGAACTTCTAACTGCCAATTGTTGTACCGTGTACTGTTGTAACTGATTGCTGTACTATAGCGATCTGTTGTTTGTTGTTGTAATCGTCACCAGACGAGTATTCAATTCCTGTGAATTTTAAAAATTGGATGTCAGTCCATTATACAGGAATGTATGTTAGCCCGACTCCCGTTAACGTTCGCACGTTCACGAGTTGTTGTCAGTTTTTTAATTTTTTTTGAATCGAGTTTCATATCGATCCTCTCCTGAATCGATGTGAAATTCAAGTTGTAATGACGCTTGATAGTCATTTTGAAATGTCCCCTCGTATCGATCCTTTCCTGGATCGGTTCGGGATAAATGAAAGTAAATCTCGTATTGATGGACTTAGGAGGGTTACGAATAGAGCAGATGGTCCTCTAGGTACTATTCGTATCGATGGATACGAGTCTTCATGTGCTGTATGTTGATGGATACGAATAGAGCAATTTGTATCGATGCGTTTCATGTGGATTTGAATTTTTGCAGGCTCGAAAGCAGCGGATACAAAGTACAAGTTTCGTATCGGTAGGATCCAGTGATTCAGATAAGTAATTATTGCAGGTTTCGCATCGATAGGACCTGAGTTGATGGATACGAATAACTCCTTCGTATCGCTTTGAGGAGAAACCTGTCGAAACCGGTTGCAATGACTGGGAGACGAATCGTTTTTCTTCTTTCCTTGGGTCCATATAAATACCGTTTTGTACTTATAAAATATTTTACTTGCCCATTATTCCTATAGCCTTCGTATCGACTGAAAAACTTGAAGATATAATCTTGCATTCGGGTTGAACTAGGCCCTTAGTCACTGTCTTCGAATCGCTCAAGTGTTCGAGAAAAGAAAACCCTCATCTCCGAACCTATCAACCCATTAATTCCCTGAATCACTTGCTCTAATTAGGTAATTAACCTATATCAATCGACTTTGAATGATGAGACTCGAATTCTTATGACATTTGATATGCCTTTGTGACTGATTTTGGTGATGCGGTGGTCGTGGGTGGCCGGAGCGAGGTCAAAGAAAACTGCCATGGTGTTTGAGCAGTTTGGGGAAGAAGAAAGGCAGAGGGATACGAAGGATCTGCGTGGATATGGATGAGTTCTGGTTTTATATCGATGATAGAGGGGTGATGGATCGTTCGAATCAATTTGGATCATAGGACTTCGAGATGATGAAATGGAAGTCTTCGTGTCGACTAATGATGGAGTTTCGTACCGACTCGAGGTGATCGATACGAATGCTTCGGAATTGATGATCGATATGAAGGGGTTGTATTTGATCGATACAAAATCCGACGTTCCCGATCGATACGAACTACGTGCCAGGAGATCGATACGACGACAACTCACTTGATCGATGCGAACTTGTATCCCGATGGATACAAAACTGATCGCTACGAACTAGGGTTTTTGCGACCGATACAAGTTGAACCTTAATGAACCTGAAACCTCTTGCACATTGAACACCTGACTCCGACGAGCTTCATCCTAGACTTGGCCGTTTCTCTGCATACTTGATTGCCTTTCGAAGCTCGTCGATGGAACCCTAACTTAACAAAACTTTAATAAACTTTAGCTTGGATCGGTCTCTAAAGCCTGGATGACATGGTTGTGACAGTCAACGATGATGGTCACTCCTGTTGAATTCTGAAGTCTCGTCATTTGAATATTTACTCTACCTCTGTAGAATTTCTCAAGTATTATGTAGCACCGCACTACACAGCACATTCACACACTTCACACTGGGGAACACACGGGCTTATTATCATCTAATGATGGTTTTTAATAAGTTGATTAGCTATGGAATCCACAAGTTCTCAATAGCAGGAGCTTCAGAGTTCATCCTCTTTTTTCCTAGAGATACCGGCCATCGCGGCCGAAGTTATAGATCCAGCTCCGGAGGAGCTGCCTGGTGCCAGGTTTATCATGAATCCACAAGACTCTGTGCCGTCTAACGTCTCCCAAGATATGCTGTGACGAATATGTCTAAGGTATGGTTTATCGTTGGACGACGTCCTATTACCGGGACCGGATGATAGACCGCGTTCTCCCCCGGAAGGGTTTACCGCCTTTAATCGCCATGCATGTACAGCGGGAACACTTCCTCCATTTAATCAGTATATTAGAAAAGTGTTGTCCTTTCTTGGAATCGCCCCGTCACAGTTACACCCGAATGGATATGCTCTGCTCAACAATCTGTTCATTGTATTTATAGAGCATCTTTTTCGACTTCGATCTCGATTGAAATTAGATACTTATTCAACGTTAAGAGTCGGGGAGATAGTCCCTCGTTTACATTCCTAGAGGTAGTCAGGAATTGTCAAGTTGTGACCGGCTCTTGGACCAGACTGAGTTACTTTAAAACGGAGTGGTTCTATGTCCGATGCCCTCCAGGATTTGCTAGCCGATGGTTAGTCAGACGTAAGTGCTGCAATATTTTCTAGTAGTTAACGAGATAATCATAGCTGATATTAAAACTAATGTCTTCTTTTCTTTACAGCTGTAATTCCATGACCCGAGGGCGTGCATTTTAAAGAAATTGTGTGGGTCCTTCAAGAAGTTCCAGGCAAGATGAGAGAAATCGAGTCGGTGCTCATCGATAGGAACTTAAGAATTCTTGGATTAATCGAACGAAACCAAAGTATCAGACTGGAGGGAACGCTTAGGGCAGTCCCGACGAAGCGGGTAAAGCGCAAAGCGCTAGGAGTCGTAATTGCTGAGGGTGATGAAGAAAATATGCCTACAAGCGACGAACCCGTGGCCGGGCCTTCTGGCAGTCTTCAGGGTTCAGAGGGAAAGAGAAAAGGCAAGGCAGTTGCATACAAACGTCATAAATCTTCGAGATGGAAATCTATTATTATATCCCTGCCAGCCTCCGGCGTTAGAATTTCAGAGGCTCCTCCCTCGCCAGTAGAGAATCCTTTTGAAGGACTTGCTGATATTCCGATCCCGGACTATGTGTCACTCCAACACGACACCGGATTGGAAGGGCTTCAAAGTGCTTTAGATTTAAGCGAGTCTCTACCCATCAGTGCGGCCGACATTACCGGTTGGTCGGGGGGTTGTACACACATACACACTTCACGGCATTACACGATTTCCAGTCCCGAGCTATTCACTTCCAAAGATCACTAACTCTGTTGTTCTTTCCTTTTTACAGGTTCAATGAATAAGTGAGAGTTTATGCTCGGCAGTCTCCGCTCAGCGCGCCAATCATCAAGCTCGTATTATGAGTCCCGTCGAAGGGAGGATGATAGAAACCGCAATCATGGTTATTCTAGCCAGGAACGCTACGAGAGGGATAGAGACAGGGATTACAAAGAACATAGATATCGATCCCGATCGCATTCTCCACCCCCTCGACTCCCCACACAACCTTCAGGCCAGGGAAAATAACCGGTAGAGCCCCCTCTTCACAAACCATCTTCGCAAACTTCTCGGCCTGAGTCACAACGCCACAGAACTGAGGTTGAGCCTCCAGTCATCGCTGAACAAGCTATCACTGAGCCTACTGGGGAAGGGGCTATTAGAATTGCTCAGCTAAAGAAAGATTTTCCAAATATGTGCTTTGGCGGCTACATCTTCTCTCCTCACTTAAAGAGAATTCCGTCGAATGTAGAGAACACGATGCATGATTACATTCATGACATCTATACCCAGTACAAAGAGTGGGTGAAAGCTGCATAAAAAGCATCAAAGGTGGCCTTTGAGCGGGCATAACCGGTCGAGAAACTAGAAACTGAACTTTCTCAAAAAGACCAGATCATTCAAGTGCTTAATGATGAAGCCGGGTCCTCTTGAAAATCAGAGATAGAGGCCACAAAAAAGGCCGACGAGGCGAACTTGGCTATGGAGAGGATGTGGCAGACACACTTCGCTTTGGTGGAGCAGATGGGCCACCGAAACACCACTGTCGCAGCTGAACGAGATGCTGCTTTGAAAGAACTCGCTGAGCTTAAAGCTAAATTTTCCAAAATCATCAAGGAGAAGGATGATGCGAATAGAGCAGCTCAGGAAGCATGTGAACAGGCCATAGTGCTTCGGGGCGAACGGGATGCGGCAACGGCTAAGGTTTGGGAGGGGAGACTAAGGTCGAGGAGGAAGTCCGAATGGCGTAGTCTAGGCTAGAAGCTAATATTGAAGATCTCCTAATTGTTTATAATGTTAACGTCTTGAAGCATAGAAATCTAGCCTGGCTCGATAATTACCCGACACATCTACACAACGCCTGGGTCCGATTAGAAGAAGATGAAAAGGCTGCCCACCAAGCTGAATCAATTGATGAGTTCGAGCTTGAGAATCGGGTGTTGAGCGAGGACGAGCAGAAAATTCTCCACGATGTCATGATTTCACATAAGAAGGAGAAGCTTGACACTCAGCATTTGGAAGTTGGAGAGGGTTTTAGCGTCGAGCATCATGATACAAGTTCTGAAACTCTTATGCCGACTCAGCCCGAATCCATACCTGCGGTTGCCCGTTCCTGCTTATAATCCGCATCAACCGCAGATGTCTCCAGCTCGCGAGAAAGTCTCTGAGGCAGTTCCACCACCTACGAGTCAAACAAAGGAAGGTACTCTGAACATTCTCTATGCTTATCCAAAATCGGAAGCGTCACTTGAAGTAATTATTAACAGTTCTTCTTTTTTTTATCCAGTGATTGATGCTACACCAGTCGTGCCTCCTGCCACTCAAGAACCATATCATATGTAGGAGGCCATTATAACTAAAGCGACCACCACAACACCCATGGCACTAACTGATGGAGCGCAGGGGAGCACCCTTATTTTTGATGAGCAGATGATGGAGGAACTCCTCGATCACCACAGTGACCCTTTTGCAGACTTGCCGTTTATCATGGGTGGAAGCGTTCCAATGACAAGTTCCTCATCCCCAACTACGAGAGTCTCTAGCGGTGCACAAACACTTCATGAGGAGGAAATCCTAGCTGAAATCAATGCTGAAATGGAGGTAGCCGCGCGGTGCAGTGGTTTTGGCGGTGGAATGGCTGGACCTGGTCCAGCCCCTTTGCGGATGATATCTCCGGGAGGAACGGTCATTGAGACGAGCGCGCCTGCCCAACCTCCTTCTGTTGATCCTGTCCCTCCGACTCTGCCTGTAGGAAGCGTTCCAATACATTTGAGTTCGGAGGAGGAAGTTGACATAATGCCCCCGACTGGAGATCGACCGCCGAAGAGAAAGGGTTCAAAAAGAAAACCGAGTGAGAGCTCCAGTGGGTCCACACTGAAGAGGAAACCGAAGAAGAAAAAAGAATAGACACATCTCTTCGGTTCATTTTTGAGTAGATAGGAATTTCTTTATCTTTTGTTGGCCGTGTATAGATGCAGGTTCGGCCCTTGCTAATAGAATTTTTTGGATAAACTTGTACTTAGTTTTCTTCTACAAGTAGTTGAAATGAAATTCCATTTTGTCTTTAACTCAATTTTTGTTTATTTGCTTATGTGTTCCAGCATTTGATCTCTAGTCCAATGTACTTGTTGAGTTTCGACCTTTGGATTGGACCCAAGTTTAGTCATTAAGTCCTGAAATCATGACTATGAGTGATGACTAAACGTTAAAATGGACTCCGATGCTGCACTGTCTCAATCAGTGATCAATGCTTAAGTTCTGCCCCAGTTTCAGGGATGAATTGCAAGACCGAGTGACAATCGCACTCCGCTTTCAACTCATCGAGCGTAACCTCGTCGAACTAATGTTGGAATAAAGAAATTCGAGTGGTCGAATAGCACTCATTCATTTATCGTCGATTGGATCCACACTCCAGGGATTTGCATTCGTGCGTCGGTGGTCGGGCACGCCTGCTTGAGCTTCAAGGATACGTCCACGCTCCGGGGACTTAAGTCATTTTCACGGGTGGTCAGTCACACCCGCTTAATGTTTGCAATGATGTCCACACTCTGGGGACTTTAGATTGATTCGTGGGTGGTCAGTCACACCCGATTTTCCTTTACACTCTAACCATGCTCCAGGGACTTAGAGTTGTTTTACGGACAGTCAATCCCAATCTAATTTGTGTTCAAACTCCAATCCACTCTCCGGGGATTTTGAGTCAACGTTTATACTCCAATTCACGCTCTGGGAATTTGGAGTTGGTGTTTATGTTGACACTCCGGTTCACACTCTGGAAATCCAGAGTTAGTTAATGTTTATACTCCAGTTCGCGCTCCGGGAACTTGGAGTTAATCAATGTTTATACTCCAGTTCACACTCTGGGAAATTGAAGTTAACCGAAAGATGGTTAGTCACATCTGTTCGGGCTTTAGGATTTCGTTCATACTCCGGGAACGACGGATCTATCAGGATGGTGGATGGTCGGTTCACATCCACCCTGAGTTAACAAGCGAGGTCGTTAGATGGATGGATCCATCCTCCTCAAACTTGGTCAAGATACGAGCGAAGTCGTTAGGTAGACGGATCCACCCTCTTCGAGATCGTATTTGCAAGTTTATACTCCAGTTCACACTCTGGGAATCTGGAGTTGGCAAAAGGAATGTCGTGTATCAATCCTTTTTTGACTTCAGTGTGATGACTTGCCCCCGAGCTCGGGTATCATTTCCGGTCGTATCACAGTCACTCCCTATTTGAATAAATCCCACCGTCGGGTGGAATTTAGCTCTCCGTGCATAGTGATAGTTGTATGATGCATTCAATAAACCACAGCTTTGGCTCGAAGAGATTGCATTTTATTGCTGAAATAAGAAAATACGAAAAAATCAGTTGCCTTATTACAAATTCAAATTTCGAAATGCAGAAACAAATTGCAATTGAGAAATAAACATAATAAATTAACAGAGCATGTCATGTGTAGTAGGGACAAAGACTTTCGCTGTTCCAGGCTCTTGGAAGGGTGAGACTGTCAATGGTTGATAACTTGAATGTGCCATCTCTGAGCTTTCGTTCAATAACATACAGCCCTTCCCAATTTGGCTTCATATGCGAAGGGACCGGGTAAATTCTCTTAAGGACGAGATCGCCGAGTTCAAAGGTTCGGGGTCGGACCTTGGCATTTTATAACCGGGCAACTCGACTTCGGTAAGCAACTGCCCTAAAATCAGCCTCTTCACGCTTCTCATCCAATAAATCCAGGGATTCAGCAAGTAATATAGCATTTTTCTTCGGATCATAGTATGTCACATGATGAGAAGGCACTTCTAACTCGACTGGAATAACAGCTTCTAAACCATAAGAAAGAGAAAACGGAGTGTGGCTGGTCGCGGATTTGTGGGTTGTTCGGTAAGCCCATAAAGCCATAGGAAGCTCATCGACCCATTTGCCCCCGGCCTTTTCCGGTCGTTTCTTCAGAATAGACTTTATAACTTTATTAACAACTTCGACTTGTCCATTTGCTTGAGGATGTGCGACTGCGGAGAATTTCTTTTGAATGTGGAATCGTTGACAGAAGTCTTTAAATTCAGCACTGTCGAGTTGGGTCCCGTTATCAGTGATGATAGTATGTAGGAGACCAAATCGGCAGATGATGTTGCGCACTACAAAGTTGATCACCTTCTTTGTTGTAATTGTAGCAAGGGGTTCAGCTTCCGCCCACTCGGTGAAGTAATCAACTGCTATGATGGCGTACTTCGCACCACCTTTAGCTAGAGGTAGAGAGCCAATAATGTCAATTCCCCACACTGCAAGCGGCCATGGACTGACCATTTAAGTTATTTCGGTAGGTGGGGCCCTTGGAATCCGAGCATGCTTCTGGCATTTATCGCACTTTCTGGCGTAGTCTGATGCATCGCGATTTACGATTGGCCAATAGTATCCATATCTGAGCACTTTCTTGGCAAGGGATTGCCCCCTAGTGTGATCCCACATTCTCCTTCATGCACATCATGCAACACTCGTTTGATTTCATCGTGAGCGATACACCGGAGTAAAGGAACAGAGTACCCTCTTCTATACATAACTCCATTTTGAATAGTGAATCGTGAAGCTTTTCGAAGAATCTGTCTCTTTTCACTTCTGCGCTCTGGCAGGGTTCCATGCTCGAGATAATTTCTGAACGGAGTCATCCATGACTCCTTATCGTGAACGACCTCAAATATCCAATCTGTCTCCATTTGGTCGATGCTCGGGGAAGCTAATGTCTCCACGGGAACTAGTCCCATTTGTTGTGCCTCACATGTGCTGGCTAACTTCGCTAATGAATCGGCCTTTTGATTGTGCTCTCGGGATATGCAGTAAATGGCATAGTAATCGAACTGATTTTTATTTCCTGAACCCTAGCAAGGTAAGCAGCCAGTCTTCGGTCCTTGGCCTGGTATTCCCTCCGAACTTGACATACGACCAATTGCGAATCACAATAAATCTCCACAGCAATGATTTCCAAATCTCCGGCAAGCCTCAATCCGGCAAGTAAGGCATCATACTCAACTTCATTGTTGGTCGCGTGAAAATCAAACTTTAAAGCATAGCATATAGATCGACCTTAAGGAGTTTCAAGTACAACCCCTGCACCTGAATAATGGTCATTTGATGCACCATCTGTATGCAGTTTCCAGATATATTTGGGAGATTCACTGGTTTCGGGCAAGTCCTCTGGGATGGTAAATTCAGCTATAAAATCTGCTAGGACTTGTCCCTGAATGGCTCACCTTGGAGTGTAAGTAATGTCAAACTGACTTAACTTGATATTCCATTTGAGTAACCTACCAGACGTCTCAGGCCGCGTAAGGACCTGTCGTAACGGCTGGTCGGTGTAAACGGTGATTGGATGAGCCTAGAAATACAGATGGAGCTTCCTCGAGGCAATAACAAGAAAGTAATCCAATTTATCTAGCTTTGGATAATTTCTCTCAGCTCCATTTAGTCGCTTGCTAATATAGTAGACCGGCTTTTGTATTCCGTCTTCCTCCCGAATTAGGGCAGCACTGATTGCGTTTTCTGATACCGCCAAGTAAATGTACAATTTCTTGTGATCGATAGGCTTAGACAAAACTGGCGGTGTGGAGAGATGTTGAATTAGTGCTCGGAATGCGCCCTCACATTCTGTAGTCCATTCAAAGTTTCGTTTTCCTTTTCAGATCAGATCGAAGAAGGGAATGCATTTGTTAGTAGACTTTTAAATGAACCTGCTCAGCGCTGCTACTTTCCCGTTGAGACTCTGTACTTGCTTGATAGTTTTTGGAGTTTCAAGGTTTCTAATCGCCCAGATCTTTTCGGGATTGGCTTCGATTCCTCGAGCGTTGACGATAAACCCAAGGAATTTTTCTGATGCGACCCCAAAGTGACATTTCAACGGATTAAGCTTCATTCTGTATTCTCGGAGAATATTAAACATTGACTCCAGGTCTTTGATGTGATCAGTGGAGAATCATGACTTGACTAGCATGTCGTCCACGTATACCTCCATGGTTTTCCCAATCTGATTGGGAACATTCTATTAACTAATCGTTGATAAGTTGCGCCAGCATTCTTGAGTCCAAAAGGCATAACCTTGTAACAATAAAGTCCCATATTGGTTACGAGGCTGGTATGCTCCTAGTCGGGCAAGTACATTGGTATTTGATTGTAGCCGGAATATGCATCCATGAAGGATAAGAGTTCATGTCCGACCATTGAATCTACGAGTTGATCAATTCGAGGAAGTGGAAAACTGTCTTTAGGGTATGCTTTATTCAGATCAGAGTAATCGATGCACGTTCTCCATTTCCCATTTGGATTCCGAACAAGTACAGGATTTGACACCCATTCCAAATATAATGCATCTCGAATAAATCCATTCGATTTAAACTTGTTTACTTCTTCCTTAAGGGCGGCAGATCTCTCTGGATCCATACCACGCCTTTTTTGTTTGACCGGGACGTGCCGCGGGTCAATGTTCAATGCATGGCTCGCGATGTCTGGCGAGATTCCACACATGTCTGAATGCGTCCAGGCAAACACGTCAAGGTTTGCCCGGAGAAATTCAACCAATTCCTCTTGCATTTGTTGGCGTAACTGAGATCCAATCTTTATCATTCTAGAATCATCGCTATCATCGATCGGAACATCGATCGTCAGTTCGGCCAGAGAAGCTTGACTGTCTTTACTTTCGTCTTCACTTTCGGTGTCTCTCGAGTCAAGATCTCTTTGGAATTGGTTGGGGTTCCCAATCCTAGGCCTAGGCGTCAATTGTCAATTATCAACAAATCGGACGTAGAGAGATTCCTCTACACCCTTCCCTTTCTCTTTTCGTTGTACCTTGCGCAGCTCAGCAACATAACAGGCTCATCCAGCAGCCTGATCTCCTTGAACGACTCCAACTACATGATCGGTGGGGAACTTTAGAGTCAAACACCATGGGGCAATGACAGCCATGAACTCAGCTAGGGCCGGTCGGCCTAAGAAAGCATTATATGGCAAGTCTATATCCAAAACAACAAACTACAGTATCCGGACTCTCTGGCGTTCTCTAATACCTAACTCCACTAGCAATTCCACCACTCCAGTGGGTATAGTTGCACTCCCGTTGAAACCATGGATACGGTACTGACAAGGTTTCAAATCTTTAGTCTCCATTTTCATCTGGTCATAGGCTCGCTTGAACAATATATTCACAGAACTTCCACTGTCTACCAAGATCCTCTTCATCCAAGCAGGACTTATTTGAGCTGATATGACAGGTGGATCGATGGTTGGGGCATCGATCCTATCGACATCTCTGTCTTGGAAGACGATGTCGTCAGTCATCATCTTTTTTTGCTTGGCCGGAGCCCCATCTTCCAAACTACTACACCACTCGAAGCTCGCATGCCTGATAGAACTGGCATACGACTCCATTTCCTTCCAGCTTCGGTCTGCTGGATGAGGACCACCACTAATGGCATACGAGCGGGTTTCTCCTATCTTGCCTGATTCGGTTTATGGTTCTGATTCGATGGGCCTGCACCTCCAGACTGCGGCGCCCGCACAAACTGTTCTAACTTCCTTTCACGTATCAACTTTTCAATGAGAACCTGCAAATGACGACACTCATTTGTGTTATGGCCGTAGCTTTCATGGAATCTACAAAATTTTCCTGTCTGGATCTGTTTCTCGAATGACTGTTTCGGAGCAGGCTTTTTATACGGAATACTATTGCAGGTATGTAGATACACATTCTCCAGCAACGTATTCAAAGGAGTGTAGTTATCAAACATAGGAGCCCTACGTCGTGGACCACGACTCTAATCCCGTTTCCTGTTTTGGTTACCGTTGCTTTTCTACTGATTTTGTTTATTCTGGATGTTCAATTGCACTTTCCCGGAGCTCTCCCCGGATTGTTTAACAGCAATATTACTCTGAATTCTTTCCATACTAGGCCCTGCATCATCCTTCTTCCTAGACTGTTTTGCATCCTCCCTTCTCAAGAATTGAGCTGCCTTGGAATAGAAACGGTCCAATGATGCAGGGGGTTTTCCGGCCAACCAGTTCCTGATTATTTTGCATATATGTACTTGCTACTATTGTTATAATTAGTTTGATTATTGGATTTTGATTTGCAAAAGATATGCTTTTAAAATGATATTATTGAGGGAAAACCCGTTCCGCTAAGCGGCGTAGTCTCACTCAATATCAGCAAACCGAGACGTAATAGTATTATTCACACCAGACTTTATGTCTGCCTCGAAGTTTATGTTTTCCCCCTTAAACTCTCGGGTGCTCAAAAATTAATTTGACTAGGCTGAGGGTAAGGGTTTTTACGTTTAGTTGGTTGGACGAATAAGCTTCCAAAGATGTGTAGGAGGCAAAGTTCGCTATTTTGGAGCTATTTAGTTTTATTTCCACTGTGATGTATTTATGACTAATATGTCTATCTAGTACTTTGATCATCCAAGGGGGCATCTTCATATGTCGCTCTTGGCGTAATTTGTAATAATTATATTTGATCAAAACCTGGGAATCGTTTTGGGATTATGTAACTGAATATGAAATATTGATTTGGAATTTAATCAGAAAAGTTGTTTTTGAAATCTGTGTTGATTTTATTTCATATTCATGTGCTTCTGATATTATAGATACCATTAACATTACCGTATTTTGTCACCGGAAGTTAATACCATGGATGACTGCAAAATTTGTAGCGCTTAGCTTCGGGCCTCAAGATTGGGATGTTACAACTTGGTATCAGAGCATAGGTTTATGAAAACTTAAAAGAGATTTTAAACATAAAATGGTTTTGAAAACATAATCCTAGGGAATTATAGAAAAGACAGGGGTATGGGATAACGCTATAATAACGTACTTTTATTTGTTATATATAAGTATACGCTTTTTCTCTATTCTCCCATCTCTCTTAGGCTATTCTCTTGTATCTTGCAAAGACTCGAATGTAGATTTTAAGGACGTAGGATATAGATGCTAGGAGTGGAAGAGTTAACATTAGTGGAGGAAGAACCATAACCAATTGGAATCCCAGACCAAACAATAGAAGGAATCCGGGTCGGGCACAAGCTGGTAATGTGTGTGCAGGAGTGCCGCAAGCTGATATGGGAGCTATATATCAGTTCTTCGTTAATATGATGTAGGCTGGAGTTGCTGTGGGTTTAGTCAGAGGAAATGTTGAAGGAGGAAATCAAGGAGCTTCGGTGGTCAATAAATATGCAGTACTAAGCAGAGATTATGTCAGGCTTAGATGAAAGCCGTTTATCAGCACTGATGATGCAATTGAAGTAGACAATTGGTTACTCCATTGTGAAAGGATCTTTACTGATTTAGAGCTTAATGATGAGCATAAGAAGAGGCTTGCTTCTAGATAGCGGTAAGGAGTAGCAATGTACTGGTGGAACAGTGTTACTGTGGAAGTAAATGAGGAGACCATGACTTGGGCTGAATTTAGAAGGAGGTTTAAGAAAAGATTCATGTCAGAGATTGCTAAGTCAAATCTACTCAGGAAGTTTATGGAGTTGGAGCAGGGAGACATGACAGTGCTTGAGCATGCAATAGATTTGAGGAACTATCAAGATACGGATATGCTACGGTTGATACAGTTATCAAAAGTAATGAGAAGTTCATCCGTAGACTGAAACCTGAACTTGCTAAAGCCACTTTGCCATATATCAGGGATCCGTGTGACGTAGTTGTTGAGATGGGTTTGAGGCAGGAGGAGAAGCTTGCTTTTCATGATGGTAGCAAAGCAGGGAAGCTCAAAGTGGCCGGAACCAGAAGAGAAAGTTTTTTCATAAGAAAGGGCCTCAGAAAGGAGGAGCAGCCAAGAAAAAGAAAGCCGATGTAATTTGCTATAAGTGCGACAAGAAGGGACACTATGCTTACGAGTGCCGGACAGGCAAATGGAAGAAGGCCGCTGACAAGAAGGAAGTGAGATGCTTCAATTGTGATCAGATTGGACATTATAAGAACCAGTGCAAGGAACTAGCCAAGAAAGGAAAAGGCAAGATGTTTGCATTGGAACCAGCTATGTCGAGATCAACAGCTGAGGAGAAAGGAAAAGCTGTGTTGGGAGGCACACTTTTGATTCATGGTGTATCAGTTAGAGTTCTATTTGATACTGGTGCATCACATTCTTTTATCTCATTGTTTGGTAGATAAGCTTAACCTATAACCCTCGTATCTAGTTACTTCCTTAAGGGTTTCGAATCTGATAGGTGGGTATGCAACTCTTGGGATGAGATGTGACCACTTAGAGTTTGTTAGGTCGTATATTTGCTTGCAGTTTGCATGTATTTGATTTCGTAGGGTTTGAAATTATTTTGGGTATGGATTGTTTAAGTAAAATGATGCTAGGGTATTTTTCCATGATATGAGAATATCACTTAGACACCCTAGTTGTAGTGATCGGGTTATAAACTCTATAAAAAACCCTAGTTTTGGGGTAAATGCTTTGTTGGGTGTTATAGAGGAAGAAGACGAGTTGAACCAAATTTTCGCTGTTAGGGAATTCGCAGACGTCTTTGAGCCCGTAGTAGGACTACCGCTGAAACGAGCTATTGAGTTTCAGATAGATTTAGTACCCGGAGCAGAACCAGTGTGACGCCCCACCTCTATACTCACACTAGCCAAGGACACTATGGGGTAATGCCGTCGACTAGCACGAAGAATAAGGCAATTGAGGAGCGACCATCTCTGTAATTGCTTTGTGCGAGTACCGATATGTTAGACAATATGACATGTATTTCATTTCAAGAGGAAATCTGACATATCCAATACAAACTCAAAGCTACTACACAGTGACTATGCGGCCTTTGGAAATAAATATAAAATAAGCATAACACAAATCAGTCATAGATATTCATATCACTAAGGCGGAAACGGATATGAATGTAACACATAGAAGTGAACATCAAAATAGTGGTCACTTCATAACAAAAGAATAGGTACAAGTGCTAGACAAAAGAATATGTATACATCAAGGAGTCTCTATCTCGAATGTATAAAAAATAAAACCTACTAAGTTAAAGTAGTTAGCCAAAAGTCAGAAGCTAGTCCCTGCTAAGAAGTCAAGTGGAAGCACCTGAAACACCTCGGTCTGACCCAAGTATTATTTAAGAAGAAAAATAATAAACAGATCAGTCTAGCTATAATTATCATGTAAGATGAGATAGGATAAGAGATATGAAAAATGTATATGATAACAAAAAAAATCATACAATATCTCAAATTTTCTCAAACACCAAAAAGAATGTCATATTCTTTATTTTTATTCACCAAATCACAAATATTGATAGAGCTTATCAATGCAAATCATAAAATTGGTGAAGCACAAATTTTAGAAATCAATAATTAGAAATCCAGAAAACACAAAGGGGGAAGGCCTATCATAAACGGGAGCATGAAAACTCACCAACACGTGTATCACAAACGGGACGCTATCCCATGGGTCGCTAACCCGTAATGAGCCGAACATTGACGTACCTAAAAAGATACGCCCGATGGACAGAAACTCGATTGAGCCGAACATCGACGCACCTAAAAAGATACGCCCCATGCACAGACTCATTGAGCCGATTGCTCCACGAACGGTCAAAAGACCATGGGTTGCTACCCCACCAAATTGAGCCAAAGCTCTATAGAACGGAGTATAGTCCCCTACGCGGACAAATATAAAATAAGCATAACACAAATCAGCCACAGATATTCATATCACTAAGGCGGAAATAGATATGAATGTAACACATAGAAGTGAACATCAAAATAGTGGTCATACAAGATCCACTTCATCACAAAAGAATAGGTACAAGTGCTAGACAAAAGAATATGTATACAACAAGGAGTCTCTATCTTGAATGTATAAAAAACAAAAACTACTAAGTTAAAGTTATTAGCCAAAAGTCAGAAGCTAGTCCCTGCTAAGAAGTCAAGTGGAAGCACCTGAAACACCTCGGTCTGACCCGAGTATATTTAAGAAGAAAAATAATAAACGGATCAGTCTAACTATAATTATCATGTAAGATGAGATAGAATAAGAGATGACAAATGTATATGATAACAAAAAAAATCATACAATATCTCAAATTTTCTCAAACACCATAAAGAATGTCATATTCTTTATTTTTATTTACCAAATCACAAATATTGATAGAGCTTATCAATGAAAATCATAAAAATTAGTGAAACACAAATTCTAGAAATCAATAATTAGAAATCTAGAAAACACAAAGGGGGAAGGCCTGTCATAAATGGGAGCATGAAAACTCACCAACACGTGTATCACAAACGGGACGCTATCCCATGGGTCGCTAACCCGTAATGAGCCAAACATTGACGTACCTAAAAAGATACACCCCATGGACAGAAACTCGATTGAGTTGAACATCGACGCACCTAAAAAGATACGCCCCATGCACAGACTCATTGAGCCGATTGCTCCACGAACGGTCAAAAGACCATGGGTCGCTACCCCATTAAATTGAGCCGAAGCTCTACAGAACGGGGTATAGTCCCCTACGCGGACGAAGATACATTGCATATCGCTAGTCCAAACCATAAAACGATCATCATTGATCAATAAGTGTAAATTACACTAAGCTAGTAAATAAATGAGTTTAGCTTCATGTCCCATAACCACTAGCTTAACTTAAATATTTACGAATAGATTGCAGATTTTCACTCGAAAATTGTCACTAGAGTTCAATCGAACAAGTCCAAGAATTAACCGACGAAGTAAACGCAAGCGTTTCATACCACTTGTTTTGCTAAGTCGTTTAATTGGATTTCTCATATGAATGAGGTAAAGGTTTGTATATACTAATAGATTGGAAAACGAATTTAAAAACGAGCTTCGTATTAAAAGTAATGTTGAAATCATTTTTGTGAAAGAGTTTGAGTATTTACTAGTATGAAACCTTTGTATTTTAAAGTGACAAATCATAGAAACGATTGTAAAAACAATCTATCACCAAAATCCACATTCGACGATGTGAATTAAAACCATAAAAATTGATATCAAATCCATCAAATGGATATTCCTAAAAATCCAGAAAAGAAATCATCAAAGTCGATAATGAATGACAATAACTAATCGGATCATCATAAAACGATAGAAAAATGGAAATCCACTCAAAAATAGGCAAATAGGCGAAATTTCACAGGACTAGACGTCTGATTGGTTTAGCCAGACGTCTGACCCAGGGTTTTGGAAATTTTATACTTTTTCTCCTTTTTATTTTTTTATTTTCAGAAGCCTCGCAGACTGGTTGGTTTTAAACAGACGTCTGGTTCAAGGCTCTGCCATTTTATTTTTCTGCCTTTTTTTCTTCTGGTACCCTAACCAAACGTCTGGATTTTTTAACCAGATGTCTGGTTGCCTGTACTGGACAACAATTTGCCTAGGCCATTGATGGCCAAATCAATTCGGATGCGATCGGACGAGCGATGGAGGCTAGGGATTTATGCCAAACGACAATCCAGCCCTATAGGCTCTTCGATACATCCTAAATAACATGTCCAAACATCCATAGTAGGATTTTGATAAATTTTGACTTTAAAAACCAAAAATTGGAAAATTCACCAAATCAATTCAAATCAAAAGCAATTGAATATGAAATATATGTTAAATTCATACCTAACAACAATGAAAGCTATAGACATAAATGTGAGTTCAAGAACTCACCTTTAAACTCAAAAACAAGGAATGTGAAGCTCTAAAACAAAGCAAGATCAATCTCTCTTCAACTTCACTTCAAGAACCTTTAATCTATGATCACATGCAATGAATTTCCTAAGTTAGGTTATAGAAAAAATTAAGAATATAAGACGAATTGAGATGGAGAAGATGAAGAGCATGCTTACCTAAGCTTCTCCTTGATTTTGGAACTTGAATTTGAATTTCCTAAGAGAATTAGGGCTTAGGAATTTCTAATCTCCTCTTTTTCCCCCATTTTTCATTTAGCTTGAGTGTTAGGAATTATTATGAGTGGAATGAATACAGCGGAGAGGAGTTAGGGTATTTGGTAGAAGAGTTTGAGTTAGCTTATTGAGTTAATGGGCTAGAACCCAACCCAAAGCCCAAATGAAAATACCAAAATCCTAATCAACTCCAAACATATCGATGTTTATACTAAAACAAGTTGAAAACGTCATTTTGAACTCAATGAAAGTGGTTTCGAGTCCGGATTCGACTGTTTACAAAAAGTCACATTTTGGAATTTAATCCAACTAACTATGCTATATTTAAATAAAACATTTAAATATTTAATCATAAAATATGCGCATTGTTACAGACTCCCCTCCTTAAAGAAATTGCGTCCTCGCAATTTTTAAGGAGAAAATAAAGAGTAACAACCACTCTAAGGTGTAATAACACAAAAGAAAAAATTTGAAGTGAGAAGTTCACCTTAAGGAGCATGAGAGAGTTAGTCCGGATGTGTTCGCTCAATGAATTCTCTGGATTCCCAAGAACAATCCTTAGGATTTGTGGACCATTGAACCTTCAAAAGCGGAACATCTTTATTATGAAGGCGTTTAACCTCCGTAGCAATGATACGAATAGGATGTTGCTCATAAGTCAAATTAGGTGAAACTTCAATTTCTTCAATAACACCGGGCTCAAGAATAGAATCGGAATCTCTAAGGCATTTCTGTAGTTGAGAAATGTGGAATACGTCATGAATAGCAGAAAATTGAGTCGGTAATAAAAGGAGATAAGCCACGGACCCAATGCGTTCGGTGATGGGGTATGGGCCAATGTATCGAGGTGCTAATTTTCCCGATCGAGTGAAACGCACAACACCCTTCATAGGTGAAACACGAATGAACACCAAATCTCCCACAGAAAATGCTAAATTCCTCCTTCGGTTATCGACATAGGATTTTTGTCTACTTTGAGCTTCTCTCATTCTATGGCGAATAAGGTCAATCTTTTTTGTGGAATCACAAATAAAATCTGGACCTAAAACCAGCTTCTCACCGGCTTCAAGCCAACACGAAGGAGATCGGCATGACCTTCCATAGAGTGCCTCGAAAGGTGTAATAATACTAGATTGGAAGCTATTATTATAAGAAAACTCAACAAGAGAAATATGATCTTCCCAACTTCCACCAAAATCAAGAACACATGCACGAAGGAGATCTTCAAGAGTTTGATTCACACGCTCGGTTTGTCCATCGGACTGAGAATGATAAGCGGTGCTAAAATTAAGCTTCGTTCCCAAAGCTTTTTGAAGACCCTTCCAAAATCCACTAGTAAATAATGGATCACAATCGCTAACAATAGAAGTAGGAACTCCATGCAATTTAACAATTTCTTTAACATAGAGTTTGGCCAAAAGAGGTACGGTCCGGTTGGACCGAACGGGAAGAAAATGGACGGATTTTGTAAGTCTATCTACAATCACCCATAAACTGTCATGACCCGAACGAGAACGGGGAAGACCGTCAATAAAGTGCATGGAAATTTGATCCCACTTCCAAACGGGAATGTCTAAAGGTTGCAATAACCCACCAGGCCTTTGATGCTCCGCCTTAACGAGTTGGCAAGTCATGCAACGCTTAATGAAGTTAGCAATATCAGATTTCATTCCATCCCAATAATAAAGTCGTTTCATGTCCGCATACTTTTTACTACTACCGGGATGAATGGTAAATTTAGAACGATGAGAACCTTCTAAAATGTCTTTACGAAGATCACTAATATTTGGCACAATAAGTCTACCAAATTTTCGAATGCCTCCACGAGCATCGATTTCAAAGTCTTTCAGACCATCAATATTATTTTTATCCCTACAACTTTGGCTAAGATGAGCCAATTCGGGATCGTGCTTTTGAGCTTCAAGAATGCAGTCTAAAAGAGATGGATGAGCCTCAAGGCTACATAAAACAAGAGATGAACATGAATCGGATTCACGATCTCGAATCTCACAGGTGGACAAAGTCTCGAGATCATTCCATTTGGATATCATCATGGAAACAACCACTTGTTGCTTACGACTAAGGGCATCAGCAACTCGATTTCCCTTTCCAGGAGTATAAAGAATATCAAGATCATAAGATGCAAGGAATTCGAGCCAACGTTGTTGATGCAAATTAAGTTCCTTTTGAGAAAATAAGTGCTTCAAAGATTTACGATCGGTGTAGAGAACAAATTTCCCTCCCAAAAGGTAATGACGCCAAATTCTAAGGGCGAAAACAATGGTCGCGAGCTCTAAATCATAACTGGCATATCTAGCCTCGGCAGGCTTTAATTGCCTAGAAGTATAAGCGATAGCATGTTCCCTTTGCATGAGAAAGGCTCCCAAACCAACATGACTAGCATCAGTATAAACAATCAAGTCTTGGTTTCCTTCGGGAATCACAAGAATAGGAGCATCAAAAAAAGTTCTTTTAATTTTTGAAATGCAGCTTCACATTTGTCTGACCAAATGTACTTAACTCCCTTCTTTTTCAAACTAGTAAGAGGTACGAAAATTTTAGAAAAGTCTTTTATGAACCGACGGTAATAGCCCGCCAATCCAAGAAAGCTACGAATTTCCGTCACACTTTCCGGTCTCTTCCAATTTTGAATCGCTTCAATCTTTGAAGGATCCATGGAAATTCCGGATTCAGAAATAATATGTCCTAAAAATTTCACACGAGATTGCCAAAAGTGGCACTTAGAAAACTTTGCTTTCAATTGATTGCTCCTAAGAGTTTCCAACACAATCCGAAGATGTTTTTCATGCTCTTCCTCGGTTTTAGAATAAACAAGAATATCATTGATAAAGATGAGAAAAAATCGATCGAGGAAGCCTTTGAAAATTCGGTTCATAAGGTCAACGAAATAAGCTGGAGCATTCGTTAAACCAAATGGCATAACAAGCCATTCATAAGATCCATAACGAGTACGGAACGATGTCAAAGGAATGCTATCCTTTGCAATACATAGATGATGAAAACCGGTTGTTAAATCTAACTGTGAAAAGTCTCTAGCACCGCAAAGTTGATCGAATAGATCATCAATCTGAGGTAAGGAATATTTATTCTTGATGGTGAGATCATTAAGCTTGCGGTAGTCAACGCAAACCCTAAGTGTACCATCGGATTTCTTCACAAAAATAGCTAAAGCTCCCCAAGGAGAGGAACTAGATCGAATAATTTGTTTCGCTTCCAATTCGAATAATTGTTTACGCATCTCCTCATTTTCCTTATTGGACATAACGATAAAGGGGACGAGTGATAGGTAGAGCTCCAGGGATTAGATTAATTCTGAACTCAATTGCTCGCTTAGGTGGTAATCCTAAAACAGGCTCAAAGATGTCAGGAAATTCACAAACAACGTGAATGAGGGAAATGACATCTTCCTCATCATCATTATCATCATCATGTGGGTTTAGAGAATATAAGGATGCTATCGAATTGGAATCTGAATCTTTAAGAACAATATAAATCCGCTTAATAGATTGGGGATGTTGAAGATGAATAGTCCTCTCGGGACATAGGATTTTGGCTTCATATCGATTAAGCCAATCCATTCCCAAAATCATTCTAAAACCTAAGTAACGCATAACATGCAAATCGACACGGATAGCATAATCACATAAAATAATTTCAACATCCTTACAAAATAAACTGAGTGTGTTGCGGATCCACCAACCGGATTCGCGATTCTTAATGAAGTCATCAAGCCTATAACATTCAAAGAAAAAGTATCAACAAGTTCTTTTGATATAAAAGAGTGAGATGCACCCGTATCAAAAAGAACTCGAATAGGATGATCACGAAACATAATAATACCATCAAGGACAGAATGAGAAATATCTTGACCAAGAGAAGTGTTACTAGGGGCTTGCACAACATTCAGCTTTCCCTCTTTCTTGCTTTGAAGTTTGGGACATGAAGATATATGATGACCCGAACTTTTGAAATAGCGGCAATAAAGGGGTTTCGGACACCTATTTGCATAATGGTCCTTAGAACCACAATTGTAGCATTCTCCACGACTAGAGGTAGGAGTCTTTGCTACCGAAGTTGCTTGCTTCCTTTTCTTGTTAGGATTAGGTTTGAACTTATTTTCGGGATGCCTCTTCTTGTTGTTATTGAAGTTCTTCTTGGCACCCACAACTTCAATATCACTCTCTTTATCAGCCTCTTCAAGTCGAAGAGCGATATCTACAAGCTGATCAAAAGGAACTTCTAGTTTCAGAAGTAAAGCCTTTTTGAGGTTCTTATTCAACCCATAGATAAACCTCAGATTTTTCTTCAATGGGGTATTAATATACTCGACCCCATATTTAGAGAGGGATTCAAATGATGCGACATAATCCATCACAGAAGATTCACCTTCAACAAGGTCAATAAAGCGTTGGGCTAAAGTTACTTTTTCAGCTTCCGGCACAAACTTTAACTTGAACCTTTCCCGGAATTGCTCCTAAGTAAGATCCGCTCCAACAATTTTCGAAACCAAAAGCTCATACCAATCTAATGCTCTCCCTTGGAGCATGCTAGAAGCCACTTGGACTCGATGTAGATCCACAAGATTCATGCGAGAAAAGATGCGATTGCATGTTCTAAGCCAAGCTTGGACTTCTATAATGCTTTCAGAACCCTTGAATGGCCTTCCACCCAAACTGGTATAATCACTGCACAAGCGTGCAAACCCCACCTCTATACTCACATTAGCCACGGACACTACGGGGTAATGCCGTCGACTAGCACGAAGAATAAGGCTGTTGAGGAGCGACCATCTCTGTAATTGCTTTGTGCGAGTACCGATATGTCAGACAGTATGACATGCATTTCATTTCAAGAGGAAATCAGACATATCAAATACAAACTCAAAGCTACTACACAGTGGCTTTGTGGCCTTTGGAAACAAATATAAAATAAGCATAACACAAATCAGCCACAGATATTCATATCACTAAGGCGGAAATAGATATGAATGTAACACATAGAAGTGAACATCAAAATAGTGGTCATACAAGATCCACTTCATCACAAAAGAATAGGTACAAGTGCTAGACAAAAGAATATGTATACAACAAGGAGTCTCTATCTTGAATGTATAAAAAACGAAAACTACTAAGTTAAAGTTATTAGCCAAAAGTCAGAAGCTAGTCCCTGCTAAGAAGTCAAGTGGAAGCACCTGAAACACCTCGGTCTGACCCGAGTATATTTAAGAAGAAAAATAATAAACGGATCAGTCTAACTATAATTATCATGTAAGATGAGATAAAATAAGAGATGACAAATGTATATGATAACAAAAAAAATCATACAATATCTCAAATTTTCTCAAACACCATAAAGAATGTCATATTCTTTATTTTTATTTACCAAATCACAAATATTGATAGAGCTTATCAATGAAAATCATAAAAATTAGTGAAACACAAATTCTAGAAATCAATAATTAGAAATCTAGAAAACACAAAGGGGGAAGGCCTGTCATAAATGGGAGCATGAAAACTCACCAACACGTGTATCACAAACGGGACGCTATCCCATGGGTCGCTAACCCGTAATGAGCCGAACATTGACGTACCTAAAAAGATACGCCCGATGGACAGAAACTCGATTGAGCCGAACATCGACGCACCTAAAAAGATACGCCCCATGCACAGACTCATTGAGCCGATTGCTCCACGAACGGTCAAAAGACCATGGGTTGCTACCCCACCAAATTGAGCCAAAGCTCTATAGAACGGAGTATAGTCCCCTACGCGGACAAAGAGACATCGCATATCGCTAGTCTAAACCATAAAATGATCATCATTGATCAATAAGTGTAAATTACACTAAGCTAGTAAATAAATGAGTTTAGCTTCATGTCCCATAACCACTAGCTTAACTTAAATATTTATGAACAGATTGTATATTTTCACTCGAAAATTGTCATGAGAGTTCAATCGAACAAGTCCAAGAATTAACCGACGAAGTAAACGCAAGCGTTTCATACCACTTGTTTTGCTAAGTCGTTTAATTGGATTTCTCATACGAATGAGGTAAATGTTTGTATATGCTAATAGATTGGAAAACGGATTTAAATACGAGCTTTGTATTAAAAGTAACGTTGAAATCATTTTTGTGAAAGAGTTTGAGTATTTACTACTAGTATAAAAACCTTTGTATTTTAAAGTGACAAAACATAGAAACGGTTGTAAAAATAATCTATCACCAAAATCCACATTCGATGACGTGAATTAAAACCATAAAAATTGATATCAAATCCATCAAATGGATATTCCCAAAAATCCAGAAAAGAAATCATCAAAGTCGATAATGAATGACAATAACTAATCGGATCATCATAAATCGATAGAAAAATGGAAACCCACTCAAAAATAGGCAAATAGGCGAAATGTCATAGGACCAGACGTCTGATTGGTTTGGCCAAACATTTGATCCGGGGTTCTGGAAATTTTATACTTTTTCTCCTTTTTCTTTTTTTATTTCTGGAAGCCTCCCAGACGTCTGGTTGGTTTTAACTGGACGTCTGGTTCTGGGCTATGCCATTTTATTTTTCTACTGTTTCTTTTTTTTTCTTCTGGTGCCCCAACCAGACGTCTGGTTGCCTGTACTAGGCAACAATTTGCCTAGGCCATTGATGGCCAAATCAATTCAGATGCGATCAGACGATCGATGGAGGCTAGGGATTTATACCAAACGACAACCCAGCCCTATAGGCTCTTCGATACACCCCAAATAACATGTCCAAACATCCATAGTAAGATTTTCATAAATTTTGACTTCAAAAACCAAAAATAAGAAAATTCACCAAATCAATTCAAATCAAAAGCAATTGAATATGAAATAGATGTTAGGAATTCATACCTAACAACAATGAAAGCTATAGACATAGATGTGAGTTCAAGAACTCACCTTTAAACTCAAAAACAAGGAATGAGAAGCTCTAAAACAAAGCAAGATCAATCTCTCTTCAACTTCACTTCAAGAACCTTTAATCTATGATCACACGCAATGAATTTGCTAAGTTAGGTTATAGGAAAAATCAAGAATTGAAGATGAATTGAGATGGAGAAGATGAAGAGCATGCTTACCTAAGCTTCTCCTTGATTTTGGAACTTGAATTTGAATTTCCTAAGAGAACTAGGGCTTAGGAATTTCTAATCTCCTCTCTTTCCCTCATTTTTCATTTATCTCGAGTGTTAAGAATTATTATGAGTGGAATGAATGAAGAGGAGTAGAGTTAGGGTATTTGGTAGAAGAGTTTGGGTTAGCTTATTGGGTTGATGGGCTAGAACCCAACCCAAAGCCCAAATGAAAATATCAAAATCCTAATCAACTCCAAACATATCGATACTTATACTTAAACAAGTTGTAAGTGTCATTTTGAACTCAATGAAAGTGGTCTCGAGTCCAGATTCGACTGTTTACAAAAAGTCACATTTCAGAATTTAATCTAACTAACGAATTTATATTTAATCATAAAATATGCGGGTTGTTACAACTAGTGAGTATACCGCCAAGTAGAATAACACCTACCGAGATGAAGAAGCTAAAGGTGCAGTTGGTTGATTTTGAAAGTAAGAACTTTATTAGACCAATAGTTTGTCCGGGGGAGCAGCGACAATGTTTGCAAAGAAACCTCACGGATCATTAAGGTTGTGCATCGATTATCATAAGTTGAATGAGAAGATGATGAAGAATCGATATCTGTTACCTAGAATCGACGATTTATTCGACCATTTGAGTGGAGCCAGAGTATTTTCCTAATTGGATTTAGTGATAGGGTTCCATCAGCTTAGAGTAGCAGAGGATAGTATTCCTTTGACGGCGTTTAGAATAAGATATGGATCGTACGAATGGTTAGTAATGCCTTTCGGACTAACCAATGCGCTAGCATTTTTTATGGACTTGATGAACATAATCTTTCAAGAGCGTCTGGACAGATTTGTGTTAGTATTCATAGACAACATTTTGATCTACTCTAAAGATGAAAGAGAGCATGAAGTTCATCTTAGAGTGGTGCTTGAGACGTTGAGGCAGCATCAACTGAAAGCGAAATTTTTAAAGTGTCATTTCTGGAAGAAGGAAGTAAAATTTCTTGGTCATGTAGTCTCAGAGAAAGGGTTGTCCGTAGATCCGTCTAAGATTAAGGCAGTGAATAATTGGAAGAGACCCGAGATAGTGACTGAGGTAAAGAGTTTTCTTGGATTAGCTGGTTATTATCGGAGGTTCATTAAGGATTTTTAGCGGATAGCGGCACCGATGACTAAGCTAACTCGGAAAGATGTGAAGTTTGTCTAGACTGATAAGTGTGAGGAGGCATTCTAGAAATTAAAACACTTATTGACTAATGCACCTGTATTGGTGGTTCCATAGGGGAATCATGACTTAGTGGTGTACATAGATGCATGTGGAACAGGACTAGGAGCTGTGTTAATGCAAAGAGGTAAAGCTATTGCCTATGCTTCTCGACAGCTCAGACCGCATGACGTTAGATATCCAACTCATGATTTGGAATTAGCTGCAGTAATTTTCGCATTAACGGGTATGGAGACATTTCCTTTTGGGAGAAAGATTCGAGTTGTATATAGGTCATAAGTCACTGAGATATTTATTCTCTCTCAAGGAGTTGAATATGAGACATCAGAGGTGGTTAGAGTTTTTAGCCGCTTATGACTTTGGAATCGAGTACACACCAAGAAAAGACAATAAGGTTGTGGATGCACTTAGCAGAAAACATCAGAATGCAGTATTGGCAACGATAGCTAAGTGGAAAGATTTAGAGGCATCGACTACATGTAGAATACAGTGGAGATCTAAAGTTAATTCTAGTAAGGAAACTGCTATGTTGTCGTGTTTAATAGTTCGATCAATGATGATTAAAAGGATTGCTTCTAAGCAAGGGGAGGATCCATTATTAACTGAACGGATGAGAAAACTAAGGAATGGAACGGAGAGCGATGGGTTAAAAGATTTCACTCTTGACCAGAATGGGTGGTTGAGGAAGAAAGGATGATTATGTGTTCCGAATGTTGGAAACATTAAGAAGGAAGTTCTTAGAGGATTCCATCATTTAAAGTTCACCATTCATCTTGAAGTAACTAAGATGTATCAGGATATGAAAAGGAGTTTCTTCTGGAAAGGTATGAAGGGAGATGTAGGCTTATGGGTGAGGCAGTGTTTGAACTCTCAACAGGTAAAAGCTGAACATCAGAAGCCGAGTGGGTTGCTTCAACTGTTGGATGTTCCAGTTTGGAAATGAGATTCTATCTCAATGGATTTTATAGAGGGTTGCCAAGGCCAAATCGAGGAAATGAAATTATATGGGCCATAGTGAATTGGTTGACCAAGAGTGCCTATTTCATTCCAGTTAAATCAACCAGGACGACATCTATTTTGGCTAAATTATTCATAAAGAATATAGTTAGACTGCATAGAATTCCTAATAGTATAGTAAGTGATAGAGATTCCTAATTTACTAGCAAGTTCTGGAAGATTCTACAGGAAACTTTAGGTACCAAGCTCAAGATGAGTACCGCTTACCATCTGCAGACAAATGGACAAACGGAAAGAGTTAACAAAGTCTTAGAGGATTTGTTATGAGCTTGTGCTCTAGACTTTGGTGGATCATGGGAAGATCACATACACTTAGTGAAGTTTTCGTATAACAACAGTTATCAGACTAGTATAGGGATGGCACTGTTTAAAGCTTTGTATAGAAGGCCATGCAAATCTCCCGTTTATTGGTTAGAGACCGAGGATAGGTTAATTCTTGGTCTAGATTTGGTTATAGAACCTGCAAAGAAGATTGAGTTGATTTGGGTTAGGATGATGGAAGCTCGGTCTAGGCAGAAGAGTTATGCTGATAAGAGACAAAAAGACTTAGAGTTCTCAGTTGGAGACCTTGTTTTCGTCAAGGTATCACCGATGAAAGGTGTAATCCGATATGGAAAATCCAAAAAAACTGGCACCGAGATTCGTTCGACCATTTCCTATTATAGAAAGAATCTGGAAACTCGCATATAGAGTAGAGTTACCGAATAGTTTGGCAGAAGTCCACAATGTTTTTCATGTTTCTCATCTAAGAAAGTGTATTCGAGATCCAAAAACTACTATTGCACCGACTGTGTTAGATGATTTAGTAGTGGAACCGGATATGACTATAGTTAGAAAACCAGTTCGTATAGTTGTGAGAGATGAGAAGAGACTAAAGAACAAGACAATCAGATTAGTCAAAGTCCAGTGGAGTAACGACAAGAGAGACTGTACTTGGGAAACTTAGAGCAAGATTAGAGATACTTATCCTGACTTGTTTCATGGTATGTTTTACATTTATGTTTGATTGTTATGGGTACCTTATCATAATTTCGAGGACAGAATTCTTTAAGAAGGGGAGTCTGTAATGACCCTAATTTGGACTAACATTATTTAGGACATTTAATTAGGTAAATTAAATGAAATAATGTAGATGGTTAAGGGATTGAGATTTGTTAACCAATAAGAAGGTTGTGCCTTAATGAATCTATAAGCCAAAGAGAATTAAAATGGAGTAAGTATGAGGAATATGATAAGGGTAAAATAGGAATAGGCTATGTTCTTATGCTCTAAACCCTTTTTACCTTCATTCCTTATTCATTTTCAACATTTGCAAACAAAAATAAAGTACTTATAAGCTTGGTCGGCCACCATTAAGAGAAATCAATGGAAGAAAAGCTAGGAATCAAGTAGAAAGCTTAAAGGAATTAAGCAAAGAGCAAATCTCAACCTTCTTAACACCAAGCTAAGGTGAATAATAATCTTACATCTAATTTTTATTGATTTCGGTTTCTAGTTAGATTCGAATTAATTTTGCAAATAATATACCATGATATGATTGTTTAAATGGATATATATGCTTGTTGATGATTTATGTTGCTTCATATAGATTTTATGATAAGTTTAGATTTGAAAACCTATTAATTAACATCCAAATGACTTGCGTTTTTAATATGTAGTTGAAAACATTATTTATGAAGCGGGTTTCAAGTTTCATAATTTTCTAAGTTATTGTGGATTTATTATGAATTTTCATGAAAGAAAATAGTTAAAATGGGTTTAAATTAATTACGGCAAATATATGTTGATTTTGGATCTGAAATTTAGGTATGTTAGAAAACATATTAGAAGTGAATTATGGTAATTTTTGGGGAATTTTCCTAAGTATTTTACTATGATAATAAATTATTTAAGCTAAGGGACATAAATGTTTTATATGTTTCACCAAGGAGAAGGGCTTATTTGTTAAATGTTTTTAATTGATAATTTCTGAATTCGGCAGCACTTTTAGAAAAAGATTTTGACAAAAAGAATTTGCAGCCAATTACATGTTGACAAATAAGGCAAATAGGTGAAAATAATTTCCTTTAAAGGCTAAAAATCATTTTTACTTGGATTTACTGCTTCGCCACTTCCATCTGGTGCTTTCGACACCATACCTACGCTAGCCTTCAAAACCAATGCACATGTACCAAGAAATTGATGCGTAGTGCATTGGAGAAAGGCGGAAGGTACAGTGGTGAAACCTTGCTTTCGTAGGGGTAGAAGCTACTCTTATTAATTTTGAACTATTTTACTTTATAAATGATGCTTTCGAAGGGGTTGGAGTTAGCTTTCGACCTAATCAACTTGCCTTTGTTATATAAAAGAGCTTTCTAATGAGTTGCCGCCTTTACGTTATAAAAGAAGCTTTCGAAAGGATAAAACCCATGCTCCCGCATTCATTCCTTTCGAACTAGTTAATGCCGCTTTTCTTTACGGCCATAAAACAATGGTTTTGAAAGGTTGCTTTTGCCTTTGTACTTTGAAGCTGCCTTCTCTTTCAAAAGGGTCCAGTAGCTGTTTTTAAATGGTTTTTGAGGCAATGGTTTCGAAAGGGGGAAACTACCTTCTTTCTTTTACTTGGGATAAATGTTTTCGAAAGTAATGCATTTGCCTCTGTTCTTTTATGATCCTTAGTTATATTAAATGCTAAACCCAAATGGTTTCAAAAGGAATAATTATTAAAGGTTTTGAAGCAATGTTTCCACGGTCCTTTACTTGAACCTAATGCTTTCGAAAGGGTTATAGTAATTGTTTCGAAGGAGAGATCCCTAATGTTTACGAAAGGTATACTTTAAATGTTTAAATGGAAGGTTTCTAATGCTTTCGAATGACAAGTTTAAATGGTTTTGAAAGAGGGTGTCTAAGGTTCTAAGTTAAGCTTTCGAAAAGGTTGTTTTTAAAGATTTCGAAAGGCATATTTTCAATACATTCGAAGATATGTTTTGGCCTTTCGGCCTAGTATCTCAAGATTAAAGTAGTTAACTTATTTCGAAAGGGGTACTTTCAATGAAATCGAAAGGTATTGTTTAAGGTCTTAAAACAAGGGTTTTGAAGGTTTTACTTTGGCTTCATGGCCTAAAGTTTTTAAGTTAAAAAGGATTTTAACTTATTTTGAAGGGATAGGTAATTCTATTGATTAGATTTTATCAACATTGTTTTGTGTAAAGCATATATCATGGCATAAGTATTTTGATTAAAGCAAACTATATAATTTCCTTATTTTATAAAGATATGATTTGAGGGGTAAATCATTTGCAAAGATCGTTTAAAAGGAAATGAAATTTTACCAGGGTAGTTAACCCTAAGCTCGTGACTTATGAAAGGGAGTGCGGATTCAGAATCTTAAGGCTAATTTAACACTAGAGGGGGGGTGAATAGTGTTTAATGGATTCCAAGACTTATATGGACTAATTTAAAAATTATGATATAAACAAATGCAGAACTTAATCACAGAACAATCACAGAATCACACACAGATGCAGAAAGTAAATAAAAAGCAGTAAAAGGAAAGAACAGACTGGATTTTTTACTGGTTCAGAGTTACCCTACATCTAGTCCTGTACCAAGGCAAACACCTCATACAGATTTTTATTATACCAATGTCGAGATTACAATCCTCAATTTCTAAAGGCCTTGAGGTACCCTCCTGTCTCACGAGTTCGGGGAAAACTCTCTTGATTTACGGGCCACAAGATTACCCAATTGATTTCCAGGCACAACCACACCTTATAGAGAGACTCGATAAACTTTTGATTACAAATTTATCCTATAACTCTGAATAGCACTTTGATCTTCGAGAGAGGGCAGAGAATCAAACAAGAATGAGATTCTAATTTGATTCACTTGAGAATTCGGCAGAATTTCGGCACGATCTTAAAAATATGAAAATTTTAGAATATGGATTTGTGGAGAAGAAGGAGTGAAGAAAATAAGAAAGTAGTTAGTTAAAAAATTCGTTTGTGAAGGCTATTTATAGACCAGTAACGGTCATAACCATTCGTGAAGAGATTTAAACGAATAGACACTTCTTTTGAAAATTGAAACTTTTGAATTTTAACGGCCACCATGTCAACATGGGGTATCCCATGATGTCGACATCCCTTAGTTAAAAACAATGTAAAATTTGTTTTGAAAATGGTATTGAAAGGAAAACAAGATGAAATGATTCTGGAGTAAAATAAACTAATTTTCCTATGCTTTAAAATAAAGAAGAGTAGAAAAATATATTTTTAGAATGTATATATAAATTTGATTTTAAATCTCAAGTATATATATATTATAAAAGAATATTTAAAAATTAGAAGATAGTTTTAAAAACAAACGTAGTTTAAAACAAAAACAAAGAATATTTTAAGGCTAAAACATTTTGAAAGGCAGTTTTGAAAATCATTTTGAAAAACCATTTTGAAGTAGTTTTGCAAGCTTCTTCCTGCATAATATCTCATCACATCGGGACTCAAGAACTTGTACAAAACCAGGATGTTCAAGGGTTTATAAGCCACTTGTCGTAGGTTTGTAAGCTACTTGTCGTGGGTTTGTAAGCCACTAAGAAGGTAGAAATGGGTTCCATCCCAAATGAAATTTGGAATGAAGATTTCCATGCTATTATGAAATTTTAACAAAACTAGACACTTATCTTGAAATCTATACTCATGAGTCTTCAAACTTGATTTCTTCATTCTTGATCTTTATACTGTATAGTCTTCAATAATCAGTACCTGCCTTATATTTATCCTGCATAATAACATTCATATATATCTAGACAATAGTGTTAGTATATAAGTTATAATAAAATAAGTTACAAAGGTTGTTGTCATCAAAACCACTATCTCCAGTTCCTAACAATCCCCCCCTTTCTGATGATGACAACCTTATAAAATATACTTACCACTTCGATCATACCATAACTTCCCCTTACACCGACAACTCCCCCTTACTCCAAGCCTACTATTTTATATTACTTCTCCCCCTTTGTCATCAACAAAAATAACCATCCTAAAACCATAAAACTATAAAACTCCCCCGTAAACTAATACTAGAACAAAGTATAGTAAATGGAATGTGAAAGACATTAACATAATTATGTTATAATTATTCAGTACATAAATATGTATAAGTATATTTCATACAATCCAATCAACACACACATCAAATCCAATCATGTCAAACAAGTCAAACAAATCAATCAAGTCAAACAAGTTAATCAAGTCAATCAAGTCTAATCCAATCAAATCAAAACTAATAACCCTATACTATAAGACAATAATACAAACTCCCCAGAATAATAATTAAGAAGGCAGCTCGTTTCTTTCCATGACCGCTCCCGCCTTTCCCCTCATCCCTCCCCCATCTTTTCAAACTATTCCTTCTGTACTTACAACTATTCCCTCTCCTTCTTCTCGATCTTGTCCCCATCCTAGCTCGCCTCCCGCCCCTCCGCCTCCTGTTCCCCCACCTCCGCTAGCTTCATCGCCATCTCAACCTACTGTAGCTATTCCAACCTGGTCCTCTCTCTTCAAAAACAAACCAAGAAATGCAGGGCATTTCTCCCCTATTGAATTCCCCCTCGTTTTTGATGGTACTGCTCTAGTTCCGCCGGAGGTGGTGATACTAGCTGGTAGTGAAATCTGGAAAGAATGGTTGGTTGGTTTTTTTCTCGACAAACCATTGTCCTACCTTACTGTTATCAACCATCTAAAGAAATTATGGAAGCTGAAAGGTGAGATTGTGGTAAAATCTGATGGTGTTTTGTTTCTTTTCCATCTGTCTTGCGCTGAGGATAGAAGGAAAATATTAGAATCTGATCCTATTTTTCTACGAAACAAAATATTCATAATCAAGGCTTGGGATCCTACCATAGGTAATAGTTGCAGTACCATTAGAACAGTTCCTGTATGGCTAAATAGCAAACATTCCTATTTTTGCTTGGTCACACTTAGGCATCAATTGGCTGGCCTCCAGAATTGGAAGGATGTTGTGCATGGATTCTTCAACTGAGAGGCTGGAGAGGATAGGTTATGCTAAATGTTTGGTGGAAGTGACCCCTGACTGCCAACTTGTGGATGAGTTTCCTGTTAAAATGCTTGATGGTTCTACGCAGATGGCTCAAGTCAGTTACTTGTGGAGACCTGATATTTGTGCCGACTGTAAAGAGTTTGGTCATTTGGGTCCATCATGCTTGAAAGTATGTGATGAAAAAGTTGGAAGTAAGGATGATACTGCATTGAAAAAGAGTAATCAAGAAGGAAACAAGGTAGAAAGAGGGACATTCATTCAGCAAAAAAAGGGTAAGCAAGTCTGGCAAAAAGTTGCTAAAAGAAAATCATATTCCAGAGATCCGACTTTTCAGAAGGTGGCTGAATTGAATGAAAGCAAGGTGCTTCTTGAAGAGCATGTTCAGAATCAACCAGAAACAATTTGTGTTGCACATTAGGAGATAATGATAAAAATATGGAAGTGTGTTTACGTGACAATCATCGGGGGGATTATTTGACTACTAATAAATTTGATGTGCTAAAAGAAATGGATGATGATGCTCATGTTGGATATGAAACATTAAGTGGTGATGACAATGAGGGAGAAGAGATATCACGGGATAAGGTGGAAGGTAATGAAGGAAAGGAGAGCAGACCAAGTAAAGGATATATAATAGTTAATACTAGTAGTGACTATGCTTTAGACACTGCTTTTGACACTGCATTGGAAGAACCACTGAATTTGCACAGCATATCATTTGAGCATGGTACACACACTTCACCTACTAAAGGCAAGTCTCAGAGGCAAGCACTCCTCTCTGATCAAAGCTTGATCATCCATGAAACATCATCAACTTCACTTAACACTAATACCCCAATCAAACCAATTAACCCTTCCCACCCTGATCTTGATTCTGATGGCCATTTCTGTAGAGTTTTGCAAAGTCAAATTACTGAATTGATCTTTTCTATGCAATCTTCTCCTCAATCCCAAACCAATCCATCCTCATCAACATCTAATCCTCAACGTCAAGCAAACACAAAGCAACCTTATGTTTTCACAGGTTCCATTCCTGGTTGGTTATCCCCACCCTCATCTCCCAAAGAAGTTAACCATGCTTTCAGTGTTCCATCATCAAACACAATTACCAAAAAAAAGAAAACCATCGAATCAAACAGTTTCATCTAGAACAGAGTCTCCTGTAACTAGGAGCATGAAAGAAGTTGCACTCCAATCTTTAGTTTAATATATGTCGCATAATTTTGGAGCGTGGAACATAAGAGGATCTCATAACTTCCTCAAGCTTGAGCATGTCAAGCAGTTAATTAAAGAATTTCAGCTGTCAATTTTTTCTATCCTTGAAACAAAACTAAATCTTCCTCTCACTATTTCTACTGCTAAGTATGTGAACCCTTCCTGGATCCTTTCCCATAACCTTAACGAAGTAAATTATGGCCGTATTATGGTGATTCATAATCCTGCTGTCCTCACACTTGATCTCCTTCATGCTTCTCCCCAAATCATGCATTTCCATGCCAAATTCCATAATCCTCCTTCCTCCTTTTATATTTCCTTTGTGTATGCTTACAATTCTCAAGTCTCAAGACAAAAGCTTCTCGATTTGATGCCAGCCTTAAGACAAGAAACACATCCGTGGATTATGGTAGGAGATTTCAACAGCTGTTTCTCCCTTTCAGACAAGCACGGTGGTTTGCCTCTTATGCCTAAGGATATCATCCCCTTGAACTCTGCCATTTTTGATTCGAATCTCATTCCTATCCACAAGGAGGGTGCTGTCTATTCTTGGAATAACATGTCCAGGAGTGGCGTCAGGACCTTCACTAATATTGATCACTCTTTCTCTAATTACACTGCTCTCTCCACCTGGCCTGATCTATCTATGTTTCTTCCACCCTTTATTCTTTCTGATCATTCTCCCCTCATCACTACCACTGGTAGGAAACTCCATGGAAAGAAAAGAGGATTCAAATTTTATAACTCTTGGTCTCTTGAACCTGAATATAATGACATAATTCGAACTGCTTGGGCTAATGTTTTTTTGGAAATCCAATGTTTATTTTCTGCAGAAAACTCATGGCAACAAAGGAGGCGTTAAGGGCTTGGGCTAAGGACAAGTATGGGAATGGCAATCTCAGATCCTCTAAACTCAAAGATCAGCATTGTGAAGCACAGAAATTGATGATGGATTTCCCTGATAATGCTGAGTTAGCTGCCAACGAAGCAGCTCTCTCCCATGAGCTCAACCATGCGCTGAACGTTGAATGTGATATGAAAAAGCAACAGTCAAGAATAAAGTGGGCATCTGAAGGCGATAGAAATACTAAATTTTTTCACGCTTCCCTTAAAGCTAAAAAAACTACAAACAATGTCTTCTCCATTCTTGATGAAGCAGGTAACTTGCATACTTCCCCTGAGATGGTGGACAACGCCTTTCAGCTCCATTTTTCAAGGCTTCTTGGCAATAGTAAAAATTTTGTGCCCCATTTGGAGGATCTTTCTTTGGTCACTCTGCCCAAACTCAACATTGAGGAAGCAGCTATGCTGGTGGAAAAAGTGACTGATGCAGATATAAAGAGTACACTTTTTGCAATGAATAAGAATTCATGTGGTGGTCCCGATGGTTTCAATGTTCAATTTTTCACTACTGGTTGGGAAGTTGTTGGTGGGCAATTCTGTAAGGCGGTGCAGAATTTCTTTGACAAATTTAGGCTCCTTAAATCAGTTAATGCCACTAACTTGGTTCTGATTCCCAAGATCTTGCACCCAACTTCTGTGTCATCATTCAGACCAATCTCCTATTGCAATGTGATATATAAGTGCATATCCAAAATCATAGCATCTAGGCTGGTTGTTGTTCTGCAGAGAATCATCTCCAAGAATCAAGTTGCCTTTCTTCCTTCCAGAAACATCCTTGACAATGTTATGCTTGCGCATGAGCTTTTAAAGGGATACAGTAGAATAAATGCAACCCAGGGTGCCATGCTTAAGCTTGATCTCATGAAAGCCTATGACAGTCTGCAGTGGTCTTCAATTGTCAGAATCATGTCCCTTATGGGCTTCCCTAAGGTGTTTGTTGCTTGGATTTATGAATGTATTTCGTCTCCTTCATATTCCTTGATCCTGAATGGAGCAAGCAATGGTTTTTTTGATGCCAAACAAGGGATAAGGCAGGGTGACCCACTTTCCTCCTATCTCTTCATCTTGGTGATGGAAGCCTTCACATGTTACATCAGGCCCTTGTTTATGTCCAGGCAAATTTGCTTTCATTCCAAATGTAAAGATGTGCAATTAACATCTCTACTATTTGCTGATGACATCATGATTTTCACCAAGCCAAACATTCAGTCAATTGAAGCTATAAAAAGTGCTCTCCATGGCTTCTACTTGATGACAGGTTTAGAACTTAATCTTAATAAATCAAGCATTTTGATAGCTGGTGTGTCAGGTGTGCAGAGGCAAATTCTAACTAAGACTACTGGGATGCAAAACATGAATCATGACATGACTTACCTTGGCATGCCTTTATGTTCTTCCAGGGTGACAATGGCTAACTGCTTACCTCTTCTTCAAAGAATTACTGCTGTCATGGAGAGGTGGTCCACAAAATTCTTATCACAAGCAGGCAGGCTTGTTCTTATAAAATCGGTGTGTTTTTCCATGATGGTTTATTGGGCTAGGGCCTTTATCCTACCCTCAAAGCTTCTGAAAATGGTCAGAACGGCTATGTTGAGATTTTTCTGGTTTGGTAGCATTCATGTCAAGAAGGTTTTCCCATGTTCTTTTGCATTATTTGAGAAACCAATCTGCAAGGGTGGGTTAGGATTGTTCAGCATCCCTATTTGGAATAAGGCAGCATACAGTAACCACTTTAATGCCCTAATGCATAGGAAAGACTCATTATGGGTTAATTGGAGCTTAAAGCACAATGTTGGAGCTAGGAAGTTTTGGGAGATGGAGGTTCCACAAAATTGCAGCTGGATTTGGAGGAGTATTTTGAACTTGAGGAATACTTTTAGACCTTTTGTCCAAATTCAACTGTCTGTTTCAAGTGATTGCAGTTTCTGGCATGATCCCTGGGTGAGCAAAGGCATTATACTCCATCAAATCTTCTCAACCCAGCAGTTTTATCAAGCTGGCATTGCCAATGATGACAGAGCTGTTAATTTCATATCTCAAGGCAAGTTAGTACTGCCATATTCCAGTAATCAAAATGTCAGAGCTCTATGGAGTAATTTTGCTCAGAATAACTATGATCTTCATGACCAGAACACTGTGTTATGGAATGGCAAGCCTCATTCCATTTACTGTGTTTATGTGGCACTTCTTGGTATTGATTCAATGCCTGATTGCAAATGGCACAGGGATATTTGGAATAGCATATCACCGAGTTCTGACAATTTGATGCTTTGGAAAGTTGTCAACAAAGCCTTATTAACAAGGGACAAGCTGCTTGCTTATGGCATGAATGTTCCTGCATCTTGTTTACTGTGCAGTGACATTGATGAAACTACCCTGCACATTTTTTTGACTGCCCTTATGTTCAATTTATATGGAGGAAAATGTTGAGTTGCTTGGGGATGCTTTCTTCTACTCTTCAAATTTCTGAACATTGGGTTTTAGTTGAGAATGCAACAAAATGGAATGATGACAGAAGATTTCCTTTTTTCTTCATTATTAAAAAGCTGATGAAGATAGTCTGGGAAGAGAGGAATAGGAGGAATTTTGAAGGGCAAAGGAGGAGTCATTTCGTGCTCTGTGCTATTTTAAAAAGGAATATTCTGCATGGTATGAGACTAAGTAAGCGTGATTTCCAGGAGCAGCATTTTGATCCATGGATTCCCTAATTTTCCATGTTCTCTTTGTTTTGTTTTTTCTTTCTGTTTTTTTCTTGTCTTTATTTTCTTCGTTTCCAATTTGTAGCTCTATTTTTTCTTTTATAATAAATCTGGTAGGGGTCCAGTTTTCAACCCCGCTTGCCCTGCAAAAAAATAATAATACAAACTCCCCCTAAATAAAATACACTTGTTATGTGTACATGTGTGCAATATGTAATTTGTAATGCAGTATGAAATATATGACATATGCAATGTAGCATGAGATGATATGCAGAATGAAGTGCAACTTATGATGCAAATGATTATGATATTTCATGCATTGTAATTTATGATGTAATATGCAATGAAATGTGATATGAAATAGGACGCATAATGATATGTAATATGAAATAAAATGATAACGAAGTAAAAATAATAATATGTAGAATGATATGATGATATATACTATGGTAAGAGATATTCAGATTATAAGATAAACATGAGTGATAAGAAATATCTAATTGACAAGCATATATATATATGTACATGTATGTATGTATGTATGTATGCATGCATGCATGCATGTATGTATGTATGTATCAAACTATTTATTATAAATCACTTCAACCAAACAAAGGTAATACACACCAATTACTAGACTTAGGTTAAGGAAACTAATGAATGAGACTGAAAGAGTAGTAAAGACAAGAGTTTAAAGGTAATAAATGATATTAAAACTATAACATATTCATGAAAGGTAGTAATCAAACTCAATATCAAAATCAAATTGCTAAGAAATATGGATTTAAACTATATATATGATCAATATGGTTTCTAAAAATTAATACCTTCCTTATTTAATTCCTTTAAAATAGTTTTTGTTTTTTTAACTTAATTATTTTTTTAAGAATCCAAACTTCCATGTTTATAAAATACTTAACTTATTAATTAAAACCTATATATTAAATTATTATTGATTAAAATATTTAGAAACATGTTTAAACACCTTTTAAATTAAAAAAAATATCATAATGAAATATTAAATAAAATAACAAAGATAGAAAAACTAAAATAAACATGTGATATATTAAGGCCTCTTACATTAAAAATTTTAATTAATTATTAAAAAATATTTAAACTTGAAATTAATTTTAAAATATTCTAATATAAGTTAGAAAATAACTCTAAAAAGAATAGAGAAAAATACTTAATTTAAATATCATTTTTACATAGTTTAAAGTTTCAAATAGAAAAAACATCATTTACAGAATACTATAAAATGATTTTGTAGTAAAATATATTCAAAAAATTATAAAACAGAAACTGCAGCATTTAACAAATGCTGTGAAAAGTTTCTGAAACACTACAGCGTTTCTTAGCACAGTAATGCTATAAAAACGAATTTGCAGTGCTTAAAAAACGTTAACAGAAGCAAAGACAGCATTTCAGAAATGTTATCTAAAGTTCTGGGTCTGTTTTTAACATGATTTTGCACTAATTTTACGACTAGATTTCAACTTGTAAATAATTGATTTTTGACCCAATTTTTTTACAGTAGTTAATATAATTAAAGTAAATAAAAAACATAAAGAAAAATAATAAAAAAACATGTGTAAAGACACTTGGCATTATGCATGTAAAAATGCTTTTATTAAAGAACAAGTGTAATGACACGTGTCATTTTGCATGTATGTCACTATCTATTTATATGACAAGTGTCATGTGATGTGGCGCAATCTTATTAAATGAAGAAATCTATAAATAGAGCCTTATTCTAACATTCTAAAATCATTCTATTCATTTCTTAAAGACATAAAATTAGTGTCTTAAAAGAAATAGAGTACGAGAAGTAAAAACAACATTAGAAAAGTTGAAATCACGAATGAGGGTATGATTTTCTACTTAGTATAGTTGTAATAAATTAGTAGTAAGATTTTATTTGAAAGATAACACATTTTAAAAGGCTTTTTAAAAAAAATTAGACTGGTATATCGATATGTATACCATGGTGTGTCGATTTATGGATTAAAATATCAAAACTTATAAAAGAGATAAATTTCTATACCTAACTAAATGCATAAATATATATTCCTAAATGCAACAATAAAGATGAAATAATAATAAAGCGTACCTCTTTTTTCACTCCTTTATCTTTCTAACTTTTTTGTTCTTCCATTGTCGTGAACCACACATTTATATCTTTCAGAATTTGACAACGAGATCTGTTCTATTGCGACGGGCTTGTTTTTCTGATCATCGTAGTATATTCATTTGTTGAATTTGAAGACCGTATGAGAAAGATATAGATGATTTAGTAGATTGACCAACTTGGCGCCAAAACTTTGAATTTGAATTTTGAATGAATGGACACTTCAACCACTATAAATAGGCCTAACAGTCACCACTTTTCATAAAACTTTCTCTTCTTCTTCTTCTTCTTCACGTTTTTCTACTTACTACCAAACTTCTATGAGGCATATCTCCTTCGTTTCTTAACGGAATTGGATGAAACCAGTGGCAAATCGAAGTGGAAGGCAAGGGCTACGATCTAGTTTGGTGATGAATTTGGACGGTATTGTGGTGCAACAGGCCGAACAGTAAGAGAAATGCAGGAAATCCCGTACACAGTTTTCAGTTTTGGATAGCCAACTTCAAACTGTCATAGCTCACTCAATTTTGATCGGAATTTGATGATCCACCCATCAAAACGACCGTCAGAATAAGAACTACAATCTGTAAAAGGAGTTGAGACAAAATACTCAAATCTCTGGATGCAATTTGAAAAATATCATTGACAATTTTGCTTTCTTTTTCTCTTTGTTCACCAAAACTTCATTTGACCATAACTTGGTCATTTCTTGACGGATTTGCACGAAACTAGTGACATTGTGAAGCAGATGGAGAGAAGTATAGTATCAAATCAAGTTGTAGATGAGAATCAAAAGTTTTGTATTGGTCTGGTACCCATATCATTGTCGATTGCCATTATATATCCATTTGTTCTTCTTGATCGATGAATGATTATCTGGTATCTTTTAACCAACAGTCATTAGACATAACTCTTCTCCTGCAAAACAACATAACCTTTTAAAGAATCAAATGAATTTTCAAAATAACTAAATATAGTTTTAAACAACAATATCGTGATGATTCTGTGACATATTTATATGAAAATAGTGTTAATAATTTTATAAAAAATTGCCATTTTAAAAAATTTCAAAAAATCAGATTATGAGAATTTTGAAAACCAATGCTCCGATACCAATTGAAAGGGAGTGCGGATTAAGGATCTTAAGGCTAATTTAACACTGGAGGGGGGTGAATAGTGTTTAATGGATTCTAAGACTTATATGGACTACTTTAAAAATTATGATATAAACAAATTTAGAACTTAATCACAGAACAATCACAGAACAATCACAGAATCAAACACAGATGCAGAAAGTAAATAAAAAACAGTAAAAGGAAAGAACACACCGGATTTTATACTGGTTCGGAGTTACCCTACATCCAGTCCTATACCAAGGCAAACACCTCATACAGATTTTTATTATACCAATGTCGAGATTACAATCCTCAATTTCTAAAGGCCTTGAGGTACCCTCCTGTCTCACGAGTCCGGGGTAAACTCTCTTGATTTACAGGCCACAAGATTACCCAATTGATTTCCAGGCACAATCACACCTTATAGAGAGACTCGATAAACTTTTGTTTACAAATTGATCCTATAACTCTAAATAGCACTTTGATCTTCGAGAGAGGGCGGAGAATCAAACAAGAATGAGATTCTAATTTGATTCACTTGAGAATTCGGCAGAATTTCGTCACGATCTTAAAAATATGAAAATTTTAGAATATGGATTTGTGGAGAAGAAGGAGTGAAGAAAATAAGAAAGTAGTTAGTTAAAAAATTCGTTTGTGAAGGCTATTTATAAACCAGTAACGGTCATTACCATTCGTGAAGAGATTTAAACGAATAGACACTTCTTTTGAAAATTGAAACTTTTGAATTTTAACGGCCAACATGTCGACATGGGGTATCCCATGATGTCGACATCCCTTAGTTAAAAACAATGTAAAATTTGTTTTGAAAATGGTATTGAAAGGAAAACAAGATGAAATGATTCTAGAGTAAAATAAACTAATTTTCCTACGCTTTAAAATAAAGAAGAGTAGAAAAATATATTTTTAGAATGTATATATAAATTTGATTTTAAATCTCAAGTATATATATGTTATAAAAGAATATTTAAAAATTAGAAGATAGTTTTAAAAACAAACGTAGTTTAAAACAAAAACAAAGAATATTTTAAGGCTAAAACATTTTGAAAAGCATTTTTGAAAATCATTTTGAAAAACCATTTTGAAGTAGTTTTGCAAGCTTCTTCTTGTAGAATATCTCATCACATCAGGACTCAAGAACTTGTACAAAACCAGGATGTTCGTGGGTTTGTAAGCCACTTGTCGTAGGTTTGTAAGCTACTTGTCGTGGGTTTGTAAGCCACTAAGAAGGTAGAATGGGTTCCATCCAAAATGAAATTTGGAATGAAGATTTCCATGCTATTATGAAGTTTTAACAAAACTAGACACTTATCTTGAAATCTTGATCTTAATACTCATGAGTCTTCAAACTTGATTTCTTCATTCTTGATCTTTATACTGTACAGTCTTCAATAATCAGAACTTGCCTTATATATAACCTGCATAATAACATTCATATATATCTAGACAATAGTGTTAGTATATAAGTTATAATAAAATAAGTTACAATGGTTGTTGTCATCAAAACCACTATCTCCAGTTCCTAACAATCTCCCCCTTTTTGATGATGACAACCTTATAAAATATACTTACCACTTCGATCATACCATAACTCCCCCTTACACCGACAACTCCCCATTAATCCAAGCCTACTATTTTATATAACTTCTCTCCTTTTGTCATCAACAAAAATAACCATTCTAAAACCATAAAACTATAAAACTCCCCCGTAAACTAATACTAGAACAAAGTATAGCAAATGGAATGTGAAAGACATGAACATAATTATGTTATAATTATTCAATACATAAATATGTATAAGTATATTTCAGACAATCCAATCAACACACACATCAAATCCAATCATGCCAAACAAGTCAAACAAATCAATCAAGTCAAATAAGTCAATCAAGTCAAACAAGTTAATCAAGTCAATCAAGTCGAATCCAATCAAATCAAAAACTAATAACCCTATACTATAAGATAATAATACAAACTCCCCCTAAATAAAATACACTTGTTATGTGTACATGTATGCAATATGTAGTTTGTAATGTAGTATGAAATATATGACATATGCAATGTAGCATGAGATGATATGCAGTATAAAACTATAGTGTGGACAGATGGCCCATTGATTTCCTGATTATTTTGCATATATGTACTTGCTACTATTGTTATAATCAGTTTGATTGTTGGATTTTGATTTGCAAAAGATATTCTTTTAAAATGATATAATTGAGGGAAAACCCGTTCCGCTAAGCGGCGTGGTCTCACTCAATATCAGCAAACCGAGACGTAATAGTTTTATTCACACCAGACTTTATGTCTGCCTCGAAGTTTATGTTTTCCCGCTTAAACTCTCGGGTGCTCAAAAATTAATTTGAGTAGGCTGAGGGTAAGGGTTTTCAGGTTTAGTAGGTTGGACGAATAAGCTTCCAAAGACGTGCAGGAGGCAAAGTTAGCTATGTAGGAGCTATTTAGTTTTATTTCCACTGTGATGTATTTATGACTAATATGTCTATCTAGTACTCTGATCATCCAAGGGGGTATCTTCATATGTCGCTCTTGGCGTAATTTGTAATAATTATATTTGATCAAAACATGGGAATCGTTTTGGGGATTATGTAAATGAATATGAAATGTGGATTTGAAATGTAATCAGAAAAGTTGATTTTGAAATCTGTGTTGATTTTATTTCATATTCATGTGCTTCTGATATTATAGATACCATTAACATTATCGTATTTTGCCACCTTAAGTTAATATTATGGATGACTACAGCATATATAGTGCTTAGCTTCGGGCCTCAAGATAGGGGATGTTACAGCGCCTTACAACATCGCCTTACTTTCAAATACCACAGAAGATAGATAGTCGGGGTAAAACTAAAACAATAAACTAAACCAAGACATCGATAAGATCTCACAATGGAATGACAATAGATAATATACTGATACATGAACATCAGTGCAGAATAGTCATAGTACATCAACTCCAAAAGCACGGTTGAATAAATATCTGATACAACAGTCTCGTATATAAATAACATATCAGTCATGTACAATTGATAACAAGTATATATATATATATATATCTCAAAACATTGATGCCATGTCTCCAAAATGCTCCAGCTGCTCACTCTACCAGCGTATTTCCAAAATTGGGAAATATGGGATGACGTAGGTCATCGCATATTTCATAGTGTGTGTGATGCATTCCAATTTGGGAAGGTACTGTTGGGAATTTCTAAATTTGGGATTCGGGAAGTTTGGTCAGTCTTGTTACTTTCTCGTACTCATGTGAATTTCGAGGACGAAATCCTTTTAAGGAGGGGAGAATGTAACAACCCGCATATTTAACAATAATATATTTAAATAGTTAATTTAAATAATAAGTCGTTATTGAATTGAAAATCCAAAATGTGGCTTTTCGCATACGGTCGAATTAGGACCCAAGACCACTTCTGTTGCGTCCAAATCGATGTTGTGAATTTGTTTGAGTATAAGCATCGATATATTTCGATCGACGGATTTTTAGCCGGTAGCCTACGTTCGATTTGTATATCGATCCAAAAGGCTAATTTTTGTATATGATGGAATTAGGTCCCAAAATCTTTTGCATTGGATCCGAAATTGCATTCAGAGCCTGTTTAAGTATAAGGTTCGATATGTTTGGAGTTTGGAATTTTTGGAAATAAATAGTTTCAGATGGAGAGAATTGGGGCTTAGCCCATTAGTTGCCTACATGTGGCTAACTCCCTTCATTATCTCTCATTCACTTCTCATTCACGTTCATTCATTGTAACATCCCCCTACTAGGAGGCCAAAGCTAACGGCTACGGATGTTGTTGTCATCCATAGTTATTAATCTTCGGCGACCAAATATTGCGGTGCTAGATACATTGATACACAAATCACAAGAATATGAAAAAAATTTAACAATTCAAAAATACATTTCCACATTCCATTCAAAACATTTGATGTTTATTACATAATCCCAAAAACGTAAACCATGTTCAGCAAAATATAATTATTACACATATGCCAAGAGCGACATATGGAGATGCCCCTTGGTTGATTAAAGTATATCATAAGGCTAATAAATCTGCCTTTACATCCAAATACACATCAGAAAAGGATAACACTAAATAACTAACTGCCTCCTGGATGCCTCCAGAAGCTTATTCGTCAAAGAAGAGAACCTGAAAACCTTAAATCTCAAACTACTCAAATTCAATTGAGTACCCAAGAGTTTAAGGGGAAAACAAAAACTTCAAGCTAGACATAAAGTCTGGTATGAATAACAATCTAACATCTCAATCCTTTTAGATATCTAGTGAGACCTCGCCGCTTAGCGGAACGGGTTTTCCCCTCACCAGTACCTTAAAACCTTTATAAAACCATATACTGTGCTCCTGCATCCACAATGGTGAAAACATACATTTCAAAATATTATGATGATATGCATATATAAAAACATTTAGGATTTCCCATCCCCAGTTTAAATTGACACCCTGTCATAATTATAGTTTCTAGGGTCACTATTAACCTATTAGTTTTCATGGGTTTGCTAATAACTTTTTTCATTATACATGGACACCCTGTCCTATTTCATAGTTTTCATGGGATCACCAAGAAACTATGGGCCTCTGCCAGTTAACTTAATTAATTCATGGGTCCCCCTGAACCTATTAGTCATTCCAATAACTAATCCCTTATTCTAGTTTTCGTGGGTTTATTAGGAACCTATGTAATTATCCAATAACTCGCTTCCTATCCTAGTTTTCATGGGTTGACTAGTAACCTACTGATGCATCCATTAACTTCTTTCTTATCCTATTTTTCATGGGTCGACTAGGAACATATTAACTGATGTCAATTCTTAATCCAGATATAGTTTTCATGGATTCACTACAAACTAATTAGCCTCTACCAACCTACCTTAATACATAGTTTTCGTGGGTTTACTATGAACCTGTTAGTTATCCCCAATAACTACTTAATCATAGTTTTCATGGGTTTACTATGAACATATCTTCCAGACGACTTCAAAGTTTAGGAATCCTATAGTTTGGTCTCCCTGACTCCCTAGATGTAATTCTACCCATTCAGGAGTTTAATTAATTTATATTCACTACTGGTTAACCTAGCTGGTTCTTCTACCCCTTCATCCCCAAAATACAGTTATGGGTTCTTTATCATGTGAATATATTCATATTTGAAGAAGCAAACATAACAATTTAACAATACCACTCCTGTAGGTTTAAGGTCCTTGAAATACAATTCATATAAAACATAGTTAATCCCTCTAACTTATATTTTTATCAAGGCAATACTTCTTCAAATTTACATACTTAAAGTCCTTTCAAAACTCCTTTATTTAGCCATGGGCTTTTCTCTTTAAAAATTTGTGTTTGGGCTTTACAACCTTTTGACACCTTCGAAACCTTGCTTTCGACCTCATAGGATGACCTCCTTCGAAAGCATTAAATCTATCTTTAAAACACTAGGCTCCTGCTTTCGAATACTTTAAAACATCTCTTTCAAAACCTTTTGACCATGTTGAAGTATTATCATATACGTATAGAAGCATGTTTTGAAACCATTTGAAAGTTCTCTTTCGAAACCAATGAAGGTTACCCTTCGAAACCATTGAAAGTCCCCCTTTCGAAAGCATTGGGTTTATACTTAAAACCTCATTTTGGGTCAAAGTGCACATAGGCTAAAGCATCTCTTTCAAAACCATTCTTTAATTCAAAAATTATCGGGGAAGCTTGATGGTGTCAAAACCATCCTTTCGAAAGCATTGAACCTCTGGGTAAAACAATTGAAGGTTGGCTTCGAAAGCCCTTCCGAAACCATTGCCTTCAAAACGCCTACCCCTTTCGAAAAAATTAGGAAGCGGTCTATATTTATAAAAACAAATGTACCTTTCGACAACATTGATGTTTTTATTACCATTGAAAGGTCATCAATTCTTAGAAGGGTTTCGGCTTGGTCGAAACTACCCCTTCCGAAAGCTTTAAAAAAAATCTAAGTAACTCCTTCGGAAGCTACTTTTTAAAAATATAGGCGGCGACTCTTTTTCGAAAGCCTCTATTGGAAATACCTTTCGCAACAAAAGGTTTCGACTATGCCGAAACCCCTTTATAAACAGGCAAGTGCTTTTCTTCCAAAATCAAATAAAACGAAGGAACCAACCCCTTCGAAAGTTACCTTTCAACACCCTACCTTCCGGCTTTCTCCAATCCACTACATACCATCAGAATGATACCATGTGTATTGGTTTACTAGTTTCGACCTAGAAGGTTTCGACTAGGTTGGAGGCCAAAGCTCTGGGTCGAAAGGTCCTTCTAAAGAAGGCGGAACCACTTTTTCTGAGCAAAAGGCTGTTTTTACCAAATAAAGTAAACTTTTTATAACAAACTTGCCTACTTGTAAACATTTGATTGGCTGTCTTAAAATTTTAAATAATTTGGATAATTTTTGCTGCATTTTCTCAGATCTAAAATATGATAACTTTTAACAAATAATCCCTTCCTATTAACAAAACAATTAAATCATTTAGGTCCTCCTTTCAAAATAATTTAATTTCCATACTAAATCACTTAGTAAAAAATCCCCAAAAATTCCAGAAATTCACTTTAATCATGTTATCTAACATATCAAAATTTCAGACCCGAATTCTCAATATATTTTCCAAAATAAATTTATAAACTCAAATAATCATATTTTCCTTTGAAAATTCATAATTAATTCTCCATGGCTTGGAAATTATAAAAATTGAAACCGAACTCCAAAATCATGTTTTCCATAACATATAATTTTTCCATGGCATTTAAAAATCATTTAACTTCGGTTTTACCCTAAAACCGTGCATATCTCCATTTAAACTATCTTGTTTAAACCACATAAATCACAAATCAAGCATATCATCATTCGATAAATCATAAAAATGAATTTATCCCTTAAATCTAAAACCATATGATTATAAAACCAATGATAGAGATGTAGTTATTATTATTCACCTTAGATTGGATAAGGAAATTGAAGATTGATTGATATTGATTTCTTCTAGCTTGACTCCTAAGCTTTACTTTGATTATCTCTTCTCTTCTTTCTTCCTAATGGCCGACCTAGCTCTTTCCTTTTCTTACGTTTTTGTTTAGGATAAAATGAATGTGTATGACTAAGGAAATAGTATAAGGGTGGAAATGGGGTGAATGACCCTAATGCCCTTATGATCAATTAGCTAACCTTTAACCATTTATAAGTTCATCTAATTTAAATAAGCACGTCCACTACATATTTATTAATCAACCTCAATGTCCTCGTCTACATTATTATATTTAATTTATTCTAATGAAATCCCCTGAATAATGTTATTAAAAATTAGGGGTGTTACAGGCTCCCCTCCTTCAAGAATTTCATCCTCGAAATTCAGTAAGGACTAACTAGCAAACACAGCAATCATCTGTAACATCCCCTAACAACCATACTAGCCTACCCGACTAGCAACTAATCTATATAAATCTAATATAGACATACCGTCAAAGCAGGTCGGGATAAGCATCTCGAATCCTGTCCTCTGTTTCCCAAGTACGGTCCTTCTCGGTATCGCTCCACTGAACTTTCACCAAGTTGACTGTCTTGGTCCTCAATCTTTTCTCATCTCTCGCAACAACTCGAACTGGTTGCTTAACAAAAGTCAAATCAGGATCTACTACCAAGTCCTCCAGTACTATCTAAGGAATAGTAGCCTCTGGATCATGCTCATACTTGCGAAGATGCACTATAAGAAAAAATGAATCAGACGATAGATATGCTCCGTTGTCTGAATGAATACCTATCTGTCATCTATTTCCGTGCCGTCTCATTACATATCAGACCATAGATATGCCCCATCATCTGATATGCACTAACACATCAAAAGGACCATACGTTGTCTGATGTTATAGTATCATTTCTAGAATTTCCTATTAGACAACACATATATATTGACTAACATGCATACACATTACACTTATGTTACATTTGCAAAATGAAATAATGAATCACAAATTTATTTGAACAAATATTTTATTTCAAATACAATACAACTTTTACTATACTTACATTTTCAAATACAATACAACTTTCACTATCACTTTCATATATACAACTTTTCTCTACACCCTCATATATAACTTTTTTTTACTAGCACTTACATACACTCACTTGAGTTTATTTTTGATGTTGACCTTCATTTGCTTGCTCCAACTTGTGTCCAGCCATCTCCTATACCTGTCAAATAAACAACGAAGTAAAATGGAAAAGGAAACAAACCTAAATTGTAAAACTAAAATTGAATTTGAATATTAATTTGTCTCAGTTTATGGGTTTGTTTTCTTTTCATGTTTTAGATATAGGTACAAATTTATATCTCACGGACAACTTATGACATGCGCAATGTATTATTGTGAATACCACAAGGTCGGACATCGATTAAATCTCATGGACTATTGCAAAAATCAAGCCTGAAGGCTCAACCCAGTGCAAATATGCACAAGGTCAAGCCCAAGCCTCCTCGGGCTCAACTTAGGTGCCAACAATCAAACATATCTCAACACTGCCTTGAACCAAAGAGCAAAACAATCAAAACAAGTGTATATACAAGTACACACATTTTGACATAACCAGATATTGTTCAGAACTGAAAACAATCAAAACAATCAAAATGGTTCACAAATATTTACATACATGTGTATGCATGTATATATGGTGCAACGAACACAAGAAGACTGGAATATGGTGCAGGGAACACAAGAAGATTGGAATATGGTGTAGCGAACACAAAAGCAGCGATTATGGTGTATTAAACTCAAAATAAAACAACCAAGTGCATGCATGTACATGTGTATCAGATCTGCTCAGATCAGTTTCAGTTTTAGGCAATAATGCACTGGAACAAGATGGATATATGTATAGTTCAAACCATAAAGTAATGCACCGGAACAGTTTCAGGCAACAAGTGCACATACAAGTATATGTGAGCAACAAATGCACATACAAGCATGTATATGTGAGCAACACATATATACATATGTATATACATGTATATATGTATATATGCAAAACATGTTCAGAGATTCAACCAACAACAAGCTTCAGGGAGTCAGCCTAAGTAATTATGATTAAATAAGCACAAAACAAGCGAAAAATTATTCAGCTTAAGTAAGCCCAGTTTAAAAAAACTAAGCTTACATAAGCTCAGTTTAAAAAAATTGGCTTAAGCAAGCTTAGTTGATAACTTAGCTTAACCCTCAGAGATGAGCAACAAGAAAGTGTAGCAACACATATGAACACAAGTATATATGAGCAATCAGTATATGAGAGCAATAAGTGCACATACAAGTATATGTGAGCAACACACATATACACATACAAGGGTTTCGGCACACATGCATATTTCTTTTCAGTTCAAAACAGAATGCCAAACCATGGAGCATCAAAAGGGAGAAACTTCATACTATCTCACATATATACATATACACATGTATATGTATATACATGAAAAGCTTGAAAGATGCTCCAACCAGTAATACACCAGGCATGGCTCCCAAACGAGCAACATATGAAACACAAAGGTAAAGTATACGAGTGGACCAAAACAAGTACAAGAACAAGTAAGGACATATACACATGAACATCTCAGCAAACTCAAGGCCAGAGATACAAGGGTACATAAATAGAACAGTAAACATAAGTGCAATGACTAAGGTTCACACAAAATTATATATACATCTAAATGTATGTATATACATGGGAAACCAAAACTCAAAGTGACTAGAGTGCCCGCACACAAAAAACAGTTCAAGCATCAACAAAGCAACAACAATGAAGTGAGCAACACATATATACACGTATACACATATGTATATACATGTATACATGTATACATGCATTGCATGTTCAGAGATGAGCAACTGGTAGTTCAACTATAACAACAATTGGCAGTGCTATGGACTTGCAATTCAACATAAGACTCAAGCAACTGGACACATATAAAATAAATATATACAATAAGACATATACGAAAAATAATCAAAACATTTTAGTTCAGAGATTCAGCTATGAACAAGTCAAGTTTCAGCAGATCCCAATACCCAATGATACACATCTTAATAGTTTGAAAAAAGTTCATATTCATCCATTAAAACAAGGTAGTGCCATAAATATTAACATATATATACATACATATGTATGTAATGTATATACATGTATACATAAGTTCCGGACAAACAAGGGACAGTGCAAATGCAATAACCAGAAACAACTCAAATCGAAAGAACTAAAACAACTCAACACTTAAGGACTCAAGTTCATGATCAACACTTAAGGCAAATGCAATTCTACAAACTAAAACAACTCAAGGCATATGTGTACACAAATTCAAACATATTGCAACAATTTTGAACATCAAACAAGAAGAAAATTGAAATTCTTAAACCTAAAATATAGGGAATCAAACCCTATAAATAATACCCAATTCATCATCGGCATATAATCAAAGTTGAAAACAATACAAAATTAAAAGAGACATAAATCATACCGATCAATTAACCAGTAATTCTCGACAAGTTGATAGCAACTGCAATCACTACAAATCGACAGTCATGCATCCACATGACATCGCAAGAGCACCAGATTCAGTCGAGCCAGTAATAAAATCTGAACAAAGAAATACACTCACCGATCAATCAAACAAGCATCGTGATTTTTCTTCATTCATAGATAAATGATTTAGGGCAAAGGAAGGATTTTAGGAACCCTAGATTTAGAAGAGAATCGAAGGATGAAGGAGGCATAATAAGGAGAGAACCCTAGATTTAGACGAGAAGGGAAGGAATGATTTGAGAACGTACGCCATTTTTTTCTCTAGAAACAAAAGAAAGAGGGGGAAATAATCGATAGAACGCGACCAAGAAATAATCTAGGCAACAGTGAGAGGGAAACCAAAATTTTGGTAAGGAGCCAAAATAAAAAAATACATAATTTTAATCAGACAACAAATAAAATATTGTCTGAATGGCATGGATGAAATCTCAATAGAACAAAGATTTCATGGACTATGAAAACAACAGATGGTTTTTCCGTGTGTTGTGTGAAACGGTGGTAAATATTGGGATAACAGCAAATCTACCTTATGTTGTGTGATCGCTGTTGTCTGATTCACTTTGTGGCATAGTGATGAGACACATGGAATACATTATGGACACCTGCCAAACTTCTCGGCAACTCTACTCTATAGGCGAGCGTTCCACTCCTTTCTATAATCTGGAATGGTCCTACATATCTTGGGGCTAACTTTCCTGTCTTTCCAAACCGTACCACACCTTTCATCGGTGATACCTTAATGAAAACCAGGTCTCCCACTGAGAACTCTACATCTTTACGCCTCTTGTATGTGTAACTCTTTCGCCTGGATTGAGCTTCCTTCATCCGTCCTTGGATTAACTCAATCTTTTTCGATGCCCCTAACCAAATCCGAACCTAAGACCAATTTGTCTCATGTCTCTAATCAACATGCTGGTGATTTTCATGGCCTTCCATACAAAGCTTCAAAAGGTGCCATTTTTATACTAGTCTGATAACTATTATTATAGGAAAACTCAATCAAATGTAGATGATCCTCCCACGATCCACCAAAGTCTAATACACAAGCTCTCAACAAATCCTCGAGTGTCTTATTGACTCTCTCTGTCTGTACACATCCATCTGCGGTTGATATGATGTACCCATCTTGAGCTTGGTACCTAATGCCTCTTGTGGACTCCTCCAAAATTCACTAGTGAATAAAGCATCGATATCGCTGACTATGCTACTAGGAACTCCATGAAGTCTAACTTTGTTCTTAATGAGCAACTTAGCCAAAACTGGTGCCGTCCTGGTCGACTTTACTAGAATGAAATGGGCATTCTTGGTCAACCTGTCTATAATAACCCATATACTCTCATTTCCTCTGCTTGACCTTGGCAACCCATCTATGAAATCCATGGATATCGAATCCCATTTCCATACGGGAATCTCTAAAGGCTGAAGCAATCCACTTGGCTTTTGATGTTCGGCCTTCACTTGTTGACAGTTAACATACTGCGTAACCCACAAGCCAACATCCCCTTCATTCCTTCCCAATAGTGGCTCCTCTTCATATCCTGATACATCTTGGTCCCTCCAGGATGAATCGTAAACTTGGATCGATGACATTCCTCAATAACTTCTCTTCTCAAGTTCTCCACATTCGAAACACATAACCATCCCTTCTTTCTCAACCATCCTTTTTGGTCAAGATTAAAATCCTTTAGATCATCGATCTCTCATTTTACCTCAAGCCTTCTTATCCTCTCGAATAAAACTAGATCTTCTCTTTGCTTAGAAGTTATCCTCTCGATCAACATTGGTCGCACTTCTAAACAGGACAACATGGCAGTACATTGACTAGAGTTAGCAGTAGATCTTAACTACACACTACATGTAGTCATAGCTTCTAGATCTTTCCATTCTGCCAACATCGCTAACACCACATTCTGATGTTTTCTACTAAGAGCATCTGCTATGTTATTTCCTTTCCCTGCGGTATACTCTATACCGAAATCATAAGCAGCCAAAAACTCCAGCCACCTCTACTACCACATATTCAACTTCTTCTGAGAGAATAAATATCTTAAAAACTTACGATCGGTAAACAACTCAAATCTCTCTCCTAAGATATAATGCCTCCAAATATTCAAGGAAAATATCACCGCAGCCAATTCCAAGTCATGAGTAGGATATCTTACTTCATGCGGTCTAAGCTGTCTGGATGCATAGGCAGTAACTTTGCCCTTGCATCAACACTACTCCCAATCCAGTCCCACATGCATCAGTGTATACTAAAAACCCTTGGTTACCATCTGGAACTACTAACATTGGCACATTGGTCAACAAATGCTTTAATTTAAGGAACCCTACCTCATATTTTTCAGACCAAACAAACTTCACATATTTTTTGGTCAACTTAGTCAAAGGTGCTACTATCCGCGAGACATCCTTAATGAATCTCCGGTAATAGCCAGCAAGCCCAAGAAAACTCTTGATCTCGGTTACCATCTCTGGTCTCTTCCAATTGTTGACAGCTTCGATCTTAACTGGATCAACTGAAAATCCTTCCTCCGAAACCACATGACCAAGAAACTTAACCTCTTTCTTCCAAAAATGACACTTGGAAAACTTCGCCTTCAGCTTATTCTGCCTCAGTGTTTCCAGCACCACTCTAAGACGAATCTCATGCTCTCTCTCATCTTTTAAGTACACTAAAAGGTCATCTATGAATACCAACATGAACCTATCCAAGTGTTCTTGGAAAACCCGGTTCATCAAATCAGCGAAGAAAGCAGGTGTGTTTGTCAATCCAAATGGCATCACCAACCACTCATACGAACCATATCTAGTCCGAAATGCTGTCAAAGGAATACTATCCTCTGCCACTCTCAACCGAAGGAGCCCCATCGCTAAATCCAATTGGGAGAACACTCTAGCTCCACTCAATTGATCAAACATATCATCTATCCTCGGCAGAGGGTACCTATTCTTGATTGTCCTTTCGTTTAACTTACGATAGTCGATGCACATCCTTAATGACCCATCTGGCTTCTTTACGAAAACCACGGCCGCTTCCCAAGGCGAACTGCTTAGTCTGAAAAAATTACTTCCCTCAACACCACTAGCTGCGCCTTCACTTCCTTCATCTCTATCGGTGTCATCCTGCTAGGTGATCTACTAACAGGTTCAGCTCCCAGTACAAGATCTATCTGAAACTCAACAGCTCGTTTCGGTGGTAGTCCTGTGACTGGCTCAAAGGCATCTGCAAATTCCCTTGCTACCCGAGCTTGACTTAACTCTTCTCCAGCCTCCATGGCACTCAACAAAGCACAAACACTCTTACTGGAATTCTCCACTGAGAAGATGATTCGGTTATGACTATCTGGGTGTCTCAACGATATTTCCCCATCCTGGCAAAATATCCTAGCCTCATACTTACCCAACCAATCCATACCCAAAATGATCTCGAAATCTACTAAATCAAAATGGTCTACGAAATCTACTAAATCCATACCCAAAACTTATGACCTAACCAATCAAGTTCTAACTGGTCATATCTCATCCCTAGAGTTGCATACCCTCCTATTGGATTCTTAACCTTCAAGGAAGTAACATGGTATGTGGGTTCTATGCATAACCTATCAGTAAAATACTGTGATATATATGAATGTGATGCACCAGTATCAAATAGTACCCTAACTGGTATACTCTGAATCAAAAGTGTACCTTCCATCACAGTCTTTCCTTTCTCTGCAGTAGTAGGCCTAGATGAAGACGGTGGTCCAATAGTAAACACCTTCACTCTGTCTGCCCTGACTGTCTTTGGACACTGGTTCTTATAATGCCCAACTTGGTCACAGTTGAAGCATTTCACATTCTTCTTCTCAGCAGGATTCTTCCCCTTGCCAGTCCTGCACTCGTGGGCATAATGACCCTTCTTGTCACACTTATAGCACACCAAATCAGCCTTTGCCTTCTTGGTAGCCTCCCCTTTCTGGGCTCCTTTCTTCTTAAAGAATTTCCTCTTCTTTCCCTGAGGACCATGGGACTCAACTGCCATCTCTCTATCTGACACAGCAAGCATCTCCTCATGGCAGATGGCCATCTCCACCACTACATTACAAGGCTCTTTGACATGAGCCATTGTCATTCTGCCTAGCTCTGGCCTTAGTCCACGAATAAATCTCTCATTCCACTTGATATCAATGTCTACCAAAGCATATCCATATCGAGACAGCTCATCAAACTTAGCAGCGTACTCGATCACTGACATCTCTCCCTGAACAAGATCCATGAACTTCCTCATCAATGCCGACTTGGCAACCTCAAATAAGAACCTCTGCTCAAACCTTCTTCTAAAATAAACCCATGTCAGCTCTTCTTCCAAAACTCTGGTTGTCACACTATTCCACCAGTGAAGCGCTAACCCTTGCAACTATCTAGAGGCTAGCCTTCTCTTTTCTCCATCATCTAAACCTAAATCAATAAATATCCTCTCACAGTTCAAAAGAAAATTCTTAACTTCAACTACATCCTCCGTTCCAACAAACGGCTTTCCACCCAGACTGGTGTAATCCATGCTCATCCTAGCATAATTATGTCCAACTGGAACTACGGATTAACTCCACCGTTATTACCAGCGGCTCCTGCTTACAAAAGATTAGCCAACAACTGATACACCATCCCCGCATCCACTTGCGGATTTCAAGTACCTACATTTGCTTCAGCATTTTGGTTAGCATTAGCCTGTCGAACTTGGTTTCTCCGAGTATTAGGTCGAGAATTTCCGTCGGTGTTGGTGCTTCCTCCACTAAGATTTCCTCTTCCGTTTCATGCTTCCATATCCTCTTTCTCGTAAATCTCATACGAGCCTTAATAAGATACAAAAGAACAGTCTAAGAGAGAGGGGAATACATACTTAGATATATACATACATACATAGATATATATATATATATATCAATTACAAGTACGTTACTATAGCGTTAACCCAAACCCCGATCATATTTTCAAATTCACTGAATTATGTCTGAAAATATTTTAGGTTTAACTTTCTTTTAAAGTTTCATAAACCTATGCTCTGATACCAACTTGTAACATCCCCCTACTTGGAGACCCAAAACTAATGGCTACGGATGCTGCAGTCATCCATAGTTATTAATCTTCGACGACCAAATCTGACGGTGCTAGATACATTGATACACAGATCACAAGAATATGGAAAAAATTTAACAATTCAAAAACACATTTCCACATTCCATTCAAAACATTTGATGTTCATTACATAATCCCAAAAACATAAACCACATTTAGCAAAATATAATTATTACACATACGCCAAGAGCGACATATGGAGATGCCCCCTTGGTTGATCAGAGTATATCATAAGGCTAATAAATCTGCCTCCTACCACAGTGGAAAACGATAACACTAAATAACTAACTACCTCCTGCACGCCTCCGGAAGCTTATTCGTCAAAGAAGAGAACCTGAAAACTTTAAATCTCAAACTACTCTAATTCAATTAAGTACCTGAGAGTTTAAGGGGAAAACAAAAACTTCGAGTCAGACATAAAGCCTAGTATGAATAATAATCTAACATCTCAATCCTTTGAGATATCTAGTGAGACCTTGCCGCTTAGCGGAATGGGTTTTCCCCTCACTAGTACCCTAAAACCCTTATAAAATCATATACTATGCTCCTACATCCACAATTGTTAAAACATACATTTCAAATATTATGATGATATGCATATATAAAAACATTTAGGATTTCCCATCCCCGGTTTAAATTGACACCCTGTCATAATTATAGTTTCTAGGGTCACTATTAACCTATTAGTTTTTATGGGTTTACTAATAACTATTTTCATTATACATGGACATCTTGTCCTATTTCATAGTTTTCATGGGATCACCAATAACCTATAGGCCCCTTCTAGTTAACTTAATTAATTCATGGGTCCCCTTGAACCTATTAGTCATTCCAATAACTAATCCCTTATCCTAGTTTTCATGGGTTGACCAGGAACCTATGGAATTATCCAATAACTCACTTCTTATCCTAGTTTTCATGGGTTGACTAGGAACCCACTAATGCCTCCATCAACTTATTTCTTATCCTAGTTTTCATAGGTTGACTAGGAACCTATTGACTGATGTCAATTCTTAATCTGGATATAGTTTTCATGGGTTTACTACAAACCAATTAGCCCCTGCCAACCTACCTTAATACATAGTTTTCATGGGTTTACTATGACCTGTTGGTTATCCCCACTAACTACTTAATCATAGTTTTCATGGGTTTACTATAAACCTATCTCCTGGATAACTTCATAGTTTAGGCATCCAATATTTTGGTCTTCCTGACTCCCTGGATACAATTCTACTCATTCAGGAGTTTATTTAATTTATATTCACTACTGGGTTAACCTAGCTGGTTCTTCTACCCCTTCATCCCTAAAATACAGTTATGAGTTCCTTATCATGTGAATATATCCATATTTGAAGAAGCAAACATAACAATTTAACAATACCACTCCTGTGGGTTTAAGATCCTTGAAATACAATTAGTATAAAACATAGTAAATCCCTTTAACTTATATTTTTATCAAGGCAATACTTCTTCAAATTTACATACTTGAAGTCCTTTCAATACTCCTTTATTTAGCCATGGGTTTTTCCTTTAAAAATTTTAGTTTGGGCTTTACAAACTTTTAACACCTTCGAAACCTTGCTTTCAACCTCATAGGATGACCCCCTTCGAAAGCATGAAATCTATCTTTAAAACGCTAGGCTCCTGCCTTTCAAATACTTTAAAACATCTCTTTCGAAACCTTTTGACCATGTTAAAGTATTATCAAATAAGTATAGAAGCATAGCTTCGAAACCATTTTAAAGTTCTCTTTCGAAACCAATGAAGGTTACCCTTCGAAACCATTGAAAGTCCTCTTTTCAAAAGCATTGGGTTTATGCTTAAAACATCATTTTGGGTCAAAGTGCACATAAGCGAAAGCATCTCTTTCAAAATCATTCTTTAATCAAAATGTATTGGGGAAGCTTGATGGTGTTGAAACCATCCTTTCGAAAGCATTGAACCTTAGGGTAAAACAATTGAAGGTTGGCTTCGAAACCCCTTCCAGAACCATTGCCTTCGAAACCCCTAACCCCTTTCAAAAGCATTATGAAGTGACTTATATTTATAAAAACAACTGTACCTTTCGACAACATTGATGTCTTCATTACCATCGAAAGGTCATCAATTCTTAGAAGGGTTTTGACTTGGTCGAAACTACCCCTTCCAAAAGCTTTAAACAAAATCTAAGTAACTCCTTCGGAAGCTACTTCTTTAAAACATAGGCGGCGACTCTCTTTCGAAAGTCTCTTTTGGAAATACCTTTCGCAACTATAGGTTTTGACTATGCCAAAACCGCTTTATAAACATGCAAGCGCTTTTCTTCCAAAACCAAATAAAACAAAGGAACCAACCCTTTCGAAAGCTAACTTTTGACCCCCTACCTTCTGCCTTTCTCCAATCCAGTACGTACCATCGGAATAATACCATGTGTATTGGTTTACTGGTTTCAACCAAGAAGGTTTTGACTAGGTTGGAGGCCAAAGCTCTAGGTCAGAAGGTCCTTCTAAAGAAGGCGGAACCCTTTTCCTAAGCAAAAGGCTGTTTTTACCAAATAAAGTAAACTTTTTATAACAAACTTGCCTATTTGTAAACATTTGATTGGCTGTCTTAAACTTTTAAATAATTTGGATAATTTTTGCCGCATTTTCTCAGATCTAAAATATGATAACTTTTAACAAGTAAGCCCTTCCTATTAACAAAATAATTAAATCATTTAGGTCCTCCTTTCAAAATAATTTAATTTCCATACTAAATCACTTAGCAAAAAAATCCCCAAAATTCCAAAAATTCACTTTAATCATGTTATCTAACATATCAAAATTTCAGACCCAAATTTTCAATATATTTTCCAAAATAAATTTATAAACCTAAATAACCATATTTTCCTTTGAAAATCGTAATTAATTCTCCACGGCTTGGAAAATTATAAAAATTGAAACCCAACTCCAAAATCATATTTTTCTAACATATAGTTTTTCCATGGCATTTAAAAATCATTTAACTTCGGTTTTACCCTAAAACCGTGCATATCTCCATTTAAACCATCTTGTTTAAGCCACAGAAATCATAAATCAATCATATCATCATTCAATAAATCATAAAAATGAATTTATCCCTTAAATCTGAAACCATATAATTATAAAACTAAAAAAAGAGATGTAGTGATTATTATTCACCTTAGATTGGATAAGAAAATTGAAGATTGACTGAGACTGATTTCTTCTAGCTTGAATCCTAAGCTTTACTTTGATTATCTCTTCACTTCTTTCTTCCTAATGGTCGGCCTTGCTCTTTCTTTCTCTTATGTTATTGTTTAGGATAAAATGAACGTGTATGACTAAGGAAATAGTATAAGGGTGGAAATGGGGTTAATGACCCTAATGACCTTATGATCAATTAGCTAACCTTTAACCATTTATAAGTTTGTTTAATTTAAATAAGCACGACCACTACATATTTATTAATCAACCTCAATGTCCTTATCTACATTATTCTATTTAATTTATTCTAATTAAATCTCCTGAATAATGTTATTAAAAATTAGGGGTGTTACATTCGTTCTCCTCTTTCTCTAATGTTCTCCTAATCCCCTCTTAATCACCTTCTAATCCTTTAAACCTAACATCTCTAAATAAAATTTCTAAATTCAAAAAAATCACCATAATTCATATCTTCCGAATCTCTACAGAACCCACGATGGAATTAGCTTGAACCGGATTTTGGAGAGAGATCTCAACTTTAAAGTTAGCTTGGACATGAGTTTTGGTGATTAGAGCTTGATTTAGGGAAAGAGAAGGTGAGTGGGATGATTCTCCTTATCATTTTATGTGTTATACTTCATATTTTCATTTATTGCTTAATATTGAATCATATGAAGTGATTTGGAGAATGATTGGGGTAGTTTAGACTTGTATTCGTATTATAAATATGTTTCTCTTAACTAATTAATTGTTTAAGTCCGTAATTACTATTTTGAAAAGTTAGTAAGCTCTAGAATTGATTTGGGGTTAAATTAGGTGATTGTTGTGACGTTATGGTTTGAATTTGGATTAATTAAGCAGTGTAATGATGTGCACGTCATTAGAAAATATTAATTAATCCATTTGAATTGATTTGAAGAATGTTAGTAAGCTAATTTAAGTGGTTTGTGAACTCTACACTTATTACTAAAGTGATTAGAGACTACCGAAGCTTAATTAGTATTTATAACATGGTTTCATGATTTTATAAATGAAGAATATATTTTATAAAATAGATATGAGATTTTTTAAAATAGTAAATGATGAATACTTGATTTTCAATGAGGAGAAATAAGTATTTTAAAGGGCTAAATCAATTTACAAGCTAGTGTTGTATTTTATAAAGTGGTTTATGAGCAAGTATGATATTTTGTAAAATGATATAAGTAGATGTTTCACTTTTATTTTTGGGTGTGTTTGGCATACATCCCTGGTAAGGTTTGAAAATACACAAAACATCCCTCTATTTTTTTAATAAGTTTCCGGTCCATGTTTTCAAATTCACGCACGCACAATGACCCAAATACCCTTTACGTTTTTAACATTTCAAACGCGTATAACTTTCTGTAGAAACATCGAATCAGCATACCGTTTTCACCAAAAAATCAAAAAAAATATGATCTTTAAAATAAGATCCATTGTGATACCAAAAAATCATATTTGCAGTAAAGGTGCAATTATTCCATATATTTGCAGACAATTCTGCAAATTTTAAACATCTTCGATTTTTCTTCAAATTTGCAACCATTGCATATAATTGCAGACATTTATGCAATTATATGGTATAATTGCAGACATGTCTGCAATTATAGGATATAGTTGCAGAAATGTCTGCAACTATTGCATATAATTGCAGACATTTCTTCAATTGTATAGTATAATTGCAGACATGTCTACAGTTACAGTTGCAACTATTGGATATAATTGCAAACATTTCTGCAATTATATGGTATAATTGCAGACATGTCTGCAATTATTGCACACAGTTGCAACTATTGCATATAATTGCAGACATTTTGCAATTATATGGTATAATTGCAGACATGTCTGCAATTATTGCATATAATTGCAGAAATGTTTGCAACCATTGCATATAATTGCAGACATTTCTGTAATTATATGGTATAATTGCAAACATGTCTGCAATTATTGGAAACAGTTGCAGACATTTCTGCAATTATATGGTATAATTGCATACATGTCTGCAATTATATGGTATAATTGCAGAGATGTTTGCAATTATTGCATATAGTCGCAGAAATGTCTGCAACATATAATTGTAGATATTTCTGCAATTATAGGGTACAATTGCAGACATGTCTACAATTATATGGTACATGTCTGCAATTATATGCAATAGTTGCAGACATTTCTGCAACTATATGCAATAAGTTCAAACATGTCTGCAATTATACGGTATAATTACAGACATTTCTACAATTATTGCATATAATTGCTCAATTGTCTACAATCATACCATATAATTACTGAATTGTCTGCAATCATAACATATAATTGCAGACTCGTCTTGCCATTGTTTTTACATATGCACAATGCCACTTGTTAGAAAGATAATAAAATTTGAGATTTAATGGTGGAAACGGTTTGTTAATCCGTCGTTTCTACAAGAAGTTATTGCATTTTAAAGATTGATAATTAATGGGGTGCAAATTTTAATTATGGATGTGAGAATAACATCCATATATCAAGAATCAACATTGCTGCAATGGAGAAGAGGGGTATTGTAGGGAAGAAAATTATAGTGTTTGAAAATAGGGATGTAATTTATATCTTTTCTATTATGAGGATGTTTTGTGTATTAAGTTTGATTTTAGGGATGTGTCCCTTATTTTTACTTTATTTTAAAGTGATTTAGTAAATAAAAGCAAGATTTGATTTAAGTAATAATTGAATTACTTATTCGAATATACATGTACGTATATGTGCATGAGCAGGTATATGTATATGTGCATTTGGAGCTAAGCGACAATGAAAACAAAAGATTATATTGTAATTAGAAATATTGTGTGCTTATTTGTTTGTATAGATATGCAATTGTTTGATTATACAGAAGTATTATTGATTACAAGTTCATTACAGGCATTTCATGTAGCCATAGCGACCATCGTGTACGCTAAGTTGCATGAGAGTATACTGTGTCGAGTAATTGCCTCGTTGAAGTCCAAATGTGATTTGTGTTTTGTTGTGCATTGGCGTGGACATGTGTGCATAGGTGCACACAAATGAGTGTATCGACACTCGTATGGGCTACGCACAAGGCAAGAAGGCCGAGAATGACATTTTGGCGTGTTAGAAGAGGTCGGGTCATTGTGATTGGCCATTGAATTCTACTCGTGCTTTAGTTTCAAGTATGAAGGCATTTAAGGAAAAGCACCCATTTCAAATTATGTAAATCCATGATTTGATGTCTCTAGATTGAATAGGATTTCTCCACGATCACTATGGAAGAAACGACGAGCCGTTTGGAGCTATGGATCAAAAGTTATGGATGTTTGAAGATTCAGGAAGGTGCAAAAACAGTCCAGGTACAACCACAATTGACTAGTGGGACCCATTCAAATGAATTGGGTCCATTTCAAACCAGAGGGACAAGGGGGGTTTAGTCGACTGAGAGATTGGGTTAGTCGATAGGTCAGTCGATCGCCCAGTCCAACTAAAACTTCAAAACACAATAACTTTCGCATACGAAGTCGGATTGTGTTTGAGGTTTAGACCATTGTTCACCATTTTTCAAGGGCTACAATCTGGGAGATTTTGGTAAGTCTTGAGTGCTTTTATTTTGGGGCCCGTGTGGGACTCACCTCGACATGTATTCCAAAACCGTAGATTTTTAGTAGACCGGGAGAGAATTATGACATTGAGGTCATGCGTTCAATTTGTAATGTGAGTTGGGTTAGTATGGGGTTTAGTTAGAATTGTCCAGTGGGTTTTAAGCCATGGCAACAAGAGCTGTGCGTGGCGATCGTATACGATTTACGATGACAGTGGGCTGGGACATGGAGTTCCCCAATAGCGAGTCATCCACAATTTTGATGATAGCGGGCTGGGGTGTAGAGTTCCCCAGTAGCAAGTCATCTAGTTTTTTATGATAGCGGGCTGGGACATAGAGTTCCCCAGTAGCGAGTCATCTAGGTTTTTATATGATAGCTGGCTGAGACTTAGAGTTCCTCACTAGCGAGTCATATATGATTTATAATGATAGCAGGCTGAGACATGGAGTTCCTCAGCAGCGAGTCATCTACGATTTCGATGATAGCGGGCTAGGACATAGAGTTCCCCAGTAGTGAGTCATTTACGATTTGGTCTTAGCAGTAGTGACCATACGCATTGTGACATACTTATTTGGTTTTAGCCATAGGGATTATACGCGTTGGGGCGTATCTTATCGATCTTAGTAGTAGCGATCGTTGCTTTGGGATCATTGTATATTGGTACTATATTATTAGTAGTTATTAGGCTAGTGTAGTACAATGAGATATTGTACTAACTTGCTTTTACAGGAGAAGAGCACGTTATGGTATGATCCCTTACTTTTGAGATGGATTTACTGTACTTGTTTATAGGCACTTCGGATTTCCCCTAAGCCACGTTTATGGAGAGGGCCGACTGTGATTTTGTTATTCCTTTCTATTTGTATATAGTTTTAATATACAGTATTTTGAGATAGTTCCACTCACACTAGGCTTTATGTCTGACCCGTGTTTTGTCTTTATCTGCTTCTGTCATGACAACTCTTGGGTACTCGATTGAGTAGTTCGGGAGTCAGGTGCTTTTGGGGATACTCTAGCAGAGTGCACAACTGGAGCATTTTAGAGGTGTGGCATCGATGTTTTGAGATATATAATTGTTATTTTATTGTACATGACAGATCTGTTATTTATATATGAGACTATTGTATCAGATATTTATTCAAAACTCCGTGCTTTTAGAATTGATGTATTCTGACTATTCTGTACAGATATTTATTTGTTAGTTGCTTCCACTAGTGCGGTCTCTTATATATATTGGTATTCTATCTTTATTCATGTATATTTAGTATATTATATGTTGTTATTCCATTGTGAGATCTTATCGATGTCTTGGTTTAGTGTTTTGTTCTAATTTTACCCTAACAGTTTGTCTTTTGTGGTATTTGAAAGTAAGATGATGTTGTAAGGCGACAACTTTTAGGTATTACGAAGGATGGGTCGTTACAACTAGCTAAGGTGACATATAAATATTAATATTCGAATTGTTCGATATTAATTGCTAATTAAATTTATACCTATGAGTTGCAAAACTTTAATGATAAATGCTCCAAACAACTGGATCCAAGCGCCCCTATTTAGTTTCAGTGCAAGATTCCCTGCGACTTGAACTGAGTCCTATGATGCCTTTAGTCCACTAAGGGCACTACCCTTGATCAGACTATGCTCCTAAGCTCGGACTAATAAACCACATGATTTAATGAAATTTATAATCGTTGTAAATTAATTAATTTTTTGTGAAATATTAATTGAAAATTTATTTGATGCTTGATTACCATTAGTATTTAATGAAATGCGTATACATAAAACTTATGTATATGTGTATTAATATACAATATAGATTGAATATTTAAATTGGATTTAAATAGAATAAATACTAAATGGGTTGGGAAAGTTTAAGGCCCATCTTGCCTTTTTCTATAGCCGGTCAAGTTGGGTGGGGGATTGGGAGGAAGTGTTTCAATTTTGAAGTGAAAAAGCAAAGGAGTAATTAAAGGAACACAAAAGATCTCTTGCATTTAATTATCTTTTATTGCATTCTTAAAAGATTTCATTGATCAGTTTTTACTCTCTTCCTCTATCCAAGCACATCTGAAAATTTCGTGACCTTTAAGGATTAAAAATCCCAAAAAAATTCCAATAAAATCTAATTATTAATGGTGGTTATTGTCTCATGATACTTGCAAAATTTAGATGTTGATTTACTCGAATTTGGGAGCTTTATTCATCATTCAAGGTGAAACTTTTAGCTACATCTTAAGGTAATGTTCTAATTTTATTTGATCATATGTTCACATGGTTTAGATCCTATGCATGTTGCATCTCATTTGTATGTTTTATCGTCATGCAATATAATTCATATTTCTTTTATGCCACACCTCAAGTGATTATATATTCATCACGTTAATATAATTTAGATCCCCTTTGTGCTACACCACAATTGACTATATGTTCATTACGTTGATATATTTTAGATCCTTCATCTTATTTGATTAATTATTCATATCTTTGTACAGTTTAGATCTGAACCATTTTACAAGAATTTATATATGCCTAAGTTGTCCTCTCCATTTTTGTTATTGTTTTTGAAATTATTGTTTATAGGAACTATTTTTTGTTAAGTGATATAATTTTAAAACATTTGTATACACAAACAGAAATAATCCACATATGTTGATTATTTAAACTCACCTTGAAAATTGAATTCGTATGTTACATGGTTGTTGTTTTGAACGCAATTCATTTATTTATTATTTACATAAGTGTAAAAGATATTTTTATTTAAATTATGTAACATCATAGACCTTTTGGTTCCTTCCTATGTTAAAAGTTAGATTTAAATTGTTAACTTTAAATTCAAACATACACACACACGCATATATATATATATATATATATTAAATTACAAACTTTATATACATATGTTGTTTTAAATTTAAAATATAGCTTGCAATTATTTATATATGGATATAAGAGAGTGTGTGTGTGTTTGTGTGTGTGTGTGTGTCTTATCTTAATCAAAGTTCATAAAATGGACTTCTTTGTAAAACTATAAAATTTTATTAAAACCCTTCCTTGATTAAAACTAGATTTATAATTGTTAATTTCATATTTTAAAACATATAAAATAGTCAAACTTGATTTTAATATATATCTATGTATGTATGTATGTATGTGTGTGTGTATGTGTGTGTATGTGTGTATGTATCTATTATTATATATATTTTTAACCAAAACTTTGTACAACAAAGGCATATATATAAAGAGGCAATTAGGTCTGTTGTGATGTAAATCTCAACACATATATATGGTTACATTAGCCATGTACACATGCATTATACATATATAAGTGTACTGATAGACTTATAAATTAAAAAAAACTATTTTAACTAAGTAAAGGAAATAAATATTTTACTTTAAATATTTTAGATTAGATCTAAAATCCATTTAGACTTCATAAGCTTAATAACATCTAAAAATGGAATTACTTTTGAAATTCACCTATTTAGCCCACTACAAACTGACCTACGACCATCGGTTATTACATTGTATGATGTGATTGATGTTAATTGGAATAGTGAGGAGAAAACTCATTCCATGTTTTTGTAACATGGTCTCACTATATGATTGTTTGCGTAGGGTAAAGTGTTACTTATACCTGTCTTTATGTCTGACCCATGTTATTATTATTTTCAATAAACTCATAGGTACTCATTCGAGTCTTCTAAGTTTATGGAATAGGTAGTAACTTTTGGAAAAGATGAATAATTTATACCAAACACGAAGCAGGACGCTTATTTTGGAAATAAAAGTTATTTTGAATTTTCCATTGTATAAAACTAAAGTGTATAATGGGTATAAAACTAGAGTTTATAATGGGTTAAGTGTTCATGTCAACATCTTTATACGTCAAGCACGACACCATATTTATGCTTTATTATATTTACCTCCATATGGGAATGAGTTGGGTTAATGAATATGTAATGGCATCTATGAAAAGACAATTTCATGGAATGAAATTATTTGGCTGCTTTATTTACTTAATGTTGTGAAAAAAACACTGATCCCAATTTGTTGCTTGAAAATAATTCTAGTGATGACTGAAGCATCATCGGCAATCATTGTTGTATCTCAAAGCGAGGGATGTAACTACTTGGTATCAAAGCTTAGATTAGAGGATGGTTAAGTGGAACCGAGCTAAGTAGAAACTAAGTGGTAGGAAATAAAAACCTTGTGGAGGTTATATGTTATACATACATACGTATATATATACACACACACAATACTTGTATTTTGATATAGATATATAGGTAGATATATCTATCCCTCTATTATTGTTCTCACCCTCTTTTACTTCCATTTCTTGCGAATGCTTACTTACACAGAGAGCCAAAATGGATCTGCAAAGCGAACGTTTGAATTTAGGAGGTGGATGGATAAATTCTAGTTGGGGTACTGTTAGTACTCAAACTAACGACCTAGTAGGGGAAGCAGCCCCAGAAGTTTGTGCCAAAGCTGGTATTGAAATGCCTACCCCATTGTTGGAAACATGGATATGAATGTGCTCTTTCAGCATTTTTTGGCAAACTTAGTGTAGCAAGAAGTATCATCACTGGCCCAACATGTACTGGAGGCCCGATGCAGCCAGTCGGGGAAGATTTTTCCAAAAATGAATAAGGATTTCCATAGTTTGGAAGGAGAAATGTTTGATGGGATGAAGTAGGTTTTAGAGGATAGTGATTTGCTTATGATTTGTGAAGACTTGAAAAAGGCTAACTCCTAGAAATTAATTCTAGTGATGACTGCAACACCATCAGCTTTCATATTTGGGTCTCTGCTGTGGGCATTTTCGTCCATAGCATGGTGAATACGAAAAGATGTCAAAGAGCATAGAAATGGCCGAAAGGTTCATAATAAAGGTCCCATCATGTAATCACAAAGGCAAGGTAAAGTTTATAGGCAAATTTGGCACACTCTATAAATATACTCAAAGCGCTTCTAAAGTGTTCCTAAGGTTAGGGAATGCGTCTAGGTCTAAACCGCATCTCAATCTGAGCTACAGGTTGGAAGATATGATCATCTTAATATTTGTTCACCACCAACCCGACTTGGGCTCCAACTTGGAGAGCTACTACCTACTTTAATCAAATGGAACATTAAAAGACATTGGAATACTCTACTCAATGATATAAAGTTGTTGGTCTAAATTTCGTTTAATTTTGACTTAAAATGAATGAGTTATGGCACAAAAACATGTATGGCTCAAGTGCTTGAGCATCAAACTTCCAATGGGGAGGTCAGGAATTCGATTCTTGACAAGCACATTATTTTTATGCAATAGGAGGAATGATCCAGTAGGGAATCTAACTGTTTAGTTCCTATCCATTTACTACCTAATAGATCTCTACTCAACCTCACACCTATAAATACCTTATAGATTAGCACACCTAGAAAAAAAAGGAATGAGAAATAATGGCAGACAAGCTTGGAACTTTGGAGACTTCCTAACCAAATCCCGCCTAAGAGTCTTGCCTAACCAAATCCCTCGAGCATCATCACTTTGTCTGAGTATCCCAAAATGAAGAGCAAGAATCTCTTAAAGTAAAACAAGTGGAAGTGAGGGAAAAGGCAGGAGAAAGCACACCATACTTGCATGTTCGGTAGTTAAACTACCGAACAGAAACTTCTATTCGATAGTGAATCCCTGTTCAGTATCAAACTATGGGATAGAAATTCCTATTCGGTAGTAGGGGTCTTGGCAAGATTTCTTGTCCGGTAATGAAGCTACCAGACAAGGATGTGTGTTCGACACTAAGAGAACCACCGAACAAAGGCACATCCAACCAAGGCACAGTCAAACTGAAGCATGACCGAACCAAGGTACCGTTGAACCAAGCATCACTGAACACCACCTACTGAACACAGATTCCTATTCAGTAGCCTACTATCGAACCCAAGCATAGATGAACCATGACATGACCACCGAACTAAACACCATCGAGCCAACTACTACTGGACCGAACAAAGCATATATGGAAAGGCAATCTTGAATATATGGAAGTTTTGGAGCGTATCTTCTATATATGGAAATAACCAAACCGAGCATGTTATATAGGGAAACTATCTATCTTATTGGCCTAACCACTATATACCTTCACTCCTATAAATACTAAAGCTTCTAACAACAATGGAGGAGAATGCTGGATAGCCAAGCTTACAACCATATGGCGGACAAGTTAGAGAAATTAAGATAGGAATAAGCTAACAGGAGCTGCCTAACAGGAATAACCTAACAAGAACTGCCTAGTAGGAACAGCCTAACAAGAACATCCTAACAAGAACTACCTAGCTAGAACAGCCTAACAAGAACAGCCTAACAGGAACTACCTAATAGAGACAACCAAACAGGGATAGGCTAATAGGAACAACTGAACAGGAATAGACAGACAAGAATAGTCAAACAAGAATAGACGAACAGATTTCCTAGGGCTATATCTTACTTTCTGTTGAGCTAAGGATCATTGTATTTTGTATCACATGCATTGTATCAAAGTTTTATAAGAAGAATAATGAAAATGGACAGTGGATGTAGGCACATTCTGACCGACCCACTATAAATCTTTGTTCCTTTACCTTACTGCAATTTACTTTTTGCATAACCTATATGTGATCTAGTCTTTGAAAATCAATCATAATACAAATATAACAGTTATGTTATACACCCCGTATTAACAATTCTTCAATAAAAAGATTGGAGATATTTGTCCACTTTTCGTGCAAACAGTCTCAAAATGGGGAATGTTACAACAGGTGCTCCATATTCTAAAGTACTGCTTCGAATAAAGCCCATCTCCGGTAGTTCATTCTTCTATTTACTAAGCTCGCGCCTTTCTCTAGGAACAATATGCATAATGGGTAAGGCAATAGGTATGGCATATTTTTCTTAATAAATTCAAAATTCAATCTCCTTCAAAGAGGAAGATTAGGAACTTCGATAACGATATCTGGGAAGTCATGAATTACTGATATGGAAACTAACTCATCATGTGATAGGCATACATAATATAGGTTACTGAACATAATATAATACTGATCGTAGTAAACCTCTAAGATGCACCCACTATAAGTACCCAAATGAACCAAATGCCTATCACAATCAAACACCACTCCATACATATCTATCCAGTCATTCTTAGAATTAAACCAAACCAAAAATATCCTAACATAAAGCCATCGCAAATCAAATTAGACACCCAAAATATTTAACTTCAAACCCTTACCAATCATAGATAAATAGGTCGACCCTCCAACAGGATTCAATTCTATAACAGGGTCTGTTATCATACTAGTCTCTAAGTGTAATTCATCTACTAGCTTATGAGTGAGATGTTTCAGTGTTAGATAAAGTGCAAATAGATAAATTAGAAAGATTTAACACGACTTCTCGAATGACTTTCTTCTCCTTTTCCGTAGCTTGAGCTAGGAACAACATCTATATGTAAATTGGAACCACCTGAGTAGAAGTCTTAGGCATGGTTGGACTCTTCCTCTTCATATGTCCGAACTAGTTGCAGTTGTAGCATTTGGCTTTTGAAAGATTCAAATTGCAATCCCTTTCCATATACACCTTGTTAGTTCACTACCTAATCCTAATTCCTTATTTCTATATCCTACCATGGCCCTCATTCCTTCCTTGCATGTATTCTATTGAACTGTCTTTCATTCTACTTTATTAGGTTCTTCCTTAGTAGTTGAATTTAGCAGCGCCATCTCAACCAAGCTCTTAAAAGTATCTCCAGTAAGTACGTGGATCAAAGTAATATCCCTTAAGGATGGATATAACCCCTTAGCAAACTTTGTTTCCTTCTGCACTGGTGTATTGCTATAGTCCAGACCATACTTTGCAAGCTTATTAAACTCATTGACATACTTCTTGACACTACGGCCTCCTTATTCCAATTGAATGAACTTCTCTAGTTCTACTCCCCATTTGGCTTTTGATATTAACTTGACTTCAAATCACCTCTTAAAATTAGTTTAAGTAATCTCGGTCTCGTCTGTCTCGGCAATGTCGGTATCCCACTAGTTCAAGGCCTCCCGTTGCAAGTGTCATGAAGAAATTCGTCTCTGCATCACATCCTCCACACCCATTATACATATAAATGAACTTTCACTTATGAAGGAATTTTGGAAATTGGACTTTTCCATTGTGTCAAGTATAGTTTTCTAGCCCAAATTCATGTATAAAATGCCATAAACGGATAGTGGATGAAGAAGATAAGTAATGTTTACCTTAGCATGCATTTCAGGTCTTGTGCTTATTTTGAAATTTAATTTTAAGAATTAATACAGGAATAAATCAAAATTTATTTAGTAAGTAATTAATCGGACATGTTTGAATTACTCCAAAAAGAGTATAATGGTTTTAGGTGCATTAAAAGAAAAGGTGAAAGATATATACATGCACAAACATTATACTACTTGTGATGGGAAACTTTAACTACCGTGATAATAAAATTAATTGTCATAATTAATGAAAGAAATGTCACATACATTAAAAAGGTAAGATTATAATATAGTCATCGAAGGAAAGCATTTCTTAAAGAAAAGATAAGCTATCTCTTTATTTTTAAAGAGCAAGGTTAAATCTGATTTTTGAAACTGAAAAGATTAATACCAATCAATTACCAATTGAGAGCAATTACTAATAAAGAATAAGGTTCTTAATTAATGTCAATACACACACACACTCTACACACACACATTTTCATATTAATCTATGATTCCTTGCAATAATTAATAATATATATGTGTGTATATATAGAATACTAGTAAATGATATTAGTTGATTTAAATAACAATAAATGCTATTGATTTGAATTGTAATTAATGACTTTAATTGTGAAAGGACTAACGTTAATTTCTTTAAAAAAAATAAATGGAAATGGATTTTTAATATATGTAAGGGGAAGTGATATAAATAAAGAAATAATTTTCCCACATCTAAACTTCACTTAATTTACACCTATAAATACATACTTAACCCTAACCTCTCTCTTCCAAATCCTATCCACTACATCTATAATTCTTCATATGTTCTTCTTCTTCTTCCTCCAACCCTAAAACTATCTCTTTAAATAAATTAAAATTAAAACTTCAAATTAGAATAAAAAATCAAATTTAAGAAAAAAGAATCAAATCAGTAATTACAAGCTAAGAAGAGAAGGAAGAAACACCAAATTAAGTCGGGTTAAGGGAGAGGTTTCGTCAAACATCATTCCAAGGTAAGTGGATTTATCTACGACATGATTATGATGGAGATATTTAGTTAAATTTAAATTATATATCTATCAAAAATTAAACATGTGATTTTTATTTGAAAATATAATTTTTATTAAAGGCTTATGTGATTTGAAAAAACTCTAGGTAATGATTTTATCAGCATTATTGTTGTACGGTTTAGGGGAGGGTAAGTTGGATAAAAATTCACCTCTAAAATTCTACTAATCTTGTTTATTTTAATAGATTTGGATTAAATTAAACAAATAGAGATGAACCTATATATAACTATGAAATCATATGTATTTGACTGTTGTGATAAGTTTGAATTAATTTAAAAAGTAAAGGCGAATATATATATATCCTTTAAAATTTCTTCTAGATTCAGTTGTATCACTTTTGGATAAAACGAAATATATGATAGATAGTTGAATAACTATATACAATCAATGCGATAAACTATGTAGAAATTTGGAGATGAACAAAGATAAAATTGGATATAAATACCTGGTTAAAGATGAACTTTACAATTATACTTAAAGCCGGAATAAATATAAATAATGACAAAGAGAACAACAACAAATAAACTAGTTTAGACGTCTGAAAATACAACCTGGCAAATGAATAATGCCTGAAACTAAAAAAACAAGGAAATACATTAAAACTAAGGAGGTTCAGACATCTGAATATTATAGTTAGACATCTAAAACCAAAGTCGGATGTCTGAAATCGAAGTCATACATCTAAAAAGGGGTCTAGACACCAGAATAATAGATTCAGGCGTCTAAATTGTTGTAGAAGGACAAGTCGAACCTAAACCTGGTATAGACCAAGTAGGATATTTTGAGGGAAACCTATTCCCACTTCCTTGACTTTGGGGCTCACGTTAGTGCGTGAAGCTATGTATCGTGCTGGAATTTGTTTCATACTTAGTGACGTTCGAGAGTTCATGTTTCATGATGTTGTACAACGATGCTCAACACGGTGGGCTATTATATCGCAACTGGATGCTCTTATCATTACTGTAGTGCACTCGGTCTCATGTTTTAGCATGCTAGGTTATAGGGAAGGGTGATGAAGACATCCGCAACAGTTTGGTTTTACGGCCAGCATAGCGGTTGAAACTATGGAGGAGTCGAATGGTTAAGCGACTTCTTTAGCGTTAGGATGAATGACATAGAATGTAGGACATGTTTACCACTGGGATGGTTACCTGATGCTTTGGTTGGCCATAAATTACCTGGGTTGCATGCTTAGGCATTGTGATGTACGCTCAATGTGTGTGTGTGCGGTTTAAAAGTTTACTATTGAGTATGTTAACTTAATGAATAGTTAGTAGTCCATTGTTGGGACCATATGCTAGGGGGATTCGTAGCTTCTAGATGTCCAACCTTTGGGTGGAAACCTTCATAGGTCATTATTGGATTTAGGTGCATTAATAATTATTACCCTACAATGTATAAAGTGAACAATCCTTTATATGTAGTGCGCACATACAAATGAACACCCCAAGGTTGTGTAGATTATAATTGAAATTTAATTACTTGCTAACGCCGTACCACTAGTAATATAATTCACTCATTAGACCTTGTTTGATCCCCTTCGTTTCTCCTTCTTTATACCTATTACAGGTGGATAAGGCAGTAGGTAAGGTGACTTGATGCTTAGAGATATATTTATTTATAGTCATTTTCCCTTTGTGCCTTATTATATTTATTAGTCAGACTTTGTTGTATTTTTATTTGGAGACACCATTAAGAAATTTCTTGTATGGGCTACTATTTCTTTTGAAAAAGTAATAAAATTGAAATATTTCCGTATTTATATGTTTTTCCTTTCACTACGAGATCTGAAAGTATAGAATTTCTAAAGTTATATTTATCTCTGTATCATATATACCATCAAAACTTAATGATTCGTACTTCTTGCATGGTGTTACTTCAAACGACGTTCTGGGCTCTGGATCGCTGTGTCCGAAGCTGTAGATTGTTACAAAATCCCCACATAATTTAGGAAAGTCCAAAGCAGATGAAGAGGCTGGGACAGCCTCATGTGCTTGTGATGTGGATCTTCCATTAGGATTAAGTTTAGTTTGACCTCTTGCTTGAAAATACCAACATAACGATACTGGAATGTTCATGTCCAGAACCTCAGCAGCCTCACCAGATCCATTTCTAGTTTGATTACTCATTTTCACTTATGTGTAAAAAGGATCTATTAGCAACTTCCTTAGATAATAGTAAGCATTGCTGAAATACATGGGTGTGTTTGTGTTATATATATATATAATAATTTTATAATACACAAGTACATTCTCACAATAGATGATAATCCCTAAAGAATCCTAAACCTAGGCTTTGATACCAAATGTAATAACCCGTGCCACCGGATACACCGATTCAAAGCCCAAAAATGACATTTGAACTCGCATCATGTCAACAAGTACGAATCTTAAGTTTTTGTGGTTTATACGATATATAGATAAATAATCTTTTGAAACATTTTATACTTTCAAGTCTCATAGCAAAAGGAATAAAATACAAATATTGAAAATATACCAAATCATTTGTCGTCTCAAAAAATAGTAGTCCATACAAGAAATGTCTAAATAGTGTCTCCAAATAGGAATACAATATAGTCTGACTGATAAATATAATAAGGTAAATAGGAAAATAACTATAAGTAAATATATCTCTAAAGTGCAATGTCACCTTCTCCATGCACCTTATCCCCATCTACTACCTTGTCCTCTTGTAATAGATATAAAGTGGGAGATGGAGGGGATCAAACAAAGTCTGATGAGGGAGTTACATCACTAGTGGTATGGTATAAACATGTAAATAGATTATCATTTATAATCTACAATACTTAAGGGTGTTCCTTTGTGTGTGTACTGTGTATATGGAATTAGTCAATTTACACACCATAAGGTAACAATCCTTGGTAAGCCTAAATTCAAAAAATATATACGAGATTCCTACCCGAAGGTTGAACATCTAAATCTAGGTAAACCTATGAACTCGTCGAGTATAATGTCTCGACAATGAACCCCCTAACCATACATTGAGTAAACATTATCAATGGCAAATCGGTTAAGTTGCACAGTCCACATCACAACACATAAGTACATACGGGACACAAAGTATTGATGATAACTTGCCACTAAAGAATTGAGTAACCTCCTTGTTAGTGCCCATATCCTATACTATATATCATTCAACCTACAGCAAAAAGGGTGGACCAACAATTAGACTCCCTTATAGGCGCAACTGCTTATTTGCACACTCATCCTACTAATGGCAGATGTCTCCACCTCCTTCTCCATGGTCAACCCACATGTGACCAGAGCCAGCTATAATAACGATAAGAGCATCTAAGTGTGGTATAATCACACGTCGTGCTGAGTATCAAGTTATACAGCATCATGAAGTGTGAACCTAGATATGTCACCAAGTGTGAAACAAGTCCAACATGTTACAAACTCCATGCGGTTATGTGAATTCCCAAAAGTCAAGAAAGTGGGAAAAGTTTCTCCAATCCATCCTACTTAGCCTGCACCAGGTCTAGGTTTAACCCGGGCTGTCTACATGTTTTTAGTCGACTCAATATTCATGTCAGTCAACTGTATTTTTGCACCCTATATTTTTCTATAAGCAAGATTAGTCGATTGGTCAACAATTCTAGTCAACGGGAATGGAATTCAGTCGAATGCATCCTCCAGTCAGTCGACTGTTTGACCCCAATAATGAACTGGTTACTTGTGGGTTGAACTCGAGTTTTTCTTAGGGTTTTATAGAGCAATTTCAGTTGATCGACCTTATTTTTAATCGATTGGATTTGTAAGAATTTGTTTTTTCTAGCATGTTTAAATTATGATGTTAGTCAAGTTTTAATTATTTAATTTAGTTCTTTTTATTCGATTTTTTACATATGAACTTTGAAATTGTACGACCTTAACTTTTAATAGGTATCTATGTATAAATCCAACCCCTTTATCACATCCAACATTTTATACATTTAATGGTTCATCTACGTATTCGATTTCTTTCGAAGTTAATAGAATTAGATTTAGGTGAATTTAAAGGATGTATACATGAATTCACTTTTATCAATTCAAGTTTATTGCTAAATTAGGCTTATATGTTTAGAGGTGAATTCTAACCAATTTACCTTCCCCAAGTTGCAATAAATATATTATCGAATAATTGTCTAGGGTTTCCAATCATCTCTATTTTTGTACACCAATTCAAATCAAAAATCATATTACAATTCTAAATATATGTATAAAGGAAATTAATTACTTATTTACATTATAGTTATGTCGTAGATAAACCCACTCACATTATTCGTTGTTTTTAAGAATTCCTTTTAGTAGAAACCTTCATGCTTTTCCCTATTAATTTGTTTTGTATGTTAGCCCTTCATCTTCTATTTTCTTTGTTGATTTTTGGCTTAGATCTCTTCTCTTTTTCTTTATTTGATTTAAAATTATTTGAAAGATTTTGGTTTTGAATTATGGAAGAAGGAGAAGAAAGAATGGTATTTGAAGCTAGGGTTTTGTGGCAGCTTTAGAATAAAGACGATGAATGTAGAATGACTTAAGATTAAGTATATATCCCTTCTATAGATAAAAACCCAAAATCCTCATCAGCCCACATGGGCCTCGACCCGTTTCCCTTTGAAACGCATGCTACATTAAAAAATCTGTATCTCATTCATCTGGTATCCATTTCTGACGTTTTATATATGAATTTAGGTTGGAAAAATCTACTTAAGGGAATGGAAAAGTCAAAATCTCAAAATTCTCATTTCTACAAATTTAGTTTTTTTATGTAATATTATCAAAATGCCATTTTTAATTAATTGTTTATTTTTACTAAAAATACGGGTGTTACAAAATGTATTTATTTGAGAGGTATATGTAATACAAGTAGAATTTATATTCTTTTTCATATAATTGATCGCTTTTTTGAACATTTTTGTATGAAGGTATATGGGTCGCCTCAAAAGAGGTGAATCAAAAGGATGACATTGAAGGCTCAATATGTCAAGCACATATTGTTAAAGAAGCATCCATGGTTTTTGAATATTATTTCGAAGACCATGTTATCTAATAGTGGTCGTCATAATGATGATACTATGGATGAGTCAAATGACTTTTCTCTTTCTATTTTTAAAGAACCAGGACATTTATCTGGAAATTTAAAGGATGGAAGTTTTCAAACACTCAAAAATATTTCCATAATTAGAACAACGGTCTTTCTCAGTTGTGCAGAATTATGAAATCTTATTAACTTTGTAAAAAGATATTTGTTTATTTATTTTTAATATCGTGTTATATGTCATAATCATATTTATTTTATAATATCAATTGTTTAATAGTCGGTTTGAGGAACAAAATCCAAGGGTTCAACCCAGTAAAAGATTTGAGGCTTGATTTCAAAAATATGCAAGCATATATAGTCGTGGAATAAATTTAATTTGAAGAAGTTTATTATATATATTAATATGTATTAATCTAATTCAATAAGTTGTTGATAATGTAATCTGTGATATTTCTTATAAGACTCTTGCATTTGGTCCATTAAAGAAATACGAACAATGCCCAATCATGTGCGTAAACGACTTTAATTTTACATGACAGAGTTTAGAGCTAGTAAACCAACTTATAACAATGTGATATGTGTTAAAGTCGATGAACATGATGATAATTTACAAGATTATTATGGAGTGTTATAGGATAATTAAACTCGCTAATTCGGTAATACCACAACTTAAAACTTATTTATTCAAATGCAAGTGTTTGATACTACTCCTGATGTAGGAGTCCATCATATATAAAGATTATAATTTGTTGAGGTAAACCATAAAAGGTGATATAGAGAAAACGATCTACTTGTGCTAGTAATATAAGTTTATTATGCTCCTTGTCCTACCATGTACAAAAACAAAGAGGACTGGTGGTTTGTCGTTTAAACACAACAGAGATGGTCATTTAATGGGGGCAAGATCATAATCGATTATCAACAATACAAAAATGATTCGGGGTATAACGAAATACACCAAATAATAGAAGATACCGATGATTTAAGGCTACTTAATAATGAAGTATTTGATGTAGTTGAATTAGATGAAGATGTCGAGGTTAATGATGATGATGATGGTGAAGTTGAAGTTAATGAACAAGAGTACGATGATGATATTGATATTAGTGTTGACAATTATAGGATATGTATAATTGATTGTAAGACTTCTTTTATACATGCACGTTGATGTTAATAATCAATTTGAAGGTATATGTATGCATGTCGTGACCACTGAATGTACAATATTTCAATCTTGGGCTCATACACCTTAAAACCAAATCTGTTCCATTCTTTGTTTTTATTATGTGAATCTACATATCCATTATTATATTGTATACACCCTGAAATCACTTGTTCTAATTGATGATCTAGTTGCATGTTGTTGTAAAGCACAAGTTACATATCCATTGTTGTATTGTATACATATTTGTATATGTATTATCATAACATATTATTACAAAGGCATATATTTGATAGTTACGACCGATGAAAGCTACTGCACGATAACACAAATTTATTTATAATTTAAAATGATATAGTAAGAAGCCTGGTTGTTTTCTTGAGTAGGTATTCAAATAGTTTATATAATATTAGGATTAGCCAAGTGTGCATAAACTATTACATTTATCTTCGGAAGATGAAAAATAAATCCTAGATTGCATGAAGGTGGTTTGAAGTCAACATATTATTATTGAAATTTGTCATTAAGTGTTGTAAAATTAGATTAGTTATATAATATAATACAAAATGCACATATTTATAGTTTTATAACCTCTTTTCAACAGACAACCTTCATATGGAATCGACTGCAATGGAGCTATAAGAGAGGATGCACTATGCTAGCGTGTAGGACGATCTAGCCAACATTGGATAGTTTGATGTTAGCTCAAGTATTTTTGGTAATCCATGTGTATAATTAAATATTAAATATTAATAGTTCTCTATATGTGTTATTAAATTTGAAAAATATGCAATATGATAAGTAGAAGTTAGAGTCGATGAGTTGCATATGTTAGACATTGAAATCACTTTCGATGTACATAAAGAAATCTTCAATTCTCTCACCGGTGAGAAAAGGTGTAAACATGGTTACGAAAACATTATTGGGGTATTTTTTCAAACTTAATTAAACATATTCAAATATATGCCATGTGTGACGACCCGCCCTTCACGACCCTCGAAAATCGACACAAAATACTCAACAGTATAATATGCCGACGATCGAATGCCGGAAAAGACAGATTGTAGAAGAATAAGAAAGAAGGTAGAAGAAGAAGAAACTAAACAACAACAGAACCTCACAGTCGCAGCGGATAAAATATAATATATAGAACAGAACTTTACACAAACCAAAACTATATCTGTTTATATACAATACATCATCATCAGAGTATATCAATACAACCAATCATAACCAGTCAAACAATCTCAACAATCACAGCAGCGGAATAATACAAGTACGAGAAATACGTCTCGGACTCCAGCTCCTCTCCTGAGCTCCATAGCAACCTATCCTGTAAATATACTCGGTCTGACCCAAGCATTATAATAAAATAACACCCGAGTCAGTCTGGAATACCAGCGCATCATAAATACACCCAATTGATTATTAAAGTTTCAAAATCCTTTGAAAATCAAAAGAATCTCGTAAGACCACGTCACAAATAAACATGCCGGGTTTTTACCTTACGATAACTAAAACACTTTTTATAAAAATCCTCTGATATTATAATAGTGTCTATTTACAAATACTTATAAAATAGCCGAAATTGTTACATTCATTAAATTCCGGCATACTAGGTATACAAACAAAACACGTACAAGGCACATAGGGAGAATGGATTTCCAACGAATGACTAGGCATTGGGGTACCACCTGTCACAGTACGTGGCCTAGATCACAGTACCGAGGACCCACCCTAAGTCCCCTGCAACACAAGGCCGGAATCACCTATGGGCAATTCCGAATATAATCACCCCACGGTTGTGATCAGCAACCGCACCACTAAGCCGAAATAAAAGGGACATCTAGACAGGGATGACCATACTCTCCAGTGGGCGCTACCCACGAAGCCTTGCTGCATAACCCCTGATTTTCAGTCATTCCCGGTTGATGAGGCTTGAGGCTAAGCGTTACCTTTATAGAACATATCCCTTTGAATGCCCATCGCCCACCTGACGATGTCACGAAAGCATTCGTCCATACAAGTCCGTCCCGGGTCCGAACGGAACCGAAGGCACTACTCCTACTACATCCATTTTGAAAATATCCTCAGGATTAGTAGCGACTAGCCCTTGCACTTCACAGCTCCATCTTTGACTCCGAACACGTTACACGAAACGTACAAACCGGATCGAAGTGGTTTTCGAGAAATAAATCTCGATCCCGGTCTCTTCGAAACGATCAGCGCTTTTGGCCAATATTGATAGTCGGTGATTTAACTATCAATTCACATTCACAAGCATCCATAAGCATCCATCACACAATAAATAATATCACACATTATTTATTCTTCCCCTTTAATATCTTTAAAAGATATATTTTCACATTTCAAAACTCATTTGAAACGAATTCCCAAATTTCTTCCTTACACGGTAAAGTCTTACCATTTATTCCCATTTGGAAAAACCAAGCTTAAACAATTTAGATTAAAAACAATTAAAATACTTTATAGCGAAATATACTTATAAATATATAAATGCACTTCTAGTTATTTACTCAAAATATATTTTCAAAACTACTTTAAATAGTATTTATTTAATAGGATATAACTCGATTTAAATAAGGGTTCAATTTACTAAATATTTACCGGTAGTGTTTTTAAAAAGATAATACTAACCTTTTCCATAACTTAAACAAATAACTTTAAAATAATTTAAACTTTTCTTCTCTAAAAATAATAATTTCTTGAAAATACTCTTTAAACAATTTAAACTTTAACTTTAATTAAATAAAAACCTTTAAAACTCTAACTTGGTTTTTCCCAGGGAAATACTATCCCGTTCAAACATTCCAAAGTATCCTTCATATAAATCCAAACGATTTATTTCAAATTCAATTTATGTTTACAACATAAATTCCCAATTCCATACTTATCTATAACTTCATCCGAAGTTCGCACTCAATTTCCCATACCCGGAAATTCATTTTAAATTATAGTTTAAAACATTTTTAAGTAAGATAAATTTGGAGAATTCTTCAATGAAAACCACATTTCCAATTTACTTAAATAAAATCCCAATGGAGAAAACGGTATTTTAAAATATTCTATTAGCACTTAAAATCGTACATTTATATTCGGAAGCTTCATTTTAACATATTTTACCTTCCCGGATATCACTATTCATCATTAAAATAAACCACTGTTATTTTACTCAATTTATAATTTCATAGAATTCATTTCCAGAAAATTTATATTTCACATTTAACGATTGATAAATTTTCCACAATATATAAAATCCCCATTTTACCAATTTACATTTTCCATTCCAAAAACGGAATCCAATTTTTATATTCCTTTAAATTCCTTATTTAAAAATTTCTTTAATTTCTTTTAAAACACCAATTTATTCATTTATAATTTAATTCTGGATTTACCATTTATCCACAATATCACAGTACAATTTAATGTCAGATTTATCAATCACAACACATAAACAGGCATCATTATCAACTATAAAATAATTATTACATTGTGAGGAATCCAGTTGGATCCCTCCAACCTGTTTCTCCCTGCATCACAAATATTAGCACATCACATATATAAATATCACTCCAGACTGATAATAACAATTATATTCAGCCAATCACACAGATATTTAAATATCAATTATTTAAAATGACTAGCATCCAGATGTGAGTGAGAAAACTCACTTTGAGTTTCGGCGAGCGTTCGAAATTTAAATTAAACCGGACGGTGTCCGATTTAACTCAAATTTTTACTTGCCCGGAATGACTCCGGATCTGTACCATCACGAAGCATTCGTCTCTGCGATTCCAACGCCACCAATTTCGTTAAAATCTGAGGTCGTACGAATAAGTTATGAATTTACAAAGTATTGAAATCGATTTGAAAACATTTTTTTTAAACTTTACCATCACAAAATCTCGGCCCTCCATCACTAAACGAGCCCGCCCTCCTTCTTCTTCATTCGCGTTCGTGTCCAGGGTGATAAAACCCATAGCCGCCTCTAGGGTTAGCAATCACCGTCCCTTTCGTCGAGTTCGACAATGATCTGAACCCACCCCGAGAAGCACCACCTCGCACTCCACCAACGTCATCCACCTCGTACCACTCGGCCCCCCCTACGCACGGATATTCGTGCACGAATACACCACGAACGCGGCTGCCTCTTCCCCTCTATTCTCCACGAAACTCGATCTCAACCGTTCACCTCGAAGAACTCGCCATCCTCTTCATATTTCCAGTTGAAAATTTCTGAAATCGTTGCTTGGATTTCGAGATTTTTGAGGGAGAAAACTAGGAGATATCGGCCATTCATGAATACTAGCGGCGGCTCCCGTTATTGCTAGGGTTTAGATGAATATAAACGTATATATATAATAGTTTTAATATTATTTAATTAATAAAATTTCTCGATTTAACCGTAAATGCAAACGACCTCCAATCTACGCGTTCCGACAGGCGATTATAGGGTTTTTCAATGTCCCGGACACAATGGAACAGGTTTCTTAAACTAATTTGATCATATACACGAGTTACAGAATTAAACGGTCAATTTAAAATTAAATCGGTTAAATCGATTTCGATGCGTTTCGAGCTGCCACGGTCAATCGACAACTCCGATTGCTACGAAAATTGAAATCCGATAATAACTAACTATTACGGATCCAATGGAACTGGTTTCGTCGAATTCCGAGACTGTGCCCCGGAAGGCTATTTTAACTCGTCTATTAAATCTAGCGATTTTCAAACTTAACGAAAGCGCGTAAAATTTCACTTTTAAAATTTTAATAACTTAACAATAAATCATATAAAATTTATAAACACATTAAAAATCATTCTGGCTCATTCCAGACTAAAATCTGATTAATTGCAATATTTTATTATTAAATCCTATTATTAAATTAATATAAAATCCCAAATAATAACTTATTCACTTTAAAATTCATCTAAAATTCCAACAATATTATTTATGTCCAAATAGACTTTAAAATAAATTTTAAAACCATTTTATAGCTATTTACACCCAGATTCACCTTTTTATCCTAATCCCGAATATTTAATTATTATTTAATTATTATTTTTCCATTAATCAAATTCAACCAGAATTGCTATAAATTAAAATTATAGCTCATTTTCATTGATTGAACCCAAATCCATTCATTTCAAAATCAATTAAGAATCCACATTAACATTTAAAACGAATTAAATGTTCAAATTCAATAGCTTAAAAATACGGGATGTTACATTCCTCCACCCTTATAAAAACTTCGTCCCCGAAATTTGCTAAGGTAAAAATATACTCTCAAACTCATTTACTTATCCAATTTGCTTAGTTAAAAGCTTATATTCACTTTCCCAAAAAGTTTCAGCTCCAATTCAAAACCATTTGCTTTATTTACTCTAAAGCCTTTATTTTAACATTTGCTTCCAAAATAACTTTACTAGTTATTAAAAATTTTCCCAAAACCCCAAAAAATTTCTAACTCCCAAAATTTTTGAAATTTTTTGGCAGAATCTCCCTTGCACGGAGGAGCTTCTGCGATATCGCAGGATACACAAATATATATACATCGGCTCACACGGCCGGAAACCAAAATATATCACAATATATATATATATCATTTCCCAATTATATTTGCGTAGGCGTACCTTTTAGCAAATTTTTAATAGCAAGCGGCTAATATATCGCATATACGCGCTCCAACTCTCTCGAACGCCTCCCGTACCTGTACTAAACTCAACAAACTCATCAGTTTTCAAAGATATGAGCATTTTCATAATATTTCCAATATAAATGCAAGCCAAACATATCCATTTCATAACCAAACCAAGCAAACTTCATCATTAACAATGTTAACCATATTTTATCAACAATTCAAAGTTTTCAATCACTTTTCAAATTACTTATTCAAGTCCAAACTTCATTCTATTTCTCTTGAATGACTTACATTCAAATTCTCTATATGCAATTTATATTTGTTACAACCAATTCATTTCTATTCAAAAATATGATTTACATATGTCTTACTTACATCTCTTATTTAAATTTAAATTCCCTATTTGATTCACCATCAAATTTTATTTTTAAATTTGAAGCATTTGCATTACTTTTATGATCCACCTCCATTCACATGCAACATTACTCATTAAAAGGTCAATTCATTCCTATTGATTCAAAATCAATTCCATTCGTCATTTAAACCAATTCACTTGCATTTATTTACAAAACTCTTTGAATTGGGTTCCCATTCATATCAATTTATTCAAAAAAAATCAATTTCAATTGCCTGTTAAACAACTCAATTCCGATTACAAGCAATTTCATGTTATTCAAGTAAAATGAACTCCATTGCATGGTTCACAATTCAAGTATTTTCTTCCCAAACGCAATTGTTAAATTGAATATTTCCTTTACATCTTTATTTCATCTCAATAATTAATTAATACAATTATACATGCATTTCCATTTTTATTATTTAGCAAATTGCATTCAAGATTACGTAATAAAGCTCATTCACAAAAGTTTCATTATCTTCTCATATCAATTTTATTTTATTTTCATTTGATTCTCATTCAAATCAAATTTCAATTCATTTACAACTTTAATGCTCTTTGTTTATTTATCCAATCCATGTACAAATTTATTTTATTAACAAAGAGACCATTTAAATTATTTCTCTCATTTGAATTTTATTTACAATTCAAATTCATCGTTATTATAGCTAATTCCATTATTCATTCACACTCTCAACATTTATTATCAAAATTAAACCCCAATCCAAATCAGGCGTTTTATTTACCTTTCAAATTTTGACTAAACTATCAAAATTCTATTTATTGCAATACAAATTCCATTTAATTTAGATTACACAAGATTTATTTCCAAACAATCATTTTGGATTTAATTTAGTGAGCATTTACTCCATTTAACCTCATTTCAACTAAATTAAATTTCCTTCCGATTCTATTCTTATCCAAATTTTATTCAAGTTTAACTAAATTTTATTTAGCCAAAATTAAATTCATCCACCTCCTTTACTACTTCAATAATAATTGAATTCTATTCAATATTGCTTATAATGCATCTGAGTTTTGAATTCCACTTCAATTTATTCCTCCATAAATAAATTCAAAACTTATTTATTATTTAAGTTCATTCACATCTTTTATATCTCACTTTACTTTATCTTACTTTACATTCCATTAAGGGTTAAGTTTGAATTCACCTCTCCACCCAGCTATACCCCATTTGTGATTATAATTCCATTGTACTTGTATTTACAATCAAATTTTCCATCTTTAGGTTCATCAACTTATTTATTTATAAGTTTACATTGCTCATTTTAATCCATTTACATCTTATAATCACAATTCCTAATTTCATATTATAAGTATAACACTTAATAGTTTATGGGTACAATTTGTTACACAATGACCCACAATTACAAAGTCATTTAATCATTCAACTTAACTCAAATTAATTCCAATTTCCAATTTTATTTAACTTATCCCAAGTTAAATTCAACTTCTATTCACTTCAATAACTTCATTTACTTCCATTTACCCAAATTAAATTTTAATTTCAGGATTAAAATTTCCATCCTTCCTTCCTCACTTAAATCAACTTTACTTCCAAAATTATAGTTGATTTATTTCAATTTCCACATTTTTACTTTAACAGAATTCCCAGAATTCAATTTACCCGGATTTATTTCAAAACCACTTTGAAATATAAATCAACACATTTCCATTTGATATCCAAATCAAATACCAAATTCCAAAACAATCTATTTTTAACAAACAAATTTTCCTTTTTGAAAATTCTAAAATTACTTGTTTCTCAAACAAGTCCAAACAATATCATAACCACTATTTTGGTAGCAATCCATCACTTTAGAAACTCGAAAATGAATTCTAATGATGTGGCCAGCATCATCAGGATTATTTCCCAGCGACTGAAGTGAGTTCAATGCTTTCCACTTCCAAAATTCACTTCAAATCAATTTCCATTCAAAAATATTTTCCAAAATATACTCCATCATTGACTTCAATAGCTTTGGAAAACATTTCAACATTTCCAAGGTTTTCTAAATTCCCAAATCCTTTATTTAAATTCATTTAAAACACTTCTCAAAATTTCGGGCATTTAAAATTCTGGTTTAAAGCAAATTTTAATTATACTTCTTCTTACTTAAACCATATTCAGTTAATTCTGTTTAGTTATAAACCATTTAAATATTTTAAATTCCTATTTGCTTAGAAATCATTTTGAATTTTTAAACCATTTTTTTTAATTTCTTATTTGATTATAGAAGAAACAACCAAACAAACATCCAATATATATGATTTAGAAAACTATCTCTTTATATCAAAATATAATTTTTGGGTAAAATTATTTAATTTACCCACTTTAAAAACAATACTATGTCGGTTTATCTTGTTTAAGAGTTTAGAAACCCCTATCGATACGGTTGTACTTCCCGCACCGACCAGAATTCATAAACACTCAACCGATAAGTCAACACAGTATAAAAACAATTTTATATTCACTAACAAGTACGCTCTCATAACTATTATTACACTCAGCTCATTATAGAGTACTATCGACTCTGTTTAATGAGTAATTTCCCACCAAAGCCTAGGTTGTCGCCAACCTATGCTCTGATACCAAGTGTGACGACCCGCCCTTCACGACCCTGGAAAATCGACACAAAATACTCAACAGTATAATATGCCGACGATCGAATGCCGGAAAAGACAGATTGTAGAAGAATAAGAAAGAAGGTAGAAGAAGAAGAAACTAAACAACAACAGAACCTCACAGTCGCAACGGATAAAATATAATATATAGAACAGAATTTTACACAAACCAAAACTATATCTGTTTATATACAATACATCATCATCAGAGTATATCAATACAACCAATCATAACCAGTCAAACAATCTCAACAATCACAGCAGCGGAATAATACAAGTACGAGAAATACGTCTCGGACTCCAGCTCCTCTCCTGAGCTCCATAGCAACCTATCCTATAAATATACTCGGTCTGACCCGAGCATTATAATAAAATAACACCCGAGTCAGTCTGGAATACCAGCGCATCATAAATACACCCAATTGATTATTAAAGTTTCAAAATCCTTTGAAAATCAAAAGCATCTCGTAAGACCACGTCACAAATAAACATGCCGGGTTTTTACCTTACGATAGCTAAAACACTTTTTATAAAAATCCTCTGATATTATAATAGTGTCTATTTACAATACTTATAAAATAGCCGAAATTGTTACATTCATTAAATTCCGGCATACTAGGTATACAAACAAAACACGTACAAGGCACGTAGGGAGAATGGATTTCCAACGAATGACTAGGCATTGGGGTACCACCTATCACAGTACGTGACCTAGATCACAGTACCGAGGACCCACCCTAAGTCCCCTGCAACACAAGGCCGGAATCATCTATGGGCAATTCCGAATATAATCACCCCACGGTTGTGATCAGCAACCGCACCACTAAGCCGAAATAAAAGGGACATCTAGACAGGGATGACCATACTCTCCAGTGGGCGCTACCCACGAAGCCTTGCTGCATAACCCCTGATTTTTAGTCATTCCCGGTTGATGAGGCTTGAGGCTAAGCGTTACCTTTATAGAACATATCCCTTTGAATGCCCATCGCCCACCTGACGATGTCACGAAAGCATTCGTCCATACAAGTCCGTCCCGGGTCCGAACGGAACCGAAGGCACTACTCCTACTACATCCATTTTGAAAATATCCTCAGGATTAGTAGCGACTAGCCCTTGCACTTCACAGCTCCATCTTCGACTCCGAACACGTTACACGAAACGTACAAACCGGATCGAAGTGGTTTTCGAGAAATAAATCTCGATCCCGGTCTCTTCGAAACGATCAGCGCTTTTGGCCAATATTGATAGTCGGTGATTTAACTATCAATTCACATTCACAAGCATCCATAAGCATCCATCACACAATAAATAATATCACACATTATTTATTCTTCCCCTTTAATATCTTTAAAAGATATATTTTCACATTTCAAAACTCATTTGAAACGAATTCCCAAATTTCTTCCTTACACGGTAAAGTCTTACCATTTATTCCCATTTGGAAAAACCAAGCTTAAACAATTTAGATTAAAAACAATTAAAATACTTTATAGCGAAATATACTTATAAATATATAAATGCACTTCTAGTTATTTACTCAAAATATATTTTCAAAACTACTTTAAATAGTATTTATTTAATAGGATATAACTCGATTTAAATAAGGGTTCAATTTACTAAATATTTACCGGTAGTGTTTTTAAAAAGATAATACTAACCTTTTCCATAACTTAAACAAATAACTTTAAAATAATTTAAACTTTTCTTCTCTAAAAATAATAATTTCTTGAAAATACTCTTTAAACAATTTAAACTTTAACTTTAATTAAATAAAAACCTTTAAAACTCTAACTTGGTTTTTCCCAGGGAAATACTATCCCGTTCAAACATTCCAAAGTATCCTTCATATAAATCCAAACGATTTATTTCAAATTCAATTTATGTTTACAACATAAATTCCCAATTCCATACTTATCTATAACTTCATCCGAAGTTCGCACTCAATTTCCCATACCCGGAAATTCATTTTAAATTATAGTTTAAAACATTTTTAAGTAAGATAAATTTGGAGAATTCTTCAATGAAAACCATATTTCCAATTTACTTAAATAAAATCCCAATGGAGAAAACGGTATTTTAAAATATTCTATTAATACTTAAAATCGTACATTTATATTCGGAAGCTTCATTTTAACATATTTTACCTTCCCGGATATCACTATTCATCATTAAAATAAACCACTGTTATTTTACTCAATTTATAATTTCATAGAATTCATTTCCAGAAAATTTATATTTCACATTTAACGATTGATAAATTTTCCACAATATATAAAATCCCCATTTTACCAATTTACATTTTCCATTCCAAAAACGGAATCCAATTTTTATATTCCTTTAAATTCCTTATTTAACAATTTCTTTAATTTCTTTTAAAACCCCAATTTATTCATTTATAATTTAATTCTGGATTTACCATTTATCCACAATATCACAGTACAATTTAATGTCAGATTTATCAATCACAACACATAAATAGGCATCATTATCAACTATAAAATAATTATTACATTGTGAGGAATCCAGTTGGATCCCTCCAACCTGTTTCTCCCTGCATCACAAATATTAGCACATCACATATATAAATATCACTCCAGACTGATAATAACAATTATATTCAGCCAATTACACAGATATTTAAATATCAATTATTTAAAATGACTAGCATCCAGATGTGAGTGAGAAAACTCACTTTGAGTTTCGGCGAGCGTTCGAAATTTAAATTAAACCGGACGGTGTCCGATTTAACTCAAATTTTTACTTGTCCGGAATGACTCCGGATCTGTACCATCACGAAGCATTCGTCTCTGCGATTCCAACGCCACCAATTTCGTTAAAATCTGAGGTCGTACGAATAAGTTATGAATTTACAAAGTATTGAAATCGATTTGAAAACATTTTTTTAAACTTTACCATCACAAAATCTCGGCCCTCCATCACTAAACGAGCCCGCCCTCCTTCTTCTTCATTCGCGTTCGTGTCCAGGGTGATAAAACCCATAGCCGCCTCTAGGGTTAGCAATCACCGTCCCTTTCGTCGAGTTCGACAATGATCTGAACCCACCCCGAGAAGCACCACCTCGCACTCCACCAACGTCATCCACCTCGTACCACTCGGCCCCCCCTACGCACGGATATTCATGCACGAATACACCACGAACGCGGCTTCCTCTTCCCCTCTATTCTCCACGAAACTCGATCTCAACCGTTCACCTCGAAGAACTCGCCATCCTCTTCATATTTCCAGTTGAAAATTTCTGAAATCGTTGCTTGGATTTCGAGATTTTTGAGGGAGAATACTAGGAGATATCGGCCATTCATGAATACTAGCGGCGGCTCCCGTTATTGCTAGGGTTTAGATGAATATAAACGTATATATATAATAGTTTTAATATTATTTAATTAATAAAATTTCTCGATTTAACCGTAAATGCAAACGACCTCTAATCTACGCGTTCCGACGGGCGATTATAGGGTTTTTCAATGTCCCGGACACAATGGAATAGGTTTCTTAAACTAATTTGATCGTATACACGAGTTACAGAATTGAACGGTCAATTTAAAATTAAATCGGTTAAATCGATTTCGATGCGTTTCGAGCTGCCACGGTCAAACGACAACTCCGATTACTACGAAAATTGAAATCCGATAATAACTAACTATTACGGATCCAATGGAATTGGTTTCGTCGAATTCCGAGACTATGCCCCGGAAGGCTATTTTAACTCGTCTATTAAATCTAACGATTTTCAAACTTAACGAAAGCGCGTAAAATTTCACTTTTAAAATTTTAATAACTTAATAATAAATCATATAAAATTTATAAACACATTAAAAATCATTCTGGCTCATTCTAGACTAAAATCTGATTAATTGCAATATTTTATTATTAAATCCTATTATTAAATTAATATAAAATCCCAAATAATAACTTATTCACTTTAAAATTCATCTAAAATTCCAACAATATTATTTATGTCCAAATAGACTTTAAAATAAATTTTAAAACCATTTTATAGCTATTTACACCCAGATTCACCTTTTTATCCTAATCCCGAATATTTAATTATTATTTAATTATTATTTTTCCATTAATCAAATTCAACCAGAATTGCTATAAATTAAAATTATAGCTCATTTTCATTGATTGAACCCAAATCCATTCATTTCAAAATCAATTAAGAATCCACATTAACATTTAAAACGAATTAAATGTTCAAATTCAATAGCTTAAAAATACGGGATGTTACATATGTGATCATAATTTGACTTAATTATGTAAATAATTGAATAACACTTTAAGTACTACATATATAAATATAAAGAATCATCAATAATGTCAGTAGCATCCACATTGAAAAAATATTGAGGATGCATGTGCAAGTTTCCACTGCTATGGAGGAATCTACGGCCACCAAAGAGGAAGCTACACAAAAATGAACCAAGCAAGATGAGATGGTTTAACAACTCCAACAGTCGGTCGTGGCGCTTGCAAATCTATTGATACGAAAATTAAGTGGTGACAGATGAGATGATTTAAATTATCCATGAAAAATACTTCTCTAATATATACAGTATATGTATCTTATATATTTATGTAGGTTATATGTATGTATGTATGCATGGATGTATTTTACTTAGACTTAAGTGTTTATTGAGTATCGTCGTATTATGGCTTCTTGTTGTAGTATCCAAATATGTTGATGCACTATTTAGGCATTATGATATTAGACTCGAACTTTTTGATTGTCTTTTATCGTATTTTTCTAATTATAAAACTATTATATAATTGCACATGATGATATATACTGATATTGTTATTGACTTGGCACCACCGATTTGGTTCTCTATCCTATATTGTGGTTATTTGTGACAGACAAAAATTGAAAAAAATCAAAATCTGGTCAAAATTCCTAGGAAATGCATGGGGAATAGGGAAACACTCATTGAAAACTTAAAATTAATTAAACATACGGAAAGAACTGGTGAGGGCATAAGGAAGGTATTACCATATTTAATTATTTCTTTTAAAAACAATAATTAAAAATATACGTAGGTAAAGTGTAAGAAAGTTATCGTGAAAGTTTACCATATGAAAGACGTAGGTATGGCTAACCAATAGTGCCACATCCAATGCAGGTGGGGCATCACCAAAACGTTTCCTACATGGCATTAATAACCAAGGTCGTAGATCGATCACCAATGCCCTAAGGTTATACATAATTAGAATATATTCTTGTAGTTATAGGTTTGGAATAATCTTTGGTCGAAAAGTAGGATGTGAAGAAAATAATACATTCCAATGTGAATCCGAAGTTAATAGCAAAAGTGAAGATTTTTGTAACATCTCATATTTTGGGGTGCCATGATACGGGACTAAATTAATAATAAGAATTTATTAAATCGTAAATAAGCCTATGATTCAAAAAATCATGAAAAAATTCCCAAATATCCATAGAAACCATAAAAATCTTCACTTTACCATTAGTAAAATTTTCAAATCGAAATATTCAATTTTAATATTTTTTAATATTAATTTACAACCAAAACAACCCATTTTCCATTTATAAAATTTATAATAAATTATTTGCTCATCCAAAAAATTTGAAAACTAAAACCCACCTTTGTTTCAATGTCATAAACATCATATTAAAATTTCAAACCATTTCAAGATGATTAATTTTTATTTTACTCTTAAACATATCACAAACCGTCATTTAACTCTCAAACATATACAGATTCATTATATTATCATCAAAACATGAGTCTCTTCATTCAAAACAACAAAAACAAGATTAATCCGAGTCTAACCAGACCGGGACATGAATTAAGATAAGTGTTACTAACATAAATTAATAGTTTGATTAAAATTTCTCTTATTCTCTTTAAAATGGAAGCTTTGATCTTCTCTTGTTTAATTTTGTTAGGGTTGTCTTACATGTGGCAAATATGAATGACGGTATGAAATTGGAATAGTCTTATATCTAAATAACTTGGATAAGTGAAATATAAATATATAGGCTGGAATAAGAGTATATGAGGAGAATGATATGTTTTAGGGGTATATAAGGGTAATAGTTTGGGCTTTGGGTTAAAATCTCTTTCTAGATTAATCTTATTAGTTCCTTAGCCGCTTTTATTATCACATTAATCTTATTAATTATGTTCATAACCAATAATCTCTTAACACACAATAGAAAATACTGGAAACAAGTATATACCACTAAATATTTTGCATACACCATCTCTTTTATAAAACAACTGTTACTTTCATCTTCATCATTTTCCCACTTGAAAACATAAAACTCGTTTACACAAAATTAGAAATCCCTACCACTAAATTAAGTTAATGGCAAATTCTATTGCAACCCACTAAATTGATTAGTAGCCCCCCTTAATTTTAATAAAATTAAGAAGACAAAAATACCCTTAATCAACTACGTACGTTCTTCTCTTCCTTCTCTCAGTCACCTTCCTCAGCGCAAACCAGTTAATTCAAAAACCCTAATTAACAAATCAATATAAAAAAATTACTCATATTTCAGTACTAGCGAATGGAGATTGAAGAAGATAATCAATCATTATCGCAATCACAACAGGTAATTGGGTTTTTTTTTGAAAAGTTAGCAATTTTTTTTGAAAGCAAATCGTAAACACTCGATTTTGTGGAATGTAACAAATTCACGTATAAACCTTACTAGGATCCACATATAACCACGAAGAGACACTACGTGGTTTATCTAAATCTCACGTAGAGTTTATACATGGTTATTTAGTAATCCACGTACTCCTCTAGCGTGGTTTGTTTACAAACCACGTCTTGTCAGTGCGGTATGTTAACAGAAAACCAAAAAAAAGATGACGCTGCTGGAAGAGGAAGAAGATGCCGTTGGAGTTGGATCGCTGGAAGAGGAAGATGATGCCGCTGGAGTAGGATCGCTGGAAGAGGAAGATGCCGCTCTGGAGGAGGAAGATGACGCCGTGTGGAGAAATGAACGTAGTTTAGGGTTTTTTACGTGATGAGCAGAAAGGGTAGTTTTGGAAAGCGTGGGAGGCTACTAAGTCATTTTGTGGGTATAGTAGCTTTAGTAAATTTCAGGGGGCTACTAAGTAAAAAATCGTGTTGAAATAGAATTTGCCTAAGTTAATATTTTTCGAAACGAACTTTAATTTTTGGCACTAATATTGTAATTTCTTCAATATTTTTTTTAAAATTCTTAATATCACCAAAATGAACATTAACTTTACAAAAATATTCAAATACTTTTAAACCAGAGCAGTTATTTATGAAAATTGTCATATTTGATATATTTTATATCTCATTAACTTTATCAAAATATATAGATTTACTCAAATATAACTTATTTTAATGTTTTAATCTGATGCGTTATAAGAAAATGACCAAATATTGTTAAGACGAAGGACAACTCAATCTTATATTTTCTAAGCAAAATAATAACGAATGCTAGGTGATTGTTGATGTATGAATATAATTTGTCCTTTTGTTTTACTTATTTAATTTATTATAATTGAATTTACTATAATGATAATTCTTTATTTATGATTCAAACAAATTTTATTGTTGATGAATATCATATTATGACACCCCAAAATATGGGTTGTTATACATGTAAAATAAAACCACTTAAACTTTTTAGTTTCTATTGTATTTCGAATTTTATATTGGTTCTTATTGCTTTTTTTACTCGATCTTTACTTCTAACATAAGAATTGTGCCTTTAAATCGACGATTAACACAAAATAATCGTCAATATACGAAAGTAATTGGCAATATGCATCAGACAATTAGCAATTTGCATTAATTTACAATCAAAACAGCAAAAATACATTGAGGAAAAGTGGAAATTAGGGAGGCATCCCTATCATACTTTCATATTGTAAAGCGGGTCCCTGTCAAAGTTTCATTGTAAAGCGGGTCCCTATTTTCTGAAAACGAAGAAAAATTATTGCTGAAATGTCAGCAACTTTTATAAATAAGTGCTGATATTTCAGCAACTATCTGTGTCAAAGTTTTATTGTAAAAACAAAGACAAATTATTGCTGAAATGTCAGCAACTTTTATAAATAAGTGCTGATATTTCAGCAACTTTCATAAACTGTGTTCACAGTGTACATAAATGTTGCTGAAATATTAGCAACTTTTATAAATAAGTGTTGATATTTCACCAACTTTCATACACTATGTTCACAGTGTACAGAAATGTTGCGGAAATGTCAGCAACTTTTATGAAATGTTGCATCATGCTCTGCAATAATCGTGAATAAAAAACAGGGACCTAATTTACACTGAAATTTAGTGAAGGACTGTTCGTGAATTTTGAAACTTAATAAGGACCTGTGCCAAAAGTTCCCTGAGGAAAAACCTACCATAGTTTGATGGATGCCCAATTTAATTTCATTTAATCCTAAAAATCCAAACATTAAAACAATCGAATAAAATGTCAAAAACTTTATTTTTATTTGTCAACGTAACTTTTCTTTTAAATGGTGGACGAATAACAATAAATATCGGTACATCAAAACATAACACCACGAATTAAAAGCTCAATAAATTTGAATTTGATATGTTGTAACTCAAGTTAAAGTCACCATTATGTTAATTATCAATGGCCATAAATTGCAAGTTTTCATACCTTGTTTCCTTGTATAAAATCACGAAAATAAATACCTCAACGAACGCAAAGGGAGTGCAAAACCATGGCCCATTTAATTCTCCACATTTAAATACAAGGAAACGTTAACATATTTTGCTACCGTTTCTTTCTTCCTTTCTTTCTTCCCCTAATCTTCTCCTCTCTATAATTACCGCCATTGCCTTCTTCCATCTTCCTCACTCTCATCACTCTCTACTCAAACAGAGCAAAAGAAGATAACCAAACGCCAAAATGGCAGCTGCGAAAGTAGACGATTTCGCTCCTCATCCAATAAAAGAACAATTACCCGGCGTTGATTTTTGTCTTTCTAGTCCACCTCCGTGGGGTTTGTCTCTTCATCCTTCTTCTCCTTTCATCATTATATATACATATTAATACATGTATTAAACATTCCGCTTTACTCTGCAGCAATAGCTATACTGATTGGTTTCCAGCATTTCCTTGTCATGCTAGGCGCTGTTTCTATAATCCCAGCCGTTCTTGTTCCCCAAATGGGTGGTGGATTTGTAAGTATTCTTCTCACTAAAATGAATCTTTTTGTATATGTATGTATAATAATGTTACTTTTTGAAATTTTGTAGGAAGAGAAGGCAAGGGTGATACAAACCATGTTATTTGTAGCAGGAATCAACACTTTGTTGCAGACATATTTTGGTTCGAGGCTACCCGTTGTGATCGGAGGCTCCTTTACCTATATTATTCCAACCATTTCAATCATTCTTAGTGAAAGATTTTCATATATCATAGACCCATACGAGAGATTTAGACATACAATGCGGACAATACAAGGGGCTATGATTGCAGGTTCCTTTTTGCAAATTGCTTTAGGGTTCTTGGGTGTGTGGAGGATTGTTATGAGGTAACTTTCAGTTTATTTACTTTGAAATCACATCAAGTTATGTCTAACTATTCTTATATTTTGAACATTTTCATAATTTATATCAGGTATCTAAGCCCTCTTGCTGCTGTACCTATTGTAACTCTTGCAGGATTGGGGCTTTTCTATATAGGTTTTCCAGGGGTCAGTAGTAATTTCTAGTTTTGCTTCACATATCATTTTACTTCCATAATTTTACATAATAGTTTTGATATCATGGTTTGTTAGGTAGGAAGATGTATTGAGATTGGTCTTCCAGCACTTGTCCTCTTAGTTGTTCTATCTCAGGTATAATCACTCAGCATAATATGTAAGAAATTTTCTATGTCATACCACATATCTACAAGAATATAATACATGAGGGTTCACCATTGGCTTTAAATTTTTTGCAGTATGCCACAGTTTCAATATTCAAGAAAAGGATCTTTGACAGATATGCAATTATAATTACGATTGCGATAATATGGTTATATTCACATATCCTCACTGTGGCTGGTGCATATCGACATAGACCACCTGCAACTCAATTTAGTTGCCGTACTGACCGTGCAGGACTAATATGGGGTTCACAATGGTAACTTTATATTAAAGCCTCTGTTTATTTAATTTTTTTTTTCATTATGTTAGTTTTCTCTTCTTTGCTCAAAATTGAAAACTATGCTAATATTGGGCATATGTTAACTTAATTTGCCCTTTATGTTTGTTCAATGGAAGTCTAAATGCTGGAAACTTCAAAATCTCAGCATCTAGATGCTTGTTGAACATGCATCAATAATCTAGAAGTCCGATGAACAAGTGTCAGCTTTTTATTTTGAAATCCCCGTTGATGAAAATTTTCGCTTCATGCGTAATATTACAAACATGTAATTGTAGTTGCCGAAGATGCTCTAAATTTTAACATTTTGGTTCAGAATTTTGTACCATTTATGACAAAAAGCACAAGAGAACCGATTTCTTTTGCATATCCGCAGGCAGTGTGAAGACTGATATCACAATATTTACAGAGGATTCATTACATTAACTTTGAAATGCAGGTTCAAAATACCAGCCCCTTTTCAATGGGGACCTCCAATTTTCCATCCTGGAGATGCATTTGCCATGATGGCCGCATCATTCGCTGCTCTTATCGAGGTAAGACAAGTACTTTGCATGAGAACTTAAACCTTAAACAAAATGATTGTATCTTACATTATCATATTGATTGGCATACGTTAAGCATATTCAATATCAGGATTCAGAACTGAAACACCATGTACCCTGATTTCAGTCAACAGGTGCGTTCATAGCTGCAGCAAGACTTTCAAGTGCAACACCTGTACCACCTTCCATTTTTAGTCGAGGCATCGGTTGGCAGGTGATCCTTTATATACACACTCATTCTTCTCTTGCCAAAGTAAATAATAATAATTTTAACTGTAAACTCTAATGCAATTTTTTTAACCATTATAGGGTATTGGCATATTATTAGATGGCATTTTTGGTACTGTAAATGGGTCCTCGGCATCAGTGTAATCATCTGATAAACGTCAAAAAACAGCTTAAGTAAGAATAAGAATATATAACTTGTTCTTTGTGTTTGTATTTTACAGTGAGAATGTAGGCCTACTGGGATTAACTGGAGTTGGAAGTAGAAGAGTAATCCACATATCTGCTGGATTCATGATTTTTTTCTCTGTATTAGGTAAAAACATCAATATATCATTTCTAGAAATTCTATATATAGTTCATATGTTTCTAATATGTGTTACATTTTTTGTACAATTAAGCAAAATTCGGTGCATTTTTCGCGTCAATTCCCTTGCCAATATTTGCTGCTATATACTGTGTCCTTTTTGCATATACCGGTATGTATATCTTGATTCATTCATTCAAAAATAAAAATAAACAAAATCAAATGGAGACTAATATATTATTGCGAAAGCAGCTTCCGCAGGGCTTGGTTTACTTCAGTTCTGCAATCTGAACAGCATGAGAACAAAATTCATTCTGGGGTTCTCTTTATTCATGGGTTTATCAGTAGCTCAATATTTCAGAGAATACGAGCTCGTATCAGGATATGGTCCTGTTCGTACTCATACAAGATCGGTAAATTTCCTTAAAAATTTATTTTATTTTGTCCAATAGTGTACATACATATGCATGCATGTATGTTCAGGCATACATACACACATAGATTGTACCCAGAGTCAATTTTCTTCTATTGATATTTTTGTAATATGTGTATATATTTTTTATATTTATGCAGTTCAATGACATAGTGAATGTGATATTTTCATCGCCGGCAACAGTGGCTGCATTGATATCGTACTTATTAGACAGCACCGTTTTAAGGGGTGACAGTGCAGTAAGAAGAGACAGAGGGTGGCACTGGTGGGAAAAATTCAGGTCATATAAAACCGATGCACGAAATGAAGAATTTTATGCACTGCCTTACAATCTTAACAAATACTTCCCTTCTATCTAAGCAAAAATTATAAGTTATTTTTATATAGAAAACATTGGTGAAAGAAAGAATGTATGAAGAGATTCGATGTATATTTTGGATTTATGGGTGTTAGTACCCTGTATTAATTTGCCTCCCTTGACACTTTTGCAATTTTTTTTAATAAGAATTAAGTATTGTTTGTGCATTGATTATATTAATTGAATTATCCTAACATAAGTTGAGTCAGACATGTCAAGTTCACATTAAGTTAAACCAGTCTATCTGGTTGGTTAGCTACCACAGTTAAGTATAATATTCAGGTATTTATTGGCTATCTTAAACGGAAATTCTGGACGTTGTGTATGGTTATCAAATTGAGATGGATCAATCTGGTTGGTTATCTACTACAGATTTACTGGTCTGCTTGAATTCTAGCAATCTAAGTTATCCTATTCATATATGAATTTTAAGTAAAAAAAAGTAGAGACAGTATGTCCTGAGTTTCAAAATTGCTTTCATTGGTACTGTTTTAAATTCAAGAAAAACAGAAACTTCCTAGCCAAATTAATTATGATAATGTTGTTGTGAAGTGGTTGGTAATCTATGCTAAAATAGGTCATAGTTATTTTACTTTAATCCAATTTATCTTCAGCAACACAACTAACTAGTGCGAACTCATGCTACGCACACGGATTGCAACTATATTTTTTGCACTTCTATTTGAGTGTATTTTTTATGATTAACTCAAGTAAGACCGTTATATCCAAATATATTTTACATTTAAACATTCTTTATATTTTGAAATTTAAAATTATTTATCCAAAAAACACATTTGTTTGTCATCGTGTACGTTTATACAACTACATTTATGCACCATACAAAAGTAGACTTAAATAATTACGTTATACACCTATAAATAATTATGCAGATGCACACATCAAATTTTAACCTATAAGCCTAGAATATTGATTTGAGAGATCATTATTGATAAAAATAACTCATACAAAATGGATCAATTCAGATAACTATGCGTACATATAAAAACCATAAAAAAGAATTGCTTGGAAAAAATTATAAAACTAAAAATTTTAGGAATGTCCAATGATAATACATAATTATATGGTTTACTCTTAGAACCATTATTTCATATCCCACAATTTCAGTTACTAAGGAAACTAATATTGCTAGTCACCAAGACAAAAGTACAGTAAAAAGATTGATATTACAATATACTGTATTGTAATCATTAAAATATGAAGAACATATTAAATGAGAAATAACGACATCAGAACTTCTCCTTAAATTTGATTCTACCTCATTTCTCATTTACTACTTCCTTGACTTTATTAGTATCAGATAAACAACAAAAGAATTAGAAAAAACAATTACTGGATCAAGTGAAATTGGTAGAAAGTTATTTGATATTAAAATATATAAAATTCATCAAAATCTTATAGGAAAGTAAAAAACAAAAAGTATGTAAGTATTAGACTTGGTGTATATGGGTTTTTGAGGAAAGCTAAGGTATAACATGGCTAGAATGTAGAATATAATCTGGAATTTATGTATTTATTTAGAGGTTTAATTTTTGTTTACATTGTGTGCGAAACAAATTCCATTAGGTAAGTAAGATATTATTTGAATTTGCTATTATTTTTATAAAGCTTTTATTTGTTACGTAGAGGTTATCATGTTATCGTTCAATTTGAATATAAAATTATTTATTTTTACTGAACTAAATAATTATTTCCATAAATTTTAGGTTTCTTAGTTATACATAATATATTTGTTTGGTAAATGAATGACACATTTGTAGTTGAAATATTAACATTATTCAAGTTCTTAATGTTTTAAATTTGAAAACACACAAGTGAAAATATCTATAATGATTTTGAAGTGATTGGATAAAAATTTAGAATACGAAAATTTTAATTTATAATAATTATGAGCGGACCAAGAAAACATGCAAATTTTTTGAAAATATGGATGACGTAAATGAAAATATTATGAGAGAATTAAAAGGAGAAGAGTAAGTTATTTTATTTTACAATTATATAAATGATTTGAGTTTAAGAGTCACTTTCAACACATGTGTACATGTCCTAAAGTATAAAAACAAAATCAAGTAATATTTTAAGTTATATATATGTATATATATATCCACCATGTAAAAGGAAATTTGAAAAGCAATAAATTAGTTTTTGTATAGCATTATGAAAATCAAGGTTATTGAACCAACTTGAATATATATTTTATCAAGCATTATTCATTTTTCCCACATACAAAGTTTATATCTTTTACTTTTTTTATTTTGTTTATTCAAAATACTTTGTAAAAGGTCAAGTTAAATCAAATTCAAAATAAATGGGGAAGTAACTCATATTGACATTAATTACCTTATTAGTTACCATATTAATTGCATTTATTAATGAATTTACCAATTGCATTTACGCCCTAAATTTAGTTTGATTAAATTTAAATTAGTGATAACTCATACTAAATCAATTTTAGCTCAAATATTAAAAATTATGCTTAATTTTCTCAAATAATAATTCTATTTTCATTAGATAGTTCTTGTATAATCATCTGCTAAAAAAGTAATATTATCAAAAAATACATATCCTTTCTTTTTTTTTGTTAGAAAAAATAGGTACCTATTATTTTGATTCATCTGTTGAATTTAGCTATATTACCAAATCAATTTCTTTTGACATATTATCATGTAAACATTAAAACAAATGATATAAAAAAGAAATTGTCAAATAGAGAATCTCCAAACCTATAGTCATTTTTAGTATAAAATTATAACTTTTATATTAATAATGTCCTTCTACCATTTCAAAATCTAATACCTTAATTTGATATTCAATCAAAATGAAAGATACTAAATGTAACGACCCAGAATTTTGAACGAATTAAATTGAGAATATTTAATTAATTTTAAATATTTGAACGATGATTTAATTTGTATCCCGAATATAACTTTGAATTTGACGATTAAATTATAAAATTTAATCGATTGAAGTTGAACAAAAATTTGAATCTTTAATTTTAAGCCGAAGAAAAATATTTCAAACGCTTGTAAAATATGTATTGATAATTCTGAAAATAATAGAAGCTTCAGAATCCAATTTCGAATTGATTTGATCAGTTTTGAAATTTGTATCGTTTAACCGATATTTAAAAATAGTCAATTTTCAGACAGTCTCAGAATTCGACGAAACCAGTTCCATTGGGTCCGGAATATTGGATTATTGCCGGGTTTCAAATTTCGTAATATTTGGATTTGTTATGTGAGCGTACGACGAATAAACGCGTTAAATTTTAAAAACGGATTCAATTTAAATTTAAATTTAAATTGGTCGACACGTCACCACGATTTCTCCCCTAAAATCACGCCTATTATCACGCAGACAATCACGAAGAAATCGTGCAAACCCATCCCTCTCCTCGTTTAAAATAAAATGGCGAACGCGTTCAAAAAAGAAAAAAAAAGAGAAATGTCGAAATCAAATTTTCGTTCGACTGGGAGGTTGTCGCGATCTCGTACGCGCGTGGGAGGAACAAAGCGGCGTCAGGGGGGAGGCGATCGAATTTCGTGGCCGGTCGTTCGACAAGGCTATGGGCTCGCGATGTTGGGCGAGGCGATTGGGCGTGCGCAATTGGGGTGAGGGCGATGCGTGGGGTTACGTGCAGTTCGTTCGAAGTCGACAGTGTTGGTGGCGTTCGTGGTGAAGGCTGGAAGTTCGTCGAGGTCGAAGTGGTGATGTGGTCGCGATTCGGCGAAGGGGCTGTTCGATTGGGTTTTGAGTTACTGACAGGCGGCGACACAGTAAGGCTGAGCGGCGGTGGCACGAGGTCGCGTGCGCGACACTAGGGTTGGGCGAGTTCGTCGGAGGCTGGCATTTGTGTGCGCGAACACGAGGTTCTGGAGCAACGAAGTGGACTAGAGTTCCTGGAGGGGATGCGCGTGTGATCGATGGTTGATCTGCTGGGTTCAGTCTGTAGCCGAGGTTAATAATTATGAAGGTATAATACTTTGTTTTTTTTTTCTGCTGAATTGATTAAATAATAATTGATTTATAAACTATAGAAAAAAGAAAAAAAAAATATATAGGCAGTTTTCTTAATATATATATATACAGTAGACAGAATAATAGCTGTTGTTTCTAAAATACTTATAAAGATTGAAAATTTAGGATGTATTTGCAGAAAAGAAATCAGGCTTTTATGTGAATATATGTTAGGAAAATGAAACAGTAAGATTTAAAAAGAAAATTCTGTTTTTATTTATACCTGTAGGTAAGTAAGATCTGAACAGAAAATATGTGTATAAGATTTCGAAATTAAATTTTGAATGTTGAGGAATGTATTAAAATAGATATTTGAAAATCTATAAATTTTTCTTATTAATGTATATGTAGTTTCAAAGGAAATATTTTTGTTAAAAAGAAATTAGTTAAAATCAAAATTTTAATTTTGAAATTAAAAATCATTGGTTAATTAAATTTATCCAATAGGAATTTATTATTCGATTTATTCGAATATTAATAAATTGTATAATTGTTTATACAAGGTTAAAATTTGCAAAGAAAACAAACTGGAATGGAAAATGGATGGCAAATTAAAGCTAAGGTGAGATCTTCTCACTCACATTGAAAAGTGGAAATTTTCAGTTATTGATTTGATTGACTGTTTGATTGCTATTGATTGTTATATTAGATATAGTAGGATATATCTATTATATATAGCAATATATACATATTGGCATATGTATATATTGGATTGATGATTTCCCGCCTCGTATAGCGGATGAGACCCTATTGCGCCGTTAGTAAGCGGATTTATAAAAACCTATATACCGCGATAATTCCGTACTGGAGCGGAATTGGTGTTGTGCTAACGTCTTTGGATGCAGGGAAACAGGTTGGAGGGATCCAACTGGACCCCTCACATTGATTGAATTTATTTCTATTGTGATATGAATCTGTGAATGATTATAGTGATACTATTAATCATATTGATATCTGGAAATTGTTGAAAGCTAAAATTTAGCTGAATGGATGTTTGACATCATTGGATTCCAAAGAGAAACGAAATTGAATTTTTGAAATTCCAGTAGAAAATTTCTAAGTGAATCAATTTTTAGAAATTGAATAAATTTTGAAGAAAGGAATTTTAAAGTATAAAAGGTTAATTTTTATAATCTTATCGAATTTATTTCCAGAATGAAGTGAAAATGCTAAATAAATGGATTTCATAAAACAGTGATTTTAAATTGAAGAATTCAATTTAAACTTGGATTTTTAAATAGATTGAAAGAGACAGAAATTTATTTTCTTTAAAAGGAATTTATTTAAAAAGAGATAAGTTGGAAATCAAATTTGAAATTTACTTGGTAAATTGAAATGATCTGGGAAATCAATGTAAAATGATTTCAATGTGAAGAATCCATTTAAAAATAGAATATTGAATGATTTGAGAAAAATAAGGAATTTATTTTAGTAGTGATAAATAAAATTTGAAATCAATCTGTAATCGATTTAATTTTTAGAAATGAATTTTTGAGAAATCAATATGGAAATTTTATTCAAACGTTGAAAAAAAAATTTAGAAATCAATATTGAAATTGATTTGGTATTGAAGCTTCTATAAATAGAATTAAAATTTATAAAAGTTGTTTATAAACCCAAAGTCACTTATTTCGATAAGTTAAATATAGAAGTTGATAAAAGAAGGTTTATAAGCCGAAGTTGTTATTAAAAAGAGAAATAGAATTTATAAACGTGCTTATAAATTCGAAATAGATTGAATGTGATAAATCTAATATAGAAGATTATTTAAGAAGATATATTCACGATTTTGAATAGCGAATTTTTATTGAAATAAAAATGTGTAGAAATGATTGAAATGGGGTTAAGTAAATTTTATTCACGATTTTGGACAGTGAATATGTTGTTAAGTAAAATGAATTCATTTTTGAAGAAGTAATATTTTACAAATGAAGTTAAACATCTTAAAGGTGTTTTAAAATGTGTTATGAATCGAAAGCATAGATTTCAACATTTATTGTTGAAATAGACGTTTTCGAGAAATAAGGAAATGGTGGACTATAACACTATTGTTGTAGTAAATGATTTCCGAAAGGAAATGTTTTTAATGTAGTATTGGGATTTATATATCTATCTAAATTTCGAATCCCTATACTAGTGATTTTGAGTCGTCGTAACGATGTTTTACGCAACATTCGTTTTGACTCAAATAGATGTTAAAAGGTATGATTTCCTTAAAGAATGAATATATACTTAATTTGATTTAAGTATATCGAATATTTTCCAAGTGTTGAAAATAAATAGATTTGTGAAATACTTATTATTAAATAAGTATGGAAATGCTTTTCCAAAATGAAATAAAATGGTTTTGAGAATTTATCTTCTTAAAAGATAAATTGAAAGTGAATATCGAAATCGATTTGGAAATCGTATATCAGTAGATATTTTTGAAATATAAATTCACTATGGAATTTATGAAAGAAAAGGGAAACTGTTTGGAAAAATAAACGTTGATTTATTTTTGAAGTGTGGAAATTTTATATCTAGTAAAAGATATTTTTGAAGATGAAATAATTTGGAAAATTATTTGGAATCTGATGATGTTGCGCATCTTTATTGATAGTTAAATAACCGACTATCAATAATTACCCTGAATGGTATTTGTTGTGAATTGGATGAATTTGAATGCCACACTTATTTTTGAAAAATCGCTCACTATTCGGGTTAACCGGGAAAGGACCATGGGGTCGTATAACCCATTCCGAATATGTGATACGTCGTTATGAATCGCATTTGAAGACCGGTGTTGAAGACCGGATATTTTTGAAAACGAAAGGATGACCGTCGAGTTACTCTACATCGGCTGATCTCCGATTTAGAGGTTTTATCACCCTTAGTGACGGGAAGTCCTGACGTGATTAGAAAATTATCCGGAAATGCAAGGGCTTCGTGAGAAGTGCCTTCGGTTCTGTTCGATCCCGGAACAGACTTGTATGGATTGTGTGTCTGACGTTACAATTTGAGATATAAAGCTGATTTCTTTCAAATATATTTCTGTTGGTGGCGGAGAATTTATTCTCTTAGCTTAACACCCTTCTCTGAGACGTACGAGCTCAGAGGTTATGTAGTTGAAATTTATCAGCGATATATCCCAATTTGGTAACGTGGCATACTGAGTGTTGCTGTGAAATGATCAGTGTTTGATCATTTGTGATATGATCATTTGTTTGATCTTATATCTTTGTGATCATAGGTTGATCATTTTTGTTTGACCCGAAGCAGGGCTTTTTGAGAAAGCGTAGCTTTGTGGACGAGACTTCGTCGAGCCTCACACCCCGGAAATGGTCGAAACAGGAAGGATGCAGCAAGGTTCTAGGGAGTAGCGCCCCTTAGTGTATGTCATTCCTTCTGGATAAAGGTGGTATCATGGTATGGAGCCCAGATACTTAACCTCTGTGGTTGCTGCACAGTTATTATTACTTTGTGGTTTGTTGGAAATCGGGGATCCTCGGGAAGATCGGTTACGATCGGGGGATGGCATACGCGTGTCAGTAGTTACCTACTTTTGCAGAGGTAACCCGGCCTTGTGTTGGCAGAGATCTAACCGTAATGTTAGGTTATTTCTCGGGTCGTCTATTCCAGGGACGTACCCATCGTGGATAAGAAGTTCCTTAGCTTGACCATTTGTTGGAAATCCAAAGAAACAATACGATCTTGTACGGTTTTAGTTGTAGAACCTATCATTCACTTATGGTGGTCACCACTGTTTGGATGGTAGCTATAGTAGGCATAAGTGCGGAATGCCTATGCTGGCTAAGATTAATATTATACTTTCGAAATGTTTTCTACACTATGCACTAATAATAATATAAAAAATGATTTGATTTTGCGTAGTAAGCATCTTTGACTATCATAAGAAGAAATCTCCTCCAATTCTGCGTTTGCATTGTGTGTGTGGTGGGAGGTCTTATGGTAGTCTCATTTTCCAAAAAGCATTTCGAATTGACTTTAAAGTTATCCTGTTGTTTATTTTAAAGAATAACTGTTTTACGATCTCACACCAGTCACCATGACTGACTCGGAGTTTATTGTTTCCCTTCTAAACTCTGGGTGCCCACCAATTTCCACACGGGCAGCCTAGAGTTATATTATCAGGATATTCTGGATATTCTGGAGCTTGGAGATAAGCTGGATGGCGAGACGTAGTATTTGTATCTGATAGTATTTATTCCGCTGTGTATTATGTATGAGGACAAGTTATATAACTGTCCATTGTTGTATATTGACTCTGATGATTGATGTATGTATAAACTGGTATAGTTCTTTGTTTTAAAAGACTAGTAATTATCTATTGTATATTGTTCCGCTGCGGTGTGTAAGATTCTGATATTGTTTTCTGTTCTGATGTGTTTTCTTTTCTTCTTCTTCTCTTTTTCTTCTATCTTCTTCTTCTTACTTTTTCTTCTTTCTAAAACCCTCACTATTGGAGTTTCCGGCACTCGATTGCTCGGCAGTCGATAAAGTGAGTATCGATGTCGAATTTTCGAAAGTCGAAAATTCCGGTATGTGACAAAGTGGTATCAGAGCATATGGTTAAGCGACAACCCTGCTTTGTTGGGTGTTACTCATTAGAGATAGAGTCAGCTGTACTCTAGAATGAGTTGAGTGTAATAATAGATACGAGTGCGTATTTGTTAGTGAATATAAAGATGTTTTATATTGTGTTTGCTTATCCGTGGAGATGTTTGTGAATTTTGGTCGGTATGTGGGACGCCATATTATCGATAGGGATTTCTAAACACTTAAACGAGGCAAGACGACATAGTATTGTTTTAAATAGGGTGAATGAAATAATTTTACCCAAAACTATTTTTGTATAGAAAAAAAATGTTTTTCTATAAATTATTACAGTATATGGTTGCATGGATGTTAGGAAGTAATAATATTGAAATTATTATCATTGAAATTAAATAAGAAATTGGAATCGTAACTCCAAAGTTAAGAAATAAATTCACATACGAATGAAATTTAAGAATATAAATTATAAATGTGAATTGTAATTCAAAACGAAATGCCAGAGAAGTTTTTGGAAATGTTTTGAAAAGAAATTGAGAATTTTGGAGATTTGAAAAGTTTAAAATCTTTTTGATTTGAAAGTGATTTTCAAAGGTTTTGAAAAATATTTTGGAAGAATGAAAAGCTCTAAACTCTTTTTCGGTCGCTGGAAAATAACTTCGGTAATGACTGCAGCATCACTGATGTTCATTTTCGGGTTTCCAAAAGAGAAATTGCTGCCAAATTGTTTTAAATGGAAGTTGTTTGGAAAATTTGGGTTTTGTTTTGGAAATTCAAACGATAATTTGAATTGTTTTCAAAAATGATTTTTGAAGTGTTAAAAAGACTCTGGAATGCTATATTAAAATATTTACGAAATATTATGAAATTGATAACTTATACGGTTGAATTTTGGTAGAATAAATTTAACTTAAAGATGAATTCAAGTAAGAATAAATAAATTTTCAATGAAGGGAATTCACAATTGTACGTGAATAAGATTAGAACTGAATGTTGAAAACGAATGTGAATAAATGAATTAGAATTGAAATGAATTAGTAACTGAAACTAATTTAAAATAGTGCGGTTATGAATGAAAGATAACTGATAAATTCAATATTCAGAAGTAAAATAGAATTCAAATTGAATTGTAATTGTGAATTGAATTCAAATGAAAAATTGAAATGAAAAATTGAATGAAATAGATATGTAGCTTCAATAGTAAAGTAATGAAGATATAAGCAGTTATATTGAAATTTTTGTAACAGAATTTGCAAAATGGTTTGAATGTGTAACTAGAGATTATGGCTAGTAGGATATACAGGTGTAAATGAATTGGATTTGATTTCAAAGATAAATTTGAATTGCTCGACAAAAGGTACGTGTTTGAATTATAATATGAGTTTTTGATGATTTCTCTCTAGCCGCTTGGCTTTTTCTTTTTCTTTTTGAAATCTGAGAGTCCGTAGGGACGTTTTGTAGTAGTGCCGTATTAGCCGCGCAAAGGAGACGCTGGCGAAATTTTTCGAAAATTCCGAGTGTTAGAAAATTTTTGAGAAATTTTTGAAAGTTTAAATTTGAATTTGAATTTAAATTTGAATTTTGAAGTTAAACAATGTTGTTTGAAACTTAAAAATTGAAGTTAGAAATTTAGTTGAAGGATAACGAATCTTTAGTAGAAAGATTTGTTTTGAAGAATTGATAAAGCTATTGAATATTGAAAAATAATAGACGAGTTAAGGACCACTTTTCCTAACTTGTAATTTCGAGGACGAAATTCTTTTAAGGAGGGAAGTTTGTAACGACCCAGAATTTTGAACGAATTAAATTGAGAATATTTAATTAATTTTAAATATTTGAACGATGATTTAATTTGTATCCCGAATATAACTTTGAATTTGACGATTAAATTATAAAATTTAATCGATTGAAGTTGAACAAAAATTTGAATCTTTAATTTTAAGCCGAAGAAAAATATTTCAAATGCTTGTAAAATATGTATTGATAATTCTGAAAATAATAGAAGCTTCAGAATCCAATTTCGAATTGATTTGATCAGTTTTGAAATTTGTATCGTTTAACCGATATTTAAAAATAGTCAATTTTCAGACAGTCTCGGAATTCGACGAAACCAGTTCCATTGGGTCCGGAATATTGGATTATTGCCGGGTTTCAAATTTCGTAATATTTGGATTTGTTATGTGAGCGTACGACGAATAAACGCGTTAAATTTTAAAAACGGATTCAATTTAAATTTAAATTTAAATTGGTCGACACGTCACCACGTTTTCTCCCCTAAAATCACGCCTATTATCACGCAGACAATCACGAAGAAATCGTGCAAACCCATCCCTCTCCTCGTTTAAAATAAAATGGCGAACGCGTTCAAAAAAGAAAAAAAAAGAGAAATGTCGAAATCAAATTTTCGTTCGACTGGGAGGTTGTCGCGATCTCGTACGCGCGTGGGAGGAACAAAGCGGCGTCAGGGGGGAGGCGATCGAATTTCGTGGCCGGTCGTTCGACAAGGCTATGGGCTCGCGATGTTGGGCGAGGCGATTGGGCGTGCGCAATTGGGGTGAGGGCGATGCGTGGGGTTACGTGCAGTTCGTTCGAAGTCGACAGTGTTGGTGGCGTTCGTGGTGAAGGCTGGAAGTTCGTCGAGGTCGAAGTGGTGATGTGGTCGCGATTCGGCGAAGGGGCTGTTCGATTGGGTTTTGAGTTACTGACAGGCGGCGGCACAGTAAGGCTGAGCGGCGGTGGCACGAGGTCGCGTGCGCGACACTAGGGTTGGGCGAGTTCGTCGGAGGCTGGCATTTGTGTGCGCGAACACGAGGTTCTGGAGCAACGAAGTGGACTAGAGTTCCTGGAGGGGATGCGCGTGTGATCGATGGTTGATCTGCTGGGTTCAGTCTGTAGCCGAGGTTAATAATTATGAAGGTATAATACTTTGTTTTTTTTTTCTGCTGAATTGATTAAATAATAATTGATTTATAAACTATAGAAAAAAGAAAAAAATATATATAGGCAGTTTTCTTAATATATATATATACAGTAGACAGAATAATAGCTGTTGTTTCTAAAATACTTATAAAGATTGAAAATTTAGGATGTATTTGCAGAAAAGAAATCAGGCTTTTATGTGAATATATGTTAGGAAAATGAAACAGTAAGATTTAAAAAGAAAATTCTGTTTTTATTTATACCTGTAGGTAAGTAAGATCTGAACAGAAAATATGTGTATAAGATTTCAAAATTAAATTTTGAATGTTGAGGAATGTATTAAAATAGATATTTGAAAATCTATAAATTTTTCTTATTAATGTATATGTAGTTTCAAAGGAAATATTTTTGTTAAAAAGAAATTAGTTAAAATCAAAATTTTAATTTTGAAATTAAAAATCATTGGTTAATTAAATTTATCCAATAGGAATTTATTATTCGATTTATTCGAATATTAATAAATTGTATAATTGTTTATACAAGGTTAAAATTTGCAAAGAAAACAAACTGGAATGGAAAATGGATGGCAAATTAAAGCTAAGGTGAGATCTTCTCACTCACATTGAAAAGTGAAAATTTTCAGTTATTGATTTGATTGACTGTTTGATTGCTATTGATTGTTATATTAGATATAGTAGGATATATCTATTATATATAGCAATATATACATATTGGCATATGTATATATTGGATTGATGATTTCCCGCCTCGTATAGCGGATGAGACCCTATTGCGCCGTTAGTAAGCGGATTTATAAAAACCTATATACCGCGATAATTCCGTACTGGAGCGGAATTGGTGTTGTGCTAACGTCTTTGGATGCAGGGAAACAGGTTGGAGGGATCCAACTGGACCCCTCACATTGATTGAATTTATTTCTATTGTGATATGAATCTGTGAATGATTATAGTGATACTATTAATCATATTGATATCTGGAAATTGTTGAAAGCTAAAATTTAGCTGAATGGATGTTTGACATCATTGGATTCCAAAGAGAAACGAAATTGAATTTTTGAAATTCCAGTAGAAAATTTCTAAGTGAATCAATTTTTAGAAATTGAATAAATTTTGAAGAAAGGAATTTTAAAGTATAAAAGGTTAATTTTTATAATCTTATCGAATTTATTTCCAGAATGAAGTGAAAATGCTAAATAAATGGATTTCATAAAACAGTGATTTTAAATTGAAGAATTCAATTTAAACTTGGATTTTTAAATAGATTGAAAGAGACAGAAATTTATTTTCTTTAAAAGGAATTTATTTAAAAAGAGATAAGTTGGAAATCAAATTTGAAATTTACTTGGTAAATTGAAATGATCTGGGAAATCAATGTAAAATGATTTCAATGTGAAGAATCCATTTAAAAATAGAATATTGAATGATTTGAGAAAAATAAGGAATTTATTTTAGTAGTGATAAATAAAATTTGAAATCAATCTGTAATCGATTTAATTTTTAGAAATGAATTTTTGAGAAATCAATATGGAAATTTTATTCAAACGTTGAAAAAAAAATTTAGAAATCAATATTGAAATTGATTTGGTATTGAAGCTTCTATAAATAGAATTAAAATTTATAAAAGTTGTTTATAAACCCAAAGTCACTTATTTCGATAAGTTAAATATAGAAGTTGATAAAAGAAGGTTTATAAGCCGAAGTTGTTATTAAAAAGAGAAATAGAATTTATAAACGTGCTTATAAATTCGAAATAGATTGAATGTGATAAATCTAATATAGAAGATTATTTAAGAAGATATATTCACGATTTTGAATAGCGAATTTTTATTGAAATAAAAATGTGTAGAAATGATTGAAATGGGGTTAAGTAAATTTTATTCACGATTTTGGACAGTGAATATATTGTTAAGTAAAATGAATTCATTTTTGAAGAAGTAATATTTTAAAAATGAAGTTAAACATCTTAAAGGTGTTTTAAAATGTGTTATGAATCGAAAGCATAGATTTCAACATTTATTGTTGAAATAGACGTTTTCGAGAAATAAGGAAATGGTGGACTATAACACTGTTGTTGTAGTAAATGATTTCCGAAAGGAAATGTTTTTAATGTAGTATTGGGATTTATATATCTATCTAAATTTCGAATCCCTATACTAGTGATTTTGAGTCGTCGTAACGATGTTTTACGCAACATTCGTTTTGACTCAAATAGATGTTAAAAGGTATGATTTCCTTAAAGAATGAATATATACTTAATTTGATTTAAGTATATCGAATATTTTCCAAGTGTTGAAAATAAATAGATTTGTGAAATACTTATTATTAAATAAGTATGGAAATGCTTTTCCAAAATGAAATAAAATGTTTTTGAGAATTTATCTTCTTAAAAGATAAATTGAAAGTGAATATCGAAATCGATTTGGAAATCGTATATCAGTAGATATTTTTGAAATATAAATTCACTATGGAATTTATGAAAGAAAAGGGAAACTGTTTGGAAAAATAAACGTTGATTTATTTTTGAAGTGTGGAAATTTTATATCTAGTAAAAGATATTTTTGAAGATGAAATAATTTGGAAAATTATTTGGAATCTGATGATGTTGCGCATCTTTATTGATAGTTAAATAACCGACTATCAATAATTACCCTGAATGGTATTTGTTGTGAATTGGATGAATTTGAATGCCACACTTATTTTTGAATAATCGCTCACTATTCGGGTTAACCGGGAAAGGACCATGGGGTCGTATAACCCATTCCGAATATGTGATACGTCGTTATGAATCGCATTTGAAGACCGGTGATGAAGACCGGATATTTTTGAAAACGAAAGGATGACCGTCGAGTTACTCTACATCGGCTGATCTCCGATTTAGAGGTTTTATCACCCTTAGTGACGGGAAGTCCTGACGTGATTAGAAAATTATCCGGAAATGCAAGGGCTTCGTGAGAAGTGCCTTCGGTTCTGTTCGATCCCGGAACAGACTTGTATGGATTGTGTGTCTGACGTTACAATTTGAGATATAAAGCTGATTTCTTTCAAATATATTTCTGTTGGTGGCGGAGAATTTATTCTCTTAGCTTAACACCCTTCTCTGAGACGTACGAGCTCAGAGTTTATGTAGTTGAAATTTATCAGCGATATATCCCAATTTGGTAACGTGGCATACTGAGTGTTGCTGTGAAATGATCAGTGTTTGATCATTTGTGATATGATCATTTGTTTGATCTTATATCTTTGTGATCATAGGTTGATCATTTTTGTTTGACCCGAAGCAGGGCTTTTTGAGAAAGCGTAGCTTTGTGGACGAGACTTCGTCGAGCCTCACACCCCGGAAATGGTCGAAACAGGAAGGATGCAGCAAGGTTCTAGGGAGTAGCGCCCCTTAGTGTATGTCATTCCTTCTGGATAAAGGTGGTATCATGGTATGGAGCCCAGATACTTAACCTCTGTGGTTGCTGCACAGTTATTATTACTTTGTGGTTTGTTGGAAATCGGGGATCCTCGGGAAGATCGGTTACGATCGGGGGATGGCATACGCGTGTCAGTAGTTACCTACTTTTGCAGAGGTAACCCGGCCTTGTGTTGGCAGAGATCTAACCGTAATGTTAGGTTATTTCTCGGGTCGTCTATTCCAGGGACGTACCCATCGTGGATAGGAAGTTCCTTAGCCTGACCATTTGTTGGAAATCCAAAGAAACAATACGATCTTGTACGGTTTTAGTTGTAGAACCTATCATTCACTTATGGTGGTCACCACTGTTTGGATGGTAGCTATAGTAGGCATAAGTGCGGAATGCCTATGCTGGCTAAGATTAATATTATACTTTCGAAATGTTTTCTACACTATGCACTAATAATAATATCAAAAATGATTTGATTTTGCGTAGTAAGCATCTTTGACTATCATAAGAAGAAATCTCCTCCAATTCTGCGTTTGCATTGTGTGTGTGGTGGGAGGTCTTATGGTAGTCTCATTTTCCAAAAAGCATTTCGAATTGACTTTAAAGTTATCCTGTTGTTTATTTTAAAGAATAACTGTTTTACGATCTCACACCAGTCACCATGACTGACTCGGAGTTTATTGTTTCCCTTCTAAACTCTGGGTGCCCACCAATTTCCACACGGGCAGCCTAGAGTTATATTATCAGGATATTCTGGATATTCTGGAGCTTGGAGATAAGCTGGATGGCGAGACGTAGTATTTGTATCTGATAGTATTTATTCCGCTGTGTATTATGTATGAGGACAAGTTATATAACTGTCCATTGTTGTATATTGACTCTGATGATTGATGTATGTATAAACTGGTATAGTTCTTTGTTTTAAAAGACTAGTAATTATCTATTGTATATTGTTCCGCTGCGGTGTGTAAGATTCTGATATTGTTTTCTGTTCTGATGTGTTTTCTTTTCTTCTTCTTCTCTTTTTCTTCTATCTTCTTCTTCTTCTTACTTTTTCTTCTTTCTAAAACCCTCACTATTGGAGTTTCCGGCACTCGATTGCTCGGCAGTCGATAAAGTGAGTATCGATGTCGAATTTTCGAAAGTCGAAAATTCCGGTATGTGACACTAAAATTCCTCCAAAAGCATAATTGGAATCTTAAATAAAAGGGAAGAAATTAATACCCATGTTAGTTTTCCTCTATAGTAATAATTGAATATTTAGGGTTTAGGGTTTGAAGATGAAAAGATAAATTTTATGGCGCAATAATGTACATAATTGAAAACTAAGAAGGAAGAGAAAGATAAATTATATAAATGACAGTTTAGTAATTTTAATAAGGTTTTATAAGAGGAGAATGTGTTGTTTTAATAAGATTATATAAATGACAATTAAAACCTTTTTAATTTAAAAAATGATTATTTTCATTCCCCTTAGTCAAAATGATTCACCATTTAACAATTCACTATGAATAATTGTTGCTCCTTCTAGCAATATAAGGAATTATTACTTTTATTATTTCTATTTTATAAAATTACAATTCGATCAACTCATAAATAAAAAGTGGGAATATAAATATATATATCTACTACCAACAATGCATGCAATTTTTTACCATTAGCACAACATTCAACTACCATGCATAATTTTGGAATCTAATGTCCTAAAAGATATAGAGAGAGAAGAAAATATTTTCTTAACAACAACTAAAATGTTTTAGTATAATAAGAATAAGTTATATTAACCACTAAACCATACTCATAAGCTTTGTACATTTTGTGCAACATTGAACCACCATGAATAGTCTTGAAATTAAATACCTGAAAGAAGGAGAAAAAACATCGAACCACCACAGGCAATTAATATATAGTTATAAGTAATAATCTTGCAATATTAGTAGGATCGATAAAGAAATTATTAGGGTTTCTAAATAGAATAGATACTAAGCAATCAACAACATAAGTAGAATAAAGTCTTTCATCCTGACTATATATTGGATAAATAGATTAGAAGTTAATAAAATTAGTTAAATATAAAGCTTGAATTAACGTAAATAAGGATACTACAGTAACGGAGAATGAAGATGAACATGAAAGATTTGAAATAAAAATAATGGACAAATGGATTTGAAAGGGTATAAAAGGAATACTTAGTAATATAATGAAAGTAATTCAGAAATTAAGGAAAATAAAAAAAAGAATGAATATGAAAAAGTTAAATGTAGTTTTGATAATATGTGATAAAGACATATTAGTAATGAGACTAGAAGATAAAATGAAGTGAGTATATTACAAAGTAATTATAAACGTGGTAATTATTGTAAGCATGGGAAATATGTAACGTAAACGAAGGAAACGAACTCATAATCTTATGAAGGAAACAAACTCAAACGAAACACAATTTAAGGCCAAAAACCCTAAGTAAAGATATGAAATTAGTAATGTAGAACAAAAGCAACAAATTCAACATCGAACTAAATGAAAAGAATATAACAATATAAAAGTCAAACTTTTTAATCGATCTCAATGGAGTCAACAAAACAACAAATTGAACACTGAATTGAATGAAAAGACAAATAAAAACTTAAACTTATTAATCGATCTCTATCAAATTAGTGGTATTTTTGGAGGTCTTTAAATAATGTTTCCATGAAAATAGCAACATTAAAAGTAAGTAAGCTAGAAACACAATCACTATAAAATATGTATATATTGACAAATAATTTAAGATAAAGGAAAAGTGAATAACTATTAGTCAGTTAAATTGAATTCTAATCAGAATAAAAGAAATACAAATCGATCAAAGTTTATTGCAGAGAATCCTTGTACTGAAACTATTAAACATGGGAAATTGCTGAGAAAATACAAAAATTCTTGTATTGAAAATAAAGAGAAGAGGAATGAACTATTGTTAGAATATAAAGGAAAAATAATTGCAGGATTATTGTACGCGGAAATAAGAATGTCACAAAGGGGAACATATGAAATAAAGAGTTATGCGCTATAAAAAAAGATTTTATTCTCATAATCCTACAAATCGAAACAAAAATCATAAGAAGACATAACTTTAGACATAAAACTCAAAGAAAAGAGCAGTAATTTTGAACAAAATAATAAATTCAACATCAGATTAAATGAAAAGAAAAATAACATAATACAATTCAAACATGTTAACATGATTTAAGATGATTACAAAGTTAACAACTATTGGTGAATTGAATCAAATTCTAGTTAGAATAAAAAAGTTCAAAAGATCGATCAAAACTTGTGTACCAGATTTACCATGAAAGAAAATCAAAACTCTTACTTGCAACCAAAGAAAGATGATTGGAGTAACCTCTTGGAAGAATGATACATGTTAACATGATTTTTCCAACCATGATCTGTAAAACAGACAATTTCTTAAAGATTAAGTAATATTTTATTTAACATATTAATTTCTCTAATTCATATTAACCAACATAAAATCAAATTAAAAAATAGTACATACCCAAAAGCATAAAACATAACATAAAACATAAAAGATCGAATTATATGATTACAGCCAAAAAACAAATTTTCTATTTGAATTCAATGGGAAAAAAACGTAGGATATGATAGTGTTTATGGATTTAAAAAATTTATTTTAGATAATAAGTTAAGGAAGCGAAAATAAGAAGAGAAAATAAGCATGGAACATTTCTGAATAGTTGAGATAGAAAATGATATATTTTAGATAAGAAGTTGAGAAATTGAAAGTAAGAAGAGAAAATGAGCGTGAATATATCTAAACGGCTGAAATAGAAAATGAAAGGGCATATAGTTTTTAACATGTAATGTAAATTTAATTTGGAGCTTGGAATGGTAAGTAATTATTAAAGGGGCAAATGAAACTTTTTCTCTTAAATCAACCAGAGAAGAGGATTGGAAATAAGAATGAATGAGAATCAAGAATATATATGGTCTCATATTCTACTTTATATATAATAGAATAGATTTGTTTTTAGTTTTTAAAACGTCATAGCATTTTGGAGAACTGTTTGGATTAATTATTTTGTTTTCACCGCTATATCATAAGATTATATGCTTTCCTATATTAAACGTGGCTCATACCTAAAAAGCTGTTTCTATTAACACCACGAAAATGGTGTTACATTTTTGTCTCCACCAGTCATATTCAGATTTAACAATTAACGTAAAAAACCTAATCCTAAATAAAAACACAAGAAAATGAATTTATGAGCTATAAATATATAAATTAGGACCATCATAAAATATTTCCATTTGGATCTATCAAATTAAGTTATTAATAGCAATTTTAATTTTGAATTAGTAGCAAACATGAAAATCAAATATACTACATTTATATCATGTCAAATGTAGAAAATAAATAGCAATTAACAAATTTTCGTTTGGATTTTCTTTTTCTCCGTATCACTTCTTGTTTTGATAGCATGAACTACAAATTTCTTTTTAACAAAATTATATCGATTACTCAAAAGGGAGGAGGTGGGGGAAGTTGAATAGCAGATTCCTGGATTTGGAAAAAGAATAGAGAAGGAAGAATGATATTGTGGAATTAATTGGGTGAAAAAGATTATGTGGGTGTGAATTCTTTTAAGAAAATGGCAAGATGGGTAAGACATTTTGCGGGGTGTTAGTAGAGGCTGCCACCTAAAAACCAATTCTCAAAATCTAACTAAAATACTCAATTTCAGAAAGAAAAATCATATAGAAGGTTTAAGTTCAATTTGAACTTGATTCAGTCAATATAATGCAGTTTAACTTTAATTGCGTTCAATCATTACAATTAACATACTAATTTTCCTTAATCAATGTATTTAGTATTTCAACCTACTGGTAAGTATCAATGCAAACTTTCACCTATTTTAACATATTAAATATCAATTTCCCATAGGGGTATTTTGTTTGAAAGATAAACTTAAACACATTTTTAGTTTATTGACCATAACTTCCAATTTAGTCAAAAAGACATGAACATCTCGTTTCTTCATGCCACATCTCAAATCACACCAACCTTAATATCCTTTAACGTTAGTCGTTCGCCTGCTCCAACGTTTATCGTAACATCATCGTCCATTTTTTAATACCTTTGATAAACCTCTCGTGCCACTCATCACCACACGCATACCCAAAAGTCCAGCATAATGAAATTTTCTACTTTTTCCCTCAACACATAATCTATTTTCGAAACTAATCACTCAACATCACCTATTGACATCGGCCCTTGTAATTAGAAATCATCATCAATTATACATTTTAGCATCGAATTCGAGATGATACTACATAGTATCATTGGAAGAATAAAATATTTAGAAAAAATTGTAGTAGGTGCAAATGCTAATATATTGTAGCAATAAAAGAAGATATTACAACTAAATAAAAAAGGTACTTGGTACAAGATGCTACTACATAGTAGCTGCGACGACCACCCTCCATCTCGGGTACTTAGTATACTCAAATAATAGTTGTGCGCAATAATGGTAACCGGTCGATGGAGGGAAATGGTCAAGGTAAAACAATCGAACCATACGAGAACCTGTAATATGTCTTATATCGCATAGATAAAATATAATATCAACTTTGATAAAAGATAGAGAGACAATACTTTGATCAAATGAACCAAAGTAAATTATCATCAGAGCGCAGTAAGATTCATAAGGTCATACATCACATAATATATGAGTTTATACATCTCGATACATGATAAACTCCATAATAAATATGTTTCTATATACATATAAGTGCTAACAACTCCATAGCATTGCATAGGAAAATAAGCGGTGGCGGCTCCAATAATATAGCATATAAGAAAGATCCAACATCCTTCTTATCCTCTACACAGCTCCAAGTTTAATTTAAAAAAATACTCTTTAATAACAGTTTTCTATATAATATATTATTTTTAAAACAATAGTAATATTTGAACAAATTATCTTTGAAATAATAATATTTTAATACTGATTAATTCTTAAATAATAATTAACTAAAAATCAAATCGTTATAAGATAACTTTAATTAATAATTAAATATACCTTTAAACAATTAAAATAATTAAATAACTTTGAAACAATAATTAAATATTTTTAAATAATTTTAAGAATCATAAAATAATTAACTTTAAATCATCATCAAATAATTATTAATCATCTTTAAAATATCATTAATAAATAATAATCATTCTCAAAACGACTTTGGTTCAAAAATCAACCTCCAAATTTGGAAAAGAGGCTTGGTGACTCCAATGGTACTTAATCAAGTCACCATTAATTCAAATGACTATCTAAGTTATAATTCCAGTATCTACATAACATCACATATGTAAAATAACTCACAATTAACAATTAATCGTTAATACCACACTTATCCGATACTAATCAATTGGAATGTAATTAAGTGTCCACACTAATGTAATAGCAGAACGGGGTTTATTTCTGCTAAATAAATATCCAAATTAACTTATCCAATTAATAATAGCAGAACAGTGATTTATTCTGCTAAACATGGTCCAATTAATTTAATTAGTGGAACATCAATTTATTTTCGCTAAACAAATGTCCAAATCCGTAGGATACCAGAACGTGGTTTTATTCTGCTAATTTATTTACCAAATTAATTTAATTAGCGGAACGGTGTTTTATTCCGCTATACGGGTCTCTATACTACCATATTCAATTATTTTAACAGTACGGGGTTAATTTGACCAAATAGATAACACCCACGAAGTATAATTAATTTAACTGCGTAATTATCCAAATGGACGTAATTTAAAATAGTGAGTATTTATTTATCAATAAACTATACTGCTTCCAAAACTAACAGCAAATCACGTCAAGCGTTGTATTCGTGGATAAGAACCTAGCGCAAATATCTATTGGTTAAATGGATTTACTACGGGTGAGCTACGAATTTTTAAGTTAACACATAGTTAAACAAATTAAATAAACAAAAACAATTTAATTCTCACCAATTTGCTAAACGGGCCGAGCCCGTTATCTTCTATCCGAGCGCACATAAAAGCAACGGCCCCTTATCTTGCACTTGAACATATTAACAGGGACCCAAGTGTAAAAGCCTATGAAATGAACAGTGCTACATAATTTTCTTTCTTCCAAATTCCAATTTCAAGTTCTCTAGTGACAGCGGTTTATAATCGTCTGCACCTTTGACATGCGTGTTATACTTCTAGTATACCAAAACAGAGAATAATCAATTATAAACTCGTCTCACAAGTTTATCAAACAGATTCTACTACTCTAGAAGTCTGTATTAGTTAATTTAAATAATAGATATGTCGTAATTAAATTACAACAACAAATTAACAACTATAGTAATAATAACTATAGTGCTAAATCAACCGTTATACTATATAATGAAATAGTATACCACAGAAAGAAAAGAAATATATATATATATATATATATATGTATATAAATATAAGAGGCATTTCACCAAAAGGACAAACTTTATAGTCCAATTAGTTTCTAGGACACACATTCAAAGAAATTACTTTCAAGGACAAAGTCAGCGGTCCAATTACTTTCAAGGACATAATTTCATAGGTTTTTAGGCCCTAGAAACTAATTATTTTACGTTTTGTCCTTGAAAGTAATTATTTCAGTTGTGTGTCCTAGAAACTAATTCCACTTGCTAAAGAGGCCCTTGTGGCTAATTTCCACTAAATATAACCGGTTGAAGAGGGAAATTCCGTCTGAGGCTTGTCATGACAATTTCCTTAAGACTTTATTTAAAGTCTCCCAAGATACAACAGACGTAATCTGCACGAGATTGTAAAGAGTATGTCAACTCTGTGATATATTATTTAGAGCAGTAGAGAAGGAAGAAGCAGAAGAAATTAGATTGGAATGGAATGAGAATGTGATCAGTATTCTCTTCTATTTATAATTTCCTCCGCACCCCTTCGAACAGTCGCGTCTGCCTGAAAGGTTGCACCCGTTGCCTTTCATTGCTGCTGTTCATTAACGGGCCGCACCCGTTCGCTCCTGCTGCTGCCATACGACGTACCCGTTTGCGTCTAACGGGTCGCACCCGCTTCCGACTGTTCGCCAAAAACCAGCGCCCGCTTCAAAAGTCGCACCCCTTTAGTCAATCTGCATCCGCTTGAACAGATTCGCACCTGTTCGTATAGCCTGCAACTGTCAGAAAGCCTGACCCAGTTTTGTAGTAAAAAATAGGATCATATTAGACCCAAACCCGGTTCGGTCGGACGGATGGCGGCGGCGCGCGCGCGTGTGGTGGTGATGCATGATCTCTCTCCTCACAACGAAACAAACATTTGGGTGCCCCAAGGCCCCAACCCCTTCATTAGGAAGCTATTAATATACTTGGCTTTGTTTGCATATTTGGCGATGTAGGACAAGTGTATTTCATTTACACTTTGTGCTTAGGAATTCCAACAATCCCCACATAAATGATAATATACTTTTCCCCCACACAAAGCGAAATATCACATAGTACATATGGAATAATGTTTTATCGTGGATAAGTAGATATTTCACTTTGAACTTTCCCTAGTTAAAACTTATCGGATCTACTTGGCTAATCGGTGAATTATTTCATCTTGAACCGTCGGCCTTTATTGTATATCCAGACAATAAGCTTTACGAAGCATTGATTCCCTTCTCATCCAATCTTTTGGTTGTGTTCATTTTGGTCCTGAACAAATTTTTTTGGTTCTGCGAGTGTTTATAGAAAATATAAGCCTTTAATATTCTCATAGAGCCGACCCAGCTCACACTAACATAGGTGATCGCACAATATAAATGCATGCATACAGAAGTATTTAAAATTTGTTGTTGTGATTTAATTACGACATATCTATTATTTAAATTAACTAATACAGACTTCTAGAGTAGTAGAAATCTGTTTGATAAACTTGTGAGACGAGTTTATAATTGATTATTCTTTGTTTTGGTATACTAGAAGTATAACATCTTAAGACTTTATTTAAAGTCTCCCAAGATACACAGACGTAATCTGCACGAGATTGTAAAGAGTATGTCAACTCTGTGATATATTATTTAGAGCAGTAGAGAAGGAAGAAGGAGAAGAAATTAGATTGGAATGGAATGAGAATGTAATCAGTATTCTCTTCTATTTATAATTTCGTCCGCACCCCTTCGAACAGTCGCGTCTGCCTGAAAGGTTGCACCCGTTGCCTTTCATTGTTGCTGTTCATTAACGGGCCGCACCCGTTCGCTCTTGCTGCTGCCATACGCCATACCCGTTTGCATCTAACGGGTCGCACCCGCTTCCGGCCGCGTCTGTTCGCTAAAAACCTGTGCCCGCTTCAGAAGTCGCACCCCCTTAGTCAATCCGCGTCCGCTTGAACAGATTCGCACCTGTTCGTATAGCCTGCAACTGTCAGAAAGCCCGGCCAAGTTTTGCAGTAAAAAATAGGATCATATTAGACCCAAACCCCGGCCCGACGGACGACGGCGGCGCGCGTGCGTGTGTGGTGGTGATGCATGATCTCCCTCCTCACAACGAAGCAAATATTTGGATGCCCCAAGATCCCAACCCCTTCATTAGGAAGCTATTAATATACTTGGCTTTGTTTGCATATTTGGCGATGTGGGACAAGTATATTTCATTTACACTTTGTGCTTAGGAATTCCAACAATCCCCCACATAAATGATAATATACTTTTCCCCCACACAAAGCGAAATATCACAGAGTACATATGGAATAATGCTTTATCGTAGATAAGTAGATATTTCACTTTGAATTTTCCCTAGTTAAAACTTATCGGATCTACTTGGCTAATCGGTGAATTATTCCATCTTGAACCATCGGCCTTTATTGTATATCTAGACAATAAGTTTTACGAAGCATTGATTCCCTTCTTATCCAATCTCTTGATTGTGTTCATCCTGAACAAATTTGTTTGGTTCTGCGAGTGTTTATAGAAAATATAAGCCTTTAATATTCTCATAGAGCCGACCCAGCTCACACTAACATAGGTGATCGCACAATATAAATGCATGCCTACAGAAGTATTTAAAATTTGTTGTTGTAATTTAATTACGACATATCTATTATTTAAATTAACTAATAGAGTAGTAGAGAAGGAAGAAGCAGAAGAAATTAGATTGGAATGGAATGAGAATGTGATCAGTATTCTCTTCTATTTATAATTTCGTCCGCACCCCTTCGAACAGTCGCGTTTGCCTGAAAGGTTGCACCCGTTGCCTTTCATTGCTTCTGTTCATTTACAGGCCGCACCCATTCGCTCATGTTGCTACCATACGCCGTACCCGTTTGCGTCTAACGGGTCGCACCCGCTTCCGGCTGTTCGCCAAAAACCCACGCCCGCTTCAGAAGTCGCACCCCCTTAATCAATCCGCGTCCGCTAGGATCTTATTAGACCCGAACCCGAACCGACCCGGTTCGGTTCGGTCGGATGGATGGCGGCGCGCGCGCGTGTGTGGTGATGATGCATGATCTCCATCCTCTCAACGAAACAAACATTTGGGTGCCCCAAGGCCTCAACCCCTTCATTAGGAAGCTATTAATATACTTGGCTTTGTTTGCATATTTGGCGATGTGGAACAAGTGTATTTCATTTACACTTTGTGCTTAGGAATTCCAACAATCCCCACATAAATGATAATATACTTTTCCCCCACACAAAGCGAAATATCACAAAGTACATATGGAATAATGTTTTATCGTGGATAAGTAGATATTTCACTTTGAACTTTCCCTAGTTAAAACTTATCGGATCTACTTGGCTAATCGGTGAATTATTTCATCTTGAACCGTCGGCCTTTATTGTATATCCAGACAATAAGCTTTACGAAACATTGATTCCCTTCTCATTCAATCTCTTGGTTATGTTCATTTTGGTCCTGAACAAATTTGTTTGGTTCTGCGAGTGTTTATAGAACATATAATTGATTATTCTCTGTTTTGGTATACTAGAAGTATAACAATGCGCACCACAAACACCCGGCCTTCCCATGAACTCACGCCTCGCTTTCCCATGCACACGGCCTTCCCCCATCACCTTCCGCTTTGCCACCTTCTACCACGACAGCCATTCCCACCTGCTCTGACTTCACACGAGCCCGAGCTCCCCTAACAACGCCCATCCTCCTAAACATCACCACCTTCATGCAAGCTCCTGTCACCAGAGCCCAAACTCGAATGCTTCCCACGGCCACGCCTGAACCTCCACCTCTCATCGGAGCACCACAAAACCCCTCAACCCCCATGCGCGTGCAGGGCCGGTTATTGGGCAAGGCCCAATAGGCCATTGAATAGGGCAACCCCCCCTTACGGGGCAACCCACGACCAAAAAATCAAAACCCTATTTCTCAAAATTTCAAATCGCGAAACCGATTGCCTACTTCGGCAGCCTCCCACCTCCACGCACGACGCGAGCCACTCGACGAGGCGTTCTCCTCCACGGCGCACGACAGCAATCTCCAGGCGACGCCGCGACAGCCACAACACTTGGCGACAGCAATCTCCACGACTGCACTTGGCGACACTGCGACAACAATCTCCAGGTAGATACAAAGGTTATATTTTTGATTTTTGATTTATTTATCTGTTCAGTCCCGTTTCTCTGAGTTAACAATTATGCAAAATCCAAAAAAATCTAACGTTGTGGTGATTTTATTTTTCTTCGATTTCAGTTTCAAGTTGTGCGCTTATATACCTGGAAGAAAAAGAAATTCTTTTTCTACATTGTGGGCTCATACAGGTATGATTTAATAATGTCTGGAAAAAAAAACTTGCAAAGCAAATCATATACTGGTCTTTAAATCGAAATGGATGATGTTAATTTAGTTCAATTAATACACATTCAGTGCGTGTTAAAAAAAAGGGTCAGCCACGCTGCTACTAAGCAAGTATGCAACAGCAAGGAATTTTTATATATTGACCTTTGTGATTTTCTTCTTTAATTTGGAATGAATGTTATTTCAGCAATTCCAACGCTATGATTATTCCAAACAATCACCAATCTTGACAACGTGCAAGAGATTTGAGTTTAGTTTTGCTTGCATCAGGAAAAATTCCTCATCAGATTGAATGCTTCATATCATATATACGATGTTAAAACTTCACTTATTTCATCGAATTAGAAATTTACAGGGAATATGACGAAGAATGAAGATGATAAAAATCGAATTAGATTTCGTAAACAAAACTCCGGATTTTACAATAGAAAAGTTAAGCAAAAGAAAGATGAATTTGCAAAATCTCTCGTTGGTTCGATTTCTAATTTATTTCAAGCACAAATTCAAAGATCTCAATCTACAACTTCAAGTAGAATTGAAGAGATGGATGTTCATGAAATGGATGGAGATGTTGATGTCAATGAAGAGGCTATTGAAAATGAAGAAGGAAATGTAATTGAAGAAGACGTAGTTGGTAAAGTGAATGATTTGAATGAAGGTGTTGACGATTTTATTGTGCTTGATCTTGAAAAGGATGTTGATGTCAATTATGATCCGGGATTATGGGGAAGAATAACCGATAGTAAAAGGATAATGCTAGTTAAACGAGGGCCTATCAAAATTGTGAAAGAAAATGAAGATTTTCCTAAAAATAAAATTGATGGTAGACATTTTTCTTCTAAACACTATTTTAGTTGTTATCCACGAGGAGAAGAACACGAAAGAAAATGGCTAATTTACTCAAATGAAGTAAATAGAGTCTTTTGTTTTTGTTGCAAGCTATTTAAAAACCCACAAAAAAAGTTTAAATTAGGAGAAGAAGGAATGGATGATTGGCATAACATTACAACCAAGCTAAGAGAGCATGAAAGTAATCCAGAGCATACCTCAAATCTTATAAAGTGGGTTGATTTGTACAAAGGTCTTCAAGAAAAGGCAACAATTGATGAAAAAATGGAATCTTTAATCGATCAAGAGAGACAACGTTGGAAAAAGGTATTAGTGCGTATAATTGGTATTGTGAAAACTCTTTCTCGAAATAATTTACCATTTCGTGGTACTAATGAAAGAATTTATGAAAAGAATAATGGACTTTTTTGCCAACTTGTGGAATTTGTAGCCGAATTTGATCCAATCATGGAGGAGCATCTTAGAAGAGTTGTAAATAATGAAGTAAATAATCATTATCTTAGCCATAACATTCAAAATGAATTAATACTTTTGTTGGCAAAAAAGATTAAAGAGACGATGCTTTCAAAAATATTAAAGGCAAAGTATTATTCAATCATTCTTGATTGTACTCCGGATTTGAGCCACAAAGAACAAATGTCAATTATTATAAGATGTGTTGACATTGATGATGCTATCAAGGTGGAGGAATTTTTTCTTGGCTTTATAGAGGTTGATGATACATCGGGACTTGGTCTATTTAAAAAGCTTCAAAATATTCTAATTGATCTTAAACTTAACATTGATGATGTGAGGGGCCAAGGTAATGATAACGGATCCAATATGAAAGGTATGTTATATTTTATAACATGAATTTTGTAGTTTAGTATTATTATATTATATCATGTCATAAATAACTTAAATTTGATATTAGGTAAACATCAAGGGGTACAAAAGAGACTTATCGATCAAAATCCAAGAGCATTTTATATTTCGTGTGGATGTCATAGTTTAAATCTTGCTCTATGTGATATGGCAAAATCATGCATGAAAGCTAGAGATTTTTTTGCATATGTCCAAAAGATCTATATTTTATTTTCCGGTTCAACTCAACGGTGGGAAATACTTAGACAACATGTAAAACGTTTAACGCCAAAACCATTATCGGCAACTCGATGGGAAAGTCATGTAGAAAGCGTGAAAGCGATAAGACTTCAACCGGCGGAGTTCAGAGATGCTTTAATTGACGTTGCAAATAAGTATAAAGATGATAGTATCATGAGGGTGGAAGCTAAATGTCTATGTCAAAATGCTTTAGAAGATTATGAGTTTTTGATTAGTTTATGCGTTTGGTACACTATATTGGATAGTATTAATCGAGTTAGCAAAATACTTCAACGTGAAGACATGGATATTGAAGATGCAATTACTAAAATAAAGGAGCTTATTGCATTTTTTGAGAAATTTAGAGAAGATGGATTTGCAAGCATGATAATTGAAGCTAAAGAACTCGCGGATGAAGTTGGCATTAAACCTAAATTTGCTAAAAAAAGAATTATTCGTAGAAAGAAACATTTTGATGAGGATATGGATGTTGATGCTCATGAAAGTCAATCTTTGGAAGATAATCTTAGAACCACTTACTTTCTTCATATAATAGACCAAGCTCTTTCTTCACTTAAGGATCGGTTTGAACAATTTGAACTTTATGAAAGGATTTTTGGATTTTTATTTAATGCAAAGTTCAAAACTATTGAAGAAAAACAATTGAAAGAGCAATGCATGAAACTAGAAAGTTTTTTAGAATATAATCAAGAGAGCGATATATGTGGGAAAGGATTATTTCTTGAACTTAGACAATTGAAAAGAATATTGCCATCGAAAACAACGAAATCAATTAGTATTCTTGAGTTTTTAAAATCCTATCGTGATGTGAGTGGATTTCTAAATGTATGGGTTGCATATCGAATTTTATTAACTATACCGGTTACGGTTGCTTCGGCAGAAAGAAGCTTCTCTAAGTTGAAGTTGATAAAAACTTATCTTCGAACTACTATGTCGCAAGAAAGACTAAGTGGGTTGGCAATGATTTCAATCGAAAATGGATATTTAGATAGTTTAAAATATGATGATATAATTGAAGAATTTGCTTCCAAAAATTCAAGAAGAAGTTGTTTTCGTTGAATGTGATTGATATGGTAAAGATATTAAAGTATGTATATGAAGTTAATGAGAAAATATTTTGGAAGAATGAATGAAATATGTATTTTGGATGAACTTTGTTATTATGTGAAATTAATGAAAAACATTTACAATGTTATAATGTCTTTTTATTTTTATTTTTTTCTTATGTAAAAGATTTAAAAAATTGTGCTCGCCTAGGGCAACCGAAAGGCTAGAGCCGGCCCTGTGCGCGTGCAAGCTACCCACTCCATCACTCACTGCCACGCATGATAGAATCCGCCTCCGACTCATCATCATTTTGCATGAATGCAGGAACTAAAAATTAATATATTAGGTTCTTAAACATATAGGTTTAGTTTTAGAGCTTCAAATATACTTGGTTTCTGATGTAGGTGTACAGTTGCCTATATGAGTAATTTTGTATACTTAGGATCTCAAAATTTGCAGTACCAAATATATATCAGATCTGAATATATAATATAATGTGTATATACATGTGGTTTTTAAATATATCAGATCTTTATTATATTAGTCTTGGGAAAATACAAGTTTCAAACTTTGAATATAAATAGTTTTATATGTACTAGCTTCCTGTATTCCTAGTTTTCAAATATGGATTTTGCAATAAAAGTTTCACATATACATACATAAATGTATCGGGCTTTTTGAAAACATAGAGATATTTAGTTTTCAAATATAAGAACTTTCATGTATCCGTAGTGTATGAATCAGCCTTGGAAAATAAAAGCTGCGAGTGTATAGATTTCAAAGAATAGAGGTTGCGAATATATAACCTTTTATGATGTATATACGTATGTGACACAGCCATGCATGCCTCCCCCTCTTCACAACCACAGCCGCCGAAGCACCATATACCCACTACACTACTTCCCTTCATATCTCCCTCTCGGCTCGACTATCTCGAGTGCAACCCAAATGAAAATTGTAGCTCACTTCATTCTCTACAGCTTTGATGTTTACACTTTTCTCTAATTCTTTGTATACTGGGAGAAAATTAAATTATTAAATGAAAATGGAAAAATGGCTATTGCTAAAACGAGAAAGGTGTTCATGCGTGCTCTGTTAGTGAAATTAAATTTATAAAAGCAAAGCTCACTTCCTATGAAAGGAAAAATGAGTACAAACATTAAATGCTACTGCCCAATGAAGGACAGACATGATACGCATGTGACAAGATTTTTCGTAAAAGTTCGCTTGCGTGTATAAAATTTTGTTTGGTGAAAAGTTAGTTTAGGGTACCCGGTCATTCTATATTATGTTCGCTCACGAGCTGGAAGCGACGGAAATTGAAATATGATCGGGCACTCAACAATGTGAGACGATCACAAAATAATAATAAAATAGACAAGTTAACTTATTCTGTGAAGTTTCAAAAGAACCGACGTTTGGCGCAAAATGCGTCAAAAAAAATAATTATTTTTCAAATTAAAAATTATGAAAAACTTCTATAAATTAAATAAAAATGACGTCATCAAAAATCAGGTCTAAATTTGAAACATATATTTTATTATAATTTAATTCAAATCCGAATATTCAAATAAATTAAATATTCAAATTTGATGATCCAAAAATACGGGTCGTTACACCCACCTACTCTTTATTTATTAGCACACATCAAAATTTTTGGTTATCAACGATCCCTTGGCGCACATGCCATTAGTAGAACTCCCTTATTCGACTCCATGAGTCAACATCTCTAAAACTTGTTTGCAAACGATCTTTAGATCCTCCTGCTAGTTTCTCCCTGAAGTACTCAACATTCAGTCAATATAGCATGAATCTTACAAGTCCATGTACTCGGACAAAATACACTTCTAGTTGCTCCCCAAGTCGAACCATGCCGAAATTCAACTTCTTGATGATGAAGGAACTAGGCTTGGTCGTAGTGAGTTAATATGGTAGGTTTAAAAAAAAATCCTATTTAGATCTATTGGACCTATGAAGTCTAAATGGTTTATTAGATCTAATCAAATTAATTTAAATAAAAGTCATATTTAATTTAATTTCTAATATAATTATTTGATGAATTTGGTTAAAGATATATTATATAATTTACAAGCATATCAATATATGCTCATGTGTGTAAAATGTGCATGTGCAACATAACATAGGGTGTACATGGTGTGTGTACACCCACATATATGTTGGGATTTACATTCTCTATGTATACACTTGGCTTTTACATTTATGTTAAATGCCTAGAAAAGAAAGTTTTTTAAATATATATACAACTATTTTAAAAATATAAATTAATTTTATCAATAGACATTTGTAAAATACGACAAAGTTTTAATTTTAAATTTATAATATAAAAATTAGACTTAATAAAAATTATCCAAATCTAAAGCTAGATTTGACATTTGAAATTCAAATATATGTAGTATGTATATGTATGTGTGTGTATATGAATTTAGAAAATATTATTAATTTTATTGATGGATAGATATAAACTAAACATGACCAAGTTTTAATGTTAACTTTTTAACTTTAGATATCTTAATTAGACTAAGTAAAAAAATCCAAATTTAAAACTAGATCTGACATTTGAAAACCAAATTTAAATATCTTAATTTGACTTTGCAATATGTTAAAATATATATGCGTGTGTGTGTGATATAAAGCATTCGTTTAAAACCTTATGTTTATTTAATGATGTGTATATGTAAGTAAATATTTAAATACAAATAAATAATATATAATATGCATACTATATATATGTATTATATATATATATATATGATTTGGCCATTATTATTTTTAAACTGTATTTAAGTTTTACAATTTACAAATATATAATTAACACAAAATTATATGATATTTATATATTTGATTTATTTAAAAAATTTGGCCCAGAGCCTTTTTTATTTCTAAAAACAAAATCCTTTATTTTACTTGATATTTTCTTTAGGTACATATTCAAATATACATTTTAAACTTCAAAAGAATGTTTGAAATTAGTTAAACAATGTTATACCAATGTATGTGTGTATATAATATATATTTTTTAAATACCAACTCGAAATCGCATATATATATATATATATATGTATGTATGTATGTATATATATATATATAATTTTTATATAAATAATAAGTTATAATGATTATACAATACATACAGATTATTTAATATATTTAATACCGATATAAAGTTAATGGGCTATAACATATATGAAAAAAGGCAATGTGTATATAAGATATATGACATACAATGATCAGTATATATATATGTGTGTGTGTGTTATAATAAGTTAAATGAATTATGCCTCCAGAGATAGGGCCATAGAAGCACATATGGATCCAAATAGACTCCTTGGTTCTCTCAAATATGCACTCACTGCTATAAAAAAATGAAGTGCCAACATCGATCTACTAAAACTAACTTGTTTGGATGTGAATGAAATTTTGAAGGGGATGAAGAGATGTATTTGCGACCGTGACAAAGGAGGAGAATAAGCAAGAGTGTTAACCAAAAGCGGAGGCAACATGTTTAAATTTATAGTGTGGTTTGGAATAGATATCTCCCTATTTATCTCATATCAATTCAAACATCAGAACCCCCCTTTCCTCCTTATATTAGGCCGACCATACACCAGGTCGAATATGAAAAATATACCATTTAATCCCTTAGTAATTTATGTGATTTAAATCTAATTTTAAATATACTTCGATACTGTATATCGATACATACATATATAACTTTTATATACCCACCTAATAAACTACTAATAACACCCCGAACAATTCTATAGGCTACTCCATTTTACTGAACACAAATCATACAATAGATATAATAATAATAATTAATATTTCACAAATATTAATTAATTTATAACTGTTATAAATCAATTAAATCAAGCGGAGTTTCGAAGACTGAATAGATTCGGTTGTGTGACTCACATGTGTGAATTTAGCCATCGATTAATATTTGAACAATTAAAATATTAATCTTCATATGTCACCTTAGCTAGTAGCGTGATAGTTTGACTTAATTCGTCGTTTACAAATCTCAGCGGTAAAATCCAATTTTACAATATTTAAGTGGTACTGTTTAGTAACGATCATTTACACCAATTCTCTTTATCGACACTATATTACATTAGGACTTATGGAATTTGGTTTTGGTCAAAATTCTAATATTATCCACATTCAACTTAGTTTGTCTATAAATAAAGTACTTGATTTAACAATAACATTTATTATTAACCATACTGTTCTAGTCAGAGATTTTGATTTGAGTTGACCACAGTTGACCGTGATACTAACCTTATACAACCGAGGAGACGATTTCATTGTTGAATAGTGTTTCACTTCAAATGCTTTAACTCAAACCCAACAATAGTCATATGATGGACGCCATGCCACGGTTCTATAATCAAAGTGGAGTTTCCATATTGGAGTTCCAACAGTATTCTCAAGTCAAGAGAACTATGTAATATCGTCGCTCGAGATTTTCTGTTTAACCCAGTTGTTATTAACCAACATGAACTCTTAGATGGTTATTCCATAGTTATTCAATAATTATTGGTACGTAACCTCTTGGTGTCCCCAGTAGCCATGAGTAATACACTACCCAACATTTGGAGAGCATCACATACTCTGGTCTCAACGAATGTATTAATATCCTTTCTCAAAACATCCTGACCAGAAATATTTAAAATAATATGTATTTAAATTGTGATAATTTTCTCACAATTATAACTAACAATTATCACATAGCATATTGTTTATGGATTTTCTAATTAATATATTTTAAATTAAGTACTTGATTAATTCTATCACTATATACCAAAATATATATTATAAATCAAGTACTTTTATTATGAATAAGATTAGTTATCAAGTTAGATACATATAACAAATAGGGATGGCAATGAGGTGGGTTTAAGGTCTAAACCCAGTAGACCCCCTATTTTAACCTACCAAGACCCACCCCATTGGGTTATCGGGACAGGAACACCCGTGACCCGTTTTTAAGAGCTCCGGGTCTAGGTTGGGTTGGGACTTGGCTGACCCGCCCTAACCTAACCCTCATTGCTTAGATCTCATAAAATCGCTTTCTTGCTATAACGATGATTTATCAATCCTTTTATACATTTGTAGTTATAACATGGATATTCTAAAGTTCCATTTAATGAGTTATATGATTTTTATGATATTAAGTTGCATCACTAATAATTATATATTAACATATGCATGTTTTTCTTGAACCATTATCATACACCTCATTTTTATTACCTTACTTATCATTTGTAAACACATTAATATCTATATTTATTGTATCATTTAGTGACAATCGCCCTTACAAATAAAATAAATATATATATATACACACATTTGTAGGATCTAGATTAACCCTAGAGTGGGGGTGAATAGGGTTATAGCAAATTTTCTCGAATTTATAAAATTAAACACAAAAACAAACTGCAGAAAAAGTAAATATGCAGAAAAGTAAATCACACACAAATATTACCCAGCTTCGGCAACCCCTGCCTACTACTGCATTCCCAGATTTCTATTAGAATTAAACAGTCTCCCACTTACAAACACTCTAACAGACTCGCAAACCCTGCTACCGCCTATAGAGTTTTGCAAACTCGCAAACCCTACTTACTGAACTAATCATAAGTAGACAATCTGACACAACCTAAATTCTAGGTGGTGATTTACCAAGAGTTGGTTCGAAAAGTAGAATAAAAACAAGAACAAAAATAAAAACCAAAGTATAAAGGTCGACCCAAAACAAATAAGTGATAAAGAAAATCCCTTATTTAAAAAAAACAAAGCCGTCCCCTTTCTCCTTTTTATTTCGGCCGTTTCTTTTCTTGAGAAAAATGGTGGCTTGCTGTTGCTTATCTTCGTTCGTTCCAATTTAGGACTTTGTATAAAATCGAAGAAGCCAACTTTAATTTCTCGATCGAATGATGATTCCACGTTGTTTGCTCTGTCGATCGATGTCTCTTCGTAGCTTGGCTTCGGCTGCTTCTATGATCGAGTTCGATTCTCTGAAATTAGGGCTTGTGAAATTTGGTGAAGTCGGCTGGTTGCTTTGAGTTGATCGAATTCGACTTTTCTCTGGTATGTTATTTGTTCCTTTTGCTTTCTGGATTGATTGCTTGAATTCGATAATAAAAATTACCGATGATGATTGGTTTATATAGGAGTTCAATTCCTATAATTTCGTTCGAATATACTATTTGAATTTGTCAATCGACTTTGCTTGGCCGCTTGATTTTATTTTGATGATTGTGATATTTGCGACTTAGTCAAATACGTATATTCTTGACTTGATTCACACGGTTTTGATTTCGAAGCGTTCGATCTTTCCTTGATCGATACGGCAGAAACTTTCCTCTTTTATTTTAACTTAGATTTTTGACTTTTTCAAACTGTACACACACTTGATTTCTTTTGACGATGTTGATTCTTTGGTCTGCATTTACATTTCTTCTGGCTTCAAGTATAGTCTACATTGCATATAGATAATCTCGAGTTCATCCTTGTCTTCGGCTTTGACCTTTTCTGATGATGTTGATTTCACTGAGACCTTGCTTTGTTCACGGTGACTTTGGTATGTTTCTTTGAATTGTTGACATCGGTCACTTGAACTTTGGTAGTATTGCAGTGTTGTTATATGTTGCAAACTTGGGTGTCTTACTCTTGACCATTGCCTTTGTTAATCATTCATGTGTGATGATATTATCTGGCTTCGAATTTCTGTAGCATACTCGACATGTACCTTTTTATAACTGCTGTGATATATGCATATTCATGTTTACTTGAGGCTTGCACTTGAATGTGCAGTTTGGTCGACACTTTGTTTGTTGATTTAAGTTTTGCTGCCTTCACCTGATTGCTTGCACTGGCTTGTCTTGATTTGTCGATATCACAGTGGCATTTGATTTGGTTTGTATTCATGTGTGTCCAGACCTTGTTCATTCGAGTCTTTGTGTACTTGTCTTGTGATTTGGTTGTGGTAGAGTTGCTTCAAATTTGAGTTGTAGTTGCAATCTACCATCTCTGTGCACATGTATGCTCGAGTCTGGGTTTGCACAGTAACTGGTTGGTCTTGATTTCACTTCAGTTGCACTGCAATATGATGCTTGTATTTATTGTTTAGTCTTGGCCATTCACTTGTTAAGGCAGACTGTGCTTGATGTCTTGTCTCTGGCCATTCTTCACTTGTGTAGCCTTTGCCTGTGCATGTTTGTTATGTGTGTGTTGAGCATATCCATCACTGCACTGCATATTGATCATGTTGCCATATTTCTAGTGCACTCTTGAATTTGTGCCTTTGTGCTTTGGTGCTGCAGTTGAGTTGAGTCAGTGATTTAGTTATGCATTGCCTTCATATGGTCTGGATTCAGGTGTGTAGTTTGCATTGTTGTAGTTGCTTTTGTTGACTGTGCACACGAGTTGGCGAGGCAGTGCACACGTGTATAACTGTACACGTGTGTATTGCAGCCACTCATGATTACCTGTCCCTGATAAGAATACTGATATGCACAGATATTACACAATCAAAACTGATGACAATAACCCATATATCTGAGGCACCAATAAAAAACAAATTTATATTTTTGCAAATTCAAATTTGTTTATTTTCAGATTACTGCTATAGTTGCTAATTATACAGGTACACAGAAGACAGGACAAGAACTGGAGCTGGACAATGTAGATGTGCAGACAGAGTGAAAAACTAAGTGTTGAGTGTTGTAGTGAGAAAGAAATGTGAATGTGAAATGTATGAAACCGGTGTATGTATATAGAGAGAGAGCTGAAAACTTTGTACTGTAAAAGTGTTGAAATAAAATATTATTTTGAATAAAAATACTGATTGAATTATATAAATTTTGTGCAATAGTATTATTATTCAATATGAATATTTATTCCTATATGTGTATAGTACAATCTGTAAACACATATGTAAATTGATATATGTTTGTTATCATCAAACAAAAAATCACATCAAACAATCTCCCCTTTTTGATGATGACAAACATATATATTAAAGATTTTGAAATTCTAATAAATGTGTTTGAGCATGAAATATTTAGCTCCCCCTATATGAATGCTCCCCTTACAACTGAGACCACTCCCTATTTAGAAGATTTAGAAAATTACAGAAGAATAAAAGAACTAAAGAAAATTAACTAACAACATTTAACAAATTTGTTTAAGTATTCTAAAAATATTTACTTTCTTATCAAAATCTTGTTCTTCTCCCCCTTTTGTTATCATCAAAAGACTGACAAAAAAATAATGGAACAGTAGTGGAAAAAGAAATTTTTTTAAGGGAAAAACAAATGCAAAACAAAGAAAAATCATAATATATCATAACGAGTTAACAAGTTCCACATTGTAGAGAATGGATTGATGATTCGGTTTTTATATAATGAGAAGAGAGAAATTTTAAAAATAATTTGACATTTAAGCACAAAAATAAGCACTTACTAACCACGCATAACCATAAGGACTTTTAAATGGGATTAGTAGTTACTTATTAGTCTAAGCATCCGTACTTTTAAGTGAGACCAGAAAAATACTTAGCTACCATACTCCATCCATGCATAACCATAAGGACTTTAAAATGAGAATGGAATGATGGTAAAATAATTCACTCACATGCTCCATCCATGCATAACCATAAGGACTTTTTAATGAGAATGGATGCATGATATTTTTTTTAATTTTAAAAGAAATCACTCTTCTCATTTTACAAAACCATTATGAATGATAGAAAGATGGTAGAAATAGAAATGATCGTGGAATAAGTTACCAAGTTAATTATATTATGAAATATATTTTTGAAAAGAAATAAAACAAAAACATATTTCCACTACTGAATACCATATTCGAATCAATCTTTGAATAATATCCAAAACTGGTTTGAATCCTAGAAATTGAAGTTGAAAATAAATATCCAAGAATATTTCAACCAAAAAATGGAAAATGATTAGTCAATTTCTATAATCCCCAAATCCAAACGTAATCTGGAAAATCTGTCTTCGGGGAGGGGTTTTGTGAAAATATCAGCAAGTTGAATCTCAGTTGAAATATGTTCAATGCAAATGTCTTCCTTAGCAATGTGATCTCTAAGAAAGTGGTGTCTCACATCAATGTGTTTTGTGCGTGAATGATGAACAGGATTATTTGACAAGTCTATTGCACTTTTACTATCACATTTTAATGGAACTTGTTTATAAACTAAGCCAAAATCAGAAAGAGTTTGCATCATCCATAAAATTTGAGCACAACAACTTCCTAAAGCAATATATTCTGCTTCAGTGGTGGATAATGCAACACAATTTTGTTTTCGACTTGACCATGAAACTAATGAATGTCCTAGCATGAAACATGTCCCACTAGTGCTTTTCCTGTCTACCAATGAACCAGCATAATCAGCATCAGAATAACCAACTAAATCAAAATTTTCACAAGAAGGGTACCATAGTCCAAATTTGTGTGTGTGTGAAAGATATCTCAAAATTCGTTTAGTGGCTTTCAAATGAGATTCTTTAGGATTAGATTGAAAACGTGCACACAAACACACAGAAAACATAATATCAGGTCTAGAAGCAGTAAGATAGAGAAGTGAACCAATTATCCCTCGATATTTCTTCTGATCAACAGCAACTCCTTTCTCGTCTTTGTCCAACTTTGTTGATGGGCTCATAGGAGTTCTCAATGGTTTGGAGTTCTCAACTCCAAATTTCTTCAACAGTTCCAACACATACTTGGTTTGTGAAATGAAAATACCATCACTGCTTTGCTTGATTTGAAATCCAAGAAAAAATTTCAATTCTCCAACCAAGCTCATCTCGAATTTAGCCTGCATGACTTGTTCAAATTTCTCGCACAAGGGTTCATTAGTAGCACCATAAATGATATCATCCACATAAATCTGAACAATCAAAAAATCACTTCCTTTATGTAATAGAAACAGTGTCGTGTCAGCACTCCCCTTTTTAAAGCCATTTTCCAAAAGATATGTACAAAGGCAGTCATACCAAGCTCTAGGAGCTTGCTTAAGACCATATAATGCTTTTTCTAGTTTATACACATGATTATGAAAATCATGATTTTCAAAACCGGGGGGTTGTTCAACAAAAACTTCTTCTTTCAAATCACCATTTAGAAAGGCACTTTTTACATCCATTTGTTTAAGTTTGAAACCCTTATAACATGCAAAACTTAGCAAAATCCTAATGGCTTCTAACCTAGCAACTGGAGAAAATGTTTCATCAAAATCTATGCCTTCTATTTGGTTATGTCCTTTTGCGACCAACCTAGCTTTGTTTCTAATTACATTTCCTGATTCATCAAAATTGTTTTTGAACACCCATTTAGTTCCAACAATTGGATAGTCATTAGGCCTAGGAACTAATTTCCAAACTTTATTTCTCTCAAATTGATTAAGTTCATCTTGCATTGCTAAAACCCAACTTTCATCATTAAGAGCCATTTCAACAGAATCAGGTTCAATCTCAGAAATAAAACCACTGTGACAACAAAACGCACACGAATTTTTATCAAATAAAGAGCGAGTGCGTATACCTTCCGTAGGATTACCTATAACCAATTCAGCAGGATGATTGGATTTGAACTTCAATCTATCATCATCAACAGTCCTACTTTCAGCTTTCTCACTAGATCTCCCTTCTTCAATGCCTTCATGATCTACCCCATCATCAACCACCTTTTCAGTCGTCTTTTCCAGGTCAGATTCATCTAATTTCACATTGATTGATTCAACAATTGTTTTTGTTTGTTTGTTGTATATTCTGTAAGCCTTGCTCCTTGTTGAATAGCCCATGAAAATTCCCTCATCAGCCTTTGATTCGAATTTTCCAAGTTGATCACCTGTGTTAAGAATGAAACAAGGACATCCAAATACACGAAAATAAGAAATGTTAGGTTTCCTTTCATGCCACAATTCATAAGACGTTTTGCCAAGTATTGGTCTAATCATTACTCTATTCATTACATAGCACGAAGTATTCACTGCCTCTGCCCAAAAGTTAGAGGTAGTTTATACTCACTCAACATGGATCTAGCCAATTCTTGCAATGTACGATTTTTCCTTTCAACCACCCCATTTTGTTGAGGTGTTCGTGGAGCAGAAAATTCATGTTTTAAACCATTTTCTTCACAAAAGCTTTCAAAATCCAAATTTTCAAATTCGCCTCCATGATCACTTCTCAAAGTTTTAATTGAAACTCCTTTTTCATTTTGAACAAGTTTTGCAAATTTTGAAAAATAATCAAAAGATTCAGACTTTTTGGCTAAGAAATAAACCCATGTAAATCTAGAATAATCATCAACCAATACATAACAATAACGTTTTCCATTCAAGCTTGCAATTTCATTTGGTCCAAATAAGTCCATGTGAATTAATTCAAGGACCCTTGATGTGCTAACAATGTTTTTAGGGCGAAATGATGATCGACTAAGCTTTCCCAAGGAACTTGCTTTACACACTTTATTATTTTTAAATTTCTGATGTGGTAACCCTCTGACTAATTCTTTTGTTTCAAGTTTTTCCAAGAGGCCCATGCTAGCATGTCCATGTCTCCTATGCCATAAGGATGCCTCTTCGTCAGTGGCTACCAAACATCTAGAAAGATTTAGATTATCAAAAGAAAGCGTGTAAACATTTCCTTTTCTTTTGCCCATAAAATCCATGTTATTAGAAGATTTATCAATGATTTTGCAAGTATCACTATCAGAAACCACATTCATACCTTTGTCACATAGTTGGCTAATAGAAATGAGATTGTGATGCAAATTATCGACGTATAAAACATTAGTCAAGGAAAAAGTACCGTTACCTACTTCACCTTTACCAATAATCTTACACTTGCTATTGTCTCCCATGATCACATTTCCACCTTTAAAATTCTCTAGGCTAAGGAACTTTGATTTGTCACCTGTCATATGTCTAGAACAACCTGAATCAAGAAACCATTCTTGTTGCTCCTTAGCCCGCCAACAAACCTACATAAAGAGAGAGGAAGATGACCTAGAGAAACTCTTAGGTCCAATGATATTAGTGACTGAAGCATTGTGAATAAACAATCCTTTTGGAACCCAAACTTGTTTTGTCCTTTCATTCTTGTTCCAATAGACATGAAATTTGTTTGTAGAATTCTTAGGAACCCAAACTTGTATAAATTTTGTGTTCTTGTTCCTATGACTATAATTTTCTGCACGATTTTCACTTATTCCACATCTAGCAAAGACACTCTTACCTTTTGCATTATCATCAACTTGTGTTTTCCCAAAGCCTAGTCCTTTTCTGTTGTTAGCAAAAAGTTGATTTCCCAATAACATGTTGAATGATTTTTCTCCTCTTGAAAAGTTATTCAGAGTTTTCTCAAGATTTTGGACTTTGGTTTTTAGTGTTGTGTTTTCAGTCATAAGTGAGGTGCATCTATTTATAAAATCCTTTTTTCTAGTGTCAATAGTTTCCTTAAGACTCAAGTTTTCTTTTTCAAGATTCTCAAAGCTATTCTTAAGTTTTGATAATTCTGAAACTAAAATTTTACATTTTTTACAGTCTAGGTTTTGAATATTTTCAAGTTCAGTTTCTAACCTAGTATTTTCATGGACAAGTTCTCTCCTATCAGATTTCAGTTTTTCAATTTTAGATTCAAGAGTATCAATTGTTTTAGTAAGATCATAACACATCAAAACAAGTTCTTTATAAGAATAGTCACTTACCTCACTAGATTCCTCTGAGCTTGCTTCTGAATCTGATTTTGCCATAAGACACAAATTAGCCTCTTCTGAGCTATTATTCGAAACTTCCTCTCTTCTTCATCATCCCAAGTCGCTGCAAAAGCCTTCTTCTTCTTTTTCTTTCCTTTGTTGTTTTTGAGAAGTGGACATTTTTGTTTGAAGTGGACAGGCTTCTTGCAGTTATAACAAGTCAATTCATTATCGAAATTGTCAGAATCTTTTGACCTATTACCACTTGTTTTCTTCTTGCGTGGCCCGAATCTTGACCATTTTCTAAGATTATTGACAGCCATTGCAAGCTCTTCAATTGGATCTTCTCCTTCTTCATCGGTCTCTTCTTTGCTCTTTAAGGCAATCGTCTTCTTCTTTGATTCGGAGTTGTTGCGTTCCTCCTTTGTTTTTAGCTCAAGCTCATATGTCATTAAGTTGCCGATCAACTCCTTCATGCTTAGTTTACTCAGATCTTTCGATTCTTGTATTGCCGTGACTTTTGCCTCAAAGTTCATCGGTAAGACTCGTAGCACCTTTCTCACAAGCTCTACCTCAGTGAATACCTTCCCAAGCGCTCTAGCATTGTACACCAAAGTTGAAAAGCGTCCAAACATGTCCTTTATGCTCTCGCCTTTGTCCATCACAAAGTTCTCGTATTCATTGCTGAATAGGGCTAGACGAGACTCCTTGACTTGAGAAGTTCCTTCATGTGTCACCTCCAAGGTATGCCAAATTTCCTGCACAGTTTTACAATGAGAAATTCTATTAAATTCATTCTTATCAAGAGCACAGATCAAAGCATTCATGGCTTTAGAATTTGTAGTTTTTAATTTCTTATCGTTAGCGTCCCACCTATCCTTAGGTTTAGTAATCTCAGTATCACCAACAGTTATAGTGGGAGATTTATAGCCAGTTTCAATAATGTCCCAAACATCATAATCAACAGAACTAAGATAAATACCCATCCTAACTTTCCAATAAGCATAATCATTCCCATTAAACATGGGTGGCCTAACAATAGATTGCCCCTCAGAAAAAGCATTATTTGGTGGATTCATGACTCTAGAGTTAAAGAAAAATACCGGGCTCTGATACCACTTGTAGGATCTAGATTAACCCTAGAGGGGGGTGAATAGGGTTATAGCAAATTTTCTCGAATTTATAAAATTAAACACAAAAACAAACTGCTGAAAAAGTAAATATGCTGAAAAGTAAATCACACACAAAAATTACCCAGCTTCGGCAACCCCTGCCTACTGCTGCATTCCCAGATTTCTATTAGAATTAAACAGTCTCCCGCTTACAAACACTCTAACAGACTCGCAAACCCTGCTACTGCCTATAGAGTTTTGCAAACTCGCAAACCCTGCTTACTGAACTAATCCTAACTAGACAATCTGACACAACCTAAATTCTAGGTGGTGATTTACCAAGAGTTGGTTCGAAAAGTAGAATAAAAACAAGAACAAAAATAAAAACCAAAGTATAAAGGTCGGCCCAAAACAAATAAGTAATAAAGAAAATCCCTTATTTAAAAAAAAAAGCCGGCCCCTTTCTCCTTTTTATTTCGGCCCGTTTCTTTTCTTGAGAAAAATGGTGGCTTGTTGTTGCTTATCTTCGTTCGTTCCAATTTAGGGCTTTGTATAAAATCAAAGAAGCCGACTTTAATTTCTCGATCGAATGATGATTCCACGTTGTTTGCTCTGTCGATCGACGTCTCTTCGTAGCTTGGCTTCGGCTGCTTCTATGATCGAGTTCGATTCTCTGAAATTAGGGCTTGTGAAATTTGGTGAAGTCGGCTGGTTGCTTTGAGTTGATCGAATTCGACTTTTCTCTGGTATGTTATTTGTTCCTTTTGCTTTCTGGATTGATTGCTTGAATTCGATAATAAAAATTGCCGATGATGATTGGTTTATATAGGAGTTCAATTCCTATAATTTCATTCGAATATACTGTTTGAATTTGTCAATTGATTTTGCTTGGCCGCTTGATTTTATTTTGATGATTGTGATATTTGCGACTTAGTCAAATACGTATATTCTTGACTTGATTCACACGGTTTTGATTTCGAAGCGTTCGATCTTTCCTTGATCGATATGGCAGAAACTTTCCTCTTTTATTTTAACTTAGATTTTTGACTTTTTCAAATTGTACACACACTTGATTTCTTTTGACGATGTTGATTCTTTGGTCTGCATTTACATTTATTCTGGCTTCAAGTATAGTCTACATTGCATATAGATAATCTCGAGTTCATCCCTGTCTTCGGCTTTGACCTTTTCTGATGATGTTGATTTCACTGAGACCTTGCTTTGTTCACGGTGACTTTGGTATGTTTCTTTGAATTGTTGACATCGATCACTTGAACTTTGGTAGTATTGTAGTGTTGTTATATGTTGCAAACTTGGGTGTCTTACTCTTGACCATTGCCTTTGTTAATCATTCACGTGTGATGATATTATCTGGCTTCGAATTTCGGTAGCATACTCGACATGTACCTTTTTATAACTGTTGTGATATATGCATATTCATGTTTACTTGAGGCTTGCACATGAATGTGCAGTCTGGTCGACACTTTGTTTGTTGATTTAAGTTTTGCTGCCTTCACCTAATTGCTTGCACTGGCTTGTCTTGATTTGTCGAGATCACAGTGGCATTTGATTTGGTTTGTATTTATGTGTGTCCAGACCTTGTTCATTCGAGTCTTTGTGTACTTGTCTTGTGATTTGGTTGTGGTAGAGTTGCTTCAAATTTGAGTTGTAGTTGCAATCTACCATCTCTATGCACATGTATGCTCGAGTCTGGGTTTGCACAGTAACTGGTTGGTCTTGATTTCACTTCAGTTGCACTGCTATATGATGCTTGTATTTATTGTTTAGTCTTGGCCATTCACTTTTTAAGGCAGACTGTGCTTGATGTCTTGTCTCTGGCCATTCTTCACTTGTGTAGCCTTTACCTGTGCATGTTTGTTATGTGTGTGTTGAGCATATCCATCACTGCACTGCATATTGATCGTGTTGCCATATTTCTGGTGCACTCTTGAATTTGTGCCTTTGTGCCTTTGTGCTTTGGTGCTGCAGTTGAGTTGAGTCAGTGATTTAGTTATGCATTGCCTTCATATAGTCTGGATTCAGGTCTGTAGTTTGCATTGTTGCAGTTGCTTTTGTTGACTGTGCACACGAGTTGGCGAGACAGTGCACACGTGTATAACTGTACACGTGTGTATTGCGGCCACTCATGATTACCTGTCCCTGATAAGAATACTGATATGCACAGATATTACACAATCAAAACTGATGACAATAACCCATATATCTGAGGCACCAATAAAAAACAAATTTATATTTTTGCAAATTCAAATTTGTTTATTTTCAGATTACTGCTGTAGTTGCTAATTATACAGGTACACAGAAGACAGGACAAGAACTGGAGCTGGACAATGCAGATGTGCAGACAGAGTGAAAAACTAAGTGTTGAGTGTTGTAGTGAGAAAGAAATGTGAATGTGAAATGTATGAAATCGGTGTATGTATATAGAGAGAGAGCTGAAAACTTTGTACTGTAAAAGTGTTGAAATAAAATATTATTTTGAATAAAAATACCGATTGAATTATATAAATTCTGTGCAATAGTATTATTATTCAATATGAATATTTATTCCTATATGTGTATAGTACAATCTGCAAACACATATGTAAATTGATATATGTTTGTTATCATCAAACAAAAAATCACATCAAACAACATTAACACATAATTTTGAATAAATATATAAAAAATCATCGAGTCTTGGGGCAGAGCAGGTCTATCCTGACTCGTATGAGTTTCGGTTACGGGGTGAAAGTCCGGACTTATACTGGGTCTACGGGGCAGTTTTGAGGCATGGTTTAAAAAACCTGGGGCGGTTTTGGGGCATAAAAAATCCACCCCAACCCGCCCTATTGCCATCCATAGTAACAAATTATAAAATTATCCCCAAGGCATACCGCTAACTCTATCAATCTCCTACTTTCAATTGAGATGTCAATTATGGAATCTCATTTCGGTTCTTTCGACTGGTTTTCTCAAAACTGATCGGGTTAGTTTCTTAATGAACAGGTATGCTATATAATCTTAACTATCTACTCTGTCAAATGACTCTCTTAGACACTAATAAGCTACATTTATCATGTGGAACCTTTTCAAAGTATGTTTCTAAACTTCTAGTGAGCTCTGAGTTCCTTCATGAACTACATCGCAACATTGTTATCGTATAACAATGTTATATGATTCTCAACATTTGGAATCACCCCTAGCTTAGTTATAACTTTGTGCCTTTATTTATACTTCTTTTATTGCAGCCTTATTCTAGACGATGTGCTTAGCTTTTTTGGTTAGATCAGCCACTGCTTACTGTTTGGAACATTTCCAGCTTAGCGTTATTAACTTAAGATTAAGTATGATTTTAGGATTGGCATACTATGCTCGATATGACTTATGAAGTTTGAGTCTGAGCGCTTCTTCATAAGAAGTTCGTTGTTTATTTAAACATTTCTTTAGCATTTCTAAATACTTGAGAACACTCTAAACTACTGTATAGTGATCTTAATTTGAATTTGATACTCACTCAATGTATCGAGTGCATAAGTGAAATGTGATATAGTAAGCTATATAGCTTATGTGAAAATTCCTATTATCAATACATAAAGAATCTATCTCATATGCTTCACATTAAACATTTCAATATGGTGTCTATGTATATTGTATCAGACTATCTCAACATCCTTTTATACTAATATAAAAGATATCATTTTCAAATCCAATATCGGGAGTCAAACAACCAAACTAACATGATTCTAATACGAATGCATCCTCAATATTCATAAGTTTGTTGTTGACTTGTAGTTTTAGAAATATCTTAGTGTCTTTATAGTTTTTTCTTATATACACATGCTTCATCTGCTTTTGACCACAGATCTAACTATTTGATATTTTTGTCAAAATACTTTTTCAACTCTGATGCTTATCAAATAATAATTTCATATCAGTTCTTAGATCATATCTGAAACCCACAAACTCGGTATCGCTCCCACTGACTTCGAGAAACTTTGGTTGTTATTTGCGAACAATATATTCTAAATCATTATTTAGAATTTTTGTTTAAACATATATGTACCAAACTCAAAATCATACCACGAGATATTTTTGCGAGTAAAATCCAAATTTATTCAAGTAGGTTGAATGATGAATCTATTATGTTAATTTTAACAATTGAAATTTACATTGCTATTCTTATCAACATTGCTTACTATATGTAATCGTCTTTGTATCAAAAACAAATTTGCGATCGATGGGTCATATCCCTTCAAGTATAACTATCAAAATCATATATTGATAATGTACTTGGAATCCATATTGGATTTTCGCATCATGTCATATGGTAGAGTCAATAATCTTAATGGGTTGATGGCAACTGAGGAAATTTTATTTTCTCGACATTGATAAGAAATTCATAATTTCTCTTTAATGTGTGAGAATTCTTATTAGACATTCTAATGTATTATGTCCATTTAGGCTTGGTTATTTTTCATTTCATCCTTCATAATCAGTTTTATTTTTGGATCATATCCAAATCCATTTTACTACCAATAATTTCAAAAAGAAATTCCTTCATCACCAAGTTGGCGTTTCTTGAAATAATAGTTGTTTTCCATTACAACTAAATATGTATTCATAAACATTTTATGAATTTCTTTTATATACATATAAAACATATTTAGTTTATAATTTATGAAACTTTTGTTTATAACATAAATTGGTCAATCAATATCGATTGATCTCGAGCTTCTTTAGGGTTATCTATACAAGATTCCTCATGAATAATTATTACGTGCAGCCTTTCGACTCGCACAACCTGTCAACTCCTTGACCTAGGACATATAGTAGTTTCTTATAAACCCTTACCTTATATGATCTTATAAACTATGTTTTATATGAAATTAATTTTAACTTTATGTAATTAATCTAAAGTACAGAACCTTTCATAAAGAAATTGACTCAGCTTCGCTTGTTATTAATCATACTTTGTTCAACAAAGTTTGATTACTCCTTATCGATACACAGTTATGTATCGTAGAGAGGAGAGACTTTTGAGATTGAATCTTTATTCATTTTAGGTTCATTTGGAACTTTTTTCAATATACTCACTTATTTGATTGAATCGTTTTATTTCCTTTTGCGTGTTATGCTATTTACTTCCATTTTATATTCTATGAGCTTACTATAGACATACAACACGTGTATCAAATACATATGTTTATATTTGTGATAATTCATCGATGAATTTAACGAACCATGAGGAACCGCTTTGGTCTCATTAGACTTACGATTGTATTCATCTATATCTATCAGTTCGAAGAGTTCACCAACTCTTATATCGTTCATACTAAATGGGTGTTTTGTCCTTAATCATTTGAGATACAATTCACAAGTACCATATGATTTATAATCATAAGATTAAAGAATTATTTCTCAAATTGTGGCTTAGTCCTCCAAAATAACCGTAGGATTTTCAAATTTGAATTTTCTAATGCATCAATTTTGTTATCGAAATAAATACCATTATTATAGTTTTATCTTACAACGAATATTCATATTACTCATTTTGAAATAAAATTATGTCTATCTTCAGTTAATAATAAAAAATATTTATTATTTCATAAATAATATTTGGTAGGAGTTGGCGTGGGTCGATTTAGTGCGGTTTGAAGCCCAAACCACTTCCGCACTGTATTAAACGGTTAATTAAAAATACAAACCATTATACTAATATTTTAAACGATTCGGTTTAGTTTGGTTTAATGTAATACGATCCGATTTTGGTCCGGTCCTGTTTGAACCCATATTAAATATGAAATAAGAGAACTACTTCCATCAACAATCAATTTACGAAGGCAACTATGTGAAGCTTTTACACATAAAGGTTAAAACACACAATTTTATATTTGAATGAAAGATTAGTTCTTAATTGTACGAATATTTCAATTTGACATCTAGTTACAAGTGAGATTTTTTTTAATAGATTAACCAATCACTAACGTTAATCAATGCATAATCATTAAGTAAAATGACTAGAATAAGATTATAATTAGCATATCCAAAAAATGAGATGAAAATATTATACTAAAACTATAACTTCTTTCTTCTGACAATGATCATTATTAATATAAGCTAAAAATAGAATATACATCATTAGAATATAAAATGAGATAGAAGTTGCTTATATTTTTATCATAAGATTACTAATGTAAATATTCAGTTCGGTTCGGTTTAATATGGTCGGTTCAATCATCTAAATGCAACCGAACCGTATCATTGCGGGTCGGTCCGATTTAGGGTATTTGCTTTAGTTAGAAGATTTGATGCAGGTTTCGACACTATCTTTACGGTCCGGTGCGGGCAGTTTTCGTATCGTAGTGTGGTTTATGCCCACCCCTAATATTTGGTATGTTTACGAAAATAATTTTTGTAACTTAATGCATCCATTAAGAAATGTTCCATGGTATTTACTGTAATAGCATACGAAATATGAAGCTAGATGCAACTACTTATTGATGAATTTTATTTCATATACCATAACTGGTTTACAATCTTGAGTTGCAAATAAAATTTCTTAAACTCAAAGATATAACTTTTATAGAAAAAACTTTATATATAAAAATAAATTTGGAATAGAAATTATATTTCTCATTCCATACTGAGTAGCTACTATTATTTTATACAATTATCGTTTCCAAAGTTTCTTCATGAAACAGAAGTGTCATTCACTCTTTTCATACTAACTATGGCTTAAGTTACAACCACTCTCACACTTTTCTTTCCTTTCCAAATGGTCGAACCATTTGAAAATATTCTTACTACGAGACTGTAATGAACTATTTTACAAAAGTGTATTTGGTCGCCCTTAACATTTAAGGATATCGAATAAGTTGCAATTTTACGTAAACTGATCAAACTGGAATTTCAGTGATGGATTTCTTATATTCATCGTGTAGCTCTTGGTCTAGATTACATTTAGCACAACAAGATTCTTACTGTAATCAATCATATTAAATACATGATCTTGCACTATGGTTTACTTGCTTATTTTGAATGAAGTAATTTCATCGAGGTTTCGTACATTACGAATTAGTTTACCATTGTTATCCATAAAATATTCTCAGGAATAAAAGTATGAAAGAAGGATTACAATGCTTCAAGACAGTCTGGTTAATCATACCTTCCGACAAAGAGCTTTCGACGAGGTTGAAGATTGTGACACCAAAAATCTACCTTTCGACTAAGTCGAAAGGTCTTTTAACAAAGACAAAGAAAAAAAGCACAATCCCAAACCTTTCGAAGGAGTCGAAAGGTTCCATCTCTTAGTGTCCAAGGAGTTCTTACCTTTCGAAGAGGATAAAGAAGTCAAAGCACGTGTGAGCAACTCCATAGTGACCTTTTCGAAAGCATATCAAGCCTTTCGAACCGGTTGAAACACATCCATGATACCTTTCGACAATGTCGAAAGGTTTATGAAGAAAGCAACATTCATAAGTCAACAAAGAATGGAAGACAACCTTTCGACAACATTAAAGGGAAGCATAGCTCTCGATAACAAATAAGTGAAGAGCAACCTTCCGACAAGGTCGAAAGTTTCACGGCAATCAAATGAAGAGCAACCTTCCGACAAGGTCGAAAGGTTCACAGTAATCAGGAGGAGAGTAACCTTCCGAATAATTCAAAAGGATCATGAAGGCATTAAGACAAGCAAACCTTTCGACAATGTCGAAAGGTCCGTAATAGCAGAAGAAAGGCAAACCTTTCGACAAAGTCGAAAAGTTCACAGCTACATATAAAAGGGGGACCTTCCGATCCAGTCGAGAGCATGGTATCGAAAGGGGGGCCGTCTGCATCTATAAATAATACACAAGGGGTCATGTTTTAGGGATCCGAATTTTCTTATTCTAATCTTGTATCTTCTTAATCAATACATGGTAACCATAATTGGGTGCTGATTTGGGGATTTAATAAAATAGAGTTTATCATAGAAAAAGAGGGAAGTCTAATGCTCTATTAATTACTTAACCATTTTCTTAAATCTTTGTTGGTTTAGTTCCCATTTTCAGGTTCAACCTCATCGGAAGGTTCTTGTCGACAAAGTCGACAAAACTTTTGTTACAAATAGTTACTGCAATCCTTCGAAGCCTTTAGCTCAACAATCTGAACCCTTCAACAAGGTCGACAACTCAATTGGTTCAACAGCTATAACCTTCCGAAATCAATCTACTAGTGATCTAACCTTTCAACAAGGTCGATATCCACTCCATATCCACCAAAGTATATCATACCCTGTTTGAACCCGAGGAAGGTTATCACCTTAACCTCTCAGCCAGATAAAAACCAACCTTTTTAAGGATAAACCAAGGGAATTTCAACCTAGTCGAAAAGAAAACCTTTGTAGAAAACCTTATATAAGTTCAACTAAGTCAAAAGGTCAATAAAATCCAAAGGTTAAACCTTTTGACAACGTCAAAAGGTCCGACTTAAGAATTAACATCAAATAAAGCAAAATAGGAAGGCAATTTCTTAAAGGACTCATTCTCATTGTTCAAGCAAGTCTTTCCATCTCGCTTAACATTACTTCGGGGTGTTGACAAGAAATCTTGTTAACAACCATATTGTATTTATATGTGATTGGATATGGATGAAATATTCATATCCTTGTATTGTTTTTAGAGTTTCGAGACTTATAGAAGAAATTACACGATCTCGGGCAAATAACAAGGTAAGTTTTATGAATATACTTTAACATTGTATAATAAGGCACTTGCATGAGTTCTGAATTGACAACATGTCAAAGGATTTATAGGTAAGTATATTTTATATTTCTACTTCAATCCTAATTTGGTTCGCTTGTATATGGTTTTAACTGATAAATATTTTATCAATTATATTAACTGCATATTTATTTCTGACCCCAACTTGTTTGGAAATAATGGCTTAGTTGTTGTTGTGTTGTTGTTGTATTAATTGCAAATTTATCGAAGTAGATTAGTTTAAATTTTATAACATATATTCTTACAATGTTAAAAAAGTTAAATGTGTTCATTTCAATTTTCTTATAAGGTTCCCACTAGACTTTTATGTTTCCCAAAACCAAAAATGAAGCATAAGTCTTTCTTTTTCTGTATGGGTGTTAAGACTCGCATGCCTGAGATTCTGACCTTAAGGAAATCTCAACAAATGATAGACCTACATGTGATGGATAACACCTTATTAGTTGCATCATATACCTCTCCTAATCTATGGTCTTTGTCATAATATCATCTTGACCTTGAGGAAAGCTCAACAAATCAAGAGAGATTATTCATTCGTACCTACATTTCGCGATGGCCTAAGTATAATGCACATACCTTAAGGAAATCTTAACAAGTACGTGCATGTATATTACCTCGTCTAGTCAACATATTAATAGTACTACGCATAACGTCTACATCTTGAGGGAAGCTCAACAACTAAAGAGTATACAAGTAATTTATTAACATATAAATGATAGAGGACAACATTTATATTAAAGATTCATAATCTTTCATATAATTAGTTGTGTGATATCGACTTATAGAATAATGTATTTCTGATGGGAATATCATCTTGACTCATGTATTAGACATATCCAAAATCATGATGTAGGTATCATACATATGTATTTATTCCTTAAATCTAATTTGGGTTTATTATAGTTCCTATTTGATCAAATCGTATATAATTTATTTTTGATTTTAGTGTTATTAATTAAATCATATTTAACTAATTTAATTAATTACTCAATTAACACTTTAATTAATTTAATTTTATTCATTTTAAACATTTTAAAAATAAATATACACTATAGAAATTATAGTAATTATATATATTCATATCATTATACATGTATATTATTTATTCATTGTCATTTAATTAATTAAATTAATTAAAACAATTTTAATGAAAATATAATTAATTTTGAAAATTTATAATTATTTATCATAAATTTTTTGAGATAAATATACATATATCATTATATATGTTTTAGTTTAATAATTAATTATTCATTTAATTAATCCTAGTAGCCAATATGAAAATTTTGAAATAAACAATTCTGTAAAATATTTTATAACATTTATAAAATTTCTTTCATATTTTAAACTTAACATTTAAATTTAAAATATTATTTAAAATTTCAAAACAGATTTAGAAAATTAGCCCAAAGCCTAAAAGAAATTTGGGCCTTTATATTGGGGATAACCTTCAGCTTACTTCATCGTTCGGGCCGGACCAATAGCTAGGTAGGACAGAGTACTTGATTATCCAAACTCAACCTTAGATACTACCTTTCTAGACACTACTAAATGGGTAGATTTTAATAAGTTAGCCCTTGTATTGGTAATGAGACCGAATAGGCTATTGGGCTCTGATACCATTGAAGGAACGAGGTAGGGTCACAGCTGGTTAATGGGGTAGATTTCAAAATAAAATCCTATTTTATATCTGTTGGGCCTATGAAGTTTAAAGGATTTGTTAATTAGATCCAATCTAATTAATTTAAATAAAATCATATTCTATTAAATTTTCTAATTTAATTAATGAATGAATTTAATTAAAGATATATTATATAGTTTATGAGAATATCCATATATGCTCATGTATGTTCAACATGCATGTGCAATATAGCATAGGCTGTACATGGTTTAAATATATACATAAATGTTGGGATTTACATTCTCTATATATATACTTGGCTTTTACTTATATGTTAATTACTTGGAATTTTTTTCTAAATGAATATATTTTGAAAATATAAATTAATTTTATTAATAGATACTTATAAAAAAGACCGAGTTTTAATTTTAAAGTTTAAGTTCATAATATATCTAAATTAGACTTAATCAACCAGATCTAAATTTAAAGCTGGATCTAACATTTGTAATTCAAATGTCAGTATATACATACATATATAAATATATACATATACATATTTTTTTTTGAAAATATAAATTAATTTTATTAATAGAGTTATAAAATAAAGTTAACAAAGTTTTAGTTTAAATTTTAAATATCTAAATTTGACTTAGTAAATAAGATCCAAATTTAAAACTTGATCTGACATTTGAAAATAAAATTTAAATATCTTAATTTGACTTTGCAAGGTGTTAAATAAAACATATACAGACACACACACACTGAATGATTAAAATTTAAAATAAATAAATAAATGTATGTATATGATATGAAACATTCATTTAAAACCTTATATATTTAAATATATATAAATAAATATATAATATGTATACTAAATACCTATACAATGTATATATTTACATGCTTATACATATTTGTGTGTGTGTTTCGTCTATAAATTTTTTTCTAAACCGTATTTATATTTTATAATTTACAAACATATAACTAACAGAAAGTTATATAATATTTATATATTTATTTTATTCAAAATTTCGATCGAGGGCCTTTTTTCAATTTTCTAAAGCAAAATCCTTTTTTTTACTTGATATTTTCTTTAGGTAGATATACAAACATAAACTTCTAAGCAATGTTTGAAATTAGTTAAACGCTATTATATATATATATATGTAATTAAATTTTTTAGATACTGGCTGACATCATATATATATATATGTGTGTGTGTGTGTGCACATATATGTATATATATATATGTATGTATGTATGTATGTATGTATATATATATAGACACACACATAAAAAAATTTATATATAAATAATAAGTAATAATGATGATACAATACATACAAATCGATTTTTGAATTTAATACTAAAATAAAGTTAACAAGGCATAACATATATGAAAAAGCTAATGTAAATATAACAGATATGACATATAATAATCTATATATTTGTGTGTGTGTGTGTGTGTCTATATGAGTAAGTTAAATGAATTATACCTTAGGAATATGGCCATAGAAACACACGTGGATCCAAAGAGACTCCTTGGATCTCTCAGATCTGCACCTACTACTGTAAACAAATGAAGTGCAAACATCGGTCTACTAAAATTTATTTTTTTAGATGTGATTGAAGTTTGGAAATGAAGGGGATAAAGAGATGTATTTGTGGCCGTGATAGAGGAGGAGGAAAAGTCGGAGTGTTAACCAAAAATGAAGGCAACAGTTTTGAATTTATAGTATGCTTTGGAACAAATATCTCCATATCTATCTCATATTAATTCAAACGCAAAACCCCTCCTTTTCTCCTCTTATTAGGTTGGCCATACACTTGGTCTAATATGGACAAAAATACCATTTAATCCCTTAGTAATTTTTATGACTTAAATCCAATTTAAATATGCTTATATATCGTATATCAACACTTACATATATAACTTTATATGCACAACTAATAAATTACTAATAGGACCCTAAACAGTTCTATAGGAAACTTCATTTTACTAAGCACACCCTATATAATAAAAATAATTATAATTAATATTTCATAAATATTAGTTAATTTAATTAATATATAACTATCATAAATTAATTAAATCAAGCAGTGTTTCAGACATTGAATAGGTTCAGTTGTTTAACTCACAGGTGTGAATTTTCCAGCGATTAATGTTCAAACAATTCAAATATTAATGTTCACATGTTGTTGGCTAGTGGTGCTAGTTTGACTTAATTCATCGCTTATAAATATCATTGGTAAAAATCATTTTTATAATATTTAAGTGGTATTGTTTAGTAATGATTATTTACATTAATACTCTTCATCAACGCTATATCACAATTGGAAATATGGAAATTTGTTTTGCCAAATACCAGTATCATCCACATTCAACTTAGTTAGTCTATAAACAAAGTCTTTGGTTCAATAATAACATTTATTATTAACCGTGCTACTTTGGTCAGAGATTTTGGCTTTGAGTTGATTGCAGTTGACCATGATACTAATCTCATACAACTAAGGAGATGAATTCTTTGTTGAATAGCACTTCACTTCCAATGTCTCAACTCAGACCCAACTATAGTCGTTCCATGGGCACTATGCCACGATTTAACTATATTCAAAGTGGATTTTCCATATTGCAGTTTAATGGTAATTTTCAAATTGAGAGAATTGTGTAATATCATCATTCCAGATTTTTGGTTTTACCTAGCTGTTGTTAATCAACAGGAAACTCTCGGACGAGTCCTTCCATGGTTATCTAACAACATTGGTACATAACTTCTTGGGGGCCTTAGTAGCCATGAGTAATACACTACCCAACATTTGGAGAGCATTATGTACTCTGGTCTCAATGGATGTATCGATATCCTTTCTTGAAACATTTTGACTAGGAGTATTTAAAATAATATACTATTTAAAATTGTAATAATTTTCTCACGATTACAACTTTTTATAACTATTACCACATAGCATATTATTTAAAAAAATTATAATTAATGTACTTTAAATCAATTACTTAATTAATCATATCACTATATAACAAAGTATATATTATAAATCAAATACATTTATTATGAACAAGATTGGTTATTGAGTTAGATATATAAACAGATTACAAAATTGCCTCTAAGGCATACTCCTAACTCTATTAGATGAATTGGTGTCGGCCCATTCCTTAGCCAAAATTCCTTCAAATCTTCAAGTGTTCGATTCTTCTAATTCTCTAAAGCTCCAAAGTGTCATCTCTCAACCTTGCCATGGATTGGAACCAATCCATATGGATTGATTCTGATCCATGACTTAGTCAAATGTTGACTAAGTTTTATGCCTTGGTTAATTTCTTTATCGATCGAACTCCTTTGGCTTCTTCAATCTCTGTGCACCTCTTAATACAATGATTTAACTCCAAAGTCTCTAGAGTTGATCTATTGAAGCTCATTTTACGACTATTATCTTCTATCCTTATTATAATCGAATCAGAGAGCTTGTCAAATAGCCTCCATCTACATTTAGCGATCCTCGCTCATATAACAGCTTAACCTCATTCACTCCACATGAATGTTTCATCCATCAAACATGAAATGCAAAATAACAATAACAAATGCATATTCATCATATCATGATAATCAGGCATGTAAACAATCATATCATATCCTAACATACATATGCACATTCATATCACATAAATGCATGATTTAAAACATTTAAAATTATTAAACACAATTTTGTCCTCATTTTAAAATCAAACCGAATCTAATAAATCATATTTTTGGTTTGAAATATGGATCCAAAGCATTTTTAAACATATATAATGATATATAATAAGTAAGGGATCAAAGATCACCTATCAATTGATGTAAAATTAATGAAAATAGCCCAAATCAAGGTAGATTTGAAATGAGCAACAACTAATCTCAAAATTCTCCTCGAAAGATGATGTTTTGTTAATCCCATATGGATCTTTAGTCTAATTATGCCTTAATTTCTTGTTTTAACTAAAAATGGAATGATTTAGTGATGTTTAGTGGAGATAAGATTGCTGAAGGTTTAGATAAATTTTAGGAAGAAAATAAAGTGATTTGGGACTGAACCAACTATTGGGAATAGTACAATTCTTGAAATTGTTAACCATGCTGAAATTTGATTAGTGGACCTCATTACCGAAATATGCCTAAAACATTCAAACAAAGACTATTATATCTTCTAAATGTCTTGGCCAAATTTCTGTTATGACCACTTTGTGAAAAGTCAAATCATCGTATCTTTCAATTGGAATATGTTTCAGGTCGAAATTCTTCTCCTATCAAAAGTTGTGGCCATTACAACTTTTCTACCCTAAAAAAGTCCATAACTTATTCTAAAGGTCAAAAATATCAAATTACTACATTACCCAAAGTTTTAGCTCATTTCAAGTTTGTTTAGTTATGATTTACTATCCATCGATATGTAGAATGTTAGCTATTACATTCTCCCTCCCACTTTTAAGAGTTTTGCCCCGAAATTCCAACGTCAATGAAACATAAACAAAAGCAAATAAACCAACACATGTACAACAATCAAACTACATTATCATCTTACCATGGATATACTACAGGTAATCAAACAAAATACCAAGTGGGATAGTAAATGCGACAAATATAATCTTACCGAGTAAAAAACGCTTTGGATAAGAGACCTTTTTGCACTCCTCAATCTCCCAAGTACTTAGCCTTCGCTTTCACTTTATTGAACCCTTACTAGCTTTTCAATTTTCCTCTTAAGCTGCTTTATACTATCTCCACTATACAAATCGGCCTATGAGATTTCACCGCTTAAGGTTCAACTTCTATGTCATCGAGTTGATTTGGTGCAGTAATCTGGCCTGAGTCATGCACGGACTTTTAAAGAGGCGAAACATGAATAATATTAGCATACCTTCCATCTTTTGTGATAAGTCAACTGTATATGCAAGGTTCCCAATCCTCTCAAGTATCAAAAAAGGTCCTACAAATCTCGTTGTCAACTTCCCCTCATTCTAAATTGAACTGCATTTCTCAATGGAGAAATCTCCACTTATCCTTAACTTTTTGTTTCTTGATGATTTTATCTACGATTGAGAGTCTATATTTGATTGCGAAGTATGAACAATAAGATATATGTGGGTAGTTTTATTCTAAATGCATTTATACTAGTCCACTTCCAACTGACTGGCTCTGATATAGTTCCATACTTTTTCAAAAAAGGAATCTACCATTTTTATTTAACATCCATTCCCAACGTCTTTCTAAGATAGTTGATCAATTGGTAATCTCTGTAATCTTTTGATACTTTCTTTGTAACTGCTTGTAGCAGAATTAAGTTAATGGCATAATATGCCATTTTTAATAATTTCAGCTACCTTTGCTTTGGCAATTCCAAAAACTATTAATTTATTCCGACCAAAATTTCCAATTAAAAGTTGACTGTTTAGAATCATTGGCTATATTATTGCCATCTTTGAAATTTCCTTTTATAAATTTTTTGCGAACTTCTATAAAGTTTAGAATATATTTCCAAGTATTAGAGTGAGAGTTGTTTGGTTTCATATTCCAAAAGTTATCATTTTTGAGATATTTATTTTTATTCCATTTTGCCCACAAAGGCTCCTCACTTAAAAATCTCCAAAGTAATTTTATATGACAGGTGGTATTAATGACATCTAAGTTTCTAAGTCCTATACCACTTTCTTTTTTGGCTTACATACACTATCCCAATTAGATTTCTGATATCTTCCTTTCCATAGAGTTAGCACTCATTTTTTTCAATTTTCTTTATTGATGTAGCAAGTATTTGATGTGTCTGCATCTAGTAAGAAAACATAGAATATACTACTTTCTGGATGAGTTCTACTCTTCCACCTATAGAAACCTTATAGACCATGAGTTGATTTTATCTTGTATTTTATCTATTAAAGAAGCACACCTAGTCTTTTAATTGGTTTGCAAAACAGAGGAAAACCTAAAATTTGATTGGTAGAAAGTCTACATGCATTTGTAAGCTTTCTATGACTTCATTTTTCTTTTTGTATTGTTTATTGAAGTATATTTTGCTTTTGAATTAATTTATTTTGAGTCCAGCATATTTATATACTTAATCACTTTTTAATAAGCTTGCATTTTCTTTGTTTTCTCTAGTGAAAATCATTGGATCATCTACATAGATAAGATGTGTGATACTTGGTTTCACCCAATTTATTGGCAAAATATACTTTTTATATATTCAATTTCCATTTGTATTGAAAATATTCCATAGCAATTGTAAATAGATAAGGGGATAGATGATCCCTTATCTGATTCCACTTTTGATATGAATGAACCCTGTCATTTGGCCTTGAACAAGTATAGAAAAAGTTCATTAATACATTCAAAAATACATCCATAGAACTTTTTAGGAAAACCCATTGGATTCATTGTTTTAATTATGAATTTTTTGTTTGTTTATCGTATGCTTTTTGTATATCAATTTTCATACATAAGTGATCTCCTTTTGAAGAAGTAAAATTTCTAACCATCTCATGTGCTAGTATAGGATTTTCTTGAATTAATATGCCTAGTATATAAGCTGTGCAGTTAAAGTCCCGTTAAAGCCCCGCAAAATCACTGCTATAGCACATTGCGCCCTTCAACCGCTATGCTATTTCAGTTTAGCGTTTTAAATAGTATATCTGCTTTAGACCCTGCTATTTTCTGTTACACCCGCTAAATCAAGGCTTTTTAGCATTCGCTTTAGCAACATTATTATACTAAGGTTGGTTTGACTAGTTCTCTTTCAAACAAAATCAAAAAAGTTAGCGTGAAGACCAAATGTTAAGGCATAATTGCTTAATATAAGTTCGAATCTTTTATAATCACCAAATCTAGTTTGCATAAACCATGATATTCTTTGGTTTTGTTATATAAGATTAAATAATATTTCTTTTTCTTACACAAATAATGTAAGAATGAGAATAAATTAACTTAAAATATTTTGTTTTATATCCAATGATGTTTTTTGCACCTCCGTTATTTTCCGCTATATTCCTGTTTTATCCCTGCTATAACTTTTTGCACCTTTACCGCTATGAAATCGCTAAGTGCTTTAACTGTATAGTATATAAGCACTAAAATTTTCTGAGATTAATAAAGGCAATTTTTTTAAGTTCATTACTTAAAATAGTCACATCTATTTTATATATAAAGTTGCAACACGAAATAACCATGATCACTAATCACAGTTGGATTTTAATTTCTAGACATTAAAGTTATCAAGGTATGAATAGTATTGTTAAGTATCTTGTATTCATAAATTCATCAACAAAATTACACTGTTATTCTTTAACACAATTTTAGTGCATTTTGTAAAATTTGGCATTAAATCCATTTTGGCCAAGACTTTTATTCTCCTTGGAGTTAAAAATTATAATTTTGATTTCTTATATATTAATTGGGGCTAGTAAAATTTCACTTGCATATAATACATTTTTAAAAATTATTTTTGTTTCATTTTCGTATCTTCCCTCTATGTTATATAGATTTTCAAAGTAGCCAATAACATTATTAGCAATTTTCTCAAAATCATTTATTACTTAACCATTTTTATCAAACATGTTACCTATGTTATTCATGTCCTCCATTAGTTAGCCAAACTACCTTGGCTTTTTGTTTTAATTTTTTAGCTTGTATTCGTATATTTTTTGAAACCATAATTTGATTTTCAAAATTTTTTGATATGTTTTCATTATTTGATGGATCATTATCCATTGTGTTTTGTAGAATTTCACCTTTGTCTCTTAGTTTGTGTATTTTATCATTTTCTTTTATTATATCTATTCCATTATTTTAAATGATACTTGTTATTTCTCAAAAATATATTAAATTAGTATTGTTTATCCATAACACGAAAATGTTTTACATTTTTCGAAAATATCATTATACCCTATTTCCATGCTCCAAACAATTTTTAAATATGAATGGTATATTTTGATTTGTATTTTCATAATTCAAAGTTATTTTATCAGAGTATGGTCACTTGTATTTTGTCTAACAATGTAACAAATGCATAAATGGAATTGATTAATGAATTTTTTTTAACTATAACTCTATCTAGTTTACACTGTATGTTTCTATATTCACTTGAACTCCATGTGTAACACCCGTAAATTTACGATAATTAATTAAAAAGAAATTAATTAATAATTAGTATTACTGCAAATAGAATTTTTAGAAACATCATAATTTGGCTATGAAATTTACAACTATTGTGTTCTTGGCGATTTTCTGGTCTATTTTCATATATAAAGCTTTCCGATCGGAGTTCAAATGAAAAAGTTATTAACGTTTGAATATTTTGAATCAGAAATAATTATATATGCAATTATGGAAATAAATTTAATTAATTAACACTAATTAATGTTAAGAGTTACTTAATGTTTAAGCAAGGATAATGTTAATAAGGGAGAAAAAAATTAACTCCGTTAAGTCATAAAAGGAATTAAATCAACATAAAGGAGATTAAACAAAATGACATATATTAATTAATGAAAATAAACCTACCGGTTGGTCCCTGTATTAGGACTGGTCGACCGTTATTGATTGACTATGGCGTCATAATGGTCAGCCGATGGTAAGTGGCGGTTGAAGATTGAACCTAGGTCGAACAACCTGGATTTAATATAGAATAATCTAATGGTTCGCATTGGTTCAAACCCTTATAAATAGGATGTAACCCCTCACTTTTCTTCTCATATTCTTTGAAGCATAGCGAAGCTCTGCCATTTTATTTTCTCCACAAACTCTTAAATCTAAATAAAACTATAATCCATATACGTATATACAAGAGGAGAATAACAGAGAATAATCGAGAAGAAGAATATGATTGAATTGAATCACCAAAGCCAGGGTAAAATTATAAATCCAAACCTAAACTAATTTCAAATCTCTTCTCGGATCTAGGTTTCTACTGAATATGTATATTTCTACGGTACATATTTTGGTAGAAAGGAAAGGGAGTCAAACAGGAGTTAAATGGTTTAGATCTAGAGATTTGGAAGCTTAAAAGTGAGTGATAAATTATATACTTTTATATAATATTGGATTTATATCGTTGTAAATTGGTTCCTTCTATGCCTGAATATAATTTTGTAGTTATAGGATTAAATATATACATTTAATGAATTTGGACACCATGCCTACATACTCTACATATGATTAACTTTGATTTAATATTGCATACACTTGAATTTGGAAAGTAAGAGTAAAAGTAGTTCCAAAATTAATGAGATTGTATAGTAATTCCATGTTTGTTGGTTGAATGATATATGTAGGTAAATGAGAATTAGAAGTTATTATAAAGTGGATTGGGATTTAAGTAGTATTTTAATTCATTGGAATGAAATGTGTTGTAATGTAAATTTCTACAAACTATCCGGTTTTATAAATGTGAATAAAAGTGTATTCTTTGAAATAACAAGGAATATCTAAAATAAAAAGATGTACAAAATAGGGATGCTCACTGATTTTGTACTATCTATTTCAATAATAATAGAAAAGGCGCTTCCTCGTAATTTCAAACATACAACAAGTCCCTTTTTTGATAAGTTATGGAAATTCATAGTAGTAACATTTCCATTTGGAGGATGTAATTCCAAGCATTAAAATGTAGAATTTCCTAAGTACAACTAAAGTATTGTAAGCAGAGATAATAGCATTCAATTATAAATCTATGCGATAAGTTAGAAAATAAACAATGGATGATGAAGTATAATGAAATAAGTAAGTAATAAGATTATTGTAATCAAAGAAAGATAACAATAGTAAAAAAAGGAGTAGTAGAATATATTTAATGGTACGAAGTAAAAGTTAAGTAGTAAAAGATGATTAGTCTATTTAAATAAGAAGTAAGCGGTAAATGATATTAAAATGGCATAAATGAAACAAGAATTAAGTTGTGTAAAAATAACTGAACGCAACAGTTGAACATAAGATGCATAGTAATTAAATAAACTTATGTAGGCTCAAGTAAATATTCATGACAGATGTGAATTGTTGAATTTAGTCAATAGCTTAGATAACATGACATAGTCTTTAATAAGGGTTGGAATGCTGGTCTGTTGTGTTAGTCATTAATAAGGGTTGGAATGCGAGGTCGGTAGTGTTACACAATAGAAGTCTGCCTATCACAAGGGGCTACCAGCAGTTGTGTATACATTATACCGAAGCGAGACATATCCAACTGTAGGACCCGTGTAATTATACGTTCACGTATAGGTAGAGAGAATACCCAAAGTAGGATGGTTCTCCCCAGTCAAAGTGTCAAATGATATGTAGAGACCGCTTCAACCTTTTAGGGGGCATGAGTTAAGTAACCAAGTGGGCATTTCCTAAATTGTATCGGGCAATCCAAAATAGGACGGTGAGCATAGGCTCAGTGCTTTCATAGTGAGTTTGTAATATATATGAGAAGTTGGAGCTGTTTACATAGGTTGCGATTGTCATTCTTCCTGAGTGGTCATCGGAAAAATAAGTGTTACCCTAAACGGGCCATATATCCACTAGTGTAGACCATGTTTAGGACATGCACAGTCTCATAGTTGCTTGTTAGTTAATTTGTTATTTAGGAGGCAAGGCTAAGTAACCTTTTAATGGAGGTCTTTCAAAAACGAGATAGAATACAGCTATATAATTGTAATGACGTTAATAGGAATTAAAGAAGTTTTTAGGTATGCATGATGAGGAGGATGTTATACCACGTTGATGACGGATCCTGACGGGGTGCTGAGTTAGGGATACTAGCGGGGAAAGTATCCTGGTCCAAAGGGGAACTGTGGTACTTATACACACACATATGTAGTTATTGTTGACCCCAGATAGATGGTGGGTGTAGTCCGCGTGCGTGAAGTCAAGACGACTAAGTAAAACAATAAACATAACATGTAATGGAAGGCAATCGACATAAACTAGTGTTATGTATAAAGTATGTAATTTACCAATCACCAAAATGTTGTTCTAACCCCTTCTCATTACAACCCACAGAATAGCTTTAAAGGGACATGTACTGGTACAAGGTGAGAACGGTGGGAGGACAGATTTCCTTATGCATGCATGACACTGACAAAAGTGTCATCCTTGGCCAGTAATCATATGTTTAATTTTACTTTAATATTCCACTGTGAGTTTATATCGATAATGCTCTGTTATGATTTTTTTATTGCAGGATACCAAATACCAACTATCCGTACTTTGGTGGATTTGGATTTTTGATATAGCAAAAATTCGGGCCCACTAAGGTGCGGGTTGTTACACTATGTATATTTGTTATCATTGATGTTTTGTTCTGTTAGTACCGTTTATAATATATTAATGTTTGGTTTATCTAATTTCCCATGAGGGATGGGTATCCTTCCACTTTTTTCATATATGTGCAAAATAATGCTGAAATCTCTCACGATGGCCCAAGGAATTTTACTATTAATATCTATTTTAAATAATTCAAAAGATAGGATAGCTCTTTCATTTTTCAAAATTACTTGCATAAATAGCACTGATTTGTATAATTAACCCTTCCTGTTTTCAAAAACATGGTTTATAAATTACATATTGTAACTGGTGAATAACAAATTCCATACATTAGAATTCTATAATACCATTACTCCTCCATTACTACCTTCACAGTTCTTCTTAATACCTTTCCATCCATCTGGTAGCAAGTGGCAGAAACCATCAAAAATTTATCTAACTTATTTTCTAATAAGGAATATATTGAAGGCTTATAATAGTTCAGTACATGAATTACATCTATTGTTTTGAGGGTGAGTTTAACTTTTAATGTTCCATGATATAATAGGCATTAATAAGAAGATGATAAAGAACTAGTTATCACACCTGCCCCCTTGGGTCATATTTAGATGACTTTCTTTACTTTAAAATTTTGAGTTAGTTCATCACATTTTGGGTTTGATAGAGACATACATATGCTTGAATTTCTTACTGGACTAATTTCTATCATTTTTGTCTTCCTTTTTACCTACAGTTTGAGGTGAAGGATGCTCTGGTGTGCCAAAAATGGGAGGCATGCTTGTGTTGATAATGGCAGGTGTGTTATTGTAATAAAGTGTTGCACTATTCTCTGAAATTGCTCATTTTCTTCATAAGATACTGAAATTGTTAGGTTGGAAAAATACTCTAAGTGATTATTTGTTATCGAATTCACTTGTCTTGTAATAAAACATGGAGTTGTAGACTATTGGGCTACAACTTCAAAGACCCATATATTATTTGCTCCCCCAGTATGTTTGTTTTGCTTTGTTTGTGGCATACTTAGCTGGTTCGATTTGGTATTTTGGAACTTTTAGCCATGACATGACCAGATTGGTCCTATAGCTGAACTGTACTTTCTTTCATTAGATTTTATTGACGGTTTGTAGTTGTTATGGAAATAGTTGCCTCATGTTGATTATGTTGCAACCTTTGATGCCTTTGATGTTTGATTGCTTTTGTCTATGCCCATCTTTACTTAATTCTTGATTTTTCATACATATAATACGATAATCCATATTAGTTGAATTCTTGATTTTTCATATATGGAATATGATAATCCATATCAGTTGTGTTCTTCCGTTATTCACTTTTTCCCAGTGCTCTAGTTTGTTTGTATGGAATTGCATTTGCAACTTCAATAATGACCATCAGTTGAGTTGTATTTTTGGAAAGCCAAACTTTTTTAGCTGTTCATTGTTCTTTTTATTAGATTTTGATGATGCAATATTTCCAAATTAACGAATATTTTGGAGATATTTTGAGTCAGTTGCCTCTTTTATTATATTAAAGAAAATGCAATGAATTATCTGCATGGAAAGGAATTATTTTGAGAGATGGAGGTAATCAATCAATTCCTGGATCACTTGATTAAAAAAGGTCTTCTATTAGGTGCATGCATAGAAGAAACTAGAAAAATAAAAAGGTATATGTTTTCCATATGAATTCGATGAATTGATGAGATATTGATTTATCGACATAAATCAATTACTTCAACCCTAAGTAATAACCTCTATATAACGACAGTCGTCCTTTAAAGATTGAATCATCCTCTCAAGTTGTATTTCTTCATACTTTTCTCTTATCCTCCATTATCAACCTTGTAGTTTTCTTTTTTTAGAAAGTAATAAAATCTTCTCTCACCAAAGTGGATGTACATTATCTCATGATAGTTGAACCACTATAAATCTTGTGTGTGATTTTTTTGTGCAACTGTGATTTATGATTGCATATTATGGGATGTTATATTTTTGTTTGTTCTACATCACCGATAACACGATCCTATTATTTCTGCTACGTTTGGGGCGTTAAACTAAATTTTCCCTAATGTTCTGACATCATAACTATTAGGTTGGTTGAAAGAAGGTGTTAGGTAATATTGTAGAAGACGAAAGTACCCTATCTTTTACATCCTATGTTAGAGGATCTTATGTGGCGTATGAATCTTAGTTAGTGATAGAGAAGTGGAATGGGATAGTGATTTTGAGAAGTGACAATGGAGGATGAAAGCTATTCTTAGGAGGAATATGGTTCATGATGTGGAGTTTTACACTAATAAATTACCCATTGATAATTCAGTCGTGGGGAAGAAGGAGGTGGAAGAGTGGCCTTTTACTACTTTGTAGTTGGCCATGAGAGAGAAAGTTTTCTTAAAGATTAGAAATGAAATCACAAATAAAGGAATTTGGGTCAAGTTTGAGAATATCTACCAAAAGAAGACGCTCACAAACCATCTAATTTTTATAAAGACATTTTTCACTATGAAGATGAGAGAGTACTTCAGTTTAGGCACATCTTAGTCTCTTTGATAATTTTCTAATGAAGATGGAGACTATTGATTTGAAGGTAGATGAAGAGCAAAAGGTGGTTGTTCTTTTGTGTTCACTTGTGGAGCGATACATGGGTTTCGATAATAGTCTAATATATAGGAGAGATACTTTGACATTAGAAGATGTGAAGTCAGGTCTTTTATTTGAGGACTTAAAGGATTAGATGAAGGAAATGAGTGAAGGCAGAGTGATGGGAGTAATCGGGGTCTATTTATTGAGGGAGGAAAAGAAGAGAAGAATGGCTGGAATTCTAGGGGACATTCCAAATCTAGGACACTTGGAAATGGTTGGAGAGGATAGACCAGAGAAGGGGAGTGCCATCATTGTAAGAAACCAAGCCATTGGAAGAGAGATTTCTCAGACTTGAAGAGAATAACTGAGGATGGATCTTCATTTATTGTAGTGGAGAAATTCATATTCAACGATGTGTTGACTGCAACAATATCAAATGTATCAGACCATTGTGTGCTTAATTTAGGGGCGTCATTCTATATGATGCCAAATAGGGATTACTTCAATTCTTTTGTTAGGAAGGAGGGAAGTGTAAACCTTATGTTGAATGATGCTAGTTGTAATCCTTGTGGGAGGGCACAACACATATTCAAATGTTTGATAGAGTGATTCACACTTTGATAGGTGTTCACTATGTTCTAGGTCTTCAAAAGCTTTGATTTCTTTACGCCAGTTGGGATCCATGGGATATAAGATGACTATAAAGAAGGATATTTGAAGGTTTTGTGGGGTGCTCTAGTTTTGATGAAGGTTGATGTGTTCTGGAACCTATATCTACCGCAAAGAACCAAGGTACTTAAGGACTCATGTGTTGGAATTGATAGTTCTCTTGTTTTGGATGCCATCGGACTTTGGCATCTTCAATTATGTCATGTTTCAGAGAAGGGCTTGGAGTTGCTTTACAGATGGAAAATGATCAATGGAGAAAGCTTCAACAAGTTAGATTTCTACCAGGAGTGCGAGTTAGGTAAGTGTATGAAGGTATCTTTTGGAGTTGGACTTCATAGATTAGAGAGTGTACTTGATTATGTACATACGGATGTTTGAGATAAGTAGCTACTATTTCCAGTAGGGAAGCAAGATATTTAGGTGTATGCGATGAAGGCCAAATCAGAAAGTTTTAAGAAATTTAAATCTTGGAAGGTGCTTGTTGAAAACCGATCTAATTGTAAGTTAAGTGTGCTTAGATCTGATAATTGCAGCAAACTGGCGTTCCTCAATTTCTATAAACATCATGGTATATAGAGAAATTTCACTACACCTGAAGATTCGCAATCTAATGAGATGTTGAGAGGATGATATGACTTTACTTGAGAAGGCCCGTTGCTAAAGATTGACGGTGGGCTTATTCGGAAGTTTTTGGGCTGAGGCAACACACATCATAAATCAAATTTCATGCTCGGCCATAGAAGGGAAAATTTCATAAGAAAAGTGGAGAGTTAAAGCAGTGTATCTTGGTTATTTTTGCATTATTGGTTGTCATGTGTATGTGCATCATACAAATAATGATAAGTTGGAGGCTAGAGCATACAAGGGCTAATTTATGGGTTACACAAATAGAGTCAAATGGTATCGCATTTGGGGCACTATTGATAGGAAGATTGTACATTCCAGACATGTTATATTTGATGAGTCTGTAATGTTTAGCCTAAGGAAGATTTACCTACCACATCAGATTCTGATTCTGATAAGCCTAAAGAAATGGAAGAGATTCCCACTTTTCAGCCTAACGGTAGAGTTGTAACTATTGTTGATTGGGGTGAAGATGTAGTTAATGAGTATTAATAAGACATCATATAGTAGTCCATATGTGCCTGATAGTAGTGTTTGTGATGTACATGAAGCTGGAGGAAGTTTACGCGATGTTGTACCTACTTGACCTAGTCGTAGGACTATTGAGTGGCCCAATAGGTATGGAGATAGACAATATGAAAACTTGATAATCAATTTGATTATGACTTATACATGTTCATGATGAGCCATTTAACCTTTAAAAGGCCATGAAGTCGAGTGATAGCACGAAGTGGATGTGCACTATGAAAGAGGATTAGAGTCGTTGAAGAAGAACAAGACTTGGGATTTGGTACCACCACCTCTAGGAAGTTGAGCCGTAGGTTGCAAGGGGGTATTCAAGATGAAGGATGATGGGAGATAAAAGGCTTGATTAGTTGCTAAAGGGTTTTCGTAGAAATAGGGGATGGAGTATGACGAGATATTTTCTCATGTAGTAAGATATACCTCCATCTAGATTTTGCTTGCTATATTTTCTACTCATGACTTGGAGTTAGAGAAACTTGATATGAAAATCGCTTCCTTACATAGTGACTTAGAGGGTGCCATTTACATGAAGCAGCCAGACGAATTTGTTATAAGTGGGAAAGATGATTATGTTTGTAAGTTGAAGAAGTCTCATTATTGACTTAAGCAGTCACCTTGATAGTGGTACAAGAGGTTTGAATCTTTTATACTTACACTTGGTTTTAATCGCAGTGTTAAAGACGCATGTGTTTCTTTCAAGCATTTAAAGAATGGTAATTGGATGTATTTTCTTTTGTATGTAGATGATATGTTAATTGCATCCAAGGATAAAGTTGAAATCAATGAATTAAAGTTAAAATTAAAAGTGGAATTCTAAATGAAAGACCTTGGGGAAGCAAATAAAATTTTGGGAATGAAAGGGATATAAAGCTGGAATTTTGAGGCTCACTCAAAAGGAATATACTCGGAAGGTGCTTTCTCGGTTTTACATAGAGGGAGCAAAGACAATTGGTATACCCATGCCTTTGCACATATAACTTTTTAGCAGAGAAGGAAAATGCATACATGGAGAAGGTGCCTTATGCGAGTGTAGTTAGTAACTTGATATATGCTATGGTTTTCATTAGGCCTGACATTGCATAGATTGTTAGTTTGGTTAGTAGATATACGACAAATCTACGAAAGATGCATTTGGAGGAAGTGACGAATATTTGTAGATATCTTAATGGAACCCCAAATCATGGACTTATTTTTGGTGACAAAGATAGAGAATTCTGTTTGGTTGGATTTTATGATTCCGACTATGTCGGGGATAGTGATCAAATAAATTCAACCTCGAGTTATGTGTTCACATTTGGAGGGACAGCTATTAGTTGAAGAGCTAGATTATAGACGATAATTGTTTTGTTTACTACATGGGTAGAGCCGATAGGTGCTGTTAAAGAAGCTAAGGAGGCACTCTATTTGAAGCGGTTGATGTGTGGTTTGGGCTTCGTATGTAATGTAGTTGTGGTGTATTGTGATAGTCAATGTGCTAAAATCTGGCTTTAGCTCAAGGACGAAGCATATAAAAGTGAGAGAGTCTTTTCTTGTCTCGATGAATGAAGAAAAGCTAGTTCATCCACGGAAGGTTCGCACGAAGAAAAATGCAACATATAAGTTTTCCAAATCCTTGCATGCTGCAAAGTTCAAACATTGCTGGAATTTGATCCGCTTATTGAGCTGTTAAGTGCCACATGGCGCACATGGAGAGAGTGAGTTGGTGGATGGAGACAATTTTTTTCATCGTGATATTGAAGATTGATAGGTCCTACTTACACGGAGAGGGTACTTTCAACACTTTGTCGGCGGTGACCTTGCCAATGTTCATAGAAAAAGTGCAATAGATAATGGCCATGTCAAAGTTCATTGGAAAGTAGCAATAGTGCCTTGTCTAAGAGTGGCTTGCAGTTTGAAAATGTTCGTAGAGTTGGTAGGCTTGTATGGAAATATAGTTGTAACACCGTGTAAAATTTACAGAAAATTAATTAAGAAAATCAATTAATTAATAATAAAGCTAAAAATGGAAATTGAGAAAACATTAGAAAGTGGCTATGTATCTTGCACCATTTTGTTCGTGGTATTCTTATGAGCAACTTTCATGGAGTTCAAATGAAGAAGTTATCGATGTTTGAAGATCTCAGATCAAAAATAATTCAAAACAAATTAAAATAATAATAATAACAACAACAACAATAATAATAATATATAAACGGTTGGGATCCATCGGTCGACCGCTCATAGAGACTGGTCAACTGCTTGGTTCATGACGTCTAGGGTTTTCTTTTGGGTAAACAGCCTGGATGTGAGAATATCAAACTAACGATCCTGGCGCATCCAAGCAACTAAAATAAGTGGCTAGACCCACATTTTTCTTCATACAAATCTAAATTTGGTAATGGGATTCTACCCGATTGTCTTCCTCCATTAAAATATCTAAAACTCAAAATCAAGAATAAAATTTATACAACCAGAGATCAGAGGAAGAATTGAAGAAAACAAACTAAGGGAAAAGGAGTTAAATTGAAGGAAGAGACAGGCAATAGCATGGAAGGAAAATCCAAGGAGATTTCAATTCGGATTAACTGTGACTGAAAATATTAATTTTTCCTTAATAGTAATTTGTGCAGTTTGTTTTTGGATTTGTTCTATGCCTTGGGAAATTTTGAATACGAAAATTTATCAATTCAAAACCCTAAAATTTCTCCATAATATGTAAATTTTTAGATTTATTGGAATTGTAATTATTTTATGTTAATATAGTAGAATTAGATTTGTTATTATCACAATATAGATATTTTGTATTTCATTTGAATCTACCTCTCAATATTTTGTTGTAATGGCAAAGAATTCTACATGGAAAATAGAAATAAGTGTGCAAAGAAGGGAAAAAGAATTTTTGCTCTTATCCATAGTTTACATCGCCTATTTTGATAGTTAAAACAAACATGGTTTTTCTGTCATTTCAATGCTATGCACTTAAAAAGTTCAATGAAATATAAAAGATTTGTATTGTAAATTTTTCTTTGGAAAAAGAAGTCATGGTCCTACTATATTAATGTAAAATGATTTGCATATTTTTGGTTCCAATTTGAACATATACAAGTCTATTTAGATTAGCTAATTTACTGATGGTTTAGCTATTATGTAATTTGTTGTATTAGATTGGGACTTGTTTAGAAATTGCAGTTATCGACATATTAAAATAACATACCACCTCGAATAAGAAATGGAGAAATAGATAAATTAGTTGAATATATATAGAAACTAATTAGCCATAATTTAATGTTAGTCATAAATGTAATAATAGCGTATCCTTTTAAATTTTAAAATTGACCAACAAAATTACAAACGTTTAACATAATAATAAATAAGGCATTAAATAAAGAAACCGACAATTTAAAAGGAAACTTCACAAATAAATGATAATTAAAATCAACTACAAACCTAATGAAGGAAATTAAGGATAATTATGGAATTTAATCCATAAATGAAATGCGAAATAAGGAGTTTCCCTTATAAGGCCTTTAAATGTGTAAATATGGATGAGATATGTGTGCGTACATGCGTGCGTGTGTGTGTAAGTTCAACATTTAATTTTGGGGGGTGGGAATATGGCTACGTTATAGGGATGCGAGGTCAACTGAAAACGCATAGAATCTTCCTAGCTAATCAGGCTACCAATATCATGACTTTTGTAACTAATCTAGGGCATTGTCTACAATAAGTACCCATGGTGAATGTGAGGCTTGTTCCAAATTTGTAGGGTAAGTCCATCAAGCTGGTTTTGTTACCAGCACCTACAAATAGTCGAACTAATATGAGACGTCACAGTTGAGTTATGGTCCATAAGAGCGGGGAAATTCTAGGAGGGTCGCTTTAAGGTTAGGGTATTAAATGGCGGGTTTAGGGTCTGCCTCCTCCCCATTAAGAAGTATTAAATGACTTATAGAATTTATCAGAATAACGTTGGGTAATCCCAAAATGAACCTGCTTCTGGGTTGTGGTATTAAATGGCTACTGGGGTCTACCTCTTCTCTATTTAGGAACTATTAAATGATTAAGATTTCCTTTAAAAAGACATGGGGTAATTCCAGGAAGACCTGCTTCAAGGTTAAGTTATTAAATGGCTGTTAGGGTCTGCCTCTTCCTTATTTAAAAGTACTAAATAGTCAAAATTATCATGTAGGTGTGTTAATGGAAATCTCTTGTTGGGGGTCTGCTTCGAGGTTGCGGTATATAATGATCAGAAGGTCTGCCTCTCCTCAATCTAAAAAGTATTAAGTGGCCTTAGGGATTTGCTACGATGTCAGCTAGAGAGTACCAGGAGGGGTTCGCCTTAGGTCTAGTTATTAGATGATTAGAGAGTCTGCTCGTCCCCATTTAAAGGTCTTAAATGGCCTAGGTACTTTCTCTCACATCGTTAGGATATGAATGGATGGGAGATGGGGTTGTTGAACTCAGTATACTCCATAGTTGCATAGCATGTGCATTTATAGTGATGGAGTTAAGCATGTAGGGCCATTATCCTATAGCTAGAGATATAATTAGAGAAGTATAATTATGTAAGACATAATACTTGTTCAAATTACTTACTACCAATATACTGTTATTTTAAAATTTGAGGTTTTAATTCACCAAACATTATTGTTTCGACTCCCTTCCTATTACAACCTTTAGGTTAGGTACAGTGACAAGTATGGAGAAAATGGTGGAGATTTGGTGGGCACTTATGAATTTATGTTGTTATGATGTACACAAACTATGTATCAGACATGTTTCATGCACTGTTGTGACATTGTACTCCTGTGATTTGGTTTTATGAGATGATACTTTATTTTATTTCTTCGGTTGTAAGACTCTGAAAGCATAGATATATCGCTCTACATATTGTTTCGCTAAGTGGATTATACCAACCAACAGCCAGCTAAGGAACGGACCTAAGGTTTGATGGGATATTATCGGGTCGAAAATTAGGCCCGTTTCGGAGAGGATTGTTACATTTGATATCAAAACATAAGAATTAGGATGCGTTGAGTGAACATATTTGTATTTTTACCCAGAATTGTATATATATTACATGCCAAACTCTACAAATTCCGACTATATAAGTAGTTGCAACCATGTTCTAAAAAGATGGATAAGGCAACAATGAGTTGGAATAATAAGTTCAAATTTATACACATACCATAATTATGCTATAGGATATGGGTCGTACCATAAGGAGTCGACTTAAGAAGAGTACGAGAATGACATATAGATGGGTTCTTGAAGTTCGATGGTACTTGACTCCTTTTGTTGGGCAGACTACCTTACAATTATGGGTTTTGCTGGATTGCCGATTGATGACGTACATCTCATCCAAACAAATGGAAAGTAAGAACTTATATGTTGCAAATATCCAAAGGTAAGGTATAAATAGAAATGAGCAAGTTTCTGCGAAAAGGTGTGTATTAACCACCTTAAGATGATAGCCGGATTTTAATATATTCTTGATGAAAATAAATTAAGAATAATTGGGAAAGCGGAAAAATCCAAAATAAGTGACTTGTAGATAACCATTTTCGAGTCTAGCCCATACGAAAGACTTAGTAAGAGAAGATTTTGAAGTTTATTGAATTATTTGAAATGGCTTTAAAAGAATTTATTTAAAATTAAAAGAAACCTATCACTGAAAAGTTGTTTTTCAGAAGTAAGTAAATTCAAAAAAAAATTCCACATAAATTACCCATTTGGATTAGATTCTTGGAAAAAATTAGAAAATTTGGGAAAAGCCAAGAACCTTTATTTTTGAAATAAATGGAAAATAAGACGTATGTTTGACTCGACGATTTTTCTATTTTAGTAAATTTAAAAGTTGTAAAATTCTTTTTAATAGGTGGATAAATGTAAATGGTACTTAATTTAAATAAGGTAAAGAGAAGGAAGGGTTAGAACACTCGATAGTAAAAATAGAAAGAATATTCTAGTATAAGGAAAATACAGAGAAAACTAAATTAAATAGATTTATACATAAAAAGTAAACAGTTTCATGCAAATGGAGAAAAGCCTAACAGCAAAAGCAGTAGACGAACGCATTGCAATGGTCCAATGAAGAAAGTGATCAAATAAAAGAGAAAAAGGCAATATAAGGAGGAGCAATTTAAATAAGAGCAATTCAGGTAGAAGAAACTTAAATAGTAGCAACATTAGGAAATTTAAGTAGAACAATGTTAGAAATTTATATTAGAACAATCAAATTAGAAGCAATGTAAGAAATTAAAGGCAGAATAAAAGAAAATGGATAGTTTCTATAAATATGTATAGTAATTCCACATATCTTTTAAAATTCCCCTTCATATACTATTAGAGTCTTCGCTAAGGTTGAAAGTCGAAATAGCATGAGTAACGAGAAAATAATAATATGAAAGTTGTCAATGTCTACTCCAGTTTCTATTGTTTAAAGTTGTAGAAGACATGGTAGAAACACTATAATAGTGCATTTTTGAATAATGGTTTGGTATAAAAACTGAGTTTTTGAATGCATAACCTAATAAATGGTTTGAGTTAAAATCCTTCCTTTTAAGAAGCACATCCCTGTTGAAAAAAAGGTCTTAAAGGGAAAATTGATCTGATGACTATTCGTGCAATAAAAACTTGACTCTTATTATTTAAGAAGAAGGAAACGGTGTGTTGTTTAAAGGAAAGGATCATTATAAATTATATTTCTAACATTGACTTTTGAACTTAATAAATACTGAATTATAGTTTTAAAAGTTAGGACACCTACTGCTAAAGTTGGCTATAATGAGTTTTTCATGGCTCCTTTTCGAGACCAAACAATTGTTGAATTTAATAATAAGATTCTAAATTTATATTTTCAATGATAAAATTTGGGTTAAGTAGTTCATGACTATGAAACTTAATGATTTATAAAAAGAAGTGAAGACCAAACCAACCATGATATGGAGTAGTAAGGGAGGACTGGTTAAGGAAAATAGAGAAGGGCTAAAAGCTATGAGAAATTCCTACAAATGTTACAGTGATCGGAAGTGGAAATCATGGGAAGGTTTTAAAATAAGACATTTTGTTTAAGGAGGTTAATACTGAAGGAAAGCGATACAAAAACGGAAAGTTAAGAGACATTGACCTCATATTATGAAGCAAGTCCATGCTAAAAGAAATGAGCCATTATTAATAAATTTCTATATGTATGCAACATGTTAGGCCTAAACTGCATAAATATCTCTTTCCTCCATTAAAATTGGAATTTATAAATTTTTATAAACATATTAAAAGGAAAGGGGTCTACTACATGATACAAGTTTTGAAATTTTACTTTTTAGGCTAAAAGACGGTTTTAAAAACTAATAGTTGGTGAAATTTGAAATAGTTGCCTTATTAAAAAGAAGATCAAAACAATATGATGTGTAAGGATACCACTCAGATAAGTTAAGGCAATCGAAGAAATGATGTCACCGTTAGCAAAGAGTGGGTATATTATACTATAGAAAGTTCTTATGATATTTAGCCAGTGAAGGTAGATGATCATATTGTTTTGAGTATGCATGTTGTTATTCAGACAGTTTGGTCACCATGGGGCCATATATATTTATTTGGTTGTGGATTTGTTGTTCACTATGCCAATAGGATGTCATCTCACCATATGTATTTTTGGATTACAGCTATACAAATGGTAGTACTTAGGTCATCACTGTAATGTCAAGAAAGTTATTTGGGATTACATTTAGGTAAACATAGAGTTTACCGTAACAAGGGTAGCATACCACTTGGATTCCAAGGGTTATCGTCTTGGGCAATACCATAGCACAACGATCCTAAGGTCGTCAAAACAAATTAGGTGGAAGTTAGAACTCATCTATTATGGCCAATTTCGCCTATGAGACCAAGATCTGATGGAAGCCAAGGCAAGGCAAAGGAAGGTAAGCACATCAAGACAAAGCAAGGGAAAAGAGGGAAGGAGCACCCCTGTTAGATAACTCAAGTACCAAACAGGAAATCATGTTCGACATTTAAGGTACCAAACAGGATTTCCTGTTCGGTACCTAAGGTATCAGAGAGGATTTTCTGTCGGGTGGGTGGAAGCCCACCGAGCCAAGGGCTAAGCCCACAATCGAGGGAAAAGGAGCTCACCCAGCCAAGGGTAAGGGTGCTCATCAAACCAAGAGGAGAAGCATAGGAACTTGGCCAGCAACACGTCCACGTACACTTGACTGAGCCAACCGACCCCGAACCGAGCACTCAGCCAAACCAAGTGAGCTATATATGGAATAAAATATGCATATATTTGGAAATTAGCAATCATATCTTTTATATGTAGAAGTATCAGATTTTAGCAGATTATACATGGAAATTTTCTGACCTTCTAGATTAATCACACACCTCTTCATTTCTATAAATATCCAAGCATTTGGCATTCAAAAGAACAATTTTTTGGGATCTACAAGCTTCTGAGCTGTAGCAATAACCAAATCGAGCTTCTGGATTCTAATATTCATTATAAGTTATTGTACTTTATATCAAAACTCTTGTAATAGCTAAATTATATGAAAAGGAATAAACATGAATAGTGGACATAGGCTTATTATGGCTGGACCACTATAAATCTATCGTCCTTTACTTTTCTTGCATTCAACTTCTATTATACCTACTGTTATTATTTCGATTGGAGGTGTTTGTCCATTTTTTTATGCAAATATTTTTGGTACTTTCATTGAGAGGGGTGCAATTTCTCAGCATGCCTCCTAAATCTAAGAGCAAAACTAGCGGTGCCAGTGGGAACATCAATCCTGTTGTTACTAATTACATCCAGTACATTAGGACCAAACTATCACCAAATTGGGGAGGTGACGAACCAGGGAAAGCTACAACTGACCCCCCTAACCGAAGCAACAATCTCCAATTTTGATCAAAGTAGCCATTAATGCAAGATGAAATTATCACCATGAACGATCTTGGAGTAGAGAACGAAGCTGAATCGTAGGATGAGTCACCAAAGAAGGCATGAAAGAAGCCTTTTACACCGGTCGGAGTAGTCGACCTAACTTCATTCATCCACGTGAACTAGAAGACCGTATTGCGCGACTTATAAGGGAGTGTATCCACTATGAGGAAATAGAGCATGAAATCAAAGCGAGAGTCGGTAGCCCAATTTCTGTGGATATAGAGGTTGCTCAAAATCCTAGGAGCTTCCAAATGCCTACTATGGACTCTTACCAAGGCTTGACCGATCCTATAGTGCATCCGCAATGAAATACGCAGCATACATTAATGAGCGGGGCGACAAAAATGTCCATGTAAGTTCTTTCCCTCTTCCTGTCGGATTTGGCGACTATGGGGTTCTGCCGTCTTCCGCTTGGCTCAATTCTTTTATGGGAGATGTTAAAGGAGAAGTTCATCAACCAATTCCAGGTTCATATAAAACAACCCAAGGACCCGTATTCTTTGTCGAATGTGAAACAATGGGAGGATGAGACTCTGTAGCAATGCTTGACTCGCTTCAACGCTGCAGCCGCTAGCATTCAAAATGCAGATAAACAATTGATTCTTATGGAATTATGTGGTGGTGTTCATTCTGACACGAAGATGGCTTAGAGATTGACCAAAGAGAAACTGAAAGGGACGCGGAAGATGATCTTAAGGCTATTTAACACTAGAGGGGGGGTGAATAGTGTTTTAAGAATTTCTTTAAAACTTCTTTGATTTAAATTGAATTAACTAAATTAATGCAAATACACAATCACAGATCAAATCACAGAATCACAAACAAATGCAAATATAAATAAAAAGCAAGTAAAGGAAAGAACACATCAGGAATTTTATACTGGTTCGGTGTTACCCTACATCCAGTCCCGCACAACTTGTACGGCTTTCTATTCAATAATAATCTAGATTACAATCCCTCGATTCCAAGGCAACGAGGTACACCCTCCAGATTCTCAGGTCTCTGGGTAGAACCACTTGATTCACAGGACACAAGTTCACCCGATCGATTTCCAAGGACACGATCACACCTTTATAACCCTACACAAGTTTCTTTGAGTACAAATGTATCTATAACTCTGATAAGCACTGAGATTCTTTGAAGAGAGTGGCAGAGAATCAAACTAGAGATATTCTGGTTTGATTCACTTAAGATTTCAGCAGAATATGGATAGGATGATTAGAAAATAAGATAAGAGAATAAAGAGGAGAGAAACTAATGAAAGTAGTTACTGGAAAACGTCCATAACAGTCTCTATTTATAGAGAATGAATGGATGTGTCCATTCGAAGAGGTTTAAGCGAATAGACACTTCTTTTGATAACAACCTTTGCTATAACGGGAAACATGTCGACATGACGAGTAAATAGGATGTCGACATGGTCTAGTAAAAATGATGATTTGCTTTACTTTGAAAATGATGATTTAAAACATATGCAACTTTATTCAAATGGACTCTATGTATTTGTAGAAGGTATTTAGAAGTAGAAATACTTATGAATGTATATATGTATATATACTAAAATATATTTAAAGTAAATAAACTAAAGTAAATATAATATTAAAATAGATTTTGAGGCTAAAATATCAAGGACAATTTTGAAATCAAAATATAACAAAATGATAAATATGATTTTGAGGCTAAAACATTTTTGGAAATGTGAACGAAGGTTTTTCTTTTGAAAAGGAATATTTGAAAATCATTTTATAAAACAAGAGATAATTTTGAAATCATTTTGAATCAAAATTAGTGGATAACAAAATAGGGCTACTATCCGTTCCACTAGATATTTCGTGAGTTCCATCTCACTAGGGTTCCATCCCTTTAACAAGAACGAAGTGGATTCCATTCCACGAGTAAATTGGATAAAAAAGAATGATAGTGCTTTCAAGAAGTTTTAACAAATATCTAACCTAACTATATTATTTGTCTTGAACTCTTGAATATCTTGAATCTCATGAGTCTTCAATCTTGAACTCTTGATCTTTGTCTTCATCAATTTTGTCTTCTTTACTGTACAGTCTTCTTTTGTTGATACCTGCATATAGATTTCCTGCACATATATATTTTATAACACTTCTATAGTTGTTGTCATCAAAACCACTATCCTATGGACTAACATTCTCCCCCTTTTTGATGATGACAACCTTTGTTTATAAAATATTTATATTCTCCTTATAACTCCCCCTAAATCTAATAACTCCCCCTTAATCTATGCCTAACTAACCTATTTTATACTTCTCCCCCTTTGTCATCAACAAAAAAAATGACACTAACTCTAAACTATATAACTCCCCCTAAAACTTATCACTCTATGACGTGTGATTATAATGATAGTGTTATCATAAATAATAAACACTTAGATCTAAAACTAAAACTTAGTCCTAAACCACTAACTATAAAACTCCCCCTTAAACTTAATACTAGAACAAAGTATAGTAAATGAATTGTGAAAGATATTAACTTAATTATACTATAATTATTCAATAAATATGTATAAATATATTTCAGACAATATAATCAACACATACATCAAAACCAATCATGTCAGACAAGTCAAACAAATTAATCAATTCAAACAAGTTAAACAAGTCAATCAAGTCAATAAATTAAACAAGTCAATCAAGTCAAACAATTCAAACAAGTCAATCAAATCAACCAAAAACTAATAATCCTATATTATAAGACAATACTACAAACTCCTCCTAAATAAGATACACTTGTTATGTATACATGTATGCAATATGTAGTTTGTAATGCAGTATGAAATGTATGACATATACAATGTAGCATGAGATGATATGCAGAATGAAGTGCAACTTGTGATGCAAATGATTATGATATTTCATGCATTGTAATTTATGATATAATATGCAATGAAATGTGATATGAAATAGGATGCATAATGATATGTAATATGAAACAAAATGATAATGAAGTAAAAAATAATAATATGCAAAATGATATGATGATATATATACTACGGTAAGTGACATTCAGATTATAAGATAAACATGAGTGATAAGTAATATCTAATTGACAAGCATATATATCTCTCTCTGTGTGTGTGTGTGTGTGTCTATGTATGTATGTATACATATATCAAACTATTTATTATACTTCAACCAAACAAAGGTAAAACACACCGATTACTAAACTTAAGTTAAGGAAACTAATGAATTGGACAGAAAGAGTTGTAAAGTAAGAGTTTAAAGGTAATAAATGGTATTAAAACTATAACATATTCATGAAAGGTAGTAATCAAACTCAATATCAAAATTAAATTGCTAAGAAATATGAACCTAAACTATATATATATGATCAAATATAAAAAATTAATAGCCTACTTAAATAATTATTTTAACTTGGTTGTTTTTATTTTATTTTTATTTTTAAGAATCCAAACTTCCATGTTTATAAAATACTTAACTTACTAATTAAAACCTTTATATTAAATTTTTATTGACTAAAATATTTAGAAACATGTATAAACATCTTTTTTAAAAAAAATATCATAATGAAATATTAAAAATAACAAAGATTAAAAAACTAAAATAAACATGTGTTATATTAAGGCCTCTTTCATTTAAATTTTAATTAATTACTAAAGAATATCTAAACATTAATTTTAAATATTCTAATATAAGTTAGAAAATAATTTCTAAAAAGAATAGAGAAAAATACTTAGTTTAAATATCGTTATTTTATAATTTAAAGTTTTAAGTAGAAAAGACAGCATTTACAGAATGCTATAAAAAGTTTTTGCAATAAAATATATTCAAAACATTATAGAAACTGTAGCTTTTACCAAATGCTGTGTAAAGTTTTAGAAACTCTACAGCGTTTCAAAGCACAGAAATGCTATAAAAACGAATTTGGAGTACTTATAAAACATTACAGAAGAAAAAGAAGCATTTTAGAAATGCTATCTAAAGTTTCGGTCATGTGATGTGGTGCAATCTTATTAATATATAAATAGAGCCTTATTCTAGCATTCTACATTCTTAAAGATATAAAATTAGTATCTTAAAAGAAATAGAGTATGAGAAGTAAAAATAAAATTAGAAAAGTTGAAATCATAAATGAATGTATGTTTTTCTACTTAGTATAGTTGTAATAAATTAGTTGTAGATTTTATTTGAAAGAAAACACATTTTAAAAGACTTTTAAAAAAATTTAGACTTGTATAACGATATTTATACTATGGTGTGTCGATATATGGACCAAAATATCAAAACTTATAAAAGAGATAAATTTCTATACCTAACGAAATGCATAGATATATATTTCTAAATGCAACAATAAAGATGAAATAATAGTAAAGCGTACCAATTTTTGCATTCCATCTTTCTTACTTTGCTGGTCCTCCATTGTTGTGAACCACACATTTATATCTTTCTGAATTTGACGACGAGATATGTTCTATTGCGACGGGCTCGTTTTTCTGATCAGCGTAGTATATTCATTTGCTGAATTTGAAGACCGTATGAGAAAGATACAGATGATTTAGTAAATTGGCCAACTTGGCGCCAAAACTTTGAATTCGAATTTTGAATGAATGGACACTTCAACCACTTTAAATAGGCCCAACGGTCACCACTTTTCATAAAAATTACTCCTCTTCATCTTCTTCCCGTTTTTCTATATACTATCAAACTTCTAGAAGACATATCTCCTTCGTTTCTTAACGGAATTGGATGAAACCAGCGGCAAATCGAAGAGGAAGGCAAGGGCTACGATCAAGTAATAGCTTGGTGTCGAATTTGGATGGTATTGTGATGCAACAGGCCGAACAGTAGAAGAAATGTAGAAGATCCCGTACACAGTTTTTCAGTTTTGGATAGCCAACTTCAAACTATCATATCTCACTCAATTTTGATCGGCATTTGATGATCCACCCATCAAAAAGACCGCGAGAACAAGAACTACAATCCGAAAAGGAGTGGGAACAAAATTACTCAAATCTCTGGATGCATTTTGAAGAATACCTTTGACAGTTTTGCCTTCTTTTTCTCTTTGTTCACCAAAACTTCATTTGGCCATAACTTGGTCATTTCTTGACGGATTCATACGAAACCAATGACATTGCGAAGTAGATGGAGAGAAGTACAGTATCAAATCAAGTTGTAGATGAGAACCCAAAGTTTTGAATAGATCTGGTACCCATTTCTTTGTCGATTTCCATTATATATCCATTTGTTCTTCTTGATCGATGAATGATTATCTGGTATCTTTTAACCAACAGTCATTAGACATGACTCTTCTCCTACAAAACAACATAACCTTTTAAAGAATCAAGTGACTTTTCAAAATAACTAAATATAGTTTTAAACAAAAATATCATGAAGATTCCGTGTCATATTCATATGAAAATAGTTTTAATAAAATCTCCAAACATAGCCATTTTAAAAACTTTTTCAAAATTCAAATTATGAAAACTTTGAAAACCTTGCTCTAATACCAAATGAAAGGGACGCGGAAGATGATCTTAAGGCTATTTAACACTAGAGGGGGGTGAATAGTGTTTTAAGAATTTCTTTAAAACTTCTTTGATTTAAATTGAATTAACTAAATTAATGCAAATACACAATCACAGATCAAATCACAGAATCACAAACAAATGCAAATATAAATAAAAAGCAAGTAAAGGAAAGAACACACCAGGAATTTTATACTGGTTCGGTGTTACCCTACATCCAGTCCCGCACAACTTGTACGGCTTTCTATTCAATAATAATCTAGATTACAATCCCTCGATTCCAAGGCAACGAGGTACACCCTCCAGATTCTCAGGTCTCTGGGTAGAACCACTTGATTCACAGGACACAAGTTCACCCGATCGATTTCCAAGGACACGATCACACCTTTATAACCCTACACAAGTTTCTTTGAGTACAAATGTATCTATAACTCTGATAAGCACTGAGATTCTTTGAAGAGAGTGGCAGAGAATCAAACTAGAGATATTCTGGTTTGATTCACTTAAGATTTCGGCAGAATATGGATAGGATGATTAGAAAATAAGATAAGAGAATAAAGAGGAGAGAAACTAATGAAAGTAGTTACTGGAAAACGTCCATAACAGTCTCTATTTATAGAGAATGAATGGATGTGTCCATTCGAAGAGGTTTAAGCGAATAGACACTTCTTTTGAAAACAACCTTTGCTATAACGGGAAGCATGTCGACATGACGAGTAAATAGGATGTCGACATGGTCTAGTAAAAATGATGATTTGCTTTACTTTGAAAATGATGATTTAAAACATATGCAACTTTATTCAAATGGACTCTATGTATTTGTAGAAGGTATTTAGAAGTAGAAATACTTATGAATGTATATATGTATATATACTAAAATATATTTAAAGTAAATAAACTAAAGTAAATATAATATTAAAATAGATTTTGAGGCTAAAATATCAAGGACAATTTTGAAATCAAAATATAACAAAATGATAAATATGATTTTGAGGCTAAAACATTTTTGGAAATGTGAACGAAGGTTTTTCTTTTGAAAAGGAATATTTGAAAATCATTTTATAAAACAAGAGATAATTTTGAAAATCATTTTGAATCAAAATTAGTGGATAACAAAATAGGGCTACTATCTGTTCCACTAGATATTTCATGAGTTCCATCTCACTAGGGTTCCATCCCTTTAACAAGAACGAAGTGGATTCCATTCCACGAGTAAATTGGATAAAAAAGAATGATAGTGCTTTCAAGAAGTTTTAACAAATATCTAACCTAACTATATTATTTGTCTTGAACTCTTGAATATCTTGAATCTCATGAGTCTTCAATCTTGAACTCTTGATCTTTGTCTTCATCAATTTTGTCTTCTTTACTGTACAGTCTTCTTTTGTTGATACCTGCATATAGATTTCCTGCACATATATATTTTATAACACTTCTATAGTTGTTGTCATCAAAACCACTATCCTATGGACTAACAGAAACCAGCTACTCTTCAAGATTTCTTCTATGAAGCCATGAAGTACATGCGACTGGAGGAAGTTATAGTGGGGCTGCAGACTGGAACAACTATTAAACCATTAGAAGCTTCTAATAGCGTGAATGCTATGATTAAAAATGATGAAGGCGATGGTGCAAAGAAAAAGAAAAACAAGAACCCTGGTAATTCCGCGGAAAGAAAATAGAGCAAAGGAGGTTCAAGCCCTGTGAAAGGTTTGACACTTAAACAAACTTGAATGATACCATAGGAAATATCTACCTCGCCATACAAGGGGAGCTCAAATAAAACAGCCATGCACCAAAGAAGGAAACTAAAGAAGAAATGAACATGGGAAAATATTGTGGATTCCATGAATCCCATGGGGGAACACTAATGAATATTGTCATTTATGGGATGTAATCGATGAGCACATCAAGAGAAGGAGATTGGATTGGTATTTTAAGAGTATGAATGCTTCTTCGGCTCTTGAGAAGTAGGCGCCAAGGTATGTCCCTCTTGGGAAAGGAGGCGAGCTATCCAGTGCCAATCGTGAGAAGGATGGTCGATTGGTTATCAACACCAAAGCAGGAAGGTCACACGTAGCCGATAGGATATGGACAAAGGTGGAAAGATATGAAAAGTTATTAAGGAACAGAGAAGCCTATGTGTATTCTGTAGGCGAGGAATGATAGAACAAGGCCCAGCGCCGAGAGCAAGATGAGATCACCTTCAATGACATCGATTTACGAGGTAAGCAGTACCCGCACACTGTCCTTATGGTTATAATAGCAATGCTCCGACCAACAGAGGTGCATTAGATTCTAGTTGATAATGGGAGCTAAGTAAATATTCTGTTTACAGATATGTTTGATAAGATGGGATTTCCTATGGAGGATGTTGCACCATGTAATCAGTAGTTATATGGATTTACAGGATAGGGTGCGATGCCTTTGGGAAGGTTGGATTTGTTTGTCAAGATAGGAACTCGTCCCCATCAGCCATACGAAAACAAACTTTCATTTTTGTGGATGGATTCTCGGCATATAATGCCTTCCTAAGGCGACCGACTTTATTGGATTTTCATGCAGTCATATCCCAATGGTGTTTAACTATGAAGCTCCCAATGGCAAATGAGATAGGAGTGGTGGAAGGAAACCAAGATGCTGCCAGGGAATACTATGTGGTGGAACTTCGAGAAAACAAATGAAGGGAAAAAGGCAATGGCACAAAGATTGATTTTTGTGCTAAGAACTCCCTAGCATAGCAATTAAAGGAGGGCCCACTCTCGGGTTCACAAGTGTACTCGCAATGCGCTTTGCCCAAGGGATGAAGGAGAGGTGGCCACAACAAAGCCTGGAGAGGCGATGGAGTTTGTGGATGTTGATGGCAGTGACCCTATAAGACTTATGAAAATCGGATCTAGTATGGAATAAAGCCTTAAGATACATCTACTTGTATTTTTACGGGACAACCAAGATGTGTTCGCCTAGTCTCAAATAGGTATGTATGGGATTTCTCCCTCGATTGCTTGTCATGCTTTAAATGTTAACCCAAGGAAACTTCTAGTGAAACAAAATAAGCGGTGCTAAATGAGGAAGTGAAGACCTTGCTGGTAAACGGCTTGATCAGAGAATCTCTATACCAAAAGTGGATCATAAACCAGGTTCTAGTCAAGAAGTCAAATGGAAAATGGCGGATCTTTATCGATTTCACCAACCTGAATGATGCATGTCATAAGGACTGCTTCCCCTCTAGAGGATTGACCAGCTAGTAACTACCGAACACGAACTTCTATCTTTTATGGAAGCATACTTCAGATATAACCAAATTGCAATTCATATCCCCAATCAGGAACACACTAGTTTTGTTACTGACTTAGGGCTTTACTGCTACATGGTCATCCGTTTGGGTTTAAGAATGTGGGAGCAACATACCAGCGCTTGGTTAATAAGATACTCGCCGACCAGATTGGAAAGGCTATGGAAGTATACAATCGATGACATGCTTATGAAATCAAAAAAGGCTGAGGATCACATCTTACACTTGGAGGAGATCTTTCAAATTCTGTGGAAATTTGGGTTGAAGTTGAATCCACTAAAACGTTCCTTCGAGATATCATCTAGAAAATACTTGGGATTTATCGTGCATGCTAAGGGAATCGAGGCCAATCCGGAATAGGTCCAGACTTTGAAGGACATCAAAATTCCCAAAACTCAAAAGGAAATGCAAAGTCCAAATGAGAAGGTAGCAGTGTTATGAAGGTCCATATCCAGGGCAATACATAAATGTGTTCCATTCTTCGAAGCACTCAATAAGAAAAAGGCAAGTTCACATGGACAGACGATTGCTTAGCTGCTTTCTTAAACTTGTTGGAACATTTGCAGAAGCCACTAGTTCTTTCTATACCTGTTGAGGGAGAGGACCTTTACATGTAGTTGGCAGTATCGCTCTATGCCCTGAGCATAACATTGGTTAGAGAAGAAGATCGAGTGCAACGTTCGGTATACTACACGAGTAAACGTTTCATGAGGCCAGAATCAAACTATCCTAAGGCACTATTTCCAGACACACCACATCCGAATGCTTATAGATCATGCCCCGAGGCAAGTTTTGCACAGGCCTGATACTTCTGGGAGGCTTACCAAATAGAGTATTGAACTAAGCCATTATGAGTCACCTGTCATCTAAGAACTGCAATTAAGGAATAGGCATTGGTAGATTTTATTGCCGAATTCACTACCATAGATGATGAAGTGGAGTCCGAGGATGAAGCTCTTAAATGGAAAATATGCGTAGGTGGAGCATCAAATGACCGTGGCTCTGGTCAAGGAGTGATATTACTAACACTTGGAGGAAAGAAGCAAAGCTATGCAATATAGTTTGGATTCAAGGCAAACAACAATGAAGCGGAATACGAAGCTTTTGATAGCAGGGTTAGAGATAGCAAAGGAGCTAAGAATCAGGTCGTTATACGTGCATAGTGACTCATAGTTGATAGTAAACCAGGTGCATGGAGAATACCATGCTAAGAGAGAGCGTTTGAAATCCTATCTGGAGAGGGTGAAGGTCTTACTCAATGAAATAGAGCACTACATGATCGAGCATATAATGAACCTAATTTTTAGTAACATTATTTAAAATATTTAATTAGCTAAATTAATTAAAATGATGTGATGATTAGGGGATTGAGATTTGTGATTAAACTAAGGGGTAGCCGTGCCATGTAAACAATGAACTAAATATGAGTTAAATGAAATAAAGAAGGGGTAAAATAGGAAAAAGACTATTCTGAGACATTAAACCCTTAGGAATTCATTTATAGATCATTTAAAATCAAAGACAAAGTAGAGGCCGACCACCATTAGCAAGAACAAGAGGAAGAAAATCTAAAGGAAGAAAATTAATCAATTCAAATCCATTCAAATCTCAAACTCCTTAATCTCAAAGCTAAGGTGAATAATGACTACATCTCTTGTTTTCTTAATTGTTTTCGGTTTTAAGGATAATCTAAATTTATTTGCAATGTTATGCCATGCTTTTGAAGGATAAAATGTTCATATATGCTTGTTGATGATTTATGCTCATTCATATAGGTTTTATGATATGTTTTAATGCAAAACCCTATTTAATGACATCCAAATGCCTTGTGATTTTAGATTTAGATCAGAAATGATATTTTAGAGATGGGTTTTAATTTTCATAATTTTTTGAATTAATGTGGATTTTATATTAAATTTCTAGTGAGGAAGATGATTGTTTGGGTTTAAAATTATTTACGGCTAAATAATATAAGTTTTGGGTTTGAAATTAATATATGTTAGAAAACATATTAAAAATTATTTTTTGAAATTTTTGTAGAATTTTCCTAAGTATTGTAATAGATACATAAAATTATTTAAGGTATGGGACTTAAATGTTTTATATATTTATAAAAGGAGAAGGGATATTTTGTAAATTATTTAAATGGTTTAATTCTGAAATTTTGGCAGCACTTTTAGCAAAGAAAATTAGCGACCAATAATATCTTAACAAACAAGGCAAGTTAGTTGAAAAGAATTTCTTTTTAAAGTTAAAATCAGTTTTTACATGCTTTTAGCATGTTTCGCCACTTTCGGCACCTAAGTTCCGACCCAGTAGTTCCACCTCAATCACCATCGAAACCAATGTGCATGGCATCAAAGACTTGGTGCACAACAAATTGGACTTAGGCCGAAGGTACTGGGTCGAAGCTATGGGTTCCGAAGGGGTCGAAGCGTATCTTTGCTTTTAAACAAAAACGTGTCTGCTTTGCTTTCGAACGGTATGCTTTCGACTTGGTTGGCTTTCGACTAAATCAAATGTTTTAAAGGAAAGGTTTCGAAAGAGGTTGTGCCTTTGTTTTAAGTAAATGCTTTCGAAGGGGTCGAAACCGCTAGCTGCTGCTTTTCTACCTTTCGAAGAAAATGGTTTTGGAAGGTATACTTCATTTTAAAACTCAAGGCGCTTCTCCAATGCTTTCAAATGGTTGGTTTGCACACCACCACTTCATTGCTTAGGAAATAGCTTTCGAAAAAGTGCTTTCGACTTAAATGTTTTATGACCCTTTTGCTCTGTTGACGGTAAAACCCAAAGGTTTCAAAGAAGATAGTTTTAAATGGTTTCCAAAGTTTTTCCACATGTTTTACTTGAACCCAAAGGCTTTTGAAAGGTTTGATGTTTTAATGCTTTCGAAATATTTTAATGAAGGTTTCGAAGGGGTTGTTCCCCAATGGTTTCGAAAGGTTTGAAAGTAAAGGTTTTCCAATGTTTTCGAATGACAATGTTTAAGCATTTTAAAGATAGGATGTCTAAGGTTTTATAGCTTTCAAAGGAAAGGCTTTTCAATGGTTTAAATGTACTTTCAATGGATTCGAAAGGGGTACTTCAAAGGTTTAAATGTTTTCATCAACAAAGGTTTGAGTAAAGTATATATAACATGACAAGGTGATTTTGAGTAAAACATAGAGTATATATTTTACTTGTTTAAGTTTGATTTAAAGATTTTAAATCAATTTGAGATGAAAAGGTTTCCAAGGAAATTTTAAGGGAAGATTACCCTTAGTAAAATGGCTCGGATATTTATATACTAGATGGGACTGGTATAGGGTTGCACCCTATACATTAGCTATTAGCCCCTAGCTAATTTAGTCCAAAATTCCAGTGTGTAGGGCTTTGTCACAGGTAAGACTAAAATGATGTTACACACAGAAAGGAATATATATATTTGTATAGAGATAGGTTATTGGTGAGCCCGCAAAACCATTAGGATCATGTGACCCTAGGAGAAGATAAGTTAAGGACAGACCGTTCATAAAAGGAATGTCTAATAGGTGTTAGATTATTTGTTTATATTCTATGGTAGGCCTGAGTCAGCCAAAGGTTAGTAGTTAACCAAACAAAATTATAGTGGTCGGATAGATAGTTCACTTGTTACCTGACATGTATGTTTACATGATATTGTTTTACAGTTTTTAACTAGTTTTGGTTGCATGATTATGATTTGCAAAAGATATGTTTTAAAAGGATATTAGTGAGGGGAAACCCGTTCTGCTAAGCAGGGCGGTCTCACTTAATATCAAATAATCGAGATTATAGTATTATTCACACCAGGCTTTATGTTAGACTCGAAGTTTATGTTTTTCCCCTTAAACTCTGGGATGCTCAAAATTGATTTGAGTAGGCCGAGGGTTAAGGATTTTCATGTTTTTAGTAGGTTGGTGAATAAAGCGTCTGGAGACGAGAAGATGGCTGATGGATAGCTATTTAGGAGTTGTTGTTTTATTTTGTTTGATTCCACTGTGTTGTATTATGTCAGTTATGACTATATAGTACTCTGGTCAACCAAGGGGGCATCTTCATATGTCGCTCTTGGCATATTTTGTAATAATTATATTTAATCTGAACTTGGGAAATGATTGAGATTATGTAATAAAATATGAAACATGTTTTGTGAAATGTATCAGAAAAGTTGTTTTTGAAATCAGTGATTTTGTTTCATATTCACGTGCTTCTTATATTATGGATACCATTAAATTTGCCGTATTTTGTCACCAAAATTTAATACTATGGAAGACTGCAGCATTTGTAGCGCTTAGCTTCGGGCCTCCAGATAGGGGATGTTACAACTTGGTATCGGAGCATAGGTTTATGAAAAAATTTAAACTAAAAAAATGATTTTTGAAAACATAATCCTAAGTAATTAGAGTAAGATCGGGTGTATGGGATAATGCTATAGTAACATACTTGTATTTGCTATATATAAGTATACGCAATATCTCTATTCTACTATATCTCTTAGGCTATTCTTCTGTATCTCACGAGGCTTGAATATAGATATGGATGCTAGAAGTGGAAGAGTTAACCTTAGAGGGAGAAGTACCACCACAAATAGAAATGCCAGACCGAATATGAGAAGAAACCAAGGTCAGGCACAGTAGGAAATGTGGGTGCTGGAGTCCCACAAGTTGATATGGAAGTTATGTATCAGTTTTTCGTGAATATGATGTAAGCTGGAATTGCTGCTGGAGTGGTTGGAGGAAATGTTGGAGTAAGAGTTCAAGAGGCTCCGGTGGTCAACAATTATGCTATCTTGAGCAGAGATTATGTTAGGCTTGGAGGGAAGCCATTTATCGGAACTGAAGATGCTATTGAGGTAGAGATCTAGTTGTTGCATTATGAGAGAATATTTGCTGACTTGGGGCTCAATGATGAACAGAAGAGGAGGCTTGCTTCGAGACACCTTCAGGGAGCAGCTTTATTCTGGTGGAATAGTGTAACGGCTGGAGTGAATGAAGAGATGATGACATGGGCTGAGTTTAGGAGAAGGTTCCAGGAAAGGTTCATGTCTATGATAGCGTAGTCTGCTTTGCTCAAAAAGTTTGCTGAATTGGAGCAGGGGGAGATGTCTGTGTTGGAATATTCTAGAAGGTTAGAGGGGTTGGCATGGTATGGGTATGCTACTATGGATACTGTGATGAAGAGGAATGAGAAGTTTACCAAGGGGTTGAAGCCTGAGTTGGCCAAGGCTACATTGCCTCATATTAGGGATCCTTGTGATATTGTGGTGGAGATGGCTTTAAGACACGAGGAGATGCTTGTTTCACTGGAGAAGAATAAGGCCAAGGAAGTCCAAGTGAGGCAGAGTCAGAAAAGGAAGTTCTTTCATAAGAAGGGTGTTCAGAAAGGTGGAGCTGCAAAGAAAGGGAAGTCGGAGGTTGTTTTTATTAAGTGCGATAAGAAAGGACATTTCGCTAATGAATGTCGCATTGGAAAGGCGAAATAATTGATCGGGAAGAAGAATATCAGATGCTTCAACTACGATCAGATTGGCCATTATAAGAACCAGTGCAAAGAGCCTACTAAGGATGGAACGGGCAAAGTATTTGCATTGGAACCTACTACATCAGGACCAACATCGCAGGAGAAAGGGAAGGCAGTATTGGGAGGTACGCTTTAGATCCATGACATGTCTGTTAGCGTTCTGTTTGATACTGGTGCATCACATTCTTTTATATCTCATTGTTTGGTAGATAAGCTTACCCTACAACCCTCATACTTAGTTACTTCCTTAAGAGTTGCAAATCCGATAGGAGGGTATGCGCACTTGGGATGAAGCGTGACCACTTAGAGTTTGATTTATTAGGTCATACCTTTGTTTGCAGTTTGCATGTATTTGACTTTGTAGGGTTCGGAATTATTTTCGGTATGGATTGGTTAAGTAAGTATGATGCTATGATATTTTGACATGATAGGAAAATATCACTTAGACACCCTGACTGTAGTGATCAGATTGTATATACCGTAGAAAACCCTAATTGTGAGGTGAATGCTTTGTTTGGTGTTATAGAGGTGGAAGATGAGTTAATTCGAGCTTTCATGCGTAGGGAATTAGCTGATTTTTTTGAACCTGTAGTAGGATTACCACCAAAACGAGCCATTGAGTTTCAGATAGATTTGGTGCCCGGCGAAGGAACATTGTGTAGGCCGCCAAGTAGGATGACACCTATAGAGATGAGAGAGCTAATGGTACATTTGGTAGATTTGGAAAGCAAGAGTTTTATTAGACCTAGTAGTTCACATTGGGGAGAAGCCGCAATGTTAGCTAAGAAGCTGGACGGATCGTTAAGGTTATGTATCGATTATCATCAGTTAAATGAAAAGACGATAAAGAATCGATATCCGTTACCTAGAATTGACGATTTGTTCGATCAGTTGAGTGGAGCCAAGGTATTTTCTCAGTTGGATTTATCAACAGGTTTCCATTAGCTTAGAGTAGTAGAGGATAATATACTTTTGATGGCGTTTAGAACTAGATATGGATCGTACGAATGGTTAGTGATGCCGTTCGGACTAACTAATGCGCCAGCATTCTTTGTGGATTCGATGAATGGAATTTTCCGGGAGCACTTGGATAGGTTCGTATCGGTGTTCATTGAAGATATTTTGATATACTCTAAGGATGAAAGGGAACATGAAGTTCATCTTAGAATTGTGCTTGAGATGCTGATGCAGAATTAGCTGAAGGCGAAGTTTTTGAAGTGTCATTTCTGAAAGAAGGAAGTGAAGTTTCTTGGTCATGTAGTCTCAGAGAAAGGGTTTTCTGTAGATCCGGCTAAGATTGAAGCGGTGAATAATTGGAAGGACCCGAAACAATGACCGAGATAAAGAGTTTTCTTGGATTAGCTTGGTATTATCAGAGGTTCATTAAGGATTTTTCATGGATAGCGGTACCGATGACCAAGTTAACGCGAAAGGATGTGAAGTTTGTTTGGACCGATAAGTGTGAGGAAGCATTCTAGAGCTTGAAACGCTTATTGACCCATGCACCTGTATTATTTGTTCTGGAGGGGAATCAGGATTTGGTAGTTTATACAGATGCATGTGGAACTGGGTTAGGAGCTGTGTTAATGCAGAGAGGTAAAATGATTGTCGATGCTTCTCGACAGCTTAGACCGCATGAGGTTAGATATCCAATGCATGATTTGGAGTTAGCTACTGTGATTTTTGCATTGAAGGTGTCGAGACATTACCTTTTGGGTGAGTGATTTGAGTTATATACGGATCATAAGTCGTTGAAGTACTTGTTCTCTTAGAAGGAACTGAACATGAGACAACAAAGATGGTTAGAGTTTATTGCTGCTTATGATTTTGGAATTGAATACACACCAGGGAAAGGTAATAAGGTTGCAGATGCGCTTAGCAGAAAGCATCAGAATGTAGTATTGGCAATAATAGCAGAGTTGAAAGATTTGGAAACATTGTCGACTTGCAGAGTGCAGTGGAGATCTGAAGTAGGGTCTAGTGGAGGATCTGTTGTGTTGTCTTATTTAGAAGTTCGACCGATGATGATCGAAAATATTGCTTCTAAACAGGAGGAGGATCCAGTATTGGTTGAACGGATTAGAAAGTAAAAGGAAAAAACAAAGAGCGATGACTTAAAGGATTTTAGTCTTGACCAGAATGGGTGGTTGAGAAAGAAAGGTAGGTTATGTGTTTCGAATGTGGGAGACATAAGGAAGGAAGTTTGAGGAATGCCATCGTTCGAAGTTCACTATTCATCTAGAAGGAACTAAGATGTTTCATGACATGAAGCGGAGTTTCTTCTGGGAAGGAATGAAGAAGGATGTAGGCTTATGGGTGAAGCAGTGTCTGAACTGTCAACAGGTAAAAGTCGAACATTGGAAGCCAAGTGGGTTGCTTCAGCCATTAGATATTCCGGTATGGAAGTGGGATTCTATTTCTATAGATTTCATAGATGGGTTACCAAGGTCAAACAGAAGAAATGAAAGTATATGGGTCATAGTGGATAGATTAACCAAGAGTGCCCATTTCATTTCAGTTAAGTTAACTAGGACGACATCTGTTTCAACTAATTTATTTATGAAGATTATAGTTAGACTTCATAGAATTCCTAGTAGTATAGTAAGTGATAGAGATTCCTTGTTCACTAGCGAGTTCTGGAAGAGTCTACAGGATACCTTAGGTACCAGCTCAAGATGAGTATTGCCTACCATCCGTAGACCGATGGGCAAACGAAAAGAGTTAACAAAGTTTTGAAGGATTTGTTAAGAGCTTATGTGTTAGATTTTGGAGGACCATGGGAAGACCATCTACACTTAGTCGAGTTTTCGTATAACAACAGTTATCAGACAAGTATAGGAATGGCACCGTTTGAAGGTTTGTATGGAAGGCCATGCAAATCACCAGTTTGTTGGTTAGAGTCCGGTGATAGGTTGGTGCTTGGTCCAAATTTGGTTAGAGAAGCTGCAGAGAAGATTGAGTTGGTTCAAGCTAGGATGAAGGAAGCTTAGCCTAGGCAAAAGAGTTATGCAGATAAAAGAAGGAAAGACTTGGAGTTCTCTGTTGGAGATCATGTTTTTATTAAGGTGTCACCGATGAAGGGTGTGATTCGATTTGGAAAATCAGTGAAATTGGCACCGAGATTCGTAGGACATTTCCTATTATAGAGAGAATCGAGAAACTTGCATATAGAGTGGAGTTACCGAATAGTTTGGTAGGAGTCCACGATGTTTTCCATCTAAGGAAGTGTATTAGAGATTCGGAGTCTACTATAGCGCCGAGTGTGTTAAATGACTTGGTAGTAGAACCAATATAGTTAGAAAGCCAGTTCGGATAGTTGCGAGAGATGATAAGAGGCTTAGAAAAGTCATATTAGTTAAAGTCTAGTGGGGCGATGATGAGAGGACTGTACTTGGAAGATTGAGAGCAGGATTAGAGATGCTTATCTTGATTTGTTGGATGGTATGTTTTACGTTTATGTTTGATTTATTGTGTACCTTATCGTAATTTATAGGACGAAATTCTTTAAGGAGAGGAGTCTGTAATGACCCTAATTTTAATAACATTATTTAGGATATTTAATTAGCTAAATTAAATAAAATAATATGATGATTAGGGTATTGAGATTTGTGATTAAACTAAGTGGTAGCCGTGGCATGTAAACAATGAACTAAAGAAGAGTTAAAATGAAATAGAGAAGGGGTAAAATAGGAAAAAGAGTATTCTTATACCTTAAACCCTTAGGAATTCATTTCCACGTTTATTTCAAAATCAAAGACAAAGTAGAGGTCGGACACCATTAGCAAGAACAAGAGGAAGAAAAAGCTAAACGAAGAAGATTAATCAATTCAAATTCATTCAAATCTCAAACTCCTTAATCTCAAAGCTAAGGTGAATAATGACCACATCTCTTGTTTTCTTAATTTTTTTCGGTTTTAAGGATTATCCGAATTTATTTGCAATGTTATGCCATGATTTTGAAGAATAAAATGTTTATATATGCTTGTTGATGATTTATGCTCATTCATATAGGTTTTATGATATGTTTTAATATGAAAACCCTATTTAATGATATCCAAATACCTTACAATTTTAAATTTAGATCAAAAATGATATTTTAGAGATGGGTTTCAATTTTAATAATTTTTTGAATTAATGTGGATTTTATATTAAATTTCTAGTGAGAAAGATGATTATTTGGGTTTAAAATTATTTACGGCTAAATAATATAATTTTTGGATCCGAAATTAATATATGTTAGAAAACATATTAAAAATGATTTTATGGAATTTTTGTAGAATTTTCTTAAGTGTTTTAATAGATATATAAAATTATTTAAGGTATGGGACATAAGTGTTTTATATATTTATAAAAGGAGAAGGGATATTTTGTAAATTATTTAAATTGTTTAATTCTGGAATTTTGGTAGCACTTTTAGAAAAGAAAATTGGCAACCAATAATATTTTAAAAATAAGGCAGGTTAGTTGAAAAGAATTTCTTTTTAAAGTTAAAATCAGTTTTACATGCTTTTAGCATGTTTCGCCGCTTTCAGCACCTACGGTTCGACTTAGTAGTTCCGCCTCCATCACCATCGAAGCCAATGCGCCTATCATCAATGACTTGGTGCGCAGCGAATTGGACTTAGGTGGAAGGTACTGGGTCGAAGCTATGGGTTCCGAAGGGGTCGAAACGTGCTTTTAAATGAAAACACGCCCGCTTTGCTTTCGAAGGGTATGCTTTTGACTTAGTTGGCTTTCGACTGAATCAAATTTTTTAAAAGAGGTTTCGAAAGAGGTTGCACCTTTGTTTTAAGTAAATTCTTTCGAAGGGGTCGAAACCCCTAGCTACAGCTTTTCTACCTTTCGAAGCAAATGGTTTCGGAAGGTATACTTTGTTTTAAAACCCAAGCCTCTTCTCCAGTGCTTTCAAAGGATTTTTTTTGACACCATCACTTCTTTGCTTAGGAAATAGCTTTTGAAAGAGTGCTTTCGACTAAAATATTTTATGACCCTTTTGCTCTGTTGAAGGTAGAACCCAACGGTTTCGAAGAAGATAGTTTTAAAGGGTTCCGAAAGGTTTTCTACATATTTTACTTGAACCCAAAGGCTTTCGAAAGGTTTGATGTTTTAATGCTTTTGAAAGATTTTAATGAAGGTTTCGAAGGGGTGGTTCCCCAATGGTTTCGAAAGGTTTGAAAGGAAAGGTTTTCCAATATTTTCGAAAGGCAATGTTCAAGTGTTTTAAAGATAGGATTTCTAAGGTTTTATAGCTTTCGAAGGAAAGGTTTTCCAATGGTTTCGAAAGGTTTATATGAATGGTTTCGAAATGAATGTTTTGGCCTTTCGGCCAAGGTGAAAGAAAGGGGTTTACTTGGTTTCAAAAGGGGTACTTTCAATGGATTCGAAATGGGTACTTTTAAAGGTTTAAATGTTTTCATCAACAAAGATTTGAGTAAAGTATATATAACATGGCAAGGTGATTTTGAGTAAAGCATAGAGTATATATTTTCCTTGTTTAAGTTTGATTTTAAAGGTTTTAATCAATTTGAGATGAAAGGGTTTCCAAGGAAAATTTAAGAGAAGATTTCCCTAAGGAAAATGACTCATATATATATATATATATATATATATATATAGACACACACACACACACACCAGATGGGACTGGTATAGGGTTGCACCCTACACATTAGCTATTAGCCCCTAGCTAATTTAGTCCAAAATTCCAGCGTGTAGGGCTTTGTCATGGGTAAGACTAAAATGATGTTACATGCAAAAGGGAATATGTATATTTGTACAGAGATAGGTTATTGGTGAGCCCGCAAAACTATTAGGATCAGGTGACCCTGAGAGAAGATAAGTTAGGGACAGACCATCTAAAAGAGGAGTGTCTAACAGGTGTTGGATTATTTGTTTATTTTGTTTGGTAGGCTCAAGTCAGCCAACGGTTAGTAGTTAGCCAAACAAAACTATAGTGTTCGGACACATAGTTCATTTATTACCTGACACGTATGTTTACATGATATTGCTTTACAGTTTTTAACTAGTTTTGGTTATAGGATTATGATTTGCAAAAGATATGTTTTAAAAAGATATTAGTGAGGGGAAACCCATTCCGCTATGCGGCGTGGTCTCACTTAATATCAAATAATCGAGATGTATAGTATTATTCACACCAGGCTTTATGTCTGACTTGAAGTTTATGTTTTTCTCTTTAAACTCTTGGGTGCTCAAAATTGATTTGAGTGGGCTGAGGGTTGAGGATTTTCAAGTTTTTAGTAGGTTGGCGAATAAAGCTTCCAGAGACGAGCAGGTGGGTGACAGATAGCTATTTAGGAGTTGCTGTTTTATTTTGTTTGATTCCATTATGTTGTAATAATTATATTTAATCTGAACCTGGGAAATGATTGGGATTATGTAATGGAATATGAAACATGTTTTGTAAAATGTATTACAAAAGTTGTTTTTGAATTCTGTGATCTTGTTTCATATTCATGTGCTTCTGATATTATGATACCATTAACATTACCGTATTCGATCACCTGAAGTTAATATTATGGATAACTGCAGCATCTGTAGCGCTTAGCTTCGGGCCTCCAGATAGGGGATGTTACAAAGCATGTTCCCTTAGAGGAGAATCAGGAAACGAATGATTTGGAAAAGTTGGCAAGTTCGGGAGTTGGGCCTCTATTGGGATCAGTACCTGTTGCAACCCTACATAGACCAAGCTTCAAGGAAGTGAACATGATCTCAGCTGTAAATGGCGAGGAGACTTGGATGACACTGTTAATAAAATATCTGAGTGAAGGAGTATTACCAGGAAACAAGAGCAAAGCAAGAAAAGTCCTATGGGAGGAGCCTTATTCCGTCATTCAGGATGGAGTGTTGCATCGGAGAGGATTTTCTAATCCATTACTGAGGTGTGCCACTGAAAGAGAGGGTGAGGAGATGTCGAAACACATACACCGAAGGAGCTGCGTGAACCACATTGGGGGGGCATACCTTGGCTAAGAGAATGTTGCGGTATGGATATTTCTAGCCAACTTTGAACCATGATGTGATGGAGTATGCAAGGAGGTGTGATAAATGCCAGGGTTCGTGAAGATTCCTATGTTGCTCCCGACCGAGCTGCGTCACATGGTTTGCCCTTGGTCCTTCGTGGTTTGGGGAATCGATTTAATTGGATAACTTCCAATGGCTCAGGGTGGAGCTAAGTATGCTATAGTGGCGGTTTACTACTTTACTAAGTGAGCGGAAAATGAGCCCTTTACTAAGGTGTTAATGGCCAAGGTCATAAACTTTTTAATTAGGAATGTGATATGAAACAATGGATTGCAATTTGACAGTGCAGAGTTCGTTAATTTCTGCCAATAGCATGGAACAAAGAAAAGCTTCTCCGTAGTAGCATACCCACAAGCTAACGGGAAGATTGGGGCAGTAAAGAAAGTTCTGAAGACAATCATAAAGAAGTAACTGGAAAAGGAGAAGGAAGCATAGGTGGACGAACTTCCTCTGGCATTATCGACCTACGACACTTCCTTCAAGACGACAACTAGACATGCTCCTTTCTCATTGGCATATGGATCAGATGCAATGTTGTCGATGGAGATAGCAATGCCATCACACCATAGGATTCACTATAACCCTAATGAAAACAAGAAACTGATGAACATATCATTGGATTTGATTGATGAAAAGCATGAGGAAGCCGCCTTGAAGGCTGAAGTACACAAGCGAATGGTGGCTACTCAGTACAACTCTAAAGTCAAACACCATCCGCTCAAGGAAGGGGACCTGGTGCTAAAATTAATATACCCTAGACTAGGAGCACTCGATCCAGTCTGGGAAGGACCATAGATCATCCACAAGGACTTGGGTGATGGGACTTTCATCTTCAGCACCGTAGATAGAGCTTTATTCAGAAAAGCTTGGGATGCACACCATCTCTTTCGTTATTTTACATGAACTTTTACCATTCCGCTAGTATTGTAACTTTGTAATTGAAATAGTTATGAAACATATTCTAATAAAGTGTGTTTTTCCTTAATATCTTGTCATTTCAGGCAACGAGTAGGAAATGTGATGTTGTGTTATCACTCAAACGTGTCAAACTAACAATAGCACCATAAGGAATTATCACCCAGACCCTAAGAGCTGACTCAGGGAAAAAGCTGCGTTATCGTGATATCTTCCCTCAAACTTCTCGCCAGCAGTGGTGGACCAGAGTGATCCCTTAGTTGGATGTCCATAACCGATGATCGGTCCAAACTCCTTGTCGGTAGTGGTGGACCAGAGTGATCCCTTAACTAGGTGTCCATCACTGACGATTGGCTTAACTTCCTTGTCGATAGTGGTGGACCAGAGTGATCCTTTAGTCGGATGTCCATCACTGATGATCGCCCCAAACTTCTTGCCAGCAATGGTGGACCAGAGTGATCCCTTAGTCGGGTGCCCATCACTGACGATCGACCCAAACTACTTACCAGCAGTGGTGGACTATCTCTTAATCGGGTGTCTGTCGCCAATGATTGACTCAACTTCCTTGCCGGAAGTGGTGGAGCAAGGTGATCCCTTAGCCGGTGTCTATCACTTATGATTGGCCCAAACTCCTTGCCAGTAGTAGTGGACTAGAATAATCCCTTAGCTAGGTGTCCATCATTGACGATTGTCCCAAACTCCTTGTCGGCACTGGTGGACCAGAGTGATCCCTTAACGGGGTGTTCATCACTGACGATCGGCTCAAACTCCTTGCTGGCAGTGGTGGGGCAGAGTGGTTCCTTAGTTAGGTGTCCATTATTAATGATCAACCCAAACTCCTCAATGATAGTGGTGGACCAGAGTGATCCATTAATCGGGTGTCCATCACTGATAATCGGCTCAACTTCCTTGTCAATAGTGGTGAACCAGAGTGATCCCTTGACTAGGTTTCCATATCTAACGATCATCTCAAACTCCTCGTCGGTAGTGGTAAACCCGAGTGATCCTTTAACCGGGTGTCCATCATTGACGATTGACTCACATTTTCTCATCGTTTACAACATACCAGGGTGATCCTACCTAGAAGTTCACTACCATCGATAGCCTTAAACACTTGGGTAAAGTCGCGAAGAACTTGACTTGCCGGTAGTTAGGACATGACAACCGCCAGTTTGGTTCTCCCCTGACTGTCAGGCCAAGACTCAGCCAACGGTGGACAGCCGAGCTCGACGATGGTAGACATCGACTATCAGTTTAGACTTACCTAAGGCACACAGGAATTACTCAGTAACTAACAAAAAATAGGAGCATGCAAGGATAATGGATATCAAAATCATACATACAAATCATAATTTCAGACATCCAAATGTTTATAGGCCAAAAATCATGAGTTTTAGGAAGTAAATATGCTCGACCTCACCAGTACATCAAAATCGGTCAAGCATAGACAACAGAGTTTAATACAAACAAAGAAAGAATATACACATCATTAAATCCCAAACAAAAGAAAACGCTGACTGGGTGCATGCACAATTTCACTTCGACTTGGACTTGGAGATGGTCTTCTTGTTGTGGTGCCTGGATTCCTTCTTCTCACCTTATTTCCACTCCTTCTCTCGCTTGGCGGCTGCAGCTGCATCAATCACTACTTATTGTTCCTTCATGTGCTTTAACTCCTTGTGGACTTCGATTTTAACCCTTTCTATCTCCATGGGAAATCTCAACATGACTTTCTGCTTCAAGGCTTCACCCCTGTAGAAGCCCTCAGTATGATTGACATCACCTAAAATCTTAATGTCAGCGTTGTCCTTGAGGGTAGCGACCATTTCATTGTAGGCTTCACCGATATGGGGACCAGAAGGGTATGAGGAATAATGCTTGATGGCGAAATGTCAGGACTAATTATAGCACCAGTAGGACTTGTCGTAAGAAAACCACCTGTAGGGAAATAAGGAGAGCCATCAGATATGTTTTTTCCCCAAGCAGCCTTGGACGTACTTAGCGGTGGCCCATGGGCTATGTTGCAGAATCCTACTTTCTTTAGGAGAACTTTGGGCATCGCCAGAGGATGAGTGTGATCCGAAGGAGGAGGAATTTCCTGAGGCTGACATCGTACATCTGGGCATAAATTACCAGTTTCAAAATCTGACCTTGCATTATCACTTCAGAGGTTGAGCCGCCATCCTTTCTCTTCTCCGCTTCTTCTTTCTAAGCCTTTTCAACCTCGGCCAACTTGATGTAGTCGAGGTGAATGGCTTCCATCTCATCTGTCGAGAAGTGAGCATTAATAGCATCAAGGTTAAAGGACATACCTCCTTGCTCACCAGCATCTTTTGCTTCTTTAATTGACCATCGATGGATAGAAGCCATAACTTCCTGTTAGTCATTTATCCATGCCAGGCTTTTCTCTGTGAATATCCTGTAATAAATCTCATCTAAGAGGGATTCCACCTAGTCAAGAAGACTATTTATCTTATCACATTCTGCTTGTATCTTCTTAGCTTTAGAAGTCTCGTCGACCTATCCAACTAATAGAGCTTTGACCTCTGCTTGTAGGGAGACCCTCTCGGCTCTCCACTTCACCGCTCTTTCCTTTAGGCCAGCGATGTCGGGCTCCACTCTCTCAACAACCTCCCGCAGCTCATCCATCCTCTTGGTAAATTTGGCCTTAACATTCTTGTAATCATCGAAGAGCTACCCGACCCTGTCATTATAATCCTTTTTGCCAGCCTTAATATTGGCAGAATGGGCTTGCTTCAACTGCTCCAGCTCTTCAGCGTGAGCGGCCTTAACGCTCTCAATCTCCTTGTTTAAGATCTTTCTAGAGCATCGACCACCTTCTCATGATCCAAATCCTTCTGGTGGAGCTGCTTCCTTAAATCAAAAATCGTAATGTTCTGCTCAACAATTTTCTTGCTGGTCTGCTCCCCAACCTTGATGACTTTAGCATGAAACTTGAATAGGGACTTCACGCTATAGGACCCATCAGCAAGCAAGAAGAGCGATCATCCCCATAATGGAGAGAGGAGGTTCCTTGGCAAGCAAGTGGCCCAGTGGGTCCCTTGGTTAATAAGGTTGTTGAAATTTGTTAAAATTTGGATCTAAAGGGTCAGTGATGATTCCCGCCACCTCATGCTCTTTCCTCTTGTCTTTTTTCCTGAGGTAGGGATAATTGCTCCCCACTTATCCATCTTCTCCTGTTGTTTGAAGGCCTCCGAATCAGATAAAGAAAAGGTGAAATATGAGAAGATTTAGAGGGGAGAACTGGGGTTCATGATCTTGATTTACTATCGGGGAAGTGGGATCTTTTCCATAAGCCACCCTTAGGGTCGCAGTCGCCATTTTCCCCGGCCGGACGGTAGTAAACAGTCTCCACAGTCTTCAACTCTATAGCTGGTTGCCCAGCATTCTTACTGGGTCCGAATGTGTGGCCTTTTTGACATCCTTGGGAGGCACTAACTATTTCATCTTAGAGAGCAGCTTCTCTCTTTTCGAGAGCATGTTTCCTGCAATTGAAGGCATGATGAGTTAGGATCAAAATAAACACTTGAAAAGTGCCTAACTATGACTTAAGCATGCAACTTTGAAAATGTGTGTGTGAGAGTGCATGGGATCTAGACGAACCCTTAGGGTCCTTGTGGGTCTCCAGTTGACGCTGGATTTTCGCTATTGACTCGAAATCTCTATAGTTGATCCTAAGCACCGGATCCTAAAGATAGTTAGAAATAAAAATGTTCCAGAGAATGATTGTTCTCTCCTCTTTGGGATGAAAAACATGGTGCAAAACTTCATCCACCTATAAATTAGGCAGGTTATCTAGACCAATATGCATGGAAGAATGCGCTTTGCTAGGATTCGAAGCAGTATAATTTCTATCATGAGAATGGGAGCCTATTTCTCCTACTGTCTTCGTACGAATACTGTCATCACCCCATTCCCTTACAGTCTTGAGCTAGCCGTTTTTGCGAGGTTTGACCTTGAAGGAATCTAACTCTGGCTTCTCTGAACCCGAAAGGATAGTAGGAGCAACTCCTCTATAGCCAAGAGGGCATAAAAATGGAAGGCTGAGAAGATGGCACTTCACTCGTCCCGTCGGTAACCAAGTCTTCTCCTTTCTTTTTCTTAGCAGGCTTATGAGTTGAAGGTTGCCTACGTCTACCGATTGAGCGACCAGCGGTCAATAGCTTGAGCTGCCTTAGATTCTAATCGATAATAGGCAAGGAACCTCACGAAATTCCTTCAAGACTTGCTGGAGTCTCCGTAACATATTCTCCAAATCATCCCCAGTTGCTGCTCTCACCACACTTGGAAGAAGATCCGAAGAAGGAAAATTTAGCATTTAACGTAAGATTTCGCAAAGCTATGAGAAGAAGTCGATGGAAGATAGAGACTTACATCCATAATGCCACTAATGAAAGCACGGAGAGCTATTCCGAACGAAAAAATATTCACGCTTGAACATACTATACTTAGAGTACATGTTCTCAACCAGCTTAAACTTGCTCCCTGCCTCAAGATAGATAAAAGGAGAATCCTTTAGTTTGCTTTTTATAATGTAATGGAATCTGATTTGATGGTGGGTAAGGGGCATTTGGATCTCCCTCATGAAAATGGCATACATGCTAATAAGGGTGGCATGTCCATTGGGATGCAACTAGAATGGAGCAATCTTTAGGCGCATAAGGAATCCAACGATCCATTAGGGAAGAGGAGGTGGGTCTTTGGCAACATAGTGATAGCAAGAGTAGGCCATATACCCTTTTGGTGGAGCATGTGCCCGTTGTTATAGAGTAGGCAGAAGGAGATCCTCTCTGGGACTGCGATGAGTGGCTATGATTATATCTAGCTGCTTGGTAGTTAAGGTGGATGGCTTGGAGTCAATAGGATTTACTAAAAGCTCGGATGGCCCAGATCCGTACACTAGAGAGCGAGCGGAACTGGGCTGATTGGAGCGGTACATTGACAGTGTGGGATCCAGGGATATAGAAGAAAAAGGACCTTCATCTCTAGAAATAATTTGCAAATGAGTCTTTCAATGGCTTGACATACCTAACTAATTTGATAATTTATCTCAAAAATTATTATAGGTGAAGGAAGTGTTCATGTGTGCGTACAAGTGTGTGCATGTACATTGATAAAGAACTAAAGCAATATTAACCTAAACATTCAGATACTGTAAGAAAAACTATTCTGAATTCACACTCTACCCAGTGAAGCCTATGTGAAATCTTGCCCAATTACCAAAACTCGAACTATAGGAAGAGATCGATAAATGACCAGCCTCTCATGTTCGAAGGCTAAACCCAGAAAGAGCCAAACCCTAGACATTGGTCCAAAGGTCCTACTAGCAAAAAGGGTTGGACAACCATGTTTTTGGCAACCCGTACCTCTCCCAACACATCAAACCCCCTTATTTCTTGTTTTCGGCTAAAACCAAGCAAGCCTAAATCTTAATCCCTGACCTGACCGAGAAAAGACCAATCAGGGCCACAAGTTAGTAATTATAGATGCAAAAGTAGGAAGAAATGCTCACTAGATCGTGTGATGACCTTGGATAGAAGTTACGTTGAATTGGAGGTGATAAGAGTGAAGATCGACAGCAACAGCTCAAGGGAGATGAATGGTCTTGAAGAACCCAGGGACTTAGAAAAATGAACTTGCATGTTTGGTGGGAAGAGGTGCAGGAGTTTATATAGGGATGTGATCATGCCCTATGTCGAACCAATTGCATGTTGAGCCGAAGAAGTGCCGAACCATTAGCCCATCGAACAAACACTAGCTACCGAGCAAGTAGCATACCTGACCCAACTAATACAAGGAGGATGACATATGTTAACTAAGGGATTTTAGATGACACTCAGCAAAGCACACCTCATAGTTTATGAGCTGAGCTTAGGGGGCAAGAGTTATGGGCAATTTCGCCTATGAAACCAAGATTTGGATGGAAGCTAAGGCAAGGCAAGGGAAGGTAAGCACGACAAGACAAAGCAAGGGAGAAGAGAGGAGGAGCACCCATCTGTTTGGTAGCTCAAGTACCGAACATGATATCATGTTCGGCACCGAAGGTACCGAACAACAAATCTTATTCGCCACTCAAGGTACCGAACAGGGTTTCATGTCCAGTAACTAAGGTACTGGACCTGGACAGGATTTTCTATCCGATGGATGGAAGCCCACCGAGACAAGGGCTAGGAAGCCTATCGAACCAAGGGTTAGGAAGCCTACAGAGTGAAGGGCTAAGAAGCCCACCGAATCGAGGGCAAAGGACCTCACCGAGCCAAGGGTAAAGGTGCTTACCGAACCAAGAAGAGAAGTGCAGGAACTTGGCCAAATACATATCCACATACACTTCATCGACCCAACCGAGCCCGAACCGAGCTCTTAGCTGAACCAAGCGAGCTATATATGGAATAAAATCTGCGTATATTTGGAAATTAGCAATCATATCTTTTATATGTGGAAGTATTTGATTTGGGCGGGTTACATGGAAATTTCCTGACCTTCCAGATCAATCACATCACCTCTTCACCCCTATAAATATTCAAACATTTGGCATTTACAAGAACAATTTTTTGGCATCCACAAGCTTCTGAGCTGCAACAATGACCGAACTGAGCTTTCTAATTCTCACATTCAATTATATATTATTGTACTTAGTGTCAAAACTCTTGTAATAGATAAATCATACAAAAAGAATAAACATGAACAATGGGCGTAGGCCTGTTATGGCTGAACCACTATAATCTGCGCGTCCTTTACTTTTCTTGCATTCAACTTCTATTATAACTGCTGTTATTATTTCAATTAGAAGTATTTGTCCATTTTTTGTGCAAACATCATCCATTTGGGATAACTCTAAATAGAGCTGATTGATGAAAGATGAGAAAAGCATATGTCACTTTCGAAAGTCACCAATATTGGAGTACGGTATATTATATGTTGTATGGACAAGCATGGACGATGATTATATACGATGGTGATTCGATCAAAAATAATATTTTAAACTCATAAGTGTGTTGATAAGAAGATTAGAAGTGTCTTTTCAGTCAACCCTTAGACTAAAGAAGACAAAACATTTAATGAAACTTAGTTAAAAAATATTCTTTAAGGCATCTAGGAAACCTTACAAATTTCTGGATTAGGTAATATAAAAATTTAGGATTACAAGCAAGTTTTGTTCACTTTATGATAGGAAATTAATAACTTCTCCTAGTTTTGGGAGAAAAATACTTTCGAGTCATGATTGGTTAAAGTTTAAAAAGAAATGACGTTAACATAACACCACTTTAAAATGATCAAATACCACTAGGGAGACAGACAAACCAGGAGTTCACAATGCCTTTAATATGTCACACTTGGAAAAGTACATAAATTACATAGCCATTAAGATAAATCCTGATCAGTTGAGGATGTACAAGTAGAGACGGTCCAGTTGAAAACATCTAGAAAATAGAAGAAAAGATGAAGGCTCCTCATACAGCTCTTATTCGAAAAACTCTCTCTAGATTTAGTATTATATAGGTTTTGGTTGCATCGTGGTTGCTAGATTGGATGGTAGGGAATGATTGTTTTTCATTCTTCTTTTTTACACTCATTCAAAACTTCATGCATATTAGGTTGTTTGCATACATGCCTATATCACATGACCTTGCATTCATGCTAGGATTGAGCATATCTATAGATATGTTGCATGCATAATCATATTACATTTTTGGTTGAGTAGATGGTTGTGTAGATAACTTGGTTATACAACATGGTTATAGGGTACACGTTATTGTAACAACTCGCAACTTAATGGGTCCGAATTTCAACTAAATTGAAATCCAAGTCCATTTGGATACAGGTTATTGTTTTTGGTAACCTATAATAACATAAGTATATCGAAACTCTATCTACATAAACTCATAATGGAATAGAAAAATATAATATAAAATATAAGCTGACCAAGGATACTTCCTTGGAATCAATATTTTTCCATTAGTATCTAATTGCCTTCCCAGCGCCGAGCATGAATGAGAAGACTTCACCATCTGCAGTTCTCATCTTGCACCAGTAGCATGTCCCTCTAAATTTATCGTGTGGGTTGTAATGAGGAGAGGGTCAAAACAACATTCTAGTGGTTGGAAATTTACAAACTTTATCCATAACAATAATTTATGTCGGTTGATTTATAGTTAAGTGTTATGTTCATTATTCATGGCTATTCCATGTAATTCCATCGACGTATACGATATATCTAACATTCTCTAAGGTATATGTATGCCTATATACATATATACTTAAATGTTGTACTATCCAAAAGAAAACCCCAACCACTTAATACTTCTTAAATAGGGAGGAGACATATCGACCATTTAATACCTCAACCCCAAAGTGTGCCCTCTGCAATGTAAACCTAGTCAATCGACCCTAGCTACAAAGACTGATGACCCCCTACATACAGCTTTATAATTTAATTGTCGTATTACTTGCACATTTCAAAGACTTATCTAAGGGTTAACTATCCCACTCCGACAAACAAATAACTAACTAATTAAACTTCATGGTTTTTTTGTATCTCATATGGATTTTACACTAGTAGGAAGCAAAACCTGTTAGGACATAACCCAAGTCTTTGCTAACGACTGCTTGAGATCGATGGTGGTCCAAGCCTATATGTCAACCCTACTACTAAATACCAGACCAGTAATAATACTGACCTAGCCCACCGACCTCATATAGCAGAAATCCTGTTTAGACTAATCTAATGTAAGTCAAGGAAAAATACCCATCCTAGTTACTTAATATCTCTTGTTAGAAATGAAGAAGACCTTATTTCCTAATTAGGTCCCTTCATAGATTATTTAAGACTTCTTATATAAGAAGGAGGCAAACCCATTGGTCATTTAATACTTTCCACCTCGAAGTAAAACCCTTGACATCCCTAAAGGTAGCCATCCATTTAATACTTCAAATCCGAGGTGAACACTTGGTATATTTTCCCATACCTATACACAATTACATACCCCTTTCCCATGGGCCTATGGTTGGAGATGTCCCACATTAGTAATAAGTATACACAACTGATGGTAGCCTCTATATGAAGGGCATACTTCTATTGCATAACTCTAATGACCTCGCATCCCAACCCATTCTAAACCAAATCAATTATCGTAGGCCTAAATGTTGGGCTAAACCCATCAATTCACGCTCATCATAAATGTATTATTGAGGCTGTATAATTTCCTACTATGAAAATTATATTGCCTCCTAGTATTTAATTCCTATCTTATATGCTTGTTACGTACAGTATTCTCATACGTATCATAAATGTCAATTGTCTATAATAAAGGATCCTTATTATTCAAATTGGACTTGTAGGATCTAGATTAACCCTAGAGGGAGGGGTGAATAGGGTTATAGCAAATTTTCTCGATTTAAACACAAAAACAAACTGCAGAGAAGTAAATATGCTGAAAAGTAAATCACACACAAAATTTACCCAGCTTCGGCAACCCCTGCCTACTGCTGCATTCCCAGATTTCTATTAGAATTAAACAGTCTCCCGCTTACAAACACTCTAACAGACTCGCAAACCCTGCTACCGCCTATAGAGTTTTGCAAACTCGCAAACCCTGCTTACTGAACTAATTATAACTAGACAATCTGACACAACCTAAATCCTAGGTGGTGATTTACCCAGATTTGATTTGAAAAGTACAAACTTCAAAACAAAAAAAACAAGAGCAAAAATAAATAGAAAACTTGAAAACAAATTTTTGCCCTTAATCAAAATAACCCCGGCCCAAAAAGAAAAATAAAATAAAAACTAAAGCCTTGATTAAATTAACAAGGCCGGCCCCTTTTATCTTCTCTAGCCCGTTCCTTTGCAAAGCTTGTGAAAAATGGTGGCTTCTCTTTCGTTCCTCTTTGCGCTCTGGAATTAGGGCTTGTAATTTGGAGCGCCGATTCTATTTTCTCGATCGAATGATGATTCGATATTCGTTGCTTTTGTCGATCGATTGTTTCCTTGTTGCTCACTTCGGCTGCTTCGACGAGTTCGACTTTTGCTTCGGTATGTAATTTTTCCTTTTGATTTCTGGATTGATTGCTTGAACTCGATAATTCTTATTGCCGATGATGATTGGAATTTATAGGGTTCTAATCCCTATTTTTTTCGTTCGTACAAATTTGCTTGAATTCGTCAAATCTTTTTCTCGGCCGCTTGATAATGCTTGAACGTTTGAGATGATTTATGACTGGTTCAATTCGTATATATTTTTGACTTGATTCACACGGTTTTGATTTCGAAGCGTTCGATCTTTCCTTGATCGATACGGTAGAAACTTTCCTCTTTTATTTTAACTTTGATTTTTGACTTTTTCAAATTGTACACACACTTGATTTCATTTGACGATGTTGATTCTCTGGTTTGCATTTACATTTCTTCTGGCTTCAAGTTGCTCACGGCTTCGATTCTCTGTAGCATACTCGACATGTACCATTTTATAACTGCTCTTCGTCTGGAGTAGTTTCTGATCATTGCTCCATGTATGCTTTGGTTTATATATAACACTTTAATGTGTGCCTGCTCTTGTTTATTCGAGTCTGTGTCATTTGTATTACTTGAGCTTGAGTCTGGTTCCATTGATTCACTGTGTATATGCACTGTTTCACTTTGTAGCTCTATATATACTCTCTGATTTACATGTGAGCATTTGACTTGATTTCTTGCTTGCAGATGTTGTGTTACTCTATGTATTTTGATATTGACTCCAGTTGTCTGCACTGTCACTTTATAGATGCATATCCATATGTCTGTGTTATAGTATGTTATTTCTTCACTTTGACTTTGGCCACGACTGTGATGATATTATCTGGCTTTGCTTTGCCTTGCGAATTGACTTCGGCCTGACTTTGTTATAACAACTGGTTGCCACTGGTTTATATGTATCGATAAATTTAGTTCGAACTGGCCATTTGCTCAAATATTGTCTGGTCATCTCTCCGACCTGTTTCACTATTGCTTGTTCCATTATGTGGTAGCTGTCTTCACGTTCATGTCTGTGTAGTTTGGTTTTATTTACATGTTCACTGGTATCACTTGGCTTGTTGACTTGTGCATTTGAGTGTGTACTGACTGAAGCTTGAGTTACTTGTGCATTTTCAAATTGCTGTTTCAATTTGGTCTGGTTGAACTCGAGACTGTAGCATTCATGTGTACATTACTTGTTTCACTGATGTTGTAATGTGTACTTGGTCGAGTTCATTTCATTGTGCAGTTGGTCCTGATGTTTGGTCTGACCTGAACTTTGATATTATGTAACCTGATCTAACTTCTTTGGTTGCTGTCTTTAGCTGTTCTTGTTTTTATGATATTGTTGGCACATTTTTGTATGTTGTCACTGTCCAGTTGAGTTTGAGTTGGTTCATTACTTTTTCATTGTTGCTTGGATATTGAACTGCTTCATGCTTCGCTGTGACCTTCATGTATTTTGTCTGTAGCCAGTTGCCTTTGTAGTTTTGAAGCTTTATTCTTGGTGTTGCTGGTGTACATGATAGTTGTAACTGGACTTGAACTTGTAGTTTTCATTGTATACTCGAGTCTGCATTTGCATTTGGTTTGAGTCCATTTTGTACTTCTGGTCTATGACTTCGACCTGTCTGTGTTGAATCCAGTTTCACAACTCGGGTTTGACCTTGTGCTGAAAATTGTGACATTGTTTTATTGCACCTGAGTTGAATCCGATAATTTGGGTTTGACCTGTGCTCACCTGTCCCTGTAAATTTATCAAGTGTATATATATCGGTGTGCACGGCCTTGTGGCATGTACAGTGATACACTGTGCATGTCACAAGCTGTTCGTGTATGATGAATTCAAATATAAATGATGACGAACATCCCAAATAACTGAGGCAAATATTATTTTTGAAATCCACATTTTGTTTTATATTGCAAAAATATTTTATTTTCAATTTTACTGCGTTAGTGTATATTTTTGCAGATTTCTCAGATGCCAGATTCACATTGGAATGAAGTTGAAGATAAATACGAGTGTGAGTGATATGTAGTAAGGAACTGATGTAATTGTATTGTGACTGAAATTTATGTAATTGTACTGTGACTGAAAATGTATAGTTATAGTGAGAGCTTGAAATTGTACTATCAAAATTGTAATAAATATTTGTTTGAATAAAATATTCGTTTGAATTCCAATTCTGTGTTATTTATTTATTCAGCAAATATTCATTTTATCTGTGAAAAACAAAATAGTACAATATCAAATACATTTAAATGAATGTATATATGTTTATTATCATCAAACAAAAATCATATACATGCATATTCAACAGGACAATCACTAATGACATTTATTTCTTTGTTCTAATTCAACCTACAGTGCCTATTTCATTTCCCCATAAATGAAATACTAAATCCTTTGACTAGTCCCATTAAACGCATTTGTGTCCCCATTTAATTCCTATAACTCTTTATTAACTGCACATTTATTGCCCTACTAATTTTGGAGTTACTGTATCTTTTCCATTTCAACCTCCTAGTCTTATGGTTTACTACGCTATTAGTAATAATCGTCCTAATTATAACTATATGAACATCGACGTATATTACGCTATATAAATTTATGTTTTTAATCGGTAAGCACGGTTATACGTGTGTATATATGTGTGTGTATATCGGAATTTATAATTCACTAATTCCTATGCTTAGGAATTCTAGAACATACATATGTGTAGATTCTATTAAGAAGATTAATTTCCACATTTTAATTTATTATAGTTATCCTTTCCAAAAAAAGGTTATCGATATACCTTTTCATAAATTACCCAAAAGTGAGACTTTTGCTCCGTTTGAAATTGCAAGGGATTATTTCTTTTCTTTTATTTACATATCTCTTTCTTTTTTGGTATATTTCTTATTATTTCAAATGATGCACTTTTTATACATAGTTGTGGAATTAGATAATTCATGAAAATTACATGGAAGTAGATACAACTGAATTGTACCCACAACACTTCCAATAAATTAGAATGTAGAAATTCACATTCCAAGTCAAATTAGGGCAATCTAAACTAATACTAACAATTTACAACCCTATTATCATAAATTTGGAATAAATCTTATAATCTTATCAACATTCTGCTATAAAAAAATTAGGGACTAGTTTCCAAATTAGCACGTAAATACCATTCTATTCTAATTATGTAACAACCCTACTTTCTACGCTATAAATTAAATAAATTTAATTAAAATAAAAGTGTTCGAATTCGATTTGTAACAATTTATATTTTTAAAATAAACTTTATTTAAGTCAATTTTTATTTAATATAAGATTTTAATTTAATAAGTTGAAATAAAATAATAAATTCTTTTTTAATAATATATTGAATAATTAAATAAAGTGAAACAATATTGAATTGATTAAAATTATGAACCTATCAAATTATATTTTACAAAATAATGTGTAAGTCAATTTATATTGAATTGGAATTTCATTTACAAATAAATGTAAGAGTATTCAAGATAAAAGAAAAGAAAGAATAAAAACTAAAATCTAACCAAAAATTAAAAGCTCACAACCCATACAAGCCCAATTACACTCCTTTTCCTATTTCCAGAAATTACTCCACTTCACTCACATAAAAGAAAACCCAACCAAATTCTATTTTCTCTCTTTCCCTAATTCGCCTATTCAAATCGCATCCAATAAAAAAATCGATCGAACGTCGTTCGAATTGGGTCGGAAGGCGAACTCGAACCCAACATCAGTGACAGAAGCGAGCAAAGGCAGGCCAGGAAATTTGTGGTGCGTGTGCTTGGTTCTTGGAGGCATGCGATGGTGAGGCAATGATGGCGTGTGGTGGAGGAACTCGACTGACGTTCGTGCTGGCGATGCTAGTTTGCACATGCGATCTTCATGATGGCGGCTGAAGTTGTTCAATGGTAGCCTGGTGGTGGGTGTATGCACTGTGTTCTTAGAAGCTTAGTTATTCGATGGTGATAATTGATATCATGAGGTGGTATCTAGGCGGGTGGTCGTCAATGGATGGTGTTGTCAATGGCTAAAGCAAGGGGCAACGAAGGGTTTTGATGGGAGTAACGACATATTGGTGAGTTATTCTATTTAACTCACATTACTATATCTAGAATCATTTTTCCTCTTGCATGCTTTTCTTTTATTATGTTTCGCGATGAATTTTAGTTTAGTAATTTGAATTGGTTGAATTGTTTTTTGGTATATTAGGATGATGTCATGATAAATGGTTGATTGTGTTGGTTAGATGTGTCAATTTGTAAATGGAACTCTATCTATTTGTTAATTAAACTTTACAAATATTTGAATATTGATATGGGTGTTTTTTATAAATGTTTTATTCTTTTTTTCCATTTAAATGATTTTGAAATGTTTTGGAAAATTATTTTAAGGGTTTAAAATCGTTTTAAAAGTATTTTATAAAGTAGTTACTTAAGATTTACTTAATTTAACTTATTCTTCATATTTTAGAGATCTATTTTTAATTATAAATGTGAATAAAGTTTTCATATGGGTATAAAACCCATTTTAGAATTAATATTATATATATATATATATATATATATTATAGTTTGGGATTGTTTTAAAGGAAAATATAATATATTGCTATTTCATGAAATATATTCTTAAGATAATAATATTATTTTAAGTGATTTTTATTATAAAGATTATTTAAGTACTTTTGACAGAGTTTTCAAATCTCGGGAAACATATATTTTAGCAGCTAACCGGCTTTGGAGTGGGCCGTCCACATATATAAATCTTTAAAGAACAAGTGTTCTAGAACATGCTTCAGAACAACTAATCAATGAAAATAAGAAACATGGGTTAGGCAGAATCACCTAAACTACTAAAAAACAAGGACAGCTAGTCCCCGTCGACACTACTACTGACAGCAGCAGGGGCAGGCCCCATGACATGCTTAAAACCAAAAAAGCAAAGGAAGGTCGGGCACAAAATGCACTGAATTACAAGAGTATAAATACTTCCTATCTCATGTAACATCCTCTAAGTAACTTATTAATGTCGCCATCTTCATCTTCAATGGCTAAGAACAAACCAACCCTATGGGCATGGTAAATCAATATATGTTCCTCTCCATCATCACCAACAAACATATGATAGCACTCAAATTACAGACAATATCTCATTTTGGAATCTGCATGAATCCAGGCATGCTCACCAATATGCCAATAAATATGATTAACATGTGGAACTATAATTGATACATCCGGAATAATTGGGATTGTGACATCAGAAGACATATCAATACCAATATGCCAATCTTTCACTACAAGAATAGAGATAATAGGATTAGTGGTAGTAGGAGAAGGAATCCAAATCTTAAGAACCCACTTCAAAACTGGCCTAGGAAGAGGAATCTTAGTAGGAAGAGACTGGGTAGTAGAAGTGGGCCGAGCCAAACATGTGTCTGATGTATAACCAAAAGACTGACAAGAAATGCAAATATTTGGTTTTCCTTTGTACTGAACATCGATTTCCACATCATGACCATCGGCTAATCTAACTTTTAGCTTTGAAGGTGGTGACTTAATAGGGTATTCAAAGCTCTAGCATACAATAAACTTTTATGGGTCTTGGTACTAGTATCAAAACATTTGAGTTCACTTATGAGACTAGCTAGCCAGCTGAGACCAATCAAGGGCTACATGACAGATGGAATATAAGTAAAGGTAACCCAAACCAGAATAGAGTGAACCTGTTCCCTAGCCTTGTCCATCCCAAGGCTCCACGGCATGCCAATAAAAGGCTTAACCTCAATGATGATCGGGTCGGTCTCAAAACTCTAAATTTATTTTCCTTTTTGGAGAATTTAAAGTAGAACATGGTGTTGAAGTATTAGACTTGGAGACTACCTTTCAATTTCCAAACTTGTTTGCATTGATCATGAACATCTTTATCTGGTGGGGAAGAATCCAAGAAAAACCAACTAAGATCGGACCAATAATTCATGCCCTCTTGAATCACTTCAGCAGGTGCAACACTAACACCGTCAAGATCAACTATGTTGAAAGAACTAGAGGGAGAAGATACCCACATTTTTGGGCAAAGACTTGAACAAAGAGGACCACTTGCTCCAAGCAGGCATCTGATAACCTGAGTTCGAATTGGGTCGAGCATCAATGAACTGGTTTATAGTATCAGGTCTCGTTGAGGCATTATCAAAAGCACCTACCGTGTCTACACCAAATTTACCGTTCACTAATTCCATGACACCATCAACACGACCAACACATGATTTATCCCCAACAATGTCATCATTCGAATAGATATGACATCAACAACAATCAGAATTACCAAAGAGGACCACTATCTTCTTTTCCCGTAGCAAGCAAAGAAGACAAAGGAGAATCACATACCAGGAAATAAAGATAAGAGATCGGAGAGATTGGAGCTTGGGGTAATATTGATTTCTCTAACTCAGTAAAGGAATTCGACATGGCAACCTGCATCGATTCTAGGCGCTGCTGGAGATGAGTAATAGATCTGGAAAGAGAGTGGTCATTAAAAGAATGGCCAGATCTAGTTCGAGAAGGGCTAGCCGACTTCAATTTCGTGGGTGGAGCTTTGATTATATGACGCAGTATAGGCTTGGAAGAGAAATGGGAGAATTAGAGGGAGAGATGGAAGATGCGAAGAGACAGGGTAGTGGGAGCTGCCATTTTCCGAATTAACCTCGGGAAAAATATAGAATTCTTTTATAAATTATTATAAGATTTAGGGTATGTTTCGAATAACTAAAAATCTATTTTATAATACTAGAATTTCGATGATGATATGATTTAAAGGAAAAATGTTTTAAATCTAATTAGTTTAGTATAAAGTGAAGATTTTGAATAATATTTTATATTTACTTTGGAAGTTTATGAATCTATTTTAATATAGAATTTCACTATAGAAATCTCTATATAAGTTATTTTTGATTGGTAAAGTGATTTTGGAAGTTTTGGAAAATATATATGGATTTGAAAGTGAAATTAGTAATTGAATCTTATATTGGAATTAAATGAACGAAGTGAGATTATTATTTAATATATATATTTGGTATCTATTTATAATTATTTATTTTGTTATAAATGATTCATTATTAAATAATGAGTTATTGGATGTCATGTTTATTTATTTGAATAAACTATTTTATATTACTTTTCTGATCATTCTTCACTTGAATCTTGAGTTGAATTATATGAGTGATTCACCGTTGATATTGATTTGAGTAATATTTTAAGATGATACGGTGATGACATCTTTCCATTTGATTTGTGATATTAATTCTGTGTTACGAGAAATCTCAATAAATGGTTTAGTGATACAATTTGGTACGAGACTTTCGGTAACACTTTTTTGTTTATTATTTGGACTCACTATATAGATTATCAAAGGAGTAAGTGTGATGTGTGAGCTCTAAATAAATGGACTAGTAATACGCAGTAGTATGGAATGCCATTATGTTATTTATTCAGATATTCTTTGCTCGTGGATGACACCCATATGGGGGTATGTTGGGCATGACTCGTTGCAGTGAGCCTTTATGGAGGCACTTGTTAGCACATAGTTTATGTACATTATGTGCCTGTCTACCTTTATCCTGCTCCCTTTATTTTGGGAGTGAACCAAATTGGCCAGTATCCACCATCCACCCTGATGGCCTGATCGAGGAGGTCGTATCCTTGATTGCGAGACCAATGTTGTATATTATATTCGATGCACTTTACGAGATTGGTAGTTGGTTGCCCCTTGTGTCGCATAGGCCAGCAGTCGGTTACCATAAGGGCACATGTCGGTAGTCATGGCCAAAGAGGCTACGCATTTTCGAGCCTATGGTGGATCATTGTCACGGTACCAAGAAGGGAGAGGTAATTGTAAATGATGACTGTAGGAGTCGTGTCATATGGACCACATGTGGCTCCTGAAGCAAGTAGACATGCTGTCAGTCTCCCGTTTGGTTCCGAAGTATGGGTATGTATGTGAGTGGTAAATAGGCATATATTATGTATAGATGAGATTATAACTGAGACTGTATCCAAAGTATGGTCAACCCCGTATCCTTCTTAGGTGACGACCTATTCTCTGCAGGTAGACGGACTACTATATACTGATTATATTTGGACATTATTATGAGCCGGCTTATAATTTTCTTATTGATTTTAGTGATTTGATGATGGTATTTTATAATATGAGATTGAGAGATATTATGGCATTGCTTCGTCATTGCCTGAATTTACTTGAGGATATCTCATTATTGATGAATTATGGATTTGATGATGATTTTTTAGATATGTATGATTCATTCACTTGATATTAATTTTGTGATTCTAATTTGAATGCTTTTATATATAGGTGATGACATTTTATGCATGGTTTTGTGATATCTGATGTTATACGATGCATTTGGGGTTGTCTGTGGTATTTAATTGTAAATATATACCATGCATACATTACTACATTCGTTGATATCATGGATATTACATATTATATTCCCTGTATACATTGAGTTAGCTATGTATATTAACCCTTGATTTAGATATAGTCTAACCCGTATGTTATTTATATAATACTCGGGTCAGTTCAAGACATTTCAGGTATAGGGACGATGAGACTAGTCTGTAAAATTTGGGCATAGAGGAGACTAGTTATTCAGTGTTGTAGTATTATATTTTGTATTGTATAAACTCATGTATGTATTTGACATTGTGATGTATATCCTACCTTGTATATTTTATATTATATCTTGTCGCTGCGTTATTGACCCCATGTTCTCTGTTTTTACTGTATATTGTGTATTGTTATATCCTAAATGCACACGTGTTTATTGCTTTGTGCCTATACTGCATATGTATATGTGAGTTATATATTCGATGTTTAAATACATAATAATGTTAGCACAATGGAATATTCATGTGTGTACCCCATATCACCTCATTCTCCGCATTATTTGACAGTATTACTATGTAGTACTCTTAAATAGTATGGATATAGAGGTGGAGGTGTCTCAAATTACCTAACTTACATAATATATAGGTGGGATTTCAATTGAATACGTTCTTCCTAAGCCTACAGCTCCACAGATCTTGCATAGACATAATAATTAAATAAAAATTCAAACTATATAAATTTCAATATTATAAATCATATAATTTTGCACTCACCTTTCTAGCTTTCCAATCTTCCAAATCTGAATCCATCTTTTGATTTGACTCCTTTTCCATTCAAATTCAAAAGAATATGTATGAAAAGATATATACATACTATTAGAATTATAGATCTGAGAACAGAATTGGAGTTAAGTGGATATAGGTTTATAATTATAGAAATTACCTTTTGCCATAGTATTTATTCGCTCCTTCTCTTCTTCTTTTTTATTTTCTGCCCTTCTCAAAATATATACTTATAATGTAATATTTTATCATTAATAGAAATAATGGAGAAGGGAAAATGGTAGAGCTTCGCTGCTTTGATCAGTAAATATGATAATAAAAAAGTTAGTTGTTAGGCCTGTATTTATAGGCACTCGAATCAACCATATTTGTTAGATTTAAAATAATTAAATCTAAGTCATTCGACCAAGGTTCAACCGTAGCCGCCAGCCTTTAATCGGTCAACCGCTCCTCTATAGGCAGTCGATTAGCCAAAGGAGGAGGTCGACCGATGGGGTCTATGCAATTATATTATTTATTTCCTTTTGTTTATTTTTAGTTATTTTTGTTCCAAAACTTCAAATGCTAATAACTTATTCGTATAAACTCCAATTGCAAAACTTTATATATGAAAGTTTCTCAGAAAATCGCCATGAACACAATGGTGCAATTTCGTGGTCAAATTATGACATATTCTCAAATTCCATTTTTGAGCCTTAATTTTTATTAACTACCATTTATTTTACGGGGTGTTATGTTCTCCCACCTTAAAAGAATTTCATCCTCGAAATTCCTCAAGGGGTGAATCATGTAACATAGCACGTAACCATTCTAAACTATTCATCTAATTGGTGTATAACCAATTTTGCAGTCAAACGTGTACAAATGCGTGGTATATCAAAACATATATGATACACGTGCTGAATAATTCTAAATCGGCGCCTCTTATATAAATGCATTCTTTAAAAACATTTTGAACATATGTTGCAAACGACATATATATATATATATATCTGCAGTTCTATACATGTGCAAGTTTTCAAAAATCAAAAAGTCTTTATTTTCACACAATAATTTCCACACTCCTTTGAGTAGGAGTATGGTTCAACAAATTTTGCATCAATCCTTACCATCCAATACCTAACACGCCGTTCCAAAATTCAAAAAATTTGAAAATTAATTTTTCCTAATGTTAATACAAATAAAGGTGTTGAACACCAATGAAGAACATATCAAAATTCAATATATCGAATGTGAAGAAGGAAAAGCAATAAAGCATTCGGTAAGGGGCATCGAACTTCAAGCAAATTAAGGAAGATGTCGAACCTTTAGTCGAATTTTTAAGAGGGGATGGCGAATCTTTGAAGGTATCGAATTCTAAACAATTAGAAAACCTAGAAGGTATTGAACATGAGCATAAAAAGATGAATACCGAACCTTAATAATAGAAAAGATATCATATTAAGGTATCAAACCTCAAAGGACGTCGAGCTACAAGTGTTATTGAGCTTGAATGAAGGAAGAGGAGGTATTAAGCTTCAATAACTATAGAAGTTGTCGAGCAAGTAAGGAGGAAGAGATATCGTATCCAAAACAATTTTTAAAGATATCAAGCATATAACAAGCCCAAAGCGGTGTTGAATATCAACAGGTACCAAGATACTATGGTACAAAGGATATCGAACCTGAAGACCATTAGAGGGAGTTGCTGAATCACAACAACATAAAGCGCTAATAAAATGAAGAGTAAAGACGGGTGCCGCATCATTAAGAGTTATCAAATACATAGTCATGAAGAGGGTATATCGGGACACTTTGAAACAAGTAATGGATATCGAACCTTTACAACTATGACTGTTGTAAAGTGTCCACCGGTGGCAAGTGGTCTCGAGCTTTACAAGTAGCAAAGGATGTCGAACTTCAAAGGACAAAAGGAATATCGAATATAAAGGATGTCGCACATCATCAGTGCAAAGAAGGGTTCCAAATATCATCAATATAAAGAGGGATGTCGAATGTCATCAACATGAAGAAGGTTGCCAAATGTCATCAGTACAATAAAGGATGTCGAATATTAGCAATACAAAGTGAACTCGAATATCAGCAATTCACACAACATATCAAAGGACACGTGACAGCCATACTGCCTACTACCACCCCTATAAATACGGACCCAATGGTTACATGTAAGGGCGAATTTTTCTCATCCCAATTCTTACATTTTCAAGTTGTAAATCCTAAATCAAATTGGGGATGTTGTAGAGATGATTGTACATTTGTGAATTTCGGACTTAAATAATAAATATTGCATATCATACTTCAATCGAATAAAGCAATTTGCCAATTGTTAAATTTTCAACATGTATATGACTTTTAACACTTGACTCAGGCTATGAACATGCATACTCCATTCTGTTGTAATTGCACTCGAACCTTCATTTATATATTTCTCTAGTGCTTTGCGCTAGGCTATGTAAGCCCTTATCTGAACTTGGCTTGCTTTATCTTGCATATTTGAGTTAACGAAGAAATTTGTTAACATTTTGGCGCAAGTAGGAAGGCTTGAACCTCTGATTCCCTACATATCCCAATAACGAACTTTCCTTAGCCTGCATATAAAGGATATAAAGGATTTTCCCCAACTTGCATATTTCCCTAAATGAACTTTCCAAACCTTGCATAATGACCAGTTTGAAACAAGGATCCTCCCAGCCTCACTTGGCCAAATCAGTTTATCAAGTCACTCATAGTTTGCAATTCCACAAAGAACAAGTATTGAGGTTGTTGGCACTAAAAACTATGGAAAAAAAGAGATAGGTGACTCCGTATAATCTAGTTAACTGGAGCATAAATCCGTTCCATTTAGGCCCTTCCCTAATCCATAGCTATTATTCTAATCCGAGAGAGGAGAACACAAAAAAATGGCTCGTTCTTAAGAATGAGGAGGGCCATACAACTCAAATCTAAGGGAACTATTTTTGAAAGAGAAATAACAAAAGGCTTCAACAAGTTTGCCCAAAAGTGGGAAGGAATAGTTGATTGCTCTTTTACACCACTTGAAGCTCGAGATTCTTTAAAGAGAAATTTTATGGACGATGCTAATATGCTAATTCAATGTTACAAAAAAGTCAAGTAGGAGAAAAAAGCACAATACCTTAGGAATTCTTGATCCTCTAAGATATGTTCCCTTACCGCTTCTTACAAGAATATCTATCTTCTAACTAAATAGAGATTAAACTATTGGCCTTATAATAAAAAGCAACTGAGAAATGAAAGGAATCTTGGAGGTGCTTATTGCCGATACCACCACACAAATGGGCATGAAACTAATCAACCGAGCCTTAAAGGGAATGATTGAGAATTTCTTTGGGAAGGGGAACTTCAAAAGTTTGTTAAATGAGTGGTGAAAAGAAAATGCGTGTACAATGATCAAGTGATCAATAAAGAGGAATGCTTCATAAAAAGGATTTATAAAATAAAGGAAAAGCATTTGATCTTGCCAAGATGGCTTGGTCAAAGCACCTTCTAGAGGAAGGTTAGAGTAAGCCTTTGGTCTTGCCTATAAGGTCTGGCCAAAGCACTGCAAGCCTTCGATCCTGCCTACGTGATCTGGCCGAAGCACCTCCTGGAGGGAAAATGGAATAAGCCTTTGGTCCCACCTAAGATGGCCTAGCCAGAGCACCAAACCAGCTTTCAGTCCCGCCTATAAGGCCTATCTGAAGCGCTGCCTAGAGGGAGGATGGAGTAAGCCTTTGGTCCCACCTAAGGTGGCCTTGCCAAAGCACTGAACCAGCCTCCAGTCCTGCCTATAAGTCCTAATTGGAGCACCTCCTTGAGGGAGGATAGGTAAGACTTTAGTTCTACTTAGGATAGCTAACCAAATGCACCGACCAAAGGCTAACCATTACCTAGAGATGGTAAGAAGGGGTTCAACCAAAGCCTAAACCATTACCTAGAGATGGTAATAAGTGGTTCAACCAAATTCCAAATCATTACCTAGAGATGGTAATAAAAAAATTGATTAAACCCTAAATCATTACCTAAGATGGTAATAAGGGGTAAAAGAAATCAGTCGGATAAATCAAACTCTATCCTAAAGAATGGATCAAAGGAATCTTCTAGAGGAAGAATAGTCAAACACATTTAATTCTACACCAAGGCAAAGTTAAAGTAACCTTCAAAGAAAGGATCAAAACCTATTTACTACCCAGAATCGAGGAATTTTAATGTCAGATATGGACTTATGAGAAATTGTGATTTATTACTTAGGCCTAGGGCTTCCGTCTTCGAAATATCAAATTAGCTCTCAATCCTTAATTTCTTAATTGGAATTCAAATGATCAAATAACGGGAATCTTCGTTAATGGTTGAATTTCTAATCCTCTTACCAGATGGAATTCTGGTCTTACTATCAGACAGATTTCTGGTCTTCTTACCAGATGAACTTCTAGTCTTATTATCAAATGAATTTCTAATGGAATTCTGGTCCTATTGTCAGATGGATTTCTGGACTTCTTATCAAATTAAATTTATGGTCTTCTTGCCAGATGAATTTCTAGTCTCTTATCAAAGCTAACCAGTTACTATTTATGCTTATACGACAAAGAAAAATCATTGAGTAGATATTTACTCCGAAGAACCAGCCAGGATAATGATATCTAAAGCAATCATGATTTGCTTATAAAAGAGAAATGAGAAAGCTAATTAATCAGACTTACCTAAGGTTTTGCTGATAATTATTCTAGAAAATGAATTTCAAAATCCAGCTTTCAAAGTTTCAAAGATTAATAATATAATTTTTTCACAAAATATTTTTCATCGTTTGCAACGCAAAATAACCAATTTAAGAAAGAAATAATTTCTCAAAGTTGCGAAAGCTATAATTATTTATTGTATATTTTTCCAGAAGGAGAAGAGAGAACAAAAAGGCCGAAGCAAGCAAATCTAAGCTTGATCAAGACTATAGATCATATGGAATCAGACTAAAGCACTGAATTAAGTTGCCTTAAACAATTCAATGAGTTAAATATAAGACAAAAACAAGGGAGGAAATACAAAGTCTATTCAAGGTATTAACTATTCAGGTATAAATTTATTTACCATTTTACACATCACCTACAAAAGTTACAGATAACAAGAAAGATTAATCAATAAGAGAATCTAGTCAAGAGTTTCGAAGCGACGTCATTTCGGTTATTCTCCATTAGGAATCAAGGTTACTTTCTCTTTCAAGTCTTCGACGGTCGAAGAAGGTTCGGTGATGTGATGAATCGCCACATCCAAAATCCCTTAAATTTCTTCTCCTTCTTTCGGATAATATCTATATCATCAATAGAGCTAATTTGAACCTTTAACACATGACCAAGTGTCTTATTGGTTCCTTTGAGAGTTTTAACCTTATTCTGTAATTCTTTAATATTCTTCTTAAGAGCATATTTTCCACGACCAAATTTCTCAACCCGACTTTCATACTTGGTGAGATATTTCAAAACTTTTTACCAGACTTTCTTTAAAAAATTGGATGCATTCATACTTAACTCTTTGGAACCATCTAGATATTTCTCCGTGATCCAGACCCATGGGTGGGTTCAACAAGGTAGAAAACTGTTCTTTGACAGTCAAAGGGGTAGGAGTAGGAAGGCTAGATTCGCCTTCACTTGCAATGAGTTCTAAAAATTGACAGGATACTAAGATTTTTTAACAGGTCCACTTCAAGATGCATTACCCTTTGATGTAATCAGGCAATTTCTACATCATCCTCGATTCTTTGGATTGGAGGTTTAGAATGGCCATCCACACTCATATTTCTTCTCAACTCTTGGATTTCTTTGTCTTTTTCTTAATTTTCTCTTCTAAGCTAGAAGTCATCTCCTTCATGCCGCTTAAAGTAGATCTCAATTGATAATATTTGTCATGCCATTTTTGTGCATCCAGGTTATCCAAAAACAACAAAGTTGAAGCATCTTGAGAAAAGCGTATCTTGTTAATAACTGAAAACATCTTGGCTTTAATATTGTACAACTAAGAAAAGAGATTTGGACTGCTAAGTGCAAGTGTTAATTGTTTTTCCTAATGAAAAAAAGTAAATAGGAAAAAATTTAATACATCAAAAAATGCATTCTTTATTAGCAATAAGAAGGTTTACATGCACAAACAAACAAATTCAAATTACATTAATAATACGAGATTCATATATTGCTAAAGTTTAAAGACAAAAGTTTAAGCCTTTTTTAGTGTACCTGTGGACATAGGAAGGATAGAGTAATAATGAATATTAAACCCTGAAGGGGTATTAATTGGTAGGTATTAATGGTGGTCTCATTTCCTGGTCGGAGGACTGGCTTCACCACATAACAATTTAGCGTAATTGGTTCACATCTCTTTAAGTAAATTGTCCTTTTCATTACCTAAGAAATCGAAATGAAAGTGTGGAAGCCATGTGTAAACTTCTTGTGATCCTCAAGGAAGCAATATTTTGCTAGCCGAGAGGTTTTAAGAATTAACGATTTCTCCTTAATGTTCCATTTTAATTTGATAAATTTACTTAAGAGTTCCATGGAAACCGGACTACCCGATGATTGCTTAATCTGTATAATATAAGAAAAATAAGCTAAGATGCAAAGAAGCGAAGATATTAGAATTCATAACATTGTCTGAATTACATCATACAATAGTAAAACTACTTGGGTTCTTACAATATCGACCCTTTGTAAAACTCAAAAATAAATCTCTCTTTATTAAACTTTACTTTCTCAAAGGGGGGAGTGTCAAGAGAAAGTGGAACGGTTGCAACCCTAGGAAGATTCTAGCATTCCCCGGGATGCGGATCAGTTCCATCCTCATTTAAATATCTATTATGGAGAGGTCTAGCTAATTAAACCTCCACTGTCTTCCCCTAAGAACGAAAAGTCAACAAAAAGACTCCTAGAATAAATTTTGTAAAGAAACTCCACCGAAGCATCACTATCTTCAATAAGCATCCAGAAGAGTGTAGTTAATTCTATATTTTCTTTTAAAACCCTTTCTCTACGAAGACAAGACCTTTTTAAGAGTTGGGCAACTCATTTTTCCTTGAAGTCTTTTAATCGTTTGGCATAAATATAGAGATGCCTATACCTCTCAGACAAGCTATTGTAATCTTTAATTGCTTTCTTAATCTCTCTATTTAATTATTGCACCTTCTTCTCACTCTTCTCATACAAAATCTCAAAGTAATACTTGTTTCTCTTTCTTAACTAAAATAGTAAATTTAATAACTAAAATCAACATATAATTATAAGCATTTAGAGATGATAAATTCTATACCTGTATCACGGGAGCTTATGAGGAAGGAACTTGAGTTTTCTCCTTACCTACTTCTTTATTAGTAGCTTGAATATCCTTTTCTGAGATGTCCTTTTGAGAATCATAGGAGAGTTCAGGAGAGTTAGAATATTTAGCATTATGGGAAGGTGAACATAACCTAAGTTATGACCACCTGATTCATCACCACCATCAGCATCCTTGCTACCATTTCCTTCATCCTTCCCAAGATCGACATCAATCTTGTCATCGTCATCGTCATCACGATCGTTCTCATCATCATCTTCCCCTTCATCAAAATCTTCATCTCCTCTAAGTGGGGGATCATCGAAAGATAATAATTCCTTGGGATTGACAATCTCCTCTTTCGAAAATACATCTTGGAGAGATCCCTGAACCCTCCCAAAATAAGATCGAACTTCCTCTTGAATGCATTATTTAGATTTGGGAGGGAAGGAAAGTCAAGGTTAGGACATTTGTCCATGTTGTCATTATATGCTACAAAAGAGCATTTCCGTAGCACTTATCTGTTATTTTGGTAAGAGCCTGATTAAGGAGGAAAGAAACTTTCTTCTTGGCATCCTTTTTAATGCTGTTAGCATAGACCAAGGTGGCATCTTTAGTTTCCAGCTGGCTTTCCAAAGGTTGTATCTTATCAGCCATTTCTACTTTCTTTGCCCCTAAAGTATTCAAACTCTCTTCAAGTAATAATTTAGCTTTCTTCTCCTCATCAAGGGAGGAGGCAAGTTTGCCCTTCTCAAGAATGGTCCCATCATTTTCCATTGCAACATCAATCATTTAACTTTGTAGAAGCCTAATTTTAGTTGTTAATGAGGAACTTGCTCCTTAAGCTCCGCAGCTTGATAACGTGTCCTTGAGAGGCCTGTTAAAGGAAAAACATATGCTTGGCTGATCGAAACATATGCCAAATATAAGCTAAGTAAGGATGTATGAAATTAGAGTCTAGATTAGCCAAAATACTAAAAGATGCATACCAACAAAAGTTGCTGATAAAGAACATAAAGATGATCTATTAAGAAAGTTTATGGCTGTAGTGGCATAAGAGAAGCCATCGTTGGAGATTGGACAGATGAACGAATAAGGTCAATAAAGTCCATAGGAATAGTTTGAGCCTAAGCCTTCAAAGTAAGAGATTCGGTAGGAAGGGAAATCAGATCTAACTCCACGTACAAACATTGGAAATCGAAAGCAGAAATGGCAAGCAATATGTTTAGTAAAGGATTCGGGGTATGAACATCCTCTGCGTGTTTTTGTTCATCCTAGTCCGGAGAACTGAAATCAATTGCGTTAGGATCATGAGTTGCCAAATAAGCATCCACATTTGATTCCTTAATGACAATGATGGAAGTTTGAACTTCCCCAAGCTTTGCTCAGAGAAGGGATCGAAGCATTGATTGGAGCACCGGAGCTCGCCTTCATTTTTATAGCATCAATGGCTTTGACAATAGAACACCTAAAAGGGGCAGCCTTAGTTGATTCAACCGAAGAAGAAATGTGAGCTTTAGCCTTCTTAAACTTAGAGGCTACAACAACAGCAGATGAACCTAAGTTAAAGGAAAATTCATTAGGCATCGATGTAAGAAACTTCGTTTAATCATAATATAAACTTACTGGAGGAATCACACTGAACGGAAGGAGAAATAGAAAAAAAATTTGATTGCTGACAACTGAATCTTTTTCCACGAGCATCCCCTTTTACCATTGAAGGTTCTCCAAGCACTCTATGGTTGTTTAAGATTAATTAATACTTGGAAAGGTTAGTTTTAGTCAAAAGCTTGAGCCCGTCCACCATGCTTTTAGAAACTTGAGTCAAAGCCTCAATAGTAGTGGTGACGGAGGAATCAGATTGTTTAGGTACAGATCTTGGAAAAGAATACTCATCATAGAAGAATGACAAAAATATAATGTAAACGATAAGAGGCAGTAAAACTTATCGAGAATAGAAAAAGACCCCCCGATCTTAGGAGTATAACATCTAATGTAAAAGAACTGATTCTCCTAGTCCCTTGTCTTATTGATCAGATGGGTGATTAAACTCTTCAGTTAAGGGAGAAGGCGATATACAGAAATATCTGATTGCTTATCTACCCTTACAAGAATCACCAAAGAATGAAGATCCTCAGCGTTTGTTGAAGGAAAGATTAGCTTCCCTAGCAAGGACCTCCAAGCAACTTAAATAAGTGTAGGAGTTGGGAGTTAATTATATCGAAGAGATTCCCAAGTGCTCTAGGAACTATAAAAGGAATTCAAGGAAAGGAAGATTGCCTAAATTCCAGATGGTCCACCATGGCTTCCATTTTTGTAATCCCAAATTTCTGAAGAATAGTATCTACTTCCTGCTGGGAAGTTATGAAGGATGATTTAAGCTTAAAATCTCTCTTCTCCGAAGCAAGCGAAGGTTTGGAGCCTTTGTCATATTTCTTGCTATCCGTTTTCCTGTTAGGTAAAGGATGGAAAAAGAAGAAGACAAGTATTTATAGAAGAAAAAAGGGAGCAATGAGAAACATTGACCTTATTTTAAATGAACGGGTGAGATTAGAATGGAACGCCAATAAGCAGCAATGTGGTTATCGAGGCGACAATCGTCAGTATCAAGGCAATAACTTGAAAAGTCAACATTCTACCAAAGTATAATACTTTTCTACTATACAGGGGTGGGTAAATGTTACTACAAATAAAGGTGTTGAATATCAAGGAAGAACATATCGAAATTCAAGATATCGAATGTGAAGAAGGAAAAGCAACCAAGCATTAAGTAAGGGGTATCGAACTTTAAGAAACTTTTGGAAGATATCAAACCTCTATAATTAAAGGTGTCGAATGTTTAAGAGGGGATGGTGAATGTCTAAAGGTATCGAATTCCAAACAGTTAGCAAACCCAGAGGGGATCGAACATGAGCACAACAAGAAGGTTATCGAACCTTAACAATCGAAAAGATATCACATTAAGTTATTGAGCCTCTAAGGACATCGAGCTACAAGTGTTATCGAGCTTGAATGAAGGAAGAGGAGGTATCAAGCTTCAACAACTATAGAATTTGTCGAGTATGTAAGGAGGAAGAGATATCGTAAACAAAAAAAATTCTAAAGATATCGAGCATATAACAAGCCTAAAGCGGTGTCGAATATCAACATGTACTGAGGTACTATGGTACAAAGGATATCGAACCTGAAGACCATTAGAAGGAGTTGCTGAACAACTACAACATAAAGCGCTAATAGAATGAAGAATAAAGTGGGGTGCCACATCACCGAGGGATATCGAATAAATAGTCACAAAGAGGGTATATCGGGACACTATGAAATAAGCAATAGATATTGAGCCTTTACAATTATGATTGTGGTAAAGCGTCCACCAGTGGCAAGTGGTCTCGAGCTTTAAAATCAGCAAAGGATGTTGAACTTCAAAGGACAAAAGGTATATCGAATATGAAGGATGTCACATATCATCAGTGAAAAGAAGGGTTCCAAATATCATCGATATAAAGAGGGATGTCGAATGTCATCGATATGAAGAAGGATGCCAAATGTCACCAGTGCAACAAAGGATGTCGAATATTAGCAATACGAAGGGATATCGAATATCAGTAATTCACACAATGTATCGAAGGAACGTGGCAGCCATACCGCCTACTGCCACCCTTATAAATACGGACCCCATGGTTACATGTGAAGGCGAAATTTTCTCATCCCATTTCTTACATTTCAACTTGTAAACCCAAATCAAATTGGGGGTTTTGTAGAGCCGATTATACGTTTGTCACTTTTGGACTTAAACCATGAACATTGCATAACATACTTTAATTGAATAAAGCTATTTGACCGATTGTTAAATTTTCGATATGCATATGAATTCTAACACCTGACTCTGGTTATGAACATGCATACCTCGTTCTACTGTAACTAGACTATAACCTTCATTTGTATATTTCTTTGGTGCTTAACATAAGGCTACCTAAGCCCTTATCTTAACTTGGCTTGCTTTATCTTTCATATTTGAGTTAACAAATAAATATGTTACCACCTAAACCTATACTCCTTCTCTGCATTTCAAAATGAAATTATTCTAAATGCAAGTTTGTTCACTATTAACGAAGTATGGAAATAGAAATTCCAAAACTAAAATAGCCTTTTCCCTTGTTATTCCCTATGTTTTGTATACTGTCACCCTTGTCAGATGGTAAAATTCATATTCACTAATACATTGATCCTTGCTATGCTAAGCATGTGGAATTTAAAAATTAGAAAAGTAAAATTGCAAAATAGTTTGAAAATTAAATCTTTCAAAAGCATTCAGCCACGATTTTTCAAAAGCATCTAGATACTATTTTTAAAAAGCATTGAACATAATTTTTCAAAAGCATCTATCTCTCCATCCTTAAAACAAATCAAGCCACATCTGAATGTAATTGAGACTCAGCCGGTGATTTAATGCATATGATTGACCCTAGCATTATGTAGTTAATCTTAGATTGGGAAAGCCTTTCCTTTACTTCTAAACAACAATGCCCAAGCCTATTTACAAATTTTTGGTCTTAACGCATAGGGATAGTGACCCATGATTTCGCAACAACTTTCCATGTTCTACATTTTCTATTTTTTCCAAAATTCTAAAGTTTTTGGGATTAAAGCATTCTTTATTTCTAGTTAGCTTTCTACTTTATAAACTTCCAGCCTTATCTTATATTGACCACTAATTAAGTGTCCTTATGAGATTTCCTTATTTACGTTATTTCTCAACATATACAGTGGCCAAAGCTCATCTAGAAATTCAATACGGTAATAATACAGGAACAAATCTCATATCACATCATACGCTTTTATAATATCAAAAAGAGACAACTAGCGATTACAACCCAAATACCCTAAGAAAACCACTTGGCCACTTCTAATATGCCACTTTACTAGTATGCCACTTTACTACAACCCATATGTCTTAACTCGCCTTTTGGCTTCTAATAAATAAGTTTCATCTATTACTTCAATCATTACACCCGATTATGGGATAAATTGCGCATTCCCACACTGTAGTAGGTAAGAAATATAAAGTATGCATATTTAAAATAACTTATCGAAAAATTGGCTTAGTGGAATAACTTTCCTACCACCTATCTTGTTTTCTATAACCTTGAGTCAACCAACATCCTCAATGTGTATTTGTAATCTTATTACTCTCTTCTTCAATTATACTACTTTCTTCTTTCAATCAAAATCTCTTGATAGTATTCTCAAACTTTGGCACTTACCTTCTTTTATCTTTCATGGAAGTATATCTCAAGACTTGCAAAAGTGTACTCCGATACCATTCACCTTCTTTTGAGGGCTCTTCTTATGGCTTTCACAAAACTCTAATAAAATATTCCTAGGTTCATACTAATATTTCTTATATTCAATGAGGATTCTTTGTTGCTATCCTACGAGCATTCATAACTATTTTATCCATAGTCTAAACTTATATCCTGTCTTACCTAGACATTCATCAATATCTACTCCATATCAAAAATTGGTCTCACCACTCTTTATAAAAATAAAACTTCATAGTCATGAAGTACTTCATCTAGAACTTTCATCCTTAAAAATATAAACTTAGAAACATTTTTATTAAATTCAAAATTACTTGGTTTCAAACGGAGCCATGAAAATTTTATCATTCTAACCAACTTTTCTATTTTAGTCTTTTACAACAGAGATCCACTTCTTTAAAAGTAAGATTTTTAACTCAAAATATTTGTTTGCATTCAAAAGCTCAATTGTCATATCGAAACAATTTTCAAAATCATCTTCCATAACTTTAAACAATGAAAACTAGAGTGGACAAGGATAACTTCCATCCTATTATTTTCTTACTTCTCATGTTATTTTTGCATTCAAACTTAGTGGAGCACAGAGGGGACTTCTAAAAGATATGCACAATCATTGCATATATTTATGGAAATTACCCATTTTTCTATGCTTTGCCTCTAGTTTCCTACATCATTCCTAACTAGGTTATTAACACTATTCTAATATAAATTCCTCGTTCCCATTTAAACTTCCTAATGCTGCTACTGTTAAAATTACTCCTACCTAAATTTCCTTCAAGTGGCTTATCCTTACATAGCTCTTTTCCTCTTTTATTGTTTTCCCCATTGACTTCTTATTGTGCGTTCACCTACTGCTTTAGTCATTGAGTTTTTCTTCATTAATATAAAAGGAGATTTGTATAAATCTATTTCTGTTGTTTTTCTAAGTATTTTGCTTATACTCTCATATTCTTCCCATTTTCATTATCAGGCATTCTTACCCTTCCTTGCTCTTTACCCTACCAAGTATCATTTCCATGTATCCACTCCTAGAGAAAATATTTTAAAAACTTTCAAACTTACAAAAAATAAGAAAAATCATCGAGCCAAACATACGGTCTATTTTCCATTCATTTCAAAAATGAAAAATCTCCGTAGAAAATACCTTTAAATCGAAAACTTTTGACTCAACCAATTTTAAACTAAGAATTTCAAAATTACCTTGCTATTTGAAAATAATAACTTCTCCCTAATTCCTTTGAAAAACCAATTCAAAATGTTTCAAGGAATTTTCGAAATATTTATGGCCAAACTCTTTCATATGGAAATGGATTCAGAAATGGACTTAAATTGTCCTTTCTTTTGGACTTTTCTTCTTTTTCCTTTATTCTTAACATTTTCTTATTAATAGTATATACTAAAAATCTAGTTATCTTCTAGTGGTGATTAATGCACACCTTCTTGTGGGAACTCTCTCAATCCTTCATCACATCTTGCTTCCGGATGCTTGTAACATATAGGTTCTTACTTCCTATTTTTCTGGATGAAATGTATGTCTTCAATCGACGATCCATCGAAATCCATAGTCATATAGCAGCCTAGGCCCAACAAAGGTGTTAAGTACCATCTAGCCTCCGTGGTCCTTTCATATGTCGCGCTCATGCTCTTTTTGGTTCATGGATTGTGGTATGGCCTACACTTCGTGGATTAATCGGGGTAGGCGGATAAATTTAGCTCTATTTATTGTTCCAACTCTTAGTTGCTTCCCCCATCATTTTAGAATACGGTCGCAACTACTTCTATAGTCGAAATTCATAGAGTTTGGCATATAATATGTGTATAATTATAGGTAAAAATACAAATATGTTCTCTCAACGTATCCTAATTTCTATGATTGACCTAAGCTCTAATGCCTAATGTAACAACCTGCACCTTAGTGGGCCCGAATTTTGACTAAATCGAAACCCGAGTCTATTAGAATATAGATCGTTGATTTTGGTAACCTGTAATAACATGAGTATATCAGAAAGCTATCTACATAAACTAAAACGAAATAGAAAACTATAATAGAACGTATATGCTAACTAGGGCTACTACCTTGGAATCGACATTATTAATTTAGTATCTGATTTCCTTGCGAGCATCGAGCATGAATAAGAAGACTTCACCATCTTTTCCTATATTTCACTACTAGCATGTCCTCCTAAATCTATCATGTGGTTTATTATGAGGAGGGAGTCAGAACAACATTCTAGTGGTTGGAAGATTAAAAACTTTATTCATAACAATCATTTATGTTGATTGATTTATATTTAAGTTTTATATTCATTATTCATGGCTATTTTATGTAATTCTGTCTGCACGTACGATATATCTAACCTTCTCCAAGGTTTATGTATGCCTATATACATACATACATACATATCTAAATGTTTTACTATCCAAAAGAAAACCCCAGCCACTTAATACTTCTTAAATAGGGAGGAGGCAGATCCAATGGCCATTTAATACCACAACCCCAAAGTGGGCCCTTCACAATGTAAACCTAGTCAATCGAACCTAGCTACAAAGACCGATGACCCCCTACACACGGCTTTATAATTTAGTTGTCATATTACTTACGCATTTCAAAGACTTATCTAAGGGTTAACTAGCCTACCTCTGACAAACAAATAACCAACTAATTAAACTTTGATGTCTTTGTGTATCCCATTTGGATTCTATACTAGTAGGAAGCGAAATTCATCAGAACATAACATAAGTCTTTGCTAATAACCGCTTGGGACCGCCAGTGGTCCAAGCCTATATGTCATCCCTACGACTAAATACCGGTCCAATAACAACAAGGACATAGCGCGCTGACCTCCCATAACTGAAATCCCATTTAGACCAACATAATGTAAGTCAAGGAAGAATACCCATCCTATTTATTTAATTCCTCTTATTAGAATTGAAGCAGACCACATTTCCCTATTAGGCTCGTCATAAGTTATTTAAGACTTCTTATATACGGAGGAGACATATCAATGGCTATTTAATACCCTCTACCCCGAAGTAAACCCCTTGACATCCCTAAAGGTACTGAGCCATTTAATACTTCAAATCTAAGGCGAATCTTTGGTATATTTTTTCCATATCTATATGCAAACGCGTTTCCCTTTCACATGAGTCATACAATTGGAGATATCCATCATTAGTAGTAAGTACACATAACTGCTAGTAGCCCTCTAGATGAAGGGCAAACTTCTATTGTATAACTTTACTAACCTTGCATCCTAACCCATTCTAAATCAAATCAAATATCCAAGGCCTATATATTGGGCTATGCCCACTAATTCACGCTTGTTCTAAACGTATTATTGATGCTACATAATTTTCTACTATGAAAATTATAATTCCTCCGGGTACTAATCCCTATCTTATATGCTTGTTACGTGTAGAACGCTCCTACGTCTCATTATTGTCAATTATCTGCAATAAAGTATCATTATTATTAAAATTGGACAATCACTAATGACATTTATTTCTTCGTTCTAATTCAACCTACTATGCTTATTTCATTTCCCCATAAATGTGATATTAAAACCTTTGATCAGTCTCATTAAACTCATTTATGTCCACATTTAATTCCTATAACTTCCATTTAACAGCGCATTTATTGTCCTACTAATTTTGGAGTTACTATCTTTTTTCCATTTTAACCTCCTTGTCCTATGGTTTACTATGTTATTAACAACAAGTCGTCCTAATTATAACTAATATGAATATCGATGTATATTATGCTATATATATATATATTTATTTATTTTAATCGATAGGTACGGTTATACGTGTGTGCGTATATATATCACTATTTCTAACTCATTAATTCCTATGTTTAGGAATTCCAAAATATATATACACTTATATTCAACATTTTAATTTATTAGAGCTATCATTCCCAAAAAGGATTACCGTTATAACTTTCTATAAATTACCCAAAAGCGAGACTATTGCCCCATTTGAAATTACAAGGGTTTATCTCTTTTCTTTTATTGAAATGGGCAGTGCAAACTATGGAGGAGAACATCCATACTTTATACATCTCTTTCTTTTTTATTATATTCCTTATTATTTCAAATGATGCACTTTTTATACAAAATTGTGGAATTAGATAATTCATGGAAATTACACGGAAGTAGATACAACTAAATTGTACCTACAGTGCTTTCAATAAATTTGTAAGTCTACGAGGTGGATCGTGTAGTGTATATGCAAGTAAATGTGACAAAATATATGATGCAACTAAAATAATATTAATCTAAGTAAACATAGAATAAGCACACCAAGATTTTATACTGGTTCGGACCACCCATCCTACGTCCAGTCTCGAAGCTCCCCTTCAGAATTCGACTATCAAAAACCCTCACTTCGCCCGGAGAAATAGGCTTGGTTACAATGAGTTGTTCTTGCCAAATGTGTGTTCTAGTATAACACGGATGTTGACTAATTAGTACAATTTCTTCCAATATATTTCTCAAGAATATTGTCTATGAAGAACTGAGTATATGGAAGAGTGAATACAAGTAAAGATTGCTAGAGTGCAGAGGTCAAGAATATAGTATAGAATTAGAGAGCATAAGTATGTAAGGTTGTCAGGTTAGATCTTTCTCTTGATTTCTGATGCTATATATAGTTGTAGATAGATATGTTGAGTAGTTGCATCCATTAATGAGTGCTCTATAGTTGCTTCTGTTGATGATGAAGAGTTACAGCGAAGAGAAGCGGAGATGTCCATTCGAATGTGACAGTTGAAGTCTTTATTTGAAATCCGAGTTTGAAATCAGACGTCTGGTATTTGTATCAGACGTCTGATACTATATATTTTTTGAACATAGTAGGTTTTCAGACATCTGAGTGCTATTACCAGACGTCTGGTTTAGCCTGTTTGTTATTCCAGAGGACTTTTCCAGACGTCTGGCTTGTGCACCCAAACGTCTGATACTTGTGCATGTCTGTTTTGTGCACCTTTTCTTTTGCTTCTTTGTACCTATCGACTTGTAGTCTCTTGTAGTGTCTTTTGAGCTTCGTTCTTGTCTTTCTAGTGATGTTGTTCTAGCAAGTTCCTGTATATATACATATATATGTACATTTGATTTTCATTGTATAGTTGTTGTCATTAAAATCATGGATTTGATTTCCTAACAATCTCCCCCATTTTGATGATGACAACTATACAATGTACTTATATATAATTTTTATAAATCTCCCCCTGAATATGTGCCTTCCATTATTTCTCCCCCTTTGTCATTATCAAAAAGAATGAGGGAATCATATTTGCAAATTCCAAAATCTTTCCTTTTGTTTCTCCGAGTACCTACAATAAATAAAAAACATTTTTTGGTACCCACTTACTATGTTAGGGTCCGGGGGGTTAGTTCTTTGGAAACCATACCCATTTGGGTGTGGTTGAACCTTTATAAATATAATTTTCATTATTAACTACCATATCAAAATAATCATCAATGTATTTTTCTCTATTTTTCCAATTAACAGGAACCCAAATACTTAGATAATTTTTATTCATATTTCCGTTCAATGATTTTGTACTTCTAGAGACATTATAAACATTATTGGCCATAGCAGTATTTGAATTTCTATAAAAATTTGATCTAGACTTTACTCGAAATTTAGTACTAGCACTAACATTTTTTCTATACATGAAAGTTTATCTAGTGCTATTTCTACGATCAGTTTTATTATATCCTAAACCACTTTTGTCATGTAAAGGTCTAGAACTAGATAAAATCATGTTTATATCGTTTTGACCTTTTTTAAATTTTGTGACTTCAGTGTTAAGTTTATCAAATTTAGCTTTGAAGTCAAAATTATTATTTTCAAAAGAAATATTATTGTTTTTCAAAATATTAATTTGCTTGTTTAATTCAGAATTTTCCCTTTTTATCTTACAGTTCTCATTTTTGAGAAGAAAAATTCGAGATTCTGAATTATCTAAAGATGATTGTAATAAATCATTTTGTCTTTTCAAATCCGTAATTTCTTTTGAAAAAAATTCCTTTTCTTTATCAAAGATAGTATTTTTATTTTGCAAAACATTGATTTCCTCTAAAAGATCATTGTTTTTATCTTCTAACTGCTCATTTTCTTTTTGTAGGAAATCTTTTTGTGAAACAAGTTCTTCAACCGTATTTTCAAAACATTTAGTTTGTTATCAAAAATTTATTTTCCTCTTTTAAACTGGAAATTTCTTGCTCGCAATCTATTAACTTTTCTAAATCAATTCTATTAACTTTATTTAAGGTTTTACAATCTTTTAATAATTCATCATGTCCTAACAGAAGATCTTTATATAAAGAATCTAAGCATACCGATTGTGATCTGAGTTTATCCATGAAGCATTTGTTTGTTTTCTCCTTTGATTCTTCTTTATTGCTCTTCCTCTTCCTATTGCCTTGACTAGATCTCTTTATAGCCATTTATTCTAGGATGTTGTTACGATCTCTAGAATCCCAGGCTCTGATACCAATTGTAAGTCTACGAGGTGGATCGTGTAGTGTATATGCAAGTAAATGTGACAAAATATATGATGCAACTAAAATAATATTAATCTAAGTAAACATAGAATAAGCACACCAGGATTTTATACTGGTTCGGACCTCCCGTCCTACGTCCAGTCCCGAAGCTCCCCTTCGGAATTCGACTATCAAAAACCCTCGCTTCGCCCGGAGAAATAAGCATGGTTACAATGAGTTGTTCTTGCCAAATGTGTGTTCTAGTATAACATAGATGTTGACTAATTAGTACAATTGCTTCCAATATATTTCTCAAGAATATTGTCTATGAAGAACTGAGTATATGGAAGAGTGAATACAAGTAAAGATTGCTAGAGTGCAGAGATCAAGAATATAGTATAGAATTAGAGAGCGTAAGTATGTAAGGTTGTCAGGTTAGATATTTCTCTTGATTTCTGATGCTATATATAGTTGTAGATAGGTATGTTGAGTAGTTGCATCCATTAATGAGTGCTCTATAGTTGTTTCTGTTGATGATGAAGAGTTACAGTGAAGAGAAGCGGAGATGTCCATTCGAATGTGACAGTTGAAGTCTTTATTTGAAATCCGAGTTTGAAATCAGACGTCTGGTATTTGTATCAGACATCTGATACTATATATTTTTTGAACATAGTAGGTTTTCAAACGTCTGAGTGCTATTACCAGACGTCTAGTTTAGCCTGTTTGTTATTCCAGAGGACTTTTCTAGACGTCTGGCTTATGCACCCAGACGTCTAATACTTGTGCATGTCTGTTTTGTGCATCTTTTCTTTTGCTTCTGTGTACCTATCGACTTGTAGTCTCTTGTGGTGTATTTTGAGCTTTGTTCTTATCTTTCTAGTGATGTTGTTCTAGCAAGTTACTGTATATATACATATATATGTACATTTGATTTTCATTGTATAGTTGTTGTCATTAAAACCATGGATTTGATTTCCTAACAAAATTAAGACCTAGAAATTCACATTCTAAATGAAATTACGGCAATCTAAACTAATACTAACAATTTACAACCCAATTATCATAAATCTAGAATCAATCCTACAGTCTTATCAATATTCTGCTTTAACTAATTTAGGGACTAATTTCTAAATTTCCAGATTAGCGCTTAAGTACCATTCTATTCTAGTTACGTACTTATAGAATATGTAGGCGAGATTTCATTTGAATACTTTCTTCTTAAGCTTACAACTCTACAGATCTTACATGGGCATAATAATTAAATAAAACTCAACGATATAAATTTCAGTGTTATATATAAATCATATAATTTCCCACTCACCTTTCTAGCTTTTCACTCCCAAATCCGAATTCGTCCCTTTGATTTGACTTCTTTTCCATCCTAATTCAAAAGAATAAGTATAATAAGATATATACATACTATTGGAATTACAGATCGGAGAAGATATTTGGGGTTAAGGGGAATATAGATTTATAATTATAGAAATTGCTATTTTCCACAGTATTGATTCACTCCTTCCCTTCTTCTCTTTTATTTTCTTCCCATCTTCGATTATATATACGTATAATATAATATTTTATAATTAATGGAAATAGCGGAGAAGGGAAAATGGTAGAGCTTCACTGCTTTGATCAGAAAATATGAGAAGAAAAGTGAGGAGATATGCGTGTATTTATAAGCGCTCGAAAAATCGTATTCATTAGATTTAAAATAATTAAATCTATCTCGTTCAGCCAAGGTTTAGCCCTAGCCTCTAGCCGGTCGACCGCTCCTATATAAGCAGTCAATCGCTAGAGGCTGACTAACCCAAGGCGGGGGTCAATCGGTGGGGTCCACACAATTTTTTTTATTTTCTTTTTTTTTAATTATTTTCATTTTGAAAACTTCAAACACTGATAACTTATTCTTTTGAACTCCAAAAATAAAATTTTATATACGAAAGTTACTCAGAAAATCACCATGAACACAATATTATAAGTTTCTTGGACAAATTCCAATATCTTCCCAAATTGCATTTTTGAGCCTTAATAAATATTTATTAATTATAATTTATTTTATGGGGCATTACGGTTATGCTATTTGTCCCTTAGGAATTTCGGGGTTAAAATTCTTCTAAAGGGGGAAAAGGTAAAACCGCGTAAAATCTACATGTATCAATTAAGAAAATCAATTAATTAATAATAAAGCTAAAAACAGAAATTAAGCAAATATTAGAATTTGACTATGAAATTTGCACCATTGTATTTGTGCAGTTCTTTTGAATAACTTTCATATATAAAGCTTTACGATCAGAGTTCAAATAAAGAAGTTATCAATGTTTGATAATTTTGAATCGAAAATAATTCAAAACAAATTAAAATAGTAGTAATAATAATAATATATAAGCCGTTGGGACACACCGACTGACCGCCTCTATGGACCAGTCGACCGCTTATAAGACCGGTTGACCGGTTGGTGTATGACGGTTAGGGTTTTCTTTTTCCTAAATGGCCAGGATTTGAGAATATCAGTACGACGTCATGGCGCATCCAAGCAACTATAAATAAAGGGCTAACCACCTCATTTTTCTTCATAAAATCTAAACCCGGTAACATGATTCTGCCAATTCTCTTCCTCCATAAAAATTTCTAAAACTCAAAATAAGAAATAATATATATTTACACACACACATCAAGAGATTAGGAGAAGAACTGAAGAAAACAAGCAAAGGGAAAAGAAGATTAGTTGGAGAAAGTGAGTGGCAATAGCACGGAAGGCAAATCCAAGAAGATTTCATTGGGGATTCTCTATGACTGAAAATCTTAATTTTTCTTTAATACTAATTTGTATGGTTTGTTTTTGGATTTGTACTGTACCTTGGGAAATTTCAAATACGAAAACTTACCAATTCAAAACCTCAAAATTTCCCCACAATATGTAAATTTTGAGATTTATTGGAATTCTAATTATTTTAATTAATATAGTAGAATTGGATTTGTTATTATGACAGTATGAATATTTTGTATTCCATTTGATTCTACATCTCAAATTTTGATTATAATGGCAAAGAATTCTACATGAAAAATAGAAAATGGGTGTGAAAAGTAAAGAAAGGGGATATTTTTCCTCTTATCCATAGTTATACTGCCTATTTCTATAGTTGAAATAAATATGATTTCTTTGTCATTTCAAAACTGTGCACTTAAAAGTTGAGTGGAATATTGTATTGTAAATTGTTTCATTGGAAAAGAGGCAGTGGTTCTACTGTATTAACGTAAAATGAATTACATGTTTTGAATTTCAATACAAACTATACTAGTTTATTTAGTGTAACTAATTTATTAATAATATTAATTATTATGTAATTTACTGTATTGGATTAAGACTTATATAGAAATTGCATTTATGACACATTAAAATAACATACCACCTCGAATAAGAAACCTCGAATAAGAAACAGACAAATCAGTTGAATAAATATTGAAAAAAATTAGTCATAATTTAATGTTTGCCATAAATATAATAATAATGTATTCTTTTAAATTTTGAAATTGTAAACCAAAATTACAATCATGTAACGTACACAATAAATAATGCATTAAATAAAGAAACCGACCATTTAAAAAGGAAATTTCATAAATAAACGATAATTAAAAATCAGTAATAAACCTAACAAATGAAATTAAGGCTACTTATGGAATTTAATCCATAAGGTGAAATAAGAATTTTCCCTTATAAGGCTTTTAAATGTGTAAATATGGGTGGGGTGTGAGTATATAATATATACATATATACATAAACAACCACACACACATATATATACCTACATATATATATATATGCATTGGCATAGTTCAACATTTAATTTTGGGGAGTGGGAATATGGCTATGTTATAGGGGTGTGAGGTCGGCTGAAAGCACACAAAAGTCTACCCGGCTAATTTGACCACCAGCAGTTTGACTTTGTAACTAATGCGGGACATCCCTTATAATAAGTACCCATAGTGAATGTGAGGTTAGCCCTAATTTTGTAGAGTAAGTCTATCAAGCCGATTTGGCTACCAGTACCTACAAATAGTTGAACTAATGTGGGATGTCACAGTAGGCATATGGGCCATAAGGACAGGGAAATTTTAGGAGGAGTCTGCTTCGAGATTGAGGTATTAAATGTCCGGTGTAGGATTTCCCTCTTTCCTATTGAGAAGTATTAAAAGACTTAGGAAATTTCTCAAAATAACGATGGGTAATCCAAAAATGGGCTTGCTTTAGGGTTGAGTTTTAAATGGCTATTAGGATTTACCTCTTCCATATTTAATAAGTATAAAATTGTCGGGCTTTCCTTTAAAAAGATGTGGAGTATTTTCAAGATGGGCCTGCTTCGAGATTAAGGTATTAAATGACTGTTGGGGTCTGCCTTGTCCTAATTTAAGAAGTGTTAAATGGTCGGAATTATCTTTTAGGTGCATTAATGAAAATCTTTTGTGGGGTCTACTTTGGAGTTGATGTATTAAATAGCCGAAGGGTCTGCCTCTTCCATATCTAAGAAGTATTAAGCGACCTTAAGAGATTTGATATGATGTCGGTTTGGGAGTACCAGGAGGGGTTCGTCTTGGGACTAGGTATTAAATAATTGGAGAGTCTGCCCATTCCCCATATAACGGTCTTAAGTGGCCTAGGTACTTTCTCCCATATCGTTATGATATGATTGGATGAGAGATGGCTTGTTGAACCCAATATACTCCATAGTTGTGTTGCATCCGCATTTATAGTAATGGAGTTAGGGATGTAGGGCAATTATCATATAGTTAGAGATATACTTAGATAAGTAAGTAAGGCATAATACTTGTTCAATTAATTACTAACCATATAGTTATTGTAAAAATTGAGGTTTTCATTTACCAGACATTGTTGTTCCGACTTCCTCCTTATTACAATCTTCAGGTTCGGTGCGTTAACATGTGTGGAGAAGATTATGAAGACTTGGCGGGTAATTGTCTACTGTAGTTTAATATTTATGTTGTTATGATGTACACAGATTATGTATCAGACATGTTTCATGCATTATTGTGACATTGTACTCTTGTGATTTGATTTTATGAGATGGGTACTTTATTTTGTTATTATAATTTATTTCTTCCGTTGTGAAGCTCTGAAAACATAGATAAATAGCTCCGCATGTTATTACAATAGTATCAAGGTGGATATTATTAAACTTTAATGATACAATATTTCATAATTGAAGAAGATTTTGGACATATTTTGAGTCAGTTGTCTCTTTTATTACATTAAAGAAAAGATAATGAATTATCTACGTGTGAAAGTATTATTTTGAAAATGGAAAGTAATCAATTACTTTTTTGATCAGCTAATTAAAAAAGACATTTTATCAAGCGCGGATATATTGGAGGAAAGTGGAAAAATCAAATAGATATATGTTTCTCATACGAATTGGTGAATTGATGAGACATTGATTTATCGGCATAGAACAATTACTCCAACCACAAGTAATAATCTCAAGAAAAGGACAGTCGTTCTTTAATGATTGAACCATCCTCTCAAATTGTATTTTTTTGTATTCTTCTACCTAGCCTCAATTTTAAATCTTTTAATTTACTTTCTCCGAATGTAATAAAATCTTCTCTTCCTAAAGTGAATGTACACTATCACGTGATAGTTGAACCACTATAAATCGCATGTGTGATTTTTTCTTTTTGTGCGTCTGTGGTCTATGATTGCTTAGGTTGAGATATTGTTTTTTATTTGTTGTACCTCATCATCAACACGATCCTATTATTTTAGCTGCTTGGGTTGGTAATCTGAATTTTCGCTAACACTTTTGTGTGCCTGAAGCATGTGCATGCATCACATTTGGTGGGTGTTACTCATATTTTACACTATGCCTTATGATTTCGTCATTGTATAATGATATTTTACACTCTGTATAATGATTTACTATCATGACGAATTCCTTTTTATACTCCAAAAGAGAGAATTAATCGTGGTAAAGATGGGAATGTATCATTCTGAAGCTTAGTAGCTGCAGCAGCCCTTGTTTTGATTTCGGTAGATATTGAGTGCTTGTTTGATGCACTCGTGGGCCGAGCTTGTTTTAAAAGCAAGCATTTCTTGTTGGGCCATGGGTTTTCTCAGCGTTATTAGTGTACGTGTGTTTTTGTTTAACTCGTAATATTACTTATGAGAGTATTTGATGCAACATACAAAACTGCTCCGTGAATGGGAGCTTGCAAGGTCATCATGTTTGGATTAAACCATGGGTAGAAATTCTTGATTTATTTATATTTCTCATTAGAACTTTCTCTTGTAAAGACGTATAAATTTGTGTAAAATGGTCAGTATTTAATTAATGTATATAAGTACCAAGTTTTATCTTGAAATTTATATATAAACTACGTTATAATTTTGTTTCTAGGCCCATACAACCAAATATTTGGGTCGGGCCCTACTCCGATGTGTACTGTTGGTAGCTTTCATCGTTAACTTTCAATATGCCTGGTAAACTGTTTGGTCTTCTCATGCTTTTTTTCATGCTGGCAATTCTATAGCAACAAGTTGTGTATAAATGGGTGAGATAATTTGTAAAGTGGGAATAATACTTTCTTCTTCTTCTTTCCTTAAATTTTTTTTTTATACAAAATCTTATCTATGGTCATTCATTTTTAAATAGACAGGGGAGATGTATCTAATCCAAAGGTAGCTTTATCTATATCTCTTCCTAATTTTTCTATACAAATATCTTAAAGGTGAATTTAGGCTCAGAAAAAAAAGTTGAAGAAAAATTTAGTTTAATTGATAAGAAGTTTTCTTTTTAGACTGAAAGGCATTTTTTAATGTAAATCACGGAATGATAGTTGCAAGTATCGTTTTCTGTTCATACTAAAAAGTGTACTTCAGACTAAAAATACAAACTCGTTGTGCTTGGGGTTAATTTTTTTTACAACTTTTCCCTGTTCCTGTTTTCCTGTATCTTAAATATTAATCAGATGTAAACTAGTCGAATGATAATGAGCGATTACTTAAAGGTGGAATATTAATTAATTAAGTGTAGTTAAATACTTAGAAGAATTAAGTTATAAATTAATTATGTTCGTGTGTTCTGGGACAAAAAATGAAATTGATAGTTACTTAAATAAGAATTATAAACATTCTACATAAATTTAATTAATTAATTTATAATTAGTTATTTGTATGTATAGATGGACACATTAAAATGTAAATAAATAATACTTTATCATCAATAATTTACTTAATAAGGGAAAATTCAATAAATTACATTTTGTTAAGTGTAACAAAAATCAAAAGTGTGAAATAAACAATTGTATGTATTAGGAACAAAAAAAGAGGCACTGTATAATTTAGTTACACTAATGAGTTAGGAAGGCCAAATCCATGAAAGATTCCCCAAACCTCCGTTCTTTAATTCCATAACCTTTCAAAGAATAACCTAAGACAAACTTTGTTAGTGGCTTCCTCTTAAGATAAAAAGAAGGAAAAAATAAAGTGATATAGGGAGAAAGCTTCATACCAGTGTAAGTGAATATTTTAAGCTAATTAACAAAATAACTGGGTGAGTAATACTGTTCTCCAACGTTTTATTATGATTAAAAGTTTATTTCTAATTCTTATGACATTATTAAGATTATTTGTGATGTGTTTTGCTGTGTAGTAAAAACGCTTTACAATTTTATAATGGTGGATGTGCAAAAAGTTCTAGAGGGATAAAGCAGAGATATATCAGAAAATAGCGGAGGGGTAAAAATCTTTATTGGAGATAATCTAAAATCCCCAAAGTTGATTTATTATCATTCCCATATCATTTGTGTAGAAAAAAAAAACATTCTTGACTCCTATATAATAAAACTGAATAATATCATGATCTATGTGGTTCAGACTTGGATGATAGAATATAGTTCTAATTTTTGTTGAACGCTTACGACTTAAACTTGGACCTATATACCAAAATTTGTTAATTTGGTTTATAAAAGAAGTTGTTGAATTAACCATTTTATATTAAAGTTGACATAGTGGATGCTAAAAATCTTTGAGTTAGCAGGTGTGTAGAGGAAATATGAGGACTTTAAGTATGTCTACCATTTAATAACGCTAAATTAAAAAGCATAGCAGTCAAAGTACGCTAAGTACTTTAGCGGGGCTTTAACTGCATATGTGTTTCGAGTATAATATTATTTTGATGATGTAAGAAATTAATGTGTAAATATGACTTTAATAGTATTATCTGTTACTTTTCCCGAGCGACGTTTCGATAGAGTCGAACTACGAAATGGGTGAGGGAATAGATATTGGACTCAAAGACAATCAAGTATGATGGGGAAATGAAGAAGAGGGGCAAAATTTGCCAAAGTCTATGGATCATTGTCAATCCATGGATGAATCGATACCGATCCATCAAGATGATAATAATGAAGACATTAATGCATAAGAGAAAATACAAGAAGTGGGCCATGACCATGGATTGATGCCGATCCATCCAAATCATAGGATTTGGTTTATTTTTCTTGATTTCTTTCCTATCATATCAGATTTGATTGATTGATGATTTCTAGCACGATTTGATGGCTCAAGAGTCCAATTACAACATGCAACTATAAATAGGAGGTGTTGGTAAGATTTTTTGTCTTACAACATCCAAACTAATGATGAAGTAATTACTGTACTAACTACCTCAATGATTTTGAATTAGAAAAATTAAGTGGTATTAAATTTATCGTTAAGTAGTAATTATGTCGCTGGATGCTTACACAATTAGATAGTTGCACTTTAACTTTTTGTTAAGATGCCAAATCCCACTAATACTTAATTCTGATATAAAAAAGGCAAGATTCGATACAGAAAACTAGGCATGTGAATAAAAAAATGCAGAAAATAATAAAAAATGCAAGGAATTTACGTGGTTCAGATATTAAGGCATCCACGGAGGAAATTTCTCTTTCTTCCTTTATATTCTCGGGTACAGATTTCAATGGCGAGAGTACAATAATTTCTTCTTCTAAAACTTAAAAGTATCAAAAAGTGAGAAAAGCGTCTCATTCCTACTATAATGCTTTTTCTATTTATAGTATAGAGATGCACGTGGATTGTCACAATCCTTCTCTTGCCGTTGTGTTTCAGCCTTTGGATACTACCAGGCATCATCCATCTGCATTGTTTGTTTGATGCCCCTAGATTGCTGACGTGTCTTTAGCGAAAAGGTTGAGATGAAGGCAGGAACTCTTGAAACTGAAGCGGGAATATCTGAAATTGGAGCAGGAATATTTGAAATCATGGCGAGAGACTTCAAATTTGAATCGGCTTTGCATACGAGTCCATGTGAGGAGAAGTATCTTCACAGCCTCTTTCTTTCCAGGGTGAATCGTTTTGGCTTTATCATTTTGTTTTGACGAAGTAATGAGCTGTGTCTCTGTTCTGCTTTGAGCACCATTGTAATTAATGAGGTTTGTCCGTGCTGTTTGAAGTGCTTCATTTGTATCATACTACGCTGAGGCGGTTGTAGTTGAACTGTCTTCCCCCAATTTTCTGTGTTGATTTTGACATTTGTGATGGGGATGAGTTGGGTTGCGTTGCCTGGTTTGAGCTGCGCTACTAGTTTGATGTTGGCCCGCTCCTGCTCTAGCTTGCTCTTGGCATGAAGGTGTGCAAGCTACTATGATCAAACACCTACTTCTTTGCTTTTCTATAACTAGCATAGATCTGCGGTAGAGTGAAGTTTGGGTAACCTTTGTATAATATTCCTCACTTTGAGGTCCGAAACTAAGTGCTACGGATGCTGCAGTCATCCATAGCATTAATTTCTGATGATGAAATGCGGCTATGTTAACATAAATAACATTAGAAGCACATGAATATGAAACTTTTTAAGCACAATTTAATAATAAACTCATATTTCATTTCACAAATGCGATTTCATATTCATTACATAATCTCATTCATTCCCCGTTCAGCAAAAATATAGTCAAGATTTTAAATCTCGGATTTCGGTCACGTCTCGTCTCGAAGAATTTAGATAGCTTATCTCGTATCGGGTGAGATCTCGAACGAGATGAGTGCATCTCGGTCGTCCATCTCGGATTTACATCTCGGTTTCTAAAATTCATTTCGGAGTTATCTTAGAGTATATGTCATATCGAAATTAGTTTTCATATACCTAAATTTATAATACTAGTCACCAAGGTTTTCAACATGGGATTTAAATTGTAAATCGAAAAGTTTAAATTGTTAATCAAAATGAGATTCAAATCGTAAATCGTAGATTCAAAAAATCCACATTTTAAGATTTGTATGCACTTTGAAGTTGATTTTGATGTTTGAACTTCTACAATTAAACTTAAAAACTTAATTTTCTCTCTAATTCCATTTTTATTTTGTTTTAAAAACATTATAATGAGAATTGTGAATCTAAATAAGTATATTAAATATATCAGCATGAGTTGGATGTGTTTTTCGTTGTGGTTTTAACAAAGTTCGAATCGGAATGTAAATCGAATCGTAAAGGGAGGGATCCGATTTGAATCGGGATTTAAATCGTAAGAATTTTGACAAGAATGCTAGTCACTACCTTAAGGAATACACTATGCACTTACCTTGAATATATCACAAGCTTATCATTAGTAATTTAGTATGGAAAAATATCACATGTATCATGTAAAATAAACAAATAACTAGATTTCATAAATAATGTTCAATATAATATCATATGAGATAAAGTAGACAAGAAACAAACCATAACATATGCACCTTTACTTTGTTCGATCATTCACTTAACTTTCCTTCACAATATAATGTCTCATTTCTACCTTTTATGATTTATAGTGCTGCAAGGGAAACCTTAATTTTATAACTTCAAATACAAAAGTCTACAAGTAGAATTAAGATATTCTATGTCTGATTATAGTATTTAATTATTAGCAAACAAAATCTCATTAAGCAACTAATAACATATATATTTCAAACAAACATAGAAAATAGCATACATAGTACAAACAATTTTCAAACATTTAGTAATATTATAAGAAAAGCAAAAAAATGATGTACGAATGAACATGTAATCATCAAATGAAATTAATAGATGAAATAGAATTCCTTTATTGCTTAAAAATAAGCCTTGAGGAAAAAAATTATAGCAGCAAAGACTAAATGAAATCAAATTGGGAATCCATTTGGAACATAAAGTTAAATAAGTGAAGCCCAAAATTTATAGCCGCAAAAAAATAGGGTTAGGAAAAAAACTCAAGAAAGTGTCGAAAAAAGAAAAATGAAATCGGATGTAAATTAATTTGGATCAGAAACCTAAATGAAAATCATAAAGTGAAATACTTACTATAATCGATGTAGATTTTATCATCTTCTTACACTCGTCACTGATGTAAAATAAGAGACGAAGATTAAATGAGATTTATATAAGAAGTAATGGTTAAAAATAGTACAATTAAGAAGGCTTATATTAAGGTAAAGGATGAGCCAGCCCAATACAGAAAATGTGACAACCTGCAAACCTGTACCCCTTGAATTGACAATAATCTCCATCAAATCAACTCAAGAAGAATGGATATACGAACCATTTGCGTTAAAGAAGAAGGAGGTAGAAAAAGAACATAGAAACAACAACAGAATCTAACCATCGCAGCGGAATAAAATATAATAGAGAATAAATGATCTTTACACAAAAGAAAATACATCTGTTTATATATTACATCATCAGAGTACATAATCAGAGTATAATACAATCAACATCACGATTCAGGACAGTTATAATAACTTGTCCCACTCAGAATACACAACATACACAACAGTACATCGGAATATGCATCATATACGTGTGATACGTCTCGCCATCCAGCTCGTCTCCTGAGCTTCACAGCATCCTATCCTGTATCTATAATACTCGGTTTGACCCGAGCATTATAATAAAATAACACCCGAGTCAGTCTGGAAAACCAACGTGAGAAAACCACACTCAAATTGATTATTAAAGTTCCAAAATCCTTTGAAATCAAAAGCATCTCGTAAGACCACGCCACAAATAAACATGTCGGGTTTTTACCTTACGATAGCCAAACACTTTTTATCAAAATCCTCTGATATTATAATAGTGTCTATATACAAATACTTATTCAAATAGCTGAAATTGTTACCTCTATTAAATTCCAGCTAATAGGTATACAAACAAAACCGTAAAGGCACGTAGGGAGAATGGATTTCCAACTAATGACTAGGCACTGGGGTACCACCTGTCACAGTACCTGGTCTAGATCAGTGTACCGAGGACCACGCCCGATCCCCTGCAACACAAGACCGGAACTACCTAAGGGTAATTCCGAGTAAGATCATCCCACGGTTGGGATCTACAATCGCACCACTAAGCCGAAATAAAAGGGACATCTAGACAGGGATGACCTCACCCTAATGGGCGCTACCCACATAGCCTTGCTGCATAACCCCTGATTTTTAATCATTCCCGGTTGATGAGGCTTGAGGCTAAGCGTTACCTTTTTAGAACCATTTCACTTAGAATGCTCATCGTCCACCTGACGATGTTCCGAAAGCATTCATCCATACAAGTCCGTTCCGGGTTTGAACGGAACCGAAGGCACTACTCCTACTACATCCATTTTGGAGTCACTCTCAGGATTAGTAGCGACTAGCCCTTGCACTTCACTGTACCATCTTCGATTCAAAATCGTTTCCCCACGAAACGTACAAACCGGATCGAAGTGGTTTTCGGGAAATAAATCCCGATCCTAGTCTCTTCGAAACGATCAGCGCATTGGCCAATATTGATAGTCGGTTATTTAACTATCAATGAACATTCACAAACATCCATCAAACAATAAATAATTTTCACAAATAATTTATTTATCTCAAAATATCTTCGCAAGATATATTTCCATTTTCAACCCTTTTGAAAACAGTTCAAACCATCCTTCTCTTCACGGAATAAATTTCCCAAATATTTTCTATTTCCACTGAAATCACCAAGTACAAATACTTTAGATTTTAAAATCATTTAAAACACTTAATTATAGAATATACTTTTAAACATTTAGATTTAAAACTACTTTAATACTTTATTTTATAAAAATATACACTTTAAGAATATTTAAAATAAAGCTACTTTATAAAATATAAAACTAAATTTTTATCTTTTTAAAACATAATACCAAGTCACCTTTATATAATTACTACTCAAATAAATTTGAAAAATTCTTACTTTAAAATTCAAAACATTTAAAATAATAAATCTTCTAAAACATTTCTTTATAACAAATTTTTAAAGCCTTTAACTTATACATAAAAAAAAGTCTCCTTTAAAATATACTCGGCTTTCCAAAGAAATACACTTCCCATTTCCATACCACTATTTATTTTTAAAACAAATTCCCATTCCTTTATAAATATCCACCGTGAAATTTATACTTCCAAATATCCACTGATATTTTACTTCACTTTATAAACCTAGTTTATAAATTCCAAAATTTCACTTCTCTTTTAAATTCCAATTCCAAACACTTAAATCAATTTACAATTGATTTCCAATTTACTTCACTTGAAATAAATTTCCTTACTTACTCGATTTATTTCAAAATCCATTAACTTTCAGATTTTATTTCTTTATTATGAATTAGAATCTTTAAACTGAAAATTTAAATTCCAGATTTTCCAAATTCCTTCTTTTTCCTTTAATTAAATTTAAACCTTGAATTAGAATAAATTCTTTATTCTTTTAAATAACATAACTTAATTTTAAAAATTCATTATTCCTCTGTTTATTCAAATTTCCTTTCCCGTACCTGGAATTTATTTATTAGAAATTAAAAATCACTTTTATTCTTTTCCAATTCATTCTTTAACTTATTGAAATTCCCAATAATTATTTTCTAAAAAATTATCTCTTTATTTTCTCATCAAAAATCCAATCTATATTTTTGATAACTCAGAATACCCAAATATATTCAATCAAACACAACATCCAATATTTTCAAATATCAATATAATTCATCATAGGATATCAATTAATCATATCACAGAGTTATTAGAACAATCTAAATAAATGTGAGGAATCCAGTTGGATCCCTCCAATCTATTTCCCTGCATCCACAGACATTAGCACAATACCAATTCCACTTCGAGGTAGAATATCGCGGTATATGGGTTTATAAAATATCATCCGCTATTATGCAGCGCATAGGGTCTCATCCGCTATATAATGCGGGAAAATCAATCACTCCAATATATATACACTACCATATAATATATATCACACCCAATCAATTCAACCATTCAACCAGTTATTTAAATTTAACCATTTAAATTTAAATAGCAATCCAGAAGAGTAAGATTAACTCACCTTTGATTTTTGTTTTGCAATCCGACCCATACCGGCTACTTCTTCACGATTTCAGACCTTGTACAAACATTTATACGATTTATTAATATTTGAATTGATCGAACAATTAATTACTATTTATTTATTTAATTTAAACCAATAATTTGGTTTTAAACTAATAATTTAATTTTAAACTAATTTTCCTTTTCATAAATTATTTTTAGTAACTAAATAGCTAAATAAGTTTATTGAATAAATTAATCTCTCTAAATACATATTTTTAAAATAAACTTGTAAGTTAAAAACATGTATATTTACTTTATTATTGTTATTATTTGAAACTACACATGTATTTATAAAATATCTATATAGATTACAAAATCCAATCTTATATAAATTCTTCAACATTCAGATTTTACTTTCAAATCTTATACATATATTTTCTATTTAACTATTTAAAACAGGTATGTGTGTGTGTGTGTTTTTACTGTTTTCCTACATATATATGTTTTTCTGTTCTACCCATATATTAAAATATGTGTATTTGTATGTATATATTTATATTTAAAAATATGGTTTTCCTGTTCTGCTTTACTATATATATACTCATATATATTATCAAAATTAAATAAATTACATGTATATACCTTGCAGACTTCCCAAAACCCTCACCTCTAACATCGCTGCTGAACCCTAGCTCGACCTCCCCTTGTATGCGACCTCCCTTGGCCATCAGTGAACGCAACCCATATTCGAAAATCAGCCTCAGCCACCGTGTCGCACGCGACATTCCTCGACATGCGCCACCCTTAATTGTCACGCGCCACCTCCCTATTGCTCGAGCCGATACTCTTTGAATTGAGGAAACGAAGAAAACGCCTTCGAATTTGCGGTTTTGATTTCGAGAATGAATCTGAAAGGAGGGGAAAGAGGAAGTTGTTCGAACGAAAACTTTGCATTTATTTTTATATGAGGAAACGAAAAATCGATTTCGTTTGAGCAGAAATGGGAGGGGGAAGACGCAATTTATTATATATTTTTTTCGTTACTGGCTTGAGAAAGAAGAAGGAGAAAAGGTCGGGGTATTTGAATAACTGTTGAACTGATTGAGCGGAAGAAAAGGTGTTGTCGGCTTGGATATGATGGATGCGTGTATGAACAAGCACACAGTGACTTGAAAAGAAAATAAAGCTGATGGGAAGTAATAATTTCTTTTTTTTTCTTTTTGACCAGTCAACAATCATTTATATTTAAATTTTAAATTTAAATTTAAATCGTTTTGAACTCACAACTTAAAATCTTGACATCCTACCGAGGCGTGCCGCTAGGCGTTTATAATGTTGTACCCCTATTCCGAACGCAATAGGAAAGGTTTCGAGTCCTAATTCGATCGTATGGAGAAGATAGCTTTTTGGACCCAATTACTATATTGAATTCGATATAAATTTTAGCACATTTATATGTCGTACGCTCACACAACAACTCCAATCACTACGAAATTTGAAATCCGATAATAATACACTATTACGGATTCAATGGAACTGGTTTCGTTGAATTTCGAGACTGTGCCTCGGAAGGCTATTTTTAAATTCAATTTAAACAATATATTTTCAAAACTGAACAAAACACTTTTAAATTCAATTTTATCACTTCTATGATCTTCAGAACTATCGTTATAAATTTTACAAGCCTTCAAATTATTTTTAAAAGGCTTAAAACTCCAGATTCAACATTTTACCCAATTTTTCAATTGTTTAATTCAATAATTAGATTACCCAATAAATATCGATATTTGAAATTCAAGTTAAAAATTCACCGTTGAATATTTAAAATCAATTAAATATTCCTATTTCAAATATCTAAAATTCCGGGTTGTCACAGAAAAAGAGTTGATTTTTTCCAAAATTCAAAAATTCGGCCGATATCTCGCTGTTAAATCTCGTCCGAGATACCGGACGAGATACCAAAATATCGTCCGAGATTTGGGTCAGACGAGATTCAAATGAAATAGCCTGTTTTGAATCGCCCGGGCTTGAAAATGAGATCTCGGCCGAGATGAGCGAGATTTAAAACCTTGAATATAGTTATTACAAAATACTCCAAGAGCGACATAAGAAGATGCCCCCTAGGTTGATCAGAGTCTAATACTTGGCAATTATATAATTTTCCATTACATCCATTTATGGAGATAAAATGACACAATGAAAAATAGAAGTTCCTAGTAATAGCTAGCTTGCCTCCTACATGTCTTCGGAAGCTTATTCATCTAACCCGAAAATCCTTACTCATGATCTACTCAAATGAGTACCCGAGAGTTTAAGGGAAAAAACTTTGGGTCGAACAAAAAGTATGGTGTGAATAATAACATTTCATCTCAAACCAAATAGATATCTAGTGAGACTATGCCGTTGAGCGGAATGGGTTTTCCCCTTGTTAGTATCTTATCCAAATATGTCGATCATACTCATGCACCTGCAAACCACAATGGTTAGAACAACATAACATAATTTTATGTAGGTATGCAATGTGGGTAAGTCTGACTCATCTGTCAACTTAGGGTTATATCTACCCTAAGTTCACTAATTCTCACAAAACTAGTTATATGTCTCAACTCATAGTTTTCCTAGGGTCACTATGAACTTATTAGTTTTCATGAGCTGGCTAATAACCTATCAAAATTCTTAAGGACTACCTATCCTGAATCGTAGTTTTCCTGGGATCGCTAATAATCTATTGGCTTCCACTAACAACACTTTCCAATCATAGTTTTTATAGGATCACTATGAACCTATTGGAATTTTCCAATAACATTTATCAAACCATAGTTTTCATGGGATCACTATGAACCTACTGGGATTCCCTAAAAACATACCTCCAATCATAGTTTTTATGGGATTACTAAGAACCCACTGGGATTCTCCAATAACATTACTCAAACCATAGTTTTCATGGGATAACTATGAACCTATTGGACCCTTCCAATATCATATCTCAAATTATAATCTTTTGACCAGTCTAGGCATCCTGCACCTTTGATCTACCTGGTCTCCTGGATGCAACTCTACTCACTCAATAGATAAATTTGACTATACTCATTGTTGGATCAATCTAACTGGTTATTCTGCCCTTAATTATCCCTAAAATGTAGTTATGAGTCATGATGATGTGAGTACGCCAATACTAATCACACAAAAATAACCGGTCAAATAATAACAAGAAAAAATAGCATCCGTCATTCAAATATATTCAATCGATGGTCATTGGCATCTTATAATTACTTAATCTTAAGTAGTAACTCCCATTGGTAATTTCATATCAAAACTTGAGCTAAACAACAATTTGATCCTTGAAAACCTTTATGAGCATATATGATTAATCCCCTTAATTCATAATTAAAATAAGTAAAATATAGCTCATTACTTTACCATTTTCTCAAGCCAATTTATAATCCATTTTAATACTACCAAGACTACCTTCAGTATTAATATTTGGATGTCACACCTCTTCTTTATAGAGGATAACGCCATAAGTTAGAATATGTTCTTCATTGAAAACTTAGACATCAATATGGCTAGCATTGATGACATACGGCATCAATATTACAAAACTACTGATGTCGGGTGCTTTAAACCAGTAAAGTCAACATTAATGACTTCCGATATCAATGCCTTAAAATAGTCGATATTGATTTCATAAAAACGGGCTACTATGCCACTATAAAATAGAATGCCAAAGTTGGTAATAGGTGGCATTATTGCCATTTTATATCGATGTCGAAAGCATGTAGGTATAAGTAGCATCATTGCCATAATACTTCTATCTCGTAAGTAATACTAGCTGCATCACTGTCTATTTAATGTCGGAAATAATACTTGTGGCATTACTACCTTAAGCTAGCATCAAATAGGAAGTAAGCAGCATTATTTAAAACCATGGTGAAAACTTGCGTCATCAATGCTGTATGTTATCGATTTCAAAATAAAGAAATAAGGGAGGTCGACATAGTTATAGTATGTTATGAGATTACCAATATCGACATTGATTCAATGTCGCAGGCCTTATAATATAAGACTTCAACCCGAACAGATTCATTCCATATCGACTTAGTTGATATCGTATGCATCCATTTAGGTTATTATTGCTGGGGTTCGGCATAAACATTGGCAACATCGTAATTATCATAAAAACTATTTTGTGTCTATCAAAAGCAATTATTTTTCACTAACTCTTAACCTTTGTCAATTTCTATTGGTTAAAAACAATTTTTATCAAATTTCTTTTCAGAAAAACACTGCAACCTATTACCTTCTCAAAAATTCATTTCACACCCCTTAATCAATATGAAAATTTTAATATTAATTGTAAGCTTTTCTAGCTTCTTAAATTCATAATAAATCATAATTACATGAGATCCCCAAAATTCACCAAAAATCAGAATTGACATATTCTTTAACATGAAACCAAAATCCTTATTTGATTATTTTTAATAATTAAACCCGAAATCAATACCCTTTCTTCCTTTGGAAATTCATTAAATATTCCCATTAATTTGAGAAATTATGAAATTAAAAATCGATCTTCAAAATATCATTTTACACAACATATCAAAATTTTGAATCATTAGGAGATCAAAAACTTAGGTTTTTCCCTTGAAACCTATTAAACCAATTCAATAAAAATTCCCATAATTCTTCATTAAATCTAATAATGACCTAACCAATCCAAACATGACATATTAACTCAACCAATTCGGAATTAGACCATAAATCTGAAATAAACATGAAAACTTGAGATGGATCTTAGATTGGATAATGGAGTTGAGATTTTATGGAGAATGATTTCCCTAGCTTTCCTTTTGAAATTCCTTAGCTTTATTCTTCTAATCCTTCTTAGTTATGGTCGACCTCAATGTTTGTAATTTGATTGTTGTGAAAATGAGAATGGAATAGGAGAGGGGGGTTTAAGGGATAAAAGAAAGATCTATTCCTGATTTGCCCTTCTCATTTATTCTCTTCTATATTATATTTTTAAAACAATCTTATTATTTAACCAGTCAAGGCCTAACCTAATTAATTATCAAATCTCAATCTTTTTATCACTCCATACATTATTCTATTTAAACTATTTAGTTAAATCTTTTGAATAATGTTAATCCAAATTAGGAGTGTTACACCTTATGTGCAGCCCTTGGAATGCTTTTGGTTCCCCATGGTACTGCTCAAGGAGTCCTCCATAACTGCATGGAAAATCTGTACTTAAAAAAGTTAGCAATGTATAAATTCTTAAGGTTAGTAATTGGACCTAATGGGTTCTTCAGACTTAGATCGGTTTTCCTCTGTTGAAATTCTCTTTTTATTCTTGCGTTTGTTACAATATGAGGGCAGCACATTCTTCATCACTTTATTACGATGGCAGCACGTTGTGTTAGCGCAGATCTGATATTTCCTTTGCTTAATTTATGAGCACAATACTTCATCTCATTGTGACTTCATGCTCTTTAGCTATAGTTCTTTTAGATGGAACAAAAATTGTGGTTGTAGGCTAGCTCTCATATTCTGTGGCCGCTCTTTCGGCTTTGCGCCTCATTCGGTCTGGTTTTAACATAGCTTGAAAAATATGGGTGTAATGCCTATCCTCCAAGTCTACAGCGATCGCAAGTCGATGTAGACTTGTCTTTACTCATACTTAGTCTTCACATCCCATGAGTTGTTTCATGGACGTTGCCTTTTATGTAAGCTCTGACCTGTGCTTGGCATGGTTTGTCCCACTATTTAGAGATAGGCCAATGTCGTTCATATGCTGTGTGGTCAGCACAATTATCGAACAATGGTGGTGAGTTATGAAAAGTCATTTATTTTTAGTTTAGCGTCATCGTTCTAATTTCTTAGATTGTCATTGTCATACATATGATGTGTTATCCGTACCACTATCGAACGACGGTGGTGAGCCGTGAAAAGACATTTGTTCGTGCGCATGGCACTGTCTTCCCCGCTATTTGGGGGAGGACCAAGGTTTGACTGTGAAGTCAGGTCCCGTATTTGCAGCCTTTTAAATCATGCACATGGTTTTTTGTACCGCTCTCAGCCGTGTTGTATCCGTACATTCAGTATGCTTTGTTAGCAGAACTAACATAGAGGGGTTTTTATACTGGTTCGGCCATCCAATATCTTTATATCCAATTAGTTGGCTGAAGAAGTTGAGTTGCATTGTAAGCAGCCCTGTTTTGATAACTGGTTCGGGCAGTCTAATATCCCTATGTCCAGAATAATTATTGAGTTACGCTAGAGAATTTTAACACAGAGAGATTTTTATACTGGTTTGGGCCGTCTAATATCCCTATGTCTATTTCATTGCATTATTACATTTTTATAATAATTACAATGTACATTACATAAGCAATGTAGATCATACAAAGTAAGGCTAGAGGTTCTTTGAGTTCCAAGTCCTTGGAACTAGATTGTCATTAGGTCTTGATAGTCGATATGGTCCATTCGCTAAAGCTTTTGCTACGACTAATGGACCTTCCTAGTTCATACCCAACGCTTCATCTATCGGGTCTTTTGTGTTGGCCATTACCCTTCGTAGTACTAAGTCCCATTTGCAGAAGTTTCTTTCCTTGAGCATGGTGTTATAACTTCTTGCCATCCTTTACCAATATGCAGCTGATACTATTGCTGCCTCATTCTTCTTTTCTAAATGAGATCTAAGGCAGTTTCCTTTAGTTTCTTATTCTTTTCTGCAGTATATGATATTCTTCTATGTAATGGGACCTCTACTTTGACAGGGAGCATGGCCTCATATCCGCAGGTTAGTGAAAAAGGAGTATGTTCTGTTGGAGATCTGGTTGAAGTTCCATAAGCCCATAGTACTAAAGATAATTCTTCCACTCACTTTCCTTTAGCTTTCCACAACCTTTTCTTAAGCAACTTCTTGATGGTTTTGTTTACAACTTTGACTTTCCCATTTTCTTGTGGATGAGCGATTGAAGAGAAACTTTTATCATGTCGTTCTTCTCACAAAGCTCTGTAAACTCTTTACTTTCAAACTGAGTGCCATTGTCAGAAATAATCTTATGGGAGATTCTATATCTAGTGATTATGTTCCCCACTATGAAAGTAACTATCTTCTTTGCAGTGATCATGGCTAGGGGTTCTGCCTTTACCCATTTGGTAAAGTAGTCTATTGCTACTATGTCATATTTAGCTCCTCCCTTTGATATAGGAAGTGGTCTTATCAGATCTATAACCCATATATCGAATGATCATAGGCTTGCAAGTAGGATGTGCTCATGAGATGACTTTCTGGGGATACTTGCAAATAGTTGACATCTGTCACACTTCCTTATGAATTCCTTTGTGTCCTAAAGTGCCGTAGGCGAATAGTAACCGTGCATTTGTACTTTTTTTGCTAACTTATTTCCCCATGAGTGATCTCCGTGTTGGCTCTCTTATACTTCCTTCATGACCCGTAACCCCTCTTCTTTGGAAACACACTTAAGATAAGGGGTTGAATACCCTCTCTTATATAATGTGCCATCAAAGGAGGAGTAGTACAGAGCCTAGTTTCATATTTTTCGGGCTTCATTCCTGTTCGGGCGTAGGGTTCCATTCAACATGAATTGCTTAATGGGAGTCATGCTCTCAATTTTTCGTTGTTTCCTAAGGTATGTTCTCAATTTTTCGTTGTTTCCTAATCTTATGCTCTTGAATGGTGACCCATTAGGCTCGAGTCAGGATTAGTATCTGATTTGTTTTCTGTACCACACTGGAATTTTTCTGAATTAAATAAGAAAAATTAATTAAAAATAAAACAAGGACTTAAAAGTGAAATTTTCACAAATGTCTAAATTTGGCTACGAAACTTACTCCACTATGTCCATAACGATTTTCTAGATAATTTTCATATGCAACTTATCGTAATCCGAGTTAGTATGATAGAGCTAGGAGTGTCGGAGGAATTAAATGAAAATTAAAATAAATATAATAAAAATAAAAAGGGTCAGGTCGACCCTTGATTGGGCTAGGTCGGCCATGGATGTAACACCCCATAAAATTTAATAAGAAATTAAATAAGACTAAAAATAGAATTTTGGTAAATGTCGGAATCTGGTCACGGAAATTGCACCATTGCGTCCGTAGTGATTTTCTGATAAATTTTCATAGACAATATGTTGAAAACAGAGTTCAAACGAAGAAGTTATGGATGTTTAAAATTTTCGAGTTTAAAATAATTTAAAATGAATTTAAAAGTTAAAATTTAAATTTGGAGGAAATTCAAAAGTTTGAAATTTGAATTTAAGCAGCGTTTTGGGTTGGAAGTAACGCTAAGTGTAATGTTAACGTTAACATTGATTTGATTAGAAAATAATTAGGGTAATAAATCAAAATAAACGAAAGTAAATCAATCAGCTGAGAATAAACGAACCAGTCGACCGCCTTACTTAAGCCGATCGACTGCTAAAGGTCAACCGGTTGGGTCATTCCAGCAATGAAATGTCATAGCCTGGAAGGCCCGGATTCCTTTATTTTGAAATCTGACAACTCTCGTTCCTTTCTACCTCTATAAATAAACCCATAGACCTCCCATTTTTCCTCATAAAATCCGATAGCAACGACAAAGCTCTGTCAAACTCTTTCCCCTTATGGTTTCAAAATAGTAAACTTATTATAAGTAACTCTAATTTCTAATCTCTAATTTAAATTAAATTCCCAAACCACCTTCCTTCTACCTTTTGATTTCTGAAATCTAATTTATATATACAATCTATTTTCTATACATTAAAAAATAGGAAGATCTAGCAAAGATTTAGGAGCAGTATAAATCAGATCCAATCTTAAATCAAGGAACCTTCTGTGAGTGGAATTTCAAATTTTCCCATTTTAGTTTCTGTGTTGTATTTATTTGGATTTTACATATGCCTTGGAAAATTCGATAAACGGAAACCCTAAAAACAATAAAGCCCCGGAATTTCCCGTAAGTAAATATCTATCTTTGAATATGTTGGTTGGAATTGTATTTAGTTTTATATTAATATACTTGAATTGAATCAAATTGTTGTAATTAGATAATCTATGGTGGATTCAACCTATTTTCTTTTTGTACTGTTGAAGGGTTTTAAAAGTAAACAAATTAGAAATGGTGTGCAAAGTATGCATTTGACTGATTATGGGTTGCACCGCCTATTTCTACCACTTGAATAAATAAAGAATTCCTCTCTCACTCCAAATTAATATGTGTAAAGGTTGAACTGAACATAAATGATCTAATTTGTGAGATCTATTTCTCTAAAATAGGAAAGTGATTCTAGTATATTAATGTGGGATAAGTAAGATGATATTCCATTGCAATACAAGTCTATTTATGTTTAGTTATGGGTAGCAGCTATTTTGGTTTTGAATCTGAGATTTGTATGAGATTGATATTTCAAATTATCTTATAAGCGAATTATTATCGAATTTTTGAAACATAATGATTAGTTCTTAATTTCCACATGTATATACATATAATATTAACATATTGATTATTAAAATTAATAACGTATTGGTTATAACGTATTGAGCATAATGATTAGTATTATTAGAATAACTAGGTTATATTAATTTGTAGAAAAGTAATTAATGTATATTGGAGAATTAATTAATCCTTAATTAGAGACGTAATAAGGGGTTACCTTATGTGGCCTCAACTATTAATTATATAGGATGGTATATGTGTACAAAGGTTATACATGTAAAGTATGACCAAGTTATAGGGATGTGAGGTTAGTCCGAAGTTACATAGAAGTTAGTCCAGTTAAATCTTCCTACCAGCGTTGTGGCTTTATGGACTGATGTAGGACGTCAGCTATAATAAATAACCTCACTGGACGTGAAGTTAGTCTTAATTTTGTAGGGTAAATCTACCCAGTTAATCTGGCCACCAGTACCTACGAATAGTCGTATTAATCTGAGATGTCACTGTTGGGCTATGGGTCATAAGTCACGCTATTGATACGATATATGAAATCTTTAGAAGGGTTCACTTCGGGTTAGAGGTATTAAGTGACTATGGTAGGGTCTGTCCATTTCCTTTAGGAGAAGTATTAAGTGACCTAATGGGATTTCTTACGATGTTAGCTATTGAGAACCATGTTGGGACCCACCTTGGGTTAGGTCGTAAATGACAGGGACCTACCTATTATATAGGTCTTAAATGGTCAAAGTCTACCTAATTTCCATTTAAAAAGGTATTAAGTGGTTCAGGTGCTTCTTCTTACAATGTAAATGCTAGTTGCGTTAGAGTTGGATAGTTGGACTCAAAGAGCCATTGGGCTTACTGTTGAAGTTATACGTATGTTATGATTTTAATACGTAAGACATATTACTTTTTCGGATAATACTGCCCAGATTACTATTATGGTAAAACTTGAACTTTCTTTCACCAAACCTTGTTGTTTTGACTCCCTCCTTATTTCAACAAAATAGGTTAGGGGAGACATAGATTGTTGAAGAAGCGAAGGTGGGGATGCTGATTGTGGCAGTTGTTTATCCGTTATCATTTTCTTATGTTATTTTTTATGTACCCAGATTCCAAATTATGTTGTTGTTATTGTTAGTTGAGACTTATGTATTGTAATGGTTATGTTGGAATATTTTAAGACTCCATGACAATATTTCTGTGTTCTGAAATGACTTTTATTTATGGGTACATGTTTTATTATTATATTTTATCCATTTCGCTATGAGATTTCTAAAAGTTAGATTAACTCTGTGTACTGTGTATTATTTTCAATTTCACCAACCGGTTTCAGTCTTGGAATGGCTCTAAGTTACAATGGACTTTTTCTAGATCGGGATTTAGGTCAGTTTTAGGGCAGATTTTTACACTTGGTATCATAGCGAGGTTGTTGCTTGGCTTCAGAAGAAGGAAGCACCAGATTGGTGGACAATTGTTATAGAAGAAATTTGATGAAGAGGAGATTACTTGGAATGGGTTTAGGACTCGCTTTGAGTCAAGGTTTATGTCAAATGTGGAGGTTAGTATGATGTTGGAGAGGTTCATTCAGTTGAAGCAAGGGAAGTCTACTCTAAAGGAGTACATCAACAAATTCACAGAGTTAGCAAAGTTTGGGATGAGCTTGATCGACACCCCCATGAAGAAAGCAATTAAATTTGTCAAAGGTCTGAATTCACCATTGAGAGAGTTGCTTTTAGCCCAGATTCCAAGGGGCGCTACATATGAAGTCATTGTTGAGATGGCCTTGCTACAAACTGCTAGCAGTGAGTGGAAAGAAAATGAGAAGGAGAAGGTTGAGCAACACCAAAGCAAGGAGGAGCTAGTAGTAGCGAGTGATGCAAAATTCTTTTCCTAATTGGACTTGGTCATTGGATTCCATCATTTGATGGTAGCCGAAGATAGCAACGCAAAGACTGCTTTTCGCATACCGGATGGACTATTTGAGTGGGAAGTGATGCCTGTTGGTTTGACTAATGTCCCCGCATACTTTGTGGATTTGACGAGCAAAGTTTTTAATGGACAACTGAACAATTTTGTTGTGGTATTTGTGGATGATATTCTTGTATTCTCCAAGATGGAAAGGGAGCATGAGAAGCACCTTAGGGAAGTATTAGAGATGTAACAACCCTAATTTTTGTATCTCTAATAAAATAAATAAAGATTTAAATTGGATATTTATATTAGAAATTTTATTTCTCAAGTATTAAAGTTGGAGAAATTAGAATTTAAATGTTTTATTTGAATAATAATTGGAATTTGAGTTTGAAATGAAAATTCTAAAAATGTGTATTTTATTGGAAAAGCAATTTATGGAATTTAATGATGTAAATTGCTAGTTTTAAAACATGTTAGAGATTTAGTTAGAGTTTTCTAAATATTGTATAAATTTATTTTGAATGAAAATAAGTTAGTTGTGTTCAAACAATAAAAGTGTTATATTTGTCATTTTATTGAAAATAAGTTAGTTTTCTGAATATGGAATTTATTGTCTTGTTTTAGATATTAAAAAGGAGGTTGAATAATTGTTTAAATTATGGTTCTGTCTTTTTAATGAAAAGAAAGTGATTAAAATACATTGTAGTGTTTATGTATAAATTTTTGGAGATAAAATCAATTTCAAATATAGGTTATTTATTTTATTTGATTGGGTTTGGGCTTAATTGTATTTCAGCCCATTTGTGTTTAAGAGAAATATTTTTCTCTCTTCTGTACTTGGCAATAAACTATACGTTTATTTTTCCATTTACTGTAAACAGTAACCCATCTCCTTCTTCTATATTCTAAAACCTGGCTTTACTAAAAATCAAGTTTTTAAATCAAAATAAATTCCAGAAAATTGTGATAAAATCAAGGTAAGTTTTCCTCGTTCTGATTCACTTCTTAGTCTAATTGATTTCGATTATAATAGGTTTTGATTGTTGTTTGTTCTTCTTTTGGTTGAGACGAAATACTAGGGTTTGCTGAAATATGATTTGAAAAATTAAAATTGAAGTGTTTGGCAAGTTGAATTGGTGAATAAAGGAGTCAAACACTCAACTATTTCTATTTTGAATTCAAGTTGTTGTGGTATTGATTTGATGAATATATGATGAAATTGACCTTACTCGTATGTGCTATCTCATTTGAAACTCTATTTTTTTTTGCTAAAAACCTTTATCATATGGTTATTTAAATCATCAAATTATGGTTGTTTTGTGTTTTCATGTTAGTTAAATCAATGCTCTAGAAGTTTAGGCAATTAAACGCCTAAAAACCATCAATCGACAGACCGTCAAAGGGAAACCTGGAGATGAAATAGCTTCATGTTTCACCACCATCGGTGGACCAGTGGGCACCACCGGTGCACCGACAGGTGTATTCCTGGAGCCATTTAGCTCCAGGTAAAACCCTTGTCGCATGTTCAATAATTTGTTTGTTTACCTTGTTATTTTGCTTGTACTTTTACATCACTTTGAAACTTGTTTGTGATGAACTACTTGTGCATTTTCAGGTGCTTGAATCTAACTTTGATTATCTTGTTGGCATATGGAAGTCTTATCCTATGATTGTTGTCAAACACATAAATTAATTGCACCAGTCTGCAAAGCTACTTATAAAGGGAATTCTTTTTGGAAATAAATTGATTTATATATATATATATGGAAAATATGTGTATTTTGGATATAAGTGATTTTAGAAAATATATTACGTGTATGGAAAATATATGTATTTTGGACATGAGTGATTTTAGAAAATATTATACACATACACACACACTCTTTCAATTTTAAAGTGGAATGTGAAGAAGTTTTCTATAAGTATAGATATGAATTAAATCATGTTTTCTATTATATATATTATTAGTCTTTTTAAATAAATATTTCAAAGTGGATTCAAAATAAAACTATTTTATTACAAAAACACGCTATCTCACCTGGATGAGAAATTGAATTATCCGGTCTAGTAAAACAAGTGGTATGAAACACTTGCGTTTATTTCACCGGTTAATTCATTGACTTATTCAATTGAACATTTATTTGCACGAGTGGAATTTACTAGCTATTAGTAATCATTTGAGCATCGCCAAATGGTTATGGTACATTAGTCCACACTCTTATGATTACTAATTGTGGCAACACTTATTTATCGAGTTTTTAGACCCGTCCTTGGGCGATCCGTCTAGGCAGATTAAATAAGGTTTTCAGACCCATCTTGTGATACTCGTTTTCTAGCGAGTTATAATTTGTGAAGTGCAACCTTTTGTATTGGCGTGCGAAGTGCTTGTCTCTTGTATTAACTTGCAAAGTGTATGTCTATTGCTTGCATATATGGTTGTGATTTTCTATGCTCTTACTATAGCGGTTGCTTGACTTTGATGAGTGTTGTAAATGAGCATAAACTTAACTATAAATAATGAATTATTAAATGAAGTATCAACTTGTTAGTGAAGTACAATTTATCGATATTTATCCCTGACATTTATGCAAGTTTGTTATTATCAGTATCTCACCTTTTGTGATAATTAAAGGTAGTCTGACCCGGGTGTTATTTTAATGCTCGGGTCAGACCGAGGCTTGACAAGTATAAGGACTCAGTAGCTTTGGAGTGAGCTAGCTTAAGAAGTTTTATTTGATGCTAGTATTATTTTTGATGTACCATTTGAGTCTAGCTTATGTGCTTGATCTATGTTTGTATATGTGGTAGACTTTTGTTGTCATGTGTATTGAGATTTGTCGGTGTTTATTTAGGTATATGTATATAAATGTGAGTCTAGCATTTCCTTTTGTAGAAGCATAGTTTTTAGAAGATATTGATGTATATTATTTCAGTTGCGAGGTTCGATTCTATGTTGTATATTATGTTATGTATTGTTCTGAATTAGATTAAACCATTGTATTATCGTTTTGCGCTTGGATCGGATATGTCGAGTTACCACTTGTAAGAAAAGAAAAGAAAAGTATAGTCACATTATTCGATGTATTCGATACTCGCCCAAATTTTTTTTTACTGATGGTTGCTCTTAACCAGCCCTATTCTCTGCACTTACAGACAATATTACCTAGTAATACCCTTTGTTGGTGTGGGTCTTGAGGTGGGGCATTATAGTTGGTATCATAGCAAAGGTTCAGAATAACATAGAATATAAGAAACATGAATCTTGACCTAGATTGACTTAGAGTCCCATCCATTGGGTGTGTCGCGTAGATTTTAGGATTTATTTCATGTTTAGGATATGAGTATAAATGATTACTGGGAATAATCATTGGGACGTAATTGTGAAAATTTTGAATTACTTTATAAATTATTTTTGTAAGATAATTTTAAAAATTAAGTGTTGTGTAATGGGGTCATGATTCGTTAGTGATCAGAGTTGCGCATCGTAAGCTGATAGATAATTTCCACTGAGCACCGTAATTAATTATTTATTTATGTTTGATTCCAAGATGTATGCATGGATGAATGGATTTGTTTTTAAATTCCTATTAATATATTTTTAATTATATGAATATATATAGATTGATAAAGAAATATTTGAAAAAATTTATGTTAAATTGTCCGTTGATTGCTTTAAGAATTCTGACTGATGCGCCTGATCAACGTTATCGATAGGGATTCCTAAACACCTCGACGAGACAGTCGAACACGGTGTTTTGAATTTTAGTATTTTATAAATGTATTATAAGAGTTATAAATAATATTTAAAAGGGAAATAAAGTTTTAGTTGAGTTAAATATTATTTGTAGTAGGATAAATGTTTTGGAAAACACATATATATGCATATGTAATGAATTTTTAAAAAGCTATTTTGGGAAAGAACATTTTTGGAAAACAAATTAAGAATAGAAAATTTATTTCTATGTAAATATACATGTTTAATAAAGTTTGATGGTTTAGAAAATTTTATTGAAAACTTTAAAAGAGTAGTTTTATATGTATTGATTTTGACAACGGTTGTAGCCATCGAGCATTAGCAATAACAAAGAATAGTAGCGAGGCAATGTTGATTTCATAATCAACATTGCAGCCATCTAGCGAGGTGATTTACTAAAAATAAATGGCAAGGCAATGTCGTTATACTAATTTTGATATATGAGAAATTGTGTGGGATGCTTATGCTTTGTTGTGTATATCATTTTATGATTTAGATGGGTGTTAATTTTGAGTTCTACTTTAAAAGAAATTAAAACAGAAGATGTAAGAAACTGTGTAAATTTATCTTGAAATTTCAAAGTGAGGAATTAATTGGAAAAGAAAGTTGAATTTTATAATCAACGATTTGGAATATAAAGGGATAAATATTTTATTTGAATTGATTTAAATAAAACCATAAGAAGTTAGTATATTGTTTTGAAGAATATAGAGTTAGGAAATTATTTTGGGAGAAAAGATTTATCTGAAACCAAATCATTTAAATTTTGAAAGGAAGTTTAGAGTTTTAAACTATAAATTTTTATAACATGAATATTTTGAGAGCCTTAGTTCTATAATATGGGTAGTGCTAATAATCGACTTAGTGTTACTGATTGGTTTAAATGCTCTCGAGTAGCGCTTCATCGAATATTGTACAACTCATTGAATAGAATGTTTGAGTGGTACTTACTAGCCCATTAGCAAATACCCGAATTTCACCGAGTAGCATGGGATGCCTTGGTTAAATTCTTGTGATTGCTGTTAGGAAGTGTTTAACACTTTTGGGTTGTATTCTCTTTTGGTGTTCGGTGGGACCGATAGATCCTTAAGGGAATATAGTTCAAGTTTTCCAGTATAAGGATATTACTTACAATAAACTAAAATTTTTATAATTATGAAAGGAAGACTTCAAAGTGTAAAATAAAAAATAAAAATTCTTTTGGTTTGATTATTATATGTAACTTTTTATTAGAAGTTAGTTTTCTAGTTTATAAACCTTAAATGAAGAAATTTGAATTGAATGGAATTAAAAAAAGTGTAATGGTTGAATACTTGTGATTTTCAAGTCATGCAAAATAATTCCATGTGATGATGTTTGGTTGCAAATTATTACTTCTATGGAATAAGAACTGTGATTAAATGATTTGATGGTCCTAAGTGGTTATAGGACATTCGGTATCGCCTTATTGGTTAACTATATGACTTTTTATATAGAATATTTGAGAAAGTAGAGCTTATTAACTTGTAGTAAATATTCAAGTAAACCAGAGTGGTTATGGGACTCACGAGCATTAGTCAAATGATTACTATTAGAAGGTATTTGATACTTTTGTGACGATGTGTGAAGTACATGTCTTAGAATTGCGAAGAGCAGTCAATTGTGATAGATCTTGGTTCTAGACTTGCGAAGTACAGTCATCTATGCTGGACTTGTGATGTGCAGGTAGACTTGTGAAGCGCAGTCATCTTTGTTAAACTTGCGATGTGCAGGTAGACTTGTGAAGTGTAGTCATTTATGTTAGACTTGTAATGTGCAGTAGACTTGCGAAGTGTATTCATCTATGTTAGACTTGCAAAGTGCAGGTAGACTTGCGAAGAGTAGTCATTTGTGATAGACCTTGGCCCTAGACTTCTGAAGTGTAGGTAGACTTGCAAAGAGTAGCCATTTGTGATAGACCCTTACCCTAGGCTTGTGAGGTGCGGTCATTTGTGTAGACAACTGAAGTGCTTGCCTTTAAATATTCAACAAGCAAAGCACTGTCTTTTGTGTTGGCTTGCGAAGTGCATACCATTATTGATATATTGGATTTATAACTTGCTTTCATGCTAGTTTATTATGATAATATGAGTTGATTATTAGCTTGAGTCTGATGGATGTTGATTGTGATAATGATATGAATTTAAGTTAAGATAAATCCGTACAAATATTTTAAATTGAAGTGCAATTTGTGAAGTATAAATTTTATAGAAATTGATCTTTACTTTAGAAATGGAACAATTTGTGAAACACAAAGTTTTAGGAGTAATTAATTTTTGTTTAGAAATCAATTTTTGGAAAAGATTAAGCAAAGACCATTTGAGATATTGATTTTAAAGAAGTGAATTGTACAAAAGAAGTAATTAAATTGGAAATTGATTAAAGAAATCTAATTTTTGGAAACTTGGATGAATATATATAAATTGGATGTTTCTAGAAAAGTAAGTCAACAGATTTTATTTGAGTATAAATACAAAAAGTTTCTTGTATATTGCTTGAATATTTGGTTGCTTGGATATTTGGTTGTTCTAGTTTTAGTATATATTTGAAAAATAGAAATAGTATTGTACTATTATATTTCTATTGATTATAGACTTTCCTCTGAATTAGAAATTGTGAGGACGCAATTTCTTTAAGGGAGGAAGTCTATAACAACCCTGATTGTTGTGTCACCATAATAAAATAAATGAAGATTTAAATTGGATATTTAAATAATAAATTTGATTTCTGAAGTGTTAAAGTGGGAGAAATTATAATTTAAGTGTTTTATTTGAATAATAATTGGAATTTGATTTTGAAATGAAAATTCTAAAAACGTGTATTTTGGACATGAGTGATTTTAGAAGATATATTACATACACGCTCGCGCGCGCACTTTCAATTTTAAAGTGCAGTATGAAGAAGTTTTCTATAAGTATAGATATGAATTAAATCATTTTCTCTATTATATATTATTAGTCTTTTTAAATAAATATTTCAAAGTGGATTCAAAACAAAACTATTTTATTATAAAAACACATTATCTCACTTGGATGATGTTAACGAGAAAACTTGTCAACACCCCAAAAAGTTGACTTTAAGGAAAATATTAGTCCTTTCTAATCTCACTTGCTTAAGTTGAGGAAGGTAGGATGTGGGTATTCCCTATGATCCTATCTTTCGAATAAGTTTCTTTTGTGAAAACTTTTCCTTATTGACCTTTTGACCAAGTCGAAATGCTTAAATTCCCTTCTTTTTAGTCTATCGAGCCGACTGAAGTAGTTTAATTATCCCTTTGAAACCTTCCTTTCGAAACAATTGCGGAACACTAAAGGATGGCTATGAGGATTCAAGGGTAAGGTGGGTTTCGACCTTGTTGAAAGGTAGGTTAGTTTGTGGCTTAGGTTTGGTTTTGGAATCTAAGATAAACAACTTGGGTTAAGGTTCCGACTCACTAAAAGGTGAGTGTTTAGTGAAGAATGGTTTGTAGTTAAGGACTTGGATTATTTGGAAAGGCAGGGGTTGCGACTCACTCGGAAAGTGCCTTTCGATGAGGTCGATACCTGTAAAATACAGTTAAATCTAGTAAAAAGCATTCAAACAACTATATAATCAGAAATATTGAAATCTTCCCTTTACTAATCCAATAATGACTGTGCTGAACAATTTCCCCCAATTTGATTTACAAATTAGGGTTTTCCACTTTGCAAAATTAATAAAATACAAGTCTGGAATGAATGAATTCGGATCCTCTAAAATAGACCCCATGAGTCTTATTTATAGATGCGGGTCGGCACCTTTCGACCCAATGCTTCCGACCTGGTCGAAAGGTGGCTTTAGATACCTTTCGACTCCTTTGATGCTTGTGCATCCCTCTACAATGCCTTCAAATGGGTTCAAATGCCTCTGTTTTCATCGAAAGGGGTTATTGCACCTTTTCTTCTTTATTCTGCTTTGTTGTCACAAGGAATATAGGTAGGAGCTTTCAACTCTGTCGATAGGCAGTTTCCAGGTGTTTCGAAGGTGTTGAAATGCTGAAGGTTTTGATGTTGTTAGTTACGTCGAAATGTATGTTTGCGATCTAATGCGGAACCTTCCCTGGAGGTTAAAGGCTTCGACTGGTTCGAAAGGCTTCTCTGGATGTTAAAGGCTTCGACTAGTTACGACCAAGTCAACTTTATGAGTTATTTGAATGAATGCGAAATATTTGGCTTCGAAAGGTTCGGCATGCATACGAGGGGTTGTCATTCATTGTCTTCTGAAAGGTGTTTCTTTAACTCATTCGAAAGGTCTTTATGAATGCGGAAGCACTTGCTTCGAAAGGAGATCACTGAAATGAAAGGGTGCTTTCGACCCTTTCGACCTGATGTACCCGTAATTGTGCATATTTTACCACCATATTTATTCTAATTAAATAAATGATCATATTGGGTGTTTTAACATGTTTAAACCAAAATTCAAATTATTTTCAATTCGTCATATATTCATCTTCATATAGGGGGAAAATAGTCATTTTTGTGCATATATTAATTTGAGAAAATTTAATTGGAAATTTCTATATTATTTTGTAGGAGTTTGGCTTCACATACAAGTGGTTTCATGAAGATATATGCATGCACAAGAGTGAATACAAAGGAATGGAGATGGAAATAATTCATTTCATGGATCATGGAGGACCCCACCTACCCACCTACCTTAATGTACAAATTAGAGCTAATGCACATGCTAAAAGGCCATTAAAGCTTCATGCACATTTAAATGATGATTATCTTATGCTAATGGTTACTTGGTGGCTACACTTCCTGGGGGGTAGTTTGGGCATTCCCCAAAAATATGGATTAGGGTTTCATACATGTATAAATACCCCTTATGTTCATGTAATTATCCTCTCTTCTCTTAGCCTCTCTTCTTTTAGGCTCTTCCTCTTAGTTTTAGTTTAGGATCAAAAATAAAAGAAAGCTCTCTTTCTCTTTTCATGGCTACTTATTCATTTTATGTAATTTTTTTATGCAATTTAATACATGTTCTTTTCTTTTACATGCTTTTTCCTTTCATGTTAGTAGTGTAGACCTCTTTTATTTTATGCAAGTAGAATAGCTCTTCTTTTATTTTGCTCTCTTTTTCCTCTTGTTTTTCTTTAATGTTGCATGCTACAATTGTTGATATGATAGCAAAAATGAGAGACTAAACCCCTTCACATTAGGGGTAATGAAGCTCTCTAATTATGTAGCTTCAACATTTTGATAATTATTGCTCTCTTTTTATGCTTAATGATAATGCTTGAAGTGGTTTAACTTGTTGTTTTTGCTTTGAATTTGATAGCCTATATTGTTGACACCAAATAGGCTATGCTTAAACAATCACTAAATACAATTTACCTCTTCATCTACATATGATTATGGTAATGAAGTGAATGTTGAAATCAAAATTTGATGGTCTATATTTCTAATTAATAGTTAATAGGCCATGCTTAAAATAGATTTCATTTTCAATTTGTTGTCATTTTTCATGAGAATTAGTAAGTGGTTTAAGGGGTGTGTTAAAGTTTGATGGCTTATGTTGGGCTAATTAATAGCACAAATAAGCCATACTTATGATAAACACATCAATTAAATTCACTAATGATCAAATAAGAGAGATCATAATTTCATATTTTGTTGAACTATGTGATCTAGAGAGTGGAATTATCTCTAAATTGTCATTTTATTCTCATAGTTTTCATTCACTTTTGTAGCTGTTAGTTTTTACACTTTTAGCTTAAACAACTCTCAACTTTGGTTAATTTGATTGAATAGAATTTTAAAAATAAAACAATTCCCTGTGGATCGACCCGTACTCGCCACGTACTAATATTGTACGCCGTGCGCTTGTGGTAATTTTAATTTTAATTCAATCGGTCGTTTTCTAACTCGATAGAGAATTGACCAGTTCGAACAAGTTTTTGGCGTCGTTGCCAGGGAATTTGTTTTGATTTTAATTTTCTAGTCTTCAAATTATTTTTGTGTGTTTGTTGTGTGTGTTAACTTGCATTTAAAAAAAATTGTGTATGTTTGTGGTGTGATTTTGTTTGTGTGCTTGTTTCTTTGTTTTCTAGTTGTTTTGCATCTCTATTAAAAAAGCATACAATTTCAAAATATATATATATATATATATATATATATATATATATATTATTTCCTTTTCTTTTACAATATTGCATATAATTTTTTTACTATTGCATAAAAAACTGCTCTCTGATTTTCTTCCTCCACTGTTTTGTGCACTCTACACTGTTCCATAAAAAACTGTTCTCTGATTTATGCACAGTTCACTGCCGACCATACTTGACACTGCTCTTCTATCCCATTCACAAACTTCTCTCTGTCCACCACCAATTCCAACTCCTCGACCCACAAGCACCACCCTTCAACATTCTTATTCAATTTATTCTGCCACAAGCACCACCCTTCAACAGTCACCATTCCCTCCCCTACTAACATACATAACTGCCTTTCCAGACAACTACACTTGCCAACCACATTCACAAACCACAACACTGCCACTCGCATACACACCACATCAACTTGCGATTCAAGCAAACATCACTCCCCCTAAAACATTCACCTCTAATACAACTACTGATCCACTACCACCTGATATTACTTCAAAACAACTGCTACTTCTCACTGCTTCATCCTACCATTGCCAGAACGCCTTCAATTACATACACTTCATATATACCCTTCAGCCATCACATTTTCATCACAACTACCAGCAAACGACAGCCTTTCTACAACAAACAGTACCACAAACCACCTGCTTCGATAAGTACCACCTGCTTCGACAGTGTCCACACTATAACAGCAGCTACATCGCAAACCCACAAACTCCTTTGCCACTGACAAGCAACACTCCACTGTTCTCCTACTTCAAAACCAACAGTGAACACTACACTTCTGTACAACCATCTGTACACCACCCCACACATACCCCCTCCATCTATTCACTACAAAACTGACATACCAGAACCACCGCAACATCCCTGAACCCCCTCCATCAACTGCCACATTTTCTGCCTTCAAGTTCTACATTGCTGCTTCTTCAATCACACTACTCATCATACAAGTCCACCCTAGCCTGCCCATTCAATCCTCAGCCATATCACAGTTCCACTGTTTTCTGCCTCTGCCTGCACAACACACCACAAACCAAAGCAAAACATCACCCATCCAATACAATACATTCCCAGTTAGACATACAGGCATCTCCACTCACTCACAAAACAACTCACATATTCTTCAACTCACTCACTGTCGTTCTATACATACAAGCATCTCCACCATCGCTTCACTCTACATACACACGAACAACAGCCTTTTACCAAAAAAACAAAAAGAAAAAAACAAACTACAACTTTTTGCATACCTTCGACAACCAGCCTCCGATCATCAACAGCCGCAAACCAAAGTCGAATAGCCGCGACCTGATATGACAATCGAACTCACCTGAATCTATCCCCTCGAACTCGTGACATCCCAACTCGAGCAACTTGTCCTGCTTCACTTCAACTCGCTTTCTTGCTGCCATCAACAATCGCGCACGAATCCTCCTTTCAAGCCGCGACGCCTGAACCGCATCCTCATCAATTCACGACTTAGCCAACATCCTCACAAACAACTTCGAACTACCGCGCTCTCATACATCAGTCAACTCCTACAACCCTAAACAACACTCGCTCAACCTCTACTTAATCGATTTGCTACATTGCTCTTTCTTTTCGACTCTGGTTTTGGGAAATTTGGTTTTTGGGGAACGATTGTGAATTTTGATTTTTATTTTGGGGTGCTGAACTCAATTAAGTGGAATTGAAAACGAACTGTTTATAGAGGTGAAGTTTTTCATTATAATGCAAGTGATTTTAGCCAATTGGGCTGGGCTCTGTTGATTTGAATTGTGAATGTGATTTTGTGTTATTTTAATTTGTTTGTGGCAATGGGTCGGGCTTTATTTGCTTGTCAATTTTGTTTTTGAAATTGCAATTGTGAAGTTGTTTTGTGTTACTATAGTTTGTTTTATATTTTTTAAATTTATTTTAAGTTTTTTTTTTTAAATCTTTGTATTTGTTTTGTTTTATTTTAATTTCATTGGTTTTGTTTTTCATTTGATTTAGTTTCTTCTTTGATATAGATATAAAAAAAGAAAAAAAAATATTGTATATACCTTATTTTTATTTCAGATTGCCAAAGCAGATTTCAGAAGGAGAAGAACAACTGCCAAAAAAAACTGCTTGCTTGCTTAAAAAAAATTGCTGCTTTCATTTTTTGTTTTTCCTTGCATTGTTGATTGCTTGCATTTGCATTTGTATATAAAAAAAATTTCAAAGATCAAAAAAAAAATTTAAAAAAAACAAATTTCATTCGTAGTTGCGTTGTTAATATATGTTTAATTTCTGTTTTGCATTTCATTTTGGAATTTGATCAATAATAACGGTTAGAAATCAATACCACTTAATTGTATATTGACAAGTTGTCTTCTTTGAACAATTTAAATTCTTGGTGTATAGGCTACGGCAGACCAATAATCAGTTATAAATATTACGGCGACTCATAAATATTATAGTGGTTGTTTCTTTGAAGGTACTTAAACCTTCGGCTGCATTGCTACGGTGATTCGTGGTGCACCGATAATTCCTGCCTATTACTTGGCCGAGAACTATCTTATTGATTTAATACAATGTGTGATTATATAATTTTGGGTTAGGAGCTAATTAGGTTAGAACTTTTGTAATTAAACACTTGCATTCATTTAGTTGCATTAGTTTATACATATTTTTTTTGTTAAAAAAAACAAAAAAAAATTTCAAAATCCAAAACTAAAAAAATTGTTAATATTCCTTAATTTTGTTTTTAAATTCTTTCTTTTGATTTTTTTTATCAAAAACAAAAATCAAAAAAAAAGTTTACATTGTTTTTTTTAGAAAAACAAAAATTCAAAAAAATAATATAAAACCTTTTCAAAAAAAAAGTTTGAAAATCCAAAAACAAAACAAAATTCAATTTCCCTTCTGAAAAATAAATTCTTTTTGTAAATATTTTTCCTTTAAAAAAACCAAAAATATTCTTGAAAATGTTTGAATTTCCATATTCACAAGAATTTTACAACCGTTGTGAAAATCAATATAATCCATATAGTTTCACATCAAACTCGTATGGACATTTTAACGACAACTTTTGTACAAACAATTCGAATTTTGAACCACAAAATTTTCAAAATGATGAACATCCCTCAACTGTTGAAAATAGCATTTCGTCTTTACTTGAACTCATCACACTAAATCAAAGGATGAACAATTGGTGCAATAGCTCAAGTCAAAGTTTTCAAAATAATCAAGGTTTGAATTCACTTTAAAATTCAAACAATTTCGAGTATAACCCATGCCAATTCAATTTCGAACTCCAAAGTGAATTTCAAAATCAAAATGAAAATGTGAACAACTTTTCATATAATTTTGGCAATGGGAATAATCTTGACTACGATGCGAGTGAAAAATTTTTTTCTCAACAAATTCAAATTGAAAATTCTCAAATTAATAACCATGAATTTGATTTGGTTGAGCAAACGGAAAAAGATTATGAGGATTTATTGCGTGAAACCTACAAAATATTCCGTGAGAAACAAAATCAAATCCCAACTTATGAAGAATCAAATAATAATCCACCGTCTATTGAAATTGACAATTTTTGTCTACAACAAGTCTAAATCAAAAATCCTCAAGTTAATAATTATAAATTGGATTTTGTTGAACAAATGAACGAAATTTACAATGAGCACACGAATTTGTAGATTGAAACATACAGAAAATTACATGAACAACAAAATCAAATCCCAACATGTGACAAGTCAAGTGAGAATCCACCTTTTACCAAAATCGACGATTTTCAAATAACAACTTCTGAAACTGAAAGTGACGATCTTAATGAAGTTGCTGAAAATACGGTAATTGAGTTGGATTTCAATTCCTTTGAGAGTGAGAAACTCGATTCAAATTTCGATCTTCCTTTTTTCTATTTTGAAAATTTGAATACAACAACTTTGGATTTTGAAAATGATATACACAATGAAGTGGTTGATAATCCAACAAAGGAAGACGAATTTAATGAACACAAATTTTTTGGACTTTTCGGAAACGAGTTGTCAAATTCTGAAGGGGAAGATTTAAATCACCATTTTGATTTTGAAATCAATAATTCTGAAGATTTTTTCAATGACAAATTTGACTTTCAATTTAGTGAAAATAAACTTGAACTTCAATCAATCGTTATGTCTACCCCAAAAATCATCGAAAATAAAACAACTCGAATGATTTTTAATAAAACAACATTTGTTTTTCCAAATCAAAATTCAACTTTGAAATCATTTATTGTTTGGTTTTTCGAGCTTAAGTTGTGTCTTGCATATTTGACGAGACAAATGAATCGGTCATTGGAAGACCGTTTCATTTACTTTCTGACGATATACTTTTCTGATGTCATGTAAATAATAATCATTTCATGTAAATATAGGACATCTTTTTATTTTTGTTTAATTTTCTCCTTTCACTTAGGTAGACTGTGGGGACACAGTCAAAATCAAGTGTGGGGGGAGACTCCTCATTATTTTTGATTTTTCATGGTTTATTTTTACTTTTTCTTTACAATTTTTTTTAAAAAATAATCGCAAAAATAAGAAAACAGAAAAAACAAATTTTTAAGCATTTTGATTTATTTTTAGAGAAACATTATAGGATAAATATATGGTTTTGGTTAATTAAATTGGAACTTTTGAAAATTTATTTGTCTCAACAAAAATTAAAAAAAGTGTGATTACGAATAGTGATGGTTTACCTAGTATATAAGAAGGTTCATACGTGTTAATTATGAAATATCCTAATTGAAAATCTTTGTTTTAAAAAGTGGTGAATTCAAATTAAAGGATATAACATTTTTTTTGTCTTCTAAGTTAAATGGTACTAAGATGATTTTGCAAAACTCTCTCCTCAGAAAAAACAAAAAAAATATTTGTATATATGTATATTTTTTTAATAAAACACCTAGAGTCATGTGTTCACACTTATGTTTTCACTCGCCATGCTCTATACCCTTCTCACGTAAGCCCGAAAGGCAGTGCACGATCGGTATATCTGGCCTCAGTTTATCTGGTTTAGGTATATATATATACAAAAAAATTCTTTTTAATAATGCCTATAGTCAATATGTGTTCACACTCGTGTGTTCACTTGCCACACTCTGTGTTCCCCTCATATAAGCCTATAAGGCAGTGCACGGGTAATATATATGGCCTCAGTTTATCTGAGTTAGGAATATGTGAATATTCTAAATATCAATAAAAAAATTTTAAAAAAATAGAGAGAGTAAGCAATTGAAATTCAAGCACTATTTTAACTTGTTTGATTTGACTTGTTATTGAAATGAAATGAAAAAACCACTTTGATAAACTTTGATAATCGACAAAGGATCCATTTCATAGTTGCACTATGTTATCAACTGAAACAACGAGTTAAACTATAGTCTATTTGTTAAGATAACTTGATTTTTGTTGGAAATTTTGACGAGTAAAAGGACTTAAATTTCTTGATAATGACCAAAACCTATATCTAACTTATTTGTGTTGATTTAAAAGTAAATCCATCATTTGTAAATATTTTCAAAAACTTGCATTCATCTCTTTGTAAATAAATCTTACATTTTGTAAATATTTTCACTTTGCATTCAGATTTTGTGGGTAGTATCTGCTGAAAACCCTCACGAGACAACACTCGTCCTACTGAGGACACCTAAAGGTTTAACGGCTTGTTGCATACGCTCAATGCAATCGTGCTCCCTACAAAAACGGATTTATCTTAGTTTTTCTTTATCCGAGGACGAATAAAAAGATAACTGTGGGGGTATTTGATGTACACGTAAATGTGCATATTTTACCACCATATTTATTCTAATTAAATTAAATAAATGATCATATTGGTTGCTTTAACATGTTTAAACCAAAATTCAAATTATTTTCAAATCGTCATATATTCATCTTCATATAGGGGAAAAATGGTCATTTTTGTGCATATATTAATTTGCGAAAATTTAATTGGAAATTTCTATATTATTTTGTAGGAATTTGGCTTCACATATAAGTGGTTTCATGAAGATATATGCATGCATGAGAGTGAATACAAAGGAATGGAGATGAAAATAATTCATTTCATGGATCATAGAGAACCCCACCTACCCACCTACCTTAATGTACAAATAAGAGCTAATGTACATGCTAAAAGGACATTAAAGCTTCATGCACATTTAAATGATGATTACCTTAAGCTAATGGTTACTTGGTGGCCACACTTCCTGGGGGTAGTTTGGGCATTCCCCAAAAATATGGATTAGGGTTTCATACCTGTATAAATACTCATTATGTTCATGTAATTATCCTCTCTTCTCTTAGCCTCTCTTCTTTTAGGCTCTTCCTCTTAGTTTTAGTTTAGGATCAAAAATAAAAGAAAGTTCTCTTTCTCTTTTCATGGCTACTTAGCCATTTCTTTTTTGTAATTTTTTTATGCAATTTAATACATATTCTTTTCTTTTACATGCTTTTTCCTTTCATGTTAGTAGTGTAGATCTCTTTTATTTTATGCAAGTAGAATAGCTCTTCTTTCATTTTGCTCTCTTTTTCCTCTTGTTTTTCTTTAATGTTGCATGCTACAATTGTTGATATGATAACAAAAATGAGAGGCTAAACCCCTTCAATTTAGGGGTAATGAAGCTCTCTAATTATGTAGCTTCAACATTTGATAATTATTGCTCTCTTTTTGTGCTTAATGATAATGCTTGAAGTGGTTTGACTTGTTGTTTTTGCTTTGAATTTGATAGCTTATGTTGTTGACACCAAACATGCTATGCTTAAAAAATCACTGAACACAAATTACCTCTTCTTCTACATATGATTATGGTAATGAAGCGAATGTTGAAATCAAAATTTGGTGGTCTATATTTCTAGTTAATAGTTAATAGGCCATGCTTAAAATAGATTTCATTTTCAATTTGTTGTCATTTTTCATGAGAATTAGTAAGTGGTTTAAGGGGTGTGTTAAAGTTTAATGGCTTATGTTGGGCTAATTAATAGCACAAATAAGCCATACTTATGATAAACACATCAATTAAACTCACTAATGACCAAAGAGAGAGATCATAATTTCATATTTTGTTGAACTATGTGATCTAGAGAGTGGAATTATCTCTAAATTGTCATTTTATTCTCATAGTTTTCATTCACTTTTGTATTTGTTAGTTTTTACATTTTTACTTAAACAACTCTCAACTTTGGTTAATTTGATTGAATAGAATTTTAAAAATCTAAAAATTCCCTACAGATCGACCCGCACTCACCACATACTAACATTGTATGCCGTGCGTTTGCTATAATTTTAATTTTAATTTGATCGGTCGTTTTCTAACTTGATAAAGAATTGACCGGTTCGAACATGACCCCTACGAAAGGTTGTGATACTTCTAGACTTTGGCTGTAGCATCCCTTCGACTCCTTCGAAAGGTCTTGCTGGTGCTACTTTCTCTTATTCTTCTTTGTCCTCTACTCAATCAAGTTTCAACAAGGTCGAAAGGATATTTGGTAGTAACATATGAGAAATTGAATTAAATGGTCTAGTAAAAAAAGTGGTATGAAATGCTTGCGTTTATTTCACTGGTTAATTCATGGACTTGTTAAAATGAACATTTATTTGCACAAATGGAATTTATTAGCTATTAGTAATCATTTGAGCATCATCAAGTGGTTATGTGACATTTGTATACACTCTTATGATTACAGATCGAAAGTGGATAACACTTATTTGTCAAGTTTTTAGAATTGCCCTTGGCGATTCCTTTACGCAGATTAAATGGGGTTTTCAGACCCATCTTGTGATTTTCATTTTTTGAAGTGGAACCACTTGTGTTGGCACGTGAAGTGATTGTCTCTTGCATTGACTTGCGAAGTGTATGTCTATTTCTTGCATATATGGTTGTGATTTTCTATGCTCTTACTGTAGTGGTTGCTTTGACTCTGATGAATGTTGTAAATGAGCATAAACTTAATTGTAAACTGTGAATCATTAAATGAAGTATTAATTTGTTAGTGAAGTACAATTTATGGATATTTATTCTTGACATTTATGCAAGTTTGTTATTATCAACATCTCACCTTTTGTGATAATTAGAGATATTCTGGCTCGGATGTTATTTTAATGCTCGGGTCAGATTGAGACTTGACAGTTACCGGGACTCGGTGGCTTTGGATGTGAGCTAGCTTAAGGAGTTTTATTTGATATTGTTATTATTTTTGATGTACCATTTGAGTCTAGCTTATATGCTTGATTTATGTCTGTATATGTGGTAGACTGTTGTAGTTATGTGTACTGAGATCTATTAGTGTTTATTTACGTATATGTATATAACTGTGAGTATTTCCTTTTGTTGTCTCATACTTTTAAGAAGATATTGATGTATGTTATTTCAGTTGCGACGTTCGATTATGTGTTGTATATTATGTTATGTATTGTTCTGAATTAGATTAAATCATTGTATTTTTGTTTTGCACCTGGACCGGATATGTCGGATTACTACTTGTAAGAAAAGAAAAGAAAAACATAGTCACATTATTCGGCGTATTCGATACTTGTCCAAAGCAATTATACAGATGGTTGCCTCTAACCAGCCCTATTCTCTGCACTAACAGAAAGTATTACCCAGTAATACCTTTTATTAGTATGGGTCTCAGGATGGGGCGTTATAAGAGACCTAGAGAAATCACCAACTAAAAGCCAATTTCTTTAAGTGTCATTTCTGGCGAAAGGAGGTGAAGTTTCTTGGTCATATTATTTTTGAAAAGGGATTGTCCATTGATCCTGATAATTTAGAAGCTATTAAAGATTGGAAGGTACTGAAGAAGGCTACAGAATTATGAGTTTCTTTGGTTTGCCTAGTTATTATCGAAAGTTCATCAAGGACTTCGCAAAGATGGCAGTTGTTTTCCGGCATTTTGACCCGGCTATATCCGAACTAACTAGACAAGTTAGACTCGACTATCATCAATGCCAGTAACCCAGAGCGATGATTGTGAGGTCCAAAAATCAAGCATAGATGATAATATGAAGCAGAAGCATGAAAGCTCAGTACTCCCCAAAGATGGATTAGGTACGATCTGTATTCAACACTATGGATCATATCGTATCGATTCCACAACTCAATTTTGCAGCGATGATCAGTTAGTAACTCAAAATTTATATATGCTACCATCATGAAACTTGGAGTACAATCTTACTACAACATGTGGAACACACCCTAGGGATCTCATTCCAATTGGAGGAAGTTGGAGGGATCGGCATAACTCCGTTTGGAGGGATAGGAAGAAATCAGAATTCAAGAAATACTACTTCACTAAATATGCAATATCTCACAAACCGTATGTCGGAATTGCACAAAATTTGGGGAGCAAATAGCTAATATCATAGGGCACCACTCATAGGGATCATAGCCTATTTGGATGAATTAATATGCATCTGTACCGATCCCTATTGCGGGCCTCGATGGGGCTGCAAATTTTTGGGTAGCCTCATCATGGTCTTTTGAAACTTCTGCCAAAATTTCAGTCTGATCCGTGCACGTCTTCCCCTATAAATATAACAGGCATGGTGTTAGAAAAAGGATCCTTCGTTCTCTACTGAGGCTCTGCCATTTTTATTCTTCACATTTGTACTAATGGACCTCAACTGATCCAAACATTCTTGTAATGATAATCCAGTGGAAGATCAATAAAAATATGAAGTGGATATAGGCTAAGATTGCCGAACCACTATAAAAATCTGCATGTTCATTTATGATATTAGCTCTATTTTAATTTCATTCTTCATTTAATCTCTGCTAGATTTTATTGGGTGTTGATGTCCATTTTTGGCATCAATAGCAGTACCATTAACTTGCCTAACCAAGAAAAATATTTTAATTTCATGGGACGAAAAGTGTGCAAATTCTTTTGAGAGATTGAACAGGTTGCTGACTAGTGCACTAGCATTGACGATTCCTGATGGATCAAAACCTTTCACTATATACACAGATGCTTATGATACGGAATTGGGAGCTGTCCTTATGCAAGAAAGGAAGGTAGTAGATATGTTAGTAAACAATTGAAGGATCATAAGGAAAGGTATTTATTTATGGCTTAGAATTAGCAGCTATTGTTTTTACTTTGAAGATATGGAGGCACTATCTTTTGTGAGAGAGGTTTGAGTTATTCACTGACCATAAATCCCTTAAGTTCCTCTTTTCCCAAAAGTACTTGAATTTTAGGCAGTAGAGATAGATGGAGTTTATAACATCGTATGACTTTAAGATTCAATTTAACTCAGCAAAGGGAATATGCTTGCCGACACCCTTAGTTGGAGGCATGCTACTCTTAATGCTATTTACAAGTGAAGGAAGTGGAGTTCTCTCAAATTTTAATTTCCAACCACAAATAGTACTCACTCAAGGATATCTGGCAGTTATGGAAGTAAGGCCAGCATTAATGGATCGTATAGGGCTAGGGTAGAAGGATGATGCGGTGTTGGTGGAGATTTTCAATAAGCTTCGTAGAGGAGTGCGATTTACATATGATGGTAGATATGCTTTAGACCAAAAGGGATGGCTAAGGGGAGATGGACGCCTATGTGTCCTAATGTTAGAAGATGTGTTGGAGGAACTTCTAGTGAAATGCCAGCACTCGAAGGTGTATCGATCATGCAGTTTATGCGATTATCACCCAAATCCATCTCCTCATTTAATCAACCAGATAAGAAGTTTGTCGAGCGGTTCAGAATGCATGCGACTCACACCAAGGATGTGATGTCATTATCTAATTTATTCCAGATGCTAGGTGAACCACTCAAAGACTTCCTATAGAGATTTATTATCATTGTCATCGTCAAAAAAGCATGCAATCCCAATGAGGATATCGTACTGATGGTGTTGATGAGGGGAATCGACCTCTAGACAGATTTTGGCAGCTAGTTAGTTGGAGAGCCTCCTACGGCCTTGGATCATTTATGTTACAAAGTGAATCAGAACCTAAACAAGGAGGAGGTATAGCAGAATAGGAGAAAGAACAGTACATGCCCGTTGGCTAAGGACTCGGATTCCAAGAGACGACCCAGAATCTCAAAATTCGACTCATATACTCCTTCGAACGATTCAATCAATAACATCTACTTTGAGACTCATGATAGAGCAGTATTGAGAACCAGCCTCGAGAGAGTCCACCGAAGCCCGGAGAAAATTAAGGGAATGTTGTATATTCTAAGATGCACACGGTCCTGATACTGGCGATTGCAAACACCTCCGAGATGTGATCGGAAAGCTGATTCCGAAAGGAACGTTTCGATAATATGCAAAAGCCCCATGAAGTAGCAGGCAGGGAACATCCGACCCATATCAATAAAGAACTTTGATTATTAATTGGACCACCCACGGTCGACTTCCAGCTGAGAAGGGCTTGGATAAAGTAGAATAGCGAGCATACGACATTGCTTCACTTATCAATGAGATTTATTCCAATCTTCTTTGAATTATTTCTATTTCAAGATAAGCATACAACATTGCATACGACCTACAGTTGGACGCCAACCAATCTCCGTAGACCATGATCGGACCTTTGGATTTTCATCAAGACAAGCATGATTCAACCACTCATCAGTTAACATATGCCCCTGAATTAGGGCCAAGGACTTGAAATGGAAAAGCCCGACAAGGTCAGGATCTGGAAAAATTTGGACACGACTGATCGTCCACTCATCAACTTCCACGCCTAACTTGGAGACAAAAGAAGGACTTAGAGTGGATGCAACCCAACCATCCACTCCACAGCTCATACTTGAAGTTCGCCAAAATACTTATGCCTCTCCCATAGCTCAACATGATCGAGGTCCAGCTAAGGTGGACGCGATTCGACCATCCACACATTAACTCCTACCCTGAACACATGAGGCAGTTCGAAAGCTCGACTTAAAGTAGGCATGACTGACTGTCTACTCATCAAACACCGCCCTTAAACCATGGACATAACTACAGCTTGAGGTGTATGTGACATGACCGTCCAACCCATGCATGGATGTGATCCGACAATCCATCGCCTAATCCCTTCCTTGACTTGACAAGAGGAGCTACAAACACCAAGTGGATACGAATCTATTGTCTCACCTGCCAAGTTCTGTTCTTGATGCTGGGCACAGAATTCTATTCCATGAATGAATGGGATTCGACCGTTCATTCGATAACTCTTACCTCGACTTAGCAGAGGAGTATAAACATAAATCGAGTGGAGACCAACCACCCGCGAAACAACTCTAAGTCTCCAGAGTGCGGGCTGGAGTATAAAAATAAATCGGGTGGAGACCAACCACCTGCGAAACAAATCTAAGTCCCCAGAGTGCGGACTAGAGTATAAACATAAATCTGGTGGAGACCGACCGCCTACGAAACAACTCAGTCCCCAGAGTGCAGACTGGAGTATAAACATAAATCGGGTGGAGACCGACCGCCCATGAAACAACTCTAGTCCGTAGAGTGTGGACTGGAGTATAAACATAAATCGGGTGGAGACCGACCACCCGCAAAAAAACTCTAAGTCCCTAGAGTGTGGACTGGAGTATAAATATGAATCAGGTGGAGACCGACCGCCTGTAAAAAAACTCTAAGTCCCCAGAGTGCGGACTGGAATATAAACATAAATTGAGTGGAGAATGACCACCCACGAAACAAATCTAAGTCCCCAGAGTGCGAACTGGAGTATAAACATATATCAGGTGTGAACCGACTGCCCACGAAATAACTCTGATCCCCTAGTGCAGATTGGAGTATAAACACAATTTAGGTGCGGTTCAACCGCCCACCAATAAACTCTTATCCCTAGAGTGCAGATATGAGTATAAACAAATAGATGAGTGCAGTTCGACCACTCAATATTCCATAAAATCCAACCAAAACTCGACAGGAGGAGTATAAACTCTCTGTGGATGGAATTCGACCATCAATGAACTAACTCCACTAACCCAAGACTGGGGGCAGGAGTACAAATTGCTAAAAGCCAAATACAACAACTCACTATAGCTCCGGCTTGGTGTTCTATAAGACTCAAGGCAACGACTGCGGGGAGGCCTTCACACAAAACCAATTGGAACGACATCCAAAGTTATAGATGACCGACTATATCGTACCATCGGATCGAGGGTCAATATCAATCCACACCAACCACAGATGGATGTGACGCAAACGTCCATCGAATAACTCCGGTCACTGGAGCATGGATAGGAGAATAAATCATGAATGAGTGCGAATTGACCATTCATTCTCCATCAACTTCCTTCGATCCATCAGAAAGAGTATGAAACCGGATGAGCATGACCCGATTGCACCTGAGCCAATTCATCCCTAGATCTGGCAGGAGAATATGAATCAAAATGGAAGCATCTAACCATTCAGCTTTGTATGAATGTGACGCAACCGTTTGTTCGTTGACTCTTACCATAATATGACTAAAAGAGCAGTACGAAACGGACGTGACTCGACCATCCGCACACCAATCCTTGCCCTTTGTCTGACAGGGAAAGCATCAATCACTAGTTAGATGTTACTTAATCATCTATTCTTTGGTCCTGCCTACAGTATGGTGACATATGCACCAAAAATAGATGTGATTGACTACCCAGTACCCAACTCATGCTTGAAATAAGATGGAGCATCAAAGTCTTACCCCAGGAAGAAAAAACCAGAATATGCACGACTCTGCTTTCCATCAACTATCTTGATCCCACGATTCAACAAGAAAGAGTATAAAGCTAAAGTAATCATAACTTTCCTTCCTACTTATCGACGTAAACCCCAGACTTGGGGGCATGAGCGAGAAACAAGATGAATGTGAACCGACCATTCAACGATCGACTTTAAGTCTTCAGAGCTTAGGTGGGAGTATAAACATGACTAGGACGAGACTCAACCATCCATGCAGTACATTTATCAACCCGAGACCGAAAGTAGAAGTGTGATCATCCAAAGATCGACTACGGTAGCTCAATATTTGACAATAACTCAAGGCTACGACCGAAAGGATGCCTAGAGATAGAATCATCGAATCGATGCCCAAGCTCATTGGCAACTGACCATCACTCCAACCAGAACGAGAGTAATAGATTACAAGTACATTGAGTGGAAAGCACATCACTCGAATATACAAGAAAATTCAAACTCAAAGCAAGAGCCAGCTATGAAGTTGCACGCAACACGAGGCTGAACCCTACTCGACACTTGATTTAATGTGCTTCTAAGCCTGACCTTCGGCCAGTTGTAGATAATCGCTCAAAGCATCTAGAGCCCTTCACTACCAGACTCAATAACTCATGACAAGACTCTGGGATTCGACCGGAGTAACCATCATCATTAACCGTCCCAACCGAATGTCACGTTGATTGTTGCACAAAACAATTACGTTTGAACTCGAGGAATCCAGGGCTACACCCGCAGAGCTAACGATCAACATTACGGTCAGCCATGGCGACCAATTACGGGTACTGAAGATTGGATCACAGCTTAATGCAATGATGGTAAAGGAATTAGATGGCTTTTTCCGAACGAGTCTTGATGTGTTCGCTTGGACCCATTCTGACATGTGTGCGATCTAACCTTTTATCGCGAGCCATGCATTAAATATCGGTCCGAGGCATGTCCTCGTGAAACAAAAGCAACACGACATGGACCCGGGAAGATCTGCTGCACTTATACAGAAGGCATACCCGAAAGACAGCTTTCCATATTCGAGGATCAAATAGTTGGTAGACTTAACCACTGGATATTAACTGCTTTCATTTACGGATGTGTACTCCAGATGGAACCAGATCTGCATGCACATCCTCACCTGGAGAACACCAACTTCATTATCGATCTAGGGTTATATCATTATGTTGTGATACCATTTGAACTAAATAATGCTGAAGCTACTTACCAGAGACTAGTCAATCAGATGTTCAAAGAATAGATCGAACGATCGACGGAAGTATATGCGGATGATATGCTAGTGAAGTCACGACGATCAAACGACCACATCAATGAATTAGTGGAGATGTTCAGTTTTTCCAAAAATATGGAATGAAAATAAATCCCTCAAAATGCTCTTTCGGCGTTGCATCAAGGAAATTTTAGGGATTCATCGTCAACTTTTGCGGAATCGAAGCTGATCCCAAGAACATTCAAGCAATTAGAAACATCTAGGCACCGAACATGATTAAATAGGTACAGAGCTTAAATGAGAAGGTTGCTGCCCTAAGCCGCTTCATCTCCAGGGCCACTGACAAGTGTATTCCTTTCTTCGACTTGATCGTGAGAGGGAAAGGAAATTTGAATGGATGCAGGTGCATAGATGCATTTCAAGCTCTAGTAGATCACTTAGAGAGACCTTCCATCCTATTCAAGCTACTGGATCGTGAAGACTTATACATCTATTTAGGTATGTCGGTACATTTCATAAGCACTGTAATGCTATGCGAAGAGAAACGAATCCTAAGACCAGTATATGATGTAAGAAAGCGATTGATAGGCTCACCCCATTAACATCTATACCGACTAGCCATTACGACAGGTCCTACAGCAACGTTAGACATTTGGAAGGTTACTTAAATGGAATATCGAGCTAAGCCAATTCGATATCACTTATCTTCCTCGAAGAGCTATCCATGGAAAAACATTAACAGACTTCATATCTGAATTTAATACATCAAACGGCTATCCAAAGAGTAGTGGAGAACCGATCAACGGATGGAAAATGTACATGGATGGAACTTCCAATGATCGGTGTTCTAGCGTTGGAGTTGCGTTAATAGCTCCTGAGAAACTATCGATCTGCTTTGCCTTGAAACTCGACTTCCCTACAACAAATAATGAAGCTAAGTATGAAGCCTTGATCGCCAGGCTCAAACTTGCTAGAGAACCGGGAGTGGAAACTTTACATATCTTTTTTGATTCCTGGTTATTAGTATGCAAAGATGGGGAAGTTAATCTTGCTAGGAGGCAACGTCTTGCTCCTTATCTAGGCCAAGTCCAAGAGCTACTAGCCGACTTCGAGTATTGCACAATTACACACATCTTCAAAGAATGAAATGACACTGGCCAAGTTGTCAAGTTCTAGGGATGTGCACCTATCACACTTTGTTTCGGTTGAAGTACTTAACATTCCAAGCATTGACAGATGGAGATCGACTAGATCTTGGAGACAAAGCCAGAAAAGGAGTCGTGGATGACTCCTATTAAAGACTATCTATAATGGGGAATTCTTTCTGAATAGAGGAATGAAAAACGACATATCCTCCTCAACGCTTACTGCTGCATCATCCAAGAAGGAGTCATATATAGAAAGGGCTTTCTGCATTCCTCTGCTTCAGTGTATCACCCATGATGATATTAAACGAGTCTTGAGAGAAGTTCATGAAGAAGAATAGGGCGTTCATACCAGGGGGCAAACCTTGACAAAGAAAATACTCCGCTATGGGTATTACTGGCCAATTGTCAATCGAGATGTAACTGATCATGCTATTCAATGCAATGAGTGCCAGATGTTTGCAAAAGTTCCAAGGGCCCCCACCGATGAAAATTACTCAAATGGTCACTCCATAGCCGTTTGCCACTTGGTGTATTGATAGTATCAGCTCCTTGCCGATTTCTAAAGGTGGTGCGAAATACGCCATCATAGCAGTGGATTACTTCGCCACATAGGTTGAAGTTGAACCTTTAGCCGCGATCACAATGAAAAAAAAGCAATCAACTTCATTGTTCAAAACGTCATCTGTCGTTTTAGCCTTTCACGAACCATTGTAACCGATAATGGAACCCAGTTCGACGGTGTTGAATCCAAAAACTTCAACAACGACATCATATTAAAAAGAGATTTGCGGCAATTTCTCACCTTCAAGCTAATGGACAAGTCGAAGCTGTTAACAAAATCATAAAGTTCATTCCGAAGAAGCGTTTGGAAAAGGCTAGAGGCAAGTGGATCGACAAACTCTCATCAGCATTATGGGCATATAAAATCACCCACAAGTCCACGACTAGCCATACTCCATTCATCCTTGCTTACAGCTCCGAGGCCGTCATCCCTATAGAACTTGAAGTCCCCTCTCATTGAATGACTTAATACAACCTCTATTCATTATAAAATAATATATAAACAAGAAATTGCAATCCAATTGCAATTAAACTAGAAGGAATTGGTGATGACTCATGAGCGTACAAACGCATATGGGATCCAATGACAAGAACGTGTACCTGAATGTGCAAATGTATATTCAAAAAATTTCGACTTCTTGAAATCGACAAAAATTGAATTTTCACCTGGAGTTATTAAAGAAAAGTCTGGATCAGATAGCCAAACCTTACTAACCCTGTAGAACCGGACACAGATTGCAACTAATGGAATACAATCTTGAATTTATACTATTGGAAATCGACCCAGCATCATGACGATCAAAGAGGGATACAAAACTTTGGGAAGATAATTCAACAAAAGGATAATGACTATTCAGGAAACTGGATGGATTTCTTTCTGGTGATTCTAACTTGCTTCGATCAAAGCACATCATATACGCAACAAGATGTACTTTTAGGGGTAAATGCTATCTGGCATTTTGACCCGGCTATATCCGAACTTACTGGACAAGTTAGACTCGACTGTCATCAATGCCAGTATCCCAGAGCGATGATTATGGGGTCCAAAAATCAAGCATAAGTGATCATATGAAGTAGAAGCATGAAAGCTCACTACTCCTTGAAGATGGACCAGGTACGATCCATATTCAACACTATGGATCATATCATATCGATTCCATAACTCAATTTTGCAGAGATGATCGATTAGTAACTCAAAATCTACACATGTTATCAATATGAAACTTGGAGTAGAAGCTTAATACAACATGTGGAACACCTCCTAGAGATCTCATTCCAATTGGAGGAAGTTGGAGAGATCGGCATAACTCCCTTTGGAGGGATCGACGGAAATTAGAATTCAAGCAACACTACTTCGTGGAAAATGTGATATCTCAGAAACCCTATGTTGGAATTGCACTAAATTTGGGGAGCAAATAGCTAACATCATGGGGAATCCCTCATAGGGATGGCATCCTATTTGGATGCATTAATAAGGATTAGTACCAATCGCTATTGTTGGCCCCGATGGGCCTGCGAATTTTTGGGTTGCCTCATCTTGGTCTCTCGAACATTCTGCTAAAATTTCAGTCCAATCCATGCATGTCTTCCCCTATAAATATAGTAGGCATGGTTTCAGAAAAGGGATCCTGCTTTCTCCGCCGAGGCTCTGCCATTTTCATTCTTCACTTTTGTGCTACTAGATCCCAGCTGATCCAAACATTCTTGTAATGATAATCAAGTGGAAGATCGATAATAATATGAAGTGGACGTAGGCCAAGATTGCCAAACCACTATAAAAATCTACGTGTTCATTTATGATATTAGCTCTATTTAATTTCATTCTTCATTTAATCTCTACTAGATTCTATTGGGTGTTGATGCTCATTTTTGGCATCAACAGCAGTACCATTAACTTGCCTAACCAAGAAGAACCTTGTATTTGCGTGGGACAAAAGGTGTGCAAATTCTTTTAAGACATTGAAGGGGTTGCTAATTAGTGCACCTGCGTTGACGAATCCTAATGAATCAAAATATTTCACTGTATACACCGATGCTTGTGATATGGAATTGGGAGCTGTCCTTATGCAAGAAAGGAAGGTACTAGATATGCTAGTAGACAATTGAAGGATCATAAGAAAAGGTATCATACTTATGACTTAGAATTAGCAGCTATTGTTTTTGCTTTGAAGATGTGGAGGCACTATCTTTTGTGAGAGAGGTTTGAGTTATTCACTGACCATAAATCCCTTATGTTCCTCTTTTCCCAAAAGTACTTGAATTTTAGGCAGTGGAGATAGATGGAGTTTATAACATCATGGACTTGAGATTCAATTTACCTCAGCAAAGGGAATTTGGTTGCCGACGCCCTTAGTTGGTGGCATGCTACTCTTAATGCTATTTACGAGTGAAGGAAGTTGAAGTTTCTCTCAAACTTTAATTTCCAACCGCCAGTAGTACTCACTCAAGGATATCCGGAAGTTATGGAAGTAAAGCCAGCGTTAATGGATCGTATAGGGCTAGGGTAAAAGGAGGTTGCGATGTTGGTGGAGATTTTCAACAAGCTTAGAAGAGGAGTGTGATTTCCCTATGATGGTAGATATGCTTTAGATCAAAGAGGATGGATAAGGAGAGATGGACGTCTATGTGTCCTAATGTTAGAAGACGTGTTGTAGGAACTTCTAGTGAAATGCCACCACTCTAAGATGACTATTCACTCCAGTGGAGATAGGATGTATAGGGATATGAAAAATATCTTCTATTGGCTTGGAATGAAAAGAATGGTAGCGGAGTATGTCTCTAAGTGTTTAACATGCCACCACCAAAACCCGTGCCATAGCGTAGTGCCCCCACATTATGGATTCGAAACTCAACTTAAAGGCGGTGCATTCAATCCACTTCCCTTGCGTCCTGTGACCGACCAGGGCATAGAGGATCAGGCGGTAGCTTCTGAATTGCAACCAAGGAACAGACAAGCAACTGCTACTCAAACGATACTCCCAAAGGTTGAAGAGCATAGGTGATGTGACTCTAAGATAAACAATAAACTTTGGCCCAAAGCCAAACTCGAGTAAAACCAAGATTTTCTCCAAGTAGACGCCAAGATGACTCCAAGCACCGTTCTTCACTGACCCAGCACTTCAAATTCAGAGACTCCAAGCAAACCAACTGCTGACTCTAAGCTATAGAAGATTTTCTCAGGTCCGACTCCAAGTAACTTACCATTGATCCGTCAATATCGATCCATCTTGCTTTGCACATATCTCGAGAATGTATGCATCATTCACAAGCATAACAAGTAGCTGTAACTTAAAAATGAATTGGATTAATGATGACTGAAGCATCTCCCCCAGTCAAAGCCTATTCATTGAACTCATTCAGTGTGCAGAATATCCAAGGAAATTCAATGTACTAATCATATCGGTTTACTCAGGGAAAACTGCCCTGGACTACATCTCATGAAATTCGAGTGGCATATGAATTCCGCTAGAGCGATATGTGCCATCGAATGCAGACACTTTCTTATATTCCTCGAAGGTGTATCGATCATGCGGTTTATGACTATCGCCCAGATCTATCTCCTCATTCAATCAACCGGATCAGAAGTTTGTCGAGCAGTTCAGAATGCTTGCGACTCATACCAAGGATGTGATTTCTTTATCCAATTTATTCCAAATGCTAGGTGAGCCACTCAAAGACTTCCTATCGAGATTCAATATCATCGTCGTCATCACTAAAGCGAGCAATCCAGCAAGGATATCATACTAATGGCGTTGATGAGGGGAATCGATCCCTAGATAGATTTTGGTAGCAAGTTAGTTGGAGAGCCTCCAATGACCTTGGATCATTTATGTTACAAAGTGAATCAGAACCTAAGCAAGGAGGAGGTAAAGCAGACTAGCCGAAAGAGCAGTACATGCCTATTGGCAAAGGACTCAGATTCCAGGAGACGACCCAGAAGCTCAAAATTCAACTCATGTACTCCTTTGAACGATTTAATCAATAACATCTACTTGGAGACTCACGGCTCGGATCAGTACTGAATACCATCCTTGAGAGAGTCCACCGAATCCCGGAGAAAATCCAAGGAATGTTGTATATTCCAAGATGTACACGGTCCTTACAGTGGCGATTTCAAACACCACCGGGATGTGATCGGAAAGCTGATTCAGAAAGAAATGTTTCGATAATATGCACAAGCCCCATGAAATAGCGGGCAAGGAACATCTGACCCCTATCAATAAAGAACTTTGATTATTAACTAGACCACCCACGGTCGATTTCCAACTGAGAAGGGCTTGGACAAAGTGGAATAGCGAGCATACAACATTGCTTCACTTATCAATGAGATTTATTCCAATCTTCTTTGAATTATTTCTAGTTCAATTTCAATTGTGTTGTGAACTATGACCAACTTGAACTAAACTACTTCCAAACAATGCAGGTGACCAAGTACTTAGAGTTGGACGCTAACCAATCTCCGCGGACCATGATCGGACCTTTGGAGTTTCATAAAAATAAGCATGATTCAACCACTCATCAGCTACCATATGCCTCTGACTTAGGGCCAATGACTTGAAATGGAAATGCTCGATATGATCAGGATCCAGCAAAATTTGGACATGACTGATCGTACACTCATCAACTTCCACACCTGACTTGGAGACCAAAGAAAGACTTGGAGACCAAAGAAAGACTTGGAGTGGATGCAACCCAACCATCCACTCCATAGCTTATACTTGAAGTTTGCCAAAATACTTATGCCTCTCTTGAAGCTCAGCATGACCAAGGTCTAACTAAAGTGGACGCGATTCGACCATCAACACATTAAATCCTACCCTAAACATAAGAGGTAGTTCGAAAGCTTCGCTTAAAGTAGGCATGATTGACTACCTACTCATCAACCACTGCCCTCAACATGTGGACACAACTTCAGCTTGAGGTGTATGTGACATGACCGTCCAATCCAAGTACGGATGTGATCCGACATCCATTGCCTACTACCTTCCATGACTTGACAAGAGGAGCTACAACGACCAAGTGGATACGAATCGATCATCTCACTTGCCAAGTTATGTTCTTGATGCTGGGTCAGAATTCCATTCCATGATTGAATTTGATTCGACCATTCGTTCGATAACTCTTACCTTGACTTGGCAGATGGACTATAAACATAAATCGAGTGGAGACCGCCCACCCGTGAGACAACTCTAAGTCCCCAGAGTGCGGGTTGGAGTATAAACATAAATCGGGTAGAGATCGACTTCTCATAACACAACTCTAAGTCCCCAAAGTGCGGGCTGGAGTATAAACATAAATTGGGTGGAGACTGACCGCCCGTGAAACAATTCTAAGTCCCAAAGTGCAGACTGGAGTATAAACATAAATCTAGTGGAGACAAACCACCCGCAAAACAACTCTAAGTCCCCAGAGTGTGGAATGGAGTATAAACATAAATCGGGTGGAGACCGACCGCCCACGAACAAACTCTAAGTCCCCAGAGTGTGGACTGGAGTATAAACATAAATCGGGTAGAGACCGACCGCCCATGAAACAACTCTAATTCCCCAAAGTGCGGACTGGAGTATAAACATAAGTCGGGTGCTGATCGACAGCCCGCGAAACAAATCTAAGTCCCCAGAGTGCAGACTGGAGTATAAATATAAATCGGGTGTGAGCCGACCGCCCATGAAATAACTCTAGTCACCCTGTGCGGATTGGAGTATAAACACAAATTGGGTGCGGTTCGACCACCCGCCAACAAGCTCTTATCCCAGAGTGTAGATGTGAGTATAAACAAATAGATGATTGCAGTTCGACCACTCAATATTCCATAAACTTCAACCAGAACTCAACAAAAGGAGTATAAACTCTCTATGGATGGAATTCGACCATCAATGAACTAACTCCACTAACTCAAGACTGGGGGGCAGGAGTAAAATTTGCTGAAAGCTGAATACGACAGCTCACTATAGCTCCAGCTTGGTGTTCTTTACAACTCAAGGCAATGACTACAGGGAGGCCTTGACACAAAACCAATCGAAACGACATCCAAAGTTACAGATGACCGACTATATCGTACCATCGGATCGAGGGTCAATATCGATCCGCACTAACCACAGATGGATGTGACGCGAACGTCCATCGAATAACTCTGGTCACTAGAGTGTGGATAGGAGAATAAAACACGAATGAGTGCGATTTGACCATTTATTCTCCATCACCTTCCTTCGATCCATCAAAAAGAGTATGAAATTGGATGAGCATGACCCGACTGCACCTGAGCCAATTCATTCCTTGATCCGCTGAGAGAATATCAATCAAAATGGATGCTTCTGACAATTTAGCTCCAAATAAATGTGACGCAACCGTTCATTCGTTGACTCTTACCATGATCCGACTAGAAGAGCAATACAAAGCAGACATGGCTCGACCATCCGCACACTTACCTTGCCCTTTGTCCGACAGAGAAAGCATCAATCACTAGTTAGATGTGACTTAACCATCTATTCTTTGTTCTTGCTTAGAGTATGGTGACATCTGCACCAAAAATAGACGTGATCAACCGCCCAATACCCAAATCATGCTTCAAATCAGATGGAGCATTAAAGTCTTCCCCAGGAAGAGAAAACCAGAATATGTTCGAATCATCTTTCCATCAACTAGTTTGATCCCACGATTCAATGGGAAAGAGTATAAAGCTAATGGGAACATAACTTGCCTACCTACTTATCGACGTATACCCCAGACTTGGAGGCATGAGCGAGAAACAAGATAAATGTGAACCGACCATTCATCAATCAACTCTAAGTCTTTAGAGCATAGTTGGGAGTATAAACACGACTAGGACGAGACTCGACCGTCCATGTAGTACATTTATCAACCTGAGACTGGGAGTAGAATTGTAAGCATCCAAAGACCGACTATAGTAGCTCAATATTATGACTTGTACCTGGCATTCACAACGACTCAAGGCTACGATCGAAAGGATGCCTAGAGATAGAATCGTCGAATCGATGCCCAAGCTCATTGGCAAATGACCATCACTCCAACCTAAATGATGAGTAACATATTATGAATACATTGAGTGGAAAGCACGTTACTCGAATATACAAGCAGATTCAAACTCAAAGCAAGAGCCAGCCATGTAGTTTCACGCAACACGAGGTTGAACCCTACTTGACACTTTATTCAATGTGCTTCTAAGCCTGACCTTCGGTCTGTTGTAGATAATCGCCCAAAGAATCTAGAACCCTTCACTATCACACTCAATAATTCATGACAAGCCTTCGGGATTCGACCGGAGTAACCATCATCATTAACCGTCCCAACCGAATTTCACAATGATTGTTGCGCGAAACAATTACGTTTGAACTCGAGAAATCCAGGACTGCACCCGTAGAGCTAACGATCAACATTACGATCAACCATGGCGACCAATTATGGGTACTGAAGATCGAATCACAGCTGAGTGCAATGATGATAAAGGAATTAGATGGCTTTCCCCGAACGAGTCTTGATGTGTTCGCTTGGACCCATTCTGACATGTGTGTGATCTCACCAATTATCGCAAGCCATACATTGAATATCGACCCGAGGCATGTCCTGGTGAAACAAAAGCAACGCGACATGGATCTGGAATGATCTGCTGCACTTAAAGAGGAGGTGGATAAACTTAAAAACAATGGATTTATCCACGACGCCCTCTACCCAAAATGGGTATCCAATCCAGTTCATGTAAAAAAAGAGCTGATGGAAACTGGCGGACATACGTCGACTACTCTGACCTAAACAAGGCATGTCCGAAAGAAAGCTTTCCATATTTAAGGATCAACCAGCTAGTAGACTCAACCGCTGGATATTAACCGCTTTCATTTATGGATGTTTACTCCAGATGCAACCAGATCCTGATGCACGTCCTCGACCCGGAGCACACCAACTTCATTACCGATCTAGGGTTATATCATTAAGTTGTGATGCCATTTGAACTAATGCTGAAGCTACTTACCTGAGACTAGTCAACCGGATGTTCAAAGATCAGATTGGGCGATCGATGGAAGTATATGCGGATGATATGCTAATGAAGTCACGACGATCAAATGACCACATCGATTAATTAGCGGAGATGTTTAGTTTCTCCAAAAATATGGAATGAAACTAAATCCCTTGAAATGCTCTTTCGACATTGCGTCAAGGAAGTTTTGGGGTTTCATCGTCAACTCTTGCAGAATCGAAGCTGATACCAAGAAGATTCAAGCAATTCGAAACATCTAGGTACCGAAGATGATTCAATAGGTACAGAACTTGAATGAGAAGTTTGTCGCCCTAAGCCGCTTCATCTCCAGGGCCACCGACATGTTTATTCCTTTCTTTGATTTCATCAGTAGAGGGAAAATGAATTTTGAATGGATGTAGGATTACATAGATGCGTTTTAAGCTCTAGTAGATCACTTAAAGAGACCGTCCTTCCTATCCAAGCTACTAGATCGTGAAGACTTATACATCTATTTCGCTATGTCGGTACATACCATAAGCATCACAATGCTATGTGAAGAGAAACGGATCCAAAGACCAGTATATGATGTAAGCAAGCGATTGACAGGCTCACCCCATTAACGTCTATACCGACTAGCCATTATGACAGGTTCTACAGCAACTTTAGACATTTGGAAGGTTACTTAAATGGAATATCGAGCTAAGCCAATTCGATATCAATAATCTTCCTCGAAGAGCTATCCATGGACAAACATTAACAGACTTCATATCTGAATTTAATACATCAAACGACTATCCGAAGAGTAGTGGAGAACTGACCAACTGATGTAAAATGTACACGGATAGAACTTCCAATGATCGGTGTTCTAGCGTCGGAGTTGTGTTAATAACTCCTGAGGAACGATCGATCTTCTTTGCCTTGAAACTTGACTTCCCTGCAACAAATAATGAAGCTAAGTATGAAGCCTTGATCGCCAGGCTCAAACTTGCTAGAGAACTGGGAGTGGAAACTTTACATATCTTTTGTGATTCCTGGTTAGTAGTATGCAAAGTCAGGGAAGTTATTCTTGCTAGGTGGCAGCGTCTTGCTCCTTATCTCGGCTGGGTCCAAAAGCTACTAGCTGACTTCGAGTATTGCACCATTACATACATCCTTAAAGAACGAAATGACACTGGCCAAGCTTGCCATTTCTAGGGATTCGCACCAAGTAGACTTTGTTTCGGTTGAAGTACTTAACATTCCAAGCATTGACAGATGGAAATCGACTAGACTTTGGAGACAGAGCCAGAAAATGAGTCATGGATGACTCCTATCACAGACTATCCACAATAGGGAATTCTCCCTGAACAGAGGAATGAAAAACGACATATCCTCCTTAAACCTTCACGCTGCATCATCCAAGAAGGAGTGATAGAAAGGGCTTTCTCCATTCCCCTACTTCGGTGTATCACCCATGATGATATCAAATGAGTCTTGAGAGAAGTTCATGAAGAGGAATGCGGCGATCACACTAGGGACAAACCTTGACAAAGAAAATACTCCGCTACTGGTATTACTGGCCAACTATCAACCGAGATGCAGCTGATCACGCTATTCAATGTGACGAGTGCCAGGTTTGCAAAATTCCAAGGACCCCCGCCAACAAAAATTACTCAAGTGGTCACTCCATAGTCGTTTTCCATTTAGTGTATTGACATCATCAGCTCCTTGTCGATTTCTAAAGGTGGTGCGAAATACGCCATCATAGCAGTGGATTACTTCACCAAATAGGTTGAAGCTGAACCTTTAGCGGCAATCAAAATGAAAAAAAAGTAATCAACTTCATTGTCCGGAACATCTTCTGTTGTTTTGGCCTTTCACGAACCATTGTAACCATAATGGAACCCAATTCGACAGCGTCAAATCCAAAATCTTTTGCCGATGGCATCCTATTAAAAAGAGATTTGCGGTAATTGCTCACCCTCAAGCTAATGGAAAAGTCGAAGCTCTTAACAAAATCATAAAGTCCATTTCGAACAAGCGTTTGGAAAATGGTAGAGGCAAATGGATCGACGAACTCTCATCAGCATTATGGGCATACAGAACCACCCACAGTTCCACGACTGGCCATACCCCATTTGCCCTTCCTAACGGCTCCGAGGCCGTCATCCCTGTAGAACTTGAAGTCCCCTCTCATTAAATGACTTATTACAACCACTATTCATTATAAAATAATATATAAACAAGGAATTGCAATCCAATGACAAGAACGTGTACCTGAATGTGCAAATGTATATTCAAAAAATTCGAATTCTTGAAATAAAAAAAATTGAATTTTCACCTGGAGTTATTAAAGAAAAGACTAGATAAGATAGCCAAAGCTTACTAGCCCAGTAGAACTGGACACAGATAGCAACTAATGGAATACAATCCTGAATTTATAATATTGGAAATCGATCCAGCATCATGAACGATCAAAGAGGGATACAACACTTTGGGAAGATAATTCAACAGAAGGATAGCGGCTACTCAGGATACTGGATGGATTTCTTTCTGGCGACGCTAACTTGCTTTGATTCAAAGCACGTCATGTTCGCAACAAGATGTACTTCGGAGGGCAAATGTTATCCGGCATTTTGACCCATCTATATCCGAACTAACTGGACAAGTTAGACTCGACTGTCATCAATGCCAATAGCCCAAAGCGATGATTGTGGGGTCCAAAAATTAAGCATAAATGATAATATGAAGCAGAAGCATGAAAGCTCACTACTCCCCGAAGATGGATCATGTACGATCCATATTCAACACTATGGATTATATCGTATCGATTCCACAACTCAATTTTGCAGAGATAATCGGTTAGTAACTCAAAATCTACACATACTATCAGTATGAAACTTGGAGTAGAAGCTTACTACAACATGTGGAACACTCCTTAAGGATCTCATTCCAATTAGAGGAAATTGGAGGGATCGGCATAACTCCCTTTGGAGGGATCAACAGAAATCCGCATTCAAGCAATACTACTTCACTGAAAATGCGATATCTCACAAACCGTATGTCGGAATTACACAAAATTTGGGGAGCAAGTAGCTAAACTCATGGGACGTCCCTTATAAGGATTGCAGTCTATTTGGATACATTTATAGGGATCTGTATCGATCCCTATTATGGGCCTCGATAGGCCTGCAAATTTTTGGATAGCCACGTCTTGGTCTCCCAAACCTTCTGCCAAAATTTCAGTTCAATCCGTCCATGTTTTCCCCTATAAATATAGCAGGCATGGTGTCATAAAAAGGACCCTGTTTTCTCTGCTAAGGCTCTGCCATTTTTATTCTTCACTTTTGTACTAATGGATCCCAGTTGATCCAAACATACTTCTAATGATAATCAAGTGGAAGATCAATAAAATACAAAGTGGACGTAGGCTAAGATTGCCGAACCACTATAAAAATCTGCATGTTCATTTATGATATTGGCTCCATTTTAATTTCATTCATCATTTGATCTCTACTAGATTCTATTGGGTGTTAATGCCCATTTTTGGCGTCAACAGCAGTACCATTAACTTGCCTAACCAAGAAGAACCTTGTATTTGCATGGACAAAAAGTGTGCAAATTCTTTTGAGACATTGAAGAGGATGCTAAATAGTGCACCCGCGTTGACGATTCCTGATGGATCAAAACCTTTTGTTATATACAACGATGCTTGCAATATGGAATTGAGAGTTGCCCTTATGCAAGAAAGGAAGGTAGTAGTTGTGTAGTACAAAATTGAAGGATTATAAGAAAAGGTATCCTACTTATGACTTAGAATTAGCAGCTATTGTTTTTGCTTTGAAGATTTGGAGGCACTATCTTTTGTGAGAGAGGTTTGAGTTATTCACTGACCATAAATCCATTAAGTTCCTCTTTTCCCAAAAGTACTTAAATTTTAGGCTGTATAGATAGATGGAGTTATAACATCTTATGACTTTTAGATTCAATTTACTTCAACAAAGGGAATGTGGTTGTCGACGCCCTTAGTTGGAGGCATGCTACTCTTAATGTTATTTATGAGTAAAGAAAGTTGGAGTTTCTCTTAAATTTTAATTTCCAACCGCCAGCAGTACTCACTCAAGGATAGCTGGCAGTTATGGAAGTAAGGCCAGCGTTAATCGATCATATAGCGCTAGGATAGAAGGAGAATGCGATGTTGGTGGAGATTTTCAACAAGCTTAGTAGAGGAGTGCAATTTCCCTATGATGGTAGATATGCTTTAGACCAAAGGGGATGGCTAAGGAGAGATGGACGCTTATGTGACCTAATTTTAGAAGATGTGTTGGAGGAACTTCTAGTGGAATGCCACCACTCTAAGATGACTATTCACCCCAGTGAAGATAAGATTTATACACTACTACAAAACAGGCCATTTGCATCGCCTCATTTGAATCGGTTTAAGTAAAAACTGATGCAAATAGAACTATTTGCATCAGTTCTGTCTTAATAACCGATGCAATTGGTACGTGGAAAGCAATAGGTAATAAAAAATCAAATTTGCATCAGTTGTCACCAACAATCGATGCAAATATGTCGATGCAAATAGTTTTAGTCGCATCGGTTTTAAAGTCAACCGATGCAACTACGTCTAAAATAATAATTTTCGTATCGGTTCCCTACAGGAGGCGATGCAATTTCAAATTATTTAGGATATTCGTTGCTGACCTGTTACATCCCGCCTTTCTATTTTTTTTGGCCGCTTTCCCCAAATATTTCGCCTGCTTCAACAAAAAAAAACCCTAAAATTGATTGTCACCGTACATTATTTCGTGGATTAGATTTGGCTATTGCATGAGTTTTGCTTTCGAAATAGCTAATTGAGCTACCGCAGGGGATAATTTGCTTTTGCGGTGATAGATTTGGCTGCCACAGTGATAGTTTTGCTTTTGAAACAGCTGATTGAGCTGCCGTAGGGGATAATTTGCTTTTGCAATGATAGATTTTGCTACCGCAACGATGGCTTGTTTAGCTTTCGCAGTGGTTGAATCCCTTTTGCAAATGACAATCAAGTGCTGCCGTAAGCATTGATTAGTGATGTAGCAGTTAAGTTTCACTTAAGTTTCACTATGCATGCTATCAGATTTTGAGAGATTTAAGGTATGTCATACTTTCGAAAATATACAAGTTTCGTTTATATGAGGTTTAAATCGAGTATGGTTTAGGCTAATTTGGATTTCAACTGTGTTTGGTTTTAAAACATAAGTAGCTTCAAGCATATGTAACTTTGATTTAGACATGAAACATTTTGGGTGGTTGACAATTTTAAAAAGGTTTGTTATGCTATGTTCTCAAATATAAACGTTTCCCAGAACACGTAATGTTTATGATGCTGAAAGCATACCTTAAAATCATACCTTATGCTTCCATGGTCCAAGTTAATTATGTGCATTTTTAGTTTTTATTTGTTTTATTTAGTTTTTATTGACTGTCTGTGTCTGTATAATTCATTATATACTCTAATATGTGATATTGGGATCAATTTTGAAATTATATATTGTATGTGTAATTTGTTTAGTTTAGTTTTTAATGACTGTATGATGACTCTGATCGAAATAATATATAGGGTCTGTATAATTCGTATATAATTAAACTTATATAGGGTCCTAAGGTTCCCACTTTCAGAGACAGAAGCATTGTTATGAATGATGAATCTTTGAACAATAACTTAAAGAACAATAGCCAAGTTAGGAACTTCAGGTATTGCTCTCCTGATTTTAACTATTTTATGCTTGAACTAAAAAGAAAAAGAAAAAAAATGTTTCTACAAAAATTTTGTTGACAGCTTTGGTTGAAAAATTGTAGACAGGAGGTGACTGAACCTCATTTGGGCAAATTTGGCATTGAGTAGTACTCTGCAGAAGAGTTTATAACATGTTGTAGTACAGTTCTGAGATATCATCATGTTCTAAAACTGATACTTTGAGTTAGTTTTCACCCTTTGTTATTGAATCAAAAAGTAAGTTAAGTTTTCATTTCATTATATCACTCATTAGTTTATATGTTCCACGCATCCTAATTAACTGCTTTCTAATTCTGTTCCTAACTCATTTATATTGCATTTATCATGCTTACCTTTTCTGCGTTGTTTTGTTGTTACTGATTAATGATTTTGTTATTATCTACTAAGATTTCAAATAATTTCCATTTCAGAGCACCACCATTCTGTTATTATCTACTAATATCTACCACCATTATAGTAGTTTGTAATCTCAAGCGATAATGGCGTATATTCCAACTTTTTTTTTCACCTGCACTATCCTCAAGTTAAATTCTTACCGTGTAATTCTTAAATTGATCTTTTTCTTTCATTTTTAGCACCCCCTCTATCTTCTGTATATACTGTATTTAAGTTACATGCATGCCATCTACTTCTTCAGCCTGAATATATGTTTTAAAATTCAGTCTCTTCAAAACTTATATTTTACTTGCTTCTATGGCCCATCAGCATAAAATATGTTGTTTCTGTTAAAAGGCACATGCCTATTTTGTTTTTAAAAAAAATATTGACAGTAACTAAATTACATAATAGATTAAAAGCTGTTACATGTAATTGTATATGTCTTAATCTGCATGCATAGTTCATAATTAGTATATTGTATTCTCCCTTCAATTTGCAGTAAACATCTTATTTCCCTATAATTCTAAATTGTTGAGTTAATTAATAATTTTTTGCTGATTTCATACAGAACTATCTACACTATGACTACAATTTGATATCATTGGTTATGAGTCTTCGACAAATTGACAGACGGATATTGGAAACTAAGCTTCACCACTCCTCTACTAATCCAATCAGGTTTCTCTTTTCTATTTGTCAAAATTTTTGGAAATTTGTATTTTTACTTTGTCTGCTACCCTGCTACCATTTTGGTATCTGTGCTTTACCTTGGAGTAGTAGTCGTTAAATTTAAACCAATTAATTCAAATAATAATTAACGTTTGGCTAAACTAACTACTGCGATGATGCATCATGTAAATTTAACATGAGGTAATCTATAAGAATTTATGTTCAAGTTGATAATCTTCACATATTTCACTATTTTTCGCATGTTTCACAAATAATATTTTGATCTACATCAATTTATAAAGTTACTGAAACTTTTTTGTTACAAACATAATATGTACTTTATAATTTTTTTTTCATAAAACCTTTTTGAATCTATTTAGTTCAACCTTACGTTCTAGCCCTTTAAACATTGTAATCATGTCATCAGCTTCTTCTTTTAGAAAGAAAAAATATATATTTGGAAACCCATGTATGTCCTAAATATTCCATTTTGTTGTTTGGATTAATAAAATGAAATCTACAGCTATATTGATATTATCAAGCTTTTATATTTTGAAGGCAACCGTTTATTATTATTGGGAGGCAAAAACGTCATTATGTTGCAAATGGTTCCATTTAACCAAATACCGATGTTGAAGATATATGTACACATTATGCACATATATTGGATTGTGAGGAAGTGAAGTTATAATAACTCATCAGTAACTAATGAGATTAAAAGTTGAGAGTTGTAACACTGAAACAATCATAATTTTGAATGTTCTCGTTGCATTCCTGGATCAAGTTTGTTTATCAATATCTACTGCACTAGTTTCTTTGTGTCCATGCTAAATGTTGTATCTAGTGCTTTGAGCGATAGCATACCGCTTTCTACTATCCACATCGCTGTGTACAAAGCTCTGTAGAATTATCTAATATCCCTTGCACTAAATGCTCCATATCCTGAAAATAAAAAAGGAAAATTCAAATACTACCTTACTACACATAAAATGATAACAGTCAGTCCAGGGTCGCCAGCAAATCTATGATAAATTAAATGTAAAATCTTATCTGTTCTCCAAATATTTTGGTACAAACATTTACATAAAAACTCCTTAACCTATAAGCTTTGCAAAATCTATGATATCTGCATTAAATAAAATTCAATACGTATAAGCTTTTATAAAAAAAATAATGGTTGTTTTATAACTCATTTCTTAGTACCATGACCAAATGAACTTCCTCTTCTAACATCCCATTAAAATGGAGGTCATAACTGTTAGCAAAATTATTATCGTCAAAGACTTATCCTTTTGATTTTCACAGTTTATTGTGAGAAAGCTCAATAAATGAATAATTTTTAATGCCTATACTTTTCAGTTATTTGGCACAAAATTGAATGTATGTTTAGGGAAATGAAATAAGTGTCAACACCAGATAATTATACATGGAGAGTCCAAATACAAGATTATATTTCATATACCCATCAGACATCTCGACATAAACATAATGAATAGTCTCATCAAATATTTTCACAAAATTGTGCTCAGTCAAAATATTGCTTTTTCCAGTCAAGACCCTCATTCACAAATTATTTATGCATTATTTGGTTTTGAAATCATTCAGTGCAAATGAAAAAATGCATAGTGATATAAATCTGATGTCTAGTTTACTAAGAAAGGTGATACACTTGTGTGGATATCTTTTTGGTAGCATAATCAGGTTCATTCAGCTACAAAGCTCAACTGCTTTCATTTACAGTTAACTCTGTTGTAACTAAGCTGTTGTACTTTCAGTACATTTTATTGCGATGAAACTACCAATGAAATGTAATTTTTATTTTTTTCTACTAAATATATAATGTGCTTATGAATGCACAATGCATTCTCATATGCTAAGTCAAAATATTGCCTTTTCCAGTCAAGACCCTCATTCACAGATTATTTATCCATTATTTGGTTTTGAAATCGTTCAGTGCAAATGAACAAATGCATAGTGACATAAATATGATGTCTAGTTTAACTAAGAAAGGTGAATACATTTGTGTGGATATTTTATTTGGTAGCATAATTAGGTTCATTAAGCTACAAAGCTTAGCTTCTTTCATTTACAGTTAGCTCTCTGTTGTAGCTAAGCTGTTGTACTTCCAGTATATTTTATTGCGATTAAACTACCAATAAAAGGTATTTTTTTTGTTCTACTAAATATATAATGTGCCTATGAACGCACAATGCATTCTTATATACTACACTAAAATCCAAATCATCTCACCAATCAAATAGGGTTAAGTTCAATTGTATCATTATATTCTAACTTGGTTGTTTCAAGTTGTTTCAAGTTTGGGTGATGGTTGTTGAAGGCAGTGGGGAGGTGATTGATGCAGAAGTTGAAGGAGTATGGGGAACTTGGTTGGTTGAGGGAGTATGCAGTGTTGCTGGCAGGGAGCGATCTGGTATTTTGGGAGATTGGTTGTATAGTTGGGTGGATGACGTGCAGTGAAGGGTGAAGTTTGGTTGTTTGTGGTAGAGGGGATGGGTGTTGCGATTGGTGGAGAGTGGTTGTAATTACAGTTTGTTGACAGTGAGTTGCTGGAGATGAGGTTGGTTTTTTTTGCAGGAGTGGTGTGGTATTTGCTGAAATGGTGGATTTTAGGCTGTTTCAGAGAGGGGAGATGCAGGTGGTTATAGGTAATGGGGAGTAACAGTATTGATGGAGATTGAGGTAAAGGATGATGATTGAGTATTATGAAGTGGATGAAGTGTTATGCTTAGAAGGTGAAGGGCAGTTGAGTAGTTTGCAGTGAGTTTGTTTGGTGTTTGTAGGTGGTTACTGTATTTTGCAATATAAGGGTGAATGGAAGGTTGGATTCGGCAGAGGCGGAAGACAGTGTTTTAGGTGCATGATGTAGAGCTCAGGTGGTATTGGATTCAATGAACTGTTTATATTAACATAAAGTTGAACTTGATTATGCAGTTTTATAGATGATGCACTGAATGAAGGCATACCTGTAGTGTTCTTGACGACATACAGTAAAAATGGGATAATTTGTCCAGGTTTGTTTGTTGAAACATTGGTAACCTGTAACTGTGCCATATTTTGTTTTGTTATACACAAGTTTCTTAGATAGACCTAATTGTATATTTAATGAATTTTCAACCAATGCTGGCTCACATACATAACTACTACCTGTCATCATAACAAATGTAAAATAAAAGTTCGACGATATGCGTCTAGAAAATTTGTATAATTTTTTCATCAGTCGCAAATTTTGTTGATCAATCTATGATTTTATAAAAGAAAAGTTAAAAGTTTATAAAAGAAGTTGCAGAATAAAAATTAGTTTAGGGGATGCTTTAGCTTCAATATAAGAGTTTCATTTATCTCCGCACGACGCTGCCAAATGTATTCTGCTGTAGTAGTTTTAGGATTTACCACCAGCATCATGCATGTTTGAATCTTGAAAGACTATATTCTTTATAGCTTCAATGTTAGATTCTACCAATGCTACTGCTAAATGTATTCTGTACACAACAAACATGTTTATTTCTTGTTTTTCCAGGTTCAAGTTGACATTGGAAACATGGAACGCAACATATGATTTTGAGCTGAAGCCTAAAAATTTGGGTTTTCCCGATTCCATGAAGTTTTTAAGGTTTTCACTATACTATTTCTTAATGGTTGTACTAATTAAAGATCTGAATTAAGACTATACCACTTAATGATTGTACTAAAGATCTAAATTATTCTACTAAAATGAATTGATATATGTTTATTTTGGTATTATGTTATTCAGTTTGTATTTGCCATCAAATTTACTTTTGAATGATTGTAATATTGCATGCAATAATATATATATATATATATATAGTCTATTTGAGTACTGTAATAATGGTTTCTGAGAATGGTTTTTTTGCATCAGGTATAAATAGCTGATGCAATAGAGGGATTAGTTTGCATCAGTTGTTATAAAAAACCGATGCAATAGAGGGATTAGTTTGCATCGGTTTTCAACAACAACCTATGCAACAAGTTCCTTTGTTGCATCGGTTTTCATTACAACCGATGCAATATGGGCTGTGTTCAAGCAACCAACCATGATATTTTGCATCAGTTGTTAGTAACAACCGATGCAAAAAGGACCTTTTTGCATCGGTTTCAGAACTGATGCAAAAGTGTTAAGCCTGTTGCATCGGTTGTATATGCATCGGTTGCTGAACTGATGCAAAAGGGGGGTAAACAACCGATGCAAATGGTCTGTTTTGTAGTAGTGATAGGGATATGAAAAGGATTTTCTATTGGCTTGGAATGAAAAGAATGGTAGCGGAGTATGTCTCCAAGTGTTTAACATGCCAAAAGATTAGGATGGAACAAGGGAAGCCTAGAGGATCGTTATTGCTATTAGAGGTGCCGACTTAGAAGTGGGAGCATATATCTATGGACTTTATATATGTGTTTCCAAAATGTCAAAGGGGCAATGAAGCTATTTGGGTTATAGTGGACGGACTCATTAAGAGCGCTCACTTTATTCTTGTTAGAAGCAATAGGACTACAACATCTCTAACACCGATTTATGTTAAGGAGGTGGTGTTACTCCATAGAGTTCCAGTCAGTAACGTTAGTGATAGAGACCTCTTGTTCACTGGTGAATTTGGGGAGTTTGCTATCTGCTTTGGGGACGACTTTGAGTCTTAGCACCGCTTATCACCCTCAAAACAATGAACATACGAAAAAAGTTAACCGAATTTTAGAAGATTTGTTGAGAGCTTGCATCATGGATGCTGGAGGATTTTGGGAACAACACTTACCTTTGGTAGAGTTGACATACAATAATAGTTACCAAGCAACGATTGCAATGGCACCCTTTGAAGCCTTATATGGGAGACCGTGCAAGCCTCTTAATTGTTGGTGGGAAACTACTGAAATAATCATACATGGACCAGATTTTATCCTTGAGACCTCAGAGAAGGTAGAATCGATTAGGCGATGAATGAAGGCCGCATAGGATCGTTAGAAGTCCTACGTTGACAGGCGAAGAAAGAAATTAGAGTTTGATGTTGGAGCTATGGTATTCGTCAAGGTTTCCCCTATTAGGAAGCTTATGATGTTTGGTACTTCTGGGAAGTTGGCGCCTAAGTTTGTTAGGCCTTTCTCGATTTTAGAGAGGGTGGGCAAAGTTGCTTACCGAGTGGAGCTTTCGGCCAAGCTAACGGGGGTCCATGACATTTTTCATGTTTCACATTTGAGGAAGTGTCTGCATGACACTGCCATTGTGGTAGAGCCTGATCAGTTAACAGACATTGAGATAGAGCTGATCGCATCTATGTCATCGCATGCATAATGGGAAATGGTAATAAGTAGCTTTGTAACAAGGAAACCAAATTGGTACAGGTTCAATAGGGAGATAACCTAACAGAAAGCACATGGACCGAAGAATAGATGAAGGCTTCTCACCCTGAGCTTTCCTCTAGTAAATTTTCTCTCCAAATTTAATAATTAGATGCATTTTGGTTGCTAGATTGGATGGTAGGAGATGGTTGCCAAACCTTTTATTTTATTTTAATTTTGGCACTTATATAGAATTTTATGTATATTTAGGATGTTTGCATACATGCATATACATCATGACCTTGCATTCACGATAGGATTGAGCTCACCTATAGTATGTTGCATACATAATCACATTGCATTTTTAGTTGAGTAGATGGTTGTGTAGATTATCATAAATAGCTTGGTTGCATAACATGGTTATTGGGTGTGAGTTACATTATTTGCCCTCAGAGATTTTGGGGCGAAATCCATTTTAAGGAGGGGAGAATATAACACCCCATAAAATTTAATAAGAAATTAAATAATAAAAATAGGGCTAACAATGTAATTTCTGTAAATTTGGAGGAAATTCAAAGTTTGAAATTTGAATCTAAGTAGTGCCAAGGCTGGAAGTAATGTTAAGTATAATGTTCACATTGACAGTAATTTAATTAGAAAATTATTATGGTAATAAATCAAAATAAACGGAAGAAAATAAAATGGACGAGAATAGACGAGGAAGTTGGTGCTAGTAGTCGACTAGTTGGGTCATTCCAGCAATGAAAAGTCATGGCGTGGACAGCCTGGATTCCTTTATTTGAAATCCTACGGCTCCCGTTCCTTTCTACCTCTATAAATAGACCCCTAGACCCCTCCTCACTTTTCCTCATAAAATTCGATAGCAACGGTGAAGCTTTGTCAAACTCTTTCCCTTTAGGATTTTCGTAAATAGTAAACTTTTGGTAAGTAATTCTAATTTCTAATCTCTAATTTAAATTAAATTCCCAGTACTCCTTCCTTCTACCTTTTGATTTCTGAAATCTAATATATATATACAATCCATTTGTTGTATATTCAAAAGGGGGAAGATATAGCAAAGATTTAGGAGTGGTATAAATCAGATCCAAACTTAAATCAAGGAACCATCTATGAGTGGAATTTCAAATTTTCCCATTCTAGTTTCTATGTTGTATTTATTTGGATATGATATAAGCCTGGGAAAATTCTATAAACAGAAACCCTAAAAATAATAAAACCTTGGAATTTCCCGTAAGTAAATATCAATCTTTTAATATGTTGGGATTGTAATTGTTTTTATATTAATATAGTAAAATTGAATCAAATTGTTGCAATTAGATAATCTATAGTCGATTCAACCTATTTTCTTTTGTCTCCAATTGCAGTGTGTAACGACCCGGAATTTTGGACCATTCGCATCCATTATAAGTGTATAGGTAGACACTCATGCCGGAGTTGAATTGCTCAAAATACCGCGTTGTTAATTTAAATTGGCAAAACTGAACATATACAGTAAATAGATATAATCACAGATCACAGACACAGAGTAATAAATGCAGCGGAAATAAAAGAGATAGTAGTTCATGAAGCTACTATATGAATATATAAAATACATCAGAGTTTACAACAGAAGAGTAATACGATACATCAGATACAAATCAGAATACATCACTGGAATCATCGAATACTGGAAATAGAATAGATGGCTGGATCTTCAAGCAAAGCTCCAACTTCAAAGGTGAGTCTCGAAAGCTGAACCACTCAGTCTGACCCGAGCGTAAAGCAAAATACAAAACACTCGAGTCAGGATTAACATTCTTATATTAATAAATCCAACTCAAGTGAAATAGCAATTGAAATACAAGTAACTCAAAGGATGTTTGGAATACCCATCCTTTAAGGATCCGTTAAACTATCTACTAGGTAGTAATGTACGCTAAGTAGATAATGTCTATCAGTAATATAATGATATCAAAGTAGGGTTAAGCAGGGCCCATACACCTCTTAACCTGTTTATTCCCAAAAGCATATACAAGACCGTAGTTTCCCCAAAACCGGAAGTCACCAGAGGGCAATCCATATACTAAAGGTACAAATCAAAATCGTAGTGGTCGCGAATAGGATAATCAGTATGACAAGGTACATGAGGCGATACCAACTAGGATACTAGTAGTTGCCTGATCCGGACTGATGTTGGGCATAGCAGCTACTACCCCAACACCGCGAAACAACACTCCCAAATCGAGGGGTGCACCCAAATCGAATCACAAAAGTAATAGATATGGTATCGAAGAAGTGTGTCCGCTAGAGATGGCGATCCTCAATGGCCCGGCGCGGCTACTGTTTTAGTCATGTCAGGGGTCATCCAAAATCGTTCTCTTTCTTCAGTCAACGCGTTCACCAAAACCATCCACTTCGTTCTGGATCAACACTCCGCGTATAATTATTAAAGTGGTTTCGGTTCAGATAGAGAGTATATCCATTACCGATCCTGGTCTCTTTAATAACTTTCGTAATTATTACACCGATTGGTCGTTTATATATTTCAAAAACCAAATCAATTACAATTTCGATTAGAATTCGTAAATCAACATTCATTTGTTTTTCAAAACCAATTTCCAAAAATTTACGTTTCAAAACTTCCAAATTATCATTTCAAAATCTTATAATTCAATTTCAATTTCTTTTAAAACAATTCAAATATTGATTCAAGTTCGTATATAAGTTTCATTCCGAAATCATTTAAATTAATTTAACATTCAAACCAATTTAAATCCATTTATCCATTTCATTTAATATTCGTTAAGTTACTTTTCATTCAAAACAATTTCTATTAAATTTCCAATTCGTTAAATCAATTCTTAAGTTCAACTTCATTTAATCAAAATCTACAATTTTTGAATTAAACTAAATTCGTCAAATCAAATTCTTTACATTTCATGTCTTACATTAATTCCAAAATATCACATTTCATTTCTTGTTAAAGAAAATCAATTTCACTTATTTACTTTCTTAAATAATTTTCCAAAACTTAATTAATAAAGAAACTCAATTTCAATTATTACGAAGTACAATTCACTTATTAAAAATTCAATTTAATTTAATCATTAAATAATTCAATCTTATTTAATTATTAAATAATTCAAAACTTAATTATTAAATAATTCCAAAGTTTAATAATTTCAACTTAATTATAATTTCAAACTTAATTATTAAATCATTTCAAAGTTTAATAATTTCAAACTTAATTATAATTTCAACTAAATTTTAATTTCAAACTTAATTATTAAATCATTTCAAAGTTTAATAATGTCAAACTTAATTATATCATTTCTCAAATTAAACAACATTCTTTCATCAATTACATTGTTAATATTTTGTTTCATATTATGAAATATTAACATTTTCCTTTCATTAAAAATTCAAATTTCAACTTCATTTCAAAACCATAATATTTATTCAAATAAAATCTTTATTTATTTCTAAATCAAATTATTGACCAATCGGGTTTTTATTTAATTCTCTATATCTAAGGTCAAAGTTCAATTGGGTATTTATCATTTCAACCCGATTCCAATTTAATTCAAAAATCAAAGTACAACAAAGGGAACTTGCAGTGTGATAACTGGGATGGTGTCAAAGTAAATAAACAAGCAATAACAACAATCAATATCAATCCAATAATCAATTCAAATAATCCCGAAATAACCGTATTAATTCGCATTGTTATTTGTACGAATTAATATAATTATTTCTAGAATCTACACTATCATTTCATGTAGATTAAAGATTATTACATTACGGTTTTCACTTGTCATTTATTTACAACTTCATACATCATCAATTTAACAACATACATTCAGTGGTTCAAAGTGTAATTAAACAAATCCTACGTGCCAATAAATTTAACAGTTAAAGGGGTCATATTATACAATGTCATTAAATCAAATTTAACATTTAAATCAGTTTTAAAATTTTCAACTATCCTATATCAATTTCAATTCTGCATACTATTTATCATTTATCACTAACAATTTAACGTCCAATATAAACATCAACAATCAATCAATTATCAGCCAAACTGTATTATCATCGCTTAAATAATTAACAGATAATGGTGTCAAAGGTCACAGGTTAACTGATACAGGCAATAGCATATATAACAGTGTAATTAACTAACAGCAGCATATTTCAATTGTCGTTTCAATTGAAATCAGATTTAATAAATAAAAGAACGTTAATCGTGAGTGAGTGCTCACCTTTCGAGGTTAGAGACTAGAGAAGATAGACAACACAACAAGCTACGAATTCCAAAGCAGAGCTAGATTGGACACAATTTGATGAAGAAACAGGTACGACGGATAAAGCTGATAAATGGAAAAGCGATGAGGACAATCAGAATCAGTTTTTGATATAACCGAGAATACATACAATATTATATATATAACCAACCAACAAACCAAAAGATATAAATACTATTATATAAACTACTATATAAACTGCAGTTGAAATATAACTTAGAAAAATATATATTATATTTACATATATATGTAAGAACAGCCAATACAACTTGTACAACCTTTTACATAGCACTATTCTATAGTTTACATATTTTCATATTAATGACATATAAGTTACTGTGTAAACATAAATATAACTAACTTAGACAAACTATATATACGAAACAAACTGCTTTAGAACCTAGAATATGTATATAGTACTATATTATAAACTTATTTATATATATAATAATATTTTCAATATTTAAATAAATGGTATATATATTCCTGTAAACAACAAGTTATAAAAACTGTACATAAAAACAATACTTACAGTTACTAATATAAAATAAAATCTTATATAACTAAACATTATATTTTATAATAAACCGATATATATATATATAGTACACAAAATATATATATAACTTATATACATATCATATATAAACATATGTCCTATATATAATTCAATATATATGCATAAACTAATGTGTATAACTATAAACATATGAAGTTACCTTAAACAAAAATGTAAACACTACAGACCTAAATATAAATAACCAAAATGATATAGAACTCATATAAGTTCATATATAAAAAACAAACAGATCTTTAACAACTGGTAGAAAAATAGATATACTCAAACCAATATATATACACAAATACAAATACATATGCAGATTTTGAATAAATATGCAAACTCATATATACATGCAAGCCTGAAACCGGCGAAAGAATCATGTATGCAGAAAAATATATACATTTATTAATAAATCAAATATATACCTTAACATTCATCAATATATGCTTTAAACAATAGTTGTACAGCTGCTATATAACTATATGTAGAAGACTTATATTATTTACTTGTTATATTATATACTTTAATCTAGAACCACATGATACACTTGCTGTTATACAAGTAGCTTTAAAACATATAGTACACAGGCTCGCATAACATATGTTTTACAGTGTAAAAAGAAATGTAGTTCTTCACTACTATTGAAATAAAGTGAACACAAACATGCATATAAAAGATCTATACATATATAAACTGTAAAAATAATCATATAGACAAGGGAATTAAAATATTTATACGGCTATAAACAAACATGTGCAGACTATAAGCTCATATATACTAATATGTACAACATGTAAATACATTATATTTTTAAATAAATGAATATACGTACTAAGAACAAAATGATTGTAAACAAAGATATATGCATATATATACCTCATATATGACAGAATTTGAGACACGCGACCCGGTGCTCGTCAAAAGAAGCAAGCGGAAGGGAGCAGCGAGGCAAGTGGAGGCCGAAGGTGGCTCCGGTGTCTCGACGCAGCGGTGGTCGGCGGAGGGAGGCCGGAGGTTGAGATGGTGGCGTTGGAGCTGACATAGGGTGGAAAGCATAAGGCGGAGGTGGCGAGGCTCGGTTATGGTGTTCGGTGGGCTGACGGAGACGAAGTTGGGGTGCAGGCGGTGGCAATGGTGGAGGGCGGAAGGCTGTGAGGTGGAGGACGTGGTGGTGTCGTGGGGCTGTCGATGGTTGCATGGGTACGTGCGGTTACCCCAGCCAAAGATGTGAAGGGATGCAAGCGTGAGGGGGAAAGGAAGAAGAAGTGGAGATGGGTTTGCTGGCTTTGGGATACGAAAATTAACAAGCAAGTGAATGGGAAGAATGATATTGCAAGTCTCAGGTCATTGGAGTTTAGTACGTGAGTTTTGGAATATGAAACCTTTTAGTGAAGAGTGCATGAAATGTGAACTGAATTCAAAAGGAATTAAATGTAATGGCTGTTGGGTTTACGGAGGAAAGTTGAATGGTCACAAAAGGAAAATCAAAAGGCACAAAACCAAACGTCACAAACCGGTACCGATACGGTAAGCGTTATGTAAAGTGCAACGTACAACGGAACTCCGAATTTGACAATCGAATATACCGTAGAGATCGGCACGACGAGACGATCAAAACGGTATAAAGAAATCAGTGGTACGATCATCCGATAAAAATCGATATCGATACCAGAATACTGTTATTTTGCAGAAAATAAGAACGACGGAGCCAAAGATGTCCGAATTTGGAAAAACGACAAACTGAAATCTTGCTCAGAAGATGATTTAGAATTTTTCTATGTAAAAATATTTAGGTTTCGGAAACATTTTATTTTCAACGCTTTTAAACTGATTGAATTGAAGTGGATTTACGCGCGAAATAAACTTTCGTATTTTCGGACGAAAATTTACCAGCTGCTATGTTAAACTAGACGTATTCCAAATATTAAATTTTTATTTCAAAATTTTATCGTTTAAAATTTCACAAAATTTCAACTAATTACGTTATTAAAACAGTTGAAATTTACGGGTCGTTACACTCTCCCCCACTCAAAACTTTTCGTCCCCGAAAAGGAACGAGGTAGGAGAATAGCAACAACCAGAAAGAAAAACAGATTTGAAATACAAAATAACAATTAATTTAAACCATATAAATTCAAATTTAAATTAATTGATATTCAATAATTGATTTTAACCCATTTAATTTTACTAAAGTTAAATCAATCTTAACTATTGCTGAATTAATTATCTTATTATCCAATTATCTTAAATTAACCATTTCTAAAATTATCAATTTGAATAGTTATTTATTATAATCATATTTTCTTCAACAATTTTAAATTCTTCTTTATTCCACATTACTGTTAAATTTATTCTACTTAACATATCTTATCACATATATTTAACCCATATAAATTAATTTAAAACATAAAAGTTTCGATTTAAATTAATTTACATCTATTAATTTCTTTTAAATTCAAGGTATTTTCATATGTTGATCAAATTTCAATTTATTAATTCTTTCAAAACAAATTTATTTTATTATCTTATTATTCTATTTATCTCTATTCACATTTTATAATTAAAATTTAAGTGTATAACATTTTATTATAAACACTCACATTTTTTTTTATATAAATTCAATTTATCTTATATATTATCCAATTACATATTCAACTTCTGAAGGATTTAGGTAAGTTGTATTAGAATGTAGTTGAACAATATACAAATAAAATTTTCCAATTCAATTATTCAGGTTTAAATATTTATTCCAAATTTTGGTTTTATTTATAATTAAAATCCTCTTTTAACAAAATTTAAGAATTAGATTTCCGATCAACTTTAAACAATTTAGGGATATATATATATATATATTTATGTCAAATCAAATTAATTTTTTTTTTTAAAATAAGGTACTTATACATATATATAAATCAAATTATACTGAAGAAATTTAAATCAAAATATTTTTCAAACACAACCGTAGCAAGGCTACGGAATAGTATCTCCACTTCGAAACTCGAAAATGAATGTCGATGATGCGGCCGCCATCACCGAAATTATTTTCCAGCGACAAAGAGAAGAGCACTGATTTAAACATTTTAAAATTCTTTGAAAACGATTTCTATTCGAAAATACTTTCAATAATATATACTTAAAATTTTAAAACCAAAGTTCGAAATCACCGGAAACTAAATTCTCAAATTTCTAAATTAAATTCATTTCAAATTCCAATCAATTTATAACCAAGTTTATAAATTCATTTAGAACAATAAATGATAATCAAATATTATCATTTCAAACAAACAATTTAATTAACCTATTAAATTCCAGAAAAAATTTTAACTTATAAAATTCCAGAAAATTTTAACTTATATTTTTACAATATAATCAACAAATTTATATCATTTACCAAATTTGAAAATAATATTGTGTCAGTTTGCTCTGTTCAAGTATTTTGGAAATCCTATCGATAGCGTTGATCAGACGAATCGATCGGAAACCCAAATCAACATCAACAACTCAAACAACACAATATATAAAACATTTTAATATAAATTTACAAATACACTTCTTTGCTCGACGATACAGGGATGATTTTTCAAAATAAGGATAGGGTTTCAAATTTTATGGACTCAAGTTAAAGAGAATTCTGATTTAAATACAAGTTCGAAAGAAAAGATAAGATGATTCAATTGACAGAATCGGGTTGGATAAGCTTATTTAATTTACGGGCAATCTTAACCGGATCGACCGTGAATTCAAGAATAAGATCGTTGTAGAATTCCGAGGTACATCAACATTCGATCTCAAGAAATGGAATTCAGGTATAGCGGGGAATAGATAGCATCATAAACCGAGGATACCGAAATCTCCGGTAAAACAATGCCTATTATAAAGGAGTTTAATCCTTTACGAATCATTCGAAGATTGGCGAGACCGCCGATCTATTATAGATATCATTTGAAGTGGAGTTATGTGATGCTCCAGAATAGAAAGAAGACGAATAGTGAAGGACACGAATGAATTTCGAAACCGAGGGGAACGTTCTAAAATTCAAAGGAATTGAGTCAAAGGAAGAGATTGAACTCGAATGAGAGTGATTCCGTAAATACATTTACCCTATATGTTAAGTTTTGCCTAGAGCTACCAAAGCTCTGATACCAACTGTAACGACCCGGAATTTTGGACCATTCGCATCCATTATAAGTGTATAGGTAGACACTCATGCCGGAGTTGAATTGCTCAAAATACCGCGTTGTTAATTTAAATTGGCAAAACTGAACATATACAGTAAATAGATATAATCACAGATCACAGACACAGAGTAATAAATGCAACGGAAATAAAAGAGATAGTAGTTCATGAAGCTACTATATGAATATATAAAATACATCAGAGTTTACAACAGAAGAGTAATACGATACATCAGATACAAATCAGAATACATCACTGGAATCATCGAATACTGGAAACAGAATAGATGGCTGGATCTTCAAGCAAAGCTCCAACTTCAAAGGTGAGTCTCGAAAGCTGAACCACTCAGTCTGACCCGAGCGTAAAGCAAAATACAAAACACTCGAGTCAGGATTAACATTCTTATATTAATAAATCCAACTCAAGTGAAATAGCAATTGAAATACAAGTAACTCAAAGGATGTTTGGAATACCCATCCTTTAAGGATCCGTTAAACTATCTACTAGGTAGTAATGTACGCTAAGTAGATAATGTCTATCAGTAATATAATGATATCAAAGTAGGGTTAAGCAGGGCCCATACACCTCTTAACCTGTTTATTCCCAAAAGCATATACAAGACCGTAGTTTCCCCAAAACCGGAAGTCACCAGAGGGCAATCCATATACTAAAGGTACAAATCAAAATCGTAGTGGTCACGAATAGGATAATCAGTATGACAAGGTACATGAGGCGATACCAACTAGGATACTAGTAGTTGCCTGATCCGGACTGATGTTGGGCATAGCAGCTACTACCCCAACACCGCGAAACAACACTCCCAAATCGAGGGGTGCACCCAAATCGAATCACAAAAGTAATAGATATGGTATCGAAGAAGTGTGTCCGCTAGAGATGGCGATCCTCAATGGCCCGGCGCGGCTCCTGTTTTAGTCATGTCAGGGGTCATCCAAAATCGTTCTCTTTCTTCAGTCAACGCGTTCACCAAAACCATCCACTTCGTTCTGGATCAACACTCCGCGTATAATTATTAAAGTGGTTTCGGTTCAGATAGAGAGTATATCCATTACCGATCCTGGTCTCTTTAATAACTTTCGTAATTATTACACCGATTGGTCGTTTATATATTTCAAAAACCAAATCAATTACAATTTCGATTAGAATTCGTAAATCAACATTCATTTGTTTTTCAAAACCAATTTCCAAAAATTTACGTTTCAAAACTTCCAAATTATCATTTCAAAATCTTATAATTCAATTTCAATTTCTTTTAAAACAATTCAAATATTGATTCAAGTTCGTATATAAGTTTCATTCCGAAATCATTTAAATTAATTTAACATTCAAACCAATTTAAATCCATTTATCCATTTCATTTAATATTCGTTAAGTTACTTTTCATTCAAAACAATTTCTATTAAATTTCCAATTCGTTAAATCAATTCTTAAGTTCAACTTCATTTAATCAAAATCTACAATTTTTGAATTAAACTAAATTCGTCAAATCAAATTCTTTACATTTCATGTCTTACATTAATTCCAAAATATCACATTTCATTTCTTGTTAAAGAAAATCAATTTCACTTATTTACTTTCTTAAATAATTTTCCAAAACTTAATTAATAAAGAAACTCAATTTCAATATTACGAAGTACAATTCACTTATTAAAAATTCAATTTAATTTAATCATTAAATAATTCAATCTTATTTAATTATTAAATAATTCAAAACTTAATTATTAAATAATTCCAAAGTTTAATAATTTCAACTTAATTATAATTTCAAACTTAATTATTAAATCATTTCAAAGTTTAATAATTTCAAACTTAATTATAATTTCAACTAAATTTTAATTTCAAACTTAATTATTAAATCATTTCAAAGTTTAATAATGTCAAACTTAATTATATCATTTCTCAAATTAAACAACATTCTTTCATCAATTACATTGTTAATATTTTGTTTCATATTATGAAATATTAACATTTTCCTTTCATTAAAAATTCAAATTTCAACTTCATTTCAAAACCATAATATTTATTCAAATAAAATCTTTATTTATTTCTAAATCAAATTATTGACCAATCGGGTTTTTATTTAATTCTCTATATCTAAGGTCAAAGTTCAATTGGGTATTTATCATTTCAACCCGATTCCAATTTAATTCAAAAATCAAAGTACAACAAAGGGAACTTGCAGTGTGATAACTGGGATGGTGTCAAAGTAAATAAACAAGCAATAACAACAATCAATATCAATCCAATAATCAATTCAAATAATCCCGAAATAACCGTATTAATTCGCATTGTTATTTGTACGAATTAATATAATTATTTCTAGAATCTACACTATCATTTCATGTAGATTAAAGATTATTACATTACGGTTTTCACTTGTCATTTATTTACAACTTCATACATCATCAATTTAACAACATACATTCAGTGGTTCAAAGTGTAATTAAACAAATCCTACGTGCCAATAAATTTAACAGTTAAAGGGGTCATATTATACAATGTCATTAAATCAAATTTAACATTTAAATCAGTTTTAAAATTTTCAACTATCCTATATCAATTTCAATTCTGCATACTATTTATCATTTATCACTAACAATTTAACGTCCAATATAAACATCAACAATCAATCAATTATCAGCCAAACTGTATTATCATCGCTTAAATAATTAACAGATAATGGTGTCAAAGGTCACAGGTTAACTGATACAGGCAATAGCATATATAACAGTGTAATTAACTAACAGCAGCATATTTCAATTGTCGTTTCAATTGAAATCAGATTTAATAAATAAAAGAACGTTAATCGTGAGTGAGTGCTCACCTTTCGAGGTTAGAGACTAGAGAAGATAGACAACACAACAAGCTACGAATTCCAAAGCAGAGCTAGATTGGACACAATTTGATGAAGAAACAGGTACGACGGATAAAGCTGATAAATGGAAAAGCGATGAGGACAATCAGAATCAGTTTTTGATATAACCGAGAATACATACAATATTATATATATAACCAACCAACAAACCAAAAGATATAAATACTATTATATAAACTACTATATAAACTGCAGTTGAAATATAACTTAGAAAAATATATATTATATTTACATATATATGTAAGAACAGCCAATACAACTTGTACAACCTTTTACATAGCACTATTCTATAGTTTACATATTTTCATATTAATGACATATAAGTTACTGTGTAAACATAAATATAACTAACTTAGACAAACTATATATACGAAACAAACTGCTTTAGAACCTAGAATATGTATATAGTACTATATTATAAACTTATTTATATATATAATAATATTTTCAATATTTAAATAAATGGTATATATATTCCTGTAAACAACAAGTTATAAAAACTGTACATAAAAACAATACTTACAGTTACTAATATAAAATAAAATCTTATATAACTAAACATTATATTTTATAATAAACCGATATATATATATATAGTACACAAAATATATATATAACTTATATACATATCATATATAAACATATGTCCTATATATAATTCAATATATATGCATAAACTAATGTGTATAACTATAAACATATGAAGTTACCTTAAACAAAAATGTAAACACTACAGACCTAAATATAAATAACCAAAATGATATAGAACTCATATAAGTTCATATATATAAAACAAACAGATCTTTAACAACTGGTAGAAAAATAGATATACTCAAACCAATATATATACACAAATACAAATACATATGCAGATTTTGAATAAATATGCAAACTCATATATACATGCAAGCCTGAAACCGACGAAAGAATCATGTATGCAGAAAAATATATACATTTATTAATAAATCAAATATATACCTTAACATTCATCAATATATGCTTTAAACAATAGTTGTACAGCTGCTATATAACTATATGTAGAAGACTTATATTATTTACTTGTTATATTATATACTTTAATCTAGAACCACATGATACACTTGCTGTTATACAAGTAGCTTTAAAACATATAGTACACAGGCTCGCATAACATATGTTTTACAGTGTAAAAAGAAATGTAGTTCTTCACTACTATTGAAATAAAGTGAACACAAACATGCATATAAAAGATCTATACATATATAAACTGTAAAAATAATCATATAGACAAGGGAATTAAAATATTTATACGGCTATAAACAAACATGTGCAGACTATAAGCTCATATATACTAATATGTACAACATGTAAATACATTATATTTTTAAATAAATGAATATACATACTAAGAACAAAATGATTGTAAACAAAGATATATGCATATATATACCTCATATATGACAGAATTTGAGACACGCGACCCGGTGCTCGTCAAAAGAAGCAAGCGAAAGGGAGCAGCGAGGCAAGTGGAGGCCGAAGGTGGCTCCGGTGTCTCGACGCAGCGGTGGTCGGCGGAGGGAGGCCGGAGGTTGAGATGGTGGCGTTGGAGCTGACATAGGGTGGAAAGCATAAGGCGGAGGTGGCGAGGCTCGGTTATGGTGTTCGGTGGACTGACGGAGACGAAGTTGGGGTGCAGGCGGTGGCAATGGTGGAGGGCGGAAGGCTGTGAGGTGGAGGACGTGGTGGTGTCGTGGGGCTGTCGATGGTTGCATGGGTACGTGCGGTTACCCCAGCCAAAGATGTGAAGGGATGCAAGCATGAGGGGGAAAGGAAGAAGAAGTGGAGATGGGTTTGTTGGCTTTGGGATACGAAAATTAACAAGCAAGTGAATGGGAAGAATGATATTGCAAGTCTCAGGTCATTGGAGTTTAGTACGTGAGTTTTGGAATATGAAACCTTTTAGTGAAGAGTGCATGAAATGTGAACTGAATTCAAAAGGAATTAAATGTAATGGCTGTTGGGTTTACGGAGGAAAGTTGAATGGTCACAAAAGGAAAATCAAAAGGCACAAAACCAAACGTCACAAACCGGTACCGATACGGTAAGCGTTATGTAAAGTGCAACGTACAACGGAACTCCGAATTTGACAATCGAATATACCGTAGAGATCGGCACGACGAGACGATCAAAACGGTATAAAGAAATCAGTGGTACGATCATCCGATAAAAATCGATATCGATACCAGAATACTGTTATTTTGCAGAAAATAAGAACGACGGAGCCAAAGATGTCCGAATTTGGAAAAACGACAAACTGAAATCTTGCTCAGAAGATGATTTAGAATTTTTCTATGTAAAAATATTTAGGTTTCGGAAACATTTTATTTTCAACGCTTTTAAACTGATTGAATTGAAGTGGATTTACGCGCGAAATAAACTTTCGTATTTTCGGACGAAAATTTACCAGCTGCTATGTTAAACTAGACGTATTCCAAATATTAAATTTTTATTTCAAAATTTTATCGTTTAAAATTTCACAAAATTTCAACTAATTACGTTATTAAAACAGTTGAAATTTACGGGTCGTTACACTCTCCCCCACTCAAAACTTTTCGTCCCCGAAAAGGAACGAGGTAGGAGAATAGCAACAACCAGAAAGAAAAACAGATTTGAAATACAAAATAACAATTAATTTAAACCATATAAATTCAAATTTAAATTAATTGATATTCAATAATTGATTTTAACCCATTTAATTTTACTAAAGTTAAATCAATCTTAACTATTGCTGAATTAATTATCTTATTATCCAATTATCTTAAATTAACCATTTCTAAAATTATCAATTTGAATAGTTATTTATTATAATCATATTTTCTTCAACAATTTTAAATTCTTCTTTATTCCACATTACTGTTAAATTTATTCTACTTAACATATCTTATCACATATATTTAACCCATATAAATTAATTTAAAACATAAAAGTTTCGATTTAAATTAATTTACATCTATTAATTTCTTTTAAATTCAAGGTATTTTCATATGTTGATCAAATTTCAATTTATTAATTCTTTCAAAACAAATTTATTTTATTATCTTATTATTCTATTTATCTCTATTCACATTTTATAATTAAAATTTAAGTGTATAACATTTTATTATAAACACTCACATTTTTTTTTATATAAATTCAATTTATCTTATATATTATCCAATTACATATTCAACTTCTGTAGGATTTAGGTAAGTTGTATTAGAATGTAGTTGAACAATATACAAATAAAATTTTCCAATTCAATTATTCAGGTTTAAATATTTATTCCAAATTTTGGTTTTATTTATAATTAAAATCCTCTTTTAACAAAATTTAAGAATTAGATTTCCGATCAACTTTAAACAATTTAGGGATATATATATATATTTATGTCAAATCAAATTAATTTTTTTTTTAAAATAAGGTACTTATACATATATATATAAATCAAATTATACTGAAGAAATTTAAATCAAAATATTTTTCAAACACAACCGTAGCAAGGCTACGGAATAGTATCTCCACTTCGAAACTCGAAAATGAATGTCGATGATGCGGCCGCCATCACCGAAATTATTTTCCAGCGACAAAGAGAAGAGCACTGATTTAAACATTTTAAAATTCTTTGAAAACGATTTCTATTCGAAAATACTTTCAATAATATATACTTAAAATTTTAAAACCAAAGTTCGAAATCACCGGAAACTAAATTCTCAAATTTCTAAATTAAATTCATTTCAAATTCCAATCAATTTATAACCAAGTTTATAAATTCATTTAGAACAATAAATGATAATCAAATATTATCATTTCAAACAAACAATTTAATTAACCTATTAAATTCCAGAAAAAATTTTAACTTATAAAATTCCAGAAAATTTTAACTTATATTTTTACAATATAATCAACAAATTTATATCATTTACCAAATTTGAAAATAATATTGTGTCAGTTTGCTCTGTTCAAGTATTTTGGAAATCCTATCGATAGCGTTGATCAGACGAATCGATCGGAAACCCAAATCAACATCAACAACTCAAACAACACAATATATAAAACATTTTAATATAAATTTACAAATACACTTCTTTGCTCGACGATACAGGGATGATTTTTCAAAATAAGGATAGGGTTTCAAATTTTATGGACTCAAGTTAAAGAGAATTCTGATTTAAATACAAGTTCGAAAGAAAAGATAAGATGATTCAATTGACAGAATCGGGTTGGATAAGCTTATTTAATTTACGGGCAATCTTAACCGGATCGACCGTGAATTCAAGAATAAGATCGTTGTAGAATTCCGAGGTACATCAACATTCGATCTCAAGAAATGGAATTCAGGTATAGCGGGGAATAGATAGCATCATAAACCGAGGATACCGAAATCTCCGGTAAAACAATGCCTATTATAAAGGAGTTTAATCCTTTACGAATCATTCGAAGATTGGCGAGACCGCCGATCTATTATAGATATCATTTGAAGTGGAGTTATGTGATGCTCCAGAATAGAAAGAAGACGAATAGTGAAGGACACGAATGAATTTCGAAACCGAGGGGAACGTTCCAAAATTCAAAGGAATTGAGTCAAAGGAAGAGATTGAACTCGAATGAGAGTGATTCCGTAAATACATTTACCCTATATGTTAAGTTTTGCCTAGAGCTACCAAAGCTCTGATACCAACTGTAACGACCCGGAATTTTGGACCATTCGCATCCATTATAAGTGTATAGGTAGACACTCATGCCGGAGTTGAATTGCTCAAAATACCGCGTTGTTAATTTAAATTGGCAAAACTGAACATATACAGTAAATAGATATAATCACAGATCACAGACACAGAGTAATAAATGCAGCGGAAATAAAAGAGATAGTAGTTCATGAAGCTACTATATGAATATATAAAATACATCAGAGTTTACAACAGAAGAGTAATACGATACATCAGATACAAATCAGAATACATCACTGGAATCATCGAATACTGGAAACAGAATAGATGGCTGGATCTTCAAGCAAAGCTCCAACTTCAAAGGTGAGTCTCGAAAGCTGAACCACTCAGTCTGACCCGAGCGTAAAGCAAAATACAAAACACTCGAGTCAGGATTAACATTCTTATATTAATAAATCCAACTCAAGTGAAATAGCAATTGAAATACAAGTAACTCAAAGGATGTTTGGAATACCCATCCTTTAAGGATCCGTTAAACTATCTACTAGGTAGTAATGTACGCTAAGTAGATAATGTCTATCAGTAATATAATGATATCAAAGTAGGGTTAAGCAGGGCCCATACACCTCTTAACCTGTTTATTCCCAAAAGCATATACAAGACCGTAGTTTCCCCAAAACCGGAAGTCACCAGAGGGCAATCCATATACTAAAGGTACAAATCAAAATCGTAGTGGTCGCGAATAGGATAATCAGTATGACAAGGTACATGAGGCGATACCAACTAGGATACTAGTAGTTGCCTGATCCGGACTGATGTTGGGCATAGCAGCTACTACCCCAACACCGCGAAACAACACTCCCAAATCGAGGGGTGCACCCAAATCGAATCACAAAAGTAATAGATATGGTATCGAAGAAGTGTGTCCGCTAGAGATGGCGATCCTCAATGGCCCGGCGCGGCTCCTGTTTTAGTCATGTCAGGGGTCATCCAAAATCGTTCTCTTTCTTCAGTCAACGCGTTCACCAAAACCATCCACTTCGTTCTGGATCAACACTCCGCGTATAATTATTAAAGTGGTTTCGGTTCAGATAGAGAGTATATCCATTACCGATCCTGGTCTCTTTAATAACTTTCGTAATTATTACACCGATTGGTCGTTTATATATTTCAAAAACCAAATCAATTACAATTTCGATTAGAATTCGTAAATCAACATTCATTTGTTTTTCAAAACCAATTTCCAAAAATTTACGTTTCAAAACTTCCAAATTATCATTTCAAAATCTTATAATTCAATTTCAATTTCTTTTAAAACAATTCAAATATTGATTCAAGTTCGTATATAAGTTTCATTCCGAAATCATTTAAATTAATTTAACATTCAAACCAATTTAAATCCATTTATCCATTTCATTTAATATTCGTTAAGTTACTTTTCATTCAAAACAATTTCTATTAAATTTCCAATTCGTTAAATCAATTCTTAAGTTCAACTTCATTTAATCAAAATCTACAATTTTTGAATTAAACTAAATTCGTCAAATCAAATTCTTTACATTTCATGTCTTACATTAATTCCAAAATATCACATTTCATTTCTTGTTAAAGAAAATCAATTTCACTTATTTACTTTCTTAAATAATTTTCCAAAACTTAATTAATAAAGAAACTCAATTTCAATATTACGAAGTACAATTCACTTATTAAAAATTCAATTTAATTTAATCATTAAATAATTCAATCTTATTTAATTATTAAATAATTCAAAACTTAATTATTAAATAATTCCAAAGTTTAATAATTTCAACTTAATTATAATTTCAAACTTAATTATTAAATCATTTCAAAGTTTAATAATTTCAAACTTAATTATAATTTCAACTAAATTTTAATTTCAAACTTAATTATTAAATCATTTCAAAGTTTAATAATGTCAAACTTAATTATATCATTTCTCAAATTAAACAACATTCTTTCATCAATTACATTGTTAATATTTTGTTTCATATTATGAAATATTAACATTTTCCTTTCATTAAAAATTCAAATTTCAACTTCATTTCAAAACCATAATATTTATTCAAATAAAATCTTTATTTATTTCTAAATCAAATTATTGACCAATCGGGTTTTTATTTAATTCTCTATATCTAAGGTCAAAGTTCAATTGGGTATTTATCATTTCAACCCGATTCCAATTTAATTCAAAAATCAAAGTACAACAAAGGGAACTTGCAGTGTGATAACTGGGATGGTGTCAAAGTAAATAAACAAGCAATAACAACAATCAATATCAATCCAATAATCAATTCAAATAATCCCGAAATAACCGTATTAATTCGCATTGTTATTTGTACGAATTAATATAATTATTTCTAGAATCTACACTATCATTTCATGTAGATTAAAGATTATTACATTACGGTTTTCACTTGTCATTTATTTACAACTTCATACATCATCAATTTAACAACATACATTCAGTGGTTCAAAGTGTAATTAAACAAATCCTACGTGCCAATAAATTTAACAGTTAAAGGGGTCATATTATACAATGTCATTAAATCAAATTTAACATTTAAATCAGTTTTAAAATTTTCAACTATCCTATATCAATTTCAATTCTGCATACTATTTATCATTTATCACTAACAATTTAACGTCCAATATAAACATCAACAATCAATCAATTATCAGCCAAACTGTATTATCATCGCTTAAATAATTAACAGATAATGGTGTCAAAGGTCACAGGTTAACTGATACAGGCAATAGCATATATAACAGTGTAATTAACTAACAGCAGCACATTTCAATTGTCGTTTCAATTGAAATCAGATTTAATAAATAAAAGAACGTTAATCGTGAGTGAGTGCTCACCTTTCGAGGTTAGAGACTAGAGAAGATAGACAACACAACAAGCTACGAATTCCAAAGCAGAGCTAGATTGGACACAATTTGATGAAGAAACAGGTACGACGGATAAAGCTGATAAATGGAAAAGCGATGAGGACAATCAGAATCAGTTTTTGATATAACCGAGAATACATACAATATTATATATATAACCAACCAACAAACCAAAAGATATAAATACTATTATATAAACTACTATATAAACTGCAGTTGAAATATAACTTAGAAAAATATATATTATATTTACATATATATGTAAGAACAGCCAATACAACTTGTACAACCTTTTACATAGCACTATTCTATAGTTTACATATTTTCATATTAATGACATATAAGTTACTGTGTAAACATAAATATAACTAACTTAGACAAACTATATATACGAAACAAACTGCTTTAGAACCTAGAATATGTATATAGTACTATATTATAAACTTATTTATATATATAATAATATTTTCAATATTTAAATAAATGGTATATATATTCCTGTAAACAACAAGTTATAAAAACTGTACATAAAAACAATACTTACAGTTACTAATATAAAATAAAATCTTATATAACTAAACATTATATTTTATAATAAACCGATATATATATATATAGTACACAAAATATATATATAACTTATATACATATCATATATAAACATATGTCCTATATATAATTCAATATATATGCATAAACTAATGTGTATAACTATAAACATATGAAGTTACCTTAAACAAAAATGTAAACACTACAGACCTAAATATAAATAACCAAAATGATATAGAACTCATATAAGTTCATATATATAAAACAAACAGATCTTTAACAACTGGTAGAAAAATAGATATACTCAAACCAATATATATACACAAATACAAATACATATGCAGATTTTGAATAAATATGCAAACTCATATATACATGCAAGCCTGAAACCGACGAAAGAATCATGTATGCAGAAAAATATATACATTTATTAATAAATCAAATATATACCTTAACATTCATCAATATATGCTTTAAACAATAGTTGTACAGCTGCTATATAACTATATGTAGAAGACTTATATTATTTACTTGTTATATTATATACTTTAATCTAGAACCACATGATACACTTGCTGTTATACAAGTAGCTTTAAAACATATAGTACACAGGCTCGCATAACATATGTTTTACAGTGTAAAAAGAAATGTAGTTCTTCACTACTATTGAAATAAAGTGAACACAAACATGCATATAAAAGATCTATACATATATAAACTGTAAAAATAATCATATAGACAAGGGAATTAAAATATTTATACGGCTATAAACAAACATGTGCAGACTATAAGCTCATATATACTAATATGTACAACATGTAAATACATTATATTTTTAAATAAATGAATATACATACTAAGAACAAAATGATTGTAAACAAAGATATATGCATATATATACCTCATATATGACAGAATTTGAGACACGCGACCCGGTGCTCGTCAAAAGAAGCAAGCGAAAGGGAGCAGCGAGGCAAGTGGAGGCCGAAGGTGGCTCCGGTGTCTCGACGCAGCGGTGGTCGGCGGAGGGAGGCCGGAGGTTGAGATGGTGGCGTTGGAGCTGACATAGGGTGGAAAGCATAAGGCGGAGGTGGCGAGGCTCGGTTATGGTGTTCGGTGGGCTGACGGAGACGAAGTTGGGGTGCAGGCGGTGGCAATGGTGGAGGGCGGAAGGCTGTGAGGTGGAGGACGTGGTGGTGTCGTGGGGCTGTCGATGGTTGCATGGGTACGTGCGGTTACCCCAGCCAAAGATGTGAAGGGATGCAAGCATGAGGGGGAAAGGAAGAAGAAGTGGAGATGGGTTTGCTGGCTTTGGGATACGAAAATTAACAAGCAAGTGAATGGGAAGAATGATATTGCAAGTCTCAGGTCATTGGAGTTTAGTACGTGAGTTTTGGAATATGAAACCTTTTAGTGAAGAGTGCATGAAATGTGAACTGAATTCAAAAGGAATTAAATGTAATGGCTGTTGGGTTTACGGAGGAAAGTTGAATGGTCACAAAAGGAAAATCAAAAGGCACAAAACCAAACGTCACAAACCGGTACCGATACGGTAAGCGTTATGTAAAGTGCAACGTACAACGGAACTCCGAATTTGACAATCGAATATACCGTAGAGATCGGCACGACGAGACGATCAAAACGGTATAAAGAAATCAGTGGTACGATCATCCGATAAAAATCGATATCGATACCAGAATACTGTTATTTTGCAGAAAATAAGAACGACGGAGCCAAAGATGTCCGAATTTGGAAAAACGACAAACTGAAATCTTGCTCAGAAGATGATTTAGAATTTTTCTATGTAAAAATATTTAGGTTTCGGAAACATTTTATTTTCAACGCTTTTAAACTGATTGAATTGAAGTGGATTTACGCGCGAAATAAACTTTCGTATTTTCGGACGAAAATTTACCAGCTGCTATGTTAAACTAGACGTATTCCAAATATTAAATTTTTATTTCAAAATTTTATCGTTTAAAATTTCACAAAATTTCAACTAATTACGTTATTAAAACAGTTGAAATTTACGGGTCGTTACACAGTGTTTAAGGGTTCTAAAAGTAAACAAATTAGAAATGATATGCAAAGTACGCATTTAATTAATTATAGTTGCGCTGCCTATTTCTACCATTGAATAAATAAAGAATTCCTTTTCACTCCAAATGAATATGTGTAAAGGTTGAATTGAACATAAATTATCTAATATTGGGATCTGTTTCTCTAAAATAGGAAAGTGATTCTAGTATATTAATATGGGACAAGTTAGGTGATATTCCATTGTAATACAAGTCTATTTATGTTTGGTTATGGGCAGTAGCTATTTTGGTTTGGAATCTGAGATTTGTATGAGATTGATATTTCAAATTATTTTATAAGTGGATTATTACCGAATTATTGGAATGTAATGATTAGATCTTAATTTCCGCACATATATACATATAACTTAACGTATTGATTATTAAAATTAAAAACTTATTGATTATAACACATTGAGCGTAATGATTAGTTTTATTAGAATAATTAAGTAACATTAATTTGTAGGAAAGTAGTTAATGTAAATTAGGGAATTAATCCTTAATTGGAGCCATAATAATGGGTTACCTTATATGGCCTCAACTATTAATTATGTAGGATGGTATATGTATAAAAAGGTTATACATATGAAGTATGACTAATTTATAGGGATGCAGGGTCAACCTAAAGTTACATGGAAGTCTTCCCAGTTAAATTTGGCTACCAACTTTTTGGCTTTGCAGACTGATATGGGACATCGCCTATAATAGATAAACCAGATGGATGCGAGGTTAGTTTCAATTCTGTAGGGTAAATTTGCCTAGCGAATCTGACCACCAGTACCTACGAATAGTGGATTAATCTGAAATGTCACATTTGGGTTAGGGATCATAAGTTAAGCTATTGATACGATAGGTGAAATCTTTAAAAAGGGCCTGCTTCAGGTTAGAGGTATCAAGTGGCCATGTGGGGTTTGCCTCTTTCCTTTAGGAGAAGTATCAAGTGACCTAATGGGATTTCTTACAATGTCAATTAGTGAGAACAACGTAGGGACCCGCCTTGGGTTAGGTCGTAAATGATGGGGAACTGCCTATTTTATAGGTCTTAAATGGTCAGAGTCTACCTAATTCCCATTTAAATGATACTAAATGGTTCGGTTGCTTCCTCTTACATTGTAAACGCTAGTTGCATTAGTGTTGGATAGTTTGACTGAAGAGCCTTCAGGCTTATAGTTGAAGTTATATATATGTTATGATTTTAATACGTAAGACGTGTTACTTTTCCGGATAATACTACCTAGATTACTATTATGGTAGAACTTGAAATTTCTTCACTAGACCTTGTTGTTCTGACTTCCTCCTAATTTCAGCAAAATAGGTTAGGGGAGACAAGGATTGCTGAAGAAGCGAAAGTGGGGATGCCGATTGTGGCCATTATTTATCCATTATCATTTTCTTATGTTATTTTTCATATAGTCAGATTTTAAATTATGGTGTTGTTATTGTCAGTTTGAGACATATGTACTGTGATGGTTATATTAGGATATTTTGTGACTCCATGACAATATTTCTGTGTTCCGAAATGACTTTTATTTATGGGCACATGTTTTTATTATATTTTATCCATTCAACTATGAGATTCTGAAAGTTAGATAGATAGCTCTGTGTATTACGTATTATTTTAAATTTCACTAACCAACAAATAGTTTTGGAATGGTTCTAAGTTTCGATGGGCCTTTTCTATGTCGAGATTCAGGTCTATTTTGGGGCAAGTTATTCACAATGGGCAGTCGACCCAACCCTAGGGTCGGCCGACTCGACCCATGTTAAATCAAGAAATTATCTACCTATGTCGATTGATTTGGGCGGGCACGATTGGTTACGTGCAAGTAAAGTAAATGATGACCGGCTGAGATGAGTTGCTGAGATGATCGAACGGCCTGGAACACTAAGCTACCTTTATAATTAATCTCAAAATCTAAACCCTAAGTTTTATTCAGTCGTTCACTAAGCAAACTCTACTAAAATTTATAATAAAAACCCAATTTCTTCCCTAATTCTCAGATAAAAATTAAATTCCAATTATACTCAAGTTAAAATCAAATCAAAGAGCAAGATTAAGAGGAGAGGCAAGCAACTAGGAGATCTAAAGGAACTCTATTGATAGAGGCCACTTTTTTCATATCTAGAGCTGAGGCTATAAGAAGAGTGGGCATAGATCTAATAATTGATTATTTGAATTAATTTTAAATCTGTTTAAAATGATTAGATTGTTTCAAAACCTTGATTTATCTATTAAATTGAAATTTAAATGGTAAGCGATAAGCTTATAATTTACATTTGAATTAGATCTTGCAACAATGAAATTGATGCCTGTTATTTTTGAATTGCAAACCTTAGAATTGCTAGAAATTAGAGAATTAATTAAACTACAAATTAGGGTTAAAACTACAAATTAGTTAATCCAGAAATTTGGGTTAAAATTAGGAACTAATCCACTAGAAATTAACGACTTAATTAAGATTTTAATCATCGAAAAATAAAAAATGAAACCATAATAATTATAAAGGAAATGGTTGACCCTGGAACAATCAAGGTCGATCGATAGCTGTCAACCTGTGGAGGTCTCAGGTCGACCGTCCAATATTAAATTGGATGTTTTAAACCTTGGCCTTAGGCCTAATAAAATGAAAAAAAAAAGTTGATAGTTAATGAACTGTTTTGGGCCATGTTATATGCGAGAAAGAATAGGAAACTTTGTTCCTTATCAGAGTAGTTTGGGCAAACTAAGTTTACGATGATGTCAAGATAGAGTTGATCCAGATGCTCCGTAAATGGTGGGATGATCGTTAGGCGGATGTTGAGGCTGGATGTTGATAGCTATAAAGAATGTAGGGGATTTTATTTCACGTTAGACTCAAAAGTGTTACGATCTGGTGGGCGTAGCACTGACGGGAACACTATCTAAGGAGCCCAGTTCTAATGGGATATCTAAATACTATGCATTTTGCTGCACATCGTAGCATGGGTGAACGACGGCGTAGGACAACAAGTGTCTTTAGGAAATGAATTGTTAGGTAGGGCCTAAAACTAATGGGAGTTCGCACGTGGTAGGCACCGGAGTAGTACAGTAGAAGGCATTTTGCTACTACGATCAAGAAATGAACATGGGTGCATATGATGAGTCACTTTGTGAGTTTTCATTATGGTATTCTCACTCTCCAGGCATAGTATTAGTAAATATGATGGGAGAGTAGTTCCCGATTTGACCGAAGCTAGTATTAGGTTCGACTTGTAGATTTGACCCATTCTGTTAGATAAGTGTCCTTAGGTATATAACTTTAGGAATGCGCGAATACAGTATATGCACTCTATATCATTTAGAATGGGTTAATTATTAATTACACTTAATCATCTTATTAGTCTTGTTCTCATTCACCAGACTTATGTCTAACCCCCCTTTTCTTTTCATTTTCCCCCACCATAGGATGACAGGTTAGCAGTGACTTGACATTGTACGGGGGAGAAAGGAGCTCAATAATGGGGTTTTCATATTATCTATTATTTCTATTATAGTCATCTATTGTATTAAATATCTATAGAGTTTATATTGTACTTTGAGACAGTGTATATGTAAATCAAGTATTTTAGAAACTGTTATTCTGAGATGTCTATTTTGCACTTATATTTTAATTCCTTCCACCGTGAGATCTGAAAGGGTAGAATGTCTTAGAACTCCGCCCATTTTTTTACTTATGCTCTGCAATGTTTTTAAAATCCCAACAACTCGTTTCTCGGCATAATTCGTGTCAAGAAGTATGGGTTGTCACATTAGGTATCAGAGCTAAGGTTTAGGATTCCCTAGGATTTAGGCACGTACCGAGAGAATGTACATGAAAATATTTTGAAAAAATGGTTTATCAAAAAGTTTTTCGAAATGTTTTCTAAAAAGTTTTTCAAAAATGGTTTTTGATATATATATATATATAAATATATATATATAAGGTTTCAAAAAGGTTCCCAAAGATTTTACCTATATCGACATTTCTTGTATCCGTGCCTGTGCTATCTGCGGGAAAGAAGAAAATAATTCCTAAACTTGTGAATATGAGAACAAGTTTTAGGGGATAGGATGAACCAACTCTGAGTAAGGGAGCTGATTATGAATTTGTGGCATGTGTATTAGTATAGAACTCCCTATACAAGTGAGCACATAAGGTAGCTATTGGCATATCTCTTATATAAGCAGACAGTTGTGGATTAGAATATGTGTTAAGGTTTTAACAGCTGAGATGGAAAATGAACTACTCATACGTATTTTGGTTTACCCTGTAAAGAAATGCTAGTAAAGGTTTCTTATACCAACTTGTAGTGACAAGTAAATTATGGATTTAAGGGTGAATGAAGAAAATTAGCACCAGAAGACCCATATAAGTAGTATAAGATGAAGATAAAGGATAAGAATATGAAAATGGACTTTATGAACTTAAGGTAAATTTCCCCAGAAACACTATTTCATATGGTAGTAGTTGCGAGAGCTCGTATATGCTTAAAGGTATGGCGGAAGCATTTTCATATTGAAGTTAGACACTAAATTTAGGAATAAACTTGGGTTAACCATTTTTGGAAAAGAAAGACAAAAACCTTATGTACTTAAAGCATTGTTAAGAATTTATAGGCTGGTGTAATTAGGTTGCTATCGGCTACTCCAATTTAGGAAATAAAATAGTGAAAATGTTTTCTAATAAATGCGAAATAGTAGATGTCTAATATTTTAAAAAGAAAAATAAGTTATTTTCTATAAAATAATCATAAAAACTATATAAAATTTGTTTAAAAAGTGGAGGTTAAAAGAATTTGATAAAAAGCAAAATTTCAACAATCGTCGTAAAGTTTTTGTTTTGTTCTTTAGGCACATTGCTATGCTTACCTTCAATGTGCACTATGCTTTTAAAACGAAACCTTTGAAAGAAAAGAAGAGTTGATTTATGATTTTATATAAATAGTCAAATAAACTTTATAGGATATGTTTAAAAAGTAAAATTAAATAATTTGGCGAAAAGTTAATTTCAATAACTGTTTTAAAAGCTATCATTCTGTTTTGGACATATTGTTATACTTATCCCAATGTGCATTTTTTTTAATAATAGAGCTTTTGGAAAAAAAATTGAGATGTATTTAAGATCCAACTTTAGAACTCTTTTAATAAGTAAGAAATGGTTAATATTTGAAAGTGTCATTTATAGATGCTTTGGTCAAACTCTAAGTTAAAAATACCACATTTTCTTTAATAATATGTTTAGAGGAAAATTTATTATTTATGAAAGAAAATTTTAAAATAACGTGTTTTATGTATATTTTCACTAAGTTAAGTTAATCATTTTTGATGATTTGATTAAATAGAAATACAATGATCTTAGTAAAAAGGAAAAGCTTGTTAAAAATGAAAAGAGAGTTTTACGGTTTTAAAGCTTTCTAGTTTTGTGGAAAATAAAGTTAAAAATCGAAAGATCTAAAAGTTTTAGGCTGTGGAAATGGTAAAATCAAATGTTTTGATTTAAATGGTAAAAATGAAAAGTGGACTTTTACAGTTGTGAAGACTTGTTAACTTGCGTAAACTATGCCAAAATAAAATGATTTTGATTTAAAAGGTAAGTTAAATATGTTATGATCATCACTTAAACTTAAAAGAAAAGAGTTAAATTAGAGTTAAATGAATAGGATTACATAACCTACAAGGATTAAGTTGATAATGGAGTTTGAAAATTTTGAATGGTTGAAACAGAGATAAAAAGTAACATGGGAACTTAGTAGCCTTTTTAAGCAAAGGTTGAATTGGATGGTTGAAAAGCATGATTAGAGTAAACTTATTTCAGAATAAGAAAAGAGTAAGTCAGGACGTTTTAGTTATATCAAGAATATTATGGATGTAAGAAGCCTTTTGGTTTGAAGTGTAAAAAAAGGGACAAGTATGGTCTATTTCAATTCCTATTAAGAGTGTTATGTAACAAATAGGCCTTTCTTTGATTGCATTAGGCATTCTGAAATAGAACAGCAAGTATAGGCTTGGCGCTATAGCAACAAGATATTAGTTGATACCATACAGATGGAAATATGATACTTGTAGGCTACGGATGGTCCAGGTATTGTGTTATCCTTTGTAGGCTATGGGCAAACCAAGTGACAAGAACAGAAAGATATATATTTTACTCATGTTATTAAATTTATGAGATAGTAGTTAAATTCCATGGATGCCTAGATGTGCATATTAGAATGGTAGGTTTAAGTATAGCATATTTTGGAATGTACAATATGAGGGGGAAGTAGTCCATAAATTAATGAGAACCTTCACAAACGGATTGTATGATAAGTTCTGAATTTGTAGAGTTATACAACGTGAGTAAGTAAAAATGTAAAATTGGTCATTACAGTAAATCGTTGGGTAATTGATATGGATTAGTAAATATTAAATTGGAGCTTGTTATAAAATAATAATGGAATTTAAGTAGTATTTTAATTCATTAGAATGAAGTGTGTAGCAATGTAAATTTCTATAAATTATCCAGTTCAAGTACAAAAGTGCATCGTTTAGAATAACAAGGGGTATACCCAAAATGAAAGAGATGTACAAAATAGGAAGAGTTACTATATTTTTGTATTATCTATTTCAATAATAAAAAGAAGAGATAATTTCTTGTAATTCTAACCATAGCACAAATCAACTTTTAGATTTATAGAAAGTTAAAACGTTCACATTTCCTTTAGTGGAAAAGTGTAGTTCCAATGCATTAGAATGCAAAAAAAACCCTAAGTACAAACCAAAGTATTTGTTATTAGGTCAATTGGATTAGAATGGAAAGGGATCATCTCATATTTAGTTGTCTCAACCATAGAGTGATTGGAGTGAAGTGACAAGAGGCTATGTTTGGCAAAGGTCTCATTTATGAGATGACATCCAAGAATAGAAGAGGAAAATTTTTGGAAGTTCAAACTAGAAAAGGTATCCTAGATAAGAATTGAGTCAAGGTTGCTGTAATGGATGGTAAATTGAAGAATGTGGGTCTCGGTTAAGAAAAAGATATTGTTATTAGCATGCACTAAGAGTGCGAAGGCCATTTTCAATTAAAAGAAGATCGAAATTTTATTTGTAATATTTGATTGAGGAAAAAAGATTGTTCTTGATCATCACTCGAATTGGAGGAAGATTATTTTCTTAAGAAAAATCTATGAGAGACTGATGTGTAGTACATGGTCGTGTGCACATCAACTTCATATGAATGAAGTAACCCTTAAGTAGGAATTATTTTGGTTAGAATGATCTTAGATTATAATTCAAATGAATTTAAGGACTTTTATTGTTAATACTAAATGAGAAGATAGACCGAACTCCCATTTGTAGAACTTGGAATAGATCCATGTAGACCATAAACATGATACTAGGTACCCTGACTTTTAAAAGTTTGGGAAACAGTCCAACAGTAAAGAGAAATGACTTGATTCGGGCCGAACTGGAAAATAAATTGTGTTATTTTTTATATTTAGGAAATCACCAATTTGGACAGCCTTAAGGGAAATCCAAATATAGCAAAGGACTAAGGGGAAGTATCATAGAAAGAAGAAGTGCAATCCACAGTAAGTTATCCCACTTGGTATCTAGGCACTGTGGTGATTAGGCACACCACTGAAACAGTTAAGATAGTGTATTATGCATTGGAAAGTCATCATTAGGTACTTGTGGAAGTGTCTGTGTGGTGTTGCTACCATAGTCAAGCCATTTTTAGTTAGGAAAGCATATGTCACTTTTGCATCTAGGTTCTTATTGAGGTAGAAACCATTGGATGGTCGGAATAATTGAAACGTGTCAATAGGACATGTTATGGGTGATGGATGTTAATGGATGAATATGGATGCTAATGGATGTATTGTTTAGATTGTATTTGTTTACATTCCTAGGACAGTATATCCTCTAGGTAGTACACACTCACATTATCTCTTATTTATTGTCTAGCTGTTAGATAAGATACGTAAGGACGTTTGATTATTGTTGTGCTAGTGGATGTTATGCATATGGATGTTGTATATGGTCGTATGGTTGAGCCTGCATATACAATTATCGATATATCATTAGGATCTTGCATACGTTTGGATGCATAACATAAGCATTCTTGCATAAACAGGAGGTCGACTGTATCAGTGGACTGACTACTCTTTTGCATTGGTTAAGGTTCACATGCATTCCACATTGCAAAAACACATAATTGCATTAGAAAATATTAAGGACTATGGTTTCCATGGATGATGACCGAGTAGATGGATGTAGATTTTGGTTGCTGTATGTAAGTTGCATTTTTTCATCCTTATAGATTTCAAGGACAAAATCCTTTTAGGGCAGAGAATGTAACACCTCGGAATTTTTTCGAATTCAATAAGGAAATTTTATAAAAAATAAAACAAGGAATTTAAAATAAAATTTTCACAAACGTTCGAACGTGGCTATGGGACTTATGTCATTGCATCCATATCGATTTTCCAGACAATTTTCATGTATAACTTGTCGTAATCCGAGTTAGTATGAGAGAGTTACAAGTGTTGGAAGAATTAAACGAAAATTAAAATAAATATAATAAAAATAAAAAGGGCCAGGTTGACCATGGGCGGTCAACCCAACCTTAGGGGCGGTCGATCCGACCCATGTTAAATTGGGAAATTATCTGCCTATGTCGATTGATTCGAACGGGAAAGATTGGTTATATGTGAGCGAAGTAAATGATAACCGGTTGAGGTAAATTGTTGAGCCTGGAACACTAAACAACCCTTATATATTAATCTCAATCCCCAAACCTAAGTTTTGTTCAATCGTTCGTTAAGCAGACTCTACTAAAATCTATAATAAAACCATAGTTTCTACCCCAATTCACAAACCAAAAATTAAACTTCAATTAAACTCAACTTAAACTCAAATCAAAGAGCAAGATTAAGAGAAGAGGCAAGCAACTAGGAGATCTAGAGGAATGCTATTGATGGAGGCTACTTTTTTCAGATCCAGAGCTGAGACTATAAGATGAGTGGGAGTAGATCTAGTAGATGATTATTTGAATTAATTTTGAATCTTTTTAAAATGATTAGATTGTTTAAAATCTATGATTTATCTACTAAATTGAAATTTAAATAGTAAGCTATAACCCTATAATTTACACTTTAATTAGGTCTTGCAATTGTTAAATTGACACCTATTATTTCTAAATTGCAAACCCTAGAATTACTAGAAATTGGAGAATCAATTTAACAAAAAATTAGGATTAAAACTACAAATTAGTTAATCTGGAAATTTGGGTTAATATTAGGAACTAGTCGATTGGAAATTAATGACATAATTAAGTTTTTAATCGTAGAAAAATAAAAACTGAAACCTTAACAATTATAAAGGGAACGATCGACCCTGTAACAACTAAGGTCGACCAATGAAGGTCTCAGGTCGACCAACTGGTGTTAAATTTGATGTTTTGAACCATAGCTATAGGCCCAATAAAATGAACAAAAATGTTGTTAGTTAATGAACTGTTTTGGGCCATGTTATATGCAAGAGAGAATAGGAAAATTGGTTCCCTATCAGAGTAGTTTGGGCGAACTTAGTTTGCGGTGATGTTAGGATAGATTTGATCCACGAGCTCCGTGAATGGTGGAATGGTCGTTGGGCAGATATCGAGGCTGGACATGGATAGCTATAAAGAGATGTAGACAATGTTATTTCGCATTGGACTCAGAAGTATTACGATCGGGTGGGCGCAACAATGATGGGAACATTACCCAAGGAGCCCAATCCTAACGAAAGATCCGGGTACTGCACATTTTCTTGTGCAACATGGTACAGATGAATGCAGGCGTAGGATAATAAGTGGCTATAGGAAATAGATTGTTAGATAGCTCCTGATACTAACGGGAGTTCATGTACGGTGGGCACCGGAGCAGTACAGTAAGAGGCATTTTGCCATTACGTTCGAGAGATGGACATGAGTGCATACGATGAGTCATTTTATGAATTTGCATTATGGTGTTCTCCCTCTTTAGGCATAGTATGAGTAGATATGATGGAAGAGTAGTTCCCGATTTGACCGAACGCTAGTGTGAGATTCGACCTGTAGATTTGACCCACTGTGTTAGATAAGTGTCCTTAGGTATATGACTTTAGGAATGCACAGACATAGTATATGCACTTTATATCACTTAGAATGGGTTTAGAATTAATTACACTACCCACCCCTTTATTTTCATTTTCCCCCACCACAGGATGACAGGTTATCGGTGATTGAACATAGTACAGAGGAAAAAGTAGCTCAATGGTGGAGTTCTCATATTACCTTTTTTCCATTGTAGTCATTTATGGTATTAAATATCTTTAAAGTTTATATTGTACTTTGAGTCAGTGTATATGTAAAACATATATTTTGAAAACTATTTTCTTGAGATGTCTATTTTGTATACTTATATTTTAGTTTCTTCCACCGTGAGATTTGAAAGTGTAGAATGTCTTAAAACTCTACCCTTTATTTTACTTATGATCTTAATGTTTTTTAAAATCCCAACAGCTCGTATTTCTTGGCATAATTCCTGTCGGGAAGTGTTGGTTGTCACATATATGTTATGCTTGGCTACGCTTGATGCCCAATTGATATGCCTTCATTTCATTAGCTACTTTGGTATTTGCAAGTTTTGCTAAGGAATCAGTAGATGAGTTGTTTTCTTATGGGATTTGTTCTACCAAACTGTTCGAACTGTTCTCGTAACTTCTTAGACAGTTCCGCATGTTTGGCTATGGTTAGTTCCTTCGCTTGGTTATTGTCCTGCACTTGGTTCACAACTAAATAGGAATCACTGTGAATTTTAATATGAGTTACCTTCATTACCTGGGACATTCTTAGGCTTGCTAGGAGAACCTCATATTCTACCACATTGTGGGTTGCTTTAAAACCAAGCTGCACTACTACATACAGCTTCTGCCCATTAGGAGTGATCAGTACATATCCAATTCCTGCCCCTGTTCATTCAACGCTCCATCTACGAATAGTTGCCAAAACTGCAAAGTGTTTGCTTCTTCCTCTAATTGAGGTTCAGCTGGTAGGGTGCACTCTGCAATGAAATATATAAGTTCCTGGCTTTTGATTGCCTTTTGGGACAATATGTGACGTCGTGCTAACTAAGCTCCATCGCCTACTTTAATAAATGGCATGATCTCTCTAGTTTCTACAGTATCTACCAAAGAGGTTTGACTATGAGGACTTTGATGGGAAATGCCTGGAAATAAGGCCACGGCTTCTTGCTGTAACGAGTAGGTTGTAGGTCAAGTTTTCAATGACTAAGTAGTTTAGTTCTACACCCAACAGTTGCTTGCTTGTGAAGTAGATGGGTCTTTGGGTCTCTTCGTCTTCTCTATCATTGCAACACTAACAGCTTTATCAGTTGCTTTTAAATAAATGTATAAGTCCTCGTCTGCCATTGGTTTTGGTAATATAAGAGTGTTGACTATATGATCCTTTAGGTTTTGAAATGCAGCTTTGCACTCCTCAGTCCATTCGAAGTTTCGAGCTTTTTTCACCTGGTCGAAGAATAGGATGCACTTGTATGTTGCTTCATATATAAATCTGCTTAGTGTTGCTACCTTACCATTTAAACTCATCAGATCCTTTAGCTTCTTTGGGATTCCCATTACCCTTATGGTCTCAATCTTCTCAGGATTTGCTTCAATGCCATGTGAAGGTGCATTTCAAAGGGTTCAACTTTATATTGTATTGCCTTAAGACTTTCAATGTCTGCTGTAGGTCTTGAATGTGACTTGATGCTACCTTTGACTTGACCAACATATCATCTACATATACTTTGACATTCTTTCTAATCTTCTTTGAGAACATCATATTGACCACCCTTTGATAGGTTGCTCTGGCATTTTTGAGTCCAAATGACATGACCTTGTAGCAATACAGTTCTTTGTCCGTTACAAAGCTGGTATGCTATTGTCTGGTTCAAATATAGTTATCTGATTATATCCTGAGTATGCATCCATGAATGAGAGCAGTTCTTGTCCGCTGGTTGCATCTACTAATTAATCAATTCTGGGTAAGGGGAAGCTATATTTCGGGCTGGCATTGTTGAGGTTGGTATAATCAATGCAGGTTCTCCATTTTCCATTGGGTTTCTTCACTAACACTGGGTTAGCGATCCATTTTAGGTAATATACCTCTCTGATAAATCCATTTTCCTTCAACTTTTTGACTTCTTCATGCATGGAATTATATCTTTCTTGGTCTAAGGTTCTGGCCTTTTGTTTGACTGGATGGTCATCCAGATCGATGTTTAGCACATGGAAGATAATTACTAGGTCTATCCCTATCATTTCTGAATGAGTCTAGAAAAATACATCCGTTGATCTCTTCAGGAAGTCTATCAGCTTATCTCGGGCATTTACGATGAAGTTCTTTCATATCCTGAGTACCTTTGTGGAGCCCTTTGGATCTATTTGTACATCTTCAAGATCATCTACTGGCTCTAGCTCTTTCTTTGATGCCTCTAATCTTGGGTCTATCTCACTTTCTTTTCCTTCTTCTTGTATTGAATTCACTGAGTATGCCTGTTTCTGGGCTTCTTCAGAGAAGTACCGTGCATAAACTGAATTATACTCATCAGTATCGATCATGTGCATATGCATTATTTTCTCTTTCTTTTGGGTTTTGATGTCACAGTGGTTTGCCTCAGCATCAGTTTTGATGCCATAGAATGGTCTATCTCGGCATCTTGTTTATTACTATTATCATAAATATCGGAAGAGGCAGTAGAATAGTTTGAAACAATTTTATCGTTAGAGTTAAGAGTTTCATTGTATAGTTCCCTAGCTAAAAAGTGTTCCTCTCTCACTGACCCTATCTGTTAATCCAAAAAACGGACCAACACCCGAAAATCGGATAAAAGCATTAGTTTAGATAAAAGTAAAAGAAAACGTAAAGAATAGACAGGAACACACAGTTTATAGTGGTTTGGCATAATCTCCAGCCTACATCCACTTTAATCAAGTTTTATTGTTGGTTGCTAGTTGTTATCTCTCCGGATTACAACTAGTTTTTCCCTAGATCCAAGTTATAATGAATTTGAATAGGTTTGAAAGAGATAAGAAGTGAAGAAGGTGTTGGTGAAGGTCCAAGTCCAAGAGTGTTAATGGAGATTCAACAGAGAGAAGATCCTTCCCTAGTAGCAGGTAGGTTGGTATTTATATAGGAATCGGGCAGCATTGAGTCAGGGGCCCAATAGCACTGAAGTTTAGGAAATAACATGAAGTCACACCGGAAAACCCAAGCCATCCCCAGTAAAATCCTTAAATTGGAACGAGTTAAGATGCTTTGGCTCAATCATGGTGAAAATTTTCCAAGTCCTTCTTTTGCCTTTCCTAAGTGCTCTCATCAAATTTCAAGTCATTCCATCTTCGTCTCGATGTTCTCCTTAACTCGTAGCCAATTTTCCAACCGGCTGACCTAAGACCATAATTCGGGATGAGTTAAGGACTTAGCCAATTTTGCAACTAGTTAAACTTAATGTAACGATCTGGGATTTTTCGCGCTCGAAAATCGACATCCATACTTTACATCGTACTCGAATGCCGTAGATTCGACCGTTCAAATCCGAGTCGCCGGAGCTTATAACACAATTAAGTAAATAACACAGCGGAATAAATGAATAATACATTGATATACAATATCTGATACAACAAAATGATACAATGAATATCAATATACATCAAAGATATGATATAACCAATAGCAGCGGAAAAGAAAACGATAACATCAGCAGCGGATAATCTCCATCTTCAAAACGCCAATCCAAACATAGCTCGAACTCCCAATAACGATGCATAAAGATAAGCAAGTGCAGTCCGATCCAAAGACTGAACTAGCTCCAGATAATCTACTAAATCTGAATATCTGAAAAACCCAACTCTAGACTGCTCGTGTAGAAAAATTTGAGCACCCAGAGTTTAGGAAAGAAACAATAAACTCCGGATCAGTCATGGGACTGGTGTGAGAAACAAAAACAGTTTATCTTTAAAAACAAATAGCAGATAATTTTAAAGTCAATTCGCAATGCTTTTAGAATATGAAACTACCATAAGACCTCCCGCCACACACACAATGCAAACGCAGAATTGGAGGAGATTTCTTCTTATGATAGTCAAAGATGCTTACTACGTAAAATCAAATCATTTTTGATATTATTATGAGTGCATAGTGGAAAAAGTATTTCGAAAATAGAATATCAATCTTAGCCAACATACGACTAGTATCGTATGCCTACTATAGCTACCATCTAAACAGTGGTGACCACCGTACGTAAATGGCAGGTTCTACAACTAATACCGTACAAAGTTCGTATTGGAAGAAGGATTTCCAACAAATGGTCAGGCTAAGGAACTTCCTATGCCACAAAGGAACGCCTTTGGAATGACGTCCCGAGAACCTAACCGGATCTCTGCCAACACAAGGCCGGGTTACCTCTGCAAAAATAGGTAACTACTGACACGCGTATGCCATCCCCCGATCGTGACCGATCTTCCCGAGGATCCTCGATTTCCAACTACCACAAAGTAATAAACTCCCAGCATCAACATAGGTAAAATATCTAGGCTCCATACCATGATACCACCTCTATCCAGAAGGAATGACATACACTAAGGGGCGCTACTCCCTAGAACCTTGCCGCATCCTTCCTGTTTTGACCATTTCCGGGGTGTGAGGCTCGACGAAGTCTCGTCCACAAAGCTACGCTTTGTCACAAAGCCATGCTTCGGGTCAAACAAATGATCAAAGAAATGATCACAAAGATATAAGATCAAACAAATGATCATATCGCAAATGATCAAACAATGATCATTACACAGCAACACTCAGCATGTCACATTACCAAATTGGGATATATCGCTGATAAATTTCAACTACATAACCTCTGAGCTCGTACGTCTCAGAGAAGGGTGTTAAGCTAAGAGAATAAATTCTCCGCCACCAACAGAAATGTATTTGAAAGAAATCTGCTTTATATCTCAAAGTGTAATGTCAAACACGTAACCATACAAGTCTGTTCCGGGATCGAACAGAACCGAAGGCACTTCTCACGAAGCCCTTGCAAATCCGGATAATTTTCAATCACGTCCGGACTTCCCATCACAAAAAGAGTGATATAAATCTCTATACCGGAGCAACTCAGTGCAGAGACATTCGACAGGTTGTCCTTTCATTTTTGAAAATATCCGGTCTTCAACACTGGTCTTCAAATGCCATCCATATACGACGTATCACTATTCGGAATGGGTTATATGACACAAAGGTCTTTTCCTGGCTAACCCGAATAGTGAGCGCAATATTTAAAAATATATGGATATTGGGATTTCAATTAAGTCACAACTTATTACCCAAACTTTTCTTTCAAATGGTTTAAACAATTTACCATTTTAATCTTTTAAACAAAAAGATTCATTTTAAACAACCTTCAATGGTTTAAACAATTTCCACATTTTAATCTTTTAAATAAAAGATTCATTCACAGATTTTCTAAATCAATTTCCATTTCAATTTAACTCGTTAAATCTTTAAATCTTTAAATCAAAGATTTAACTTATAGCTTTCAAAATAATTTCATTTATAACTTAGAAAAACAAATTTTCAATTCAATCTTGAAATTCCTTTAATTAAAACTGGAATTTCATTTCTTATCTGAAAGCTTTTATTATTTGAAAACAAATAATTTCATTTTAGAAAATATGATTCATTCATATGAGTTGAAATCCTTGGGTTAAATTCAAATTCCCAAAATTTTACTTTTAAAATGGTTTAACTTCATATAACCCATTTATATCATCTTTAATCCCTAGTTTCAAATCATAGGATTCAATTTCAAACTTGAATTCAAATTTAAATCAAATTATTTAAAATTTTCAAAACTCGATTAAGTTATTCAAAATAACTTTTATATTTGAAATTTTATTTCAAAAGCTTTTCACTTTAAACCCAAATTTCCAATTTCAAAATCAATTGAATTAAAATTTCAATTTTTGAACACATCAAATTTAAATTATCTGTGACTTAACCGATTTCCACATGAAATCCATATTTGTGTGTGTAAAGGTGTAGTCCAGGGGTTTCACACAGTAGTGCAACATCAACAATCATCACAGATCAGAATACAGAAGTATAGTTGATAAGCGGTATTAACTATCACGCTTATCGTTCATTCACAGATCACAGATATATATCATAGATAAGTAAATTACAGATCACAGCATAAATCAAGATGTATCACAAAGCATCATATATCAGGGATATCAAACAATCAAATCATCCAATAGAATCCAAACACTCATAAGTAGAATCAATTAATATGTGATAAATTTAAATCAGATTTATTTCTTATGAATAAATCAAATCCTGGTTAATTAATTATTAATTACAAACCATTTGCATTAATTATCCTTTAATTAAATTATTAATTAACTTTTAGTCATTAATTTATTTATCCTTTAATTAAATTATTCATTAGCTAATAAATAAATTAACCCTCAATTTATTATCATTCCTTAATCACCTTAATCAATACTTAATAATTCTTAGTTAATTTTCTTCATCAACTAATAACATTTCTTAATCACTTTCTTAAGAAAATTATCTTAGATTAAATCATTATAAATCATTTCTACTTATAAATTAATTTAAAATCATTAATTAACTATTAATCATTCATTTATTAACTTAGTAGTTAATTACCATTTATTAATCACTTAATCATTAATAAATTCAAACTCTAATTTCAATTATAAATTAATAAACTGATCTAATTGTTCAACTTAATTAAACATTTAGAAGTCTCCTTTTAAATTTTGAAAATCAATTATAGTGTTAACTACAAACTTAATTGTTAGTTAACTTTATACTTAATTTAAATTAATTGTTTAATTACAATAATTAAGGGTTTAAGAACATTGTTAAGCATTAATTAAGAAATTTTAAAACTTCTTAAGTTGTTAAAACATTTATTAAATTACAATGCTTAAAAATCCTGTTTGTAAAGTTTGTTAATGAATTCGAAACTTGTTTGAAAAACTTGCTTTAACAATTTTTTTCTTCTTCTTTGAAATCCAGATTATCCCAATATCTTAAAAATATCTTGCTTGACTCTCCTAAAAACCCTGGTACATTATTATTTTCAAAGTTCTAAATCCTGGAACCTGGAATCTAGTTAACAGATCCGAGCTAATCAAAAATGACTTCGAGTCATTACACCCGATGCTTCGAGTAAAACGCGAGTTACCCTAGACAAACACACGAGTAACTTCGAACTCGTCTTCCAGATAGCCTTCATCTTCCCCAAACTTTTCACAGTCCTCAGATATACACGTGCACCGTGTACGTGCACCAGTCCCTTGACCAACTTCGACCATTCCCCTGACCATCAACTCGTCGCAATCGACCCCACCAGTGATCCCAATATTCCAGCTCCGACGAAATTGCCAAGAATCGAAAAACGAGTAAATCTAACTTCGCCTGGAACAACATGGCTCATCGAAAACCATCTCGCCCCCGCCGCTCAGCCCACCGGAGCTGTCCCAACTCCGTCCACGTCTCCGTCTACGTCTCCAGTTCACCCCCCACCAAGTCCGGTCACACTCGATCCAGCGTAAACGACGAACGAGGCCAGTTACTCATCGACGTTAAAACTAGGTTTAAAATTTTTTAAACGCTTGTCGCCGCCACCACGTCCGTCTACCGACCATCGTAGTATTTTTCCCCTAATCTACATCCACCTACCTACCTTCGCCCTGGAGCTCGGCCTTCAAAACATTGGCGTTCGTCAGATATCGGCAAAAACATGCTTTCTGTTCCACTCGAGAAATCTCGATCAACCCAAACCAAAAGAATCATAATTTCCTTTTCTAAATTCACTATTCGTAAGCACAAATCAGATTATGAAATCAAAATGTGAATTTAAATTGTTCGATTTCCTGACAAATATTAATTATCACTGTGATATTAATTTTTTTTGAATTATTTACTTAATATAATTGTTTGGGATTATTATTTTTTTAAATTGGGACTATACTATTATGGTCAACTTTCAATTAGAAGTCATTAACTAATTCGATATAGAATTCCAGATATATTTTTTTCCTTTTTTGAAGATTGATTTTCTGGAGAACAACAGAGGTGCATATACAACATATACACTCACTTTACACATATAAACTTGCAGATATAAATAACTTCATACAAGACTTCCAAACCATTATCATCACAGGCATGAAAATCAAAAGAAACTGGTTAAAAATTTAAGTTTGCTCACCTGGAAAATCTGACAGAAAAGAACAGAGGAAGAACATTTTACTTCCAGTTAAATCTTTGCTTTATATTTTTGAGTTGAATCACTTGCTGTTTGATTTACCTTTATACTAAGTTGAATCTTGTATATTGAGTTGAAACTTTGCTTGAGTTTTAGTTTTGTTTACTTCAGTTTTATAATAAATGATGGATGAAACTGAAAGGAAGGAGTCTGATGTATATATAAAAGAGTTTACATTTTGTACAGGGGATGATGATATTTGTTTATACCATAGGCACGGCTAAAGGTTGCATTTATGACTTGTACATACCCATGCTTTTGCATTAATTGCCTGGTACTTGGTTTCCATGCTTAGCCATGTTTTCGGCTGTACATGTTTTGGGTGGCAACATTTATCACTTTATTTTTGTTTAAGTTTGAACTTAGATGAATTTGTTTCATTTGCAGGCTATTTCCTTCATACATAATTACATATATATTTGCTTCATCTCATTTTGCAAGTGTACATAAATGAATTTGTTTCATTTTCCTGGCAGCTTTCATGCTTACATATATACTTACATATATATATATATATTTACTTTATCTTATTCTTCAAGCTTGTAGATATTTTGTTTTATCTTTTGTTTTGTTTTGTTACTTTGTATTGACTTTTGCAATTTGTTTGTATATATTTGTTTTACAATGGTGGCTGCTAGTTTTATTTATATTTAAGTGTTGTTGTCTAGATTGGCTATGCAGATCTATTTGTTGATGAGATATGGTTTTTATATTTTACTCTGTTTATTTTGTAATATAGATATAGACATAAAGTAGTTTTGGTTATGTTATGTATATGAGTGAACTCCTATTTTTATTTTATTGTTAAGGTTTAGCTAATGTGTTACTGTGTATTCAATTTATATTTAAAAATTCATTTAATTATTAATTTAAATAAATTTAAATTTCGGGGTCGTTACAAACTTCCCCCCTTAAAAGAATTTCGTCCTCGAAATTCGCAGGCACGAAAACAACACAGAGATAGACAGATTCGATCTCTTATAATTCCTCAAACTAAAGATACGAATTCCAAACTCAAGTCGGAATATTCCAGAATACATACCAATTTGTCCCTCTTTGGACTTTGGTATTCACAAGAAATTACAATAGAATTTCAAATTTTGGTTTTAAACGAAATCGTTTTATTGATTTAATTCAATTTATCCTCATATTCTATTAATCAATTTAACTCAACTTAAAATTTCCAATTTCAAAATTCATTAAGGTTTAAATCAAAAAGCTGATAAGAAACCGATGAAGATACGAAGTAAGGATTTTCTACAATGATTTGTAGAACATCACCGCACTGAAACTTCTTCCTGTAGCTGATACGAAGAAATCAAATGAATTTGGAAATGAATCAAAAGAAGATTGATAAGAAATTTATTTCCACTGTTGAAGGGTATTGACCATTTGTAGTCGTATTTCCCTGTCCCCTATCTCGTTCTCTTCTTGTACTCATACTCACTATCACTGGATAGTAAGAGAATTTACTGAGATGTTCAGACGGATATCTGAGAATTACTCATTCTAGAGTTTACTTCACTCTATCTCTAATGAGCTACTTAACGTGCTATACTCCAGAGGTAAAGTTCAACCTTAGCTCTGATACCAAATGTAACGATCTGGGATTTTTCGCGCTCGAAAATCGACATCCATACTTTACATCGTACTCGAATGCCGTAGATTCGACTGTTCAAATCCGAGTCGCCGGAGCTTATAACACAATTAAGTAAATAACACAGCGGGATAAATGAATAATACATTGATATACAATATCTGATACAACAGAATGATACAATGAATATCAATATACATCAGAGATATGATATAACCAATAGCAGCGGAAAAGAAAACGATAACATCAGCAGCGGATAATCTCCATCTTCAAAACGCCAATCCAGACATAGCTCGAACTCCCAATAACGATGCATAAAGATAAGCAAGTGCAGTCCGATCCAAAGACTGAACTAGCTCCAGATAATCTACTAAATCTGAATATCTGAAAAACCCAACTCTAGACTGCTCGTGTAGAAAAATTTGAGCACCCAAAGTTTAGGAAAGAAACAATAAACTCCGGATCAGTCATGGGACTGGTGTGAGCAACAAAAACAGTTTATCTTTAAAAACAAATAGCAGAGAATTTTAAAGTCAATTCGCAATGCTTTTAGAAAATGAAACTACCATAAGACCTCCCGCCACACACACAATGCAAACGCAGAATTGGAGGAGATTTCTTCTTATGATAGTCAAAGATGCTTACTACGTAAAATCAAATCATTTTTGATATTATTATGAGTGCATAGTGGAAAAAGTATTTCGAAAATAGAATATCAATCTTAGCCAACATACGACCAGTATCGTATGCCTACTATAGCTACCATCTAAACAGTGGTGACCACCGTACGTAAATGGCAGGTTCTACAACTAATACCGTACAAAGTTCGTATTGGAAGATGGATTTCCAACAAATGGTCAGGCTAAGGAACTTCCTATGCCACGAAGGAACGCCTCTGGAATGACGTCCCGAGAACCTAACCGGATCTCTGCCAACACAAGGCCGGGTTACCTCTGCAAAAATAGGTAGCTACTGACACGCGTATGCCATCCCCCGATCGTAACCGATCTTCCTGAGGATCCTCGATTTCCAACTACCACAAAGTAATAAACTCGCAGCATCAACATAGGTGAAATATCCGGGCTCCATACCATGATACCACCTCTATCCAGAAGGAATGACATACACTAAGGGGCCCTACTCCCTAGAACCTTGCCGCATCCTTCCTGTTTTGACCATTTCCGGGGTGTGAGGCTCGACGAAGTCTCGTCCACAAAGCTACGCTTTGTCACAAAGCCATGCTTCGGGTCAAACAAATGATCAAAGAAATGATCACAAAGATATAAGATCAAACAAATGATCATATCGCAAATGATCAAACAATGATCATTACACAGCAACACTCAGCATGTCACATTACCAAATTGGGATATATCGCTGATAAATTTCAACTACATAACCTCTGAGCTCGTACGTCTCAGAGAAGGGTGTTAAGCTAAGAGAATAAATTCTCCGCCACCAACAGAAATGTATTTGAAAGAAATCTGCTTTATATCTCAAAGTGTAATGTCAGACACGTAACCATACAAGTCTGTTTCGGGATCGAACAGAACCGAAGGCATTTCTCACGAAGCCCTTGCAAATCCGGATAATTTTCAATCACGTCCAAACTTCCCATCACAAAAAGAGTGATATAAATCTCTATACTGGAGCAACTCAGTGCAGAGACATTCGACAGGTTGTCCTTTCATTTTTGAAAATATCTGGTCTTCAACACCGGTCTTCAAATGCCATCCATATACGACGTATCACTATTCGGAATGGGTTATATGACACAAAGGTCTTTTCTTGGCTAACCCGAATAGTGAGCGCAATATTTAAAAATATATGGATATTGGGATTTCAATTAAGTCACAACTTATTACCCAAACTTTTCTTTCAAATGGTTTAAACAATTTACCATTTTAATCTTTTAAACAAAAAGATTCATTTTAAACAACCTTCAATGGTTTAAACAATTTCCACATTTTAATCTTTTAAATAAAAGATTCATTCACAGATTTTCTAAATCAATTTCCATTTCAATTTAACTCGTTAAATCTTTAAATCAAAGATTTAACTTATAGCTTTCAAAATAATTTCATTTATAACTTAGAAAAACAATTTTTCAATTCAATCTTGAAATTCCTTTAATTAAAACTGGAATTTCATTTCTTATCTGAAAGCTTTTATTATTTGAAAACAAATAATTTCATTTCAGAAAATACGATTCATTCATACGAGTTGAAATCGTTGGGTTAAATTCAAATTCCCAAAATTTTACTTTTAAAATGGTTTAACTTCATATAACCCATTTATATCATCTTTAATCCCTAGTTTCAAATCATAGGATTCAATTTCAAACTTGAATTCAAATATAAATCAAATTATTTAAATTTTTCAAAACTCGATTAAGTTATTCAAAATAACTTTTATACTTGAAATTTTATTTCAAAAGCTTTTCACTTTAAACCCAAATTTCCAATTTCAAAATCAATTGAATTAAAATTTCAATTTTTGAACACATTAAATTTAAATTATCTGTGACTTAACCGATTTCCACATGAAATCCATATGTGTGTGTGTAAAGGTGTAGTCCAGGGGTTTCACACAGTAGTGCAACATCAACAATCATCACATATCAGAATACAGAAGTATAGTTGATAAGCGGTATTAACTATCACGCTTATCGTTCATTCACAGATCATAGATATATATCATAGATAAGTAAATTACAGATCACAGCATAAATCAGGATGTATCACAAAGCATCATATATCAGGGATATCAAACAATCAAATCATCCAATAGAATCCAAACACTCATAAGTAGAATCAATTAATATCTGATAAATTTAAATCAGATTTATTTCTTATGAATAAATCAAATCCTGGTTAATTAATTATTAATTACAAACCATTTGCATTAATTATCCTTTAATTAAATTATTAATTAACTTTTAGTCATTAATTTATTTATCCTTTAATTAAATTATTCATTAGCTAATAAATAAATTAACCCTCAATTTATTATCATTCCTTAATCACCTTAATCAATACTTAATAATTCTTAGTTAATTTTCTTCATCAACTAATAACATTTCTTAATCACTTTCTTAAGAAAATTATCTTAGATTAAATCATTATAAATCATTTCTACTTATAAATTAATTTAAAATCATTAATTAACTATTAATCATTCATTTATTAACTTAGTAGTTAATTACCATTTATTAATCACTTAATCATTAATAAATTCAAACTCTAATTTCAATTATAAATTAATAAACTGATCTAATTGTTCAACTTAATTAAACATTTAGAAGTCTCCTTTTAAATTTTGAAAATCAATTATAGTGTTAACTACAAACTTAATTGTTAGTTAACTTTATACTTAATTTAAATTAATTGTTTAATTACAATAATTAAGGGTTTAAGAACATTGTTAAGCATTAATTAAGAAATTTTAAAACTTCTTAAGTTGTTAAAACATTTATTAAATTACAATGCTTAAAAATCCTGTTTGTAAAGTTTGTTAATGAATTCGAAACTTGTTTGAAAAACTTGCTTTAACAATTTTTTTCTTCTTCTTTGAAATCCAGATTATCCCAATATCTTAAAAATATCTTGCTTGAATCTCCTAAAAACCCTGGTACATTATTATTTTCAAAGTTCTAAATCCTGGAACCTGGAATCTAGTTAACAGATCCGAGCTAATCAAAAATGACTTCGAGTCATTACACCCGATGCTTCGAGTAAAACGCGAGTTACCCTAGACAAACACACGAGTAACTTCGAACTCGTCTTCCAAATAGCCTTCATCTTCCCCAAACTTTTCACAGTCCTCAGATATACACGTGCACCATGTACGTGCACCAGTCCCTTGACCAACTTCGACCATTCCCCTGACCATCAACTCATCGCAATCGACCCCACCAGTGATCCCAATATTCCAGCTCCGACGAAATTGCCAAGAATCGAAAAACGAGTAAATCGAACTTTGCCAGGAACAACATGGCTCATCGAAAACCATCTCGCCCCCGCCGCTCAGCCCACCGGAGCTGTCCCAACTCCGTCCACGTCTCCATCTACGTCTCCAGTTCACCCCCCACCAAGTCCGGTCACACTCGATCCAGCGTAAACGACGAACGAGGCCAGTTACTCATCGACGTTAAAACTAGGTTTAAATTTTTTTAAATGCTTGCCGCCGCCACCACTTCCGTCTACCGACCATCGCAGTATTTTTCCCCTAATCTACATCCACCTACCTACCTTCGCCCTGGAGCTCGGCCTTCAAAACATTGGCGTTCGTCGGATATCGGCAAAAATATGCTTTCTGTTCCACTCGAGAAATCTCGATCAACCCAAACCAAAAGAATCATAATTTCCTTTTCTAAATTCACTATTCGTAAGCACAAATCAGATTATGAAATCAAAATGTGAATTTAAATTGTTCGATTTCCTGACAAATATTAATTATCACTGTGATATTAATTTTTTTTGGATTATTTACTTAATATAATTGTTTGGGATTTTTTTTAAATTGGGACTATACTATTATGGTCAACTTTCAATTAGAAGTCATTAACTAATTCGATATAGAATTCCAGATATATTTTTTTCCTTTTTTGAAGATTGATTTTCTGGAGAACAACAGAGGTGCATATACAACATATACACTCACTTTACACATATAAACTTGCAGATATAAACAACTTCATACAAGACTTCCAAACCATTATCATCACAGGCATGAAAATCAAAAGAAACTGGTTAAAAATTTAAGTTTGCTCACCTGGAAAATCTGATAGAAAAGAACAGAGGAAGAACATTTTACTTCCAGTTAAATCTTTGCTTTATATTTTTGAGTTGAATCACTTGCTGTTTGATTTACCTTTATACTAAGTTGAATCTTGTATATTGAGTTGAAACTTTGCTTGAGTTTTAGTTTTGTTTACTTTAGTTTTATAATAAATGATGGATGAAACTGAAAGGAAGGAGTCTGATGTATATATAAAAGAGTTTACATTTTGTACAGGGGATGATGATATTTGTTTATACCATAGGCACGGCTAAAGGTTTCATTTATGACTTGTACATACCCATGCTTTTGCATTAATTGCCTGGTACTTGGTTTCCATGCTTAGCCATGTTTTCGGCTGTACATGTTTTGGGTGGCAACATTTATCACTTTATTTTTGTTTAAGTTTGAACTTAGATGAATTTGTTTCATTTGCAGGCTATTTCCTTCATACATAATTACATATATATTTGCTTCATCTCATTTTGCAAGTGTACATAAATGAATTTGTTTCATTTTCCTGGCAGCTTTCATGCTTACATATATACTTACATATATATATATATATATTTACTTTATCTTATTCTTCAAGCTTGTAGATATTTTGTTTTATCTTTTGTTTTGTTTTGTTACTTTGTATTGACTTTTGCAATTTGTTTGTATATATTTGTTTTACAATGGTGGCTGCTAGTTTTATTTATATTTAAGTGTTGTTGTCTAGATTGACTATGCAGATCTATTTGTTGATGAGATATGGTTTTTATATTTTACTATATTTATTTTGTAATATAGATATAGACATAAAGTAGTTTTGGTTATGTTATGTATATGAGTGAACTCCTATTTTTATTTTATTGTTAAGGTTTAGCTAATGTGTTACTTTGTATTCAATTTATATTTAAAAATTCATTTAATTATTAATTTAAATAAATTTAAATTTCGGGGTCGTTACACTTAAGGCCTTAACTCAGGATGAGTTAAGGTCTTAACCAATTTTCTGACCAAACTTCCTAAGCTAAATTCTCTAGTACCTTTAAGTGTGCCTTCCAATTTTCAAGCCGTTTCATCCTTGTTTGAATCTTCTAAGTCTAGTTGAAATTCGCTTTGCTAAAAAGGGTTAACACTTATCTCCTAAAGTATTCCTTTCGAATGTAAGGTGTGCTTTGCTCAAGAATAAGTTCTAGTATTTATTCTTCGATAATTGAGCTCTCCGGCTACTTCAACCTTGGTAAATCATCCGGTTCCTTCGGATTCTCTTATTAATCATGGGTCGTTCCAAACCTGTTATAGCCTAAGACTTTAGACTTTGCCTAAGTGTGGTTTATACATCACAATCATTCCAATTTCATTCGGATTTATTATATCACATATCTCTTATTACATCTCATTTCCAGAATCCTCCAGTGTTCATCTAGGGTTTATCAATTTTATTCTAATTACAAGGTGTTCAAATCCTTTTATTAAGTCTATTTCCGTTATAGGGTTTGATCACTCCGAATCATCTTCCATTTAATTTAACATGCGATCTCTCTGGATCGTTTATCGTTTAAGTTAAGAGAATGATCTCACCTGATCGTTTAATGTTTAATTTAAGGGGACAATCTCTTTGGGTCGTTTAGTGTTCCAATCTAGGGTTTTGATCTCTCTGGATCCTTGCCGAGTCTGTATGCTCTTCGGAAAAGGGACTCAATGACCAAGCAAACCCATCTTCTTACTCTCTAGTAAAGGGACTTACTTCTTGCACTCTGGCCTGCCTCTCCGGGCAGTAGCTCTATATCAACCAAAGAAGCCCATCCTTTTCACTCTCCGATGACGTGGCTCACTCCTTGCACTCCGACTTCATCTCTCCAGATGGTAGCGCTAAGGAGATCCAAATCTGTACAAGTCCATCCGCTTACTCTCCAGTAAGGGGACTTGCACCATGCACTCTGCCCCTGTCTCTTTGGATGGAAGCTCTAAGCCAATCCAAATTCGTACAAGCCCATCTTCTTACTCTCTGGCAAGGGACTTACACCTTGCACTCCAGTCCCGTCTCTTTGGATGAGACATAAAGCGATAAATATCAGTCATCACATTTCCATGGATTTTCCAAAATTCAAATCAAAACAAATAAGCAAAAATCCTAATTATCCATCCCTGACATCCGAAGCGTGACTAGGGACCAATTTTGGTTTTGTGCACGTCTAAGTGGTCGGAGGTTATTATTATCCTCAGCAATCACCCCATACATTCGAATTAGAGCGTAACTAGGGACCAATCTAGGTTTTGTGCATGTCTAAGTGGTGTGGGTTTATTATTGTCCTTAACAGTCATCTCAGGCATCTAACTAAGAGCGTGTTTAGGGTCTGTTCGAGATCCCATACACGTGTAAGCCACCTGAGATTATATTGCATCATTTGTTCAAAGTCAAGGTAAAAAAATCAAACATAACCCCAATCCATCCCGACCATAGGGTTGTCATCCAATGGAAGTCTCTGATCTATAACTTCATTATGCCCCAAGTTCCAATGGGGGCTTCTAGGCTCCTGGTGTAATGTATTTCTATTCTAATTTGCTACTCTGGCTCTAAGATCACCTGTTCCAATCATTAAAGCTCTTCTTAGATCCAAATCGATCATGCCAGTGAGTCGTGGAGGCATTGTTTTAGATTTTTTTTGCTGTCTCCATATGCTCGTGCATTATCTCCTTATCCTTGGTTTTGAATTTCAGCAACTTTAGCTATTCCTTGTGGTCCCAATCTTTGGAAGAGCCCTTCTAGCATCTCATGCTGCCCAACCGTTAGCCCTTCTAGCATCTCCTACCGCCTAAACATTATCTCATATTGCATTTCCTTCATCGTCCTCTCCATCTCTTCTCTAGTTATGTAGTTAGACTAATGAGAATTTGAGGGCACCTCTTAGTTTCCCGCAGCCTTTGGTTGCTTGCTTCGTTTTAGATCTAGTATTGGGCCACTTCATCTTCTCCAAATCCCAGATTCAAGCTTCAAGTCTTCAGATCTTGCTCTTGGTTCTCAGTGAAAGCACTAAAATGTTAACCCAAAAAATGGATCAATACCTGAAAATCTGATGAAAACACTAGTTTGGATAAAAGTAAATGAAAATGTAGAGATAAGAATACCTAGAAGTTTTTATAGTGGTTCGGCGTAATCTCTAGCATGCGTCCACTTTAATCAAGTTTTATTATTGGTTGATAGTTGTTCTCTCTCCGAATTATAACTAGTTTTTCCCTAGATCTAAGTTACAATGAATTTGTGGTTATCTCTCCGAATTACAACTAGTTTTTCCCTAGATCTAAGTTACAATGAATTTTAATAAGTTTGAAAGAGATAAGAAGTGAAGAAGGTGTTTGTGAAGCTCTAAGTTCAAGAGTGTTAATGGAGATTCAATAGAGATAATATCCTTTTATGGTAGTAGGTAGTTTGGTATTTATAGAGGGATCGGGCAGTATTGGGTCAGAGGACCAATAGTAATGAAGTCTAGAAGATAGCATGACGTCACATCGGAAGACCCAAGCCATCTCGAGTCAAATCCTTAACTCCGGATGAGTTAAGTTGCTTTGGCCTAATCATAGTGAAAATTTTCCAAGTCCTTCTTTTGCCTTTTCTAAGTGCTCTCGCCAAATTTCAAGTCATTCCATCTTCGTCTTAATGTTCTCCTTAACTTGGAACTTCTCAAGAACTTAGCCAGTTTTCCAATCAGTGGACTTAAGGCCTTAACTCGGGACGAGTTGAGGACATAGCCAATTTTCCAACTAGTTGACTTAAGGCCTTAACTCGAGAAGAGTTAAGGACTTAGTCAATTTTCCAACCATACTTCCCGAGCTAAATTCTCTAGACCCTCTTAGTGTGCCTCCTAATTTTCAAGCTAATTTATCCCTGTTTGAATCTTCTAAGTCCAATTGAAATCTGTTTGCTAAAAAGTGGGTTAACACTATCCCAGTGGGAGTATTAAATTTCATAAGCATTTCTTTTTTATAGATGATTAGCCCCAAGTAGATCGGAGCGGGTCTTTTTAGGAAGGCATTATATGGTGAGCATTGGTCAATGATTAAGAAGCTTGCATAAATTGACTTTTATAGTGGGCCAGTTCCAGCAGTAACAAGAAAACGCACTGATCCTACTGGGACAGTAGCAATGTTGAAGCCAAAGATCGGCTTGGGGCTATGTTTTAGGATTTTCGGTAGAAGCCTTATTTGATCGTATGTAGACTTGAAGATAACGTTCACTGAGTTTTTAGAATCAGTGAAAACTTTCTTCATAATGCAGTTTGATACTTGCGCTGTAATAGTGAGTGGGTCTCGGTAAGGGAAGACACCTCCTATCGCATCATCTGTTGTGAACGTTGTCACTAGAGTAGGCTTTTAATGAAATGGAAAATTTACCTTTGCTGGGCTTTTGCCTCCTGCACGTACCTCTCTTATGCTTTTTTACTTACACTTGCTAGTGTGACCCTCTATGGATTGATGCTATTAGGTCAGCGGGGTTCCCAACTTGGTTCTCATCTGGGTCAAGAGTCCGATTTCCTGTTCCGCCTTTGCCATTATTCTTCTGAAAGTTGCCTAGGTATCCTTTTTGGATCAGCCTGTAACACCCTAGGATTTTCTTAGAAATAAGTAAAGAAATATAATTAAAAAAATAAGAATGAACCTAAAAGGAGAATTTTTACAAACGTCCGAATTTGACTACGGGACTTGCAACATTGTGTCCATAGCAATTTTCTGGATAACTTTCATATACAACTTGTTGAGACTCGAGCTAAAATGAAAAAGTTACGGATGTTAAAATAATAAATAAAAGTTAAAAATAAATATAAAAATGATTAAGGGCCAAGTCGACCCACATTGGGCCCAAGCCGACCGAGGGCGATCGACTTAGCCTCAAGGGTACTCGACCCGACCCTTTATTGATCGTAGGGTCGCGACCGGGAGTCGGTTCATTTCATGCATGTGAGATTGTTGCATGCTAGTCGTAGTTTTATACAACGAATTAGATGATTTTGAACTACGATCTGACAGTAGTTAGTTGAGGTATTTCTCTATAAATTAATATATAAGGTTAACCTAAAACCTAATTCTCTCCATTACAGCAAAGCTCTGCCAAAATAAAATACTAAACCCTAGTTTCCCAAATCAATTTCTAAACCTTAATTCTATTCTAAATCTTAACCGAAATTAAAATAATAGAAGATCTAGAAATTGGAGGAGAGGCCTAAGTGAATTTAGGGGATAAAGCTTGTGGCATCAGAGGAAAACCTAAAGCTTTGGACAGAGGCGAGTGGGCACAGATTTAACAAGTTAATTAAATTAATTGATTTTAATTTCTACCCTATGTTGATTTGCCTTTCAATTCTGAGATTAATTCGATAAATTATTAAATTAGGAATCTGGAATAATGAATCTTTTTTATCTAATTTTAATTGGCATGTGTAAGTTGTAAAACCATAAATCATATGTTAAAATTGGATTTGACACCTATAATTTTCTAATTGGAACAATGTAAATGCTACAAAAAATGTAATAAAAATAGGACAAATAGATTAGCCCAATTGATCGAGGGGTTAGGCACGGGTCCATACGATGAGTCACTATGCAAGTTTGCATGCGTGTTTTTCCTCTCCAGTGTAATGACCCGCCACTCATTCCACAGAATGACGCATCATTAATAAGAAAGAAAGGGGTAGAGAATAGAAAAGAAGAGAAGAAAGAAAGAAACAACAACAACTATCTCACAGCGGAAAGAATAAATTATATTAATAACATAAACTATTACATAGTATACAACACTTATCAGAGTTTACACAACTATACAACACATACTAGACAGTTATAAACATCTGTCTATATATTATAACTCAAATACAATACAAGACTCTAACACAGATATCAACACAGCGGAATACTATATGTACGAACGCTGAAGCCTCCTGCTCCATTGCTCCTCCACAATTCGTCAAAGCTAAACCTGAATCCCTTGGCTACTCGTAAAAATTTGAGTACCCAAGAGTTTATAAAACAGAAATAAACAACTTGGGTCAGACATGGGTCTGGTGTGAGTAACAGGTTAAACTTGTTTAACTTCAAAACCTTTTGAAAGAAAAGGTATCACGTAAGACTCCCCACAAATAAACATGGGTAAGTTTTTACCTTACGCTAACCAAAACATTTGATAGGAAATTCGATTGTATTATAATAGGGTCTAGGGTTTTCAAATAAATATGAAATAGCCGAAATTGTTACATTATTAAATTCTAGCATACATAAGTATACAATCAAATCCGTTATCACTTATTGGAATTTGGATTTCCATACAATGGCAGAGCTACCGGGGTACCGCTCATCACAGTACGTGGCCTAGATCACCGTACCGAGGATCACTCCCAATCCCCTGCAACACAAAGCCGGAACAATCCCTTACTGGATAATTCCGAATAAAATCACCCCACAGATGGCCGTCGCCAACTGCACCACTAAGCCGAAATAAAAGAAGGAACTCTCTAGACAGGGATGACCTTACTCTCAGTGGGTGCTACCCACGAAGCCTTGCTGCACCTCCCCTGTTTTAGCCATTCCCGGTTGATGAGGCTTGAGGTTACGATTTACCTTTAAATCAGAACACATCACTTAGAATGCTCATCGTCCACCTGACGATGTTCTGAAAGCATTCAATCCATACAAGTTCGTTCCGGGTTCGAACGAAACCGAAGGCATTATCTCGTTACACTCGTTTTGGAATCACCCTCAGAGTTAACGACAATAACCCTTGCACTCTGAATCTTCATCTTCACTTGAGATTCACGACCTATCGTAAATTTGGATCGATGTGGTATTCGGGTCTCCAGACCTGGAATTCCGGTATACGGAAACCCGATCCCGGTCTCATCGAAATCCAAAACGTATTTTAAGGGCCAAGTTGTTTTAAGGTTAAAACAATTCAATTCTTATCTATACTACACACAGATAGATAATTCAATAGATAATCTACATTATCATCACAACAGATAATTCATATTATCATTTCAATTCAACCAAACATCTATATCATATCAATCATATCTCATCAGAGATATCAAACAATGAAATACATTCAATCTCATTCATTCATTTTTAAACAATGATTTATATCATCTAATTTAAGGTGAGTTAAACTAATTACTTCATTCTATAAATCCTGCTTACTTAATTATTAATTAAACCAATTAATTAATCATTACTCTAAGTATCATCTTAGTTAATCATTCCTGATTAATTATACTTTAATTACTTTAAGTAATTAACTCTTAATTAATTTCACAAATTAATTAACTTAAACCATTTCAGTAATAAATCTTAAATTACTTCATTAATTAATTAATTACTTTAATCCTTTATTATTGATTAATTAATTTTAATTAACCAATCCTTAATTACATCATTTAAATTAATTATATTTAATAATTAATTCTTAATTAAACCACATTTATTAATCACCTTTGATTAATCACATTTAGTAATTAACTACCCTTAATTACTCTTCCATAAATTAATTACTTCTTAATTAATTATCTTTTAATTAATCCCTTGATTAATTATTCAAAGTAATTAAACTCAAATTACTTTCATTAAACCATCTTTAGTTAATTACATCCACTAATTAACTTTAATTACTTTCCTAAGTAATTACACTTCACTAATTACATTTAAGTAATTATATTTATCATATCTCTAAATGATTATCTTAAATTAATTTAATTAATTAATTTAACTTAATCAAATTTATTTAATTAATTACCTTAAGTAATTAATTACCTTAATTACTTCCATTAAGTAATTATACTTAACCCATTTTCATATTAACTAATTAATCTAATTGATTATCAAATTTAATCATGTTAATTAATTAATTAATTAATTATCTAATAATCTCTAATTAATGATCTTTCATTAATTATTAATAATTCTTTAACTACTTCCCAAGTAATTAAACTTTAATCAACTATTTATAAATTACAACTTAATAAATTCTTAATTATCAATTAACTAATCCTCACTTACTTAATTAATTGCTAAATAAACTTTTAACCACTTGATAACTAATTTCAAAACATTTATTAATAACCTATACTTACTTAAATAAATGATTCTAAATCCCAAATTAATTAACACTTCATTAATTAACTTATAATTCTTAATTATTTAATTAATTAACATTAAATCATTAATTAATTAAATTGTTAAATTACCCTTTATTTACCTTACTAATTTAATGAACCTAAATCATTAAACCTTAATTCTTCTTTAAATTAAAGTATTATCCTCATAACTACATTAATTATTATTAATAAAAGCTTTGAAATAATTTACCTTTAAATCTTTCTTTTATTTCATTTCAAATTAATGATTTTGATTTGAAAAATCAAATTTAACTTTAACCAAGACTTAAATCAAATTTACCAAAATCTTTTTAAATCTAAATGTTAAGAACACTTAACATTTATAAAGAAAATTTATAAGATTTTGAACCCATTCATTAAAATTAAACCCTTATAAAATTATTCTTTTAAACTTGTAAGTTGTTAAATAAAAACTCATTTATTTCACAACTGGAATTCAAATTTAAATTTGAATCTGCATTAAAAAAAAAAATTAATCTTTAAACTCTGTTCAAATTTAAACAAACAGGTTCTATAACCTGTAACACTTCCATTAACCTGAGCCTATTCTTATTTTACACGAGCCAAAACCCGTTCCTATTCTTCTCCACCCTGCTTCGAGATATTCACCATTTTCCACGAGCCTGCCCCGAGATCCTTGCTTCTTCCTCAAACCAAAATCAACTCAGATACTCACTGATACAAGGTGCACGTGCACAGACGAATTGATCGCCTATGATCATCGATTCCATCGCCGACATCTCACCCACGACCATCTCTCACGTTCTCGATCACCAGAAACTGGAACAAATGCCTCAATCGAATTCGAGCGTCACGATCACAACCTGGAACAGAACTTCGATCACTAGTTTCAACTCGCCTCGTCAACCACGACCATCAGCGACCACGTCGTTATCACCAGAGCTACTCCACTGGCCCACAAACATTTTCCCCCTGGTGCGATGCGTTCCGAAGTGACATCGACGACACCGTTGCTTTGCGAAAATCATTTACAAAATACAGTACTTAAACCCTAGATCAACTTCAATCACCTACCATGATGAATTAAAAATCTCCTGACTATTTTTCCGATGATTACTGACCTACCAGCGTAGTCTAGCTTCAACCCTGAGATCCATAATCCATTTGATTTCCAGAAATCAACAGAAACCCAATTTTCATTCATACTAGAATATTTCACTATTTATAAACTTTAAAATTGTGATTTCTCTTCTAAAAATCATAACTTAGTCCAGAGCTTCAGTTTATAATCCTGAATTGTTAAATTAACATATTCGATTTTTCCACTTATATTAAACTTGTTCTGTTCTTTTGATTTTCCCTGGCCAATCAAGTTTTGTTTTAACTTAAATTAAATCCTAAACTCTAATCTATGATAAATCAAACAATATTTGTTTATAACTTAAATCATAATATTAACTAAGTTAAGAGATACAGGATTTTTAAATCAAAACTTAAGTTTAAAACTGGAAACAGAGAAAACAGACATGCACACCAATTTACATTCATATATACAAAAATATACATACATTCCAAACATATTAAACAACATGCAGGCATATCATAGATTCAAAAATTTATAGCATGCAACAGATATCATATACTTTAGTTTTAAAAATGTAAGTTACTCACCAGATTTCAAATGAAGAACAGAGTTTGAAACAGATACTTGAAATCTGGAATGCTACTTTGTTTTGATTTAAAACTTGCATTGTCTTTTAAAACTGGAAACTTGCATGTTGCTAAAATCTTGCTTTGTGATGTGTTGTTTAGATTCCAGGTTGTTTGCTTTCATATTGCAGGCTTAAGAAATGCAGATTTGAGTTTAATTCCAGACTTGAAGAATTTGCAGGCTTTGTTTTCCAGATTGAAAATGCATTACAGGGATTGAAGAAAGATTTACATGCTTTCAGATTTGTAAAGGAAGACAGGTCTTGTCTTTGATTTTTGGAAAATGGTTACAGATTTTTGAAGAAGTACATTACAGATCTTTGTTTAAGGAATCTGGTTTGAGAGAAATTTAATTACTGATTTGGTTCTAGAGAAATAGGATTTGAATTGCAGATTTTTTTAGAGAGGAAGATAGATTTGAGTTACTGATTTTGTTTTGAGAATTTTGTTTAACTTTTCAGGCTGAAAGTTTTTTCTTTGAATTCAAGAAGATAGAAAAAATTAAAATGAAAGGAGAGGTATGCATATATAAGTTAATTTGTAGTTTCTTAAAAATAAAAGAAAACAAAATTTTAAAAACTTGACATTTGTCACTTAGAGTGGTTAATTAGTTTACATTTGTTTAAACAAGCTTTTATAGATTTACACATGTCATTTAAGTAACACTTATTTATTTAAATGTAAATAAAAGCTTTTCTTTATTTATTAAATATAATTACTTATCTATTTATATATATATTACTTATAAAGAAACAAAACTAATTATTATAAATAAAAGTTTACATATACTTTGAAATCCAAACTATTTGAATATTACCTCTTTTTGAATTCAAAATTAAATCTAAATTCAAATTCAAATTATATTTAAAATCCAATTTAAAGTCATGTTATATACATATATAACTACACTTTCAATTTGAAAATAACAATCTTATTTTATTAAAGTCTATTTATATTATAAAAACAATACTCTATTAATATTGTTTGAAATTAACATATTTATCAATTTTAAAATAATTTATAAAGGAGATTATAAATTACTTCTATTTATTAAATGAATTAACATATCATATTTAAATTGTATTTTAAACTTTATATATATATATATTCAAATCATATTTACAAGCTATATTCAAAAATAAAATAAAACAATCTTTTTGCTAATTAATTTAAATTTAAACTTAAGCTAAAATCAATTTAAATCAATTAACAGTTAACTTGAGTATTTTAAAACTATATTGTTATTTATTTAAATAGCTTGAAAAGCTTATATTAATTAAATCATAATTTCCAATTTATCAATATATATTAGAATTTAAAAACAAGATCTTATTTATTTATTTAAATTTTAAATCCAAGCTTATCTATTTACAATATATACAATTGTATATACATTATAAATAGAAATCATCCTATAAATTTTTAAAGGATAAATTCACTAGTTAAATATTCATTTAATCAGATTATTAAATCAATTCAAATCTTATTATCAAAAATTATCAATCAATTTAATTATTTAAACAGATTATTAAATTGATATTGCCCTAAATTTCCGGGATATTACATTCCTCCCCCTTAAAATAATTTCGTCCCCAAAATTTAAAACAAAGGTAATTTAATAATCTATTTAAATCACAAGCATATATTATCATCCATATGCTATCAACCATATCAAACAATTCACCTAATCAAACAATTTTAATTATTCAGACAAAATTCTGAATAAAATTTCCTCGAGTTTCCCCAAGTATATATATATACCGGGATACTCGCTCTACAAACAAATCAAACAACCAATACTACTAAGCTATAAAGTTCCTACTCATCTAGATCTACAGAACTAAACAAGATATCAGACTACAGACGAGTCTGACTCAACAACCAAATACTCCAGAACTGCTGGTTCCAAAACCAGAGATAGATCAAACACGTACTCCCTCAGAGATACGTAAAACACATCGAATTCCAATTATCCAAACTGATAATTCAATCCAGTAGATCAAAGCACTTATCCAAATCAGAACACAGAAGAGATCCAAAATAACTCGGAGCTAACTTCCCAGACTTACCCAATCTGATAACTCCCGTTCACAAGAGGAAACTTCAACAACAACGAAGTCTCTAACTTCGAATTCCAAATTCCTCCATCTTTTATCCACAAAATCCTTCAAACGATCTTGGACTTCCTACAAATCCTTCCTGATCAGTTCAACTTTCGCCGATACTTCTAGAAACAAACTAGACTAAGAATAACTCAACAGAATGATCCTTTCACGATCCACCCATAATCCAAAACAAAACTCTACTTCTCAAACATCAGAAGATTCCAAACTAACTTCTCCTATCTGGAAAAGACGAACAGGAGCACTCGCCAAAACTGTTCCTGCTGCACCACTCTGATCTGGAGTAGAATGAAAATGCTGATGATGAACACAAGCACAGACTGGACAACACATTCCAGAAAATATCGGATAAATCAAAAGAATACTCAAACTATCGCAAGTCACTTTTGCGATCCACCCAGCCAAAATCCAAATAAAACTGTTCTCTCTTTACCAATCAGAACAGCTCACACTTGACTATCCTATCCATCGAAGAAATGGATCCTCTCTGCTGCTTCTGAACTTCACCTTCAGAAAAACTGCTCAGCCAGAAAAACTTCTGCCGAAAACAGAACACTCCGAGCTGCACTACTGCCACAGATACCAAAGACTTCTCAATCCAAAGCTCTTCGAGAAACTCGGACTTCAAACAGAACAAAAACATCTTGCTGAACTCAGCCACAACACCGAAACAGACACACTTCATTAACTTGTTCCAAAGAAAACATCTTCGGGAACATCCATAGTCACTGCATCTCATCACGCAGCTACTTCTTCCAGAAGTATCAAGATACCATCACTCGCTTCTGTCCTAACCAACAGATCCAACTTTACTCATCCAAACTACAAAGATAAACTCCGAACCATAACAGTTTTCTTCGGAGATCGATGAAATCCTTTACCACAGTAAAGTTTACTCGAGACGGTATTAGGTCTACAGTCTCGACAGATACTTCCAACCTCAACACTCAGACTCCTAATCCTAGATGATAAATTATTATCATCTCAACCAATCATTACAAAAACCATATACGTTTAAAATGATACTTTTTATATATAGAAAATATATTTGGGTAAAATTATTTCACCTTTCCTTTTAAAACAATATTGTGTCCGTTGGCCTGATCCAAGTGTTTAGAGATCCCTATCAATAACGTTAGCTACTCGTATTGACCAGAATCCATATACCACCCAACCGATCAATTAACACAATATAAAACCATTTTATATAACTAACAAATACGCGCTCTCGAATATATATACACTCAGACTCAAACAGGTTGCTACAGATCCTATCTCTAATGAACAACCCTTCCGAACCTAGGTATTCACTCAACCTAGCGCTCTGATATTCACTTAACCAAAAGCTTAGGTATTCGCTCAACCTATGCTCTGATACCACTGTAATGACCCGCCACTCATTCCACAGAATGACGCATCATTAATAAGAAAGAAAGGGGTAGAGAACAGAAAAGAAGAGAAGAAAGAAAGAAACAACAACAACTATCTCACAGCGGAAAGAATAAATTATATTAATAACATAAACTATTACATAGTATACAACACTTATCAGAGTTTACACAACTATACAACACATACTAGACAGTTATAAACATCTGTCTATATATTATAACTCAAATACAATACAAGACTCTAACACAGATATCAACACAGCGGAATACTATATCTACGAACGCTGAAGCCTCCTGCTCCATTGCTCCTCCATAATTCGTCAAAGCTAAACCTGAATCCCTTGGCTACTCGTAAAAATTTGAGTACCCAAGAGTTTATAAAACAGAAATAAACAACTTGGGTCAGACATGGGTCTGGTGTGAGTAACAGGTTAAACTTGTTTAACTTCAAAACCTTTTGAAAGAAAAGGTATCACGTAAGACTCCCCACAAATAAACATGGGTAAGTTTTTACCTTACGCTAACCAAAACATTTGATAGGAAATTCGATTGTATTATAATAGGGTCTAGGGTTTTCAAATAAATATGAAATAGCCGAAATTGTTACATTATTAAATTCCAGCATACATAAGTATACAATCAAATCCGTTATCACTTATTGGAATTTGGATTTCCATACAATGGCAGAGCTACCGGGGTACCGCTCATCACAGTACGTGGCCTAGATCACCGTACCGAGGATCACTCCCAATCCCCTGCAACACAAAGCCGGAACCATCCCTTACTGGATAATTCCGAATAAAATCACCCCACAGATGGCCGTCGCCAACTGCACCACTAAGCCGAAATAAAAGAAGGAACTCTCTAGACAGGGATGACCTTACTCTCAGTGGGTGCTACCCACGAAGCCTTGCTGCACCTCCCCTGTTTTAGCCATTCCCGGTTGATGAGGCTTGAGGTTACGATTTACCTTTAAATCAGAACACATCACTTAGAATGCTCATCGTCCACCTGACGATGTTCTGAAAGCATTCAATCCATACAAGTTCGTTCCGGGTTCGAACGAAACCGAAGGCATTATCTCGTTACACTCGTTTTGGAATCACCCTCAGAGTTAACGACAATAACCCTTGCACTCTGAATCTTCATCTTCACTTGAGATTCACGACCTATCGTAAATTTGGATCGATGTGGTATTCGGGTCTCCAGACCTGGAATTCCGGTATACGGAAACCCGATCCCGGTCTCATCGAAATCCAAAACGTATTTTAAGGGCCAAGTTGTTTTAAGGTTAAAACAATTCAATTCTTATCTATACTACACACAGATAGATAATTCAATAGATAATCTACATTATCATCACAACAGATAATTCATATTATCATTTCAATTCAACCAAACATCTATATCATATCAATCATATCTCATCAGAGATATCAAACAATGAAATACATTCAATCTCATTCATTCATTTTTAAACAATGATTTATATCATCTAATTTAAGGTGAGTTAAACTAATTACTTCATTCTATAAATCCTGCTTACTTAATTATTAATTAAACCAATTAATTAATCATTACTCTAAGTATCATCTTAGTTAATCATTCCTGATTAATTATACTTTAATTACTTTAAGTAATTAACTCTTAATTAATTTCACAAATTAATTAACTTAAACCATTTCAGTAATAAATCTTAAATTACTTCATTAATTAATTAATTACTTTAATCCTTTATTATTGATTAATTAATTTTAATTAACCAATCCTTAATTACATCATTTAAATTAATTATATTTAATAATTAATTCTTAATTAAACCACATTTATTAATCACCTTTGATTAATCACATTTAGTAATTAACTACCCTTAATTACTCTTCCATAAATTAATTACTTCTTAATTAATTATCTTTTAATTAATCCCTTGATTAATTATTCAAAGTAATTAAACTCAAATTACTTTCATTAAACCATCTTTAGTTAATTACATCCACTAATTAACTTTAATTACTTTCCTAAGTAATTACACTTCACTAATTACATTTAAGTAATTATATTTATCATATCTCTAAATGATTATCTTAAATTAATTTAATTAATTAATTTAACTTAATCAAATTTATTTAATTAATTACCTTAAGTAATTAATTACCTTAATTACTTCCATTAAGTAATTATACTTAACCCATTTTCATATTAACTAATTAATCTAATTGATTATCAAATTTAATCATGTTAATTAATTAATTAATTAATTATCTAATAATCTCTAATTAATGATCTTTCATTAATTATTAATAATTCTTTAACTACTTCCCAAGTAATTAAACTTTAATCAACTATTTATAAATTACAACTTAATAAATTCTTAATTATCAATTAACTAATCCTCACTTACTTAATTAATTGCTAAATAAACTTTTAACCACTTGATAACTAATTTCAAAACATTTATTAATAACCTATACTTATTTAAATAAATGATTCTAAATCCCAAATTAATTAACACTTCATTAATTAACTTATAATTCTTAATTATTTAATTAATTAACATTAAATCATTAATTAATTAAATTGTTAAATTACCCTTTATTTACCTTACTAATTTAATGAACCTAAATCATTAAACCTTAATTCTTCTTTAAATTAAAGTATTATCCTCATAACTACATTAATTATTATTAATAAAAGCTTTGAAATAATTTACCTTTAAATCTTTCTTTTATTTCATTTCAAATTAATGATTTTGATTTGAAAAATCAAATTTAACTTTAACCAAGACTTAAATCAAATTTACCAAAATCTTTTTAAATCTAAATGTTAAGAACACTTAACATTTATAAAGAAAATTTATAAGATTTTGAACCCATTCATTAAAATTAAACCCTTATAAAATTATTCTTTTAAACTTGTAAGTTGTTAAATAAAAACTCATTTATTTCACAACTGGAATTCAAATTTAAATTTGAATCTGCATTAAAAAAAAAATTAATCTTTAAACTCTGTTCAAATTTAAACAAACAGGTTCTATAACCTGTAACACTTCCATTAACCTGAGCCTATTCTTATTTTACACGAGCCAAAACCCGTTCCTATTCTTCTCCACCCTGCTTCGAGATATTCACCATTTTCCACGAGCCTGCCCCGAGATCCTTGCTTCTTCCTCAAACCAAAATCAACTCAGATACTCACTGATACAAGGTGCACGTGCACAGACGAATTGATCGCCTATGATCATCGATTCCATCGCCGACATCTCACCCACGACCATCTCTCACGTTCTCGATCACCAGAAACTGGAACAAATGCCTCAATCGAATTCGAGCGTCACGATCACAACCTGGAACAGAACTTCGATCACTAGTTTCAACTCGCCTCGTCAACCACGACCATCAGCGACCACGTCGTTATCACCAGAGCTACTCCACTGGCCCACAAACATTTTCCCCCTGGTGCGATGCGTTCCGAAGTGACATCGACGACACCGTTGCTTTGTGAAAATCATTTACAAAATACAGTACTTAAACCCTAGATCAACTTCAATCACCTACCATGATGAATTAAAAATCTCCTGACTATTTTTCCGATGATTACTGACCTACCAGCGTAGTCTAGCTTCAACCCCGAGATCCATAATCCATTTGATTTCCAGAAATCAACAGAAACCCAATTTTCATTCATACTAGAATATTTCACTATTTATAAACTTTAAAATTGTGATTTCTCTTCTAAAAATCATAACTTAGTCCAGAGCTTCAGTTTATAATCCTGAATTGTTAAATTAACATATTCGATTTTTCCACTTATATTAAACTTGTTCTGTTCTTTTGATTTTCCCTGGCCAATCAAGTTTTGTTTTAACTTAAATTAAATCCTAAACTCTAATCTATGATAAATCAAACAATATTTGTTTATAACTTAAATCATAATATTAACTAAGTTAAGAGATACAGGATTTTTAAATCAAAACTTAAGTTTAAAACTGGAAACAGAGATAACAGACATGCACACCAATTTACATTCATATATACAAAAATATACATACATTCCAAACATATTAAACAACATGCAGGCATATCATAGATTCAAAAATTTATAGCATGCAACAGATATCATATACTTTAGTTTTAAAAATGTAAGTTACTCACCAGATTTCAAATGAAGAACAGAGTTTGAAACAGATACTTGAAATCTGGAATGCTACTTTGTTTTGATTTAAAACTTGCATTGTCTTTTAAAACTGGAAACTTGCATGTTGCTAAAATCTTGCTTTGTGATGTGTTGTTTAGATTCCAGGTTGTTTGCTTTCATATTGCAGGCTTAAGAAATGCAGATTTGAGTTTAATTCCAGACTTGAAGAATTTGCAGGCTTTGTTTTCCAGATTGAAAATGCATTACAGGGATTGAAGAAAGATTTACATGCTTTCAGATTTGTAAAGGAAGAAAGGTCTTGTCTTTGATTTTTGGAAAATGGTTACAGATTTTTGAAGAAGTACATTACAGATCTTTGTTTAAGGAATCTGGTTTGAGAGAAATTTAATTACTGATTTGGTTCTAGAGAAATAGGATTTGAATTGCAGATTTTTTTAGAGAGGAAGATAGATTTGAGTTACTGATTTTGTTTTGAGAATTTTGTTTAACTTTTCAGGCTGAAAGTTTTTTCTTTGAATTCAAGAAGATAGAAAAAATTAAAATGAAAGGAGAGGTATGCATATATAAGTTAATTTGTAGTTTCTTAAAAATAAAAGAAAACAAAATTTTAAAAACTTGACATTTGTCACTTAGAGTGGTTAATTAGTTTACATTTGTTTAAACAAGCTTTTATAGATTTACACATGTCATTTAAGTAACACTTATTTATTTAAATGTAAATAAAAGCTTTTCTTTATTTATTAAATATAATTACTCATCTATTTATATATATATTACTTATAAAGAAACAAAACTAATTATTATAAATAAAAGTTTACATATACTTTGAAATCCAAACTATTTGAATATTACCTCTTTTTGAATTCAAAATTAAATCTAAATTCAAATTCAAATTATATTTAAAATCCAATTTAAAGTCATGTTATATACATATATAACTACACTTTCAATTTGAAAATAACAATCTTATTTTATTAAAGTCTATTTATATTATAAAAACAATACTCTATTAATATTGTTTGAAATTAACATATTTATCAATTTTAAAATAATTTATAAAGGAGATTATAAATTACTTCTATTTATTAAATGAATTAACATATCATATTTAAATTGTATTTTAAACTTTATATATATATATATATTCAAATCATATTTACAAGCTATATTCAAAAATAAAATAAAACAATCTTTTTGCTAATTAATTTAAATTTAAACTTAAGCTAAAATCAATTTAAATCAATTAACAGTTAACTTGAGTATTTTAAAACTATATTGTTATTTATTTAAATAGCTTGAAAAGCTTATATTAATTAAATCATAATTTCCAATTTATCAATATATATTAGAATTTAAAAACAAGATCTTATTTATTTATTTAAATTTTAAATCCAAGCTTATCTATTTACAATATATACAATTGTATATACATTATAAATAGAAATCATCCTATAAATTTTTAAAGGATAAATTCACTAGTTAAATATTCATTTAATCAGATTATTAAATCAATTCAAATCTTATTATCAAAAATTATCAATCAATTTAATTATTTAAACAGATTATTAAATTGATATTGCCCTAAATTTCCGGGATATTACATCCAGGCTTAATGTGAGTTACAGTGGGATAGAGTACCCCAAAACTAGACGATGGTTCGATGAGTACGATTATTGTTATTCCCATGATGTTAGGTTGTTGACCTCTGATATGTGACCTTAGGGTCATGAGCACTGTACACACACTCTATTTCACCTACAGTAGACATGGAGTTAGTTGTATTTAATTTTCTTGTTAGTCTTGTTCTCATTCACCAGACATATGTTTGACCAATTCCATTTTTGCCCACCACAAGTCAATAGAGCAGCCATTGACATATTCATTGCTGCCTTCGAGTTATCATACCCGGAGTTTAGTTCTGTTTTATCCTTTATCATGTATTTCCTATCAGTATATTTGCTCATTCAGTACTTTAATTGTGAGGGATTATTTTATGATGACATGTACTGAAGGTTTTCTAAGATTACGATATTATGATATTTTAAGATCTGGATATTTTGATGCTTTGAGATTCTTATTATTGTTTTCTAAGATTATCCTTATATCCGGTATTATGTTTCCGTTGTGATAATGTTTGGATTAGATAGATTATTTCTTATTTGATGTCTTAGTCTCTATGATACTGCTTTTACCTTAAACCAATGATCTGTATTTCTTGATATGATGGTGTTTGGCATGTCAAAGGATACGGGTTGTCATATGTGGTATCATAGCCTAGGTTCAATATTCCGAAGGATAGGAGCGTATTTGACCCGTGCATATATACATATATATGATTTTGAAAAGAAAATTGATTTTTGAAATTGTTTTCAAAATGGATTTCCATGGTATAACTATGTATATAAGTATTTTTGGAAAACAAATTCGTCAAGAATCCCTCAAATTTGTGTCTATGCTTATTACAATTCCTGCATGTGTTGTCCTTTATCTTGAATCTTTTTTGAGCTATCTTTGGAAGTATCTAATTGAATCTTTACTATTCACGGATAGAGATGGATGATCCTACAGGATCTGGCTCTACCGACATCCCTGATATTTTGGGTATGAACAAGCCCATTTGGTTCTACCGTTACTTACATGCTAGGGGACCGGTTGAGCATTCGAATAAAGAGCTTGCAGAGGTGGTGACTGGTGGGGTCCCTATCCACCCACCTGTCGCTCATGACTTTGCTAAGCTATGCAAGGACATTTCCAACTTCGGTGGCAAGCCGTTCTTAGGCACTGAGGCTTTTGTTGATGTTAAAGCTTGACTGCAACTGTGAGTGGATATTTGGACTTATGGATTAACAGATGAGGTTAGGAAGCAGCTTGCTATCTGATAGCTGCAAGGAGAAGCTCTCAGTTGGTGGGAGGTTATTGAGGCGGAGACTGATGGTGGTATCGTGACTTGGAAGGAGTTTAAGCAGAGGTTTGAGATGAAGTTCTTGTCGCAGGCTAAAGAGGAAGTTATGTTAGAGAAGTTTATAAATCTGAAGTGGGGTGATTTTTCAGTTAAATAATATGTTAATCGGTTTAATGAGCTTGCGAGGTTTGGGATGGAGTTGATCCATACCCCACACAAGAAGGCACTCAAGTTTGCTAAGGGTTTGAATCAGCTACTACAGGACTTAGCAGTGAGCAATATTCCTATGCGAGCTACTTATGAGGGTCTAGTTGAGATGGTGTTTCCTAATTCTGTTGCTAAGAAAGTGGAAGAGGCTTCAAAGGCTAAACTGTAGAACTTTCTAAAGGGGAAGAAGAAGGGTGGACCTCTACCTAAAGGGACGATTCAGAAGGAGTTGAAGTGTCATATACGTGGGAAGACAGGGCATCTTATTATGGATAGTTCGCTACCGAAGCTGAAGTGCTTCAATTGTGACTAGATAAGCATATTAAGAGGAATTCTTCGACAAAACCCAGAGCTGCTTCTTGGCTTCTACTCAGATGGTTTGGGCATATGTTGTGGAGGCTGTTTCCACTTCTAGTGTCCAGTCAGCACTGGATAAAGGGAAGAAGATGGTGATTGAATGTGTGTTATTTCTTTTTGGTCTTTCTATTCATACTTTATTTGATACTGGGGCTTCTCATTCTTTTATCTCTTGTAGGGTTGTTGATGACTTGCACTTAGACACTGGTATTGCAGCAGACCTTATAGTTGTGTCAAATCCCGTAAAGGGATCAACTCATTTTTCTATGATATGTCGAGATTTGAGGTTGATGATTCTAAAGGTCGAGTTTGAGTCTAATGTCTATGTACTGGGATTCCCTAATTTTAGGTTGATTCTAGGCATGCATTGGATGCCCATGTATGGGGCTATACTGGACTATGATAAGGAGACTTCTAGACTGGGCACTTGTAGTTAGTGTAGCTTAGAGGTTTTCTGTGATCCGCAAGGATCAGTTACTCCATAGACCTACCACAACATGAGCTTTTTTCCATCCCAATAGTTAGAGATTTTCCAAATGTATTTTCTAGGGTTACTGGTCTCCCGCCCTAAGAGAGATCGAGTTTAGGATCTATCTTATAGAGAATGCTTGAGCAGTTGCTTTGCCTTTGAGACACATGGCTCCAAGGGAATGACATGAGTTGAATAAGCAGGCGAATGAGCTGTTAGAGAAGGGCTTCATTAGGAGGAGTGTTTCTGAGTGGGGGCGCCAATCATCTTTGCCACCAAGGTGGAAGGTTACCTTAGACTTTGTGTTGATTACCAGGAGCCAAATAAGCTGACAAAGAGGAATCGCTATCCTTTGCCCTGCATAGATGATCTCTTTGACTAGTTGGTTGGTGCAAGTGTGTTTTCCCGGATTGACTTAGCCATATGTTTCCATCAGTTGAGAGTAGCCGAGGATAGCATTTAGAAGACTGCATTTAGGACTCCAGATGAGTTATATGAGTGGTTAGTCATGCCTTTTGGTTAACCAATGCTCCCGCTTATCTTATTGATTTGATGAGCCGAGTGTTTAGGGAGTTGCTGAATAAATTTATGGTCGTATTTGTGGATGACATCTTGGTATACTCGAGAAGTAGGAAGGAGCATGATTTGCATTTAAATGAGGTGCTTAGGATCCTTCGAGTACATAAGCTTGAGAATAAGTTTTCTAAGTGCCCCTTTTGGAGAGATGAGGTTCGCTTTTTGGGGCTCAATATTTGAGAGAGTTGGTTGGCTGTGGATCCTAGTAAGGTGGTGGTAGTGCCGGATTGGCATGTCCCAAATAATGCCATAGAAGTGAGGAGCTTTCTTGATTTCGCTGGTTATTATAGGAAGTTCATTAAGGACTTCGCTGAGATAACTGCCCCATTGACTCGCCCTACCAAGAGGAATCTAGCTTTTGCATAAGATGCTAAGCGTAAGGATGCTTTCATTAGGTTGAAGGAGACTTTGACCAGTGCACATGTTTAGTGTTACTTGATGGGAGTAAACCTTTTACGGTTTATACTGATGCTTGTGGTACGAGGTTAGGAGTAGTGTTGATGCGGGATGGTAAAGTAGTATGTTATGCTAGTAGGCAGTTGAAGACTCATGAGAGGAGCTTCCCGACGCATGATCTTGAGTTGGCAGCCATAGTCTTTTCTCTTAAGTCTTGGAGACATTATCTTCTACATGAGAAGTTTGAGCTTTTTATAGACGGTAAGTCCTTGAAGTACTTGTTCTACCAAAAGGACTTGAACTTATGGCAGCAGAGACAGATGAAGTCCTTAGCCTCATATGACTTTGAGATTTCTTATACCATGGGCAAAAGGAATGTTGTAGCAAATGCATTGTTTAGACATAAAGCTACACTGAGTCCTTTAATTTGGAGTGGAGACATTTAAGAGTATATTTTCACCTTTGACTTTAGGCCATCGTCCCATATTACTCCTGGATTGTTAGCAGCCTAAGATTTTCAGCCAACCTTGATGGAGAGGATTGGAGCTAGGTAGAGAAAGGATAGTAAGCTGGAAGACCTTTTGGATGATTAGGCAGAGGGGAGTCATCGAGTCATCTTAGGCGTTATGACATAGACTCGAGAGGATGATTGAAGAGAGATGGTAGGCGATATGTTCCTTGTAGTGCGGACTTCGTGGATGCAGTATCGATAGAGTCTTGCATCTCTTGGATGACCATTCATCCTGGTAGAGATCAGATGTACCGGGATATGAGGAGAGTTTTCTTTTGGTCTAGGATAAATGTAAAGACCCGCAAATCCGTCTTCCGAAAACTCGACACCGATACGTCCACTGTACCAAATGTCGAAAAATCGAATGGCGAAAACGCGAAACTTTAGGGTTAAAAGAAGAGGTAGAAGAAAAGATAGAAGAAAAAGAAAGAAGAACAACACAGAAAACACAGAACGGGAACAATATCAGAATCTCACATATCGCAGCGAAACAATATATAATAGATAAATCAATAATCTTTAAAACAAAAGACTATATCAGTTTATACATACATCAATCATCAGAGTTTACAACAATGGACAGTTATATAAACTTGTCCTCATACAAAATACACAGCGGAATAAATAACAAGTACGATAGTACGCTTCGCCATCCAGCTCATCTCCAAAGCTCCAGAATATCCTGATAACATAACTCTAGGCTGCCCGTGTGGAAAATTATGTGCACTCAGAGTTTAGGAAGGGAACAATAAACTCCGGGTCAGTCATGGTGACTGGTGTGAGATCGTAAAACAGTTATTTTCGCAAAGAAAATAAAACAACTTCGCAATGCTTTTGGAAAATGAAACTACCATAAGGCCTCCCGCCACACACACAATGCAAACGCAGAATTGGAGGAGATTTCTCCTTATGATAGTCAAAAATGCTTGCTACGCAAATCAGTTGATATTATTATTAATGTCTAGTGTGGAAAACATTTCGAAAGTATAATATCAATCTTAGCCAACATACAACAATTGTCGTATGCCTACTATAGCTACTACGTTCAATAGCAGGTTACCGCCACATTCCTTAGCAGGTAATACAATTAAAAACCGTACGGGGTTCGTATTGTTTCTTTGGATTTCCAACAAATGATCAGGCTAAGGAACTTCCTTACCGAAATGGAAACGCCTCTGGAAAGACGCCCCGGATCCTAACCGGATCTCTGCAAACAAAAGGCCGACGCTACCTCACGCTCTAACCGAGCTGTAAATAGGTAACTAACACACGAGCTATGCCATCCCCCGGTCGTTACCGACCTTTATCCGAGGATCCTCAATCACAACGCAACAGCCACAAAATATAATCAACATAGGTAAAATATCTGGGCTCCATACCATGATATCACCTTTTATCCAGAAGGAAATGGCATTCCCTAGGGGCGCTACCCCTACAAACCTTTGCCGCACATTCCTGTTTCGACCATTACCGGGTTGTGAGGCTCGACGAAGTCTCGTCCACAAAGCTACGCTTTTTCACAAACCACGCTTTTTCACAAAGCCACGCTTTTTCACAAAGCCACGCATTTTCACAAAGCAACGCTTTTTCACAAAGCAACGCTTTGACCAACAACTGATCAATAGCACTTCGTGTGCCACATTACCAAATTGGGAATGTATCACTAGTAACCATCAACTACATAACCTCTAGCTCGTACGTCTCAGAGAAGGGTGTTAAGCTAAGAGAATAAATTCTCCGCCACCAACAGAAATGTATTTGATAGAAACCAGCTTTACATCTCAAAGTGTAACGTCAGACACACATCCATACAAGTCCGTTCCGGGATCAAACGGAACCGAAGGCACTTCCAAAGAAGCCCTTGCAATCCGGATATTCACTAATCACGTCCGGACTTCCCATCACAAAAAGAGTGATATAAATCTCTATACCGGAGCAACTCGGTGCAGAGACATTCGACAGGTTGTCCTTTCATTTTCACAAATATCCGGTCTTCACACCGGTCTTCAAATGCTATCCATTCGCGATGTATCACTATTCGAAATGGGTTATATGACACAAAGGTCCTCTCCCGGCTTAACCGAATAATGAGCGTTTGTTAAAAAAACAAATCAAGTGTCATTTCAAAGGCAAATATTGATAGTCTGTTATTTAACTATCAAACAACATTCACAACAAACATCCAATTTAAATAATTTTTCCCAAATTATTAAATTTCAAATCTTTTCACAAGATATATATTTTTCCACAGTTCACATTTGAAAATCCGATTTCAAATCATATTTCACACTTCACATTTGAAAATCAATTTCAAATCATAAAATGGTCCATTTAAACCAATTAGATAAATCCTTATCGATTTATTTCAAATTTACATTCCAAAACTGTAAATTTATTTCCACACTTCATCACTTTGAAAATCCGATTTCAATCATATTTTCCACACTTTAAAAATAAATCAATATTTATTTTTAAAACAAATTTCCCTTTCCTTTACCAATTCTATTCGGACTTTACATTCCCAAAAATCCACTTTTACACGATTTTCAAATCGTTTTCCAAATATTCATTTTTAACACCAAATCAGCTTTCAAATTGATTTTTTTTCAAGTTATTTAAAATCCAAATCAAATTCCAAATTGATTTCTGAATTTACTTCAACACCGAATCACATTTCAAATTGATTCTAACTTTTAATCCCAAATACCAAATCATTTTTACAAATCGATTTCCAAATTTATTCTCAACCCCAAAAATCAATTTTCATTCAAACACCAAATAAGATTTCATATCGATTTCTCAAAGATTTATTTCAAATACCCAATCAATTATCAATTTGATTTCAAACAAATTTCTCTCCTTTTAAATAAATTCTTTTAATTTTCCAAACCATCTAAAATTCAATTTTAATTTCAGAAATCTAATTTCATTTATTTCTGGTATCCAACGATACCAAAAACACATTCGGCTAAATTATAGCCTTCAACAAATTCAATCACAGATATAATCATACACAGATTATAAATAATCAATCAAACAACATATGAAATCAATTCAAATGTTTTGAGGAATCCTGTTGGATCCCTCCAACCTATTTCCCTGCATCCACAGATGTTAGCACAATACCAATTCCACTTCGAGGTGGAATATCATGGTATATGGGTTTTATAAAAATATCATCCGCTTACTAACGGCGCAATAGGGTCTCATCCGCTATACGAGGCGGGAAATCAATCAATCCAATATATACATATGCCAATATGTATATATTGCTATATATATAGATATATCCTACTATATCTAATACACATCCAAACAGTCAATCATCAATCAATAACTGTAAAAGAAAATCCACTTTCATTTGAGTGAGAAGATCTCACCTTTGCTTTTAATTTTGCAATCCATTTCCATTCCGATCATTTCTTCATTGTATTAACCTTGTATAAATAATTATACAATTCTATTAATATTCGAACAGATCGAATAATAAATTTTCATTTGGTAATTTTAATTATTCAATGATTTAAATTTCTAACAAATCTCCCTTTACAAAATATTTTTCATTTGAAACTAAAATTTTAATTCAACTAATAACTCAGTTTTAAACAAATAATTAAATTTTAAACAAATTTTCTTTACTGTAAATTCTCTAAATTCTTCTTTTCCATCTTGTATATATATGTTTTTCATAAAGCTTGACCTACTGTACAATTTCCTTACTGGTATATATATATTTTACATATTAAAACAATCTCCTTTCCCTTTCTGCCAAATATATACAACTCATTTCTTAAATAAAACAACTTGCTTATTCACAAATAACTTTACTGTAAAACTAATTTCTGCTGTAGGTTATACATATATAAATTAAAAACAGCATTGAGTTACACTTATTATTATTATTTATATTACTGTATATATATAAATATTCCATATATTTATGATTTAACAAAATAGACAGAGAATACCTCGCTGCCTACCCCTACTGCTCCGGCCATCAACAGAAATGCTCGAGAGCCTCCCTGCCCCCAGCACGATTCGCGAACCCACAGAAATGCCATCGACCATCGTTCTGGCCTGCACGCAAACTCATTGACCCCTTCGACTCCGACCTCGTGCTCACGAAACCCTAGCACATCTGTCGTGCCTCCCCACTCGAGCCAGTCTTCACGTACGCAAGCGCCTCCTACCAGTTGAATTCCAGGTCGCCGCCTCGAGCTAGGCAAGATCGCGACCACCCCAACTCCACGCGCGCGACACTACTTCGCCAACCATCGCACTGCTGTCCACCACGAATTCGTCGAACATCCCCCTTCCGCTTTGTCGAGTTCGCAGACATCACGAACCCCAGCCGAGACCACATCGCGACTTTCCCCCAAATCGAGCGCGCGTAGCTATTGATTTTGATTGGAAATGGAAGAGCTCGGCCACCATTTTTATTTTGTTTTCTCGAAAGGCTGAGATTTTGAATGAGGGAGGAAGAACCAGTTTTGAACGAGAGATAGTTTTCGTTTTTTTTTGTTACGAAAAGAAGAACTGAAGAGAAGGAAAGGGGAAATAGAAGGAATGAGTTCATCGGCCATTTCTAATTTCTTTTCGAGGAAGACAGCGATGTTTTGAAAAAGGGGAGACAAGAGTACGTGATTAAGCAGAGAATACGTGCTTGCCTTACTTTGCCACAGTATTTTGATGGAAAGGCAAAGTACTGATATTTGACTAAATTCGAATTTAAATTTCAATTGAATTCGATTTAAAATTTCAACGCGTTTATGTGTCGTACGCTCACATAACAACTCCGAAAAATACGAAATTTTAAATCCGATAATAATTCAATATTACGGACCCAATGGATCTGGTTTCGTCGAATTCCGAGACTGTGCCTCGGAACGCTATTTTTAAATTCAATTTAAACGATATAAATTCAAAACTGAACAAAACAGTTTCAAATTCAATTCTGAAAGTTCTATTACCTTCAGAATTATAAATATGAATTTTACAAGTGTTTGAAATATTTTTCTCCAGCTTAAAACTGAAGATTCAAATTTTTGTTCAACTTCAATATATTAAATTTTATAATTTAATCGCCAAATTCATTCTGATAATCTGAAATTCAAGTCAAACCATCATTCAAATATTTAAAATCAATTAAATATTTCAATTTAAATTATTCCAAATTCTGGGTCGTTACAATCTTCCCCCCTTAAAAGAATTTCGTCCCGAAATTACAAGTTAGGAAAAATGGTCCTTAACTCGTCTACTATTTTTTCACAATTCAATAGTTTTATCAAATTTATCAAAACAAATCTTTCTACTAGAGATTCATTATCATTTAAACTAACTTTCCAACTTTAATTATAAGTTTCAAACAACATTGTTTCCTTAATAATTCAAATTTAAATCTAAATTCAAATTTCAAACTTTCAATATTTTCTCAAAAATTTTCTAACACTCGAAATTTTCGAAAAATTTCGCCAGCGTCTCCTTTGCGCGGCTAATACGGTACGACTACAAAACGTCCCTACGGACTCTCAGATCTCAAAAGAAAACAAAATGCCAAGTGGCAAAATCAGAAACTCATCAAATTTCATACTGAAATTTAAATACATACCTTTTGTCGAGCAAATTCAAATTATCTTCAAAATTTAATCCAATTCCATTTACCCTGTATGTTTTACCTAACAACAATGGCCAAATTTACTTATTGGATTCTCAATACCCGTTTTACTTAAGAATTTCATTCATTCATTTCTTAAGTGCAATATAAGTATTGCATACTTCTTATATTCGTTTTTACTTCACAAACAAAGTTATACATTCATTTTCGTTCAACTTTGCATTTCAATTCCATTTGAATTCAATTTGACAATTTTCAATTCTATTTGAATTCATTTTATCTTCATATTTTCATTCAGATTTTCATTTCGAATTTAACTTGAATTCGATTCATCTTCTATTTCTAAATATTGAGTTTCATTTACCTTTATTTCAAATTAAATTTGAAATCACTTGTCGTTAAGTGAAAATTTTCAAAAACTCCAAATTTTCTAACTCCCAGTGAAAACACTTAAAAATCCTTTTAAAAATGGATATGGAAAGCACGTTCCCCCACGGATCACAGTTACTCGGCGGTTTCGCTACTATCCCAGTAGAATCACTTATAACTATAGATTTCACATCTCTTGAATTTCGCCATAGTTGTTGCCATAGATCGTAGTTCACACGGCGGTTACACCACTATCTCAGTGGAATCGCTTGTAACCGTAGGCATCTCGCCCCTCGAATTTCGCTAGCATACGTCATGATCAATCAATATGATCCCATCACAATCAAACGGATACTCATACTGAGTTCCAATACCTTCACAATTTTTCAATGGAAGGTACTTTTTCATATCCTTAGTTTAGAAAACATAATATGTCATATATGTATAGTACTTCATTTCCAATTGATTCCATTCAATTTTAAATGACATTCCATAAATCAAATCTCATTGAAAACCATTCAAATTTATTCCATCTACTAATTTAATTAGTATATTCACTCATCCAATTTAAATTTCAAATTTCCACATTCAATTCGTCTCGAATTTATTTTATCAATAACAAGGAAATTTCAATTTATTTTTCTTTCTAACTTACTTGAATTTATATACAAATTCAAACCATTTCATTCGACTCACAATTTAACCAATTAAACCTCCAATTCATTATTTCATGAATTAATAATTTATCAAGTTAGTTTACTTGAATTCAATCCATTTTATTTTATTCCTCCAAGTTTGGATTTTTATTCAACTTGATTCAAATCAATCTCATTTCATTTTTCAATTCCAATTCATTTATTTACAAATGTAACTTCATTTGTTCAATCATAAATTCATTCATTTTTCAATTTGAATCTTATTCCAATCAGATTTCAAATATTTTATAAGTTATCAACTTATTTACATTCCATTGATGAATTTATTTTCAAATATTTCTCTCTGGAATTCTATTTCAATTTGTAAATTACATTTACAATCTATACTTACAAATTTCATTCGTATATGAATTCATTTCCTTATCTTCCAATTCATATTTATAAAATTCATTTGTTAAATGAATTTATCTTCAAATCTTTGGTTATACCATTTTAATTTCTTATTCAATTCCATATAACAATAATAATTCAATATTATCTCTTCCTAACAACCAAGCATCCATATACTATGATAATTCATAGAAAATCATCTCTTTTCTATACAAAAATAGTTTTGGGCAAAATTATTTCATTTGCCCTATTTAAAACAATACTGTGTCGGTTTATCTTGTTTAAGAGTTTAGAAACCCCTATCGATTACAGTTGGCCACCCTGCACCGACCAGAATCTATAAACAATCAACCGATAAGTCAACACAATACAAAACAAATTTTGTATTCACTAACAAATACGCGCTCATATCTATTATTACACTCACACTCATTCTAGAGTACTACTGACTCTATCTCTCATGAGTAACACCCAACAGAGCAGGGTTGTCGCTTAACCGGATGCTCTGATACCACTTGTAAAGACCCGCAAATCCGTCTTCCGAAAACTCGACACCGATACGTCCACTGTACCAAATGTCGAAAAATCGAATGGCGAAAATGCGAAACTTTAGGGTTAAAAGAAGAGGTAGAAGAAAAGACAGAAGAAAAAGAAAGAAGAACAACACAGAAAACACAGAACAGGAACAATATCAGAATCTCACATATCGCAGCGGAACAATATATAATAGATAAATCAATAATCTTTAAAACAAAAGACTATATCAGTTTATACATACATCAATCATCAGAGTTTACAACAATGGACAGTTATATAAACTTGTCCTCATACAGAATACACAGCGGAATAAATAACAAGTACGATAGTACGCTTCGCCATCCAGCTCATCTCCAAAGCTCCAGAATATCCAGAATATCCTGATAACATAACTCTAGGCTGCCCGTGTGGAAAATTATGGGCACCCAGAGTTTAGGAAGGGAACAATAAACTCCGGGTCAGTCATGGTGACTGGTGTGAGATCGTAAAACAGTTATTTTCGCAAAGAAAATAAAACAACTTCGCAATGCTTTTGGAAAATGAAACTACCATAAGGCCTCCCGCCACACACACAATGCAAACGCAGAATTGGAGGAGATTTCTCCTTATGATAGTCAAAAATGCTTACTACGCAAATCAGTTGATATTATTATTAATGTCTAGTGTGGAAAACATTTCGAAAGTATAATATCAATCTTAGCCAACATACAACAATTGTCGTATGCCTACTATAGCTACTACGTTCAATAGCAGGTTACCGCCACATTCCATAGCGGGTAATACAATTAAAAACCGTACGGGGTTCGTATTGTTTCTCTGGATTTCCAACAAATGATCAGGCTAAGGAACTTCCTTACCGAAATGGAAACGCCTCTGGAAAGACGCCCCGGATCCTAACCGGATCTCTGCAAACAAAAGGCCGACGCTACCTCACGCTCTAACCGAGCTATAACTAGGTAACTAACACACGAGCTATGCCATCCCCCGGTCGTTACCAACCTTTATCCGAGGATCCTCAATCACAACGCAACAGCCACAAAATATAATCAACATAGGTAAAATATCTGGGCTCCATACCATGATATCACCTTTTATCCAGAAGGAAATGGCATTCCCTAGGGGCGCTACCCCTACAAACCTATGCCGCACATTCCTGTTTCGACCATTACCGGGTTGTGAGGCTCGACGAAGTCTCGTCCACAAAGCTACGCTTTTTCACAAAGCCACGCTTTTTCACAAAGCCACGCTTTTTCACAAAGCCACGCTTTTTCACAAAGCAACGCTTTTTCACAAAGCAACGCTTTGACCAACAATTGATCAACAACACTTCGTGTGCCACATTACCAAATTGGGAATTTATCACTAGTAACCATCAACTACATAACCTCTGAGCTCGTACGTCTCAGAGAAGGGTGTTAAGCTAAGAGAATAAATTCTCCGCCACCAACAGAAATGTATTTGATAGAAAGCAGCTTTACATCTTAAAGTGTAACGTCAGACACACATCCATACAAGTCCGTTCCGGGATCGAACGGAACCGAAGGCACTTCCAAAGAAGCCCTTGCAATCCGGATATTCACTAATCACGTCCGGACTTCCCATCACAAAAACAGTGATATAAATCTCTATACCGGAGCAACTCGGTGCAGAGACATTCGACAGGTTGTCCTTTCATTTTCACAAATATCCGGTCTTCACACCGGTCTTCAAATGCTATCCATTCGCGACGTATCACTATTCGGAATGGGTTATATGACACAAAGGTCCTCTCCCGGCTTAACCGAATAATGAGCGTTTGTTAAAAAAACAAATCAAGTGTCATTTCAAAGGCAAATATTGATAGTCTGTTATTTAACTATCAAACAACATTCACAACAAACATCCAATTTAAATAATTTTTCCCAAATTATTAAATTTCAAATCTTTTCACAAGATATATATTTTTCCACACTTCACTTTTGAAAATCCGATTTCAAATCATATTTCACACTTCACATTTGAAAATCAATTTCAAATCATAAAATGGTCCATTTAAACCAATTAGATAAATCCTTATCGATTTATTTCAAATTTACATTCCAAAACTGTAAATTTATTTCCACACTTCATCACTTTGAAAATCCGATTTCAATCATATTTTCCGGACTTTAAAAATAAATCAATATTTATTTTTAAAACAAATTTCCCTTTCCTTTACCAATTCTATTCGGACTTTACATTCCCAAAAATCCACTTTTACACGATTTTCAAATCGTTTTCCAAATATTCATTTTTAACACCAAATCAGCTTTCAAATTGATTTTTTTCAAGTTATTTCAAATCCAAATCGAATTCCAAATTGATTTCTGAATTTACTTCAACACCGAATCACATTTCAAATTGATTCTAACTTTTAATCCCAAATACCAAATCATTTTTACAAATCGATTTCCAAATTTATTCTCAACCCCAAAAATCAATTTTCATTCAAACACCAAATAAGTTTTCATATCGATTTCTCAAAGATTTATTTCAAATACCCAATCAATTATCAATTTGATTTCAAACAAATTTCTCTCCTTTTAAATAAATTCTTTTATTTTTCCAAACCATCTAAAATTCAATTTTAATTTCAGAAATCTAATTTCATTTATTTCTGGTATCCAACGATACCAAAAACACATTCGGCTAAATTATAGCCTTCAAAAAATTCAATCACAGATATAATCATACACAGATTATAAATAATCAATCAAACAACATATGAAATCAATTCAAATGTTTTAAGGAATCCTGTTGGATCCCTCCAACCTGTTTCCCTGCATCCACAGATGTTAGCACAATACCAATTCCACTTCGAGGTGGAATATGGCGGTATATGGGTTTTATAAAAATATCATCCGCTTACTAACGGCGCAATAGGGTCTCATCCGCTATACGAGGCGGGAAATCAATCAATCCAATATATACATATGCCAATATGTATATATTGCTATATATATATATCCTACTATATCTAATACACATCCAAACAGTCAATCATCAATCAATAACTGTAAAAGAAAATCCACTTTCATTTGAGTGAGAAGATCTCACCTTTGCTTTTAATTTTGCAATCCATTTCCATTCCGATCATTTCTTCATTGTATTAACCTTGTATAAATAATTATACAATTCTATTAATATTCGAACAGATCGAATAATAAATTTTCATTTGGTAATTTTAATTATTCAATGATTTAAATTTCTAACAAATCTCCCTTTACAAAATATTTTTCATTTGAAACTAAAATTTTAATTCAACTAATAACTCAGTTTTAAACAAATAATTAAATTTTAAACAAATTTTCTTTACTGTAAATTCTCTAAATTCTTCTTTTCCATCTTGTATATATATGTTTTTCATAAAGCTTGACCTACTGTACAATTTCCTTACTGGTATATATATATTTTACATATTAAAACAATCTCCTTTCCCTTTCTGTCAAATATATACAACTCATTTCTTAAATAAAACAACTTGCTTATTCACAAATAACTTTACTGTAAAACTAATTTCTGCTGTAGGTTATACATATATAAATTAAAAACAGCATTGAGTTACACTTATTATTATTATTATTTATATTACTGTATATATATAAATATTCCATATATTTATGATTTAACAAAATAGACAGAGAATACCTCGCTGCCTACCCCTACTGCTCCGGCCATCAACAGAAATGCTCGAGAGCCTCCCTGCCCCTAGCATGATTCGCGAACCCATAGAAATGCCATCGACCATCGTTCTGGCCTGCACGCAAACTCATCGACCCCTTCGACTCTGACCTCGTGCTCATGAAACCCTAGCACATCTGCCGTGCCTCCCCACTCGAGCCAGTCTTCACGTACGCAAGCACCTCCTACCAGTTGAATTCCAGGTCGCCGCCTTGAGCTAGGCAAGATCACGACCACCCCAACTCCACGCGCACGACACTACTTCGCCAACCATCGCACTGCTGTCCACCACGAATTCATCGAACATCCCCCTTCCGCTTTGTCGAGTTCGCAGACATCACGAACCCCGGCCGAGACCACGTCGCGACTTTCCCTCAAATCGAGCGCGCGTAGCTATTGATTTTGATTGGAAATGGAAGAGCTCGGCCACCATTTTTATTTTGTTTTCTCGAAAGGCTGAGATTTTGAATGAGGGAGGAAGAACCAGTTTTGAACGAGAGATAGTTTTCGTTTTTTTTGTTATGAAAAGAATAACTGAAGAGAAGGAAAGGGGAAATAGAAGGAATGAGTTCATCGGCCATTTCTAATTTCTTTTCGAGGAAGACAACGATGTTTAGAAAAAGGGGAGACAAGAGTACATGATTAAGCAGAGAATACGTGCTTGCCTTACTTTGCCATAGTATTTTGATGGAAAGGCAAAGTACTGATATTTGACTAAATTCGAATTTAAATTTCAATTGAATTTGATTTAAAATTTCAATGCGTTTATGTGTCGTACGCTCACATAACAACTCCGAAAAATACGAAATTGGAAATCCGATAATAATTAAATATTACGGACCCAATGGAACTGGTTTCGTCGAATTCCGAGACTGTGCCTCGGAACGCTATTTTTAAATTCAATTTTTTTTTTAAGTTCATGGGAAACCTTAAGATCATGGTATTCATTGATACTCACTTAAGTAAACCACGCCGTGTGTCTACCCCGCTTTTATTTAGTCGTCGCACACGGATGCTTAACGTTGAAACTCCCACTGATGGTTTGGCGCTGGGATTCGAACCTGCCCGGACGCAGTCCTTTGGTTCCCATCTCCCAGCTCCCAAACCAACCGAGCTACGAACGGCGGGTATTTTTAAATTCAATTTAAACGATATAAATTCAAAACTGAACAAAACAGTTTCAAATTCAATTCTGAAAGTTCTATTACCTTCAGAATTATAAATATGAATTTTATAAGTGTTTGAAATATTTTTCTCCAGCTTAAAACTGAAGATTCAAATTTTTATTCAACTTCAATATATTAAATTTTATAATTTAATCGCCAAATTCATTCTGATAATCTGAAATTCAAGTCAAACCATCATTCAAATATTTAAAATCAATTAAATATTTCAATTTAAATTATTCCAAATTCTGGGTCGTTATAATAAAGAAGTAAGTGGCAGAGTATGTAGCCAAGTGCATGACTTGCCAGAAGGTGAAGGCGGAGCAGAAGAAGCCTGAAGGATTGCTGCAGCCATTGGACATTCCACAATGGAAGTGGGAGAGCATTCTATGGACTTTGTAAATGAATTATCCAGATCTAGGAGAGGGAATAAGAGCATTTGGGTCATCGTGGACAGACTGACCAAGTGCGCTCATTTCATACCTGTGAGGAGCACTAGGACAATAGCTTAATTGGCAGTTTATATGTTAGGGAGGTGGTTAAACTTCATGGAGTATCTACCAATATGTTAGTGATAGATACCCACTCTTCACTAGTGAGTTTTAGTGGAGTCCGCAGGCGGCTTAGGGACTGGGTTGAGCTTGAGTACAGCATACCATCCATGGATTGACTGTTAGACAAAGAGAGGGAATCGGCCTCTGGAGGATTTACTTAGGATGTGTATCATTGAATTTGAAGGCTCTTGGGAGGATCATTTGCCACTAATAGATTTTGCCTACAATAATAGCTACTAGGCTTACACTAAGATGACACCATTCCAGGATTTATATGGAAGACCTTGTAGATCGCCATCGTGTTGGTGGGACACTGCAGATAGGATTATGTTTGAGGGAGACTTCAAAGAGGGGAACTTAATTCAAAAGAGGATGAAGGCGACTCGAGACCTACCGAAGTCTTATGCAAATAGGAGATGCTTTGAGTTGGTGTTTGCGATTGGGGATATGGTATTTGTAAAGGCCTTACCCTTGAGACATGTGATGAGATTTGGGAGTTCGGGGAAGCTAGCTTCGAGGTATGTTGGACCATCCCAATTGTGGCTAGGATTGGGAGATCGGCTTTTGGAGTAAGACTTCCAAAGAAGTAAGCTAGAGTGCATGATGTTTTCCATGATTTTCCCTTGCAAAAGTGCTTACATAATTCAACAGTTGTTGTTAAGTCAAGTAGTTTGGAGGAGATTTTGGTAGAGCGTGAACCACTTTTTCGCCATGTAAGTACCCGCATCTTGGAGCACGACACTAAGTGGCTTCATAATAAAGAGATCAGATTAGTTAAGGTTCAGTTAGAGATGACCCAGTTAAGAGTACATAGGAGCCCGAGGAGAGGCTTCGAGCTTCCCACCCATAGCTCTTTCCTGGTATGTCTAACATTTTGATCTTTGTCTACTTAGAACCCTTTGGTAGAACCTTGGGAGGAGGGTAGACTATTTTAGGTAGAGACCTCTGGATGATAGGTATGGTTTTAAACATGTCAATGAGACATGTTATGGTTGATGGATGCTGTTGGATGTACATGAATGTTTATGGATGCAAGTGGTTGCATTGCATGCAATTGGATGTTGGGTCCCTTAACCACACACATTCATACCTTGTGTACATTGCTTGCTGATTTTGGCTGTTATCCATGGATGATTTTTGCATATGGATGATGCATTTGGATGTATGGCTGAGCATACATGTAGAGTTAACTATTTATCTTAGGACTTGCATACATTTGGATGCATGACATAAACATACTTGCATAAACAAGAGGTCGACTGAATCACTAGACCGACTACTCTTTTGCATTAGTTAGGTTCATGTGCATTCCACGCTGCATAATTACATAATTGCATTAGAATTATTAAGGATTATGGTTGTCGTGGATGATGGATGAGTAGATGGATGCAAATTTGGTTGCCGGTTGTTATTTGCAGTGTACTATCCATTGAGATTTCAAGGACGAAATCCTTTAAGGAAGGAGAATGTAACACCCCGTGATTTTTTGAAAAAAATAAGGAAATATAATTAAAAGATAAGAATAAACCTAAAAGGATAATTTTTACAAATGTTCAAATTTGACTACGGGACTTGCACCATTATGTCCATAGCAATTTTTTGGACAACTTTCATATACAACTTATTGAGACACGAGCTAAAATGAAAAGGTTATGGAGGTTATAATAATAAATAAAAATTAAAAAGAAATATAAAAATTATTAAGGGCTAGGTTGAACCGCATTGGGCCCAGGTCGACAGGGGCGGTCGACCCGACCCGACCTTGTGTCGATGGTAGGGTCACCTCTTGGAGTCGGTTCGTTTCTTGCATGTGAGATTATTGCTCCTGACCATGGTTTCGGACGATGAACGATATGATTTTGGACTAGGATCTAACGATAGTGAGTTAAGGTGTTCCCCTATAAATTGATAGTCTCCATTACAACGAAGCTTTGCCAAAATAGAACCCCAAACTCTAATTTCCCAAATCAATTTATAAACCCCAATTCTATCTAAATCTCAACCTAAATTAAAATAAAAGAAGATCTAGCAATTGAAGGAGATGCCTAAGCGAATTTAGGGGAGAAAGCTTGCGGCATCAAAGGCAAACCTAAAGCTTAGGACATAGGTGAGTGGGCACAGTTTTAACAAGTTAATTAAATTAATTGATTTTAATTTCTACCCTATGTTGATTTGACTGTCAATTCTGAGATTAACCCGATTAATTATTAAATTAAAAATCTGGAATAATGGATCTTTTTTTATCCAATTGTAATTGACATATGTAAGTTTTAAACCATAAATCATATGTTAAAATTGGATTTGACACCAATAATTTTCCAATTGGAGTAATGTAAATACTATGAAAAATGTAATAAAAATAGGATAAATAGATTAGCCCAATTGAAATAAAAATTAAATGGATTAAGGTCGATAATCGAATGAAATGGATTAATTTGCTTAAAACAGTAAATTGAAAGATGTCTAGATTATAGGCAATCGACTTAATACTAGCGTAGGTTGACTTTCATAAATCACTTTAGACCTAGTAGACTATTTGGGACCTTGAGTCGATAGGTGTATGAACCTTGTTGTTCTCTAAATAGCTTGATTTGCATAGATACATTTAGGTGTTCTTATTTCAAGTGGCGGACTTAGTTCGTGTGTCCATATCATAGAGTAGGTTGTGGAGTGTCATTGAGACGTGCAACTTATGTTGCGAAGGGTGCACACAGGTGTTGGGATCGGATTACCGGTCGTTAGTCAAGGTGCTAGGATCAAATTACTGGTCATTAGTCGGGGTGTTGGGATTGGAGATTGTGCCGATTATGGACATTCCGTAGGCCCATATGGGCATAGACACGGAAAGCCAGGTGGGGCCCATTACTATTAGGAATTAGGCACGGTAACTTGTGGGGTACGTAAGAGGTATTTTGCTGCTAGGATCGAGGGGTTGGGCATGGGTCTATACAATGAGTCACTATGCGTTCTTCCTCTCCAAGCTAGTGAGATAACAGTTCCATAAAAGGCTAAAACTAGACGATCGTTTGATGAGGTACGATCTGTTGTCATTCCCATGATGTTAGGTTATTGACCTTTGATATGTGGCCTTAGGGGCATGAGCACTGTACACACACTTTATTTCACCTAGAGTAGACTTGGAGTTGGTTTTATTTAATTCCCTTGTTAGTCTTGTTCTCATTTGCCATACATATTTTGACCCATTCCATTTTTTGTCCACCACAGGTCGACAAAGCGGCCATTGACAGATCCATTGCTGCCTTCAGATTATCATGCCTGAAGTTTAGTTCTATTTTATCCTTTATCATGTATTTCCTACCGGTACGTTTTCTCTTTCAGTACTTTGCTTTTGAGGGATTATTTTTACGATACTCTGATGTTGACATGTACTGATGGTTTTTTGAGACTACGATATTATAATATTTTGAGATCTGGATATTTTGATGCTTTGAGATTTTTATTACTGTTTTATGAGATTATCCATATATCCAGTATTATGTTTCCTCTGTGATGACATTTGGATTAAATAAATTGTTTCTTCTTTGATATCTTAGTCTCTGTGATACCGCTTTTACCCTAAATCGATGACCTGTGTTTCTTGGTATGGCGGTGTTTGGAATGTCAAGGGATGCGAGTTGACACACAACCTCTTTATTTCATTCTTTGAATGTCAGCAGTTATCGGTATGATGGCCATTGGCTTAGTGGAAGCGATAGTATGCCCCACCTCGGTTCTGTTTTAGTTTCTTCCCTTTATTAGGCACATTGTAAACAAGTTCTATCCTAGTCATCTCATATATCTGACCAAGAGTGTGAGTGGGGGGAGTTTCTGCTGCGAAGCTGAGGTCCTTTTGTCTCGTTGTCGATGGGTGATATCCTTCTACCCCCTTTTATTATAATAACCTGGGGCATGAGATTTCTGAATTTGCATAGTGGAACTAGCTTCTTCCATCCTAATATAACCACTAGCTCTTTCGTAGAAAGCTTTCATGCTATGACATGGATTTCTGGTGTTCTTTTTTCATATTGCGGTCCCTCTCCTGACCCTGGCATGGGCTATCATTAATAATGCTCCTTCATCGCTTACTCTAATCTTAAGGGCTTTAGACTTGAAACGCTTAATAAAATTGCGCAGATTCTCATTCCCGCCCTACTTAACGCAAGACATCGTGTTTGTATCATGGGCGGCTTCACTTCTTGAGCTGAACTATCTTAGAAAATCGATAGATAAATGTTGCCAAGAACAGACCTCCCTTGACCCAAATCTCCTAAACCATCTTGATGTAGCACCAACTAAGCAAACAGTGAAAAATTTACATTTAGCCATCCTTACTAGTTTCAGAATGTCCATGTGGTATTCAAATGTATAGAGGGGATTGTTTGGATTTATAGTCCCATCGAATTTGTTAATCAACGAGGCCTTGAAGTTGTCAGGGAAGTCTACTTTGATGATAGCCTCACTGAATGGGGAAGATCCTTTCTCCCTAATCTTCTCCCCAGTTCCCTATTAGAAAAGTTTAGCCAAATGCTCTACTTGACTTTTTATTTGGAAAATTTCATCTTCTTTGGGTTTGGCTATGAAGATTCAAACTTGAACAGTGAGATGGCATCAACCTCTTCCACAGTAGATTGATTTTTTTTCCTAAGTAGTAAAGGTTAATATTGGCCGGTTTTGTCTTGATTTATGGATTTTCTTGGATCTTTCCTTTCAGCTTAGTATCGGTTTTTAGGCCAGCGTTATCATTCCCATTTTTAGGAGTGTCGTTTTTGTTCCCCTACTGAATAGTCAGCATAGTAGGTGAATGAAGGTAGAGAGCTATGGACCGAGGTGAAGAGGATGGTCTTAGGACAGTATAGGCCATGATTTTCTCTAACCCTTCCATACGTTGGTTAATCTGGCTTGTGAAAGGATGAAAGACAGCAAGGATTGGATGCGGGTAAGCTGGGTTTTTTTAATGTCATGGAAGTATTTTTCAAGATATTTGAAGTTAGATGTAGTAGTTCTTGAGCAGGTCGGGTAGATGAATCGGTGGGTTCATGGTATATAAGGGAAATTCAAGTTTGCTGGAAATAGGAAAAGAGGAATGGAGGTTCGATCCCTCCTTCTAGCACCAAAGATGTTGGTAAGATTTTTCATCTTACAACACCTAAACTAATTATGACGTAATTACCATACTAACTACCTCAGTGATTTTGAATTAGTAAAATTAAGTGGTATTAAATCTACCGTTAAGTAGTAATTATGTTGCTGAATGTTTACACAACTAGGTGGCTGCACTTTAACTGTTTGTTAAAATGTCAAATCCCACTAGTACTTAATTATGATACAAATTAGGAAAGATTCAGCATAGAAAACTAGGAAGGTAAATAAAAAAATGCAAAAAAAATAAAGAACACAAGGAATTTATGTGGTTTAGATGTTGAGGAATCCTACATCCACGGGGGAATTTCTCTTTCTTCCTTTATATTCTTTAGTATAGATTTCAATGGCAGTGGGTACAATAATTTCTTCTTCTCAAACCTTAAAAGTATCAAAAAGTGAGAAAAAGGTCTCCTTCCTACTATATTGCTTTTCTATTTATAGTATAGAGATGCACACGGATTGCCACAATCCTTCTTTTGTCATTGTGTTTTAGCCCTTGGATCCCATGAGCTGTCATCCATCCGCATTGTCCGTTTGATGCAACCAAGTTGTTGATGTGTCTTTGGTAAGAAGTTTGAGATGAAGGTGAAAACTCCTAAAATTGAAGACGGGATATCAGAAATTGGAGCGGGAATATTTGAAATTGTGGCGGTAGACTTCAAATTTGAATTGGCATTACATACGAGTCCTTGTGAGAAGAACTATATACACTACCTTTTTCTTTTTAGAGTGAGCCGTTTATCCTTTATCATTTTATTTTGATGAAGTAATGAGCTATGCCTTTGTTTTGCATTGAGCACGATTTGAATTAATGATGTTGGTCCGTGCTGCCTGGAGCGTGTCATTTGTATAATACTGCGCTAAGACAGTTATAGTTGAATTGTCTTCCCCCAATTTATTGTGTTGATTTTGACATTTGTGCAGGGATGAGTTGGGTTTTGTTTCCTGGTTTGAGCTACAATGCTTGTTTGATGTTTTTATGCTCCTTCTGTGGCTTGTTCTGGCTTGCTCTTAGCATGAGGGTGTGTAAGCTACTATAATCGGACACCTACTTCTTTGCTTTTCTCTAACTAGCATAGATCTATGGTGGACTGAAGTTTGGGTAATATTTTGAGTAACCCTTGGTATACTTTTGGTTCCTCGTAGTACTGCTCAAGGAGGCCTCCAAAACTGTATGGCAGATATGTACTTAAAAGAGTTAGCAATGTATAAGTTCTTAAGATTAGTAATTGGACCTAGTGGGTTCTTTGGATGTAGAGCAGTTTTCCTCTATTGGTGTTCTCATTTTATTCTAGCGTTTGCTACATTCTGAGGGAGGCACATTCTTCATCACTTCATTCTGATGGTAGTGCATTACATTGGCGCTGACCAAATATTTCTTTGGCCTGATTTACGAGCGCAACTTCATCATTGTGACTTCATGCTCTTTAGCTGTATTTTTTTAGTTGAAATAAAGATTGCAGTTGTAGGCTGGCACTCATATTCTATGGCCACTCTTTCAGCTTTGCACCTCATTTGGTTTGGTTTTAACACAGCTTGAAAAATATGGGTGTAATATGAGGCTATCTTCCATATAATAGGGATCTTCCCACTTTTCTTATTCATTACGAGGGGAGAATCTATTGTTACCAACTTTGAAACATAATCTTAAGTTGAACTTATAATTTTGGTAGACCTAGTCAGAATCCATCGAAAAAGCATCAAAAAGTTGGATGTAGGCATACCAAACCACTATAAAATTTGTGTCCTTTGGCCTTTCTTTATGTTTTTCTTACTTTATATACTTATTTTATCAACTTGGTTTTTGTAGGTACAATTCTATCATCTTGGATTGTATTTTCTTTGAAATCTACAACTTTAAGGGTGTTAAACCAATTTTTGGCTAATATTTTTTGGTGTTTTCACTGAGACCTCGAAGATCAGGCTTGATCCCTATTGCTACTAGGACTTGGATAAAATATCCTAAGGAATCCAATAAGATGGGATAGAAGAGGAGCCAAGGTATGCCAATTATTAAAGAATCCAATGGAGGGAACGTTGGAGAAGCTAATAGTCATGATAGAACTACTCAACCTCCAACAAATATAATGACTATAGAGGAGCTGGATAGAATGATGGTTGTTGTCAATCAAAAGATGGAAGTGATATGGTAGGGCATTATGGAAGAGTTAGCTAAATAATTTTCATTGATATAATAACCTCGTCAAAGAGATGGATCCGCCTATAGGAGCTTGAAGTTAGAGGAGGATCTCCAACTAGATCGAACGACGGAAGTTCTACTAGAGACATATGGTAGGAAGGGAAAGAGTTAGAGATGGAAATGTAAAGAAGTTGAAAACCAATATAATCGAACTGAAGCCAACACTCGGGCTTCAAGATCGATCGATGTTGATCCAACATCGATCGATGCCAATCCATCAAGGAGAAGAAATCATGATGGAAATAATGTCGAGGAAGGTGATGATTGTGCTATGGTCATACTAGTGGAAGATCCAGATGAAACGTTGATAGAAATATCCGTAGGAGGTAGATTTATGAGACGCAGTCACAAACGACATCACGGAAGGACAGAAAATAGTGGGAATAACAAAAACGATGACAATAAGAAAAACAATTATAACAACTATAGGGGAATGGAGGAGAACCCTAGAAAGTGCTTTAGATTTGCTCAAAATTGTAAATTACATAGTTAAATGACTCTATCAAGAATATTTTCCTAGCAACCCATAGGACGTTAAGGTATAAGTAACTTTCTTTCAAAGAGGCTGTTGAGGAGAAGAAACATTCGAGAAAGTATTATTGCTTCAATAAGACTTATAAGTACATAACGAGTGTGAACAAAGGAATAATCAATCCCAAGATAGCGGCCTCAGGGCATTATGGTAGGAACCAGTGGAGAAGGACCGAAGTCACCTAGGAGTGACTTGGTGATCAATAGGATATTTGGAGGTCCACATCTCGTAGAGAAAAGTTGGAATGAAATGGAACGCGGCGGGAGTTTCTTGAAGCATGCCCTTTAAGAGATGTATTATGCAATCGAGGACATTTCTCCTATAAAGAAACTTAAGTGGATGGATGATGGCATTGTTTTCAGGATGAGATGGTGGGTGTGTTGATGCTCCAACCATTAGTACGATGGTTATAAGGGTTGTGATTGGACCAACATCTGTTTGTCGATTTTAGTCGACAATGAAAGCTCAGTGAGCATTCTATTTAAAAGAGCATTTGATGAGATGAAACTAAACAAGAAGGATTTATTACCTTGTAAACATCTCATTTATGGTTTTATTGGAGAGGTAATATCTCTGATTGGACGTATCATGCTAACAGTGCATCTAGGAGAAAACCTTATAGGATGATACAGGTATAGAACTTTGTTGTAGTAGATGGAAATTCCATATACAATGCATTTTAAGGCCAACCGGTCCTCACTTATTTCAATATTTCCCTCGCTCCATGGTATTTAATAATGAAATTTCCCATGGATGGCAGAGTCGGGGTAATTAAAGGTAACTAATGTACTAGGAGAGAGAGTTCTATATCTTGGAATTGCGAGAAGCTGGACGTTGAGAGAAAAGAAAGGGTGCAGAAAAGGCTCTCTGCATCTATAATCAAAATGCACGGTAATTAAATGTTAAAATGTTGTCAAATTTAGATCTAACTTAATAACACTTTTAAAATAGTCTTAAAAAGATAAATGTGTATTTTGAATAATTTTGACCATTTTGGTGATCACTCGTCATTTATGTGCATGGTAGATCTAAAACAATATAAATTCTTGGATATGATTTGTATTGCCTTGTAATAGTGTATGGATGTTGTGCATTGCTTGTATATGGTTGGTTGTTGTATTTTTTAAACTCATTTTAGTGTAGTTAGAAAGTGGTCATCATTTTAGTGGTTCGATGAGCAAAAATGATCAAAATTCGATGAGTAATGTTATTCTTAGTTAGCTAATAAGGAGCATATGGTTTTGGTCGTAAGTCGATTGGACTCGAAATGATATTGCTTTGGAGGATTTGAAAACAAGTCGGTAGTGACTTCAAAACTTATCGATGGTGGCTGTTACGTGAAACTTGGAGTGCTTCTTAAGGATAGGGTGATGCTTACATTGGAGAAATAAATTGGATGAGAAGTTTTAATGCGCTGGACTTAGAAAATTTTCAAGTTGCTAGAATTTGGTTGGTGCTGAAACCTCTCGATGGTCGAAAGGTGCTACTTTAGGACATGGGGAGTTTTGCTTCGGGTCAAGGAAGTGGACTTGACTTTTGTACTTAGAAAATTTTGAAGAAGGAATCTCTTGGCACCGAATTGATGTGCTTCAAGCTTGGTACAAGGCTGCTTCGGGACAATGAGGATGAGACTTCGAGAAAGCTTAGACGATGAGAAGTGTCGAGGATCGAAGCACTTAATTAAATTTTGACTAACATGTTGGCACTGACATGAGATGGTTGGTACTGACATGATTATGGTCGAAGGTGACTATGTGGGGTCCAAGAGGATTTGAATCATGTACTTTAGGTTCGTGCCATATTTGTTCATTCATCCATTCGATGCGTGATTTTGATGTTACAGTTCTATGTTGAGCGATTCTAACAGTGAAGCGATGATTCGACATGATGACTTTGGTAATTTGGTGAGGGACTCTTTGACTTATGAGTAGTGTCTAGAGATGTTCCGATGATGATGACTCAATGACTGGAATTTTGATGTTGATCCATAAGGATGTTGATGGGAACTCATGAGTAGAACCATGATTGTGTTCTATTTTGAAAATGAATGGAATGGAACGTTGACTGTGTTTTATTTTAGAGACACTTGCAAAAGGATCGTTGACACTCGAAGGTCTCCACTTTGCTCATGTAGAGGGGTACGTAGGGATACCCACATGGGTAATGATTTTGTGCAGATCTTATGACTGTGGATTACCCTGGACTTTATGATTGTAAGTCTAGCTCCTTGCCTTACAAAGTGGCATGGATTTAAGCACTAAGAAACTGAAACTTCGACTAAGTCTTTGGGTAATAATTAGGCTATACAAGTTATCTTATATACAACATACCTGAGTAATGTGAGGATTGTTTGATGGATACTATGTTTGTTCTATCACCTTAGGGCTATCATATGACATAGATATTATGACTTGAATACCCAAACACCCAACATTGTACTTAGACTTATAATACACCCACATGATGATGATGATAGTAGATTAGCATATATGGATGTTATATGCTAACTCTTTGGATGCAGTGACAGTTAGGTATGAATTTTCATATCTTATATCCTATATACTACATTATTTTCATAGTATTTTGAGACTACTTATTTCTCACACCAGACTATTGGATGATCGATGTTTTATGCTTTGCTTCTTATCGTCTCGGGTACTTTTAATGAGTTGACTAAATAGCTTCAGGGGTGAGCAATGGGTTGGTGGAATGCCAAAAAGATCACTACTCCCAAGGATCAGATCATCTGGAAGAATTTTAAGACGAGGTTTAAGGAGAAATTCATACAGACTGGTCAAAAGTTGGTATAGTTTAGGAAGTTTGTTGATTTGATGTAGGGTGATAAGACTATCTCAAAGTATGTGACTGAGTTCGACATGCTATTGAAGTACGATCAATCTTTTATCGACCCTCCATTGATAAAGAACGACAAGTTCATAATGGGCTTGGACAATTATCTAGGAGAGAAGCTTATAGGGCATATTGATGAGTCCTTTGAAAAGCTTGTTGGGAAGGCTCTTTGACATGCGATTCTATACCCTTAGTATATGCTGAATGTTATTTCCAAAGATGAGATAAAGTCATAAGTTGAAGGGGGCACCAAAAGGAAGTGGAACAAAAATAAAAATAAGCAATTTAAAAAGGGTTGCCAAAAGAAAGGCAAGTGGGATCCTACTTCCTACAACTGTGGGGACAATGGTTATCTAGTCAAAGACTACAAAGCTGATGAAAAGAATTTCTATAACTACAACAAGTTTGGACATATTCATTAGGTCTGCCCCAAACAGGAAAATGCAGAACTAGTTGGTGAAAGCATATGCTTTAAATGTTGTTCCATCTTCATTGAATGCTCCATCGATGAAGGATAAAGGGAAGGGCGTCACTAGACAAGGTATGATTTCCTTTTATGATATTCCCATACATGTTTTAATCAATACTAGGGCTTCACATTCATTTGTATCTAATCACATGGTAGATAGATTGGGATTGAAACTTGAGATAGTAGACCAACCTTTGATTATGATGAACCTTGTTCGGGGCTCAGCCAGCTTGTGCATGGTTTGTCAAGACTTAGTCTTATCAAGTCATGGATGGTCTTTTGTTTGTGATTTCTTTGTATTAGGTTTCATTAGTTTTGATATTATACTTTAATGGAATGGCCAAAGAAGTGTGGAGTGATAATGGACTATGAGAGGCCGTTAGTGATGATATGGATTAACGATGGGTGGTCATTAGAATTAGGTTGCTTATCGGATGATGAGGTGTTGGTTAACTTTATGTATTCGCTCACGGCCACGCATAATGAGTTGTCATATATTCCCATTGCTAGGGATTATCTGGATGTATTTGAGGAGGTGACCAGATTACCACCATATAGGAAGATAGAGTTCCATATCGATTTGTGAAGGATATTAAACTAGTGGTTATGCCTTTGAGGCGTGTGGTATCCAAAGAGAAAAGGGAACTAAAGGTGCAAGTAAATGACCTATTGAGGTGAGAGTTCACTCATAGGAGAATATCCGAGTGGGGAGCGCTCATAGTATTCGCCACTAAGGTGGATGGCTCTTTGAAGTCGTGTGTTGATTATCGTGAGCTGAATAAAATGATAAAGAAGAACAAGTACCCACTCCTGAGTATTGATGACTTATTCGATCAACTCTATGATATAAAGGTATCTTCTTAGTTGGACTTAGCGACAGGTTTCACCAACCGAGAGTGGCTAGAGTGTGTGTATGTGTTGATTATAACGTTTCGTACCCCGCTTGGATTTTATGAGCGATTGGTTATCCCATTTGGGCTAACCAATGCACCGACATCTTTGTTGTTCTCATGAACCATATTTTCAGGGATCAGTTGAATAAGTTCATGCTTGTTTTTGTTGATGATATTCTCATCTACTCGTGGACAAAAAAGGAACACAAGACACATTTCAGGATTGCGATGGAGGTGTTCAGTAAACAACGATTGAAGGCGAGTTTTTTAAAGTGACACTTCTGGAGGAGAGAAGTGCGATTTTTAGGTCACATTATTTTGAGAAAGGCATTACTATGGACTTTGCAAAAGTTATAGTGGTCTAAGATTGGGATAGACCCATGAGTGCTATAGATGTAAGGAGTTTCTTTGGACTGGCGGGATAATATAGATGTTTTTATCAAGGAAATCTCTAAGGTTGCAACACCATTAACCAACTTGACAAAGAAGAATAAGACTTTTGTTTAGGATGCAAGGTGTGAGGTGCAAGCATGCATTTGAAATTCTGAAAGAGATGCTAAAGAGTGCACCGATGCTACTCATTTCGAGTAGGAACGAGGAGTTGACGGTATATACAAATGCTTGCTGTACTGGATTGGGTGTGGTGTTGATGCAGAGGGGTAAGGTTGTTGCATATGCCAGTTGATAACTAAAACGCACGAGAGGAAGTATCTGACTCATGATTTAAAGTTGCGGCGATAGTATTCGCCTTGATGATTTGGAGGAACTATCTATTAGGAGAGAAGTTTGAGTTATTCATGGATCACAAATCGTTGAAGTGCTTCTTCTCTCAGAAGGATCTCAACTGTCATCAGTAGCAATGGTTGGAATGCTCAAGCTCCTATGACTTTGACATCTTATATATGCCTGGTAAGGGAAATGCAATCACAAATGCTTTGAGTAAAAGACATGCTGGCTTAGGAGCGTTGTTCACAGGGTGGAAGCATCTTGAGTTTATCGCTAGTTATAACTTCAGACCTCAATGTGAGTTAGAGCCGGAGATGTTAGCTAGTTTGACTATCAGACCTACTTTAATTGAGTGGATCGGTACTAGTCAAAATTAAGATGTTAAACTAGTGGAGATTATAGCTAAAATTAAGAGTGGAGTAGAGTCTGAGGAGATGAAATAGTATGGAATCGACCGAGATGATTGGCTCGGTAAGGATGGAAGATTGTTTATACTCGATGTTGATAGGTGAAAGGATGAGGTGCTACGAGAGTGCCATCAATCAAGATTGACTATACAACCCAAAGGCAATAAATTGTATCATGATATGAGGTGGACATTTTATTAGGAAAGGATAAAGAAGGATATCAAGGCATTCATCTCGAAATGTATGAACTTTCAGCTAGTAAATGTTAAGCAGAAGAAGCCAAGTGGTTTACTATAACCGCTTGAGATTCCCTAATGGAAGTGAGAATATACGATGGAATTCATCGATGGATTGGCGAGCACCATAGGGTACAATAGCATCTGGGTTATAGTTGATAGAATAACGAAGAGTGTTATATTTATACCCATAAAGTCAAATAGAACGACATCCAAATTGGCCGAGTCGTATGTGAAGTTGATTATGTGATTCCGTGGTGTACCGAAGAGCATTGTGAGTAATCGAGACATATTGTTCACTAGTGGGTTTTGGAAGAGCTTACAAGATGCATTGGAGATGGAGCTGTATCTGAGTATAGCTTATCACCCATATATCGATGGGAAAATCAAGAGGGTGAATCGCATCTTAGAGAATATTTTACAAGCTTGCTTACCTGACTTTGGAGGATCTTAGGACGATTACCTACATTTAGTAAGTTTGTATACAATAGCAGTTATTAGTCTAGCATCAATATGGCTCTATTCGAGGAAATATATTAGCGACCATGCAATGCTTCTTCGTGTTGGTGGGAAGTGGGTGAGAAACTAATTTTAGGGCTAGATATGATTAGAGATACTTTGGAGAAGATCTAGATCATTTAGCAATGAATTAACGCTGCTCAGAATAGACAGAAGAGCTACACTGATAAGAGAAGTAGGGACTTGGAGATCTCCTTCACTGATATGGCATTTGCTAAAATCTCTCTGCTAAAGAATGAAGTTCGATTAGATACTAAGGTAAAGTTGGCACCATGATTATAGGTCCATTTTTGATACTTTAGATGGTTGGGAACCTAGCTTACAAAGTCGACTTACTTTAAAAGATGGCAGGCATGCACAATATGTTCCACGTTTTCCACCTATAGAAGTTTGTGCATAGCTCAAGCGTCTGTTTTACTAGATTGGTTTGAAGATATCGAGATTGAAGCAGAATATTCGAGACCCCATAGGCCTATTCGTATTATTGGATGAATACAAAGCAACATAAGAGGAAACAGTTGAAGTTAGTAAAGGTTTAGTGAAGTAAAAGCGAAGGCGATTGAACATGGGAGCTAAGTAGTTAATATGGGTATTGGGTACATATCCATCAAGTACAGATATGAAATATTTTAATATATTGTGATAATATTGGATACTATCGGTAAAATATAAGATATATGTAGAATATGTTATAAACGATATTGTATTATGTTATAATGTTATATTGATGTTAAGTTTTTGAATATTTGGATAAATAATGGCAAATTACTTTAAAAGACTGATTGTATATAATTTACAGATTAAGATCCTTTTACTGAAATATTATATTAGATACCAATTATAATATCGACTCGTAAAAACCAAGAAATTCGTATACTTTACATCTTTATTATTTTCTTCATTTTTATACTATATTCATTATTTTTTCATTATCTAATCATCTATATTACTTTCCTAAAAATTTCATATTTATAGTTTCGTCATTTCCATTTTCATTTAATTTATCGAATAAGCAATCTTGATTTGATACAAATTATTACTTTTGCTTGTTCCTTATCGATATGTTAAATATATAACTTTACTACTCTTCAAATTATTGTTTTTTGTGCATGATAATAACTAATAAAATGAATTTTCCTAAGCTAACTCAACAATTAGAAATGGTGAACAAAAAACAACTAAATAGAGAAGTAGCTCTTTCATGGTCTTGTTTTTAGTAGTGAAGTCTTCATGTAAATAAAACATATAAAAATAATAGAATAAGTAGAGTTTTCTTTACTGAAAGATTAATGAAGAAGACAAAAAATGTATGGCTAGAACTGAAAAAATAGTGCATTGGGATTTCGAATATGGTCTAGCTATTGTCATTCACTATACGCAAAAAACAAATATTGAGAATATGAAGATATTTATTTGTAAATACATTTTCTACAACACAAACAACAATGAATGATAATCTTTAAAAATATCAGGCATTTCACACTAAATATCGAAGCGATATATCGGCAAATATCGGATGATATATCGGTAGCAGTATTTTAAGCGATATGTTGAAAAAGTATCGGCTTGGGGGCAATATGAGATATATCGGTATTACATCATTGATATTATTCGATATTAACTACATAGCTTGGGAGACCGATGAGGGCATGTGGACCACTTATCCGGAGCTCTTCACTTGGTAAGATTTTTATTATATCGTTAGTTTTCACACTTGATATCATATATTTAATGTCTCACTCATATATAGTAGTTTAGTACTCTACATGCTAGGGCATGCATACATATTATTTTATTATTTATGATTGCATGATTTCATGTTTGAGATGATTACTTATAGATGTTAGGAATATAGAGTAACTATAATTGACTATACCTTGTCTAATTTGGGGACTTTAAGGGTGAAACTCCTAAAGGGTGAGAGAGTGTAATGACCCATATTTTACTTGTCAGAAGATCGTAAAATATTATTTAAATTAATATTGGGTAGGATGACGCTATAACTTTGAAGGATGTTGAATAGTGACATTTTTGACCCTTAGTAATTTTATTGTGCAATTTTGACCATGGAAACTTTTAAGTCCTATAACTTTTGATAGGAGCTGATTAGGCATCCAGACTACTTCCATTGGAAAGATATGATAGTTTCTCTTTCCGTAGAGTGGTCATAATAGTTTTTTGGACTTATCAGCTAAAAGATATATCTGTTTGAATTTTGGTATTATTTAGATGGCTTAGTAGGTAATTAAGGAGGTTTAACTTAAATCTAAATGCCCATTTTGGAATTAAAGCCAAGTGAGGCTGATGGAACTTCCTTAATCATTATTCCACTTCCTAAAACAGTTAGAAACCACCGTTATTCATCTCTATAGCCAAAAGTAACCTTAAACCTTACTTTTTTTAGCCAAATCATGTTGTTAAGGAGTACATAGCAAAGGGATTAGTGAATTTACTGTTTGGGCATCTTGGGAAACGTGAAGACTACTATTTGTCACGAGTCTGCATTAGTATTTAGTTAATTTGGTCCTAATTAAGTGGTTTTAGACTTCATACTATTCTCCACTTGTTGATATAATAAAATAATATTTTTAAGATGGTTTAAATGTTAAAATTGTTATCCAACTATTAAACTAAGCAGCTTTCAAATGAATCTTGATGTCAAGATGAAGATGAAGTGGTTCAAGGACTTGGAGGAAAGCTTGGAATGTAATGGATATGGCTACAAGAAGTCTGCAATCAAGGTGTACTAGAGAAAAGAGGTAGGTACCGAGCTCAACTCATGCTTGGGCGAAGTTCTATCAATGAGCTATGATGAGATCTTGTGTTTTGGCAATGTAATAGAAGGATAAAGTCATCGACCTAGGGCCCATTTCTGAAAGAGTAGGTGAATAACTCCTTAAAGCTATGCAGAAAAGGACAAGTACAAGAAGTGTTAGAACATCACAGTAACAACCTGATTTCCAAGGTAAAAGTGCTCGTAGCAAGAAGATCTAGGAATACATGATAAACTAAAGGAGAATCACATGGTTTGCACTATGCTAATCATGTTGGTACCGACATGATTCATGTTGATATCGATATAATTTTATTACAAAGATACTCTGTCTTCCCTCCTACTTTCTCAGATCTGGAGTTTTACCTAATCTTCAATGATCTTGCGACTCTAGTGGGTGATTCTCCTAAAATAGCAAGCCTAGAGCAACCTATAAAGGACTTTTGGCCATTCTTCTTCTTCATTCTCTTATCTCTACTCAAGTTTATTTACCTAGGGGATGTTTAGATCTATTCTAATTGGAAAATATCTTGTACTTGTGAGAAACATAATCTAAATAAGATTAAAGTTGATGTAGGCAATAAAAGTTACCGAACCACTATAAAAATTAATGTGTTCTTATTGTTTACTTTCTATTTCTTACTAGATTTACTCGTTTTCATAAATTTGGGGTGTTGTGCCACTTTGGCATAACATTTTTGGTGTTTTCACTGATAACAAAACTTCTCGAGCGTAGTTCTGGTTGTCTATTGTTGATTAAAGCTTCTAGGAGTTAGATCTAGAAGGTTTTTGTGGTAAATTTATAGGATTTTCATACTTGAGTAATGGCACCAAGGAGATCTAGAAAGGCTAAACCTGTAGCTTATGGAGAAGATGCAGCTTCTTATTACAACGAAGAGACTCACCAACCGTCAACCGCTCTTCCAGGACCATCTGTCCCTCAGGAGATGGTGTCGATAATCGAATTTGTTAGGAAGGTGGCATAGTTGAATCAGAGAATGGAGAATAGCCAGAAGGCGCTTATTAAGAAGATGGATACTATTATTGTCTTTTTGACATAGTACTCGCAAAGGCCTAGGAGAAGCAGGAGAGATGCCTCACCTTTTGGTTCGGAAGAGGAGAATTCATCCGCTTTTGGCTAGAACAGAAGGGATGGGAAGCAAAAATTGAAGGAGCAGACTACTGAAGCAATAGGGATGAACATTAAAGGAAGTAGCTAGGCTACAGGTACAGGAATACATATTGGTACTGACTAGAATCAAGTCAGTACCGACATGAATTTGAGGAGTTCTAGGGGCCTTGGCCCGATCCTGCCAATTTGGCATATTCCATGGACGATTTGTAGGACACTGGCAGTAAGGATGGACCAAATGTTGGAGCATAGGATGCTAGTGCTTAGAAAACTACCTCAGAGCTAGCTAGGCATCAAAGAAGATCTCGAGAAGTGGCTCTCTCAGAGATAGAGGAGCCTAGATGTTAGCAAGTGAACCGAGACCTTTTGTGGGGTTACGCACTCGGCATTGCTCCTAATAGTTGTTTTAAGGATCATCAGGCCATCGAGGAGCATATTGCTGATATGATAAAGAGGTTGATGGAGAAAACTGATGGAGAAAGAACAAAGATGAGGGTTCCACACCTAGCAGTACTCCATTTACAGAGAACATCCTATGGGAGGAATGCCCTAGGAAATTTATAATGCCTTCAAGATCATCGTACAACATGACGACTGATCCCAGGCAGCATCTATACAAGTTTGAGTGGAACATGGATAATGTCAGGGCAACATATATAGTTCGATGTAGATGTTTCCCATCTTTTTAGATAGAGTTGCGTCGATGTGGTTCACTTTGCTCCCTCCAAATTATGTTTCTACTTTTGATGAATTAGTTAAGAAGTTTTTGGAGCAATTCAGGTGCAACGATGCATGGCCCAAGGATGTGATGTCCTTGTAAGGCATTTCCCAAGGACCTAAACAGTCACTAAAAGGCTTTCTGAAAAGATTTAATATTGCGGTCATGGAGGTAAACAATCCAAATAAGGATATGATGTTTATGGCTTTACTCCAGGAGATACATCTAGATACAGATTATGGAAAATGGCCAAGGATGAAACAGTTGACTAGTAGGGAGGAGTTCCACTGAAAGACTAACCAGTTCTTGCGCATGGAAGTGGCAAACCAGGTTTTCGGAAAGGCTGGTGGTGGATAGTCAAAGGAAATTATTCAAAGTAATGTATCTGTTAAATAGACTGGTGAAAGCACCGGTAATGTAGCTATAAATGTTGGGAATTCTAATAACAAGAGAAAGAGGAATAAGAGCGCTGGCGGTATAAGAAATAATGCCAAAAAACATCCAAGGAATATGAGACCAAAGGAGTGCACGCCTCTAAATGATGTGCTTGGAAATATCTACTATTCTATGCAAAGAATTGAGAAATATAGAAAGCCGCATTGGAGGGAGGTAACAAAAGCCAAGAGACTCTCCAAAAAGTACCATCGATACCACCATGGACACAATATGAATGTGTGTCATCACTTGGAAGATATCATTGAGGAGATATTCTGTAAGAAGAAATTGCAACAATAAGTTAGAGGGTCGTTGGATGGCAGACATAATGTTAGACCTCAAGGGCTAACGCCCAAGGGAACCAACCTGACCCAATGGATAGAGGCCCAAGTGGCCTAATGGAAGAACTATATTAACACGATAACTAGAAGACCACATCCAACAGTGAAAAGCTATAATAAGATGGAGCGGTATATGAAGTCTTTGAAGCATGTACCATGGGGCAGCTTCTTCGCCATTGAGGATGGAACCTCAGCTAAGCAACAAAGGTTGATGACTATGTTATAGCCTTTTGTAATAGGGATTCTAACGGGATTGAAGCACTAACCATTGATCCTATAGTGACAACGGCTATTGTGGGCTTGGGTACTGTGCACCGAGTCTTAAAGGATTGTGGAAGCTTGGTAAATATTCTATCCAAAAATATTTTTGATCAGTTAGAAATTAGTTCGAAGCACATCAAGCCTTGTAAATCCAAGATTCAAGATTTACCAGAGAGGTGAAGGAGCCCATCGGGACTATTGATTTTTCTATAGAGTTGGGAGATAGAGAACGCAAAATCATTTCAGATGTTTGTGATTGTTGATGAATTTTTGACGTATAATGCCTTCTTGAGCCAACCGGGCCTAGCTAGTTTCAGGATAGCACTAGCTCTTTGTTGGTTTATAATGAAATTCCTCATGGAGAATGAGGTCAGATCAATTTGAGGTGACCAGAGCACTGGTCGGGAATGTTATGTTGTTGAGCTCAAAGAGGAAAAGTATGGAGAAAGGGAAAGACCTAGAGAAAGATCTCTGCATTAAGAACGCAGACGCATAACAAACTATGCCTAAGCCTTCGCCCAGAAATCATAGCAAATTCTTTAAGCCTATGGATCCCAGGAAGCAGTCAGAGGAAGCGAGGGCAACGCCAACTGAGTTGACAATCAATGTTCCAATCGACATGGACGATCCTACTTGGGTCCTGGAGATTGGATCTCACATTAGTGCCAAACTGAAGAAGGAGTTGGTTGGTTTTCTCTAAGAAAACCTAAACCTGCTTGATTGAACACATTCGAATATATGTGGGATATCGTCAAAGTTAGCATGTCATGCACTGAATGTGGACCCTAAATATCCTTCGGTAAAATAGAAATGGCACAGCCTAGGTCCAAAGCGATCTGCTATTTTGAAGGAGGAAGTGGATAAGATGAAGGTAAATGGCTTTATCTGTAACGCTTTATGCCCTGAATGAGTATTGAACCTCGTGTTGGTTAAGTAAACAAATGGGAAGTGGTAGACATGCATTGATTACTAGAACCTCAATAAAACATGCCCTAAGGATAGTTTACTATTGCCCAGAATCAACCAGCTGGTGGATGGGATCGTCAGACACGAGTTACATTCTTTCATAGAAGCATACTCCGACTATAACTAGATAATGATGCACGTTCCAGATCAAGAGTGTACAAATTTTATAAGAATTTAGGATTGTACTGCTATTGAGTGACACCATTCGGTTTGAAGAACGTTGGAGCTACTTACCATAGATTGGTAAAATGCATGTTCAAGGACTAGATCTGATGGACAATGGAAGTGTATGTAGATGATATGCTTGTGAAGTCATGGTTATCGATGAACCAAGTGGATGATCTTTCAGAAATGTTTTATGTGCTTTGGAGGTATGTGATAAATTAAATCCATTGCAGTGTTCCTTTAGAGTTGCATCAGACAAAATTTTGGGATTCATTGTGAATTCAATGGGCATTAAGGCTAATCCAAAGCAGATTAACACCTTAAAACATATGATTGGCCCCAAGCACAAGGAGTGCAATAAAGAGCTTAAACGGGAAGGCTGTCTCACTGAGCATCTTTATCTCAAAGGCAATTGATAAATGTATACTGTTATTCGATGCCCTCAAAAAGGAGAAAGGAAAGTTTTTCTATACGAAGGAATGTCATAATGCTTTCTAGGAACCACCGAGGCATGTGGAAAGACCACCAGTCCTATCTAAGCCTTTGGATGGAGAAGGTCTGTTCATCTATTTGGTGGTGATCGCTCATGCACTAAGTGCAACATTGGTACATAAGGTGGCAAGGATCTAGAGGCCAGTATACTACATTAACAAGCAGTATACCAGAGCTGAAAAATCTAACCAAAGCATGAAAAGCTCGCTTATTGCTTGTTGATTGCTTCAAGGAAGTTGGGACCATACTTCCAAATACAACGGATAAAGATGCTAACAGATCAACCCTTAAGTACTACACTGACTCGAGACTTCAAGAAGGTTGTTGGAATGAAACATCAAGCTAAGCCAGTATGATATAATTTACCTCTAAGAAGGGAGATAAGAGGATATGCTTTAGTGGTTTTCATTGTTGAGTTTACGTTTGGGATTAAGAAGAGGAAGATGATATAGTCCCACTTTCTCAATGGAAATTATTCATAGACAGAGCTTCCAATGAATGTAATTCTAGGGCAGGAGTGGTACTCGTGACTCCAGAAGGACAACCGATTAACTACGCATTGAAGCTAATGATCCTTACGATGAACAACGAGGCTGAGTATGAAGCGTTGATAATGGGACTCAGGATAGCAAAAGAGCTAGGGGTAAGGACACTACATGTATTTAGTGACTACCAATTTGTGGTCTTTTAGGTGAAAAACGAATTCCAGACTAAGGGTGCAAGACTTGACCCTTACCTGACGAAGACATTGGAACTACTAATTGGTATAGAGCATTAAAGAATTACACACATCCCTAGGGAGTAGAATACGAAAGCCGATTCACTGGCTAAGTTGGCCAAATCTAGGGATGCGCAGTTAAAGGGATTAGTTCCAGCGAAGGTTTTATTGGCTTCAAGCATTGACCAAATGAGTGTCGATTGGATCTTGGAGACCGAGGAGGAAAAGGAGACATGGATGACTCCGATCAAGGACTATTTTCTAAAGGGAATTATCTCGAAAGGAAATTACGAATGATGAAAACTCCTTCGTAAAGTGCATCAATTAAGTGCAAGAAGGAGTGCTATATAGGAGAGGCTTCTTAACCCCCCTACTTTGGTGTATAACCAAGGATGAGGCCAGGAAAATCCTCATGGAAATCCATAAAGGTAGCTGTGGTGATCACACCGGGGAGCAGACATTAGCGAAAAATATACTTTGCTATGGATACTTCTAGCCAACAATAAACCGTGATGTTGTTGATTACATCAGATGGTTCGATCGATGATGGAGGTTTGCAAAAATTTCAAGAGCCCCATCCACAGAGCTTACACAAATGGTTAACCCATAGCCAATTGATATTCGAGGGATTCGTATAATTAGTGTGCTATCGATGTCGAAAGGAGGAGCTATGTATGTTATTGTTGCACTGGATTGCTTCACGAAGTGGGCTGAAGTGGAACCGATTACCACGATCATAATGAGGAAAGCGATCAGCTTTATGATGAAGAGTATTATCTATAGATTCGAAGTTCCCTAGAGAATTATAACAGATAATGGAACTTAATTCGAAAGTACCGAGTTCAAGGATTTTTGCAATCAGTACAAAATTGAGAAAAGCTTTTTGGCAGTAGCACACTCACATGCAAATGGACAAGTGGAGGCGGTGAATAAAATCATCAAGTCCAGCTTGAAGAAACTGTTAACTAAAGCCAATGGACACTGGATCAATGAGCTTTCACTTGCATTATGGGCATATAAGACGACCCATAAGTCCACGATTGTGCATACTCCATTCGCTCTGACTTGTGGAGCTTAGGCCATGATTCTAATAGAACTGGAAGTCCTTTCTCATGAGAAAATTTAGTACAACACCAAGATGAATGAGGAACTCTTGCTTGAGTCCCTTGAATTAGTTGATCAGAGGCGAAAAGAGGCTAAATTAAGGGTAGCTACTCAACACAAAAGAATAGCACGACATTTCAACAACAAGGTCCGGAGACGTACATTTGATGTAAGGGACCTCGTTTTGAAATAAGTCATTCTTGGTACGGGGGCATTTGGTCCGAATTAGGAAAGTCCCTATTTGATTGAACAAAAGCTTGGAAATGGACCTTTCAAGCTGGCCATTGTTGATGGAATCCTGATTCCGCTGGCAAGGAATAGTGACATATTATGACATTATTTCACTTAGATTTATTTACTTTAATTTCTGCAAATAAATTACCCTAGTGAACGGGGGGCAATATAATAAGGTAGGACTTTCCACTTCTTTTGTTTGTAAATAAAGTTGGCTTCTTGAACTAATGGAACTGTGTTCCTGTAAGCAAATTCTTGTGATGCATGATTAGCAGTGCAATCAGGTACCCAGAGAGAAGTACTGACCAACTACTTGAATCAAGGATCAAGACAAAGGAGTATAATCACAAGGGTCAATCGGACAACTCGTCCTTATACCTCTGGTCTTAACTGATTCCCAAAGATAGGAAAAGCCAATAAGGGAAGCCCGGAGTTGGGATCACGAAGCACTGGTTCCTAAAGATAGGAGCTGGTGTACAACTAAGGCTTACACGACCATGCTTGCGGCCCGGCAAGACAAGCTCGACTGAGGATAAGCGAGGGTGATCAATAAATGTTCTTAATCAACACCCAAAGACAAGTGAGATCGAGAGTAGGAGCCCAAAGTTACGTGCCTAAAACACTGATTCCCAGGGATAGGAATCAGTGTATAATTGATATTTCCATGACTATGTTTGTGGCTCAGTAGGACATGTCCAACTGAGGATAAATCGATGACAGTTGAGGAGTTATTTCAACCAATGCCCGAAGCTTGGCGAGGGCGAACGTCAATGCTCATAAATAAGCATCTAAACTATCAATCCCCAGAGATAGGGATTGATGGGCGATTGAACTATCTATTACCTATGGTCTGGCGAGACACGCCTAGCCGATGGCGAGTAATGAAGAATAGTGAATGAATTCTATCATTTCCCAGAGACTGGCAAGATTGAATATGATGTCCAGAGGTAGATACTTGGAATGTTGCTTCCTAGAGATAGGAAACTATAGGAAGTTAAACACTTCTTTGACTATGGCCTTGTTTGTAGCCGAACAAAACACGACTGAGGATAAACAAAGTCTGCCACAGAGATGGCCAAACAAATGGGTTTAGCCAGAACGAAAGTAATTTGGCAATGGTAAACAGTGCTATGCAATGGAATATAACTGAGCAATCGCAAAATTTTAATTTTATGTATAGAGCTATAGTAAGTAATAGAATTGCCCAGACATAGGCATGCATACTAAGTAGATCACATCACAGGCAATTATATTATATACACAATCAGTTGTATTTACACAAGAAAAATAAAAGTGCAGGAATGTAAATACAAATAAAGGTTTACAGAACAACAATTTTTATTTACATTCAACTTTCATACAAGTGATATGGGGACCAGCTTCGCACAAACTCGGCTTATATGCAAAAGGAAAAAAACTACATCAAAAAGGAGACAGAAAGAAACTATCTCCACTGGAATTGGGTTGGACGCCTACTTCGTTTTCTTCTTCTACTACCCACCTTTGTCTCTAAATCCATCATGTAGCCTCTTTGAGTTCTTCTAACCCTTCTCGCCTTTGGATGTCCCCTTCCCGGGAGTGCTATCCTTAGAGTGCTAGGTCTCTTCTTTAGTAGTGATGATGATGTGGCCTTTAGGGTTGTAGATGGAAGCATCAAAGGACTTGGAGGATCCACCAAGGCAATTGCATTTTGGGGGTAAGATTTTGAGAGGTGGAAATTTTGAAGCAAAGCGCGTTTGAGCTAGAAGGCATTTCAATTCCTGGCACTTTCTTAATCTTGATTTTTCTAAGGTCAAGCTTCAATCTCTTTACCATGGAATTGGAATTGGCTTTCCCCGTAGCACTGGTAAGTAATGTCTTCCCTCATGGACTATGAGGTGTCGTCCAATCCCTCCAGAGCCTCAATCTTCTCTGAATTAGGATCGAGGACAGAACTGGGGGGAGGAACTGGACAGATGAGTCTTGTGGTTATGGAGGTTGACTCAATGGAAATAGAAATGGGACTATAGCCTTGAGTAACTTATGGTGAAGGAGGAGGAAGCGATAAATGACATGTAAGTTCACAAATAGTGAAGTAAAGCATAGTGATGACCTCCGACGAGAACTGAAGCTTCTCGAATAATAGTAGACGAGGGAAATACCTTCGTTGGATGGAGTTTCTTTGGAAGGTGATGTAGTTACTTCACCCTCTTCTATTTTTGATTGCATTGGTTGAGAAACATAAACTGGAATATGAGGCTCGTCAGTTGCCATGGCATTAGAAGATGGAGTCGTAGTAAGGGTAGCATCAAAGCTGGCACCCACGGAAGTTGGAATTTCCATCGCATGCTCTTTGGATTTTAGAGATGATGATTCTGCTTGGCCCAATGCATTGGGACCAGTAGAATCCTCGATGCAAGCTTGCTTGCAACTGCATTCTCTTCAGCCAAGATCACCTAGCATTTTTATAATGCTATAACATCATCGAGGTCCAAGAATTTGGCTTTTAATTTATTTTTGGTGAGGCCTTCACTAGACATAGCTGCACAATGCAAGATTTCCTCCTAAGAATCTGCCAAAGTAACTGGATAACTATTTCCCAGCCACTTCAGATTCTTATCTCAATAACGTTTGCAAATAATTGCTGAAGGGTGGAATTTATTTATTCTTTATCCTTGGCCAATTGGTCCTTGAGCCGGTTTATTTCAACTACAACACCACCAAGTTCGACCTAAGCTTCTACCTTTGCCTCCGTTTCGGCTCTTAGACCGGCCTTGAGTCTTACAACTTTAGCTAGAAGTGTTTGAATTTCCATGTCCTTGGCCTGTAGCACCGAATCTTTCTCCTTGATTACCTTATCCTTGGCATTAACCTGATCTATGAGCTGATCATTATCACGTTGTACCTTTCGGATTTGGTCATTTACTACAGTAAGGGATTGGGTGTATGCATGAGACATCTCTTGAATTAATGCCTTGGAGTTTTTAACTAAAATATGAGATTCATCCCTTTATTTTTTGAGCTCGGTTAACTCATTCTTGGAATCAGCTATTGTATTGTTATAACTATTCCTCTCTAATTAAAATAACTAGATGTCTATCTAGTTACTTCTATTGGTGTTGGAGAGGGCAAAAGCTAATTTCTACCACTCAAATAATTGATTTACTAGCTCGTTAACCCTTCCGACACTACGATTAGCTTTTTATGGGGGATATCTTTAATGTTGTGGTCAAACATCACCACTGTTAGGCAAAGGTTGGGAAATGTAGCCTGCATCTTGGTTATGATGGACATAGACGAGCCTGAAGGAGGCAGAGGTGGAGAAAGATAAGTAGAAGCATCCTTGGATTTTTGGAAGGTTAATATGGTAGTAGCCGGGGGTCAGATCGTCGGATCTTGTTGATAATAAGTTTAGGGCTGAGAGCGTGGCTGGAATGACCTAAAGATAGGGCCATGACGATTGTGAAAATCATGGGACTTCTTCCCTTAATCATAGTAATCTCTTTCTGCAGTCCGATGTTTCCTTCTGTCCTCATCCTCACGGTATTCCCTCTCCATTCTTTGTAGTCTCTCTTCCATGGTTTCTCAATGTGAACAAGAGCAGTAAGGGTTAGGCTCTGGGTGGTTCCCCGAAACTCGTCGATGCCCGAGTGTAGATAGTGGAAGCGGTCTCTTCCCATTATACCTAAAATGAAAGAAAAAGGGATGTATCAGCCTTAAAACATTGAAGGACGAATGCAGGATATAAGTGTTCGTGATCTTAATAGTGTGAGGAGTGCTGGTGTTGTCCTAAGTGTTCTATGGACCATGTTCGGAGGGTTGCAAAGATGGGGTTTCGTCTCCCTCGGCTAGGATGTCCTTGATGGAAAACTAAAACTCGAAGGATACTCCTTAAGAAGATTGTCGATCAAGATGTCAAGGTCATTGAGTGAGTCGAAGATAGTGCATGAGGATTCACCTCAACAACTGGAATTATACTCGTACCGGAGGATAGCTGTGAGGATTTAATGAATATTCTTCTAGGATGCAGTGAAGCAGGAATTTCCATGCCTTCTAAGGAGGTCTCCATATATGACTTGTTCACGTCCTAATCTTCATCGTCGTTGTCACCTTCATCTTCCTTCTCGCCAGCACCTTCTCCTTCCTCACATGCATCTCCTTCTTCCACTCTCTCCAGACTTCCTCTCTTCCACACTCTCTTCATGCACCTCCTCGGTGATGTTCTCTTCCACCACTTTATCCTTGCCTTAATTGGCGCTCGCCTTACTGGACAGACCTTCTATGCCCACTTAAATATCTTTTTCGAAGTCGTGAGTAGGGGCAAGAGCTCAAAGCAATTTTTCCCATGGAGGTTCAACTAGAATGATGAATCACTTAGGGTGCAGAAGGTCGTATTGACGAAGCCTTCATTCGTGAGAAGGTAGGTGGTAGTGTGATACTAGACGTTAGCTCTTTTTAGAGTTTCCAAGGTATTGGAATGAACATCGCTGGTGTCTCCTTTGGGAAGAAATGTGAAGAGAATGGAAATGAGGTTATGAACTTTGATGATTTAAATCAAAATGCAAAATAGAAAACCAGGAAAAAGCCTTATGTATGGACACCAGTGCCGGTTGAAGCCGAATGGGCATCAGACGAAAAAATATTCATTCTTGAAATAAGAATGCTTGTTATGAAGTGCATAGATAACTCTATAGCGACACCAGGCCTTAACAATTAATAAGGGGGCCAAGTCAGCTCTCTTCTTGAAGCCTACAAGATGTGTTAGTTCTGCAAAGGTCGGAGGTGTTATGGTTGCATCGTGCATAGAACATACAGAGTGTTGATAAGGATGTATCCATTAAGATGAATTTGAGTAGGAGCTAGCCCGATCTCTTGTAGGAAAAATTGAAGGAAGTTATTGAAAAGTGGAACGACTCCACTTAGGCACATGTATTTGTTGCAGGCGATGTATCCCTAAGGAGGATTGTGCATCCATTGGTCGATTCTTGGCAATAAAATGTCACCCTTCGGAATCCCATGAAAAAGATAGATTATCCAAAGTGATTCAATAATTAATAATGATGGTGGTTGATTTGGAGGGTTGTCCAGTACTCTCAATTCAGACTGTTCATTCAATGGAGGAGGTTGGTTTCAAAGAGGTACCAATGAAACTATTTGCCCCTGAAGTTTAACCATTATTGAACATCTAGCTTCGGATGGAGTAGGCATAGAAGCTTCAACCTTAGAATAACCAGCTTTGGAAGGAGTAGTAAGTTCACAAGTGCCTTTGAAACATGGCAATCAATGAGTCATTTTAGAATGGAAAGCTTGACAATGGACACGATCAGGTAGGTTTTATTTCAAAATTCTATTTGACTATGAACCCATATGATCGATGCCCAAAGTCCAATGGATGTCGACGTATGTTAACCAATCGAATTTTGAATGTCGACCGAGGCAATTTTAAGTGTCAATCTTTGCAGTGTGCCTCCTATGTCAAATACTCAACAAGCAGAACATCCTATATAGATAGCCCACTCATGCTGGCAAATGAGCTTCATAACATGATGGAACTGTGTGTTGGATCTTACCCGTTATCATAAGATAAACAATAACAAAATTGCTGTCCAGAGCGATGTGGAACATTCTTTGCAGCAACATGGAATTGTGAGATAACTTGAAGTGTTATGGGGTGACTATTTAAGCGTGAGAGTGCATTCATTCCGACCGTTCTTCGAAGAGAACCATCCTATTTGAGTTCAAGTAATGGTTTGCGATCATTCGAGTTTTGATGGAAATTAACCCAATTACTTCGGAATGCAAAGGCATGGAATTAGGCAATGTGGAAATGCCTCATAAAAACCAGAAATGGGAATGGTGTTAATGTGAAGTCGACACAAAGTCATTCAAGAGTGGGGTATTTGAGGTGCCCACTTCAGGTCAGACCCAGGTCTATCCATAGAATGACTTAGGCCATGCCATAACGAAGGAGGTTAGATGATAGCCGATCAAAATTTTGAAGCCATCGTGCCATACAACCGCAAGCGAGCTTCGACCAATGATCACCATACTCCAGCCATGATGGTACCACAATCGAAAACCCACCTTTTAAAATTTTTGGATTAGTTCTGGAAGTTGAAGTAAAGAGAATTTGGGACTGAATTCCTTTAAGCGATGGAATTTGCCTGAATTTGCGAGCGACGGTGTTTCATGCTAGAAGCAATTCAGTGGTAGTGGTCTGGTGTGGTCGAGCTTGGAGACAGAGGTGGTTAAAGGATCCGAAGGGGTGAGAACAAGAAGTCGGGCTTGAGATGAAAACAAGAAGTAAGAATGAAAGTAAAATTTTTGCTAAGTCCTATACTTATAGTGTGGCTATGACTCACAATTCATGTCGGTACCAACATGAAGTGGGCGGTACCGACATGATTTTATTGTCGAATAGAAATGAAAAAGAAAAGAGAAGGAACTCTCACCTAATTGAGGCGTGGAACGGTCTTCAAAGTGATGTAGATCAAGACCTTGGAATGCAAAGTGGTACAACTGCTATTTGAAGTGGTTGAACAGATGCTCTTGGAATAGAGACAACATTTCAAAGCAACTCTTAGACAACCAATGGACTTAAGCAGATGTTTATATGCGCTTATCTTGATCCAAAGCATTTTTTTCTTCAACAGAAGTATAATTTGAGGGGGCAATGTTATCCATCTTTTAAACCAAGCGACTTTCAAATGAATCTGGACATTAGGATGAATACTGAATGGTTTGAGGGCTTGGCGGCAAGCTTGGAATAGCAAAGGATAGGGCCACAAGAAGTCCAACGCCCTGTAAAAATTAATAAGAAATTAATTATTTAATAATAAGGCCAAAAAGGGAAATCATGTAGATGTCGAAATTTGGCCTCAAAAGTCATACCGTTGCGTTCGTGGCAATTTTTTGATCAATTTCCATATATAAAGTTTTGAAATCGAAGCTCAAAATGAAAAGTTATTGACGTTTGAAGTTTTCAAATTCAAAATAATTCAAATAGAAATCAAATTCAAACTATAATTAATGATAATAATTTAAAATTTAAAAATAAACATTGATTAGAAATGGGGTAGAGTACACGTTAAAATAAACGCTAACGTTAAAGTTAATTAAGGAATTAAATAAAACAATTAAAACGGTAGAAAACGTTCCCATATTTTAAGCGACTGGTCGACCGCCTATCTAAGGCCAGTCAACCACTAATGGTTGACCGCCTAGGTAGGAGCATTCGACCGGTGGGTGTTGTGGTGACTAGGGTTTCTTAGGCTAGGAACGGCCCAGATTTTATTATTTTAAACCGACTTAAATCTAACGGTTCTGGAGATTTCCAACCACTATAAATAAAAGCCCATTCCCCTCACTTTTATTCACAAATTATTTGGGAATGTAGCGAAGTTCTATCGGTTTCTTTTCCATACGATTCGGAAATTCTTAAGGTCTTCAGGTAAGAGATTTTAGAAATTTATATTCAATTTCTAATTCTATTCTCCTTCAATCCCTAAAATTCTGAATCTAATTAATATATAATCTAATTATTATATATTTCAAAAAGGAAGAGATATGGGAAGAGATTAGATAATAGACGTGTTTAAATCCAAAGGAGAAAGCTGGAAATTATCTATAAGTGGAAATATTATTTTTTCTCATTTTTGTAATTGTATAGTATAGGTTGGATTTTATATATACCTTAGGGAATTTTAGTTCACGAAAACTTCAAATCTAAAACCACAAAATTCTCCCAAAGCGAAGTGTCAATTTTTATGTTATTGAGATCTCAATTATTCTATATTGAAATGGTAAATTTTTTGCAGCTGTTACATTTTTAATATTTTATATCTATTCCACTTCTCATCTTTTCTTTGATATGGTGGAGGGCTTTTAAATATGAATCTCTTTTTCATTTTATATGTGAAAGTTGAATATAGTGTAAAAGATTTAATTGTAAATTCTATTAATATTGGTTCTACTATTTCGATATAAGATAAGTTTGGTAATTGATCCCATTTTCTTATACAAGTTTATTTTTGGGATAAGGATATTAGCTAAATTATGTGTTATGGTATAGAGTTAAACTTGTATAAATTGAACGTTTGGAATTTAACGATTAGTATAGGGTGAAATCTTCGCACACCTAGGATTATATTAGTTACACACACATAAATAACATATAATCAATAATGCATTAATAATGTAATAAATAGGTTAGTTGTTAGTCTTAAAACCTCCAGGATGAAAGTGATTGGTGGTAGAATAAAGAATCTTTCTTTATAGCCTTAGTAGAATGTGGTGAGGTATATGGTAGTATGGTTAGGAGAGTGTAAATTATGACTAAGTTATAGGGATGCGAGGTCAGTTAAAAGAACACGCAAGTTTACCTACTTAATCTGGCTACTGGCAATGTGACTTTAGAGCCGATGTGACACATTGTCTATAATAAGTACCTACGGAGGATGCGATGTTAGTCCCAATTCTGTAGAGTAAGTATACCCTGTTAATCTGGCTACCAATGTCTACAAATAGTCGGACTAATGTGAGACATCACAATTGGGTTATGGGTCATGCGTAATAACACAGAGGGTCTGCTTCGGGGATCGGGGGGTAGTAAGTAGCCATTGTAGGGTTCGTCTCTTCCAAAAAGAAGTATTAAGTGGACTGACGATATTTGCAGCTAGATTGTACTAGTGAGGGGTCCGTCTTGGGTTAGGTATTAAATGACATGGATCTACCTAAGATATAGGCATTAAATTGTCAGAGTCTGTCTAATTCCCATTGAAAAGGTATTAAGTGGCCCGAGTACTTTCTCTCACATTGTTAGGATATGATTAGCGGTAGATGTGTGGGATTGGGAATAACCTTCGGCATACTATTGAAGGTAAGTTATAGGATTGGTTATAAATGTGTAAGTTATAGGATTGGACTGGGAAAGCCTACGGGCTACAGTTAAAGTTATTTATAAGAAATATAATTACGATGCATAAGATATATTCTGGACCTACAGTCGATGGGGCTTTTCTAGTTCGAAAATTAGGTCTGTTTCGGGGCAAGTTGTTACAATTGGTATCCAAGCATAGGTTGCATGATCAATGGGCATAGGTGTACATATGAGTGCATACTTGTTATTTTTAAAAGTATTTTTCAAAAAAACCCTATATATATATTATACGCTGAATTCTATAGATTCTTATATAGATGTAGTTGCAACCATGTTCCGAAAGGATGGACAAAGAAACTATGAGTTGGGACAATAAATAGAGTTAAATGTATTCACTTACCGCGATTACCCCATAGAGTGTAGGTCGCACAATACTGCTTGACCAAGAAGAGCACGAGCATGACATATAAAAGGATCCCAGAGGCTGGATGGTACTAGACTCCTTTGTTAAGCCTAGGATGCCTTTTGATTGTGGATTTTGATGGATTACTAATAGAAGATGCACATTTCATCTAGGCAAATGGGAAGTAAGAAACTATAAGTCGCAAGCATCCGAAAATTTAGGTATGTAGAAGAGTGGAGAAAGTTCCTGCAAGAAGGTATGCACTAATAACCACTTGAAGATAGCCGGATTTTTGATGAAGAAGAGTTGAGAAGGAATAGGAAGAAGGAAAGTCCAAAAGAAAGTACATTAAGAGTCCATTTCCAAGTCCAACCCCATGTGAAAGAATTTAACAAGAAGATTTTGAATGTTTCTTGAAATGTTTTGAATGAGTTTTTCAAAGGATTGGGAAGATGTTTTGAAAAATGAGAAAATTTGGAATTTCTTAGTTTAAAATTGGTTAAGTTAAAAAAGTTTTGGTTTAAAGATTTTTGATAAAGGGATTTTTTGTTTTTGAAATAAATGGAAAATAGACATAGGTTTGGCTGATGATCTTCCCTATTTTTATAAAATTGGAAGTTTCATTTTAAAAATTATTTTTAATGGGTGGATAAATGGAAATGATACTTGATTAAATTAAGGGTATAGATAATAGAAGGATAAGAAGGCTTGATGAATAAAGCTAGGAGGAACATTCCTGTTTAAGGAAAATATGGAGAATAACAGCTGAAGTAGAAGCCATTGAGTCAGGAGAAATATAAATAGTTGCAATATTGAGAGATTTGGATAGAAATAGCATTAGGAATTTATAAAAAAATAGGATTAGTAATCTAGGTAGAAATAATATAGGAGAGAAGTGATAGGAATATGGTAGGTAGAATGGATAAATTCCATAGATATGTAGTAATTGTGCATATATCTTAAATAGATGCTTAGATAGATGCAACAATTATACATATCTTATAGAAGTCCCCCTTATATATTATTAAAATTTGATCAAAGGGGGAAGCAGAAATAACATGAGTAATAAGAAAATAATAGGATGGAAGTTATCCTTGTCTACTCCACTTTTCATTGATTAAAGTTATAAAAGATGTTTAAAAAATGGTTTGATATTGTAATTGAATTTTAAATGTTTTGAGTTAAAAATCATACTTTTAAAAGGAAGTAAATCTCTATTGTGGAAAGTACTTAAAAAGGTAAAGATAGTTAGAAAATGGAAATAAAATTTAGGGCTCCTTTTTGAAGACCAAGTAATTTTTGAATTTGATAAAAAAAAGGTTTCCAAGTTTATATTTTTAAAGATAACGTTTCGGATTAGGAACTTCATGATTGTGAAGTTCTAGTTTTATAAAGAATGGAAAAACCTAAATCAACTTTTGATATGGAATAGACAGGGTTGACTGATTAGGTAAGATGAGGGAAATGTTTAGGCTATGAATAAAATAACTATGGATGCTCGTAAGGTAGCCACAACGAATCCCTATTGAATATAAGGAATATTGTTATGAACCTAGGTAGATTGAGCGAAGATGTGTAAAATCCATAAGAAGAACCCTCAAAAGAATAAGGAATAATATCAAAGTACAATTTTGTGAGTCCTAGGGTATACTCGCATGAAGGATCAAGGATATAGAGAAAGTAAATACCAAAGTTTGAGGATATTTTCAAGAGATTGTGGCTTAGAGAAGATAGTAGTATGATTGGGGAAGTGAGTAATAAGGTAGTAGCATGGTTGACTCAAGGTTGAAGAAGGCAAGATAGGTGGTAGGAAAGTCATTTACCAAACCCATTTTTTGATGAGTTATTCTAAATGTGAATATTCACTATAGTATGAAAATGCACAGTTTATTCCATAGTCAAATGTAACAATTGAAGTAATGGATAGACCTTATTTATTAAGAGCCAAGTAGGTAAATTAAGACATGTAAATTATAGTTGAATGACATACTAGAAATAACCACCTTAATTTAGCAAGGAGTGTTAAGGCCATAACGTCATTAACACCAGTTGATGATGAATGGAAGCTTTCAAAAAAATTGTTTTCGTGATTTTGAGTTGTAATCGCTTGTTGTCTCCCTTAGATTGTTGAAAATCATTCATAAAATATGAGATATGTTCCAGTTTTATTGTTGTCTTGATGGTTCAGACCCGTAAATTTAACTGGTTTTAATAACGTTATTAACTGAAATTTTAAACGATAAAATTTTGAAATATAAATTTGATATTTGGAATGCGTCTAGTTAAACATAACAACTGGTAAATTTTCGTCCGAAAATACGAAAGTTTATTTCGCGTGTAAATTTACTTCAAATTAATCAGTTAAAAAGCGATGAAAATAAAATGTTTTCGAAACCTAAATATTTTTACATAGAAAAATTCTAAAACATCTTCTGAACAAGACGTCATTTTCCGTTTTTCGAATTTGGACTTCTTTAGCTCCATCGATCTTATTTTTCTGCATTTTTGCTGCATTTACCGTTGGTAGAAGATTCGAATTTTTATAATTCAATCGAATCACCGATATCTTTATACCGTTCTGATCGTCTCGTCGTGCTGATCTCCACGGTATATTCAATTCTGTCATTTGAAGTCCGGTACACAGCGGAACCTGTGAAATGGTTAATCGTATCGGCACCGCATCCGTGAACTTATGTTTTCTACTGTCTTTCAAACTTCAGCCGTGTAATCCAAGTACTAGTAAATTGCTTTTAATTTCTTACCTGAAATCACAGCTGACTCTTTCTATTCCTTTATTTTGCATTTAGCCTTGTGTTCTTTATGATTTCGCCTGGCTGTTATTTTTGGGGAATCAAAGAAAAAAAGAGACTGCTCGTCTCCAACCCATTTATTCATCACCCATACTTCCCATGCAAAGCAAGCAGCCTCGATCCTCCCTCACCCATTGGCAAACTGCCTTCATCACCGGCCAATTTCGAATCCAAAATGTTAATGTTTCCTCAAATTTTTTTTTATAAATCAAAGGGGAAAATACCCTTTTCTCTTTCTTTCGCGAGCACAAGCTCAACCAAATCCTCCTCGACGATGCCCTCCTTATCGGCTCCGCCACCACCCGCCGTACCTACACACGTGAAGTCAACTGGCCGCCCACTTTTCCTCCACCACATTTTCTCTGCCTTCTCTTCATTTGTTCGGCCAACAACCTCTTCGGCTCCTCACCAAAATTTCTCCACCCTCAACTCTCCCCTGCCAAAGCCATGCCACCACAACACCAGATCCACGTTCAGTCAAGCCTTGCCGACCTCAGCCCAGTCAGCCGAACACCTGACACACTGACCTCTTCCAATCAGCATGTGTCGCCGCCTCGACCTCCATCCCCTCCTTTTCCCGAGCTCGAGCCACCTCTGGCCGTGTCTCCTCCGGCCTTCAATAGCTTGCGGCTATTCATCAGTTAATATGTTAGTTTTACGTAAGTAAATTCTATATATATACAATTACACATTTAACTGTGAGGTTTTTGCTTTGGGTTATAATATTTGGTTATAAGGTTAGTCTATATATATATATATAGTATTTGCCTGTAACTCTTAAATACTGAAGCTATGATTATATGTTTGAAACAGTGTGACTATGATATATACAATGTTTTATATATTTGTACATATATCAGACTCTGTTGGATTTTTTTTTAATTTTTTTATATATATATATTTATATATAACCTTTGGTTCAAAACTGTTTACACGTATGTGTTTAAGATTTCGTTGGTATTGTTTTAAAAGTTTTTCTAGTTTCTTCTAAAATTAGCATGTACATATGTATATATCAGGGCAGTATGTAGGCTTACTGGGTTATATTGTAGTAGTGTATTCAGTTTTACAGTTATATAGTTTAAAGTATATAAAGTTATCTATTTTACAATGGTTATATCTATACTCTGTGTATATATAAATGTTAGTTTCTAAGTTATATAATATGTTGTTTTTTCTATATAGTATGCATTGGGTCAGTTTATATAAGATGTAGGATATCGTTATGAATGTTAACTATATGTATATATTGTGTCTATTTACAGTTGTGATATTTCAAAAATTTTAGTTTGTAAATTTTGTTGCTGTACTGTTATATAATTGGCCTTAACAAAAGTACATAATGTATATTTAAAGGAAATTATGTTACAGTGTATATAGTAGTCCATGAATGTTACTTATGTAGGTATATATTTATATACAGTTTATATAAAGTCGTTTATGGGTATATATTGACCTGCATACTTACTATATTGAATATATTAATACTTTGATAGTTATAATGGCTATAATATTATAAACTCGGTTCATATGCATAGGTTTATGCTGGTTTATTTAAGTTTATAATGCTCATTGATATTTATATATGTATGCTATGATCGTTTCTGCACATATAGGTTACAATATTTGTGTAATATGTTTAAATTTTATATATTATATATATTACATAAATCTGTGGGTTTGCATGTGCATAATAGATATGTTAGATTTGTTTGTTATATGATAATATGTTAAATTATATATATGTATATTGGTTAGTTTATATTTCAGTTGTACATATGTTGTTTTAATGTGGGTTTTATAATTTTTTATTTTAATATAATAATAATGTATATATGTTAATATTAGTAAATGTGTTTTAATTTGAATAGTAGAATTTGGAATACATACATGAATTCAATATAAATGTGTTTGAATTTAAAATATGATTTTATATATATAGTTATAGTTATATTTAAGTTCACTTGTATCAATATATTCATCGAACCTGTTCTGATTTATTTCATCGATTCTATTTACCAGCTTTGATCGTCAAGTTCGTGCCCATCTCACCTTGCTTTGGATTCGTAACCCATCGAATTTTTCGTTAAGCTCTAGCCTCGAAAGGTGAGCAATCACTCACGATTAATGTTCTTTTATTTATTAAATTTGATCTCAATTGAAACGACAATTGAAATATGCTGCTGTTAGATATTTACACTGTTATTACCTGTATCAGTTCACCTGTGACATCTGACACCATTATCTGTCATATATGCAATGATAATCCAGTTTGGTTGTTAAATGATTGATTGTTTGATGTTTACAATTGGACTTTAAATTTGTTAATGTTGTAAGTGATAAATAATTTGAAATTGAAATTGACGTAGGATAGTTAGATTTGATATATGAGTTAATTTGATTGATGACATTTGCATAATATGACCCCTTTAAATGTTAAATAAATTGACACGTAGAAATAGTGTTAACCACACCTTGAACCATTTAAATGTATGTGTATAAATTGATGTAGTTTGAAATTGAATGATTGATATCAAGTGTAGAACCGTTTAAATATTAATGTAATAATCTTTAACCTACATGAAATGATAGTGTAGATTCTAGAGATAATTATATTAATTTGCACAAATAACAATGTGAATTAATACGATTGTTTCGGGATTATTTGAATTAATTATTGGATTGTTATTGATGTTGGTTATTGTTTGTTTATTTACTTTGACACCATCCCAGTTATCACACTGCAAGTTCCCTTTGCTATGCTCTGATTTTCAAATTGAATTGGAATCGGGTTGAAATGATAAATACCCAAATTAAACTTTGACTTAGGATAGAGAATTAAATAAAACCCGATTGGTCAATAATTTGATTTAAGAATAAAATGAAGATTTTATTTGAATAAATAATATGGTTTTGAAACAAAGTTGAAATTTGAATCTTTAATGAAAGGAAAATGTTAATTTTTAATAATCTAAAACAAAATATTAAGAATGTAATTGATGAAAGAACGTTGTTTAATTGGAAAAATGATTGAATTAAGTTTTGAAATTTTAATAGTTAAGTTTTGGAATTATTTAATAATTTAATGAGCTTGAATTATTTAATAATTAAATAAAAATTTGAATTCTTTGATAAGTGAAATAAAGTTTCCTTAATAATTGAGTTTTGAAATTTTGTAACTAAGTAAATGAATAAGTGAAATTGAATTTCTTTAACAAGAAATAAAAATGTGATTTATTGAATTAAGGTAAGACTTGTAATTTAAAGAACTTGATTTGACAAATCTAATTCAATTCAATTTGAAGTTTGATATAATGAAGTTGAACTTAAGTAATTGATTTAATGAATTGGAAATTTAATAGAAATTGTTTGAATGATAAATTTACTTAACGAATATTGAATGAAATCGATAAATGAAGTTAAATTGATTTGAATGTTAAATTAAATTAATTTAAATGATTTCAGAATGAAACTTATATACGAATTTGAATCAATATTTGAATTGTTTTACATAAAAATTGAAATTGAATTATAAGATTTTGAAATGGTAATTTGGATGTTTTGAAACGTAAATTATGGAAATTGATTTAGAAAGACAAATGAAATGTTGGTTTACAAATTCTAACTGAAATTGTAATTGATTTGGTTTTTGAAATATATAAACGACCAATCGGTGTAATAATTACGAAAGTTATTAAAGAGACCGGAATCGGTTAGGGACATATTCACTGTCTAAACCGAAAACCACTTTAATAACTACATGCGGAGTGTGATCCAGAATGAAGTGGTTGGAATGATGAACGTGATGACTGAAGAAAGAGAACGATAGGATAGCCTTGACACTTGTGTCAAATTGGAAATGACTAAAACAGGAGCCGTGCCGGGCCAAATGGGGGCTAGCTACCTCCAGCAAACACACTTCTTCGAACTACTCATTACTTGTTGTCGATTGGTGCACCCTTGATTTTGGGAGTGTTGTTTCGTGGTGTTGCGGTCGCTGCGGCGATGCGTTCTCACCAGTCCGGATCAGGCAAACGGTAGTTTCACTACCTTGGGTATTGCCTCATGTGCCTTGTCATACTTGGATCCCTATATACGCGACCACTATGATTTGTTTTGTGTTATACCTATGGAGTACTCCCTGATATCCCACTAGTTTACGGTGGAGTTTACAGTGCTGTATAGACTATAACGCTTATATAAAATGTGTTAAGGGGGATAATGGTAACGCCTTAACACTATTTTGATATCTTATATTACTGATAGACATTATCTACTTATCGTACACTACCATATAGTAGATAGTTTAACGGATCCTTAAAGGATGGTTATTCCAAACATCCTTTGAGTTACTGGTATTTCAATTGCTATTTCACTTGAGTTGGATTTACTGATATAAGAATATTAATCCTGACTCGAGTGTTTTGTGTTTTGCTTTACGCTCGGGTCAGACTGAGTGTACCAGTATTCGAGACTCACCTTTGGAGTTGGAGCTTCGCTTGGAGATCCAGCTATCTATCCAGCTTTCAGATATCCAGTTGATTCCAGTGATGTATTCTGATTTGTATCTGATGTATCATATTACTCTTCCGTTGTATCTGGTTTAACTCTGATGTAACTTATATATTCATATAGTAGCTTCATGAACTACTATCTCTTTTATTTCCACTGCATTTATTACTCTGTGTCTGTGATCTGTGATTTTTATTTACTGTATATGTTCAGTTTTGCCAAATTTAAATTAACAACGCGGTATTTTGAATTATTCAAGTTCGTCATGTGCGGATGCGAATGGTCCAAAATATCGGGTTGTTATAGTTGGTATCAGAGCTTTGGTAGCTCTAGGCAAAATTCAGCATATAGGGTAAATATATTTACAGAATCACTCTCATTCGAGTTTGAATCTCTTCCTTTTGCCTCATTTCCTTTGAATTTTGGAACGTTCCCCTTGGTTCCGAAATTCATTCGTGTCCTTCACTATTCGTCTTCTTTTAATTCTGGAGCATCCCATAACTCCATTTTTGAATGATATCTATAATAGATCGGCGGTCTCGCCAAATTTCGAATGATTTGTAAAGGGGTGAAACTCCTTTACAATAAGCATTGATTTACCGGAGATTTCTGTATCCTCGGTTTACGATGCTATCTATCTCCTGCTATACCTGAATTCTATTTCTCGAGATCGAATGTCGATTTACTTCGGAATTCCACATCGATCTTATTCTTGAAGTCACAGTCGACCCGGTTATGGTTGCCCGTGGTTTATATAAGATTATCTCTTTCCTTATTCAGTTAAATAATCATCTTATATTTCGTTCCAACTTATTCTCAAATCAAAATTTTCTTTGATTGAATTAATCAAATTTAAATCTCTGTCCTTGCTTGAAAATTTATTCTTGTATAGAGTATTTGTAAATCTTTATTTAAAAGCTTTAATATATGCTGTGTTGTTGAGTTGTTGAGGTTGATTTGGGTTTCCGATCGATTCGTCTGATCAACGCTATTGATAGGATTTCCAAAACACTTGAACAGAGCAAACTGACACAATAGTTTTTTTAAATTTTGATGAATAAAATAATCTTGTATGATGTATAAGTATAAATTTTCTGAAATTGAATTGCTAACTGAATTGGTTGTCAGAAAGGTAATATTTGATTTTCACTATTTGTTTTGTAAATCATTGATTATTCCAACATAAAAATAAATGGAATTATAAAAGTTGGTTTATAGATATATTTAGAAATTTAAATGAATTTAAAGTAAGAATTTGAGAATTTAATTTCCTAAAATTTCAAGCTTTGGTTTTAAGGTTTTAAATTGTATTGTCTTAAGTATTTTCGAATAGAAATTATTTCCAAAGAAATTTTAAATGTTTAAATCAGTGCTCTTCTCTTTGTCGCTGGAAAATAATTTCGGTGATGGCGGCCGCATCATCGACATTCATTTTCGAGTTTCGAAGTGGAGAAACCATTCTGTAGCTTTGCTACGGTTTTGTTTGGAAAAATATTTTGATTTGAATTTCTTAAATATAACTGGATTTATATATATATATATATGGGAATATTATTTTAAATTTAATTTGATTTAATATATATAGTATATACATAATTATCTCTAAAGGGTTTGAAATTAAACGGAAATTTAATTCTTAAAATTATGTTAAAGGATGTTTTCAATTATAAATAAAGCTAAAATTTTGGATAAATAATTAGACTTGAAATAATTGAATTTGAAATTTTATTTGTATAGTACTAAATTGCATTTCAATATAACTTACCTAAATTATTCAGAAGTTAAAATGTAATTGGACAATATACAATATAAAATGATTTTATAAATAAAATTTGAGTGTTTATAATAAATGTTATGCACTTAGATTTTAATTATAAAAAAAATGCTAATAAAGATGATAGAATAATAAGTTAATTGAATGAGATAAATAAAGTAAATTTTGTTCTGAAAGAATTAACAAATTGAATTGAATCAGCTTAATAAAATACCTTGAATTAAGATCAATTATTGAATATTAATTGATTTAGAATGAAATTTATATGATTAGAATTAACGATTGAACTAACAAATTTAAATCGAATGACTATTTATTGATTTAATATAAATGGATTTAACTAAATTGAAAAAAAAAAATTAATTTAAATTGAAATTTATATGGTTTAAATTAATTTATATGGGTTAAATATATGTGATAAGATATATTAAGTAGAATAAATTTAACAATAATTTGGAATAAAGAAGAATTTAAATTGTTGAAAAAATATGATTATAATAAAAGACTATTCAAATTTATGGTTTTAGAAATTGTAAATTGAGGATAATTGGATAATAAGATAATGAATTTAGAAATAGTTGAGATTGATTTTAGTGAAATCAAATGGATTAAATCAATTATTGAATATTAATTAATTTAAATTTGAATTTATATGGTTTAAATTAATTGTTATTTTGTATTTCAAATCTGTTTTTCTTTCTGGTGGTTTCTATTCTCCTACCTCGTTCCTTTTCGGGGACGAAAAGTTTTGAGTGGGGGAGAGTGTAACGACCCGTAAATTTAACTGGTTTTAATAACGTTATTAATTGAAATTTTGCGAAATTTTAAACGATAAAATTTTGAAATATAAATTTGATATTTGGAATGCGTCTAGTTAAACATAGCAACTGGTAAATTTTCGTCCGAAAATACGAAAGTTTATTTCGCGCGTAAATTTACTTCAAATTAATCAGTTAAAAAGCGATGAAAATAAAATGTTTTCTAAACCTAAATATTTTTACATAGAAAAATTCTAAAACATCTTCTGAGTAAGGCGTCATTTTCCGTTTTTCGAATTCGGACTTCTTTAGCTCCATCGATCTTATTTTTCTGCATTTTTGTTGCATTTTCCGCTGATAGAAGATTCGAATTTTTATAATTCAATCGAATCACTGATATCTTTATATCGTTCTGATCGTATCGTCGTGCTGATCTCCACGGTATATTCAATTCTGTCATTTGAAGTCCGGTACACAGCGGAACCTGTGAAATGGTTAATCGTATCGGCACCGCATCCGTGAACTTATGTTTTCTACTGTCTTTCAAACTTCAGCCGTGTAATCCAAGTACTAGTAAATTGTTTTTAATTTCTTACCTGAAATCATAGCTGACTATTTCTATTCCTTTGATTTTGCATTTAGCCTTGTGTTCTTTATGATTTCGCCTGGCTGTTATTTTTGGGGAATCAAAGAAAAAAAGAGACTGCTCGTCTCCAACCCATTTATTCATCACCCATACTTCCCACGCAAAGCAAGCAGCCTCGATCCTCCCTCACCCATTGCCAAACTGCCTTCATCACCGACCAATTTCGAATCCAAAATGTTAATGTTTCCTCAATTTTTTTTTATAAATCAAAGGGGAAAATACCCTTTTCTCTTTCTTCCGAGAGCACAAGCTCAACCAAATCCTCCTCGACGATGCCCTCCTTATCGGCTCCGCCTCCACCCGCCGTACCTACACACGTGAAGTCAACTGGCCGCCCACTTTTCCTCCACCACATTTTCTCTGCCTTCTCTTCATTTGTTCGGCCAACAACCTCTTCGACTCCTCACCAAAATTTCTCCACCCTCAACTCTCCCCTGCCAAAGCCATGCCACCACAACACCAGATCCACGTTCAGTCAAGCCTTGCCGACCTCAGCCCAGTCAGCCGAACATCCGACCCACTGACCTCTTCCAATCAGCATGTGTCGTCGCCTCGACCTCCATCCCCTCCTTTTCCCGAGCTCGAGCCACCTCTGGCCGTGTCTCCTCCGGCCTTCAATAGCTTGCGGCTATTCATCAGTTAATATGTTAGTTTTACGTAAGTAAATTCTATATATATACAATTACACATTTAACTGTGAGGTTTTTTCTTTGGGTTATAATATTTGGTTATAAGGTTAGTCTATATATATAGTATTTGCCTGTAACTCTTAAATACTGAAGCTATGATTATATGTTTGAAACAGTGTGACTATGATATATACAATGTTTTATATATTTGTACATATATCAGACTCTGTTGGATTTATTTTTTTTTTAAAAAATTATATATATTTATTTATATATAACCTTTGGTTCAAAACTGTTTACACGTATGTGTTTAAGATTTCGTTAGTATTGTTTTAAAAGTTTTTCTAGTTTCTTCTAAAATTAGCATGTACATATGTATATATCAGGGCAGTATGTAGGCTTACTGGGTTATATTGTAGTAGTGTATTCAGTTTTACAGTTATATAGTTTAAAGTAAAGTTATCTATTTTACAATGGTTATATCTATACTCTGTGTATATATAAATGTTAGTTTCTAAGTTGTATAATATGTTGTTTTTTCTATATAGTATGCATTGGGTCAGTTTATATAAGATGTAGGATATCGTTATGAATGTTAACTATATGTATATATTGTGTCTATTTACAGTTGTGATATTTCAAAAATTTTAGTTTGTAAATTATGGTGCTGTACTATTATATAATTGGCCTTAACAAAAGTACATAATGTATATTTAAACGAAATTATGTTTACAGTGTATATAGTAGTCCATGAATATTACTTATGTAGGTATATATTTATATACAGTTTATATAAAGTCGTTTATGGGTATATATTGACCTGCATACTTACTATATTGAATATATTAATACTTTGATAGTTATAATAGCTATAATATTATAAACTCGGTTCATATGCATAGGTTTATGCTGGTTTATTTAAGTTTATAATGCTCATTGATATTTATATATGTATGCTATGATCGTTTCTGCACATATAGGTTACAATATTTGTGTAATATGTTTAAATTTTATATATTATATATATTACATAAATCTGTGGGTTTGCATGTGCATAATAGATATGTTAGATTTGTTTGTTATATGATAATATGTTAAATTATATATATGTATATTGGTTAGTTTATATTTCAGTTGTATATATGTTGTTTTAATGTGGGTTTTATAATTTTTGATTTTAATATAATAATAATGTATATATGTTAATATTAGTAAATGTGTTTTAATTTGAATAATAGAATTTGGAATACATACATGAATTCAATATAAATGTGTTTGAATTTAAAATATGATTTTATATATATAGTTATAGTTATATTTAAGTTCACTTGTATCAATATATTCATCGAACCTGTTCTGATTTATTTCATCGATTCTATCTACCAGCTTTGATCGTCAAGTTCATGCCCATCTCACCTTGCTTTGGATTCGTAACCCATCGAATTTTTCGTTAAGCTCTAGCCTCGAAAGGTGAGCAATCACTCACGATTAATGTTCTTTTATTTATTAAATTTGATCTCAATTGAAACGACAATTGAAATATGCTGCTGTTAGATATTTACACTGTTATTACCTGTATCAGTTCACCTGTGACATCTGACACCATTATCTGTCATATATGCAATGATAATCCAGTTTGGTTGTTATATGATTGATTGTTTGATGTTTACAATTGGACTTTAAATTTGTTAATGTTGTAAGTGATAAATAATTTGAAATTGAAATTGACGTAGGATAGTTAGATTTGATATATGAGTTAATTTGATTGATGACATTTGCATAATATGACCCCTTTAAATGTTAAATAAATTGACACGTAGAAATAGTGTTAACCACACCTTGAACCATTTAAATGTATGTGTATAAATTGATGTAGTTTGAAATTGAATGATTGATATCAAGTGTAGAACCGTTTAAATATTAATGTAATAATCTTTAACCTACATGAAATGATAGTGTAGATTCTAGAGATAATTATATTAATTTGCACAAATAACAATGTGAATTAATACGATTGTTTCGGGATTATTTGAATTAATTATTGGATTGTTATTGATGTTGGTTATTGCTTGTTTATTTACTTTGACACCATCCCAGTTATCACACTGCAAGTTCCCTTTGCTATGCTCTGATTTTCAAATTGAATTGGAATCGGGTTGAAATGATAAATACCCAAATTAAACTTTGACTTAGGATAGAGAATTAAATAAAACCCGATTGGTCAATAATTTGATTTAAGAATAAAATGAAGATTTTATTTGAATAAATAATATGGTTTTGAAACGAAGTTGAAATTTGAATCTTTAATGAAAGGAAAATGTTAATTTTTAATAATCTAAAACAAAATATTAAGAATGTAATTGATGAAAGAACGTTGTTTAATTGGAAAAATGATTGAATTAAGTTTTGAAATTTTAATAGTTAAGTTTTGGAATTATTTAATAATTTAATGAGCTTGAATTATTTAATAATTAAATAAAAATTTGAATTCTTTGATAAGTGAAATCAAGTTTCCTTAATAATTGAGTTTTGAAATTTTGTAACTAAGTAAATGAATAAGTGAAATTGAATTTCTTTAACAAGAAATAAAAATGTGATTTATTGAATTAAGGTAAGACTTGTAATTTAAAGAACTTGATTTGACAAATCTAATTCAATTCAATTTGAAGTTTGATATAATGAAGTTGAACTTAAGTAATTGATTTAATGAATTGGAAATTTAATAGAAATTGTTTGAATGATAAATTTACTTAACGAATATTGAATGAAATCGATAAATGAAGTTAAATTGATTTGAATGTTAAATTAAATTAATTTAAATGATTTTAGAATGAAACTTATATACGAATTTGAATCAATATTTGAATTGTTTTACATAAAAATTGAAATTGAATTATAAGATTTTGAAATGGTAATTTGGATGTTTTGAAACGTAAATTATGGAAATTGATTTAGATAGACAAATGAAATGTTGGTTTACAAATTCTAACTGAAATTGTAATTGATTTGGTTTTTGAAATATATAAACGACCAATCGGTGTAATAATTATGAAAGTTATTAAAGAGACCGGAATCGGTTAGGGACATATTCACTGTCTAAACCGAAAACCACTTTAATAACTACACGCGGAGTGTGATCCAGAATAAAGTGGTTGGAATGATGAACGTGATGACTGAAGAAAGAGAACGATAATGGATAGCCTTGTCACTTGTGTCAAATTGGAAATGTCTAAAACAGGAGCCGTGCCGGGCCAAATGGGGGCTAGCTACCTCCAATGAACACACTTCTTCGAACTACTCGTTACTTGTTGTCGATTGGTGCACCCTTGATTTTGGGAGTGTTGTTTCGCGGCGTTACGGTCGCTGCGGCGATGCGTTCTCACCAGTCCGGATCAGGCAAACGGTAGTTTCACTACCTTGGGTATTGTCTCATGTGCCTTGTCATACTTGGATCCTATATACGCGACCACTACGATTTGTTTTGTGTTATACCTATGGAGTACTCCCTGATATCCCACTAGTTTACGATGGAGTTTACAGTGTTGTATAGACTATAACACTTATATAAAATGTGTTAAGGGGGATAATGGTAACGCCTTAACACTATTTTGATATTTTATATTACTGGTAGACATTATCTACTTATCGTACACTACTACATAGTAGATAGTTTAATGGATCCTTAAAGGATGGTTATTCCAAACATCCTTTGAGTTACTGGTATTACAATTGCTATTTCACTTGAGTTGGATTTATTGATATAAGAATATTAATCCTGACTCGAGTGTTTTGTGTTTTTCTTTACGCTGGGGTCAGACTGAGTGTACCAGTATTCGAGACTCACCTTTGGAGTTGGAGCTTCGCTTGGAGATCCAGCTATCTATCCAGCTTTCAGATATCCAGTTGATTCCAGTGATGTATTCTGATTTGTATCTGATGTATCATATTACTCTTCCGTTGTATCTGGTTTAACTCTGATGTAACTTATATATTCATATAGTAGCTTCATGAACTACTATCTCTTTTATTTCCGCTGCATTTATTACTCTGTGTCTGTGATCTGTGATTTTTATTTACTGTATATGTTCAGTTTTGCCAAATTTAAATTAACAACGCGGTATTTTGAATTATTCAAGTTCGACATGTGCGGATGCGAATGGTCCAAAATATCGGGTTGTTACAATTGTTGTCTTGATGGTTCAGATGAGCTTTGACCACTATATAAATATATTGGAAAATAGTGAATATAAGGAGATCTCATAAGGACACTTAACCAACAATAATAGTAGTTCCTCTCCAATTTCAATTCCCAACCACCAATAAAACCCACTATAGGCTATTTAGCGGCAATGGTGGTTAGGCCAGCATTAATAGATTGCATTGGGCTAGAGTAAAAGAAGGATAAGGCGATAGTAGACATTTTGGGCAATTTAAGTAGAGGAGAGCATTTTTCCCATGTTGGTGGATATGCAGTAGACAAAAGACGATGCTTGAGGAGAGATAGACACCTTTTTGTCCCTATGGTTGAGGATTTTTTAGAAGAAGTGTTAGTAGAATATCACCATTCTAGGATAATCATTCACCCCGGAGGAGATAATATGTATAGGGATATGAAGCGAATTTTCTATTAGCATGGAGTAAAGAAGAGTGTAGTTGAATTTGTCTCTGGGTATTTAACGTGCCAAAGGATAAAGACAGAACAAGGGAAACCCAAAGGATTGTAATTGTCATTGGAGGTGCCGACTTGGAAATGGGTGCATATATCAATATTTTATAGATGGTGTTCATTAAAGTTTATCCTCTTAGGAAGGTTATGAGATTCAAAAAGTCGGGGAAATTAACACTAAGGTTTGTTGGGCCTTTTTCGATTTGGAAAGAATAGAGAAACTTGCATATCGAGCAGAGCTACCAGATAAGTTTGCAGGAATACATGACATATTTCATTTTTCGCACTTAAGGAGATACCTTAATAGCACTCCTCAATGGTAGAGCCAGATAAACTTGTAGACATTGAGACAAAGCCGATAACACCCCGTGCCACCACACGCATTATGGAGTACGGGACTAGAAAGCTCCACAATAAAGATTTTAGGCTGGTTTGAGTAAAATGGGGAGATAATCCGACGAAAAGCATATGGGAAACTGAAGAGAAGATGATGACTTCTTATCCTGAACTTTATTCTGGTAAACTTTTTTCCAAAATTAAGTTTAGGTTGCATCGTGGTTACTAGATTGGATGGTAAAGGACGGTTGTCACAATTTTTACTATAAATTCTACTTTTATGTAGGACTTTTTGCATGTTTAGGATGTTTGCATACATGTATATATGTCACAACACTTTTATTCACGCCAGGGTTGAGCTTACCTATAGTATGTTTGCATATATAATCACAATGCACTTTTTGGTCGAGTAGATGGTTTTGTAGATAACAAGGTTATATAACATGGATTCTTAGTGTGTGTTACACTGTCTGTCCCTTGGGGATTTGGGGACGAAACCCTTTTTATAGGGAAAGAATGTGACACCTCGTAAAAATTAATAAGAAACTAATTAATTAATAATTAGGCTAAAAATGGAAATTGCATAGATGTTGGAATTTGGCCATGAAAGTTATGTCGTTGCATTCGTGGTGATTTTCTGATCAATTTCCATATATAAAGTTTTGAAATAGAAGCTTAAGATGAAAAGTTATTGATGCTTGAAGTTTTACACATATAAAGTTTCCATATAGCGAAATGTCAATTCTTATGTTATTGGGATCTTAATACTCTATAGTAAAATGGTAGAATTTATGTAGCTGTTACAATTTCAATATTTTATATTCTATTCCACTTCTCATCTATTCTTTGATATGATTGAGGGTTTTTAAATATGAATCCCTTTTCCATTTTATATGCGAAAGTTGAATAAAATGTAAAAGACTGAATTGTAAATATGTTGGTTATACTATTTTGATGTAAGATAAGTTCGGTAATTGATACCATTTTCTTATACAAGTTTAATTTGGGATAAGAATATTGACTAAATTGTATGTTATGGTATGGAGTTAAACTTGTACAAACTGGAAGTTTTGACATTTAATGATTAGTATATAGCGAAATCTTTGCACAGCTGGGAATATATTATACACACGCGCACATATATAGCATATATAAAACGTATTAATAACGTAATAAATAGGTTAGTTACTAGCTTTCAAACCCCCTAGGATGAACTGATTAGTGGCGGAATCCTGTTGGAATTCACATCAATCATGTCATCCAAACACGTTACTAACTTTAATATTTTTAAAATTCCAAAATATGGCCCAATGTTGCAAAAGCGCTAAATAAGGGAATTCACATCAATCACGTAATCCAAACACCATATATCACATGATAACAGCATATATAACAATATTTGTAAATAAAAATCAACACTGGTGAGGAATCCTGTTGGATCCCTCCAACCAGTCACCTGCAACAAATATACATATGAGAAAATATGTACAATGTCTGCTTCGAGGTAGACGCGCATACAAAGGGTCATCCGCTCATACACTGGAACGTATAGGGTCTCATCCACTAAAATATGCGAGAATAAGTCCAAACCCATCAATATATATATATATATAATATCATATATCACCCAAACAATCATCAATCAACATAAAATAAATTTATTCCCACTTATATAAAAATATAAGCGAGACAAAAAAGAGTGAGTTGTACTCACTTTGATTCCAATAGCCGTTGCAGCGTTTTATTCCGAATAAAATTAAACGAGCTTTTAATTTTACCCAAAATTTTCACTAGCTCTAATCAACTCCAATCCAGCTCCATCGCGTAGTGTTCGCGAATACAAACCCAACGCAACTAGTTTTGTGCAAAACGGACATCGTATGACAAAGTTATGCAATTTAGAAGTTTACACGAATTTAAATAATTAATTTACAAATCTTTTATTTTTATTTTTTAAACCTTGATTCTATCATGGCCGCATGTTTCAAGGAAGTAGATCACGGCTCTTTTTTTTGCTTCTTCATAGTTTGAAACTCCAGGCAAGAACGAACGCAAAACAACCCATTCGGTCGCCATCGTTCTTCGAATTTTCCCTCCACCTACGATCATTTATAAATCGATCGTACAACGCCAAGATGAAGCCCATCACGAGCTGCACCACCTCCTACAACGCCGAGGAGCTCGGCCATCCCTTACTCTCGATAAACGTGTGCAAACCCGGTCCTTTGTGGCCAATTTGTCGTCGATCCGCTTCGCCTTAGACGATCATAGCCGTTGGATTGGTAGAGCTTGTTGAGCTCTACAAGTTTGCAGTTGAAAGTTTTTGGAAATAGCGTGTGGATTGGAAGAAAATTGAGGAAGAAGGATCAAAGTTTCTGGCCATCAAAATGTTAGTGGCGGCTAGACCTAGAAAACTAGGGTTTTGGCAAATTATAAAATCGTGTGGCCTTATGTAGAAAATTTCGTGACACTATTCATCCGAAAAATTTTCGAACTCCAAACGAAGCATGCCGTCGGACGTCTATAATGTTTTACCCATATTCCAAATACAATGGAATATATATCGGGAGTCAATTCCATCATATTTGGAAGATAGGTTTTCAAATCGAATTATTTAAATTAAAAATTACTTATATAAATTTCTATGCGTTTCAGCTTCGCACGAGCAAATCGTACGTCCGATCGACACGAAATTTGAAATCCTATAATAATATAATATTATGGATCCATTGAAACTAGTTTCGTCGAAATCCGAGACCGTGTCAAAAATGACTATTTTTACACGTTAATTAAATCGGTAAATTTCCAATTTCTATTAAATCGCTTTCAAATCAAATTTAAAAGTTCTCTAACTCCATTCTAATCCAAATAGAATTTATATCAACTTTATAAATCATTTTCATTCACATTAAATTCAAAATCCAATTATTTTTGCAATTTCAAATATTAAATTAACAATTTAATTATCCAATTAAATTATTATATTCGAAATATAAGTAATTCAACTTATAAAATTAACTTGTGAATATTTAAAACCAATTAAATATTCCAATTTCGAATGACCGAAATTCTAGGTCGTTACATTCTCCCTTACTTAAAAGAATTTCGTCCTCGAAATTAGTAAGAAAAAGCCACAAAATCATTAACCTATCAAAACAACTCGTTTAAACTAAATATCAAATTAATTTAAACCTTTTAACTTTTCCAAAATCCATTAGTTAAACTTCTTATAAAAATATTTCTTAGTTTTCAAATTCATTCATAGTTATTCTTTTCTAAGCAAACTAATATCGTTTAACTTTTAACTCAAAAACCAAAATTTTAGTTATTAAATTTTTTTTACAATTTTCCCAAAAATTTTCTAACGCCTTAAATTTTCAGAAAATTTCGCCATAGCCTCCTTTGCGCGGTTCGATCCGAAAAAAATCACAATATATATAATATCACAAATATACATCTCACCTTCGTGGATGAGGCATCCCGTAGAGAAAAAATATAAAAGTACGATATGTAATCCGAGATATGTACCTTATATATTATTAGCGAGCATATACGGCTAATATAGCGCGAAAGCGAGCTCCAAATGCAAAGCATACGCCATCCGCACCTACTAAATACTCAACAAACAAATGAGTACATGTATATATAGAAAGTAATATCAATATACAACATATACCAATACAACAACTTGCCAATATAGCAAATGCAATCAAAAGCAACAAATTCAACCATCAAACGACTATCATCCAACTAACATCCAACAAGCCAATATCTATCCAATAAATCCATAACCAAATCAATATACATTCATTTCTCATTAATATTCATTGAATTGGTTTTCAGTTTATTCACATTTGATTCATTAACATTGGATTTTACTAACATTCATTTATTCATATTCAATTAGTTTACATTCACTAATTTACATTCAAGTTGGTTCACTTCCAATTCAAATCAAATTCAATTATATTTAAATTCACTTACTTCTAATTTGAATTCAATTATTTAGCTTTCAATTTCATTAATATTTAATGAATTTCTATTTAATCAACTAACATCCATTAACAACCAATGCATATCCAACATAACCAAATTTATTTAATTTACACTCAAACATTTATATTTACTTCGCTTACATTCAATTTGGTTTAACAGTTTTAATTTCAATTGGTCTAATATTCAATTTAGATTATATTCTAGTGTTCACTATAATCACATTTTTATACAACACTTCTTGTATTATTATTAATTCACAACTTCTTAACTTAAGTTTTATCCAATTCTTAACAACAACATTTCTAATTCATATTTACTCACTAATTCACTTTATTAATTCATTTTGATACCAAATTTGACTCCATTAAACATCACTGAAGTTATGTTTCATTTCATTCTCACTTGCATTTACTTTCACTATACAACTAAAGTTCACTTCTAATTTAATTCAAATTCTATTTTATTTAACTTTTACTTAAGTCAAATTTCATATCACTATTCAAATTCAGATCTTGTTTTGCTTAACAAAATTTGTTTAACCAATTTAATATTTGGTTTTACTTGCATTTTCTCATTTTATAAGTTATACAACTTATTTATTTGTAATTCCATGAACATTTAATTTAGTTTGCTTCCATTCACATTTTATAATTTCAATTTATGGTTATATAATCACTTTACTATCTTAAGTTTAATTTTCCATTTCAATAACTTATCTAATCCACTTCAAATCCAATTCACTTTATTTAACTTTCCTTTAGTTAAATTTCAAATCATATATTTTATTATGCTAACTCAAATTATTTAACTTTACCAAAGTTAAATTTTTATTTCATATTATAAGTCCAAAACTCATTTCACTTATATTTATCAATTTCAAACTTGGATTTTAAATTCAAATTTGTTTACCATAACAAAACTTCAATTTTCAATTAACTATTGGTAGCAAATCCATCACCCAAAAACTTGAAAATGATACCGATGATGCTATAGTCATCACACTTACTATTTTCCAACAACGGTAGTGAATTCAGTGCTTTATATTCTTTTAAAATCCCTTTTTATATTTATAAATCACATTTATAAATCTTTACTTATATAATTTCACTATTTCACTTTAATTATATAAGATTCATTCCAAATTTATTTATCTTATTTAGATTTATAATAATATAACCTCTTCAAACTTTGAAAAATAACTTTCAAAATCAACAAGATTCAAATTTTCTAATTCTTAGTTTAATCCATTTTTATTTATAACTCATATTTATAAATATACTCATGTAGTTTCATTTCTTATATATAAGATTATTTCATAATTGTAAATCATATTAATTATAATTCCATACTTTATAATTCACTTGCTTATATAATTTATTATTTTACAATTGTTGTTTTTATTAAGATTATTCAAACAGCTTTTATTAACTTATATATATTTACATTTTCAAACAACCAAACAATCAATTTATATATGCTATAATAATTTCTGAAAAATGGTTTCCTTTATATATAAAATATAATCGAGGTAAAATTATTTCATTTACCTAATTTAAAAATAATACTATGCTAACTTGCCTCGTTTAAGTGTTTAGAAATCCTTATTGATAACATGGCGTCCCACGTACCGACTAGAATTCATAAACAACTCAACGGATACATCAACACAATATAAAACATTTTTATATCACTAACAAATACGCGCTCATATATATATATATATATATAATACACTCAAACTCAAACTAGGGTGCTACTGACCCTATCTATACTGAGTACACATCAAAGCCTAGGAATATACTAAACCTAAGCTCGGATACCACATGTGACGACCGACAAATCCGTACCCTTTGAATCGACAATAAACCACACATGTCCGACCCAAAAATCACAGAATGACGGAAAGTCATGAGAAAGAAAAGAAAAGGAAAGAAGAGAAGAGAAGAAAGAGAGAAGAGAGAACCAAACAGAACAATACAGAATCTCACATCGCAACGGAAAACATATAATATCATATCAATGATCTTTACAAAATAGAAACTGTATATACATACATCAATCAGAGTTCAACAATCAATCACTAATCATCAGCTTGGATAGTTATGATAACCTGCCCTTACAATTGCTGATAATTCAATTAACAAAGCAATGGAAAATAAACAGATATGTGTATACGACAATAAAGATCTCTAGCTCTCCTACTGAAGCTCCAAAAGCACCAAATATGAACATGTAAATATACTTGGTCTGACCCGAGCATTGAAAAGGAAGAATGCCCGGATCAGTCTGGTAAACCAGCATGAGAAACACACTCAACTGAATATATTAGATTACCAAAACTTTTCCTTTCAAAAACAAAAGTATCTCGTAAGACACGCCCACACATAAACACGGACATGTTTTTACCTTACGATAACCAAAACCTTTCATATCAAATCACGTTATATTATACTAGTGTCTAGTATACAAATAATAATTAAAATAGCCGTAATTGTTACCATTATTAAATTCCAGCATACTAGGCTCTACAAACAAAATGGCAGGCACGTAGTGGAGTTTGGATTTCCATACAAATGACCAGGTGAAGGGACTACCTTTCGGCAGTACATCTCTAGAGGAATGTACCGAGAAACCATCATAAAGTTCCTCTACCAACATAAGACCGGCCTACCTTAATAACTAGGTAGTACCGAATATGTCATCCCTCGGTCGTTACCGACCTTTTTGAGGGCCTTCATAGCATACAAACCACATTAATTTACATCCAAAACGTCATAGTGGGAAGAAATATATCTAGAAGGGGATAATCATATCCTAACTGGAAATGACCCACTTAGCCTTGTCGCATCTAACCCTATTTCGGTCATTTTCGGTTGACGAGGCCGGCGGTAATGATTACCTTTCACATATCACATATCACATCACTTTGAATGCCACATTACCATTTCCGTCGACTACTAATTGCCTTCCACCAAAATACAACCCTTGAGCTCATACATCTCAAGGAGGGTGTTAAGCTAAGAGAAGTTTCCTTCTCCACCACCAATAGATGTACATTTGTAAAAACCAATGTACGTAATCTTAGAAATGCAATGTCAGACACTCGTCCATACAAGTTGTCCAGGAACAGGAAAAACCAAAGGTACTTTCCTACCACATCCTGTCCGGAAATCCCTAGGATTAGTAGCGAATAGTCCTTGCATTAGATATTTCATAATGAAGAGACTACTGCTAATGGATGTATATTGGGATTTTAACCCCAAACGATCAACAAGCAGTCCTTCACTATGAAAATCCTAAATATCAATATCTTCAGTAACCTGCACAATCGAACGCATATATGTTGGTCCGAAGTGGTTTTCAGATAAATTTGATCCCGGTCTCTTCGCACCAACAATGCAAAAGCGTTTCTCAACCTCACACAGAAACTAAGTCTCATAGACTTATCGCATCTCCAACTTTCAACTTGCTATCCTTCGGCCAAGAAGGAAGCTCGATAGATTGGAGTAATCACTCCGCACTACACGAATCAACATTCTCAACACAAACCATAATCAATCCTACACAGTCAGTCACGTACTAAGTGTACGACTAATTAGTTTCCACATCAAGTCGAGGAACTAAAATAGCCAAATTTGATAGTCGGTTATTTAACTATCAAAGCAACAAACAAATATTTAGCACCATAAGCAATCACTAGGACCTTTTTAATTAATCTTTTATTAATTAAATCACTTTTCCAAATCATTTACTTCAAATTATCTTTAAAAAGATATATTCTCAAAACCATTTCAATATTCCACTATTTGGAAAACATTTCCATACACTTATTTTAATAATAAGTGAATTCACAATTTACTTTATTTTCAAACCATTCAAACTTCATTTTAAAATATCAGTTCCCCAAAACATTTGTTTAATTTAAAGGATTATTCACTGTCCAAAATCATGAATATAATTCCTTATCAATTTAAGTTGATTTCACCTTTATAAAACAGTGTTTATAATTCACATTTCTATTCTATAAAAACTTCCACTTATAAAATTCCTTTTATTAACCAATTCCATTTATATCTCATTTATATGCCAAAATCCAATTATAAGTTTATTTACTTATCAATCTCTTTATTTACAAATTCATTCCTTTTATAACTTCATCAATTCATAAATCTTATTTACTTATAAGATTCATTTATAACTTCATTTTAAACATTTACAAAGCTCGTTTATACTCCCATTTCTTTTTATTTATAAAATATCAATTTTATAAATCTTATATATATAAACTATTAATAATAAGTTCAAAATCCCAATTTAACTTATTTTACAAAATAGTTAACTTCATATTTCACAAATCATATTTAGGTATATTTCACAAAACCATAATTTTTATAACACAAAAATTTATAACTTTTTATTTATTTAAAATAAATTCATTTCCTTTAACCATTCAAAAATTAATAAAACATTTATTTTCAAAATCACTTTGAATTCCTTTTTAATTTAAAATCATCACTTTAATATTTTAAAATTCCAAAATATGGCCCAATGTTGCAAAAGCGCTAAATAAGGAAATTCACATCAATCACATCATCCAAACACCATATATCACACGATAACAGCATATATAACAATATTTGTAAATAAAAATCAACACTGGTGAGGAATCCTGTTGGATCCCTCTAACCTGTCACCTGCAACAAATATACATAAGAGAAAATATGTACAATGTCTGCTTCGAGGCAGACGCACGTATAAAGGGTCATCCGCTTATTCACAGGAATGTATAGGGTCTCAATCCGCTAAAATATGCGAGAATATATCCAAACCAACCAATATGTATATATATAATATATCATATATCACCCAAACAATCATCAATCAACACAAAATAAATTTATTCCCACTTATATAAAAATATAAGCGAGACAGAAAGAGTGAGTTGTACCCACTTTGATTCCAATAGCCGTTGCAGCGTTTTATTCTGAATAAAATTAAATGAGCATTTAATTTTATCCAAAATTTTCACTAGCTCATATCAATTCCAATCTAGCTCCATCGCATAGTGTTCGCGAATACGAACCCAACGCAACTTGTTTCGTGCAAAACGAACCTCGTATGACAAAGATATGCAATTTAGAAGTTTACACGAATTTAAATAATTAATTTACAAGTCTTTTATTCTTATTTTTTAAACCTTGATTCAATCCCGGTCGTACGTTTCAAGGAAGTAGATCACGGCCGCTGTTTTTGCTTCTTCGTCGTTTGAAACTCCAGGCAAGAATGAATGCGAAACAACCCATTCGGCCGCCATTATTCTTCGAATTTTCCCTCCACCTACGGTCATTTATAAATCGATCGAACAATGCCAAGATGAAACCCATCACGAACTGCACCACCGCCTACAACGCAGAGGAGCTCGGTCGTCCCTTGCTCTCGATAAATGTGTGCGAACGTCGGTCCTTTGTGGCCAATTTGTCATTGATCCGCTTCGCCTTAGACGATCATAGCCGTTGGATTGGTATAGCTTGTTGAGCTCTACAAATTTGCAGTTGAAAGTTTTTGGGAATAGCACGTGGATTGGAAGAAAATCGAGGAAGTAGGATTGAAGTTTTTGACCACCGAAATTTTAGTGGCGGCTAGACCTAGAAAACAAGGGTTTTGACAAATTAAAAAATCTTGTGGCCTTATATAGAAAATTTCATGACACTATTCATCCTAAAAAATTTTGAACTCCAAACGAAGCGTGTGTAATGACCCGGCATTTCATGCCATTCGCATCCGCACATGTCGGACTTGAATTGCTCAAAACAACAGATTGTAAATTTTATATTTGGCAAACTCAACATATACAGTAAATAAATCAATCACAGAATCACATACATAGAGTAATATCAAAATAAGCAGCGGAAATAGATAAATAATAGTTCATGAAGCTACTATATAAACATCAGAGTTTGAAATAAATACAACAGAATATCTCAAATACAATATAATCTCAAATACAAATAGATGACAAGTCTGGACAAACAACTGGATAGTTGAAAGCTGGATAGATAGATCTTCAACAAAGCTCCAATCTTCGAAGGTGAGTCTCAAATGCTGTGACACTCAGTCTGACCTGAGCGTAAAGCAAAACACAAAACACTCGAGTTAGGATAACATTCTTATATCAATAAATCCAACTCAAGTGAAATATCAACTGAGATACAAGTAACTCAAATGATGTTTGGGATACCCATCCTCTAAGGATCAGTGGAACTATCTACTATGTAGTACAATAGGCTATTATAATATGTCTATAGTAAAGTAAACTATTTAAAATAGCGTTAAGGCGTTACCCATATCCCCCTTAACACATTTTTATATATTCCCATAGTCTATACAGTACCGTAATTCCTCCGTAAAATGGAGGGCTGTTAGAGGGCACTCCATAGGTATGGTACAAACCAAACTCGTAGAAGGGGCGCTAGGGCAATGTGAACATGGCACACGAGGAGATGCCAGGGTAGATATACCAATTGCACTCCCGGATTGGTGGTAACGCATAGCAGCTACTACCGCCCACCTCAGATACACTCCCATTATCAAAATCGAGGGGTGGCCACCAAATCAATCATAAAGTCAAAATATAGTACCGAAGAAATATGCTCGATATGAGAAATGACCTCACTTGGCCCGGTATAGCTCCAGATTTTAGTTACATCTAAGCTAACTCACGGGAGTCAGGGTCACGTCATACCTTATACAGAAATCGTTCACCAAACCATCCTACTACATTTTTGGAATCTCCACCACGTACACAGTTGTTAAAGTGGTTTTCGGTATTGGCAGAGAGTATGACAATATCCGATCCCGGTCTCTTTAACAACCAACATTATTATAACACCGCGGTCATTTTATTTCAAATGGTTTATACTTCATATCCAAATATCATACCATTTCAAACTATATCAACTTGGTATCATTATACACTTTAAATCATATTCATTTCCAAAATCGTAACACTTTCAAAATTATAACACTTTCCACCTAAACAGTTTAGATGTTGAAAATAGTATATATATTAAAATACTTTATATAATAAAATTAGTTTCCTCAAATATCACAAATCGATTTAAATCATCTTAAATTCCAAAATTCAATTTGAATCAATTCCATTTTAACCATTTCAATTTAAAGTTCAAAGACTCCAATTTAAATATTCAAACATTACAATAAAAATTTCATATATATATTTCAACATTTAACTTTAAATTTATCCAATTTGGAAATTTTTCCCTTAACCATTTTATAACAATTTATTTAAATCCTAATATATATATATATAAATCAATATTAATTATTAAATTTCAATTTCATTCAAAATTGAGAATATCCGTTTAATCACTTTTTATCAAATCAAGTTATAAACCAAGTCATAATCATATCTTTTCAAAATCTCAAAACTGATAAGTTTAAATCAATTCTTCCTTGAATTCAATTATTAATCAATTTAAATTTCAAGTCAACATTAATTTATATTTCCAACCTTTATTATGAAAGTTATAAATCTATTTAAAATATTAATATAAATTTTAAATAAATATTTTAAAACATATTATATACTAATTAAATTAAATTTTATTAAATTAGATTTTATTATATATATTTTAAGAAAATAAAATTATAAGAAAATCTTAAAATTTAAAATTTCAAAACTAACTTATAAATTAAAATTCCAAACCTATAATTTTTAAAATCTACAATTTAGACATATATAAAATAACATATATATATATTATATTATGAAAAACCAATATTTATTTAAACCCATATATCTCCCTTCAAAACCTTGGAAATTATTTCAAAATATATATATATATACCGACGGTGTCTGTATATAATTTTATATCCTATGGTCAAGTGATACGGATATTTATCATTTTAATCCGCAATTTAAAATATATACGGGTATATATCATTTCAACCCGCAATCCTAAATTCAATTCAATGAAAATCGCATGGGTTTATCATTTCAACCCATAACGATTTTCTCATATCTAAAGATCGTTCGGGTATGTATCATTTCAACCCATAGGGAAATCTATACTAACAGGGAACTTGAGAGTGAGAACAGTGATGATAAAAATATAACATATCAATAACAGGCATATATCATCAGTAACAAATATAATATAAATAATAGATCAAGGTGTCAGATGTCACAGGTGAACAGTTACAGATAATGGCATATCATATATATAGCAATGTAAATAACTAACAACAACATATTTCAATTGTCGTTTCAATTGAAATCAAATTTAATAGATATAAGAACGTTAATCGTGAGTGATTGCTCACCTTTCGAGGCTAGGGCTGATAGACAATGTAGTTGAGTTACGAAATGCAAGCACGACTTCCAAAGCAAAGCTAGATTGGCACGAATTTGACGGACAAGCTGATAAATAGGAATCGATGAAAACAAATTGAATCAGCTTGATATAGACTGAAACGATATATATAATATATTATTATTATTTTTCTTCTTAAAACCAAAATCAAACTAAAATACATATTCAAAATCTATATATATCCAAATATGTATCTCAAAATCGCTGTTTTAAATTAAAACACATATAAAACAACATATCTACATAATATAATTTGAAATAAATAAATATATATACTTATAAAAAAAATACATAAACAAATACATAAGCAGCCTATATAACTATTCTATGAAAATCTTATACTATAATCAAATCTACAAACACTACTAAAAGAAAATATAAACAACACACTTTATATGATATATATACAACTGACGAAAATATACTTATTATCCTATCATATAATTTTATATAAGCAAATATATATATACACACTGTATAAAATAAAAGATGCTGTAGTCTTATATATATACACCGTCTCCACTATTTATACTGTACCAATATAAAATTAGCCTTTATATACAACATATATGTATATAACAACACCTTTACACAATGTTTACTTATACATACAAACGGTAATATATATAAACTAACAGATATATTTAAACTAATCTATAAACAAGATACATATATGAAACAGGAATATGTATAATATAACAGAATAGATTATAACTTATATAAACAAATATATGTAAAAGTTTATATAGACTACTAACATATTTTATATAACTTAAGTAAACTTTCATAACTTGATATACTTTATATTATGTATACTGTATAAACTAAAAACTTGCATATGTAATACTTATATATTATAATATTGTAACCATTATAATATATATCAGATTTATGTAAACTATCATATAATTTAAATACTTAAATATATATATGCTATAACATATAAACAAGTATACTTATTATATATATATTACAGACAACTTTGTATTTAACAACAAATGCATATATATATACACACACACTATATAACTATCACAATAATATATACTATATATATATATTATTTGAAGACTAAAAGCCTAGATTTGGGAATGCAAAAGAAAAACAATATAAATATAATAATCATTATATAAAACTTACGTGTGTTTATATATATATATATAACTTGGATATAGTATAATACTATATGAGAAGAGAAAGAGCAGGTTGATGAGAGGCCGATGGTTGCACGCGTCGGCAAGGGTAGGAAAAATTATGCTATCACATGGTGCTCGGCTGTGGTGGCCGAAGGAAGGGCGGTTGGTGGCTTTCGGTGCATTAGCAGCGGTTAGGAGTGAGACTGGGTGCACGAGCTGCTGTGTGGGCGGGTGGATCGGAGCTAGGTACGGTGATGGGAGGGCGGAGCACGGGGTTCGAGTAGCGGAGCTGGTGGCTGAGGCTTTGGAGCTGGACGCGGAAAAGTGGAGATGAAGGCAGCTTTGATCAATTTTTCTCAGAGCAAGGTGGGTTCGAGAGAAAAGAAAGAAGGAAAAAAATATGGAAGAGGAGCAAGCAAGTTACAGGAGGAAATAAATATATATAACGTTGTAATAAAATTTATAAATCGAGTACAGTAAAGAAAAGAAAAGAGACCCAAAATGAACGCACCGACAATTAATAAATTGAAGTGATGGGATGCCAGCTATCAATTTTAGGTAACACAATTTAAAGCAGTTTATTAGATTGCTTGGGTTGCACGTTCAAAATTTAAAAAGCAAAGAAAGCTAACGGTCACAATTTATGGTACCGATACGATGCACCGTTTTATCGTTTCCGTCGCGTACCAGACCTCAAAATATAGAAATAAATATATTGCGGAGATCAGCACGACGCGGCGAATAGAACAGTACATAGATATCAGCGATACTCTTGAATTATAAAAACTCGGATTTTCGCTGCCGAAAGTGCTGCTAAAATGCAAAAAATAAGATAAACGGAGCAATAGCAGTCCAAATTTGATGAAACGAAAGATGACGTCTCACTCAGAAGATGATTCACAAATTTATTATATAAAAATATTCAGATTTGGAAAACATTTTATTATCATCAAGTATTAATTGATTTTAAATTGAAATAGAATTACACAATAAAATAAACTTCCATATTATCTGCTGGAAATTTACCATTTGCCATGTTTAAATAAACGTATTCCAAATATCAAAAAAAAAATTCTAAATTTTATTATTTAAAAATTCACAAAATTCAGTTAATTACATAAATAAAACCATTAAAATTTTATGGGTCGTTACACTCTCCCACACTCAAAACTTTTCGTCCCCGAAAAGGAAGGAGGCAGGAGAATAGAAGCAACCAGAAAGAAAATAGATTGAAATGCCAAATACAACAAAATTTAAAACCATATAAACTATATTTATTTTAAAATTGGTTTATATTCAATTAGTTGATTCCAAATCATTTATTTAATCAATCAAATTTATGGTGTTTACATTTGATTGATTTCATTTTCATATATTTTCATTTAGTTTATTTGTTTCAAATTTCTTAACATTGATTGCACAATTTTCACAACAAAATTTGTTTTATTTTACTCATTTATTAAATTTATTAGATCAACCATAGTTAATTCCACCTCAACATTTAACTCCAACAATTCAAACCATGTAGATTTAAATTTTAGATAAATTAATATTCAATAATTTGGTTTAATCCATCTTATTCAATTAATAAATAGTCATTCAATTTAAAATTGATTTTCTTCCATTTTATCAACATTTCTTTCAAACAAATTCATTTTTAAATTAAATCATTTATTTTATCCATTTATCTTTGGCTAAGTTGAATCCACAAAAACTCAAGTTCACTATTCTTAAGTTCATATTTATCTGCTTAAATGGTCTTCTCTTTTATTATTTAATTTATTCCACTAGACATATTTTACAACATATATTAAGTGTATAAACATTTATTATAACCATTTATTATCCAAATTAATTCTCCTTTTTATTATTCAATTTATTATCCAATTTATTATCAGTAAATTCCCTTAACAAAATATTATTCTTTTTTTTCCTATTGTTTATATCATAGTGTATACTATCAAATTACATTCTAATTACATTTAAACTTTCTAGGTAAGTTATATAAATGTTTATGAGTGCAATTAAATACTATACAAATTTTCCTTCTATCTACAACATTTGTATTAAGCCAGATTTTAGTTTGAACAATTTATTACTTAAGTTTTCTTCTTGTACAACCTTTTATTATATCCTAACATTTTAACTTTTGAACACTTTACGCAAGTTATATATATTAGAATGTAATTTAGTGTTATACAAATAAGTTTGTTCAAATTCATTATTTCAGGTTGGTTTAATCCCATTTATCATTTTAGATATTCCAATTATTCAAATATTTCACTTTATTTCAATAATTGAAACCATTACTTAATATAAAACTTAAGATTCAAATTTCTGGTTTTATTTCAAACTATTTTGAAATAATTATATACATATATATTATATAAATCAAATCATATTCAAGAATTTCAAATCAAATCCATTTTCCAAAACAAAAGTGTAGCAAAGCTACTAACTTATTTCTCCACTTTGAAACTCGAAAATGAATGTCGATGATGCTGCAGTCATCACCGAAATTATTTTCCAACAACAATGGAGGAGAGTACAGGTTTTAAACTTTAAAATTATTCTTTTGAAACAACTTCTATTCGAAAATACTTCCAAATAATACATATATCAAAACTTTGAAAACCAAAATTTGGAAAGTACCAGAAATTAAATTCTCAAATCCAAAATTTAAATTTATTGTATTTTCAAATCAAATAAACCCTGTTTATAAAATTTGAACACCTTATAACATATAACAGTAGACAAAATAATAATGATAATCTAGTAGTATCATTCCTAACAACCAATTCCTTTAATTATCAATTTCAAAGAACTATACTTTTATAGATAAAATACAATCATACAAATTTGCAAATTTTGGAACCAATATTGTGTCAATTTGCTATGTTCAAGTGTTTTGGAATTCCTATCGATAGCGTTAGCTAGACGAATCGATCGAAACCCAAAATTCAAACTTAACAACTCAAACAACACAATATAAAACATTTTTATTTTAAATACAAATACACTCCTTTACTCGATGATCCAAGAATGGATAGAGATCCACATATAGGGGAATCACAATCAAAGAGAATTCTAACTAACGAGATAGACTCGAAAGGAAGATAAAATAATTAAATTACAAAATAGGAAAGATGGATAGACTTATATAAATCGCGGGTGACCTTAACTGGCTCAACCGTGACTAGAAGAATAAGATCGATGTAGAATTCTTAGGCAGATCAACATCTGATCACAAGAGATAGAATTTTGGCATAGCAAGAGATATCAGCATTTAATCCGAGGATACAGAAACCTTCGGTGAATCAATGACTATTGTAAAGGAGTTTCACCCCTTTACAAATCATTCAGTGGAGCTATGGGATGCTCCGAAATCAAGGAAACATGATTAGGGGGAAAAAAGGATGGATTTCAGAACAAAGGGGAGGGTTCCAGAGTTCGAAAGAAATCCGAATCAAAGAGGAAGAAATTCAAGCTCGAACGAAGGTGATTCTGTAATTAAATTTACTATATATGCTAAGTTTTGCCTAAACCAGAGCTCTGATACCAACTGTAACGACCCAATATTTCGTGCCATTCGCATCCGCACATGTCGGACTTGAATTGCTCAAAACAAACAAACTGTAAATTTTATATTTGGCAAACTCAACCTATACAATAAATAAATCAATCACAAAATCACAGACACAGAGTAATATCAAAATAAGCAGCGGAAATAGATAAATAGTAGTTCATGAAGCTACTATATAAACATCAGAGTTTGAAATAAATACAACAGAATATCTCAAATACAATGTAATCTCGAATACAAACAGATGACAAGTGTGGACAAACAACTTGATAGCTGAAAGCTGGATAGATAGATCTTCAAACAAAGCTCCAATCTTCGAAGGTGAGTCTCAAATGCTGTGACACACAGTCTGACCCGAGTGTAAAGCAAAACACAAAACACTCGAGTCAGGATTAAAATTCTTATATCAATAAATCCAACTCAAGTGAAATATCAACTAAAATACAAGTAACTCAAAGGATGTTTGGGATACCCATCCTCTAAGGATTCGTGGAACTATCTACTATGTAGTACAATACGCTATTATAATATGTCTATAGTAAAGTAAACTATTAAAATAGCGTTAAGGCATTACCCATATCCCCCTTAACACATTTTTATATATTACCATAGTCTATACTGTAAAGACCCAAAAGTCGGCCTTCGAAAATCGGCACCCGTACTCCACTTGTACTCAAAATGCCGTAGATTCAAATGCCGAATCTGGTTCTCCGGAGCTTATAACACAGTCAAGTAAATAACACAGCGAAATAAAAAGAATAATACATTGATATACAATATCTGCTACAACAGAGTGATATAATGAATATCAATATACATCAGAGATCTGATACAACAAATAGCAGCGGAAAAGAAAACGATAACATCAGCAGCGGATAATCTCCATCTTCAAAGCATCAATCCAGAAATAGCTCAAACTCCCAATAACGAGGCACAAAGATTAGCAAGTGCAGTCCGATCCAAAGACTGAACTAGCTCCAGAAAAATCTACTAATCTGACTATCTGAAAAACCAAACCCTAGACTGCTCGTGTAGAAAAATTTTGAGCATCCAGAGTTTAGGAAAGAAACAATAAACTCCGGATCAGTCATGGGACTAGTGTGAGCAACAAAAACAGTTTATCTTTAAAAACAAATAGCAGAGAATTTTAAAGTCAATTCGCAATGCTTTTTGAAAATGTAACTACCATAAGACCTCCCACCACACACACAATGCAAAACGCAGACTTGGAGGAGATTTCTTCTTATGTTAGTCAAAGATGCTTACTACGAAAAATCAAATCATTTTTGATATTATTATTAGTGCATAGTGTAGAAAATATTTCAAAAGTAGAATATAAATCTTAGCCAGCATAGGTACCATTATATTATGCCTGCTATAGCTGCCTCCTGAGGAGACAGGTTCTACAATTTGCAAATTGCAATCGTAAAGGGTTCGTATTGTTTCTTTGGATTTCCAACAAATGGTCAGGCCAAGGAACTTCCCATTGCCACATGGAAACGCCTCTGGAATGACGTCCCGAGAACCTAACCGGATCTCTGCCAACACAAGGCCGGGTTACCTCTGCAAAAATAGGTAACTACTGACGTGCGTATGCCATCCCCCGATCGTAACCGATCTTCCCGAGGATCCTCGATTTCCAACAACCACAAAGTAATAAATTTGCAGCAACCACATAGGTTAAGTATCTGGGCTCCATACCATGATACCACCTCTATCCAGAAGGAATGACATACACTAAGGGGCGCTACTCCCTAGAACCTTACCGCTTCCTTCCTGTTTTGACCATTTCCGGGGTGTGAGGTTCGACGAAGTCTCGTCCACAAAGCTACGCTTTGTCACAAAGCCATGCTTCGGGTCAAACAAATGATCAAAGAAATGATCACAAAGATAAATGATCAAACAATTGATCCTATCACAAATGATCAAACGATGATCATTTCACAGCAACACTCAACATGTCACATTACCAAATTGGGAATATATCGCTGATAACCTTCAACTACATAACCTCTAAGCTTGTATGTCTCAGAGAAGGGTATTAAGCTAAGAGAATAAATTCTCCGCCACCAACAGATATGTATTTGAAAGAAATCGGCTTTATATCTCAAAGTGTAATGTCAGACATGTAACCATACAAGTCTGTTCCGGGTTCGAACAGAACTGAAGACACTTCTTACGAAGCCCTTGCAATTCCGGGTATTCACAATCCCGTCCGGACTTCCCATCACAAAGGGTGATAAAATCTCTATATCGGGGCCAGACGATCCAGAGACATTCGACGAGTTGTCCTTTCGTTTTCGAAAATATCCGGTCTTCAACACCGGTGTTCAAATGCCATCCATATACGACGCATCCTTATTCGGAATGGGTTATATGACACAAATGTCTTTTCCCGGCTAACCCAAATAATGAGCGCAATTATTAGAAATCATATGGATACTGGGGTCTCAGTTAAATCACAGCTTAAAGCCCAGAACTTTTCATTCGAAATGGTTAAACAAATTATCATTTTCAAATCTTTAAACAAAAAGATTTATTTCACAAAGTTAACCCCATTCACAAAGATAAATTCATAGATTTCAAAACAATTTCCGTTTCAATTGGATTAACTCGTTAAATCTTTAAAACAAAGATTTAACTTATAGCTTTCAAAACAATTTCATTTCAAAGGGTTTAAAACAAGTCACCATTTTAAATCTGTTAAAAATAAACAGATTCAATTCATAGCTTTCAAAACATTTCAATTTCATTTTAAATTTGAAACTTTTCAACACAAATTGGAAGTTCACTTCTTATATGAAAGCTGTTATTATTTTGAAAACAAATAGTTTCCGTTTCAGAAAAATCCAATTTTATTTACACGAGTTAAAGATTTTGAATTATATTCACATTCCAAAATCAATACTTTTAAAATGGTTTAACCCTTATATAACGGGTATAACATCTTTAATTTCTAGTTTCAAATCATAGGATTCAATTTCAAACTTGAATTCAAATTTAAATCAAATTATTTAAATTTCCAAAACTTGATTAAGTTATTCAAACTAACTTTTATCTTTGAAATTCCATTTCAAAAGCTTTTCATTTTAAACTCAAATTTCTAATTTCAAAATCAATTGAAATTAAAATTTCAATTTCAAAATCATCAAATTTAAATTATCTGTGATTTAACAGATTCCCACGTGAAATCCATAATTGTGTGTGTAACAGTGTAGTCTAGGGGTTTTACACAGAAGTGCAACATCAATCATCACAGATCAAAATACAGGATATAGTTGATAAGCGATATAAACTATAACGCTTATCTTTTAATTCACAGATCACAGATGTATAAATATCACAGATAAAGAAATTACAGATCACAACATAAATCAGGGTATATCACAAAGCATCATATATCAGGGATATCAAACAATTCGACAATCAACAGAATCTAAACATTCATAAGTAAGGTCAAGTTTATTATCTGATAAATTTAAATCAGATAAATTTCTTATGAATAAATTACTAATCCTGGTTAATCAATTATTAATAAATTACAAAATTATTTTGATTAATTATTCTTTAATCATTAATTTGATCAATTTTAATCATTTAATTACCTTTTATCAAGTAGTTATTTTCAAGTAATTGATTACCTTTAAATTACTTATTTAAATTAATTATCCCTTAATTGATTATCCTTTATTTAAATTTCATTGAGTAATTATTTATTAACTACTTTCATTAATTGATTTTCCCTTAATTGCTTATATTAGGAAATTAACCTTTTAATAAATTACATAAATTTATTATCTTTAAATCTATCACATTTATTTAATAAATCATATTTATTAATCAATCTTAATTAATCAATCAATCTTTAATCATTAAATAATTATCCTTTAATTATTTAATTATCTTTTAATTTATTTATTTGATTAACCCTTAATTTATTACCATTTAATTAATTATCCTCAATTATAAATAAATTAGCTTTAAATTTATAAATAAATTGATCTTTAGTTAATTTTAAATCATTAATCAATATAAGTTAACTTAACTCTTAAGTTAATACATTAAAACATTTAAATCAACTTCTTAACTACTTAATAAATTTCAAAATTAATTAACCCTTAATTTATTACCCCTTTTTAAACAATTAATTATTGATTATTCATTTTAACATTTAAAAATCTCACTTAATATCTTTGAACTTCATAAATTTTCAATAAATCATTTCACTATCATTTACTTCACCTTCCATTCTCAAACTATCTTCATTTTATAAAGAAAGATTAATAAAATAGTTTAAACTTAAGTTTTCAAAATTATCAAACTGGAATATGTAGTTTTCATAGCCAACCCGAGGCTACTCCGAGTCGTCCCCGTGTAAAATTGCCTCCTGCTTCGAGTTTTTCCCCAGAGCTACCCACGTACGTAATTTTTTTTTTTTTTTGAAAATTTGTTAAGTTTAAAAATCCTACCCGATACATCACCAAATAACCCGATCATGACTTCGAGTCTCCTCCTCACTGGCCCGAGCAGTGCTTCGAGTTCCCCTTCTTCTCCCCCAACTTGATCAACATACCAGATATTCGTGATACACGGTGCACGTGTACGCCCTGACTGGACTCCTCCGACCAAATAGCCGACCACCCCAGAGTTGGCGCTGACCTTCTCATCTCAGGCAAACACCCAGATCGACGAAATAACGATGAACTCGAAATCGAGTTGAGTAGCAACCCACTGGAAATACATTCGATTGACAAATTCCACCACCGCCGCCGATTCTAGACACTGGAATCCACGTCGCTCCTCCCAGAGATGCATCATGCATCAATGCTTCGATTCCCCCTGGACCGGTCCCTTCCGGTGCCCTAACGTCGACGAACTAGCCCCTGAAACATCGCCGACCCAACAAGCTAATAAAACACTAAATCAACCTCGATCAACCACTTCGGCGTGTACAAAAATTCCAGACCATTTTTCTAATGATCCTCAAACCACTAACCTCCTTCTCTAGTGATCACGACAATTAGTTTGTCGTGGGTCGACGAGAATCAACGAAAACAGGTTATCCGTTCAAACCCAAAATCCAACCTCAAATCAAAACTAAAAATCACCATTTTATTATTAAAATTCATCATTTACAAAATCGAATCAGATTATGAAGTCAAATAATTAAACTAAAATCATCAAATTTTCCTGACTTTAATAGTTTTCACTGTAATTTTTATATTTCAAAATATTTGCCTAATATTTTTATCTGAGACTATTTTTATAAGTGAAGTCACATTGTTTCAATCCTTTTTCATGTGAAGATCATTACCTAAAACTTGTTAGATTTTGAGATATGAATTTTTTTTTGGAATTTTGTTAACCTAATATTTAACAGAGATGTATCTACATATACACACAGGCATGTATTCAACAATATATATATATACACACACAGACATACATGCATATTAACATTTATACAAACAACTTCAGGTATATATAACATAAAGATACCATAGCAGATTCAGATTCAAAGAAAAAGTGGTTTGCTCACCTTTGCCAATATTTGAAAACAGAGAGCTTTATATTGAAAACTCAGTTTTTCTTCCTTCTTTTGAAAGTCTGATATTACTTTTTCTTTTGTTTGTTTTTTTTCCTTAACCATTATGTATTTGAGTCGAATCTATGCTTGCTTCCATTACTTTCCCAGATTTGATCTTTGTTTCAGGTTAAAGTTTGATGTATATATGAAGCTACAGGCTGGTATAGTTAGTACAAGGTGATGTATATTTCTTTATACAAGGTGATATTATCTTGTACAACAGGTAAGGCTGAAGTGATATGGTATGTTATTATTTTGTACAATATAGTGATATATTTTTTCTTTGTTCGGCCATGCTAGAAGTGCTGGCATTTAATGTCTTGCTTTCTTTTACTTTGTTTATGTCTTTGTTTATTGCAGCCATACTTTCTTCTTTTATTTGTTTGAATGTGTATTTGTTTTGTTGTCAAATATTTTACTTGCTTTGCTTAGTCTATTTTGTTATGTTAGTTTCCTTTGCCAGTGTTTATGAATATTATCTAATTTATTTCTAGCTTAAATATTTACTTTTGTTCAAGTTGTATTTGTTATTTTATTTCATGTATTACTTTGAAATGTTATATATATTGTTATGCTGTTCTAGTTATTTATATTAGTTTAACTTAGGTTGCATACTTGCATTTGTATTTGTTTGTATTCACTTTATAATGTAAATAAGTTTCTATTTTTATACTATATAATTTATCTTATATATTTTCGTTTTATTTGTTCTAATATTTTATTTTACTTCTATTATTATTTAACTCTAATACTAATTATTATTATTTTAAATTCAAATTACCATCATTACCATCAATTGTAATTATTATTATTAAAACCATTTATTTACAATTTAAATCCAAATTATATGGATTCGGGGAAACTCGCTTCCATTTATTTATTTAATTTTACAATTTTTATTCAAAAATTTATTTAATTACTCAATTTAATTCAAAAATTCAATAAATTATAAATTTAAATTAAATTAAAATCTGGGGTCGTTACATATACAGTACCGTAATTCCTCCGTAAACTGGAGGGCTATCAGAGGGCACTCCATAGGTATGGTACAAACCAAACTCGTAGAAGGCGCGCTAGGGCATGTGAACACAGCACACGAGGAGATGCCAAGGTAGATATACCAATTGCACTCCCGGATTGGTGGTAACGCATAGCAGCTACTATATGAGAAATGACCTCACTTGGCCCGGTATAGCTCCAGATTTTAGTTACATCTAAGCTGACTCACGGGAGTCAGGGTAACGTCATACCTTATACAGAAATCGTTCACCAAACCATCCTACTACATTTTTGGAATCTCCACCACGTACACAGTTGTTAAAGTGGTTTTCGGTATTGGCAGAGAGTATGACAATATCTGATCCCGGTCTCTTTAACAACAAACGTTATTATAACACCGCGGTCATTTTATTTCAAATGGTTTATACTTCATATCAAAATATCATACCATTTCAAACTATATCAATTTGGTATCATTATACACTTTAAATTATATTCATTTCCAAAATTGTAACACTTTCAAAATTATAACACTTTCCACCTAAACAGTTTAGATGTTGAAAATAGTATATATATTAAAATACTTTATATAATAAAAATTAGTTCACTCAAATTTCACAAATCGATTTAAAGTTCAAAGACTCCAGTTTAAATATTCAAACACTACAATAAAAATTCCATATATATATTTCAACATTTAATTTTAAATTTATGAAAACTATTAGCCCCACACGAGGTTTGTGATATCCAAATTGGAAAATTTTCCCTTAACCATTTTATAACAATTTATTTCAGTCCCAATATATATATATTTAAATCAATATTAATTATAAAATTTCAATTTCATTCAAAATTGAGAATATCCGTTTAATCACTTTTTATCAAATCAAGTTATAAACCAAGTCATAATCATATCTTTTCAAAATCTCAAAACTGATAAGTTTAAATCAATTCTTCCTTGAATTCAATTATTAATCAATTTAAATTTCAACTCAACGTTAATTTATATTTCCAACCTTTATTATTAAAGTTATAAATCTATTTTAAAATATTAATATAAATTTTAAATAAATATTTTAAAACATATTATATACTAATTAAATTAAATTTTATTAAATTAGATTTTATTATATATATTTTAAGGAAATAAAATTATAAGGAAATCGTAAAATTTAAAATTTCAAAACTAACTTATAAATTAAAATTCCAAACCTATAATTTTTAAAATCTATAATTTAGACATATGTAAAATAACATTTATATATATATTATATTTTTAAAAACCAATATTTATTTAAACCCATATATCTCCCTTCAAAACCTTGGAAATTATTTCAAAATATATATATATATATACCGACGGTGTTTGTATATAATTTTATATCCTATGGTCAAGTGATACGGATATTTATCATTTTAATCCGCAATTTAAAATATATACGGGTATATATCATTTCAACCCGCAATCCCAAATTCAATTCAATGAAAATCGCATGGGTTTATCATTTCAACCCATAACGATTTTCTCATATCTAAAGATCGTTCGGGTATGTATCATTTCAACCCATAGGGAAATCTATACTAACAGGGAACTTGAGAGTGAGAACAGTGATGATAAAAATATAACATATCAATAACAGGCATATATCATCAGTAACAAATATAATATAAATAACAGATCAAGGTGTCAGATGTCACAGGTGAACAGTTACAGATAATGGCATATCATATATATAGCAATGTAAATAACTAACATCAGCATATTTCAATTGTCGTTTCAATTGAAATCAAATTTAATAGATATAAAAACGTTAATCGTGAGTGATTGCTCACCTTTTGAGGCTAGGGCTGATAGACAATGAAGTTGAGTTACGAAATGCAGGCACGACTTCCAAAGCAAAGCTAGATTGGCACGAATTTGATGGACAAGCTGATAAATAGGAATCGATGAAAACAAATCGAATCAGCTTGATATAGACTGAAATGATATATATAATATATTATTATTATTATTATTCTTAAAACCAAAATCAAACTAAAATACATATTCAAAATCTACATATATCCATATATGTATCTCAAAATCGCTATTTTAAATTAAAACACATATAAAACAACATATCTACATAATATAATTTGAAATAAATAAATATATATATTTATAAAATAATACATAAACAAATACATAAGCAACCTATATAGCTATTCTATGCAAATCTTATACTATAACCAAATCTACAAACACTACTAAAAGAAAATATAAACAACACACTTTATATGATATATATACAACTGACGAAAATATACTTATTATCCTATCATATAATTTTATATAATCAAGTATATATATACACTGTATAAAATAAAAGATGTTGTAGTCTTATATATATACATCGTCGCCACTATTTATACTGTACCAATATAAAATTAACTTTTATATACAACATATATGTATATAACAACACCTTTACAAAATGTTTACTTATACATACAAATGGTAATATATATATAAACTAACAGATATATTTAAACTGATCTATAAACAAGATACATATATCAAACAGGTATATGTATAATATAACAGAATAGATTATAACTTATATAAATAAATATATGTAAAAGTTTATATAGACTACTAACATATTTTATATAACTTAAGTAAACTTTCATAACTTGATATACTTTATATTATATATACTGTATAAACTCAAAACTTGTGTTTGTAATACTTATATATTATAATATTGTAACCATTATAATATATACCAGATTTATATAAACTATCATATAATTTACATACTTAAATATATATATATATGATGTAACATATAAACCAGTATACTTATTATATATATATATATATATATATATATTAAACAAAACTTTATATTTAGCAACAAATGCATATATATATATATATATACTATATAACTATCACAATAATATATACTATATATATATTATTTGAAGACTAAAAGCCTAGATCTGGGAACGCAAAAGAAAAAAAATATAAATATAATAATCATTATATAAAACTTACGTGTGTTTATATATATATATAACTTGGATATAGTATAATACTATATGAGAAGAGAAAGAGCAGGTTGAGGAGAGGCCGATGGTTGCACGCGTCGGCAAGGGTGGGAAAAATGATGCTGTCACATGGTGCTCGGCTGTGGTGGCCGAAAGAAGGGCGGTTGGTGGCTCTCGGTGCATTGACAGCGGTTAGGAGTGAGACTGGGTACGCGAGCTGCTGTGTGGGTGGGTGGATCGGAGCTAGGTACGGTGATGGGAGGGTGGAGCATGGGGTTCGAGTAGCGGAGCTGGTGGCTGAGGCTTTGGAGCTGGATGTGGTAAAGTGGAGGTGAAGGCAGCTTTGATCAATTTTTCTCAGAGCAAGGTGGGTTCAAGAGAAAATAAAGAAGGAAAAAAAATATGGAAGAGGAGCAAGCAAGTTATAGGAGGAAATAAATATATATAACGTTATAATAAAATTTATAAATCGAGAACAGTAAAGAAAAGCGAAAAGACCCAAAATGAATGCACCGGCAATTAATAAATTGAAGTGATGGGATGCCAGCTATCAATTTCACGTAACACAATTTAAAGCAATTTATTAGATTGCTTGGGCTGCACGTTCAAAATTTGAAAAGCAAAGAAAGCTAACGGTCACAATTTATGGTACCGATACGATGCACTGTTTTATCGTTTCCGTCGCGTACCGGACCTCAAAATACATAAATAAATATACTATGGAAATCAGCATGACGCGGCGAATAGAACGGTACATAGATATCAACGATACTCTCGAATTATAAAAACTCGGATTTTCGCTCCCGAAAGTGCTGCTAAAATGCAGAAAATAAGATAAACGGAGCAATAGCAGTCCAAATTTGATGAAACAAAAGATGACTTCTCACTCAGAAGATGATTTACAAATTTATTATATAAAAATATTCAGGTTTGGAAAACATTTTATTATCATCAAGTATTAACTGATTTTAAATTGAAATAGAATTACACAATAAAATAAACTTCCATATTATCTGCTGGAAATTTACCATTTGCCATGTTTAAATAAACGTATTCCAAATATCAAATTTTTATTTCTAAATTTTATTATTTAAAAATTCACAAAATTCAGTTAATTAGGTAAATAAAACCATTAAAATTTTATGGGTCGTTACAGCGTGTCGCCAGGCATTTATAATGTTTCACCCCTATTCCGAACACGATGAAATATATATCGAGAGCAAATTCCATCATATTTGGAAGATAGGTTTTCGAATCGAATTATTTAAATTAAAAATTACTTATATAAATTTCTATGCGTTTCAGCTTCGCACGAGCAAACTGTACGTCCGATCGACACGGAATTTGAAATCCTATAATAATATAACATTACGGATCCAATGAAACTGGTTTCATCAAAATCCAAGACCGTGTCAAAAATGACTATTTTTACACGTTAATTAAATCAGTAAATTTCCAATTTCTATTAAATCGCTTTTAAATCAAATTTAAAAGTTCTCTAACTCCATTCTAATCCAAATAGAATTTATATCAACTTTATAAATCATTTTCATTCACATTAAATTTAAAATCCAATTATTTCTAAAATTTCAAATATTAAATTAACAATTTAATTATCCAATTAAATTATTATATTCGAAATATAAGTTATTCAACTTATAAAATTAACTTGTGAATATTTAAAACTAATTAAATATTCCAATTTCGAGTGACCAAAATTCTGGGTCATTACGTTCTTCCCTACTTAAAAGAATTTCATCCTCGAAATTACCAAGTAAGAAAAAGCCACAAAACCCTTTAACCTTTCAAAACAACTCTGTTAGCCCTAAAATTGGTCACTAACCCCGTTTAGAAAGGTTATGTAGAGAGATTAATGAAGAAAGTCAATTTAAACAGAGAACAATATGCTAAATTGAGTGCAAAGACGAGAACACCAGATTTGTAGTGGTTCGGCGTAACTGCCTACATCCACTTTGAGGTCAAACTTTATTGCTTTACTTGATAATTGATTACAGATACAATCCGTACCCCAACTACTTGAATACAATTGCTAAGTGAAAAGAACGAGTCTTGAAAGCGGCAGTCTCCCCAGTGTTCTCGAAAAAAGATCCCCTTCCACAATGTCGCTGCCTCTCTATTTATAGACAAAGATGGGTTTGACTTCCCTGGTGGGCCTGCCAGCTAAATACCTCGGCCCCAAAAAGAGTGAACTCTGTGTGCCGAACCGTAGATGCCGAACGAAGTGATGCTGAACGAAGTGGTGCGCTGAGTGGAGAGTGCAGGCCGAGCAATAGTCGAAGCCGATCGGGATTGGATGAATGCCGAACAACCCTGGATGTCGAACATCTCTAGATGCCGAATACCTCTGGATGCCGAACAATCTCGAATGCCGATCGAGATTTATGCCGAACGAAGTTGAGTGTCGAATGAGGTGTGGATGCCGGGCAGCAAGGAGTGCCGAACTACTTTGCTATGCCGAACGATCCATGGATGTCGAACGCTCTATGTATGTCGAACATCCTCGAATGCCGAACGACCCTTGTACGCCGAACGCTCTTTGAGTGCCGAACGCTTTCGAATGCCAAATAGGGTCTGATGCCAAACACTAACGAATGTCGAACGGTCCAAGGATGCCGAACGTCACTTAATGCCGGACGATATTCAATACCGAACGACTCTTGCATGCCGAACGGTATGCAAGTGCCGAGTGCCTAGTTGCCTGGTCAAACCTTCAGGTAACACTTGCCCCCTAAAGTGCATCATGTAGTTAAACGTGATGTGCTTTGAGTCATGAATCCATCGTGCCTTGCTTCAAGCCATGGCTTAGTCTTCATGATAGTATCTTCTCTCAAATTCCAGGTGAGGCGATGTGTGCCGAACGATATGAAAATACCGAACAACATAGCTGAAGCCGAGCGCCCTGGATGCCGAACGACATAGCCGATACCGAACAATGTCGTTTTGACCGGGTCTACCGGTTATTGCCTCTTCGACTTCCTCTCCTTTCCTATAAAGGCCGGCATTCTTCTTCTTCTCCTTTTCACTTTCCACCTCCACGACTCTCCAAGAATACATAACTTACCTCGCTTAAGTTTTTATTCACCTCTTCCGATCTTTCCTTCCTACTTCGAATCCAACAGGCCCCTTCCTAAATTAAGCTCGAACAATCTTTCAATCTTAAGTCTACAGACTCCCAAGCTCCCACTGTTTTCTTCGGTAAGAATCTTTCGACCGTTTTCTCGAATTAGGAAGCATAACACAAAACTCGAACTCGCAACTTCTCTGTAGATTAAAGGGAGTAAGAGGCGTGTGGGTGATGAACTGTTGTGGCTCGGCACAATCTTTAAAGCCGTGTGAGTATAAGGGTGCATAGAATTGGAGGTAAGGCCTAGTGATGTGGATCGGCATGACCGTGGTTTGATAAGGCTTGCCGAAAGACTTGGTCATGCCGATCGGGAGAGATGGAAGAAAAGAGGAGAAGTGATGTTAAGGGCAGAAGGCCGAACGACTCGGCTCGGCATGATTTGTCGCGTGCACTTGTATTCAAGCCGAACAGAATTTAAGCTGAACAGAATTTAAGCCGAACAGAATTTAAGCCGAACAGAATTTAAGCCGAACTGAATTCAAGCCGAACAGAATTTTGGCCGAACTCCTATCCACCTTGCCTAATCATATAACAAACACAAGGACAAGGACCTAAGCATACTAGCATATCGAACTAATCTGGACCGATAACTTCCTAGTTTCAATAATCACAAGCCTGAACTTAAACCGATAAAATCAGATAAAAGCTTTTAACATGTAGTGCCAATGTCCGAGTTCAAAATTGAAAACATTGCAATGCTAGCTTTTGGAGACGGTCAGCGATGACGGTCTTCGAAGATGACAGTTCAGAGCTCAATTTTATACCATCAATTCTGCGACTTACAATTTTTCAGTTCTTGCACATGAATGACTGCACTAGTTCACACACTACACGGGGGGGATATTCATATTGTTAAGTCTAACGTCGATTATTTTTTAAGTATAGTTCGAACAGGTACTCTGCTAGATTCAATCTTTATCAGAGATGTCTAGGAAATCTAGTTCCGCCACGATTTCAGACAGACCTGGGCCGCCCTCCCGACGAGAAGTCGTAGATACTTCAAACCCATCAACTTCCCCTGCACATGACTTAGCTCCCGATGCTCTGGAGGCAGCAATTTTCTTAGACAACCCTGTCGATTCACTTGCTTCAAAGATCAATGAAAGTACACTCCGTTGGATATGCTCTGTCCACGGAATCCCCTTTGATGATGTGCTAGATCCATCGGGGCATGACCATCCACACTTGCCCCTAGTCGGATACACAGCTTGTAATAAATTCATGTGCTGGGTTGGCAGTGTGCCACCGTTCAACTCGTTTCTTCAGGATGTGCTGCAATACATCGACATTGCCCCATCGCAACTGCACCCGAACGGCCATGCATTCCTCTACGGTACTTGCATCCTCTTTATGAATGTCCTCTCTAGGCTTCCAACTCCAGGCGATATCAGATACATATATTGCATCAAGAAGCGGAAGGATAGCCCGTCATTCATGTTTCTCGAGCTGCACAAAAAATGTCAAATCTTAACTGGAGCGTGGACCAAGTTTGCCTTGTATAAACAGGAATGGTTTTATGTGCGTTGTCCTCCCGGCTTTGCGAGGAGATGGGTTGAAGGAAGTAAGCCTTTTTTTTGAACCGTTACTCGTGTTTAGTCGAAGCCGTACCTTTTCTAACTTTTACCCATCTTTTCAGGTATCACTTCACATCCTGACGGCCGCAGATACTCTGATGCCGTCGAAGCTATTCGAGCTCTTTCTGCCGAAGAACGGGACATTAGAACTCTCATTTCGAATGAGTCACTTACAAGGCTTGGACTGTTGGCAGAAGGCCGTCGGATAAGCCTTCCTCAAGGCGTCACCATTCCCAGGCCTGCCTTTGGTAAAGGGAAAAAAACAGGCTGAGCCTTCAGCACGCAATGCTCCTAATGCACTAGAAGAGGGGGAAATTAAGGAGACTGAGACACCCGAAGCACAAGATGAGAATGTTGGTCCCACGCAGGATCCGACGGTCGAAGTTCACGACATCGAAATGTCATCTTCCCCTTCTAAGAGGAAAAAGAAACCGACGTACAAGATGAGGAAGGAACAAGTTGGCGGAACTTCTAAAATTACCCTTGTTCCAGTGGAGAAAGAAGCTTCCTCACAACATTTAGAAAGTTCTCTGAAGGGCCGGTCGAACCTTACCATTCCTGATGATTTACTCAACTATGGTTTCGACGATCTAGAGGCCCTCAAGTTTCATTCTCCCACTAGAGGCGATACGGGAGTTCAAGCCCGAGTCCACGGAGATAATACTCCAATTAGTAAAGATAAAGGAATTGGTCCGTCGGGGGGAACACTAGGACACACACGCACACATGCACTTCACCATACACTTCAATTTTTGCCATTACCCCGATTCTTCCTAACTCGTTGTTATTTTTATTCTATGTAGGTGACATGGGATGCTCCTACGGATTCGATCGTCTCCATGGCTCATCCATTTTTCACAATTCTGGCCGGGATTCAGGCTCTGGCAAGAGCCGGGACAGGGACGACTACGGAGATCGAGACAACCGTCCTCGAGAGTCGACTTATCGAATAAAATCACATTCTCAGTCTTCATACTCTCGCGATCTTCCTCCTCAAACAGAACCAGACAAAGAAAAATCTTCGCAAAAGGGGTCTCAACCCGATGTTTCTCGAGATCAACATTTCGATTCATCAAGCACACGACAATCTCGGGAGCATCGCAAGAGAACAGAACTCTCAAAACCTCCTCCCCCTACTCCTGTGGCAGACCCAACGATATCGGAGAAGCTGGCCGAGCTTAAAGCTAAATTCCCCAAAATCTGCTTCGACGGTCTGAAGTTCCTCCCAGCTATTCATCACATTCCGGGGCACGTCAAGCAGAGTGCCATCGCTTGCAACAACGACGTCTATGTTCAACATGACGCGTTTGTTTATTTAGTCGAAAAAGTCTCGGAAATATCCGTTGAGCGTCAACAAGAAATCGACCGCTTGAAGCTCGAAGCTATCTTTGATAAAGACATCATCAAGAATCAGGACGAAGAGCTCGCTTCGTACAAGTCCAAACTTGAAGCTGCATAACAGAGTGCTATGGAGACTGCGAAGGCCGTCACTCGTCTAGAGACGACTCATAAGAAGGAGCTTGACATCGCGGTCCAACGCAGTGGGGCCCTAGCTTTAGAAAAAGATTCTATTCAAAAAGAAAGGGATGCACTCGCCCTGCAGGTTAAAGAGTTGAAGGAGTTACTCTCTAAAGAGAGGGAAGAGAAGATAGCGGCTCAAGAGGAGTCTCAACGGTACTGTAACGAGATCGTCGATACACGTCTCTTGAAGGCAAAGCTCGACGATGAGCTTTCTAAGGTGGGAATAATGAAATATGAAGCCCGCGAGGAGGGCAAGAGAATGGCTTCCGTGGAGATCGACTCCTGCCTTGAAGCGGCTGCAGAGGCCGGAAGAGAAGAGATCAAGTGTATGTTCGACCCACTGATAGCCAAATACAATGCCCGTGTCCTCATGCACCGGGACTTGACTTTCTTAGGTGAGGGCTACCTTGAATCTTTGGCCGAGGCTTGGGAGACTTTAATACAGATTAGGAAGGTGGATTTGGGCACCGAGGAGGTTGACGAGGATGCTTTAGTGAAAGAGTTTCTCAGAGGGAACGAGCCATCGGACTTGTCTGCAGCTAAGGCTCTTTTCAGCAAAGGTTCTCCTCCATCTAAGGAGAAAAATGACATAGCTGGCTCGTTTGGAACTGGGCCTTCAGCTCCTCCTCCTACTCAATCGGTCAGCCGGCCAGTACTTGATCCGTTCGAACAACACGCTGGCTATGATCCAGAAGACTCCGGTCTCGGCGTCCACGTGCTATCTCCCATTTTAGAGGGCGAAACTCCTCGCACAGCCGAAAGCCAGCAAGAAACCGGTATAAAACTCTTCTTCTTGAGGCTCAAAGATCTGTCGCTTTCTGCGAGCGGTTATTGATTCTAATGTTTGTTCTTTATGTTTTTATGCAGGCCGTTCTGATCCTGAACCTACTCCGAGGAGCGATGACGCCAATGAGGAGATGGTGAAAGCGAGCGACGCTACTCACGCGGGAGTAATCCCCGGTCCTGATGCTCAAGTGATCGGGGCGCTAGATGATGATAAGTCTGAAACTTCATCCCCCGTTGAAGGGAGTTATGAAATTGAAATCACGGGCGCCTCAGAACACACTACAAAAGTGAGTATGAAGGAGCGACTCGCAGAAGAGAAGAGGAAGAAAGTTGAGATCAAGGTCGAGCCTCAAGTAATAGAACTTAACGACCCGCTGAACAGGCCTCTGAAAGTCATTCTTCCCGGCAAATCCAAACCACTGGATGTTCCTCCTCCCACTCCTGACTCCGCTTCTTTGGCGAGCAAAAAGTCCAAGAGAAAGCATGAGGGAGAGGAGTCATCCGAGAAAGCAAAGGAGGACAAGAAACTAAAGAAGTCGAAGAAGTAAACACTATACTCGTTCAATGAAGTTTAGCTTAGGTCCTGTAACCACTTTTTATTTTTTCATTTTCGTAGTTTATGTAGATAGACTTTTGACTCTAAGTTTTGGAGGAGTGGTTGTATAACCCTATTTTGGATTATTGAATAAAGTTTAGTTTTTTTTTCATTTGAACAATTTCTGCTTTTTAGCTTTCCGTACAACTGTGGTCGAAACTCAAGTTCTTATGAGTTACATAAATTCCCAATCCATTCTCACATTGTTCGGACATTCTTTGGAATTGTATATCTCTTATTTCACATTTATTGTATTTAGAGTATTTTTCAATCCGCATTCTGGGGACTTAGAATACTCCAGTTCGTATTCAGAGAACTTGGAGATTTGAGTCGTTTATATTCTAGTCCGCGCTCTAGGGACTTAGAGTACTCCTGTCCGCACTCAGGGGACTCAGAGATTGAAGTCGTTTATACTCTAGTCCGCGCTCTGGGGACTTAGAGTACTCCGGTCCGCACTCAGGGGACTCGGAGATTTTGAAGTCGTTTATACTCTAGTCCGCGCTTTGGAGAATTAGAGTACTCCGGTCCACACTCAGGGGACTTGGAGATTTTGAAGTCGTTTATACTCTAGTCCACGCTCTGGGGACTTAGAGTACTCCGGTCTTCACTCAAGGGACTCGGAGATTGAAGTCATTTATACTCTAGTTCGCGCTCTGAAGTCATTTGACAGTTTCCAATTGCTTTTGACGGGTATTTAGGATATTAAAAAAAAATTCTCTATATTTAAATTTAACTTAACTTAATTTAATTTGTTATAAAAATTTAAAAAAGTTTTTAATAACCCATTTTCGTTTCTAAATATTAAAAGGTTATTTTTATTCATTATACAATACAGATAATTAATTCTGAATTTTAAATGTATTCAAGTTAATAAATTCATATAAAATAAAGTATTTGGTAAAAAACAAATTTGTTGAATATTATGTCGATCCAAGGTATTTTGAACATATAGTCAAAATATGAAAAGAAAATAAACAAATTTAAGCTATCGATCTTTGATTTTCAAATTTATAGCCGTTTATCGACATTCAGACTTAAATCTTTCATTCGAAAGTCAAACGATCTTCAAATGAGATGAAATTCAAACCATGCATTTTATTTTATGTATTTATCCAATCTATGTAGTTGGATTTAAAAATATAGATAGAAATAAATTTAGACTTCAAACATGTTATTTTCGTAAAAATTGTGCTAATAATATATATTAATGTTATACAACTCCTTGGAAATTATATACTTTGAGTCTATTTTTTTTCCTTCCACTTTTTTCGATTCTAGCAATACAAATTGGATAAATACATTATACAGTATATGCGACACAAATTTCGTGTCGTCTGACGATGGTTTCGTCTTCGAACGAAAGGTTTTTAATCCAAATGTTGATGAAAGGCTATGAATTTGAGAATCAAGATCGGCACCCTAAATTTATTTACTTTTTAATCATATTTTGGAAGTAGGTCCAAAATACTTTGGATCGACGTAAGATTCAAAAAAAAAATTTGTTGAATATTTTTTTATATGAATTTATAATGTCAAATACATTTAAATTCATAATTAGTCATAATGGTTAAAAAATATATTTAAATCCATAAAACTATTACACGTCATAAATTTCACTAAAGCTGTATAATGGACAGACTGAAAGTTGCATAGATTAATCGTTTGAATTAGATTTTCAATAAAGTGAAACATTGAATTACATAACAAAAGATTACTAAAAATATAATTTAATTAATCACAAACTGTCATAAAATTGAAGACGAATTTAATTAGTATTTTTAAACAAATTTCAAACTTCTATAATTAATAAGTTATAATAATGTGATAAATTAAATTATTTAAAATAGTATGCCATTGAAAGCCATCGAATACAGAATGACGAAACCATCAATAGCCATCGAAACTATCCATTGCTATCTATAATATTTCTAGTAGTTCACACATCACGGTTTAAAAGTTATTGGAGGTCAAAACCTATCACATGTCACCAACTATTGAAGGTTGAGTTTACAAGCTATCACATGTTGAGTTACAAGTTATCGCATTTATCTTATTAAAGCTATCGAATGTTGTGCTTTGTAGCTATCACATGCCAAGTTCTAAAGCCATCGCATGTTTTCAACTAGGAGCTATCGCATGCTGACAACTAGGAGCTATCGCATGTTGACAATTAGGAGCTATCACATATCGAGTGGCAATGTTGTAATATTTCCGAAAACTGTTTTAATTTCATTAGAATTAATTACTTTCCACCAAATCCTATTACATACATGTCAAATTTTCTATGGTTACATTGATCTTTGTAGTTCTCTTTTAAGGATGCTCCACAATTATTGATTACTTGGAAGAGAACATCACTTGGATTATTTAAGAATAGAATACATGGAGTGTGGTAGATGTGAAACTTAAACCAAGTTATAATATGTGTTACAGAAATAATTATCTTACAATGAAAATAAATTTGGTTTTAAATGAGTACCTTTAATTTTATGGAGATAAATGAATTTTTTTCACATAAATTAATAAGAGAAAAGTATTTTGAGTGACAATTAATGAAAGATTTCATGAGAATACGAAGAGTCCAATATTCTCTTTTTTATATAATAGATAGAATAGATAGAATATATAAAAGAGATAAGAACTTATTTTTTTATATAAAAACAAACGAATGAGAAGTAGAAAAGACATGAAGCAATGTGAGAGCTCATAGGGAAACCCAATTTTAATAGTATAGTATAGATTACTTCATTAATTAATTAGTTAAATTACCATTTGTAATTAACTTTAATCCTTCATTAAACAATCCATATTAATTCAAAAATTCATGGGCGAAATCCCCAAAAGTTCACAAAAATTCAATTTTCTATATTTTACCTCATATAAAATTTTTGTGGTCAAAATTATTATTTTACGTATTTAAAATAATAAAAACCCAAATTAAGAATTTTCCTAAACTTAGAAAATTCATATTAAACTCGTATAATTTCAAAAAATAGAAATTGAAAACTTATCTGCAAATTAATGTTTTAAACATCATATAAAAATTTCAAACGAATCGGAGGAGGTTTGATCCACGATTTACTCTAAAACATATCAAAACTATTACCATTTAATTCGTAAACATAAATGAAATCATTCTATCATTCTTAAATATTGTTCAACAACATTGTTAGCATCATATACGCATGCAGTCTAAATCCAAATGGGTTTAGAAGGGTTTAGAGAAAGTTTTGCTCACGTAGGTTTGATTAAGACTTGATTAAAAACCTCGTGCTTTTCTTCGAAATGAAAGCTCTTTCTTCTGGTTTGATTTTCTTCTTCTTATCCTTGATAACTAGTGGTGACCTAGTTTAAAATTTCTTTGTTTAATTTTTGTGTGAATGGAAATTAATGAGATGAAAATGTGCTACGGTCAAGGGCCTTTACCTTTTACTTAGGCCAAATTCTCACCTGATCCCATTCCTTTATTTCCCTTTAATACAAATATTCTCTATTCAATTATCCATTCAAATCACTTTTGATAATTCTTTTAGTTAAATTCACTTACATATTTCTTAACAATTTATATTATTAATTATTTTCTTCATATTATGGCTCTCTAAAATATGGAGTGTTATAGGTGGAGCAAGAGAGGCTTGTTAGGAAGTAAAATGAGGACGTAATATATAAGCTAAAGGAGTATATGGTCGCTACCAAGATGAGACTGATAAGAGACTTACATCTCTCGAGAATCAACTTTAATCAAGGTCACATCCATGAGTATATCTCTTTTGTTTTATGCAACCTATGTGAATATTTGGTATTAATTTATGTTTGATAAACTTCTTGTAATGTTATCTGGTGAGTTTGGTGAGGTATTATGCTTACTGAAGTTGTTAGGATTGTTTGCTTCATAAACTTGATAAGATTATTTGCCAAGCCTGCATATAACGTTCGAAAATGAGAATATGTAATTCGTTTATTTGACAAGCCTTCATAAACTTCATTAAGTGTATTCGACATTGTTTTATGTGTGTAGTATATACATGTGATATAGTTAGTTGTAACAGAAATGTATGTTTTGATTTACTTTAGCTTGAACTGTGTATCACACGTGAGGAGAGTGTATTTTCTGTTATTGGTGAATATGTACGTAGTGGTGTGCACATGCACACTACTATAAATGATCTATGTATCAGACTATTGATGGTGTGATCGTTTTCATTCTTCTTGTCTAAGAAAATAACTTACCATGGTATCAAAGCGCCATTGCCAAATGGCATACATCTTCAAGATCCAAAAACCCTAACCTCTTATCAGATTTCTTGCTTATTAGATCCAAAACCTGAATTGATATCAAATCCAATTCCTAAATCGATTTTTCTACTCAATCAGTCATCAATTCAAGATCAAAATCATGTCTCAAGACAATAATCCACAATCAAGAGTGGATTCATCGAATCCAGGATACACCACCGCTAATCGAACCTTAAAAACTCTTAAAGAATCCCAAAAATCAATTATCAAACCACAAACACAACTGATCACCATAACATTGGATGAAAACAAATTTCTATTATGGAAGTTTCAGACCAAAGCTGTTATTAGGGGATATAGTCTACAGAGTTTCATTGATTCTACATCAACATCACTGCCTCAGTTTATCACCAGCCAAGATGGACAACCCGTCATCAATCCAGAATTTGTGACATATCAAAGTCAAGATAGCTTGTTGTGTTCATGACTTCTCTCTTCAATCAACACCAATCTTCTATCACAGGTAATAAGATGTAAAACCTTTCAAGAAGTCTGGAATGCAATACATCAAAACTTCAGTTCTCAAGCAGTAGCAAGAATCATGAGTTACAACAAACAATTGCAGAATGTCAAGAAAGAGAATATGTGTATCAGGCTAATCTAAGCAAAATAATAGCCGTATATGATTTATGGGATCATCTGGTCATAAAGTGAATGAAACCGAGCAGGTTCTTACCATTCTCAATGGCCTTGATGATGATTTTGAGGCAATTGTAGCAGTGATATCTTCAAAAGAAACTACGCCATCGGTGCAGTATGTGACCTCAGTTCTTCTTGCACATGAAGGCAGATTGGAACATAAATATACTTCAACCCAAGAATTTTCTATCAACTATGCTGCAAATTCAAGAAACAAAAATACTCAATACAACCTTAAACCAGAATCCTCAATGAACAATGTAAGAGAGGTTCAAGCAGCTAGAAGTGGTCAGATGTTTGGAAGAGGTGGTATGTATGGTAGAGGAAGAGGTAGAAATACCAACAGCGGACCAAGGTGTCAGATCTGTGAGAAGTTCGGTCATACTGCACTCAAATGCTATTTCAGATTTGATTCTAACTTTACTAGTAACCAACAAGTATCTCCCAATCAAAGCACTCCAAGAACCTGCTCTTACAATGCTAACCTAAGTCAATTTCAACCCGATGCAAAGCTTAACTCAGGGAGTCAAACCTCTATAATTGAAAATCAAGATGTACTAGCCAAAGATGCAGATACACAAGATGATGCATGGTTTTGTGATTCAGGTGCAACACATCATGTTACCAATAACCTCTGGAATCTAAACCTTGGTGGAACTACATATAAAGGTAGGAACTCAATTTATATGGGGAATGGTGCTCCATTAAATATAACTCGTGTAGGATATACATGTATTGAATCTTTTAGAAGAGATAGAACCTTGCTTCTAAAAAATCTTTTGAGAGTGCCTCATATCAAGAAGAATTTGATTAGTGTTTCATAGTTTGCAAAAGATAATAGGGTATTCTTTGAATTTCATCCTAAAACCTGCCTAATTAGAGATAACGTGAATGGAGAAATCTTATTGCAGGGGGAGCTACATGATGGACCGTACAAATTCAATCTCAGAACTGATGCAAAGCTCAAAGATAAATTGGTATGTTGTAATCTAGTTGATAATAAAATAGAAGATGGTTATGATATATGGCATAAGAAGCTTAGTCATCCAAATGTAAGTGTAATGAAACAAGTGTTGAATAAAGAGAGCTTATCGTAGTGAATACTATGTTACCATATATATGCAGTCAGTGTCAATTAGGAAAAAGTCATAAATTACCTTTTAGTTTGTCCAAGACAACATACAATTACCCACTAGAACTTGTTGAATGTGGTTTATGGGGTTCTTCACCCATAAACTCAGACTATGGGTATATATACTACATTGGATTTGTAGACGCATATACTAGATATACTTCTTGGAATCAAAATCTGAAGCAAGTGAAGCTCAAGCAGAAAATCAACTTGAAAGGAAGGTAAAAGTTTTTCAAACAGATGGAGGTTCATAGTTCAAACCTTTGAAAGAATATTTCAATGCAAGTGGCATAGTTCACAGGTCTACATGTCCTCATACATCTCAACAGAATGGAATAATGGAAAGAAAGCATAGGCATGTAGTAGAGTTGGGGTTGACCTTACTAGCTCAGGGATCCTTACCTTTAAAATTCTAGCATGAAGCATTCTCCACTGCAGTATATTTAATCAATCTATTACCTACCAAGATATTGAAAAATATAAGTCCTTTTGAAGCATTATTTGGCATAAAACCATATTATAAGAGTTTGAAAGTGTTTGGTTGTTTATGTTTCCCACTACTAAGACCTTATAACACTCATAAACTTGATTTTTGATCTTCCACATGCACATTTCTTAGATATGGAACAAGTCAGAAGGGATACAAGTATTTGACTAGTGATGGAAGGATTATAATGTCTATACATGTGATGTTTAATGAGAGAATATTTCCATTTTCCAGCAGTGAAAAAAAGAGTACAAGCAAAGTTACAAACCTACAAAAGTCCATACCGTCCATACCGTTTATACCCTTGTATGTCAGAGATGGTGAGAGGTATGACACACCAGTGACAGATGATGCAGACAATCATAATTCATCCACATTAGTTACATCAGCAACAAGTAGCAGTGAGAATCCTATTAAAAAAGACACAAAGAGACCTGAAGGAGAGCAGAATGAAGCATGTGGTTTATCATCACAAAATATTCATCAAACCAACTCACCAGACGATATGGTGAAACACACATAGAGAGATACATCAAATGAAGTAGAAGAAGATCATCAGGGACACCACATGATGACAAGAGCTAAAAGAGAGATTTTAAACCAAAGATTTACATAGCTCATTATACACAACAGAAGCGAACAATCTATGAACAAGCAGTGAAGTATATTGAATGGAGAAAGGCTATGGAAGAAAAATATAAAGCTTTGATTAACAACAACACATGGAACTTAGTTACTTTACCCAAAAACAAATCATGATAGGTTGCAAGTGGACTTATAGGCTGAAGCATAATGTAGATAGGACTGTAGCTAAGCATAAAGCATGGCTTGTGGCAAAAGGATACACTCAGCAACCAAGTTTTGATTTTAAAGAAACCTTTTCACCAATAATAAAGCCCACTACCATTAGGGTAGTGCTTACTATAGCATTGCATAATGATTGGCCAGTTAAACAACTAGATGTTCATAATGATTTCCTAAATGGAGACTTGGAAGAGGAGGTTTACATGAAGCACCCTTAAGGGTTTGATGTAATAGTGGACATCAGATGGTATGCAAACTGAACAAAGCTATCTATGGACCGAAACAAGCACCCAGAGTGTGGTTTGAAAAGCTGAAAGGAACTCTAGTAAAATTGGAGTACTACCCCTTAAAATTAGATAATTCATATTCATTAAAAGAAGCAGCAATTACACCATTTATGTTCTAGTGTATGTAGATGATTTTATCATTACAGGAAGTAGCAGATCTGAGATAGATAAGCTGACACATTATCTAAATAATCAGTTCAAATTGAAAGATCTTGGACTGTTGAACTTCTTTTTAGGAACTGAAGTAAAAGAGCTAGAGAAAGGGGTGCTTCATCTTAGTCAAAGGAACTATATTCAATCAGTTTTGTAAAGAGCGTTCATGGATAAGGCAAAGGCATTACCTACACTTATGGTTAGCAGCTTTCAACTATCAAAAAATGCAGGAAATCCCATAGTCAATCTACACCAATATAGAAGCATTATAGGGGCTTTGCAGTACATCACTATCACAAGACCAGAAATAACATTTAGCATGAATAAGGTCTATCAGTTCATGCAAAATCCATCAAGTGAACATTGGAAAGCAGTAAAAAGAATCCTTAGGTACCTGGCAGGAACAACAGATTATGGGTTGAAGCTTTATACTAACAAGACACTGGATATCAGTGCTTTTGTTGATGCTGAATGGACAGCTGATAGAGATGATAGAAGATCAGTGAGTGGATATTGTGTGTATCTTGGAAGAAATGTTGTATCATGGTACTCAAAGAAGCAGCCAACTATGTTTAGATCAAGTACAGAAGCTGAGTATCGAAGTGTTGCTGGTGTTGTCTCAGAAATTATGTAGCTTAAATCCTTGCTATTTGAGATACTTGGTGAAAAGGGTAAGACTGCAATAGTTTGGTGTGATAACATGAGCACTATATCACTTGCTGCCAATCCAGTCTGCATTCAAGGACCAAGCACATTGACTTAGATCTCATTTTTTTAGAGAACAAGTTGCTAAAGGCGATATATGCATAAATCATATCCCTGCTTTGCATCAGCGAGCTGACATATTGACAATGTCATTGTCTCTAACTCAATTTGCAACATTAAGGAAAGAATTAAATGTTGATGAAGTACAAGATTGTGAAAACAACAGAGAAAGAAAAGAGAAGATGAATGAGAGGTAAAAGGTAGAAGAGAAATAGGTGAAGAGAGAAAGTTCGAATTGAGAGAAGGAGTTAGTTGTAACAGAAAATGTATGTTTTGATTTACTTTAGCTTGAGTGTGTGTTACATGTAAGGAGAGTGTATTTTCTGTTATTGGTGACTATGTGCATAGTGGTGTGTTGATGGTGCGACCATTTTTATTTTTCTTGTCTAAGCAGGTATTCAATTACTTAACAGATATTGTTTTGTTGTTGGTATAACCTCCAAAGTACTATGATATATGTGATATGTGATATTCTAGAGGATTTACACACATACATACATATATACATATACATATACATACACACATGTGTATGTATATATTGCTTTGATTGAGCATGCAGAAATGTACTTGGTGCAAACAAAAAGTTATAAGCGTTAGCAGAAGACTAGATAGTACTTAAAAAGTACAGATAAATAGACACACTCAACTCACTCGCTAATTTTGTAATCTTGCCTTAAACTATTTTGTGTTCTATATAATAGCCACTCACAAAGGACACGCTAATTTGCATGGGGTTAGCATAAAATATTTAGGTAAATTACAATATCGCAGACAACGGAAAAACATGTATTCATTCAAAAAATTAATGCTAGTTTTCAAGTAAGTAACAATAAGAGGCTTAGCTACATATAATGCACATAATGTAAGTCACTTATAAATCAGCAGATATTTAATTGCGAGTGAATTTTATATTAATTAACAACTTGTTATGATATTAAATTTAGCATGTGTTCTGCAAGTGAACATTAAGTCAATAAGTAGTTAAGAATTAAGATGAATTGTTAATTTTGAAAGTATTTAGCAAGTGATTTCGTTTTACAAACCAAAAGTATTAATATTCACCTGCTAATTCACTTGCTAAGTTTACTGACTAAGCTTTCAGCGTGGATCAAAAACATGTGAGTCACTCACTAAAATTTGTTATGATTTGTGTGTTTTCTATCACTTGCAGAATCGGCCTTTTTTGTAGAGTTAACAACATACCATATTTCTCATTATTCCGTTTTGACAGAAGGATCATCGTTGAAAGGGAAGTCAGTACCCGTGGAGGTATGCGTCGAAGAATCATAAAATTTTATTTTATTTTCAAGTATACTAAGCTTGTAGATGAAATATAGTTAGAAGAGACAATTGAAACTTGAACTAATAGAAAACCATTAGGTCGTGGCTCGAATTCTGATGGTCAAAAAACACCATAAGGTGTCATCATCTATGTAGATCATTCAACGGTTACTCAATCTAGAGTTTAAAAAATAATCATGTCATATTATTATAGGCATTAATAATTCATTAACTACAGTCGTTAACCATAACATGTCGAGCTATTCTGGTAATAATAACCACTACCAAGACGAAAAAACGGTTAATGTATCGCTACTATAGGTAAGTCAAAAATGGCTATCAATAATTTATCATTACCATTGAAAAAATGATTATTTGTATACTGATAGTTTTGATTAGTAATGGTAAATTTAACAATACATAAAAACATTAAAATATACTTGCATTTAAATATAGATAATTATAAAATGGTAAATATTTTCTTACCGATTCTATCTTCATCAATGCTTATATCATATTTAGATTCATTTTAATTGATATCGAAAATTTTCTTGATTCACCACAATTGTTTACAACAATTTGAAATGATTACTTTGCTAATCTTGTATTTCTAAGTTAGAAAAACTAAAAAGAAACATGATCATGAATATTACTAGAAATATCTAATTAAAAGCAAATTTACCTTCAAAAATGTTTGGTTAGTATTAATTAAAATAGTGACAAAATAAAAACAATATGACTTTTAAATTCCGTTATTATTGGTTTTGGTATTTTTTACTGCTACATTTACCGTTAATAATGATAAATCGACCACATTGTTATACCTATATAGCGTGGTTATTGGTAGCGGTATGTTACTAATAACATGCCTCTAACAACTAACAAGCATTACTGACTAGGATTCAGAACATAAATGATTGGAACAAGGATGATTTTGAAAATCTGACAATTATCTTTTTTGTTTTATTCATGCTGTTTTAGGTTTTGTTTGACACCTTCTTCCAAGCTATGTCTGTTATGGTCATCACCGTTTCAGTTTGGTAACTTCCACAAATTTACGACTACATGAAAACGAGTAGCCGTAGTTTGGTAACATCCACAATTTCAAATACGAATTATCACGCATTCAATGATCTTTTATTTTTTTCATTTTCACATAAATAACCTCATGTGTGCCGCACATATCTCCAAACTAGCACCACCTAAAATCAACATACAAGAGTGACAAATTAACTAATAAGTTGGTACACATCCACTACTTATTTAAAGCAAAAAATATACCTCTTAGGCGCAACAGTAGCATACAAATCACCAGCACATATTTAGTCCTCCAATACCAAACATATCAACATAACCACAGTGATATATTCCCTCTCTAAATCCATTTAACTTTCTTTCTATCCTACTACACCATTAAAAATTCTTCATACTATCAACCAATATATGGGTAACTGCCAAGCAGCAGAAGCAGCGTGCATATTAATACAAAGTTCTAATGGTGACACTGTCCAAAGATTGCATTACAGTGAGAAAGCAAGCTCGGTCATGGCTTCAAATCCTGGGTATTATGTAACAGTTATCGTAACTGTAAGAAATTCTAATGCGGATAGCAGTAAAAAGTCGACAGGGGTGAAATATTTAAAGTTGCTTAGTCCTGATGATTCTTTGCTTATTGGACAGGTTTATAGGCTAGTCAGTTTTGAAGGTATGAATGCTTTTTTCTTCTTTTTTTTGTTAATTTTTGCCATATTACTCTTATTTGTTTCATGGAAATGATGTGTATGTTTAACAGTTTAAAATTGTTCAATATTAAGCATTTTTTTTCTTTTTCATAAATGAAATGAAATTTAAACAATTAGATTTCATATTGGAAGCATACAAAACCTACTTAAATGATTTTTTTAATTTTTTAGATGTGTTGAGAGAATTTGGATCAAAAAGAAGAGTGAGACTGAGTAGACTGCTTGCCAGGCAGAGGGAAGCAAGCAAAATGAGTCAGAATGAAGATGTGAATGAGGTAAAACTAAATAAATAAAAACGTACTATTGTCCTTTTATAATATGAAAGTAATTTCTCGAATATGCCAATTCAACTAACATGCATAAACAATGGTGTATTATACATCAAGTATATATATATATTATGTACTCTAATTAATTGAAATACTCATTCATGCACGTAAGTGCTCTTCACTGTTTACTAAATACAACCCCATCTATTTTTGATAAAGGCGATGAACAATCGAGAACTGGACAATGAACTTGGAGCAACTGTGGCTAACATGGACATAAGCAACAATACAAGTGTGAGGCGTCAGCAATGGAAGCCAGCTTTACAAACCATTAAGGAATCCGGAGTTTAACTGCAATCTTGATTGATTTTTGTTATGTTTTTTGAAAATATCCAGATATCGATAATTTTTTCGCCTTTATTCTACTTTCTACTAATTAAGACTATGAAGCATATAATTCGATGGAATGCTATTTTGTTATTTGCACAATGAAAAACACTAAGACACATGTATGTATGTATATGTATGTATCAGCTAAAACATATCAAAATCAACAGCGGTGCATTTTCGACGGTTATAAAGAGCATATCAACTAAAACCAATAATATGGTTCAAACTGATGAATCCACTTTATAAAGTTGGTTTCAGTGTAGTAATCTAAAATCTCAACTTCTGACCTTCAACAAAATTTGTAGTTAATAGGAACGCCTCATAACCGACCAACATCATGAATAATAAAATTAACAATATCCAACATGCTCATTATAAACAAATATTACACTGTATTGCTGGCACACACTTTGCTGCATACTGCCAACACAAAGGCCACTGGTAAACAATAATTCTTATAATCAATGCACTCCAACCTAGCATGCGATGCTCTAATCCTACTTATCATGCAGTAACGCATTTTAGCTAGCTAGTTGACGTTCTTAAAGGTTGATAATAAATGATGTGCCGTCTAAGAGTACAAGTAGTAGTAATGTTAGCAATTATGCAGTCACTTTGTTGATGGTAGAGGGAGGTTTGTGTTGGGGATTTTGCGGTTCGAGACAAATTTGATGGCGATTGCGATGAAGATAATGCTGTACTTCCGACTTCAAAGATCTATGAAATAGATTTTTTCAGACAATAGTTCAACCCACCAGATACAAACGGGTTATCGAACTATCGACTTTCAGGATTCAATGAAGCCCTATAACAGCGTAATCGGATTCAAAGTTTGCACGCCTTTGATCCGACCAAGAACACTTTAGCAACGGTTTCTGATGATGCAATTTGTATAGAATAGAATGAAGAGGAAGAAGGAACAAATCTGCAACAATTCAGCGTTTGCAACACCTTGCAGATGTTACAAAATATAGGGTAATGGAAGTGCAACGATTAGCAACACTTCCCTGGCGTTGCAGATCTGTGCAAGAAGAAGAAGAAGAAGAGCACCAGAAAAAACTGTCCTCAACGATTTCTGGACGTCACTATTTATAGTGGTAGAGAGGTGCCGATTCGGCAAGCGTCACAACCGTTTGCCAACGGCCGTGTCTATTCATTTTGCAACATTTTTAAAAACGTTACAATTTCCCTCCATTAATTCAAATTAGAAATTTCGGTTTTGGGTCCTTAACGGACTGAAATCCAACCCGTTACTGTTTACATATGATCCAAAAATATTTTCGGATCCGAACCCGACCCGGTTCGGTCGGACGGCGGCGGCGCGCTTGTGGTGTTGCATGACTTCTCTCCTCACAATAAAGTAAACATGTAGGAGCCCCAAGGCCCCAACATCCACATGAAGATACTTTATTTATACAAATATATTGTATAAGATTCTATCATGTGGGACTAACTTCTCTTCTTCCTCTTTACTTCTTCTCTTCCAAATCAAAAAACAAAGCCCCAATAAAATGTGAAAATTTTACAACAATCTCCCCCAATTTTCAAAATAAATAAATAAATAGGACGGTTGAATCACTAGAGTGACTTCCTACATACCCAAGTGGGATCAAGCCTATGTAGTTCTAAGATCAAGTTTTGCATCATCGTGAAAACCAACACATAAATAAAAGGTATCTTTTGGATTTGAACCTTTACTTAGTGTAAACCATTCAAAGTCTTATCTAGATTCTATGGTGAATGAATCTTGAACCAAGTATCCATAATGATAAAACCGAAACAATCACACATGTTGATTTCCTTAGGTAAAGTGTTCTGTATTGCTCAGCAGGTTAATGGCCATGTGCTTAAATCCTGGTTCCTGAGTCTACTTAGAAAGCGGTCTTACTCTCCTAGGAAACAGCCTGATTTCCATACTCATATAGGTAAGTCTCTTAAGGTGTTTTTGCGATTCACCTTTTAAGATTTCTAGACTTATTAAGGATATATATCCATCCTTTGTTCTTGCAGAATCCAACACTAAATATTATGGGATTATCGATTTAGTGTTCCATAACCATTCTCTTAACTTGTTGGTACCCATTGAACTTTGTCTATCCTTTTCAAGACATAAGTTGGGTTTCTGTTAAGGATGATCAACCTTCATTCACAGACCTTAGTCCCATTTCTTGTGACTTTATAGAAACCATTGCCTTTGGAAGACTCTTTGTAAGTGGATCAGCCAAGTTTTTCTTCGTTTCTATGTAGTCAACAGTTATAACTCCTCGTTTGAGTAACTGTCTCACCATTTGATGTCTTAGACTCACATGTCTAGACTTTCCATTATATGTCTTATTAGACACATTGTATATCATTGCTTGATTGTCACAGTTAATCAAGACTGTTGGAGATGGCTTCTTCCATAAAGGGATTTCCATTAATAAATTCCTAAGCCATTCCGCTTCTTTACATGCATCTGCTAATGCAATCAATTCTGACAACATTGTTGAGTCAGAAATACAGGTCTACTTCTTGGAAGCCCAAGACACAGCAGCGCCTCCTAATGTAAAGATCCATCCAGTAGTAGACTTGGATTTGGATTCTACATTGTTCCAGGTTGCATCACAATATCCTTCTATTACAGCAGGATATCCTTTATAAGATAAACCATATTCAATGGTTCCTTTCAAATAAGCTAAAACTGTGGAAATAGCTTTCCAATGTTCGAAACCTGGATTGCTCGTAAATCGACATAATACATTTATAGCATGTGCGATGTCTGGTCTAGTGCAATGCATAGCATACATAAGACTCCCAATAACACTGGAATACTCTAGTTGAGAGATAGTACGTCCAGTGTTTTTTTCTAATTTAATACTAGGATCTAAAGGAGTTGGTGTTGGTTTGTCATCGTAATGACCATACTTTTGTAGGAATTTCTCTATGTAATGAGATTGAGTTAGTAATAACTCCCCTTCTTTCCTAATAACTTTAATTCCCAAAATTACATCAGCCTCTCCTAAATCTTTCATATCGAATTTAGAAGACAGAAACTTTTTAGTTTCATTCACACATGATATATTGGAACCAAATATTAGCATGTCATCAACGTATAAACATATTATAACACTACCGTTGTTATCCGATTTGCTATAAATACATTTATCAGCATAATTAACAATGAATCCATATGACAGTGCAACTTTATCAAATTTCTCATGCCATTGCATGGGAGCTTGCTTCAGGCCATAAAGAGATTTTACTAATTTGCAAACTTTCTTTTCTTGGCCTGGGGTTTTGAAACCTTCAGGTTGTTCCATATATATCTCTTCTTCTAAATCTCCATTTAGAAAGGCAGTCTTTACATCCATTTGATGTATGACTAATTTATAAATTGATGCAAGTGCAATTAAACAGCGTATAGAAGATATGCGAGCAACTGGAGCATATGTATCAAAGTAATCTACTCCATGTCTTTGCTTATATCCCTTAGCAACTAATCTGGCTTTAAACTTATCAATGGATCCATTTGTATTCAACTTTTTCTTGAATATCCATTTACATCCTATAGGTTTAGCACCAGGAGGTAAATCAGTTAAAATCCAAGTTTGGTTTAACAGTATGGAATTCATTTCATCATTGATAGCTTCTTTCCAGAAATTGGAATCTCTGGAACTCACAGCCTCAGAATAAGTTTTGGGATCGTCATCGACGTTCATTACATATTTAGTCACATTAAGGACTTCATCCTTACTGCCTTCTACAAGATATGTAATGAAGTCAGTACCATAGTCCTTCTCTATTCTCGCTCTTTTACTTCTCCGTTGTTCAGTACTATTATCTGGTACTGATACTTCCTTGCTATTTTGAGCAGAAGCATAATCATCGTCATTGATATCATTAGCCATACTAGGTTCTGGACTAGATTATCTCAATGGGATCTCAACAGTTTGATTTTCAAAAAATTCTACATCTACAGATTCTATAACTTCTAGGGTGTCAAGAATAAGGAATCTATAAGTTATACTATTAAGTGAATATCCTATGAAAACACATTTAAATGCTCTATTTCCTAACTTTGGTCGTTTAGGGTCTGGTTTTCTAGCATATGCTAAGCAACCCCAAACTTTAAGTCTAGTTAGATTAGGTTTCCTATTAAACCATAATTCATAAGGGGAAATATTATTCTTTTTAAGTGGTACTCTATTTAAAATATAACATGCAGATAACATAGCATCACCCCATAGGTTATAAGGATAATTAGAACTTATGAGCATGGCATTAACCATTTCTACTAAAGTTCTATTCTTCCTTTCAGCAACACCATTTTGTTGTGGTGTATATGGGGCAGTACGTTGGTGAACTATACCTTGTTCTTTACAAAACAAGTTGAATTCATTTGAGAAATATTCACCACCACGATCTGAATGTAATATTTTAATTTTAACTCCTAATTGTGTTTCGACCTCTGCTTTGTAAATTTTGAATTTATCAAAAGCCTCATCTTTAGTTTTCATTAGGTATACATATGCATATCTAGTATAATCATCAATAAATGTTATATAGTATTGGTTACCCCCATAGGTGATATGACTTTTTAAGTCACCCACATCACTATATACCAAATCAAGCAAACCAGTTTTCCTTTCTACGGATTTAAAGGATTTTCGATGTATTTTTGCTTGAACACGTATTTCACATTTAGAGATGGTATCGAAATCACAATCAGAAATTAATTCTAATTTATGTATATTTATAATGGAATTATAATTAACATGTCCTAATCTACAATGCCATAAATTAATAAAATCAACAATATAAACAGAAGATTTCTTTATTAGATTCAACTTAATCATACCGTTACAAGAGTATCCATGTCCAATGAATCTACCATTCTTAGACAACACTAGCTTATCAGACTCATACACCATCTTGAATCCTCCTTTGTTAAGAAGGTATCCAAATACCAAATTCTTACACATATTAGGTACATAAAATACATTTACTAGTGTAAGAACTTTTCCAGAGGTGAAAGTAAGTTCTATAGTGCCTTTTCCCAGAACTTTGCTTGGAACCTTATTTGCTCCAGTAACTTCGTCGGCTACTCCTTTATTTTCTTCGTAACTCTTGAACAGATTACGGTCTTTGCAAATGTGAATGGTTGCTCCAGTATCGAACCACCAATCATTATCATTTCCGCTAACGGAGTTCGCCTCTTGCACTACAGCCATAAGCGAGTCTTCGACCACATTCACTTTTTGTTGTTTTTTCCGAAGACGGCAGTCTCGGGCATAGTGGCCGGGCTTGTTACAAAAATAACAAGCACCTTTCTTTTTGTTGTTGGTTTTGGAATGATTATTCTTCTTAAACTGTGTCTCATTCTTTGGCTTTAACTTATCAGTAATTTCAACATTATTTGCCTTAGAATGGGACTCAGTTTGCGGATTATCATCTAGATCGCGTTTGCGAGAGTCTTCTTCATACGAAGATGACGCTGTAAACTATCTAAATTATAATCCGTTTCTACATGCTTCATCTTTTTCTTATAATCATTCCAACTATGCGGAAGTCTCGAAATTATAACTCCAACAACAAAAGATTCAGGGAGATCAATTCCAGCATCTTTAAGTTGATTCACCAACAGTAAGATTTCGCTTACTTGTCCGATTATGGACTTATTGGTGACCATTTTGAAATCCATAAAATTAGAAATAAGAAACTTTTTATTACTTGCCTCGGATATGCGGTACTTATTCTCCAGAGCAGTCCAAAGTGCCTTCGCTGTTTCCAAGGTCCTATGAGCATTGTAGATTGGGGTAGATAGCGCATTCAGAATATGGCCTCTGCATAGAAAATCGTCCTCTTTGCGCTTTGCACGTTTAGCCTTTAGAGCAGCATCATCCTTATCAGTTTCCTCCGGGATTTCTTCCAAGTCATTTTCCAAAATGTAGAACAACTTGACGGTGACCAAGAAAAATTTCATCGTCTCTTGCCAACGAGTGAAATTATCGCCATCAAAACTCTCTAATCGTGATAGATGCTGATTCATAACTTGTAGAGCGCTCGAACCTTCCATGGTTGAAAACTATTGTCTGAAATTTGTTGGGGATTTTGCGGTTCGAGACAAATTTGATGGCGATTACGATGAAGATAATATTGTACTTCCGACTTCAAGGATCTATGGAATAGATTCTTTCAAACAATAGTTCAACCCACCAGGTACAAACGGGTTATCGAACTATCGACTTTCAGGATTCAATGAAGCCCTATAACAGCGTAATCGGATTCAAAGTTTGCACGCCTTTGATCCGACCAAGAACACTTTAGCAATGGTTTCTGATGATGCAATTTGTATAGAATAGAATGAAGAGGAAGAAAGAACAAATCTGCAACAATTCAACGTTTGCAACACCTTGCATTACAAAATATAGAGTAATGGAAGTGCAACGATTAGCAACACTTCCCTGGCGTTGCAGATCTGTGCAAGAAGAAGAAGAAGAGCACCAGAAAAAACTGTCCTCAACGATTTCTGGGCGTCACTATTTATAGTGGTAGAGAGGTGCCGATTCGCCAAGCGTCACAACCGTTTGCAACGGCCGTGTCTATTCATTTTGCAATGGTTCAAAAACGGTCGTGTCTATTCATTTTGCAACGTTTTTAAAAACGTTACAATTTCCCGCCATTAATTCAAATTTAGAAATTTCGGTTTTGGGTCCTTAACGGGCTGAAATCCAACTCGTTACTGTTTACATATGATCCAAAAATATTTTCGGATCCGAACCCGAAACCCGTACCCGACCCGGTTCGGTCGGACGGACGGTGGCGGCGCGCGTGTGGTGTTGCATGACTTCTCTCCTCACAACAAAGCAAACATGTGGGAGCCCCAAGGCCCCAACATCCACATGAAGATACTTTATTAATACAAATATATTGTATAAGATTCTATCATGTGGGACTAACTTCTCTTCTTCCTCTTTACTTCTTCTCTTCCAAATCAAAAAACCAAAGCCCCAATAAAATGTTTGAAAATTTTACAACAGTTTGGAATATGGAGATTGAAGATAGAGGTGATATCGAACAAGGAGAGAAGATTTTTAAAGTTGTGTCTGCACATAAGCAACTTAAAGATATGTATTCTACTATAATAGAGGATCTGTAAGAAAAAGCACTCCTGTGCATTCGACTATGCCATTCAAATGAAGTGATTTGGGATTCTAATCGCTACGAACATTATTTATGTAATTTTTAGGTAAACGCCCCATCGATATAGGGTGGAGCTAACGATTCATAAAATAATTGCTAACTTTAATTTTATAGAGGATCCCCATAGTTTATTAACATTTTGAATGTTGGCAATAATATTCCACACAAACAGATCGAACAGATCTAATAAGAAAATTAAAAAAGGGAAAAACAAACAGATTTCTAATTCAGCAAATCTTCTTCCACTTTACATTTTATTATTTATGTTTGATCTCTATTTCATATAGTTACAATACTTTCTAGTCAAAGAAAATTGCTATAGAATTCAACAGTCTCCAGTATTAGAAATTATATATAGAACTCTCTGTATTTTTATCCCTCGTTTACTACCACGCTGAACGGTGTATTCTCCTTGATTTTTGGTACAATTTTCCTTTTAGGTCCTCTAAAAAATCAATATTCCACAAAACTACTATCATTAACATAGTAATTAATGTTATCATTATTTCTTTTGATAAAATCAAAATACTCTTATTTACATTTATTTCTTTTGATAAACTCATAGTCATTATTTCTTTTTAATCTAATAGAGATTTCTTCGACTTCTCCATGTTATCATTACAAATTTTTTTCATTCCCCATTCGTTTTCTATAATTATTTTACATCCCTCCCATTTAATTTTTTTTATCATGTTATCTCTTCCTCCAATTCAGTTTCATATGTATAATATAATTCAATAAAAAACTAAAAAAAATTATTTTCAATCTAAGTCAATTTAAAATAGTTTTTTAGTCAATCTTTTTAATTTTTTTATCTAACTATAATTTGATTGAATTCATCGTCGGTTCTCTATTTATATTTTGCTGAGTTGTGTTTCTATCTGTGGCTTTCAATGTTATAGGTTTCATGAAAAAATTATCTAAAAGCCTCCAGAAAGCCTTGGCTTACTGATTTATCAAGTTGGATTTAATGGTTTGATTTTTATTTCATTATCTTTATTTTTTTTAATTTAAAGTTGAATTTTTTGTTTTAGCTTTAAATATACGATTTCAGATATTTACTTCAAATTTTGTGTCCAAAAAATTATTTTCTTCTTATTTTTGTTACAGTTTGTATGGATGTGAATTAGGTTTCCTTTATACTTTTAGAAGGTTATTGGATTTATTAATATATTGATATCACATAATCTTTGGTCCTTTTGTAAAATCTATAATACATAAAGCTTGACTATTTTTCATCCTTAATTTTTTATTTACATCGACGTTCATCTTATTTGTATTCGTTCAGTGCGATTATCATTTTCATTTCCCTCATTCATTTCTTAGGGAATAATTGGCTTACTAACATATAGATATAAAATAATCTTAAACTTTTTATTATACACAAGAGGTAAAGTTGATCTTTTTTATTTTGAACTATAAGTATATACAAAGTTAAGTTGGGAAAAATCCCATACTTTCTTGTTATTTTAGTTTTAATCGGTATCATTATCAACTTGGTTTCCTTCGTATTCTGCAATAGGTTATTGGATTTATTAATACATCGATATCATAGAATCTTTGATTATATTTATAAAATCCTTGACATGTAATGCTGAATTATTTTTTAGTTCTCAAGTTTTATATTTACATTGACGTTAATCTGATTTGTGTTTGGTTAGTATGATCACGAATTTTATTTTCTTTTTGTATTTTGTATAGTATAATTGGTTTATTAAAACATGTATATACCAAACAATCTTAAATTGTGTATAATCTGAGATAAAACTAATGTTTTTTCATTTTTAAATTCAAGAAAATTAAGTTGGGGAAAATATCATCTATGAAGTAAAAGAATTGTCAAATAATAAATTCTACATTGTATTTGAGAAAAAATATAAATGTATAAATATTACTTTTGTTATGTCTACCGTATATAACTTTATGTTGAAAGTTTAGTTTAAAAGAGGTGTTATATGAACTTAATTTTTAATTAAATATTTTACTTTTTTATACCCAACCTAGACTTATTTTTGTAATATGAGATATTATCCATCTTAAATGTCCTTTGGTTTAATACATTTTCTTATAGTGATGTTTCATTGACCATGAAATGTACATAAATAGCGCACATTTTTCTATTTAATGCATGGTTAACACTGAATTCTTGAAGATTTTATGGAACACAATAGTAGTTATCTTTTATTTTCTACAAAGATTATTTGATGCTATATTGTTTTGATTTCATTTTGCAGTTTGGAGATGCTTATAAATCATTGCGAATTGAAGATGTGTTATTGATAATGTTTACATGTAAACTAACTTCAAATAGAAAGAATTGTATTTAAAAGGAATAAATTGATAATATTTATTTAATTCAAGTTCAAACTAATTTGAGAATTATTATAATTAATTCTCTTTTATTTAAATTTATTATTGGAGAACAGTTATCCTTTAATCCTAATCAATTCGTATACACTTTTAGTCAATATAACATTTTTTAAGTAGCTGTGACGCCTCTGTCACAATCCTGTGCTATATTTTCCTTTTATTAGTAGTTAAGGTGCTTCTGCCTTACTCCTGTTTGTAAAATGTTTTATTACGTCGTAATAAAAAGTGGACGGTCCACTATAAAACCGGCTGGCCTTGCCAAAAAAAACATTTTATTTTTATGATGGATTAAGAATAATTTTTAATTTTACTTAATTGTATATCTCTAAAGTATACTTTTATTAAACATGTTGTGTAGCTCTTATTCACATTTTCAAACAAACTATGATCATGTTCAAATAGTTGGAATCATCAAAGTTAGAATATGCATAGGTAACAAGTCAAGGTTTTTAAAAAGACCAAATATAGTAACAATAATACAATGGATACTATGTACTTAATTATGAGTTAAAAAATTATTGCATGATCTATAAACCTAAATGATACTCTAGATGCAGAAGATGGAAGATCAAATGGTTAAACTATTAATTCTCATCTATGCTTTTAGTTTCAAAAATAAAGGTAAGTTTAGTTCCTTTAATACTTTTAAACTTAAATATTTTATTTCAAAAAAAATACTTTTTTTAAACTCAATATAAAGTATGGGTAATTTAGTTAATTTGATAATTTGGTAATATTTTTATTTTATAATTCGGTTGTTTGATGTTATAATCGAATCCAATCAAATTTTCTGAAAATCAACCATATTTATGGCAAATTACTTTCTTAAGTTAGCATCAAAGAGAATTAATAGATAATAAGTTCTCTAATCTGTTTTGTGTTTGTTTAGTACGACCATGAATTTCATTTCTTTCATAAATTTATAAAGCATAATTGGTTTATTAACACATTTACATCAAAGAATTTTTTATCGAGTATAATCTGAGATAAAATTGATGTTATTTCCATTTTGAACATAAGTATTTAAGAAAATCAAGTCGGGACAATATTATCTACGAAGTAAAAGAATAGTCAAACAATAAATTTCTATGTTGCATTTCGAGAAAAGTATGTTGAAAGTTTAGTTCTAAATAGGTGTTCTATAAACCTAATTTTTATTTAAATATTTTATTTCGTTATACGCAACCCAGATCTATTTTTGTAATATTAGATATTTCATCTTAATCGACTTACGATAATACATTTTTCTATAGTAATGCTTCATTGACCATGAAATGTTAATAAATAGCGTGCATTTTCCTATTTAATGCATGACTAACATTGAATACTTGGAGATCTTATGGAACATCTTAGCAATTTTTTTTTATTTTCTATAAATATTGCTTATGCTATATTGTTTTTATTTTTTTACAGTGTGGAGATGTTTATAAATCATTACGAATTAAATATGGGTAAATAATAATGTTTATAGAGTATGTTAACTTCAAACGAAAAGAATTATATTGAAAAGGAATAAATTGTTGCTAATTTCATTTTATTCCAATCCAAAATTATTTGAGAATTATTACAATTAATTGTATTTTATTAATATTTAATCTAATTAAGGAATAGTTACATACTAAGTCCCCGTTCATGGACACCGCAAACGTTAACCAAAAAGCGATTAGCAAGAATTACGTCCGACTTATCTTAGATAAGTCGGACGTAATTGATACATCAGCTATTTAATGATCCACGTTTAGACTCTACAAAATGTAGCATTTTTACAAGATGTATTAATTATGTCCGACTTTTCTGAGATAAGTCGGACATAATTCCTGTTTTTTTGAATTTTTTGAAATTTTTTCTAAGTACGTAATAATACTTCCTATTCAATACTATATATTAATTAATAACAATTAACTAATAATTATTGCAGATATAAAAAAAACTATACATTACATAAATACTTCATATCCAACCTCTAATCTTCGACCTCTATTCCAATTTATCCACAAACGCCACAACCTCCAACCTCTAACCTCAAATCATAATTGTCCACTGACGCATCCTAATTCTCATTAATGCTAATTGTCTAATTTTATTTCAATATAACATTTTTTATGGATTAAAACTAATTTTTAGTTTTACTTCATTGTATATTTACAAAATATACTTTTATTGAATCATGTTGTATAGCTCTTATTCGTATTATTTGAAACAAACAAGGATAATGTTTAATTAGTTGGAATCAAGTCAAGTTTTTTAAGAAGCTTAATATAGTAACAATAATATAATGGCGTTATATACATAATTATTAGTTAAAAAATTATTGCATGATCTATAAACCGGAATGATACTCTGATACAAAAGATACAAAATTTGACTACTTATTTTATATATTACGTATAATTTTCATGTCATATTATGCTATATGTATTAATGAACATGCTGTTTAAATACTACTATAATATTTTCTCTTATTTAAATAGTAAAGTATAATGTCAAAATGTGTAATAATGAAAATGTTGTTTCATTAAGCCAAATTTAAATACTAGCTCACTTTGAGCATAATTTCTCTACTCTAGGATTAGAACACTATTATCAAACAAAATTGTGCACATATTTAAATTTATACGTTAAACATAGGATAAAACTATGTTGACTAATGTGAATTACATTTGAAAATTGATTAAATGACATGCTTAGTAATGTTGTGCTTACCAAGTTAGGAACAGTTGATAGTTGATGTAACATTTGTTGTACAAAGTCATTGTGCTCTAAAATATTAATTATACTCTATATCCTTCAAGACTATTTAAGTGGATTTATCAACACATTTTGTTAGCGGTATTCATGAAAAAGATAATTTGAAAATATACATCCCATAAATATGTGTTGTCATATTCATATAATATAAAATCTAAAAAAATACACCGTTAACTGAATTATATACTGAACCATGTATGCGTAGCACGGGTTCGCACTCGTATTTTTAAAATCTTTGATTTTTCTCTCATGAAGGTCTCGAGGTATTTATAGGGGTAGTATGGAGGCTCTTTTTGCTGAAATACCTCGAAAATATTCAAATAAAGCTATTATGGATGAAACACAACAAAATCCATCCAAATAGGCGGAAAATGGGCTTTTACCGAATGTGCAGTTGTTGTTCAAATTTCTCGCAAGTAGATTATGTGGCCGACACAAAAGGTTCGGCCCGTTCAAGACCAATTTTTATAACAAGATTTAAGCCTTCAAAGACATGTCAGCCTGCTATTCTAAGCCCGACCAAAATCCATGTCAGCTAGCACTTGTTAGCCCAACCACATGTCAGCTAGCACTTCTTACTTCTTAGCCTAACCCCATGTCAGCTAGCACTTCTTAGCCCAACCCAAAATCCATGTCAGCTAGCACTTCTTATCCCGATCCAATTTGAGCCATCCACAATCAACCTACCTCCTTCCTAGCCAATCCAACAAGTAGGTCACAGATAGGTTGGTCTGAACTCCTAAGCCTAGCTCGGCCCGGCTCAAGCCGATAAAATAACAAACTCATTTGACTTGACCCAATTTGAAGCGAGCAATTTGTGTCCCGGCTCTATCTCAACCTGCCTACGACCGACCACATACCGGCCATCTCGTCATTACACGATATGCTCGGCTCGGCTCGTCTCCTTCAGCTCTGTTCTTAGCCATCTTCAGCCTCTCTCTCAACAATCTTCGTAAATAAGCAACCGACCATCATTGTGTACAAGAAGCTTCTCTCCAGCCTTGCTTTCTAGAAAAGTGTGCTAGACGTCGAAAAGTACATTCTAATATGACCTAGTACACATAATACTGTGGTATTTCTACCAAAAGCATACCTACTCTTGTAGCATATCGCATTTCTCAGCACAAAGAACGCGTCCAGTATGACATTAAAGTCGATATGCATATCAACCACATTTCTAGCCGTCTTCCATCAAACCAAGCAACCTGATCTACGGTCGGGAATGATTCCCGTTTATTTGCGACACAATCTCAGTCATTCATTGATTGACTCCAGCTACTATAAATACCCTTTACCATAGCACATCAAAGGGGTTGAAATTTGATTGAAATTTAGTGAATTGCTTCAGAATTTTCACCCACGGCAAAACCGATTTCTTAAGCTTAACCATTATAGTTTTAAGTGCTTTAATTTCTTAATAATATCTTGTAATTCTTTGTAATTGTAAGAGATAAACATAGTAAGAGATCTTTATAGGGGACGTAGGTAAACTTCTGCCGAACCACTGTATACCTTGTGTCATTTACATTATTTACTCGTTTTACTCCTCATTTTCCATTTTTAAGCCCAGTGTTAGCAGGTAACCGTTATTAACACAAATGCATTAGTCTAATTTTGAGGTTGGCTAAATCTTTAGTCAACATTTTGGTGCTAAAAGGATGACATCCCCTAAAAGCTTCCACTTTCTTCACTTTTTCTCCTCTACAAATATTTATTCTAATTGTCATGGTGAACCATAATGGTGAGAACTAAGCTAACAACTCAAATGACCGTTAAACTGATAGAAATACTCTCGCCAATGTTGTTAACCCCATCCATAGGCTTACCAATGACATATGGTGAATTGTGCTTCAAGGCTTAACCAATGCGGGAACTTTCGCCTATGAAGTGAACGATCCAAGGGCAAGGTTGGATGCTCAGATGACCTTGAACATTGGTCCTCCACCACCTCTAGTAGCTGAACCAACTTCTCTCCAACCTACTGTCCCTAGTGGCTACCATCTTGTTAATACCGTCTAGGAGACGGTGGTGCTTGAAACCCCGATCGGAGTAGCTCATGTTCACAACATGAGAGAGCATGTTGTGCATGAGCCATCATGCTATTGAGATTGACCCAGAATTGGTCGCACATAGGGAACCAAGACATCTCTGTCCTCTTCAGTGGAACGACAATCAACTTTTAAATGCCTTCGGGCAATAGATGGAGCTCAATATTTGAGATTCGAGCATCTATGTAGTGGTGCTCATGTCATTTGGCAAAGAAAAAAGGGCCCCATCGGCATATTCCCGATCCCTTAGGGGTATGACCAGGCCTAGATCAAGAGAAGGGCGAGCTAAGCATTCACAATCACCCTTTGTACATAGGGAGAGGGGAGCCCATCTCCAGGTCATCATCATTACCATCACTCTCCCAACTATCACTGTTGTCGGTCTCCTACACCATAGAGACGCCATTTGAGCCCAATGTTGGTCATAAGCCAAACACTCCCATAACAGGCAGACGATAGCCTCCGGGAGGAACTCAGTTATCTTCGCCAACAACTCAATAGAATGCAAGCTTGGAATGCCAAGAGTGAAGCGCTATCTGATGATAAGAATGAAGAGTCATTTTCTAAGGAAATCCTGAATACATATGCCCACTGACATTATGTCTTACTGCCTATTGACAAATACGATAGAAGTGCTAACCTATTAGATCACATCACTACCTTCAACTCCATCACCCGGGCTGGCCAGCTGTCTGGCCCTACAAAGTGTATGTTATTCCCATCCACTCTTATTGGACTAGCCTCCTATCGGTTATGACATCTAAAATTGGGCAACATTCATTCTAGGCCCAGCTTTGCACATATTTCAAGACCAGTTTTTTTGCTTCCATGACCCATGTAATGATGGATAATAAGCTAGGTAACATCAGGTAGGGCTGATCGTGAATCTTTGATCGTATGTGAATCGCTTCAATAATGACTCCACCTCGGCTAAGGGTGTCGAAAAGAGCAGCATGGTTGTGGCCCTATAATTAGGGGTTAGATACAAGTCCCGAATATGGAAGGAGTTATAGAAGTGGTTAGTCATGTCCCTGATAGGTTTATATTAATGTGTGAATTGCATCATGAGGATGGAGGACGACAATCTTTCAAATGGCGATGATGAGGACCAACTTTCAGAAAAAGCCGGTTCTCTTGAAATTTCAGACCGTCGAGGTAATGGTCGACAAAACAACAACAAGAGGCGCACAGAAGATGGCATTCAGTACAAGCCCAGGTATACTCACTATGCCACCTTGACTCGAGATATGGAATCCATATATCTTACAACCAGAGACCAAGTACTATTACAAAGACCACCTACCGCTAGGACTAGGAGAAGGAAGGAACCTCATGACAATGGCAAGTACTGCGTGTTCCATCAAATCAATGGCCACTCCATTAACGAGTGTTGTATACTCAAGGAAGATATAAAAGGCTGATCTGAGAAGGGATGCTTGTAGAGTTTGTTTGGCATTAGATCGAACAAAGGGCGGCTTGTAAATATTAGCCAGCTCAAACTCAATCGTCCAAAAATAATATCACAATTAGTGCCAGCAGTTTGACTATCTTTAGAGGCATGCACGTAACCGTGAGAACCTAGGGAGCATAGTCTATAGAATATAATAGTATATGATTTTTGTTTGATGCTAATAAACATATATAAATATATTTTAAATATGTTTGATGTAGTAATATTACAATATCATAGAAATAAATAGACATATAAATATTTGTTTCATTAAAATTTTAATATCATATAGAATTACAACAGGAGCTTCGATAATATTTTTATACGACATTTTAATACAGTAGTTTACACTCTCTCGTGTACAACTTTTTCAATACTCTCTCACTCATAACACTTTCAATACGATAATCACTCTATATTTATCCTCACTCACTCAAATAAAAGTTTTTATCTCCTTGCTTCAGCTCTTATCCAGACAGAAATCTGTTCTACCGGACAAACATCGAAGCAGTAAAAAACAGAAACTATTTGAAAGTACAATAATAAAATATATTTAAACTCGATATTACCTAAGTTTATTGGTTTTGGTCTCATATTTTTTAAGTAGGCACCACGAATAAGGACCAGTGCTATAGGTATACACAAGGACCAATCCAACATGTTCGTATGAAATGAAAATTTAAAATTGATTCAATATGTGCACGAATAACTTAAGACATGCACTGTGTATCACTATACATGCCTTAAGGCCGAGCAACTTCAAATAAACCAAACCAGGATTGCAACAAGAACACGGCACATAACAAGCAAGACATGCACAAGCAACTACACAAAAGGTGCCACACATACTAAACCAGCAAGCACAATCTCAGGCACACAAGATGTTAACTCCCATTTTTATGCCGACCTAAAACTCTGCGACCTAAGGAAGTTAGCGACCTAACAACCTAAGGAAGTTAGCGACCTAACGACCTAAGGAAGTTAGCGACCTAACGACCTAAAGTTCTACACGACTTAACGACCTAAGGGACTTCACGACTTAACAGACTCTACGACCTAAGGAAGTTAGCGACCTAACGACCTAAAGTTCTTCACGACCTAAAGTTCTTCATGACCTAACAGTCTTCACGACCTAACCCCTGAAGCGGCCCAGCGACTTAACAACTTAACGAGCTAAGGAATTAGCGACCTAGTGGCTCCAGTCTTCAGCGACCTAAAAGCTTCGCAACCTAACTTCACAAAGCAGCACAACGACCTACCACTCCATCAGGCTAACTTTTTAAGTCGCGAGTAGGCCACGACCTAACTTAGGTCGCTCGCGACCTACAACCTAACTTAGGTCGTACACGACCTAAGACTTGGGGGTCAAATTTCGCCCAGAACCACTCCTATAAATACGGCCACAACTCCAACGACAAGGGGACTTTTCGGATGATTCTCTGAAGCGCCGTTACTCTGCAGAATTCTCAACTCATTCAACACTTGAAGAACTCCAAACATTCAAGACACTACAACAAGCTTCGGAAGAAATCTTGCACATCCGACACGGATTCAACAAGTTTCATCATCGAAGTTTGAGCTACAAGTCTAGAGTGTTTTTGTGATCAAAGTGTATCGTATTTTGAAGTGTATTGTATCATCTTGTAACCAAAATCAGCAATAAAGGAATTCAAAGTGGACGTAGGCTCGATCTTAAACCAAACCACTATAAATCGCTGTCTTTTACCGTTTTCTTCTATTTACTGCTTATTTCTTGTTCCCGTATCGCGGGTGGTGCTTTCACAACTTTACTACACACACCGGGTGTTAACGTTCAATTTTCAGCGTTAACATTTTGGTGCTTTCACTGAGAAACCAACTCAGGGCTGTATTCACCATAGCTTCACGAAAGTTTGTTGAAAAAGTTTCCTTCAAGACCAGAAGTCTGTCAGACATAATGGCTCCCGGAAGAAAACGCAAATCTATTAGATCTGAAGATGCTCGTGATAATACCGCCACTTCTCCTTCTCCAAGTCAGACAGCTCCAAGCGTTGGAGTGATGCGAGAAGAGTTAGATGCTGCTGTGTCCGAGCTGTATCAGCAATTTGAAACTCAGAATACTCTAATGATGGAGAAGTTAAATGCTTTGCTTGGGGCTAGTCAAAGGCCAGTAAATAATGAAGAAAACTTTGCTGATGCTGTTCACAACTCCGAAGGGAGAAATATTCCTCAAGGGGGATCAGGCGCCGCTGAAGGGGCACCTCTCCAGGCTGAAGGATCCAGGCCATCGCCAGTTCTCCACGAGCATTTGCCCAGGCAAACCTCCGAGAAAATGGCCGAAGTCTACTCCGCAAAGTCATTAAACAATGAGGAATATCTCTCAGGCATGATTCGGCAAATAATGAAAGAAAGCATGCAGAGAAATGAAGATGAATGCGAGTGGGGATTTGCTCCGAGTAAAACTCCATTTACTGAGAGGATTCTAAAGGCTGAGTTTCCCAGAAAATTTGTTCCCCCTACCATTCCTGCTTATCGGGGGACAAGTGACCCGAATCAATTCTTGTACAAATATGATTGGCACATGACCGACGCCAGAGCAACTGATGAGATTAAATGCCGGTACTTCCCGGTATATTTGGACGGAGTGGCACTTCTTTGGTTTACCAAACTCCCCGTTCGATCTGTGGACCAGTTTTCCGATTTAACCCGGAAGTTTAAGGAGCAATTCAGACTGTACGCTTCAAAGGCGAAAGACATAATGTCGTTATCTAGTCTCGAGCAGAATCCAGGAGAGTCGATTAAATCCTTCTTGAATCGTTTCAACATAGCTCTGGCAGAAGTCGACAATGCGGAGCCACGTATGATTTTGACTTATCTAATGCGGGCTATCGATAAGTCAAGCGAATTTGGAAAATGGCTGAAAATGAAGGAGCCAAATTCACTCGAAAAATTTTATAAGAAAGCTGATGAGTTCATACGCTTGGAAAATCTTCCGGCACCAATGAAACTAGTGGCAGCAAGAGTGGAAAATAACGTTGCTGCTTCAGCTAAGAAAGATTCCGGAGGTCAGAAGAGGAAGAAAAATGATGGGAAGGAACAAAAGGATATAAAGATACCTCGCTTCTTTAAACCCTCGGATTTCACTCCTTTAACCGACACTCCGGAGAATATCTTCTTTGCCACCAAGGATGCCGTGGATTATCCTAAACCAGCTGAGATAAAACCTGGAAAGGGTGCTATGCAAAATGGAAAGTTCTGTCGATTTCATAACCAACCCGGTCATGATACCAACGAGTGTCGTCATTTGAAGAGCTTAATTGAAGAATTGTTGAGGGAAAACAAGCTACAACAGTATGTTAAGAAGAACAGGAATGACCCAACTTCGTCTACCCAGGTGTAGCAACTCCCTACTCATCCATCTGGCTCGGGTAAAGGCACTACCGCACATGAATCCGAAAGGCCTGTTATCAATGTGATTACAGGAGGCCCACACCCAGCGGGCAGAAGCTGGGGTGAAATGGAACGATATGCTCGTGCTTTGAAATATACCCCAACTGAAGAAGATGTTTTTGTTTTAGAAGACGCTGCACCCCTGAAACAGCAAAAAAGTTCTAATGATGATATTGTGTTCAAAGCCAGGGATTCTATGGGTATTGAAGCTCCAACTATAGATCCCTTGGTTGTTTCTGCAGGAATTGGGCCAGCTATTGTAAGACGAGTGCTTGTCGATTGCGGTGCTTCCTGCAATATACTCTTCAAGAAAACATTTGATCAAATGAAGATTCCAATGGCTGATGTTCAGGCTTCATCACAAAAGATTATTGGGTTCACTGGGGAACCGCAGCAACCAATTGGGACTGTCGACTTGTTTGTGGAACTTGGAGAGGGGCAGAAAAAGGTAGTTCGGAAACAGACTTTTGTAATTGTCGATGGATTTTCTGCCTACAATGCCTTCCTGGGCCGGCCAACTTTAGCTGCATTCAAAGCCATTCTCGCCCCGTACTGCTTAACTATGAAATTTCCTACAGATAATGGTGTCGGTGTCATTAAAGGAGATCAAAATGCTGGGCGGGAATGTTATCTTATAGAGCTTCGAGAGGCCAGGAAGAGAGAGATGGGAAAAGATGCGGCAGCCCCCCTCCGCATCAAAAACCCAACCTTGTAGCAAATACAGGGTGGTCCCTGCATTGGCGAGCATAGTGGTGCAAGGAAAGAAATGGACCCCAGAAAAGCCAGTGCAGAGGAAAATAGAGTGGTGCCGATGGAGGTAACGGTACCAGTACCTGTTGATCTCAAAGACCCAAACAAAGTGCTAAATGTGGGTTCGCAACTCAGTATGGCAGTCCAAAGTATGCTAATATCATTTTTGAAAGCAAATCTGGACGTATTCGCTTGGAGCCACGCCGATATGTGTGGAATATCTCCAGAGATTGTTGTACATACTCTGAATATCGATCCAAAATTCACACCTGTGAAACAGAAAAGGAGAACCCAAGGTCCAGAAAGGTCAGCAGTGCTAAAAGAAGAAGTAGATCGGCTCATGGAGAATGGTTTTATCAAAGAATCCAATTATCCAAATTGGGTTTCAAATCCAGTACTGGTTAAAAAAGCAAATGGAAAGTGGAGAGTATGCATCGATTTCTCAGATTTAAACAAAGCCTGTCCCAAAGACTGCTTCCCGTTACCAAGGATTGATCAGCTAGTAGATGGAACAGCAGGGCACGAATTGTTGTCTTTTATGGATGCTTACTCCGGGTACAACCAGATTATGATGCATGAGTCAGATCAGGAGGATACGAGTTTCGTCACAGATGTTGGTCTTTACTGCTACAAAGTTATGCCCTTCGGGTTGAAGAATGTAGGGGCAACATATCAAAGGCTTGTCAATGCAATGTTCAAATCACAGCTTGGGAAAACTATGGAAGTCTATGTCGATGATATGTTGGTGAAATCAAAGAAAGCAGTTGACCATATGGATCACCTAGCAGAAATGTTCGCAATTCTCCGAAAATATGGAATGAAGCTCAACCCTTTGAAATGTTCATTCGGAGTAGAGTCCGGGAAGTTCTTGGGATTTATCGTAAGCGCTAGGGGCATTGAAGCTAATCCTGCTCAAATTACTGCTCTGAGAGAAGTCAAAGCCCCTAGGACAAAGAAGGAACTGCATAGCCTTAATGGGAAAGTTGCTGCTTTAAGTCGGTTCATCTCGAAAGCCACTGATAAATGCATCCCTTATTTGACGCTTTAAAGAAAGGAAAGAAAAACTTCGAATGGACACCTGAATGCCAGAAAGCTTTCGAGGAACTAATCCACCACATGGAATCACCTCCAATACTTTCCAAGCCCAACAATGGCGAAGACCTTTTCATATACTTAGCAGTTTCGTCTCATGCCCTGAGTGCAACACTAGTGTGGGAGGATGCAAAAGTTCAATGCCCGGTTTACTATATCAGCAAAAGACTCACTGGGGCAGAAATGAATTATTCAAAGCTAGAAAAGCTTGCCTACTGTTTATTGATTGCTTCCAGAAAGTTAAGGCCGTATTTTCAAGCTCATCCTATCAAAGTTCTCACTGACCAACCCCTAAAGCAAGTCCTATTTTGCCCTGAAACTTCTGGCCGTCTTCTGAAGTGGAATATTGAACTTAGCCAATATGATATCACTTATCATCCCCGAAGAGCGATCTACGGACAAGCTTTAGCAGATTTCATCGTAGAGTACACAGATAAGGGTGACAGTGAGGAAGAGATTACAGTTGACATCCCGACCAAATGGAAGTTATATGTTGATGGCTCAAGAAATGATTACTGTTCCGGAGCTGGAGTTGTGCTTGAAACCCCAGAAGGGCGGTCATTATGTTACGCATTGAGGCTGGAATTTCCTTCTACAAATAATGAAGCAGAATATGAAGCCCTAATTGCTGGATTAAAGATTGCAAGAGAACTAAACATCAAAGCATTACAGATGTTCAGTGATTCTCAGCTTATTGTATGTCAAGTCAAGAAGGAGTTTCAAGCTAAAGGAGGAAATCTGCCTGCTTACCTGTCCAAAGATTCTGAACTTCTCAATGATTTCGATCACTATTCAATAAGCCACATACCTCGAGAGGAAAATATGAAAGCATATTCTCTTGCAAAGTACTCAAGCTCCGGAGAAGCTCAGTTATTGGGATTGGTTCCTGTGGAGGTCTTGTCAGCACCAAGCACCGATGAAATGGACATCGACTGGATCATGGCTATATCTCAAGAGCAAGAGTCGTGGATGACCCCGATCAAAGAATATCTGCTCAACGGTTCCCTGCCAGAAAATTCTAAAGAACGCCGAAAGCTGTTAAGAAAGACATCGAGATATGTAATTCAAGACGGTCGGTTATACAAACGGGGATTCTCAATGCCATTACTCCAATGTGTAACCAAGGAAGAAGCTAAGACAATTTTAGCAGAGGTACATGGAGGAGAATGTGGAGACCATTCAGGTGGCCAAACTCTTGCCAAGAAAGTTCTCCGGTACGGGTATTTTTGGCCAGATATTAATCGAGATGCTGCTATCTACTCTCGAAAATGCGACAAATGTCAGAGATTTGCAAAAATCCCAAGAGCACCCTCCACCGAACTAACACAGATGGTCAGTCCATGGCCGTTCGCCATTTGGGGGATAGATCTAATCGGACCTTTACCGATTGCCAAGTCAGGAATCAAATATGCTATTGTTGCTGTTGATTATTTCACAAAATGGGCTGAAGTTGAACCTTTGGCTACTATTACCTCTAAAAAGATGATAAATTTTGTGACTAAAAATATCATTTGCAGGTATGGTGTGCCGCAGAAGATAATCACAGACAACGGTACTCAATTCGAAAGTGAAGAGTTCCAAGACTTCTGCAAGCGATTCAAAATCCGAAAAAGTTTCTCAGCAGTGGCTCATCCGCAAGCAAACGGGCAAGTGGAAGCAGTAAATAAAATTATCAAGTCAACATCAAAAAGCAGCTTGAAAAAGCAAAAGGTGGATGGGTTGATAAGCTGCCACTAGCACTATGGGCATACAGAACGACCCATAAAACTACGACTGGGCACACTCCATTCTCATTGGCATACGGATCGGAAGCAATGATTCCAGTAGAGGTAGAAGTCCCTTCACACAAGAGAGTTCATTTCAACCAGGCCGAAAATGAAAAACTGCAACTCGAAGCACTTGACTTTCTTGATGAAAGAAGGGAAGAAGCTAGACTCAGAGTTGCGGCCCATCAGCAAAGAATTGCAAGGCACTTCAATTCTAAAGTCCGTCAACGAAGCTTTGAAGTCGGGGATTTAGTCTTGAAGAGGATCATGACAGCAGTAGGAGTATTTGGACCAAATTGGGAAGGGCTGTATGTCATTGGCAATAAACTTCTTGATGGCACATTCAAACTCACAACTGTTGAAGGAGATCCAATTCCGAGAGCCTGGAACAGCAATCACTTGCGTCCATATTTTACTTAAAAGCAATGCTTGAAATTGTAAAATGGCAATGGATGTATCAATTGAATTGTAAACCATTGTAAAATCAGTGATGATCAATAAAAGAGCTATAAAGTGGATGTAGGCCCAGTTCTTGGCCGAACCACTATAAATTCTGTGTTCTTTATTATTATAAAATGCATGTTTCATTTCGATGTGTAAATACTCTAAATGTATTGCTAAAATATCGATTTAATATTGCAGGACATTAAAACAAAGCTTACCCATCACAAAGCCAAGTGAGCCCCGTAAATCATTCAATAAACAAATTTCAAGCCACAAAAAGTTCCAAATTTGAATCGAACATAAGATGAACTTCACACAAAAGGTTGATAATTCCACCGAAGGGCACTTTTCAAAAGAAAAGGAACCAGGCGCCTATTAACTAATTAAGATCGTCTGTACAAACAGACATCTAATTAGATAACTCGTGCCTACCCCATGGAAATCATTTAACAGTGAAGTTCACTTCTTCGAATGAAGCAAGCCACTTGCTAAAGAAAGGAATATGGGTTCAGAAACGATAACAGGGGACCACTAATGAGCAAACAACAAAGAGATGTGGGCGAGCTAATCAACAAAAGCCCTCTTCAAAGGGACAAGACCTCTTCGGAGGCGCAACTCTTCGGAGGATAAAGACCTCTTCGGAGACACAAGCCCTCTTCGGAGGCACGCCAATAAATGGAAGTGCTCTTCTCAACAAAGAGGTTGGTGGAACCACTGAGGCACAAGGCCTTTGTTAACTAATTGAGATCGTTTGTGCGAACGAACATCCAATTAAATAACTTGCGTCCGCCCCATGGATCCATTTAACTGTGAGAAAGTAACTTTCAGGCAATCAAATAAAGACCTCTCCGGAGGCACAAGACCTCTTCGGAGGCACACTGCCCTCTTCGGAGGCAGAAGACCTCTCCCGAGGCACTGCAAGCCCTCTTACGAGGCACAAGCCTTCCCCAAAGGCACATACTGCCCTCTCCGGAGGCAGAAGACCTTCCCCAAGGCACACAAGACCTCTCCGGAGGCACAAGACCTCTTCGGAGGCACGTCCCAAGAATGAAATGCTCTTCTCAAACAATAAAGTTGACAGAACTACTGTAAGGGCACCTTCCCAAGCAGAAGGAAAAGACTCTTGCTAACTAGTCGCGATCGTTCATATAAACGAACATCTGACCGGACAGTTTGTGTCTACCCCGGGGGTCCATTCAACTGTGAGAAAGTAATTTCAAGCGAGTCAAACAAAAAGCCCTCTAACGAGGCACAACAAATATAAAAGAAAGCCCTCCTCAGAGGCACACTTCAACTCTCAAGGAAGATCTACTTGTTTAGCTTGAAAAATTCTTCCCCAGAAATTGAAGTGCTAAGTAAGATCCTCTTTAGAGGCCCGCTTTACCACGTAGGAGAATTCACTCGTCAAAAATATGAAGTGACCATCTCCGAAGGTCGAAGCGCAAAAACTTCTCCAAAAACGAGACACGCTCCATTAAAGTAGAATAATTGTTTCTCCAAAAATGGAATAGTTATTCTCCAAAATAAGAGTACAAGTCTCGTCAAAAGAAAAAGATGTTGCAATGCACTTGTGGTATAGGGGCAATATCATACAATACAACTACATCAATAAAAGTAGTATTCAAGCAACATACCACAAGTTCATTACAATATCATGCAAAAAAGATGTGGAATAAATGAATTCTCAAACACGGACAAAAGTTTGTACAAATAAAAAGAATCGTTTATTCTACACTAAAATAAGAAATAGTACATAAGAATTTGACAAGTAAAAGAATTGTTTTATTCAATACTGTGAAAATTCTTTACATGTACAGTTTTGAAGAAAGCAGGGACCGGTACCCGCACAACCTCCGGTCAATACATTCAAAAAGCAAAACAAGAAGCCTAAAGTCCAGCCTATCATTCCTTCTTCCCACCACCCTTAGAGCACTTTCCCGGCTTGATTAATAGTTTTGGAAGCCGTTGTGGACGAGTCGGAGGCAGAGGAGAAGGAGGAGTGGTCGGATCTTCTTCTATTTTGTCTTCTCCAGCTGAAGTCCCTTTCCTCTTTTTCTTCCTAAGTGCACGCTTCCCCTTCCTCTTCGAAGAAGACTCACTTCCCGGGCTAGCCAGCTGTCTGGCCCTACAAAGTGTATGTTATTCCCATCCACTCTTATTCACTACGCCATAGATGACCTTCTGCAACACAAAAAAATGTTGGCTCAGGCCCGAAAAATGTTGCCACAGGTCTATGGCAACACTTTTAGGGTGATGCAATTTTTGCCGTTGCCTTAGACCTCAAAGGCAACATTTTGACTATCTAAGGCAACATAAGTGATATTGTTGCAATAGAACCCTATTTGGGTCTATGGCAACACCCATAGGTATCTGTAGCAACATTCCAAAATGTTGCTATAGATATTAACTTTCTGAATTTGTGGGGCCCACAATGTAGAGCATATTTGATTTTTTAATAAAAATAAATATTTATTTAATAAAATGCTATTGCACAGAATTTGATATTTAAACAGTAATTTATTTAAATAAATATTTTATTTCAACATTTGAAATAATACAAATTCCTGACTCCACTATTTTACAATTCAATGATATATAACACTGATATTCACATATACAGATATTCCTCACTACATCACTCAGTTCACTCATTACATATGCAGTTTCAATTTATACCGACACTGACAAATATATGACGAGCCGAGTGCCGAGCCGAAGGCGAGCCGAGAAGCGGGTCCGGGCGTAGCGCCGGCGGGGGTCCGGGGCACCGCCCGATTCATCCGATTTCGGAAGATCGAGCCTTCTTTGAAACGACGTAAAATGATGCACAAATGAACACCTCCTGCGAATTTGAACACCTCCTCGATGATTGACTTTTGCAACTCTTTCATGGCTTCTTCTGAATCATCCGACCTTTTTCCAGCCATCATTCTTAGCAAATTGTTCAGTGAAAACTGAAATAACCTTGCTTTTAGCTCTGCCTGGGTAAAAGACCTGAAACCATGATAAATCAAAATTAACATTTTATCGAACAGGTTGCGTGTTACACTTTATCGAACCATGGTAAAAGACCTGAAACCATGAAAACTTCGGCAACTTACATCCCCAAACTACTGCAACTTACACTGCCACGAACCTCTACACAAAATTGACATTTCATCGAACAGGTCACGGACTTCGGCAGCACGAACCTCTACACTGCCACCATCCCCAAACTGCTGCAACTTACATCCCCAACAGCCCTTAACCTATGCCAAAACACTCACCAAACCTCATTACCAACCCGCTGCCGCTGCCACTGCCAACTAAAATCTCACAGTTACAAATCTTCACCCAAACCCACACATACTTCTAAACCACCAGCCTCCATCCTCTAATTGCCTCACCAACAAACTATTTCAGTTGCCAAATTCGACTTCAGGTTGCCAAATCGCCTAATCACCTTATCAAAATCGCTGGTTACCCATTCCGACAACCCAAACAGACATTTCCAGATCTCGGCAACAAAGCAAACGGCGCTTGACATGTAGGCAAACAACAGCGAAATTGGAGGTGAGAACGAAATGGGAACGAAGCTTGTCTGAGATCACTACCAAACTTTGAAAAAAGGACGAGATTTTGTTTTTGGAAGAAAAAAAAAGAAACGAAAATATGATTTGGAAATTAGGGATTTCGAAAATTGGGGGTGAGAACGAAAATGATATGAAAAGTAAAGCGGGAAAACGAAAATTTATGGCAAATTGTAGCGGTGATCCAGTTTAACAATCAGATTAAATGTAGACCGTTGGATCGTATTCACGCGGATTGCTAATTTTATTAATTTTTTAATCTGAATACATCTATAGCAACACTATATAAAAATGTTGCATCGTGTTACACTTTTTTAGCTAGAGCAACACATTTTTATGGCTAAGGTAACACCATAAATACAACGTTGCAGTAGGACCAAAATTTTATATTTATCGCAACATTTTAGCTGGCAACACCTTGCAAAAATGTTGCAGAAGGTCATCTATGGCGTAGTGATTGGACTAGCCTCCTATCGGTTCTGACATCTAAAATTGGGCAACATTCATTCTAGGCCCAGCTTTGCACATATTTCAAGACCAGTTTTTTTGCTTCCATGACCCATGTAATGATGGATAGTAAGCTAGGTAACATCAGGTAGGGATGATCGTGAATCTTTGATCGTATGTGAATCGCTTCAATAATGACTCCACCTCGGCTAAGGGTGTCGAAAAGAGCAGCATGGTTGTGGCCCCATAATTAGGGGTTAGATACAAGTCCCGAATATGGAAGGAGTTACAGAAGTGGTTAGTCATGTCCCTGATAGGTTTATATTAATGTGTGAATTGCATCATGAGGATGGAGGACGACAATCTTTCAAATGGCGATGATGAGGACCAGCTTTCAGAAAAAGCCGGTTCTCTTGAAATTTCAGACCGTCGAGGTAATGGTCGACAAAACAACAACAAGAGGCGCGCAGAAGATGGCATTCAGTACAAGCCCAGGTATACTCACTATGCCACCTTGACTCGAGATATGAATCCATATACCTTACAACCAGAGACCAAGTACTATTACAAAGACCACCTACCGCTAGGACTAGGAGAAGGAAGGAACCTCATGACAATGGCAAGTACTGCGTGTTCCATCAAATCAATGGCCACTCCATTAACGAGTGTTGTATACTCAAGGAAGATATAAAAGGCTGATCTGAGAAGGGATGCTTGTAGAGTTTGTTTGGAATTAGATCGAACAAAGGGCGGCTTGTAAATATCAGCCAGCTCAAACTCAATCGTCCAAAAATAATATCACAATTAGTGCCAGCAGTTTGACTACCTTTAGAGGCATGCACGTAACCGCGAGAACCTAGGAAGCATAGTCTATAGAATATAATAGTATATGATTTTTGTTTGATGCTAATAAACATATATAAATATATTTTAAATATGTTTGTTGTAGTAATATTACAATATCATAGAAATAAATAGACAAATAAATATTTGTTTCATTAAAATTTTAATATCATATAGAATTACAACAGGAGCTTCGATAATATTTTTATATGACATTTTAATACAGTAGTTTACACTCTCTCGTGTACAACTTTTTCAATACTCTCTCACTCATAACACTTTCAATACGATAATTACTCTATATTTATCCTCACTCACTCAAATAAAAGTTTTTATCTCCTTGCTTCAGCTCTTATCCAGACAGAAATTTGTTCTACCGGACAAACATCGAAGCAGTAAAAAACAGAAACTATTTGAAAGTAAAATTATAAAAATATATTTAAACTCGATATTACCTAAGTTTATTGGTTTTGGTCTCATATTTTTTAAGTAGGCACCACGAATAAGGACCAGTGCTATAGGTATACACAAGGACCAATCCAACATGTTCGTATGAAATGAAAATTTAAAATTGAGTCAATATGTGCACGAATAACTTAAGACATGCACTGTGTATCACTATACATGCCTTAAGGCTGAGCAACTTCAAATAAACCAAACCAGGATTGCAACAAGAACACAACACATAACAAGCAAGACATGCACAAGCAACTACACAAAAGGTGCCACACATACTAAACCAGAAAGCACAATCTCAGGCACACAAGATGTTAACTCCCATTTTTATGCCAACCTAAAACTCTGCGACCTAAGGAAGTTAGCGACCTAACGACCTAAGGAAGTTAGCGACCTAACGACCTAAGGAAGTTAGCGACCTAACGACCTAAGGAAGTTAGCGACCTAACGACCTAAGGAAGTTAGCGACCTAACGACCTAAGGAAGTTAGCGACCTAACGACCTAAGGGACTTCACGACTTAACAGACTCTACGACCTAACGACCTAAGGAAGTTAGCGACCTAACGACCTAAAGTTCTTGACGACCTAAAGTTCTTCACGACCAAACAGTCTTCACGACCTAACCCCTGAAGCGGCCCAACGACTTAACAACTTAACGAGCTAAGGAATTAGCAACCTAGTGGCTCCAGTCTTCAGCGACCTAAAAGCTTCGCAACCTAACTTCACAAAGCAGCACAACGACCTACCACTCCATCAGGCTAACTTCTTAAGTCGCGAGTAGGCCACGACCGAACTTAGGTCGCTCACGACCTACGACCTAACTTAGGTCGTACACGACCTAAGACTTGGGGGTCAAATTTCGCCCAGAACCACTCCTATAAATACGGCCACAACTCCAACGACAAGGGGACTTTTCGGATGATTCTCTGAAGCGCCGTTACTCTGCAGAATTATCAACTCATTCAACACTTGAAGAACTCCAAACATTCAAGACACTACAACAAGCTTCGGAAGAAATCTTGCACATCCGACACGGATTCAACAAGTTTCATCATCGAAGTTTGAGCTACAAGTCTAGAGTGTTTTTGTGATCAAAGTGTATCGTATTTTGAAGTGTATTGTATCATCTTGTAACCAAAATCAGCAATAAATGAATTCAAAGTGGACGTAGGCTTGATCTTAAGCCGAACCACTATAAATCGCTGTCTTTTACCGTTTTCTTCTATTTACTGCTTATTTCTTGTTCCCGTATCGCGGGTGGTGCTTTCACAACTTTACTACACACACCGGGTGTTAACGTTCAATTTTCAGCGTTAACACAAGACAAGAGCAAGCCAGCCAAATACATGCACTCAAACATGCAAAAACACAAGTTAATGTTAAAGCGCAAGTGACCAGGCATGCATAGTCTATGCACTCACTAGCAAGCACATAAGGTATTCAAACATATAGGAACACAATAGAACACAAAGGCAAGTTCGAAGTCAAGCACGCCTAAGGCGGCAACACTGTAATAATCCATACCTTAGGACACACCAATCCAAATCCTAGAGTGACTTTCGAACTTGCATCTTGCCAAGAAATGTGAGCCGATGATTTTTAAAACATTGCAGGATATTGTTACAAGGATAAAATCTAAGACATTCTGCACTTTCAAATCTCATAGCGAAATGTAGTAAAATATAAATACAGAAATAATCATCTTAGAAAATATCTCAGAAAACATAGTCTTATTATGTAGTCAAAATCTAGAGTTTCCAAAATAATAGCATAAAGTCTGATAAGTGCTGAATACGACAGATAGTTACATAAAGAGTAATGAAAAATAATATGTGATGCCAACGCCTAGCTCACTTCTCCACGTTTGATGAATGAGTTGCATTACTAATTTATGCTGATCACATGCAATTGACTTCATTTATAACCTACATAACCTAGGGTGTCCTATTTGTATTTGTGAAATAACTTACTAGGGTTGGTCATATTAGCCTAAGGAATATTGTTTTAAATACACATACACTTAAACATCTAGTGTAGGTTTATACTTAGGGTCGAACAATTAATCGAACCAAAAATCAACGATGGCTCAGACTAATAACCTCTGGGACTGCTCCTAATATAAGATCGCATACTATACCACTCTTGGGATTGTATTACCCAAATTACGACTACAACATATCATACCTACGCGTTGAGAGGATCCCGCAATGCCAACTCGCGCCAAAGACGTCTTAGAGTTTGTTGCGTCCATATCCAAAACCCAATGATAATGCCACTTATTGCACCGCATCGGGCATCCACCAACAGTGTCACGTCCTAATTATCGTACGCATTGACAAACTCTCCCGTTAGTGCCAGGCCATGCACCGTACCTGGCATCCCCAACTAGCATTGCGTGTGCATCTAGGAACCTCCTGTTAGTGCCTCGTGATTGAACCGCCCAATATCAAATATTGAATTCATAGAATTCATAGTGTCTAGGCTTAATTGTCTACATACACATCTACCTAGTCCCGTAACATCCAAAATTCAAGAATTAGGGAACTACTTTCCCTGCTAATATACAATTATATATAGTAATATATGCACACACACATTATATATACTACACATATATATATATATAAACCAATAAACCTAGGCCATAGGCCAAGGTTCAACCTATGTAGAACATACGCCAACTTGTCGATCGTTGGCTACTGTAGCTGTCGACTGGCTATAGTGAGCCTGTCGACAGTCGGTATTTATTACTATGAACTAGATCTTTTTATTTTGCTTCATTTGTTTTAACGTTAATCATACTTTTAGCTGTATATTTTCAATAGTGATCCCTAGTTCATTTAATAATGATTAGATCCCAACTTCTGACTAGATTTCACCTATTTGTTTAAATCACAATTCCAATGATTTTTGTGTATCACTTATATTTCATTTGCATGATTTCAGTTTTATAAATTTCGTAATTACATAGGTGTATTTGTAATTCAAATTAGTTCAGGGTGAAATCAACAAGGTATAGATTTATACATATAAATTTCCATATCCAACTCGAGGTGAACAAGAGGGTGTATTCATGTTAAAATCAAGTTGAATTAGTTCTAATCATATTTTAAATATACTTTATATCCAAATCAACATTGAATAAATTAGAAGTTATATCCATACGATCTATATTTTTATTCATATCTCAGTACAGTTGTAATTACTAAATATGTAATCTTCAAATAAGAAACTTTTATCTCAGATTTAAATTAGATAAATTTCTAGATCACATAGGTGTATAAATAAACTCAATTACTTGTGAATTAACATAATTTAATAATAAACTCACCCACCTCTTAAGAACTTTCTCCCTAGATTTGTTAATCCCTTCTTTTAGTCTGCCTTCGCTTCCACTCTTTAGTTGACTATTCTTCTTCTTTGATTGGTTGATTTATCTCTTAAAATTATTGTTTCAAAAATTTTGGAGGGGAGAAAGAGTTTAGAGCTTACTGTTTTCTGAATGGCTACTGTAAGGGTTAGCATCCTATTTATAAACGCTAAAATCAACGCCAACCGTTAGATCTAATAATACAAAATCTAAATCGTTCGGTCTAGGCTAAGCCTGGTCGAAAACGTTTGACTGGTCGATCGGTTTGGTTTGGGGCAATCGACCGCTAGGGGCGATCGGTCCCAACCATGGTGTAGACCGGTTAAACTTACCAAATTTAAATATTTCCTTCCTTTTTATATATTTTAATTATTTTCGATTTCAAATCTTTAAACTTTAGTAACTTTTTCATTCGTACTCCAATTACAAGACTTCATGTATGAAAGTTGTCCAGAAATTCGCCTTGAATGCAATAATACAAGTTTCATAGCAAAATTCTGATGTTTGTAAAAATTCCATTTTACCCTTATTGTGATTAAATTAGTTTCTTATTAAATCAGTTAATTTTTCATTGAGCATTACATTCTTTCCATGTAAAAGGATTTCTTCCACAAAATCTCCAAGGATGGAAAAATGCAACTCATAGATATGCAAAATCAATATCTACAACCATCTACTCAACCATCAACCACCGACGACCATTGTCCTTAGTTCAAATTTCTAATGCAATATGTTTATATAGACATGGAATATAGGCCATGACCACCAACGTTATTTAGTATTGTTGTTGAGTCGGTATTTAGTAGTGGGGCTGGCATATAGGTTATGACCACCCACAGTCCCGAGTGGTTGGTAGCAAAGACTTAGGTTATGCCTTGATGGATTTCGCTTCCTAATAGTGTAGAATCCGTATGGGATACACACAGATCTCAAAGTTTAATTAGTTAGTTGTTTGTTTGTCGGCCGTGGGATAGTTAATCCTTAGATAAGTCTTTGAGATGCATTAGTGATATGACAATTATGTTATAAAACAGTATCTAGGGGTCATCGGTCTTTTTAGCTAGAACCGATTGACTAGCGACTATGTTATGGAGGGCCCACTTCGGGGTTAAGGTATTAAATGGTTGTTGGGTCTACCTCCTCCCTATTCAAGAAGTATTAGATAGTCGAGGTTTTTGGGTAGTACAACGTTTAGACATATATGATATAGGCATATATATACATATATATATATATACCATGGAGGAGGTTAGGCATATTATATGCACATATAGATTGAACGAAATAGCCATAAATAATAGACATAACACTTAAATAGGAATCAATCGGCATACTTCTCTCTAAGGACTACAATATGAAGATATATTAAAAGTTACATATTCATCCTCTAAGGGTTAACTAGTCGAGTATTATTATTTACTCCTATGGCTAGTAACCGAGGATTTATTATGAAATGATGCTCTATTTTAACCTTTAGAGTTGAGAGTACTTGTTGTAGCTCTCATCAGGACTCTTCGAGTCAAGACTATTAGTTTTTACTCTTAATGGGACTTCTTGAGTCGAGAGTATTTGTTGGGAATCTACATCGTAAGGTTCATACCACAATGGAGAGCATGTGATTATGACCCGCCCAATAGGCTAGTATCCATCTTAGTGGTCCTGATTGCAGGGTCACATCCTGGATCCCTGATGCCACTTTGTTGAGTTTGTAGACTGAGAGTTATTACTCTCATTAGAGTCATTGCCCACAGTCACTTAAGGACTAAAAGTCTGTGACCAAGGATAGGTAGGAGTCATGACCAATGCACAACGTAGACTTGCAACATGTTTATGACATGCGATGGATATGGGTGTCATGGTTCTTGGAGTAACTAAGGGACTATAGAAAATGAGTTACGGTCATTATCATTTCTTAGAGCAGTGTTATGGCACGTCAATCTTCGATCTAGATTACTTAGGTAGATCCATTGCCTATGTGATACTTGATGATTATCACCTCACTAAAGAAATTGATTATCATTAAAGACTGGATACGTGCTCTTTAGTCATTCGAGATAGCCTAACCTGAGACAGTTGCGTGTTATCAAATTATGACATTGAAGACTTGTTATGTGCTTGTCTATCATTCTCTCTTAGAGCCTTAGGCTGAGATCTATTATTGTACTATATATTTATATATTTCTTAGGGACATTCAGTTGAGAGTACTTTCTCACATTAGAACTGTTGGCCAAGATAGATATTTTTGTTTAATTATGTGTTATGCCATGTTTATATGTTATATTATGAGTCTGCATATCATATTGGTCTTATATCTTTAGGGCCATGCAGTCGAGAGTTATTGTCTCTCACTAGGGATGGTGGTCGAGAAGTACGTTATAGATTATTGTACTTATTAGATGTTGATTGTTGGCTAACATTTCACTAATTTCATGCTTATGTCATTTGATATGATGATTGATTGTTCATTTCGGTGGGTGACATTTCATGTCAATGGTTTTGGATGACATGGTACACTTGAAATACTTATCTTACTTTTGATATACTTATGTACACCATGCCAGTTGTTATTATACATTGACATCTACATTCTAAACATAGTCTGACCTGTGTGTTATTTATATAATAGTCGGGTCAGTCCAAGACATTTCTAGTTTAGGGACAAAGAGATTAGCTTCTGATTGCTGGACATAGTCGGATGTTAGGTTATTAACAGTATTGGGTATCGTTATATATTTATACAGTCTTATGTATGTAAATGGACTGTATGTATTGGACATATCTTGTATTTATTCGAGAGATTGTGGGTATTGACTCATCTTTACTATTAATAATGAGAATTCCATGAATAGAATTCAACCCTTTACAGTTTTACAGAGAAATAGAAATTAATTTTGGAGATAACATGAGTTTATCAATTTAATACCCGCTGTTAGTTTAATGGTGAGCATTAAACTAACGGTAAACTATTCTTTATTGGTGAGCAGTAAGAACAGATTCTTTATAATGGATAAACTAATGAAACTAAAGTATTGAAACTAACAGAAAGAATGGAGCAGTAAGAACAGATTCTTTACTGGCGAGCAGAGCATAATACTAACCGTTTTATTGAAACTAAAGTATTTTGGCAGAGAGAATTAAACTAACAGAGAGAATGGATAAACTAAATTTCGAATTATTTAGCATATATCAGCTATAATTTTGGGTATAACATTACTTTATGTTCTTACTGCTGAGAGCTCGATAACATTAACAGTGGGATAAAGTTTATGGATAACATTAATTGAAGTGTAGAATGTGACTATTTGCAATTGGATAAACTAACATTGGGATAAAGTTTGATTTACAACTAGAACGATACATTAATTAAAGTGTAGAATGGGACAATTTACAAATGGATAAACTAGCATCGTCCTAACATTGCTAGATGTTATTGGAACAGCTTATTGTTTCACCTCTTAGATTATATATAACAAGAATTATTATATTTGAGACGATGTAGGACTATGTGAATTATTATATTAGTTTTCAAGTACAATTACTTTAATGTGTTTAATGTTGCCGCGGTATATAAAACTAACTCGGCTGAGGTTTTTCACAAAGCATAAAAGTTTAATTCAAGCAATTATGTGATGCCTAAGTTTACCAGCAATATTTGTTTGGTGCATATTCACAATATAAGCAGTTAAGCACCCATGTCGATTGAGGGTCCATTTGGACATGATGGAAGCTCTGTAGAGTATGTCGCGCCAGAAGCTGCAACCTGAAAGGGGAAATCCCTGCAAGAAGCGTAATTATCACATTGTTAATTTTAAAGAAAACAAGGGTAAGCTAATTAAAGAAAATAAATTGAAGAGGTGGCTTAGTGTATGTAGATGGAACTGCCATGGTAAGCAAGTAAGAAGATTAGGGAGATGTAATGAAAAACAGTGGTTGCATGTAGCTGAAAGGAGCGTAGATAACTAGATCTGGCTGCTAAAGTTCATCAGAGACATGCAGGATGGACACTACAACAAACTGGGGTTTCTATAGCATTTGAAAAACGCTATTATAGTTTACCATAGCGTTTCAGAGAACGCTCTGGAACGACATGCTATAGTAGATCATCGAACTGTAATAGCAAAAACAAAACGCTATATAAAATCATGTATCCATAGCATTTGTAAAAGGCTATTAAAATTAACGCTATATTTGACCATCGACTTGTATTAGCAAAAGCAAAACGCTATAGAATGTCTTGTTTCCATAGCGTTTAGTATTTTACGATAGCGGTTACTTTTCTATAGCATTTTTATTCTGGTAGCATTTTTATTCTGATAGCATTTTTAAAACGCTATAAAATGTAATATCATTTTTACAAGTTTTATTTACTATTGTTTTAGCTTTCAAAAGAATCAATTAATTATAGAATATACAAATATTATAGATTTCACTTATATAATACCGTTTCTTCGTTGAATATAAATATAACAAATTTCACATACATAATATCATACAAAAACAAAATATATAAATTAAACACGTGATATTTCATACATATTGTTCAATGTTGATATATTTCATTTTTATTACATATTTACAACTTCCTAAAAAGGTTTTATATTTATTTCCTAGCAAATGATGCATCATAACAACTCACATATCAAAATGATACACTATAGCTATGTGATATTTCCCTCCTCGCTCAATCCCATTACCAGCTATCAACAAACTTAGACGATTCCTGCATGCCAAAAAAATACGTAAGTAGATATTATCTGTTGTAACTTGAAACTATGATGAATCTATGCATTTACAGATATTAGCAAGTATGAAAACATAGTGAACACATTTACATATATAAACGTAGCGAACACGTTTACAGATATAAACATAGCGAACACGTTTACAGATACATAGGTTGTATTAACAAGTATGAAAATATAGTACACACATTTAACGATATAAATATAGTGCACACATCTACAAATAAACCAAATCAATCAGTATGAAATATTACCAATATTGAATAACCATGACTATAACCTAATCAATCGTCTGTCAGCGATTGATTGTATAAGATTTATGCAACAAAATGCATGCATGTATTGAATAATCATCTAGCAACATTAGCTTGAAATTGTAAAATATTAGCAGACATATCAACATAATATATGTATGTACATCACTTAAGATTGGCACAGTCAACCAGTATTGTAGCTACACATTGCACAATGCAAATATGGAGAAAACGAATTGAACTAGGTAACTAAACTCATGGGTTTCTTTAAAAATCAATAGATAGGATACTCATGCTTAGGTAGGGTATAAGATCAAATATATAGTTTAAATCACTTTCAATTAAGGAATTGAGAAGGTAAGCGAAAAAAGGTAGAGATTTAAAGATTTTAGATGCCAGATATATAGATGTTGTCAAAATAGCACAATATTTATATTTAAAGATTTTAGTGATCTAAAACCTTTATATTATCTCTTCACACTAAATCACTTACATTTCAAACTTGTGAATTTAATGCACTTTCTAATGTGTTCCTATAAACACGCTTGTTGGCATGAGCTTAATGCATGACAGAAACCAACCACTTCAGTGTAGTTATAAAAAAAAGATTATATGTTGACAGTGGCTTCCCATAGCCAAAGAAGTCCATTCCTACTGCCACTGCATATTATTTTCCTATCTAGGTCAGAAACTACGCAGTGGACCAAATGAGGATATATACAATAATGTTTAACAAGGATAATTCAATAAGCAATAACATGTAAACAAAGTTTTCAAAGTAAGAATAAATCTACACCGTTTAAATTCAATAAAATCAGAGTGCAAAATCTTGTTTGCAACTTTTGCCTTCTCAAAATATGGGATAGTTTATGTATTTTTTAAATGTTTCATAAGAAAAAATAAGCTGATTACAATAATACTACAGATCTCTAAGATCTTTATTTTTATTTCCCCGCAGAAGGTTATGTGCAACTTTATGTTGCAGAGAGACGAAAATTAGAAAATCAGTTAACTATACTCAAAGGGGAAATATGAACAGTGTTCTGAAATTCCGCCTAGGTGCATGTACTCAGTTAATTCTTACTAGAATATTATTTTATTGTTTCTTATAAATCCATGTTTTCAAATTGAAATCTAACTTCTTTTTTGTCATTCTAAAATACTGCAATGCTTCCAAAAAGGTTCTTTAACTCACATAGCAAGAAGTGTATTCATTTATTATAGAAAACAATATGTGGAGCATCAACATAAATCTATAGCTTTACAAAATGGGTATTTACTGCAAATAGTTTACTGTATTTTTGTGATAAAACTCTTTAGTATTTAGGTCAAGAACATATAAATTACCATAGCAACGGATTTTTGAGGAGATTTGTAAAATTGCAACCCTGTCATTTTAGAACTTGTGCTAGAGAAACCACCATGTCTTTCTTACGGACGATGAAAGAAAGACATGGAATTGTTTGACGCACCAATTCCAAGCTAATATTTGCACCACTTCCATAGGAGACAAAAAGCAAAAAATTAGGCTGCCTTTGGTTCAGTTCAACGGATACCCTACGAATTTTCAAATGCCTCGTAACCAAATATAATTTGAATTAATTTATTTATGCTTAAAGGCAAGCAGCAATGATTCAAAATACTACGATAAGATTAAAAAATTACCGACTAAATAGCAAGCAGCGGTGGTGCGTTTGGAGTCGGAGTTAAAGTTGGAGTTTAAGAGCATGCATAATGGCGATTTGGTGATTTGATAGGCGGCACTAATTTGATGGAGTCTGAATAGGGGGATGGGGACACAACAAAATTTAGGTGGTAGTGGAATTTTATGGAGCAACAGATACGGGCGGCAATGCATAAATGGAATTTGGGGATTAGGTTTAGAGGTATATTGAAATAAAGTATCTAATGGACGGAAATGAATAGCACACGGGTAATGTCTAAAGCAGCGTTACATCAACTGAAGCATTTAACCAACAAAAAGGTATATTGACAGAAACGATTTTTTCTAACATTGTACAATTTGGTGTTACAAAAATCAGACAACCAGATAAATTTGTAAAATGAAACTGATTTTCAACTGATAATAGACAGTAAAATTACCATGATGTCCCTTTCTGATCTTAATCCTGAAGCTATGGACAACCAGCAAGGTTGACACTGAAATCCGCCCACCACTCTACCATGACACAAAAGATGATACAATAAATTAAATTACAGTAACAAAGCATAGGTAATGGTAGTTTTTCATAAAAATTGATCATGAATTACTAATTTACGAAAAAAATTAAAACCAAATTTGTTTACAATTATATAACCACTCTTTCCACAAGTTCTGTCCCAAATTACCAATTGTGACAGAAAACCTAGTATCATCGTTGAATTCAGTTACCCTCAACATAGATGGTCTGGAGATTCTATTGACAGAGTAGACCTAATCCTGTTGACGGAGTAGACCTAATTCCTAATGGTCTGACTCTGTTGGTAGGATATTGTAATCTCAACAACCAAAAATTTTAAAACATCAAAACATCCCAAAATAAAAATGGGTAGAACAAAAAAAATAATACAAACATACACCAGGTACTCTCTAGCGAATGATGAAAGATGGAACAAAGGTTACAGGTTGTAAGGTTGCCGGAACATTGAAATCAGATTTGATATTTTAGGGCATGGAAAATAAAATTGGAGGAGCAGTTGTGAATTCGGTTTTGATTTAGGGCAATAAAAACATGGATAACAAAGTTTTAAGGCGGTGTCTGAGAAGCAAAATAAAAAAGGATTTTTAACAGGGTTGCATTAATTCAAAATGCTTGCAGGCTAATTGTCCACATCAGCAATGTTTAGGTCCTGTGTTCTTGTTTAAGCAATAGATTCGCCACAAAAAAAAGAGAAGAAAGATTAAACGCTCGGGAGGGATATGAAACTATACCTCTAATATCCCATTGAAGCGTTCTTCTAATGCTGGAAGTTTTAGAGCAGTTGCAAGCTTTATTGTGCCCTTAAGGGACTTTTCCAGAGTAAGCAATCTAACAAGCTCTGTGGCTCTTGCAAGTTTATCACCTGAAATAATAAATTAATTTTATGCTTTAGAATAGTAAGTAATGCAAGACTAACTTAAAGACTGATTTCATTTTCAATACTCACAGTTGCAGCAACTAGCAATAAGCTTTAATATGCATCTGTCCATAGCAGCTTCAGTATCAAAGGCCTCATCCTCGAGTGAAGTAGTATCAATCCCGCTAGTTGCCATTTCTTCAATTTTATTGTGAGCCTTAACATTTTACAAAAATTAAAATAGTTTGCTTCAACATAGTAATAAAATACTTTTATGTGCCATATTAAAGTATAGACTGGTGTACCTCTGAGAGTTGCAAATTTATCATGATAAACTGATTTTCAAGATTATCGGCACCAAGATCAGAAGAAGCAAGAGGAAATGAAAGGTCGAGCACTGTCAAAACTGGCTTGCGATTTACCTGAAACAGTAAAAAAAATTCTTGAGTGGTAAGCAAACACCATAGGAATTTATCATACACCATACAAGTACTCCTCTATGCTTAACAAGATACCGACTTAAAATTAATTTGGCGTTTTGTTTATTTAGTATCAGTTTTCAATGTTGTTATCATTCTTGATGCTCTAATGATTTTATCATAAAACTGGAACAACAAATTTTACTTGTTATATAGTTGCAAAACAGCACCTCTTATGGTGCCTTAATCACAAAAGAACCTTCAGAAATTTAATATTAAACACAACTAAGCAACATTATAATATGCATTGAATTTGAAAATGTTATCAAATTATCGTGGCTATCCATCAAAAGGTGTTATAAAGAAACCATATATAACACTACTGTGTGCTGCATCCACACTCGTTCATTTCTTTATTTCCAGGATATTGCATTCTTAAACACAAAACTAAAAGAACAACAAGAGCAGCTTAATGTCAACATTGAGTGCATGCTAATTATACTTGTTACTAAGAAAGATATTTATAACAACTAGTTTTGACTAGGCCTTCATCAACTTCAATCCCTTCTTAATGTCTAGATCCACATGTTTCTCCATGAGTGAACCAATGTCCATAACCTCAAATTTATTCAGCAGAGAAATACTGGATACAGTGGAAATATACATAATGGAAAAATCATCGATAACCATATACGTCACTGCTCCTTTCACATATATAGGGCCTACAGTATTAGTCACCGAAGTGAAACCCACAAACATCGTCTCGGTACACATATTATTCCAACAATTAAGACATTTGGTGCCGTATGTACCAGTTACATAGTTATTGTGTTGTTGGTAAGTGATAACCATGATTATCACCATATGGGCATCTATAGTACTTCTTAATGACAGTTTCTGTATTGTTTTCAACATCAGTGAGTCTCCAATGTGTTTTTATTAATTATTTAGCTATTAATATAAATTTTTTAATTTTAATACATTAAATAAATAGTTAGAACAATTAAACAAAGTTAAACATTTGCCTCATTAAACTTTTATTTTGCTCAAATACCCAAAAACACGTTGCTTCACTGACACCATTTCCACTTGTACCTACATTTCTAACTCCGCTCAAGTGCTTTGTGTACTTAACAAATGCATCCTCAATAGTTTACAAACATTCAAACGTAAATAGTCTACTTATAAGAAGTTTTAACTACTAAATTAGGAGGTCTAAAACATGCTGCATCCATAAAAATGACTATCATATCCCAAAAATAGAACATTTGAAAATCAAAAAAGAAAAGGAATAGATAAGTGCAGTATAGATTACTCAGGATGCTATGTGTGGTCTTGTAGGATACTACTCAAGCTCAATCTGTGGGTATATTAATCCAAAACTAAACCAATCTATGAATTATAATATTTATTTCTCGACAAAATTATAAAAACAAAAAGGTAAGGAATAAATTTCAAGAACATAATAAGTGAAAAAGGGAAAAGAACCGTTTGGATTTGAAAATTGCTCGAGCTCTCCTAAAAGTCCTTCTAGTTGCTTCAGCTTCGTTTCGTTTTAGTTATTCCTAGTGCAAACTCTAAACTCAATATTACATGATGTCCCCAACCAACATCTTATCGTCAGAGTTGAAGCTATCGTTTTTCCAAAAAATACTCAAAAGGTAGATTCATGTGGAGGTGATTATAAAGGGAAAGAAAGAGGCAAAAGTGAAGGCAGAGCTCATGGATACTAGAGCGGTAAACAGAAGAGGAAAAATTTATTTAGGGTTTCCATTGTTGATTTTTGGGCAAAGAGGCAAGGAAATGATGAGTTGGGAATGAAATAATAAAGTGATAAGGTGGCCAAAATGAATTTTAGCCCGCCTTTTATTTGTTCCTTAGTCCTTACCAATGTATAGCGTTTTATACTTTTACTTTATTTTATTTTTATTGTTTGGTGCGACGAATATAGCACACACCGTTCAAACGCTATTTGTTGATGTTTTTTAGTGCTATAAATAATCACTTTTCTTGTAGTGGGAGAAAACCCAACTGGAAGAGCGGATCTGATAATTCTTCAATGTCGCAATGGAAATGTTAGTTATTACAGAGTTATTTGGTTAAGTGAGTGTATATTTGTGCTGCTGTTAATTTCTCTCACTGTTTTTCTGTTGATTTTATTTGTTGTACAAAATATCAATTTATAGCATATTTTCCTTCTTTATTTTATATCCTGCATTCATTAGTTGTTCTTCATTCTTTACATGATATATAACAATATATGTTACTGATAAAGATTCAGTTGTAAGTATACGTGGACAGTTCATTCTGCATTATCCATTAACTATACTTTCTTACTCTATAAAAGGTAACTATAATTCTTTCTTTCTTCTTTTTTATTATAATAATAAGATTAGATGTAAGTTGATGATCAAGTGGTTGATCTGTCATATTCGGAAGTAAAATAAGGCATCACATAGTATTATGTATTATAAATATTCAGCATTTTTGTACTTGACAAAACTCCTTCAGCATGTTTACCACCAAATCACATTATTATTACTCCATTAAAAAACGTTATGGGTCTCAAAACTCACCTGCTTATCAAACATCGCTTTCCAACTAGGCATCTTTCTAATGACAGTGATAATATCGACTATGTGTTTCTATGCTAGATAAACACAGCATGTTTACCAATAAATTGACCGTATATCATATAATGGGTTGGGGTTTGTGATTGAGGTAGAGTTGCACCCTATCCTATAATTGTTTAGTCCATGTTTGGTCAAGTCCGCGATTCAATTGCGTAGGGTCTAGCCGAAGGAAAGATTAAATTTAGATTACGTAAAGAAAGAAATTGTTTTATGTAAAAACAATGAAAATGCTTTTAGCATCAGTATTAATTTTGCTAACCACATGACAATAATTTTATGGAGTTTTTATATCCGTAATTCTTCATATTTCCAACTACCTATAAATTACTGAATATAATATATCTAATTAATTATGAATTTGGGTACATATTCATTAAAAAAGTGTTTACTATATATAAACAAAACTTTGTACATGCTTCGAAAAATGCTACAAAGTGCATTGTTGAGTTCCCACATGCATATTGTGATTAGATGCAGGCTTACCTGGATGTGCTTTTATACTCGTTTTATATAAACCTAATTGTACTTTCATATGTTATTTGTTGTATATTATTGTTAACCTACATTTTAGCAACGCAGATTCTAATTGGACCTAGAAGATTCAAATAAGGACAAAACGACTTGAAACTTGGCAAGCAAGCACATATGGACTAAAGAAATAGCTTGGGAAAAATTGGGCCAGAGATGTGCTAAGGGGATGAGTCGGATCGAGTCATGGCTATGAGTCAGTATCGAGTTATCATGCCTCATCACCAACATATCCCACTTTGCACAAGTGACCCTCTAGCCTTGATAAGCAAACCTTAGTGATTTTATAGAATTCCAGATGACCTATCTTAAGAATTGAAGAGATAGCTTCCATAAAGTGCTGAACAAATCAAGTTATGAAGGAACGCCATCAAAACAAGTCAACGATCTTTAAAAACACCAAGGAGACTCCATAATGAAGCAAGAAACATGAGTCAACAGAGTTGGGCAAGTTTCCCCCTAAGGGGATAACTCGGCATCGAGTTATCACCTTAACTCGTGTGCATCCTAAATTTTCCACAACTTCAGGCCGATGTCTAGAACTCATTGTAAGCGGGCTTCTGATCCAATACCTCCTCTACCCCTATAAATACAAACAATAGAGCAACCAAAATAGGATCTGGATTTTCTAACTATGGAGACTCTGCTACTTCTTCACTTCTAACCTCTACTCCATTAGAGTCACCTAGGAAATGACTATCTTTTGTTCTAGACTTAGATTAGCAAATTCTTAGTACTAATGACTTTCAAACACTATAAAAACATCATTATAAATCTGGGATCCACTAGATTATGGTCAGATCTGAGATAATTAGTTGTAATCTAAAAAGAAAACAACTAATAAAAAGATTAAAGTGGACGTAGACTGGAGATTATGTCGAACCACTATAAATATTGTGTCTTCTTTTACTATTTTTCTGTTTATTTAATCTAAACTTGTGCTTTCATCTGATTTTTGGTGTTGATCCACTTTTTAGGTTAACATTTTAGTGCTTTCACTGAGAAACTTGAACAAGATCTGAAGACTTGGAGCTTGAATCTGAGATCTAGAGAAGGTGAGGAGGCCTAACATTATATCTACGTTTGGAGGAGGTTAAACAAAGCCTGGGGGCAACCACGAGGTGTTCTCAAATTCTTGTCAATTCATCTACGCGACCAGAGAAGAGATGGAGAGAATGATGTAGGAAATATGGGATGGAATAATGGCTTGATAGTGGGAAATGTTAGAGGGATTTTTTATAAGGATAGATCAAAAATGAGCCAGACCATCCGGAACTCAAAACAAAAGACCAGAAACCAATACAGGATCATCTGGAGATAGAGCAAAGAAAATTGAAACAATGCCCCTTATGACTTGAGGGCACGATCGATTTGGATCTAGGATGAGCTTTAATGCCTAGAACGGGCGATGCTGGAGCCAAAGAGGCAAATTGAAATATGAATGCATGACAGTAGGAGCTGGAACCAGAAGCCCACCGAATGAACGGAGGGTGGAATGAACTTTTGAGTCACATACTTTCATTAGATGACAACCCAATGATCAGGATGGATTGGGATTAGGTTCGATTCCCTTACCCTAACTTAAATAAATGATGCAATATAACTCTCGGACCTCTTACACATGTAGGTAATCTCGAAACGGTCTCTAGGCACGCTCTGAGTTAGATGTCTAAGATGAATAATTAAGTAATAATAACCTCGGACCACTTACACATGTACGGGACCTAGATTGGTCTCTAAGCACGCTCTGAGTTAGATGTTGGGGATGAACTCCTAGGATTTATGTTTATTTGACTTTAAAAATCCATATTGAATGTGATGATTGATATTAATCACTTTAAGTCCCGTCCGAAGAGACAGGGTTGGAGTGCAAGGTGCAAGCTCCCTTGCTGGAGAGCAAGTGGATGGGCTTATACGAAAATTAAGTCCCCTCAATGAAGAGTGAGCGAATGGGCTTGCTTGGTCATTGGGTTCCTTTGCTGGAAAGCGAACAGACTCGGCAAGGGTCCAGAGAGATCAAACCCTTGATTGGGTAATAAATGATCCTAAGAGATCGTACCCTCTACTTAAACAACAAATGATCTAGAGAGATCGTCCCCTAAACTAGATGTTTAAATGACCTGGAGAGGTCAAATTCTAGAATGGAACGCCAAACGATCTGGAGATATTTCACATAAAACTAAACATCAAACGATCGGGAGAGATCACACATTAAACTAAATATAAAACGGTATGAAGAGATCACGCGCTAAACTAAAATAAGACGATCCGGAGAGATTCAACCCTAGAATGGATGTTGATTTAATAAAAGGATTTGAACGCCTTGTAAATAGAATAAAATAGATAAATCTTAGATGAACACGGGACGATTTTAATATGTGATGTAATAACTCCGAATGAAATCGTAATGATAATGATGTAAATCCTAGACGAATACGGGATGATTTTGACATGTGATGTAATAACTCCGAATGTAATTGGAATGATGATGATGTATAGACTACACTTAAGCAGAATTTAGAGTCTAAGGCTGTAGCAGGTTGGAACGACCCATGATTGATAGGAGGATCCAAAAGAACCAAACGATTCGCCAAGATTAAGATCAATGGATAACCGAAGAGCTCAACTATCAAAGACTGATGCATGTAGCTTGTCTTTGGTCAAAGCACGCCTTACACTTGAAAGGTGAACTTTAGGGGCAAGTGTTAACCTACTTTTTAGCAAAGCAGATTTCAATTGGACTTAGAAGATTCAAACAAGGACGAAATGACTTGAAACTTGACAAACAAGCACATATGGACTAAAGAAATAGCTCGGGAAAAATTGGGCCAGAAATGTGCTAATGGGATGAGTCGCTACGAGTCATGGATGTGAGTCGGTACCGAGTTATCATGCCTCATCACCAACATCTCCAACTTTGCAAAAGTGATCCTCTAGCTCTAATAAGCAAACCTTAGTGATTTAATAGAATTCCAGATGACCTATCTCAAGAATTGAGGAGTTAGCTTCCGTAAACTGCAGAAAAAACCAAGTTATTAAGGAATGCTCATCGGAACACGTCAATGATATATGAAAACACTAAGGAGACTCCATAATGAAGCAAGAAACACGATGCAAGAGAGTTAGGCAAGTTTCCCCGTAAGGGGATAACTTGGCTCCGAGTTATAGGGATAACTCGTGTGCAACCCAAATTTTCCATGCCACTTCAGGCCGATATCTGGAACTCATTGCAAGCAAGCTTATGACCCAGTACCTCCTTTACCCCTATAAATACAAATCATATAGCAACCAAAGTAGGATACGAATTCTTTAACTACAGAGGCTGCTACTTCTTCACTTCTTACCTCTCCTCCATTAGAGTCACCTAGAAAATAATTACTTGTTGTTCTAGGACTAAGATCAATAAATTCTTAGTACTAATGACCCTCAAACACTCTAGAAATATCATTGTAAATCTGGGATCCACTAGATTATGGTTAGATCTAAGATAATTAGTTGAGAGAAAACAACTACTAAAAAGATTAAAGTGAACGTAGGCCGGAGATTACGTCAAACCGCTATAAAAATTATGTCTCCTTTTACTATTTTTCTATTTGTTTAATATAAACTGGTGCTTTCATCTGATTTGCGTGTTGATCTACTTTTTAGGTTAATATTTTAGTGCTTTCACTGAGAAACTTGAATAAGATCTGAAGACTTGAAGCTTGAATCTGAGATTTGGAGAAGATGAAGAGCCCTAACACTAGAACTAAGATTAGAGGAAGTCAACCAAAGCCTGGAGGCAATCAGGAGGTGTCCTCAAATTCTCATCAATCCATCTATGCGATCATAGAATAGTTGGAGAGAATGATGTAGGAAACGTAAGATGGAATAATGGATTGACAATATGAAATGCTGGAGGGATTTTTAGAAGGATAGATCAACAATAAACAGCCAGAGCACTTGGAACTCAAAACAAAAGACCAAAAACCAATGCATGGGCATATGGTAGCAAAGCAAATTAAAACAATGCCCCCACGACTCAAGGGCACCATCGATTTGGATCTAGGATGAGCTTTAGATCCTGGAACGGATAATGCTGGATCTAGACAGGCAAATCGGAATATGAACACATGACAATAGGAGATGGAACCAGAAGCTCGCCGAATGAATGAAGTGTAGAATGAAGTTATGGATCAGAGACTTCCATTGGATGACAACCCCCTGATTGGGATGGATTGGGGTCAAGTTCGATTCCCTTACCCTGATTTTAAATAAACGATGCAATATAACTCTCGGACTGCTTACACATGTACGGGATCCCAAACTGTCCCTAGGCACGATCTGAGTTGGATGTCTAAGATGACTAATTAAGATAATAATAACCTTAAACTGCTTACACGTGTATGGGATGTAGATTGGTCCCTAGGCATGCTCTAAGTCAGATGTATGAGATGTACTCTTAGGATTTCTAATTATTGACTTCAAAAATCCATATTAAATGTGATGAAGATATTGACCACTTTAAGTCTCGTCTGAAGAGATAGAACCGGACTGCAAGGTGCAATCTCCTATGCCGAAGAGCGAGTGGATAGGCTTGTATGAAAAGTAAGTCCCTTCATTGGAGAGTGAGCGGATGGACTTGCTTGGTCATTGAGTTCCTTTACCGGAGAGCGAATGGACTCGGTAAGGATCCGGAGAGATCAATACCCTAGATTGGGCAATAAAAAATTCGAAGAGATCGGCCCCTCTACTTAAACAATAAACGATCTAGAGAGATCATCCCTCTAAACTAAACATTGGAACGACCCAGAGAGGTCAAACCCTAGATTAGAAAGCCAAACGATCTGGAGTGTTCGCCCATTAAACTAAACATTAAACAATCCAGTGAGATCGCACATTAAACTGAATATAAAATAGTCTGAAGAGATCAAACATTAAACTAAAATAAGACGTTCAGAGAGATCCATTCCTAGAATAGATGATGAATTAATAAAAGGATTTGAATGTCTTGTAATTAGAATAAAAGAGATAAATCTCAGATGAACCTGGGACGATATTAATATATGATGTAATAATTCTGAATGAAATTGAAATGATAATGATGTAAATCCCGGATGAATACATGATGATTTTGATATGTGATGTAATAACTCCGAAAGAAATCGGAATGATGATGATCCATAGACTACACTTAAGCAAAGTCTAGAGTCTTAGGTTGTAGCAGATTTGGAACGACCCATGATTGACAAGAGGATCTGAAAGAGCCGGACAATTCACCAAGATTAAGATCAATGGATAACTGGAGAGCTCAACTATCAAAGACTGATGCCTGAACTTGTCTTTGAGCAAAGCACACCTTACATTCGAAAGGCGTACTTTGGAGGGCAAGTGTTAACCTGCTTTTTCGCAAAGTAGATTTCAGTTGGACTTCAAAGATTCAAATGAGGACAAAACGACTTGAAACTTTATGGGCAAGCACATATGGACTAAAGAAATAGCTTAGGAAAAATTGTGCTAGAAATATGCTAAGGGGATGAGTCGGTACCGAGTCATGGTTATGAGTCGGTGTTGAGTTATCATGCCTCATCACCATCATCTCCAACTTTGCATAAGTGACCCTCTAGCTCTGATAAGTAAACCATAGTGATTTCATGGGATTCCAGATGACCTATCTCAAGAATTGAAGAGTTAGCTTCCGTAAACTGCAGAACAAACCAATTTATGAAGGAACGCTCATCAGAATAAGTCAACGATCTACTAAAACACCAGAGAGACTACATAATGAAGCAAGAAACATGATGTAAGAGAGTTCGGCAAGTTTCCCCCTAAGGGGATAAGTCAGCACCGAGTTATGGGGATAACTCAGTACCGAGTTATCACCTTAACTCGTGTGCATCCCAAATTTTCCATACCACTTCAGGCCGATATTTGGAACTCATTGCATATGGGCTTCTAACCCAATACCTCCTCTACCTTATTAATATGAATCATAGAGCAACCAAAACAGGATCTAGATTCTCTAACTGCGGAGATTCTGCTACTTCTTCACTTCTAACATCTTCTCCATTAGAGTCGGCTAGGAAATAACTATTTGCTATTCTAGGACTTAGATTAGCAATATTCTTAGTACTAGTAACTCTCAAACACTATAGAAATATCATTGTAAATCTGGGATCCACTAGATTGTGGTAGATCTGAGATAATTAGTTGTAATCCAGAGAGAGAACAACTAATAAAAAGATTGAAGTGGACGTAGGTCGGAGATTACGTTGAACCACTATAAAAATTATGTCTATATTTATTGTTTTTTTTGTTTATTTAATTTTAATTGGTGCTTTCATTTGATTTCTAGGTGTTGGTCCACTTTTTGGGTTAACAATTACCGCTGCATTGATGACTATATGTTATTTATTTTTTGTTTTATACCGTGTATTGTTCTATCCTCGAAACGCACATGTTTATTTCTTTATGCAAATACTGTATGCGTATAAATGTGTTATATGAGATTTTAAACACATGTCGATGTTAGTCCAAGGGAATATTCATAGTTTGATAGTCCAAAATCGCCTCATTCTCCATATTATCATATACTATTACCTAGTGATACTCTTTGATAGTATGGATAAAGAGGTGGGGTGTTACAGTTAGCATTGGAGCGGGATTAGAACAATACAGAGTATAAGAGACATGAGTCTTACATGTAGATGAAACTTAGAGTCCATGTCCCCTTATGTGTGTTGAGTAGTTTCCCTATAGTAATGGATAGTAGGAGTATAAGATGATTACCGGGGTAATCATCGAGGGACGTATTTGTAATTTTCTTGTTATATAATGTTTATTTCCTCTATGTTTTGAGAGTTAAACTCTGTATGAGATGCATAGTGGTTGATGGGGATAGTGAAGGTATAATTAGTTATTCGACTAGTAGTGTCGGCCTTGTTGGTAAATATTAGCTCGGTGTGACTTTCAATGGAGTAACCTGATTAATTAGGGATCAAAGTGTGTAGCAAAAGCTAATGGATTGCTTTCCGCTGAGCATCTTGATTGTTTGGTTGTTTTGATTAGTTGAAATTTGGAATTTATTGTGTGAATGCTTTGATTGATTAATCTTTGATGTATCAACTTTGAGTATTTTATTCAGTAGGAGCTATCACTTGAGGCATGTACTTCACTTAAGTCTTAATATTTAGAACCTTGCAGTGTCATTAGTATTAAAGTTACCGCAAGGGACATTGGGAACCATTTCTCTTATATAACATGGTATTTATATTTAACTGAATATGCTGAGATAAAATTTAATTTGAAAAGCTTGCTTGTTCGTATGTACGAATGGTTGATGAGTGGTTATTCTGATTGTTGTAAATAAATTATTATTTGATTTTGTTTGTAAAGATTATTTTGTAGATATTTTTAATACAAGCAAGCATATGTTGGGTTAAAAATCTTTTTGGTAAAGTATAGGTATATATAAATGTGTGTTGATTTAGATGATGTTTTAATATAATTAAAACATTCTTCTTATAAAGCAAGTTATTTGAATATGTATGTATGTATATGTGTGTATATATGTATGTGTGGTGTGTAGTTTTGAAAAGATGATTATTTAGAAGCAAGCAATAGTTTTTATAAAGATCAAGTTTTTAAAGTATATCTACAAGTAAATATTTTATGAGGATTTTGATGTTAATATCATGTCAGTTTGTCTGTTGATTGCTTTAAGAATTATGGTCGATGTGCCTGATCAATGTTATCGATGGGGATTCCTAAACACTAGGATGTGACATTTGGACACTAAGTTTTGAAAAGTGATGTAAGACTTTGAAATGAGTATATCCTAAACCGAGATTAGCTACGTGCTTGTTTGTCATTTGAGATAGCTTAACCCAAGATAGTTGAATGTTGTCTATCTATGACATTGGAGACTTGTTATGTGCTTGTATGTCATTCTCCTTTAGAGCCTCAGGCCGAGAGATTTATTGTTCTACTGCATATTTATATATCTCTTAAGGACATTCTATTGAGAGTGCTTTTCCTTATTAGAACTGTTGGTCGAGATAGATCTTTGCATCTAATTGTGTGTTATTATATGTTTATATGTTATATTATGAGTCTGCATATCATATTGTTCTTGTATCTCTTAAGGCCATGCAGTCGAGAGTTATTATCTCTCACTAGGGTTGGTGATCGAGATGTATATTATAGATTGTTATAGTTATTAGATGTTGATTGTTAGCTGGCGTTTCACCTATTTCATTCTTATGCCATTTGATGCGATGATTGATTGCCCGTTATGGTGGGTGACATTTCATGTGCATGGTTTTAAATGATGTGGATACACTTGATATACTTATGTTACTTGTGATATACTTATGTACACCATGCCAGTTGTTATTATACATTGACAGCTACATTCTAGACATAGTCTGATCCATGTGTTATTGATATAATACTCGGGCCAGTCCAAGACATTTCATGTTTAGGGAAGAAGAGACTAGCTTGTGATTGCTGGCTTAGTTAGAGGCTAGGTTATTAGCGGTATTGGGTATCGTTATATGTTTATATGGTCTTATGTATGTATATGGATTGTATGTATTGGAAATATCTTGTATTTATTTGAGAGATTGTGGGTATTGACTCCTTTTATATAACCCATTGGTGCTTGCATATGTTATTCATTATATACTATCGTTGTGTTGATGACTCTGTATTCTCTGTTTTTATGTTTTATACTATTTATTGTTCTATTCTAGAAATGCACGTGTTTATTTCTTTGTTTTGATACTGAGTACATATGTTATATGAAGTTTAAATACATGTCGGGGTTAGCCTAAGGGTATATTTGATAGAGTTAGGGGTATGCCTCAGGGGCAATTATTTAATTTGTTACATATATTTAACTCGATAACCAATCTTGTTCAAAACAAAAGGTGTTTTTTCTATTATTTACTTGATATAATGTGTTATGATAATTATTTATTTAATTAAAAGTATATTTAATAGAAAATCCATAAATCGTTGTTTTGTGATAGTAGTTACAGTATGTTGCAACCATGAGTGATTTATCACAATAAAATAAACATATCGTTTTAAATATTCCTAGTCAAGATGTATCGAAACTAGATATCGATAAATCCGTTGAGAATAAAGTACGTAATGCTTTCAAAAAGTTGGCAGTGTATTACTCATGACCGTTGGGGGCACCAAGGGGTTATGTACTGATACTTATTGGATAACTATGGAATGACTCACTCAATAGTTTTCACTTGGTTATTATAACTTAGGTCATACAAAGAATGTCGATTTGATAATTTTACACAATTCCCTCGCCTTGAGAATACCATCGAGCTTCAATGTGAAAACTCTGTTTTAATTATAGTTAAATCATGGCACGACGTCAATCAAACGACTATAGTTGTGTCGAGTGGAAGCATTGAAAGTGAAACATTATTCAAGAGAGAATTCGTCTTCTCGGTTATATGGATTTAGTATCACAAGGTCAACTTAAAGTCAAAGTCTCTGGCCAGAGCAGTACGATTAATAATAATATTCATTATTGAACCAAGGATTTTGTGTTTGCACTTACAAAGTTGAATGTGGATGATGTTGGAATTTTGACCAAAACCAAATTCTAACATTCCTAATGTGATATAGTTTTGACAAAGAGAATTACTGTAAATAATCGCACTACCAGGTATCGCTTATAATAAGTAGAATTGGATTTTACGAAAAGATGTGTAAGCGATAATTTCATCCAAGCTATTACACCAATAGCTAAGGTGACATGTGAATATTAATATTTGAATTGTTCGATATAATCGCTGACTGAATTTACACCTTTGAGTCGCACAACCAAAATAATGAATACTCTGAAGGAACCACATGATTGAACTAATTTATAATAATTGTAAATTAATTAGCATTTATGAAATATTAATTATCAAAATTCATTTAATTTGTTTAAATACCATTAGTGTTTAATATTTTTCATATATAAAAGTTATAAACGTACGTATCAATATGTGATGTCGGTAAAGCATTTAAATTGGAATTAAATAGAATAAAAATTAGGTGTGTTTTTAAACTAATTAAATTAATTAATATTTGTGAAATATTAATTAATATTAAATTTTGTTTGATGTTTGAATGCTATTAGTATTAAATAAAATGTGTACATAAAAGTTATAAATTTACGCAGCGATATACGATATCCGCATAACGTTTAAATAAGGTCTAAATGGAATTAACGCTAATGAGATTTTGGAAATTTTGAGAGACCATATGGACCATTTATGGCCATCCATAAATATATATATAGAGAGAGAGGATCTAATGAGATTTAATTAGGAATTATACATAGAATTTTTAGAGGAAGGAATTGAAAGGTTTCAGTGTTTCATTTAAAACTGGTTCTCCCTTGTTCATTTCATTAGACTCTCCTTGAAATTTTATTTCCACTTGCCCTCTTTCTCTCTATTTTGGCTAAAATTTATGTGGTTTCTAAGCCACAAAATTCCCAAAAACACATTCAAATAAATTCAAGGTGGTTCTTGTCACTAGATTCTTGTAAAATCAAGAGGTTGATTCAAGCGAATCAGGGTTTTATTCATCATTCAAGGTGTAAATCATTGGCTTCATTTTTAGGTAAAACTAATTTTATTTAATTGTATACTCAAACATGTTTAGATGGCTTATATTCTATTTTGTTTACATATAATTTCATCATGTTCATATGTTTTTATCCTTTTATTCTATTCTATTTATTTATTTGCATTTGAACATTGTTTTGGATATTTAGTTTATTCCATTGAACTGGTTTTATCCTCATCATGATATGATTAAAATAACCTTGTTTATATTCTCTGTTATTCACATGTCACCTATGATAATAATTTTGGACTTATCTCTGTTTTGTTTGGACATTTATATTGTGTATTTAACTTGGATATGCATCTCACTGTCATGAATTTATACGTGTCTATGTTGTCCAGTTCTTTCATATATAAATTATTGTTTGAATAAAATTTGAATTAATTTTGTTTATATAAAATTCAGTTTATATTACAAGATTGAAAATTGAAGGTTCTTTTTCAAGTTATTTCAAAGCAATTTTGTTAGTTTTTTACATAAAATTTTAAGTGGACTTTTATGCAAAACATCATATGCCTTTTTATCCCTTTTTAGTTAAGGTTTTATTTCATTAACCTTAAATTTAATATGTGTGTGTGTATATGTGTGTGTGTGTCTATATATATATGTAAGTATGTATGTTTTTAACTTAAAGGTTATAAAATAGATCCTTGTGTGAAATCATTAATTTAATTTCAAACTCTTATTGAATTAGAACTTGTCATAAGTTTTGATTTCAAAGTGTATAAAATAATTAATCTTATAATATATATATATATATCATTTTCAGTATGTGTGTGTGTGTCTATATGATACCATACATGTATGTATCTATATAATTATTATAGATCTACACATATGTATTTTAATAGTTAAAAACTTTGACAACAAAGGCAAGTGAAGATTTAGGTATAAAAGCCATTTAATATGTCAATTAATCTAACTAAGGAGAGAGAATCAAAAGGTTTCCTTCTCTATATTTATAGTCTCATCTTTCATTAATTAATTATATGTATGTTAAGGAAAGAAATAAAAAAAGGTTTCCTTCTCCAAAATTTTACATGTTCAGTTACATATATATACTATGCTTATATGCTGCACTCACTACACATATGAATGTATTTGATACATTCACTATAATACATACACATTAAAATTTAAACTTCTTATAACCAAATTAAATTGAATATGATTTTATTTCAAACTTCATTAAATTGGATCCAATAATCTTTTAGAATTCATAGGCCCAATATGTCCAAAATAAGAAAAAAATTCGAAATCTACCTATTTCACCCGCTTCCAACTAACCCAATCCCAACAATATTCACATGTGACAGCCCAACATCTCCTCATTATCCGTATTATCAGATAGTATTACCTACTTGGTAGTATGGGTATAGAGGTGGGGTATTACATTATACCAGTTCAGATATTGCGTAAGAGTTTTTTGTAAGTGAGAGCTTTGAGCGGACTTGATATGAGCATAATAATAGATGAAGAGAGATTGAGAGTGACAAAGTGTTTCTTGGTAGTGATGAAGAGGGTCCGAGTTGATGATAATTATGCGCTTTAGGGAGAGATAGTTTGAGTGAATTAGTAGTTTCTACTGGTTTTAGTGTTCTAGATTCTACTCAGTTGTGCTATCTTCGTTTATGTCATGTTAACGGGGAGACTCTTGATGTATTATGGAAGGGGGGTTTGATTTATGGTGTTTTTCAACCGAAGCCTAGCTTTTGTGGAGATTTTTTATTTGATAAGAAGAAGCATGTCACATTTGATGTTAGGGGACCTAGATATAAAAAGTTTCCAGAGTATATTCATTCTTATGTGTGGGAATCCACTCCAGTTTCATCTTTAAGTGGAGCTTACTTCATCTTATTTGTGGATGATTTCTGGCGTAAAGTTTGGGTCTATTCCTTAAAGACTAAAGACGAAACATTTGCCCAATTTCGAAAGTTGAAAACCTTAGCAAAGTAGCTGTTGGGGATGTGTTTAGATGTTCTCAGAGTTGGAAATAGTAGTGAATTTTTGTCATAATAATTCATAATGTATTATGGGTCATGCATGTAGTTAGGGATTTTTCTACCTCTGTTGAGTCATATTGTTAGGGAGTGGCGAAGAGTATGTGTTGGATATTGTGAGGGAGTTCTATGAGCTTGAGACTAACTACGGGCCCAAAAGAGGAATTTTGGGAAGAGGAGATATCAATGATGTTATTTCTCATCGACCACACACCTTCCATTGCCATAGATATGAAGATCCTTGAAAAGATATGGAAATATAAGCCTATGAGCATTTAATTCTTTAGAGTGGTTGGTTGTTCGGCTTATTTAGTTAATGGAAGACATGATAAGTCAAAGCCTAGGGGAAGCAGGTACATTTTGTTAGGTTATAGAGGAGTGAAGAGGTATAGCCTATGGTGTAAAACAACTAGGATAATTATGATTAATAGATATGTGATATTTGATGAGAGATCTTTGTTAAAGGTAGAGCCTATATCAAGTGATGGCAGTAGGATGATGGAAAATTGCCACACATTTGGAGTTATTAAATTATTTCCATATCCAGAGAGATATTTGCATTCCCAATGATATTATTGTTGATGAGAAGATGTCAAAGGTGTATACTCTAGGTGGAACTCAGTCGCATGCAAAACCATTTGGTTTAGTTGGTCTTATTTGTGACCATATTTGCGATGATGACTCTTTATCTTATTCTTTGAATGATGTGGAGCTTGCTGGTGTAGACTTAAAAATGTCTAGCAAAATTCTTGAGAAGAGAGTTGAAGTAGATAATATTGAGTATGTCATCACTCGATATGGAATGGAGAAGGTGAAGTGTGTTGTTAGTCTCCATTAGTCTATCGAAGTTTAGTATCTATAGGTTCGTCTCCTACATTGGACATGTTGAAGAATTTTGGTATTTGTTCATATGCATTTTGTTTGTTGTTGTGCATACTATCTTTCTTATACCTAGGAGAAATTTGGAAGCTCCATTTGGACAGCAATGCCCAAACTAGTTCATCTTCAGCTTAGCACCACGTGGTGTGAACCCAACAAATTGTTGAGAGATGGAGTTGAAAGGAGATTGTTATATTTGAATCAAGGTCGAATGTTAAATTTGTTTGATTTAAATATACAAAAATGAAAGAAATTAGATAATGATTTGATCAATCAATTAGGTTATATGCGAAAAGAAAAGGAAAATGTTTTTGTTGAAAGAAAACTAATTAATTAGTCAATCAATTAATTAATCAATGGATTTTCAATATAAAGAAAGAAAAGTTTATCCACGAAGATTCAATCAAGTAAGAAAAATTATGGAAACCAAGATCACTGTATCTGTTTGCAGCGAAATCCATCATGGAAATTTAGAAGGAACTCAAGATAATTGGACAATTGATTAACTTAGTCTCCAAGTATCCCTTTCACCCTTAAGCCTATTTAAATGAAGACGGTTCACCTTCATGTTGGTGTGTGAGAAATTCCATCATTATCAAATTATATAGTGTACTCAAGTCTTTGAAGGAATCAATTATTCGATTTTCAATTATAGGTCAGTCCCTCAACTTTCTGCCTATAATTTTTGCGATCTCCCCTATACTTTATTACTACAATAAAATAAAGAATAGTTGTTGGATGTGTGGACGTAGACAATTTAGCTGAACCATGGTAAGTCTTTGTGTTTTTTTTGCTAATCATTGTTTATTGAATTGGTTATTAATAACTAATTAAGAAGTTAGATGTTTGGATAAGTCTAAATTTTTTAGAATAAAGAAAATGAATTGTAATGAACCATGTAATAGAAGAAAAAGTGGATGGATGATCTATTAACAACGCAACCACAATAAAAACAAATCACTCGTTGCAACTTTTTTCCATTTTATTTATTTATTAACTAGTGTTATCTCTTTGATTACGTGGATGCTATTAGATATAAATTTATATCCACGTTATCTCTATGCATTTTTTTCTTTTTATTTTGTGTGAGATTTTGACTTTTACTTTAATTAGAAATTTGAAACTCTACTTATATGATAAAATTTTGAGAAAATATGCTACGCCGTGGACCAGTTCAATTTTTACCATGCATTTATGATATCTTAACCAATTAAAATATAAAAATAATAATGAATGTATGACGGAGATCCAACAAATTAAAAATGAGAATCTGCTATTTGTACTCGCGTCCAATGCCTGAGGTTTAAGAATTGTACAATTTATGCCCTTTGAACAGTGACTGCATACGTAATTCTTGTATTTGACCAGCCTCTTCTTTAAGTTTGACCTAAGATATAACCAGCCTGGACTACAATCATATCATCCACTATTTAATTTGAGAAAATTATAATATTTTTTAAAGAATACCATTAAAATATAGGGGAAATTAATTTAAAGGGCAAAGATTTGTATATTTTTTGCCTCAAGGACATAACCACAATATTTTTACCACAAGGACAAATATTCTTCTAAAAATTATTCATAAGGACAAACATTTTCCAAAATTATTCATAAGGACAACAAAATTGTTACCAAGCTAAAAACTGATACCTAAAACTGCGACCGATAACTACAAACTGATACCTAAAAACTGCTATCAATGACTAAAAACTGATACCTAAAGAAAGTTGTCCTTCAGGATAAAATATTGAAGGCATGTCCTTGAGGTAAAAACGCTGAGAAAGTTTGTCCTTGAAAATAATTTCCTGTAAAGGGGAAATTAATTTAAAGGGCAAAGATTTGTATATTTTTTGCCTCAAGGACATAACCACAATATTTTTACCACAAGGACAAATATTCTTCTAAAAATTATTCATAAGGACAAACATTTTCCAAAATTATTCATAAGGACAACAAAATTGTTACCAAGCTAAAAACTGATACCTAAAACTGCGACCGATAACTACAAACTGATACCTAAAAACTGCTATCAATGACTAAAAACTGATACCTAAAGAAAGTTGTCCTTCAGGATAAAATATTGAAGGCATGTCCTTGAGGTAAAAACGCTGAGAAAGTTTGTCCTTGAAAATAATTTCCTGTAAAGGGGAAATTAATTTAAAGGGCAAAGATTTGTATATTTTTTGCCTCAAGGACATAACCACAATATTTTTACCACAAGGACAAATATTCTTCTAAAAATTATTCATAAGGACAAACATTTTCCAAAATTATTCATAAGGACAACAAAATTGTTACCAAGCTAAAAACTGATACCTAAAACTGCGACCGATAACTACAAACTGATACCTAAAAACTGCTATCAATGACTAAAAACTGATACCTAAAGAAAGTTGTCCTTCAGGATAAAATATTGAAGGCATGTCCTTGAGGTAAAAACGCTGAGAAAGTTTGTCCTTGAAAATAATTTCCTGTAAAGGGGAAATTAATTTAAAGGGCAAAGATTTGTATATTTTTTGCCTCAAGGACATAACCACAATATTTTTACCACAAGGACAAATATTCTTCTAAAAATTATTCATAAGGACAAACATTTTCCAAAATTATTCATAAGGACAACAAAATTGTTACCAAGCTAAAAACTGATACCTAAAACTGCGACCGATAACTACAAACTGATACCTAAAAACTGCTATCAATGACTAAAAACTGATACCTAAAGAAAGTTGTCCTTCAGGATAAAATATTGAAGGCATGTCCTTGAGGTAAAAACGCTGAGAAAGTTTGTCCTTGAAAATAATTTCCTGTAAAGGGGAAATTAATTTAAAGGGCAAAGATTTGTATATTTTTTGCCTCAAGGACATAACCACAATATTTTTACCACAAGGACAAATATTCTTCTAAAAATTATTCATAAGGACAAACATTTTCCAAAATTATTCATAAGGACAACAAAATTGTTACCAAGCTAAAAACTGATACCTAAAACTGCGACCGATAACTACAAACTGATACCTAAAAACTGCTATCAATGACTAAAAACTGATACCTAAAGAAAGTTGTCCTTCAGGATAAAATATTGAAGGCATGTCCTTGAGGTAAAAACGCTGAGAAAGTTTGTCCTTGAAAATAATTTCCTGTAAAGGGGAAATTAATTTAAAGGGCAAAGATTTGTATATTTTTTGCCTCAAGGACATAACCACAATATTTTTACCACAAGGACAAATATTCTTCTAAAAATTATTCATAAGGACAAACATTTTCCAAAATTATTCATAAGGACAACAAAATTGTTACCAAGCTAAAAACTGATACCTAAAACTGCGACCGATAACTACAAACTGATACCTAAAAACTGCTATCAATGACTAAAAACTGATACCTAAAGAAAGTTGTCCTTCAGGATAAAATATTGAAGGCATGTCCTTGAGGTAAAAACGCTGAGAAAGTTTGTCCTTGAAAATAATTTCCTGTAAAGGGGAAATTAATTTAAAGGGCAAAGATTTGTATATTTTTTGCCTCAAGGACATAACCACAATATTTTTACCACAAGGACAAATATTCTTCTAAAAATTATTCATAAGGACAAACATTTTCCAAAATTATTCATAAGGACAACAAAATTGTTACCAAGCTAAAAACTGATACCTAAAACTGCGACCGATAACTACAAACTGATACCTAAAAACTGCTATCAATGACTAAAAACTGATACCTAAAGAAAGTTGTCCTTCAGGATAAAATATTGAAGGCATGTCCTTGAGGTAAAAACGCTGAGAAAGTTTGTCCTTGAAAATAATTTCCTGTAAAGGGGAAATTAATTTAAAGGGCAAAGATTTGTATATTTTTTGCCTCAAGGACATAACCACAATATTTTTACCACAAGGACAAATATTCTTCTAAAAATTATTCATAAGGACAAACATTTTCCAAAATTATTCATAAGGACAACAAAATTGTTACCAAGCTAAAAACTGATACCTAAAACTGCGACCGATAACTACAAACTGATACCTAAAAACTGCTATCAATGACTAAAAACTGATACCTAAAGAAAGTTGTCCTTCAGGATAAAATATTGAAGGCATGTCCTTGAGGTAAAAACGCTGAGAAAGTTTGTCCTTGAAAATAATTTCCTGTAAAGGGGAAATTAATTTAAAGGGCAAAGATTTGTATATTTTTTGCCTCAAGGACATAACCACAATATTTTTACCACAAGGACAAATATTCTTCTAAAAATTATTCATAAGGACAAACATTTTCCAAAATTATTCATAAGGACAACAAAATTGTTACCAAGCTAAAAACTGATACCTAAAACTGCGACCGATAACTACAAACTGATACCTAAAAACTGCTATCAATGACTAAAAACTGATACCTAAAGAAAGTTGTCCTTCAGGATAAAATATTGAAGGCATGTCCTTGAGGTAAAAACGCTGAGAAAGTTTGTCCTTGAAAATAATTTCCTGTAAAGGGGAAATTAATTTAAAGGGCAAAGATTTGTATATTTTTTGCCTCAAGGACATAACCACAATATTTTTACCACAAGGACAAATATTCTTCTAAAAATTATTCATAAGGACAAACATTTTCCAAAATTATTCATAAGGACAACAAAATTGTTACCAAGCTAAAAACTGATACCTAAAACTGCGACCGATAACTACAAACTGATACCTAAAAACTGCTATCAATGACTAAAAACTGATACCTAAAGAAAGTTGTCCTTCAGGATAAAATATTGAAGGCATGTCCTTGAGGTAAAAACGCTGAGAAAGTTTGTCCTTGAAAATAATTTCCTGTAAAGGGGAAATTAATTTAAAGGGCAAAGATTTGTATATTTTTTGCCTCAAGGACATAACCACAATATTTTTACCACAAGGACAAATATTCTTCTAAAAATTATTCATAAGGACAAACATTTTCCAAAATTATTCATAAGGACAACAAAATTGTTACCAAGCTAAAAACTGATACCTAAAACTGCGACCGATAACTACAAACTGATACCTAAAAACTGCTATCAATGACTAAAAACTGATACCTAAAGAAAGTTGTCCTTCAGGATAAAATATTGAAGGCATGTCCTTGAGGTAAAAACGCTGAGAAAGTTTGTCCTTGAAAATAATTTCCTGTAAAGGGGAAATTAATTTAAAGGGCAAAGATTTGTATATTTTTTGCCTCAAGGACATAACCACAATATTTTTACCACAAGGACAAATATTCTTCTAAAAATTATTCATAAGGACAAACATTTTCCAAAATTATTCATAAGGACAACAAAATTGTTACCAAGCTAAAAACTGATACCTAAAACTGCGACCGATAACTACAAACTGATACCTAAAAACTGCTATCAATGACTAAAAACTGATACCTAAAGAAAGTTGTCCTTCAGGATAAAATATTGAAGGCATGTCCTTGAGGTAAAAACGCTGAGAAAGTTTGTCCTTGAAAATAATTTCCTGTAAAGGGGAAATTAATTTAAAGGGCAAAGATTTGTATATTTTTTGCCTCAAGGACATAACCACAATATTTTTACCACAAGGACAAATATTCTTCTAAAAATTATTCATAAGGACAAACATTTTCCAAAATTATTCATAAGGACAAAAAAATTGTTACCAAGCTAAAAACTGATACCTAAAACTGCGACCGATAACTACAAACTGATACCTAAAAACTGCTATCAATGACTAAAAACTGATACCTAAAGAAAGTTGTCCTTCAGGATAAAATATTGAAGGCATGTCCTTGAGGTAAAAACGCTGAGAAAGTTTGTCCTTGAAAATAATTTCCTGTAAAGGGGAAATTAATTTAAAGGGCAAAGATTTGTATATTTTTTGCCTCAAGGACATAACCACAATATTTTTACCACAAGGACAAATATTCTTCTAAAAATTATTCATAAGGACAAACATTTTCCAAAATTATTCATAAGGACAACAAAATTGTTACCAAGCTAAAAACTGATACCTAAAACTGCGACCGATAACTACAAACTGATACCTAAAAACTGCTATCAATGACTAAAAACTGATACCTAAAGAAAGTTGTCCTTCAGGATAAAATATTGAAGGCATGTCCTTGAGGTAAAAACGCTGAGAAAGTTTGTCCTTGAAAATAATTTCCTGTAAAGGGGAAATTAATTTAAAGGGCAAAGATTTGTATATTTTTTGCCTCAAGGACATAACCACAATATTTGTAAGACTACTGTGTTACGGAAGCAATTTATTATGGATCGAAGATTTTTAGTATATAATGTAATAATTTACCGTTGCAAAATGCTGGACACTAATTCTTCAATCGGTAAAGATCAATTACTGCGATGATTTTGCTGCCAAACGGTGATTTTTAGCAGAGTAAAATACTATATAATCTTAGAATAACAAAAGTTGTATTTTATTCGAACAGAATACTCAGTTTTATATTTTATTGGTTTGAATCTATGATCTTCAATTTTTGTTAAATATGTTATACCACTTGACATGTTAGAGCACAATGTTGTTTTCATGTTATTTTACGAGTGAAATAATAAATATACGTGGTATTAATAAGCATAAAATAACATTCATTATCACTAAACAATATTCATTATCACTAAATTTTTCATGTTATTTTTATAAGAACACAATGTGGTCCAGTTGCTACCACACTAAACTCAAGAAGTGTTATCAAATAGAATAGAAGAAAGACATACACTACTATTAAATAAAATCGTTCTTTTTACCACAACGCTACCATAATCAAGTTTGTCTAAGGATGGACACGAGTAGAATAAATTATTAAACAAACAAAGTTGATCTTCACCTCATAAACGTGTGAGCATCTAAATTCGGAGAACGCATTTTGAAGCAAAACATGCTGTTAAGAATAACATATCATTTTCGTTGACTAACATATTTCTTAGAAAGGATGTTAGTATTAAGTACCAGATAATTAGATATTGTGACCTTTAATGTGTGGAATATCTTGAAATATAACAGTTTTTAAAGAACAAATTATTGTATATTCTCTTTATATTAAGAATTAGTGGAAATTTACAATTGCGCTTTGTAGCGACTGAAAATGACTACCATACAAATAACACAACAAGGTAAAATAAGTCACGTGTATAAAATGGACAACTCGGGTATAAATAATCCTTTTATCTTTACCACGCGCGAGTGGTAGATTAGATAGCTCAACCTTATCATTTTCCAATAGCGTAGTGCAGTGCAACTGTGCAAGTGCTCAACTTAGTCTCAGTTTTTAAATCGAGCAAGTTATCCAACAAGATTGGGGTAGGTGTACAAGGAAGATTCAATGTCACCCATTTAACTGTTAAATTTAAATATCAAATATATTATGTTACATATATTGAAACGAGCTCAAAATTTGAAGATATAATCATCTATATATGAATTGAACAACATTTTTACTGCACCTCTATTCTCCTCTAATTTCAAACACACTTTATGATTTGAATAGTTATACTTTCTCTCTTTTGTCGCCTCGTTTTATTGTTTATTTCGGAATATGTGGTTGAAATCAAGAGGGAATGGAGATATAGTAAAAATTAAATGCGTCCTCTAATATTTATAAGAATTAAATGCATCCATATAATGAGGAAATTATTTTTTAAACATTTGTACGTTTTTTCCCAAACAAAAGAAGTGATCGATAAAGATTGAGAAAATAGTGGTTTTGGTTAAAGGATCACTAGCTCAAATGGTAAAATTTCTAGATTATGATTGTAGAAAGACCTTGGGTTCGATTCTTCGAAATACCAAAATAAATGTTATACTTAAAGTATCACTCTTATAAAAAAAAATGTGTTTAATTGTATTCTGAACACTTTGTACGTAATTTTCGAGAAAATGAAAGATGTAAACGATGAAGAATGAGAAAATATTTGTTTTAGTCAAGTACCACTAGCTCAAACGGTAAAATATATAAATTATGGTTACAAAGAGAGGTTTTGTGTTCGATTTGAAGATGAAAATGTGTGTTCTGCGTCACTTTTTTAAAATAGTTTTGACTTTTGCCATTCAAATCCACATCCTCATTTTCATTGGGAAGAGGTCTGGGTTTTGAACTGACGTTATTACACTAATGTTTGTACACATTACTGGAATTAAAAAAAAAATGAATTTTTTCGAAACAAATCCAAATGAAAATGAACTTAAAAGTCAAATCATTTGGATCCTAGTTGATCCAGTTGCTAGAGGAAATTTGTGGGCTTTTATTTTTTTTGATTGACTGTTATTGCAAACTTCTGGTTGCAAAGTGTAGGAGGATCTGAACCTATCAGTTACGTTTTCTTTCTTATATTTGGTTTCTTTTGGTAATTAAAATATGAAACTGTGTGGACCGTTAACCGAGACGGATATTTTTGGTCATTAAAAAGCTTATGTGCTTTTTTTTCCGTAAGTTTACTTCAATTTTTTCAAATTCAAAAAACAAACCAATAAAAGGTAAACAAAGTAATCAAAAGGAAATAATAAAATTAAATAAGTTAAAGATGACCAACACCTCAATTTTTGTACTAATCCGAATCTTCAATCCTTCTTTTTAGTCATGTAGCATTCCTTTACGGATTTTATCGTCAAATAGCCTTGGTGTCGCTCGCTTCTCTTGGAACTCAAACACCTCCAAACAATGACATTCTTCGGTTGGGACTTGAACACCTTCGATCATAAACAATCCACAACCAAACTAAATTACTTGTTTTTTAGTGCTGAACCCATAAAGACTCTGTCACTTCCCCCTCGTGACGATCTCTTAAAAATTAATCACTTACAACTCTTGGTTACAACATATTCAGTTACAATATCAAATAAACCTCTATTTTGAATGGTAATTCAATAGGAGTACGATAAAATATTAAAGTAGAAAGATGTTCGAATGAATTATAGATTCTTTAAGGTAGAATGCAAATCCGTGAGGAATTCAAGTTTGAGCCATGGGTTTGCATAATTAACCTGAATTTAGGAAATTAGAAGAACAAAAAATTTCAATTTAGCACAATGTACATATTTTGAAACAAGGAAAAAAGAACCCTTCTTAGAAAAAAGTAGCAAACTGTACAATTATCACTAGAAATTCTATTCTTTCTTAGAAAAAAGTAGCAAACTGTACAATTATCACCAGAAATCCTATCCTTTCATGAACATAAACGATGCCTAAAGTTAATAAGTTGAAATCTAAAAAAGTAGAAATACATATGTGTCTATCAGTAGAAACATGTCATGTGTCAACAGATTCGGAATTTGAAGTTTCTTTTGTTTAAAACTAAAATTTTAACTCATTTTGAAAATCCAAAACAATATGGAAATTATGAAAAATATTTTATAGTTGCTTGACTACTATGGTTTTTTTTACAAGTGTTGTATTAGCCTTTATTTTGGACTAACACTCCCATCAATCGAAACTCAAAGAATAAATGTAAATGGTAAGAAATAAAAAAAATAGAGAAAAGAGACAAAACAGTTTTATAGTGGTTCGACAAATCGCCAGTCTACGTCTACTTTGATATTTTATTGTTTTGTTTGCACTAGATCTATCCTTTTTTACAGTGAATCTCAAAATTCTATCTCAAGATACAAAAATGGTAAAGTTTCCCTAGTAAAAGATCAAGATTCCAAGTTCAATTTTTGCTGTAGATGATAACATATTTATAGCTGAATTGGGTTGTTCTAACCCTCAAATGCGTCAGATCTCATTTGGAAATCGTCAGTGAATCAAATCCAGTATATCAATAAAGAGTAAGGAGTAGCAAATGGTAGGTTTGGTTTGAAACCAATCAAAAATGTTGAAACAAAATAGCCATTAAAGAAATATAACCGAACCGAACTGATATTTTTCAAAACCAAAATCAACCAACCCGATAATATCTGGTTTTGGTTTGGTTGGTTTATTTGATTTATCCTAAAATGAATAAGATCTTATGGTTGTTGATATAATATAAGATTAACATAATTAATTGAGTTCATATGATGCAAACATTTTGAAAAACAAACCTTTTGAAAATATTAATATGAATTGAAAGAACAATAATATTGTTATGAAAATATTGTAAATAGCATCATTGCCATTAGTAATTTTTTTATTTTAAAATAATTTAAATTTTTTGGTTGGTTCGGTTTTCAAATATTGAAAATCAAACCCGACCGATAACCTTAAGAGATATAAAAACAAAAACCAAATTAAATAACGAAACCGAACCAAACTGACCAAACTTAATTTGTTTGGTTGGTTTATTCAGATTTAATCAATAAATGTTCACCCCTAGGAAATATACCAGGTAAAATCTGGATCAAATTTCAAGGCTTGATGAATCGGTGCCTATCCATGGCCTTGGTCCGGAATGTTGTTTTTTGTTCTAAAATGCCTTAATTTTCAATACTTTTAAGCTTCAGAGGCAAAATAGTCTTTGTGATGGATCGGTAGTGATCCATCATCCATGAACACAAATATTCTTTAAACATGCTAAAGATCTATTGCACTTGAGTTTTAAGGCCTTATTGGGCTTTTTGGTGGACAGGTATTGATCCGTCGATGGATCGCTACCGATCCATCGAATTGGCCAATTTTAGCCCTTCTTCTTTTTTTCTTTAAAGTTGATCATCTTTGAGTCCAGAGTCCGTTGCTTCATCACTATGTGGCCCATTTCCATTGAAATGTCGCTTGGGTAAAATGTCAGAAAACACTTGCCCTCCTCCCAAAGTGTGTTTCTATGAACACAAAGCTGACTTTGAATTGAGAGAAGCGACTGGGTCCAAATATGCACAGATGCTTCCGTCACTTGATACATCTTTTTGGAATGTTGTGTCTTTACCGAGAATTTTGGCCCTTCATTTTCAAACATTAGTCGAGTCGCGTCTTCTCAGCAAATATAAGTGATATACATTTGAGTCTAAAAAATTCATTCATTCCGCTTATCACTTAGAATTCTAGGAGTTGCTCCAATCCATGGTCAGGTAGAAATAATTTATTCCTTCTTCTTTTATTAAAAAATAATGTCTTGATGGATCGGTATAGATCCATGCATGGATCAGTTGTACCAGTCCATGCTTATCTTTTCATTTATAATAAAGACCTAGGAAATTTTTTCTTCTCCATCCTTCATTTCGTTTAAACAGGTTTTCTTTTGTTTACTCCTAAACTCTCATCCTAGGTCTTCTCGAATTAGAGCATTCATTATCCAACTCTAGATCTTAGCGCCTCCATCAAAAAAGGTAGAAACTTCCACGTTGATGTGCTCCACTCTTCAGGCCGCTACCATCGATTATCAACCTTGCTCCAGCATCGATCGATGCCTTATCCAAAATTGTTGCCATGCCACCCAATCGATTGTCACCAATCGATGTGCATCTGCTCAGTTTGGATTTGAATTATCATGATAAGTAGCAGGTTGAGGCTAATGTTGAAGTTTAGATAATGGGTCGGTGCTAAACTGAGTCGGCCAAGGGTTTCACTGATTTCAAGCAAAATTCCATGGGGTTGAATTCAAACTTCAATGAATTTGAGCGTCAATACATCCTGGGATATGAATCCCATCAATGTTCGGATTCGTTAGCATAGAAACCTTCATACTTTGAGATTGCACTATCTCTCCAAGATTCTTAGCCAAAAGTACGAGTTTTGGTCCTCATTGAGGTCCATCCAGCGTCGTTAACATAATCCCTATGTTAGTGGGTAATATTCGACACATAGTTCCATCGCGTGCTGGAGCTTGTTTGCCGGCATGAGTAGGCTTTCAACACAAAGTACTTCCATACGTCGTATGAAAGACAAAGGATACACACAATGCATAAGACACAAATACTACCCCAGTTGATGTAAAAAATTTGATAGGCCGACAGTGCGACACACGTCAACGTTCATTGGATGTCATACATTAACTACACATGGGGACGAGACACTTGTACACTTAAGTATAAAATTTTAAATAAAGATTACTTGACCATGCTATTCATTTGAGATTTCCGGATAAGTTATGGAATTCAGACATGTCTTCTCCATTCCATGGTTGTAGCAGCCGCTTCCGCCTCCTCATAATTGGTGATGGCTTCTAGCTCAACGCTGGCATCCACTCTTGTTATTGTCAGCTCTTCCAGATCTTCATGTTCTCTTCAGCTTTCAATTAATATAGCTCTATTGATGATCACCGAGGAGCCATATAGCAAGATCCTTTGGACGTTAACCAATAGGGTTCGATGATCTTAGATAATCCACCAAACTCCCCTACTTCTTGCCTTTCTACCATTGAACTCTAAAGAACCTGTAATAGACATGACATTCCCTTAGATGTAGTTAGGCTCTTGTTATTACATAAGAAATCCCACAATCCTCCAATTGGTTACACAGCTTGTAATCGGTCTGTGCATATCCGAAGCGTTGCCTCCTTTCAATCCATTTCTCCGCTATGTCCTATTGTCGATGAAACTTTCTCCATACCAACTGCAACACAATGATTATATAGTTCTTATGAGTTTATATATGATATTTTCCCGACACCTAAGCAGGGAACTGGGCCTAGCTGACATACACTATTTCTATAACTTAAAGCATCGATCTACAAATCCTTCGCTTACATTATTTGAGGCATTTAAAGGCTGCAAAGTCGCAAATGATCTCCATAACAAACATAGCTATTTCAAAGAAGAATACTACTTTGTATGTTTCCCTATTAGTTTCATTGAAAAATGGCACTTTGGATATAAGTCTTGCATTTTCTAACCCAAATACCGCCTCATCGGGATTTTCTTCAACCAGACTGTTAATCCTTTTCTACTTAATTGCAGTTACCCCTCCGAGAGTTAACAATGACGGCTTGAGGCGAATGGTTACCACACTCCAAGTCATCCCTGAAGATGAGTGTAGCACAATCCTCTTAATAACCGACTTGTTTCTTCGTCACTTCTGCCTTCTTTACAATGGTCTTAGAGTTCACTTCGAGCCTACCACACTTGGCACTCCACAAGCCGAGTTCCTCCTCCATCTACGGACACCATGGAGTGGTTGATGATAATAAAGAAGAACTCATCGATATTGAGTCTGATAAAGAATAAAAGGAAGGAAAATACGAAGAAGAAGAGGAAGGTTAAGATGAATTTGACGAAGAAGAAGGGTCTAATAAAGAATCCATCAGGGGTAATGTCAATAAGGAACGCACTTGTAATCCTGCCTCCGGTTCAAGCGCTTAAGGTAGAGACTCTCAAAAGCAGCTCCTAGTCTGACTCACGGTCAAACCGATAAAGCAACCCCCAACTACTAAGATGATGAGGTCGTTGACCTGTCCTTCAAGTATGGAACCGAAGATCTCTAAGGCCTCGAATTCAATGACATTGACGTTGATGAGAGTTATGCGACTGGGCCGATGCCACTATTCTTCCTCCATTTGAGGGAATAACCGCTCCTCCTTCTATTTTGCTCAAGCATAGTCTGTAGGATATATAGGATTACATCACACCCACTTCACTTAGGAACATGCTCATGTGCACTTCGCACGTTCTCTACTTCTAAGTTTCAACAATTATTATTGCTTCTTTTTCATTTTAGGTACAATAAGCTGATTCAACTACTTCAACAATCTCGGCTAGAAGGCTTCCAAGGATGTCTTTAAGTCCTACAAACATTATGACCACCATTACTCCAGTGACTTGCATCACGACAGAGAAGAAATGGAGCGCCAGTATGAGGCTAAGCGTCGAGATCGTGATCGGGAGCACCTTGAGCAACACGTTCTCCTCTTGGATCTAACTCATACCATTCCTAGCACTTATCTTCCTCCCATCACTCTTAGGGTTCCCATAGGAGCCATTCTTCATCAAGGAAAACTCATCCGCTTCTAATGGTTTTCACTCGTGCTCCTACTATGAGTTCTCTTCATATTACTTCTTTTGTGCTTGTCCTTACATAAAAGGGCAAGAAAACTCCTACTGCTACTCTAGGCCCATTCTACCAGCAACCTCAGACTTCTCTTACCCCTATGGTCGCATCCTCCATTGATCTTCAATGACAACAAGGAAATGAGACTACAATTGTCATTGCTTCCTTATCCTCCACATCAGCTCCTACTTCCTTGCAACTGATGTACCCAGGCCTTAACCTGATTAGGATTCACTTTGATTACAATTTGTATGACATTCAAAAGGTCTGGTTTACCTATGATACATTGGTAGAGAGAGATCTAACTTTGAGGAGGTTGGCTAGGAACCTTAGCGACATCAATGTTAAAAATCGTCTTCCCCTTGTCGAATGTGAAAGGATCACAACAAATGACTATAAAATTATCGATGCTTTAAAGGATGAAGGGTCATTAAAGAAGAGATGAATGATAAGTTGAAGTCCTTTAATAAAGAAAAAGAAGCATAAAAAAGAGATTCAGGAGCTTGAATCCAGGATTAAGATGTTGGGTGAGCAACTCGAGCAAACCCATATCCACAATGGTGATCTAGCAAAGGAAATAGAACAACTAAAAGCTAATATCACCACTTTTATGCCAAGCTCACTACTGCCAACACAGAAATCGCCCAATTGTAAGTGAGATTGAGAAATTAAATGCTGAAGCACAAAAAATTCTCGATCTTCGATTAGAGAATCAGAAACTACATGGCATTATAGCCAATTTGTAAAATCAGTTGAAGTAGATTCTCAAAAAGAATCTATCACGGAAAGGGTCAACCTTCAAATTCTATGTGAATGTATCCAAGATCAAAGGTGTGAAGTGGCTAGATGATTATTATATGTAGGTCTTACTAAATATTCATGATCATATCATAAAGAGGGAGAGAAAGAAGGAAAAGCTCGAGGAAGTCACTTTCGACGAAGCCAAAGTTATAGCTGAGCATTTCAATGTAGATGATCACGCTACCTAAGAGGATAGTAAATTACTTCATATTGCTGAGGAGGCTCTGTAGACTCCTCCGAGGTCTCTACTGATCTTCCTATCCAAGAAGCAGTCCATGTTTCATCATCTCAAGAGAACTCGGTGATGATTCCACATATCATGGTGGTCGGCTCCAAGGCCCCCGATGCTTCTATGTTGGTGCCTCCTTCTTATACTACGTCCCCTCCAGTATCAAAGAGTATGTGCCATTTTATATTTCCACCAGTATTAATCTACATTCTCTCCTATCTTTGAATAGGGGAAGGTTACTTCCAGCACTCCACCTTTTGGCCACTTAACCAAAGGTATTTCACACAATTCTCTAATCTTCAAAAAGCTCCAGATAAACCCCGAAGCCATCATTGAGTTATACTATCATGTTTTACATGTTTCAGGTCAACCTACGATCGTCCTTCTTCCTACAGTAATTCATGCGATAAGAACTTTGGCTAAAGACATCGCTACTACTTCTATGGTCATTGACACTTCCGTCGGGTTAGGCCTCGAGCCCGATGCTGAAAAGATAGAAGAGCTATTTGAAGGTGACAATCCTGTTGCATTATTGGATAAGTAGGAGATGGTTTTCATAACCGGTACTTCTAGCCTATGTCCTTCCATTGTTGTTTCATTTAAGAGCCAGAAGATATAGTTTGTCAAAGTGAAGATCGAAAAAGATTTTGACCTTCCTCCTCTCTCTGGAGCTTTGACTATCCAGGCCCATGACCTTCTCCCTGCCAATGTTCTTCCTGCCTACCCTTGAGTTTCCCAATCCTCAAAGGGCAACATGTCATACCAGCCAATCATCACCGACTAAAGAGGAAACACCTCCCGAGGGTGGAACATTGAAGAAGAGAGAAAAGAAGAAGGTAATCCGGAAGACTATGAAGAAATAAATTTCATTTTCTAGTTTTTGAAGTTTCTATCTTTTCCATTTCTACATTGTACATAGGCCGTGGAGTTGTACAGGTCCAACCCTTGAACTTTATATACCAAAAAATTGTAGTAATAAACCTTTTTCTGTAAAATTTATGTTATTTACTTTTATCGCACTTTATTTTCCTACACCTATATATTGTTCCTACAAATATGTGTGTGTATGTATGGAAACACACACACACACACACACACACACACATATATATATATATATGATCTGCATATATGTATCATACCTACCTATGTATATCATCTGTGTATTGCATTTATTTACTCTAGCTCTACACATTTAAATACACCTCCGCTATAACACAATGTTTCCTTTTGCTTAGCTTTAATTATTTATAGTTAAACCTGTCATGTTTGAGCATAAATTGTACTATTTTGACTACAATTATATGGCTTTCAACTCATGTCCACATGTAACAACCTACATCTTAATGGTCCTAATTTTTGACTAAATCGAAAACCCAAGTCAATTAGGGTACGGTTTGTTGGTGTTGGTAACATGTAATAAACATAAGTACATCAGAGAGCTATCTATACGAACTCCCAATGGAATAGCAAAATATAATAAAATATATATACCGACTAAGACTACTACTTTGGAACCAATATTGTTCCTTAGATATCTAGTTGCCTTGCTAGCATAGAGCATGAACGAGAAGACCTATCTGCCTACCGTTCCAGTCTTGTACCAGTATCATGTCCCTCTAAACCTATCATGTGGGTTGTAATAAGGAGGGGATCAGAACAACGTTTTGGTGACTGGTAAATTACATACTTCATCCATAACACTAGTTTATGCCGATTGATTTCCATTCAAGTGTTATGTCTACTATTTATGGATTGGTCATTTAATTCCATATATGCATACGATATGTCCAACCTACCCCGGGGTATAAGTATATACGTGCATATATATAAGCATCGTTGTACTTCCCAAAACAAAACCCCTACTACTTAATACTTCTTAAATAGGGAAGAGGAAAACCCAATGACCATTTAATACCTCGACCCGAAGCAGGACCTCCATAACGTAACTGATGGTAAACCGGTACTAACTACGAAGGGCGATGACTCCTGGATATGACTTCATAATTTCATTAGTCGTATTACTAACGCATCTCAAAGATTTATCTAAGGATTAACTAGCCAACCTCCAATCAAACAAACAAGCAACTCAATTTAAGATCAGTGCATATCTCGTTCAAGCTCTACACCAGTAAGAAGTATATCGCATCTAGGCCTAACCCAGCTTTGCCAGCGACAGCTCGGGACTGATGGTGGCCTTGACTATGTCCTACCCTACTCCAAAAATATCGGTTTACCAACAATGCTGATATAGAGTTGACCTCCAAACACAAATCCCATTTAGATTTACTTGATGCAAATCAAAGAAAATGCCCACTCTCGGTTACTTGGTGCCTCTGGTTTGGAACTGAGGCAAACCCCACTTTCCCAATTAAACACTGTTGAAGGTCATTTAAGATTTCTCAAATAAGGAAGAGGCAGACCCAACAGCTATTTAATACCTCTACCCTATAGTAAACCCCTTGACCCCATAAGGTACTTAGCCATTTAATACTTCAAATCTGAGACGAACCCTTTAGTATATTTCCCCAAACCTATACACCAACGTTATCCTCATAGGTCCTACAGTTGGAGAAGTCCAACATCGATAATATTATACACAACCGTTGGTAGCCTCCTGCAAAGGGCATACTTCTGTTATGCAACTCTACTGATCTCACATCCCGACCAACATTAAGCCAAGTTATTTATGGCTAATCTAAATATTGTTCTTATTTTGTACGTTTATTGTTTTTATCTCTCATTTCCATTTTATTAAATGTCATTTACTATGTCTATTACCTCCAATTAATGCCCTTTATAAATGGTCTTTTATATTCAAATTAGACATATATTAATGATATTTGTTTGTAATTTTCGGAATTAAACCTATTTAGTTTCCTTTATCAATGTCATATTTGATCTCTGTAATTAAATTTATTAAATGTGTTAGTACCCATATTGACTTTGTTACTGTAACTTCTTATTAACTATGTAATTATTGTCCATTAACATTAAAACTTCCATAACTTCTTAATTTATTACATTATTCGTATTTTAGCATTTTAACTATAATTAATATGATAATGTTCAATTAATCGCACTTTACCATATATATATGTATTTATGTTGTAACTGACGTTTATTTATTTATTTCTTGAACTTATACTTTACCTTATATGTATATATATAATTGGTACTAGATTATCTATATTTCTATTTGTAATTTTTTAGTTTCTACATTTAGCGCTTTCTAGATATACACTTATGTGTAAATTCTACTAGAATATTTATTTATACATTTAAATGCATTGGAACCGTATCTTTCCGAAGAAGGAAATGTTACCACTGCAAACTTTCCATAAACTACCAAAAAGTGAGATTGTATTGCATTTGCAATTTCAAAGAATTATCTCTTCTTATTTTTATTGAAATAGATAGTGCAAACTATGGAAAAGACACCCCTACTTTGCGCATCTCTTTCAGTTGGACATATCTCTTGTTATTTGAAACGATGCACTTTTCATATATAATTGTACGATTGGACAATATTTGGAAATTCACATGGTAATCAATACAACTAATTATACATTCTTCAAATTCAATGAATTAAAATATAGAAAATTTATATTCCAAATCAAATTAAAGCATTCCAAATAAATGATTAACAATTTACAACCCAAATAACAAAAATATGGAAATAAGCCACAATTCTATTCACTATCATAATTCATAAAATTTATGACTACTCTTCTAAATTCTGGATCTAGGGTTTCATCAAATTTGAATAATTTAATATGTAGGCAAGGATTTCAAATTAGATTTTTTCATTTAAGCTTACAATTCAATGGTTTTCACATTAGGCAAAACAATAATGTAGAATTTCAATGATATAAATTTATAATTATGTAAATCACATAATTTTCCACTCACCAATTAGCTTTAAATCCCCATATCCAAATCCATTCTTCTTACTTGATTGCTTTTCTTTTGAACCAAAAATATATATTTAAAAATGTACATATACTAATTATATTTGCAGATCTGATAGGGATTTAACTTAAGTGAATTTCTCAACTTACCTCTTTTTCCAAAATTGATGCACTCATTCCTTTCTTCTCTTTTATTTTTAGTCCTTCTCCAAGGTATATACATATATAGTACTTTTTTAATCTCTAGAAGTAGTGGAGAAGGAAAAATAGTAGAGCTCCTTGCTTACTTTGGAAAATTTGAGAAGAAAAGTGATGGGCCAGGCCTATATTTATAGGTGCTAGAATCAATTTTGGCCGTTGGATTATTATTTATAAAATCCTAGTCGTTTAGGCCAAGTTTTAACCTACCCCGGCCCTAACTAACCTGTCGACCGCTCCTAAATAGCGGTCGATCGCTAGCGGTCGGCCGGCTATTCCAAGCAGTCGACCGGTAGGTCATGGAATTTAACTACTATCGTTAACGTTAAGTAACAGAGTTATTTATACTACTATTTAAATCAATTTTGAATTCTTTTGAGTTATTTTTTATTTGAAAACTTCAAATGTTGATGACTTCTTCGTTTGAACTCCGATCGCAAAACTTATATTTGAAAGCTGATCTGAAGAGTGTCACAAATGCAATGGTACAAGTTGTAGCGAACTGGGATTTTCGACCCTCGAAAATCAACATAAATACGTACACCGTATAGCTCGAATATTCAAGTGCCGGAAATACCGATTGCTAGGGGTAAAGAAGAAGAAGAGATAGAAGAAACATAAACAACACATGGAATCTCACAATTTTGCAGCGGAACAATATATAATATACAATAACTGATTTTATACTAAAGACACTGTAACAATTTTATATTCATACAATCATCAGAGTACAACAGTCAACAATATCAATCCGGATAGTTATAATAACTTGTCCTCACAAGCATTGAATATACAGCATAACATACACAACAAAAATAACCAAGTACGTATAATACGCCTGAAATCCTCCAGCTCGTCTCCTAAGCTCTATAGCATCCTAACCTGAATCTATAATACTCGGTCTGATCCGAGCATTATAATAAAATAACACCCGAGTTAGTTTGGAAAACCAGTGTGAGAAAACACATTCAATTTGAATTATTATTGTTATCAAAATCCTTTTAAAAATAAAGGTATCTCGTAAGACCACGCCACGCATAAATACGACGGGTTTTTACCTTACGATAACCAAAACATTTTTATATCAAAATCATCTGATATTATAATAGTGTCAATAGAAAATAAACTATAAAATAGCTGAAATGCTTGCATCTCACGTTTCAGCATAGTTGGGCACAATCAAAACCATACAGGCATGTATTGGAGAATGGATTTCATACAATGACTGGGCTACTGTGGTACCGCCCATCACAGTACACCTCTAGAAAAATGTACCAAGATCGTACCTAACGATCCTTTCCAACACAGGACCGGCCTACCCCTTGCTGGACAACATCGAATATGTTATCACCCCGGGTGTTCCCACCCTATCGAGCGCTCTCTATTCCATGCACAACCATATCCATAATTATATTATATCAGATGGTATCTAGAAAAGTGATAACATACCCTACTTGGGTGCGCCCCACTTAGCCCTGCTGCATCTCCTCTGTTTTAGTCATTCCCGGTTGATGAGGCTTGAGGCTACGTTTTACCTTTAGAACAGTATTCATACTTGGAATGCTAACACTGCCTTCCAGACCATGATGCAAATAATAGCATTCATCTATACAAGTTGTTCTGGGTCTGACCAAACCGAATCTCCAAAATCACCATCCTCATTATCTTCACGATATCACAATTCGTAAAGCATAAATCAGATCAAAGTGGTTTTCGGATAATTAAATCTGATCCCGGTCTCTTCGACACGGTTAACGAATTTGGCCAATTTGATAGTCGGTTATTTAACTATCAAATTACACACCTAAACAGTCACTAGGCCCATATTATAAATCTTCAAACATTTATTTCAAAATATTGTTATAAGGGTATATGTTCAAATCTCTTTCAATATTTCAATATTTGAAAACAATTTCAATACTTATATCCATAACAGGATATTTTCGAATCATACCAACACTTAGAAATATATTTTTTCCAATTTAGTTTATAATTCAACACTTTGAAAATATTTCTATAATAATAACCTCATAGTTAAAATATTTCAAATCTTCCAGTCCGATACTTAGGAAATATTTATAGGTATATTTTCCTAAAATCATTTTATTTCCAATACTTGGGAAATATTCCATTAATTTCCTATTTCTCAAAATCATTTACAATTTATTTGTAAATTTCTTAACTCGTTTAAAAACGGATTCGATACGTTTTTGGAATTCATTAATTAATTTCCTTTAAAAGTTCCAAAATCGATTACAATTTTCTATAATTCCAAATACCCATTTCTACTTCTTTTATGAATCCTAATTCATTTTCGAAGTTCTCATATTTCAACATTCTAGAAGTTTCCTTAAGTTTCCAGAGTTCCATTATAAGATTTCTCTTATAAAAATCATATCTGTTAAATAAACCCCGTTTACAAATCTCGAAAGGATTTATAAATAACTTCAACAAATTTCCAAAAATCCATATTTATAAAATAAGTATTTTAAAGAATAATAATAAATTTTCAACACATTTAAGTAATTTTTTAAAATATCAAAACCCCTATCAAATAAACAACGATAACTAATTTCTAATTCATTTATAAATAATACTAGTCGATTTACAAAGCTTATTTAAAAAACTTAGAATTCATTTCAACAAATTTAAATATTTGAATAACTAACTTTTCCGAAATATTTTAATCTAAATAATAGTTTTCAAACTACATAGTTCAATAAACAAAAATTCTTTTCTGAAAACAAAACTTACTTTTTGAAAACGCTAATTATTTTTATTTCTTTAAAATTCAACACAGTCGATTTTATACTTATAAATCTCTCTCGATTTATCACAAATCAATCTACATTTCCAATTTCACAACTATTTTCAAATTCCAAAATAAAATCCTCTATTTCTTTCTAAACCGATTTCCATATTTCATTTTAAATTCACACTGTGAATTTATATTCCCAATTTATCAAATGACAATCATTCCACTTTATTTATAAACATTGTTTATAACTTTATAAACTCATTTTCAGTTTATAACCAATTTATATTACTAAAATCTATTTATATCGATTTCTATTTAAAATTTCATTTGGAAATCTATTTCTCAGTAAATCCAATTATAATTCCAAATCAATTCAAGACTCGATTTCAACTTCCATTTATAATTTACAACATATTATCAAAATCTGTTATTCCAAATTCCTTGTATAAATTAATTTTAAAAATATTTATATGAACCACTTTACAAAATAGTTAAGTGAATTCCAAATCAAATCTTTTATTTAATCCAAATCCATTTCTTATTCAATATTCCAATTTCCATATAAACGTTTTTATTTTCAAAAATCACCTTTAAATTTCTTTCTAAAATTCAAAAATATTATATATGGTATTTAAAATACCAAAATTTGGACCAGTGCTACTATAGCATCCAATAAGTCAAATCACACAACAATCCATAACAGATTATTCAATCACATCATATATCACTATATATGAAAAACAATCAATATATTTGAGGAATCCAGTTGGATCCCTCCAACCTGTTTTCCTGCAACCTAATATGTTATATAACATAAGATACCAATCTCGCTTCGAGGCGGGATATCGCAGTAACATAGGGTCATCCGCTATTATGTGGGGCGCATAGTGTCTCATCCGCTCCAATCGGTGGGAATATGCCCAACTACTAACACATTTATTTGTAAATTCCTTAACACATTTAAAAACGGATATGATACGTTTCCAGAATTCATTAATTAATTTCCTTCAAAATTTCCAAAATTAATTACACTTGTCTATAATTCCAAATACCTATTTCTACTTCTTTTATGAATCCTAATTCATTTTCGAAGTTCTCGTATTTCAACATTCCAGAAGTTTCCTTAAGTTTCCAGAGTTCCATTACAAGATTTCTCTTATAAAAATCATATCCGTTAAATAAACCCCATTCACAATTCTCGAGAGGATTTATAAATAACTTTAACAAATTTCCAAAACTCCATATTTATAAAATAAGTATTTTAAAGAATAATAATAAATTTTCAACACATTTAATTAATTATTTAAAATATCAAAACCTCTTTTAAATAAAAAACGATAACTAATTTCCAATTCATTTATAAATAATACTAGTTGATTTACAAAGCTTGTTTATAAAACTTAGAATTCATTTCAAAAAATTTAAATATTTGAATAACTAACTTTTTCGAATATTTTAATCTAAATAATAGTTTTCAAACTACATAGTTCAGTAAATAAAAATTCTTTTTTGAAAACAAAATTTACTTTTTGAAAAAAATATTTTTTTTAAATTCGACATAATCGATTTATACTTATAAATCTCTCTTGATTTATCACAAATCAATCCACATTTCCAATTTCACAACTATTTTCAAATTCTAAAATAAAATCCTCTATTTCTTTCTAAACCGATTTCCATATTTCATTTTAACTTCACACTGTGAATTTATATTTCCAATTTATCAAATGATAATCATTCCACTTTATTTATAAACATTGTTTTTAACTTTATAAACTCATTTCCAGTTTATAACCAATTTATATTACTAAAATCCATTTATAAATTGATTTCTATTTAAAATTCCATTTGGAAATCTATTTCTCACTAAATCAAATTATAATTCCAAATCTATTCAAGACTCGATTTCAACTTACATTTATGATTTACGACATAATATTAAAATTTGTTGTTCCAAATTCCTTGAATAAATTAATTTCAAAAATATTTATCTGAACCACTTTACAAAATAGTTAAGTGAATTCCAAATCAAATCTTTTATTTAATCCAAATCCATTTCTTATTCAATATTCCAATTTCCATATAAACATTTTTATTTCCAAAAATCACCTTTAAACTCTTTGTAAAATTCAAAAATATTATATATGGTATTTAAAATACCAAAATTTGGGTGCTACTATAGCATCGAATAAGTCAAATCACACAACAATCCATAATTGATTATTCAATCACATCATATATCACTATATATCAAAAACAGTCAATATATTTGAGGAATCCAGTTGGATCCCTCCAACCTATTTTCCTGCAACTACAAATGTTATATAACATAAAATACCAATGCTTCGAGGCGGATTATCGCGGTAATATAGGGTCATCCGCTATTATGCGGAGCGCATAGTGTCTCATCTGCTCCAATCGGCGGGAATATGCCCAACTATTAACATATATACCACTATATATAATATAACATCCAACTAACAATAATTTATAAATTTTTCCAATCAACCAATAAATAATTTAACCTATTTGAATTAAATCCAGCAATCCAAATGAGTGAGATTTACTCACCATGATTTTTAGTTTGCCAAACATCCAGGTTTAAATAAAATCGAACCACATTCGATTTAATTTAAAATTCCAACTGACTCCGAAAAATCCCAAATCAATTTTGTTGCGTAGCCCACGTCGATACGATCCGAAGGCAACTCGTTTCATCCGATTTCGACCTCGTATCAAAGAGTTATACATTTTTAAACATTTGGATATAAACAATATAATTAATTTATACTTAATTATCATTATTATCGTTAATTACCCTAATAACAAATTCCAGTCACTACCGTTACTCTCCTAGGCTACACACGCTACTTCAAACCCATCGATGCTGCCTATCATACCCCAACCTCACGCCGCTTCAATGTTTCCCCTGCCGCCGCTCCTCACTGCGCGCCTCCAAGGCGAAGTCGCGGCTCTCCTGCCATCATGATTTAATCGCGTATTTTTATTTTTATTTTTTTTGTGCTGTTCGACATTGAGGAAGGAAAGAGGGGAAAGTCTCGTTTTAAAACAAAATGAGGCGGCTGAAACGTAGGGTAGGGTGGTGCGCGAGTAGACTAGGGTGGCTCGAGAGTTGACTTTTAATTTTTATAATATTATTTTATTTCAAAATATCTAGCGTAGCATATCTCGAAATCCCGAACTCCTATCGAGACGTACCGCCTGGCCTTTTTAATGTTATACCCCTATTCCAAACCCAATGGAACTATTCTCGGGGCCTAATTCGATCGTATATGGAAGATAGCCTTTTAAATCGACGATTTTAAATTAAATTAATTCTGTGTGTTTTCAGCTTGAATGACCAAGCGGTAAATGAAATGCTATGAAATTTGAAATTTGATAATAATACACTATTGCGGATTCAATGGAACTAGTTTCGTCAAATTCTGAGACTGTGCCCTGGATCGCTATTTTTAGACGTCGATTAAATCGACGAAATTACTTGAAATTCCAGTTTTTAAAATTTACTAACTCAATTCTAATTCAAATATAATTTATGTCAACATTAAAAATCGTTTCGATTCCTATTCAACTCAAATTTCAACTATTCACCATTTCCGTATTATGATAAATCGCTATATTTGAAATTTAAATTCATTCTATAATTTCAACTAAAAGCTTCATATGCAAAAAAAATCAATTTATATTCCAAATCCAATATTTAAAACCAAATATCGGAAAATTCGGGTCGTTACATTCCTTCCCTCTTAAGAGAATTTCGTCCCTGAAATTGCTTAGTAGGAAAAATGCTCCAAACCCATTAATTTTTTTCAAAACCCACTTAATTAAAACTCGATATTTCACTTTCCTAAATCCTTTAGTTCACTAAAGCAATTAGTTTCCATTTCTAAACCAAAACCCTTTATTTCATTTACAATTCGAAGTCAAATTTTGGTTAACAAAATTTTTATAACACCCTAAATTTTCGAAAAAATTTGACAGAGTCTCCCTTGTACGGAGAGCCTTTTGCAATATGAAAAATATGATAAAAAGATATACGTCAGCTCTCATGGCCGAAAAATGCAATATATAACAATATTTTTATATTTTCGCGCGCTAAATCGTAAGCGTACCTTATTTTAGCGTTATTAAGCAAGCCCGCTCAATTTATATGCAATTGCGCAACCAAAATTTAGCCAAATGGTCTTCTTGTACCTGTACTTACTCAAACAAAACCCATAAGTAACAAAAATATGGAATTTAATAACATTTCATTGAATTTAACTAAGTTAACAAATACTTCATAACCAAAACAGGTTATGATATGTATATCTAGCAGATATATGCAACTACAAAGTCCCAACGTTTAATTATTCACTTCTAATTCAACTTACACGCCATTTATTCAATTCCAAATGATTCACAACAATTTATTAGCATTCCAATCATATTTGCACTCAACATATTCATATCCACTCCAAATTGCTTCTAAATCAATTTATATAACTTTCCATTGATTCACAAAATTTCGTTTACTTCCGTTTATGTTAAATGACAAATTTTTCCATGCAAATTCGGTGATATTCATTTAATACAATAACCACTCAAGCTAATAGCTATTTTAAATTGATTCCAAATCAATTTATCAACTTTTTATTAATCCACATTCAATTTATTCACAAAATCTTGTTTTCTCAATTTTATATTAAACAACAAACCAATCCATGCCAATTTATTTATGGATCATCTCATAAATTAGTTACTTAAGTTGAATTCCATTCTTATCAATAATATTCTCGACCATTTTCAATTTACACTTAAATTGAATTCATTTATAATTCAATTCTCATTTTCAACATTCAATTCACTAATTAATTCTCTAATTAGTTTGCTTCCAATTTACTTAACTAAGTTAAGTTTCATTTCCAAAATCACTTACTTATCTTGACTTAAATTCAATTCCATTTTTAACTCAAGTTCCACATTCAATTTCAATTTACTAACTAATTTTATCTAATTAGTTACTTTCATTTTCCACTTCACAATTAGATTTTTATTTCAAAAATCACTTCATTTAGTTGGCTTGAGTATAAATCCATTTTATAATTCAAATTTGGATTTCCATTTGAAAGTTTAAGCTTACTTTCCCTTAATTCATTCCAAATTACCTTAAATTTTTGATTTCCATACTCAAGTCTATATTCATTTCATTAAGCTATTACAAATTCAAATCCAATTCCATTTAACACATCCTGAATTCACTTCAAATTCCTTTACTTGAGTTAAGTTCATTTTGAAAATCATTCCATAAAAATTATTTCTTAAACCTTTATTATAAACATTTTATACCATTTCTTAAGTTTATATATACAACTTTAAAACTTAAGTTCATATTCACCATAATCATTCACTATTTCCAATTCAAATTCAAGTTATTGATTTATCCAAAATCAAATTCAATTTCATTTAACTTACTCAAGTTAAATTATGCCTCATAACTCAATTCCATATTTTGTTTGCTTCACACAAATGTTTAACCATTTTTTTAATTTGGTTTGATTTCCATCTGTTCAATTTATAAGTTATACAACTTATTTACTTCAAATTCATAAATCTTACTTAAGTCCATTCACAATTTAACGATTCCCATTTTGTTTATTCACTTTCAAGTGATTCATATACCACTTTTTTAATTTCAATTGATTCATATTCAATTCGCTTGTATTCAATTCATAGTTCACCCATTTTATATTATTAGTTCATTCAATCTATTCATCTCGAATCACCGCCAATATCATTTTCATTAACATATTCAAAACATATTCAGTTACTAACCACTTAAGTCGAATTCTATTTATGACTCAAGTTCACATCTATTCCTTTTAATTCATTACAAAATAAATTCAATTTCCTTTGAATTCCTTATTTAACTTATCTTAAGTTAAATTTCAATATCCAAGGTTAAATTTTAAAATTCAATCCACTAATTAGATAATTGGTTCATTACCAATTTCCAGAATTCAAAACCCGTTTTATTTCAAAAATCATTTTGAAACCATTTATACATACATAACTCCCTTGTGTATCAAATCATACTTTTCAATTCAAACCAAATTTGTTTTCCTAAAACAACTTCCATAGCAAATCAATCCTTTGGTAGCAATCCATCACTTAGAAACTCGAAAAAGAATACCAATGATGTCACGATCATTATCGGAATTATTTTCCAGCGACTGAAGTGAGTTCGGTGCTTTTATAACCTTCAAAACCCATTTAAAACAATTTCTATTCAGACTATTTCAAAATAATACCACCATTATTTATTTCAAAATGCTTTGGAAAACATTTCCAAACTTTTCGGGATTTTAAATTTCCAAATTCTGGTTTAAGTTCAAATTTAGTTTAGCTCATTTGTCTAAATCATTCTTATACAAATTCTATTTGGTTATATATGACCATTCCAATTTATAATCTTGTTTTGATTATAATAATAACAACCAAACACATCAATATACTATAATAATTTCAGAAAATTATTTCTTTTATATCAAAATATAATATGGGTAAAATTATTTCATTTACCCATTTCAAAACAATACTATGTCGGTTTACCGGGTTGAAGTGTTTAGAAACTCCTATCGATTTTGTGGCGTCCCACTATTCGACCAGAATTTATAAGCCACTCAACAGATAAATCGATACAATATAAAACATTTTTATTCACTAACAAATACGCACTCATATTTATAATACACTTAACTCATTCTATGGTACTTATGACCCTATCTCTAATGAGTAATCCCCACCAAAGCCAAGGTTCTCACTTAACCTTGCGCTCTGATACCAAATGTAGCGGTCTAGGCTTTTCAACCATCGACTGCGGCTAAAATCCACCGTGGCATACACTGGTTCCTCGAATCTGATTTTATGGCGAGCCTCTCGACTGTAAGCACCTAGAAAACTAATCTCTCAGGGACATGTAGGGGTAAGAGTCTCCTGCTCGCTACCAAACACAAAGCGAGAACTCCCTATCATGCGTGAACTTATCACTAACCAGATCCGATCTCGGTCTCTTCGAAATGATTAATGAATTTGGCTAGATTTGATAGTCGGTTATTTAACTATCAAATTACACACCTAAACAGTCATTGGGCCCATATTATAAATCTTCAAACATTTATTTCAAAATATTGTTACAAGGGTATCTATTCAAATTTCTTTCAATATTTCAATATTTGAAAACAATTTCAATAATTATATCCATAACAGGATATTTTTGAATCATAACAACACTTAGAAATATATATTTTTCCAATTTCATTTATAATTCAACACTTTGAAAATATTTCTGTAATAACCTCGTAGTTAAAATATTTCAAATCCTTCCAGTCCAATAATTTGGAAATATTTATAGGTATATTTTCTTAAAATCATTTTATTTGCAATACTTAGGAATTAGTAAATATTCCATTTATTTCCTATTTCTCAGAATTATTTACAATTTATTTGTAAATTCCTTAACTCATTTAAAAATGGATTCGATACGTTTTCGAAATTCATTAATTAATTTCCTTTAAAATTTCCAAAATCAATTACATTTGTCTATAATTCCAAATACCCATTTCTACTTCTTTTATGAATCCTAATTCATTTTCGAAGTTCTCATATTTCAACATTCTGGAAGTTTCCTTAAGTTTCCAGAGTTCCATTACAAGATTTCTCTTATAAAAATCATATCCGTTAAATAAACCCCGTTTACAAATCTCGAAAGGATTTATAAATAACTTCAACAAATTTCCAAAACTCCATATTTATAAAATAAGTATTTTAAAGAATAATAATAAATTTTCAACACATTTAAGTAATTTTTAAAAATATCAAAACCCCTATCAAATAAACAACGATAACTAATTTCCAATTCATTTATAAATAATACTAGTCGATTTACAGAGCTTATTTAAAAAACTTAGGATTCATTTCAACAAATTTAAATATTTGAATAACTAACTTTTCTGAAATATTTTAATCTAAATAATAGTTTTCGAACTACATAGTTCAATAAACAAAAATTATTTTTTGAAAACAAATCTTACTTTTTGAAAAAGCTATTTATTTTTATTTCTTTAAAATTCAACATAGCCGATTTTATACTTATAAATCTCTCTCGATTTATCACAAATCAATCTACATTTCAAATTTCACAATTATTTTCAAATTCCAAAATAGAATCCTCTATTTCTTTCTAAACTCGATTTCCATATTTCATTTTAAATTCACACTGTGAATTTATATTCCCAATTTATCAAATGACAATCATTCCACTTTATTTATAAACATTGTTTATAACTTTATAAACTCATTTCCAGTTTATAACCAATTTATATTACTAAAATCTATTTATATCGATTTCTATTTAAAATTTCATTTGGAAATCTATTTCTCAGTAAATCCAATTATAATTCCAAATCAATTCAAGACTCGATTTCAACTTCCATTTATAATTTACAACATATTATTAAAATCTGTTATTCCAAATTCCTTGTATAAATTAATTTCAAAAATATTTAATTGAACCACTTTACAAAATAGTTAAGTGAATTCCAAATCAAATCTTTTATTTAATCCAAATCCATTTCTTATTAAATATTCCAATTTCCATAAAAACATTTTTATTTCCAAAAATCACCTTTAAACTCTTTGTAAAATTCAAAAATATTATATATGGTATTTAAAATACCAAAATTTGGGTGCTACTATAGCATCGAATAAGTCAAATCACACAACAATCCATAACAGATTATTCAATCACATCATATATCACTATATATGAAAAACAATCAATATATTTGAGGAATCCAGTTGGATCCCTCCAACCTACTTTCCTGCAACCTAATATGTTATATAACATAAGATACCAATCTCGCTTCGATGCGGGATATCGCGGTAGTATAGGGTCATCCGCTATTATGCGGGGCGCATAGTGTCTCATCCACTCCAATCGGCGGGAATATGCCCAACTACTAACATATATACTACTATATATAATATAACATCCAACTGAAAATACTTTATAAATTCATCCAATTAACCAATAAATAATTTAACCTATTTGAATTAAATTCAGCAATCCAAATGAGTGAGATTTACTCACCTTGATTTTTAATTTGCCGAACATCCAAGTTTGAATTAAATCGAACCACGTTCAATTTAATCTAAAATTCTAGCTAACACCAAAAAATCCCAAACCAATTTTGTTGCATAGCCCACGTCGATACTATCCTAAGGCAACTCGTTTCGTCCGATTTCGACCTCGTATCAAAGAGTTATACATTTTTAAACATTTGGATATAAATAATATAGTTAATTTACACATAATTATCATTATTATCGTTAATTACCCTAATAACAAATTCCAGTCACTACGGTTACTCTCTCAGACTACACAGGCTACTTCGAACCCATTGGCCCGAACCTTGCCACGCCTCGCGCCTCCACGCATCGCCGCACTCTGCCCTAGCCTCGCCCCGACCTCCCTCTGCCCATCGACGTCGCCCAAAAGGAGAAAGCAACCCTAAGGTGTTGCCAATCATACCCCAGCCTCATGCCGCTTCAATGTTTCCCCGCCACCGCTCCTCACCGTGCGCCTCCAAGGCGAAGTCGCGGCTCTCCTTCCATCGCGATTTAATCGCATATTTTTAATTTTATTTTTGTGTTGTTCGACATTGAGGAAGGAAAGAGAGGAAAGTCGCGTTTTTAAACAAAACAAGGCAGCTGAAATGTAGGGTAGGGTGGCGCGCGAGCGGGCTAGGGTGGCTCGAGAGTTGACTTGTAATTTTTATAATATTATTTTATTTCAAAATATCTCGCTTAGCATATCACGAAATTTCGAACTCCTATCGAGGTGTGCCGCCTAGTGTTCCTAATGTTATATCCCTATTCTGAGCCCAATGGAACTAGTCTCGAGGCCTAATTCGATCGTATATGGAAGATAGATTTTTAAATCGACGATTTTAAATTAAATTAATTCTGTGCGTTTTCAGCTTGAACGACCAAATGGTAAATCCAAATACTACAAAATTTGAAATTCGATAATAATACACTATTACGGATCCAGTGAAACTGGTTTCATTGAATTTTGAGACTGTGCCCCGGATCACTATTTTTACGCGTCGATTAAATCAACGATTTCAAAAATCAACGAAATTACTTGAAATTCTAGTTTTTAAAACTTACTAACTCAATTCTAATTCAAATATAATTTATGTCAACATTAGAAATCGTTTCGATTCCTATTCAACTCAAATTTCAACTATTCGCCATTTCCGTATTACGATAAGTCGCTATATTTGAAATTTCAATTCATTCTATAATTTCAACCAAAATCTTCATATGCAAAAATAAATCAGTTTATATTCCAAATCCAATATTTAAAACTAGATGTTGGAAAATCATTGTCATTACATAAGTTTTGTGGCTATATTCTAGTATTCCTGAGCCTTATAAATTATTTATTAATTCTTTTAAATCAATTACTATTTATTTTACACGGTGTTACACCGCACGAGCAACAATGTACTCGCATAAATCTAATTACACACAGACGCTTATCTTTGAGCATCAGTGTTGGTAAGCCAATCTTCACGCATCAATCTCAGACATCTCCTATCTCCGTGTGTTCATCAAAAATTAGATATGCATAGGCAAATTATTCGATCTTCTCATGGTCTGATTACACTCCATTGAATCAATCACGGTTTCAAGGAGTCCGTCGGTACCTGTCTTCAGGTACTTAGACATCCAATTTGCAAAACATGTGATGTCTTGTCGTATCACTAATCCGGCAACATGAAGTTAAACTTAATGAACATGGTTCCACTTATTCAAAATTGTAACAACCCGTGATTGCGGTTACCAAATAATAAATTAAAATTGGGATTTTAATTTAATTGGAGCTATTAATGAATTTTTAATGTGGCTAATTTGTTCAAAATTTAGTCATTTTGAATAAATTAATATTTTGGGCTTAAGTGTAAAATGGAGCATTTCAAGGAAATTAATTAGGGAAATTTGTAATTTATATTATTGCAAAATTTTATATGTGTAAAATAGTGCAATATTTGATTTGGGAAATTAATTTGCAATTTATTTGCAAAATGGTGATTTTGGCTAATATTAACTATAAACGGTGTTTTGGAAAAATTAGGGGTTAAATGTAAAATATTGTTGATGTAGGATTTTATGAAATGGCTAAAAGTAATTGTTAACATATTTTCATAATTTTCTATGGTTTGAAATGTATTTAGTAATTTGTATGTAGAGTGTACTTAGAGAAAATTGCCTATATATGTATGCACATGAATAATACAAAGTCCTAATGGGTATTAGATCCAATAACCCTAACCATTAGCCTATAAAGTATCTTTTACTCTCCCATTTCATCCAACACTTCATTTCATAATCACTAAAACCTAATTAGAAAGCTCCAAAACCTAGTCATGGCCTCCTAAGCAAGACTCCAATCTACACCAAATCAAAGAGAGTTAATCCAAACTACTAAAAGAGGTAATAGCAATCACAAAACCCACCTCTAATTCATTCTTTAATTTCTGAAATTATTTTGTAATCCTCTTTTTTTGTGCATTTAGATTGTGAAACTCTTTGATCTTCTTTTCATTGCTTGGAAAGAGGTAATATATGCTAGCTGAAATTATAATTAGTTTATTGCTGTTAGTAAATTAGGCATATCTCATTCATCTTAAATCGGAATTAAGATTTTCTTGAAGTTCTGGAAAGCTTATTCTATAGCCTATAACTTTCATGTTTGGAGCTTTGTCTAATTTTGTGGTTTCAATGGTCGAAATCACGTTTGTTTGTCGCTGACCTGACAACAAACTACAAGGTTGATAAAATAAAACCCTGAAATTGATTTGGCCATAAGTTACTCGTTTTTGATCCGAATTAGTTAATTTTGGATGTTCCGGAAAGCTTAAAACATATGCTACAATTTTTGTTCAGTGAGTTTTCTGTAATATTGCCATTTAGATGACCTGAAATGCGTTCAAAGACAGAAGACCAATTCTGTCTTTAACAAGTTATCTTGAGTTTCAATTTGATATTGTTTTGCATGTATCTCTCTCGTTTCTTATCCAAATCTAATAATTTTGGATGTTCTGGAAAGCTTAGATTTAGAGCTAAAACTTTCATGTTTTGAGTTTCATGAAATTTCGAAGTTAATTTGGTCAAAATTGTACATTCTTACCACTGTCCCGAGAAAAAAAAGAAAAAAAAATAATAAATAATTTTTTTTAAAACCCTGTTCCAGATTTTTTATCTCCACTCCGCGATGCCGCCACGTTCGCATCGGAAGTCGGAATTCGACGTTTTTGGTCTCGTTAGAAAGGTGGTGTTCCGAACTCCATCTCAGGAAAATTTGGACAACATTGGAGTTCGTTTGGTACTTCGAATTTTGTGTCGAAGTTGAACTCTAGTCGCTGTTTGTAAACAGTGTAAATCTTGTTCTGGGTCCAACTTTGAGACGTCGCTGCCACTTCGTCTCAACTCGGAATCCAGAAATTCTTTTTGCATATTAAAGTAGGGATGTTGGACTACATGCCTGCAAATTTTCATGACATTTGGACACAGTTTGCTGGTCCAAATAAATTATCGAACTTGAGTTCACAGCTGTTTTTGAATGTTTACAAACACTTAAGAATATTTTTGATGATTTTCTGGTTTTCATTGATTTCTTTGAGATTTGTCTCTAGATTTCGTACACGGGTTTTATGAATCATTTTCAAAAGATATTTCACTCCTAAATGGCTTTTGAAAATTATTATATAATATTATTTTAATTATTAAATTAATTACTCCATAATAGGAGACCTTTCAAAAGACCGTTTTAGAAGTGATTCCGAAAATCAATTATAAATCCGTTTTACACCATTATTTTCTATAATAAAAATCTCACACTCACTTTTAGCATGTCGAGCGAAGTGGAAAGGTGCTTAAACGGTTAGGAAATCTCCGGCCTATGGAAACCGTGTGTATTTTCTTTCCGGTTAATCCCCGACCTATTCAATTGATCGTTTTGACCTTTGGGTCTAGTTTACCGATGATATGAGGTAGACTTTTTATTGTTTGGAGTGTGAGCTTGCTATTGGTTAGGAAACCGTTTAGTGCGAACGTGGGGTATGGGACTCATTGTTAACACTTTGCGGGTTCCTCTCCAAGAAGTTAGTGACACATTAGCCTCTGGGCGGCCAGTACTGGACCTCTGGGTCACCACGCCTCTGGGCAACCGTCTCTGGACACCTGCTCTATGGAGCAGTTTATTTTTCGGCATGCGCCTCTGGACCTTATCCTTCTGGGAAGGATCTTGCCGTCTCGCGCGTTCCGCATCTGTGCGAGTGATCGATCACAACTTTACAGTACTTGGCAACAACGACTCTGGTCGGTGCACGTGCAAAACTTGTATTATCTGATGATTTTTATATCCATTCGAGTACCGCCATTCGGCGTTGGTTCTATGGAACCATACGATGTAAGTGCGATTACCTTGTGGATTCACAGTGTCTCTGGACACTGCTTTTCAGTGTTTGATTTAATTGATTTTTCAGTATATCCTCATTGCTCTTTGGAGCAACGATCTTTGCTTGGGCATTGATTACTGACTCTGGTCACTCTTGGGATTATTGCCTATGGGCATCTTTTTATAGCTTTGGCTATGCCGATGATATGAGGCGATTTTATTTATTCTACACTTTGGTGTTGATTTCTCTTTGGAGATTTTTATTGTTTATTGATGATTAGGGATCGTCATTATATTCATGTGGTTCATAATATACTTCTCTTTGGATAAGTACTATTTTATTTATGTACCGCATTATTATATATCTCAGTTATTACTGATTGTTTAGCTAGCCTGACCCGAGTGTTTTCGCTCGGGTCAGACCGAGTTGTTTCAGGTTAGGTCTCTGGACTTAGCTTCTGTGCTTCCGCTTGGACATTATCTGCTATGCTGATAGATAGCGCTTTATTTGTCCACTATTCTGCTACTATATTATCATTCAGACTTTGATATGTACATATTTTTGACTCACATGTGTGAGCGGTGGCTTTGTACCCACTTATAGTATTTGGATATGTATTGATGATGTATTGTTCTGGGATTTTATATCTGTTATGTGATTCTGTTCTGTGATGCTATTTCATTATGTTATTATGCTTTGTCCTGATAGATCTTTAGCCATTTGTAATTTCGTTATAAGTATTTACCGAATATGTCGAACCACCTGATTGAGAAAAATTTAAATAGATTCCACCTTTCGACGTATTCGGTAGATAGTTATAGCTTGATTATAGATGGTCGCTTCCACTATACTCTATTCTCCGCTTTAACAGACAGTATTACTCCCGTAATACTCTTTGTTACAGTGGGTCTCAGAGTGGGGCGTTACAAAAATGCAAACTTCATTCTAATAATTCGAATAGTGAAAGCAGCTTTATTATATAAAATCCAATCTAAAGAATGTCTAAATGAAAGAAAATACTGAAAAATGAAAGAAAACACGTGAAATAGCGGTGCAAATTCTCACTATTCCTTGCTCGTGGAAGTAAGTCCTCATCAACCACTGATAGCTTAAAAGTGTTATTCCAAGTTTTTTCCTTACCATGTAAGGTCCTTCCCAATTTGGATCAAATTCCCCATATTCGAAAAAAACCGATTCCAAATGAGGTCGTCAACCTTGAATGTATGATTCTAGACCTTGTGTTGCACTGCCTTGCTACCTTTTCTGGTAAGTAACCATCCTTAGATTTGCCTCTTCTTACTTTTCCTGCATCAAGTTGAGGGATGCTAGTAATAGCTCTTCATTTATGTCGGGGTCACGGTGCATGTGCTAATGAGAAGGGAATTTTGCTTCGACTGGAATCATAGCAATAGTTCAATATGTAGTGCAAACAAAGTATGTCTAGAGTTAAGCCTTTGTGTCATCTGCTATCTCATCAACCCAATTCCCCTTTGCTCATTTCAAATGCTTCTTGAGAAACATTTGAGGACCTTTTTCACCACCTCCACCTATGCATTCTCCTATGGATGTTATAAAGTCGAGAAACTCATCTCGATTCTATATTAGGCATAGAATTCGTAGAACTCTGCACTTTCTAATTGAGTTCCATTATACATAATGATCTTTGGTTGCACTCTGAATCTATTGTTAATTTTCTTAACTACAAAGTAAATTACTTTCGCCAAAGGGATTGTACTAAGTGGCTACGTCTCAACCCATTTGTGAAATAGTCCACTGCTACGATTACATACTTCCTCCTCAAGCCATCTATGACGACCCAACTTTCTATCACCAGAAAGTTGTATCATCTTGAAGAAAGAAAGGGATAGAAAAGAGAAAAGATAGAGAAGAAAGAAGAAACAACATCAGAATCTCAAACAGCGGAACGAATAAATTATATTAATCACATAAGATATTACATAGAATACAACATCAATCAGAGTTACACAGATTATACATCACATACTAGATAGTTATAAACACCTGTCTAGTTATTACAATTCAATACAACACAGAGATACAGATAAACACTGACATAGTGGATCCAATATATATCTATACGCTGAAGCCTCCTGCTCCATTGCTCCTCCACAATTCGTCAAAGCTAACCTGAATCCCTTGGCTACTCATAAAAATTTGAGTACCCGAGAGTTTAATAAAACAGAAAATAAACTCCGGGTCAGACATGGGTCTGGTGTGAGTAACAGGTTAAAGTTGCTTAACTTTGAAAAACCTTTGAAAACAAAAAGTATCACGTAAGACTTCCCACACATAAACATGGGTAAGTTTTTACCTTACGCTAACCAAACATTTGATAGGAAATTCAGTGATATTATAATAGGGTCTAGGGTTTTCAAGTAAAATACAGAAATAGCTGGAATGCTTACATCTCACGTTCCAACATAGTTAGGCACAACTAAATCGTATGGCGCTTATTGGAGATTGGATTCCATACAATGGCAGAGCTACTGGGGTACCGCCCGTCACAGTACGTGGCCTAGATCAACGTACTGAGGATCACTCCCAATCCCCTGCAACACAAGGCCGGAACCATCCCTTACTGGACAGTCCCGAACAAAATTACCCCGCAGTTGTTTGCAACCAACTGCCCACACAGCCGAATAAAAAGGAACCTCTAGACAGGGGTATATCTCGCTCTCAAGTGGGTGCTACCCACGAAGCCTTGCAGCACCTCCCTGTTTTAGCCATTCCCGGTTGATGAGGCTTGAGGTCACGATTACCTTTAGATAACATATCTCTTAGAATGCTCATCGTCCACCTGACGATGTGTTGAAAGCATTCAATCCATACAAGTTCGTTCCGGGTTCGAACGAAACCGAAGGCATTATCTCATTACACTCATTTTGGAATCACCCTCAGAGTTAACGACAATAACCTTTGCACTCTGAATCTTCATCTTCAGTTAAGATTCATGACCTATCGTTAATTTGGATCGATGAGGTTTTCGGACTTCCAAATCTGGAAACCCGATCCCGGTCTCATCGAAATCCAAAACGCCATCTTTTAGGTCCAAGTTGTTTTAAAGTTAAAACAGTTCAATTCTATTATCTATATACACACAGATAGATAATTCACAATATCACAGATAGATAATCTACATTATCATCACAAATAGATAATTCACATTATTATCACAAATAGATAATTCACATTATCATCACAATTCAACCAAAGCATTCATATCACACAGCATCAATTATCTCATATCTGAGATCTCAAACCATTCAAGGAAGTCAATATCATCCATCCATACATAAGCAAGGATTAATAATCACACCATTTATAATTAATTTAAAATGAATTAAATTAATTACCTTATCTTTAATTAATTTAAAGTAAATTAAATTAATTACCTCATCATTATAAATCTTGCTTACATAACCATTAATTAATTCCAAGTCAATTAATTAATCATTCTCTAATTTCCATCTTAATTAATCATCCTTGATTAATTATCCTTTAATTACATTCAAGTAATTATCCTTTAATTAATTTCACAAATTAATTATCCTTAACCAAATACAGTAATTAATCTTAAATTAATTCAGTAATTAATTAACTATAATCAATTACATTAATCCTTAATTAATTATATTAATTTATTACTCTATAATTACTTTTTATTGATTGATTGATCTTAATCAATCAACCCATAATTACATCATTAATTATATAAATTAATGATCCCTAATTACATTTTCAATTAATTATCCTATTTCAATTAATTACATTAAGTAATTAATCTTTACTTAAACCACATTTATTAATCACTCTTGATTAATCACATCCAGTAATTAACTACCCTTAATTACTTCATTAAATAAATTAATTACTCCTTAATTAATTATCTTAATTAATCCCTTGATTAATTACAAAAAGTAATTAAACTCAAATTACTTCCATTCTTCAATCAATTACATCCTGTAATTACCCATCAATTACTTTACTAAGTAATTATGCTATATTAATTTCATTAAGTAATCATACCTATCAAATTATCAAATGATTATCTTAAATTAATTAAACTTAATTAATTAACTTAAAATAATCACATTAAACTAAATTAATTACAATGAGAAATTAATTCCTCAATTACTTCCATTAAGTAATTATACTTAAACAATTCCATAAATGATTATCCTTAATTAATTAATCTAATTAATTATTAAAATTAACCACATTAATTAATCATTACATAATCCTTAGTTAATTATCTTTATTAACTATTAACAATTATGTAATTACTTCTCTTAAGTAATTAAACTTAAATTAATCATTATTAATTTCAAATTAATTATTCTTTAATAATCATTAAATTAATCACTACTTATTTAATTGATTAAGTGCTTAACTGTAACTTAATTAATCTTAATTACTTGATTAATTAATCTTTAATCGTTAATTTATAATCTAAATCTTCCTAATTAATGATCCTTAATTACAAATTAATTATTCCTTAATTAATTAACTTAAACCATATTTAATTAATTTATACCCTTAATTACTTAATTAATGAATCCAAATCATTTATTAATTAAATTAATAAATTATTCTTTTTAATTTCCTTAATAATTTAATGAATCACAAATCATTAAATCTTAATTATCTTTAAGATCAACCATTTCTTACTTATGATATTATCATTAACAAAGCATTTAGAACAATTTACTTTCACATTTACTTTCAAATTTCATTTTAAATTTATGTCTTAAAAATGAATACAAATTTAACTTTAACAAAGTTTACAAACAATTTAAAAACCTTTTAAAACTCATGTTAAAGAAATACTTATATCTTATAAAAGAAATGTTAAAAGTGTTTAAACCCAATTTCCCTTAAATTCAAATCATTAAAATTTACTTTAACATTCAAAGTTGTTAAAACATTTAAATTTAAAAACTTTCCTTTATTTTAAAACTGAGATTTAAACTAACTTAAAACCATATTTGAACTTTAATTTACTTAGTTAAAACTCTGCTTTATAATTCAAAAAATGAAAATTTTGAATTGTAAAAACAGAACAGGTTTGAAAACCTGAAACAAGACATATACCCGAGCCAACCAAAAACTGCTTCGAGTCGAACTCCCCATATCTTCGAGCAAAACCCTTAATGACTCGAGACAAAACCCAAGTACACTACCCCCTCAAAACTAAACTCATCAGAGAAATCAGGCAGTGCACCGTGCACATGCACAGACCAGCCACCCTTCTCCGATCATCAACGACGACTTCCTCAAGTCGACGTTCATCCAACTTTACAACCCCGACCATCAAAACTTCGATTCCATCTCAAAATCGAATTCGAGCATACTAACCCAAACCTGGAACAATCAACAGAACCCACCATCAAACCTGTAACCACTTCAAACCCCCGCCTCCGACCACTGGAGCATCAACGCCTCCATCCATGTCCCCACCAACATCCCCCATTCCATTTCCGAGGATATGGTGGAACTCGATCCACCAGGGTAGCTGCGATGATCGTATTCCCGACCAACATAAAAACTAGGTTAAAAATCAATCTCGACCTCCTGTCGTCGCCACCGTGCCTCGATCATCCACCTAATATTTTTGCCAAAACCTCTGGTCACTCCACTACAACCAGAAGAAACCCCGACCCCTCAGACCATCGGGATCACCAGAGGCCACCCAAAACACCCAAACTGAACAAACAAGAACCGCTCCTTCAACTCAATGCTAAAATTTGTGATTTTTCTTTTAAAAATCAAGTTTTTGAATAAGTTTTCAGATTACATGCCTGAAACATTGAATTAGTTTGTTTGAAAACTTGACAAAACAAATGTTACACTGCTCCTTTGGTTTTCCAGAGACATTTCAAGTTTCTTTTAACTTAATTAAAATTTTAAAACTTTAGTTTATGATAAACAAACTATTTTTGTTTGAAGCTTCAACCCTAACAAAGATTGGTTCAAAAGATAATGAATTATGAACAAATCTTGAGCTTGGAAAACTAAAAACAGGATAACACAAGATACAACAGCATGCACACACATCTATTCATTCATATATAAATGCAGAACTTCACCAATATATATTCACACAAAAACACATCCATTCCAGAACTTAACTTGCAACCAGAATCATACTTAAGTTTTTAAGAAAAAGTGTTACTCACATGTTTTTGAAAATGAAGAACAGAGCATCTTGATTGAAAAGCTTTTGATACTTTAAAACTAGAAAATGCTCTGAAAGTTGCTAGCTGAAACTCTTTTAATCTCCATGTTTGTTGAGTTGAATTAAAGTTTCAGTTGAAATATATTTTCTAGTATGCTAAGTCTTTTTGTAAACGAAAATGAAATGAGAAAGATTTGATATAGAAAAGAGTTTACAGGGTTATTATTTTGCTGGTACAAAAATGTTCAGAGATTTTTTTCTCCTCTAATGGAGGCTGATATGATCTTACTAGTGTACTAGAGATGATGGCATTAAATGCCTTGTTCCTTATCATGTTTACACATACCATTTCTTTATTTTATTTTGTACATCTTGTATGTATTGTCATACTTACCCCTTTTTAATTTCGTATATACAAATATAATTTCTTCTTGCCTGCAACTATATGTATTCCTACTCTATATGCTTCTATAAAGTTGTTATAATTTTATCAAGTACAACTTGTATGTATTTTATTGTTTCCTTTTTATCTTATTTTCTTGTACTTATATGATTTTTCTTTAGCCTTGCACATATACATTGCTATAGTATATAATATATTACTTGCCTGCAAATATATGTAGACTATATAATTCTAGACTTATCTTTATGTCCATTTTAAAGTTGTTATAGTTATAATCTCAACTTGTATATTTATTTCTATTTTTAACATAAATATTTATTTTTAACTTACATACTTATTGTCTTGTATTTCTCTATATATGTATTTATTTATTGTTTATTTCTTTTTAAAGTTTAAGTATCAAGCATTTACTCATATTCATATTTTATTTTATGCTTATATTTAGTATGGATAAATATGATCTAGTTTAAATATTATTATCTAGATTACATCATAACATATATATATAAATCAAATATCAATAAGGTAAAGCTTTACTCTAATGTAAATAAAAATAGATTTTATTTTAAAATATTAAAACACTCTATCTTTAAATTCTAAATCATAGTTTTCTTATGTTTATAATCATATAGTTATTTATAAAATAGCTTTGAAAAATTTTATTTCAAAATTTCCAAATTACCAAAAATATTAGAATTATAAAATATGCCTTATTAATTAAATTTAAAACAAAACTCATCTATTTACAATATATATAACTATATATACATTATAAATAGAAAAAAATTTATTAGCTTTTAAAAGATACATTCACAAATCAATTTAATTTTTAATACAGATTATTAAATTGATATTGCCAAAAATTCCGGGATATCACACCATCGATAGCACTCCAATAATATCGATTCACCAAACCGCAAATGGCCACAGGCCAACCATCCACATAAGCTTGTTGAATGGGTCTCTAGGTATCTTCGTAAATATATGGTACTTGTTGTATTTCCTCGAGTATTCGGCTGTATCTCATTTGATGGCTGGTCAAAAATATCTATAGCAAAGTACCTTTTTTCAAAGTCCCCTGCCTCTAGCGTGATCACCACAGATTCCTTGGTAAACATCCTCTAAGATATTCTTTGTTTTGTCCTTATCGAAACACCTTACCAAGGGTTCTGAGGACCACCTCTGAAAAAATACTCTGTCTTGCATAATGTAATGCAGTATCTTACGCAAGAGTTTGTGCTTTTCATTTCTACTCTTCAAAAGTGTTTCCTTTGTCAGATATTCCTTGAATGGTATTATCCACAATAGCTTCTCCTTTGCCTTCAAGGTATAATCAATGTTCATTTCTTTGATACTTGGAGATCCAAACACCTCTACTGGAACAATCCCTAACGGTTGTGCATCTTCACAGCTGGCTAATTTGGCTATGTATCTACATTCATATTTTCCTCCTTATGGAACTGCATTATCATAGAGTGCTTGATCTCATCCGGTAATTCCAACATCGTTTAAAGGTAAGGGACAAGTTGTGATTTCTTGGCCTGAAATTCCTTCTCTACTTGGAAATCCACTAATTGGGTGTCACTAATGTGTCGACCATCCTACATCTTCGATACCCAATAGACTAAAGAGTGTGTTGCAATGGTCCGACCAATGTAGAGCAGTAGTTAAGGTAAAATAACATCAATCAAAAGCAGAACCTATCGTATGTCACATGGCGCATAGGGTAAAATATAATAATCAACATAAATATAAAGTAGGAGAAATAGTAATCTAACTAAATGAATAATTATTTAATATTGTTATATTGTCCTTTGTTGAAAACAATGCTGTCATTAACTGTCCTTTGTCGCTTCGCTGGAGCCCCCTCTTCTATGGCGTAACACTTCTCTTATGGCACATGCCTCAAGGACCTACCATGGTGCTATATCTTATTCCAGCTTCCCTCTGCATGGTATGGACCTCCTGATATGGTATTAATCACAATCCCTCCAGTCGACTGTCTTAACCCTTCTCCACTGATTCTAGTCTGACTCCCTTGGGCGGGTTTCCCTTAGGGCTGGTTATTGGCATGCCTGCCAGCTCGCGGGTTTCAAAAATACTATTGCAGCTTCTTCTTTCTAATCAAATCCTTAATGACATCTCTAAGATGTCTACATTCATTAGTATTGTTCTCATGGATCTGATTGAAGCGGCAATAATTACAAGAGAGCCGTTCGTCTTCAGTAGCCTTCCTCGGGGGCATCTTGTTGCGATGCTCCATTCCTTGAGTGGCAAGGTAAATGCTTTCAACGGAATCCGTCAATTTCGCATAATATCCTAGTCGGGTATACCTTGAACGCTTCTTAGTACCTTGCTTTTTATTACCAATTTTATGATTCTTTCTTTTGTTGTTGTTATTACCGACATTTACTGCAACATTCTGAAAACTATCACCACTCTCTTTGGCAGTCGCGTTGCTTTGAATCACGCTGCTCGGCCCTTCTTGACCGCCAGCGGCTAATTTAACCTCTAAATCTTTATCTTCTAAGCGCAAATACTGAGATGGCATTTGATAAAAAAAATTCAAAGTAGATGGTTCCTTTCTCTTGCGCAATCTACCAGAGTCTTTTTATGAGTAAACCCCATTTATAAGAGCCATCAGCATTATCTCCTCCTTAGGGTTACTCACCTTCGATACTGCAGCATTAAATCTCTTCAAAAAGCTTTACATAGTCTTTCTGGACCTCCGGTGCATATTTGACAATGACATAGCATTCTTCGGCCATACTGTATGCACCTGAAAGGCTGAAACTGATTCATGAATCTTCTAACCAATTGCTTGTTTGATGATACAGATCTAGGCTCAAGTCTACTGAACCACATCATCGCTAGCCCTTCAAAAAATTCAGGAAATACCTACACGCATCGCATCTATTGTAGGGGCACTATCCATGTGCCATCAATACTTTACCAAATGTTGCTTAGGGTCATTCATGCCATTGTAGGTTTGCATCACAAACTTCTTAGGATAGCTAGCTTTGAAAAAATTCTTCAATGAATGGAGTCCGACTTCCCGACAAACCCACTCATCATTCTGTCAATGCCGACTCAAACTCGTCAACCTCTTAATCATGTCGGTAATGTATTTCCCACTACCTTAGTCGGTTGGATGATGATCGTCTTGAACGTTTCCGAGGTTTAGCCCGACGAATGATCTCGGTTAGTTTTGTGATGTCTATGTTTCTCAATCAATGGAGAAACTACTCAGCTTGACCTATACTCATGCCCTGTTAGAGTTCATTCCCTTCTAGCTTGTTCAATAGTGCTAGCTCCAGCACCTCCAAACCAAGGACCAATAGCTAGTCCTTTTGGAACGTTGGCCAATTTTAATGCATCTTAACTATTAGAAAGATTTAGCCTCTCGGTCGACCGGTTGGTGCCAACCACTCTGGATCTCTCGACACTAGGCAGTTTTAGCACTGGCTGATTGTCTCCATCTTTCACCACCTTCTTCTGCGTTGCCTCAAACCCTCTTTGCATTGGTCGTTTATGTGGTCTCATGTTGTGTTCGGTCAAAGATAGGCTTTCTTCACTAGACTCGGAAGAAGTTGAATCCCTTCTACCGTTCCTTTGCCTACGAGATTCATTCTATTGGTGAGGATGAACCAACATTGTCGATTGATCTTGCAACTTCCTCATTGTATGCATCTGAATTTTTGGTCGCTCTAGCATCTTCATATTCATATCTAACATCATCTTCATATCTACATCATCTTCTCTATCTAAGCTTTCGTCCTACTTCTTGCTAACATAGAGACTCTAGCAAAGTAGTTGGTTGATTTGCTACTTCTTCATGCTACTGAGAACCTTCATTATCACCTTCACCAATCGCACAAGATATGATAGCCCTCTTAGGGGTCGTTGTCTTCTAAATCAGATATTATACTTTCTTCAGATCCAAATAGTAGCGTATTTATGCCTTAGAAATTTATTACTCTGTGAATGTACCAACTATATTTCTACTGAAAATGGGCAAACACCCCAATCGAATTTAAATATGAAAATTAAAAGCTAGGAATTCAAAAGATATAAGAGAAAACACATGGTTTTTAAAGCGATTCGGCTAGATTCTTAAGCCTACGTCCACTATCAACTTTATTTTGGATTACTTTCACAAGTTCAACCACGTTTATTTTGAGATAAAGCCAAAAAATCCCCACTTTATTGTCCATAACTTTCTATTTATAGGCATACCCCTCCCTTAGGGCCAACGGAGCGCGTTTGAGGAAGTATTTCTCCAAATTTTAGTTTTCAACCATGAAGGAGTGAAAATGCAAATATCTCATCATCACAACCAGTCGGTGGAATGGTTTTGGTCAGTGTCGAATGGTTTTGCTAGTTCAACCTTCAATATTTATTCATATTTGCTTAAGTCTTCAAGTTTTGGATCTATGTTGACAAAATTTCCTCTCAATGAATGGTTGATATTGACCGGTTTTTTGTAACGACCCCGGAATTTAATTTAATTTAAATTGATAATTAAACGAATTTTTGAATAAAAAATTTATGAAATTAAATTATAAATTGATTGCGAGTTTCCCCGAACCCGAATATATTCTGTATAAATCATTTAAAATTTAAAATTTAAAATATTGTATATATATGTATATATGTGAATATATATTTGTTTGGGCATATATGAGTAAATTTGGATATATATGTATATATTTGATTTGAATTTAAATCATAAATAAATGGTTTAAAAATAAATAAATAAAAGTAAAAATATATAAGATAAATTGTAAAAATATAAAATAAATACGTTAGATAAAATTTAACAACAATTAAAATAGAAATTATTTATATTATCAAGTAATATTACAAAGACAAAATAATAAGACAAAAGAAAAGAAACAAACATATATATAGTTAAGTATGTACTCATGAAAACAAAGACAACATTATATATATGCAAGTATGAAACCAGACTTGAAGATAAATGATAATCAATGCAAATATCTTTAGCACCACAACATCTGCTCAGCCACAAAAGAAGGAAAGAAATAAAATAAGCAAGTTTGTACATGATAATTAATACCATCATCTCTAGTACACAAGAGATATATATCAACCACCTTCATTTCTTTTCGTTCCTTCAAACTAAGCAAACCTGAAGTGATCAACAATTCAAACTTAAAACATCTCAACTAACCAAAGCAAAGTTAAAAATCAAATTTGAAAGCTAGTAGATCAACTGCAAAATCAAGTATCAGATCATCTCAAACAAAAACAAATCAAAGTTCAACATCCAGACAACTTCCAGTTTTCCAAAGTAAATCTGCTCCTCTATTCAAAACCAGACAGGTGAGTAAACTTGTTTCTTTAAATAGCATTTAGTTCATGAAACCTTGTGTTGTTGCATATGGAAGAAATTTATTCTGTAGGTTCTTTGTGATTCTGGAAATTAGGATATGATCTGTTCTCTTATATATTTTTTCTTTTTCAGAGCAAAAGTAAATTGAAGAAAGATTCAAATGAACTTCACATAATCCTTTTAGCTTAAGGTTTTAAATCAAACAAGTTGTTTAAAACTTGAATTACAATTTAAAAATTTGTTTCAAGCTTGAACAGGAAGTATTTGTCTCGGTAACTTAAAACTTCAGTAAAAACAACTTCTTATGATAAATTCAAGTATGTTAAATCGTTGTTTTGATTATATAATTTGAATAATCACACAGAGATGATTTTTAAAATTAATATGATGATATTTATTTAAGTGGTTCAAGAGCAGTTCACGTTTGAACCCATTTCGTTTTTTCCCAATTTCTGATGATCAATCAAATGATAATTGATAAAAACTTGTGTGAAGCTAGTGTATTGATCCACGATCTCGGGAAAATTGTCAAAAAAAAATTTCATTGCGTAAATTTAGAAGTCGAGTTCGAATTAGGGTTTTAGTCAAGATTTTGCACATGTTTGTTGACGTGACGAGTTCGTCATCTAAAAGTGATCGAGTCGCTTGGGATTGAGCGGGATGGTGGTATAAAAGGGTGACATGGTGTGGCCGGAGTTCGAGCTACTCCGATGGCTGGAGCGACGAGGGCGAAGCAAATTTGCTTGGTAAGGATGGGTTCGAGTTTCGAACTGGAAGCTCGATTTCGTTTTGGGGTTGTTAGCGGTGAATCGATCATTGCTATCGAATGTGGGGATGATTTGCGACTTGCCGAAGGTCGCGATGTTCACCAGAACGGCGGCACGACGTCGTGCACGTGCACGACGTCGATTTTGTGTCAACAAGTTAGGCCTGGGAGAGACTCGGGGAAGCATTCGAAAAAAGGGTTTTGGGCTCGAAGTCCTCTCGCGTTCGAATGGGGTTATTTCCAGTAGTATATAACTTAACAAAAAAAAACCTATTTACTCGGGTTGTCTTGAAAATGGGTTAAGCCCAAATTATTAAAGTTTATAATGTTAAATTGAATAAAGTTGACTATTTTTAAGTTGAGAATTTGTTTAAGTTATCGGCTAAGTAAGTATATATATATCAATGCTTTATAAAACCTTAATAAATATTTAAATTAAGTAATTTAATTTAAGTTAAGTTAATTAACATTAAAACTTTCTATAACTGTAATAAATTGATTTCCAAAGTATAAAGAAGATTTTCAAATGATAATTAAGATAAATAATTTTTATTAATTAATGATTTTGAAAAGAAATTAAGAATGATATACAATTAGAAATTAAAATTGATTGATGAACAACTGGAAAATAATTAAGGATAATCACTTATTTTAATTAATTTAAGGTAATTAATTAATGTGATAAATTAATTAAGGTAATTAATGATTTATTTATTGAGGCTAATTTATTTATTATTAAAGGTTAATTAATTAAAATAATTTGTAATTTGTTAATGTTAATTAACCAGGATTAGTGACTAATCTGATTTAATTAATCAGATAATTAATTGATCTTACTTATGGATGTTTGGATTCTATTGGATGTGAATTGTTTGATATCCCTGATATATGATGCTTTGTGATACATCCTGATTTGTGTTGTAATCTGTAATTTATTTATTTAGGATGAATGTAATTGATTATCTGTGATATATATATATATATATATATTTGTGATCTGTGAATGAACGATAAGCGTTATAGTTAATACCGCTTATTAAATGTATTTCTGTATTTGATCTGTGATGATTGAATGATGTTGCACCATTGTGTGTAAAACCCCTGGACCACACTTTTACACACACAAATATGGATTTCACGTGGAAATCGGTTAAGTCACAGATGATTTAAATTTAATATTTTTGAAATTGAAATTTTAATTTCAATTGCTTTTGAAATTGGAAATTGGGGTTTAATATGAAAAGCTTTTGAAAGGAGTTTTAAAGATATTTTGGATATCTTGAAATTTAAATAATTTGATTTAAATTTGAATTCAAGTTTGAAATTGAATGCTATGATTTGAAACTAGGGATTAACGATGCTGTACAAGTTATATATGGGTTAAACCATTTTAAAGGTATTGATTTGGGAATTTGAATTTAATTCAAGGGTTATAACTCGTGTAAATATAACTGGATTTTTTCCGAAACGAAAACTATTTGTTTTCAAATAATAATAGCTTTCATTTTAAGAAAGGATTTCTAAATTGTGTTGAAAGGTTTCAAGTTTGAAATGGAATTGAAATGTTTTGAAAACTATGAAATGAGTCTTTAATTCAAAGACCGGACGAGTTAATCCAACTTGAAATGGAATTGTTTTGAAAGACTATGAATGAATCTTTGGAAACGAGTTTTGAAAGCTATAAGTTAAATCTTGATTTAAAGATTTAACGAGTAAACCTATTAAAATGGAAATTGTTTTGAAATCCATGAATGGATCTTTGTGAATGGGGTGAACTTTGTGAATTGAATCTTTTTGTTTAAAAGATTGGAAATGGTAATTTGGTTTAACCATTCGAATGAAAAGTTTTGGGCTTTAAGCTGTGATTTAACCGAGACCCCAGTATCCATATGATTTATGCTCTCGTTATTCGGTTTAGCCGGGAGAGGACCTTTGTGTCATATAACCCATTCCGAATAGTGATACGACGATATGGATAGCATTTGAAGACCGGGTATTTGCGAGAACGATAGGATGACCTATCGATTGTCTCTGCACTGAGTCGCGCCGGTATAGAGATTTCCTAAGTGATGGGAAATCCGATCGGGGTTGTGAATACCCGGATTGCAAGGGCTTCTTTGGAAGTACCTTCGGTTCCGTTCGATCCTGGAACGGACTTATATGGATGTGTGTCTGACATTACACTTTGAGATGTAAAGCTGGTTTCTATCAAATACATTTCTGTTGGTGGCGGAGAATTTATTCTCTTAGCTTAACACCATTCTCTGAGACGTACGAGCTCAGAGGTTATGTAGTTGATGGTTACTAGTGATACATTCCCAATTTGGTAATGTGGCATACGAAGTGTTGTTGATCATTTGTTGATCAAAGGGTGGCTTTGTGAAAAAGCATGGCTTTGTGATAAAGCGTAGCTTTGTGGATGAGACTTCGTCGAGCCTCACAACCCGGTAATGGTCGAAACAGTAATGTTGCACCAAGGTTTTTAGGGGTCGCGCCTTTAGGGTATGTCCATATTCTTCTGGATAAAGGGTGGTATAATGGTATGGAGCCCAGATACTTAACTCGTGTAGACACTGTAAATTTATTACTGTGTGATGTTGCTTTGTTGGTTGAGGGGCCCCTCAGATAAAGGTCAGTAACGACCGTGAATGGCATACTCGTGTGGTAGTTACCTAGTTACAACTGTACAGCGTGAGGTAGCATCGGCCTTGTGTTTGCCGAGATCCGGTTAGGTTCTCGGGGCGTCTTTCCAGAGGCGTTTCCATTTCGGTGTAAGGAAGTTCCTTTGCCTGACCATTTGTTGGAAATCCAAAGAAACAATACGAACCTCGTACGGTTTTAGTTGTAGAACCTGCCATTTACTTATGGTGGTCACCACTGTTTAGATGGTAGCTATAGTAGGCATACAATAATGGTTGTATGCTAGCTAAGATTAATATTGTATTTTCGAAAGGTTTTCCTACACTATGCACTAGTAATAATATAAAAAGAGTTTGGTTTGCGTAGTAAGCATGTTTGACTATCATAAGAAGAAATCTCCTCCAATTCTGCGTTTGCATTGTATGTGTGGCGGGAGGTCTATGGTAGTTTCATTTTCCAAAAACATTGCGGATTTCAATGTTTAAAATTCTTTTGTTGTTGTTTAAAGATAAACCATTTTTGTTTGCTCATACCAGTCCAATGACTGACCTGGAGTTTATTGTTCCCTTCCTAAACTCTGGGTGCCCATAATTTTCCACACGGGCAGTCTAGAGTTGGGTTTCTCAGATATTCAGGTTTAGTAGATTATTTGGAGCTAGTTCACTTCATCGGAGTTGCTGACTGCACCTGCTTATCTTGGTGCATCGTGTTGGTGTTTCAAGCTTGATGTTGGAGTTGTTGGAGTCATTCTCTTTTGTAGATCATTTGGAGTGGTCTCTTCCACTGTTGTTATTTCCGCTGTAGCATTGCATCATATCTATGATATTGCTGTATATTATTGATATCATTGTTATATATCATACTGGATATTGTATTCATTGGAGTTGTATATGATATCATTGTTTTCTTTCTTCCGATGTGTTGTTATACTTAATGGTGTTATAAGTTCCAGTGAACCAGATTCGGTGTTTGAATCTGCGGCATTTTGAGTACAAGTGAAGTACGGGTGTCGATTTTCAAAGACCGATTTCAGGGTCATCACATTTGGTATCAGAGCTGAAGGTTGAACTTTAGCTCAGGAGTATAACACATTAAGTAGCTCATTAGAGATAGGGTGAAGTATACCCTAGAATGAGTATCCTTAAGATATCTGTTCGAATGCCTCGGTAAATTCTCTTGCTATCCACTGATAGTGAGTATGAGTGCAAGAAGAGGATGAGATAGGGGACAGGGGAATACGACTATAATGGTCAATACCCTGTAACGACAAGGAAACAATCTTTTCTCTATCAATCTCTTTCTTTCAACATCTTTTCTCTATTCTTCGATAGTTCCGGGAAGATCCAGGAAGAAGATTCGATATATTAAAATTGGACATAAACTCCGGATGGACCAAAATTGTTGTTTGGATGAATTAGTTGCTTTGGTTGCTGTGGTTGATAGTTATACTTTAGTTCTAAACTAAAAGTTTTGAAATTTTTTTCTATATATCTATCTATTTTTTTGGGTCCCAATATATTCTACGAATGGTTAGTTATCCCTTCGGACCAACCAATGCCACTGCACATTTCGTAGATCTGGATAACCCGAGTATCTTGTGAAGTGTTAAAACAGATTCGTTCTCGTATCTATTATTGATATTCTGATTTGGTAAGCCAAATGCAGAATAGATATTCAGTTTGATTTGATGAAATATTCTTCATCTATCTATGTGTCTCCTTGACAATTTCGAGGACGAAATTCTTTTAAGAGGGGAAGTCTGTAACGACCCCGGAATTTAATTTAATTTAAATTAATAATTAAACGAATTTTTGAATAAAATTTGTGAAATTAAATTATAAATTGATTGCGAGTTTCCCCGAACTCGAATATATTCTGTATAAATCATTTAAAATTTAAAATATTGTATATATATGTATATATGTGAATATATATGTATTTGGGCATATATGAGAAAATTTGAATATATATGTATATATTTGATTTGAATTTAAATCATAAATAAATGGTTTAAAAATAAATAAATAAAAGTAAAAATATATAAGATAAATTGTAAAAATATAAATAAATACATTAGATAAAATTTAACAACAATTAAAATAGAAATTATTTATATTATCAAGTAATATTACAAAGACAAAATAAAAAGACAAAAGAAAAGAAAAAAACATATATATATACAGTTAAGTATGTACTCATGAAAACAAAGACAACATTATATATATGCAAGTATGAAACCAGACTTGAAGATAAATGATAATCAATGCAAATATCTTTAGCACCACAACATCTGCTCAGCCACAAAAGAAGGAAAGAAATAAAATAAGCAAGTTTGTACATGATAATTAATACCATCATCTCTAGTACACAAGAGATATACATCAGCCACCAAAGTGAAGAAAAAGTATTCATTTGTACACGGCAATTTAATGCAAGCCATCACAACATATTCTATCAGCCATCAAGAAAATATATCTCTGATGTGCATTGTACAAACAAACAATAATAATACCTGTACACTTCTTTTTATATATCAACCACCTTCATTTCTTTTCGTTCCTTCAAACTAAGCAAACCTGAAGTGATCAACAATTCAAACTTAAAACGTCTCAACTAACCAAAGCAAAGTTAAAAATCAAATTTGAAAGCTAGTAGATCAACTGCAAAATCAAGTATCAGATCATCTCAAACAAAAACAAATCAAAGTTCAACATCCAGACAACTTCCAATTTTCCAAAGTAAATCTGCTCCTCTATTCAAAACCAGACAGGTGAGTAAACTTGTTTCTTTAAATAGCATTTAGTTCATGGAACCTTGTGTTGTTGCATATGGAAGAAATTTATTCTGTAGGTTCTTTGTGATTCTGGAAATTAGGATATGATCTGTTCTCTTATATATTTTTTTTCTTTTTCAGAGCAAAAGTAAATTGAAGAAAGATTCAAATGAACTTCACACAATCCTTTTAGCTTAAGGTTTTAAATCAAACAAGTTGTTTAAAACTTGAATTACAGTTTAAAATTTTGTTTCAAGCTTGAACAGGAAGTATTTGTCTCTGTAACTTAAAACTTCAGTAAAAACAACTTCTTATGATAAATTCAAGTATGTTAAATCATTGTTTTGATTATATAATTTGAATAATCACACAAAGAGATGATTTTTAAAATTAATATGATGATTTTTATTTAAGTGGTTCAAGAGCAGTTCACGTTTGAACCCATTTCATTTTTTCCCAATTTCTTATGATCGATCAAATGATAATTGATAAAAACTTGTGTGAAGCTAGTGTATTGATCCACGATCTCGGGAAAATTGTAAAAAAAAAATTCATTGCGTAAATTTAGAAGTCGAGTTCGAATTAGGGTTTTAGTCGAGCTTTTGCACATGTTTGTTGACGTGACGAGTTCGTCATCTTGAAGCGATCGAGTCACTTAGGATTGAGCGGGATGGTGGTACAAGGGGGTGACATGGTGTGGCCGGAGTTCAAGCTACTCCGGAGCGACGAGGGCGAAGCAAATTTGCTTAGTAAGGATGGGTTCGAGTTTCGAACTGGAAGCTCGATTTCGTTCTGGGGTTGTTAGCGGTGAATCGATCATTGCTATCGAATGTGTGGACGATTTGCAACTTGCCGAAGGTCGCGATGTTCACCAGAATGGCGGCGCGACGTCGTGCACGTGCACGACATCGATTTTGTGTCAACAAGTTGGGCCTGGGCAGAGACTCGGGGAAGCATTCGAAAAAAAGGGTTTTGGGCTCGAAGTCCTCTCGCGTTCGAATGGGGTTATTTCCAGTAGTATATAACTTAACAAAAAAAAACCTGTTTACTCGGGTTGTCTTGAAAATGGGTTAAGCCCAAATTATTAAAGTTTATAATGTTAAATTGAATAAAGTTGACTATTTTTAAGTTGAGAATTTGTTTAAGTTATCGGCTAAGTAAGTATATATATCAATGCTTTATAAAACCTTAATAAATATTTAAATTAAGTAATTTAATTTAAGTTAAGTTAATTAACATTAAAACTTTCTATAACTGTAATAAATTGATTTTTAAAGTATAAAGAAGATTTTCAAATGATAATTAAGATAAATAATTTTTATTAATTAATGATTTTGAAAAGAAATTAAGAATGATATACAATTTGAAATTAAAATTGATTGATTAACAACTAGAAAGTAATTAAGGATAATCACTTATTTTAATTAATTTAAGGTAATTAATTAATGTGATAAATTAATTAAGGTAATTAATGATTTATTTATTGAGGCTAATTTATTTATTATTAAAGGTTAATTAATTAAAATAATTTGTAATTTGTTAATGTTAATTAACCAGGATTAGTGACTAATCTGATTTAATTAATCAGATAATTAATTGATCTTACTTATGGATGTTTGGATTCTATTGGATGTGAATTGTTTGATATCCCTGATATATGATGCTTTGTGATACATCTTGATTTGTGTTGTGATCTGTAATTTATTTATCTGGGATGAATGTAATTGATTATCTATGATATATATATCTGTGATTTGTGAATGAACGATAAGCGTTATAGTTAATACCGCTTATCAATTGTATTTTTGTATTTGATCTGTGATGATTGAATGATGTTGCACTATTGTGTGTAAAACCCGTGGACCACACTTTTACACACACAATTATGGATTTCACGTGGAAATCGGTTAAGTCACAGATGATTTAAATTTAATATTTTTGAAATTGAAATTTAAATTTTAATTGATTTTGAAATTGGAAATTGGGGTTTAATATGAAAAGCTTTTGAAAGAAGTTTTAAAGATATTTTGGATATCTTGAAATTTAAATAATTTGATTTAAATTTGAATTCAAGTTTAAAATTGAATGCTATGATTTGAAACTAGGGATTAAAGATGCTGTACAAGTTATATATGGGTTAAACCATTTTTAAGGTATTGATTTGAGAATTTGAATTTAATTCAAGGGTTTTAACTCGTGTAAATATAACTGGATTTTTTCCGAAACGAAAACTGTTTGTTTTCAAATAATAATAGCTTTCATTATAAGAAAGGATTTCTAAATTGTGTTGAAAGGTTTCAAGTTTAAAATGGAATTGAAATGTTTTGAAAACTATGAAATGAGTCTTTAATTCAAAGACCGGACGAGTTAATCCAACTTGAAATGGAATTGTTTTGAAAGACTATGAATGAATCTTTGGAAACGAGTTTTGAAAGCTATAAGTTAAATCTTGATTTAAAGATTTAACGAGTAAACCTATTAAAATGGAAATTGTTTTGAAATCCATGAATGGATCTTTGTGAATGGGGTGAACTTTGTGAATTGAATCTTTTTGTTTAAAAGATTGGAAATGGTAATTTGGTTTAACCATTCGAATGAAAAGTTTTGGGCTTTAAGCTGTGATTTAACCGAGACCCCAGTATCCATATGATTTTAATTGCGCTCGTTATTCGGTTTAGCCGGGAGAGGACCTTTGTGTCATATAACCCATTCCGAATAGTGATACGACGATATGGATAGCATTTGAAGACCGGTGGTGAAGACCGGGTATTTGCGAGAACGATAGGATGACCTATCGATTGTCTCTGCACTGAGTCGCGCCGGTATAGAGATTTCCTAAGTGATGGGAAATCCGATCGGGATTGTGAATACCCGGATTGCAAGGGCTTCTTTGGAAGTACCTTCGGTTCCGTTCGATCCCGAAACGGACTTGTATGGATGTGTGTTTGACATTACACTTTGAGATGTAAAGCTGGTTTCTATCAAATACATTTCTGTTGGTGGCGGAGAATTTATTCTCTTAGTTTAACACCCTTCTCTGAGACGTACGAGCTCAGAGGTTATGTAGTTGATGGTTACTAGTGATCAAGGTTTTAAATCTCGCTCATCTCGGCCGAGATCTTGTTTTCAAGCTTGGGCGATTCGAAACAACTAATTTCGTTTGAATCTCGTCTGACCCAAATCTCGGACGAGATTTCAGTATCTCATCCGGTATCTCGGACGAGATTTAACAACGAGATATCGGCCGAATTTTTGAATTTTGGAAAAAATCAACTCTTTTTCCGTATTGGGCTAGCTCATCCTTTACCTTAATTTAAGCCTTCTTAATTGTACTTTTTTTAACCCTTATTTCTTATATAAATCTCATTTAATCTTCGTCTCTTATTTTACGGCAGTGACGAGTGTAAGAAGATGATAATATCTACATTGATTATGGTAAGTATTTCACTTTATGATTTTCATTTAGGTTTCTGATCCAAATTAATTTACATCCGATTTCATTTTTCTTTTTTCAACACTTTCTTGAGTTTTTTTCCTAACCCTATTTTTTTGCGGCTATAAATTTTGGGCTTCACTTATTTAACTTTATGTTCTAAATGGATTCCCAATTTGATTTCATTTAGTCTTTGCTGCTATAATTTTTTTCCTCAAGGCTTATTTTTAAGCAATAAAGGAATTCTCTTTCATCTATTAATTTCATTTGATGATTACATGTTCATTCTTACATTATTTTTTTGCTTTTCTTATAATATTACTAAATGTTTGAAATTGTTTGTACTATGTATGCTATTTTCTACGTTTGTTTGAAATATCTATGCTATTAGTTGCTTAATGAGATTTTGTTTGCTAATAATTAAATACTATAATCAGACATAGAATATCTTAATTCTACTTGTAGACTTTTGTATTTGAAGTTATAAAATTAAGATTTCTCTTGCAGCACTATAAATCATAAAAGGTAGAAATGAGACATTATATTGTGTAGGAAAGTTAAGTGAATGATCAAACAAAGTAAAGGTGCATATGTTATGGTTTGTTTCTTGTCTACTTTATCTCATATGATATTATATTGAACGTTATTCATGAAATCTAGTTATTTGTTTATTTTACATGATACAAGTGATATTTTTCCATACTAAATTACTAATGATAAGCGTGTGATATATTCAAGGTAAGTGCATAGTGTTTTCCTTAAGGTAGTGACTAGTATTATAAATTTAGGTGTATGAAAACTAATTTTCGACATGACATATACTCCGAGATAACTCCGAAATGAATTTTAGAAACCGAGATGTAAATCCAAGATGGACGACCGAGATGCACTCATCTCGTTCGAGATCTCACCCGATACGAGATAAGCTATCTAAATTCTTCGAGACGAGACATGACCGAAATCCGAGATTTAAAACCTTGATAGTGATACATTCCCGATTTGGTAATGTGGCATACGAAGTGCTGTTGATCATTTGTTGATCAAAGCGTGGCTTTGTGAAAAAGCATGGCTTTGTGAAAAAGCATGGCTTTGTGAAAAAGCATGGCTTTGTGAAAAAGCGTGGCTTTGTGATAAAGCATAGCTTTGTGGACGAGACTTCATCGAGCCTCACAACCCGGTAATGGTCGAAACAGGAATGTTGCGGCAAGGTTTTTAGGGGTCGCGCCCCTAGGGTATGTCCATTTTCTTCTGGATAAAGGGTGGTATCATGGTATGGAGCCCAGGTACTTAACTCGTGTAGACACTGTAAATTTATTACTATGTGATGTTGCTTTGTTGGTTGAGGGGCCCCTCGTATAAAGGTCGGTAACGACCGGGAATGGCATACTCGTGTGGTAGTTACCTAGTTACAGTTGTACAGCGTAAGGTAGCGTCGGCCTTATGTTTGCAGAGATCCGGTTAGGTTCTCGGGACGTCTTTCCAGAGGCGTTTCCATTTCGGTGTAAGGAAGTTCCTTTGCCTGGCCATTTGTTGGAAATCCAAAGAAACAATACGAACCTCGTACGGTTTTAGTTGTAGAACCTGCCATTTACTTATGGTGGTCACCACTGTTTAGATGGTAGCTATAGTAGGCATACAATAATGGTTGTATGCTGGCTAAGATTAATATTGTATTTTCGAAAGGTTTTCCTACAATATGCACTAGTAATAATATCAAAAGAGTTTTGTTTGCGTAGTAAGCATGTTTGACTATCATAAGAAGAAATCTCCTCCAATTCTGCGTTTGCATTGTGTGTGTGGCGAGAGGTCTTATGGTAGTTTCATTTTCCAAAAACATTGCGGATTTCAATGTTTAAAATTCTTTTGTTGTTGTTTAAAGATAAACTATTTTTGTTTGCTCATACCAGTCCCATGACTGACCTGGAGTTTATTGTTCCCTTCTTAAACTCTGGGTGCCCATAATTTTCCACACGGACAGTCTAGAGTTGGGTTTCTCAGATATTCAGGTTTAGTAGATTATCTGGAGCTAGTTCACTTCATCGGAGTTGCTGACTGCACCTGCTTATCTTGGAGCATCGTGTTGGTGTTTCAAGCTTGATGTTGGAGTTGTTGGAGTCATTCTCTTTTGTAGATCTTTTGGAGTGGTCTCTTCCATTGTTGTTATTTTTGTTGTAGCATTGCATCATATCTCTGATATTGCTGTATATTATTGATATCGTTGTTGTATATCATACTGAATATTGTATTCATTGGAGTTGTATATGATATCATTGTTTTCTTTCTTCCGCTGTGTTTTTATACTTAATGGTGTTATAAGCTCTGGTGAACCATATTCGGTGTTTGAATTTGCGGCATTTTGAGTACAAGTGAAGTACGGGTGCCGATTTTCGAAGGCCGATTTCAGGGTCATCACATTTTTCCTATTTAAAACTTTTCTTTTTCTTCAAAATTGTAAGTAGCAACACTGGTAGCTCAAATTAGGTCCCACATATCTTTAGATCGCTTGGTACCGACACCATTTGGAGTGGCCGGTACCGACTGGTTTTGACTAGTAAAAAATTTAATTAAATCCCTTGCTTCATCCATTCATCAATCTCGATATCTCTTAAGCTTCTTGTTTAACTTCTCCATTAACTCAAAGTTCATATCTATCAAGATATCGCTTGGTTCAAATGTCAGATAACACCAATATATGTTAAATCAAAGACGAGAGTTTCAACAGTAAATGATAGGCATGTTTGCATATTTTCTTGAACATATATAGTACCATATCTGAATCTGTATTTGAAATCAATTTCGGATATTATATATCAATATCTGTGGATAGTGGACAAATGTTAGATGTTTTACTATGTGTTTATATATTGATAAATTCAAAGAGTTAAAAAATATCATTTAACATAAAATAGTTTAGTTATTGATTATTATAAAAATAACAATAAATTATGATAATATATAATTTTGAATAGTTAACATGCATTTATATATATACATATAAAATAAACTACTACCTAGACAAAAAATATTATTTATTATACTAAAATACACATAATATAAATTATTATTTAACAGAGACCAAATGGCAATTTTTGAATACGGACACCCTCTACCTATATATGTATCTTCTTTTTTTGGATATTGGATATTTATCCACTTTCAAATACAAATTTTATATGGATTTTAGATTTTTTGAATATCCATCTAAAGGCTAATGAATACTGTAAAGAGAAAAAAATTAGCAATAGAATAGTAAAAAAATCTGCATAACATAAATCTATTGCAAATAAAAAGAAAATAAATTGACTTTCTAATGATTTCTCCAGATAAAAAATAAAAGTCGAGTAAGATAAGATTTAATATATTATATTTGATATAAAGAATATGTCAACATCTACTGTTGGAACACATTCCAAGTTTCTTATATTGTATTTCAAAATCCTATTTATTTTCATAAACAAAGCTTACAATTTATTTTATATGATCCTACATTAGACATATAGTGTTAAATTATAAGTATAAAATACAAACCGAGTGCTAAAAAATGTATTCAACCATTCTTGATTTCATTTTTTATTTTGACACTGCTATAAAAAAATCCTTTAATTAATAAATGGTTTCAAATATTTAGATTCATTATATATATAAAAAATATCATTGTATACATGTTTAAATTTGGTATTTTATAATGGAAAAGCACGATATCGATTCAGTTTGACAACAGAAAAAGGTTAAAATGGGCAAATAGATAAATAAACGTAACAAAAGTTTCTAACAAAGTAAAATTGATACTTGCGTTGTTTATGCACTTGGATTCTATGATTTTTTTTTCCTTCATTAACATTAGGTTTCGATTTCACTTCCAAAATTGTGACGTTAAACGAAGAAACAAAAACCAAAACTGAGTGATGATTTGTAGATCAAAACAATATATAGATGAAATACGCAAAGGAGATGAATTAGAGTGTAGAATAGAAGGTGGTCGACGAAGATTAGTACTTTAGTATCGAACGTCAAAAAGATCTAGCATTCTGAAAAAGGAAGCAAAGGATAAAGCGGGTTTTGACGAATGCAAAAGTCATTAATGAGGAACTAGTTTCAGGAATATGTTCAAAAGGTTTGTCTAAAAGTTTGAAATATCTAATGCATTTTGTTGTCGAGCATGTAAAAATAATAAATAAAGCATTATCAATTTCATTTTTTTAGTTCTGTTTTAAATTTCTACATATAGTTAGAGGTTAGAAGTCCCAGTTCAAATCTCACCAAAAAAACTTTGTTGTATTCCTACCTTTTACTATTTATTGATTCTTCTTAACCTCCCATTATCTACCAAGTGTCTCATTAATTAGATTTCTTATACAAATTATTTTATTTACATTAATCTTCAAATTATTTTGAAAAATTAAACTCTCATTGATGTTTTACTTAATCCATCATCATCTACATATAATTTCTCAATTATTTCCTTTATCATCATCAAATATGCATTTATGTTTTTATCAAAAAATTACCGATTATTAAAGTAATTAATATGCAAAATTTTGAACTATCATCCATTTTACTCAATAATTTATTATGCAACAATTAACATACTCATGTTTTATTTAATATCTCAACTAAAATTAATTAATTTAAATTTTAAGCGATTGAGCCAACATAGTTAATATTTATTGTTTTAAAAATAAATTCAATAAAAACCATTTATCTTCCAATAAAATAACAAATTTAAGTATAAGTTTTTCTCAACAAAATTATTACATACTCAATTTTTATTATATCACCACAAGTAAACTAAAAGATCAAATAAATGAAACCAATATAATTAATATATATTTGCTTTAAAAAACTTAATTCAACAAAACCACATTTACCATGGAATAAATAACAAAATTGAGAGTGTGTTGGATCGTATATTTTATGGCTAAACTATATATTAAAGTATATAAACAATATTATAAGCTAACTGCAAATAAAATAAAATAAAGTAAAGTAAAGAAATTGCACGCCGGGCTTTTTATACTGGTCATACCACCATCCTACATCTAGTTGTAGAATCTCATATTCTGAATTTAACTCACTAACACCCTTGCTTTGCTTGGACGCCGGAGGAACATGCCTATACAAGTGCCTGAGTCGCTGAACAGGTCTTTTACACTGACTTGACAGAATATACATTTTAGGAATAGTCGTGTTTTCAATACATAGATATACCCAATATAGTACAATCTCCTATAACTCGCAATAAATGGTTTGTAGATGAACGTGCAAGAGTTTAGGAGGTCAAAAACCAGAATATAGATTATTGTAAATGAATGATCGCTGATTTGAGAATATAAAATAGAATAGGTTTTCAAACAATAGATCAAAAATTAGAGAGCAAGTTAGGTATTTAAACTTGTTAAAATCAAAGCTATTTATATATTTGAAAGAATTTGATGAAGGGATATGATTTTCACCATTGCAGAAGGTTGCATCCATGAAAGGAGGAAAAGATAAGTACGTCCGCATGAAAAGAAATAAAAAAAATCATTTTAGATTTTTGAAAGAAATTCGTGCATCGATGCACCGGTGGTCATATTTTTTTCAAAAATATGAATCTTTTGTAAAAGCTCTAAATATATATATATATATATAAATTATAAATTGTTTTTACGGCCTTTGAGAATATGGAATAGTGACGTGTGGCTCTTCTGAGCTTCAACAACATATATCTAAGACAGAATGACTCGCTAATACACAATCTTCAAATGTTTTTCCAATAAACGACCTTCTAAAGCTTTCGCATGATCCTTCTCTATCTTTTGAAGCTTTTATGATATTTCTTCGACTAGGTACGGTATGGAGTTGTAGTGATTAAAACTGGGAATTCTTTCCCTAACATTCCCCCTTTTTTTTATAATGACAACTCATGTATGCATTCATGAAGGGATGTTTACTATGAATGTTACGAATGAAATACCTCCCTAAATATATGCGCAAAAATGTTTTATAAATTTATTTGAATACTACCCCAAAAATATATGCATATGATTGGTTACTTCCACCCCTTTGTCACATCAAAAAGGAGAATATAACAGTGTATAATATATTGGATATCACTAGATGAATATTAACAAACACAGAACACAACACAGATGAAAAACACATAACATATCACAAAACAACATAAATGTCATAAACAAATATAAGTCTAAACACAAACTTCAATGTCTAATAGCAACAACATGTAAGAGTAAGAAACCAAACTAACACAAACTAATGTTGAACCATACTGATAATGGAGTAAACAAATAAAGTGATACCATAGCTAAGAGGTTGTATATCAAGGCTGGTGATAATATCTCGAAGAAGGAATAGGGTCTGACTCGTTTATCCCTGTGCTCTCAAGCCTATGCTGGAGGACATAGTGGAGATCTTGAAGCATGAGTGATAGTGGCGTGAGGTCTAGGTCCTCTCCCTCTAGAACAAATCCCGGTAGGTCCACGTGTCTAAAAAGAAGGTCCTGGTGCTCTAAAGACAAAGTCCTACTTGAAAGCCATGAATAGAAGATCGAGAGACTAGTTGGGGCTGAAGTGCACTACCCTCACTGCTAGTATCAGCTCCACTCTCTAGTTTGAACTGATCCGCGTAGTCGTGTGAGAAGTGATCAAATAAGGCCCAACTCCCTCTTATGACTGAACTGCTTCTTATGAATAGTCTAAATTAATTCTTCTTGCCTCTCAAGAGTAGCAATAATACGTTTGTAAAGACCCGCAAATCCGTCTTCCGAAAATTCGACACCGATACGTCCACTGCACCAAATGTCGAAGAATCGAATGGCGAAAACGCGAAACTTTAGGGTTAAAAGAAGAGGTAGAAGAAAAGATAGAAGAAAAAGAAAGAATAACAACACAGAAAACACAGAACAGGAACAATATCAGAATCTCACATATCGCAGCGGAACAATATATAATAGATAAATCAATAATCTTTAAAACAAAAGACTATATCAGTTTATACATACATCAATCATCAGAGTTTACAACAATGGACAGTTATATAAACTTGTCCTCATACAGAATACACAGCGGAATAAATAACAAGTACGATAGTACGCTTCGCCATCCAGCTCATCTCCAAAGCTCCAGAATATCCTGATAACAATAACTCTAGGCTGCCCGTGTGGAAAATTATGGGCACCCAGAGTTTAGAAAGGGAACAATAAACTCCAGGTCAGTCATGGTGACTGGTGTGAGATCGTAAAACAGTTATTTTCGCAAAGAAAATAAAACAATTTCGCAATGCTTTTGGAAAATGAAACTACCATAAGGCCTCCCGCCACACACACAATGCAAACGCAGAATTGGAGGAGATTTCTCCTTATGATAGTCAAAAATGCTTACTACGCAAAATCAGTTGATATTATTATTAATGTCTAGTGTGAAAACATTTCGAAAGTATAATATCAATCTTAGCCAACATACAACTATTGTTGTATGTCTACTATAGCTACTACGTTCAATAGCAGGTTACCGCCACATTCCATAGCAGGTAATACAATTAAAAACCGTACAGGGTTCGTATTGTTTCTTTGGATTTCCAACAAATGGTCAGGCTAAGGAACTTCCTTACTGAAATAGAAACGCCTCTGGAAAGACGCCCCGGATCCTAACCGGATCTCTGCAAACAAAAGGCCGACGCTACCTCACGCTCTAACCGAGCTGTAACTAGGTAACTAACACACGAGCTATGCGATCCCCCGGTCGTTACCGACCTTTATGCGAGGATCCTCAATCGAAAAGCAACAGCCACAAAATATAATCAACATAGGTAAAATATCTGGGCTCCATACCATGATATCACCTTTTATCCAGAAGGAAATGGCATACCCTAGGGGCGCTACCCCTACAAACCTTTGCCGCACATTCCTGTTTCGACCATTACCGGGTTGTGAGGCTCGACGAAGTCTCGTCCACAAAGCTACGCTTTTTCACAAAGCCACGCTTTTTCACAAAGCCACGCTTTGATCCACAAATGATCATCAGCACTTCGTGTGCCACATTACCAAATTGGGAATGTATCACTAGTAACCATCAACTACATAACCTCTGAGCTCGTACGTCTCAGAGAAGGGTGTTAAGCTAAGAGAATAAATTCTCCGCCACCAATAGAAATGTATTTGATAGAAACCAGCTTTACATCTCAAAGTGTAACGTCAGACACACATCCATACAAGTCCGTTCCGGGATCGAACGGAACCGAAGGCACTTCCAAAGAAGCCCTTGCAATCCGGATATTCACTAATCACGTTCGGACTTCCCATCACAAAAAGAGTGATATAAATCTCTATACCGGAGCAACTCGGTGCAGAGACATTCGACAGGTTGTCCTTTCATTTTCACAAATATCCGGTCTTTACACCGGTCTTCAAATGCTATCCATTCGCGACGTATCACTATTCGGAATGGGTTATATGACACAAAGGTCCTCTCCCGGCTTAACCGAATAATGAGCGTTTGTTTTTTTTAAAAAACAAATCAAGTGTCATTTCAAAGGCAAATATTGATAGTTGGTTCTTTAACTATCAATAACATTCATAACAAACATCCAATTCAAATAATTTTTCCCAAATTATTTATTGAATTTCAAATCTTTTCACAAGATATATATTCTTCCATACTTCACGTTTGAAAATCAATTTCAAATCATATTTCATACTTCACGTTTGAAAATCAATTTCAAATCATATTTCATACTTCACGTTTGAAAATCAATTTCAAATCATATTTCATACTTCACGTTTGAAAATCAATTTCAAATCATATTTCATACTTCACGTTTGAAAATCAATTTCAAATCATATTATGGTCCATTTAAACCAATTAGATAAATCCTTATCGATTTATTTCAAATTTACATTTCAAATTTGTAAATTTATTTCCACACTTTATCACTTTGAAAATCCGATTTCAAACCATATTTTTCCATACTTTAAAAATAAATCAATATTTATTTTTAAAACAAATTTCCCTTTCCTTTACAACTTCTATTCGGAATTTACATTCCCAAAAATCCACTTTTACACGATTTCCAAATCGTTTTCCAAATATTCATTTCCAACCCCGAATCAACTTTAAAAATTGATTTCTAACTTTTATTTCAAATCCCAAATCGAATTTCAAATTGATTTCTGAATTTACTTCAACACTGAATCACATTTCAAATTGATTCTAACTTTTAATCCCAATTACCAAATCATTTTACAAATCGATTCCCAAATTTATTTTCAACACCAAAAATCAATTTTTTTTGTCCAAACACCAAATAGGTTTCTATATCGATTTCACAAATTTTTTATTTCAAATACCCGATCAATTATCAATTTGATTTCAACAAATTTATCTCCTTTTAAATAAATTCTTTTATTTTCCCAAACCATCACAAATTCAATTTTAATTTCAGAAATCCAATTTCATTTATTTCTGGTATCCAACGATACCAAAAATACATTCGGCTAAATTATAGCTCTCAACAAATTCAATCACAGATATAATCATACACAGATTATAAATAATCAATTAAACAACATATGAAATCAATTCAAATGTTTTGAGGAATCCTGTTGGATCCCTCCAACCTGTTTCCCTGCATCCACAGATGTTAGCACAATACCAATTCCGCTCCAGTACGGAATTATCGCGGTATATGGGTTTTTATAAAAATCCGCTTACTAACGGCGCAATAGGGTCTCATCCGCTATACGAGACGGGAAATCATCAATCCAATATATACATATGCCAATATGTATATATTGCTATATATATATAGATATCCTACTATATCTAATATCACATCCAAACAGTCAATCGTCAATCAATAACTGTAAAAGAAAATCCACTTTCATTTGAGTGAGAAGATCTCACCTTAGCTTTTATTCACAATCCACTTTCATTCTCGGCTTGATTCCTTTGCAATTTTAACCTTGTATAAACAATTTATACAATTTATTAATATATTTTTTTCCAATCGAATAATTAAATTTGTATTTGATAGTTCAAACTAACTAATGATTTGTTTTTAATAAATCTCCCTTTTTAAAATAAATTTCTTTCTTTTAAATGTTTATCTATATATATACCACTTTGAATATAACAGTAATTTATTTCACTGTAAAATAATATATATATAGATCGAAAAAATCTATTTTCATATAACTTCAATCCTTTAAAATTTCCTGTTATTATCATCGACATTTAAAATACATAACTGCATATACAAATATATACTTCACTATTTATAACATTTTCCTTCTTCCGACATATATAAACTTTATTGTAATTTTCAAATAAATTGTAGATTTCAAATACATATACGCGTTTATTGGATCGAAATTAAATTTGAGAAATAAGTTCGAATACCTCACTGTTTTATCGTGACCAACATTTTGGCAAAACCCAAGCTCAGCACCTCGCATCGCCACTAACATCGCGGCCCAAAAATCATTTCGAACCCTAGGCCACTGCGTTGTCGCTGCCCCAATCCTGAGTTTAATCATCACCTGATGCGACTTTGGCCACCATTACCAGTAACGACCTCACGACCTTTGAATCCCACTGTAGCCATCGACTCCACCTTCCTCAATCGCGAGACCCCAAACTGACTCCAACATCGTTCGACTTCCCTTCGAAACAACCCAACCTCGCCTTTGACAGCGCGACGAATGCCCATGCCAGAATTTCGCCACCACGTGCTCGCACGCGCGAGCCATCACAGCCCCAATCTTGAAACCCTACTGCCTCCAGTCGAACGCGAGCTACCCAGACACGCCGCCACGTTCGCCCTTGCCTACAACAATCGCAACCCCCACTTCGCAGTCGCCTGCCCACGAACCATCACCGATCCCCCTCATGCGCGCGACCCAAAATCGCGACTTCGACACTCCTTCTCAATGCGCCGCAACACCATATGCCTCGACCCTGGCCATCTGCTCGTGACCACTAATTGTTGTACGCGATTTCGAATAAGACTGTCAACCAAACGAAGTCGAACCGGGAAAGAGGGCATGCGATTTTTATTTGAAAAGGAGGAACGATTTCGTTAAAAACTGGAGGAGAGGTTCTTCGCAATTCTTGGTCTGCCATTTTATTTTCTTTTGAACTGATTTTATAAAAATGAGAGGGGAACGAACGATTTGATTTTCAGCTACCATTTTATCTCGACTATCTTCCTTTTTCCTTTGCGTGAGATTTTAAAATGAGGCTGAGGGGAACACGATTTGATATTGGCGTATGGAGAAAGGCTGCAGTGCTTCAGAGGTGCAGAGAAAAGTTTTGATGTGAGGGAATTTCAACTGAAGTCAACCCGGATAAATTATTCAATTTAAATTCAAATTCGAATCGTCCCGAATTTGCGACTCAAAATCTCGATATCCTATCGAGACGTGCCGCCAGGCGTTCGTAATGTTATACGCCTATTCCGAAGGCGATGGAAAAGGTTTCGGGTCCAAATTTGATCGTATGGAGAAGATAGCTTTTTGGACCAGTTATTAAATTAAAATTTCGATTTTATTTCAGTGCGTTTGCTTATCGTACGCTCACACAACAACTCCGGACATTACGAAAATTGAAATCCGATAATAATACAATATTACGGATCCAATAGAACTGGTTTCGTTGAATTCCGAGACTGTGCCCCGGAACGCTATTTTTAAATTCAATTTAAACGGTATAAATTCAAAACTGAACAAAACAGTTCCAAATTCAATCCTAAAACTTTTATTATCTTCAGTATTATCAATATGAATTTTCTAAGCCTTGAAAATATTTTTAATCAGCTTAAAACCAAAGATATAAATTTTTACCCAGTTTCAATAATTAAATTCAATAATTTAATCGCCCAATTCATTCTGATATTCAAATTTCAAATTAAATTATCATTCGAATATTTAAACTCAATTAAATATTCACATTTCAAATGTCAAAAATTCAGGGTCGTTACAAACTTCCCCCCTTAAAAGAATTTCGTCCCGAAATTACAAGTTAGGAAAAATGGTCCTTAATTCGTCTACTATCTTTCAACATCTAATAGTTTTATCAATTTATCACAACAAATCTTCTACTAAAGATTCGTTATCAATTCAACTAGCTTTCCAACTTCAACTCTAAGTTTCAAACAACATTGTTTAACTTCTCAATTCAAATTCGAGTTTAAATTCAAATTCAAATTTAAACTTTCAAAATTTCTCAAAAATTTTCTAACGCCCTAAATTTTCGTAAAATTTCGCCAGCGTCTTCTTTGCGCGGCTAATACGGTACGACTACAAAACGTCCCTACGGACTCTCAGATTCCAAAAGAAAACAAAATGCCAAGTGGCAGAATCAGAAACTCATCAAATTTCATACTGAAATTTAAATACATACCTCTTGTCGAGCAAATTCAAATTATCTTCAAAATTTAATCCAATTCCATATACCCTGTATGTTTTACCTAACAACAATGGCCAAATTTACTTATTGGATTCCCAATACCCATTTTACTTAAGAATTTCATTCATTCATTTCTTAAGTGCAATATAAGTATTACATACTTCTTATATTCGTTTTCACTTCATTAACAAAGTTATATATTCATTTCCATTCAACTTTGCATTTCAATTCCATTTGAATTCAATTTACAATTTCAATTCAATTTGAATTCATTTTATCTTCAGATTTTTCATTCAGATTTTCATTTCGAATTTTACTTGAATTCGATTCATCTTCTTATTTCGAATATTGAGCTTTATTCACTTTCATCTCAAATTCAATTTGAAATCACTTAAAAATCCTTTTTTTTAAAAATGGATATGGAAAGCACGTTCCCCCATGGATCACAGTTACTCGGCGGTTTCGCTACTATCCCAGTAGAATCGCTCGTAATCTGTAGATTTCTCATCTCTTAAATTTCGCCATGGTTGTTGCCATAGATCGCAGTTCACACGGCGGTTACACCACTATCTCAGTGGAATCGCTTGTAACTGTGGGTATCACACCCCTCGAATTATGCTAGCATACATCGTGACCAATCAATATGATCACATCTCGATCAAATGGATACTCATACTGAGTTCCAACACCTTCAAAAAAATTTCAATGGAAGGTACTTTTTCATATCCTTAGTTTGGAAAACATATGTCATATATGTATAGTACTTCATTTCCAATTGATTCCATTCAATTTTAATTGGCATTTCATATTCACATTCACCAACTTAGAATATTTTCAATATCAAATTTACTTAAGAATTTCACACTTATTTCTTAAGTTCAATACAAGTATTTTCCATACTTTTGATATTAATTTTCAATTACCACTTATATTTAAACTGGATTACCAATTCCATATAAATCCAATCAATCTTTCATTTATAATTATTGAATTCAATTCGTTTCGAACCTTATTCATTTGGTCAATCTTCAATTAGCTTCACTTACTAATTTTAGTTTAATACATCACTTCGTTTTTCACAAATCAAATTCAATTCCAGTTCTATTTACTTACAAATTCAAAATGAATTTTAACACTCAATTTCATTTTCTTGCACTTGCAGTTGCAAATTTATTTATTCATTCACAAATTCATTCATTTTCAATTTGAATCTCATTCCAATCCAATTTCAACTATTTCATAAGTTATCAACTTATTTTACATTCCATTTGTGAATTTTATTTTCAAATATTTTTCTGGAATCCATTTCAATTTGTAAATTACATTTACAATTCACATTCCCAAATCTCATTCGTATATGGATTTTTATTTCATTATCTTTCAATTCATATTTATAAATTTCATCTGCCAAATGAATTTACCTCCAAATCTTTGGTTATTATTTGAATTTCTTATTCAATTCCATATAACAATAATAATACTTCAATATTATCTCTTCCTAACAACCAAGCATCCATATATAATAATAATTCATAGAAAATCATTTCTTTTCTATACAAAAATAGTTTTGGGCAAAATTATTTCATTTACCCTACTTAAAACAATACTGTGTCGGTTTATCTTGTTTAAGAGTTTAGAAACCCCTATCGATTACAGTTGGCCACCCTGCACCGACCAGAATCTATAAACAATCAACCGATAAGTCAACACAATACAAAACAAATTTTGTATTCACTAACAAATACGCGCTCATATCTATTATTACACTCACACTCATTCTAGAGCACTACTGACTCTATCTCTAATGAGTAATACCCAACAGAGCAGGGTTGTCGCTTAACCGGATGCTCCGATACCACTTGTAAAGACCCGCAAATCCGTCTTCCGAAAATTCGACACTGATACGTCCACTGCACCAAATGTCGAAGAATCGAATGGCGAAAACGCGAAACTTTAGGGTTAAAAGAAGAGGTAGAAGAAAAGATAGAAGAAAAAGAAAGAAGAACAACACAGAAAACACAGAACAGGAACAATATCAGAATCTCACATATCGCAGCGGAACAATATATAATAGATAAATCAATAATCTTTAAAACAAAAGACTATATCAGTTTATACATACATCAACCATCAGAGTTTACAACAATGGACAGTTATATAAACTTGTCCTCATACAGAATACACAGCGGAATAAATAACAAGTACGATAGTACGCTTCGCCATCCAGCTCATCTCCAAAGCTCCAGAATATCCAGAATATCCTGATAACAATAACTCTAGGCTGCCCGTGTGGAAAATTATGGGCACCCAGAGTTTAGAAAGGGAACAATAAACTCCAGGTCAGTCATGGTGACTGGTGTGAGATCGTAAAACAGTTATTTTCGCAAAGAAAATAAAACAATTTCGCAATGCTTTTGGAAAATGAAACTACCATAAGGCCTCCCGCCACACACACAATGCAAACGCAGAATTGGAGGAGATTTCTCCTTATGATAGTCAAAAATGCTTACTACGCAAAATCAGTTGATATTATTATTAATGTCTAGTGTGAAAACATTTCGAAAGTATAATATCAATCTTAGCCAACATACAACTATTGTTGTATATCTACTATAGCTACTACGTTCAATAGCAGGTTACCACCACATTCCATAGCAGGTAATACAATTAAAAACCGTACAGGGTTCGTATTGTTTCTTTGGATTTCCAACAAATGGTCAGGCTAAGGAACTTCCTTACCGAAATAGAAACGCCTCTGGAAAGACGCCCCGGATCCTAACCGGATCTCTGCAAACAAAAGGCCGACGCTACCTCACGCTCAAACCGAGTTGTAACTAGGTAACTAACACACGAGCTATGCCATCCCCCGGTCGTTACCGACCTTTATCCGAGGATCCTCAATCGAAAAGCAACAGCCACAAAATATAATCAACATAGGTAAAATATCTGGGCTCCATACCATGATATCACCTTTTATCCAGAAGGAAATGGCATACCCTAGGGGCGCTACCCCTACAAACCTTTGCCGCACATTCCTGTTTCGGCCATTACCGGGTTGTGAGGCTCGACGAAGTCTCGTCCACAAAGCTACGCTTTTTCACAAAGCCACGCTTTTTCACAAAGCCACGCTTTTTCACAAAGCCACGCTTTGATCCACAAATGATCATCAGCACTTCGTGTGCCACATTACCAAATTGGGAATGTATCACTAGTAACCATCAACTACATAACCTCTGAGCTCGTACGTCTCAGAGAAGGGTGTTAAGCTAAGAGAATAAATTCTCCGCCACCAACAGAAATGTATTTGATAGAAACCAGCTTTACATCTCAAAGTGTAACGTCAGACACACATCCATACAAGTCCGTTCCGGGATCGAACGGAACCGAAGGCACTTCCAAAGAAGCCCTTGCAATCCGGATATTCACTAATCACGTTCGGACTTCCCATCACAAAAAGAGTGATATAAATCTCTATACCGGAGCAACTCGGTGCAGAGACATTCGACAGGTTGTCCTTTCATTTTCACAAATATCCGGTCTTTACACCGGTCTTCAAATGCTATCCATTCGCGACGTATCACTATTCGGAATGGGTTATATGACACAAAGGTCCTCTCCCGGCTTAACCGAATAATGAGCGTTTGTTTTTTTTAAAAAACAAATCAAGTGTCATTTCAAAGGCAAATATTGATAGTTGGTTCTTTAACTATCAATAACATTCATAACAAACATCCAATTCAAATAATTTTTCCTAAATTATTTATTGAATTTCAAATCTTTTCACAAGATATATATTCTTCCATACTTCACGTTTGAAAATCAATTTCAAATCATATTTCATACTTCACGTTTGAAAATCAATTTCAAATCATATTTCATACTTCACGTTTGAAAATCAATTTCAAATCATATTTCATACTTCACGTTTGAAAATCAATTTCAAATCATATTATGGTCCATTTAAACCAATTAGATAAATCCTTATCGATTTATTTCAAATTTACATTTCAAATTTGTAAATTTATTTCCACACTTTATCACTTTGAAAATCCGATTTCAAACCATATTTTTCCATACTTTAAAAATAAATCAATATTTATTTTTAAAACAAATTTCCCTTTCCTTTACAACTTCTATTCGGAATTTACATTCCCAAAAATCCACTTTTACACGATTTCCAAATCGTTTTCCAAATATTCATTTCCAACCCCGAATCAACTTTAAAAATTGATTTCTAACTTTTATTTCAAATCCCAAATCGAATTTCAAATTGATTTCTGAATTTACTTCAACACTGAATCACATTTCAAATTGATTCTAACTTTTAATCCCAATTACCAAATCATTTTACAAATCGATTCCCAAATTTATTTTCAACACCAAAAATCAATTATTTTTGTCCAAACACCAAATAGGTTTCTATATCGATTTCACAAATTTTTTATTTCAAATACCCGATCAATTATCAATTTGATTTCAACAAATTTATCTCCTTTTAAATAAATTCTTTTATTTTCCCAAACCATCACAAATTCAATTTTAATTTCAGAAATCCAATTTCATTTATTTCTGGTATCCAACGATACCAAAAATAAATTCGGCTAAATTATAGCTCTCAACAAATTCAATCACATATATAATCATACACAGATTATAAATAATCAATTAAACAACATATGAAATCAATTCAAATGTTTTGAGGAATCCTGTTGGATCCCTCCAACCTGTTTCCCTGCATCCACAGATGTTAGCACAATACCAATTCCGCTCCAGTACGGAATTATCGCGGTATATGGGTTTTTATAAAAATCCGCTTACTAACGGCGCAATAGGGTCTCATCCGCTATACGAGGCGGGAAATCATCAATCCAATATATACATATGCCAATATGTATATATTGCTATATATATATATAGATATCCTACTATATCTAATATCACATCCAAACAGTCAATCGTCAACCAATAACTGTAAAAGAAAATCCACTTTCATTTGAGTGAGAAGATCTCACCTTAGCTTTTATTCGCAATCCACTTTCATTCTCGGCTTGATTCCTTTGCAATTTTAACCTTGTATAAACAATTTATACAATTTATTAATATATTTTTTTCCAATCGAATAATTAAATTTGTATTTGATAGTTCAAACTAACTAATGATTTGTTTTTAATAAATCTCCCTTTTTAAAATAAATTTCTTTCTTTTAAATGTTTATCTATATATATACCACTTTGAATATAACAGTAATTTATTTCACTGTAAAATAATATATATATAGATCGAAAAAATCTATTTTCATATAACTTCAATCCTTTAAAATTTCCTGTTATTATCATCGACATTTAAAATACATAACTGCATATACAAATATATACTTCACTATTTATAACATTTTCCTTCTTCCGACATATATAAACTTTATTGTAATTTTCAAATAAATTGTAGATTTCAAATACATATACGCGTTTATTGGATCGAAATTAAATTTGAGAAATAAGTTCGAATACCTCACTGTTTTGTCGTGACCAACATTTTGGCAAAACCCAAGCTCAGCACCTCGCATCGCCACTAACATCGCGGCCCAAAAATCATTTCGAACCCTAGGCCACTGCGTTGTCGCTGCCCCAATCCTGAGTTTAATCATCACCTGATGCGACTTTGGCCACCATTACCAGTAACGACCTCACGACCTTTGAATCCCACTGTAGCCATCAACTCCACCTTCCTCAATTGCGAAACCCCAAACTGACTCCAACATCGTTCGACTTCCCTTCGAAACAACCCAACCTCGCCTTTGACAGCGCGACGAATGCCCATGCCAGAATTTCGCCACCACGTGCTCGCACGCGCGAGCCATCACAGCCCCAATCTTGAAACCCTACTGCCTCCAGTCGAACGCGAGCTACCCAGACACGCCGCCACGTTCGCCCTTGCCTACAACAATCGCAACCCCCACTTCGCAGTCGCCTGCCCACGAACCATCACCGATCCCCCTCATGCGCGCGACCCAAAATCGCGACTTCGACACTCCTTCTCAATGCGCCGCAACACCATATGCCTCGACCCTGGCCATCTGCTCGTGACCACTAATTGTTGTACGCGATTTCGAATAAGACTGTCAACCAAACGAAGTCGAACCGGGAAAGAGGGCATGCGATTTTTATTTGAAAAGGAGGAACGATTTCGTTAAAAACTGGAGGAGAGGTTCTTCGCAATTCTTGGTCTGCCATTTTATTTTCTTTTGAACTGATTTTATAAAAATGAGAGGGGAACGAACGATTTGATTTTCAGCTACCATTTTATCTCGACTATCTTCCTTTTTCCTTTGCGTGAGATTTTAAAATGAGGCTGAGGGGAACACGATTTGATATTGGCGTATGGAGAAAGGCTGCAGTGCTTCAGAGGTGCAGAGAAAAGTTTTGATGTGAGGGAATTTCAACTGAAGTCAACCCGGATAAATTATTCAATTTAAATTCAAATTCGAATCGTCCCGAATTTGCGACTCAAAATCTCGATATCCTATCGAGACGTGCCGCCAGGCGTTCGTAATGTTATACGCCTATTCCGAAGGCGATGGAAAAGGTTTCGGGTCCAAATTTGATCATATGGAGAAGATAGCTTTTTGGACCAGTTATTAAATTAAAATTTCGATTTAATTTCAGTGCGTTTGCTTATCGTACGCTCACACAACAACTCCGGACATTACGAAAATTGAAATCCGATAATAATACAATATTACGGATCCAATAGAACTGGTTTCGTTGAATTCCGATACTGTGCCCCGGAACGCTATTTTTAAATTCAATTTAAACGGTATAAATTCAAAACTGAACAAAACAGTTCCAAATTCAATCCTGAAACTTTTATTATCTTCAGTATTATCAATATGAATTTTCTAAGCCTTGAAAATATTTTTAATCAGCTTAAAACCAAAGATATAAATTTTTACCCAGTTTCAATAATTAAATTCAATAATTTAATCGCCCAATTCATTCTGATATTCAAATTTCAAATTAAATTATCATTCGAATATTTAAACTCAATTAAATATTCACATTTCAAATGTCAAAAATTCAGGGTCGTTACAACGTTCTTCGGATGTTGGGGAGGGATGCATATAGGAAGTATAATGCAGAGAAGATGAGCAGGTATGTCTTCCTCTGCTGACTGATGTACTAGAGTCTCAACTGTAATCTCATCTAAGGCTACCGGCATCTTCATCAACTTTAGAACCTTGTCATCAAAAACACTAAAATATGGATGCCTAATCTGAGTCTTATCGTCTAAACAACACCAAGATAATGGAGAATTATTTCAATCATTATGGATTATATCGTCGTTTTTCTCTTGATCGATTTTGCATCATATTGTTCATTATAACATTAGCCTAATTTATTCTAGTATTCCATAAAATAGCGTATGTGGCTTTTCGTACTAGAGGATAAATCTCATCAAAACCGCTTGTTTCTGGTATTAAGTTGTGTTGAAGAATTCAGATATTAATACAAGCTTGGTGAGTAAGGTTAGAACTTGTCCAACTAGCATTAGTTCTTTGAATTATCTGGCACAAAATCGATTCTTCATTCAGAATTATTTCCTCTAACGGAATTCCATCAAATGAATTTCCTAATATCTTGCCTAGCTCATTTTCATTAAAAGCAATTTCAATATCTTTTATGTTAGAATACAAGATTAATCCATTGTCATCATTTCCTACTTTAAGATTAGCGTAAAAGAGTGCTATACATCTTGGATAAATATCAACTTCAAAACCATTCAAATTTATTATGTCAACCAATTCGGCGTAGGTGAATAAATTGCAAATATCATATAAGTTTAAGAAATTCAAATTTACCGGTTGTCCATCGAGATTTTCATTCACGATTAGAGCCTTGAATTTTTTAATGTTTTCCCTTTTATTCTTCAACCAATTTCTAACTTCATCGGTTTGTAATTCATCGATTGAGCCTATAGAAGTTGAGGAGACGCTTTTTCTCTCTCTTACCATGTATAAAAGCTTTGAATTTTGGTTGAAAATTTGATGGATTTGGGAAGAATGGAGGCTGAGGAAAAAGGGCTAGGGTTTTGAATTCGAAATTAAGTTTATAAATTATAAAGAAAGGGATGAGTGGGAAGTTAAAATATGGTTTGGATCTGAAACAAAACTGCGCAACCGGTAGACCGATACCTTTTACATCGGTGCACCGATGGCACAGTTTTTTCAGGATTATTGATTTATTTAAAAATTATTGATATATATTCATATTATAGAAATAGTAATGTTTTAATAGTTTAAAACTTTTAAAAAATTATAATTTATTTTTTATTATTTTTATTATATATTTTAAATATTTTAAGTTTTAACATTGATTTATGGTTTTCATAATTTATAGCTTAGACTATGAAACATAATTTAATTAAAATTTTAACAAACTTCTATTATAACCAAATTTTATTCGTGTATCTAATTTTATCTTAAAACAAATTTTATTAACTCGTATCTGTACATTTAATTTTTGAAAATTTGTTAAGTAAATGACTTATATATTCAATATTGGTAATTTTGATTATATAAATAGAGTTTTAAATTACATCAGTTATCGAACAAATTTTTAATTCTCGATGTAATATAACATATGTATTTTCATTTAATGGTTTTTTAAATATATCTGCAATTTGATTTTCGGTGTTTAAAAATTCTAGAGTAATATTTTCTTTTTCAAAATGATCTCTTAAAAATGGTGCTTTATATTAATGTGCTTAGTTCTAGAATGATTTACAGGATATTTAGCCAAATTAATTACGCTAGTGTTATCACAGTAAATGAGTGATATAGTTAAATTTACACCATAATCCTTTAGTGGTTGTTGCATATAAATGCTTTAAGCGCAAGATGAAGTAGTTGATATATATTATGCTTCAATGTAGATAAGGATACGCAATTTTGTTTCTTACTAAACCATGAAACTGAAGATTAACTTATAAAGTGGCATGTACCACTAGTACTTTTTCTATCGGTACGACATCCACCAAAATCAGCATCGTTTATGATACTAATTCAAACGGACATCCTTTCAGATAGATAAGAACATAATCTTTAGTTCTACTTAGATATTGTAAATTCTTTTAGTAGTTCGTTGGTGTGACTCTTCTAGATTAGCTTGAAATCGAGCACAAAGACACACACTCATCATTATATCGGGATTGTTGTTAAATAAAGTAATGATCCAATCATGATCCTATAAGTTTTTGATCGACATCCTTACCATTACAATCTTTATCTAGGTGACTAGTTGTACATACTAGCGTTAGCTTACTGCTCATATTATCGACACCAAATCTTTTAATTAGATCTTTACAGTATTTTTCTTATGAGATAAAAATTTCATTTTCTAATTGTTTAATTGTAACTGAAGGAAATAATTTACTTCGCCCATAAAGGACATTTCAAATTTTTTTCTCATTATTTTGGAAAAATCAGTACGAAGTTTTTCATTAGAAGAATTAAAGATAATGTCATCAGCATATATTTGAACAACAAATAAATCATTATTTGTATGTTTTATAAAAAATGTTGAGTCGAGTTTTCCAATTTCAAAATCATAATTTATTAAATAGCTTTTTAGTCTGTCATACCAAGCACATAGTGCTTGTTTAAGACCATGTAAAGCCTTTTTAAGTTTATAAATTTAATCTCGATATTTTTCGGTTTTAAATAAGGTTAGTTGTTCAACATAGACATTTTCTATTATAAACCCATTTAAGAAAGCACTTTTAAGATCCATTTGATATATTTTAAAATTATGCTGACAAGCAAAAGCTAGGAGTATTTTTAATTTCTTCAAGTCGTGCAACAAGAGTAAAGGTTTCATCACAGTCGATTCCTTCCTCCTGGTTTTATCCTTAAGCAACCATTATAGCATTATTCCTAACTATATCACCATTTTCATCACTTTTTTTATATATACCCATTTAGTTCCTATTACAGCTTGATCACTAGGCCTTGGGACTAACTCCCATGCAAATCACTAGGCCTTGGGACTAATTCCCATGCACTATTTCATTCAAATTGCTTTAATTCTGTTGGAACTGGACCAACCCGCAGCAGAAGTTATGGGTGTTTCAAAAAATTTACCCTATTGGATCTTTATTGGGCCTATGAAGTCTAACTGAATTAGAACATTTCTAAATTTCATTTAAATAAAATCATTTATTTTATTTAAATTCAAATATATTAAAATTTATTAAAATATGAAATTAATTTTATTTGATTTAGTTTATACATAAATGTATCATATACTTATATGTGTGAGTCATGTGTAACATAATAATCCGCGAAAGGTATAATATGCCCATATGTAGATGTTGGAATTTACATCGCAACAGACATATTAGCTCATTTTGTATGTCATGTATGTTGTCCAAATATGTGCATGTATCTGTGTTACAAATATATATATATATGTGTGTGTGTGTGTGTGTGTATGGATGTATATCTACTAATAATACTTTGCGTTGGTTAAGCTTTTTTGAACTTCCCAACAACCCCTTCTCCCTATTAGAGCCACAGTCAAGTACACACAAAGGAAAGAGGGCATATTCATCCTTCCACAACTCCGCATTTTTATCCCACAACAGCAGCCCATTTTCATTCACTCCCCCCGTCTCCTCTCCGCATTTTATCCGCCACATGTTTTCCCCCACAACATTTCAACCGCCTTTCCTCAACACTGCTTTGCCTTAACCGCCTCTAACATCATTCCCTTTCTTCTCTTCCCCCACAACCTAAACCTACCCGCTCTTCTACAACCTACTACTCCTCCACTTCCCAATTTCTCCTCCCCCTCCAACATTTCCACCACCACCCTTTGTTTTCCGTTCTCCCCTCTTAACATCTGGATCCGACGGTTGGCGAGGCAGCTTGCAAGCTATCCATGAACGAAGGTCGACGAAGATCATCAAATGGTACCAGAATCGTCTAACTTCCCAGATCCATTCACGAACCCTAACCGACATTGAGCTTCATCAACACAAACTATGTTGCCCAACTAGACACGTGAACGCTGCCGCCTCACTGCCTCAATCAACCAGCTACTCAACACCGCTCATGTCGTAGAAAACTCGACTTTCGTACCTGACGGTTTCCGTTAAGGTATGGGCTTTTTACTCCACCCTACTACTTTCGTGTTCATACCAAATTGATTGAGAATGATTGATTGAGACTGTCCACATTTTCATTCTCTATCCGCTTATATGTTTTCATACCAACTTGCAAATTTTTACATGGCCGCAACTACTGTAGGTTTTCCAAAATTCGTGTTTTAATTTCTTTTGCTTAACTATTAGTTCTCAATTTGTCTGATTTCCAAATATTCCAATTTTGTTATAATTAATCATGGAAAAATTGAATTATAAATATTAAACTGTTACTGTTAACAATTTCGGCATTTAAACTGATTAGTATTTAAAACAATTTTCGAATTTTGAAAATTCAATTACAAAAAATGGAGTCAAATTTGGGTACTCATTGTGAATTTTGAATAACCAATATGTTTGTTACAGTTTTAACACTTCTGATTGCAACTTCTATTAATGTTATGGTTTACAAACTGAACACTTTGTATATTTCTGTTTTTTTATTCATAACCACTTTATGTTTCTTTTTCACCATATAACTATTGAAATCATGAATTTTATTTCTCAATATACTACATACGGATCTCTTTATATTAGAAAGGTGAATTGAGATGTTTCTCATTATCTAACTGCCAAGGAAATACTGTTCCAATGTCATTTTTGCTATTTTACCTACATATTTTCAATTTTCTCCTCCAATGTTTATAGTTTAATTCGTATTAGTTTACTTAGATGTACTGGGATGTCCATTTGTATTCCTTTCTCCTGTCTATTTATTCCGCTGTATCATTATATCCTTCTATAATATTTATAAATTCTGTTAACATTCATTAATTTTCCTAAGTTTAAAGATGTATTTTAGTATCCTAAATATTACTTAACATGCCATGTCTGTTTACAAACATTCGGTAACTGATATGAGGTTCATATGCTTATTGTTGAATATGCGAGTATATGATTTTGTTTGATGATAACAAACATATATATATATATATATACACATTCATTTAAATGTATTTGTTAATGTACCATTTTATTTTTCACATAATTAACAAATATTTGCTGAATAAAATAAATAACACAGAATTTAAATTCAAACAGATATTTTATTCAAACAAATATTTATTACAATTTAAATAGTACAAATCTAAGCTCTCACTATATATATACAATTTCAGTTACAATAAAAATTCAATAACATCACAATTTTTAATTTACATCTGCACCTCACTACATATCACTCATTAACTCGTATTATTCTTCAACTCTATTCCGGAGTAAATCCAACATCTGAGCAATCTGCAAAAATATACCGTGGATATAATTTATTTCTCCAGTTTTTGATGGAATAGATTTTCTGAATTGGAAATTAAAATACATTTTATTTTACACTGTAAAAATCATATACTCCATTCTTCTGGCATCCATCCAAAGAATCAAATGCCAGAAGAATGGAATAAATTGTAAAAAATACGTTCCATCAAAAATCCAAAGAATCAAAACCGTGGTCATCAAGGAAGTTCGAATAGTTCAAAATCAAAGCCATAAGAATAAATCAACGAAAATATACAAATTCAACGGTCAAAAATCATCACGAGCATTGAAATGAAAATCAGTGGCCAAAGCATAACAAGTGACGAATTCAAACAAATATATACAAATGTAAATCTAGGGGTTCGAACCCTATTTAAACCCGATAACATCATAGGCCAAAATTTATTCGAGTTCAAGTAACAACGGAGCAAACTTTATATCAATAACTCGAATCATCGATCGAGTTCAAGCATATCAACCAGAAAAACAAAAAGGAAAATAACATACCAATTTTAATTCAAACTCGATCGAATTGAAGTAGCCGCAAGCAATCACTGATAGAAGAAAGAATTCAAAGCATCAGTAGTTAAACAGCGACTTCAATTTTACAGAAACCCTAAAGTTGTGGAAAGAGGAACGAACGAAGACGAACAAGTAAAAAGGAAGCATACATTATCTGTAACGACCCGCTATTTTGGACCATTCGCATCCACACATGTCGGACTTGAATGATTCATAATGCCGAATTGTTAATTTAAATTTGGAAAAACTGAGCATATACAGTAAATAAAATAATCACAGATCACAGACACAGAGTAATAAATGCAGCGAAAACAAAAGGTAGTAGTTCATGAAGCTACTATATACATATTAGAGTTAAATAAGGTACAACAGATGTCTCGAATACAATAGTCAAACACAAGAATCAGAATACAATCACTGTAATCAACTGGATATCTGAAAGCTGGATAGATAGCTGGATCTCCAAGCAAAGCTCCAACTCCAAAGGTGAGTCTCGAATACTGGTACACCCAGTCTGACCCGAGCGTAAAGCAAAACACAAAACACTCGAGTCAGGATTAACATTCTTATATCAATAAATCCAACTCAAGTGAAATAGCAACTGAAATACAAGTAACTCAAAGGATGTTTGGAATAACCATCCATTAAGGATCCGTTAACCTATTTACTATGTAGTAGTGTACGATTAGTAGATAATGCCTATCAGTAATATAAAGTATCAAAATAGTGTTAAGGCATTACCATTATCCCCCTTAACACATTTTATATAAGCGTTATAGACTATACAGCACTGTAAACTCCACCGTAAACTAGTGGGATATCAGGGAGTACTCCATAGGTATAACATAAAACAAATCGTAGTGGTCGCGTATAGGGATACAAGTATGACAAGGCACATGAGGCAATACCCAAGGTAGTGAAACTACCGTTTGCCTGATTCGGACTGGTGCGAACGCATCGCCGCAGCGATCGCAACACCGCGAAACAGCACTCCCAAAATTCGAGGGTGCAACAATCGATAACAAGTAATGAGTAGTTTTCGAAGAAGTGTGTTCGCTCGAGGTAGCTGACCCCATTTGGCCCGGCACGGCTCCTGTTTTAGTCATTTCCAATTTGACACAAGTGTCAAGGCTATCCATTATCGTTCTCTTTCTTCAGTCATCACGTACATCATTCCAACCACTTCATTCTGGATCACACTCCGCATGTAGTTATTAAAGTGGTTTTTGGTTTAGACAGTGAGTATGTCCCTAACCGATTCCGGTCTCTTTAATAACTTTCGTGATTATTACACCGATTGGTCGTTTATATATTTCAGAACCAAATCAATCTCAATTTCAATTAGAATTTGTAAACCAACATTCCATTTTTCCTTCTAAAACAATTCCCATAATTTACTTTCAAAACTTCCAAATTACCATTTCAAAATCTTATAATTCAAATTAAATATTTGATTTAAGACAATTCAAGTATTCATTTAAATTCGTATATAAGTTTCATTCCGAAATCATTTAAATTAATTTAATTTAACATTCAAATCAATTTAACTTCATTTATCGATTTCATTCAATATTCGTTAAGTAAATTTATCATTCAAACAATTTCTATTTAATTTCCAATTCACTAAATCAATTACTTAAGTTCAACTTCATTGTATCAAAACCTACAAATTTGAATTAAATTAAATTCATCAAATCAATTCTTTAAATTACAAGTCTTACATTGATTCAATAAATCCCATTTTATTTCTTGTTAAAGAAATTCAATTCCACTTATTCATTTACTTAGTTACAAATTTCAAAACTCAATTAATAAAGAAACTTAATTTCACTTATTCAAGAAGTTCAATTTCACTTATTAAAGCATTCAATTTTATTTAATTATTAAATAATTCAATCTTATTTAATTATTAAATAATTTCAAAACTTAATTATTTACAATTTCAACACTCAATTATTAATTAAATTTAAAACAACGTTCTTTCATCAACTAATATGTTACTATTTTGATTCAGATTATTAAATATTAACATTTTCCTTCACTAAAATTTCAAGTTCCAACTTCATTTCAGAAACTTATCATTTATTCAAATAAAATCTTTATTTTATTTTTAAATCAAATTATTGACCAATCGGGTTTTATTTAATTCTCTATCCTAAGTCAAAGTTTTTATTTTGGGTATTTATCATTTCAACCCGATTCCATTTCAATTCAAAAATCAAAGCATAGCAAAGGGAACTTGCAGTGTGATAACTGGGATGGTGTCAAAGTAAATAAACAAGCAATAACAATAGTCAATAACAATCCAATAATTAATTCAAATAATCCTGAAATAATCGTATTAATTCATATTGTTATTTGTGTAAATTAATATAATTATTTCTAGAATCTACACTATCATTTCATGTAGATTAAAGATTATTACACTAATATTTATACGGTTCTTCACTTGATATTCATTATTAAATTTCATACTACATCAATCTATACAACATATATTTAAATGGTTCAAGGTGTGATTAACCATATTTCTACGTGTCAATTTATTTAAACATTTAAAGAGGTCATATTATGCAAATGTCATCAAATCAAATTTATCACATATATCAAATCTAACTATCCTACGTCAATTTCAAATTATTTATCACTTACAACATTTATAATTTAACGTCCAATGTCAACATCAACAGTCAATCATTTATCAACCAAACTAGATTATCATCGTATAAATAGCTGATAATGGTGTTAGATGTCACAAGTGAACTGATACAGGTAATAGCATATATAAAAGTGTAATTAACTAATGGCAGCATATTTCAACTGTCGTTTCAATTGAAATCAAATGTAATAAATAAAAGAACATTAATCGTGAGTGATTTCTCACCTTTCGAGGCTAGAGGATAGACAATGAAATGGATTACAGATCCAAGCACGAATTCCAAACAAAGCAAGATTGGCACGAATTCAACGAACAGATCTGATAACAGGAATCGATGAGAACAAATCAGAATCAACCCGATATACCAGAATATATATATATATATATTAGTATAAACAATCAAAACAAAACTTCACTTGAATTTATACTCTTTAGACAGATATAAGCAAAACAGATATAATTTATATAACTTTTATAAATCATATATATATACACTGTGACTTTATAACATGAACATATGCATAACAGCAAGTTAAAAACTAAACCAAATTATGATATAAACTATATATAACACTCAAAACTGTTATAGCTCATAAGTAAAAATCCAAGAAGCACAAATATATATAACACCGAATATATATATATAAACATTATAATTTTTATGGTTTTAAACATATCACAGAGATACTATATCATTCATATTCCTGTTAAACTTTAAATGATGCTGAAAAGATTTGTATATATAGCAGTATGGACCATAGTCTATATACATAACTAACGAAAAACCAAAACTATATTACAGTAAATATATATAGCAGTATACCATAAATGGAGTAACTAGTATTATGTATAAATAACTTTGTAAACCCACAAAGCTTATATCATAAACTGTATATATATACAAATATATAAGCTGATATATATATATAAATCTACTGTAAACTAAACATACAAAAGGCGTGTACTAACATAGAATATATATGCTTTAAAAAAACATATATAAAATTCTTACCTTACTACCATATATATAAACAGCAGTTTATACTTATAAACTTGTAGAATTTATTACAAAACATATATATCAACCAAAACATACAAACACCTTAAAACCAAAAATATTATACTTATATATATGTACAACATTCAGATATTTAAACTAGTATAAGTTACACATATATAAAGCAAACCAGAGCATATTATAACTTACGTATAACTTATATCAATATAATACAAATTAGATTACTACAATATGTTTACAATTTATATTAATAAAATAATACAAGTAAAACCAACATACTCTTATAAACAGACAGTTATATATCACTTTACACAACAAATAAAATACTAGTATATAACTTGTATAAAATTATATTTATACTTATACACATCAGACAATTATTAAAACTATACATATATTCATATATATATATATACAACTTTTCAAGAGAACAACAACAAAACCAAACGTATATATATCAACCGTAACAACATAATGAATATATACAAACAACTTATAAATATATTAAAATGATTTACCTAGCTTATATATACATATACAGGTATATATATACAACTAATATCTAACATATTATATTTTATAGACTTTACATAAACATAATAGAAGGGAAGGGTGTAGTGGGAAGCTTACTCGGGGAAGATGATCGAAAATGATGTGGTAGCGCATGGAAACAAGGATGGGAACAAGCACGTGCATCTGGGCGCATGGAAACGAGGTAGGCAAAAGAGAAGGAGGGTTGACTGCTTGCATGTGCATCTGGGCGGAGAAGGCCGGCGAGGTGGAAGGGAAGAGGCTGGGTCGGAACAAGGAGGAAGCTTCAAATGACCGGCTTCAATTTCTCGGCAAATACAATATGCTGTAGTTTTTTTTTCTCTTTTTTTTCGTTTGTAAAAGAATGGTGTGGGTTTCCTAGCGCTGGCCGATGAGGGATGACGTGGCATGGGAGGCTTGGTGGAAGGACGAATGACGTGGCATGGGAGGCTCGGTGGAAGGAGTGCTGCGCCCAGGAGGCTTTGACGGCGAGGGATAGGAGATAGGTCGCGAGCGAGGGGGAAGATGGAAGCTACATAAAATTTTGGTTTGCCTTCTCTTTATTTTCTTCAAGAACAAAAGTAGTAATGAACTAATTGGACAACGAATAGCAACATATTTTTGGAACCCGGGGAATATAAAAGGTTGGCATTGAATTCTAGAAATATTAAATACCAATAGCTGTTGGATTTAACGATAGATAGATGAAGGGTCATGGGACCCAAAAGTTTAAAACGTGTACCGGTATGATTAACCGTTCCACAGATTTCATCGCGTACCGAGTTTTCAAAATAAATAAATGAATACACTGTTGAGATCAGCACGATGAGACAATCAAAACGGTATACAGATCTTAGTGGTATGATTGAATTATAAAAGTTCGAATTTCCTACTAGTGGAAAATGCAACAAAAACGTAGAAAAATAAGATCGACGGAGCTAAAGAAGTCCGAATTTGGAAAAACGAAAAATGACGTCTTAGTCAGAAGATGAATTAGAATTTTTCTATGTAAAAATATTCAGGTTTGGAAAATATTTTGTTATCATCAATTTTAACTGATATAAATTGGAATAAAATTACACTAGAAAATAAACTTCCAAATTATCTGATGAAAATTTACTAGTTGCTATGATTAATTAGACGCATTCCAAATATCAAATTTTTATTTTAAAATTTTATCGTTTAAAATTTCACAAAATTTCAACTAATTACGTTATTAAAACAGTTAAAATTTACGGGTCGTTACACTCTCCCCCACTCAAAACTTTTCATCCCCGAAAAGGAAGAAGGTTGGAGAATAGAAACAACCAGAAAAAAATAGATTGGAATACAAGTAAAACAATTAATTTAAACCATATAAATTTCAATTTAAATTAGTTAATATTTAACAATTTGGTTAAATCCCTTTGAGTTCACTTAAGTTAAATCAATCTATCTATTTCTAAATTCATTATCTTATTATTTAGTCATCCTCAATTAACAATTTCTAAATCATCAATTTGTATAATCATTTATTGTACTCATATTTTATTCAACAAATTTAATTCTTTTGCTCCAAATTATTATTAAGTTTATTCCACTTAATATATCTTATTACATATATTTAAACCATATAAATTAATTTAAACCATATAAATTTCAATTTATATTAATTTATATTCCATAATTGGTTTAAATTTAAGGTATTTCCATAAGTTGATCTAATTTCAATTTGTTAATTTTTTCAAAACAAAATTTATTATATTCATCTCGTTCAATTAACTTATTATTCTATCATCTTTATTAGCATTTTTTTTATATTTAAAATCTAAGTGTATAACATTTATTATAAACACTCAAATTTTATTTATAAAATCATTTTATATTGTATATTATCCAATTACATTTTAACTTTTGAATAATTTAGGTAAGTTATATTGAAATGCAATTTAGTACTATACAAATAAAATTTTCAAATTCAATTATTTCAAGTTTAAATATTTATCCAAAATTTAGCTTTATTTATAATTGAAAACATACTTTAACATAATTTTAAGAATTAAATTTCCGTTTAATTTCAAACCCTTTAGAGATAATTATGTATATACTATATATATTAAATCAAATTAAATTTAAAATAATATACCCATATATATATATATAAATCAAGTCATACTTAAGAAATTCAAATTAAAATGTTTTCCAAACAAAACTATAGCAAAGCTACAGAATGGTCTCTCCACTTCGAAGCTCGAAAATGAATGTCGATGATGCAGCCGCCATCACAGAAATTATTTTCCAGCGACAAAGAGAAGAGTACAGATTTAAAACCTTAAAATTTCTTTGGAAACGATTTCCATTCGAAAATACTTTAAATAATGTACACTTTAAAACTCAAAACCAAAGTTTGAAATCATTGGAAATTAAATTCCCAAATTCCTGATTTAAATTTATTTAAATTCCAAATCAATTTATACCATGTTTATAAATTCATTTAGAACAATAAATGATAATCAAATATTATCATTTCAAACAACCAATTAATTAACCTCTTTTTTTTTATTCCAGAAGATTTTATTTATATATTCATAATATAATCATACAAATTATTTCATTTACCAAATTTGAAATCATTATTGTGTCAGTTTGCTCTGTTCAAGTGTTTTGGAAATCCTATCGATAGCGTTGATCAGACGAATCGATCGAAAATCCAAACCAACATCAACAACTTAAACAACACACTATAAACATAAAATATTTTATATTAATTACAAATACACTCCCTCACTTGGATATCCTTGAATGGATTTCAAAACAAAGATAGAGATTCAGATTAGAGAAACTTTGACTAAAAGAATTCAACTAAAAGGTAGACCTGATAGGGAGATAAGATAATTGTGTTTTCAAACAGAAGATGGACAAACTTATATAAATCGCAGGTAACCTTAACCGGATCAACCGTGATTCCAAGAATAAATTTGATGTAGAATTCTGCGACAAACCGACATTCGATCACCAAAGATAGAATTCGGGTATAGCAAAAGATAACAGCATCGTAAACCGAGGATACAGAAATCTTCGGTGAATCAATGTTGGTTGTTCAGGAGTTTCACTCTTATACAAATTACTCAGATATTGGCGAGACCGCCGATTTATTAAAGATATCATTCGAAGTGGAGCCATGGGATACTCCGGAATCAGAAAACACGAATAGAGGGAGATAATGATGAATTTTGGAACCGAGGGGAACGTTCCAAAATTCAAAGGAAACCGAATCGAAGAAGAAGGAATTCAAGCTCGAACGAACGTGATTCTGTAATTGAATTTACTCTATATGCTGATTTTTGCCTAAAACCAAAGCTCCGATACCAACTGTAACGACCCGCTATTTTGGACCATTCGCATCCGCACATGTCGGACTTGAATGATTCAAAATACCGAATTGTTAATTTAAATTTGGCAAAACTGAGCATATACAGTAAATAAAATAATCACAGATCACAGACATAGAGTAATAAATGCAGCGGAAACAAAAGATAGTAGTTCATGAAGCTACTATATACATATCAGAGTTAAATAAGGTACAACAGATGTCTCGAATACAATAGTCAAACACAAGAATAAAAATACAATCACTGGAATCAATTGGATATCTGAAAGCTGGATCTCCAAGCGAAGCTCCAACTCCAAAGGTGAGTCTCGAATACTGGTACACTCAGTCTAACCCGAGCGTAAAGCAAAACACAAAACACTCAAGTCAGGATTAACATTCTTATATCAATAAATCCAACTCAAGTGAAATAGCAACTGAAATACAAGTAACTCAAAGGATGTTTGGAATAACCATCCTTTAAGGATCCGTTAAACTATCTACTATGTAGTAGTGTACGATTAGTAGATAATGCCTATCAGTAATATAAAGTATCAAAATAGTGTTAAGGCGTTACCATTATCCCCCTTAACACATTTTATATAAGCGTTATAGACTATACAGCACTGTAAACTCCACCGTAAACTAGTGGGATATCAGGGAGTACTCCATAGGTATAACACAAAACAAATCGTAGTGGTCGCGTATAGGGATACAAGTATGACAAGGCACATGAGGCAATACCCAAGGTAGTGAAACTACCGTTTGCCTGATTCGGACTGGTGAGAACGCATTGCCGCAGCGATCGCAACACCGCGAAACAATACTCCCAGAATTCGAGGGTGCACCAATCGATAACAAGTAATGAGTAGTTTTCGAAGAAGTGTGTTCGCTCGAGGTAGCTGACCCCATTTGGCCCGGCACGGCTCCTGTTTTAGTCATTTCCAATTTGACACAAGTGTCAAGGCTATCCATTATCGTTCTCTTTCTTCAGTCATCACGTACATCATTCCAACCACTTCATTCTGGATCACACTCCGCGTGTAGTTATTAAAGTGGTTTTCGGTTTAGACAGTGAGTATGTCCCTAACCGATTCCGGTCTCTTTAATAACTTTCGTGATTATTACACCGATTGGTCGTTTATATATTTCAGAACCAAATCAATCTCAATTTCAATTAGAATTTGTAAACCAACATTCCATTTTTCCTTCTAAAACAATTCCCATAATTTACTTTCAAAACTTCCAAATTACCATTTCAAAATCTTATAATTCAAATTAAATATTTGATTTAAGACAATTCAAGTATTCATTTAAATTCGTATACAAGTTTCATTCCGAAATCATTTAAATTAATTTAATTTAACATTCAAATCAATTTAACTTCATTTATCGATTTCATTCAATATTCGTTAAGTAAATTTATCATTCAAACAATTTCTATTTAATTTCCAATTCACTAAATCAATTACTTAAGTTCAACTTCATTGTATCAAAACTTACAAATTTGAATTAAATTAAATTCATCAAATCAATTCTTTAAATTACAAGTCTTACATTGATTCAATAAATCCCATTTTATTTCTTGTTAAAGAAATTCAATTCCACTTATTCATTTACTTAGTTACAAATTTCAAAACTCAATTAATAAAGAAACTTAATTTCACTTATTCAAGAAGTTCAATTTCACTTATTAAAGCATTAAATTTTATTTAATTATTAAATAATTCAATCTTATTTAATTATTAAATAATTTCAAAACTTAATTATTTACAATTTCAACACTCAATTATTAATTAAATTTAAAACAACGTTCTTTCATCAACTACTATGTTACTATTTTGATTCAGTTTATTAAATATTAACATTTTCCTTCATTAAAATTTCAAGTTCCAACTTCATTTCAAAAACTTATCATTTATTCAAATAAAATCTTTATTTTATTTTTAAATCAAATTATTGACCAATCGGGTTTTATTTAATTCTCTATCCTAAGTCAAAGTTTTTATTTTGGGTATTTATCATTTCAACCCGATTCCATTTCAATTCAAAAATCAAAGCATAGCAAAGGGAACTTGCAGTGTGATAACTGGGATGGTGTCAAAGTAAATAAACAAGCAATAATAACAGTCAATAACAATCCAATAATTAATTCAAATAATCCCAAAATAATCGTATTAATTCACATTGTTATTTGTGTAAATTAATATAATTATTTCTAGAATCTACACTATCATTTCATGTAGATTAAAGATTATTACACTAATATTTATACGGTTCTTCACTTGATATTCATTATTAAATTTCATACTACATCAATCTATACAACATATATTTAAATGGTTCAAGGTGTGATTAACCATATTTCTACGTGTCAATTTATTATAACATTTAAAGAGGTCATATTATGCAAATGTCATCAAATCAAATTTATCACATATATCAAATCTAACTATCCTACGTCAATTTCAAATTATTTATCACTTACAACATTTACAATTTAACGTCCAATGTCAACATCAACAGTCAATCATTTATCAACCAAACTGGATTATCATCGTATAAATAGCAGATAATGGTGTTAGATGTCACAAGTGAACTGATACAGGTAATAGCATATATAATAGTGTAATTAACTAACGGCAGCATATTTCAATTGTCATTTCAATTGAAATCAAATTTAATAAATAAAAGAACATTAATCGTGAGTGATTTCTCACCTTTCGAGGCTTGAGGATAGACAATGAAATGGATTACAGATCCAAGCACGAATTCCAAACAAAGAAAGATTGGCACGAATTCAACGAACAAATCTGATAACAGGAATCGATGAGAATAAATCAGAATCAACCCGGTATACCAGAATATATATATATTTTTGTATAAAACAATCAAAACAAAACTTCACTTAAATATATACTCTTTAGACAGATATAAGCAAAACAGATATAATTTATATAACTTTTATAAATCATATATATATATATACACTGTGACTTTATAACATGAACATATGTATAACAACAAGTTAAAAACTAAACCAAATTATGATATAAACTATATATAACACTCAAAACTGTTATAGCTCATAAGTAAAAATCCAAGCAGCTCAAATATATATAACAACGAATATATATATATAAATAAACATTATAATTTTTATGGTTTTAAACATATCACAGAGATACTATATCATTCATATTCCTGTTAAACTTTAAATGATGCTAAAAACATTTGTATATATAGCAGTATGGACCATAGTCTATGTACATAACTAACGAAAAATCAAAACTATATTACAGTAAATATATATAGCAGTATACCATAAATGGAGTAACTAGTATTATGTATAAATAACTTTGTAAACCCACAAAGCTTATATCATAAACTGTATATATATACAAATATATAAGCTGATATATATATATATAAATCTACTGTAAACTAAACATACAAAAGGCGTGTACTAACATAGAATATATACGCTTTAAACAAACATATATAAAATTCTTACCTTACTACCATATATATAAACAGCAGTTTATACTTATAAACTTGTAAAATTTATTACAAAACTTATATATCAACCAAAACATACAAACACCTTAAAACCAAAAATATTATACTTATATATATGTACAACATTTTAGATATTTAAACTAGTATAAGTTACACATATATAAAGAAAACCAGAGCATATTATAACTTACGTATAACTTATATCAATATAATACAAATTAGATTACTATAATATGTTTACAATTTATATTAATAAAATAATACAAGTAAAACCATACTCTTATAAACAGACAGTTATATATCACTTTACACAACAAATAAAATACTAGTATATAACTTGTATAAATTTATATCTATACTTATACACAGTAGACAATTATTAAAACTATACATATATTCATCTATATATACAACTTTTCAAGAGAACAACAACAAAACCAAACATATATATATATATCAACCGTAACAACATAATGAATATATACAAACAACTTATAAATATATTAAAATGATTTACCTAGCTTATATATACATATACAGGTATATATATACAACTAATATCTATCATATTATATTTTATAGACTTTACATAAACATAATAGAAGGGAAGGGTGTAGTGGGAAGCTTACTCGGGGAAGATGATCGAAAATGATGTGGTAGCGCATGGAAACAAGGATGGGAACAAGCACGTGCATCTGGGCGCATGGAAACGAGGTAGGCAAAAGAGAAGGAGGGTTGACTGCTTGCATGTGCATCTGGGCGGAGAAGGCCGGCGAGGTGGAAGGGAAGAGGCTGGGTCGGAACAAGGAGGAAGCTTCAAATGACCGGCTTCAATTTCTCGGCAAATACAATATGCTGTAGTTTTTTTTTCTCTTTTTTTTCGTTTGTAAAAGAATGGTGTGGGTTTCTTGGCGCTGGCCGATGAGGGATGACGTGGCATGGGAGGCTTGGTGGAATGACGGATGACGTGGCATGGGAGGCTCGGTGGAAGGAGTGCTGCGCCCAGGAGGCTTTGACGGCGAGGGATAGGAGATAGGTCGCGAGCGAGGGGGAAGATGGAAGCTACATAAAATTTTGGTTTGCCTTCTCTTTATTTTCTTCAAGAACAAAAGTAGTAATGAACTAATTGGACAACGAATAGCAACATATTTTTGGAACCCGGGGAATCTAAATGGTTGGCATTGAATTCTATAAATATTAAATACCAATAGCTGTTTGATTTAACGATAGATAGATGAAGGGTTAGGGGACCCAAAAGTTTAAAACATGTACCAGTATGATTAATCGTTCCATAGATTTCATCGCATACCGAGTTTTCAAAATTAACAAATGAATACACCGTTGAGATCGGCACGACAAGACGATCAAAACGGTATACAGATCTTAGTGGTATGATTGAATTATAAAAGTTCGAATTTCCTACTAGCGGAAAATGCAGCAAAAACGCAAAAAAATAAGATCGACGGAGCTAAAGAAGTCCGAATTTGGAAAAACGAAAAATGACGTCTTAGTCAGAAGATGAATTATAATTTTTCTATGTAAAAATATTAAGGTTTGGAAAATATTTTAATATCATCAATTTTAACTGATATAAATTGGAATAAAATTACACTAGAAAATAAACTTCCAAATTATCTGATGAAAATTTACCAGTTGCTATGATTAATTAGACGCATTCCAAATATCAAATTTTTATCGTTTAAAATTTCACAAATTTCAACTAATTATGTTATTAAAACAGTTAAAATTTACGGGTCGTTACATTATCTTTCAAGAAAAGGATACCGGCCTATATTACAAAACGAACAAGGGGGCTTCTTTTAACTTAGGCCGGTGTTTTTTTATTTAGGCTTTAATATTTAAAATAGGGTTTCTAGTTTTTTAATTGTTTTGTAATTTTTCTTTTAAACGATTGTATTTGCTAGTCGTGTGACTAGGGTACGAACTACGATGGTGTAGTTCGAGAATTCGCAACTCAGTGGCTGAGTTGTGGCAGGGTTTTGAGCGTAGAGTTAGGTTAGTCGATAGCGGGTGTCGCGAGTTTACGTGTGTAAGCGTCTGACTACTTAATTTCTAGTAGAAACCTTAGGGGCAGCACGTAGGCAAGGTTTTGCCGAAGCTGGGTAAATCTGTGTGTTCTACTTTCTGCTTTTATTATTCTGCTATTATCTGTGCTGCTGTTATTCTGCTATATCCATGTTGAAATAGTTTTATACTTCCGCATTAAATTTTTATAATTAATAGTATCACCCTATTCACCCCCCCCCTCTAGGATGAAATCGATCCTACAAGTGGTATCAATGCTAGGAACAGAAGTCAGTTTTTGTTTTAAAAATCTGGTTTTTCAAAAAAACCAATTTTTATTTGAATTTTTAAAATGGCTTCTTTTAATGCTTTTGCTGAAAGTCGGTCCAATATTATTCCTCCTGTTTTTGATGGAACGGATTTTTTGAATTGGAAATTAAAAATGGAATTTTATTTAAAATCTGTTAATGTTAAATGTTGGGATACTATTGAAAATGGGTGTGATATAACAAACGAGAAAATTACTTCGATTAATGCTATTGCTATGCATATACTATATTCTCATATTAATCAAGATAATTTTAACTTTATTCCTCATTGTGAAAGTGCACAGGAAATCTGGAATACTTTTGGTGCAAAAGTCAACAACGATGAGAAATCCTTAAAAATCGACTCAGCTAAAGAAACGTGTTTAACAGGATTGGTAAAAGGCAGTATTGATGATGATGATGATGATGGAGCAGCTGAGCTGGCATTACTAATGAAGAGATTCAAAAAGTGGAACCGCAAATACAGAAATCAAGCTCTAAATCAAAAATTGAAAAGCAGAATAGTCAAAGCACTAGACAACCCAGAAGATAGGGAGATCATCTGTCACAAGTGCAACAAACCCGATCACATCAAGCCCAATTGTCCTCAGAATCGACACGGCCAAGAAAAGAAATCGAAAAGAAGAAGTTTTGCAGCCACGTGAAATAAAAGTGATAATGATTATAAAAGCACGAGCAGTAAGAGTGAAAAAGCAGACCTGTGCCTTCGAGGTGATATAACTGATAGCGATGATGACGAGCCAAGCGAGGTATCAAAACTTTCTCACTCAGAACTACTTATATATTTCCATGAAGTAAATGGCTGTTTTGAAAGACTTAGGGAAAAATATGCCAAATCACAAAGAGATAGGTTGATAGAATCAAATAAACAGCTTAATCAATTGGTTAAAAACTATCAAACTAAGAGCCCTAAGTGTGATAAGTGTCCAACATTCGAATAAGAGATTAAAAACATCAGAAATTAAAATTAAATCGCTTGAAAATGAAATTCTGATTTTGAAGAAAGTGAAAATACGAGGAGAGAAAATTCTATTAAAAAGTGCACACAATTATTAAATGAAAATGAATCTCTCAAAACACAAGTCCAACAACTGTCTACGACTTTAGGAAAATTTTCAAAAAGTGAAAGATCGTTAAATATGCTATTAGAGAAACAAACCGTTAATACAGTTAGACAAGGACTTGGGTATAATCACTCTGAACGTATTAGAAGTGAAATTAAACAAGTCAACTCCATGTGCACAATTTGTAGAAAATTTGGACACAATCAAAATAATTGTTGGTATAGACCCAAACACGTGAAAACCATTCCAATTTGGATTCCAAAAGGCACAAATGTAAAATCCCTCAAAGTTAAACAAATCTGGGTGCCAAAAGGAACATATATAAATGGTTTTGGGTCTCCACAAACTTATTTTTCAAAATCTGTTGCCACTAACAACCATGGACCTATAAAAACAAATAGGTCACAAAAATATTTTCTCGTGTAGGTGTGGTGGCAAGCTAAGGAACAACAATAGTGTTATCTGGATTCTGGCTGTTCCAAACACACAACGGGCAACAAATCAAAGTTCCTTAGCCTAGTATAAAGGTGGCAGAATCATAATGGACAACAATGAAAAATTATCGGCAAAGGTAAAATAGGTAATGGTATATTTATCTTAAACGATTATTAAATGTGATAATCTACACCATAATTTGATTTAAATCAGCCAGTTATGTGATGAAGAAATAAACGTTGATTTTGATTCTGACTTATTCTTATTTGATATGTTCTTATTTGACTTGTTCTTATTTTTTGTTCTGATTTGTGCAAAATGATTGACCAATCATCATTTCATTATTGAACTAGTTCATATTCATTTGTTAATGATATTGTTCTATTGGTTGATGATTACTCATGACACTCGTGGATATACTTGCTTATCTTACTGCTTTTGGATCTGACACTATGGTCATTGCTTGAAAATTTGCATGATTTCAATTCAAATCAAAAGAATTTCATTTAAAAAATGTAAAAAGGATTTCAAGAAATTGTTGCAACTTCACGGTTTGGTCTATAATATTCAATTAATGATAATCTTGAGTCAAAAGGAAATTCAGATGCAAATTACACTGGTAATCTAGTTGATAGAAAAATTCCTAGTGGAACGTGACTTATGTTGAGACATTCAGTAATTGCATCGTTTTTCAAAGAAAATATCTGTATATTTTTCACTTGAAATAATTTTCAAATAGTAGACATTTTTCTAAAAACCCCTTCTAGAAAATCATTTTTGTTGACCTTGTTTCAGATTAGTCATTTTGGAAATTTTGATTTTATAATTATTTTTGGATTTGATTTTAAATGACTACATTAACTAATCTGACTCCCTACTGATTATCAAAAGAATAAATAGTGATTGAAAAAGTGATGAGTGTTGATATTAATCATATATTATAACTTGAGATAGTATAATAGTAAATTTCTTTAGAAATTTAAACAAGAGTTATGAAAACTTTTTGTTTGGTAAAAATTTCATGACCATTTCTATTTCTATCATATTTCTATCAACCATCACTCATCAAAATTCAATATAGTATGTCTATATGTGGTATTTTAAACGGGAATTCATTCGTTTTTCAATTGATTATATTTTTAAGGAATAAAAACTTCCAAAGTATTCACTCTCATTTAAAAGTCCTCACGGTTATGCATGGGTGAATTACTGGGAATTTTTGATTATGTGCTTCCATGCTCATTTAAAAGTCCTCATGGTTATGCATGTATGGAACGCATATCAAAATTGATTGATTAAATAGATAGGTCGATTCTAATCCCATTTAAAAGTCCTCATGGTTATGCGTGGTTAGAAGATACTTGAATTCATTTTTTAAAATTTGGAATACTACTAATTTCATTTAAAAGTCCTAACGGTTATGCATAGCAAGTGGATATTCAAATTCCTAATATAAATATACCACAAATAGACACAACTATATGGTTTTATATGATGACATTACCCCTATCATTCTATAGTGGAATATGCGCCAAACATAGTATTTAGGATTTTTGTTTGATTTCTATTGAAATTTAATATTTATACTCGATTGGGTATTAATGTTGTATTAATGTCTATCACTTTATCTCTATTTTTCTAACACTATTACTCTTTTGCTGATAACAAAAGGGGGAGAGAAAAGTTAAGATTTTGTAAATGAAGGTCAAATATTTTATTTATTTGCATCAAGATTCATTTGCATATTTTTATGCATATATGAAGGGGGAGCTTTGTTGTAGAGAGGGAGCATTCAAATAGGGGGAGAAAATTGAATGACCAAATACATTTAATAAATTCAAAATCTTAAATATATGTTTGTTATCATCAAAAGGGGGAGATTGTTGAATATGTGAGTATATGATTTTTGTTTGATGATAATAAACATATATATATATATATTCATTTAAATGTATTTGTTAATATACTATTTTATTTTTCGTATAATTAATAAATATTTGCTGAATAAAATAAATAACACAGAATTTAAATTCAAACAAATATTTTATTCAAACAAATATTTATTACAATTTTAAATAGTACAAATCTAAGCTCTCACTATATATATATATATACAATTTCAGTTACAATAAAAAATCAATTACATCACAATTTTTAATTTACATCTGCACCTTACTACATATCACTCATTCACTTGTATTATTCTTCAACTCTATTCCAAAGTGAATCCAGTATCTGAGCAATCTACAAAAATATACACTGACGCAGTAAAATTGAAAAAAAAATTTGCAGTGTAAAATAAAATGTATTTTGAAAATATTATTTGCCTCAGTTATTTGGGTTTTTCGTCATCATTTAAATTTGAATTCAACATACACGAACAGCTTGTGATATGCATAGTGTATCACTGTACATGTCACAAGGCTGTGCACACCGTTATACACTTGACAAAACTGCAGGGACAGGTGAGCACAAGGTCAAACCCAATTAAAAGTCGGGTTCAACTCAAGCCAATACAAATAAAGTCACGACACGAGCACAAGGTCAGACCCGAGCTATAAGCTAGATTCAACACAGGTGCCAATTCCAAAATCATCAATGAACTAACTACACAAGCAGAGGCAACATCAATATGCAAGCAATCAAGCTACAGCATGGCACAAAGGCACAGACCACACTCGAGTACACATGATAACAACTCAAGCTCAAGGCAAGTGCAACAATCAGAGCAGTGCAGCAAAACCAAACTGCAACTCAACTCGGAGACCAGACACTACATGATACTATAGTCACCAGAATTCATTAGTTTAGGAGCCTCAACAAATGATATCAAGTGCACCAGTATAAAACAGCAATTAGACCAGGCAACCATACATGCATGAATAATACATCTGACTCAATACAACAAATTACGATGAACTCAACCAAAGCTAACACATACATATATGAACATACATGTATACAACAAGCTCCAGATGGTACACAAGTGAATGGCAACAACAAGTGATGCATCAGTGAAACAGTGGCTCAATAACTAAATATGCAAACAAATGCAATGCATCAATGAGACTCAAATCTGCAACATACATACATGAACATATATGTGCAATGAAACCAAAGGCAACTACAAGGCTATAACTTTAATCATGAATACAGTAATGCAACAAGCATGTTGGAAAAACAACCAGAGCATAGCACCTATGGTCAGGAACCAGTCAAGGCAGCATATAAATGGTCAAACTACAGAACAATTGTTATGAATCAGAGAATAAATGGAACCGCAAAACTGTGATGATCTAGGTGGTAGCAAATCAACAAATACATATGATCAGACAACTACAAGCATCAGGTCGAGTATGCTACAGGCTTGAACACACATGCCGAAGTCAAAGGGAATATCGAACAAGTCGGTGTCGAAGCAAAAATATTATCACCATTTCAAAATAATCAAGTCTAGTTAAATGTCAAATTCAAAGCCGCGATGAACAAGTCAGAAAAATGAACGAAGTCAACAGAATCAAAGTTCAAATGCCAAAGAATCAAAACCGTGGTCATCAAGGAAGTTCGAACAGCTCAAAATCAAAGCCGTGAGAATAAAGCAACGAAAATATACAAATTGAAAAGGTCAGAAATCATGACGAGCATTGAAATGAAAATCAGTGGCCAAAGCATAGCAAGTGACGAATTCAAACAAATATATACGAACGTAATCTAAGGGTTCGAACCCAATTTAAACCCGGTAACATCATAGGCCAAAATTTATTCGAGTTCAAGTAACAACAGAGCAAACTTTATATCAATAACTCGAATCATCGATCGAGTTCAAGCATATCAACTAGAAAAGCAAAAAGGAAAATAACATACCAGTTTTAATTCAAACTCGATCGAATTGAAGTAGCCGCAAGCAATCACTGATAGAAGAAAGAATTCAAAGCATCAACAGTTAAGAGGCGACTTCAATTTTACAGAAACCCTAAAGTTGTGGAAAGAGGATCGAACGAAGACGAACGAGTAAAAAGGAAGCAGACATTATCTTTCAAGAAAAGGATACCGGCTTATATTACAAAACGAACAAGGGTGCTTCTTTTAACTTGGGCCGGTGTTTTATTTATTTGGGCTTTAATATTTAAAATAGGGTTTCTAGTTTTTTAATTGTTTTGTAATTTTTCTTTTAAACGATTGTTTTTTCTAGTCGTGTGACTAGGGTACGAACTACGGTGGTGTAGTTCGAGAATTCCCAACTCAGTGGCTGAGTTGTGGCAGGGTTTTGAGTATAGAGTTAGGTTAGTCGATAGCGGGTGTCGTGAGTTTACGTGTGTAAGCGTCTGACTACTTAATTTCTAGTAGAAACCTTGGGGGCAGCACGTAGACATGGTTCTGCCGAAGCTGGATAAATCTGTGTGTTCTATTTTCTGCTTTTATTATTCTGCTATTATCTGTGCTGCTGTTATTCTGCTATATCTGTGTTGAAATAATTTTATACTTCTGCATTAAATTTTTATAATTAATAGTATCACCCTATTCCCCCCTTCTCCTCTAGGGTGAAATCGATCCTGCACTTATGATGCTGTTTCGTATTATATATAAACCACTCTTTTTTACTTCTACTGTTCGAACACATAATACCATTCATTTTTAGTAAGCTGATGTGTATATGAAATATGAACTCGGATATATTTGTTGGTTTGTGTTAGATTGTATTGATTTTATAAGTTCAATTCTTATGATATAATTTTGGATTTTGCATTTACTTTGCATACCATGCTTTGTTATACTATTCCAAACTACTACGTGCTTCAAGTTGTAAAATTGATAAGTTAACTGGTGTATGAATATTTGCAGCAATAATGGTCATGGTAACTATTGCGATGTTAGGAGAAGTATGATTATTTCCTTATGACATTGTTTATTCATTTCTTGGTTTTAGCTTTTAAGTAAGCCTTTTCATTTTCTAATTCAATAACCAATATATGGTTAATTCACAACCAATTTATGATGTAATTTTTATTTATATAAAGAAGATTAACTACTAAATGAATTGAAGTGATTCCTTCATGCTTGCGATATGCTTCAAATTTACATCTTGATGAGTGAATGATAAGATTACGCTATGATAAAATTTTAGTTACAAATTCTCATTGTCATGGTTACATAATTTCTGATGGTTACATATTCATCAATGCTACATACACAAATTCTATAATCTGTACTGCAATTTACTAGCTATGATTGGAGTACTAACAATTCTTCCGGTGGTTTGCAGTACGATGTAATTTATGGTTATCTATGCGAGCAATTCCCTGCTCTCCCAACGGATTTGCAGACAAAGATTGCACAGGAATTTGTCAGCACCCCATGACAAATGGTCAAGAAATTAGAAGATGCTAGAAATAAGATCATCGGTGTAGCTATTATCCAGCGACTGTCTAACTTAAATGGATGAAAACATGGTATATGTTTTTTCATTATTAAAACTGTTTTTTCATCATTTTTTAAATTCTCCCACTTACTCAAACTGGTGACATGTACAGTCTTACTAATAAGTTAGACCGTATGTCTAATATACAAGAATTGCTTTTTTGATTTCTACGTATACCTTCTGTACAATTGATATTGTCATTTTGCTTAATTTTCCCCTACAACTTGCTTGCCATCTTTGTCTTCTTGCTGCTCAGTTTTACAAACGGTTGACAATTTCTTGCTGTTTCAAAATTCGTGTTTCAATTTCAAATTTATAACTATGAATTCTGAATTTGTTTGATTTTAAAACAGTCCACCTATGTCGTAACTAATCGTGCAAAAATTGAATTATACTTTTTTAAGCATCTGGAAATTTAAACTGCTTTGTACTCGAAATAATTTTTGAACATTGAAAATTCAGTTCCACAAAATGGAGTGAAATTGTGGGTCCTGATTGTGATTTTTAAATAACCAATATGTCTGCTTCTATTTGAAAACTTTTGCTTAAAATTAACAAAATATGTTTATTCTGCTAATAGTACCCCTCATCCCTCTACATTAATTTTTTTAAAATACTGATTATTACATGGAGAAATTTGTTAACAATACCCTTGTACGTTAATTGGTTTTCTAAATGCCGACTACTAAAAGGATAAATTTTAATTTTTTCCACTATTCTGAACGACAAAACGGGTTGAATTAACAAATTTTAAAATGCTAAAACCGATTCTAAAAATGTAAACTTTTAAACCTTGACTTAGTAGCAGTATTAAATATCTCAATTTCTGTTTTCCGGCTTTACAGTTTCTAGATGCAATGCTTTTTACCACTATTTTTTTCTTTTACTTTTTCAAAATGTACAAACCGAACAAGTTCCAGCTATTGTTTCGGTTATACAGGCTTAACTACTACTATTTTCAAAAATAATGAACTGTACACAAACTTGATTTCACAAGCCCCTTGCGTTGGCGATTGATTGAGAATGTCCACATTTTCATCCTCTATCCACTTATATGTTTTCATACCAACTTGCAAAGTTTTACATGGCCGCAATTATTGTAGGTTTTTCAACGTTCGTGTTTTAATTTCTTCTACTTAAATATTAGTTCTGAATTTGTCTGACTTCCAAATAATCCAATTTTGTAATAATTAATCGTGGAAAAATTGAATTACAAATATTAAACCATTAATGTTAACAATTTGAGCATTTAAACTATTTGGTATTCAAAACAATTTTACAATAGTTCTACAAACCATTTCCTAACAGACTAATGCACTGATTTAATTGATTCTGAGTCATCTTAGTCTTTTGGTTAAATCAGTTAGACACGACTGAGACATCCACACTCAAATTAGGAGGAAAAAAAGAGTGTTATGAAAAGTTTGTTCAAGCGGTACTTAAGTGCCAGTTGATTGTCCAACGCTTTAATTTTAAACGTCGGGTATCATTAACCAAAAAAGCTTAAGCACGCTTATGTCGTGCATGGTTGCGCCTCACTCCGCTTCAAAGCAAAATTTAAGAGAACCATTTAAAAAATAAATAAATAAATAAATAAAACACTAGTAGTTGGATCTTAAGCCCACTTGAATTATAAAAAGTTCGATACAGATAACTGAAACAATCTCATTCAACCAAAAGTGACTTCTATAAAATCACTTTTTCGCTTTAATCTCTTACAAAATTAAGCACTCTTACATGTTTAAGTTGAGGACCAAGCACTCAACACATATTAGGATACCATTTTCAGTTTTACAGTCTAAACTGAATGGATTAAGACATCCTTAGGTTATTATACTAAAGCAAGTAATGTTTCTTTTTTCTACACCCACAATATTAGATTAATAATGAACTAATTTCAGTAATCAGATGTTTCCTCTAATATTCAAGCGTTGCCTTCAAATTTCAAAAGGCGAATTCAATTTTTGACCATTAGAATGGAGAAAGAAAAGCAATGCATGGAAGCAGTTAATTGGTAAATTAACATATACGTAGATTACAACTATTGTTGAATGCATGCATTTTGTTAACGTTTAACCTAAATCTTTGATGTTTTTATTTTGCTTAAAACTTTGAGAAGTTAAGAATTTTTCACTAAAAATTTATAGAAAATATTAGTTATATTATGTTAACATATTTTCAAGAAAAAATTTATTCTACTAACATTTAATTTGGATAGAATTAAATGTTAATTTTATACTTAAAGACTATTTACATATGTAAAAAATTAAGTAAAATTTGTGTTGTTTTGAAGTCATCTGTTATTTCCCCAAATATTCGTAGTTATTTATGGTGCACAATGCACAAAAGCTTGAAAACTTTCTAAACCCCTGACACACAGTGGAGCAAATAGCACACGCTTTTTTAAATTTGAGCATTTAAACTGTTTGGTATTCAAAACAGTTTCCGAATTTTGAAAATTCAATTACAAAAAGAGAGTGAAAATTTGGGTACTCATTGTGAATTTAGAATAACCAATATGTTTGTTACTGTTTTAAGACTTCTGATTGCGACTTCTGTTAATGTTATGGTTTACAAAATGAACACTTTGTATATTTCTATTTTTTTATTCATAACCAATTTATGATTTCTTTTTCACCATATAACTATTGAAATCATGAATTTTATTTCTCAAAATACTACATACGCATCTCTTTATATTAGATAGGTGAATTGAGATGTTTCTCGTTATCTAATTGCCAATGAAATATTGTTCCAATATCATTTTTGCTATTTTACCTACATATTTTCAATTTTCTCCTCCAATGTTTATAGTTTAATTCGTATTAGTTTACTTAGATGTAATGGGATGTCCATTTGTATTCCCTTCTGCTGTCTATTTATTCTACTGTATCATTATATCCTTCTATAATATTTATAAATTCTGCTAACATTCATTAATTTTTCTGAGTTTAAAGATGTATTTTAGTATCCTAAATATTACTTAACATGCCATGTCTATTTAAAAACATTCGGTAATTGATATAAGGTTTATTTGCTTATGACGCTATTTCGTATTATATATAAACCACTCTTTTCCCCATGCCTACCATAAAGCTTATTGTACACACATGACGAATCTCCCAAGTGCACATGGACATTATCAGTCCTCACAGAAAAGTGGTTACACAAGTTTAAAACAAAATTTGTTCCAAACTGATCACCCACCTATGCAGATAATGGATGTGTTATACGAGTTATATGTTATGAGTTCCATTTCTTAACATTTTCAAACTACTCTGTTTACTTTTTTAAACTGTATACATATTTTGTCATAGAGTACACAACCTATACACGGCCTACTTCGACGCTTACGGTGAAGGAGTATGCAGTTGTACCAAAGCTTACAGAAGAACAGGGAAGTCATCAACGCACTTACTTCCACTCCCTTCGATGAATCCGAGGCGAGATTCAGCTTAAGTAAGAATCATGCTCAATCATCGCCACAAACTCGTATGAGATCGAGTAACATCAAAGTCATCGACAGTCTTCAATCATTTTTGACTTCAGACTCCTTCCTACTGTTGCTGTTTAGCAATTATAGAGGCAATCGATGTTGCTTGTCTGCGTCAATGGCAGCGGTAACCAACATCGCTCATTCCACTATGGCTCCGACAATCAACTATCGTGCTCTCGGTCAAGATATGGGATTTGTACTCAATCTTCATATTTCCGCTCTAGTGATTTTCCACTCCAAAAACATGACTTTTTAAAGCATTCAAACTTCATTACGTCAATACATTTCAGATTTCAATTCACCCATTGCATTTTGAAAATCTAAAATCCATTCTGACGATTTTCAACTCTAAAAGGATGGCTTTTTATAGCATTCAAACTTCAATACCTCTGCATGTTTCGGCTTTCATTTCACCCATTGCATTTTAATAGTAAAAAAAACTAACAAATTCCAAGCTCATCTGCTCATATAGGCTGATCTACTATTTCCAAAACTAAGGAATTCTACCTAAACTTGATTTCCTACCTCACTTACGTTTGTCATGGACTCTGATTTTGGGATCCTCACCGTCAGCATTTTCAAGCCTACCAACATCATGTAATTGTATGCATGTTTCAACCATTTCTGCATATAAGTTTTCATATATAATTGCACATTTCACTTCCGAAAGGATTCATACATGTCTTTTGCTTTCAAACTGACTAAAGCCTTAATGCGTAAACACATCAACTGCATATATGTACTCTGCTGTCAGCAGTATCATGCGTCATCTAGCTCACTGCATTAAAATTCGATTTTCAATGGGTCTACAATTTTAAAATTCGTGTTTCAATTTCGTTTGTATAACCATTAGTTTTGAATTTGTTTGATTTTAAAACAGTCCACGTATTTGATAATTAATCGTGCAAAAATTGAATTATAATTTTTTAACCGTTACTGTTAAGCATTTGAAAATTTAAAATGCTTCGTATTCAAAATAATTTTTGAACATTGAAATATCAGTTTAAAAAAATGGAGTGAAAATGTGGGTCCTGATTGTGATTTTTGAATAAGCAATATGTATGCTTCTATTTTAAAACTTCAGCTTAAAATTAACAAAATATGTTTATTCTGCTAATATGTATGCTTCTATTTTCAACTCTATTTTCAACTGACTGTTACAAAATACTTCGCTTAGTCAGATCTGACCTATTCCACGTTGAATACTTATATTTTTTAACCATTAAAACTCCAAAATATCTCCTCCTTTTTTTCCACTTCCTACTTAGCGTCCAAAATATCCACCCTACTTGAACTACACCTCCTCTTCCCGTCAGCTTACATCTACACTGCTACAATAAGGTAGGGCTGTTATGGTAACGGTAAATTTACCATTACCATACCATTACCAGCCAATCGGTTACCACTTTCGAGTGAAATCGGTATACTAGTTTAATTGGTATGGTAACGGTAAATTTACCATTTTCTAAGGTAAATCATCGGTAACATTTTCTCAATACCAGCGGTAACGGTAATTTTACCAGTCAACTTATAATACATGTATATTCATGTAACATGCATTATTATAGGCATTTAAAACCAAGCAAATGATTAAATTTAGTTTATTAACCAGGTGAAATAATGTTAAATACACTTCACTTCTTTGTCATTTATGTCTTTTATTAAGTAACACTATGTTAGCACCAAAATTGGTCACTAACCAAGTAGAAAAAGATTATGTAGAGAAATAAGTGATGAAGGTAAATTAAACAGAGAAGACAATGCTAATTTAAATGCAGAAAGTAAGAACACCAAATTTATAGTGGTTCAGCGTAATTGCCTACGTCCACTTTGAGATTAAACTTTATTGATCTTCTTAATGATTGATTACAAATACAATTCGTAGATCAAATGCTTGACTGAAGTTGTTAAGTAGAGAAGATGAGTCTCAAAAATGGCAGAGTCTCCCTAGTGTTCTCCAAAAAAGATACCTTTTCACTATGACCCTGCCCCTCTATTTATAGACAAATATGGACTGGACTTCCCAATTGGGCTTGATGGCCGAACACTCTAGCCAAAGTACAGTGGTCGCTGTATGCCGAGCAAGGTATGCCGAACACCATAATGCCGAACGATAACTTTCTATGCCGAACGGTACGTTCGATGTGTGGGAAGTGTAGGATGGTTGTTAGTTGAAGCCGAACGTGTCTCTGTCCGAAGCTCTTGGCCGAACAATGCTCCATGACCGAATGATGCGTCTTGGCCGAACGATAGTGTCACGTTGTGTAGTTACGCACACCGAACGTCTTCTGGATGCCGGGTACTACCTGATGCCGAGTGCCATCTGATACCGAGTACTACGCTGAGTGCTATCTGATGCCGAACACTACCTGATGCCGGGTACTACCTGATGCCGAGTGCCATCTGATGCCGAGTACTACGCCGAGTACTATCTGATGCCGAACACTACCTGATGCCGGTTACTACCTGATGTCGAGTGCCATCTGATGCCGAGTACTACGCCGAGTACTATCTGATGCCGAACACAACCTGATGCCGAGTACCACAGATGCCGAGTACTATAGATGCCGAGCACTATATACGCCGAGTACCTGCCAATGCCGAGTGCTCAGTTGCCTGGTCAAATCCCCAGGAAACACTTGCCCCCCGAAGTGTATTACGTTACCGAACGTGATGCGCTTTGGACCTAGACGAACTTTCCTTGGAGATGCCTCCTCGAGAATATGTGTGACGAGCGTGGTATGGACGCCAAACGATACGTTCGAAGCCGAATAATCCTTATGTGCCGAACGCTACCTTGCTTTGAAGCCGAACGCTAAGACTTTGACCGGTTCCACCGGATATAGCCTTTTCAACTTCTATCTTCCCCCTATAAAACCAGGTCCTTCCCGTCTCCTCTCCTTTACCTTTTTACTTCTGCCACTCTTCAAAGATTTGCAATCCTCGCCAGCCGATCAAATTCAAAACCTGACCATTCCTTCCTAAGCTCCAATCTGCAAACTAGGTACTGTTCCTTGTACAACTCGAATAGGTTTCAAACGAGATGGCCAAGTGTGTCATGTAGAGAGCTTTTGAGTATGTTGTCCTTATTGCCGAACGATGATGCGAGGCGAGGAGGAATGTTTTGGAGTGTTTGCACATATGGCTATTGGATTTAGCTCCTTCGAACCGAACCGAAGTTAAAAAAGGAAATGAAAACGTTGGAGGTGGTAAGGGTGTTGGATGGCACAGCTCTAGTTCGGCGTATGTTGTCATGCGCCGAATGGTGGAATGGAGGGCTGCCGAACAGTATTTCATCAAACTAAGGAATGCCGAACAATAACTTAGCCGAACAAACCAAAGCCGAACAACTGTTTGAATGCCGAACAATAACTTAGCCGAACCGAACCCAAGCCGAACAACTGTTTAAATGCTGAACAATAACTTAGCCGAACCGAACCCAAGCCGAACACACTTAAATGCCGAACCGTATCAAGGCCGAACAATACTTGAATGCCGAACCATATCAAGGCCGAACAACATAAATATTGAACAACTGACATGCCGAACTATGCTTAGGCCGAACACTCCGAATGCCGAACAGAACTTAGACCGAACAATACGATTGCCGAACAGTACTTAGATCGAACAATACGATCGCCGAACAGTATACATGTTGAACAATTAACTTGCCGAACGATGCTTAGGCCGAACACTTATTAACCTTGCCTATTCATATAGCAAAAACAAGGACTTGGACCTAAGCACACTATCACATGAAACTGATCCGGATCATTAACCCCATAGCTTCAGTAGACATAGATCTGAGCTTAGATTAACATTCGTTTCCCGAACTTGAAAATGTAACCATCACAAGGCGGGCTTTTTGAGACGGTCAGCGATGACGGTCTTCGGAAGCGATGATTCGAAGCCCATTTTTATATCTTTGAAATCTCTAGATTCTTATTTCTCGTACACGATTGCTTGCACTAGTTCACACATCACATGGGGGGAAAATTCGTGTTGTCAATTCTAACGCTCGACGTTTTTCAAGTATAGTTTTCTCAGGCACTTAGCCAGGTTCGTTATTTATTGAGGATGTTAAGAAAGTCTAGCTCCGCCACTATATCTGACAGGCCTGGGCCGTCATCAAGGCGAGAAGCCGCTGATACTTCCAATCCGTCGACTTCTCCTGCTCATAACTTAGCACCCGATGTCCTAGAGGCAACAATTCTACTAGACAATCCGATCGATTCACAGGCTTCGAAAATCAATGAAGCCGCACTCCAACGGATATGTTCCATCCACGAGATTCCCTTCGCCGATGTGCTAGTCCCTTCGCGACATGACCGTCCTCACCTGCCCCCAGTCGGATATACCACTTGCAACAAGTTCATGTGTTGGATGGGCAGCGTGCCTCCGTTCAACTTATTTCTTCGGGACGTGTTACAGTACATTGACATTGCTCCGTCGCAGCTGCACCCGAATGGTCACGCGTTTCTACATGGGACCTACCTACTCTTCATGGCTGTCTTCTCCAGACTTCCAACTCCTGGCGACATCAGATACATCTATATGATCAAGAGGCGGAAAGATAGCCCTTCCTTCATGTTCCTTGAGCCATACCATAAATGCCAGATCTTGACAGGGGCATGTAGCAAATTTTCCTTGTACAAACAGGAATGGTTCTACGTGCGCTGCCCTCCTGGTTTTGCGAGGAGATGGGTTGAAGGCAGTAAGTCTCTCCACTGAATCATCATTCGCGATTAATCAGAATCATGCCTTTTATAACTCCCCGTTTCGTCTTTTTTAGGTATCAGCCCGCGTCCGGAGGGCCGGGGATATTCTGAGGCCGTCGAGGCCATTAGAGCTCTTCCTGCCGAGGAACGAGACATTCGGGTCATCATTTCAAACGAATCATTGTCAAGGTTCGACTTGCTAGCCCCAGGTCGTCGGATCAGCCTCCCGGAGGGCGTCTCCATTCCCAAGCCAGCATCCGGTAAAGGGAAAAAACAGGCCGGATCGTCATCACGCCGCACTCCCGATACGCACGAAGAAGGTGAGCGCAAAGAGGACGAAGCTCCTGAGACCCAAGGCGAGAATGTGGGTCCTGCTTGGAATCCGGCGGCCGAAGTTCACGACATTGAAACGTCGTCCTCCCCTTCGAAGGGAAAGAAGAGGTTAAGATACAGTATTCGGAAGGAGAAAGTCGGTGGCACTTCAAAAGTTATGCCTGTCCCGCCAGAGAAAGAGGCGTCCTCACAGCACCTGGAGAGTTCTCTAAGGGGCTTGTCGAATCTTTCTATCCCCGACGACATACTTAACTACGGGTTTGACGATCCTGAAGCCCTCAAGTTTTCTTCGCCCGCTAGAGGCAATGCGGGAGTTCAACTCCCAGTCCAGGGAGACAATACTCCGATTAGTAAAGATAAAAGAACTGGTCTGTAGGGGGGAACACTAGGACACACACGCACATACGCATTCCATCATACACTTCAAGTTCTTTCTTATTTCCCGGATTTTTCTTAACTCGTTGTTATCTCCATTCTTTGCAGGTGACATGGGACGCTCTCATGGATTCGATCGCCTTCATGGCTCTTCCATATTTCATCATTCTGGACGGGACTCAGGTTCAGGCAGACGCAGGGATAGAGATGATTATGAAGATAAAGACAATCGTCCCCGCGAGTCGTCTCACCGTAAGAAGGCATATTCTCAATCTTCACAGTCCCGCGATCCTCTTCCTCCAACTGAGCCGGATAAGGAGAAGTCTTTACAGAAGGGTCACCAATCTGATTCTCCTCGAGAACAACACTCTGGTTCATCGAGTACAAGGCAAGTTCGGGAGCAACGAAAAAGAGCAGAACTTCCAAAGCCTCCTCCCCCTACTCCCGCAGTTGATCCAACTGTAGCGGAAAAGATGGTCGATCTTAAGGCCAATTTTCCAAAAATTTGCTTCGATGGTCTGAAATTCTTCCCGGCCATTCACCATATTCCCGGGCACGTGAAGCAGAGTATCATTGCCTGCAATAACGACGTCTATGTTCAACATGACGCGTTTGTGCACTTGGTTGAAAAGATCTCGGAGGTGTCCGTTGAGCATCAATATGAGATTGATCGCCTGAAATTGGAGGCTGGCTGCGATAAGAACATCATCAGGCACCAAGACGAAGAGCTCGCTTCATACAAGTCGAAGCTGGAAGCCGCTGAACAAAGCGCAAAAGATACTGCCTAGGCAGTTACTCGTTTAGAGATGGCTCACAAGAAGGAGCTTGATGAAGCAGTCCAGCGCAGCGGTGCCCTTGCCCTAGAGAAAGATTCCGTTCAAAAAGAAAGGAACGCGCTCGCCATACAAGTCAGAGAGCTGAAGGAATTACTTTCCAAGGAAAAGGAAGACAAGGTAGCTGCTCAAGAAGAATCACAACGATACAGTGATGAAATCGTTGCTACTCGTCTCCTGAAAACGAAGCTCGATGACGAACTTGCTGGGGTTGAGAAAATGAAGGATGAAGCCCACGAGGAGGGCAAAAGAAAAGCTGCGGAAGAGATTGACTCTTGCCTCGAGGCGGCCGCAGAAGCTGGCAGGGAAGAGGTCAAATGAATGTTCGACCCGTTGATTGCTGAGTATGGAGCCCGCGTCCTTATGCATCGTGACTTAACATTCTTGGGCGATGGCTATCTCGAATCCCTAGCTAAGGCCTAGGAAACCTTAGTAAAGATCAGGAAAATCGAGTCGAGCTCTGAGGAGGTCGATGAGGATGCCTTGGTGAAGGAGTTTCTTAGGGGGAATGAGCCAACGGATCTGTCCGCAGATTTGGCGCTTTATAACAAAGGCTCTCCCCTTCCAAAAGAGAAAAGTGATGAAGCTGGCCCGTTTGGGGCTGAGACTACGGCTCCTCATATTGCTGCTCCTCCCGCTGCTCAACCGGCCGGTCGGCCGACACTTGACCCGTTCGAGCAGCATGCCGGCTATGATCCTGAAGATCCCGGGCTCGGCGTTCACGTGCTATCTCCTATTCTGGAGGGTGAAACCCCACGCGCAACCGATAGCCAACCTGAACCCGGTAGGAAACTCTTCTTCTATAGAAGTCAAGAGACCTTGTCATTCTCTAGTATTTATTCGTTCTAACGTTCGTTTTTTATGTCTTCATGCAGGCCACTCTGATGCCGAGCCAACTCCGAGGAGCGATGAGGCCAAGGAGGAGGCAGAGAAAACAAGCGACGCTGTTCATGCAGGAGTAATTCCTGGTCCCGATGCTCAAGTGATTGGGGCGCTAGATGATGATAAGCTTGACACTTCATCTCCTGTCGAAGGGAGTGACGAAATCGAAATCACTGGCGCCTCTGAGCATACCTCAAAGGTGAGCATGAAGGACCGCCTCGCCGCAGAGGAGAAGAAAAAGGTCGAGGTCAAAGTTGAACCCGAAATACTGGAACTCACCGACCCTCGGAACAGACCTTTGAAAATCATTCTCCCGGGCAGGTCTAAACCACTGGATGTTCCGTCCCCTACTCCCGACTCCGCTTCTTTGGCAAGCAAGAAATCCAAGAAAAAGCGTGAGGGAGAGGAGTCGTCGGAAAAAACAAAGGAAGATAAGAAGAAGAAAACGAAGAAGTAATCGATACACTCGTTCGACGAGCTTCTTGCTTAAGTCTTGTCGTTGCTTTTATTTTTTGTGGCTTGCAGTTTGTATAGATAGGTTCTGGATTCTGAATTTTGTAGGAGTAACTGTGTAACCCCATTTTGAACTACTGAATGAAGTTTAGTTTCTTTTTTGTTTGAATGATTCTCTTGCTTTTCTTTGGTTTGCTGACTAACTGTAGTCATAACTCCACCTGTTACGAGTTGCATTATCTCGCAGTCCATTTTCGTGTCGTTCAAACATCTCCAGACGTGGCATATTTCTCGTTCCACATCTCTCGAGTACTTGGACTTTTTTCTAAATCTTCTCTCTGGGGATTTAGAGTAAGTTGATCCGCGTTCAGGGGATTCGGAGGTTTGTATTCGTTTATACTATAGTCCGCGCTCCGGGGACTTAGAGTACTCCGCTCCGCACTCTGGGGATTCGGAGATTTTGAAATCGTTTATAATCGTCCGCGCTCTGGGGATTTAGAGTACTCCGACCCGCGCTCTGGGGATTCGGAGATTTGAAATCGTTTATACTCTAGTCCGCGCTCTGGGGATTTAGAGTACTCCGATCCGCGCTCTGGGGATTCGGAGATTTGGAATCGTTTATACTCTAGTCCACGCTCCGGGGACTTAGAGTACTCCGATCCGCGCCCTGGGGATTCGGAGATTTGAAATCGTTTATACTCTAGTCCGCGCTCCGGGGACTTAGAGTACTCCGCTCCGCGCTCTGGGGATTCGGAGATTTGAAATCTTTTATACTCTAGTCCGCGCTCCGGGGACTTAGAGTACTCCGATCCGCGCTCTGGGGATTCGGAGATTTGGAATCGTTTATACTCTAGTCCACGCACCGGGGACTTAGAGTACTCCGCTCCGCGCTCTGGGGATTCGGAGATTTGAAGTCGTTTATACTCTAGTCCGCGCTCCGGGGACTTAAAGTACTCCGATCCACGCTCTGGGGATTCGGAGATTTGGAATCGTTTATACGAGTCTGTATATCGTATATGATAATGTAATTCGTCATCCGATCATGAGATATAGAAACATTAGTGATTCGTAGAAAATACGGCTTCAAGCCTTTATTAATGAAAAACAACTAGACTGCTTGATTACATAGTTAAAAAGAAACTAAGCTAATACTGAACGAAAACACATAGGAAATAACAGTGCCTAAAACAAGAAAGAAAACATGCTAAATGTAATAGTGCCGCAGATGTTCACTGTTCCATGCTCGGGGGAGCGTCGTGCCATCAATGGTCGCTAGCTTGAATGTTCCCTCTCCAAGCTTCCGTTCAATGGCGTACGGACCTTCCCAGCTGGGATTCATACGTGATGGTACCGGGAAGACTCGTTTCAGAACGAGATCACCCACATCAAAGATCCTTGGGCGGACTCTGCCGTCGTAGTAACGCTTGACTCGGTGTCTATGCATTCCCGCCCTTAATTCAGCTTCTTCACGCTTTTCATCGATGCAGTCCAGTGATTCCAACAAGAGATTCTGGTTCGTCTTGGGATCATAGTATGTCACTCGGTGCGATGGAACTTCAAGTTCCACGGGTATAACGGCTTCAGAGCCGTATGCCAAGGCGAATGGAGTGTGGCCGGTCGCGGACTTGTGGGTAGTTCTATACGCCCATAATGCTGTCGGGAGTTCATCTACCCACTTGCCTCCAACCTTCTCCAAACGCTTCTTCAGTATGGACTTGATTATTTTGTTAACGGCCTCGACTTGTCCGTTAGCCTTCGGGTGTGCAACGACGGTGAACTTTTTCTCGATGCCATACTTTAGACAGAACTCTTTGAACTCTCTACTTTCAAATTGCGTCCCATTGTCCGTAATGATGGTGCGACGAAGGCCAAAGCGGCATATAATGTTTCGTACAACGAAGTTAACGACCTTCTTAGAGGTGATTGTGGCCAAAGGTTCTGCCTCAACCCATTTTGTGAAATAGTCGACTGCAACTATCGCGTATTTCGCGCCACCTCTGGATATAGGCAAAGAGCCGATTATGTCGATTCCCCAGATTGCAAATGGCCAGGGACTAACCATTTGTGTGAGTTCCGTTGATGGAGTCCTCGGGATTTTCGCATATCTTTGACACTTGTCACACTTTCTTGCATAGTCTGCGGCGTCCCGGTTTACGGTTGGCCAGTAATATCCATAGCGGAGGATCTTCTTTGCTAGCGTTTGCCCCCCAGTATGGTCGCCACATTCTCCTTCGTGAACCTCTCTTAAGACCCGCTTTGTCTCATCATGAGCGATGCATCGTAATAATGGGACTGAGAATCCTTTTCGATACATTGACCCATCCTGCATTACGTATCGCGCGACCTTTCGAAGGACCTGCCGTCTTTTGCTTCTTTTTTCTGGTAATGCCCCGGTCGTCAGGTACAGTTTGAATGGGGTTATCCACGATTCCTTCTCGATTTCCGTTTCCAACACGCGATCGACTTTCATCTCGTCTATGCTCGGGGCATGCAAGACTTCAACGGGATACAATCCCATTTGCTGTGCATCGCCGGTACTCGCAAACTTAGCCAATAAGTCGGCTTCTTTGTTCTGTTCGCGCGGGACATGTGAAATGTCATAGTGCTCAAGATTTGATAGTAGTTCTTGGACCTGAACAAGTTACGGAGCAAGCTTTCGTCCCTTTGCTTGGTAGTCTCCCCGCACTTGGTAAACCACCAACTGTGAGTCACAAAAGATTTCAACTGATCTGATCCCGAGTTCCCCCATGAGTTTCAAGCCAGCGATGAGTGCTTCATATTCTGCCTCGTTATTTATGGCTGGGAAATCGAGCTTCAAAGCATAACAGATTGATCGGCTTTCCGGAGTTATAAGAACTACGCCCGCGCCGGAGCAACGGTCGTTTGATGCCCCATCAGTGTATAATTTCCATCGAACGGGGGGAATGACGTCGTGACTACCCGGTTCGACGGGCATGGTAAACTCAGCGATAAAGTCTGCTAATGCTTGCCCTTGTACGACTCTCCGTGGCAAGTAGGCGATATCGAATTGGCTTAACTCGATGTTCCATTTTAGCAACCTTCTAGAAGTTTCTGGTCGTTGGAGTACCTGCCGCAGGGGTTGATCGGTATAAACACCGATTGAGTGTGCTTGGAAGTATGGGCGCAGCTTACGTGACGCAATCACCAAGCAATAAGCCAATTTCTCGATGTTAGGGTAATTTCTCTCTGCCCCCGTTAAACGCTTGCTAACATAATACACCGGCCTCTGGACTCGATCCTCCTCACGAACTAAAGCCGTGCTTATCGCATGCGGGGATATGGCCAAGTATACGTACAGCATCTCGTGGTTTACTGGTTTTGACAGCATTGGTGGACTCTCCAGATGCCTCACCAGACCCCGGAATGCTTCCTCACAACTAGGCGTCCATTTGAAATTCCTCTTTCCTTTCTTTATTATATCAAAGAACGGGATGCACTTGTCAGTTTCCCTGGATATGAATCGACTTAACGCAGCTACTTTTCCGTTCAAGCTCTGTACCTGCTTTATAGTCCTGGGCACTTGCACATCTCGAATAGCTTGGATCTTTTCTGGGTTAGCTTCGATTCCTCTAGCATTGACGATGAATCCCAAAAACTTCCGCGATGCAACGCCGAAGGAACATTTCAAAGGGTTGATCTTCATCCCATAAAACCTGAGTATGTCGAACATTTCAGCCAAGTCTCGAATGTAGTCGTTTGACCATCGTGACTTCACGAGCATGTCATCCACATAGACTTCCATCGTTCTACCCAGTTGGTCCTTGAACATTCGGTTCACTAAACGCTGGTAAGTAGCTCCTGTGTTCTTCAATCCAAAGGGCATCACTACATAGCAATATAGTCCGACATTTTTAACGAAGCTGGTGTGTTCTTGGTCTGGAATATGCATCGGGATTTGGTTGTACCCTGAGTATGCATCCATGAATGATAACAACTCGTGTCCTGCAGTGGAGTCGACCAACTGATCGATCCTAGGCAACGGGAAACGGTCCTTTGGGCATGCTTTATTCAAGTCGGAATAATCTACGCAAGTCCTCCATTTCCCATTCGCCTTTTTTACCAGCACGGGGTTGGATACCCATTCAGGGTAGAGGGCGTCACGGACGAACCCATTTGCTTTGAGTTTGTCCACCTCCTCTCTGAGAGCGGCGGACCTCTCCAGGTCCATTCCTCTCCTCTTTTGTTTAACTAGAACGCATTTCGGGTCTATGTTCAACATATGACTCGTGATGGCGGGAGAAATCCCACACATATCAGAATGCGTCCAGGCGAAAATATCAAGATTCGCTCGGAGGAAGTCGCTAAGGTCTTCAGTCATCGCGGGGCCAAGCTATGATCCGATCTTTAGTATTCGCGAAGGGTCGTCTCGGCTAACTGAGATGTCAATTGTTAATTCGGCCGGTGCTGCCTTCTCTTCCCTGGGTTTCTCATCGTCGTCTCTCGGATCTATGTCTCTGAAGATCCGAGAACTGTGCCCGAGCCAGGGCTCGGGCACTACTTGTCAATTATCCGTATTAAGGATGCGGACGGGATTGTCCGCAACCTTTCCCTTCTCCCTCCGCTGGCCTCTCGGAGCTCAGCCACATAACAGGAGCGACCAGCTGCTTGATCGCCATGAACAACACCTACTCCTTTGTCAGTTGGGAACTTCAAAGTTAAACACCACGGGGCTAACGCTGCCCTAAACTCAGCCAGGGCTGGCCGGCCCAAGAAAACATTATATGGAGAATCCACATCCAAAACTACAAAGGGTAGAATTCGCACTCTCTGACGCTCGCCTTGTCCCAGTTCTACTGGTAACTCGACATACCCCACTGCATCGGTCGCAGCGCCGTTAAAGCCGTGAATACGAGCTTTGGATGGTTTCAAGTCTTTTGTTTCCATTTTCATTTGGTCGTAAGCCTTCTTGAAGATTATGTTGACAGAACTTCCGCAATCGATCAGAATTCTTTTTACATATGATGGTCCGATCGTCGCAGATATGACCATCGGGTCGATGGTCGGAGCCTCTACCTGATCAGCGTCTCTGTTTCTGAACACTATATCGTCTGTCATTACGCGTTGCTGCTTAGCAGGGGTCCCATCCTCCACGTTCGAACAGCACTCAAAATCTGCATGCTTCAAGGAACTTGCACATCGCTCCATCTCTTGCCAATTCTTATCTGCGGGGTGAGGTCCGCCGATAATTGTATTTATGACTAGTCTACCTACGAGTCGGGCAGGCTCCTCGGGATGACGCGGGGCTGGTGCGCGACCTGGGTTGGACGTTCCCTGTCCTCCTTCATGTGGATCCTTCACAAATTCTTGCAACTTCTTTTGCCTGATCAATTTCTCGATAGCGTCGTGCAGGTGTCTGCACTCTTCCGTATTGTGCCCATAAGTCTCATGGAAGCGACAATATTTCCCGATCCGCTTCTGTTCCTCGGTTGATTCTTTTGGACGTGGCTTTCTGTATTGAAAAGTATTGCAGGTGGATAGGTAAATGTTCTTAAGTGGCGCGTTCAGCGGAGTATACTCGCTGTAGCTTGGAATTCTCGACTTCCACTTCCCCGCTTTTCTCTTCTTTCCTTGATTTCTTCCTCTGGACTCCTTAGGCTGCCCAGGCTTATTCTGGACATTGACTTGGACCTTTCCCGAGCTGTCTCCGGACTGCTTCACAGCAACGTTGCTTTTCATAGACTCTTGGACAGGTCCTGGTGCCTTATCTCGTCTTACCCACCTGGCTTCCTCTCTCCTTATGAATTGGTGTGCCTTTGAGTAGAAACGCTCTAGTGTGGTCGGAGGTTTTCCTGCCAACCAGTCTCCAAATTCAGACTCCGGATCCACACCTCTCATCACAGCCATTAGAATTGCATGATCATTGGGATTACTGACTTCAGTTGCCGTGACATGGAACCTTTGTAAATATTCCTTCAATGACTCCCCGGGACTTTGGATTACACTGGACAGAGACATTACGTCCTTCGGACGTGTAGTGTGTATCCTGAACTGCTCAATAAACTTCTTTGCCAACTCCTCGAAGTTGGATACAGACCGTGGAGGAAGTCGGGTAAACCACATAGTAGCGATCCCAGATAGAGTAATTGGAAAGCATCTACACTTGGTGGCATCATTTGCTCTAGCTGAATCCATCATCCATTCGTACCTCATGACATGCTGTCTGGGGTCAGTCTTTCCCTCGTACGCAGGGATAGTTGGCATACTAAACTTTCTAGGGTACGTCGCCTGTAACACAACATCTGTGAACGGAGTGTGACTCCTTGATACTCCCCAATCGTCAATCGTCAAGCCCTGATTTTCTTTCATCAGTTGCCTGACCATGGCTGTCAGGTCTGGTGTCTATATGGAAGGTGGGAGATTAGAGTCCGTTCTACATGACTGTCCATGTTGAGGCCTCCTCTCCTGGCGATCTGCCAATCGTGCGTCTTGAGGTTCGACATCATTAGCGTTTTGATGGTTTGGGCCTCTAGCTTCCACCTGTACTCCAGTTCCTAAGTTCCGAGCTCCGACTTGGTCACGGTTTCCAGCTGTTTGGGCAGCAGCACCCATCCGTGCAGCTTCAGTCTTACGGCGTCTGCGCCTGGGAGGTTCATCAGAAGAAGTTGAGCTGTTGGATGAGGAATAGGGAGCGGGATTGCCCCCAGCATTCTGTTGCTGCTGTTGAGTAAGTTGTGCCATCAGGTTGGCGTTAGCTTGCATCTGCTCTCCTAGTTGCCTCCTGCTTTCCCTGAGCTCTCTCATCAAGTCGTTGAACTCTATTCTGGTGACAACTGGAGTTTGGTCCTGGGCGGCAATTCCTACACCCGGAATTGCTGGCTGATTGCTAGGTCCTGCTTGTTGCACGCTAGCAGTCTCATGGGCATCCACATTATGAGAAGCTGACCTGGTACGTGGTCTCGCCATTGTAGAGTTATTGGTATGAACTCTGAGTAGAATCAACGGATGTCCTGTCAATGACTCGGATCTTCTTTGGGGGATTTGCTCAATCCAGTAGCTTCAAAGCAGATCCTTAAGGTCTGAGAATTCAATTCTCAGTGAAAGCACCAAAGTGTTAGCACCAAAATTGGTCACTAACCTCGTAGAAAAAGATTGTGTAGAGAAATAAGTGATGAAGGTAAATTAAACAGAGAAGACAATGCTAATTTAAATGCAGAAAGTAAGAACACCAAATTTATAGTGGTTCAGCGTAATTGCCTACGTCCACTTTGAGATTAAACTTTATTGATCTTCTTAATGATTGATTAAAAATACAATTCGTAGATCAAATGCTTGACTGAAGTTGTTAAGTAGAGAAGATGAGTCTCAAAAATGGCAGAGTCTCCCCAGTGTTCTCCGAAAAAGATCCATTTTCACTGTGACCCTGCCCCTCTATTTATAGACAAATATGGACTGGACTTCCCAATTGGGCTTGATGGCCGAACACTCTAGCCCAAGTACAGTGGTCGCTGTATGCTGAGCAAGGTATGCCGAACACCATAATGCCGAACGATAACTTTCTATGCCGAACGGTACGTTCGATGTGTGGGAAGTGTAGGATGGTTTTCAGTCGAAGCCGAACGTGTCTTTGTCCGAAGCTCTTGGCCGAACAATGCTCCATGACCGAATGATGCGTCTTGGCCGAACGATAGTGTCACGTTGTGTAGTTACGCACACCGAACGTCTTCTGGATGCCGGGTACTACCTGATGCCGAGTGCCATCTGATGCTGAGTGCTATCTGATGCCGAACACTACCTGATGCCGGGTACTACCTGATGCCGAGTGCCATCTGATGCCGAGTACTACGCCGAGTACTATCTGATGCCGAACACTACCTGATGCCGGGTACTACCTGATGCCGAGTGCCATCTGATGCCGAGTACTACGCCGAGTACTATCTGATGCCGAACACTACCTGATGCCGAGTACCACAGATGCCGAGTACTATAGATGCCGAGCACTATATACGCCGAGTACCTGCCAATGCCGAGTGCTTAGTTGCCTGGTCAAATCTCCAGGAAACACACTATAAATTGTATAATGAAGCATCGTTATGGTGTGAATACGTGTTATGTTACTAACCTTTTTAGACAAACAGTAATTTACCATTACCAATGTAACGGTTACCAGATTATCGGTATACCAGTCTTCGGTATACCAGCCTATCGGTAACGGTAACGGTAAACAATTTTCGCTTACCAGTAAAAATGGTACGGTAATGGTATTTGTGAAATGGTAACGGTAACCATTACCATAACAGCCCTACAATAAGGTATTTCATTCCCTATTTAATTTTTTTCAACGCTAGTTCAAACTACACTTCCCCCTGACTTTCTCTTACATTCCCATTCCTCATTTCTCACCCACGCTTGCACGTCAACACTTTATTTCATTACTTCCATTTTATTCATCATTTACTAATGTCAATATTTTTTTTCCCTCCCTTGGCTTCCATATAGATGGACGATCAACAACGAGAACAACGTCAGTTGGTACAATGGGCAAGACGTGAAAGATTGTCCAACGAAGCTAGACAACTTCAGTTTGCTAACCGTAGACGACAACGACGTGCGCAACGGCTGCCGACAACTGAATTGAACAAACACCTACAACATGTACTGTTTTTGCTTCAACCTTCCATTCTGTTTCTCCATATGCAGTTTAATATGTACAATAAATAACTAATTTATTATACTTATATATAATTAGTTGATTAACATATATTCATTAGTAACATTATAAAACTTATTTACAACTGGCACAACGGTTCGCAAAACTCAGTTGCATTTTTCCAAAAACTTCATTAATAATATATATAAGCAGTATTTCATCGTTCGTTATGATAAAACACTATATTAATTAATTATAAACAGTCAATTAAGTTAAATTTTATCATGACCGATTAGTTGCATTTTCCAAAAACTTTAATTTACATTTATTTGTTAAATTCACGCTTTTACACCTTTGAATTAGTTGCTTGCTTCAACTGTTAAAAAATTAATTTCTGTGCATCTGTAAACTGTAATGCCGAACAACAGAAATTTGCATATTTCGTACTGCTACTAATTTAAGCTTTAAAAGTTTAAATTTTTAGAACCGGTTTTAGCAGTCTGAAATTTGTTAATTCAACATGTTTTGTCGTTCAGAATATTGCAAAAAATACAAATTTATCCTTTTACAAGTTCGACTGCAAGATATAACCATTCACACTATATATATATATGTGTGTGTGTGTGTGTGTGTGTGTATGTATATGTAACCAACTAAACGCTAAGAAATAAATAAAAAATATATACTCCCGAATTATTTACATAACTCTCTAAACTTAGATGCAGTTTAACGTGTACAATAAATAACTAATTTCTTATACTTATATAACATTAGTCAATTAATGAATATTCATTAGTAACATTATAAAACTTATTTAGAAATGGTACAACACTTTGCAAAACTTACTTTCATTTTTCCAAAAACTTCATTAATAACATATATAAGTAGTATTTCATCGTTTGCTATGATAAAACACTATATTAATTAATTATAAACATTTAGTTAAGTTAAATTTTATTCATAATCAATTACTTGCATTTTCCAAAAACTTTAACTTATATTTATCTGTTAAATTTCACAGTGCTATGGCTTTGAATTAGTTGCTTGTTTCATATGTTAAAAATTTAATTTCTGTCCATCTGGAAACTGTAACGGCGAACAACAGAAATTTAGATATTTCATACAGCTACTAATTTAAGCTTTAACAGTTTACATTTTTAAACTCGGCTTTAGCGGTCTAAAATTTGTTAATTCAACCCGTTTTGTCGTTCAGAATATTTATAACACTTATTTAGAACTGGCACAACAGTTTGCAATACTTACTTGCATTTTTCCAAAAACTTCATTACTAACATATATAAGCAGTAATTCATCGTTTGCTATAATAAAACACTATATTAATTAATTATAAACATTCAATTAAGTTAAATTTTATTCATAATCAATTAGTCACATTTTCCGAAAACTTTAATTTATATTTATTTGTTAAATTTCACAGTTCTACAACTTTGAATTAGTTGCTTGCTTCATATGTTAAAAATTTAATATCTGTGCATCTGGAAACTGTAATGCCGAACAACAAAAATTTAGATATTTCATACTGCGGCTAATTTAAGCTTTAAAAGTTTACATTTTTAAAATCTGTTTTACCAGTCTAAAATTTGTTAATTAAACCCGTTTTGTCGTTTAGAGTATTGTAATTGAACTATCCTAATTTCAACTGCGTATTCACTGTAATGTACATGTGTTCATTTGAATGCACAAACGGTTTCAAAGGTTTCACGTTTACGCGCGAACGATTTCAAAATATATGACAGTTTCACCTATGTTTAATATACATATTTTTAAACATGTAATTCCAAACATAAATGCAACAACTTCGCCTGCAAGATGTAACCATTCACAATACACACACATAATATATATGTATGTATATATATATATACACACCCAACTGAACGCTAAGAAATAAATAAAAAATATATATTCCAGAATTATTTACATAAACATCTAAACTTAGACAGGGTTTAATATGTACAATACATAACTAATTTCTTATACTTATATAAAATTAGTTGATTAATAGATATTCATTAGTACCATTACAAACCTTATTTCCACCTGCCACAACAGTTCGCAAAACTTACATGCATTTTTCCAAAAACTTCATTAACAGCGTATTTAAGCATCTTTTCAGCGTTTGCTATGATAAAAGTATAAAACACTACATTAATTAATTATAAACATTCAATTAAGTTAAATTTTATTCATAATCAATTAGTTGCATTTTCCAAAAACTTTAATTTATATGTATTTCTAATATTTCAAACTTCCAAACCTTTGAAATAGTTGCTTGCTTCATATGTTAACAATTTCATTTCTGTGTACTGTAAACAGAAAAGTCAAAAACTGTCAGCCGTGCATAATGTCAGGTGCATGAATAAAAAACTATAGAACAGTGTGTGAACACCGTAACAACAAAAAACACTCGGCAAATTGCAACTTAATAGTGGTTATCAAAATGTTGCACAAGTGCAGTTGAAAGAAAGTGTATAAACTCAACTGCAACAGTAATTTTTCAATATCAAATATTAATGCTAACACGCTAATTGACCTGAAATTTTTATATTACAGGGTCAAGAATCTTAGATAACTTCAGTGGCAAAGCATGAGTGTAAAACACTCACAGACAGATATATACACACACACACATATCTGTATATATATATATATATATATATATATATATATATATATATATATATATATATATATATATAAACACAGTTAGACCCGCAATCCACCACACTCTCCCAACAATAACTCACTTTCTCTGTTTACTACACTGTGATTCAAATGTTTCACACGCACCATAACTGAATTTACTACACTGTGATTCAAATGTTTCACACGCACCATAACTGAAAGTAATAGGTTTATATATTACAGCATGGGTATTAAATTAGTTCATCATAACTTTCATGATGCTATATGTATGTCTGTAGTGGTTATTTGAACTTGAAGGCACAACCAGTTGCACTCCCACACACGAACTGAAAATGCATGCAAAAAACTCACATAGCAGCCCCAGCAAACTCACATACGCCATATTCATGTACTTACGCACACTACAAACAGATGCATGCAAAAACTTACACACACACACACCCAATATGAGTCCACTTCACACACCCAATTACATTGTACATTCATTCAACCCTTATGTATCCACGACTACTTGATTTATTCTAACTCACCTCCCTCTTCCTCTATCCTCACATACAACATTATGGACACTCAACTGAAATAGAACTACTACACACCAGTAAATATTACCATTTCCTTACCATGCAGTAGTCATGCATCTATATTTCACACATCATCATGTCTACCATCCACCTTCGACTTTCTATTTCAGTACTTTTTTATTTATCTCATTTACAATGCATCTATAGGCACTACGGCCTCTGAAAATGATGAACTTATAGAACCTTTGCCACCTTTTCCCACCAATCACAATTGCAGTCGAAACTTTATTGCAAACTATGCTCTTCATAATCACCTACTGCCAGAACCCACAAACTGCTCATATTGTGCAGCCAAAAAGTTATATGCTGAAACTTCCCAAAACTGTTGTTCCAATGGAAATATTACCTCCTGTCGACCTACTGCTCCACACCAATTACTTAACTTATTTACGGACCAAGGTGAAGTTGGTACGCATTACAAAACCTACATCAGAGCATATAACAATGCATTTTCTTTTACATCTATAGGTGCACATATAGATCAAACCCTAGAAAATTCAACTACTGGAGTTTATTCGTACCGTGCACATGGTTCTATATATCATTGTATTGGAAGCGTTTTACCGACAACTGAAAGCAGACCAAGATATTTACAACTTTATATCTACGACACAAAGCATGAGATTGAAAATCGACAGCTCGATAATGAGGCACTCAGATCGGATGTACTTCTTCGTTTACAACACAATTTAGATACATACAACCCCTACGTATCCATCTTCTGTCAACGTGGGCAACATGATGATATGGGAATTTGTAGAATTAAAATAAAGGAGATTACAGTAAACCGACATCTTCACGAATTACCAACTGCATCACAAGTAGCTAGGGTAGTCGTAGGCGACGAATCTAATGACTTGCACGGTCGAGATATCATAATTGAAACAAGAAGTGGAAATCTACAACGTGTACCAGATACTGTTGGATTTTATGAACCACTCCAATATCCTCTCTTACTCCCATATGGTGAAAACGGGTAGGATTTGAACGTCCACGATAATGGAAACAATCATATTAGCTGCGCATCTTACTACCCCCGTCTTATACAGGTATATATGGTTCGCTTTTACTTATTGATACATTAACAAGTATTCTTTTTGCACCACAACAATTTTGCCTTTCTTTTCACCTTCACAAAAATTATATGTTCCAAACACATCTACCAATATTTTCACACTTTTTAAATATATCTTTAAATCTACAAAAAATCATCATATTCCACTAATTGAACAGCATACTGACATATTTTATCTCCCTAGATCCGACCGGGAGACAAATCACTTATTTTGCTTGGTGGACGTCTGTTTCAACAATATGCAGCTGATATGTTTGTGAAATTAGAAACCATGCGCCTTAGATTTCTTCGTAACAACCAAGACACCATTAGGGCTGATCTATATCAAGGTTTACAGGATGCTCTCACCGTGGGAGAGATATCGGCCAGTAAGTTCTTCATGTTCACCCCGTCATATTAAGTAGTTACTAATAATTCTGTACAGCCTTTATTTCTAGCCAATCTAAACACTCATCAACTCAGGCAATATTGGTGTCAAAAAAATTCTTCCATCATCTCACACTGGTAGTCCACGTGATATGCACCAGCGGTACCAAGATGCAATGGCAGTAGTTCAAAGGTACGGAAAACCTGATTTATTTATTACTGTAACCTGTAATGCCAAAAGGGTTTAAATTACTAATGAACTTCTTCCTGGTCAACAACCACACGACAGAGCAGATTTGACGACAAGAATTTTCCACGCTAAATTAGAACAGTTAAAACATGATTTATTTGACAAAGGCATTCTAGGTAAAGTCATCGCTCATGTCCATGTCATTGAATTTCAAAAAAGAGGACTACCACACTCACATATTCTGCTTATTTTTGCTGAAAACGATAAGATTGGTAGTCCTGATGAATACGATGCTTTAGTTAGAGCTGAAATTCCAATCAAAGATGTTGAACCTGATTTGTATACACCTGTCATGAAACACATGATTCATCGTCCCTGTGGTCACTTTAACCCAAACGTCGTTTGTATGAAAAACAGCGTGTGTAAGAAAGGGTTTCCCAAGGCTTTCGCTACCATCATTTTACAAGGGAATGACTCCTATCCAATTTACAGACGCATCGATAACGAGATTCAAGGTCAAACATTGGAACACACAACTGACAACCGTTGGGTAGTTCCTTATAATCCCTGTTTACTTCTGAAATATGACTGTCATGTAAATGTTGAAATTTGCTCCAGTATTAAATCAATAAAATATTTAAACAACTACATTTACAAGGGGCCAGACCGTGTGTCAGTTGGTGTATCTACTGCACCAGATGATAACGGGGATGAAATTTCGAAATTCACTAATGCACGATGGGTCTGTGCTCCGGAGACGTTATGGAGAATATTTAAATTTTCTCTCGGTAATATTTCACCCTCCGTTATTGGTTTACAAATACATCTACCAAATAGACAGCCTGTGCACTTTTCTTCTTCTAAGCAGTTGCAACATGTTCTGAATGACCAGAACAGATCTAAAACAATGCTGACTGAATTCTTTTAGACACATGTTACTTCTGCGAATGCACGACAATACTTTTACCATGAGTTCCTATAGAAATATTGGTGGGATTGTAAACAAAAGGAGAGGATTCGTAGACGAAATAATCGTAGAGTAATAGGCAGAATGTTCACGGTATCCCCTTTGGAAGGCGATCGTTACTTCTTAAGACTTTTATTATCGCATATTAAGGGACCATTATCCTTCAATGATTTGCATACCATTGGTGGAATACAGTATCATACATTCAAAGAAGCAGCCGAACATATAGGTTTAATAGAAAATGATGATAGTATTAAAGATTGTTTGATGGATGCTTCAAACACACATATGCCTGCTGCACTACGATGGTTATTTGTCACGATTTTGGGTACTACGAGCCAAGTCACGTGTGACAGCTGTGGGATGAGTTTTGTCCACATTTAATCGAAGAGTATCACCATATTTCTACTACCACACATACCAATGCCCATTTATTATTTCAATGTCTTTCCGATCTTAACGACCTTCTTAACCAATATAATAAATCAGTTTTTGATTATGACTTACCTCATGATGCTCTTAACTGCTCTACCGATCATAGTACCTCAACCATTATTTCACAAGAAAAATCAATTGAAACACCCCAACACGACATAGATTCCATAAATAACTTCAACTTACAACAGAAGGAGGCTTTCAGTATGATAATGAACTCAGTAAACCTGCGAACAAATTCAATTTACTCATGGACGGTCCGGGTGGAACTGGAAAAACATATTTATATCGTGCAATTTTATCTTATTCAAGGGGTCACGATCTCATTGCAATTGTAGTTGCCACTTCAGGAATTGCTTCTATCGCTTTACCCGATGGTCGAACTGCACATTCTCGATTTAAAATACCAATACATCTTGATTCGTCCTCTACCTGTTACATTCCCAAACAATCTGATACAGCTAAATTACTATGCGAATCAACAGTTATTCTATGGGATAAGCTATAATGGCTCATCGCCATGCGTTTGAGGCAGTAGACTGAACGTTAAGAGATCTAACCAATACCGATAAACCATTTGGCGGTAAAGTTGTCGTCTTAGGCAGTGCTTTCCGTCAGGTTTTGCCCATTGTTCCGAAAGGTACTAGGACTCAAACAGCTGATGCATGCATAGTACGATCAAACTTATGGCCATCCATTCACATCATACAATTAACAGAAAATATGCATGCTAGAAATTATCATTATTATGCTGATTTTCTTTTATGTGTTGGAAATGGGGAGGAACCCTATGCACAAGATGACATGATCAAAGTCTCAGATGATATTGTTACAAATTGGACTGACTCAAACTCCATTCACTATTTGATTAAATCTGTTTTCCCCAACCTTGCTACCAGACTGTACGATATTGATTACAAAATAAGTAGAGCCATATTAGCACCAACTATTGAGACAGTTGATGAACTCAACAGTAAAGTAGTAACCATGTTCCCAGGCATTGACCATATTTATTATTTCTTTGATTTAGTTGAAGATGGTACGAATAATCTGTACCAACCTGAATTCTTGCATTCTCTAGCTCTGAGTGGATTACCCCCTCATAAACTAACTCATAAGGTAGGATCCCCTATCATGCTGCTTAGGAATATTGACCCTAAAATTGGATTGTGCAATGGATTCCGGTTAATATGTCGTGTTGTCCATAGAAATCTTATAGATGCTAAAATCGCAGTTGGCCAATTTCACGGTACACGAGTATTTATCCCCCGCATACCATTAAAGCCTTCAGAAAATGTCAACATGCCTCTCACCCTGGTTTGAAAACAATTTCCAATAAAATTAGCTTTTGCAATAACAATTAATAAGTCTCAAGGGAAAACAATTCTAAACGTTGGCATCTACCTTCCACAACATGTTTTCAGTCATGGTCAACTGTATGTAGCTTTGTCCCGAGGTATCGGATGACAAACAACAAAGGTTTTAGTTAAAAATGGAAAAATTCAAAGGAAAAACTGAACTTATGCCAGAAATGTGGTTTACACAGATGTTTTACTCACCTGCACTCAAAACATGACTCCCTCATCATAAACTTATTACATAGTTTTATTTTTACCGTACTAATAAACCTGCTTTACCTTTTTGTTTTCCCATCTTCCGCGGCAATGTCGACCGCCACTGCAAAGCTGACACCACTCACTCCTCAACATTCCCTCCACTACATGTTCAGTCGCAGCTTATTATCTGTAGTCCACCGATTTTTGTTCATACCCTCGCCTGACGGTCGCCAACCCACTCCGTAGGTACGTCTACTTACTACCTCCACCCTTACTCTTTCTTAACATTTTTTTTCACAGCCAGCACATCAACCACTGCACATGAATCAAATGCAATTAATTCCACACCATCCCCACTGCAATTTTTCTGCCCACGTCTGCTGCACTCACTATCTTGTTATAATGCATACTGTCATGTTAAATATGTTGTTTCACACTGTAGAGTATTTTATAATTTACAAGTTTATTCTGTTTCTTACAATGCTAAACTTAAATGGTGTAACTGTTGGTATAATTTCGTTTCAATCATGGTTAACTATTAACAGGCTTAATAGTGGCTGGAGGACAAGAGAAAGGCAAAAAAACTACTTAGCTATGACAGGACAATAAAACTTACACAACTCTGGCTCAACGCAGAGAAGATTGCTGATGAGATATTTGGTGGTCAAATTGATATTTTTGCTCCACTGAAGTATCACCGTTGTCAATGGAGCCACTGTAAGCTATGACACAACTACCACCAAATATCACAAAAAAGATGGCTGGCAGAAAGTTGATGAATTCTAGATGCCATGTTCACATCAATTCAATATTTGTACAACTATCATCTTCTTACTGTCACATTCCAGTTCCAACATGTAAATATCCTACTTATAGTACAGTTAGTTTTTGTTTTACATGTCCACCTTTGTGTTTGTAACCCACTATGTAGTTGAACCCTCTATTATTACAGTCCGAGTTTGTAGCCACTATAGTGACAAATTTTTTTTATATATCCTGCCCATATTTTTTTATGCTTTCACATTACTTCATCTCCTAACTACAGCTTGAACTGTCACATGTTTTTTAACTTGCTATAGTTGGTTTCATTTGAGTATTAACTATTGATTACTGTATGAAAGAGAATAGCTACATCAAACATGTTTTCATTCAGCTTTCGTGCATAACTTATTACTACCCACTGTATACATGTACATTAGGTTGAAATAATGGATAAAATTAATAATGTACATCAGTACAGTAACAATTCTTTATGTTCCTATTATAATTTATTCCTCTCCACATTTTCTGACTACCCGTACTTCATTTGTTCAGCTGATTTACTGTGTACTACTAGCTGTCCGCCTATGCTACCAAACACAAAAAAAAATTTGTAAGTAGCAAACATTCCACTACACGTACACTCCACACACCATTCTGTTCGCACACATATACAGGTTACCGCTGGGTATCAAATTATAATGCACACTGTCATGTTAAACCCTTCCACTGTCTTATTGTTTTTTATCTATAAATAAAACAATAGTGGAAAATATTTATATTGTTGATAAAGTGAAGTATTATTACAGAGTAATTAAATTTGGTCATTATGGAACAAGTATCCACTAAATACTTTATGGTGCCAGTTATATTTCGTACAACTGTTCATCTTATTTTATGCTATTCCTGTGAACCAAATTCTTACGCAAAGCTTGCATCAACTGCTTACTGCGTACACCCATGTACTTCCTTCTGCCCGCTTTTCGTTTTCCCATTTCTGTGGTCCCCATTTTTTACTTACTCTTACCTAACGTGTTCACATGAAATTTGACTACTTCTTTGAGTACGGGTGTGCCATGGATAACATAACAAACTTTTTAACTAGGCGTCGCCAAAAAATGCTTACTTCTTGCAGCTGTGGCCCACCTTCACATAGTCACAACTATCTCTGTATATAACCTATTCAACTCATTCCACTCCCCACTCCCATTTTCACTCCAAATCATATGCCCCACTTACCACACCGCATCACATCACCTGCCCTAAACGAAAAAATTATGCTATCTGCCCAAAATATACTACCCCCTCCACGTCATGGCTACAACCATACCCTCCTATTACCACATATAAAACTTGCCCGTCCACTACATTTCATTATTTTCACAACTGGAGTTTCTTAACCCACTGCATCGACGCAAACTATGTGAAACTTTATTATTCGTTACTATTGCGCACTGCGATAGGCTTAACAACCAGAAGCACATCTACAAACTTACATCTGACAACCAACTTGCAGTAAATCAAATCTGTTGGCCCATACACAGACATCACCCCTAATTGTCTTATTTAACCCTTTCCTGGCAGTAAAGTATGACGTAGCTATGCAAGCCGAGCGGTTATCCACTTTGGCTAACATATTTCCACTTTTTAACCACATGACCTTCACCGTAAAACAACGTGACATTACTCCATCAGCTATACGTGTATTACCAAATTTCCCTTTGTAACGCAAACTTGGTGACTGTAACGTTACGACTTCCAAACCACCAAATTTTACCCACTGCACGCACTAATTTTACTATTACTTACATTTCTCTACATATTCAAGTACCAACTAATTTCTATTAACATGCGCTCCATAAATTTATAAAATAACTACCTATTCCACCCAGTTTAATAAACAATTGATTTCCTCCAACCACACAAAACAACGTTACAACAACACACACACGTCCTCTACATTTTGTTACGTACAAATAGACTTAAGACAGTGTTTTCTAAAGCCAATTCCTCCCGCGTACGTGCATCGCACGTGCCAACCCACTTGTATACACAAACACACGCACACACACATATGTAAGTATAAATATATTATATATAATATATGAACATAAAACATTTATATATAGATATATATATATATATATAGAAAGAGATAGAAAAATTATTATAATTCAAAATTAACTTAGATTTGCAAACATAATAATTTTAATATTTTAATTTGTATGTATTATGAATAAAATTAATGTTTTCATCCATAAATAATTAACATAAAATAATCTATTGATGAAAATTCAAAATTTACAATTTTCAAAAATCTAGGATTATAAAATAGAGCTTAGAAAAAATCTGGAGATTTTTCAAAGTTGAAATTTTTTTTTTAAAACAATACATTGATTTCGACAATAATTATTTAATATAAAATAATATATTATTAAAAATTCAAATTTTCAAATTTCAGAAATTTTATGATCATGAATGAAAGGTTACGAAAATTTTTAAAGAATTTTTCAATTAAATTATTATTTTTAATAAATCATAAACAGATTTTTCGAAATAATATTAATCATTAAAAATAATAAAATTTATTGAAAATTCCTAAATTTTTTCTATATGTTTCTGAAATGATATAATATTTTTTTTAAATATAAAATTGAATTTCTAATGTAATAATTATTTTATATATAATAAAAAATTCAAAAATTCAATAAATGTTAATTTAAAAATATGAATATATGTATGATAATTAATTTTCGAATTTGTAAATTCATATTATATATAAATAAGTGTACTAAAAATTTTAAACTATGTATATATCTTATATATGCATATATGCTATTATGAGAGAGTAATATACACTAATATATATATATATATATATATGAATTTATTAATAAATATGTATAAAACAATTATTAATGACAAAAATTGATTTTATACAGTAAAAAACATTTTTCTATACATAAATCAAATAGTATAACAAACAAATTATGCACATAACCAAACTGATTTGTGACAACCATATCTACTTACAAAATCTCACATAACTAAACATATAGTAGCAATATATTTAAACAGATATAAAATTGCTCATTATAGGATCATAGAATATAATTTAATTACTGTAATATGAATTAAATTTACCAATTTAATAATGCCTTTGAATCCAAGTTGAAGCAATGACTTCCCTTCCTTTTACCGTTCTTGATTCGTCAGATTGCAAGTCTGGAATCACAGACCTCTAACTATCGAATAGTATTATTTTAATTTGAAATATATTTGAGAATTTTGGAGTGAATCGAGAGCTATGTTTTAACCAGCAATGTAGAAGGTAATGGCGGCCAAAAAGGTTAGTAATTATTTTTAGAGATATATATAGGGTTCTATTAGAGAGAAACGAGGGAAAAAATTTATGCATTCTCACTTGATCTCAACCCATTATCTCCAAGTCAATTCCCTATGTTTTAGCCACCCCTAGACCTTCCCAAAACCGAAATTTTGCAGCCCTAATGATGGATCTTAAACCCATCTAAGCCCAAATCAAAATACAATACAATTAAATCTAGTTTAATTGCTTGTCGTTATTGTATATCGATCGATATATTTATAACTGTTATAAATATACATAACATTATTTATTTCTCAAATCATATTCAAATTTTATAATTAATATTTCATAAATATTAATTAATTTAATTAATTTATAACAATTATAAACTAATTAAATCGTTCAGCCTTAAGAGAATTCAACATTTTGGCTGTTTAACTCTTGGGTGTAAATTTGGTCAGCAATTAACATCGAACTATTATAATGTTAACGTTCACACGTCACTTAGTAGGTGGTGTGACATTATTGCCAAATTTATCGCTTATTCATTTTCGGTAAAATCCAATTTTAGTTTAATAAGCGTTACACGGTTATGACATTTGTTTACACCAATTCTCTTCGTCAAAACTATATCACTTTGGACTTATGGAATTTGGTAATTGTCAAAATTCCAACCTCATCCACATTCAACTTTATAGTCCTAATACAAAGTTCTTGGTTCAATAATATCAATTATTATTAACCGAAATGCTCTGGCCAGAGACTTTGACTTTGAGTTGACTTGAGTTCAATGTGATACTAACCGCATATAACTGAGGAGGCGAATCCTCTCTTGAATAGTGCTTCACTTCCAATACTTCCACTCGACCCAACTATAGTCACTCGATGGACGCCATGCCATGATTTGGCTATAATCAAAGTGGAGCTTTCATATTGAAAATCCACAGTATTCTCAAGTCGAGAGAACTGTGTAAATCGGTCACATCGATATTTTCTGTTTGACCTTATTTATATTAACCAACAGAAAACTATCAAGTGAGTCGTTCCATGGTTATCCAATAACTATTAGTACGTAAACCCTAGGTTCCCCCAAAATTCATGAGTAATACACTGCCCAACATTTGGAGAGCGTTACGTACTCCAGTCTCAACGGGTACATCAATATCCAGTCTCGATGCATCTTGACTAGGAACGTTTAAAATGGTATATTTGTTTCGTTGTGATAAATTACTCACGGTTACAACACTTTGTAACTACTATCACAAAATATACCATTTATGGATTTTTCTATTAAATATATGTTTAATTAAGTTAATTAATTAATATAATCACATTATATCAAGTATATAATAGGAGGAAAATACCTTTTATTTCGAACAAGGTTGGTCAACGAGTTAGATATATGTACCAAATTACTAATTGTCCCTAGGGCATACCCCTAACTCTATCAATCTCCCACTTGCACTTGGGGTCAATTATGGAATCTAATTCCACTTCTCCAATCAGTTTTCTCAAAACCAATTAGGTCGGTCCCTTAGTGAATGGGTATGCTATTATGCTTTAATTATCTACTTTGTCGAATAACTCTCTCTGACACTGATAAACTGCCTTTGTCATGTGGAATGATTCGAAGTATATCTTTCGACTTATAGTGAGCTTTAAGTTCTATCATGACCAATTTCATGACATTGTTATCTTATAACAATATTATGGGATTCTCAACATTTGAAATCACCTTTGGCTCAATTATAAATTTGTGCATTTATATCTATATACATTGGTTTATTGTAGCGCTATTCAAGTTAATGTTCTCAACATATCGTTGAATCGACCACAATCACTTTTATTTTGAAACATTTTCAAATTAAAGATTTTAACTTAAATTTTATCATTGACATGTTATACTCTATATCACTTATAAAGTTTGTGTCCAAACGTTCCATCATAACGAGTTTGTTGTTTCTATAAACAATTCTCTAGTATTTCATAAATACGCGAGAACACCTCAAACGACCATTTAGTGATATCAATTTGGATTTTATATTTGTTCCATGTATCAAATACATAAACAAAACACAATATCATACACAACATAACCTGTATGACAATTCCTATTGCTAATGCATAAGGAATCCAACTTACATGTTCTCCTTTTAATAAGGTGCTCTTGTATATTATTTTGGAACAATCCATATATCTTTTATACTCACCATAAAATGCATCATTTACAATCCAAAATTGAGTATTAAAACAATTAAAGTTGATTTTAATATAAGCATTTTGTTAAAATCAACAACGTGTTATTTACTTATAGTTTAGAAATATCAATATACCTTTTAATGTTCTTTCTTATGAACACACGTTTCCTCTGCACTTTGATTGAAAATCAAACTATTTGATACTTCTATCAAAATACTTATTCAATCTTGATTCTTATAAAATGATACATTCGTATCATTTCTTGGATCATATCCAAAGACTGACAAACCCGATATCGCTCCCACTGACTTTGAGGCATTTTTGGTTAATATGTGTAAACAGCTTACTCTAAATCATTATTTAGAATTTTCTATTTCAATACATAAGTACCAAACACTAAGTCTTATCGAGCGATAATTTTGTCAGTAAATCTGAATTAACTTGAGCATGTTGAATACCGAATCTGTTATGTTAATTTCAATAATTGAAATTTGCGATATTATTCTTATCAACATTGCTCTTTTAAGTCCAACCACATTAGTCTTTCCAATAAAGACACAATCTTGGCTGATGGATCACATCTCTTTGGTTACGACCACCAAAATCATATTTTGATAGCGTACTTGGAATTCTTTCAGATTTGCGCATCATACCATATAGAGTCAACAATCTTAATGGATTAACAGAATAACCGAGGGTAATGTATATTTTCGACATTAATAAGAAACTCATAGTTTCTCTTCAATGTACGAGAATACTTATTAGACATTCTAATGTTATGTGTTCATTTAGGTTAGTTAATTTCACTTCATCTCATATAATAAGTTCTATCTATGGATCGGATCCAATTCCATTTAACTACCAAAAATTTCTCAAAGAAATTCCTGTCCAATGAAGTTGATATATCTTGAAACAACAATTGTTTCTTAGTGCAAATAGAATAGGGATTCATAAACGCTTTATGAACCTTTTTATTTCTAAAACTAATTTTAGTTAACAAAAATTATGTTCAAAACATAAATATGTCATTTGATGACATACCTTTCAAAAAACCTTTGGAGATTCATACAAGATCCCTCATGAACAATTATGACGTGCAATCTTTCGACTCGCACAACCTGCCCACTCCTTGGCCTAGGATATGTTGGGATTTCTTACAAACCCTTATCTTGTATGATTTTGTAAACTATTGTTTAGATGAAATAATATCAACCTTGTGTACTAATCTTAAGTACATGACCTTATAGAAAGAAACTAACTCAAATTCACTCACAATTAATCGTAAATTGTCCAACAATGTTTGATTACTCCTTATCGATGCATCATTATGTATCACATGGAAGAGTGACTTTTGAGATTGAATCTATATTCATTTTTAGGTACATTTGGAACTCTTTCCAATATACTCACTTATTCGACCAAATCAAATCATTTTATTCTATTGCGTGTTATTTTATTTACTTTTCTTTTATATTCTATGATTTTATCGTAAACTTACTACATGTGTATCCAATACACATGTACATGTTGGTAATAAATCATTGATGAATATAACATAGTATGTGGAACCCATTTGGTATTAACAGACTTGTGATTGCATACATCAATATGTATTAATTCAAAGAGTTCATCAACTCTTATGATGCTCTCACTGAATGGGTGCATAGCCATTAATTGTTTGAGATATAATTAACATGTATCATATGATTCATAATCATATAGTAAAATTATTTCTCAAAACTACGGCTTAGTCTATAATTCCAAAACAACTGTAATAATATTATATACATATGTATTTTTGTTGCATCACTTTTACTATGAAAAAAAAGTCCATAATATAGTTCTATTTTATAATGAATATTCATAATACTTATATTGAAATATAGTCATATCTATTTTTCAGTCAATACCAAAAATAAACAATATTTCACAAATAATGTTCGGTACATTTTACAAAAACAATTTTCGTAATTTTATGCAATCATTAGGTGCTATATGGCATGCTCCCACTATTTCTGTCATTACTATAATAGTGTACTAAATTTAGAGGTCCACCATTCACTTAATATTGTTTACTTATTTCATATGTTGCAACAATTTACAGTGGAGAGTTCTTTGATCAAATATCTTGAACTCAAAGAAATAAATGTTATAGAAAACAATTTTCTATATGAAAATACATTTCGGAATAAAATACATATTTCATATTCCAATATTAAGTATCAATTAGTATTACAATTCTTGTTTCCAATGTTTCTCTATGAAGCAGAAGTGACTATTCATTCTCTTCATTCCAACTTTACCTTAAATTACATCTTTTCTTATACATTCGTTTTTCTTTCAAATGGTCAAACTATTGAAAAGAAACCTTATTACAATATCATAATAAACCTTTTACATAAGCGCATTCGATAATTCTTAACATTTAAGACATCAAATATGTTGCACTTTATGTAAACCGATCAAGATGGCATTTCAATGATCGAGTTCTTAGATGTATCTCATAGTTTATGGTCTTGTGTTACATTAACATAATATGATCCTTTTGAAATCATTCAAGTTGAATACATGATCTTAAAATATTGTTTATTGGCTTACTTCGAATGAACTAACTTCATCGAAATATTGTACCCCACAAACTATGACTGTTCACCATATAACATTTATATGTGAAAGTACATGGATCACATATCCATAGTCTTGAATTGCATTTAGAGTTCGAAAACTCATAAAATGCAATACATGGTCTAAACCAAATAAACATATAAGTGACCAACTTACGAATGTATTAAGGAGTTGAAAGTAGGCACTTGCATGGGTATAGAAACAATATATAACATGCAATTAGAATTATTAGTAAGTATATATTATATTTCTATTTGTCAACTTTTAATTCAGTTTGTTTATATATGTTAATTGACAAACATTTTATCAATCGTATTAAATGCACAAATTTATCATTGTAGATAATTATAACATTATATAGCATATGTTCTTACAATATTAGAAAGGTTAAATGTTACCATTTCATTTTTCTAATAATTATCTCACTAGTCTTTTCTGTTTCTCCAAACCATCAGATGAAACATAGAAGTCTTACAACTTCACTAGTGAGTGTTAGGACTCGTTTGTTTTGGTATTCTGACCTTGAGTTTGCTCAACAAATCATAGCCACACAAACGATGGTTAACTCCTTATCGGTTGTATCACATATAACTCCTAACCCATTTTTCCTTGTTCTAATCTCATTTCCACCTTGAGTTTGCTCAACAAATTGAAAGAGATTATTCACTCATACCTACCATATCGTGATGGCCTAAGTATAGTATATGTACCTTGAGTTTTCTCAACAAATACATATAGTTATCTTACCTCATCTGTTCGATATATTAATAATACTACGCGTAACATCCCTAGCTTGAGTTTGCTCAATAACTAAGGAGTATGTAAGTAATTTATTAATATATATAAGGTAGAGGACAACATTATATTGAAGATTCATATTCTTCAATATATATATTGAGTGATATCGACTTATAAAATAATATATTTCTTATGAAATACCTCAGCGATTCAAGTGTCAAACACATTAGAAATCATGGTATATGTACATTTACAAATGTATTTATTTCTCAAGTCTATTTGGGTTTCTTTATGTTCCACATTTAGTTTATAGACATATCATATAAGTTTTATTGTTATGTAACTTTTATATTTCATATTACTTATATGATAGTCTTACATATAATATATCATTAATTAAATCTTATATAATTAGTTTTAATCAATTAACTCTTTAATTAATTTTAAATTAGTATTCCAATATAACTTTTATATTTGACATATATACTATAGAATTTATAGTGTATACTATCACCATTATAGTGTAACACACATATATCATATATATGTGTGTTTTATTTAATTAATTAACCTTTGATTAATTTATTCAATTAAACAATTTTTATTAAAATTTATTAATTTCAAAATTTATCTTGTATGCATACATGTATACTTATGTTATCTTAAACATTTTAAAATAACATAACACATATGTATTAATTAATTAACATATTTAATTAATTTATTTTATTAACCTTATTAATAAATTTAAATTTTGAAATTATTATATAAATATTTTCAAACATTTTGAAAATATCATTATTGTAATAATCCGTAAATTTTTAGTGGTTTTATTTATTTAATTTATTGAACTTTTGTGAAATTTTACATAATAAAATTTTGAAATAAAAATTTAATATTTGGAATACGTCTACTTTAACATAGCAAATGGTAAATTTTCATCTAATAATATGGAAGTTTATTTTATTGTGTAATTTTATTTCAATTTAAATCAGTTAATATTTGATGATAATAAAATGTTTTCCAAACCTGAATATTTTTATATAATAAATTTGTAAATCATCTTCTGAGTGAGACGTCATATTTCGTTTCTCCAAATTTGGACCGCTATTGCTCCGTTTATCTTATTTTTGGCAAAATAGCAGCATTTTTCGGTACCGATTATCGACTTTTGATGAGACAGTTTTACCACTAATATCTGTATACCGTTTTGATCGTCTCGTCATGTTGATCTCCATGGTATATTCATTCATATGTTTTGAAGTTCGGGGCACGACAAAATCTGCATAACGATCTGTCATATCGGTTCCGTATTTGAGCCTTTTTGGTTTCCTTGTCTTTCTATTTGTCCACCGTTGAATTCAAATAACGTGTGGCATTTATATCCTTTGATATTCACGCTCGTGACTTTTTATTTTTCCACTATTTCAGCCTAATTATTAGGTCCGCCACTTCACGTCTTTTGAACTGTTCATTTATATTAATACATATCAAACGTCTAGCTTAATAGGTCCCTAAGCCTATTCAAAAAGCCTGCACGTCTTCATTTTTTTCTCCATCACAAACCCATACCCACCATGAATCGTCCCCTCTCCTCCATTTTTGGCGTTCGTCTTCCCCCTTCTCTACCGCCGATCCACTTCGGCCATTACATCCCTCCGGCGCCGCCTGAGCTACCCAGACCCGAGAACCCGCGTTCATCACCCTCCATGGCCGCCGAACCCGTATCTTCACCTGGCCGTGCTCCTTCCACTTCGTCCCGCCTGCACCTTGTTTCCCTGGCCACACCTAAAAAAAGAAGAAAAAAAAGAAAAGAAAGTGATATATATAGCCCAGGCCTCACGTTCTATTGTTTTCATTTGCCTATGATTCTCCTATTAGCCGAAGCTTCCCTGTTGTTATATATTAAGGTAAGTTATAGCTTATACATATTTAGTTGTTTATAGTGTATATATATAATTATGTATAAGTTTTATGTATTCTATTGTATATATATAGATAAATAGAGGTTTATGTAAGAGCTGTTAGTTTATATATATGTTTATTCATATATAATTATATGAAAGTTTGGTACAAGTTATGTTAGTTGTAAACATATAGTTATAGCAGTTTATATTTATATAGTAATATGTTATATAAGGTTTATATATATTTTTATATAAATTACATATATATTGTTGTTCGTATATATATATGAGATATATATAAAGCTATGCATTTGCAAGTTTGCAATTCTGTCTTATTATCCTTCTTCTTACAGTTTGTATATATGTCCATTTACATTAGTTATATATTAGTCTATATATATATATATATATATATTGTTGATTCCAAGTGTTATACGTAAGTAAGTTTATATATATATAGTTTTATATATAAGTTATTTTATGGAAATATATATATATATATATATGTTCATATGACTTGTTTGAGTTTGAATATATATGTATAATTAGTTTGAATATATATGTACAATTTGTAGTTTGGGTTTGAATATATACCAGGTTACCTGTACATATTATAGAATATAAGATTTGGTTATATAAAGGTTTATATGTATAGATTTGTATAAGTCATAATAATATTAAATATTTTATCTGTTTGTACAGTTTTATATTGGTATTATATATATCTATTCTGATTCTATAGTTTAGATTTATTTTATTTTAAAAAAACTTATTTGAAATGTTGAAAAGAATATAATATAATAAGATGTTGGAATTTTATATCTGTTTTATCTTATTGTATGTGTTTTTAAACTTTATATTAATTTTTGAGAAAATGTATAACGATATGATTTACATTTCATTTTAATTTATGTCAGACTGATTCTAATTGTTTCATCGATCCCTCATTATCGGCTTTGCTCTTCTAACTCGTATCCATCGTGTTTTGCTTCGAAATTCATGCTTGGATCCGTAACTCATCTTATTCTCGTTCATCTCTAGCCTCGAAAGGTGAGCAATCACTCACGATTAACGTTCTTTTATTTATTATATTTGATTTCAATTTAAATGAGAATTGAAATATGCTGTTGTTAGTTATTTACATTGCTATATATATGCTATCTTTTCACCTATGACATCTGACACCATTATCTGTTATTTATATTAATGATATGCATGTTATATTATTATCATATCTGTCATCAATCTGCAAGTTCCCTGTTAGTATAGAATTCCCTATGGGTTGAAATGATACATACCTGAACGATCAGTAGAATAGGAGAAAATCGTTATGGGTTGAAATGATAAACCCACGCGATTTTCATTTAATTGAATTTGGGATTGTGGGTTGAAATGATATATACCCGTATAAATTTAAATTACGGGTTGAAATGATAAATATCTGTATCACTTGACTATAGAATAGAAAATTATATACAGACACCATGGTCTATATATAAATATTTGAAAATGATTTCTATGGTTTATGGAAAGAAATAAATGGTTTATTAAATATTGATTTTTTGATATTATATATTAATATATTTTATAGAGTTTAAAATTTGTATTTTTAAAATTACATTTGAAAATTTTATAGTTATAAGTTAATTTTGAGATTATAAATTTTAAGAATTTATTTATAATTTTACTATTTTTAAATTATATAGATAGATTTAATATATATAAATAAATTTATAATATGTTTAAGTATTTATTTAAAAGTATATTTAAAAATAGTTTTATAATAATTTTAATAAATTAAGGTTCGGAAGATAGATTTGAAATTGATTTGAAATGGAAATCAATTAAGAATTTTATTTAATTAAATCGATTTGAAACTTATTGAATTTGAGATTTTAAAGGATATGATTTTATAACTTGATTTTGGTTTAAGGTGATTAAATGAATATTTCAAGTTTAAATAATTGAAGGAAATATTTAGTGATTTGAAATTTGGGGATTTATTTAAATAATATTGGATTTATTAAGTGGATATTTCAAAACCAAATAATAATGATGTTAAATTAAGATATATATGAAATTATCAAATTTAGTTTTGAAATTGTGGAATATTTAAAGCTTTGAAATATATTGAAATTGAAATGGTTTATTTTGTGGTTTAAAATCTGTATTTGAAATCGATATAATTTGAAATGATTTATTGAGAAACGAAATTGAATTGGAATTGATGAATTGAGATTCAATTGAATTTGAATTTTTGAATTCGAGTTGATTTGAATCGATTTGTGAAATTTAAGGAAACTATTTTATTATATAAAGTATTTTTAAATTATATTTAAAACTATTTTATATTTTACTTTATAAATTATTTTATATAAACTATTTTAATATAAATCATTTTTAATATAAAATATTTTAATATGAACTATTTTAATATGCTAATTATTTTAATATAAACTATTTTAACTAATAACTATTTTCATATAAACTATTTTATTATATATACTATTATTAATACCTAAACGGTTTAAAGGAAATGTTATGATTTCAAAGTGTTATGATTTCAAAATGTTGTGATTTCCAAAGTGTTATAATTTTAAGTGTTTTGGTTTCAAAAGTGTTATAACTTTGAAAGTACTATGATTTTGGAAGTGAATATATTTGAAATGGAAATGATATCGTATTGATTTGGTTTTGAAATGGAAATTATATTTTGGGTTTGAAGTATAAACAATTTTGAAATGACCGCGGTATTATAATAACGTTTGGTTGTTAAAGAGACCGGGATCGGATATGGACATACTCTCTATCGATACCGAAAACCACTTTAACAACTGTGTACGCGGTGGAGATTCCGGAATGAAGTAGGATGGTGGCGACGATCCTAAAGGTATACATACGTGGACCTAACTCCCATGAGTTAGCATAAGGTGGCTAAAACAGGAGCAATTGACGGGCCAAGTGAGGTAGCTCCTCCGATCGGACACACTTCATCGTTAGCCATTCTATTACTTTGTGATTGATTTGGTGCGCACCTTTGATTCGGGAGTGTGGATCGAGTTGGTCGGTAGTTGCGGCTGTGCGTTACCAACAGTCCGGAAGTGTAATTGGTATATCTACCCTAGCATTGCCTAGTTGTGCCGTGTCACCTACCCTAGCGCGCCTTCTACGAGTTTGTTTTATGTCGTACCTATGGGGTATCCTCTGGCGGCCCAAGTTTACGGGGAGTTACGGTACTGTATAGACTATTGGCATTATAAAAATGTGTTAAGGGGGAAAATGTAATGCCTTAACGCTATTTTAATAGTTTACTTTACTATAGACATTATTATAATAGCGTATATTACTACATAGTAGATAGTTTAACGAATCCTTAGAGGATGGTTATTCCAAACATCCTTTGAGTTACTTGTATTTCAGTTGATATTTCAGTTGAGTTGGATTTATTGATATAAGAATGTTAATCCTGACTCGAGTGTTTTGTGTTTTTCTTTACGCTCGGGTAAGACTGAGTGTCTCTGCATTTGAGACTTACCTTTGGAGTTCGAGCTTCTTTTGGAGATTTATCTATTTATTCAGTTTGCAGTTATTCAGTTGACTCATGTGATATATTCTTATCTTGTATCTGACTATTGTATTAAGACTTCTTTGTATTTGAGACTTCAGTTGTATCTTGTTTTACTCTGTTATATATATGGTGGCTTCATGAACTACTATTCATTTTGTTTCCGCTGCTTATTGTTATATTACCTATGTCTGTGATTCTGTAATTATTTTATTTACTGTATATGCTGAGTTTTGCCAAATATATATAAATTAACAATCTGATATTTTGAGCAATTCAAGTCCGACATGTGCGTATGCGAATGGTTGAAAATATCGGGCTGTTACAATTATCCTTTCAAACATTTTAAAAACTTATGTAGTATTATAATTTTTATAATAAACATGTTTTATTTTAAATTTAACTATTAAATTTAAAATCTTTAACATTAATTTTCAAAACGATTTTGAAAATTAGCCCAAGGCCCAAATTAAGTTGGGCCTTTTCTATTAGGAGCAACCTTTGGGCTCACTTTACCTTTTGGGGCAGGCCGGTAACTCGGTAGGACAGGGTACTTGATTACCCAATTACAATCCTAGATATTACCTTTCTAGACACCGTACTAAGTGGGCAAGCTTAATTAGTTAGCCCTAATATGACTAGTTTAGACCGCATAGGCTATTGGGCTCCGATACCATTATTGGAACTGGACCAGCCCGCAGTGGAAGTTATGGGTGAATTTCAAAAAAAATACCCTATTGGATCTTTATTGGGCCTATGAAGTCTAACTGAATTAGAAATTTTCTATATTTCATTTAAATAAAATCATTTATTTTATTTAAATTAAAATATGTTAAAATATGAAATTAATTTTATTTGATTTAGTTTATACATAAATGTATTATATACATATATGTGTGAGTGCATGTGTAACATAATAATCTGTGAAAGGTATAATATGCCCATATGTAGATGTTGGGGTTTACATCGTAATAGACATATTAGCTCATTTTGTATGTCATGTATGTTGTCCAAATATGTGCATGTATATGGGTTACAAATACACACACACACACACTCTCACACACACATGTAAGTATAAATATATTATATATAATATATGAACATAAAACATTTATATATAGATAAATATATATATATATAAAGAGGGAGAGAAATTATTTATAATTCAAAATTGACTTAGATTTGTAAACATAATAATTTTAGTATTTTAATTTGTATATATTATGAATAAAATAATGTTTTCATCCATAAATAATTAACATAAAATAATCTATTGATGAAAATTCAAATTTCAAAATTTTTGAAAATCTAGGATTATAAAATAGAGCTTAGTAAAAATTTGGAGATTTTTCAAAGTTGAAATATTATTTTTAAATAAACAAATACATTGATTTCGGCAATAATTATTTAATATAAAATAATATATTATTAAAAATTCAAATTTTAAAATTTTAGAAATTCTAGGATCATGAATGAAAGGTTATGAAAAATTTTGGAGAATTTTTCAATTAAATTATTATTTTTAATAAATCATAAATAGTTTTTTCGAAATAATATTAATCATTAAAAATAATAAAATTTATTGAAAATTCCTAAAATTTTCTATATATTTATAAAATGATATAATATTTTTAAAAATATAAAATTGAATTTTAATGTAATAATTATTTTATATGTAATAAACAATTCAAAAATTCAATAAATGTTAATTTAAAAATATGAATATATGTATGATAATTAATTTTCGAATTTTTAAATTCATATTATATATAAAGAAATGTATTATAAATTTTAAATCATATATATATCTTATATATGCATATATGCTATTATGAGAGAGAAATATACACTAAAATATATATATGAATTTATTAATAAATATATATATATAACAATTATTAATGACAAAAATTGATTTTGTATAGTAAACAGCATTTTTCTATACATAAATCAAATAGTATAACAAACAAATTATGCACATAACCAAATTTAATTATGCCTTTGAATCCACGTTGAAGCAATGACTTCCCTTCCTTTTACTGTTCTTGATTCGTCCGATTGCAAGTCTGGAATCACCGACCTCTAACTATCGAATAATATTATTTTAATTTGAAATATATTTGAGAATTTTGGAGTGGATTGAGAGCTATGTTTTAATCGGCATGTAGAAGGTAATGGCGGCTAAAAAGGTTAGTAATTATTTTTAGAGATACATATATATAGGGTTGTATTAGAGAGAAACAAGGAAAACCTTTTTACCCATTCTCACTTGATCTCAACCCATTTGTGATGACCGGGCGATTTTCGACCCTCAAAAATCTACATTTATACATTCACTATATAGAATGCCGAGTAATCAAGTGCCGGAAATTCCAGATCATTAGGGGTTAAGAAGAAAAGAGATAGAAGAAGGAACATAACAACAACAACAACAACACAGAATCTCACAATCGCAGCGGAACAAAATATAATAACAGATTTTATACAAAAGAACTATAACTATTAATACACATACAAATTATTAGAGTAAAACCATCAACATAGAAGTCTGGACAGTTTTAATAACTTGCCCTCACAAGTGCTGAATATACAGCCTACCATACATAGTGGAATATAATCAAGTACGTGTAATACATCTCTACAATCCAGCTCGTCTCCTGAGCTCCAAAGCACTCTAACCTGAATCTGTAATACTCGGTCTGACCCGAGCATTACAATAAAGTAAGACCCGAGTCAGTCTGGAAAACCATTGTGAGTAAACACACTTAATTTGAATTACTTAAGTTATCAAATCTTTCGAAAAACAATGGTATCTCATAAGACCGCGTCACACATAAACACGACGGGTTTTCCCTTACGATAACTCCAAACTTTTTTTTATAGAAAATCCAGTGATATTATGATAGTGTCTAAGTATAAATACTTATTAAAATAGCCGAAATTGTTACATTAATTAAAACCCAGTATACTAGGCTCTACAATCAAAAACCGTTAAGGTTCGTGGTGGATATTGGATCGAAGTGATTACGGATAACGCTGATATCCGATCTCGGTCTCTTCGAATCCAAACGATAAATTTCTAAAGTCCAAGTCGTTTAAATAACGATTTCACAATTAGGTTGTCAATATTCACATATGGAAATTCATTCCATACGTCCACTTAATCATGACCAGTCCATCGAAGTTTATTTGCTTGTAATCATCATATTTTCCAAAAAATCGGAATAATGATCAGAATGAGTCGTTTTATTTCTAATAAAACGTGTCAACGTTTTGTTCTGTTTACTTTTCAATTTGTTTGACTACTTAATGGCACAAACAATAGATAATTGAAAACAATATCTAAAAGCAATATCAGTCAAACATATATCAATAACTCAATCGACAATTTATAATTGATATTAAATCGGTTTACAATTCAGAACTAAATTGGTTCCAATTAACTGAGTCAAACTATATTTTCCATTCTGATTACTTGTTAATTTGGGCAATAAAATAATTTACTCTAAATAAATTTAAAATCTAACAGATCATTAAAATATATCGATGTGTTTACCTAAAATTAATCACATAAGAGTTTCCTTTTTTGTTTTATTTAAGTTTTTAAATCATTAAACTTCACGTTTGCAGAACTCAACGATATTGGTTCAGGTGAAAATATTAGACGATAAGATCGCGACACAACAACTACACGTCGTTTGGGTTTTTAGACTGGAGAAGAAAATAAATAAATTAATTAATTAATTAATTTTTTTTAAATCCAAAAACTCAGCCCATTGATCAAACCTGGCCCAACAACTACTCAAGCCCAAACTTCTTTTGCTCTTTCTTTTCCTATCCTCTTCTCTTCCGTTTGAAGCAAGGAAATAAGGTTTAAAATTTTTATAAACTTTTAAATAAAATTAATTCCCAGCCCAACCCAGGTGAAACCGACCCATTTCCACTTTTACAAACCCGAACCCAATTTTTTTCCTTCACCCTCCTTCTTTCCTGTTTCTTTCCCTTTCTCTTCTGTTTCATTCTTACATCCATATTGTCCATCTGTGCACCACCGTGTGCACATGCACATGCCTTCGAGCAACTAGACCTCGTCGTCGATCCTCCTCACACATCGCCTTCGACCCCCACCTCACGTCTAACCTCCTGGAACACGACCGATGCCCTTGGTTCGAACTTCGAATTCACAACCCGAAACTTGGAACGAAGCCATGCCCTTCAGACACCTCGCCACGACCACACATATCACCATCCTCACCAGATCCTGCCCCGAGCTCCGCCACGACCACACGTACCACCATCCTCACCAGATCCTTCCCCGAGCTCCGCCACGACTTACTCTTCATTCCCCCCCCCCCATGCGCACACCTCCTTCTCCTCCTCCTCGTCGCCATTATCCAAAACCCAAAACCCAGAAAATCGCCTCACTAAACCCTATATCGACCTCGTTCCACCCATCCACTCATCTAAAAATGTCTGTGCCATTTTTCCCTGGTGGGCCATCGTCCTAGCATCCTTCGCGCCAACTGCCTCGCCTCGAAACCAATCACCTCACCGGAATTCGACGAAAGACCCAACTCCGTTCATCTACTAAATTCTTCCTTCCCACAACACGAAAAAATTTCAAACCTCCTCTAAAAATCTAGTTTTTCGATGACGAACACTTTTGTATAATTCATGGATTAAATTACGATAGTCAAATCTCGACCCTATATGATCCATTCACTATTTAATGTCGTTTCCTCTCTCCCTCCTTGATAAAATTTACTAAAATAAATTTTAAAACAATCTGTATTCAAAAACAAACAACTTTGGTTTTGGAATCACCTGTTAAAACTGATTGGAAGATGAGCAATTGATTTGGGAAGCTAGAGGTTTAACTGTTTTAAAAAAAATAAAACATAACAGAGGAGTTTGGGAGGAGATGTACCGGTTTTCTTGATGTACAGGTGAAATTTTTCCTTGACTAAAACTATGTATGCATGCCAGATATTTACATAGCTCAAGACTGACTCGAATCACAATTATATAAGTAGGTATGTGAAACAAGAAGCAAAAACAAAGTTGTTTTACTCATTGTTGGTAGAGAAAAACATTGCTGCTTTGATGAACACACTGCCTTGTGTCATCACCTTCTCCCAGCATTTGCACCACTTGATTTTTGTGAACAAGTGGACAAAGGTGTGTGTATATATATATACACACACACATACATACATACATACATACATATGTAAGGAAGTGTACAGTGCAAGCAAGAAAGAAGCCGGTTTGATTTTTATTTTTTTTATTTTTCTTTGGTGGCTGAGTTGATTTTTTATAGCTTGATTTGATTTTAGGCTGATTTGATTTATTATGTGCATGATTTGATTTATGTGTGGGCTTGATTTGATATTGTCATCATGATGTTTTCCAATGTATATATACATGCATATCTATAGATATATATACACTTACATAGCTATCCTCACCATATATACATTTTTATATATATTATATATGGATATGCATACATATACAATACACATATTATCCTACCATACTTGCGTATATACATATATATATATATATTTCCATATGCACTATATTTTATAAACATATACCCATATATGTATATATATATACATAAGTTTGAATTTTTCCATTATGAAGTTTATATATGCATGTATATATTTATTTATATATACAATATTTATAACATATATACATACATATAAACTTATATATATATATATTTGTCATCAAAATGGAGCTTGTCTATATTTGCATATAGATATATAGATATTTTATCACGAGTTTGAAATGGTGAAGTTCACTTACATATATATATAAATTAATTTCCCTTATTTAGAAATTTACATTTCAAAATTTTATATAGTTTAATCAATTTATAGATTCAGATATTTCAATTATCAGAAAATTTATTTGTTCAACTTATAAAAATAAATATTCCAATAATTAAAATTAGTTAATTATCCTCATATCAGATGGCTAAAAATCCGAGTCGTTACAATCTCCTCCCCTTAGAACTTTTCGTCCTCGAAAAGGAACGAAGTAAGAACTAGAATTTTGATGAATATTATTACTAAATTAATCATCTTTTAAACATTTTAAACTCCTTATTCTTTTATTATACATTTGGGATACATACACTTCAAATTACATAGTATTAAAAAGCTAGTTTGATATTAAAAATATTTTTCCGTTACTCCATGTCTTAACAAGTCCATCCTTGTTCTTACAGAATTTTAGTCATACGTTGATCAGCCTTAGGACTAAAAGTCTCTAAGTACTTAGTAGACCTATTTTCAACACCCAGTGAAAATACTTGAAAAACCTTTCAAAAATGATATGCAAAGTGTCACCCGTTTTTCCTTCTTTACCAACATGGATCGCGGTTAACACGATGATTGTGTCGCCATCCCGACGAAATCATAAGTAAAATTTAGGCATCAACACCCCTCGATTTACGCCATGGGAACACGATAGACTACAGCTACATGATGGTTGCGTCGATGTCCCAGCGAAACCGTGAGTAGTCTGTAGGCAATCTCTGCCCCTCGAATTACGGTATCAAAACAAAATGACATAGATCGTAGCTACCGTTGTAACATCATTATCCCAGTGAAATCATACGTAGACTGTAGGCAATCTCTGCCTCCCGAATTACATTATGGAACCACGTTAGATCGCAGTACACAAAGGTTACGTTGCTATCCCAGCAAAACCATACTTAACTGTAGGCAATCCCTGCCTCTCGAATTACGCTACCAACTCTCATAGATCGCAGTTACATAAAGGTTACGTTGCTATCACAGCAAAACCATAGGTAACTGTAGGTATAATACCCCTCGATTTGCGCTATGCAAACAATGATCACCAGGAACTCATGAGTTTTTGTCCGGACGTCCTCTAGAATCCCAATTCTAATTGTACCCACCCTGTGGATTCTAAGGTAGACCAACCTAGTGGATATATATATATATATATATATGTAAGGAAGTGTACAGTGCAAGCAAGAAAGAAACCGATTTGATTTTATTTTTTTCCTTTTTCTTTGGTGGCTGATTTGATTTTTTTTATAGCTTGATTTGATTTTAGGCTAATTTGATTTATTATGTGTATGATTTGATTTATGTGTGGGCTTGATTTGATATTGTCATCATGATGTTTTCCTATGTGTGTGTATATATATATATACATATCTATAGATATATATACACTTACATACCTATCCTCACCATATATACACACACACATATATATATATGGATATGCATACATATGCAATATACATATTTATCCTATCATAATTGTGTGTGTGTGTGTATAGATATATTTCCATATGCACTATATTTTATAAACATATACCCATATATGTATATACATACATAAGTTTGAATTTTTCCATTTTAAAGTTTATATATGCATGTATATATATTTATTTATATATAGAATATTTTTATTACAAATATACATACATATAAACTTATATATATTTTTGTCATCAAAATGGAGCTTGTCTATATTTTCATATAGATATATAGATATTTTATCACGAGTTTGAAATGGTGAAGTTTACATACATACATACATACATATATATATATATATATTAATTTTCCTTATTCAGAAATTTACATTTCAAAATTTTATATAGTTTAATCAATTTATAGATTCGGATATTTCAATTATCAGAAAATTTATCTGTTCGACTTATAAAAATAAATATTCCAATAATTAAAATTAGTTCATTATCCTCATATCGGATGGCTAAAAATCCGGGTCGTTACATCATTATCTCCCAACCAATTCCCTATGTTTTAGCCACCCCTAGACCTTCCCAAAACCGAAATTTTGCAGCCCTAATGATGGGCCTTAAACCCATCTAAGTCTAAGCCAAAATACTATGCAATTAAATCAAATTTAATCGCTTGTCGATATTGTATATCGATCGATATATTTATAACTGTTATGAATATACATAACATTGTTTATTTCTCAAATCATATTCAAATTTTATAATTAATATTTCATAAATATTAATTAATTTAATTAATTTATAACAATTATAAACTAATTAAATCATTCGGTCTTAAGATAATTCATCATTTCGGCTGTGTAACTCTTGGGTGTAAATTTGGTCAGCGATTAACATCGAACTATTATAATGTTAACGTTCACACGTCACTTAGCAGGTGATGTGACATTATTGCCAAATTTATCACTTACTCATTTTCGATAAAATCCAATTTTAGTTTAATAAGCGTTACCCGGTTGTGACATTTGTTTACACCAATTCTCTTCGTCAAAACTATATCACTTTGGACTTATGGAATTTGGTAATGGTCAAAATTCCAACCTCATAAACATTCAACTTTATAGTCCTAATACAAAATCCTTGGTTCAATAATAACAATTATTATTAACCAAAATGCTCTGTGTGACGACCCACCTTTCTTGTAACGACCCGATATTTTGCACCATTCGCATCCATTATAAGTGTATAGGTAGACACTCATGCCGGAATTGAATTGCTCAAAATACCGCGTTGTTAATTTAAATTGGCAAAACTGAACATATACAGTAAATAAAATAATCACAGACACAGAGTAATAATTGCAGCGGAAATAAAAGAGATAGTAGTTCATGAAGCTACTATATAAACGTATAAGTTACATCAGAGTTAAACCAGATACAACGGAAGAGTAATACGATACATCAGATACAAAATCAGAATACATCACTGGAATCATCGAATACTGAAAGCAGAATAGATGGCTGGATCTTCAAGCAAAGCTCCAACTCCAAAGGTGAGTCTCAAATACTGGTACACTCAATCTGACCCGAGCGTAAAGCAAAACACAAAACACTCAAGTCAGGATTAACATTCTTATATTTATAAATCCAACTCAAGTGAAATAGCAATTGAAATACAAGTAACTCAAAGGATGTTTGGAATAACCATCCTTAAGGATCCGTTAAACTACCTACTATGTAGTAGTGTACGATAAGTAGATAATGTCTATCAGTAATATAAAGATATCAAAATAGTGTTAAGTCATGGCCCATTCCACCCTTAACACATTTTTATTCCCAAGAGCATATACAAGACCGTAGTTTCCCCAAAACCGGAAGTCACCAGAGGGCAATCCATATACTAAAGGTACAAAACAAATTCGTAGTGGTCGCGAATAGGGAATACAAGTATGACAAGGCACATGAGGCAATACCCAAGGTAGTGACACTACCGTTCACCTGATCCGGACTGGTGAGAACGCATCGCCGCAGCGACCGCAACACCGTGAAACAACACTCCCAAAATCAAGGGTGCACCAATCGACAACAAGTAATGAGTAGTTCGAAGAAATGTGTTCACTTGAGGTAGCTGACCTCCATTGGCCCGGCACGGCTCCTGTTTTAGTCATTTCCAATTTGACACAAGTGTCAAGGCTATCCATTATCGTTCTCTTTCTTCAGTCATCACGAACATCATTCCAACCACTTCATTCTGGATCACACTCCGCGTATAGTTATTAAAGTGGTTTTTGGTTTAGATAGAGAGTATATCCATAACCGATTCCGGTCTCTTTAATAACTTTCGTAATTATTACACCGATTGGTCGTTTATATATTTCAAAATCCAAATCAATTTCAATTCCAATTTCAATTCGTAAACCAACATTTCATTTGCCTTTCTAAAACAATTTCCACAATTTACGTTTTAAAACTTCCAAATTATCATTTCAAAATCTTATAATTCAATTTCAATCTTTATTTAAAACAATTCAAAATTGATTCAAGTTCGTATATAAGTTTCATTCCGAAATCATTTAAATTTATTTAAATTTATCATTCAAATCAATTTATCTATTTCATTCCATATTAAATAATTTATCATCCAAAACAATTTCTATTAAATTTCCAATACATTAAATCTATTATTTAAATTCAACTTCATTATATCAAACTTACAAATTTAATTAAATTAAATTAAATTCATCAAATCAAATTCTTTAAATTTCAAGTCTTACATTAATTTCAAAAATCACATTTGCATTTCTTGATAAAGAAATTCAATTTCACTTATTTACTTTCTTAAATAATTTTCCAAAACTTACTTAATAAAGAAAACTCAATTTCAATTATTTACGAAGTAAAATTCACTTATTCAAAAGTTCAATTTTTCTTATTAAAGAATTTCAATTCAATTTAATCATTAAATAATTTAATCTTATTTAAGTATTAAATAATTCAAAACTTAATTATTAAATAATTTCAAAGTTTAATAATTTCAACTTAATTATAATTTCAAACTTAATTATTTAATCATTTCAAACTTAATTCAATCATTTCTCAAATTAAACATCGTTCTTTCATCAATTTCATTTTTAATATTTTGTTTCAGATTTTTAAATATTAACATTTTCCTTTCATTAAAAAAATTCAAATTTCAACTTCATTTCAAAACCATATTATTTATTCAAATAAAATCTTCGTTACATTTTAAATCAAATTATTGACCAATCGGGTTTTATTTAATTCTCTATCCTAGGTCAAGTTTAATTTGGGTATTTATCATTTCAACCCGATTCCAATTCAATTCAAAATCAAAACATAGCAAAGGGAATTTGCAGTGTGATAACTGGGATGGTGTCAAAGTAAATAAACAAGCAATAACAACAATCAATATCAATCCAATAATCAATTCAAATAATCCCGAAATAACCGTATCAATTCGCATTGTTGTTTGTGCGAATTAATATAATTATTTCTAGAATCTACACTATCATTTCATGTAGATAAAAGATTATTACATTACGGTTTTTCACTTGTCATTCAATTTCAATTTTAACACTACAACAATTAATCAAATATACGTTCAATGGTTCAAAGTGTAATTATCACTATTCTACATGTCAATTAATTTAACAATTAAAAGGGGTCATATTCAACTAATCAAATTTAACATATAAATTAGTTTTAAAATCGTTAACTATCCTATATCCATTTCAATTTGGCATACTATTTATCATTTAACACTAACAATTTGATGTCCAATATAAACATCAACAGTTAATCAATTATCAGCCAAACTGTATTATCATCACATAAATAATTAACAGATAATGGTGTCAAATGTCAAAGGTGGACTGATACAGTTAATAGCATAAATAACAGTAGCATATTTCAATTGTCGTTTCAATTGAAATCAGATTTAATAAATAAAAGAACGTTAATCGTGAGTGAGTGCTCACCTTTTGGGGCTAGAGAATAAAGAAGATGACATGGATACGCACACTGATACAAACACTGAAGGTGAATTGCGAATCCAATCAAAGCAAATATCGGCACGAATTTGACAGATAAGCTGATAATACGAAGAGACGGAATAATTAGAACTGGGTCGATGCACATATTGATATATAAGTGAACTTATATAAAACTATATATAACTATATATATAGTCATATTCAAATATTTATTAAATTTAATATATATTTACATGTATTTATCTATTTAAACATTATTGCTTTAAATTAACGTGATAAATATACTGTACACATATATAGATGGCAAAGCGCATAATTTGGCAAGGTATACATACAGTCATATCTTGAATTATATATATATATATATATATATATTATTATTTTTGAACAATGCGCTATAAAAATAGTACACATATATAAATAGACGACGGGTCATTTATGAGCTCTACATCTATACTTATCAAATTTTCTTTTTCTCAGAACATTTTGAAATCTTTTTTTTTTCAACTGTTGACTCATACTTACAATATGACTTAACTATATATAGCCTAACCCACTGTTGCATGCATTTTCATTACAAATTCTATACAAACAGCAAAAGTATCAAATTGTGACTCATACTCAGTGACAACGCATGCATGTTTAGGCTGACACATATAAAACTAACATAAAATACTATTATACTTTAACTTTATAAACTACAGCACCCATGCCTTCAAACTAGAATACAAATAAAAATTTACACTATACTTTATACATACGCAACTATTTTCATAACATACAGAAAAGATAAAATTTGAAAAGCAAAGTTTAAAACAACAGTATATATATACTAACATATATGTTTGCAGTAACAAGTCAGAGCAAAGTATTACATAATGTATATATGTAATATAACAAATAAAGAAATATACATACTCTTAGAGAAGCATCACGGCTGAAAAAAAAGGAGAAAGTAAACCCGAAAGGATGGTGGCTCAAGGTTGATGGGTGGATCGCTGGAATTTGAGGCAGATCTCGACGGAGCACTGAGTGGATGCGGCATGGGTGCTGCCGAACTTATGAAGTTTTGGGAGAGAATGAGCACAGTTCTCAGGAAGGAAGATAATGAATTTTACATAAATAATATAGCTAGACGTTGGATTACAGAAAAGTACATTGAGCTGTCCAAAATAAATGCATTTGGTACGTTTCACACTTTTTTTTTTCAAACGAAATCGAGGCCAAAGCAATTATAACAGGGAGCGAAGAAAGTAAACAGCCAGAATAAATGTGACAACTAATGCACACCGGGAAGAGTCAACTGAAATTTTGAACGAATACAAAATTAAAACAAATTGCAACGATTGGTAGCATTGATTCAGGCAAATTATTAAAGCAAAAAAAAAAATTTACTTGCTTGGTCAGTACGTTTTAAAGTTTTGAAATGCAAAAAGGAAAATAAAAGTTCACGGATCCGGTACTGATACGGTTACCGTTTACGCAGATTCCGCCGCGTACCGGACTTCAAAACGCACGAATGAATATACCGTAGAGGTCAGCACGACAAGACGACCAAAATGGTATACAGATATCAGCGGTACGATTGAATTTATAAAATTCGAATTTTTCTACTGGCGGAAAATGCAAGAAAAATGCTGAAAAATAAGATCGACGGAGCCAAAGATGTCCGAATTTGGAAAAACGACAAACTGACATCTTTCTCAGAAGATGGTTTAGAATTTTTTTCTATGTAAATAATATTTAGGTTTCAGAAACATTTTATTTTCATCGCTTTTTAACTGATTAAATTGAAGTAAATTTTACGCGCGAAATAAACTTCCGTATTTTCGGACGAAAATTTACCAGTTGCTATGTTTAACTAGACGCATTCCAAATATCAAATTTATATTTCAAAATTTTATCGTTTAAAATTTCACAAAATTTCAACTAATTACGTTATTAAAACAGTTGAAATTTACGGGTCGTTACATTTCTGACCCCTAAGAACGACACTTAATACATCTAAACAAGAATAATAATAGACTCATTATTATTAATAATTTACAATCAATAGTTAACACAACATTTGTTAAAATGTGAATGAGTCAAAGGAAAGAGATTAAGATTACACTAACTGTAAAATAATTAAATTATACTCACAGAATAAGTTAAACCCACTAAACTATGAAAACAAGGAATATACGAATATACTCGCAGAATAAGTTATACCCACTAAACTATGAAAACAAGGAATATACTCACAAAATAAGTTATACCCACTAAACTATGAAAACAAGGAATATACTCACATCCTATTTGCTTTGATGGAGACTTGGAATACTTCACCTTTTATAATGAATTTTAGTTTCTTTCTTTAGTTTGTGAATGAATTAAAATGAGATATGGACTTGGCTATTTATAGGTGAAGAGAAGGGTACTTTAGTCATTTCCTATAGCCTAACCAGATTCGACCAGATTTTGGTCCAATAGAAACTAGCCTTATGGCCTAATTTGATTCAACTACATTTTGGTCCAATAGAAAACATCTTGATGGCTTAATTTGATTTGACCACGTTTTGGGCCAATAGGAATCCTCCTTATCAACTATGGCATAACATGATTCGACTAGATTTTGGTCCAATGGTAACCATCCAAATGGCAGAACCCAATTCGACCAAATTTTGGTCCAATGGCAACCATCTGCATGGAATATAATAATCATTATGCTATTTTGTTTCATTAGGCAAATAATTATACTATTCTATTTTATTAAGCAAGTAATTATACTATTCTATTTTATTAGGCAAGGTTAATAATTCTCTCTTGTTTTATTAGCCAAGTAATTATACTATTCTGTTTTATTAGGCAAGGTTAATAATTCTTTCTTGTTTTATTAGGCAAGTAATTATACTATTATGTTTTATGAGGAAAACTTATTCTTAAATAAATTGGTACCCATAACCGCCTTATAACTCGTACCATCTTTAAACTAACATTTTACATCTGTTTAAAAAAATCCATTCGAGGTGTTTTATCCAAATTTGTATTCTAGATATAATATCCATTATTTAATCATTTAAAAACATATTAACTATTCAAGTTCAAAGTGATTAAATTATGGGTCGTTACACTCTGGTCAGAGACTTTGACTTTGAGTTGCCTTGAGTTGACTGTGATACTAACCGCATATAACTGAGGAGATGAATCCTCTCTTGAATAGTGCTTCACTTCCAATACTTCCACTCGACCCAACTATAGTCACTCGATGGATGCCATGCCATGATTTGGCTATAATCAAAGAAGAGCTTTCATATTGAAGATCCACATTATTCTTAAGTCGAGAGAACTGTGCAAATCAGTCACATCGATATTTTCTGTTTGACCTTAGTTATATTAACCAGCAAGAAATTATCGAGTGAGTCGTTCCATAGTTATCCCATAACTATTAGTACGTAACCCCTAGGTGCCCCCCAGCAGTCATGAGTAATACACTGCCCAACATTTGGAGAGCGTTACGACTCCAGTCTTAACGGATACACCGATATCCAGTCTCGATGCATCTCGACTAGGAACATTTAAAATGGTATATTTGTTTCGTTGTGATAAATTACTCACGGTTACAACACTTTATAACTACTATCACATAATATACCATTTATGGATTTTTCTATTAAATAGACTTTTAATTAAGTTAATTAATAAATATAATCACATTATATCAAGTATATAATAGGAAGAAAATACCTTTTATTTCTAACAAGATTGGTCAACGAGTTAGATATATTTTCCAAATTACAATATTTCCCCTAGGGCATACCCCTAACTCTATCAAATTCTTCTTCCATGGCTATAATCCAATATTCGTCTTTTCTGGCTTCTTTATAGTTTTTGGGTTCAGTTGTGGAAATGAATGCTAAGTGGCTCATTTCATTTAGATGTCTTCCAGTTAATACTTTAGTTTTTACATCTTTTAGTATTTTTTCAATAGGATGATCTTTCAAAATTCTTGGGGTTTCCTTGTTTTTATTTTGTTCTGACGAGTAATTAATTTCTTGAGTATCTTTATTATAATTATCTTGTTCTGTATTTTGAATAGTAGTTGAAGGTTGATTAACATTTGTTATTTCAGTATCATCTTCTATTTCTTTAAAAATTCCATCAAAATACATGTGTAAGGTTTCTTCAATTGAGTTAGTTCTTTTATTGAATATGCAGTAAGTTTTACTTCTTTTCGAATAACCGGTAAAAATTCCGTCATCAACTTTAGAGTCAAACTTATCAAGATTATCTTTAGTGCTTAAAATAAAACATTTCGATCCAAAGTGTTTAAAGTAAAAAAATTTAGGTTTACGTTGATAAAAAAAAGTTCATAAGGGGTACTTTTAGTTTTAGGATGAATTGAGGTGCGATTTAGAACATAGTAAGCAGTAGTAACCACTTCAGCCTAGAAATTCTAAGGTGGAGTGGTGCTATTTAATAATGTTCTAGCATACTCTTGTAAGGTCAATTTTTTATTTCCACAACACCATTTTTTTGTGATGTTCTGGAAAAACAAAAGTTATGACCAATTCTGTAACGACCCAGAATTTTGAACAAATTTAATTGAGGATATTTAATTTATTTTAAATATTTGAACGATGATTTAATTTGAATCCCGGATATAACTTTGAAGCTGACGATTAAATTATAAAATTTAATCTATTGTGAGTTGAATAAAAATTTGTATCTTCAGTTTTAAGTTGAAGGAAAATATTTCAAACGCTTGTAAAATTTATATTGATAACACTGAAGATAATTAAAACTTCAGAATCGAATTTGAAATAAATTTGATCAGTTTGAATTTATATCGTTCGTATCAATATTTTAAAATAGCCGTCCGAGGCACAGTCTCGGAATTTGACGAAACCAGTTCCACTGGATCCGTAATATTGTATTATTATAGGATTTCAAATTTCGTAATATTTGGAATTGTCGTGTGATTGTACGACAAGCAAACGTACTGAAATTTAAATTGAAAATTTGTTTGATTTAAAAATGCTATCTTCCCCATACGATCAAATTTGAACTCGAAAACTTTTCCAACGCATTCGGAATAAGGGATAAACATTAGGGACGCCTGTTGGAATTGGGGTTCGAGATTTTTTTTTTGTTTGTTTGTTATACGATATGGGATATTTTGAAATTTTAAAAAAAAAAAAAAGATAAAATAAACATACCTCAGCCATACCTAAACCACGACCTTCTGCAAACCCACGATCTCCACGTTCCCCTTCCTCATAAAAAAAATACGAACCCCCCCCCTTTTCACTCTCGTTCGAAGTCAGAAGAAAATAAAAGGAAAAAAAATGGCCGTAGCCTTTCTTCCCAGAAAAAAAAAAAGGAATCAAAGCCATGTTCAAAAATCGGACGCAATCAATTGCGAGCCTTTCCAGTTATTCGCGATTGAAGACATTGGGCGCGAGGAGGATCGGCGGTCCAGGAGTCGCGATTTTAGGTGAGCTCGAACTAGGGTTTCGCGGCATTGAATTGATGATGTCGCAGTGGGAATTCACGATTGGAAGCACAGAGGGGTTCGAATGAGGCAGCGCGAGTGGGCGATGTCGAGCAGTAGCCTGGTGGTGAAACGCTGTCGCGATGGTTTTGGGTTCGAACTCGAACTCGGGTGGCGTTCGCGATGCAAGGCGATGTTCGTGAGGGCCGGAGATGAGACGGCGACGGCAAGACTGGGATGTTCAGTGGCGTGTGCTTGCGCACGCGAGGGGTTTTGCGACTGAGGTTCATCGGCGAGACTGGGTTCATCGGCATCACGATGGTGGCATCGCGAGTTCATCGATATGGGTTCACTCGAATTTTGATCAGTGAGGTATAATCTATTTTCGAATTTAAATTTATATGCGTACCAGTTAGAAAATTTTTACAGTAAAAATTATTGCTGTTTTAATTTGCAGAAAAGGAAATAATAAATATATAAAGTTTAAACAGAACTGTTTTGAAATTTAAATTGTGTATATATATATATATATCCAGACAGTTTTAAAAGAAATTAGTTTGAAAAGAAAACATTTGTTTAAATTTAAATTGTTAGTAAATTAAATTTGTCAAATGGTTAGAAAATTAAATTTATTAAAGGAGATGTAGTTTTTAAATTTAATGTTTTGTTAAATAAATTGTTAAAGGAGAAATTGGTTCGACTGTTAATTTAAATTGTATAATATTTTGGAAGTTCATTTGGAATTTTAAAATGTTAAATAGTTATTTATAAATCAAAACAAATATAATTTATTAAGTGGAATATTTATTTAAAGGAAGAATAGTTTTGATTTAAAATTTTGTTAGATAAATTTATTAAAAGAAGTTGTTACAAAATAAACTTACTGGTAATTAAATTTATAAATGAAAATGATTAATCGTTCGACTTATTCGAATATTAATAAAATTGTATAATTATTATTCAAGGTTAAAAATGGAGAAAACAAACTGGAATGGAAATGGGATTGCAAAATAAAAGCAAAAGGTGAGATTTTTCTCACTCAAAATGAAAGTGGAATTTTCAGTTATTGTTTGATTGTCTGTTTGGATGTGATATTAGATATAGTAGGATATATCTATTATATATAGCAATATATACATATTGGCATATGTATATATTGGATTGATGATTTCCCGCCTCGTATAGCGGATGAGACCCTATTGCGCCGTTAGTAAGCGGATTATTATAAAAACCCATATACCGCGATATTCCACCTCGAAGTGGAATTGGTATTGTGCTAACGTTTTTGGATGCAGGGAAACAGGTTGGAGGGATCCAACTGGACCCCTCACATTGATTGAATTTATTTCTACTGTGATGTGATAATCTGTGAATGATTATTAATGTTATTGAATTGATGTCTGGAAATTGTTGAAAGCTAAAATTTAGCTGAATGGATGTTTGATATCATTGGATTCCAAAAATAAACGAAATTGAATTTTTGAAATTCAAGTAGAAAATTTCTAAGTGAATCAATTTTTGAAATTGAAGAAATTTTGAAGAAAGGAATTTTTAAAGTATAAAAAGTAAATTTTTATATTCGTATTGAATAAATTCCAGAATAAAGTGAAAATGCTAAATAAATGGATTTCATAAAACAGTAATTATAAATTGAAGAATTTAATTTAAATTTGGATTTTTAAATAGATTGAATGAGACGATTGAAATTTATTTCCTTAAAAAGGAATTTATTAAAAGAAGATAAGCTGGAAATCCAACTAGAAATTTAATTGGTAAATTGAAATAAATTGGGAAATAAATGTAAAATGATTTCAATTTGAAGAATCCATTTTAAAACAGAATATCGAATAATTTGAGAAAAAAAATGAGGAATTTACTTAGTAGTGATAAATAAATTTAGAAATCAATATTGAAATTGAATTGATATTGAAGTTTTTATAAATAGAATTGGAATTTATAAAAGTTGTTTATAAATCCGAAATCACTTATTTTGATAAGTAAAAATATAGGAGTTGATAAAAAGAAGATTTATAAGTCGAAGTTGTTATTAAAATAGAAATAGAATTTATAAACGTGTTTATAAATTCAAAATCAGTTGAATTTGAGAAATTAAATATAGAAGACTTTTAAAGAAGATATATTCGCGATTTTGGATAGTGAATTTTTATTGAGATAAAAATGTGTAGAAATGATTGAAATTGGGTTAAGTGAATTATATTCACAATTTTGGATAGTGAATATATCGTTAAGTAAAATGGATTTATTTTTGAAGAAGTGATATTAAAAATGAAGTTAAACATTTTAAAGATGCTTTTAAAATGTATTATGAATCGAAAGCATAGATTTCAACAGTTCTTGTTGAAATAGGCGTTTTCGAAGATATAAGGAAATGGTAGACTATAACACTGTTGTTATAGTAAATGATTACCGAAAGGAAATGTTTTTATATAGTATTGGGATTTACATATCTATCTTAATTCTGAATCCCTATACTAGTGATTTTGAGTCATCGTAAAGATGTTTTACGTAACATTCGTTTTGACTCAAATAAATATTGTCAAAGTAAATGATTTCCTTAACGAATGAAATATATACTTAATATTGATTTAAGTATATCGAATATTTTCAAATGTTGAAAATAAATAGATTTGTGAATTACTTATTTTTAAATAAGTATGGAATTGCTTTTCCAAAAATGAAATGAAATGTTTTTGAGAATTTATCTTCTTAAAGATAAATTGAAATCGAATATTGAAAACGATTTGAAAATCGAATATCAGTAGATATTCGAAAGTATAAATTCAATATGGAATTTATAAAAAGAAATGGGAATTCGTTTTAAAAATAAACGTTGATTTATTTTTAAAGTGTGGAAATTTTATATCTAGTAAAGATATTTTTGAAAATAAATAATTTGGAAAATTATTTGGAATCTGATGATGTTGTGCATCTTTATTGATAGTTAAATAACCGACTATCAATAATTACCTTGAATGGTATTTGTTGTGAATTGGATGAATATAAATGCCACACTTATTTTTGAATAAACGCTCACTATTCAGGTTAGCCGGGAAAGGACCATGGGGTCGTATAACCCATTCCGAATATGTGATACGTCGTTATGAATCGCATTTGAAGACCGGTGTTGAAGACCGGATATTTTTGAAAACGGAAGGATTACCGTCGAGTTACTCTACATCGGCTGATCTCCGGTTTAGAGGTTTTATCACCCTTAGTGACGGGAAGTCCTGACGTGATTGAAAATTTATCCGGAAATGCAAGGGCTTCGTGAGAAGTGCCTTCGGTTCTGTTCGATCCCGGAACAGACTTGTATGGATTGTGTGTCTGACGTTACAATTTGAGATATAAAGCTGATTTCTTTCAAATACATTTCTGTTGGTGGCGGAGAATTTATTCTCTTAGCTTAACACCCTTCTCTGAGACGTACGAGCTTAGAGGTTATGTAGTTGAAATTTATCAGCGATATATCCCAATTTGGTAACGTGGCATACTAAGTGTTGCTGTGAAATGATCAGTGTTTGATCATTTGTGATATGATCATTTGTTTGATCTTATATCTTTGTGATCATAGGTTGATCATTTTGTTTGACCCGAAGCAGGGCTTTTTGAGAAAGCGTAGCTTTGTGGACGAGACTTCGACGAGCCTCACACCTCGAAAATGGTCGAAACAGGAAGGATGCGGCAAGGTTCTAGGGAGTAGCGCCCCTTAGTGTATGTCATTCCTTCTGGATAAAGGTGGTATCATGGTATGGAGCCCAGATACTTAACCTCTGTGGTTGCTGCAAAATTTATTTCTTTGTGGTTGTTGCGAATCGGGGATCCTCGGGAAGATCGGTGACGATCGGGGGATGGCATACGCGTGTCAGTAGTTACCTATTTTTGCAGAGGTAACCCGGCCTTGTGTTGGCAGAGATCCGGTTAGGTTCTCGGGTCGTCTATTCCAGGGACGTACCCATCGTGGATAGGAAGTTCCTTAGCCTGACCATTTGTTGGAAATCCAAAGAAACAATACGAGCCTTTACGATTTCAATTGTATAACCTGTCTCCTCAGGAGGCAGCTATAGCAGGCATAATATAATGGTACCTATGCTGGCTAAGATTAATATTATACTTTCGAAAAGTTTTCAACACTATGCACTAATGATAATATCAAAAAGAATTTGATTTTTGCGTAGTAAGCATCTTTGACTATCATAAGAAGAAATCTCCTCCAAGTCTGCGTTTGCATTGTGTGTGTGGTGGGAGGTCTTATGGTAGTTTCATTTTCCAAAAGCATTGCGAATTGACTTTAAATTCTGTTCTTTATTTTAAAGATAAACTGTTTTACGATCTCACACCAGTCACCATGACTGACTCGGAGTTTATTGTTCCCTTCTAAACTCTGGGTGCCCACCAATTTCCACACGGGCAGCCTAGAGTTATGTTATCAGGATATTCTGGATATTCTGGAGTTTTGGAGATAAGCTGGATGACGAGACGTAGTATTTGTATCTGATAGTATTTATTCCGCTGTGTATTCTGTATGAGGACAAGTTTATAAAACTGTCCATTGTTGTATATTGACTCTGATGATTGATGTATGTATAAAATGATATAGTTCTTTGTTTTAAGAGACTAGTAATTATCTATTATATGTTATTCCGCTGCGATGTGTAAGATTCTGATACTGTTTTCTATTCTGATGTTGTTCTGTTGTCCTTCTTTCTTTTTCTTCTTTCTTCCTCTTTTCCTTCTCTTCTTCTTCTGCCTTTTTCTTCTTCTTAAACCATCATAGTTCGTATTCCCGTTCATTTTGAGTTAATCAATGGAGATTAGTGGTTAATCAAGAGGGACGGATTTGCGGGCCTTGACAAATTCCCTTTTTATTACAAAAGTTGATAAATTCATCAATATCGAACTCTCCTCCGTGATCGCTTCGAATATTTTTTTTTTAATCTTTTGAATTATGTATTCTTTTTACAAAATTCCTAAACGTTTTAAAACTATCACTTTTATATATTAAAAACAAAGTTCAAGTATATCTTAATAAATCATCAACAATTACAAAAACATATTTATTATGATTTATTGATCTAACTTGAGTTGGACCAAATAAATCTAGGTGAAGTAATTCCAAAGGTTTATTAATGGAAATTTCATTTAGAGATTTAAAAGAAGATTTTCTTAGTTTTTCTTTTTAACAAGCATTACATAAATTATTTATTTTAAAATTCATTTTAGGTAAACCTCTTACAATTTCATGTTTGCTAATTTATTTAATAATTTAAAGTCAATACGACAGAACCGTTTGTGCCATAGCCATGGATCATTCGAATTTGCTACAAGACATGTTACTATCATTATTAACTTTCACATTAAAAATATAAGTATTTCATTTTCTTATACTTTCAAAAAGTAATTTTTTGTATTGATCAAAAATATTACAACTATCTTTTTCAAATTTAATCTTAAAGCCTTTATCATATATCTGACTAATACTTAATAGATTATGTTATAAATTATTAACTAGGTAACCATTAGTTATAAAGAGTGAATTTGGGTAACCATCATTGCCGACACCCCTTATTTCAATGATGTATCCATTTGAATTGTCACCAAAGATGTGAAACCTCCGTCCGTTGGTCTAATATTAGTAAGCATGTTGGAGTTTCCCATCATGTAGTTTGAACATCCGCTATCTAGAATCCGTTTTCTCTTTTAACTAATATGAGTGGATATTTGCAATAAACAAACCAATTTATTAGTACCCAACTCCTACGATATGGTCCTGGGGTTAAGTTTTTGGTAACATACCCAAGAGGGTTTGGTAGAACCTTTAGAAGAATAATTAATATTTTTTCAAACATCATATATATTTCTTTCTAATCAGATTATTATTAGTTTTAGGTACCTATATTTTTATTGCCTTATTTTCAGAAATTCCTTTTTCCTTAGAGTTACTAGATGTTTTAAATTTTGTATAATGAAAACTATTTTTCTTTTGATTTTTCTTACTTAAATTCCAAACCATTTTACGTGCTGGTCTAGAATTCTTTATTAAATTTGATAAATTTTCTTGCCCTTTATTAAATTTTGAAATATTTGTAGAAATCTTTTCTACTTTTCCTTAAACTCTAAATTTTCATTTTCAAGAATTTTTATTTTTAAAGTTAATTCACAGTTTTCTTTTGACAATTTGACATTTTCATTTCTGTAAGAATCAACTTCATTTTCTAACATAGAAATTTTATTTGTCAAATTTTCAAATGAATTTCATGAATTCTCTAATTCTTTAATTATTTTACATAAGTTAATATTTTTATTTTATGAGGAATCCATTTCCTTTTCCGAATAATCAATTTAAGAATTTGAATTGTTATTTGAAAGTTTTAAATCTTTATTTGAATCCTTCAAAAATTCACATTCCTTAAAAAATTCTATTTTTTCTTGAAATAAAATTTCTGTTCCATTTTCAGAAATGGATTTTTCTAGAGATTGCTTTTAAGTTTCAATTACTTCTTCCAAAATTGTTTTCTCATCTTTTAACAGAGTTATTTTTAATTTATCCCTATTTAAGTTAACCGTGATTTTATGTGTTTTTCTTAAATTTCTAAATTTTTCATCTAATTCTGTACGAAATTCAAATAATCATTATAAGTTAAATCAGATTATATCTCACTTTTATGGCCATGAAGCAAACGTAAGCTTGTTCAGTATCGCTATCACTATCTGAAGATGATAAGGAGTCTGAATCATCCTAAGTGGCTTGGGATGCAAAAAAAATTCTTTCGTCGAATTTTCAAATCTAATCTTATTCTTGAACTCCTTCTTTCCATTATTTTGAAATGGAAAATCTTTTATGATATGTTCAAATTCATTGCGGCCAAACCATATAGATCATGAGCTGTTGTTATTATTATTATTTCCACTTTTTACTTGCCTTTTGAATTTTCTATAGATTTTTGCTATGAAGGTCGTCTCGTCTTCATCCAGTTCAGAGTCCTCCTTAACTTGAAATTCTGTGTTTTTTCTTCTAGTTCTGTATCTTTCTAGCCTGCAAATTCACCTTATAGGACATTAGATTATTGATTAACTCCTCAACTTTGAGTTGAGTGAGATCGTTAGCTTCTTCAATTGCTAGTACTTTTCCCTCCCAATCATTGGTTAAAGAGTTTAATATTTTTGAAACAATGTCAAATTCAAATAAAGTTTCAACCAATCCTACTAGTGCATGTGTAATGTCTTGTGTAACAACTAGCACCTTAATGGGCCTGAATTTTGACAAAATCGAATCCAAGTCCATTAGGGCACAGTCGTTGGTTTTGGTAACCTGTTTACAGAGACCGATGACTTCTATATGTGGCTTTATAATATATAATTGTCGCATCTATCGTTAATAATGTCCTAGCTGTGTGAGAAAAAGTACCTAAGCCACTCAATACCTTCTTAATGGAACTAGGCAGACTCTGACCATTTAATACATTATTTAAGGCAGGTCCTCATCATTTAATACCTAACCCAAGGAGGACCACTTACCGATACCTATCTAGCTTCCATTGCATGGAAATCTCTTCGGGCACTTAATACTTTCTATTGAAGTGGACCTTTCCGAGATATCCTTCACCATGCCTAACCGCTAACCCTGACCATTGAATACTTCCTAAATAGGGATGAGGTGGGCCCTTAATCAACCACTTAATACCTTCGATCAAGAAAAAGGTCCTATAACCTTCACATATCCTTTTTCCCATAGGTCCTATGGTTGGAGATGTCTCACATCAGAAGTAAGTGTACACAGCTGTTGGTAGCCTCTGACATCGCATCCCAACCCATTAAGTTCAATTAATTATTCGAAGCTTTATTATTAGACAAAACCCATTAATCCTATTTGCATGTTTAAGGCTACATAATTCACTCTAATGAAAATTATCTTGCCTTGTGATATTTAATTACCACTTTGCATGTTTTATAGATTATCTCTATAAATGTCCCTTTTGTCCGTAATAAATGATTATTATCCTAACGAACATTCCCTAAAGACATTTATTTACTTGTTCAAATCCTACCATTATTTATTTCTTGTTGTTTCCATAATTATCCTAATAATTTCATTAATCGGTCCCGTTTCCTCTATTTATAAACTATTTAATTTCTTGTAACTTCCAATTTATTATACATTTATTGCCTGTTCATTTTTGGAGTTTCAATCCTTTCATCTTTATTTTCTAATCTTACCATTTATTACACGATCTATTCTAACATTCAATTTTCATTTAATGCGAACATTAATGTATAGTACGTTGTATTAATTATATTTTTATTTTGAATATTTCCGTTCGGTTATATATGTTTATAAATCTATTATTGCGTTTTCAGTTATTAATCCTTAACTAGAATATTTCATTTTATATTTTAATCTGTTAGAATTATCCTTCCAAAAAGGTTTTCCTTTATAACCTTCCATAAATTAACCTAAATTAAGAGATTTGCTTAGTTTGAATTTACAAGCAATTATTTTTTCCTCTTTATTAAAATAAATGGTGCAAACAACAGAAAGAAAATCCATGATTTGCACATCCCTTTCTTCTCTTGATGTATATTCCTTGTCAAAATATGTTGCACTTTTTCTATGAAATTAAGATGTTAGAAAAATTCATGGAGGTTAAAGACAGTACTTCCAACAAACTAAAATACAAAATTCACATTCTAATAGAATCATAACAAATCTACTTATGCTAATATTTCTACATCCCAATTGTAGATCTAAAACAAATTCCACATTTTATCCATAGCCAACTTTTAATAACTTGGGAAGATCAAATCTACATATTATCCATAGTCAACTTTTAATAACTTGGGGACTAATTTCCAGATCCATATGTAAACTATATTCATATTCATTGACAGAATATGTAAGTTATGTTTTACACATTTAATTCAAGCCTACAACTCTTTAGACCTTATTTACGCATAAACATCAAATAAAATTCCAATGAAATAAATTCCGATGTTATAAGTAAATTACATAATTCCCACTCACCTTTAGAAGCTTTTCAAATTCCCAGATCTTAATCTGATTCCTTGAATCAACTCCACTTCCTTTTTAATCCCAAGAAATATGTATAAAAGGTTATATACATACAATTAGAAGTACAGATTTGAGAAGAGATTTGAGAAAAAAGGGAATATAGATCTATAATATTGAGATTTACCTTTTTATTGCGCAATGCTGATCTTTTCCTTCTCTCCTTCTATTTATTTTCTACTCTTTTCCAATTTGTATAAATACATATTATTTTAAAGTTAGGAGGAATAATGGAGTAGAGGAAATGGCAAAGCTTCGCTGCCCTTGATCATAAAATATGAGAAGAGAAGTAAGAGTTAGGCCTATATATATAGGCTCGCAAATCAGTCGTATCCGTTAGATTAAAATTATTAAATCTGGGTCATTGGGCGAGGTTCAAACCACACCAGAAACACATCGATTAATCGACCATACCCCTATTAGTGATCAACCGCTAATGATCATTCGGCCCATAGTAGGGGTCGACTAGTGGGGTCCCAGTTTAATCATATATTTATTACCATATTTTGTTATTTAATTATTTTCGTTCTAATTTCTTTAAACGTCTATAACTTCTTCGTTTGAACTCTAATCGCGAAACATCAAATATAAAAGTTTCTCAAAAAATCATCATGAACGCAATGGTGCAAGTTTAATGCTCAAATTCCACTATTTTCTCAAATTCCCTTTTTGGAGCCTAATTAGTTATTAAATTATTAACGTAAATTTACAGGGTGTTACATTCTTTCCCCTTAAAAGAATTTGGTCCCCGAAATTACTCCAATAATTAAATCATAGGGTAATGCAGTAACCACCCTAAACTGCTCAACCAATTAGTGTACAAGCAATTTTTCAACCAAACGTGCACAAGTGCATAGTGTATCACAACATAGAGAACATGTATGTAAAATGATTCTAAATCGGACCCTCCTATATAAATGTATTCTTTTGAAAATATTATGCAAATAACCTATATATACTGGTAGTTCTATATGTATGTAGGTTTTGAAAGATCATTTTTCACACAAAAATTCCATACTCCAATGAATAGAAACATGGTTAATTCCTACTATCCAAAAATCTAACATATCATATTTTCGTATCCAATGTTTACTCCTATGCCGGGAAAGAAATTTAGGTGGATAATTTTAAATTCTTACCACTCTATTGGGCATCAGTCCCATTATACATTGGAAATTTACTCGTTGCCCCAAATTTTCTCCAAATTATCCATGTACAATATGCATAATGAGACTTCTTTTCAAGCTCCCAAATGAAAGTGGATCCAAAAACGGATTCTCATACGTCATTGACAAGGTATCAAAATAGAAATCCCAAGGCTTAAAACAGCCTTTCCTTTGTTATCATCCACACTTATCCTGACGTCAATATTAATGCACCGTTAAATTCATATTTATTAACCCATTAATCTTTTCTACACTTAGTACGTGGCATTAGGAAACCAAAAAATTTCCATAAAAATATTTTCCACTTTTCAATCAGATTTTCACACGGTCTGAAAAGTCAAACTTCCAAAATGATTAAACACCACTTTCTTTTAAAACATTTGGTCAAAAACGTCCAAAAATAATTTAAATGCCAAAAATAATTTAAATGCTAGAATCTCTCTCAATTTTTTAACGCAGTTTTTCAAAACATTCAACCTTTCCATATAGATAAATCAAGCCATATTTCAACGTAGTCGGAAATCAGTTATGAGTTAACGCGTATGTTCAACCCTAGCATTTCACAATTAATTCAAGACCGTTAAACTTATTCTTTTGTTTTAATATGACGACTCATTAGTCAATTTGTAAATTTTAGCTTTTCAAGTAACAAGAATAATGACCTGTGATTCCACAACAACCTTGCATGTTATACGCTCGTTAAAATTTATTATTTTATAAATTTTTAGTCTCATATCTTATGGCTCTAGCACTACTGCCAGGCTCGAATCTCTCGGATCTCGGCCTGGACCTACCGGATAGCAACTAGCTCGGGGCTTTGGTATCCTCTAGTGCCATGTCCTTGCTCCACCTCCTGCTGCGGCTATTCTTCTACTATTGGCATTGCTACCTCAGCCGGTGGCTTAGGAATCCCTATCTTCTTAAGAGAGGCTCTATCGAATGGGGAGGGACCTTCTTCTGGACTGGCTCTCCAGAGAGGTTCGCTCTGTATCGCCTAAAGACACGAGTGAAGAGATGGAAATACAGAAATTAGCTTTGGAAAGTACCAACTCTAGGACTAATACAGTTGCTCATGATAGCACGAGCCCAATTGATAGCCATACCACCTATGATGGCGTAGGAGGGCTTTTTTACCAACGGATAAATCTGATCAAACCACCCTGTCTTTGGAATTATGTTCTACTGAACTATGGGAACAAGGAGGTAGGCTGTAGGTCACAAATTTTCTGACCTTCAAACACCAATGTCTCAATAAAAGATCCACTCCAAAATTTCCATATCAGTCATCTCCACATCATTCAAATCCGTTCCCTCCATGGCTATCCCCAAAATATCGTTGAAATCATCGTCAGAAAAATTGATCTTGAATCCATTCACTTCCGCTTGAAGATTGTTGATATCTTCATCAAAGTTGTATACCAGATGGGTGTCAAATAGACGCATGCAATGCAGGTAGCATTCTCGTTCAACAGTGTCATGGTGGAGGATTGGTGCTAATCCTGCTATCATGAACAATTCCTCAAGTCCAAGGCGACGAAATCTCCAAATTTGGCTAGCCGTCCTTGAAGAAAAGTGAAATTTACTAAGGCCAAGTAAATGGAGATTTTCTGGTCACTCTGATCGAGCCAACGATCTATTGAGGGTTCAGATCCAAATAGCGTGAAGAAGAGCTGGAGGTTTGAGGTGGTGCTATGGATTGAATTGGGGTCGGAGAGGGGAGATTGGGTTCAGATCCGGAGAGGTGGCGGAGATAGATTCGGCGTGCAAAAATTGATGCTTGGAAAGGGAAGCTGCTTCTAGAGTGGGGCTTACTGTAGTGGAGAGGGAGGCGGTGTCGCTCGTCGTTGCAGGGGAGGGAAAGGAGGAGCGACAGCCTTGATTTGGGGAGGAGGGGATTAGGTTCAGCTATGAGAAAGAGGGAACAATGGAGGAGAGGCGGTCGAACGGACGCGACATATAAAGTCATGTTCTAGGTTCAGGTCATGCCCTAAACCCGTTAACCAGTCGACCGCCTTAGTGTTATTGGTCGATCGATTGCCGAATTTTAGGCCCAGGTTGAACTTGGACCCTATACAAGCCGGATTAATTAATAACAATAACAATGATTATCGTTTCAAATCGTTTTCTTCGGTCTGACATGATCCAAATATTCATGTCCTCTTCACGATGGTGCCCTAGCTTATCGTCTTGCTCTACGAAACCTTTCCTCGATTATTCGCATTATTCCTAACTCATACTGCTTCTTCCATCAACAGCTTCGAAAACCCAAAATATTCTAGCTACAATTCTCCATATTATTATGTACGGGAATATTCCTCCTATTTGCTAGCGGGTAATTCTACACTTCCTAACAACATACCCCCAAACTGAATTTTAATGTCATTTCTATTTTATCCACCCCTCAGAGAGAGAGAGAGAGTTTTAAGAGCTTTCAATTCTTTAAACAGGAAAAATCGTCGAGCTATAAATACACCCGCTTTCATTTTTAATTTGTTTCCAAAATAAAAAACTTGTTTTGCCAAAAACATTTTATACCAAAATCAGCTTTTATTTTATTATATATCAAAGAATTTCATTACTTTTTCAACCGAAGCTTTTTAACACAACCAAATTCATTGGTATATATTTTTCATCAAAAATTAATTTTCAAAACTATCTTGCTTTTCAAACAACAGTTCCCAGATGGACCCTTTGAAAAAATATTATTTTTTTCCTTTTTGAAAAACTCATTTAAATATTAAGGTATTCTTATATGGGATCAGACTAAGAAATGGGATTTGCTTCTCTTAAACAAAATTCAGTTCGTCATCTTGTGGTGATTGATGAACATTCTCTTGTGAGAACTTGCCTTTGGATGCCTGCGATATATCGATTCTTAATTCCCACTTATCTGGATAAAATGTGCACCTTCAATCGTCAATCCATCAAAATCCATAATCACAAGGTAGCGAAGTCTTAGCAATCAGGTCAACCATCCAACCTTTGGAATCCCTCCATATGTCGTGCTCATGCTCTTCAGAGTTAACACATTACATCATCCAATGCTCCATGGAGTAATCGAGGTAGGCATGTAATTCTTAACTCAATAAAATTTTCCAACTCATGGTTGCCTCGCCCATCCTTTCAGAGTATAGTCGCAACTATTCTATGGTCTGAATTTATAAATCTCAACGTACACTTAGGTACAAAAATGAAAATACATACTCTTGGTATATCCTAACCTATATGATCGACTAACCTAAGCTCTAATGCCAAATGTAACAGTCTATGCCTTAATGGGCCCAATTTCGTTAAAATCGAATCCAAATCCATTAGGGTACAGATCGTTGGTTTTGGTAACCTGTAATAAACATAAGTATATCAGAAATCGATCATATTAAACTCACGATGAAATAGAAAATATAATAGGATATAAATATTGGTTGAGGCTACTACCTTGGAATCAATGATATTCCTTAGACATTCAATTGCCTGTCAGTACCGAGCATGAATAAGAAAACTACTCCATCAACCGTTTCGTCTTGCTCTGGTGGCCTGTTTCTCCAAATCTATCATGTATGTTATAATGAGGAGGGGATCAAAACAACATTTTGGTGATTGGAAAATTGCATACTTTATCCATAACAGAAACTTATACTGATTGGTTTCCATTTAAATGTTATGCCTTATTATTTCTGGTTAATCCATTTAATTTCATATGCGCGTACGATATGTCTACCTAACCTTCTCTAAGGTATAATACTGACATATGCCTATTGTGCATACGCTACCCAAAACCTGGCCACTTAATACTTCTTGAATAGGGAGGAGGCAGACCCAATGGCTATTTAATATCTTAATCCCTGAAGCGGGCACTTCGCATCGTCAACGTCGGTCTATCGATTCTAGCTACAGAGACCAATGACTTCTATATATGGCTTTATAATATATAATTGTTGCATCTATCGTTAATAATGTCATACCCATATGAGAGATAGTACTCAAGCCACTTAATACCTTCTTAATGGAAATAGGTAGACTCTGACCATTTAATACAGGCAGGTCCCCATTATTTAATATCTAACCCCAAGGCGGACCCCTCCCCGATGCCTATCTAGTTGATATTGCATGAAAATCTTTTTGGCCACTTAATACTTCCTATTGAAGTGGACCTTTCCGAGATATCCTTTTTCATGCCTAACCGCTAACCCTGACCATTTAATACTTCCTAAATATGGAGGAGGCGACCCTTAATCAACCACTTAATACCTCTGACCCAAAAGCAGATCCTACATCCTTCGCATATCCCTTTTCCTATAGGTTCTATGGTTAGAGATGTCTCACATCTATAGTAATTGTACACAACTGCTGGTAGCCTTTGAGTGAAGGGTAGACTTTTGTTGTGTAACTTTACTGACTTCGCATCCCAATCAACTAAGTCCAATTAATTATTCTAAGCTTTATTATTGAACAAAGCCCGCTAATCCCTATTTGCATGTTTAAAGCTACATAATTTACTCTAATGACAATTATCTTGCCTTATGACATTTAATTACCATTTAGCATGTTTTATTGATTATCTCGATAAATGTCCCTTCTGTCCATAATAAATTATTATTATCTTAACCGACGTTTCCTAAAGACATTTATTTACTGCTTCAAATCTTACCATTATTTCTTTCTTGTCCCTTCCATAATTATCTTACCAATTTCATTAATCGGTCCCGTTTCCTCCATTCATAACCTATTTAATTTCTTGTAACTCCCAATTTATTACACATTTATTGCCTATTCATTTTTGGAGTTACAATCCTTCTATCTTTATTTCCTAATCTTACCATTCATTACACAATCTATTCTAACGTTCAATTTTCATTTAATGCGAACATTAATGTATAGTATGTTGTATTATTTTTATTTTTATTTTGAATGTTTTAGTGTGGTTATATATGTTTATAAATTTATTATTGTGTTTCTAGTTATTAATCCTTAAGTAGAATATTTCATTCTATATTTTAATCTATTAGAATTATCCTTCCAAAAAGTTTTCCCATTATAGCTTTCCATAAATTAACCTAAATTAAGAGATTTGCTTAGTTTGAATTTACATGGAATTATTTATTTCCTCTTTATTAAAATAGATTGTGTAAACTAAGAAAATAAATCTATGTTTTACACATCTCTTTCTTCATTTGATGTATATTCCTTATCAAATCAAATGTTGCACTTTTTCTATGAAATTAAGATATCAGTGAAATTCATGGAGGTTAAACGGACAGTACTTCCAACGAACTATATCTAAATTATTTTAATAGTATAATCTAAATTATTCTAATATTTCAACAACCCAATTGGAGATCTGGAACAAATTCTACATTTTATCCATATTCAACTTTTACTAACTTGGGGGCTAATTTTCAGATCTGGGTGTAAATAATTTTCCTATTCATTTACAGAATATGTAGGTGGTGCTTTATGCTTTTAATTAATGCCTACAACTCTTTGGACATTTATTTAGGCATAAACATCAAATAAAACTCTAATGAAATAAATTCCAATGTTATAAGTAAATTACATACCCACTCACTTTTAGAAGCTTTCCAAATCCCCAAATCTGAATCTGATTCCTCAAATCAACTCCATTTCTTTATTAATCCCAAGAAATATGTAAAAAAAAGGATATATACATACCATTAAAATTACAGATTTGAAAAGAGCTTTGGAAAAAAGGGGAATATGGATCTATAATATTGAGATATACCTTTTTATTGTGCAATGCTAACTCGCTCCTTCTCTTCTTCTATTTATTTCTATTCTTCTCCGATTTGTATAAATACAGATTATTTTAAAGTTAGGAAGAATAGTGAAGAAGAGGAAATGGAAAAGCTTTGCTGCCATTGATCAGAAAATATGAGAAAAGAAGGGAGGGGTTATGGCTATCTTTATAGACTCTCGAATCAGTTGTATTCGTTAGATTAAAATTACTAAATCCGGACCGTTGGCCGAGGTTCAAACCACAGCTGAAATGCATCGACTGGTTGATCGGACCCCTATAAGCGGTCTGCTAGCGGTCGATCGGCCCATACCAAGGGTCGACTGGTGAGGTCCTGGTTTAATCGTATATTTTTACCATATTTTGTTATTTATTTAATTTCATTTCCATTTCTTTAAACTCCAGTAACTTCTTCGTTTGAATTCTGACCGTGAAAATCCAAATATGAAAGTTGCTCCGAAAATAGCCACGAACACAATAGTGCAGGTTTCGTCGCCAAATTCCACCGTTTGCTCAAATTTCATTTTTGGAGCCTAATTAATTTTTAAATTATTAATGTAAATTTACAGGGTGTTGCATCTTGTAAATGGGAGTACATATCATAAATATTTTCATTATCCTTCATTCTAAAATTTTAAAATTGACTTTTTAACATAGTTATTCTAGATTGTTTATATAACAACCCGGATTTTCGAACACTTTATAATTGAATATCGGAATTATTTAAACATTTAAATCGTGTATTTAATATGAATAAAAATAATTTCAAATACTTATTTGAATTCTTTTTAAATAATAAACGATAATGGTGATATTTTAGTTTATAATTAAAGTGAGTGGACTTATTTTAATAACAATTCTTGTTAATTAATGTGTGAAATTATCATTTTGGGACTATGACTCAGATTTTGATGAAACTAGTGTCATTGGATCAAAAATAATGAATTGTTGTGCGCCGACAAGTTACATAACAATCGGATGTACTGTTTATTTGTGCGAGCTCAGAACGTCGGACAATTAATTTGAGAAATTAGAGAAATTAAAATATAATATTTATTTTATTATAAATACACCCACACTTAAACCTTACTCCATCACTTCTCTCTCCCTCTCACTTTTCACACTTTCTTTTTTCTGTAAATCAAAATCAAGGAAATAAAAACAACCGCCACCCTTCAAATAATTCTTCCCAACGCTAGAAGCATCAATAGATCTCGATTTTAGGTTCGTTGGCTTCATATAAGTGAGAACCTTGAATCCATGTGAACGTTGTTGAGTGCGATGCTACTTGGGAAGATGCGATAGTAATGGCTGTATCTAGGGTTTTGTTTTGGAAGTAACTAAGCTGATGATAGGCCTTGTTGTTAGGGGCGTTGAGTTTCTCTGGTGAAGGAGCACGTGTGGGAGGAGTCTGGTGAGTTGTGGTACTATACAACAAATCGCAACATTATGTTTGTCGTATTATGGTGGTTCAGTCGCAATTTGAGACATGGTGTCGAGCTTGATGATGTGATGTGGAATGGGGAGCTCTCGCGAAGTGGAGTTGATTGGAGGAGGTGTGGCGGCGTTTTGTCGAGCGTGGAAGGATGATGTGCACATAAATGTGCATATATTTACATCCATATTTTATCTCTTTTTATTTAAATAAACATCATATTTGGGAATTTTAACATGTTTAAAATCAAAATTCAATTATTTTCAAACCATCATATTTTCATCTTCATTCAACGGCAAAATGGTCATTTTTGTGCTTGTGTCAATTTAAGAATTTTTACTTGGACATTTTTTGAAAATTTTATAGAAATTTGGATGCATATGGAAGAGGCTTATATGAAGATACATGCATGCACAAATGAAATACAAAGGAATGAAGAGGAAATAATTCAAATTCAAGATCATGGAGGACCCCACCCACTTACCTAAATGTACAATTATGAGCTAATGGACAACTAAGCGGAGGTTAAAGCTTCATGCACAATTGATGATGGATTAATTAGTGGCTAATGGTTACTTGGTGGCCACACTTCCTAAAGCGCATTTTAGGAAGCCCCCTAAAAATAGAATTTGGGTTTTATGCATGTATATATAGCCCTCTTATGTACATGAAACTATCATCTACTCTTTCATTTTACTTAGGAAATTAAGAGATCAAATTGTAAGCTCAATATTCTATGAAATAAAAATGGCTTCCAAGCCTCTTTCTTCTCTCTTTTCTACATGCTTTTCTTTTTTTTCATGTTAATGCTTTTATTTATGTTCTTTTCTTTTCTTTGTTAGTAGAATAGTTTTACATTCATGCAAGTAGTGTAGCTTAATTCCTTTTGTTGTAAGTAGTTTAATTACATTCTCTTCTTTGCTATTTTTCTATTTTCTTCTCTTTTTAATGTTGAAATTTACTTGTGTTGCTTCAATGCCACAAATGAGTAGCTAAACCCCTTCAATTTAGGGATAATGAAGCTTTCAAATGTTATGTAATTTCAACATTTGTTGTGATTTTTGATCTCTTTGTTTGTGCTTTATGAAAGTGAATTTTGATGCAAGTTTATACAAGTGGGTTTGATAGCTCATATTGCTTATGCAAATGAACTATTCTTATTCAACATAAACACAATTTGCATCATCATTTGCTAATCCATTTTTGATTGTGAAATTAAAGTTAAAATTAAATTTGATGATCTATATTACTAGTTACAATAATAAATAGATCATACTTAAAATAGCTTTTGCATTGGCTTCATTTTCATGAGAATTATAAGTGTTTTATTTGTTGTATTATAGTTTGATGGTTTGAGTTATGTTAATTAATAACATAAACAAATCATACTTATGATAAATACAACAATATTTCACTTAATATAAAAAGCTAGAGATCACAAATTGTTTGTTTTTTGATTTACAAAAATATGAGAGTGGATTTGCCTCTAAATTGTTCTCTAGTTCAATAGTTTTTAAATCAAATTTCAATTCTAGTTTTAACTTCATTTTACTTCTAGTTAACAATTTATCCTCCATTTGGTCTAGTTTGATTGAATAGATTTTTAAAAATCACCAATTCCCTGTGGATCGACCCATATTCGCCACGTACTACAAGTGTACGCCGTGCGCTTGCGGTAAAATTTATTTCTAAATTCGTTCGACGGTTTTCTAAACCGATAGAATTTCCATCGACGAACAAAGCAAAATGGAGGAGAGGATGCACAATTTTGTGCATGCACAACATGTACAAGGGTGGGAGCATTTTCAAATTGGGAAAGAAGGATTAGGTATTTAATTAAGCAATTAAGTGAATTAATTAAATTATATAATCCAAAATTATTATAAAACCCATAACTATTGCATATGAGGTCCAATCGAGATGTCGTCTTCACCGTTGCATTCGTAGTAAGATTTTCTATAGCTTGGATTGGTTTAGGCTTTGGTGAGTTTGCTCACCAATTGATTTGTATATTGTTGTGATATAATTGTTTGTTGTGTTAAAAATATAAATAGTATAAAGAACAATACAAGCATTACTTTTGGACCCCTCCTTGCTTTTGAAATAAAGTGACAACAATATATGTAGTATAATCTCTCTTTTAATCATTTATAACATGTATCGTGGCCCATACTACTTGTTTACACATTTGATATTGTTGTTTGATAAAGTTGGAAATTGGGTGTGAATGGTTGAAGCGAAACTGTCGCTATAAACGCACTTTGAAATCTCATGTATTTTATACTTGTTAAATTGGTAAAAATGTGAATATATTATCGAAATATATATAAGGTTTTCTATACACATATTTTAGGTGTGTTTGACCCAAAGGAATTGGTTTGGAAAGTTATTGAAATTGTGAAACAAAGTGGTGTTGAAAATCCTGGTTTTGGTAAAGTATAAAAGGCTTTACTTTAGATATTTTTCCAAAATCTTTTTAAAAGGAGTTTGTGATAAGTTATTAAAGTATTTCAATAATAAGTTTAAAGTTTAAATATGTTTTATAATTATTTCTAAATTTCAGATTTTAAATTATAAAACAAGCTTTTGTGGTTTTTAAATAAGTTATAAATTAAAATATTTTGAAGCAATATTTTAAGTAATATTTTAAACCATATTTTAAAGTATTTTAAAGTACATTTAAGTATATATATTTTTTAGGAAATTAGTGATTATTTTATTAAAGTTATTTTAAGCTTATGTAATATAAATATCATTTAAAAGAGGTTTTTAGTAAATATATAAGTTGAAAGGTAAATTAAGCCTTTTATAAAGTAACAAAGGAAAGTTTGGATTTTAACACTATTTGTAAACAAATAAGTGGTTTTGTGAAGTTAAGTGAAAGTACATTAATTTGTTAAATTAATGTAGAGATAAGTATTTATAATTGAGATTGTAATTATGACTTCAATGAGGAATACTTTAAAGTAACAATAAGAGAAATGGTTTTGGGCTTGTTGTAAAATTTGTTTGAGTAATAATTGTCTTAAATCCGTATAAACGTAATTTAATTTTTAAAGAGAGTTTTAAAAATAATAATTAGGTAAAGTTTTTTGGGTTTGTTGTAAACAATATTTTAGTAACTGTTAACGAGGAAAAGTGAACGCTAACACCCGGTGTGTGTGATAGAATCGTGAAAGCACCACCCGTTGGTACGGGAACAGAATATGAGTTGAAAATAGCAGAAATGCAGTAAATGAACAACAGATTTATAGTGGTTTGGCTCGTAATTGAGCCTACATCCACTTTATAGTCTTTTATTGCTGATTCGGTTACAATTTGATACAATATCTTTCTATAAACGATACAACTTGATCATGAAAACATTCTTGACTACTAGCTCGATCTTCGATGATGAAACTCGACGAATCCGTATTGGATGTTAGGAGCTCTTCTCGAAGATTGTTGTAGTGTCTCGAATGCTTGAAGATCTTTGATTGCTGAGTGAGAGGAGGCTTCGACAGCGTAACGGCGCTTGGAGAAATGAATGGCCCAAAAGTCCCCCCCAAGTTGGAAGTGATGGGGTATTTATAGGAGCTGATCTGGACTTAGGAAATTTCTCTAAGTCTTTAAGTCGTAACCGACTTAGGGTAGGTCGGTGACGAGTTAAGGGATAGGGTTAGGTCGGCGACGAGTTAAGGGATAGGGTTAGGTCGGCGACGAGTTAAGGGATTGGGTTGTTCTGGGCCCATCCTGTGGCTGTCTTTGACAAGTATTAAGTCGTAGCCGACTTATCAGACCTTAACTCGTAAGGCCTTAACTCGCAGCCTTTAAGTCGTAAACCCACTAAGTCGTAACTCGTTAGGTCGGAGCCTCCTTAAGTCGGAGCATTTCATGACTCGGAATCTTCCTTAGGTCGTAACCTTTAGGTCGCAGCACTACTAGGTCGCGGAGTCTTTAGGTCGCAAGCTTCCTTATGCTGTGACTTGTTGAGTTAGTATACTTTTTAACTCGGTAGGCTGCAAGTTCCCATAGGTCGGCAATCTGTTAACTCGGCAGGCCTTGCTAACTCACAATTTGCTAGGTCGGTAGGCTTCTTTAAGTCGTTATGTCGTGTTAACTTTCTTAAGTCGGCAAGCACCTTAAGTCAGCCAGTATCCTAAGTCGGCATACTTCTTAAGTCGGCAAGCACCTTAAGTCAGCCAGTATCCTAAGTCGGCATACTTCTTAAGTCGGCAAGCACCTTAACTCGGCTCCTGCTAGGTCGTGAGTCGAAAAGGGGGTTAACATTTGCCCCTCGAAGTATATGCCTAAACCATAGGTCGTATGCTTCGATTCTCTTAACTCGCTTCTTGGTAAGTGTGTTAGATCGCGACCGACTTAAGATGAGTCGTAGGTCAGACATGTCGATTCAAATTTCACTGTCCCAGATTATAAATAGCTTAAGTCGTCCCTTCTCTTCCTTCACCTGTTCTTCTTCTCGAATCAGCCATTGACGCAATTTAGAGCTTTCAGAGATAAACTCCAATCATCCAATCGCCGATCATCTTCCTGTTAAACTTCGTAAGTCGATCTGGTCATCGTTCACCCATGCTCACTGTCGAATCGATAACTCCCCAATTTTTGACTTCCATTTGTGTTTAGATGCTGCGATTCATTATGCATAACTCTTTGATTGTTCTGCAATCGCCATTGACCATGTTGTAGTTGTGATAGGGCAGTAATACATCGGATTCGCAGCAAATTCGATTCGATTTGAATTGGCTCCTTGGGTGGTCCAATGGTATGATGGAATAAGGGTCGTTATTGACTGTGAGGCTATTGGGTTAACGGGTTAAGAGTTAGGGAGGAAAATTGGTTGAGGTATTGGCTCGGTCACGACTTAAGGATTTCATGCGATCCAGTGATTTTCATGATTTAAGTCGGAACCGACTTAGCAGTTTCATGTGACCTAGGTTTTGAGTCGCTTCCGAGTTAGGACTTAGAGAATTCCTGGTTGCCTCGAACTAGTTTTTAGCTTCTTTATCTGTCCTAAGACTCGGGGACTGCCGACTTTGACCCATAGGGAATCTTCCTTAGGTCGTCACCGAGTTAGTGCTTAAGCTTTCGGCCACTCAACAGATGATTTTTGAACTGTGCCTGGACTTCGAACTGTTGAACTATGAACCGTGTTGCATGCCTTTCTTTTACATATCACTTCAATTTTGCAAACTAACAATCCTGCTTAATACAACATTCATAGAATACTGGGACGAATATACTATCACCGACTGCCCACATCGAATGACAGATTAGTTGGTAACGAGAAAGTTAAATTAAATGAATATGAACGAGATGCTGTACAATAACCAATTCAAGTGAAGTATTAAAACAAAATCATAATAGTCAAATGAAACTGACTTGTCTGTATTAACACTGCACTTGATCATTGACAAGTTCTGAAATTCTGTAATCGATTGATTGTCAACTAATTTAATTCCAGTTATGCTTGTCTTTTATTTTCATTAGTTTTTTGCACAACACTTCACACTTTTAGGGAACGTGCACCTTCACATTTGAACATTCAGCTGATTGTGTAGAATGTCTTCTCCATAAGAAGGAACAGAGCAAGCTGAAGATGTATTTCCAGTTGCTATCCCGCTGAACGATCCTCCAGAGAGGACTCCTACTACTTTGAGCCATAAAGCCTTTCGTCAAATATGCATCCAGTTTGGCGTTGCTGAAGCTGACGCTTTGCTTCCCGAAATAAATGATATTGCTGACAGGCCGCCTCGTGGCTTTGTCGCAGTTAACCGCCAAATGTGCTCGAGCGGAGCTATTCCCCCATTCAATGACTGCATTCGAGAACTTCTTCTCCAACTATCTATTTCCCCTTTTCAGTTACATCCCAATGGCTACGCCATCTTGCTGGGACTATGCGTGCTTTTTAGGAGAACGCTGGGCCGCTTTCCTACCTTCGGAGAAATTCGCTATCTTTGTACTTTTACCAAAAATAAAGATCATCCCTCCATCATAGTTGTAAGGAGTGCGAGAAATCGTAAGCTGATCACCGGTCTCCCTGAAAGTGTTCATAGTTTCCTGAGCCCGTTCTTCTATGTTCGTTGTCCTCCGGGATTTTACGCCATTTGGAGAGTGGGAAGTACGATTATCTATCTTTTCCCTGTGTTTTTCTAAAATTCTTCGAAGTTCAAATTGTCAAGTGTTAACTTCTTTTTCTACTGTTTCAGCGCTTCCTCCTCCCTCTAGGGAAACTCGTCACAAAACTACCTTCGAGAGGCTTATGGCTGTGCCGGTCGAGGAGAGGAGTGTTCAATTTCTATTGAGAGATGAGTTCCTTCACGAATTTGGACTCTTACATCCTTCCCGTTCCACTCAGCCACATGAAGTCCCTAATTCTTCGGCTGAGGAGTCAGATGCCCCCGCTTCTGCTAAAGAACCTTCACCGAAAGAATTTACCGTTGAGACTTCATTGGTGAAGTGTTCTACTCTTACCGACATTGCGGGGTCGTCCAGTAAGTTAGCACTTGCCCCGGTTTTTGAAGGGGAGGAAAATCTTCACACTCTTGAAAAGACGGCTGAGGTGGAAGTTGAAAAAGATAATTCTCCCATGCACCATGGCGATGATACTTTCGACAGTCTGAGCGACATCATGATAACCTCTCAGGAGCTCTTTAAGGATGATGTTTCTAAAGTGGTTCCTCCTGTTATCGAAGCAACTTCTTCTTTGCAACAAACCACAACGCCTTCCACACAACTTATTGCCATTTCTACACCCAAAAGTGGTTTGTAGTCTGACGCGCGTAGTTTGCACATCACACACACTTAGTATTTTGGCACTTGTATGCACTTAGCTTCTTCAACTTGAGGATTTCTAAAACTGGTCTTTTCCTTCAATTTCAGGTTCTCTGATAGGGCGAAGCGGCTCTTACTACAATAAATTCCAGCGTTACGGAAGCCGTGAGGCTTATGACTTTAGGAGTTATATTGGTGCTGTGAAGGAAACTGATGAGGAGAGGGCTGCCAGAAAGGCTCATGAGAGGCGAGCTCATGAAGAGCGTCGCCGGAGAGAAGACGAGGAATACTATGGGAATAGGGATGAGCGACGTGACTCTTCCCACAGAAGCGACGACCCTTATAAGAGGAAATCTTACGATGACAGGGGGAAGAGTCATACTTCCGATGAGTCCAGCAAACGGGTCAGACTTGACGAGAAAGATACATCTAATATTTCGGAAAAGACTACCGCTTCTATTCCTCCTCATACATCTTCCGGTTCTCCAGCCCTTAAGGAGTTTGACATCCAGACCATCATTAATAGGCCACAGTACCAAGCTGGAGATGGTCCTCCCACACTCCAGAGCCGATTTCCGAATTGGTGTCTGAAAGGAGTGCGCTTTGATTTGGACTTGGTCCCCATTGATAAGCAGGCGATGCTGAAAAATGTCGATGCTGTGAAGCTTGACATCGAAAGAATGTCTGGGTGGCAGAAGCTGGTTGATGAACTTCAAAGGGTCAACCATCTGAACCTTGAAGCGATGATGACCATGGAAAATGATAAATCTGAGTGGGACAAATGGCGTAAGCAGCATGACTCAGAGATGAAAAGCATTAGCGATGGTTATGTGAAGCTCGAAGCTGAAGTTGAAAGACTTAAAAAAGAGCTTGCTACTTCTTCCACTTCTTATTCTCAGAAAGAAGAAATGCTTCAAAAACAAGTTCGAGACGCCCATGCTGCTCAGCGGGATACTGAAGTCAAGCTTGAAGCAGAACAGCATGTTACTAGAAAATATCGTGATGACGTTGCTCACTTCAGGAGAAACTCAGCTCTCGAGACTTAGAAATTGCTAGGCTACAATCCCAGTTACTGAAGGCTGAAAGAGAACGTGATGAAGTTCTCTCTGGTAAAGCCGCAGCCGAAGAATCCCATAAGGCGACCATAGCCACCGTTGACGCGACTCTGTTCGACTTTTATATGCATTGTGTCCTGGGGCGTGGGAGCCTTTCATTTTTGGGACCAGAGTATGAAGTCACCTTAGCGGAGGTATGGGAGGCAATCATTGACTTATTTGGTGGTGCCGGATATTCTGAAACAGATCTTCAAGCTACCTACTTAAGTGAGAGCGATCGTGCTGCCCTTGCCAAAGGAAAAGAGCAGCTCATCCGAGTGCGGGCCGAGGCGACGGGAGAGAAGCTTCCTGAGAAAGAAACACCTCCTATTGCTCCTGCTTATACTTCGGCTTTAGCTCATGCGGATATTACTGGCTCTAGTTCTCATTCCACGCCTCCCGCTAAGGTTGACAAAGAAACTGTATCCACCCCTACAGAGGAAGAGGCAATGAAGGACTTCCAAGCTCGGGAATTTGAGATTGATCTTGCTAAACCGGCTTCTCCAGGTAACTTTGACGATTCACGGTCTTCTTTTTTCTCGGAGAATACTGATTTTGATTTCTTTTATTATGCAGCAGTCGCGCCGGAAACTGCACCAATTCTTCCTCCTTCAGCTGTCGTTCCTCCTCCTTCTCAAGTTATATCTCTTCCAGCTTCTCAACCTGGTTCACAGGAAGAACCAATAGCGGCCCTTCAAGGTTTAGACGAACCACTTGCTTCCGAAGAACAGAAGGCAGGAGGTCTGGAAGATAGCGAGAAGACCCCGGAGCAGTCTTTTGATTATGACACAAAGCTTTCCACATTTCTTGCTCCGGGGAGTGAGTCTTCTTTCAAGAAGAAGGGGAAACGTGTGGTTTCGAAGAAAGGAAAGAAGAGTTCTTCTGCTGCTGGGGATGAGACAGAGATTGATCCGGCTGAGTCTCTTTCTCCTTCTTCTCCGATGCGGCCTACGAAGCTAATTACCAGGCCGGGTAAAAGCTCCAAGGGTGGGAAGAAGGAGAAATGAGTTTGATTTTGCATTTTCTGCTTTTTGTATTGACCGGGGATTGTGCGGATTCCAGTCTCCGCTTCTTTTTGTAACCTGTACAATGTAAAAATTTCTCATAGTGTTGAAATAAATAGATATTTTTCTTGTACAAATCCTTGTGTATGTAGGAATACATCTGTTTTTCATTTGAAGTGTAGAGTAAACGATTCTTTTCACTTGTACAAAATTTTTTGTCTGTGTTTCAAGAACGCATTTACTCCACATCTTTATTACGTGATATTGCAATGAACTTGTGGTATGTTGCTTGTATATTACTTTTATTAATGTAACTGAATTGTATAATGTTGCCCCCATACCACAAGTATATTGTAATATTTCTTGATTTCACAAGACCGATACTCTTATTTTAGAGAATAACTTTCTACTTTTTCAGGGAAGAATTATTCTGCTTTTAATAGAGTATATCTTGTCTTTGGAGAAATCTTTATTTTCTTTTTCTTCCTGAAGAACACTTCGATTTCTGGGAATGATCACTTTTATTTGTTTGAAAGTGAATTTTCCTGCACAGTGAAATGAACTTCTGAAGAAGGTTTTGATTTTTGTGCCCCAGTAAAGGGTTTATTTTTGGTACTTCAAGCAAGGTGAAGTACGCCTCTGAAGAGGTCTTTTGGTCTCCGAAGAGAAGCGATTTTGGTCTCCGAAGAGAAGCAATTTTGGTCTCCGAAGAGAAGCAGTTTTGGTCTCCGAAGAGAAGCAGTTATGGTCTCCGAAGAGAAGTAGTTTTGGTCTCCGAAGAGAAGCAGTTTTGGCATTTCATCTCTGGTGAAGTGGGTCTCCGAAGAGAAGCATTTTGCACTTCTACACGGGTGAAATGTGCCTCCGAAAAGGGCTTGTGCCTCCGAAGAGGGCTTGTGCCTTCGAAGAGGGCTTGTGCCTCCGAAGAGGGCTTGTGCCTCCGAAGAGGGCTTGTGATTGCCTGGAAGTTACTTTCTCATGGTCGGAGGGGTCCACGGGACAGGCGTAAGTTGTTTGATTGGATGTTTATTTGTACAAACGATCGCAATCAATTAACAAGGTGCCCCTTTGGTAGTCCCACCGATCTTTTTGATTGAGGAAAGCTCTCCATTTATTGGCGTGCCTCGTTAGATGGCTTTGTTGACCCTTGGGAAGGAGCATCAGTTGGTTGGTGTGCCAGGAAGGTTGCGTCTTAGGGGCAAGTAGATCCATGGGATGGACACAAGCTGCCTGATTGGATGCATCACAATCAGCTAGCGAGGGCCTTATTCCTTCTGCTTGGGAAGGTATCCCTTTAGTGGATCTACCTGCTTTCCTGTTGAGAGGCATACCTCCCTTTGGCTGCTTCCATGTTTGCCCGCTCATGTTGTATCATCATCCACCAATCTGCGATCCTTTATCATCGTTTCCAAGTGCATTTTTCTTTCTCTTGCAAGTAAATTGCTTTATCCGAAGAAGTAGACTTCACTGTTGAATGACTCCACAGAGTAAACGCAAGTTATTTGGTTGGATGCCTTTTTATATCAACGATCGCAACCAGTTAACGAGGGCTTGACATAGTGGAGCCGTCAACTTTTTATGTGAAGCTCCTCTTGTATGGGATTTGAGTTTGAAATTTTTGTTGCTTGAAATTTGCTTTAATAAATGATTTGCAAGGCTCGCTTAGCTTTGCGATGGGTGAGCTTTGCTTTAATGACCTGCAGTATTAGATCGATATTTCAGCAATACATTTAGAGTATTTACACATCGAAATATAACAGGCATTTTATAATAGAAAACACAATGCATAGTTTTTCATTATTGAGTCACGCTGATTTCTCAGCGGTTTACAATGCAGAAGTTACACATCCATTATTATCTTTACAAATTCAAGCAATGCAGTTAAGTAAAAATGAATGCTAGTTATTGCTGTTTCAGAATCTCCAAGCCGGATTTCCATTTGTGCTTGATTCATAGCTTTTGGATTTTTATGCCAGAGAAAGTGAGAGATGCCCCAGTTGCAGTTTTGTGGGTAATTAGTAGTCATCCCAACTTCTGCTTGCTGGATATGGTCCCCCTGTGATAGCATTAATGACAAGCTTTTCTGAATCTTGCACTGCAGTGTTGTTGTGAGAATCGGATTGATGGGTAGGGTGTTGTTGATCCCGAGTGGATGAGGTTGGATCGACTCCGTTCCTTTTAACGTATTGTTGGAGTTTACCCCGCTCTAGCAATTCTTCAATCACCTTCTTTAATTCGCGACACTGGTCAGTGTCATGGCCAGGTTGATTGTGAAATTGGCAGAATTTTCCATTACGCTTTGCCCCTCTCGTCATCTCAGGTGGCTTAGGATACTTGACAACGTCCTTTGTTGCAAAAAAGATATTTCTTGGTGTATCAGTTAAAGGAGTAAAGTCCGAAGGATTAAAGCGGCGAGGTTTCTTTTCATTTCCCCGGCTTTTTCCTCCTTCATTCTCCCTTTTCTGACTTTCAGATTCTCTTTTCTTAGGTGGGACACTGTCATTATCAGTCTGGGCAATAACCACTTTCGATGTTGCAGAAAGGCTTTCAAGGCGAATGAACTCATCGGCCTTTTTATAAAATTTATCAAGTGAGTTTGGTTCTTTCATCTTTAGCCATATCCCAAATTTACTCGATTTATCAATGGCTCGCATCAAATAAGTCAGGATCATGCGTGGTTCCGCATTTTCTACCTCGGCTAAAGCTATATTGAAACGGCTCAAGAAAGATTTGATTGATTCTCCGGGCGCTTGTTTAAGGTTAGACAGTGACATTATATCCTTAGCTTTTGAAGCATACAATCTGAACTGTTCTTTAAACTTTTGCATTAAGTCGGAGAATTTATCTACAGGCCGAACTGGAAGCTTTGTGAACCAAAGTAAAGCCACACCTTCTAGGTATACCGGAAAGTATCGACACTTGATCTCGTCTGACGCTCTTGCACCGGTCATATGCCAATCGTACTTGTAGAGGAAATGATTAGGGTCACTGGTTCCCTTATAGGCTTGGATAGTAGGAGGTGCAAATTTCCTTGGAAACTCTGCTCTTAGGATCCTTTCAGTAAACGGAGTTCTGCTTGGCGCAAATCCCCAGTCAGCCTCATCCTCTTCCCTTTGCATGCTCTCTTTCATGATGCGGCCAACCATTTCAGACAGGTACTCTTTATTGTTCAAAGACACCTCCGGGCAAGTATTAGTTCTTCCCTCGGAATTTTGCCCGGGCATATGCTCATGACAAGTTGGTTGCGGCATAGAACCATCAGCTTGGAAAGGTGGCATTTCAGGAAGGGTGGTTTGATGGTTTTCTGGTTGACGATTTGCCCCGAGCAGGGCAGTTATTCTATCCATCATCAAAGCATTTTGAGTTTCAATTTGTTGGTATAATCCAGAAACTGCATCATCCAATTCAGCCCTGGTGACTCCAACGGTTGGAGTTGCTTGGTCTGTTATTGGGGAAGCGGAAGTTCCTTCGTGAGCATTTCCGGATCTGATAGGTCTACCTCTTCTTCCAGGAGCCATTATTTCGGATCTGGTTTTTAAGAGAGGTTCTTTTTATGAATCCTTGCGAAGCAACGATGGATGATCGCCTGAGTTCAATTCTCAGTGAAAGCACCAAAATGTTAACGAGGAAAAGTGAACGCTAACACCCGGTGTGTGTGATAGAATCGTGAAAGCACCACCCGTTGGTACGGGAACAGAATATGAGTTGAAAATAGCAGAAATGCAGTAAATGAACAACAGATTTATAGTGGTTCGGCTCGTAATTGAGCCTACATCCACTTTATAGTCTTTTATTGCTGATTCGGTTACAATTTGATACAATATCTTTCTATAAACGATACAACTTGATCATGAAAACATTCTTGACTACTAGCTCGATCTTCGATGATGAAACTCGACGAATCCGTGTTGGATGTTAGGAGCTCTTCTCGAAGATTGTTGTAGTGTCTCGAATGCTTGAAGATCTTTGATTGCTGAGTGAGAGGAGGCTTCGACAGCGTAACGGCGCTTGGAGAAATGAATGGCCCAAAAGTCCCCCCCAAGTTGGAAGTGATGGGGTATTTATAGGAGCTGATCTGGACTTAGGAAATTTCTCTAAGTCTTTAAGTCGTAACCGACTTAGGGTAGGTCGGTGACGAGTTAAGGGATAGGGTTAGGTCGGCGACGAGTTAAGGGATAGGGTTAGGTCGGCGACGAGTTAAGGGATTGGGTTGTTCTGGGCCCATCCTGTGGCTGTCTTTGACAAGTATTAAGTCGTAGCCGACTTATCAGACCTTAACTCGTAAGGCCTTAACTCGCAGCCTTTAAGTCGTAAACCCACTAAGTCGTAACTCGTTAGGTCGGAGCCTCCTTAAGTCGGAGCATTTCATGACTCGGAATCTTCCTTAGGTCGTAACCTTTAGGTCGCAGCACTACTAGGTCGCGGAGTCTTTAGGTCGCAAGCTTCCTTATGCTGTGACTTGTTGAGTCGGTATACTTTTTAACTCGGTAGGCTGCAAGTTCCCATAGGTCGGCAATCTGTTAACTCGGCAGGCCTTGCTAACTCACAATTTGCTAGGTCGGTAGGCTTCTTTAAGTCGTTATGTCGTGTTAACTTTCTTAAGTCGGCAAGCACCTTAAGTCAGCCAGTATCCTAAGTCGGCATACTTCTTAAGTCGGCAAGCACCTTAAGTCAGCCAGTATCCTAAGTCGGCATACTTCTTAAGTCGGCAAGCACCTTAACTCGGCTCCTGCTAGGTCGTGAGTCGAAAAGGGGGTTAACAGTAATGTTTGTTTTTAAATCCTTGAATAATATTTTAAGTGGTAAAATATTGTTAAATGATTTTAGGAAATACTTAGATCTTTAATAATGGAATTTTAAAGATAATAACAAGTATGGAACCTTTGAAAAAAAAAGATAGAAAATCATAAGTTTTAAAATATAAAAGAGCAAAGGGGTTTATAGTAAAAATGTTTGAGTGGCATTTTTTTAACCTCTTTGATGGTGTTTTAAGTAAGTAAAACTTGTTATTGATTTGTGAATATACTTATACCATTGAGATAACTATATGAATACTTTTGAGAAGTATTGAAATGTGTAGAAATGAATAGTGAAGTTTAATTAATAAGTAAAGTTTTATTAGATAAAAAGGAGTTTTACTAATAAAAGAGGTTTTAATTGATAAATAAAGATTAATTGAAAAGGGGATAAGAAGTCGTTTATATGACTTGATCATGTTTGTGTATGTCGATCATGCTTTGTGTGTTACTTGCTTATGTAAAGTATACGGGACTTAGTTTCCCTTATGTGATCATTCTCATTATTGTTGAAATTGACCAAAATATAACTCTAGAAATATCTAAAAGAAACACGAGAATTATATGATATAGTTATCTTCGGTGATGCTATACTATATGTATAAACTCGTTTTGCTCTTTTAGGAAAAATGATAAGGAAATCCAACCCCGTCCGGTTAGGAGGTGATCTCCTATCTTATGTATTGTCTGTTTATTTCCAATAAAACCGTAGTTGAGTTTACCGAAAATCGATCGATTGGTTTTTGGAGCGTCCGGTAAATGGGGGAGTGTACTTATATAAGATGACTCGAAACCATAACCACTCCAAAACCATATACGTGTTCTATGCTTTGGAAGAGGTTCATGATTGGTTCGAGATGCTGGATCTATGTGGAGATTCTTGAGATGCTCAGACACATGTAGTTGTTCGTAATCTATTCAGGATGTGGGAATCCATGTGTGATTCCAATATATGAAAATCCATGTATGGTTCCGAGATCTATTCGAGTTGAGGACTCGTATGTCAACATCTGTTCGAGTTGTGGCTCATGTGCTGAAATGTCGGATGTAGCCTCACCAAAGGATATGACTAGAACCAAAGGTATGATGCATAGACCAGTGGTTTAGCTAACCCAAGGGTGCAGGCGACTCTACCCTAGAGATACCTATAGTTATGCATGCGTGATCAGTGCACTCGACTTCATGTGTTGTAGCCAGCCATGTATTTCCTATGTACATCAGCTAGGATGTACGATGCTTCGGGAGGATACCTCTGATCCTTGTGCGGGAGGACCGTTCTCGAAGTGCTGAGGACACCTCTTTGAAATCCTACATAATTTGCGAAGGCGCTTTAGTGATTTTTATTGTATACTTATTGTTGTTGTGATGTACGCTCACATGCATAACAGCTACTTGGTTATTTATATTTCACACCCTGACATTATTATAATATCACTGGATTTTCTAATAGAAATGAGTTGGTTATCAGAAGGTAAAAACTCATCCATGTTTATTTGGAGCGTGGTCTTACAAGATACCTTTATTTTTGAAGGTTTTTAGAAATATAAAAATCCATATGATTTGAGTTTCTCATGCTGGTTTACCAGACCGATCCGGGTGTTATTTCCTTACAATGCCCGGGCTAACCCAAAGTATATTTCCAGATTTAGCTGGACGCTTTGGAGCTTCAGGAGACAAGCTGGATGCTTCCAAAACTTATTCACGTATTTATTTTCTGTTGCATTACTTGTTTGGTATCTATCAGCATTTGTGAGGACGGGCTGTTATAACTGTCCAGGCTGAAGATAGGTTAGTTTATTCTAATTATTGTATGTACATTAAATTTTCCTTTTTGGTAAAGATCTTTTGAGATATTGTATGTTATCATTTCGAAAGTGAGATTATGATATTGTGTTCTTCTTTCTTGTTCTGTTTCTTTTTTCCTTTTCTTTTACTCTAACGTGTTGTCATTTTGGCACTTGGGTGCTCGGCATGTGAATTTTCGTGGATGTATTAGTGTCAACATTTAGGGGTTGAAATGGTCGTTCATTATAGTTTAACTCTGCTTATGCCTTAATGAGTGGCCTGTAAAGTGTGTCATATGACATAAACATTTTTTCATATCATGACTCTAGTAAATCCATTTTTATTTAAGACACAAAAAGGAATGTTTATAGCTTTTGAATTATTGGTTGTAGCTATCTATAGTTTGGCAGTCCAGGTGTTTAATGGTGTAGTTGGAATTTCATATTTAGTTTGTGTGGCATCCCAAATTTCAAGAACATTTGCTTCCATATAGATTATCATTCTAGTTGACCAGAAATTATAATCACTACCCGTAAATAGTAGGGGTCGTGCAGTAGACTGACTGACCATCTATGAAAGTACTTGTGTGTATCATATTAATTTATTCAATAAATTGTGTTACGGTTTATGAAATAACCCACTCTGATACCCAAAAAAAAGTATGTTGGATCGTATACTTTAGGGCTACTATATATTAAAGTATATAAACAATATTATAAGCTAACTGTAAATAAAATAAAATAAAGTAAAGAAATTGCACACAAGACATTATATACTAGCTCACCATCCTACGTCCAATCCTAGGAATCTCTTATTCTGCTTTTACTCACCAACACCCTATCTTTTCCTGGAGGAATAGGCCTACACAATTACCTGATCCTCTAAACAGGTCTTTCATGCAGACTTGATAGAATATACACTTTGGCAGTAGTCATGTCTTCAATACACAAATATGCCCAATATAGTACAATCTCCTGTAACTTACAAGAACTGGTTTCTAGATGAATGTGCAGGAGTTTAGGAGGTCAAAAATCAGAATATTGATTATTGAAAATGAACGATCGCTGATTTGAGAATATAAAATATAATAAGGTTTAATATAATAGATCAAAAAATTAGAGAGCAAGTACAATATTTAAACTTGTTGAAATCAAAGCTATTTATAGATCTGAAAAGGTTGGATAAAGGGATATGATTTTTACCATTTCTGAAGGTCACATTTGAAGAAGGAGGAAGAGATACGTCTATTCATATGAAAAGAAATAAAAAAATCATTTTAGATTTTTGAAAGAAATTCATGCAACGGTGCACCGTGGCTTACCGTCGGTCCACTGATGGACATATTTTTTTTCAAAAATTTGAATTTTTTGTCAATGCTTTTAAAATATAAAAAATTATAAGTTATTTTTATGGTATTTGAGAGTATGAAATAGTGATGTCTGGTTCTTGTGAGCTTTAACGGCATATCTAAGACAGAACAACTCACTAATACACTATCTTCAAATGATCTTCCAGTAGACAATCTTCTGAAGCTTTAGCACTATCCCTTCTCTATCTTTTGATGTAGGTATTTTAAACTATAGTATGGAGTTGTCCTCATCAAAACTAAGAATTCTTGCTCTAACAAAAATAACATATATAAAAGTACGATTCTTAATAATAAAAATTAGACCACCAAAAAATATTAGAAAAATTAATATATTTTTGATTAATTAAATTCTCATCTAGATTATTGTATTTACATTAATATTTAGATTATTTTAAAAAACAAAACTCTCGTAGATGTTTTACTTAATCCATCATCTTCGTATAATTTCTCAATTGTTTCATTTATCATCATTGATATATACGTTAATGTTCTTCGCATTATCAAAAAATTACAAACTATTGAGGTAATTAAAATACAACATTTTGAACTATCATCCAGTTTAGCTAATAATTTATTATGCATTAATTAAAATATTCAAGTTTTATTTAATATCTCAACAAAAATTGTTTAATTTAAATTTTTAATGAAAGAACCAACATAATTAATATTCATTGTTCTAAAAATAAATTTGATCAAAACGATTATCTTACATATAAATTTGTGAAAATAAGGGACACATCCCTAAAATCAAACTTAATACACAAAACATCCTCCCCAAAAAAAAGACATAAATTACATCCCTATTTTCAAATACTGCAATTTTCTTCCCTAAGATACCCCTCTGCTTCATGGCTGAACGTTGGTCTTCATATGTGGATGTTATTCTCACATCCATATTAAAATTTGCACCTCATTAATTATCAATCTTTAAAATGCATTAATTTTTTGTAGAAACGATAGATTAACAAACCGTTTTCACCATTAAATCACAAATTTTATTATCATTCTAATGAGTGGCATTATGCATATGTAAAAACAACGGCAGACCAAGTTATAAATTGATGTTTTTCAAATTTCCTGCAATTATATGGTATGATTGCAGACAATTCAGCAATTATGTACAATAATTGCAGAAAAGTATGCGATTATATGGAATAATTGTAGAAAAGCCTATAATTATTCCATTTAATTGTAGAAAAGACTGCAATTATATGCAATAATAGTAAAAAAGTCTGCAATTACTCCACTGAATTGTATAAAAGTCTGCAATTATTCCATATAATTGCCTAAAAATCTGCAACTATATGAAATAATTGCTGACATTTGAAGAAAATTTGATGATTATTTCATATAATTGCAGAAAATGGCAAGTATACAGAATAATTGCAGAAAAGTCTGCAATTATATGGAATAATAGCAGAGAAGTCTGCAATTATTCCATATAATTGCATAAAAGTCTACAATTACATGGAATAATTGCTGACATTTGAAGGAAAATTGATGTTTTTCAAAAATTGCAGAATTCTCTACAAATATATGGAATAATTGCAGCCTTACTGCAAATATGATTTTTTTTTGTATCAACAATGGATCTCATTTTAAAGATTGTAAAATTTATGATTTTTCGGTGAAAACGGTATGCTGATCCGATGTTTCTACAGAAAGTTATGCGCGTTTGAAATGCTAAAAACATAAAGGGTATTTGGGTCTTTTGGCGCAAGCGGATTTGAAAATAGGGACTAGAAACATAAGTTTATTTTGGAAGGATGTTTTCTCTATTTTGAAACTTAAAAGGGATGTGAGGCAAACAATCCCTATAAATTTTTCTCAACAAAATAACTACATACACAATTTTTATTATATCTCCATAGATAAAATAAAAGAATGACAAGCACCATTGTCCAAGTGGTTAAGTGATTCGGCTTTGGTGCGATAGGTCATAAGTTCGAAACTTGCTTTGCGTATTTCGAACGTTTATTGACATGTGGTATGTTGTCCCAGTGACATGTTGTATATAAAGTATCGTTTCAAAAAAATAAAAAATAAAATAAAATATTAAATAATTAAAACCACATGATTGATATTTATTCGCTTTAAAAAGACTAAATTCAACAAAAACACATTTACCATGGAAAAAATAATAAAAATAACATACTAAAAAAATATGATACATAATAATAAAAATTAAACCGCTAAAAAATATATAAAGATTTAATATATTTTTTTATTATTTAAATTTCTCATCCAAATTATTTTCGCTACTGTTGAAATTATTGTAAAAAAATAAACATTAATCGATATTATACTTAATCCATCGTCATCTTCATATAATTTCTCAACCATTTCATTTATCATCATTAATACATACATTTATATTCTTCGCATTATCAAAAAATTACTGACTATTGAAGTAACTAAAACATAAAAAAATTACTATTGTCCATTTTACTCAATAATCTATTATTTTTTTATAACAAATCAATAATTTATTATGCATCAATTAACTTATCGATGTTTTATTTAAATCTCAATAATATTATTTACTTTAAATTTTAAGTAAATGATCCAACATAACTATTTGTATAAATTAGATTCAATCAAACCCACTTATCTTCCCATAAATAATAAAATTACATATAGATTTTTCTCGATCAAGTAATTACATAGACAATTTTTATCATGTCTCCATGGATAAAACAAAATATCAAATAAATAAAACCAATATAATTAATATTTATTCGCTTTAAAGAAAGTAAGTTCAACAAAACCACATTTACCAGTGAAAAAATAACAAAATAACATATAGAAAAAATAAAATTCGTAATAATGAAAATTAAACCGCTAAAAAATATATAAAAAATTAATATATTTTTTCATTGATTCATCCAAATTATTTTATTTACATTGATGTTCAAATTATTTTAAAACATCAAATTCTCATCGACGTTTTACTTAATTCATCATCATCTTCGTATAATTTCTCAACTGTTTCATTTATCATCATGGATATATACATTTATGTTCTTGGCATTATTAAAAAATTATCAACAAATACAACATTTTGAACTAGGATCCATTTTACTTAATAATTTATTATGTATTAATTAACATATTTAAAATTTGTTTAATACTCAACTAAAATTAATTAATTTAAAATTTAAGTGAATGAGCCAACGTAATTGATATTTATTGTTCTAAAAATAAATTTGAAATGACCCTCCTATTTCTACCCTAATTTCATAAGGATTTTTTTTTTCAGAGATGATATATAGATATATCATTCATTACAAATATATTTCCCAGGGTCATTTTCTTTTTCCAATAAACAAAATATATCCAGGATCAAAATAATTAACCAATATAAATATATCAGTACATTCACAAGGATATGCACATACATGTGAGGATGTATATGCCTCTTTTGTTTGAATCAGAGTTCTGGAAAATAAGAGGATATTGGATTGATTGAATTTAATCAATCCACACATAGTTCAGTGTTATATGCAATAAAAATTCCATTCATGCATGAATACCTATATATATATATTTTTAAACTCCCGATTCCTTGCTAAATTCTCTAGGGAGTATAAATTCTAGAAACTAGATAATTGTGATATGATTGTCTATAAATTAATGGTCTGGTGCTTGGGTTTTGAAAAATGATAGAAGTGTTTATCATTATCCATGTTTGATTTTTCCTTATAAAATCTGTCTGGAACACATGCTCTCTTCTTTTTTTTTGAAATAGTCTAAAATGATCTAACACATTCAACATCTTGATTCTTTGATGTCAGTATGCTTTAAATTAAATGAAGTGCAAACTTGAGTGGGTTTCCTGTAACCATGGGTGTCAATCACATGGTTCAACCAGACTCTTTGTTCTGGTGTAACCCATCTGGTCTTAAAATGCATTTGATTAGAATCTGAGTGAAATGGAATTCAGATTCCTATTAAAAATACAAAGGAAAAGGTGTGTTAATATATGTACAAAACATGTTTATGTGTGTATATAACTGCAACTATTTTGGATCTGGCTTTTAACTCCCATATTACAGATTCTTTCTTTATTTAAAAATAAGGCATGCAACATTTGTATAAAACAAGTTAAATTATGGAAACCTTGCAGTCATATAAAAACATTCAACCTATGCCTATTATCTTTTGTATACATATGCCATGGTAGAAAGATAAAACCATTTAAATTTCTTTCTGAGAATCAACTATCCAGGTTTTCCAAAACTTAAATCATTTCTAAAGACTCAAGATTGACTAATACATTTTTAAAATATAATCATTTAATTTTAACATGGTGTTCTTACTAAATCCACTTACAATATTTTGATTAACTTCTTTAATATCAGATATTAACTAGATTTATAAATTCCAGATACAAGTCAATCTCTTAATAAAATACTTAACAAAATATCCATCCCATATTCAACACTTAATACAAGTAACAATTTAAATCATTAATACATGCGGATTTTATCATTTAGGCTCTTATCTAACTAAGTTTAGCATGCTATAATCTTATTCTCAAAGTCTTGCTCCTACTCCTACTTAGTTGCTGCAATCCCTGAAAAAGCATTTGAAACTGCCTCATTTTAAATGAGACACCCCAGATGCCATTAGCACACTAGGGTCAGACACATGTCTGGTATGAGAAAATTCACAAAATCAATTAGTTAATTAGGTTAAAAATCAAGTTAAGTACATATACATAAAGTTCTGCCCTTTGGATTCAGGTCATACTTGTGTGCATGCTCTGTGTCATTGTGCATGTGCACACTTTAATTTTTCTTTCCAGAGACTACATATATAAATATGGCACATACATTCAAGCATACAATTCAGTCATAGTCAAACAATCATTCACACCAAACAGGAAAATAACCAATATGAGTTAAATCATTTATTCCATCCTCATATTTCAATTCTGGGAAAAACTCTAGTTTTCTCATCATCTCAAATATTTTTCCCTTGGTATATTTATCTATCCTGGTCTCATCTGCAATATTTATGAATCAATGGACACACTGTAATGAACTAATTCACTCCATTACACAAAGATCTCAGGACTTAAACAAGCCATGTGTCAACTTGCATTACTCAAGAACACAAGTCATTCCTGCAGTAATCTTGACCCCATTTTCCTAATCAAGTTTCTCAGGTGTTTTATCCTTTAAATTTTCAGGGTAACCCAGCCAGTGAGTCATTCCACTAAAATAAGCATTCATCTCATAACATTCCTCATCATTCATATAAACAGACAGAGGCAATCAAGCAATTTATTAAAACATGTTCTTGCAATTTAGAAGAGGTATAGACAACTAACATTGGTTTATGGCTCTATTTGGAATATTTTGTTGCAAACATCTGTGCTTTAGTTAACTCAGATTGACCAAGCTTCCTAAATCACAAAATCTATCTACTAGGTGGTTATTGTATATTTTCTTTGAACCAGGAGTATCAGCACATAGGCAAGCCTATTACACTCCTAATTCCTTTTTATAATAAGCCTCAGCACATATACATATGTATATTGCAGCCCATATACTTATCAATTTTTCTGGGTTGAGCCAAAACCAACACTACTTGCTTATATTCAACATCTTATTTTCTGGGTATTTATTATATTTCTATCTAATATCATATCAGAAAGAGATCTGGGTTTTTAAATTACCTATTCATGCATACTGATCATATTAAGAATGAAACAATCAGAACAACTAGCAAGCATTAAAGCATCCTTAATTTCTAAAGAACAATCACATATACTTTTAAGAAAAATTCATTTATAACTGGTTGCCTTCATTAGGACTTAGTGCCTTAAGTTGTTGAGTGAGTTTTCTCACCTAGCTCTCTTCTTTGCTTCCTTAATTAATTGATGAACTTCTGCCTTTAGCCTCAAACTCTTTTCCTTCCCTTGCCTTATGATTTCTACGGTGTTGTTTCTTTTTCTTTTTTCCAAGTTCTTTTCTGAGAAGGAGAGGAGGCTGCTGCATATACATATATATATATACAGGGTCTTCCTTAGGGTTTTGGGTATTGGCTAAAGCCATTTTTGCCCACCAGAAAAATTGTGTTATCTACATTTTATTTAAACCCAAAATTCTACCCTTCCCGGCTTAATTTAGGTGAAGAGAAAAGTGGTTATATTCTTTTCAGAAATTTGCTTTTCAGAAAATACTTTTTCCTTTGTCTACAATCATGCTAAAAATGTGACTTGATTTGTTATTTATCAAATACTCTTCCTAATTCTGCCTATACGAAGCATTTCCCTGTTTTGTCTTATTTTTTCCTATTTTTAGTTTTCATGTAAATGGTATGTACTTCCTTTATTTATTTACAAGAGGACTACTCCTTTTTCTATCCTCAGTTTTTCTTTCTTTCTGCCTATATACTAAAATATGTCTGTATATTTTATTTTACTAATTTGAACTCTAGTATTTTATTAACACACATATATTTATATAAATCTTACTGAAATAATTAGCACACCCATATATATATATATTTACACATCATTCTGTATTGACACACACATGCACATGTATACTCAAAAATATTCAGTAGCATCCATATATGTATATTTACTCATGCATACAACTTTTAAGGATTTAATCTAAATATATATATATATATATATATTCCCATACATATCAATATGTATTTATTCTTAGAGTTCGGGGACTTTTAGCTTTAGTTCATGTGCATTTCCTGTGCACACATGTACACACATACTGATACACTATCAAGCTATATCAATCCCCTTTTAAAATTTATTCAAAAATTATTTTGAATTCATTTATATTTTTCAGAATAAATTCCTAAAATCTTGGGTCATTACAAAATTCAATTAAATTAATTATCTTCCAAAAATAACAAAATTACATATAAAATTTTCACAATAAAATAATTACATACATGGTTTTTATTATATCTCCAATAAAAGATTAAAAAGATGAAACCACATAATTGATATTTATCGCTTTAAAACACCTAAATTCAATAGTACCACTTTTACCATGGAAAAAATAACAAAATAACATACTGAAAAAATATAATACATAATAATAAAAATTAAACCGCTAAAAAATATACAAAAATTTAATATATTTTTTAACTGATTAAATTTCTCATCCAAATTATATTATCTATATTCTATTATTATTAGTGAGTTGAATTTCAAGCTCACACAGGCCCCCTTGAAATTTGGCAAATGAACAGTCGCATTTTTAATTTCTTTATATTCCAAACTTTAAAATGTGATAACTTTTTCTACATTGATTGGATTTAAGAATCGTTTTCACTATTAAATCTCAAATTTAATTTGCTTTCCAATGATATCCATTGTTGATAGCTAAAAATAAATTTTTTAAAATCATAATTTTATATAGCAGCTTTAATTGCACAATTATTTTGTGTCACCGATGTGTACCGCATTTCTGTAACAGCATTATTATGATGATCATAAACATTACATAGTAGTTTTACCTAGATTATTATAATGTATTTATTATCTTTTAACATATTTGAAAGGAATATTTTTTTTGAATTATACAATTATGGTTGCCTTTGAATATTGTAACTACATTATGTAATAAAGTAATAATCTTGATTGTGTTTGATAGTATTCAAACTTAGTGCAGTTATAATTTAACCCCCATCAAAAAATGGTGTAATAATTTATAGGCATTTTTTGAATTAATTTAACTACGTTAGCAATTTTTTTATTGCATTTACTATTGATGATTTTGACTATATTTGATAATTTTATTCAATTTTAAAACAGTTATAAATTAATGAAATTAAGAAAATGCAATTATAATTTACCAGCAAGTTTTGGGTAAATTTAACTATATTTGAAGATTTTTAACCACATTTATGTGATGAAGTAATAAATTTGGCTACATTTCAGGAATTTATTCAATCTTAATACAATTAAAATTTAACTACATTAATAAAATGCAGTTATAATTTAATGACAATTTTGAATTATGCATGGTAGAAATTGAATATTTCAGCTATATTTATGTGATGCAGTAATAATTTTGGTTGTACACGATGATTTATTCGAGCTTACTGTAGTTAAAATTTAAATGCATTAAGCAAAAGCGGTTATTATTTTGCAGTATTTTTGGAATTAAGCAATTATTGTTTTTGAATATTTTAACTGCATTTGTGTGATGCAATACTAATTTAGCTGTTGTAATAATTTTGTTTGATGTTAACGATAGTTATTTAACCGCATTATGAAAATATAATTGAAAAATGAATTTTGATTTTTGATAGCTTGAGATGATTAAATAATGACTTCGCATAATTAATGCTTGATTCAACCGTGCAGCTCAGCATTTAATACATTGCTTCCAGGTTTGATGACATAATTTGGCTAAGTTTACTCAATTTCATTTACAATTACGATGATCAATAATACAATAAGCATATAAGTTGTTGTATTCGGGCTTAAGGTAGATGCACAGTTTAAGTGCTGGGTCAAAACATGTGTTGTAGTGAGAATAATGTTGATAACCACCTAAAAGAGTTTATTTTTTATTTTTTGCAGTAAATTCTAAAATCACTTGCACCACCACCGTCGGAAAACTTCTAGAAAACAATTGATGAATGTATCTTTGTATAGATGATTATGTAGTCATAGTTTGATTATTAGATATAGTTAATAGGTCAGACGAGCAGTGAGAGAATTTAGTAATAATACTGCATCAATGACACTTTTGCCTTTTTTGGCTGCAGGTACAAATACCTTCAATGGTTAAAATAATTGACTATTGTAATGCATCTATTAAGGCCAAGAAAACATCACCTATTTGCGCTCAAGCCAATATCATACACGCGTTGCTAGCAGTTATTTCTGAGGCTAAAAAATGAATGGACTTCTCACAATTGTTCTCTTCTGTATGTTTTGGATATTTTCAAATATTGGTTACTGCGACCAGCTGTATGCCGTGTTTTGTACCCTGCATCGACATAGATCAGATTCGGTGAACAATAGTAATTTATATTGGAACCCATGTTATTTTCTTATTGCATCATCATTTCTATTTCAATTAAATCTTCTGTTTTACTACTTTTCCCCTGTACTACATCTGTTTCTTTTTTCTTTTGCTCCCTTTTTTCAGCTGTTGACAAATACTTTTCCTGACTGTTACAAATTTCATCCTATTACTATATTTCTCCCCATTGCAAAAAACTTTTGTTACTCTTATTTAATTGAATCGAACTGCACTGTGTCTTTGTGTGCAGTTCACAGGGAATACTTCAACTATATCTATGCACATTGAAGCAGCTGTGTAATTGCAAAAGCAACAACATTGGTGTTATATGCCACAGTGAATATATCTATGCATTAGCGGATAAATTTTTAACACATTATCCTCTAAATAGTCTGTGAACTTTAACATATTCACTGTAATTGTTTTGTTCGATTTTAATTGTGATTATCATAACCAAATATATTATGTATTCTTTATCCTACCAAATGGTTATTCATGATGTAACATTATCGTTCAACAATGTTTTTTCATTACCACCGTATTAAATTTCTTATACATTTGGATATGACCTATGCAACAACAATATTTTTTCAACATCCGTGTGCGAAGCACGGGTTCGCATTAGTTTATGTTAATATTCAAATTATTGTAAAAAAAATAAACACTTATTGGTGTTTTACTTAATCCATCATATCTTCATATAATTTCTCAATCGTTTCATTATCATCATCGATATATAAATTTATGTCCTTCGCATTATCAAAAAAAATTACCAAGTATTGAAGTAGCTAAAATACAAAATTTTAAACTATTATCCATTTTACTCAATAATCTATTATTTACTTATAACAAAGTCAATAATTTATTATGCATCAATTAACATATCGACGTGTTATTTAATATCTCAACTAAAATTAATTACTTTAAATTTTAAGTGAACAAGCCAACATAATAAATATTTTTTGTCCTAAAAATAAAATCAGTCAAACCTACTTATCTTCCAAAAAATAACAAAATTACATACAAATTTTTCTCGACAAAGCAATACATACTCAATTTTTATTATGTGTCCACAGATAAGACAAAAGATCAAATAAATGAAATCAATGTAATTAATATTTATTTTCTTTAAAAAAAAAGTAAGTTCAACAAAACCACATTTACCATGGAAAAATAACAAAATAACATATAGAAAAAAATGAAATTCGTAATGATAAAAATTAAGCCGCTAACACACACAAACACATTGATTCATCCACATCATTTTATTTATGTTAATGTTCAAATCTATTAAATAATAGTAAAGTGGAAGAATTCTCGCTCTCTCATTAATTCTAGGAGTTTTCTCTCTTCCCCTTAGTTCCCTCCCTGGATATTTTATTTTCAAATTCTTTATTTTATCACTTTACCCTTATTTTAGTAATTCTCTCCCATTATTTAACATTTTGGTACAGACATTATAAAGGCTATACAATCATTCACATATAATTTATCAGTTACTTACTAATATTTTATATTTAAGTTCATACATTTCAGTTAATTACAAAAACCAAAATTTAAGCTCTTTAAATAAATTCAGTTAACTAATATTTATTAATATTTCTCATAGATACTAAAGAATGATAATTCAAATATGTACAACACTTTGGTAACAACCAAAATGGAAAAGTCAATTTTTCATTCTACTGTAAACCTATATAAATCACATAAAACAATAATAAAAATAATAATTTTTAGTTCATTTATCTAATAAATTTATCGTACATTTCATTGTAAATTATACTTTTAATTTCAAAGACATATATTTAAAATTACCACGGTTATTTATAAAACTTACATCACTTCCCTCCTAATATTTTACATTTCATTCCATATATTTCAGTTAAATTTAAACTAATCGGACAAATCCAATTAACTAATATTTGTTGATACCTTTATTAATTTATGAAAATATGAAAACTTCAGTATGTACACACCATATTCACATTAATAAAATTGATAAAATTATTTTTTTCATTAACGTAAAGATACATAAGTCACATAACTTAAAATATATACATAAACAATAATAAACAATTCAATTTACATTTATCTGAATAAATTTATCATACGGTGCACTACAAAATTATTTGTTGTTTACTTCAAATACCTACATTTTAATTTTTTTTTTATAATAATCTACAAAAACTCAGTTCCTTTATAATATATTAACTTTTCGTTCATATGATAGAATTAACCACGTAACCTTAAAAATATTTTGATAAATTTAGTAAACCGTTATCGTTGTTCACCTAATAAGTCATAAAAATATGAAAATTTCAATATTTATTTCATATTTATACTAAAAAAAAGGGAAAGAAATTTCATTTAAATATAAATATACACACACATACATCAATCACATAACATAAATAATAATCACAAGTTTGATTTATAATTCATTTATATTAATATATTTACCATGTATTGTATTGTAAAATTCCCTTTTTACGTACCACCAAGTATCTACATTTTTAAATTTCTACAGAAATTTACAAAACCTTCCTTAATATCACCTAATATTGTACATATAAGTCAATATGTTTAAATTAATTATATAATTTTTAATTTCAACTATTCAAATAAATTCTGCTAACAAATATTCATTAATTCATCTAATAAATCTTAAAATAAGAAGGTACTAATATGTATAAATCATATTCATATCAAAAAGGAGGTAAAGTTAAATTCAAACATAAAGATATATGAATCACATAACATAAATAATATAAATAAATGGTATTAACAAATTTAATTTATTATTCATTTATCTCAAAAAAAATTCATACTTGCAAAAATTCTATTGTAAGCTTCAAACACCTACATTTTAACATTTCTACAATCATTCACGCTCTCTCAATTATTTCCTTATATTTTATATTTAAATACATATGTTTAAACTACTAACAAAATCATAAATTTGAACTATTTAAATAATCTTTGTAAATATTTATTATATTCTTCTAATAAATCCCTAGAACTATATGTCAATTTCAATCTATATATGTATATGTATATGTATATGTATGTATGTACGTATATATATATATATATATATGTATGTATGTGTGTGTGTATATGTATATGTATATGTATGTATGTATGTATGTATGTATGTATGTATGAATGTACGTATGTATTTATATTCATATTAAATAGTGGTAAAATCATTTATCCAACTACAGAGATATACATATCACAGAACATTGATTATAAACATAAACAATAATGACAAATTTAATTTGCAAATCAATTATAATTCGTTTATTTTAGAAATTTGTCATGCATTGCATTGCAACGTTCTAAAACTTCGAGTAACCAAGCAATAATATTTCTATGGCTTTTTACAAAACTCTTCTTAATTTTTTCTACTATTTACCTTTAAATCCAAATATGAGACTAATTACGTAATTTTGAATTTAACATACTTTAAAAAAGTAGTTAAATATTATTGGTTAATTCATTTAATAAATCATTAAATATGTCAACATGTAAATCATATTCAAATTAACAAAAATGATGACGTAATTTTTTTTAGCAGAGCTAGTGTGGTTAACTGGACCCCCTCCAGATTTAATTGCAACAAAAACAATAAAAAAAATTAGCTCAAAATAGGCATTGAGTTGAGCTAAGAACAAAAGGACACAAACAGGAAAGAAACCACAAAAACACGCAGAAAATAAACACCAGAAAATAAAAAAAACTACCTGTAATGTCCCGAGATTTTCGACCCTCAAAAATCGGCATCATTACATTTACAGTATAGCATGACGAGCAATCGAGTGCCGAAAATACCAGATCATTAGGGTGAAAAAGAGAAGGGATAGAAGTAAACAGAAACAATAACACAGAATCTCATAATCGCAGCGGAACAATATATATAATAGATAATAACATATTTTTATACAAAAGAATCTATAGCTGTTAATATATACACAATCATCCGAGTACAACAATCAACAAATCAATCTGGACAGTTATAATAACTTGTCCTCACAAATACTGAATATACAACATGACTCACACAGCGGAATATAATCAAGTACGTGAACTACGTTTGAAATCCTCCAACTCGTCTCTTGAGCTCCATAGCATCCTAACTTGAATCTGTAATACTCGGTCTGACCTGAGTATTATAATAAAATAACACCCGAGTCAGTCTGGAAAACCAGCGTGAGAAAACACACTCAATTTGAATTTTTACTGTTATCAAATCCTTTGAAAACAAATGTATCTTGTAAGACCACGCCACACATAAATACGACGGGTTTTACCTTACGATAACCCAAACATTTTTATATCAAAATCATCTGATATTATAATAGTGTCTATAGAAAATAAACTATAAAATAGCTGAAATGCTTGCATCTCACATTTCAGCATAGTTGGACATAATCAAAACCGTACAGGCACGTATTGGAGAATGGATTCCATACAATGACTGGGCTACTAGGATACCTCCCATCATAGTACACCTCTAGAAAAATGTACCGAGATCGTACCTAACGATCCCTGCTAACATAGGACCGGCCTACCCCTTGCAGGATAGTACCGAATATGTTATCACCCCGGGTGTTCCCACCCTATCGAGCTCTCTCTTTTCCATGCACAACCATATCCATAATTATAATATATCAAAGGGTATCTAGAAAAGTGATAACATACCCTACTTGGGTGCGACCCACTTAGCCCTACTACATCTCCTTTGTTTTAGTCATTCTCGGTTGATGAGGCTTGAGGCTACGTTTTACCTTTAGAATAGTATTCATACTTGGAATGCTAACACTGCCTTCCAGAACCACGAAGCAATTGATAGCATTCATCCATACAAGTTGTTATGGGTCTGAACAAATCGAATCTCCAAAATCACCATCTTCATTAGCTTCACTATATCATAATTCGTAACGCTTAAATCGAGTGGAAGTGGTTTTCGGATAATTAAATCCGATCTTGGTCTCTTCGAAACGATTAACGAATTTGGCTAGATTTGATAGTCGGTTATTTAACTATCGAATTACACACATAAGCATTCACTGGACCCATCTTATAATTTTCCAAAACATTTATTTTAAAATATCTCTATAGAGATATATATCCAAATCTTTTCCAATATTTCAATATTCGGAAACAAATTCAAATACTTATATTCATAATAGGATATTTTCAAACCATCTCAATACTTAGAAATATTTCCAAATTCCATTTTATAACTCATTACTTAGAAAATATTTCTATATAAACCAATCCGTAGTTAAAATATTTCTAAAACCTTTCATTCCAATACTTAGGGAGAATATAAATATATTTCAAAAAATCACTTACTTCTCAACACTTAAGAATTATTCATAACTTATCGATTTTATAGGTATATTCACAAACGTGGAAATCTGTCCTTATTCCAACTTCATAAAACCATTTACAACCCATTTTATAAAGTCGCAACTCATTAAAACTCATTTCATAAATCTCCGAAGTTTTAATAATCTCTTCTACCATTTCCAAAATCGATTTCACTTATTTAAAATCTCATTCACCAATTTATAACTTCTTTTATGAATTCAGATTCATTTTTGGATTTCACATATCTAACCATTTCGGAAATTCCTTAAGTTTCCAAAATTCTGTTATAAGATTTCTTTTATAAAATCACATCCGTTCGATAAACTCTGGTCACAATCTCAAGAGAATTTATAAATAAAAATCTAATCACTTAACTTTTAAATTCTATATATATATAATAATACATTTTAAAAGTATGGTTAAATAATCATTAAAATTATCAAAGCACTTTTAAAATAAATGGCCATAACTAATTCCAATTCCTTTAAAAAAATTCTAATCGATTTCCAAAACTTGTTTATAAAACTTAGAATTTATTTCAACAAATTTAAATATTTAAATAACTAACTTCCTGAAATATTTTAATCGAATAATAGTTTTTAAAACTATATAGTTTAATAAATAAAAATCATTTTTATTTTATTTTACAAAACTTAAATTCTCGATAAAAAATTATTTTTAAAATTTAACATAAACATTTTTATATTTATAAATCTCTCTCGGTTTATCACAACTCGATTTTTATTTCCAATTTCCCACTATTTCCAAGGTCCAAGATAGAATCCACTATTTCTTTCTAACCTGATTTCCATATCTCATTTTAAATTCACACGGTGAATTTATATTCTCGATTTATCAAACGATAATCATTTTACTTTATTTATAAACATCGTTTATAAATTTTATAAACTCATTTTCAGTTTTCCTTTGTTAACAATAGATTAATATTAAACAAACTCCATTTATAAATTGATTTCTATTTAAAATTTCATTTAGAAATCTATTTCTTAAATAATCCTAACTATATTCCACTTCCTTTTAAAAAATCTCGATTCTGACTTCCATTTCATATTTAAAGAAATCTCATTCAATAATCCATCATTTTAAAAGTACTCAAATTAAAAAAATTCCATTTGAAACCATTTTACGAAATAGCTAATTAAATATCCAAAATCAAATTAATTATTTTATCTAATCGATTCTTTTCTAATAAAAAAATCCCAAAATTTCTATATAAATATTTCCATTTCAAAATCGCCTTTGAATGTCTTTTTTTTAATTCAAAAATATTATTTATGGTATTTATAATACCAAAATTTAGGCCAGTGCTACTACAGCATCCAATTAATCAAACCACATCATAATCTATAACAGATTATTCAACACATCATATATCACTATATATGAAAATAAAATCAACATTTTGAGGAATCCAGTTGGATCCCTCTAACCTGTTTCCCTGCATCCACAGATGTTATATAACATAAAATACCAATCCCACTTCGAAGTGGGATATCGCGGTAATATAGGGTCATCTGCTATTATGCAGGGCGCATAGTGTCTCATCCGCTCCAACAGCGGAAAATATATCCAAATACTAATATATATTCTAATATATATAATATAACATTCAGCTGATAAATTATTATCAATTCATCCAATCAACTAATAAATAGTTTTTAACATTTTAAATTAAAACCAGTAATCCGAAACGAGTGAGATTTAATTGCCTTGATTTTTATTTTGGTAATCGTTCCAATATTAAATTAAATCGAATGATGTTCAATTTAATCCAAAAAATGCCAACTAACATCGATTAAATCCAAATCGATTCCATATTGTACATTTCGCAGCTACGAATCCAACGTGATTGATTCCGTGATTTTTGGACCTCATATGAACACGATATGGATTAACGAACTTTTAAATAAATTAAAATAAAATTAACTTAAATTAAATAATAGTTTAAAAATTTATACCCTCCTTCCTCTCATGTTTCCAGGCACACAACCTACCCAACAATGAAAAACGTGACCGCCACACCCAAACGAGCTACAGTGCTCGATCACGCTTCACCTCAGGTCATCGAACCTCCGCCCACGCCACTGAAACTCGCGACTCCAAATCAAACGCGACCTTCATCCCTTCCAACTCGAACGTCACCACGCTAGCTCGCCTCCGACCACCATGCGCACGTGCGCACGCACGCAGCTCCCATCCGCCTCGCCTCACGCCGTGAAAACCCTAATTTGCAGTCGCTCGAACCAACGCTGCCTCGGCCATCTCGCGAGCCGCGTCTCCACTCCATCGCTGCTCATGCCATCGCGATTTCCATCGTGCGAATTTATTTTTTATATACGAATTGATTTCATTTTTGAAGAAGAAAACGGAGCATACGTTATTTTTAATAAAGAGGGCAGCTTTGTTCAGATGTAGGGTGGCTCTGAGGTGAAGGGTTAGGTCGGCTCTGATGTTTGATTTTAATTATTAATTTTATATTCAAAATATCTCGCATATCATAACTCGAAATCCCGAATACCTATCGAGGCGTGCCGCCTAGCGTTCCTATTGTTATACCCCTTTTTCGAATGCCATGGAACAAGTTTCGGGACCTAATTCGATCGTATGTAGAAGATAGCTTTTTGAATCCAATTATTATATTAAATTTTCAATATTAATTTCAACGCGTTTCTATTCCGTATGGTCAAAAGGTAACTCCAAACGTTACGAAATTTGAAATCCAATAATAATACACTATTATGGATCCAATGGAACTGGTTTCGTTGAATTCCGAGACTATACCCCGGATCGCTATTTTAACTCGTCGATTAAATCGCTGATCGCTATTTTAACTCGTCGATTAAATCGCTGATTTCAAAAATTAACGAAATTACTTAAAATTTCAGTTTTTAAAACTTATTAACTAATTTCTAATTCAAATATGATTTATATCAACATTAGAAATCATTTCGATTCATATTCAACTCAAATTTCAATTATTCACCATTTACATATTACGATAAATCGCTATAATTGAAAATTAAATTCATTCTACAATTTCAACCAAAATCTTCATATCAAAAAAATCAATTCATATTCCAAATCCAACATTTAAAATCATTTAAATATTCAAAATCTGATGACAGAAAATCCGGGTCGTTACATTCCTCCCTCCTTAAAAGAATTTCGTCCCCGAAATTACTAAGTAGGAAAAATGCAAAAAACTCATTAACTTGTTAAAACCCACTTAGTTGAAACTCGATATTTCATTTTCCCAAATCCTATAGTTCCATTTAAAACAATTAGTTTTCTAAACCAAAATCCCTTATTTCAATTACAATTCAAAATCATTTTTTTTAACAAAAATTTTCCAAAAATTTTGGCAGTCTCCCTTGTACAGAGAGCCTTTTGCAATATGAAAAATATTATAAAAAGATATACATCGACTCTCATGGTCGAAAAACACAATATATATCAATATTTTTATTTTCAGCGTGCTAAATTCATAAGCGTACCTTATTTTAGCGTTATTAAGCAAGCTCGCTCAATTTATATGCAATCGCACAACCAAAATATATCCAAATGGTCTTCTTGTACCTGTACTTACTCAATTTAAACATGTAAGTCCCAAAAATATGAAATTTAATAACATTTCATTTATTTAACTAGTTAAACACATCATTTTCATAATCCAACATGTAGTATATCTATATTTAGAGTGTGCATGGAAATACAAGGTTCTAACATTTAAATTTTCATTCCCAATTCAATTATACGCCATTTATGCAATTCCAGTGCTTCATAACTTTTTATTTCCATCCCATTCATATCCATTATATTCATATTCATTTCAAATTGGTTCTCAATCAATTACCTCATTTTCATCCACTTGCATTGATTTCATATCCAACTTATTTTTCATTCCTTCTATTCGCTTTCATTCCATAATCCAAGTTTATATTCAATTATTCCAGATCAACACAATTTAAAACCAATTCTATTTTTAATAGTTAATGTAAATCATATTTCCATTGCAGTCAAACTCCATTTCAATTGATTTGCCTTCGATTGACTCGCATTCAATCTGTTCACTTCTATTTATTTCCAAATTTGTTGTACTACTATTTATATTAAATGACATTTCATTACCATGTTGATTCATTTACGAACCATTTCATAAATATTTCTTAAGTTTATAATCCATTTTATTTAATAATCCGAGTTCATATTCAACACAATATAAATCAAATTTTATTTTTGATGCTAAGTCATTGTAAATAAATTTTTATTTCCACTTACTTTATGGAATTAGTACATTTCATCAATCCATTTCAAATTACCCAAAATTTCACTTTTATTCAAAACATTTCAATGCATTTGGTTTGTTTGCATTCGAGTTAAATTTTTTTTATAACTCAAATCCATTTCGAATATTCAATTTACTAACTAATCCTTCTAATTAGTTACTTTCATTTTACACTTCACAATTAGATTTTTATATCAAAAATCACTCCATTTAATTTACTTGAGTTCAAATTCATTTTATAATTCAAGTTTGGATTTTTATTTCTTCACCAAAATATCAAACCATTTTCATGTTGGTTTTTCTATTCCACTTTTCCAATTTACAAATTACACAACATATTGTTCACAATTTTATAAATTCTATACTTGAGTCGATTCCATTCAAAATTTATAACTTATAGTTATATATCATTTTACCACTCAAATTTTATATTCAATTCGATATTGTTTTAAATCCAAGTTGATTTTTATTTAACTTAGCTTAAGTTAAATTCCAATTCATACAATTCTTTTAACTTACTTAAGTTAAAATTCAATTACAAATTCAATTTTTTCGCACTTTCTTTCCTTATTAACATTATTCTAAATTCATAAGTTCAAACCTTATTTCCTGATATTTTTTAAAACATTTAAATAGGGATTTCAGAATTCAAACACCCGGTATCTATTTCAAATCACTTTGAAATCATATATATATATATACACACACACACTCTCTCTCTCTTTGTATATCAACTTAAACCGAACTTGGTTTTGTCCAAAACAATTCCCTCCGAAATTTTAAATCAACTTGGCTTCACTCAAAACAAATTCCTTTTTGGAATTTCTAAATAAACTTGTTTTTCTCAAAATAATCCGAAAACAACGACCACGGTAGCAATCCGTCACTTAGAAACTCGAAAATGAAGACTGGTGATGCGGCCGTCATCACCAGAATTATTTTCCAGCGACTAAAGTGAGTTCAGTGCTTTATCGCCTCCAAAATCCATTTAAAACAATTTTTATTCCAAAAATATTTTCAAAATAATACCATTTTTATTTTCACAACACTTCGAAAAATATTTTTCAAACTTTCCAGGATTTTAAATCTCCAAACTCTGGTTTGAATCCATTTTCATTTATTATTCATATGCTTAAATCATACTTATACAATCTCTATTTGGTTATATATATCCATTTAAATTTTATAATCTTGTTTGGATTGTAATAATAACAACCAAACATTCCAATATACTATAATAATTTCTAGAAGATTATTTTTTTATATCAAAATATAGTTGGGTAAAATTATTTCATTTACCAGTTTCAAAACAATACTATGTCGATTTAACTTGTTCAGAGTTTAGATACCTCTATCGATACAGTTGTCCAGACCGTACCGATCAGAATTCATAAACACTCAACCGATAAGTGAACACAATATAAAACAATTTATATTCACTAACAAATACGCGCTCATATTTATAATACACTCAGACCCATTCTAGGGTACTACTGACCTTATCTCTAAAGAGTACTCCTCACAAGAGCCAAGGTTCTCGCTTAACCTTGCGCTCTGGTACCAACTGTAATGATTCGAGATTTTCGACCCTCGAAAATCGACATCAATATATATACAGTATAGCATGACGAGCAATCGAGTGCCCGAAATACCAGATTATTACGGTGAAAAAGAAAAGTGTAACGACCTTGAATATTTGATATTGGAAATCAGGATATTTAATTGATTTTAAATATCTGGAAGTTAGTTTAATTTGAAATTCGAGATATCAGAATGAATTTGGCGATTTAATTATTGAATTTAATCGTTAAATCTGGGTAAAAATTTGAATCTTCAGTTTTAAGCTGATTAAAAATATTTTCAAGGCTTAGAAAATTTATATTGATAATACTGAAGATAATGGAACTTTCAGAATTGAATTTGAAACTGTTTTGTTCAGTTTTGAAATTTTATCGTTTAAATCGATATTTAAAAATAGCCTTCCGAGGCACAGTCTCGGAATTCGACGAAACTAGTTCCATTGGATCCGTAATATTGTATTATTATCGGATTTCAATTTTCGTAATGTTGGGAGTGATCGTTTGGCCGTACGATAAGCAAACGCGCTGAAATAAAATCGAAAATTCAATTTAATAACTGGTCCAAAAAGCTATCTTCTCCATACGATCGAATTTGGACTCGAAACCTTTTCCATTGCATTCGGAATAGGCGTATAACATTACGAACGCCTGGCGGCACGCCTCGTTAGGAGTTTGAAATTGTAAGTTGCTTTTGAAAACGAGATATTTTGGGTTTGAAATAAAATAATATATATAATCAATTCAACTTTCTTTTCAGCCGAAAATTTATCAAATCAGAGCCGCCTGGTTTCGTTTAAAACACGTTTTCATCAAATCATTCAAATATCTGTTCCCTTCCCCTTTCTGTTAAAATCATGTCTTCACTTCCTAGAAGAAAAGAAAAAAATCATCAATTCGTCTCGTTCGAAAATAAAATCAAAACGAAAAATGGCGACCCCTTCACTTTTGTTCGAACGAACAAACTCGTTCCAATCTATACAAAACTCGATTTCGTTACTTCGGAAGAAAAAAAATGGTGAACGAACGAGAGCCGCTCCTACTTCTTCCAGTTCCATTTCATGTAAATCAAATCGAAAAAAAAGGGTTTCGCAAATTGGAATCGCGATTTCTTTGAAGGCTGGGTGGGCTCGGCAGCCATTGCGAAGCCGCCTAATCTGCTCGAGGTCGACATCGCACGAGTTGGATGTAGGCATGGCGGTGGCCCTCGTTGATCGAAGAGATGGAAGCGGCGCGGCGAAGACGAAGGCTAGGGTTTCGTTCGAGTGGATGGTTACTCAGTAAAGAAATTACTGTCTTTGTTATGTACAGACATTTATAGATAAGGTTTTAAAACAAATAAATATACATATTCATATTTTTATCTACTAGTTATTTCAAAATAATTTATATATATATATATATGAATATGCAGAAAACAGAGAAATCCTGTAGATTATTTTAGAGAAGTAAATATTAATATAGATTTTATTTTATATATCATGCGTGTATATAAACAGTTAAGGGAAAATAGATATACACATTTTAAATCACTGGTTAATTTAAAACTATCAAATAGAAATTGAATTATTCGATTTTTTCAAATATTAATGAATTGTATAAATTGTTTGTACAAGGTCTAAAATCGAGATACAAACCGGAATGGAAACGAGTTGGAAAATGGACTGCAAATTAATATTAAAGGTGAGATCTTCTCACTCAAATTAAAGTTTGAATTGCAGTTATTGATTGATTGCCTGATTGTGATAGTATATATAGTAGTATATAGCAATATATATATTGAAATATATATATTGGAGTTGTTGATTTCCCGCATTATATAGCGGATGAGACCTTATGCGCCACATAATAGCAGATGATATTTGATAAATCCCATATACTGCGATATTCCACCTCGAAGTGGAATGGGTATTTAGTTGTTGTGCTAACATCTGTGGATGCAGGGAAATAGGTTGGAGGGATCCAACTGGATTCCTCAAATTTTATGAATTTGTTTCATATGTTGTATGAATTTGTTTCATATGATGTGTGATGATTTATTGATAATCTGTGAATGATTATATCAATGATTGAATTTGTTGAAGGCTATAATTTAGCCGAATGTATTTTTGGTATCGTTGGATACCAGAAATAAATAAAATTGGATTTTGGGAATTAATTTTTTTAGAATTGAATTAATTTGAAAGAAGGAATTTAAAAGTATAAAAAAGTTGATTTTTGTAATCTTATCGAATTAAATTCCAAATATGGAAAAAAGCTTAATAAGTGGATTTCGAGTAATATTGTTTATAAGTTGAAGAATTTATTTAAAATTTGGATTTTTCAAGAGATTGGAAGAGATAAAAGAATTTGTTTTCTTTAAAAAGAATTTGTTTCTTTAAAAGGAATTTATTTTAAAAGGGAAATAAATTTTGAAATCCATTTGAAAGTTGATTTGGAGTTGAAAGTAAATATTTGAGAAATCGATTTGAAAATCGTATAAAAAGTGAATATTTGGGAATGTAAATTAAAAATGGAATTTATAAAGGAAAGGGAAATTTGTTTTAAAACAAACACTGATTTATTTTTAAAGTGTGGAAATAAATTTACAGATTTGGAATGTAAATTTGAAATAAATCGATAAGGATTTATTTAATTGGTTTAAATGGACCATTTTGAAATGGAAGTGTATTTTCCTTGAAAAGTCGAGTATATTTCCAAAGTAGTTTTAAATTATAAATGAAGAAACTCTGAAATTGGATTTTTAGGAAATATTTTGGAGATAAAGTATTTGAACTCGGCAGATTTCCACTGGAAATGAATAAATATTTGGAAATATATCCCGTGTAGGGAAATTGATTTGAAATTTGTTTTCCAAAGTTTGAAAGGTGAAAAGTGATTTGAAATTTGTTTTCAAATGGTTGAAGTGTTAAACCATATCTCGCGAAGATATTTGAAATTTAATAATTTGGAAGAATTATTTAAATTGGCTGATTGTTGTGAATGTTGTTGATAGTTACATAACCGACTATCAATATTTGCCTTTGAAATGGCATTTGAATTTGTTTTAAAACAAGCGCTCATTATTCGGTTAAGCCGGGAGAGGACTTTGTGTCATAAAACCCATTCCGAATAATGATACGGCGAAATGGATTGCATTTGAAGACCGGTGTGAAGACCGGGTATTTTCGAAAATGAAAGGACAACCTGTCGAATGTCTCTGCATCGAGGTGCTCCGGTATAGAGATTTATATCACTCTTCTTGTGATGGGAAGTCCGGACGTGATTAGTGAATATCCGGATTGCAAGGGCTTCTTTGGAAGTGCCTTCGGTTCTGTTCGAACCCGGAACAGACTTGTCTGGTTGTTTGTCTGACATTACACTTTGAGATATAAAGCTGATTTCTTTCAAATACATTTCTGTTGGTGGCGGAGAATTTATTCTCTTAGCTTAACACCCTTCTTTGAGACGTACAAGCTCAGAGGTTATGTAGTTGAAGGTTATCAGTGATATACTCCCAATTTGGTAGTGTGGCATGCTAAGTGTTGCTGTGTGTTGCTGATCATTCGTTGATCATTTGTGATCATAGCATGGCTTTGTGAAAAAGCGTAGCTTTGTGAAAAAGCGTAGCTTTGTGGACGAGACCGCATCAGGACCTCACAACCCGGAAATGGTCGAAACAAGAAAGATGCGGCAATGTTATGAGGGTCACGCCCTTTAGGGTATGTCATTTCCTTCTGGAAAAAGGTGATATTATGGTATGGAGCCCAGATATTTACCTGTGTGGTTGCTCCAATTTCATTTACTGTGTGATTGTTGCTGTGTGATCGAGGGCCCTCGGATAAAGGTCCCAAAGGACCGGGGGGTGGCATATTCGTGTAGTAGTTACCTAGTGTAAGGGGTAACCCGGCCTTGTGTTGGCAGAGAGCTAGTTAGTTCTCGGGACGTCCATCCAGAGGCATACCCATGTGGTAGTAGGAAGTTCCTTAGCCTGACCATTTGTTGGAAATCCAAAGAAACAATACGCGCCCTGTACGGTTTTAGTTGTATAACCTGCTATGGAATGTGGCGGTAACCTGCTATTGAACATAGTAGTTATAGTAGGCATAAGTGCGAAATGCCTATGCTGGCTAAGATTAATATTATACTTTCGAAATGTTTTCCACACTAGACATTAATAATAATATCAACTGATCTTTCGTAGTAAGCATCTTTGACTATCATAAGGAGAAATCTCCTCCAATTCTACGTTTGCATTGTGTGTGTGGCGGGAGGCCTTATGGTAGTTTCATTTTCCAAAAGCATTGCGAATTTGTTTTATTTTCTTTGTGAAAATAACTGTTTTACGATCTCACACCAGTCACCATGACTGACTCGGAGTTTATTGTTCCCTTTCTAAACTCTGGGTGCCCATAATTTTCCACACGGGTAGCCTAGAGTTATGTTATCAGGATATTCTGGATATTCTGGAGCTTTGGAGATGAGCTGGATGGCGAGACATACTCCCGTACTTGTTTATTTATTCTGCTGTGTATTCTGTATGAGGACAAGTTATATAACTGTCCATTGTTGTATTGAGTTGTATATTGACTCTCATTGTTGTATTGTATAAACTGATATAGTTCTTTGTTTAAAAGACTAGTGATTATCTATTATATATTGTTCCGCTGCGAATGTGAGATTCTGATATTGTTTCTGTTTTTCTGTTCTTTCTTTTTCTTCTGTCTTCTTCTACCTCTTCTTTTTAACCCTAATGATTCGATTTTTGGGCATTCGATTGTGCGGCAATTGATACAGTGGACGTATTATTGTCGACTTTCGAGCGTCGAAAAGTTGAAACGTTACATATGGTATCAGAGCAATTGGTTAAGCGACAACCCTGGCTCTGTTAGGTGTTACTCATTAGAGACAGAGTCAGTAGTACTCTAGAATGAGTGTGAGTGTAATAATAGATATGAGCGCGTATTTGTTAGTGAATACAAAATTCGTTTTGTATTGTGTTGACTTATCGGTTGATTGTTTATAGATTCTGGTCGGTGCAGTCTGGCCAACTGTAGTCGATAGGGGTTTCTAAACTCTTAAACAAGATAAACCGACACAGTATTGTTTTAAATAGGGTAAATAAAATAATTTTACCCAAAACTATTTTTGTATAGAAAAGAAATCATTTTCCATAAATTATTATTGTATATGGATGCTTGGTTGTTAGAAAGTGATAATATTGAATTATTATCATTGTTATATGGAAATTGAATAAGGAATAATGGTATAACCAAAGATTTGGAGATAAATTCATTTAACAAATGAAATTTATAAATATGAATTTAAAGATAAGGAAATGAATTCATATACGAATGAGATTTGTAAATGTAAATTGTAATGTGATTTATAATTGGAAATAGAATTCCAGAAAAATATTTGAAAATAAAATTCATTTATGGACTGAAATTGGTATTGTGAATTTATAAATGAGTTTTATAAATTGAAATGAGATGCCAGAGTAATTTTTGAAATACGAATTAAAGAATTTGGATTGAAATTTCAAAGTTAGTTTTGAAATGTGAGTAATTGCTAAGAAGACCTTGGAATTCCTTTAAATTGTCATGGAATGTAAATAAGTCGATAACTTATAAAATATTTGAAGTTTGATTGGAATAAGATTCAAATTGAAAAAGAATGAATTTGTGAATGAACAAATGAGGTTACATTTGTAAATGAATTGAATATGGAAATGTGAAATTTAAAATGGATAAGTGAATATACTAATTGAATTAAATTAGTAGATGGAATGGATTTGATAAATGAAAAATCAAATCAAAGATTTAAATTGGAAATTGTTTACAAGGAAACTATAACTTGAGTTTTGAGTTGAAATAACTTAAGTCATATTTGGATAAATGCTCGACTTAAGTAAAATTGTGAAATGGTTGTTGTTGACTTTTATTGAATGGTTTTCAATGAAATTTGTTTGATTAATGAAATGCAAATTGAATTGAATGGAATCAATTGAAAGGGATATGAGTTAGATTCATTTAAAAAATGAATTGAATATAAGGAATTGCATTGTAAACCATTGAATTGAATGTAAATTAGATGAAAGCAACTAAATTTATGTTGAAACTTTATAAATTGCTAATGGAAATAATTTGGAGTGCATTGCTTATGAAAACTATGTGTTTACTATTGAAAATAAGTGAAATGTTAATGAATTTCTTATATTTGTCACTTACGTGTTTAAACTGAGTAAGTACAGGTTTTTGGAAGCCATTTGGCTACATTTTGGTTGCACAAAATGCTAATAATAAGCCGCTTTGCTTAAAATGCTAATAAAGGTACGCCTACGCAATACAAAAATAGGAAATATGAACTGTTTTTGCTTTTCCGACCGAGTGGGTCGATGTATATATATTTATATCTTTTTTCAAATTGCAAAAGCTCCTCTGTACAAAGGAGACTCCGCCAAAATTTTCTGAAAATTTTGGGAGTTAGAAAAAAAATTTGAAAAAAAATTTGGAAAATATTTGTTAACGGAAAATTGATTTTCAAATTGTAATGGAAATCTAGGAATTGAACTAAAAAAGGGATTTTTGGTTTCTGAAGATAAAATGAATTCAAATAGAATTGAAATTGTCAATTGAATTCAAATGGAATTGAAAATGCAAACTTGAATGTAAATGAATATATAACTTTGTTAGTGAAGTAAAAATAAATATAAGAAGTATGTAAATACTTATATTGAACTTAGGAAATGGAGAAAATTCTTAAGTAAAATGGGTATTGGGAATCCAATAAGTAAATTTGGACATTGTTGTTAAGTAAAGTATACAGGGATTATAAAGGCTATAGGAAAATGGAATTGGATTTTTGATTTCGAAGGTAAATTTGAATTTGTTCGACAATAAGGTATGTATTTAAATTTCAGTATGAAATTTGATGGGATTCTGATTTTGCCACTTGGCATTTTGTTTTCTATTGGGATTTGAGAGTCCATAGGGACATTTTGTAGTTGTACCGAGCTAGTCGCGCAAAGGAGACGCTGGCGAAATTTTTCAGGAATTTAGAGAGTTAGAAAATTTTTGAGAAATTTTGGATAATTTAAAATTCGAATTTAAGTTTAAATTTGAATTGTGAAGTAAATAAAGTTGTTTGGAAACTATGGTTAAGATTTGGACAGTTAGTTGAAGTGATAATAGATCTTTAATAAAAGATTATTTTGGTTGGTTTTGGTAAAATGATAAACGGGTATTGGAGCATTCTTCTTGACTTGTAATTTCGGGACGAAATTCTTTTAAGGGGGGAAGATTGTAACGACCCTGAATTTTTGATATTGGAAATCAGGATATTTAATTGATTTTAAATATCTGGAAGTTAGTTTAATTTGAAATTCGAGATATCAGAATGAATTTGGCGATTTAATTATTGAATTTAATTGTTAAATCTGGGTAAAAATTTGAATCTTCAATTTTAAGCTGATTAAAAATATTTTCAAGGCTTAGAAAATTTATATTGATAATACTGAAGATAATGGAACTTTCAGAATTGAATTTGAAACTGTTTTGTTCAGTTTTGAAATTTTATCGTTTAAATTGAAATTTCAAAAATAGCCTTCTGAGGCACAGTCTCGGAATTCGACGAAACTAGTTCCATTGGATCCGTAATATTGTATTATTATCGGATTTCAATTTTCGTAATGTTTGGAGTGATCGTTTAGCCGTACGATAAGCAAACGCGCTGAAATAAAATCGAAAATTCAATTTAATAACTGGTCCAAAAATCTATCTTCTCCATACGATCGAATTTGGACTCGAAACCTTTTCCATTGCATTCGGAGTAGGCGTATAACATTACGAACGCCTGGCGGCACGCCTCGTTAGGAGTTCAAAATTGTAAGTTGCTTTTGAAAACGAGATATTTTGGGTTTGAAATAAAATAATATATATAATCAATTCAACTTTCTTTTCAGCCGAAAATTTATCAAATCAGAGCCGCCTGGATTCGTTTAAAACATGTTTTCATCAAATCATTCAAATATCTGTTCCCTTCCCCTTTCTGTTAAAATCATGTCTTCACTTCCTAGAAGAAAAGAAAAAAATCGTCAATTCGTCTCGTTCGAAAATAAAATCAAAACGAAAAATGGCGACCCCTTCACTTTTGTTCGAACGAACAGTCTCATTCTACGAAACTCGATTTCGTTACTTCGAAAAAAAAATGGTGAACAAATGAGAGCCGCTCCTACTTCTTCTAGTTCCATTTCGGCTAAATCAAATCGAAAAAAAAGGGGTTTCGCAAATTGGAATCGCGATTTCTTTGAAGGCTGGGTGGGCCGGCAGCCATTGCGAAGCCGCCTAATCTGCTCGAGGTCGACATCGCGTGATTTGGATGTAGGCATGGCGGTGGCCCTCGTTTATCGAAGAGATGGAAGCGGCGCGGCGAAGACGAAGGCTAGGGTTTCGTTCGAGTGGATGGTTGATGTGCGTGCGATGGTCTGGAGGGCAAGCTAGGAGGGTGGCGACGAGGCGAGTCGCGAGGGCAAGGCCAAGCGTAGATCGACTGCAATCAATCTCGAGTCGCGATCATCGGCAGTAATGGGAAGTAGTCGAATTCTAGCAATAAGGTATTGAAAACGATTATTCTTCAATTTGAAATATTATATATATATATATATATGTAAGGAAGAAAATATATATATTGCTGAGATTGATTTTTACAGCATAGTATATAAAACTATTTATTTTCATATTTCAAAATTTATACTTACTCGGTAAAGAAATTACTGTCTTTGTTATGTACTGACATTTATAGATAAGGTTTTAAAGAAAATAAATATACATATTCATATTTTTATCTACTAGTTATTTCAAAATAATTTATATATATATATATATGAATATTTAGAAAACAGAGAAATCCTATAGATTATTTTAGAGAAGTAAATATTAATATAGATTTTATTTTATATATCGTGCGTGTATATAAACAGTTAAGGGAAAATAGATATACACATTTTAAATCACTGGTTAATTTAAAACTATCAAATAGAAATTGAACTATTCGATTTTTTCAAATATTAATGAATTGTACAAATTGTTTGTACAAGGTCTAAAATCGAGAAACAAATCGGAATGGAAATGAGTTGGAAAATGGACAACAAATTAAAATTAAAGGTGAGATCTTATCACTCAAATTAAAGTTTGAATTGCAGTTATTGATTGATTGCCTGATTGTGATAGTATATATAGTAGTATATAGCAATATATATATATATATATTGGAATATATATATATATATATTGGAGTTGTTGATTTCCCACATTATATAGCGGATGAGGCCCTATGCGCCGCATAACAGCGGATGATATTTGATAAATCCCATATACCGCGATATTCCACCTCGAAGTGGAATGGGTATTTAGTTGTTGTGCTAACATCTGTGGATGCAGGGAAACAGGTTGGAGGGATCCAACCGAATTCCTCAAATTTTATGAATTTGTTTCATATGTTGTATGAATTTGTTTCATAAGTTGTGTGATGATTTATTGATAATCTGTGAATGATTATATCGATGATTGAATTTGTTAAAGGCTATAATTTAGCCGAATGTATTTTTGGTATCGTTGGATACCAGAAATAAATAAAATTGGATTTTGGGAATTAATTTTTTTAGAATTGAATTAATTTGAAAGAAGGAATTTAAAAGTATAAAAAAGTTGATTTTTGTAATCTTATCGAATTAAATTCCAAATATGGGAAAAAAGCTTAATAAGTGGATTTCGAGTAATATTGTTTATAAGTTGAAGAATTTATTTAAAATTTGGATTTTTCAAGAGATTGGAAGAGATAAAAGAATTTGTTTTCTTTAAAGATAATTTGTTTCTTTAAAAGGAATTTATTTTAAAAGGGAAATAAATTTGGAAATCCATTTGAAAGTTGATTTGGAGTTGAAAGTAAATATTTGAGAAATCGATTTGAAAATCGTATAAAAAGTGAATATTTGGGAATGTAAATTAAAAATGGAATTTATAAAGGAAAGGGAAATTTGTTTTAAAACAAACACTGATTTATTTTTAAAGTGTGGAAATAAATTTACAGATTTGGAATGTAAATTTGAAATAAATCGATAAGGATTTATTTAATTGGTTTAAATGGACCATTTTGAAATGGAAGTGTATTTTCCTTGAAAAGTCGAGTATATTTCCAAAGTAGTTTTAAATTATAAATGAAGAAACTCTGAAATTGGATTTTTAGGAAATATTTTGGAGATAAAGTATTTGAACTCGGCAGATTTCCAATGGAAATGAATAAATATGTGGAAATATATCCCGTGTAGGGAAATTGATTTGAAATTTGTTTTCCAAAGTTTGAAAGGTGAAAAGTGATTTGAAATTTGTTTTCAAATGGTTGAAGTGTTAAACCATATCTCGCGAAGATATTTGAAATTTAATAATTTGGAAGAATTATTTAAATTGGCTGATTGTTGTGAATGTTGTTGATAGTTACATAACCGACTATCAATATTTGCCTTTGAAATGGCATTTGAATTTGTTTTAAAACAAGCGCTCATTATTCGGTTAAGCCGGGAGAGGACTTTGTGTCATAAAACCCATTCCGAATAATGATACGGCGAAATGGATTGCATTTGAAGACCGGTGTGAAGACCGGGTATTTTCGAAAATGAAAGGACAACCTGTCGAATGTCTCTGCATCGAGGTGCTCCGGTATAGAGATTTATATCACTCTTCTTGTGATGGGAAGTCCGGACGTGATTAGTGAATATCCGGATTGCAAGGGCTTCTTTGGAAGTGCCTTCGGTTCTGTTCGAACCCGGAACAGACTTGTCTGGTTGTTTGTCTGACATTACACTTTGAGATATAAAGCTGATTTCTTTCAAATACATTTCTGTTGGTGGCGGAGAATTTATTCTCTTAGCTTAACACCCTTCTCTGAGACGTACAAGCTCAGAGGTTATGTAGTTGAAGGTTATCAGTGATATACTCCCAATTTGGTAGTGTGGCATGCTAAGTGTTACTGTGTGTTGCTGATCATTCGTTGATCATTTGTGATCATAGCATGGCTTTGTGAAAAAGCGTAGCTTTGTGGACGAGACCGCATCAGGACCTCACAACCCGGAAATGGTCGAAACAGGAAAGATGCGGCAAGGTTATGAGGGTCGCGCCCTTTAGGGTATGTCATTTCCTTCTGGAAAAAGGTGATATTATGGTATGGAGCCCAGATATTTACCCGTGTGGTTGCTCCAATCTCATTTACTGTGTGATTGTTGCTGTGTGATCGAGGGCCCTCGGATAAAGGTCCCAAAGGACCGGGGGGTGGCATATTCGTGTAGTAGTTACCTAGTGTAAGGGGTAACCCGGCCTTGTGTTCGCAGAGAGCTAGTTAGTTCTCGGGATGTCCATCCAGAGGCGTACCCATATGGCAGTAGGAAGTTCCTTTGCCTGACCATTTGTTGGAAATCCAAAGAAACAATACGCGCCCTGTACGGTTTTAGTTGTATAACCTGCTATGGAATGTGGCGGTAACCTGCTATTGAACATAGTAGCTATAGTAGGCATAAGTGCGAAATGCCTATGCTGGCTAAGATTAATTTTATACTTTCGAAATGTTTTCCACACTAGACATTAATAATAATATCAACTGATCTTTCGTAGTAAGCATCTTTGACTATCATAAGGAGAAATCTCCTCCAATTCTGCGTTTGCATTGTGTGTGTGGCGGGAGGCCTTATGGTAGTTTCATTTTCCAAAAGCATTGCGAATTTGTTTTATTTTCTTTGTGAAAATAACTGTTTTACGATCTCACATCAGTCACCATGACTGACTCGGAGTTTATTGTTCCCTTTCTAAACTCTGGGTGCCCATAATTTTCCACACGGGCAACCTAGAGTTATGTTATCAGGATATTCTGGATATTCTGAAGCTTTGGAGACGAGCTGGATGGCGAGACGTACTCCCGTACTTGTTTATTTATTCCGCTGTGTATTCTGTATGAGGACAAGTTATATACATGTCCATTGTTGTATTGAGTTGTATATTGACTCTCATTGTTGTATTGTATAAACTGATATAGTTCTTTGTTTAAAAGACTAGTGATTATCTATTATATTTTGTTCCGCTGCGAATGTGAGATTCTGATATTGTTTCTGTTTCTGTTTTTCTATTCTTTCTTTTTCTTCTGTCTTCTTCTACCTCTTCTTTTTAACCCTAATGATTCGGTTTTTCGGCATTCGATTGTGCGGCAATTGATACAGTGGACGTATTAATGTCGACTTTCGAGCGTCGAAAAGTCGAAACGTTACAAAAAGGGATAGAAGTAAATAAAAACAATAATACAGAATATCACAATCGCAGCGGAACAATATATATAATAGATAATATAAGATTTTTATACAAAAGAATCTATAGCTGTTAATATACACAAAATCATCAGAGTACAACAATCAACAAATCAATCTGGACAGTTATAATAACTTGTCCTTACAAATACTGAATATACAGCATGACTCACACAGGGGAATATAATTAAGTACGTGAAATACATCTGAAATCCTCCAGCTCGTCTCCTAAGCTCCATAGCATCCTAACCTAAATCTGTAATACTCGGTCTGACCTGAGTATTATAATAAAATAACACCCGAGTCAGTTTGGAAAACCAGCGTGATAAAACACACTCAATTTGAATTTTTACTGTTATCAAATCCTTTGAAAACAAAGGTATCTCGTAAGACCGCGCCATACATAAATACCACGGGTTTTTACCTTACGATAACCAAAACATTTTTATATCAAAATCATCTGATATTATAATAGTGTCTATAGAAAATAAACTATAAAATAGCTGAAATGCTTGCATCTCACGCTTCAGTATAGTTGGGAACAATCAAAACCGTACAGGCACATATTGGAAAATGGATTCCATGCAATGAATGGGCTACTGGGGTACCGTCCATCCATTACACCTCTAGAAAAATGTACCGAGATCATACCTAACGATCCCTGCCAACACAGGACCGGCCTACCCCTTGCTGGACAACACCGAATATGTTATCACCCTGGGTGTTCCCACCCTATCAAGCGCTCTCTTTTCCATGCACAACCATATCCATAATTATAATATATCAGAGGGTATATACCCTACTTGGGTGTGCCCCACTTAGCCCTGCTGCATCTCCCCTGTTTTAGTCATTCCCGGTTGATGAGGTTTGAAGCTACGTTTTACCTTTAGAATATCATTCATACTTGGAGTGCTAACACTGCCTTCTGGAACCACGATGCAAATGATAGTAGTCATCCATACAAGTTGTTCTGGATCTGAACAAACCGAATCTCCAAAATCACCGTCTTCATTAGCTTCACTATATCACAATTTGTAATGCTTAAATCGGATCGAAGTGGTTTTCGAATAATTAAATCTGATCCCGGTCTCTTCGAAACAATTAACGAATTTGGCCAGGTTTGATTGTCGGTTATTTAACAACCAAATTACGCACATAAGCAGTCACTGGACCTATATTATAATTTTCCAAAACATTTATCTTAAAATATCTTTACAGAGATTTATATCCAAATCTCTTTCAATATTTCAGTATTTGAAAACAAATTCAAATACTTATATTCATAACAGGATATTTTCAAACCATCTACATACTTAGAAATATTTCCAAATTCCATTTTATAACTCATTACTTAGAAAATATTTCTATATAAACCAATCCGTAGTTAAAATATTTCCAAAGCCTTTCATTCTAATACTTAGGGAGAATATAAATATATTTTCAAAAAATCACCTACTTCTCAACACTTAGGAATTATTCATAACTTATCGATTTTATAGGTATATTCATAAACGAGGAAATCTGTCCTTATTCCAACTTCATAAAACCATTTACAACCCTTTTTGTAAAGTCGCAACTCATTAAAACTCATTTCACAAATCTCCAGAATTTTTAATAATCCCTTCTACCATTTCCAAAATCGATTTCACTTATTTAAATTCTCATTCACCAATTTATAACTTCTTTTATGAATTCAGATTCATTTTTTTCGAAGTTCACATATCTAACCATTTTGGAAATTCCTTAAGTTTCCAAAATTCTGTTACAAGATTTCTTTATAAAATCACATCCGTTCGATAAACTCTGGTCACAATCTCGAGAGAATTTATAAATAAAAATCCAATCACTTACTTTTAAATTCTATATATATAATAATACATTTCAAAAGTATGGTTAAACAATTATTAAAAATATCAAAGCACTTTTAAAATAAACGTCCATAACTAATTCCAATTCCTTTATAAAATTTCTAATCGATTTCCAAAACTTGTTTATAAAAGTTAGAATTTATATCAACAAATTTAAATATTTAAATAACTAACTTCCTGAAATATTTTAATCCAATTAATAGTTTTTAAAACTACATAGTTTAATAAATAAAAATCCTTTTTATTTTATTTTACAAAACTTAAATTGTCGATAAAAATTTATTTTTAAAATTTAACATAAACATTTTTATATTTATAAATCTCTCTCGATTTATCACAACTCGATTTTTATTTCCAATTTCCCACTATTTCCAAGGTCCAAGATAGAATCCACTATTTCTTTCTAACCCGATTTCCATATCTCATTTTAAATTCACACGGTGAATTTATATTCTCGATATATCAAACGATAATCATTTTACTTTATTTGTAAACATCGTTTATAAATTTTATAAACTCATTTTCGGTTTTCCTCTGTTAACATAGATTAATATTAAACAAACTCCATTTAAAAATTGATTTCTATTTAAAATTTCATTTAGAAATCTATTTCTTAAATAATCCAAACTATATTCCACTTCCTTTTAAAAAAATCTCGATTCCGACTTCCATTTCATATTTAAAGAAATCTCATTTAATAATCCATCATTTTAAAAGTACTCAAATTAAAAAAATTCCATTTGAAACCATTTTACGAAATAGCTAATTAAATAACCAAAATCGAATTAATTATTTTATCTAATCAATTCTTTTTTTTTTAAATCCCAAAATTTCTATATAAATATTTCCATTTCAAAATCGCCTTCGATTTTCTTTTTAGTTCAAAAATATTATTTATGGTATTTATAATACCAAAATTTAGGCCAGTGCTACTATAGCATCCAATCAATCAAATCACATCATAATCTATTACAGATTATTCAACACATCATATATCACTATATATGAAAATAAAATCAACATTTTGAGGAATCCAGTTGGATCTCTCCAACCTGTTTCCCTGCATCCACAGATGTTATATAACATAAAATACCAATCCCGCTTCGAGGCGGGATATCATGATAATATAAGGTCATCCGCTATTATGCGAGGCGCATGGTGTCTAATCCGCTCCAACGGCGGAAAATATATCCAACTACTAATATATATTCTAATATATATAATATAACATTCAACTGATAAATTATTATCAATTCATCCAATCAACCAATAAATAATTTTTAACATTTTAAATTAAAACTAGTAATCCGAAACGAGTGAGATTTACTCACCTTGATTTTTATTTTGTCGGTCGTTCCAATTTTAAATTAAATCGAATGATGTTCGATTTAATCCAAAAAATGTCATCTAACATCAATTGATTCCATATTGTACATTTCACAGCTACGAATCCAACGTGACTGATTCCATGATTTTTGGACCTCGTATGAACACGATATGGATTAACGAACTTTTAAATAAATTAAAATAAAATTAACTTAAATTAAATAATAGTTTAAAATTTTATACCCTCCTTCCTCTCATGTTTCCAGGCACGCAACCTATCCAGCAATGAAAAACGCGACCGCCACACCCAAACGAGCTACGGTGCTCGATCGCGCTTCACCTCAGGTCATCGGACTTCCTCCCACGCCACTGAAACTCACGACTCCAAATCGAACGCGACCTCCATCCCTTCCAACTCGAACGTCACCATGCCATCTCGCCACCGACCACCACGCGCATGTGCGTGCGCACGCAGCTTCCATCCGCCTCGCCTCACGCCGTGAAAATCCTAATTTGCAGTCGCTCGAGCCAACGCCGCCTCGGCCATCTCGCGAACCGCATCTCCCCTTTATCGCTGCTCCTGCCATCGTAATTTCCATCGTGCAATTTTTTTTATATGAATTGATTTCGTTTTTGAAGAAGAAAAAGGAGCGTACACGATTTTTTTTTAAAAAAAAAAAGAGGGCGGCTTCGTTCAGATGTAGGGTGGCGCTGAGATAAAGAGTTAGGTCGGCTCTGATGTTTGATTTTTATTATTAATTTTATATTCAAAATATCTCGCATAACATAACTCGAAATCCTGAACTCCTATCGAGGCGTACCGCCTGACGTTTGTAATGTTATACCCTTTTTCGAACGCCATGGAACAAGTTTCGGGACCTAATTCGATCGTATGCAGAAGATAGCTTTTTGAATCCTATTAATTTCAATGTGCTTCTATTCCGTATGGCCAAATGGTAACTCCAAACATTACGAAATTTGAAATCCGATAATAATACGCTATTACAGATCCAATGGAACTGGTTTCGTCGAATTCTAAGACTATGCCCCGGATCGCTATTTTAACTCGTCGATTAAATCGACGATTTCAAAAATTGACGAAATTACATAAAATTTCAGTTTTTAAAACTTATTAACTAAATTCTAATTCAAATAGAATTTATATCAACATTAGAAATCGTTTCGATTCATATTCAACTCAAATTCCAATTATTCACCATTTCTGTATAACGATAAATCGCTATATTTGAAAATTAAATTCATTCTACAATTTCAACCAAAATCTTCATATCAAAAAAATCAATTCATATTCCAAATCCAACATTTAAAATCATTTAAATATTAAAAATCAGATGATGGAAAATCCAGGTCGTTACACTACCACCAAGCTAAGACTAAAGCATTAGGAAAAACAGAAGCTTACCTTTTCATGGCACATGCAATATCCTTATTCAACACTTGCCAAAGCACATCAGTACTTCTTCTTTTATTCTCAAAAAAAATTTGATTTCTGTCTCTCCACACCAACCCCAAATATTTCTGTAAACACAACACAATCAGATGTGCTTCATTCGATCTTCATTTTATCGATTTTAAAATCACATCCCATTCAATTTCAGAAACACTATTCATATCAATTCTTCCAGCCTTATGCATCAACCTACACCATAAGGGATAGAGGACATCACACGAGAAAAAAAGGTGAAGGCGGCTTCCATTTTGACTGTTACAGAACACACATATCATGTTGTAGTTAAGGCCATAACTATTTAGAACATTCTTTGTTAACAAAGCTTGGTTAACCACCTTCCACATCATCAGATTTTCTTTACGAGTAGATAAATTATTCCCTGTTATCTTATACCATTTACCGTTAGGCAGTATCAAAATTTGCTAGCTCCTTATAAACTAAAGCAATGGAATGTTGCTTACCAGCCCAACTAACTTCATCATTGCCATCGGTCAAATATCATTTGGATTGAAGCAAACACCACATTGCATTGATGAAATGGTTGCTTGAATTAGGCAGATTAAGCTATCCCTCAACAATGAAATCTCTTGCTTTAGCATCTCTACTTATTCTTGTTTGCATGCTGATGAGACATTGCTTTTGATAAGACCAACCCATTGTCACTCCATGGTTCATCCCAGAAATTCACTACATAACGTAATTTTTTACCCAAACATGTAGGTATATAAGCTACATAACATAAATTATACATATACAATAATAACAATTTTATACTATAATTCATCTATTTTACTGAATTTATCATACGTTGCATAACAAAGTGCCAGCTCTTATATTGATAAGAGTTTTCTCTCTTCTTCTTATTCTCTTTCTTGACATTTAATTTCAAATCCCGCTAATTTATCAATTTACACGTATTTTACCAATTCTCTCCCATCATTTTACATTCGGACAAGGATATTTTAAAGTTTATATATTTGTTTTAAAAATAATACAACAATTACCTCATAATATTTTATATTTAAGTCCATATATTTAGCTTAAAATCAAAAAAGTTATCTATTTAAGAAAATTCAATTAACTAAAATTCATTAATATTTCTTATGAATACCGATGAACGACAATTTCAATATGTATACCAGTGCTGCACCAATTAAAGTGATAAAATTATTTTTTTGTTCAATTGTAAAGATATACAAATCACATAAAAAATAACAGATTTAATTTGTAATTAATTTATTTCATAATATTTACAAAACATCGTATTGTAAAATTATATTTTTAACTTCAAATACCTACATTTAAAAATACCATAATTAGTTAAAAAAAACTCATCTCATTATTCACCAAAATTTTAAATTTTAAACCATATATTTAAATTAACTATGAGCTCTTATATTTAAAATATTCATTAACTCGTTTACTATATTATGAAAATATGGAAACTTCAATTTGTACATCATCTTCATCGTATTAACAAAAATTGTAAAATTATGTTTTATTTTCATTAAAGCAAAGTTACATAAGTCGCATAACATTTATGCATAAACAATAATAACAAATTCAATATACAATTCATTTATCTTAATAAATTGAAGTGCACTATTCCTTTTTACTCCAAATACCTACATTTTAATATTTCTATAATCATATATAAAGCCCCCACAATTCCTTTCTAATCTTTTACATTTAAGACCATATATTACAATTTATTACATAATCTTAAAACTATTTAAATAATTTTAGTAAACCGTTATTCATTGATTTAGCAAATAAATCAGATCAATATGGATCATGTTCATATCAATAAAAATGATAAAAAAAACTCATTCAAATATATAAATACATCTATCATATAAAATAAATTATATACGGAAAGAATAATTACAAGTTTAAAGTCTAATTCATTTATGCCAATATATTTACTATGCATTGAATTTTAAAATAATTTTTTTATAGACAAACACCGACATTTGAAATTTATACCGTCATTTACAAGACAATGTCCAATATCACCTACCATTGTACATTTAAGTCAATATATTCAAATTAATTACGTGATCTTGAATTTAATTTATTTAGATAAATTCAATTAATAAATATCCATTAATTCATCTAATAAATGCTAAATGACGGTTTTAATATGTATGCTATATTCATATTAAAAAGGGTGATAAAATTAGTTTTTCATTAAAATATAAAAATATACAAGCCACATACTATAAAATAATATACATAACAATATTAACAAATTTAACATATCATTCATTTATCTCAATAAATTTATCATATATTGCATTAAATATTTCTGTTTTTAGCTTCAAATACCTCCATTTTAACATTTCTACAATTATTTACGGAACCTTTTTCAATTCTTTCCTAATATTTAATATTTAAATCCATATATTTAAACAACAAATGAAATCTCAAATTTAAATTATTTAATTAATCTCAATGAAAATTTAGTCTACTCTTCTAGTAAATCATATATATATATATATATATATATATATTTATTTAAACAACAAATGAAATCTCAAAATTAAATTATTTAAATAATCTCAATGAAAATTTAGTCTATTCTTCTAATAAATCATATATACATAAAAAAAATATACATATACATACATATATATATATATATGTATGTATGTATGTATGTATACACATATGCATACACACACACACATATATCACACAACATAAATTGTGTACATAAATAATAATAACAAAGATAATTCGTAAATCAGTTATGATTTGTTTATATCAAAAATTTATCATACATTATATTACAAAAATTCTATTTTTAACTTCAATAACCTCACGTCAAATTTATACAATTTTTTACAAAATTCTTCTCAATTCTTCATATTATTTGCCTTCAAGTCCATATATCTAAACTAATTACATGATTTTAAATTTAACTTACTTAAACAGATTCCATTAAATTATACACGTGTGTATGTATAGTAGCTACAGAACATAAGTTACACATAAACAATACTAATAATTTTAATATATGTTTTATTTGTTTCACTATATTTACCATACACATCATTTTAACATTAAAAGTATAAATACAATATTTTACAATATTACCGTGTGCAACGCACGGGTTACACACTAGCTATTTTAAAAGATTAAACCCACGTTGATGTTTTACTTGATCCATCATCATCCTCATGTAATTTCTCAACTGTTCATTTATCATCATTGATATATACATTTATGTTCTTCGCGTTATCAAAAAAATTACCAAGAAGAAATTAAAATAAAAAATTTTGAATTGTCATCCATATTACTTAATAGTCTATTATGCATTAATTAACATATTCAAGTTTTATTCAATACCTCAATTAAAATTAATTAATTTAAAGTTACGTGAATGAGACGGCGTAATTAATATTTATTGTTCTAAAAATAAATTCAATCAAATCGATTATCTTCAGAAAAATAACAAAATAACATATAAATTTTTCACAACAAAATAATAACATACTTGGTTTTTATTATTATTACTCCAAAGATAAAATAAAAGATCAAATAGATGAAGCCACATAATTGATATTTATTCGCTTTGAAACACTTAAATTCAACAAAACTACTTTTACTATAGAAAATATAACAAAATAACATATTGAAAAATATAATTCATAATAATAAAAATTAAACCGATATATATATATATATATATATATATATGTATGTATGTATGTATGTATGTATGTATGAATGAAATATCTTTTGATTGATTAAATTTCTCATCTTAATTATTTTATTACGTAATGTTCAAATTATTGTGAAAAAATAAAAACCCATCAATGTTTTACATAATCCAACGTCATTTGCATACCACTTCTCAACTGTTTCATTTATCATCATTAATATATATACATTTATATTCTTTGTATTCTCAAAAAATTACCAATTATTGGAGTAACTATAATATAAATTGTGAACCACCATCCATTTTACTCAATAATATATTATTTTTTGATAACAAACTCAATAATTTATCATGCATCAATTAGCTTATCAATGTTTTATTTAATATCTCAACTAAAATTAATTAATTTAAATTTTAAGAGAGTGAGCCAACATAATTAATATTTTTTTGTTCTAAAAATAAATTCAATCCAACCAATTATCTTCCAAAAAATAACAAAATTACAGATAAATTTTCTCATGTATCAGTGTATATGTATATATATATGATGTTGATTACTGTTCTATGATGTGCTTTACATTTAGTTATTGTATTTTGTTCTGATAGATCCGTTAGCCACCTATAGTTTTGGATTAAGCATTTACTGGGTATGTCGATCCATTGAGATAGAAAAGAAAAAAAATCATATTGCATTTATCGACGTATTCAGTAGATGTTTAAGACAAAGTTATAGATGGTCGCCCTTAACCAGCCCTATTCTCCGCTTTAGTAGACGGAATTACTCGTTAATTCTCTTTACTAAGGTGGGTCTCGGGGTGGGGCGTTACAGCATGGTATCATACTCGATTTTTATTATATCCCCAAGGATAGAACAAAAGATTTAATAAATGAAGCCAACATGATTAATATTTATTCGCTTAAAAAGAGTGAGTTCAACAAAACCACATTTACCATGGAAAAAATAACAAAATAACATAAAGAAAAAATATAATTCGTAACAATAAAAATTAAGCCGCTAAAAAATATATATATATATTTAATATATTTTTTCTTTAATTAAATTTCTCATCCAAATAATTTTATACATTAATGTTCAAATTATTTTAAAATAATAAACTCTCATCAATGTTTTACTTAATCCATCGTCATTTTCATATAATTTCTCAACTATTTCGTTTATCATCATCAATTTATACATTTACGTTTTCACATTATCAAAAACTTACCAACTATTGAAGTAATCGAAATACAAAATTTTGAACCATCAACCATTTTACTCAATACTTTATCATGCATCGATTAACATATTCACGTTTTATTTAACATCTCAACTAAAATTGATTAATTTTAATTTTAAGTGAATGAGCAAACATAATTACTATTTTGTGTACTAAAAATAAATTCAATCAAATTCACTTATCTTCCAAAAAATAACAAACATGTAAATTTTTCTCAACAAAATAGTTACAAACCCGAGTTTTTATTATATCTCCATATATAAAGTAAAAGATCAAATAAAACCAACATATTTAATGTTTGTTCATTTAAAAAAAGTAAATTCAACAAAACCATATTTACCATAATTATTAACAACATTATCATGTTTAATGCACGGATTACACACTAATATTAAAAGCATTTGCAAGCCAGTCTATAAGGAAAAATTGCTAGAACATCTAAAAATTTTGAAATTCAAAGAGCAATTTAGTAATTATCGCACCTCCTTTCTAAATTATAATTTCTTTTATCAAAGTGGAAATTATGCTTACATTTTCTTTTCAAAAATATCTAAAAACCCTAGAACTTTATCCCTGTATCAATAGACCTTTTGAAGGTTTTCCGATAAAAAGCGACACAACTTGGGACAAATATTTTTAATTTATATGTTTTTGTGAAAATAAATTGGATTATTTATAAAAGAGCCAGGAACATTTTATTTAGCATCATTTTACAGCCCTCCAATATCAAACACAAGTTTCTATTAAATATTTGTCGTTTTGTTTCTCTCTCTCCTATCACATGGACAAAATATTTTTAAATATAAATTTATGACCGACATCAAAAAGCTACAAATTAAGAAATGCTATTAATTCTACCTCTTTATAAACATAATATATTTTGTACAACTAAATCATTTTACCATACTAATATTTCTAGAAATAATATCAAATATGGAATTCTAGTTTCTTCATTGAAACTTGCATTCAATTGTGACTACATTCTACCATATTACCGAACGGTAGTATGAGACGTTCAAAAAATTGTTTGTTTTTTTAAAACAACACATACGATTGGCAGCAGAAAACCGATCGACAATATAAAAACGTTTGTTTTTGAAGCGCTAAATGTTAAAACAACGTAGTACTATCGTTCGATAGTATAAAAATCGATTGTTGGATGAATAACATGAAAATAATTAATGGATAATTTGAAGTGTGTAATGATATTAGAAAGGGTAAAATGAAGAATGGAAAAAATGGAAGATATCGTGATGCATTTAGCACTGCCCCAAAAGAATGCAAGTAATAATTTTCATCTCTGCAAAATACGATCTTCAAAGCAACATTCAAAATGTTGAGTTCCCAAGCAGAGTAAATGATCATGTATTCCTAACTTAAGAAAGAACTAAGTGATGCAGAAAACAGAAAGCAAACCCGACAACATAAATGGCCAAAATTTCAGCTACAAAACTTAATAAACTCGCAACAAATGTGGTGTAGTCTACCCATGAATGGAACCATACAATACCAAAAACTCAAAAGCACTCAGTCAACATAATACTAAAATACATGGTAATTCCAGGAAGATGTATGTTCCCTTCATCCATGATCTCAAAGCTGGCCAAATCTCTGGAACAAAATGCAAAAAAAATAGTTATACAGTGAGGCACACTAGCAAGCAATCGATAAGCTAAATAACTAGTCAACATAAGATGTCATAAAATTTCACTAAATAACTTTTCATAAAAAAGAGTTCACTTTTATAACAGATCCCCAACAGAACATTATTATTAGGAGCAATAGAACAGCAACTTGTAGATATAAAATTTTACTGTAACTGTTGCTAATTACATAGGTACCGTTCGGCCCTCAATCATCGGTGTTAGACACGTCCGACGCAGCAACAGACCAATGGTCCGCTGTGGGGAACGGAGGGAAAGTGGTGCGTTGGGGTAATTAATTAATAAATAATGTTAAATTTAAATTTCTAAAATTAATAACTTGTGCAAATGAGGTTCATTTGAAACACGATTTTTTGCATTGCGATCGTATCAAACTGCTCTACATTACGGAGTTGGTTTAAAATGAATCCGAGCAATTTAAAATTTAACAATTTAATCTATTAATTTATTTTTGCAAATTATTGGTTCATATTATTCATTGAAAAATAATTAATTAAACATAAATCAATTTGATTTTAAAATATACATTTCAAAATACTCCCTCCGCTCATATCCTCCACTCGCAGCACACAAACGCTTTCTCCGTTCATCCAACATTTCAGCTTAAATGCCCCCCCCCCTCCCGCTCGTTTCGCAAATAACGGACCCATAGTACATTCATTGAACGAAAGAAAAAAAAACTAATTGGTTATACAAACCAAATCTTAACTGTAAACACCTAAAGTGATGGGTGGTCTATAGGGAACATTCACAATTAATGTATCATAAATTAAATATTCTTATCCAGAACATTCACCATTTACTTTAGTGCATTTCTATGTTTAGTTTTTTCTCCAGAGGAAATTAGTGCATTTCCATGGTATATAAAAGGGAACTTTTGTAAAACACCATGATTAAGTTTCAAAATACACAGCTGTTCTTCTCAATAACCTGTTACAAAAAATAGCCTTGTTTTCTAATTTCAGCAAGACTGCAAATGTTTGCAGTTTTGAGAAAAAAATTGTTCATAGAAACCTGCGATTTAAGTGCAGATTTGATTTTTTTTTCTTTTAAATATCAAAAATAATTGTAGGAAGATAATTTAAAATATGTTTTTGAGAAAGCTTTTTCATATATCAAATTTGAAAATAAGGACCAAACCAAATTTCTTGTGGATAAAACATTGGACCATGGCTACATTATTTATTCTACAAATTTTACAAAGCATGTCCATCCATGACATGTCCACTCTCTTGCAAGAATCCACTTTAACTACTCTTATCGAATAAGAACTAAAATTCTACGGAATCGAAGATGAGTACCCATAAACATGTCTTATATTCTCATGAATATATACATGCAACAATGAAATATGATTGTTCCTTTCCAATACTGTATATCAGAAATTACCAAGACATTCATGGGCTTTGCTTCAAAGGAAGGTTGTTAATGTGTGCCCAAATAAGCACATTTAAACACTACCTACCCTAAGCCATAAATTTTCAGATGCTAAGCATAATAAAGATGAATGTTATTGCTGACTATATACACATTTAAAAACAAACACTAGAAAAAACATGTTCAGGTTGCAAATCCAGATGTCTTAGATGGATTTGTGACCCCTAAAAGGCACAGTTACCCATTTTCATAAACTACGCCAATACTTCAATCTCCAACCAAAACTAAAATTTAGCATATATACCACATTACATCAATCTTATGGTCTGATAAACTTGATGTTTTAGAGGTAAACACGTGGTGTAAGTTTATGGTTTATGGTGGTTGGCTGAGATTCAAGCTTATGAGCTCATTTTTGTGTTCGAATTTAAAAATAAATATCAACTTTTATCGTTACTGGAATATGAACTCCATATACAAGAATTTTGGAAAATGCAAGTTTGAACAAAAACATTGCAACCCTATTGCAACTATTAATAAAGATAAATAGGCAACAAAATAGATTTTTTGAACTCACATATTTTATTAAATGCAACGATGTCACAACTCTGAATGTACTCGTTTGCTGGCTCTACGGTGAGTTGTTCCTCTATAAGGTCATCCACAGAGACGAGATCATCAACAATTGTCATCATTATCTGCAACTTTTTGATTCCATAACCAACAGCAACAAGTTTGGCTGTGTATTCAGAATTCAAAACAGTAAATTATATTAAAAATTGTATGTAGTGCCAGAATAAAAATCAATCACTACTGCACAAGAACATACAAGCTCCCCAGAATAATCCCTCCTTTTTGATGCTCCTAACCGTTTCTTCAAGCAATTTCATGTCCGTTTCATCGTCCCATGGCTTTATATCCAATAGAACAGAAGACTTTCCAGCTGTTAAAAGTTTAAAATGAAGTGTAAGTTGAAAATTAAGTACATAGTCGCATAATAGTAGGTCAGTCTCAAGCAAATATCCTTAGTAATAAAGTACATAAAAAAATTAGTATTATTTGATGGTTCTTTCATATACTAGATTTTATAAATCTTACATTCTTTCTTTTTTCCAGAAGCTTTGACAGCAGCTGCACGTTCCTCAGCTGCTTTCTTTTCCTCTTCGGTTTCCTCACCAAAGAGATCGACATCACTATCATCATCTTCTGGGGCAGAGGCCTAATGATTTCAATATGATAGTGAATACAATGATAACTCATCAATTGTATTAATACAAATATACCACAGACGAATCATAAATCAAATTACAAGGAGCAAGCCTGGTAAAATGAATCCCGCCATGTTAATATCCCACAAAAATATATTTGTATTTACAAATTACACAAATTAAATTAAATCGTTGTTAAGCGAAAATGATTTTTTTCAAAATAATCCATATAAATTAACTTCTATAAAATATATTTAGAAGTACCTTTCAAATTGATATGAGATTGCGAACAAAGGTACACCCTCAATTATATCACCCAACAGAAATATGGATTTATTCTTATCAAAAAATTAGAATCAAACTCTAACAATAAGAGGTCAAGGAGTGTGTTTTTGACATATTAAAATGTCAATAATTCAGGTTAAAATCGTATTATAGATAAATTAGATAAAGGTTTGCAACTGGCAGACATAACTCAAAACCCAAGATCAGATTACTCTTTTTGGAGAGTCGGTGTCTTATAATTATATAGAATACCTTCCTAGAAATCTTCACAAATTTGAAATTACAGGCACCCAAATCAAATGTAATTCATGCACGCTACAATAAATGTAATTGTACCTGTACTTACTACAAAGATTTTATTATAACAAAAAGGACGTTCCTTGTGAACTTTATTTTTGGATGACCTTTATCTATATTGCCAAGGCAACTCAGGTCAACAGCAAAAAGGATGCATGTGGTAAAAAACCAAATTTTGACATCAATCAATGGATATTTAGTGTGCCTACATTAGTATTCATTAGCATAATACTAAGACAAGCTAAAAATTTGGAAAGAAATAGAAACAATGCAACAACATATAATTCTAAGCATGTAAATATTCATCATCAAATTACCGTGTCTGCCGTAGCTTCAGCTGGAGCAGCACCTTCAATTTTAACTCCTTTCCCTTCCTCAGTCACACCACTGCATTATTCATAACATCAAAATAGTGACTTTTATTTGCAACGCAAAGTGCAAACTAACAATTTCAAGAAAATAACCTGATTCTAATGAGGGCATCAATGTGTTTGAACCATCTAGCAACATTGACATGCTCAGAAGAAGGCAATGAATGAAACGCTGAATAAACAGCTAAGTCATCCTTTGATGCTTGATATCTGGAATTATATTGTACATGAAAAATAAATTATTCAAACTACACATGACAATAAAAAGTAAGCTTTAAGGTTCAAAAACTAACCCAGAGATATAACTACGAGTAAGAAGGTACTCATCAAGTTTCTTCAAACCAGCCGCTGAGTTAACAGCATTGAGTGTTACTGCCATTTGTGCTAAATTTGAATATCTTGATGTCCTGCAAATTCGAAACTCACTATCAAATTTTGCTCTCTATTTTGATGAACTTTTTTTTGCTTATTACTTATTACTTATAGCAGGAAATATTTCATTGGAAGTCTAAAATTAAGCCATAATTTGGAACCAAGCTAATCATGGGTTATTTAATAATTCATTCTTTTGGATTTATGTTGCAAGTTTTAGGTATAAGATAGAAAGAAAATTGATAAGGCTACATCTATTTCCACCCCTGGTATTTTTTCATCAAAAAACCAAACCCCTTAAATTACTGTAAACATCCCAATCTTTACAGGTTATATCCTTCACCTTTAATTTAGCTTCTTCGCCTATTTTTAAATTCAATTTCTTCCATCTTTCACTTCCTTCTGCTTTCTACCTCTGACTCTCCCCTTTGACTATGTATCAGCAAATTTAATTTTTAGTTTTACAACACTAATAACTACCACTTATACAACACTCAGCTGCCTTACTAAAAGATATTATATTTGCATGCTAACATAGCAAACTGAATTTTAAATAATACACGGATGAAATGGAAGTACTGGGGATTTTAACATGGATCAAATAAAAAACCTAAGATGGACTTAAGCAGTGTTTAGCAGAAACTTAATTCACCAAGTCAATGTGGATATTGGATACGTGATTTTTTTCGAGAACAGTTTTGTTTAAGGTTATTGAGTTTTGATTCAATCTATTAGCTGGCTATTTTTGTCCAAAAGTAAATTTCACCTTTAGCTGGGTATGGAAGGAAATATTTGGGGTGATAATAGAAGCTGCCAATTGACAATATGACCTCAATACAAAAGAAAAGCAGGGACCTTGCTGCTCTCCAATTGAAACAGCAAAACGTTACTACGTTGTTACATCGAATAACAAAACTATATAAGCAATAAACATTACTAACGGTCGGACTGATGAAAGATGGTTCCTTTTCACGGTTGTTCATCAAAAGTCCTATAATGATGAAAGTTCAAACTTACCATGCTAGGCAGTCTTGCGGGGAAAAAAGCATACAACTTAGGGGTTTTTTCAAAAATCGAAACTTTCCCGATAAATTACTAAATAATTAGACTCTAAAATATTTTCGTTAAATTAAAATCGGTACTCTAATCATACTACAAGGCTCAAGATATCAATTGTGAAGACGAAAACTGAATTACAAACCAAACGTATAGATTAAACCCTGAATAACAAGGTGGAGCAAAATTATTATAGATCTAAATAGATTAAGTGGAAAGGAGTGGAAACTGGAATAAGAAAGTACCTCTGGATCTGTAACTTAGGGCAAAGGAAAGAGAAGTGGAGCTGTGAACTGAGGAGGCTAATCAACTGTTTATAACCACTCAGTTGATTTATTTTCCGCCGCACATTGAAGATCTGACGGTTAAAACGAGTTCAGTGGCGATGCAAATAAAATTAGACTGCTTTCTTGTGCAGGCCTGGGACCTCATTAATATTCTAGTCAATGTTTTAAAGAACCGATCCAAAATCGGTTTCGATTACGGCTAACATTTAACCTTAAAATGGTATGATTCTGAAAATAAAATAACATTGCGCGTGCATGAACCCACGGTCTAACATTAAAACCCTTAAAAAACCTCAAGACCAACCTCTTTGAACCATACAATTGTTCAAATTTGAGGAAAAACTATCGTTTCACTCTTCATTTTTTCACATAATAAATTTAACAGATAACTTCCTAACCTTAACCACCAAATTATTATCTTATCTTATCAATTTTGAACTACATGATACATTATTAATGTACATTTTACGAATCATTGTTGAACTGAATCTCTTTCAAGAGCAAGTGTATCCTGCATTTGAACCAAGTGATATCTCGATGGATCTGAACTATTGAGTTGTCATGAAATGGATCAAGAAAAACAAGAAGTTTCAAGGACAAAGAATGGCCAAGTGTAGAGAGAATAGAAGATGGAGTGGTACCAATCCTTATAAGAAACCAAAAATGCTTGGTCATGTTGAAGGGCAAGAAAATGAGGAGTTAAGCAAAATGATGGAACCCAAAGTGAAGGATAGATCTATATCGATCTCGATTGGTACTAAATCTTATTGGTTGCTGAAGTGGACCATCATTGCTTTGTTAAAGATGAAGACCAAGTCAAGGAAGAAGTACAAGATAGTACAAGTATATAGGTTGGTACTGATCTGTAATGATCAATACCAGTTTTTTTTGCTTGTGATATTTTGGTTTTAATCAATTCGTCTTGTGGATCTTTGGATCTGGAGATAAGAATGTGTTCAAATCGATTCCGACGATTTTGATGGTCGATATCGTCTATAAATATCGTGGCTAATGCTGTGAAAAAAGGATCTTCTTATTATTTACTGATTTTTGCATTTAAACTCGGCCGAATTCTTGCTCGAATGGTTTAAATCTCGAAATTTTCGTAAATCACTTGTAATTGCTAAAGTAATTAGTAACAAAGCTAATAGTGGACGCAGGCTATTGATTTTGGTCGAATCGCTTTAAATTTGTATATTTCTCTCTATTTTGATTCTTAATTTCTTATAATTTTCTTTTGTCTTTTGATTGGGTGTTTATCCCCTTTTTGGAGCAAACATTCGTCCACACATTTCATCCTTTTTTTATATTCCAAAAGCACCCCTCTACCTCCTATCTCATCATGTTTTCTCCATCATGTCGCCGTCTACTTCAAAATAAAATCCATATCCACCCCAATTCTCATTCATTTCATCTTTATTCACCTTCATTTATGTTGCCTCCACCTTTAGTGACACTACCTATGACAACCGCCCTATACCATCGGCACCAATAGTATATAAATCGTGTGCTACCGTTGTGCCCGACCATTATAGGACGACCATCAGGGTTTAGAATAAACAAATATAACATATAACATATCGTATATCTCAATGCGTATGGACAAAATATAATATCATATATACAACAGAGGAGACAGTAATAACAATGTGAACAGACCATCATCATCAGAGTATAATATCCACAGAGTTATACATCAATGGTAGAGTTTATATAACAGGAAACAAACTCAATATATGACTCCCCAGTGCTGCACGGTAGAATAAGCGTAGACTCTATATATGTATATAATACGAGATAGCCCCATACAGCTTGTCCTTCGAACAGCTACTACGTCACCTGGACCTATTATCTAGTCTGCTCATTTAAGAGTACCCAAGATAATTAGAGGCAAAACATAAAACCTTGGGTCAGACAACAGTCTGGTATGAGCGGTAAATGGGTCTTAAATACTAAATAGGTAAATATGGTAAGGAACAAGAGTACACGAACCATATATGACCTGTCCTTGCAACCAAAGAGTTAGCATACAACACTATAATATGTTACTCTATAATATCATAAAGATATACCACAAACCAAATAAAGGATATCAGTTTTCCAGGCATTTCTATCTCCAATACCTACTTCCCCTGATACCTATGAGTGATAGCCTACAAAGGAGAGGAACCAAAACAACATAGCATCCATAAGATCCATCATACAATCCTAACTATCCCTTTATGTGCTCTGAATATATGATAAGTCATATGACCCCCAAGCCAGAGACTAATGGAAATCTCAGTTCTCTGTTGTACTCTCGTATCTCGCAGCCCACAGTTGGATACATGTCTCGCAGTCCAAAGCTGGACACTAGACCCAAAGCTACAGGTCCACGGTATACAGGTCCCTCCATTGACCAATGGGCATCCGCACTTATACTACCCCTGCTTTGAATACAACTGAAAACTCTCTGAGACATCAACGATTCCTTAGCACCTTTACCCAAGTCCCACCTTTACTCAATTTGGATACCGAGCCCTTCTTGCTCAATCCAGTTTCCATTGTTCACGAGGGACCCTTCCACATTCCCCAATCATACCCACCCCCTTTGCATGCCGCCGTCTTCGAAACATACTCCCAACACGAGCCAATATTCGAAGACCATGGCTTTTCATCATGTTGTTATATCGTCATCCAACCTGATATGAATAAGCCAACGCCTCCAACATGATCTATAGGACCTCTATTTCACCTGCTAGAAGTTTTATCGGACTTAACCCAAGAACTCAGCACCGACCTCTCAACTTAGCCAAGTTATGGCTAAGTTTTCCTCCACTCGTTCCTTGCTTCTAGTACTCCATGTCCAGATGATTTGACACCGACTTCTCTACATAAATCAAGTCGTCATAGAACAAGTCCTTTCTTCAAAGCACCCTACTTCATATTCTAGAAACAAGTCATCATAGCCTCCAATACTTAGCCAATCTCCTATCCACTACCTTAGGCAACCTCTCCTAACAACACTCTTGCTTCCACAAAAACCACCGACATGTTGGACCAAACGACAGAACTCGGCACCGACCTCTCATGTCGGTGCTGACTTCTGTGCTTAGACAATCTGGACCTACGACTTGAACCCCAAGCTCCTCTCATACTCCAGAGCTTCCCATCTATGTTTCATCCAATTTCGAGCAACTTTGCCACTGATTTGCTAAATTCTCTGACCTAACTTTCTACGCAATCACAACTCTAGCAAACAACATCAAATCAATGAGATTGCAAAATAGGGACCTTAAGGCCAAACTAACACTAGGAGAGGTGAATAGTGTTTTCTAATTTATATGAATCTTTTTGAAATCTTTTGAAATTATACTTAGAATTGTGCAATTATTAATCATAGAAATAACCGTAGAATCAAAACACAAATAAAAGTAAATGCAGTAAAAATAAAAGGAAAGAACACACCAGGATTTTTATACTGGTTCGAAGTTACCCTACATCCAGTGCCACACAATTCCTTATACATATTTCTTTTCAACTAGTAAATGCAAATACAATCTCGGTTTCAAGGCTACGAGACACCCTCCAAAATCCCGACATCTGGGTAGAGTTACTTGATTTCCGGGCTACAAGCACACCCACTAGATTTACGGGCTACTAAGCACACCCAATTGATTTATGGGCTATAATCTCACCTATAAGTATAGCGGTTTGATTTGATAGAGTTTTACAGACTCGAATCTTCAGTCTTGATCACAAATTATACTATAACTCTAGAATAGCACTTTGATCTTGATTGGAATGAAAGAGATGATAGAAATCAGAGAGGAAATGATAGAGAATCAAAGTAATGTTGATTAAGTTTGATTCTGGTTGAAATTCGACAGAGTATGGTTATATTTTTGTTTAGAAAATGAAAGAGAATAAGGAGGAGAGAAGAAGAATGGAAATTGATAATAAAATTCATTGGGAAGACAGGTATTTATAAAGGAATAACGATCATGTTTGTTCGTAAAGGAATACGACGAATAGACACTTCTTTTGAAATTTGATTTTTGAAAATTACGGCTAGTATGTCGATATAGAGGGGTAGGGTATGTCGACATACGCTTTGTAATTTTGAAAAACACTTTAAAGTATTATTTTGAAAATGTATTGCTTTGCAAAATAATTTGATACTTCGTAAATATGTTTAAATATAATTTATACACTTTTAAATCATAATAAAACTTGAGTAAAATTATATGATAAGATTTTTGAGAAATAAACCAATATAAATCAAAATTTAATAAAAATAATAACTTAGTAAAATATAAAAAACTTAAAATAATATTTATAAGTATAAGAAATTGAAAATTATTTAAAAGTTGTTTTGAAAAAGTATATTTAAAAACTTATTTAAAAATAGAGAGAGAGAGAGAGATCAACTCCTATCATAATTTTAACATAAATCTATGACTCTATAACTTATCTGGAATATCTTGAAATCTTGAACTCTTCAATGCTCATGAGTCTTCATTCTCTAGCTCTTGAGTCTCTATATCAATATCTTGACTTGATACTGTACAGTCTTCTTAAATCTTCGCATGTCTAATATCCTGCACTATATATTATATATCCTAATAAAACATTAGTATTTATATTTTATATGATTTCCTAAAGTGGTTGTCGTCAACACTAATATCTCAGGTACTAACAATTACATCGTCCAACATAGAATAACAAGCGACTTCATTCAATCAAATATGCAATCCATCAAAACAAGACAAACAAACCAATTTCTACCATAGATCTATGTATAGCATAAATATATGAGCATGAGCAAGGGTGATTTCCAATCAAAGTACATATACATAGCTTAACATGTAATTAAAGTTAGAAAAGGTTTTATGGCCAAAACTCGATTTAAAACATGTTAAATCCTATGATTCTACCATATAAACATGCATAGTATAGTGAGAAGGCATAAACCACTTACCAATTGCCAAATTCAACCAATATGAATGTGGATCCAATTCGGACAGCAATGGAATGCACTTCAAGTCAAGCAAATCAATGGTCTCTATCTTCTAGTTGATAATCTAATCTCTAATCTGCAACCTAGTTTGATTTAAAGAGCAATTTGGATGATTTTGGATGAAATTAGGATGGATCAAGGGCTAATTAGGGTTTAGACATGATTTAGAATGAGGGGAAAAGTTTTAACTTGACTTTTCAGCCCTCAATTTATAGTATTGTTATCCGGCATTGATCCGGCTATATCCGAACTGATTGGACAAGTTAGATTCGACTATCGTTAAGGTCAGCGAGACTAGAGTGATGATTGTGGGGTCCAAAGATCAAGTACAGACGATAATATGAAGTCGTGATCGAACGGAATTGAGAGATATGCAACGCAAAATGTTCTAAGTATGGAATATAGTTTAACATAGAAAAAGGATCGGCTATAATCACTCTCAAACATAGGGACCGACATATTTCAGCCAAACAAGCGCAACACAATGGAAAACGATCAACATCTCGAAATCCATAAGTCCAATGCATATGAAATTTTTGGAGCAATATGTGGGGGCCCTAGGGAGCCTACCCTAGGGATCGCACCCCAAAAAGACTAAGCAAGAGGGAGTGGCCCTCTTCTCTTAATAGGGATCGACTAGAATAAGGTAACAAGTCACGTTGCAGCAAAGATCGAGCAATAACTCAAGTTCTACTAATTCAATTGGCATGAAACTTGAAGGCTAAGCATATTACAACATGGGAAAGCTCCTATAGGGATCACACTCCCAAATTCCTCCAAAATAAGGGTTGGCCTCGATCTATATTCCTTGGGATTTGGGCCATGCAATCCCTCTTATGGGTCTATATGGTTTTGGATATCCTTCTACCGAATTTTCAGGGAGATATTTCACCATCTTCCTCTATAAATACAGACTTGATTGTTCATTTTCAGGACTTTTACGCTACTAGTTGCTTTGTACTCTATTGTAACGAAGGATTTTCATCTGATCCCTATTGTACTTAGTTTACAAAGTGATTAATAAAGCTATCTATTCAAAGTGGATGTAGGCAAACGATGCCAACCACTATAAATCGTTGTGTCTCTGTTATTTGCTTGTTTCTTATTATTTTATTGCTATTTTCCCTTTGTTTTCATTTTAAATTCTTCATTTATTTCTCTATAAAATCTCCACTGGGTGTTTGAGCCAAATATTTTGGTTCTTTCATTGAGAAAGAGATTCTCATCCCTATTTGGATCCCTATGCTGCTACTGGATTGCATAAGTCCCCCGAAGAGATCCATAATTATCTTCAAGAAGCTTATCCGTTCTATTCAGATTTGCAAAAGTCAAAGGAAACTATCAATAATGGTTAGGAACACCTGATCTACCTCTCAAAACGCCGAAGGAAACGAGAATACTAGCATCCAACAAGGAGGCCCTAGCAATCTACTAGTAGATGTGAATGCTGCCAATCCAGTTGATGTCCAGAATCCAGTTGATTCCATTACAAGAGCTGGTTTCTAGAATCTGATGAGACAGCTAGTGAATAGTCGCCGACAGATGAAACAGCAGATTCAAGCCAATATCAATCTAATGAATCAACTCAGGGAGCAACAGCATGGAAAAGCACGGAGGGAGCCAACCCCTCTGTAACATCCCCCACTAGGAGGCCCAAAACTAATGGCTGCGGATGCTACAATCATCCATAGTTATTAATTCTCGGTGACCAAATGCGGTAATGTTAGATAAATTGATAAAGCAGAAACACATGGATATGGAAAAAAAATTAATGCATTAAACAAATTTCTCATTCCATTTCAATCGTCTTTCAAATTCATTACATAATCCCAAATTCGAGAACCACGTTCAGAGAAAATATAATTATCACAAAATACGCCAAGAGCGATATATGAAGATGCCCCTTTGGATGATCAGAGTCTAAACATAGGCAATTAAACAACTTTACCTTTACAACCAAAACACAGCGGAATCAAATAGAAAAAACTCCTACTAGCTAGTTTGCCTCCTGCATGTCTCTGGAAGCTTATTCGTCTAAAGGAGAACTTGAAAACCCCAACTCTCAAACTACTCAAAATCAATTGAACACTCGAGAGTTTAAGGGGAAAACATAAACTTCGAGTCAGACAAAAAACCTAGTATGAATAATAACCTACATCTCGAACCATTTAGATATCCAGTGAGACTACGCCGCTTAGCGGAACGAGTTTTCCCTTCACTGGTATCTTGCACAAAAATTTATAATAACCATATACAGTGCTCCTGCATCCACAATGGTTAGAAACATAGCAATTTAAAATATCATAATGATATGCAAACAAGCAAAATATCCTGGATTTCTCATCCCCATTCATTTGACTATCTGTCACAGTTATAGTTTCTAGGGTCACTATTAACCTATTAGTTTTCATGAGCTTACTAATAACCTGTTTAAAGCTTATGTACTATATGTCCAGTCTCATTATATTCACACGATCACTAAGAACCTATTGGCCCCTGCCAACAACTTCATTCAATTATTTCATGGGTTCTCCCTGAACTTATTGGTATCTCCAATAACTTCTCTTATATCATAGTTTTCATGGGTTGACTATGAACCTATTGACTTTTGTCAATAACTTTATCCGAATATAGTTTTCATGGGATCACTACGAACCTAATGGCCCCTGCCAATAACTCTTTCCAAACATAGTTTTTATGGGTTTACTATGAACCTATCTAAACTGACAACTTCTTTGATCAGTCTTTGGGCATCCTATGTTCTGGTCTACCTGACCTCTTGGATGCAATTCTACTCATACAAGAGTTAACAATTTATATTCACTGCTAGGTCAACCTAACTAGTTATCCTGCCCTTACTCCCCAAAATACAGTTATGGGTCCATTATACAGTGAATATGTTTATAGAAGAAGCATATACAATAACATAAAAATACCAATATTTATGATTTAATATCTTTGGAATCATTTCCACATGAAACACAGTTAATACCTTTAACCTATTATTTTTATCAAGGAAAGCTTCTTCAAAAACTCCAAAAAGTAAAAGTCATTTCAAAGCTTTTTTATATTGCCGTGGGTTTTCCTTTAAAAATGAGATTGGGTTCTTTGTTTTGAAAGGCTTTAGAAACTTTAGACCTTTACTTTCGAAACCATTAAAATATATCTTATGAAAGCATTCAAATCTTCTTTTCAAAACACTTAAACATATGTCTTTCAAAACACTTTAAAACATCTCTTTCGAAAGCATCAAAGCCTTCCTTTCGATACCATCAAACATTCCTTTCAAAAGTATTAAAGCATGTCTTTCCAACTTATAGAAGCATAGCTTCAAAACCAATTGAAAGTACCTCTTTCAAAACCATTGGGTTTAATCTTAAATATAACTTTTGGGTCAAAGTGAACATAAGCGAAAGTAACTCTTTCGAAACCATTAACCTTCAAATAAAAGAGTTTGGGGAAAACAGATGGCTTCGGAACCATCCTTTCGAAACCTTTAATCTTTTAAGTAAACAATTGGAAGGATAGCTTCGAAACACCTTTCGAAGCCATCGCCTTCGAAACCTTTAGTATAAGTGGCTGTTGGAGCCCTTTCGAAAGCATTGGGAAGCGGCTTGTTATATTTATAAAACAAAAGCTTACCTTTCGAACTCATTGAAAACTTCAACCTACTCGAAAGGCATGAAGATGGCAGCAAGGTTTCGATTTGGTTCAAAACTACCTTTTCGAAAGCTTCTCTTTAAAACATAATATACGACAACTCATTAAAAAGCTACCCTTTAAACAAAAAGGAGGCAACCCCTTCAAAAGCAATATAAAAGTAATTCAACCCTTTCGAAAGCATCCATTAAAAGCGAGGCAAGCGACATCTCTTTAGAAAGCAAAACAAAGACCTTTGAAAGCTATTTAAAGTGGCATCGACCCCTTCAAAAGCATGGTTTCGACTCTAAACCTGCCGCCTTTCCCCAATCTACTATGTACCAAAGCATTGATACCGTGTGTATTGCTTTCGACTTGGTTAGGGGCGGAAGTATGGGGTCGAAAGGTTACTACAGGAAGTGGAGAAACAATAAATCTATACAAAACTGTTTTGTTGCCTTTTTAAGTAAATACTTTTCAACTAACTTGCCTGTTTGTAAAAGTATAATTGACTGCCATAAACTTTACCAAAATCTTTTCTAAAGTACTGCCGAATTCATCCAAAATTGATTAAAATAATTACCAAAGGAGCCCTTTCCTTTAACAAAACAATCAAGACATTTAAGTCCTTCAACTTAATTGATTTAATTTCCGTAGTAAATTACTTAGGAAAAATCCCAAAAAATCATCGAAATTCACTTTTAATACGTTATCTAACATATATAAATTTCAGACCCAAAATCCTTTATATAATAGCCGAAATAAAATTTTAAACCCAATTATTTATTTCTTCTTTCAAAAATTCATAATAAATTATCCATAGCTTGGATAATTATGAAAATTTAAACTCATCTCCAAAATAATGTTTTTCGCAACATATTAAATCTACATGGCATTCAAAATCCAATATATACGATTTTAGCCTTAAAATCGAATAAAGCATTTATCAAACATACTTGTTTGAATCAAACATATTATATAATCCAAGCATATCATCATTAAAATCACCATAAAGGTTTTAAACTTAAAACCCGAAATCAAACACTCTTTAAAAACGAAAAAGAGATGGTTTTGATTATTATTCACTTTTCTTTAGATAAGGAACTTGAGATTTGATCTTGCTTAATTCTCCTTGCTTGATTCCTTAGCTTTTAATTGAATTTTCTCCTCTTTTCCCCTAGGTTATAGCCGACTTACTCCTGGGTTAATGTTTTAGAATCATGAACTTATGAAATGAAAATGGGAATACGAGTTTAGGGGTTAAGGGTTATGGTGGACGGTAATTCACCATAATACCCTTGCCTTATTCTCTTATTAGTTAGCTTATAAAACCATTTCCATAAACTCATTCTTTTAATCTTATTTTGTTAAGCACGACCTCTATTTTAAATTTTCAAATCTCAATCTCCTTATCTCTCTAATCTTTACATTATTCTATTTAATTTATCTAATTAAATCTCCTGAATAATGTTATTTAAAATTAAGAGTATTACACCCTTATTCTGCATATGAGAGTTCCAGTTCATCAGATGATTATCACAGATGCAGACATCGTAGAATTAACGAATATCGCGCAGAAGCTTTTGAGGCAAGCCAACTTGGCTTGCCGAGACCGATCGGTGCCGATCCTTCTACAGGGATCGAGTCCCGATCCCTCCTCTAGAGGGGAAAGCATGTCTCTTCATGTTGGAGCAAAAGATGGAGCCACTGCGATTGATTTGGATGCTGAAGTTCAGGTGAATGCAGACCAATTACCTCCCCAGAATGACGATGAAGTGAACGCACGTGATACGCATCGAGAGGATGTTAAGCCAAGAAGGCATGGAACGGCACATAGACATCGACCAGACCATTCACATGAGGTAGAGCACGACTACTGCTTGGCTCTAACTATCCAAACGCCGGACTTGTCAGCTATGGTTAGACAGCTAGTAAGGGAGAGCTAAGGCTTGACCAATGATGATGGGGGAATCTCGAGAATCCATACCCTATTCACCGACAATATCCTACATACGGAGTATCCAAAGAGGTTCAGCATGTTGTCGGTGCCTGCCTATGAGGGAAAAACCGACCCCATGCAACACATCATGAGATATGAATGGCTGATGGATTCCGCACGAGCTGATGATGCAAGAAAATGTAGACATTTTCCTATTACTATCTCTGGCATATTGACGATGTGGTTTACGAGATTACCCTCGTGGTCAATCTCTAGATTTGACGATTTAGCAACAAAGTTCGTGGAGTAGTTCCGTATGCGTGCAACTCGCCCTAAAGTTGTAATGTCCCTATCAAGCGTGATCCAGGCTCTGGGAGCGTCGTTGAAAGATTATTTAGAGAGATTTCATATAGCCGTCACAGAAGTCAGTAATTCGAATGACCATTCAATATTGATGGAGGTAACAAGAGGGATTGATCCATAATCTCACTTTGGCGATTAGTTAGCTGGCGAATCACCTGCAACATTGGAACGTTTCTATGCAAAAGCAGCTATGTATTTGAGGAAAGAGGAAGCTAGATGCTCCAGGAAGAAGAATGTTGTGAGACCAAGTGGAGAGGGAGTGCAGAGTAACATTGCAGTGAAACGATCTGGGGAGAGTTCCAAAAAAGTTCAAGTAAATTTCCAAAATAAGCCGAATCAGCAAAAGAAAGGCGATGATCGGGACCGTGAACGAAAGAGGAATTCTGGAAGAGGAAAGCCTAGGGTTCCAATGTATGATACCAACACACCACTAAATACATCTCTAGAGAATGTCTACAAATGCTATGGTCATAACACGAATGAGTGTAGGTATCTCCAAGATGTTATCGAGAAACTGATTCGAGAAAGAAAACTATAGCAGTTTGTTAAAGCCTCGTAGGACGCGCGGGCAGGAGACATCCGACCCAAATCGAGGACCAATGCCGCACAGGGCTGAGGAGCCTGCACGGACTAGTGGAAGATTAGTGATCAATATAATAGTCGGAGAAGCGCTATGCTAGCGCAATCAAGCATATGAATTTTGAATGCTGTTCGAGTACAGAAGATGGGGCTGCGACAAAACAACAGCATACAATAGCGGACGACGTTGTATTCAGAAATAGAGATGCAGATAAGGTAGGGGCACCGACGATCGATCCAATGGTCATTTCGATCATGATCGGCCCTGCCTTAGCGAGGAGGATCTTGGTTGAATGTGGAAGTTCCAAAAATATAATTTATAAACTGGCTTACGATCAGACGAGGATGGAAGCCAAGGACTTAAAACCATTTAAAGCTCGCATTCATGGCTTTAATGATGATGCGACCGAATCTGTCAGTTACGTTGAATTGCCCGTGGAGTTGGGAGAAGTTGACCGTAGGAGAGTACGGATTTTGCCATTTGTTGTCTTGGATGTTGATTCTCCATATAATGCTTTTTTGGGCAGGCAGCTCTTGACCCATGGTGTTTAACTATGAAGTTTCCCAAGTGATAACGGTGTTTGAGTTGTGCATGGTGACTAGACGACCGGACGTGCCTGCTATGTGGCTGAATTGAGAGACGCTCAATGGAAGGAGATGGGTAAGGGTGTGGACAAGTCTTTCCGCATCCAAACCACCGAAGATTGACAACCAGCGTCTAGGCCTTGGCTTGGGCACCACAGTCATTTCTCTAAAGACATAGATCCGAAGAATGATGAGGAGGAGCCCAAAGAGACCAAGGTTGCACTGGTTGAGCTGATGATTGACATCACGGTCAACCACGACGACTCGTCACGGGTCCTAAAGATCGGATCACAGCTCAGCCCACTGATGATGAAAGAACTTGCTGGTTTTCTCCAAGCGAATCTTAATGTGTTCGCTTGGACTTATTTTGACATGTGTGGGATCTCCCCTGCTATTGCAAGCCACGCATTAAATATCGACCTAAGGCATGTTCTGGTGAAACAAAAAAGGCGTGGCATGGATCCGGAGATATCTGCTACCTTTAAAGAGAAGGTGGATAGGCTCAAAGGCAATGGTTTTATTTGCGACGCCCTCTACCCTAAATGGGTATCTAATCCTGTACTTGTGAGAAAGGCGAATGGAAAATGGCGACATGCATTGATTGCTCGGACTTGAATAAGGCGTGCCCGAAAGATAGTTTTTCCTTTCTAATGATCGACCGGCTGGTAGACTCAACCGCAGGACATGAATTGGTATCTTTCATGGATGCGTACTCTGGATATAACCAAATCTCGATGCACATTCCCTATCAGGAGCATGCCAGTTTTATTACCGATGTTGAATTGTATTGCTATGTGGTAATGCCATTTGGATTGAAGAATGCTAGAGCAACCTATCAACGCCTAGTCAACATAATGTTTAAAGATCAGATTTGGAAGACGATGGAGGTAGACGTGGATGATATGCTCGTGAAGTCACAACGATCAAGCAACCACATTAAAGACTTAGCAAAAATGTTCGACATCCTCCGATATTACCAAATGAAGATCAATCCTCTAAAATGTTCTTTCGGCGTTGCATCAGAAAAGTTCTTGGTTTCATCGCTAATACTTGCAAAATCGAAGCTAATCCCGAGAAGATTCGAGCAATTCGCAAAATACAAGCGTCAAAGACCATCAAACAAGTATAGAGCCTAAAAGGGAAAGTTGCCGCCCTAAGTCGATTTATTTCTAGAGCTACCGATAAGTGCATTCCTTTCTTCAACCTAATTAGAAGAGGGAAAAGGAACTTTGAATGGACACAGGATTGTGAAGACGCATTACGAGCTTTGGTGAACCACTTATAGAGGCCTCATATGTTGTCAATGCCGGTGGATCACGAAGACTTGTATATCTACTTGGCCGTATCGGTACACGCTACAAATGTCGCATTACTTCACGAGGAGAATCAGACCAGAGACCAGTCTATTATGTTAGCAAGCGATTAACGGGAGTTGAAAGGAACTACCCGAAAATAGAAAAATTAGCGTACTGCTTGTTGATTGCTTCACGAAAGCTCCACCCCTATTTTCAGGCTCATCCCATCAATTTTACACCAATCAGCAATTACGATAGGTCCTACAGCGACCTAAGACGTTTGGAAGGTTACTTAAGTGGAAAATAGAATTAAGCTAATTCGACATCACTTATCTCCCTCAGAGAGCCATCCAGGGACATGCACTGGCGAACTTTATAACAGAATTCACTGCACAGGACGATCTCCCAAAGAGTGGTGGAGCCCCTACCATTCGATGGAAAATGTATACAGATGGAGCATCTAATGATCGTTGTTCTAGAGCCAGAATCATGCTAGTAACCCCAGAAGATTGATCAATTTTCTACACTTTGAAGCTTGACTTCCCTACAACGAACAACGAATCTGAGTATTAAGCTCTGATTGTTGGACTTAAACTTGCCAGAGAACTGGGGATAAAATCTCTTGAAATCTTTTGCGATTCCCAGTTAGTAGTATACCAAGTCAGGGGAGATTACCAAGCTAAAGGACAATGACTCACTTCATACCTTATCCAAGTCCAAGAGCTGTTGTGACTTTGAGTATTATGACATCTCGCACATTCCCCGTGATCAAAACAAAGAGGTCGAATCATTGGCAAAGTTTGCTAGCACTGGGGATGCACAACAAATAGGCTTGGTCCCAGTCGAAGTACAACATGCTCCGAGCATAAACCAGATGGAAATCGAGTGGGTACTAGAAACGGAGCCTGAGAAGGAGTCATGGATGACTCCGATTAAATATTATTTGCTATAGTGAGTCCTTTCCAAACGGAGGAATAAAAGACGGCAAATCCTTCATAAAGCTTCGCGATATATCATTCAGGAAGGAGCATGTATAGAAAGGATTTTTCTATTCTCATGCTCCACTGTATCGCTTATGATGAAATAAAACGAGTCCTAAAGGATGTTCATGAAAGGGAATGTAGCGATCACACTGGGGGGGCAAACCCTAGCAAAGAAAATACTACGTTATGGGTATTATTGGTCAATTGTCAACCGAGATGTTGCTGATTATGCCAAGCGATGCGAAAAGTGCCAGATGTATGCAAAAGTTCTAAGAGCACCACCGACGGAAATCACACAAATTGTCGATCCGTGGCTTTTTTCCATATGGGGCGTAGATATTATTAGTTCTTTACCAATCTCAAAAGGTGGCGCGAAGTACGTCATCGTAGTAGTTGATTACTTCACCAAATTAGCCGAAGAAGAACCTTTAGCCACGATCAAGACAAAGAAAGTGATCAACTTCATTGTCCAGGACATCATCTGTCGTTTTGGTCTTCCACGAACCATTGTGTTTGATAATGGGATTCAATTCGACGGTGTTGAATTCAAAGGCTTCTACCGTCGGCATCATATTAAAAAAGATTTGTGGTGGTTACTCACCCTCAAGCAAATGAATAAGTTAAAGCCGTGAGCAAAATCATAAAGTCCATTTTGAAGAAGCGTTTGGAAAAGCTAGAGGCAAATGGATGGATGAACTCCCAATAGCATTATGGGCCTACAGAACCACCCATAAGTCTGCGACTGGCCATACTCCATTCGCTCTTGCTTACGTCTCCGAAGCCATCATTCCTGCTAAATTTGAAGTCCCTTCTTATCAAGTGACCTACTATGATCCCTGTACAAATAGAGATCTCCTTTTAGAATCCCTAGATTTTGTAGACGAGAACCGCGAAGAAGCCGATTTGAGGGCAGCTGCACATCGACACCTAGTCGCCCGATAATACAACATTAAAGTCCGACCTAGAACCTTTGAAATTGGTAATCTCATATTGAAATGGGTTTTTCCTGCCCCGTCTCACATGAATCCTACTTGGGAAGGACCATATGTCATTGAACAAAGGCTTGGAGAATGAACTTTCATGCTAACGACTGTTGTGGTATCGCACTCCCAAGGGCGTGGAATAGCAAGAATTTATGATGCTATTTCACTTATTTTATTCTTTTTCATTCAGCTATATTCAATTTCCGAATTTGCTTTAGCATTTGATTTTCCAGATATGTAATAAGACAAATTATGTCATTCCTTTCCATTTGGCAAATAAAGTTTGAAATTTCCTTCATATCTATGATTGCTGTAGCATTACATATTAGTTACGATACCCGAATAACTAATATTGACATATCTGAGTATGAACTCAGAGTTTGGAGCTAGCCGATTACATAAGTTCATGATTGAACTAAACAAAATGAGCATGGTCTGACCGTTCATTTGATGATTCTCACTCACAACCCAATGGACGGAATACCTAACGAGGAATGAATGTAACTTGACCATTCGATAACCAAATTAATTCTACCGAGCAATGGGACAGACATGAATCAAAAGCGCTCATAATACGACCGATTGCTCGCTAAGTTAAACCTCGAACTTAGGGGCAAATCATTCAATTAAGGAAAGTATGGCCCGATTATTTTTCGAAATAACTCTAAGTCCCCAGAGTGTGGACTGGAGTATAAACACGAATTGGGTGTGATCTGATCGTCTGTCACCTAACTCTTATCCCCAGAGTGTGGATATGAGTATAAATAAATATATGAGTGCGGTCAGACCACTCACTACTCCATAAACTCTGATCTAAAACCGAGAGGAGTATAAACTCGCTAAGGATGGAGTTTGACCGTCTGCTATCTTACTTTGTTAACCCGAGACTGGGGATAGGAGTATACTACTCAAACCGTCGAATCCAAAGGCATAACACTAGGGCTTGAGCCCAGTGTTTGATACAACTTGAGGCCACGACCACACGGAGGCCTTGAGTAAAGATTGATGGACGATTATCCGAGTTGATGAGCAACGAATTACAAGTACATTGAATGGAAAAGTAATAGCTCTACTACTTAAACAAAAATCACATAAGAGTTCAATAGAAAATAAAGAACTTTTATTTGCACATTAAACTTGAAAATCATGGTACAAGTTTATTCAAAAGCGGGGCCTTACCCACACAATCGCGGCCAACAAAAAGAAAAAACAGTTATACAAGCTACATACAAACTAAGCTGAAGTAACAACTATTTTTTGCCCCTTTTCTCTTTTGGATTTCTTAGGTGTGGCACCATTCGAGCTTCCGCTTATTCTTCTTTTGATCCTTTACCAACCTTGGCAGGAGAGCTTTCAGAGATTAGAGGGAGTTCTTCAGGAACCAACCCGCCGGGTTGAATAACTTGTAGTGGGACAAGATTTGGATTGTTGATGTCCACACCAGCGGATTCAGCTTTAGCATTTTTCTTCAATCACTCCTATCTCTCGATGTGCTTCTTCAGGCTGAGCTCATCGGTAAGTTCAGAGGCACCAGTGATCACGATGTCATCTAATTCATCCGGCAGCGGCTGTTTGTCAGTTTTTTCATCATCAAGTGCTCCGATAACTTAAGCATCGGGCCTTGAAATGTCGGTAACCATCGGAATTTCAGCAGATGTCACTTGTTGCTCCACAGCGGCACCACTTCCTGGAGTTTGGCTGGGACCCAGAAGACCTGCAGATTCGCGGAAATAGGAAAATAAGCTCATGATTATTGGGCATAAGGAACGAAATCTCTTGAATAATGCAGAATAAAGTGGGATACCTGTGTCTAGCTGAATTTCAGTTGTCGTCGGATTGATCCCCTCTAGAATAGGAGTTAGCACCTTTGATTGATAACTTGGTCTGTCCGGATCATAGCTCAGATCCTGTTCCGTGCCAAGTGAAACTGATGCTACGGTTGTTTGAAGTGAAGGGGAACCTTCAGATCAAATTCCGAAGCCTCAGCAATAGTTTTTCCTTTGTCGAAGGGTGCTAAAATATCAAAGTATCAGAGCCTCGTAGCAGCAAGGTCTGAAGGTTCATCCCCATGAAGAATCTTCCGTACCAGTTTCTCTTCGTCTAAATCTGCTTCATCGAGGGCTTTCTTCTTCATTTCAACAATATATTCCCAAGCCTTGACGAGCGATTCAAGGTAGACCTCTCCGAGAAAACTCAAATCACGATGGATTAGGACTTTAGCATTATATTTAACAATCAAAGGGTCGAACATGTCCTTAATCTCATTCTGACCAGCTTCTTTGGCATCCTCCAGCCGGGCCTCGATCTACTCTCTTACTTCATTATGGCTGACTTCTTTTGCTTCCTCCTTGAGGACTTCAATTTGAGTGAGTTGCTCGTCAAGTTTTATTTTCATTCCTCGGGCTTCAACGGCCTCTTTGTAATATCTTTGAGACTCCTCCTGAGCTTCGAGTTTTTCTTCCTTCTCTTTCTTAAGGAGTTCTTCGAGTTCCTCAATGCAGCAGGCTAGAGTATTTTTCTCTTTTTGCAGTGTATCTTTCTCCAGAGTAAGCACACCTCTATGGTTGAGGGCAGCATCCAGCTCCTTTTTGTTAGCCATTTTCAGATGACTAACCACATCGAATGTTTCTTTGGCACTCTTCTCTACTGTGGCTAGCTTCGATGTAAACTCTGAGATCTCATCATCTTGATGTTTAATTATGTCTTTATCATGGATCGCCTCTAGCTTAAGGCAATCGATTTCATGTTATTCTCTTGATAGACACCTCAAAGATTTTTTCAGCTAAAGTCTAGAATGCTTCATGCTGCATAAAAACATCATTGACGAATGCAAGTGAACTCGCTTTAGCATTCCCTGGAATTGTATGGATAGAAGGAAGAAACTTCAACCCATCAAAGCAAATATTTAGGAAATTGACCATAAGTTCGGCCAATTTTTCCACCGTAGAGGCCTTATGGGCTGTAGTAGTCAAGGCTGTATCAAAAGTAATAATTGGGCGTTTGCTCGACCTACGATTGTGAGGCCGTCGAGAACCAGATGAACTTGAATAATGCTCGGGCGGCACAGTAGTTAGGGGAGCATGGCAAGAAGTCTGATCACTGCTCTGTAAAGGAAGATTGGGCTGAACTTCCTTATGAGATGATTGAGATCGGGACTTGTGTTTAGAAGATGAAGACTCCCTTGAGCGACGACTTCTTTCCCGGCTGGCATCTCTCTCTGGACGCTTATCGAAGTCTGGAACGCGACTGGATCCATACTATGTTGAGGATCCCTTTAAGTGATCAAAGGCACGGGATTGAGACATAGCACCTGCAAACCAAACAAGAGTATATAAATGGCCATCAAATAAAAGATAAACGAAAATCATGCAGTGGAGTGTGTGTTATTGTGAGTGTCCTAGTGTCCCCCCGATGGACCAGTTGCTATAGCCTTGCTCATAGGAGTGTTCTCCCCTTTGCTAGTGGGAGGAATGTCGTCACCAGTCCTGGTTGGAAAATCAAGCCCCCCAATGCTGATGTTGGGGAAGTCATAGGTCATGATATCATCAGGGATCGGGAGATTCGAGAACCCTTCCATCGAACCTTCTAAATGTTGATAGGAAGACTTTTCTTCAACAGAGGTGATGATAAACTCGGGCTCTTTAGCGGTTTTTCTCCTATGGAGTTTATAAGCAATCTTTTTTCCTCTCCTTATTGGCATGTGAGATTATGCGCCTTGTGATGGTTCAACCACAGGCGCATTGCCTAGACCTGCGTCAGCATCGCTAGGCTTGTTGGTTTCATCACCTCTAATTTCACCCTCTACGACGTCGTCCTAAGTCCCCCCGATTGGGGGCACGATAAGGCTATTAGTGTCACCTTCTTGTTCTATCACATTTCTTGGTGGTGCCACGCTTCCTGGGAGCCGATGTCGCGACCTTCTTCTAACAACCCAAAAAGAAGTAACCATTCATCGATTACAAGGGATCTGATGTCCCTATCCTTAATTAAGGTGGCACATATTACAGAAACCGCCCTTGAGAAACTATCGCCTTCTGGACATGGATAGAGGCGTGTAAATTTTCAAAGTATTAGTTAGTTCAGGATACAACTTGGGCTAAATAATTTGAGAATAAAGTAAAAACAACACTTACGTCCTTCCAACCATCGCCTCGCAAAGCCAGGCAGAGAACGAACGTAGAACCATTCATGTTTAAATATGTTGAGCTTGTTCCAAGCGCTGGTTAGAATTTGACAGTTGTTAAAGGCTCGAGGAAGGTGTAAGAAAGGCTTCATGTCCGTTATTTGAAATTGTAAATAAACCTGATGTCCTCATGAGATGGTGGGCGGAATATAACATCCATAAATAGCAAGAAAGTGCCATGAAGAAAAGCATAGCTGTTCGGATATAGCTGAGCAGGAACTGTTCCTAGATAATTTAGCATCTCTCGGAGAAAAGAATTAAAGGCGGCACACATCCAGCCCAACACATGAATTTATTACATGCCGTATATCCCTCCGGGGGCAAATGAGCCATGTCATTCACTGAAGGGAGTAGAACATCTCCAAACGAAATCCCATGTTTAGAGCATAGTTTATGGAGAGCGGCCTCGCCAATTCTAGAGGCTTGGAAATCCCTCGGGTTATCCAGAAATATAACACCTTCTATATTGTCGGGGGCAGGACTTATATCTTCCACTGGAAGGATGGGAACATCGGAGAAAAGGTCGACCAACGGTCTGGAAACCTCCGGTTGCTCAATTTGATGGTCAGGGGAAAGTCCGCCGAATACAGTTGTAGAACTTGACTCGGCTCCGGGATTGCTGTGTTGTGAAGGTTATCAAGAAGGCATTGCAGCTAAACGCTCTAAACGTCTACAGCCCATATCAACTAAACTCGGTAGATAATCGAGATTGGAAAATTTTATCTCTCCCCCCATGCTAAGTGTAAGCTAGTGTGGTGAAGTGTTATGTAGTGCAGAGATAAACAGTTCAAAATTAATAGCAAAAGTAGGTGACGAGCCTTTGGATTCCTACCAGAGTGACCGTCATTGCTGACCATCTCAACTGGCATTTAGATTGATCGGTTATGTAAGCTTTGGAATTGACCATCGACATGTCGAAGTGTGAAGTCCATTATTAAAGTCCAAATGTTAAGTTTTAGTTCATATTCTAAGTCCCAGGAGTTTGGCCGTTCAATTTCGAATCCGATATTGGATATGCAAGTCCTGTTGTTTGTTATCGTCATATGTTCAAGTTCATTAAGGCATGATTGGTTCTAATTGTTCATGCAAGTGAATATGGATTGGTTTTTAAGTTCAAATCAAAAGTCTTATAATTAGCTAAGCCCTCATAGCTGATCCCTTCACTTAACAAAACAACCGATCCTTCTCTAAAAAACCTACAACCGATCCCTCTCCAAAAAACCTATAATCGATCCCTCCTCATACACTCAATCACTGATCCCTCCTCTTACATCCCCCAACATCATTTCTAACCGAACACTCTCCCTCATTTAATAACCAATCTTTTCTCTATTCACCAGAACTGATCCCTACAATCATCTTAACCATTAGACCGATTGGTCATACCCACACGTTACTCCAACTTCCACCACCGATCCCTCCATTTTGCAATTTTTTTTGTCTTAAAGCTAAACACGTAGTTTCATAACCCCTAAAGTCACCAACCATATCGTCTCGTTACTGACAATTACCCAAAATCTTATACAATGCAAACCTACCTATGTAATTTCGATTGCTAAATTGAAAGGAAAGAGGGGTTCAATTTGATGTTAGAATCGTTGAATAGAGCAGGGTTAATAGAGGCGACGGAGCAGTTAATGATGATCCATATGAGTAGAGATGTAAGTTATCGCCCACGTTGATGGATTCGAGAAGGTTAAAGGCAATGGAAAGAAGGAAGAGAGGGTTTGGGGTATTTTCAAAAGAGGAAACGAGATAAAGTAAGGAAGGAAGTCAAATGTTGGTTTATATACGGAGTCCAAGGGTTTGGCCCGCTTTCCTTATTTACGAAGTGAAAAATCAGTTAAGTCCTTCAAGTAATAGGGATCGGGTATGATCCCTACCCTAGGGAACAAAATTCTGATCCCTATTATATAAAAGTAGAAGGAGGGGGGATCGGCTAGAGGGATGCCGATCCCTATGAACATAAAAAAAGAGGTTATAAAAATTCTGATCCCTATTAAAAAAAAGAGGGATCGACCCTATGTACAAAAGAAAAAGAGAGAAAAAGAGATAGGGAAGGGATCAGTTACGAATCCTATGTGCATGCAAACATAGACATAAAAATTATATAAAGTACATATAAATAAAATGCAATGGAATTGCATCTAATTCAATGAAAATTGGCAATGACCCGTGAGTATGCAAACGCATCCGGGAGCCAACGAAAAGAGCGTTCGCCAGAACGTGCACGTGAATGTTCTAAAGGTTTAGTTTTTGAAATCGACAGAAATTGAATTCAAACCTGAAGCTTTCAAGGTCGAGACTGGATCAGATAGCCAAATCTTACTAGTCTCATGGAACTGAACATAGATATCAATCGACGGGATATAATCCTGAATTTATACTATTAGAGATTGATTGAGCGTCATGATGATCAAACTGAGATACAACACTTTGGGAAAATAGTTCAACGGAAGGATAGCGACTATTCAGAAAACTGGATGGATTTCTTGTTGACGGCTCTAACTTGCTTCGATTCAAATCACATCATGTTCATCACAAAATGTATTTTGGGGGACAAGTCTTATCTGACATTTTGACCCGGCTATATCCGAACTGATTGGACAAGTTAGATTCGATTGTCGTTATCAAGTACATATGATAATATGAAGCCGTAATCAAATGGAATTGAGAGATATGCAATGTACAATGTTCAAATTATGGAATATATTTTAACATAGAAAAGGGATTGGCTATAATCACTCACAAACATAGGGATCGACATATTTCAGCCAAACAAGTGCAACTCAATGGAAAACAATCAATATCTCGAAATCATAAGTCTAATGCATATGAAATTTCGGGAACAAGATGTGGGGACCATAGGGAGCCTACCCTATGGATCATCCCAAAAGGACTAAGCAAGAGGGATCAGCCCTCTTCCCTCAATAGAGATCGGTCGGAATCATGTAACAACTCACATTGCAGCAAAGATCGAGCAATAACTCAAGTTCTACTAATCCAATTGGCATGAAACTTAGAGGCTAAGCATATTACAACATGGGAAAGCTCCCATAGGGATTACACTCCCAAATTCCTCCAAAATAGGGATCGGTCTTGATCCCTATTCCTTGGGATTTGTGTCATGCGATCCCTCTTATGGGTCCATATGGTTTTGGAGATCCTTCTGCTGAATTTTCAAGGAGATATTTTGTCATATTCCTTTATAAATACATGCTTGATTATTCATTTTCAAAACCTTTACGCTGCTAGTTTCTTTGTACTCTATTGTAACGAAGGATCTCTATTGTACTCAGTTTACAAAGTGATTAATAAAACTATATATTCAAAGTAGACGTAGACAAACAACGCCGAACCATAATAAATCGATGTGTCTTTGTTATTGCTTGTTTCTTATTCTTTTATTACTATTTTCCCTCTGTTTTCATTTTATATTCTTCATTTATTTCTTTACAAAATCTTTGTTGGTTCTTTGAGCCAAATTTTGGTGCAAACAAGTATTCTCTAATTAGACTAATGGACTCATTGATGGGCTTAATTAATTACATACTAATCTTGACCATCAGCTTTAAAAACTAAAACCGGGCATAACTTTCTAGGTGTAAGTCCATTTTTCTACTATGACTACTCTAAGGAATGGGAAACCATCATCCTGAAGCAATGGAACTAGTTTGAGATCCTAATTCAACTCCTATCAAAAGTTTTAGCCCAAACAAGCTTTTCAGGGTCAAAACTGTCACATAGAAATTCGGAAAAAATCATAGGTGTGTAAAATGTCTCTAAGAGTCATATCCTAAAATTATAGAAACATATGACCTCATATGAATAAAATAAAAATATTTTACGATTCTTTGATAAGTAAAATACGGGTCGTTACATTCTCTACCCCCTTTAGGAATTTCGCCCCCGAAATCCGCAAGCAAGCCAAAACATATACAATCATAGTCATCCTGCATTTCTATCAATCATAAGCAACCATCAAACATCTCAAACAAGTAGCTATGCAGTCAATAGTATATGTGACTAGATAGTAGGCTTGGGACAACATGGTATTGTGCAAATGAACTGACATGAGGCTATACTTTCCAATATACTTTTATTTTTTGGCTCTCGATTGATTATATTCCATTGTGCAGCACTATGGAGGTTTATCAGTGCTTATTTTATTTAAAGGTAGTACATTTGGCTTTGTTATTTGATGTATAAACTTTGTGATCTATGTATGTTTCTGTGATGAACCTATGCACCCTGATTATGTGGTTCATTTAGTTATTACTGTCTCGCATGTTTATATCTATGGATGATTATTATATTTTATCCTTGCACTATGAGATATACGATGGTTTATCCATTGAAGATCTTATTATTTACAACCATTGTCAATCATCCTACATCGGTCGAGTATCGTATAGTGCACTCTACAGGTAATATTTGGGTACCGGAGGTGTAGGGTGGTTGTCGCAGTTGGTATCAAAGCCAGGTTGCATAGATATCCTAAGTTGACACGAGATTTATCGAAGATAGAGTATGATTTATCACTCTTTGACGAGTCGAGTGGTATATGCGAGAGTGTATTTGTTACATATTTTGATTCCTACAACTATATAGTAGTATATATATCATATAAGTCGCATTGTGCACACGATTACTATTAATGCATCGTTTTCTTTTAGAGACTGATCATTCTTATTACAATTAAGAATGGGATGAAAAACAAGAAGAGCTGCTAGGAACTCTAGTTCCAAAGTAGAGGAAGGGGAAGTTCTGAGGTGGCTAATCTTAATATGCAGACCATGTTCACAGAGATGATGAGGAACATGCTATGAAATGCTCAAGTAGTTGCTCTAGGTATTGTTATTGGTGGTGCTCCAATTCAACAACCTAGAATTGACTTTGCCAAACCGAACAATGATTATGCTATGAAAGTGCATGATTGGTTGGACACCCATGAGAGGATTTTTGATAACTTGGAGTTGTATGATGCTATGAGGAGGAGGTTGGCCTCGAGACAACTCCAAGGAAGGACAATGAACTGGTGGAACGCTCTTTGAGATGCTACTCTCGAGGATCGATTCACTTGGGAAAAGTTCAAAGTGTTTTTTGAAGTAAAATTCATATTGATAGTTCAAAAGTTGATCTGAAATAAGGAAACTTATCTGTTTCGGAGTATATTGATAAATCTGAGTCTTTGTCAAAGTATGGGATGTCTTTTATCAACAGTCCACGAAAAAAGAAGAGAAGTTTATCATTGGGTTAAACGATCATCTTGGGGAGCAACTGATTGGTCCATTGATGAAAGCTCGAAAAGTTGATCGAGAAGGCTTTACGACATGAGAGCCCACACCCAATCCAGAATGCTGTTGTTTTCAAGGATGTGCCAAAGTCGTAAGCAGGAGGGAGAGGCAAAAAGAAATCGAACAATAATAAGAAGAAGCAGCTTTAGAACAAGGTTGATCATAAGAAGAGCAAGTGGGACCCTATTTTCTATAATTGCGATGACTAGGCCATCTGAGTAAGAACTGCAAGAACGATAGAAAGAACCGCTACAACTGCAACAAATTTAGGCATATTCATAAGTACTGTCCTTAGCCAACAAAGCAAGATAAAGTGGTGAAAGCATATGGATTGAATGTCATTCCAACCTCGTCGAGTGCTCTATCGACGATGGAGAAGAGGAAGGGCATTACTATCCAAGGTATTCTTTCCATTTGTAATGTTCTTATCCATGTATTTTTAATACTAATGCTTCACATTGCTTCATATATAGTGACTTGGTACATAGATTAGGGTTGAGACCCGAGACAGTACACATACCGCTGATTAGGTCAAACCTAGTAGGAGGTTCGACTTGTTTGAGTACGGTTTGTGGTGATGTAGTCTTATAAATTCATGGAAGCAATTCTATTTATGATTGGTTTTTAAGTTTTATAGGGTTCGATATTATTCTAGGGATGGAATGGCTGAGGTAGTGGACTATGAGAGCTTGTTAGTGATGACAGGGACTGATGATGGGCAGAGGGTAGAGTTAGGCTGCCAACTGGATCCTGAAGTGATGGTTAACTTTCTATATTCACTTGAGATCCTACATGATCGATATCATCGATGCCTAAAGCTAGGGAGTATCCAGATGTATTTGAGGAGTTGACCAAATTACCACTACGCAGGGAGATAGAGTTCCATAAAGATTTTGTGAAGGATGTCAGACCAGTAGTTATGCTGTAGAGGCGCGTGGCGATCAAAGAGCAGAAGGTACCGGAGGTGCAAGCGAATGACCTATTAAGGGAAGAGTTCATTCATAAGAGCATGTCTGAGTAGGGAGCACCTTGAGATTGTGTGTTGATCACCATGAGCTAAATAAGGTAATAAAGAAGAAAAAGTATCCACTCCCACGTATTGATGACTTGTTCAATCAGCTCCATGTTGCAGAGTTGTTCTCTTAGTTGGACCTTGCGACAAGGTTCTCTTAGTTGTTCTCTTAGATGGGTGAATTTTGAATTTTTTTCCATTCTAGATCTTTATTGTGCCTATGTGGTCTAGATTTATTTACAACTTTTCAAAAAAATTCTCTTGAAATTTCTTCATATTATTACAACTATTTAAAATTAGTTTAATTTAATTTTAATTAATTATATATAATGATGAGCACATCACATGCATCCATGTATGTAGTGTAAGTGCAACATATGAAAAGTGTACAAAGTTAATGTAAACGTTGTTTAGGTATTGGGATTCACACCGCAACGGACACATTCCCCCCTCTATATATGCGTATGTCATCCTAAACATGAAAGGTTATATATATACACACATGTATAAATGTATGTATACATACACAATAAATGTTTTGCAACTGTAAAACATGGAATATATCATTAATTTAATGATTACCTTTTTACTTTTAATTAGCAGGGTTTATTTTTAGAATGATTTAGAACATGACAAGTAAATCATCATATTAAATTGATGACAAAGATTGACTAATGCAATTATTACCAAGTTTTATTTCATAGCAATTCATGTGTAAACATTCAAATCTAAATCTTTTGATATGAAAATTGAATTATTAACAAGAAAATTCCAAAGTTCAATTTTGTTTTGGTTTTTTTAAAAACAACAAAGTCAGACGGCATAGGCATATATAGATTCGTGATAAGAAGATCTAGTCTAGATTAAAAACTGGACAAATAAGCATATAAAGCAGAGAAAATAAAATTAAGAAGGTCCAGATCTAAGTTAAATAAACTGAATAAATAATCATACAGAACATATAAAATGAAATATTATTACTCATAACAAAATAGTTGTGAACAAAGCAAAAGGTTCTATGTTTAGCATAATAAGAATATACAATTGATTCAAGTAGGGGTTTTGAGATATTCAAATAGAAATTCAAATTCACATATGAACAGAGGGGTAGACAAATTAGAAGACGTGTAAATATAAAATTACACGCACACACATATATAATTACCTTAGGTTGAAGCCTGTAGAAACACCTTGAATGATAGAACAATTCCTATATTTGATTGGTCAGTCCCTAGATCTACATTAATCAAAAGACGACCACCCAATTTTTATTTAATATTACTTGATTAAAATTTTGAGTTTTGAAACCTTTTCCACCATTAAAATTTTCGACCTAGAAGTTTCTATGGAGAGGAAAAAAACGAAGGACAAAAATCCGATTAAAGGAGGAAATAAATGTGTAACCAATAAATAGTCTATTGATCTCCTTTAATTAAGATTACCCCTTCATTTCAATTTTAAAAAAACTCCTCCCTTTCTCTACGTCATAGCCGCCTATCATATAGGGATGTGGATCCAAAATATTTCCAAAATCCAATTAGTATTATTTTCATTTAAACCTAATTTAAATTTTCCATCAATATCATATACCGATGTGTACATTTATAACCTTTTATATACGCACATTATTAAATACTAATGGAAATTAAATAAATCAAATAAGAAACATTTTTCATCAATTAATATTTCATAAAAATTAATTAGTTTAATTTACTTAAAATCCATTTCAGTATTCGAATATAAACATTCTACTGAAATCGTATATCGATACGCGCATTTATAACTTTTATATATGCACTTTACAAAATACTAGTGGCATCCAATAAATTAAATAATAATTCATAATTAATATTTCTTAAATATTAATTAAGTTAATTAATTTTCAACAATTAAAAATTAACTAAATCTAATGGTTGATTCAGAATATCCATCATTTTGGTTGCGTGACTCAAAGGTGTAAATTCAATAGCGATTAATATTGAACAATTCAAATATTAACGTTCACACGTCACCTTAGATGGTGGTGTGAAATTTTGGCTGAATTTATCGCTTACCCATCCTTTGGCATAAACCAATTTTATTTATTATAATTGTTAACCATTAGCGACAATTATTTACATCAATTCTCTTCGTCAGAACTATATCACTTTGAACTTATGGAATTTGGTAATGGTCAAAATTCCAATATCATCTATATTCAACTTTATAGTCCAAACACAAAGTCTTTTGTTCAATGATAACAATTATTATTAACCGAAATGCTCTGGCCAAATACTTTAATTTTGAGTTAACTTCAGTTGACCGCGATACTAACCTCATATAACTGAGAAGACGGATCTTCTCTTGAATGGTGTTTCACTTCCAATGCTTCCACTCGACCCAACTATAGTCGTTCGATGAACGCCGTGCCATGATTTAATTATACTCAAATAAGAGCTTCTACATTGAAGATCAATAGTATTCTCAAGTCGAGAGAACTGTGTAAATTAGTCACATCGATATTTTCTGTTTGACCTTAGTTAATTTAACCAACAGAAAACTATCGAGCGAGTCATTCCATAATTATTCAATAACTATCAGTATGTAACCCCTTGGTGCCTGCAGCAGCCATGAGTAATACACTGCCCAACATTTGGAGTGCGTTACGTACTCTAGTCTCAAGGGATATATCAATATCCACTCTCGATACATCTTGACTAGGAATATTTAAAATGGTATATTTATTTTCATTGTGAGAATTTACTCATGGATACAATACTTTGTAACTATTGTCACAAAACATACTATTTATAGATTTTCTACTAAATATACTAAATTAAATTAATTAATTGATATATAACACATTATATCAAGTATATAATAGAAAGAAAACACCTTTTATTTCGAACAAGGTTGGTTATTGGGTTAAATATATGTAACAAATTAACTAATTGCCCCTAGGGCATACCCTTAACTCTATCAATCTCCTACTTGCACATGAGTTTAATTGTGGAATCTCATTCCAACTTCTCCAATCGGTTTTCTCAAAACCAATAGGTTCAGTCCCACAATGAACAGGTATGCTATTGTGTTTTAATTTTCTACTATGTCAATAAACTCTATCTGATGTTGATAAATTACCTTTATCATGTCAAAGAATTCGGAGTATGTCTCCTGACTTCTAGTGAGCTTTAAGTTCTATTATGAACCATATCATGATATTGTTATCATATAACGGTGTTATGAGATTCAACATTTGGAATCACCCTTAACTCAGTTATAAATTTGTGCATTTATGTTTATATACATTGCTTTTATTGTGGCGCTATTCAAGTGTACCTAGCCTTTTTCATTCAATCGGCCATAATCTTTTATTTGAAACATTTCCAACGTAAAGATTATTAACTTGAATTTATTATTGATATATTATACTTAGTATCACTTATGAAAATTTGAGTCCGAACACTCCTTTATAAAGAGTTTGTTGTTTCTGTAAACGATTCTCTATTATTTCATAAATGCACGATAAAACCTCAAACAATCATTTAGTGTATCGATTTGGATTTGATATTTGCTTCATGCATCAAATACACAAACAAGTCACGTTATCGTAGACAACATAACATATAAATAATTTCTATTGCTAATGCATAAGGAATCCATCTTGCATGTTCCGCATTAAACATTTTAATAAGATGTCCTTGAATATCATTTGGGACATTCCCAATATCTTTTGTACTTACTATAAAAGACATTATTTAAAAATCCACCATCGAGTATTAAAACAACTAAAGTTGATTTTAACACAAGTACGTCGTTAACAATCAACAATGTGTTGTTTACTTATGGTTTAGAAATATTAATGTTCTTCCTTATGAGCACACGCTTCCTTTACATTTTGATTGACAATCAAAATATTTGATATTTATATCAAAACACTTGTTCAATTTTGATGCTCGTCTATTGAAACTTTCATATCTATTCTTGGATCATATCGAAAAAATCACAAACCCAATACCGTTTTCACTGACTTCGAGATACTTTGGTCATTATGTGTAAACAGTCTACCCTAAATCGTTATTTAGAATTTTCTATTTCAACATATACGTACCAAAGTATAAAGTCATGCCATGCGATAATTTTGTGAGTGAATCTGAATTAACTTGAGCACGTTGAATAACGAACCTATTATGTTAATTTCAACAATTGAAATTTATGATTTCATCCTTATAAATTTTGCTCATTTTATTCCGGCTGCTTTAGTTTTACACTTTGAAGACATGTTTGTGGTCAATAGGTCATATCCCTTTGGGCATAACTATCAAAATCATATTTTGATAATGTACTTGGAATCCATTTCGGATTTGCGCATCATGTCATATCGCAAAGTCAATAGTCTTAATGGTTTAACTGAAAACTGATGATTATCTTTCTCGAATTGATAAGAAACTCATAGTTTCTCTTCAATGTATGAGAATATTTATTAGACATTTTAATGTGTTGTGTTCAATTAGGTTTAGTTAATTTCATTTCATTCATTGTAGTTAGTTTTATCCTTAGATCATATCCAAAATCCATTTCACTACCAATAATTTCCAAGAGAAATTCCTTCGCTATGAAGTTGGTATTTCTTAAAACAATAGTTGTTTCTCAGTGCAACGAAATGAACATTCATAACATTTTATGAATTGCATTGTATAAAATTGATTTTGCATTAGTTCACAATATATTTATGTTCACAGCATAAGTTAGTCATCTAATGATTATCACTTCGAAAATTCTCTTAGGACGATTCATACAAGATCTCTTACATATAATTATTACATGCAGTCTTTCGACTCGCACAATCTGTCAACTCCTTGGCCTAGGAAATATAGGGGTTTCTTATAAGCACGTATCATGTATGGTTTTGTAAACTATTCTTTGGATGATATTAATTTTAACATTGTGTACTACTCTTAAGTACTCACCTTATAGAAAGAATTTTAACTCAACTTCATTCATCATTAATTGTGTTTTCTCCAACAAAGCTCGATTACTCCTTATCAAAACATCATTACGTATTATAGGATGGAGTGACCTTTAAGATTGAATCTTTATCATACTAGGTACACATGGAATTCTTCTGCGATCGATCGTCCTTAACATTTAAGGACATCCTATATGATACACTTAGCATAAACTGATTGAAATGACATTTTAGTGATCGAGCTCTTAGATCTGTCTTGTAGTTTTGGTCTAGTGTTACATTTAATATAATGCAATCTTTATTGTAATCAATTAAATTGAATACTTGATCTCATAGTATGGTTTATTTGTTTGCTTCGAATGAACTAATTTCATTGAAATACTGTACATAATGAACTGTGACCGTTCACTATATAACACTTATATGTGATATTATATGAATCAAATATCCATAATCTTGTATTGCTTTTGAATTCGAAACTCATACAATGCGATACACGGTCTCGAGTAAATAATCACGTGAGCGACCAAACTTATTAAGTAGTTGTAAATTAGGCACTTGCATGGGTGTAGCAATAACATGCAAGAAGTATTTAATAGTAAGTATATTTATATATACTACATTTCTATTTGTCAATCTTCAGTTTATTTCAATTTGTATATTTTAATTGATAAATGTTTTATCAATCATATTAAATGCACAATTTTATCAATATAAATTATTATAACATTATTTAGCATATGTTCTTACAATATTAGAAAGGTTAAATGTTATCATTTCATTTTTCTAGTAAGGCTCCCATTAGCCTTTTTTATGTTTCTCCAAATCCTAGAACGAAACATAAAAGTCTTTCGACTTCACTAGTGGGTGTCAGGACTCGTTTGTCTTGGGATTCTGACCGTCAGTCTGGTCAACAAACCATAGCCCTACAAATGATGGATAACTCCTTATCGGTTGTATCACATACAACTACTAACCCATAGTTCCTTGTCCTAATCTCATTTTGACATTTAATTTGCTCAACAAATCGAAAGAAATTATTCACTCGTACTTACCATATCATGACGACCTAAGTATAATACATGTACCTTGAGTTTGCTCAACAAATACACATAGTTATCTTACCTCGTCTATTCAATATATTAGTAATACTACACATAACATTCCTAGATTGAGTTTGCTCAACAATAAAGGAGTATGCAAGTAATTTATTAATATATATATATATATATGTATGTATATATATAACATAGAGGACAACATTATATTGAAGATTCATAATCTTCAATATATTATACTAAGTGATTTCAACTTCTTAAATAACATATTTCTTATTAAATGCCTTCGTGATTCAAGTGTCGGACATATAAGAAATCACAGTTACGTACATTTGCGTATGTATTTATTCCGCAAGTCTATTTGGGTTTCTTTAATGTTCCATCTTTAGTATATACATCCATATCATATATGTATTATTATTATATAACTTTTATATTTCATATTACTTATATAATAGCCTTATTATAATATTATATTAATTATTATTTAATTAATTTTAATTAATTAACTCTTTTATTAATTTTATATTTGTATTCCAATACAACTTTTATATTGGACATGTCTACTATAAACTTTGTAGTATATACTATAATCTTTATAGTAATACATATATATCATGTATATACATACACATACTATAACCTTTATAGCATAACACATGTATCTTATATATATGCATTTTTATTTAATTAGATAACCTTTAATAAATTTGTTCAGTTAATTAACTTTTAATTTATTTATTTAATTAAACAATTTTAATGAAATTACATTAATTTCAAAATTTATTTTATATACATACATGTATATAATTGTTTGCGCCAAAAATGGTCGCAAACCCCAAATGTCGTGAAAGCACCAGTGTATGAACACAGGTCCACAATATCTGATCATAGATCTCAGATCTGAGTAATGTAGAGTGTAAAAGATGAAGAATTATAAACTTCAAATAGAAAGAAATAGACGAAAACACAAGATTTATAGTGGTTCGGGTATCTCCGGCCTACGTCCACTCCAAAAGTTAATCTTTTATAGACTTTCCTTGCTGGTTACAGATGATTACAGTGGATTACAATGAAGAAATTCGAGTACAACAGCAGCTATGAGGTGCAAAGTTGAATCGGGCAGAGTCTGGACGTCGAATAGCCAAAAGATCCCTTTTCTGTAGGCTCTGGGGTGCTATTTATAGGCATTCTATGCAAATATCTCGCTCAAACTTCGGGAGACTTCTTCTGGCACGTGAGTGGGCCCACGCGATCGATCCCATGGAGTTTCGACTCGATTCGTGATCGATACGAACGTAATTCGTATCGATCAAGATTTTGTCTGATGTAGTCGAAACTTGGTGTGAACATTCCTTAGCTTGTGCGTAAGCTTCTGTGAAAATTTTATAGCATTTGGACTTGTGGATCTCCAGATATGATCGATACGAAATGTAGTGTTCATGTGGTACGTTGTTCGTATCGATCAATCTCATATCGATACTGGATCGTATCGATACCGTGCACGTGCTTACTGATGACGTGGCGCTATCTTCGAGGCTCGATCCACTTTCTATGCCGTGTCGAATGCTTCTTCCACGAAACCATGCTTTCCCTTTGTTCGTGTCTGCTTCGAACCCACTACTTCGCATCCATCAGTAATACTTTGTTCGTGTCCATTCATCCCGGCCCCTATTCGTTTTGATACCGGTGGCATCCTTCGTATCGATCATCACATTCTGATCGATACGAAGTGACTTGTTTCGAGGGGTCGTGATCGACTCGAATCGAAGACTATAATGGAGGATTCCATCGATTCGAATAACCAAGAACTTGATGGATACGAGTAAGGTCTATGGGGTGGATGGATACGAGCTAACCTTGCCTGTGATTGATACGCACGAGGACTATGATGGATACGAAGTAGTGTTGACACGAGGTATGTTGATGGACACGAATAGCATCGATTCGACGCATGCAGCTATGTTCCATCCTGATCGATTCGAACTGCATCGAGTCGAACAAACCATCGCACGCTTACCTATACAATCGGGGTCCACTGCCATCGTGTCGAAATCCATTTGGCCCTCCTATCTGATCGATACGAACGCACTATTCGTATCCTAGTGGATCGATACCAAATGTATCGATACGAACCATTATTCACGTATCTTAACCCATCCATATCTCGTGCATACGAACTCCGATTGACCTGAAATTTGAAACATAGCCTCTCCTAGCCTTGATCATTATTTCCTATCGATCCCGCCATGATTGGAGCTCGACCAAATTTTGACGACATCGATCACAACCTTGTTTCCAATCGATTTCTAATCCTGATATCCATCACTTTCCAGCTAGTTTGTTGATATTCCATCCTTGACCAAAGGGTGGGATAACACTTATGTTACCTTAAACACCTTTAAAATAACAAAACAAATATTAATATATATAATACGTGTATGTAAGTTTTAATTAATTAAATTATTTAACTAATTCATTTTATTAATATTATTAAATAAATTTTAAATTTTGAAATTAGTATTAATATATTTTCAAACCATTTTGAAAATATCATTATCTTTTCAAATATTTTGAAAATTTATGTTGTATTTTAACTTTCATAATACACATGTTTCTATTTTAAATTTAACTTTTAAATTTAAAATCTTTTATTTTAATTTTCATAATAGTTTTGAAAATTAGCCCAAGGCCCAATTCAAATTGGGCCTTTTCTATTAGGGGCAACTTTAGGCTCACTTCACCTTTCAAGCCAGGCAGGTAACCAAGTAGGATAGAGTACTTGATTACCTAATTCCAGTCCTAGACATTAACTTTTTAGACACTGTACTAAGTGGGTAAGCTTAATTAGTTAGTCCTAATATGACTAATTTAGATTGCATGCGTTATTGGGCTTTGATCCATTGAAGGAATTGGGCCAGCTTATAGCGGAAGGAATGAGTGAATTTAAAAAAAAATCCATTTTAGATCTTTACCGTGTCTATGTATTCTAAATTTATTTAGAACTTTTCTAAAGTTTTCTTTTGAAATTTCTTCATATTATTACAATTGTTTAAATTAGTTTAATTTAATTTTAATTAATTGTATATAATGATGAGCACATCACATGCACCCATGTGTATAGTGTAAGTGCAATATATGAAAAATGTACAAAGTTAATGTAAATGCTGTTTAGGTGTTAGGATTTACACCGCAACGGACACATTCCCCCTCTATATAAGCCTACGTGGTCCTAAACATGAAAGGTTATATATATATACATGTATAAATGTATATATACATACACAATAAATGTTTTTCATAGTAGTTAAAATGAAATAGATTTATAAGATGACCGCCTTATACCGCTGATGCTTATATAGCCAAATAGTGTGTTGTTGGAGCATCCGACAGCTGTAGGATGATGGTCTAAGGAAAGAAAAGAAGTAAAGAAGAGATATAAAAGAGAAGAGATATAAGAGAAGAGAAAGAAAACATTGTATAGTCATAGAACCTGTTATGTATCTCATAGTGCATTGAGTAAAATATAATAAACATCATAGATATAAAACAGACGAGACAGTAGTAACTACGTGAACCACAGGATGCACAGGCTTATACAGTTATACAAAATAGTAATAGAGTTTATACAACTGATAAATAAACTCAACTTATAAACTGTCTCTAATAATAGTAAATTAAACACTATCAAGGCTCCACAGTGTCATACATCGCAACAAACAATAATAAGCCCAAAAATATAAATATGAGAAAGCGTCGCCTCCTACTAGTTCATCTACACAACTCCATGTATTGTTTGCACCTACTATCTAGTCTATTCTTTTTAAGAGTACCCAAGATAATAAGCAGCAAAGCATAAAACCTTGAGTTAGACAATAGTCTAGTGTAAGTGATAAACAATCTCAAAATACTAAACAATCGATATATAATATGGGACAAAGGGTATGTAAAATCATACCTGATCTGTCCCTGCATCCAAAGAGTTAGCACATATACAAAATATACGCTACTTTACATCATAGTTGTCATGTGTGTACTATACATCAAAGTACAAAGGGGTGTCTAGATATATACATCAATAATATCGGCCTCATGTGACATCCCTAGGCTGATAGGTAATCAAAACAAACATAACATCCATTATCCATCCTCACATTCACTCACTCATTGCGCTGTATACGTGATAACTCGAACGACCTGTCACGGTCAAGGACTGTAACAACCCTAAATTTGAGCTATAATAATTAATTAACAAATTAATTAAATAATAAAATAACTTTGTGAAATTATCAGAATTGAACCACTAGAGTTGCACTATTGTATCCGTGGTAATTTTCTGGTCAATTTCTATATATAGATTGTCAAAATCGGAGCTAAAAACGAAGAAGTTACAAAAGAAAAAAGAATTCAAAAAATAAGAAAGAAAAAAATAATAATATAACGGGTCAGGTCGACCATAGGGTCGACCTTCCCCATAGCTGGGTCGACTTATAAGTCGACCAAGCCATATAAAGGTCGACCTAGCGGTCAACCCGCATACATACTTGGATGAATTTTCATCCAGGTTTGAGCAGTGATGTGTTTTTCAATTTCTTTTGAATCCTGTATGTTCGTGCTTCCATCCGATGGTTCCCAACGAGCCTATGACGTGGTTGCACCAGATTTAATCTTTAAATCCAATGTTCTTAGATCCATAAGTGACACTATAAATAAGACCCTAGGCCTAGCTATTTTTCTCATTCAGATTTTCTCCATCTGGGTTCATTGCCTGAGGCTGGACCCTAAAAGGAATATTTTTCCAAGGAGAAGATCTTTTTAGTTAAAATATTTTATACTTTAGAAGTGGATCTAGGAAGGCCAAGGAAAAGTGCTAAGGACCACAGGTGAGTGTTTAGTATCTATTTTAGTTTTTTAAGTAATTTAAAATAATAGGGTTTCCAATAATTGTAGTTTTTCTACAATTTTGGGATAACCTTTATGCAAGTTTATTTTTAAGTAAATTTTAGAATTACTTTCCAGTTTATTTTCTCTTAGCTATTTTATTTTAGTTATTTGCAATTATTTACTGTTATTTACAGTTTTTCCAATTATTTACAGTCATTTATTGTTATTACATTTATTCCTTTTTAGTTGAAATTTAGTCTGCAAATGTTAGTTTCTTTTTATTCCTTTTTACGCGAATAGAATAAATAAAAGAGAATAATTCGCTAATATGGACTGAAATATAAGAACACTAAATTTACAGAAAATTAGATGTAAAGTAAGAAAGACTACAATAGAAAGAAGATAGACTGAAATAGGCAAATTTAAGATATTTGCAAGCATAGTTATAACATGTATATAACTAAAATGAGAAAATAAAAGAAATAGTAGAAGAAGCTTATTTTTAAAACTTAGACCTTGGGTTAAGTAAATAAGAAAAATTATAACACACAGGTTATAATTAGAGATAACAGAAAATGCTTATTTTAAGACTTAGATTAAGTTAATAAGCAAGCAGAGCAGAAATAATAGAAGAGGCTTATTTTAAGACTTACACTAAGTTAATAAGCAAAAATAGAAGTAGGATCTTTACCGGCAGCATTTCCTTATCAGTCAGGAACTGATGGGCTCACAATAGATTAGACAGGCTGGGCCACACTTATGCTGAAGTAATGGTAAATAAGTGGTCAATAGATATAAGCTCAAATCGGGAGATTTGGGCAAGGGGCGCTACTAGATTTTGTTTGTTAGGACCCATATCCGGCAGCATTTCCTTATCAGTCAGGAACTGATGGTCTCACAATAGATTATGTGAGGCTGGGACACGCTTATGCTGAAGCAGGTAAATAAGAGGTCAAAAGATGGAGCAATAGATAGTGCGAGCCGACGGTGGCTGAGCGTGCAGCCTCGGAGCAGGGATATAAGTCGCTATTGAGTTCCAAAGCGCTAAACAAGTGTCTTTTGCTGTCGGATCCACAAGATGGGATTAGCTCGTAGTGGCACAACAGAGATAGAAAGCCGATCAAAGGGTAGAATTAGGACTTCAGCCTAATTAAACTAGGATTGGGATTTCAGCCTAATCAAAGCAGTTTTAGAAAAGTGCAAACAATCCAATCAAAACTATTTAAGCAAAGCAAACAGTTAAACAATATTTTATTCCAACTTTATCTTTTCTTTTATTTCCTTTCAAACTAGAACTGTGGTAAAGTCTATTATCTTTATCTTGCTTAAAAATACTAGTAATTACTTTCATTCACTGGACTTTTAGTCTGACCCACTCCTCTATTTTCCCCTTTTCCCCCTATAGGCCAGCAGAGGCAAGGGTGGTAGATTTTCAGCTTTCTTGGAGAGATATTCTTGGAGATTCTTCATGTATTCTTCTTCTTCTTTTCTGTTTTCTTTTCATTTGACTTTTGGATGTACTGGTACTTGATAAGGGATGATTTTATTTACTCTGATGTTGTGACTAGGATGGTATTTTCATAAGACGTGTGTATTTGGTATTTTGAGACATATTTGGTTTTATGACTTACTTTATAAAGTTTAATTTTTAATGAGTTACTATTGAAATGTTTTTCGTTGTTTTATTTATTTGTCTTGTGAATCTTAGTCTTTGTAAAGTTTTTAGCTATACCTACAACGCACCACATCTTTTAGTGTGTCCTTTTGGGTATACTAAGGGGTGTGGGGTGTTTCATCTTGTACCAGAGCCTAAGGTCAGGATTCCTAAAAACTTGTTTTAAAAGTAAAGTATTGTTTAAAGTAACATGTTTTAAAAGTATTTTTCAGAAAGAAACTCTTAGAAATAGTTTTCAAGTATAAAAGAGTTTTTATAAAAATCCCCTTAAAGTCCAATTCAACCTTCTTTCGATTCTTTCGAGCCTAAATTCTCTTTTCTTTGCATAGAATGGCGGATGCCCCTAATCTTCCAGAGGGTATCCCAGTCCCAGGCTGGTTTCGTAGATACTTTCAAGCTACGACACCAGAGGTGCAAGGGCAAGCGCCCAATCCAGAACCAGCGGGTGGAAATCCCATCAATCCACCTGCAGCAGCCAATTTCTTTAAGCTATGCAAGGACTTCGCTAATCATGGAGGCACGAGCTTGGTTGAGGAGTACATAGAGGATATTTGGGCTATTAGGATTGGAGGATCAGCAGAGAGTTCAGCTTGCATCTTGGCAGCTGAAAGGAGAGGCTTCTTATTGGTGGGAGGTTGTTGAGTTGGAAGGAAGAGACGTAGGTTGGTTTGGATTCCGAGAGAGGTTTGAGAGGAAGTTTTTGTCACAAGCAGAAGAGAGTATGCAGTTGGAAAGGTTTATTAGTTTGAAGCAAGGAAGTCTTTTTGTAAAGGAGTATATCAACCAATTTAATGAGTTGTCGTGGTTTGGGATGGAGCTAGAGAATACACCGCACAAAAAGGCCATGAAATTCGCTAAGGGATTGAATCAGCCCTCCAAGGGTTGTTATTGACTCATGTACCGATGGGAGCTACATATGAGTCACTGGTGGAGATAACCCTCATGTCTGATGCAGCTAAGGAAGGAGAGTCTAAGGAGGCCCTTAAGTCGGAAGGTTCTAAGAAGAAATGGTGGAAGAACAACAAAGATAAGAAGAAAGGAGGAGGCCTTCAGAAGTAGATCAAGAAAGGAGAGAAGTGCAATAGCTGTGGAATGGTTGGTCATTATGCAAGAGACAACAAGAAGGATAAGATGAAGGGAAAGTGTTATAATTGTGGACAGCCCGATCACTTTAGTAGATTTTGTCCCCAGAAGACAGGGAAGGGAGCGGGCGCACCTACAGCGCAGATTCAGACCTTGGATGCAACACCTTCCAGCAGCAGACCAGATAGAGGTAGGAAAGTCACCGTGGAAGGTTTGATCTCTATTTCTAATTTTCCCATTCAGACTCTTTTCGATTCTGGAGCATCACACTCTTTCATTTCTAGTTCCTTGGTTGATTGTTTGCACTTAGATATCTCTTTAGTAGTAGGCCCCATAGTTGTTTCAAACCCCATAGGAGGATCGACACATTTACCCATGGTTTATAGGGGTTTGAAAATTTTTATACTAGGCATAGAGTTTGATTGTGATGCCTATGTATTTGGATTTTCGGGGTATGGGATGATTTTGGGGATGGATTGTCTATCCACTTTTGGAGCGATATTAAACTGCGAGAGGAGAGTCGTCAGATTAGAGACATGTAGCGGACGGACTCTCGAGATTTCTTGCGACCCACAGGGGTCAGTCATGTTGAGCTTCCTTTATTCCCTCAATTCATCATCAGCAGAGTTAGATTCAGTTCTAGTTGTCAGAGATTTCCCAAACGTCTTTGAGGAGGTTAGGGGACTACCCCCTAAGAGAGAGATTGACTTCAGGATCTATTTGAATGACAATGCTAAGCCAGTTGCATTGCCCGTGAGACATATGGCACCTAGGGATAGGAAGGAGTTAAATAAGCAGATTCGTGAGCTATTGGTGAAGGGCTTCATCAAACGGAGCATATCTGAGTGGGGAGCACCAGTCGTCTTTGCTACAAAGGCGGATGGTTCCCTTCGACTTTGCGCAGACTATAGAGAGTTGAATAAGCTCACTAAGAAGAACCGTTACCCACTTCCTAGGATAGACGATCTTTTCGATCAATTAGTTGGCTCTTCAGTATTTTCTCAGCTTGATTTAGCCACTAGATTTCATCAGCTTAGGGTCGTTGACGATAGCATTGATAAGACAGCATTTAGGACACCCAATGGATTCTTTGAGTTGTTGGTTATGCCATTTGGGCTAACCAATGCCCCGACATATTTTGCAAATTTGATGAGCCGTGTTTTTCGAGATGTCCAAAATAAGTTCGTAGTGGTATTCGTGGACGACATTTTGGTGTTTTCCAAGAGTATGGAAGAGCATGCTATTCATCTAGAAGAGGTTCTTCATACACTTCGTGTTCATCAGTTGAGAGCAAAGTTCTCGAAGTGTCACTTTTGGCGAGAGGAGGTACGTTTCTTGGGGCATGTAGTCTCAAGAGATGGTTTAGCTATTGATCTTGCTAAGGTAATTACAGTGCAATATTGGAAGGCCCCCAAGAACGTTAGTGAAGTTAGAAGCTTCCTAGGATTGGCTGGCTACTATAGGAAGTTTAACAGAGATTTTGCTAAGATTTCAGCACCGGTTACTCGCCTCACCAAGAAGAATGCGAAATTCATGTGGGACGTGGATTGTGAGGATTCCTTCACGATGCTTAAAGGAGCCCTTACTAGTGCACCAGTGTTAGTTTTACCTGATGGAGCTAAGCCTTTTATAGTATACACTGATGCACGTGGGACGGGTCTTGGACCAGTATTAATGCAAGAAGGGAGGGTGGTATGTTATGGAAGTAGACAGTTGAGGACTCATGAGAAGAACCACCCCACTCATGATTTGGAGCTAGTTGCTATAGTTTTCGCACTCAAGTCTTGGAGGCATTACTTACTAGGAGAGAGGTTCGAGCTTTTCACTGACCATAAATCATTGAAGTACCTATTCTCACAGAAGGATTTAAACTCGAGGCAGCAGCGATGGATGGAGTTTTTGGCATCTTATGACTTTGAGATAGCTTATACCCCTGGTAAAGGGAACATGGTTGTGGATGCATTGAGTAGGAAGAAAGCAACCCTTAGTCCAATGTTCGTGGAGTGGAAGAGCCTAGAGTTTATTTCCACTTTTGATTTTAAGCCCTATACAGAAATTACCCCTAGATTATTGGCAACACTTGAGGTTAAGCCTACCCTCATAGATCAGATTGGCTCGAGACAGCGAGAGGATTCAGAGCTTATGGATATTTTGGATAGGATTAGTAGAGGAGAGGCCTCTAAACATCTCCAATGCTATTCCATTGATAGAAAAGGGTGGCTAAGGAGAGATGGAAGACTTTGTGTCCCCCGCACTAGTGATTTGGTGAGAGCAGTTATAGAGGAATCACACCATTCTCGAATGACTATTCATCCGGATGGTGATAAGATGTGTAGGGACATGAAGAGAATGTTTTATTGGAGCGGTATGAAGAAGGATGTGGCAGAGTTTGTGGCTAAGTGTCTTGTGTGCCAAAGGGTTAAGGCAGAGCAGTAGAAGCCCGATGGATTACTTCACCCATTTGATGTACCCGAATGGAAGCGGGATAGTGTTTCGATGGACTTCATAGATGAATTATGCCGATCTAGGAAGGGGAACACCAGTATTTGGGTGATTGTAGATCGTTTGACTAAGAGCGCCCACTTCATTCCAGTCAAAAGTAAGAGGACGACATCTTATTTGGCATCCTTATATGTTCGTGAGATAGTCCGACTTTATGGAGTTCCCTCTAGCATGGTGAGAGATAGAGACCCTATTTTTACTAGCGAGTTTTGGAGGAGCTTGCAAGAGGCTTTAGGGACGCAACTTAGATTGAGTATGGCCTATCACCCTTAGACGAATGGCCAAACTGAGAGAGCCAATAGAGTGCTTGAGGATTTGTTGAGGATGTGCATTCTTGATTTTGGAGGAACATAGGAGGAGCATCTTCCTTTTGTGGAGTTTGCATATAATAACATTTTTCAAGCTAGCATTAGGATGGCACCTTTCGAAGCTATTTATGGGAGACCTTGCAAGTCACCTTCATGTTGGTTGGAGTCTTCGGAGAGATTGCTACTTGGTCCTAACATGGTTAGGGAGACTTCAGAGAAGATTGATTTGATTAGGAGGATGAAGACAACCCATGATAGACAGAAATCTTATGCAGATAAGCGGAGAAGGGATATTGAGTTTGAGGTAGGAACTTAGTTTTCATTAAAGTGTCCCGCTAAGGAAGGTGGTGAGATTTGGATCGAGTGGGAAACTAGCTCCCAGATTCGTAGGATCGTTCCCCATTGTAGAAAGAGTAAGGAAGATGGCGCATCGAGTGAAGCTACCGGAGAGGCTCGCAGGAGTGCCCGATGTTTTTCATGTTTCGCACTTGAGAAAGTGCTTACATGACTCAGCTGAGATGGTGGAACCTAGTCAACTTGAGGAGGTTGAAGTGGAGAGAGAAGCATCGGTTTGTCGTATTCCTACCAAGATCATTGGACGAGACATCAAGAAGCTTAGGAATAAAGAGGTCCCGTTAGTGAAGGTGCGGTAGGGAGATGATGTTGAAGACGCTACATGGGAGGCTAAAGAAAAGATTCATACCTCTTATCCGCATCTCTTTGATAGTAAGTTTTAGAAATTCCTATTTCCATCTTTAGTTTTGAATAGGTTCTTTCCTTTATTATCCTTTGGGAGGGTAGATCTTAGGACTTAACCTATGGATGGTAGAACTGAATGTAAACATGTTATTAGAACATGTTATGTATGATGGATGCCAGTGGTTGCAAGTGTTTGCTAGTGGATGCTAATGGACGCATATACTTATACTAGGCACTATTATCTCTTAGGGATCGGCCTAACTAGGACACTAAAGCATATGCATATGGATGTGTGCGCATTTGCATTTTATTTTATTTTATTCCATGGTTGCTATAAATGGATGATTATCATATGATTGTTGCATTTAGATGATGATTGTAGCACACATATAGAACTATCAGTCATCATTAGGAAATTTGCATTCATTTGGATACAGCACCGACATGATTGCATAAAAAGGAGGTCGACTGAATCAGTAGACCACCTAATCTTTTGCATTAGTTAGGGACATTGACACTACACTATTTGCATATATATCATAAATTGCATTAGAAAAACTTAAGGACAATGGATGTAGTAGATGATGGTTGAGTAGTTGGTTGTAGAACTTGGATGAAAATATTTATTTTATTCTTCCATCCTTAGAGATTTCGGGGACGAAATCCCTTAAGGAGGGGAGAATGTAACAACCCTAAATTTGAGCTATAATAATTAATTAACGAATTAATTAAATAATAAAATAACTTTGTGAAATTATGAGAATTGAGCCACGGGAGTTGCACCATTGTGTCCGTGGTAATTTTATAGTCAATTTCCATATATATTGTCAAAATCGGAGCTAAAACGAAGAAGTTACAAAAGAAAGAAGAATTCAGAAAATAAGAAAGAAAAAATATAATATAAAGGGCCAGGTCGACCCTAGGGTCGACCTTCCCCATAGCTGGGTCGACCTATAGGTCGACCCAAGCCATATAAAGGTCGACCTGGCAGTCGACCCGCATAGATACTTGGACGAATTTTCGTCCAGGTTTGAGCAGTGACGTGTTTTTCGATTTCTTTTGAATCATGTGCGTTCGTGCTTCCATTCGACGGTTCCAAGCAAGCCTATGACGTAGTTGCACCAGATGTAATCTTCAAATCCAATGGTATGAGATCCACAAGTGACACTATAAATAAGACCCTAGGCCTAGCTATTTTTCTCATTCAGATTTTCTCCATCCGGGTTCATTGCCAAAGGCTGGACCCTAAAAGGAATATTTTTCCAAGAAGAAGATCTTTTTAGTTAAAATATTATATACCCTAGAAGTGGATCCGGGAAGGCCAAGAAAAAGAGCTAAGGACCACACGTGAGTGTTTAGTAATTATTTTAGATTTTTAAGTAATTTAAAATAATAGGGATTCCAATAGTTGTAGTTGTTCTACAATTTTGGGATAACCTTTATGCAAGTTTATTTACAGTTTATTTTTAAGTAAATTTTAGACTTGCTTTCTAGTATATTTTCTCATAGCTATTTTATTTCAGCTATTTGCAATTATTTACTATTATTTACAATTTTCCCAATTATTTACAGTCATTTATTGTTATTTACATCTATTCCTTTTTAGCTGAAATTTAGTATGTAAATGTTAGTTTCTTTTTATTCCTTTTTACGCGAATAGAATAAATAAAAGAGAATAATTCGCTAGTATGGACCGAAATATAAGAACACTAAATTTATAGAAAATTAGATGTAAAGTAATTAGAAAGACTGTAATAGAAAGAAGAAAGACCGAAATAGGCAAATTTAAGATATTTGCAAGCATAGTTATAATATGTGATTATAACTAAAAAGAGAAAATAGAAGAAATAGCAGAAGAAGCTTAATTTTAAAACTTAGACCTTGGGTTAAGTAAATAAGCAAAATTATAACACACGGGTTATAATTAGAGATAGCAAAAAGGCTTATTTTAAGGCTTAGATTAAGTTAATAAGTAAGTAGAGCAGAAATAATAGAAGAGGCTTATTTTAAGATTTACACTAAGTTAATAAGCAATGATAGAAGTAGGACCCGTACCAGCAGCATTTCCTTATCAGTCAGGAACTGATGGGCTAATAATAGATTAGGGAGGCTCGGACACGCTTATGCTGAAGTAATGGTAAATAAGTGGTCAATAGATATAAGCTCAAATCGGGAGATTTGGGCAAGGGGTGCAACTAAATTTAGTTAGTTAAGACCCACATCCGGTAGCATTTCCTTATCAGTTAGGAACTGATGGTCTTACAATAGATTAGTTGAGGCTGGGACACGCTTATGCTGAAGCAGGTAAATAAGAGGTCAAAAGATGGAGCAACAAACAGTGCGAGCCGACGGTGGCTGAGCGTGCAGCCTCAGAGCAGGGATATAAGTTGCTATTAAGTTCTAAAGCGCTAAACATGTGTCTTTTGCTGTGGGATCCACAGGATGGGACTAGCTCGCAGTGGCACAACAGAGATAGAAAGCTGATCAAAGGGTAGAATTAGGACTTCAGCCTAATTAAACTAGGATTGGGATTTCAGCCTAATCAAAGCAGTTTTAGAAAAGTGCAAACAATCCAATCAAAACTATCTAAGCAAAGAAAACAGTTAAACCATATTTTATTCCATCTTTATCTTTCTTTTATTTCCTTTCAAACTAGAACTGTAGCTAAGTTTATTATCTTTATCTTGCTTAAAAATACTAGTAATTACTTTTATTCACCGGACTTTTAGTCTGACCTACTCCTCTATTTTCCCCGTTTCCCCCTATAGGCCAACAAAGGCAAGGGGAGTAGATTTTCAGCTTTGTTAAAGAGATATTCTTGGAGATTCTTCATGTATTCTTCTTCTTCTTTTTAGTTTTCTTTTCATTTAACTTTTGGATGTACTGATACTTGATAAGAGGGATGGTTTTATGTACCTTAATATTGTGACTGAGATGGTATTTTTCATAAGACATGTGTATTTGGTATTTTGAGACATATTTGGTTTTATGACTTATGAAGTTTAATTTTTAATGAGTTACTATTTAAATGTTTTCCGCTGTTTTATTTATTTGTCTTGTGAATCTTAGTCTCTGTAAATTTTTTAGCTATACCTACAACGCACCACATCTTTTAGTGTGTCATTTTGGGTATACTAAGGGGTGTGGGGTGTTTCAAGAACTCTTCAACGTCCCGATTTCTTGGTACTCAAACCCATGCTACTCAATAGGCCGGGAACCAGACTCACCATCACGTCAGTCGGGGTATACACATCTCACATCTAGAATAAAAAGCCATCACACTCTAGGGACCATCACGTCCTTGGGAACCATCACGTCCTCAGTGTATACCCTTCTCCACGAGTACCCCATGAACCTTCGAGTGTCAACGATCCCTTTGCACATATTATCTATGGCAGAGCACATCATGGAACTGATATTACGATTCACATCACGAAGTCACTGCGGTCGGGACGATCCTCTACATTCGTCGTCAATTGTAGAAAACCATCATGTGTCCCGTAGCCATCATCTAATAGTTCCCTCTATCTGACTCAATGTCGCCTACTCTACAACTCAAAGTACAACTATCCATCATCGAAGCCGTCACTTCCCATCATGAGCCATTGCGTCAAAACATCACATCCTTGCTTTATTGCGAAAACCTCTTGTATAAGAGCTATAACATTAAAATCATATATCTAACGAACCAACGAACCATCACATCATGCTCCTCGAAGCCTCTTCGTCCACTTTAAAATTGGCTAAATCAACCATGGTAGATACCGACCACTCAAGAGTAGTCGATAACGTCCACTTTGGTCATGTACTTAATCAAAACTGGCTAGGTACAAACCGAGTGAAAATGTCCGACGTCCATCTGAAGTCCGAAGCACATACCCAAGTACATCACCATTTGCCTTCATACCGGTCGGTATGCACGAAATTCTATCCTATGGGATATTTCCTAATACTATACTGCCCATCAATCGACGTTTTCATCCAAAACAAGAAAACAAGCATAGATGCAACCAACAAGCATACAACATCAATAATAGCCTACATGCATCTATAATAACATACATACAATGCACACGATACACCTATTCCCATTCAATGTGGGATTAATATCAAAAATAGCCTAAGTCTAGTAATTTGTAAAAATAGTACTTCAATAAGAAAAGTGTGATATTTGATTTAAAACCATTTTAAAACACTTTTAAATTCCTTTATAAAATAAGATGCAGGTTTAAATATATTAAATAACGTTTTAAAGTTAGAAATCATTTCAAAATGCCTTTTATACTATACCAACAGTCATATTACAATAAGAGAAAATATCACTCACCTCAATAAAATCCATCCAGTTCTATGCCAAGTCGTAGAGCTCTCCATCACGAGTGCAACACAAGAAACTCCATTAAAATTGGATCTCGCATGCAAAAGATATGGACAATATAAGAAATCGATATATATATATAATTAATTAATTTAATTAAGATAATCTAAATAATTAATTAAAAAACATTACCTTAATCCATTTTCATCGTTCCACTTCCTTCCCTCACGTCACATGCATGTACATCATCCATGCACCCACTATTTTCAATCTTTTCCTTGTACACATTTTTCCATCTTCTTTACCTATTTCATGTACTTTGCTTTTTCCCTGTAATTTCTCCCTCATGAACCCATACACACACGCAAGAACCAACGCAACTCCACCATGCCTCAGCTGTCGACTCCACTACCACTCAGCTCTGCCTTTGTCTAACCCCCGCTCAGCCCATCAACTTCCTCTGGCCGACCACGACCGACCTGCTTTTTTTTTCTTTTTCCTGCACTGCCTTATCACCAACCACTACTCGACCCAACACCACCTGAAGCTCTGTCTGCATCACTGACAACGCTGCACCACCCTCTGGCCTTCCCCCGACCACCGTGCTGGCCCAAATGGCAAATAATATGGCCAAACTTCATTCTTATTATCCCTTACTTTTCATGCCTCTACCAACCACCCTGGCCATCTGCGATCCTTGCCATTTACATTTCCGTAACCCTCTCATAAAGATGAACAAACTATACAATCAAAACCCGTTTTAGATCTTCTCCAAAAATCACCTCTTTACTGGATTTACTGTTTTCGGATACACAGTCGGATCTGAATCGATTCGAGGTCATAGCTGTGTAGCCCTCAGAAAAATATAAAGGCCGTGATTTTATTTCACCAAAAACAGTGAGGGTTTGATGGAGAAAGAGGATGAGAAGAAAGTTGGGTGGATGGTTTTTCATGGTAGAGAAGAAGAAATGAGAGGAAGAAGGAAATAATGTGGCCATAGAAAAGTGGAGCATTTTTATAGGGTATTGGGAAGCTTAGGGTTTGCATGCGTCCTTTTTCTTTAATCTTCGAAATTTCAACTTACGTTTTGTGATCGTATGTCCTATAGGAATGTCTGATCGCAACGATCCTTCGACGACGTGACTCGTCTTAATTTTTCTGTTCTAATGGTGCAAGTTTCGTCAAAATCCAAGATTGTGCACCAAAACGCTATTTTTGCGCATTTTAAAATCGTACGGGTTGCCAAAACATTCGATCTCAAAAAATTTCGACTGCACAGATCGTATACTTTCTCCTTGACCGAGAAACGTTTTCCGTTCATCCAAATTACCTGGTGCATCGGTGTGCATATATCGACATAATAAGTATAAATATCGAAAATGCCAAAAAATCAATCTACGATCAAAATCGTTCGATAAAAATTACTCAGGGTCAAAGATGTCAATACTGTAGATCATCGAAAGTTATAGAGCCATACCACCCAATATGAGTTTAAAAATAATATTTTACGATCCTCCGATACGTAAAATACGGGTCATTACAATTTCATTTATATTACATGCATCATATTAAAGAATATTAAGATTAATTAAAATAGTTTGAAATTTTACTATTATACCTTATACAAAAGCCCTTTTGAAACTTTATGTTAAATATAAATACACATACACACATAATAGATATTACATAATTATGTAAACTCAAGTACACATGCAACCAAAATAAATTTGCATGATAGAGAATTAGGAGGACATAAACAAATTAAAAGATGAGTAAATATGGAATTATGTTTATGTATATATATATATATAATTACCTTACGATGAAGCCTGTAGAAACACCTTGAATGATAGAATAACTCCTAGATCCGACCGATCACTCTCTAGATCTGTAATAATCAAGAGACAACCACCCAAACTTTATTTAATATTGCTTGATTAACTTTTGGAGTTTTGAAGTCTTTTCCACCATTAAAATTTTTGGCCTAGAAGTTTCTCTGGAGAGAAAGAAAAGAATGATAGACAAAAATCTGATTAAAGGAGGAAATAAATGTGTAACCAATAAATGGTCTATTTCTCTCCTTTAATTAAGACCGCCTCTTCATTTCAATTTTAAAAAACTCATCCCCTTCTCTATATCATAGCTGCCTATCATGAAGGGATATGGGTCCAAAAGATTTTCAAAATCCAATTAGTATTATTTCCATTTAAATCTAATTAAAATTTCCTATTGATATCATATACTGATGCGTGTGTTTATAACCTTTTATAGACACACATTATTAAATACTAATGGAAATCAGACAAATCAAATAAGAAATATTTTTCATCAATTAATATTTCACAAATATTAATTAGTTTAATATATATAAAACAGGAAAATAGTACGAAGGACAAAATTCATTAATTTTTTAACTTCAAAGACATTCTCTCAATTTTTTAGTTAGAAGGACATTTCAATATAATATAGCAAAATGACAGTGCTACTGTGTTGTATCAGTTTGTGAACTGCAGTAGCTGTTTTGAAGTATTTAACATTTTTTGATTTGTGGTAGTATTTTTGTGATTTGCAATATTTTGTAGGTGACGTGTGTAATTTTAGACTACAATGTCATTTTGTACTAGCATTTTACGAGCTGTAATAATATTTTTGATTCAATTAAATAAGGATAAAATAATACTATATGGTATTAGTTTTGTTCTATGTTGTTTGTTGTATTTTACTTGTAATAAAAATTACGATTGTAGTATCATTTTATTTTGTTTTTAATACTTATTATGCTTGTAGTAGCATTTTCTGAATTGTAGTTGTTTTTTGAATTATAGTAGCAGTTTATACACATTTAATAGTATTTATGAATTATAGTAGCAATTTATGAATCATAGTAGCAGTTTATGAATTTTTATTAGCACTTTTTGAACAAATGTATCATTTTACACATGAAGTGTGCATTTATTATGTTTGTAATAGCAGTTTATGAATTGTAGTTTTTTATCTGATTTGTAGTAGCAGTTTATACACATTTAATAGTACTTATGAATTATAGTAGCAGTTTATACACATTTAATAGTATTTATGAATTATAGTAGCCGTTTTATACACATTTTTTTGTTGTTGATAGTAGCAGTAAATGATACTATATACACAATTTGATAGTAGTAATTTATACACATTTTGATAGTAGCAGTTTTATATACATTTTATAGTAGCAGTTTTTTGAAAGTAAATATACATTTGATAGTAGCAATTTTATACACATATGATAGTAACAGTTTTATACATATTTGATAGTAGCAGTTGTTTAATAGTAAATATAAATAATAATGTGCGGCATCGTTTTTCTGTTTAAAAAAAATGATGCTCTTTTTCTTTATGTATAATATGATATGTATTAATGGGGATTATGAAGGAGTAAGTTTAAATTGGAAAAGTAGAAATATATGTATATTTTAGCTTGTAATGACATTAATGATACTGTGTAGTATCATTTTATTTCATAAAAGGAAGCTGATACTACATAATAGTAGTGTCGAACCTGCTACTAAAATTTTAGATTTTAATGATTGTGGTGGTGTTGGGAGTGGCGACAAGCTAGGTTGATGGTGCATGTGATGGTGGCGGGTGGTGGTGCGAGGAGTGGTGGTTAGTAATTTTGGCGGTTTATCCTTATGACTAATTTTGAAAGAATGTTTGTCCTTACGGCTAAAATATGGAAGTTATGTCCTTAAGGCTAAAAAATACAAATTTTTGCCCTTTAAACTAATTCCCCCTATTTAAAATCCATTTCAGTATATATCTTGTTTAAATCAAAATAAAACATTCCGTTGATATCGTATATCGATACGTTTGCACAAAAAATAGACAGACACCTCCAATCGATTAGTTATAGAGCTATGAATACAGAGTGCATAACAGAGCTATTATATTTTATTATGATTGATTTCAGAGAGCAGATCACATATCGGTTATGCAGAAAGTAAGTTGCAGTAAAGTCAAGAACACAAAGATTTATAGTAGTTCGGCCAGAATGTGCTTACATCCACTGTCCATTTTCATTATTCTTCTTATAGATCTTTGATATTATGTTTGAAATACAAGATACAATGGTCTTAAGCTCAATAGAAAGTAAGATATAGCTCAACGAAGTCTGTTCGGTTACTTCTGTTTGACTATTCCTGGCTGCCTATTCCTTTTTTATTGTTTCTGTTGGGCAGTTCCAATTAGGCGGTTCCTGCTAAGATGTTCCTTCTAGGCTGCTCCTGCTAGGTTGTACCGGTTAGTTGATCCTGCTAGTTGATCCTGCTAGGCTGATCATGTTGGGCTAATCCCAGCTTACCCTACTTGTCTCCCATTATTATTGTAAACTTGGCTCTGTAGAGCTATCCTCTATTGCTGTTGGATGCTTTGGCATTTATAGGAGTGAAAATGAGATGTGACTAATTAGGATATTTCTTTATATATCTTGCCTAGAGGGAATATTGCTGAATATGCCATTTGTAGTTATTTATGTCTAGATATTTGCCGATTTCCTTCCTTACTTGCATTGTTGGGCCCGACTAAGAAATAGGTTTGGGGGGGTGGTGGTTCATCTTGGATGGATGTCGATGGGTTGTTGTATAAATTCATTCGTTTTTGTTATTTGGCTCGACCCCACTTGGTTCGGGGTATTAGGTGTGCGGTTGGACCGACTTTGCATCTCCCTATTCAAGCCAAGGTGGCGTGGGTCTGAGTACACGAAGAACCAGCCAAAGAAACCTGGTCGGTAACCCTGGGTACCGACCAAGGAATCCTGGTCGGTACCCTTAGGTACCAGCCAAGGAATCATGGTCGGTATCCGAGGGCACCGAGCATAGGAGAAGATGGTGGAGATCTCCATACTTCCTTGTCTTGTATCTTTTCCTTCGTTGCGTTGGATATAATTAGGCACCCTGCAGTTAGATTCTCTACAGAACCATTCCTTATGTTCCATAAAAATAATGTGCTTGCCAAGATTCGAACCCGGATGGGTTGGCCGAAAGGCACAAGTCTTTACCACTATGCTACATATGCTTTTATGTTATAACTCTTTCATTTCAAGTTAGAATTAAATGAAACTTGGACTAGTAGCTTCGTGTCAATAAGTAGAGATTCCAATGCCTCTAAATGTTCCATTTTCCTGAAGTAGGCAGCAGCTCTCCAAGGTGGGGCCCAAGTCAGTAAGATAATAGACAAATTTTAAGATGATCACATCTTCCAATCCGTAGCTCGGATTGAGACGCGGTTTCGACCTATGCACATGTCCTGACCTTAGGAAAAATATTCAAGTGCTTTGATAATATTTTCTAACTATGTCAAAATTTCCCCTGAAGCTTCGCCTTGCCTTTGTAATTATCCGATGGCGCTTTTATTATGCACCTTCTGGCTGTTTCTATGCTCCATAACGTCCTTTTCTATTCACTATGCCATGGGCGAGAATACCCACAACACTCGCCCCCAAAGCATACTTTCGTAGAATATAAAGTGTGTGTTGTTTATCTAAACTCGTCTTTCTTTCTCATGTGATGGTTATCTCAAACCTCAAATATCTGTATCCTCATTTCCATCCTTTCGGTGAGTTTTCCACTGCTAAAATGTTGCAGACCCTTATTCACTTGAAAAAGCATGTTGATCATTCTAAGACATCCTTTATCAGTGTGGCGTTCGAAGTTCATTCTTTCTTGGTAGTATAATCATCTAGCATGATCTCCTACTGATTTTCATCTCTATCTGGTAGGCTTTTGCTCCCTCTAGTTCAACCTCCTTGCCCTCGTGTCCTGAAGGATGTGTGTCATCATATGAATGTTTAAGAATGTCGAGGTGCCATAAGGATAGGAATATATAGCGGTTTCATGGCACGTGGATTTGACAGGGTGTGTTTTGTTGCATTGAGTGTAGTTTGACCAACTAAGACACGGGTGGTTGTGATGTATTTTTCTTACATGGTTGAAGTTATTCCACTACCACCATGCATACTTAGGTCAATCACCAAAATGTTATCTAGGTAAATGGTTTCTTCTGAAGTTTTGAACGTGGTTTTGTCATGCACTTGGCTGTGAAGATAATCTTCTTTTGGTGTTTATACGTTGTTGCGTCTGATATTTGTTCATGTCTATATTCTCGTTTTCCTAGCTAGCAATCATGCTATATTTGTTCCATGTGATTGATTGGTTTGCTTATTCCGTTAGCAATCTTTCTCGCTGCTATCGTGCATGCTTGTACGCGTTATTTTGCTAGTTCTTTCCATAACTCTTCCTTTGCCCTCGGCATACTTGCACAAGATCAATCACTGATAAGTTCAATGAGGTGAACATATCTTAGTGGAGTGTCTTTGTAATATAATCTCATATATCCCTGTTTGTTTTCATGCACTTCTAGCATTCTAGCTTGCCTATTATCTCATACATATTCCATGCATACTTTAAACAAGTTCCCTTGTGTCAGTCTATTGATAGTCTTCATAGGCAATTCCGGTATTAATTGCTTGCACTGGGCCATACAACTGATAGTCACATTTTACTATGATCAAGCTCAGTTAATCGTTGCTAACAGAAATCAAGAGCCGAATGTTGGGAGTGAACCAACCAAGAGGCTAACATGTACGACCGCCAGTAAGTTGGGTTCTCCATAGCCATCTTAAAAGCTTGTAGCCGATTGTCAACTATGGACACCCAAATAAAGATCCCACTCCGGTCCAGGACTGCCTACTGAGAAGGTTGAGCCAATTGTCAGCTATGGATATCCAAATAAGGATCACTCCAGTCCACCAGTACCGGTTAAGTAGTTTGCACCAATCGTCAATGGTGAGGACTACTTGGCGATCATGTCCTAACCATGGGTTGATCGAGCTCGTCATTGCCAGCAAAGAAGTTTGGACCGATCGTCAATGGTGAGCACCCACTTGGTGGTCATGTCCTGACATGGGTTGATTGGGCTTGTTATTGCCGGCAAAGAAGTTTGAGCCAATCGTCAATGGTGAGCACCCACTTAGTGGTCATGTCCTGACCATGGGTTGATCGGGCTCATCGTTGTCGGCAAGGAAGTTTGGGCCAATCGTCAACGGTGAGCACCCACTTGGCGGTCATGTCCTGACTATGGGATGATCAGGCTCATCGTTGTTGCAAAGAAGTTTAGGTCGATCGTCAACAACGAGCACCCACTTGGCGATCATGTCCTGACCATAGGCTGATCGGGCTCATCATTGTCGATAAAGAAGTTTGGGCCAATCGTCAACGGCGAGCACCCATTTGGCGGTCATGTCTTGACATGAGCTGGCTCATCGTTGTCGGCAAAGAAAGCATCCACTTGGTGGTCATGTCCTGACCATGGGCCGATCGACCTCGTCGTTGCTGGCAAAGAAGTTTGGGCCGACTGTCAACAACAAGCACTCAGTTGGTGTCATGTACTAACCTCGAGCTGATCGGGCTCATCATTGTCGATAAAGAAGTTTGGACCAATCGTCAACAATGAGCATCCACTTGGTAGACATGTCCTGACCATGGGCTGGTTGGGCTCGTCGTTGCCGGCAATGAAGTTTGGGTCGATCGTCAACGGTGAGCACCCACTTGGTGGTCATGTCCTGATCATGGGCTGATTGGGCTCATCATTGCCGCCAAAGAAGTTTGGGTCGATCATCAACGGTGAGCACCGACTTGTCAGTCCTGTCCTGACCATGGGTTGATCGGGCTCATCATTACCACTAAAGAAGTTTGGGTCGATCATCAACGACAAACACCCACTTGATGGTCACGTCCCGACCATAGGTTGATTGGGCTTGTCGTTGCTGGCAAAGAAGTTTGGGCAGATCTTCAATGGCGAGCACCCACTTGGCGGTCATGTCCTTACTATGGGCTGATCCGGCTCGCTATTGCCGGTCAAAGGTTTGGGGGCGACCGTCATTAGTGCACACCCATTAGGCGGTCATGTCCTGACCATGGGCTTATCTGACTTTTTATTGTCAACCAAATGTTTTTCCAAGCTTTCCATGATGTGCCAAAGCTGTTTGTCCAAGCATTCCATGATGTGCCAGAGTTTGGTGCCCCTTGCATGTAGTGGCTTTGCTCATATAATCCTAGAAATCTGGGATTTTATTAGGCATGGGATGGTTATTCTTATGGTGATGTGATAACACTTATCATTTGTCATGGTTTTGCATACCCTATCCATGCAGTTCGGTAAGACTATGACGATTGACAATACGCATAGCCATAATCCATAGAGTTGCAATAGTTAGCGCGCTAAAACAAAACAATGGTTTTGAGCACTCCATGTTGTCCCGAATACCACTTCGTCCATGGTGATGATAATGTAGGCTCCATTCCCAGGTCACTGCTAATAAAATATAACCTTTTCCAGATTGGGTAGGGTGCCCCTAGGACAAGGGGAAATTTGCTCCAAGAGTAAGTTTCCTTTCTAGAGCAGACGATGCTTTATCCTAGAGTTGTATTGTTTCACCGCTTTCTGCTAGAGCGTCGTGATTTTTAGAGCAGTCTCGTCCCGTTTCTCCTCAATCAGATCTAGGGACATGTTTAGCAATTCCTCATTCTCCTTTGAGTTATAGTGGATTATCTATAAGATGAGACTAATGTTTCAATGGGAAGCATAACCAATAAATCGTAGGCCAAAACAATGGGAGTATATCCCATTGTAATTTCGGGGAAGTGCGATATGCATAAAGTCTAATGGCAGCTCATCCATCTGAGCTTCGTTATCATTTTCCAAATGCTCCTTTAAGCGGGTTCAGAGAACCTTATTAGTCACTTCTACCTATCCATTGGCCTACAAGTGAGGCACTATAGGAAATCTTATCTGGATTCCGTGTTGCCGATAGAAGTTAGCAAATTCCTGACTTTCAAACTGTCATCCATTGTTTGAGATTATCTAGGGCTGAGCTTCATACTCGATAAAGTAACCCACAACCACTATTGCATACTTAGCTCCACCCATAGCTATTAGAAGTTCTTCATTAAGATCAATGCCCGTAAGATCTCCTTATTTAGGGTTTGCCTCCCAGTATGGTGTAAGATCTCCTTATTTAGGGTTTGCCTCCCAGTACGGTCTCTTCTATTGCTTGGATGTGCATTATCCAATATTCCCTTAGCCTCTCTTGCATCCATCCATCTTAGCAGTAGGTTAGCGAAAACCCTTCTGTATAGGATGCCATCCTATATGGTATACCAAATTGCTTGCACATTACCTTCCTTGCTTTATTCCGGTTTAAGGGTGAAGATTTTACTAGGATCAATCCAAAACCGATCCATTTCCTGAGCAAGTCAATCCTTCTCAAACCTTCAGCATCTCGATTTTCCTTTCATGGGATGTGCTTAACCATGTAGCATTCTTCTACATTAAGCAAAGCCTTTGCCCTTTTTCTTTTTAAGTAGGACGCCAACCATTCTTCGCTGACTTACAACTCCCACAATATTTGATTTACGGCCATTTGCAGGTCACTATGGATACATAGTATCTAGATTCCCAATTCTGCAATTTGTGTATCATACTCTGATGTTCGGTCACCCGTAGGGGTCAAGAACCTTTGTTCTTGCCCAGCCATTAGTATTTTTCTCACTTCTGCGAGTGTCGCATAGTCGTATGGCACGGTGTTACTTATGCCTTAGGTATTTTTATTAAAAATCATTTGAAATTAATTCATTAAAGTAAGTCATATCTTTGCAGTATTATCCCAAAGCTCTATGGGGGTATTCACTCTCTATGATATCATCCTTCATATTTATATAAAGTCGACTCTATCTCTAGGCTTTTTGAAAGATTATGATACAATATCTAGAGATGTCTAGTCCCACCTATGGAATGGATCAAAATTACACTCCACTATCAATGAAGGAGATGAACCTAGTCTTCCATTGTCTTTGAAGGAGATGCACCCTGCCTCCTCGACTATGAAGTTTATGCTCTGCCGTCTAATTATTATGTTCCTCATAATTTTCATGCACATTTATCTTCAGATCTAGTAGGAGGACATGCTCAAATGTCCCTGGGGGGATCCAACATCGTTCCCCTTCCATGCTTTACACTCTATCCTCGTAGGAACTCATTTTCGTCAAGGGACTGCAGCTCAGAGTTTGTGGTGTTCTCAGTGGAATTACCCTAGTGTTTCCATCTAGAGCATACCTACAAGATCTATCTATGTCCATTGGTCTCATGACCACAAGTCTTATGGAATGTGTGATATTTTTCGATTCCAATCTTTGTGGCTATTGATTCTCTGATCCTTAATTTATTGCAATCCATGCCTTCTCCTGTAGCAGGATATACTTTCTGGAGTTCCCATAATTAGCGAAAATGGGAACTTTCCCTAGCTTTTGAAATGTTTCCTTTTGAAGGCTTTTCGTCTTCAACCTAGTTGACATGAAGGTTGACTGCACATCTGATGTTCGGAGTGAACTGACCATGGCTCATCTTAGTCTAGCGACTTACTCCCGCTACTGGAATGCTTCCTTAGTTTACTTGATGGGCCACGTCACGCCCCCATGCCATGGATCAACCATCTGAGTACTAGTTGGTATAAACTCAGACGGTCCCATTTTGGTAGCCAAGAATGTGGTTCCAACGTCAGCTTTGACTTCTAGTGAGACATCATCCCCTGGTCCAACATGGGCTATATCATTGGTTTAGAACCGATCAGTTATGCATTGGTCTAATTTGGTTCGAGCCTTGGCTGATTTAGTTTGAGGAAGCCCACATTTCCATGGCTCCTTCCTACCTTGCCTGCAACCTTGCATCCATTCTTGATGGGTTGCAGACAAAACTCTAGACTTGGTCTCTCTGGACCTGCATTTGTGCACTTGCTCCATGAATCTAAAAAGTTCTTTATCATCTCTGAATATTTAGCTAGGAAAAGAGCTACCATATCTTCCATCATCATTTGCAATCAGCACTAAACTCTTCTCTAGTAGCTATACCGGATTGCCTTCCTGATGCAGCGCATTCTAATCTCGTGTACTTTGTTGGCTCATAGATCCTGAAATCTCTAGGGCTCATAGTAGTCCTACCCTAGGGAGACGGTAATGCTAAGCTAAGCTCTAATTTCTTACTCCACTTGTTCATGCTTGAACGAATTGTCTAATGACTTGGGTCATCCTATCCTTTGGTTTGGGTGACTATCAATGATGCTCGATATTTCCATTCAGGGAAGATGATTTCTTTCATCTTCCTTATGATGACTGATCATTAGTTATGGGCATGATTATGGCTCTTAGATCGGTCCCTGTGATCATTTTATCCTTCATCAACCACAATTTCAATGAGGAAATGAGAAGCGTTTGCTGCAACTACCTCCGGATCGGCATCATCCCTGTCTGGTTTGACGCTGAACCGCTTCCCGATCTAGCTTCAGACTGGACTTTTGCTCGTTTCATCCCTCCAACATTCCTTCTTCCAGCTCTTGGACCTTCTTGATCGAATTCTTTGTCAGGGTGCAACCCTTTCATCTTCTGGATACCCTAGACTGGGATCGCCCTTGTGTTCAAGTGTTGGGATGGTAGTTTATGCCTGCCCCGAGCGTGTCATAAGTCGGTCCACCATTGCTTGATGTTGGGCAGTGAAACATTCATTTAACTTGGTTATAACTCTATCCAAGTTGTTTTTGGTAATTATATCTACTATAACCGGAGTGCTTGTTCAATGATCATCCTGATTTGCGGTTGTCTGGTTAGGTGCGTGGGCGTTCCCTGCATTCCTGTTGGTAGCACCAACCTTTTTATTTGATCCCAAAGGCCCGTTGAGAATTTTTTTGGTGAAAGCACCAAAAATGTTTGCACAAAAAATGGACAAGCACCTCCAAATTATTAGTTATAGAGCTATGAATGCAGGGTATATAACAGAGCTGTTATATTTTTATTATGATTGATTTTCAGAAAGCAGATCACATATAGGTTATGCAGAAAGTAAGTTGCAATAAAGTAAAGAACACAAAGATTATAGTGGTTCAGCCAGAATATGCCTACATCCATCGTCCATTTTCATTATTCTTATAGATCATTGATATTATGTCTGATATACAAGATAAAATGATCTAAAGCTCAATAGAAAGTAAGATATAGCTTATGGAAGTGCGTTCGGCTAATCCTGTTCGGCTATTCCTAGCTGCATATTCCTTTCCAGTTGTCTTTGTTAGGCAGTTCCAATTAGGCGGTTCCTCCTAGGATGTTCCTTCTATGCTGCTCCTGCCAGGCTGTTCCGGTTAGCTATTCCTGCTAGTTGATCTTACTAGGCTGCTCCTACTAGCTGATCCTGCTAGGTTGAGCATGTTGGGCTGATCCTAGCTTCCCCTACTTGTTTGCCATTATTGTTTTAAGCTTAGCTCTCTAGAATTGTCATCTATTGTTGTTAGATACTTTGGTATTTATAGGAGTGAAGAGGAGATATGACTAATTAGGATATTTCCTTATATATCTTACCCAGAGGGAATATTCCTAAATATTCCATCTGTAGCTATTTGTTTCCTGATATATGCCGATTTCGTTCCTTATTTGCACTGTTGGGCCCTGTTTAGAACTTGGTTCGGGGGATGTTGGTCTAGCTTGGATGGATATGTATGGGTTGTTGTCTAAGTTCATCCATTTCTTTTATTTGGCTCGGCCCCTCTTAGTTCAGAGTGTTAGGTGAGTGATTGTACCGGCTTTGCATCTCCGTGTTCAAGCCAACGTGGCGTGGGTTTGAGTACACGAAGAACCGACTAAAGAAACTTGGGCGGTACCCTTGGGTATCGGCCCAAATATCCTGGTCATTACCCTACCGGACCAAGAAACCTGGTCGGTACCCTTGGGTATTGACCCAAGAATCCTGGTCCGTACCCATGGGTACCGACCGAGGAATCCTGATCGGTATCCATGGGCACCGAGCACAGGAGAAGATGGTGGAGATCTCCATACTTCCTTGTCTTGCCTCTTTTCCTTTCTTACGTTGGATATGGTTAGGCATCCAGCAGTTAGATTCCGTATCAGAACATTCATCATGTTCCGTAAAAATAATGTGGTTGCCAGGATTTGAACCCAGATAAGTTGGCTGAAAGGCACAAGTCTTTACCACTGTGCTACATATGCTTTTATGCCATAACTCCTTCGTTTCAAGTCAGAATTGAATGAAACTTGGACCAGTAGCTTCGTATCGATGAGTAGAGTATTCCAATGCCTCTGAATGTTCCATTTTCCTAAAGTAGGTTGTAGCTCTCCAAGGTGGGGCCTGAGTCGGTTAGGTAGTGGACAAATTTTAAGATGATCACATATTCCAATCCGTAGCTCGAATTGAGACGCGATTTCGACCTATGCGCATATACTGACCTTAGGAACATTTTTCAAGTTCTTTGACCATATTTTCAAACTATGCTAAATTTGCCTCTGGCGCTTTGCCTTGCCCTTATAATTACCCAATGGCGCTTTTACTATGCACCTTCTGGTTGTTTCTATGCTCCTTAATGTCTTTTCGTATTCATCATGTTGTACACGAAAATGCCCATAACAGATACATGCGTTTATAATTTTTATATACGCACTTTACTAAATACTAATGGCATCCGATAAATTAAATAATAATTCATAATTAATATTTCTTAAATATTAATTAATTTTCAATAATTAAAAATTAACTAGATCGTTTGGCTGATAGAGGATATCCATCATTTCGGTTATGTGACTCAAATATGTAAATTTAGTCAGCAATTAATATTGAATAATTCAAATATTAACGTTCACACATCACCTTAGTTAGCAGTGTGACATTTTGGCTGAATTTATCACTTACTCATCCTTTGGCATAAACCAATTTTACTTATCATAAGTATTACCCATTAGTGACAATTATTTATACCAAATCTCTTCGTTAAAACTATACCACTTTGGACTTATGGAATTTGGTAATGGTCAAAATTCTAATATCATCCATTTTCAACTGTATAGTCCAACATAAAGCCCTTGGTTCAATAATAATAATTAACCGAAATGCTCTGGCCAAAGACTTTGACTTTGAGTTCACTTCAGTTGACCGTGATACTAACCTCATATAACTGTAGAGACGAATCCTTTCTTAAATAATGTTTCACTTCCAATGCTTCTACTTGATCCAACTATAGTCGTTTGATGGACGTCGTGCCATGATTTAACTATAACCAAAGCGAAGCTTTTACATCGAAGACCAACAGTATTCTCAAGTCGAGAGAAATGTGTAAATTAGTTACATCGATATTTTTTGTTTGACCTTAGTTATATTAACCAACAAAAAACTATTGAGTGAGTCATTCCATAGCTACCCAATAATTGTCAGTAGGTAACCCCTTGGTGCCTCAACAGCCCTGAGTAATACAACTGCCCAATATTTGGAGAGCGTTACATACTTTAGTCTCAACGGATATATCAACATCCAGTCTTGATACATCTTAACTGAGAATATTTAAAATGGTTTATTTATTTTCATTATGCTAAATTACTCATGGATACAATACTTTGTAACTATTATCATAAAACATATCATTTATGGATTTTCTATTAAATGCACTTTTAATTAAATTAATTAATTAATATACAACACAATATATTAAGTATGTAATAGAAAGAAATCACCTTTTATTTTGAACAAGATTGGTTATCGAGTTAGATATATGTAACAAATTACATAATTGCCCGTAGGGCATTCCCCTAACTCTATCAGTGTCGATTGCCGCGTTTTGTATGTCGTTCGGATTTTATGAGTGGTTGATTATGCCTTTCGAGCAAACTAATGTGCCTATATTTTTTTTGATCTTATGAACCATGTCTTCAGAGATCAACCGAATAAGTTCTTACTTTTGTTCATTGATGATATTCTTGACTTTTCCCAAACAAAAGAAGAACACAAGACACATTTAAGGATTGTGTTGGAGGTTGAGAAAACACCAATCGAAGGCAAAAAATTTGAAGTGTCACTTTTGGAGGAGAGAAGTGTGGTTTTTGGGTCATATATTTTCTTAGCAAGGCATTACTGTAGAACCTGCGAAAGTAGTAGAAATTCAGGACTGGAATTAACCCAAAAATGCTACAAATGTGTGGGGTTTCATTGTATTAGGGATACTATAAATGATTTATCAAGGATTTCTAGAAGGCAACAACATTGTTAACCAACTTGATGAAGAAGAATCAGACTTTTTCCTATGATGTGAGATACAAGCATTCATGATTCTGAAGGAGAGATTGACGAGTGCATCTGTGTTAGTCATTCCGAGTGGAAATGAAGAGTTGACGATATACATAGATGTGTGTGGTACCGAATTGGGCACGATATTGATGCAGAGGTATAAGGTTGTTGCATATGCTAGTCGACAGGTGAAACCACATGAGAGGAAATACCCGACCCATAATTTGGGGTTGACGGCGATAGTATTCATGCTGAATATTTGGAGGCACCATTTTCTTAGAGAGTGGTTTGAGTTATTCAAGGATCACAAACTGTTGAAATACCTTTTCTTATAGAAGGATCTTAACCTTCTTCAGCAGTGGTGGTTGGAATTCTTAGCCTCCTATGACTTCGACATTTCTTATATGCCTGTTAAGGGAAATGCACTCGATGATGCTTTGAGTAGAAGGCATGCCAGTTTAGGAGCTATGTTCCTAGAGTAGAAGCGGCTTGAGTTTGTTATTAGTTATGACTTTAGACCTCGATGTGAGCTAGAGCTGAAGATGTTGGCTATATTGACTATCAGAACTACTTTGAATGAGCAGATTGGTACTAGTTGAAGGCATGATGCCAGACTAGCGGAGATCATTGCTAAGGTTGAGAGTGGATTAGAGTCTGAGGATATGAAGCAATACAGACTCGACCATGATGGTTGGCTCCGTAAGAATAGGAGATTGTTTATACATGATGTTAATGGGAAAAGGGACGAGATGCTACATGAGTGCCATCATTCGAGATTGACTATACATATAGGAGGCAATATAATGTATTGAGGTATGAACCAAACATTTTATTGGGAAGGAATGAAGAAGAATGTTAAGACATTCATATTGAAGTGTATAAACTGTCAGCTAATTAAAGCTAAATAAAAGAAGCCAAGTGCTTTGCTGCAATCGCTTGAGGTTCTAGAGTGGAAGTGGGAACAGATATCGAAGGACTTCATTGATGGATTGCCAAGGATCAAGGGAGGGGATGATAACATCTGGGTCATTGTAGATAGATTGACAAAGAGTGCTTATTTCATACTCATAAAGTCAAATAGAACAACATCCAAATTGGCTGAGTTGTATGTGAAATGGATAGTGTGATTCTATGGTGTGCCAAAAAGCATTGGGATTGACCGAGACCTATTGCTCACTAATGATTTTTGGTATAGCTTATATAAGGCGTTGGGGATAGAGTTGCATTTGAATATATCTTACCACCTACAAACTGATGGCCGACCGAAAGGGTGAATCATATCCTGGAAGATCTCTTGCGGGCTTGCATTCTCAAATTCGGAGGCTCATGGGATGATCATTTGCATCTTATTGAGTTTGCATACAACAACAACCATCACTCTAGCATCGGTATGGCACCAATCAAGGCATTATATGGTCGATCGTGCAACACTCCTTCATATTGGTGGGAAATAGGCGAGAAACTAATCCTTGGACTAGATATAACTAGGGAAATTCAGAGAAGACAGAGAACATTCGACAATGAATAAAAGATGTTCAGGATAGACAAAGGAGCTATGCTAATGAGAAACATAGATATTTGGAGTTCTCTATTGGTGATATGATGTTTGTCAAGATCTCTCTACTAAAGGATACAATTTGATTCGGTACTAAGAGGAAGTTGGCACTGAGATTCGTAGGTTCTTTTTTGATACTCGAGAGGATTGAGAACCTTGATTACAAGGTAAACTTGCCTTGGAAGAAGGTGGGTGTACATAATGTGTTCCACATTTCACATCTGTAGAAGTTTGTGCATGATTCAGGTGTGACTACTTCACCGGATCAACTAGATGATATCAAGATTGAACTAGAGGCTTTGAGACCTTGTAAGCTTATTCATATTGTTGGACGTGATACAAAGAATCTTAGGATGATGACGCTGGAGTTAGTGAAGGTTCAATGAAGTGAAAGCAAGCGAGATTGTACGTGGAAAGCCAAGGAAAGCATGAGGACCGCTTATCCGGAGCTCTTCAATTGGTAAGATTTCTATTTTATCATTAGCTTTAACATTTGATATCATATTTGATGTTTTATATATAGTAGTTTAGTACTCTGCATGCTAGGGTAGACGTAGATATTGTCTGATGGCTTATGATTGCATGATTGATGTGTGAGTTGCATGATTATGGATCTTAAGGCTAATTTAAAACAAGGTGGGTGAATAGTGTTTTCTAATTTATGTAAATCTTTTTAAAATTATTCAAGATTAATATCAAATCATAGATTAACAACAAAGATTTATACTAACAATCAATCACAAATGCAATCACAGAAAAATATAAAAGCAACAAAGTAAAGTAAGAGAGAAGACACCAAGAATTTTATACTGGTTCGGATTAACCAATCCTACATCTAGTTCCATACAATTTCTTGTACATATTTCTTTTCAAATACCAACTTTAAACCAGGTAGAAGGCAAACCAGAATACAATCTCGATTTCAAGGCTATGAGACACACCCTCCTGTATTCTGAGTCCGGGGCAAATTCTCTTGATTTATCGAGCTATAAGATCACCCACTAGATTTATTGGGCTACTAAACACATCCACTTGATTTGAACGGGCTACAAGCACATCCACAAAAAGAGAGTATAGTTAATGTTTTTCCAAAGACAAAGTTTTACTTTGGATACAATGGATCCTATAGCCTCTTTGATAGCACTCTGAGCTTTGAAATGAGGGAGATGCTTGTAAAATGGTAAGTAGTAGAGAATCAATATAATGAAGTATGAATTTATTCTATATGATTTTATATAGAATAGAGTATATTTTTCAAGAGAGTTTTCAAGAGAGTAAGAAGTGAGAAGAAAGTAAGTTATTAGTTAATGAAAATTCGTTTTGCATTCCCCTTTATATAGTGAATGAATAAATGTATCCATTCGTGAAGGGTTGTGTCCAAAAGACACTTCCATTCAAAATTTAAAAAACAATTTGGCTGTAGATATGTCATATATATATATATATATATATAAGTACGTCAACATACACTAGTTAAAATTAAAGAATGTTTTCTTTAAAATGTTTTGAAAATTCTATACTTTGTATACTAGTTTGAATATAATTTTAAAATATTTTTGAAACTTAATTTTTTTTTATAAATTAGTTAAAATATATTTTTTGAAAATTAAAATAATTTAATTTTGTTTAAAATATCAAAGATAAGAAATTGGAGATAGAGATTAGAAATTGCTATCAAGGACTTAAAAATATATACCAATGACACTAAACACTAAATTATAACCTTGAGCACTTCATATCTTTATCTTTGAACTCATGAGTCTTCAAATCTTTATCTTGAGTCTTTATACTGTACAGTCTTCGATCCAGCACCTGTGCAATATTCTGTATTATATACTATATAATTTGGAAAAACACTAGTATCTATATTTTATATGGTTGTTGTCATCAAAATCAATAACCAAGGTATTAATAACCTTCCCCTTTTTGATGATGACAACCATTAAATATTATTGTATAAAATATAATATAACTTACCCTAAGTTTATGCATGTGTATATTTTATAATTTTCTCCCCCTTTGTCATCAACAAAAATGGGTGAAATATGAAACTCCCCCTAAATTATATACTTATAAACCATGGAATTAAAATTGAAATATAGGGATGCTAAGCATTATGGGTTTAACTATGTAATTATGGCATATATGAATGATGATTAATATTAGATATTGAAGACATTTAATAAGACAATCCACACTTTATTAATAAATATATGTAATACAAACTAAAGATAAATACATATACTCCAAATGGACAAAACAAACCAATCCAAATTTAAAGCAAATCAAGTCAAATATACAAACCAACATTCCTATCAAACCAAACTATACTGCTTATTCTAATGGTTAGTTTTTATTATGGGAGATTTGTGAACGGAAACGGTTAGGGTAATGAAGGCAGAAATTCCCTTTCTGTTCAACCAAGTTTCTAGTGGCATCGAATAGGACTTCTATGACACATATCACTTTATCGCCAATATCATCATCTTTAACAATGAACTCCTCCTCCTCATCTTCTTCATCATTATTATTCATAGGGTTATGAATGATAAGATTAGAGGTACCTTTCTCAATAATTATTGGATTGGCCTCATTATCCAATAGATGCTTTTGAAGATTTTGGAGAATTTTTCCTTGCTTCTCTTGTTCTTTAAGGAGATGGATTTGGATAACCTCAATTTCAAAAAGCATGTTAAGAACACGCTTCAGGTCATCTTATATTCTAGTGACTTTGGCAAGGGAAGTGTTTTGGAAGGGTCCCAGAGTGGGGTTATTGAAGTTTATGGTAGATTCTTCTCTTGGCCTTTTGGAGCTTGAAGGATCCATAAATTTATTTTTTTATTTTAAGTTTTCAGGAAGAAGAAGACAGGGAAATGAGAGTAAATTCAAAATTTAGAGGTTATAAAAACAAAATTTTGAATTTTGAATTTAAGAGGGAAATCAGTTTTCAAAAAACTACAGGGTATGTCGACAAATTAGAAGGAAGTATGTTGACGTATGTAGGGAAATTTTGATATTTTTATTCTCTATTAAATTTAGAATTTAAAGACTATTATATTTATATTTTAGAGAAGGAACATATTCGTAATTCTCTTTTAAGTTTAATAAAAGATGTTTGAGGTAAATGTTTTGTTAATATATTGGCTATTTGATTTTTGGTATTTATAAATTCAAGTGAAATGACTCATTTAAGTTACGTTGTCTCTTAGAAAATGATGTCTTATGTCTATATGTTTGTTCCTAGCATGATGTGTTGGGTTTTTAGACAAATTTATTGCACTAGTATAATCACAGTATATTGGAAATTGTTTTAGATGTAAACCAAAATCTTTTAAAGTTTGTTGCATGTAGATAACATGTGAACATGCTAATGCAGCTGAGATATATTCTGCCTCTATTGTGGATAGAGATACAAATTTTTTTTCTAAACTAGGAAACAAGAGAGGGTCCTAAAAAGTGACAAGTTCTGCTTGTACTTTTTTGGTCTGATTTGCGTCCAACATAGTCAGCATCACTATATGATATTAAATTGAAGGAGTCTTCTTTTGATAGAAGAGTCCATAGTCTAGTGTGTTGTTTACATATCTTAGTATATGTTTTATAGATTTTAGATGAATTTCCTTAGGTTGAGATTGATACCTTGCACAGAGACAAACACTATGCAACTCTACTAGCAGTTATATAAAGAAAAGATTTTATCATTCCTCTATACAGTTTTTGATCTACATTTTTGAGTTTTCTTCCTTATTTAATTTTTTATTAGTTGCCATAGGAGTTGGCTTACCATTAGTATTAGACATAGCAATTTTCTTAACTAGATTTTTAGCATACTTTTCTTGACTTATAAAAATACCATTACTTAATTGTCTTATCTGTAATCCTAAAAAATTTAGTTCTCCCATATGACTCATTTCAAATTCCTTAGTCATTATATTAAAAAATTCATTATGTAACTGTTCGTTTGTGGACCCAAAGATAATATCATCCACATATATTTGTATAAATTGAATATCCTTATTATTCCTTTTAATAAATAGTGTACTGTCCACTTTTCCTACTTCAAAGTTAGATTGGATTAAATAAGATTTAAGTCATTCATACTAGGCTCTTGGAGCTTGTTTCAAATCATATAAAGTTTTCTTTAATTTATAAACATGATTTGAAAGTTTTTCTTCTTCAGAAAGTGAGGGTTGTTCTACGTAAACATCTTCTTTAATAAAACCATTTATAAAGGTACTTTTGACATCAATTTGAAATAATTTAAAGTTATTATGATTTGCAAAAACAAGTAAAATTCTAATGACCTCTAATCTAGCTACATGAGTAAAGGTTTCATCAAAATCTATTCCTTCCTCTTGACTATATCCTTGAGCAACTAAATGTGTATTTTTCTAATGACTTCTCCTTGTTCATTCATTTTATTTCTATAGACCCATTTAGTTCCTATTACAGACTTATTTTCAGGTCTTGGGACTAATTCTCAAACATTACTTCTGGTAAATTGATTTAATTCTTCTTGCATAGCAAGAATCCATGAATCATCTAACAATACTTCCTTCGGATTTTTAGGTTCATTGGTTGATATAAAAGCTACATTATTTATTTTATTTAATTGATTTCTTATTCTTACAACCGACTCTATATTTCCTAGAATATTCTCTAAAGGACGATCTTTCAAATATTTTGTTCTTTTATTTGGATGTGAATTTTCAGGGTTATCATTATTTTTATCATTAGTGGTTTTATTATTTGTAATTTGACTATTTTCATTTGGATTAATATTTTCTTCTTCATCAATACTATATTATTGTCTTTAAAATTTTCATCACAAGGACATGTAATGTTTCTTCAATGGTGTTAATTTTGGTGTTAAAAACTCTATAAGCTTTACTTCTATTAGAATAGCCAATAAAAATTCCTTTATCAGACTTAGCATCAAATTTATCCAAATTATCTTTTGTATTTAATATAAAACATTTACTACCAAAAACTCTAAAATAAGATACTTTAGGCTTTTTATTATAAAACAATCCATAAGGAGTTTTCTTTGTCGTAGGTCTTATTAAGATTCTATTTCAAATACAACATGTTGTAGCAACTACTTGTAACAACCCGGTAAATTAAACTATAATAATTAATTAACGAATAAATGAAATGATAAAATAACTTTTTGAAATTATTATAATTGAGCCATGGGAGTTGCATCATTGTGTCCGTGGTAATTTTCTGGTTAATTTCCATATATAGAATGTCAGAAACCGAGCTAATATGAGCAAGATATGAGACAAACAAGAAAATGAAAAAAAGGCCAAGTTGACCGGCCGGTCGACCGCCCAGTCGACCCGCCTCAGGTGAAGGAACAAAGAATCGTTCCTTCGCTCCAGTATGTTGCAACGAATCTTTTGCACGTCATTTGCATCCTTTATGTCAATCTGGTCCTTCCAGTTTTGCATCTGATGACTCCTATTCAGCCTATGACGTGGATGCATCCTATTCAATCTCCAAATCCAACGGTCCGAGATCCACTTCTACACCTATAAATAGACCCCTAGACCTAACACTTTTTCTCATTCTAGGTTTACTCCAATTGGGTTCACCTTTCTAGGAAGAACCCTAAACGGAATAATTTTTCCAAAGGAGAAAATCGTTATAAATTAAATTATTTTACAACTCCAAGTGGATCCGGGAAGACCAAAGGAAAAGCTTAGGACCGGAGGTGAGCGATTGTAATTATTTTAAGATTTCTTTAAGTAATTTAAAATAATAGGGTTCCCAATAGTTGTAGTTTTACTATGATTTTTGGAATAGCCTTTTTAGTAGTTATTTACAGTTTTTAGAATTCTTTTCAGTCTATTTCTTTTCAGCTATTCTTTTCAGTAATTTTAGTATTATTTCAGTTAATTATAATTTATTACTATTAAGCATAGCTTTTTATTGATTTACAGTCTATTTACAGTATTTAAGTTTATTTACTATTATTCATTTCTTATTTACATCTTTTTCGACGTTTTGGATTTTATGCAAGCATCTATTATCTTCATCCCCCTTTTCTGCCCGTATGGATTAGAATAAATTAAACGCGAATATGGATTTTATAAGTAAGAATATTGAATAAATAAAATAAGATGTAAATAATAAATATTTCAATAAATAATGAAATTGGACTGAAATTACGCCTAATTATAATTAGAATTGGACTAATTAAAGATAATTGGCATAGTTATAACTTAGAATTATAACTAAATAGAGTAAAAGATGAAAGAAGCTTATTTTCAAACTTAGACCTTGGGTTAGGTAATAAGCATGATTATAACGTAGGTTATAATAAGAAAAAGAACAGAATGTGGCTTATTTTAAGGCTTGGGATAAATTAATAAGCGTAGAAAGTAAAAATGATAATAAAGGCTTATTTAAATAATTTGTCTAAGTTAATAAGCAAAGATGAAAGTAGGACCTATCCCAAATAGCATTCCCTAGGGCACGCTTATGCTAAGAATGGTAGTAATTGGTCAAATAGAAGTCCAAATCACGGGGATTTGGATAAGGGGCTCAACTAGATATTGTTTGGATGAAGGGCCAGTACCAACAGCATTTCCCCTATTTTTCTATGGACACTCGGTGATCTCGCATTAGCCTGAAGTGAGATGAGGGGCACGCTATGCTGAACATTAGAGGTAATAAGAAAACCCAATAGGTGGAGCAAAAGGTAGCATGGGCATGGTGGCAGTTACGCGTGCGACTTCCATTCGGGTGCTCAGTAATAACTATGAGTTCCAAGCGCTTAGTATGGGTGTCTTTAGTAGACACCATTACCTTCTATGTAGGGAGCTATATATGTCGTCCGGATCCACAGTAGTTGCTCTGTGCATCTTTCGTAGATACCATTGGCTGCTGTGTAGGGAGTTATATAGCGGTTGGTCCATAGTAAGGTCTATAGAGTAGCAGGCCGATCAAAAAGGGTAGAATTAGGGTCACATCCTAATTACAGGATTAGGAAATCAGTCTAATTAAAGCAGAAATCAAGGACAAGTGCAAGCAATCAAAGTTAACATATCTTATAGTTATCGTATTTATTTCCAGTTTATCTCTTTTCTATTTCCTTTGTTTCCTCTTATTTATGCTACAACTGTTGTAGAGTCTATTACTTTTATCTTGCTTAAAGACTATAGTAATTACTATCATTCATCAGACTTTTAGTCTGACCTATTCCTCTATTTTCCCCTTTATCCTCCATAGGAAATCAAGGGAGAAGTCAGTAGACTACTGTTGCTTGGAGTTTTCTTGGAGGAGTCCTCTACTATGTATTTCTTTCATTTCAACTTTAGTTATTTTTGTGTACTGGCTTATTATGAGGGATATTACGTACTCTGATTTTGAGACTATGAATTTTTATTTCATAAGACATGATGGGTTTTGAGATATGGATGTTGTATTTGGCATTTGACTTATTTATGAATTAATTATGAAGCTTTGTTTTAATTAAATACTTATTTAGTTTCCGCTGTTTTTACCTATTTCTGTCTTGTGAATCTTAGTCTCTGTTAGTTTTAGTTATACCTACAACGCACCACGCCTTTTAATGTGTCCTTTTGGGTATATTAAGGGGTGTGGGGGTGTTTCACTACTTCAGCCCTAAAACTTTTACGTAAATTACTATCATTTAGCATTGTCCTAGCATATTCTAGTATAGTTCCATTTTTACGTTCTACTACTCCGTTTTGTTGGGGCGTTCTCAAGAATGAAAAGTTATATGTAATCCCTTTCTTATTATAAAAGTTTTCAAAATTTTCATTTGCGGACTCTCCTCCATAATTGCTCCTAATTGTTTTAATTTTAGTTGATGTTTGATTCTGAATTCTTTTAGTAATTTTTTTAACATTTCAAAAGCTTCACTATTAAATTTTAAGAAAATTGCCATGTATATTTAGAAAAATCATTTATAATTACAAAAACATATCTGTTATGATTTATTGATTGTATTTACAAGCGTCTGAAAAGGTCTTGGTGAAGAAGTTCAAGAGGTTGAGATGTAAAAATCATATCTTTTGATTTAAAAGAACTTTTATGAAGTTTTCCTAATTGGCAAGCATCACATAAGTTGTTGACATTAAAACTCATTTTAGAGAGACCCCTAACAAGTTCATATCTAGCAAATTTTAATAGATGTTTAAAATTCAAATGACCAAATCTTTTGTGCCAAATCCAAGGATCACTAGGTTCAGCCAAAACACACAAATTGTCATCATACACTTTCATACTTAAGATATATATGTTACGTTCCTAATACCTTTAAAGATAATGTTTGACTCATTATTCGATATGAAAAATATGTTTTTCAAATTTAATTTTAAAACCCTTATTACATAGACTGATACTAAGTAGATTATGTTTTAAATTCCTAACTAGCAAAACATTAGAAATAGTAGGAGTTTTAGAGTTACCAACATTGCCAATGTCAATCACATATCCTTTAGAGTTGTCTTCGAAATTAAGTGATCCACCATCTTTGTAAACAATATCTTTCAAGATCTCTGGATTTCCACTCATGTGTCTTGAGCATCCACTGTTCAGTATCCATTTGTCCTTCTTGATTTGTGATGTTTGAATATCAAGTGTCTGTTCACCATTATCTATATAACATACTTGTTCCTACAATCCAACATAATCCCTTTTCAAGTGACATTTTAAAATAATTAGTTTCTAATCTACTTGAAAGTAGTATATTGGTTTCACAAAAATGTTTTTATATAAAAGTATTAAAAAGAGTACTAATAATATTACTAGTCATTTATACATTTTAAAAATCAAATTACAAGTTTTTAAAAATCTAGTGCTCTAATACCAAATGTGAGTTGCAGAATTATGGATCTTAAGGCTAATTTAAAACTAGAGGCAGGTGAATAGTGATTTCTAATTTATGCAAATATTTCTAAAATTCTTTCAAGATTAACATCAAATCACATATTAACAACTCAGATTTATATTAACAATCAGTCACAAATGCAATCATAGATAAATATAAAAGCAATAAAGTAATGTAAGAGAGAAGGCAGCATGAATTTTATACTGATTCGGATTAACCAATCCTACATCTAGTCCTATACAATTACTTGTACATATTTCTTTTCAGATGCCAACTTTAAACCAAGTAGAAGGCAAACCAGAATACAGTCTCGATTTCAAGGCTACGAGACATACCTTCTTGTATTCCAAGTTTGGGGCAAACTCTCTTCATTTACCGGACTACAAGTTCACCCACTATATTTACAAGGCTACTAAGCATGCCCACTTGATTTGAACGGGCTACAAGCATACCCGCACAAACAAGAGTTGAGTTGATATTTTTCCAAAGGCAAATAGTTTTACTTTGGATACAATGGATCCTATAGCCTTTTTGATAGTACTTTGATCTTTAAAATGAGAAAGATGCTTGTAAAACAGTAAGTAAGTAGTAGTGAATCAATATAATGAAATATGAATATATTCTATATGATTTTGAATAGAATATAGTATTTTTTTTCAAGAGAATTTTCAAGAGACTAAGGAGTGAGAAGAAGTAAGTTATTAGTTAATGAAAATTCATTTTGCACTCCCCTTTATACAGTGAATGAACAAATGTATCCATTCGTGAATGGGGCTATATCCAAAAGTAACTTCCATTTAAATTTTAAAAAACAATTTGGTGGCAGGTATATCGATATATATATATATATATATATATATATATATAAGTATGTCGACAAATGCTAGTTAAAATTGAAGAATGTTTTCTTTAAAACGTTTTGATAATTCTATACTTTGTAAAATAGTTTGAACATGGCTTTTAAATATATTTGAACTTAAAAACTTTTATAAAATATTTAAAATATATTTTCTGAAAATTCAAATAATTTATATTTGTTTAAAATATCAAAGATAAAAAATTGGAGATAGAGATCAGAAATTGCTATCAAGGATTTTAACAATATATACTACTAACTCTAAACACTAAATTATAATCTTGAGCTCTTCATATCTTTGTCTTTGAACTCATGAGTCTTTAAATCTTTATCTTAAGTCTTTATACTGTACAGTCTATAATTCAGCACCTGTGTAATATTCTGCACTATATACTATATAACTGGAAAAAACATTAGTATCTATAGTTTATATGGTGGTTGTCATCAAAATCAATAACTAAGGTGTTAACATGATGTTTGATATGCTTGCTTATGGTTGTTGGGCATGCAGAGTAACCATTATGTTTGATTTTGCCTTATTGATGGGATTTCAAGGGCAAAATTCCTAAAGGGGGAAGAGTGTAAAGATTCGTACTTTATGTACAAAGGATCATAACATATTATTTTTAAATCCAAATTGGTTCACGTGATACTACAATTTTTTAGAATGTTGAGTATTGACAATTTTGGCCCTTGGTAATTTTATTGGACGGTTTTGACCATGAAAACTTGTAAATCCTATAACTTTTGATATCAGCCAAATTAGGATCTAAAATCACTTCTAAATGAAAGATATTACAGTTTCTCTTTCTGTAGAATGATCATAATAGCCTTTTGAACTTACCAGCTAGAAGATATGACTATTTGAAGTTAGATGGATTTTGGATAGCTTGGTGGGTAATTCGTGAGGCAAATTTGGTCCAGTAACCTATTTCGTGGTTTGTGCTTAAGAGGGATGATGGGATAGCCTCCTAAGTATTTTTCCACTTTCCAAAACTAATTTAAACCACCATTAATCTTCTCCATAACCAAGATCCATCATTTTCCTTACTTTAGTTAGCCAAATCTCACCATCGGTGGGAGATTAGCAAAGTAATTAGTTTATCTATTATTTGGAGTGCATTGAGAATCACGAAGACTATTGTTTATCACATATTGCATTGATATTCATTATTTGGGTATTTGGTGAGTGGTTTATCCTTCTTGCTTTACTATATTAGTTTATATGGTTAAAAATGATGTTTTTAGATGATTTTTGAATGCGAAAACAATTTCAAACGTTGATCCATCCTTCGTAGTAGTTTTAAAATTGATTTAAAAAGATAAATGTCGATTTTGAATTGTTTTTGGGCGTCTAATTAATGCGGTCTTTATTATCTATTTTGTAGATCTAGGATGACATGATTGTTTGAATCGTGTTTGAATTGCTTATATACGATGTATGAATGTTGTATATTGCTTGCATATGGCTGTTTGTTTGTATTTTCATTCGTTTTTGTGTGAAGAAAGTGGTCATGATTTGAGTTATTCGATGAGAAAAAATGCTCAAAATGTAATGCGACCAAAATATGATGCTCTTGGATGCTAGGAAGCCTACACTTTTGACCATGAGTGATTTGGACTTGAAATGATGTAGTTTTGGTCAAGGAAAAGAGTGCTCGGTGGTGGGTGAAAAACCAATCAGGGTTGATGTTGCTTCGGGGATTTTGATGCATGACTTTGGGCTTGAAGTGTTGGAACGTGGGGAAAGCTTCAGAGCATGGAGATGACAAGAGTTTGGGACTTAGAGAATTTTTTACGGTGGAAAAATGTTCTGCACCGAGCATATTTGCTTTGAGGCATTGGCGTGTGGACTCTGGGTCATTGAAGGATTGACTTCAGGAAATTTCTAGGGGCCGAGAGGTTTTGGGTCCTTGGCGCTTAGCCAATTTTTTGCCAAGTATGTGGTCAATGACGATCATGCCGAGGTTTGGGGAAATTAGAGAGTAGACTTTGGGGGCTACGTTGTGACGGTTCGTTCAATCGTTCAATGCTTGATGTCGTCGTTATGGATCTACGATGAGCGATTGTGATGGTAAAACGATGACGCGACGCTTCAACGTGATGACTTTAGGATTTTGACGAGGGGACTCTATGACTTATGATGGGTGTATAGAGATGTTTCGATGATGATGACTCGATGATGGAAGTTATGATGGTGATTCATAAGGACAAGTTCAATGATGAGAACTTGAGGATGGAACGATGAGGTTTCTACTATGGAGATGAATGAAACAAACAATGATGTGTTCTATTATGGAGACATGTGTAGAGGGATCACTGATACCCAGAGATTTCGAGTGTGCTCGTAAAGAGGGGGTATGTGAGGAAACTCACTTGGATTTATAATGTTGATCCCAGATTATAAAATGTGATCTGTCTTAACCTGGACTTTTATGATGTGAGTCTAGAGTCTAACCTTACATGGCGTGGATTTGAGCATTGAGAAACCAAGATGTTGAGTAGTCTCTAGGTGTATGATGGGATCATACGTGTTAACATATATCCAACGCACTTGAGCAATGTAAGGATTGTTTGATGTATGCTATGCTTGCAATGTTTGTTTTATTATTCTAAGAATGTCACATGACATAGCTATTGTTGACTTAGATACCTAGGGCTGGTTTTTTTTCCGTTTTTCCGTTTTTCCGGTATTTTCCTTCCAAGTATTTCCGAAATTTCCGATTTTGATGTTTTTCCGTAATAAACAATTCGGAAGGAATTCCTTCCGATACATAACGGAATAAAACGGAAATTTCCGCTATTTCCACGGTAATTCCGTTTCTTCCGGATTTTTATTTGTTGGCTGTTGAATTGGGCACAGCCCAAAAAGTAAAACATTTTTCTTCAAACTATTCCCATTAGGTTGGACCGACACATCCACACGCATTTTCCAGATTTGAAAAAAAAACCTTAACCCTAATCCCCTTTCCTCCTTCATCTTCACCATTCCAATCTCCTCCCATCTCCATCTTCTTATCGATGTCGCCAGGATGCTAATTTTTATCATCACCGTCTTCATCTTCCAATCGATTCGCCAGGTAAAGTTCTAGCTGTTTTTTATTATTAATATTATGGAGTTTTATAAATATCTAGTCTATTTTGTAAATATCATGAAAAATTCGACCTAGTGCATTGGTATTTTTGGAAATTATTTTTTGTGAAATTATCATGAGTGCAATGACTGTCTAATGTTGTTTAACCTGAAAGAAAATGTATGGTTTAACCAATACATAATTTTAAGTTACTAATTTAATAGTTTAATAGTAAAGAAACTATATATGAATCTCATGAGTCAGGCTTACGGCTATTGTTATTTTGACATATCTTAACAACCTGCGTTAGAATATAATACATGTGCATTATTTAAGAAGTTTCTGACCACGTTTTTATTTCTTTATATGAAAAGCCAATGGAAACTTTCTCTATTATTTGTGAATAGTTGATCATTGGACAACAATTTGTTAAACTGCAAGCGGCCTATTTATTAAAGTTTAGTTTTTTGCTCTGCTCTTATGACTCTCATTTGATTACAATTTTACACATCGAACAAAATCTAGCATACCATTGTGTTTGTCTGAGTTTGAACTTATTTATTGGATAAACATGCCATTGTATTTGTCTGATTTAGAACTTCTATCTTGGATAAACTACTTTTAGCTAAATTGTATTTGGTTCTGCTAGTATACTAACTAATCTCTACATACTCCATTAATCTAATGACAGTGGAGTAGATTGTTTCAAACAGTTTTTGCTCACATTGAAGAGCAGCATGGTAGAGGTGGAGCAAGTAGTCCATTTCAGTGCAGTTACGCTTCTTTATCAAAGTACGTTTGTTTTTATATGTATAGTCAGATCTTGTTTTTCTCCTTTACAGTTTAAACTTTAAATAAACGTTATATATCGAAAGATGGACAGAGAAGGACGAATACGGAGGAAAGAAAAGGAACTGTATTTTCTATATATTGGGTTAACTATATTACACTTATATCATATTTTGCAATTTGATTGAAATTTTTCCTAAACCCGATATTTTCATTTTATCTTCACACACGCCTTGTTAGTGAGTCTGTGTGTATGTCATCCCTGTTATATTCATAATTTTAAGTTACTCAAAATCATGTATCATCATGCATAAACTATAAAAGAGTAGGAAACTTGATGGTAATAGATAAAAAACTGTAAATATTACATGTCAACCTGTTTGCCTTTTAGATAAAATCAATTGAAATATTTTTCTAGAATGTACATCAAATTAACCACAATATATTTTTCAATACTTTTCTTCAATTGTAAAGATATAACAAAAATTGATGTTTTCATTTGGGAATATATCAGGTATGTTCAGCACTATCAAGAGAGGGAGAAGGGGAAGCTTGCTCGCTGCTACTCACTGTTGCTGAAGAACTGATTCTATTTTGCTTTTCATTTGAGCTGCATAAAAGTTAAAATCCTTTTCACAAAGTGAGGCGTCAATCCTGTTTTTAATAATTATCACTGGAAGTGTTCAATATTGTACTACAAAAAAAAAATCCTAAGTGCATTTATTTTATCATGTGTTTGAAAACTTTGCTGAAATTTTTTCCTTCATTGGGTAGTCAGTAAACCTTTTACCTTGTATTATTTAAGCCATGGAATTTTACACCTGTTGTAGTATGCAAAATGTGATCCTTTACCTTTGTTGAAGTTGAAATAAAAACAGAGAGTTGGTTATTTAATCAAAACATGTGTCATTTCCTAGCTAAGACAGTCTACAGCACCAACTAATATGCCTGCTTTGATGATACAGCTATGCATTGCCTGTGCGATAATAAGGAAAACTGGAATTCCATGTTCCGTTCCGCTACTTTCGGTTTCCGCCTAGTGGAATTCCGGAGTTGGTGGAAAGGAAATTGAAAACTAGAATATCGTTCCGTCAACGATCGGAAGAAACGGAAAATGATTCGGTTGGTACGGAAATTTTCCGTACCCACCCCTATAGATACCCAGACACCCAATATTGTACTTTGACTTGTAGTGCACCCATATGATGATGATGATGATAGTGGATTAGCATATATTGATGTTATGTGCTAACTCTTTGAATGTAGGGACGGGTTAGGTATGATTCTTCTTGCCCAATGTCCTACATACTTTATTATATCGACTCTTATAGTATTTTGGGATTATATATCGCTCATACTAGACTATTTTCCAACTCGAGATTTTATGCTTTACTTCTTATTATCTTGAGCACTCTTAAATGAGTAGACTAGATAGTAGGTATGGGACAGCACATGGCATCGTGCAGATGGACTAACAGGAGGCTATGCTTTCACACATACTTATAATTGAGCGCTCTATTGCTTATATACCTTCATGCGGCATTGTAAAGCTTATCGGTCCATTTAGTGACAATACATTTAGGGTTTATTATTTGATGTATAAACTATGAGATCCGTGTATATAGCTATGATGAACCCAGGCCCAGCCCCAGGGCAAGGCAGCCAAGGCGGCTGCCTAGGGCAACGTGGTAGAGGAGGGCAACAAATCATAAAATTTATTATAAATGATTTGGTTAATTTAATTAAAAGGGCAACTCTTTCAAAAAGATTGTTTGGTGTAGTGGCTTGCTAAATATCCTAAGTTCGAGCCTATCATCCACCCAATATTATCAGCTGAACGTCCTGAGTTCGAACCTGTCATCCACCCATATTATTGTTAAATATTTTTTATTTCACTTCAAACTCATATTTGGCAAGGGCAACAAAAGTTGTTGGGTCGGCTCTGGATGAACCTGTAGACTCTGATTAGGTAGTTCATCTAGTTCTTTCTGTCTCGCCTGTTTGTATATGAGATTTATTATTATATTTTATCCTTGCGCTTGAGATATACGATAGGTTCTCCATTGGAGATTTTATTGTTTACCACCCTTGATGATCGTCCTACATTGTTGGAGTACCGTACAAGGCACTGTACAGGTTATATCTGGATACCAAAGGTGTATGGAGGTCGTCACACAAACTCAGGTCTTCATGGCTATAACTCCAATTACTCCAACTTGAAAGTCTACACACACGCAAAGGTAATTGGATACGAAGTGTTCTATTTACGATGCTTTGTAGCCTTCGACATTAATTTGATATTGGGAACTCCATTTTATTGAACTCTCGATTTCAAAGTATCTGAGAACTAATCACCAACACTCAAATACCTTCTGGTTGGATTAGATCTACCTCAGTTGAGGTAATTCGTTTCTACACTCCACATTATATAAAATAGATAATAGCTTGCTTAGAACATCTTTTTGACTGAATAAGATTTTCAGTGAGAAGTAAAAATTCACTCGTTCTTCCAAAATTGTGTTATGAAAATAAATTTCTAGCTCCCATTACCTTATCAGAGTGAAATTTAGGATTGCATTGAGATGTTTAGATACATTATTCAACACGTAATAGAGACCTCATATCATTTTATCTCAAGTACAAATTTATTATCTCTCGGAACAAATGCACTCCATAAACAATTAACGAAGTAAATTTCCTCTCGCCTCAAAGCCCTGCTGCACAACGTCGTGTGCAAGATGAATGTCTTGAACAATATCTAAGTTCTAAGTAAACCCATGGCGTCCTAAACGAACAAGATATCAAAGTGAGAAAGTCACCATAAGTTTCCAACACTGATCGTTGTCCGACTCAAAGCAAGCTTCAAGCCAAACGAAGTTTGACCCGTAGCAAGCCAAGGGTCACACTGATCACTCACTTGAAGCAATTCTCTGAGCGGCTCTAGCTCTAACATGAAGTAATTTCGAGTCCGAAAGTGCCAACCACGTGAAGCTTTGCTCTACGTCATCCTAACTTAAGGCTAAACACCAAGTAATTCTCCACAATCACCCGAAGTAAAGCTTTGGGTGATCACTCATGTCACCCGAACATGCTTTAGGTGGTCCCTCCGATGATGCAAATCATCCAAAGTTGCTACAATGTTTCCGTAGGACAACAATGTTGCAACTCTTCCAAGCCACCAATGGTAGCACCACAACCGCCTCCATCAGCCTTGTCAATCACACCGCCATCAAAAACTCTTCACCACCACCGCCATTATAATCATGCATGCCCACCGTAATTCTATTTCGACACTCAAATCTCTTGATTAACTTAACAAAAGCAAAGCACCTAAACTCTTTGAATCACGTGAAATGCAACCTCTAAATATCCTGCTAATACGAAACTAAAGCATGCAATTTAGATGTACAATACTGAATCGATGTGCCTAGTATATTATTTTTTATTTTGCAACTAAGATGTACCGTAGAAGCCTATCAAATAAAAATCCAACATTTATAAAGCATAGGCAGCTAAACATAACAATCAGCAAGGACTGAATCCAAATATATCCATCCACACAACTCCAGTCCAGCTATATCATACCCATAGCACAACCACTTGCAAATTGTTAAAAATACAACTGGAATACAACAAATTGGCAGAATCTGTATCAGTTACATTTTATTGAATTTAAACAAGTGTGAAATTGATCATCTGATGAAGATGCTGGAAATAAAAACAATTTCTTAAGAAACTAAAATTAGAAAGTCCCCGTGAGCAAGAAATTCTTTTACGCTTCCTCAGCTTTTGGTGGACCTTTCCACTTGAAATTATCTGCATAAGCTTTGATCTGCATATGTATCAAAGGTTAAGTCAATTTGAGTTTATAAAAGCTGAGAAACTTATCAAGTGTTATCGTCGGTGAACAAAGTTGCTTAAAGCAAAGGAAAGCAGGCAATTACAGTGTAACTAAAATGTATGTATTTATGTGTATATGTATGTATATGCAAATATCATTTATCAAGTTACCTAACACAAAGTTTGACAACACAACTCAAATTCAACCGTCCGTCTTCAAAAGCCCAAAACCCGATACAAAGTACAACACTGAGTTTGGAGCCCTCTAAAAGTTCAGGATCGGCACAGGCATAACAAAAGGCAGATAGATAATCTTAAAATTTTAACATCTAATTATGACTTCGCTTAACATTATCATTACCCTTAGCCCGATGATATGATAAATGATCTCATAGCTATATGATCAAATAAAGGACTCATTTTAAATATAGGCCTTCACAAAAAGCTTACTTCACTAATAGGTATAATTTAAAACTTTGTACAAAAACATGTTTATTTTCCATTTTTATACATGCACATTTTCAAAATGAACATGTATAAAATCAGTAACGAAGCCCATCATTGTAATAGGTTTCAAACAAGACCTATAATAATTTGTACAAAGGCTTAGTTTTGTGATTTACTCTTTGTTCAAAGTATGGTTAGAGCTCTGAAGGAAAGAAGATACAGTGCTACAGAACATATCAATACCCATTATAAAAGAAAGATAGGAATGATATTTTATTTATTAAAAAAAAAGCTTGAAAGAAGACCATACCCTCAGAAGAGGTGTGTGGCGTTTTTTCACCTGCAAACAAAGCATTGGAAACATCAATACATGTACTAGCTTATATAATCAAATAACATAAAATGTAACTTCAAACAGGAACCTGGATGAGTAAAAAAACTTTGTGCATTTATAAATTTTACATAGAGCATAGCTGTACATCCCATATCAACCAGACCAGACAGAATAAAGTGTAACCAGAGGGTTTAAAGAAGTAATATTTTAAAGGACAAAAGAGAAGAACACATTCTATGAGTCCGTTTACATAAACAAAACCAAACCTAATATTTAAATGTATTTAATGATCTCAATTAGCATACTATTATTGCATGTATATTTGTTTGATTGAATGCATAATCTTGCATTTGATTGATCACATGCAATATATTTAAAGAACTTAACTAGCATACAATCATTTAGCTAGTAGCCTAGTACTAGTACATCAAAACATGGAACATGTTGAAAAACTGTCTGCATACAGGTATGGAGTCGTGGTGACAATACACGAATTTTGTAAAAAATTACACAATAATGTAATTATAATGAGATACCTCCAAAATAGGTAGTAGCTTAGATATCATTCTAAGTGGTTTAAAATCAACCTACCAAAAGTTAGTAATCAGCCTGTTACTTTTGTGCATTGCACCAGTTAACTAACCAGTACATTTTGTCATCATATTGCAAGTAACTCATACCGTACAGATCCACCCATGCTTTTCGGCAAATGATCTAGCAGCTTCTTCACTGTCAAAAGTAAGTCCAGCATCACCAACATTAGCATATGGATCTCCTGTGGATGTCCACCCCATCAAAGGATTTTCCCATCTTTAAAAAAAATGAAACTGAATGAGTGTTGAAAATATAACACATATATGCATACATACTCTTACTGGGATTTCTATTGCTTATCACACTAACATGTGCTTCATTATTAAACATAAAGTACAAACTCATGTAATGTCATAAAGGATCTACTCAATGCAGTCCATTTGTTTAAGGTTAGCATACAACAAAAGTTATACTGCAATGGAGGTTTGGTGAACATGTTTCCTTCTTAAATTTTTGCTACAGTTTATCTTTTAGGGGAATGACCATTAAATTTACGCTACTTTATAATTTCTAATGAACAAGGCATAAAGGTTCTACAGATATAGCTGTGTGATAATCTGAAAATTAATAACAGCTGATATCCCAAGGTAAGCACATTTCAAAATATATAATAAACAACAAGGTAAGTGCCAACAAAAAATCGATTTGTATGACACTAATACTGAAAATCTAGCCAACAGGGTTGGCTCGGTTGGGTGATAGATTCAGGCTGGGAGATCAAATGTCACAAGTTCAAACTCCAAAAGCGAAAACCATGTAACAAATGCCTAGGAGTGTGTGTTTGGTAGACACATGCTTCCTCAGAGTTTATAGACAAAGCTTGGTTCTCAGAGTGATTAAAAAATTAATACTGAAAATCCAATGGTAACTTGCAACATACCGAATAAATTGTGATGATCTATATTTCAATGTTATAGCTAAACATATGCTCTTTTGGCAGAAATCTGACCATCATGGATATATATGCTAGGAGCCTAGGATGTAATCATCCTATCCAGCAGCTCGAATATTTAGCACAAGTACTGTCACCTACTTTCCGTTTTATATTGTTTGTTGTAGATGCCACATTATATTTCATTTATACCATCATATGCAAACCATTAGAAACAACACCGGAACAAATTACAATAGTTGTGTAATCTATAACAGAATACATCAAATTAAACTCCCCCACATGGTAATTCACGTGGGGTGTGAGGTGAAATCATGACCACTAGTTTATGCAGTATTATAAATGCCGGATAAAGTAGTATACAATAACCGTTCTCTTTCTTTAGCTGGCTACTCTCCCTCCTCCAAAACAACAACCAAATTATTTTAGTTCTTTCTACTAAGCAACCAAATTATTTTAGTTCTTTCTTCGGTATTGCTCATTTTCAACTCCCTCCAAAACACCTGTCAAATAAACATGAATCTAATGAAAAGATTGTTTTGCTTCTCTTCTTCCTCTTTCTCAACTTCGGGTGATAGTCATACACAAGAACTTTTTCAACAAAAAACAATAGCATCTAAAACATTACAGCTCATTCGGTTACAGCAGATGGAGGAATCTTCCGAATAAGGTGGTAGTGTTATGGGGCATAAAGATATGAAAAAGAAAAGAGATTATCAATCGGGACATGATCGAATTATGCTAGATTACTTTAACGATGATTCATGTTTTGACATGTGAAAGTTCAGATTAAGGTATCGAATATCCAAAAACATACTTGAGCGATTCATGATAGGGTTAGCGAGGATAAACTTATGTTTCACACAACGTCGTAATACGTGGGGTCAGTTGGGTCTTCCGCCGCATAAAAAAGACAAGTGCCTTACGAATGTTAGCGTATGGAAAAAACGCTAATAGGCAAAACAAATAAGTCCGAATCGGAGATTCTACTGCCAACGAATGCTTAAATTTTTTTGTAAAACTGTCCTAGCAGTTGATGTGGAGTATCTTAAAGCGCCAAACGATAATGAAATCAATCGACTATTGACTGTGGGTGAATAACGTGGATTTCCAGGTATGTTGGATAGCTTAGATTGTATGCATTGACATTGGAAAAATTGTCCAGGTGCAATGCAAGGACAATACATCAGACATTACCACAAAATAACAATGATTTTGGAAGCTATAGCATCATTTAATTTATATATATGTCAAGTTTTTTTAGTACATTTGGGTATTTAAACGGCATTAATGTTCTACATCAATCTTGCTTGTTTAGCTCATTATCTAACGACACTGCACTAGCTTGTCATTATATGATAGAGGATATACAACACAACATGGGATACTACGTTGTAAACGGAACATATCCGACTTGGAAAACTTTGATCAAAGGTTTCAAAAAGTCTCATAATGAGAAGGAAGGCAAATTTACATTACAGCAAGCTAGTTTGAGAAAAAACATTGAACGTGCTTTCAGGGTTCTACAAGATAGATTCCAAATTCTAAGAAAGAAGGTGTACTATCATGACTCTAAAGTGATATCTAACATAACATATTGTTGTATAATACTTCACAACATGATTGTTGAAGAAGAGACGTGGTTATAAATTAAAGCCGGGTAATTATCCAAAACTAGCACGTGCTTTTGAAAGTCCTCCTTTTAAAGAACCAAAACATCTTTGCACGGTACATTAAGAGAGTTATCGAGATCAGAGATCTCGAGGCTCATACAGATTTGCGTAGAGAACTAACGAAACACTTTCATCATTTTGTAGATAATAGTTGAGTACTAAGGAAATTATGATTATGTACTTATTCTCAATGTTGGACGTTGTACTAATTGCAGTTGTTGTAACGTCATTGTATGAATTTACTTATTATGAATTATTATTGCATTTGAGTTTAGAAGAATGCATCGATGGATTAAATTAAAACGCATACTAACTACCGACTTTTTCTGAAACAGATACATCATGGTAATCATCCAAAACATAATAATGATTACCTAAGATACATGATACTACAAACACAAACAAGGACGATACTTACCTACGAAGCATACTACTAAGCACACATACTAGGTACGATTACTAAGTAGAAGTTCTAATCCTCTCACTTTCGATTGCATTTCATATGCATACTCTCTTCCTCGTCGACAGAGTTGTGGATCAATTCGCTGGAAGTAGCCAAATCCATTCCAATTATCCCTACATGTGAAGCATTTTCGACCTGCATTTCCACGTGATTCGGAAATGAGTATGATCGCTTCAACTCTACACGCAACAGACTCTTTTGCTTTGAACTTGTTTGTTTTCTGGGTTATAAAAACCATCGATAATTGGAACGTTATCCGAGTTTGGGTTCGACATTGTTATATTGATATTTTTGACATAAACAAAAATGAATGATGACGTTGTGGCAAACCACATTTATAAACAATTATAATCGAACGTTTATTTGAATTTTTTTTGTTGATTTGATCAATCACTCCAAAGATTCCAATTAGGTTCTGAAGCTCATGACAAACAGTGATGTGATCGATCACTGAAAAGATCCCAGCTGTACACTGTAGCGTATGACAGAAAGCAGCATTGATTGGGGCAGTGATGTGATCGATCGCTGAATAGATCCTAGCTGTACACTGTAGCGTATGACAGAAAGCAGCATTGGTTCAGGCAGTGATATAATCGATCACTGAAAAGATTCCAGTATGGTTCAGAGAGCAGTATGATTCAAAGAGAAACTTGGTTCAGGGTTAAACGTTTGTGTAAAAGTTTATTTTCATTATAAATACCTCTTATATAAAATTTTATAGTACATTCTGCAACTTTAAACCAACAACTCTTAAGATGTCTATTTCTTGTTCAGAATCATACAATTATACCAATCATTTGTATGGACTGTCAAATCATAATCCATCTCCACCTAGAACCCTTACTACATGGTACACTGAAATGTAAGAACGGCATTACGAGGATATGAGACAAAAAGAGCTTGAATCGAGGATGCAACAAATGCGAATAGACCATCAACAACTACATATCGACACTACACAAGAATTACATCAGGTAATACCATAAGTACAAAATGCGATTGAAGTTGATGAGGTACAATCTGCAAATGGTATGTGCTTATGTGGTTTCAAATCACTGATTGTGGTCGTACGACATGTGGATAATGTTTGTCGTCGATGCTTTTGTTGTCCACTTTACCCATGAATGCGAATTTGGACAGTGAATAAACGACTGATTCCCTTCTCAAGTTATTACTTGCACTTTGTAATTGGAAGAGGAGATCAGAAGGCTTCGTAATCAACCCATTGACGTTATGCACCAAAACTACCGTCTTTGTAATCGTTCAACCTAGATGTTTGTTCACTCCAGGACTAATTAGATTTAGTCTGTGCATCATTCATTTTTCTATGTATCTTTCAATTTTTGTTTCATCAATGTAGAAGTCATCTGTTGAATTTCAATATTTGAAATCATGTATCTTCTCATTATCTTAACATCTTAAATTGAAGTCATATGTCGACAAATTTAAATAGTGAAATACAGTAGATCTAAAGAGAGATACATACAATATTAAAATAGCGGAATATATTAAAAATTCAGAAAAGGCACACAGATAGATAAACACCACACGAAAGTACAATGATTCATAGTTAATCTAAATGCGTAAGCTATCGAAGTTCGAATGCCTCATGATCGACGAATTCTGGTTGGTACTCCAATATGTAACGCGAATCAAAAGTAGATCGATTTGCTTGAAATATGTTTTCGTCTTCAACCTCTTGAATTATTTTGCTATACCTATTGCAGACTGCCGTAAATTCACCGTAAGTTGTTTTGATTTCCAAAATCGAACGCCTCCTTATACAATCTGAATGATTGTCGTAAACCTTATTCACTAAGTTTTAATACTCTTTATAGCTTACATACACACCTCTACACAACCTCAATTCATTGCTTACGGTCAGCCTCAATGTAGGATTTCACAAGTATCAGCAACTCTGAAGATGGCCACATAACGTCGGACATTATAGCAATACTTAAGTTTGTCTGCTAATAACTTTGTATGAAACATTTGGTTCACAACATCAGAAGACAACGGTTAATAAAATAATCTTTTTCCATGTTATCCGGCATTAATAATGAATATTATAAAATTACCTTTGTTTACCCGGCATTATTAATGTCGGGTAAACCACTAGCTGCCAAGGTCGCCAAAGCGACCTTGGCAATCAGTGGTGAACCCATTTTTGGGCTCACCAACCCTCTGTTGGGGGTCAATCACCAACTGGCTGACCCTTTACTTGGGATGCTCTTAGGGCCAGACAAACGAATAGGTTGCCAGAGCCCCCAATGATTTTGGTTGTCCTTTAATAAAAATGATTGCTCTATTCATGCTACGAGCAAGGAAAGCAAAGGTTATTGGGGTTGAGGAACTGTCGTGGTGATGCAAATTTGAAACATTGAGGTAACGATGATTCATTTGATTTGTTATCGTGTAAAATAATGAACTTCGCAAACCATATGATGGCTATTGCTACTAAGCTCCATTGTCATTTCCAAAATTATTTCTCTACATTAACTCATTCAAACAGTTATTAGCAAAGGTTTCAATACTGGCTTCAATTTCAGTTTTGGTCTTTTGGGTTTTTGATAGTTTCGTTTCCTTAATTTCGTAAGTTTCGGTTTTGTTTTCGCTAATTATTTTCAAAGAAATATAACAATACATGAAATATATAATATACCAAATTACAAATAACCCTAAAATTATCGTTATCCTAAATCATAATCAGACCCGATCAGCATGTCAGCCCAAATCAATTGACACACAATCTAACCCGGAGATTGTTATACTGAACGTGTGTAAAACTAAAAATAATAGACAACTGCACTCTAACTCTACGTTCTGGACCCAAATACGTAATCCAGCCCAAATAAATAATTAACCCTAAAATCTCTTTTCAAAATGTAATGTCTGCAACATGCAATCAGTCGCTGGAATATAACGAAGTGAATGTGAATTATGGCCTCCATGGGATGAGTCCAAATTATCATTTAGTTCTGTATTTCCTAAAAGCTAATGCATACAGCAAAATATATGCCCATAGTAGGGTGGACCCCTGGCCTCCATTGACACATCTTTGAAGACCTACCACTTTGACACAACTTCACTTTTGATAGAATAATTTTAGAATTATTCATATCAAGGTTTCAAATCTCGGATTTCAAATGAGATATCGAACTGACATTTCAATCCATATCTCACGTTGAAATCTTAAAATCTCAGATGAGATGGGTGTCAAAAAAGATAAAACTTATTTTTGAAGCTTCGTCTCGCTTAAGTGCGGAAAGGAGAGATCGGGGAAGATCTTGGATGAGATGAAGGCGATTCGAAACTCTGATTATATGCAAATAGTTTATGATATTGTTTCTAATTGGTGGACTACCCTCTGAGTTAACCCTGTGTGTTATGTTCACTGACTCACAATAATCTTCTTTGACTCATAACAACGCACCTTAAGGGTCATTTATCACGCCCTTTACAATGGCCCTATGTGTTATCTTCATTGACACAATAACACACACCTCTTAATGGTCATTTATCTAAGAAGGTAATCAATTATTTCTATAATGTTTACAACAGCTTTGGTTGATGAAGATCCATGCTTGAAAAGGGTCATTTACCAAACCCTTTACTAGGTTGCTGCATAATACAAAAATGCTGAAGTTAAGATTAAAGAGGTCAAAAATTAGCACAAAGATCATCCTTAGTGTGGACCACTATATAGACATCATGTAAGATATTGATGTAAAAGTATAAAAGTAAAATAACATAGAAAAATAATTTACAAAATGAGGAATTGGTCATACTTCTGAGTCGACATGAAATTGATCTTCCACCTTCCAACTTTTCCAGATCCCTGTTGAGAAGGTGTTCGAGCTGGAGAATAAATAACAACCTGATAATGTTAAGAAGGATGCAAGCACGGTTACGAACGGGAAGATATTGATTTATGCACATGTTAATGAATTATACCTTGAATAAAGATGAAGGTTAAAGGGAGAATAATTTTAGACAAGGATCTGGACAAGGAGTAATAATTTTGGAAAAAGGGAACTGCTGAACAAGAGGTTTTAAAAAAATGAAGTGAGGGAGAAAGAAAATATTTTCTTATCCCTTAGAATAATAGTAAAACAACATGTTTACCCTCTTTATTGAGTTTCGAATTTTCAAAGAGCAATAAATAAGTTAATAAGAAAACTTAACTTCATATTTAAATTTCAAGAGATTTTGACTTTTCTAAAAGGAAATTTAAGAAAAATTATAGTTATTTTATTTTTGAAATGTAAACTGCTTAAAATCTGAAGATTCTCAAACTCTACGCTTTTGAAAGTTGGGTAGTTTAGAGGAAAAAAAATTAGCTTGCAAATTTACTTTAATGGTTTAAAAATTAAACATATAAAAAATTGTTTTTTTTTCAACTTTAACTGAACATTCAGAAATCAAGGAACTTTTATAAAATTAAACTTCTTTTAGAAAATTACAATATTAGAAGTACAAAAATTTTAAACTTCCATAAAAATTTACTATCTATGTTTTGTTTTGTTTTTTTGAAATGTTTTAACTTTTGACCGTTAAATATCAAATTATTAAAAACATTAATGTGGTATTCTGGGATTTTGACAAGTCAATTGTAGGAGATCTGAAATCTTTTAACTTTCAGAATTTTGAAAGATTGAACAAAAAAAAATTAGTTTTGCTATTGATGGTATGAAGAGAGAAATTTATGAATATTTTGGTCAGAATATAACAAAAAACATTATATTCAAACTTAAAATATTTTACTTATCCATAATATTTATCCAGTCGTTCCTTTTATCCCATTTGATTTTTTCTGTATCAATCACCAAAGTAAAAGGCACATATTAACATATTGTATTAATGATATTATGTAAATGGTTTTCAGGTAGTGAATGGCAAGTGATGATGTAAATTGGCTAAAATCTGTCTTATTCACTATTCTGCAACATAAAACTAGGAATTCACAGTGCCATCATCTTCGAATTCAAAAATTTGATTGATATTACATCTTCAAAATATTCTCCAAAATTCAAAATTAGTTAGGCTGAGGAAGTATTTGATTGACGTTACATCTTCAAAAGGTCAAATGCAATAGCAGAAATAACAAACGAAATCATTTACAAAGAATTAACTATAGCATTTAGGTTTGTACACTCTAGATACAGTCTGGTAGTGCTTATGGAATTCACACAAGTATGATACAATGAGGTGTGTTCACGTTATATACCACTAAGCCATCAAAGAACTTTAACTAAGGAAAAAAAAGATTCAAATGAGAAACATGTGTGACACATATGATCGAGCTCCTAATTCGATCTGCAGTTAAGAAATTTTAGTCAACCGGTTAGATATTCTAAAGAGAGAGAAAATTCAAAAATTGTTAATTTTGGTTTATTTGTCATTTGATTGCTAAATTCAGATAAAAGAGAAGATCGTCTTGAATCAAAAGCAAAGTCAGTTCTCATAACAAGTATAAAAATCATTGAATTGGTTTTATAAGACTAAAGACAAGGATTCTTCAAAACAATGCTTACCGAATTGAAAAAACATTTGACCTTTTCACCTAATTATATGTAGCTAAAGCTAAAATGATTAGGGGGCATTCTATTCATCCCCCGTGAATTGCCTTCAAATCCCCATGATTCCGAATTAAACTATGGTACCCGATTTAAACTATGGTACCCCACCTTTTGCCTTCAACAACCCAAATTAATCCATTTTTACCCTTCTTTAATTCCTTCCTACCTTACATCTTCTTCGTTAAAATTTTCTGGTCTTCAAAATTCATTTGGAAATTATCAAAATGAAATTAACAAAGTAATAAGAAAATTATCAAAATCACATAAAGAAAATTCGTTTCAAAATGACGATGATTCGCTTCTTTGAAATAAGCTTACTAATAAAAATATAAGAGGACGCAATTCCAATGTTAAATCAATACAATCAAACCTAAAGAAACAATAGCACAAACAGCATCAGAATACTAAATAATTTTTAACATCCTGGATGCCTCTAAAGTAAATGAATAAAGAAAGAAAGCGGGCAAATGAAATTACTCTTCGTTTGAGGTGCTCGTCGGGGATCCCGGAAACGATCCCGATTTCGCCAGGTTTGATTTCGACGAGGCTGGAAGACTGAGAAGAGAAAGATCTCGTTAGATGCGATGGTGCAAGAAGTCGGCGATAGATTGAGAGGCTTTCCTTTCTCAAAGAAAAGGCGGCCATTGGAATAGGAGAAGATCCGGATGATCTAATTGATTTCAAGGAAATTTGTTCGAATACTTTTGTTAGATTGAAGGACGAGTGCTGCTAGGGTGAGGTGTCTCTGAGCTATTATCGCCGGACCATTTTACCATAGAGTGGTTATGATTTTACAAGCCGAAAATAAAACTAGTATAAAAAGAGAACGACAAAACACAACTCAATATACTTTTGGCGACATATGCTGCTTTAAATCATCAAAACTGGTTCTTTAATGTTTTACTAGAGTGTAACCCGTGGGTTCTAGATGATATGTTTTAAAAAAAAAAATTGTATAAATATTGTTAAAAAATTGAATTTATTATGGGTAAATTTGTTAAAACTATCGAGTTATGTACTAAACATATCGTTTTTAAGTATGTAATTTTTATCGTATGAGTTATGATTTTTATACTTGTAAAAAAGAAAATTGTCCTTTTGTATATAATAATGACTTAGATATCAATTTTATAATAAATAAAATTTAGTATTCTTAACTAATTTCAAAATTATTATTTTCATAAATTCCAACAAATGAATATTTATATACATAAATTTTGAGTTTAACGCTTGGTTTTTAGTACATTTATTTAAAAGATAAATGATATATAGACTGAATTTCAAATATTACTTTAAAAAAATGATACAAATACCTAAATATGAAACTGTAATAGTAATGAATCATTAGTTTTATGTATTTTAAGCTCTTGGAGTTAATATCAACAGAAAAATAAGTATATTATATTATACAAGGGATGCAAAATATTTATTTAACAACCAAACAAAACGTTGATTAAAAGAAACGTTACAAATCATATTTTTATTTAATTATGTAAAAATTATAACTTGGTTTTTAAATCGTTGTATCATACCTCAATATTTTAGTTTATAATAAAAACTTTTCCTAAAATAATTAACATTTGTTTCAAAAGGACAATAAAATACCAGAGAGAAAAAAAATTCTAGTTAAAATACTGCATATTTTATCCTTTAATTAATGTAAATTACAAATATGCATAATTAAAATTTAATGTTTTCAAGGAACGTATTAAATGAAAATATTCATTGTTTTTCAAATTATAAACTACATTATTCATCACGTACAATAAATTTAATATTATTCTTAACAATAGTAAATTTTATTAATGATAAAGAATTTACTTGATTTACCAATTTGAAAAAAAAACGTTGAATATGTTTGTAACAATACATGTTTTATAATATGTTTGTTTATAATAAAATAACACATTCAAAAGAAAAAAAATTGTGTATTCTTGTTTGTAATTAAGTACTGATTTTAGAAAGAAATAAATTAAGTAAACTTGAATGGGAATAATCTAAGAGAACCAAAGATAATTTTGTAATAATTATAGAAATTTTCGGTATATGGATTGAATGAAATATTAGTTCTACAATTTTTGTCAATATAAATGTAGATATAACATATTGAGTTATCATCTATTAGAACTTGATAGACCGAATAATTATTAATTAATTTGATTTATTTTAAAATTTCAAAAATTAGACACTTAGTTAATTTAAATATATGGACCTAAATGTAAAATAATATGATAGAACTTAGAAAAAGTTTGTGAATAATAGTAGAAATTATTAAATATTGATATTTGAATGTAAAATGATAATTGAGAGAATTAGTAGAAATTTGTAATAATATGATAAATTGAAAGGAAAATAAAATATATAGAGAGTATTAAGGAGAGAGGAGGGAATCTCTAGAATTAATAATAGAGTTTTAAATTCTTCCGCTTTATTATTATTTAATAGATTATATAAGATTTATCAAACCGACCGTTAGAAAGGTCTCTTTACTATAAGTTTATAAAATCAAATTGTGTGAAGTTAAAAACCAAGAAATGTGTCGTTCACATGTCTTCTTAAATCCCTCCACTACTATTAAATATTTAAAAAAAATTACTCGAACGGTCCGTTCCACACCATTATGCAATTGTACTAGTATTGTATAAGTTTTACCAAATGATTTGAATTGTATTCGTCCAACTTTAATATCAAAATATATTTATAAGAGCACGGAAAGCGGCTCCTTATTAGTGTTTTGACCAAAAAAATAGATAAAATAATAAATCATTTTTATAACTTATTATTCCAATCTTTATTAATACTTCACCGTTCATATAACACTTTCAGATGCATTACTTTTCACACAAACATCCTATAGAAAACTGTTTCCATCACTAAATCAAAAACTTATGATTATTCTAATGATACGCATCGTACACATGTAAAAATAAGATTAGTGAAAATCAAATTGTAATGTTTAATATATATATTTTAGAATTTTTGAAATTATGTCATTTTAGAAGAATGATCCATTTATGGAAGTTGAAGGTGCGGTATCCCTAGTTATGGTCGATTGGACGATTTAGGTCACAAGTGCTGCAAAAAAGTTGTCCCTTGTGGGTCCAAGGGGAAACATCTCCGAGTTTGAAAATTTATTGTATGTTATTTAGCAAATTTGCAACATGCTGAGCATGTCCATGGAAACATAAAGAAGAATCAACAATAAATGACACAATTCCATATGTGGTTATATTTGTATTAGAATGATGTAGTTAGAACTACATAAATATTATGTTGGTAAAACTCAGTGTAAGCCAAAATGGATGATTTATAATTCAAAGTTATGTATCTTCTAGGAAATAGTTTGTAAAAATGTAGCTAAAAGGTACACAAAGATTACATCGTTTGGACTATGAGATCTACGATCATAAGAGGATGAGTGAATTTTATTGTTTTTAATGTTGGAAATAAAGTGCAATATAGTTTAGAAATACACTTCAATTTTCCAAACGCCCATCATACGGGTATTAATAGTAGAGGCCAGGATGTGACTAACTTGGTAGTTCACATAGTGATAATGAAGGTTCCAAGGTCGTGATATTTAAGGAGTATTCTTTTGCATTAAAGATAATGGCACCAAGGGTATTAACGTGTTATGTTGTAACATTAAATGAGTAGAGAAGTGGATATGGTGGTGGTACGGTTGTAGAATTAGATGTTGTCACATTTACAGGTGCGAAAGTGAGCAGAAAGTAAAGAGGTTGTCCATGCAAAGTATGTCAAGGTTATGAAAAAGGATTTATATAGAGAATTAATATAGTGTAGAGGGTGAAGGCATTAATTGCACAAGATTCATCGGACAAAGCAAATGAGTGGTGCTCGAACATGGTCTGGTGTCATGTGAAGTGAGTTAGTCTTTATGGTTAAGGTGTGTCGATTAAGATCATCAAGATTTCAAGGCTTTATTATTTGAAGCATCAAAGTATGATTATTTTGTGTTGTGCTTAATTGTACTAACTTAAAATGTGAACAATGCAAGACGATGAATGATATAATCAAATAATATTCGATATGGGCATATAAGAAGTCAAAGTTGGGGTTTTAAAGGTGCTTAAGATGAATAGGATGTACGGTTTGAGCTAAAAGTTTCAAGGTGCAAATATGTTGTCGACTACTGAAATGGGTGACCAATTATGTAACATCCCATAAATTTATAAATAATTAATTAAAAAATTAATTATGAAGATAAAGAAATTAAAAGTAGTGAAAGGGAGTAAATATTCATCGGACATTTATTTACATATTATGCTTGGACGAATTATGTGATGCTAGGGAAATCCTAATCGAAAATCTAAGATAAATGGAAATAATTAATGTGGCTATTAGGGCTAATTAATTTATATTTGAGAAAGAGGATTTGTAAAGAGATAAACAAATAAAAAGAATAGGGCAAGAAAGCCCAAAATCTTTACTGTAAGTGCCACCAACACATCCTCTATCTAACTTTTCATTCTCTTCAAATCAAAATAAAAAGAATCCTAACCAGCCACCATCAATAGGAGGAGGAAGAAGAATAAAAAAGGAAGATTTGAAGCTAAGGAAACCAGAGACTTGATTAATTTAGAAATCTAGACGAGCAATATATTCTCTAATCTTTTTTTCTTCTCTAGATTTCTCATAGCCAAGTTAATGATCGAATGACTTTAATGCTTCTTGTAGTCTTTAAGATCCGAGAATTTAATACGATGATAGAAACATATTATTAGAAGTAGGTTTTGATTTATAGAATTTTCTCATAAGAAAATAATTTATCAGGTATTATTATAAGGTCGAATAATATAGAAAATGAATAGAAACTAGGAAGATTGAAGAAAAATGCAGAAACAAATTATGATTAATTTTACTACAAATCAGTGGAAACAAGTTAAGTAGTTTTCGAAAAAAAATAAGCATAGTCGAACGTTATAATAGGGAACTAGAAGGCAAATAGTTATTGCAGAAAGTAGGTTAGTTAATTAAGTCAAGTATTTTACATCGGGTTAATATATAGCAGATCCACTTTTTATGTCGAACATGTCAGTAAAGTATTAAATAATGATCAGAAAAGACTAAGTCAAAATGAATTAGGAGCCGACACATGGAAAGCTAGTGATGGGTGCGCAAGAACGGTTCCCAACGCGTACCTTAGGGAATTGCCGAAGGAGGTGGAGTTGAACCGAATAATAAATGAATCGAAACCTAAGTATACAGGCTTAAGAAGGAATGTTAGCAAAGGCTGGGTATAAGGCCAAGATTAGTAAACTAAAGGTATTAACCGAGAGTCGAAGGCGGTCGACGGATAAGAAGGAATTATGAGTAGAGGAGGTGATTTCAATAAACTAAAGATTTAATCTCATAAATCACTAAAATGAAACTAAGACATGCTTCCCTAGACTATGTCGAGTGTAGTGATTGCCGAGAGTAGTATAACACTTCGTAAAATATGTAAATCGAAACTAGTAGCTTTGGAAGACAATGATGTATGCTAAGACTTAAGGTAGCTGAGATTAGAGCCAGAGACATGCGTGATAATATAAATGGTATTATTAATCGATAGGTAGTTAGTTGAAATGTTAACTTAATAGGCTGCTAAGTGAAAATCCTAATAGTGAATAATTAGGTAGAACGTTCGGTAGATGACATGAGCCTAAGGTGGCGGTCAAGAAACCAAGAACGTAGGTGTAAGGCCTAAGGAGATAATCAAAATTGAAAGCACTGATATCAGGCCCAAAGGAGCAAACGTTAAGACTATGAAAGAAATTGGTCTAAGGCCTAAAGCGGCAGCCAAGGGAATGATGTAAGATGTAAGGCCGGGAGTGGAAGTCTAGGAACCAAAAATGAAGCAGATGTAAGGCCTAGGGTGACAACTGAAATATGAAAGCGTGGGTGAAAGTCCTAAGGTGGCAACTGAGAATCGAAAGGCATAAGGCCTAAGTGGCAGCTGAAGTTTAACTTATAACACTTTGTTCATGAATGGCATGTAGCCTTGGTGGTGGGTGAAGGATAGGACTTAACCGTATATCTTTAGCAAGAGACATAATGCCATAATGGCACCCAAAACTAGGGTATTTCAGTTACATTGTAACACTGCAATATTTCTATGAAATGAATCTATGAATTAGGTTCATTTGCGAATCGGATAATTATTGCATTGGTATAGTAAAGGGGAAAACATATACTTAGGTTTACTTGTAAATTTGATAATTTATTGCTTTGGTATAGTTAGAGGGAAAACAGTTCTATATATTAGCATAATGGTCTTACTAACTTCTTATTTAGGGTAATATGCTACTCATACCAGAATTTATGTTTGACCTATTCGAATAAGTTGAGTTTATGGACCAAACATGTTGCATTTGGAGATGGATGAATAAGAAAATCCGAAAACGAAGAAGGAGGCTTAGGTGTTATACTTATATTTTATTTTCGATGTAGTAAGTATTTGTGTCAGCATCTTCATATGTTATGTATGACACTTTTGACTATGTTATATTATATTTTTACGGCTACATAGGCACAACTTTGGAAACTAAATTTGTTAAGCTTAATTTGCAATGATGTGTTTCTTATTAGTTATGTCTACTCTTTTTACTTAAGACTGATTAATATAATGAATCTCATCTCTATCGTCGAAAGATAATTCCAAGGTGATCACAACACACTGGAGTTCCATCTTTGAGTTTCAAAATGGGGGATTTATAGTTGGTATCAAAGCTTAGGCTAGGGGACACTTAAGCTAAATAGAGTTAAGTAAGAATGGATGGGAGAAAATAAACACCTTAGGGAGGGTATACGCTATTATACATCGTATTTGTATTTTGTTATATAGGAATATAGATGAGTATGGTAGAGAGTTCATATTGCTAAATTACCCTTTTCTTTCATTTCTGATGAAAACTTTCTTGGAAGAAAATGGATTTGATAATTGGAATAATTACCGTAGGAGGAACAAGTGCTAGGAAAGAGAATGACAATACTCATACCGTTAAAGGGAATGGCGAAGAAGTGCCCTCAGCAACAATAAATGAAGCATTCCCACTTGTTAGGGGAATGGATGTAAATGTCTTGTTCTGGCAATTCATGGCGTAGATGATGAAAGAGGCTATGCTAAAGTAGACGAGCCAAGACCAGCTGCTGGGGTGGATTTCTCTAAGTTAAGTCATAATTATAGGAATCTTAGAGGTAAGATGTTTACCGGGAAGGAGCCAGTTGTGAAAGTGTTAGATTGGCTCAAAGTAAGCGAGCATATTTTTAGTGATTTAGGGCTAAATGATGAGTAAAAGAGGTGGCTGGCTTCTAGACAGCCGCACTAAGACGCCCTAGACTGGTAGGAGACGATGAACATAGAAACTCTTGAAGAGGGGATAACTTGAAGTAGTTTTGAAAGAGATCCGAGGCTTATTTTATTTTTGAGTCTCAAAAGAGCATGTTTTTGAGAGATTTCATTGATCTTAGGCAAGGAGATCATTCTATTGAAGATTATGTCTAGAAGTTTAATGTATTAGCAAAGTATGGTTGGGAATTAATCAACAACCTAATAAAGAAGAATGAGAAGTTTATTTGGGGGCTGAAACAAGGATTGAATCATAAGGTGATAGTGCACTTAACATCTCCTTGTGAGTTCATAGTGGACATGGCCCAAAGGTATGACAGTATGTATTGAGAGGAGAGGAAGGCTAAGATGAAGTCGAAATAGGAACAAAAGAAGAGGTTTGCTCCTTACTTGAAGGGGAAGAAGGGCAGCAATCGAAAGGAGAACAGAAGAAGAGGTTTGCTTCTTACCAAAAGGGGAAGAAAGGGTAGCAACCAAAATGAAAGACTCAAGAGAGTGGTGGCCTACAACCACGATCAAAAAGGACATTATGCTTCGAGGTGTTCGCATAAGAAGGAATGGTCAAGTTCAAGTGCTATAACCATAATAAGCTAGACCACAAGAAGAAGCACTGTCCGAAGCTAAAGTATACAAGGTTATTTGCCTTGAAAGGGCCGAGAGGAGGACCTTATGCCAAAGGAGAAGGGCAAGAATGTTGTGTTGGAAGGCATGATTTCGATTTTTCATTTTTTAGTAGAGTTCTATTTGATACTAAAGTTATGCATTCCTTCATTTCTAAGGATGTGGTTGATAGAGTAGGGATAGATGTTACCTACTTAGTTACTTCTTTGCATGTAATTAATTTGGATGGTGGGTATGCCACTCTAGGGTTAAGGTAAATTGATTTAGAGTGTTTTGTTTGGCCATTTGTCTTCGTGTAACACATTTATGTTTGACTTCGAGGAATACAAAGTGATTTTAGGTATGAATTGGTTAGCATAGCATGAGACCATAATTTATTGTACCAAGAAAATTGTCTCCCTATGGAACTCAAGGAGAAGAGACAGGGTCCCAGTATCTTTGAATGAGATTAAGGGAAGGTTTGAGGTTTCGCTGTGTGTCATGAAAAATCTAGAAGAGGAAATAGATAGAGTTTTTATGGTATGGAAATTTGCTAATGTATTTGAGCCTAGGACAGGTTTACCTCTGAGAAGTGCGATTGAGTTTCGCATTGATTTGGTGTCAGGGGTACAACCTGTTAGAAGACCACCTAAAAAGATGGAGGAATTAAAGAAAAGGTTAGTGGAACTGGAGCATGGAAGTTTCATTAGATGCGGTAGTTCACCATGGGGAGCTTCTACAGTATCCATGAGGAAATAAGATGAATCACTTTGGATATTCATCAATTATAAGAAGTTAAATGAGCTACTGGTGAAAATTTGTTACCCATTACCAAGGATAGATGACTTATTTGATTAGTTGAGTAGAGAAACGATATTCCCAAAGTTAGATTTGATTATGGATTCCATTAACTGAGGGTTGCTGAAGAGAGTATTCCTTTGACCGCGTTTAGGACAAGATTGGTTTATATAAGTGGTTGGTCATGCCATTTGGGCTAACCAATACTCCAGCTTTCTTTGTAGATTTAATGTACCAAATCTTTTGCGATTAATTGGATAAATCTATATTGTTTATTATAGATAATATTTTAGTATATTCTTAGGATGAGCGAGATCATGAAGTTTATCTTAGATTGGTGTTAGAGACCTTGAGACAGCACAAGTTGGAGGCGAAGTTTTCCAAATGTCATTTTTGAAAACCAGAAGTAAGGTTCCTAGGTCACATGGTTTCAAATGAGGGATTGGCTATAGATCCTTCAAAAGTTGAAGCCATGAATGATTGGAAGACACTAGAGGCAGTTACCAAGATAAGGAGTTTCTTGTAGTTGGTTGGATACCATTGGAGGTTCATTAAGGACTTCTCTAGGATATCAACACCATCGACCAAACTTACTTTAAAAATCGAAAGGTATGTTTGGACGAGAGACTGTGAAGTAGCATTCTGAGATATAAAGCTTCGGTTGGCAGAAGCTTTGGTTTTAGTTATACCGAAAGGGAATGAGGATATGGTTGTGCACATAGATGCTTAGGGTTCCAGTTTACGAGCCATATTAACGTAGAGTGGCTAGGTTATAGCATATTCATCTAAGCAGTTGAGACCCCATGAGTTTCGATGTCTGACCCAAGATTTAGAGTTAGCGGCTATTATTTTGGTGCTAAAGATTTGAAGAAATTACCATTTACGGGAAAGGTTTAAGTTATTCATCGACCATTAGTCCTTGATGTATCGTTCTCTTAAAGGGAGCTGAACATGAGACAATAAAGATGGTTCGAATTTATGCAATCGTTTGATTTTAGGATAGAGTATACCTAAAGGAAAGGAAATAAAGTCGTTGATGCCTTGAGTTGGAAGTGGCAGAATTGTGTTTTGGCTATGATTGAGGAGTGGAATGCCTTAGAGATGGTTGCTTCTTATAATATATAGTTTTGATTGGATGTTGGTCCGAGCCAAAACTCAAGGAGGTTGTCTTTCTTAGAAGTTCACCCAATGCTCATAGAGAGGATTGCCACATGGCGAAAAGAGGATATGCTATGTACCGAAATGCTCCAAGGTTTGAAGAGCAGTGCCAAGACCAAAGAGCTAAAGGACTTCGATAGTAGTGCAAAAGTTGGCTCCAAAAGAAGGGAAGGATGTATGTGTCGAATAATGTAGACTTTCAGAAGAGGGTCTTGAATGAATGTCATCATTCCCAGTTTTCTATTCATCCAGGAGGCACCAAGATGTACAAAGACATGAAACAGAGGTTCTATTGGGAAGAGATGAAAAGAGATGTTAGAGAATGTGTGAAAAGGTATCTAACATGCCAACGAGTTAAGACTGAGAATCAGAAGCCAAGTGGTGTTTTGCTTCCTTTTAAAGTTTTGGTATGGAAATGGGATTCAATTTTAATGGACTTTGTTAATGGTTTGCCAAGGACGATAGTTGGTAACAAAAGTTTATGGGTTATAGTTGGTAGATTAACTAAGAGTGCCCATTTCATTCCAATAAAATCAATCAGAATGCAACAAGGTTGGCCGAGATTTATGTCAAGACTGTAGTGAGACTTCATCGAATTCTAAGTATTATAGTAAGTAAGTGACCGAGGTTCGTTGTTTGCCAGTGAGATTTAGCAGAGCCTATAGAGCGCTTTAGGTTCGGAGTCGTGTATGAGTAATCTGTAGACAGATGGTTAGATCGAAAGGGTCACCGAGTGTTGGAAGATTTGCTAAGAGCTTGTATGTTAGACTTTTGTGGATCTTAAGAAGATAACCTACGTTTAATGAAATTTTCATACAACAATAGTTATCAATCCAGTATTTAATTGGCACCTTTTGAGGCGTTATATGGAAGGCTTTGTAAGTCGTCAGTAAGTTGGTGCCAGATAGGAGAAGACTCGTGTTAGGTTCGGATCTTGTAAGAGAAGCTTCAAAGAATGTCGAATTGATTCGACAAAGGATGAAAGATGCTCAATCCATGCAAAAGAGTCATGCTGATAGGAGGCAGAATGATTTGGAGTTTAAATTGGGGGATCATGTATTCTGAACGTTTCACCAACGAGATGCACTATGAGGTTTGGAAAAGATGGAAAGTCAGCACCGAGATATGTCGGTCCATTTTAGATACTAGAGTGAGTTGGCAAGGTAGCTTATAGAGTGGAATTTCCAGGTGCTTTTGTTGGGGGCACAATATATTTCATGTATCACATCTACGGAAGTGTGTCAGAAATCCTAAGGATGTCGTGACTCCATAAAGCCATGGAAGACTTGGTTGTTGAACCAAACATGGCTTATGTCAGAAAGTCTATTCGGATAGTAGGCTGATGTAACACCCCTAATTTTAAATAACATTATTCAGAAGATTTAATTAAATAAATTAATTAGAATAATGTAAATACTAGAGTGATAAGGGGATTGAGATTTGAAACCTAAATAGAGGACGTGTTTAACTAAATGAAATCAAAAGAATGGATTTATGAAATGGTTTTATAAGTTAACTATACAAGAGAATAAGGTAAGGGTATTATGGGAAATAGCTGTATATCATAATCCCATAACCCTTAAACCCTTATTCCATTTTCATTTCATACGTTCATAAATCAAACACAAAAGCTAAGGAGAACTAAGGCCGGCCACAACCCTAAGGGAAAAGAGGATAAAAAATCAACTAAAAGCTAAGGATTCAAGCAAGGAAGATTTAAGCAAGATCAAATCTCAAGTTCCTTGTCTAAAACAAGGTGAATAATAATCAAAACCATCTCATTTATGTTTTGATGAACAGTTCGATTTTGGGTTTGAAGTTTAAAACCGTTTGGATGATTTGAATGATGATATGCTTTGGTTATATGCCATGTTTGATAAATCAAGTATGTTTGAAAAGGGCTTGATTCGATTTTAAGGTTAAAGTCGTATAAAATGGGTTTTGAATGCCATGTGGAGTTAATATGTTATGTAAAACATTATTTTGGAGATGGATTTAAATTTTCGTAATTATCCAAGCTATGAGTAATTTACTATGAATTTTGAATGGAAGAATTATATAATTTGGGTTTAAAATTTATTTCGGTAATTATATATAGTACTTTGGGTCCGAAATTTATATATGTTAGAAAACATATTGAAAGAGAATTAAGATGATTTTTGGGGATTTTTCCTAAGTGATTTACTGTGGAAATTATATTAATTAATTTTGGGGACTTAAATGTTTTAATTATTTTATTAAGAGGAAGGGCTTCTTTGCCAAAATATTTTAATTATTAATGGATGAATTTGGTAGCCTTTTTAGAAAAGATTTTTAGTAAAAGATTTGGCAACCAATCACATTTTGACAAATAAGGCAAGTTAGGTACAAAGGAGTTTCTTTTAAAGGAATAAAATCGGTTTTGCTTCAAATTACAAGCTTGCCACTTCCATTTGCTTACTTTCGAAATCATCCCAGATTGCCTTTCGAACACATTCGAAACCAATACACATGATATCAAATAGTTGTTATGTAGTGTATTGGATAAAGGCAAAAGGGGATGGTGTCGAAAGCTAGCTTTCGAAGGGGTTGATACCATTTTAATAGCTTTTGAATCAATCCACTTGCCTTTGTTTCGCTTTCGAAAGAGATGCCACTTACTTTGTTTTTAAAGAAGCTTTCAAAAGGGGTGAAGTGCTATTATATAGCTTTCGAAGGGATTGCCGTTTACCTTTGTTTTAAAAGTAGTTTTCAATTGAGTTGCCGCATATTAAGTTTTAAAAAGGAGCTTTCGAAAGGGTAGTTGTTTTTGAACCAAGTCGAAACCTAGCTGCAATCTTAATACCTTCCGAATGGGTTAAAGGCCGCTCTTCTTTATAGCCTTATAACAATAAGTTCGAAATGGAAGCTTCTGTTTATTAATATTGAAGCCCCTTTTCCTAATGCTTTCGAAAAGGCTCCGGTAGCCACTTATATTAAGGTTTTCGAAGGCAATGGTTTCGAAAGGGTCGTTTCGAAGTTATCCTTCCAATTGTCTTACTTAAAGACTAATGCTTGCGAAAGGATGGTTCCAAAGCCATCTTTTTTCCCCAAATTCTTTTATTTGAAGATTAATGGTTTCGAAAGGGTTACTTTCACTTATGTTCACTTCAACCAAGAAGTTATATTTAAGGTTAAACCCAAAGATTTTGAAAGAGATACTTTTAAATGGTTTCGAAGCTATGCTTCTATAAAACTTACTTGGACTAAGTAGTATTGAAAGATAAGCTTTAATACTTTCGAAAGGAATGTTTTAATGGTTTCGAAAGGAAGGTTTTGATGCTTTCGAAAGGGTTGTTTTGAGTGTTTTGAAAGAGAGAGTCTAAGGTTTTGAAAGCCTTAGTTTTCAAAACAAGGAACCCAATCTCATTTTTAAAGAAAAAACTATAGCAATATGAATGAGTTTTGAAATGGCATTTAACTTTGAAGATTTTGAAGAAGCTTTTCCTTATTAAATATAATAGGTTAAAGATATTAACCATGTTTCATTGGAAAAATGTGTACAAGGAAATTGAGCTAGAAAAGTTTATATGATTATGTTATGATCAGTCAGTATGTGTGCTTCTTCTATAACCATAATTGTATTTTGGGGAGTAAAGGGCAGAACAACTAGCTAGGAAAGTGAATTAACTCATAACTGTATTTTAGAGAGTAAAGGGCAGAATAACCAGCTAGGTTGACCCAGTAGTGAATATATATTGAGTTAACTCTTATATGAGTAGAATTTCATCTAGAAGGTCAGGTAAACCAGAACATAGGATGCCCAAAGATTGATTAAAGAGTTGTCAGTTTAGGCGGGTTCATAGTAAACCCATGAAAACTATGTTTGGAAATTGTTATTGGTGGGGGCCAATAGGTTCTTAGTGATCTCATGATATATATATCAGGATTAAGTTATTGACAGAGATCAATAAGTTCATAGTCAACCCATGAAAACTATGATATGGGATAAGTTATTGGAGATTCCAATAGGTTTAGGGAGAACCCATGAAAACTATAATTGAATGAAGTTATTGGCAGAGGCCAGTAGGTTCTTAGTGATCCCATGAAAACTATGAAATCAGACATATAGTCCGTAAGATTTTAGACATGTTATTAGTCAGTCCATGAAAACTAATAGGTTAATAGTGACCCTAGAAACTATAACCGAGACAGATAGTCAAACGAATGGGGATGGGAAATCCTGAATATATATTGTATGTTTACATATCATCATGATATATTTTAAACTGTTATGTTTTAACCATTATGGATGCAAGTGCACGGTATATGGTTATTATAAATTTTGGTTAAGATACTAGTGAGGGGAATACCCATTCCGGTAAGCGGCGTGGTCTCAATAGATATCTATATGGTTCGAGATGGTAGGTTATTATTCGCACCAGGCTTTTTGTTTGACTCGAAGTTTATGTTTTCCCTTTAAACTCTCGGGTGCTCAATTGATTTTGAGTAGTTTGAGAGTTAAGGTTTTCAGGTTCTCCTTTAGACGAATAAGCTTTTGGAGGCATGTAGGAGGCAAACTAGCTATTAGGAGTTCTTTTTTGTTTGATTCCGCTATGTTTTGGTTGTAATGGCAAAGTTGTTTAATTGCTTATGTTTAGACTCTGATCATCCAAGGGGGCATCTTCATATGTCGCTCTTGGCGTATTTTGTAATAATTATATTTCTTTGAATGTGGTTTACGAGATTGGGATTATGTAATGAATTTAAAATGTGATTTGAAGTGGAAAGAGAAATTTGTTTTATGATTTTAAATATTTTTTTCATATCCATGTGTTTTTGTCATATTAATGTATCTAACATTACCGCATTCGGTCACCGAAAATTAATAACTATGGATGACTGCAGCATCTGTAGCCATTAGTTTTGGGCCTCCAAGTAGGGGATGTTACTGAGATGAAAAAAATCTTTGAAACATGACAATGAAGCTTGTGCAGGTCCAATTAAGTGAGGATTAGGATGATTATACTTAGGAGACATGGGATGGAGTCAATAGGACCTATCCTAGCTCAGACTACCATGTTAGAGGAAGCCGGGTCGCTATAATCACCCGTAGAGCTCTACTCGTGTAAAGAGTGGATTTTGGTATCAAAACTGGTTTTCGATTACTTGTGAAATTCACTTCCAAAACATCAAAAATGAAACTCGGTAGATGTCTGATGGGATGGAAGCAGGCTCTAGTAGGAAGGCAACTCATCCGGTGAAGCATCGGAGGAAACGGCGTGCGAATTGGTAATTGTTTGGCGAGATCTACTCCTGCCCAGGCTCATTGCCTGAAAGCTGTCAGTTTAGTCGACTGAATAGGTCAAGTTAGTCAATTGGTCGAGAGGAAATAAACCACCTCCGTCCTAATTCAGTCGACTAACGGAACCCTTCAGTCGACTCAATTTAGTCAACTGACCTACTGTGCATTGTGCAACTTCCAAACGCGATAAATTTCGCATACAAAGTTGGATTAAGGTGAGGTTTAGACTGTTGTTCACAATTTTTCGAGGTCCAGAACCTATGAAATTTTGTAGCTTTTGGAGTAATTTAATTTTGGGGCACTTCATAGGACCCACCCCGACACGTATTCTAAAACCATAGATTTTGAGGTATACCGCGAGTGTATACCGGAAGAGTATTATGACATTGAGGTCATGCATTCCATTTGGAATGCGATTTGGTTTAGTATGGGGCTTTGTTAGAGTTGTCCGGTGGGTTTTTAGGCCGTGCTGACTAGATCCGTGCGTGGCGATTCCATATGTTATATATGGGTTGAGTCTGTACTCTTATAATTCGACCTTATAGTAATATACGATTTGTTTGGTATTGACTTATAATAACACACTGCGGTATGGATTTATGTGACATACCCAGGGTATGGACTTAGGTGAGCTACCCAGGTATTGTTGTGGTGTACCTAGAGTATTGTTGATGGCCATGACACACTCAATATAGTCTTATAGAGACCGTGAATAGCTTTATCTTGATTGTGATCGCTTGGACATTTTGTGTCCTACGTTCATAATCTTACGAATGTTTGGTCTTATAGTCGTGACCATATGTGTTATGGCGTACCCATTCAGTCTTAGCAATAGTCAGCATAGGCGTTATGGCATACCTTTTTGGTCTTATTAGTTGTGACCATATGCGTTGGGGAATATCTTATCGGTCTTAACAGTAATGATCGTTGTTTTAAGATCATAGTTTGATCATGGTATATTTGTACTATATTATTAGTAGTTTTGGGCTAGTGTAGTGTAATGTAAGATATTGTGCTAACTTGTTGTTACAGAAGAAGAGCAGGTTATGGTATGATCCCCTACTTTTGAGATGGGTTTACTATGCTTGTTTATAGGTAGTCCGGATTTTCCCAGAGCCATGTTTGTGGAGAGGACCGAATGTGATTTAGTCGTTCCTATTTGTTTGTATATAGTTTTAATATACCTTATTTTGAGATAGTCCCTCTCACACCAGACTTTATGTTTGACTCGATTTTTGTCTTCGTCTGTTTATGTCATGACAACTCTCGGGTACTCGATTGAGTAGTTCGGAAATCAGGTGCTTTTGGGGATATGCTATCAAAGTGCGCATCTGGAGCATTTTGAAGGCATGGCATCGATGTTTTGGGATATATATACTTGTTATTTTATTTGTACATGACAAACCTGTTATTTGTATATGAGACTGTTGTATTAGATATTCATTCGGAATTTTGTGCTTTTGGAGTTGATGTATTCTCATTTTCTTTATTGATATTTATTTGTCAGTTGCTTCCGCTAGCGCAGTCACTTATATATTGTTATTCTATTTTGTTCATGTATATTCACTATATTATATGTTGTCATTTCATTATGTGATCTTATCGATGTCTTAATCTAGTGTTTTGTTCTAATTTTACCCCAACGATCTGTCTTTTATGATATTCGAAAGTCGTGCGATGATATAAGGCACTGATTTTCGAGTAATATGAGGGGCAGGTTGTTACATTTAGTATCAGAACTTAGGCTCAACACTCATACCAAGTAGACCAGTTTGAGTTAATCAATCTAATCGAAGGAGATACGTTGAGAGAGTGTACTTGTATTTTCTACTATATAATACTGTATACATCACTTGTCTTTTGGACTTGATTTGTTTCTACCGCTAGTTGCTAATGTATTTTCTTCAGGCTATCCGTATGAGCAGATGAAATACATGAGAGACTACGGATCGACAGTCTGAGATGCCTGATTAGTTCAAAGACTATTTAGCTACCGCTAAAGATGTTCCGTTGCCCGTGATCATTTCCAACCGATTGCAATTAGCACCAGAAGAGGTATGGTCCTTTAGGCATCTATTTTTTTTAGCTCTACCAGCTTTAGACTCTTCGAAACAGTGTTGGAATTTCCTTAGCCTTAGAGGGGAGCCATACCTGGTCCTAAAACCGTTGCTGAGATACCGTCTTGGACACATGCATGAGAAGGCTTCCATCGATATATGTTTAGGTAATGTTCTCGTAGGTGATATTGTTTCTCAGCAATTAAGTAAGGGAGACTTTGGCTGGATAAGATGTAGTTTTTTGGTGGCTGATAAGCAAACTCATGGTTCAGAATTTATTTAGGCATCACTTTAAGTTCTCAGTTCATTTATTTTTGAGGCCAAGAAGAGCGTATAGCTTGATTATTCCATCCATCTTGAGCAAGATAACCTATCAGTAAAGGAGCGTTGATCGGTTTAACCTTTTGTTTTTGGAGTTTGAGGTGGTCAGTACTTCGTTGTCATGGGCAAAGAGATTTGCCTTGGGTCTTAACCATTGGTTGGGGAGTTCATTGCTTAGCCTTATCCTTGTTAGGGTCCATATTTGAATATCTCATTGGGATGGTTCTCCTTTGTGAGAATGCCCATGAGATACCGCTTGAAGTAGCGAAAGTGGAAAAGTGTGAGGTCCGCCCTATACCATAGGCACCAATAGTATATAAATAGTGCGCTGCTGCCATTCCTAGTTGATATAGGACAATCATCAAGGTTGAAATAAATCAATATAGCATATATTTGTCGTGTATCTCATAACACATGGACAAAGTATAACATCACATATACAATAGAAGAGATAGTCATAATAATGTGAATGGATCATCAGAGTATAATTTCCACAGAGTTATACATTACTAGTAGAGTTTATACAACGAAAAAAAACTCAACAACTGTCTCAAATACAAATGTAAGCAGTCACTATTAAGGCTCCCCAGTGCTGCACAACAGAATAAGTGTATAATCCATATACGTATATAATATGAGATAGCTCTATTCAGCTCATCCTTCGAATGGCTACTACGTCGCCTAGACCTGTTATCTAGTCTGCTCTAAATGAGCACCCAAGATAATAAGAAACAAAGCATAAAACCTTGGGTCAGAGAACAATCTGGTGTAAGCAGTAAATGAGTCTCAAAATACTATACAGGTAAATATTGTAAGGAATAAAAGTATATGAACCATATCTGACCTATCCATGTAACTAAAGAGTTAGCATATAACACTATAATATGCTACTCTACAATATCATAAAGACATACCACAAAACAAATAAGGATATCAGTCTTCCATGTATTCCTATCTATAATACCTACTTTCCTTGACACCTATGAGTGATAGCCTACTAAAGAAAACAACCAAAACATCCATAGCATCCATCAATAATCCTAACTATCACTCCTTATGCTCTAAATATATGATAACTCATATGACTCATAAGCCAGGGACTAATGGAAATCCTGGTTCTCTGTTGTACTCTCGTATCTCGTAAGCCCAAAGCTGGATACGTGTCTCGCAGCCCAAAGCTAGATACTGGACCCAAAGCTGAAGGTCCAAGGTATATAGGTCCCTCAATTGACCCTTGGGTATCCTTACTTACAATACCCCTGCTTCAAGCACAACTGAAAACTCTCCGAGCATCAACGATTCCTTAGTAGATATACCCAAGCTCACCTTTGCTCAATTTGGATACCGAGCCCTTATTGCTTAATCCAGTTTCCATTATTCACGAGGAACCCTTCAATATTCCCTGATCATATGGCTCCTTCCTTTACGAGTTGCCATCTTCGAAAGTTACTCCCAACATGAGCCAACATTCGAAGACCGTAGCTTTTCATCATGCTGTTATATCATCATCCAAGCTGATACGAATGAGACAACACCTACAGCACGATCTACAGAGTATCACCTTCCTGCCCTGAAGTTCCACATCCATATCATTCACCATGATAACTCGATACTGAGTTATAGGTATAACTCAGTGCCGAATTATACACTTAGCCAACAAATGGCTAACTTCTCTTCCATGTCTCTAGCACTCCCCTTCCCGTACCTTGGACCCCGACTCATCCACCTTTGATAACTTGGCCCCCAATCCAAAGCTCCGCTTTAAAGTTCTGGAGATAACTTGGTATAGCATCTAATCCTTAGCCAAATACCTTGCATCTTACTATGAAACACCTCATCTAGTCAAGATCTATCCATCCATGTCAACCACCGAGTCATAGCTGCCTTCCTCATAATTCGGTACCGAGCTATAGGCATAACTTGGTGACGTCATATGTACTTAGCCCCATTTGAGTTGTGAATCATCATGCGTCTTCCTACCATACTCTAGAGAACATCTACCAAGTTTCGTCCCATTTCGACCAACTTAGCTTCCGATTTGCTCAATTCTCCGACCTATCATTATAGGCATGCACAACACTAGCAAACAACATCAAATCACATCACTCAAACATAGAACAACAAGCAATTTCATCCAATCAAACTTGCAATCCATTAAAATGAGATAACCAAGGCAATTTCTAACATGGGCTACATATTCATGAATATATGAACATAAATCAAGGTGATTTCTAATCAATCTATATCATATTCATGGATTAACATGTCAGGCAATTTCTAACATAGACTACATATGCATGAATATATGAACATAAATCAAGGTGATTTCTAATCAATCTATATCATATTCATGGATTAATATGTCATCAAAGTTAGAAAAGGGTTTTATGGCCAAAATCAATTTAAAACATTTTAAATCATATAATCCTACCCTATAAACATGTATAGCATAGTGAGAAGGCGTAAATCACTCACCAGTTACCAAATTCAACTAATCTGTATGTAAATATAATCCAAACAACGAAGAAAAGCACTCCAAGTCTAGCAATTTGATGATCCCTAGCTTTTAATTGAGGATCCAATCTCTACTCCACAATCTATTTTGATTTAGAGAGCAATTTGGGTGATTTTGGATGAAATTAGGATGGATCTAGGGCTAACTAGGGTTTAGACCTAAATTAGAATGAGAGGGAAAAAAATTTATTTGACTCTTCAGTCCTCTATTTATAGTATTCCCTAATTAGACTAATTTTCACTAATGGACTTAATTAACTACACATTAATCTTGGTCAACACCTTAAAAACTTAAAATAGACATAACTTTCTGACCTAAGTCCGTTTTTCTATTATGACCACTCTTCGAAATGGGAAACCATCATCCCAATATAGATGGAACTGGTTTGAGACCTAATTAGACTCCTATTAAAAGTTATAGCCTGAACAAGATTTCAGGATCAAAATGGTCATATAGAAATTCGGGAAAAACCATAGGTATGTAAATTAACTCTAGGACTCGTATCCCAAAATTATAGAATCATATGACCTCATACGAACAAAATAAAAATATTTTACGATCCTCCGATGCGTAGAATTTAGGCCGTTACAAAAAGCAACCGAAGCTCCAATCGAGGCATAACGACATGATACAAGGAAGATCGAGCTTGTTTAAAAAAGAAAAGTTGGTCTAGTATGTCACTCTTGTGGCATATGGGAGGCATTTTGCTATGTAATGTCATCTAGCTAAAGTGAAGCGTAAGTGCTTCATTTGCGATTGGCTTGATCACTTGAAGAAGTACCGTCCTACATTTTTTCGAAGGTTGTGTAAGTGATTATGACTTGTTCCTCTCAGGCATTACCGAGTCATAGTGGGCTTATGGCTCAGGAAAATCGGAAGGAGCTTAGGCAGTGAGGTATGCTCTATTTTTGGGAACTCGCTTCTGTTCCTTCCGATACTTGAGTGGTATATTTTATCTATTGCTAGTTACTTGTAGATAGGCTAAACTTGGTACCTTTCATAGTAGGTAAATTCTTCTATAGAGATAAGCCTTGTATGAGTCACCTTAGCTGCAAAACCGAGGTGAAGCAACCAAAGTGTTACCATTCGAACTTGATGCACGAGCTTTCAAATTGAGTGGGTTCGGTCGATGAAGTGTGACTTGGATTTATATCTGAGTGAGGGTTTGGCAGATTCCCATTAATAAGCAGAGACCGAGCGAATGACTTATAGGCATTTGTCTATAGTTGTTCGTGTTATAATTGTTTTCCTTTGTGTCAATTAACCTTAGGTAGTGGGAGTAATCCCATGTGCCAAAAGGGGTATTTTATAAAGATTGTTCCATTCACGTGACAGTTCTTAACCTACAGTTTGAGCGTAGATTTTCTAGGTGATTTGCACCAGTTGGGATATGGTTTTTCACTTGATTCTGGTAGACAAGCACTTGAGTCGGATTCTTAGGATAATTGCGAGATTTTCGAAACATCACCTTAGTCATGTTAGGAGATTTCAATAGTGGGATCAGTGAACCAGATCGAAGTTCACACGGATGAAGTTAGGTGGCCGACCCTAATTGAACAAAGAAATCTTGCGAGCAAACTAATGGTTGGAAAGGGCATCGTGTCATTTGGAATGATCTTTAGAAATTATGAAATTTTAGTGTAGTATAATTGTTGCGTGGGATAGTTTGGGGAAGGATTTCTCGACTAGTTTTATGGCGATTCAGATAATATCCTAAGTGTTGATATGGTACTTGCCTCAGCGAGCACCCTAGTGCACTTAGTATATTATTCTTATTAACATTGTGCATTCGAGGTGAGTTTGAACCTAAACAAACCCTAGCAAATATAAATCTTCATTTCTAACGATGATTTAATTAGTATAATTTTTTCCTTTGGAGAATGAGTTTTGTTCGGAAGAAAAGGAAAGTAAAGGCATTGATTGCTGGATTTATTCGAAAATTTAGAGACTCGATGATCTTGCACATCACATAGGTTTTCCTCTTTGTAGTCGAGAGGTGCAGTAGTCGTTCGTGTGTTATATTCAAGAAAGGAGTTGAACCACTTAGGCATTTATTCCTTTTGAATGACGGGTGGACTCATTGGAGTTTATGGCTCAAATGCGTGTTTTACTCTTGATGGTTACCAGGCATGTTTGTATAGGATCTTTTAAATATTTCATTGTTTTGTTGCTTATTGTTGCTTGTTGTTTTGTGTGACTTGTTGTTGTTGCTACTGCTTTTGTTTGCTTGCTATTGTTTGATGTTGTTTGTTTTTGCTATTGGCTGATTTCTATATTTAGTTGTTTCTTGTCGATTGCTTGTTTGCATGCTTGATAATTTGTATGCCAGTTGTTGTTGCTTATTCTTTTTTGCCATGATTTGATCGTTGCTCGTTGCCTGATTGCTGTTTGTTGCTGATTATTATTGATTGATTAGTGGTTAATTATATGATATAATTAAGTGCATATCATTAATAGACAATAATGAATTCCTACCAAAACATCAAAAATGAACCTCGGTAGATGTCTGATGGGATGGAAGCAGGCTCTAGTAGGAAGGCAACTCATCTGGTGAAGCATCGGAGGAAATGGCGTGCGAATTGGTGATCGTTTGGCGGGATCTGCTCCTGCCCAGGCTCATTGCCTGAAAGCTGTCAGTTCAGTCGACTGAATAGGTCAAGTTAGTCAATTGGTCGAGAGGAAATAAACCAACTCCGTCCTAATTCAGTCGACTACCGGAACCCTTCGGTCAACTCAATTCAGTCAACTGACCTACTGTGCATTGTGCAACTTCCAAACACGATAAATTTCGCATACAAAGTCGGATTAAGGTGAGGTTTAGACTGTTGCACACAATTTTTCGAGGTCCAGAACCTATGAAATTTTTGTAGGTTTTGGAGTAATTTAATTTTGGGGCACTTCATAGGACCCACCCCGACACGTATTCTAAAACCTTAGATTTTGAGGTATATCGCGAGGGTATACCGGAAGAGTATTATGACATTGAGGTCATGCATTCCATTTGGAATGCGATTTGGTTTAGTATGGGGCTTTGTTAGAGTTGTTCGGTGGGTTTTTAGGCCGTGCTGACTAGATCCGTGCGTGGCGATTCCATATGTTATATATGGGTTGAGTCTATACTCTTATAATTCGACCTTATAGTAATATACGATTTGTTTGGTATTGACTTATTATAACACACCGGGGGTATGGATTTATGTGACCTACCCAGGGTATGGACTTAGGTGAGCTACCCAGGTATTGTTGTGGTGTACCTAGAGTATTGTTGATGGCCATGACACACTCAATATGGTCTTATAGAGACCGTGAATAGCTTTATCTTGATTGTGATCGCTTGGACATTTTGTGTCCTACGTTCATAATCTTACGAATGTTTGGTCTTATAGTCGTGACCATATGTGTTATGGCGTACCCATTCAGTCTTAGCAATAGTCAGCATAGGCGTTATGGCATACCTTTTTGGTCTTATTAGTTGTGACCATATGCGTTGGGGAATATCTTATCGGTCTTAACAGTAATGATCGTTGTTTTAAGATCATAGTTTGATCATGGTATATTTGTACTATATTATTAGTAGTTTTGGGCTAGTGTAGTGTAATGTAAGATATTGTGCTAACTTGTTGTTACAGAAGAAGAGCAGGTTATGGTATGATCCCCTACTTTTGAGATGGGTTTACTATGCTTGTTTATAGGTAGTCCGGATTTTCCCAGAGCCATGTTTGTGGAGAGGACCGAATGTGATTTAGTCGTTCCTATTTGTTTGTATATAGTTTTAATATACCTTATTTTGAGATAGTCCCTCTCACACCAGACTTTATGTTTGACTCGATTTTTGTCTTCGTCTGTTTATGTCATGACAACTCTCGGGTACTCGATTGAGTAGTTCGGAAATCAGGTGCTTTTGGGGATATGCTATCAAAGTGCGCATCTGGAGCATTTTGAAGGCATGGCATCGATGTTTTGGGATATATATACTTGTTATTTTATTTGTACATGACAAACCTGTTATTTGTATATGAGACCGTTGTATTAGATATTCATTCGGAATTTTGTGCTTTTGGAGTTGATGTATTCTCATTTTCTTTATTGATATTTATTTGTCAGTTGCTTCCGCTAGCGCAGTCACTTATATATTGTTATTCTATTTTGTTCATGTATATTCACTATATTATATGTTGTCATTTCATTATGTGATCTTATCGATGTCTTAATCTAGTGTTTTGTTCTAATTTTACCCCAACGATCTGTCTTTTATGATATTCGAAAGTCGTGCGATGATATAAGGCACTGATTTTCGAGTAATATGAGGGGCAGGTTGTTACATTTAGTATCAGAACTTAGGCTCAACACTCATACCAAGTAGACCAGTTTGAGTTAATCAATCTAATCGAAGGAGATACGTTGAGAGAGTGTACTTGTATTTTCTACTATATAATACTGTATACATCACTTGTCTTTTGGACTTGATTTGTTTCTACCGCTAGTTGCTAATGTATTTTCTTCAGGCTATCCGTATGAGCAGATGAAATACATGAGAGACTACGGATCGACAGTCTGAGATGCCTGATTAGTTCAAAGACTATTTAGCTACCGCTAAAGATGTTCCGTTGCCCGTGATCATTTCCAACCGATTGCAATTAGCACCAGAAGAGGTATGGTCCTTTAGGCATCTGTTTTTTTTAGCTCTACCAGCTTTAGACTCTTCGAAACAGTGTTGGAATTTCCTTAGCCTTAGAGGGGAGCCATACCTGGTCCTAAAACCGTTGCTGAGACACCGTCTTGGACACATGCATGAGAAGGCTTCCATCGATATATGTTTAGGTAATGTTCTCGTAGGTGATATTGTTTCTCAGCAATTAAGTAAGGGAGACTTTGGCTGGATAAGATGTAGTTTTTTGGTGGCTGATAAGCAAACTCATGGTTCAGAATTTATTTAGGCATCACTTTAAGTTCTCAGTTCATTTATTTTTGAGGCCAAGAAGAGCGTATAGCTTGATTATTCCATCCATCTTGAGCAAGATAACCTATCAGTAAAGGAGCGTTGATCGGTTTAACCTTTTGTTTTTGGAGTTTGAGGTGGTCAGTACTTCGTTGTCATGGGCAAAGAGATTTGCCTTGGGTCTTAACCATTGGTTGGGGAGTTCATTGCTTAGCCTTATCCTTGTTAGGGTCCATATTTGAATATCTCATTGGGATGGTTCTCCTTTGTGAGAATGCCCATGAGATACCGCTTGAAGTAGCGAAAGTGGAAAAGTGTGAGGTCCGCCCTATACCATAGGCACCAATAGTATATAAATAGTGCGCTGCTGCCATTCCTAGTTGATATAGGACAATCATCAAGGTTGAAATAAATCAATATAGCATATATTTGTCGTGTATCTCATAACACATGGACAAAGTATAACATCACATATACAATAGAAGAGATAGTCATAATAATGTGAATGGATCATCAGAGTATAATTTCCACAGAGTTATACATTACTAGTAGAGTTTATACAACGAAAAAAAACTCAACAACTGTCTCAAATACAAATGTAAGCAGTCACTATTAAGGCTCCCCAGTGCTGCACAACAGAATAAGTGTATAATCCATATACGTATATAATATGAGATAGCTCTATTCAGCTCATCCTTCGAATGGCTACTGCGTCGCCTAGACCTGTTATCTAGTCTGCTCTAAATGAGCACCCAAGATAATAAGAAACAAAGCATAAAACCTTGGGTCAGAGAACAATCTGGTGTAAGCAGTAAATGAGTCTCAAAATACTATACAGGTAAATATTGTAAGGAATAAAAGTATATGAACCATATCTGACCTATCCATGTAACTAAAGAGTTAGCATATAACACTATAATATGCTACTCTACAATATCATAAAGACATACCACAAAACAAATAAGGATATCAGTCTTCCATGTATTCCTATCTATAATACCTACTTTCCTTGACACCTATGAGTGATAGCCTACTAAAGAAAACAACCAAAACATCCATAGCATCCATCAATAATCCTAACTATCACTCCTTATGCTCTAAATATATGATAACTCATATGACTCATAAGCCAGGGACTAATGGAAATCCTGGTTCTCTGTTGTACTCTCGTATCTCGTAAGCCTAAAGCTGGATACGTGTCTCGCAGCCCAAAGCTAGATACTGGACCCAAAGCTGAAGGTCCAAGGTATATAGGTCCCTCAATTGACCCTTGGGTATCCTTACTTACAATACCCCTGCTTCAAGCACAACTGAAAACTCTCCGAGCATCAACGATTCCTTAGTAGATATACCCAAGCTCACCTTTGCTCAATTTGGATACCGAGCCCTTATTGCTTAATCCAGTTTCCATTATTCACGAGGAACCCTTCAATATTCCCTGATCATATGGCTCCTTCCTTTACGAGTTGCCATCTTCGGAAGTTACTCCCAACATGAGCCAACATTCGAAGACCGTAGCTTTTCATCATGCTGTTATATCATCATCCAAGCTGATACGAATGAGACAACACCTCCAGCACGATCTACAGAGTATCACCTTCCTGCCCTGAAGTTCCACATCCATATCATTCACCATGATAACTCGATACTGAGTTATAGGTATAACTCAGTGCCGAATTATACACTTAGCCAACAAATGGCTAACTTCTCTTCCATGTCTCTAGCACTCCCCTTCCCGTACCTTGGACCCCGACTCATCCACCTTTGATAACTTGGCCCCCAATCCAAAGCTCCGCTTTAAAGTTCTGGAGATAACTTGGTATAGCATCTAATCCTTAGCCAAATACCTTGCATCTTACTATGAAACACCTCATCTAGTCAAGATCTATCCATCCATGTCAACCACCGAGTCATAGCTGCCTTCCTCATAATTCGGTACCGAGCTATAGGCATAACTTGGTGACGTCATATGTACTTAGCCCCATTTGAGTTGTGAATCATCATGCGTCTTCCTACCATACTCTAGAGAACATCTACCAAGTTTCGTCCCATTTCGACCAACTTAGCTTCCGATTTGCTCAATTCTCCGACCTATCTTTATAGGCATGCACAACACTAGCAAACAACATCAAATCACATCACTCAAACATAGAACAACAAGCAATTTCATCCAATCAAACTTGCAATCCATTAAAATGAGATAACCAAGGCAATTTCTAACATGGGCTACATATTCATGAATATATGAACATAAATCAAGGTGATTTCTAATCAATCTATATCATATTCATGGATTAACATGTCAGGCAATTTCTAACATAGACTACATATGCATGAATATATGAACATAAATCAAGGTGATTTCTAATCAATCTATATCATATTCATGGATTAATATGTCATCAAAGTTAGAAAAGGGTTTTATGGCCAAAATCAATTTAAAACATTTTAAATCATATAATCCTACCCTATAAACATGTATAGCATAGTGAGAAGGCGTAAATCACTCACCAGTTACCAAATTCAACTAATCTGTATGTAAATATAATCCAAACAACGAAGAAAAGCACTCCAAGTCTAGCAATTTGATGATCCCTAGCTTTTAATTGAGGATCCAATCTCTACTCCACAATCTATTTTGATTTAGAGAGCAATTTGGGTGATTTTGGATGAAATTAGGATGGATCTAGGGCTAACTAGGGTTTAGACCTAAATTAGAATGAGAGGGAAAAAAATTTATTTGACTCTTCAGTCCTCTATTTATAGTATTCCCTAATTAGACTAATTTTCACTAATGGACTTAATTAACTACACATTAATCTTGGTCAACACCTTAAAAACTTAAAATAGACATAACTTTCTGACCTAAGTCCGTTTTTCTATTATGACCACTCTTCGAAATGGGAAACCATCATCCCAATATAGATGGAACTGGTTTGAGACCTAATTAGACTCCTATTAAAAGTTATAGCCTGAACAAGATTTCAGGATCAAAATGGTCATATAGAAATTCGGGAAAAACCATAGGTATGTAAATTAACTCTAGGACTCGTATCCCAAAATTATAGAATCATATGACCTCATACGAACAAAATAAAAATATTTTACGATCCTCCGATGCGTAGAATTTAGGCCGTTACAAAAAGCAACCGAAGCTCCAATCGAGGCATAACGACATGATACAAGGAAGATCGAGCTTGTTTAAAAAAGAAAAGTTGGTCTAGTATGTCACTCTTGTGGCATATGGGAGGCATTTTGCTATGTAATGTCATCTAGCTAAAGTGAAGCGTAAGTGCTTCATTTGCGATTGGCTTGATCACTTGAAGAAGTACCGTCCTACATTTTTTCGAAGGTTGTGTAAGTGATTATGACTTGTTCCTCTCAGGCATTACCGAGTCATAGTGGGCTTATGGCTCAGGAAAATCGGAAGGAGCTTAGGCAGTGAGGTATGCTCTATTTTTGGGAACTCGCTTCTGTTCCTTCCGATACTTGAGTGGTATATTTTATCTATTGCTAGTTACTTGTAGATAGGCTAAACTTGGTACCTTTCATAGTAGGTAAATTCTTCTATAGAGATAAGCCTTGTATGAGTCACCTTAGCTGCAAAACCGAGGTGAAGCAACCAAAGTGTTACCATTCGAACTTGATGCACGAGCTTTCAAATTGAGTGGGTTCGGTCGATGAAGTGTGACTTGGATTTATATCTGAGTGAGGGTTTGGCAGATTCCCATTAATAAGCAGAGACCGAGCGAATGACTTATAGGCATTTGTCTATAGTTGTTCGTGTTATAATTGTTTTCCTTTGTGTCAATTAACCTTAGGTAGTGGGAGTAATCCCATGTGCCAAAAGGGGTATTTTATAAAGATTGTTCCATTCACGTGACAGTTCTTAACCTACAGTTTGAGCGTAGATTTTCTAGGTGATTTGCACCAGTTGGGATATGGTTTTTCACTTGATTCTGGTAGACAAGCACTTGAGTCGGATTCTTAGGATAATTGCGAGATTTTCGAAACATCACCTTAGTCATGTTAGGAGATTTCAATAGTGGGATCAGTGAACCAGATCGAAGTTCACACGGATGAAGTTAGGTGGCCGACCCTAATTGAACAAAGAAATCTTGCGAGCAAACTAATGGTTGGAAAGGGCATCGTGTCATTTGGAATGATCTTTAGAAATTATGAAATTTTAGTGTAGTATAATTGTTGCGTGGGATAGTTTGGGGAAGGATTTCTCGACTAGTTTTATGGCGATTCAGATAATATCCTAAGTGTTGATATGGTACTTGCCTCAGCGAGCACCCTAGTGCACTTAGTATATTATTCTTATTAACATTGTGCATTCGAGGTGAGTTTGAACCTAAACAAACCCTAGCAAATATAAATCTTCATTTCTAACGATGATTTAATTAGTATAATTTTTTCCTTTGGAGAATGAGTTTTGTTCGGAAGAAAAGGAAAGTAAAGGCATTGATTGCTGGATTTATTCGAAAATTTAGAGACTCGATGATCTTGCACATCACATAGGTTTTCCTCTTTGTAGTCGAGAGGTGCAGTAGTCGTTCGTGTGTTATATTCAAGAAAGGAGTTGAACCACTTAGGCATTTATTCCTTTTGAATGACGGGTGGACTCATTGGAGTTTATGGCTCAAATGCGTGTTTTACTCTTGATGGTTACCAGGCATGTTTGTATAGGATCTTTTAAATATTTCATTGTTTTGTTGCTTATTGTTGCTTGTTGTTTTGTGTGACTTGTTGTTGTTGCTACTGCTTTTGTTTGCTTGCTATTGTTTGATGTTGTTTGTTTTTGCTATTGGCTGATTTCTATATTTAGTTGTTTCTTGTCGATTGCTTGTTTGCATGCTTGATAATTTGTATGCCAGTTGTTGTTGCTTATTCTTTTTTGCCATGATTTGATCGTTGCTCGTTGCCTGATTGCTGTTTGTTGCTGATTATTATTGATTGATTAGTGGTTAATTATATGATATAATTAAGTGCATATCATTAATAGACAATAATGAATTCCTACCAAAACATCAAAAATGAACCTCGGTAGATGTCTGATGGGATGGAAGCAGGCTCTAGTAGGAAGGCAACTCATCTGGTGAAGCATCGGAGGAAATGGCGTGCGAATTGGTGATCGTTTGGCGGGATCTGCTCCTGCCCAGGCTCATTGCCTGAAAGCTGTCAGTTCAGTCGACTGAATAGGTCAAGTTAGTCAATTGGTCGAGAGGAAATAAACCAACTCCGTCCTAATTCAGTCGACTACCGGAACCCTTCGGTCAACTCAATTCAGTCAACTGACCTACTGTGCATTGTGCAACTTCCAAACACGATAAATTTCGCATACAAAGTCGGATTAAGGTGAGGTTTAGACTGTTGCACACAATTTTTCGAGGTCCAGAACCTATGAAATTTTTGTAGGTTTTGGAGTAATTTAATTTTGGGGCACTTCATAGGACCCACCCCGACACGTATTCTAAAACCTTAGATTTTGAGGTATATCGCGAGGGTATACCGGAAGAGTATTATGACATTGAGGTCATGCATTCCATTTGGAATGCGATTTGGTTTAGTATGGGGCTTTGTTAGAGTTGTTCGGTGGGTTTTTAGGCCGTGCTGACTAGATCCGTGCGTGGCGATTCCATATGTTATATATGGGTTGAGTCTATACTCTTATAATTCGACCTTATAGTAATATACGATTTGTTTGGTATTGACTTATTATAACACACCGGGGGTATGGATTTATGTGACCTACCCAGGGTATGGACTTAGGTGAGCTACCCAGGTATTGTTGTGGTGTACCTAGAGTATTGTTGATGGCCATGACACACTCAATATGGTCTTATAGAGACCGTGAATAGCTTTATCTTGATTGTGATCGCTTGGACATTTTGTGTCCTACGTTCATAATCTTACGAATGTTTGGTCTTATAGTCGTGACCATATGTGTTATGGCGTACCCATTCAGTCTTAGCAATAGTCAGCATAGGCGTTATGGCATACCTTTTTGGTCTTATTAGTTGTGACCATATGCGTTGGGGAATATCTTATCGGTCTTAACAGTAATGATCGTTGTTTTAAGATCATAGTTTGATCATGGTATATTTGTACTATATTATTAGTAGTTTTGGGCTAGTGTAGTGTAATGTAAGATATTGTGCTAACTTGTTGTTACAGAAGAAGAGCAGGTTATGGTATGATCCCCTACTTTTGAGATGGGTTTACTATGCTTGTTTATAGGTAGTCCGGATTTTCCCAGAGCCATGTTTGTGGAGAGGACCGACTATGATTTAGTTGTTCCTATTTGTTTGTATATAGTTTTAATATACCTTATTTTGAGATAGTTCCTCTCACACCAGACTTTATGTTTGACCCGATTTTTGTCTTCGTCTGTTTATGTCATGACAACTCTCGGGTACTCGATTGAGTAGTTCGGAAATCAGGTGCTTTTGGGGATATGCTATCAAAGTGCGCATCTGGAGCATTTTGGAGGCATGGCATCGATGTTTTGGGATATATATACTTGTTATTTTATTTGTACATGACAAACCTGTTATTTGTATATGAGATTGTTGTATTAGATATTCATTCGGAATTTTGTGCTTTTGGAGTTGATGTATTCTCATTTTCTTTATTGATATTTATTTGTCAGTTGCTTCCGCCAGCGCAGTCACTTATATATTGTTATTCTATTTTGTTCATGTATATTCACTATATTATATGTTGTCATTTCATTATGTGATCTTATCGATGTCTTAATCTAGTGTTTTGTTCTAATTTTACCCCAACGATCTGTCTTTTATGGTATTCGAAAGTCATGCGATGATATAAGGCACCGATTTTCGAGTAATATGAGGGGCAGGTTGTTACATTTAGTATCAGAACTTAGGCTCAACACTCATACTAAGTAGACCAGTTTGAGTTAATCAATCTAATCGAAGGAGATACGTTGAGAGAGTGTACTTGTATTTTCTACTATATAATACTGTATACATCACTTGTCTTTTGGACTTGATTTGTTTCTACCGCTAGTTGCTAATGTATTTTCTTCAGGCTATCCGTATGAGCAGATGAAATACATGAGAGACTACGGATCGACAGTCTGAGATGCTTGATTAGTTCAAAGACTATTTAGCTACCGCAAAAGATGTTCCGTTGCCCGTGATCATTTCCAGCTGATTGCAATTAGCACCAGAAGAGGAATGGTCCTTTAGGCATCTGTTTTTTTAGCTCTACCAGCTTTAGACTCTTCGAAACAGTGTTGGAATTTCCTTAGCCTTAGAGGGGAGCCATACCTGGTCCTAAAACCGTTGCTGAGACACCATCTTGGACACATGCATGAGAAGGCTTCCATCGATATAAGTTTAGGTAATGTTCTTGTAAGTGAGATTGTTTCTCAGCAATTGAGTAAGGGAGACTTTGGCTGGGTAAGATGTAGTTTTTTGGTGGCTGATAAGCAAACTCGTGGTTTAGAATTTATTTAGGCATCACTTTAAGTTCTCGGTTCATTTATTTTTGAGGCCGAGAAGAGCGTGTAGCTTGAGTATTCCATCCATCTTGAGCAAGATAGCCTATCAGTAAAGGAGCGTTGATCGGTTTAACCTTTTGTTTTTGGGGTTTGAGGTGGTCAGTACTTCGTTGTCGTGGGCAAAGAGATTTGCCTTGGGTCTTAACCATTGGTTGGGGAGTTCATTGCTTAGCCTTATCCTTGTTAGGGTCCATATTTGAATATCTCATTGGGATGGTTCTCCTTTGTGAGAATGCCCATGAGATACCGCTTGAAGTAGCGAAAGTGGAAAAGTGTGAGGTCCGCCCTATACCATAGGCACCAATAGTATATAAATAGTGCGCTGTTGCCATTCCTAGTTGATATAGGACAATCATCAAGGTTGAAATAAATCAATATAGCATATATTTGACGTATATCTCATAACACATGGACAAAGTATAACATCACATATACAATAGAAGAGATAGTCATAATAATGTGAATGGATCATCAGAGTATAATTTCCACAGAGTTATACATTACTAGTAGAGTTTATACAACGAAAACAAACTCAACAACTGTCTCAAATACAAATGTAAGCAGTCACTATTAAGGCTTCCTAGTGCTGCACAACAGAATAAGTGTATACTCCATATACGTATATAATATGAGATAGCTCTATTCAGCTCATCCTTCGAACGGCTACTGCGTCGCCTAGACCTGTTATCTAGTCTGCTCTAAATGAGCTCCCAAGATAATAAGAAACAAAGCATAAAACCTTGGGTCAGAGAACAATCTAGTGTAAGCAGTAAATGAGTCTCAAAATACTATACAGGTAAATATGGTATGGAATAAAAGTATACAAACTATATCTGACCTATCCATGTAACTAAAGAGTTAGCATATAACACTATAATATGCTACTCTACAATATCATAAAGATATACCACAAACCAAATAAGGATATCAGTCTTCCATGTATTCCTATCTATAATACCTACTTCCCTTGACACCTATGAGTGATAGCATACTAAAGAAAACAACCAAAACATCCATAGCATCCATCAATAATCCTAACTATCACTCCTTATGCTCTAAATATATGATAACTCATATGACCCATAAGCCAGGGACTAATGGAAATCCTGGTTCTCTGTTGTACTCTCGTATCTCGCAAGCCCAAAGCTGGATACATGTCTCGCAGCACAAAGCTAGATACTGGACCCAAAGCTGAAGGTCCAAGGTATATAGGTCCCTCAATTGACCCATGGGTATCCTCACTTACAATACCCCTGCTTCAAGCACAACTGAAAACTCTCCGAGCATCAACGATTCCTTAGTAGATATACCCAAGCTCACCTTTGCTCAATTTGGATACCGAGCCCTTCTTGCTTAATCCAGTTTCCATTATTCACGAGGAACCCTTCAATATTCCCTGATCATATGGCTCCTTCCTTTACGAGTTGCCATCTTCGGAAGTTACTCCCAACATGAGCCAACATTCGAAGACCGTAGCTTTTCATCATGCTGTTATATCATCATCCAAGCTGATACGAATGAGACAACACCTCCAGCACGATCTACAAAGTATCACCTTCCTGCCCTGAAGTTCCACATCCATATCATTCACCATGATAACTCGATACTGAGTTATAGGTATAACTCAGTGCCGAATTATACACTTAGCCAACAAATGGCTAACTTCTCTTCCATGTCTCTAGCACTCCCCTTCCCGTACCTTGGACCCCGACTCATCCACCTTTGATAACTTGGCCCCCAATCCAAAGCTCCGCTTTAAAGTTCTGGAGATAACTTGGTATAGCATCTAATCCTTAGCCAAATACCTTGCATCTTACTATGAAACACCTCATCTAGTCAAGATCTATCCATCCATGTCAACCACCGAGTCATAGCTGCCTTCCTCATAATTCGGTACCGAGCTATAGGCATAACTTGGTGACGTCATATGTACTTAGCCCCATTTGAGTTGTGAATCATCATGCGTCTTCCTACCATACTCTAGAGAACATCTACCAAGTTTCGTCCCATTTCGACCAACTTAGCTTCCGATTTGCTCAATTCTCCGACCTATCTTTATAGGCATGCACAACACTAGCAAACAACATCAAATCACATCACTCAAACATAGAACAACAAGCAATTTCATCCAATCAAACTTGCAATCCATTAAAATGAGATAACCAAGGCAATTTCTAACATGGGCTACATATTCATGAATATATGAACATAAATCAAGGTGATTTCTAATCAATCTATATCATATTCATGGATTAACATGTCAGGCAATTTCTAACATAGACTACATATGCATGAATATATGAACATAAATCAAGGTGATTTCTAATCAATCTATATCATATTCATGGATTAATATGTCATCAAAGTTAGAAAAGGGTTTTATGGCCAAAATCAATTTAAAACATTTTAAATCATATAATCCTACCCTATAAACATGTATAGCATAGTGAGAAGGCGTAAATCACTCACCAGTTACCAAATTCAACTAATCTGTATGTAAATATAATCCAAACAACGAAGAAAAGCACTCCAAGTCTAGCAATTTGATGATCCCTAGCTTTTAATTGAGGATCCAATCTCTACTCCACAATCTATTTTGATTTAGAGAGCAATTTGGGTGATTTTGGATGAAATTAGGATGGATCTAGGGCTAACTAGGGTTTAGACCTAAATTAGAATGAGAGGGAAAAAAATTTATTTGACTCTTCAGTCCTCTATTTATAGTATTCCCTAATTAGACTAATTTTCACTAATGGACTTAATTAACTACACATTAATCTTGGTCAACACCTTAAAAACTTAAAATAGACATAACTTTCTGACCTACGTCCGTTTTTCTATTATGACCACTCTTCGAAATGGGAAACCATCATCCCAATATAGATGGAACTAGTTTGAGACCTAATTAGACTCCTATTAAAAGTTATAGCCTGAACAAGATTTCAGGATCAAAATGGTTACATAGAAATTCGGGAAAAACCATAGGTATGTAAATTAACTCTAGGACTCGTATCCCAAAATTATAGAATCATATGACCTCATACGAACAAAATAAAAATATTTTACGATCCTCCGATGCGTAAAATTTGGGCCGTTACAAAAAGCAACCGAAGCTCCAATCGAGGCATAACGACATGATACAAGGAAGATCGAGCTTGTTTAAAAAAGAAAAGTTGGTCTAGTATGTCACTCTTGTGGCATATGGGAGGCATTTTGCTATGTAATGTCATCTAGCTAAAGTGAAGCGTAAGTGCTTCATTTGCGATTGGCTTGATCACTTGAAGAAGTACCGTCCTACATTTTTTCGAAGGTTGTGTAAGTGATTATGACTTGTGCCTCTCAGGCATTATCGAGTCATAGTGGGCTTATGGCTCAGGAAAATCGGAAGGAGCTTAGCAGTGAGGTATGCTCTATTTTTGGGAACTCGCTTCTGTTCCTTCCAATACTTGATCGGTATATTTTATCTATTGCTAGTTACTTGTAGATAGTCTAAACTTGATACCTTTCATAGTAGGTAAATTCTTCTATAGAGATAATCCTTGTATGAGTCACCTTAGCTGCAAAACCGAGGTGAAGCAACCAAAGTGTTACCATTCGAACTTGATGCACGAGCTTTCAAATTGAGTGGGTTCGGTCGATGAAGTGTGACTTGGATTTATATCTGAGTGAGGGTTTGGCAGATGCCCATTAATAAGCAGAGACCGAGCGAATGACTTATAGGCATTTGTCTATAGTTGTTCGTGTTATAATTGTTTTCCTTTGTGTCAATTAACCTCAAGTAGTGGGTGTAATCCCATGTGCCAAAAGGGGTATTTTATAAAGATTGTTCCATTCACGTGACAGTTCTTAACCTACAGTTTGAGCGCAGATTTTCTAGGTGATTTGCACCAGTTGGGATATGGTTTTTCACTTGATTCTGATAGACAAGCACTTGAGTCGGATTCTTAGGATGATTGCGAGATTTTCGAAACATGACCTTAGTCATGTTAGGAGATTTCAGTAGTGGGATCAAGGAACCAGATCGAAGTTCACACGGATGAAGTTAGGTGGCCGACCCTAATTGAACAAAGAAATCTTGCGAGCAAACTAATGGTTGGAAAGGGCATCGTGTCATTTGGAATGATCTTTAGAAATTATGAAATTTTAGTGTAGTATAATTGTTGCGTGGGATAGTTTGGGGAAGGATTTCTCGACTAGTTTTGTGGCGATTTAGATAATATCCTAAGTGTTGATATGGTACTTGCCTAGGCGAGCACCCTAGTGCACTTAGTATATTATTCTTATTAACATTGTGCATTCGAGGTGAGTTTGAACCTAAACAAACCCTAGCAACTATAAATCTTCATTTCTAACGATGATTTAATTAGTATAATTTTCTCCTTTGGAGAATGAATTTTGTTCGGAAGAAAAGGAAAGTAAAGGCATTGATTGCTGGATTTATTCGAAAATTTAGATACTCGATGATCTTGCATATCACATAGGTTTTCCTCTTTGTAGTCGAGAGGTGCAGTAGTCGTTCGTGTGTTATATTCACGAAAGGAGTTGAACCACTTAGGCATTTATTCCTTTTGAATGACGGGTGGACTCATTGGAGTTTATGGCTCAAATGCGTGTTTTACTCTTGATGGTTACCAGGCATGTTTGTATAGGATCTTTTAAATATTTCCTTGTTTTGTTGCTTATTGTTGCTTGTTGTTTTGTGTGACTTGTTGCTTGCTGTTGTTGCTACTGCTTTTGTTTGCTTGCTATTGTTTGAAGTTGTTTGTTTTTGCTATTGGTTAATTTCTATATTTAGTTGATTCTTGTCGATTGCTTGTGCATGCTTGATAATTTGTATGCCAGTTGTTGTTGCTTATTCTTTTTTGCCATGATTTGATCATTGCTCGTTGCCTGATTGTTGTTTGTTGCTGATTATTATTGATTGATTAGTGGTTAATTATATGATATAATTAAGTGCATATCATTAATAGACAATAATGAATTCCTACCTTCAAGGGTTTACTCTTTGGTACGTATAGTTAGATAAATTGTATCAATCTTATATTAGTGACTATACACCGTATCAGTCTTATATTAGTGACTGTACAAAGTATTGATCTTATATTATTGATCATATGTTGTATTGGCCTTATATTAGTAGCCATACCTATTATTGGATCCTGATAGATGTATGGGCACGTTAGTGTACTGGCCCTGTTTATCTGGAATCACTGGATCACGATAAGCGTCCATTATTTACTCCATCCATCTGTAATGGCGGGTATCGATTTGTATTCCTTAGCTATTTGGAATAGATCGCCTATCATTCATGCCCGCTATGAGGAGAGATGTGATCTATATGAGTCCACTGCCTTTTGATGTGACTCGAAGTCAATGGTATATTTTGATACCGACTCACTTGAGCTTACTCTCCAATTAATTGTGATGATGACTATAGTAGTACCAGTTACTACACTGAGGTTATACGTGTTTTAATTCTATGTTAATGTACAATCCTCTTTGTATAGTACAATTAGGTACTTGAGAGATGATGTATAGCTATTCAAATACTTAGTTGCTTTTATTGGCATTTAAATAGCGAGAAGCTTTCTTAGGAGAGGTATGAATTTTTCGGGAATGTGGGACGACATAAGTTATCGCATATTCTTTTGTTTGTGATGCATTCTAATTTGGGAATTCCATAATGTTGATAGCACAAGGGAAGGTACTATTAGAATTTTTTGAAACTAACATTCATGAAGTTTGGTCAGTCCTGTTGCTTTCTCGTACTCATCGGAATTTCAGGGATGAAGTTCTTTTAAGGAGGGAAGAATGTAACACCCTGTGATTTTTAACGATCGAATATTTAAAGGATTAATTTAAATATTTAATCATTAAGTAACGGAACGCCTCTTATACTCGATTTTTACAAATGAGTGAATTATGACTTTATACACCCGTGGTTGAGTTTGCTTTTTCGACAAGAGTAAAATGAGTATAAACTTGGCTATGTTTGGAATCGATGGATTTCAGGGATGAATAGTGTCGGATGGAGAGAATTGGGTTAAGCCTACTAGCTTGCCTCTAACTTAGCTTCTATTTAGCCAAGCTCTTCATTCATTTCTCATTACACGTTCATTTCTTTTTCCATCCCTTAATCACTTTCCTAATCTCACCTTAAACCTAAGCTATAAATCAAACCAAATCTCTTCAAAGAAAATTCCTAAATTCATGAAGAAATCACTACAATTCTAATTAGGGGAAGACTCACCATCTCTCAAAGTATTGGAGCTCGATTCGAAGTAGAGAGCTTCATCCAAATTTTCAAGGGAAGCAAAAGCGAGATTTCGATGATTGCAGTTACTTCCTCTTATTAGTAAGGTGAGTGGGATGATTCTCCATATTAATTTCTTGTTATACTTCATATTTTCATTATTCCTTAAATATAGAATTTTATGAAGTGATTTGGAGATTGTTTGGGTTAATTTGGGTTTGTGTTTATGTTGTAAACATAATTACATTGACCCTTTAAGTGTTTAAGACCCTAATACTACGTTTTGAAAATAGTTAGTAAGCCCTAGATTTGATTTGGACTAATTGGGTGATTTGTTCTGATGTTATTATTTGATTTTGAACTAATTAAGTAGTGTAATGATGCGCATGTCATTAGAAAATATTAATTAATCCATTTGAATTGATCTGAAAAATGTTAGTAAGCTAATTTAAGTGGTTTGTGAACTTTACACCCCTCATTAAAGTAATTAAAAGAGCTATAAGCCTTAATTAATATTTATGAGATTTTATGAAATAGTAAAAAGGCGAATACTTGATTTTTAATGAAGTGATTAAGTATTTTAAAGGTTATAAAGTGATTATAGGCTAGTATGATATTTTATAAAATGGTTTATGATTTTATAAAATGATATCAGGCGATGTTTAACTCTTATTAGAAAGATTACTAAAATAAGTAATATTTGGTTGAGTAATAGTTGAATTACCTATTTGAGTATACGTGTGTGTATGTGCACAAGTGGGTATATGCATACGTGTATTCAGAGTTAGATAACAATCAAAACAACTCTAGTGTTGTAGCTAGAATTGTTATGGGAGTTGTGCTAGTAAAGAGATATGAACATTTGTGTTTTGAACTATATACGCATATGAGAATGACCATATGTGTATCTAGGCATGTTAAGAATGATCTCATGTAACCATAGCAACCACCAGGTGCACTAAATTGCGTGGGAGAGTGTCGGGTCGAGTAATCGCCATAGTGAAGCTAGAATTGCAATTTGTGTTGAAATGTGTGTTTTTGTGTACATGTGTGCATAGGTGTGCACGAATGAGTGTATCGACACATGTATGGGCTACGCACAAGGCCGGTATGTCGTTTTGGCGTGTTAGAGGAAGTCGGGCCGCTATAATCGTTTGTAAAACTCTACTTGTGCAAAGAGTGGATTTTGGTATCGAAATTGGTTTTCTATTACTTATAGAATTCACTTACAAAACGTCAACAAATGAACCCTGGTAGATGTTCGATGGGATGGAAGCAGGCTCTAGTAGCAAGGCGACTCATCAGGCAAAGTGTCGAAGTAAATGGCACGTGAATTGGCGATCGTTTGGCGGGATTTTCCCTGCCCAGACTCATTGCCTGAAACCTATCAGTTCAGTTGACTGTATAGGTCCATTCAGTAGACTAGTTGAGAGGAGATAAGTTTGCCCTGGTTTAGTCAACTGAACGGAATCCTTCAGTCAACTGACCTAATGTGTGTTGTGCAACTTCCAAACGTGATAACTTCCGCATACAAAGTTGGATTGAGGTAAGATTTGGAACATTGTTCACCATTTTTTGAGGGCTATAACGTAGGAAATTTTGGTAGGTTTTGGAATACTTTGATTTTGGGGCTTACATGGGACACACCCTGACACGTATTCCAAAACCGTAGATTTTGAGGTAAACTGGGAGGGGGGTACCGGAAGAGTATATTGACATTGAAGTCATGTGTTTCATTTGGAATGCTATTTGGACTAGGATGAGGTTTTGTCAGAGTTGTGCGGTGGATTTTTAGACCGTCGCGACTAGAGCTATGCATGGCGAATTCATACCTTATTTACAAATTGAGTTTGTACTATAAGATTTTGATCTTAGAGAGTAATATATGGTTTGTTTGGTGTTGACTTATTATGACAAACCAAGGGTATGGACTTATGTGACCTGCCTTGGGTATGGACTTATGTGAGCTACTCAGGTATCGACCTTGTTATGGTGTACCTAGAGTGTTGTTGATGGCCATGACACGCTCGACATGGTCTTAGAGGGACCGTGAGTAAATTTATCTTGATTGTGATTGCTTTGACATTTTGGGTCCTACGTTCGTAATCTTATGAACATTTGGTTTTAGAGTCATGATCATACGCTTTGTGGCATACTTATTCAGTCTTAGCAGTAGTGACCATACACGTTGTGGCATACCTATTCGGCCTTAGCAGTAGTGACCATACACGTTGGGGCGTATCTTATCGATCTTAGCAGTAGTGATCGTTGTTTTATGATCACGGTTTGATCATGGTGTATTTGCATTATATTGTTAGTATTTTTGGGCTAGTGTAGTGCAATGGAAGATATTGTGCTAACTTGTTGGTATAGGAAAAGAGCAGGTTATGGTGTGATCCCCTACTTTTGAGATGAGTTTACTATACTTGTTTATAGGCAGTTCGGATTTCCCCTGAGCCATGTTTGTGGAGAGGGCCGGCTGTGATTTAGTAGTTCCTATTTATTTGTATATATTTGTAATATACAGTATTTTGAGATAGTTCCCCTCACACCCGACTTTATGTCTAACCCACATTTTGTCTTTATCCGCATATGTCATGATAACTCTCGAGTACTCGATTGAGTAGTTTGAAAGTCATGTGCTTTTGAGGATACGCTATCATAGTATGCAGTTGGAGCATTTTTGAGGCATGGCATCAATGTTTTGGGATATATATACTTGTTATTTTATTTGTATACGAGACTGTTGTATCATATATTCATTCGAAACTCCGTACTTTTGGGAGTCTATGTATTCTGATTTTTTGCACTGATATTTAATTAAAGTTGCTTCCGCTAGTGCGGTCTCTTATATATTGTTATTCTACTGTATTCATGTATATTCATTACATTATATGTTGTCATTCCATTGTGAGATCTTATCGATATCTTGATTTAGTGTTTTGTTCTAATTTTACCTCGACGATCTGTCTTTTGTGGCATTCGAAAGTCATGCGATAATGTAAGGTGTTGATTTTTGGGTATTACGAGGGGAGGGTTGTTACATACCAACCCCTTTTTCATTTTCACGCCAAGCCGAGACTCGATCTTTAAGACTAGAGTGGGGTCATCCTCATCAATTGGGATGTTGATCGTCAACTCTACCGGGGCCACCTTGGCATCCTCTGGTTCTTTCCTTAGATCCATAGATTTCTAAAATTTACTATGTCGTCTAAGCTAGGGATTAGGTGGTAGTTGCAATGCATCAGCTGTCCTAATGTAGAGAGCCTTCTCTGCACCTTTTCCTTTCTAACATTGCTTCGCCTCTTTGAGCTCAATGACATAGCACTCACGACCAGTACTCTGGACTTCATGGATAAATCCTACCTCATTCTCAGCAGGGAATTTCAACATTAAGCACCAAGGAGCATGAACTTTTTTAAAACTAGCAAGGGCCAGTCGGCCCAGGAAAGCATTATAAGCAAAGTACATATCAACCGTAAGGAAGGTCTACACCTGCACCATCTTGGGGTCTCCTTCGCCAAGTTCCATTGATAAGTCAACACAACTGACAAGTTCCGTGGCCTCTCTAGTAAATCTCTAGATTCAGGATTTACATGGCTTCAAGTCCTGCGCACTCATCCTTATTTGATCAAACATTCTCTTAAACATAACATTTATCGAGCTCCCATAATTTATGAGAACCGGGTGCATAGTAGCCGATCCAACCACGATCGTAATCTCCAAAGGGTTAAGCATTAGCGCTTGCACCCTATCCATATCCCATTTTCTAAATACAATATCATTAGTCATTGTTCTCAGTTGTTTTGCTAAAGCTTTGTCTTCCATGGAAAAACAACTCTCCTACATGACATTCTTCAATGAATTTCTATATCCCTTCGTCTCATTCTAGCTTCTTGACTGGATGTGGCCCACTAGTGACAATGTTGATTGCAATTCTCTTTTTAGACTGCCTTGGTCAATTGCTACTAGGCCCAGGCTGGGTTCATCTGGTCATTTGGCCTTGGGATCTATTGTTCATTTGCTCACCATCATGCGGGTCTTTCACATACTATTGCAACTTCTTTTTTCTAATCAAATTTTTGATTATATCCCTCAGATGCTAGCATTCATTGTTATTGTGCCCATGAATCTCATGGAAATTACAATACTTCCCTAAGAGCTTCTCTCTTCGGTTGACTTCCTCTGAGACAGTTTTCTATAATTTTTAGTTCCTTGTGTAGCAAGGTAAATGTTTTCGACAGCCTCGTTCAAAGGAGTATAATATTTAGCTTTCAGTTCTCTCAGATGCTTCTTAAAGTCAGACTTCTTTCCACCACCGCTCTGATTCCTTCTTTTATGATTGTTATCACTATTCCCAACATTAACTGCAACGTACCCAGTGCTATTATTAGTTTGCTTTATAGCAACGTTGCTCTGCACAACTTCACTCAATGGTCTACCACTAGCTTTTCTGATGATCAGGTATGCCTCTTCCAAGTACAAAAACTGGTTGGCCTTTCGATATAATTGCTCCATGGTGGATGGTTGTTTCATCCTTAACCATTTACCAAAATCCATATCTGCATGTATCCCCCAGATCGATGCCATCAACCTAATGTCCTCCTTTGGATTGTTCATCTTAGTCACAGTAGTATTAAATTCACTTAAAAATCTGTTCAGATTCTCTTTGGGGCCATATAGATGCCTACAAGGACATCCCATCCATTGATCGAGTAGTGTGGAGCCTGAACTACTCTATAATTTTCTTGCTAACTGATAATGAAGGTATGGATCTCGGCATGAGCCGAATAACCACATCGTAGCTACTCCATCTAAAAATATGGGAAAAGACTTACACGTCACTGCGTCTATTGCTCGGGCACCATCCATGTGCCATTTATCTTTCAACATATGTTGTCTAGGGTCTATAGTCCCGTTATACGATGAAATTGTTGGCATAACAAAACTTCTATGGGTAAATTTCCTACAAAACATCATCCAAGAATGGGTTCTTCTAGGAACCGATCCCCATTCATTATTACTTATTTGCTGGTTTTCATTCACCGGGCTTCTATTCTTATTAGCTATATACTTTGGACTTGTCGAATCAACTGGATGGCGATCATCAGGGACTGCCAAAAGTGTTTGGCTTCGTAAATGCTCTCGATTAGTTCCGTAATGTCTAGGTTCCCCTATCTTTGGGAGAACCATTCGTCCAGTTTTTCGTTATTTACGTTCTTCTTTGATGGCTCAGCGGCATTCGCTTGAACACCACCACTCTAGCCACCAGTAGCCTGCTCAGCACTAACACCAGCCTCCTCTTGCAACTTAGCATTCGAGTCAACATCTATAACTTGACTTCTCAATTCAATATCGAGTCGTGGTGGCACGATGTCGAGTTGTAAATTTTCAACTAGGGATTTCCTAGACCCCATTTTTGATATCCAGCTTTTCCCCTTTTCATCTTCTATTTTCTATCTCTTTAATTTCTGTCCGATGAAGAAGAAATCCCTTCTTTTGAGTTAGAAGATGATAATTCTCAACAACTGTTCTTTCATCTTTAGGGTAATTGAGTCATCGATGCACGGTTATTCTCCATATGCTTTAAGCTAGCATTCTAACTCTCAACCATCCTTTTGTTCATCTCAATCATCGTTCGATCCAAATCCACCCTAGACACCATCTTTGGTGCACTTGGAACTTCAATAGTAATGAGTTGATTTGTCTCTTTCTCATGTTGAGAGCCTTCAATCTTGGGACAATTGGTGGGTCTTGAAGCAGTTGACTTCTCTTTGTCCTTCCGTAGTGCCATAACTCTTCTATGAATCTAAGTAATCAGGGATCTTATGAATACAACTTCCTAGATCTAGCTTGTGGATAGCTCATATTCAAAGTTTTAAGGTAGATCTATAAGCAAGAATCTAATTTCTCAATGGAAGTACTAAAATGTTTGCACCAAAAATGGGACAAAGTCCCAATCGAATAATAAGCAATAACTAGCAAAATAAAGAAACTGAAAATAAGGGCAAACACAAAACTTGTAGTGGTTTGGCTAGAATCAATAGCCTACGTCCAATGTTAACTTTATTGCTAATTTCTACTTTCTTTTACGATGGTGATGTTACAACTCAGTTGCTTCAACTCAGGTAAGAATTCAACAGAGTCTCGGGGTAAAATTTATTAATTATAAAAGTAAGAAAAGGCCCTCGTTTATTTAATCTCCTCCTCCTATTTATAAACGAAGATCAATGAATTTGGCTCTAGTATTTGATACTCACGTTCTCCACATTCGATAGGGGACTCTAGAATATCATGGCTAGATTATCACTTGAGTGTCAACTCGATACTGAGACATGCTTCACAAATCAGTGCCGATGGGGTTCTCTACTTTGGGTACTTTGCTTCGTACTTGACTTTATTCTCTTGAACTAGGTATGATGACTCAGCATTCACAACTCGGTATCTAGTTGAGTGGCATGACTCGGTACCAAGTTATTGTAACAACCAATAATTGAGAAAGTGATTAATTAATAATTAAATAATAATTAATGAATTTATTTGGGATTTGTATCAACGGTACCAAGTTATTGTAACAACCAATAATTGAGAAAGTGATTAATTAATAATTAAATAATAATTAATGAATTTATTTGGGATTTGTATCAAGTAATTAGAATAAGGTGGTAATTTTGGAACTAAAAAGAAATATTGAGTTGAAAGAATAAATTTTAATATAGATTTGAAATTAATCAATCAATGATTTAAATAAAATAACCAATTAAATAATTAAAATTTTGGAAATTGCTTATATAAAATAAATAAAGGTGTGATTTAATGGAAAGTGTTGTGAAAGAAAATGACTTAGTGAGGTAATAAGATTTTTAATTGGGCGTATATATTTTGCTTCATAAAGCAAATAAAAGGATGAAAAGAAATAATTTATATACATATTATATAACTTAAGATAGGCACGGTAAATGTGCATGCACTAAGCGAAGGAGACAGGAACTTTAAATATGCATGCATTATATCACTAAATATGCACTGTAATGTGCATGCACTGTAATTTTATGCATTATTATAACATATATAATAATAATATACATTAGAAAATGTGATAGTAAATGAAGTATAATTAGAAGCAAAGATAGTTATCACGCAAGTATAATTAGAAATGAAGGCAAATTGGAAGTCAATATATAAAAACATGAATAAAGGCCAAGACATTATTATGTAGCATGAAGTGTGCAATTTAACAGGAGAACAAAAATGAATAAAAGGAAAGAAAACAAGTGAAGCCCAATAACTCAAAAGCCCATGAACTAAACGCTAAATATCCCGTTTCATAATGAATCCAAATTCCACACAATTCCTTCTCTCGACATTTCCATTCTAGTTATAAATAGAACCTTGCGTTCTTTATAGGAAAGGGGAGAAAACTGCCTCGCTCCTCTAATCCTCCCACTTTATAATATTCAAATAAAATCTATAAATTTAAATAAACTTAAATCCTAGCATCTCAATCCTCAGTCTAATGATCACATCAATTTGAGTAAGAAGTTATTAGAGCACAAACAACAATGGCTTGTTCAGTTGCAAAACCAGCCACGGAGCAGCTAGGTGTGGCTTGTTCAGTTTGTTGTAGCTGGTTCAAACCAGTTTCGTGGCTAGTGGGATGAACAGGGACTGGTTTTTAAACGGTGAAGTGTTCGTCATTATAAACATATAACGGTGAAGACTTCGTCATTATAAACTTATAACGGTGAAGTCTTCGCCGTTATAAACTTATAACAGCGAACACTTCGCCATTATAAGTACTAGCCGTTGAACAACAACGGCTAGCTCAACGGCTAGTATTTCCCCCCGTCTATAAACTCCCCCATTATTCCTCCTCCTTCCACACCACCTCTTCCTCATTTCTTTCTTCTCCAACACAAATTTTACACATGTCTTCTTCGTCCAAGCGCACATGAAAAAAAGTGTTGAGCAAAAAAGTGATGTCCATGTATCCTTCCACCGGCTATTCCGACCAACGTCCACCTAACCAACTTCAATCCCTTCGTCTGTCGCATGAATATGGCTATATGCCATATTCAAACATTCCCCATAGCCAACCATACCAACCACATGCTCGTCCTAGCTTTACTCCCGAACAACCTCCTTACTTTCATGCTACCACTCCATAGCCATATTACCAACAACGTCCTACTTTTGGCACGTACGAAGACCACTCGTCGTACATGTCATTGATGATGCAGAACGACCAACTTCAACAACAGCATCTTAGCGCAAAGCAGATAGAGATTCATGATCGAGATGCCATGCAGAATTTGTCTAGGCAATATTCGTATGCATATAATGATCCTATAACCGAAGAAATAAGTAGCGGTTCAGACGAGGAAGAAGACGAAGATCAAGAAGGCAACGTCGAAGACACGGAATACGACGATGAAGAAACCATTACAGAGTTGTCTGCGCCTCAAAGCTCAGAATATAACAAGAAGAAGAAGAAATGGAAATCATTATTTGGCATTTTTAGAAATCAGCTTAGGGAACCAGCTAAAGCTGATGTAGACGTTGGCATAGAAGACATCGACACGGAAAATGCTGAAGAGGAAGCTGCAGCAGACGACGATAGAAAAAAGCAAGTTAAGTTCACTTCTCAACAGTATGTTTCTCTTGCTAAATCATGGATACGTATTTCATAAAACAGTATTACTGGAAATAACATGAAAAGGAAAAAAATTTGCGAAAAAGTGGCGGATTATTATAACACCATAGAGCCATTGAAGAGAACCTGGGCTTTGCTTAGAGGTGGATATCGAGTAATGAATCCTGCATGCCAAAACTATTTGGCTACACTATCAAGGTTGGAGAGTAGACAGTGAAGCGATGCTGCTATGTATGCCATTGTAAGTTTTGTTTACGTTTTATTACATACTTTTTGAAAGATCACACTTTTTGAATATTATCATTTATTCATACATTTTGTACTTTGTTCTATAGATAGAAGAAGCACACAAGGAAAATCAACAGAAATACGGTCATCCATTCAAGTTTCAAGATTGCTTTGAACTTATTTCCGTCTACCGAAATGGAAGAATCCCAACAACTACATGTTCGAGCAATAAAATAAGGCAAGAAGAATGAACTACTCGGATTCAAGTCCAGGCAGCGATCCTAGTTCTCAGGAAAGATCGCCATTGTTTGGGAACACAGACGCACGTCCTCTTGGTAGAAACAAATCAATTCAGTTAGAGCAGCGGAGGGCCAAATTTTCAAGATTCATAGGTACTTTAGAGACGTCCACTAAGGAAACAAGCGAGCATAGAGCCAATTTTTCAGCACAAAGAAATCGCAGCGAAATGGAGTTTCAAAAAGCTATCATGGAAGATTGAGAGTTAAGGAGACAAGCCCAAGAGTGAAAGGAGGCTTTGATGAGAGAGAAGAACTACATCAGACCGATGACCTATGATTTTAGTAAGCTCTCTCCTCTACAGCAAAAACTTGTAACAGAGCAGTTGGAAAACTATAAGACTGCGTGAGACAGTGGAAGTGGAAGCGGAAGTGGTGCATCTAGAGATGGGTTTTAGATGGGTATCTGCTGTACTTGTTTAGTGTTGCTTTGTACATTATGTTTGGAAGTGTATTAGATGTGTATTTGGTATTTGTTGTTTGGGTTATAATATTATCGAATTAGTATGTAGTTTAGACTAAGATCTTTCAACATCTAAGTAAACAAGTTCCACAATAATATTACTAAACGTTGAACCTTAAAACTTTAAAACATGGTACAACATTCGCAATAATAAACTTATTACACAGAAACAAAGTACAAGATATATCGTAAAGCAAACATAGTACAGTAAACAAACAACTTCATCAATAACTTCTTAACAAACATCATCAACAACTTTATCAACAACTCCATCAAAAACTCCATAAACAAACACCTACGAATTCCTGCTGTTCCTTCCCCTATGTCCTCATAAACGATCAACCAATTGGTCACACAACTGAAAGTGTGCTGCTTGATCTTCATTATGCTGAACCTTAGAAACATATTCCTCCATCGAATTAATGTTTCACTGTTTTTTGTTAGAACCCTTAAACATGTCTAGGTAATTATTTTTTTATTTTTATACCCACCTCTTTCGCTCTCCACAATCATGTTATGAATTATTATACAAGCATACATAATTTCAGATAGAACTCTTGCGTCATGAAATCAGGCAGGGTTACGTAAAATCTGAAACCTTGCTTGTAAGACACCGAACGTACGTTCGATGTCCTTTCTATAACTTGCCACTTTTTCAGTGAAATAGCTCTCTTTGTCATCTCTTGGTAAGCTATAACCTTGCATTAAAGTTCACCACTTTGGATAAATGCCATCCACTAGGTAATATCCAGTTTTATGCTCAATGTTACCAATTTTGAACGAAACTTCCGTCGACAGTTCGTTAGATAGTTCGAAGAACAGGTATGACTATTTTAAAATATTCATATCATTTAACGAACCTGGCACTCCATTGAAAGCATGCCAAATCCATAAATCATCGGAAGCTACTACTTCAAGAATCATTGTTGGCACTTTTTTGTTTCCGGTAAACATTCCTTTCCAACCCGTTGGACAGTTCTTCCAAGCCCAATGCATGCAGTCCAAATTCCAAGCATACCTGGAAACCTCTAGCTTCTTCTCTAGATAGTATTCTAGCTACATCATTCGACGTTCGTAAGTATTCCCCAACGAACTGTTCGATCACTATCTTGTAGAATTCCTTTAGCCACTCTATTGCTGTCGATGATGCGATTCTGAAATATTCGTCCAGTTGATCACCAGATGTTCCGTAACTTAGCATACGTAAAGCAGCCGAGATTTTGATGTGGGGCGAATGCCTGGGTTCTAATGCTCCATTAAGCCTGTAAGTGAAATATGGGTTATTTCCATGAGTTTAAGATAAATTTGGGAGAAAACATCCAGGCTCATGCGAAATTGACGAAGGAACAAAGTTCTATCGTAGGTTGGATTCTCAATGAAATAGTCCTTCATCAACCTTTCATGTCGTCCAACATAGTCCCTCTTATATCGATAGTCAATCCATCCAGTCATACTACCACGGCGATTGCTCATAGATCCTTCTCCAAAAAATTAAGGATATCCTACTGCAGCTTGTTGCATTTGCAACTCTATGGTTTCATCATCCACTTCCTGTTCATTGTCGAAGCTTGGGCCTATTTCATGGTTGTACCGGTAATAATGGTAAGGATCCATTACTGTAGAGAGGCAGAAGTAATTTGATTTCTACACTTGCAATAGTTTTCATTGTTATTTTATTACTCCACGTAGCTAGGAAAGGACACACCATTCATCGGTCACAACTTACTCTACATAGCTAGGAAAGGACACACCATTCATCGGTCACAGGTTGCTCCATGTATCTAGGAAAGGAAGTAGAATTCATTAGTATTTGCTTGCTCCACGCAGCTAGGAAAGGACACACCATTCATCGGTCACAGCTTGCTCCACGCAGCTAGGAAAGGACACACCATTCATCGGTCACAGCTTGCTCCACGTAGCTAGGAAAGGACACACCATTCACCGGTCATAGGTTCCTCTACGTAGCTAGGAAAAGACACAAATTCATTGGTATTTCCTTGCTCCACGTAGCCAGGAAAGGACACCGAAGTAATGGATACAGTCCATCCAATTAATATTTATACTGTTAGTGATGCCATGAGAAGTTCATAGGATTCCAAATGGCTTATCCAGCGTGGACTCACTATAATTACTTGGTGTTGATTAAAGCTACATTCAGGCTAATCAGAGACACATAGAAGACTAGGTCGATAAGGATTTTTGGGTAACCGTCAATGAAGCTTACAATAACCATCTAGAATGTATGGTAAGAAGACGGAATTTGGATACTAGAAGTACATTTGTGACATTTACTAGAGCTTGCCTAAGGTATCGGAAAATTATAACTGAGGTAGATCGAGAAAATGTTTTCCAACTGACTTGGTCTACTATTGACTCCCTATATTTTATGGATCATCAAACACACTTTTTCGGTCATGCTACATATGATTTGTGGGTGAGCTATATTAGACAGTTTGAGTGAGTTCTTTGGTTTGTGGTTGACAATCTCTATATTTTATGTGTCCATGTCAGCTATTTCTACTAGTTGTGCTTCTTCCTATGTTTCTGTAACTATGTAATTTAGGGTTGTCTGCGTTTATTAATATAACTTGTATTTGTCTACGTGTACGCCCACACGTAATTTATGTATTTCCAAATGACTCAATCAACTTTCTATGAGTTATATTAGATAAAAATCCAAACACTTAAACAAACCACATATTTAAACAACCGGCATAGACAAAAATCCAAATACTTAAACAAACCACATGTTTAAACAAACGGCATATATAAACATCCAAATACTTAAACAAACCACATATTTAAACAAACGGCATAGATAAACATCCAAATACTTAAACATCCGAAAGACTTAAATATACCACGTACTTAAATAGCATAGATAAAAGTAGCTTAGTTATGGCCACCACATTGAAATTCTAATGAACTTAGCCTGTTGCGAAGTGCAGTTAGTTCTTGTTCCAATTTGGTTGCATATTCCACTACTCGATGAGGGAATGGATCATCAATCCATTCACATAATCCACAACCATTTGGAAAATTTTGGCATCTATAATGGCACCGTCCAATGTCGTTTTCGCTTCGCATGAAAGAATACGTAACCGACAGTCTACAAACACAAAATATTAGACTAGAGTCAACCTCTTGTTCCATCTGTATCGATTGATTATAGACTTGTCGGCGTTCTTGTGTGTTTCTACGGTGAAGTCTTCATACAACAGTAAGTCTTCGTCGCTCCGCTCTCAACCGATGCTCTTGCTCCTCTCTTCCATGTTCCCTCAGATCTTCGTAGTGTCTTTCTTACATTTCCACATACCATTCTGTTGGTGGTTCTGGGGAAGAAGGATTTGGTGGGAGTTCATGATTCAGTGGACCTTCGTATGAGTATGAAGAAGGATATGGAATATGGCTGTTAATGACCATAAAAGAGAGATTATGATTTCATATGTGTTGAACTATATGGTCTAGAGAGTGGATTTATTCTCTAAATTATCATTTAACTCTTATATTTGCTTCTCTTTTCTTTTAGTTAGTTAATTAATTCTCTAATTCTCTAGCTTAACTTTCTCTTCAACTTTGGTTAATTTGATTGAATAGAGATTTAAAATCATCAATTCCCTACGGATCGACCCGTATTCGCCATGTACTACAAGTGTACGCCGTGCGCTTGCTGTTATATTTTTATTTCTAAATTCGTTCAGTGGTTTTCAAAACCGATAGAAATTCCTTCGACGAACAAGTTTAAACACAATACACTTAAACCGCCGAACGAAATTAGAAATAAAAATATAACCGCAAGCGCACGACGTACACTAGGAGTACGTGGCGAATACGGGTCGATCCGCAGGGAATTGATGATTTTAAATCTCTATTCAATCAAATTAACCAAAGTTGAAGAGAAAGTTAAGCTAGAGAATTAGAGAATTAACTAACTAACTAAAAGAAAAGAGAAGCAAATATAAGAGTTAAATGACAATTTAGAGAATAAATCCACTCTTTGGATCATGTAGTTCAACACATATGAAATCATAATCTCTCTTTTATGGTCATTAGTGCTTTAATTGATGTGTCTATCATAAGTATGGCATATTTGTGCTATTAGTTAGCCAACATAAGCCATCAAACTTTGACACACCCCTTAAACCACTTACTAACTTTCATGAAACTTGACAATGAAAATGAAAATGAAATCTATTTTAAGTATGGCTATTAACTATTGATTAGAAATATAGACCATCAAATTTTAATTTCAAATCACTTTCTTTTGCCATAATCATATTTTGATGAAGAGGCATTTGCGTTAGTGATTGTTTAAGCATAGCCTATTTGGCATAAACAATATAGACTATCAAATTCAAGGCAAAAACAACAATTAAACCACTTCAATCATTCTTCATTAAGCACAAAAGGAGAGCATGAATTAACAAATAGTTGAAGCAACATAATTAGAGAGCTTCATTACCCCTAAATTGAAGGGGTTTAGCCTCTCATATTTGTCATTTGATTAACAAATGTAGCTAGCAACATGAAAGCAAAAAGAAAGGAAAATGAAAGCTAATGAAAAAGAGAGCTAATTAACAAGAATTAAAACTATTTTACTTGCATGAAAGTAAATCTACACTACAACATGAAGGGAAATGAACAAAAGAAGAAAAGAGCATGTATTGAAAATTGCATATAAAAAATTACATAAAAGAAATGGCTAAGTAGCCATGAAAAGAAAGAAGAGAACTTGATTTATTAGTAAGCCTAAACTAAACTAAAGAGAGACTAAGGGAGAGGGTTACATGAAACATAAGGGGTCTTTATACATGTATGAAACCCTAATTCATATTTTTGGGGAATGCCCAAAATACCCTTGAGAAAGTGTGGAGGCCAAGTAATCATTAGCTTCTACTAATCATCATTTAAGTGTACATGAAGCCATTAATTCCATAAGCATGTGCATTAGCCTCTAATTTGTACATTAAGGTAGGTGGGTAGGTGGGGTCCTCCATTATCATGCCTTTGAATTATTTCCATCTTCATTTCTTTATCTTCACTCTTGTGCATGCATACATCTTCACAAAACCACTTGTATATGAAGCCAAATTCCTATAAAATAATATAGAAATTTCCAATTAAATTTTCTTAAATTAATATATGCACAAAAACGACCATTTTTCCCTTGGATGAAGATGAATATATGACGATTTGAAAATAATATGAATTTTGGTTTAAACAAGTTAAAATACCCGATATGATCATTTATTTAATTTAAATAGATTAAATATGATGGTAAAAATATGCACATTTACGTGCACATCAGTTGTAGTCCACCATTATGATATACAATATGGAAAGTTGGAAGAGTGAGTGTATATCTCAATGGTAGAAGGAACTTATTTATATTAAAAGAGGAGCGTGTTTAGTAATCAAATATTACCGTTGGATAGATAAATTCACATTGTACCTATAGCTACAGTGTAGGAGAGGACGCTGCACTGAGTGGTTATGGATTTCTCTACGTGGCTAGGAGGGGACAAGGCACTGAATGGCTATAGTGTACGTATAACTACAGTGTAGGAGAGGACGCTGCACTAAATGGTTATGGATTGCTCTACGTGGCTAGGAGGGGACAACGCACTGAATGGCCACAGTTTACATATAGCTACAGTGTAGGGGAGGACGCTGCACTAAATGGTTATGGATTGCTCTACATGGCTAGGAGGGGACAAGGCACTGAATGGCTACAGTGTACGTATAGCTACAGTGTATGTATAGCTTCAGCGTGAGTAGGATGAGAGTGGTTGGCAGCTAAGTACTTATAAATAACACCTAGTTTGAGAGTTGTTACTCCTCATCTTCTACCATTTATATTTCACACTTCATATTCTCTTTAATATCGAACTCATACTGGTCACCAACTAAGCTATTAATACTCACAAAAGCATACGTTCAATGTTACGACCTATAACTCATTGAAATGTGGTTGATGTTGAACCAAAAGTTTAATACTCATCCAGAATGTATTTATCAACGCACGTATGATAGTACTTTTATTCCTTGGGAGCAACTACAGGTTGAAATTGAAAGATACCATGCAATCGTAGAAGAGTTGGAATTTGAAGAACCAACAACTTGCAACCGTGATAGGTGTGATTCGTATTATCTAGACTTGTATGACTTTTGTTTTACTGCCCATGAAGCTTACAATTACTACATGTACTGGATTCACTGGGGAGTAGCACCATGGCCATAATAAGACGATACTTATGTATTCACTCATTTATCATAGAAACGTCTTTTTGTTTGTATCACGCCTAAGTATTCGCTTATTTTGCTCAAGTATTCGGTGATTGTATCCTAGAAATGTATTTTGCTATGTATCCTATGTATGCATTTAACTTTGTATCACGTTTATGTCTTAAACTTTTAGGTGTGGGCAATGATATGATTTTTCTCTGACTGCGTTATACTAAAAAGTAAACAGTAATGTACCAATAAAGTAGTACAGTATAAACTGTTAAATGATCAGATACATAATGAATACATAGATAATAACATCAAAGATAGTATAGACATGGAAAATATTGAGATCGATGTATAAAATAAGTACAGTAGATATATCATCAGCCACAGTACGTGAATAATAACATGAACAGTAGATATACAGTAGAAAAACATGAAATATAGAAACATCGATGTATAAAATGAGTACAACAGATATATCATTTACCAGAATACGTGAAAAAAAACATCAACCACAAAAAAAACATGAAACATAATAGTCGATGTCATAGTACATGAATAATAACATCTGCCATGGTATATGAATAATAACATCAACAACAGCATAAATAAGGGACATTACATAAGATCAGTCCTCTGTATGTGGACGGGGACGTGTCCCGTCATCGACATCTCTACCACCACTCGGGCTAGCTAACTGGTTGTAGTACATACCAAAGTTGGCAAATCTATGAGGCTCTGTCTCTAGCAATGCCTGCAGTCGTGCTATCTCGGCTGCCTGTTGCTGCATCTCAGCATTATAATAGTCAATGCTACGCTTGTGCTCTACGTATCCTGTGTGTCGGATACCCATCTGTATGTCGTATAGATCGATGTACGATATCTGTAAGGGATCCGAATACTGGTCATGTGCTGGAGGATGATAAAAGTCAATGTAGCGGTCTGCTCCCTAAGTAGTAAGCACTCCCATGGTCCAACCAAAGTGAGAAGAAGCGGGCACGTAATCCGGTGCACGGTAGCCCTGACTAGGCTGGGTAACATCCTCGATAAACGGAGGTGCAATACTGTGTCATATAGCAGATGGACTGACCAAATCTATCGCCACTGCATGGGTAATGGTATTACCAGATGCATCATAAAATCTACATTGGAAATCAACGTATGATGGACCGACAATAACAAAGCTCTCTACCGGCCACTAACCAGCTGCTCTTGTCACGTCCAACTGATCTGTAGGGTAAATCATACATTGATAGGTATGAGGACGTGGATCATTAGGAATGGAATCGTAATCATAAAACTATCTCCAACACCTCTCACCAAGATACCAATATGCACCAAACTATAAGGGATATGATAATAGGGAAATCTCCGCTCGCCAAGCATCCTAGCAATCTGTATGAACTCAAGATTGATTGATATACTAGAATGAAATGGATGCCAAATAATCTGCCCTCTGTACATACTCAAATCAATCTGGTTGTGGGCAATCGAATAAACATGTCGGGATTCATTATCCCTAGGCTCCCTGTTGGTCGCACACCAAATTGACAAACGAGGGAAGAAAGTAGATGCGTCTGTGGTCAGTGTAACTAAATAAAAGTTATGACTATACTCAAAGTACCAGTACTGCAATAACTCCCAAAATCCATACAAGGAAACATGCGAGTCAGAGATGGTGCACTGCGCATCAAGACATCTGTAAAGGTACGCAAGAATAGGCGTACCCCAATCATACTGAATAGCACTATCGAAATCCAAATGACAAACCACCTCAATAAAGTCGACCGATAAGCTACTACTACTGGTGCTAAAAAATAAGTTACCCATGGGGTATAAAACAAATAATCTAGCGAGCTCCAAATTGTTCTCTAGAGAATAGTCGTTCAAGATGTTGTCCATGGCAGTAGTAATCGCACTAACTCGAATAGCGCCGGCAGCCTGATACGATGCCGACGAAGTGTCAAAGTGTGGCGAAGATCCTGAACAAGGGTGGCATCACGCCATCGAGATTCGTATGGGATCGGTGGAAAAGTAGTCACTCCTATGCTTATGCCGGTAAGCATAGAAAAGTCAAAAGGTGTAATTCCTAACTCACCGTAGGGAAAGTGAAATGTATGAATGGTTTTATACCACCGTAAAGCAATAACGACACACAATTGCACATCACCTTTGGTTACGTTACTGATGCCTAAAATTATAATTTACGTAACAAGTTAAAGTAAACTACAATAAATTAAGGGATTTTTTTAACGTAAATGGGTTATTTAGATTACCTAAAAAATGATGAAATCCAAGCTCATGTAAAAGTGCTATGACTCTATCAATGCTTGCCAATTTGCTATGGAAATATCTTAGGGTGTTGGCTAATGAACCACGTGAACGGATATTCCGCGACTGTTTATGTTAAAATGAATTTTTCGACATAAATTTAAAGCGATAAATTATTTAACTATTTTAAATTTTTAAAAAATACTTACAGCCAAGCTCGTCTGCGTGCTGACGTGCACTTCCCCTTCTGAAAGCACCCAAAAGTTAGTAAGTGTCGCCAACTTTGCCGCGCTAAGGTTCAGATCCTGAAAACCATTAAGCTCGGCAACTCTAGCGAAAGTCCGTTCCACTCCCCTGCGCGTTCTACCCGAACGAGCACCCATGCGGCCTTCGCGACCTTGACGACCGCCGTCTTCTTCGACTCCACCCTGATTATCGAGATTTTCGGTGGCTTATAGCAGCTCTTCTATTCCTTGCTCGTCCCCGTACGGTACAATAATCTGTTCTTCACCGCCTCTACCGGCGCCTCCGGCGCCGCTACTATTGCCTTCTCCGTGCATGAACTTTTTGGCGAATTTTTTTAGCATTCTAGACATTTCTTCGAGCGTGGATCTAAAAAATGAGCTTTAATTTGGGTATAGAGTAACGAATTTGGACTGTTGGGGGTAGAAATTGGTGATTTCGAAGGTTGATAGTGATGGAGTCGGCTACAAATGAAATAGGAGAAGATGATGAATGCAAACGGCGATGGCTAGGTTTTCTTGGTTATATATTTACAACGACGAAGTTTTCGCCGTTATAAATATATAGGTGAAAGCTTCACCATTATAAACATATAACGGTGAAGAATTTGCCGTTATATATATATAACGGTGAAAACTTCGCTGTTATAATTGTAGCAAACCATTCCTGTGGCTGGTTCCCCCTTATCTGGGCGCGCACCTCGTTCGCTCAGTTGAAAAACAGGAGAGAGACAGAAGTGAACAAGTCGGATTGTTGGTAATGGTCTTACAGTAAGGAGCATAAGGTGGAATAGTAGGGAAGCACGAGGGAATTAATAAGTCAAGTGATCATCTTCCATCAAAGTGAGTAATTCTAACACACATTTATGTCTGCAAGTGTTTATATTCAATGCCGAAGCAATAAATTATCTACAAGTTCTAACCGAACACAAATGCTGAAGTAAAACCACACATCACTGATTATATAAATAATTATCATATAGCACTAAATCTTTGTTTAGGGAATACAATGAACATGAAATGAAGAAATAAATTGCATATGTACAACAAACTAAAAATGATGGGGATTGAATCGAGTAGGCTAGGCACGGCTTAGTACCACACCATCATCAGGCAACCTAGACCGGTGGACTGGTCATAGTTGACCGGTGCACCAGTGGGAAGTGCACTCGAGCCATATGAGCTCGCCTGCTTGCATGTGTTCATTTTACTGCCATACCACTGTGCATGCATATAAGTTTTAAGTGCATGGTCGATTTTGTTGTGTGTAGAGCTGGGTAACGTGCATGGCTATATATGGATTCATATCTGCCTGTGTATGAATTTTAATATAATTAAGTATTAAACTATAATGAACCTAAGCTTGTCTCTTCCATGATCTTTCTTGTATTCTGAACGCACGCACACACACTAGATATACTTAATACACTTATAGACTTATACTTACATATAAATGAAAATGTTAGTTACAAAGATTACTAATTAGGAAAAAACAAACTGTTAAGTATGAGTGAAACAAGGCATTGTTTGGGTACGGGTGTTTGCAAGTGTATATATGGTGTGTGTGCAGCGTGTGGATGCGAATGTATATTGGGTGTTCAAATTTTACTGCTAACTGTTTTACTGCTCTAAAGGTTTGAATATTTAGCTTTATATCAGTGCCCATTTTATTGCCTTGTTTCTATTAATTTGATTCTTTAATAATTGTAACGAGTGTGAACCCGTGCTACGCACACGGCATTAAATGTAAAGCTTTAAAAAGACAATATTATGTTTTTGATAAAACCATATTTGTAAATCATGTTCAAACCAGAGTAATGTGAAAAAAAATGTATGCAACTGTTATATGTCGGACAATAAAATGTCATGCACAATATATGTTTCGATTCAATAGGTGCATTAGGAAACTAATCTAATGTATTATCCACTATATTATCAAATAGAAACTATTAGAACAACATAGTCTATACATCACAAAGGGATATATAGCAAGGTAATACATATGTAGCACTTGTATTCTCGAGCTATCATGTGTTGACAGGTCAATTGACCCAATTGATTCACTACAAATAATGGAGCTGTCTTAAAAAAAAATCGTTGCATAGAATGGTTCACGATGGCTCATGCACAAACAATTTTGATGCACAGTCCAACGTTCTTCTAAAATAAGGAGGATATATTCCTTTAGCACCTAAATAATAAATTGTACAGTTTGGTCATCAAACTCATTTGAAAGCATAGTAGCTAGCTGGGCAATAGAAAATAAAATAGATGACCTAATATTTCCAATTAAGGAAATACTAACTTGTGACAAATATATCAGCATCAAAAATAAATTACATCAAATGAAATATATTTTGTTTGAAAGACGAATGAAAGGGTGTTATTTAAATCTTGTCAAATACATGAATATCAAATTGTGCTGAACAAAGAAGTCAAGCGAGGCTAAATTAAGTCCATAAAAGCAAATGTTTACAGCATTACAACAGATAAGCAGAAGGATTATTTGGTTCGATACACATAAAAAATGATGAAGAAAAATTAGTGTTCGGATAAAAGTGTAGCATCATTGACCAAGCAGCATATGCTGATAGATGTTGTCATCCTTCCATGTCCTCATGGCCAAACCCAAATGGATCGAATGTTCATCTATTTACCATAATGATAAGCTTACTATTAGAGAACAGTGACAATGTTACACAATTTGGTAAAGACAACAAGCTCCATATTAATTAGCATATGAAAAGCAGATCAATGTGCAAAAGATGACCCTTGTTGAGAAAATGTAAATCAAGTAGATTTTTAAAAATCAAAATAAGCGTACGGATTGCAATTATATTTATCTATTGTTACCATCGAATATTTATTTCTATAAATATAGAAATATTTATTAAATGACAGTTAACATGATCATTTAATTCAACTCATTTCCTAGTAACTTTTTTAAAATTTCAATCAATATTCTTTCCTCTTGCTTTTTTATATAGAAAATAAAATATATACTCAATGCATTAAATTTATTTCCCAACCTTTCATACTACCGAAAATGATATGAACACAAAAATATAATCTTCTAAAGCTTTAATATATACTCGCTCATTTTATCAAAGTCATTTGATGATTGAAATGAACTTATGGCAGCTTAAACTAACTTCATTGAAACATAGGACCATCGCTTAGTGGTTAGAATGTGCGAAGTAGATTGAAGATGAAAATTAATGTATTAGTTAAAAAATTCAAAGTTAATTGGATAACTTAGATACCAACACATAGTTTCACTTTTTTTTGAAACATACATTAAATTGATTCTTATCATGCATTCAAGTTCATAATCCCAAATAGTGAATATAATTAATGCTTGAAATCTAAATAAATCCCTTGAATTATAATGATTAGCATAATAAAGCTTCATTTTTTTCAGGGTGTAACATATACTACACAACCAAACATAAATTGACCAATGAAGTGCCATACAATAATATTTGAATCTAATCCTTACTCTTACTTACCATGGTAGCTATAACTTAATGGTATTTTGAATCAGTTGTAGCAAATGGAAAATAGAAAAGCAAAATTTCGTCATAATAAGGACATAATATAAGCAACTTTGATGAACTGATAAGGTAAAACTAAATAAACCGCCCAATATACTACGTAAGTGGAAAAACTTATGTAAGCAACTTTGTTAACCTTGTAGCAGTCAATTACTTCCAATCAACATACATTGACGGTTTGTAAACAAAGTATAAATTATAAAAAAAATGTACAACATATATTAGATTATAAATCAAAGTAGAAAAATTATTAGCATAATTTTAGTTGTATTATCTTGTGCTTTGCTGTTCAAATATAGTTACTCGTCCTTTAGCAATCCAAGAAAAAAATAATGTATAGTTTAGCTGAAAGACAACAACAGTACGTCAATTTTTTTAATTGTTATATCTTTGCTCAGTACCTTAGAAAGCCATAGGGCAACATACCATAACTTCCAGTAAATATAAGAAGTAAGAAATTCAAAGTAGGATACATCTTTCGCATGTTCTGCATAATAAAATCATCTTAGTGGGAACAAAAAATAAATTCCAAGATCAATACTGGTAAAGTATCATTAAACGATAAAAAAGGTAGAAAACAAAGAAAATGAATATGCAGTTTAAGTTACAGTAAATAGTAAAATAATTCCAATGAAATGAAAACTAATCAAAATTCTTGAATTACAGATGTGAAATATGGTTGTCAAATTTATAGCCTGGTACAATAAAAAAGTAGGAAAAAGTTATATTTATAAAGAAAACATGGATTTAATTTGGAAATAGTAGTTGATTATGATACGATTACTTCCAACAAAAATTGCTCTTTCAATTTTGGGAAGAAATAAAGTAATAAGGTAGGAGCAGATCATACAATTCATTTAGAGAAATTCTAAGAAATTAATATAAGTATTTCCGAATGAAATGGTTAAATTTTTTATCTTCTTATATCAATGTTACTAACGGCGACTAATTTTTTTGATATATTGTGAAGTAAACATAGGATGATATGAATTAATGCATCTAAAATTTTTGTTTCCTTTATCTTTGCTACATTTGTTAGGAAGACAAAAATAACATACCATAACAATAGTGTTTATTATTTGCTTTATTTAATTAAAGCAAGGAATCAATTCTAAGAACACAATTGGTTAAGTACTGTAAGGTTTGGTGAAAGAGTGAAATTGAATAGACATAAAAGCCATGGTAAATACAAATATATTGCCTTTGATATAGGAACACAAATCAAAGTTTATATTGCAAACAAAGAAAATAGGTGATTTCTTTTGAATTACAAATGATGGCTATGATTGCATTTGGCAATACACTATCTCTAAGGACAACAGATCTAAAAACAAATAATTGAGTAGATGAGGCAAACAACCAAAGGTTTGGAACGACTATAATAAAGATAGGACATACTGTTTTGTTAGGAGAATGAAGAAACCGAGCACAAAGAAATCAAACACAAAATTCATACATTTGATTGTATAGAACACAATATACTTGATTAGTTTATTATTAAAAGAAATTGTATTGTTATGGTAACAAAAAAGCATGAATAAAAATTTCATAATAACACATAAGACTACAAAGGTAATAAAATTGTAAATAAGGATAGATAGTAAGAGCTCTACTGTTATAAATATGTGAACAATCCTTTTATGTGCATATGTTTAATACACAACTTATTCATAATGGTCACACCACTTTAACTAACATTAAATACTTCTTCAATCAATATTTTACATCAGACAATCAAATTGATGATATTGGCATGATCACAATCATAAAAGAAATTATTTAAAACACACTTAAGATGTCATTATTGGAGAACAAAGGAACCAAGCACAAACAAATCAAACACAAAATTCATAAATTTAATTGTGTAGAACACAATATAATTGATTAGTTTACTGTTAGAAGAAATTGTATTGTTAGAGTAACAAAAAAGCATGAATAAAAATTTCATAAAACATATAAGGCTATAAAGGTAATAAAATTGTAAATGAGGATTAATAGTTGGAAAAAGGTTTGAAAATGACAGCATAGAATGATTTAAAATTGATAATATTGACACAATCACGGACATAAAAGAAACAAAATATTTTAAACACACCTAAAATGACATTATTGTGTATTTTTGTTTTACTTTTATGATTATGATACTCATAATTAGGTATATATCTTTTTAGGTAACATGAAACACTTCTGCAATAATAGAGGAAATTGTAAATAAAATCCAGGAGATAACCACGCATCGCCAAACATGAACACACAAAAATTGAAAAAGTCGAAAAAGGTTTAAAAATGAGAACATATAGTAATTTAATTGTAAACCTGATCTGAAGCAGATATGATTATGGAAAATCTAAAAACTTCATACAAAATAAGGATTAAAACTATAATATAACAGTCTAAAATGAAAACTTACATATTGATTTGGTGAAAAGAACCAAAGCATGGGGATCAGATGCAAAAACGTTCCTAAGAAAACAACTTCAGAATTTAAAAAATCAACAACTTTTAACTACTTTGAAAATGATTAAATGAAAGTAATCAACAAACAATTTTAAACTACTATGAAAAAGATGAAATGAAAGGTACCAAATAAAAAACATCAAGATTCGTCTTCGTTGATGATAGTTTCCTACAAAATGAAAACACCTAGATTCCAGATCCAGATAGTTCTAATTCAATGGTTTTTTACAAAATTAAAGGTGTTCTTAAGTAACATGAAACACTTTACAATAATAGAAGAAATTGTAAATAAAATCTAGGAGACAACCACGCATCACCAAACATGAACACAAAAATATTTAAAAAGTTTAAAAATGAGAACATACAGTAGTTTAATTATAGACTTGATCTGAAGCAGATAAGATTATGGCAAATATGGAAAATTTATACAAAATAAGGATTAAAACTATAATATAAAAATCTAAAAATGAAAACTTACCTATTGATCTGGTGAAAAAAACCAAAGCATGGGACGGACGCAGAAACGTTCCTAAGAAAATAACTTCAAAAATGAAGAAAATCAACAACTTTTAACTACTTTGAAAATGATGAAATGAAAGTAATTAGCAAACAACTTTATACTCCTGTGAAAAAATGAAAAGAAAGTAACCAAATAAAAAACATTCAAATTCGCTAGATTCCAGATGGTTCTAATTCAACGTTTCTTACAAAACAGAAGGTGTTTCCTTAAATGATTTGAAAGAAATATAGTTTATGAGAATCAAGAGAGAAAATAAAAATTAGATATGTTGACAAAATTGGAAAACATATTAGAAGATTGAATTAAACAGAAATGGAGATAGGGTTTTAGGAAGATGAATTTGTAAATTAATGGGAAGAGAGGACGAAGTTATAGAAAAAGAACGTTTTCCTAATTATTAATAAATTAAGAACAGAAGAATGCTAAGAGACAAAACAATGAATAATAATAAATACAATGGATACATGAATTGTGATTAAAAAAGAGTCGGAGGGGGCAATTGCAAATTGTTTACTCAAATCGATGAGAGATAAGTGTTTGGCTTCAGATTGAATGAGAAATAAGAATACGAAAAATCTTTTATTCTCTTTTATATATAATAGAATAGATATGGTTACTGCGCTTTATCTTACACTTTTATATTGTGTTCATATTACTTGGGTGCGCATATGTACAACACTATAATAGTGAAATTTTTTCCATTTTATAATTAAAATAACTATTTACATTCAAAACAAACTAAACTAAATATTCTTTAACTCTAACATTCACTAGATATTATATATATGTGTGTGTAAGTTTAGAGAGGTGTGTGTTTTCGCATGTATGAGCTTTAGTTCATGGGATGGGTGTCAGGTTGTACATTTATATAACCTGTGTGAGTTAATGTCCCTGTATTTTTTTTGTATATGTGCATATGTGATGTGTAAGTGGGTGAGTATAGTGGTGAATGGCAATGTGTACTATGTTCAAGTGGGGAAGTGTATGCGTGTGTATGTGTTTTGTTTTCATGTATGCATGAGTGAATCTAAGTGTGTATGCACTGGTATGAGAGGGTCTTGTTATACTTAAGTGCGTGTGCATTGGTAAATATATGGTTGCCACATACATTATTTTGATTTGCTGAGTACTTTTAGCCTTTTGAATCTTATTATGCTGATATATTTTGCTGTTATAAATGTAAATATAAGTTTATAAATAAACAAGGTGAAATTGACTATATTATATAAATAGTTTATCATTGTTATTTTTAATACGTATATATATGATTTAAGTGTTTTAAAAAAAATTCCGACTAAGAACAAAGTAAATTAATTTGGATGCTTTATAATCATTTAAATAATTATTTGATTGATTTTGGGAATATGAATTTATTATTAGTATTTATTTTTGTTATATGAAATTATATGTATTGAAAGTTTTATTATTAAGATGGATTCATCCAATTATATTTATTTAAAGCTATTTTTTATTAGTTTCAAATTTCAAATTTCTTATTTTCTTTATAATGATTGTGATGATATGATTGATCCACCGTTGATACTATTTTGATGACTGATTTGATATAATACGGTGATGATATCTTTGTGTTGTGACATTTTATATTGGATTTGTGAGATTTTATTTCTATGTGACAAGAAATTTGAATAAACGGTTTAGAGATACCATTTGGTATGAGATTTTTGGTAACACTTTTCTGGTTATTCATTGGACTTGTCATATTGAAATATCTAGTGTGGATTGAGTATAGTTCATGAGCATCGAATAATTATCTGAGTAACATGCAGTGGTATGAGACACTATTATGTTATTGTTTGATTATTCTTTATAAGTAAATGTCACTCAAACGGGGATTACTCATGTATATGATGATACTCGCTGCGGTGAGTACATTATAATTACGTGGTGACTTATAGGTCTAGCCGTATGTCGATGTGGGATTGAGCTCTAGTATATTATTGTCACATGGGAACTTATATTGAGCCGTGTGTCGGCTTATGTTTAGAGCTATATATGGATAATGGATATGAGTATTATATGTTATCCACTTGTTTTCCAATTCTCTTTATGGTTTTGGAGTGAACCAAATTGGCCAGTATCCACCCTAGCGGCCTGATTATTGGGGTCGTGCACTAGATCCACTACACCGTTTTTGGATATTTTGGATGAGTATCACAAGATTGGTAGTTGGTAGAGTAGGTGCCCTACAACCCCTTGTGTTGCATAGGCCAACATTTTGTTGCCTACAGGGGCAAAGCAGGGTCATGACTGGGGCTACATGTAGACGAGCCACTGGTAGATGGGGTCATGATGTCCATCGAGGTAACTGAAGTCTATAGGGATAGGCGGTACTCTACTGGAGGCAAGTAGTCCTTAGTCCCTGGAACATGCTATGCGTTACGGTCTCCCTTTCTGGTTCAAGGCTATGCATGTGATGTGGATAGACATATATTATTCACTATCCCATGAGGTGGCTATACTAGAGGCTGTGTGTCTAAAGTGTAGTCAGTCCCCGTATATCCGTAGTCTTCTGATTTGATATTTTAGGGATAGCCTCTTTGTGCTGATTGTGATTTGGATTGTGATAGATTATCTTTGTAATTTGTATAATATTGGATATTATTCGAATGATTTATAGGGCCATCTCACATTATCAATTGATTATATAATTTTATGATATTATATACTAGGGCATTGATGTGTGCTAGCCCGATTGCTGATTTCATTTTGTATAATGACGATGTATGGATGATTCACCCATTAGATATAGTATTCTTGATCTCTTTTGAATTGTTTTATATGGGTGATGACATCATTACGCATGGTTTTGGTGATATTTATATTATGAGATATTTCTCTGATATTTTAAGATGTTATAATTGTCTTTTAAGATGTTATAATCGTAAACTATGCATATGTCTCCCTTTATATATATATGTATGTATGTATGTATTATATATTATATATTTAATTTTATCTTACAGTCATTAATACGATTTGTTATGCTGTCTTATCACGTATTATCCTAGCCTGTACTGTTCTACCTATATATATTGGGGATAAATAAAGCTAGGAATTCAGTTTAGCAGATTGTTACTTTGTATAGTACCGACTCTTGTATGTATATTCTAATAATGCATAATGAATATACTATGTAAATTTGTGTAATATATATTATCGATGCGATTCTGACTCTGTGTTCTCTATTTATATACTGTATATTTTGTACTGTTCTGTTCTACAGGCACACGTGATTATTGTTTTGTGCAGACACTACGTACGTATATGTAAGTTGTTCATTCGATGTTTAAATACATACCAGTGTTAATTCAAGGGAATATTCATGTATGTACCCCATATAGCCTCATTTTAGATCTTCTCGTCTTTTTTTATCAGGGCAGCACTGATCGCGTGGTCAGTCATTGCCAAATATAGATACAAATCCTCCCCGTCGATGGGCTTGCGTAGTACTGGAGAGTGGCCAAATACCACTTTAGCTCCTCGAATTCCTTGATGCACTTCATTCTAAGTGAACAAATTTCCCTTCTTAATGAGGTCAAAGAAAGGGATACATCGTTCGGTAGCCTTCGACATAAACTGGCTCGAATGCTGCTACCATCCCATCCAAGCTTTGCATTTGTTTCGTAGTTATGAGGACTTGCATATCTTGGATGGCTTGGATTTTGTCGAGATTAGCTTTAGTACCTTGGCGCTCACAACATAACCAAGGAATTTACGAGACCGGACAACAAAGGAGATTTCTTGGGATTCGGCTTTATGTTGTATTGGCGCAGTATGTTGAAAATCTCGACCAGGTAGATGCATCATCTATGGACAATTGGATGAGCCACTTATTAAGTACATAATAGCGAGGAACTTCCCATCGACCACAAGTAAGCTAGGAAGATTTTTTGCCGAGCTCCCCGATACATGGTCATAGATGGGATGCTCTACAAATAGAGGTACTCTACATCACTTCAGCAGTGCATGTCTAAAGACGAAGCCGATAAGATCCTGGAAAGCCGCGTCAAGGGTTTTGTAGGGATCACGCGGAGAGGAAAAGCCTACCAGAAAAGGCCGCTCATCAAGGCTACTATTGGCCTACTATGATTAAAGATAATATGGACTATGTCAAGAAATGCATCCGGTGTCAGCAGTTTGTCGAGATCCGCAGAGCCTTTCCTACACTTCTTAACCCTATAAATTTCACATGGTTGTTCAACACATGGGGGATTGACTTGATAGGCAAGCTACCTAATACCAAGGGAGGGTACAACCATGCCATTGTTGCCGTCATTTTTGAACTGTAGTCACCACCATAAGATTTTGAACTTCGTCATGAAGAACATCGTCTGCCGATTCGGCCTACCGGAAAAGATTACCACCGACAATGGCACTCAATTTGAGGGCAGCCTCCTTTAGGACTTCTGCTCAAGAAAAGGATGCGAGAAGTGCTTCTCTTCCATCGCCCATCCTCAAACCAATGGACAAGTTAAGGCCATTAAAAAATATCAAGTAAACACTCAAGAAACGCCTCCCAAAAGCTAAAGGAAATTGGGTCTAAGAACTACCGCTCGTTCTCTGGTCATATCGTACCTCCAACCGCACTCCAATTGGCCGTACTCCTTTCTAGCTTTCCTATGGGTATCAAGCCATGCTATAGAAGTAGAAATCCCACTACCTTAGTGTCTAACCTACGAGCTCGAGTAAAACAACGAGCTACTCAAGCTCAGACTATACACTGTTGAAGAATGAAGAAACGAAGTCGAACTTTGCATCGAAGCCTACAAGAGGAAGATAGCCAAGCACTATAACTCAAGATTAAAGCTTTGGAAACTCATTTTCGATGATCTAGTCCTACGCTTGGTGTTCAAAAATACAATGAAACCGACCGAAGGAGTGCTCGACCGAACTGAGAGGGGTCATATGTTATAAGTGCCATCTTAACAAATAGTGCCTACTACCTCACTCACCCATACAGAACCTACATCTCCCGCATTTTGAACTCCATGCACCTCCTAACCTATCATATATAAGAGCTAGCCATAATTATAAAGCTATGTAATGCATTAAGGGGATTACATAGAAGACTTCGGAGCCAACTTTGTTCAATGCGATCGCTAAGGTTATCCAACGAGGATGAGTTTTTATGTGCTCAGTACTTTATTTGGGGACTACCGACCTCCCAAGGACCACATGAGCCATTCAATGCTCCTCTCCTTGCTAATCAACTATCCAGTAAGGGTGAATTACCATACATTCACTTCCTTGCTTGGGGCCAGCTAAGCGGGCGACGTGGCACCCAATAGAACCTTCAAGCCCACGCTTAGGTTCATGGCGGGACCGCCTGCCACCCCTATAGGCTATCCAAAGAAGAATGAGTTATTATATGCTCGTTACCTTATTAGGAACCGCCGACCCTCATTACCAAGTTCAAAGTGAGCCTCAACTCCCTTACTTGCTGAATGGCTATCCACGAGGGTGAATTACCGTGCATTCACTTCCTTGTTGGGGACTGCCATACTATCCAGCAAGATTGAATCACCATGCAGTCACTTCATTGCTTAGGGACTACCCACTACCATGTGATTTTGGATGAAACGTCTATCCCCTTCATATCAGGGTGCGCCAACGAGGTGAGATGTGACTACAATTGTTTCCTATCCTCCATTCATATTGTCACTCGTCCTCGTATGGGATGGAGCACTATTGCCAAGACTGATGTTATTACCCTAAGTGACATCGAAGTTCAGCATCTGCAATGCACTCGCATAAAAATAATTTGGGCCTAACATCAACTACTAGCCTGTCACCAAGAGAACCTTCGAGCCTCTTAATGCTCAGGTTTGTGCCAGGACAGCCTGCTACTCAATCCTACAGCGTGTCACCCAGTATAACCTTCAAGCCACTCAATGCTCAGGTTCATGTCCAGTAACACCCGAAGGTGGAAGCCTGACAACCATCTCATGGCGTGCTTGGGCCGGGTACCCTATGAAGAATGGCTCAGAACTCAATCTCCTAAGTTGTAACACCTCGAAATTTTAACTACTGAATATTTAAATAATTAATTTAAATACGTAATCATTAATTGACGGAACATCCATTATACTCGATTATTTCAAAGATGGACGATTTGGATCTCAAGACATACGTAGATGAGACTGCTTTTTGGAGAAGAGAAAAATGAGTATAAACTTGACTATGTTTAGAGTCGATAATTTTCGAGGATGTATAGTGCCGGATGAAGAGAATTTGGGCTAAGCCCATTAGTTTCCTATAAGTAGCTAATTCCTTTCATTTCCTCTCATTCACTTTTAATTCACATTAGTTTCTTCTCCTCCTCTCCTAATCTTTTCATAATCACCCCTTAATCCCTTTTTAATCCCTAGCCCTAAGCCCTTCAAATATTTTTTTTTAAAATCAAATAAAAATCATCATAAATCCTCTCTTCCTATTCTCCATAAAACCCAAGAAGGAATTAGCATGAAGTGGAGTTTAGATAGAGATCTTAAATTTAAAGTAAGCTTAGATTTGGGTTTTGGTAATTTTGAGCTTGGTTTGGAGGAGAAGAGCTGAGTGAGATGATTCTCCTATTTAATTTACTTGTTAAACTTTATATATTTAATTAGTAATAATAATGAAGTTATGTGATTTGGATAATTCTATGTTATGATTTAGGTTTTTATTTATGATGTAAATATGTTTCCTTTAGATAGTTAATTATTTGGATCCTTAGTCATCATGTTTGGAAAAGTTAGTAAGCTCTAGAATGGATTTTGATTTAATTGGATGATTGGTTCGATTATCGATTAATTAAGCAATGTAATGATGTGCATGTCATTAGAAACATTTATTAAACTATTTGAATTGATTTAAGAAAAGTTAGTATGCTAATTAAGTGAGTTAGGAGCTCCACACTTATTATTAAAGTGATTAGAGGCATACTGAAGCTTAATTGGTATTTATAAATGTTATTTATGAGAAGAAATGAATTATAAAATATTGGACTATTTTATAAAATGAATTTAGTAAGCTAATTAGGCAAGTTAAGAGCTACATTTATTATTAAAGTGATTAGAGGCTTAATGAAGCTTAATTAGTACTTATAAATATTATTGAAGTAAGGAAATAATTTTATAAGTGAAAGATATATTTTATAAAATAATATGAGATTTTATAAAATAAGAATGAAGGTGTATTTTATAAAATAAAATGAGATTTCATAAAATAACAATAAAGATATATTTTATAAAATGGAATGAGATTTTATAAAATAGTATAAACGACATCTTTTATAAAAATATGAGATTTTATAAAAGAATGAAGAAGTAGTATTTTATAAAAGTATGAGATTTTATAAAAGAATAAAGAAGTGGTATTTTATATAAAAAAATGAGATTTTATAAAATAATATTGAAGAAATATTTTATGAAAATATGAGATTTCGTAAAATAATACAAAAGAAGTATTTTATATAAGTATGATACTTTATAAAATAATAAGAAGGGAATATTTTATAAAGTGGTTATAAAGTTTATAAAATAATTATGAGATGAATACTTAATTCTTGATAAGGGAATTAAGTATTATAAGAGCTTAAAAATAATTTATAAGCTAGTTTGGTATTTTATAAAATAATGAAATGATTCTATAAAATGGTAGAAAAGAAGATTTGACTTTTATAGAAAAGATTTGATAAATAAAAGTTAGATTTGATTATTAAATAATTAAATTATTGTTTAAATAGTGTATGGATAAGTACACATATATGTGTATTTGAAGTTATATAGTAATCAATACACTTCTTATATTATAATTAGAATAGTTGAATTGTTTGGATGGTTGATAATATTTGCTTATTTGTGTAAATAATTGTATATGCATATGGAATGTCCGTATGTGTATATAAGCACATCATGAGCAATCTCATATTGCCATAGCAACCATCGAGTGCGCAAAGTTGCATGAGAGCGTGATCGCTCCGGTGAAGCTCAAAACGTGATTTGTGAATTTTTATGTGTTTGTGTATACATGTGGGCATATGCGTGCATGAGCATGTGTATCGACACACGTGTGATTATCACATGAGGCAAGCAAGTTGTTTAAGTTCATTTGGGCGTGGTAGAGGAGCATGGATTGTTGAAATCGTCCCGGTGAGACTCTATATGAGAAAGAGTGGGATTTGCATCGAAACTGGTTGCCAAATACTTAAGAAACCACTTCCAAAACATCAACCTAATGAACTCTTGAAGTTGTCCGATGTGGCAAAGGAAAACTATGGGAGCTAGGCGACTCATCGGGTGAAGCGACGGAGAAGATGGGGCATGAATCGACGACCGTTCGGGAGGTTCCTACCTTCCCTAGGCTCATTGCCTGGGAATTGTCATTTTCAGTCGATCGAGGGTCACATTCAGTCGACTGAATATGTGTTAAAAACATTCTATAGGGGGAAAGCCAAACAGTAAATTGGAGGAGGCAGGCTCTGTCGACTAAATGGAATTCCTGATCTACTAAATGCCTGGAGCAGGGAATGCCTTCGGGGATTTCTTTACATGTTCGAGTGCGGTTATTCATGAGACTTTAGCACGACTTTGGGAATCCTTCAGGCTACTCGAGAAATCAAAATGCAAATCAGAGCTTGAGATTTGAATGTAATGTATAATGCTACGTATGCAGTCAATGATCATCGGATATGATATCAATGTACTGCTTGATTACACAGTCACGTTTGGTGAGCATATATGATTGAGCGGAGTTAGTCCATGCCCTTTGGATTTGACTTTGAGGTAGATATGTTCGAAGAATGGTATCAGTCTTATGATTGCGATTGTCTTATGATTGCGATCGTCTTATGATTGCGACCGTACTCTGTATTGATCTAATATTAGTGATCATACATCGTATTGGCCTTATATATGTGGCCATACATATTATTAGTCTTTCAGTAGTGACCATCTATATGGACAAATGATGGCGAGATATCAGTCTTCATTTATGAGAGGCATATTTGATTACGTGATGTTATATATATATATATATGTATATATATATATATATATGAAATCAGTGTTCCTTTGTGGTCACGATGGCATATTATACAGGATGACCGTTATTCTCTTTTGTTGAGACGTTAAGCGAATTTGCTAAGAAATCCTTGATGTCCTAGAGGGGGATGATGACTAGGTTTCAAGTATATAGAGTAGGTCAGATATCACCTATGCTTGCTTCAGAGGGTATGATAAGATCCTGCAGGAGACTGTGTATCTTGAACTCTTAAAGGAAATCATTGGATTGTGATAGATGTTCGTAGTGGACTTCACCCATCGGTAATGACGGGTATCAATTTGTATTCTTTGGTTGTCTTCCAATTCTATATTGTGTGTATTGTTAGTTGGCTGATGTTATTGTTGTTACATTTACTATTATTATGTACTTCACGATAGACTTATATTATGATCGCTCTACTTTTGGATGTTGGGTTACCTTTATTATAGTATGATTGTTACATTTTAGTCACATTATATTAGTTGTGCTGACTCGTTGATTACATGAGAAGAGTAGGTTATGGTATGATTTTCTATCTTTTGGACATGTTTACTTTACTTATTTATGGATAGTCCGGATTACTCTTGAGCCACGATTGTGGAGAGGGTCGGTTCTGCCTTAGTAATTCCTGTTTATTTATATATAGCTTTCATACATAGTATTTTGAGATAGTTCCCCGTACATCAGGCTTTATGTCTAGCCCATATTTTGTTTTGCTATTTATGTCATGACAACTCTTTGGTACTCGACTGAGTAGTTTAGGAGTCATGTGCTTTTGGGGATCACTATTAGAGCGGTGCAACTGGAGCTTTGGAGGCGAAGATGACACTTGGTTATCTATCTACTTGATATCGTAGTAGTACATGACATAAGTTATTTGTATATGAGACTTATTATATCAGATATTTTATTCTGACTCTCTATATGGATATTTATTTATCAGTTACTTCCGCTAGTATAGTTTCTTATATATTGTTCATCCAATTCTGTTCATGTATATTCAATATATTATAAGTTATCATTCCGACGTGAGATTGCATCATTATGCCTGGATATTGTGTTTTATTTCTTCTTCTTTTTTTCTTTTATTAACAAGTCGTCTTTTATGGAATTCGAAAGTTAGGTGTTGATATGTGGCGTTGATTTTTAGGCATTACGAAGGGCGTGTTGTTACAGTAACCGGCCTTATGACCCCTATCTATTAATCTATTTTTTTGCTTAAATCCCATAATCATGGAATTGGGTCTATTCCATGGCCCATTACCAAAATTATTATTAATTCTATCTTAAAAATTATAGGACCACTGCTATTCAACAACATTGATCGACCACCACTGACATGGCAGTGATAGTCAATCGACGTCCAAAGATGGCCAGAGAAAGGTGGATTTCAACCAAAGAACAATATTGCAACATCAAACATTACAAGCAAACAGTAGCAACAACAATAGAAAAAAACACACAAAAGCTCAAAACTTGGCCATGGTTATAGCGTTCATAGTGGTGGAGAAGAAGGAGAAGAGGGAAACTTACTTTTTATTGAAGAGGAGCTTGGAAAGCTGATTTTTTTAGGGTTTTTAAGCTTACTAATGGCAAAAACATTTTTTCCTTTGGTAAAGAGTAAAAGAAGATGGGATGAAGGCTATTTAAATACCCACCCCCTCAATCTCAGTGATTGTATTCCAAGTGCCACCATATCTCGACCATCTAGGAGAAACCAATGCATTGTCACTTCATCCACGTTAGAAATGAGAGCACTCTACAACATTTGAAAAAAGGGAACTCATTCAATGACAAAGTGCCATGTAGGGGATGCATCAAATGCACAGTAGGAGAACCAGTCGGCATGATCTTTGTGGCTTGACAAGCCTGCTGCTTCTCATAGAGATAGGCTTGGGGGAAAAATATTTCTCAAATTTCTTACAAGTTTAATTAGCAGGCTAATTAAGCACGACCCGACACATACCAAGCCAGCCCAGCAAATCTTAGTCTGGCCGGTGCATGCCAGCCTAAAACTAGTCTAGCCCCTAGCAAGTTTAACTACTCGGCAACCCTCTGGTTAATTGTTAGTCAGGCAACTCAAGATGGTTTCAATGGCCAAATCACCAGAGAAGACTAGCTCAAGCATAACCCGTTATTAGCTCGGCTTCGTCATAGCCCGCCTTTGACTGGTCCCAAGTAGCCCGTCTCGTCATTCCATAAGCGGATGGGCACGTCCCTTGCAACTTGGTCCTAAGCACCATTCAACTTTCCCCTGCAAGCTTTGGAAGTAAGCAATCGGCCACTCATGGTGGTCCACACCCACTGTAGCTCCATGCCAGCCCATCCACTCAACAAAACTCTAAGCCCATTGCCAGCCAACACAACTCAAGACGACTTCAACAGCCAACTCATTAGGTAAGATCGGCTCAAGCATGACCCATCTTTGTCCCGGCTTCATCACAACCCGCCTTCTACCATCCCCAAGCAGCTTGGTCCCTTGTAACATTCAGCTCTCCTCTAGTGTCATCAAGCCAGCACTGCCCAAGGAAAGCGATTCATCCGCCTTGCATTTAGGCAAGCAAAAGTAAATGACAATCCATACAAGCTGTATTAGATACTGTAGCAAGTCAGCCAAAAGTATACCTACTATAGTATGCCGTCAACGTTGAATGCACATTATATGGAATCCACACGCCTAGTACGATGGAACAACTAACTTACTCCTCAGCCACACATTCCAACCTCTCATTATACCTATCTTCCATTAGCAAGTGCGATCAGATCGATGGCCGAGCATGCTTGTTACCAATTTAATTAACTACGTAATCTTATCCATCCAACATCCACTACAGCCACTATAAATACCTCATGCCTTACTACAGCAGGGGGGTCGACTTTTAAGCTTAGAACGCACTTTTTTAGCAAGCATACCCCTCAAAGCTCTTAAGATTAGCAACATTTTTGTCTTAAGTGCTTGGTTTCTTATTATTCCCTTGTAACTCCTTGTAATTGTAAGAGAGAAACATAGTAAGAGATCTTCATAGTGGACGTAGGCAAGTTTGCCGGACCACTCTACAACTTTATGTCATTGTGACACCCCGCACCTCTAGGCACTCCGAAAATCGGACATGACTAGAAGCCCGGGTGGTCGGGTGAAATAAAAATCCACAACATAGTACAAAGACTAAGGTAATAACATAAAATGATTAAAATATTACAGTAGAAGAAAACTTTCACTAATTATAAATTAATAGCAAAACAGCTTCATTAAAAACAACATTATTCCAAATTTATTTCTGAAACCAAAAGTACCAAGTAGTCTCCACCGAAACATAAAACATAACAAAGTTCACAATATAGGTCCCCATATATAGAGTAAGGCATGGAAAAGAGAAACGAAGTACATGAAACAAAAGAAACAAAAGCTGAAGATAACAACTGCTCCAATGACCCTCCAAGCTGCAAAGAACTGCAACCTAGACCTGCCCTCCTGTGATTTGGAGAAAATAGGAAAAATAGGAATGGGTCAGACATAAAGTTTGGTGAATGAGAAATAAAATGAAGCAGAAAGAATAAAACAGTTTAATTCCAGGTCTTCCCCGGATATCGCAGAGGGTGAATAATATAATGTAGTGAATCCTTCTTAGATACAGTTCTTAAGAAGCCAAAGTCCGTGGTCGCTCTAGGGAAGTCAATCATGCAGTAATACTAAACGTCAATCGACCTATCGGACCTGCTGTCCTTACCTATCCACACGCTACAGTGTGAAAGTCATGCTCTTCACCCATGCAATGTGACTAAATGCCTCTTACGTTTGACCGGCGCCGACTCAAACAACCTCGCAGGACCCCGAAGTTGCGCTCAGGCTCTGCCAAACTGGACTCCTATCCTCCTGTCTCCTCGATCACCAACGTGGACTTGCCCCTATCCAAAGTGTCGGTCCTCCGAAAGAGCACCCGCAGTTGGTGTTGAGTCAAGATTTTTATAGAGTTTTGATTTCTGACAAAGGGATAAGCCGTGATCGACAAAAAAGTTATTCATTGTTTTAAAGAGACACAAAGAGCTCCATACATTAGAGGTTGATTATTTTGGTATGTTAGTAGTGTTATTTATGTTAAAATCTATCCTCAAATAATCTCATACCTTCAATCTTTGAATATAAATGTATATATGTATGAGTGCACATTAACTGTGCAGTCTGGGCTAAACCGGTTGACCGGTTTAAAACAAGGCGGTCGACCGTTTTTACCCAGAATGCACAGATAACGTGCACAAGTGTACATAACGTATAAATATTCAAATTCTTGTCTACTGGTCCATTTTGACCTGTCGACCGTTTTCAAACAGAAAGCAACCTTTCGTACAGACACTTCCTTTTCTTCAACGGTTGCTTCTCTTTCTCTTCACCAATAATCATGACCTTTGTTTGTATCTTTTCACAAAGGGTTACAACTGTTTATTTCTTATATAAACATCATGAAATCATTATTCCAGATAAGAATAACCAATTCTATTATTCTAATCTCTATTTTATTGATCTCTATCTTGAACTCTCAAACATTTCAATTGCTTATTGAATCATTGAAATTATTTCATATCTTTTGATTCAATTAAGTAATATACTTCCTTCAATCTTCACAAACATCATTTACATACTTTGAGGATAAGATTATAGGAAGGGTGTACTACAAGTGACAAATCAGTGTTATCAAGAGCACAAGTTGTCAACGACAATTGTATTTGTTTTTGTTGAAGTCCTCGGTGTTGTAAGAGGCACGAAATCCCGTTCAGCTGTTCGGGTGTTATAAACCTGTTCCTCCGGGTGAAGCGAGGTAGTTGGTTGTGAAAATCCAGATAGAAGTCTGGGACTGGACGTAGGACGGGAGGTCCGAACCAGTATAAAAATCCCTGGTGTGATTTTTACAGTTTACTGCATTTACTATTCTATATCTGTGAATTGCTATATAGTTAGTTTATTGAATATTTACTTGTATAGAAATTGTAAATAACATTCCGCATATATTAGTCCATATTACACGATCCGTAATTAGTGTGCACAAGCGTACACGCTTTCATTTGGTATCAGAGCAAGGTTATCATATAACCGTAACACCGTTATTTGATATATTCTTGTAATATGGCAAATAACGCAAGCACTAGCTCTAGCACTTACACGGAAGGTCAATCAACACAAAGACCTCCATTCTTTAATGGTCTCAACTATAGCTATTGGGCTACACGTATGTCATTTTTCATGCAATCAAATAGCTATGATGCTTGGAATGCTACTCAAAAAGAAATAGTAAATCCAACAACTGAATATTCAGAATGGACAACGGCTGAGAAAACAGCAGCAGCTGTAAATGCAAAGGCAATAAATATGTTGTTTTGTGCATTAGACCAAAATGAATATAACCGTGTTAGTATCTGCACTACTGCATATCAAATTTGGCAAACGCTGAAAACCACTCATGAAGGTACTAACAAGGTTAAACAAGCCAAAATAGCCATGCTGAAGAGTCAGTTTCAAAATTTCAAAATGAAACCAAATGAGACAATCAATGATATGTATTCAAGGTTTCAAACTATTCATCATGCACTTATCGGATTAGGGCAAAAATATTCAGATTTTGATGTTGTTTCAACAGTCCTACATTCTCTGACTAGTGAATGGGAAGGAAAAGTATTAGCTATTGAAGAAGCTAATGACCTTTCTATCATGAAGCCAGATGAATTGATAGGAAATTTAATGTCCTATGAAGCAAATTTGCAGGCTAGAAAAGAACAGAAAGAAGAAAAGAGAAATGTAGCATTTCATGAAGATTTGGCATTCATTGCAAAAGGATTCAAAAAATTCTTAAAATATCGAAAAGCCAGTCGTTACAACAAAAGGAAATCTGGATCAAACAAACCATCTTCATCAACTATAGAATGTTTCAACTGTCACAAAAAGGGGCACATGCAGAAGGATTGTCCAGAACAGAAGAAGAAGTCAGAAAATGATAAATTCAAACATAAGAAGGACAAGTCAAAGAAACGAGCCTTCTCAGTAACATGGGATGATTCAGACTCATCCTCATCTGAAAGTGAAAGTGATCAGGAAAATGAACAAGCTAATGTTTGTTTTATGGCAACAGAAGATGAGGTACAAATTCCTACATTTGATGAATTACTTGATATAAATTCTGAGTTGATAGTCAAATATAAAGACATAAAACGTCAATTAAAAGTAGCCAAAGCAGATTTGAGTAGAGCAGAGTTTGAACGAGATATGTTAAAAGACGAGAAGAAAATATTAGAAGAAGAACTTGAAAAACTTCAAGAATCATCATCTAATGTTGACTCTCAATTATCTCTTTTGAGTCAAGAAATTGAAACTCAAAAAGAGAAAAATGATGCTCTCACTATTGAAAATCATGAACTTAAGGCAAAAGTCAAAAATCTAGACCTAGAAAAGGCGAGCTTACAAACTAAGTTAGATGACATAACTCAAAATGTTTCTAACTTTAACAAAGGTCGAGAAAATTTGACAAAAATCATTGAAAGTTCACAATCTGTTTCAAATAAACAAGGTTTGGGATATAGGAAACAAGAAACCAAGAAACATCTTGGTAATGAAAGGAAGAGGAAAATACAAAAGACTGAAGCTAAGAAAAATCTTAGTTTATTATATTCCAAACCAAAACCAGTTGTGAAATTTCAGAAGAAAAATGTCAAGACTATCAAAATATGGGTTCCTAAAACAAATAACAATTTGATTAGGAATAAATATATTCAGAATTTCATGAATACTGTACATCTTAATACTAATTATATATATAAAGGGGATACCGGACCCGTATGGGTTTGGATTCCTAAGATCTAACTCTTAGGACCCTATAAAAAGTGGGTACCATGGTCTTAATTATATTTTTTGCAGGTACCACTTAAGAAAAGAGGAAAATGGATATTCTGGTTGATACATTCCTATATTATTCCATTATCTATTACTCCTTTTTGTCGATGACAAAGGGGGAGAAAGAGCTAACAATTATTTGCAGGAATATATATATATATATATATATATAAAGAATACAGACAAAATCTCAGGGAGATCACATATTCAGGGGGAGATTCAGAACTTCAGATATATGTTGTCATCAATCAAAAAGGGGGAGAATGTTGAGTCAAGATTTTTATAGAGTTTTGATTTCTGACAAAGGGATAAGCCGTGATCGACAAAAAAGTTATTCATTGTTTTAAAGAGACACAAAGAGCTCCATACATTAGAGGTTGATTATTTTGGTATGTTAGTAGTGTTATTTATGTTAAAATCTATCCTCAAATAATCTCATACCTTCAATCTTTGAATATAAATGTATATATGTATGAGTGCACATTAACTGTGCAGTCTGGGCTAAACCGGTCGACCGGTTTAAAACAAGGCGGTCGACCGTTTTTACCCAGAATGCACAGATAACGTGCACAAGTGTACATAACGTATAAATATTCAAATTCTTGTCTACTGGTCCATTTTGACCTGTCGACCGTTTTCAAACAGAAAGCAACCTTTCGTACAGACACTTCCTTTTCTTCAACGGTTGCTTCTCTTTCTCTTCACCAATAATCATGACCTTTGTTTGTATCTTTTCACAAAGGGTTACAACTGTTTATTTCTTATATAAACATCATGAAATCATTATTCCAGATAAGAATAACCAATTCTATTATTCTAATCTCTATTTTATTGATCTCTATCTTGAACTCTCAAACATTTCAATTGCTTATTGAATCATTGAAATTATTTCATATCTTTTGATTCAATTAAGTAATATACTTCCTTCAATCTTCACAAACATCATTTACATACTTTGAGGATAAGATTATAGGAAGGGTGTACTACAAGTGACAAATCAGTGTTATCAAGAGCACAAGTTGTCAACGACAATTGTATTTGTTTTTGTTGAAGTCCTCGGTGTTGTAAGAGGCACGAAATCCCGTTCAGCTGTTCGGGTGTTATAAACCTGTTCCTCCGGGTGAAGCGAGGTAGTTGGTTGTGAAAATCCAGATAGAAGTCTGGGACTGGACGTAGGACGGGAGGTCCGAACCAGTATAAAAATCCCTGGTGTGATTTTTACAGTTTACTGCATTTACTATTCTATATCTGTGAATTGCTATATAGTTAGTTTATTGAATATTTACTTGTATAGAAATTGTAAATAACATTCCGCATATATTAGTCCATATTACACGATCCGTAATTAGTGTGCACAAGCGTACACACTTTCAGTTGGGTCGGCTGCGCAAAATCTCTTAACGATCTGCCTAAAGAAGCCTACGTCGGAGCACACTTGCCCTATTTCGTCCGCATTGATTTGTTTGAAGAAGCCTACGATTGCAGATGTTATCTATCCTACGTACTAACAACCTATGAAAGGTAACAAACATCCTTGCGAACCTACTTGCCCGCTCCTAGTACGTACAGCCAAAACTATATTTTGGTCTTAACTGCATAAAACACCTATCCGGACCTTTACAAGGTTTGCCTACGGAATCGCTTCCAGATTAATTAATTTTACCGTTACAGTTTACATACTGTTTATTTCCATTAATCTGCTTTAGGCCATTTTTACATCCGATTTGGTTATTTCACAATTTCCCTTTTTCTTACATAAATAGTATTTCAATTTCACGTCCGTTCAGTCCGTATGGTTTGTTTGTAATTTTTATGCCATTTTGTTACAGATTTACACTAGCCTTTAGGGTCCATTTAATTTACATTTTTTTCCATCCTAATTTACGTTCTCCTTTTAGAGATTTAATCTGTACAAAAATTATATCCAATAGCCACAAACCATTTAATTACACAAAATTCCACTTTTACATTTTTAAGCCACATATGAAACAAACAATTGTGCCAATTAGACTTCCCAATTTTGTTCCAAAACCATATTCAAAATTATGTAATTATATCAATCAAAACCATAATTTTATTCAAGTAACATATTCTAAATTTATTCAACTAACCCGTTATACCATTAGAAATTGAATAACAATTCTAATTCAATTTAATTAAACCAACCTTATTTACGCCATGAAACGTGAGTAACAATTTGTTTGTTCCAAATTTCAACCCAAACATGAATTAGAATTGAGAAGTGGAAGAAGATACAATAATTCACATAAATTTCAATCTTATTTATGCCATAAAACGTGAATAGACAATTTATATGTCTCATATTTTAAACCAAACATGAATTAGATTTGAGAAGTGGAAGAAGAAGAAGTTGCAATAATTTACATCTATTCTCAATTAATAATAGAAATTATTCATATTAACGTGTCAAAAAAGAACTGAAATTGAACTACTTTATTATTCTATTTCATATTAATTCCCACTCACCTGGCACTTGAGCTTGCATAAATTTGAAAAAAGCTTTGCTTTAATCTTTCTCCTTTTGATTCTTCTAAATTCCCCAAATTGCTTGAATATATATATATATATATATATATAGATAATATAATTTGGTAGAGATTTGTTTATTTAGTAGAGAAAAGGAGGGAGAATAATACACATTAATTTTACTATAGAATTATGGCGACGGCCGAATAAGAGATCAGGTTTAGGTTAGATGGTTTATTTATAGATCTGGTTCTTTCATACACTTAATGGTAATCCTTTCTAGCTCATACACATCATTCAACCAATAAAATTTAGCCATCTCATCTAATTACATCACGGGAGCGAATGGGAAGCCGCCACATGTCAGAAACAACGCTGAAATATGTAGGAAAATCGCTGGAAACGAACCAGCTAAAAAAAACATCGCTCCAGATTTTGGGTGACAATGGGACTTGATCCTTGGTCATTAAGGAAGTCAACATTCGTCTTTACCACTGTACCAAATGCGCTTTTAATTTATTTTCCGTTATATTTCCCGTAAAATATCGGGGTGTTACATTCTCCCCCCTTAATGGATTTCGTCCTCGAAATCTCCAAAGACGGAAGAACGTAATTAACAACCAGCATCCAAGAACTACATCCATCTACTCAACCATCATCCATTTCTACCATTTTCCTTATTTTTAACTAATGCAATTTATGATTTATGCAAAGTGAAGTGCATATGAACTTACCTAATGCGAAAAGGTAGTCAGTCTACTGATTCAGTTGACCTCCTATAATGCAAGTATGCTTATGCCATGCAACCAAATGTATGCAATTGCCTTAGTATAATTGATAATTCTATATGTATGTTTTAATCATTCACCCAAATGCAACATCCATTTATATAGACACACATATATATACAACCATGTGCAAATGCAATAGATAACAGGCACACATATGCATGTGTGTGTACCTAGTTGGCCGATTATCCTAATAAATATCTATCTAGTGCATGCAATGCATCCATTTGCAAACATTGGCATCCACTCGCAATCATTTTCATCCATCAAACATAACATGCCCGAATGACATGTTTACAACCGAGCTACCATCCATAGGTTTCACCTAAAGATTATCGAAAAGACCCTAAGCAAGAAAAGATCAAAGATCAAAGATAGGATATTTGAAGTGTACCTTCGAATAGAAAAGGATAAGAAGTTTGAATTCTCTCCTCAGATTCCCATGTGCACTCCTTGGGGTCATCTCCCCACCGAACCTTCACTAGATGAACTTCCTTGTTGCGTAATCTCTCGACGCCGTGTTCCAATATATGGGTGGGTGTACGACACACAAGTGATTCGCGCTCTACCTCCACTTCTCTTAGCTGATCGGGTTCTACTACTACTGCGGAATCATGTAGACACATCCTCAGATGCAAAACATGAAAAACATCGTGAACTCCTGCTAACTTTTTTGGAAGATCAACTCTGTATGCCACTTTTCCAATCCGTGCGGTAATAGGGAAAGGTCCTACAAATCTCGGTGCCAACTTACCCACTGAGCCAAATCTCATAACATTTCTCAAAGGAGAAACCTTGACAAAAACCATATCTCCAACCTTAAACTCCAAATCTGAACATCTTCTGTTGGCATATGACTTTTTCCTATCTTATGTAGTCTTTAACCTCTTGCGAATCAAATCCACCTTCTCGGAAGTTTCCCTTACCAAGTCTGGTCCAAGCAAGATCCTATCGGTGGTATCCCACCAACAGGCTGGTGATCTACATGGTCTGCCATAGAGGGCCTCGAACGGTGCCATCCCAATGCTTGCTTGATAACTATTATTATAAGTGAACTCCACCAAAGATAGGTGGTCTTCCACAGAGCCTCCGAAGTTAATGATGCACAATCTGAGCAAATCTTCCAAAACCCTATTTACCCTCTCAGTCTGTCCATCTGTTTGAGGGTGATATGCCGTGCTCAGATTCAATTCCGTTCCCAAGGCTTGCTGAAAACTCCTCCAAAACTCGCTGGTGAATAATCTATCTCTGTCGCTCATAATGCTGGCGAGAACTCCATGAAGCCTAACTATCTCCCTTACATAAAGAATCGGCAAAGAAGCTGCCATCCAATTACTCTTAATGGGTATAAAATGAGCATCTTCGTCAGTCTATCCATAATGACCCAAATGCTCGTGTACCCTCTCCGTGACCTTGCTAATCCATCCACGAAGTCCATAGAGACGCTCTCCCATTTCCATAATGGAATATCCAATGGCTGCAACTGTCCTCCGGGCTTCTTCTGTTCCGCCTTTACCCTTTGGCAAGTGATGCACTTCGATACATACTCCGCCACCCTCTTCTTCATTCCGGGCCAATAGAATACCCTCTTCATATCCCGGTACATCTTATCACCACCGAGGTGCACTGTCATCCTAGAATGATGTGACTCGGCCAACACCGCATCTACTAAATTCTCACTACGGGGAACACAAAGTCTACCATCCCTTCTAAGCCATCCCGTAGTGTCCATGGTATAGCGCCTAAGATGTGGTGATGACTCTCCTATACCAAGCTTATCTAAAATGTCCTTTAACTCTTCGTCCTCACCTTGCCTTGCTCCAATCTGCTCCATCAAAGTAGGCTGGACGTCGAGGGCTGCTAACAATCCCAGAGTTAAATCCGATGGAGGTCTAAAATCAAAGGTAACAATGTACTTCAAATGCTTCCATTCCAAAAACAGAGGACTTAAAACCACTTTGCGTCTACTCAACGCATCTGCCACTACATTACCCTTGCCAAGGGTATATGAAATCTCAAAGCCATAAGAGGTTAAAAACTCCATCCATCTTTGCTGTCTCAAATTCAAGTCTTTTTGAGAGAATAGATACTTCAAAGACTTATGTTCCGCGAAAAGCTCAAATTTTTCTCCTAAGAGATAGTGCCTCCAAGATTTAAGAGCAAAAACTATAGCTGCCAACTCAAGATCATGCGTCGGGTAGTTCTTCTCATGCGTTTTCAACTGTCTACTCGCATAGCACACTACCCTACCCTCTTGCATCAGTACCACCCCTAGCCCCGTACCACCAGCATCCATATAAACTGAGAAAGGCTTGGTTGCATCCGGTAATACCAATACGGGCACGGTAGTCAAAGCTTCCTTCAATCAACCAAAGGCATCGTCACACTTGGCATCCCAAACAAAAGCTGAGCTCTTCTTGGTAAGGCGGGTAAGTGGAGCTGATATCCTAGCGAAGTCCTTAATGAACTTCCTATAGTAGCCCGCAAGACCAAGGAAACTCCTTATGTCCGTTGCATTCTTAGGGGTCTGCCAATCCTGTACTACTGCCACTTTCGCCGGATCTACTCTCCAAAAGTAGCACTTGGAGAACTTCGCCTTCAACTTATATGCTCACAGGGTCCTAAGCACTTCTTCCAAGTGAACAGTATGCTCCTCCTTGCTTCGTGAATAAGCCGAAATGTCATCGACGAACACCACCACAAACTTGTTCAATGATTTGCGATATACTCAACTCATCAGGTCCACAAAATATGCCGGAGCATTGGTTAGCCCAAATGGCATGACTAACCACTCAAATAACCCATCCGGAGTCCTAAATGCTGTCTTCTCGATGCTATCCTCTGCCACACGCAACTGATGAAATCCCATGGCCAAATAGAGCTGCGAAAATACCTTGGCTCCTACTAGATGGTCGAAGAGATCGTCTATACGGGGAAGAGGATAACGATTCTTCTTCGTCAGCTTATTAAGCTCCCTATAATCCACGCAAAGCCTGAGAGAGCCATCCGCCTTAGTGGCAAAGACGATGGGTGCGCCCCACTCAGAAATGCTCCTACGAATGAAGCCCTTCTCCAAAAGCTCTCCAATCTGCTTGCTCAACTCATGACGTTCCTTAGGAGTCATATGCCTTACCGCTAAAGCAACCGGTTTGGCATTGTCGACAAGATAAATCTTGAACTCGATCTCTCTTCAAGGTGGAAGGCCAGCAACCTCCTCGAACACATCTGGAAAATCTTTAACAACGGGTATCGAACTCAAACTATCAGGCGATAAGTCAAGAGAATAAAGGTAGCTCAACATGACTGATCCTCTAGGATCACAAGCTACATCCAAGGTACGTCCACTACAAGTGCCTAACCTCACTACCCTCTTATCGCAATCAAGAACAACACCATACATGGATAGCAAATCCATACCAAGAACCAACTTGAACCCAGAAAAGCCCAATACAAAAGCACTACAGTCAAACTCAACCCCTAAAATAAACAATTTCAAATCCCGACATAACATGGACAAATAGGCCGATCCTCCTACGAGATTTGATACTACTACCGGGTCGGTCACTAAGCAAGCATCAAGACCAAGACCCTCTACTAGAGTACTAGATATAAAAGAGTGTGAAGCTCCAGAATCAAATAGGGTACGAACAGGAAAATCAGAGATAGATAACACACCTTCGATGATCACCTTCTTTTCCTTGTCCACAACCGGACGGTACTAGAGGAAGGAGCTGCCTCTAAAGCATAAGCCTGAGCAGGCTGTGAAGGTGTTTGTGAGCTGTCCTTGGGCTTGGACGGACAGTCCTTTCTCATATGCCCCACTTGATCACAAAGATAGCACCTCAGTCTCGGTCGCTCTCCTCCCCCTCTACAATCCTTAGCAAGATGACCTGGTTTCCCACAAGTATTGCACTTCCAGTCCTTCCTTGGAACTTTCCCTTTTCCACCTGACCCTCCTCCTCCTCTCCTATTACCTTTCCACTGCTTCTTCCCATCACTCTTCTGTGCCACATCTCCTTTCTTCTCAGTATCAGAAAGTAAAGCCATCTCTACTAATCCATCAAAAGTGGCTCCCATCGGAATATGGCTCATCGCCAAACTCTGCAGTGGCTAACTCAAACCCTTAGCGAACTTCAGCGCCTTATTGTGAGGAGCATTGATCAGGTCTAGTCCAAATCTGGCAAGCTCATTAAATTGATTAACATATTCCTTAACTATCATATCCCCTTGCTTGAGCTGTATAAATTTCTCTAGTTGCACTCCCTCTTCAGCCTGCGATAAGAATTTCCTCTCGAACCTAGTACGATAATCCATCCAAGTCAAATTATCAACCTCAGCCTCCACAATCTCCCACCAACAAAGAGCCTCTCCCTACAACTGTCATGAAGCCAACTGCCTTTGAGCTAAGTCCTCTAATCCCATAAGTCAAAATATCTGCTCACAACTACGGATCCAAGCTCTCGCCTCAGTATATGACTCAGTGCCAAGAAACGACTTGCCTCCTAAGCTGGTGTAGTCCTTGCATAACTTGGGAAAATCGAGAATGCTTGGTGGACGGGCTGGAGCCCCTTCCGCCGGAGCAGCATCCCTAGCTGGTGGCTTTGCTTGTGAAGTAGCCTGCAAATAACATCTGAACCAAGCAGGCATATTAAGGCCTAGAATTTCGGGGATATCTTGTGGTTCAGACATTTCTATCCATGGATATTAAAAAGATGGGATTAGGTACTCCACAAATAGTTCAATAGGTAGGGAGGAAGAGATATTAGGGACCCGTTTCTAAAATTTCTAGTTTTTTCCAAAATATATACATATACTTTTAAAAGTATTATTTAGAATATCGTTTAAAAATTATTCGAAAACCTTTATATTTTTAAAATATTTTTAGGATTACCGAAACCTTAGCTCTAATACCAACTGTGACACCCCGCACCTCTAGGCACCCCGAAAATCGGACATGACTAGAAGCACGGGTGGTCAGGTGAAATAAAAATCCATAACATAGCACAGAGACTAAAGCAACAACATAAAATGATTAAAATATTACAGCGGAAGAAAACTTTCACTAATTATAAATTAATAGCAAAACAGCTTCATTAAAAACAACATTATCCCAAATTTATTTCTGAAACCAAAAGTACCAAGTAGTTTCCACCAAAACATAAAACATAACAAAGTTCACAATATAGGTCCCCATATATAGAGTAAAGTACGAAAAAGTGAAATGAAGTACATGAAACAAAAGCTGAAGATAACAACTGCTCTAATGACCCTCCAAGCCGCAAAGAACTGCAACCTAGACCTGCTCTCCTGTGATTTGGGGAAAATAGGAAAAATAGGAATGGGTCAGACATAAAGTCTGGTGAATGAGAAATAAAATGAAGCAGAAAGAATAAATCTCGCTTCCGCTTCGTCCACACCTGCTTGCGCGGGTGCTTCCCTCTAAGGCGGAACGCTCCCCTACCGATGCATTTTGACATCCCACAGCTTCGGCAGATCGCTTAGCCCCGTTCATCTTCGGCGCAAGAGCGCTCGATCAGTGAGCTATTATGCACTCTTTCAAGGGTGGCTGCTTCTAGGCAAACCTCCTGAAAGACTCTACTGAGACAAAAGGATGGGATGTCAAGAACGTAGAGGAGGTAGGATGGGAAGTTGGTCATATCTAGTATGGATCGTACATGGACGATTGTTGGAGTCGGCGGCTCTCCTAGGGTTCCATCATCTGGGATCCCTGGGGAAGAGGATCAAGTTGGCCCTTGCGGAAAATACATTCAACCAACTCTGATCCTTTTACCAATTAACATCCTAGAAGATTTCACAAAACCTTTATCTCCGAGTTTCGACTTTTCGGAAATATAATGGCGGATGAATTAGTAGTTGTTGTTCTTGTTTCTTTAGTACCGGGGCTTCGGTCGCCGGCTCCCCTGTCATCAGGTCACCAACTTCCTTGACCTTTCGGCACTGGGAAGGCGTCAGCCCCCATACATGGTCTTACGACTTTGCGAAGACCTGTGCTTTTGGTAAACAGTCGCCCGGGCCTGGTCACTGCGACCCCCTTTGTGATGAGGCACCCCTTCTCCCGAAGTTACAGACAGTTTAATTCTAGGTCTCCCCGAATATCGCAGAGGGTGAATAATATAATGTAGTGAATCCTTCTTAGATACAGTTCCTAAGAAGCCAAAGTCCATGGTCGCTCTAGGGAAGTCAACCATGTAGTAATACTAAACGTCAATCGGCCTATCAGACCTGCTATCCTTACCTATCCACGTGCTACAGCGTAAAAGTCATGCTCTTCACCCGTGCACTGTGACTAAATGCCTTTTACGTCTGACTGGCGCCGACTCAAACAACCTCGCATGACCCCGAAGTTGCGCTCAGGCTCTGCCAAACTGGACCCCTATCCTCCTGTCTCCTCGGTCACCAATGTGGACTTGCCCCTATCCAAAGTGTCGGTCCTCCGAAAGAGTGCCCGCAGCTGGGTCGGCTGTGCAAAATCCCCCAACGATCTGCCTAAAGAAGCCTATGTCGGAGCACACTTGTCCTGTTCCGTCCGCTTCGATCTGTTTGAAGAAGCCTACGATTGCGGATGTTATCTATCCTACGTAGTAGCAACCTATGAAAGGTAACAAACATCCTTGCGAACCTACTTGACCGCTCCTAGTACGTATAACCAAAACTATATTTTGGTTTTAACTGCATGAAACACCTATCCAGACCTTTACAAGGTCTGCCTACCAAATCGCTTCCAGATTAATTAATTTTACCGTTACAGTTTACATATTGTTTATTTCCATTAATCTGCTTTAGGCCATTTTTACATCCGATTTGGTTATTTCACAATTTCTCTTTTTCTTACATAAATAGTATTTCAATTTCACGTCCGTTCAGTCCGTATGGTTTGTTTGTAATTTTTATGCCATTTTGTTACAGATTTACACTAGCCTTTAGGGTCCATTTAATTTACATTTTTTTCCTTCCTAATTTACGTTCTCCTCTTAGAGATTTAATCTGTACAAATTTTTTATCCAATAGTCACAAACCATTTAATTACACAAAATTCCACTTTTACATTTTTTGGCCACATATGAAACAAACAATTATGCCAATTAGACTTCCCAATTTTGTTCCAAAACCATATTCAAAATTATGTAATTATATCAATCAAAACCATAATTTTATTCAAGTAACATATTCTGAATTTATTCAACTAACCCGTTCTACCATTTGAAATTGAATAACAATTCTAATTCAATTTAATTAAACCAACCTTATTTAAGCCATGAAACGTGAATAACAATTTGTTTGTTCCAAATTTCAACCCAAACATGAATTAGAATTGAGAAGTGGAAGATGAAGAAGATACAATAATTTACATAAATTTCAATCTTATTTATGCCATAAAACGTGAATAGACAATTTATATGTTCCATATTTTAAACCAAACATGAATTAGATTTGAGAAGTGGAAGAAGAATAAGAAGTTGCAATAATTCACATCTATTATCAATTAATAACAGAAATTAATTCATATTAACGTGTCAGAAAAGAACTGAAATTGAACTACTTTATTTTTCTATTTCATATTAATTCCCACTCACCTGACACTTGAGCTTGCATAAATTTGCAAAAAGCTTTGTTTAATCTTTCTCCCTTTAATTCTTCTAAATTCCCCAAATTGCTTGAATATATATAGATAATTTTATTTGGTAGAGATTTGTTTATTTAGTAGAGAAAAGGAGGAAGAATAATACATACTAATTTTACTGTAGAATTATGGCGACGGCTGAATAAGAGATTAAGTTTAGGTTAAACGGTTTATTTATATATTGTTTGAGTGAATATAATCCATTAGATTATTTTAGATTAAATCTAGTTCTTTCATACTCTTAATGGTTATCCATTCTAGCCCATACACATCACTCAACCAATAAAATTTAGCCATATGATCCTATTACATCACTGGAGTAAATGAGAAGCCGCCACATGTCAGAAACAACGCTAAAATACGTAGGAAAATCGCTGGAAACGAACCAGCTAAATAAAACATCATTCTAGATTTTGGGCGACAACGAGACATGATCCCTAGTCACTAAGAAAGTCAACATGTGTCTTTACCACTATACCAAATGCGCTTTTAATTTCTTTTAATTATATTTTCCGTAAAATATCAGGGTGTTACAGTCATGTACTTTAATTTGCTTATTTACTTCCTCATTTTACATTGTTAAGCCTAGTAATTAGCAAGTAACTTTTGCTTTCACATACGCGTTAGTCTAATTTCGAGGCTGGCAAATTTATTTGTCAGCAGATATGCTTGCTTATTTTAGTACATTAACAAACAATCTCTTTAAATGAATTCAAATAATAAATTACCTTCAACACCAAAACATCATTCATCCAAGCACACAAACAAGCATCCAATTAAATCTTTCCTTAAATAATTTTAATCACACACAAACACACACTAACACACAATATACCAATTTATATGAAAAGCAGTTCCCTAAAATCTCTTACGGTAACTTCAATGTCGAGGACACATCGTGTCCTAATATCAATACTTGAGTGAGTTTCTAACTTTCCAGTGATAACTCCTACTCAATACCACACTCAAGACTGATCTCTAAAAGTTATTCTAGATTAAAACAATAAGGTACACAATAATTAGTTAAGCACACACAAAAGAAATAAACCAATCAATGTGCTCAGTGGAAAGCAATATTTCGGCTTCCACTATGCAACTTTGATAACTAATGAATCATGCTACATTTAATGCCATATAGAGGTCTAATATTCATCAACAATGCAGATACTACTAGTCAGACCCACCACTTCTTCCTTCACTGCCCACTTTAACTACTCTACATCTCATACACAAACTACACTCAAAATGGGTAGAAGTAAAAATATTATTTAATAAGAAAATAAAAAATGTGCCCACATATGATTACCCTAGTAATCATCATATAATATGTACTCCTACTACCACTTCCTATAGGGTAACTACCCAATACACCCAAGGGGCAAGGATTCTAAGCTTATCTAAGGTCATGACTCGTGTCTCGTATACTTTATATTGTTCTAAATCTGCTTTGATACCAACTGTAACAACCTACCTTTATACCCACACTGCCAAAGAGTGTTAGTAGGAATATTATCTAGAAATATGGAGAATGAGGTGATATTAGGTTATCACACATGAATATTCCATTGGGCTAACACCGATATGTTGTGGCAATATGGGGATATCATACGTGAGTATTTCTTTGGGCTAACACCGGTACGTTGTAATACTCGGTATTTTTATAATAATATAATAATAAATTAAATAGGGTATTTTAGTCAATCTAAAAATATAAGGGCAAAATGTTCATTTTACAAACAATTAAATTTGGTAATGAAACCTGCTCCATTTCGATTGGCCTGTTTTCTAGTCAGGACAATATACTGGTTTGTCCAAAGCGAAGGTCATACGACAGAGTTAGGGGCTTGGGTTTAGGTTGGGCTAAGTGGACTTGGCCTTACAATTTGTAATTTGAATTCAAAACTTTGATTGGACATTTCCCTCCAATTATATAAAGGTCCAAAACCATAATACATGCGTTCATTTTCTTCCTCTGCTTCTTCTTTTCGTTTCTCCAAAAATTGACTTCAGTAAACATGGAATTACTCTTCCATTTCTTAACGAAACTGGACGAAATCAATGGCAAATTGAAGCGAACAATGAAGGCTACGATCTAGAAAAGGACTTATGAGGAAATTCAAAAGATGGTGTGTGTAGCATTCTAGACAGTGGAGGATTTCAGGATTTAGATCTTCGATTTGTGAGTGGGCTTGTCTCTTTCATATATAATTCAAATATAATGTGATTATATGATTTTAATCTATGATTAGGATTAATTGTGTTAATTACTGATTTGGATGGTAATTAAGAATGAATAAATCTTAAACTTAGTGATACTTTGATTAGTATAATCAATGAAATGGAACTACGTTAATGTTTGGCCAAACTAAGGAATGTTGAGAATTAATGTTGATAAACTACATCTTGAATTCATTGTAGATTGAATGAATCAATGGAGATTGAGAAGTATGATGATAAATCATATGCAATAGAGAATAAAAATAAGAGTTAAATAAATTATATTTATTTTATGTGTATATATTGATATAAGCAAATAGAAAGCAAAAAAGATGAGTTTTTGAGATATATATGCAAGTATATTAAATGAGAATTACTATACAAAACATTAAAAAAACCATTATAAAATATTTTCAAAGATGATATGATCCATTTCAGATGCCGTTTATGAATTAAAAAGGATTTAAGTTGATTTTATATGGATTATTTTGAAAGAGATTTAAAAATAGTGCCTTAGGTGTCAAACCGTGTTTACGTTGAAATATAAATATTAAATGTATATAAAAACTATTTAAAAAATTTATTATGTCCCATATGATATTTCAGGTGTTAATATAGTTTTATTTCGAATTTATTTTGATTGTTAAAGGTATTTTGAAGTAAATATGGTAAAAAGTTATATTTTGATATTCTTAAAAACAAGTTTAGTAATCATTGATTTCTAGAGAAATTTAAAATGATTTCAATGAAAACTTTTTGATGAAATGGAAGTATATGGATAATAAAGACTTCCATTTGAATTTAGAAGAAAATGGTTTCAAAATCGAGTGAAAAACGAAGAAGTTATGATCGTTACAAACACTAAAAATAAATATATAACTTTCTAGAAATTGTTAGGATTCCGAAATTTTCATATACACCATTGCCACCTGTGGTAGAAGACCGGTGCAACAGTGTGAAGAAAAACTGCATAATAAACCTAGGCCAATAAGTCCAAGTTTAATAAATTAAATGGATTTGGGGTTTTTCCTTTGGGCTTTGACATTGATTAGTGATGTTTTAATGTGATCTTTTGACCTTATTTACTTGGAATGTGTATATAATGGATGTATATTTTAAAGTGTGTGTGTGTATGGTTGTTGAATATTGATGTTGTTGTTTAATGTTCATGTCGATCTCGTATTTACGCTAATGGCTCCTAGATACTTACCATGGCATCATGGACCGCACTTATCCAGTATGTGGATTATGAGAGAATGGAAATATCATATGCAGGTTTATACGACCTTTGGCATACCAGCAACTATGTCCATCGGTCGATGTATGGTGAGCATAGGACATGCTATATCATGTCATTGATATATGTATGACATTTAGATGAATAAGTCAAGCAGATAGGTGTAACATTAACCTTAATCGAGTAGCCAACTCTTGGATGTTGATGTTACTACTCTTGTATGCAATCAACAGGTTAAGATATATTTACATAAGTTAAATAGATAAAATGATGTTATAATAGTATATTTGAAGTGCATGTGGAATAGATTAGTTTCACTCACTCAAACATAAGTCTGACCCCTCCCTATATTGTTTTTATATGATATTGATAGGTTGATGGATTTTGGAGTTGAGCTGGCTTAAGTGGTGTTGATGGTGCAGATGACACAGGCATTACCTGTGTATATTGTATATATGTCTATCTGACATTATAATGTGTCGTGTGTAGTTGCAATTGATAATTGTATATTGTATGGGTTTATGACCTTGAATATAAATCCTAATGATTTGTTTGGATATAAGATGGTTTTTATATTATATGTTGTTCCTTCCACTATGAGTTCAGAAAGATATAGTTAGAATTATTAGGTTGTTTCCTGTTATTATAACTTAACGATCTATCATTTTTGGTTTTTGAAATTTGAAAGTCAGTTCGTGCATTAAATCCAAGGGTCAAAAAAGGCGGGCTGTGACATGTATTTCAAAATCATAAATTTCTCACTTATATGTAACTGGTTTCGACAAAATACAATAAACACATGCATTTCCAAGATAGAACAATACATAATATAAAACAAAAAATAGAGAATACAGAGTCATCGACGCAGCAATAATATACAATAGATGATTACATAGTTCATGTGGGTCAACATAAGAGTCAAATGCATGCTATTATTCATATATACAAACTATGTCTAATACATACACCCCAACAACGTAAATACATAAAAGGCTACATCAAATAATGGGACACAAATATGCAAATATACCAGCCTCCGACTATGCCCAACAACCATAAGCTGATCACATCATCTCAGAACCTAAAATGTCTCAAACCGACCCTTATATAAATAACATGGGTCATACTATGGCTAGCATGTAGAAGTCAATATAGAAAACAACTGACATGGTATTAAAAAGTGTAACTCATAGTGGCATATGCACATCTCAATTATGTCAACATATCTCAAAACCATGCACATAGATCACTAAGTTTAGTCAATCAACACATCAAATGACACATAATAAAGAATGTGAAGCAACATAAAACCAAACATATCAACACATAAGTATCATCAAGTAGTACATGGCATGCACTCAGTAATGCCAAGATTGTCGCTTACATAATCATAAAGTAGACATACCTAGGATTTATCTTACTCAACATGTAAATTAAATAACTAACAAATATCCAAGCCAACCATATATTAAATATGAACAAGGCGTGATCTTAGTAGCCAGGTTACCTCTCAGATAACCATATAATAGGTATATACGAGGTTACACTAATTCATGAACTCTTGGTCCCATGAATATCCTCAATCACATATAATAATCATCTCAACCTTACCCTTATAGGTAGTCACAGGCTCTCATCCTCATGAACAATCGAGTGAGCTCTTAGCTTCTCGATTAACCCATTCGACTTGCAGTCATATAGGTAATCATCTAGTCTCTCAATTTTATAAATAATCGTATGGTACTCAGCTACATAAATACTATTTTGACATCAGCCTCATAAGATGATCAAATTGCTTCTCAGTCTCATAATTCCTTCCACTAGTTCTTAGCCACCAATAACAGTAAAAGTATAATAGAGGTAAAATCATAGTATTATATGTCCATCATAACTAGGTGGAGATTGACACCTCTCATCCTGCTCCAGGATCCTTCCTCACACGCTCTCAACCTGTGCAGTTAAAGTGCTCGGCAGATTCAATGCGACAGAGGTGCAAAAAGTCATAACGGGGATACAGCGAAGATATAGCGAGATATAGCGGATGACTCTAAAATAACATATAAAACTCGTACTTAATGTTTTACAAATATATAAATGGTAATTAAATGATAAATTAACATTCAATTAAATTATAATTAAGACATAAATAATTCTAAATAAAAACATGTGTGAATATATTGTAAATAAATGTAGAACTGTTAGATAACATAATTGAATTTGGTATAATATTAGAGTATTTTCATTTCTAAAAATATATTAAAAATTCAATTAAATAAATTAATTTCATAATTTTTATAATGTATAAATGTCATTTTTCAATTCATTTCTTTTAAAGAAGATATAGCGGAAATAGCGGAATATTGCGGGAATAACGGAATATAGCGGAAATAGTGGGGCTTAAAGTGGAAAGGCTATATTTGGGGCTATACGGAAAAATCATAGTGGTAGAAATCTGCTATGTGATATAGCAGGGTTATAGGGGGGTAATAGCGGGCATTAACTGCACAGCTCTCAACGCTACTCCTACAGCCTTTAGCTACCTCGACGACCATCGTGTCCCAATATCCACTGGAGCAAGTCTATGCCATGCAATGGCCATGACCCTATAAGTGCCCCAATGGCAACAGACTACTACCCTATGTGACATAGGGGCGTTGCCTCTCGGCTATACATTAAAAAGTCTGTCACAAAATCAAGGCATGACCCCGCAATTAGGCTGCTAGGATGGATACTAGCCTAATATAGTTTTACTCCTCACAAGATAGTAGAAGTATGATATTCAATCACTAAATACACATATGGCTCTCAACCGGCTAACCCACAACCGGCTTCCTCCATGCACTAACCTCAATAAAACCCCGTATTTCTAGATATAAGTGACAATTATATCATAAAAAGTAGTCAAACAAATATCAACTTAGGCATCCCGTACCACCTAGTGTTACTTGCCCATTTACCCAATGCTAGTAAATTACACTCACATCATATAATTATTTCTATATAACAAGTCCAAAGAATAACCGGAGAAATATTACCGAAAGTACCATACACTGTGGTATTATATATCCATTTATTCAATCTACTCGTCACACAAAGTATAATCAATTAAGGCACACAATTCCTTTTGAAAAGAGATTCTTATTTATATAAAAATATATTAAAAGATTCAAAAACCATTTTATTAATAGAAGGTTAAAATACCATTTTATCAATTTATTTAATAAAAAATAAGGATTAAATTTCCTAAATCTCTTTTCCATATTTAAAATTGTAGAAATCTCTATTATAACCCAACATTATTTATAAAAATCATTCCATAATTTTCCGTAATTAAATATAATTTTTAAATGGATTTATAAACCTCAAAAATCAATTTCTACATATTTCTAAACTATCAAATATATTTTAAAGTTACTTCTTTAAACTCAAAAATCATTGAAATTCTTTTAAAATCAATTAAAAGTATTTAGAAATCATTTCATAATTTTCTAGAATAAAATAGGATTTTTAAATGATTATTTAAAGCCCAAAGCATATTCCTAACTATTTTTAAAACAAGGTTAATTAAATAATTAATAATTAACTAAAGTAAAACTTTTTCACCAAAACAATTTCATATTCGAATACATTAAATTTTTACTCAAGGTGCCAAATTTTCATTTAAATCGGAGAAATAATTTTATTTTTTTAATATACAATGTATTGTTCACTCCTTTGAGAAATAATGCTCTAGGCTTGACCACCGGTCGACCGTCCCTAGCAAGGGCTGCTGACCACTGGCGATGACCTCGGCATCGTTGCCCCAAGCCATGAACCAACTTGCCCCAATCTTGGCCCGCTCATCATCATTTCTTTACCTGCTTCATTCTTCGATCAAACACAACTTCTTGAGCATATCAAAACAACAATTCAACACTTGTTAATTGTTATTACATAGCAACAATCACAAGATTAAAGCTTCATTAAGTAAGCAAAGGACAGTGAATGGGTTCAAACAATATTCAAGTACAAAGCAACACAATTTTGACATTCAAATCCTCTCCTCTCAACAAAGCAATGCATTCATTAATTCAAGACATAGATGTGAGTAACTAGTTACTCTCCTTAATGTTTGGTAGCACAAAACTCCACTGGACACTTCACTGCTTCATCTTTCTTCTCAACTATGATTTATTGTAAATTGCAATACTAATCAAATTTGAACAAAACTTGAATTTTCTTGCCTCTAAGGGTATAAAACCATGTTGAGAGGCTTATATTGTGATTTTAAGATTTATGGGATTTTATTTCTATTTTATTTGGATTTTTAAAGAGGAGTCAAAGGTAGAAATTTTGTTACAAGGGAAGGAAAAGTGAAAAAAAAAAGCTACGAGACTTGATTTTTGAACTGATGAAGTAGTCTCTAGACTTCTCTAATGATTGAAGATAAAGGAAAGGAGTGGGATATTTTATATGGCTAGGGTTTAGGCTAATGGGCCATGAGATAATTCACTAATTCATTTTATTCACTTCTTTCATTTACAAAACAATTATTCTACCATGTCAAAATAACTCCAATTTTCAAATAAAAATTATTACTACTTTATAAATACCAATATTGCTTCAAAAAGCTCAAAATTACCATTATTAAAATTTATTAATTAAAACATTTAATTCCAAAATAATACATTAAATAATCACTTAATAAATAAATTCTTTTAATAAACAAATATCACCAACTAAATTATCTTTTTCTCGAATATCAACGATAATTATTTTATTATGCAAATAATTCATTTAATAACCTTTTTATTAAATAAATACCCATGAATTCTCCAAACCAATTCTCCGTTTCACAAATCTCAACAAAATATTTTATTGTTAAAATTCTTAACTTCATAAAATACTTCATCATTCAAATCCCAAATGAATTTCTATGTTTCCATATCATCTCAAATTCCCTATATTCATAATTTAAACCCAAATTATTCACACTTTATTATTTAAAACCTATTTAATTGATTAAATCTTTGTTATTAATTTTTTAATAAATCGCTTCTCAACATTAGGTTGTTGCAGCGATGGGATGGTGGAATGCCCTTTGAGCTGCTATATCCAGGGCCATTTTACTTGGGATTGGTTCAAGACTAGGTTTGAAGAGAAGTTTACACCAGCAGCTCATAAGTCGATGCTATTTAGAATATTTGCTGATTTGAAATAGAGCGACTCATCCATTTCAGAATATATGTAACGACCCGCCTTTTCAACCCTCGAAAGTCGGCACCAAATACATCCATGGTATTCCAATGTGGAGTATTCAAGTGCAAGAAAGGTAGACTGTTAGGGTAAAATAAAAAGAAAATAACAAGAGAAATAGAATCTCACAGCAAAACGATCACATATAATATAACAAAGACAGTAAAAGCTGTCACTCCAAGATACAAGGTATCTTAGAGTTAAAAACAAACCCCATCAGCCTGAACAGTTATAATTTCCCGACCTTACAATTGCCGAGGGGTATATATAATAACATAGCAGAAATAAAAATACTACAGTAGGTAAACATCCAACTCTATTCCATGAGCTCCATGTCCCACCAATGACAACCTAAAAAAATACCTAGTCTGACCTGAGCAATATAATAAAATAACACTCGCTCAATTTGGAAAACCAGCACGAGTGAACATATAACAATTCTGTGAGACCATGCCGCTAAACACGGAATGAGTTTTTACCACACAAGAACAACATCCATAGATGAAAGAATAAAAACAAGTCGAAACAAAATCAGAAATAATGGAAACAAATAATTAAACATCGAGAAGAGCTCCAGGCACTTTTCAATGCAATTAAGAAAACGATTCAAAGATTTGAATCAAACAAGAAAAGGGTAATTTTTCCAACAATGCGTAGGAGGGTGCGCCCTTCTTACCGAATGTATACCTCTAGAAATATACTTGAGAACTATGATGGCTCTCGGAAACCTCCAAGCCGGACCTCGCCAACATTACCGAGTATATGAGTAGTTCACATCTTAGTGCGCATACAATCGAAACCAATCTAGAGTAGATATGACAATACCCAAATGGGAGCAACCATGCATAGCTTGGCTCCCACCCCTCTTTTTTAGTCATTTCCTATAAAGGATATCAACGATCAAAAGAGTAATAAATCGTCTGGAATAGACGAAAGAAAAAGTAGATAATAGAATCGTAATCGATAGCCAATAAATCAATTATCGAGAATAACAAAATGATTGTATTTGGAAATTTAATCGCATACACTTACCATCAATAAATGAATCAAGCTTTTAAACAGTTGACTCACACTTGTGTTTGAATTTCACATCACAAATATTTGTAAAACACTTTAAAACATCCTTTAAATATATTCTTTTCAAAGAGCTAATTATATTTCTAAGTGTGTTAAAAAGAAAGGTAAAAAACAAATGTCATTAAAATAATGTTTACCACAGACCCAAAAAAATTTACGCTTAGCTTTATTTTCAAACAATTCCTTTTAAAAGGTTTTCTCATTTCTAAACTATCATTTATAAATTTCAAACAACATTTATTATCCCGAAAGATAATAAATCAATTAAAATGCTTTTAAAATTTTTAAACAATGTTAATCATCCTGAAAGATAATTGATATAATTCGTTTATAAATTTAAAACCACATTAATTATCCCAAGAGACAATTAATCAAATTTGTAACTCCTTTAATAAATCAATTAATTAACTTTAAACACCTTTATTAAATCAGTTACTTAACTTTAATCACTTTTATTAAATCAGTTAATTGACTTTGAACATCATTAATAAATTTATTAATTAACTTTATTATAGTTAAATAATAATTAAGAATATAGTTAAACCTCCAATTCTTTTCAAATACTTGTACCATCTTTACAAATTCATTTGAAAAGAATTTACAAAATATTTAAGGTAAATAACCTTTATAAATTTAAACACCATTAATTATGTCGAAAGATAATTAAATCCAATTTATAATCTTTATAAATTTAAAACGACATTAATTATCTTAAAAATAATTAATCAAATTTATAATCTCTTTATAAATTTAAAATAGCGTTAATTATCCCAAAAGATAATCAATTAAATTTATAACTCCTTTTATAAATTTTAATCAATGCTTATCCTTCACTTTCAAAATACTTGAAAATATAGTTTAAATGACTTTCAAAGTGCAAAAACATGACCGAACATTTATTTTGTAAAAATGCAAGCTCAAGTTCAACACACAACAAAGGTTTAATTAGCTGATATTTCATAAGAGATACATGCCTAGATATGCACATAGCCATGCAAACACGATCCAAATCACCTCCACACTCAATGAAATTGAAATCCAACAACTTCGACGAACTCCTTCCCTCCTCCTCTCCGCGTCAGTTCCCTTGAAGTCAAGGTCGACTTGACCAAAAAGAAAGCGACCAGGGCAGCCCTCCTCGACCTCCCAAGCCGTCACACTATGCTTCCCTAGACCACACCTTACCAAAGTTCACAAATCCTTGTTATTTCGCACCACAACCTCCAATCTGAACTCAATTTCGCCAAATTCTGCTTAAATTAAAGTCCAGGTCAAACCCTAGGTCGACTGTCTAAATATGCATGTCGCCTAAACACTGTCGCACACTACAAAATGTATATAGATTCGTAGATCTCTTCAATACGAACTCAAAGAAACTTGGTTTATAATTTTTCATTGAGTGTATCATTTTATTTTGATTTTTGAATGGAGATTTGCTTACTTTCTTATATTTAGGAAATACAAAATAAACAAGAGAGGGAAGTGGGAAAAGTAAAAGTATGTTCAATAATCTAAGTGATGTTTGTTTTTATTTACAAATTTCTGGCATCTCGCTACATAGCACTTCATTCACGTATAAACCGCAAATGACAAAACAAAAATACGATCATGTTCAGAAAAGCAATACGATTATAAAATAATAATAAAATACACCGGTTATCTTATTTTGTAAGTAAAAATACCGTCGTTTGCCAAAAATATGTCAAATAACAATTTAAATATTATTCAAATTAAAAATTATAGGAAATCAAATAAATTAAATTAAAAATACGTCAATAAACATCAAGTCGTTTTTATTAACGATTGATTTTCTTATTATTTATTCGAACCATTAATTATTGTAAATAAATTTACAAAATGAGTTTACCAATATTTTTTGTTACTTAAAAGGAGTTAATTAAGGCTATTAAATCTATTTAATTAATATTGAATTCACCATTCAAATATCTAAATAATCACTATATTTGAATATAAGTTATTAAACTTTAAAAACCAATTATCTAAATATTTAAAATTAATTAAATACTCAGTATCAAAACGATAAAATGCTGGGATGTAACAATATGTGGCCAAGTTTGGCACATTGTTGAAATATGAGATGTCCTTCATTTTAAACTTGTCAAAGAAGAATGAGATGTTTATAACTGGATAGCACGACTATTTGGGGGAAAGGCTAGTAGGCCACATTGATGAAAGCTTTGAAATTGAGGCACGAAAGTTTGTACCCTAATCTAAAAGCTATTGTTGTTCCAAAGGAGGAGTCTAAACCATAAGGTGGCAGAGGTGGGAAGATAAAGTGGAACAATGAGGATAAGAAGCAGGCTCATAACAAAGACTGTTGCGCCCAAAATTCCAAGAACAAATTGATAAAAAAAGAGAGCCATCATATGCAATTAAAGGGCATCGTGTGCTATTTGGAGCCTCCCTGTGTAGATGGAAGCCATCGTGTATTAAAGGTCACCATGTCCTATTTGGAGCCTTCATATGTAGATAGAAACCATTAAATGCAATTCAAGGCCATTAAGTGGAAAATAAAGCCATCGTGCATAATTAGAACCATCGTGAAGAGTCGTAACATGTTAATAAAACTATCGCATGTTGATTCAACAAAGCCATTGTGAAGGGACATCGTGTGTTAAAGAGTGCCATCATGAGATAACAAGAGAGAAGCTAGCATATGAGAACTTTGATAGACATCACAAAAAAGTCATCGTGTGCTAATTTGATAAGGCCATCAGGGAGTAAAACGGCAAGATCGTCATAAAATAGAATATGAAGGCCATCGTGATATAAAATATGGGAGTCATCATAGTGTGGCCAACCATTTGGGAAGTTATATGAAAGCGCTCGTGTAATGATGCTCGAATTATGCAAGGGCTCTCATGATATAATGCATATAATTGTTTTAGAAAATCGTACAATGGTTTTCATGAAAAGATTTTCTAAAGTAATTATGTCGAGGCTTTCATGAAAAAGCGCCTATGGTTGTCTTGGGGGAGTTGAATAAGAGCTATCGTGGAGTTATTTAGTCAAGTTATCGTGAAAGGATTCAGTCAAGTTACCGTGAGTAAAACATCATAAATCCTCCATGTTAATTTCTATAGTCATCATGGGATAACTCAGTGAAGCCTTTACGATAATACTTGCATTTGACATGAAATAATGCATGGAGCTATTATGAAGGGATCCATGAGGCAGTCATCGTGGGATAATTCGATAGAATCTTTATACGATGATGTCCAAAGTCATCGTGAAACAATGAATGAAGCAACCATGGAGAAACATATGAAAGCTTTCGTATAGTAATTCCTACAATCCTTGTGTAATGATGCACGAGAGATTTCGTGTGGTATATTACATGATCATGATTGAGGGCTGCCTTGAAGAAAATCCTTGAATCAATTATCGAGGAGTGTCGAATGAAAATATTCATAGTTACCATGAAGCATGTGGGTTGTTGTGAGATTACTTTGGAAGCCAAGTCAAAAGGCAGTAGGAGAGGAGCTATCGTGAATTAATTTCTAAAATCAATTCCACAAATACTGAATTACTTGCACGAAGATCAATCTCCATCATCCACTCATTCTAGGCAACATGTGGCACAAATACAACAGCTGGAATCTTCTATAAATAAAGGGGTGCCCCTAAAAGGGGATGATTTTCTTATTTCATCTTATTTCTGTTTTCATTTTATTGCAAGTAAGAGGAAAAAGCTTCAATGAAGGACATTAATGGCCGATTTAGCCATCTAGACTTTGTAACTTTGTAACAAATGATTTGAACAATCAAAAATTTTCATAATGACTCCTTGTGAATGTATGATGACTACTGATGAACATATAGCTAGATAATTTGACTAGGAACACAACCCTACACAAGTATCTTAAAGATTGCCTTGACCCCAAATTTAGTTCTAACACTAAGTGGTGCTTTCACTGAGAATTGAACTCAAGTAGAGCTCGAGGATTAACAAAGAAGGAGCACTTTCGCAATGGGAAGATCTACTAAAAAATTATTGTCCAAGCACAAGAAGTGACACATCATATTCAACTTAAAGACAATGTAACACCATAATTTGGCATAAGAAATGCGAAAGTAGGACAAACGTCTACACCTAAGGAAACATCATAGAAGGAAAATGAACCCCAAGTCATAAAGAGGAAATTGGAAGTTATGCACGAACTTATCGAAGCATTAGTCACTCAAAAGTATTCACAAATATCAAAGAGAACAAAAGGGATGGAAGGAGAGGAGGTTGAGTCCTCATCCAAGAGAATAGTAGAGCCGAACTTGAGAAGTAAAAATGTTGGGAAGAGTACTCTAGGACCACAAAGGTAGGAAGAAGACCAGCTGGCTCAAAACCACACAGAAGCTCTAATCACCGTTCGAACAATTTGTAAGCTTTGCTTCACAAAGTCATGATAAGTCAGAAAATTATGAAGATGATGAAGCTTAGTTGAGGGACTTAACTAACCAAACGATGAAAGACATTGCTATGTAAAAAGAGAAGAGAATGTTAGATCCTAAGATTAAAAATAATTTTAGGGGAGCATCATTCATTGCAAGAACAATGGCTGTACCATTACCTTCCTATGTTTGTTAGGGTGAAAGTCAGACTGGGCAGTAATTCAAGACAAGTGAAAGTAAACCAAGTTCATAATCATAGTAGAATCCATGGCAAAATGTTATTATATATTCAATGGGAGTAACTATGCAATTTATACCAAATGCAAATCCTTTACTTCAAAATTCTCAATTACAATTTGCCTTGACGGCTATGAATCTCCAATTCAAAGTTCACTTACAAAGTTGGAGGGAAAATGAAAATGAAGAAGGAGGACATGAGAAATTCAACCCCTTTTAGGGGTACCCCTCTATTTATATATAATTTATGTCGTTGGATTCCTGACACATGGCACTCCAATAGATGGTCATGATTAGCCCACGTGGCACATGACCGAATTGATATGTGGCACAATGGTTCCTTGATGGATTTTAGTTTGAGATTTGAGCATGATAATGACTTGGAAACCTTCCACGATAGCTCCAACATGTTGTTCCAAGATTACAAGCGATGGTTCGCCGAAACCCATCACGATAGCTTAAATGTTACGCCCCACCCCAAGACCCACATAAAGAAGGATATTATGAAGTAATATCCTATGCTAGTGTAGAGAATAAGGATGGTTAGAAGCGACCATCTGTGAATTTTACTTTAAGCAAGCATCGATACGTCGATTAATGTGCTATTTTTTCTATCTCAAATGGAATCGACGTATGCGAACCAGACTTAAAAAAAACTACAGCAGTTAAAATAATAATCCATAACATTATATGATAAATGAAAATCAGAGAACCACAGATCACAGAATATATACAACGAAATACAAATAGATACAAACTGATCAAATCGAATAAGTACATAAGGTCGACTACAAATTGATGGTCACTGCGAGCCATAGAATATACAAGTACTACATCCCATAAATACAAATATGTACATTTAAATGAGTTTAAACTCGATATAAGATACAAGGCTACATGAATATGTACACATATACAAGAGGAAGGTAAGATGAATGATAACTAGATAACTGGAGGGTAATCTTCTCTAGAACTATCAAACTAGAGTACCTGAAATATCTCGGTCTGATTCGAGTATTATAAAATAATAAACGGGTCAGTCTAGACTATAATGAATGAGTTAAGCAAAATAAATAATGGATGAAGGAACTAGATCTCAAATATAAATACAAAGCCAAGTATTGGAAAACATCAAAAATGCTTCAATAAATCCAAGAATGCAATCACCAAATATCAAAGCCCAAGATAACTTCTAAAAGCATAATCCCTTGAAATTACCTTTGTTTTCTCTTTTTAAAACACTAATTACATTACAAACACTAACATACCAAATTAAATCAAATCAAACCCGGAATTCTAGTCCAAAGACGTAGCCTAATCGCTGTCCGAATACCCCAGAAGAACCCCAGATCAAACCCCTTTTGCTTTGGCTTTGTTTTGTCAGAAAAGATGATCACAATGTGCCCCACCGGTGCACCAGTGGTGGCCAGCTGAAACTGACAGCCTTATTACACACACACACACACACTTCAGATTTTATTTTGCTTGTTTTTTACTCGTTTTTAATCAGATTCTCGATCCATTTTCTTCTAAATTTAGATTTAATTCTCTATCACATTTTTTACTTTCATTTCATCAAAAAGTTTAAAAAGAAATCTTTTTAAAATTGTTGTACAAATCGGTGTTTTCAAACTGGTTTCTAGAAAATAGAAATATAGCCTTTTTACATATAGATCTTCAAAATACCTTATCATTATAAATTAAAATTAAAATCATAGTAAGACCTGACATATCAAATAGCAATTTATAAATATTTTTATATAATTTATATATATTTGTTTCAATATAATTCATTTCATAGCTAAGGACATTGTTTATTTTCCATTTCTCACTAAATAAATCATATCTCTTAGAATAATATCTATAATTCCATAATTAAATTTATAAATTCATATATGTGTATGTGTATGTATCTTAACTTTAGAAATCATTTTTATACAATTTTGATGTGATTTTATATCTTAAATCATTTTTACACAAAACCAGGCTGAGTTGCATATATTATAAAATCGTATCTTTATAAATTCATATAAATTAAAAAAATTATAAAAAAATACTTTTTATCTTGATACCATCATATCAAACTTTGTAAAATAATTTTGTATTCATTTGATATGATTAAATGTCCCTAATAATTTAAATACAATTTCATACATGTTTTCACATATTACTAAATGTATGTATATGAATTCATATAAATTATATAAAAATACATAAAAATTATATTTAGGTTTGTAAATTTGATATTTCATCTCAGAAATTTATTTACATAAATTTCTAACCATTTTACTATAAATTTTCCAATTATATTTATCTCACTTGGAAAACCCATTTTATAAATTTCTTATTTATTTAATTCCAAATTTATTTCAAATTGGAAACAAAACCAAATAAAATTATCCAATTTCATTATAAAATTAATTATGATAAATTAAATCATATTTTATGTTTAATTTCAGGTACCTCAACCAGGGTTGTTACAGACTCCCCCTTACAAAAATTGCGTCCCCGCAATTTTTGCTAAGGGAAAAGTCAATAACCAACTATGGGCGATGCATCTATTCAAAAGAAATAACCTTTGATCGAGAGATAATTTAAACAAGAATATCAAGTGCAACAAGGATTCTATGCCCAAGAATAGAATCAGAATTTCTAAAGTGTTCCAAATTTAAAACACATGGAGAACACCATGAATGCCAGAGAACTGGATTGGTAAAGAAACTCGATAAGCAACAGGGCCACTACACTCAATGGTTGGGTGGGATCCCACATACCAAAGAGCCATCATGCCAAATTGACTGAAATACCAGTCATCCAACAAGGAGGAAACACGAATAAAGATCCGATCTCCCATAAAAATTCCAAGATCTTTTTAAAAGATTCACGAATAGAGTTGGGATTTAAGATTAATTCCTTTTCCAGACCAAAGCTAACAAGAGAGTGATCGATATGGTCTCGTAAATAAAGTCTCAAGAGGAGCTCTACCGTTGTTGGATTAGAAACTATCAACAATACAAAAAATTCAATCAAGGTAGATATGATCCTCCTAGCTTCTATCAAAGTCAAAAATACAAGCATGAGGTAGATTTCTAAGATCTTATCTACATTCAAACCTCTTAGAAGCTCTCTATTTAATTTTCCTCATGAAATATAGTCTTGTTTATTACTTATTTGAGATAAATTCAAATGATTGATTTGAATTCTCAAAATTTCTATAATCTTTTACTTCTAGAAATTTTCTTAATTACCTCATTCTCAAATTGCATTATGGATTACTTCTATAACTTGTTTAAAAGGATTTAAAATTTACAAATTCCAACCTCAGCAAATCAAATAAAGGTTATAACCCAAAAGAGGTTATTAGCAGTAAATTTCCAAGCAAATTTTAATCCAAATTTTCACATCTCAATTTATTAAAAGTATTTTTTCTATTCAAACTACTTATCATTCTTAATATTCTAAGATACTTGCTTAATTAATCATATTCAGAAGTTGTGGATTAATTCTAGGATTTATCCTTGATGTGACTTATAAATTCATAATATAAATTTATCTCACCATAAAATCCTTTCCCATAGTTTTTAATTTTTAAACTTCACAAAAAACCCCATTTACAAATTATATTCTTTTAAATATGCAATTTTCTTATTTCTATTTTTAGCAGAATTCTTATTTTGCATTAATTTGAAAGATTCAATTTATATAACTCATTCTAAAGAGTTCATGTTATTTATTTGGATTTTCAAATGAGGTCTTCGTAATTAAATCCCTTATAGTTCAATCACTACCTCTTTATTATACAATATGTGAACCAAAAGAATGTATTCATAAAATTTGTCTTTTCCTAGAATTTAGATGAGTTTTATATTATTTCAACAAAGTTTATATGGGTATAACCCAAAATATAAAAACAATCTTATTTCTTTACCCTTGGATTTTCCATTTACAATTTATCATCTTTTGAAATCCCAAATACATTTTACAAATTTTGATTATTCTATTTGAAATGAATCCTTTTCTCAGTAACAGGATTGAATCTTAGACATTACTTAATTTAATATTTAATCGATATATATATATATATATACATACATATACACAACATATATGTACACCTCACAGATTATTATTAAGTCTCTAGCCCCTTCTTAGGAATACATCAAATTTCCATTAATATTTTGATTAATATTCAAGAGAAATTTAATCCATAAAGTCATCGCCACAATTTTCAAGGCACTTTGAAACACTTAATTGTTTAATTTTAAATAGTTTTCTTCCTTAGTAACAAGTTTGAACAGTGAGTCAATGTATATAACATGTGTTCCATAAAGCATTACCAAAACTTCTTTTAATACCTAGATTTGTATCCAAAAGATGAATTAATTCGTAAAGTTATTTTCACAAATTGTTACTTCAAATACAACTAGAGATGATATCTCAAATTTTCATATCATTCAAGCTAAGCTTATTTCCGAACTTAAAAGTTTGCCTTTTTTTTAACATTCAGAATTTGCTTTCAATTGATTTAAATAAAAGAACCATGCTTATATTTAGCTTTTGTTGATTTGGTTATTTAAGGATTTACACTTGTGTGTTTTTACTTAGATTATAATGATCTTTCATAGCCATCTAAAGCATTATATCAAATTCAAACTTTCATAGCAAATCTTAAAACAATTCCCAAATACATAACAACACATAATGTTATCTCTCCATTTATTCATAATAAATTGCCTTGACCATTGGCTGCGGTGTTGATTATAAAATCAACATCGCCTTGCCATTGTTCTCGGTGACCTCTAAGATTAAGCATCTAAGCCCATTACTCATATAATTTATTTTTATTGATATTTCTATTCTTTCTAGAATATAGAAATACCTTTATATTTCCAAAACCTTAATATATACATTACTTTGTATATATTTCCAAATACCATTTTATTTTAAACCAAATTAGTTTTCAAAAATATTTTTATTCCTTCTTGAATTAACATATTTTGAAAAATATGATTTTTTCTCCAAAATACTTATTTTAATAAAAGTGCATGTCCAATTGTCTCGTTTGAATGTTTGAGAATTCCTATCGAGTACGTTGGTCAGACGTCCCGATCAAAATCCTTGAAGCATACAACGGGCAATTTAACACCCATAAATGTATATAGACACTTCAAAAAAATCCTCTTTTAAAATGAAGAATAATTATATCTCTATGTACCCTAGTTTATACATATAATAGCAAGCTTATAGTCATCACTATTAAACATCTTATAGAAAACTCATAGGATGATATTTCATAATTAGGCAATGATTGCATCAAAACAATTCTTAATCAAACTCTTGGTTTAGAGTAAATAATAAATCATTTATTTTTGGTTAATTGGTAATCAAATACCAAAACTTATCTACATTTCCAATTGATTAATTTTTATAATTACAAGGTTTGATCTTTGATTATTCTAAATCCAAGAAATTCAGTATCTCTCGCGGTGATTTCTAATACGAAGATACAACAAGATTCGATTATTAATCTTCAAATAGAATTCTAATTATCAAGAGATAATTATTAATTGAATTTGAATTGTCACTAAGAATCCTATGCAAACAAATATCCAATCAACAAATCATACAGTCGCAAATACTGGATAATGTGCTCAATGGAACTGATGTGCACGTAAAAGTGCATATTTTTACTTCCATATTTAGTCTACTTTTATTTAAATAAATGAGCATATTAGGGTATTTTACATGTTTAAACCAAAATTTAAATTGTTTTCGAATCATCATTTATTCATCTTCATTTGGGGGGGGGGGGGAAATGGTAATTTTGTGTATGATTTGTAAAAATTTACTTGCACATTTTTATTTTTAATTGTAGGAAAAAGAGAAAATATGAAGAAGCTTTCATGTATGTATGCACGCACAAGTGAAGAAAACAAAAGAATGAAGAAATAAAAGAATGCATGCAATATGAAAGAGCCCACCACCCATTAACCTATGGACCACAATTAAAAGCTAAAATGGAGATTAAAATGCACATGCGCATGCACATGTTAATTGTGGATTAGGTAGAAGCTAATGATTACTTGGAGGTTACACTTTCTAAAAGGCATTTTGGATAGCTCCCTAAAATATGGATTAGGGTTTTAAGCATGTATAAATACCCCCCTTATGTTTCATGTAGAGACCTCTTACCTTCTCATTAGTTAGTTTAGTGGTAGCCACATGTAAACATAAACTCTCTTTCTCTTTAATGGCTTTTTAGCCTTTTCTTTATGAAATTTATTTATATGCAATTTTAATTCATGCACTTTTAATTCATGTTCCTTTCTTTTATGTTTCTTTTTTTGTTAGTAGTTTAGATCTCTTTCTTTAATGCAAGTAGTTTAGATTTATTTTATGCAAGTGGATTAGCTTTTTAGTTTATTTTAATTAGCTCTTTTTTTTTATGTTGAAATCACTTTATGTTATAATGAATTCAAATATGAGAAGCTAAGCCCCTTCAATTTAGGGGTGATCAAACTCTCATGAATCACATAAAGTTAACATAGTGATTTCATTTGGTCTCTTTTTGTGCTTAATGGAATTTTTTGATGTGGTAAAATTTTGTTGTTTAATATTGAATTTGATAGCTTATGTTGTTAACACCAAATTGACTATGCTTAAACAAACATAAACACAAATTACTTCTTCATCTACATATGATTTTGGTAATGAAATGGATTTAGATTCAAAATTTGATGATCTATGATACTAATCAATAATAAATAGATTGTGCTTAGCATACATTTTATTTTTAATTTCATTATCATTTTCATGAGAGTTGAAAAGTGGTTTGGATGGTGTGTGTTTGTTGTGTGATTTGTGCTTTCATTTGATTTGTGTGCTTGTTCTTTTTCTATTTGCATTTGCATTTATAAAAAAAAACATACACGGTTTCATTTCAAAAAAAATATTTTATTATATTTGCATTACATTTACATTTTCTGTTTTGATTTTACAACTTTCTTTTTACAAAACTGTGCACATCTCCCACATCTGCCTGCACATAACAAACCAACATCTAACTCTGCCTTTTCAACATGTCAGTACAAACTACCAAACTGTGCAAACTGTGCACAACAACATCCCAGTGTACATCCTATAAATCACTTCCCCACTGTCATTGCATACAACACTTCATCAAACATCACTGACCATCATCAAACAACCCACTTACTCATCTTCCTCAAACCAATACAACAGTGCACCACTTACTGCAAACCAACACAACAGTGCACATTCACTGTCCCTAACTGCACCTACAAACAAATACATTTTCTTCCAGTAAACTGCATCCATCAACTTGCCAACTGCCCACTATCACCAAACTACAGACTTCTCTACAAACTTCACCAACAAACACTGACCACCTCATTGTAATCAGCCTGCTCTTTCACCTCCAAATAGCATACATACCATCCTCAACCATCAACCAAACTTCTGCATCAACCAATCACTACTGTACAACCATAGTGCAACCATCATCATCTTCTTACTTCACCAACTTCACAAACTTCACAAATTTCACCACTATTCACAAACTGCTATACCCCTGCACACTCATCTCCAACCATAACCATACATCACCTTACAAACAACCATCTTGTATACTACTTCTGTGCATTGCTCCTTCTATGCATATCACCATCCTGACTAACCAACCTACTACCTTCAGTATCACCCACCGTGCCACACTTACTCCCTCTGCATACCCCTGAGCATCAACTACTACATCAACCAAACACCTCTTCATCACCCCTTCAAGTGCTGCCTCATCACATTCACTTCCTCCAGCCTGCCACTGTCACATCCTCATCACTCAACTACCAGTCATACTAAATATGCACTTCAAACTCCTGCCTCCACCTCACCTCACTGCTGCAAACTGTGCACATAAACTGTGCATTTCTTTTCCGACCACCACAACTCCAGCATAACCATCCACTGCCACGCCTCCTCCCTGTACAAACATCACCACCCTGTCTTCATATACACTACTGCCATAACCCACCACTTCACCACCATTTATTACCCTGCATACAACTCCTCCATCAACATATTTCTTACAAACACCTTGTCTTTATCACCCCTTTGTCACAACCTACCACAAGCCTACCTCTTCAACAAACTCCCATTGCATATTGCAACATCCAAACTGCCACTCACAACTTACATACACCTCAACTTCACTACCTCTAAATTTCATCACCTTCCCGCCATCAACCAAATCTTCCCACTGCCTACAACATTGTCTCCATTCTACCACTTCACTGTGCACATCCTCACAACTTCTGCCAAAATTTCTCATTCCCCTCAACAATACACCATTCATCACCCCTGTAACCAAACATCACTGCCTTTGCCTGTGCACACATCAGTGCATTTCCTTTGCCTGTGCACATCCTCCTCCCTATACAACCAGTCATTCAATCTCCACGCAACCTCACCACTTCACTGACCATCAATATCCACCATTGTCCTCATCAACCTCCATCACCAAGACAGCTACACTCCTGCCTCAACCCCCACAGCAACAACAGCATCAACACATAGCCACTGCCTCCATCTCACTGCTGCCATAGCCTGCCGAAACACCCATGCTATCAAAAACCAACCTCAAGTTGCACCAACTCCTCCAATCGACAGTCCACGCAACCTATCTCCAACTCCAATAATCACCCACGACTAAAACCACAACCTAGTCCATCAAATCCACAACTCGAACCACTAAGTTCTTCGAACCAAAAATCCAAACTTTAACCCAAAACCCTCGTCCAATTGCAAGCTCTAGCCGCGACCACAGGACAACCGACTTCAGCAACCACAACCCGCTTCCATCCTCTACAAATTCGCGAACCAACAAATTGTAAAATTTGTTTCTTTTCTTGTCCATTTGTAACTCGAACCAAGTCACGATATTTTCTTGTTTCTGCGAATTTGCATTTCCTGGTTTTAATTTGAGAAATTTGGTTTTAGTTTGAGAAGTTGTGTAGTGTATTAACAAAAGAGAAAAGGATTTGGAAGTAATTTGGGTAGCGGGTTTCGTATAGGGCCAGGTAGAGGTTGTGGTGATTTGTTTTGTTTTTTTATTTTATTTTTGTCTTTTTATTTATTTAGTTTTAAGTTTTAAGCTTTTCATCTCTTATTAAAAAAAATAGCATAAATTTTCTTTCGCTTGCCTTTGTTTTTGTTTTATCTCTTCTTAAAAATATATATAAAAAAACAAGTTGTTTCTGTTTTAGTTTCTTCCTTAATATTAAAAAACAAAACAAAAACATACAAAAAAGGGGTTGCTTTTGTTTTAGTCTTATAAATATTCGTGTTGAACAATTTTGCAGGTTGTAATTTGCAGGAACTTAGAAGAAGAAGGCTTGTATGCTAAAAAAATTGCTTTGCTTGCTTATATATATATAAAAAATTGCCGCTTTAAAATAAATTGCTAATAATTCTGCATGCTCTAATATCGTGCTCTCATCTCTTGTTTTTATTTATTTTGTATTGTTGATTGCTTGCATTTTAAAATTTTCAAAAAAAAAAAAAACAAATTTCATTCGTAGTTGCATCATTAATTCACGTTTATTTTAAGTTTTGCATTCATATCATCTTATTTTCTTTTCTAAGGGCAACACCCAAATCCGCATAAGGTGGGGGATTTCATCACCTCTTCCTTGGCCCATAAATTTCATATCACCCTAGAAATTGACGAATAATAATGGTTAGACTTTGGACTTAAGGGTGTCACGAGCTCACTTAGAGCTTAATTGTATCTGGACAAGTTGTCTTCTTTCGACAATTTATATTTTTGGTATCTAGGCTACGGTAGGGTAATAATCATATATAAATATTACGGTGATTCATAAATATTATAGTGATTGTTTCTCTGAAGGTATTTAAACCTTTGGCTGCATTGCTACGGTGATTCATGGTGCACTGATAACTCCTGTCTATTACCTGGTTAAGAACCATCTTGTTGGATTAAGACAAAGTGTGATTATACAATTTTAGGTTAGGAGCTACTAAGGACAGAAAATTTGTGATTAAGTCCTTGCATTCATTTAGTTGCATTAGTTCATGCATATTTAAAAAAACAACAAAATCCAAAACTAAAAAAAATTGTACATTTTACTTAACTTGGTTTTTAAATCTTTTCCTTTATGAAAAAATCATTTTGTTTAAGTTAGTTTATTTTAAAAAAACAAAATTCCAGAAAAACAATCTTTTCAAAAAACTAAAATAGAAAAATAAAAACATAAAAAAAAGAAAAAGAATTCAAAAATCCAAAATAGAAAAAAGACAGAAAATGTCTGAATTTCCGTACTCGCAAGAATTTTACAATAGTTGTGAAAATCAATATAATCCATATAGTTTCACATCAAACTCTTATGGATATTTTAATAACAACTATTGTACAAACAATTCGAATTTTGCACCACAAAGTTTTCAAAATGATGACCAACCCTCAACTCTTGAAAAGAGTATTGAAACGATTTGGTCTTTACTTAAACAACGAAATCAAATGATAGATAATTTGAGTAATTTATATATGTTCAATAACTCAAGTCAAGGATTTCAAAATAATCAAAATATGAATTCACTTCAAAGTTCAAATAATTTTGATTATAACCCATGCCAATTCAATTTCGAACTCCAAAATGAAGTTCAATATCAAAATGAAAATGGAAACAACCGTTTAAATGATTTTGGCAATGGAAATAGTTTCAATCATGGTGAAAATTTTTACTCTCAACAATTTCAAATTGAAAATTCTCAAATTAATAATTATAAATTTGATATTTTTTGAGCAATTGGAAGAAATTCAGAAAAATCACACAGATTTGTTGTTTGAAACATATATGAAACAACGTGAGAAACAAAATCAAATCCCAATGTGTGATGAGTCAAGTGATAATCCATCTTTTACCAAAAATGATGATTTTCAAATAATAATTTTTGAAATTGAAAACGACAATCTTAATGAAGTTGTTGAAAGTGCAGTAATTGATTTGGATTTTAATTCTTTTGAGGGTGAGAAACTCGATTTTAAATTTGATCTTCCTTTTTCTGACTAAAACGAATTTCAAACAACAGCTTTACACCTTGAAAATAATGAAGTTGTGAATAATCCAACAAAGGAAGATGGATTTAGTGAACACATATTTTTTGGGCATTTCGAAGGTGAGTTGTTAAATTCTAAAGGGATAGACTTAAATCACCATTTTGATTTTAAAATCAATAATTTTGAAGAATTTGTCAATGATGAGTTTGAATTTAAATTTAATGAAAATAAACTTGAACTTCAACCAATTGTTCTATCTACCCCAAAAATCATCGAAAATAAAACAACTCATATGATTTTTAATAAAACGACATTCGTTTTTCCAAATCAACATTCAACTTTGAAATCTTTTATGGTTTGATTTTCTGTGCTTAAGCTATGTCTCTCATACTTGATGAGACAAATGAATTGGTCTTTGGAAGACCGTTTCATTTACTCTTTAACGGTATAGTTTTTGATGTCGTGTAAATAATAATCGTTTCATTTTCATGTAAATATAAGTCATATTTTTTTATAAAAAAATTTCAAAAAAAAGCATTTTGATTTACTTTTAAATAGGCACGACGGAGTAAGCTTACGGTTTTGTTCATTAAATTGATTTCTTAGAAATTACCTGTCTTAACGAATACAAAAAGAAAAGTTTAAATTATAAGCAACTTTAGTTTAACTAGTATATAGGGCGATTCACAGGTGATGGGTATGAAGTATATTCTAAATTTAGTCTTTGTTTAAAGAGTGGTTGATTTAAAATTATTTACGTTGACATTATTAATCTCTAAAGTTCAGTGGTTCTAAGTTTATTTTGCAAAACTCTCGCTTTTCAAAAAAAAATCGAAAAAAAACAAGTTGTATATAAATAATAAACACCTAGAGTCAGGTGTACACATGTAAGTGTGTACACTCGTCACGCTTTATACTCTTCTCACGTAAGCCAGAAAGGCAATGCATAAACGGTATATCTGGCCTCAGTATATCTAAGTTAGGTGTGTAAATAAAACAATAATAATAAAATAAACGCCGAGAGTCAGGTGTACACACTTGTGTGTTCACTCGCCATGCTCTGTACTCCTCTCATGTAAGCCCGCAATGTAGTGTATGGGTGGTATATTTGGCCTCAGTTTTCGGAGTTAGGCGTATCTAAATAATGTTAACATCAATAACTTTTTCAAATAATAAGAGAGAGAGAAAGCAAATGAAATGTAACATCCCGCCTTCTGAGGTCCAAAACTAACTGCTACTGATGCTGTAGTCATCCGTAGTTGTTATTTCTTGGCGACCGAATGCGGCATTATTAATATTGGTACATAGGTACACACGAATATGAAAAAAATTTAAACTTCCAATAAACAGAATTTCTCATTTCAAGCAAAGTACAATTTAAGATTTAATTACATAATCCCAGACGTTAACCACGTTCATATCACATATACATGTACAAAATATGAAAGATAGACATATGAAGATGTCCCCCTATGATGATCAGAGAACTAATGATATGAACTTTATAGTTCTTAGTACATCACAGCGGAATACAAAAAATAGCTCCTATATAGCTAACCCTGCCTCCTGCACGTCAACAGAAGCTTATTCGTCAAAAACCTAAAAGTCTCCCTCTCAGAATACTCAAATTAATTATTGATTACCCGAGAGTTTATAGAGAAATACAAACTTCGAGTCAGACAATAAGTCTGGTGTGAATAATCTATCATCTCTTATCAATTAGATATCTAGTCAGACCACGCTGCATAGTGTAACGGGTTGTCCCCTCACTAGTATCCTAAACAAACTTTTAAATCATTTACTATGCTCCTGCACCCAAAATGATCAGTCTTAACATAATATGAAATAATACCATAAATCATATATATTGGATATCCCATCCACCCATTTATTTGATTTCCCATCTAAAATCAATTTATTAGATATCCCATTTAAAAACAATTTATTAGATATCCCATCTAAAAACCTTTAATATGACTATCCTTCAAAACTTTAATAGGACTATCTGCCCCAAATTCATTAAAATAAATGCAGATTATCCATCGTACATTGTTTTATAAAAGTCAGTATGGGCTATCCACCGCACACTTTATAGTTTTCTTAGGATGACTATGAACCCTTGGGTGCCAAATCCCGAGGCTAACCACCTCTGCCAAAACATTCTTTACTTTAGAAATTTAATGTAGGCTATCCACCACACATTTCATGGTTTTCCTAGGTTAACCAAGAACCCACCACTTGGCCAAATTAAAATATCACGATCCCCATGGTTTATTCATTTTCCCCATGTATTCCACATGTTTAACATATTCCCATTGATAGTCCCAATTAGGTTAAATTAATTAAAAACACATTGATAGCCCCAATGTATATTTTCGAAAGCATATTTCTGTTTGTAACCCCAAACTATGTATCGAAAACATTAAACCACCCCGGTGCCCCCAAGGTTTAATAACATTTATTCATATAAGGATCCCCCTTACATATTCAAACAAAGATAAGTATGTTATGCTATAACTCTTTGAAGTAACCCCTTTCGAATTACCCCTTCGAATAAAGCCGCATTCGAAAGCAAATAAACATTAGCCTTTGGAAAGCATTGAAAACCATAACTTTTGACCTTGTCGAAAGGTCCTATCTTTCGACCTTGTGGAAGGTTTCTTTTCGACCTAGTCGAAAGGTTTCACCTTTCAACTTTGTCGAAAGCCTGGGGTATCCCCCTATAAAACCATTTATAAACCTTTCGAAAGCAATGAAACTCAAAACCTTTCGAATTCAATGAAACTCAAAACCTTTCGAAATCATTGAAACTCAAAATCTTTCGAAAGCAATGAAACTCAAAACCCATCGAAATCATTGAAGGTAACCTTTCAAAACCTAAAACCTTTCGAAACCATTCAAAAGCAATGAAGTGTTGGTGTTGGAACGGACCCTTCAAAATCAATGGAGAGGCGGCAAATTTTAGAAAATTAAAGATTACCTTTGACTCCATCTAGGTCGAAAGGTTTGGAAGCGGCAATTATGCTTTCGACCTTGTCGAAAGCTATACCTTTCGACTTTGTCGAAAGGCTCAATTAAAACAAGAAAGCAAACCAATCGAAACCTTTTTCTTTTAAACCATTTGGCAATGTCGAAAGTTCTTTGTCAAAAGCTAGCAGGCGTATTTTCTTTAAAATCAAAACAAAACTTCATCTCTTTTGAAAGCTCTAACCTTTCATCCCTGAACCTTTTGACCACTTCTAATTCACTACGTACCAGTTGCCTGATACTATGTGCATTGGTTATTAACCTAGTTGAAAGGTTTGATACCTTTCAACCTTGTTGGAAGGTTTGGAATGGAGGCAGAAGCTCTTGTCGAAAGAGTTGAAACAGTGAAAAATTTACTTTAAAATAGTTCTTTTGTACCTCACCTGCCTTGTTTGTCTAAATCTGATTGATTGTCGGAATTTTATATTCAAAAATGCTGCCGACTTTCCTTATTTGGAAATTTAAATAATTTTAAAAAAGCTCCTTTCTCCTTTATAATTATATAAAACATTTAAGTCCCATGCCTTAAATAATTTTATATAACTATTAATTCACCTTAGAAAAATCTGGAAAAATTCTAGAAAATCAATTAATATGTTCTCTCCAACGTATAAAATTTCATAGCATATGAAGATCAAAACAACTCGGAATTTAACCAAAACCGAATAAAACGTGTTAATTAGCCCATTAACATTCAAAAACGCCTATGTCTTATCCAAACAAAGGTTTAAATGATTATATCTTAACCAAAACATACACATGGATCAGATATAAGCCCATAGCCGAACCAAACATAGAAAATGAGCTGATAAACATGATTATTCACCTTGATTAGTTGACTGGAGAATGAGATAATTTCCTAGCTTTAATTCCTTAGCTTTATCTTCAATAAATGCTCTTTCCTAAGCAAGTAATGGCCGGCCGAAATATAGATGAGGAGTTAATGAATGAGAAAGTGAAAAATTATTAAGGTGGAGGAAGAGATTTATACTAAGAAATGTAGCCCCATTTCCAAGTTTACCCCTTAGGAAAATTCCTCCTTCTAATTTTTTTAAAGTCTTATTTTAGTTCATTCATTAAGACACGACCATTGGATTTATTAATCTCATTTCCCTAATTATTCACATTATTCTATTTAATTTATCCAATTAAATATCTCGAATAATGTTAATTAAAATTTAGGGGCATTACATGAAACTCAAGCACTATCTTGACTTTACAGATTTGATTTGTTATACGAAAAGAAATAAAGATGCCACTTTGCAAACTGTGACAATCAATTAAAGAATTTATTTCATAATTGCACTATGTTTTCATTTGAAACAACTAGCCAAGGTAGAGTTGAATGTAATGATAACTTAGCTTTTGTTGGACTTTTTGATTAGTAAAGGACTAAAATTTTCAAGATAATGATCGAAATTTGTATATAACGAACTCGTGTCGATTCAAAAGAAAATTCTTCATCTGTAAATATTTTGAAAGTTGCATCATGTAGTTGCATTTAGGAACTTTGCATATTGCATTTGGATTTTGTGGGAAGTATCCGCTGAAAACCTTCATGAGACAACACTCATCCTACTAGGGTCACCTAGAGGTTTAACGGCTTGTTGCATACGCTCAATGTAATGTGTTTCCTACGAAAACAAATTTATCTTAGTTTTAGTTTATTCGAGGACGAATAAAAAGGTAAGTGTGGGGGTATTTGATGTGCACGTAAAAGTGCATATTTTTACTTCCATATTTAATCTACTTTTATTTAGATAAATGAGCATATTAGGGTATTTTACATGTTTAAACCAAAATTTAAATTGTTTTCGAATCATCATTTATTCATCTTCATTTGGGGGGAAATGGTAATTTTGTGTATGATTTGTGAAAATTTACTTGCATATTTTTATTTTTAATTGTAGGAAAAAGAGAAAATATGAAGAAGCTTTCATGTATGTATGCACGCACAAGTGAAGGAAGACAAAAGAATGAAAAAAGAAAAGAATGCATGCAATATGAAAGAGCCACCACCCACTAACCTATGGACCACAATTAAAAGCTAAAATGGAGATTAAAATGCACATGCACATGTTAATTGTGGATTAGCTAGAAGCTAATGATTACTTGGATGTTGCACTTCCTAAAGGGCATTTTGAGTAGCTCTCTAAAATATGGATTAGGGTTTTAAGCATGTATAAATACCCCTTTATGTTTCATGTAGAGACCTCTTACCTTCTCATTAGTTAGTTTAATGGTAGCCGCAAAATGTAAACATAAACTCTCTTTCTCTTTAATGGCTTCTTAGCCTTTTCTTTATGAAATTTATTTATATGCAATTTTAATTCATGTTCCTTTCTTTTATGTTTCTTTTTTTGTTAGTAGTTTAGATCTCTTTCTTTAATGCAAGTAGTTTAGATTTATTTTATGCAAGTGGATTAGTTTTTTAGTTTATTTTAATTAGCTCTCTTCTTTCATGTTGAAATCACTTTATGTTATAATAAATTCAAATATGAGAAGCTAAGCCCCTTCAATTTAGGGGTGATGAAGCTCTCATGAATCACATAAAGTTAACATAGTGATTTCATTTGATCTCCTTTTGTGCTTAATGGAAATTTTTGATGTGGTAAATTTTTTTTCTTTAATATTGAATTTGATAGCTTATGTTGTTGACACCAAATAGGCTATGCTTAAAAAAACGTAAACACAAATTACCTCTTCATCTACATATGATTTTAGTAATGAAGTGGATTTTGAATCAAAATTTGATGGTCTATGTTACTAATCAATAGTAAATAGATCATGCTTAGAATAGATTTTATTTTTAATTTCATTATCATTTTCATGAGAGTTGACAAGTGGTTTGGATGGTGTGTTATAGTTTGATGGTTTATGTTGGGCTAATTAATAGCACAAATAGACCAAAATTAGGATAGACACATCAACTAAATTTACAAATAACTAAAAAGTGAGACCATAATTTCATTGTGTTGATTTGTGTGATCATGAGAAGGTATTTGCCTCTAAATTGCCTTCAACTCTCATATTTTTATTCACTTTGTTTTAGTTAGTTTTTACATTTTTCTTTAGCTTAAACAATTTCAAACTCTTTGGATTAATTTGATTGAGTAGAATTTAAAATTAATTTATTTCCCTGCGGATCGACCCGTACTCGCATATGTACTACAATTGTACGCCGTGCGCTTGCGGTTTTTAACGACATATTTTTAACGACGATTTTCTAACCGATAGAAAATTTGTCGTTTTTCAACAGGAACCATCCATCTGCTTCCGCAGTGCAACTCTGATCATATAATAATCGACAACAAAGTTCATTGTTTGCTGCACAGATAAAACACTATGTCTCAACTAGGCTCGCTGGATTTCCCAATACTAGAACAAGTGACTCAGCCGCCAGCCAACCACACTTCCAAAATAGATAAGATTGGATCAAAGATTGCTTAGGAATCACATGATTTGATAGTAGGAGCATCAAAGAATGGAAACAAAGAAAAAAGTTTTTAAAATCCCAAAAGACACTTCTTATTATAAAGGGAATGATTCCTACTATCTGCCCTAAGAACCCCTAATGGATAGTCTCTAAGACTCATTTAGGCCAAGATTTGTGTCCCTAATGTTATATTTTGTTCTGAACTCAGCACTGATACCAACCTGTGATGCCCCACCCTGAGACCCATACTAACAAAGGATATTGCAATATAATATCATCTGCTAGTATAGAGAATAGGGCTGGTTAGGAGCAACCATCCGTGAATTTTACTTTTAGCGGGCATCGATACGTCAATTAATGTGCTATATTTTTTTTAATCTCAAGTGGAATCGATGTATACGGACCATGCTTAAAATAAAACTACGGTGGTTAAAATAATAATCCAGAACATTATATGATAAATACAAATCACAGAATCTCAAATCACAGAATATACATAGCGGAATACAAATAGTTACAAACTGATCAAATCGAATAAGTACATAATGTCGACTTCAAATTGATTGTCACTATGAACCACATAATATACAAGTACCACATCCCATAGATACAAATATGTACCTTTAAATGAGTCTAAACTTGATATAAGATACAACGCTACATGAATATGTACACATATACCAGAGAAAGGTAAGATGAATGATAACTAGATAACTGGAGTGTAATCCTCTCTAGAACTATCAAACCGGAGTACCTGAAATATCTCGATCTGACCCGGGTATTATAAAATAATAAATGGGTCAGTTTAGACTATAATGGATGAGTTAATCAAGATAAATAATGGATGAAGGAACTAGATCTCAAATATAAACACAAAGCCAAGTATTGGAAAACATCAGAAATGCTTCAATAAACTCCAAGAATGCAATCACCAAATATCAAAACTCAAGATAGCTTCTAAAAGTATAACCCCCTAAAACTATATGATGAAAACACAAATAAAATATAATCTAGAAATCATCAATAGAAATCCAAAAATCACATGAAGGGGAAGGCGCCTAAACTCCAAGATTGGTGAATAAATTCACCTACACACGTGTAACTCCAAGATAGACATAAGCGTCTATAAAACTACAAGATGGGTATAATTCCCATAGTAACTCCAAGATAGGAAAGAGCCTATAGAACTCCAAGGTAGATGCGAGACCTATAAACTTCAAGATAAGAACTAGTCCTATAAAAATCCATGATAGGTACAAGGCCTATAAAAACCTCCAAGATAGGTGCAAGATCTATAGAACTCCAAGGGCGAGTCATAGACTCGTCGATATATATATATATATATATATATATATCATATGCTCCAAAATAGAAACCAAATAAGTAACAACCGTGTGTCCCACACCACATGGGTTTACCTAAACGTTTACTATAAGATAGTAAACTCCACTCATGTGTATGAATGGCTTAATAGAACAAGTCCGGAAATTAATCGGTAAAACAAATGCGAGAGATCCATACCACTCGTTTTATTAAACCGTTTGAATCACCTTCTCATTCAATTGATAATGTGCAATTTCATAAAAATATTTTACTTTAAAATCATTCTTGTAAAATATAGTTTTATAAGCTAGAATATACATACATACATACATACATACATACATACATACATACATATATATATTATGGAAAGCCTTTGTTAAATATATAAGTACAATTTTAATCCATTGTTCTAAATCAACTTTAAAACCATTATTATTATAAATAAATATTATCTTATATATAAAGCGAATACTTCAATAGGTGAAGCCTTTTTTGAATTGCCAAAATTGTCCTCTTCAAATCATTTCATTATACATCACAATAAGGATATGTTCGGCTTTTCCAATGCCCACTACTCCAAAATCAGTTTGTATGCACGTTTTCTGTCACGCTCCCATTTCTTCCCCATGTACCAAAACCGGAAACAAATTAGGTCAAAAAACAAAGCGTTTGACAATTTCAGTACATTTTTTGGACAGGCATGCTAATCAAGGTAATCTGAGAATGATAGCTTAACATGATGGACTTTAACGGCGGTAGCAGCGGGTCTCCTCAGCACGATGTACTTGAAAGATGGTAGGAACGGGTCTCTTCAGCATGATGGACTTAAACGACGGAAGCGATGGGTCTCCTCAGCGACTTGAATGACGGACGCAGTGGGTCTCCTCAGCACGATGGACTTGAATGATGACAGCAGTGGGTCTCCCTAAGGTTTTACTGTCCTTTTCTTCTTTTCTGCTCCAATAATGATTAAATGGTAACCTTTTAGTCTATTATCAATTCACACTTCATCTTTTTTATTGAGTAAATTATGCTTTATCTTACTGTTGAACATGATTGTCTTGATTCCAGTTCATTTTGATGTTTAGGAGTTGAAATTTGATCCATCCGTCCTTCTCCCAAATGTGTTACTCAACTGTTAGATGAACAATAACGATGTATCATTTTGTCGCTTTCAAACAAATCTTTCTTTTGTGCATTTTGCTATTTTTATTTATTTTTTGATGGCGACCACCAACCAGTTTCATTGTACGTGCCTGAAGCTATGAAACATAATGTTTAGTTTTTTACAGACCAAATGTTTGATGAAATGACTAATAGTTCTATACAGCCATTATATTACAAAGAATGATTAGATGTCTTAAGGAGTATTAACGAGGTTACAAAATATATCAGAGCTAAATAGTTTTTATGTGCAATGGCTTAGGGAGTATTAACGAAGTAACATATGGGTGGTGGACGGATGAGAAGATTGAGAAATTGAGAGGTTTTTGTGGAGTTAGAAGGGATGCCAATTGTTGGTGTTGATTGAACTGAAGAACAACCAGAGTACATAAAGAATCCAATAATCCGGGGTTACCTTTATCAATTTGTACGGTTGTTTCTTGGTCCTTTAATCATCTATAGGTGTTTTCATAAGTGAAATTTTTCAATTTATACTATATAGGAGCTCATCTTGAACAATTATGTCATAATTTCATTGATTGGCATGTAAGTTTTTTTTGGGATATTTTAGGAAAAAATCAACAGTATTGTTTGCACTAAAGTGATGCCTTTATTTATTTGTATGTATATTTGACAAGCTAGAATTGACGTATGACATAGATAGAAAAACCACAAGCTTATCTACACTTGAGATTTATGTATGTATATATTGAGATTATATAGTAGTTATGCTTTTTCTTTGATTGTTTAAATAATAGAGAAATTTAATGGATATATAGTAGTTATGCTTGCTATATCATTGTATTTTGAACACAATTGGTCACTGCTGATGTTTAATTACTAGGATAGGAGTATAAATAATGAGACAGAATAACTACGTGCCCAAGTACAGTATACCATTGATGCCATTATAAATGCTAAGCACTCTAAATATAGAATTTTGCAAAAATTTAGGCATTAATTTTAGAAGAAAAGATGCCCTAAGCGTTAAGTGTTCACTTTATATTTCTATTAGTTAGTATTTGGAAATCAACAATCATCAAAATTGTGTGCAGCTGCATTTATTTTTAGATTTAAATCATCGCTAATCATGAGTACGAATAATAAGAACAATTTAATTGTCACTTGATAGAGTGCCTACGTTATGTCTATGTATATACATATATACATACAAACATATAAAATCCTACGTTTATATTCTCGCTTACGCTCGCCTGCTTGGTTTCTTTATTTATTGAAGTTAAAATTTTTGGTATTTTTATTTATTTTCTGATGGCGACCACCAACCAGTTTCATTGTACATGCCTGAAGCTATGAAACATAATGTTTAGTTTTTTGAACAAAGACTCTTTTTAAGTTTTATTACTTTTTTAACATGAATTTTTTTCAATTCTCCTTTGATCGCAACTAAATTATGTGTGCTTGGATTTCTGCAGGTTAGCAAACCAAAATTGCAAAAGAATATTTGCAAAAGAATTTACTTTTATTTTTGAAGAAAGATCTACTCTATATGCTTGAATCAGATTTTGCTGCATACTACCCATATTTGATGGTGTTAGTGTTAGGACTCATTCACAATTTTTCCTTCAAATATTAGGCAGAATATCAGGAATAGGAAAAGAAAAAAGCCAATACTGAGGCGAAATCTACAAAAAGGATGCTACTAAAAGGTAACTTTTGTTGAACTGTGTAACTTTTTCTCACCCTTTATTACTTGCATGGTTTAGTTAATAATACGATAAATTAATTTGAGATTGTAATATAAAAAATGATTTGTTTTGCTTCAGGTGGAGAGAGGAAGATGAAAAGGTAAAATAAGAAGATGGTGCACTAGAAGGAAAATGTTCCTATAAAGTAAGTATAAACAACTAAAGTTCCTAACAAAGATGTAATGCCTAGAGAATTTCTTTTTTCAACTTGCAAAAAATAAAAATATTGATTTTGTTACTTTAGACTTTGTTCGTCACAACCAGATATACATGCAATGTCGCTTATTCATATATTCCACTCAACATGTTGTTACTACACCAATCTTTCATTTTGCTATTATTGTATCTCCAAAATAAACATTAATAACCATTTTTAAACATAGTCTTTATTCCTAGCTGGTACAAAAAGCTGTTAGCTGTAACATCTACGTAGATGCTAATATTATGTATATGCTTCTCATGCACATGATCTTCAAAATGTAGCATGCAATATAAATTTCATGTCTACACTTAAATGCATTATCCTATAAAACGGTAGCAAGTCCATTTGTAATTTGATGTTTCTTGATTGCTGTTCTCGCATAAGTATACTCTTTCTTCTAGATGGAGGGTTAGCAAAGTGAAATATTTTTTTGGCAAGGACTTCTGATGTTAAAAATCAAAAATAATTTGTTTGTAGGTTATAGATGAATGGAGCTCTGAGATGAGGCTAAAAACATTTGAATTACAAAAAACATTGTGTTTGGAGAAATATTGGTAGGTTTTATCTATTCATAAACTTCATAATTAGTGATTTTCTTGCTATAAACATTAAAAGTAAGACATTTAAGTCCATATGATGTGTATCGAACTATAATCATTCTGTTTTTCGTTGTTGATGTATACTAATATTGATTTGTATAATAAACAATTAAATGGTATAGTGTATATTTTTTGGTTTATTTTATCATCTATACTTTCCTGGTAATTAGTTGATTGCACTGAATGTTGCATATTGTTCGTATTCCTTTGTGGAAAGAGTTGGAAAGTGAAACTAATGACTCAGATCCATTGGATATATGTCCGAAGTAATAACGTCTTAACAGTTTAGGCAAATTGCACAAATTAAAAATAGAGCAAATCCCAGCAACTTCCTAATGAAGGCTCTACAAAAATAACATCCCCTGGAGTTACCACATCATACTCAAGCTGTAAAACTCAATGGATATTATAATGCTTTGGTTTAGGGATGAATGTTTGGGTTGTTGAATCCTAATGAAATTAGAATACGGTCGAACTTATACATGCTTTTACTTCTTTTCTACAACTAAAATATATAAAAAAGGGATATCTTATACATATTTAATGCTCTATAGGATGAAACGATACAGTAGTGGCTTTATTTAATATGTAGTCAAAGCATGTACCATGCATGACCGTACAAATTTTGTGTCCTGATTGAAAAGGAGTTACTTTAACAATATCATGTAACATATTTTACTCTTAAATTATAGTTCTTTGTGCGCATGAAATGCACTTCTTTGTTGTAGAAGTGAAATATTTAACATTCTTCATCGTTAAAGCAAGATGAGGTGGCACCGATTTAATGTAAAGCTCATTTCCAGATTTCCTGTATTTATTGCTTCTGTAATGAAAGAGTACTTCGAGTTTTTCTATTTAATGATCTTATCCTCTATTCGCACAGAAAAAAATACGATTTATTTGTAATTACTTGGTTGAATATAAAGCAATGTTTGTCATCACCTCATTAATTATAATTAATGCCTTTAAGAATAGATGTAGCTACCATTTATTTCTCTACTTTCAATAGTTAAAAAATTTATTTTATACCTACGTATTTTTCATGGACGTGCACATAAAAAAGTATGCGCAAATATTTATATACAAATTACAGGAAACATAAAAATTCATTTCACTGCCATTTTTGTAATGCCTAACACCTTTTACCTATGAAGATATCTACCTCTGATCACCTACTATACGTAACAAAGACCATATTCTATTTCCATTACAAATCAAAGTTATTCTCTACGGTTTGCATGAACATGCGTTAATAATTCGTTACACCATATGTATATTACATTTCTTCCTACCCACCCAATGTCAGTCTGATCTAACACTTCTTTCCATTTTCGATACAAATTTTCTATGTCCACGTCCATCTGTTGTACATTCATTCTGCATGTCAATATCCAAAATATTCAACAATACATGTACGTCACAGTCATTTTGTCGCATTCAACAACTCTCATAGACATTGTTTCTTAACACCAGCTCCTTCTGCGCACGTGCATCGCACGTGCCAATCTACTCGTATATATATATATATATAAAAATATTCCGAATATCTTTTAAAGAAAATATATTTGTACTTAAATGATTTGGGAAAACGTTTGGATTGAAAATCACTCTTTTGAAAACTCTAGTTAAATTATGCAATAAATGTGCAATCTCATGTATCCATAGAGCATTTCTATGGAATAGAAACACCAAGATGAATTCACAAATTCATAATCAAAACTCCAAAATTTGCATTGATCAACATGAAATGGAACATCAAAATCAATCAAACATCGAAAAGAAGCCAAGCAGACGAATGAACGGGCGAACGGGAGGCCACACGGCGTAACTTGGGGCTTAGCCCAGGTCATGACCTGTGCACCGGTCTGGTGGGACCGATGGGCAGGTGGTAGTGCCTGTGCAAAGTCCCAGGCGATGCCGACGGCTCCCCACTCGTCCATTGTCGCTCGTTTCTTCGTCGATAACCTCCTTAACTTCTAAAACGCTGATTTAGCAGTCGTGCAAGCATATAAACATCAACAATCAAATGCAATGCATGATCATATGGAGTGGGTTTCAACAAACTAAAATTAGTATAACGATTGGTGTAAACAACACAGGGGATTGAAATCAATTCAACACCAAAAAATCATTCAAAATAACAACTTGCAACATATATTCAACAATAGTCTAGAAGTGTGAGATTAACTCACCAATACAAGCTCGAATTGATTACATGAACTCAGATTCCCTTAGGCCAATGACTTTCAGCAGATAACCGTAGGTTGTTTCTTAGAAAATAGGCAAAACAAGTTCATGAGCAAAACTAAAAATATGAGAATAAGCCTTAATGAGAAAGGGGATGGAGGAGATTACCTTAATTTTATCACTTAAATTATTAGCTAAAACACCTTTGATTTCAACTTAGATTTGGGAATAATTTTGATTTTAAGGGTTTCAAATTAAGAGGAGGAAGTTTTAGGTTTTCTAGCCGAAGTTAAAAATGAGAAGGAAGTATACGTATTTCTCATTTCCTCTTTTCCAACTTCTCTTATATTGGCCAAGTGAATGAGCTATAAACCCAATAAGAAAAAGTGTTACTAAATACTTTTGTTTTCTATTTTTAAAACATGAATTACACTATAAAACAATAACTTACCAAATATAATCAAATCTAACCTGGAATTCTAGTCTAAAGACGTAGCTTAATCGCTGCCTGAATTCCCCAGAAGAACCCCAATCCAAACCCCCTTCGCTTTGGTTTTGTTTAATCGGAAAATCTGATCACAATGTGCCCCATCGGTGCACCTTTGGTGACCATCGGTACACCTGTGGTGGCCGGCTGAAACAAACGACCTTTTACACACACACAAACACTTCAGATTTTGTTTTGCTTGTTTCTTACTCATTTTTAAAAGGATTTTTGATCCGTTTTCTTCTAAATTTAGATTTCATTCTCTACTACCTTTCTACTTTCATCTCATCAAAAAGTTTAAATAGAAATCTTTTCAAAATTATTGTACAAATCGGTGTTTTCAAACTAGTTTCCAGAAAATAGAAATATAGCCTTTTCATATATAGATCTTCAAAATACCTTTAAAAATCATTATAAATTAAAATTAAAATCATAGTAAGACCTGATATATCAAATTGCAATTTATAAATAGTTTTATATAATTTTATATATATTATTCAATATAATTCATTTCATAGCTCAGAACATTGTTTGTTTTTCACTTCTCACTAAATAAATCATATCTTTTAGAATATATATCTATAAATCCATAATTAAATTTATAAATTCATACATACATATATATATATTTATCTTTGTGTGTGTGTCTTAACTTTAGAAATCATTTTTATACCATTTTGATGTGATTTTATATCCTAAATCATTTTTACACAAAACCGGGCCGATTTTCATATATTATGAAATTGTATCTTTATAAATTCATATAAATTAAATAAAATTCCACAAAAATACTTTTTAGACCTGATACTATCATATCAAACTTTATAAAATAATTTTGTATCCATTTGACATGATTAAATATCCCTAATAGTTTAAATACAATTTCATGTATGTTTTCACATATTACGAAATGTATGTGTATGAATTCGTATAATTTGTATAAAATTGCACAAAAATTATATTTAGGTCTGTAAATTTGGTATTTCATCTCAGAAATTTAGTCTTATAAATTTCTAATCATTTTATTATAAATTTCCCAATTATATTTATCTCACTTGGAAAACCTATTTTATAAATTTCTTATTTATTTAATTCCAAATTTACTTCAAATTTGAAACGAAACCAAATAAAATTCCCCAATTTCATCATAAAATTAATTAAGATAAATTAAATCATATTTTGTGTTTAATTTCAGAAACCTCTACCAGGGTTTATTATAGTAAATCACTCATTTTAGAATTGCACTCGATTGCATGTTGGAACTCCTCAAATTGCACGCGATGGCTTCGCCGAACTCCTCGCATTAGCCTAAATTTATCATCTAAAGATTGGATGTGGTAACATGAGGGGACTTCTCACAGTGGCATGGTTTATCATTTGGAGGAGGGTATGCGAAGTCCCCCATAGAACTTCCCACGATGGCTTTTTTACCTTGTCAAGTGACCACTTCAAGAACTATCATGATGGCTCTATTCTTTCATGCTTAAAGTTATCACACATAAACTTATTGCAAATTGCTCTATAAACTCCTCATGATGGCCTTATTGAACTCTTCTTGATAGCTCTGCTTTAATGCTTGCGAACATTACGTGATAGCCTTATAGAACTCTCCTCGATAGCTTTGCTTTAATACTTGAGAACATTACGCGATGGCTTTATAGATTCTTCTCGATAGCTCTTGTGCTTACCTCATGAAGGCTTCCCACCTTGTTAACCTGTAATGACTAGCATATTTGGGCTATAACACTTGCAGCCCTCTCTATTATAATTTTTCTTATACTTTAGTATAAGTAGCGATTCATATTCAAAAATATCCATCTTAGCCATTGAAATTCTTTTTCTTTTGATCTAACAGTTATCTTACTCTCTCTTTCTTTCTATAAATAGCAATCCTCTTCTTCTTACTTGTCAAAATTTTCCCATTCTAATTATATTTCTTAAAATCAAATCTTGCTTTCAGTGATTCTTATGTGATAAACATTCTTGTTATGGGTTCGTTTATTCATTTCTTTGTTATCACAGTCCTTAATTTACCTCGGTTAATCTTATTTTTTATGAGAACTCGATTAATTTTAGTTATTCATTTTGATCTTGGCAATTTCTTCACATATTCATCTATAGTTTCCATTTTAATCTAAATTTCATTGCTTAGCCCACCATTTTATTATTTATAGGTTTTGGGTTTTAGGGTTTACGTACCTATTACTTAATGAATCTGAACCATCGCTATATGACAAGTTTTTATTCCATGACTTAGTACACGAAGGCTTAGCCTTCATGTGCAATTTATGCCAAGGTCTTACTATCATTCTTTGTTTATGAGGATTACATTTATTTAGAACATGATAGCCCCTCTTATAACAATTTGGCTTATTACACGATGACCTTGACTTCTATTTTATTCACGATGATTATGTTTAAACTCATCGCAAAGAGTTTTATACTTAAGGACCGTCTCACGATGACTATGTTTGAACTCATCGTGATGAGTTTTAACATGAGGAATTTATCTCATGATGACTATGTTCAAAATCATCGTGAGGTGTTTTATGCAAGAGGATTTTGTCTCATAATGACTATGTTTAAGTCCTAACTTTAGATTTTATACACAAAAGCTGTATACATGATGATTAATTGTTTGATAACTATATACCTTCTCATCACTTTGAACTTTATATACGAATACTCATATAGTCATATTCCATATACTTATATCTTCATATACCCGTGATGACTAATCATTGATGGCTCTAGCCAATTGTCAGTCATTTTATTTATTCATATACCTTACCACCATTTGAATTATGGTGGGTTGAAACTCGAAAGTTGATTTTCAATAATTCTATATATGTATGGTGTGATAAAGTCCTTACTAACAACTTTTTATACCGCATATCGACATATAACATTTTCATAGAGAAATTAATAAGTCTTGACACTTGTACATATATGTGTGTGGCTCATGGACTTATATCCCTTATTATGTGAATATTACTTTGATATGTACGTGGACTTCTTATATATTTAAGATTTTATGGCAAGCTTGTTCATTAATAGTTTTACTTTTCATTCTTAACTTAGGAAGGCTTTTTTTACTATTGGAATTTCATTTAAATAATTGAAATTATTCTATTGTAGACTTTGTATTTGGAGACAAGAAACTGGTTTCCAAGGGAGCGTCAAATCCCCTAAGTCCTCTAAGTCTGTGGGTTCTTCTGAAGAAAAGGTTTACATTTCTTATCAGTCCTACTTTACGAGACAAAAAGATATTGATTCTGTCCTTCACCTTTTTGGTATCTCAGGGATTGAAACTAGGGTTCAAGGTCCAAATGATCATATCAACACTCCTCATGAAGGGTTCTTCGCCTTCAGTCCTCTTCATATCTATCATTCATGCTACCTTTCCTTCACTTCCATTATCAATAATGTTCCGGCCTTCTTGAAGATTTCTCCTACCCAATTAATCCCTAACTCTTATAGTTACATCAATTCTTTGTTCGTCCTGTTCAAAGAACTCAAGCTGGAAGAATCGACTCCCTCTAAACCTTTGCTTCCTAGGCACTCTAAAAACAGTAAGAATCAACCTAAGGGTTTCTATCTATTATCTTAAATCTATCAGCCATAGGTAGTGACTGACTTTATTAATAAGCCTCGATATTAGAGTCAACAATTCTTTTTTGTAAGATGTTATTCTACAGACTTCATTGGAAGAATCTCGATCCCTGGTATGAATTCTTGATAGACTTGTTTTTATTCACCTGACATCTACATTAATTTTTATCGACTTAAGTTGTTTCCTTGTTATGATGAATGCTAACTGATGTATCAAGGAGCATTGATTGTCGGGTTTTAGCCAAATCCCTAGCTTCGAGGATGCTATAACATTTCCAAGGAGTCGGCTGAGGCTTCTTACTAAGGAGAAACTAAGAAAGTACACTTCGATTTTTCTGGCTCATCAAGTCTTGGGAGAACCTCCTATGATGAAGAAGAAAATGAATAATCCATCATCCTTGATTTCGATAATCTGGATGTGTTTTCCGCGAACTCTCTAATACAATGCTCAACAACCAAAAGTCCTAGATACTCTCCAGGTTTGGTTCATTGTTTTTTTGTGTAGTGAAATAAGCTTCTTTAACATTTTCCTTCTATAAACAAATCCCTCTGACATGCACCTTGTGAGCATAGATGCCCTGTCACCTAATAAGGGTGCTTTTGAATTGCCTACTTTTTCTAAAGAGATAGGGAAGGTGATGGCTTTAGAAAATACTTCAATATTTCTCGTTTCCACTGCTCAGGATGTTATAACAAAAGCTAGGGAGATTTGAAAAGAAAAAGGTTTCAAAGTTGCTCTCGCTCCATCTGAGGCCCCTTCTACAAACCCCAAAGGGGCAGGATCCAATGTACCAATGCTTCGTGCTCCTTCTTCTAGTGCTATTGCCATCGTGTCTACTCTTCGAGTACTAGATTCTATCGCAAATATCTCTAGTCCTACACTTCGGGAGTCTATGGTCTCTTTACATCAAACTTTAGGGCTTGAAACTGCTCTTGAAGATGTTCCTCCTTTTCTCCCTAAGTTGGGACGTTCTTGTTCTGCTAACTTTATGGACTTGTTCACTAAGGTCCTATGTTCTTCCGTGTTTGCTTCCCAGAGCTCTTTTGAAACCACTTCTTCTTTTTCTTCGAAATCTTTGGGAAACCTTCTACAACACCTTATCCAGGTAAAGTTTTCTTGCTTTATTATGGTATAAGTGTTGAGTTTAGTCATTCTTTAGTCTCTGACTTCGTACTACACTTTCTTTTTAGATTGGTCTTCATTTGTTTGACTTTTAATAGTCGTGTGCATCTTCTTCTCAAGATGCGTCTCGATTACAAAGTTGAATTCTTTATTGTCCGAAAAGGTGTCTACCTTTGTGATTCAGCTCAACGGTCTCCATACTACTAGACGAATCACTATCTTTATAGAACAAGGCGATCACATTCTTGTTGGATTTATAAAAGGAAAGGTCTTAGAAGTTGGAACAAGAGGTAAAATCATTGGAAGAAAGAATCGAGAAACATCGGGAGTTAGAGGAAAGAGCAAAATCTTTGGAGGACGAGCTTTCTCAATTCCAATCAAAGTACTCCACTCTTAAAACATCCTTGGAAAAAATTCCTGGATTAAGAAGGATTTGGACAAAAAGAACATTACTATTGGCAAGCTCAAATCATCCACTCATGCAATGAAATCCAAGGTATCCACTTTCCTGAACGATCTCCTCCCTCGATGGAAAGGACAATGTGCCGAAGTGATCCTATTTACTACTTACAAAGACAACATTGACCAATGTACTTACATGGATTTTTATTCTTTTGATAAATCAGGAGTGGACTATAAGAAGAGATTTGGCATTTTACTAAGGCATATTCCCAGCGATTATTCAAAAGGTTACGGGAGAAGACATCATTGACCCTACCAAGGCCCTAACTTTTGATGACATACCATCAGATGATGATGATGAGGGGTTGAAGAATGAAAGAGCCAATAGAGAAAATGTAGATAACAACGACGATGATGAAGATGATAACGATGAGTGCGATGGAGTTGGTGGCCCTTCTAGAAAGGACTTTCCAAGAGGAGATGGGAATAATGGCCCGAATTAAGGCAGGTCCGGAGCCTCTTAAGGTTCGCATCGTATGTTTGTCCTCCCTCCTTTAAAGATCACTAAAGGCATTGATAAATCTCTTCCTACCAAACACTTTCCTTCTAAATCGATGCCTCTTGAATTGGGAGAAATGGGTCAAACTCCTACTTAAGTGCAATCTCCTATTGAAGCTCAAACTCCTTCTCATGCTCCTTTCATTTATTCCTTCAAACCTAGCGCTACTACAACTCCTCCGTAGGTAATTTTCTTGTTTTATTCATTATCCATTTTCTACGTGCACGGTCTAAGATTTTTAACATGATTTAATTAACAGCATAGGAAAATGACTAGGAATTATGTAGAGATTTACATAAAAAGAAAAAAGAAATTTTAAGGCTTAACCGGGAAGGAGAAAGGCTAAGCAAAGATTTAAATGAGTCAAATAAAATATATATGAGGATTTTAAAACGTCTCAAATATCTTGAGGATTTTAAGAATAAAAGATTGCGCCTCTTCTTTGGAAATTACGTTTTCATCAGGATAATTTTCGCAAGAAAAACAAAGAATTGACAGCATTCTTTTGGGTGCTAATTGAGGACAAGGCTAAACTTAAGAAATGCCTATATCTTGTGTATGCTCGATTTCCCATGATTGACTTTTCCTTCCTGGGTGACGGTTGCGGGGGACGGCTTAGACGCCTTCATAGGAGGTATTTCTATTTACACAGATCTGACCCTCACCTTGGGGAATGTTGGAATCCGCTTGGGGTTCTTACTGCGCTTTAACTGTTGACTCCCTTCCTCCTGATAAAGTTAAATTTAATAAGGATATATTTATTACCGAATATCATAAAGAATCTATTCTTTATGAGCCTCTGTGGTGTTGTAAACTAATCATCATTTATTATTATGCTGAATCTTTTAATGATTTTAAGGACTTTGTGTTTTAGTATACCCATTATCAATGTGCAGGCTTATAAATATATTTCTATTTATTCATCATCTTTTACGTCAAGAGACAACTTAAGTAAATTGGTCGGATTGAAAAGGACTCTTAGAGAAAAATTTCCCTTAGTTTAACAAATCTCGTTAACAAAATTTTGCTTCTTTTGTGACCTTCATCAAATATACATCCAATTTCTGAACCTAGATTTCAATTTCCTAGTTAGCTAAGAACTAATTTCTCCAAGAAATCCAGACTAATTATGCCAAGTTGCTATGTAGTGGACTTAGCCCCCTCCTAAAGAATGAGACTATCATGGGTTTCCTCCGATCAATACCCATTGGTGCTGGTGCTCCTTTTAGTGCAACGTTTTCTATTTCGCCTTCCTCTTTTCAAAAGATCTATGATGTCCTTTCTAATTTTAAAAACTAATTTTGTTGCAGTTTCTATTATTGTTGTTTCTAGTTATCAAAGATTTCATCATTTTTTAGATAGGGATATTCTGAAGCTCTAAAAGAAATTTAGGGGCCTATAATTTTGTATAAAGAAGAAGGTTCATATAGAAAACAACATCTCTATGCTTTGGACATAAAGGGAAAAAGGAAAGGAGCTTGTTTATCAACATCACCCAATCCCTCATCCACCAGACATGTAAATGTTAAGGAACAATGTACTTGTTATAAAGAAGATTGTCATGTTAAAAACAATTATGTTTCATCTTTATAAATTGTATCATGTTTAACTCTTGTATAAGATTCTATAGTAGGAGTATGCTGATAAGTAAAATAAACTTCCCTTTTTGCATGTTTGACTTTGGTGGTGCGTTGTTTTGAGATATTTTCTCTATCTTATTGCCATGATTCCTTGATTTGTGATTGCCTTAGACTGACTTTGAATAGTTGAGCATTGAACCCTTTGAACGATGCATAGAGGTTTGTTGCATAATCATGCTTTTCTGGTTATTTTTTGTGTGCTTTGGCCAGGCCCAACGGCGAGACCAAAGGCTTAATTGACATCACTCTATGGATGCGTGCTTCGGTCAGGCTCAAAAGCGGGATTAAAGGATTTTGACCATCTTCCTTGGATGGGTGCTTTGGCCAGGCCCGATGGTGGATCCAAAGGCTTAATTGTCCATCACTCTTTGGTTAGTTCTTCAGCCAGTCCCAAAGGTAGAACCGAAGGCTTTTCGACCTTCTCCCTTGCATGAGTGCTTTGGCTAGGCCTGGCGACATGACCAAAGGATTAATTGACCATCACTCTTTGGATGGGTGATTTAGGCAATCCCAAAGGCAGGACCAAAGGCTTTTTGACCATCTCCCTTAGATGTATGCTTTGGCCAGGCCTAATGGCGGGACCAAAGGCTATCAAAAGATTTATTATCGACTCTTTTGGTTTTGAAAGTAGAATTTTTGATTGCTTTTCCTCTAATTCCTTGAACACAGAAGTTCTACAAACTCATGTAATTTTCCTTTCCTTACATAATACTCGATGATTCCAAATAGAGTTCGACAATCACTAGGGTGGTGGCTCCTTGCTTTGTCATAATGATAGTATATCCCTCTATCATATCTGTCTACTTTCTTTGGAGCTTTCTTAGAAACCCGATAGTTTAGCCTATCCTTAGTAAGGAAGTGCACTTTCTCCTGAGAAATGAGAAGTGGTGTGATGATTTTGCCTTTTGGTCCTCTTGTCAAATGATTCCTTTTCTCATCTCAATTCCTTTTATGGGTGCTTCGCACTTCAAGACCTTCTAACTTATGTTTCCTTAATAGAGGTTCCAATTAGCCATTTTTTCCCATTTATGAGCGAATTTTTCAAAATCATGATTCATTTCAACTTCAAAGACTATGCCCATTGTTATCCAGCATTTTGGTTCGAACATATTTGAATCGATTGGACAAGTTAGACTCAACTGTCATCAAGGCTAGTAGTCCAGGGCGATGATTCTAGGATCTAGAAATCAAGTGCAGATGATAATATGAAGCCGTGATCGAATAAAATAAAGAGATATGCTATACAGAACGTTCTAAGCATGGAATATAGTCTAATCTAGAATAGGGATCAGTTATGATCCCTCTCTACCAAAGGGATCAGATTACTTCAGCTAAATAGTGCAACTCAATGGAAAATGATCGATATCTCAAAATCTAGAAGTCCAATACATATGAAACTTTAGGAACAAAATGAGGGGACCCTAGGGAGTCCACTCTAGGGATTGCACCCCAAAAGGAACAAATAAGAGGGAACGACCCTCTACCCTCCATAGGGATCAGCCAAATCATACTACACAACATATTGCAACAATAATCGATCAATAATTCAACATCCACATGTCTAATTGATATGAAACTTGGAGGCCAAGCATAATACAACATGGAGAAGCTCCCATAGGGATCGCAGCTCCCAACTCCTCCAAAATAGAGATCGGCCCCCATTCTTATTTCTTGGGATTTGGGCTATGCGATCCCTTCTATGGGCCCCTATGGATCTGGAAAGCCTTCTGCCGAATTTTCAGGGAGATATTTTGCCGTCTTCCTCTATAAATATTGAATTGACTTTTCATTTTCGGGATCTTTACGCTGCTTGTTGCTTTGTACTTTTTTGTAACTAAGAATTCTAATCGAATCCCTATTTCACTCAATTTACAAAATGATTAATAAAGCTATCTCTTCAAAGTGGATGTAGGCAAACAACGCCGAACCACTATAAATTGTTGTGTCTCTGTTATTGGCTTATTTCTTATTACTTTACTGCTATATTCTATCTATTTACATTTATTATTCTTCTTTTATTCCTTTACAAAATCTCTATTGGGTGATTATGCCAATTTTTGGTGCAAACATTTTGGTGCTTTCACTGAGAACCAAGATTCTCAGCTTCATTTGGACCCCTTTGCTGCTGTTGGATTGCACAAATCCAAGGAAGAGATCTAGAATTATCTTCAAATTGTTTATCCATTCTATTCAGATTTGAAAAAGTCTGAGAAAAACAATCAACAATGGTTAGGAGCACCAGATCTACCTCTCAAAATGCAGAAGGAAACGAGAACGCCAGCATCCAGCAATAAGGCCAGAGCAATCTAGCAGTAGATGTTAATGCTACCAATCCAGTTGATGTCTAAAATCCAACTGATTTACAGAATCTAAAGAGAGAGCCTATGGATAGCCATTGACAGTTGAACCAGCAGATTCAAGCCAATATTGATCTAATGAATCAATTCAAGAATCAACAACATAGGAAAACTAGGAGGGAGCCAACTCCCTATTCTGCATCGGAAAGCTCAACTTCATCAGATGACCATCACAGACACAGACATCGCAGAATGGATGGACGTCACGCAGAAGCATCTAATCATCAACGTATAACCATGCTCGGGCTGCCAGGACCGATCAGACTCGATCCCTCTATAGGGACCGGGGCCGATCCCTCCTCTAGAGGAGGAACCTTACCTTTTTCTAATAGAATTCGGACTGGAGCCGCCTCGGTTGATCTGGATGTTGGATTTCAAGCTAATGCGGATTAGTTACCTCTTCAGAATGACGATGATGTGAATGCCCGTGACACACATCTAGAGGATTTAAGCTAAGAAGGCATGGAATGGCCCGTGGACATCGACTAGACCATTCATGTGAGGAGGAGCACGACTACCGCTTGGCTCCAACTATCCAAACGCCGGATTTGACGACTATAATCAAATAGCTAGTAAGAGAAAGCCAAGGTTTGACCAATGGTGATTGTGAGATCTCAAGAAGACATACCCCATTCATAGTAAATATTTTACACGTGGAATATCCAAGGAGATTTAGCACACCGTCGATGCCTGCCTATGAGGGAAAAACCGACCCCAGGCATCACATCATGAGATATGAATGGCTGATGGATTCCGCACATGTTGATGATGCCATAAAATGCAAATGTTTTCCTATTACACTCTCTGGCATAGCAATAAGGTGGTTTACGATATTTCCCCCATGGTCAATCTCTAGATTTGACGATTTGGCAACAAAATTTATGGAGCAGTTCCATATGCATGTAACTCACCCCAAAGATGTAATGTCCCTATCAAGCATGATCTAGGCTCCAGGAGAACACTGAAAAACTACTTGGAGAGATTTCATACAACCGTCACAGAAGTCAGTAATCCAAATGACCATTCAAAATTGATGGTGGTAACATGAGGGATTGACCCATAATCTGACTTTGGCGATTGGTTAGCTGGCGAACCACCCGCAATGTTGGAGCATTTCTATGCAAAAGCTGATCGGTATTTGAGGAAAGAGGAACTTATATGCTCTAGGAAGGAGAATGTTGTGGAACCAAGTGAAGAGGGAGTGTAGAGTAACATTGCAGTGAAATAGTCTGGGGAGAGTTCCGGAAAAGTTCAAGTAAATGTCCAAAATGAACCGAATCAGCAAAAGAAATGCGGCGATAGGGACCGAGAACGAAAGAGGGATTTCAGAAGTGGAAAGTCTAGGATTCCAATGTATGATACATGCACACCATTAAATACATCTCTAGAGAATGTATGCTTGTCTACATGTAATACCATGCAGTATAGGAAGCCACCTCCGAAAGAATCAATGGAGAAATAAAAGCAGACTAGAAAATATTGCCGGTTCCATGAATGCTATGGTCACAACACAAACAATGTAGGCATCTCCAGGATGTTATTGAGAAATTGATTCAAGAAAGAAAACTACATCAGTTTGTTAAAGCCCCGCAGGATGGCGGGCAGGGGACATCCGAACCCAACCAAGGATGATTGTTGTACAGGGCTGAGGAGTCTGCATGGACTGGTGGAAGATTGGTGATCAATACAATAGCTGGAGGACCACATTCAGCTAATAAGAGCTGGCATGAGATAGAGCGTTATGTAGAGCAATCAAGCATATGAATTTTGGGTGTTGTTGAAATACAAAAGACGGGGCTTTGTCCAAACAGTAGCGTACAATGGTAGATGACATCATATTCAGAAACAAAGATGCAGATAAGGTGGAGGCACCGACGATCGACCCAATGGTCATTTCGACCATGATCGGCCCATCTTAGTGAGGAAGATCTTGATTGACTATGGTAGTTCCGTGAATATAATTTTCAAAATGGCTTATGATCAGATGAGGATGGATGCCAAGGACTTGAAACCGTCTAAAGCCCGCATCCATGGCTTTAACAGTGCTGCGATCGAAGCTGTCGGTTACGTTGAATTGCCCGTAGAGTTAGGAGAAGGCAACCACACGAGAGTGCATATGTTGCCATTTGCTGTGTTGGATGTGGACTCTCCATATAATGTTTTTCTAGGTCGACCGACCCTTGCTAAATTCCGGGAAGCTATTTCCCTTTGGTTTCTTTCCTTAAAATTCCCAACTGATAATGGAGTAGGAGTAGTTCATGGAGATCAGGCAACCGGACAAGCCTATTATGTGATTGAGTTGAGGGACGCTCAATGGAAGGAGAAAGGTAAGGGTGTGGACAAGTCTCTCCACATCCAAGCCACCGAAGATTGACAACTAGCGCCTGAACCTTGGCTCGGGCGCCATCGTCGTTTCTATAAATATATAGATCCAAGTGATGATAAGGAGGAGCCTAAAGAGACCAAGGCTGCACCGGTTGAGCTGTTGATCGGCATCTCGGTCAGCCATGATGACCCATCATGGGTCCTAAAGATCAGATTGCAACTCAGTCCCTCGATGATGAAGGAACTTGCTGGTTTACTCCGATCTAATATTGATGTGTTCGCTTGGACACATTCTGCATGTGTAGGATCTCACGTACCATTGCGAGCCACGCCCTAAATATCGATCTGAGGCATGTCTCGGTGAAACAGAAAAGGCACAGTATGGATCCGGAGAGATCTGCCACACTCAAAGAGGAGGTGGATAGACTCAAAAGCAATGGGTTTATTCGCGACGCCCTCTACCCGAAATGGGTATCTAATCCTATACTTGTGAGAAAGGCAAATGGAAAATGGCGGACATATGTTGACTATTCAGACCTAAATAAGGCATGCCAAGGATCGATCAAGTGGTGGACTCAACCGTAGGACACGAGTTGCTATCTTTCATGGATGCGTACTTTGGATATAATCAAATCTCGATGCATATACCCGACCAGGAGCATACCGGTTTTATTACTGACGTTGGATTGTATTTTTATATGGTAATGCCATTTGGATTAAATAATGCTAGAGCAACTATCAATGCCTAGTAAACCGAATGTTTAAAGATCAGATTGGAAAGATGATGGAGGTATATGTCGATGATATGCTCGTGAAGTCACGACGATCAACCGACCACATTAGAGACTTAGCAAAAATGTTTGATATCCTCCGACGTTACAAAATGAAGATCAATCCCCTAAAATGTTCCTTTGGTGTCGCATTAGGAAAATTCTTGGGTTTCATTGTCAATGCATGCAGAATCAAAGCTAATCCTGAGAAGATTAGAGCAATTTGCAACATCTAAGCACCAAATATTATCAAACAAGTACAGAGCCTAAATGGGAAGGTTGCCGCCCTAAGTCAATTTATTTCCAGAGCCATTGATTAATGCATTCTTTTCTTCAACTTGATTAGAAGAGGGAAAAGGAACTTTAAATGGACATAGGACTGTCAAGACGCATTCCAAGCTATGATGAACCACTTAGAGAGACCTCCCATCTTGTCAAAGCCGGAGGATCATGAAGAATTGTATATCTACTTGGCCATGTCGGTACGCGCGATAAGTATCGCACTACTTCACGAGGAGAATCAAATTCAGATGCCGGTCCATTATGTTAGCAAGTGATTAACAGGAGCTGAAAGGAACTATCTGAAGATAGAGAAATTGGCATACTACCTGTTGATTGCATCGCGAAGGCTTCGCCTCTATTTTCAGGCTCATCCCATCAATGTCTACACCGACCACCCGTTACGACAGGTCCAACAGCAACTTGAAACGTCTGGAAGGTTAATCAAGTGGAACCTCGAGTTGAGCCAATTTGATATTACCTATCTCCCTCACAAAGCTATCCAAGGACATGCACTGGCAGAATTTATAGCTGAGTTCACTGCATAGGGTGATCTCCCAAAGAGCGGTGAAGCCCCTAATATCCAATGGAAAATGTATATTGATGGAGCCTCCAATGATCGTTGTTCTGGAGCCGTGGTCGTACTAGTCATTCCGGAGGATCGATCAATTTGCTATGCTTTGAAGTTTGATTTCCCTGCAATGGATAACGAAGCCAAATATAAATCCCTGATTGCTGGACTCAAACTTTCCAGAGAACTAGGAATAAAATCTCTTGAAATCTTTTATTATTCCCAGTTGGTGTTATACCAAGTCAGGGGAGATTGCCGGGCTAAAGTACAATGACTCACTCCAAACCTTATCTGAGTCCAAGAGCTTTTGACTAACTTTGAGTATTATGATATCACACACATTCCTCGGGATCAAAACAAAAAGGTCAACTCATTGGCAACGTTAGCTAGCACCGGGAATGCACAACAAATCGGCTTGGTTCTAGTCAAAGTACTAGATGCTTCGAGCATAAACCAGATGGAAATTGACTAGGTACTAGAGGCGGAGGCTGAGAAGGAGTCGTGGATGACTCTGATTAAAGGTTATTTGCTATGGGGAGTCCTTCTCAAATAGAGGAATGAAAGATGACAAATCCTCCGCAAAGCTTCATGATATATCATTCAGGAAGGAGTTATGTATAGAGGGATTTTTCCATTCCTCTGCTCCAGTGTATCGCTCATGATGAAATAAAATGTGTCCTAAGGGAAGCTCATGAAGGGGAACGTGGCAATCACACTAGGGGGCAAACCTTACCAAAGAAAATATCCTTATGGGTATTACTGGCCAACTGTCAACCGAGATGCTGCTGATTACGCTAAGTAATGTGGCAAGTGCCAGATGTATGCAAAAGTTCCGATAGCTCCACGATGGAAATTACACAAATGGTCAGTCCATGGTCGTTTTCCACATGGGGTATAGATATTATCTGTTCCTTATCGATCTCTAAAGGTGGTGCAAAGTACGCCATCGTAGCAGTTGATTACTTCACCAAATGAGCCGAAGTGGAATCTTTAGCCACGATCACGATGAAGAAAGTAATCAACTTTATTGTCCAGAACATCATCTATCATTTTGGCATTCCACGAACCATTGTAACTGATAATAGAACCCAATTTGACAGTGCTGAATTCAAAGACTTATGTCGTCGGCATCATATTGAAAAGAGATTTGCGGCGGTTGCCCACCCTCAAGTAAATGGACAAGTTGGAGCTATGAATAAAATCATAAAGTCCATTCTGAAGAAACGTTTGGATAAGGCTAGAGGCTAGTGGGTGGATGAACTCCCAACAGCATTATGGGCTTACAGAACCACCCACAAGTCTACGACTGGCCATACTCCATTCACCCTTTCTTACGGCTTCGGAGCCATCATTCTTGTTGAAGTCGAAGTCCTTTCTCATCGAGTGACCTACTATGCCCCAGAACGAATAGAGATCTCCTCTTAGAATCTCTAGACTTGGTAGATGAGAAGTACAAAGAAGCTGATTTGAGGGTAGCAGCACATCAACACCGAGTCGCCTGATACTACAATACTAAAGTCCGATCTATGACCTTTTAAATTGGTGATCTCATCTTGAAATGGGTTTTTCCTGTCCCGTCACACATGAATCCTACTTGGGAAAGATCGTACATCATCGAATAGAGTCTTGGAGAATGAACTTTCAAGCTAGCGACTGTTGATGGCATCACACTCCTAAGGGCATGGAATAGTAAGCATTTACGATGCTATTTCACTTAGTTTATTCCTTGTATTTGATTTCCAAATTTGCTTTAGCATTTGATTTTCAAGATATGTAATAAGAAAAATTATGTCATTTCTTTCTATCTGGCAAATAAAGTTTGAAATTTCCTTCATATCTATGATTGCTATAGCAATACATATTAGTTATGATACCTAACTAACTAATATTGACATATCCATGCAGGTTCCTAGAGTTTGGAGCCAGCCGATTACATAAGTTCACGATTGGAATAAACAAAATGAATGTGGTTTGATCGTTTATTCGATTATCCTCACTCACAAACCGATGGGTGGAGTACCTAACTAGAAATGGATGTGACTTAACCATCCGATAATCAAATTAAACCCACCAAGTGATGAGACAGACATGAATCAAAAAGCGATCGTAACATGACCGATCGCTCTCCAAGTTAAACCCCGGGCTTGGGCACAAATCAATCAATTAAGGAAAGTATGGTCCGACTATCTTATGAAATAACTCAAGTCCCCATAGTGTGGACTGAAGTATAAATACAAATTGGGTGCGATTTGACCACCCGCCAACAAACTCTTATCCCTAGAGTGTGAATATGAGTATAAACAAATAGATGCGTGTGGTGCGACCACTCAGTATTCCATAAAATTCGACCTAAAATCGACAGAAGGACTATAAATTCACTAAGGATGGAATTCAACATCTAATATCTACCTCCTCTAACTCGAGACTAGGGGAAGGAGTATAATCACTTAAGCCATTGAATTCGACAGCATAGCACTAGGGTTTGAGCTTAGTGTTTAGTACAACTTGAGGCCACGACCATATGGAGGCCTTGAGTAAAAATTAACGAATGATTATCTGAATCAACGAGCGACGAATTACAAGTACATTGAATGGTAAAGTAATAGCTTGATTACTCAAACAAAATTCACATAAGAGTTCAATAGAAAACAAAGAACTTTTATTTATATATTCAATTTGGAAGTCATAGTACAAGTTTGTTCAAAAGCGGGGGCCGTGCCCGCACAAGCACGACTAACAAAAAGAAAAACAACTACGTAAGCTATATACAAACTAAGGTGACATAGTTGCTACTTCTTTTGCTTCTTCTCCCTCTTGAGTTTCTTGGGAGTGGACATGCTCGAGTCTTCATCTGTTTCTCTCTTAGACCCCTTACCACTGTCCTTACCACCTCTAGCAGGACAACTTTCATATGTTAGAGGTAGTCCTTTGGGAACCGACCCGCCATGTGGAATGACTAGCCGCGGGATGAGGTTTAGATCATCGACATCAACATCAATAGGCTTGATTTTGGCTTTCATTTTTAGCAACTTTCCATTCTCACTATGCTCCTTCAAGCTAAGCTTATCGGTGTGTATGGAGGCGCCTGTAACCATAACATCATTAAATTCATCGTGCATCACCGATGGAATTTCAGTCGCCGATGGAATGTCAGTAAGTGTTAGTAGTTGCTCGACAGTGGCACCACTTCCCGAAGTTTGACTGGGAGTCGGAAGACCTGCAGATTTGCGGGAACAAGCGAATATGCCCGAAACTATTGGGCATGAAGAATGAAATTTCTTGAGTAATGGAGAATAGAGCGGGATACCTGCATCCGACAAACTTTTGGTTTTTGCCGAAGTGCTCCCTTCTAGAATAGGAGTTAACACCTTTGATTTATAATCGATCTATCCGAATCATAGCTCGGGTCTTATCCCGAGCCAAGTGAAACTGATGCTCCGGTTGGTTGAAGTGAAGAGGAACTTTTGGGATCGGACCCCAAAGCTTCAGCGATGTCTTTCCCTTAACTAGAGGGTGCCAAAATATCAAACTATTGGAGCCTTGCAGTAGCAAGATCTAAATGTTCATTCCCACGAAGGATCTCTCACACCAGTTTCTTCTCATCCAAATTGGCTTCGCCAAGGGCTCTCTTCCTTATTTCAATGATATAGTCCCAAGCCTCGACAAGCAATTCGAGGTAGCCCTCTCCAAGAAAAATCAAGTCACGGTGGATTAGGACCTTGGCATTGTATTCAACGATTAAAGGATCAAACATTTCCTTAATCTCATTTTTGCCAGCCTCTTTAGCATCCTCCATCTGGGCCTCAATTTGCCATCTAACTTCATTATGTCCAGCTTCCCTTACTCTTCCTTAAGGGCTTTGATTTGAGCGAGCTACTCGACAAGTTTAATTTTCAGCTCTTGAGACTTGATGACCTCTTTACAATACTTTTGAGACTCCTCTTGAGCCTCAAGTTTTTCTTCCTTCTCTTTCTTAAGTAGCTCTTTGAGTTTCTCAACGCGGCAGGATAGAGTGTCTTTCTATTTTTGCAGTGTGTCCTTCCCCAGAGCAAGCACACCGCTATGGCTAAGGGCAGCGTCCAGCTCCGTTTTGTGAGCTATTTCTAGAAAATTAACTGCTTTAGCACTCTTCTCTGCCGTGGCTAACTTCGTGGTCAACTCTGTGATCTCATTATCTCGGTGTTTGATTATTTCTTTATCATGGATCACCTCTAGCTTAAGGTGGTCGATTTCATGTTTCCTTTCAGTAGACACCTCGGAGATTTTCTTAGCTAAATGCTAGAATGCTTCATGCTGCAAAAAAACATCGTTGACACAACCAAGCAAACTTGCTTTAGCACACCTTGGAATTGTATGGATAGAAGGGAGAAACTTTAGTCCATCAAAGTAGATTTTTGGAAATTTGACCTTAAGTTCGGCCAATTGTTCTGCTGTAAAGGCCTCAGGTGTCGTAGTAATCAAAGCTGGATCAGAAGTAACAATAGGACACTTGCTCGGCCAGCGATCATGAGGCTGTCGAGAACCAGATGAACCCAAATGATGCTTGGCTAGCATAATAGTTTGGGGAACATGAGAAGAGGTCTGATCGCCACTATATACAGGAGGATTGGGCTGAACTTCTTGACGATGAGATGATTGAAGTTTTAACTTGTACTTAGAGGATGAAGAATCCCATGAGTGATGGCTTCTTTCCCGGCTATCACTCCTTTCCCGATACTTGCCCGAGTCCGGATCACGACTGGATCCATAATGTGTTGAGGAGCCCCTCAAGTGATCAAAGGCACGAGAATGAGACATAGCACCTTAAAACCAAACAAAAGCGAATAAGTAACAATCAAATAAAAGACAAACAAAAATCATGTAGTAAAGTGCGTGTGATTGTGAGTGTCCCGGTGTCCTCCTGACGGACCAGTTGATGTAGCCTTGCTCATGGGTGTAATTTCTCCTTCGCCGGTAGGAGGAATGTCATCACCAATCCTGGTGAGAGAATTAAGCCGCTCGACATTAATGTTGGGAAATTCAAAAGTATCGATGTCGTTTGGGATCGGTAGACTTGAGAAAACTTCCATCGAACTTCCTAAAGGCTGATAGGAAGACTCTTCTTCAACAGAGGTGATAATGAACTTGGCCTTCTTAGCAGTCTTTTTCCTATAGAGTTTGTATGCGAGCCTTTTCCTTTTCTTGTCGGTGCATGAGATTGCGTGTCTTGTGATGATTCAACCATAGGCGCATTGTTCGAACCTACATCATCATTGCCAGGCTCATTGGTGTCGTCACCTCTGATTTCACCTTCTTCAGCATCGTCCCGAGCCTCCTCAACTGGGGGTACGATAGGGCTATCAGTGCCACCTTCTTATTCCACAACATTCCTTTGCGGTGCAATACTTCCTGCAAGTCTGATGCTGCGACCCTCTTCCAGCAACCTGAAAAGAGATAACCACTCATCATCGAGTGATCTAATGTTCCTATCTTCGATTGGGGTAGCGCGGATCGCAGAGACTGCTCTTAACTAATTATCGCCTTCGAGTCATGGATGGACACTTGTAAAATTTCAAAGTATTTGTTAGTTTAGGATACAACTTGGGCTTAATAATTTGAAAATAAAGTAAAGGCAGCACTTACGTCCTTCCAACCATCGCCTCACGAAGCTGGACGGACAACGAATGTAGAACCATTTGTGCTTAAAGACACTGAGCTTGTTCTAAGCACCAGTAAGATCTTGACAGTTGGGCACGGGCTTGAGGAAAGTATAAGAAAGACTTCCCATCCATCGCTTAAAATTGTAGACGAATTGGATGTCTTTAGGAGATGGTGGACAGAACAGAACATCCATAAATAATAAAAAGTTACCGTGAAGGAAAGTGTAGCTGTTCGAATGCAGCTGAGCATGAGCTATTTCCAGATAATTTAGCATCTCTCAGATAAACGAGTTAAAGGATGGTACACATCCGACCCAACACATAAATTTATTGCAAGCCGTATACCCCTCCGGGGGGAGTTGGCCATGTCATTCCTTGAAGGGACTAGGACATCCCCAAACGGGATCCCATGTTTAGAGCACAGCCTACGGAGAGCGGCCTCACCAATTTTGGAGGCTTGGGAGTCCACCGGGTCACCTAGAAATACAGCACCCTCTAAAGTGTCTGGGGCAGGATCTATCTCTTCCACCGAAAGGATGGGAACGTTAGAAAAACGGTCAACTAACGGACCGGGACTCTCCTGTTGCTTAGCTTGGTGTTCGGGAGAAAGTCTATCAGATATGGTCACACAGCTTGATTCGGCACCTGGATTGTTATGCTGTGAAGGTTGATTGAAAGACATTGCGGCTAAATGCCCTGAACGTATAGAGCCCATTTCAACTAAACTCATTAGATAATCAAGATTAGAAAATTTTACCCGTCCCCCGTGCTAAGTGTAAACTAGTGTGGTGCAGTGTCGTGCAGTGCGGAGACAAACAATTCAGAATTAAAAGAAAATATAGTGACGAGACTTTGGATTCCGACCAAAGTGATCGTCATTATTGACCATCTCAATTAGCATTTACATTGATCGATTATGTAAGCTACGGGATCGACCAACGACTTGTTGAAGTATAAAGTTCATTATTGAAGTACTTATGCTAAGTTGCAATCCATATCCAAGTCCCGAAAGTTTAATTGTTCAATTTCAAGTTCGATATTGGATATGCAAGTCCTGTTGTCCATTATAGTTCATATGTTCAAGTTCATTAAGATTAGATTGGTTCTGATTATTCGTTTAAGTTTATATGGATTGGTTTGTTTAAGTGTTCAAGCTCGATTCAAAGGCCTAAAATCAGCTAAGTCCTTATGCCGATCCCTTTATCTCAACATGGACGATCCATCTCATAAAGCCAACACGACCGATCCCTCGTTAATCCAAAACATCAAAAAACGATCCCTCGTCCACCAATGTGACTGATCTCTTCTCTCTCAAATTCACATTGATCTCTCCTTACTCCTCAAACTTTCATAACCGATCCCTATGACATGCATCTGCATCGATCCCTATACTTAGACGTTTTAATACTTCCCTTAAACTTTTACTCCAACTCCTCAAGTAGCAAGCAAGACCGATCCCTCTCCTCCGCATACATCAATGACCGATCCCTCCATGCTCCATAGATGACCGATCCTTCTACTTCCTTCATGTTTCACTCCTCTCCTTTCTCCTTCTCTACCACCTCACCGAACCCAATATCGCCACCATCCATCCGCTCATGTTAATTAACATAAACAAAACCCATCATACCAAAGTTCAATGACAATTGAAGACCTACCTAAATGTATGAAGTACAATTGTTACTCAAGGGGAGATGTTGGATTTTGATTCAAATCCAAGGTGGAGTGGTGGTCCGAATCAGGAGAGGATGGAGAATCTAAAGATGGAGGTGGTGATTGATTTGAAAGGAGGGATTAGAGGCAAAGTGGAAGGAGAGGGTTCGAAGGAAAGCTTTGAGGAAACAAAAGCAACTGAGCTATTGAATAAACTGAACAAGTGAGGGATGGAGAGGAAAAGTATTGGCTTATATACAAGCCTAAGGGATCGGCCCGCCTTCCTCTTCTCCATGAAGCCAAAAAGATTAAGTCCCTAACATAAAAAGAGATCGGGTACGATCCCTCGACTTGGGTATCCAATCCGATCCTTATGTACATATAAAAAAAAGGGAAAGAAGAGAGAAAGAATGGGATCGGGTATGATCCTTATGTGAGAAAGGGGAAAATCCAATCCCTATTTAAAAAAAACAATAATATAAATTGTATCTGATTCGATGAAAATTGGCGATGACTCGTGAGAATGCAAACGGATCTGGGAACCAAAGACTGGAATGTGTACCAACACGTGCACGTGTATATTTTAAAATTTCAATTTTTGAAATCGACATAAATTGAATTCTCACCTGAAGCTTTCAAGGATGAAACTGGATCAGATAGCCAAAGCTTAATAGGCCCGTAGAACTGGACATAGATAGCAACTGATGGAATTCCATCCTGAATTTATACTATTAGAAATCGACCAAGCATCACGACGATCAAAGAGAGATACGACACTTTGGAAAAATAATTAAACAGAAGGATAGCGACCGTTCAGAAAACTAGATGGATTTCTTTCTAACAATTCTAGCTAACTTAGATTCAAAGCATGTCATGTTCGACACAAGACTACTTTGGGGGGTAAGTTTTATCTGGCATTTTGGCTCGGACATATTCAAACTAACCGGACAAGTTAGACTCGACTATCATTAAGGCCAGTAGCTCAAAGTGATGATTGTGGGGTCCAGAAATCAAGTACAAATGATAATATGAAGTCGTGATCGAACAGAATCAAAATATATGCTATACAGAACATTCTAAGTATGGAATATAATTTAATCTAGAATAGGGACGGTTATGATTCCTCTCTACCAAAGGGGTTGGATTACTTCAGCTGAATAGTGCAACTCAATGGAAAATGATCGATATCTCAAAATCCAGAAGTCCAATACACATAAAACTTTAGGAATAAGAAGAGGGGACACTAAGGAGTCCACCTTGGGGATCGCACCCCAAAAGGATCTAGTAAGAGGGATCAGCCATCTACCCTCCATAGGGATCGGCCAAATCATACTACGCAACATATTGCAACAATTATCGATCAATAACTCAACATCCACAAGTCCAATTGACATGAAACTTGGAGGCCAAGCATAATACAACATGGAGAAGCTTCCATAGGGATTGCAGCCCTCAACTCCTCCAAAATAGAGATCGGCCCCGATCCCTATTTCTTGGGATTTGGGCCATACGATCCCTCTTGTGGGCCTCTATGGATCTGGAGAGCCTTATGTTGAATTTTCAGGGAGATATTTCACCGTCTTCCTCTATAAATACAGACTTGATTATTCATTTTCGGGAGCTTTACACTGCTTGTTGCTTTGTACTCTTTTGTAACTAAGGATTCTAATCGATCCCTATTGTACTCAGTTTACAAAGTGATCAATAAAGCTATGGACATAGGCAAACAACGCCGAACCACTAAAAATTGTTGTGTCTCTATTATTTGCTTGTTTCTTATTACTTTATTGTTATATTCTCTCTGTTTACATTTATTATTCTTTATTTATTTCACTTAAAAATCTATATTGGGTGATTGTGCCAATTTTTGGTGCAAACACCCATAACAACCACCCTACACCTCTAACGCAGGGTGGTTGTCAATGGAAAGAAAAGAAGTAAAGAATAGCAGGAAAGAGAAAGAAACATCAATCAATCACATAACATGTCATATGTCTCATAGGACATCGAATAAAATATAATAGTCATTACATATATAAAACAGGTAAGACAATAATAACTACATGAATTACAAAATCAGAGTACATAGGCTCATATAGTTATACAAAACAGTAATAGAGTTTATACAACTCATAAATAAACTCAACTGATAAACTATCTCTAATAATGGTAAGTCAAACACTGTCAAGGCTCCACAGTGTCATACAGCGGAATATGCAATAACGAACCCAAATATAAGTATGAGAAAACGTCACCTCCTGCTAGTCCATCTACAGAACTACATATGTCGTCCATGCCTACTCTCTAGTATACTCATTTAAGAATACCTAAGATAATAAGAAGCAAAGCATAAAACCTCGAGACAGACAATAGTCTGGTGTGAGCTGATAACAATCTCAAAATACTATAAAAGTCAATATAGTATATGGAATAGAGGGTATATGAATCATATCTAACCTATCCATACAACCAAAGAGTTAGCACATAACATCAATAATATGCTACTCTAAAACATCAGAAAGGGGTACTCCATACTAAGTAAATCGTCGGGGTGCCTAGGTATCCCTATCCATAATATTAACATCATGTGACATCCCTAGAGTAACAAGTGGCTAGTGAAGAAACCACAACAAACATAGCAACCATCAAACAATTCTAGCTGTCACTCAATGTACTCTTGATATATGATAACTCATATGGCCTCCTTACTGTCAAGGACTAATGGAAAAATCCTGGTTTTCTGTTGTACTTTCGTATCATGTAGCCCAAAGCTAGATACGTGTCTCATAGCCCAAAGCTAGACACTAGACCTAAAGCTACTGGTCCACGGTATATAGATCCACTCAATTATCCATGGGCACCCCCACACATAATACCCTAGATTTGAGTACAACAGAAAACACTTCGAGTATTAATGATCCCTTAGCACATGCATAGCCATCCGAGCCCTCCTTTTGCTCAATTCGGATATGAGCCCTTCCTTTTCTCAATCCAGTCTCCATTATTCTCAAGGAACCCTTCCAAGTTCCTCCACTTCACAGCTCTCTCCAATATCGAGCCGCTATCTTCGATACCTACTCCCTACATAAGTCACAAACTGAAGATACAAAGCTTTTATCATGCTATTACATCACCATCAAAACTAAAGTGAACGAGCCAACGCCTCGATCATGACCTACAAAGTCCTGAAACTATCAAAATCGGAACCTAACTCCATGCACCGTCAAGTAACCATCCGAAGTACTAAAACTATAATGTCGAAGCATCACATCATCGCCTCACCATCGAAATCGCTTATCGTAGAGCAATTACATCAAGACCCAGAGTCAATTGCATAAAAAAACCATCATATCACGTTCCTCGAAGCATCCTCATCGTCTATGTAAAAGATCGGACAAATCATCAATCATCAATAGTGATAGGTACTGACCACTCTACAGTGGTCAATACCAACCACTTTGGTCATGTAGTTAGCCAAAATGGATAAGTACAAATCAAATGGAAATGTCCGGCGTCCATCCTGAAGTCCGAAGCCCATCCAAATCCATCATCTTCCACCTTTAGATTAGTTAGCATGTATCCTAACGCTCTTCTACAAATTATCTCATTCGTTGGCTTTTCGATGAATGTGTATGAAATCCCAACGCAAATAATATTCCCTAACGCTTAATCATCGATAAATCGGCATTTTCAACCAAAAACAAGCAAACAAGCATACATACATCCAATATACAACATGTATAATGGATCTATATCAACCAATAGGGGAATTCATATCAAAAATAGCCCAAATTTAGTAATTCTCTAAAAATTGCACATCACTAGGAAAACTGTGATATCCGATATAAAATCATTTTAAAATATTTTTATTTTCTTTTATAAAAATCAAATAAGTATTTAAGTATAATAAAATCACATTTAAAGTTAGAAACCATTTCAAAACATCGTTTTAATACTATACTAACATCGGTATGGTGAGAGACAATATCACTCACCTCAACAAAAGCTTTCTAAACCCATGCCAAGGCGTATAGCTCTCCATCATGAGTGCAACACAAGAAACTGCATCCAAAACGAACCCCGTATGCAATAGATATGGATTAAATACTAATCATAGTTAATAAAATAATTAATTCTTAATTAAAATGCTAGTTACCTTAATTAGCCACCAAATCCTTCTTCCCCAACTCTAATTCCAGCTTCCTATACATGTCGTGCACATACACCCATCACACACACACTCTCTCTCCTCTTTTCTCCCTAATTTTTTGATGAATCGATGAACCGCTTTCGCCAACGCACCACACTATGCAAGAGCTTCGCGATGCACACGATGAAGAGTGGCTTGATCCACATATATAATTTACAACCTGATCAAGTCGCATGCTATAGGTGAATGTCGCCTTTTGCTAGGAGGAGTTATACTACCTCAAATCGACGCTATCCACTCCCCTTTGCATCTTGTATTCCATTTTTAGTACTAGGCACTAGCCAATAGGTATACAAAAACAAAGGAAGAAGATACAAGACAAGGGCAAATGATCTGATTCAAAATTTCATAAAAATTGAGTTAGTAAAGTCTAGTCTTTCATATGCCGAAAAAAGGTTGCACTATCTCCCTTCAACCCTTTGCTTTGAAAATCCCTTACGAGTCCCAAAGTATTCCTTTAATTTAAGGGGGGTTCATCATTTGAAGGGCTCTCTGATTCGCCTAAATCTGCCTCTAACATAGTTAAGATCAAACCCCAGATTAGCCTTAAGAACATCGACGTCGCCAATTGTGATCTTGTTAAATTACGCTATAGTCGATGCGAAGCTCTCCTCCATACGATCCAAACGGATCTGGTTCTGTGATTTTTGTGGATCTTTCGATTTTAATTTTTGAAGTGGATTAGGGGAAGTGGCCAAGATTTTTGAACGGGGAATGGAACAGTGAAGTGAAAATGAGGTCAGGGGAAGGATTTAGTGATTATTTAAATAATATAATATTTCATTTATTTGATTTCTTAAATAATCTGTCGTACGTTTCAAGCTCGTACGATCACACGATGCATCCAATCGCAACAAAACTCGTCTGCGTACATCACCTCATTTTTCTAGTCCCAATGGTATAAATCTCGTCGCCATTTGAGACTACATCCCGGGATGATAATTTCGTGCATTTCGAGATCGTTTTGGCCATCGGATTGCCCGATCTCCAAATATAGCGACGCTTATACTCATTTTAATTTGCAACGTCAATCCGAACTCAACGGAAGTGGTCTCGAGTTCTGATTCGGCCGTATGCAAAAAATCATATTTTTGGGCCTTCAATTAATTAACGATTCAATATTTAAATCAATTATTTAAATATCATATCATTAAAATACGGGTCGTTATATTCTCCCCTTCTTAAATGGATTTTGTCCCTGAAATCACAAAGTAAGGATAACATCTCCAAGCTCATAGGACTTCAAAGCCCCTCAAATTCCAAAAAAAAATCGATAGTACCTCCTTTGCGCGGCTATGTCCGGGAGAAATCCCAATACAACAAAAATATATATACATCTCATATCTGAGGCATCTCGTATTTGAGGCATCTCGTTTCCGTAGACAATCAAGCATATATACACAAGCATATAGTATAGATGTTACATACCTCTTTTATACCAAGAGCATACCATTTAGATGCAAATAAAAGCGAGTAAGCATCCAAATAGCCAACACTTGCTTCCATGTACCTGAATATATACTCAACAAAGAGGATTAAACACAAGTGCAACATCATCATGTATTTAAACATACTTGATCATATATGGCAATCATCTCAAATATATATACTATATCAAACCATAACTATCCTACATGCTTAACAATCATGTAAGCATAAGCTATCATATCAAATGCTAACAATCAAACATCAAACATGCATATATAAGGTCAAACATCAAAAAGTAACATCCATACCTATCCTAGCACGCATGATACTAAACTATTTAGTATAAGACATCAAATATGATATCAAATATGAAAGTGGAAGACAAAAATGAAATCTCGCCAAGTGAAGAGCTCCGGACAAGTGGTTATCATGCTCTTCTCGGTCTTCCATATCCTATCACCCTCGCTTTCATTCTACTGAACCTCTACTACTCCACTGCCTTCCTCCTAACTTGTTTTGTAACACGTCTATCGGTATGAATAGGCCTACGAGGTCTCGAAGTTTATGGTTCAATCTCGATATCTCAGACTTGATTTGGTGCCAAAATTTCCCAATGCCTCTTGTATGTTTTCCCAAAACCCATTATTGTACAATGGGTTTCGACCACTTACAGTGCTCTTAGCATACAATTGATGTACATTATCCACTCTACGTATAACTCGACAAATTCGAATGTCGTCCTACTGGACTTAAGGAATACAAATCTAGCCTTCTTCGTTAGTCAATCTACTATGACTCAAATGTTATCATACTATTCTCAACCCTTGGTAATCCATCGATGTAGTCTATAGATCTGTTCCCACTACTTGAGAACAAGAAATATCTCATCTCTATGGAACCAACAGTCTTTGTTGGGTTCACACTACATCACCTCTACAGAAACTACTCATTCCTCTAACTTAGCCATAATCTCCACTAATCTAGCCTCATGCCTCTAACGGGTACAAATCGGCTAAATCAAAGTAGGTCTGATCGTTAAAATAACCATCATCTTGGCACTAACTCACATTGAGTTTTGAAGTCATAACCAGTGAAAAACTCAAGCAATGCCCACTTTAGAAGATTGCTCCTAAACTGTTATGTCTTCCACTTAAAGCATCAACAATTGCATTTCCCTTACGAACGTATAGGAAATGTCAAAGTAATAGAAGGCTAAGAACTTTAATCATCACTATTGGCGGAGGTGGAGATGCTTCTTGGAGAAGAGATACTTCAATAATGTGGAATCAATGAACAAATCGAACCTCTCACCTAATAGATAGTGCCTACAAATCTCCAAAACAAACTCTATCGCCATTAACTCCAAATTAAGAGTCGGATACTTCCTCTTGTGCGGTTTCAGTTATCGACTAGTATGCGACAACCTTACCTTTTGGTTGTTAATACCGCACCTAGTTAAGTACCACATGCATGTGTGTACTATCGACTCCTCATTCCTACTCGGAATGAGTAATACCAGTGCACTCGTTAACCCCTCTGTCAGACTCACTAATGCATGTCCGCATATCATGTCTCAAATAAAAGTTTGATCCTCTCTCATCAAATAGGTTAACGATGCTGCTACCTTGGGTCTGTTCAAATTATGGACTATCGTAACCTCTACAGGATCTACAACGATGCACTACTCTGAAACAATATGACCCAAGCATCTCACTTCCCTCCACTAGAAGTGATACTCTAAAAATCTCACCATCAATCGATGTCTTCTCAAGACCTACAATACAATCATCAATCGTGCCTTGTGCTATTCTTTTGTCCACGAGTAGATGAAAGTATCATCAACGATCAGAAGCACAGATTTACTTAAGTGATCCCTCGAAATACGATCTATGAGATCAACAAGGCACGCCGACACGTCGGCTAGCCCGAATGGCATACTCAACCAATCAAAATCAAAATATCGTACAAAACACTGTCATCGGCACACTATCTCTAAATACTCTCATTTGATGAAATCCATCGCATGGTCCAACTAAAAGAACACCTTCGCACTATAGAGCTAATCAAACAAGCTACCAATAAGTAGGAGTGGATACTTGTTCGTTATATCATTCACCTTACGACAATCAACAAACAACCTCGAAGAGCTATCTACCTTAGTGGCGAACACTATAGGTGCATCCTACCTAAATATGCTCCTACAAATGAACCCTCGCCTCAATAGGTCATCCACTCATACGGTCATACCTTTAACTTTCTCTTCTCTTTGGGCATCAATATGCCTTAAAGGTATAACTACTGGTCTAGCACCTCTAACCAGATCGATATGAAACACAAACCCTATATGGTGGTAATCCGATTAACTAATCGAATATGTCTGGACACTTTCTAGCTACAGGCACAAATGACAATTCATCATGTGGGATATCGAGCGAACATACTCTCATCGTCAGATAGGTAGCCGAACACTACCTTCCTCTCATCGTCAATCCTATCGACACCAATGACCCCTCAAAATGCACGACTATTCCGTACCCCTTCAGCCAATCAATTCCCAAACTATAATACCGAACCCAATTAAACCCCAAAATAAATCAATAGCAAACAAACAAACATCCATGACCCAATAAAAACAAAATCTCGACAAACCATGTATAAGTTGGCTGGGCCCTTAACTAGGCTCGTCACAATTAATGGTCGGTTAACTATCTTGGGTCTTAATCCCGATCTATCTATCAAATCACTAGATATGAAGGAATATGAAACTTCGACATTAAATAAAACACGTATGAAAATGCCATAAGTGGAAAGCATACCTCAAATGGTATTGCCATTTCTCTTCTCTTTCGTTGATGGAGCAGTCAACAAAATTGGAACGACATTCAATGCATATGCTTCCACGGTTTGCCCCTACTCAGCTTGTTCGGGACAATTCTTCTACACTGGCTACAGGCTCTCACATCATAAAGCCTTCTTGAATCTCCTATCAATATGACCAATTAATTGCTTCCCAAGATGATCACTCAAACCAATGATAAATTCTCCATCTTTTATGTGCGGAGTATCAATGGAAAAATAGACTGTACTTCGGTAGCACATTGAATTCGACTACATACTCCGACATAGACATATCGCTATACTGCAAACTGATGAACTCTCTAATCAACACCTACTTTTGAAAAGTCGAGATAAATTTTCTTTGAAGCGAACTATAGACTAATCCTAAGTAAATTGATCCTCAGGAGTTGAGGTTATAAAGGCACTCCACTACTTCATTATTCATCCCTGGAGTTATCTAGAGGTCAACTTCTACCTCATTGCATCATTTAACTCCAAGTCATCGAAGATCCTCTTGCAAGTATCCATCCAATTTTGCCTTTTAATAGTCGACTCCGTTCCAAGGAATGGTATGCCTCCTAGACTCACATAGTCTTTATACAACTCGACAAAGTCGACTCTAGCCATATGCACTTGAGCACTATAATCATTTAGAGCAACTTGGGCATTCCAGAAAATGATTTGCACCATCTCTATGAAAATATTCTATCAATCAGGGTTAGTGACCCCGATCCTGCCCAATCCTTAACTCCGAAGATGGAGTCAATAGTAGTATTTCTCGCATGCTGGATTATTCCTATTATATAATAAGGATGATCAGCCTCTCGTAAAGAAAATTGCATCAATAGTGCTCGTGTGTGTAATACAACTTATATACTATATAGTTTTGAAAACCAAAATATATAACAAATACGAACTCTCTTGTACACACACATACACACTCTAGATCCAGTCTAAGGCGATAACACCTACCCTATCTCTACTGGATCATGGTATCAACTCAGGTTAATCACGCAATCTAATCTCTGACACCAAATGTAACGACCGCGTTACACTTCCGATGCAGGGCGGTTGTCAAAGGAAATAAAATAAGTAAAGAAGAGAGATAGAAAAGAATAAAAGGGAAAGAAACATCAATTAATCACATAACCTGTCATACATCTCACAGCGTAAATAAAATATAACAGTCGTCATAGATATAAAACAACCGAGACAGTAATAACTACATGAACGATAAAATCAGAGTACACAGGCTCATATAGTTATATAAAACAGCAATAGAGTTTATACAACTCATAAATAAACTCAACTGATAAACCATCTCTAATAATGGTAAGTCAAACACTGTCAAGGCTCCACAGTGTCATACAGCGGAATATGCAATAACAAACCCAAATATAAGTATGAGAAAACGTCACCTCCTGCTAGTCCATCTGCAGAACTCCATACTCCGTCCATACCTGTTTTCTAGTTTACTCATTTAAGAGTGCACAAGATAATAAAAAGAAAAGCATAAACCCTCGAGTTAGACAACGGTCCAGTGTGAGCGATAACAATATCAAAATACTCTAAAAGTCGATATAGTATATGGAACAGAGGGTATACGAATCATAAAGGGGTACTCCAAACTAAGTAAACTGTCAGGGTACCTAGGTATCCCTATCCACAATACCTACATCATATGACACCCCTAGAGTGACAAGTGGCTAGTGAAGCAACCATAACAAACATAACATCCATCAAACAACACTAACTGTCACCCAGTGTGCTCTGGATATATGATAACTCTTATGGCCTCCTTACTGCCAAAGACTAATGGAAAAATCCTGATTTTAATTATAATCTAGTATCACGTGGCCCAAAGCTAGATACGTGTCTCGTAGCCCAAAGCTAGACACTGGACCTAAAGCCAATGTTCCAGGGTATACAAATCCACTTAATGATCCATGGGTGTCCCCACTCATAATACCCTGCTTCGAGTACAATATAAAACACTCTGAGCATCAACGATCACTCAGCACAAGCACATCCATCTGAGCCCTTCTTTTGCTCAATTCGAATTCGATCCCCTTTACTCAATCCATTTTCCATTATTCTCGAGGAACTCTTTCATGTTCCTCCACTTCACTGCTCCCTCTAATATCGAGCCACTATCTTCAGTACCTACTCCTTACATGAGTCACAAACCGAAGATACAAAGCTTTTATCATGCTGTTACATCGCTATTAAAAACTAAAGTGAACGAGCCAACACCTCTAGCAAGACCTACATAGTCCTGAAACTATCAACCTCAGAACCTAACTCTGTGCACTATCGAGTAACCATCTGAAGTACCAAAACTGTCATGTCAAAGTGTAATAGCCCGCAGTTCTGTACCCCTTGAATTGACACTAATATCCATCAGATCAACTCAAGAAGAACGGAAATACGAACTATTTGGATTAAAGAAGAAAGAGGTAGAAGAAGAAAATAAAAGACAACATCAGAATCTAACCATCGCAGCGGAATAAAATATAATAGAGAATAACTAGTCTTTACACAAAAACAAATCTGTTTATACATTACATTATCAGAGTACATATAACACTCAACTGTACAGTAATCACTACATGTCCTCACAAAACTGAATACACAGTACACACAACACAGCGGAATACATCAAGTACGAGTGATACGTCTCGCCATCCAGCTCGTCTCCTGGGCTTCACAGCATCCTATCCAGTATCTATAATACTCAGTCTGACCCGAGCATTATAATAAAATAACACCCGAGTCAGTCTGGAATACTAGCATGAGAAAACACACTCAATTGGATTATTAAAGTTTTCCAAACACTTTGAAATCAAAAGCATCTCGTAAGACCACGCCACAAATAAACATGTCGGGTTTTTACCTTACGACAGCCAAAACACTTTTTATCAAATCCGTCTGATATTATAATAGTGTCTATATACAAATACTTATTCAAATAGCTGAAATTGTTACATGATTAAATTCCAGCATACTAGCCACAAAGTGGGTTCTATAAACAAAAATTGTACAAGGCACGTAGGGAGAATGGATTTCCAACTAATGACTAGGCACTGGGGTACCACCTGTCACAGTACCTGGTCTAGATCAGCGTACCGAGGACCACGCCCGATCCCCTACAACACAAGATCAGAACTACCTAAGGGTAATTCCGAGTAAGATCACCACACGGTTGGCGCGACCAACTGCCACATAGCCGAAATAAAAAGGGACATCTAGACAGGGATGACCTCACCCTAATGGGCGCTACCCACATAGCCTTGCTGCATAACCCCTGATTTTCAGTCTTTCCCGGTTGATGAGGCTTGAGGCTAAGCGTTACCTTTATAGAACATATCCCTTAGAATGCCCATCGTCCACCTGACGATGTTCCGAAAGCATTCATCCATACAAGTCTGTCCCGGGTTCGAACGGAACCGAAGGCACTACTCCATCTTCGATTTCAAACTCGTTTTCCCCACGAAAACGTACAAACCAGATCGAAGTGGTTTTCGAGAAATTAATCTCGATCCCGGTCTCTTCGAAACGATCAGCGCATTAGCCAATATTGATAGTCGGTTATTTAACTATCAATTAACATCCACAAACAACCATCAAACAATAAATAATTTCTCCCAAATTATTTATTTATCTCAAAATATCCTTGCAAGATATATTTTCATTTTCAACCCTTTTGAAAACAGTTTCAACCCATCTCTCTTCACGGAATAAATTTCCCAAATATTTTCTATTTCCACTGAAATCACCAAGTACAAATACTTTAGATTTTAAAATAATTTAAAACTCTTTATTTACAATATCCTTTAAGACATTTAAGTTAAAAACTACTTTAATACTTATCCAAAAATATAAACTTTAAGAATAATTAAAATAAAGCTACATTAGAACATATAAAACTAAATTTTTATCCTTTTAAAACAAAATACCAAGTCACCTTTAAATAATTACTACTATAATAAATTTGAAGAATATTTACTTTAAATTCTAAACATTTAAAATAATAAATCTTCTAAAACATTTCTTTATAACAAATTTTTAAAGCCTTTAACTTATACATAAAAAGTCTCCTTTAAAATATACTCGGCTTTCCAGGGAAATACACTTCCCATTTCCATACCTTTTTTTAAAAATAAATCACTATTTATTTTTAAAACAAATTCCCATTCCTTTATAATTTCCACCGTGAAATTTATACTTTCAAATATCCACTGATATTTTACTTCACTTTATAAACCCAGTTTATAAATTCCAAAATCTTACTTCTCTTTTAAATTCCAATTCCAAACACTTAAATCAATTTACAATTGATTTCCAATTTACTTCGCTTTGCAATAAATTTCCTTACTTACTCCATTTATTTCAAAATCCATTAACTTTCAGATTTTATTTCTTTATTATGAATTAGAATCTTTAAACTGAAAATTTAAATTCCAGATTTCCTGAATTCCTTCTTTTTTTTTGATTGAATTTAAACCTTGAATTATAATAAATTATTTACTCTTTTAAATAATATCACTTAAGTTTAAAATTCATTATTCCTCTGTTTATTCAAATTTCCTTTTCCATACCTAGAATTTATTTATTAGAAATAAAAAAAATCACTTTATTCTTTTCCAATTCATTCTTTAACTTATTTAAATTCCCTATAATTATTTTTCTTAAAAATTATCTCTTTTATTTTCTCATCAAAAATCCAATCTATATTTTTGATAACTCAGAATACCCAAATATATTCAATCAAACACAGCATCCAATATTTCCAAATATCAATATAATTCATCATGGGATATCAAATATTCATAACAGAGGATATTAACATTCTAAATAAATTTTGAGGAATCCAGTTGGATCCATCCAACCTGTTTTCCTTGCATCCACAGATGTTAGCACAATACCAATTCCACTTCGTGGTGGAATATCATGGTATATGGGATTATAAATATCATCCGCTATTATGCGGCGCATAGGGTCTCATCCGCTATATAATGCGGGAAATCAATCACTCCAATATATATATACTACTATATTTAAAATCATATCACATCAATTCAACCATTCAACCCAATATTTAAATTTAACTATTTAAATTTAACTAACCCAGATGAGTGAGATTAACTCACCTTTGCTTTTATTTGCAATCCACTTCATTATTGCCTTGGTTTTCCGATTTTTGACCTTGAATGAACAATTTATATGATTTATTAATATTTGAACAAATCGAACAGTTAATTTTCCATTTGATAATTTTAATTAACTAACGATTTAATCCCGAACCAATAATTAAATTTTAAACCAATCTTCCTATAATAATTAATTTTTAGTAACTAAAATAATTTAATAAGTTTATTAAACAAATCATTCTCCATAATACATTATTTTAAAATAATCTAGTAAATTAAATATGTGTATATTATTATTTATTTTTATTTTTTTGAAAACACATATCCTTATAAATATAGTCTATATAGATACCAAAATCTATATAAATATATACCAAAATAATAATCTATATTACCATTAAAATTTCCATTTTCTAAATCCGGCCAATATATATTATTTTCTGCTTATCTATATACTTTTAAAATTAAAATAGATATGCGGGTGTGTGTATACTTTTACTTCTTCCTCTACTGTATATAAACAAACAGTAATTTCTTTACTGTTTAAAAATTTTAACATTTATATATTTGTAAAAAAAATCTGGATTTAAAATTTCTATACATATATTAGATTTATACTTGAAATAAATTTGTAGATATATACCTCTGCAATTAGCCAAATCGATCTCGACCCGATTCCAGACCTTGCTTCACGCACACATGAAAGATACCATCGCGAACCCGCAGCCTTGTCCCCATCAAGCTCGAGTCTTCCCCTTCACAACGATGTCTCACGGCGGCCCTCTTCAGATCGCCTCGACCCTATCCCTTAACTTGCGAAACCACGAACACGATGTCGACTGAGTTCACGCGCGCATCCAGGCTTTACGCTGAACTCGATTTCGATCTGTAGATATGAATGGGAAAGTCGAGATTTTTAGGGAAAAAGGAGGGAAAAACTGGACTTCGATTGTTTGAATGGAGATGAAGAGGGAAACGAGATTTTTGAACGAATTTAGCAGTCCCCATTTTTTTTGATTTTACTTTTCTTTTCAAGCATCGGCCATGGATTTCTATTCTACTTGAAAGAAAAAGGACTAAGGACGGGCCGAAGATTTCTTTGCAGGATGTATTATAGATATTTCTTTTAAATTGCTTTATTCCTTCCATTGTGAATTGATCTGCTCGGTTTCTTGGATACAAAGGAAAAGAAAGATAAGATTGGTTGCGTGAGGAGTGGAGGCTACAGCGATTGCAGAGGAGAAAAAGGTTTGATGTGAGAGGATTTTTGACTGATCAATATTTAAATTTAAATTTAAATCTGAATCGTCTTGAAAATCGTAGCTCAAAATCTCGACCTCCAAACGAGGCATGCCGCTAGGTGTTTATAATGTTATACCCCTATTCTGAACGCAATGGAAAAGGTTTCGAGTCCTAATTCGATCGTATGGAGAAGATAGCTTTTTGGACTCAGTAATTATATTGAATTTTCGATGTAAATTTTAGCGCGTTTATATATCGTACACTCACACAACAACTCCGATCACCACGAAATTTGAAATCCGATAATAATACAATATTACGGATCCAATGAAACTGGTTCCGTCGAATTCCAAGACTGTCCCCCGGAAAGCTATTTTTAAATATCGATTCAGACGATATATTTTCAAAACTGAAAAAAACACTTCCAAACTCACATTTAAAACCTCTATTATCTCCAGTATCATAAATATAATTTTTCCAAGCCTTTGAAATATTTTTAACCGGCTTAAAACTGAAGATTAAATATTTTACTCAACTTCAATAATTAAATTAAATAATTTAATTGCCAAATAAATAGTGGTATTTGAAATTCAAGTCAAAAAATAACTTTTAAATATTTAAAATCAATTAAATATTCCAATTTCAAATATCTAAAATTCCGGGTCGTCACACAAAGCATCACATCCTCGCCTCACCATCGAAATCGCTTATCGTAGAGCAATAACATCAAGAGCCAGAGTCGATCGCATGAACTAACCATCATATTACGCTCTTCAAAGCCTCCTCACCGTCCATGTCAAAGATTGGCCAAATCGCCAATCATCAATAGTAATGGGCACTGACCACTCTACAGTGGTCAATACCAACCACTTTAGTCATGTACTTAGCCAAAATGGATAAGACAAACCAAATGGAAACATCCGGCATCAATTCTGCAGTCTGAAGCCTGTCCAAATCCATCGTCTTCCACCTTCAGATTAGTCGGCACGTATCCTAACACTCTTTTACATCTTATCTTGTTTATTGGGTTTTCGATCAACGTGTACGAAACCCCAACGTGCAGAATATTCCTTAACGCTCAATCGTCGATAAATTGGCATTTTCAACCAAAACAAGCAAACAAGTATACATGCAACCAACAAGCATACATACATCCAATATAGTATACACACAACATGTACCATGCATCTTTATCAACCAATGGAGGAATTTATATCAAAAATAGCCCAAATCTAGTAATTTCCTAAAAATAGCACGTCAATGGGAAAAATACGATATTCGATATAAAACCATTTAAAAATGCTTTCATTGTTTCTTATAAAATCAAGTAAGTGTTTAAGTATAATAAAATCACATTTAATGTTAGAAACCATTTCAAAACGCCATTTTAATACTATACTAACAATCATAGTATTGTGAGAGACAATATCACTCACCTCAACAAAATCTATCCAAACCAACACCAAGGTGTAGAGCACTCCATCATGAGCGCAATGCAAGAAACCACATCCAAAACGGATCTTATATGCAACAGATATGGATTAAATATGAATCATGGTTAATAAAATTATTAATTCCTTAATTAAAATGCTATTTGCCTTAATTAGCCACCAAATCCTTCTTCCCCAACTCTAATCCCCCGTTCTTGTACATGCTGTGCACGTACACCCATCACACACACCTCTCTCCTCTTTTATCCCTCATTTCTCGATGAATCAACGAACCGCTTTGCAAATGCACCACACTTCCTAAGAGCTTCGCAACGCATACGACGAGGAGCAGCTCAATCCACATATATAAATTACGACCTGATCAAGTTAAATGCTACAGGTGAATGTCGCCTTTTGCTAAGAGGAGCCACACCACCTCAAATCGACGCTATCCACTACCCTTCACATGAGAATCGCAACGCCGCTCTCTGGTTCACCTAAATCCACATCTAACATAGTTAAGATCAAACCCTAGATCAGCCTCAAGAACGTCGATGTCGCCAACGGTGATCGCACCAAATTCCACCATAGTCGATGTGAAGCTCTCCTCCATATGATCCCAACAGATCTAGTTTCATGATTTATTATGGAGCAGATCTCTCGATTTTAGTTTTTGAAGTGGATTAGAGGAAGCAGCCATGATTTTTGAAAGGGGAATGAAACTGTCAAATGAAAATGAGATCGGGAGAAGGATTTAGTTATTATTTAAATCATATAATATTTTTTTTATTTGATTTTTCAAATAAACCATCGTACGATTCAAGCTTATACGATCACACGATGCGCCTGATCGCAATGAAACTCATCTATGTATATTACCTCATTTTTCCGGTCCCAATGGTATAGATCTCGTCGCCATCTGAGACTGTGCCTCGGGATGATAATTTTGTGCATTTCGAGATCGTTTTGGCTATTGGATCACCCGATCTTCAAAAATAGTGATGCTTATACTCATTTTAATTCGCAATGTCAATCCGAAATCAACGGAAGTGGCTTCAAGTCCTGATTCGGCTGTATGAGAAAAATCATATTTTTGGGTTTTTAATTAATTGACGATTCAATATTTAAATCAATTATTTAAATATCCTGCCAGTAAAATACAGGTCGTTATAGTGCCTCGTGCTTGAAGTTGAATGCTTCGCCTAATTTGAGAAAATGAATTCTTTTCAAACTTTACATAATCCTTATTTCTTTGGCTTAACTTTTCTAATCTTAGTTTGTTGGCTAAGGCAAAGATCGGCTTTTCTCCAGTATGGATTGGTTTAAACTCCATTTACTTGCCTTTTCTTTTCCTCTAATGTTCGAAGAACTAGACCTCTCAAATTCAACTCTTGTTTTTCACTAAATTGTTGTTTGCTTATTGGGTAAGGTAAAAGGTTTAGATGTGGTTTGAAAGATCCTTGTTGAGACCTAGTTTCCATAGTTGAAAGTCCAAGCGAGCTTTGTTTGTCTTTGAGGAAAGATTGATTGAAAGTGATCCTTGAATTTAGCTCTCAGTGAAAGCACCAAAAAAGTTAGGGTAAAAGTTGGACTGGGCTATTAATTCAAGTCAAGTGAAAGTAAACCAAGTTCATAATCATAGTAGAATCCATGATAGCATGTTAATATATATTCAATAGGAGTAACTATGCAATTTATACAAATGCAAATCCTTTATTTCAAAATTCTCAATTACAATTTGCCGTAACAGCCATGAATCCCCAATTCAATGCTTACTTACAAAGTTGGAGGAAAAAATGAAAATAAAGAAGACAGAGGAATTAAGAAATTTGATCCCTTTTTGGGGGGTACCCCTCTATTTATAGAGAATTTGGGCCGTTGGATTCCTGACGTGGCACTCCATTAGATGGTCATGATTAGCTTACATGGCACATAATCGAATTGATATGTGGCACAATGGTTTCTTAATGAATTTTAGTTTGAGATTTGAACATGATAATGTCTTGGAAACCATCGATGATAGCTCTACTATGTTGTTCCAAGATTACACGTAATGGTTCCTTGAAACCCTTCACCACTCATTTCAGAATTGCACTTAATAGCATGTTGGAACTCCTCAAATTGCACGCAATGGCTTCACTGAACTCCTTATGATAGCCTTAGCTTATCATCTAAAGATCATATACGGTAACATGAGGGGACTTCTCACAATGGCATGGTTTATCATCTAGAGTAGGGTGTGCGAAGGCCTTATAGAACTTCCCGCGATGGCTCTTTTACCTTGTTAAGAGACCGCTTCAAGAACTATCATGATGGATCTATTCTTTCATGCTTAAAGTTATCACATGGAAACTTCTTGCAAATTGCTCTATAAACTCCTCATGATAGCTCATACGGGAATTTTCATTATCGCTTTTTCGACACTTAAGAATATCATGCGATGGCCTTATCGAACTCTTATCGATAGCACTTCTTTAATACTTGGGAACATTATGCAATAGCCTTGTAGAACTCTTCTCGAGAGCTCTAGTTTAATACTTAAGAACGTCACGTGATTGCTTCATAGAACTCTTCTCGATAGCTCTTGTGCTTACCTCATGAAGGCTTCCCACCTTGTTAACCTGCAATGACTAGCATATTTGGGATATAACAATGTTAAAATCCCGTCTATTTGGTATAATGACGCCATAGATTTGGACGACCACCTAATTGCATTCGAAAGCCAGATTGTATGATGCCCCGGGAGCAGTGTAATGCAGGCTATTCCTGACAATATTCTTTGGAGCCACGATAAAGTGGTATCGGCATTAACGAGAAAGGACAATCTACTTATAGGAACAGTTCTCATAGAAGTTTTCGACCAATTTTGTACTTAAGGAACCAACAATTGATGCAAGCGTACTAGCTAACATCAAACAGAAACTAGGGGAATTACTAAGGGATTATTTAAAGCGATTTAATGCGAAGGCTAATAAAACAGAAAGGGTAAATGATAGAGAAAAATTGATGGTGGTAAAATCCGATTTAATTGAAAATAAACCATTTTAGAAAGAGCTATACATCCATGGATGCAAAGACCTATAAGATTTCCATTTTCAAGCAACTAAGTTTGTGTAAATGGATGAAATGTTCAATAATAGAAGAAATCAAAGGGAAAAAGGGAACTTTTTAGTCCCAAGCAAGAAGGGAAGATGGGAAGAATTTCCCAAAGAAAATGTTATTGAACTGAATCAACCGATCTCTTATATATATATATGTTATTACAAAGGATGAATCCAAAGCTGAACAAAGGGGGAGATTACTGTGCCGACTATAAAGTAAACGGCCATAAGGCGGATGAGTGTAGGGTCTTGGCAGAAATCATCCAGAATATAATTAGGAAGTGGGTCCTTAAAGAATTTGGGAAGATCGATAAAAGAATATGCGCATAATGAAAAGCCACCCATCAACAACACCAACATCATGGAAAGCGAGCTTCCACAAGGTTTACGATAACCAATGAACCATATTGATGTGATCCATGGAGGGCTGCACATAGTAGGCCTATGATGATCGCCTTACGCCACCAGCACGTAATATAAATAAATAGTGCACTGGTATGGTGCCCGGCTAATGCAGGACAATCATCAAGGATAAAAAGAAAAGAAAATAACCCATAGAATCCGTCGTATATCTCACAGTGCATGGAATAAAATATAATATACATCATAGATATAAAACAGGAGAGATAGTAATAACTAAGTAAACCAAATATCAGAGTAAGATCCATAAAGTTATACAATAGAGTAACATAGTTTATACAAAACAGGAATAAACTCAAATAACTATCTCATAGCAATTGTAATAAGCAGACACTATCAAGGCTCCATAGTGTTACACAGCGGAATAAGCATAAAAATCCATATATATATATAATACGAGATAGGTCTATCCAGCTCGTCCTCTGTATAGCTACTATGTCGTACCTAGACTTGTAATCTAGTCTACTCATTTAAGAGTACCTAAGGTAATAAGAAGCAAAGCATAAAACCTCGGGTTAGACAACAGTCTGGTGTGAGGGGTAAATGAATTTCAAAATAATATAAAAGTTGATATAGTAAGGAACAAGGGTGTATAAACCATACCTGATCTGTCCCTGCAATTAAAGGGTTAGCACATAACGAACACAATATGCTGCTTTACGAATATAGCAAAGGTGTACTACAAACTGGGTATTGAAAGTGACTAAGGATCGTGCAATATGGAATATTAACTAAACTATTTACTAGTGCAGAATATAAATATAAAGGTAAATAATAAAGTAAATGACACCAGAGATTTTTATACTGGTTTGAACTTCCCATTCTACGTCCAGTCCCAGAATCCTTCTGGAATTTAACTATCAACCCTCACTTTACCCGGAGGAACATGTATTACACCGCCTAAGCAACCGAACATGACTTTAACCGCCTAAGCAACATAATAGGACTTCAACCGCCTGAGCAACCAACAGGACTTCCAATACAAATAATATAATTATTTTTGACTGAGTATGCTCTTGAATAGCACTGATAAGCCAATAACGTACACCCTTTCTATTATCTTCTCCTTTGTGGTATACCGTGTAATTCGTGAAGATAGGAAGTTTATTAAATCACTAATGAAGTTTGCTTGAATGAACAAGTGATTAGAATGAAATATTGAATGCAAATGGCAAGATAGTTTAGACAATAAGAATGAGAATTAGAATTAGTAATTAGTTATTAAAACAATGGAATTCATGGCTATATATAATGGTTAAGAGTTGCAATCGTTCGTGAAAAGTAGCCATGAAAGAATATGGAAGCAACTCTTGAATCAAGAGTTGTTTCTATTCGTTGAAATGAAGTGTCTTTTCAAAATATAGCCGTTATGAAGATTCAATCGTATAAGTAGAACGAATCAGCCAGCTGAATGGATTAAAATTTGATCCAGCAAGAAAACAGTGCAAAAACGACCCAAATTCAGCAGGCTGAAATAGCATGGTCGGCCGTCTGAATATTCAAATCAATTTGTGCATATGCACAATATTCAGCCGGCTGTTTCAAGCCTTTCAGTCGGCTGAATTTTGTGTTTTCTGGCTTATCCACTATGTTTTGAAAAACTTTAAATTGTGTCTGCGTCCACTTCAGAGAGATTTTGACATATATTTACTACTAAACTTAAACCTTTAAACTTAATACTACGCTGAAGCTTCAATCCGGAATCTGGTCTGCAAATTGGTAGACTATTTCTCGAGTAAAAACAATATCTTCTCCTGCAAGTTTTGTTAGTTCATATAATATTTACTTATATAGTTATCACAATCAAAACATCAAAATTCTAGGTTCTAACATTCTCCCTCTTTTTGATGATGACAACTATGTAAGTTATAAAAACATATTTATACTCCCCTTGTCATTATGACGTAACTTTTTCTCCCCCTTTGTCATCGACAAAAAGGAAAATTGAAAATTTGAACATCACGTTTGTGGCTTCATTTCCATAATTATCAAAAAATTTGGAATATATCTCCCTCTTTATATGTGGTGTACCTGCAAAAAAATGAGATATATGTTCTGGTACCCACTTCCTATGTTATGGTCCAGGGGTTAGGTCTTGGGAAGCCATACCCATTTGGGTGTGGTTGAACCTTTATAAATATAATTTTCATTATTAACTACTATATCAAAATAATTATCAATGTATTTTTCTCTGTTTTTCCAATTAACAGGAACCCTAATACTTCGATAATTTTTATTCATATTTCCCGTCAATGATTTTGTACTTCTAGAGATATTGTAAACATTATTAGTCATAGCAGTACTTGAATTTCTATAAAAATTGGATTTAGACTTTACTCGAAATCTAGTACTAGCACTAACATTTTTACTATACATGAAAGCGTATCTAGTGCTATTTCTACGATCAGTTTTATTATATCCTAAACCACTTTTATCATGTAAAGGTCTAGAATTAGATAAAATCATGTTTAAATCATTTTGACCTTTATTAAATTTCATGAATTCATATTTACGTTTTTCAAATTTAGTTTTAAAATTACAATTGTTATTTTCAAAAGAAATATTACTATTTCTCAAAATATTAATTTTCTCATTTAATTCAGAATTCTCGTTTTTTACGTACGGTTCTCATTTTTGAGAAGAAAATTTTGAGATTCCGAATTATCTAAAGAGGATTGTAATAAATCATTTTGTCTTTTCAAATCAAAAATTTCTTTTGAAAATTTTTCTTTCTCCTTTTCAAATAAGGTGTTTTGTTCATCTTGAAATTCTTTAAGAGTTATAAAATTATTTTTTAAAACACCAAGTTGATTTTTAAATTTAATTTCTCATTTTTCAATTTCTCATTTTCAAGTTCGATAGATTTCATCTTTTCTACAAAAATTAAATTAAGCTTTGAGATCTTATCACTTATACTAACTAATTCATTATTATCATTTACTGAAATTTGTAAATCAGAAAGTATATTTTTGTAGTCCTCGTTGTTGGCTTTGGAAGGGATTTTGCTTGTTGTATTTCGATTTGATCTTTTTCTGGTCATTATTCTATGATGTTGTGACGATCAATAGAACACTAGGCTCTGATACCAAATGAAAGTGACCAAGGATCGTGCAATATGGAATATTAACTAAACTATTTACTAGTGCAGAATATAAATATAAAAGTAAATAATAAAGTAAATGACACCAGAGATTTGTATACTGGTTTGAACTTCCCGTTCTACGTCCAGTGTAACATCCCACCTTTTATACGCTTTAAGCAGACACACATGTCAACTCAAATCATACAGAAGGGCGGATTGTTATTGGGGTGAATAAGAAAAAGCAGAGAAAGAAAAAAACAAAACAGAATCTCGCAGCGGAATGACAAAATATAATAATCAAATAACAGTTCATGAAGCTGTATATAAAACATTTGATTATACTTATACAATACAAAATCAGAGTTACACATATCAGAGATAACTAAATAATGATGCAGCGGAACAGTATGATGTAGTGGAATAATATAGTAAATAATAATACAATCTTCGTCTTCATCCTCTAGAAACAAGTCTTCGAATCCTGAAATGCTCAGGCCGAACCGAGCGAATTGAAAAGACAAAACAGTCGAGTCAGAACTAAAAGATCTTATGTAAGTTAAATCAACAATAAATAAATAAATATGAGTGGAACGACGTCGGAGATGTTTATGGGGTTTGACATCTCCTATCCAATGTCTAACGTGAGTGCAGTAACTTAAGAGATGTTCGGGATTCCCATCTCCTAAGGATCCGTTAAACTATCTACTATGTAGTACAATACGCTATTATAATATGTCTACAGTAAGATAAACTATTAAAATAGCGTTAAGGCGTTACCCATTTCCCCCTTAACACATTTTTATATATTCCCATAGTCTATACAGTACCGTAATCCCGTCCGTACTGGACGTCGTCAGAGGGCACTCCATAGGTATGGTACAAAACAAACTCGTAGTGGTCTCGATAGGGTAGGTGACACGGCACAACTAGGCAACGCCAAGGTAGATATACCAATTACACTTCTAGACTGGTGGTAATGCATAGCAGCTACTACCACCCACCTTGGAACACACTCCCAAATCAAAAATTAAGGGTGGCCACCAAATCAATCGCAAAGTCAGAATATAGTATCGAAGGAGTGTGCCCGATCGGAGGAATGACCTCACTTGGCCCGTCAATTGCTCCTGTTTTAGCCACCTTAAGCTAACTCATGGGAGTCAGGTCCACATATATACCTCATATAGGATCGTCGCCAACCATCCTACTTCATTCTGGAATCTCCACTGCGTACACAGTTGTCAAAGTGGTTTTCGGTATTGGTAGAGAGTATGACAATATCTGATCTCAGTCTCTTTAACAACCAATCGCTTATTACACACCGGATGGTTCTTTTACATTTCCAAAATCATTTCATAATTGATATCAAAATATCATATTCAATTCAAATCATATCACTTTCGAAATCATTACTTACTTCCGAAATCATATTCACCTTTGAAATCATATCACATTTGAAATCATTGTTCGAAATTATATTTCCTTTCAAAAGTCATATTTCCAAAATAGGCTAAACTCTCATTTCAAAATATCATATTAAACCAAATATGTTATTTAAATCCCAACGTAGGTTATAACATCATTAACCATATTCACTTAAAAAAATCGAGAATTTGAATATAAACGCATCCATTTTACTTAGTTTGGAATTTAGAAGAAAATAGTTTTAAATAGTTATAAATAGTTAATATAGATTTAAAATAGATTAAATATAATTAAAATAGATTAAATAGCTTTAAAATAGATTAATTATATTTAAAATAAGTTAAACAGGTTAATTAGTTTAAATAAATTAAATGGTTTAAAATAGGTTAAAATGATTTAATATAATTAATACATGTTAAAATAGTTTAATACTTTAAAAATTTTAATAATTAGAAATTTTGAAATAATATTTTTTTTAAACAGTTTATAATAAAACATGAATTTGGAAGTAATATCAAATTAAACTATTCATTCCATTTCAACGCATTTGGACAATTTTCAATTTCCAAGTCAACAAACCAAATTCCAAACCTTTCAAATTAACATTTCAATAAACTATTGAATTTCATATCGTTTCAATCCATGTTCAAATATCAATTCGGATTACTCCAATTTCAAAATATTTCATTTATACTTAAAAGTTTAACTTTAAACTTCCAATTTAATTTCTTAAAGCAATTCCTTTTAAACCAATTCACATTTCAACACAAAACTTGATTTTCCAATAATACTTCAATTTATATACATCAAATTTATTTTTTCAAGATACTATTTTTATTAATTCAAAAATTTAGAAGTTCAAAATCATTAAATTTAACCAATCCGGTGTCCGTATATAATTTTCTACCCTAGGGTCAAGTGATACAGATATTTATCATTTCAATCCGCAATTTAAAATGTTACGGTTATATATATCATTTCAAACCACAATCCCGAATTAATAATAAAATCCATAAAATCGCTCGAGTCTATCATTTCAACTCATAACGATTTTTCCTTAATCTATTGGTCATTCGGGTATGTATCATTTCAATCCATAGTGAACTTGCAGTTTATAACGATATAAAATAAAACATCCATTCATCCAATATCAACAATCAACATCCATTACAAATCCAAATCAATCGATAAATATCAATATAGAACTGATAATCAATAACATGTATTTAACTAGAAATTTATATTCAATAATAAATTAAATAACGATTTAATTCAAATAAATTCAAATTAACTGAAATGATGATTTAAAATATACCATATAGCCATAATAAATTTCTAATCACATCATAAATTTAATTTAACAAACATAAGAAAATTTAGAAGTTGCGAGTGGGTTAAAACACCCACCTTTGAATTTAAATTGAGTTTAAAATCAAATTTAAATTGAATTTAAAATCAAATTTAAATTGAATTTAAAATCAAATTTAAAACCAAAATTTGAACAGTCTCAGAATTCAACCAAACCAACGTCAAAATGCCTGGAATTTTGATACGATCCCAACGCAAGAAACCGGCGTGAATCGGACCTCGTATGTGAAAGTTATTAAGGTTAGAATGTTACAAAATTTTAAATTAAATTAAATAAACAAAAAAAGAAGACCAACCGAAAGCTTCCACGTCAACATCCCTCTCTCTCCCATACACAGCCGAACCCGTGCAACACACAGCCGATCCCCTGCCTTTGACCACGTTCTCATGCCACCACCAGCCTCCTGCTCCGACCAAAAGCACACCGGCCTCCCCCTCATCGACCACCGCCCCCCGGCCCGAGTCCGACCCCCTCCTGACGCCGTCGCTGCCACCATAGACTAGGGCTTCGAAACCCTACCTCGCCCATTTTCGACCGCCATAGACCACGATATGCCTTCCAGCCACCACCAATCGACCCGATGCAACGTCCTCATCAAAACCCATAAGGCGATTTTGCTTATTAAAGCCGAAATCGAAAAGCCCTAATTCGCCTAGGGTTTTGATTTTTCATCCTTTGACCGCGAATTCCCGATGTCTCGAGCATTATTTCAGACAACGGACACAAGACGCTGATTCGTATTGATGAGATCTTCGATAAATATATTTTTTCGAATTTTTTCGAGGAGTTTGATTTTTGGTTTGCAATTGAATTTGAAATTTGTTTGGTTTGTCTGCCATTGAGAAGGAGGAGTGGTCAGATAAAATTGTACATACAGATAAAAGAAGATAAGAAGTGGCTAGGGTTTATAACGGGCTATTTATAGACAAAGCTGAAAATAGAATGGATGGACAAGATTTGATTTACACGTTTAACGATAAATGCCCAAAAGGCCCGTTCTGTCTTCGGAACGCAAATGGGGCATCCCATATATCAAAATAGATGCTTTCAATATTTTTAAACTCAATGGAACGGGTTTCAAGTCCTAATTCCATCGTATGAAGAAGTTATGTTAAAATCACCTTATTTCAAATTGATTTCAATTAAATTGATTTCTAGGCATTTCGAGCCCGTACGATCAAACAACAAGTCTGACCGTTACGAAACTTGAAATCGTACAATAATTCACCGTTACAGATCCGATGAAACTGGTTTTGTCGAAATCCGAGTCAGTGGCCAAAATGGCTATATTTCAGTTAATTAAATAAATTAATATTAAATTAATTAAATCATTTTTCAATTCAAATTTAATAGTTTACAATTTCAGTCATTTTAGATTACTTGGACATTTACTACAATCTGAAACAAATCTAGATATCAAATTCAAAGTCCATTATTTTACCAATTTCAGTATTTAACTTCAATTGTAATTACATCCAATTACTTATAATTAGTTCCAATAAATTGATTTTTATTTGATTTCAATCTCCATACTCAATTAATTATTATTCTATAGGCATGGCTAACATTTGGTTTACATTTCATTACATTAATATCCTCCAATTTCCATCCTTTATTTGTATTAATTACCATATTTCAACTATATTGAATTTTGTCAATTTTTCACATTTATTAAAATTTAAAACCACAATTAATTTATTTATCTTGATTTCGCTATTTTATTAAATCAATTATTACATTATGAATATAATTAACATTCCTATTCACTTTATTACATTCACAAATTTCAATTATTGTCTTACTTACACAAAGGTAATATATAACTACACTTAATTCCACTTGACTTCCAATTAAGTTTAATAGACTAATTAAACGGGTAACATATAATTGTTACCATTAACCTTAATCACACTTGTAAGGGTTTCTTATTTTCAACCAAATATTTAAATTACTTACATCATATTGATTGTATTCAATTACCATTAATTATATGTTATCTCAAAAAAATCAATTCATATTTACATTCATTTCCTTATATTAAATTTATAACCAAGTAATAACATTTACATTATGTCAATCAATTGGAATTCCATAGGAATTGTTAAAAATTAACTTACACTAATATTGTTACAATTCATTCTGGTTATTATTTCATTATTAATTTACAAATTTTCATTTACTCAATACTAGATTACCAAAATCTCATTATATTAACAAATTTAAATCGTCGAAAATTACGGGTCGTTACATCCAGTCCCATACTCCTTCTGGAATTTAACTATCAACCCTCACTTTACCCGGAGGAACAAGTATTACACCGCCTGAGCAATCGGACAGGGCTTCAACCGCTTGAGCAACCGAACGGGGCTTCCAATACAAATAGTAAAATTGTTTCTGATTGAGTATGCTCTTGAATAGCACTGATAAGTCAATAACATACACCCTTTCTATAATCTTCTCCTTTGTGGTATATCATATAATTCGTGAAGATAGGAAGTTTATTAAATCACTAATGAAGTTTGCTTGAATGAACAAGTGATTAGAATGAAATATTGAATGCAAATGGAAAAATAGTTTAGACAATAAGAATGAGAATTAGAATCAGTAATTGGTTATTAAAACAATGGATTTCATGGCTATATATAGTGACTAAGAGTTGCAATCTTTCATGAAAAGTAGACATGAAAGAATATGGAAGCAACTCTTGAATCAAGAGTTGTTTCTATTCGCCGAAATAAAGCGTCTTTTCAAAATATAACCGTTATGAAGATTCAGCCGTTTGAATAGAACGAATCAGATAGTTGAATGGATTAAAATTTGATCTGCAAGAAAATAGTGCAAAAATGACCCAATTCAGCCAGCTGAAATAGCATGGTCGGCCGTCTGAATATTCAAATCAATTTGTGCATATACACAGTATTCAGCCGGTTGTTTCAAGCCTTTCAGTCAGTTGAATTTTGTGTTTTCTGGCTTATTTACAGTGTTTTGAAAAACTTTAAATTGTGTTTGCATGCATATACCACTTCGGAGAGATTTTGACATATATTTACTACTAAACTCGGACCTTTGAACTTAATACTACGCTGAAGCTTCAATCCGGAATCCGGTCTGCAAATTGGTAGACTATTTCTCGAGTAAAAACAATATATTCTCCTGCAAGTTTGGTTAGTTCATATAATATTTACTTATATAGTTGTCACAATCAAAACATCAAAATTCTAGGTTCTAACAGGTATGATGATGGGTGTCCAAGTATCCCAACCCCCAATACCTATGTCTAGTGACATCCCAAGAGTGATAGACCGTGGAAGAAAATAATCGAAGCAACCATAACATTTATCAAACAATCCTCATTATCACTTAATGTGCTCTAGATATATGATAATTCATACGACCTTTCCCTTTCTAGGGACTAATGGAAATCCTAATTTTCAATGTACTTGCCTCTATCCCGAAGCTGATACTAGACCCAAACCCACCAGTTTAGGGTATACGGATCCAAACAACCGACCTGGGGTAGCCAAACAAAGTACCCATGAGTTTCCCCACAATACCCCTACTTTCGAGTATATAAGAAAATCAGCAATCCCTTAGCACGTGCATCTAATCCCTTTCCTTGATCCACCTAAATTCCATTATTCTCAACGAACCATTCTATATTCCTCCAATTCATGATAAAATCATTCAACATTCTATCCACGGGTCATCCTTCCTAGAACCCGCCCTTTGTGGACAATCATTACGACTCCTTTCAATATCGAGTCGCCGCCATTGGAACCTAACTCCATTCACCGTTGAGTTATCATCACTGAAGTCCCAAAGTTATCATCGTGTTATCATATCGCCATCAAACCCCTAGCAAATAAACAAATTCCTTCAGCACGACCTACAGACCTACACTTCACCTTCCTGGAAGTTTCACCCCAATCCAAACAAATTAGACCTTTCGGTACTGACTAAACTTCTCGGTACCGAGTGGTGTACTTAGCCAAGCTTTGACAAAGTTTCTTCCTTCCCTTTCGGAGCTCCATTTTCTAAGTGTATGGACTCCAATTACTTCCTACAATAGCTTTAGGCATCAACTCCAAGCCCTAAATGCTAACTCAAGAAGCTCTTGGTATTGAACTAGAAGCTCTCGGTGCTTGGTCCAATACTTAGCTAAATTTTAGTATTTGACTTCTACTCATCACCTCTTACCTTTAGTTGAAGAACCAAACTTCCACCGAGTGTTTTCCCTCAACGAAATGCTCTTGGTGCTGAGTGAAAGCTCTCGGTAACGAGTCCTCTACGTAGCTCCAATTTTTGTGTGACTTCAATCCTGGACTCCTCCCATGCTCCAGAGCCCCTCCTCCAAGTTTCATCCAATTCCGCCCATCTTTGCCTTCGATTTGCTAAATTCACCAAACTCTTTCCTAACTACCTAAAACCACTAGCGAACCATATCAAAGCACACATACAAACATGGAATATTATACATACACATTCATTCATATATGTAATACATAAGAACATGATAATCAAGAAAATCCTAATCTAGATCTAACTTTTACACTAGCATATGCATATGAACATAAAAGGTTTGCAAAACTAATTAAAAACCACTTTAAAACCTTCAAATTTCGGCCATAACATATGTTAAAATGTGATTAAAGTTCGAAAACGATTTAAAGTCAAAATCATGTTAAAAACACCAATTCAGCTATGTAAACATGTACAATATAGTGAGAGGTCAAGAACCACTCATCAATTACCCAAAATATTATTTTCTCCCCTTAGATCTGAAGTGGACAGCAAATGAGAGGAATGCAAATCAACCAATATGATAATCTTAAGTTCCTCTAAGCTAATTACCCCTCTAATTATGATTTAAACTAAGACTAGTAAGGAAATGTAGGATTTTTGATGAAATTAGGGTTAATAGATGTTTAGAGCTATTTTGGAAAAGATGGAAATGACTTAGATTAGTTTCTACAGCCTCCCCTTAGCATAATTTTCGAGATAGACTAGTTGGTCTAAGTATGGGTTTAGTTAATTACCTACTAATGTAGGCCAGCAATAGCCAAAACTTAAAACAACTATAATTTTCAAATAGTAAGTCTGTTTTTCTATGCGGAATGAGAAACCATCATCTTGAAACAATGGAAATGCTTTGAGACTCTATCTCGGCTCCTGTCAAAATTTATACTCCATACATGATTTTTAGGGCCAAAATTGTCACATAGAAATTTGTTAGAAATCATAGATGTGGAAAATGTCCATAAGAGTCACTTCCTAAAATATTACAATCAAACAACCTCATATGAATAAAATAAAAATACTTTACTATCCTCTAATACGTAAAATACAGGTAGTTATACTCCCTCTGGGATTTAACCCCCAAAATCCACAAATGAGTTAAAGAATAGTTGGACATAGTTACCTCACATACTTAACAATCATATGCAACCATTATACATATCAAACAAGTAGTCATGCAACCAATAGTGTAGGTAATCATATCCTAGCATGCAAGATACTAAACTACTCTATATGATATCAAAGGTGAAAGTAAATACGATAAACAGTAGGCCATACCATGCAAAAAGCTTCGAATATGTAGAACTTATGCTCTCCTCGGTTTTCCACGTGCAATCGCCTCCACTTTCGCCTCATTGAACCTTCACTAACTCCATCGTCTCCTAAGCTATTTCGTATCATGTCCGATAATACGAACCGACCTACGAGATCTCGAAGCTTCTAATTCAATCCCAATATCATCAAGTTGATCCAGTGGAATCGTCATGCTTGAGTCGTGTACAAACTTCCACAGATCAGAAACATCGAAGACGTTGTGCATGCCCCCCATCTTCTGAGGTAAGTTGACCATATATGCTAGGTTCCCAATCCTCTCTACTATCGGAAAAGCACCTACGAATCTTGGCACTAACATCCCCTTACCATCGAATCGAATAACACTTCAAAGGAGAAATCTTAACAAACACCATACCACCGACAGAGAACTCCAAATCTCTACATCTCTTATCAGCGTAGCTCTTTTGCCTATCCTGAGTAGATTTCATTCATTGTCGAACGATTCCAATCTTCTCCGAGGTTTCTCTAATCATATCTGGCCTAAGTATTATTAGTTTCTTGCCTACTTCCTACTAACATGAAGGGGCGTTACACGGTCGGACATACAATGCTTCGTATGGTGCTATACCAATACTAAAATGATAGCTATTGTTGTATGCGAACTCCACCAAATGCAAGTGATCGTCCCCAATACATGGTTCACTCGCGAGAGATCCTCCAATACATGGTTCACTCTCTCGGTCTGCTTATTAGTTTGTGGGTGATAAGCTGTACTGAGATGCAGCTTGGTCCCCAATGCTACTTGTAAGCTCTTCCAAAACCCACTAGTGAACAACGGGTCTCGGTCGCTTACAATGCTCTTCCGCACACCATGAAATCATATAACCCATTTCACAAACAACTCAGCCAGTTTGGCTGTCATTCTGCTTCCATTGATGGGTATAAATCTAGTGCTCTTAGTTAATCTATCGACTATGACCCAAATGTTGTCATACACTACTCAAGTCCTTGGCAATCCATTAATAAAATCCATCGATACTTGCTCCTACTTCCATTCAGGAACTTCAAGCGGTTGCAACAACCCACTTGGCTTCTTTTTCTCCGCCTCCACCAATTGGCAGTTCATACACTTCGAGACGAATGTCCCAAAAGCCTTTTTTATCCCATTCCAATAATATGTCTGTTTCATATCATGGTACATCTTATTATCGCTGGGATGTATAGTCAACCTAGAATGGTGGCACTCTCGTAGCACATCATCTCGCAATCCATCAACATCGGGGACAAAGAGTCTCCCATCCTTATGGTGCCAACCTTCTTGGGCAAGTCCGTACTGCTTCATATCTTCAGACTCTTCTCCTTCTATTTTCATCATAATCTCTACAAATCTAGCATCTCGCCTTTGACTAGTACTGATCCGCTCAACCGAAGTAGGTCTGATCGTCAAACTTGCCAACATCTACGGTTCTAACTCACAACGTGATCTGAAGTCATAACCAACAATATACTCCAACTGCTTCCACTCCATGAATATCGCCCCCAAATAGGCATGTCTTCTACTCAATGCATCGACAGCCACATGCATTTCTCTTACCAAATGCATAAGAAATGCTAAAGTCGTCAGGGGCCAAGAATTCCAACCATCGCTGCCGGCGACGGTTGAGATTCTTCTGGGAGAAAAGGTACTTCAAGGATTTGTGATTCATGAATAGCTCAAACTTTTATTCTAATAAGCAGTGCCTCCAAATCTTCAAAGCGAATACTATCGCCGCCAACTCCAAATCATGAGTTGGATACTTCCTCTTGTGCAGCTTCAGTTGTCGACTAGCACAGGCAACAACTTTTCCTTATTGCATCAATACCGCACCTAATCTAGTACCACATGCGTCTATGCACACAGTCAACTCCTCATTCCCTCTCATAATGGTTAATATTGGTACGCTCATCAACCTCTCATTTAGAATCACAAACGCATGGTCACACTTCGCATCCCAAACAAAAATCTGATTCTTTTTCGTCAAATTGGTCAATGATGCTGCTACCTTCGAGAAGTTCTTGATAAAACATCTATAATATCCCACCAATCCTAGAAAACTCCTCACATCCATAGCATTCTTGGGTTGACTTCAATCTTGAGCAGCCACCAACTTAGGAGGATCTACTGCGATGCCTTGCTCAAAGATGACATGACCCAAGAATCTCACTTCCCTTCTCCAAAAGTGACACTTTGAAAATTTCGATTTCAACTTGTAACTCCTCAACACTTCAAGCATAATCCTTAACTATGTCTCGTATTCCTCCTCTGCCTTAGAATAAGTTAGAATATCATCCACGAGCATAAGTACGAACTTGTTTAGCTGATCCTTGAAGATGCGGTTCATGAGATCAATAAAGTATGCCAGAGCATTGGTTAGCATGAACGACATAACCAACCACTCATAGAAACCCGACAGCGTATGAGATGCGATGATCGACACACTCTCCTTCGCTACTCTCAACTGGTGAAATCCCATCGCCAAATCTAATTGGGAGAACACCTTTGCACCATGGAGTTGATCGAACAAGTCGTCAATACATGGGAGTGGATACTTGCTTTTCTTCGTCACCTTATTTAGCTCACGATAATCTGCACATAACCTCAGAGAGTCATCCGCCTTAGTAGCGAATACTATAGGTGCACACCACTCAGATATACACCTACGAATGAACCCTCTCTGCAACAGGTCATTTACTTGCACCTCCAACTCCTTGTGCTCTCTAGATGCCATATGCCTCAAAGGCATACCTATCAGTCTGGCATCCTTTGCTAAGTCTATACGAAACTCAATCTCTTGGTGCGGCGGTAATACAGTCACCTCCTCAAACACCTTTGGATAGTCTCTAACAACAGACACAGATGACAACCCATCCTTTGGAACCTCGAGCGAATATAGAAAGCTAACCATAACCTCATCCTTCGATAGGCAGTCAATCACTACCGTCCACCCCTCCACAGCCCAGATCGTCACCAACAGCTTCTCGCAATCCACTAATACCACATACTTCCTTAGCCAATCCATCCCCAAGAAAATCCCGAATCCAACAAAATTCAAAATAAAGCAGTCACAAACAAAAGAGCATCCAAGACTCGATAAGCCCAAACCATACACAAGCTAGTGGGGCCTCCAATTGGGTTCGTCACAATCAAGGGTCGGTTAACTATTTCAGGTTTTAATCCCAATCTATATACTAGGTCAGTAGATATGAAGGAATATGAAGCTCCAGTATCGAATAAAACACATATGGGAACATTATAGATGGAAAGCATTCCTTGACTAACAACGCGCTTCCCTTTCTCTTTCATCGAGGGGGCACTAGATGAAGTCGGAACAACAACCAAAGCATATGCCTTCACCACTTATTTCTATTGTGCTGGCTCTGGACAACTTTTCTATATATGTCTGAACTTGCCGTTGTAACACTTCTTCTACCCATCAGCTTTGCAACCCCTGATCATATGACCCTTGTCTCCACAATCATAACAGGCAGGTTCCCAATTAGCCTTTTTCCGAGCATTCTTTCCCTAAAACTGCTTCCCTTTTCCATTCTATTTCTTCTTGCCTCCACCGCCTTATTGCGGTTTTCAGTATTCCTTAATGACAACAGCTGATTTGGACTTGGGTTATAAACTCTCCTGGCAAAGAGCTTTCTCGACAAGTCTCTCAAATGGCTCATCAATACGACTCTCCAACTTCTCCCTTAGATAATCGTAAAAACCCATAAGAAATTTCTCATTCTTCCTCAACAGAGTGTCGATGAAAGACATCTCGTACTTCGATAAAGCGTCGAACTTAGCAATATACTTGGAGACAGACTTATCTCCCTGCTTTAGATCAGCGAATCTCCTGAATAGTACAGACTTCTAAGCAGCTGTGATGATCACCCAATACCACCGGCACTAGTATAGTATAAATAGTGCACTGCAGTCATGCTCGCCTGATATAGGATGATCATCAGGGTTTAGAATGAACAAATGTAGTATATAACCTGTTGTATATCTCACAGGGCATGGAAAAATATGATATCACATATACAATAGAAGAGACAACAATAACAACATGAACAAATCATTATCAAAGTATAATATCCACAGAGTTATACATCAATAGTAGAGTTTATACAACACAAACAAACTCAACAATCAAACACAAATAGTAAGCAGTCACTGCTAAGGTGCACAGTGGAATAAGCATAGACTACATGTAAGTATATAATACGAGATAGCTTCATCCAGCTCGTCCTTCGAACAGCTACCGCGTTACCTAGACCTATTATCTTGTCACTCATTTAAGAGTACCTAAGATAACAAGAAGAAAGCTTAAAAACTTGGGTCAGACAACAGTCTGTTGTGAGCAGTAAATAAATCTCAAGGTACCATACAGGTAAATATGGTAAGGAACAAGAGTACCCGAACCATACCTGACTGGTCCCTGCAACCAAAAAGTTAGCACATAATAGTAAAATATGCTACTCTATAATATCATAAAGGTACAATATAGAATACCATATTGGATGTCCAAATATCCCTATATCAGTACCTACTCCCAATGATATCCCCGAGTGATGGACCACTAAAGGAAAGCAAACATAGCATCCATCAAATAAGATTCACTATCACTCACCCCTGTGCTCCAAATATATGATGAATTGTATGGCCTCCTTACTACCAAGGACTAAAGAAATTCCAGGTTCTCTGTATACTCTCGTATCACACAGCCTAAAGCACGATACGTGTCTCATAGCCCCAAAGCTAAACACTAGACCTAAAGCCACTGGTCCAGGGTATTCGGATCCTCACTACCAATCCATAGGCATCCCCACTTATCATACCCCTGCTTCGAGTACACAAGAAAACACTTCGAGCATCAACGATTCCTTAGCACATACTAATCTGAGCCTTCCTTTGCTCCTTTTGGAGAAAGTGCCCTTCTTGCTCAATCTAGTTTCCATTATTCACAAGGAACCCTTCCACATTCCTTGATCCTACAGCTTCCTCCATTATCGAGTCGCTATCTTTGAAACCTACTCCCAATACGAGCCAACATCCGAAGATTCTAGCTTTTCATCATGTAGTTACATCGCCATCCAACCCTGATGCGAATAAGTCAACACCTCCTGCACAATCTATAGAACCTCTACACCATTCTCCAGAAGTTACACTACCATTGGACTCATCATGACAAGTCGGTACTGAACTCTTCATGTCTATACCGATCTCTCTACTTAGCCAACTAATGGTCGAGTTTTCTTCCACTCCTTCCTTGCTCATAGTACTCCATGCCCAGATGCTTTGACCCCAACCTATCCATACCAAACATCTCGATATAGAAATAAGTCTCCTCTTCAAAGCACTCCACTTCACGATCAAGAAACAAGTCGGTATAGCCTCCACCACTTAGCCAATCACCAATCTATCACCTAGGGAAACCCCACTAGTCTTACTCTCACTCTCCCAAAAATCAATAACCTATAGGACTATCTAAAACATGTTGGTGCCGAGCTCTTCATGTCGGCGTCGGCATGTGTACTTCATGAATTGGATCTCATGAATTGAAACCTATGCTCTTCCCATACTCCAGAGCCTCCCCTCCATGTTTCATCCAATTCTAACCACCTTTGCCTCCGATATACTCAATTCTCCTACCTATCTTTCTAAACATCCAAAACACTATAAAACAACATCAAATCAGATCACACAAACATATAACAACAAGCAATTTCCTCTATTTAAACATGCAATCCACAGAAATAAGATAAACAAGTCAATCTCTAACATAAATCTACAAATAGCATGAATATATGAACATAAAAAAAGGTGATTTCTAATCAATCTATATCATATGCATGGATTAACATGAAATTAGAGTTAGAAAAGGTTTTATGGCCAAAAATCAATTTAAAACATGTTAAATCCTATAATTCTACCATATAAACATGCATAGTATAATAAGAAGGTATAAACCACTCACCAATTATCAAATTAAATCAATTTGTATGTAGATCTAATCCGGACAGCGAAGAAAAGCACTCTAAATCAAGAAATTGACGACCTCTATCTTCTAATTGACGATCTAATCACTAATCAATAATAGTTTAATTTAGAGAGAAATTTGGATGAATTAGGATGGACTTAGGGTTAATTAGGGTTTAGACCTATTTGGAATGAGAGGGGAAAATTTTAATTTGAATATCTAGCCCTCTATCTATAGTGGTTCTCCAATTAGACTAATGAGCTTAATTAATTACACATTAATTCTAACCAGCAGCTTTTAAAACTTAAAACTGACATAACTTCCTAACCGTAAGTCCTTTTTTCTACTATGACCACTCTACGAAAGGGAAACCATCATCCTAAAGCAATGAAACTAGTTTGAGACCCTAATTCAACTTCTATCGAAAGTTATAGTCCAAACAAGGTTTTAAGAGTCAAAATAGTCACATAGAAATTCGGGAAAAATCACAAATGTGTAAAATGTTCCTAAAAGTCATGTCCTAAAATTATAGAATCATACGACCTCATACGAATAAAATAGAAATATTTTACGATCCTTCAATACACAAAATATGAGTCGTTACATTCTCCCCCCTTTAGGAATTTCGCCCCCCCCCCCCGAAATCCCCAAACAAGTCAAAATATAAGCAGCCACATTCATCCAGTATGCCTACCAATCATACAAAACCATCACACATATCAAACAAGCAACCATGCAATCAATAATATAGGTGATCTATCCTAGCATGCAAAATACTAACCTCTCTAATATAATATACAATGGTGAAAGTAGATACGATAAACGTTAGGTCTTACCATTCAAAGAGATCCAGATACCTAGACCTCATGCTCTCCTCCATCTCCTACGTTCAATCGTCATCACTTCCGCTCCATTGTATCTTAACTAGTTTCACCATCTTTCTCGTAAGTTGTTTCGTATCATACTCAACAATACGAACCGGTTTACGAGATATAGAAACTTCTGGTTCTACCTCAATATCTTTTGAAGATAAGAGGAATGAAAAACGTTGAGCTTGCCTGCCATCTTCTGAGGTAAGTCGACCCTATATGCTAGCTTCCCAATCCTCTCGATTATCGGAAAAGGACCTACAAACTTCGGCGCCAACTTCCCCTTTCTACTGAATCGAACTATATTCGTTAGAGGAGAAACCTTCACAAATACCATATCTTTGATAGAAATTCCAAATCTCTTGGTCTTTTATCCGCATAGCTTTTCTGTCAATCCTGAGCAGCTTTTATTTATTGCCAAATGATCTCAATCTTCTCAGATGTCTCTCTAATCATATCTGGTCCAACTATCGATTTCTCCCCCACTTTCCACCAGCATGAAGGAGCGTTACATGATCTTTCACACAATGCTTCATATGGAACCATTCCAATACTCAACTGATAACTATTGTTGTATGCAAACTCCACCAGATGTGAACGATCGTCCCATGATCCACCAAAGTCTATAATGTATGCTCGCAAGAGATCTTCCAATATTCGATTTACTCTCTCCCTCTGTCCATCCATTTTCGGGTGATAAGTTGTACTAAGATGCAGCTCCATCCCTAACACCTCTTGTAAGCTCTTCAAAAACCCACTAGTGAACAACAGGTCTCAGTCGCTTACAATGCTCTTTGGCACACCGTGAAATCATACTATCCACTTTACATACAACTCGGCCAGCTTGGATGTTGTTCTACCTAACTTGATAGGTATAAACCTAGCACTCTTGGTCAACCGATCTACTATGACCCAAATGCCATCATACCTTACTCGAGTCCTCAGCAATCCATCTACAAAATCCATCGATAATTGCTCTTATTTCCACTCATGAATCTCTAATGGTTGCAACAATCCACTAGATTACTTTTTCTCTGCCTTTACCAATCGGCAATACACTTTGAGATGAATGACCTAACATCCCTCTTCATGCCTTCCCAATAGTAAGTTCGCTTCATATCTCGGTACATCTTATTACCACCAGGATGAATAGTCAATCTAGAATGATGACACTCTCTTAGCACTTCATCTCGCAACCCATCAACATTGGAAACAAAAAATCCCCCGTCTTTATGAAACCAACCTTCTCAGTCGAGTTCGTATTACTTCATATCTTCATATTTTACTCCTTCCTCTATCTTTGTTATGATCTTCGCTAGCCTAGCATCTCGCTTCTAACTAGTAACGATCCTTTCTATAAGAGTAGGTCTGATCGATAAACTTGCTAACATTCCAAGTTCTAGCTCGCAGTGAGGCCTGAAATTAAATCCGGCAATATACTCTATCAGATTCCATTCCAAGAACATTGCTCCCAAATTAGCATGTCTTCTACTTAATGCATCAGTGACCGCATTTCCTTTACCTAGTGTGTAGGAAATATCGAAATCATAAGAGGCTAAGAACTCTAACCACCGTTGCTGACGAAGGTTGAGATCCTTCTGCGAGAAGAGGTACTTCAAGGATTTATGGTCCGTAAACAGCTCAAGCCTCACTCCCAATAGATAGTGCCTCCACATCTTAAAAGCAAAAATAATCGCTGCCAACTCCTAATCATGGGTTGGATAATTCCTTTCATGCGGCTATATCTATCGACTAGCATAGGCAACAACTTTTCATTTTTGCATCAAAACCGCCCCCAATCCAGTACCACATGCACCTATGTATACTTTCAACTCTTCGTTTCCCACTTGGAATGGTCAACACTAGTGCACTCGTCAACCACTCTTTCAAACTCATAAATGCATGCATGCACTTTGCGTCCCAAACAAAAGTTTGATTCTTCTTTGTCAAATTGATCAACGGTGCTACTATCTTCAAGAAGTCCTTGATGAAGCGTCTATAATATCCTACCAATCCTAGAAAACTCCTCACGTCCCTAGTATTCTTGGAATGATTCCAATCTTGGACTGCTGCTAGCTTCGCAAGATCCACCGCTATACCCTGTCCCGAAACGACATGACTCAAGAATCTCACTTCTTCCCTCCAGAAGTGACACTTAAAGAACTTCACTCTCAACTTGTGCTTCCTCAATATCTCTAGCATAATCTTCAAATGCGTCTTATGCTCCTCTTTAGTTATGGAGTAGATTAGAATATCATCCATGAACACAAGCATGAATTTATTCAGCTGCTCTCTGAAAACTCGATTCATGAGATCCATAAAGTATGTCGGAGCGTTAGTCAACCCGAATGGCATCACCAACCACTCATAAAAACTTGATGGCGTATGAAATGTAGCAATAGGCACACTCTCCTTTTATAATCTAAGCTGGTGAAATCCCATTGCTAAATCCATTTGAGAGAACACCTTCGCACCGTGTAGTTGATCGAATAAGTCGTCAATACATGGAAGTGGGTATTTGTTCTTCTTCATCACTTTATTCGGCACAAGATAATCCACACATAACCTTAAAGAGCCATCTGTCTTAGTTGCGAATACAACATGTGCGCCCCACTCAGATATGCTTCTTCGAATGAACCCCTTCCTCAATAGGTCATTCGCTTGCTCCTCCAATTCTTTCTGCTCTCTAGATGACATACGCATCCAAGGCATAACTATAGGTCTGGCTTCCTTCACCAAATCAATCTGAAACTTGCTCTCTCTATACGGCGGAAATCTAATCACTTCCTCAAATACATCCGGATACTGTCAAGCGATCGGCACAGATGAAAACCCCTCCTTTGAAACCTCAAGCAAATATAGAAAGCTAACCATCACCCCATCCACTGGTAGGCAACTAATCACTATTGTTCACCCGTCCACATCTCTGATTGTCACCAATAGCTTCTCGCAATCTACTATAGCCGCATACTTCTTTGCCCAGTCCATTCCCAAGATAATACCAAACCCAACGAAATATAAAACAAAGCAATCACAAACAAAAGATCATCCATGACTCGATAAAACTAAACCACTACAAACCATGCACAGGCTAGTCGAGCCTTCAACAGGGTTTGTCACGATCAAGGGGCGGTCTACTATCTCAGATCTCAATCCTAATCTATATACTAGGTCACTGCATATGAATGAATGTGAAGCACTAGTACCAAACAAAACTCAAACAGGAACATCACCAATAGAAAGCATACCTTGAATGACGACTCCTTTCCCCTTCTCCTTCGCCGAGGGAGCACTCGACGAATTCAGGACTGCATCCAAAGCATATGCTTTCACTATCTGCTTACCCTTTATCGATTCTAAACAATCTTCTTCAAATGCCATGGTTTATCATAGTCGCATCACTTCTTCTTATCACTCACTTTGCAATCTTTGATTAAATGACCCTTCTCTTTACACCCATAACAAATAGGTTCTCATTTACCCTTCTTCTTGCCATCCTTGCCCAGAGGCTGCTTCCTCTTTCCATTCCACTTCTTCTTGCCTTCATCGCCTTGTTACAGCTTTGGCTCCTCCTTCTCAACGGAAATAAGAATAGCAGTCCTAGCTTTGGGTTATAGGCTCTCATGGCAAAGCGCCTTCTCTACCAGCTTCTCAAATGGCTCATTAATATGGTCTACTAGTTTCTCTCCAAGATAGTCATCCAATCTATGATGAATTTTTCATTCTTCCCCAAGGGAGTATCAATGAATGACATCCCATACTTAGACAAAGCATCAAATTCAGCCACATATTCAGAAATCGTCATCTCTCCCTGCTTGAGATCAGGGAATCCCTGAACAATACTGACTTTTGAGCAGCCATAATGAACTTTTCTTCAAACCTCATCCTAAACTAATCCCAAGAAAACTGGTCTTCTTGATTAGCAATAGTGACAACATTCCACCAATTTATAGCTCAGCCCTGAAACTGCCTCGAAGCTAACTTTCTTTTCATAGCATCTCCCACCTCCATAACACCGAAGATGTGCTCATAAGTATCCAACCAGTCTTGTACTTCTATGGATGATTCTGTTCCATTAAATGGCTTCCCTCTCAAAATGGAGTAATCCTTGCTTAACTTTGTGAAATTGGCCCTAGGTGCTAGCACTGAAGCACCTTCTCCCATCATAAATCCAAGAGTATTTCTCATCATATTAGCCATCATACATTGACATGGCTTGGAAATTAAGCGTAGCAGCTCCTGATGTCACTCCTTCCTACTCCTAAAGCCAGTCTCATGGTATTTCTCGTATGCCACTTATCCTTATTTGTAATAAGAATGATCGGTCTCTCGTGAAGAAAACCGTGTCTTTATAGTTCTAATGTGCATGCGACTTATACTATACTACTATATAGTTTTGAAAACCAAACTTATAACAAGTATGCACTCACTCGTGTATATACACTCTAGATCTAGTCTAAGGCGACAAGTCCTTCCTTATCTCTATTGGATTGTAGTATCAATGCAGGTTAACCACGTAACCAAAGCTCTGGTACCAAATGTGATGACTGCTCAATACCACCGGCACTAGTACAGTATAAATAGTGCGCTACAGTCGTGCCTGGCCGATATAGGACGATCGTCAGGGTTTAGAATAAATAAATATAGTATATAACCTGTCATATATCTCACAACGCATGGTAAAAATATAATATCACGTATACAACAGAAGTGATAGTAATAACAATGTGAACAAATCATCATCAGAGTATAATATCCATAGAGTTATACATCAATAGTAGAGTTTATACAATAGAAACAAACCCAACAACTGTCTTAAATACAAATAGTAAGCAGTCACTACTAAGGCTCCCCGGTGCTACATATTGGAACAAGCGTAGACTCTATATAAGTATATAATACGAGATAGCACCATCTAGCTCATCCTTCGAACAGTTACTACGTCACCTAGACCCGTTATTTAGTCTACTCATTTAAGGGTACCCAAGATAATAAGAAGTAAAACATAAAATCTTCGCTCAGATAACAGTCTGATGTGAGCGGTAAATAAATCTCAAGGTACTATACAAATAAATATGGTAAGGAACAAGAGTACACGAACGCTAACTGACATGTCCCTACAACCAAAGAGTTAGCACATAACAGTATAATATACTACTCTACAATATCATAAAGGTACAATACAAAATACCATAGTGGATGTCCAAATATCCCAATCTCCAGTACCTACTCCTAATGATATCCCCGAGTGATAACCCACTAAAGGAAAGCAACCATAGCATCCCTCAAACAAGACTCACTATCACTCATCCTTATGCTCTGAATATATGATAATTCATATGGCCTCCTTACTGCTAGGGACTAATGGAAATCCTTTTTCTCTGTGTACTCTCTGAACACGCAGCCCAAAACTCGATAGGTGTCTCGTAGCCCCAAAGCTAGACACTACGCCCAAAGCCATTGGTGCAAGGTATTCAGATCCTAGCTATCAATCAATAGGCGTCCCCGCTTATAATGCTCCTGCTTCGAGTACACAGGAGAACTCTCCGAGCATCAACAATTCCTTATCACATACTTATCTGAGCCCTCCTTTGCTACTTTGGACACTGGGCCCTTCTTGCTCAATCCAGTTTCCATTATTCACGAGGGGCCCTTCTACATTACCCGATCCTATGGCTCCCTCCATTACTGAGCCACCATCTTCGGAACCTACTCCCAATACGAGCCAACATCCAAAGATTCTAGCTTTTCATCATGCCGTTACATAGCCATCCAACCCTGATGCGAACGAGCTAACACTTCCAACACGATCTATGGAACCTCTACACCATTCTTTAGAAGTTCCACTCCCATTAGACTCACCATGACAAGTCGATACCGACCTCTTCATGTCGGTGTCTACCTCTCTACTTAGTCAACTAATGGATGAGTTTTCTTCCACTTCTTCCTTGCTTCTAGTACCTCATGCCTAGATGCTTTGACCCTAACCTATCTGTAACACCCCAGATTTTTGGTAACATTATTTAGGATATTTAATTAGCTAAATTAAATAAAATAATATGTTGATTAGGGGATTGAGATTTGATTTAATCAAAGGGTAGCCGTGCCATTCAAACAATAAATTAAAATAAGAGTTAAATTGAAATAGAGGAGGGGTAAAATAGGAAAGAGGCCATTCATATACCCTAAACCCTTGGCCGTGTACCCCCTACATGGCTACATGTCCATTTCATTTTATCAAAAATTTTAAACTAAGGCCGGCCACCATAAACAAGAGAAAGAGGAAGAAGATAGAGAAAAGCTAAGAAAGAAGCTAATTCAAATCCATTCACATCTCATTCTCTTTAATCTCTAAAGCGATGGTGAATAATGTTTAAATCTCAAATTTTTATTATTTTCGGTTTTAAGATGAATTTCGAATGTTTTGCATTAATTTTCCATGTTTTTGAATGATGGAATGATTATATATACTTGTTGATGAATTATGGTTGTTCATATTGAATTTTATGATATGTTTTAAGGTGAAAACCCTATAAAGTAACATCCAAATGCCTTGTAAATTTTTATAAAGATCATAAATAATATTTTAGAGATGGGTTTCAATTTTCAGAATTTTCTGAATATTTGTGGAATTTATATGATTTTTCTAGTAAAGAAAATGATAATTTGGGTTAATAATTATTTACGGGTAAATAATAAAAGATATGGGTCTGAAATTTTTATATGTTGGAAAACATATTAAAAGAGATTTTCTGGAATTTTTGTAGAGTTTTCCTAAGTGTTTTAATGGTTATGTAAAATAATTTAAGGTATAGGACTTAAATGTTTTATATAACTAAGGAAGGAGAAGGGGCTTTTTGTAAATTAATTTAAATTTGTTAATTATGGAAATTCGGCAACACTTTTGAAAATTGCAGTACTTTTTATTGGGAAAGAAAGAGGCAACCAATCAAAATTTGACACGTAAAGCAGGTTAGGTGAAAAGAACTATTTGCTACATGTTTTTCACTATTTCGACACCTTCGGCACTAGGTTCCGCCTCCTCATCATCGCTTCTGACACAGTCAAAACCAATGCACATGGTATTAATGAACTGATACGTAGTGAATTGGATGTAGGCGGAATGTATGGAGTCAAAACCAGGGGTTCCGAAGGGATTGGGCATTACTTTGCTTTTAAATTAGAAATGCGCCCGCTTGCTTTCGACTAAGTAGCTTTCGACCTAGTTAGCTTTCGACTAGATCAAATGGATTTAAAGAAATGGTTTCGATTGGGTTGCGCTTTTGTTTTAAATGAGTGCTTTCGACTAAGTCGAAGCCTTCTTACTGTCGCTTTCTACCTTTCGACCCAAATGGTTTCGAAACGGTTGTTTACTTTGTTTTCTAAAATTTTGACCACTTCTCCATTGCTTTCGAAGGGATGGTTTCGACACCATCAGTTCTTTACTTAGGAAATAGTTTCAAAACAGATGCTTTCGACATAAATGTTTTAATGGCCCTTTTTCTATGATTGAAGTAAAACCCAAATGGTGTCGGAAGTGGCTGACGGATAAATGTTTTAATGGCCCTTTTTCTATGATAGTTTTAAATGGGTTAAGTTTTTCAGGTTAGAAATTTTAGCGAATAAAGCTTCCGGAGATGACCAAGTGGCTGACGGATAGCTAATTAGGAGTTCAGATTGTTTTGATTATTTCCATTGTGTGTTAAGTAAGATATGAGTTTATTGCTTTGATCAACCAAGGGGCATCGTCATATGTCGCTCTTGGCGTATTTTGTAATGATTATAATTAATCTTTACCTAGGAAACGATACGGGATTATGTAACTTGGATGAATTTGTTTTGAAATGTAATCAGTAAAATGTTGATTTTGGAAATCTGTGATTTTGTTCATATTAAAGTGCTTCTGATATTACGGATACAATTATCATTGTCGTATTTTGGCACCAGAAGTTAATACTATGGATGACTGAAGCATCTGTAGTGCTTAGCTTTTGGCCTCTAGATACAGGGTGTTACAACTTGGTATCAGAGCATGGTTTATGAAAAACTTTAAACTAAAAATGATTTTTAAAACATAATCCTTAGGAATTAGAGTTAGATTGAGGTATGGGATAACGTTATAGTAACGTACTTGTATTTGCTATATATAAGTATGCGCTTTATCTCTAGTCTCTTATCCTTGTTAGGTTATTTTTCTGTATCTCATAAGGTTTGAATACATATATGGAAGGTAGAAGAGGAAGATTTAAGCCAGGAAGGAAGGGCACCGATGGGAATGCCAGACCTAGTATAAGGAGGACCCATGGTCAGGCACAAGCAGAGAATGTAGGTGCTGGAGTCCCTCAAGTGGACATGGGAACTATGTATCAGTTTTTTGTGAATATGATGCAAGCTGAAATTGCAGCTGGAGTGGTAGGAGGAGATGTTGTAGGGGCAGGAGTTCCAGAAGTTCCAGTAGTTAACCATTATGCTAAGCTGAGCTGAGATTACGCTAAGCCTGGAGGGAAGCCGTTTGTTGGAACAGAAGATGCCATTGAGGTAGAGAATTGGTTGTTGCACTGTGGGAGAATCTTTGCAGACTTGGGGCTCAATGATGAGCAGACGAGGAGGCTTGCTTCCAGACAGCTTTAGGGAGCGGCTTTGTTTCGGTGGAACAGTGTGACAGCCGGTGTGGACGAGGAAACTTTGTCATGGGCAGATTTCAAGGGAAGGTTCCAGGAGAGGTTTATGTCTGCGATGGCACAGTCATCTCTGATCAGGAAATTTGCTGAGTTAGAGCAGGGAGAGATGTCTGTCTTGGAGTATGCTAGAAAGTTCAAGGAGTTGGCCAGATATGGGTATGCTTCAGTGGATACAGTAATAAAGAGGAATGAGAAGTTTATCAGGGGGTTGAAGCCTGAGTTAGCCAGGGCTACATTACCTCATATTAGAGATCCTTATGACTTTGTAGTGGAGATGGCCTTAAGGCATGAGGAGATTCTTGATTCTCTAGAGAATAGTAAGGCTAAAGAAGTCCAGGTTGGGCAGAATCAGAAGAGGAAGTTCTTTCCTAAGAAAGGTGCTCAGAAGGGAGGAGTAGTAAGAAATGGAAGTCTGAGATTGTTTGCTTCAAGTGCGACAAGAAGGGGCACTTTGCTAATGAGTGTCATGCTGGAAAGGCTAAGGATGTGGCTGGAAAGAAGAATGTCAGGTGCTTCAACTATGATCAGATTGGCCATTATAAGAGGCAGTGCAAGGAGCCCGCTAAGGATGGAAAGGGCAAAGTGTATGCATTAGAGTCTGCTGCTTCGAAGCCAACAACTCAGAAGAAAGGAAAGGTAGTTTTGGGAGGTACACTTTAGATTCATGGTATGTTTGTTAGTGTTTTATTTGATACCCGTGCATCGCATTCTTTTATATCTAGATGTTTGATAGATAAGCTTAACCTAGAACCCACATATTTAGTTACTTCCTTACGGGTTGCAAATCCAATAGGAGGGTATGCAACTCTAGGGTTGAGATGTGACCAATTAGAGTTTGACCAGTTAGGTCATACTTTTGTTTGCAGTTTGCATGTGTTTGATTTTGTGGGGTTCGGGATTATTCTAGGAATGGATTGGTTAAGTGAGTACAATACTAGGATATATTGCTAGGATAGGAAAATATCGCTTAGACACCCTAATTGTAGTGATAGGATAGTTTATGCCGTAGAAGGTTCTAGCGGTGAGGTGGATGCATTGTTGGGTGTTATGGAATTGGAAGATGAGTTGAGTCGAGTTTCGTGGTTAGAGAATTTGCGGATGTTTTTGAGCTTGTAGTTGGATTGCCACCGAAACGAGCCATTGAGTTTCGAATAGATTTGGTTCCGGGAGCAGAACCGGTGAGTAGGCCGCCGAGCAGGATGACCCCTACCGATATGAGAGTGTTGAAGGTGCAACTGGTGGATTTGGAAGGCAAGAGTTTTATCGGGCTGAGTAGTTCGCCTTGGGGAGCAGCCGTAGTTTTTGCTAAGAAGTCGGATGGATCGTTGAGGCTATGTATCGATTATTGTAAGTTGAATGAGAGGATGATAAAGAATCGATATTCATTGCCGAGGATTGACGATTTGTTCGACCAGTGGAGTGGAGCCAAGGTATTTTCGTAGTTAGATTTAGCAGGTTTCCATCAGCTCAGAGTAGTAGAGGATAGTATACCGTTGATGGTGTTTAGAACCAGGTATGGGTCGTACGAATGGTTAGTTATGCCGCTCGGACTGACTAATGTGCCAGCTTTCTTTGTGGACTTGATGAATCGAGTTTTCCAAGAGCAATTGGATAGGTTCATATTGGTTTTCATAGATGATATCTTGATATACTCAAAGGATGAAAAAGAGCATGAAGTTCATCTTAGAGTGGTGTTTGAGACGCTGAGGCAGCATCAGCTGAAGGTGAAGTTTTCGAAGTGTCATTTCTGGAAGAAGGAAGTGAAATTTCTGGGTCATGTAGTCTTAGAGAAACGGTTGTCAGTGGATCCGACTAAGATTGAAGCAGTGAACGGTTGGAAGAGACCCGAGACAGTGACGGAGAGAAAGAGTTTCCTTGGGTTGGCTGGTTATTATCGGAGGTTCATTAAGGATTTTTCGCGGATAGTGGCACCGATGACCAAGCGAATGAGAAAGGATGTAAAGTTTGTGTGGACCGATAAGTGTGAGGAAGCATTCCAGAGTTTAAAACACTTATTGACCCATGCACCAGTTTTGGTTGTTCCGGAAGGGAATGAGGATTTGGTAGTTTATACTGATGCGTGTGGAACAGGATTAGGAGCGGTGCTGATGCAAAGAGGTAAAGTGATTGTCGATGCTTCTAGATAGCTTAGACCGCATGAGTTCAAATATCCGACACATGATTTGGAATTGGCTGCAGTGATCTTTGTGTTGAAGGTGTGGAGACATTACCTTTTAGGAGAGAGGTTTGAGTTATATACATATCATAACTCGCTGAAGTATTTGTTCTCTCAGAAGGAATTGAACATGAGACAACAGAGGTGGTTAGAGTTTATTGCCGTTTATGATTTTGGAATTGAGTACACACCGGGGAAAGGCAACAAAGTTGCAGACGCACTTAGTAGGAAACATCAGAATGCAGTGTTGGCAATGATCGTTGAGTGGAAAGACTTGGAAGCATTAGCATATTGCAGAGTGCAGTGGAGATCTGAGGTGGGGTCTAGCGGAGAAACCATAGTGTTATCTTGTTTGGAAGTTCGACCAGTGATGATCAAGAAGATTGCTTCTAAACAGGAAGAAGACCCGGTACTAGTTAAATGGATCATGAAGTTAAGAGGTGGAACCAAGAGCGATGACTTGAAAGATTTCAGTCTTGACCATAATGGGAGGTTGAGAAAGAAAGGAAGATTATGTGTTCCGAGTGTAGGAAACATAAGGAAAGAAGTCTTAGAGGAATGCCATCGTTCAAAGTTCTCTATTTATCCAGGAGATACTAAGATGTATCAGGATATGAAAAGAAGTTTCTTCTAGGAAGGTATGAAGTGGGATATTGGTTTATAGGTAAAGCAGTGCTTGATTTGCCAGTAGGCAAAGGCCGAACACCAAAAGCCAAGTGGATTGCTTCAGCCGTTAGATATTCCGATATGGAAGTGGGATTCTATTTCTATGGATTTTATTGACGGGTTGCCAAGGTTGAATAGGGGAAATGATAGTATATGGGTCATAGTGGACAGACTGACCAAGAGTGCCCATTTCATTCAAGTTAAGTCAACCAGAACGACACCTGTTTTGGCAATGTTGTTTACGAAGAATGTGGTCAGACTGCATGGAATTCCTAGTAGCATAGTGAGCGATAGAGATCCCTTATTCACTAGCGAGTTTTGGAAGAGTCTGCAGAAAGTTTTGGGAACCAAGCTCAAGATGAGTACCGCTTACCATCCGCAGACAGATGGGCAAACAGAGAGAGTTAACAAGATCTTGGAAGATTTGTTAAGAGCTTGTGTTCTAGATTTTGGGGAATCATGGGAAGACCATCTGCATTTAGTCGAGTTTTTGTATAACAACAGTTATTAGACTAGTATTGGGATGGCGCCGTTTGAAGCTTTGTATGAAAGGCCATGAAAACCTCACGTATGTTGGTTAGAGACCGGGAATAAGTTGGTTCTTGGTCCAGATTTAGTTAGGGAAGCTGCAAAAAAGATTGACGTCATTCAAGCTAGAATGAAGGAGGCTAAGTTTAGGCAGAAGAGTTATGCTGATAGAAGACGGAAAGATTTATAATTCTCAGTTGGAGATCAGGGTTTCGTCAAAGTGTCACCGATGAAGGGTGTGATTGGATTTGGGAAATCAGGAAAGTTAGCACCGAGATTCGTTGGACCTTTTCCTATTGTTGAGAGGATCGGGAAGCTTGCGTATATAATTGAGTCACCGAGAAGTTTGGCAAGAGTCCACGATGTTTTCCATGTTTCTCATCTCAGAAAGTGTGTTAGAGACCCAGAGTCTACTATTGCACCGACTATGCTAGATGACTTAGTAGTAGAATCGGATTTGACTATAGTAAGGAAGCCTATTCTTATTATTGCGAGAGATGAGAAAAATCTTAGAACCAAGACGGTCAGATTAGTCAAAGTCCAGTGGAGTGACGATGACATGGACTGTACTTGGGAGATTGAGAGAAGGATTAGAGATACTTACCCTGACTTATTTGATGGTATGTTTTACCGTCTTGTTTGATTTGTTGTGTACCTTATCGTAATTTCGAGGATGAAATTCTTTAAGGAGGGGAGTCTGTAACACCCCAGATTTTTGGTAACATTATTTAGGATATTTAATTAGCTAAATAAAATAAAATAATGTGTTGATTAGGGGATTGAGATTTGATTTAATCAAGGGGTAGCCGTGCCATTTAAACAATAAATTAAAATAAGAGTTAAATTGAAATAGAGGAGGGGTAAAATAGGAAAGAGGCCATTCTTATACCCTAAACCCTTGGACGTGTACCCTCTACACGTCCATTTCATTTTATCAAAAATTTTAAACTAAGGCCGGCCACCATTAACAAGAGAAAGAGGAAGAAGATAGAGAAAAGCTAAGGAAGAAACTAATTCAAATCAAATCCATTCACATCTCAATCTCTTTAATCTCTAAAGCTAAGGTGAATAATGTTTACATCTCAAACTTTTGTTATTTTCGGTTTTAAGATGAATTCAGAATATTTTGCATTAATTTGCCATGTTTTTAATGATGGAATGATTATATATTTGTTGATGAATTATGGTTGTTCATATTGAATTTTATAATATGTTTTAAGGTGAAAACCCTATAAATTGACATCCAAAAGCCTTGTGAATTTTTATGAAGATCATAAATAATATTTTTAGAGATGGGTTTCAATTTTTAGAATTTTCTGAATATTTGTGGAATTTATATGAATTTTATAGAAAAGAAAATGTTAATTTGTGTTAATAATTATTTATGGGTAAATAATAAAAGATTTGGGTTTGAAATTTTTATATGTTGGAAAACATATTAAAAGAGATTTTCTGGAATTTTTGTAGATTTTTCTTATGTGTTTTAATGGTTATGTAAAATTATTTAAGGCAGAGGACTTAAATGTTTTATATAATTAAGGAAGGAGAAGGGGCTTTTTGTAAATTAATTTAAATTTGTTAATTCTGGAAAGTTGGCAGCACTTTTGAAAATTGCAGTACTTTTTATTGGTAAAGAAAGAGGCAACCAATCAAAATTTGACACGTAAAGCAGGTTAGGTGAAAAGAACTATTTGTTACATGTTTTTCACTATTTCGACACCTTCGGCACCAGGTTCTGCCTCCTCATCTTCGCTTCCGACACAGTCGAAACCAATGCACATGGTATCAGGGAACTGGTACGTAGTGAATTGGATGTAGCGGAAGGTATGGAGTCGAAACCAGAGGTTCGGAAGGGGTTGAGGCATTACATTGCTTTTAAATTAGAAATGCGACTACTTGCTTTCGACTAAGTAGCTTTCGACCTAGTTAGATTTCGGCTAGGTCAAATGGATTTAAAGAAATGGTTTCGATTGGGTTGCACTTTTGTTTTAAACGAGTGCTTTCGACTAAGTCCAAGCCTTTTTACTGCCGCTTTCTACCTTTTGACCCAGATGGTTTCGAAGGGATGGTTTCGACACCATCACTTCTTTACTTAGGAAATGGTTTCGAAACAGATGCTTTCGACTTAAATGTTTTAAAGACCCTTTTTCTAAGATTGAAGTAAAATCCAAATGGTTCCGAAAGAGAGGGTTTTAAATGGTTTCGAAACAAACGCTTTCGACTTTAATGGGTTTCCGATCCTTTTGCTCTACTTGAAGGCATAATACCATTGGTTTCGATCGAGATGTTTTTCAAAGGTTTCGAAGGAGTAAATTTTCGAATGGTTTCGAAAGGTTTCCACATGTTTTAAATTGAACCCAAAGTGCTTTCGAAAGGATTAACTTTTGACTATTTCGAAAAGTTTTATTGAATGGTTTCATAAGGGGTGGTTCCCCAGGGTTTCGAAAGGGTTGAAAGAAAGGGTTTTTCCTATGTTTTTAGAAGGAAATATTTAAAGGTTTTAAAGGAGGATGTCTAATCTTTTGAATATTTTGGAGAAAAGAGAGGAAAGGTTTTTCCAATGTTTTCGAAAGGCAATATTCAATGGTTTCAAAAAGGTCTTTCAATGGTTTCGTAGGGGTTACCTTCAACGGTTTTCAAACGGTTGTTTTAAGGTTTTAAACAAAAGTTTTGAATGTATTAAATAGGAAATATAGCCTAAGTATTTTCAAGTTAAAAAGGGTTTTAACTTGTTTTGGAAGGATAGTTAATCCTCATTAAATCTCATCAACATTATTTGAGTAAAGTATATATATCATGGCAAAATAGCTTAGAGTAAAGCTAAGAATATATTTTCCTTGTATAAGTATGATTTAAAAGGTTAAATCATTTTGAAAAGGTTTTCAAGGAAAAAGATGAAGGGTAGTTAACCCTAAGAAAATGATTTGGACAGTTGGTCCATTTTGATTCGGATAGTTGGTCCAGTTTGCGGGTAGTCAGCCTAGTTTTATGGACAGATGGTCCATTTGTTAGCATAACCGACCTTGGTATTTTGATGTGGACAGATAGTCCACTTATTACCTATTTATGGATAGATAGTCCATTTATAAGCATAAAGGATATTGCTATTTTGATATAATCTGTTTGATTAACCAGTTTGGTTGCCAGAAAGGATTTGCAAAATATATGTTTTATAGAGGATATTAGTGAGGGGAAACCCGTTCCGCTAAGCGGCGTGGTCTCACTTAATATTGGTAAACATAGATGTAACAGAATTATTCACACTAGGCTTTATGTCTGACTCGATGTTTTCGTTTCCCCTTAAACTCTCGGGTTCTCAAAATTGATTTGAGTAGGTTGAGAGTTAGGGTTTTCAGGTTTAGAAATTTTGGCGAATAAAGCTTCCGGAGACGAGCAGGTGGCTGACGGATAGCTAATTAGGAGTTCAGATTATTTTGTTTATTTCTGCTGTGTGTTAAGTCAGATATGACTATATTACTTTGATCAACCAAGGGGGCATCGTCATATGTCGCTCTTGGCGTATTTTGTAATGATTATAATTAATCTTTACCTGGGAAACGATACGGGATTATGTAATTTGGATATGAATTTGTTTTGAATGCAATCAGTAAAATGTTGTTTTTGGAAATATGTGATTTTGTTCATATTCAAGTGCTTCTGATATTAGGGATACCATTATCATTGTCGTATTTTGTCACCAAAAGCTAATACTATGGATGATTGCAGCATCTACAACGCTTAGCTTTTGGCCTCCAGATATAGGATGTTACACTATCCATCCCAAACATCTCGGTATAGAAATAAGTCTCCTCTTCAAAGCACTCCGCTTCATGATATAAAACATAGCCTCCACCACTAAGCCAATCACCAATCCATCACCTTGGGGAACATCCACTAGTCTTACTCTCAATCTCCCCAAAATCGATGACCCATAGGACCAACCAAAACATGTCGGTGCCAACACGTGTATTTCATGAATTGGACCTCGCGACTTGAACCCTATGCTCTTCCCATACTCCAGAGCCTACTCTCCAAGTTTCATCCAATTCCGACCATCTTTGCCTCTGATATGCTCAATTATCCTATCTATCTTTCTAAACATCCAAAAAAATAACAAACAACATCAAATCACATCATACAAACATAGAACAACAAGCAATTTCATCCATTCAAACACGCAATATATAGAAATAAGATAAACAAGTCAATCTCTAACATAAATCAACATATAACATGAATATATAAACATAAACAGAGGTGATTTCTATTCAATCTATATCATATGCATGGATTAACATGCAATTAGAGTTTGAAAAGGTTTTATGGCTAAAAATCAATTTAAAACATGTTATCCTATAATTCTACCATATAAACATGCATAGTATAGTGAGAAGGTATAAAGCACTCACTAATTACCAAATTCAATCAATTTGTATGTAGACCTAATCCGAATAGCGAAGAAAAGCACTCCAAATTAAGCAAATTGATGACCTCTATCTTAATTGACGATCTAATCACCGATCAACAATCTAGTTTGAGTTAGAGAGAAAGTTGGATGAATTAGGATGGATTTATGGCTAATTAGGGTTTAGACCTGATTTGAAATGAGGGGGAAAAGTTTTAATTTAACTCTTTAGTCCTCTATTCATGGTGGTTCTCCTATTAGACTAATGGGCTTAATTAATTACAATTTAATTCTGACCAGTAGCTTTTAAAACTTAAAACAGACATAACTTCATATTCGTAAGTCTGTTTTTCTATTATGACCACTCTGGGGAAGGGGAAACCATCATCCGGAAGCAATGGAACTAGTTTAAGACTAATTCAATTTCTATCAAAAGTTATAGCCCAAACGAGGTATTCTGGGTCAAAATAGTCATATGTAATTTGGAAAAAATCACAAGCATGTAAAATGTTCCTAAGAGGCTTATCCCAAAATTATAGAATCATACGACCTGATACGAATAAAATAAAAATATTTTATGATCCTTCGATATGAAAAATACAGGTCGTTACAGCAGCCGGGACAAACTTCTCCTCGAACCTAGTCTTGAACTGGTCCCAAGTGAACTAATCCTAGGTTGTAGTAATAGTAATGACATTCCACCAATTCATTACCCACCCTTGAAGCTATCTAGAGGCCAGCTTCCTTTGTATGGAATCATCTACTTCCATATCACCAAAGACACGCTCGTAGGTGTCCAACCAATCCTGCACTTCGATAGCCGACTCCATTCCAAGAAATGGTTTACTTCCTAAGGTGGAGTAATCCTTGCATAGCTTGGCAAAGTTATCCCTCAGCGCTTGAACCTAAGCACCACCACCAACAGCAACATTTGGAGCAGCCGCTTGAGTATTCTATAACATGTTCGCCATCATCACATGGAACATAACTTGCAAGTCAGGGTTATCAGCCTCCAAACCTACTCATTCCTCAACTCCGAAGATCGAGTTCCTTATAGTATTTCTTGTTTGCCGACTCATTCTCAATCTATAACAAGAACGATCAGTCTCTTAAAAAGAAAACCGTGTCAATGATACTCATGTGTGCATGCAGCTTATATACTACATACTACTATATAGTTTTGAAAACCAAAATATATAACAAGTACGCACTCTCTCGTATATATATGTATATACATACATGCATACATATATATATATGTATGTATGTATCTGTGTGTGTGTACACTACACTCTCGATCCAGTCTAGAGCGATAATTCCTTACCTATCTCTACTAGACCCCAGTATTAACTCAAGTTAATCGTATAACCTAAGCTTTGATACCAAGTGTGAAACCGCCCTACACCACCAGCACCCAATATAACTAAATAGTGCATTGCTGCGGTGCCCGGTCGATGTAGGATGATCATCAGGGTTAATAGAAAAGAAAATAACTCACAGAACATGTCGTATATCTCACAGCGCATGGAATAGAATATAATATACATCATAGATATAAAATAAGAGAGACAGTAATAACTAAGTGAACCAAATATCAAAGTACAGATCCATAGAGTTATACAAAAGAGTAATAAAGTTTACACAAAATGAGAATAAACTCAAATAACTATCTCATAGCAATAGTAATAAGCAGACACTGTCAAGGCTTCATAGTGTTGCATAGCAGAATAAGCAAATAAATCCACATATATAATACAAGATAGCTCCATCCAGCTCATCCTCTTTATAGCTACTGCATCGCACTTAGACTTGTTATTTAGTCTACTCGTTTAAGAGTACCCAAGATAATAAGAAGCAAAGCATAAAACCTTGGGTCAGACAATAGTCTTGTGTGAGCGGAAAATGAATCTCAAAATATTATATAATTCGATATAGTAAGGAACATGGGTATACGAACCATACCTGACCTATCCCTGCAACTAAAGAGTTAGCACATAAAGAGCACAATATGTTGCTCTACGAATATAGAAAAGGTATACTGCAAACTGAGTATGATGACGGCTGTCCATGTATCCCTATCACCAATACCTATCTCCAGTGACATCCTTGGAGTGGTAGACTACGGAAGGAAACAATCAAAGCAACCATAGCATCCATCAAACAATCCTCACTATGACTTAATGTGCTCTGGATATTTGATAACTCGTATGGCCTTTCCCCATCAGAGACTAATGGAAATTGCGGTTTTTAATGTACTTGCCTCTATCCCAAAGCTGATACTAGATCCAAATCCACCGGTCCAAGGTATACGTATCCAAACAACCGACTCGGGTAGCCAAACAAAGTACCCATGAGCGTCTCCACAATACCCTTACTTTCAAGTGCATAAGAAAACACTCCAAGTATCAACGATCCCTTAGCACATGCATATGAGCCCTTTCCTTGCTCAATCTAGCTTATTCTCAAGGAACCATTCCACGTTCCTTCGATCCACAATAGAACCATTCAACATTTTATCATTAGTCATCATTTCTAGAACCCACCCGTTGTGGATAACCATTACGACTCCTTTCAACATCGAACCGCTACCATCGGAACCTAACTCCATTCACCGTCGAGTTATCATCACTGAAGTCCCAAAGCTATCATCGTGTTATCATATCGCCATCAAACCCCTAGCGAACAAAAAAACTCTTTTAGCATGACCTATAGAGCCTACAAATCCCCGTCCTGGAAGCTTCACCTCGATCCAAACAAACTTGACCTCTCGGTACCGATCAGACTTCTCGGTATTGAGTGGTGTGTAACCAAACTTTGGCTAAGTTTCTTCCTTCCCTTCTAGAGCTCCATTTTCTAAGTGTTTGGACTCCGACTACTTCCCACAAAAGCTCTCAGCATCAACTCCAAGCCATAAATATTATGTCCAAAAGCTCTTGGTATTGACTCTAAAAGCTCTCGGCATCAACTCCAAGCCCCAAATGCTATCTCCAAAAGCTCTTGGTATTGACTCCAAAAGCTCTCGGTTCTCAGTCCAATGCTGAGCCAAATTTTAGTATTTGACTTTTACTCATCACTCCTAGCCTTTACTTGAAGAATCAAACTTCCCCCGAGTTTTTCCCTCGACAAAAAGCTCTCGGTACCGAGTTAAATCTCTCATCATCGAGTCCTCTACTTAGCTCCAATTTTAATGCAACTTGAATCTTGGGATTCTCACATGCTCCCGAGCTCCTCCTCCAAGTTTCATCCAATTCCGACCATCTTTGCCTTCGATTTGCCAAATCGGCAACCTCTTTCCTAAATATCTAAAAGCACTAGCAAACCATATCAAAGCACAACATACAAACATAGAATATCATACTTAGACATTCATTCATACATGCACCACATAAGAACATGATAATCAAGTAAATTCTAATCTAAATTTAACTTTTACAGTAGCATATGCATATCAACACAAAGGGTTTGCAAAACCATTTAAAACCCACTTTAAAACCTTCAATGTTAAAATGTGATTAAAATTAGAAAATGATTTAAAGCCAAAATCATGTTTAAACACCGATTTTAACTATATAAACATGCATAATACAATGAGAGGTCGAGAACCACTCATCAAATACCCAAAATATTGTTTTCTCCCCTTAGATTTGAATGAGAGAAATGCAAATCAGCCAAAATGATAATCTCAAGTTCCTCTTTGCTGATTACCCCGCTAATTATGATTTAAGTTCAGATTAGTAAGGAAAAGGTAGGATTTTTTTATGAAATAAGGATTAATGAAGGTTTAGAGCTATTTTGGGAAAGATGGAAATGGCTTAGATCGGTTCCTATAGCCTCCCCTTAGCACAATTTTTGAGATAGATTAGTGGGCCTAAGTATAGACTTAGCTAATTACCCACTAATATAGGCCAACAGCAGCCAAAATTTAAAATAACTATAACTTTCAAATGGTAAGTCCATTTTTCTATTATGACCACTCTACGGAATGGAAAACCATCATCATGAAGCAATGGAAGTGATTTGAAATCCTAACTCGGCATCCACCAAAAGTTATAGTCCATACAAGATTTTTAGGGTCAAAATGGGCATATAGAAATTCAGGAAAAATCATCGATGTGGAAAATGTCCATAGGAATCACTTTCTAAAATATTAGAGTCATACAACCTCATATGAATAAAATAAAAAAAAATATGATCCTCCGTTACGTAAAATACGAATTGTTACAAGGCCAAAGCTAAGGATTGAAAAGTAGGTAATGAGAGAGGCTAAAGAAGGGATCTACACAATAAATGATGAGCCTCCAAGTCTTTTAAAAGTGTGATCAAAACGCCAGATTTGGTAATAACTCCCAAAGAGCTTAGGGGAATCTGATGTCCTCACAATGACCCTCTTATGATAACTGCCCAAATAGGACTCTCACTTGTATCCAAAATTCTGATATGCATGGGTAGTGTGGTGAATGTCATTTTCAAAGGTGCTTTCGAACATATGGGAATCTCAGAAGAAAAACTTAAACCTATTATGGAGCCGATCTTTGGATTTAATAATAAAGGTTCTACTCCAGTGGGTCAAATTAAATTATTTGTCCAAATTGACACCCCTCCACATTCAAGAAAGTTTGAAACATTATTTGTGATCATGAACCAACCCTCCTACTACAATGCTTTCTTTGGAAGACTAGCGCTTAACGAGATTGACGCTTTCGTATCACCAAAACATTTGCTAGTTAAATTTCTTTACAAAATGGGATGGGGAACTATTCGTAGTGAGCATTTTAATTCTTGTGATGTGTATTTTGCCACACTCAAGCAATTTAATAAAATGAACGGATCTTGTTATGGATCTATATCAAATAAATGTGGTTAAAACCGAAAGCCCTTGCATAACAATCCTCGAGAACTGATATCTAAGGTGAATACCTCAAACTTTCCTTCAATGCCAAGCTGAGTGATCAACAAGAAAGTTAAATTCAAAACAAGGAAAAGGATGCATGTGGAATTAAACCAAATTAGTCATAATGAGATCGAGGTTGTGGAGGAAATAATATCGGATATAGATTCAAAGGATGGACAAGGGAATGCACAATCAGTCGTAAACATAGAATAGGTAAAATTAGATCCCCAAAACTCTACCAAAATCATGAAAATTGGTAGAGGAATGAGCAAGGAAACTAAAGAAATGGGATTTCATTTTTACAATCAAGCACAACTATATTTGCATGGGCTTACGCGAACATGCAAGGAATTGACCCATCTGTAATGTGCCATGTGCTTAACATTGACCCATAGTTCGTTCCAGTTTCGCAGAAGAAAAGGTTGTTTGACAAAACCTGCACCACGACATTAAAGTGGAGATAAAGAAGTTGTTAGACAATAGGTTCATAAGAGAGGTGTTTTACCTAAAATGATTGGCAAATCCAGTGTTGGTAAAAAATTCTAATGGGAAGTGGAAGATATGCGTCGATTATATGGATCACAACAAAGCATGCTCAAAGGATTGTTGTCCCCTGCCTAGAATTGAGTAGTTAGTGAATACAACTAGCGGTCATAAACTTCTATCTTTTATGGATGCCTACTCGCGATATAATCAGATTCCGATGTTTAAACCCAATGAGGAACATACAAGCTTTGTCATAGATTGGGGAATGTACCGCTACAAAGTGATGTCATTCGGATTGAAAAATGCAGGGTCAACATATCAACAACTTGTGAACATAATGTACAAAAATCAATTAGGAGAAACAGGGAAGTTTATGTTGATGATATGATGGTGAAATATACAAAAGAGGAGGATCATGTAGAGGATTTGGGCGAAATGTTTGATATACCAAGATAGTATGGAATGAAGTTGAATCCGCAAAAGTGCTCTTTCGAAATCCAATCTGGAAAGTTCTTAGGATATATTGTGAATGCCAGAGGAATCGAAGTCAACCCCGATCAAATAAAAGCTATTAGGGATATGGCACAAACTAAAACATGTAAGGAAGTGATGGGAATGAATAGATTGGTCGTGGCTCTTAATCGATTCATATCTAAGGCAACGGATAGGTGTATTTCCTTTTTTGATGTAATTAAGAAGAAGAAAACTTTTGAATGGACAAGAGTGTCAAAATGCTTTCCAAGAGTTGAAAAATCATCTAGAAACACCACTTATGCTCTCAAGGCTCGCAGAAGGAGAAGACTTATTTCTATATATGGTCGTATCAGAACATTCTATCAGTTCGGTTTTGGTGAGAGAGGAAACTGGAATCCAATTCCCGGTTTACTGCATGAGTAAAAGATTAAAAGATGCTGAAACTAGGTACTTGTTTATAGAAAAATAGCATATTGCTTATTATTGTCAGCACAGAAGCTAAGGTCTTATTTTCAACCTCATCCAATCAAAGTCCTAACCAACCACACATTGCATCAAGTTCTAAGGAAACCAGAATTATCAGGAAGACTGATAAAATGGGGAATGGAATTAAGCTAAATGATATTGAATACCTACCTAGTACATCAATCAAAGGACAAGCTTTGGTAGATTTTGTTACAAAATGAATGGGATTAATTGAGGAATAGTCATAGAAAGAAAGGAACTCGAGAAAAAATGGCAGTTGTACATGGAAGGAGCATCAAACAAACAGGGTGCAGGATCATGATACGTTCTAATTACCTCTGACTGGCACATGCTTCATTATGCTATGAAATTAGGTTTTTCAGCGACTAACAATGTAGCAGAAGTCAATGATTTCAAGGTTAACTTTAGCGCAGTAGCTCAGAATTCCCAGAATTGAAACATTCTATAATAACCCAGTTTTTGAGATAATTAATAACAAATATTCAATTCATTTAAATTCAAAAATCCATTTTTACTCAATTGATTATTTATTGTTATCTCAAAAACCAAGTTGTTACATATTCGGTGATTCACAACTAATTGTAAATTAATTAAATAAGACATTGCATACTAAAGACACTCAATTAGCCCAATATGTCAAAAGAATCCTGAGATGTTGGTTCACTTTAAGAATTTTTCCATACATGTTATACCAAGAGAAAAGAATGCACAAGTAGATTCTTTGCAAAGCTGGAAAGTTCACAAGCAACAACGGAAGTCAAAATCATACTTATTGGATTTCAACGAAACCCAAGTATTGAAGAAGAGAAAGAGGAATTAAGCAAAGAAGCTTTGGTTTTAACTAGATCTCAGGTTCATCAACAACAAAATAATGAGGAAGATCCTAAAAAGGATAGCAATGTCAGAGAAAGTCTAGAAAGGATTTGTACTCGCGAAAACCCATATGTTAATAGTTGGATGACACCCTTGGTCAAATACATTGAAAAGGAAATCTTACCAAAGGAAAAGAAAGAGGCACAAAAATAAGGTATCAAGCCCCTTTATTTACCATAGTTAATGGAGTATTATATAGAAAGCGATATTCGATGCCTACTTAAGGTGTATTAAGCCAAAAACATGAATAAGATTGTTAATGGAAGCACATGAAGGGTTTTTGTGGAGATAATTTCAGTGGAATAAAACTAGCCGAACAGTAACGAGATAAGGATATTATTGGCCCTGAATGATAGAAGAGGCCACGAGTTATGTCAAAAGGTGGGACAAGTGCCAAAAATTCTCTAAAATACAACAACGTCCTCTAAGAACCTAACCACTATTTACAGGCCATGGCCCTTTAATGTATGGGGGATTGATTTGATCTGTCTTCTTCCGGTTTTAAGAGAAGGAGCAAAATTTGTTGTAGTAGTAATCGATTACTTTACTAAGTGGGTGGAAGCTGAACCCCTACCTAACATAACTGTTGAAAAGGTTTTCAAGTTCGTTATTAAGAATATGGTAATGATTTGGGCTCCCAAACAAGATTATTTCTGATAATGGAACCCAATTCGAGAGCAAGAAGTTCACTCATTTAGTGAAAAGAATGGAATCATAAAAAGTTTTTCATCATTGGCATACCAAAGGCCAACGAAAATTAAGTAGACGAACTTCCTCTCGTTTTATGGTTGTACCGAGCATCCGTAAGGATAACTACCGAACATACTTCGTATTCCTTAACCTATGGATTTGATGCAATGTCACTTGTTGAAGTTGAAATTCCTTCATGTTGAAGAATTTCATATACATATAAAATGAACCAAGAATTGAAAATGGAATCACTTGACTTGCTTAATGAATTAAGGGACCAAACTGCTATCCGAACTGCAGAATATCAATGCAGAATCACAAAATATTATAATTCAAAAGTAAAGAGAGGGCATTCAAAAAGAGAGAATTGGTTTTGAGGAAAATAGTGACGAACACAAAGGACCTTGTTGACAACCTCCTCAGACCAAATTGGGAAGGTCCATTAGTCGTTCATGAGGTAATCCCACTAACGACGTATCGATTAAGTAAACATGATGGAAATGTGATACAAAAGACACGGAATGCCAAACATTTAAAGCCATACTTCACGATGTTGGATGAATAAAGTAAATTATCAAGAATAGCTTATAAGATAAAATAGGAATCCCATCTAAATAATTTCCTTTGGAATTGAAATGCACACGTTCAACTAAACTTCTAAATCGATAAGGTTGGTTAGTTTCATTGAAAAAATGCATCCTTCATTTCCAAAAGAGGACGAAAAAGCCTTTGGTCCCACCGCTAGGCCTGGCCAAAGCAACCATCCAAAGACTGATGGTCAATTAAGCCGTTGATCCTGCCCCCGGGTCTAGTCAACACACCCAACCAAGGGAGGTGGACAAAAAAGACTTTGGTCCCGTCGCTAGGCCTGGCTAAAGCAATCATCCAAAGAGTGATAGTCAATTAAGCCATTATTCCCATCGTCGGACCTGGTCAATGCACCAATCCAAGGGAGAGAGACGAAAAAGCCTTTAGTCCCGGCACTAGGCCTAGCCAAAGCAACCATCCAAAGAGTGATAGTCAATTAAGTCGTTGATCCCACCACCGGCCTGCTCAACGCACCCATCCAAGGGAGATGGACAGAAAAGCCTTTAGTCATGCCCCTAGGCTTGGCCAAACCAATTACCATCCAAAGAGTGATGGTCCATTAAGCCATTGATCTCGCCGCCTTGCCTGGTCAATGCACTCATCTAAGGGAGATGGACAAACAAGTCTTTGGTCCTACCGCCAGGCCTCGCTAAAGCACCCATCAAAAGAGTGATGGGTAATTAAGTCGTTGATCCGCCTAGGCCTGGTCAATGCACTCATCCAAGGGAGATGGTCAACGGAAACTCTGGTGTTCAAGCAAGATCTATGAAAACAACTGTCTAAAGAAGACGATCGACTGAACTCGCGATTCAATGAACAGTCTAACTCAGAGCAGACTAAGGAAAAATGCATTTCCTTAGAATTTCGAAAATTCTGTCTTATGGAAACATCAATTTGTTCTAAGAAAAGCATTTTTTTCAAAAATCACACTTTAATGAGTGTATATATACATTCGGTCTCCACATCAACTGGTTTCCAAGTAAAATTATGATATCTTTTATATTAATAAGGATATTATCAAGTAAGTTTGTTGGAAATTATTCACTATAAAGGATATTTTCAGTAAGAACAGTCATAACAAATAAAAAAACTTTTAAAGGGTTACAAAAGTCTACGTGTTTTAGGAAACTTTTTATGGAATTTACAGTATTATGGCCAAAAGTTATTGTGGGATGAAGTAGCATAGGCAGTCAATGATGAAGAATAAATCACCAAGGAATGACATGTTGAGAGGAAAAGGGAACAATGCAAAAACAAAAGTTTACTTTATGCTAAAGCATAAGAAAACTTCTTATGAAGGGGGGCGAGTGTTACATCTAAAATTCCGATAAAAGAAAGAGCCATCATTTGTAATTAGAGGGAATCATGTTATATTTGGAGCCTTCCTATGTAGATGGAAGCCATCGTGTGCAATTAGAGGTCATAGTGTCCTATTTGGAGCCTTCATATATGGATAGAAACCATCAAGTGCAATTCAAGGCCATCAAGTGGAAAATAAAGCCATCATGCATGATTGAAGCCATCATGAAGAGTCATCATGTGTTAATAGAACCATCATGTGTTGGTTGAATGAATCCATCATGAAGGGTCATCGTGTGTTAAGGAGTGCCATTGTGAGATGATAAAAGAGAAGATATAATATAAAACCTTTGATAGACATCACAAAAGAGTCATCTGTGCTAATTTGATAAGTCCATCGGGGAGTAAAACGACAAGGTTGTCATAAAATAGAATATGAAGGTCATCGTGATACAAAATATGAGAGTCATCATAGTATGGTCAACCATTGGGAAAGTTACATGAAAGTGAGCATGCAATGATGCTTGAATTGTGCAGGGGCTCTTGTGATACAATGCCTATAATTATTTTGGAAAATCATACAAGGATTTTCATGAAAATATTTGCTAAAGTAATTATGTCGAGGCTTTCATGAAAAGGCGCTTATGTTTGTCTTAGGGGAGTTGAATAAGAGCTGTCGTGGAGTGATTTTGTCAAGTTATCAAGCTATCGTGAAAGGATTCAGCCAAGTCATCATGAAAAATACATTATAAAGCCTTTATGTTGAAATGTTTGTAGTCATCGTGGGATAAATCACTGAAGCCTTTATGATAATACTAGCAGTTGACATGAAATGATGCATATAGCTATCGTGAAGTGATCCATGAGCCAATCATCATAGGATAATTCGCTAGAACCTTTATATGATGATGTCCAAAGTCATCGTGAAACAATGAATGAAGCAGCCATGAAGTAACTATGGGGAAACATATGAAAACCTTCGTATAGTAATTCCCACAATCCTCGTGTAATGATGCATGGAGGGTTTCGTGTGGTAATCCCTAGATTCATTACATAGTCATGATTGGTAGTTGTCTTGAAGAAAATCCTTGAATCAATTATCGAGGGGTATCGAATGAAAATATTCATAGTCATCGTGAAGAACGTTGGCTATCATGATATAACTTTGGAAGCCAAGTCAAAAGATAGTAGGAGAGGAGCTGTCATGAGTTAATTTCTAAAATCAATCCCACAAATGTTGAATTCCTTGCATGAAGATCAAACTCCACCATCCGCTCATTCCAGGCAACATGTGACACAAATCCAACAACTGGAATCTTCTATAAATAGAGGGGTGCCCCTTAGAAGGGGATGATTTTCTAATTTCATCTTCTTCTTCATTTTTATCTTATTGTAAGTAAGAAGAAAAAGCTTGACTGAAGGACATTAATGGCCGATTTAGCCATTCCGACTTTGTAACTTTGTAACGAATGACTTGAACAATCAAAAATTTGCATAATGACTCCTTGTGAATGTATGATGACTACTTATGAACCTAAAGATAGCATACTTGACTAGGAACACAACCTTACTCAATTACCTTAAAGATTTCCTTGACCTAAAATTTAGTACAAACAAAGACAGTCGGAAGAAGGACATATATGAATATGCATGCTATAACTGTAGGGAAAAAGTCCAACTGAGAAAGAATCACAAGAGTGTAGAGAAGATGTGTTCCAACTGTAGCAAGCTTGGGCACACTAAGAAGGATTGTCCCTGAGCCACTAAAGGAGAGGCAGGGTGTGAAGGCATGTACTCTCTATGTTGTCCGACTTCGTCAACTACTCCATCGTCGAAGAGAAGGGGAAGGGCACTATTATCCAAGGTACGCTTTCTATTTTGATGTACATGTTTGTTTTTTGTTTGATATTGGGACTTCACATTTCCTTATAATTAGCAACCTGGTAGATAGATTAAATCTAAAACCCGGCCTAGTAGATAGACATTTGATTGTGTCAAATCTTATGAGAGGTTCGATTAGTTTATCTATGGTTTGTTGAGATATACCCTTATTGAGTGATGGATACATGTTTGTTCATGATTTTCTTGTACTTGTTTTGTTAGGTTTGAAATTAGATCGAGGATGGACTGGTTAAGGATTACAGAGTCATAGTGGATTACAAGAGGTTATTGGTGATGACTGTAACAAATAGTGAACGTAGATTGGAGTTGGCCAATTTGTCGGACGTTGAGGTGATGGTTAACTTTATATATTCACCTAAGATCCCACACAAGGAGTTGTCGTCTGTACGTATAGCTAAAGAATATCCAGACATATTCGAGGAGGCGAGTGGATTACTACGACATAGGGAGGTCGAATTTCATATTTAGTTACTGAAGGATCAAGGCCGATAGTTATGCCATTGAGACTATAGCAGCCAAAGAGCGGAAGAAACTAGAGGTGCAAGTGATGACCTATTAAGGAGAGGGTTCATTCGTAGGAGTATATCCGAGTGGGGAGCACCTGTAGTATTCGCCACTTGGGATGATGCACTTTGAGACTTTATGTGGATTACCCTGAGCTGAATAAGGTGACGAGAAAGAACAAGTATACCACTCTTTCATATCAATGACTTGTTTGACCGACTCCATGGTTCGAAGGTGTTTTCTCAGTGGGCTTTGGTGATGAGGATCCACCAACTGAGAGTAGTGAGGAAGAGTGTGTTGATTATTACATTCTGTATGTCATCAAGATTCTATAGGTGGCTGGTTATGCCATTCAGGCTAACCAATTCACCGTCATACTTTGTTTGTCTTATGAACCGTGTTTTTAAATGTCACTAAATAAGTTTGTACTTGTATTTGTTGATGATATTCCTAAGGATTGTGCTAGTGGTGTTGAGGAAGCACTAATTAAAGGCAGTGTTCTTAAAGAGCCACATCTAGAGAGAGAAGTGTTATATTTAAGGTCATGTTGTTTCAGAGAAAGGCATAACAGTGGATCGTGCCAAGGTAAAAACAGTCCAAGATTGCGAAAGACCCAAGAATGTTATGGCTATGAGGAAATAAAATTATACACATATTCTTACGTTACTGGACTGAGTGTGGTATTGATGTAAAGATGTAAGGTTGTCGAGTATGCTTGTCGGCAGCTAATACCGCATGAGAAGAAATACCTAATCCATGATTTAAAGAGAGATGGAGCCAAAGATGTTGTCAAGCTTGACTATTAGACCTACTTTGATAGAGTAGGTCATTACTAGTCTAAAGCGTGATGCTAAGAAGGATGACATTATTTCTAAGATTGAGACGGGAGTTGAGTCTAAGGAGATGAAGCGATATGTACTCGATTGAGATGGTTGGCTCCGTAAGGATGGTATATTGTTTGTACATGATATTGATGAATTATATAATGATCCGTATTTTACGTATCGGATGATCGTAAAATTTAATTTTTAAATTCACATGAGGTCGTATGACTCTATAACTTGAGGAAATACCTATTAGTGACATTTCCTATCTTTACAAATTTTATCAGACGATTTTACCTCTGAAAACTTGTAATGGCTATACCTTTTTATAGAAGCCGAATTAGCATCAAATACCCCTTCCATTGGAAAGATATGATAGTTTCCCTTTCCATAGAATGGTAATAATAGTGGTTTGGACTTTCTGACTAGGAGATATGGCAATTTGAAGATTGGAAGTTTTTAGAGTAGCTTAGTGGGTAATTAGTGGGGTTTAGGGGCAAGCCCTCTAACCAATTTCAAGTTTGGGGGCTATAATAGGCTAATCCATCATCCGCAAATCATTTTACCACTTCTCAAATGGATCTAAGCTCCCATTAACTCATTCTACATCCAAAACCTTCTCATTTCTCCTCCAAATCAAGTCTAAATCATAGATTAAGGGTAGTATATCAAGTGGATTCATTTTCAAATCTATAATTTTGGGGAAGGAAAATTAGATATCTGCTATTCATTTTCGGATTTGTCTCGATTTACGTGCAAATCTCCACTTTTTGGTTGTTTGGTGAGTGATTTATCATCTCTCGCCTTATTATATATGTATATATAGGTTCTAACATGTTTTGGATCCATTTATGAATTTAAAATTATGTTTATTTCTTTTTAAAACCATATCTATAGTAAAAGCATGAATAAACAGATTTTTGTTGTTCTAGACATTTTATTGGGTACGTAGTTTCCTTGATATATGTTAGGCTATGTTATAGACACTTTGTATGATGATTATTATGATTGATTGTGTGATTCACATGTTTGAATGTTATTGGTGCATGTACGGTGTTTGTTTGTATGCTTGTATGGTTGAAAATGCTATTCGAAATGAACTAGAGGTAGGAACCGCGAAAACGGACTTCGACAGATAGGTTGAAGGATGTTAGGAGTTGTATCGATGCATATAGACAGTTTAACGTCTGCTCACGGTCAGCTTGGTGTTCAATGGTGCTATGTTCAGTGACCGAACAATATTTGCTGCTCAGTGGATTTTGGGGGTTGCTTGGTGTCATGCTTGATGGTTTTGTAAGGCGGCGGCTTAGTTCGGTGTCGAGTAAGATTTTATGTTCAATGCTTAGTGTCCAATGATGGTATGCTTGGTGATTTTGGTGGGGTGTGTCGATTTGTTGCCATGCATGATTTTCTATTTGGTGCATGGTGTATGTTAATGGTCTGCTTGGTGTTTTTGGTGGGGTGGCTTAGTTCGGGCCCGAGCAAGATTTTCTATTTGGTGCTTGGTGTCCGGTGATTGTCTGCTCAATGTTTTTATGGGGTAGCTCGGTCTAGTACTCATGTAAATTTTGCTATTCGGTAGCTTTGAGGTTGCTTGGAGTCAGAGGAGGGCTGCTTTGAGTTTTTCACTGGTGTCTTCGAGTCCTACTTAGGGTATACCCGGACAGAAACTTAAAATTTGGGAACTTCGGTCGTGGCATGGAAAAACTTCGGGATTTCTTCGTGACTAGTTCCAAAGGTCCAGTGAGTGATGTGGAGTGAAGTAGACGACTCCAAATGACTCGGCATGACCTTTGATTTCATGTGATGACCGGTAAAGCGATGGCATAGCATGTAACGACCCATATTTTGCATATCAAAGGATCGTAAAATATTATTTTTAAATTCATCTAAGGTCGTATAACTCTATAACTTTAGGAAATGCCTATTAGTGACATTCTCTATTTTTGGAATTTTTTCGAACGATTTTACCCCTGGAAACTTGTATCAGCTATTGGAAAGATGTGACGGTTTCACTTTCCGTAGAGTGGCCATAATAGCGATTTAGACTTTCTAGCTAGGAGATATGGCTGTTTGAAGATTGACAGTTTTTGGAATAGCTTAGTGGATAATTAGTGAACTTTGGGACAAGCCCATTAACTTATTTTAGCTTTGGAGACCTTATATGGCTGAACCATCATCCCCAAATCACTTTTACACCTTCTCCCATAGATCTAAGCCTCTATTAATTCATTCTCTACCCAAAACCTTCTCTTTTCTCCTCCAAATCAAGTCTAAATCATACATTAAGGTTAGATTAGCAAAGTGATTCATTAGAGATCTTCAAATCTTCATTTTAGAGAGGGAAATTGGATATTTGCTGTTGATTCTCGGATGTGCGTGCAAATCTTCACTTTTTGGATATTTGGTGAGTGATTTACCATCTCTCACCTTATTATATATTTATATATAGGTTTTGACATGTTTTAAACTTATTTTTAAAGTCAAAATACATTTTTGAGCTGTTTTTAAAGTCAAACCCTAAATAAAATGAATTTAAAATGTTTCTAAGTGTTTTAATCATGTTGATTTGATGTGTGGATGTCTTGATGTGTGTTATGTTATATTAGATACACATTATAGGATGATTTGCAATCAATTGTTTATGGTTGCACGCTTGAATGATCGAATGTTGTTTGGTGCATGTATGTTGCTTGTGTAAATGCTTGTATGATTGAAACACTCATCGGAGCGACATAGAGTTAGGAACCATGAAACCAGACATTAATGGATCAACTTGAGATTGGTAGGAGTTGTATCATTGCATATGGGATGCACAAGGGTCGAAGGACGAAGCGTAGTGGTGAAATAAGCGTGAAATTTGGACTTGGCAAAGCTATAGGAAATCAGTTCGGCGTTGGTTGGTTCAGGCTAGGCCTTGGTACGGTGATCGATTAAGAGACTTTGTTCATTGGGAAATCGAAGCGGTAACCGGACGTGGAGTTTGGTTCGGTGGTGTTGTATGCATAGTGACCGAACAAGAATGGCGGTTCAGTAGGGTGCATGTTTGTAACAACCCGGGATTTGCATTACCAATTAATAAATAAAAGTTAGGATTTTTATTTATTTTAATGAAGCATAAAAGGATTTGGAATAACAAAATTTATTTGAAAAAGGCTATTTTAATTAAATGGGAAATATGAGATTTTAAAATGAGAATAAAATGTTATTTTGGAAAGTTAAATATTTAAGAGAAGTTTTAAAACGGGTTTGGGTAAGAGAAAAAAAAAATGAGTTTTATAAACATATATGAACACCTAGACTAATTTTTGGAAAAAAACATGTAAATAACTCTCTTCTTATTGGGTTACTAAACCTAGCCCAATAACCCACCCTAAACCTCCTCTATAAATTATCTCAAACTCTCCTAACCTCATTCATTCATCCCTAATCAAAACCCTAATCATTTCCTAAAGCTTTCATAACAAAAATGGCCTCTATCTTCATCTCCTTCCAGTTTTTGCTTATGCAAGTCATTCTATGCAAAGGTAATGCAAATACCCACCTCAAATCCGTTTTTATATCTTTTTAATTTCTGAAATTTAATTGGTAACACATGTTTTATATGTTTTTTTGATCTTATAGCCTCTTAATCATCTTTTGCTAACTTGGGTTGATGCTATAGTAGTCTTTGTTGCTTTTGTGAGAGGTATATTGCTAAAAACCTCTTCTAATATGTGTTTAATCATCTTTTGATTTCGGTAATCATTTAGTAACACATGTTTTATTATGTAACATGTGAATCATAGCTCTTTGATCCTCTTTGCTTTCATTTTGGGTGTGCACACAAGTTGCTTGCTATATTGGTTGAGGTAAAATTGCTAGCTAAATCCTTTTTTACTTGATGCTTCTATAATTTTCATTTTGGAATTGTAGCTGAAACGAAATCAGGCACAACTTCTTCATTTCTCATCCGTTTTTGGTTAGGTTTTTTTTGCTGCAAACTAAATTCAATAAGGAACACTTTTTTTTTCAGTGAGTTTTCTGTAATTTTGCCATTTAGATGACCAGAAATGCGTTCAAAGACAGAAGACCAATTCTGTCTTTAACAAGTTATCTTGAGTTTCAATCTGATATTGTTTTGCATGTATCTCTCTCGTTTTTGATCCGAATTAGATAATTTTGGATGTTCCGGAAAGTTTAAAACATATTCAACAATTTTTGTTCAGTGAGTTTTCTGTAATTTTGCCATTTAGATGACATGAAATGCGTTCAAAGACAGAAGACCAATTCTATCTTTAACAAGTTATCTTGAGTTTCAATATGATATTGTTTTGCATGTATCTCTCTCGTTTTTGATCCAAATTAGATAATTTTGGATGTTCCGGAAAGCTTAAAACCTATGATACAATTTTTGTTCAGTGAGTTTTCTGTAATTTTGAGTCTAACTAGGTCAAAAATTGATTTTTCTACTACCTTCCCAAGAGCGATACACATATTAGCTCTGTGGATGAAACTGAAACTATTTTGGTCATAACTTTTGAGCCGCTAGTCGGAATTAGACGATTTTGGTCTCGTTGGAAAGATGGAGTTATGAACTCCATATCTGGAAAGTTTGGTCATCATCTGAGTTCATTAGACCCTTCGAATTTTCTATCAGAGTTGAACCCAGATCGCTGTGCAAAACAGTGCATTTCATGTTTCTGTGTCCGACTTTGGAACGTCGCTACGCCTTCGTTTCAAGTCGGAATCGAGTAATTATTTTTGCGTTCTGAAGTAGGAATGTCGGACTAAGTTCCTACCAATTTTATTGCCATTCGGATTCAGTCTGCTGGTCCGAATAATTTTCCGAACTTGGGTTCGCGTCAGTTTTGGACTATTTTCCAACACTTAATATTTTCAGTGATTTTCTGGTTTTATCGATTTCTTTGAGATTTGTCTCTGGATTTTGTACACGGGCCTTATAAAAAGGTTTTAAAAGGATTTTTCGGTCCGAAATGGCTTTCGAAATTATTATATAATATTATTTTTAATTAGTAAACTATTTACTCCATAATAGGAGAGTTTTCAAAAGCCGTTTTAAAGTGTTCTCAAAATCAATTATAAATCCGTTTCGAACCATTATTTTCTATAATAAAAATCTCACACTCGCTTTTTAGCACGTCGAGCGAAGTGGAAAGGTGCTTAAACGGTTAGGAAATCTCCGGCCTATGGAACCGTGTGTATTTTCTTTCCGGTTAATCCCCGACCTATTTGATTGATCGTTTTGACCTTTGGTCTAGTTTACCGATGATACGAGGTGGACTTTTTATTGTTTGGAGTGTGAGCTTGCTATTGGTTAGTAAACCGTTTAGTGCGAACGTGGGGTATGAGACTCATTGTTAACACTTTACGGGTTCCTCTCCAAGAAGTTTGTGACACATTAGCCTTTGGGCAGCCAGTACTGGACCTCTGGGTCACCACGCCTCTGGGCAACCGTCTCTGGACAACTGTTCTATGGAGCAGTTTCTTTTTCGGCATGTGCCTCTGGGCCTTTATCCTTCTGGGAAGGATCTCGCCGTCTCGCGCGTTCCGCATCTGTGCGAGTGATCGATCACAACTCTACAGTACTTGGCAATAACGACTCCGGTCGGTGCACGTGCTATACTTGTATTATCTGATGATTTTTATATCCATTCGAGTACCGCCATTCGGTGTTGGTTCTATGGAACCATACGATGTAAGTGCGATTACCTTGTGGATTCACAGTGTCTCTGGACACTGCTTTTCAGTGTTTGATTTCATTGACTTTTCAGTATATCCCCATTACTCTCTGGAGCATCGATCTTTGCTTGGGAATTGATTTCAGACTCTGGTCACTCTTGGGATTATTGCCTATGGGCAACTTTATATAGCTTTAGCTACGCCGATGATATGAGGCGATTTTATTTATTCAACACTTTGGTGTTGATATTCTCTTTGGAGATTTTTACTGTTGATTGATGATTAGGGACCGTCATTATATTCATGTGGTCCAAAATACTCTTCTCTTTGGAAAAGTACTGTTTTATTTATGTACCGCTTTATTATATATCTCAGTTATTACTGATTGTTTAGCTAGCCTGACCCGAGTGTTTTCGCTCGGGTCAGACCGAGTTGTTTCAGGTTAGGTCTCTGGACTTAGCTTCTGTGCTTCCGCTTGGACATTATCTGCTATGCTGATAGATAGCGCTTTTATTTGTCCACTATTCCGCTACTCTGTTATTATTCAGACTTTGATATGTACATATTTTTGACTCACATGTGTGGGCAGTGGCTTTGTACCCACTTATAGTATTTGGATCTGTATTGACGATGTATTGTTCTGAGACTGTGCTGTTATGTGATACTGTTCTGTGATGTTTTATCATTTTATTACTATGCTTATTCTGATAGATCTTTAGCCATTGTAATTTCGTTATAAATATTTATTGAATATGTCGAACCACTTGAAAAAAAAATAGATACCACCTTTTCGACGTATTCAGTAGATAGTTATAGCTTGATTACAAATGGTCTCTTCCACTATACTCTATTCTCCGCTTTAACAGACGGTATTACTCCTGTAATACTCTTTGTTACAGCGGGTCTCAGAGTGGGGCGTTACAGCTTGGTATCAGAGCCAAGGATCAGAATTAAGCATAACAAACACAGAACAGACACGTAGTACAATACGTTATAATACGATCCAAATTGAACATATCCACCTTTAGATAAATAAGTTAGGAATATGTGTAGGAATCTATTATATTCCGTAATATTCCTTAATGAATTATCTATCTTTGAATCGTGCTTAACTAAATCTACCGATCATATGTTCGAGAGTGTCCCAAACCTCTCTATTGCACCTTCTGCAAGAAGGAGGGACACAGGATCTCCGCTTGTCCTATTGCTCCAGCTAGTGCCAAGCCTGGCAGGCTTAATGCTGCCAAGGCTCCTACCACTTCTGCTCAGCCTAAAGGTACACATCCTTCCGTTCTTGAAGGCTCTATTTTATTTCATGGTAGATCTTGTAGAGTTCTCTTTGATACGGGTGCCTCTCACTCATTCGTATCAAAGGAACTAGTTGATACTTTATCTTTGGATGTTACTTGTCTGGTTCCTTCACTAAGGATTGTGAATCCCATTGGTGGATCCACGACCCTTAGCTTGCTCTGTGAGGATATAGATATTGATCTTTGTGGCTTTTCTTTCCATGCAAATCTCCATGTTATGGAGTATTTGGGCTTTGATATGATTCTTGGCATGGATTGGCTCGTTCAGCACGACGCCAAAATCATTTGTTCGGAGCGGATATTATTTCTTCGTCATCCTGACTCGTCCTCTCCGTTAGCTATTGTCCTTCAAGATGTTGGGCTTTCTGATGTTACTTTATTCTCTCTTGATTCACGAGATGAGGATTTGAACTTATCTCGTATTCCTGTTGTTCGGGATTTCCCGATATATTCGAGCTAGTATCAGGCCTGCCGCCAAAGCGGGCCATTGAGTTCCACATCGATCTCATTCCAGGCTCCCACCCAGTTGGGCGTCCTCCCACGAGGATGTCTACTAAGGAGAATGAGGAACTCAGGAAGCAGTTAGTTGAGCTTGAAGCGAAGCAGTTCATCCGATCCAGTTCTTCGCCTTGGGGTGCTGTTGTGGTCTTCGTTAAGAAGGCCGATGGCTCTCTTAGGCTTTGCATTGACTATCGCAAGCTTAATGAGTTGACCATCAGAAATCGTTATCCATTGCCACGGATAGACGACATGTTTGACCAATTGAGCGGTGCGAAGGTCTTCTCTCAGCTTGACCTTGCCACCGGATTCCATCAGCTACGAGTCACGGAAGACAGCATTCCTCTTACAGCATTTCGCACTTGTTATGGTTCTTTTGAGTGGTTGGTCATGCCATTCGGCTTGACGAACGCACCGGCTTTCTTCGTCGATCTTATGAATCGAGTATTCTGGGAATATATCGATAGATTCGTTCTGGTTTTCATCGACGATATTCTTATTTATTCTAGATCCGAGGCAGAGCATGCTCATCATTTGCGGATCGTCTTGGATACTCTTCGTCGGCATCAGCTTAAGGCCAAGCTCTCCAAGTGCCATTTTTGGGAGAGCAAGGTCAAGTTCTTGGGCCATATTGTATCATCTGAGGGTATTTCTGTCGATCCTGCAAAGATCGAAGCTATTCAGAATTAGAAGCAGCCTGAGAACGTTCATGATATTCGCAGCTTCCTTGGTCTAGCGGGTTATTACCGTCGATTTATCAAGGATTTCTCTCGTGTTGCACTTCCCCTCACGACTCTGACTCGTAAGGGGGTTTGCTTTATTTGGTCTGATATGTGTGAAGTTTCTTTCCAGCGATTGAAGGAACTTCTCACTCATGCTCCTATCCTTATGGTTCTGAGAGTAACCAGGATCTTGTTGTTTACACCGACGCTTGTGGTAGCGGCCTTGGTGATGTGCTTATGCAGAAGGATCGGGTAGTTGCTTATGCTTCTAGGCAGCTACGTCTGAATGAGGTTCGCTATCCGACTCATGATCTTGAGTTGGCAGCTATCGTCTTTGCTTTGAAGACGTGGCGTCACTTTCTATTAGGCGAACGCTTCACTCTTTACACCGATCACAAGTCGCTGAAGTATTTATTCAGTCAGAAGGATCTCAATATGAGGCAGCAGCGATGGCTTGAGTTTCTCGCCTCATATGACTTAGACATTTAGTATACCCCTGGCAAGGGTAATCGTGTGGCTGATGCACTCAGTCGCAAACACTCGGCAGTAGTTTCCATGATGATAGCCGAGTGGGATATTCTTGAGACTCTTTCTATGTGTGATATTCGAAATCGAGCTCCGTCTTCTGATCCTCAGATCTTGCTATTCATCTTGGAAGCTCGACCTATTCTATTGGATCGCATTGCCCATGCTCAGCGGTAGGATCCAGACTTGTTGCAATATATTCATCTCCTTGAGTCGGGATCCAGTGATGAGACATTGTTGGATTATTCTATTGATTCTCATCGGTGTCTTCACAGGAAGAACCGTATTTTGATACCATCTGATTTATCACTTAGGCGCGACATTCTAGACGAGTGTCATCGCACTAAGTACACTATACATCCCGGGTCGAGTAAGATGTATGCCGACATGTGTCGCCTATTTTATTGGGAGGGCATGAAGAGTGATGTTGCAAGTTATGTAAGCCGTTGCATAACTTGTCAACAGATCAATGCTGAGCATCAGCGTCCATCTGGTCTTCTTCAGCCGCTAGAGATTCCATTGTGGAAATGGGATCAGATATCCATGGATTTTATTGACGGTCTGCCTTGATCGAGGTCAGGCCATACTTCTATTTGGGTCATCATCGACCGCTTGACCAAATCAGCTCATTTCATTCCTATTAAGTCCACTCGGACTGCTCCTCAGCTTGCCAAGCTATATGTGAAGGAAGTCGTTCGACTTCATGGCATTCCTAGCTCTATCGTTTGTGATCGAGACACTATCTTTACTAGTCACTTCTGGAAGTGCCTACAGTCAGATTTGGGCTCAAAGATGAATCTCTCGACTGCTTATCATCCTTAGATCGACGGTCAGACGGAGAGGGTGAATCATGTTTTAGAGGATCTTTTGCGCTGTTGTATTCTGGATTTCGGAGGTAGTTGGGAGGATCACTTACCGCTTGTAGAGTTCTCCTACAACAACAGCTTTCAGTCTAGCATCGGCATGGCACCTTTCGAGGCTCTCTACGGAAGGCCATGTCGCTCTCCTGCTTGTTGGTTAGAATCTGGCGAGAAGCTCATTCTTGGTCCAGATTCAGTTCGGGAATCTTCTGAGAAGATTATTCTTATTCGTCAAAGAATGAAAGAGGCGCAGAACCGTCAGAAATCCTACGCGGACAACCGTAGGAAGCCTCTTGAGTTCTCCATTGGTGATCATGTCTTTATTCGGATATCTCCTATGAAAGGGGTTGTGCGTTTCAGCTCTACAGGGAAGTTGGCTCCTTGCTATGTTGGACCATTTCCTATTACGGAACGCATTGGCCCCGTTGCTTATCGTGTGGCTCTACCTGCTCACTTCTCTGGAATACACGACGTGTTCCATGTTTCCCAGCTTCGCATGTGTGTCCGCGATCCTGATTCTATCATTGATCCGCATGCTGTGCCTGATTTAGAGATCTTACCTGATTTATCTTTGGAGCAGCAACCTCTTCGTGTGCTTGATTCGGAGGTTAGACGCCTTCGCAACAAAGAGGTTCCACTCGTGAAGATTCAATGGTCACCGAATCCTAAGGACTGCACTTGGGAGACCAGAGAATCTATCGAGCGCTCTTATCCGGGCTTTCTCCCATCTTCTTCTGCGGGTGAGAATTCTCTATTTTATCTCTATCACTTCTTTTGTGGATTTGACGTTATAGATGACATCTATCTTAAGGAATTGCGGGGACGCAATTTTCTGAAGGGGGGGAGTCTGTAACAACCCGGGATTTGCATTACCAATTAATAAATAAAAGTTAGGATTTTTATTTATTTTAATGAAGCATAAAAGGATTTGGAATAACAAAATTTATTTGAAAAAGGCTATTTTAATTAAATGGGAAATATGGGATTTTAAAATGAGGATAAAATGTTATTTTGGAAAGTTAAATATTTTAAGAGAAGTTTTAAAACGGGTTTGGGTAAGAGAAAAAAAATGAGTTTTATAAACATATATGAACACCTAGACTAATTTTTGGAAAAAAACATGTAAATAACTCTCTTCTTATTGGGTTACTAAACCTAGCCCAATAACCCACCCTAAACCTCCTCTATAAATTATCTCAAACTCTCCTAACCTCATTCATTCATCCCTAATCAAAACCCTAATCATTTCCTAAAGCTTTCATAACAAAAATGGCCTCTATCTTCATCTCCTTCTAGTTTTTGCTTATGCAAGTCATTCTATGCAAAGGTAATACAAATACCCACCTCAAATCCGTTTTTATATCGTTTTAATTTCTGAAATTTAATTGGTAACACATGTTTTATGTGATTTTTTGATCTTATAGCCTCCTAATCATCTTTTGCTAACTTGGGTTGATGCTATAGTAGTCTTTGTTGCTTTTGTGAGAGATATATTGCTAAAAACCTCTTCTAATATGTGTTTAATCATCTTTTGATTTCGGTAATCATTTAGTAACACATGTTTTATTATGTAACATGTGAATCATAGCTCTTTGATCCTCCTTGCTTTCATTTTGGGTGTGCACACAAGTTGCTTGCTATATTGGTTGAGGTAAAATTGCTAGCTAAATCCTTTTTTACTTGATGCTTCTATAATTTTCGTTTTGGAATTGTAGCTGAAACGAAATCAGGCATAACTTCTTCATTTCTCATCCGTTTTTGGTCAGGTTTTTTTTGCTGCAAACTAGATTCAATAAGTAACACTTTTTGTTCAGTGAGTTTTCTGTAATTTTGCAATTTAGATGACCTGAAATGTGTTCAAAGACAGAAGACCAATTCTATCTTTAACAAGTTATCTTGAGTTTCAATCTGATATTGTTTTGCATGTATCTCTCTCGTTTTTGATCCGAGTTAGATAATTTTGGATGTTCCGGAAAGGTTAAAACATATGCTACAATTTTTGCTCAGTGAGTTTTCTGTAATTTTGCAATTTAGATGACCTGAAATGCGTTCAAAGACAGAAGACCAATTCTGTCTTTAACAAGTTATCTTGAGTTTCAATCTGATATTGTTTTGCATGTATCTCTCTCGTTTTTGATCCGAATTAGATAATTTTGGATGTTCCGGAAATCTTAAAACCTATGCTACAATTTTTGTTCAGTGAGTTTTCAGTAATTTTGAGTCTAACTAGGTCAAAAATTGATTTTTCTACTACATTCCCGAGAGCGATACACATATTAGCTCTGTGGATGAAACTGAAACTATTTTGGTCATAACTTTTGAGCCGCTAGTCGGAATTTGACGATTTTGGTCTCGTTGGAAAGATGGAGTTATGAACTCCATATTTGGAAAGTTTAGTCATCATTTGAGTTCATTAGACCCTTCGAATTTCCTGTCAGAGTTGAACCCAGATCGCTGTGCAAAACAGTGCATTTCATGTTTCTGTGTCCGACTTTGGAACGTCGCTACGCCTTCGTTTCAAGTCGGAATCGAGTAATTCTTTTTGCGTTCTGAAGTAGGAATGTTGGACTACGTTCCTACCAATTTTAATGCCATTCAGATTCAGTCTGCTGGTCCGAATAATTTTCCGAACTTGGGTTCGCGTCAGTTTTGGACTATTTTCCAACACTTAGACTATTTTCAGTGATTTTCTGGTTTTATCGATTTCTTTGTGATTTGTCTCTGGATTTTGTACACGGGGCTTATAAAAAGGTTTTAAAAGTATTTTTCGCTCCGAAATGGCTTTCGAAATTATTACATAATATTATTTTTAATTAGTAAACTATTTACTCCACAATAGGAGAGTTTTCAAAAGCCGTTTTAAAGTGTTCTCAAAATCAATTATAAATCTGTTTCGAACCATTATTTTCTATAATAAAAATCTCACACTCGCTTTTTAGCACATCGAGCGAAGTGGGAAGGTGCTTAAATGGTTAGGAAATCTCCGGCCTATGGAACCGTGTGTATTTTCCTTCCGGTTAATCCCCGACCTATTCGATTGATCGTTTTGACCTTTGGGTCTAGTTTACCGATGATACGAGGTGGACTTTTTATTGTTTGGAGTGTGAGCTTGTTATTGGTTAGTAAACCATTTAGTGCGAACGTGGGGTATGAGACTCATTGTTAACACTTTACGGGTTCCTCTCCAAGAAGTTTGTGACACATTAGCCTCTGGGCAGCCAGTACTGGACCTCTAGGTCACCACGCCTCTGGGCAACCGTCTCTGGACACCAGTTCTATGGAGCAGTTTCTTTTTCGGCATGTGCCTCTGGGCCTTTATCCTTCTGGGAAGGATCTCGTCGTCTCGCGCGTTCCGCATCTGTGCGAGTGATCGATCACAACTCTACAGTACTTGGCAATAACGACTCCGGTCGGTGCACGTGCTATACTTGTATTATCTGATGATTTTTATATCCATTCGAGTACCGCCATTCGGTGTTGGTTCTATGGAACCATACGATGTAAGTGCGATTACCTTGTGGATTCACAGTGTCTCTGGACACTGCTTTTCAGTGTTTGATTTCATTGACTTTTCAGTATATCCCCATTGCTCTCTGGAGCATCGATCTTTGCTTGGGCATTGATTACAGACTCTGGTCACTCTTGGGATTATTGCCTATGGGCAACTTTATATAGCTTTGGCTATGTCGATGATATGAGGTGATTTTATTTATTCAACACTTTGGTGCTGATATTCTCTTTGGAGATTTTTACTGTTGATTGATGATTAGGGACCGTCATTATATTCATGTGGTCCAAAATACTCTTCTCTTTGGAAAAGTACTATTTTATTTATGTACCGCATTATTATATATCTCAGTTATTACTGATTGTTTAGCTAGCCTGACCCGAGTGTTTTCGCTTGGGTCAGACCGAGTTGTTTCAGGTTAGGTCTCTGGACTTAGCTTCTGTGCTTCCGCTTGGACATTATCTGCTATGCTGATAGATAGCGCTTTTATTTGTCCACTATTCCGCTACTCTGTTATTATTCAGACTTTGATATGTACATATTTTTGACTCACATGTGTGGGCAGTGGCTTTGTACCCACTTATAGTATTTGGATCTGTATTGACGATGTATTGTTCTGAGACTGTGCTGTTATGTGATACCATTCTGTGATGCTATTTCATTATGTTATTATGCTTCGTCCTGATAGGTCTTTAGCCATTGTAATTTCATTATAAATATTTATTGAATATGTCGAACCACTTGAAAAAAATTATATAGATACCATCCTTTCGACGTATTCAGTAGATAGTTATAGCTTGATTACAAATGGTCGCTTCCACTATACTCTATTCTTCACTTTAACAAACAGTATTACTCCCGTAATACTCTTTGTTACAGTGGGTCTCAGAGTGGGGCGTTACAATGTTTGGTGACCAGACCAATATGGTAGTTTAGTGGGGTGTGTGTTCGGGTGACCGGACCAATATGGCAGTTCGATGGTGGTGCATGCTCGGTGACTGGGCTAAGAAGGCTGTTTAGTGGAATGTTGGGGCGGTGACCGAGCACAGAAATCAGTTTGGTGATGGATGTCAGGCCGTTGGAGGTGGTTTGGCTAGGCGTATGTTGGCTGCTCGGTTATAGGATTGACCAACTGGGGTGGAGAATGAACTTTGGCCATGGACTTCGAACGTAGCGGTAGGGTTGGGGGTTTTTGATGAGTTAATGTGGAATAAGGGTGGATGACTACGAAATGACTTAGGATGACCTAGGACTTCATGAAACGACTAATCAAGCAATGTTTTGGTGCTTCAACGTTGACGACGTGATGACTTCAAGATTTAGTACGATGGCTCTATGACTTATGATGGATGTCTAGAGGGGTTCTGAAGATAACGACTTAACGATAGGAGTTGTGACAGAGATCCATAAAGGCACGCTTAATGATGAGGCCTTACGAGTGGGATTTGCGATGGTGTCCTACTGTGCAGATGGTTATAATGGAATAATGATTGAGTTCCATTTTGATGATGCGTGCAAGGGGATCATTGATAACCCAAAGGCTTCTAGTGTGCTCGTAAAGAAGGGGTACGTGGGGACGCCCACCTAGATGTGCGATTGTGTCTGGATGTTGCGATGGTAGATTACCTAGGCTTTTGCGATTGTGGGCCTGGTTCCTAGCCTTTTCGGAGTGGCATGGATTCGAGCACCAATGGAGCCGGGATTACAATTGGGTCCTTGGTTTGCGATTATGCAATACGAGTTGTCATATATCCAATACACAAGAGTGATGATGCGGAATGCTTGATGGATGTTATGTTTCCATGGTTTTTTATCACTCTAGGGTGTCACACAATATAGGTATTTCGACCGTATACCTAGACACTGGACGCTGTACTTTGACTATAGTATACTTATATGGATATAATAGTAGATTAGCATATATCGATTGTTATGTGCTAAATCTTTGGATGTAGGGACAGGTCGAGTATGCTTCAACATACCCTATGTCCATATTTATTATATATGATTTTTATAGTATTTTTAAGATGATGTATTGCTCACACCAGACTATTGTTTGATTCGAGGTTTTATGCTTTGTTTCTTATTACCTTGGGTGATCTTAAATGAGTAGATTAGAGAAAATAGGTCTGGATAGCGCATGGAGCTATACGGAGTACGAGTAGGAGGCTACACTTTCATATATCTATACTTGGAGCTTACTATCGCTTATATTCCATTGTGCGGTACTATGAAGCTATGTCAGTACTTATATTATTAGAGACAATGATAGAGTTTATTATGGAGACTTGGGATGTATAAACTCTTTATTTTAGTTTTTGTATAGTCTATGAATCTAGTGCAGTTCTTATATATGGTTCATTTGATTATGTCACTGTCTCTCCTATTTTACATCTATGTAGTTATATTATATTTTATCTATGTCCAGTGAGATGTTCTATAGGTTCTGTGTTTGGATTTTCCCTACTTTACATTTTTGGCTACCATCCTGCATCGGTTGGGTATCTCTACAGCGCATCATACATGTATATTATATAGCAGAGGTGTAGGGCGGTCGTCACATTTAGTATCCGAGCTTAGGTTGTGTAGACGACCTAAGTTGATACTTGGATCCATTAGAGATAAGGAAGGAGTTATCGCCTTAGAATGGATCGAGCGACATATGAGAGAGCGTACTTGTTACTTTTAGAGAGACCGGTCCTTCTTATTACAGCTAATAAGAACAAGTCATCTAACAAGGAACACTGCTAGGAGCTCCATCTATAGAGTTGAGGAAGGGGCGGGATCGAGGGCTGCTAACTCCGACTTACAGAACATGTTCGCTAAGATGGTGTGAAACACGGTTTAGAATGCCCAAGTTGCTCCTACAACGGCTATTGGTTGTGGTGCTCCAGTGCAAGCATCGATGGCTGATTTCGCCAAATTGAGAAAGCACTTCTCTACACTTGTGCTAAACCTTTTCTTAGAATGGAATCAGCCGTCGACGTGTAGGATTGGTTAGAAACCTATGTACGCATCTTTGAGGATATAGAGTTAGAGGATGCATTGAAGAGGAAGTTAGCCTCTAGATAGCTTTAGGGAAGGGCATGGGGTGGTGTAACACCATTAATATTACTATTCCTGAGGTTCAGATTACTTGGGAGCAGTTCAAGGCAATATCATCTTAGAAGTCGGTACTCATCTGGAAGTTTGCTGACTTGAGATAGGGGATATGTCTGTAATGGAGTATGTGGCCGAGTTCGACATACTATTGAAGTATGTTCTATCTTTTATCGATACTCCACTCAAGAAGAATGAGAATTTTATCATGGGCTTGGATGATTAGCTTAGAGAGAAGCTTATAAGGCATATTGATGAACTGTTTCAGAGGCTGGTAGAGAAGGCTCTTCGACACGAGAGTCTATATTCTAAGCCTAAGTTGGTTTTTTCTCCTAAGGATGAGCCGAAGCCGCAAGTTAGCGAGGGAGGCAAGAGGAAGTGGGACAACAAGAAGAAGAAGTAGTTTCAGATGAGTGGTTAGAAGAAGGGCAAGTGGGAGCCTACTTGCTATAATTATAGGGAGAAGGACCATATTGTCAAACACTGTAAAGCGGAGGGCAAGAAGTGCTACAACTGCAACAAGCCATGGCATGTCAAGAAGGATTGTCCAGAACTGCTGAGGAATAAGCAAGTTGTGTCTGCTTACGCTTTGAACGTTGTTCCAACTTCGTCGAGTGCTCCATCGACGAAGGAGAAGGGCAAGGGCGTCATTATACAGGTATGCTTTCTATTTCCGATATACCTATATGTGTTTTATTCAATATCGGGTCTTCACATTCCTTCATATCTAGTGATTTGATAGATATGTTAGGAATGAGACCCGAAATTATTGACCGACCCTTGATTGTGACAAACCCAGTTAGAGGCTCTACTGGCCTTTGCATGGTTTGTTGAGACCTAGCCTTATCGAGTCATGGATGTTTGTTTGCTTATGATTACTTTTTTTGGTTTTATGGGGTTCGATATTATTCTAGGGATGGACTGGCTGTAGAAGTAAGGAGCAGTGGTGGATTGTGAGAGGCCGTTGGTGACAATAGGGATGGATGATGGGCGTATGTTAGAGATAGGATGCCTGCCTAATGATGAGGTGATGGTTAGCTTTCTATACTCGCTCAAGGTCTCGCACGACGAGTTGTCATTTGTGCCTATAGCAAGAGAGTATCCAGACATATTCGAAAAGGTGACCGGATTACCACCATATAGAGAGATTGTAACACCCCCAATTTTAATTAAAATTATTGAGAAGATTTAATTATATAAATTAAATAGAATAATGTAATAGGTAGAATGATAAGGAATTGAGATTTTATAATCAACGTGGTCAAGCCATAATTAACTAACTAATTGGTTAATAAGATTGTTTTGTAACTTAAGAACAATAGATATATGAGAAGGGTAATTTAGGAATAAAAAAACCCTTCATGCCTTAAACCCTCCCTCTCCCCTATCATTCTCACTTTCACAATACATAAGAAATCAAAAGAATAAAGGAGGCAAGCCATTGCTAAGGGGGGAATCATGAAAAATCTAAAGGAGATTCAAGAGCAAAGTTAGAGAAATAAAAGTACTCATCAAATCTCAACTCTATTATCAAAATTAAGGTGAATAATAATCAAATCCATCTCGTTTTTGTTATATTTTAATTGTTAAACTTCGGTTCAGATTTGAAACCGAATGGATTTATGACTGTATGATATGTCATGTTTGATTTTCCATGTTCTGAAATAAATGAATTTTTTGAAATTAAATGATAGGTTAAAGAGCAAAAACTTAGTTAATGATCTCCAAATGACTTGATTTTATTATATGACATACAAAATAATAATTTGGAGATGGATTTTTAATTCCGTAATTTTCCATGCTATATTGAATATTTTATGAATTTCCTAAGGTGGAAATTGGATTGATTTCAGGTTTTAATTATTAAACATAATTACATATGGTTTCTGGCTCCGAAACTTTTATGTAATGAAGAACATAGTATTTTAGAATTTCTGGAAGTTTTGGGGATTTTTCCCAAGTGATTTTGAATTATTATGAATTTAATATGCTAGAAAAGCATTTGAGTTATTAATTAATTAAGGCTATTAATTAATTAAAGTGAGAAATGTTTGGGACTTGAAAATTATTTGCGGTAGGTTTCTAAAAAAGGGTTTGGAAAAGATATGGTTTTATCCAATGAAAACTTGACAAAAATGGATTAGGTAAAAAGTACTTGCTTTTATTAGAAATAAATCGGTTTTCTAGATAATTATGGTGATGCCATGTCGCACATATCCTCTCCGAGTCTATATAAGTGTCGTGTCGATGAGTGTTGGCATCGATAAGGAAGGAAGTACATGATAACTATTAGGTAGTTATGGAGCGCCTCCAACCGTGTCAAAGTCAATAAAAGCGGCAACCTATACTTGTTGGCATAGCATTATCGTGATTCATCTATTTCGAAGATGCCTCCCTTTACCCATGTCTTTAAATAACGTCCTATACTATTGTTTTAAATGTTTTTGAAGTCATCTATACAAAAGGCAGTGAGGCCGCATGTCTTGACTTCGCACTTTTATATTAACGGCATAATAGCCGAAGTAACTTATGTATAAAACTTTTAATGACTTCGCTAGTTTTGAAGCCGCAACTCATCATTTTCGACGACCTTATGTGTACCAAATTTTTATATTGAATAGGGTCGGCGACGAAGCAACCTAGCATTGACGCTGCGCTTCTTCCTTTAACGCCAAAGAGGCTCATTTTCATGTAAACTAAAATTGTTTTAAGGAGGCGAAGTGGCCTATGTTCGAGAAGGCCAATGACCCTATGTTTTCAACCTAAGGTCTAAACTTTAAAAAACTTTAAGTTGTTGGTCTTCAACCTTGATAGAGGTCGACAAGGGTTAGTGCCACATGTTTTATGATTTTCTTACTAAAGGCGGAGTGCCTTAGCCTCTTTGTCGACATTGTAATGATGTCGACACTGATCGACATTAACCTATTTAAAGATGGCAACCTTATATCTTTTTCAAACATAAACATGCATGACAATCATAAAGTGATTTATAAATGGCATAAGACTTTGGTAATATAAAGAGCTATATATATTACCTTGTATTAAATATGTATTAAAAGGATTAATCATATATCATTTTGAAAATGTTTTCAAGGAATTTCATAATGGAAAAGCCCAAGTTTTGAGCTAAATTTACCAAAGTGAATATAACTTGAGATTAAGTAATTATGTATTTATTGAACACAATTGAGTGATGGATGTTATATGTTCTTGTGTTTATTTGATCAGTTATTATGCATGTTGTTGTTATCATACTCACATCATTTATGACCCGTAATTGCATTTTTGGGGTGTTAAGGGGCAGCATAACCAGCTAGATTGACCCAGTAATGTGTATAAATAGAATTACTCCTGATTGAGTAGAATTGCATTCAGGAGATCAAAAGTCTAGGATTTCCAAAAACCGATCAAAAGATTATTGATTTAGATAGGATATTGGAAGGGTCCAATAGGTTCATAGTCATTCCATAAAAACTATGTCATAAGAAATGTTATTGGAAGGGTCCAATAAGTTCCTATTGATCCCATGAAAACTATGTCTGGATGATGTTATTTATAGAAATCAATAGGTTCATAGTGATCCCTTGAAAACTATGATTTAAGAGATGTTATTGGAGAATCGAATAGGTTCATAGTAAGCCATGAAAACTATGATTGGAAGGTTATTAGTAGGAACCAACAGGTCTTAGTGATCCGATAAAAACTATGAAGTTGGTCGGATTGTCCCTAAGAATTGAGACAGGTTATTAGTCAGCCCATTAAAACTAATAGGTTAATAATGACCCTAGGAAAACTATAAATTAAGACAGATTGTCAGGTATATTTAGGATGGGTAATCCAGTGTTTATCGAATGTTGCAAATCATCATATATTATTGTGTTTTAACCATTGTGGATGTAGGAGCACAATATATGGTTAATGTGCTTTCGTTAAGATACTGGTGAGGGGAAAATCCATTCCGCTCAGCGGCATGGTCTCACTAGATATCTATTTGGCTCAAGATGGTATGTTATTATTCACAATATACTTTTTCCTGACCCAAAGTTTTGATTTTCCCTTTAAACTCATGGATGCTCATTTAAGTATATTAAGAGTAAGGGTTTTTAGGTTTCCATCTAGCGAATTAGCTTCCAAAGATGTGTAGGAGGCATTCTAGCTAATTAGGAGTTCTTATCTGATCTGCTGTGTGTTTCGTCTTGTTTGAAAGTATGCAAGGGCAAAGTTGTAATATTGCCTAGTTTTTAACTCTGAACAACCAAGGAGGCATCATTATATGTCACTCTTGGAGTATTTTGTAATAAATTATAATTTCTCTGAATGTGGGATTACAAATAGGACTATGTAATGAATATGAAATATTATCTGTGAAATGGAAAGCAAAGTTTTTCTTTTAAAAATGTGTTTAAAGTTTTTCATATTCATGTGCTTTTAACTATTAATAGAATTAACATAGCCACATTCTATCATCGGGAATTAATAACTATAGATGACTGCAGCATGCATGGTAGTTAGTTTCAGACCTTGGAATAGGGAATGTTACAAGTTGGTATCAGAGCACGGGTTTATGTAAACTTAAAAGAAATTTAAACCTAAAAAGAATTTTAAAACATAATCCAAATGGATCGGAGAATAAGATTAGGGTTTGGGATAACGCTACAGTAACATACTTGTATTTTCTATATATATATATAAGTATGTATTCTATCTTTATTCTCCCCTCTCTCTCTTTTAGACCGTTCTTTTGTACCTTACTAAGGCTCGTATGTAGATTTACGAGAAAGAAAGATATGGAAGCAGGAAATGGAAGAGTAAATCTAGGTGGCAAAAGCACCACAACCAATGCAAATGCTCAACCCAACACTAAGAGGAACCAAGGTCGACAAGTGAATGCTAATAAAAATGCAAATGCCAACGTAGGTGCTACAACCCCACCTAGTGGATATAGGGACTATGTATCAGTTCCTTGTCAATCTGATGCAAGCTGGAGCAGCTGCAGGAGTAGTCGAAGGAAATGTTGGTAATGCGGGAGAAGTAAATCTCATGGCGCCTATTGGCAATATCTATGCCAAACCAAGCCGAGATTACACCAATCTAGGTGGAAAGCATTTTCTTGGAACCGAGGATGCAATTGAAGTGGAGAACTGTTTATTGCATTGTGAAAAGATTTTGCTAATTTGAGTCTGAATGATGAGCAGAAAAGGAGATAGGCTTCGAGACAGTTGCAAGGAGCTGCTTTGTTCTGGTGGAACAGCGTGGCCGTAGGGGTACCAGAAGAGGAATTGACTTGAGCAAAATTTTGAAGGAGATTCGAGGAAAGGTTTTTTCCTGAAGTAACCAAGTCAACCTTACTCGGGAAGTTTATGGAGTTGGAGCAAGGGGAAAGGTCAGTGTTGGAGTACTCTACTAAGTTTGATGCACTATCCAGGTATGAATATGCTGCTATTAAGACTGTTATTAAGAGGAACAAGAAGTTTATCCGGGGGTTGAGGTCAGAGATTGCTACTATGCCACATCTCAGGGATCCATCAAATGTAGAAGTGGAGATGGCTATTAGGAATGAGGAAATGCTTTCGACCTTTAGGAAGGAGAAGTCAGTGGAGAACTAGAATTCTCAGAATAAAAAGAGAAAGTTCTTTAAGAAGAAGGGAGAGAGCTACCAAGAAAGGAAAAGTTGATCTTGTCTGCTTCAGGTGTGACAAGTAGTGACATTTTTCTCATGAGTGTCGAACTGGTAAGGGGAAGAAGGGTGCGGAGAAGAAACGGGTGAAGTGTTTCAACTACGACCAGATAGGGCACTACAAGAATCAGTGTCCAAAACCGGTCAAAGCTGATAAAGGAAAGATTTTTTCATTAGAACCATTATCTTCTATACTGACTGCTGCTGAGAAAGGGAAGTTTGTGATAGAAGGTATGCTTTTGATTCATAGCATACCAATTGGAATATTATTTGATGCTGGTGCATCACATTCTTTTATCTCTCAATTTTTGGTAGATAAGTTGTGTTTAGAGCCATCATACCTTGTTACTTCCTTAAGGGTTGCGACTCTGATAGACGATATGCAACTCTGGGGATGAGATGTGACTGGTTAGAAATTTTTTTAGGTCATATGTTTTCCTGCAGTTTGTATGTATTTGATTTTGTGGGATTCGAGATCATATTCGGTATAGATTGTTTAGATAAACATAATGCTAGGATATTTTGCCAAGATAGGGAAATATCATTAAGACACCCGAATAGCCGCGATCGAATTACATACTTAGTGGAGAATTCGAGTTTGGATGTTTGTGCTTTGTTGGGTGCAATGGAAGTAGAAGACGAGGTAAATTGGGTTTTAGTTGTAAGAGAATTTGTAGATGTGTTTGAGCCTATTATAGGACTACCATCGAAACGGGCTATTGAGTCTCATATATATCTTGTACTTGGAGTTGAACCTGTGAGTAGGCCACCTAGTAGGATGAAACCTAACGAGATGAAGGAATTAAGCAGCTAGTGAACTTAGAAGGAAAGAGTTTTATTAGACCAAGCAGTTCACCTTGGGGAGCGGCGACGCTGTTCATGAAGAAGCCGGACATGTCGTTGAGATTATGTATTGATAATCCAAAGCTGAATGAGAAGACGATAAAGAATAGGTATCCTTTGTCGAGGATCGATGATTTGTTTTATCAGTTGAGTGGAGCCGAAGTGTTTTCCCGGTTGGATTTGGCGATAGGGTTCCATCAACTAAGGGTGGTGGAGGATAATATTCCTTTGGCAGCGTTTCGAACGAGGTATGGTTCGTACAAATGGTTAGTAATGTCGTTCAGGTTAACTAACGTGCTAGCTTTCTTCGTAGACTTGATGAACCGGATTTTCCTAGAGCACTTGGATAGGTTCGTGTTGATGTTCATAGATGACATTTTGATATATTCTAAGGGTGAAAGAGATCATGAGATTTGTCTTAGAATAGTGCTTGAGACGTTGGGGCAGCATCAACTTAAAGCGAAGTTTTCAAAGTAGGTGCTAACATGATTGGAGCATTCTTGTTCTATCTTAGTATCATCAAACATGGATATAGATTAAACATGGGAACATGGGGTTGAATCAGAAAAATATACAAGCAGTTATATCTTTCTGAAATATGAATGAAAGAAAAACTAAATTGGTCACTTGGGAGTTAGTCAATGATTTGCTTACTTCAGGTGGAAGCAAGTATATGCATGGTGCAACTACACCCTGAGGCCTTTGTGTGTTGGAATAATTTAAACAACCTGGGAGTTTCCTTCATAATGCATACATAGTATTCATTTGACAAGGAGTTAAAGACCATAAAATAAATGGGGACAGGGGTTTAAAAATCTGGGTTATAAATATCCAGATATGGTGTTAATTTAATCAAGTTAAGCTTGTTCATTGATTAGTTGCTGGGTGAAAATTTGGAGTATAAAACCTGAGATTATTTATCTAGATTTGGGGAGAATAAATCAAGAATTATACATATGTTTATCTTTACTGTTTGCTGTGTATTTGTTTGAATAGATGAATGTGTTTTTTTATTTTGTATTACCTTGTATGAACCAAAACATGCTAAGTATAAACATCTGTTAAACTAGGAAGGCACTGCAAGATTGTGTTTTAAAATTATGAATATGTATACAAAATTGATAAATGCTCATACCAGTGAAAACTGACCCTTTTGGTTGCCCTTGCAATCATCTGGGTGTCTCAAAAATTCTTTGGGGCAGCTAAATGATTTGCTTGCAGGAAATTGAAGTTGGCTTGATGAGTAGAGAAGGCATTGGCTGCTAGAGTAAATAAGAGAGACTTGTTTTTTTTAAATTTGCAGATGCATTGTAATGAAATTGCTAGACACATTTTATTTTCTGTAATTGAAGTTACTTTTAGGAAACTTTTTAAGTATTTTGAGTTGAAGATTTGTACTTAATCAAAACCTGTTATGAGTGATCATGGATGATGGTTGGTTAACTACAAATTTATTTATGAATGTCTGATTTGGAGAGAATAAGGAGTTAGACATGTCATATGCATATGATATGGATATATATATATTTGAACTCTGATTTTTATTGCTTATGTTTTGCCTTATGGAGATTAAAAAGCTAAGGGGATTGATTTTTAATGAACACTCAAGATTTTAGTAGAATATTTGAGTGAGATGAATTTGTGCATGGCAGGTAAGTGATACTTGCATATGCACGAATTCTGGAAACTTGTAAGTAATTGAGTGATTAAGTTTAACCTCTGAGAAAACTTGTCAACAATTTTAGACGTCTAAGATCAAATTAGACGTCTGTCACAAAAATTTAGACGTCTGAGATTGAATTTAGACGTCTGTAAATAAAAATTTAGATGTCTGAATTTAGTTCAAAATGTTTTCTACTCTCTGTTTAAAATTTAGACACTCTGAGACGTCTGTCACAAAAATTTAGACGTCTGAGATTGAATTTAGACGTCTGTAAATAAAAATTTAGATGTCTGAATTTAGTTCAAAATGTTTTCTACTCTCTGTTTAAAATTTAGACACTCTGAGACGTCTGTCACAAAAATTTAGACGTTTGAGATTGAATTTAGACGTCTGTAAATAAAAATTTAGATGTCTGAATTTAGTTCAAAATGTTTTCTACTCTCTGTTTAAAAGTTAGACACTCTGAGACGTCTGTCATAATAATTTAGACGTCTGAGATTGAATTTAGACGTCTGTCAACAAAAATTTAGATGTCTGAATTTAGTTCAAAATGTTTTCTACTCTCTGTTTAAAAGTTAGACACTCTGAGACGTCTGTCATAATAATTTAGACGTCTGAGATTGAATTTAGACGTCTGTCAACAAAAATTTAGATGTCTGAATTTAGTTCAAAATGTTTTCTACTCTCTGTTTCAATTTTAGACACTCTGAGACGTCTGTCATAAAAATTTAGACGTCTAAGATCCAATTTAGACGTCTGTCATAAAAATTTAGACGTCTGAACTGCTGATTTTGCCTAATTTGTCTATTTTCGAGTAAATTTCCAAGATTTGTCGATTTTAGTCGATCCAACTTACTGTTATTAATTATTATCAACTTTGATAACTATCATGAGATCAAGTAAATGCTATTTTAGTGTTAAATAGAATTATCTAGGCAAGATAAATATATAAGTGTTATAATTTGTCAAAGTGGCAATGTCAATAGTTTGCATGGTATTTTGATTTCCATTTGATTTAAATTCCCTCTGATAAAAAAATATATAATAATAATAAAGAAACAATTGTATATCATCAAATATACAATTGACTTAATTTTGTTTGTACACTGATATAATTATATTGGTAAAACTAGGGTCTTGGGAAAAATATTTGGAAATTATATAAAATTTCAAATATAAAAGAGTTGGGGTTTAGTGGTGAATGCCTCTTTAAACTTAGGAAAAAAAACTATGTGTTATTGAGTGAGGGTCACCACAGTTTGGTACCAGAGCTATGTTTTGAACAACATAGTAAATATTATTGTATGCATATGGATGTTTGAATGCATTGTTTGAATTATTGATGTTGAATGCTTTTGTTTTATGACTGAATAAAAAAAAATATGTATGTACATGTGATACATGCACAGTGTGCACAAAAATAAAAATGAACCAAGTAAAGGCACCAAAAATGATAGGGGTAAATAAACTAATGTAAAAATCATATTTATAGCATTATGGTAGGACCAAGGCACCATACAGGTGCATGATCATCACGAGAGCCACCTGTGATGAGCATGGAGGATTTTGTGAGAGCTTTAAGGGATGGAATGGCACCAAGGCAAGACAATCCTCATGAAGAACTCTCCAAACTGCTAAAGACATGTACCACTTTGGGAGGAAAGGATTTTGAAGGTACTGAAGGAGCTATAGGTGTTCAAACTTGGATAAGAACTATGGAGAGGGTCTTCACAGATATGCAAATTAATGACCAGAGGAAGAGACAGATAGCTTCAAGGAAATTGAAGGGGGTTTGCACTGGATTGGTGGGAAGTTGTGACAGCAGGAAGACAAGAGGATACGATCACTTGGAATGATTTCAAGGACATGCTTAAGGCCAGATTTGTCCCAGCATCTACCAAGGCCACACTGCTTGAAGACTTTATCAGATTAAGGCAAGGAAGCATGAGTGTGAATGAATACACTCAGAAGTTTGAAGCATTATCCAAGTATGGACTGGTGTTAATAGGGAATGCAGAAGCAAAGAATGCAAGGTACATTCAAGGCTTGAACCCTAGTCTGTCAAGGGCAATGTTGCCATACAAGGACAAAACCTTTGATCAAGTAATTGATCTAACTCTCTCATTTGAGCAACATGACACTGCAAGAGAAAAGTTCAGGAATATGAAGCTCAATAAGAAGAAGGGTGGCCAGAACAAAGTGCAACCTTATGACAAGAGAAATGTAAGTAAAGGAGTTAAGAAAGGGGAAGGAGCAATAGCACCTGAAAGCAAGAAATTCACTCATTGTTTTAATTGTGGAAAAGCTGGACATTATAGTAACCAATGCCCTGACCCTAAGATACCCAGAGGAGGCTGCTATAATTGTGGAAAGATGGGTCATCTCAAGAAGGATTGCCCAGAAACCAATAGGGGAACAGCAAGGGTAGGAGCTTTGGCAGCAAGTAACACTGGGAATGTTGGGCAACTTGAAGGTATAATTTTTATTCATACCCAACCAATATCAGTAATATATGACACTGGTGCCTCACATTCACTAATATCTTTGGAAATTGTAAAGAAGTTAACACTTGCTTGTGTTTCTATTGATCAGCCCTTAATTGTACACAGTCCCATAGGGAGTCATTGCATGTTGGGGATGAAGTGTATGGGTCTGAAATTAATTATAGGGGGTTATGAATTTAATTCAGATCTATATACCTTAAACTATCCTGGTATTGGGATTATTTTGGGGGTAGATTGGTTAATGAGAAAATAAAGCAATTTTAAATTTAGAAAACCTTACTATTTCTTTGGAAACAAATGAAGGCAAAAGAATTACCATCTTAAGTGAAATAGCAAAGAATACATGTTTTAATAAAATCTGGAGTATTAATGAAGTTCAAAAGGAATTAAAAATAGAGGAAATCCCAGTAGTCAATGGATATATCGATGTGTTTGGAGAAGTGAAGGGAATTCCTCAAAACAGACCAGTTGAATTTAAAATAAAATTAATTCCTGGAACAAATCCAATCATTAAGAAGCCTTATAGAATGGGTCCAAAAGAATTGGTAGAATTAAAACATCAACTAGAAGAATTAGAAGAGAAAGGATTCATAAGATCAAGTAGTTCCAGTTGGGGTTCCCCAGTGCTTTTTGTTAAGAAACATGATGGAACAATGAGGTTGTGTGTAGACTACAGGGATTTAAACAAGGTAACTATCAAAAATAAGTACCCACTGCCTAGAATAGATGATCTATTTGATCAATTGCATGGAGCTAAAATATTTTCAAGGCTAGACTTAGCCTCTGGATTTCACCAAATGAAAGTTGCAGAGGAAAGCATTGAGTACATAGCCTTTAATACAAGATATGGCCTTTATGAATTTCTAGTAATGCCATTTGGCTTGACCAATGCTCCCTCCTATTTTGTAGACTTGATGAATAGAATTTTTAGAGACTTTTTGGATAAGTTTGTCTTGGTATTTATAGATGACATATTAATTTATTCAAAGACAGAAAATGATCATGTTATGCACCTACATTTAGTATTATCCAGACTTAGAGAACATGAATTAAAAGCCAAGTATTCAAAGTGTGCATTTTGGCAACAAGAAGTAAAGTTCTTAGGACACATAGTGTCACAGCAGGGAATAAGTGTAGATCCAAGCAAGGTCATTGCAGTTCAATCATGGAGTAGACCCAAAACAGTGACTGAGGTGAGGTCATTCTTAGGTTTGGCAGGGTATTATAGGAGGTTCATCAAGGATTTTTCAAGAATAGCCGCACCAATGACCAAACTAACCAAGAAGAACCAACCATATGTGTGGACTGAGCAGTGTGAACAAGCTTTTGAGAAATTGAAGCAAGCATTGGTGGAAGCTCCTGTCCTACAAATCCCAGAAGCAAATGAAGGAATGGTTGTATACACTGATGCTAGTGGATCTGGGTTAGGTGCAGTGCTTATGCAACATGGCAAGGTAGTGGCATATGCATCAAGACAGCTTAAACCTAATGAAACCAAATATGCAACTCATGATCTAGAATTAGCTGCAATAGTGTTTGCACTAAAACTATGGAGGCATTATTTGCTTGGGGCAAAATTTGAATTATTCACAGATCATCAAGCATTGAAATATTTATTTTCTCAAAAACATTTAAATATGAGGCAAGCAAGGTGGTTGGAGTTTCTAGCTGCATATGATTTAGATATATTGTACACTCCTGGAAAAGCTAATAGAGTAGCAGATGCTTTGAGCAGAAATCATGTTAGATTAGCCAGTTTGATGATTGATGAGTTTAAAAATCTTGCAGTGCTTGGGGAGGCAGATATATACAACAAGGATGCAGTGAATTTTAAAGAACATGGTGATATGGTGGAGTATGGTACACTGGGAATAATCACAGTGAAGCCTAATCTGGTGGAGAAAGTTGGTAGCATGCAAGATCAAGATCAAAGTCTAAAGGAGAAGAAAGAAATGTTATTAAATAACATTGAGTCAGAGAATTTTAAAATAGATTCCCAAGGTTATTTGAGGAAAAATGATAAACTTTGTGTACCAAACATTGCAGAATTGAAGGAAGAAATCATGAATGAGCATCACAAGACCAGGTACACCATACACCCTGGTGGTACTAAGATGTATCATGATTTAAAAAGAGGCTACTGGTGGTCGGGAATGAAGCAAGCAGTGGCAAGATATGTGGCAAAATGTTCCACATGTCAACAAATTAAAGCAGACCACCAAAAGCACTCTGGCATGTTGCAACCTTTGGAAGTACCTCAGTGGAAGTGGGAAAGCATTTCCATGGATTTTGTGGATGGTTTACCTAGAACTAAGAAAGGCAATGATAGTATATGGGTAATTGTTGATAGACTAACCAAATCAGCTCACTTTGTTCCTGTCAGGTCAGATAGAAATGCATCTAGACTTGCACAATTGTTCATTAAAGAAGTGGTGAGGCTACATGGTATACCCAAGACCATTGTAAGTGATAGAGATACTTTGTTCACCTCAAGATTTTGGGAAAGCTTCCAAGAAGCAATGGGAACACAACTTTGTTTAAGCACTGCCTACCATCCTCAAAGTGATGGGCAAACTGAGATAGTGAATAAAATATTGGAAGATTTACTTAGAGAATGTGTGCTTGATTTTGGGGGTAATTGGGAGGATCATATCCACTTGGCAGAATTCACTTACAACAATAGCTATCAATCAACCATAGGAATGGCTCCCTTTGAAGCCTTGTATGGGAGACCTTGCATATCTCCTGCCTGTTGGTTGGAAGCAGGAGAGGGTGTAATGTTGGGGCCAGACCATGTTAAAGAAACTTCCAACATGATTGAATTGATTAGGCATAGAATGAAGGCAGCACAATCAAGACAAAAGTCTTATGCAGATAGAAAAAGGAAACCAATGGAGTTTGAAGTAGGAGAGCATGTTTTTCTGAAAGTATCACCAATGAAGAAAGTGTTCAGGTTTGGAAAATCTGGTAAACTATCACCAAGATTTGTAGGACCATATGAAATTATGCAGAGAATTGGTGCTATGGCCTACAGACTTAAGTTACCTGAGGAGTTGAGTGGTGTGCATCCTGTATTTCATGTTTCTCAATTGAGAAAATGGGTGCATGATGAAGGAGCAATTCTGGAGTCACCTACTCAAGTTCAAGTCCAGAAGAATTTGGTTTATACAAATGAACCAGTAGGGATAGTTGCCAAGGAAGAGAAAAAGTTGAGGAACAAGGTGATCAAACTGGTGAAAATCCAATGGAGCTTGGACACTAATGATTGTACATGGGAGGTTGAAGACAAAATGAGGGCTAAATACCCCAATTTGTTTACTGGTGGAGAGGTATGTTTAAGCAGCCTAAGATAATTTTTTCTAAATGTATTTATATATTGTTTGTTTCCATAAAATATGAGTATGGGGTTATGGAGTTAAAACAGGCTATGGGTTAGTGTTTTTAATTGGAGAAAATAGGTGAAATTATGGGGACATAATTCCTTTAAGGGGGAGGGTATGTAATGACCCTAAAATAAAATAAAATAAAAATATATACATTTAATATATATGGGGCATTTTTCTGTTTTATATATAAAGGTAAAATAAAATGAAGTTTAATAAAAAGATTTATATGTCTTATAATTGTGCCAGAAATAATTAGCATAATATATGTGATTTTTAATTTAAATGTACAAAGGAGATTTTCAGATTCTCTAAACTTATAAAAAGAAATGAATAAAGGATCACATGCATATGGCATGAACAAAATAGAAACATGAAAATAGCATGCAGTGTTTAAAATGTTCAACTCCCAAAATAACCAATTAAAGTAACCTGATGTGTGCATTTCCCATTTAGGACCACACAGGAATGAGATGTATGCATGAACAGCTAAGGGTATTAGGAGAATTACCCATTCTCTTAAACCCTAGAATGGATTTATAAATAACTGCACATAGCCAAAACCATCATTCTCTCGGGATCAAAACAAAGATAAAAATAAACTAGGAGAAACACTAGCTTGGGGCTTTGGGGGATTTGCTGTTCAAAAGATTAAAGCAGTGAAAGGAAAAACATTAAGTGAGTATTTATCCTTTGTATGCAATGGCATTAAGTCCTATTGCAGGCAGCCTAAAATATTATGAGACATTCAAATCTCTGAATTAATTTTGTTAGGGGTGATATGGATGTTTGTTTGTGCATTTTTTTGTTTGTTTGGAGTATTAATCTGTAAGTGGGCTTTTGGTGCTAACATGATTGGAGCATTCTTGTTCTATCTTAGTATCATTAAACATGGATATAGATTAAACAGGGGAACATGGGGTTGAATCAGAAAAATATACAAGCAGTTATATCTTTCTGAAATATGAATGAAAGAAAAACTAAATTGGTCACTTGGGAGTTAGTCAATGATTTGCTTACTTCAGGTGGAAGCAAGTATATGCATGGTGCAACTGCACCCTGAGGCCTTTATGTGTTGGAATAATTTAAACAACCTGGGAGTTTCCTTCACAATGCATACATAGTATTCATTTGACAAGGAGTTAAAGACCATAAAATAAATGGGGACAGGGGTTTAAAAATCTGGGTTATAAATATCCAGATATGGTGTTAATTTAATCAAGTTAAGCTTGTTCATTGATTAGTTGCTGGGTGAAAATTTGGAGTATAAAACCTGAGATTATTTATCTAGATTTGGGGAGAATAAATCAAGAATTATACATATGTTTATCTTTACTGTTTGCTGTGTATTTGTTTGAATAGATGAATGTGTTTTTTTATTTTGTATTACCTTGTATGAACCAAAACATGCTAAGTATAAACATCTGTTAAACTAGGAAGGCACTGCAAGATTATGTTTTAAAATTATGAATATGTATACAAAATTGATAAATGCTCATACCAGTGAAAACTGACCCTTTTGGTTGCCCTTGCAATCATCTGGGTGTCTCAAAAATTCTTTGGGGCAGCTAAATGATTTGCTTGCAGGAAATTGAAGTTGGCTTGATGAGTAGAGAAGGCATTGGCTGCTAGAATAAATAAGAGAGACTTGTTTTTTTAAAATTTGCAGATGCATTGTAATGAAATTGCTAGACACATTTTATTTTCTGTAATTGAAGTTACTTTTAGGAAACTTTTTAAGTATTTTGAGTTGAAGATTTGTACTTAATCAAAACCTGTTATGAGTGATCATGGATGATGGTTGGTTAACTACAAATTTATTTATGAATGTCTGATTTGGAGAGAATAAGGAGTTAGACATGTCATATGCATATGATATGGATATATATATATTTGAACTCTGATTTTTATTGCTTATGTTTTGCCTTATGGAGATTAAAAAGCTAAGGGGATTGATTTTTAATGAACACTCAAGATTTTAGTAGAATATTTGAGTGAGATGAATTTGTGCATGGCAGGTAAGTGATACTTGCATATGCACGAATTCTGGAAACTTGTAAGTAATTGAGTGATTAAGTTTAACCTCTGAGAAAACTTGTCAACAATTTTAGACGTCTAAGATCAAATTAGACGTCTGTCACAAAAATTTAGACGTCTGAGATTGAATTTAGACGTCTGTAAATAAAAATTTAGATGTCTGAATTTAGTTCAAAATGTTTTCTACTCTCTGTTTAAAATTTAGACACTCTGAGACGTCTGTCACAAAAATTTAGACGTCTGAGATTGAATTTAGACGTCTGTAAATAAAAATTTAGATGTCTGAATTTAGTTCAAAATGTTTTCTACTCTCTGTTTAAAATTTAGACACTCTGAGACGTCTGTCACAAAAATTTAGACGTCTGAGATTGAATTTAGACGTCTGTAAATAAAAATTTAGATGTCTGAATTTAGTTCAAAATGTTTTCTACTCTCTGTTTAAAAGTTAGACACTCTGAGACGTCTGTCATAATAATTTAGACGTCTGAGATTGAATTTAGACGTCTGTCAACAAAAATTTAGATGTCTGAATTTAGTTCAAAATGTTTTCTACTCTCTGTTTAAAAGTTAGACACTCTGAGACGTCTGTCATAATAATTTAGACGTCTGAGATTGAATTTAGACGTCTGTCAACAAAAATTTAGATGTCTGAATTTAGTTCAAAATGTTTTCTACTCTCTGTTTCAATTTTAGACACTATGAGACGTCTGTCATAAAAATTTAGACGTCTAAGATCCAATTTAGACGTCTGTCATAAAAATTTAGACGTCTGAACTGCTGATTTTGCCTAATTTGTCTATTTTCGAGTAAATTTCCAAGATTTGTCGATTTTAGTCGATCCAACTTACTGTTATTAATTATTATCAACTTTGATAACTATCATGAGATCAAGTAAATGCTATTTTAGTGTTAAATAGAATTATCTAGGCAAGATAAATATATAAGTGTTATAATTTGTCAAAGTGGCAATGTCAATAGTTTGCATGGTATTTTGATTTCCATTTGATTTAAATTCCCTCTGATAAAAAAATATATAATAATAATAAAGAAACAATTGTATATCATCAAATATACAATTGACTTAATTTTGTTTGTACACTGATATAATTATATTGGTAAAACTAGGGTCTTGGGAAAAATATTTGGAAATTATATAAAATTTCAAATATAAAAGAGTTGGGGTTTAGTGGTGAATGCCTCTTTAAACTTAGGAAAAAAAACTATGTGTTATTGAGTGAGGGTCACCACAAACTTCATCTCAAAGTAGGTTTTGAACTACTTGCAAGACAACTCGGCCTCATGGATTTCAGCTATCAGTAGAATATACCAATCCAAGGCTCTTTCCTATAATTGGCTCGAAGTTTGCTTGCGCCTTATGCACAGTAGATAATCCCATGCAATTAAATATATCCTCACATATATTTAGCCAAGGCTGAACTTCTATAACTCCTTTCGACCCCTAAAACTACTTTCCTCCTAAATAGACATAATTGCTTCACTGCGGGCAAAATATGTCATGTGGGCGGGAGGATATATAGGGGCTAAACTGGACGTCTGAACATTCCTTACTAACTCCATAATCTATTGAGTAGTCATGAATATTCCCTCATGATTGGAGCTACTAGACGACCTAGTATCAGAACAAGTAGTCCTACCACCAGCCATATCTCACCCCTGCCACTAGTGAAATTTAAATTTAGCAATAGATTAACAATAATAATTCATATAGAAAGACTAAAATCTTGCAAATATGTCCCAAATGATTTCCCAACAATCATTTATATTCCTATTCCTAATAAGGTAAAACCTCTAAAGTCTACCCTACACCCCAAGGGTCGGACTCTAAATTTGTCAAGGCCAAGATCCGTGTCTCTTATATTTTATATTGCTCTGACTTGCTTTGGTACAACATTATAATGTCCTACCCCTATATCTATACTACAAAAGAATATTACGTAGTAATACTATCTGATAATACAGAGAATAAGGCTTATTAGGAGCAACCATCTGTGTATAATCCTTTGGGATAACACCGACATGTTTAGATTTAAACTCATATATAAAAACATCTAACATGTACTGTATTAGCATAAAGTAATAACACATTGGCTAATGTAGAACATAACAATATATAAAATAATAGAGAATACAGAATCATAGAATGCACGGTAAAATATATACATGCCATAACATAATATATAGTATGAGTTAACAAAAAGAACACTAGACTCACGTATATAACATATACATCAAACTCCAAATGAGTGTCAAAAGAATATATATATATATATATATATATATAACACCACGAGTCACCATCTCATACAAAAATCATACAAACATATACATAAGGACTAGCACAAAATGATATACTCTATATATATATATGTTTGTATGTATATGTCTATCTCCATAAAAGCAAGCCCACATCCACGGTCAGTTAGTCCCTATACCTATCAAGTCCCAGTCTGACCCGAGTATTATAAAATTAATAAAGGAGTCAGACTATCTCTAAATGCAATAAAGGTGAGATCACAGAGATAAGCATGCGTGAATCTCAATAATTATAGTAAAATTGTACAATATGCCAACATATCAAATAAAACAGTATAATCACAATAAGTCATCATGCCCATCATCATCAATCATCATAAATATGGTAAAAGAGCACATCCAAAATCAAATCAATAGAATGGCATGAAAGCGAGTCAACCTCAAAGAATCATAAGGCTTGCACGAAAGCCAGTCAACCTTAAAGAAACAAAGATGACATGAAAGCAAGTCTAAGATTGGCATGAAAGTGAGTTAACCTCAAAGACGAGCACTAAGCAAGTCAACATCAAATAATGAACACAAAGCAAGTCTGTGTAAAGTTACTAATCCTATAGAAAACTTCTTAGGAATATGTAAGTATAAGCGTTATCTTCCAAGGGGAGACTGATGGACACTTTGTCCTACTCCAGGAGTTTCTCTAAAAATAATACTGATCACAACACTCCTATAGTCAAATGGTTATCTGATCATCATAACATTATCTCGCCTAATCGGATGCACTAAAGTACCACGTCAAATAACAAATGACGCAATCATATAATATCAATATTTGTAGTAGAGAACTGACTGCTGGTTTTGTGGTATTGGGATAAAAACGGAACTCAAAGTCAAGCATATCATAAGACGAAAGGATACCATGACTCGAGGAGCGACCATCGCAGTCAAGACATTATGACAAACAACTAGCCTTCATTGTCAAGCCATAGAAATACACTTCACAATATCATAAGATATAGAAATAGCAAATTAACTCCAAGGTTCTATTGATCATAAAGTGTAAAATACTTTATGATAATAATTAATCGAGTATCGCCTGAATGTTCCATACCACTCGATGTTACTTGAATATTTACTGCAAGTTGGTAAATTCCACTCACTTAAAATATTCTACACAACAAGTCATACAATTAACAGATGAAGCGATGGCAATTTCCCATATCACCCGCTATTACTAAATAGTTTAATTATATTTCTCGTTCCATAGAAAGAATATTTAGCTCAAAAGATAACTTCTAAAATTATTTAAAAATATTTTTATTTATCTATAAAACATAGATGTATATTGATAGTATAGAAATTCCAAAGACTATAATCAATATATTTTGATATGCTTCCTTGTTAAAAACCCAAATACAAATATGATTTTAAATACCATATTTTGAGCGAAGCTAAATTATTATTTAATTCTTATGGAATAATTTCGCATAGATGAAGTTTAGTCTGAAATTTAATCCAAAATAAGTGTGTGTGTGTGTGTGTTTACAAATAAGTCTATAAAGAGGCTTTTATAAGAATAAACCTTTATGTAATTAAAGAAAGCTATTTTAATTTTAAAATTAATTCTATTTAAATATATCTTTTAAATCAATTTGCAAATTCGAAATCAAAGAAGGTAGACAAAGTTCAAAATCTGGAAATTAAATGAAATCAATAAGAAGAAAGAAAATTAAACAATAACATCATAAGGCTTCTGCCCTGAAAATAAATGGCTCTAGGACACGTACATCGGTCCATCGGTGGATATCACATTGGTGCATCGGTGTTAGAAAATCCTAGAGCTATTCAGCTCCAGGAAATCATACTTTGATCAACACTTCGTCGATTTTCGGCAATGATACTTTGATTTAGGGGACTACAAACACTCCTACAGGCATGCATTCATTTATGGGAACCAAACAACACATCAAAAGATCATAAGAAGGAGTTTTACTTGCAAATTCACACATAATTTTGTTTCAAGAATTAGCCAATATCTCACACACTTTGAAACCATAAATTTAATTTCAAAATATAACGGCAACATGCATCGATCAAAAGATAAGTTATGAGGGTTACTCACCTTAATTCCTTTATATAGCTTTCCAAAAACTCCAAATTTTAACCTTGCTTCCCAATTTTAGCCCAACCCTGATTTTGCACAACAAAAGAAAGAACAAACAACTCAATACTACAGCAAAATTTGAAATTGAACTACCTAAAAGATGTATTGGAGGTTGAGAAAGCTACCTGAATTTAATTTGATTTTTTTGGAATTTAATTTGATTTTAAAAGATGAATTTTTGCCTTAAGTTTCAAAAGAAAGAAGAACTTTTTTTTCTATGAACTAGTTTTTATGTAAAATGAAAGATGGAAGAAGGATTTCCTTCTTTTAGCTAGCTAAATGGGCTTGGGTTATGTTCTAACCCGATATATAATATGTTATTTCATTTAGTTAATTTTTCCCACCCTTGTAATTTCTAATTCAAATAAAATTTCAAACAAATTTACAAAAATGTAATTTTCCTAACAAATATTATTAATAAATTTTCAACTTCATTTTTCATTTTTTTAATAACATCACTTTATAATTTTTGCTACAATCTTTTAATCAAATCTCTATATACATTAAAAATGATTATTTACAAAACAAACATTTTTAAACTCTTTTTATAAATAATTAAATGATTCAACAAAATTAAAATTTTCACTTTTCATATAAGATAAATTTATTCATAAATTTCAAAAATACCAATTTCATACTTTACCTTTTTTACATCTTAAATATTATAAAACCATTTCCGTAATAGGGAAAAATATATTTTTTCCATCAAATTTTCTTATTAATTCTTTTATTTTAGATAATTCATAAATTTTTAATTTCTTTAAGAATCCAATACTTAGAAAATTCAAAATTTCTTTTTAAAAATTCTAGTTTAAATTATTCCATATTTTTTTTAGGAGTTCTTAAACCAGAGTCATTGTAGAAGTTGGTTAAGTTATATGTGAAATGGATTACATGATTCCTTTTGTATCAAAGAGCATTGTAAGCCATCGAGACCCATTATTCACGAATAAATTTTAAGATAGCTTACAAGAGCTTAGGGAGACTGTAGCGAAGATTGAGATCATTTGGCAACGAATGAAAGCTTTATGAAACAAATAAAAAGGCTACATTAATAAGAGATATCGAGATTTGATGCTCTCTGTTGATTATATGGTGTTTATCAATATTTCTCCAATTGAAGAATACGGTTCCTTGGGTAATAAGGGGAAGTAGGCACTGAGATTCGTAGGTCCTTTTCCGACATTGAAGAGGATATGGAACCTAGCATATAGAGTCGACTTACCTCATAACATGGAAGGTGTGCACAACGTATTCCATGTTTCTTCCATTGGGAAGTTTTTGCATTACTCTGGCATAACTATGACAACGAATCAATTGGATAATGTTGAAGACAACTCGAACCGTCAAGGCCTCGGAAGTTAATTCGTATAGTCGAGAAGAGTACAAAGCAACTTAAGAGAAAGACGATGTTGTTAGTAAAGGTTCAGTAGGGTGGGAGCAAAGGCTATAGTACTTGCGAGACCGAGAAGAGCATGAGGACCACTTATCTAGAGATCTTTACTTAGTGAGATCCTATTTTTATCGTCATCTTTCACACTTGGTAGTTTTTTTTGTTAGGTTAGTACTTTACATGCTAGGGTATGCATGGGTTTTATTGTTTGGTTAAATGTGCATGTTTTATGATTTTTATGTGTATTTAGTTGTTAGGCATGTTTGATATCTATATTATTGTATTTGTGTTTGTTTGGTTGATATTTCTGAGGCTAAATTCTTAAAGGAGGTAGAATGTAACGGCTTATATTTTTATGTATCGACGGAATGTAAAATTATTATTTTTAAAATCAAATTAGGTTCAAATTTAATATAACTTCAGGGAATGTTAAGAATTGACATTTTTAACCCTGATAATAAATAATGGACAGTTTGACTTTGAAAATCTTACAAGGCCTATAAATTTTGATCGAAGCCGAAATAGGATATGAAATCACTTCCAAATGAAATATATGATGGTTTCCAATACCATAGAGTGATCATAATAAAATTTTGGATTAGGTTTAGAAGATATGGCTGTTTGAAGTTTGGAAAGATTTTAGACAGAATAAACCAGCCCGTAATTAGGCCTGCTAACTAATTTTGGATTAGGGTTAGAGGCAGCTTTATAGTAGCCACTAATCACCATAAATACATCTCTAAACATCTCCTAACCTTTTCCTAGCCTCCATTGACCTTCTACTACCAAAACTCCATTATCCTTTCAATAAAATTAACATAAATCAATTAGTTAGAAGGGATTAGCAAGGGGCATTTTGAAAATTTAAAATTTATGCCTAGGGAAGTGTGTAAATGCTAACCAAATTCAGATCTACTCTTGATTTGGTGAATCAAAGCTTGTTTGGTAATTTTTGTTGATTCTACACCTTAGGTGAGTGGTTGTATTCTCTTAATTTACTATAATTATTGATATATGCTTTAAAAGTGTTCTAAAAATGTTTTTAAACTTAAAGATACGATTATTGATTGGATATTTACTGACCATTTCGGATCTACCTTGATTTGCATGTTTTTATTGATTTTTGAGTGATTAGTAAGTGATTTATTATCCCAGACCCACTATATATGTATCTATAAGTTTTGAATCCATTTCTAGAGTCAAAATTATGTTTTCTTCATTGTTTTAGTATCGAAACCGAAATAAAAATGAATTTGAATTGATTTAAAATGGTGTAATCATGTTGCTTTAATATGCGGTTGTTCATATTAATGTTAGGCCAGGCTATGAATGAGTTTTGATACTAACTGCCATGATATGATGTTTGTTTGTTTGCTTATATGCTGTGTTTGTATGTTTGAATGGTTGTAGTTGCTTGTAACATCCTGGAATTTCATCGATTTTGAATATTTACTTAATTTTAAATATTTAAATAAATGGTTTTTAAAGTTAAATGACTTATATTCAAATATATGGACTAGTTAAATATCTAAATTGTGAATTAAATATCAATTAAATGGACATAATAGCCTTGTTTGATTCCTTTAATAAATAAATAATAATGGGGAACTCATTTTGTAAATTTATTACAGTGATAAATAGTTCGAAGAAATAACAAGAAAATCAATTGTTATTAGAATGATTGATATTTAACGACGTATTTATAAATGAATTTATTGGATTTTTCCATAATTTTTAATTTGAAAGTTAATTATATTTTCTTTGATGTATTTATGGCAAACGATGATATTTTTGAAATTTCATAAAATAAAATAATATGTGTATTTTATTGCTGATTTATGATCGTGTCGCATTTTAGTGCACGATAGTATTTTTATTTCTGTCGTACGTAGTTTGTACGCGAACGGAATATTGTGTAACGGAGTTTCACAAAACCTTCTTTTCAAAAAAAAATAACTTAATTCAAAATTCAAAATAACTTAATGGTGATTTGATGTGTTGCTTGGAATCTTTGGCTAGCTTGGAAATTTTGGCTAACGTGACAATTTTTTAAACTTATTCTTGAAGTAAGGAACTGACTTTTTGTTTATAAATTAGGCAAGTTCTTCTTGCATTCCTTCCTTCCTTTTTATTCTTTCCTTTCTCCTTTTATTTTTTAAAATTTAGTAAAGCAAAAAAAATGGCCACCATATTAAAAAATAAAAACAATCGATTTACTCCACTAAAAATCATGAAACGATATATATTGATCTCGTATGAAGTTTAGCTTCCAATCCATGTCCATCTTTTTGGTTGTAGTTGCATTGATAGAGTTTGATAGTTTTTTTACCAATCTAGGGTTTAGGCGTAGAGGAGATTAAGGCGGATTTAGGTGAAATAGAGTATGGATTCGTGCTTCTCGAGCAAGGGCGAGTCGGTGGTGCCTCCTTGATCATCGCGACATTAGGGTGGCGTGATGAGGAAACCTAGGTCACACTTCGCATATCTCGATCGAGCTTGGAACTTTTGGGTGGAATGCAGAGCTCTTGCGAAGGGCGATGCATCAGTGTTGTCGGTGGTCGAATCCGTGGAGAGATAGTGGAGTTAGGAGGAGAGAGAAGGTTCAAAGATGGGTTCTTATGCATGTTCCACTATGCATACATGTATAGGGGCATCAATTTTATTTTGGGGAAGATGTATTATTTCGGGTAATTAACTAGTTGAGTAATTAGTGTAAATTAATTAATTTAATTAATCTCGAATCAAATATATTCAATAACTATTGCATATGAGGTCGGATTTGGACGCAGTCTTTTGCGTTGGACTCGTATTGACGTTATCTACACATTGAAGTTAGATTAGTAAATTTGGAGCTAGTAAAATTTTGGGTTAGACCAAAATTGGAACGCAAAAGCATCGATTGGAATTTTGGTGAGTTTACTCACCTCTGTATAAATTATATGATATCTATGTTGCATAAATTCTTATTGAATGCTTGGATAATAGTAGATAGCTTTAATGAAGTATAAATTAATGATAAACTTATAGTGATTTAATTTAATTATGTTTAACGTAGTTAATTTAGTTATACTTCATTTGTGATATCTATTTGGTAGAATAAAACACTGTTCTACTATAATTAAAATGAATAGATTATTTTGGACATCTATCGAGCAGAATAAATCACTGTTCTATGCTTGCAAAGTAAAAAGATAATTTTTGAAGTTAATTAATATGTGGATTAATTAATAAATGTCTTGTTAGCTATTGATTGCTAGTTATTGATAATTATATGTTTGATATTATTATTTTTTTGTTTGGATTTGAATTCCCGCTTGAAAACCGGATTGCATAAATAACTATTGTCTTGTAGGGGACTTTTGTAAAGAGACCCTAAGGGGTTTCTTGCCATTATTAATTTACTACTATACACATCTTACTTATATTCCTATGTTACTTATATTAATGTTTGGTTGAAATATTTGTGACATGCTATTTGATTTGTGTAAGTATCGTTATAGCGACTATCGCAATACCGTCACTTATGAAATATCATCTCTTTAAACCCTTATGTGTATTGAACTTGTGCTTGTATTTTTACAAATAAATGTTTGGTCGTGTTTTTGCGCTTTGAATGTTGTTTAAAACTATATTTTCAAATATATTTTGAGAATTTTGAAAATAAAGGATAAGTGTTGTTTAAAATTTATAAAAGAAGTTATAAATTTGATTAATTATCTTTTTGGGATAATTAACGTTGTTTAAATTTATAAAAAGATCGTACGTCTGAGTATATATCTTTTGGGATAATTAATGTGGTTTTAAATTTAAAATGGTTATTTACTTTAAGTATTTTGTAAATTCTTTTCAAATGGGTTCATGAAGATTTTATAAGTATTTGGAAGGAATTTGGGGTCTTAAATATATTTTAAGTTATTATTTTATCTTAAAGTAAAAGGTTATTTTGAGATATTAATAATAAATTGTTTTAATTAATCATTTTAATAATTATGTTTAAAGTTAATTAATCATTTTAATAATGATATTTAAATTTAATTAATCATTTTAATAATGATGTTTAAAGTTAAATAATTATTTTAATAATGATTTTTAAAGTAAATTATTAACTTTAATAAAGCTGTTTAAAGCTAATATTTTTGATGTGAAAAACGAAGCATAAGTTCGGTTTTTAAAAGTTTGATTCGGATATGGAAAGTGTAGAAAATTTAATTTCCATAAACAATATCGCTAAAATGGAAAGGATTTAGTCATATTTTTAGCACTAAATGTTGAGGTATGGAAAATCATTTCTATCTCGAAGGTTAAAATTATCGTCAAGGCAAGGCATAGAGGTAACACTACCTTAATTGGCACGGCTTTATTTTTACCGAAGGATAGTACAAGTTTGAAATCGGTGAGTGATGACAAGGATAAGAAATTTAATTTCCATATACGATCGTTTTGATTATTCCCGATAGTTGATTTATTAACTATCGTTTCCGCTATCTTTTGTGTATCATCAACCTAAGACGATTTGTTGCTCATTTTGAGCGTTTATATCCTTTGTCGGAAATGACTAAAACCAAACAGCAAGTGAAAGCCATGCTATGTGGGGTTGCTTTTATTAGCGTATCATCACATCTACTCTAGATTGTATTCAGTGGTATATGCATGGAGATGTGAAATACTTGGATTCTCGGTAAGGTTGGCGGGGTCCAGCTTGGACGTGTTTGAGAGGCATTGTAGTTTTTAAGTATATTTTCTAGAGGTGTACTTTTAGTAAGTGGGGTGCACCCTCCTAGTCATTGTTGGAAAATTTCTCTTTTCTTGTTTTTGATTCAAAAAGTTTGAATTATTTTCTTAATTGCATCGAGAAGTGCCTAGAGCTTTTCCCGATATTTAATTATTTGTGTCCATTCTTTAAGTTTGCATTTTGATCTTGTTTATGCCCATTCTTTCAAATTTGGGTTTTACTTTATTTTATTTCCATTCATTCTTGTATGGATGTTGTTCTTGTAAGGTAAAAACTTGTTTCATGTTTAGCAACTTGGTCTTACAGAATTATTATACGTTCCATATTTCTTGAGTTTTCTCACATTGGTTTTCCAGATTGATCTGGGTGTTATTTTATTATAATGCTCGGGTCAGACCGAGTATTTTTCCAGGTTGTTATTGGTTGGACATGGAGCTTATGGAGTAGAGTCGGAGGTCCACCTGCCTTAGTATATTTTTATTTTCGTTGTATTATTATATATGTACCTGTCAGCAATTGTGAGGTCGGGAAGTTATAACTGTCCAGGCTGATGAGGTTTGTTTTTAACTCTGATATACCATGTATTTTAGAGTGACAATTTTTACCGTCTTTGTTATATTATATGTTATCGTTCCGCTGCAAGATTCTATTTCCCTTGTTTGTTCTTTTTATTTTACCTTAACAATCTGCCTTTTCAACAATTGCACGTTCAGCATTGGAATACCTTGATGCATTTGGGGCCAACTTTCAATGGTCGAAAAGTCGAGTCGTTGCATTTGGTATTAGATCTGAAGGTTAAACAAGTACCTTAGCTTTGGTGGGGTAAACTCATTAGAGATAAGTTAAGTGACACCATAGAATGAGTTGAGAGTATTATATATATGAAAGTGTATATGTTATTGATATAAAACGTATTGTGTTAATTGGCCTATTGAGTGGTTTATGAATTTTGGTCGAGACGTAGGATGCCACTGGGTCGATAGGGATTTCTAAACACTTGTACAAGGAAAACACACACAATATTGAATTTTGAAAATTGGTAAAAGAAATATTTTACCTAGGATTAAATATTTTTTATATATAAAGGAATATTTTTCAAATTGATATAGTTATTTATGTTGTGTTTGTTTATTTGAAAATAATGATATTTATTTATTATCATTGTTGTTTGATTAGTCATGCTCAGTTAGTTTAGGAGCATTGATTATTATTTATTTATTGTTAATTTATGTTCGACCAGTTTATGGGCATTTATTGTTTTATAATTATAAGTGCATTAAAACGAACCCCTTGTGAATTAAGTTTCATATTTGACTATAAGGGGTTCGAAGAAAATGTTAAGTTAAAAGTCATCTTTTAATAATGTTGAGTTAAAAGCAAACTTTTAATAAAGTTTTTTAATATAGTCTAAATGGAAAGATAAGATATTTAGAGGATATATAATTGTGAAAATTTTATTACAATAAAGGGGAGTTATTATAATGTAAGATGATTTTAAAAGGTACATTTTATATAAGTATGGTATATAAAATAATCTATATTATTTATAAAAGGTGTTTTATGAGTAAAAAGAGTTTTTGAGAATTTGAATCTCAGTTTTGCTTGAAATGATTTCAAACGAATTTTTAGGGAAGATACATTTTCTTTGGATAGTTCGGGAAAACCATCTCGATTTGTTTTGTGTTAATCTGAATAATCTTCTAAGTGACGATCTAATGTTGCTTAGGAAAACGTTGTAGTGCACTTAGTAAATTATTCTCTTTATCATTGTGCGATCGAAATGAGTTCAAATTCGAACGAACCTAAAGCGAGTGCTAATGAACAAATTGTGAAAATTTTATACATATATAAAAATATATGTAGTATGATTTCAAAAAAGGTTTTGAAATAAAACCAGGTATTTAGGTCTTGAGTTCCTTAAAGGAAATTGATTTAAGATAAAAGGTACTTTGATAAAAGAATGTTTTGATAAATGAAATTTTAAACTCTTGGATATAGAAGGAATAATTTAACTCAAGTTATTAAATGAGTTAAATGGGATAGGAAGATTTTAATAAGAATTGCTTTATTAAAACCATAGTTTTTGTTAATCTTTTAAGTTGTGTAAACTATTTGGTGATATTGGGCCAATCTGTAAACATCATTCCTTACAACACACTAAGGTAAAGAGACCAAATGATTGACTCAGTTTTGAAGACCTATATTTTGGTTGGGCCTCCATCTAAATTTTGAAAATTAAAATAAAATCAACATATTGTATATAGTCTTAAGATGTAGAAGAGTATTATACTAGTAAATAAAGTGGAGTAAGTTTTTACTTGATGTTTTGTAGAGAAATGTCATTATAAAATGTTTATAAACTTAAGTGGAAATTTGTGAAATAACTCATAAATAGTTTTAGTATTGAATGAAATACTAGAAAAAGATTGGTGTAGTTAAGTAACCAATAAAATTATGTAAGTTGTCCAAAGATCATTTTATTCACATGGTTCTTGATCTAGGATTTGGGTACATAACTTTAGAGTGATTCGTACCTGTTCAAAAAAGGATTTCTTACTTGATTCTTATTAGCAAACACTTGATTCGGATTCTTGATAATGGTACTGAGGTTTTTTATCATAGTATATGGCTATGTAAGGAGAACAGAGGTTTCTAATTAAGGGACCTGATCGTAGTCTGCACTAGGCTGGTCGAGTGAGTGATACTAGTTCGAAAGTAAAGTCTCTATATTCGAGCAAGTGGTCGGATCAAATATAGTGTACATATGGTTTATGTACATCATATGGGCTTAAGTATATTTGTATGTTTTGTTGTGTGGTTTAGGAAAATATGGAGGAGTGACTTTAAATTTAGTTTAAGGGAGCTTATGTAATCTACTAAGCAATAACCAAAGGCTGATGAGCGTGACAGTGTTGGTTGTAAACCTAAGCAAAATTCTAAATTCCAAATCTAAGAAAAATCCTTAGACGATTAAGGAAATTGTATACCTAAGAAAAATTCTAAATCTTGTTTGTTAAGTCACTTAACATGTAACATCCCCCTACTTGGAGGCCCAAAACTAACGGCTACGGATGTTGCAGTCATCCATAGTTATTAATCATCGGTGACCAAATACGGCTGTGTTAGATTCATTGATACACAGAAACACATGAATATAGAAAAAAAATAAACTTCAAACAATATCACATTCCATTTCAAAATATTTCCAATTCATTACATAATCCCACAATCACAAATCACGTTCAGAGAAAATATATTTATTACAACATACACCAAGAGCAACATATGAAGATGCCCCCTTGGATGATCAGAGTATATATAGGCAATATAACGACTTTTCCATTACAAACAACACAGCGAAAGCAAATAAAAGAGAACTCTAAATATCTATCATGCCTCCTGCACGTCTCTAGAAGCTTTATTCATCTAATGAGATACCTTAAAATCTCAACTCTCAAACAACTCAAAATCAACTGAGTACCCGAGAGTTTAAGGGGAAAATATAAACTTCGAGTCAAACATAGGCCTGGTATGAATAATAATCCACCATCTCAAATCATTTAGTTATCTAGTGAGACCACGTCGCTTAACGGAATGGGTTTTCTCCTCACTGGTATCCTAAAACCTTTATAAAACCATATATTGTGCTCCTACATCCACAATGGTTAAAACATAGTCATTTCAAAATATTATGATGATATGCAAACATGTTAAAACATACTGGGTTTCCCATCCTCTGTTTAATTGACTCTCTGTCATATTTATAGTTTCTAGGGTCACTATTAACATATTAGTTTTCATGGGATCGCTAATAACCTTTATATAAAATATGGACTCCCTGTCCTATTTCATAGTTTTCGTGGGTGCACTATGAACCTATTGGCCCCTACCAATTAATTTAATGCTACCTCTCCTATGGGTTTAGTTGATTCATGGGTTCCCCTGAACCTATTGGTTACTCCCATAACTTCGCCTTTATCCTAGTTTTCATGGGTTGACTAGGAACCTATTGGCCCCTACAAATATCTTTTCTTCTTATTCTAGTTTTCATAGGTTAACTGGGAACCTATTGACATCTGTCTATAACTTAATCCGGATATAGTTTTCATAGAACCACTATAAACCAATTAGCCCCTGCCAACCACTCCTTATAACATAGTTTTCATGGGATCACTATGAACCTATTGGTAACTCCAATAACTTCCTATTCATAGTTTTCATGGGATCACTATGAACCTGTCTCCCTGACAACTTGCATAATTAAGCATCCTATATTCTGGTCTCCCTGACCTCTTGAATACAATTCTATTCATCCAAGATTTTAATCAATTTATATTCACTACTGGGTTAGCCTAGCCGGTTCTTCTACCCTTTATCCTCAAATTGCAGTTATGGGTCCATTATAATGTGAATATATTCATATTTGAAGAAGCAAACATAATTACAAAACAATACCACTTCCGTGGGTTTTGATATAAAACATGGTTAATCCCTTTAAACTATTATTTAATCAACGATAGCTTCTTTTCAAAACCATTACAAAAACCCCTTTAATTTAGCCATGGTTTTTTTCCTTCAAAAATGAGTTTGGGTTACAAAACCTTTCGACACCTTCGAAACCTTGCTTTCGACTTCATAGGATGACCTCCTTCGAAAGCATTAAAATCTATCTTCAAAACATTAGGTTCCTGCCTTTTTAATACTTTAAAACCTCCCTTTCGAAACCTTTCGATTGTCTTAAAGCATTAACATTTAACTTTAGAAGCATAGCTTCGAAACCAATTGAAAGTACCCCTTTCGAAACCATTGGAAGTAGCCCTTCCGAAATCATTGAAAGTCCCCCATTCAACAACATTGGGTTTATACTTAAAATATTATTTGGGTCAAAGTGAATATAGGTGAAAGCTTCTCTTTCGAAACCATCCTTTACCATATAAAAATATTGGGGGAAACATGATGGCGCCGACACCATCTCTTTCGAAAGCTTTAAACCATTTAAAAAAAACATTGAAGGATAGCATCGAAACCCCTTTCAAACCAATTATCTTCGAAAGCCTTTAGGAAGTGACTTAAAACATCTTTAAAACAAACATTAGCTTTCGAAAGCCTTGATGACTTCAACACCATCGAAAGGCTAAAGAACGGCAGCATGGCTTCGACTGGGTCGAAACCCCTTCTTTCAAAGCATTCTTTTATAAGTAAAGGAACCCATTCGAAAGAAAACTTTTGTTAATGGCAACCCTTTTGAAACCTTTCAAAATCCTCTTTCGAAACCATTTTCTTCGACTCCTTCGAAGGCTTAAACAAAACAAAGGCAGGAGCTTCTCTTTTAAAAACAAACCAAGGTAGTGACTCCTTCGGAAGCCATGCTTTCGACACCTAACCTTTCGTCTTTCTCTAATCCACTACGTACCATCTTTGTGATACCTTGTGTATTGGTTTCGGCTTAGTAGGTTTTGACTAGGTTGAAGGCAAAAGCTCTGTGTCGAAAGGTACCTCCAAAGTAGGTGAAACAATCTTTTCTGAGTAAATCTAGTTTTATACTAATTAAAGTAAACCTTTTTCTAACTAACCTACCATGTGTCAACATCAGATTGGTTGCCTTAACTTTTTTAAATTCTTTACTAAAATAACTGCCTCTAATTTCAGATCTAAACAATGGTTAAGTTAATCAAATATGCCCTTCCATTAAGCAAAACCAATTTTGTAAAGAAGTCCATCTTCTAAAATAATTTAATTTGCATAGAAAATCACTTTGGAAAAGTCCCCAAAAATTCCAGAAATTCACTTTAATCATATTTTCTAACACATCAAAATTCCAAACCTAAATTCTTAATATATTTCCCAAAATAAATTTATAAACCCAAATAACCATATTTTTCTTCGAAAATTCATAATAATTTTTCCATAGCTTAAAAAATTATCGAAATTGAAACCCAACTCCAAAATCTTATTTTACTTAACATAAAAAATTTCCATGGCATTTAAACATCAATAAAATAGGTTTTACCCTAAAACCGTGTATAAATCCATTTAAACAATCTTGTTTAAATTAAACAAATCAATATTCAAGCATATAATCATCCAATTCACCATAAACATGAATTTACCCTTAAATTTGAAAACATATGATTAAAAACAAAATAGAGATAGAATTATTATTCACCTTGATTAAGATAAGGAGATTGGATTGAGATTGATTTCCCCAAAGCTTGATTCTCTAACTTTTAATTGAATTCCTTTTCTCTTAATGATCGGCCCTTCCTTAAGCTTTTGGTTTGCATTTCAAAATGACGTGAATGGGAATATGGTAGGAATGAAAATATATATAAGGGTAAGGGTTATGGGCAGCAAATTCCTAATATACCCTTATGTAATTTGGTTAACCCAAAAACCATTCTTAAGCCTATTAATTATTTTATTAGGCACGGCCTTAATTAAGTTCATTCAAATCTCAACCCCCTTATCACTTAACATTTACATTATTCTATTTAATTTATCTAATTAAATCTCCTGAATAATGTTATCAAAAATTAGGGGTGTTACAGACTCCCCTCCTTAAAGAATTTCGTCCTCGAAATTCAGCAAGGACTAAATAATAAACATAACAATCATTTGTAACGACTCCTAACAACCATACTAGTCTACCTGACCAGGAATTATCTATATAAATCTATTATAGACATACCCTCAAAGCAGATTAGGATAAGTATCTTGAATCATGTCCTCTGTCTCCTAAGTACAGTCCTTCTCGTTGTCGCTCGACTGAACTTTTACCTACTTGATTGTCTTGTTCCTTAATCTTTTCTCATCTCTCACAACAACCCGAACTGGTTGTCGGAGGAATAGTAGCCTCTGGATCATGCATATACTTGCGAAGATGAGACACATAAAATACATTATGGACACCTTCCATACTGCTTGGCAACTCTACTCTGTATGCGAGCTTTCCAATCCTTTTTGTAATCTGGAATGGACCAACATATATCGTGCCAGTTTCCCTAACTTCCCGAACCGTACCACACCCTTCATTGGTACCTTAATGAAAACCCTGTCTCCAACTGAGAATTCTAGGTCTTTACGCCTCTTATCTACGTAACTCTTCTGTTTGGATTGAGCTTCCTTCATCTTTTCTCGAATCAACTCAATCTTCTTTGACGCCTCCCTAACCAAATCTGGACCTAAGACCAATCTGTTTCTAGTCTACAACCAACATACAGGGGATTTGCATGGTCTTCCATATAAAGTTTCAAAAGGCACCATTCTTATACTAGTCTGATAACTATTATTGTAGGAAAACTCAATCAAATGTAGGTGATCCTCACAAGATCAACCAAAATCCAACACACAAGCTCTCAACAAATCCTCGAGTACCTTATTGACTCTCTCTGTCTGGCCATACATCTATGGGTGATATGCAGTACTCATCATGAGCTTAGTGCCTAACACATCATGTAGACTCTTCTAGAATTCGCTAGTGAATAAAGCATCTTTGTCGCTGACTATGCTACTAGGAACTTCATGAAGTCTAACTATGTTCTTCATGAATAACTTCGCCAAAACAGGTGCCATCTTGGTCGACTTTACTGGAATGAAATGGGCACTCTTGGTCAACCTGTCCACAATGACCCATATACTCTCATTTCCTCCGCTTGACCTTGGCAACCCATCTATAAAATCAATGGATATCAAATCTTATTTCCAAACTGTAATCTCTAGAGGTTGAAGTAACCCAATCGGCTTCTGATGTTCGGCTTCACTTGTTGACAGTTTACACACATCCTAACCCACAAGCCAACATCCCTCTTCATGCCTTCCCAATAGAAGCTCCGCTTCATATCCTAATACATCTTGGTCCCTCCAGGATGAATCATAAATTTGGATCGATGACATTCCCCAAGAACTTCTTTCCTTAAGTTCTCCACGTCTGGAACGCATAATCGCCCCTTCTTTCTCAGCCATCCTCTCTGGTCAAGATAAAAATCTTTCAAATCATCGACCTCGGTTCCAACCTATCGCCTTCTAATCCTCTAGGATAACAGGGGATCCTCTTTCTACTTAGAAGCAATTCTCTCAATCAACACTGGTCGAACTTTTAAACAGGACAACATGGCAGTACTCTGACTAGAACTAGCAGTCGATCTTAATTGTACACCACAGCTGGCCAAAGCTTCTAGATCCTTCCATTCTGCCAACATAGCCAACACCGCATTCTGATGTCTTCTGCTAAGAGCATCCGCTACTTTATTACCTTTCCCCGGGGTATATTCTATACCAAAATCATAAGCAGCCAAAAACTCCAACCACCTCTGTTGCCTCATATTCAACTCCTTCCGAGAGAATAAATATCTTAGAGACTTATGATCGGTATACAACTCAAATCTCTCCCCAAGAGATAATGCCTCCAAATCTTCAAGGCAAAAATTACCGCTTCCAACTCCAAATCATGAGTAGGATATCTCACTTCATGCGGTCTAAGCTGCCTAGATGCGTAGGCAATGACTTTGCCCCTCTGCATCAACATTGCTCCCAATCCAGTTCCACATGCATCAATATATACCACCAACCCTTGGTTTCCATCTGGAACTACCAACACTGGTGCATTAGTCAACAAATGCTTTAACTTAAGGAATGCTTCCTCACATTTGTCAGACCAAACAAACTTCACCTCTTTCTTGGTAAGCTTAGTCAAAGGCGTTGCTATCCACGAGAAATCCTTAATAAATCTCCGGTAATAGCCAGCAAGCCCAAGAAAACTTCTGATCTCGGTCACCGTCTATGGTCTCTTCCAATTGTTCACAGCTTTGATCTTATCTGGATCGACTGACAATCCTTTCCTAAAACCACGTGACCAAGGAACTTAACCTCTTTCTTCCAAATATGACACTTGAAAAACTTCGCCTTTAGCTGATTCTGAAAGGATGTATGGATCGTATGTTTATATCTAATATGCAAGTGTAGTAAAATGCTAGCTTATAGTTAACAGAGTAAAGTAAATAATAGTAAGGAAACAATCACACCATATTTTTTATACTGGTTCGGACCTCCCGTCCTACATCGGACCTCTCGTCCTACATCCAGTCCCAAAGCTTCTCTTCGGCTTTAACTAGTAAACAACACTCACTTTGCTTGGAGGAATAGGCTTAATACAAAATTTCTTTCTGAGACAAGTATGTGTTTTGGAAAATACTGATTTTGACTGCACAGTACAAATCTTCCTATAATCTCCTTTGAGTAGTATATGTATGTGAAGCTTTTGATTTCAGGAAGTGATAAAGTCTAAAATGGTTTGCTTTTAGAAATCAGAATATGCAAAAGAATGTAGATATAGGATTCAAAAAATTCAAGTGCTTTAATTCTTAAAATCTTCGCATATATATAGATGGTGAAGAGTTTTTGTGAAGAGTAATATCCATTAGAGTTTTCTGTTTCAATCTAAAGGTTGTAATCATCAAGAAGGAAGAGGTGCGGTGAAGAGTTGTGAAACAGCCATTAGATTGAAGCAGATGTCTTTTCAGTGTATAAGGCTGTTGCTCAGCACATATGTCTGGCTATAAGTTCAGACGTCTGAGCTTGTAGTCAAAAACAGACGTCTGAAAGTTTTATCAGACGTCTGATGTAAGTTTGGTTGAAAAAACAGAAGCTTTAGTTAGACGTCTGATATGTAATGTCAGACGTCTGACATCTGCTGTTTTTTTATTTCAGCCTTTTGACATACGAAGTATTAAAAGAATTTTTCATGCAATGCTTGTGTTTAATAATAAATACTAAAGGAGATTTTACAAGTTATATTTATGACAATAACAACTCTATATTGGCATTTCTAATACTGATGATTCTTCTCCTTTGTTAGTTGTCTTCAAGTTGAACTCTGAAAGCTTTTTCCTATAAGTAGATTGAATATATATTGTATGTGTATGATTGTATAGTTGTTGTCATCGAAATCATAGAATAGTGGTTCTAACATTCTCCCCCTTTTGATGATGACAACTATACAATCGTTTGGTAAACATATAACTCCCCCTAAATGTGATTCCTCCCCCTATATACATGTAATATGACATTTCTCCCCTTTTGGCATAATCAAAAAATAATATAGATGAACTGAAAAATATAAGTCCACAGTAAAGCAAAGAAAACTGTAAAAAGTTATACAAGCATTCAGCATTAGAATAAAATAACAGAGATACATAAATGAATATGGCCGAACGTACTAAAAATCTTACTGATGGTTATAAATACCAAAGAAGCTTGATGAGTCTTCATTATATGTTCCTTGTTGTCATTGAGACTAGTCAGCATATTCCTCATTTTCGTGAATAGAGAGACCCTGGAATGATGGGTAATAACTGTAATCCTGGGGGTCGTGTGAAGCATGAGGATCTTCTAAAGGGAACGATAAACCTTCACTCTCTTCAGTGTCCAAACAAATAGGCGCTTTGCCAAGACGAGAGTGCTGTGGAGGTTCCTATGAAGGCCCTGCGCCTGAAGATGGGCCTGTGCGGAAAACTGGTGGTGGTGGTGGTGTAGGGGACGGGAAAAGGACGAGCGGGAGGAAGAAAGACCATGAACCTTTCGGAGAACCTTTCCCAAGGTTGAAACGACCTTATCTAACGTTTTTTCTACTTTGGTCATACGAGTGAAAAGGACCGCTCCAAACGTGACATCTTTTTGTCTAGCACCTGTTGATTTAGGGAGAGAAGGCATTGATTTTGTAGTGCAATATCTCAATAGTTCTCTCCTAGACCTACTGCTATTCTAGCTTCCTATATTTCAGAATCAGAGTAATACTCTGTAGACGCTGAAGCTCTAGGTGGTTGGGAAGGCCGAGTTAGAGGTGCTTGTTGATGTTGTCGAGGAGCTTGATATTGGGAAAATAGAATAATGTTCGGCGGTGTCTCTGGGAGATGCATTAAAGAGAGAAATCTAATGCTACTATCCTTTATAGATATTTCGTCATATTGGGAGAGATATGAAGGAATTCCCAACGATTGTAGAATTCTCATGGTGTAGGGAGCATAAACAATGCTACGATGGGTTGGAGTCCAAAAACTTTTAATTTGGTCAAAAATGTATTATGCCCAATTTACTTTAATTTGACCAAAAATAGCATATAAAGCTTTATGGTCGTCATCGTAGACTTGTTCATGATTTCCTAATCTAGGGATGACAGTGTTTATGAGCATTCTGTTAAGAAGTCGTGCTCGTGGACGAAAATTTGATGGTTTTAATTTTCGAAAGTCGTCATCCCAGATAAGATGAGTAACAACATCTCTAGGGGCATAGCGTTTATTAGGAACTTGTTGTAATGGAATTCAATCATAAGAGAAATTAAGTATTTGCCTAACCATTTCAGCATTGAGTTTAATCAAATGACCATAAACACTAGTCCAGATCCAGTTATCCTCATCAGAAGGATTCCAAAGAGTTAATGAGAAAAGATTAATTAAGAAAAGAAATGCCGCTAGTTGGTCAATTTTTCCGGCATTATCGTCATAGTTGACCAGGTGGTATAGCCCAGCATCCTCAAGCAGATCTATGGTATCATAGTGGATGAATCGGCGAACAGGGTAGAAAGTTCCGGTGTGGAAGGGCTTTTTCTCTAGTTCTTGAAGCCGTTGTTTTCCTTGTTGCTTCTCTATAATCCATTCGTCAATGTGGTGATCGGTTACAAATTGCTGAGAAGGTGGCTGAGAGCTTTGTCTCGAGGAAGGTTTGCGACGTTTTGGTACTGGATTTCTTAGTTTTAGGGCCATTGATTTGGGAATTTTGAGAGAAAATAGAATTGGGATTTAGGGTTTTCTTGAGGGTTTGGCAAAAATGAACGGTGAAAATGAAGAAGGATGTAAAAGTTAATTTATAGGACAGTGAAAAGGTGGGGCAGAATATGCGTTCAGACGTCTGGTGTTAGGGTAACAAACGTCTGAGCATGGTAATGTTCGTAGTCAGAGAAGTCTCTCAGACGGCTGGATAATATAGCAGACGTCTGTTTTTGAGATTGTAAATTTTCCAGTGCGTAGTGTCAGACGTCTGATGATGAGCGCAGACGTCTGTGCTAAAACAATTATGTTTTTTTATTTAACAGAGGGTTCAAACAGACGGCTGATTTTATGTTCAGACGTCTGTGCTGAAACATTCCGTGGTTTTTCTTCTAGAGAGTGTGAACAGACGACTTGTGATTTTAACAGACATCTGTGTTGAAAGAAAGAAAAATATATATTGATATTGATGTTTCCTATTTAGACGTCTGTCTTCAGTTGTTAATAGATAACCTTGTATACGTCCAGACGTCTACCTTTCCTTTCATACGTCTGGTTGGAGAAAAAAATTAATTTTTACCTCTATGAATTTATTTATATCAATATTTTATTGAAAATGAAGAAAATGCAAATAATTGAAGCATATTTATATTATATATACATATATATATACACATATATATTAACCGTCGATAAATTCTTTAGTTGTTAGCCGGGGAGTCAGAAGAATAACTGTTTTGTTTTTCCCAAGAATTTGGTTCAACCTTGGTGTGCTCGGTTGACAGCCGAAGTGGTGACTAGTAAGGAGGCACATGACTACGTTATGCTTGCGATGTCCCTGATGGAGTAAGGGGTATGCCCTAGGGGCAATTATGTAATTTGTACATATATCTAACTCGTTGACCAATCTTGTTCGAAATAAAGGTATTTTCTTTCTATTATATACTTGATATAATGTGGTTATATTAATTAATAAATTTAATTAAAATTATATTTAATAGAAAATCCATAAATGGTATGTTTTGTGACAGTAGTTACAAAGTGTTGTAACCGTGAGTAATTTATCATAATGAAACAAATGTACCATTTTAAATGTTCCTAGTCAAGATGCATCGAGACGGGATATCGATGTATCCGTTGAGACTAGAGTACATAACGCTCTCTAAATGTTGGGCAGTATATTACTCATGACTGCTGAGGGCACCAAGGGGTTACGTACTGATAGTTATTGGATAACTATGGAACGACTCACTCGATAGTTTTCTGTTGGTTAATATAACTAAGGTCAAATAGAAAATATCGGTGTGACTAATTTACACAATTCTTTCGACTTGAGAATACTGTCAACCTTCAATACGAAAAACTCTGCTTTGATTATAGTCAAATCATGGAACGACGTCCATCAAGTGATTATAGTTGGGTCGAGTGGAAGTATTGGTAGGAAGACACTATTTAAGAGAGGATTCATCACTTCAGTTATATGAGGTTAGTATCATGGTCAACTCAAGTCAACCCAAAGTCAAAATCTCTAGCAGAGTAGTACGGTTAATAATAATTGTTATTATTGAACCAAGGATTTTATGTTTGGACTATAGAGTTGAATATGGACAATATTGGAATTTTGACCATTACCAAATTCCATAAATCCAAAGTGATACAGTTTTTGACGAAGAGAATTGGTGTATATAAATGTCACTAACAGGTAACGCTTATTAAATTAAATAAGATTTTACTAAAATGAATAAGCGATAAATTTGGCCATAATGTCACACCACTTGCTAAGTGACGTGTGAACGTTAACATTCGAATAGTTCGGTGTTAATTGCTGACCAAATTTACACCCAAGAGTTACACAACTGAAATGATAAAATTCCCTTAAGACTGAATGATTTAATTAGTTTATAATTTTTATAAACAAATTAAATTAATTAATATTTATGAAATATTAATTATAAAATTTGAATATGGTTTGAGAAATAAAAATTGTTAAATATTTATAATAGTTATAAATGTACCAATCGATATACGATATCGATAAGCGATTAAATTAGATTTAATTGCATAGCATTTTGGCTTGGGCTTAAATAAGTTTAAAGCCCATCATTAGGGCTGCAAATTTCGGTTTTGACAAGTTATTAGAGGCGGCTAAAACTTAGGATTAGACCGAGAGATGGATGACTAAGATTAAGAGAGAATAGGTAATGAGATTGTCCTAATATCTCTCTTGTAAAAGGCTATATATATATATATATATATATATATATATATATATAGATCTCTAAACCCTTAATCAAAAACAACTTTTGGCTGCCATAATTATCAAGTTTTCTGGTCGAAATTAATCCACATATCAGTTCTAAGAATCTCAAATCAATTCAAGTTAAGTAAAAGCACTATTTGATAGAAAAGGTCGACGATTCCAGACTTGCAATATGACGGATTGAGCATAACTAGAGAAAGGAGTTCATTGATTCAACTGGACTCAAAGGCATCATCAATTGGTATTTTATTTATATATTACAATAATCATATCATATTTTATTATTTAATATTGATTAATCCTAAATCTGTATATATATTAATGATGTATATCTAGTTAGGTGATATTTTCGTAGGTATATGTAGTTGTCACAAATTAATTTGGTTACGTGCATGGTTATATTATCATGTGTTATAACTTATGTATAAAAAAATATAATTTGCTGTAAAAATTAAAATTTGTCATTATTAATTATTTTATGTATATTTATTTATTTATTTAAATATAGACTAATGTATATTTTAAACATATAATTACATATACGTATATTTATAATGTATAAATAGCTTATAATTTTTCCTTATGCCTATTTATACATAATATGAATTTTAAAATTCGAAAATAAATTTTTTATATATATAAATAATTTTAAATTATCCTTTATTGATTATTTGAATTGTTTATTATATCTAAAATAATTATTGCACTAAAAAATCGATTTTATATTTTTCTAAATTATTACACCTATGCAGTAACCCATAGAAAATTTTTCAGGATTTTTTAATAATATTTAATATTTTTAATATTTAAATTATTTCAGTTGAACATTTATTTTATTTATTAAAAATAATATATTATTTCAAAAAATAATGAAAAAAATTTTGAACCTATATTTTATGATCCTAAATTTTTTAAAATTTTAAAATTTGATTTTTTAATATTTATTACTAATATTTTTAATTATTATGACCAAAACTATTAATTATATATATATAACAATGATAAAATTATAAAATTATTATTTTATGTTTGTTATGCTTATTTCGATCTGGAAATAATTTTAAAATATATATATTTATATTTTAAGTATTTGAATGTAATTAATTATTCATATATATACATTTTATTTAACCTTATATATATATATAATTTTAATTTATATATATGTATGTATGTATGTATGTATGTATAATTTTATATGTTTAATTATGTGTATATATATATATATATTTATACAAATGTTTTAAATTATATATATATATATATATATATTTAGTTTTGAGACTTTTAGTTATAAAATATATTTTAAATATAAGTGTACGTATTTATATAAATATACTTTGCATTATAGATTTATGCACATATTTAGACAACATACAATACATTCTAAATGAGCTAATATGTCCGTTGCGATGTAAATCCCAACATCTATATACGTGCATGTTATACCCTTCACGGATTATTATGTTACACAAGCACACACATATGTATATGTATATGATACATGTATATATATAAATTAAATCATTCAATTAACTTTACATTACAAAATACTTAAATTTAAATAAAACACATGATTTTATTTAAAACAAATTTAGAATTGTTCTAAATGAATTAGACTTCATAGGCCCAATAAAGATTCAATAGGATAAAAAAAAATTGAAACACACCCACCACTACCGCTGCGGGCTGGTCCACTTCCAACAGTCCCTTCACCCTATAATTGTCGTGGAGTGACCTTGTGAGTTCTGGAAGGAGTTTCCCTTAAATGCGGAGATCTTACATGCATGCAATCCTTTGTTGGAGAATGGCCACATATGGCGAGGATGCATTTTTCAAGGAAGTTTAAATGAGCTCCCTGTTGGCGTTGTTCGTAGTACATCTCTCTTTGTACTCCTATCATTTCCTATTGGTAATGATGGATATCATCAACTTTGTTGGAGAGTGAGGCTGATTGAAGTTCAATTCCATGTTTGGCTTTCTTTCCTTTTGGAGAGTAGCTTGTATGGTAAGTTGGCGATGGAATGATGTTATGGGATGGAGATGATTTAGGCGTGACTTTAAATGAAGAAGTATAAGTACTTCCGAAAGAGGGTGAGGTGTAGTCGATAACAGAGTATGTAGAATCATGATCCGAAGACATTTTTGATATACTAGTTTTGAAAGCTGTTTCTTTGGTTAACATTTTTTTTGGATAAAATTCTTGATGAAGTTCTCATATATATAGGAATTTTTATATACTATTTTAAGAGTAGGTTCTGTTTATTCATTGGTAAACAATGTCAACCATAAGACATTAGTTGGATAAAAAAATATGTGGTTTAGAAAATAGTTGAAATTTCAACCAGTGAAAGAAAAAAATGACTAAAAAAAATCTTATTATTGATCGTGTAATGGTACGATACCTAGTTCACATCTTAACTTAATAAAATTTTGTTCGCTTAGAGGTTTTGTAAAAATATTAGCTATTTGATTTTGGGTGTTCACAAATTCTAGAGTTATTGTTTATTTTTCGACATTATCTCTTAAAAAGTGATGACGAATATCTATGTGTTTTATTCGAGAATGATTTATTGGGTTTTAGATAGGTTTATTGCACTAGTGTTGCACAAAAAATTGGAGATTTGTTTATAATTTTTCCCAAATCTTTAAGGGTTTATTGCATTTGTATTACTTGAGCGCAAGCTAAAGCGGCAGCAATATATTCTGCTTCACAAGTTGAAAGTGATACACAATTCTGTTTTTTACTAAACCACGAAACTATAGACTGACCGATAAAGTGATAGGTGTCACTCGTACTTTTCCTATCAGTTTTACAACCACCAAAATCTGCATCGCTATAGGATACAATTTCAAAGGAGCTATCTTTAGGATATAAAAGTCCATAATTCGTAGTTCCGGTTAAGTAACGCTAAATACGTTTAACTGCCTGATAGTGTGAATCTTTAGATCATGCTTGAAATCTTGCACACAGACACACACTCATCATGATATCGGGTCTACTAGCCGTTAAGTATAATAATGATCCTATTATACTTCGATATAACTTTTGATAAAAACCCTTTCCTTTTCATCTTTATCTAAATGTGTAGTTGTGCTCATGGGGGTTGGTTTACTAGATGTTTTTTCCATTCCAAATCGCTTTAACAAATTATGACAGTATTTTTCTTGATTTATAAAAATACCATTTTCTAACTGTTTAATCTATAATCCTAAGAAAAAATTTAATTCTCCCATATGTGACATTTCAAATTCATTTTTCATGATATCTGCAAACTCGTTACATAGATTTTCATTCGTTGATCCAAATATTATGTCATCAACATATATTTGAACAACTAAAATATCATTTTGATTTCTTTTTATAAATAAGGATGTATCTATTTTTCCAACTTGAAAACCATAATTTATTAAATGAGTTTTTAGTCTATCATACCAAGCACGAAGTGCTTGTTTTAAATCATACATAGCCTTTTTTAGTTTATATACATGTTCAGGGAATTTTTAATGTATGAACAATGGGGGCTGCTCAACATACACTTGTTCTTTTATAAAACCATTTAAAAAATCACTTTTTACGTCCATTTGAAATTTTTTAAAATTATGATGACATGCGAATGCAAGTAACGTTCTGATGGCTTCTAGACGTGCGACTGGAGCAAACGTTTCTTCATAGCCAATGCCTTCCTCTTGATTATATCCTTGTGCTACTAACCTTGCTTTATTACGAACAATATTTCCATTTTCGTCGGTTTTATTTTTATATACCCATTTAGTTCCGATTACAGATTGATCCGTAGGTTTTGGTACAAGTTCCCGTACTTCATTTCTTTTGAATTGATTTGGTTCTTCTTGCATCGCGATAATCCATGATTCGCCTTTTAAAGCTTCTTTATAAATTATAATTCTTAGGTTCAAAATTGGAAATAAATGCTACGTGACTCATTTGATTTAATTAATGTCTTGTAGAAACTCTTATATTTAAATCACCAATTATATTGTTAACTGGATGATTTTTCAGAATAAGAGGTGGTGATCTTAATGAATTATTGTTATCAACCATATTTTTATCATTGTTATATATATTTGTGTTACCTTCAGAAAGTTTTAGTAAAAACTCATCATCATCATTGTTTTTGGTAATGGGAAAATTTTCGTCAAAAGAAATGTATAGACTTTCTTCAATGGTACTGGTACGTTTATTAAATACTCTATAAGCTTTGCTACGATCTGAGTATCCAATAAAGATACCTTCATCAGCTTTTGAGTCAAATTTTCCAAGATTATCCTTAGTATTTAGTATAAAATATTTTGAGCCAAATATTTGAAAATATGATACTTTGGATTTTTTTACCAAAAAGCATTTCATAACAAGTATTTTTAGTTAAAGGACATAATGTAACATGATTCAATACATAACAAGCAGTAGCTACAGCTTCTGCCCAAAAAACTTTTTGGTAGATTACTACTGTTGAGCATAGTTCGTGCACATTCTTGTAGTGTACGATTTTTCCTTTCGACAACACCATTTTGTTGCGGTGTTCGTAGAAATGAGAAATTATGTGTAATTCCCTTTTTGTTACAAAAAATTTCAAAAATTTCATTTTCAAATTCACCTCCGTGATCACTTCCTATACTTTTTATTTTAAGATTTATTAAATTTTTAATTCTTTTAGCAAAATTTTTAAATATTTCAAAAGTATCACTTTTATGTTTAGGAATAATGTCCATGTATAACGTGAAAAATCATCTACAATAAAAAATACATGTTTTTTATGATTTATTGATCGTATTTCAGTAGGTCCAAATAAATCAAGATGTAATAATTCTAAAAGTTGTTTGGTAGAAATTTCCTTTTTTGATTTAAAATAACTCCTTTTCAGTTTGCCATATTGACATGCATCACATAAATGTTTAAATTTATAATTTATTTTAGGGAGACCTCTAACCAAATTGTGTTTAGCTAGTTTGTTTAAGGTCTTAAAGTTTATGTGACATAATCTTTTGTGCCATATAGACGAGTCATTAAAATTCATAGCTAGACATAAATCACTCTAGTTATTAAATTTCATATTTAAAACATAGATGTTTATTTTCCTCAATCCTTCGAAAATCAAATTTTTATCTTGATCGAATATATTGCATTTATTCTTTTCAAAATCAATTTTAAATCCTTTATCACAAAGTTGACTAATGCTTAACAGATTATGTTTTAAGTTTTTAACTAAAAGAACATTTGTAATAACAGGTGAAGTGGACATACCAATATTGATGAGATCCCTGATTCCTATGACAAATCCTTTTGAGTTATCTCCAAAAGTTACAGTACCACCATCTTTGTATGTTATATTCGATAACATTTGTGCATTTCCAATCATATGTTTGGAGCATCCGCTATCGAGTATCCATTTCTCCTTGTTATTTGATTTTCTTTTTGGTACCTGCAAGATAAAAACAGTTTAATTGGTACCCACTTCTTTTGTTGGGGTCCTAAGTGTTAGAAAGAGATGGTTGCCATACCCAAGAGTGTTTGGGACCTTTAAAAAGATAATTTTTATTATGAACAACATTTTTCAGATAGTTATCTATGTGTTTTTGTCTAATTAGTTTGTTATTGGATTTCAGAATCCATATTTTAATTATTTTAGTGTTAGACATCTTTTCTGCAGTATCTGACTTCTTGAACCTATTATATAGTTAACTATAGTTTTTATGTTTTGAAGATTTCTTAAATCCTAATCCATTTCGATTTCTAGGTGGTTTTGAAATTTTGATCAAGTTATCCAAGTTCTGCTTTCCTTTATTAAATTTCGAAACATTGTTGGTAATCTTGTCTAACTTATCATTAAGATGAGAAATTTTGGATTTTAATGTTTCTACATCATTCTTTAATATAACGTTTTCTTTTCTAATTTCATCATTTTCTAGTTTAAATTTTCCTATTTCACATAATAATGAGTCATTTTGAATAGATAAATTTTTATTTTTCTCTTGTGAAGTTTCTAATTCTTCTTCTAAAATGGTTTTTTCATCTTTTAATAGACCTATTTCAAGTTCCATACGATTAATTTTGGCAACATACTCTTTATTTAGTTTTTTAGTTTCTTTATATTTGTCATCTAATTCCATGCTAAGTTTTAAAATTTCATCATAAGTAAGATCAGGACATACCTCCTCAGTGTTTGCCATGAAACAGACATTAGCCTGCTCAGAATCACTATTGTTGTCGTTGTCTAATAATGAAGTCAAATCTGAGTCATCCCAAGTTACTTGAAAAGCCCGTTTTCTTTTCTCGAATTTCTCAAATTTGCCTTTCTTTTTGTCATTATTAAGTTTTGGGCATTGTTTCTTCATGTGTCCGAACATGTCACACCCAAAGCATTTGATTGAAGTTTGGTTGGATGAATTTGAATTTCCTCCATTTTGAGATCTCGTCATCCTTTTGAATTTCTTGAATTTGTTGTAATTTTTGGCAATAAATACGATCTCATCTTCATCTAAGTCTGAGTTATTATCATTGGAATGGAAGGCTATATTTTTCTTTTCATTGATTTGTTCTTTTCTTGCCTGCAAATTTACTTCGTACAACATCAAATTTCCTATCAATTCTTCAACTTTTAGTGGAGATAAGTCATTTGCTTCTTCAATGGCCAATACTTTTCATTTCCATTCATTTGTTAAGGAATTTAAAATACGTGTAAATAAATCAAAATCTGTAAATTTAACTCCAAGTGCCATGAGATCGTGTTGGATAGTTTGAAATCTAGCATACATATCACCAATAGATTCATTTTCTTTCATTTTAAATGAAGAGAACTGATTTTGTAAAATAGAAATCTTTGTTTGCTTAACTTTTTTAGTGCCTTCATGAGTGATTTGTAGTGTACACCATATATCATATGCAGTAGTGCACAACATGACACGTGAGAATTCATTTTTATCAAGTGAACAGAACAAAACATTCATAGCTTTAGCATTGTTTGTTGTTGTGTTCTTTTGGGCATCTGTCTAAGTGCTTATATTTGTTTCCGGTGCTACATATTTAACTTGTGTTGCTTGCCAAATTTCTAAACCATTTGCTTCCATAAAAATACGCATACGTGTGAACCAGTAAGCATAATTTGATCCAGTGAACAGTGGTGGACGTGTAGTTGATTGTCCTTCTTGAAATGTACTTGCCAAAATAAATACGTTTCAATTATGTGTTACTGTGAATTGAAATATCCGTGCTAAGATACCACTGTTGTGTAACGGCGGTCGGACCAAGCTCCCCATCTCCGACACATGGCGTTTTGCATATGGGTTGGCACACACTTTGTTGTAACAAAAGGAATCCTCAATGTTACGTGCCTACCAACCCATATTTATACACCACTTCTCCAAGTTATTTAGCGATGTGGGACTTTCCAAATCCGAACCGTCGTTCCTCCTTTAAAACATGCGAGACAACCCTAATAGTCTCCCCCTTGACTCGCATCCCCTTGCGGTAACCTATGAGAGCACTACCGTGTCTACATGGCCCAGTCTGTAACCATCGCCTTTGATACCAAATGAAAGGATGTATGGATCGTATGTTTATATCTAATATGCAAGTGTAGTAAAATGCTAGCTTATAGTTAACAGAGTAAACTAAATATAGTAAGGAAACAATCACACCAGAGTTTTTATACTGGTTCAGACCTCCCGTCCTACGTCCAGCCCCGAAGCTCCTCTTCAGCTTTAACTAGTAAACAACCTTCGCTTTGCCCGAAGGAATAGGCTTAATATAAAAGTTCTTTCTGAGACAAGTATGTGTTCTAGAAAACACTGATTTTGACTACATGGTACAAATCTTCTTATAATCTCCTTTGAGTAGTATGTGTATGCGAAGCTTTTGATTTCAGGAAGTGATAAAGACTGATATGGTTTGCTTTTAGAAATCGGAGTATGCAAAAGAATGTAGATATAGGATTCAGAAAATTCAAGTGCTTTAATTTTTAAAATCTTCATATATATATATATGGTGAAGAGTTTTTGTGAAGAGCAATATCAATTAGAGTTTTCTGTTTCAATCTAAAGGTTGCAATCATTGAGAAGGAAGAGGTGGGGTGAAGGGTTGTGAAAGCAGCCGTTAGATTGAAGCAGATGTCTTTTCAGTGTATAAGGTCGTTGCTCAGCATAGACGTCTGGCTATAAGTTCAGACGTCTGAGCTTGTATATAATTTTTAGTCAGAAGCCAGAAACAGACATCTGAAATTTTTATCAGACGTTTGAAAGTTTTATCAGACGTCTGATGTAAGTTTGGTTGAAAAAACAGAAGCTTTAGTCAGATGATTAATATGTAATGTCAAACGTCTGACATCTGTTGTTTTCTTTATTTCAGCCTTTTGATATATGAAGCATTAAAAGAATTTTTCGTGCAATGCTTGTGTTTTAAAAAAACTACTAAAAGAGATTTTACAAGTTATATCTATGACAATAACAACTTTATATTGGCATTTCTAATACTGATGATTCTTCTCCTTTGTTAGTTGTCTTCAAGTTGAACTCTGAAAGCTTTTTCCTGCAAGTAGATTGAATATATATTATATGTGTATGATTGTATAGTTGTTGTCATCGAAATCATAGAATAGTGATTCTAACAGATTCTGCCTCAGCGTCTCTAGCACCACTCGAAGATGATCTTCATGCTCCTTTTCATCCTTAGAGTATACCAAAGTGTCATCTATAAACACCAACATGAATCTATCCAAATATTCTCGGAAGACTCGATTCATTAAATCCACAAGAAAATAGGTGCATTCGTCAACCCGAACTGCATTACTAACCACTCATACGAACCATATCTAGTTCAAAATGCCGTCAAAGGAATGCTATCCTCCGCTACTCTAAACTGATGGAACCCCGTCGCCAAATTCAATTGGGAAAACACTCTGGTGTAGGATCAATTTCACACTAGAGGGGGGGTGAATAGGGTGATACTAATAATTATAAAAATTAATGCGGAAATATATAAAATAATTGCAGCATAGATAATAACAGAATAATAAAAGCAGAAATAAAACAACACAGATTTACCCAGCTTTGGCAAAACCCTGCCTACGTGCTGCCCCCAAGGTTTCTACTAGAAATTAAGTAGTCAGACGATTACACATGTAAACTTGCGACACCCACTATCGACTAACCTAACTCTACGCTCAAAATCCTACCACAACTCAGCCACTGAGTTGCGAATTCTCAAACTACACCACCGTAGTTTGTCCCCTAGTCACACGACTAGAATTTTACAAAAGTTTAAAAGAGAAATACAAAATAAAAACAACTCTAAAAACTCAAAACCCTATATAATATACTAAGCGCAAATTATAAGAGATCGGCCTAAATGAATATAGTGTTTAAATGATATCTCCCTTTTATTTTCTTTGGCCCGTGTCCTATACTTCATGAAATTAATGTCTGCTTCGTTCCTTTGCTCGAGAATGTTCGTTCCTCTTTCAAAATAAATTAGGCTTTGAGAAATGTTGAAGTCGCTGGTTGAAAAATGATGCTTGAAACCTTTGCTGGTATGCTTGTAAGTAATGAGGCTCGAGTCGTCTGTTGATTCCGTTCCTTCGCAGCTGCTTCTCGATCGAGTTCGAATCGAACAAAAACTGGTATGCGATTTCCTTTCTTACTCTCGTTGATATGCTTGAACTCGATGCATTTGAAATCCGATGATGTTAATGGTTTTTATAGGGTTTAATTCCCTAAATTTTCGTTCGAATATATTTTTTGAATTCGTCTGTTACTTTTTGCTCTACCGTTCGATTTGCTTGTTTGCTTGTGATTAATCCTGACTGGTTCAATTTCGAATATTTCTTTGCTTTGTTACCACGGCTTCATGAATTTGATTTAGATTTTGTTCCGTTCTTTGGGATTTGACTTCAGCCATTTTGAATTAGAATAATCTAGACTTGTCGAATTTTGATTTGTACGTTTCTCTGATTCCATTCTTTGCTGGCAACGAATTGTTTAATATTTCATTCGCTGTTCCTCTGATTGAATTAGGCCTTGACTTTGTTAAAACTTGATTCTTGTTCAAACTGCATCACTTTTATCTCTGTCTTGACTTTGTTACTGCAACTGGTATTGCAGTCTTATTCATTACTGCATATATGTATACATGTTGTTTCCCACATGTATATATGTATGTTAGCTTGTGCCTGCATCTGACCATGCCATTTAAAAATCTGGATGCTTTGATTTGTGCACCTCCACTTGTATACATACATTTATGTATGTATATGTGTGTGTGTTCATGGAGTCTGGTTTCATATATACTCTGAACTTGTTCCACATGAGTCTAGTTGTATTGTTTGTTGATTTGTATATGGTCAGTGGACTAGGCACAACTATGTTCACACTTGAATTTTGGTCTGGAGTTTATCATGTAGTATGCTTGGAGCTTGTTGACAGGTTGGGTTCCATATGAAGTCTTTTTATGCATAGCATATATATGTATACAGTGTTGCTCCTTGGTGTTGATATCTAACTGCATTTTGTTGTTGCACATTTGAGTTTAAGTTTGTGCTTTTCTCTGCTGCCTTCTTTCTATATGTATACAATGTTGGAGTTTTCTCTGTTGCACATTTTGTTGTTCCATATGTATACAGTCTTTTTATGCATAGCATATATATGTATATAGTGTTGCTCCTTGTTGTTGCACATTTGAGTTTAAGTTTGGTCTTGGCCATTCACTTGTTGCTCCTTTTCGTATTGTCCATCACTTTTTGTCTTTTTGTAGTTTTGTGATCTTTGGTTCATGACCGGGTTACCCTGTTTGCATTGCTTCGAGTTTCATACCTGTTTGCTCTCATGTCCGGTGTATTGAACTTGTTTATCAATATATATGTACATACATACATATTGTGCAGTTAAAGCGCTCGGCAGATTCAATGCGGCAGATGTGCAAAAAGTCATAGCGGGGATACAGCGGGGATACAGCGAGGATATAACGGGATATAGCGGATGACTCTAAAATAGCATATAAAACTCGTACTTAATGTTTTTACAAATATATAAATGATAATTAAAAGACACTACAACAAAAATACCTTATTACAACGTCCTTTTTACAACGGGCATTGATTGCCCGTTGTAGTAGAAGGCTATTACAACGGTCAATTTGCGCCCGTTGTAAAAGATGCCCATACAAGACCTTTTTTACAACGGGCATTGGTTGTTCGTTGTAATAGAAGGCTATTACAACGGTCCATTCAGGTCCGTTGTAATAGATGCCAACTTTACAATGGTCACATGCCCGTTGTAATGCATGCCCGTTGTAATAAAATTTAAACCGGTCCAACTGTTATCAAATAACAAAACACTGTACCTTCGTTTATTTATTCGGCCGCATCTTTGCTCGTGAAAAATGGCGTTCGTCCTCTTTGCCAAAACTAGGGTTCACGTGAAATCATTTCTTCTCCTAGGGAACGCGAAATCAAATCAAGTTTCGCGATTTCGATTTCGCTCCACCTCCTCATTATTCAGGTACGAATCTCATGATTTCATTTTAATTTGTGTGTTTTCTTCTTCCCTTTTAACTTTTCGCGATTTGGATTTCACGATGCAAAAGAGCTTCAATTTTAACTTTTCGCGATTTGAATTTCACGATCAGGAATGGCTTACAGATATTATATCAGGTGAAAAAATCCCCCAGGGTTACATACTGATGCAAAAGAGCAATGAGAAGAAAGAAAGATCTCTTCAGGTTTCTACTACAGTTAAGGTTAATTGATTCATACTTTTCAGGTTCTGATGCTGTATTTTCAAATGTTTTGGAATATTATACCTAGAACACTTGAATTTTCACGACAAATCTTTCATAGATTGATTAAAATAGTTTTAATTTTATGGCTTAAATCCATTTGTTAAGAAACTAAACTTCAAGCAATCTATTTTGTTGGTGGGCTGCTAGTCATTATATCAATTTTTTTCTTTCTTTTTCTGTATTTAGTGATGTGTCCTTGGTTTTATTTGGTGATGTTTCTATATTTGCACTCTGCTACTCATGAAATTTTGTTTAAACATTTTTCAGTACTGCCCTATCATCGATATTACTGTATTCTTCACTTGTCCTAAGTTAAAGCACATGTATAGTTTTGAAAGTTCATTATAATAAGGCCTATGGAAGGGTTCAATGTAAACATTGTATACTTATCTAGCTGATATATCCATTTTCTTTTGTCGAGAACATATTAAGAGACTTTATTTCAAAGATTTAGCTTAGTTTGCTGAACATATAATTAGCAGTAGTATATTAAGTTTTCAAGCAACTAACTTGGTAGTTTACTTTTGTATAGGGTGGCTATTCAATGAGGATATACCTCCCTGAATTGATGCCATTAATTTTTGATGGACTGTTGGATGCTGCTGCCGTTACAAAAAGAGATGTAGCTGTGGCAACTCTTGGTCAAGTTGTTCAAAGCACAGGGTATATTATTTCATTTTCAATGTTGCTATAATTATTTTGTATTATGCTAGTCATATTTGTATGATATCCGTTTGCTAAAATTTGTGGTCCTTTCTAACTCATGTTCTTTTGATGATCAAGATATTGAATATTACACCAGTCTAATCAGAGATGATATCAAAAGGAACCCAACTTGAATGATTCATTTGATGATCAAGATATTGAATATTACACCACTTGAATGATTCATTTGATTCACATTCAACAAAAAAAAAGTTTGTCACATTATATTTTTTGCGTCATAATTCTTTTTTGTGGCACATAATTTGTTTGTATTATAGTTCAAAATTCAAATCCTTATGCACTGAGATATATCGAATATAGAGTATATAAACATAAGTTTATGAATAAACTAACATAAATTTCTTCATATAGAATATTTCTATAATTCCTTGCCTTCTGACAATCTGATTAAAATGTTAATAAAACCCTGAATTCAATTTTCAATAGACCACTTGTTGTGTACATATCCACTTTATCATTTATCTCCATTGCCCTGCTTGGAATATATGAATTAATTGAGTGTTAATAAATCATGTTAGTTATGCTTAGTTTATTTTTTATTTTTGCAGGCTATGTCAAGGGCTTCTGATGAAGGCCTTATTTTCATTGAGGGGTCTGGTCCAACGTATGCTACAGAAACTATATGCTATTCTAATTTAAACCTTCTAACTTAAAATAGTAGACTTCTTAAATGCATGTATAGACTAGCTCGCGCTAGCAAGTTGTAGCATAGTTAGTTTTTCTTCCTTTGAGTTAAAAGGCTCCAATAATAGAACCTAAAATGTTATATGATTCAGTATAACAGAACCTAAAATGTTATATGATTCAATAATACATTGGATCCAAAGCACGTAATAAGAATGCAAGTTTTGACCTGTACAAAATGTCTCAAATCTACAAGTCAATAGATACTTTTGCGTGTTTGGAAACAATGCTCTTGCAGCACGACATGCTCAAAGAAAGCATGGACTAAAGAGGGTCTTTATAATTGATTTTGATGTTCACCATGGGAATGGTACTTGTGATGCATTTTATGATGACCCAGATATATTTTTCCTCTCCACTCATCAGGTAACAATACCTTTTCTGTAGTTCATTTTAGAAAATGCTAGGTCATTGCCTCATTTCTCTAACACTAAGACTTTATATAAAATATTGTTTTTCTTGTGCTTGAGTGCACAACACTTTAAATTTCTTGTATGCATGAACTCATGTACTTCGCCGTCAGTTTTGGGGTGGGTCATTGAGAATGGTCCACACCATCAAATTTGATTCATTTGTTTTAACAGTAAGTAACACATGTATATAATTGTAACAGATTATGACCTATCAATACCCGTCAATAGAGTTTGTTAAAAGAAAGATTAGTGGTTAGGGATTTGTTAGCTTGTTTACTTGTGCACTTTCATTTTACAACCCTTAATTTGTATATTTAAAGATTAAAAAGTCCTGTAGGAGGTTACAAGGGTCCTTAAGTATATAAAAGGCATCAAATAAAAGTAGTTTGCTCATGCTGTCATTTTCTATTAATTTGCTATGTTCTTTAACTAACGAATTCTGCTTTTTTCCATAAAGTCAAAATTTATCTTGTAAAATTCTACTAATCAGGTGTATATTTTATTAACAGGAACACCCAAATATATCACAAGAAGAAAGGGACAAAATATGCAGCATTTACAAAGGTAATAACTAAGCGACATTTACATTATCCTTTGCATAATTTTATCGGGTCATACATCATTATTTTCCCTTGATATAAATTAACAGATGATGGCAATGGGATTGCAGTTGGTCAGTGCATTTTGGTTTTACAAAATACTCAGAATGGTAAGTTATAAACTGACCAAGAGGACTTCTTCAAAAAGCCAGTAATTGTTAGCTTTGTAGATGCTTATTATTGTATTAAATTGTTGTAATGCTTGGTCAGCATAACTTGTATGTATTGTGAAATACAAGCAGTAATCATAGTAGAAGCAAAGGAATTTTTGAAGAAAAAAGGTGTTATATGGGTTCTGATTAACTAAAATATTATGGTTCAAAGTTTGCTTCAATGTCGTTCGGTCTAAATTTTAAATCTTGTGTTATTATTTGTATGTACTACGTGTTATATTAGTTTAGGGTTGTATTCGATGTTTTGTAACTATGTAAAATTTTATGAATGATGTGAATAGATGAATCTTTTTGTTATTTTGAAATATAAATTTCTTTTGCTATTTTTAGTAAATATGAATAATATGGTTGTCATTAGTATAATAATTTTATTTCAATTCAAATTAGTTTAAAATTTACACGTGCATTGTAGTAGTTTTATTTTTTTTCTCATTTGAATCTTTTTAACAACGGGCAAAAATAGTTGCAATATCATGTATTACAACGGGCATTGCCCGTTGTAAAAAGGTGTGTTACAACGGGCATTGCCCGTTGTAAAAAGATTTATTACAACGGGCATTGTCCGTTGTAAAATATGGTCAACCTATTACAACATCGCCTATTACAACGGTCGGCTGCCCGTTGTGGAACACATATTACAACGGGCATTGCCCGTTGTAAAAAGCCTATTTTGTTGTAGTGAGAGAAATTAACATTCAATTGAATTATAAGTAATACATAAATAATTTTAAATAAAAACATGTGTGAATATACTGTAAATAATTGTAAAACAGCTATATAACATAATTGAATTTAGTAGAATATTAGAGTATTTTCATTTCTGAAAATATATTAAAAATTCAATTAAATAAATTAATTTCAAAATTTTAAAGTGTATAAATGTCATTTTTCAATTCATTTCTTTTAAAGAAGATATAGCGGAAATAGTGGAATATAGCGGGAATAAAGGGATGTAGTGGAAATAGCGGGGCTTAAAGCGGAAAGGCTATATTTGGGATTATGTGGAAAAATCGTAGCGGTAGAAATCCGCTATGAGATATAGCAGAGTTATTATGGGGTAATAGCGGGGCATTAACTGCACAACATACATATGTATGTGTGTATATGTGTGTTATTGCAGTTTGGTTTGATATTTACTCTGGTTGTTGCTTTGTACTTGAAGTCTGTAGCTTGCCATTTTAACCATATTGTCACTGCATATGTATACATGTTGTTTACTGCTTCATGTACTTAATGTTGTCTGGATTTGCTTGTGTACTTCATGGTTGATTTGGGTCTGGTCTTGTTTCACTTCACTGTTCACTGGTCATGGTTACATGTGCACTGCCTTGATGCAACTGACATTTATATCCTGTACTTAGTTGTTTATTAACTTGTTGTTGCCTTTGATACAAGTTGAATTTGTTGTTTCTTTGAACTCAAATATGTGTATACATATATATGTGCATATATGTATATATGTTTATGTGGTCTTTGCCTTTGTGCCATGCCACTAGCCTGAACACTTGAACTGTTTGGTGCACCACTTCGAACAGGTTGAAGTTTAGGTCTGCACTTGCCTTGAGTTTGAATGGTTGAGTATTTTTCATGTGTACACATTGAATTTTTGGTCGAGGCTTGTTTTATGTTGGTTTTTGGATTCTTGTACTCGACAATTTTTTGATGTTTTTGTATTGCCCCTGACTTGAACCTAACTTTGGCTCAGGTTTGACCTTGTGTTCACCTGTCCCTGCAGTTTTATCAAATGTATATCGGTGTACACGGCCTTGTGGCATATACGGTGATACACTGTGCATGTCACAGGTTGTTCGTGTTTGATGAATTCAAAAACGAAAATGATGACGAACAACCCAAATAACTGAGGCAAATAATATTTTCAAAATACACATTTTATTTTACACTGCAAAAAATATTTCTTTTTCAATTTTACTGCGCCAGTGTGTATTTTGCGGATAACTCAGATGCTGGATTCGGGCTGGAGCAAAGTCGAAAATAAAATACGAGTGAATAAGTGATATGTAGTGAGGTGAACAATGTAAAGTGAAATTTGAGATGTAATTGAAATTGTATTGTAATTGAAAAATGTATATATAGTGAGAGCTCAAATTTTGTACTATTCAAAAATTGTAATAAAATATTTGTTTGAATAAAATATCTGTTTGATTTAAATTCTGTGTTATTTATTTTATTCGGCAAATATTTATTTAATTATGTGAAAAATAAAATAGTACAATAACAAATACATTTAAATGAATGTATATATGTTTATTTTCATCAAACAAAAATCATATACTAGCATATTCAAGAATCTCCCCTTTTGATGATAACAAACATATATTTAAGATTTTGAATTTATTAAATGTATTTGATCATTCAATTTGCTCCCCCTATTTGAATGCTCCTCCTACACCAAAGCTCCCCTTTCATATATGTATGAAAATAAATAAAAAAATATGCAAATAAACTTAGATGAGAATATGCAAATAAAAAATATGACTTGATTTGCCAAAATCTTAACTTTTCTCTCCCCCTTTTGTTATCAGCAAAAGAGTAATAGTGTTAGAGATAAAGTGATAGATATTAATACAACATTAATATCTAATTGAGTATAAATATTAAATTTCAATAAAAAATCAAACAAAAATCATAAATACTATGCTAGGCGCATATTCCACTTTAGAGTGATAGGGGTGATGTCAGCATATAAAACCATATAGTTGTGACTATTTGTGGTATATTAATATCAGGAATTTGAATATCTACTAACCATGCATAACCGTTAGGACTTTTAAATGAGATTAGTAGTATTCCCAAATTTTTAAAAAACAAAAAACAAATTTCAAGTATCTTCTAACCACGCATAACCGTGAGGACTTTTAAATGGGATTAGAATCAACTCGTCGTCTATTTAATAACCAATTTTGATATGTGTTCCATACATGCATAACCGTGAGGACTTTTAAATGAGCGTGAAAGCACATAAACAAATATTCCAAGTAATTCACCCATGCATAACTTTGAGGACTTTTAAATGAGAGTGAAGACTTTGGATGTTGGAAAAATAAATAAAATAAAAACGAATAATTTCCTATTTAAAAATACCACATTTTGACATACTATATTGGATTTTGATGAGTGATGGTCGTTAGAAATATGATAGAAACAGAGATGGCCATGGAATTTTTACCAACAAAAGTTATTATAAATCTTGTTTAAATTTTAAAGAAATTTTCTAAATATACTTTCTCAAGTCATAATATATGATTAATATCAACACTCATCACTTTTTCAATCACTATTTATCTTTTCGATAATCAGTAAGGAGTCAGATTAGTTAATGTAGTCATTTAAGATCAAATCCAAAAATAATTATAAAATCAAATTTTCTAAAATGACTAATCTGAAACAAGGTCAAAAATTATTTTCTGGAAGGGGTTTTATAAAAAATGTCTGCTTATTGAAAATCAGTTGAAATGAAAAATATGCAGATTTTTACTGTGATGCAACTAATGAATGTTTCTACATAAAACACGTTCCACTAGTAATTTTTCTATCAACTAGATTACCAATGTAATCTGCATCCGAATTTCCCTTTGACTCAAGATTATCATTAGTTGGATGTCATAGACCAGATCGTGAAGTTGCAACAAATTCATTAAAATCCTTTTTATAGCTTTTAAATGAAATTCTTTTGGATTTGAATTGAAATCGTGCACATAAACAAACAATGAACATAGTGTCAGATCTAGAAGCAATAAAATAAACAAATATATCCACGTGTATCATGAGTAATCATCAATCAATAAAACACCATCATTAGTCCAAAGAAATCTATATATACTAGTTCAAAGACTCTAGAGGTACTTATAGTGTTCTCGGCATAAAAATATAATTGGCCAATAATTTTGCATAAGTCAGAATCATAATCAACATTCATCTCCTTATCACATAACTGGTTGATTTAATTCAGATTATGGTGTAGGTTATGACATTTAATATATCGTTTAAGATAGATGTACCGTTACCTATTTTACCTTTACGATAATTTTCCCATTGTGATTCTGCCACCTTTATACTAGGCTAAGGAACTTAGATTTGTCGCCCGTTGTGTGCCTGGAACCTTAGCCTGCCACCACACCTACACGGGAAAATATTTTTGTGGCCTATCGTTTTTATAGGTCCATGGTTGTTAGTGGCAAATGATTTTGAAAAATATGTTTGAGTAGACCCAAAACAATCTATATTTGTTCCTTTCGGCACCCAGATTTGTTTGACTTTAAGGGATTTTATATTCGTGCCTTTTGGAACCCAAATTGGAATGGTTTTCATGTGTTTGTATATATTTCGACAATTATTCTTTCCATGTCCAATATTTCCACACTTTACGTATTTGGGTGTCATACTTTTCCCCTTAACAGTATTATTAGTCGTTTGTTCATATTTTGACACTTTTGCAAATCCAAATCCTTTCCTTTTATTCTCGAAGATTTGGTTTTCAAAGAGCATATTAAATGATTTATCTCTAGTGTAAAATTTCCGAGTAACCAACTCAAGTTTATTAACTTTGGATTTTAAAAGTTTATTTTCATTTATTAGCTTCGAACAATAACTAATGGTACTATCTCTCTTTTCAAAATTCTTCATTTTCAAGTCCATATTTTCATTTTTAAGCTCTCTAATTTTAGTCTCAATTTCAAGCATCACAGTTTCAAAGAGTTGGAGTTTTTTAAATTCAATTTTTTTCAAAATCCTTGATTTTTTCAATCTCCTTTTCAAACTCGCGATTTAATTGAATAATTTCAGATTTGCTCAAAATCATGTTTTTTTTTCAAGGGTTTTGAAATTTTCATTGACTTCATTTAATTCCTTTTCAAAAATCGCACATTTATAACTTTCTGACTTCTTAAAACTATCCAACTCTTTTTGCAAAATGTTAATTTTACAAATCAACTCAGTTTTATTTTTCTCCCGAATTAAAATTTCATTTTCTAACTTTCGAAAGTTTTCTTGAAAACAAGCAAATTCTTTTTCATAGTCCAAACACCTTTTGCAAATAGAATTTTTATGTTTCTTAATATTTTTAAGCTCATTTTCCAAATCATTATTTTCTGATGCAGTTTAGATGTTCCCTTTTCAACTTGTTATTTTTCATCTCAAGGACTTTATTATTTTCAATTAATTTTCGGCACAAGAGAACTAAATCGTTGAATGAAAGATCACTTATCTCATCGGCTAATGAATCTTCATCACTGCTGTCTTTTGCAAATCCTATCAAGCACGTTTCTTCAACTAGGTCGATTGTGGGGTATTTCTCACTGTTGTTGACTTTTGCATCATATATTGCATCAAAAGTATTCCAGATTTCTTGTGCACTTTCACAATGAGAGATATAGTTAAAATTATTTCGATTAATATGAGAATATAGTATATGCATAGCAAGAGCATTAATCAAAGTATTTTTCTCGTCTACTATATCACACCCATTTTCAATAATATCCCAACATTTAAAATTAACAGATTTTAAATACAATTCCATTTTTAATTTCCAATTTAAAAAATCTGTTCCATCAAAAATAGGAGGAATAATACTGGACTGACTTTCGCTAGATTTGCAACTAGGGTTAGACATCCTTACTGTTAACCTGCTCCGATTCTTGTTCGTACTGCATCACTTTTATCTCTGTCTTGACTTTGTTACTGCATCTGGTATTACAGTCTTGTTTATTACTGCATATATGTATACATGTTATTTCCCACATGTATATATGTATGTTAGCTTGTGCCTGCAATTGACCATGCCATTTAAAAATCTGGATGCTTTGATTTGTGCACCTCCACTTGTATACATACATTTATGTATGTATATATGTGTGTGTTCATGGAGTCTGCTTTCATATATACTCTGAACTTGTTCCACATGAGTTCGGTTGTATTGTTTGTCGATTTATATGTGGTCAGTGGACTAGGCACAACTATGTTCACACTTGAATTTTGGTCTGGAGTTTATCATGCAGTCTGCTTGGAGCTTGTTGACAGGTTGTGTAACGACCCAGAATTTTTGATAATTAAAATTCGAATATTTAATTTATTTTAAATATTAATAAGTGGAATTAAGAAGTCAAATGATTTATTTTTCGAATATTGGATTTAATTTGACAATTAAATCGATATTTAATTGTTGGAAATTCCAGACTTACTTGAAATCTGGATTAAATAAGAATGAAAATGATTTGGGAGATTTTATTTAATCATACTGGAGTTATAGAAATATTTTAGAACTCTTAAAATTGAATTTGGAGTTAATCTGTGAAAATTGAATATTTTAATATTTAATTATCGACTGAAAAATAGCCAATTTTCGAACAGTCTCAGAATTGGACGAGACCAGTTCCATTGGATCCGTAATAGTTAGTTATTATCGGATTTCAATTTTCGTATCCATCGGAGTTGTCGTTTGACCGTGGCAACTCGAAACGCATCGATATTATTTTAATTTAATTCGGCGAGTTAAAAATAGTCATTTTTCAAACGGTCTCGGATTTCGACGAAACCAGTTTCATCGGATCCGTAATGTGATATTATTGTAAGATTTCAAATTTCGTAATTTTTGGAGTTACCGTTTGTCCGGTACAAGTTAAAACGCCTCGAAATCGATTTAAATCGGTTTAATTTAAATTGATCGTTTAATTTCGTATCTCGCATAGAAGATCGAATTAGCTTCCGAAACCTGTTCCATTGTGTCCGGAACGCGGGGTAAACCCCAGAAACGCCAGTTACCGCACGTAAATCGGAGTTTGGAAGTTCCGAGTGAATAGTGTTCGTCAGAATTTCTATATATACACTTCATTATTTTCTTTTTTCCAAAAATAAAACCCTAACCCTAGTTTCATACGTTCAGCCGCCACTTTTGAAATGAATGGCCGATATTTTCGTTCCTTTTTCCCTCCATCTCTCTTGATCCACCAGCTTTTAACAAATAGTTTCAACTACAAACTTGAAGATCTCGACGAGACGAACAAATCCATACGGCTGTGATCGAGATTCGTGGAGGGAATTATCGCGAAATTCGTCACGAATGTTCACCGTTTCTTCACGTCGTTCGAGGAAGTGGGGCCACCGAGTGGAGCGCGGTTCCAGGCGAAGGTTCGTGAGGTGATGGCGGTTCCGGTGGTGGTAGGTTGATGGGGTTTAGATGTTGGTTGATGGTCGCGTAAATTCAAAAGGAAGAGGCGGCATGGGTTTTCTCGTGTTCGACTTTAGCCTGGGGGGGAAGATGATGAAAATAGTGGTCACGATCTTTCCTTCAGAGATCAACGGCCAGAAATTGTTAAGGTTTAAAATTAAAAGAAATTGTAAATGTTAATTATATTTAAATTTGTATAAAGTTTAAATTGCAATAACTTCGTCATATATTATCAGAAAATTACGAAACGAATTGCGTTGGCTTCGTTTTGTCGAGCTCTTCGCGATGCAATTGGATTGGAGTCGTTTGGAGCCAGTTGGAATTTCGGGTAAAAATTAAACGCGTGTTTAATTTTATTCGAAGATAAGCGCTGAAATCAGAATTAAAATCACGGTGAGATCTTCTCACTCAAATTGAATGTGGAAATTTTCAGTTATTGATTTGATTGACTGTTTGGATGTGATATTAGATATTATAGGATATATCTATATATATAGCAATATATACATATTGGCATATGTATATATTGGATTGATGATTTCCCGCCTCGTATAGCGGATGAGACCCTATTGCGCCGTTAGTAAGCGGATTTTTATAAAACCCATATACCGCGATAATTCCATACTGGAGCGGAATTGGTATTGTGCTAACATCTTTGGATGCAGGGAAACAGGTTGGAGGGATCCGACTGGATTCCTCACCGTATTGATTATTTACAGATATTTTGATATATTCTGTTATCATATGATGATATATGATATTTGACTGTTGTGATGGACTGATTGGTGTTGTTGCATCATCGGATTCAGTTTTGAACTTTAAAAATGATGACTTTTAATTTAAAAGGATTTTTAAAGTGATTTTTGAAAATATACGTTTTATGGAATTTTTGAATCAATTTATAAACGTAAAATTTTAAAGTTATAAAAGTTATAATTTTTAGTGAAATATAACCGAAGTGTTGTTTTTGAAACAAAAGTTGATTTATTTATAAAATGGTTTAAGTTGGGATTTTTGAATAACTATAAACGGTTTGTATAGAAAGATTTATAAAATTGATATTTTATAAATCAAAATATTGGACTTATAAAACGAATTTTATAAGTGTTAAAAATGAAATATTATGGAATCCGTAAGTGAATGAAATTTATAGATTTATAAATTGTGAAGTTGTAAAATGGATGAAACTGTAGAATAAAAGATTTATAAGAGATTAACTTATAAATTGGATTTTTACCTTTAGATGGAATATTTATCGAATTATTAAAAAGAAGATTTGTAAGTTGAAGTTGTTATTAAAAACAGAAATAGAATTTATAAACGTTGTTTTATAAATTCGAGATCAATTGGATTTGATAAATTAAATATAGAAGATTATTAAAGGAGATATATTCGCGATTTTGGATAGCGAATTATTATTGAAATAAAATGTGTAGAAAATAGTGAAAGGTAATTAGTGAAGTATATTCACGATTTTGGACAGTGAATATATTGTTAAGTAAAATGAACTTGTTTTGGGAAAGCGATATTACAGAAATGAAGTAATTGTTTTAAAAGATGTTTTAAAACGTGATAAGCATCGAATACATAGATTTCAACTTTTATTGTTGAAATAGACGTTTTCGAAAAATAAGGAAATGGTGGACTATAACACTGTTGTTATAGTAAATGATTTCCGAAAGGAAATGTTTTATATAGTATTGGGATTTATATATCTATCTAAATTTCGAATCCCTATACTAGTGATTTTGAGTCGTCGTAACGATGTTTTACGTAACATCCGTTTTGACTCAAATAGATGTCAAATTAATGTTTTCCTTAAAGAATGAATTTATACTTAAATTTTGATTTAAGTATATCGAATATTTTCAAATGTTGAAAATAAATGATTTGTGAAATACTTATTTTTAAATAAGTATGGAAATGCTTTTCCAATATGAAATGAACTGTTTTGAGATTTTATCTTCAAAGATAAATTGAAATGTGGAAATTGATTTGAAATTGTTTTCAAATGGTTAAGTGTGGAAATAATATATCTAGTAAAGATATTTTTGGAAATTAAATAATTTGGAAAATTATTTGGAATCTGATGATGTTGCGCATCTTTATTGATAGTTAAATAACCGACTATCAATAATTACCTTTAGATAGGTATTGGTTGTGAATTGGATGAATTTGAATGCCACACTTATTTTTTAATAAGCGCTCACTATTCGGGTTAGCTGGGAAAGGACCATGGGGTCGTATAACCCATTCCGAATACGTGATACGTCGTTATGAATCGCATTTGCTGACCGGTGTTGAAGACCGGATATTTTTGAAAACGGAAGGATTACCGTCGAGTTACTCTACATCGGCTGATCTCCGGTTTAGAGGTTTTATCACCCTTAGTGACGGGAAGTCCGGACGTGATTGAAAATTATCCGGATTTGCAAGGGCTTCGTGAGAAGTGCCTTCGGTTCTGTTCGATCCCGGAACAGACTTGTATGGATTGTGTGTCTGACGTTACAATTTGAGATATAAAGCTGATTTCTTTCAAATACATATCTGTTGGTGGCGGAGAATTTATTCTCTTAGCTTAACACCCTTCTCTGAGACGTACGAGCTCAGAGGTTATGTAGTTGAAATTTATCAGCGATATATCCCAATTTGGTAACGTGGCATACTGAGTGTTGCTGTGAAATGATCAGTGTTTGATCATTTGTGATATGATCATTTGTTTGATCTTATATCTTAATGATCATAGGTTGATCATTTTGTTTGACCCGAAGCAGGGCTTTTTGAGAAAGCGTAGCTTTGTGGACGAGACTTCGTCGAGCCTCACACCCCGGAAATGGTCGAAACAGGAATGTTGCGGCAAGGTTATGAGGGTCGCGCCCTTTAGGGTATGTCATTTCCTTCTGGAAAGGGGTGGTATCATGGTATGGAGCCCAGATACTTACTCATGTGGATACACTTTCTTTATGATGTGTGATGTTGGATATCGAGCGCTCGGATAAAGGTCCCAAAGGACCGGGTGATGACATATTCGTGAGTTACCTGTTACAGGGGTAACCCGGCCTTGTTTGGCAGAGAGCAGTTTGTCTCTCGGGACGTCCAGCCAGAGGCGATCCTATTCGGCAGGAGGAAAGGAAGTTCCTTAGCCTGACCATTTGTTGGAAAATCCAAAGAAACAATACGAACCCTGTACGGTTTTAGTTGTATTACCTGCTATGGAATGTGGCGGTAACCTGCTATTGAACATAGTAGCTATAGTAGGCATACGATACTGGTCGTATGTTGGCTAAGATTAATATTATACTTTCGAAATGTTTTCTACACTATGCACTAATAATAATATCAAAAATGATTTGATTTTTTGCGTAGTAAGCATCTTTGACTATCATAAGAAGAAATCTCCTCCAAGTCTGCGTTTGCATTGTGTGTGTGGCGGGAGGTCTTATGGTAGTTTCATTTTCCAAAAGCATTGCGAATTTGTTTTATTTTCTTTGTGAAAAATAACTGTTTTACGATCTCACACCAGTCACCATGACTGACTCGGAGTTTATTGTTCCCTTCTAAACTCTGGGTGCCCACAAATTTCCACACGGGCAGTCTAGAGTTAGGTTATCAGGATATTCTGGATATTCTGGAGCTTTGGAAGCAAGCTGGATGGCGAGACGTAGTATTTGTATCTGATATATTTATTCCGCTGTGTATTCTGTATGAGGACAAGTTATATAACTGTCCATTGTTGTATATTGACTCTGATGATTGATGAATGTATAAACTGATATAGTTCTTTGTTTTAAAAAGACTAGTAATTATCTATTGTATATTGTTCCGCTGCGATATGTGAGATTCTGATATTGTTTCTGTTCTGATGTTGTTCTTTTGTTTCTTCTTTCTCTTTTCTTCTATCTTTTCTTCTACCTCTTCTTTTAAAAACCCTAATGGTTCGGTTTTTCGTTCACCTTGAGTAAATAGATGGAGATTAGTGTCTATTCAAGGGGTACGGAAAAGCGGGTTATTACAGGTTGGGTTCCATATGAAGTCTTTTTATGCATATCATATATACATATATACAGTGTTGCTCCTTGGTGTTGATATCTAACTGCATTTTTTTGTTGCACATTTGAGTTTAAGTTTGTGCTTTTCTCTGCTGCCTTCTTTCTTGTGTTTGGTCTTGGCCATTCACTTGTTGCTCCTTTTCGTGATGTCTATCACTTTTTGTCTTTCTGAAGTTTTGTGATCTTTTGTTCATGACTGAGTTACCCTGTTTGCATTGCTTCGAGTTTCATACCTGTTTGCTCTCATGTCCGGTGTATTGAACTTGTTTATCACTATATATGTACATACATAAATATGTATGTGTGTATATGTGTGTTGTTGCAGTTTGGTTTGATATTTACTATGGTTGTTGCTTTGTACTTGAAGTCTATAGCTTGCCATTTTCACCATATTGTCACTGCATATGTATACATGTTGTTTACTGCTTCATGTTGTAACAACCTGAGATTTTGATGTTAATTTAATATCGTCATTAAACGATTAAAATGCCAGCTAATTACTGTTTGAAGTTTTTAACACCCGGTTTAAATTCTTTTGAATAATTGTTAAGTGCTTTTATCGGTTGTAAATTTGATTAAAATTGTTAGTGGGCTTTAAAAATCATATTGGCCCACGTTTCCCTTGTGATGCCGTGATAATCCAAAGTCGTTCCCCTTTTTTAATTCTTTCATTCACTCGAAACCTAAGGCACGAACTACATCGATCGAGAGAAACGAAAATGGCGGCTTCGTCCTCCTTCCTCTTCGTTCAGTAATTAGGGCTTTTCAAAATAAGGGCCGTCGATTTCAATGCTCGTTCAATCATCAGCAGCTAGAGCTTTGCTGCCGATTTCTGGTGCTCGCTCAAAAATTAGGGCTTCGGCAATCGACTTTTCGTGTTCGACTTCGATGGTCTCTGCTTTGTTTTGGCAAAGGTGAGTGATTTATGCGTCACTCACATCTAATTCAGTTATGCTCGGCAGTGATTTTGGTTCAAGTGTTGATTTTGTTCTGTAGGCTGTTCATTCTCTTGGCTACCAGTGTTCGAATTCTTTTGCTTTTGATGACGTTTAATCTATTTGATCTTCATGGTCATTACAGTGTTTATTTTGGGTAGTTCGATTTTCACCATTTCTTTGGTAGTGATCTAATTGATTTTGGTCACTTGAATTTGTTTAAATATGCACCCTGGTTATTTCGATCCTCTGATCATCGGAGTGTAGCATTGTTTTGGTTGGAAAAACTAAGCTTCGGCTTTGAGTTTGTTTTGGCGATTCACGGTAGCATTTGTTTGTCCATTTGTTTTTATTTTGCCTATACTGGATGCTCTCGGTTTTGATTTTTGTGGTTATTATGACTTCGTTCATTCGAAGCAAATTATTTTGTTATGATGTTGATGAGTTAGTTTAACTTGGACAGATTCTTGTTGTCTTCGGCCTTAACTCGAATTTTGTTTTCCTCCGAGACTCTAGCATGGTCACTACTAGTTTCGATATTACCTCTGTATCTTGAATTGATTTTATTCGATATCGCACTTGTGCATATTTTCCTGTCGGTTGCCTATCCATGTGGTCCGGTTCCATCATTTGACATTGGTGGAATTCACTTGTACATATTTTTCTTTCTGTTGCAGTTGCACTTGATATCATTCGGGTATTTGTTTTCCTGGTTGTATTCTTTGTGCAGTTTCGTATCACTTATGATTTGAGTTCATGGCTATGTCCTTAGTGCATTTATCACTCGAATTCTGGTCTGTAATACTTGTATTACTTGACCTTTGGTCCCTGTTGCACTAATGTACTCAAGTCAGTGGCCTTTTGTTATTGCAGTATACGTGACCACTTTGTAGTCTGCACTTGCATGCTCGAGTCTTACCATATTTGTGCATGCATACATACGTTTTGTAAGTGCTTGTATCATCACTATAGCATAATTTGATAATCCCATTGCGTGACATTTAGTTCTGGTTCCTTGTTGCATCTGGTATACAGTTTTGAATCGTGTTGATATCCAGTTGCGCATGACTTTTGCATATACATATACATAGATATGTGCTTGTTTCAGTTTGGTATACAACCTTGACCGTTGCACTGTGGTTTCATGCCTTAGGTTTGCATACATCTTGTAGTCTGTTTGATCACTGCATAGCTTTTAATTTATGTTGCATTTCTTTTGTTTGCATATATCAGTGCTTGGCCCTAGGGTGTTTACCTGTAGTTGCATTCACTTCATGCTTGCATTATTGTGGTCTGGCCCTGTTGTTTGCTGTCACTTACTTGGTGCATTGTGCTCTGTTGTTGTCTGGACCTTGGCATTATTTCAGTGTTTCATCACTTAAGTCATTTGAGACATTGGGTCTGCATACATATGCTATGACACTGTTTTGATTTGTTGAAGCTTTGCATTTGTGTTGAGTCATGACCACCATGGCTTGACCTTTGCATTTTGTTGTTGGTTGTTGCCTTCGGTCTGCACTTGAATCTGGTTCACTCCGACCTGATCTGGTGCATGTTACATCCATGAACCCTTCACTGCATTCATTTGTGTTGGGCATTTCTTATACTTGTGGCTACCGGGTCAATACTTGCAGTTCACTGAACTGTTGTATCACTTATGTTTTCCATTATTCATATAGGGGCTGCACTTGTCCCGTCCCTTGGTTCATTGTAGTTGGTTTGGGTTGAGCATCACTGATCTGATATACATTGGATTTGTTTTTCTCATTACACTTGAGTTGAATCCGGCTGAAACGCTCGGGTTTGACCTTGTGCTCGCGTTGTGATTTTATTTGAATGGCATTTGAGTTGAACCTGATTTTCTTGGGTTTGACCTTGTGCCCGTTTGTGAACTTTCATTGAGCTTTTGTGTATTTCATCACTGTATTGGCGAGGCAGTGCACGCGTGCGCGCACTGTAGCCAATTCAGAATTTGACATTTTGAATTGATTGATTTCAATTGATGAAATTGATTTGTGTTGCCAATTCGATAGTCCGATATTGTGTTTTGCTTTGTGATTTGATCATTTTGTTGTTAATTGCCATTAAGCAATTCTGTTGTTTTACGAATTATCTGCATTGGTAACCTTTTATCTATCCTTGTTGATGATTTGGATTTGCTGGTGTTGTTTAACACTGTTTAGTGTTATATCTGTCGTTATTCGATTCTCTTATCAAGGAGTCGGATATACGAGATTTCTGTGACTGTCGTCTATTTGGCTATCTGATTATTATTGCTACTATGCACTAATAACTGAGTTTGAATTAGACTGACCCGTGTATTATTTTCTTTTGAATGTAATACTCGGGTCAGACCCGAGTTATTTCAGGTTGTAGATTTTCTTCTTTGAGTTGCTGTTCAGGATATGAAGACTTTTCACATCTTCTGAAGTTGTCAATGTCATTTTGTAGTAGACGTGTCATTGTATAGAACGATATGTATTCATGTATATTAGTCGATAATGTACTTGTATATATAACTTCTAGAGTCGACAGTTGTAGTTGTATCATATGTATTGTGTCAACTATGTATGAACTGACATCAGTTATATATATATGAGACTTTTGTTTTTATCTGTGTTCCGCATTTATATTATCTGTGTTATTGTTATATCTAATGTCCTAAACTATTATGAACCGTCGTAGTTCATTTTATACTAGTATTGGGTGTGTCGACGGGAGTAAATAAATAATAGAAGAAAAATAAAAAGTATGTACCACTCCTATCGAGATAACCAATGTTAGTGTAAGGCCAATTACGGATGGTCGCTCCTATCCAGCCTTATTCTTCGTAATAATAGACAGTATTTCATTTAATACTCTTTGTTATTATGAGCATAGAGGTGGGGCGTCACAGTTGGTATCAGAGCTTGGGGTTTATGGACATAATATAAAACATAACTTGGATGGAACATATGTTACAACTATTGGTCGATGTTTTATCTGTGATTTGAGTCAAAACTAAAGTTTTGAAATTTTGATGGAATTTTTAAATATCTTTATTTAAAAATAATAGTGAAATTGTGTTCTGATGATTTGATTGATTTGTGTTCTGTTTATCAGAGTGCGCAGCGGAAACAGTATAACTGTCTTCGCTGAGTACAACTGATAATCTTTTTGATTTAAAAAATCAAAATACGAAATTGATATGAATTTCATTTGTCGTTTACATAGCTGTAATTATTTTGTTTCTTTGAGAATTTCGAATCCGAATTGAGGATTCGAAGAAATTGCAGATATGTGATTTTTGTTGAAATTTCCGCTGGCTTTCTTTGGTACTAATAATTTATTGATTAGATTTTTGCTGTTTTGAATTATCTTCACTGAAGATACATTCGAATGATTTCTTTGTTCCTTTTGTAGTACGTGCAAAATTTGAATTGCACGTTACTGCATTTATTTTACGTTGAACCGATGCTTGGTTATGATACGTATTTTGTTGCCGTTATTTTATAACGGGATTTTACACCAATGCTATATTTTGAAGCACGGTGTTTTGTGGCATTTTGATGAATGAGAATTCACTGATATTACATTTTGATGTAGATTGTTTTGATGTGATTTTTTTGACGTTTTAAAACTACTGTCGCTTTGGCTTCAGTAACCGTCAAATTTTTTTTTTTTAAAAAAAGTGGGTTTTCAAGCGGTTGTTCCGCAATGCTGTTTTGTGACCGTTTTTACGATATTTTGAGAAGTACAATTTCCTTATCGAAATTGTTACTGATTTGCTGTTTTAATCACGTGATTGGAAAATTGTTTTAAAATGAAAATTGTTTTAGAAAATTGTAACAGTTTGCGTTTTCAAAAGAATGAGAAAGCAACTTAAACGATTCAGCAAAATCGAGGATTATGACCCCTTTCTTTTACTGTTTCGCTTAACTCCGGACTTGTCCAGTTGAGAAGGTGAATTGTTATTTTTACAAAATAAATAAAAATTGTTTTCAGAAATTTAACAGTTTACGCTTTCAAAAGAATGAGGAAGCGATTTAAACGTTTCAGCAAAATCGAGGACTATGACCCCTTTCTTTTACTGATTCGCTTAATTCCGGACTTGTCCGTTTGAGAATGTAAAGTGTATTTTTACAAAATACACAATTTTGCACTTTCAAGGAAACGATGAAGAGATTTAAACGATTTAGCAAAAGTGCGGAGTATGGAACCACACTTTTACTATTTCGGTTAATTCCGGACTCGTTAATTGAATATCTGCTATTTTGATGATTTTGAGGAATTTTACACTTTCAAGGAAACGATGAAGAGAATCAAACGATTTAGTAAAACACGTGGTATGGGACATGTGCGTTTGCTATTTCGGTTAATTCCGGACTCGTTAATTGAAATATTTGATGTTTTCGTGTGCTTTCGAGCCACTATGTTGGACCTTCGGGTCATATGTTGGACCTTCGGGTCAAATACCAGTACTAGACCTTCGGGTCATATGTTGGACCTTCGGGTCATTTGTTGGGCACCAAAATTATGTTGAGTACTTGGTAGGCTTCGGCCATTTGTTGATGCACGTGCGGCGAATTAAAAACTCGCCATCTGATGGGATCGATCCAAGCTTTTATGTTGATTTTCTAGTCTTCTTAATTGATTTCTAGATATTTGCTGTTTCCAATTATCTGCAGGTAATTGGATATTTGTTGATATGAGTTCTGATTATCGTTTTTGATAATCGGATATTTGTTGTTTCTAATTATCGCTTGTGATAATTAGATATTTGTTGATATGAGTTCTGATTATCGTTTTTGATAATCGGATATTTGTTGTTTCTAATTATCGCTTGTGATAATTAGATATTTGTTGATATGAGTTCTGATTATCGTTTTTGATAATCGGATATTTGTTGTTTCTAATTATCGCTTGTGATAATTAGATATTTGTTGATATGAGTTCTGATTATCGTTTTTGATAATCGGATATTTGTTGTTTCTAATTATCGCTTGTGATAATTAGATATTTGTTGATATGAGTTCTGATTATCGTTTTTGATAATCGGATATTTGTTGTTTCTAATTATCGCTTGTGATAATTAGATATTTGCTGATATGCGTTCTGATTATCGTTTTCGATAATCGGATATTTGTTGCTTTTAATTATCGCTTTAGATAATTAAATATTTGTTGATTTTAGATTTAATTATCGCTTGAGATAATTAAATATTTGTTGATTTTAAATTTAATTATCGCTTGAGATAATTAAATATTTGTTGATTTTAAATTTAATTATCGCTTGAGATGATTAAATATTTGCTGATTTGAAATTTAATTATCGCTTTAGATAATTAAATATTGGTTGATTTGAATTTGATTATCGCTTGAGATAATCAAATATTTGTTGAATTTGAAATTTGATTATCGCGTGAGATAATCAAATAATTATTGAATTTGAAATTTGATTATCGCTTGTGATAATCAAATAATTGTTGATTTGAAATTTGATTATCATTTTTGATAATCGAATATTTGGTGAATTTGAGAAATTTGATTATCGTTTTGTGATAATCGAATATTTGTTGATTTTTGAAATTTGATTATCGTCTTTGATAATCGAATATTTGGTGAATTTGAGAAATTTGATTATCGTTTTGTGATAATCGAATATTTGTTGATTTTTGAAATTTGATTATCGTCTTTGATAATCAAATATTTGGTGAATTTGAGAAATTTGATTATCGTTTTGTGATAATCGAATATTTGTTGAATTTGAAATTTGATTACCGTTTATGGTAATTAAATATTTGTCGATTTGAAATTTTGATTACCGGTTGTGGTAATTAGATATGTGCTGATTTGTTTTCTAATTTTCGTTTAAGATAATTAGATATTTGATTTTTTTCTGATTATCGCTTGAGATAATTAGATATTTGATATTTTCTGATTATCGTTTTTGATAATTTGATATTTGTTGATTGGTTATCTGACTATCGTTTGGATAACTGGATGATTGCTAATTTTGTTGATTATGAAATTTCCTAGTCTCTAATTGATTCTAGAGTATGCTGATTCTATGGACTCGCTATTTTTCTATCTATTTCTGTTAATAGTTAGAATTGTTGATTATGGAATTTGTGTTTTCCAGTTAATTGTTGAATAACTGGATATTGTCAGTTTTGCGAGTTGTGATTTGTGCTTTCTAATAATCTTTGTCGATAATTAGATATTGTTGTTTTGTGAATTTCTGTATTTTAATTATCTAGTTGATAATTGAATATTGCTGAAAATTTTGTTCATTCAGTTTTGTTGTTTTCTGATAGTCTATTTGATAGTTAAATTTTTGTTGAGAATTGTGAATTTCTTTATGAAATTAAAAGAGTTCTTTGATGTTCGAATTCTCTACCTTTATTTTTCTAGCTTAACCAGTTTATGTTAGGAAATTTATTGTTAATGACGACCTTAATTATGGAAATTGCGGGGACGCAATTTTTATAAGGAGGGAAGTCTGTAACAACCTGAGATTTTGATGTTAATTTAATATCGTCATTAAACGATTAAAATGCCAGCTAATTACTGTTTGAAGTTTTTAACACCCGGTTTAAATTCTTTTGAATAATTGTTAAGTGCTTTTATCGGTTGTAAATTTGATTAAAATTGTTAGTGGGCTTTAAAAATCATATTGGCCCACGTTTCCCTTGTGATGTCGTGATAATCCAAAGCCGTTCCCCTTTTTTAATTCTTTCGTTCACTCGAAACCTAAGGCACGAACTACATCGATCGAGAGAAACGAAAATGGCGGCTTCGTCCTCCTTCCTCTTCGTTCAGTAATTAGGGCTTTTCAAAATAAGGGCCGTCGATTTCAATGCTCGTTCAATCATCAGCAGCTAGAGCTTTGCTGCCGATTTCTGGTGCTCGCTCAAAAATTAGGGCTTCGGCAATCGACTTTTCGTGTTCGACTTCGATGGTCTCTGCTTTGTTTTGGCAAAGGTGAGTGATTTATGCGTCACTCACATCTAATTCAGTTATGCTCGGCAGTGATTTTGGTTCAAGTGTTGATTTTGTTCTGTAGGCTGTTCATTCTCTTGGCTACCAGTGTTCGAATTCTTTTGCTTTTGATGACGTTTAATCTATTTGATCTTCATGGTCATTACAGTGTTTATTTTGGGTAGTTCGATTTTCACCATTTCTTTGGTAGTGATCTAATTGATTTTGGTCACTTGAATTTGTTTAAATATGCACCCTGGTTATTTCGATCCTCTGATCATCGGAGTGTAGCATTGTTTTGGTTGGAAAAACTAAGCTTCGGCTTTGAGTTTGTTTTGGCGATTCACGGTAGCATTTGTTTGTCCATTTGTTTTTATTTTGCCTATACTGGATGCTCTCGGTTTTGATTTTTGTGGTTATTATGACTTCGTTCATTCGAAGCAAATTATTTTGTTATGATGTTGATGAGTTAGTTTAACTTGGACAGATTCTTGTTGTCTTCGGCCTTAACTCGAATTTTGTTTTCCTCCGAGACTCTAGCATGGTCACTACTAGTTTCGATATTACCTCTGTATCTTGAATTGATTTTATTCGATATCGCACTTGTGCATATTTTCCTGTCGGTTGCCTATCCATGTGGTCTGGTTCCATCATTTGACATTGGTGGAATTCACTTGTACATATTTTTCTTTCTGTTGCAGTTGCACTTGATATCATTCAGGTATTTGTTTTCCTGGTTGTATTCTTTGTGCAGTTTCGTATCACTTATGATTTGAGTTCATGGCTATGTCCTTAGTGCATTTATCACTCGAATTCTGGTCTGTAATACTTGTATTACTTGACCTTTGGTCCCTGTTGCACTAATGTACTCAAGTCAGTGGCCTTTTGTTATTGCAGTATACGTGACCACTTTGTAGTCTGCACTTGCATGCTCGAGTCTTACCATATTTGTGCATGCATACATACGTTTTGTAAGTGCTTGTATCATCACTATAGCATAATTTGATAATCCCATTGCGTGACATTTAGTTCTGGTTCCTTGTTGCATCTGGTATACAGTTTTGAATCGTGTTGATATCCAGTTGCGCATGACTTTTGCATATACATATACATAGATATGTGCTTGTTTCAGTTTGGTATACAACCTTGACCGTTGCACTATGGTTTCATGCCTTAGGTTTGCATACATCTTGTAGTCTGTTTGATCACTGCATAGCTTTTAATTTATGTTGCATTTCTTTTGTTTGCATATATCAGTGCTTGGCCCTAGGGTGTTTACCTGTAGTTGCATTCACTTCATGCTTGCATTATTGTGGTCTGGCCCTGTTGTTTGCTGTCACTTACTTGGTGCATTGTGCTCTGTTGTTGTCTGGACCTTGGCATTATTTCAGTGTTTCATCACTTAAGTCATTTGAGACATTGGGTCTGCATACATATGCTATGACGCTGTTTTGATTTGTTGAAGCTTTGCATTTGTGTTGAGTCATGACCACCATGGCTTGACCTTTGCATTTTGTTGTTGGTTGTTGCCTTCGGTCTGCACTTGAATCTGGTTCACTCCGACCTGATCTGGTGCATGTTACATCCATGAACCCTTCACTGCATTCATTTGTGTTGGGCATTTCTTATACTTGTGGCTACCGGGTCAATACTTGCAGTTCACTGAACTGTTGTATCACTTATGTTTTCCATTATTCATATAGGGGCTGCACTTGTCCCGTCCCTTGGTTCATTGTAGTTGGTTTGGGTTGAGCATCACTGATCTGATATACATTGGATTTGTTTTTCTCATTACACTTGAGTTGAATCCGGCTGAAACGCTCGGGTTTGACCTTGTGCTCGTGTTGTGATTTTATTTGAATGGCATTTGAGTTGAACCTGATTTTCTTGGGTTTGACCTTGTGCCCGTTTGTGAACTTTCATTGAGCTTTTGTGTATTTCATCACTGTATTGGCGAGGCAGTGCACGCGTGCGCGCACTGCAGCCAATTCAGAATTTGACATTTTGAATTGATTGATTTCAATTGATGAAATTGATTTGTGTTGCCAATTCGATAGTCGATATTGTGTTTTGCTTTGTGATTTGATCATTTTGTTGTTAATTGCCATTAAACAATTCTGTTGTTTTCCGAATTATCTGCATTGGTAACCTTTTATCTATCCTTGTTGATGATTTGGATTTGCTGGAGTTGTTTAACACTGTTTAGTGTTATATCTGTCGTTATTCGATTCTCTTATCAAGGAGTCGGATATACGAGATTTCTGTGACTGTCGTCTATTTGACTATTTGATTATTATTGCTACTATGCACTAATAACTGAGTTTGAATTAGACTGACCCGTGTATTATTTTCTTTTGAATGTAATACTCGGGTCAGACCCGAGTTATTTCAGGTTGTAGATTTTCTTCTTTGAGTTGCTGTTCAGGATATGAAGACTTTTCACATCTTCTGAAGTTGTCAATGTCATTTTGTAGTAGACGTGTCATTGTATAGAACGATATGTATTCATGTATATTAGTCGATAATGTACTTGTATATATAACTTCTAGAGTCGACAGTTGTAGTTGTATCATATGTATTGTGTCAACTATGTATGAACTGACATCAGTTATATATATATATGAGACTTTTGTTTTTATCTGTGTTCCGCATTTATATTATCTGTGTTATTGTTATATCTAATGTCCTAAACTATTATGAACCGTCGTAGTTCGTTTTATACTAGTATTGGGTGTGTCGACGGGAGTAAATAAATAATAGAAGAAAAATAAAAAGTATGTACCACTCCTATCGAGATAACCAATGTTAGTGTAAGGCCAATTACGGATGGTCGCTCCTATCCAGCCTTATTCTTCGTAATAATAGACAGTATTTCCTTTAATACTCTTTGTTATTATGAGCATAGAGGTGGTGCGTCACACATGTACTTCATGTTGTCTGGATTTGCTTGTGTACTTCATGGTTGATTTTGGTCTGGTCTTGTTTCACTTCACTGTTCACTGGTCCTGGTTACATGTGCACTGCCATTATGCAATTGACATTTGTATCATGTACTTGGTTGTCTATTAACTTGTTGTTGCCTTTGATACAAGTTAAATTTGTTGTTTCTTTGAACTCATATATGTGTATACATATATATGTGCATATATGTATATATGTTTATGTGGTCTTTGCCTTTGTGCCATGCCACTAGCCTGAACACTTGAACTGTTTAGTGCACCACTTCGAACAGGTTGAAGTTTAGGTCTGCACTTGCCTTAAGTTTGAATGGTTGAGTATTTTTCTTGTGTACACATTGAATTTTTGGTCGAGGCTTGTTTTATGTTGGATTTTGGATTCTTGTACTCGACATTTTTGTGATGTTTTTGTATTGCACCTGAGTTGAACCTAGCTTTGGCTCGGGTTTGACCTTGTGCCCACCTGTCCCTGCAGTTTTATCAAATGTATATCGGTGTGCACGACCTTGTGGCATGTACAGTGATACACTGTGCAAGTCATAGGTTGTTCGTGTTTGATGAATTCAAAAACGAAAATGATGACGAACAACCCAAATAACCGAGGCACATAATATTTTCAAAATACACATTTTATTTACACTGCAAAAAATATTTCTTTATCAATTTTACTGTGTCAATGTGTATTTTGCAAATAACTCAGATGCTAGATTCGGGCTGGAGCAAAGTCGAAGATAAAATACGAGTGAATGAGTGATATGTAGTGAGGTGAACAATGTAAAGTGAAATTTGAGATGTAATTGAAATTGTATTGTACTTGAAAATGTATATATATAGTGAGAGCTCAAATTTTGTACTATTCAAAAATTGTAATAAAATATTTGTTTGAATAAAATATCTGTTTGAATTTAAATTCTGTGTTATTTATTTTATTTAGTAAATATTTATTTAGTTATGTGAAAAATACAATAGTACAATAACAAATACATTTAAATGAATGTATATATGTTTATTATCATCAAACAAAAATCATATACTAGCATATTCAACATCTGGTTCCACTCAACTGATCAAATAGATCATCTATTCTCGGCAAAGGATACTTATTCTTGATCGTCCTCTCGTTCAACTTACGATAGTCGATGCACATCCTTAACAACCCATCTGGTTTCTTCACGAACATCGCGGCCGCTCCCTAAGGTGAACTGCTTGGTCTAATAAAATTCCTTCCTTCTAGATCCACTAGTTGCACCTTCAATTCCTTCATCTCAGCCGGTGTCATCCTGCAAGGTGGTCTACTTATAGGTTCAGCTCCTGGTATAAGATCTATCTGAAACTCAATAGCTCGTTTCGATGGTAGTCCTGTACTGGCTCAATGACATCTGTAAACTCTTTTGCTTTTCGAACCTGACTTAGCTCTTCTCCTACTTCCATTGCACTTAACAAAGCATAACTACTTCGGTCAGAATTCTCTACTGAGAATATAATTCGGTTATGACTATTAGGGTGTCTCAAAGATACCTCCCCATCCTGGTAAAATATCCTGGCCTCATACCTTCTCAACCAATCCATACCCAAAATGATTTTGAAATCTACGAAATCAAAAACATACAGACTGCATGCAAACATATGACCAAACAAGTCAAGTTCTAACTGGTCACATCTCATCACCAGAGCTGCATACCCTCATATTGGATTCGCAACCCTTAAGGAAGTAACAAGGTATGTGGGTTCTAAGCATAACCTATCAACCAAATACTGTGATATAAATGAATGTGATGCACCAGTATCAAATAGTATCCTAACTGGTATATTCTGAATCAAAAACGTACCTTCCATCATAGTCTTTCTTTTATCAACTGCAGTAGGCTTAGCTGATGATCCAACAACAAAGACCTTACCCTTGTCCGCCCTGACTGGTTCTGGACACTGGTTCTTATAATGCCCAACTTGATCACAGTTGAAGCATTTCACATTCTTCTTATCTGCAGCCTTCTTTCCCTTGCCTGACCGGCACTCATGAGCATAATGACCCTTCTTGTCACACTTGAAGCACACTAAATCAGCCTTTGCCTTCTTAGCAACATCCCCTTTCTAGGCTCCTTTCTTCTTAAAGAATTTCCTCTTCTTTCCCTGAGGACCCTGGGATTCAACAGGCTTCTCTCTTGCACAACCATCCAACATCTCTTCATGGCGAATGGCCATCTCCACCACCACATTACAAGGTTCTCGGATACGGGTCATGGTCATTCTAGCAAGCTCAGTCTCAGTCCTCGAATGAACCTCTCATTCCTTTTAATGTTAGTGTCAACCATAGCATATCCATATCGAGACAGCTCATTAAACTTAGCAGCGTACTCGATTACTGACATCTCTCCTTGAACTAGATCCACGAACTTCCTCATCAATGCCGACTTAGAAACCTCAGATAGAAACCTCTGCTCAAACCTTCTTCTAAAATCAGTCTATGTCAACTCTTCCTCCGAAACTCCAACACCAGTGAAGCGCTGCCCCTTGCAACTGCCTAGAGGCTAGCCTCCTCTTTTTCCCATCATCCAAGCCTAGATCAGTAAATATCCTCTCACAGTGCAATAGACAATTCTCAACTTCAACAGCATCTTCTGTTCCAACAAACGGCTTTCCACCCAGACTAGTGTAGTCTCTGCTTAGCTTAGCATAGTTATTCCCAACTGGAGCCATAGGATTTGCTCCGACATTACCAGCAACCCCAGCTTGCAAAAGATTGGCTAAGAACCGATACACCATCCCCGCATCTACTGACGGATTTCCAGCACTACATTGGCTTCATCATTTAGGTTAGCATTAGCCTGTCGACCTAGGTTCCTCCTGGTATTAGGTCGAGCATTTCCGGTTGTTGTGGTGCTTCCTCCACCTAGATTTCCTCTTCCGTTTCCTGCTTCCATATCTACTTTCTCGTAAATCTGCATACGAGCCTTAATTAGTAAGATATAGAAGAATGGTCTAAGAGAGAGGGGAACATGTACTTATATATATATATATAATACAAGTGCGTTACTATAACGTTATCCCAAACACCGATCATATTTTCAAATTCATTAGATTATGTTTGAAAATCTTTTAGGTTTAACTTTCTTTTAAAGTTTCATGAACCTATGCTTTGATACCAACTTGTAACATCCCCCTACTTGGAGGCCCAAAACTAACGGCTATGGATGTTGCAGTCATCTATAGTTATTAATCCTCGACGATCATATACGGTGGTGTTAGATTCACTAATACACAGAAACACATGATTGTGGAAAAAAAATTTAAACTTCAAACAATATCACATTCCATTTCAAAATATTTCCAATACATTACATAATCCAACAATCGCAAATCACGTTCAGAGATAATATGTTTATTAAAACATACGCCAAGAGCAACATATGAAGATGCCTCCTTGGATGATCAGAGTATTTATAGGCAATATAACGACTTTGCCATTACAAACAACATAGTGGAATCAAATAAAAGAGAACTCTGAATAGCTATCATGCCTCCTGCACATCTACGGAAGCTTTATTCGTCTAACAAGGTACCTGAAAACCTCAACTCTCAAACTACTCAAAATCAATTGAGTACCTAAGAGTTTAAGGGGAAAACATAAACTTCGAGTCAGACATAAGCCTGGTATGAATAATAATCCACCATCTCAAATCATTTAGATATCTAGTGAGACCACGCCGCTTAGTGGAATAGGTTTTACCCTATCTAGTATCCCAAAACCTTTATAAAACCATATACCGTGCTCCTGCATCCACAATCGTTAAAACATAGTCATTTCAAAATATTATGATGATATGCAAACATGTTAAAACATACTGGATTTCCCATCCTCTGTTTAATTGACTCCCCGTCATATTTATAGTTTCTAGGGTCACTATTAACCTATTAGTTTTCATGGGATCACTAATAACCTTTATATAATACATGGACTCCCTGTCCTATTTCATAGTTTTCTTGGGTGCACTATGAACCTATTGGCCCCTACCAATTAACTTAACACTACCACTCCTGTGGGTTTAGTTGATTAATGGGTTCCCCTGAATCTATTGGTTACTCCAATAACTTCTCCCTTATCCTAGTTTTCATGGATTGACTAGGAACCTATTGGCCCCTGCTAATATCTTCTTCTTATTCTAGTTTTCATGGGTTGACTAGGAACCTATTAACATCTGTCAATAACTTAATCCGAACATAGTTTTCACGAAATCACTATGAACTAGTTGGCTCTTGCCAACCACTCCTTATAACATAGTTTTCATGGGATCACTATGAACCTATTGGTAACTCCAATAACTTCATAATCATAGTTTTCATGGGATCACTATAAACCTGTCTCCCTGACAACTTCCATATTTAAGCATCCTATATTCTGGTCTCCCTGACCTCTTGGATGCGATTTTACTCATCCAGGAGTTTAATCAATTTATATTCACTACTGGGTTAACCTAGCTGGTTCTTCTACACTTTATCCCCAAATTGCAGTTATGGGTCCATTATAATGTGAATATATTCATATTTGAAGAAGCAAACATAATTACAAAACAATACCACTCCCGTGGGTTTAATATAAAACATGGTTAATCCCTTTAACCTATTATTTAATCAGGGAAAGCTTCTTCTCAAAACCATTACAAAAACTCCTTTAGTTTAGCCATGGTTTTTCCCTTTAAAAATGAGTTTGGGTTACAAAACCTTTCGACACCTTTGAAACCTTGCTTTTGACTTCATAGGATGACCTCCTTCGAAAGCATTAAAATCTATCTTCAAAACATTAGGCTCCTGCCTTTCTAATATTTTAAAACCTTCCTTTCGAAACTTTTCGATTGTATTAAAGTATTAACATTTAACTTTAGAAGCATAGCTTCGAAATCGATTGAAAGTACCCCTTTCGAAATCATTGGAAGTAACCCTTCCAAAATCATTGAAAGTCACCCTTTCGACAGCATTGGGTTTATACTTAAAATATTATTTGGGTCAAAGTGAATACAGGTGAAAGCATCTCTTCTGAAACCATCCTTTACCATATAAAAATATTGGGGAAAACATGATGGCGTCGGCACCATCTCTTTCGAAAGTTTCAAAACATTTAAACAAAACATTGAAGGATAGCGTCGAAACCCCTTTCAAAGACATTGCCTTCGAAACCCTTGGACCTTTTCGAAAGCCTTTAGAAAGTGACTTAAAACTTCTTTAAAACAAACATTACCTTTCGAAAGCATTGATGACTTCAACACCATCGAAAGGCTAAAGAACGGCAGCAGAGCTTTGACTGGGTCGGAACCCCTTCTTTCAAAGCATTCTTTCATAAGTAAAGGAACCCATTCGAAAGCAAACTTATGTTAATGGCAACCCATTCGAAACATTTCAAAATCCTCTTTCGAAACCATTTGCTTCGGCTACTTCGAAGGCTTAAACAAAACAAAGGCAGGCGCTTTTCTTTTAAAAACAAACCAAGGTAGCGACTCCTTCGAAAGCCATGCTTTCGACACCTAACCTTTCTCTCTCTCCAATCCACTGCGTACCATCTTTGTGATACCTTGTGTATTGGTTTTGGTTTAGTAGGTTTCAACTAGGTTGAAGGCAAAAGCTCTATGTCGAAAGGTACCTCCAAAGTTGGCGAAACCATCTTTTCTGAGTAAACTTGTTTTATACTAATTAAAGTAAACCTTTTTCTAACTAACTTGCCACATGTCAACATCAGATTGGTTGCCTTAAATTTTTTCAAATTCTTTACTAAAATAACTACCGCTAATTTTATATCTAAACCATGGTTAAGTTAATCAAATAAGCCCTTCCATTAAGCAAAATCAATTTTGCAAAGAAATCCATCTTCTAAAATAATTTAATTTTCATAGCAAATCACTTTGGAAAAATTCCCAAAAATTCAAGAAATTCACTTTAATCATGTTATCTAACATATCAAAATTCCAGACCCAAATTCTTAATATATTTCCTAAAATAATAAACCCAAATAACCATATTTTCCTTTGAAAATTCATAACAATTTTTCCATGGCTTGGAAAATTATCAAAACTGAAACCCAACTCCAAAATCATGTTTTACTTAACATAAAAAATTTCCATGGCATTTAAACATCAATAAAAATCGGTTTTACCCTAAAACCGTGTATAAATCCATTTAAACAATCTTGTTTAAATTAAACAAATCAATATTCAAGCATATCATCATCCAATTCACCATAAAAACGAATTTACCCTTAAATTCGAAAACATATGGTTCAAAACAAAATAGAGATGGAATTATTATTCACCTTGATTAAGATAAGGAGATTGGATTGAGATTGATTTCCCCTAAGCTTGATTCTCTAGCTTTTAATTGAATTCATTTTCTCTTAATGGCCGACCCTTCCTTCAGCTTTTGGTTTGCATTTCAAAATGACGTGAATGGGAATATGGTAGGAACGAAAATATACATAAGGGTAACGGTTATGGGCGGAAAATTCCTAATATACCCTTATGTAATTTGGTTAACCCAAAAACCATTCTTTAGCCCATTAATTATTTTGTTAGACACGGCCTTAATTAAGTTTATTCAAATCACAACCTCCTTATCACTTAACCTTTACATTATTCTGTTTAATTTATCTAATAAAATCAACTGAATAATGTTATCAAAAATTAAGGGTGTTGCATAACATTTTAAATGATATTAAGTGTTAGTTTATTCCTTTATGGAATTTGATTTGATTGATATTGTGATTTTATAGGCTACGGTTTATAAAGTTGTTGTTTAATAGGACTTAAATCCCGATGCTTTTGAAAAAGTGATTTCAAAAGAACTTGAGAAAGAAATAATAATAGTATTATTTTGAAATATGTGATGAAGTATTATTATTTCAGGATATTAGAAAAGAGTTTTGTGAAGTGATTTTCAAATATTTTGTTATGACTAAAGTTAGGCGATTGGGAGTTTTCCAATTTGGAAGACTCGCCAGGTATATTTGTTTACTCTAGTTGTTGTTTTAGGAGGAACTGGAATACCACTGGATGCTCCATGTTGTTTTGATTCTAGAGTTATAGCATGCTTCGGTAGGAGGAGCCCTCTTCTTGTCATAATTAATTTTGGTTTTGATTTATTTCTCTTTAGAGGAATTTGAAAATATATTTTGAATATAAAAACTTGGGCATTTAGTTCTAAATTTATCTTCTAAAATGATTGGATGCTTAGAATTTTATTACAGAGTATTCTCTGTACTCATATTTCATATAGTTGTTATATTATTTATGTTGTTATTGCTTATGATAGAAATAGCTTGTGTATTTCTCTTTTGTCGGCATGGTTCTCTTTGAACTATGCAAGTACAAGATAGGCACAGGGATGCAAGAGATTACTATTTGATTTCTTGCACACATGTATTTGCATTGAGATAGTGAGTTGCTTGTAAAAGAGGTACGTAGCAGATTTTGATATTAGTGATTGATTGATGATTTTGTGCCCTAGATATGGAAGGCCACTTGGTTTTAGTTTTCTTTATTGATTTGGGCTAGTTATGGCAAGTTGTATTTGTTATGGATCAACTGTGCAAAAGAGGTGTTGTCGAAATTTTCTACAACATAAAGGACATTAAAAGTTTAATGACTCATTTTAACTAAAGGTTTGACGACATTTTCTTCCTTTGGAAATTTCAGGGAAGAAATTCTTTTAAGGAGGGAAATGTAAAATCCTACAATTTTATCATTTTGATTTTGAATATTTAATTAATTTTAAATATTTAAATACTTGGTTTTTAAAGTTAAATAACTTATATTCAAATATAGGGACTAATTAAATATTTGACTTGTGAATTAAATGGATTTAATAACCTTATTTAACTCCTTAAATTAATAAATAATAATGGGGAAATCATTTTCTAAATTTATACAATAATAATTAGTTTGAATAAATAATAAGAAAATCAATTGTTATTAAAAAACTTGACTTTTAGTGATGTATTTTAAATGAATTTATTGGCTTTTTCCATAATTTTTAGTTTGAAAAATTATTATAGTTTCCATTGATGTATTTTATGAAAAATGATGATATTTTTGAAATTTCACAGAATAAAATAATCTGTGTATTTTGATGCTGATTTGTGATTGTGTCGCATTTTGGTATACGATCGTATTTTTATTTCTGTCGTTCGCGGTTCATACGCGAACAAAATATTGTATAGCGAAATATCGCAAAACCTTCTTCTCAAAAATTTCAATCAAATCAAAATTCAAAATTTCAAAATAATTTAATGGTGATTTGATGTGTTGCTTGGAATCTTTGGCTAACTTGGAAATTTTGGCTAACTTGAGAATTTCGTTTAACTTATTCTTGAAGTAAGGAATTGACTTTTTGTTTATAAATTATTCAAATTCATTCTTGCATTCCTTCCTTCCTTTTAACTCTTCCCTTTCGCCTTTTATTTTTCAAAATCCAGTAAACCAAAAAAATGGCCACCATATTCAAAAATCAAAACCAATCGATTTACTCCACTAAAAATAACGAAACAAGATTTATTGATCTCGTGTGAAGTTTAGCTTCCAATCCATGTCAATCTTTTTTGTTGCAGTTGCATTGGATGGTGTTGGACAGTTTTTTTTTGCCATCCTAGGGTTTAGGCCATGAAGAAATTAAGGTGAATTTAGATGAAATGGAGTGTGGATTCATGCTTCTTAAGCAAAGGCGAGTCGATGGTGGAAGTTATGGAGGTTGCGGCTCTTCCTTGATCATCACGGCATTAGGTTGAAAGAGGAGGAAGCCTAAGTCACGTTTTGTATGTCTCAATCGAGCTCGGTACTTTTGGGTGGAATGAAGAGCTCTTGCGAAGGGAGACGCGTCGGAGTTGTCGGTTGTCGAATCCGTGGAGAGACCGTGGGTTCTTATGCACGTTTCACTATGCATACATGTACAACGGCGATAATTTTAATTTTGGGGAAGCTGTATTATTTTAGGTAATTAAACTAAATAAGTAATTAGTTAAAATTAATTAATTTAATTAATCTCGAATCTTATAAATTCAATGACTATTGCATACGAGGTCAAATTTGGACGCGGTCTTCTGCATTGGACTCATATCGATGTTATCTACGCATTGAAGCCGGATTTGTTGAATTTGAAGCTAGTAGAATTTTGGACTAAAATCGAACGTTTTAGACCAAAACCTAAATGTGAAAGCGTTGATTAGAATTTTGGTGAGTTTACTCACCTTTAAATAAATTATATGATATCTTTGTTGCTATAAATTATTATTGAATGGTTGATAATAGTTGATGGTTTTAATGAAGTATAAATTAATGATAAACTTATAACGATTTAATTTAATTATATTTAATGTAGCTAATTTAGTTATACTTCATTTCTGTTATCTATTTGGCAGAATAAAATACTGTTCTACTATAACTAAATTGAATAGATTATTTTGGACATCTATCGAGCAGAATAAATCACTGTTTTGTGCTTGCAAAGCAAAACGATTATTTTTGAAGTTAATTAATATGTTGGTTAATTAATAAATGTTCATGTTAGCTGTTGATTACTAATTGTTGATAATTATATGTTTGATATTATTGTTTGGTTTGTTTGGATTTGAATTTCCACTTAAAAAGCGGATTGCATAAGTAACCATTGTTTAGCAAGGGACTTTTGTAGAGAGACCCTAAGGGGTTTTTCGCAATTATTAATTTATTGTTATATGCATCTTAATTAAATTCATGTGTTGCTTATATTAATGTTTGGTTGAAATATCTATGACGTACTATTTGATTTGTGTAAGTGTCGTTATAGCGATTATCGCAATACCGTCATTTATGAAATATTGTATCCTTAAACCCTTATGTGTGTTGAACTTGTGCTTGTATTGTTACAAAATAAATGCGTGTTCATGTTTTTGCACTTTAAAAGTTGTTTAAAACTACATTTTCAAATATTTTGAGAATTTTGAAAATAAAGGAAAAGTATTGTTTCAAATTTATAAAAGGAGTTATAAATTTGATTAATTTTCTTTTCGGGATAACTAATGTTGTTTAAATTTATAAAAAGATTATAAATTTGACTAATTATCTGTTGGGATAATTGATCTTGTTTTAAATTTAAAAAGGTCATTTACTTTAAATATTTTGTAAATCCTTTTCAAATGGGTTCATAAAGATTTTATAAATATTTCGAAGGAATTTGGAGTCTTAAATATATTTTAAGTTATTATTTTATCTTAAAGTAAAAGGTTATTTTGGGATATTATTAATAAATTGTTTTAATTAATCATTTAATAATGATGTTTAAAGTTAATTAATCATTTTAATAATGTTGTTTAGAGTTATAAATCATTTTAATAATGATATTTGAAGTTAATTAATCATTTTAATAATGATGTTTAAATTTAATTATTAGCTTTAATAAAGCTGTTTAAAGTTAATATTTGCGATATGAAAAATCAAGCACAAGTTCGGTTTTTTTTATATTTTAAAAGTTCGATTCGGATATGTAAAGTATAAGAAATTTAATTTCTATATACGATATTGCTTGTATGGAAAGGATTTATTCATATTCATAGCACTAAATGTCGAGGTACGGAAACTTGTTTCTATCTCAAAGTCTAAAAAGATCATCAAGGCAAGGCATAGAGGTAACACTACCTTAACTAGTCCGACTTTATTTTTAACCAAGGGATAATGCAAGTTTGAAATCAACGAGTGGTGATAAGGATAAGAAATTTAATTTCCATATACGATCATTTGATTATTCCCGATAGTACATTTATTGACTATCGATTCTGCTATCCTTTATGTATCGTCAATCTAAGATGATTTGTTGCTCATTTTAAGCATCGATAACCTTTGTCGAAAATGACTAAAACCAAAGAGCGAGTGAAATCCAAGCTATGTGGGGTTGCTCCCATTATGGTATCTTCACATCTACTCTAGATTGGATTTGGTGGTATGCGCACGAAGATGTGAAATATTCGGATTCTCGGTAAGGTTGGCGGGGTCCGGCATGGATATGACCGAGAGCCATCGTAGTTCTTAAATATATTTTCTAAAGGTATACTTTTAGTAAGGGGGCTGCACACTCCTAGTCATTGTTGGAAAATTTCCCTTTCCTTGTTTCTGATTCAAAAACTTTGAATTGTTTTCTTAATTGCAGCGAGAAGTGCTTGGAGCTCTTCTCGATGTTTAATTATCCCTGTCCATTCTTTAAGTTTGTATTTTGATCTTGTTTATGCCCAGTCTTTCAAGTTTAGGTTTTGTTCTAGTTTATTTTCATTCATTCTTGTATGGATGTTGTTCTTGTGAGGTAAAACCCCGTTTCGGGTTTAGCAATGTGGTCTTGCAGAATTATTATATATTCACCTATTTCTTGAGCTTTCTCACGATGGTTTTCCAGACTGATCCAGGTGTTATTTTATTATAATGCTCGGGTTAGACCGAGTATTTTTCCATGTTATCATTGGTTGGACATGGAGCGCATGGAGTAGAGTTGGAGGTCTACCTGCCTTAGTATTTTTTATTTTCGCTGTATGGTTATATATATATCCATCAGCAATTGTGAGGTTAGGAAGTTATAATTATCCAAGTTGATGAGGTTTGTTTTTAACTCTCATATACTATGTATTTTAAAGTGACAATTTTTATTGTCTTTATTATATTATATATTGTCTTTCCGCTACGAGATTCTATTTCCCTTGTTTGTTTTTTTACTTTACCCTAACGATCTGCATTTCCAGCAATTGGACGTTCGATATTGGAATACCGTGGATGTATTTGGTGCTGACTTTCGATGGTCGAAAGGCGGGTCGTTACATTTGGTATTAGAGCTGAAGGTTAAGCGAGAACCTTGGCTTTGGTGGGGTAAACTCATTAAAGATAAGGTAAGTGACTCCCTAAGATGAGTTGATAATATTATATATACGATAGCGTATTTGTTATTGCTATGAAAACATATTGTGTAATCGGCCTATTGAGTGGTTTATGAATTATGGTCGAGACGTGGGATGCCATGTTATCGATAGGGATTTCTAAGCACGTGTACAAGGCTAACGGAAACGATATTGAATTTTGAAAATTGGCAAATGAAATATTTTGCCTAGGATTATATATTTTATATATACAAAGGAATAATTTTCAAATTGATATAGTTATTTATGTTGTGTTCGTTTGTTTGAAAATGATAGTATTTATTTATTATCATTGTTGTTTGATTAGTCATGCTCGGTTAGTTTAGGAGCATTGACTATTGTTTGTTGATTGTTAATTTATTCTCGACAAGTTTATGGGCATTAATTGTTTTGCTAATTGTAAGTGCATTAAAATGAACCCCTTATGAATTAAGTTTCACAATTTGACTATAAGGTGTTCGGAGAAAATGTTAAGTTAAAAGTCATCTTTTAATTTTGTTGAGTTAAAAGTAAACTTTTAATAAAGTTGTTTAATACAGTCTAAATGGAAAGATAAGACATTTAGAGGATAGATAATTGTGAAAAGTTTATTATAATAAAGGGGAGTTATCATAATATAAGATGATTTTGAAAGGTACATTTTATATGAGTATGATATATAAAATTATTTATATTATTTATAAAATGTATTATGGAAGTAAAAAGAGTTTTTGAGAATTTGAATTTCGGTATTGCTTGAAATGATTTCAAAAATAATTTTTACGAAAGGTACATTTTCTTTGGATAGTTTGGGGAAACCATCTCGATTTATTTTGTGGTAATCTGAATAATCCTCTAAGTGACAATTGAATGTTGCTTAGGTGAACGTTGTAGTGCACTTGGTAAATTATTCTCTTTATCATTGTGCGATCGAAATGAGTTCAAATCCGAACGAACCCAAAGCGAGTGTTAGTGAATAAATTGTTAAAATTTATACATATATAAATATATATATATATATATGTAGTTTGATTTCAAAAAAAAGTTTTGAAATAAAAACCGATTATTTAGTTCTTATCCTTAAAGGAAATTGATTTAAAATAAAAGGTATTTTGATAAATGAAATTTTGAACTCTTGGATATAAAAGGAATAATTTAATTCAAATTATTAAATGGGTTAAATTGGATAGGAAGGTTTTAATAAGTATTGTTTTAGTAAAACCATAGTTTTTGTTATCTTCAAAGTTATGTAAACTATTTGGTGATATTAGGCCAACCTCTAAACATCTTTCCTTAAAACACTCTAAGTTAAAAAGGTTGAAGGGTTGACTCAGTTTTGAAGACCCATATTTTGATTGGGCCTCCATCAAAATTTTGAAAAGTAATATAAAATCGACATATTGTATGTACTCTTAGGATGTAGAAGAGAGTTATATGATTAAATAAAGTGGCGTAAGTTTTTATTTGGTGTTATATAGGGAAATGTCTTTATAAAATGTCTATAAACTTAAGTGGAAATTTGCGAAATAATTCATAAATAATTTTAGTACCGAATGAAACATTAGAAAAAGATTGGTGTTGTTAAGAAACCAATAAAATTAAGTACGTAAGTTGTCCATAAATCATGTTAAGTGTTAGTTTATTCATTTATGGAATTTTATTTGATTGATAGTGTAATTTTATTGACCACGGTATATAAAGTTGTTGTTTATTAGGACTTAAATCCCGGTGCTTTTGAAAAAGTGATTTCGAAAGAATTTGAGAGAAATAATAATAGTATTATTCTAAAATATTTGATGAAGTATTATTATTTCGGGATATTTGAAAATAGTTTTGTGAAGTGATTTTTCAAATATTTTGTTATGACTAAAGTTGGGCGATTGAGAGTTTTCCAATTTAGAAGACTCACTAGGTATATTTGTTTACTCTAGTTGTTATTTTAGGAGGAACCGAAATATCACAGGATGCTCCATATTGTTTTGATTCTAGAGTTATATCATTCTTCGATAGGAGGAGTGTAACAACCCGGGATTCGGGATAACCGAATATTAAATTAAAATGGAAATTTTAATTTAATATGAGTTATTAATGGAATTTTATATGGCTAATTTATTCAAAACTGGCTATTTTGGATAAATTAGTATTTTTGAACTGTACTGGCTGAATGTTGGTCTGATTTGTATTGGCTTGAGAGCACCTAGTTCATGTACGCTTCATTCCTAAGTCCTAATGGGTTTAAAATTGGTACAAACCCACTTAACCAATATCCATTAGCCTATAACCCTCACCCATTATTCTATCTCTTCATAATTTCCCTAAACCCTAAAAATGGGGATTGCTCCCTCCAAATCACATCAAATTCAATCGTTCTCCTCGTTACTTCCGCCTTTTTAAATTGGCACAAAGGAATCCACACATCTCCGAGTGTGTCTACTGATGGCAGCAATAGAAGCAGCAATTTCTTTGTGGTGCCTGGAGCTACTGCTGCGGTTATTGCTATATTGGGGCTCCAAATCCTCCTTCTAATGCTTGCTAATCTCGGATTAAGGTGAGTAACCCTCACAAAGCTACTCTCTAAATCCAAGTGCTTGTTTTATGATTGAATCATGTTGATGTTTCTGTGAATGAACGAGTGGTTGCTATTTTGAACCTTTGTTAGTTTGGATCTTAGGTTTAGTTAATACATACACCTGCTAGTTCTATTGCATAGAATTAATAAGTTAAAACATAATAACTTCATTTTGATGGTTGTATATGTATGTATTTCCAGTGTGAGCTGTGGTAGTATTTGTGCTTGAGGAATGCTTGGGAAATTGTCTGAATCAACATTAACATATAAGTTGAGATAAGGTTGATATATTATTATAGCATCTTTGATTGGTCAATGTCAAATTGGTATGCCTCATTAGTGATGTGTAAACGGAGATTAAGAGAATCTTGCATCATTTTCTTGTGCACTTCAATGAATTTTCTTTGGACAGTTATGAATTTTAATAGTTTGGAGTTTCCTGGAGAATAATGAGAGATTAAGAGAACGAGAGAGAAGTAAATGATGGCCAAGAAAATCTTCGAAGTTATTGAAATGCCCTAAGTAGGTTTAGTGTGGGTTTGAGCTTAATTAACTAAGTATTTAATCTTGTCTTATGTTAATCACTTAACCTTAAGAATTTTATATCTTCCAACCCATAACTCTGAGACTACAACCTTACAATCTAAAATGATGATCTTGAAAGGACGTACAAAATGAATATACACTTAACACTTAACTGTTTTTTTTTCTGTTAAATTTTCTTTTTCTTTATTACTCTGTTTACGGTTTTGAAATTCCAGAAAAAATTGTAAAATGACATATTTAAACCCAAGTGCATAATATGTGGGATGTTACACTCTTAATATATCAGCAAATAATTTTGCATTTATCCAACGGTCAAACCACAAAGTTGACTACTCCCCTGAGGCAGTTCTTCATTCGAAATACTATAGTCACTTCTTTTTATACACTGATGGAAGTTTCCAAGTTATTAGTGCATTATTATCAGCTGCAACCTCCTAGAAATTCTTTCTTTATGGTATGTACTCTTTATCCATTATAACCATAAACTTTATTTTGTTGAATATAATAGAGTGCTTCTTGATAAAAATATGTACAGGAATCAACAGTGAAAGAATTGTAAAAATAAATCGAAGCATGTACATGCAATAAAATATAATCAAAGCAAAAGTGTTTAAAAAGCATGTTGTACATTGCTTTGAAAAGGGTACAGGCATATAAAAGATATCAAAGCAAGAAAGTAAAATAAAACAAAATATAAAAAGGACAGGGCGAAAATCAAACATGATAAACTTAAACAATGCATACCATATTTCAATGCCATATTAGAAGTTGGATACGATAATTATGCAAGGCAGCCCATAATTATGCAAGGCAAAGATGAAAATGAACAAAGAATAGAATTGGTAAGTGATTTTTCATCAAAATAAAAGGACAGTTCAAAGGATGAACTGACAGGGTGAAATGAATATCAAAGCAAAATGCTTTGGTGACATGTGTGTGCCCATATATCATGTAATAGGACAACTTAAAATATATTTCCTAAGTTTTGACCATATTAGTTCAACTATTTTTATGTTATAAAACTCCTGTTACATTTGGTATAGTTCTACTTGGTGGTATTGATAAATGTGGACACTTATTAGTTATATTATGTAACAGTATGTATTCTGTGGAGCATCAACAACCTCATATTTAAGCATGCATAGTTTTTGTCGATTTAGTGCAGTTATAAACAAGTTTTTAATCTTTTGATTTTACGTTCACTAATATATATTACATTCTAGGTTTCAGATCTGAAAAGTCCTATCTAGTTTGTTACCCTATATCCTTACATTGTTATAAGCTTAGTTGGAAATAAAATGTGTTCTGAACTATAAGAAAAATAATTGTATATGTAAAAATATATATAGCTAAAGATATTCTTTATAGTAGAAACTGATTTTTGTACCTACAGGAATTCAAGTTGTTTAACTATCAATATATATGTATGTTATAGATTATGGAAGTGGTTTAAGAATGAATTATATACAGGTATCTGCACTCACGTTTTAGTAATAATAAAGTGGATCATAGTTTAGTTAATGTTGTGGCCCTGCAATTGAACACATTACTTTGGACTTTAATGCAAATGGCCTTTGTGAATAGCAACCTTTAATTGTTTCCTTACTTTGTACGTTCCTGGCATTGCATCCTTGTTAAGATCACCTCCCTTTTATTAATTAAGTAGCAGCAACATTAATTTGAACCATATATGCAATTGTACACGTTATTTTGAGTTCATATGCAAATGTTAGTTGCACTAACCCACACATTGCTTTGTGAGTAGTGGTTTCAATATATATGCAAATGTACCCATTGCCTTACTTTGTTCTATACGTCCTCAGTGTTTATTTTCTGTTTGGTCCGACTTTGAGACGTTGCAGTGACTTCGTTTCTAGTCGGATTCGGACGTTTCTTTTTACGTTATGGAGCAGGGATGTTAGACTACATGCCTGCAAATTTTCCGACCATTTGGATTCAGGTTACTGGTCCAAATAATTTTTTTCCGAACTTAGGTTCGCAACTGATTTTAAGTGATTTCCAACACTTGGAATATTTTCTGAGATCTTCTGGGGGCTTGCTCCCACTTTCTCAGCCCAGACGGGCTAGGCTTGCCTGTTTCCAGATTTTCATCTCCACTTTGCGATGCCGCCACAATCGCATACGAAGTCGGAATTCGACGTTTTCGGTCTCGTTGGAAAGGTGGAGTTTCGAACTCCATCTCTGGAAAATTTGGGCAACATTAGAGATCGTTTGGTACTTCGAATTTCGTGTCGAAATTGAACTCTGGTCGCTGTTGGTAAACAGTATGAATCTTTTCCTGGGTCCAACTTTGAGATGTCGCTGCCACTTCGTCTCAACTCGGAATCCAGAAATTCTATTTGCATCTTAAAGTAGGGATGTTGGACTACATGCCTGCAAATTTTCATGACATTTGGACACCGTTTGCTGGTCCAAATAAATTGTCGAACTTGGGTTCGCAGCTGTTTTTGAATGTTTACAAACACTTAGAATATTTTTGATGATTTTCTGGTTTCGTCGATTTCTTTGAGATTTGTCTTTGCATTTCGTACACGGGCTTTATAAAAAGGTTTTAAAAGAATTTTTCACTCCAAAATGGCTTTTGAAAATTATTATATAATATTATTTTTAATTATTAAATTAATTACTCCATTATAGGAGGCTTTTCAAAAGACCGTTTTAAAGTGATTTCAAAACCAATTATAAATCCGTTTCACACCATTATTTTCTATAATAAAAATCTCACACTCACTTTTTATCACGTCGAGCGAAGTGGAAAGGTGCTTAAACGGTTAGGAAATCTCCAGCCTATGGAACCGTGTGTATTTTCTTTCCGGTTAATCCCCGACCTATTCGAATGATCGTTTTGACCTTTGGGTCTAGTTTACCGATGATATGAGGTAGACTTTTTATTGTTTGGAGTGTGAGCTTGCTATTGGTTAGGAAACCGTTTAGTGCGAACGTGGGGTATGGGACTCATTGTTAACACTTTACGGGTTCCTCTCCAAGAAGTTAGTGACACATTAGCCTCTGTTCGGCCAGTACTGGACCTCTGGGTCACCACGCCTCTGGGCAACCGTCTCTGGACACCTGCTCTATGGAGCAGTTTATTTTTCGACATGCGCCTCTGGGCCTTTATCCTTCTGGGAAGGATCTTGCCATCTCGGGCGTTCCGCATCTGTGCGAGTGATCGATCACAACTCTACAGTACTTGGCAACAACGACTCTGGTCGGAGCACGTGCAATATTGGTATTATTTGATGATTTTTATATCCATTCGAGTACCGCCATTCGGTGTTGGTTCTATGGAACCATACGATGTAAGTGCGATTACCTTGTGGATTCATAGTGTCTCTGGACACTGCTTTTCAGTGTTGGATTTCATTGACTTTTCAGTATATCCCCATTGCTCTTTGGAGCATCGATCTTTGCTTAGGCATTGATTACAGACTCTGGTCACTCTTGGGATTATTGCCTATGGGCATCTTTTTATAGCTTTGGCTACGCCGATGATATGAGGCGATTTTATTTATTCTACACTTTGGTATTGATTTCTCTTTGGAGATTTTTATTGTTTACTGATGATTAGGGATCGTCATTATATTCATGTGGTTCATAATATACTTCTCTTTGGATAAGTATTGTTTTATTTATGTACCGCATTATTATATATCTCAGTTATTACTGATTGTTTAGCTAGCCTGACCCGAGTGTTTTCGCTCGGGTCAGACCGAGTTGTTTCAGGTTAGGTCTCTGGACTTAGCTTCTGTGCTTCCGCTTGGACATTATCTGCTATGCTGATAGATAGCGCTTTTATTTGTCCACTATTCCGCTACTCTGTTATTATTTAGACTTTGATATGTACATATTTTGACCCACATGTGTGGGCAGTGGCTTTGTACCCACTTATAGTATTTGGATCTGTATTGACGATGTATTGTTCTAGGATTTTATATCTGTTATGTGATTCTGTTTTGTGATGTTTTATCATTTTATTACTATTCTTATTCTGATAGATCTTTAGCCATTGTAATTTCGTTATAAATATTTATTGAATATGTCGAACCACTTGAAAAAAAATAGATACCACCCTTTCGACGTATTCAGTAGATAGTTATAGCTTGATTACAAATGGTCGCTTCCACTATACGCTATTCTCCGCTTTAACAGACGGTATTACTCCCGTAATACTCTTTGTTACAGTGGGTCTCAGAGTGGGGCGTTACAGCTTGGTATCAGAGCCTGGTTTCAGGAATAAGCATAATAAACACCGAACAGATACACTTAGTACAATACATTTTAATTAGATCCGAATTAAATCAAATTCCTTCCTTAGGTTGATTGATAGATAAGTTAGGAATACGTTTAGGAATCCATTATATTCCGTAGTCTTCCTTAATTAATTATCTATCATTGAACCATGTTTAACTCTAATTCCCGTTTGTTCGGATTGGCTCGCTCAGTACGACGCCAAAATCATTTGTTCGGAGCGGATATTATTTCTTCGTCATCCTGACTCGCCCGCTCCGTTAGCTATTGCTCTTCAGGATGTTGGGCTTTCTGATGTTACTTTATTTTCTCTAGATTCACGAGATGATAAGGTAGACATATCTCGTATTCCAATTGTTCGGGATTTCCCCGATATCTTCGAGCCAGTATCTAGTTTACCTCCTAAGCGGGCTATTGAGTTCCGCATCGATCTCATTCCAGACTCTCGTCTAGAGGGCGTGTTCATGACCACCGACCAGATCATGGAGCTGGTTCGGAATTCCCAGTCTCATTCTCAGTCTCCAGCCCCAGTTGTTGATGCTCTGCGCAAGTCTGCTTTTGCGCGTCTCTATAGTGATTTTACCCATCTCGGAGGGAAGCCGTTCAGTGGCTCCGAGAATGTCTTAGAGGTCCAGGCTTGGATTCGGGTATGCGAGCGCATTTTCACTCGTATGGGTATCCCGGATCATGTCCGTGTTCTTGGGATAAATGATTTTTGGATGAACACTTTTATAAGAATTTTTGTAAAAATTCGTTATATCCATTCTTGTGTATCTTGCCGTTGGGCAAATTCTTGAGGTGACTTGCATTTGTGCGGTCATATATCGATGGTAGCATTGAATACCATCTTCTTTTTGTTCGTATTCTCTTTTCAGAAAATAGCCCAATCCCCTGTGTTACTCCCTTGAAAGGAGTTATGTCGTGTCTCAGTAGACTCGGGACGTTGGTTCCTAGTTTCATAGGACCATCTACTATTACTGAACGCCTGGGTTTGATTGCTTGCATGCATTGTTGTTATCGTAGGCTTGTATACTCATGTTACGTACCATGTGTTTCCATTCCATGTGTATCCTCGGGATTTAGTCTCGAGTGCTAAATCTTTGTGTTTCTTGATCTCCGATCTCACCAACTTAGGTTGGTGCCGTGTTTTACTCGAAAATTTATTCGGAGACTAATCACCTCCGAAGTAAATATATTCTGCTTATATAAGTCTATGATCTATCGATCCTAAGTGTGGACTTAGGAAGCCATATGACGTATCTAGCTTGCTATTCTATCTCGTTCACCTACTATTGAAGGTGATTTTCTTTTCCCATCTATCTTTGATTTGATTACTCTGAGGTAATCAATGATATAGATAACTTTCACTTAAGGAATTGCGAGGACGCAATTTTTTTAAGGGGGGGAGTCTGTAACAACCCGGGATTCGGGATAACCGAATATTAAATTAAAATGGAAATTGTATTTTTATTTCTATCGTTCGTGGTTTGTACACGAACGGAATATTGTATAGCGGATTATCGCAAAACCTTCTTTTCAAAACTTTTTAAAGAAAATCAAATTTCAAAATAACTTAATGGTGATTTGATGTGTTCCTTAGAATCTTTGGCTAGCTAGGAAATTTTAGCTAACTTGAGAATTTTGTTTAACTTATTCTTAAAGCAAGGAATCGACTTTTTGTTTATAAATTTGGCAAATTCATTCTTGCATTCCTTCCTTCCTTTTCATTCTTGCCTTTCTCCTTTTATTTTTTCAAAATCCAGTAAACCAAAAAAATTGGCCACCATATTCAAAAATCAAAACCAATCGATTTACTCCACTAAAAATCACGAAAAAAGGTTTATTGATCTCATATGAAGTTTAGCTTCCAACCCATGTCCATATTATTGGTTGCGGTTGCATTGGATGGAGTTCAACATTTGTTTTGCTGACCTAGGGTTTAGGCGTTGAGGAGATTAAGGCGGATTTAGACGAAATGGACTGGATTCGTGCTTCTTAAGCAAGGGCGAGTCGGTAGTGGGACTTGTGGAGGTTGCGGCTCCTCCTTGATCATTGCGACATTAGGGTTGCATGAGGAGGAAGCTCGGGTCGCGTTCGTATGTCTCGATCGAGCTTTGTAATTTTGGGTGGAATGAGGAGCTCTTGCGAAAGGCGACGTGTTGGAGTTATCAATAGTCGAATCCGTGGAGAGATGGTGGAGTTAGGTGGAGAGAGGAGGTTCGAACGGTGGGTTCTTGTGCATGTTTCACTATGCATACATGTACATGGGCGACAATTTTTATTTTGGGGAAGAATTATTTTGGGTAGTTAAAATAATTAAGTAATTAGTGTAAATTAATTAATTTAATTAATCTCGAACCTTATAAATTCAATAACTATTGCATATGAGATCAGATTTGGACGCGGTTATTTGCATTGGATGAGTATCGACGTTACTACGTATTACAGTAGGATTCGATTAATTTGGAGCTAGTTGAATTTTGGGTAAAAATCGAATGTCATTTGATTTTAGACCAAAAAAAGAACGCAAAGGCGTCGACAGGAATTTCGGTGAGTTTACTCACCTCTAAATAAATTATATGATATATGTGTTACTATAAATTATTATTGAATGCTTGGATAATAGTTGATAGTTTTAATGAAGTATAAATTAATGATAAAATTATAGTGATTTAATTTAATTATGTTTAATGTTGTTAATTTAGTTATACTTCGTTTGTGATATCATTTAGTAGAATAAAACACCGTTCGGCTATAATTAAATTGAATAGATTATTTTGGACATCTATCGAGCAGAATAAATCACCGTTTTGTACTTGCAAAGTAAAAAGATTATTTTTGAAGTTAATTAATAAGTGGATTAATTAATAAATGTCCTTTTAGCTATTGATTGCTAATTGTTGATAATTATATGTTTGATATTATCGTTTGGTTGTTTGTTTGGATTTGAATTCCCACTTGATAAGCGGATTGCATAAATAACCATTGTTTTGCAGTGAACTTTTGTAGAGAGACCCTAAGGGGTTTCTCACCATTATTAATTTACTAGTGTTTATATTCCTATGTTGCTTATATTAATGTTTGGTTGAAATATTCGTGACATACTATTTGATTTGTGTGAGTGCCGTTATATCGATACCGCAATACCATCACTTATAAAATATCATCTTCTTAAACCCTTGTGTGTGTTAAACTCATGCTTGTATTTTTACAAAATAATATTTGGTCACATTTTCGCACTTTGAAAGTTGTTTAAAGCTATATTTTAAAATATTTTGAGAATTTTGAGTTTTGAAAATAAAGGATAAGTGCTGTTTAAAATTCATAAAAGGAGTTATAAATTTGATTAATTATCTTTGTAGGATAATTAATGTTGTTTAAATTTATAAAAAGATTATAAATTTGATCAATTAGATAATTAAAGTTGTTTTAAATTTAAAAAGGTTATTTACTTTAAATATTTTGTAAATCCTTTTCAAATGGGTTCATAAAGATTTTATAAGTATTTGGAAGGAATTTAGGGTCTTAAATATATTTTAAGTTATTATTTTTCTTAAAGTAAAAGGTTATTTTGAGATATTAATAATAAATTATTTTAATTAATCATTTTAATAATGATGTTTAAAGTTAATTAATTATTTTAATAATAACGTTTAAAGTTAATTAACCATTTTAATAATGACGTTTAAAGTTAATTATTAACTTTAATAAAGCCGTTTAAAGTAAATATTTGTGATGTGAAAACCCAAGCATAAGTTCGGTTTTTTATGGTTTAAAATTTTGATTTGAATATGGAAAGTATAAGAAATTTAACTTCCATAAATGATATCTCTTATATGGAAAGGATTTGGTCGTATTCTTAGCACTAAACGTCGAGGTATGGAAACTCGTTTTTATCTCAAAGATTAAAAATGTCGTCATGGCAAGGCATAGAGTTAACACTACCTTAACTGGCCCGGTTTTATTTTTAATCGAGGGATGGTGCAAGTTTGAAATCAGAGAGTGGTGATAAGGATAAGAATTTAATTTTCATATATGATAATTTTGATTATTCCCAATAGTTGATTTATTGACTATCGATTCTGCTATCGTTTGTATATTGTCAATCTAAGATGATTTGTTGCTCATTTTGAGCATTGATATCCTTTGTCGGAAATGACTAAAACCAAAGAGCGAGTGGAAGTCAAGCTATGTGGGGTTGATCCTATTAGGGTATCTTTACATCTACTCTAGATTGGATTCAGTAGTATGCGCGCGAAGATGTGAAATACTCGGATTCTCGGTAAGGTTGGCGGGGTCCGGCTTGAACGTGTCCAGGAGCCATCATAGTTTTCAAGTATATTTTCTAGAGGTATACTTTTGGTAAGGGGGTGCACCCTCCTAGTCATTGTTGGAAAATTTCCTTTTCCTTGTTTTTGATTCAAAAACTTTATTTTCATAATTGCATCGAGAAGTGCTTGGAGCTCTTCTCGATGTTTAATTATTTGTGTCCATTCTTTAAGTTTGGATTTTGATCTTGTTTATGCCCACTCTTTCAATTTTGGGTTTTGCTCTAGTTTGTTTCCATTCATTCTTGTATGGATGTTGTTTTTGTGAGGTAAAAACTCATTCTGTGAACGGCGTAGTCTCACAAAATTATTATATGTTCACCATATTTCTTGAGTTTTCTCACGTTGGTTTTTCAAGCTGATCAAGGTGGTATTTTATTATAATGCTCGGGTCAGAGCGAGTATTTTACTAGGTTATTGTTGGTTGGACATGGAGCTCATGGAGTAGAGAGTTAGAGGTCCACCTGCCATAGTATTTTTTTTATTTCCGCTGTATTATTATATATATACCATCAATAATTGTGAGGTCAGGAAGTTATAACTGTCCAGGCTGATAAGGTTTGTTTTTAACTCTGATATACAATGTATTTTAAGACTATAAATCACTCATACTAGACTTTTATCTGACTTGAGGTTCTATATTTTGCTTCTTATTATCCTGAGTACTCTTAAATGAGTAGATTAGGGATGATAAGCCTAAGACAATGCATGGAGCTATATAGAGGACAAGTAGATGGCTAACGCTTTCTTATCTATAATTAGGAGCTATTATTTTTCTATTATGCAATACTATGGAGCTATGAGACAGCTTTCAATTTAGAGTTTACTTATTTCGATGTATAAATTCTATTACCAATTTATTTTGTATAACTATGATGGAACGATGTACTCTGATTTATTTTGGTTCATTTGTTATACTGTTATCTTGTCTATTTTATTTCTATGTTGATTATCATATTTTATTCTATGTGTTGTGAGATATACGACAGTATTTATTTTGGATTTTTGTTATTTTACCCTTGAACGTTGCTCTACATCGATCGGATACCAAGGAAGCGCATTATCTTTTGTATTTGGGTGTCGAAGGTGTATGGTGGTTGTCACAGAAGTGGTAATATATATCAAATCAATATTACTTGTTTAATAATTTAAGTGAAAATGAAAACAAAAAGACTATGAATATGAAAAAAATCAAAAAATAATAGAGATAATTAGATGATTGAAGAAATGAAGAGTATAATATAAAAATGAGGAAAATAATAAATATGCATATTGTATGAATTTCTTGGTTTTTATGAGCCTATTTTATGACTTGTATCTAATAGAATGTCCATACAGATATATTGTAATATTAAACTATACAATTAGTCATGGTAGTAATTTGGTCATATAAATCCAAATATTAAAAACCTTTACATCATTATAACATTATAACATAGTACAATATGATTTATAATATGTTATAGACATATCATTATTTTACTAGTATTGCATGATATTATCATGATATATTAAAACACCTTATTATCATCTCTTGACCAATAAATATTTGGTTGATATTAACTATTTAGGTTTCACCCTAAAATATGACCAAATTCTATTTATTTAAATCATTAAACACATACCAAATCATTTCTAATCATTAAAACATGTTTAACAACCTGCAAAATAACCAATCGATATCAAGTCCAAACTCAACGGGTTTGGAGGTAATTAGAGAAAGTTTTACTCACCTTAATTGCAAAAAAAATTAGTTTTTAATCTTCTTTTTTCCATTGGAAATGAGCTTCTACTTTTGTTTTTATTTCCCCCTTCTTTTTCCTTGGAATGGTTGGCCTTATATTTTTCGTTTTGTTTTTATTTTGAATGTATGAGGGTGAATGTATAATGGGGATGTGAATAGTTTAAGAGTTTATATAATAAAATTTTTGCTTAGGCTAAATCCTTTATTGCCTAATCTTATTCATTAATTTCCCTCGATACAAATATTCTCCATTCAAATATTGAAATTCATTACCTTATACATATATGGCCGAGTGTCATTACCATAATTACTCTCATTCCATTAAATTACCTACGTTTAAGGTGCCCCGTATTTATTTATTTAAATCTCGTTTATTGAATCTATCAAATTAATTCTCTTAATTATTTCTTAAAAATTATATTATTAATTATCATCCTCATATTATGGCTCTTCAAAATATGGGGTATTGCAATATATTTTTTAATGAAAGAGTGGTCCTCGAAAAGAGAAGAGCACTCACTAATAAATTTATAATTTTATTAATTATGTATGAATATGCAAAACCATAGACATACTTGATGGGTAGCTATGTAAAATGTACAAAAGTATGTAGAAAACTAGGGATCATCACATGGATGATCAAAACAAAAAAATACAACTAAGCATAATATATTAAAGTTGTACACGAAAAAGGAAAAATGCTATATAGACTAGATGTGTCGCTGTAGTGGTCATGAATGATGGTGAGTAGGCTAAAAAAAGCAGCAAGCCGAAGGGATGTAGCATGAAATTTTTTTGCTAAAATGTAAAGCATGGAATTGTAGTGTAAAGCACATTTACTGAACTGTAAAGCATGAAGATGTAGTATAAACCAGACTGCAGGGGTAGGTGCTAATAGGTGCTGAAATTTAGAGAACGAAACTATATACAGATATCTGGACATGTAGAAGAATGTGTTGCAGTTTAAACCAATGTAGGAGTGTAAACCAATGTAATGCAGAAAGTGGACATGCAAGGACAGGTGTAAATACGTGCTGCAGTATAAATCAAGGTAAGAGTGCGGGAAAGGAATAACATTTACACATACACAATTGAGAGCAAGAATTTGTTGAAGAACATGCAGAAACTTGAGAGATGCTTGCTGAAGCACATGTCAGTTACGCAATGTGAGATGCCCGTAACTAGTGAGTTCAGGCTGCACCTAAATAGGAAAAAGCATATGAAGTGTAAAGTACAACTGGGTTTGTTGGACAAAGGCACACTTAATGAGGGCAAAGGCAACACGCAGGTTACGGCTAATGAATAATTGATGATGGTTGAAGCAATAGACCTAAATAGGGTGATTTGAAGCAGGTTGATGCTGGATGAGGAATAAATGTAGGGTGATGCAGGTTGAATTTTTGCTCAGCTGGCTCGATGCTCGAAGAATCCATGGATATAGCAAATATGCCTGGCCAATTGTCACACATAGCTAGTGACTGAAGGCTGCAGGCTAAACCGCAGTCGTGCTGAGAGAATGCGTAGTTGATTGAATTAACTTTCCAAGTTGTGATCAAGCAATAGCAGTTGTTGATTAGCACAAGACATAGGGTCGTACGTAACCATATCCAGGTGGTCTCTCTAGCTTGATTGTTGACTAAGTGAACCTGTCTAGAGGGAAATGTTCTAAGCAATGAAATACAAAACAGCCACAGAGTTTTTACATGAATTATTGGATATTCTTTGGTTTTATTCATTATTCCCTAACATGTAATAGAATAGAAAATGTCTAAAATTTTCCTAATATATTAAATGTATTTGAATATAAATCTAGTCCAATATTTATATTGGGACGAAATAGTATTATTTATATCAATTCCAAAAGTATCCAGTAGTGTGTATATCGAGTGAATTGACAATCGTAGAAAAGATGTGTAATAGTCTAAGGATATATGTCACAAAAATAGCATGGGTTAAGGTAAAGGTTGTTTGTTAGTTTAGATTGTAAATTATTCACTGTATTTAATTTATCATGTAAGACGATCCGCATGTGTATTTTAACTTTAGGAGGCGCATCCATTTTTCAAATGGGTTTTAAATAATTAAATATATATGTACTAGAAAAGATCAAGAACTTGTACATTGGTTTAGAGGTATTGTAATAACCCGGGATTTGCATTACCAATTAATAAATAAAAGTTAGGATTTTATTTATTTTAATGAAGCATAAAAGGATTTGGAATAACAAAATTTATTTGAAAAAGGCTATTTTAATTAAATGGGAAATATGAGATTTTAAAATGAGGATAAAATGTTATTTTTGAAAAGTTAAATATTTTAGGAGAGGATTTAAAATGGGTTTGAATAAGAAAAGTGAGTTTTATAAACATATATGAACACTTAGAAATTTTTTGAAAACATGGAAATAACTCTCTTCATATTGGGTTATTAAACCTTACCCAATAACCCACCCTAAACTTCCACTATAAATTATCTCAAACTCTCCTAACCTCATTCATCAAAACCCTAATCAAAACCCTAACCATTTCCTAAAGGTTTCATAACAAAAATGGCCTCCATCTTCATCTCCTTCTAGTTTTAGCTTATGCAAGTCATTCTATGCAAAGGTAATGCAAATACCCACCTCAAATCCATATTTTATATCTTCATAATTTCTGAAATTTGATTAGTAACACATGTTTTATGTGTTTTTTTGATCTTATAGCCTCCTAATCACCTTTTGCTAATTTGGGTTGATGCTATAATAGTATTTGTTGCTTTCAAGAGAGGTATATTGCTAAAAACCTCTTCTAGCATGTGTTTAATCATCTTTTGATTTCAATAATCATTTAGTAACACATGTTTTCTTATGTAACATGTGAATCATAACTCTTTGATCATCTTTGCTTTCATTTTGGGGTTGCACATAAGGTGTTTGTGATATTGCTTCCTAAGGTAATGCTAAGCTTTGGCCTTTGTTTTCTTAAATATAGTGTAGTAATCATCATATGTTAATTAGTAATTGTTATTGGTGAAATTTTGATGCTAAAAACTTGAAAAAAAACACCCAAAATCATCAAAAACAAGAAAAATTGTTGGCTGGAATTTAAAACAGGCTGAAAACAGGGGCTGAGAGCCCAAAACAGGCCTGGGTTGCACCCAGGCACAGCAGGCTAGCCCAACTGGGCTAGCCAGTAGCAGGCCAGCCCCTAGTGGGCTGGCACACATCCCCCCCACCCCTTCTCCCCAGCCCGCATGGGCTGGGGCTGTAAGCACCCAGCCCGCGCGGGCTGGGGTTTAACTGAACCCCAGCCCACTTGGGTTGGGGCTTATACTTCCCCAGCCCAGGCTGGGCTGGGGCGGCTGAAGTGGGCCGGGGCCCGCGCAAAAAAAAAATTGTTCAATCCTATTTTCAGATATATTTTTTTCCTCCACTTCGCGATGCCGCCACGATCGCATCCGAAGTCAGAATTCGACGTTTTTGGTCTCGTTGGAAAGGTGGAGTTTCGAACTCCATCTCTGGAAAATTTGGGCAACATCGGAGTTTGTTTGGTACTTCGAATTTCGTGTCGAAGTTGAACTCTGGTCGCTGTTGGTAAACAGTGTGAATCTTGTTCTGGGTCCAACTTTGAGACATCGCTGCCACTTCGTCTCAGCTCGGAATCCAGAAATTCTTTTTGCATCTTAAAGTAGGGATGTTGGACTACATGCCTGCAAATTTTCATGACATTTGGACACTGTTTGTTGGTCCAAATAAATTATCAAACTTGGGTTCGCAGCTGTTTTTGAATGTTTACAAACACTTAGAATATTTTTCAGTGATTTTCTGGTTTTATTGATTTATTTGAGATTTGTCTCTAAATTTCGTACACGGGTTTTATGAATCATTTTCAAAAGATTTTTCACTCCTAAATGGCTTTAGTAGGGGTGGGCATTTAACCGATTTAACCGACTTAACCGTCTTAACCGACCACTACCGAACCAACTTAACCGCTAAAATCGATTAACCGACATCATTGGTTAACCGACCGACCTTAACCGAATATTTTCGGTTCGGTTAACGGTTAACAAAAATTAGGTCAGTCGGTTAACCGTTAACCGACCATTTCTTAAATATAAGTGAACCAGCCCAAATTGCAACACAGCCTACTACCCAATTTCTATTTTCTTTTTTCTATTCTATTTCGTTTCGTGCCCAGCCTAGAGCCCATTACCCAATTTTATACCCACTACACGTGCCCTAGTCTTGAGTACTCTCGCTCGCCCGCTAATTCATATTTCAGTTCAAAATAGAAAACACGAAGGAAAAAACCCTAGATCTATTCTAATTCGTCAGTAAAAATTAGTCGAAGCCTCCCAGGCCGATTCGCCGCTGCGATTACTGTTGATTGTTGAGTGCTAGGATGCTAGTCTTGAATGCCTTTAGGCTTCAACTATTCGAGTTCGAGTCGACTACTGCTGACAGACATGACATCGAATCCATCGAGGACGACGAGAAAGAGAAAGCATGTGAGTATAATTTTTTAATATGCTAGATCAGATTACTAATTTGCTATTCTAGTTGCTACTTGCTAGTTAATTACTATTATTATTTTATTGTCGATTTCAGCTAGTTCAATAATCAGTAAATGTCTAAATGATATCTGTTATATTACACCTGATATCACTAATTTATGCTGTAATTTATAATCAGGAAGTTATTTATGTTGTAATTAAATAGTAACATATCACTAATTTATAGGAAAATTTACATGTTATATTACACCAGTTATCACTAACATATCACTAATTTTATTCTGGAAATTTATTCTGTAAAATAAGGATGTCTTATATGATAACAGGTATATTTTATTCTGTAAATTAGTGATAACAAGTAAATTTATAGACATTATCAATAATTAGTGATAACAGGTATATTTAAATATTCTTTATGTTGGAAAATAAATTAGTGATCATAATTACATTTTATTGATAAGAGGAAACCAAAATGACATATACACTGTTAAGCTATTAACTGTCATATTTCGTCGAACAGTAAGGAGCGGAATAAAATTGCAATTTTTGTGTGAACAAACATATGACATATACATTGATGTCCTATACATTGACTGTCATTTACATTGACTATCAAATACATTGCCGTTGTACATAGTAATTGTACATTACAAACTGTTATATACACTACTATGACTGTCCACATCCGCGAATAAATATGAAGTGCCGACTTCTTATTTATATACAAACTGTTATATACATTGTCATAAAATCATATAGAAACTAATACATTCAATGATAAAAGTGCCAACTTCTTCTTTGTTCATAATTACATTGCAAGCGGATGTGAGTGTTTAAATAGAGAAAAGACTGGCATTTCATTGAGCAGGATTTCTTTACCTATTTTCTTGCTCATTCTGACATCATCTAGACATCTTGGGTAACTAGATTTGTGGTGCTCTGACAGTTCATCGACCTTCAGTTGTTCTCCTCCTCCTGTGTCCTAAAAAATAGCACTGAAATATATTTTCTTCGGCTGCTCAAACTGTTATATACTGTGACAGTTTTTAGTAAATATGAAGTGGATCTGTTATTGGCTTATCGCATTGACTGTTATTGCTGTTCTAATTAAAAACTGCCACTAATACATTCAAATATTCAATGATATGCTCCTTCTAAGTATTATAAGCTATTTTAGTTCTCGTACAGATTGAATTTGAGATATAGTTCAAAAGACTGATGAACATATATTTAAAATTAAAAGAGTCCACATAATTTTTACACATTCAAACGTTCTGTAACAAATGTTAAAATTATCAACCATACTGAATAGGGATATCATTGAATACGAACAATTCTGTGCCACTTTTATTCATAATTACATTGACTGTTATTGCAATTTACTGTTGCAGAATAAATATGAAGTATGGATTCTTGTTCTTATTGCTGCCTTGCACTTGCTGTTGCTGCCTTGCACTTGGTGGCTCACTGGCTGTAGTTGTTATGGCCCTAGCTGCTGGTGTATTATGAATTATGTAATGTTATTTTATGTATTGGTATGAACTTAATAAATATCATCATTATTCATTATGTATTAATATGAATTATGAGTATTGAGTAGTACTAGTGAGACACTAAGACTTGAGTGTGGATTAGTTGGTTACTGGTTAGTGCAGTAAAGCATTGAATTATGTAATATGTAGCTTTATAATATGTATGCAGTATGTATGCCTCTGTTGACTTAACTGTGCTGGTACAAATTTTCGGTTAACCATAGTTAACCGGTTTTCAGTTAACTGATTTAGTCGAGCGGTTAACCAATACTTTAATACGGTTAACCACGGTTAAATTTTGGCGGTTCGGTCGGTACAAACTTCCCAAATGCATGGTCGGTTCGGTTAACCGAACCGTGTTTTCTGAGCGGTTAAATCGGTTAATTAACCGAGCGGTTCGGTTAACCGACCGTGCCCACCCCTAGGCTTTAGAAATTATTATATAATATTATTTTTAATTATTAAATTAATTACTCCATAATAGGAGAGTTTTCAAAAGCCGTTTTAAAGTGATTTAAAAATCAATTATAAATCCGTTTCGCACCATTATTTTCTATAATAAAAATCTCACACTCACTTTTTAGCACGTCGAGCGAAGTGGAAAGGTGCTTAAACGATTAGGAAATCTCCGGCTTATGGAACCGTGTGTATTTTCTTTCCGGTTAATCCCTGACCTATTCGATTGATCGTTTTGACCTTTGGGTCTAGTTTACCGATGATACGAGGTGGACTTTTTATTGTTTAGAGTGTGAGCTTGCTATTGGTTAGTAAACCGTTTAGTGCAAACGTGGGGTATGGGACTCATTGTTAACACTTTACGGGATCCTCTCCAAGAAGTTAGTGACACATTAGCCTCTGGGTGGCCAGTACTGGACCTCTGGGTCACCATGCCTCTGGGAAACCGTCTCTGGACACCTGCTCTATGGAGCAGTTTATTTTTCGGCGTGCGCCTTTGGGCCTTTATCCTTCTGGGAAGGATCTCGCCGTCTCGCGCGTTCCACATCTGTGCGAGTGATCGATCACAACTCTACAGTACTTGGAAACAACGACTCTGGTCGGTGCACATGCAATATTGGTATTATTTGATGATTTTTATATCCATTCGAGTACCGCCATTCAGTGTTGGTTCTATGGAACCATTCGATGTAAGTGCGATTGCCTTGTGGATTCACAGTGTCTCTGGACACTACTTTTCAGTGTTGGATTTCATTGACATTTTAGTATATCCCCATTGCTCTTTGGAGCATCGATCTTTGCTTGGGCATTGATTACAGACTCTGGTCACTCTTGGGATTATTGCCTATGGGCATCTTTTTATAGCTTTGGCTACGCCGATGATATGAGGCGATTTTATTTATTATACACTTTGGTGTTGATTTCTCTTTGGAGATTTTTATTGTTTATTGATGATTAGGGATCGTCATTATATTCATGTGGTTCATAATATACTTCTCTTTGGATAAGTACTGTTTTATTGATGTACCGCATTATTATATATCTCAGTTATTACTGATTGTTTAGCTAGCCTGACCCGAGTGTTTTCGCTCGAGTCAGACCGAGTTGTTTCAGGTTAGGTCTCTGGACTTAGTTGCTCCGTGCTTCCGCTTTGGACTTATCTGCTATGCTTTTGAGATAGCTTATCTTAGTGTCCGCTTATGTTATTATTCAGACTTTGATATGTACATATTTTTGACTCACATGTGTGAGCAGTGGCTTTGTACCCACTTATGATATTTGGATCTGTATTGACGATGTATTGTCCTGGGATTTTATATCTGTTATGTGATTCTGTTCTGTGATGTTTTATCATTTTATTACTATGCTTATTCTGATAGATCTTTAGCCATTGTAATTTCGTTATAAATATTTATTGAATATGTCGAACCACTTGAAAAAAAAATATAGATACCACCCTTTCGACGTATTCAGTAGATAGTTATAGCTTGATTACAAATGGTCGCTTCCACTATACTCTATTCTCCGCTTTAACAGACAGTATTACTCCCGTAATACTCTTTGTTATAGTGGGTCTCGGAGTGGGGCGTTACAGGTATGTACTTTTATATTATCCCAGCTTCATACTATTTGATCAGGTTGATCATCCATAATAATACGATCGATAATATCAATATGTTTAGTATATCGGTTTAGTACATTTCCAGTTAGGTTTTGGTTAAACAAAATTTTCCAATTACATGTCTCAGCTGGTTCGTACATGTCAATAATAAGATCATTCTTATTGTTTAAAGCCAAATAATAATCGGGGAATTCATGTTTAAATGCAATGAGGAAGGCCCAGTGATCGTTTTAAAAGGATATTTTATTTCCAAAATGAGGATTAAATTTGAGCCTAATTTTAAATTTGTGATAAAGGTTAGATATGTTTTTCCAAAAGAAGGAAAAATATGGGCATTGGTTTTATATAGATTCTTAGAGCCATTATAATAAAAGTTGCCAATTATTTCTTTCCATATTGTATTATTGTCATATAGGAATTTCCAAATCCATTTACGAAGTAGGGAGGTATTTAGTGCTTTTAAGTTTATAATACTGAGCATGCCTTGTGATTTGGATTTGCAAACAAGGTCCTAGTTAATTCGACAGTTTAAGTTAGAACATTTTGAATTTCCTTTCCAAAGAAACTTATGCCTAATGTTATTAATTTTTTTATTAACCAAGAAGGAAACTGATAACATGATGTTAATAAATCAGTATTGCAAATAATACCGAGTTAATGAAAATTGTTCTCCCCACTTTTATGAAACAATTGGTTTTCCAAGTGGGAAATTCTTACTAACTTTATCAATGATGATGTTTTAATCTTCCTTTTTCAGTTTTGTTTGTATAATGAGTCTACCTAAATAGTTGATTTGAAAATTCATGGTTATGCAATTGAGAGTATTAGCTACCTCAGTTTTCATTTTTGAAATGTCATTTACGATTATAACCGAGCTCTTATGGAAGTTAATTTTAAGGTCCGATGGTAAATCAAAGTTATATAAAATTAATTTAAGGGATGTGACATGGTGAGGAAGATGAGAACGGAAAAGTAGAGTGTCATCCGCATATTAAAGAGTAGAAACTACATTATAAGTAACATTTCACCCTATTTTAGGTAGAATAATATTATTAAGAGCTAAATTAATTATTCTATTAAATACATCTATCGCAAGGTTAAAAGGAGGTGGCGAGAGTGAGTCTCCTTGATGTAGACCCATCTTTGATTGAATCTTGCTGCACTTAATTCCATTTACTAAGACTGAAGACACACTTGATTTCAGGATAAGGTCCAGAGATCACTTTTCGATGAGTCCCCTAGCTTTGAGGGTGTCTAACATAAAATCCCAGATGATTAAGTCAAAAGCCTTGGCAAAATCTAATTTAAGGAGTGTGAATGCGATCTTTCCATTATGATGGTAGTTAGTAAATTCTTGATTGGTGACGACATCATCCACAATGTGTCTACCTTGAATGAAATATTTTAATTTATCTATCCAATTTCGCAATCCGTTAGCTAAAGGTTTGGTGATAATTTTAATTGAGCGGTTAATCAAGGAGATTGGTCTAAAATCGGTAAGCTTCTGAGGATTTTCCTTTTTTGGGATGAGTAAAACATCCGCAAAGTTAAACCTACCTACTTGGAGTCTACCACTATAAAGTTTGTCAAATAAATTCATTATGCCATCATTAATAATGTTCTAGAATTTTTGGTAAAAAATATAGGAAATCGTCTAAGCCAAGAGCTTGTCACTGGCTAATCCCTTGATGGCCCTCAGGACTTCCTCTTATGTGACTAGAGAGTCTAATTCACTTAGAGAGCTGTTCATCATTGAATATAAGACCATCCAGTCAGCCTTAGTTCTATGCATGTATTTGTTTTTGAAAATATCTGTATAATGATTGGTGAAGATGTTATTCAAATTAGAGAGAAATTTCTAATTCATTTATTATAATAGACCTAATGGTTTGACGTCGTCTACTGTTGGCCACTCGATGAAAAAAGGTTAGTAATTGTATCCCCTTCACTGATCCAAATTATCTGGGAGCGTTGCTTCCACATAATTTCTTCTTGGTCCATTAGTTTGTTCAAGTCTGTTTCCAAGTTATTTAGTTTGATATTCCCTTTATAGTTTAGGCTTCTATTTTCACCTACCCTGTCTAATTCTAATATTTCATTTAAAATCTTGTCTTTTATAATAAGAATACTGCCAAACACGTTAGTGTTTCAGTTCTTTAAGAAATGTCTTAATTCCTGAAGTTTATAAACCAAATTTTTAGCTGCATTGCTAAGGGCATGGTATTCATGGAGTTCCATTTTATGATAACAAGATCTCAAAATTTCCCTCTTTAAGGTGCATTTATCAAATATAAATGGTCTTATTTTAGAAAGCTGATCGTGCGACTTTAAGAGGATAAGGCAATGGTCAGAAATGAGGCTAGCAAGACCATATGCTTTGGAAATGGAAATTTGTCCTCTCATTCCACATTCAATTAAAACATGTCTAATAGAGCCATCGACGGTTCCTCTTTACCATTAGACCAAGTGTACCTCCTTCTAATGAGTGGTAGTTTATTAAGGTTATTTAAGTTAATGAGATCGTTAAATTCCCTCATATCGATGTAATCGCCCTCTCTTGGTGATCACTCTTCAATGTAACTAGTCACGTTGAAATCTCCACTTACGATCCAAGGGCCATAAGAAAGATTTCTAAATTGGGTACATTCTATCCGAAGGGATAGCCAAAATATCTGCTATTTGGAGCATATATATTAGTGATATTTATGATATTATTATCTTGCAAATCTTAAAGTAAAACATGAAGTAAGTAGCAATTAGTGATTGATTGTAAGAGTTAATATTTATCTTCTCTTCACATCATCAGAATACCGCCCAAACTTCCCGAAGATGGAATAAATGCCCATCCCAAAAGAAGGTTCCCTCCAATTGACCTAATAAAAGAAGTAGTTGGGATTTCGGTTTTGGTTTTTTGAAGTAGGACTATATCTATCAAGAAACCTTTTATAAATCTTTTAATTATGGAATTTTTCAAAGGTATCCCTAGGCCCTAACGTTCTAGGTAAGTATATTCATTTACTTACATTATTAGCCCTGTAAAGTTCCATTTTTTTAACTGCATCCAATATTGTTGTCTATTTGGTTATAAATGAAACTAGTATTTTTAGCTATGTGATATGCTTGGTTAGGACATAGCATGTTCAAAATAATAGGCGTATATGTGCTCCCAAATAGAACGTGATCACCTAGTAAGGACGAATTTTGCGTGAGATTTGATGGAATGTGTCTTAGACTCCTATGCACAAATTCAATAGGTGTGCCTTTGGATCTCTAGTTGCACCTATTGCCTACTGATCTGTAGGTTCTACAACAACCCACAATTTTAATGACTGAATATTTAAATAATTAATTTAAATATCTAATCGTTAATTGACGGAATGCCCATTATACTCGAATTTTCAAAGACGGATGAATTGGGACTCGAGATACCTACCAATGAGACTGTAATTCCGTCATGAGAAATGAGTATTAGACTTGGCTATGTTTGGAGTTGATTTGTTTTTAAAGTGAATAGTGATTTCTAGAAAGGAATGAAAATTGAATGTTGGGCTTAGGCCCATTGACTTGCATTGGTATAGTGCTTTGTTTCTTTTCCTTTCTTTCTTTTTCAAATAAGCCGTCTTTTGTGGTATTTGGAAAATCAGTCGTTGATTTTTTGAGTTTTATAAAAAGCGGTTTGTTACAGGTTCTCTTAAGAGTAACTAAAGTGGTGTCTTTGCAAAGGTCATAACAGAAGTTAGATTATGGGTTGTTGAATCTGCCACATGTGTGACTACTTTTGCATCATCTGTAGTAGCGACTGCAAGATCTACATCAATGACAACAAGAGGATCTACACCGATAACTATAGTAACGGCAACAACTACTGCATCAACGTCAATAGAGATATTTTCAATAGAAGATCTCTATAGAAACATCATTAGAATCAACTGGGTCAACTTGAAGTCATCGTCTCTCGCCTGTTCTCCCCAACAGTCGACAAGTCTGAATGTTTGGGTCTATTAGAATCATATCCGTCTCAAAATTTTCAAAAAAATCAAAGGAATGGCAAAAGAGAAAATCAGGCCAATATCCATCTTCACATTCCATTTTGTTAGGAGAGCTCATAATAGGCAGTCCATCTCTTTTTGATCAACATAGACGTAAGAATTTAATTCTAGATTTTTTTAATAAGGCTTCAAAGATTGCAAATAGTGAATTTGCTGTTGTAGCAAGATATTCAAGAACTCAAATCAGCCTACATACGAATCATTATATGCAACTCCAGAAATTTAATCGGAGATTGGTAGCGCGTTTCTTTAAAGATTGAATGAAATGAATGCTGATAAGTGCGCACAGAAGAGGGTGGATTTAGGGGGGATTGACGATGACAAACAGCGTGAGAAATTGAGAGCGAAGTCCATTTTCATTCTTCTTGCAATTACATTGTTTTTGCCCTAAGAAATGGTAAAGGAAACAGTGGATGAGCTCCCATCAAGTGGTAGATATGTGATCTAACACCCCACAACATTATCAAAATGATTTATCTGTCCGATGCTTGATCCAAGGTTGGCGCTTCGAAAATCGGAAGCTCTGATGGAACAATTGTGCGAAATTTTAGGGTTTCCCAATCTGGTAACTTCCATATAGGATTTGACAGTGGTAAAGTTGAGAGGTTGGAAGATGAAAGGGGAAAGCTCATCAGCAAAGAGAGGATGAGGGTTATCACAAGATAGTTGAGTTTGATGAGGGAGATGAGATCGGCGATGGTGATAGTGGAATAGAGGATTCACAAATATAGTTACCAATTTTATAAGGTGTTACAATATATACAACGATTTTATACTTGCATTAGTCGTCTCTTGTTTCATATGTAATATAATATCATTGATTGAGTTATGATAATTATGATAGTTATTTTAAAAAAATTGTATTTTTAACTTTTATTCATGCTTTATTTTATTATATATATTTTATAACTTTTAAACATTAACATTAATTTTTAATTATTTAAATTTATTGTTTGTTATTTTTAAATTAATTTATATAAATGTAATATATTTTAATTTTTTAAATTAATTTTACATTTAAAATAGTTTTCGAATTAAAAATTTTATACCAAACACATACTATAATATATATACATATATATATTAATGTATTTATGCTTAATGTTTTATAATAATAATTATATTAATTTATATATAAATATCAAATATATATATTATAAAATAAAATGGTTTCAGATTTTATATATTAAAAAAATCATGGTCTAAAAGAACTAAAAAGTAATATATGTATATTTAATACTTAGTTTATTGTAATAAATATATATTTTATTATGAAATTTCAAATAATTCAAAAAATATTTTGGCAATAATACTATTTTTAAAATATATATCTATATATATTAATAATTAAAAAGATATTTATTTTGTACTTTATAGATCCAAATTTGAAATTCAAATTATTGTACTAAGTCGAAGTATTAGATATTTTAGATATTAATTTGAATTCAAATCTTGTTGACCTATTCAAAATATATTTAGATATTTAATAGAAAAAGGTTTATTTATTTAATATAAAACAAATTTGAAATATATACATAAATATATACATATATTTATAAATAATTTTAAGATAGCCAATGCGTATATAAATGGCCAATGTCTACGTTATAGAAGTAAATCCCAACATTTATATACTTATACATTAATCATGCACACATTATTATATTTCCCATGCATGTTATATAGATATGAGTATATAATGACATACTCATAAACTATATACAAACTAATCTTAATTAACTCATTAATCAATTAAATAGGAAAATTAAATAAAAGTGGGTTTTATTTGATTAACTAGATTGTACCAAGTACAACCCATTTGACTTCATCGACCCATTATGATCTAAACAGGGATTTTTTTTTAAATTCATCCTCTATAGACCAACTTGATTCCAACAATTATATCAGAGCCTAAATGGCCGACGCGGTCTAATTAGTAAACATTTAAGGCCATCTGTCTTAAAATACTTTTTTGATGGGTGTCTAGAAAAGTAGTTACTAGGCTTGGGTTGAATAATCAAGTATTCTCCCCACTCTAGCTACAAGTCTAGCCCAATGGGTTGAGTAAGTCTAAAAGGTTGTCCCAGATGTAAAGATCCAGAGTTATTTGGGCCTTAGGCTAATTTTCAAATTGAAATAAAACTATAATTTAAATTTAAATGTAAATTTGAAATATAAAATTAAATTTTATAAAGGCTCTAAAATAAATTTAAATTTTTCTAAAATTCTTTGAAGATTAAAATAATCAATTTTGAATTTTAATATATATATATATGTATGTATGTATGTATGTATGTATTGTGATTAATTAAATAAAATAAAATAAGTAATTATAAGGTTAATTAACTAAAGATATATGTATATTGATATATGTATGTAATTACAATTGTTATAATTATGTATTTATCCCAAATTTGTTTAAGATGAATCATATTAAAATTTTGAATTAATTTAAATATTTAATTAAATTGTTTGATTAAATAAATGAATTTATTAAATAAAATTAATTAAAGATTAATTAATTAAAATGTATACATATATTGATATGTATACATATATTGATATGTATACATAAACAAACTATAGATGTTATAGTTGATTATTTATCTTAAATAAATAGTTTAAGATGAATAGTATAAAATTTTAGAAGTTTTATATAAATTAAATTAATTAAATATGATTTAATCAATAAAAATTTTTCTTAACCAGGTTAAACACTCCCTTTATTGCAAAAAATATGATAAAAATGTACAATATTTATAAGAGAAGGGAAAGAAAAGAGAAAATAATCCTTAAGTAAATGACAAACAATAGAATCAGGTCGGGCACAATATCACAAATGCATTTCATTCGAATCATTTTACAATCTCAAGTTCAAAGCCAAATGATCATTTATTATCAAACTGGTTTCTTTCCTTTTCTCTAACTTTCAATGGCGGCAAACAATAATCTTACCAGAGCTAAAGCCATTAGAGCCAATGCTAACAGTTTTCCCCTTCTAACTATTCAGATGGGTAATGACAACCTAAAGAAACTGTTGCAACATGAATTCAAGTGGGAACATTACTTTCATAAGACTAAAACCACCAGACTTGAGATATACAATGGTAAAGGCACTAGCATTTTCATTTTTTATTAATGAATACATTATATGTGCTTCGTAGGAATACTGACTATTTTCGAAACTACTACAAGAAGGAGGTTCAACATTAAAAGCTCGAGAAAGCATTGTCCACTCAGAACCAGGGATGACAATAGAGCGGATCTAGGGTCTAAACCCGGTAACCTGCTCCTATTTTGACTTGTCAAGACCTGCCCTATTGGGTCATCGGAGTGGATAGACGCATAATCCCTTCTTAAGAGCTCCGGGTGTAGGGTCGGGTCAGTGCTTGGTTGACTTGCCCTAACCCGACCCGCACTACTTAGATCTCGTTAAATCACTTTATTTGATTCCTTAATCTTTTTGACATAAGTAATTATCATATGTATATTATAATCTTTCATTCAATAAGTTATATGATTTTTATAGTATTAAGTTGCATCATTAATAATTATAAAATAACATTTGCATATTTTTTGAATTGTTATTGTACATTTCTATTATATTCTTTATCATTGTAAACACATTATTAGTTATATTTAATGTACATTTTAATGACAATTCCTCTTACAAATCAAAAGGCAAATATATGCAGATTGTTACATAATTTTGGATGAATATATAGAGCATCGGTGGCTTTCGATACGGGCCTACCTTGACCCGTACGGATTCCGGGTCTGGGACCAAAATCCAGCCCCACATTGGGTCTATGAGGCAGGTCTGGGGCAGGGTTTAAAAAATTCGGGGTGCAAAAATCCCACTCCAACCCGTCCTATTGACATTCCTACTCAGAACAAACCCACCCACAATTGTACTCTACTTAGATATGCAAAAAAGCAAGTGGAAGTTTTTTTCTAAATGGACCATGTCCATGCTGATAGAGCTATGAAATAATAAGTGCTTCGTGTAATTTGGCAATACATAACTCGAGCAAAAGATAAGTATTCTTGAGATTGAACTTTAAGCTTGATTAGAGGTTGAAGTTCAAATGATGAATTATTCAAGTTTTATGTCTCAGATTCATAACAATGAAGTAAAAAACAGCAAAATAAATTAAGCTAATTCTATTAGCAACCAATTATTGCTTTTTCCATCCCTCTAAATTTTAAAACTAATAATTGACTACTTTGACCTTATTATTCACACTGATATTACATGTCTTTTCCCACTTCACTTAACCCGAGAGTTTTCCACCCAACCCAGTTACAAATGGACGATGTAATTAAAATCACCACGTATAGCCTTAACGTGGTTATTGAAATAGTCACATCAATAAAAAACGTGGGTCGTGTCACATTCCATGTATGATTTCAACCCGAGAATCATATTTCCATCATCACTTTATAACGTGGTCACTAATGCTGATTAAAAAAATAACAGTGTAATTGCATCATACACATACAGACACATCATCAACTAGCTTCTAAAGAAATCACAGTGCAATTTACATTCACATTCATAAATATCAAATCTTGTACATTCATAGAAATCACAGTGCAATTTACATTCACATTCACAAAAAATAACGGTAACATATAAATCAAACCTATTATAGGTACTAACATGCTACAGGTACTAAGCACATCATGCAACAATTTATAGGTACTAAGTAATATATTGCTCAGTGAAGAAATACAAACATTCACATTTACAGATACTAACATGCAAAAATTTACATTCACAAACACGTACTAACATGTTACAGGTATTAACATGCAGTAGAAATTAAATTGCTGCTGAAAAAAAATCAAATCTTCTTCACAAGTAATCAAAGCTTTCAAACAGCGATTTCTCTCTGAAGCTGTTAGTGGATTACGTACTGCTTTCTTAGAGGTATCTGTAAAAAAAAATTAATTAATTTCTAGAAGCATCTGGAAAAAAATGTGTCTCTTAAAAAACGCAGCACGCTATTTCTAAACAAGGCAAACATTGTTACCACGTAGCACACGAACGAGGTTATTAAAGTTACCTCGGTAGGGTTAAACGTGGTAAGCGTATATGCCTTGTGATGGTTGAACGAGGTTAAGCAATTAGGGCTTTTTTCGCATATAAAAAACATAAACTAAATTGAACAGTCAATTAGCCCCAAATCCAAAAAAAAAATTGAATAGAAAATGCCTTGTTTATGCTTAAATCTGAATTCTCTTGCCATTCGAATCAAAAATTAATTAAAGAATATTATTTTTTTGATTTATGTTTTTTGATGTGCTAGCTAAGGTTTGTGGAATATGTTTTTGGGAAGAAGAAGATTGATTTTATTATAAGGAATAGAATAGACAGTGTAAATGAAGGCAGGGGCAATTTTGAAAGAAATTAGGGTGGGAAAAGAAAAAACTAGGGTGTGTGTTATTTATTTGGATTACTGGGATGGGAAAAGAAATAACTGGTGTGCTAATAGAATTAGCCAATAAATTATAGCAAGTCTATGGAAAACCCACACCTGGCAAAGAGATATATGTGCAGTGATATCCTTCAAGTATGTGATCGAACATGTATGCCAAAAGATTTCAGGTAAAACGTGAATGGGGAAAGTTTCAAACTTAGGTATACACTAAGACCACTCTTTCTAAAATATCATGTTGATCGTCTAGACTTTTGATATAGTTGGTTGCTCTAATTTTAGTCAATTCTACTATTTAATTACAAACAGTAATCTCTGATATGTGACGATGATTTGTGAATATTCTCATATTTCTTTCTTGCCATATTGACCATACAATAGTAGACAATGTTATTCATGCAATGATTTTGACTAGTTTCCTTTTCTAAAATTGATCGCTAATAACTTCAGCTTTTGATGTAATTGATGGAATATTAGTGTGATTGTTGGGATTTGTAGTTTTATTCTTATCCATGTTCATATGAAGGCACTGAATTTGCATTTGAAAAATAAGTGCTCCTTATTTTCTGATTTACAATTGCACAAGACTCGTTTGGGATCAACCACTATATGTCTATGAAGTAGACAATCTTTAATAGGATGAAAGTTAAGCATGCATTTGTACAAACACATGGCCACTTTAGGAGAGTGCCACTTTTTCCAAGCAACACGAATCCAAGTTAACTCACAGTGTTTTACCCTCAGCTCATTCCATACTTCTTTAAATGATATTCCTTCTTTTAACTGAAGTAAGGCAGGTCCAATTGTCTTCAGAACAATCTATATGCAATTTGATGCCACTAATTTCATTCCTAAAATTTAATTAATAAGAATTAAAATTAATTAAATATGATTTTGTCAATAAGATACATATAAGTTAATTGAAGTATAACAGTTATAAGCAAATTAAACTTATAAAATAATTTAAGTGAAACTGAAATAAACCCAAAACAGATTTTTGAACTAAGTATATACGTAAAGTATATAAACCATGATTTCAGATGTGTTCGGCATTCAAACTACAAGGCTATTTCATAAGGAACACATTGTTCCCTAAATCGATATAACTCAACGTACATATTAAAGATTATGAATCTTTACTATATTGAGTCACCCTCTACCATTTATATATTTATAGATTACTTGCATATGCACAAATTGTTGAGCAAACTCAAGTTATGGATATTATGTGTAATACTATTAATATAGACGCCTAAATGAGGTAAGATACATGCATTTATTATTGAGCAAACACAAGGTACATGCACTATACTTAAGCTATCGTGAAATGGTATGTAAGAGTGAACAATCTCTATCAATTGTTGAGAAACTCATGGTCGAAGTTGAGATTAGGGCAAAGACCATGGTTAGAAGTTGTATATGATAAAATGCATAAAGAGTTATCCATCACTTGTGGACCTATAATTTTTTGAGCAAACTCGGGATCAGAATCCCAAGACGAATAAGTCTTAACACTCACTAGAGGAATCAAAAGATTCTATATTTATCTTAGAATTTTAAGGAATATGAAAGTCTAGTGGGAGGCTTATTAGAAAAATGAAACGAACACATTTAACTTTTATAATATTGTAATAATATATATTGTATTAATTTAAAATCATATACTTTAATGTATTTAAGTAACTAATATAATTGACAAAATGGTCATCAGTTAAAATATGCAATTGAACTGAATTAAGATTGATATAGAAAAATAAAATATACTTTCCAATAAATCTTTTGGCATGTTGTCACTTCAAGATCATGCAAGAGCCAAATTATACAACTACTAAAACATTCATGCCTCGATCGCTAAAGTGTTTATCTGTATGAAACTATGTATTGTCTTATATGAATTATTTTGAACTCTTAAACAATATAAGAATGTTATATGGTTAATAATCACATTTGTAATATATAAAATCTCAATGAAATTGGTTCATTCAAATGAGCAATTAAACCATGATGCAAGATCATGTATTTAATACAATTCATGGAAATAAGGATCTTATTATGTTAGATGTAACACTAAACCAAGTAATATAAGATGGACTTAGGAATTCGATCACTGAAATGACAGTTTGATCATTTTACATAAAGTGCAACTTATTCGATAAGGATGAATTGATACATTTTCCTAAAGAATTCGCAGCGGTCTTATGGTAAGGATTTCCTTTCGAATGGTTCGACCATTTGAAAAGGTAAGCGGATGTCCAAGGGTAGATGTAAGGTATGCACAATTGGGATGAAGAGAGTAAATGAGCACCTCTACTTCATTAAGCGACATCGAAAACAAAAATTGTATAAATTCTAGTATATACTTAATATGAACTGAAAAATATGATTGCTATTCCAATTGTGTTTTCATATAGAAAATTGTTTTATATAGGAGATATTTCTTACAGTTCAAGACTCTTGGTCTAAAACTCGTCACTGTAAACTAGTTATAGTGAATGAAATAAAACCACATAATAAATAACTGAATGGAGCCTCGTATTTCTTGAGCTATTATAGTAATAGTGGAAATAACAGGAGCATACCATATCACACTTATTGGTGACGCATCAATTTATAAAAGATTGTCTTCATAAATATATATAGTATTATTTGGAGATAATAATTTATTTTTAGTATTGATTGAATATAAATATGTGTGTGTGTATGTGTGTATAATTCTAATAAGAACATTATCAATATTTTTTATAAGTTAAATCTATAATAATGGTATTAGTTTGTCATAAGAAAAGTGATGTAGTAGAAAATACAAAAGTATGTGAAATCTTTATAATTATTTTGGAATTATGGACTAAGCCATATCTTTGAGAAATAATTCTTTAATCGTATTGATTATGAATCATATAGCACTAGTGAATTGTATCTCAAACGATTAAAGGTAAAGCACACATTCAGTGGGAGCAACAAAAGAGTTGATGAACTCTTCAGATTGATACATATATGTATGCAATTCAAAGTCTAATGGTACCATATTTATCCACATACTTTGTTTTATTCACCGATGAATTATCATCGAAATGAACATGTGTATTTGATACACAAGTAGTGTTCTTATGATACATTCATTGAATATAAAATGGAAGTAGAATACATAATAAGCAAAGGAAATAAAATAATTTGATTTGATCAAATTAGTGAGTGTACTGGAAAGGGTTACAAAAGTATATAAAAACAAATAACATTTATTCTCAAAATTCATCCCTTCCTATGATACATATTGATGCATCGATAAGTAATATCAGGCTTTGTTTGAAAAAGTATGATTGATGATAAATGAAGTTAAGTTAACTTCTTTCTATAAGGACATGTACTTAAGAGTAAGTACATGCGGTTAAATTTAATTTCATCCAAAGCACAGTTTAAGTAATAATGCAAGATAAGAGTTGATAAGAAACCCCTACATTTCCTTGGTCAAGGAGTTGACAAGTTGCGTGAATCGAGAGGCTACGAGTAATACTTTTATGTGAGGGATCTTATGTAGATCAACCTAAAGGATTTTGGGACTGACCAACATTGGTTGACTAATTTATGTTATGAACATAATGTTTCATAAACTAAAAACTAAATCAGTTTTATACATATATAAAGGCATATTATGAAAATTTTATGAATACTTATTCCATTGCATCGAGAAACAATTGTTGTTTCAATAAACATCAATTTCATGATGATGGAATTCCTTTTAGAAATTATTTGTAGTAAAATGGATTTAGATAGGGTCCAAAGATAAAACTGATTACAAAGGATGAAATGAAATTGATCAAATCTAAACAAACACAACTAGTTAAAATGTCTAATAAGAACTCTCACACATTAAAGGGAAAGTATGATTTTCCCATCGAGTTCGAGAAAAGAATTTCCTCATTTTTTAATAAGCCAGTAAGTGTATTGACTCTGGTATATGGAATAATATGCAAATCCTAAATAGATTCCAAATACATTATCAAAATCTAATTTTGATAGTTATACCCAAAGGAGTATGATCCATCAGCTGTAAATGTGTGTTCGAGAAGAAGATCAATGCAATTGGAATGTAGCCAGCAATGTTGATAAGAATAAAGCCGTAAATTTCAATTATTGAAATTAACATAATAGATTTGTTATTCAGTTTGCTATGGTTAATTCGGCAATTAATTGCAAAATTATCATCCGAAATAATTTTGAGTTCTGGTACATATATGTTGGAGCAAAAATTCTAAATAATGATTTGAATAGATTGTTTGCACATAACAACCAAAGTGTCTTGGAATCAGTGGGAGCGATATTGAGCCGGTGGGTTTCAGATAGGATTCAAGAACCGATACCAAAGTATCGTTAGACTAGTATCAGAATTGAGCAAATATTTTGAAAGAGAAATCAAATAGTTTAATTTCATCTGAAATGCATAGGAAGCATGTGTCTGTACAAAAGAACATTAATAGGTACTAAAATATTCCTAAATGATAAGTAAACAATATACTATTTTTGAGTATTAATAAGTACTTATGGTAAAATTAGTTTTTAGTTTGGTTATTTAATTCTCGATGTTGGATTTGAAAATGACATATTTTATAATCAGTATAAAAGAATGTTAGCATTATCCCAAACGATTTACATATACACTTAATATGTTTAATATGGAGCATATAAGATGGATTCCTTATGCATCGACGGTAAGATTATCATATATGTTATGTTTTCTATCGCAATTCACTTACGTAATTGGTGCATGGAGCGAATTTCAAATCCAAAGTAAGATCACTAAATGGTAGTTATGGGTATTCTAGAGTATTTATGAAATACTAAAGGGTTGTTTATGGAAACAATGACTCCTTATAAAGGAGCATTCAGGCTCGAACTTCATAAGTGATATGGAGTATATTATCTCAGTCTTAGATACATGTTTAATCTTAGTTAAGGAGCCTTAACTTGGAATTGTTCCAAATGAAAAGTTGTGGTTGATTCAACCAAAAAGCTAAGTATATCGCCTTAAATAGCACTACAGCAAAAGCTCTGTATGTGTGTAAATGGACAAATTTATAACTAAGTTAGCAATGATTCCAAATATTGAGAATCTTATGACATTGTTTTATAATAACAATGTCATGATATAGATCATGAATGAATCTAGCGCTCACAAGTAATCAAGACATATACTGCGAAAGGTTCCACAGATAAATTCAGTTTATCAGCAAATGAGGGGTGTTAATTAACATAGTAGATAATTATACACTATAATATCCATTCATAAAGGGACTAACTTGATCAGTTTTAAGAAAATAGATTGGAGGAATGGGATTATGATTCCGAAATTGACCCCAAATGCAAATGAGATATTGAGAGAGTTGGGGGTACGCCCTAAGGGCAATTATGTAATTTGTTATATATATTTAACTCTGTAACCAATCTTGTTCATAATAAAGGTATTTGATTACTATTATATATTTTGTTGTATTGTGATATAATCAATTAAGTAATTAATTTAGAGTATATTAAGTAAAAAATCCTTGAATAATATGTTATGTGATAATTATTACAAAGAGTTGTAATAATGAAAAAAATTTCACAATACAGAATAACGTATTATTTTAAATATTCCTCATTACGATGTTTTAAGAAAGGATATTAATACATCCATTATGACCAGAGCACGTAGCGCTCTCCGTATATTGGGCAGTATATTACTCATGACTGTTAGGGGGTTCAAGAGGTTAAGTGCCCATAGTTATTGAATAACTATGGAATGACTCATCCAAGAGTTTCCTATTGGTTAATAACAACTAGGTCAAACAGGAATTCCAATGCTTCAACTCATACCCAACCATTGTCGCTCTATGGTTGTCATGCCATGATTTAACTATAATCAACGCGGAGTATCCACACTGAAGCTTAACCGTATTCTCAAGTCATTAACCTATTGGTTAATAACAACTAGGTCAAACAGGAATTCTTAGAGTGATGATGTTACATGGTTCTTGACTTGAGAATACGGTTAAGCTTCAGTGTGGATACTCCGAGTTGATTATAGTTAAATCATGGCATGACAACCATAGAGCGACAATGGTTGGGTATGAGTTGAAGCATTGGAAGTGAAACACTATTCAATAAAGAATTCGCCTCCATAGTTGTATGAGGTTAGTATCACGATCAATTATAGTCAACTCAAAGTCAAAATCTCTAGCCGGAGTAGTATGGTTAATAATAAATGCTATTTTTGAACCAAGGACTTTGTTTATGGACTAACTAAGTTGAATATAGATGAAATTAGAATATTGACCAAAACTAAGTTCCATAAATCCTAAAGTAATATAGTGTTGACGAAGAGAATTGGTGTAAATAATCATTACTAAAAGGTACTACTTAAATTGTAAAATTCGAGTTTTACCAATAATGACGTATATGATGAATTCGGCTAAACAATCATACAATTAGCTAAGGTGACATGTGAACATTAATATTTGAATTGTTTAATATTAATCGCCAACTGAATTTATACCTACAAGTCGCACAACGGTATTGGTGATTTCTCTTAAATACCACATGATTTATTTGAGTTACAAATTTTTATAAATTAAGTAAGTTAATTAATATTTATGAAATATTAATTATTTGCATATTTGATGTATCGGGTGTTGTTAATTTTTGGGTTTCATTAGTAATTAATTGGGTGCATCTACAAAAGTTATATACGTATGTATCGATATACGATATCGATAAACATTTAAATACGATTTAAATGATAGTATTTACAAAATGGATTGGATTTTATATTAGCATACTTGGCCCGGTATGGAGGCTAACCATGGAGAGGAAAAGAGGGAGTGGTTGTTTAAATTCTAGATTTGGAACCGATAAACGAAGAAGTGGTAAAGGAAGAGAACTTGTATCCTCCCTTTTCCCTATTTAAGTAGTCCCACCCTTTCACTCTTTCTTCTTAATTCCTCATACTCCCATGGCCATAAGTTCCACTTCATTCCCCATAGCCGAATATATTTAAAGCCCAAAATACATCATATTAAATAAAAATTGTTGCACTCCAGGCCATTGCAACGTCGGGAGATCAATACCAGGTGAATCTAGGAGATCCCATTAATCCATGTGTATTTGAAGGTAGCATCCATAAGGTACAGTATCTGTATTACATTTTATATTATATTGTTCCAGGAGTAAATAATACACATAATGATTTTATACATGCATTAGCCGTCCCTTGTTGTAATTTAGTATCTCTGATTGAATTATGATAATCAATATTGTTATTTAAAAAAATAATTTTAATTTCGACCATGCTTTATTTTATTATATATATATTTTATAAGCTTTTAACAGTAATATTAATTTTTAATTATTTAAATTGTTTTTATTATTTTTAAAATCATTTATATAAATGTATATATTTTAAATTGTTTTAAAATTAATTATATACTTAAAATAGTTTTCGAATTTAAAAATAAATTTGCCAAAATCAAATTTTAATACATATACATACACACACAAACACACACACACACATTAATGTAATTATTGTTAATGTTTAAAATTAACACCTATATTAATTCATATATATATAATATATAATAAAATGGCTTTAGATTTTTTTTAAAGTTTTTCTATGGTTGAAAATAATTAAATGTAATATATGTATATTCAATATTTATTTTATTGTAATAAATGTACTTTATTTTATTATGAAATTTCAAATAATTCAAAAAAAATGGCAATAATACTATTTTTAATATATATATATATTAAATAATTAAAAGATATTTATTTGTATTATCTAGATCGAAAATTAAAATTCAAATTATCTTACTAATTCAAAATATTAGATATTTTAGACACTTATTTGAATTTAAATTTTATTGACCTATTCAAAATATATTTAGATATTTAATAGAAAATTTTATTTAATATAAAATAAATTTCAAAATATGTTTATAATATATTGAAATATTTATAATTAATTTTGAGATGGCCAATATGTAAATAAATGACTAATGTATGCATTATAGATGCAAGTCTCAAAATCTATATACATATACATTAATCATGCACACATTACTATGTTACACACGCATGTTATACAAATATAAGTATATAATGATATACCCATAAACTATATATAAATTAATTTTAATCAAAACGTCAATTAATTAAATCAAAAAATTAAATAAAATTGAATTTTATTTTATTTAACTAGATTGGATCTAGTACAACTCATTAAACTTCATAGGCCCACTATGATCTAAATATGGATTTTCTTTTTAAAATTCACTCAATTCACCCACTATAGACTGGCCCAGTTCCAACATGATGATCATTTGTGTTATCCAAGAGTATTTAGTACGAGACCTTATGATGTGGGTGTGACCATGAGTAGGTCCACATGATATTTTGAATGGTGTAAGTATGAAATGGTACACCAATTATGTTAGGGATAAGACTATGAGGAAGTTCGTTGAAAGTTTAAAGGATACACCTATTACGATGGTGTGTAGTCAGTATAGGAGTGCGCACACCTGTGTTATTTGTTGGTATAATATCATGGTGATAATTCCTTGTTATTTTGAGTACATGTGCTTTATTTTAATGAGTTATACTTATTGTTGATTTATATATTTATTTTTGCATGCATGTTGGACCAACTTGGGTTTTGTTGCGAACTTTTGTTATGGACCATTGTGGTTGAATTATTGAGGTGCATGTTATGGCTTGTGAATGGGATTGATCTATGATTGAGATTATCTCACTCTTTATTATCTGAGTGTTATTTTTACATGTTATAGTTTTGATTGCATGGTTATAAAAATGTATGTGTCACTATAGTATGTGTATGCAGAAAATTACATTCCTCATTGTGAATGAGTCTGATTGTGTCATAATTGATTGTGTTATGCGATTACATATACTACTTTGTAAGTAGTTAGTTTATTATTTGTATGACTCCCTATGTTTTATGGTTAAACATATGATGATACTTATTGTTTTGGTTGAGGGTTGTTTTTGGAGAATCATGGGGGCGCAATTCCTTTTAAGGGAGGGGGAGAATGTAACGAGCAGCAAATTTGACGTATTAATTTTAAATAGCCATTTAAATTTAATAGACAATAAAATATAATTCTGAGCAGGGATGTCTTTCTGGAGATTTTAATGTTCCCGTTGCATTTAGAAATATCAAAAACCTATATTTTGATATATGACATGATGTATTTATATTAACGCTCGGAAATGGATATTTCTAGTCTTTATGGCCCCTTTGGCCCAATACAACCCCTTTTGCCTGTAAATAGATTGCTATGGAGAAACCCTAACACCCTGCACGTGTTGTTTCTTCATTTTATGATCTCTTCTTCCTCCATATGTCTAATCTCTCATCTCTCTGGGGATTATATATTATAATCACAAAATTTAACATCAAACGGTTAATGGTGCCAAATCCCTACATATAATATATTAGATCGAACATCTCGATGAGGCGAAGAGACAGATAAGATTTGTATTCTAGTTCAATTCACCATCTAAGCAGAATGGTGAACAAATATAGACCATTTGCTTTTTGGTTTTATAAAATTCGATGATCCAAAGGTATAGTCTTGTGGAGGACAACTAGTGGAGTTCATCGTGTAGGAACCAGGCAAGTCAGAAGTGGTTGAAGTAGGTATGTTTCGAAAAAAATTCTATTTTGGATTTATTGAGCCTTTGAACTCTAAAGAGGTTATTAGATCCAATCTAATATTGTTTTAAATAAAATCTTATTTTATTTAATTTGTTTAAAAGGAGTTTCATTTAATTTAAATTAAACTAATTATAATGAGTATATCAAATACACCCAAATGTGTATAATGCAAGTGCAACATATAAACAGTGAATATGGTTAAGTGTACGTTTATAGATATTGGGATTTACACCACTACAGTCACATTTGTCCCTTTATATTTTCCACAGTTGTCCATAATTATTATTAATTATGTATACAATAACAATTATATATGTGTATGTGTATATGTACATATTAAAATGATTTTGACTATTTTACATGTTTTGAAATCAAATTTTGACTTAAGAAGGAGTTTAACATTAGAACTATAATTTTACACAAAGGTCCTTTTACAAACACACACACACACACACATATATATATATAATTATATATATGTGTGTGTCTATGTGTGTAAAACTTAAATTTTATATGTTTTACAATTTAAAATTAACATTTGAAATCTAGTTTCAAAATTAGAAAGAAATTCAACACTAGATCTATAATTTTGAACAAAAATCCTTTTATAAATTTAGAATTAAAATAATATAAACAAACAATGTATATAATAACCAAAAGTATTTGATATTCAATATAACATTACACACACAGACACACACATGAAACTTACATTCAATTTTATAAGATAATTTCAAATAGATTATGTATGCGTTCCACTTATATTTGTATATAAAATATGTTACAAAATATTTCAACTAATTAAAATTGGATCTAAATCTAAAAACTTTTTTTCATTAAACTTTAATTTCTAAAACAATAGCAAACAAAGGATTGGTTAATATAAGCATATATAAACTCGTTGAATAAGGTATAAGAACTGAACTAAATTAACGAGATGAAACATATAATCATAATGAGATGTAAAGATAAGGGATCTAAACCATTCTAACATGATGTAACATATATTAAAAGAGATTGAAAATTACCATTTGATTAAGCCAAAAAATCACACCCTAAATGAAGAAAAACTCCTATATCCAGTGAATCACCCCTAGATATTGCAATGATCTGAAGCACCACTTTTATATTTATTTTATTTTATTTCTTTTGATTTTATGTTAGGAATTTTTATGGCTTGGAGGCCATGGATTTTCGACTAAAGGAGAGAGGAAGAGAGCAATGGAAAATGAGTTGTGTGAAAGGAATGTTGAATGAATGGAATTTTTTTTTAAAGGAGATAATGAAACATTTCCAATTCCTTCCTTAATACCTCCGTTCTTTAATTCCTCGTTAAATCTGAATCAAATCCCCTCCCCCTTATCATGTATAGTCGACTAAGACAGGGGCTTTGTAGGCCTTTAAAATTTCCAAAACCATTTAGTAATTAATCTCTTTAAATCAAATTTAAATACTTGATGTCGCATATCAATATGCGCATACAAAGCTTTTATATATACACTTTTCATTGGATACTAACGGAATTCAAATATCAAATCAAATAAAACATAATAATTAATATTTCATAAATATTAATTTGCAATGATTATACATTAATAAAATCATGCATTTTTTTGGACTATTCATCAATACGGTTGTGTGGCTCAAAGGTGTAAATTCAGACAGCGATTAATATCGAAAAATTCGAATATTAACATTCACATGTCACCTTAGCTAGTGGTGTGACATTTTGACTAAATTTATCATTTATAGATCATTTCAGTAAAAACCAATATTACTACAATAAGTGGTATCTGGTAGTAGCGATTATTTTCACCAATTCTCTTCACCAAAATTATATCATTTTAGGACTTATGGAATTTGGTTTTGATAAAAATTTAATATAGTCCACATTCAACTTGATTGGTCAAAACACAAAATCCTTGGTTCAATAATAATAATTATTATTATTATTAATCGTACTGCTTTGGTCATAGACATTGACTTTGAGTTGACTACGGTTGACCGTTGATTCTAACCTTTTATAACCGAGGAGACGAATCCACTATTTAATAGTGTTTCACTTCCAATGCTTCAACACAGACCCAAATATAGTCGGTTAAGTGATAATCATGTCATATTTTAACTATAAACAAAGGGGAGTTTCCACATTGAAGTCCCATAGTATTCTCAAGTCAAGGAAACTGTGTAACATCATTACTTTGAGGTTCTCTATTTGTTCTTAGTATATTAGCCAAAAAAAACTCTCAAGTGATTCATTCCATAATTATCCAATAACTATCAGTACACAACTCCTTGGTGCCCAGTAGCCATGAGTATTATACTGCCTAACATTTGAAGAGTGTTATCTACTCTAGCCTCAACGGATGTATTGATTTCCTATCTTGAAACATCTTGACTAGAAATATTTAAAATAATATGTTATTTTAGTGTGATAAATTTCTCATGATTACAACACATTACAGCTACTACCACATAACATATCATTTAAGGAATTTCTATTTAATACACTTTAAATTAACTACTTAATTAATTATATCACAATATAACAAAGTATATTATAGAAATTGAACTTTATTATGAACAAAATTGGTTATCTAGTTAGATAAATGTAATAAATTGCACAATTGCCCCTATGGCATACCCCTAACTCTATCAATCTCCCACTTGCATTTGGGGTCAATAATGAAATGTTATTCTAACCCCTTTGATTGGTTTCTTAAAAACTAATCAGATCAGCCCCTTAGTAAGCGGGTATGCTATATTATTTTAATAACCTACTCTATCAATTAACTCTCTCCAATGTTGATAAACAACCTTTACCATGTGGAACCCTATGGTGTATGTTTTCTGACTTCTAGTGAGCTTTAGGTTCTTTTACAGACTATATCACAATATTGTTATCATATAACAATGTTATGGGATTCTCAACATTTGGAATCATCCATACTCAATTATACATTTTTACATTTATATATACTTCTTTTATCGTAGTGCTATTCAAGACGATGTGCTTAGCCTTTGTTAAACTAGCCACACTTATTGTTTGGAATATTTCCAATTTAAAGTTCTTAACTTAAGATTGAACATGAATTTAGGATTGACATACTATACTCAATATTACTTATGAAGTTCGAGTCCGCTCACTTCTTTAAGGAGTTCGTTGTTCCTATAAACATTTCTTTAGTATTTATACGAGAACACTATAAACTATCATTTAATGATGTTAATTTGGATTTGGTACTCACTTTATATACCAAATACACAAGGAAATGTGACATTGTAGACAATACGACATGTATGATAATTTTTATTGCTAATGCATAAGGAATCCATCTTTTTGGGACATTCCCAACATTCTTTTACACTGATAAAAGATATCATTTTCAAAAATCCAATATTAACAACCAAACGAAAATGATTTTAGCCTTAATACATTATGACATCCCACCTCTATATCCATATTATCCATGAGTAATACTGTCAGATAATACATAGAATGAGGCTATATGTGGTACACACATGTATATTCCTTTAGGTAAATACCAGTACACATTAAAACATTAATATGTAACTTATCTAAACGTACACAGTATTGGTACAAAATAATAAACATATGTGCCTCCAAAATGGAACAATACACAATATACAGTAAATAATAGAGAACATAGAGTCAATCGTAGCGATAACATATAAAATACAATACTGATAGTCTATAAATCATCTCAAGAGTCAACAACTTTAATATAATACACTGTGTAATCAATATACAACTCGGTGTCATGGTATATAATAAATCCATAACATAAAATAAACATGCAACATCCTAATATATGTCTTCTCTAAGCCCAATAAAATACAAGCTGATCATTTTTTCTCTGTAACACACGGTCAAACTATGTTTATAAGTAAAATATTAATGATATAACATTTTCGATAAAAATAACATAATTAAATTCATAATGTAGACAAATACGTATTATATGTGTTGTATATATCAAAGCATCATAAGCAATCTCCATGTAATATGTGACTTCAAATATCACAAAACGTATATAAAGATGTCATCGCCCGTCTCGAGTAAATCAAATTAGAAATCATAACATCAACAACAAATGGCTAAATCATCCGAATCCAGAATTCATCATTAAAACCAAAAAATCATAAATAATGAAATATCATCAAATATTATTAGGCTATCTCACAACAAATGCCTAAATTTATCTCTCAACCTCAATAATAAAAGTATCATCATCATCGTTCCAAAATAGGATAGGCTGCCTATGAAGACATAATAAAAGATACGAGGATTCACTATACTCTGGACACCTGTTCAGATATAATTTCATCTCCTCATACATAAATAAATCAAAATAGTATGGATATATGGGACTGACTATACTTTAGACATACAATCTCAAGAATAGTTAACTCATGACAGGATAGGGACATATATGCCAATCCACTACCATACACACATACCGGAACCAGATGAGAGATTGACAGCACGTCTGCTTACTCAAGAGCCACGCATGGTCCATATGATACGAGTCCTATAGTCATCGGCTACCCTTACCTCTCCCATCTCGATATCTGTAACGACCCGATTTTTCTTACTCGAAAAATTGAACCATTCGGATTAGAAAAGAAAGAGGTAGAAGAAGAAAATAGAAAATCAACATCAGAATCTCAAAATCGCAGCGGAATAATATATAGTAGTAAATAACTGATCTTTACACAAAAGCAAATCTGTTTATACATTACATCATCAGAGTACACAAAATCAATAACACACAACTGGATAGTTATATTAACCTGTCCTCACCAACAGACAATACAACTTACAACACAGCGGAATAATACATCAAGTACGTATGCTACGCCTCGACATCCAGCTCGTCTCCTGAGCTCCACAGTATCCTTTCCTATAATCTATAATACTCGGTCTGACCCGAGCATTATAATAAAATAACACCCGAGTCAGTCTGGAAAACCAACGTGAGAAAATCACACTCAATTTGATTATTAAAGTTTTCCAAACCCTTTGAAATCAAAAGCATCTCGTAAGACCACGCCATAAATAAACATGTCGGATTTTTACCTTACGATAGCCAAAACACTTTTATCAAATTCGTCTGATATTATAATAGTGTCTATAGAAAGTAAAATAGAATCTAGCTGAAATGCTTACATCTCACGTTTCAGCAATAGTTGGGCACAATCAAAACCGTACAGGCACGTAGGGAGAATGGATTTCCAACGAATGACTAGGCACTGGGGTACCACCTATCACAGTACCTGGTCTAGATCAGTGTACCGAGGACCACGCTCGATCCCCTGCAACACAAGACTGGAACTACCCCTTACTGGATAATTCCGAGTAAGATCACCCCACGGTTGGGATCAGTAACCGCACCACTAAGCCGAAATAAAAGGGACATCTAGACAGGGATGACCTCACCCTAATGGGCGCTACCCACATAGCCTTGCTGCATAACCCCTGATTTTCAGTCATTCCCGGTTGATGAGGCTCGAGGCTAAGCGTTACCTTTTTTAGAACATTTCACTTAGAATGCCCACCGTCCACCTGACGATGTTCCGAAAGCATTCATCCATACAAGTCCGTTCCGGGTTCGAACGGAACCGAAGGCACTATTCCTACTACATCCACTTTGGAATCACCCTCAGGATTAGTAGCGATTAGCCCTTGCACTTCACTGCTCCATCCTTGATTCCAACTCGTTTCCCCAAGAAACGTACAAACCGGATCGAAGTGGTTTTCGGAAAATAAATCCCGATCCCGGTCTTCGAAACGATCAACGCATTGGCAAATATTAATAGTCGGTGATTTAACTATCAATTAACATTCACAACCATCCATCAAACAATAAATAATTTTCCAAATTATTTATTTACCTCAAAATATCTTCGCAAGATATATTCCCACTTTTAAACCCTTTGAAAACAGTTTCAAATCATCTTTCTCTCACGAAATAAACTCCCCAAATATTTTCTATTTCCATTGAAATCACCAAGTACAATTATTTTAGATTTTTAAAATAATTTAAATACCAAATTATAAAATATACTTTAAACAAAACATTTAAATTAAACTACTTAATACTTTTTTCAAAAAAAAATATACTTAAAGAATATTTAAAATAAAGCTGCTTAATAAAATATAAAACTAACTTTATCTTTAAAACATAATACCCATTTAACCTTTAAATAATCACTACAAAAATAAATTTGAAATATACTTACTTAAAAATTTAAACAATTTAGGAATAATAATTTTCCAAACATACTTTGAACTTTAACTTATATTTAAGAATTTGCTTTGAAACGTACTTGGCTATTCAGGGAAATACACTTCTCTTTCACATCATTAAAAATAAACCACCATTTATTTTTAACAAATTTAACCATTTCTTTAATAATTTCCCACCGTGAATTTATCCTTCTAAATATCCATTAATATATTACTTCACCTTTATAAACCCAGTTTATAAATTCCAAAATCTCACTTCTCTTTTAAATTCCAATTCCAAACACTTAAATCAATTTACAATTGATTTCCAATTTACTTTACTTTAAAATAAATTTCCTTACTCCATTTATTTCAAAATCCATTAACTTTAAATTTCATTTCTTTATTATGATTTAAAAATCTCTTTTAACTGAGAATATCAATTCAGATTTTTCCCAAATTCATTTCTTATCCTTTAAAATAAATTTAGCCTTTGAATTTTAAAATAAATCCTTTATTTCTTTAAAATAATAATGCTTGAGTTTTAAAATTCATTATTTCTCGGTTAATTCAAAATTCCCTTTCCATACTCGGAATTTATTTACTAGAATTTAAAAATCTCTTTTATTCTTTTCCAATTCATTTTTGAATTTATTCAAATTCTCTATCATTATCTACTTAAAAATCTTCTCTTATATTTCCTTTTTCAAAAATCCGATATATATATTTTTGGTAACCCAGATATATTCAATCAACCCGTTTCATCCAATATTCCATTCATCAATATAATTCATCACAGGATAACAAATAACCATAACAGAGAATATTAAACATTCTAAATAAATCTTTGAGGAATCCAGTTGGATCCCTCCAACCTGTTTCCCTACATCCACAGATGTTAGTACAATACCAATTCCACTTCGAGGTGGAATATCGCGGTATATGGGTTTATATAATATCATCCGCTATTATGTGGCGCATAGGGTCTCATCCGCTATATAATGCGGGAAATCAATCACTCCAATATATATCTAAATATATACTATTATATATATCATATCACATCCAATCAATCAATCAATAATTTAAAATTCGAACTATTTAAATTAAATTCTGGAAATCCAGATTTGAGTGAGATTAACTCACCTTTGATTTGTTTGCAATCCCATTTCCATCTCGACTTGTTTTCTCCATGATTTTAGACCTTGTATAAATTTTTATACGGTTAATTAATATTTGAAACAATTGGACAAATCAATTTCCATTTAAATGATTTTATTTTAAAAAAATTTCCTTTAAAAAAATCTGATTTAATATAAACTGCTCAACATTTAAAATTCCTATATTTTCCAAACCCCGTATATATATATATTCCAGGTTTTACCTATATATATTTTTATATACGTATGTGTATTGATATATACTTATTTTTATATTATTATTTGAAAAAAAAATCAAACAATCAATTACCATTTAATTTAATCAATTATTCAACACTATAAAATCTCTATATTTCTTTTCTGCTTGCATAAAATATCTTAAACGGGAAGCTGTCGTGTCATATATATATCTAATCTATATATAACAAAACAGTAATTTTCTTAACTGTAAAACTTCTCTAATTTATATACTCATATATATATATATATATACATACACATCTGGTTTCCAAAATTTCTTATTATTTTCCCTCTGACCCAACAATTCAATAGTTTAAGAAAACAAGAAGGATTATACCTCGAAATTACTCGAGCCGAATTCCAACGCGTGCCACCTCCCATGACCTAGCCTCGACACGGCAAATCCATCATTGCCTTAACGACCCAGTACGCGACCTCTGCTTCGAATCTACACCCACCCACGCCACTGCGCTCTTCATTCACTCGCACAATCCCCTCACTCGAGCTCCTCCTTCGAAGGCGCGCTAATAGCGAAGTCACGGTTCCTTGAAGTCCTGAACGAGTTTGCGAATCTAGCGTCGAAGCATTGAAGATCCTAACGAAATCAAGGAATTTTGGTCTCGCTGAAATCACCTGCCTTGATGAGCACGATTGAACTCGAAACCCTAAGCCTGGGTTTCGCCGATGCTTTAACATACAAAAGGATGAAAAGATTGGAGTGCTTATTTACAAATCTTGAATTTAGGGAGGATGAATTTCGGTCATGAGGTTCATGCAGAGAAAGAGCGAGATATTATAGAAGAGGCCATTGATTTTTCAGAAGCTTTCAATTTCGATTTCTCTCTTGAATCTGTCTTTATTTTTTTTTAAAGAGAGAATGGGGGAAACAGGAAAAGATAGTTGCGTGTTTGAACAAGCGAACAGGTTTTGAAAAAAAATGCTGATGTGAAGGGATTACAGCTGATGGGAAGGAAAGTAGGCTGATGGGAAATATATTGACCAGTCAAACTATATTTAAATTTGAATTTAAATTTAAATCGTCTTGCTGAACGCAACTAAAAATCTTGACCTCCTATCGAGGTGTGTCGTCATGCGTTTATAATGTTAAACCCCTATTCCGAACGCAATGGAAAAGGTTTCGAGTCCTAATTCGATCGTATGGAGAAGATAGCTTTTTGAACCCAGTTATTATATTGAATTTGATATAAATTTCAACACGTTTATATATCGTACGCTCACACAACAACTCCAATCACTAAAAAAAATGGAAATCCGATAATAATACACTATTACGGATCCAATGGAACCGGTTTCGTCGAATTCCGAGACTGTGCCCCGGAAGGCTATTTTTAAATATCAATTTAAACGATATATTTTCAAAACTGAACAAACACATTTAAATTCAATTTTAAAAGTTCTATCACCTTCAGTATTGTCAATGTAAATTTTCCAAGCCTTCAAATTATTTTTAACAGGCTTAAAACTGAAGATTCAATATTTTACCCAACTTTCATTTATTAAATTCAATAATTTAATTGCCAAATAAATAGTGATATTTGAAATTCAAGTCAAAAATTAACTTTTAAATATTTAAAATCAATTAAATATTCCAATTTCAAATATCCAAAATTCCGGGTCGTCTCAATATCGTGACAATGATCCACCATAGGCTAGACACGCATATCCTCTTCGGCCACAACTGCCGACACTTGTGCCCCAAGGGTAACTGACTTTGGTGGCCTATGTGACACAGGGGCACTACACACATAATAATAGCACAAGGCTAAACACAATCATAAATAAGGTGTCACAGATTGGGAGCGTGACCTCTCAATGAGGCCGTTAGGATGGATACTGACCAATCTGGTTCACTCCCGAAACATAAAGGGAGCCGAACCAATGTAGATGACATATAGTACTCCTAACCTATATCTACTCATAGCTCTAGATGTAAGTCGACACACGGCTCCGTATAAGTCAACACATGATTAAGGCATACTAGAGCTCTAACTACTGGCCGATACACGGCTCCAACCATAAGCCTAACACATACTAAAATATACTTACTGCGACGAGTATCGCCACTTACACATGAGTGTATCCCCGCTTGAGTGATATTTACTTGTAATGAATAATCAAACAAATAACATAATGGTGTCCCATACCACCACATGTTATTCAAATAATTATACAATGCTCATAAACTATACCCGATCCATACTAGATATCTCTATATAACAAGTCCAAAGAATAACTAGAGAAGTGTTATCGAAAGTCCCATACCAGACATCACTAAACCATTTATTCTAATTTTTCATCATAGAGAATAAATACAATAAGATCATAACAAGAATGTCATCGTCATATCATATTGAAATCCTCAGTCAAATCCATCTCAATGGTGAATCATTCATATAATATTTATATAATTAAATAAGAAAAGAAATATCGAAATAGAAATATAAAATAGATTTTTCAAATAAATATTAATAAAGGAATAAATTCTTAGTAATGAAATATTCACAACATATAATTTTATATAACAAATAAAATAATTAGAATTAGGTTATAAATAATAATTATTATATATACTCCAGATTTAAATAAATAGTTTGTTAAACCACAATATAGTATTTTCTATATCATAGTAACAAATTTCTAAATTAAATGACTAAGAACTATTGTAAGTAAAATATTTTCTTTTATTAAATATACAATAGTCAAAACATCTTTAAATTGTAAATCTTATTATTTTATAAATAATTAACTAATATATATATATATATATATTAAAATATAATAAATGAACAAATCCTCTCACACTAAAAAACACGTACGTATTTATTCCAAACTTGTAAATATCGGGTACTAAACCCATATGAAGTTGAATACACAAGACTGTAGATATAATATATCGTGCGCAAATTCTTAGGTCGGTATACAAGCTGGCTAAATGAAATCAGAGAATCAACTAGATGTTGTAAAATAAAAGAATTCACAAAGAAATGCACTCAAACTTAATTTAATAAGAAATGCACAGGGCAACATGCACTCAACTCATGCATGCATATAACGACACGTACACAGACATAACACACTCTCTTACTCAGTACACATGCATATACACACACAACGCGCGCACATATATACACCTGGACACATACATGCACAGGTCGAAGTACATAAATACACACACTCTAAAACACATTGCTGCATACCTCATACTCACAACAAACACAAATATACACACACAGTAACGCATACACTAATTCCACGCAGAACCTACCTACACACTGTCCATGACATGTACGACAGCAAAGCACAAAATATGTAGACACACATACCCAAGCCCACACACACGAATGCATACACAACCATGCACCAAATCAAACACACACGCACGTCGGAAGGAAGCACACAAGATGACCCAACCAATCGACCGGTTATCTTTGACCGGTCGATCAGTCTGAGCTTGCCTGGAGCAAATATGCTTCAGGTCGAGCTTCTCGTAAACTTCTTTCAGCCCTAAATTGTTTCCAATTCGATGCAATTATAATACATATCTGTATCATCAAGTTATTCCTAATGATAAGCATGCAAATTCATATGTATTAGCATAGATTAGTAAGGTTAAACTCATATGTAGCTTGCAGTTATCTTCTTCTTCCTTCCTCTATTCGCACGCTTAAAGTTTCCATTACTTCCCAAGAAACCCAAATTGCTTGCGCACATAGGTGTATACCGAAGTCTGGATGCTCGAGCTCAACTTTGTAAATTTATGATAATTTTCCTAAATTAATTTGATTTATTTAAGAGATAGGGTTTGGGTGGTGTAACCCTTTTTTTTAAAGCCAGTAAACATTAACACTAAGATTATATTTATAAACAGAGAAGAAATGTCAAGAGATAGAAATGTCTGGAAATTTGAAACCACTAGAAAACGAAATGGAGTAGTCAGGGTGGTTAGATTTAAGGTTGGAGTTATTGGGCTTGTGGTGTTGGGCTTTATTTCATTATCTAATTCATATTCCATTCATCCATTTCTTCCTTTTATAAAATTATTTTCTATTACACATAAACAGTGTCGGTCCGACTGTATCAGTTGCCCTAGACAAGATTTGAGAGAAACGAAGGAAAAAAATGGCTAAGAAACTACAGGTTATGGGAGTTGAACCTGGGTGATAAGAACTTAACATAGACCTTCAACCATTATACTATAGGCCAATTCTTTAATTAATTGCCCTGCCAGTATAACAGACAAGTATTTTTCAAAGCATTTGCCCACTTTTGTTGCCCTCTCCACCACCATCGAAGGTGTTACCCTAGGCGAAAATCTCGGCAGCCTTGCCTTTGGGCCGGGCCTGCACATAAATCATAATAGAATTTCAATAAAAATTATAATAACATTGCTTAATTATTTTCGCAATGTTACGATTTTTCTAGAGTTATTTCCATATTTAATTTATCTAAATTTAAATAGTAAAATCCATACTTTGAACCCAGTATTAATCAACTTCCAAATTTTATTTCTCAATTCGTAAAACACCCATTTATTCTCAAAACTATTTAATCTCGGTACTACTTTTCTTGTTATAAATTTTCGATATTCTAAAATAAATTCAAATTATTTAATTTAAATTCCAAAAATCTATTTTAATATTAATCAACCCAAAAACCCAGGTTGTTACATACATCATTAACAATCATAAGTTTGTTGTTTACTTATGGTTAAAATATTTTAGTACCTTTACTGTTCTTTTTATAGACACATGCTTCCTCTACATTTTAATTGATATTAAACCATTTGGATTTTCTATCAAGTATTCGCTCAAATCTAATGCTTGTTGAACGATACTTCTTATCAGTTCTTGGATCTTATCCAATAACCCACAAGCTTAGAACCGCTCCCACCGACTAGAAGACACTTTTGTCATTAAGCACAAACACCATATTCTGAATCATTATTTAGAATTTTTGTTTCAACATCCATACACTAAAACTCAAAATCATATCGAGCGATAATTTTGCGAGTAAAATCCAAATTAACTTAAATTTATGTTGAATGATGAATCTGTTATGTTAATTTCGACAATTGAAATTTACGATGTTATTCCATCAATATAACTTACCATATTCTAACTGCATCGGTCTTCTTCTCGAAGACACTTTTGTAGCCGATAGATCATATCTCTTCGGGTACAACTATCAAAATCATATTTTCGTAATGTACTTGCAATCAATTTCGAATTTGCGCATCATGCCATATGGTAGAGTCCATACTATTAATGGCTTATCGATAAGTGAGGAAATTATTTTCTCAATATCTGTAATAAAATCATAGTTTTTTTTAATGTGCGAGAGTTCTTATTAGACATTCTAATTAGTTGTTTCTATTTAGGCTTAGTCAATTTCATTTCATCCTTTATAATAAGTTTTATCTTTGGATCGTATCCAGATCCATTTTATTGCAAATAATTTCTAAATGAAATTCTACTGACATGAAGTTGGTGTTTCTTGAAGCAACAATTGTTCCCCAGTGTAACAGAATAAGTATTCATAAACATTTTATGAATTGCCTATGTATATGTATAAAACTGATTTGGTTTTTAAGTTTATGAAACTTATGTTCATAACATAAATTGGTTAATCAATACTGATCGATCCTGAACTCATTTGGGGTTACTCACACAAGACCTCCCACGAGCAGATATTACATGTAGCCTCTCGACTCACATAACCTGTCAACTCCTCAACTTGGGATATGTAGGGGTTGTTTCATCAACACTTATCTTGTATGATTTCATAAACTATGTTTTAAATGAAATAAATCTAACCTTATGTATTTACTCTTAAGTACGCGTCCTTATAGAAAGAAGTTAACTTTACTCCACTTATCATCAATCATACTTTGTCCAACAAAGTCCTATTACTCCTTATCTATACATCATTATATATCATAGGGAGGAGTGACTTTTGAGATTGAATCACACACGTTTTAGGTATATTCGGAACTCCTTTTCAATACACTCATTTATTCTATCAAATCATTTTATTTTCTTTTACATGTCATGTTATTTACTTTCATTTTATATTCTATTATCTTATCATAGACATACTACATGTGTATCAAATACACAAGTTCATGTCTGCGATAATTCATCGGTGAATTTAACAAAGTATGTCAGACCATTTTGGTGTCATTAGACTTACGATTACGCACATTTATATGTATCAATCCTAAGAGTTCATCAACTTTTTATTTCGCTCACATTGAATGAGTGCCTTTACCCTTAATCGTTTGAGATATAATTCACCAGTACTATGTGATTAATAATCATATTATTAAAGAATAATTTCTCAAAACTATGGCCCAGTCTATAATTCCAAAATAATGGTAAGATTTCAGGTACTTCTATATTATCTAATGCATCATTTTGCTATGAGATCAAAAACCATTTTTATAGTTTTATCTTATAGCGAATATTCTTAGCATTCACATTGAAATAAAATATGTCTACTTTCAGTCAATACTAAAAACAATTATTATTTCATAGATAATATTTTGTATGTTTATGAAAATAATATTTTTGTGACTTAATGTGTCCACTAACAAGTGTTATATGGTATGCTCCCACGTATCATGGAATTCTGGACTGAAATTATACACGTACACATATAAATAATAGCAAACTACACACACACACACACACACACACACATATATATATATATATATATATATATCTGTGTGTGTGTAACTTATAATTTTATATGTTTTACAATTTAAAATCTAGTTTGGAATTAGGAAGAAATTCAATATTAGATCTATAATTTTGCACAAAGGTCCTTTTATAATTCTAAATTAAAATAATATAAATAAACACATGTATACAAACCACTATTTGATATTTAAAATAACATATATACATGAAATTTAAATTCAATTTCATAAAATAATTTCAAATAGATTATGTATGTGTTCCTCTTATATTTGTATATAAAATATATTATAAAATATTTTAACTAATTAATTGGATCTTGATTTGAAATTCGTTTTTTCATTAAACTTCGATTTCTAAAACAATAACAAACAAAGGATTAGAAAACATGATCATATATAAATTCATTGAATAAGATCTGAGATCTAAACTAAATTAACAAGATGAAACATATAATCATAATGAGATGTAAAGATAAGGGATTTAAACCATTATAACATGAGTAACATATACTAAAAGCGATTGAAAATTAGATGAAGCCAAAAAATCATACCTTGATTGAAGAAAAACTCATAGGTCTAATTGAATCACATTCAAAAATTACAACGATATGAAGCGTTATTTTTATATTTATTTATTTTGGCAATTTTATGGCTTGGGGGATGTGGACTTTTGGCCAAAAGAGAGAGGAAGGGAGTGGAGAAAATGAATTAAGAATGCTGAATGAATGAAAGAAGTTTTGTTTCAAAGGAAACATTGAAACCTTTCCAATTCCTTCTTAAAAACCTTCCCTCTTTACTTCCTTATTAAATCTCAATCAAATCCCCTACTCCTCATCATGTATGGCCAGCCAAGATAGGGGTTATGTGGGTGCTCAAAATGTCTAAACCCATTTAGTAACTAACCATTTTGAATCAAATTAAATATTTTATCGATATCGCGTATTGATACATGCATACATAACTTTTATATATGCGATTTTCATCAAATAATAATATCATTCAAACATCAAATAAAATATAATATTCAATATTAATTAATTTAATTAGTTTACAACAATTATAAGTTAATTAAATCATATGGTTTTTTGGAGTATTCAACATTATGGTTGTATGACTCAAAGGTGTAAATTTAGTCAGTGATTAATATCGAACAATTCGAATGTTAACGTTTACACGTCACCTTAGCTAATAGTGTGACATTTTGGCTGAATTCATTGCTTACACATTTCTAATAAACTCCAATTTTACTATTATAAGTGGTGCCCAGTATTAAGGATTATTTACACCAATTCTCTTCATCAAAACAATATCACCCTAGGACTTATGGAATTCGGTTTTGGTCAAATTTCCAATATCGTTCACATTCAACTTGATAAGTCCAAACAAAAAAAATTGTTTGATAATAACAATTGTTATTAACTGTATTGCTCTAGCCAGAGACTTTGAGTTGATTATGGTTGATCGTGATACTAACCCCTTATAACCGAGGAGACGAATATTCAATTGAATAGTGTTTCACTTTTTGTGCTTCAACTCAAAACCAACTATAGTTGCTCAATGAATCACCATGTCATGATTTAACTATAATTAAAAGTGAAGTATCCACATTGAAGTTCCACAGTATTCTCAAGTCAAGGAAATTGTGTAATATCGTCACTTCGAGATTCTTTAATTGACCTTCATGATATTAACCAATAGAAAACTCTCGAGCGAGTTATTCATTAATTACCCAATAACTATCAATAAATAAACCTTAGTGCCCCCTAACAACTATAAGTAATACACTTCTCGACATTTGGAGAGCATTACGTCCTCTAGTCTCAATGAATGTATCGATATCCTATCTTGAAACATCTTGACTAGGAATATTAAATTAATATGATATTTTAATGTGATAAATTTCTCATGATTACATAAATTGTAATCACCATCACATAACATATCATTTAAGGATTTTCTACTTAATATATGTTAAATTAATTAATAATGTCATAATAATGAAGTATGTTACAGAAATCAAACACCTTTATTATGAAAAAGATTGGTTTTCGAGTTAGATATATATAATAATTTATACGATTGCCCTTATGGCATACCCCTAACTCTATCACATTGGCGTGGTTGGATCGGGGCTATGGTGGTTAGATTGGGCAGAATAATTCATTTAAAGTTTTAAATTAGGTGGCAGTTTCCAGTGACATGTTAGGCGGTGCGATAATTCATGAAGGTAGCGCACGGTGTCGGCAGTCTGAGGGATCAACGGCGGTTTGGTGCAAGAGGGCTGTGACGACGAGTACAAAAGACGTATATAGAGCCATACTAATTGGGGAAGGAGATGGTATATTTTTACTATTTAGCCCTCGAAATTTAAATATTTAAAAATTAAACCCTATGATTTCTAATCGTCATCTTTTTCATAGGAACTTCATTTCATGAGTGGTTTCTTCCATTCGACTCATAGATAAATTTTAGATAATTTTACTAGTAGTTTGATGGATTTTGGAGTTATGTGTAGAAGTGCATTGGTATGATTAAATAACGTTGATTACTTATGTTTTAAGAATATTAAATAAATACCCCTCGACGAATATATAAATTTTTTGATATATGATATGTTTTTTTGGTGATTGTTTGGTTGTTATGAAGTGATTTTGATTCCTTATTTGTTTAAATTATTGCACCGTTGAACGATGATATTTTACAGTAATTAATTGTTAATTTAGGAAAATATTTAGTTAATAGAAAATATGGGAAATCGTGTAATTTTAGTAAAATAGATATTATTTGCAACATTTGAGTGATACTAGTAGATTATAATGATTTAACAATTTATACCATGATTAATATGCAAATTTCAATAAAGTTATTATTTATGAATTTCTAACGAAAAATCTATTTGAAATAAATTTTGGAAAATTTATTGTCATTTGTAAACTATGGAATAATTTAATGAATAATAATATTGTTTTGAATAGACTATATTGTTTTGAGTGACTAACAATATAATTATTTTATGGAGTTTATGGAAAGATGTTTTCATTATTATTTAAATAATTAAAATAATAAATTTTGGGAATAGTAGTAATATAATAATAATAAAGATGTGTTTTCAAAAGTTATTTTAGATAAGTTATTACTATTTTGAGGTAAATAACAATTAATGGAGTTTTTGAGATTTAACGTGGAATACTATTATTTTGATTTAATGTTAATAAATTGATTATGAAAGATAATAAAGTGGTTTGAGTAAATATTATTAGTTTAATGTAAAGTAATAATATTTTGGTCTTTGAAAATAGTTTGACGTAAATTATTATTATTGATTAATTAACAAGGTTTTAAGGGTATTTAAGAAAATAAATGTATAATAAAGGATTTATTTTTTAAAATATTATTGTTTTTGAGAGTTTACTATTGTTTTGAGATAAAATAAATTGATGTGTTTTTACAATAAATAAATCTGATGCTGCAAGCCCCTCTCGTTGCCCTATTTTTCTTATAGTTTGCCTGATATCCTTAGGTGGTCCTTAGGCATTGTTTTTGAAGTGGCATATGTACTTTCACACCTCTTCTTGGCCCCCACGTGACCGTTTGCTCTATTTGAAAGGTTTTATCTTTAGATGTCGGGTGAGATTAGCTATGGTTTGTCCTTGTATATGCATTTTGGCGCCTTATGGTATGTTTGCTGGACTATTTACCTGACTTGCTGTGGTTTCATCTTCACCTTTGACGGCCAAGGCGATTGATTGCAACTATAGCTTTTCATTTGGTGTTGGTTTTCATGCTTTCAACTGGCATTCTGGTTGGATTTTTGCCTCCTGTTTTCATATTTTTAGTGCTGTAAACCTTTGAGCAATGTCCTCTCAATCTTGTTATTATCGTATTTTAAATATACTTAATGTTTTTGCTTGACACTTTATTATTCTGTACGCCTTGGTGTTGAATTGTGACTACTACTGGCCGTTGAATTTTGTAAGGATCGTTCATTTTGGTTGATGTTATCTAGTATGTGTTTGGCATACTAAAGTGGCTAGAAAATTAGTTTTCATTCGAGAATTTATGGCTTTGGCCGTGGTTGTCATACTGTGTATGTCATTTGGCCCTATCTGCAAGTGTAATGCTTTGGTTAATTATGTGAAGCTCTCAGCTAGCAAAAGTTATTTGGTTATTTTGGATTTGGTGGGCTTGTCCTCTTCTTGCTAAATGTATGGATTCATGTCAAAGTCATAGATTTAGGAAGTCTCGGTGTATGTAATTGTATTCGAGAGTGTTATGCTCTGTACCACAATGTTGTGTAATACTGTAGAGTTAGCTATAACGACCCGGAATTTTCGATCCAGAAAATTCCAGATAGTTAGGGAAAGAAGAAAAAGGATAGAAGAGAAAGATATAGGAAACCAAACTCAGAATCTCACATTCGCAGTGGATAAAATATAATATCAAATAATATTCTTTACACAAAGAAAACTGAAAACAGTCAATTACATTTTAATACATCAGAGTTACAACATTTCACAAAACACTGGATAGTAAAACTAACATGTCCTAGATATACATCAATATATCACAGCGGAAACACTCCATACGTTCCTGCCATCCAGCTCGCCTCCTGAGCTCCAGAACGTCCTTACCTGAAAATCTGTAATACCCAGTCTGACCCAAGCATTACATCAAACTAACACCCAGGTCAGGTTGGAAACTAGCGTGAGTAAACCCATCTAATAAGAAATACTAAAACATAAAATTTACTTAAACCTCAGGGTAACTCGTCCATCACTTACAAATTCACAACTAATCACATTAAACTCAATTAATTACATTGAGTAATTAATCCCTTAGTTACTTTCATTAAGTAATTATAGATAACCAATTTCCATAAATGATTATCCTTAATTAATTAATCAATTTAATTATTAAAATTAATCACATTAATTAATTGTTAAATAATCTTAAGGTAATGACCTTCATTAACTATCATCAACTCTTAATTTCTTTCTTAAGAAATTAAACTTAGATTAATCATTATTAATTTCAAATTAGTTAATCTTAATTACCAATTGATTAATCTCTAATTATTTAATTAATTAAGTTTTGACTATAATTTAATTTATCCTTAATTACTTCATTAATTAATTCTTAATCATTAATAATAAAAACTAATCTTATCTAATTAATGATTTTTAATTACAAATTAATTATTCCTTAAATAATTAGTCTTAAACTTTAATTAATTAATTTAAATTTATAACTACTAATTTAATCAATCCAAATCATAAATTAATTAAATAAATTATTAACTTAATAATTTAATGTATCATAATCATTAAGACTTTATTTACTAAAAAAACATTTTCTTATTAATGATAATGATCATTCACAAACACACTTGAAAACATTTTACTTTCAAATCTACTTTCAAATTCCATTTTAAAATTTCATTTTAAATTTAAGATTTAAAATGAATACAAAATTAATTTTAACAAAAATTAAACAATTTAAAAGCTCTTTTAAATCACATGTTAAAGAAATACTCATCTTATAAAGAAACTTAAAGAATTTAAAACAAATTACTTTTAAATTCTAACCATTTTAAATACACTTAAACAATTAAAGTTGTTAAACAATTTAATTTATAAAACTGAATTTAATTTAAAACTAGGATACAAATTCAGTTTTGAATCCATACTTTAAAAACTGTTTTAAAAACTTAGTTTAAATCCTTGCTTTAAATTTTAACATTCATTTAAAGAGTTTAAATACTGATAGGTTTTAAAAAAACCTGTACTTCCTTTAACCCGAGCTAGACCAAAAATACTTCGAGCCAAACACTCCAAACTTCGAGCAAACACTCGAACTACTCGAGATAAACTCGAGTACAAATCTCTACAACAACCCAAAAACCATCAGACTCACACAATGCACCATGCATATTCACGGTGGTTCCGACCCTCTCCGATCACCACCACTGCCTTAAGCAAGTCGTCGATCATCCTCAGATCAAACAACGACCATCAGAACCTCACAAACATCTCGAAATCAAAATCGAACGTGCTACCCAAAACCTGGAACCCACAGAGCCAAAACTGAAACCTCTCGTACTCCCACCGCTGATCACCAAAACACCAGTGACTCCGGCCATGACTTCGTCCATCCCCTAGCTACCCTTTCCTAGAGTATTATTAAACTCGATGAACCAGAGGAACCACAAAAATCAAAACACCCAGTCTAGCCAAAACTAGGTTTAAAAACTATAATCGGTCGCAGCCGCCACCACCGTTTCTTGATCGCCATCCTAGCAATTTCCCATCATCACCGATCATTCTACTATCATCACTGGAAACTACAACCTTCCATATCCTCGAGATCATCAGAAACCCCTTGAATACCCATTTCTGGTCAAATCATTACTATACCCAAATCCTACTACTAAAAATTTGTAATTTTAGCTTCAAAAATCAAGTTTTAGTATTTGATATAGATTTCTGAATCCATGAAACATTTAAATTGAATTTTGACTTACTTTAAGTTTGTTGTGTTGTTTAGTATTTCCAGAGACAATACAAATTTGTTTAACTTAAACAATTTTTTTTTACTTAAATCCATATTATAACAAACACAATTTGTTCAAGACTTAAGTACTAACAAAGATTTGATCAAGAGCAAGTAAATTTTGATTAGACTTTGAGCCTGGGAACTTAGAATCAGGGAAAAGAAAATCCAAATACACAGCATGCACACACCAACATATCCATATATATACACACACAGAGATTTACTTAAAAATATATTCACAAACATACTATTTTTCAGAGATAAGCATGCAACAGAACTATTACTTAAACCATTTAAATTGTGATGTTACTCACCTTAAAAAGATGATGGAGAACGGAGCACCAATTTGAAGTTGCTTTTAACTCAGAAAACTTGAATTTCCTTAAAACTGAGTTGCTTGTCTCAGGTTAGTGAATTTTTTGAATGCAGACTTACTTTACAGGTTTTATAAACTCCAGATTTGTTGTTGAATTCTTGCATTGATGTTGTTGTGTTTGCTGTAGATTTTTGAACAGATTTTACATTTTGATATCGGCTTTGAACTTTTTTTTCAAGTGAACAAGTGAACAAATTGGCACCAGGATAGTCGTATATGTAGATGAAAAGGGAAGTGTATATGTGAAGCTCGTACCGGTTGAGATTCTATTACATTTTTCCCTTTTAGCTTGACTTGATATATTTTATGCTGATGTGATTTATTAGAAGTGGATTTGACATTTTGTATGCTTGCATTTAATTCATGTCATGATGATGTTTCTTCTATGTATATATATACACACATTCATATGTGTAGATTTATATGTAATCAATTTGACTATATGAACATGTTTTTGACCCATCACTAATATATGTATTTATATAAACCTTTCTTATATTTTATTTCTCATGGGCATATACATATATATATTACTCATATGCTTGAAAATATATTTATTTTCACATACCATACTTTTATAACTATGTGTATGTACTTATTTATTTTCCATTTTACCTATCATATATATATACATGCACTTATGTGTTTTTCATCATCATATATATGTCTATGTACTCATATATATACTTTACATCGTACTTTACATCATCAACCTTGTATATGTTATATATATATATTTTATATATATTATATCCACAATTAAAATTCTTTATTTTCATCGTATCCAGAGATTTCATAATTCAATATTTATTATAGTTTTTAAACCAATTTATATATTAGGATATTTTTAATTATCAGAAATTCATTTGTTTGACCCATCAAAATTAATACTTCGATATTTTAAACCAGATAATTACCAATTAACACCCGTTAAAAATCTGGGTCGTCACATTCCTCCCCCCTTTAGAACTTTTCGTCCTCGAAAAGGAACGAAACGAATTTATGAAAATGCTTAAAATCAGATAAATATTCTTTGGTCATTTTTTTTAAACACTTTTTAATATCTATATAATATTATTTCAAAGTAGTTTTTATAAAAATACTTTTATAACTCGATGTTTCGACAAGTACATCCTTGTTCTTATAGAAGTTCGGTCATACGTTGATCAGACGTAGGACTGAAAATCTATAAGTACTTAGCAGACCCATTTCAACAACTAGTGAAAATACTTGAAAAATAATTTTATTGAAAATATCGAAAACATTTTTGAAAATAGAGGAAATATCTTTGGTGAAAATTCTCTGGAAATCATCACCCCCATCCATGGTCGTAGTTACATTCTGGGTTACGTTGCCATCACAGCAAAAATCCATGTAACTGTACGCACCCCGCGCCCCTCGATTACGCCATGGAACCCACAATAGATCGCAGTCACATTCCAGGGTTACGTTGCCATCACATCAAAAGTCCATGTAACTGTAGGCATCAGCGCCCTCGATTTTCACTGCCAAAAATAAAACTTCTCCACTCCCACATAGGTCGCAGTCTACCGATGTAAAATCAAACGCAGACTGTTGGCTCTCAGCAGCACACACGACTTCCGCTATGTTACCATAGTGTCGCAGTCTACCGATATAAAATCAAACGTAGACTGTTGGCTCTCAGCGGCACACACGACTTTTGCTATGGTCTACAGTAGATCGCAGTGACATCGAGTTACACTGTCATCACAGCATAACCCAAATGCCTCTGTAGGCATCAGCGCCCTCGACTTCCGCTACACACTATACATGATCCTTAGGAACTAGTTTTGTCCGGACTCCTCACAGGATCAACTTTAGAACCCTCCCCTTAGGGTTCAAGGCAGTACCACCCTGTGGCACTCCTGAGAAGTTCATTCAAGGGAGCGCCCTTTTCCCCAGAGCCACTTTCAAAACACTTTATACTATACACATATAGTATTTTCCAAATCATACACCAGGTATGAATCTCATATAAATCTCCTTTCTCAAAATCGATTATTCCAAAATCGATAATTCACAACTAGGCTTTCCAAATTCCAAATTGATTTTCCTCAAAAATCAAAAGCCTTTTTAGAAATCCATAGGTTCCCAAAACTTTTCCCAAAATCATTTTCACAAAATCCTTTATATATACATATATACATATATATATATATATAACAACCTTGGGAAATCTTCGAATCACTTTATACTTGTATAAATTTCCTTTTATACTTCAAACACTTTCAAAACCCTTTTCTTCTGGCAATAGATTCAACAAGGGGAGTTTACCATATATAACAAAGATATATAACTTTGTTTATCCCAAATCAAATATTCAAATTTTGATTACTCTTTTGTAAAATCATTAACCACATTACTTTTCTTCATAAAGTGAATCTTTAATCATAGAAATTTCCAATTTCCATTTTATCTCATCATATATTTCACAAAATATACTCTTCATTTCAAAGACCATTTTACAATTCTTACCCATGAATTTTAATATCAATTTCATTCAAACTCGTATGATGTACCCATACCATCCGTACGTAATATCAATCTGATCGCTCACTCGATCACATAATTTCACTTCCGAACTAGTATTGTCCCCCCGACTTCCTAGTGCGGACTCAGATCTAGTTTCTTGATCAGAAACCGTCATTCTCCTTGCATAGTCACAACTATGATAAAGAATATCCAGAACCAATCAAAAATCCATATCCAGGTTCGCCGTCGAAAATTGAGCGAAAAATCCCAACTCGGATTGATAATACTATCTCGAAATTCTGTGCTCGAATCTGGATCAAATCACTATGCGAATAGAATAATATACGCACATCCTAATCTTCATTGATTATCAGTTAAATCAATTCCCTTTCTATTCATCCTCTCTTTGATTTTATTCACTTATTCACATTTACCTTAATCCCCATTTGGATTATCACTTCAATTCTTATCTCAGTTAGGTATTTAATCAATAACAGTTTGAACTCCGACCAGTTTATATTTAGAAAATAGCTTGAAAATTTAAAAATAGATAAGTAGTTGAAAAATAATTATTAATCTGTAAGATAGCTGTAAAATAGTTTAGTAATTGAATAGTAAAATAATTGCAAAATAGTTGTAAAATAGTAATTAGTTATAAAGCAGTTGGTAAAACAGTAATTAGTTTATAAACAGTTGTAAAATTGTTAAGTGGTTCCAAAAGTAGTTGTTAAATAAATATAAGGTAGTCTTAGAAAAGAAAAGTTGTATAGTAAATAGTTAGGAAAATAGATTTAAAGCAGTTTATATCAAAATGATTTATTTAAAAATAGTCCAGAGCCAAACTGTTCAATTTCCCATCAATTCAATTTAAATTTCCACTTCCATTTAAATTGACTCAATTCTAATTTGAATAACTTCAATTTTCCTTGAGATTGATTTATTCCCCAAATCAAGTTGAATTAACCTCAATTTCTTTCCAGATTCAAATCAAATTCCATTTGATTTTAAACATATTCACTTTAATTACAATTCCAAATTATTCAAATTAATTTAGACAAATTTCAAATTGAATCCACTTCAATTTCAAATCATTTCAATTTCTATATGAATTAATCCCAATTCCCATATGAACTTGAACTCATTTAACCTTCAATTTTATTTCAAATTAATCCAATTCAAATTTTCCATTTGAATTTTATACTTATCCATCTTTAATTCTAAGTAATTCAAACTAAATTCAATTTGAACTAAATAAATCTAAACCTCAATCTTAAACCATCTCGAATTATATAAATTCGAGTTAAATTTTCAATAGATAAAGAAAATTTTATATTAGATTGTACTACCACAAAATATTCCATACATTAGTTGACTACATACTAGTAGGTCATACATTACATACATCTATCCAAAATAAGAGTCTTACAAAAATCATAAATCTAGATGCCTTTCTATTACCTAGAGGTTCGGAAAGAACAAAGTCCTAATATTCTTACAAGAATCCTTCCTATGGACTTCCTTCCAAAGGGCAAAGCCCGAACATACACTTCTCAACAGGGTGTCCCCACTTATAACATTTACCACAAAATGTTTCTACCCTATCATCAATCTGGATAATCTTCACGCCTCCAACAGTACGTTCCACCACTTTACTCCTCTTCTGCCTCTCGGAACAATTCCTAGCAATGTGTCCCGTCTTCTTACAATGATAGCAAATAGTCGACTCATTGACCGGTTCAACTAGTTTACGCTTCGCCTTCCTCACTTCAGGGCAATGATTTAGGAAATGTCCTTTCTTATGACACTTAAAGCACGAGATCTCAGAGCGAAACCGAGGGAATGTACCCTTCAATTCTTCCCTTGTTTTACTGCACTTGGCTGCGTAATGACCCTTATTGAAACATCTATAGCAGGTGACACTATCATAAGATCCTGGTTCAGCCCTTTCCTTAACCTGTTTTTCATACTCTTGGATTTCTTCTTCTCGATCCCTACGTGCAGCTGCTCTTTGCTCTCTGCGTCTATCCTTCCATTCTTCATTCTTAGTCATCTCTCTCAAAGACTGAATTCTAGAGGGACTTCCTAACCTATAAATTAGACTTAATTAGAAGAATTCAACTTTTACTCTTATATATATTAATGTGCTTACCAAGTTATACCTTATGTTTTAACACCTTTGGTTTTTAATTCCAAACAAAGTTTCAAACAACTTCTTATTTCAAAATAAGATTACTTTCAGAAATATTCTGAATAATATTATTTATCATTCCCTTTAACGGTTCGAAAACAAACTTTAAATGTTTCAAATCTTAAGATTCTAACTTCACAATTTAAAATCCCCCTTAAATTTACAAGTCATACTTATCTAAAAGTTTACTTCCTTAACACATTTCATTTTGCTTTATATGTCAAATACAACTTTATATAAAATCATTTACCTTTAAAACCATTTAAAATATTTATATAGGAAAATAACAAGTACGTTCTCTCATATATATTACACTCAACTCATTTTAGGGTACTATTGCCCCTATCCTAAATGAGCACACCCACCAGAGCCAAGGTTCTCGCTTAACCTTTCAGCTCTGATACCAAATGTAACGACCCAGAATTTTCGATTCAGAAAATTCCAAATAGTTAGGGAAAGAAGAAAAAGGATAGAAGAGAAAGATACAGGAAACCAAACTCAGAATCTCACATTCGCAGCGGATAAAATATAATATCAAATAATATTCTTTACAAAAAGAAAGCTGAAAACAGTCAATTACATTTTAATACATCAGAGTTACAACATTTCACAAAACACTGGACAGTAAAACTAACATGTCCTAGATATACATCAATATATCACAGCGGAAACACTCCATACGTTCCTACCATCCAGCTCGCCTCCTGAGCTCCAGAACGTCCTTACCTGAAAATCTGTAATACCCGGTCGACCCGAGCATTACATCAAACTAACACCCAGGTCAGGCTAGAAACTAGCGTGAGTAAACCCATCTAATAAGAAATACTAAAACATAAAATTTACTTAAACCTCAGGGTAACTCGTCCATCACTTACAAATTCACAACTAATCACATTAAACTCAATTAATTACATTGAGTAATTAATCCCTTAGTTACTTTCATTAAGTAATTATAGATAACCAATTTCCATAAATGATTATCCTTAATTAATTAATCAATTTAATTATTAAAATTAATCACATTAATTAATTGTTAAATAATCTTAAGGTAATGACCTTCATTAACTATCATCAACTCTTAGTTTCTTTCTTAAGAAATTAAACTTAGATTAATCATTATTAATTTTGAAATTAGTTAATCTTAATTACCAATTAATTAATCTCTAATTATTTAATTAATTAAGTTTTGACTATAATTTAATTTATCCTTAATTACTTCATTAATTAATTCTTAATCATTAATAATAAAAACTAATCTTATCTAATTAATGATTTTTAATTATAAATTAATTATTCCTTAAATAATTAGTCTTAAACTTTAATTAATTAATTTAAATTTATAACTACTAATTTAATCAATCCAAATCATAAATTAATTAAATAAATTATTAACTTAATAATTTAGTGTATCACAATCATTAAGTCTTTATTTACTAAAAAAACATTTTCTTATTAATGATAATTATCATTCACAAACACACTTGAAAACATTTTACTTTCAAATCTACTTCCAAATTCTATTTTAAAATTTCATTTTAAATTTAAGATTTAAAATGAATACAAAATTAATTTTAACAAAAATTAAACAATTTAAAAGCTCTTTTAAATCACATGTTAAAGAAATACTCATCTTATAAAGAAACTTAAAGAATTTAAAACAAATTTACTTTTAAATTCTAACCATTTTAAATACACTTAAACAATTAAAGTTGTTAAATAATTTAATTTATAAAACTGAATTTAATTTAAAACTAGGATACAAATTCAGTTTTGAATCCATACTTTAAAAACTGTTTTAAAAACTTAGTTTAAATCCTTGCTTTAAATTTTAACATTCATTTAAAGAGTTTAAATACCGACAGGTTTTAAAAAAACCTGTACTTCCTTTAACTCGAGCCAGACCAAAAATACTTCGAGCCAAACACTCCAAATTTCGAGCAAACACTCGAACTACTCGAGATAAACTCGAGTACAAATCTCTGCAACAACCCAAAAACCACCAGACTCACACAATGCACCGTGCATATGCATGGTGGTTCCGACCCTCTCCGATCACCACCACTGCCTTGAGCAAGTCGTCGATCATCCTCAGATCAAACAACGACCATCAGAACCTCACAAACATCTTGAAATCAAAATCGAACGTGCTACCCAAAACCTGGAACCCACAGAGCCAAAACTGAAACCTCTCGTACTCCCACCGTTGATCACCAGAATACCAGTGACTCCGGCCATGACTTCGTCCATCCCCTAGCTACCCTTTCCCAGAGTATTATTAAACTCGATCAACCAGAGGAACCACAAAAATCAAAACACCCAGTCTAGCCAAAACTAGGTTTATAAACTATAATCGGTCACAGCCGCCACCACCGTTCCTTGATCGCCATCCTAACAATTTCCCATCATCACCGATCATTCTACTATCATCACTGGAAACTACAACCTTCCAGATCCTCGAGATCATCAGAAACCCCTTGAATACCCATTTCTGGTCAAATCATTACTATAGCCAAATCCTACTACTAAAAATTTGTAATTTTAGCTTCAAAAATCAAGTTTTAGTTTTAGTATTTGATTTAGATATCTGAATCCATGAAACATTTAAATTGAATTTTGACTTACTTTAAGTTTGCTGTGTTGTTTAGTATTTCCAAAGACAATACAAATTTTTTTAACTTAAACAAATTTTTTTATACTTAAATCCATGTTATAACAAACACAATTTGTTCAAGACTTAAGTACTAACAAAGATTGGATCAAGAGCAAGTAAATTTTGATTAGACTTTGAGCCTGGGAACTTAGAATCAGGGAAAAGAAAAATCCAAATACACAGCATACACACATCAACATATCCATGTATATATATACACACACAGAGATTTACTTAAAAATATATTCACAAACATACTATTTTTCAGAGATAAGCATGCAACAGAACTATTACTTAAACCATTTAGATTGTGATGTTACTCACCTTAAAAAGATGATGGAGAACAGAGCACCAATTTGAAGTTGATTTTAACTCAGAAAACTTGAATTGCCTTAAAACTGAGTTGCTTGACTCAGGTTAGTGAATTTTTTGAATGCAGACTTACTTTACAGGTTTTTTAAACTCCAGATTTGTTGTTGAATACTTGCAGAGATGTTGTTGCATTTGCTGTAGATTTTTGAACAGATTTTACATTTTGATTTTGGCTTTGAACCTTTTTTTTCAAGTGAACAAGTGAACAAATTGGCACCAGGATGGTCGTATATGTAGATGAAAAGGGAAGTGTATAGGTGAAGCTCATACCGGCTGAGATTCTATTACATTTTTTCCTTTTAGCTTGACTTGATATATTTTGTGCTGATGTGATTCATTAGAAGTGGATTTGACATTTTGTATGCTTGCATTTAATTCATGTCATGGTGATGTTTCTTCTATGTATATATTTATACATTCATATGTGTAGATTTATATGTAATCAATTTGACTATATGAACATGTTTTTGACCCATCACTAATATATGTATTTATATAAACCTTTCTTATATTTTATTTCTCATGGGCATATACATATATATATTACTCATATGCTTGAAAATATATTTATTTTCACATACCATACTTTTATAACTATGTGTATGTACTTACTTATTTTCCATTTTACCTATCATATATATATATACATGCACTCATGTGTTTTTCATCATCATATATATGTCTATGTACTCATATATATACTTTACATCGTACTTTACATCATCAACCTTGTATATGTTATATATATATATTATATATATTATCCACAATTAAAATTCTTTATTTTCATCATATCCAGAGATTTCATAATTCAATGTTTATTATAGTTTTTAAACCAATTTATATATTCGGATATTTTTAATTATCAGAAATTCATTTGTTTGACCCATCAAAATTAATACTCCGATATTTTAAACTAGTTAATTACCAATTAACACCCGTTAAAAATCTGGGTCGTCACATTAGCATAAGTGGTCGGGCCACTTTAAAAATCGGCAAAGCGATTGAGGGTTTTCTCCCTCACACTTGTAATAATTTTATAAAAGTGCCATGACCATTATAAATCCGGCTTGCCTATACAAAATAATAATACTTTGTTTTGCCTACAAAGTAAATAATATTGAGATGATTTTATACTTAGAAGGAAACTATATGTGTAAATACATTGTATTGCATTATTGTAACTATGTGATTAATTATTGATTGAAGGTATCATATATGTTTATTGTATGACGATGGAATCGCAATAGGACGAGTATGTTATATATTGAAATCATTACTACCGGATGATGAGTAGCTAATTATGGTTTTGTTGTGGATGAAATTGATGTTTGAATTACTAATATAGAGGGTAGTACACATTTGATGGATTTGATGTTTATGTTACTAATGTTGAGTAGTTAGTGCACATACGATGAATTTGATTTTTGTGTTATTAATGTTAAGTGGTTAGTACACATTTGACTAGTTTTGATTCATATTTTACTAATATATAGTAGTTAGTACACATCCGATGAAATTGATATTGTGTTACTAATATGGAATAGTTAGTACACATTTATTTGATTATACTTGCATGTGTTATTGACGATGTGTTACTGATAGTGGATGATTAATACAAGTTTGAGTACTATTGTTGTGGTTGATTAAGTCGAATGTTTGGGGTTAATACTGAGTGTTATCAAATTTGTGTGATTTTCGATGGCCATGCATTATTATTAATATACGGATACCCCATATTATTTATGATGATTGATTATGGTAGCATGGTAGACTACGATGTTTCTTACTTATGTTCGTTGCTTGGATTGCTGTTGTTATGCAATGTTATGTTCTAACAAGTATTTAATGTACGAGAAAAGCATGAAATAGAGCTACATCAGCTTGATCCCAAAAGGGTACATAGGCGGTCTTTTCCTATGTAATAGCCCACAATTCCCTTGTGGTTGTGGTGTATAGGGTTAGACACAGTCTAAACACAGTTCAACTTTTTTATATATACACTATTGAGGCTTAGGGATGAACGCTAAGGAAAGGAAAGAAGATTAGTTGCATTCCACAGTCACGGTTTCCTATATAAAATATTTATTTTGCATTATTGTCGTATTGTTCATACCTTAATAACATATGATATATAGAAAGATATAGATGTGTTATTTATTGTATGGGGCCTTGTATGTTTTATTGAAATACATGTATTCATCGTTGAGATATATGCATATTTTTATTTGTATTCTGCTGCGAGATTCTCTCTTTTTATTTATAGTTTTAAAATTTTAATTTATACAATCAATGACTCATTGTTTCTAATATCTATATTAGTATGCAAGCGTATACCGATGACGTTGGTCACTAATTTTAAAATTTAGAAATAGTTTGGCATCACATATGTACACAACTAATGGTCAATGGTTAGTGATTCTCAAATCGTGGATATTACTAAGAATGAGTAGTAGCATCCCAAAAGCTACTCGGGCAATGAACAAGGTCCCCAAGTGAAGTATATACACAAAGCAAAGCAATGGAAGACAGAGTGAGTCTGTGATAACCCACATGTTTAACGATTGGGCATTTAAATATTAAATCGATAATTAATGCAACGTCCAAAATACTAACTTTTGGAGACGAAAGAATTAGAACTTGAGGCATCCACCGTTGAGATTGCAATTCCGTCGTGAGAAAAATGATTATAAACTTGGCTTTGTTTGGAATCAATAAGTTTTAAGGGTGAATAGTGTTAGGCAAAATGAATTTAGGGCTTAGACTCATTAGCTTGCTTATTAGGGGCTAACCTCTTCATTCATTTCTCATTTAACGACACTTTTTCTTCTTCATTCCCTAATTACTTTCATAATCCCTCTGTAAGCCTAAACCTTGATCCACTAATTCAAGCCTAATTAAATTTCCATAAATCCTTAATCTTCTCACCTCATTCCCCACAAAACCCATTAATGGATTGCCTTAAAGTGAAGTTTGGAGTATCATCCCAAATATCAAGAGAAGTAAAAGTTTGGTTTTGGTAATTAGGAGTTTGGTTTAGTGAAGAGAAGGTGGGTGGTATGATTCTCTTATTTATTTTCATTTGCTATACTTCATAGATTTATGTTTATATGATTATGGAATTTTGTGAAGTAATCTAGAGAATGACTTGCTTGGTTTGAGCTTATGTGTATGTTATAAACATGAATATATCAACATATTATTCATTAGGGGCCTTAATTATCAAATTTGAAAAAGTTAGTAAGCTTAGAAATTGGTTTGGGGTTAATTAAATAATAGGGTATGATGTTATTTATTGATTTGGGCTAATTAAGCGATATAATGATGAATATATCATTAGTTAGTAATGATTAAACCATTTGAATTGAACTTAGAAAAGTTAGTAAGCTAATTGGGTGAATTTAGAGCTCTACACATATTATTAAAATGATTAGAGGCTTAATAAAGCTTAATTAGTACTTATAAATATTATTTAAATGAAGGATTAATTTTATTAGTGAACAAAATAGTTTATAAAATAGTTAGAAGGTTTTATAAAACGATAATGAGATGAATACTTACTTTTTAAATGAAGGAATTAAGTACTAAAAGGGTTAAAAATGAGTAATAAGATATTGATGTATTTTGTAAAATAGTCATACGATTTTATAAAATAGTATAAAGAGACATTGGACTTCTAAGAATAAGATTGGTGATAAAAATTTGATTTTTTGAATAAATTAGATGTTAAAATAAATATTATGATAGCTAGATGATTGGTTGAATGTATAGATTTGGTTGAATATGGATGAAAGTAAGTAGTTTACATTGATGGATAAAATAAGAATAAAAGCATGTAATTTGAATTGGTTGAGTATAATTGATGGTTGATTGTTTGAAATGGTCGTGTAGACCAAATAGAATGATAGTAGCATGCCTTGAATGATAATAATAAATACAAACGCTAAGTATATCGATTTCAATCAAAGGCCAACAAAGATAATAAATTCATTTCTTTGTTTTTGAAGCAATGGTTAGAGGTAGGCTAGACATTAAAGGGACCGGGAAGGAGGCAGGCAAAGGTTGAGAACTCTGTGCTTATGCTCGCATTGCCGCACTTTCAGTAGTGCAAGTATGCACTGTTAAATTACAGAAGTGCTATGTGTTGCTGTGTATGCAATAGTGCAAGTTTGCACTACCACGTGTGCAGCAATGCTATGCTTTACTGCTTATGTAGTAGTGCATCGAACAATGGTTGAACCTCGATCTGACTAAGCTGGAGCACAACGAAACCCTAGACTTGATCTGGGGTAAGGCAAAGTGGATGTTTTTTTATTAATGGAGTCTGGGAAATTTATATCAAATTTCAATGTGATCCTTCCGATATTTTGCGAGCGAGTTCTGAGGGGTCTTTATGGGGACCTAGAATCATCAGACTCAACACAGAGCAAGAAGGGACCCTTAAGTGGTTTGAAATGAAGGAAACGATGCCACAACAAGGAGGAACTTGTGCGATGTTTTCACACGATGCAAACCAGATGTAATCTAAGAGACGTGGTGATGGTACAACTCATTAGGCGGGACTAGAGTTATATATTGACTCTCTTTACTTGATACATATGATTATGAATCGACGTGTTTTACACAGCTTTGGTGGGCCAACTCGAGCCACCAAAAGCAAATTATACCAGATATGCCCGTTATCTATATATTATGGATATATAGTGATTAAATAAGTAATTTATGATACCGTAGGAGAATCGCACAACTTGCATATGAGATCCAGGAGCATGCTTGGATAACTCTCTAAAATCGATCACATGTCTCCCATGCCTATAATAGAGGTCGAGGTGAGATCCATACGAGTCCACTGCCTTATGATGCAACTCGGAGTCTATGGTATATTTAGATATTGACTTATTTTGGTTTGTTGTCCAATATGTAGTCAATGGAAGGCCGATCACATAGGATGTCCGAAGAACTTCAACCATAACCGACTAGATGTTGTATCATATTTTAGACGATTCATGTTATATCGTATATTGGATGATTTATAGAATGTCGTATTATAGACAATTCATGATATATGATTTGTGATAGATAGCGGGTGGTACGGTTCATTTGTAGAGTTCTCGTATGCTTGTATTATTTACTTGGCATTAGAGGTATACCTATATTGTGATGCCTATATCACCATTAGTCTCGAGAGAGTGTAGTGTTGCCTATACGCTTGTATACTATGGTGTACCTTAATTACACAACAAAGATTGTCATATTATTATAAAAGAGGGTATTGGCGGTAGTTGGTGCTACAGATCTATTTTTTACTATGCATTGACCTTAAACGGAGGCCTTGACATCTAGCCATTAGTTAGTAGGTGTTAGTGCCACATGACGTCCATGCATTATGTGATCTACTTTGCATGATTGGTTGAACTAAATTGATTCATATCAATGGCGGTCGACGTTAGGGTATCATCGTCCCTAAACTAGCTAACATGAGTATTATAGTGTTGTTCTTATCAGCGTGTGGGCTTTCCTAGTATTGACATTACTAGGATGTATCGACTTTTGGTTATAGGAAAAAAGCGGGTTAAGGTAGGATTCCCTTTCCTTTAAGATGAGTTTAGTTTTCTTATTTATGGAAAGTCTGGATTATCCTTGAGCCACGTTTGTGGAGAGGACCGGATGTGTCATAGTAGCGTCCTATTTTATATATGTATATAGTTTCAATATATAGTTTTGAGATAGTTCCCTTCATATTAAGTTTGACACATGTTTTGCATGTATATGTTTATGTCATAACAACTCTCGAGTACTCGATTGAGTAGTTTTGGAAGTCGGGTGTTTTTGGGATATGCTTATAACTGTTGCAAAAATCCTTTTGGATCTTCGCCTAAGCCCCGCCTAGGTGGTACGCGAGGCTTACCACCTAACGATTTGCTTAAGTCCACCTATACAAGGTTTGCCACCTCATATAAGAATTAAAACATGTATTTATGCATTGGTTGGGCAATATATAAGGTTTACTGCGACATATAAGTATTAATGTGATAGTTTTAAGTGATCTTGCCTCCTTGGCTACTCCTAAGCACATTCAAAATCCCAAAGTTCCAATTTATATCTATCAAAACTAAACAAAACACTATAAATTTATCCAAAATACATAAGTTCTGAAAAATTCCTAGCTCCAATTAATCCTTGATTAATTCCCATATAAACAATTAATCCTTATTCCATACTAACCGCTTAGCGATTTTTACAACCAAGTTTATAGGACAACTAGAGCATTTTAGAGGCATGATGTCGATATTTTGGATTTGTATACTTGTTGTTGATATAGTACATGACTTATATGTTATTCTGAATATGAAAATTGTTGTAACATATATTATATTCAGAACTCTGTATGTATGGAATTGATGTATTCTAACTTTTATTGATATTTATTTATCAGTCGCTTCCGCTTGTATGGTCTCTTGTGTATTGTTTATCATGTTATGTTCATGTATATTCAATATATTATATGCGATCATTCCATTGTGATGTTGTATCGATATGCCTTGGTATGATGTTTTGTTTTAATTTTACCCTGACGGACTATCTTTGTAGTATTCAAAAGTCAAACGTTGTCATTTGACATAGATTCAGGGTATTATGAAGGGCGGACCATCACATTTGTTATCAGAGCTTAGGACCAACACTCAAAACTAAGTAGACCAATACGAGTTAAGCTACTCAGTAGAAAAGATGTGTTAAGAGAGCGTACTTGTAATTTTCTATTATACAATACTGCATACATTACATATCTTCTGAATTTCGATTTATTCATATCACGGGTTGCTAAGGTATCTTTGTTTCAGGCTAGTAGTTATGAGTGGATGGGATACAAGAGTGACTATTAGGGATGCGCGAGCAGATATGGCTCGATAGGTAGCGATATTCGATAAGTTTAGAGATTATTGAGCTATCATATGGGATGTTCCGCCAATTGTGGACATTCCAGCAGTTGTGGCAGGTGTTGGTGATGGTGTATCCCTTAGTGCACTATTATTACCTGCTCTACTAGCTTTAGATTTTTTTAAGTTAAGCCAAGATTTCCTTAGCCTGGACGGCAAGCCATATCTAGGTTCTAAGATTGTTGCTGAGATATAGGCTTGGATGCGTACATTTGAGAGGGCTTTCACCAACCTAGGCTTGAAGGATGTTCTCATGAGGAGGATTGCTTCCTAGCATCTTGAGGGGGAGGCTTTGGCTTGGTGGGACATAGTACTATAAGAGGTTGATGAGTATGCCATGACTTAGATTGCTTTTAGACGTCATTTTGAGTCTTGGTTTTTCATGAGGCCAAGCGGGAGGTTGCATTTTGAGCATTTCATCCATTAGCAGTAGGGTAGCTTATCGGTGAGGGAGTATATTAGCCAATTTAACATTTTGCCCATATTACGTAATTACACTTTTGCACACTATTTGACGGAGAGATATTGCCCGTTGTTGATTGAATAAATCCTGAAAATAGTTCACTGCTTCCTCCAAAAAATCATCTCACCCGCGGGAAGTGTCACTATTCCGATCTAAACTACCTACCTAGTTCTGCATGTTGCTTCTGTTTGACATTTTAGCATAAAAGAAAGAAGTTGCATCATTGTCCGTGAGTATCTAATCGCATTTAGCTTTATGTTTTTTCTCTCTATTATTTCTTACATTATCTCCTTTTCCAGCTTGCTTTTCATTTTTTAAAACTCAAGTGTAGAGTTTTCACTATGACTATTTTCCAACTCCCTTGCAATTCAACGCACTTCCTCCTGCAAATTTCTACTTCCTTCCTTGTGTTGTTCCTCCCTTTACTCCACTCCCTTAGTTTGTTCCATATCACCTTTTGTTTATGAATTAATCAATATAACGGTTTACCTTCTACTGAAGTATTCTACCCTTCCACTATTTGTTCATAATAGTTGTTATAAGTCGGCCAATGGTTCATGTACTTAAAAGTTTTGGCGGGACGAGGGTTTTGATATACTATCAATGCCAAGATAGGTGTGTGATCGTTGACTTTTGAAGGCAAACATCTGACATTGTAATTTCGAAACCTCTCTGCCCAGTTAATATTGACAAAGACTCGATCTATCATTGTTAGAATGTTTTTATCCGGTCCAGACTACCATGAAAACCGGTATCCCTTAATGTGAGCTTCTATCAACCCCGTGGCATACATAAATTTATCAGTCTCTTTCATTCTATTGTATGGCACACAAGTTCCCCCTTTTCCCCATCATACAATTAAAGTCCTCCATTATGATCCATGGACAAAAAACCATTATCGAATACTCCATCATATTTAATCATAAATTTTCCCTTAAGTACTCTGAATTGTGCACATATATACACTTGACGTTGTAGATAAGACCTCCATAGTTCCTCATTTCCACCGTGATGTGTTGATCGCTCATACCGATGATATTGACATTCCATACATTTTTATTTATTAGAATAAGATACGACACTTGTAGTAACACCCCACATTACTTAATATTATCCATTTACTCTCAAATTTACACTTCAATTTCTCAATTTCATCAACTCTTAACTTATTTTCTAAGATACCGATGTTGTCCGGTTTATAAAAATACATAAGTTTCTTAATCTCTACAAGTCTATTGGGTTTATGAAAACCTCTAACATTACAGCTTAAGAGAGTCATTTATTTACCTTGTTTCGAATTCTTAACTCACAGTCTTGAACATTGGCACCTTTCGTCTCCTCTTATTTCCCTATCTGATTTTCATATTCTGGATTCTTTTTTAAAAATCTCCTTTTTGACTGAATCAAACTTTTTAGGTCTTCTGGCGGGGCTATTGGGCTTATTTATTTTAGTTTCCTCAAACAAGCCTCTGCTTTCCTCATGCAAAACGCTCATCTTCTCCAAATTCTCTGATTGATGTTGTTGGTATCGTCCTGCAAAAAAATATCAATTAGTCCATTACATGGATTAATATTTGAGTAAAATGAAAATTTATTATGGGATTTAGGAACATTGATGTTGACCGATGATGATTAGGATGGTGATGTTGGTGACGCTCTGGTATTACGCTCAGTGTCTCCTTCTGATGGTGTGTACTAGGTTATTGGACTTAGCATTGCCTCCCTTCCTTACTAAATGAAGGTTTATCTCCCCTACTACCTTCGTCTGCCTCCTTTTTGCATTTCAGATCCATTGAAGTTTCTCCAAATTGTTTGTTATTTTTGCATTGTAATAGTGATGTTTCCTTATTGTTGTTGTCTATCATCTCCGCATTTTCAAGTATTTTCTCCATTTATTCCTACTTTGGCTATTCTCCATTTATCCCGACTTCTACTTATCCATTGACTCCTTTCTCTATCTTATTTGTGATATTCACTTCCTCCAAGATTTTGTCTTTGATCTTTGTCAGCTGATCAACCGCTTCCTCAACATTTTTCAGTGTTAAACTCGACTCTCTCTTTTTAGTCCCTCTCCCTTTTCTATCCTAGTTAGCATCTTCAACCGAAGTTTTTATCTTACTTTTTTACTCCCCTAATATGCAAATTTGGACTCACCTTCTCTTCTATAGTATTTCCTTCCTGCTTAATTTTGTTACCGTGTACATCATTTTTATTTCCAAGATCCGCCTCCTTGACGTCATTATTTCCTTCATTCTCTTCCTTATGAGTTCCCTCTTCTTTAGGAATCTAGACCTTTATCATCGGACATTGTTTTTCAATGTGTCCAAAGCAATAGCAGTTGTTGCTTCTTACTGATAGAGTTAGGGGTATGTCCTTTGGACAATTATGTAATTTGCTATATATATCTAACTCGATAACCAATCTTGTTCGAAATAAAAGGTGTTTTCTTTCTATTATATACTTGATATAATGTGTTGTATTAATTAATTAATTTAATTAAAAGTATATTCAATAGAAATCCATCAATGTTATGTTTTGTGATAGTAGTTACAAAGTGTGGTAACCGCGAGTAATTTATCACAATGAAAATAAATATACCATTTAAAATATTCCTAATCAAGATATTGAGATACAATATCGATACATCCGTTAAGACTAGAGTACGTAACGTTGTCTACTTGTTGGACAGTGTATTACTCATGGCTGCTAGGGGCACTAAGGGGTTATGTACTGATAGTTATTAAATAACTATGGAATGACTCACTCGATAATTTTCTATTGGTTAATATAACTAAGTTCAAATAGTACATATCGATGTGACTGATTTACACGGTTCTCTTGACTTGAGAATATTGTCGATCTTTAATATGAAATCTCCACTTTGATTATAGTCAAATCATGGCATGATTTCCATCGAATGACTATAGTTGGGTCGAGTGGAAGTATTGGAAGTGAAACACTATTCAAGAGAGGATTCGTCTCTTTAGTTATATGGGGTTAGTATCACGGTCAATTCAAGTCAACTCAAAGTCAAAGTCTCCAACCATAGCATTTTGGTTAATAATAATTGTTATTATTGAACCATGGACTTTGTGTTTGGACTTTAGAGTTAAATGTAGACGATATTGGAATTTTGATCATTACCAAATTCCATAAGTCCAAAGTGATATAGTGTTAACGAAGAGAATTGGTGTAAATAAAAGTTACAACTGGGTAACGGTTAACAAAGTGAAATTGGATTTTACCAAAACTAAGTAAGCGATAAATTTGGCCAAAATGTCACACCATCTACTAAGTGAGGTGTGAACGTTAACATTTGAATAGTTTGATATTAATCGCTGACTAAATTTACACCTGACGAGTCACACAACCGAAACGATAAATTCTTCATTGACCAAATGATTTAATTAATTTATAATTGTTATAAATTAATTAAATTAAATAATAGTTATGAAATATTATTTATAAATTGATTTTTATTTGATGAATAAGTATTATTAAATATATTTATAATAGTTATAAATATGTTAATCGATATACGATATCGATAAGCATTAAATTGGATTCAATTGCATAATATTTTATTCAGGCTCTAAATGGGTTTAAACACCCATGAATGGGGCTAGAAAATTCGGCCATAATAAGGGTTTAATGTGGCCATAAGATGATGCAACATAGACTTTGAGATGGAGGGCTAAGATGGAAGTGAATTTGTAAGAGATGATGTAGGATCTTGATCCTAAGTATCTCTTAATTCTCCTCTATACAAGCATCTGTATCCTCAACCTTTTGAGGACTTTTAGAAGCCTCCAACTTGACCTATTACTAGCCAAATTTCTCTCTTCCATCTCCCTGATTTCTCAAGTGCAAATCAAATCAAATCGGCTGTTATTTGATAGTTGAAGGTCAACGGTTCAAGGACTAACAATCCGCTGAATCGAAAAGAATTTCAAAGGGGAGAGTTTATCTTTTTAAAGTGTATTTCAAGGCTTTGGAATTAAGGTATGATTTTATAAGAATATAACTAATGATTTTCAATATAATGTTTATCATATATGCGTATATATTAAATAGTTAGTTAGGTGACAATTTTGATATGTAGGCAATGTTGTCATAAAATAGTTTCGGTTATATATATATGTATATATCTACGTTTAATAAAAAAAGGCTTTTCTATATCACATATGTCAGGTTAATGCAGCCATATGTAAAATAATATTATTTTATATTTTATAAATTAATATATATTATTTAATTACATATATATGGTTCATAATTAGTTATAACATCATAATATGGTTAAAATCAGTCTTATAATTTTATATATAATGTATTATAGTAAAATTAATTTTCGGCTAAAAAGTATTTTTTTAATATTATTTAAATCAATTTACTTCATAAATAAAATAAATTAATTTGAATATTTTATGAAAAATATTTTTTAAATTTTATAAAATTATATTAGCACCAAATAAGCTCTCGAAAAAAATCTTAAAAAATATAAAAATATTTTTCTATTTTTTAAAATTAATTATTTAAACGGTCGAAATTAAAAAAATTAATTTAAACCGAGAAAAATACGGAAAAAATTTCAACCTTCAAAATATCATTTAGGATTTACTGAAAATTTGAAATAAATTTTGGAAATTAATTAATTATTAATATTTTATTAATTTTCAAATGAATATTTAACTAAAATGAATTTTAAATAAAAAATATGAAATTATTTTTGAGCTGTGCGCATGACCTAGGATTTAATAAAAAAAATATTTTAAATAATTTTATTAATTAATATATATAACTATATGTTATAAATATATTTATGTGTGTGTATATATATATATTTAAAAAATTACTTTATTATTATATATATATGTATACATATATTATTCACGGTTTAAAAAAATTGTTTTAATATTATAAATAATTTATTTATATTTAAATAAATATATTTTAATAATATGTATATTATATAATATTAATATTTTGTTTATGAGACTATGTATATATGCAAATATATATATATATATTATACATTTATATAAAAGTATTTAAACAAACTTAATATATATATATATATATATTTATAATATTTATATAAAATAATAGTTTATATACATACATATATTTGGACAATATATAATTGCATATCGGATGAGCTAACGTAACCATTGCGATGTAAATCCCAACATCTATACACGGACATGTTATAACTTGCACGGGTTGATATGTTACATATGCGGACGCACGCACACACACAGTATATAATACACACACACACACACACCAATATATAAATTAAATAAAATTATATAATTTATGAATTTAAATAAAATAAAGATTTTATTTAAATAATATTTAGAATTATTCTAAATAAATTAGACTTCATAGGCCCAATATAGATCTAATATGGGAATTTTTTTGGAAGTTCACGCATAACTTCCATTGCGGGCTGGACCAGTTCAACACTTACTGAAGAGTTCTCATAGACGACTTCTTGCTTAAAGACTTATTGTTTTCACACACTGCCTCTAGGAATTTCAAGGCATCCTAATTCAGCATTGATGTCGACGAGCACTCTAGCGAATGAAATTCATGTTCGATTTTGTATGGCTTCGTATATCTAAATCGGTCTACCAATTATACTAACTAGGACACGGATTGCCTTCGGACCCCATAATCTATAAGCTAAGTGCATATAGTCTCACCCATACTAGCATGCTTGTAAGTAAGTCCTATTCATTTTCATATTTGGTCGTATCTTCTTCATAGTAATGAAATTTTTACCAAAGAACCATGGACCCTTTTCCACTACTTTGTTGTTGTCTGCGTCATTTTCAAAACGAACCACGAAGAAACCATTATCTCTTGACTGTAATGAGAAGTTTGTTGAAGTCTTCCACATCCTCCTTGCGTATGCTTCTAGGGCATTGAAATAGGGTCTTGGTCCCACTACATACAAAATTATATAGTTATTCCACTCCTCTTCAGCCCCCTTGATCGCATCCAAAGTTATTGCTCCTTTTTTTTACCATCCACCTCAATTGGTTTTATGAATTCCATACATCTCCTCCATCCCAGATCTGATCGGGCTCTTAAATGCATCGCTATATAAGAGCTTCTTTGCCCCCTCAGCTATGTTAAATCTAACTCTAGACTTTCATCCACTTCCCTTGTTTGGCATGAAACCGCCAACGGCGTTAGCTTTGACCTGAAGGGCTTCTTCTCCTCCTCCTCTTCTTGCATCACTACCTTCCCTTTTTTCTTGCTATTGACCATAGTTTCCTACCCCTCTTCGTTTGCTCCTTGTTTTGTGCCTTCTCTGCTTTCATTCGACGCCGTAGAGTTTGAGAACTTGTAGATTGATGGATAATATAGAGAGAAAAGGAAGAATTTGATGGAAGATATAAGAAGTAGAAAGTAGATCTAGAGAGGAAAACCTAGGATTTGTACCTAGGTTTAGTGGCCGCCATGAAACAATTGGATTTGGAATTAATTCGATGTTAATCAAAATTTCCCGAGTTACAGTATTTCTTATACTAAAACAACATATATGATAAAATTGCCCTTGTTCCTCTTAATTACAGTGTTAGTATACATTTTCGTAATCCATAGGACTAAAATGCTAAAAAACAAAACAAAAAGAGATCGAACCATAAGTTTTAATGAACTAGTTAATAAATTTCTTAACCAACAAATCATAAGTATCAACTAATATGACTCTCACATCTAACCCTTTCGATTTCAAACTAATTTAACCCTTTTGAAATGTAGAATCATTTTTGTTGAAAAAATATAAATTAATAGAATGAAATAAACATACTGATTTTTTATATACTAAATCTCATTTGGTTTTGGAAAATTCTAGACATTTTATGTGAATATGTAACAATCTCATAATTGAGGATAATTAATAAATGTAAATGATAATTATTTGATTATTTAAAATAGATCTTTATGAATTAAATGAATATGATTTTGGATTTTTCAAGGAATATTGAAAATATATAATAAGGAAATTGTTAATGAAATCAAATAGTTTTGAGAATAATTGTTTGTTTTAAAAGTTGTGAAATAAATTAATTAGAAATAAAGTAATTAATGGATTTAAAATATGAATTTTGCTAATTTAAATTTAAATGAATTAAATATAGAAATAAATTCAAGGGTATTTTATAATGTTGAGTAAATAATTAAATATTGTAAATATAAATATGGAATTATAGGAATGGTGATTAGGTAATTAAATTAGAGATTTTAGAAATATGAAAATGTAAATTAATTATTTTGAATAAAATGATAAGTTAATTCATAGTAGAAAAAAATAAATTAAATTATTCATTAATAAAAAGGTATTTCATTGATGAAGTTTGAATTTAATTAGTAATTTTATTTAAATAAAATGATTAATTAAATAAATAAATTATAGAAAATAATTTGTGTATAATAAATAGTGGAAAAGAGGATTAAAAGATAATTTAGCTTAATAGAAGTGATTGTGTAATTAAGCTTGGATATAATTTTGTTTCATGAAAAGAAAAGAAAGAAGAAGGAAAAGAATAAGAAAAGAGAATGAATAATTCAAGGCCCAACAACTCAAGCCCAATATTCCAACACCCTAAAATCAAGTGTCTTGAGATTTCCATTTCTAGACAATTCAATTCCTTGACTTCTCTTCCGATATATAAATATAACATCAACATATACGTTTGATCATTTTTAGAAAAAGCAACACAATACCTAAACCCTACTTCTCCACAAATTAAAATTAAAATCAAAATAAATTTTATAAATTTTAGCAACTCAAAACAAGCTTCTCGATAACTCTACACCACTTAGTAATCAAGAAATCAAGTAGTTGATCATCTATATAAGGTGAAAGTGAATTACAGTGAAAGGGAATGAGAAGAAGAGAAGGAGAGAGAAGCAAGCTTTGTAAGTAGAATTCTCGAATTAAGTGAGTGTTCTTACATCCACAACTATGTCTAAGTTTGATTATTTCAGTTGTAATTTGAGAATTTGAATCGATGTATGTGCAGTTCTCTATGCGTGTGTGGAAAGACCAGAACATAAGCCCTGTTCTGTTAATTCAGTATTGGGATTAAGTGAATAACTGTGAAGATTTGGCCACAATTACTTCAATCTCCTACCACAAGCTCCACACTTGTTTCAGTTTTAATAAGAGATGAAGCAACAACCCCTTTCTGTGTGTGCATTTCTAAGTGTGTGTGTGTGTGTGCAGTTTTTTATGTATGTATATGTAGGTTTGTGCTTGTGCGAGTGCAATTCTAAGCATGTGTGTGATTTTGAATGCGTGTGTGTAACTCAGCATGTGAATGTACTTCTGTGTGTGCATGTAAGTGATCCTGTGTGCGTGCGTATATGTAGTTTTATATGTGTGTGATGCTGCGTGAGTGTGTGTGATGCGTGTGAGTGTGCAAGGCTGCATTTGTATATGTGCAGTTCTTCCTATGCGTGTATTGTGTGGTACTGTGTTCGTTTGTTTGTGCACATTTGAGCATGTGTGTGTAGGTTTGTATGTGCATGTGAGTGTATAATTCTGTGCGTATGTGTATGTTTGTGCAAGTCTATGCATGTGAGTAGGTGAAAGTTTGTGTGTAGTGTGTGTGTGTGTGTGTAGATCAGGGCATGTGTGAGCAGGTCAAAACTATACAATAAATAGTAAGTTAGTCTTGCAACAGACATGTATATTTATTTTGTGGAGTTGAAGAAGATGATAAAAATTGTGGCTTTCTTATATTATGCACTTCATAGGTCTGTGCATAGGTGTGTGAAATTTTGTGCATGTGGGTGTGCTTGCATCAGATGTATACTTAAACTTAAATATATTTACTTATATATATACTAAAATATAAAATAAATTAAAATAAATATACATAATAAATATACTTAAGTACTAATATGTATACTTATATATTATATATGAATGTAAATATAATTTAAAGTTTAATGAATAAATGAAGCAAATATAACAGTATTATTAAATAGAAAATTCAGTAGATCGGTCAATTCTTATCTATAAATTATCCAATGTACTTATAAAAATTTGTAATTATTATATAAATTATATTATAGACTTCAAAATAAAATACTAAGGCATATAAATATATTTGATCGGATATTATCTTATATTAATTAATTAAACAATGTTTGCTATAAATAGTAAAGCAACCATTACGTTTTTAAATAAAATATATATTTATTAGTTACTTTGAATATTATTATTTATATGTTATTATTTCTCTGTAATGAGAAATTTGAATAAACGGTTTAGTGATACCATATGGTATGAGACTTTTGGTAATACTTTTTCGATTATTCATCGGACTCATTGCATAGAAATACTTAGTGTGGATTGAATGAAGTTTATGAGCATTGAATAAACACTCAAACATCATGCGGTGGCATGGGACGCTATTATGATATTTTTTCTGTTATTCATTGCAAGTAAATGTCATTCAAACGGAGATGAGATATATTCGATAGAACTCACTATGGTGAGTCATAGTTACAGCCGTGTGTCGGCCAATATCTAGAGCCGTGTGTCGGTAAATATCTAGAGTTGTGTGTCAGCCTGTGTGTGTATGCGTATGTATAGGGTCATGTGTCGACATAAATGAAAGCTATGTGCTAGCTATTTGATATAGATACGAGGTGTTTATCTATCACTGTCCGGCTTCCTTTATATTGTGGAAGTTGAACCGGACTGGCCAGTATCCATCCTAGTGGCATGATCGTGGTGGTTGCGCCCAGATCTGTGACACCATAGCCGTGTGTCGGCAACATATATAGCCGTGTGTCCGCAATGTATAGCCCATGTATGCCACCTAAGCCAGTAGTCTGTTACCAATTGGAGGCGTGTGTAGGGTCGTGACCAATGCATAGCGTGGTCTTGCAGCGTGTTATGACATGCGATGGATATGAGTCACGATGTCTATCGAGGTAACTAAGACTGTAGGAACCGTGTTGGTGGAATATGTGTGTCGTGTTCACCAATCACGTGTGTAGTCTTCTAGAGCAAGTGTGTCTGTCAGTCTCCTATCTGGTTCTGGTGTAGATAGACATTCTCTATTTATATTCCCTGGATGATGATGAATATGACTATGCTAGAGATTTTGTTTAAAGTATAGCCAACCCCCGTATATTCATACTCATTTATATGATCTGATATTTTCTACAGTTCAAATTGTGGTTTGATATTATACAAAGATGCGATCTTGGAGTTTCTTACCTATATCACCATGAATTACATTATGGTAATTATATCACTTTGTATTTGGTTCAGAAATAACCTGACCCGTGTGTTTTATACTCGGGTCGGTCCGAAACATTTCAGTTGCAGGAATAGTTAGACCAGCTTTTGTATTGGGCATAATGGAGATTAGCATTCATTATTGTACTTTATCATTTTGCATTGTATGGACCCTTGTATGTGAATTCATGTGATCAGTACATTGAATACACCTTGTATATTCGGTATTATATATTATCGCTGCGATTGACTCTATGATCTCTAATTTTATTGTATATTGTTCTATCTTAAAAGCACACGTGTTTATTGCTTTGTGCCGATACCGTGTACGTATAAGTGAGTTATTTATTTGATGTTTTAATACGTACCAGCGTTAGCCCAATGGAATATTTACGTATGTACCTTATAATGCATCATTCATCCTATCATCCGACAGTATTACTCTATAGTACTATTGGATAGTACAAGTATAAAGATATGGGTGCTACATAATATGTTAAAAGTGTCGAAGAGAGAAGTTAACGAAAGATGAAGGTAGGACCAATTCTGTAAAAAAAGATGTAAATTAAGTAATTAATAATGTATGTTCATGCCAAGTGAATTTTGGTATATAAATATAATTACCAACATACTTATTAACATCATATAAAAATTTACATCCCAAAAAAACTTTAAATTTCCTATGTTTCAACAAATTTCATTTAATCACAAACATAAACCTAAAGCGTATTTTCTTACCTTGAACATAAATACCTTTTGTTGTAATAAATGCTGCGTTTAGAGTGGATGAAACGAACAAAACACACCTTAAATGCAGCAATTAATGTCCGCGTGATTACATATTTTGCAGTTTAATAAGCCGACTGAAACTATATACACCGATTAAGACACTATTTAACGTCATTTAATGAGATATTAGGGAAAAAAACTTGAAATGCATACCAATGTAAATAATGCAAAACATTTAAATATCCACGGCAACCTTAATTTTTGTCGTTTGAAAAGAAACTTCAAATGAAATCATCACTTATTAAGCTTTGAAAACGATCAAACAAAGCATAATTTAATATGATAGATGTTCATAGAAAAATTGAGCGGAATCGATGATATTTGAGGTTTATTTTATTTTACTATTTGAGATTTGAGTTCATTTGGCAACAACATATTTCAAATATTGTTAAAAGGAGTTTTGAATAGTAATTCATAAGTAGTTTTGAGTGAATGGTAATAAGATATAATGTTTGGACACATAAGTTAAAATTATGGTTGAACTTAGTTCTAAAATTTAAAATAAATCTTAGACAAATTATATTCATACATCAAAAATTATTTAACCTACACCAATATTTTTCTAAGAAAATCTAGTGCTAAACTACCCTTCTTCTTAAGTGTTTTTGCCTTATAACCCATAAAATTAAGACATTAAATTAACGATGTGATCAAATAGGTACATTTTTTATGAAGAAGCTAATGATTTTTTATCATGAAACTTGAAATATAAATTAAGACAACTTTCACAACTAAATTCTCCAATTTTAAAGCATTTTTTTCTTCTAAAATTAGGATTGATTATGTTGAAATCAAGATTTCTTTTAAATTTTTTTAAGAATCTACAATGGTAGTGCAAAAAATTAAAGTTCATTCCATTAAATTTTAACTTAATTTAGTAATAGAGATTTCTTGGTTTGTGTATTAAGTTTGAAATTTTAAAGACGAGAGAAAAAAATAAGGATAATTTTGTCAAAAGATGGTATATGTAACCAGTTTATTTATATTTTCGAGCAGGTTAAAAGATTATCGGCGTACAAGGAAAATTAGCAAGTCTTGGGCAATTATTTTGTTGCTTATGACTTTCTTATTCGATCCTTTAAAATCAAAATCGTGTGTTGTTACCAAGCACTTTAGATCCTGAAAGTAACCACCCAAGATTCTTTTTTTCTTTCCTCTGCTAATCGCGGATCCGAAAATCAACTCCTAATTCAGGTTCTGTATTCCGTTTCCGATAATTTTATGTACGTATGATTAAGCCCTTCAATATTTTATTTTATTTTGATTTAACTTATTTGCTGCGTGCAAGTTGTAGTTTGATTTGGTTCCCCTTTCCTGATTGTATTCAATTAACATAACTACTTAGAAACATACGTGTATAGCAAAAATAGCAAAAATATTTTTCTGCAAGTGATTTTATTTTTATCATCTTTTAGTTTGGCGATGCAATCTATTGTAACTTGGTTGCTTGGACGTACTACACTTAGGAAGTGTAATAAGCATTTACATGGGCACAGTTGTTAAAATTTCATATTTATGTACATTTGTTCTTATCATCTTTTAGTTAAAATTTCATATTTCTTTAAATTTGGCTGATCTAATTGTGGTTTGAGTAGTTTTGACTGACATAAATCTGTAGAATCAATTGATGCATTCGGCATTGCTGTTGATTTAGCAATGTATTTGTTATCTTAGTTTGCTTTACTAAATCACCGTTAATGACCAAAAATTGCTATGGTGTCTACAGTTTAGCTATCGCTTTTAGCAAGGATCATTGTCTGGTACACAGCATGTATATGGCATATATTTGAACCTTCGCATTCCAATGATCATTTGCTATTCTGACTGCTGCATTATGTAATTAACAACTTTATCTTATATTGACACTTAAATACTGGTTTTATGTATAAAGGGATGGATGAAAGTGTGAATGAAGTGGAATACTTAACTTCTCGCGTAGAACATCTTCAACGTGGTAATTTTTGTTACTCTTATGAACCTTGGTATTCATTGACTTGTTGATATGAAATTACTACTAGCATATCAACACACAGTAGATACAAATATGTTTTTGCATTTTTTTTGAAAAAGTATGTATTTTATGATTTTTTTTATTACTCCATACACAATCCATTTGATTATGTAGCATCTCTTTTTGTAATGATGATCACCAAATCAAAAGAGGTATCTTGATATGGTATTGTCAAATTACCCATAACTGAAATCTAACAATTTTATATTGAGGTAGATTGCTGGAGGAATGAGAACTATTATGTAAAATCAAAGATGATAAGGATGTTTTTGCATACCGCAAGACTTACCGTCTGAATTTCAGCTTTTATTTATAATCAGTAGATATACGTTTATCGTGATAATATATTATTTATAATTTTTGCTAATGTGCTTACACGTGAAACTTCCAAAGTTTTTTGGCTTCTAGGACAAGAACTTCAAAATTTAACCATAAGGACACCTTCTTCACATCTGGTTCCTCACGTATGCGTAGGCCAAATCGCCGCTTTCCATGTTGCCCCACCTCACGCCGCCTCACCTCATGCTGCCACCCTATACCTACGCTCCACCACTGCTCATAGCTGCCACATCCCTAGCCGCTGACTCCCATAGCCGCCCCCTTCCATATCCGCCGCCTGTTCAAAATCTGACCCTAACAAACAGAATTATACTTCTACTCATCGCCTACTGTACCATCTATATCTTCCAACACATCACAACATCATTGCTCACTTCATCTTGTTCACCAGTCATCGATTACTGTAAAAATAGCAATAAGTAAAAGATAATGATATTTTACAGTACCATCATACGAGAAAATGATGTAAAAAGAAATATAGCAAATACAAAATGTTACCGAGTCATATCATTTAACAATAAAATACAGATCAACTATCACACAATAAAATTGAAATATAATTGTACAAATCAACTATTACACAATAAAATTGAAATATAATTGCCCTTTTTTATTTAGTAAATAAAAAGCTGATACTACTTAGTAGCATTATAAAATAATTTATGAAAAATAACAGAATAAAAAAATTAATAAAAATGATAATACCTTTACCACGCTATGCAGTAGCATTATAAATTAATTTATCAAAAATAGTATTAAAAACTATCAATAAATAAAATAAAAATGATATCACCTTTACAAAAATCATAAAATGATATTAGAAGGTGAAATTTAAAAATCTTAATTCAGAAATGATACTACAATTCATAAACCCACTACAAACAAAAAATGCCAATATACTTCATAAACTGATGCTAAAATTCATAAACTGATGCTAAAAATAATATTGTGAGATACAATATATACATTATCTAAAAAGATGCTACAATTATTTATAAACTGCTATTACAATTTAAAATATGTTACTATAAGTCAGAAAACAGAAACTGCTACTATAATTCATAAAATGCTACTATAAAATAGCATTATTAAAGGAAATATACATAATTATATTTATTAAAAAACAAAAATTGATACCGCATAGTGACATTACTATACACATCCAAAAAGATGCTACAGTTGTTTATAAATTGCTACTGCAATTTAAAATATGCTATTATAATTTAGAAAATGCTACTGCAATTTAAAATATGCTATTACAATTCAGAAACAGCTACTATAATTCATAAAATGCTACTATAAAATAACATTATCGATAGAAATATACATAATTATATTTATTAAAAAACAAAAAATGATACTATACAGTAACATTACTACACACATCTAAAAAGATGCTATAATTGTTTATAAACTGCTACAACAAGTTAAAAAAACTATTACAATTCATAAAATGATACCATAAAATAGCATTATGAACATAAATATACATAATTTATTGCAAAAAACAAAAAATGATACTACACAGTAGCATTACTACACATTATCTTCTTCTTCCTCAATTTTGTTGTTTCTTCCTCCTTAATTTGATGCTTCTTCGTCCTTAATTTGCTGCTTCTTTTCTAACACGACGCCTTCACCATCATTGCTGCCATTAGAGGTACCCCTTCTCCATCCTTAGTTCCTTACTCGCCGCCACCATATCGTCAAAGCACTTCAGCTTTGCACTCTCTCCAAAACACTAGTTGATCACCACCGCGTTCACCTATCTCGCTGCCGAGTTCTGGCGCACCACTGCCAAGATCTGTCATACCACTTCTCCAATCTCTAGTGAAAAAACGCAACTCTAATTTAGCATATCCTAACGCTTAATTTTTTTGGATTTCTACTCTATTACGACTCTAAGTTTTGTTCTTCACGCACAAAAGTAAAGTGCACGTCCTAGTGTATAAAAAATGCTTAAATTACGTCCTTTCTACTATTTTCCTGATAGGTAATTATGAAGTTTCACTTCCTCACAAATTAGAAATCAGGGCCATACTACTGCCTGGTTAAAGGTGGTAATATCGACGCCATACTACCGTCTGGTTTAAAGGTGGTAATATTGACGCCTCTACCCTGAAAATTATGCGATTCCAGAACTTTAGAACCTTGCATGATGGTAAAATAGTTTAGCTACTAGCCTGCTGCAACCTTTTATTGCCTATTTATAAGGACTACAACTCTTAATGCTGTCATCCAGAACGCGATGCACTCAGGAAAGATGTCGAACAATTATGTCTTCAACAAGCTGGTCCTAGCTACCTTGCTGCAGCAACACGTATTCATTTCCATAGGTTTGTAACGATTTATATAATTTATATTTTGTAAGTTTACGCATGTTTGCTATATGTATCACTTAATTTGCATCCACTGATGCATTAAACTTTTATGATTGCTGCATTAGTCATATGTGATATTTAAAATTATCGAGGATGTTAGCAGATGCTATCGGCGAAATACTATCATACATTCTATATTATTGGTATAGGCCACTTACAGGTCAAGTATATGTGATACTAAAAGATATCAGATAATACTGATAAAATAGTAGACATGTAAATAAGAAATAACAAATACAACTAAAATATGCAATTTTTGGGGATATATAAAAACAATTGTTCTTAGTAAACAACTAAACATATTACATTATCAAGGTACTTAGAAACTTTTTTCATGAACACTAATCAATTCACATTATTTCAAAGTTTACTGCACTGTTCCGATGCATATTATTTTTACTGTACGCTCTTGGGACTATCACCTTTATTTTTAAAGAATACACAACCTAGTGCCAATAGTGTTTGCATTTATGGTATTAGGTATTCTTCTTAGCTGAATTTTTTGTTTAACCTGATGATAGCGACTTTTATGATTTTCTTACTTTTTATCATGCAGTAACCAATAAGAGTCACATCTTAATGCTAAACAGCAATGAGCATTAATATATGATTGTAATTTAGTAAGTTATCAGAAAGAAAATGTGTATATTCAACTTACAAATTTGAAATCTGAACAAATTATAGAAGTTGGATTTACACACATACATGTCTAATTAAAAGCTTACTAATAAATTAAAATGAAAAGGAACCACAAATGTATAATAAGAGAAATTGATCCTTCATCATTTATGAAATTAGAACATAAAAAGTTTTATTTGTTCATATCTATATTTTTTTTCATTACGGTTAGGTCACCCGCATGGTGATCTGGACGTCCAGGTTCGAGTCCGGAAACAGTCTCTTCGCAATGCGAGGGAAAGACTGCGTACATTATTGACCTTTCCAGAGCCCGCTATGGTGCGGGAGTCTCGTGCACTAGGTTCCACCTTTATCTATATTTTTTTTCATTATTCATACGTTGGAAAACAACCGGTTTTTCACTTTTTTTTGAAAAAAATAAATAAATTTTAAGCAAGATTTCAGACTGAAATATCAGTAAATTTTGGCTGATACTAGCGTTGTTGTAATTGAAATTTAACAATAAAACCACTCAAAGTTCTATATTCTACCAAAATTTTGCTCAAATGTTTCAAAATTAAAACATAGAACAATATAACAGAAAGTAATTTGACTGATTTTGTAAAAGAATCAAGGTTCGAGATCTTGGTTTCCATATCGGTTTCAATCTTTGTAATTTTAGGAATTTCGAGAATTTCGGTTTCAGTTTTTATTTCGAGTTTCATTAATTATTTTATATATAGTTACACATATATTTGTTTAATTTATTGAAACAAAATGTATAATTTATCTTTAACTGAAAATTAAGATATAAAAACAATACTGATTAATTATAAACTTTTATAACACTAATACATTGTTATTCATTACTCCGTTTTCAACTTTTTTCAGTTAGTTCATTTATATATTTCATGATTTTGTATGCTTACTAAGTTAAAATTCAGATTTTGATTAGTCATATATTTGAAACTTTTATTAATTATTGTTTTGACTTCCTTTTGTATAATCTGAATTTCAGTAGATTTTTTTATTGAATTGGAGTTTCGATTTGATTTTGTTACGCTCCATTGAAATCGAAACGGAATGACCATAATTTCAATCTTTCGATCAAAACCTCAACCCTTGAAAAGAATCATATGGTTACTTTTGGGTTAGGCGTGAAACTAGTAAAATATACATAACAAGGCAAAAACCTTAGGACGATTACTCAAATGGGCAATAGAGCTTAGCTAATATGATATATCGTACTGCCCCAAGAGCGCAATCAATGGATAAACCTTGAAGATTTTATAGCTGAATGCACACAAATAACAGATCAAAAAAAAAAGTAACGAAACATCATCACAGTGACAATTATATGTGGACAAGGCTTCGAATGAGGAAGGCGTTGGAATTAGATATGTCCCAAGCACATCAGGTAATCACAAGTTACATGAGGTAATAAAGCTCGGATTCAAAGCAACGAAAAATGTGGTGGAGTATGAATCTCTAATAATAGAGCTAAAAATTGCACGAACATTAAAGGTAACGCATATTGAAGTTCATGGTGATTCTTATTTAACAGTCAATCAGTTGTAGGGTAGATACTGGGTAAAAGAGCAAACGTTGATCAAGTGCGTAAACCTAGCTAAACAATTGTTAAAGGAGTTTAAGCAGTGCATTGTAAAGCAAATCCCACCGGACAAGAACGCTTTTATAGTTTTTTTGGCAAAGTTAACTAATGCTAAAAGTGTTCATGACGTGAAATCAATACCCATGTGACACTTATTTGAACCAAGTATATCAAAAAAGGAACAAGGCTTGGTTGTTATGATCAGTGCACAAAGGGTACGAGCGCAACTGGCATAAGAGGACATTTCCAATCTAGTTTCAATCAAGGAGAACTTACCGCACAAAACCTCTCCACCTTCCAAACTAACCACGAAAAAACCTAGATGACCCTATATAGGAAGTATACCACGCATGAGACTCCGCCAAAGCATAAGAATGCAGCCCGAAGGATCAAATACCAAGCCTCATATTTTGGCATTTTTGTAGGTGCCTTACATAAATGAGGCTTTTCAACTTTCTAACTACGTTGTGTAAAAAAAGAAGGTTTATGGATCTTACAAGACGTACGCGAGGATTCCTGCGAAGATCACTTCGAAAAAATAAAATTAGCCAAGAAAGTGTTGAGACAATTTTATTTCTGGCTAACCATGCACAATGATGTACATGATTTTGTGTGGGTGTACGATCGATGTCAAAAGTATGCCATCATACTTAAGTTGCCATCCCATGAGTTAGTCCTTATGTCAAGCTCATGACCCTTCAACGTATGTGGCATAGACCTGATCGGGCCACTTCCCATGTCAAAAAGAGGCACGCGATGTGCAGTGATAGCGGTGAATTATTTCACAAAATGGGAGAAGTAGAACCTTTGGCGACTGTTACTTCATAAAAGCATGTCAATTTTGTTGTGAAGAATATTATTACTGGGTTTGGACTACCCCACTAAATCATCTTAGATAATGGACCATAATTTAAAGATGAAGAATTCACCCATCCGTGCAAAAGAAATTAGATAATAAAATATTTCTCAGTAGAACACCCTCAAGCCAATGGGTAGGCTGAAGCAACAAACAACACGATTAAGACTCTTAAAGAAAAAGTTAACCAAGTCCAAGGGAAGATGAGTTGAAGAGTTACCTTAGCCCTTCGAGTATAGCGAACTTCAGCACAATCTCCCACATGTCATACACCGTTCTCCTTGTAATACAAATATGAAACATTGCTTCCTGTAGAAATGGAAGTTCTCTCTCATACACACATATCTTATATCTTATGTAACTGAGCTGAATTACAGATTGAGTGAATCAATCCTAGACTTCATTAGTGAGAGAATGCATGCGACAATGTTAAGGATTATAGTCTATCAACAAAGAATGACCAAATGCTATAATTTCAGAATGCAAGAAAGAATGTCAAACAAAAGGGACCTAGTACTTAGAAAAGTTATGACTAATATGAAAAACTCCACGGATGTAGCTTTGATATTAAATTGGGAAGTGCCATTGGTCGTAACTGAAAACCAGATGAGAATATAGTCCCCAGTTTGTGGAAACTGGAACATGAAGCATTTATGACCATATTTTGTATGAATTGTAAACTTATCATTATGTATGTATGATACATGTCTAATGAAAAGATAAAACTTGATTTAGAGAATATTTTACGTCTTAACCTATATCAAATTGCTTGTGTTTTTCTTTGTTTGTGGCGATTAAACAAGTGAAAGTCGTTTTAAAAAATGGTATCTAATGACCCAGATGCCTAATATATGGCTCAGGAAATATGTTAAATAAACAACGACATGAGCTAATCACAAGTTGCTTTCCTAAGATTTGCAATTGTTAACTTACCAAAAGGTAGCAGTTCGTTAGCTTTGTTCATGCATGAATCCTTAGATAAGTCTAGAAAATGACTCCGAGCTCAACCTCTTCATGAAGGAAGGAAATGTGCAATGAACTATAAAATAACAACCGACGAGTTCTTAGAGCTAATGGTTCCGTAAACTTATCGCAAAAACCAATGCAGCTTGAGGTTAACGACCATGCTCTCCCGATTAGGGGAAGTCGAGTTAAAAAAAACAAAAATGTGCACACAAAATTTAATAGAGAACAATATGGTACAAGAACAATTTACAATTTGAGATAATCAGACGAGTAAGGTAATATAACAAAATGACAAGTTAATTTTATATTATGTCATTATAACAAAGTTTATACATAACTATGTTTGCGTTATGTCATAAACTCAATCTGAGTCAAAACTCGATATGATCATTTTTTTGCAACATTTTTCTCTTTCCCAATATGAGTTGGAGCCTGAGCATGATATTTATGTTGGCAAGTGTCATATATGGTCATCTCTCGAGAAGACGGATGAGCATCCTTAGTCTCCAAATTCTCTTTAATTACAACGGAGGATGGATGTCGCGCATTGACATCAGGTTCAGGTCCGGAATCATACATAACACCAGCTCAGTGATTCTAACATAACCATGAATGGGAGGATTTTTACAGTTATATAAAAAGGAAAGGTGAAGATACTTGTGAAGGGAAATAAGGACATCCACACAGCGATTGCGTTGGATCTCGGTTTTGGTCCTCATAACCTTTTGTAGTCATGGTTTGGTCACCACATCAGAAACAAATTCAAACCTGAGGGGAATGCTGGCTTGATTATCTACTCGCACCATTGATCTTTGACTTTCTTTTAAAGAGGCAACTTTAGCAATGAGTTTACGAATGGTTTGGATAGCCGTATTCCGAATGTGCTGTATATCCTTAAACAAGGGTGAACACATGATCAGGAAAAGAGCCAAACAACTCATTCACATCCTTTTGGAGACGTGCGCTCTTTGCAAAATTCATTGATAGTTCACCTTGGGACCTCGTTTTGACGTTCAACTTTCTTGTTTCTTTTGCATTTAAAGCCTGAACTAGTCATATATGTTCTTGTAACGTTTTACCACTTTCTTCTTCCATTCCTCAAACGAATCTAACGAAGATGCATCAAAAGGGAAACGAGGTCATGATGTTATTTTGACGATTCCCTACTCAGTGATGGATGCACTAGCTATTGATGATGAATGAGTTATAGCATTATTTTCCTCTTGGAAGGTTCTGACAATGTGCAGTGATAGCTTCTCATTGATGTGCTTCAACTAGAGATCTCTTTCCCCTAAACAATAGTGTTGTTCTTGCTCGTCTGTTTAAGGCGTCGTTCAAGTTTTAACAATGAAGGTATTTTTAATCGTCAGTTGAAACCCGAGACTCTATTTAGTCGAGAAAGAGATTCCCGAGCCTCCCTTAATCTTCAGCTTGATCCTCAAGAGAGAGATAGGGCCCAGGCCAGGGAATGATTTTTAGAACCGAGATTAGCTACAATAAGCTTCTCCCTTTAGTGGGCACGGACGCACCAACTTCGGTCGAAATATAACATTGGTGCAAAAAATAAAAGTGTTAAAGAGTGTGAATTCAGTGGCATCGTCATCTAAGAAATATGGTGAGCAACGAAAGAAACTTAAGGAATTATACATAATTAGCTTCTACTTTCAAAAGGGTTGAACACAATATTTATTATAATAACCACATGGTATCTTCATACATAACAAGCAATAAATAACATAGCATTGACATGATACAAATATCAAACTTTAGGTAGTCTTCAAGCACATTTGGGATTAGGAGGAACTTGCACATATGTAATAGAGTAAGAATGTGAGCAAAAGAAGTGTTTGATGCTCGTTTCTTAAACCACCCTGGACATAAATGACTTTAAGAGTGGTTGCTAAAAAAGGTGAAGTTACCATGAGGTCTTAAACTATACTTGATCAGTAGAGCATTGATCAAGGCGTCTCTTTCACAAGTTAACTTGAGCAATTTTCTCTTACAAGTTCTTAAACATCTGATTTTAGACGATCAATTGCTCCTTCAAATTCCTCCTCTTTACTCATGATCTTGTCCTCGTACGCTGAGTTTCTTAAGAGTTTGTTTTTCAAGGTAACTAATATGCTGTTTATAAGCACGCATTATATCTTTTTGCTTGGATAACCCCTTCTCAAGATGAAAACAATGCTTTTTACTTCTACTTGGTTCCCCAAAATGTTGTTTTGTTTATAGAAGTAGGCAGTTCTCTCTTCTTTAAGCAGGATAAGCTTGTCATGTTTTTCTTTCTTTCTAAAAAACACACGTGTACTAAAAGTAAATTAGTGAAATCACAGGGAAGACATGAAAGCCAATGCAAACCAACGGAGCAATACTTATATATGAACAATTACAGTAAATAAAGCAAATATACTAGAAGGAAAGATCATGGACAACATAAACATGAATATCACATAAATACACAGATGTAGAATATATACATACAATTTGCTGCGATGATAACCAAATTGTTCATACATCATTTACAATTTTCTTTACAAAAAACGTATATATTGAAAGCACTTGTGAAACTAAAAAGATCCCATGATCATGTTACCCTACATCAACCCCACTGGGTATAATAAGTTTCAGAAACGTACTTGGCCTATTGGAGGATCTTGACCTGAAATGGTTTCGGATGCCTCAACGGCATCATCAGAGGTTTGTGGCACAGGATCATGAACCTTCCCTGGAGCATGCTCAGTTGAGGGGTCTAAAACCTGCACGTTGGTTGCTGACCCACCTTCCACGTTGCTGATCCACCTTCCACATCCTCCACACCTTCCTCTTCCTCACCAAGAGTGGTCAAGCTAGGAGATGAAACAATCTGCTTCTGTAACTCAGCATGGCGTTTCCTCTCTTCCCATTCCATGGCTTTGGTCCAATGCTCACGACAATATTGAAGAGCGTCCTCCTTAACTTCCAAGGGAAATGGAAATTGAAGTTCAGAAGAATAGTAGTTGGGAGATGAACCAAGCTCTCTCAGTGAGGACGGTTGGAAAGTGGTTACCCTGAAAGCAATAAACAAACAGGCAGGCCATGCCATAATGTAGCCACATTGTTTAAGTCGGAGAAGTGAAAGACGAAAAAAGGGAGTTGGAGCATTAGTCTCTTCCTTCACTTGATTAGTTGAAAATGTCTCCTCTACTAACGTTACTAGCAAGCGTTCCTTGTCTATGTTTGTCCAGTGAGGTCGAATTGGTCATTTACCTCATCAAATTCTTCTAGCAGTAGGACCATTCTTAGCCTCTTCAAAGTTTGTTTGTTCATGTGCATGACTGATTGTAGGCACCGACATGAATTCTGAGTATTAATGTCAATACATGACTGTTTTGCTAAATGCTTAATGCTCTTCCGGTCATTTTGGCCAGGCAGTTGGAAAACTAACTTCCAAATATCTTATTAGTTATTATTATTATTATTTTTTTGCTGAAAAATTTGGTTGAAGTAAAATATATCCGGTGGTGAACATAATCATTGCACACCATAGATAAAATTAGATAGTCACTTTTTTATGCATGAAATGGAATATTGTTTACCGGAAACCAAATCGCATCAGGACAGCTGGTTTGGAGCAAGAGATTGACAGCCTAAATAAGAAGCTTGCTGGATGCATAAGGGAAAAACAAAATCTGCAAGAGGAGCTTTCTGAAGCCTATAGAATAAAGGTTCTTTCCTTTTCTCAAACTTCATCTACGTTCATGTTACAATTATTGATCTTTTCTGCTTTAATTTTCAGAGCCAACTTGCTGATTTACATGCTGCAGAGGTTTTGAAGGTATCCTATTCATCTCTTCTGTATCGACATAATCTTAATCTTCTTTGCGATTTTATGTTGCAAAGACAATCAGCATATGGGCTTACCAACTAAGGCGGTACATAATCCAAACTATGAATCAAAACACCTGCAAGCGTGTATTCAGTCAGTTTATCATCTACAACCTATATATATGCTGTATTTGATAGTTTTTTTTAGCATCACTTTCCCATTCGTATCTTCTGTACATGCATAGTTTGTTGTAGGGCCAATACATTTCTCTTATTATGGTTTTATCATAGCTGTTGCACTTCTATGTTGTTTTTCTTTACAATGGACTTTGTTTGCCTGTCACAGTTAATCATTGAGGTGCTCTAGTGAACAGGCTAAAATGGAGAGGATGTTGTGCACTGTACATTTTGCATGTATAAAAGGAAACATATACCATTCAAATCATACATAGATGCATTTTATATTCACAAACATAACCGTGGGTTCATCTAAGCAGCAAAAAAATCAATATTGAAAAATAAAAAACTCTTAACACAGAACTTACCTACATTCATATTGCTATCTATGGAACTATGCGTTCATTTATCTAGGCTCAATTTGTAGCAACAAAAGTAACTTTTAATACGATATCTTCTTTTTTAGTTTTTGTTTTTGTAATTTGCATTGCTGAGAAGCTCACAAAGGCATTGAATTCATATAGATTTTGAACATCTAATGTGTCTGTGCATGGTATTTTACTTTAAATATGTTCTCTGTGGACCTTTTATTGTTGCAGTTTTCATGATTATTAAGGCTACTATAATTAGGGCTGTCAACGGATACTTTCGGATACATATAGTGTCATATCCGTATCCGAAATCATTTTCGGATATCGGATATCCGTATCCGCTTAATTTTCGGATATCGGATATCCGTATCCGTTTAATTTTCGGATACGGACGGATATCAGATATTTATCTGCTTCGTCCATAATCAATAAATTTAAAATTATAAATGAAAAGGTTTGGATCAACATAAAACAGTTTTTGTATTAATGTTCATAAAAAAAACCAAGAAATCAAAAATGTGATGATAAAACATTGTTTTATACTAATATCCGTATGCGTATACAAAAATATTCAAAAATTAAACACTAAAACTGTCCGTCTTCACTAAAAATGAGCAAAAAACCACATCGTAGTAACATCCAATGGTTGTGAAATAGTTGGAAAATCATATATTAATTAAATATAATTTTAATTAAACATATATATGCATCAGTTAATCGGACGGATATTTTTCGAATACGGATACCACAATAACCATACCCGTATCCAGAAAGCTTTTCGGATATCCGTATCCGCTTTTTGGATAATGGATATTTTTCATATTTTCGGATACGGATTCGGACGGATATCGGATTTTTCGAGTACCCATTGACAGCCCTAACTATAATGCTACACTATGAATATAGCATTTTACGGTAAGCGTATAATAAGTTTATGCTGCAATCTTATGGTGATTGTTAAAGGGAAAAACATTTTGTTCAAGGGGACCAATGAATATAGGAAAATTGAAAAGAATAATAAACTTGATAAGAGAACAATAGTTTAACATTGATTTTTATATTTACGTAAAATTTAATTTTACAAAATACCCCTAATCACTTCTTCCAATTTCATGAGTTGTCATTTTAATTTAGATAGTCATCTTTTCACTCAGATCAAACCCGTCCGATACCTCACCAAATCTGTCGCTTCCTAGTTGGAGCCACCGTTGCCACCTGTTTCCCATCATCTTCCTCTCCATGCAACGTGCTTAGCTTACTCCTCTCCCGAACACTTATTTCATTAATCCAAAAATCCTAACCTCCTCAAATTAGAGGTGATAAAATCCTATTTTTTGTGAAACATACCAAGGAAAAAGTGGTGGAGACTGAGATGAAGATTGAGATTTGGTGAAACATGCCAAGGATAAAATCCCATTTTAACAAAAAAAATTCTTAAATTAAAAGAGAAATTGTTGATTAAAAATTAAGGTTTTGCAGTTGAACATGCAACGCCAAAGAGTAGAAGATAAAGAATTAGGTAATGCTGAAAAAGTAATTTTATGTCATTTTGATTAGGGACTAATTAATGATTTGTTTCTCCTCTTAACCAAAAAAAAAAAAGTGAAGGAAACCATTTTTTCTTTCTCCTTATCCATAGTGTTTTTCCTTTTAACGATTCCCTTATTTTATACTTTTAAGAGTTGAGCACTGAAAATATCCTATTTCCGAGAGCACGATTACTGAAAAGTCCTCCATGTGCATATTTTTGAATCTGTTTACCACCGATGGTCTTCTGAGATAAGTATGCTGATGCAGAATATGGAAGCAGAGAAACAACTAAAATTCTTTCAAAGTTCCGTTGCTGCAGCCTTCTCGGAAAGGGATCAAGCTCTAATGGAGGTATTCCTTATATATTTATCCAAAGTATCTCGTTGCTTTTGCAATATAATGTCCAAAAGTGTAATCTTCTTATTGACCAGTCTGAGAAAGCCAAGGAAAAAGAGGAAGCTGCTTCGGAGAGATTAATCAGTGTCGAGGATAGGTAATCATTATATTTGAATCAATCAGATCTCTTGAACTTTATCTGAATGAAAGTATTTGTATCTATTAACAAAATGCTTTGAAACAGAAAATCGTATTGTTCTGAAATTCCCATTGGTTTCTGCATCAAGCATTCGGCTGCAATTTCTTAATTTATTTTCTTCAACTTCCAACTGTTAGAAGAATACATAGATCATTAATACAAATTTATGTAACTTACTATCATAATATCCAAGTTACTAGTTTGCCACCAGTTATTATGCTAATACATCAATGATCAAACAATAAAACCATATTTCCCTATATATATATATATTGTGTTGTATGTTCTATATTTAATGTAGAGCGTATGCTAAACACTAATCATGAACTATCGAGTTGGAAAAGCAATATCCTTTGGGTCCTGTATTATAAAAAAGATGTGAACATAGAAAAAAAATTTACATTGTAAATTGTTTGTTATAATTGTCATTCAGAGAATCAGTACACTTTTTTGTGCATTATACTTTATACTTCTCAATCAATAGCCCCTCAATTTATAGCCCCTTTATATCCCTAATTATGTCTCTCTCTCTCTCTCCCTCGCTCCCTCCCTCGCTCTCCCTCTCCCTCTCTATCTATCTATCTATCTATCTATCTATCTATCTATCTTATACAAGGACTACTGATTACTAAATCTAATGGTCAAGGTATAGGGGATATTAATGAATTATAATTAGAGGTTGAATTCAAAATCAGATCAACTTCTGGTTTTGGATTCAGAGTCGGATTATAAGTGATATCTATTCATGTTTATTTCTTTTTAACCCAAAACAATTATATTCAAATTTGAATTCTTTTTCAATTCAAATTGCATTTTTAATTTATTTGTCAGAAAGAAAAAAAAACTAATTAGTTAATTTTTTATAGATAGTTTCAACTTTCAATTAATAATTGAAATATTGTCTTCTATTGTGGTTGTGTTTTTGGGATATCCAAAAAAGTAAGGTCATGTTTGGTAAGTTCAAAACATAAGTACTGAAAAATGCAAAGCTAGATGCGTCTATCCAAGGCTATTACAGCCATATAAATTATTAAATTGTCTACCAACTTTTCCCCAGTTATCTGCCATTCCGGAATTTATGTTTATGCCCTCAGATAATTGTTATTCCACAAATTCAGTGTGATTTTACAGTGATATAGTCAACTAGACTAACTGTAATGAGTTAACTTTACCAAGACAAGTTTAAGAAAGATATACTATTTTACTTGAAAAGCAGTACTATGCAAGGTAACATTGAAAAGCAGTGTGATTTTTTTGTTCTTGTTTATATAAATAAAATCTCTGTAATCATGGACAAAGGGGATACACATTTCTTCATTCATTCGTCAACATATCCGACTCTATTGAACTTTTTCCCTATACTTTTATATGTTAGATAACCATTTATTGATCACTTTTATCCAACTCGTAGAACTTATAGGTTTTTCTGCGGTGAACGATTTTTCGAACTCATTAGTGGATGATATCTCTACTACTAATAAAGGAATAGATTTTATATGATTCATCGCAATCTTTTCAACTATCGTTAAAGTTACAAAAAAAACATTAATTTTACATGTGTGGAGGAATTGTTTTGGGAAGCGATGAGAATAGTAAATTGGGATGTAAATGAACACGGTAACCAAACTTAAATATGTGGAAAAACATTGAATATTATTGACACAATTTATTTTAGATGATTCATTTGGATGTTTAGGCTGTCCGTGGTACATTTTTGATGGAAATGAGGAAATAATGTGTGGCGAAGTGACATTGTTTTAATGATGCACTTATGTTTATTATGCATAGAACTGTACTATCATATTGGTTTATAAAATAATTAAGTTGTATAACGGGTGATTCGTGTTATGTATAATGTGCATAATGTGGGAAGCAAGGGTGATTGGTACAAAATAGATTGTAGTTAGGGCGCCTTGAAAATGATATGTGTGAGTAGTTTATTCTTCTTTTTTCTTCCTCCAGTAAACGTATATTAGCAGGAGCACAGCTTTATAATAGAGGTATACAGTAGTTTTAGTGGATTAAAAATAAAGGTATGTTTACATTGCTTAGAGAATTGAGATTAACAGTCTCATTGACTCAGGTGGAACTTAAATAAAAATTTGAATGTTCGAGAACATGTATCATATTTCGTACTTCGTCTGACAATTTCGAATCTTAAAAGAAAACAATAGAACTATTGCTGTAAATCAAAATTTCATCTTGAGTATAAATTCAGAAATTTGTTAACAAATATGTAGTCAGGGGATGGTTGAGCAATCATCAGAGTAATAAATAATAATGGTACAGTATTATAACTACATAAATATTAGGTAGAAATAGGTATAATTTCCCTTTTTATAAAAATGTGTAAATACATTTTCACAATGTATTTTTGAAATTCTGTATTATCCTCTAGTGCTCGTTAGTGGTGTTTCCTTCATTTAAGGATCCTTCGTCAATTTCTTAACCATCTTTCGAAAGATGTATTGTTTGTGAATTGTTATAGCCTGTCCCTTAGAGTTCTTTGGGTAGTTACTAGGACTTAAATGATCATTAAATCTATGTTTTATTGGCTAATTGCAAAGATTAGGCAACATACTTAATTTTAGCGTATTCATTTCAATTTTTATGAGTTGTAAACAAGGATAAATTTATTTTTAAAGTTAGAGAAAGTGTTAAATTATAAAATAAGTTACAAAAGAAACTTGCTTTTGAATTTAATATTTACTCCACTTGAAAATATAAAACTTTCACACTCCAAAATTATATCTAAGATTTATTCTTCAAAATCAAATATTGTTTCAGTTCTTTGGGTAGTTACTAGGACTTAAATGATCATTAAATCTATGTTTTATTGGCTAATTGCAAAGATTAGGCAACATACTTAATTTTAGCGTATTCATTTCAATTTTTATGAGTTGTAAACAAGGATAAATTTATTTTTAAAGTTAGAGAAAGTGTTAAATTATAAAATAAGTTACAAAAGAAACTTGCTTTTGAATTTAATATTTACTCCACTTGAAAATATAAAACTCACACTCCAATATTTGATTTTGAAGAATAAATCTTAGATATAATTTTGGAGTGTGAAAGTTTTATATTTTCAAGTGGAGTAAATATTAAATTCAAAAGCAAGTTTCTTTTGTAACTTAGAGTCTTAGCTTTCCAGCAAATTAAATTTTACTAAATTTTTATAAACAAAATCACAATAAGGATCAAAAGGGATAAAATCCCATTTTAAGAATCTTTTAAACACTAAACAATAAATCCATCCAAAATAGAGCCAACATCGCTCCAAAAAAAATATATAATTCCATAATACGGAATTATTTGATAATCTAAATTGCTTTCTGACAACTCCGATCACTCAGCAATTTCATAACCATCATTTTGTCTAACTATGAAATTAAATACATTTTTGATGGTTTTAACATATATGCTATGTCATAATTAATCATTGATTCAATTTCAATGTTTCAAACATAGAATAAACCAATTCATCCATCAAACAAATTAAATCCATCGCATACGATTTAATTCACTAATTTTTCATAACTACTTAAATCTTTTTAAGCTCCAAAATTTCAATTTTTTTCTTCTTAGAATATCTTTATCAATCTTTACATTTTATACAAATGATAATCTGTTAAAAGCCATACTATAATACAATCATGCATCCATGTTAGTATTAAATTTAGTACACTAATAAATTATAAAATCAAGCCTTTAATTATGCCTTGTGGTAGCTACTCCATCGAAGATACCACAAGGTCTACTTAATATTGAGTAGGTCTTTAAGTTATTAAAGGAAAATTCCTGCTTAATGACAACCTTTAATGGTCATTAAGCTTTTACTTAAAACAAGCAAACATTCACAACCAACTAAAAATACGAAGGTAAATGTTATCTCACTTTTTTTTTTCATTTTATTCTCACTTGGTAAAAAAACCTAATCAAGAAACAGTACTGCATCAATTATGGACCATCCATCAAAAATATTTCTTAATTGTTGCTTCCACCACCAACGAAATTGCCAACATTTGTACCCTCACCGAATCTCTATCAATAAAGAGAATTAATTGTATAAGATTCATCAATGCTTATCGTTTAAATCACAACTGCCTCAGGTTTTGTTGTCCTATCACATATGTTGTGTGCATATATTGTGCGTGCCATATGCTAGTTGTAAATAAGGATTGCTCGTGGATGCTTGTTTTGCTATTTCTTCCGTATTAATGTTGTAACTTGATAATAGTTTTAATCGGAATACACCTTTTAACTACGTATTTCTAAGAAGCCAATAAATAACAGTTAAATTGTCTGCTCTAGTGGTATCTTCTTTTACTGCATAAATTCATATTTCCTCCAGAATAGCGGAACTTCAATCAGCACACGATGAGGGGAAAAAAATTAATGCTGATTTACAGAAACAACTGGAGGGACTAAAAGAGCAGAACAAAGCATTTGAGAAGGTAGACATGTGATGTAACTTTCATTCGTGTATCTTTACTCTCTGTTCTTTATAATTCAAGACCCAGAACTCAAAAGTTTTAAAAACAATCAGCATCAAACTTAGTCTGAACGTGAGCTTGAAATATATATCGGTGACACCCATATAAGAAGAGCACTTCTTGGTAAAGGCCAATGATGATTTTATATAACAGTTAATACACCGGTACTCTCATCATGAAGCTTTTTTTTCCTCTGTGGTAATGTGTTTGTGACTTTCTGTTTCAGGTCATTAATATGTTTAATGATATTTTCCAAAGAGAGACTGGATCATGTGAAGATGACACATGGCAAGAAAAATGTTCCAAGCTTCTTGAAACATCTCCAGACAATTGGGCTTTCAAAAGTGATTCTGAAACCTCTACTTCGAAGTACATTGTATACTTTAGAACCCTTACATTATTTCTGAAACTAGTTACTCATGCCTGAAAATCAGATTTAATGATCAATGCTTATCTGCACTTGTGTTCCTTTGTCCCGTAGGCTATGGATTCTGAGTTCATTTCTAATAAAATGTATTCATGATGATCAAACTTTTATTTATTTTAACTAAATCGGAATTATGTTAACTGTGAGGTTTAGATGTTGTGCTGAACAGATTGGGTTTATAGAGTAGTTAAAAGCCTTGTATACATAAAACTAGCAATAACTTGCAGTATAAGTAACGGGAGACAAATGGAAGTTGTACCCCAAATATTTTTGTTGTCTTTAGCTGCCGTAGAGTATGGAATTACACATTTGTGCATTCAGGTCACTACAGTTTATAAATGCAGATTGCTGTTACAATTAAGAAGAAAGAAATTAGGCATTTTAACTTTATACCTGTTGTAGAGTTCCTTTGAGAAGATATGATACATTTGACAATCGCTTTTCAAACTGAAGTTTCAAACTGAAGTTTCAAACTGAAGACATGGTACAGTTTGAATATAATTATCAAACTGACTAGTAGGAAGATTTGCCTTGCCATAATCTTGCAAACGAAACCCTCTAAAACCAATTTTAATATGCATATTAATAGGAAAACAATACATCATAGCAATTATTTATTATGTTTTTCATTTTTTTCCTTATTCTTCTCTTCGACTGCTTCTCAGTCACTTCTTCATCCATTCATTTATCAGAAAATCAATTATCATAAAATTTCAAATGTATAAAAAAGGCATATTTTCGAAATCAAATATAAAAAGGACTATCAGTGTACTTCCACTGATAGACCATAGTACTAGTATAATTATAAAGAAAAATAAAATGTTGATATTATTATTTGCATAATGTTAATACAACATTTCAGTTGAATTTGAGCTAATTCATTTGTTTTCCTTTTTACATTTTTTTTGTGTTATTTAAAACTGTGCTTAATACTGCCTCACTTATAACGGTGCTAAGTATAATTTGAGTATAAAGTGTAAGAGCGTGCGTGTGTTATATGTCTATACGTAATGCCAGATAAATAGTAAAAACACAATCTTTTATTTACACTCTGTTCTAACTTCACTCATTCAATAACATGTAAAAAAAATAAAACCCCTTGCATATTCCAAAATCAGTTCCTTCAAAATCGTCATTTATGAAAAATCTTTATTAATAGTTGGAATATAAACATAATTTTTTGGTTCGACCGCGAAGTTCCAAATACCCTTATATGCAAACAAGAGGTCAAGAGTTCGAATCTCACGAAGAACAAAAATTAATATCTATTTTCAAATGGAACTTTTGTAAAGTAAATAAGGTTACAAGTTCGAAACCATGTCCCGACAACAAAATTATAATTTTTTCCTTCATATTTTTCAGTTTATTTTATTTTTTAATCAAAACCACGTAATAATTTTAAATTTTATAAGAGTTTTTTATATGCACGTGCCATAAAATCTCGTTACGTATAACATTTTCGGATTAAAAAGTTAAATAATAGCTGTAACAAACTCCAACTCTATGTGATTAAAACTTGGTGCATGATAGACATCATAAAGAATGACAAAAAAAATAAAAAATAAAAACTAGAGTGAGTTATGCCGTAAGAACAAATGTGAAAAGGTTGCGCATGTTACTATATTCGGTACCCCAAATTTCAACCGCTACCAGTTTATGTATCTAGTTTTCCTCAGCTAGGTATAAGTTTCAATTAAGGAATTTTTATATCCATTTAGATCAGATCATATCTATTAGCTGGTACGTTCAAATATATTTCTTACGGTCGAGCAACTGTTGAAGAATATGTTTGTTTAGTTCCTTGTTTGTTGGGTGCAATAAATCCACCTTCAAATTGCCATTGGTTCGGTAAAAATGTATATGCTTGGGAGAATCCAGAATTAGGATGAATGATCTTCAGGAAGTCTTTGTGTTGCATAATGGATGAAAAGAAGCATTGTCTATTTGTACATACATTATTATTTTGGTTCATTCATAGACTATATGACGTGTCTGTTGTGTTAAAATGCATTTTAATGCAATCGATAACTTATTTTGACAGTTTGTTTAGCATGTCATTATTTTTATACATTATCATTTGCCATACTGTTCACTGCTATTACCCCCAACTTATTGAGTTTCATGCATGTTTGTTTTAACTAGTTCTAACAAAATTTACATGGGTACAGGCTTCTTTAGAAAAAGAGCTGGAGAAAAGGAAAAACACAATTGACAGCCTTCAATCCAACTTGAGAATGGTAGGAAACTTTACACGACAATGTCATATGCTGTACTACTGGCTTTACCGGGATTTTTCTGGAAGGTTCAGTGGGACTCATTGTGTTTGTTTGTTTCACACTCCAGTAAAATCAAATCTGGTGTGCCAAACCTGGGCGGTCTGTTGAGCATTTCTCATTACATGTTTAAAAACATAAAGTTCCCACACTTTTGGGTGATAGCAGAAACCAACTTTTGCTTTAACCAAGGAATATCAGTGTTGCACAAGTTATGAAAATAGTTTTATTTAACTGATGATTAAGTGCTTTAAAATTATAGAGGACCATAGATCATTGATTATTTTAACAGTCAAATAGCAAAAGAGAAATTTTCCTCAGTTATCACAATCCATATTTTCTTCCATTTAGGGGCTGCAAATTGAGGGACATATGAAGAAAAGTATTCAATCTCTAGAGAAAAAGAAAGTATGTATTAATTATAGAACAAAAAAAGTGCTTTCTGCATTCATTTAATCATTGTTACTTGTACGATCCCATTTTTGTGTACTATGCAGGCCCTCCTGGTTAAAACCATCAAGATTGGGTTATCAGGGTTACGTGATTTTCACTGCCAACAAAAATCTGAAATAACAAAACTACTGGAAAATGAAACATCTAATATTAAGTCAATGCTTATTGATATTCAAGAAAAGGTGATTCAAATGCATGTAAATAGTGAGTTAAAACATGAAGCCAATATAGGGGATATACCGTCTGTTGATTCTGAATGCAAAGATGTCCACATCACTAGCGATGTAAATGCAGATGTTCTTGACAAGGTTGGTTCTTCTGGTGTTTTGTTGTATTCATTTTTAATTTCTACTTCAGGAACAAATAAAGAGAAACAAATTAATAAGGGGAGTTGTTATTATTATTATTATTTGATAACAAGAATGATGCTTAATTTTAAGCAGAGCACTCATTAGATAAGGGGAGTTATTAAAAAGTGAATTCAGAATGTATATTCAATTGGTAAGGGGAAAATTAGAAAAACGATTACCCCATTGATAAAACATGATGAGATTACGTATCCTTTCTTTTTTTTTTCTTTCATACCAAAATCATGTGATAGATTTAGAAGGAAATCACTTTTTTCTTCTTCTTCCCCTTGTTTGATATATGAACACCCTAATCTCGATTCAAAAATACCTTTGTTTTATGCACATGGATCTGGTTTTAAAAACAAAATTTTCATGAAGAAATAGTTATATCTGAAATTTGAAATTTGAAGTTTGAAGATCAACTATTAAACTCAAAACAAGAAATTTTGATATGAGGACCATTCTTCCTGAACAGTTGTTCCAGCTCCATTCTTCCTCGTGCCACACAGTTGTTTGGGGAATCTAGCCTCGCTATTAATTCATCAAACAACAGAGAAGTTGCCCTATATTTCATTGTTTCGTTTTATATGTTGCCATAGATTTCAGAAACAAAAACCTCCTAGAAAATTCTTTAGGTTTCCGAAATATGGATGCATACATTTGGGTTTGTACAACCAATACTTTTTGGAACAGGATAATGGATCAAGTGATTAGGATTGTGGACAAATATTGTTAATTTATTGATGTGTAAGTGACTTTTTTATGGCAACTCAAGATTAAATTCTGAAAAAGTTTGCATAATCATTTATCGAACTAAAAATTACTTTCTGATGAATAAGAATGAGGAGTTGGGTTTTAATTTGATCTAAATTGAAAATCAGATCAGTTAAGAGGTGGGAGTATTTTGGTTTAACAATTGCAAAATAACACAACACATACATGTGTTCTCCCCTTAGCCATTTTCATATTTCTACAATTCTCCCTATAAGAATGACTCCCCTTGTCCATCCCCCCCCCCCCCCCCCTCTGTAGTGATCACCAAAATTCATTTGTAGTAGGGTTCTTATTTACCTTCTCTGTCCATTCTACTGTCATCTTACATTGCATGCACATCAGTTGGGTTGCCTGAAACCTCATTACTTTATAGTTTATACAGATAATATATTTAAAATATTGAAGCATGAATTTTCATTTTGTTTTTGTTACATTTGAAATTTCAAAATATTAAAGACAAACTTTTATAAATAACATGATAATTGCTTCAATGCAACTAAAGCAATTAGTCATATAAAAGTTGCACTTGAATTTTTGCATTTTCATAATGTGGCCATTTAGACAAACTATATTCATCTTAAAAATCGCCGCAGTAAATATATTTCAAAAATATGGGCGATTTTAATCATAATGTACAACATTTCTTTATGAAATACACACAACAAACTAATATTTAAACATGAATAGGGTCAGGATTTCACTCTACATGTACGTATCTGAACAAACTAATATTTAAACATGAATAGGGTCAGGATTTCACTCTACATGCACATATCTGATAACTTCGTTTACCATTCAGTACACCATTCAAAGGTAAAAAGCTACTTGTTTAATTTATCTCCACTCAATTTCCAAAAATAAAAACTACTTACCAGATATTATACTTTCGAATTCCAACTATCTTCAACCTCCTGCCATTCATCTTTCTTCAACCTATTTTCACTTCTCAGTTTGTTAAAAGGTAGCATCAAAATTGAAATTTTCTCTCATATTTTTTGTCTAATTTGTTTTTATTTTTATAACCAAACCACAAGCTTATCATTTTATCTTTCTCTTTAATAAGCTGCTCTATTAAGCTGAAGTGCCAAATGCAGATGAATCAGTGTTTGAAATTTTGGCCATCTCGCCGAGATCTCATTTTGACGTTTGTGTTAAACGAAGCATCAATTTTTGTTCAAATCTCATTTGAAGTTTGAACCCCGTTTCGATCAGGATATGAAAATCTTGGCTGAGATTTCATCCACGATCTTAGTCCAACGTTTCAGGCAAGGTTATTTTTTTACATAAACTTTTTACTTTTTGATTGTGTTTAAAAGAATTTACCCAGTCCATTTACTATATACTAACCTTACCCTATCTTTTACTTTAAAGTGAACAACAAAAACGGTTGATATTCTTTCTTTTTCATGTTTTTTAAATTCGAATCAGAAAAAATGATTTATTCACTACCAAATAAATGGAGCTCCCTCTATCCTCCAAATTCGAATAATTAGTCTTCCCTTTCTAGTAGAGCAATTCTTTATTGCAATATCAAGTAGTTTTTTCAATTGATCCTTTTGTTTTTGTGAAATTCATTTTTATGGCTGCATAAAAGTTCATGATTATGATTAAAACTCTGTTGTGTGTGTGTACGTACACATATATAGATATAATTTCAGTAAAAACAAAGGACAGCCATTGATCTCTCTTGACTCAGTTTGGATCTACCTCAATCTGAGCGTATAAAATCATTTTGCATTAGTTGTTGAAATTCCACTTGTTGGTAAAAGGGCTCATATATTTTATTTGGTTGATCAGAATTCAAGAGTGTAAAGAGCAGTAGCTTTTTTACTTTATCTAGACCTGAAAATTGCCTTGCTTTGCCTTGATTGTAGGGTACTAGTATCCTTTTTTAAAAGCTGTGGCACTTCACCCTTATGTCTATCACCACATTTACTTTAATATTTCAAAACTCATAAATGTAGGCATACCAAGGGAGGGATTCAGGCAAACTTAATATTGATAATTGATCTGTGGATATAATCTGGAATCAATTATAATAGGGGATGGGTACTTGTTACACATAATGGTTCCTGGCTGTTGGCCTACATATGAAGATGGTTGGCCTAAAAAAGTCTTGAAGCTTTAACATACTTCTGTATAGTTATTAACTGAGGATTTGTTTTCGTGTAAAGCTTTTTTAACCAATGTTTCATTTCAACTTTTACTTAGTGTTATGGAACTCAATAGCTGTAACAAACAGTACATGCATATCTATAGTCATTATTTCTTGTTCAAAAAAGTTATCGGTTTAAATGATTAAATAATAATAACAGTTGAAAGTTAAAAGATTATATATTTCTATAAGAAATCAAATTTTTAGTATTTTTTTAATAAAAATAATTACATTATTGAACTTAGCTTTTGAAAAGAAAGTTTAAGGTATATACAGATCGACATAAAGAGTTTGTTCAGTATAAATTCAAAAAATAAAATAAAAAAAAGTTGAATTCTAGTAAATAATATATTGAACTAAAATAATCAAAACCAAATTTTGCATGAAATATTGGCTAGATTTTATTTTCCATAAGAAATATATTATTTGAAGTGACTTCGAAAATGACTAATTTTAACGAGTCTCACCAAGCATAAAATTAAACAATATTTTTATGAATAAACCCATCTTTTTAATAAAATAATTTTTCATAAGAATCAAAGTTAACTAGTAGTTTTAGTTTATCTTACTATAATTAAATGAAGGTTATATATCATTTGCGTTGGTGCAGAATACACTTTCCGCTACTACAAGTGCTGGTAAGAAAAACAAAGACGAGGCATCAGATACTCTTGCCCAAGCTTTGCAAGAAAAGGTCTCATTTCACTGAATGTATTCACCTTCTTTTATTTCAACTCCACGCGCAACGGCGCAAGTCAACATATGTATAGTGAAGATTTACTATAAGTTCTAAATCCCAGGTTGCTGCATTATTACTTATGTCACAGCAAGAAGAGAGGCATCTATTGGAGAGGGATGTTAATCAAGCTCTTCAAAAGAAGATGGAGGAACTGCAAAGAAACTTAACTCAGGTAACAATAATTTGAAAAGCTGTACATTTTCAGTTTTGGATTGTACACTTAAAATTTACATCAGACTACTCGTTTGGAGGTTCTTATTTTTCTTCCTGAGTTTACTGTAGTAAGTACATTTTACCTTGCAACTTAATAATATTTACATTTATCTTTAAGTTAGGATCTTCTGGTAATCATTCCATGACCAAAAAAAAGACACATGCCTTTGATATACCAAATATTTCCTTAAGCATCAAGAAAATCGCTCAAGATATCATAGACAATTAATACAACTTACTACATAAGCTCATCTAACACATAAATGCGCCTATTATATGTGTTTTTTTGCAATGATTTCGCTTGTCTTTAACATCTGCTTCTGCTATGTGATTTTACTTATCCTGTATACTGCCCATGCAGCTCTTTATTATTTTTCAGTACATATATTTTCCTCAAATGCCGATTGCTAGCACTTGTAACTTGTCTGGAAATTATAATTTGTGGTTGAAGGTAACAAATGAAAAGGTGCAAGCACTTGTGGAGTTGGCACAATTAAAGCTGGAATATCAATTTTTGCAAGAGTATGGCTTCTAGACATGTATTATTTGCCACTAACCTAGTAACCTTTCTATGATGATATAATATTGTTTTGACGTTCTTCTTAAATTTGGCTTTCTTAGCAATTTATTCGCACTTTATGCTATGATTCTAGGTGGACACTTAAATGTTCCATCAGAATAGCCAACAGTCATACTTGGAGAATATCAAATGATACTTCAGTGGAATAAAATGAACCCTCTTTGTTGGATTTCATATTAAAATTCTTGATTTGCAGCTGTCAGTATGTAACTTTTTCTATTAAAAAAACTGTCTAGCAGGAGAAGCAGTTATGCTTCTATAAAGCCCATGCCAGTTCATGAACAAGAAGGAAAACTAAAGACTATTCTGAAGCCATCATACTTGAGTCGCTTTATGAGAAAAGGTCACAGTGAAGAAATTTTGGTTCATAAAAGTAGCAATGAACATCATGAGATCAGCGCAAGGTTTGCATTAATGATATGTAGATGTTAAATTCTTAAATGCTTATTTCCCTGATTATTTCAATATATCCTATTGTAGAGTACTTTTTTTTTGATCTATCATCTTCTACAAACATTTCACCGAATATCTGTTTAGAACATATTTAGTTTTCGTCTCCTGATCTTAAGATAATTCATTAGACACGGTTTTTCAGTTCTTACAAATTTCAGCAAAACAACGCTTGAAAATCAATGACCCATCACATATTATGTGCTTTGCAATATCATACCCATACAGATACATTAATTTTCTTCTATGTTGCTGTACCGTTTGTACTGGATATGTTCTCTGTTATTTTAATTCTGAAATCTCAATACATGATAAACGACTCTGAACTTAGTATAAGTTATCTGGCATTCTTTTTGCAGGCTGAAAGTTGAAAATGCTGCTCTTCAAGAAAGCTTGTCGAATCTGGAACATCTTACTTCATCAATTCAGAAGCTACATATCACACTCTTAAAGGTTGAACTAAGTTAGCTTTGGGAATATAACTGGAATTTTCATTCTATAAATATTCCCCCTCTCGTCTCTCCAGTTATAATTTAGTTACACCACTCATTCACTTTGTTCTCTTACCTTTACTTATCCTATAACAAGTCAGTGTATTATCTATGAGCAACCTGCATCAATTATTATTTCTCCCGAACTATTCACAAAAGCTGTCTGTACGTCTTTATAAAGTCTATACCATCCACACACACACACGTGCACGCGTGCACGTGTTGAAAGGTTGGGTGGGGTATTTCATTGAAATTGAGAGAGGTAAAAGTAAAGTATAATTTATACAAGTTAAACATATTCTCGTGAAAATCTGTTTAGTCTTGGGATATTTCTGGTAGATTACCAGATTTTATATCATGCTTCCGTTTTCTTCCATCGTTAAGCTCTATGACTACAACTATATGACCTGAATTCATTGTCACATAAAATCCACCTTGTGAACTCCTTCATGACCAGTTAATAAGGTTGACTCCTAAGCTTATGTTATAAAAATCTGTTTTATTCTTCAGGCAAGAGATGATGCTGTATCTGGTAGTCCTATGGTTATGATCAATGAAGCATTGAAGAGCATCATTACAGAAGCAAAAAATTTAAGGACTGCTTTTGGTATTTCACTTCCCGTAAGCTGGTCTGCTGATGCAGCTATAAATGCTTCCACCTATGAAAACTTTTACGAAAGAACTGACAAAGTGGACCCGGTTTGTTCTACTGGCCATGAGCTTGTCGAGCTGTTAATATTATCTACACAGCTACTACATGAAAATTTGATGGATAGAGAGGTAGATTAAGCGCTGTATTTGGTGAATTCACACATTAAGTTTATACAGTGGCCTGTATATTTTTTTTGTATAATATCTATTTTTTAACTGTATTGGATTAATTCGTACTGGTTGAATCTCAAAGTCATGTAAAATTGTTATTGTAGGAGTGTATCCAAGTACTTTATAACAGTTGTAATGATGAAGTATTATACTATATATTTTGCATAATTTATGAAATTTCTTAATTTTATAGTTTAAGCATATATATCCTCATCAATCTATTTTTTAAAGTATGCTTAATTGTTGCATGCTTGTGTAGTTTAAACATATACCATCAGCAATTTGTTTGCTAAAAAATGCATTTTGGCTTTTACTCCGTTTGTGCAGATGATATATGCTAAATTCTTTTCTACCTCTGTTCATTAAATATTTCTTGAAGTTTGCCTTCTTTTTGTTGTCATTATTTGCTCCAACAAAGGGTTCTGTGTTGTCAAGTACCTGAATTGAAACTCCATGCTTCATGCCATATGCCAAAATCAAGTGACTGTTTTTATATGTATTTATTTTTAGTTTACATGTTGGTTAGAATGTTGAAATAGACTTCTCAATTTTTGATCAATAGTTTCTACTATTTTTTGGAAAATCTCTGTTAGTGTTATGGTGTTTTATGTACCAAAAATTAAAATGCATATTTTGATCATGAATCTATGTTGATATTGTTTTTGTTATAGGTACTACAGGTTGCTTAACCTTCTATGGATCGCCTGGGCTAAATTGTTTGGAGTTATGCATCCTCTTGTTACATATTGCAGCCAATGACCATAACTGTAAGTTTTACTTATTTAACCTTGCTTTGAATGCATCTGTAACTAATATAGCAGTCTTTATTGTTAGAGAAAATTTATAAAATTTTGTGAGAGTAATTTTGTTTTGGAGAAGAAAAAGAGAGAGAAAAAGACGTCGGATTAGTCCCACATTGTAGAATGGAAGAAAATATATTGAGTGAGGGTGAGTCTTTTGGACATTCAATTATTTTCTCTTAGATTGAAGAGAGATGTCATACATGTTAACACGCACGCCGCCATTCGACTGGCAGAGCTGGGTTGAGCTTGGATCTAATTATATTTTTAAACAGAAATATTATTTAAAACGGGTCTGTTTTCAGCCCCTTTGCAAACCCAAAACAGTTCAACTGTTTGAACAACAGAACTAAAGCAGGGAACAAACAGTCACGCTTCTCTTCAGCCTGAACATTTTTTTGGTGAACAGTATTTTTCACGAATGGGCGCTTCTGTTGATGTCTATATAAAGGCAGTCTTATTTCAACCGAATCAATTAAAACCTCATCTTCTCTGTCTCTCTTTGTCCCTATTCTCTATTTTTTTGAATGATATATTGGGGTTGTGATTCTACAGATCACAAACTCGAAACTCTTATTCACTACAGTCATACTACAGTCATTCTAAGGATAGTTTGAAATGATTTCGGTAGTGCAACCACAGTCGATTAAAGACATTAACATCTCGGTTTCATTATATCCTGGTGGACGATTTGCTGTTACTTTAAACACACATTCGATTGTTTAATTGAGTTGAAAGGACAAATATCGTCTTAAGGAAAGTGTCATCGACGTTTCTTGGAGCGATCTCTACGGATTTTATTTTTACCACTGCCCTGCCATTCCACAAGGATCAAGAAATTCACACCAACATTTACCATAAAGGGACACATTTGTTATTTCATACTATTCAATAAGCTGTGCTATGCACAGTCAATAATGAACAAAGGGTGAACAAACAAGTTCAGAAAGGACTATGTTTTCCATTTATCAAACTCACATCACAGCAAACTTCTTTTAAATGAAAATTTGCAAAAAAATTCAAAGAAAATAAACAATGCAAATCATTCTCATTTATAGATCAAGCTGCTTCACTTGCTATCTTTTCAGGATCAGTTTCAAACTGGCTGTAGTTTCCTTTGGCTTTAAAGAGTTGAATGTGATGATGCTTGCAGTAAAGTTTCCCTTCGTGTGCAATATAATTTGACGGGCTGATTGTGCATCCACCATGGCAGCATTTGAAGCATGATCTGTGGTATGCTGTTCCATTTACTGTCACCTGAATTTATCAAACTACTTATATTACTATCATTTTATCCAGTAACACAATAATCAATCAATTTTATGTTACAATTGAAGAAAAAAAGGGGGAAAAAAGGAATTTTTTGTGTTAAGCATCATACCCTTTCAATAGGATACACAGTCTTCTTGCATCCTAAGCACTTCTCTGTGGTTCCTGCAAATGCACCTGAGACTTTACTAGCCGCACCCTGAAATTATACATTTTTTTTTCAGTTATAGAGTATTTACATGTAACTTTGATAGTTGATGTACAAGTTGGGTACCTCATTTTCTATAGATTTCTCTGGTTTGGCAATTTTTGGAGTACCTGGAAGATATATTAATAGAGTTAATAGGTACTTATGGAATTGAAAAGAACTTGGTATAGAATTTAGATACCCACCTTCAAAACTCTTATCTAAACTTCCGGTCCTTTTGAATAGCTGATCGAAGTGTGGCCTGCAGTATAGGACCCCATCAAAGGAGTTGTAATTTCCTAGCTGAAACATATATTGCAACTTGTTAGCTTTATAAGTAAAAACTCATACAAATTTCCCAGTGGATTCCATGTTACATCCATAATGCTAATCAAAATGAACAAAAAATACTCTCCCATTTGTACTTTGATCCCTGTTTTTACTTCATTTGTGTCAACAATGCTGCCATTGTAACTATTTTACAATACTGTCACTCTTACATTAGTAAACCAAGTTAAAATTTATAATGCGGAAACTTTCTCAAAAAAGCTTGAGATATAACCCGTTTATCAAAATTGAATCACAAATTTTATGGACTTCTAATAATAGATAAAACTCAAATGTCATTTTTATGAAATACAATGTTTTTATTGTAAAATGATCGAGTTTCCTTCTTTCTAAACATGTCCGTTCGTTACAAATTCAATCTGAAGAATAGTCAGTTACCATTAAACAAAAGATCTTAAACAAGAAGATAGATTCTGAAATAGGGGGGCCATAATTTTTTTAGTTTTTGTCCTCCATGCTAGGTCTGCCAACGGGCCTAGTTCAGTCTGGGTATCTTAAAACCCGGACCCGAGCCTGACCCGTGCCCATTGGGTATTTCGAACCCAATACCTGAGCTTGGTCCTTTGGATTTTTCAAGCTGTTATGTAATACCCGTTTATCAAGCTAATAATATTTATGCTAAAATCATATTTGCATTTTTTGTAAAAATTATGCATAAACAATATTAATATATAAATTGGATGGTGATGAAGTTTAGTTCACCACAAAAGTATGCAAAAACATCTGCATGGAAACAAACAAAATGTTAAACGAATAATGCGCACAATCATGTTTTTGTACTACATAAAACCAATAACTGGATCGGGCACAACATGATCGGATTGTGATCAAATCGTACCCGACCCATTATAAGCAAGCATTATAAGCAAGCAGAAATAACATATTGCATACGTATATGTATGTATATAATAAAAATAAAAAGGATGACCTTGAGAGTTCCTTGACAGTGGTGGCATCTAAAGCAGGATTTATGAAATATTCGGTTATCGGCCGTCAACTTTTCAACCAAATACACAGTTTTGTCACACACTGAGCATTTTTGTTGAGTCCCTGCAAATGCCATTGTTCCCTCTTTCTTTTCTTCTTCGGAGACAAAAGAGAGAAGAGAATGAATGATAGAGATGTGCAATGGTAGGCAAATGCGGAGAAAGAAGCAAATAATATAATGGTAGTAGATCGAGAGAAGATTTAGGTGGTGATGTGGATTCTTTTTACTATTATTTCTTATACCTGTCCTTTGTTTTCAACCTAATTTCTTTAATTAGAAAAACTTTCATCTTTTGCCCTATGACATTTTATCTTTTAATAAAATAAAATAAAGTAATAAGGTAAAATATGCATTTTGGTTTGATGGTCCCATAAATAGTATTTTTTTGTGCCCTACAAGTTGAAAATTTGGTTGCAGAGTACAGAGTGGGTACAGGCTTTATCTGTGTAAGGTTGGTATAGGCACTGGTATTTGTCTTTTATGGGTTTAGTTCTGAAATATATATCATGGTTTAGGTAGTGCAGATTCTGTTTGCATTTTAAAATGATTTGTTTTTTTTAACCTTTTCTTTTTTCTGGTTTTTTTAATGATGAAGATTAGAAAGAATATGGTTTTTTTTAAATTATATTAAAGCTAGGGATGGGATGAGAAAGCATATGGCGGATTCCACTTTTCCCCCCACTAATTAGGTGTTATATATTTGTTTGCTTACATTAAGATTAAACTATGTTGTTTTTCTTTACTTATTGGTGATGTTATGTTCGTTTTCGTTTTCAAGCATTATTTTACAAACATAACTTTATTATGAAATAGATCTAAACTTGAAAATATTTATTATTAAAAAGCTACAATGCTAGCTCATGTACTGTTGAGAAATACTTTTGATATTCTAATATGATTACATATGCTAACTTGGTGAAAGTCACAAAAAAATAGCAATTTACAAAATTGATTTGCACGTAGAAATGTAAGCAAATTGAATACCAAACCAAAAGAAAACCAGGTACATCAAAACATGTCTTATTTTATTTTATTTTATTTTAAGAATCAAGTTCAATAAATCCAGACCAAAAGAAACAAGGAATAAAATAAGTAGAACAATAGGATTTTGGAGAAAATAAGAAAATTGAATACATATATACACACATACATTCACACTTTGTCTATTTTATTATTATTTCAAACAAAAGCAGTCATTGTTAAAAACCTCACTAGTCTTCACATTGGTACCCAACTAGAGAAAAAGAGAACGACGCTTCTTTATTAACAATAATAGAAAAATCTCCTTCCTTCAACGGTTCACTATATGTAAAGTAACAATAAAAGCCTATGTTTCTATGAATTCAAAAGTACATAATGACTATGACCATGACAATATAAAGTGTCAGTAATCTTTATAACAAAGAGAGCGAAAATACAACATAATTACAGTAAGAATGTGGAATATGTAATGATGAGTAGATTGAAAATGGTGATTGTAAATGCCATGGTTAAATGTATGTGATGTAAAAGCTCGTGATGGTCGAGTTTGAGAACCTAATTCTATATACCTATAGTAGGAATGAGAATTGAAAACAAGTTCGCATTCCTTGTGTATGAGCCTAATAACTCATCAAGTCGCATTAGCTTTCATCGAAGACTTAATTTTGGTATTGTACACAATATTCTCAGTGTATGAACATGGAAATACCAATAGAGAAGGCCCGAAACAGCTTACCTCTAGCAAGGAACACCAAAAAATAAGTCTAGTACGCAGATTGGTTGGGTTAGCTTGTAAATCCATGAGGTTTTTGAAGCGCTTTTGTGTAACCTTAGCGATTTGAAGCTAAAACGATGCACAATAGTTTCAATCCTACTAAACGTGCACCACATACACTTAGGTGTTAGGTGGATATTGATTTCACAAGATTAATATCGTGTGAGAGGTCATTATGTAATAATTTTCACTTGTCAATAGAGACTTTAGGGTTGATCAAATCATTTAAGATCATAGTAAAAAGAGGACTTACCATATGATAGGCATGAGTAGCATCCCATGCACTTTTAAGTTTAAAATTAACTTTTAGTCATCATATGGCTTGTTGGCTTTCTATGAAAGCGTCAAACGGCTTCTTATGTTTTGCATATGTTTCCATATTTCGACGGAGTTGGATGGGGTTTTGCCTAAAAATTTGGTTCACCGGTTTATTATACTCATAGTTCTGCAAGACGTCAGCCATGCGAAGGTCATAGAAACATCTTCAAAATCATGAATTTTTAACTCACCTTCCCTTTTGAGGTGGAAAATGCGCTACTAGGAAACCCAATGATGTTTCCTGGAATTATTTGATGAACCCAGTAGAAATTCACATATTGTTTTTTGAAATCTAACTTAATAGAAGTGGTGACAACAAAAACATGGAAGCCCTAAGATTTAGGAGCAAAGTTAGTAAAGACTAACTTGTTTGCTTAAGAGAGGAGCGTTGAACTCCAACTAACTATAAACTTGTTGGCTTTAGATGTTGGATTATGGAAGTAGGCATTTTTCTTTCAGCCCCTATATAACCAGTCGGTAAATACGTGAAGGATAGAGAAACAATCGAGAATCTTTTGGTTGCGAAACAATAATATGGGTTAAAGTGATATTGTTGGGTTGAAGAAAGCTCATTGTGGAGGAAATGCATGAGCTTGTTGGTCGAATGTTAACATTTGTGAAAGTGAGGATATCCTCAACAAAGAAAAAAGAAGAAACATGTGGACACCTACCACGAATGGAGGAATGAAAAATATTACTAATATTGGCGAGTTTGTGAATATCTTCGTTAAGTAACTCTGTCATAGGAATGAATACGACAAGGGGGGGTCACCTATCCTAATACCTCCACCAAGCTTAAAAGGCCCTTAGGTATTTCATTGATGAGTATATACCAACAACTATAAATAAATCTCAATATCATGTCGATAAAAGGCTCATAGGACCCGATAGCTTCAAAAACCATGATGATGCAAAACCAGGAATACGATTATATGCCTTCTCCATTTCGAACTTACCAACAACATTTAAGCCTCGTATTTCTTTAGTGATTTGAAAAACCAATTATAGTATCCCTACCATATAACATATTATCATATCATCGTATTAACGATTGATGTAGTTTTTTGGTTTAAAAAACTTCCAACGACCGATTGAGGAATGAACTATGAATTGAAACTTTATTTATACCAGTGGATTATTTCTTGGTTTATACTGAAATATACCACATGTAAGCACATTAATTAATAATTATTTTTATGTAAATAAAAATGATAACTAAATAAAAATGTGAATACAAATTATAAATTGTAATTTTCAAGGACCACTGGCTCAAGTGGTAAGATATCTAGATTGCGTTTTAGAGATCTTGGGTTCGATCTCCGAGGCACCTAAACGAGTGCTTTGCTTAAAATCAAGTGCCACTCTTGTTATATATATAAAAAACAAATTATAAATTGTAGTTAAAGTTAAAGGAGTACTTTGGCGCAAAATCTTCTAAACGAACATACACTAGTTTTGTAATACTTCGGGGAATTTAGACGTATATCTTATTAGTAGGGGCAAAATGGTAATTTTACAAACATTGGAATTAGGCAACGAAATTTGTAGAATTGTGTAGAGCTTGTTTTTTTAGTCAGAATGATATATTGATTTGCCCGGATCGGAGTTCGTATGAAGGAGATACGTGGGTTTTAAGTATGTGGGTTTTGATTTGTTTAAGTGGGCCTAAGCCCATTAGAATGAAGTGACGATTATGAAGTTTATATCAGGCCGAGAAGAAAGTTTTGAATTCAGTTTTTCATTCAAGCGCATTTCAGTTTCTCCTTCTTCCTCGCTCTCTCTCTGTCATTCTCTTCCTCTTTCAAATCTAAATGAAAACCTAGAAATTTATATTTCAAATCGACGAGCGGGAAGAGGACTACAAGAAGATATCCATAGTTCATGAAATCGAGGAGTTTCAGAAGACACCAATTCTGGACAGCGAAGATTTGGAGGCCAATTAGACAAATTCTAGGACTTGGCAATGCGATTTGGTGAGTGAGAATTATTATTGGGTTATATAATACTCACATAAAAGTAGTTTATATTATATGATTACTTATTAGGGTAAATGATATAAGAATTGGATAAATTAGACTTTGGAATTGAATGTTGATGTTAATTCAGAATTAAATAAGTTTATTGACATTCAATTTAGGGTTAAATTAGGATTAGATAGTGTATTAGATGAATTTAATGTTAAATGGCTAAGTTATTGATGATTAGTGTTTGATTTTGATATATATATATATATATATATATATTGAAAAATAGATATATATATATATATATATATTTGTTTTTCAATATATATATATATATGGTATATGGAAGGCTAGAGTAGTAGCAAATGATGTTTAAAGAAGTAGATATGTAATTAAACAGTAAACAATGATTGTAGTTCGAAATTGGGAAGAAGAAAGTAGTTTCGAATCATCGGTTTACAGACATTCATAAGGTACACCAGTCCACCGATGTTTAGTACACCGGTGAACGTTTTGAATGCCAAAATGAACCTGGACCAGGCTGAAGCTTTTTTACTTCAGCCGGACCTATACAAAATGGAAGTGAGCGACGTGTTGGTTTCTTAGCGATATCAGGGAAGTGTTTAACGTCCAGGACGTGCTTCGATGATTGTATGTTGTGACGTTGTATTGAATCGTTTGTAAAGGAGGCAGACTGTGTTTATCTATCCTTTACGTATATGAAAGTTAGTCTATGTTTATCTAACTCATGTTCTTGTTTACGTGTACATGATTAGTCTATGTTTAACTATATCCTGGGTTAGTCTCTATTTAACTAACTTTTGTATATATCGTTGGTTTGATATATGTTTAACTAACTCATTTCCCCTCTTGTGTATATCGATGGATTGGTATATGTTTAACTAAATCTACCATACGTTTAATGTTGTTAAGTATATGATACTGATCCCCATGCTATGTTTATTATGATGGTCTAACTCTATAGATGCAGGTAAGACATGTTGAGGTAAAGTAAGTATTAGTTCTCATATGATGTTTATGAAATCAAGTTAGCAATACATACTTGGTAATACTTTTACTCATCAGACATGTGCATCTGACCCTCTCCTCATACACTATAGTTTGACAGATTAGTTTTGGAGTGTATGGAGTTCGAAGACGGTGACTATGAAGACGTTTACATATTCTCCGTTGTTTTGTACATATTGTATATATGGTGTGACATAGTGTGTATGTATAAAGACTATAACTTATGACGTATGTGGATGGGATTTTTTTATTTTATCTATATTGTATTTGATCCATCCCGCTGTGAGTTCTGAAAGATATAGTTGGTTAGTTTAACTCTTTGTATACTATTGAAATTGTTCAAACGATCGGGCTTTTCTACGACAATTTTGTGGCCGCGAAAAGCCGGGTTGTTTCATTTGGTATTAGAATTATAGGTTAGGACATATAAGGAGAGAGTGTACTTATATATTTTTATATAACGTAAACGTATATATGTATATTAGTTAAAGTAAATGGGTGTATGATGTTTAATTTCGTGTTTATGTTTACCATCTCTGTTTACTACTCCGGGAGGATCTAATATTGAATCCTATTTTACAGATAAGAGATGAGTAACCTGACTGAAACTAACATTGGAACTGGCATTGGAAATGAAGTCTTGAAAGTACCGAATGTTGGCGCATCCTATCCTACACAACTGAACTTCCCGTTCCCTTGTAAAGAAGATAGATAAAAATAAGAACCCAATGAGATTGAGTTCAATGAATATGCAGGATAGAAAGATGCTATTTGCTGCTATTCCATCCATTTGTGCATCAAGTCCGAAGAAGATCTCAATCTATAATGAAGAAATGATAGTAGCTCGTTGTTTTTTAGGCTTTATCATATTCAGTCGAAAGAGTTTAGGTAAGACTTTCAAAGAAACTCTCGACGGGAGAATCAAGTCTATTTAGGAAGAATTGCAGCAATTCTCCAATCCTAATGAAGTCATTCCTGTGGAATCCAATGAACACTTTGGTTCCCCGTTATCTTCAAGCTAAGAACCATGTCACTGTTAATGGAAAGGCACCTATAACCAGGGTATAAGATGGAAATGTTGTTCGTATACCGGGGCCAAATTTTCCAAAACCATGTAAGGATTTTCTGAATATGGGTGGCAAGCCGTATAAGGGAAGAGGAGCTTTTGTGATGACCCGAGATTGGTTGGGTACATATGATAGGATTTTTAGTATGTTGAATTTGAGTGATGAGGTAAAAAAGGTAGCTTGCTTCTTGGCACCTATAAGGGAAAGCAATGAATTGGCGAGACGTTGTTCTAGAGAGTTAATGAAAATGAAATCTCCTAGACTGATTTTAAGGAAATGTTAGAGACAAAATTCTTGTATGGGACCGAAAAGGAAGTGATGCTTGAGAAGTTTGTTAATCTCAAACAAGGAAATTATACTATGAAGGAGTTTATTAATATTTAAATGATTTGGTGAAATTTGGTTTTGAATTGAAAGACATGACACCCAAGAAGGCAATAAAGTTTGCGAAAGGGTCGAGTTCACCACTTAGGGAACTAGTGCTTAGTCAGATTCCTATGGGAGCGACGTTTGAAAATTTAGTTGAAGCGGCTTTGTTGAATACAATTAGCGCCAAAATTGGTCACTAACACCCAAACGCCGTTGAAAGCACCAATTCACAGTTACAGATCACAGATAGAATGTATGTAGAGAGTATAAATATGAAGAACAATCAAAAATAAAAAAGAAAGCAGTAATAACACAGGATTTATAGTGGTTCGGCTAACTCCGACATACGTCCACTTCAGAAATTCCCTTTTTATTGATTAGAGAATTGATTACAGTTACAATCCCAAGTTTTTAAAACAAAAAATGGCAGAGTAACTTGAACGGTCTTTTATAGAAGAAGTTATGGAAGAACATAATGAGAACCCCTTTTCTGAAGCCCCGCTTGTTGTATTTATAGGCAAAATCCAGGTTACTGGGCTTCTTGGGCGATACGGGCCCACCAAAACCATAGTCGAGTCCATACCGTCGACCACTGATTTTCTGGAGTATAAAATATACCGACCCCAAGAGACCCGGGTAGTGACCCGAAGCAGCCTCCATTTTGACCCGAAGCAGATTGCAATGTGACTCCGAGTAGAAAACATGCCGACCTGAGAATCCAAACATGCCAACCCCAAGTGACCCGAGTCATGACCCGAAGCAGGTTGACCAGTGACTCGGAGCAAACTGCCTCCTGACTCCAAGTAAAAACATGCCGACCCCAAGAATGTTGCCAACCCGACCTCCTAATGCCGACCCAAGAAATACTTTAGCCAACCCGAAGAAAACAAATTGCCAACCCAAAGCAAGCATAAATGTGTCGACCAGAGTTTCCCTAGGTGATGACCCGAAGCAACCTTACATCTGGCCCAAAGCAAACTGCCTCCTGACTCCAAGTAAAAACATGCCAACCCCAGGAATGTTGCCGATCCGACCTCCTAATGCCGACCCGAGAAACACTTTAGCCGACCCCAAGAAAACAAGTTGCCGACCCAAAGAAAGCATAAATGTGCCGACCCGAGTTTCCCTAGGTGATGACCCGAAGCAATCTTACATCTGACCCGAAGCAAACTGCCTCCCGACTCCAAGTAAAAACATGCCGACCTGATTAATGTTGTTGATCCCTCCATTCTTACCGACCCGAGAAAATTCACTTGCTGACCCGAAGTTCATAGCTCGCCGGCCCCAAGTAAGCACCGATCCCTCATAAATGCACCGATCCCAAGTGACCCGAAGTAGCCATTCAAGTGACATGAAGTAAACTGCTTCAAAACCCGAAGTAGACCCACAAGCGACTCGAAGCAAACTCCAAACATCTCGAAATGACTCGATTTTTGTCGAAACTCATATTTCAAGTATCCCGCGCCTTTTGTCCATCGACTATGCCGAATCTCGGCTTCATAACCATGTTTATCATCCGTGATTGATCGTTTATCCGTCCAGTCGAGTCAAACCCATAGTATTCCAAACTCGACAACCGTGCAGTCAATTGGGTTAAATCCGCCTGTATGCTGCCTTGCCAAAAGGCGGGTTAACACTGTGCCCCCCAAACCATGCCTTGCGATAGGTTGGTGTGTTTTGTAGTGTTATAAGCCTGATGTTTGGAATCTGATGATGACCTGCGAAGAGATTAATGATCTTACCTGATTGTGAAGAGCGATCGTTCGAGATCGAATGCCGTTCGAGGCGATATGTGACCGTTCGAAGTCGGGTGACGTTCGAGGCGAATTGTGACCGTTCGTGGTCGGGTGCCGTTCGAGGTGAGATGTGACCATTCGAGGTCGGGTGCCGTTCGAGCCGGATTGTGACCGTTCATGGTCGGGTGCCGTTTGAGGCGGATTGTGACCGTTCGAGCTCGGGTGCCGTTTCAGGCAGATTGTGACCGTTCGTGGTCGGATGCCGATCGAGGCAGATTGTGATCGTTCGTGGTCGGGTGCCGTTCGAGGCGGTTGAGGTCTGGTGCCGTTCGAGGCGGATTGTGACCGTTCGAGGTTAGAGTTCAGCACTATCAATGTCAGATTTCACGTTCGAGTGAGTTTCTGAATCATTTGTTACAGCGGTTCATCGCCATCTCAGAGCATGCGTAAGGACCATTCGCGATCCCGTACATGTGTAAGTGACTTAGCCGCTTTGGTGTAGGATTTATTATTAGTTATTTAGTTTACTCCTTCCCGATCAAAGGATGACCAATAGTGCCCTTAACCGGGCTCGCTCCAGTTTGTGGTGGGTGATGGCTGCTCCTATTCCATCACCGCTATCCAATTCCTAGAAAAGCCAAGAAGATTCATGCCCCTAGTTCCATGGGGAGAGTAGTGCCCATCCATGAGAATGATTAGTGTCGATCCATCTTCCTTGGTTGGGGGTTTTCCCCCAGTCATTCCAATCCATGTCCAAGCCAGCTAATTCCCATCCCAAGTCCTGGGTTCCAACTTCCAGCTATTCCAGTATCCATAAGCAATCTCCGATCATCGTTTCCATCCTGCCCCCAAGTCCATGACGGGATTCCAGACTATCCTTTTCCAGACACGCATCCGAGTTCTGATCCATGTCAAAATCCAAAGCACCATCCTGCTTGCTTCTTTTCGCTGGCTCTGATCCTGGATTTCCTCATGTCTCTTTAGCATTTTTTTCCTGCATAGCATCCATCATCATCTTCATGTCATCTCTGGTGATGAAAATTGAGGTCTGATTAGCTCCTAAGGAAGCCTCCTGACTTCCTTCATGTTGACTCCTTTCCTCTCTTTGTCTCCTTGTTGATTGCTTTGCCATAGCTTCCAGAATCCAAGTTCCTAAGTCTTTAAATCCAAAATCCAAGCTTCAAAATCCTTGAGTTCTAGCTTTCTCAGTGAAAGCACCAAAATATTAGCGCCAAAATTGGCCACTAACACCCAAACGCCGTTGAAAGCACCAATTCACAGTTACAGATCACAAATAGAATGTATGTAGAGAGTATAAATATGAAGAACAATCGAAAATTAAAAAGAAAGTAGTAATAACACAGAATTTGTAGTGGTTCGGCTAACTCCGGCCTACGTCCACTCCAGAAATTCCCTTTTTATCGATTAGAGAATTGATTACAGTTACAATCCCAAGTTTTTAAAACAAAAAATGGCAGAGTAACTTGAACAACCTTTTGTAGAAGAAGTTATGGAAGAACAGAATGAGAATCCCTTTTTTGAAGCCCCGCCTGCCGTATTTATAGGCAAAATCCGGGTTACTTGGCTTCCTGGGTGATACAGGCCCACCAAAACCATAGTCGAGTCCATACCGTCGACCACTGATTTTCTGGAGTATAAAATATACCGACCCCAAGAGACCCGGGTAGTGACCTGAAGCAACCTCCATTTTGATCCGAAGCAGATTGCAATGTGACTCCAAGTAGAAAACATGCCGACCTGAGAATCCAAACATGCCGACCCTAAGTGACCCGATTTCATGACCCGAAGCAGGTTGACCAGTGACTCGGAGCAAACTGCCTCCTGACTCCAAGTGAAAACATGCCGACCCCAAAAATATTGCTGACCCGAGCTCCTAATGCCGACCCGAGAAATACTTTAGCCGACCCGAAGAAAACAAGTTTCCAACCCGAAGCAAGAATAAATGTGCCGACTCGAGTTTCCCTAGGTGATGACCCGGAGCAACCTTACATCTGACCCGAAGCAAACTACCTCCTGACTCCAAGTAAAAACATGCCGACCCCAAGAATGTTGCCGACCGGACCTCCTAATGCCGACCTGAGAAATACTTTAGCCAACCCAAGAAAACTAGTTTCCGACCCGAAGCAAACATAAATGTGCCAACCCGAGTTTCCATAGGTGATGACCCGAAGCAACCTTACATCTGACCCGAAGCAAACTGTCTCCCGACTCCAAGTAAAAACATGCCGACCTGATTAATGTTGCCGATCCCTCCATTCTTGCCGACCCGAGAAAATTCACTTACCGACCCAAAGTTCATAGCTCGCCGACCCGAAGTAAGCACCGATCCCTCTGAAATGCACCGATCCCAAGTGACCCGAAGTAGCCATTCAAGTGACCCGAAGTAAACTGCTTCAAAACCCGAAGTAGACCCACAAGCGACTCGAAGCAAACTTCAAACATCTCAAAACGACTTAATTTTTGTCGAAACTCATATTTCAAGTATTCCGCGCCTTTTGTCCATCGACTATGCCGAATCCCGGCTTCATAACCATGTTTATCATCCGTGATTGATCGTCTATCCGTCCATTCGAGTCAAACCCATAGTATTTTAAACTCAACAACCGTGCAATCATTGGGTTAAATCCGCATGTACGCTGCCTTGCCAAAAGGAGGGTTAACAAATACCACTATAGTGGAAGCTTTTAAAAGACAACCGACAAATTTTTTTACTCAAAACAAGCGGAAAGATCTTGGAGGCCCTAGTGGATGGGGTGTTAAACAAGACAAGAGGTGTAGAAGATGGAATATGAGGGGACACAAGGTGAAAGATTGTAGAGTGAAAGTCTCGAAGGTTAAGTGTTATAATTGTAATTGTATGGGCCATATGAAAAGGGAGTGCCTGTTTTTGGAAAGATTAATTCGAGGTGTGTTTTAATCCCATGTTTATACACATACATACATTTATATATAGCATAAGATACGTGAAAATGTGTTGTGATTCAAAATTTTGAGGATGAAATTCATTTTAAAGGGGAAGAATGTAATACCCTATGGAATTTAGACATATATTTTATTAATGGAAAAAATGGCAATCTTACAAACATTGGAATTAGGCAACGGGATTGCTAGAGCTCATTTTTCTAGTTAGAATGGTATGTCTCATCGTTTGGAGAGGGAGAACTGTTGGAACTGCTCTCCCGTAAATACCCATAACTATGCCTAGAGAGGGAGAACCTAAGATACTGACTCGTCGGTGTGTCTCATCATCTACATCTGTGTCCACCTCTCGATCGTAGTGTAATGCCTTTTATCGTATTGTGCTGATGTCTATATCACGTCGCGTCAGAACCGTGCATACAAAAACTCCCGTTAGTACTTGGCCACTTCTTTACCTATATTGCCACTTATCGCACTGCGCCGGACCTGGCTGTCTGTATAGAATTCCCCGTTAGCATCGGGCTCACTCACCGGCATCCATCAGTGCTACTTGTCCACTGCAGAACCTCCTCCTGAGTGCTTATATTGCGAAAATACATCGCCCCTAGTTGATCATTTAACTCTCAATTGGATAACCAACATTTTACCTAATACCGAAATAATCTGATAGGAAACTAGCTTCCCTACTATCTCTAGCATATACATTTAACCCCAAAATAGGCTCAAACAAACAATTAATACTTATAAAAAAATTATCTTAAATTATATAATTTTTTATTACTAACCCGGGCCTTAGGTCGAGGTTCAAATTCTACATTTTATGTGTCGATCGATCGACCACTAATCCTAACTGCTCGATCACTACCGGTCGACCGGTCTTAGGCTAAAATTTAAGGTTCTTTCACTTTCCAGTGTCGATTGTTAATTTTCATTTAATTCATGTCGATAGCTATTTAATGTGAACCCTAATTACTAATTCGACTAGCCCATATTTAAATTTTAATATCAATTTGTTAAACCTATGGTTTACTAATTTAGGGATTTCTGATTTTAGGGTTTACAGTTTAAATAGAAAGGGGTGTGCTAATATCAGTATCAAGTTTAACAATTTATAGTAATTTCCATTCTACCCTAGATTACCGGTTTCAAATTAGAGTTTATAGTTTTCCAATTAGATATCTAACACCTTAAATCAAGTAGAATAGGTTAAACCTAACTGTTATAATCATATAATCAAAAAAATTCCCACTCACTTCAAGCCTAAGCTCTACCTATTTACTTTGCTTGAGAATCGCCCCTACGTACGCTAGCTCCACTTGCTTCGTCTATATCCAATTGCTTGTGTTCTTCTAGGTTGATTTTATTTTTATTTTTGAAGAATTTTAGGGTTAGAGGAGAGGTTAGAATTGGGCAGAGTTTCTTTACTATAAACATTTATGTAGATTTTAGGGTTAGGTCAGGGTTGAATTTATAGGGGTTTACAATTAGTTTAGGACGTTGGATCTAGCCTAGAGAATCTTTCAGGGTCATCACATACGCTCATCTCAGCTTGGCCATGAAGTAACTAATCACCATCGTTCAAACATGTCATGAAACATCTAATCACCTTCGATTTAACACAGCCACGGTCGACCACCTTGAACTTTGAGTCGACCGCTACCGGTCGACCATTGACCTTCCTAGGTCGACTGGTCCCTTTGTAAATTTGTGAACTTTTGTTTTTAAGTTCTTATTCTATTTTCAATCCTTCCAACGTTCGTATCTTTTCTATATTAACTTCGATTTCGAAGCGTTATATGTGAAAATTATCTAGAAAATCACTACGAACGCAAATAGTGCAAGTTTCGTAGCCAAATTCGAACGTCCTTGAAATTTTTTTAGTCCTTATTTTATTTAAATTTAATTTTCTTTATTAAGAGCATTAATTCGACCTTAAAAAGAAAAAAATGGTGGCTGCTTATTGTTTTCTTTTTCAAATTCTCTCACCCCAATAATTCCTTGGCTTCTCTTTCATTTCCATCGCTTGTTCCTAATTTTTACAAGCAGCAAGTTTGTTCCTATGCTTAGGTTGTGAGAGATTCAAACAAGATTCCTCAATCTTCTTATACTAAAACCGATACCAAGAATTGGCTTGACCCCAAAAGGAAGAAATTTGCCTGCTTTTGATGCGGAGGTGAATCGCATTTTGCTAGAGATTGTAGGGAACCTACGCGTTGTTTCAAATGTGGAAGATTCGGGTATAAAAAAAGATCGATGTTTGAGGGGCTATAGAGGATCAATTTCGGGATCTACTAAACAGCCAAGTATTCCTGAATATGGATTTCAACTTGTGTTAAAAATCATGAAATTGAAGAAAATTCTTTTAGATAATTTGTGGGTTCAAAGAATGGAAGGAATCGATTTCTTGGAAGAATTGTTTAAACATTTTGGCGCCATCAATTCAGTTAATATAGGTATGAACTATATGAGTAAATTCAGGGATTTTGATAAAGTTGATATGATGAATGGTAAAAAAGATGCTAGCTTTGATATTCCTAAAACTCGCAAGTCGTCAATGAATGAAAGAGTGGTTCCAGATGATATTTTCCTGCCAGAAACATTTACTGATCTTGTTAAAGGTGAATCAATGTTTGACAATTCGTCCAGGGGTTTGTTTTTAGATTGTATGCCATGTGATCTTTCAGTGTTGATATTAGAGGAGGTTAGGTATGTTGGAATTCCTTAAGGATTGAATGAAATATAAAGTCCCACATCTCCAAATTGTGAGAGCTATATTGGTTTAAATATAGCTTTCTCATAAGGAGGTTGGGGGCCTGGGGCTCCCAAATGTATGCTTCGTTGTGAGGAGGGAGATCATGCATCTCTACCACACACGCGCGCCGCCGCCGCCGTCCGACCGACCGGGCCGGGTATGATACTCATATTTTTACTGCAAACTGGACCGGGCTTTCTGACGGGTGCAGACACGACCGTTCGGAAGGGATACAGACCACTATAAATAAGGAGGAAAAAACTGATCACAGAATTCCAGTGTAGTGGAAATCTGAGTTATAAACTTGTGCGACGAATTGATTATTCTCTGTTTTGGTATACTAGACGTATAACATCTTAAGAATTTTACTGTTTTCACTAAAACAGAGATGACAACAGTTGAACTATCAACGAAAGCTGAGGTAGAAAATCAGTTAAATAAAAAGATCAAGATATTGAGATCTGATCGAGGTGGAGAATATGAATCACCATTTGAACAGTTCTGTGCCGAAAATGGTATAATTCATCAAACAACAGCTCCATATTCACCACAACAAAATGGTGTAGCCGAGAGGAAGAACAGAACATTAAAAGACATGATTAATGCCATGTTTTAACTTCTGGTCTACCGACGAACTTGTGGGGGGAAGCCTTAAATATGTCTAATCACATATTAAACAAAGTTCCTCATAATAAAATGGGAACAATTCCATATGAGATATGGAAAGGACACAAACCAAGTCTTAAATACCTCAAAGTGTGGGGGTGCTTGGCAAAAGTTCCAGTTCCGCCTCCCAAGAAAGTCAAACTTGGACCAAAAACAGTAGATAGTTACTGAAAAATTCCAAGACTATGGAATTAAAGGAGTGAGAACACCTTTTAATCCATCAGAAGTACTGCATAAAAACACTAATGAGAGTGTAATGCAACTGGAATACTCTCATGTAATAGGATGTCTCATGTATCACATGAATTGCACAAGACCAGATATAGCTTATGCAGTAAGTCGACTGAGCAAGTATACAAGCAATCCAGGAAAGGAACACTGGAAAGCACTAATGAGAGTGCTTGGATATTTAAAAAATACCATAAATTATTCCTTACATTATGGAAAATATCCTGCCGTCTTAGAAGGATATACTGATGCAAATTGGATTGCTGATTCAGAGAAATCAAAATCAACTAGTGGTTATGTATTTACCCTAGCAGGGGCAGCAGTGTCATGGAAATCTACCAAACAAACATGCATAGCTCGATCCACTATGGAATCAGAGTTCATCGCTTTAGATAAAGCAGGCGAAGAAGCAGAATGGCTTCGTCACTTTTTGGAAGATATTCCATTCTGGCCTAAACCTGTACCGGCCATATGCATACACTGCGATAACCAAGCAGCGCTAAGCAGAGCGCACAACTTTGTGTATAATGGAAAGTCTCGACATATTCGATGACGCCATAACACAGTTAGGCAGTTACTCTCTAATGGAACTATTTCCATTGATTATGTGAGGACAAATGATAACCTAGCGGATCCGTTTACTAAAAGTTTATCCAGAGAGAAAATTGACTGCGCATCGAGGGGAATGGGTTTAAAAGCCTAAACCACCAAGAGTTATCTTATACGGAAACCTATCCTAGCGACTGGAGATCCCACGGACTAGGATCAAAAGGCAAACCAGTTCTGAATAACTCAAGACGTAATGCATTTGCGTGGACATAGTCCAACTCCATTCCTATGGTGCACAATATAAATGCATGCCTACATAAGTATTTAAAGGTTAAAACTATGTTTTTTAATGATGACCATATCTTGGAAATAACAAGTGGGGTATATGTAGGATACTCTTAATGGTTGCGATCACCTATGTAAGTGTGAGCTGGGTCGGCTCTATGAGAATATTAAAAGGCTTTTATTCTCTAAAACACTTGCAGAACCAAGTACTGTTCAGGACCAAAATGAACACAACCAAGAAATTGGATGAGAAGGGAATTAATGCTTCGTAGAACTTATTGTCTGGATATACAATAAAGGCTGACGGTCCAAGATGAAATATTTCACCGATTAGCCAAGTAAATCCGATAAGTTTTAACTAGGGAAAGTTCAAAGTGAAATATCTACTTATCCACGATAAAGCATTAAATCCATATATACTCTGTGATATTTCGCTTTGTGTGGGGGATATGTATATTATCATTCATGTGGGGGATTGTTGGAATTCCTTAAGGATTGAATGAAACATAAAGTCCCACATCTCCAAATTGTGAGAGCTATATTGGTTTAAATATAGCTTTCTCATAAGGAGGTTGGGGGCCTGGGGCTCCCAAATGTATGCTTCGTTGTGAGGAGGGAGATCATGCATCTCTACCACACATGCACGTGCCACCGCCGCCGTCCGTCCGACCGAACCGAACCGGGCCGGGTACGGGTACAGGTCTAATATGATACTCATATTTTTACTGCAAACTGGACCGGGCTTTCTGACAGTTGCAGGCCAGACGAACAGATGCGGATCTGTTCGGGAACAGACGCGGTTTGAATAGGCGCGAACAGTAGCGGGTGCGACCCGTTAGAAGCAAACAGATGCGGCGCGAGCGGGTGCGACCCGACGGAAGCGGACGCGGGCGAAACAGTGAGCGGGTGTGAAACAGATCCGTTAGAGGGGCATAGCAGACAGATGTGACTGTACGAAGAGGTACGGACGCGACTGTTTGAGCGAACGGGTGCAGACACGACCGTTCGGAAGGGATACAGACCACTATAAATAAGGAGGAAAACTGATCACTTTCCTCACTCATTTTTCAATTCCGAATCTCTCTCTTCTCCTCTGATAAATACTAATTCAAATCACAGAGTGATATACTCATCACAATTTCAAGCAGAATTCGTCTGTTGTATCTTGGGAGAATTTTGAAATAAAATTCTTAAGGAAATCGTTACGACGAGCCTCAGACATATTTCGGTTAGAATTCTACATTCTATCCTTTATTTTGGTTATACTATTTATTCAAAATAGCATAACGCTGTTGTTGTAATTTATTTACAACATTCATATTGTTATAATAATTAACACAGAATTCCAGTGTAGTGAAAATCTGAGTTATAAACTTGTGCGACGAGTTTATAATTGATTATTCTCTGTTTTGGTATACTAGACGTATAACAAGGTAGTCATCTTGTTCGAGTGATTTTTTCATAATAAGGGAAGATAAGACTACTTCTGTTGCAAATGTTTACGACACAGAGAACAATGTTTTCATAAAAGTTAAGAATCATTCAAAGACCAGAAAACATTAATTGAAATCTGATTTGAAACTAGCCATTTCTAACAGTTTTGAGGCATTGTCAGTTGTTAATGTTAATGAGGTGGTAGATGATGATGTAGTCAGGAAAGTGGGAAAAAGTGGCTATTAGATGGAGGACAATGTAGGTTTTGAAACTGATAAGGTAGAATTGAGGTGTGATGGCACCAGTGTTTTTTTTGATAAGGAGGAGTTTGATGTTGGTTTTAATATTTGTGTTGATAAAGAGGTGGTTCCTTTTAATTCTGAAAATGAATGTGCAGATGTGAAAGATAATGGCATTATCGTTACTGTAAGTTGGAGGGATGAATTATGTTATGGATCAGAGTTTGGCTAATGAAGTTATTGTTGATTGTTTGAGCAACAATGGGGCGACGCATTTGTGTAATGGTGATCAGTTTTATGTGAAAACAATGGGGGCAGCGTATGTTTTGTCGTTGGATATGAGCAACTTTTATGATGCAAGATTGCAATCTTTTAGAAATGGAGGTAGTAATGATATCAATCTAAATTCTGAAGTTAATATACAAGAAAGAAGGGATGGGCATTGTATCAAATATTTGGATGATGATGTTAGTGAAGTCAATGCGGGTTCTGAAGTACAGGTGAGAGTGGAGGCAAATTTGCGTGTGAATATGAAGCATAAATGGGGTACGGTTGATCAGATTTTTGATAAGGCTGGTTTGAATGTGGGGATAAAGCAGTTTTGGGAGTGGAAGAGGCAAATATAGGTACTATTGTACATGCAAAGGAGTTAGATATGAGATCAAATGTATATGTGCATGATAAGGGTGTTGATACAGTTGGTTGTTTGCATGGAGATGGTGCTAGTTCGGGTAGAGCAGACACTAGAGAAGGTATTTCGATGGCATATAGAGACATCGGTTCTAGTTCGTATGTGTGTAGATCGGTGAGAAGGAGCGCTCGACTTCAAAAGGCGGCCTGATGACCAGTTCAGGATTTACTTTTGGGTTGTACGTATACTTCATATGCTTTGAATAGTTTATCCACTACTAATATGTTATATTTAGCTAGGAGTTGGGACTTATTTTTGATGATTCAGATAGATACTAAATATATTAGGAGTAGAGAATTCGAGCGGGTTAGATCATTTGGACCATGAGATACATCAGTTGAAACGTTGGAGGTTTACATGATTTAGGAAAATGTAGTAAAATTCGGACATTTTTTAAAGATAATAATATTAACATTGTTTTATTACAAGAAACAAAAATAGAACACCCTGACTATAGATTTTATAGGTGTTTAAGAGGACTTTACATTAGTCATTGGGTTCGTTTACCCACTAAAGGGAGCTTCTGGAGGTCTAATGGTAGGTTGGACAGAAAATTGTGTTAAACTTTTACAGTCTATCGTTAAATCTCATTCGATACATTTAATTTTTTCTAATCTCGATGATGGATTGTTTTTAAATGTTACTAATGTTTATATGCCAAACTCTAAATTAAATCATAGAGTTCTTTGGAGCGAGTGTTTAGAGTTTAGAGCACTCACTCCAGGTCACGGGTGATGGGTGGAGATCTCAATGTTACTAAATTTTTAAGAGAAAGAATGCCTAGAGAAGGTGATTTTTCTACTATGGAAGAATTTGACCGATTCATTATTAATAACAATTTAATTGAGTTACAATTAAATAATAGACGATGCACTTGGTCAAATAAAAGAGAAGACCCATCGATGGCCCTTGTAGATAGCTTTTTTTATTAGTGATGAAATAAAGGATAAATATTTAGTTTGTAAAGTGATTGGGCTTCTAAGTATTTACTCTGACCGTTGCCCAATTATTTTGTTTTGTAATAACCAGATTAATAGAAATAAAATATTTAGATTTTAAAAAATATGGCTATTAGATAATAATTTCTCAGAATTAGTTGCAAATAAATGGTTATCATTGGGTAAATATAACTATAAATTTTCTGGAAATATAGCTAAAATATTTGTAAGTAAACTTAAGAATTTTTCTTAAAAAATGGAATAAAGATGTTTTTGGTAATATTAGAATTAAAAAGATAAAGTACTAAACCGGATTTTAAAATTTAATAAAATAGACGAAGTCAGAAACTTAAATATTTCAGAAAAAAATGTGCTTTCAAATTTAAAGGATGAATTACATAAAAATTTATCACAAGAAGAAGTAATGTGAAAACAAAGATCCATAATTCAATGGATGAATGAAGGTGATATAAATACCAAATTTTTTCATAATATATTTAATGATAGAAAATGTGGTAATACCGTTAATTCTATTATAATTAATAATGTAGAGATTTTTGACCAAAATGAATTAAATAAGGTAAATTATAATTAATAATATATTTACTAATTATTATAAAATAATTTTGGAACTAAAAATAAGCACAAGATTAGAGCTAAATGAGAAGAATTATATCCAAACAACACAAGAATTGATTTAGATGGTTTAGATGCGTCATTCACAGAAGAAAATTTTTTTAGAGCTATAAATGATATGCCAAATGATAAATCACCCGGTCCGGATGGATTTCCCATATTATTTTATGAAAAGTTTTGGTATAAAATATGACCTAATTGATATGTTTAATGAATTTTATAATGGTTTATTGCAATTAGGTAGGTTTAATTATGCTAATGTAATCCTATTACATAAGAAGGTGGGTGCAAATAAGCTAAAAGATTTCAGACCTATTTCATTATTAAATTGTTCTTTCAAAATCATTTCTAAAGTTTTAGCTAATAGATTAAACACTAAAATGAATGGTTTAATTGATATTACCGAAACTGCATTTATCAAAGGTAGAAACATTACAAATGGAGTAGCAGTAATTCAAGAACTTATTAACCATTGTTGTAAAAATAATATCACCTGCACACTTTTAAAACTCGACTTTGCAAAAGCTTTTAATTTAATTGATTGAGATTTTCTTAATGAGTTATTATTAGCCACGGGTTTCAGTACTAGATGGGTGGGTTGAATTATGTCATTGCTTAAAACTGAAATTCAAGTATTATGGTTAATGGCATATTAGGTAATAAAATTCAATCAAAACATGGACTTAGGCAAGATGATCCATTATTACCTCTTTTGTTTAATCTTGCTGCGGATGTTTCCGCTGAAATTATCAAACTTGCCACTAGAAACGGGATTCTATATATTGGTAATGAAATTACGAGTAATGGCATTTTCATTCTTCAGTTTGCAGATGATACCATTTATTTTCTTCTCATTTACCAAGGTATATTACAACACTTAAGTTTATATTGTATAGTCTTAAGTTGCTGCCAGGTATAAAAATGAACTTTGATAAGAGTTCTGTGTTAGTTTTGAATGATAAAGTAAGATAGAAAACCAAGTTGCTTGTACATTAAATCGTAAAATTATGAAATTTTCTATAGAATATTTAGGTTTTTTAATAAGACCAATTAAGCTCAAACAGGATGACTGGTTATTAATAATAGATAAAATTAACAATAGATTAAATAATTGGAATTGTAGATTTTTACCAAGGGCGGGTAGGTTAGTCCTCATTAACTCTGTTTTATCAGCATTACCCATATATTGGATGTCTTTTTTTTATTGTTTTCCAGAATGGATAATTGATAAAATATATAAAATTAGAAGATATTTTCTATAGAGTAGTGATAATTCTAATAATAGTTCAATATGTTTAGTTAATTGGAAAATAGTATGTAAATCTAAAGATGAGGGAGGCTTAGGCGTTATAAATTTACATAATTTTAACACATTCTTATTAGGTAAATGGATATGGAAATTTACTAATAATAATGAGAATTTAATTTAAAAAGAAATAATATTGACTCAATGTTATAATGGTACGTATAATATGCAACATCTTTCTACTAATAGTTTAAAAGTATTTCTCATTTTTGGAAATCTATAATAAAAAATTATGATATTTATAAATTAGGAATTAATAATGTGGTACATTCGAGGAATAATACCTCCTTTTGGCATGATAATTGGATATCGGTAATTCCCTTTAGAATAAAATTTAATGAACTTTATAAAATTTGTAATTTTAAGAATGTGTTGATCATAAATATATAGATCAAATTTATTTCCATGGGAATTTATCTTTAATCGTGTTAGGGTTGTCTCGCATGTTATAAGAAGGGACAATAGTTTGGAATTGAAATAGTCCCACATCGCTAAATAACTTGGAGAAGTAGTGTATAAATATGTGCTGGTAGGCACGTAACATTAGGGATTTCTTTTGTTACAGTAAACTGTGTGCCAACTCACATGCGTACGCCACATGCTGGAGATGGGGAGCTTGGTCCGACCGCCATTACACAACAATTGGTTTCGAAGCCGAAGGTTACGAACTGGGCCATGTAGACAAAATAATGCTCTCAAAAGTACTCCAAGGAGATGCGAGTCAAGGAGAAGATTTTTAGGGTTGTCTCGCCTGTTATAAGGAGGGACGACTTGGAAGTGGAATAGTCCCACATAGCTAGAAGTGGTGTATAAATATAGGTTGGTAGGCACGTAACATTAGGGATTCCTTTTGTTACAATAAAGTATGTGACAACTCATATGTGTACGCCTTGTGCTGGAGATGAGGAGTTTGGTCCGACCGTTGTTACATAACAGTGGTATCAGAACCGAAGATTGCGAAATGGGCCATGTAGACAAAACAGTGCTCACAAAAGTTACTCTAAGGGGATGCGAGTCAAGAGGGAGATTGTTAGGGTTGTCTTGTATGTTGCAAGGAGGAACGGCGGTTCAGAATTGAATTAGTCCCACATCACTAAATAACTTGGAGAAGTGATGTATACATATGAGTTGGTAGACACATAACATCACAGATTCCTTTTGTTAAAACAAAGTGTGTGCCAACTCATATGCGTGTTGGAGATGGGGAGCTTGATCCGACTGCCGTTACATAACAAAATGTACGTTAGCAGGCAATACTTTAGAGCAGTTTGCTTTATTATGTGCTAAGTTAGAGCTTTACAATATCGATAATGAGAGAGACATTAAAATTCGGTATTGGGATAAAAGTAAGAAATATTCATCTCTCTTTTTATAATTTTATAAAATTTTCAGAAACTAAATTGAAAATATTTAAATACATGTGGAAAGTTAGCGTTCTACCTGAAGTAAAAATGCATATATGCTTAATTTTATATGGAAAATTGAATACTATAGAACATTAAAAAAAATAATGACAAAAAATGTTATTTTTGTAATAATAAAATGAAAAGTATTATACACTTATATTTTGAATGTAATATAACTAGATTTATTCTGGTAAAAACTCTCAATCTTTTTTATTTGAATTTAAATTATAGACATATTAATTGTGAATTATATTGGAATAATCTTAGATTTTTTTATAAGTGTCACAACAAATTTTTATTGGATACTATTTACATAGTAACATGTTGGTATATTTGGTTTGAAAGAAATCAATGTGTGTTTAATAATATTAGCATGGATTTGGAAAATTTAATATATGTAATTTCCCGATTTAGTTTTCAAATCCTAGTTATAATTTAAATAAAAAATTTAGTTTTAAAGAGTTCCTTAAAAAAAATAAAAGCTTATTTTATGTTTTTATTAGATTAGTATATTTTTATTTTATTTCATACATATGTATATAAATATATATCTATAAATATTAATATACATATATATGTTTTGATCCACCCATGAATAAAATTCTTAACCCGCTTTTAAAAAAAAATTGATCATACATTTTTGGTATAGTTTTCTTAGCAGCTTCAGGTATGCATACTGGATTGGATGGATTCAGCTATTTTGGAGGAATTGAGCACTCATCACATTTTTTGGTTTTTTTATTTTATGGACCTTAATTTCATTGGGGGTTTTATTTTATTTCATATTTTATGGGGTTTATCGCTACCTGTCGGGTATATTGACAGCTCTTTCAAGAAGCGTAAAATATACATGAGTGCTCTCCTCAACTAATAAAGGATCACTCATTTCTCTCAAAAATAATTTTCTTTATTACATTTTCGTTAAATTTTCGAGATGTTACATTTCAGTTTCTCTTTCTTCTTTCTCTATCTTTGTCTTTCTTCTCTCTTCCTCTTTCAAACCTAAATGAAAACCAAGAAATTTATACATCAAATCGACGAGCATGAAGATGTCTACAAGAAGATATCCATAGTTCATGAAATTAGGGAGTTTCAGAAAACACCAATTCTAGACAACAAAGTTTTATATGCTAATTATACAAATTCTAGGGTTTGGCAACGCAATTTCGTGAGTGGAAATCATTATTGGGCAATACACTACTCATATAAAAGTATTTTATATTATATGATCAATAATTATGGTAAATTATATAAGAATTGAATAAATTAGAGTTTGGAATTGAATATAGATGTTAATTCAGAATTAAATAAGTTTATTGACATTCAATTTAGGGGTTAAATTAGGATTAAATAGTGTAGGAGATGAATTTAATGTTAAATTATTAAGTTATTGATGATTAGTGTTTGATTTTGAGATATACAGATGATATATGGTATATGGATGGCTAGAGTAGTAGCAAATGATGTTTAAAAGAAGTACATATGTAACTAAACAGTAAACAATGGTTGCGGTTTGAAATTGGAAAGAAGAAACTAGTTTTAGATCATTAGTTTACAAACACTTGTAAGGTACACCAGTCCACTGATGTTGAGTAAACCGGTCCATCAGTGCACATTCTGAATGCCAGAATGATCTGGACCAAGCTGAAGCACTTTTACGTCAGCCAAGCTTATACAATATGGAAGGTGGGAATTAGCCACAAGGGCCTCTTTAGAAAGTAAAATTAATTTCTAGGACACACAACTAAAATAATTACTTTTAAGGAAAATACGCAAAATAATTAGTTTCTAGGGCCTAAAAATCTATAAAATTATGTCCTTGAAAGTAATTGGACAACTGATTTTGTCCTTGAAAGTAATTATTCTGCTGACTTTGGCCTTGAAAGTAATTATTTCAGATGTGTGTCCTAAAAATTAATTGGACTGCAAAGTTTGTCCTTCTGGTGAAATGCCCCGAATGGAAGTGTGCAACGTGTTGGTTTCTTAGGGATATCAGGGAAGTGTTTAACGTCCAGAGCCGTGCTTCGGTGATTGTATGTTGCGATGCTGTGTCGAATCTTTTGTAAAGGAGTTAGACTGTGTTTACCTATCCTTTATTTATACGCGAGTTTGTCTACGTTTATCTAACTCATGCTCTTTTTTACATTTACGGGATTAGTCTAGGCTTAACTATACCCCGAGTTAGTCTCTGTTTAACTAACTTTTGTATATATCGTTAGATTAGTTTTTGTTAACTACCTCGTTTTCCCTCTCTTCTGTATATTGATGGGTTAGTATATATTTAACTAACTCTAATGTACATTTAATATTGTTAAGTATGTGATAGTGATCCTCATACCATTATTACGATGGTCTAACTCTGTAAATGCAGGTAAGACGGGTTGAGGTAAAATAAGTATTAGCTCTCATATGATGCTTATGAAATCATGTTAGCAGTATATAATTGGTAATATTTTTACTCACTAGACATGTGTGTCCGACCCCATCCTTATACACTATAGGTTGACAGATTAGCTTTGGAGTGTATGGTGTTCGAAGATGGTGACTATGAAGACGTTTACATATGTTATCCATTGTTTTGTACATATTATATATATTGTGTGAAAATGTGTGTATGTATAAAGACTATGTGTAACTTATGATATATGTAGATGGATTTTTTATTTTATCTATATTGTATTTGATCCATCCCACTATGAGTTCTGAAAGATATTGTTAGTTAGTTCAATTTCAATATACTATTGAAATTGTTTAAACGATCGGGCTTTTCTATCTACAATGATTTTATGGCCTCAAAAATCTGAGTTGTTATGAGTTTACTACATTATCACCTTTTCATTTTCTAAACTAGTGCAACTTAACAGAAAGAGAAAAAAGAGCCTACTTGTCACCTTCTTGAAAATTGGAGAAAATTATATCGAATCTTTACAAAATCAAGTAGCAATCGACTAAAAATAAAGTCGAACACGTATCCACATCATCTGTGAATGATTCGACCTAAGTAGAGCTCGGGTATAGATAGAAGCCGATGTGTTCGGAGAAAGGATGTTGAATTAGTGGTTCTATGTTGATGATTTGTAGTGTTAAAAGGTTCTCATGAGTTGATTTGATTTAATCATATGAATATACTTGCATGCATGAAACTAGTAATGTGAATATCATAAATAAGTATTGTACAAATATATAATCAATATGTTTTGATCTTGGAAATGAATGTAATTAAGAATCCAAATTATCATACTTAAATCGAGTGTATTAGTATTTTTAGGTGTAACATGTGTATGGAATGAAGTTGTTTGAGTTAGTGAATTGTTTATGTTGTTGTACGAGAGTAGATGCGTCAGATGTTAGCAATATAGTGGCAACTCTGATGATGTGCATTTACAAAATATAATAATAGTAAATACCTTAATTATCCTGAGTAATTATTCTATTCTAGACCAAAGCTTACAAACAACTACCCCAAATTGCGATCATTCACTCCCCTTATCTTTTTTTATCATTTCCATTACTTCCACTTTAACTACTTCACTCATACTTCCTTCTCCTTCACTTTTGTGACCTAGCCTTCTCATTCCTTAGTCGTGCATTCATATCTTCCCATAGAAAATTATGATCAGGCCTCCTCCACTACCTATTCTAATCAAATCTCTCCATTCCTTCCTCTTACCCGTTCAATTCCTCTTTATATTTTGATCAATTATCATATACCATGTATCTACGACCAATTAAAGCCTAGACCATCATATGATCCTTGGTGGAGCTTATGAATGATTGTAGTGGAGTTTGCAAGTGTGGGATTGGGGTTGTGCGGTCATGGTGGTGTAGGGTTGTTGAGTGACTTCTATCTAATAGTGAGTATCGAGGAATGTTTAACTTGTCGATGATGAATGTGTTATTATTTCTTAGATTTGTGCAGTCAGTTGATTATGCTTGGGTGAATCAAGTGATACTTGGAAAATCCTAGTTGAAGATCTAAGGTAAAAGAGAAACTACCTGCAACTATTAAAGCTAACTAATTTACAAGAAAATGAAATGGTGGGCCGACGGCCCAATTATTCATTTGGAAGAAGGATAACCACTTCCTTGTTTTTATTTCATTCTATACCTGAAACTAAAACAAAAGCTTGAGTTCTTTAATGGTGCTTGCGGCGTAAATAAGAAGAAGTGAAGAAGAATTGAAATTAAGGGAATTAGAGACTTGATTAACTAGGAAATCAAGGTGAGTGACATACTCCATAATCCTTCTTTCTTCTTTGAATTTCTCACGACTAAGTTTTTATTAAGTGATTTTCGTACTTCTTGTGATCTTTAGGTGCTAAGAATTTAATATGATCATGGAAACAAATTATTAGAAGTGGATTTTGATTCACAAAATTTTTCCCTAAGAAAATAATTTGTTATGAAGTACTAGATGGCCGTGTAATATGGAAAATGGGTGAAAACTATGAAGATTGAGGAAATATGGATGAATAAATCATGATTAATTTTACTATAGATCATTTAAGACAAGTTTTGTGATTTCCAAAGGAAAATAACCATAGTCGAAGGCTTATGATAGGAAGCCGGAAGACAAATAACTATTGCCCATAAGTATTTTAATAAAAACATGTACTTTATATTAGGTTAATAGACCCGATCCACTTTTTCATTTGATGTCGATTATGTCAACAAGGTACTAAATAATGGTCAGAAAGGACAAGGTCAAAGGAATCAGAAGTCGGCACGTGGAAAGTTAGTGGTAGATGTGCATGAATAGTTTCCAATGTATACATAGGGCAATGTCAAAGGAGGTAGAGTTGAACCGTAACATAAATAATTTAAAATATTAAGTATAAAGGCTTAAGTAAAAATGTTATGAGATGCAAAGGTTGAGGCCAAGGTTGGTTAATCTAATGTCTTAACCGAGGGTCAAAGGCGATCGACGATTAAGGAGGAATTTTGGATAGAGAATGTGATTTCGGATAAATAAAGATTAATCTCATAAATCAGCAAAACTAAATGATAATAGGCTTCTTTATACAAGATCGAGGGTAATGATTGCTGATAGTATTGTAACTATCGGAAGAGGGTATAAACCAGAATGAGTGACTTCCGAAGCCAATGATGTATGCTAAAGCTTGATATGGAAAGACTATGACTTGAGACATTGATGACAATGCAATAAGTAATATTAATAACTGAAAGGCGATTGGTTGTAATGTTAGCTTAGTAACCAGCTAAGTGAAAAGTCTAATAGTGAACGGTTAGGTAGAAAGTTCGGTAGACGACATAAGGGCTAAGGTGGTTGTCAAGGAGCCGAAAGAAAAGGTGTAAGGCCTAGTGTGGAAACAGAAACCAAAAGCAAAGGTTAAGGTTTAGCGTGGAAACCAAAACCGAAAGCATTGGTGTAAGGCCCGAAGAGGCTACTGTTCGGACTATGAAAGCAATTGGTGTAAGGACTAGAGCAGCAATCAAGGGAATGGTGAAAGACGTAAGGTCATAAATGTCAGTCTAGAAATTGTAAGTGAAGTAGATGTAAGGCCTAGTTTGGCAACCGAAATATGGAAGTGTGGGTGTAAGGCCTTGGGTGGCAATCTAGAACGATGGGGCATAAGGTCTTAGTGGCAGTCGAAAGCTTAATTTGAATTTTAGTATAGCACAAGGACATAAGGCCTAAGTAGTAGTCGAAGGTTAATTTTTAACACTTCATTCATGAAAGGCATAAGGCCTTAGTGGTGGTAGCCGAATAGTAGGACTATAATGATATATATCTATCGAAAAAGTAAGTAAGGCCTTAGGGAAAGTCAAGGTTAGGGTATTTCAATTATATCAAAATACTGTAATATTTTCTATGGAACGAACTAAGAGGTTTGTTTCGGTTGTTGCTTCACAATATTGCTTTGTTAATAAACCAACAACTTAGGCTTGCTTGTGAATAGGATAATCCCGCATATTAGCAGAGCAGTCTTACTTTTTTCTTGTTTAGGGTAATATGTTACTCATATCAGATGTCATGTCGGACCCATGCTTTTATTCTTGTTTTTCCTATAAACTCGCAGGTACTCATTCGAGCAGACTGATTCTATAGGCTTAGACATGTTGCTTTTGGGATGGACGAATAAGGCAACCGAAGATGAAACAGAAGGCTTGGCTGTTATTTATGTTGTTTTAATTCTACTGTATAAAATGTTCGTGACTGCATCTTCATATGTGATGCACGACACTAATAGCAATGTTGTATTATATTTTTGACCCTGTGTGAGCATGACATTAGGATGTAAAATTGTTAAACTAAATATGTAATGCTATACTTCATTTTATTTATTTCTTCTCTGTTTACTTAAGACTGTATAATATAACTGATTTCATCTCTATCGTCAAAAGGTAATTCCAAGGTGACTACAGCACATTGGGGTTCCATCTTTCGGGTTTCGGAATGAGGGATGTTATAGTTAGTATCAGAGCGAGGTTATAGGGTACTTAAGTTAAAAAAAGTTAAGTAATATTAGATTATAGAAGACAAAACACCTTGGGGAAAGAATGCGCTACTATATGACATGTATTTTGCTAAATGAAAATATAAATGAATTTAGTAAGGGTTTTTGTATTATTGAATCACTTTCTTTTTTCCGTTTCCGATAAAGACTTTCTTAGCAGAAAATGGATTTGAGAAGTGGAAGGTCTAGGATTGGAGGTGCCAATACTAAAGGAAAGAATGATAGTACTTAGACCGTCTGAGGCAATGGTGGAGAAGAGCCTCCGAAAATAATGAATAAGGTAGTCTCACATGTTGTAAGCATGGATGTGCATGCCTTGTTCTGCCAGTTTATGGCGCAGATTATGAGAGAGGCTATGTCGAAAGTAGTCAAGCCAAGAACAAAGACTAGGGTGGATTTCTCTAAGTTAAGTCAGGACTGCAGGAGTCTCGGGGGTAAGATGTCTACCTAGAAGGAACCGACTTTGAAAGTTTTAGATTGACTAAAAGGAGTGAGCGTATTTTCTGGGATTTGGGCTGAATGGTGCATAAAAGAGGTGGTTGGCTTCTAGACAGCTGCATGAAGATGCCCTAAATTGGTGAGAAACAGTTTCTTTTGAAACTCCTAAAGAACATATCGCTTGGGAGCAGTTTTGAGAGAGGTTTAAGGCTTGGTTCATCTCCGACCCTCAAAAGAGTGTATTATTGAGGGAGTTTATTTATCTCATGCAAGTGGATCTTTCTGCTGAGGAATACATCCAAAAGTTTAACGCGTTGGCAAGGTATGATTGAGAATTAATTAATACCCTAATGAAAAAGAACGAGAAGTTTATTCAACGGCTGAAGCAAGGGCTGAATCATAAGGTGATGATGCATCTAGTGTCTCCTTATGAGTTCGTAGTGGATATGGCCCAAAGGTATGATAGTATGTACCGAGAGGAAAGGAAGGCCGAGGTGAAGCCAAAAGGAGAACGAAAAAGATGTTTGTTCCTTACTGAAAAGGGGGAAATGGACATCAACTAAAGGGGAAATTTCCGGAAGGGGGAGGCCAGAAGGGTATTTCGATGGTTACTTGCTACAATTATGGTCAGAAATGACATTATGATTCAAAGTGTTCACAACTAGAAGGAACAGTCAAGGTCAAGTGGTATAATTGTGATAAGCCGGGCCACAAGAAGAAGAATTGTCCAGAGCTGAAGCAGATAAGGTTGTTTACTTCGAAAAGGCCATCCTCAGGACCAACAACCAATGAGAAAGGGAAAAGAGTAGTCCTTGGTGGTATGATTTCCATTTCCAATTAGAGTTCTATTTGATACTGGAGCTACACATTCCTTCATTTCTAATGAGGTGGTTGATATAATAGTAATAGATTGTCTCCTACTTAGTTGCTTCGTTGCATGTAGTTAATTCAATTGATGGGTATGCCACTGTTGGGTTAAGGTATAATGATCTAGAATTTGTTCTGTGTAGCCATTCATTTTTGTGTAACCCATTTGTGTTTGACTTCAAGCGGTATGGAGTGATTTTGGATATGGATTGGTTAGTGTAAAATGACGTTCAAATTTATAGCATCAAAAGAATCATTGCTTGCTGGAACCCAAAATAGGGAGGAATGGTATAGGTATTGTTGTGTGCCATAAAAAGTCTAGAAGTGGTGGATAAAGTTTTTGTGGTTCGGGAATTTGTTGAGGTTTTTGAGCTTGTGATGGCTTACCTCCGAGTTTCGCATTAATTTGGTGCCAGGGGCACAACTTGTTAGCAGACTACCTAGAAGAATGCCACCAAAGGAGATGGAGGAATTAAAGAAGCAGTCGGTGGAACTTGAGCATCGTAGTTTCATTAAACCAAGTAGTTCACTATGGGGAGCCTCGACATTATCTATGAAGTAATCGAATGAATCACTTTAGATCTGTATCGACTATAGGGAGTTAAACAAGCTAACGGTAAAGAATCGTTATCCAGTTCTAAGTATAGACGATCTATTTGATCAGTTGAGTGGAGCTAAGGTGTTCTTGCAGTTAGATTGGGCTACCGGGTTCATCAACTTAGAGTTGTTAATGAGAATATTCCTTTGGTCGCGTCTGGAACAAGGTACGGTTCGTATGAGTGGTTGGTTATGTCCTTTGGGCTGACTAGTGCTCCGGCTTTATTTGTAGATTTAATGAATCGAGTCTTTCACGATCAATTGGACAGATTTGTGTTAGTCTTTATAGATGATAGCTTGGAATACACCAAAGATGAGCAAGATCATGAAATGCATCTTTGGCTGGTACTAGAGACCTTGAGACTGTTGGACCTGGGCTAGCCCGCAACGGAATTTATAGGTGAATTTAATGTTTTTTACCCTATTGGATCTTTTGTTGGGCCTATGAAGTCTAATTTATTTAGAACATTTCTAAATTTAATCTAAATAAAATCTTTATTTCATTTAAATTATAATTAATAGATTAAATTTTATTTTATTTATATTTTAAATTACATATAATGTACACATATGTGTCATATACATATATGTACATGTGTGCATATGTAACATAATAATCCATGTATGGTATAACATTCCCGTACATAATTGTTGGAATTTGCATCGCAAGGGACATGTTAGCTCATCTTATATGTATTATATGTTATCCAAATATATGTATGTGTGTACAAACTTGAATTGAGTATTAAAACAATATAAATATTCACACACACACACACACATAATATGTATTGTATAAATGTAGAATATTAATATATATACATATATATTTGTATATATTAAATTAGATATTAATTTGATAAATGACTATGTGTGTGTATTATATATGTATATTTTACAGCAATAAAAATAATATGTATGCATATAAAAATAATATATATAAATATACATGTATTTATATATAATTATATTTGTAATATCCAAAATATTTATAAATATATGAATTTAAATGTATATATTTATATTATATAATTATATCAATTATAAAATTAATTAAAATTATATATATATATATATATATATATTAGAACATTCCAGATCCGATACATGGCATAAAAATATTTTACTATAATTTTATATTATTAAATTATTTATATATAAATATATTAGCCGAAAAATATTAAAATAATATTAAAAATGATTTTGTAATATTATTTTCCAATTTTAAATTTTATGAAATTTAATTATGATATTATAAGGTTATGCAAAAGTTTCTATCATTTTCTGAGCTAAATTCTATTTTCTATTATTTATTTACTTTTGCTGTTATAATAAATAATTTTTTGAAAATAATAAATTAAACTTTTAAATTCTCTGATTTTGGCAGAAATATTATATGATGATGAAGAAATTTTATAAAATTTAAAATATAATTTTCAAAACATATATTATTTTATATAAATTATTTAACCCATATTTCGATTTAAATAATATTTAAAATAGTAATAATTATTAAAAAATATTTTGCTGTCGTTCAAAATTGTATTTGGTATAATTGAGTACGATGACAATCTCTCGGCTCCTAGGCATGAATTTCTTGATTATCTTCCTCATTTACGGCGGGAGTCACATACATGATATGTTCTGGGAGACTTCAATTGCATGCTTAAGGCCACCGATAGGTGTGGTGGAAGACCTCTAACACTTGCTGACATAGCCCCTCTTAATGACTCAATTTCAACTTCAAATCTTTTTGAACCTCCTTTCCTTGGACCAACTTACACTTGGAATAACAAAAGTAGTTTTGGTATCAGAACTATTAGTTGTCATTCATCAACTTAGCTATTATTACTCACTTTCCAAACACCATTATGCACATTCTTCCACCTCTGTTATCTAGTCACTCCCCAATTTTCTTGACCTTCGGGAGCAATGCTATTAGAAAGAACACAGGTTTTAAAATTTTTTACTTGTGGATCATTAATCCAGGTTTCTTTTCAACTGTTATTGCTGCTTGGGCAATTAAATTTTATGGTAACAAAATGTTTATTTTCCAGCAAAAATTAAGAGCTACTAAGAATGCTCTAAAGGGATGGGCAAAAGAAAATTTTGGTGATGGTGATAAGCTTCAACTGCCTTGACAGCATAACTTGTTGAAGTGCAGACCAAAATGCTGGAGGACCCAGGTAATATCAACTATTCTAACCTCGAGCATGATTTGTCCTTGCAGTTAACTGAAGCCATGACAACTGAACTAAACATGAAGAAGCAGAAGCTTAGGAAAGAGTGGCAGATACATGGAGACAGAAATACAAAATTTTATCATGCAACCCTTAAAATCAAGAATGCGAAGAGCAATATTTACCAAATCACAGATGAAGATGACCATTTACATGATACCCCAACCTCTGTGGAAAATGTTATTTTGGAATATTATATGAATCTGCTGGGCAAAGCAGGAAAACCTAATATTATTATTGATGAGTTATTCACTACACCGTTGCATGAGCTCAATTCCTATGATGTCAACCTTTTGTCTGAACAGGTCACTGATGCTGAAATTAAAGCAGTGGTTTTTGATATGAGTAGATCATCGTGTGGTGGTCCAGATGGTTTTAATGCAACGTTCTATGTTCACTGCTGGGACATTATAGCCACTGACCTTCTGAAAGCCGTCCACAACTTTTTGACTCATAGTAAGATGCTTGGATCCATAAATACAACAAACTTGGTGCTCATATATAAAATTCAGCATCCCTCTTCTGTCACCTCATTAAGGTCGATTGCTTGTTGCAACATAATTTATAGTGCATTTCAAAAGTTATTGCATCTAGGCTCAAGCAAGTGCTTCCTCGCATTATTTCTGAGAATCAAGCAACCTTTCCCCTTATCGTAGTATTATAGACAATGTTCTTCTAACGCATGAGCTAATGAATGGTTATAATCGTAGCTATATATCTCTGAGAGCTATGATGAAACTTGATATCAAAAGAGCTTGTGATTCTTTTCAGTGGGAAGCAATAGTTGGCATAATGTCTAGAATGGGCTTTCCCTGTCATTTTTTCAGCTGGATGCATACATGCTTGTCAACAGTGTCCTATTCATTGATATATAATGGAAAATCTATTGGATATTTCAAAGGAACGTGTGGAATTAGGCAAGGAGACCCAATCTCTTCCTACCTATTCATCATTGTAATGGATTTCTTCACTCAGCTGTTTGTCAAGCAAATTGTAATTAGAGAATTTGCCATCCACCCGAAGTGTAAGAATCCTTGTATTTCAACATTGCTTTCTGCTAATGATGTTCTCCTTTTTACAATACCTACCCAGTCTTCTTTTGAGATGCATTACTAAAGTGCTGAGGGGTTTTAAAAGTGAAACTGAGCTTCAGATAAACTATCAGAAGTCCTTCTTAACTATAGCTAGAGTGCCTGAAGATCAAAGGAACCTTATACATAACTCTTTTAATCTGCCAGCTCTCACTTCTGAAATCAATCACCTTAGTGTTCCCTTGTCATCTAGAAGAATTAGCATCTCTACTAGCTTGCCATTGTTTGAGAAGATAACCAGATCCATGAGTAGTTGATGTAGTAGAAATCTCTCTTAGGCAGGAAGATTGACAATCATCAAGTCCATACTGCAAGCCATGACTATGTTTTGGTGCAGATGCTTTTCACTGCCATCTGAACTAATTTTTAATATTAGTAAAGCAATGAATCATTTTCTATAATCAAGAAATATGCATTCAAGAAAGTTAATCCCCATAGCTTTTTCAAAGGTAGAGAGAGCGTTAAACAAGGGAGGGTTGGGAATTAAAAGAATGGGCTTATTTATGGAACTTAGCAACTTTTTCTAAACATTTTGATAGCTTCATCAACAATGATCAATGCTTGTGGGTGAGATGGTCTGCTAAGCACCATCTTAGCAAAAAGTAATTTTGGACAATGAAAGCTGCACCATTTTGTGGATGGGTGTGGAGATCTATTCTTCATCTGAGATCTACCCTGTTACCTCCTGTTCAATGTGTGTTATCTCCAACAAGCAATGTCTCCTTCTGGTTTGAGCCATGGTCGTCCATTGGCCTCTTGTTATGCAATGAGTTGTCCTATGAAGAAATGAGGCAATCTAGGATACCTTTGAGTGCTAGGGCAACTGACTATATTTTAGATGGATGTGTGAACTTACCTTACATTTCTAATCCTAGGGTGCAGCAGTTATGGAATCAGATCCAGAACTTTAAATTCCTGTTGGTAGTAGGGGTTATTTATAGACAAAGAGACATGTCAAGCATTCAATAGCAGCAGTTTATAAAGCTCTTGATGATTCTAAAAATGTCTCAAAATTCAGGTGGATCTCCAGAGTTTGGAATATGCAAAGTACTTAAAAATCTAACCTTATGTTGTGGAGGGTGTTGAGGAATGCATTGCTAACCAAAACAAAAATTGAACAACGAGGCATGAGTGTGGATACTTCATGAGAATTCTGTTATAGTTATATTGAGGATAATGTGCATCTGTTTTTTGGTTGTACATTTATCTATACTTTGTGGTCTAAGGTCTTTGCTAAGGGATGGTTTACTCCATCGGTGCAATTCTGTTATGATGAGTGGAATAGAATCTTTAAAGCAACAAGGTGGCATGATAAATGCTCACTGCACCTGCTTCTTGCACTTAAGGTGTTTGTTGAGGTGGTATGGCAAGAGAGAAATGAAAAGATTTTTTCAAAAAGAAAGTAGGTCTGAAGTGGTTTTATGCAATGAAATCTATGCTAGAACCAAGAGTGGTGCTGGTTCTAGTGGATTGCTCTCTGTCGATGAATTGGACAAAATTTGGCCTTAGGGTTTCCCCATTCATGTTTTTCATTTGTGTCGGTGTGTTGATTTTTCCTTTCTTTCATCTTTGAGTTTTGCCCTTGTAATTTTAGGTAGGTTGAGCTTGTTCTCCTACTCTTTTTTGTGAGTTTTTAATAAAATCTGGAAAGGGTCCAGTAAACCCTACTAGCTTTGCTAATATATGCATATATAAAATATAAGATCCATTTTTAACATAATATGATGGCATAAGCAATTATAGGTCATTTAATTTATGTAATATGACATTTTAATATTAATATAGATATAATTAATTAATAAATTTATAAAAATTAAAATAAATTATTTTTGTTATGCATACATCAGTTCTAAATAAAAAATTGTTTTATTATTATACAAATATACATATAACCATTCAATATGTGACAACATTCTTACATATAGGAATCTCACCAAACTAAAAAATATAATTATGATATATAAAAACAAGCAATAGAATATTATACATAAATTATAAGTTATATGAAATAATAAAACATATCAAAACCTATGCCTTGAGGTACACCTCGCTATGATGAATATCCCTCCTTAAAACTCTTTTCAATTCGGCAGACTGCTAATCTTGGGAAAAAATAGATATGTCTCCTACGTTACCCGTAATATGTGGAAGTATCGACGTAATTTCATAGAGTCATTCGGTTTGAATGCTACTTGAAAAACATAAGCTAGATGATGGAACGGGAAGACCTAGGATGTAGAAATTATACAAGAGTGATTCAGCAGATTTGGATTCCTATATATCCACTCCGGCTCGGTTATTGATAAAGTGAATAGATCTCCCATTTCTTGAAATCTCTCTTCTGATTCAAAATCATGGTGTAACGTGTATCCCCCTTTGTTTCAGTTATGGAATAGATGAAATAAATCCAAAAATGGATTTTTTTTTCAAGAATGAAATCCTATTGGAACTGCCCATATCTGGTTCATCCTTCGGAACCATATCATATCTCGAATTGTAGACCATTGACTATCCAACAATTGTTGATTTGAAATTGATTTGAGATGAGCTTTGATGGAGCTTTGTGTAGATGGGATCAGCCAGCAAGAAGATGAAAATGGTGGCCAAAAAGTTGCAAATGCATTAGGGTATTGAGTTCTTTTATAGTGGAAGGAATAGAGAGAAAAGTGGATCAAATCTCTTACCCATTCTCCCTAAATCCGAGCCATCTATTTCAAATACCCCTAGCCCATTTTTTTTAGCCGCCCCCACATCCTTGTGGTCGAAATTTCCATCCCATTTCATGGGCTTTAAACCCATTTTAAGCCCAAATAAATATTATTAACTAAATCTAAGTTAATTGCTTATCGATACCATACATCGATCGATATATTTATAACTATTATGAATATACAATAATATTTATTCCTCAAATCATATTCAAAATTTTATAATTTATATTTCATAAATATTAATTAATTTATAACAATTATAAACTAATCAAATCGTTTGGTCTAAAGAGAATTCATCATATCGGTTGCGTGACTCGTCAGGTGTAAATTTGATCTGCGATTAACATTGAACTATTCGAATATTAACGTTCACACGTCACTTAGCAGGTGATGTGACATTTTTGCCAAATTTATCACTTACTTAACTTTGGTATAATCCAATTTCACTTTATTATTAAGCGTTACCTGGTTGTGACATTTATTTACACCAATACTTTTCGTCAAAACTACATCATTTGGACTTATTGACTTATTGATTTGGTAATGGTCAAAATTCCAACATCATCCATATTCAACTCTATAGTCCAAACACAAAGTCCTTGGTTAAATAATAATAATAATTATTAACTGAAATGCTCTGGCCAGAGACTTTGACTTTGAGTTGACTTGAGTTGACCATGAAACTAACCCCATATAACAAAGGAGACAAATCCTCTCTTGAATAGTGCTTCACTTCCAATACTTCCACTCGACCAAACTATAGTCACTCGATGGAACGCCATGCCATGATTTGAAAATAATCAAAGTGGAGCTTTCATATTGAAGATCCACAATATTCTCAAGTCGAGTGAATTGTGTAAACCAGTCACATCGATATTTTCTGTTTAACCTTAGTTAAATTAACCAAAAGAAAACTATCAAGTGAGTCGACTCATGGTTATATAATAACCATCAGTATGTAGCCCTTAGGTGCCCCCAGCAGTCATGAGTATAATACACCACCCAACATTTGGAGAGTGTTACGTACTCTAGTCTCAATGATACAATGATATCCAGTTTCGATGCATCTTGACTAGGAACATTTAAAATGGTATATTTATTTTCATTATGATAAATTACTCATGGTTATAACACTTTGCAACTACTATAAGAAAATGTACCATTTAGGGATTATCTATTAAATATACTTTTAATTTAATTAATTAATACAACACATTATATCAAGTATATAATAGAAAGAAAACACCTTTTTTTCCGAATAAGATTGATTATCGATTTAGATATATGTAACAAATTACATAATTTCCTCTAGGGCTACCCCTAACTCTATCCATCTCGCACTTGCACTTGGGACCAATTATGAATCTTATTCCAACTTCTCCAATCGGTTTTATCTAAAACAATTGGGTTAGTCCCTAAGTGAACGGGTATGCTGTTATGTTTCAATATCCACTTTGTCAATCAACTCTCTCCGACGCTGATAACTATATTTAACATGTGGAACAATTCGAAATATGTCTCTCGACTTCTAGTGAGCTCTAAGTTCTGTTATGAACTATATCATGACATTGTTAACATATAATAATGTTATGCGATTCTCAACATTTGGAATTACCCTCAGCTCAGTTATAAATTTGTGCATTTATTATATATGTACATTGTTTTTATTGTGGCGCTATTCAAGTCAATGAATCAACTACAACCTCTCCTGTTTGAAAATTTTCCAACTTAAAGATCCTTAACTTGAATTTATTATTGACATATTATACTCAATATCACTTATGAATTTTGAGTCCGAACACTCCTTCATAAGGAGTTCGTTGATACTGTAAACGATTCTCTAGTATTTGCAAATACACAAGAACACTTCAAATTACCATTAGCGATATCAATTTGGATTTGATATTTCTTCATGTATCAAATAAATAAACAAATCATGATATCGTATACAACATAACATGTATGATAATTCCTATTGCCAATGCATAAGGAACTTATCTCACATGTTCTGTATTAAACAGTTTAGTAAAATGTCTTTGCGTATCGATTTGGGACATTCCCAATATCTTTTATACTCACTGTAAGAGACATCATTTACAAATCCATCGTCGAGTATTAAAACAACTAAGGCTGATTTTAATACAAATACATTGTTAAAATCAGCAACGTGTTGTTTACTTACAATTTAGAAATATGAATGTACCTTTTAACGTTCTTTCTTATGAAACCATGCTTCCTCTGCATTTTGATGGGTAATCAAACTATTTGATATTTCTATCAAAATATTTGTTCAGTTCCGATGCTTATAAAATGATACTTTCTATCATTTCTGGGATCATATCCAAAGACTCACAAACTCAATATCGCTCCCACCGACTTCAAGACATTTTGGTTATTATGTGTAAACATCTTACTTTGAATCATTACTTAGAATTTTCCGTTTTAATACATACGTACCAAAACATAAAGTCATACCAAGCGATAATTTTGTGAGTAAATCCGAATAAACTTGAGCACGTCAAAGGGTGAATCTAATACATTAATTTCAACAACTGAAATTTATGGTAATATTCTTATCAATGTGGCGCACTACTTTCCAACAAAATTCGTCTTTCTCATAAAGACAGATTTGTGCCAATGGATTATATCCCTTTGGATACAACTATCAAAATCATATTTTGATAATGTACTTGGAATCTATTTTGTATCTGCGCATCATACCATATTATAGAGTCAATACTCTTAATGGTTTAATTAAACAACCAAGGTTTATATATTTTCGACATTGATAAGAACCACATAGTTTCTATTCAATATGTGAGAATACTTATTAGACACTCTAATGCGATGTGTTCATTTAGGTTAGTTAATTTAATTCACCTCGTAGTAGTCAATTTATCCTTGGATCATATCCAACTCCATTTTACTACCAATAATTTCTCAAAAAATTCCTTCACTATGAAGTTGGCATTTTTTGAAATAACAATTGTTTCTTAATGCAATGTAACACATATTCATAAACACTTGAATTGCCTTTTATTTAAAACTGATTTAGTTTTAGTTTACAAAACTTATGTTCAAAACATAAATATGTCATCTAATGCCAGTCCTTCCTAAACTCCTTTTGGGGATATTCATACAAGATTCCTTACGAACAATTATCACATGCAGACTTTTGACTCGCACAAACTACCAACTTCTTGGCCTAGGATATATTGGGATTTCTTATAAACCCTTATCTTGTATGATTTTTTAAACTATTATTTAAATGAAATAATATTAACCTTGTGTACTATTCTTAAGTACATGATCTTATAGAAAGAAGTTAACTCAACTTCACTCAAAATTAATCATAATTTGTCCAACCAAGTTCGATTACTCCTTATCGATAAATCATTATGTACCACGAGGACGAGTAACTTTTGAGATTGAATCTCATTTTTAGGTACGTTTGTAACCCTTTCCAATGTACTCATATATTCGATCAAATCGAATAATTTTGTTTTACTACATGTTATTTTATTTACTTTCATTTTATACTATATGATCTTATCATAAACATACCACTTGTGTACCAAATACACAAGTCCTTGTTGGTGATAAATCATCGATGAATATAACCAAGTATGTGGAACCTATTTGGTACTAATAGACTTGTGATTGTATACATCAGTAAATATAAATCCAAAGAGTTCATCAACTCTTATGACGCTCCCACTAAATGGATGCATAACCCTTAATTATTTGAGATATAATTAACCAGTATTATACGATTCATAATCACATAATAAAAAATTATTTTTTAAAACTACGACTTAGTCTATAATTCAAAAATAATTCTAAATAACTTTAAATACTTTATTATTTTCCAAATACATCACTTTTGTTGTGAAGACAAATACCATATAGTAGTTTTATTTCATTATGAATATTCATAATATTCACATCTAAATATAGCTATATTTATTTTTCAACCGGCACTGATAAAAAGTCATTATTTCATAAATAATATCCGGTATGTTTACATAAACAATTTTCGTAATTTGATGCAATCAATCAGTGCTATATGGCATGGTTACACTATTTCCACCATTACTATAATAGCGTACTAAATTTGGATGTCCATCATTCACTTAATATAGATTATTTATTTCATTTTCTGTAACTATATTTCAACGGAGATTTCTTTGATCAAATATCTTGAACTCAAAAAATAAATCTCATAAAAAATAATTATCTATGTGAAAATACATTTTAGAATAGAAATCACATTTCTTATTCCAATATTAATTATCAATTATTATTACAATTCTCATTTTCTATATTTCTTTATGAAACAGAAGTGGTCACTCACGCTCTTCATCCCAACTATACCTTAAATCATATCTACTCTTGTACATTTTTTATTCTTTCTAAATGGTCAAAACATTCAAAAGAATGTCCTACTACAATATCATAATGAACTCTTTACAAAAAAACACTCGATTATCCTTAACATTTAAGGACATCAAATATGTTGCACTTTGCATAAACTGATCAATAAATGACATTTCAGTGATCGAGTTCTTAGGTTTACATTGTAATTTTGGTCTAGCGTTACATTTAATACAATACGACCCTTTTGTAATCAATCAAGTTGAATACTCGATCTCGCACTATGGTTTATTTGGTTTTTTGGATGAACTAATTTCATCGAAATATCGTACATTACAAACTTTTACCGTTCAACATATAATATTTATATGCCATTGTATATGGATCAAATATTCATAGTCTTATATTGCTTTTAGGGTTCAAAACTCATAGAATGCAATACACGGTCTCGATCAAAAAAATGAGTAAGTGACCAAATTACGAATGTATTTAGTAGTTATAAAATCAGGCGCTTGCATGGGTATTGAAACATTAACATGCAAGAAGCATTTATTAGTAAGTATATGTTATATTTTTATTTGTCAATCTTTGATTCAAATCATTTGTATATCTTAATTGATAAACGTTTTACCAATCGTATTAGATGCATAAATTTATCATTGTAAATTATTATAACATTATATAGCATAAGTTCTTTCAATATTAGAAAAGTTAAATGTTATCATTTTATTTTACTAATAAGGCTCCTAGTAGTGTTTTATGTTTTACCAAACCCTAAGTCAAAACATAGAAGTCTTTTGACTTCATTGGTGAGTGTTAAGACTCATCCGTCTTGGAATTCTGACCTTGAGTCTACTTAACAAGTCATAGCTCCACGGACGATGGATAACACCTTATCGTTTGTATTATATACAACCCCTAACCCTTTGGTACCTTGTCCTAATTCCACTTCGATCTTAAGTCTACTCAACAAATCAAAATGTAATTATTCACTCGTACCTACCATATCGAAACGACCTAAGTATAGTATATGTACCTTGAGTCTGCTCAATAAATACATATATTTATCTCACCTCGTCTTTTCAATATATCAATAATACTACGCATAACATCCCTAGCTTGAATCTGCTCAACGACTAAGGAGTATGCAAGTAATTTATTAATATATATGTTGTAGTGGACAACATTATATTGAAGATTCATAATCTTCAATATATTATATTGAGTGATATCGACTCATGGAATAATGCATTTATTATGAAATACCCTTGTGATTTAAGTGTCAGACACATCTGAAAACACAGTATACATACATTTATTTATGTATTTATTCCTTAAGTCTAATTAGAGTTTCTTAATGTTCCACCTTTACTTTATACATTCATATTATATAAGTTTTATTATTATATAACTTTTATATTTTATATTACTTATATAATAGTCTTATGTATAACATTATCTTAATTAAATATTATTTAATTAATTTTTAGTTAATTAACATTTTAATCAATTTTATATTATTAAAATATAACATTTATATTAAATATTTATTACATACTATAACCTTTATAGTATCACACATATATCTTATATATGCATATATTCATTTAATTAACCTTTTATTAATTAACCTTTAATTTATTTATTTAATTAATTAAATTAAATTAATTTATTTGAATAAATAATTTTAATTAAATTATATTAATTTCAAAATTCAATTTATATACATACATGTATACTATGTTATTTTAAACATTTTAAAACAATATAACATATATCATAATATATAATAAAAGTATACATTTATTAATTAATTAACTTATTTATTTTATTAATCTTATTAATAAATTTTGAAAATTTGAAATTAATATTTATTTTCAAGCATTTTGAAATTTTTATTGTATAATAATATTTGTATATCTTATTTTAAATTTACCTTTTAAATTAAAAATCTTATATTTTAATTTTCAAACAATTTTAAAGATTAGCCCAAGGCCCAATACAAATTTAGTCCTTTTCTATTAGGGACAACTTTTAGCAGTGAGCTTAATAGTTAACCCTAACCTGATTAATTTAGACCACATAAGCTATTGGGCTCTGATACCATTGTTCGAACTAGGCCAGCCCGCAGCGAAAGTTATAGGCGAATTTCATTTTTTTTACCCTATTGGATCTTTATTGGGCCTATGAAGTCTAATTTATTTAGAACATTTCTAAATTTAATTTAAATAAAATCTTTATTTCATTTAAATTATAATTGATAGATTGAATTTTATTGAATTTATATTTCAAATTAAGTATAATGGTACACATATCTATCATATACATATATTTGTGTGTGCGCATGTGTAATATAATAATTTGTGCAGGGTATAACATGCTCATATATAAATCTTAGGATTTGCATCGCAACAGATATGTTAGCTCATCTTATATGTATTGTATATTGTCCAAATATATGTATGTATGCGTGTGTGTGTACACACACAAACTTGTTATTTAATTGAGTATTAAAACAATATAAATATTTACATATATATAATATTGGATAAACATAAAATATTAATATATATATATATTTGTATATATTAAATTAGATATTAATTTGATAAGTGACTATGTATATATATTATGCAGTGTTATATCCATATATATATATATATATTATACATCTATATTTTACCGCAATAAAAATAATATATATATATATGTATATAGTTGTATTTATTTATAATTATATTTGTAATATCCAAGATATTTATAAATATGTGAATTTAAATGTATATATTTATATATAATTATATCAGTTATAAAATTACATATAAATTTTTATAACATTCAAAATCTGATACACAACATAAAAATAATTTATTATAATTTTATATTATTAAATTATTTATATATAGATATATAAGCCGAAAAACATTAAAATGATATTAAAAATAATTTAGTAACATATTTTTTTAAATTTATATTTTTGAAATTCAAATATGATATTATAAGGTTACACAAAATTTTCCATAATTTTATGAGTTAAAATTCTATTTTTATTATTTAATTAATTTCGATCATTATTATAAATGATTTTTTTAAAATAATAATTTGAATTTTAAATTTTGGGATTTTAGCCGGAAAATTTTATGATGATGAAGAAATTTTATAAAATTTAAAATCTAATTTTCAAAACATATATTATTTTATATGAATTATTTAACCCATATTTCGATTTAAATAATATTAGAAATAGTAAATAGTTATTAAAAATTATTTTTCGATCACCTAAAATTATATTTATTATAAATTTGCATATATATAATATAAGATCAATTTTTAATATAATATGATGGCATAATTAATTATAGGCATTTAATTTATGTAATATGACATATTAATATAGATATAATTAATTATAAAAATTAAAATAAATTATTTCGGCTGCATATACATCAGATCTAAATAAAAAAATTATTTCTTTATTATACAAACATACACACATATAACCATTTAATATGTGACAACATTCATACATATAGGAATCTCGCCTAACTAACAATATAATTATGATATATGTAAACAAGCAATAGAATATAATACATAAGTTATATGAAATAATAAAACATACCAAAACCTATGCCTTGAAGTGCACCTTGTTATGATGAATATCCCTTCTTAGAACTTTTCTCAATTCGGGAGACTGCTAACCTTTAAATTGTAGACCGTTGACTGTCCAATAGTTGTTGATTTGAAATTGATTTGAGATGAGCTTTGATAGAGCTTTGTGTAGATGGGACCGTCTAGTAAGAAGATGAAAATGGCGACTAAAAAGTCGCAAATGCATTAGGGTTATGAGTTCTTTTACAGTTGAAGGAATAGAGAGAAAAGTAGATCAAATCTCTTACCCATTTTCCTTAAATCTGAGTCATCTATCTAAAATACCCCTAGCCCATTTTTTATCCACCCCTACATCCTTTTGGTCGAAATTTCTAGCCCCTTTCCAGGGCTTTAACCCATTTTAAGTCCAAATAAATATTACTAATTGAATCTAATTTAATTACTTATCGATATCACATATCGATCGATATATTTATAACTATTATAAATATACAATAATATTTAGTCCTCAAATCATATTCAAAATTTTATAATTAATATTTCATAAATATTAATTAATTTAAATAATTTATAAAAATTGTAAACTAATTAAATCATTTGGTCTAAAGAGAATTCATCATATCAGTTGCTTAGTTATTCGGCAGATTTGGATTCCTATATATCCACTCCGGCTCGGTTATTGATAGAGTGAATAGATCTGCCATTTCTTGAAATCTCTCTTCTGATTCAAAATCATGGTGTAACGTGTATTCCCTTTAGTTTCGGTTATGGAATAGATGAAATAAATCCAAAAATGGATTTTTTTTAAGAATGAAATCCTATTGGAACTGCCCGTATCTGGTTCATCCTTCGGAACCATATCACATCTCGGATTGTAGACCGTTGACTATCCAACAGTTGTTGATTTGAAATTGGTTTGAGATGAGCTTTGATGGAGCTTTGTGCAGATGGGATCAGCCAACAAGAAGATGAAAATGGCGGCCAAAAAGTCAAAAATGCATTAGGGTTATGAGTTCTTTTATAGTGGAAGGAATAGAGAGAAAAGTGGATCAAATCTCTTACCTATTCTCCCTAAATCCGAGCCATCCATTTAAAATACCCCTAGCCCATTTTTTTAGCTGCCCCCACATCCTTGTGGTCGAAATTTACAGCCCCTTTCATGGGCTTTAAACCCATTTTAAGCCCAAATAAATATTATTAATTAAATCTAATTTAATTGCTTATCGATATCACATATCGATCGATATATTTATAACTATTATAAATATACAATAATATTTATTCCTCAAATCATATTCAAAATTTTATAATTCATATTTCATAAATATTAATTAATTTAATTAATTTATAACAATTATAAACTAATTAAATCGTTTGGTTTAAAGAGAATTCATCATTTCGGTTGCGTGATTCGTCAGGTATAAATTTGATCAGCGATTAACATTGAACTATTCAAATGTTAAAGTTCACACATCACTTAGTGGGCGGTGTGACATTTTGGCCAAATTTATCGCTTACTTAGTTTCGATAAAATCCTATTTCACTTTATTATTAAGCGTTACCCAGTTGTGACATTTATTTACACCAATTCTCTTCATCAAAACTATATCACTTTGGACTTGTTGAATTTGGTAATGATCGAAATTCCAACATCGTCCATATTCAACTCTACAGTCCAAATATAAAGTACTTCGTTCAATAATAACAATTATTATTAACCGAAATGCTCTGGCCAGAGACTTAGATTTTGAGTTCACTTGAGTTGACCATGATACTAACCCCGTATAACCTAGGAGACAAATCATCTTTTGAATAGTACTTCACTTCCAATACTTCTACTCGACCTAACAATAGTCACTCGATGGAACGCCATGCCATGATTTGGCTATAATCAAAGCGAAGCTTTCGTATTGAAGATCCACAATGTTCTCAAGTCGATAGAATTATTAAATTAGTCACATCGATATTTTCTATTTGACCGTAGTTATATTAACCAATAGAAAACTATCGAGTGGGTCGTTCCATGGTTGTCCTATAACCATCAGTATGTAGCATCTAGGTGCCCCCAACAGCTATGAGTAATATACTATCCAACATTTGGAGAGCGTTACGTACTCTAGTCTCAACGGATATATCGATATCCAATCTCAATGCACCTTGACTAGAAACATTTAAAATTGTATATTTATTTTTATAGTGATAAATTACTTACGGTTACCACACTTTATAACTGCTATCACAAAATGTACCAGTTATGGATTTTATATTAAATATACTTTTAATTAAATAATTAACTAACACAACACATTATGTATAATAGAAAGAAAACACATTTTATTTTGAACAAGATTGGTTATCGAGTTAGATATATGTAATAAATTACATAATTGCCCCAGGGGTATACCTTTAACTCTATCTGAGATAACACAAGTTGAAGGAAAAGTTTTCTAAGTGTTATTTTCAAAAACCGACAGTAAAGTTCCTAGGCCATGTGGTTTTGAAGGAGGGGTTAGCTATGGATCCTTGAAGCCTTGAATGATTGGTAGAGAACATAGACAATTATAGAGGTAAGAAGTTTCTTGGGGCTGATTTGATACTATGGGAGATTTATTAAGGAATTCTCTAGGAAAGTAGCGCCATTGACCAAACTTACCCAAAAGAATGAAAAGTATGTTTGGACAAGAGAATGCGAAGCAGCATTCCGAGAGTTGAAGATTCGGCTGATAGAAGCTCTAATTTTAGTTATGCCATAAGGGAATGGGGATAAGGTTGTGTACACAGATGCTTCGGGTTCAGCTTTGGGAGCCAAGTTGATGTAGAAGGACAAGGTTATAGTTTATGCATCTAGGCCGTTGAAACCCTATGAAGTGCAGTATCCAACTCATGATCTACAGTTAATGGAGTTATATTTTCACTAAAGATTTGGATGCATTATTTTTTAGGGGAAAGTTTTGAACTGTATATTGGTCATAAATCCTTGAGATATTTGTTCTCAAAGAAGGAGCTGAACACGAGGCAACAAATATGGTTGGATTTCTTGGCATCATATGATTTTGAGATAGAGTATACCCTAATGAAAGGAAACAAAGTTGCTAAAGCCTTGAGCCGAAAGCAACAGAATTGTGTCTTGGCAATGATCGAGGAGTGGAACGTCTTAGAGATGCTGGCTTCTTGTGATGTGTAGATTCAACCAAAAGATGGTATGAGTCAAAACTCGGTGGTTTTGTCTTGCTTAGAAATCCATCCAATGCTCATGGATTGAATTGTCGGTAGAAGGAAGGTCTGCTCTATGCTGAGAGGATCAATGACTTGAAGAGTAGTGTCAAGATCAAAGAACCAAAGGACTTTGGTATCAATGAGAAAGATTGTCTTCGGAAGAAGGGGAAGCAACTTGGTTGGCTGAATTATATGTAAGGACTGTAGTGACACTTCATGGAGTTCCAAGTACTATAGTGAGTGATCAAAACCTATTGTTTGCTATGAGTTTTGGCAATGTCTATATACTACTTTGGGTTCAAAGTTGTGTATGAGTATTGCTTACCATTCATAGACAAATGGCCAGACCGAGAGGGTTAATTGAGTACCAAAAGGTTCGCTATGATCTTGTATGCTAGACTTTAGTGAATCTTGGGAAGATCACTTACACTTAGTGGAATTTTCATACAACAATAGTTATCAATCCAGGATTGGGATAACACCTTTTGAGGCATTGTATGGAAGGCTTTGTAAGTTGCTAGTAAATTGGTATAAGATGTGAGATAGACTCCTGTTAGGTCCGGATCCTGTAAGATAAGCTTTATAGAAAATCGGATTGATTCGGTAAAGGATAAAAGATGCTTGGTCTAGGCAAAAGAGCTATGCTGATAGGAGACGGAGAGACTAGGATTTTGACCTGGGTATCGTGTATTTGTGAAAGTATCACATATAAGAGGCCGCATGAGGTTCGAGAAAGCCGGAAAGTTAGCATCAAGATATGTTGGCTCGTTTCTAATACCTGATAGGATTGGTAAAGTAGATTATTGAGTCGATCTACCGAGTGCTTATGCCGGGGTCTATAATGTGTTTCATTAATCACATTTACATAAGTGTATCCGAGACCTTAAGCATTCTGTTATTTTGAAAGCTATGGAAGACTTGCTTGTTGAACTAGATATGACCTATATAAGAAAACTATTCAAATTGTAGATCAAGATGTCCAAAAGCTTAGGAACAAGGAGGTAAAGCTTATTCAGATCCAATGGAGTGAGGACTGGGATGATTATACTTGGGAAACGGAGGATATAGTCAAGAGGACTTATCCCATGTTATTTGTTTGGCTTAGCATGTATGTTTGTTATGTTTGGTTGTATGCCCAACCCCCCTCCACACAAACACATATGATATTACAGTTGGTTTTGTTATGTATTGCACTAATACATTTTGATTGAGACACATAGGTGAAGAACTCATGTGTGTGCATGTTAAAGTAGGCATAAGAAATCCTAGAATTTATTATCGTACATTGTTTGAATTTCGAGGATGAAATTCCTATTAAGGGGAAGCCTATAACACTTCATAACTTAAAAACAATTAATTAATTAATTAATTATGTGAATAAATAAAATAGAAATAGTGGAAATGAGCAAATATTCATAAGATGTTTGTTGACTCATTATGCTTGTGCGAATCAATTGGTACTAGAAAATTCCTAGTTGAAAATCTAAGATGAAAGAGAAATTAAATGCAACCGTTAGAGCGAACTAATTTATAAGAAAAGTAAATGGTGGGATGGAGGCTCAGTTATTCATTTGGAATTATAATAACCACTTCCCTCTTTTCATTTCATTCTATACTTAAAACTAAAACAAAATCTTGAGTTATTTAATGGTGTTGACAGCCTAAACAAGAAGAAGAAGTAGAAGAAGATTTGAAACTAAGGAAACTAGAGATTTGATTAACTAGGAAATCTAGATGGGTAATATATTTCCTAATCCTTCTTTCTTCTTTGAATAACAGGCCAAGTTTTTGTTGAATGATTTTCGTACTTCTTATGATCTTTAAATATTGAGAATTTAATATAATAATGGAAACAAATTATTAGAATTAGGTTTTGACTCATAAAATATTTCCCTATGAAAATAAATTGTTATGAATTATTAAAAACCATGTAATATGGAAAATGGGTAGAAACTATGAAGATCGAGAAAACATGAATGCACAAATCATGATTAATTTTGCTACAGATCATTAGAGACAAGTTATGTGATTGTCAAAAGAAAATAAGCATAGCTGAAGGGCTATATTAGGAAGTCAAAAGGCAAATAACTATTGTTAGAATGTATTTTAATAATAACAAGTATTTTATATTGGGTTAATATTGGAGATACACTTTCATGCTGAATATGTCAACAAAGTACTAAATAACGGTCAGGAAGGACTAGGTCAAGTGAATCAGAAGTCGACTCATGGAAAGTTGGTGGTAGATGTGCAAGACTGGTTTCTAACTTATACATAACGGCAATGCTAAAGGAGGTAGAGCCGAAACAAAACATAAATCTTAAGATAAAGGCTTAAGTAGAGATGTTAGGAGAAGCAAAGTTTGAGGCTAAGGTTGGTAAACCGAAGGTCTTAACCGGGGACCGAAATAGTCGATGGATAAGGAGGAATTATAGGTAGAGAAGGTGTTTTTAGATAAATTAAAAATTGATCTCATAAATCGCCGAAACTAAATGGTTACATGCTTCGTTATACAGAACCAAGGGTAGTGAATGTTGATAGTAGTGTAACTCTCAGAAGAGGGTATAAACCGGAACTACTAACTTTCAGAACCAATGATGTATGCTAAGACTTGAGATCGCTTAGACTAGGACATGGGGCATTGATGGTAATGCAATAAGTAATATTAATAACCAAAAGGTAATTGGTTGTAATGTTAGCTTAGTAACCAGCTAAGTGAAAAGCCTAATAGTGACCAGTTAGGTAGAAAGTTCGGTAGATGACATAAGGCTTGAGGTGGCAGTCGAGGAATTGAAAGTAAAGGTGTAAGGCCTAGTGTAGCAACCGAAAGTGAAGGTCTAAGGCCTTGTGTGACAACCAAAACCGAAAGCATAGATGTAAGGCTTGAAGATACAACTGACCGGACTATGAAAGCAATTGGTGTATGGCCTAGAGGAACAACGAAAGGAACGATAGAAGATGTAAGGCCGTGAATGGTAGTATAGAAACTGTAAGTAAAGTAGGTGTAAGACCTAGTTTGGCAACTAAAATATGAAAGAGTGGGTGTAAGGACTTGAGTGACTTAGTGTGGCTATCGAAAGCGAAGGTGTAAGGCCTAGTGTATCAACCGAAAACTTACTTTGAATTTTAGTATAGCATAAGGGTGTAAGGCTTAAGTGGAAGCCGAAGGTTAACTTTTAACTCTTTGTTCATGAAAAATATAAGGCCTTAATGGCAGCCAAATTGTAACACCCCACCACTATACCCATATTACTCAAGAGTATTAATGAATAATATTATCGAGTAACATGGAAAATGAGGCGATGTGGGTGAGACACATGAATATTCCCTTGGACCAACACTGAATACGTTACATAATATAATAATCACTCACCTCGATGTAAACAGCTTCGGTACAAAGCAATAAACATGTGTGGTGCCCGAGGATAGAACAATACACAATATAAAATAAATCACAGAGGACACAGAGTCATTGACGCGGCGATAGAAATATAATACATCACATAAATCTGAGTGGGATACAAAAAGTCAAATTCCCACTAAATCTTAATTATATACACAAGATAGATCCTATACATATGATCCAACATCATAAAGATACACGAGTCCAAATACACAATATATAATATAGCTAATAATCTAATCTCCAACTAAGCCTAATAAGCAATCCGGTCACATTGTCCCTGAACCTGGAATGCCTTGGACTGACCCGAGTATTATATAAATAATAAGCGGGTCAGACTATGTCTATATTTAATGGTGAGAATATATATGATATCTCAAGGAATAATATACACAGCATAATAAAAAATTTATCCAAAGGAATAATGAAACATCCACGACACATCGAACAACATCCATCACCCATCAAACATCAAAACACTATTATACAAATCACACAACATTCATCAAGCATCCATCGCACAAAGCATACATTGCAAACAACAGACCACAAACATCAATTATTCATATTTATTTAGCAGTAATAAATTTATTCATTTTATTCTTCATTTTTAATTTTGTTACTACTACTGTTATTATATGTGTTGCTTTAATGGTATTGCCAGAAGCTGCACTTGAACCTCGGTGCTTCTCAAGTGCAAAGGGAGACCCAACTCGTAATATTTTTGTGAGCATCATCACCAGACTTTAGCTGCAAAATACATTGTACGTCGATTCCTTGTTTCCTCGCCTCCTTGCTCCCACTCCCATTATCAACCTCCTCGCTCGTTTTAATGGTATTGACAGCTTGTACGAAACGCTGTCAAAGTGATGTTTCAACAGCGTTTATCAAAAAGCTGTTGTAAGTTCTGTATATACGACAACATGTCGTTATATAGCGTTTGAACTAACACTGTTGTATCGTATTACAGCGTTCAAACGCTGTTAAAATCCTTTTGTGGTGTAGTGGGCCCGTGCAACAGACTGTGACCATGCGACGAGGGGGCCCTATTGCCCCAACCATTGACGAGCGACCCCTTGGTTGGTCAAGCTAGGATGAGGCTAGCAAAATTACTTCTGGCCGTCACATCCTTGTTGAGACTTCGTACTCCTTGTTCCACTCAAAAGCGGAGATAATCACATTCCCGCTTTAAATTAAAATAAGTAAGAATATAATTTACCTCACACGTCAACTCAGAAATCCAAATAATGTCAATCAATATAGGTGCATAATATGGAATAATCCACCGACATGCAAATATCAAATACTTGGTCCTCAATTAATTATTCGACATTATACTTGTGTTGAATTAATAAATATACCCCGTATGGACATCCCATAGCACCCGGTGAAATATAATTATATACACAACACCATAATTAATCAACATTAAACAAATTTCCGCTTCGCTTATTAAGTCACTCGCTTAAATCGCTTTTATATTCATAATTCTTCAATTTTATTATTTTATAATTCAACACAACAAGTAATTATAATTTCATCTCGTTCGTAACAACCAATCAACAATCGTCCATACACATCAATATATTATTTAACAAAATGAAGATTTTTATTTCAATATATTTTATTTCATTTTTGTTTCCCTCTTTTTTAAAAAATACTTCATTTATATTTAGTCACAAAACATCACTCTTACTTATTTTCTCTTTTTAAAATAATAATTATTAATTATCTCATCTAATTTCAAAATTTATATTTCAAAACAATTCATTTGATTTCGAAGAAATTTTTATTCAAACCCATTAATAAATCATATAAACTTAATAATTACTTTCACTTCTAGTTACCACTCTAACATTATTAAAATACTTCAAATCAAAAGAGTATTCCCATTCCATAAATATTTTTGAACTCAAATTTATAATTTCAAAATTCATCTTTTAAGTTCCTCATTTATTTTCAAACTTCTTTAAACCAATATTATTGATAAGTAATTCATCAAACTCAAATCCTACACCATATAATTTATTCCCAAAATATCCTTCCTTTTTTTATAATCAACGAAATTTAAATAAAAATATTCAAACTTCATTTGTTTTATTCCAAAACTCATCATTTAACAAATAAATTTTAATTCACAATATCTTCAAAATCATTCAACTTATAAATATTTTTCCAAAATCATTCTTCTTTCAAATTATCCATTAATTCAATAGTTTCAATATTAAATGAAAACATCTTTCTAGCATCCAATATTTACCTCTAAATTAAATTTATTTGTTTCCAATTTACATCTTTTAATTCATTTATTTTTCTTTTTCAAACAATTTCCTATATCATTTGATTATTTGTAATCATCTAATTACTACTCAAACAACATAAATCTACAATCAAACATCAATCATCACAACATTATATCATTCATAATTCACTACAATTCCAACCAAGTCAACTATATCAATAAACAATCATCAACAAACAATTATTCGCAACCAATAACCAACCATCAATTCGACCAAGCAATCAAGTCAAACAATTTTATGGGGGAATACTCATTAAATAAAAAGAAATAGACATAGTTGTGATTGATATTAACTCGCAGAAACGATGCTTGCTCAACCAAATCAGCGATAATTATGAGCGTACGTGATTCAGCCTTCTACTTCGCACAACAATCATGACTGTACCATCTTCCAATCGCTGCCTTCAAACCACGTCGTCCACCATCTCCAACATCAATCAACAACTGCCGCAGCCATCTATCATCTCTTCAATTCTCCGCCACGTCTTTTTTTATCCAAGCTAGTACTCACGTTAACCTAGCCTCCATTACCTGCGCCCAACATCCACTGCCTCTCTCTCCATTACCAGACCCAACATCCGCTGCCACACTCAAACGCCATCTCTTCCCTCACGTACACTCCTCTTCCCTAATTATCGCCACTACCTGCAATTACTTTCACCAATCGCGACCGTTCTTAGGTCCTAATTTCCAAGCTACGGCCTGACACAACATTCACCCCTTCTCACCTCGGTCGTGAATCATCTTCTTCAGGTTGGCGACCCATCATATCGCGGCGTTGATCGATTGCACAACTTCTTTCTTTGTTTTTTTAATGAGGTCGTGGTTTTTTTCTTAAAGGCCAGGTCGTGGGTTTTTGATTTGGGAAGAGGATTTAGGGCGTAGTTGAATAATATGGCTCGGATTGATTAACAGGGCTTCGGGCTAAATAAGGAAGCAAGAAGAAATATCCAAAAGCATGGAGAAAGGAAGTAGGTTTGAACTGATATAGTTTTGGGTCTTGTTTAACAAAGAGCTGGATTATAATTAATTTACTTTGTGCATTTATCCACTCTTTCCTTTTAACAATTCATTTAACTTATTTGTAATTAAATTTAAATTTACTTCAAATTGATTCACGCCTTATTTTATAAATTACATTTCAATAATTGAACAATTTTATTCAATACAATGCCCGCTTATTTTATTTTAATAATTCATCGTACTATTACAAAATAAATTTATTTTTCAATTATTTAAACACTAAATAATATTTACATTGATCAAAACATCTTATTTGATTTCAACAAATTATTAGAAAAGAATTTATTAATTTAATTGAATTTATTACAATAAAATCTTTTATTGGTTTGAATTTACTTAACAGAAAAATTATTTTCAAAATATAATCATTATAATTCAAATTAAATCGCTTTTATTTTAATAAAAATTATTTATTTATACGGCGTGGAAATCCGGCTTGTTACAGACTTCCCACTTAAGAAAATTGCATCCTCGCAATTTCTTATAGGGAAGTCGACAAACACAACTCAACCCTAAACTTTTGTCGTATTCATCGCTCTTCTGTCAAATTCAACTACTCAATTCTCTATATGGCTCACACTCTCCAACTCATTTTATCGTATGCTACTAATTTAAATAGATTCAATCAATGACTTTCTATTCTTCGCATACGATAAATTGTTGTGAAATTTTTCCAAGTGTCGGATTTTTCGAAAAATTTCGGCAGACTCTCCTTTATATGGAGAGCATTCTAAAAAAATCAAAACACAATATAATTACATTATATACATCTCCGAAGAGGCATCACAACAAGGGAAATCCCGAAACATGGGGAAAAAACTTAATATCACATCATATATTCGTATACTGTAAAAACGTTCCTTTTTAGCGTTTTAAGCGAATTTGCTTATTATTTAGTGAGCAAAGCGAATTAACATCACCATTAAGTCCAAATGTGCTTCATGTGTACCTATCTTAACTCAAACAACTCATATGAGACCACATTTAAAGGCATAAAATAGCATTATATTCATATGACTATGTAACAAAGTGGCATATTCAATTTTATTGATCTTGTGTAACGACCCAGAATTTTGAACAAATTAAATTGAAAATATTTAATTAATTTTAAATATTTGAACGGTGATTTAATTTGAATCCCCAATATAACTTTGAATTTGGCGATTAAATTATAAAATTTAATCTGTTGATAGTTGAATTAAAATTTGAATCTTCAATTTTAAGTTGAAGAAAAATATTTTAAAGGCTTAGAAAATTCGTAATGATAATTCTGAAGCTAATAGAAGCTTCAGAATTGAGTTTGGAAACAATTTGTTCAGTTTTGAATTTTATTGTTCGTATCGACATTTAAAAATAGCCGTCCGAGGCGCAGTCTCGGAATTCGACAAAATCAGTTCCATTGGATCCGGAATATTGAATTATTATTGGATTTCAAATTTCGTATTATTCGGAGTCGGCGTGAGGTCGTACGATGGATAAACGTGATGGAATCTATAACGAAAAATTTAAAGAATATATTTTCTATCTCCCTCCGACAACTCGTACAACACGCCTCCTATTTGTCTTCCCCGTACCCTACTTTCCCCTCCCATTTTTCAAAATTCACGGCAATCAGAGAAAAAGGAAAACTCGTGCCTATCTTCCTTTAATGGCCGAAGCCCAGAAAACAAAACAATGGCCGAGTGTTTTAAAATAAGATTTATGGTCGAAGCTGTTCTCCCCAGTTCAAAATCTAACGAGATAAAAAAAATGGTCGAGTTTCTCTGAAACAAAATTCGTAAACAAAGAAAACCCAAATCTTCTTCCTCACTTCAAAACCGCATTCCTCCCTCTTTCAAATTTATTCGTGAACGATAAAAAAAAACATCGATCGCGCGATCGATTCCAGGCGCGAGGGGAGGGCGGTCGAGCGTGTCGCGACGGCAACATCGAAGAGCAGGCGTACGCGAGATGGGTCGCGTGCGATGTAGCGTGAAACTGGAAAGGGGGTCGGCGTTCAAGGGACGCGATGGCGAACGTCGAAGGTGGTCATTCGTTTGGTATCGGTGATTGTTGCAAATGAACGTTGAAATCGAACTTGACATTGAAGTTTGGAAGCTCGATGTTCGATCGTAGGCAGTGGCTCGAGCTCGTAATGGAGGTCGCGAGCAAATGTAGGGTTTGTCTTCACGATGGCAGACCGGGGACGAGCTAACTCGGCAGTAAGGTATTCTTTTATTTATTGATTTTAATTCGTTAACTCTATGGGTGCAGTTATTAAAAAAAAAACTGTAGTTAGATAAATTTAAGAAATGGGAATTTATTTCTAAATCAAATAGCTACTATGAAATGAAAGTTAACTTTTCGACTAGCCGAATTAATGTGAATGAATGGTTCATTTAATAGTAGTCATTAAAAATAATTTATTAAAGGAAAACTTAGGTTAAATTTTAAATGATAGTTAAATAAAATTATTAAAGGAGAAATTCGTTAATTAAAACTATCAAAACAAAAAAATTGATTTTTCGATCTATATTGAATATTAATAAATTATCTAAATTGTTATACAAGGTCGAATAAAGTCAAGGAAACAAATCGGATTGGAAATGGGATTGCAAATTTAAAGCTAAGGTGAGATCTTTCTCACTCAAATAAATTTTGTATTGCAGTTATTTATTGACTGATATGATTGCTATTTGGATGTGATATTAGATATAGTAGGATATATCTATATATATATAACAATATATACATATTGGCATATGTATATATTGGATTGATTGATTTCCCGCCTCGTATAGCGGATGAGACCCTATTGCGCCGTTAGTAAGCGGATGATTTTTATAAAACCTATATACCGCGATATTCCACCTCGAAGTGGAATTGGTATTGTGCTAACATCTGTGGATGCAGGGAAACAGGTTGGAGGGATCCAACTGGATTCCTCACCAGTATTTATTTGATTTCAGATATTGTTATATTTGTTGATGTTCATATCGATATATGATGTTTATTGTCGTGATTGACTAATTGGTGCGTTGCATCATCGGATCCAATTTTAAAGTTATTAAAATTATGATTTTTGTGAAATATAACCAAAATTTGATTTTTTAAATAAAAGTTGATTTATTTATAAAATGGTTTAAATTGAGATTTTCATGGTATTATAAACGGTTTATTTAAAAGATTTAAAAAGGATGATTTTTATAAATTTAAAACATTGGAATTTTAAAACGAGTTTTGTAAGTGTTAGAATGAGATGAAATAAAAAATCATAAGTGAACGAGATTTATAGATTTATAAATTGTGAAGTATAAGATGAATGAATTTGTAAGATAGAAGATTTATAAGTAATTTACTTATAAATTAGATTTTTGCACTTAGATGGGATATGAATTGAATTTGCTAATAAAATGATTTTATAAGTTGGAATTGTTATAAAGTAAAAATGTGATTTATAAACGTTGTTTTATAAATCCGAAATCACTTATTTTGATAAGTAAATTATAGAAGTTAATAAAAGAAATCTATAAATCGAAGTTGTTAGAAAATAGAAATAGAATTTATAAACGTTGTTTTATAAATTCGAAATCAATTAAATTTGATAAATCAAATATAGGAAGTTATTAAAGAAGATATATCCGCGATTTGGATAGAGAATTTTTATTGAAATATAAATGTGTAGAAATATGGAAATGTGGTTAGTGAAGTATATTCACGATTTTGGACAGTGAATATATTGTTAAGTAAAATGGATTTATTTTTGAAGAAGTGATATTAAAAATGAAGTTAATTGTTTTAAAGATGTTTTAAAATATATTGACTATCGAAATCATAGATTTCAACATTTATTGTTGAAATAGACGTTTTCGAGAAATAAGGAAATGGTGGACTATAACACTGTTGTTATAGTAAATGATTTCCGAAAGGAAATGTTTTATATAGTATTGAAATTTATATATCTATCTAAATTTCGAATCCCTATACTAGTGATTTTGAGTCGTCGTAACGATGTTTTACGTAACATTCGTTTTGACTCAAATAAATGTTGTTATAGTAAATGATTTCCTTAAAGAATGAATTTATACTTAAATTTGATTTAAGTATATTGAATATTTTCAAATGTTGAAAATAAATGATTTGTGAATTACTTATTTTTAAATAAGTATGGAAATGCTTTTCCAATATGAAATGAACTGTTTTGAGATTTTATCTTCAAAGATAAAATGAAATGTGGAAATTGATTTGAAAATTGTTTTCAAATGTTGAAGTGTGGAAATTTTATATCTAGTAAAGATATTTTGGAAAATAAATAATTTGGAAAATTATTTGGAATCTGATGATGTTGCGCATCTTTATTGATAGTTAAATAACCGACTATCAATATTTACCCCTGAATGGGTATTTGTTGTGAATTGGATGAATTTGAATGCCACACTTATTTTTAAATATTTCGCTCACTATTCGGGTTAGCCGGGAAAGGACCATGGGGTCGTATAACCCATTCCGAATATGTGATACGTCGTTATGAATTGCATTTGATGACCGGTGTTGAAGACCGGATATTTTTGAAAACGGAAAGATTACCGTCGAGTTACTCTACATCGGCTGATCTCCGATTTAGAGGTTTTATCACCCTTAGTGACGGGAAGTCTGGACGTGATTAGAAAATTATCCGGATGTACAAGGGCTTCGTGAGAAGTGCCTTCGGTTCTGTTCGATCCCGAAACAGACTTGTATGGATTGTATGTCTGACGTTACAAATTTGAGATATAAAGCTGATTTCTTTCAAATACATGTCTGTTGGTGGCGGAGAATTTATTCTCTTAGCTTAACACCCTTCTCTGAGACGTACGAGCTCAGAGGTTATGTAGTTGAAATTTATCAGCAATATACTCCCAATTTGGTAACGTGGCATACTGAGTGTTGCTGTGAAATGATCAATGTTTGATCATTTGTGATATGATCATTTGTTTGATCTTATATCTTTGTGATCATAGGTTGATCATTTGTTTGACCCGAAGCATGGCTTTGTAGAAAGCGTAGCTTTGTGGACGAGACTTCGTCGAGCCTCACACCCCGGAAATGGTCGAAACAGGAAGGATGCAGCAAGGTTCTAGGGAGTAGCGCCCCTTAGTGTATGTCATTCCTTCTGGATAGAGGTGGTATCATGGTATGGAGCCCAGATACTTAACCTATGTGGTTGCTGCATTATTATTATGTGATTTGTTGGAAATCGGGGATCCTCGGGAAGATCGGTTACGATCGGGGGATGACATACGCGTGTCAGTAGTTACCTATTTTTGCAGAGGTAACCCGACCTTGTGTTGGCAGAGATCTAACCGTAATGTTAGGTTATTTCTCGGGACGTCATTCCAGAGGCGTTCTGTTCGTGGAATAGGAAGTTCCTTAGCCTGACCATTTGTTGGAAATCCAAAGAAACAATACGATCTTGTACGGTTTTAGTTGTAGAACTTATCATTCACTTATGGTGGTCACCACTATTTGGATGGTAGCTATAGTAGGCATAAGTGCGGAATGCCTATGCTGGCTAAGATTTATATTATACTTTCGAAATGTTTTCTACACTATGCACTAATAATAATATCAAAAATGATTTGATTTTGCGTAGTAAGCATCTTTGACTATCATAAGAAGAAATCTCCTCCAATTCTGCGTTTGCATTGTGTGTGTGGTGGGAGGTCTTATGATAGTTTCATTTTCCAAAAGCATTGCGAATTTGTTTTATTTTCTTTGTGAAAGATAAACTATTTTACGATCTCACACCAGTCACCATGACTGACTCGGAGTTTATTGTTTCCCTTCTAAACTCTGGGTGCCCACCAATTTCCACACGGGCAGTCTAGAGTTATGTTATCAGGATACTCTGGAGCTTTGGAGATAAGCTGGATGACGAGACGTAGTATTTGTATCTGATAGTATTTATTCCGCTGTGTATTCTGTATGAGGACAAGTTTACATAACTGTCCATTGTTGTATTGAGTTGTATATTGACTTTGATTGATGTATGTATAAACTGATATAGTTCTTTGTTTTAAAAGACTAGTGATTATCTATTATATATTGTTCCGCTGCGATATGTGAGATTCTGTTATTATTTCTGTTTCTGTTGTTGTTCTGTTGTTCTTTTTCTTCTTCTGTTTTCTTCTTCTTCTCTTTTTCTTCTATCTTTTCTTCTATTTCTTTTTCTTAAAACCCCTCAGGGTTCGTATTTCCGTGCATCTTGAGTTAATCAATGGAATTTAGTGTTTAATCAAGGGTACGGATTTGCGGGTCTTGGCAGCGTGGTATCAGAGCATATGGTTAAGCGACAACCCTGCTCTGTTGGGTGTTACTCATTAGAGATAGAGTCAGCAGTACTCTAGAATGAGTTTGAGTGTAATAATAGATACGAGCGCGTATTTGTTAGTGAATATGAAATTGTTTTGTATTGTGTTGACTTATCGGTTGATTGTTTATGGATTCTGGTCGGTGCAGTCTAGCTAACTGAAATCGATAGGGGTTTCTAAACTCTTAAACAAGATAAACCGACACAGTATTGTTTTAAATAGGGTAAATGGAATAATTTTGCCCAAAACTATTTTTGTATATAAAAGAAATGCTTTTCTGTAAATTATTACAGTATATGGATGCATGGTTGTTATTAAATAATAATATTGAAATGTTATCATTGTTATATGAAATGGAATGAGAAATTAAAATAATAACCAAGGATGTGGAGATAAATTCAATTAACAAATGAAATTTATAAATGCGAATTGAAAGATAAAGAAATAAATTCATATACAAATGAAATTTAAGAATGTAAATTATAAATGTGAATTGTAATTTGAAACGGAATTCCAGAGGAGTATTTGGAAATGTTTTGAAAAGAATTTGAAAATTTTGGAGATTTGGAAGTTTAAATCTTTTTGATTTGAAAATGGATTTCGAAGGTTTTGAAAAGTATTTTGGAGAGCTGAAAGCTCTAAACTTTTTTCGGTCGTTGGAAAATAATTCCGATGATGATCGCGACATCACCGGTGTTCATTTTCGGGTTTCCAAAAGAGAAATTGCTGCCAAATTGTTTTAAATGGAAGTTGTTTGAAAAATTTGGGTTTGGTTTTTGGAATTCAAAGGATAATTTGAATTGTTTTCAAAATGGCTTTGAAATGATGGTAAGACTCTGGAATGCTATATAAAGATAATTATGAAATATTACTAAGTTGATAACTTATACAATTTGAATTTTGATAGAATAAATTTAACTTAAAGAATGGAGTTAAATTAAAATAAGTACAAGTGAATCAATTAAATGAAAGTGAAATTGAAAGTTGAAATTCATTTCGAATTTGTAAGCCGTGAATTGAATTGAATAATTATAAATGAAAGACGAATTAAAATTCATATGGAATTGGAAATCCAGTTTAATATAAGTGATTATAAACCAAAATAGTGAATTGAAAATACATTTTGGGAATGAACAAAAGAATGAAACTGGAATTGAAATTGAATGTTGAAAACAAATGTGAATTGTGCGAAATTAAATGAAGTTTCAAGATTAGTTTGAAGTGAACTAAAGATAATCGATAAAATTCAATATTCAGAAGATAAACTGAATCCAAATTGAATTAAATGTTGGAATTGAATTCAAATGAAATTTGAAATGCAAAATTGAATGATAATAGATATGTAACTTCAATAGTGAAGTAAAGATGATATAAGAAATAAGTATCGAAATTTTGTAATAAAATTTGGCAAAATGGTTTGAATATGTAACTAGATATTATGGCTAGTAGGATATACAGGTGTTATAAAGGAATTGGATTAGATTTCGAAGATAAATTTGAATTGCTCGACAAAAGGTAAGTATTTGAATTTCAATATGAGATTTGCTGATTTTCTTGTCTAGCCGCTTGGCCTTTTCTTTTCTTTTTGAAATCTGAGAGTTTGTAGGGATGTTTTGTACTCGTACCGTATTAGCCGCGCAAAGGAGACGCTGGCGAAATTTTTTGAAAATTTCGGGTGTTAGAAAATTTTGAAATTTTTTTGAAAGTTTAAATTTGAATCATCAGTTAAACAATATTGTTTGAAAACTATGAAAGTGTTTGGAAATTATAGTTGAAATGATAACGAATCTTTAGTAGAAAGATTTGTTTTGAAAATTTGATAAAACTATTTAGATTTTGAAAAATAGTAGACGAGTTAAGGACCATTTTTTCCTAACTTGTAATTTCGGGACGAAATTCTTTTAAGGAGGGAAGTTTGTAACGACCCAGAATTTTGAACAAATTAAATTGAAAATATTTAATTAATTTTAAATATTTGAACGGTGATTTAATTTGAATCCCCAATATAACTTTGAATTTGGCGATTAAATTATAAAATTTAATCTGTTGATAGTTGAATTAAAATTTGAATCTTCAATTTTAAGTTGAAGAAAAATATTTTAAAGGCTTAGAAAATTCGTAATGATAATTCTGAAGCTAATAGAAGCTTCAGAATTGAGTTTGGAAACAATTTGTTCAGTTTTGAATTTTATTGTTCGTATCGACATTTAAAAATAGCCGTCCGAGGCGCAGTCTCGGAATTCGACAAAATCAGTTCCATTGGATCCGGAATATTGAATTATTATCGGATTTCAAATTTCGTATTATTCGGAGTCGGCGTGAGGTCGTACGATGGATAAACGTGATGGAATCTATAACGAAAAATTTAAAGAATATATTTTCTATCTCCCTCCGACAACTCGTACAACACGCCTCCTATTTGTCTTCCCCGTACCCTACTTTCCCCTCCCATTTTTCAAAATTCACGGCAATCAGAGAAAAAGGAAAACTCGTGCCTATCTTCCTTTAATGGCCGAAGCCCAGAAAACAAAACAATGGCCGAGTGTTTTAAAATAAGATTTATGGTCGAAGCTGTTCTCCCCAGTTCAAAATCTAACGAGATAAAAAAAATGGTCGAGTTTCTCTGAAACAAAATTCGTAAACAAAGAAAACCCAAATCTTCTTCCTCACTTCAAAACCGCATTCCTCCCTCTTTCAAATTTATTCGTGAACGATAAAAAAAAAACATCGATCGCGCGATCGATTCCAGGCGCGAGGGGAGGGCGGTCGAGCGCATCGCGACGGCAACATCGAAGAGCAGGCGTACGCGAGATGGGTCGCGTGCGATGTAGCGTGAAACTGGAAAGGGGGTCGGCGTTCAAGGGACGCGATGGCGAACGTCGAAGGTGGTCATTCGTTTGGTATCGGTGATTGTTGCAAATGAACGTTGAAATCGAACTTGACATTGAAGTTTGGAAGCTCGGTGTTCGATCGTAGGCAGTGGCTCGAGCTCGTAATGGAGGTCGCGAGCAAATGTAGGGTTTGTCTTCACGATGGCAGACCGGGGACGAGCTAACTCGGCAGTAAGGTATTCTTTTATTTATTGATTTTAATTCGTTAACTCTATGGGTGCAGTATTAAAAAAAAACTGTAGTTAGATAAATTTAAGAAATGGGAATTTATTTCTAAATCAAATAGCTACTATGAAATGAAAGTTAACTTTTCGACTAGCCGAATTAATGTGAATGAATGGTTCATTTAATAGTAGTCATTAAAAATAATTTATTAAAGGAAAACTTAGGTTAAATTTTAAATGATAGTTAAATAAAATTATTAAAGGAGAAATTCGTTAATTAAAACTATCAAAACAAAAAAATTGATTTTTCGATCTATATTGAATATTAATAAATTATCTAAATTGTTATACAAGGTCGAATAAAGTCAAGGAAACAAATCGGATTGGAAATGGGATTGCAAATTTAAAGCTAAGGTGAGATCTTTCTCACTCAAATAAATTTTGTATTGCAGTTATTTATTGACTGATATGATTGCTATTTGGATGTGATATTAGATATAGTAGGATATATCTATATATATATATATAACAATATATACATATTGGCATATGTATATATTGGATTGATTGATTTCCCGCCTCGTATAGTGGATGAGACCCTATTGCGCCGTTAGTAAGCGGATGATTTTTATAAAACCTATATACCGCGATATTCCACCTCGAAGTGGAATTGGTATTGTGCTAACATCTGTGGATGCAGGGAAACAGGTTGGAGGGATCCAACTGGATTCCTCACCAGTATTTATTTGATTTCAGATATTGTGATATTTGTTGATGTTCATATCGATATATGATGTTTATTGTCGTGATTGACTAATTGGTGCATTGCATCATCGGATCCAATTTTAAAGTTATTAAAATTATGATTTTTGTGAAATATAACCAAAATTTGATTTTTTAAATAAAAGTTGATTTATTTATAAAATGGTTTAAATTGAGATTTTCACGGTATTATAAACGGTTTATTTAAAAGATTTAAAAAGGATGATTTTTATAAATTTAAAACATTGGAATTTTAAAACGAGTTTTGTAAGTGTTAGAATGAGATGAAATAAAAAATCATAAGTGAACGAGATTTATAGATTTATAAATTGTGAAGTATAAGATGAATGAATTTGTAAGATAGAAGATTTATAAGTAATTTACTTATAAATTAGATTTTTGCACTTAGATGGGATATGAATTGAATTTGCTAATAAAATGATTTTATAAGTTGGAATTGTTATAAAGTAAAAATGTGATTTATAAACGTTGTTTTATAAATCTGAAATCACTTATTTTGATAAGTAAATTATAGAAGTTAATAAAAGAAATCTATAAATCAAAGTTGTTAGAAAATAGAAATAGAATTTATAAACGTTGTTTTATAAATTCGAAATCAATTAAATTTGATAAATCAAATATATGAAGTTATTAAAGAAGATATATCCGCGATTTGGATAGCGAATTTTTATTGAAATATAAATGTGTAGAAATATGGAAATGTGGTTAGTGAAGTATATTCACGATTTTGGACAGTGAATATATTGTTAAGTAAAATGGATTTATTTTTGAAGAAGTGATATTAAAAATGAAGTTAATTGTTTTAAAGATGTTTTAAAATATATTGACTATCGAAATCATAGATTTCAACATTTATTGTTGAAATAGACGTTTTCGAGAAATAAGGAAATGGTGGACTATAACACTGTTGTTATAGTAAATGATTTCCGAAAGGAAATGTTTTATATAGTATTGAAATTTATATATCTATCTAAATTTCGAATCCCTATACTAGTGATTTTGAGTCGTCGTAACGATGTTTTACGTAACATTCGTTTTGACTCAAATAAATGTTGTTATAGTAAATGATTTCCTTAAAGAATGAATTTATACTTAAATTTGATTTAAGTATATTGAATATTTTCAAATGTTGAAAATAAATGATTTGTGAATTACTTATTTTTAAATAAGTATGGAAATGCTTTTCCAATATGAAATGAACTATTTTGAGATTTTATCTTCAAAGATAAAATGAAATGTGGAAATTGATTTGAAAATTGTTTTCAAATGTTGAAGTGTGGAAATTTTATATCTAGTAAAGATATTTTGGAAAATAAATAATTTGGAAAATTATTTGGAATCTGATGATGTTGCGCATCTTTATTGATAGTTAAATAACCGATTATCAATATTTACCCCTGAATGGGTATTTGTTGTGAATTGGATGAATTTGAATGCCACACTTATTTTTAAATATTTCGCTCACTATTCGGGTTAGCCGGGAAAGGACCATGGGGTCGTATAACCCATTCCGAATATGTGATACGTCGTTATGAATTGCATTTGATGACCGGTGTTGAAGACCAGATATTTTTGAAAACGGAAGGATTACCGTCGAGTTACTCTACATCGGCTGATCTCCGATTTAGAGGTTTTATCACCCTTAGTGACGGGAAGTCTGGACGTGATTAGAAAATTATCCGGATGTACAAGGGCTTCGTGAGAAGTGCCTTCGGTTCTGTTCGATCCCGGAACAGACTTGTATGGATTGTATGTCTGACGTTACAAATTTGAGATATAAAGCTGATTTCTTTCAAATACATGTCTGTTGGTGGCGGAGAATTTATTCTCTTAGCTTAACACCCTTCTCTGAGACGTACGAGCTCAGAGGTTATGTAGTTGAAATTTATCAGCAATATACTCCCAATTTGGTAACGTGGCATACTGAGTGTTGCTGTGAAATGATCAGTGTTTGATCATTTGTGATATGATCATTTGTTTGATCTTATATCTTTGTGATCATAGGTTGATCATTTGTTTGACCCAAAGCATGGCTTTGTAGAAAGCGTAGCTTTGTGGACGAGACTTCGTCGAGCCTCACACCCCGGAAATGGTCGAAATAGGAAGGATGCAGCAAGGTTCTAGGGAGTAGCGCCCCTTAGGGTATGTCATTCCTTCTGGATAGAGGTGGTATCATGGTATGGAGCCCAGATACTTAACCTATGTGGTTGCTGCATTATTATTATGTGGTTTGTTGGAAATCGAGGATCCTCAGGAAGATCGGTTACGATCGGGGGATGACATACGCGTGTCAGTAGTTACCTATTTTTGCAGAGGTAACCCGGCCTTGTGTTGGCAGAGATCTAACCGTAATGTTAGGTTATTTCTCGGGACGTCATTCCAGAGGCGTTCTGTTCGTGGAATAGGAAGTTCCTTAGCCTGACCATTTGTTGGAAATCCAAAGAAACAATACGATCTTGTACGGTTTTAGTTGTAGAACCTATCAATCACTTATGGTGGTCACCACTGTTTGGATGGTAGCTATAGTAGGCATAAGTGCGGAATGCCTATGCTGGCTAAGATTTATATTATACTTTCGAAATGTTTTCTACACTATGCACTAATAATAATATCAAAAATGATTTGATTTTGCGTAGTAAGCATCTTTGACTATCATAAGAAGAAATCTCCTCCAATTCTGCGTTTGCATTGTGTGTGTGGTGGGAGGTCTTATGATAGTTTCATTTTCCAAAAGCATTACGAATTTGTTTTATTTTCTTTGTGAAAGATAAACTGTTTTACGATCTCACACCAGTCACCATGACTGACTCGGAGTTTATTGTTTCCCTTCTAAACTCTGGGTGCCCACCAATTTCCACACGGGCAGTCTAGAGTTATGTTATCAGGATATTCTGGAGCTTTGGAGATAAGCTGGATGACGAGACGTAGTATTTGTATCTGATAGTATTTATTCCGCTGTGTATTCTGTATGAGGACAAGTTTACATAACTGTCCATTGTTGTATTGAGTTGTATATTGACTTTGATTGATGTATGTATAAACTGATATAGTTCTTTGTTTTAAAAGACTAGTGATTATCTATTATATATTGTTCCGCTGCGATATGTGAGATTCTGTTATTATTTCTGTTTCTGTTGTTGTTCTGTTGTTCTTTTTCTTCTTCTGTTTTCTTCTTCTTCTTCTCTTTTTCTTCTATCTTTTCTTCTATTTCTTTTTCTTAAAACCCCTCAGGGTTCGTATTTCCGTGCATCTTGAGTTAATCAATGGAATTTAGTGTTTAATCAAGGGTACGGATTTGCGGGTCTTGACATCTTGCATTTAAGTTTTAAGTATCGAAAATTCTAATTTATTTAATACTTCCAAATGTAAAGTTGTAGAGTCTTGAATTTTTCTTCCAAAACATCATTCGGATCATCTAAACATCAAACATACAAAGATAATGCGATAATTTACAAAATGTCCTAAATCTGAAATGGTTATTTAGGTGCAGGCCTACCTATAAAACTCGCATTTTTGGCCTTGAAAACATCAAAATTTCGTACAACAATTCAAATAAAAGTTGTAGGTTGTGTTTTAAGATTTCCAAAATTGGCAAAACCATAAAAATCGGACAAAACGGATCAAAAGTTATGAGCAAAATGATTCAGCTCGGTTTTGAGCAATTTATATTTAAGGACAACAAACACCGTTTTCATTAATTCATGTTTAAACTTTCACAAATTTCAAAATTTTGTGAAATGGTGAGTAACAAAGTTGTTACTCATGCCATTTCCTAATTAACAGAAAAAGAGTTGACAAAATAGAATCACAACATCACAAGTTACGACTATATAGTTAAAAAAACTATAACCACTTTTCTTTATATTTTGTTTTCTTTTCATCTTCAACTATATACCACATTATTTAAGAAATTTCCAAGACTTCAAAATCACTTTCTTTTAAACATATTTCAAATGATTGTAATATATATATATATATATATATATTAATCAAAATCTTACTTTCAAAAATATCTTCACTTCTAAACGCATTTTTTTCCATTCCAAAAGAAATTTCTAAACATCTTCACTATATTCGCTTTCAATTTACATTTCATTTTTACCTTGTAGTATTTTATAGATTAATTTTGCTTCAAATCATTAAATTTACTGTTATCTCGCCTTTTGGCAAGGCCGTGACACCAAGAACTTGACTAAAAACCAAAGGCAGTTCATCCTGGAGATCGGTTGTACGCAGGCTCACTATGGATGTCGACGAATTTTTTCCAAGCCTGGATCGAGCTAAAATTGATATGACATGACAAGCAAAGCTATGAGAGCCAACGTTCCTAATTTCAAGTCAATCGGAGTTCGTATGCTCAAGATATTGATCGATCATGGTTGAGAAATCCAAACTTGCATCGATCATAACTCGAGATCTACAAGTCCAAATGCCACCAAATTTTAACAGGAGCTTAAGTATGACCGAAGGAATGTTCCTGCCAAATTTCGACTCAATCGGAGCAAGTCTTGATCGAGTCGAAATTCATTCGTATCGATCGCGAATGGAAAAAAGCCAACTTGCATCGATCATATCTCTTGATCTACAAGTCCAAATGCTATGAAATTTTCACAGAAGACTACGCGCATGCTAAAGAATGTCCACGCCAAATTTTGACTCCATTGGATAAAATCTTGATCGATACGAAATCTGTTCGTATCGATCACGGATCGAACCAAAACTTTACGGGCTTGGGCGCGTGGGCCTAGTCACGTGCTAGAGAGAGTCTCCCGAGATCTGAGCGAAATACCAGCCTCCTACACCTATAAATAGACCCCCAAAGCCAACAGAAAAGGGGTTCTTCTTCCTCTTCGAGCTCTCGAACGCCCAGACTCTGCCGGATCCAGATCTGAGCTCCATTGCTGCTGCTACCAACGAGATTTACTGCTGCAAATCATAATCATCTGCTGTAATTTACTAAATTCACTTGTAATCTTCAAAGAAAGATCAATAAAGCTAACAACTTCATAGTGGACGTAGGCGATACGCCGAACCACTCTAAATCCTTGTGTCTCTGTGCATTTAAATTATTCTCATTTCTGAAATTTGGAGTTTTTGTTAGATAATCCTCTTTTTACATTTAATATCTTCACTTTATCTCTTTAAAAACTTCCGAAGAGTGTTGTGCCCAATTTTGGTATAAACACTTTGGTGCTTTCACTGAGAAAACCCTGCTTTTCTCCTGCTCTATGGATCTACTACCGTCATTGGATTGCAAAAATCTAAGGAGAAGATCCAGATCTGTCGATCAGTGGTTCCTTCTATTCTATTCAGATTGCTCCAGATCTAAGAGGAACTACATTCATCATAAATTTCGTACTCATATTTTCGTATCCATGAAAATATGGTGATTTTCGTATCCATGTTTTCGTATCCATGAAAATATGATGATTTTCGTATCCATGTTTTCATATCCAAGAAAATATGGTAATTTTCGTATCCATGTTTTCGTATCCAGAAAACATGGTGTTTTTCGTATCCATCATTTCAAATCCAGAAAATATGATCATTTTCGTATCCATCATTTCGAATCCAGAAAATATGATCATTTTCGTATCCATCATTTCGTATCCAGAAAATATGATCATTTTCGCATCCATCAGAGAGCCTTTGTTCGACTCGCTCCGCTTCGCATCCATCAGAGAGCGTCTGTTCGACTCGCTCCGCTTCGCATCCATCAGAGAGCCTCTATTCGACTCGCTCTGCTTCGCATCCATCAGAGAGTCTCTGTTCGACTCGCTCCGCTTTGCATCCATCAGAGAGTCTCTGTTCGACTCGCTCCGCTTCGCATCCATCAGAGAGTCTCTGTTCGACTCGCTCCGCTTCGCATCCATCAGAGAGCGTCTGTTCGACTCGCTCCGCTTCGCATCCATCAGAGAGCCTCTGTTCGACTCGCTCCGCTTCGCATCCATCAGAGAGCGTCTGTTCGACTCGCTCCGCTTCGCATCCATCAGAGAGTCTCATTTCGACTCGCTCTGCTTCGCATCCATCAAAGAGCCCCTGTTCGACTCGCTCCGCTTCGAACAATACCGAGTCGAACAGGACCGAGTCGAAATAAGGGAGTCGAACGAAACATCCAACCGAAGATCCCAATTCGTATCGATTTTCACACGCTCTTCGTATCGATCCATTTGCGCCCAATTCGTATCGATACGAAATTTCAAAAAAAAAAATCGGGTACGACCCAGATTTCCTAAAAAGAGGCTAATTTTTTTTTAGTAAAGGAACATTACATCCGTACTTCTAATTATTCCATGACTGAACAAGACATAGGAGATCACAACAACAAATGTTGAGTTGCAATCAAGGAATGGGTAAAGAAATAGTACTCAACCGTACTCCCAAAGGCTGGAGAACCTAGCTAGTATGCCAAGAACTGGAGTTGATTAATATATCATGCTTTTAAGGTGGAATGCAACTTCCTCCAATTGACCAGCTTTTAAACTCCTAAATTGATAACTATGGTACGATGGCTAATATGACGGCTGCCCTACAATGTCTACTCTGCCAACTCAAAACATAGCTGGTTACCGCTGAACCATCTTCAAATGCCCGCATCTTAATCATTCCACGTCCACATTACTAAAAGCATGACATACAACCTCAAGAGGAATTCCTTAATACCCTATATAGGTCTCCTATATGGATGAAAGTTTGGGATAAACACCAATCTATTAGCCCATTTTAACCAACTCGCCGTCCAATCGGCGTTACCAGCCACTCAAACGTTGGACAATCGTGCATACATCATTCACCAGTGTTACAAGACCCCTTGGCAATAAAATGGACCTGATCATAATGTCGATTGGAGAATCTTTCCCAGTCGAGACCTATTCGTTGAAACCATCCTATATGCAGAACTTCCAGTGAAAATTCAACATGTTAACTATGTCGGTGCACTATGGAAATACAACCCTCGACACTACCTTATGAAGTGGGAATGGTGCGTTTATTTCTCCAAGGGCGATGAATGCCATCGAATGCAGATGTCTTCCCTCATTCCTCAGAGAAGACCGTCAATCACGACTTTGATAAGAGAATTGGTGGATAGCCGCCGACAACTACACCAACATGCCTAGGCCAATATTGGGTTGATGAATAGATGAAGGATCAACATAGCAAGATAAGGAGGGGACCTACTCCATACTCTAGATCAGAAAACTCCTCTTCTCTAGATGGCTACCGTGAACGCCAACGCTATAAGGCTGCTCCGGAAAGGATAGCTCCAATAATATGTGCAAGCCCTATAAAACGAAGGACCGGGAACATCCGACCCCTATCGATTAAGGACTTTGATCAAATTGAACCATTTGCGTTAGACTTCCAATTAAGAAGGGCTGGACTGAAGTGTAATAGCGAGCATACGACGCTGCCTCACTTATCAATGAGATTTGATCTAATCTCTTTTGATTATTGCTAATTCAATTTCATTTACGTTGCGAAATATGACCTACTTGAATTAAACTACTTGCAAATGATGCAGGTAATCGAGTACTTAAGATTGGGTGCAAAACAACCTCCGCGGACTATGGTCAAATCATTGAGGTATCATCATGACGAGCATGATTCAACCACTCATCGGCACTATATTCCCCTGACTGGGGGCAAGGCGTCAAAGCGGAAGAGACCGACAAGGTCAGGACTCTAGTACAAAGTGGATGCAACCGACCATCCCCTCATCCGCCTATGCAATTTAATTAGAAGATTTAAGAAAGACTTGGAGTTATATGTCCCAACAATGCACTCTCCATCTCGTGTTTGAAGCTCGCCAAAATACTTATGCTTCTTCTGATGTCCGATAAAATCGAAATCACACCATGGGTGGACGTGATGTCACCATCCATGCATCCAATCCTACATTAGACATTTGGGATTATTTTAGGGAACACATGTTTAAAGGTCCAACCCTCAATTTAAAGTCATCAACGACTGATTGCCTACTCGCTAACCATCACGAGCTGTCGTTTCAACTCTCTTCCTTAGCTCGATCGAAAGAATGCAAAGTATAAATTGGACGTGACTCGACTGTCTGCTCTTCAATTCTTGCACCCGACTTAAGGGAAAATATACAACTCAAAGTGGATGTAGTTCGACCATCCTTTCCTATGCTCGAGCACAAAGCATGCCAAAACACTAATCTTACTCCTTAGGCTTAGCAAAAGTGGAATCCAAACGAACATGGACGTGATCCAACCGTCCATAAACTAAATCTCATCCTTCGTTGAGGGGCCTATAAGTGGAAGTTAATCAGGATCCCACCGATCACTCGCTAAGTGAAACCCCGAGCTCAGGGACAAGCCATCACACTGCGGCAATAAGGGATTGATACACGACAATCCTCTAACTAACTTCGGCTCCCAAAGTGTGAGCTGGAGTATAAACTTACGGACATGGGCTTGAGGAGGATGGATCCGTCCATCTAACGACTTCGCCCATGTTCAACCTAAACCCGAGGAGGATGGATCAGTACATCTAACGACCTCGCCTTCCATATTTACAAGCTCGAGGAGGATGGATCCGTCCATCTAACGACTTCGCTTGCCTACTCAGGGTGGATATGATACAACCATCCACGTACCTGATCAACTAACTCCAGATTCCCAAAGTGCGAACTGGAGTATAAACATCAACTCTGGATTCCCAAAGTGCGAAACAGAGTATAAACATCAACTCCGAACTCCCAGAGTGCGAGTCATAGTATAAACATTAACTCCAGATTCCCAGAGTGCGAACTGGAGTATAAACATCAACTCCGGATTCCCAGAGTGCGAAACGGAGTATAAACATCAACTCCGAACTCCCAGAGTGCGAGTCGGAGTATAAACATCAACTCCAGATTCCCAGAGTGCGAAATGGAGTATAAACATCAACCAACTCCGAACTCCCAGAGTGCGAGTCGGAGTATAAACATCAACTCCAGATTCCCAGAGTGCGAACTGGAGTATAAACATCAACAACTCCAGATTCCCAGAGCGCGAACTGGAGTATAAACATCAACTAACTCCAGATTCCCAGAGCGTGAACTGGAGTATAAACATCAACTAACTCCAGATTCCCAGAGTGCAAACTGGAGTATAAACATCAACTAACTCCAGATTCCCAGAGTGCGAACTGGAGTATAAACATCAACTAACTTCGGATTCCCAGAGTGCAAAACGGAGTATAAACATCAACTAACTCCAGATCCCCAGAGTGCGAACTGGATTATAAACATCAACTCCAGATTCCCAGAGTGCGAACTGGAGTATAAACATCAACCAACTCTAAACTCCCAGAGTGCGAGTCGGAGTATAAACATCAACTCCAGATTCCCAGAGTGCGAACTGGAGTATAAACATCAACAACTCCAGATTCCCAGAGTGCGAGTTGGAGTATAAACATCAACTAACTCGAGATTCCCAGAGTGCGAACTGGAGTATAAACATCAACTAACTCCAGTTTCCCAAAGTGCGAACTGGAGTATAAACATCAACTTACTCTAGATTCCCAGAGTGCGAACTGGAGTTTAAACATCAACTAACTTCGAATTCCCAGAGTGCGAAACGAAGTATAAACATCAACTAACTCCGGATTCCCAGAGTGTGAAACGGAGTATAAACATCAACTAACTCCAGATTTCCAGAGTGCGAACTGGAGTATAAACATCAACTCCAGATTCCTAGAGTGCGAACTGGAGTATAAACATCAACCAACTCCGAACTCCTAGAGTGCGAGTCGGAGTATAAACATCAACTCCAGATTCCCAGAGTGCGAACTGGCGTATAAACATCAACAACTCCAGATTCCCAGAGTGCGAACTGGAGTATAAACATCAACTAACTCCAGATTCCCAGAGTGCGAACTGGAGTATAAACATCAACTAACTCCAGATTCCCAGAGTGCGAACTGGAGTATAAACATCAACTAACTCTAGATTCCCCAGAGTGCGGACTGGAGTATAAACACCAACTAGGTGCGAATGACCACCCATCAACTTACTTCTGTCCCGAGAGCGCAGGCAAAAGTATAAACACCAACTGGGTGCGAATGACCACCCATCAACTTACTTCGGTCCAGAGAGCGCAGGCTAGAGTATAAACACCAAATGGGTGTGACTAACAACCCATCAGCCAACTCCAGTCCTCAAAGCATGGTTTGGAATATGAATACCAAAAGGGATGTGATTCGACTATCCATCTATCGGCTATGGTTCCTCATCAAGCTCTGTAATACAAAAAGCGGATGTGGTTCGACCGTCTGCTTTCCAATCTTCCCCTGACACGGGGTCACACTTAACACACAAAATTGGATGTGATCAGACCATCCAGCACTAAGCGGGCGTGACCCAACCGTCCATGCATAACCTCTTGTCCCCGGCACGGGACCCATAACACAATTTTATAGGTATGCACTCCAACCCCACAAGACAAAATTTCTTCCTTGATTCGACAGGGAGATGCAGATTCGCAAAACGAACCTAGCTGAATGTCCTATTCAAAATGAATGTGACTACCCGTTCTACTGCAAACGAACGTGGCACGACCGTTCATCCGTTAACTCTCCCCTATGATCCAACGGGCTGTTCGTGCAACATGGACGGATGTGACCTACCCATCTGCCAATCGATTCCTTCCTACAGTTCAGTGGGAGAAGCATCAAATTAAAGTTGTTGTAATGTGATCGACCACACTTCGACTTTCGCCATTGACTAGTGCTAGAGGGATTAATTGAGGAAAATGCGGTCCGACCATTTTCTACTAAAAATCTTAGTCCCCAGAGTGTGGACATGGGTATAAACATCAAATAGGTGTGATGAATGGCCCTTCAACTGACTCTGATCCCCAAAGTGTGGCTACAAGAATAGACAAACGAATGAATGAGATTCGACCATTCATTCACCAACTCTGACCTGAACTCGACGTGAGGAGTGTAAACTCACTACAGTTGCAATTAGACCATCCACAAACTAACTCTGCTAACCCAAGACTGGGGGCAGAAGTGCAAATCACCGAAAGAAGAGAAAGGTGACTCGCTACATCTCCAGCTTAGCGTCCTTTACAACTTAAGGAAATGACTACAAGGAGACCTTAATGCTAACCAATCAGAATGATGCCCGAGTTCTGGGCAACCAATTATATCGTACCGCCGGATCGACAGGCAATATCGATCTGCACCTTTCATATCATACCACTAGATCGATAGGAAATGAGGTCCGAGCATTCTACATCGTGCCGTTGAATCGACGGTCAATATCAATCCTCTTCGACTACAAATCGATGTGACCCGAACGTCCATCGAATACCTTTGACCAACAAAGCACAGATAGAAGAATAAACCACGAATGAGTGTGACTTGACCATTCGTCCTCCGTCGCCTTCCTTCGATCCGTCAGGAAGAGCATGAGACCAAATGAGCATGACATGACTACATTTGAGCTGACTTTACCCCTAGATCTGACGGGAGAACGTAAATCGAAATGGACATGGTTGATCACCCAACTCCAAATGAATGCAACGCGACCATTCATTCATTGACTCTTACCATGATCCAACTAAAAGAGCAATTCAAAACAAGTGCAACCTAAACATCTGCATACTGATTCTTACCCTGAATTCGACAAGGGAAGCATCAATCCTGCATTGGATCTGATTGGACGATTCACTCTTCAGTTTTTGCCCAAAGTACGGCGACATAAGCAGCGAAGTGAATGTCATTGACCGTCCAGAATCTAGCTTATGTCCGAATGTTGGCAAAGTAACAATATATTCCGCTAAGAGGAAAGAACTAGAACATAATACATGATAGGCATGACTCAGCCTTCCATTGGTTAACTCGATCCCATGGTTCAATGAGATAGAATACAAAATTAAAGTGGACATTATCTACCCTACCACTTATCGAGATATTCTCCAGACTTGGGGGCACGAACAAGAAGATAAGATAATATGATTCAATCATTCATCAGTTAACTCTGGTTCTAAAGCTTGAACTACAGTATAGACACAGCTAGGACGAGACTAGATCGTCCGCGTAATGCATCCGCCAACCCGAGACTGGGGGCAAAAGAGTAATTATCCGAGAGTTGACTATGACAACTTGAACCTATGACCCATGCCTGATATTCATAACAACTCTAGGTTGCGACCGAAAGGATGCCTAGAGATAGAGTCATCAGATCAATACCAGGACTTATGGACGACTGATCATCATTCTGACCCTTCCGATGAGCAATGGATCACAGGTACATTGAATGAAAAGCGCACCATTCAGAAACACAAGTAAATTCAATCTCTAAGCTGGAGCCAGCTATGTAGCAGCATGCAGTACAAGGCTAAATTCTACTAATCCTTTGATTCAACATTCTTATAAGCTTGATCATTTACCATTGCAAATAAACACATGAGGCGCCTACAACCCATCACGAGTATTGTAGATCAGATCACAACTCTGCGCAATGATGAAGAAAGAGTCAACTGTTTTACCTCAGGTGAATCTTGATGTGTTCGCTTGGACTCGATCTCACATATATATATATATATATATATGGACTCTCGCCAGCCATGAAGAACCCTGCATTAAATGTTGACCCGAGGCAAGTCTTGGTGAACAAAAACGATGCGACATGGATCCGAAGAGATCTGTTGCACTTAAAGAGGAGGCGAATCTGCTCAAAACCAGTGGGTTTATCCATGATGCCCTCCAACCAAAGTGAGTATCCAATCCTTTACTTATAAGAAAAACAAACAGAGAGTGGAGGACATACATTAACTACTGAGATTTGCATGGGGTATGACAATGCACGACTTTCCACTTCCAATGATCAACCAACTGATGGACCTGACCATCAGACATGAATTACTCACATCCATGGATGCAAACTCCAGATACAATCGGATACAGAAGCATGTCCTAGACTAGGAATACAACTGTCTCATTATTGACCTGGGCCTATAGTGCTATGCTGAAATCCCTAGATTCGAACTTGAGAACGCTTATGCTACTTACCAAAGGACGATTAACAGATCATTCAAAAATCATATCGGTCGGTCGATGAAAGTGAATGTGGTTAATATGCTCGTGAGATCATGGCTATCAAACGACCATATCGATGACTTGACAGAGGTATTCAGCGCTCTCCAAAAAATGCAGGATGAAACTCGATCCTTTAAAATGCTCTTTCACTATTACATCAGAAAGATTCTTCGTTTTCATCATCAATTCTCATCGAATCAAGACTAATTTCTAGAAAATTCCGACAATTAGAGACACCCATGTACCGAAGACAACCAAGCAGCTCTAATAGATCGCTTAAAGAGACCTTCCATTTTACCCAAACCTTTGGATCGAAAAGATTTATACATCAATTGGGCCGTGTCAACACACGCCATAAGCGTTGCAATGCTATGTGAAGATAAACGAATCCAAAGACTAGTATATGATGAAGGCTGACTATTGACAAGCTCACCCCGTTAACGTCTATATCGACCAACCGTTACGATAGGTCCAATAGAAACCTTAGATGTCTGAAAATTTACTCAAATGGAGTATCAAGCTAAGCCAATTTGATATCACTTATCTCCCTCGGAGAGCTCTCCATGGTCAAACATTAGCATACTTCATATCTGAATCCACCACATCAGACGACTATCCGAAGAATAGTGGAGAACCGTCAAACCGATGGAGAACGTACACCGATGGAACTTCCAATAATCGGCTTTCTAACATCGAAGTTGCGTTAATGACTCCTGAGGAACGAACGATCTGCTACGCCCTGAAACTCAACTTCCCTGCAACAAATAACGAAGCTAAGTATGAAGCCTTGGCGCTCAAACTTGCAAGAAAACTACGAGTGGAAACTTTACATGTCTTATGTGATTACTGGTTAGTAGTACGCCAAGTCAAGGAAGATTATCTGACTAGGGGGCATCGTCCTGCTCCTTATCTCGACCAGGACCAAACGCTACTAGCTGGCTTCGACTATTACACCACTACACAAATCCTCAGAGAACTAAACGAAAAGGCCGAATCAATCGCCAAGCTAGCCAGTTCTAGGGATGCACGACAAATAGACTTTGTCCCAGTTGAAATGCTTATTATTCTAGGCATTGACATATGAAGATCAACTAGATCTTGGAGATGGATCTAGAAAAGGAGTCATGGATGACTCCTATCAAAGATTATTCATAATCGGGGATTCTTCTTGAATGAAGGAATGAGAAATGGCATATCCTCTGTGAAGCCTCACTGCATGATTACGTCTAGATCGTTCAACTCCGTCGACACAAAGCATTACTCCTGTATCCACCAATCCGAGACCCAATATGACGTATCCATCGATACGAAGCATACATTCCAACATCTCAGATCGATCCAAGAGAGGATCGATACAAAGGAAGGACTCAAAACAACCATTGAACGTTGTTACAACTTGAATTTCACTTCGATCCAGGAGAGGATCGATACGAAACTCAATCCAAAAAAAAACTTAAGAACTTGACAATGACTCGTGAACGTGCAAACGTTAACGGGAGCCAGGTTAACATACGTACATGTATGACAGACTAACATTCAATTTTCAAAATTTACAGGAGTTGAATGCTTACCTGATGACAATTACAACAGTGAACAACAAATCGCTAGCTCTCGACACTCAGTTACAATAATGCACTATATAATCATTAGCAGTCAACAAATCAACATTTATATTACTGAAAATCAATCGAAGGTTACATCTTTTGACGAAAAGATAGCAACTACTCAATGAATCAGATAGAACTTTTTCAGAATGAAGGATGCAGCATTTCAAAGCACGTCATGTTCACACAAGATGTACTTTCGGGGGCAAATGTTATCCCGCCTTTTGGCAAGGCCGTGACACCAAGAACTTGACTAAAAACCAAGGGCAGTTCATCCTGGAGATCGGTTGTACGCAGGCTCACTATGGATGTCGACGAATTTTTTTCGAGCACGGATCGAGCTAAAATTGATATGACATGACAAGCAAAGCTATGAGAGCCAACGTTCCAAATTTCAAGTCAATCGGAGTTCGTATGCTCAAGATATTGATCGATCACGGTTGAGAAATCCAAACTTGCATCGATCATAACTCGAGATCTACAAGTCCAAATGCCACCAAATTTTAACAGGAGCTTAAGTATGACCGAAGGAATGTTCCTGCCAAATTTCGACTCAATCGGAGCAAGTCTTGATCGAGTCGAAATTCATTCGTATCGATCGCGGATGGAAAAAACGCCAACTTGCATCGATCATATCTCTTGATCTACAAGTCCAAATGCTATGAAATTTTCACAGAAGCTTACAAATGACATAAAGAATGTTCCTGCCAAATTTCGACTCAATCGGAGCAAGTCTTGATCGAGTTGAAATTCGTTCGTATCGATCGCGGATTGAAAAAACTCCAACTTGCATCGATCATATCTCTTGATCTACAAGTCCAAATGCTATGAAATTTTCACAGCAGCTTACAAATGACATAAAGAATTTTCTTGCCCAATTTCGACTCAATCGGAGCAAGTCTTGATCGAGTCGAAATTCGTTCGTATCGATCGCAAATGGAAAAAACTCCAACTTGCATCGATCATATCTCTTGATCTACAAGTCCAAATGCTATGAAATTTTCACAGAAGACTACGTGCATGCTAAAGAATGTCCACGCCAAATTTCGACTCCATTGGATGAAACCTTGATCAATACGAAATCTGTTCGTATCGATCACGGATCAGACCGAGACTTCACGGGCCTGGTCACGTGCCAGAGAGGGTCTTCCGAGACAGTGTTTTAAATCTCGGATTTTGGCCAATATCTTGGGAAAATATCTCGGCTATCTCGGGCGATATTTAAAACACTTATAACTAAATAGGCTGCCAAATCTCGGATTTTGGCTGATATCTCGGATTTTTCATCTCGGCCATCTCGGGGAGATTTAAAAGCCTGTTCCGAGATCTGAGTGAAATACCAACCTCCTACACCTATAAATAGACCCCTTAAGCCAACAGAAAAGGGGTTCTTCTTCCTCTTCGAGCTCTCGAACGCCCAGACTCTGCCGGATCCAGATCTGAGCTCCATTGCTGCTGCTACCAACGAGATTTACTGCTGCAAATCATAATCATCTGCTGTAACTTACTGAATTCACTTGTAATCTTCAAAGAAAGATCAATAAAGCTAACAACTTCATAGTGGACGTAGGCGATACGCCGAACCACTCTAAATCCTTGTGTCTCTGTGCATTTAAATTATTCTCATTTCTAAAATTTGGAGTTTTTGTTAGATAATCCTCTTTTTATATTTAATTTCTTCACTTTATCTCTTCAAAAACTTCCGAAGAGTGTTGTGCCCAATTTTGGTACAAACATTTACAATTCTCTTTTGTTAATATTTTATCTCTTCTAAATATATCCCACCATTCCAAAATTTCAATTATTTTTCAATCATCTTCCAAAACTTTAGTCGAATCTTTTGAAAATATTACTTATCTTGTTTAATCATAAATCAATTTCAATATATTTTATTAACATCAAAATCTAATAATTATTATTTTTCGCAATGCATCATATCATAAACAAATTCACAACACACAGTAAAATTACAAACATCATACAATATAGCAGCCATTCAATCACAAAACTTTACAACCATACCAATTTCAAATTCAAATATATTTATTAATCTTGTGACAATGTCATGCCATGAATTTCTAGTAGTTTACTTCATCAGTTGGCTGCAGTGTTGATCGTGTGATCAATATTGTCTCACAATCGACTACAGTGGTCCACTAATGTTTGATGGCTGCAATTATCACCTCAAACATCTAACGTAGAAAATTAAATTTTACTATTTTATAAAACAATTCATTACTTCACTACAATAGTACTCATACTCATACTCATACATATAAACATATATGCAATCAAATCAAAACAATTTATAAAACTTCATAGCTTTTAAATTTTCATCTCAATCTTTACTAAATCACCATCTCAAAATAATATTTCTCTCATCAAAATATTTCATTTCATTTCTTATGTCTTCATCTATAGTATTTTCAAAACTCAACTCAAATACGTCTTTAAAATATTGCTTTCTTTTCAAAACACATTTCTTAAAAATACTATTTATATTTCTTCCTCAAGTTACATACTTCCTTCAAAACAATAATTTTTCATCCTCAAAACATTTTTGCTCACTTTATATTATTCTCCAAATCCCTCTAATTTTTTCAAATAATTAATATAATTTCTTTGAAATTTTATTTTAAATATTGGTTTATAATATAACTCAAATCATATTGCTCTCTTTAAAATAATTCATCATCATCAAAATCTTGTGTCCATAAGTCTCGTTGTAGTGTTTAGGAATCATTATCGATAACGTTGGCCAGATGCATCGACCAGAATTCTTAAACACTCAACGGACAGACAAACATGAAATTTTACTTCAATTATTCTTTTATAAAAACATTTGCTAACTTCTAATAAAACATCCCTCCAAATCATATATATACTATTCCCAAAATATTTTAAATTAACTTATGCTTTCTTATATCAAAAGTTTTAATCAATCGAGTACAATAAAAAATACTCAACTTATAAAATCCCAAACATCATTAATCATTTATTTTTAATAATAAACAAGCAAGCTTTCATCTTCATGTCCATTTCAATCGCATTTTAATTTTTATATAAAATTATACTGTTTTATTTTGTGAAATTTATTTCCATCATCACTTATGGTAACTTCGCAACCGAAAACACCATTGCGTTCAAATCATTAAAACTCATATGGAATTCTAACTTGAGTGATAGTTCTTCCGAATGCCACACTCAAGATAGATCATTCAAACCAAACATCATCAATCAATATATCTATACAAAGAAATCAAAACATCAATCATCATCCAATCAGAACAACCAAATAATCAAAATACTTGGTGGAAATCAATCTATATACTTCCGCTGCGCCATTCTGATCATTATTGGATCCTTCAACTCATCTCACATTGTCTCATATTGATTTAAAATCGTAAGGTACTCAATACAAAATTCGAATTAAAGTCATTTACAGCTTCTCTAACCAAACAACTTCATTCTCCTTTCAGAGCTACATAGAGTTATCGCAGTAACCTTCAATAGTAACACTACCGGGCAGACCAACTAAGTCTACCTCGTCAACCACTTCAACTTCCATATATTCATCCACATCTCATATAGATATTCACACTCGATAAAAGGTAGGAAAAACATACTATATAATAAAGAAAAATACAAGTACGTCCCTAGATGATTGCCTTTGTAATCAATGTATACTTCTTCTATCAATTAATTATAAACAATTTTCTACCTCACACCCATAGGGACATGGACTCTAAGTCTCATCTAAGATCATGACTCGTGTCTCTTACACTCCGTATTGTTCTAAACCTACTCTGATACCAAGAACATAACACTGCACCTCTATACCCATATTACTCAAGAGTATTAATGAATAATACGGTCGAGTAACACGGAGAATGAGGCATGTGGATGAGACATAAGTGAATATTCCCTTAGACCAATACTGATTACATCACATAATATAAAAATCACTCACCTCTATGTAAACAGTCTCGGTACAAAGCAATAAACACGTATGGTGCCTATGGACAGAATAATACACAATATAAAATAAATCACAGAGAACACAGAGTTATCAACGCAGCGATAAAAACACAATATATTACATAAATCTGAGTAGGATACAAAAAGTAAAATTCCCACTAAATCTCAATTATATATACAAGATAGATCCTATACATATGATCCAACATCATATACATAAACGAGTCCAAATACACAATATACAATATAGCTAATGATTTAATCTCCATCTAAGCCTAATATGCAATCTGGTCACATCGTCTCTGAACTTGAAATGTCTCGGACTCACCCGAGTATTATATAAATAATAAACGATTCAGATTATATCTATATTCAATGGTGAGAATATATATGATATCTCAAAAAATAATATACACATCATAATAAAAAATTGATCCAAAGGAATAATAAAAAATTCACGACACATCAAACAACATCCATCACCCATCAAACATCCAAACATCCATCAAACATCAAAATACCATTATACACATCACACGGCATACATCAAGCATCCATCACACATAGCATACATCACAAACAGCACACCGCAAACATCAATTATTCATATTTATTTAGTAGTAATAAAATTATTCATTTTATTCTCCATTTTTAATTTTGTTACTGCTGCCATTATTATATGTGTTGTTTTAATGATATTGCCAAAAGCCGAGTCAACACCTGAGCCTCGATGCTTCTCATGTGCAAAGGGAGACCCAACTCGTAATATTTTTATGAGTATCCTCACCAATCTTTGGCTACATAATACATCGCACGTCGCTTCCTCGTTTCTTTGCCTCCTCGCTTCTTACTCCCATCGTCAACCTCCTAGCCGTTCTGACATCATCCCGTTGGCCTGTGCAGCAAACTATAACCATGCAACGAGGGGGCCATGTCACCGTAACTATTGGGGAGCGACCCTACAGTCGGTCATGCTAGGATGGGGCTAGCAAAAACACTTCCGGCCGTCACATCCTCGTTGGACTTCGTTGTAACAACCCGCATATTTTACGATTGTATATTTAAATGTTTTATTTAAATATAGCATCATTAATCGGATTAAAGTCTGAAATGTTACTTTTTGTAAACAGTCGAATTGGGACTCGAGACCACTTCCATTGAGTCCAAAATGGCGTTTACAACTTTTTTGAGTATAAACATCGATATGTTTGGAGTTGAGTAGAATTTGCTATTTTTCTACTTGGGGTTTGGGTTTCAGCCCACTAACCCATCTAATACCCTAACACTCCACTCAACTCCTCTTCATTCACTCATTCCTTTTCCTAACACTCTAGCTTAAGAGAAATGGGGGAAAAGATTGGAAATAGAAATTCCAAACCCTAGTTTGATTTGGAAACTCAAGTTTTTGCTCCAAAATCAAAGAGAAGCTTAGGTAAGCATTCTCTTCATCTTCTCCATCTCAATCTCTCTTCAATTTACAGAATTTCCTATAACCTAACTTAGGAAATATTCGTCTTATGAGCTTAGATTGAAGGTTCTTGAGGTGTATTGAAGAGGAATTGGCCTTTCCTTTGTTTTAAAGCTTCTCATTCGTGTTTTTGAGTTTTAAAGGTGAGTTCTTTAACTTACATCTACGTCTATAGCTATCATTGTTGTTAGGTATGAATTCCTAACATTTGTTCATATTCATTTGCTTTTGATTTGAATTGATTTGGTGAATTTTCCAAATTTTGGTGTTTTGGTCCAATTTTTTGAAAATCCTACTATGGATGTTTGGACATTGATATTTGGGGTGTATCGAAGAGCCTATAAGGCTGGGTTGTCGCTTGGCATAAATCCTTAGTCGTCGTTGCTCGTCCAATCGCTTCCGAAACGTGTTGGCCATCTTGGCCTAGGCAAACTGTTGCCCACGCCAGCTGGCCAGACGTCTGGGGATCAAGTCCAGACATCTGGTTATAGATAGAAAAGAAGAAAAAAAAAGACAGACACTCGGATCAGACGTCTGGTCCAAACTTACCAGACGTCTGGTTAGTTTCTAGACGTCTGTATTAAGGTTCAGACGTCTGGTAGGTTCCTGGATTATTTCCAGAGAACAAATCCAGACGTCTGGATTAACCCCCAGACGTCTGGAACTGTTCATTTTGCCTAATTTGGGCTGTTTTGATTTGATTTCCATTGTTAATCGATTTTTGTTGATCCGGATAGTTGTTATCACTTATTATCGACTTTGATGACTTCTTTTTCGGGATTTTTGGGAATATCCATTTTGATGGATTCGGTATCGATTTCTATGGATTTGATTCACGTCTTTGTATGTGAATTTTTGGTGATTGATTGTTTCTACAATCATTTCTGTGATTTGTCACTTTAAAATACAAAGGTTTCTATACTAGTAGTAAATACTCAAACTCTTTCACAAAAACGATTTCAACACTACTTTTAAATACAAAGCTCATTTTTAAAACCATTTTCCAATCTATTAGTATATACAAACCTTTACCTCATTCGTACGAGAAATTTAATTAAACGGCTTAGCAAAACAAGTGGTATGAAATGCTTGCATTTACTTCGTCGGTTAATTCTTGGACTTGTTCGATTGAACTCTTGTGACAATTTTCGAGTGGAAATCTACAATCTGTTCGTAAATATTTAAGTTAAGCTAGTGGTAATGGGACATGAAGATAAACTCTTATATTTACTAGCTTAGTGTAATTGACACTTCTTATTGATCTATGGTGATCATTTTGTGATTTAGACTAGCGATGTGCGATGTCTCTTTGTTTGTGTGGGGACTAAAAACCCCGTTTGTGGAACTTCGGTTCAATTTGGTGGGGTAGCGACCCATGGTCATTCGACCGTTCATGGAGCATTCGACTCATTCGTCCTCGTGGGGGACTGTACCATGACCGAGTCTATGCATGAGGCGTATCTTTTAGGGTGCGTCGATGTTCGGCTCATTCGTCCGCGTGGGGGATTATACCATGACCGAGTCTGTGCATGAGGCGTATCTTTTAGGGTGCATCGATGTTCGGCTCATTCGTCCGCGTGGAGGATTGTACCACGACCGAGTCTGTGCATGAGGCATATCTTTTAGGGTGCGTCGATGTTTGGCTCATTCGTCCGCATGGGGGACTGTACCACGACCGAGTCTGTGCATGAGGCGTATCTTTTAGGGTGCGTCGATGTTCGGCTTATGGGATAGCGTCTCATTTGTGATACACGTGTTGGTGAGTTTTCATGCTCCCGTTTGTGATAGGCCTTCCCCTTTTTGTGATTTCTGGATTTCTAGTTGATGATTTCTAGAATTTGTGTTTCACCAATTTTCGTGGATTGCATTGATAAGCTCTATCAATATTTGTGCTTTGGTGAATAATTTAAAGAATGTGATTATTTTTGGTGTTTTGAGATTATTTGAGATATTGTATGATTTTTTGTTGTTATTTGATGTATACTTGACACGGTATGGCATTTTTGTTATCATACGTTTTTGGTCATATCTCTTATCCTATCTCATTTTTCTGATATTTATAGCTAGACTGATCCGTTTATTATTTTCTTCTTAAATAATACTCGGGTCAGACCGAGGTATTTCAGGTGCTCCTGCTTGATTTCTTATCAGGGTTCATCATCTGACTTTTGGCTTACTACTTTAGCATAGTAGTTTTGTAAGTATACATTTGAGATAGAGACTTCTTGATGTATACTTATTCTTTTGTCTAGCACTTGTATCTATTCTTTTGTGATGTAGTGGATCTTGTATGACCACTATTTTGATGTACACTTCTATGTGATATATTCATATCTGTTTCCGCCTTTGTGATATGAATATCTGTGACTGATTTGTGTTATGTTTATTTCTATATTTGTTTCCGAAGGCCTCATAGCCACTGTGTGGTAGCTTTGAGTTTGTATTTGAGATGTCGGATTCCCTCTTGAAATGAAATGTAAGTTATATTATCTGACATATTCGTACTCGCACAAAGCAATTACACAGATGGTCGCTCCGCAATAGCCTTATTCTTCGTGCTAGGCGACGGGATTACCCCGTAGTGTCCTTGGCTAGCGTGAATATAGAGGTGGGGCGTCACATTCGTACTCCTTGTTTGTGAAGATCCTGAACTCGGCCTTCGAAAATCGACACCCGTACTTCACTTGTACTCGAATGCCGCAGATTCAAACGCCGAATCTGGCTCTTCGGAGCATATAACACAGTAAGTATAACAACACAGCGGAATAAAGAAATAGATGATATCATATACAATTCCAACGAATACAATATCCAGAATGATATACAACAATGATATCAATATGATACAACAATATCAGAGACAAATAATGATACAGCGGAAACAACAGAAGTGATAACTCCAAATGATCCGAAAGAGAGGATGAATCCAATAACTCCAACATCAAGCTCGAACCACCATCACGATGCACAAAGAGAAGCAACGTCAGTCGTGAACTCCCAACACTAAACTAGCTCCCGATAATCTACTAACCTGACTATCTGAAAAACCCAACTCTAGACTGCCCGTGTGGAAAATTGTGGGCACCCAGAGTTTAGGAAGGGAACAATAAACTCCGAGTCAGTCATGAGACTGGTGTGAGTAACAAAAATAGTTTATATTTAAAACAAACAACAAAAGAATTCTAAACATTGAAATCCGCAATGCTTTTGGAAAATGAAACTACCATAAGACCTCCCACCACACACACAATGCAATCGCAGACTTGGAGAAGATTTCTTCTTATGATAGTCAAATATGCTTACTATGCAAAAGTCCTTTTGATATTATTACTAGTGCATAGTGTGAAAATCCTTTCGAAAATATAATATTAATCTTAGCCAGCATAGGTACCATTATATTATGCCTGCTATAGCTACCATTTTAAATGGCAGGTTCTACAACTAAAACCGTACAAGGTTCGTATTGTTTCTTTGGATTTTCCAACAAATGGTCAGGCTAAGGAACTTCCTATGCCACATGGGAACGCCTCTGGAGGGACGCCCCGAGAACCTACCCGGATCTCTGCCAACACAAGGCCGGTTACCCCCTTCCCGGGTAGTAAACCTGAGATATGCCACCCCCGGTCGTTTGCGACCTTTATCCGAGGCGCCTCGATCACACAGCAACAATCACACAGTAAATGAGATTGGAGCAACCACACAGGTAAATATCTGGGCTCCATACCATGATACCACCTTTTTCCATAAGGAATGGACATACCCTAGGGGAGCTACCCCTGAAACCTTACCGCATCTTTCCTGTTTCGACCATTACAGATTTGTGAGGCTCGATGAGGCCTCGTCCACAAAGCTACGCTTTTCACAAAAGCCATGCTTTGATCAACAAATGATCATCAACACTCAGCAACACTTAGTATGCCACACTACCAAATTGGGAGTATATCACTGATAACCTTCAACTACATAACCTCTGAGCTCGTACATCTCAGAGAAGGGTGTTAAGCTAAGAGAATAAATCTCCGCCACCAAACAGAAATGTATTTGAAAGAAATCAGCTTTATATCTCAAAGTGTAATGTCAGACATACAACCATACAAGTCTGTTCCGGGTTCGAACAGAACCGAAGGCACTTCCTAAGAAGCCCTTGCAATCCGGGTATCCACAATCCCGATCGGACTTCCCATCACTTAGGAAATCTCTATACCGTAGCTACTCAGTGCAAAGACAATCGAGAGGTTATCCTATCGTTCTCGCAAACACCCGGTCTTCAGCACCGGTCTTCAAATGATATCCATTACGTCGTATCACTATTCAGAATGGGTTATATGACACAAAGTCCTCTCCCGGCTAAACCGAATAATGAGCGTAATATTTCAAAGCATATGGATATGAGGATTTCAGTTAAGTCACAATTTATTACCCAAAACATTTCTTTTAAATGGTTTAAACACATTACCATTTTAATCTTTTACACAAAAAGATTCATCTCACAAAGTTCACCCAGTTTCACAAAGATCTATTCATAGATTTTCAAATCGATTCCCACTTCAATTTGGATTAACTCGTCCAATCTTTAAATCAAAGATTTAATTGATAGCGTTCAAAACAATTCCATTTCGACCTTTTATACAAAAGGTACACCTTTCCAATTTTCAAAACAAAGTTCAACAATCTTTCACAAAGATTTATTCATAACTCGGAAAACCATTTTCATTTCAAACTTGAAATTCTTTTGACACAAATTTGAAATTCATTTCTTATATGAAAGCTTCTATTATTTGAAAACAAATAGTTTTCATTTCGGAAAATCTAATTCATTTATACGAGTTAAAGTCCTTGGGTTAAATTCAAATTCTCAAAACCATACTTTTAAAATGGTTTAAATTCATATAAACACATTTATAATATCTTTAACCATAATTTCCACACATGGAATTCAATTCTAAAGTTTGAATTCAAATTCAAATTAATTTATTTAAATTGAAAAACTTTACCAAGTTATTCAAAATAACTTTTATCTTAAAACTCCTTTTCAAAAGCTTTAACATTTAAACCAAATCCATTTCCAAAATCAATTGAAATTAAAATTTCAATTTCCAAAACATTAAATTTAAATCATCTGTGACTTAACCGATTTCCTCGTGAAATCCATATTTGTGTGTGTAAAAGTGTGGTCTAGGGGTTTAACACACAATAGTGCAACATCAATCAATCATCACAGATTCAATCATATCAATATCGATAAGCTGTATGATTTAAAACGCTTATCTTCATTCGCAGATTCACAGATAAAGTAAATTTATCGATAACAAAGATTCATCATTACGATTCGATGTGGGTTTCGGATAAAAAACTGGAATCCGACTTCCTGTCGCATCGAAATTCAAATGCCGTTTTACAGGTCCAAAGGGGTTTCATATTCATACAACAGTATATTCATCATAGATATAACAGCTCAGCACAAAGCATTTCATATTACATAGCATCACATCACATATCAGATATATCAATCCATCACACAGCATTCAATAACAATCAACCATCTTCAATTAAGATGAATAAATCGTGTGGTTTTAAATTTATCAACCACATAATTACTTTCATTAATTATCTTTAATCAATGATTAATTATACTCTAATTACATTAAGTAATTATCCTTAATTAATTACAAAAATTAATTATTCTTAACCAATTACAATAATCAACCTTTAATTATAATTCGTCAACCTTTAATTATTACATAATTAACCTTTAATTATTTAATTCACCATTTAATTTATTATCTTAAATTTATAAATTAACCCTTAATTAATAATTAATCCTTAATTAATTATTCTTAATTAATTTCAATGAACAATTAATTTCTTAATTACTTCCATGAAGTAATTACACTTACACAATTTCATACATGATTATCATTAATTAATTTAATCCAATTGATTGTTATAATTAATCACATTAATTTATTATTTAAATAGTCTTAGTTAATGACCTTCATTAACAATTAAAATTTATTAATCACTTTTCTAAAGAAATTTCTTATATTAATCATTATTGATTATAATTTGATTAACCATTAAGAACTCATTAATTCAAATTATTTATTTAATTAAATGTTAATTTTAAATTAATTAGTTCTTGATTACAAATTAATTAATTTCCAATCATTTATTAACTTAAACCTTAATTAATAAATTTTAAACTTATAATCACTAATTAAATTAATACAAATCATTAATTATCATAATTAATTAACTTAATAAATAAATGAATTACGATTCATTAAATCTTCATTTACTTAAGATAAACTCATCTTTTTATTTATGATTTAATTATCACATATAAATATGGTTGAAACCATTCATTTCAAATTTTCATTTATCTCAAAATCTGGAATTCAAAGTCAGACTTAAAATTCAGGTTTCAAATTTCTTTGATTTTAACTTTGTTTACAATCTTTCCTTTATAATTTAAATTCCATTTTAAATTCAAATTTTTCCTTTTCAATACTTAACAATTTTAGGTATTAAAACAATTTAAATTTTAAAACTTTATTTTCCAAACTAAATTTCCAAACTGAACTGAATTTATAATTAAACTTTAATTTATAACTCAGTTCAACATTTACTTTAAAATCTCAAAACAGAACAGGTTCTGTTTCAAAAATCTGGGTAAACATTTACCCGAGAAAAACACTCGTTTACTCGAGTTTGAACCCGAGCAAACCCCTACTTCACCGTGCTTCGAGGAAAATATCCAATTCCCCGTGCTTGGCTCCGAGTTCCACCTTTCTTCCCCAAAACTTCGAATAGCAGCTGATACACACATACATGGGTGTACGTGCACAAAACTTCATCGGCGTTCTGGCCATCGCCACCGCCTTCCCCACGTCAACGTCAACTCACTCGAGCACCACGATCACTCAGAAGAACGTAACAGCGATGAATTTGGAAAAGGGCCAGCTGACCCATCCTGGAACAAACCAATCACCAAAGAACCATCTCATCACTTCGCATCTGGCCATCAGAGGCCACAAAAATCTAGCTGAAGCTTCGCCTTGATCACGTGCCGCTATCCCCACCGGTCATTTGGATTCCGATGCATTGACGTGGTAGTACTGACGAGGTTTTCTGATCTTGACAATCATTGGGCTTAAACCCTAATTCTACTCTGATCACCCACTACAGTGATCTGAAAATTTAGCGAGTATTTTTCCTAGACTCTACGACCTCTCAGCTAGCTACAGTTCCAATCACGAGTCGAACCAAGTCGCCGACCACCATAGTTTGGCCAAATAACCAAATCCGTTCATCTCGCGATTTCTCACCCAAAATCGCACTAATAATCTTGATTTTGTTCTTAAAATTCATGGTTTTTGGAATCGAGTTAGGTAATGTAAGTGACATTCGAAACCGTGATACTCGAAATTGACAAGATTTTAAGTTTTCCTCTGTATATTTTAAATTTTCCAGAGAAACTTAAACTAACTATCATAAAAATATTTTTACAACTAGGATCTAGTTTATTCAAGCATTTTTCATTTAAATATCAATGCCTATAAGAGAATGATGGAAGAGATTTTGATTGATGATTCTGTTTCTAGCCTGTAACCACAAGAACAGGTATATATGCCTATATAACAGACATGCACTGATATATTCACATTCATACAACATTTTCCACAATAACTACAAGTATTAATCCTAAAATATCAAGATATATTAACAAATTCAAGCTTAAGTGTGTTAGTTTACTCACCGTGGTTTTTAGAAAAAAAGAACAGAGCTTCTTCATGTTGACACAGCTTTGAAATTTGCAAGCTGAAGCTCCTCTTTTGATCTCTGGTTGAATTAAGTTGATTGTTGCTGTTTCAGTTGACACTTGGTTTAAAATTAGATGATATTTTACTTTCAGTTTTTTTTTTCTTGAAGGAACGAATTGAAATGAGGATGTTTGATTGATATATAGGAAATGAAACTTGAGGTGATAATGTTGTTGTACAAATACCAAAGATATTTTTCCTTTGTATATTTGACTATGCAGATGTTTTTGGTGGCTGAAGTGATTTATATTTTGCATGCTAAGATTTGGCATTAATTGCCTTGTACAAATTTATATTTATATGGTTTCTTCTTTAGGCCGAGCATTAATTGACTTGTACAAAATACATATATTTATCTACTTGCTATATCTTCCTTTGCAAGCTTCATTCACAAGTATATTTACTTGCTTCATTCTTTTACAAGTGTTCATACTTATTTTTTTTCTTTTGCAAGTGTACCTATATATTTTTATATTTGAATGTATTTCATTTTTCTTTAATCTTATTATTTTATAATATAAATAATTTTCTATTTTTAATATGTTGTTAGAATTTAAGTAATTTGTTTACTATATATTTTCTATTATAACTTATCTTATATATTTCTATTTCTATTTTAAATGTTTATTATTATTATACTTTAATATTTATTGTCTTATATTTGATTTATAAATATATTTTTTTATAATTTCAAATCTACTCATATAGGCACAACTATATAGATTCACATATATATACAATTTCTAAATTTAAAATGATTTAATATATTTTATTTGGATTCGGGGAAACTCGAATCAATTTATCAATTAATTTCACAATTTTTATTCAAAAATTAAATTAATTATCAATTTAAATTTATATAAAATCCGGGGTTGTTACAACCTTCCCCCCTTAAGAAATTTCGTCCACGAAATTTGCTAGGGAGACACAAAGAATAGATGAAGAATATTTCATCAAATTAACTGAACATCCATTCTGCATTTGGCTTACCAAATCAGAATATCAATAATAGATACAAGAACGAATCTTTTGAATTTTTCACAGGATACTCGGGTTATCCAGATCTACGAAATATACAGTGACATTGGTTAGTTCGAAGGGATAACTAACCATTCGTAGAATATATTGGGACCCAAAAATAGACAGATATATGGATACAATTCCAAAGCTTTTAGTTTAGAAACTAAAGTATACCTATCAACCAAAGCAACCAATTCATCCAAACAAACAATTCTGACCTATTTGGAGTTTATGTCCCATATTAATATATCGAATCTCTTCCTGGATCTACCAGGAACTATCAAAGAATTGAAAAAAGATGACGAACAAAAGAGATTGATAGAGAAAAGATTATTTCCTTGTTGTTACAGGGTATTGACCATTTATAGTTGTATTCCCCTGTCCCCTATCTCATCCTCTTCTTGCACTCATACTTACTATCAGTGGATAGCAAGAGAATTTACTGAGGCTCACGGACATATATCTTAGGGATTACTCATTCTAGGGTATACTTCACCCTATCTCTAATGAGCTACTTAATGTGTTATACTCCTGAGCTAAAGTTTAACCTTAGCTCTGATACCAAATGTGAAGATCCTGAACTCGGCCTTCGAAAATCGACACCCGTACTTCACTTGTACTCGAATGCCGCAGATTCAAACGCCGAATCTGGCTCTCCGGAGCTTATAACACAGTAAGTATAACAACACAGCGGAATAAAGAAATAGATGATATCATATACAATTCCAACGAATACAATATCCAGAATGATATACAACAATGATATCAATATGATACAACAATATCAGAGACAAATAATGATACAGCGGAAACAACAGAAGTGATAACTCCAAATGATCCGAAAGAGAGGATGAATCCAATAACTCCAACATCAAGCTCGAACCACCATCACGATGCACAAAGAGAAGCAACGTCAATGGTGAACTCCCAACACTGAACTAGCTCCCGATAATCTACTAACCTGACTATCTAAAAAACCCAACTCTAGACTGCCCGTGTGGAAAATTGTGGGCACCCAGAGTTTAGGAAGGGAACAATAAACTCCGAGTCAGTCATGAGACTGGTGTGAGTAACAAAAACAGTTTATCTTTAAAACAAACAACAAAAGAATTTTAAACATTGAAATCTGCAATGCTTTTAGATAATGAAACTACCATAAGACCTCCCACCACACACACAATGCAATCGCAGACTTGGAGAAGATTTCTTCTTATGATAGTCAAATATGCTTACTACGCAAAAGCCCTTTTGATATTATTACTAGTGCATAGTGTGAAAATCCTTTCGAAAATATAATATTAATCTTAGCCAGCATAGGTACCATTATATTATGCCTGCTATAGCTACCATTTAAAATGGCAGGTTCTACAACTAAAACCGTACAAGGTTCGTATTGTTTCTTTGGATTTTCCAACAAATGGTCAGGCTAAGGAACTTCCTATGCCACATGGGAACGCCTCTGGAGGGACGCCCCGAGAACCTACCCGGATCTCTGCCAACACAAGGCCGGTTACCCCCTTCCCGGGTAGTAAACCTGAGATATGCCACCCCCGGTCGTTTGCGACCTTTATCCGAGGCGCCTCGATCACACAGCAACAATCACACAGTAAATGAGATTGGAGCAACCACACAGGTAAATATCTGGGCTCCATACCATGATACCACCTTTTTCCAGAAGGAATGGACATACCCTAGGGGAGCTACCCCTGAAACCTTACCGCATCTTTCCTGTTTCGACCATTACAGATTTGTGAGGCTCGATGAGGCCTCGTCCACAAAGCTACGCTTTTCACAAAAGCCATGCTTTGATCAACAAATGATCATCAACACTCAGCAACACTTAGTATGCCACACTACCAAATTGGGAGTATATCACTGATAACCTTCAACTACATAACCTCTGAGCTCGTACATCTCAGAGAAGGGTGTTAAGCTAAGAGAATAAATCTTCGCCACCAAACAGAAATGTATTTGAAAGAAATCAGCTTTATATCACAAAGTGTAATGTCAAACATACAACCATACAAGTCTGTTCCGGGTTCGAACAGAACCGAAGGCACTTCCTAAGAAGCCCTTGCAATCCGGGTATCCACAATCCCGATCGGACTTCCCATCACTTAGGAAATCTCTATACCATAGCTACTCAGTGTAGAGACAATCGAGAGGTTATCCTATCGTTCTCGCAAACACCCGGTCTTCAACACTGGTCTTCAAATGCTATCCATTACGTCGTATCACTATTCGGAATGAGTTATATGACACAAAGTCCTCTCCTGGGTAAACCGAATAATGAGCGTAATATTTCAAAGCACATGGATATGGGGATTTCAGTTAAGTCACAATTTATTACCCAAAACTTTTCTTTCAAATGGTTTAAACACATTACCATTTTAATCTTTTACACAAAAAGATTCATCTCACAAAGTTCACCCAGTTTCACAAAGATCTATTCATAGATTTTCAAATCGATTCCCACTTCAATTTGGATTAACTCGTCCAATCTTTAAATCAAAGATTTAATTGATAGCTTTCAAAACAATTCCATTTCGACCTTTTATACAAAAGGTACATCTTTCCAATTTTCAAAACAAAGTTCAACAATCTTTCACAAAGATTTATTCATAACTCGGAAAACCATTTTCATTTCAAACTTGAAATTCTTTTGACACAAATTTGAAATTCATTCCTTATATGAAAGCTTCTATTATTTGAAAACAAATAGTTTTCATTTCGGAAAATCTAATTCATTTATACGAGTTAAAGTCCTTGGGTTAAATTCAAATTCTCAAAACCATACTTTTAAAATGGTTTAAATTCATATAAACACATTTATAATATCTTTAACCATAATTTCCACACATGGAATTCAATTCTAAAGTTTGAATTCAAATTCAAATTAATTTATTTAAATTGAAAAACTTTACCAAGTTATTCAAAATAACTTTTATCTTAAAACTCCTTTTCAAAAGCTTTAACATTTACCCCAAATCCATTTCCAAAATCAATTGAAATTAAAATTTCAATTTCAAAAACATTAAATTTAAATCATCTGTGACTTAACCGATTTCCTCGTGAAATCCATATTTGTGTGTGTAAAAGTGTGGTCCAAGGGTTTAACACACAATAGTGCAACATCAATCAATCATCATAGATTCAATCATATCATTATCGATAAGCGGTATGATTTAAAACGCTTATCTTCATTCGCAGATTCACAGATAAAGTAAATTTATCGATCACAAATATTCATCATTACGATTCGATGTGGGTATCGGATAACAAACTGGAATCCGACTCCCTGTCGCATCGAAATTCAAATGCCGTTTTACGGGTCCAAAGGGGTTTCATATTCATACAACAGTATATTCATCACAGATATAACAGCTCAGCACAAAGCATTTCATATTACATAGCATCACATCACATATCAGATATATCAATCCATCACACAGCATTCAATAACAATCAACCATCTTCAATTATGATGAATAAATCGTGTGGTTTTAAATTTATCAACCCCATAATTACTTTCACTAATTATCTTTAATCAATGATTAATTATACTCTAATTACATTAAGTAATTATCCTTAATTAATTACGCAAATTAATTATTCTTAACAAATTACAATAATCAACCTTTAATTATAATTCATCAACCTTTAATTATTACATAATTAACCTTCAATTATTTAATTCACCATTTAATTTATTATCTTAAATTTATAAATTAACCCTTAATTAATAATTAATCCTTAATTAATTATTCTTAATTAATTTCAATGAACAATTAATTTCTTAATTACTTCGACGAAGTAATTACACTTACACAATTTCATACATGATTATCATTAATTAATTTAATCCAATTGATTGTTATAATTAATCACATTAATTTATTATTTAAATAATCTTAGTTAATGACCTTCATTAACAATTAAAATTTCTTTAGTCACTTTTCGAAAGAAATTTCTTATATTAATCATTATTGATTATAATTTGATTAACCATTAAGAACTCATTAATTCAAATTATTTAATTAATTAAATGTTAATTGTAAATTAATTAGTTCTTGATTACAAATTAATTAATTTCCAATCATTTAACTTAAACCTTAATTAATAAATTTAAAACTTATAATCACTAATTAAATTAATACAAATCATTAATTATCATAATTAATTAACTTAATAAATAAATGAATTACAATTCATTAAATCTCCATTTACTTAAGATAAACTCATCTTTTTATTTATGATTTAATTATCACTTATAAATATGGTTGAAACCATTCATTTCAAATTTTCATTTATCTCAAAATCTGGAATTCAAAGTCAGACTTAAAATTCAGGTTTCAAATTTCTTTGATTTTAACTTTGTTTACAATCTTTCCTTTACAATTCAAATTCTATTTTAAATTCAAAATTTTCCTTTTCAATACTTAACAATTTTAGGTATTAAAACAATTTAAATTTTAAAACTTTATTTCCCAAACTAAATTTCCAAACTGAACTGAATTTATAATTAAACTTTAATTTATAACTCAGTTCAACATTCACTTTAAAATCTCAAAACAGAACAGGTTCTGTTTCAAAAATCTAGGTAAACATTTACCCGAGAAAAACACTCGTTTACTCGAGTTTGAACCCGAGCAAACCCCTACTTCACCGTGCTTCGAGGAAAATATCCAATTCCCCGTGCTTGGCTCCGAGTTCCACCTTTCTTCCCCAAAACTTCAAATAGCAGCTGATACACACATACATGGGTGTACGTGCACAAAACTTCGCCGACGTTCTAGCCATCGCCACCGCCTTCCCCACGTCAACGTCAACTCACACGAGCATCACGATCACTCAGAAGAACGTAACAGCGATGAATTTAGAAAAGGGCCAGCTGACCCATCCTGGAACAAACCAATCACCAAAGAACCATCTCATCACTTCGCCTCTGGCCATCAGAGGCCACAAAAATCTAGCTGAAGCTTCGCCTTGATCACGTGCCGCTATCCCCACCGGTCCTTTGGATTCCGATGCATTGACGTGGTAGTACTGACGAGGTTTCCTGATCTTGACAATCATTGGGCTTAAACCCTAATTCTACTCCGAACACCCACTACAGTGATCTGAAAATTTAGCGAGTATTTTTCCTAGACTCTACGACCTCTCAGCTAGCTACAGTTCCAATCACGAGTCGAACCAAGTCGCCGACCACCATAGTTTAGCCAAATAACCAAATCCGTTCATCTCGCGATTTCTCACCCAAAATCGCACTAATAATCTTGATTTTGTTCTTAAAATTCATGGTTTTTGGAATCGAGTTAGGTAATGTAAGTGACATTCGAAACCGTGATACTCGAAATTGACAAGATTTTAAGTTTTCCTCTGTATATTTTAAATTTTCCAGAGAAACTTAAACTAACTATCATAAAAATATTTTTACAACTAGGATCTAGTTTATTCAAGCATTTTTCATTTAAATATCAATGCCTATAAGAGAATTGTAACGACCCGGAATTTTGAACAAATTAAATTGAGAATATTTAATTAATTTTAAATATTTAAACGATGATTTAATTTGAATCCCCGATATAAAATTGAATTTGGCGATTTAATTATAAAATTTAATCGATTGAAAGTTGAATAAGAATTTAAATCTTCAATTTACAGTTGAAGAAAAATATTTCGAAAGTTTGTAAAATATATATTGATAATTCTGAAAATAATAAAAGTTTCAGAATCGAATTTGAAGATGATTTGTTCAGTTTTGAAAATAATCGTTCAAACCGATATTTAAAAAATAGTCATTTTTCAAACAGTCTCGGAATTCGACGAAACCAGTTTCATTGGGTCCGTAATAGTTTGTTATTACTGGATTTTAATTTTCGTATTTTTCGATGCTTGTATGTGAGCACACGACAGGAAAACGCATTTGAATTTTAACGAAATTCAAATTTAAATTTATATTTTTATTGGTCAACGTCAACACTTTTCTCCCTTCATCCACGCCTTTAAACACGGCCCGTTGTTCATGCTGAAGACAGCGAAATTTTCACGCAAACCATTCCCTTTTGTTTTCAAACACGTTCTCTTCCTCCCTCTGTTCAGTTCAAATCAAACAAACGAAACAATTTTCGTTCCCAATCGAAACTAAAAATGGCGACCGCATTCACATCAAATTGGAGACCCCATTCGAAATCAAATCTACAGAAGTAAATAAAAGGGTGGCCACGACATTTAAATCGAAAGGGGGGGGGGGGGGGGTTCGTCGCGACGAAGGCAGCGGCGAGGAGGGCTCGACAGCAGTTTTGGGTTCGCAAGTGTCCAGGCAGGTGGCACGAGTTCGCGATGAGGTGGCAGTTAGGGTTGGCATTCGCGTCGCGAGGCTTGGAGCGGCGTCACGATTTGGGGGGGTTTGGAGGTACTCGAGGAGAAGTCGATCAGCTGAAGTCGCGCTCGAGTCGAGCTCGCGATGGTGGAGGAGGACTCCTCTGGGAGCGCACGTGGAGGTTTGATGTTCGAGTGAGACTCGAACAGGGGATATCGGCGGCAACAATTAGGCCATTGGGTGATTTCACGTGAGGCTCGCGTTCGACTACTGGAGGCACGCGAAAATGGTGAATGCAGTTAGGATTGGATGGTGAATCGAGGCCGCCGTGGTTGGTCTGTCTCGCGGGGTTCTTGATGATGGGGGAGACTCTGGTGGGTAGTGGAGGTCCTTGTCAATAAGGTATATCGTTTCTTTATAAATCGATTTATTTTTACAGTAAAGTTATTATTGCAGATATATATATATATATATATATATATAATTAGGAATTTTAAACCCTAAGTAGATTATTTTGAAAATTTAAAAATAAATATTATGTATCCACAAGCATGTTTAACAGTAATTTAGTTAAATAAGTTTTAAAAAGAAAAAAAATTAGTTTAAATAGAATTTGTTGGTTAATTAAAATCATTTTGGCCAGTAAAGGATTATTAAAGAAAATTGGTTTGAAATATATTTTTTCATTAAGAATTTAATCATTAGTTAAATTTAAATCAATTTCTAACTAAAATTATTATCATAGGAAATTTGATTTGAAATTTAATTATCAGTTAAAATAATTGTTAGTTAAATTGAATTAATAAATGGTAATTAATTTATCGATTAATTCAAATATTGATGAATTGTATAAATTTATTTACACAAGGTTAAATGAAGAAAATCAAGTTAGAATGAAAAAGGGGATCACAAAATAAAAGCTAAGGTGAGATTTTTCTCACTCAAGAATTGATTGCAGTTATTGATTGTTTGATATGATTGCTATGTTGATTGTGATATTAGATATGATAGGATATATCTATATATATAGCAGTATATACATATTGGCATATGTATATATTGGATTGATGATTTCCCGCCTCGTATAGCGGATGAGACCCTATTGCGCCGTTAGTAAGCGGATTTATAAAAACCTATATACCACGATAATTCCGTACTGGAGCGGAATTGGTATTGTGCTGACGTCTTTGGATGCAGGGAAACAGGTTGGAGGGATCCAACTGGACCCCTCACATTGATTGATTTTATTTATACTGTGGTATAAATCTGTGAATGATTATATTGATGTTATTGATCATATCGATGTCTGGAAAATTGATTGAAAGCTAAAAATTTAGCTGAATGGATGTTTGATATCATTGGATTCCAAAAATAAACGAAATTGAATTTTTGGAAATCAAAATAGAAATTTCTAAGTGAATTTAATTTTAGAAATTTAATAAATTCGAAGAAAGGAATTTTAAAGTATAAAAAGTTAATTTTTATAATCTTATCGAATTTATTTCCAGAATAAAGTGAAAATGTTAAATAAATGAATTTCGTATAATAGTGATTTTAAATTGAGGAAATTAATTTAAAAATCTGGATTTCTAAATAGATTGAAAGAAGACAATAGAAATTTATTTTCTTTAAAAGGAATTTATGTAAAAGGAGATAAGTTGGAAACCCAATTAGAAATTTAATTGGTAAATTGAAATGATTTGGGAAATCAATGAAAAATGATTTCAATTTGAAGAATCCATTTCAAAACAGGATATTGAATGATTTGAAGGAGAATAAGGAATTTATTTTTAGTAGAGATAAATAAAATTTGAAATAAATCTGTAATTGATTTAATATTTGGAAAAGAACTTTTGAGAAATCAGTATGGAATCTTTTATTTAAAGTTGAAAATAAATTCAGAAATCAATATTGAAATTGAAGTTTTGAAATTTATAAACGTTGTTTTATAAATTCAAAATCAACTGAATTTGATAAATTGAATATAGAAGATTATAAAAAAAAGATATATTCACGATTTTGGGACAGTGAATGTATTATTGGATAAAATGGATTCATTTTTGAAGAAGTGACATTGAAAATGAAGTTAAACATTTAAAAGATGTTTTAAAATATATTGACTATCGAAAGCATAGATTTCCACAGTTCTTGTTGAAATAGACGTTTTCGAGAAATATAAGGAAATGGTGGACTATAACACTGTTGTTATAGTAAATGATTTCCGAAAGGAAATGTTTTTATATAGTATTGGGATTTACATATCTATCTTAATTTCGAATCCCTATACTAGTGATTTTGAGTCGTCGTAACAATGTTTTACGCAACATTCGTTTTGACTCAAATAAATGTGATTTAAGAATGATTTCCTTAAAGAATGAGATATATACTTAATTTTGATTTTAAGTATATCGAATATTTTCAAATGTTGAAAATAAATAGATTTGTGAAATACTTAATTTTAAATAAGTATGGAAATGCTTTTCCCAATGTGAAATGAACTGTTTGAGTTTTTATCTTTTAAAGATAAATTGAAAAGTGAATATTTGAAATTGTTTTCAAATGGTTAAGTGTGGAAATTTTATAAGTAATGAAGATATTTTTGGAGATAAAATAATTTGGAAAAATTATTGGAATCTGATGGTGTTGCGCATCTTTATTGATAGTTAAATAACCGACTATCAATAATTACCTTTAGATAGGTATTTGTTGTGAATTGGATGAATTTGAATGCCACACTTATTTTTGAATTTACGCTCACTATTCGGGTTAGCCGGGAAAGTACCATGGGGTCGTATAACCCATTCCGAATATGTGATACGTCGTTATGAATTGCATTTGAAGACCGGTGTTGAAGACCGGATATTTTTGAAAATGGAAGGATTACCGTCGAGTTACTCTACATCGACTGATCTTCGATTTAGAGGTTTTATCACCCTTAGTGACGGGAAGTCCTGACGTGATTGAAAATTATCCGGATATGCAAGGGCTTCGTGAGAAGTGCCTTCGGTTCTGTTCGATCCCGGAACAGACTTGTATGGATTGTGTGTCTGACGTTACAATTTGAGATATAAAGCTGATTTCTTTCAAATACATTTCTGTTGGTGGCGGAGAATTTATTCTCTTAGCTTAACACCCTTCTCTGAGACGTACGAGCTCAGAGGTTATGTAGTTGAAATTTATCAGCGATATATCCCAATTTGGTAACGTGGCATACTGAGTGTTGCTGTGAAATGATCAGTGTTTGATCATTTGTGATATGATCATTTGTTTGATCTTATATCTTTGTGATCATAGGTTGATCATTTTGTTTGACCCGAAGCAGGGCTTTTTGTAGAAAGCGTAGCTTTGTGGACGAGACTTCGTCGAGCCTCACACCCCGGAAATGGTCGAAACAGGACGAATGCAGCAAGGTTCTAGGGAGTAGCGCCCCTTAGTGTATGTCATTCCTTCTGGATAAAGGTGGTATCATGGTATGGAGCCCAGATACTTAACCTCTGTGGTTACTGCATTTATCATTATCTATGTGGTTTGTTGCGAATCGGGGATCCTCGGGAAGATCGGTGACGATCGGGGGATGGCATACGCGTGTCAGTAGTTACCTATTTTTGCAGAGGTAACCCGGCCTTGTGTTGGCAGAGATCCGGTTAGGTTCTCGGGTCGTCTATTCCAGGGACGTACCCATCGTGGATAGGAAGTTCCTTAGCCTGACCATTTGTTGGAAATCCAAAGAAACAATACGATCTTGTACGGTTTTAGTTGTAGAACCTATCATTCACTTATGGTGGTCACCACTGTTTGGATGGTAGCTATAGTAGGCATAAGTGCGGAATGCCTATGCTGGCTAAGATTAATATTATACTTTCGAAATGTTTTTCTACACTATGCACTAATAATAATATCAAAAATGATTTGATTTTTTTCGTATCAAGCATCTTTGACTATCATAAGAAGAAATCTCCTCCAATTCTGCGTTTGCATTGTGTGTGTGGTGGGAGGTCTTATGGTAGTTTCATTTTCCAAAAACATTGCGAATTGACTTTAAAAACTTCCTGTTGTTTGTTTTAAAGATAAACTGTTTTACGATCTCACACCAGTCACCATGACTGACTCGGAGTTTATTGTTCCCTTCTAAACTCTGGGTGCCCACCAATTTCCACACGGGCAGCCTAGAGTTATATTATCAGGATATTCTGGATATTCTGGAGCTTGGAGATAAGCTGGAGTTCGAGACGTAGTATTTGTATCTGACTTTATTTTATTCCGCTGTGTATTCTGTATGAGGACAGGTTTATATAACTGTCCATTGTTGTATATTAACTCTGATGATTGATGTATGTATAAACTGATATAGTTCTTTGTTTTAAAAGACTAGTGTTATCTATTATATATTGTTCCGCTGCGATATGTGAGATTCTGATATTGTTTCTGTTTCTGTTCTGATGTGTTGTTCTTCTTTTCTTTTTCTACTCTCTTTCTTCTACTTTTTCTTTTTCTTAAAACCATAACTTTCCGGGTTTCCGGCATTTGATGGCTCAGCAGTCGATAAAGTGAGTATCGATGTTGAATTTTCGAAAGTCGAAAAATTTGGGATGTTACAAAGTGGTATCAGAGCATATGGTTAAGCGACAACCCTGCTCTGTTGGGTGTTACTCATTAGAGATAGAGTCAGTAGTACTCTAGAATGAGTTGAGTGTAATAATAGATACGAGTGCGTATTTGTTAGTGAATATAAAATTTGTTTTATATTGTGTTTGCTTATCCGTTGAGATGTTTGTGAATTTCGTTCGGTATGTGGGACGCCATATTATCGATAGGGATTTCTAAACACTTAAACGAGGCAAGACGACATAGTGTTGTTTTAAAATAGGGTAAATGAAATAATTTTACCCAAAACTATTTTTGTATGGAAAAAAAAGAAATGATTTTTCTATGAAATACTATAGTATATGGATGTTTGGTTGTTAGGAAGTAATAACATTGAAACATTATCATTGTTATCTGAAATCGAATAAGAAATTAAAAATAACAACCAAAGATTTGGAAATAAATTCATATAAGAATAAAATTATGGATATGAATTGTAAATGTGATTTACAAATGAAATTTGAGATTATAAATTATAAATGTGACTTATAATTTAAAACGGAATTCCAGAGAAGTTTTTGGAAATGTTTTGAAAGGAGTTTGAAAATTTTGGAGATTTGGAAAGTTTAAATCCCTTTTTATTTGAAAATGAATTTCGAAGGTTTTGAAAAGTATTTTAGAGAGATGAAAGCTCTAAACTCTTTTCGGTCGCTGGAAAATAACTTCGATGATGACCGCGGCATCACCGGTGTTCATTTTCGGGTTTCCAAAAAAGAGGAATTGCTGCCAAATTGTTTTAAATGAAAGTTGTTCGGAAAATTGGATTTTGTTTTAAAAATTCAAAAGATAATTTGATTTGTTTCAAAATGATTTTGAAATGTTGGTAAGATTCTGGAATACCATATGAAAGTAAAATTTAAAGTTGAGATTCATTGCGAATCTGTAAGCGATAGAATTGAAATTGAAAATGAAATGAGACTTGAATCCGAATAAGCTACTTTGATAATTTATTAATTCACGAAATACAGAAAGGGAAGTTGAATTAGTTAAATTGAAACTTGAATTGTGAACTAAATAAAAGAATGGTTCGGAATTGCAAATAAATTCAAGTAAGAAGAAATAAATTTCAAATGAATGGAATTTACCATTGTAAGTGAATAAAATTGAAACTGAATGTTGAAACAAATTTGAATTGTGTGAAATAAAATGAAGCTTTAAGATTAGTTTGAAGTGAACTAAAGACAATTGATGAAATGCAATATTCAGAAGTAAACTGAATCTAAATTAGATTGAAAGTGTAGATTAAATTCAAATGAATGTGGAATGTGAAATTGAATGATAATGGATATAACTTCTATAGTAAACTAGAAATGGTATAAGAAGTTGATATTAGAAGTTGTAATAAAATTTGCAAAATAGTTGGATGTTATAACTAGATATTATGGCTAGTAGATATACAGGTATAAAGGGAATTGAATTTGATTTCACAGATAATTTGAATTGCCCGACAAAAGGTACGTATTTGAATTTCGATATGAGTTTTTGATGATTTCTCTCTAGCCGCTTGGCTTTTTCTTTTTCTTTTTGAAATCTGAGAGTCCGTAGGGACGTTTTGTAGTAGTACCGTATTAGCCGCGCAAAGGAGACGCTGGCGAAATTTTTCGAAAATTTCGGGTGTTAGAAAATTTTTGAGAAAATTTTGAAAGTTTAAATTTGAATTTGAATTTAAATTTGAATTGTTAAGGAAAACAATGATGTTTGAGAATTATGAAAATGTTGTTGGAAATTTAGTGAATCAATAACGAATCTTTAGTAGAAAGATTTGTTTTGATAATTTGATAAAACTATTAGATGTTGAAAAATAGTAGACGAGTTAAGGACCATTTTTTCTAACTTGTAATTTCGAGGACGAAATTCTTTTAAGGAGGGAAGTCTGTAACGACCCGGAATTTTGAACAAATTAAATTGAGAATATTTAATTAATTTTAAATATTTAAACGATGATTTAATTTGAATCCCCGATATAAAATTGAATTTGGCGATTTAATTATAAAATTTAATCGATTGAAAGTTGAATAAGAATTTAAATCTTCAATTTACAGTTGAAGAAAAATATTTCGAAAGTTTGTAAAATATATATTGATAATTCTGAAAATAATAAAAGTTTCAGAATCGAATTTGAAGATGATTTGTTCAGTTTTGAAAATAATCGTTCAAACCGATATTTAAAAAATAGTCATTTTTCAAACAGTCTCGGAATTCGACGAAACCAGTTTCATTGGGTCCGTAATAGTTTGTTATTACTGGATTTCAATTTTCGTATTTTTCGATGCTTGTATGTGAGCACACGACAGGAAAACGCATTTGAATTTTAACGAAATTCAAATTTAAATTTATATTTTTATTGGTCAACATCAACACTTTTCTCCCTTCATCCACGCCTTTAAACACGGCCCGTTGTTCATGCTGAAGACAGCGAAATTTTCACGCAAACCATTCCCTTTTGTTTTCAAACACGTTCTCTTCCTCCCTCTGTTCAGTTCAAATCAAACAAACGAAACAATTTTCGTTCCCAATCGAAACTAAAAATGGCGACCGCATTCACATCAAATTGGAGACCCCATTCGAAATCAAATCTACAGAAGTAAATAAAAGGGTGGCCACGACATTTAAATCGAAAGGGGGGGGGGGTTCGAAGCGACGAAGGCAGCGGCGAGGAGGGCTCGACAGCAGTTTTGGGTTCGCAAGTGTCCAGGCAGGTGGCATGAGTTCGCGATGAGGTGGCAGTTAGGGTTGGCATTCGCATCGCGAGGCTTGGAGCGGCGTCACGATTTGGGGGGGTTTGGAGGTACTCGAGGAGAAGTCGATCAGCTGAAGTCGCGCTCGAGTCGAGCTCGCGATGGTGGAGGAGGACTCCTCTGGGAGCGCGCGTGGAGGTTTGATGTTCGAGTGAGACTCGAACAGGGGATATCGGCGGCAACAATTAGGCCATTGGGTGATTTCACGTGAGGCTCGCGTTCGACTACTGGAGGCACGCGAAAATGGTGAATGCAGTTAGGATTGGATGGTGAATCGAGGCCGCCGTGGTTGGTCTGTCTCGCGGGGTTCTTGATGATGGGGGAGACTCTGGTGGGTAGTGGAGGTCCTTGTCAATAAGGTATATCGTTTCTTTATAAATCGATTTATTTTTACAGTAAAGTTATTATTGCAGATATATATATATATATATATATATAATTAGGAATTTTAAACCCTAAGTAGATTATTTTGAAAATTTAAAAATAAATATTATGTATCCATAAGCATGTTTAACAGTAATTTAGTTAAATAAGTTTTAAAAAGAAAAAAAATTAGTTTAAATAGAATTTATTGGTTAATTAAAATCATTTTGGCCAGTAAAGGATTATTAAAGAAAATTGGTTTGAAATATATTTTTTCATTAAGAATTTAATCATTAGTTAAGATTAAATCAATTTCTAACTAAAATTATTATCATAGGAAATTTGATTTGAAATTTAATTATCAGTTAAAATAATTGTTAGTTAAATTGAATTAATAAATGGTAATTAATTTATCGATTAATTCAAATATTGATGAATTGTATAAATTTATTTACACAAGGTTAAATGAAGAAAATCAAGTTAGAATGAAAAAGGGGATCGCAAAATAAAAGCTAAGGTGAGATTTTTCTCACTCAAGAATTGATTGCAGTTATTGATTGTTTGATATGATTGCTATGTTGATTGTGATATTAGATATGATAGGATATATCTATATATATAGCAGTATATACATATTGGCATATGTATATATTGGATTGATGATTTCCCGCCTCGTATAGCGGATGAGACCCTATTGCGCCGTTAGTAAGCGGATTTATAAAAACCTATATACCGCGATAATTCCGTACTGGAGCGGAATTGGTATTGTGCTGACGTCTTTGGATGCAGGGAAACAGGTTGGAGGGATCCAACTGGACCCCTCACATTGATTGATTTTATTTATACTGTGGTATAAATCTGTGAATGATTATATTGATGTTATTGATCATATCAATGTCTGGAAAATTGATTGAAAGCTAAAAATTTAGCTGAATGGATGTTTGATATCATTGGATTCCAAAAATAAACGAAATTGAATTTTTGGAAATCAAAATAGAAATTTCTAAGTGAATTTAATTTTAGAAATTTAATAAATTCGAAGAAAGGAATTTTAAAGTATAAAAAGTTAATTTTTATAATCTTATCGAATTTATTTCCAGAATAAAGTGAAAATGTTAAATAAATGAATTTCGTATAATAGTGATTTTAAATTGAGGAAATTAATTTAAAAATCTGGATTTCTAAATAGATTGAAAGAAGACAATAGAAATTTATTTTCTTTAAAAGGAATTTATGTAAAAGGAGATAAGTTGGAAACCCAATTAGAAATTTAATTGGTAAATTGAAATGATTTGGGAAATCAATGAAAAATGATTTCAATTTGAAGAATCCATTTCAAAACAGGATATTGAATGATTTGAAGGAGAATAAGGAATTTATTTTTAGTAGAGATAAATAAAATTTGAAATAAATCTGTAATTGATTTAATATTTGGAAAAGAACTTTTGAGAAATCAGTATGGAATCTTTTATTTAAAGTTGAAAATAAATTCAGAAATCAATATTGAAATTGAAGTTTTGAAATTTATAAACGTTGTTTTATAAATTCAAAATCAACTGAATTTGATAAATTGAATATAGAAGATTATAAAAAAAAGATATATTCACGATTTTGGGACAGTGAATGTATTATTGGATAAAATGGATTCATTTTTGAAGAAGTGACATTGAAAATGAAGTTAAACATTTAAAAGATGTTTTAAAATATATTGACTATCGAAAGCATAGATTTCCACAGTTCTTGTTGAAATAGACGTTTTCGAGAAATATAAGGAAATGGTGGACTATAACACTGTTGTTATAGTAAATGATTTCCGAAAGGAAATGTTTTTATATAGTATTGGGATTTACATATCTATCTTAATTTCGAATCCCTATACTAGTGATTTTGAGTCGTCGTAACAATGTTTTACGCAACATTCGTTTTGACTCAAATAAATGTGATTTAAGAATGATTTCCTTAAAGAATGAGATATATACTTAATTTTGATTTTAAGTATATCGAATATTTTCAAATGTTGAAAATAAATAGATTTGTGAAATACTTAATTTTAAATAAGTATGGAAATGCTTTTCCCAATGTGAAATGAACTGTTTGAGTTTTTATCTTTTAAAGATAAATTGAAAAGTGAATATTTGAAATTGTTTTCAAATGGTTAAGTGTGGAAATTTTATAAGTAATGAAGATATTTTTGGAGATAAAATAATTTGGAAAAATTATTGGAATCTGATGGTGTTGCGCATCTTTATTGATAGTTAAATAACCGACTATCAATAATTACCTTTAGATAGGTATTTGTTGTGAATTGGATGAATTTGAATGCCACACTTATTTTTGAATTTACGCTCACTATTCGGGTTAGCCGGGAAAGGACCATGGGGTCGTATAACCCATTCCGAATATGTGATACGTCGTTATGAATTGCATTTGAAGACCGGTGTTGAAGACCGAATATTTTTGAAAATGGAAGGATTACCGTCGAGTTACTCTACATCGACTGATCTTCGATTTAGAGGTTTTATCACCCTTAGTGACGGGAAGTCCTGACGTGATTGAAAATTATCCGGATATGCAAGGGCTTCGTGAGAAGTGCCTTCGGTTCTGTTCGATCCCGGAACAGACTTGTATGGATTGTGTGTCTGACGTTACAATTTGAGATATAAAGCTGATTTCTTTCAAATACATTTCTGTTGGTGGCGGAGAATTTATTCTCTTAGCTTAACACCCTTCTCTGAGACGTACGAGCTCAGAGGTTATGTAGTTGAAATTTATCAGCGATATATCCCAATTTGGTAACGTGGCATACTGAGTGTTGCTGTGAAATGATCAGTGTTTGATCATTTGTGATATGATCATTTGTTTGATCTTATATCTTTGTGATCATAGGTTGATCATTTTGTTTGACCCGAAGCAGGGCTTTTTGTAGAAAGCGTAGCTTTGTGGACGAGACTTCGTCGAGCCTCACACCCCGGAAATGGTCGAAACAGGACGAATGCAGCAAGGTTCTAGGGAGTAGCGCCCCTTAGTGTATGTCATTCCTTCTGGATAAAGGTGGTATCATGGTATGGAGCCCAGATACTTAACCTCTGTGGTTACTGCATTTATCATTATCTATGTGGTTTGTTGCGAATCGGGGATCCTCGGGAAGATCGGTGACGATCGGGGGATGGCATACGCGTGTCAGTAGTTACCTATTTTTGCAGAGGTAACCCGGCCTTATGTTGGCAGAGATCCGGTTAGGTTCTCGGGTCGTCTATTCCAGGGACGTACCCATCGTGGATAGGAAGTTCCTTAGCCTGACCATTTGTTGGAAATCCAAAGAAACAATACGATCTTGTACGGTTTTAGTTGTAGAACCTATCATTCACTTATGGTGGTCACCACTGTTTGGATGGTAGCTATAGTAGGCATAAGTGCGGAATGCCTATGCTGGCTAAGATTAATATTATACTTTCGAAATGTTTTTCTACACTATGCACTAATAATAATATCAAAAATGATTTGATTTTTTTCGTATCAAGCATCTTTGACTATCATAAGAAGAAATCTCCTCCAATTCTGCGTTTGCATTGTGTGTGTGGTGGGAGGTCTTATGGTAGTTTCATTTTCCAAAAACATTGCGAATTGACTTTAAAAACTTCCTGTTGTTTGTTTTAAAGATAAACTGTTTTACGATCTCACACCAGTCACCATGACTGACTCGGAGTTTATTGTTCCCTTCTAAACTCTGGGTGCCCACCAATTTCCACACGGGCAGCCTAGAGTTATATTATCAGGATATTCTGGATATTCTGGAGCTTGGAGATAAGCTGGAGTTCGAGACGTAGTATTTGTATCTGACTTTATTTTATTCCGCTGTGTATTCTGTATGAGGACAGGTTTATATAACTGTCCATTGTTGTATATTAACTCTGATGATTGATGTATGTATAAACTGATATAGTTCTTTGTTTTAAAAGACTAGTGTTATCTATTATATATTGTTCCGCTGCGATATGTGAGATTCTGATATTGTTTCTGTTTCTGTTCTGATGTGTTGTTCTTCTTTTCTTTTTCTACTCTCTTTCTTCTACTTTTTCTTTTTCTTAAAACCATAACTTTCCGGGTTTCCGGCATTTGATGGCTCAGCAGTCGATAAAGTGAGTATCGATGTTGAATTTTCGAAAGTCGAAAAATTTGGGATGTTACAAGAATGATGGAAGAGATTTTGATTGATGATTCTGTTTCTAGCCTGTAACCACAAGAACAGGTATATATGCCTATATAACAGACATGCACTGATATATTCACATTCATACAACATTTTCCACAATAACTACAAGTATTAATCCTAAAATATCAAGATATATTAACAAATTCAAGCTTAAGTGTGTTAGTTTACTCACCGTGGTTTTCAGAAAAAAGAACAGAGCTTCTTCATGTTGACACAGCTTTGAAATTTGCAAGCTGAAGCTCCTCTTTTGATCTCTGGTTGAATTAAGTTGATTGTTGCTGTTTCAGTTGAAACTTGGTTTAAGTTTAGATGATATTTTACTTTCAGTTTTTTTTCTTGAAGGAACGAATTGAAATGAGGATGTTTGATTGATATATAGGAAATGAAACTTCAGGTGATAATGTTGTTGTACAAATACCAGAGATATTTTTCCTCTGTATATTTGACTATGCAGATGTTTTTGGTGACTGAAGTGATTTATATTTTGCGTGCTAAGATTTGGCATTAATTGCCTTGTACAAATTTATATTTATATGGTTTCTTCTTTAGGCCGAGCATTAATTGACTTGTACAAAATACATATATTTATCTACTTGCTATATCTTCCTTTGCAAGCTTCATTCACAAGTATATTTACTTGCTTCATTCTTTTACAAGTGTTCATACTTATTTTTTTTCTTTTGCAAGTGTACCTATATATTTTTATATTTGAATGTATTTCATTTTGCTTTAATCTTATTATTTTATAATATAAATAATTTTCTATTTTTAATATGTTGTTAGAATTTAACTAATTTGTTTACTATATATTTTCTATTATAACTTATCTTATATATTTCTATTTCTATTTTAAATGTTTATTATTATTATACTTTAATATTTATTGTCTTATATTTGTTTTATAATTTTTTTTATAATTTCAAATCTACTCATATAGGCACAACTATATAGATTCACATATATATACAATTTCTAAATTTAAAATGATTTAATATATTTTATTTGGATTCGGGGAAACTCGAATCAATTTATCAATTAATTTCACAATTTTTATTCAAAAATTAAATTAATTATCAATTTAAATTTATATAAAATCCGAGGTTGTTACAACCTTCCCCTCTTAAGAAATTTCGTCCACGAAATTTGCTAGGGAGACACAAAGAATAGATGAAGAATATTTCATCAAATTAACTGAACATCCATTCTGCATTTGGCTTACCAAATCAGAATATCAATAATAGATACAAGAACGAATCTTTTGAATTTTTCACAGGATACTCGGGTTATCCAGATATACGAAATATACAGTGACATTGGTTAGTTCGAAGGGATAACTAACCATTCGTATAATATATTGGGACCCAAAAATAGACAGATATATGGATACAATTCCAAAGCTTTTAGTTTAGAAACTAAAGTATACCTATCAACCAAAGCAACCAATTCATCCAAACAAACAATTCTGACCTATTTGGAGTTTATGTCCCATATTAATATATCGAATCTCTTCCTGGATCTACCAGGAACTATCAAAGAATTGAAAAAAGATGACGAACAAAAGAGATTGATAGAGAAAAGATTGTTTCCTTGTTGTTACAGGGTATTGACCATTTATAGTTGTATTCCCCTGTCCCCTATCTCATCCTCTTCTTGCACTCATACTTACTATCAGTGGATAGCAAGAGAATTTACTGAGGCTCACGGACATATATCTTAGGGATTACTCATTCTAGGGTATACTTCACCCTATCTCTAATGAGCTACTTAATGTGTTATACTCCTGAGCTAAAGTTTAACCTTAGCTCTGATACCAAATGTGAAGATCCTGAACTTGGCCTTCGAAAATCGACACCCGTACTTCACTTGTACTCGAATGCCGCAGATTCAAACGCCGAATCTGGCTCTCCGGAGCTTATAACACAGTAAGTATAACAACACAGCGGAATAAAGAAATAGATGATATCGTATACAATTCCAACGAATACAATATCCAGAATGATATACAACAATGATATCAATATGATACAACAATATCAGAGACAAATAATGATACAGCGGAAACAACAGAAGTGATAACTCCAAATGATCCGAAAGAGAGGATGAATCCAATAACTCCAACATCAAGCTCGAACCACCATCACGATGCACAAAGAGAAGCAACGTCAGTGGTGAACTCCCAACACTGAACTAGCTCCCGATAATCTACTAACCTGACTATCTGAAAAACCCAACTCTAGACTGCCCGTGTGGAAAATTGTGGGCACCCAGAGTTTAGGAAGGGAACAATAAACTCCGAGTCAGTCATGAGACTGGTGTGAGTAACAAAAACAGTTTATCTTTAAAACAAACAACAAAAGAATTTTAAACATTGAAATCCGCAATGCTTTTGGAAAATGAAACTACCATAAGACCTCCCACCACACACACAATGCAATCGCAGACTTGGAGGAGATTTCTTCTTATGATAGTCAAATATGCTTACTACGCAAAAGCCCTTTTGATATTATTACTAGTGCATAGTGTGAAAATCCTTTCGAAAATATAATATTAATCTTAGCCAGCATAGGTACCATTATATTATGCCTGCTATAGCTACCATTTTAAATGGCAGGTTCTACAACTAAAACCGTACAAGGTTCGTATTATTTCTCTGGATTTTCCAACAAATGGTCAGGCTAAGGAACTTCCTATGCCACATGGGAACGCCTCTGGAGGGACGCCCCGAGAACCTACCCGGATCTCTGCCAACACAAGGCCGGTTACCCCCTTCCCGGGTAGTAAACCTGAGATATGCCACCCCCGGTCATTTGCGACCTTTATCCGAGCTGCCTCGATCACACAGCAACAATCACACAGTAAATGAGATTGGAGCAACCACACAGGTAAATATCTGGGCTCCATACCATGATACCACCTTTTTCCAGAAGGAATGGACATACCCTAGGGGAGCTACCCCTGAAACCTTACCGCATCTTTCCTGTTTCGACCATTACAGATTTGTGAGGCTCGATGAGGCCTCGTCCACAAAGCTACGCTTTTCACAAAAGCCATGCTTTGATCAACAAATGATCATCAACACTCAGCAAAACTTAGTATGCCACACTACCATATTGGGAGTATATCACTGATAACCTTCAACTACATAACCTCTGAGCTCATACGTCTCAGAGAAGGGTGTTAAGCTAAGAGAATAAATCTCCGCCACCAAACAGAAATGTATTTGAAAGAAATCAGCTTTATATCTCAAAGTGTAATGTCAAACATACAACCATACAAGTCTGTTTCGGGTTCGAACAGAACCGAAGGCACTTCCTAAGAAGCCCTTGCAATCCGGGTATCCACAATCCCGATCGGACTTCCCATCACTTAGGAAATCTCTATACCGTAGCTACTCAGTGCAGAGACAATCGAGAGGTTATCCTATCGTTCTCGCAAACACCCGGTCTTCAACACTGGTCTTCAAATTCTATCCATTACGTCGTATCACTATTCAGAATGAGTTATATGACACAAAGTCCTCTCCTGGCTAAACCGAATAATGAGCGTAATATTTCAAAGCACATGGATATGGGGATTTCAGTTAAGTCACAATTTATTAACCAAAACTTTTCTTTCAAATGGTTTAAACACATTACCATTTTAATCTTTTACACAAAAAGATTCATCTTACAAAGTTCACCCAGTTTCACAAAGATCTATTCATAGATTTTCAAATCGATTCCCACTTCAATTTGGATTAACTCGTCCAATCTTTAAATCAAAGATTTAATTGATAGCTTTCAAAACAATTCCATTTCGACCTTTTATACAAAAGGTACACCTTTCCAATTTTCAAAACAAAGTTCAACAATCTTTCACAAAGATTTATTCATAACTCGGAAAACCATTTTCATTTCAAACTTGAAATTCTTTTGACACAAATTTGAAATTCATTCCTTATATGAAAGCTTCTATTATTTGAAAACAAATAGTTTTCATTTCGGAAAATCTAATTCATTTATACGAGTTAAAGTCCTTGGGTTAAATTCAAATTCTCGAAACCATACTTTTAAAATGGTTTAAATTCATATAAACACATTTATAATATCTTTAACCATAATTTCCACACATGGAATTCAATTCTAAAGTTTGAATTCAAATTCAAATTAATTTATTTAAATTGAAAAACTTTACCAAGTTATTCAAAATAACTTTTATCTTAAAACTCCTTTTCAAAAGCTTTAACGTTTACCCCAAATCCATTTCCAAAATCAATTGAAATTAAAATTTCAATTTCAAAAACATTAAATTTAAATCATCTGTGAATTAACCGATTTCCTCGTGAAATCCATATTTGTGTGTGTAAAAGTGTGGTCCAAGGGTTTAACACACAATAGTGCAACATCAATCAATCATCATAGATTCAATCATATCATTATCGATAAGCGGTATGATTTAAAACGCTTATCTTCATTCGCAGATTCACAGATAAAGTAAATTTATCGATCACAAATATTCATCATTACGATTCGATGTGGGTATCGGATAACAAACTGGAATCCGACTCCCTGTCGCATCGAAATTCAAATGCCGTTTTACGGGTCCAAAGGGGTTTCATATTCATACAACAGTATATTCATCACAGATATAACAGCTCAGCACAAAGCATTTCATATTACATAGCATCACATCACATATCAGATATATCAATCCATCACACAGCATTCAATAACAATCAACCATCTTCAATTAAGATGAATAAATCGTGTGGTTTTAAATTTATCAACCACATAATTACTTTCACTAATTATCTTTAATCAATGATTAATTATACTCTAATTACATTAAGTAATTATCCTTAATTAATTACGCAAATTAATTATTCTTAACAAATTACAATAATCAACCTTTAATTATAATTCATCAACCTTTAATTATTACATAATTAACCTTCAATTATTTAATTCACCATTTAATTTATTATCTTAATTTTATAAATTAACCCTTAATTAATAATTAATCCTTAATTAATTATTCTTAATTAATTTCAATGAACAATTAATTTCTTAATTACTTCGACGAAGTAATTACACTTACACAATTTCATACATGATTATCATTAATTAATTTAATCCAATTGATTGTTATAATTAATCACATTAATTTATTATTTAAATAATCTTAGTTAATGACCTTCATTAACAATTAAAATTTCTTTAATCACTTTTCGAAAGAAATTTCTTATATTAATCATTATTGATTATAATTTGATTAACCATTAAGAACTCATTAATTCAAATTATTTAATTAATTAAATGTTAATTGTAAATTAATTAGTTCTTGATTACAAATTAATTAATTTCCAATCATTTAACTTAAACCTTAATTAATAAATTTAAAACTTATAATCACTAATTAAATTAATACAAATCATTAATTATCATAATTAATTAACTTAATAAATAAATGAATTACGATTCATTAAATCTTCATTTACTTAAGATAAACTCATCTTTTTATTTATGATTTAATTATCACATATAAATATGGTTGAAACCATTCATTTCAAATTTTCATTTATCTCAAAATCTGGAATTCAAAGTCAGACTTAAAATTTAGGTTTCAAATTTCTTTGATTATAACTTTGTTTACAATCTTTCCTTTACAATTCAAATTCAATTTTAAATTCAAAATTTTCCTTTTCAATACTTAACAATTTTAGGTATTAAAACAATTTAAATTTTAAAACTTTATTTCCCAAACTAAATTTCCAAACTGAACTGAATTTATAATTAAACTTTAATTTATAACTCAGTTCAACATTCACTTTAAAATCTCAAAACAGAACAAGTTTTGTTTCAAAAATCTAGGTAAACATTTACCCGAGAAAAACACTCGTTTACTCGAGTTTGAACCCGAGCAAACCCCTACTTCACCGTGCTTCGAGGAAAATATCCAATTCCCCGTGCTTGGCTCCGAGTTCCACCTTTCTTCCCCAAAACTTCAAATAGCAGCTGATACACACATACATGGGTGTACGTGCACAAAACTTCGCCGGCGTTCTGGCCATCGCCACCGCCTTCCCCACGTCAACGTCAACTCACTCGAGCACCACGATCACTCAGAAGAACGTAACAGCGATGAATTTGGAAAAGGGCCAGCTGACCCATCCTGGAACAAACCAATCACCAAAGAACCATCTCATCACTTCGCATCTGGCCATCAGAGGCCACAAAAATCTAGCTGAAGCTTCGCCTTGATCACGTGCCGCTATCCCCACCGGTCATTTGGATTCCGATGCATTGACGTGGTAGTACTGACGAGGTTTTCTGATCTTGACAATCATTGGGCTTAAACCCTAATTCTACTCTGATCACCCACTACAGTGATCTGAAAATTTAGCGAGTATTTTTCCTAGACTCTACGACCTCTCAGCTAGCTACAGTTCCAATCACGAGTCGAACCAAGTCGCCGACCACCATAGTTTGGCCAAATAACCAAATCCGTTCATCTCGCGATTTCTCACCCAAAATCACACTAATAATCTTGATTTTGTTCTTAAAATTCATGGTTTTTGGAATCGAGTTAGGTAATGTAAGTGACATTCGAAACCGTGATACTCGAAATTGACAAGATTTTAAGTTTTCCTCTGTATATTTTAAATTTTCCAGAGAAACTTAAACTAACTATCATAAAAATATTTTTACAACTAGGATCTAGTTTATTCAAGCATTTTTCATTTAAATATCAATGCCTATAAGAGAATGATGGAAGAGATTTTGATTGATGATTCTATTTCTAGCCTGTAACCACAAGAACAGGTATATATGCCTATATAACAGACATGCACTGATATATTCACATTCATACAACATTTTCCACAATAACTACAAGTATTAATCCTAAAATATCAAGATATATTAACAAATTCAAGCTTAAGTGTGTTAGTTTACTCACCGTGGTTTTCAGAAAAAAGAACAGAGCTTCTTCATGTTGACACAGCTTTGAAATTTGCAAGCTGAAGCTCCTCTTTTGATCTCTGGTTGAATTAAGTTGATTGTTGCTGTTTCAGTTGAAACTTGGTTTAAGTTTAGATGATATTTTACTTTCAGTTTTTTTTCTTGAAGGAACGAATTGAAATGAGGATGTTTGATTGATATATAGGAAATGAAACTTCAGGTGATAATGTTGTTGTACAAATACCAGAGATATTTTTCCTCTGTATATTTGACTATGCAGATGTTTTTGGTGACTGAAGTGATTTATATTTTGCGTGCTAAGATTTGGCATTAATTGCCTTGTACAAATTTATATTTATATGGTTTCTTCTTTAGGCCGAGCATTAATTGACTTGTACAAAATACATATATTTATCTACTTGCTATATCTTCCTTTGCAAGCTTCATTCACAAGTATATTTACTTGCTTCATTCTTTTACAAGTGTTCATACTTATTTTTTTTCTTTTGCAAGTGTACCTATATATTTTTATATTTGAATGTATTTCATTTTGCTTTAATCTTATTATTTTATAATATAAATAATTTTCTATTTTTAATATGTTGTTAGAATTTAACTAATTTGTTTACTATATATTTTCTATTATAACTTATCTTATATATTTCTATTTCTATTTTAAATGTTTATTATTATTATACTTTAATATTTATTGTCTTATATTTGTTTTATAATTTTTTTTTATAATTTCAAATCTACTCATATAGGCACAACTATATAGATTCACATATATATACAATTTCTAAATTTAAAATGATTTAATATATTTTATTTGGATTTGGGGAAACTCGAATCAATTTATCAATTAATTTCACAATTTTTATTCAAAAATTAAATTAATTATCAATTTAAATTTATATAAAATCCGGGGTTGTTACAACCTTCCCCTCTTAAGAAATTTCGTCCACGAAATTTGCTAGGGAGACACAAAGAATAGATGAAGAATATTTCATCAAATTAATTGAACATCCATTCTGCATTTGGCTTACCAAATCAGAATATCAATAATAGATACAAGAACGAATCTTTTGAATTTTTCACAGGATACTCGGGTTATCCAGATCTACGAAATATACAGTGACATTGGTTAGTTCGAAGGGATAACTAACCATTCGTAGAATATATTGGGACCCAAAAATAGACAGATAGATGGATACAATTCCAAAGCTTTTAGTTTAGAAACTAAAGTATACCTATCAACCAAAGCAACCAATTCATCCAAACAAACAATTTTGACCTATTTGGAGTTTATGTCCCATATTAATATATCGAATCTCTTCCTGGATCTACCAGGAACTATCAAAGAATTGAAAAAAGATGACGAACAAAAGAGATTGATAGAGAAAAGATTGTTTCCTTGTTGTTACAGGGTATTGACCATTTATAGTTGTATTCCCCTGTCCCCTATCTCATCCTCTTCTTACACTCATACTTACTATCAGTGGATAGCAAGAGAATTTACTAAGGCTCACGGACATATATCTTAGGGATTACTCATTCTAGGGTATACTTCACCCTATCTCTAATGAGCTACTTAATGTGTTATACTCCTGAGCTAAAGTTTAACCTTAGCTCTGATACCAAATGTGAAGATCCTGAACTCGGCCTTCGAAAATCAACACCCGTACTTCACTTGTACTCGAATGCCGCAGATTCAAATGCCGAATCTGGCTCTCCGGAGCTTATAACACAGTAAGTATAACAACACAGCGGAATAAAGAAATAGATGATATCATATACAATTCCAACGAATACAATATCCAGAATGATATACAACAATGATATCAATATGATACGATAATATCAGAGACAAATAATGATACAGCGGAAACAACAGAAGTGATAACTCCAAATGATCCGAAAGAGAGGATGAATCCAATAACTCCAACATCAAGCTCGAACCACCATCACGATGCACAAAGAGAAGCAACGTCAGTGGTGAACTCCCAACACTGAACTAGCTCCCGATAATCTACTAACCTAACTATCTGAAAAACCCAACTCTAGACTGCCCGTGTAGAAAATTGTGGGTACCCAGAGTTTAGGAAGGGAACAATAAACTCCGAGTCAGTCATGAGACTGGTGCGAGTAACAAAAACAATTTATCTTTAAAACAAACAACAAAAGAATTTTAAACATTGAAATCCGCAATGCTTTTGGAAAATGAAACTACCATAAGACCTCCCACCACACACACAATGCAATCGCAGACTTGGAGGAGATTTCTTCTTATGATAGTCAAATATGCTTACTACGCAAAAGCCCTTTTGATATTATTACTAGTGCATAGTGTGAAAATCCTTTCGAAAATATAATATTAATCTTAGCCAGCATAGGTACCATTATATTATGCCTGCTATAGCTACCATTTAAAATGGCAGGTTCTACAACTAAAACCGTACAAGGTTCGTATTGTTTCTTTGGATTTTCCAACAAATGGTCAGGCTAAGGAACTTCCTATGCCACATGGGAACGCCTCTGGAGGGACGCCCCGAGAACCTACCGGGATCTCTGCCAACACAAGGCCGGTTACCCCCTTCCCGGGTAGTAAACCTGAGATATGCCACCCCCGGTCGTTTGCGACCTTTATCCGAGGCGCCTCGATCACACAGCAACAATCACACAGTAAATGAGATTGGAGCAACCACACAGGTAAATATCTGGGCTCCTTACCATGATACCACCTTTTTCTAGACGGAATGGACATACCCTAGGGGAGCTACCCCTGAAACCTTACCGCATCTTTCCTGTTTCGACCATTACAGATTTGTGAGGCTCGATGAGGCCTCGTCCACAAAGCTACGCTTTTCACAAAAGCCATGCTTTGATCAACAAATGATCATCAACACTCAGCAACACTTAGTATGCCACACTACCAAATTGGGAGTATATCACTGATAACCTTCAACTACATAACCTCTGAGCTCGTACGTCTCAGAGAAGGGTGTTAAGCTAAGAGAATAAATCTCCGCCACCAAACAGAAATGTATTTGAAAGAAATCAGCTTTATATCACAAAGTGTAATGTCAAACATACAACCATACAAGTCTGTTCCGGGTTCGAACAGAACCGAAGGCACTTCGTAAGAAGCCCTTGCAATCCGGGTATCCACAATCCCGATCGGACTTCCCATCAATTAGGAAATCTCTATACCGTAGCTACTCAGTGCAGATACAATCGAGAGGTTATCCTATCGTTCTCGCAAACACCCGGTCTTCAACACTGGTCTTCAAATGCTATCCATTACGTCGTATCACTATTCGGAATGAGTTATATGACACAAAGTCCTCTCCTGGCTAAACCGAATAATGAGCATAATATTTCAAAGCATATGGATATGGGGATTTCAGTTAAGTCACAATTTATTACCCAAAACCTTTCTTTCAAATGGTTTAAACACATTACCATTTTAATCTTTTACACAAAAAGGTTCATCTCACAAAGTTCACCCAGTTTCACAAAGATCTATTCATAGATTTTCAAATCGATTCCCACTTCAATTTGGATTAACTCGTCCAATCTTTAAATCAAAGATTTAATTGATAGCTTTCAAAACAATTCCATTTCGACCTTTTATACAAAAGGTACACCTTTCCAATTTTCAAAACAAAGTTCAACAATCTTTCACAAAGATTTATTCATAACTCGGAAAACCATTTTCATTTCAAACTTGAAATTCTTTTGACACAAATTTGAAATTCATTCCTTATATGAAAGCTTCTATTATTTGAAAACAAATAGTTTTCATTTCGGAAAATCTAATTCATTTATACGAGTTAAAGTCCTTGGGTTAAATTCAAATTCTCAAAACCATACTTTTAAAATGGTTTAAATTCATATAAACACATTTATAATATCTTTAACCATAATTTCCACACATGGAATTCAATTCTAAAGTTTGAATTCAAATTCAAATTAATTTATTTAAATTGAAAAACTTTACCAAGTTATTCAAAATAACTTTTATCTTAAAACTCCTTTTCAAAAGCTTTAACATTTAACCCAAATCCATTTCCAAAATCAGTTGAAATTAAAATTTCAATTTCAAAAACATTAAATTTAAATCATCTGTGACTTAACCGATTTCCTCGTGAAATCCATATTTGTGTGTGTAAAAGTGTGGTCCAAGGGTTTAACACACAATAGTGCAACATCAATCAATCATCACAGATTCAATCATATCATTATCGATAAGCGGTATGATTTAAAACGCTTATCTTCATTCGCAGATTCACAGATAAAGTAAATTTATCGATCACAAATATTCATCATTACGATTCGATGTGGGTATCGGATAACAAACTGGAATCCGACTCCCTGTCGCATCGAAATTCAAATACCGTTTTACGGGTCCAAAGGGGTTTCATATTCATACAACAGTATATTCATCACAGATATAACAGCTCAGCACAAAGCATTTCATATTACATAGCATCACATCACATATCAGATATATCAATCCATCACACAACATTCAATAACAATCAACCATCTTCAATTAAGATGAATAAATCGTGTGGTTTTAAATTTATCAACCACATAATTACTTTCACTAATTATCTTTAATCAATGATTAATTATACTCTAATTACATTAAGTAATTATCCTTAATTAATTACGCAAATTAATTATTCTTAACAAATTACAATAATCAACCTTTAATTATAATTCATCAACCTTTAATTATTACATAATTAACCTTCAATTATTTAATTCACCATTTAATTTATTATCTTAAATTTATAAATTAACCCTTAATTAATAATTAATCCTTAATTAATTATTCTTAATTAATTTCAATGAACAATTAATTTCTTAATTACTTCGACGAAGTAATTACACTTACACAATTTCATACATGATTATCATTAATTAATTTAATCCAATTGATTGTTATAATTAATCACATTAATTTATTATTTAAATAATCTTAGTTAATGACCTTCATTAACAATTAAAATTTCTTTAATCACTTTTCTAAAGAAATTTCTTATATTAATCATTATTGATTATAATTTGATTAACCAATAAGAACTCATTAATTCAAATTATTTAATTAATTAAATGTTAATTGTAAATTAATTAGTTCTTGATTACAAATTAATTAATTTCCAATCATTTATTAACTTAAACCTTAATTAATAAATTTAAAACTTATAATCACTAATTAAATTAATACAAATCATTAATTATCATAATTAATTAACTTAATAAATAAATGAATTACGATTCATTAAATCTTCATTTACTTAAGATAAACTCATCTTTTTATTTATGATTTAATTATCACATATAAATATGGTTGAAACCATTCATTTCAAATTTTCATTTATCTCAAAATCTGGAATTCAAAGTCAGACTTAAAATTCAGGTTTCAAATTTCTTTGATTATAACTTTGTTTACAATCTTTCCTTTACAATTCAAATTCTATTTTAAATTCAAAATTTTCCTTTTCAATACTTAACAATTTTAGGTATTAAAACAATTTAAATTTTAAAACTTTATTTCCCAAACTGAATTTCCAAACTGAACTGAATTTATAATTAAACTTTAATTTATAACTCAGTTCAACATTCACTTTAAAATCTCAAAACAGAACAGGTTCTGTTTCAAAAATCTAGGTAAACATTTACCCGAGAAAAACACTCGTTTACTCGAGTTTGAACCCGAGCAAACCCCTACTTCACCGTGCTTCGAGGAAAATATCCAATTCCCCGTGCTTGGCTCCGAGTTCCACCTTTCTTCCCTAAAACTTCAAATAGCAGCTGATACACACATACATGGGCGTACGTGCACAAAACTTCGCCGACGTTCTGGCCATCGCCACCGCCTTCCCCACGTCAACGTCAACTCACTCGAGCATCACGATCACTCAGAAGAACGTAACAGCGATGAATTTAGAAAAGGGCCAGCTGACCCATCCTGGAACAAACCAATCACCAAAGAACCATCTCATCACTTCGCCTCTAGCCATCAGAGGCCACAAAAATCTAGCTGAAGCTTCGCCTTGATCACGTGCCGCTATCCCCACCGGTCCTTTGGATTCCAATGCATTGACGTGGTAGTACTGACGAGGTTTCCTGATCTTGACAATCATTGGGCTTAAACCCTAATTCTACTCCGATCACCCACTACAGTGATCTGAAAATTTAGCGAGTATTTTTCCTAGACTCTACGACCTCTCAGCTAGCTACAGTTCCAATCACGAGTCGAACCAAGTCGCCGACCACCATAGTTTAGCCAAATAACCAAATCCGTTCATCTCGCGATTTCTCACCCAAAATCGCACTAATAATCTTGATTTTGTTCTTAAAATTCATGGTTTTTGGAATCGAGTTAGGTAATGTAAGTGACATTCGAAACCGTGATACTCGAAATTGACAAGATTTTAAGTTTTCCTCTGTATATTTTAAATTTTCCAGAGAAACTTAAACTAACTATCATAAAAATATTTTTACAACTAGGATCTAGTTTATTCAAGCATTTTTCATTTAAATATCAATGCCTATAAGAGAATGATGGAAGAGATTTTGATTGATGATTCTGTTTCTAGCCTGTAACCACAAGAACAGGTATATATGCCTATATAACAGACATGCACTGATATATTCACATTCATACAACATTTTCCACAATAACTACAAGTATTAATCCTAAAATATCAAGATATATTAACAAATTCAAGCTTAAGTGTGTTAGTTTACTCACCGTGGTTTTCAGAAAAAAGAACAGAGCTTCTTCATGTTGACACAGCTTTGAAATTTGCAAGCTGAAGCTCCTCTTTTGATCTCTGGTTGAATTAAGTTGATTGTTGCTATTTCAGTTGAAACTTGGTTTAAGTTTAGATGATATTTTACTTTCAGTTTTTTTTCTTGAAGGAACGAATTGAAATGAGGATGTTTGATTGATATATAGGAAATGAAACTTGAGGTGATAATGTTGTTGTACAAATACCAGAGATATTTTTCCTCTGTATATTTGACTATGCAGATGTTTTTGGTGGCTGAAGTGATTTATATTTTGCGTGCTAAGATTAGGCATTAATTGCCTTGTACAAATTTATATTTATATGGTTTCTTCTTTAGGCCGAGCATTAATTGACTTGTACAAAATACATATATTTATCTACTTGCTATATCTTCCTTTGCAAGCTTCATTCACAAGTATATTTACTTGCTTCATTCTTTTACAAGTGTTCATACTTATTTTTTTTCTTTTGCAAGTGTACCTATATATTTTTATATTTGAATGTATTTCATTTTTCTTTATTCTTATTATTTTATAATATAAATAATTTTCTATTTTTAATATGTTGTTAGAATTTAACTAATTTGTTTACTATATATTTTCTATTATAACTTATCATATATATTTCTATTTCTATTTTAAATATTTATTATTATTATTATACTTTAATATTTATTGTCTTATATTTACTTTATAATTTTTTTTATAATTTCAAATCTACTCATATAGGCACAACTATATAGATTCACATATATATACAATTTCTAAATTTAAAATGATTTAATATATTTTATTTGGATTCGGGGAAACTCGAATCAATTTATCAATTAATTTCACAATTTTTATTCAAAAATTAAATTAGTTATCAATTTAAATTTATATAAAATCCGGGGTTGTTACAACCTTCCCCCCTTAAGAAATTTCGTGCACGAAATTTGCCAGGGAGACACAAAGAATAGATGAAGAATATTTCATCAAATTAACTGAACATCCATTCTGCATTTGGCTTACCAAATCAGAATACCAATAATAGATACAAGAACGAATCTTTTGAATTTTTCACAGGATACTCGGGTTATCCAGATCTACGAAATATACAGTGACATTGGTTAGTTCGAAGGGATAACTAACCATTCGTAGAATATATTGGGACCCAAAAATAGACAGATATATGGATACAATTCCAAAGCTTTTAGTTTAGAAACTAAAGTATACCTATCAACCATAGCAACCAAAGCAACCAATTCATCCAAACAAACAATTCTGACCTATTTGGAGTTTATGTCCCATATTAATATATCGAATCTCTTTCTGGATCTACCAGGAACTATCAAAGAATTGAAAAAAGATGACGAACAAAAGAGATTGATAGAGAAAAGATTGTTTCCTTGTTGTTACAGGGTATTGACCATTTATAGTTGTATTCCCCTGTCCCCTATCTCATCCTCTTCTTGCACTCATACTTACTATCAGTGGATAGCAAGAGAATTTACCGAGGCACACGGACAGATATCTTAGGGATTACTCATTCTAGGGTATACTTCACCCTATCTCTAATGAGCTACTTAATGTGTTATACTCCTGAGCTAAAGTTTAACCTTAGCTCTGATACCAAATGTGAAGATCCTGAACTCGGCCTTCGAATATCGACACCCGTACTTCACTTGTACTCGAATGCCGCAGATTCAAACGCCGAATCTGGCTCTCCGGAGCTTATAACACAGTACGTATAACAACACAGCGGAATAAAGAAATAGATGATATCATATACAATTCCAACGAATACAATATCCAGAATGATATACAACAATGGTATCAATATGATACAACAATATCAGAGACAAATAATGATACAGCGGAAACAACAGAAGTGATAACTCCAAATGATCCGAAAGAGAGGATGAATCCAATAACTCCAACATCAAGCTCGAACCACCATCACGATGCACAAAGAGAAGCAACGTCAGTCGTGAACTCCCAACACTGAACTAGCTCCCGATAATCTACTAACCTAACTATCTGAAAAACCCAACTCTAGACTGCCCGTGTGGAAAATTATGGGCACCCAGAGTTTAGGAAGGGAACAATAAACTCCGAGTCAGTCATGAGACTGGTGTGAGTAACAAAAACAGTTTATCTTTAAAACAAACAACAAAAGAAATTTAAACATTGAAATCCGCAATGCTTTTGGAAAATGAAACTACCATAAGACCTCCCACCACACACACAATGCAATCGTAGACTTGGAGGAGATTTCTTCTTATGATAGTCAAATATGCTTACTACGCAAAAGTCCTTTTGATATTATTACTAGTGCATAGTGTGAAAATCCTTTCGAAAATATAATATTAATCTTAGCCAGCATAGGTACCATTATATTATGCCTGCTATAGCTACCATTTTAAATGGAAGGTTCTACAACTAAAACCATACAAGGTTCGTATTGTTTCTTTGGATTTTCCAACAAATGGTCAGGCTAAGGAACTTCCTATGCCACATGGGAACGCCTCTGGAGGGACGCCCCGAGAACCTACCCGGATCTCTACCAACACAAGGCCGGTTACCCCCTTCCCGGGTAGTAAACCTGAGATATGCCACCCCCGGTCGTTTGCGACCTTTATCCGAGGCGCGCCTCGATCACACAGCAACAATCACACAGTAAATGAGATTTGAGCAACCACACCGGTAAATATCTGGGCTCCATACCATGATACCACCTTTTTCCAGAAGGAATGGACATACCCTAGGGGAGCTACCCCTGAAACCTTGCCGCATCTTTCCTGTTTCGACCATTACCGGTTTGTGTGGCTCGATGAGGTCTCGTCCACAAAGCTATGCTTTTCACAAAAGCCATGCTTTGATCAACAAATGATCATCAACACACAGCAACACTTAGTATGCCACACTACCAAATTGGGAGTATATCACTGATAACCTTCAACTACATAACCTCTGAGCTCGTACGTCTCAGAGAAGGGTGTTAAGATAAGAGAATAAATCTTCGCCACCAAACAGAAATGTATTTGAAAGAAATCGGCTTTATATCTCAAAGTGTAATGTCAGACATACAACCATACAAGTCTGTTCCGGGTTCGAACAGAACCGAAGGCACTTCCTAAGAAGCCCTTGCAATCCGGGTATCCACAATCCCGATCGGACTTACCATCACTTAGGAAATCTCTATACCATAGCTACTCAGTGCAGAGACAATCGAGAGGTTATCCTATCGTTCTCGCAAACACCCGGTCTTCAACACCGGTCTTAAAATGCTATCCATTACATCGTATCACTATTCGGAATGGGTTATATGACACAAAGTCCTCTCCTGGCTAAACCGAATAATGAGCGTAATATTTCAAAGCATATGGATATGGGGATTTCAGTTAAGTCACAATTTATTACCCAAAACTTTTCTTTCAAATGGTTTAAACACATTATCATTTTAATCTTGTACACAAAAAGATTCATCTCACAAAGTTCACCCAGTTTTACAAAGATCTATTCATAGATTTTCAAATCGATTCCCACTTCAATTTGGATTAACTCGTCCAATCTTTAAATCAAAGATTTAATTGATAGCTTTCAAAACAATTCCATTTCGACCTTTTATACAAAAGGTACACCTTTGCAATTTTCAAAAAAAGTTCAACAATCTTTCACAAAGATTTATTCATAACTCGGAAAATCATTTTCATTTCAAACTTGAAATTCTTTTGACACAAATTTGAAATTCATTCCTTATATGAAAGCTTCTATTATTTGAAAACAAATAGTTTTCATTTCGTGTGGTTTTAAATTTATCAACCACATAATTACTTTCATTAATTATCTTTAATCAATGATTAATTATACTCTAATTACATTAAGTAATTATCCTTAATTAATTACGCAAATTAATTATTCTTAACAAATTACAATAATCAACCTTTACTTATAATTCATCAACCTTTAATTATTACATAATTAACCTTCAATTATTTAATTCACCATTTAATTTATTATCTTAAATTTATAAATTAACCCTTAATTAATAATTAATCCTTAATTAATTATTCTTAATTAATTTCAATGAACAATTAATTTCTTAATTACTTCGACGAAGTAATTACACTTACACAATTTCATACATGATTATCATTAATTAATTTAATCCAATTGATTGTTATAATTAATCACATTAATTTATTATTTAAATAATCTTAGTTAATGACCTTCATTAACAATTAAAATTTCTTTAATCACTTTTCTAAAGAAATTTCTTATATTAATCATTATTGATTATAATTTGATTAACCATTAAGAACTCATTAATTCAAATTATTTAATTAATTAAATGTTAATTGTAAATTAATTAGTTCTTGATTACAAATTAATTAATTTCCAATCATTTATTAACTTAAACCTTAATTAATAAATTTAAAACTTATAATCACTAATTAAATTAATACAAATCATTAATTATCATAATTAATTAACTTAATAAATAAATGAATTACAATTCATTAAATCTTCATTTACTTAAGATAAACTCATCTTTTTATTTATGATTTAATTATCACTTATAAATATGGTTGAAACCATTCATTTCAAATTTTCATTTATCTCAAAATCTGGAATTCAAAGTCAGACTTAAAATTCAGGTTTCAAATTTCTTTGATTTTAACTTTGTTTACAATCTTTCCTTTACAATTTTAAAACTTTATTTCCCAAACTAAATTTCCAAACTGAACTGAATTTATAATTAAACTTTAATTTATAACTCAGTTTCAACATTTACTTTAAAATCTCAAAACAGAACAGGTTCTGTTTCAAAAATCTGGGTAAACATTTACCCGAGAAAAACACTCGTTTACTCGAGTTTGAACCCGAGCAAACCCCTACTTCACCGTGCTTCGAGGAAAATATCCAATTCCCCGTGCTTGGCTCCGAGTTCCACCTTTCTTCCCCAAAACTTCAAATAGCAACTGATACACACATACATGGGTGTACGTGCACAAAACTTCGCCGGCGTTCTGGCCATCGCCACCGCCTTCCCCACGTCAACGTCAACTCACTTGAGCATCACGATCACTCAGAAGAACGTAACAACGATGAATTTGGAAAAGGGCCCGCTGACCCATCCTGGAACAAACCAATCACCAAAGAACCATCTCATCACTTCGCCTCTAGCCATCAGAGGCCACAAAAATCTAGCTGAAGCTTCGCCTTGATCACGTGCCGCTATCCCCACCGGTCCTTTGGATTCCGATGCATTGACGTGGTAGTACTGACGAGGTTTCCTGATCTTGACAATCATTGGGCTTAAACCCTGATTCTACTCCGATCACCCACTATAGTGATCTGAAAATTTAGCGAGTATTTTTCCTAGACTCTACGACCTCTCAGCTAGCTACAGTTCCAATCACGGGTCGAACCAAGTCGCCGACCACCATAGTTTGGCCAAATAACCAAATCCGTTCATCTCGTGATTTCTCACCCAAAATCACACTAAAAATCTTTATTTTGTTCTTAAAATTCATGGTTTTTGGAATCGAGTTAGGTAATGTAAGTGACATTCAAAACCGTGATACTCGAAATTGACAAGATTTTAAGATTTCCTCTGTATATTTTAAATTTTCCAGAGAAACTTAAACTAACTATCATAAAAATATTTTTACAATTAGGATCTAGTTTATTCAAGCATTTTTCATTTAAATATCAATGCCTATAAGAGAATGATGGAAGAGATTTTGATTGATGATTCTGTTTCTAGCCTGTAACCACAAGAACAGGTATATATGCCTATATAACAGACATGCACTGATATATTCACATTCATACAACATTTTCCACAATAACTACAAGTATTAATCCTAAAATATCAAGATATATTAACAAATTCAAGTTTAAGTGTGTTAGTTTACTCACCGTGGTTTTCAGAAAAAAAGAACAGAGCTTCTTCATGTCGACACAGCTTTGAAATTTGCAAGCTGAAGCTCCTCTTTTGATCTCTGGTTGAATTAAGTTGATTGTTGTTGTTTCAGTTGAAGCTTGGTTTAAGTTTAGATGATATTTTACTTTCAGTTTTTTTTCTTGAAGGAACGAATTGAAATGAGGTTGTTTGATTGATATATAGGAAATGAAACTTCAGGTGATAATGTTGTTGTACAAATACCAGAGATATTTTTCCTTTGTATATTTGACTATGCAGATGTTTTTGGTGGCTGAAGTGATTTATATTTTGCATGCTAAGATTTGGCATTAATTGCGTTGTACAAATTTATATTTATATAGTTTCTTCTTTAGGCTGAGCATTAATTGACTTGTACAAAATACATATATTTATCTAGTTGCTATATCTTCCTTTGCAAGCTTCATTCACAAGTATATTTACTTGCTTCATTCTTTTACAAGTGTTCATACTTATTTTTTTTCTTTTGCAAGTGTACCTATATATTTTTATATTTGAATGTATTTCATTTTGCTTTAATCTTATTATTTTATAATATAAATAATTTTCTATTTTTAATATGTTGTTAGAATTTAGCTAATTTGTTTACTATATATATTCTATTATAAATTATCTTATATATTTCTATTTCTATTTTAAATATTTATTATTATTATTATACTTTAATATTTATTGTCTTATATTTATTTTATAAATATTTTTTTTATAATTTCAAATCTACTCATATAGGCACAACTATATAGATTCACATATATATACAATTTCTAAATCTAAAATGATTTAATATATTTTATTTGGATTCGGGGAAACTCGAATCAATTTATCAATTAATTTCACAATTTTTATTCAAAAATTAAATTAATTATCAATTTAAATTTATATAAAATCCGGGGTCGTTACATTGTTCCATTCAAAAGCGGAGATAATCACATTCCCGCTTTAAATTAAAATAAGTAATAATAAAATTTACCTCACATGTCAAGTCAGAAATCCAAATAATATCAATTAATATATGTGTATAATATGGAATAATCTACCGACATCCAAATATCAGATACTCGGTCCTCAATGAATTATTCGACATTATACTTGTGTTGAATAAATAAATACACCCCACACGGACGTCCCATAATGCCCGGTGAAATATAATTATATACACAATACCCTCTACTAATCAACATTAAATAAATTTCCGCTTCTCTTATTAAGTCACTCTCGCTTAAATCACTTTTATATTCATTATTCTTCAATTTTATTATTCTATAATTCAACACAACGAGTAATTATAACTTCATCTCGTTCGTAACAAGCAATCAACAATCATCCATACACATCAATGTATTATTTATTTTATTATTATTTAACGAGATGTAGATTTTTATTTAAATATATTTTATTTCATTTTTGTTTCCCTCTTATTTTATAAAAATACTTCATTTATATTTAGTCACAAAAAATCTCTCTTATTTATTTCCTCTTTCAAAATAATAATTATTGATTCTCTCATCTAATTTCAAAATCTATAATTCAAAGCAATTCATTTGTTTTCGAAGAAACCTTTATTCAAACCTACTAATAAATTATATAAACTAAAGAATTACTTACACTTCTAGTTACCACTTTAACATTATTAAAATACTTCAAATCAAAAGAGTATTCTCATTCCATAAATATTTTCGAACTCAAATTTATAATTTCAAAATTCGTCTTTTAAGTTCCTCATTTATTTTCAAACTTCTTTAAACCAACATTATTGAAGAATAATTCGTCAAACTCAAATTGTACTTCATATAATTTATTCCTAAAATACTTCGATAGTTAGACTCAAATATGTATAAATTTCTTCCAAAGTTCACTTCTCATTATATAACAAATGCAAATTTTTTCTCAATAAATAAAATAATTTACAATCATTTTGTATACTTCAAGATATAATTTCATTTAGATTCAAATTGCTCGTAATTACAAAAATATAGATTTCAAACTACATTACATAATATCCTTCCTTTATTTTTATAATCAACGGAATCTAAATATAAATATTCAAACTTCATTTGTTTTATTCCAAAACTCATCACTTACCAAATAAATATTAACTCGCAGTATCTTCAAAATTATTCAACTTATAAATATTTTTCCAAAATCATTCTTCTTTTAAATTTTCCACTAATTCAATAATCTTAATATTTAATGAAAACATCTTTCTAGCATTCATTATTTACCTCTAAAATAAATTCATTTGTTTCCAATTTACATCTTTTAATTCATTTATTTTTCTTTTTCAAATAATTTCTAATATCATTCGATTATTTGTAATCATCTAATTACTACTCAAACAACATAAATCTACAATCAAACATCAATCAACACAACATCAAATAATTTATATTTCACTACAATTCCAACCAGTTCAACTACATGAATAAACAATCATCAACAAACAATTATTTGAAACCAATAACCAACCATCAATTCAACCAAGAGTCAAATCAAACAATTATATGGGGGAATACACATTAAATAAAAAGACATAGACATAGTTGTGAGTGAGATTAACTCACAGAAAAGATGCTTGCTTAACCAAATCAACAATAATTATGAGCATACGTGGTTCAGCCTTCTACTCCACACACCAACTATGACCGCACCATCTTTCAATCGCTGCTTCAAACTACGTCATCCACTATCTCCAACATTAATCAACAATTGTCGCAGCCATCCATTGTATCTTCAATTCTCCTCCACGTCATTGTTCATCCAAGCTCGTACTCACGTTGACTGTAACAACCCGGGATTTACATTACCAACTAATAAATAAAAGTTAGGATTTTATTTATTTTAATGAAGCATAAAAGAATTTGAAATAACAAAATTTATGTGAAAAAGACTATTTTAATTAAATGGGAAATATGGGATTTTAAAATGAGGATAAAATGTTATTTTTGGAAAGTTAAATATTTTAGGAGAGATTTTAAAACGGGTTTGGATAAGAAAAATGAGTTTTATAAACATACATGAACACTTAGACTAATTTTTGGAAAACATATAAATAACTCTCTTCTTATTGGGTTTCTAAACCTAGCCCAATAACCCACCATAAACCTCCTCTATAAATTATCTCATACTCTCTAAACCTCATTCATTCCAACCCTAATCAAATTCCTAAAACCCTAAACCTAAAAATGGCCTCCATGCTTAGGAAAGCTCCATCCTCTCTTATATTGGCTTAAGCTAGTTAAAGTAAGGGAAGATAATGCAAAAACCCTCTTGTAATCCATTTCTAACTCTCTTTAATTTCTGGAAATCATGTTGTAACTCTTGGTTTTATGTGTTTTGATATTTTTCTAGCTCCTTGATCATCATCTCTTAGCTTTGGTTATTGCCATATAGGTGTTTGTTCTTTTGCTTGAGAGGAATACTAGGTAAACCCTCTCCTAATCTATGTATAAGCATCTCTTAATTTCTGAAATTATTTTGTAATCCTCTTTTTTTTGTGCATTTAGATTGTGAAACTCTTTGATTTTCTTTTCATTGCTTGGAAAGAGGTAATATATGCTAGCTGAAATTATAATTAGTTTATTGTTGTTAGTAAATTAGGCATATCTCATTCATCTTAAATCAGAATTAAGATTTTCTTGATGTTCTGGAAAGCTTATTCTGGCTATAACTTTTATGTTTTGAGCTTTGCCTAATTTTGTGGTTTGAATGGTCGAAATCACGTTTGTTTGTCACTGACCTGACAACAAACTACAGGGTTGAGAAACTAAAAACCTGAAATTGATTTGACCATAAGTTACTCGTTTCTTATCCAAATCTAATAATTTTGGATGTTCTGGAAAGCATAGATTTAAAGCTAAAACTTTCATGTTTTGAGTTTCATGAAATTTCGAAGTTAATTTGGTCAAAACTGTGCATTCTTACCACTGTCCCGAGAGCACAACGACAGTGATATAAAATTTAGATCTGAAAATTGTTTTAGTCATAGAATTTTCATCTCTGGTCGGAATTTGACGATCTTGGTCATTCCGGAAAGCTTAGAAACTAAGCTACAACTTTCATTTTATTCATTTTTCCAGAATTTGAAGTTTACTATGCCAAAATTGTGGTTTTTCATCTCTGGCCAGTTAGTGCATAGCTATAGGCCTTAGTCTCTTTTCTCCCGTTGTTTTCAGCGTAGAACCCCGACTTTGCGACGCCATCCCGGGCTCGTCCTTTGTCGGATTTCATCGTTTTTGGTCTCGTTAAAATGATGAGATCGAGATCTTTAACCATGCAAAGTTTGGTTTAGATCTGGGTGCATTAGATACTTCGTTTTATTGCCGAAGTAGCACCCAAAAACTGTTTTACAATAGTGATCATTTTCAGTTATCATCGGACCAACTTTGAAACATTGTCGTTTCTTTGTTTCAAGTCGAAACCAAACGATTCTTGTTGCATATCAAAGTAGGAGTACTTTACTACGCTCTTGCAAATTTTCATCAAGATCTGAGTTCATGTGACCCTTCGACCATGTCGTCGAAGTGGGACCTTTACACTGTTTTGACACAGTAAAGTTCTATGATTTTTGTCCGACTTTGAGACGACGCCGTTTCTTCGTATCAAGTCGGAATTTCCCGATTATTTTTGCAGTTTGGATCAGGGATGTTGGACTATATGTCTACCAATTTTCATGCCATTCGGATTCAGTTTGCTAGTCCGAATAATTTTCCGAACTTGGGTTCGCGTCAGTTTTGGACTATTTTCCAACACTTGGAATATTTTCAGTGATTTTCTGGTTTTATCGATTTCTTTGAGATTTGTCTCTGGATTTCATACACGGGCCTTATAAAAAGGTTTTAAAAGGATTTTTCACTCCGAAATGGCTTTCAAAATTATTATATAATATTATTTTAATTAGTAAACTATTTACTCCATAATAGGAGAGTTTTCAAAAGCCGTTTTAAAGTGTTCTCAAAATCAATTATAAATCTGTTTTGAACCATTATTTTCTATAATAAAAATCTCACACTCACTTTTAGCACGTCGAGCGAAGTGGAAAGGTGCTTAAACGGTTAGGAAATCTCCGGCCTATGGAACCGTGTGTATTTTCTTTCCGGTTAATCCCCGACCTATTCGATTGATCATTTTGACCTTTGGGTCTAGTTTACCGATGATACGAGGTGGACTTTTTATTGTTTGGAGTGTGAGCTTGCTATTGGTTAGTAAACCGTTTAGTGCGAACGTGGGGTATGGGACTCATTGTTAACACTTTACGGGTTCCTCTCCAAGAAGTTGGTGACACATTAGCCTTTGGGCGGCCAGTACTGGACCTCTGGGTCACCACGCCTCTGGGAAACCGTCTCTGGACACCTGCTCTTTGGAGCAGTTTATATTTCGGCATGTGCCTCTAGGCCTTTATCCTTCTGGGAAGGATCTTGCCATCTCGCGCGTTCCGCATCTGTGCGAGTGATCGATCACAACTCTACAGTACTTGGCAACAACGACTCTGGTCGGTGCACGTGCAACATTTGTATTATCTGATGATTTTTATATCCATTCGAGTACCGCCATTCGGTGTTGGTTCTATGGAACCATACGATGTAAGTGCAATTACCTTGTGGATTCACAGTGTCTCTGGACACTGCTTTTCAGTGTTTGATTTCATTGACTTTTCAGAATATCCCCATTGCTCTTTGGAGCATCGATCTTTGCTTGGGCATTGATTACAGACTCTGGTCACTATTGGGATTATTGCCTATGGGCATCTTTTTATGGCTTTGGCTACGCCGATGATATGAGGCGACTTTATTTGTTCTACACTTTGGTGTTGATTTCTCTTTGGAGATTTTTATTGTTTATTGATGATTAGGGATCGTCATTATATTCATGTGGTTCATAATATACTTCTCTTTGGATAAGTACTATTTTATTTATGTACCGCATTATTATATATCTCAGTTATTACTGATTGTTTAGCTAGCCTGACCCGAGTGTTTTCGCGCGGGTCAGACCGAGTTGTTTCAGGTTAGTTCTCTGGACTTAGCTTCTGTGCTTCCGCTTGGACATTATCTGCTATGCTGATAGTAGCGCTTTATTTGTCCACTATTCTGCTACTATATTATCATTCAGACTTTGATATGTACATATTTTTGACTCACATGTGTGAGCGGTGGCTTTGTAGCCACTTTTAGTATTTGGATCTGTATTGATGATGTATTGTTCTGGGATTTTATATCTGTTATGTGATTCTGTTCTGTGATGCTATTTCATTATGTTATTATGCTTTGTCCTGATAGATCTTTAGCCATTTGTAATTTCGTTATAAGTATTTACCGAATATGTCAAACCACCTGATTGAGAAAATTTAAATAGACTCCACTTTTCGACGTATTCGGTAGATAGTCATAGCTTGATTACAAATGGTCGCTCCTATTATTCTCTATTCTCCGCTTTAACAGACAGTATTACTCCCGTAATACTCTTTGTTACAGTGGGTCTCGGAGTGGAGCGCTACATTGACCCAGCCTCTATTACCTGCACCTAACATCCACCGCCTCTCTCTCCATTACTAGACCCAACACCGGCGCCATGCTCGAACGCCATCCCATCCCCCATAAACACTCCTCCTCCCTAGCTACCTCCACCGCCTTGAATTACTTTCACTACTCGTGAGTGTTTCTAGGTCCTAATTTCCAAGCTACAGCTCGACATGACCTTCCCCGCTTCTCACCTCGATCGCAAATCATTTATGCCCAGTTGGCTACCCATCCTCCCATCACATCGCATCGTCGATCGATCGCACGGCTACTTTCTCTATTTTTTTAATGGGGATGCGATTTTTTTCTTAAAGGCCAAGTTGCAATTTTATGATTTGGGAAGAGGATTTAGGGCATAGTTGAATAATAAGGCTCAGATTGCTTAACAGGACTTCGGGCTAAATCAAGAAGCGGGAAGAAATATCCAAAAGCATAGAGGAAGGAAGCGAGTTTGAGCTAATATAGTTTTGGGCTTTGTTTAACAAAGGGCTGGATTATAATTAATTTACTTTGTGCATTTATCCACTCTTTCCTTTTAACAATTCATTTAATTTATTTGTAATTAAATTTCAATTTACTTCAAATTGATTCAAACCTTATTTTATAAATTACAATTCAATAATTGAACAACTTTATTCAATACAACGCCCACTTATTTTACTTTAATAATTCATCGTACTATTACAAAACAAATTTATTTTTCAACTACTTCAACACTATAAAATATCTACGTTGATCAAAACATCTTATTTGATTTCAACAAATTATTAGAAAAGAATTTATTAATTTAATTGAATTATTACAACAAAATATTTTATTAATTAGAATTTACTTAACCAAATTTTTTTTTCAAAATATAATCATTATAATTCGAATTCAATCACTTTTCTTTTAATAAAAATTATTTATTTATACGACGTGGAAGGCCGGGTTGTTACAAAAATAGTAAGACTTTATTGATATATATGTGTGTGTGTATAACACAAAAGTAGGTAAGGCCTTATGGGAAGTCAACTGTAGGTTATTTCAATCATATCAAAATAATGTAATATTTCTGTGGAATGAATCAAGTGGCTTCTTTCGGTTGTGGCTTCACGGTATTGCTTAGTCAACAAACCAACAACTTATGCCAACTTGTAACTAGGATAATTCATTACTTTGGTATAGTAAAAGGGGAAACTCGTCCCGCGTATTAGTAGAGCGATCTTACTTTTTTCTTGTTTAGGGTAATATTAGCGGAGTTGTCTTACTTTTTTTTCTTGTCGCTTTAATGAGTTGACTGTGAAGAATCGTTATCCTTTACCCAGGATATACTACTTGTTTGACCAGTGGAGTGGAGCTCGGGTGTTCTCGCCACTTTACTTGGCAATGGGCTTACACTAATTGAGAGTAGCTGAAGATAGTATCCTATTAACTGCATTCTGAATAAGGTATGGTTCATATAAGTGTTTAGTGATGCCGTTAGGACTGACCAACGCCCATGTGTTCTTCATAGACATTATGAATCGAATCTTTCACAATCAGTTGGACAGACTTGTTTTGGTCTTAATTGATGATATCTTGGTATACAATAATGATGAAAGAGATCGTGAAGTTTATCTGAGATTGGTATTGAAGAGGTTGAGACAACAAAAGTTGAAGGCAAAATTTTCAAAGTGCCATTTTTGGAAACGGGAGGTGAATGTGACAACCTACATTTTCAAAGTTGGATATTTAAATAATTAATTTAAATATTGAATCGTTAATTAATTGGAGGTCCAAAATTTGATTTTTCGCATACGAGTGAACCAAGACTCGAGACTACTGCAGTTAAGTCTGGATCGATGTTTTGAATCGAAATGTATATAAATACCTCTATATTGAAAGTCATAGTATTTTTTTCGATATAGGTATTATTATATGTATTTTGTAAAAATACGTGCGTAGTTGGATCCACTAGAAACTTGACAGTCGACTTATGATTTTAGGATGAGGGCTTCATTATGAGACGTATGGTTGAACAATTTTTGAAATCGGGCGATCCGATGGCCAAAACGACCTCAAAATACATGAAATTATTGATAAAGTTAGGGGTATGCCCTAGGGATAATTTAGTAATTTATTATAAATTAATTAACTTTGTAATCAATTCTCGATCGCAATAAAGGTGTTTTTCTTTATGTTATATATTTATTATAATGTGTTATAAATAATTAAATCTTTAACTAAAATATATTTAATGGAAAATCCATAAATGGTGTGTTTGTGAGAATAATTACAAATAGTTCTAAACATGAGTATTGAATCACAATATAATAAACACATCATTTTAAATATTCATAGTCAAGATGCATCGAGATTGGATATCAATGCAACCATTGAGACTAGAGTACGTAATCCTCGCCAAATGTTGGACAGTGTACTACTCATGACTGTTGGGAGCATCAAGAGATTACATACTGATATTTATTGGATAACCATGGAATGAGACTCGATAGTTTTCTATTGGTTAATATAACTAAGATCAAACAAAATATATGTATGTGACTAATTTACACAGTTCTTTCGACTTGAGAATACCGTTGATCTTCAATATGAAAGCTCCCCTTTGATTATAGTCCAATCATGACATGAAGTCCACCGAGTGACTATATTTGGGTTAAGTGGAAGTATTGGAAGTGAAACACTATTCAAGAGAGAATTCGTCTGCCCAGATATATAGGGTTAATATCACGGTCAACTCAAACCAAGTGATAAATTTGATCAAAATGACGCACTACCTTCTAAGTGACGTGTGAACGTTATTATTCGAATAGTTTGATGTTAATCGTTGACCAAATTTACACTTAACGGGTCATACAACCGAAATGTTGAATACTCCTTTAAGCAAATGATTTAATTAATTTGCAATTATTATAAATTAATTAAATTAATCAATATATATTAGTTATAAAAATTTATTTTTGATTTAATGAACAAATATTATTAAATGTATTTATAATAGTTATAAATATATTAATCGATATACGATATCGATACGCATTTAAATTGAATTTAAATGCAAAATATTTTGTTCGGGCTTTAAATGAGTTTGAAGCCCATATAGCGACTGGTTAGTTCAGCCAAGATAGGGCAACATAGAGGGTGGCCAAGTGATGGTTAGATATGCTAGGATTGAATGAACAAGAGGAAAGAAAGAGTAAGAGAGAAATATGCATCTTGATCCTAACTTCTCTATCCATTCCTCCTCTATATAAGCATCTCAACTCACTCTTATTTCTTTCTTTTTTGGAGCCTCCATCAATACCGCCTATGGCTGAAAATAACTTATAACCATCCCTCCATTTCCAAACTCAAATAACAGTAAAACAGATATTATTCAATAGCTGGTGGTCATCGGTCAGGGACTAGCACTCTGCTAGATTGGAAACTAGCTCGAGGTGTAGATCTCATCATTTCAAGGTGTACTTATAGGCATTGGTAATAAGGTAAATTTTCTAATCTATTAAGATTATTAATGTGTAGATAATATTTATGTCATGTATATTATTTTGTTAGTTAGGTGAATATTCTATTATATCAATATATTGTCACAATCAGATTGGTTGTATGTTTATATATATTTTGAAATTTTTTTGTCATAATCATGTATATAAGGCTTGTGGCAAAGAGAGAAAAATTTATTTGATATTCGATGTTTTAATTATATAAAATTTTTAATTTAAATATTAATTCTTATATTGCATAAAATATGGATTTAAAATTTTATATAAGTAATATTATACATAAAACATTTTCGACATATATAAATTTATCATTTAAATATTATTTAAATCATTTAATTCTATAAATAAATAGTATTAATATATATAATATGTTTTAAATTTCATAAAATCAAATTTACATCTAATATTACTTTCGACAATAAAAAATTAATTTTTTTATAAAATTTAAATAAATTAATTATTGAAATTAATAAATGGAGTTTAAAATTAATTTTAAATTATAATATATATATATATAACATTTAAATACCATAATATTTTTGAGATTTTACTGGAATATTTAAATATGAAATATCTTGAAAAAATATTTTTTTATTAATTTATATTAAATTTTCGTACAGAAATATCTATTTATATATTTAAAATTAAAAAAACCTATCATTTCCATGAGCTATATAATAGGCATGTATATATATATATGTTATTTCATACGTATATTTTATTTAAGTGTATATATATTTATTCTTAATTTTATAAGATACTAATATAATATATATATATATATATTATACGTATTAAAAATATATTTCTGATTTTTATTTTGAATTTCTAGTAAAATAAATATATGAACTTAATTTAATTTAAACGTTTTTAATATGCATGTACATATACATATATACATATATATATACACATACATATTATAAGTTTCATATGTATATATATTCATAAAATAATTTTAAAATAAAATATGGATATTTGCATATATATATATATATAGATATATTGCAATATTTTATGTACATGAATTAAAGTATTTAAACATACATTTGGACAATATATTTGTATACTAGATGAGCTAACGTGTCTGTTGCAATGTAAATCTCAGCACTTATATAATAAACAAGACCTTGCTTCAAGCCCCTGATAAATTTCTCACTTCTTCATCAGGGTATCGACGATTTCCCTGCCGTACTTAGCTAACGAGTTGAACTTTTGGATGTATCCCTCTATTATAAGGTTACCCTGCTTCAGATCAATAAACTCTCTCAGCAGCACTCTATTGAGATTTTCATAAAAACTTTATCTAAAACCTCTCTTTATACTACTCCCAAGTGTTCTCTTCCTCTAGAGTCTCAGCAACTACTGCCTCTCACCAGTCCGGTGCATCTTCCTGCAACTGTCTTGATGCCAACCTTCTCTTCTGCACATTGTTCAATCCCAAGTCTCCAAATATGTGCTCACAACTACTTAGCCAATTCAGCACTTCAACTGCAGGCTCCTTCCCTGTAAATGCCTTCCCTCCCTGATTTCTATAATCTTTATTCACCTTTGGGAAATCCTCTCTCACCTCCACAGTCTTGGCTAAACAACCCCCGGTACAGCTTCCATCATCATCTGAGCCATGAACTGCCTAAATAATACATTTACATCCACGCCTGCCTAATTTTCTAGTTGTGCAGCTTCCTCTCCCACTACTATTGGAATTTCTCCCTTATTCCTTCCATTAGTCTGCGTACTTTCAGCCTCCCTTCTCACACTTACTCCTTCTATCGTAACTCCCCACTTCTCAAATCCATTTTGCGTTTTCCGTTAAGCAAGTCTTCGTTAGAAATGAAAAGGTAAGTAGTGAAACAATAATAGAATGATAGGTATATCTTCCAATAGATCTATATAATAAGATACAAGTACTGTATATATAGTAGCGCATCCCCTCCCTAGAGTGTTCAGTTCATCCTAAGTACTGCTCTCATCTTTTCTTAGCTCTGTTTTACTTAAGTGTCCCTAACATATGCTCTGATACCAAATTGTAACATCCTTTAGTTAAGGTTCAAAGATGAGCACCAATGATGTTGCAGTCATCATCAAAATTATCTTCCAGCGATGAAAGTGGGTTCGGTTTAATAATCAAACGCATATAAACTAAATAGAGCAGCTAAATACTTTAATTACATCAAAATTTTGTTTAGCATTTTTTGCATATACTTCTATCACAATTAAACCCAAAGACGCGCCCATGTAGGGGTCAAATATAATAGAAAATAACATAGTAAAGAGTCGGGTCAACATATGATGATGCGGCCCGCACACGTTAATACAACGGAATCAAAAATCTATATTAGCTATAGGCCTCCTGCTCCGTCTTCGATGTTCGTTCTACGGCCCTTATTTCATACCCGTCTAATCCTATAAACTCAGCCTACTCAAATAAGTACCCGTGAGTTTATAGGGAAAATAATAATAAAAACACAAGTCATACATAAAGTCTGGTGTGAATAATACTTACCCAAAACAATCATATAGTGAGACCAAACCGTACTGCACAAGTCAGGCTTCCCCCTCACTATTCAAACATCAAGAGTCATTCAAAGTACCGATGAAGTGGTTTTTAGTTACGTCTACATCTTACGCTTCCCTAAACAATACCTCTTTACTGCTGCATCCTCGGCCCAATCACCACTCAATTCCCAATTTAGTTCAACTTTTTAATTCATTACATTACTTTGCTGCTGCACACCCTGCACAGTCCCCACCTAGTTTCCACCATAGATTATTATTTAATTTATTGTAATATTGCGCCCCACGCATCTTCTTATTTATCCTTTAACCGTTTAATATTACGTCCCGTGCAAGTCTTACTTATTCTTCTTTAGCTACTTAATATTGCGCCACGTGCATGTCTTATTATTCTTCTTAAAGTATTTAGTTCTGCGCCTCACACAATTCTTACTTATTACTATTAGTATTTCCTTTGATGTATTTAATACTGCGCCCCGCATAGTTCTTACTTATTCTTCTTTAACGATTTGATATTGTGCCCTACATAGTTCTTATTCATTTCTCTTTAGCAATTTAATATTGTGTCCAATGTACATCTTATTTATTTTTCTTTAGTGATTTAATAATGCAGCCCACGCAGTTGAATGCCTTTCTTCACCTTCTCAGGTGTGCATTCGTTATTGTCTCTCCTCACCTTTCCAATGTATGCATCCACTTTAAACATTTGTATATATCATGGAACCGCCCCTATAGTCCCTGGAAATTGAATGCCTCTCCTCACCTTTCCAAGATGTGCAGTCGAGTAAGCGTTCCCACCCGGCGTCAATAGCCCATCCAACCTTATTTTGCACAGGATCCCTTCTCATTACTGACCTGGCCTCTCTTCGAGTCCTACCTACTTATCTTTTATGATGTTTCGTTTACTAATTTACTTGGCGCAGTACCACTCTGCCCCAACCCTGAGTGCTTCCCACTTTTTTTATAAGGTGTTCCCTTTCCAATTATGGCACAACATGACCCCTTCATGTCATGCACAATTCTTACTTATAATGTAGGGCCACCGCCCCAATGCAATTTTAGACAATCACTGACATCTTTGATAATGACTTTACACATATCGTTATCTTGTTTGTCCCTATTTGATTTTCTGTTATTTGTAGTGTCCTTTTTCTTTCTTTTCAGCAAATGATATTGATCTGGTTTCCCATTTACTTGATACTTAATAATATATTTTCCCATATAATTTTATTTTCATGCATCCCAATGGTTCCTCCTTTTCCCAGCGCAGTTCTTAGCCCATTTTGGTTTATTTTCCTTACAGATAATCCTAATAAATTCCCAAAAAATTTGTGAACGCTTGTTCTAAAATGCTTAATCTTTATTTGGAATTTTAAGAGTATTTTCCTTATTTATTTTCTAGTTATGTACCTTCAATAAATCATATCAAATCATGTAAGCTTAAGAAATTTCTCGAACTAAAAACCCATCTCTAGAACCTTGATTAGAACATCCTATAAAAGTTTCATTGTATATTGAGATTATTAAAGTGGGAGAAACTCATCTAAACATCTCATGTTTATCCATTCTTCCCCCAAAACATTCATTAAACCTTTATATTTATTTATAGAAACCTATAAGAACCCCATCATGCTTAAAAAAACAAATCTAAACTGAAACCATATATTAGTGATCAGTGTAGATAGGTTAAGTATTACTCACCTAGATCTTTAAGATGTCTAGCTTTAGTCCTCTTAGTCCCCTTTAGCTTGCATTTTTTTATCTTCTTCCTATTTGTCATCTCTAAGCCACCACCATTAAAGTTCTTCCTTAGCTTTTATTTTATTTTAGGTAGGATGAAATAAATGAATAGAAAGAAGTAATGTTTATTGTCCTATAATAATTTGGACTTGGTCCTTCATACCTCTTTTCCATTTATTTATTTCCCCTTGCTTCTCTTATTTGGGCCGCCCCGACCTTTTAATTAATTTAATCAATTATTTTAAATTTAGGGTCGTTACACTAGTACGTAGTGATGTATGTAGCCCAATGCATGTAGTAACCAAAGGTAATAGTCCTTACTTTATTACCTTTATAGATGATTTCTAAAGGCTAGGATATGTGTATATTATGAAAAACAAATCCAATGTCTATGAGCAATTTAAGGAGTATAAGAATGAAGTTGAAAATCAAACAAACCAAAAGATTGAAATCCTATGATCCGATCGAGGAGGCGAGTACGTTGGACAAGAGCTCCAACATTACTTAAAAGATAATGAGATTATCTCTCAGGTTACTCCACCCTATACCCCACAATACAATAGTGTGTCAGAGCGAAGGAACGGAACCTTATTAGACATGGTTCGTTCCATGATGAGTAAAGTTGAGTAACCTTTGTCCTATTAGGGATATGCACTAGAAACCACAACGCATATGCAGAATTTAGTGCCCACTAAATCTGCGCCTAAGACGCCATATAAGATTTGGCATGGGAAGAAACCCTACTTCAATTGTTTCAAGGTTTGGGGTTGTCTGGCCTATGTTAAGAACATTGGCCCTAATAGGCTTGAGAAGAGATCAACTTTGTGTAAGTTTGTAAGATAGCCGAAGAATTCTAGGGGACATATTTTTTTACAACATAGAGAAACAAAAAGTGGTTGTTTCCACACATGTTGTATTTTAAGAAAAGAATTTATGTCGTAAGGAATTAATAGCAAAGTTGTAGACTTGGATGAGATCCGAGAGACTAACACTAAGACTAAAACGATGGGAGAACCGAGTTCACAGTATACGATAATATGCAACCTATTAGAAGGTCTAGTAGGGAATCTCGCACACTAGAATGATACTATGATTTCTTTATGGATGGCAAGAAGGAGGACTATGTCTTGGATGACGATGTTTCTCTATCCTTTCAACAAGCACTACAGGGTAAATATTCTACACTTTGGTTTGGAGCAATGAAATCCAAGATGGATTCCATGTACGAAAACAACGTATGGACTTTGTCAGATGTACCTGAAGGAATAAAACCCATCAATTGCAAATGATTTTTTAGAAAAAACTAAATTTAGATAGAGAAGTAGAGACTTATAAAGCTAGGCTAGTTGCGAAAGATTTCGTCAAATTCAAGGTGTTGATTATGATGAAACTTTTGCACACATAGCCATGCTTAAGTCCATTTGGACTATGCTAGCCATTGCAACAATCTATGGTTACGAAATTTGTAAAATGGATGTGAAGACGGCATTTCTAAATGGTAATTTAGAAGAGACCGTCTATATGTCATAGACCGAGGGTTTTATGGTCAACGGGAGTGAAGGCAGGGCTTGCAAGTTGTTAAAGTCGGACTTAAAAAAACATTGAGGAGTTGGAATAAGTGTTTTGATAAGGTATACAAATAGTTTGGTTTATAGCAAAACACAGAGGAAGCATGCATATGCAGAAAGCAATAGGGTAAAGCCATCGTATTTTTAGTGTTGTATGTCGACGATCTATTAATGATTGGTAATGACACTTCGTTGTCATAGTCAGTGAAAGCTTGACTTTCCAAGAACTTCTCAATGATGAATTTGGGAGAAGCAGCCTATATACTAGGTATAAATATCTATGGAGAGATCTAAAAGGCTGTTGGGATCGTCCTAATCCCTGTACATAGACACTATACAGAAGAGGTTCAGTATGGAGAATTCCAAGAGTGGAAATGTTCCAATGCAATCTGGAATCATCCTTTCTAAGAAGGATGCTCCTCATACCGATGAGAAGAAAGAGCGTATAAAGTGGATCCCCTATGCTTCAGCCATAAGATCCATAATGTACGATATGCAGTGTACTAGACCGGGTGTGCCATACACGTTAGGATGCATAAGCCGATACCAGTTTTGTAATGATCGACCTTTTTAACCCTCAAAAGTCGACACTAATACATCCACGATATTCATGTGCCGAGCATCCGAGTGTCGGAAAGACAGATTGTTAGGGTGAAAGAAAATAAACGATATAACAGAATATCACAACGTGACAAGTAATATGTAATATACCAATGATCTTTATAAAAGAAAAACAGTAATATACATACATCAATCAGAGTAAACTAACATATCATCAGCCTGGGTCATTATAATAGCCTATCCTTACAGATGCTGATAAATACAACACAACAAATTCAGCGGAAATAAAGATACATAAATACATCTTGGAGGCATCCATCTCGTCTTCTGAAGCTCCAAAGCATCCATAACTAAATCTGGAAATATGCTCGGGCTGACTCAAGCATTATAAGAAAATAACGCCCGGATCAGTCTGGTAAACCAGCGTGAGAAACACAATTAAATGGATTTTTACTGTTATAAAACCTTTTCAAAAATAAATGTATCTTGTAAGACCACGTCGCACATAAACATGAACGGGTTCTTTCCTTACGATAACTAATCTAATTTATTAGAAAATCTTGTAATATTATAATAATGTCTAGGGTTTTAAAATAAATATATAACGTAGCAGGAATGCTTGCATCTCACATTCCAGTAGTTGGGCACAACTAAATCTATAGGACACACATTGGATATTGGATTCCATACGACGACTGGGCTACTGGGGTACCGCCTGCCGCAATACATCTCTAAACAATGTACCAAGGGCCTCACATGGACCCTCTGCAAATCAGGTCCGGCTACCATTTTAAATGGCATACTGCTTTACATCATCCCTCGTGCACCAAGGCTACAAATAGAAGCACTAGGACATGGCCCCACTCTTCCTGTGTGCATGCATATCAAAATCCAGAAATATCGAATCTAGATCGAGGACTTATGCTGCTAATTTTAAGGAACAACATAGCCCAAAAGCTTATCTCATGTTTTAGTCATTACCAAGTTGTGAGGCTTGTGAGGTCACGATTAGCTTTTTTCTTCTCTTAGCAAATCCCACTAAGAATGCTAACACTGCCTTCTAGCCACAATGCCAACATTTATACATATAAGTTGTTCAAGATATGAACAAACTGAAGGCACTACTTCTACTACATCCTCAGGATTAGAAGCAAGTAGCCCCTGCACTTCAAAGAATTCCATCTTCGATTTCATCATCTTCAAGATGTCTTCAATTCAAATGCTTATGCCAATTCAAAGTGGTATTCGGATAATATATCTGATCTCTATCTCTCTAAGCCGACAATGATAGTTTTCAAAACTGGCTAACATTTGATAGTCGGTTATTTAACTATCAAATAAACATCAAATTAGAGATTTAATTTCACATGGAAACCAAACATGATTAAGCACATAAGCAACCACTGAGCCCCTTTAATTAATCCTTTCATTATTAAAATCTCCTTTCAAATATTTGTATTAAAATACGTTTACAAAAATATGTTCACAAATCCACTCTACTCTTTTTAATACTTGAAAAACATTGATATACTTATCTCAAGTGTATGTGTATATTCCCAAACCATTTCACTTTCAATACTTAGAAAGCTTTTCCATATACTTATATCAACCGTATAAGTATATTCACAAATCTTAAGAAAGGTTTCATTTTTCAAAACCATACTTAATTGGGTTTTGAAAAAATATGATTTAAAATATAAGTAGCAATAGACCCAAAACCACTTTTTTCTTTTGGTGTTAAGTAAACGGATTATATGGAAATTAGACCAAATATACTTACCACCACATTCCAATTTCAAACAGTGCTTCCCTCGATTAACAACGAAATCGGATAAGTTAGAAAACTAACATTGCCTCGACATATATTTTTAATTCCCAAGACAGAGACGAGTTTCCATACCTTGGAATTTGGTGTTAAGTATGAAAAAAATACTTTCCATACCACCATAATTTAAAAGGATCATTTATGGAAATCAAATATCATTCCTTTTACAAAACTCCAAAATTATTTATAAAATCCTTTTATAAATCTCCAAAATTATTTATAAAACTCCTTCTATAAATCTCAAATAATTCTTTTATACTTTCCATAAAATGATCATTCCAAATATCATTAAAAATTCAAAACTATGATTTATTATTCCAATTTATAAAAATGATATCAATTTCCTTTTTATAGAATACTATTTATACATCTATTCTTGTACTTATAAAATAAAATTTATAAATATATTCTTTTATTTATAAAATACTATTTATAAATCTCTCTTTTGTTTATAAAATACCATTTATAAATCTATTCTTTTTATACAACATTTTATATAAACGTTTCACATATATTTATTCCAAAATATTTGCATCTTCTTTAAAAACAGAATCAATTTATTATAAGAGATAAACTCCTTTATTTTCCTTTAAAATAAACACTCTTTATTATATCAACTTTTCTGTAAAATAAATACTTTCGAATACTTTTATATCATTTCCAAAAAGGTTGGAGTAAAACAGATAAGTACAAAAACCATTTCTAAATAAATCCCATAGAAAACTCCAAAGTCACTTTTAAAATCATCGTTCAAATAAAAATTAAATCAAAATAGCAAATAATAGTTTTTCAAAATATTTTAACGAGGCCCTAGGTTACTATACATTTAACCAATGTTATTACTATTTTTATTCTAGAAAGAATTCAGCCTTTGTGACATATCAAAGTCATAACCAATATGACCATGCTACCAAGCTTTTGGCACTTAACAATTTATAATCAATAGCCAACACATCATTTATCCAATATTAATTAATCCACATATTAATTAACTTCAAAAATCATCATTTTACTATGCAAGCACAGAACAGGGATTTATTCAGCTGAATAGATGTCCAAATTAATCTATTCAATTTAATTATAGCAGAATAGTGTTTTATTCTACCAAATAGATGTCCAAAATAGTCTATTCAATTTAATTACAGCAAAGGGGGTTTTATTTTGCGAAATAGATTTCAGAAACAAAGCATAATTAATTTAACTACGTTATTATTTAAAACAACGATTTTATATTCAATCACTATTAATTTATCAATATTATACTTCGTTATACTATCAACAAATTATGCCATAATGTTGTATTCATCAATATGAGTCTAACGCAAAAATCGGTGGGATAATCAGATTTAAAAGAATGAGATATCACTTTTTTCAATTCGACACACGTTTAGTGTCTAAATTAAAACAATGAATAAGTATGCTTCTCATCCAAAGCAAACAAGCCCAGCCCAACAACCATCAAACTCGAACCCGCTTCACCCTTCTTCCCCAAATCGACCATCTCCTACGCACAAACGTGCACCACCGTGCATATGACACGGCCAACCACTCACCCAATCGTCGAACCAAGGCCACCTACAAACTCCACTCATCAAGCTCGACATGCCAGCACCCACTACCTTGTCTCTGGCCATCTCTATCAAAATCTGATCTCTCTTCCCTAAATAAGAAATTTCATCCAGGAATGAACATGCTCCCCTCTCCACCGCCTCGATCATCAATTGCCACTGCCTCCTTGCCCACCGCAACTACCAAAGCCTACCACACTTTTGACCAACCCAATGACCCACTCGGTGGCCCCCACCATTGACAGCAACGCCAAAGACGCACGCAAAAACCCAAAACCCTCAATCCCTAAATCAAGCTCGATTGACCAACTCTGACCATCGTAGCTCCCAAGGCCACCGCCAAAAATTTCGTCTCATCCCCAAGCTACTCCCTATACTCATTGATCCTCCTCTAGCTAGCCACATCATCGGAATTTGCAAGATGAACGGAAAACGTTCAAAAATCAACCATGGCCAACACCGGCCCCTTAAAATCATGCAATCACTACCAAAAATCATGACTTGATGATATGAACACACACACACATACCCTCCAATCTCCATTTCGCACTCGTCGAAATCACACCAATATTTGAACAGTGGGGGATATAGGATGATTTCCACCACCACACTCGATGAAATGTCGAGCGACCATTTTTAAAAAATACTAAAGGTGAAGATAAACAAATTTGCAGATGGTAATTTTGGCTAATGTCAACTGGTTTGAGAGATATTGATTTTTGAATAAAGAGATGGAGTTTTTTCTTTTTACAGGAAGAAGGAAAAAGAAAACGAAAAGGAAGAGAAAAAGAGTGAAGTATGAAATGAAATGAGGTGAAGTGATGATGTGCACATTTAAATAAAAGCCAACTTATTACTTCCAACTTAAGTAAATCGCCAAAATTCAACACACTTATCACATCCATCTCATCAAAATCAAATCAACATTAATAGCTTATTGAAAAATCTTTGGTTTTGATTTGATTTGATAAAGGTTTGAAAAGAAAGTTGTGCAGTGCTCCACTATAGAATATCACGTCCGCATGCGGACTACGAACGACAAAAAAATACACGATCGCACACAACAATGTGACACGATCACAAAACAATAATAAAATACACTGGTTATTTTATTCTGTGAAATTTCAAAAATACCAATGTTTTCCATAAAATACGTCAAACGATAATTTAAATATTTTCCAAATTAAGAATTATGGAAAAATTATATAAACCCATTTAAAAACATATCATTAAAAATCAAGTCGTTTTAATAAAAACTGATTTTCTTATTATTTATTAAATTCGAATCAAATTTGGATATATAAATAAATTAAATACTCACATTCGAAATGTTGAAAATTCTGGGTCGTTACATTCTTCCCTCCTTAAAAGAATTTTGTTCTCGAAATTTCATCTCTATCACCCCAAGGAAGAAATAAGCCCATATAAATACTTAACATTTTACATAAACCCGTATGATGTATATAGACCATCTATACGCAACATTTGATTCTATCACTTACTCGAATACACAAACTTCTCTTCCGAACTAGTATCGCTCACCAGACTTCCCTAGTGCGGACTTCGATCAGGCTCCTTGCTTAGAAACATCCGTTTTCCTTACTAGCCATATACTATGATAGAAAACCTTATTTCCATATCAAGAACCCTCACCAAGTGTTCGTCGTCAAGAATCGAGTGACAAATCCTTATTCAGGCTAGTGTAAATCACCTCAAAGTCATGTACTCGAATCTTGGATCCAGAACCATGAGAAGAAATGATCTACGTACAACTTACGTGCTTATTCTTATTGTTCCTTACTTATACCAACTTCTTTTGATTTCCCAAAATAATTTATGAAAACCTTTCATTAAAGATTAGGTTTAAAACTTGTATAACACCTTACAATATCCTGAGAGTATATATACAATATCAGATTTATTTTACTTAACCAGGATGTTCAACAAATTTAAAACTTGTTTTAACTTATAATCTTTCCATTCTACAATTACAAAACTCTACTTTTATATTTTTAACAAAAACACTTATCTACAATTCCTATATCATTTCAGAAGTTTTCGACTGTCCAAAATCGTCGAAAATTCCATTTTATTTCAACAAATGAAAACTACCAAACAACATATCAAAATGAGATGCACAAACCAAACTATCCAAATGGATAAGATACATGAGTCTATAATATCACTTAACTGAAAACTTAAGAACTAAACATTGGATTTTATTTCAAATCATTTTGAAATAATAATAATATACATATCTCATTTTTGTATATCAAATCATACTTCTGGAATTTAAAACAAAAATTATTTTACCAAAACAATTATGAATAAAAACTACTATGGTAGCATCCCCCACTTAGAAACTCAAAAATGAGCGCCGATGATACTACAGTCATCATCGGAATTATTTTCCAATGACAGAAGTGAGTTCAATTCTTTTTATCTCTTTTAAAGTCCTTGTAAAATATCTTTATTCATCAATACTTTCAAATAATACTATTATTATTTTCCCTAAAACTTTGAAAAACAATTTTCAAATACCTGCACTTAAGTTCTCAAATTCTCAATTTTAAACTCTATTTTTATAAACTATATTTATAAACCATACTTGTATAATTTCACTTCATAAATGCATATCTTTGTTTAGATTAAAATAGACAACTTTTATTAAAATCAAAATTTAACCCAACATTATCCTCGAATGGCTTATAGTCAAACTGTGAAATTTAATTCACAAGGTATTCATTTCAATGTTCCCACAATTACTATCTACCTCACCCATTCGTAAAAAGGTAAAACTGCTCATAAACTGGCCGAGCACAACCAATCAAAAAATAAATGATAATAATTGAATATTATCATTTCCTATCAAACAAACATATCATAAATCTATATAATTTTTTAAAAATTATTCATTTATATATAAAATTTAATTCTAGGTAAAATTATTTCATTACCAATTTTAAAATAATATTGTGTCGGTTTGTCTTGTTTAAGTGTTTAGAAACCACTATCGATAACGTTGATCAGGTGCATCGACCAGAATTCATAAGCCAATCAACACAACATAAAACAATTTATAGCACTAACAAATGTGCTCTCGTATATAATAAACGCAAACACATTCTAGGGTGTTGCTTACCCTATCTCCAATGAGTTTACCCCACCAAGGGCTAGGTGTTCACTCAACCTAAGCTCCGATACCACATGTAACGACCGGCCTTTTTGACCCTTAAAGTCGAAACTAATACATCCACAGTATTCACGTGTCGAGCATCCAAGTGCTGGAAAGACAGATTGTTGGGATGAAAGAAAATAAAAGATACAATGGAATATCACAACGTGACGAGTAATATATAATATACCAATGATCTTTATAAAAGAAAAACTGTAATATACATACATCAATCATAGTAAACAAACCTATCGTCAGCCAGGACTGTTATAATAGCCTATCCTCACAAATGCTGATAAATACAACATAACAAATGCAGCGGAAATAAAAATACGTAAATATGTCTTGGAGGCATCCAGCTCGTCTCCTGAAGCTCCAAAGTATTCAAAACTAAATCTGGAAATATGTTACGGCCGACTCGAGCATTATAAGAAAATAAAGCCCGGATCAGTCTAGTAAACCAGCGTGAGAAACACAATCAAATGGATTTTTACCATTATAAAATCTTTCCAAAAAATAAAGGTATCTCGTAAGACCACGTCACACATAAGCACGAATGAGTTTTTTTTCTTATGATATCCAAACCATTTTATTAGAAAATCTTATGATATTATATAATGTCTAGGGTTTTAAAATAAATATATAACATAGTTGGAATGCTTGCATCTCACATTCCAGTAGTTAGGCACGATTAAATCAATAAGGCACGTATTGGAAATTTGATTTCATACAATGACTAGGCTATTAGGGTACCGCCTACCACAGTACATCTCTAGACAATGTAACGAGAGCCTTACATGGACCGCTACAAATTAGATCTGACTACCCATTTAATATAGCATACCGAATTACATCATCGCTCGGGCACCAAGGCTATAAATAGATGCACCAAACCATGCCACACTCTTTCCATGCGCACACATACCAAAATCAATAAATATCGAATCTAAATCGAGGAATGATGCTCCTAATGGTAGCAAACCACATAGCCCCGAAGCATATCCCTTGTTTAAGTCAGTACTGGGTTATGAGGCTTGTGAGGTCACGGTTAACTTTTTCCTCTCTTAGAAAATCTCACTTGGAATAATAACACTTCCTTCCAGACGTAATGTAATGCCGGCATTCATTCATACAAGTTGTTCAAGATCTACATCCTCAGAATTAGTAGCTAGTAGCCCTTGCACTTCAAAGAATTCTGTCTTCTATTCCATCATCTTCAAGATGTCTCAAGTTCAAAAGCTTATGTTGGTTTGAAGTGGTTTTCAGATAATATATCCGATCCCGTTCTCTCCAAACCGAAAACGATAGTTTTCAAAACTAGCCAACATTTGATAGTCGGTTATTTAACTATCAAATAAACAGTCAAATTAGAGATTTAATTTCATATGGAAACCAAACATGATTAAGCGCATAAGCAACCATTAAGCCCCTTTAATTAATCCTTTCATTAATTAAAATCTCTTTTAAATATTTGTATTAAAATATCACAAAAATATGTTCACAAATCCTCTCTACTCTTTTCAATACTTGAAAAACATTGATATACTTATCTCAATTGCATAAGTATATTCCCAAACCATTTCACTTCCAATACGTAGAAAACTTTTTCATAAACTTATATCAACAGTGTAAGTATATTCACAAATCTTAAGAAAAAATTCATTTTCCGAAACCATACTTAATTGGATTTAAACAAATGTCATTTAAATATAAGTAGCAATAAAACCCAAAATCACTTTTCTCTTTTTGGTGCTAAGTATGTAAATTAGACCAAATATACTCACCACCACTTTTCGATTTCAAATAGTATTATCCCTCGATTAACAATGAAATCAGACAAGTTAGAAAACTAACCTTGTCTCGACATACATTTTTTATTCTCAAGACAGAGACGAGTTTCCATACCTTGGAATTTGGTGTTAATTATGAAAAGAATACTTTCCATACCACCATAATTTAAAAAGATCATTTAAGGAAATCAAATCACATTCCTTTTATAAATCTTCGAAATTATTTATAAAACTTCTTTTTTATAAAGCTCCTAAATTATTTATCAAACTCCTTTTATAAATCTCAAATAAATCTCATATACTTTCTATAAAATGATCATTCCAAATATCAATAAAAATTCACAAGTGTGATTTATTATTCTAATTTATAAAAATCATCATTTTACTTTGCAAGCATAGAATGGGGATTTGTTCAGCTCAATAGATTTCCAAAATAATCTAATCAGGGATTTGTTCAGCTCAATAGATATCCAAAATAATCTAATCAGTTTAATTATAGCAGAACGGTGTTTTATTGTGCCAAATAGATGTCCAAAATAGTCTACTCAATTTAGTTATAGTAGAACATGGTCTTATTCTGCCAAACAGATATCATAAACAAATTATAATTAATTTAACCATGTAATTGTTTAAAACAACATAATTATATTCAATCATTATTAGTTTATCAATATTTCATTGTTCGTTAAAGCTATCAATAAGTTATAACATAATGTTGTATTCGTCAATACAAGTCTAACGCAAAAATCCATGGGCTAATTTGATTTAAAACAAATGAGATATCATATTTTTAAGTTCAACACACATTTAGTTTTTGAATTAGGTAAGCTTCTCACCAAAAGCAAACAAACCCAGCTCAAGAAACATCAAACCTGAACCCGCTTCACCCTTCTCCTCCAAATCGACCATCTCCTATGCATAAACATGCACCACCGTGCACGTGACACAACCAACCTCAAACCCAATCATCAAACTAAGGCCACCCACAAACGCCACTCATCGAGCTTGACATGCCAGCGCCCGCCACCTTGTCTCCGGCCATCTCTATCAAAATTCGGCCTCTCTCACCCAAATAAGAAATCGTGTATAATAATGAACATGCTACCTTCTCCACCGCCTCGATCATCACCACCTTCTTGCCCACTACAACCACCAAAGCCTACCACACCTTCGACCAACCCCACGGCCTATTTGGTGGCCCCCACCGTCGCAGCATCGCCAAAGACGCATGAAAAAACCCAAAATTCTAAACCAAGCTCGATTGACCAACTCCGACCTTCATAGCTCCCAAGGCCACCGCCAAAAACTACATCTTATCCCCAAGCTCCTCCTTATACTTGTCGTTCCTCCTCTAGCTAGCCACATCATCGGAATTTGCAAGATGAATGGAAAACATTCAAAAATCACCCACGGCAAACGGTAGCCCCCTAAAATCGTGTGACCACCACCAAAAATCATGTCTCGACGATACGAATAGACCTATATCCTCCGATCTTCATTTCATGGTTGTCAAAATCACACAAATATTTGAACGGTGGGGGATATCGGATGATTTCCACCACCATACTCGACGAAATGTTGAGTGACCATTTTTAAAAAATACTAGAGGTGAAGATAAAAAACTTTGTAGTTGAAAGTTTTGACTAATTTCAATTAGTTTGAGAGATATTATTTTTTGAATAAAGAGATGGAGTTGTTTTCTTTTTATAGGAAATCGTAGTCACAAGTGGGTAACGCTTAACAAAGTAAAATTAGATTTTACTAAAATCAACTAAGCGATATATTTGGCCAAAATGTCACACCACCTACGAAGTGATGTGTGAACATTAATATTCGAACAGTTAGATATTAATCGCTGATCAAATTTACACTTAACGGGTCACACAACCGAAACGTTGAATACTCCTTTGACAAAATGATTTAATTAATTTTTATTTTTTATAAATTAATTAATATTTATGAAATATTAGTTATAAGAATTTAAGTTTGATTTGATGAACAAATATTATTAAATATAATATAATAGTTATAAATATATTAATCGATATACGATATCGATACACGTTTAAAGTGGATTTAAATGCAAAATATTTTGTTCAGGCTGAGTTTGAAGCTTATATGAGGGCTGGTTGGCTCAATCAAGATGGAGCAACATAGGGGTGGCTATGTGATGGTGGATAAGCTAGGGTTGAATTGATAAGAGAAAAGAAAGAGTAAGAGAGAAATTTGGATCTTGATCCTAACTTCTCTCACCATTCCTCCTCTATATAAGTATCTCAACCCACTCTCATTTCTTTTTTTTTGGAGCCTCTATCTATACCCTCTCTGGCCAAAAATAACTTATAACCATCCCTCTATTTCCAAACTCAAATCAAAGTAAAACAGATACTATTCATAGTTGGTGGTCATCGGTTCATGGACTAGCACTCTATTAGATTGGAAACTAGTTCAAGGTATAGATCTCATCGTTTCAAGGTGTACTTATAGGCCTTAGTAATAAGGTAAATTTTCTAATCTATTAATGATTATTAATGTGTTGATAATATTTATATCATGTATATTGTTGTGCTAGTTAGGTGATGACTCTATTATATTAATATATTGTCACAAATAGTTTGGTTGTATATTTATATATATATTTTAAAATACTTTTTTTCATTATCATGTATATAATGCTTGTGGTAGAGAGAAAAATAATAAAATAATTTAATGTTCATTGTTTTAATTATATAAGGTTTATAATTCAAAAATTAAATCTTATATTACATAAAATACGGATTTAAAATTTTATATAAGTAATACTATACATAAAACATTTTTGGCAAAATTAAAATAATATATATATATATATGTATATCATTTAAATACTATTTAAATCATTTAATTTTATAAATAAATAATATTAATACATACATATATATAATATGTTTTAAACTTCATAAACTTAAATTTACATCTAACATTACTTTTGGCAATAAAAAAATTAAGTTTCTTTTATAATTTAAATAATTTTATTAATTTTCAAAATTAATATATTAATTTTAAAATTAATATATTAATTTTAAAATTAATTTTAAGTTATAAAACATTTATATATAATATTTAAGTATCATAATAATTCTAGATTTTACTGGAATATTGAAATATCTTTAAAAAAAATATTTTTTTATTGATTTATATTAATTTCTATAAGAAAATATATATTTATAAGTCTAAAATTAAAAAAAACGTCATTGTCGTGAGCTATATAATAGGTATGTGTACACACACACACATATATTTCATACATATATATTATTAATTTTATAAGATATTAATATATGTGTGTGTATATATTATATACAGGTTTAAAAAAATTCTGACTTTGATTTTGAATTTCCAGTAAAATAAATACATAAACTTTAATATAATTTAAATCTTTTTAATATACATACACATATTTATATATATTATAAGTTTTGAATAATATATATATATATATATATATTCATAACATACTATCAAAATAGAATATAGACATATGTATATGTATATATATATTGCAATATTTGTTGCATGAATTAAAGTATATAACGTACACGTGGACAAAATATTTGTATACAAGATGAGCTAACATGTCTATTGTATTGTAAATTCCAACGCTTATATACGAACATGTTATAGCTTGTATTGATTGATATGTTACACATGTGCACACACATATATGTATATGTGATACACACATATATAATATAATATTAATTGCATAATATAAAACTATATTTATAAATTTAAATAAAATAATGATTTTATTAAAGGAAATTTAGAAATGTGCTAAATAAATTAGACTTCATAGGTCAAATAAAGATCCAAAATAGAATTTTTGAAATTCACCCACTACTTCCGCTGTGGGATCATCCAGTTCCAACAATTATCATCTCGTAGTGCCATCTCGGATGGTGATGAAATTTATACCATTGAGACTAGAAAAATAAGGTGACATGCGTTGACAAGTTTCTTAGTGAGCTGTTATACGATGTGATCATACAAGCTTGAAACATGTGGCGATTTATTTAAGAAAATAAACAATTATATACATACATACACGCACACAAAAGCACCCACTCATTTAGGTCTTGGACTTCCACTCTCCTCTCTTTCTACTTTTTTTTTCTTCCAAACGGGTATAGCTTTTTAGTTCGGGTTAGCTTGGGTTCCACGAGCTACGGTCTACGTTAGTCGAAGAGGCTGGATCTGCTGAACTCAAGGAGAGGAGAGCTTCGCATCTATGGCATCGTTGGTGGGTTCGATGAGGCATGGCCGAACACCCTTCTTCTTGATGTTAGGTAGGGTTGGCTGTCGGAGGAGATTTAGGAGGAGTTAGGTGAAACAGAGAGCGTCATTGAGTTCCCCTTGGCAACTTGCATCTTCCTCCACAACCACAGTGGCTCCGACGTTGAAATGTGAATCGCGACATTAGCGGGTCGAAGGCATTAGTGAAATGGTGCGTTTCGATTTAGGCGGGTAGACATCTTGAGGATGGGTCGGTAGCGAAGAGGACGCTCGGTTTGACATGTTGGAGTTGACGGTTCATCATTTCGTGATGCAGAGTGGGGGAAATGGAAGAGAGAAGTGCGCTGGTATGGGTTCGTGCACATTTCTATATGCGTGAGGGATTTGGGGAAGAAGAGGAATTTGTGTTAATGATGTAATTAATTATTTAATTATAATTAGTTAATTAATAAATTGATTATCTCATTTCGTATTTAATTCATATATCTTGCATACGAGGTCCAATCGAAAAGTGGCTTTCGCTATTGTGACCATATCGAGATTATCTATATCCTGGTAGAGGTTTGGAATAGATTCAAGCATGTGAGAAATCATGGTTCAGGTGCGCAAAATTAATACTCTAAATTTATATTGTAATATAAGTCCCATTAACCATATATATCGAAAATATTACCTAGAAGAAGTAGGATAACACACACACACATACACTCTGTATGTATGTAATTATTCCCCTAGTTGATTAGATTGGTTTGAGTTCATTTTAGGATAGTTGATTAAGGTCCCGTATATATATTGTGTTTTATTTATATTGAATAGAGTTAGATAAAGATGATATTAATTTATAACATAGTTATAAATTAATTAAACTCTAATTCATTATTATATTAGGGATAATATTATTATATATTTTGATACTAATAAGAAATTTAAAGTAATACTTTTAAAAATAAGTTAAAAGGCTTAAAATGATTTATAAGCTTGTTATGTATTTTATAAAATGGTTGCACGAGTTTATAATATAGTAGAAGTAGTATTAGGACTTCTATAGAAAACATTTAGTAAATAAAAGTAAGGATTAATTATTAAAAAATTGAATTGTTTATTTAAATATATGTGTAAATGTATGTGAATTGGTGTGTATTGTATGCGTTAGCATATTAATGTACATCTATAAGGAGGGAAGGTGATGTGGTAGAGTGCAGTTGGGTTGCCAAGATGCACATCGCGTTTTGGCAGCAAAACAATTGGGAAAAGGATTCGTAACGACATAAACATCCCTCCCTAACACTTGAAGGAAATGGAACGTAGACTCAACCATAAGGCATCAAACTTTAGCTGCGTAATGAAGATAATATTACGGGATGGTCGGTTGACTTGATGGAGAAGGGAGCATGACAAAACAAGCAAAAATTAGGCCTCGGATCATGCTCCAAGCTATGCATTATTACCCAGCTCAAAGCACGACCGATGGACTGATGGCACTAACCGATCCACCAATCGGTGGCTGATCTGGGCAATAACACCAAGATTCATTTGTATTAGTGACTATACATTGTGTTGGCCTTATATTAGTGACTATACATTGTGTTGGCCTTATATTAGCGGCCATGAATATTGCTGGTCTTTAAGTGTGACCATATGTTTAGATAGACGATGAGGTGACACTGGACTTCATTTGAAATAGGTGCATATGATTACATGATGTTATATGTGATGTATAAATATATCTATATGGCATCAATGTTTCTTTATGGTCCTAATAGCGTATTATATGAGATACGCCCATTGTTCTCTTTTATAGAAACATTATGCGAATTTGTTAAGAAATTGATGATGGTTGAGGGGGAGATAATGACGATCATCTACGAGTGGGTCGTTTATCATTTATGCTCACTGAGGCATATGTTGAGATCCAAGTAGGTTTTAAGTAAATAGAGCAGGTCATATATTACTTATGCTCACTGAGGGGTACGATGAGACTACATAAGTTCGATCACTGAGAATGCGACTTAGAGTCTATGGTACACTAAGGTACTGACTCCTTTAGTTTTGGACCCCCAATGGGAATCATTGAATCACGATAATTTGAATTATAGATGATGTCTAACGCGGACTTAGGTTTCAGATATATAAAGTGGGTCATATATCACCAATGCTCATGGAGGGGTACGGTGAGATCTACATGAGTTCGACCATATTGGATGTGAGTCGAGGTCTATGATACATTGAGGTACTGACTCTATTTATCTTGGGCATGAGTCTACCGAGGACTCCACTCATTAGTAGTGATGAGTATCAATTTGTATTCTATGTTTATCGCTTATCCTTATATTGTGTGTGTTATATTAGTCGGTTGACAATATTGTTGTGTATTGTGATATTTATATTATCTCTGTATTTGTATATTGGGTTACCTTATCATGGTATACTGTTATGCATCAGTCACATTATATTAGTTGTGTTGACTCGTTAATGACAGGCGAATAGAAGGTTATGGTATGATTCCCTACATCTGAGATGGGTTTACTTTTCTTGTTTTTGGGCAATCCGGATTATCCTCGAACCACGTTTATGGAGAGGACCAGATGTGCCTTAGTAGTTCCCTGTTTTATATATGTATATAGTTTTGATAATAGTATTTAGAGATAGTTTCCCTCATACCAGGCTTTATGTCTGACCTGCGTTTTGTCTTTGTTTTTTTATGTCATGAAAACTCTCGGGTACTCAATTGAGTAGTTTGAAAGTCAGGTGCTTTTAGGAATATGCTTTCAGGACAGTTGGAGCTTTGGAGGATATATACTTGATATTGTAGTAGTACATGACAAATATGTTTTTTGCATATGAGACTTGTTGTATCAAATATTCTATTCTGGCTTTTTGTATTGATATTTGCTTATCAATTACCTTCGCTAGTGTAGTCTTTTATATATTGTTCATCATATCATATTCATGTATATTCAGTATATCATGTGTTATCAATCTGCCATGAGATTATATCGTTATGCCTTAGTATGGTGTTTTTTTTTACCTCGACAAACCGTCTTATGTGGTACTCAAGAGTCGGACGTTGTCACTCAACATTGATTTTCGGGTTTTACGAAGGGATGTTTGTTACATTTGGTATCAGAGCTTAAGCTTAACACTCATGAATAAGTATACCGGTTTGAGTTAAATAATCTAGTAGAAGGAGATACGTTGAGAGAGCGTACTTATGTTTTTCTATTATATTATACTGCATACACCACTTGTCTTTTGGAATTTGATTTATTTCTATCACTATTTGCTATGGTATCTTCGCTCAGGCTATCTGCAGATGGAGTACACAAGCGACTACATATAGGCAGTTTGAGAAGCTTTGCCTAATTAGTTCAGATATTATTTAGCTATCGCATGGGATGTTCCATCTGCTTGTGAACATCCTACCAGTAGCTGTAGGTGTTAGAGGAGATGTAGCCCTTGGGGTTGTAGTATTTCTTGCTCCACCAACTTTAGAGTTTTCGATCTTGTGTTGGTATTTCCTTGACCTTGGTGAGAAGAAATATCTAGGTTCGAAGACTGTTGTTGAGACACAGGCTTGGACCATTCATTTGAGAGGGCTTTCATCAATATGGACTTAAAGGAAGACTTCTCAACACCTTAGGGGGAGGCTATGGCTTGGTGGGACATAATAATAGAGGAGGTTGATGAGTAGGTTATGACTTGGATTGATTCTAAACGTCACTTTGAGCCTTGATTTATCTTTCAGACTAGGTAAGACATACAGTTTGAGTGTTTCTTTTGCAGCTGGGTAGCTTGTCAGTGATGGAGTATGTTAGCTGGTTTAATCTTTTTGGCTAAATTTTTTTGTGATGGTTAGTATTCCATCGAAGTTGGCAAGGAGGTTGCCAAGGGTCTTAATGCATTGGTTGGGGTTTCATTGCTTGGTCTTACCCCTAGTATGGGCTACTTTTGAGAGTCTCGTGGTGATAGATCTTCCCCATGAGAGCGCCCACTAGATACCGATGGAGGTAGCAATGATGGAAAGCAAATCGAAGTTCCAACCGAAGCGCAAAGATAAGGATACAAGGAGAGATCGAACTTATGCAAAGAAGAGAGCCGACCTAGTATGTAACTCCTATGGAATATGTGGGCATTTCATTATAAAATGTCATTTAGCCAACGCAAAGCATAAGTGCTTCCATTACGATCAGCTTGGTCACTTGAAGAAGAATTGTCCTACAGTTCTAAGGGGTGATTACGTGATGATGACTTTTGCTTTGTAGGCATTACTGGGTCCTAGCAGGCCTATGACTCAGGGGAAAGGAAAGAAATTCTTATGGCAAGGCATGCTTCAATTGTAAGTTACTTGCTTATATTCTTTTCGACACCTGAGCTGTATATTCATCCATTGCTAGTTACCTGGTAGATAGACTAAACTCGACACCTTTCATAGTAGGTAAATCTTTTGTAAAGATAAAACTTGTTTGGGTAACCTTAGTTATTGAGCTAAGAGGTAAAGACTGAGAGTACTACCATTCAAACTTGATGCATGAGCTTTCGAGTTGAGTGGGATTGGTCGATGAGGTATGGCTTAAATTTGCATACAAGTAGGATTCGGTAGATGCCTAGTAATGAGCAAACATCGAGCGGATGACTTATATGCGTTTTGTGTGTAGTCATTTGTGTTGGAAGTTGTTTGTAATTATGTTAGTAAACCTTTGGTGGTGGGGTTAATCCCATGCCATAAAGGGATATTTTCAAGGGATCATGTAACACCTTGTAAAATTAACGATAATTAACAAACAATTATTAAGGCTCAAAAATAAAATTTGAGGAAGCGTCAGAATTTGGCCATGAAACTTGCATCACTGTGTTTGTGGCGATTTTTTAAGTAACTTTCATATTTAAAGTCTTACAATCGGAGTTCAAACGAAGAAGTTATCAGCGTTTGAAGTTTTCAAAACAAAAATAATTAAATAGGAAAATAGGAATGAATAATAATAAATGTAAAACCGACCGATCAACATCTTCCTTAGGTCGGTCAACTGCTAGCATTCAACCGCCTATAGGAAAGTGATTGACCTGTCCGAAAAGCGATGGCTAGGGTTGAACTTTGGCCAAACAGCCCAGATTTAATTATTTAAATCTAACAGATATGATTGATTCGAGGGCCTATAAATACAGGCCCGACTCTTTAGTTTTTGTTCCATATTTTCTAATCAAAGTAGCGAAGCTCCTCCATTTTCCCTTCTCCGCTATTTCTAGAAATTATAAAATATTTTATATGTATACAATATTTTATATGAGTTTGAAGTAGGAATAAATAGATATACACACACACACACATAACCGCGCCTACCAATTAAATATATATATATAGCAAAATATATGACGATATTCATATTAGTTATAACTAGGATGACTAATTATTAATAGTGTAGTAAATCATAGGAGTAGGAGGTTGAAATGTAAAAGCGATAGTAATTCCAAAATTTATGAACAAGCAAATTAGTAGGGAAATAAATGTGCGTTTGATAAAGATTTGCAGGAATTAAATGGAGACATAAATGAAGATATGTGTTTAATGGGACTGATTATGGATAATAATATGGCATTTATGTGGAAATGAAATAGGCATAATAGGTTGACTTAGAACGAATAAATAAATGTAATAAGTGATTGTCCAATTTGAATAATAATGTTCATTTATTGCGGATAATTGACATTTATGAGATGTAAATGGGAAATAAGGAATATATATTTAACAAGCTATAAGATAGGAATTAAATACCAGGAGGCAGTATAATTTTCATAGTAGGAAATTATGTAACCTTAATAATATGTTTAGGATGAGCGTTAATTAGTGGGCCTAGCCCAATATTTAGGCCTAGGGTAATTGGTTTAGTTTAGAATGGGTTGGGATGCGAGGTCAGTAGAGTTACACAACAGAAGTCATCCCTTCACTTGGAGGCTACTAGCAGTTATGTATACTTACTACTAATGTGAGACATCTCCAACCAAAAGACCAGTTAGAAGGGAAATGCGTTTGTGTATAGGTCTGGGAAAATATACTAAGAGTTCTCCTCGGATTTGAAGTATTATATAGCTTAGTACCTTTAGGGATGTCAAGGGGTTTACTTTATGATGGAAAGTATTAAATGGTCATTGGGTCTGTCTCCTCTCTACTTAAGAAGTCTTAAATAACCTACGATGGTACCTAATAGGGAAATGGGGCCTGGTTCATATCTAATAAGAGGTATTAAGTAACTAGGATAGGTATTTTTCCTTGACCTACTACAAGATAGTCTAAATAGGATTTCCACTGTGGGAGGTCGATGGGTAATGTTAGAGTTGTTGTTGGATAGGTATTTAGTAGTAGGGTTAATATATAAGCTATGACCATCAGTGGTCCCGAGTGGTCATTAGCAAAGACTTGGGTTGTACGCTGATGGATTTCGCTTCCTACTAGCATAGAATCTGTATAGTACATGCATAGACCTCAAAGTTTAATCAATTATTTGTTTATCGAAGGTGGGCAAGTAAACCTTTAGCTGAGTTTTTGAGATGCTTTATTCATAGAAAAATTAAATTATAAAGCCATTTCTAGGGGTCACTTGTCGCTATAGCTAGGGCCAATTGACTAGCAATTACGTTACTGTGGGCCTACTTCGGGGTTGAGGTATTAAATGGTTGTTGGGTCAGCTTCCTCTATGTTTAAGAAGTATTAAGTGGTCGAGGTTTTCTTTTGGGTATTACAATGCTTATATATATGCATATATATATATAGTTATACCTTAGAGAAGGTTGGACATATCATACGCATAGATGGAACTAAACGGAATAGCCGTGAATAATAGACATAACACTTAAATAGAAATCAATCGGCATAAATTAGTGTTATGTATAAAGTATGTAATTTTCCAGTCACCAAAACATTGTTCTGACCCCCTCCTCATTACAACTCATAGGATAGATTTAGAGGGACAAGCTACAGTGCAAGACGGGAACGGTAGATGAATAAGTCTTCTCATTCATGCTCGGCACCGATAAGGCGACTAGATATCCAAGGAATAATATTGATTCCAAGGTAGTAGCCTTAGTTTTTATATATGTTCTATTATATTTTTCTATTCCACTATGTTTATATAAATAACTCTTTAATATACTTATGTTTATTATAGATTACCAATGCCAACGATTTGTACAATAATGGACTTGATTTCAATTCAGTCTAAATTCGGGCCCATTAAGGTATGGGTTGTTACATTAGGTATTAAAGCTTAGGTTGGTTGATCATAGGAATTAGGATACGCTAAGAGAACATATTTGTATTTTTACTATAATTATATATATATAATATTCAAAACTCTATGAATACCGACTATAGAAGTAGTTGCAACCATATTCTGAAAAGATGAATAGGAAAACTATGAGTTGGAAATATGAACAAAGTTAAATTTATACACCTACCATGATTACCCCACGGAGTGTAGGCCATATCACAAGGCCTTGATTAAGAAGAACATGAGCATGACATATAGAAGGATTCCTTCAACTGGATGGTACTTAAACTCCTTTGTTAGGTCTAGACTGCCTTATGATTATGGATTTTGATGGATTGCTGATTGAAGACGTATATTTCATCCAAACGGGTGGGGGATAAGAACCAACGTTACAAGCATCTAGAAGTAATATGTGAAAAAGGAATGAGAAAGTTCCCGCAGAAGGGATAATTAATCACCACAAGAGGATAGACAGCTTTTTAGAATACACTCTTAATAAGAAGAGGTTAAGAGTAAAGGGAAAAGAGGAAAAGCCAAAGGAAATGACAAATAAAGTCCATTTCCGAGTCCGGCCCCATACTAAATAATTTGACAAAAAAAATTTAAAATTCATTAAAACGCTTTGAATTGGACTTTCAAAGGATTTATAGGGAAGTTGTTGTTTTGAAAAAGTAAAGAAATTTGGAAATGTTTAATTTAAAACTTGTTGGATCAAAAGTTTCCGATTTAAAGGTTTTTGATAAAAGGGTTTTTTGTTTTTGAAATAAGTGGAAAAGAGAGCGTACGTTTGGTTTGATGATTTTCCTATTTTTGAAGTTTTTTTTAATTCTTTCAAAAGGATGGATAAATGGAAATGGTACTTGATTGAAATGGGGTAAAGAGAATAGAAGGATAAGAAAGCCTGATAATGAAGATAGGAGGATTATTCCCATATAAGAAAATTTCGGAGAAAAACAACTGAAATAGATGTATATGTATCTCTTTTCATTAAAGAAAAGCTTAATGACTAAAGTAGTTGGTGAATGCACTGCAATGAGCCAATGAGGAAGACAATAAAAAGGAAAATGACCATGTAAAGAGAAGCCACTTGAAGGTAATTAAGTAAGAGAAGTTTTAATAGTAGTAGTATTAGGAAATTTGAATAGAAACAACGTTAGCATTTATATTAAAGTATCATTAGTAATCTAGTTAGAAATAGTATATGAGGTAAATAATAGGGATATGATAGGAGAAATGGGCAGTTTCCATAAATATGTACAATAATTGCACATATCTTTTAAAAGTCCACATCTTGTGTTAATAGAATATCCGCTAAGGTTGAAAGCCAAAATAGCATGAGTAGTAGGAAAGTGATAGAATGGAAGTTATCTTTGTGTACTCAAGTTTTCGTTGTTTAAAGATGTTTTTGAAAAAAAATTAGTTTGGTATGACAATTGGGTTTTGAACGCAAATAAATGTTTTGAATTAAAAATTCCACTTTTAAAGAAGTAAATTTCTATTATAGAAAGTCTTTGAAAATGGAAAGTTGGTTAGAATAGGAAAATTTTCATGGCTCCTTATAAGTTTATATTTTTAAAAATAAAAGTTCTGGAATAAATACTTCATGACTGTGAGGTTTTATTTTTTTAAAAGAGTTGTGAAAAACCAAACCAATTTTTGTTATGGAGTAGATAAGGATCGATGCCTAGGTGAGATGGGGTAAAGGTCAAATAGCTAAGAATTATCGTAGGGTAGCAACAAGGAGTCCCCGTTGAATATAAGGAATATTGGTATGAACTTTGGAATGTTTGATAGACATGTGTGAAAGCTATGAGAAAAACCCTCAAAGGATTAGGGGATGGCAACAAAGTATATTTTTGCAAGTACTAGGATATACTAGCATGAAAGGTCAAGCAAAGAAAGGAAATACCAAAGCTTGAGGATACTACAAAGAAATTTTAATTGAAAGAAGATAGTATTAAAATGGCAAACACACATAAAGGATGTTGGTTGACTCAAGGCAAGATAGGTGGTAGGAAATTTATTCCACCAAGCTAAGAAGGTGTAGGAATGCATGTAACAACCCAAAATTTGAGCTATAATAATTAATTAACGAATTAACTAAACAATAAAATAAGTTTTTGAAATTTTCAGAATCGAGCTATGAGAGTTGCACCATTGGGTCCGTGGCGATTTTCTGATCAATTTCCATATATAACTTGTTGAAATCCGAGTCAGTATGGAGAAGTTATAAGAGAAACAAGAAATCAGAATTTAATAAACAAAACGAAAAAAAATATATACTAAGGCCTAGGTCGACCCAATCTTGGGTTAGGTCGACCTTAGGGTCGACCCCCACTATGCCTAAGTCGACCCGCCTTTTTTAATGGACGTAGATTCATCCAGGTGGAAGAGAACACATCATATTTTGATTTCTGAGCGATCCTGTGTGTTCGTGCTTCCATCCACAGTTCCTAGAGAGCCTATGACGTGGTTGCACCAGATTTAATCTTCAAATCCGACGGCCTGAGATCCCTAAGTCACACTATAAATAGAACCCTAGGACTAACTATTTTTCTCATTCAGATTTTCTCCCAATTGGGTTCATTACCTGAGGCTGAACCCTAAATAGAAAAAATTTCTAGGGAGGAAAGCTTTTTGATAAAAATATTCTACGCCGAAGGAGTGGATCCAGGAAGGTCAAGGACTAGAGCTAAGGACCACAGGTGAGTGTTTTGTAATTATTTTAGATTTTTAAGTAATTAAAATAATAGGGTTCTCAATAGTTGTAGTTTTTCAACAATTTTGAGACAATTTTTATGTCAGTTTATTGACAGTCTATTTTTAAGTACATTTCAGAAGTTCTTTTCAGTCTATTTTTAGTCAGCTATTTTATTCAGTTATTTACAACTATTCATAGTTATTTAAAGCTATTTACATCTGTTTTAAGTTGGAATTTAGCCTGTAAATGTTAGTTTCTTTTTATAAAGATTTAATCCCTTTTTACGCGAATAGATTAAAAAGAGAAGAATTCGCTAATATGGATTAAAATAGAAAAGCACTAAATTTACAGAAATCAGATGTAAAATAAGAAAAACTGAAATAAAATAGAGAGGGACTGAAATAGGCAAATTTAAGATATTTGCAAGCATGATTATAACAAGTGGTTATAACTAAAAAGAGAAAATAGAAGAGTAACCATTATAACATAGGTTATAATTAGAAAGAAAGAAATAACAGAAGAGGCTTATTTTAAAACTTAGATTAAGTCAATAAGCAAATATAGAAGTAGTGGCCCGTACCGGCAGCATTCCCTTTCAGATTTAGGACTGATGGTTTCACAACAGATAGGTGAAGCTGGGACGCGCTTATGCTGATTAGGGTAAATAAGTGGCCAATAGATAGAGACTCAAATCTAGGGATTTGGGAAAGGGGCGCAATATTAGAAATTGTTTGTCAGGACCAATACCGACAGCATTCCCTTTCAGGACTAGGACTGATGGTCTCACAACAGTTAGGTGAGGCTGGGCACGCTTATGCTGATTAGGGTAAATAAGAGGTCAAAATAGGGGGCGATAGTTAGTCTGTACCGGCGATGACCGAGCGTGCGACATCGATTAGGGTAAATAATTTGCTATTGCGTTCCAAGCGCTAAAGAGGTGTCTTTTGCTGTGACCAACATGATTGGTTCACAGTGGCACAACAGAGATAGATAGGCCGATCAAAGGGTAGAATTAGGATTTCAGCCTAATCAAAGCTGTTTAAGACAAGTGCAAACAATCTAAACAATCAAAGCAAATAATCAAAGCAAGGAGTCAAACAGTAATCTATGCGAGTTTTATCTTTCCTTTATTTCCTTTTAAACTAGAATTGTTCCTTAGTCTACTATCTTTATCTTGCTTAGAAATGCTAATAATTACTTTCACTCACCAGACTTATTGTCTGATCCACTCCTCTATTTCTCCTTTTTTCCCATAGGCCAGCAGAGTCGAGGACAGTAGATTCAGATTTCTTGGAGATATATTCCTAGAGTTTTTCTTGTATTCTTCTTCTTTTCATTTTTCTTTTCATTTGGCTTTTGATGTACTGGCACTTATGAGAGGGATGATTGTTATTATATTTGTACTCTGACTCTGAGAATGAGATGTATTTTTCATAAGACATGAGTATTTGGTTTTTTAGACATATTCTGCTTTTATGATTTATTTTATAAAGTTTAATTCTGAATAATGAGTTACTACTTAAATGTTTTCCGCTGCTTTTACTTAATTGTCTTGTGAATCTTAGTCTCTGTGATGATTTAGCTATACCTATAATGCACCATATCCTTTGGTGTGCCCTTTTTGGGAATACTAAGGGGTGTGGGGTGTTTCATTTGGTATCAGAGCCTATGGTTACAGGATTCCTAAAAACTTGTTTTAAAAATAAAGTATTTTTCAAAAGGTAACATATCTTCAAACTAAAAGTATTTTTCAGAAAGAAACTCTTATTATAGAAATGGTTTTCAAGTATAAGAGAGTTTTTATAAAAATCCCCTCAAAGTCAAGTTTAACCTTCTTTCGATTCTTTCGAGCCTAAATTTTCTTTTCTTTGCATAGAATGGCAGACGCCCCAAATCTTCCAGAGGGTGTCCAAGTCCCTGGCTGGTTCCATAGATACCTCCAAGCTACGACACCAGAGGTGCAAGGGCAAGCGCCCAATGCAGCACCGGCGGGTGGAGGTCCCATTAATCCACCTGTCGCAACCAATTTTTCTAAGCTATGCAAGGACTTCGCTAATCTATGAGGCAAGACGTTTTCTGGTACGGAGGATTTCGTAGAGGCACGAGCTTGGTTGAGGAATACGGAGCGGATATTTGGGCTGTTAGGATTGGAAGACCGGCAGAGAGTTCAGCTTGCATCTTGGCAACTGAAAGAAGAGGCTTCTTACTGGTGGGAGATCATAGAGATGGAGGGTATTTGGATTTCGGGAAAGGTTTGAGAGGAATTTCTTGTCGCAAGCTGAGGAAAGCATGCAGTTGAAGAAGTTCATTAGCATAAAGCATGGGAGTCTTTCAGTGAAAGAGTATATAAATCAGTTTAATGAGTTGTTGCGGTTCAGAATGGAGCTTGTTAATACACCGTATAAGAAGGCCATCAAGCTTGCTAAGGGTTTGAACCGGCTTCTCTAAGGGTTGGCATTAACACATGTACCTATGGGAGCGACGTATGAGTCACTTGTGGAAATGGCTCTTATGAAAAATGTAGCTAAGAAAGAAGAGGTTAAGGAGGTTCCTAAATCAGAAAACTCTAAGAAGCGGTGGTGGAAGAATAAGAAGGATAAGGATAAGAAGAAAGGAGGAGGACCTCAAAAAGGACAGATCAAGAAGGGCGAGAAATGTCATAATTGTGGATTGATTGGGCATTTCACAAAGGACTGTGAGAAGGACACAATGAAGGGGAGGTGTTACAACTGTGGGCAGCCTGGACACCTTAGTAGAGCTTGTCCTCAGAGGATGAGGCAGAGAGCAGGTGCACCTACGGTGCAAGTACAGGCTTTGGAATCAGCACCTTCTAGTTGTGGACCAGATCGAGGTAGGAAAGTATCTGTAGAAGGTTTGATCTCTATTTCATATTTTCCTATTCGAACCCTTTTTGACTCCGGAGCATCGCATTCTTTCATTTCTAGTTCCTTGGTTGATTGTTTGCAGTTAAATATTTCTCTAGTTGTAGATCCTATAGTTGTTTCAAACCCTATAGGAGGATCAGCACACTTATACATGATTTGTAGGGGTTTGAAAATTTTTATACTAGGCGTAGAGTTTGATTGTGACGCCTATGTACTAGGATTTTTGGGATATGGGATGATTTTGGGGATGGACTGGTTATCCACTTATGGTGCGATATTGGACTACGAGAGAAGAGCCGTTAGACTAGAGACATGTAGCGGAACTTGCGATCCACAAGGGTCAGTCATGTTGAGCTTCCTTTATTCCCCTGATTCATCACTTTGAGAGTTAGATTCAGTTCCAGTTGTTAGAAATTTCCCAGGCATTTTTGAGGAGGTTAGGGGACTACCCCCTAAGAGAGAGATCGACTTTAGGATCTACCTGAATGACAATTCTAAGCCAGAGAAATATGGCTCCTAGGGAGAGGAAGGAGTTAAGTAAGCAGATTGGTGAGCTATTAGAGAAAGGCTTCATCAGACGGAGCATATCTGAGTGGGGAGCGCCAGCCGTTTTCACTACAAAGGCGGATGGTTCCCTTCGAATTGGCGTAGACTATAGAGAGTTGAATAAGCTCACAAAGAAGAGCCGTTACCCACTTCCTAGGATAGACAACCTTTTCGATCAGTTGGTTGGCTCTTCAGTATTTTCTCAGCTTGACTTAGCCACTGGATTTCATCAGCTTAGGGTCGCTGACGATAGCATCGGTAAGACAACATTTAGGACACTCGATGAATTCTTTGAGTGGTTGGTTATGCCGTTTGGGCTGACCAATGCCCCAGCCTATTTTGTAGATCTGATGAGCCGTGTTTTTCGAGATGTCCTAAATAAGTTCGTTGTAGTATTCGTGGACGACATTTTGGTGTTTTCCAAGAGTATAGGAGACATTTTGGACGACATTTGTAGATCTTGAGGAGGTTCTTCGCACACTTTGTGTTCATCAGTTGAAAGCAAAATTATTGAAGTGTCACTTTTGGCGTGAGGAGGTGCGTTTCTTAGGGCATGTAGTCTCAAGAGAGGGTTTAGCTGTGAATCCCACTAAGTTAGTAGCAGTACAAGATTGGAAGGCCTCCAAGAACGCTACCGAAATTAGAAACTTCCTAGGTTTGGCTGGTTATTGTAAGAAGTTTATTAGAGATTTTGCTAAGATTTCAGCACTGCTTACTCGCCTCACTAAGAAGAATGCGACATTCGTGTGGGACGTGGATTGTGAGAATTCCTTCACGATGCTAAAGAGGGCCCTTACCAGTGCACCAGTGTTAGTTTTACCCGACGGAGCTAAGCCTTTTACAATATACATTGATGCATATGGGACTGGCCTTGGGGCAGTATTGATGCAGGAGGGAAGGGTAGTATGCTATGGGAGTAGACAGTTGAGAACCCATGAGAAGAACTACCCCACCCATGATTTGGAGTTGGCTGCTATTGTTTTCACGCTCAAGTCTTGGAGACATTGCTTGCTAGGAGAGAGGTTCGAGCTTTTAACTGACCATAAATCATTGAAGTACATGTTCTCACAAAAGGATTTAAACTTGAGGCAGTAGCGTTGGATGGAGTTTTTGGCATCATATGACTTTGAGATAGCTTACACCCCTGGTATAAGAAACATGGTTGTAGATGCGTTAAGTAGGAAGAGAGCAACCCTTAGTCCAATGTTCATGAAGTGGAAGAGCCTAGAGTTTATTTCCACCTTTGATTTTAAGCCCTCTATGGACATTACTCCTGGATTGTTGGAAGCACTTGAGGTTAAGCCTACCCTCATAGATCAGATTGGCTCAAGACAGCGAGAGGATTCAGAGCTTGTGGATATTTTGGATAGGATTAGCAGAGGAGATGTCCATGGACATCTCCAACGCTATTCCATTGATAGTAAAAGGTGGCTAAGGAGAGATGGAAGACTTTGTGTCCCCCGCACTAGTGATTTGATGAGAGCAGTTCTAGCAGAGGCACACCATTCTCAGATGACTATTCATCCGGGTGGTGATAGGATTATAGGGACATGAAGAGAGTGTTCTATTAGAGTGGCATGAAGAAGGACGTAGCAGAGTTTGTGGCTAAGTGTCTTGTATGCCAAAGAGTTAAGGCGGAGCAATAGAGGCCTGGTGGATTGCTTCAACCATTGGATGTACCCGAATGGAAGTGGGATAGTGTTTCGATGGACTTCATAGATGGTTTACGCCGATCTAGGAAGGGGAATACCAGTATTTGGGTAATTGTAGACCGTTTGACTAGGAGCGCCCACTTCATTCCGGTCAAGAGTAAGTGGACATCACCTTATTTGGCATCCATATACGTTCGTGAGATAGTCCGACTTCATGGAGTTCCCTCTAGCATAGTAAGCGACAGAGACCCTATCTTTACTAGCGAGTTTTGGAGAAGCTTGCAAGAGGCTTTAGGGACAGCTTAGATTGAGTACAGCCTATCACCCTCAAATAGATGGCCAAACAGAGAGAGTTAATAGAGTTCTTGAGGATTTGTTAAGGATGTGCATTCTTGATTTTGGAGGGACTTGGGAGGAGCACCTTCCTTTAGTGGAATTCGCTTATAATAATAGTTTTCAGCCTAGCATTGGGATGGCTCCTTTTGAAGCCTTTTATGGAAGACCTTCTAAGTCACCTTCGTGTTGGTTGGAGTCTATAGAAAGATTGCTACTTGGTCCCGACATGGTTAGAGAGACTTCAGAAAAGATTGATTTGAATAGAAGAAGAATAAAGACGGTCCAAGATAGACAGAATTCCAATGTAGATAAGCGGAGAAGGGATATTGAGTTCGAGGTAGGAGATTTGGTTTTTATTAAGGTGTCTCCGCTAAGAAAGATAGTGAGGTTTGGATCAAGTGGGAAACTTGCTCCCAGATTTGTAGGACTGTTCCCCATAGTAGAAAGGGTAAGGAAGATGGCGTATCGGATAAAGCTACCGGTGAGGCTCGCGGGAGTTCATGATGTTTTTCATGTTTCGCACTTGAGAAAGTGCTTACATGATTCAGCAGAGGTAGTGGAACCTAACCTACTTGAGGAAGTTGAAGTGGAGAGAGAAGCATCGGTTCGTCGCATTCCTACTAAGATCGTTGGGCATGATATCAAGAAGCTTAAGAATAAGGAAGTCCCTTTGGTTAAGGTTCAGTGGGGAGATAGTATTGAGGATGCTACATGGGAGGCTGAGGAGAAAATATGTACCTCTTATCCACATCTTTTCGATAGTACGTTTTGAATTTCCTATTTCCATCTATAGCTTTGAATAGGTTCTTTCATTTAGTATCCTTTGGGAGGGTAGATCTTAGGATTTAACCTATGGATGGTAGGACTAAATGTAAACATGTTACTATAACATGTTATGTATGTTGGACGCTAGTGGTTGTAAGTGTTTGCTAGTGGATGCTAATGGACGCATATACACACACTAGGCACTATTATCTCTTAGGGATCGGCCTAACTAGGTCACTAAAGCATATTCATATGGATGTGTGTGCACTTGCATTTTTATTTCCATGGTTGCTATAATGAGTGATTATGATATGATTGCTGCAATTGGATGATGATTGTAGCATGCATATAGAACTATTAGTTATCATTAGGAAACTTGCATTTATTCGGATACATGGCACAGACATGATTGCATAAAAAGGAGGTCGACTGAATCAGTAGACCGCCTAGTCTTTTGTATTAGTTAGAGACATTGACACTACACTATTGCATACAACATAAGTTGCATTAGAAAGCTTAAGGACAATGGATGTAATGGACGATGGTTGAATATATGGTTGTAGAATTTGATGAAAATATTTATTTCATTCTTCTGTCCTTAGAGATTTCGGGGACGAAATCCTTTAAGGAGGAGAGAATGTAACAACCCAAAATTTAAGCTATAATAATTAATTAACGAATTAACTAAACAATAAAATAAGTTTGTGAAATTGTCAGAATCGAGCTACGGAAGTTGCATCATTGGGTCCGTGGCAATTTTTGATCAATTTCCATATATAACTTATCGAAATCCGAGTTAGTATGGAGAGGTTATGAGAGAAACAAGAAATCAGAATTTAATAAACAAAACGAAAAAAATATATATATACTAAGGCCTAGGTCGCCCAAGCTTGGGTCAGGTCGACCTTAGGGTTGACCCCCACTATGCCTAGGTCGACCCGCCTCTTTTAATGGACATAGATTCGTCCAGGTCGAAGCGAACATGTCATATTTTGATTTCTGAGCGATCATGTGCATTCTTGCTTCCAACCGACGGTTCCTAGAGAACCTATGACGTGGTTGCACCAGATTTAATCCCCAAATCCGACGGCCCGAGATCCCTATGTCACACTATAAATAGAACCCTAGGCCTAGCAATTTTTCTCATTCATATTTTCTCCCAATTGGGTTCATTGCCTGAGGTTGAACCCTAAATAGAAATTTTTTCTAGGGAGGAAATATTTTTGATAAAAATATTCTACGCCCTAGGAGTGGATCCAGGAAGGCCAAGGACTAGAGTTAAAGACCATAGGTGAGTGTTTTGTAATTATTTTAGATTTTTAAGTACTTTAAAATAACATGGTTCTCAATAGTTGTAGTTTTTCTACAATTTTGAGACAATTTTTATGTAAATTTATTTACAGTCTATTTTTAAGTACATTTCAGAAGTTCTTTTCAGTCTTATTTTAGTCAGCTATTTTATTTAGTTATTTACAGTTATTTGCAGCTATTCACAGTTATTTATAGTTATTTACATCTGTTTTAAGTTAGAATTTAGCATGTAAATGTTAGTTTCTTTTTATAAAGATTTAGTCCCTTTTTACGCGAATAAATTAAAAAGAGAAGAATTCGGTAATATGGATTAAAATATAAAAACACTAAATTTACAGAATTCAGATGTAAAATAAGAAAAACTGAAATAAAATAGAGAGGGACTAAAATAGGCAAATTTAAGATTTTTGCAAGCTTGGTTATAACAAGTGGTTATAACTGAAAAGAGAAAATAGAAGAGTAACCATTATAACATAGGTTATAATTAGAAAGAAAGAAATAACAGAAGAGGCTTATTTTAAAACTTAGATTAAGTCAATAAGAAAATATAGAAGTAGTGGCCCGTACATGCAGCATTCCCTTTCAGATTTAGGGCTGATGGTTTCACAACAGATAGGTGAGGCCGGGACACGCTTATGTTAATTAGGGTAAATAAGTGGCCAATAGATAGAGACTCAAATTTGGGGATTTGGGCAAGGGGTGCAATATTATAAATTATTTGTTAGGACCAGTACCGACAGCATTCCCTTTCAGGACTAGGACTGATGGTCTCACAAAAGTTAGGTGAGGCTGGGCAGCATTCCCTTTCAGGACTAGGACTGATGGTATCATAACAGTTAGGTGAGGCTAGGCACGCTTATGCTAATTAGGGTAAATAAGTGGTCAAAATATGGGGAGACAGTTAGTGTGTACCGGCGATGACCGAGCGTGCGGCATCGATTAGGGTAAATAATTCGCTACTTGGTTCCAAGCGCTAAAGAGGTTTCTTTTGCTGTGACCAATAGGATTGGTTCACAGTGGTACAACAGAGATAGATAGGCCGATCAAAGGGTAGAATTAGGATTTTAACCTAATCAAAGCAGTTTAAGACAAGTGCAAACAATCGAAACAATCAAAGCAAATAATCAAAGCAAACAGTATTCTATGCGAGTTTTATCTTTCCATTATTTCCTTTTAAACTAGAACTGTTGCTTAGTCTACTATCTTTATAAATGCTAATAATTACTTTCACTCACCAGACTTATTGTCTGATCCACTCCTCTATTCCCCCTTTTTCCCCATAGGCCAGTAGAGTCGAGGACAGCAGATTCAGATTGCTTGGAGATATATTCCCAGAGTTTTTCTTGTATTCTTCTTCTTTTCATTTTTCTTTTCATTTGGCCTTTGATGTACTGGCACTTATGAGAGGGATGATTGTTATTATTTTTGTACTCTGATTCTGAGACTGAGATGTATTTTTCATAAGACATGAGTATTTGTGTAACGACTCGGATTTTCGCATTCGAAAATCGACATCCATACTTTACATCGTACTCGAATGCCGTAGATTCGAGCGTTCAAATCCGATTCGCCGGAGCTTATAACACCATTAAGTATAACAACACAGCGGAAAAAGAATATATCAATTACATAACATTGATACAATGACAGGTACAACAGAATGATACAACAGATATCAATATACATCAGAGATATGATACAAGAAATAGCAGCGGAAAGAAAATAGATAACACCAGCAGCGGATAGAATGTCTCCAATAGAATGCTCCAAGATAAGCAACGTCAGTCCATGAATTCCAAGAACTGAACTAGCTCCAGATAATCTACTAAACCTGAATATCTGAAAAATCCAACTCTAGACTGCCCGTGTGGAAAATAGTGGGCACCCAGAGTTTAGGAAGGGAACAATAAACTCCGGATCAGTCATGGGACTGGTGTGAGCAACAAAAACAGTTTATCTTTAAGCAAACACAAAAGGCTGTTTAACATTAAAATCCGCAATGCTTTTCAAAAATGAAACTACCATAAGGCCTCCCGCCACACACACAATGCAATCGCAGAATTGGAGGAGATTTCTCCTTATGATAGTCAAAAATGCTTACTACGCAAAATCATTCGATATTATTATCATTAGTGCATAGTGTCGAAAAAAACATTTCGAAAATATAATATAAATCTTAGCCAGCATACAACATATCATCGTATGCCTACTATAGCTACTACGTTCAATAGCAGGTTACCGCCACATTCCATAGCAGGTAATACAACTAAAACCGTACGGGGTTCGTATTGTTTCTTTGGATTTCCAACAAATGATCAGGCTAAGGAACTTCCTTACCGAAATAGAAACGCCTCTGGAAAGACGCCCCGGATCCTAACTGGATCTCTGCAAACAAAAGGTCGACGCTACCTCACGCTGTACAGCTGTAACTAGGTAACTAACACACTGACGCTACCTCACGCTGTACAGCTGTAACTAGGTAACTAACACACGAGTCATGCCATCCCCCGGTCGTTACCGACCTTTATCCGAGGGGCCCCTCAACCAACAAAGCAACATCACAAAGTGATAAATGTATAGTGTCCACACGAGTTAAGTATCTGGGCTCCATACCATGATACCACCCTTTATCCAGAAGGAAATGACATACCCTAGGGGCGCTACCCCTACAAACCTTTGCCGCAACATTCCTGTTTCGACCATTACCGAGTTGTGAGGCTCGACGAAGTCTCGTTCACAAAACTACGCTTTTTCACAAAGCCACGCTTTTTCACAAAGCCACGCTTTTTCACAAAGCCACGCTTTGATCAACAAATGATCAGCAGCACTTCGTATGCCACATTACCAAATTGGGAATGTATCACTAGTGACCATCAACTACATAACCTCTGAGCTCGTACGTCTCAGAGAAGGGTGTTAAGCTAAGAGAATAAATTCTCCGCCACCAACAGAAATGTATTTGATAGAAACCGGCTTTACATCTCAAAGTGTAACGTCAGACACACATCCATACAAGTCTGTTCTGGGTTCGAACAGAACCGAAGGCACTTCCGAAGAAGCCCTTTGTAACGACCCAGAATTTTTGATAATGAAAATTCGAATATTTAATTGATTTTAAATATTAATAAATGAATTTAATAAGTCGGATAATTTATTTTTCGAATATTGGATTTAATTTGACAATTAAATCGATATATTAAATAGTGAGATTCTAGAGATAATTGAAAATTGAGTTAAAATGATTGAAAATGATTTGTAAAATTTTATTTAATCATACTGGAGTTGTAGAAAGGTTATAGAACTTTTAAAATTGGAATTGGAGTTAAATTGTGAAAATCGAATATTTTAATATTTAATTATCGACTGTAAAAATAGCCAATTTTCGAACAGTTTCAGAATTGAACGAAACCAGATCCATTGGATCCGTAATAGTTAGTTATTATCGGATTTCAATTTTCGTATCAATCGGAGTTGTCGTTTGACCGTGGCAGCTCAAAACGTATCGATATCGTTTTAATTTTAAATCGTCGAGTTAAAAATAGTCATTTTTCAAACGGTCTCGGATTTCGACGAAACCAGTTTCATCGGATCCGTAATGTGATATTATTATAAGATTTCAAATTTCGTAATTTTTGGATTTACCATTTGTCCGGTACGAATCAAAACGCCTCGAAATCGATTTAAATCGGTTTAATTTAAATTGATCGTTTATTGTCATATCTCACGCATACGATCGAATTAGCTTTCGAAACCCGTTCCATTGCGTTCGGAACGCGGGGTAAACCTTAGAAACGTCAGCTGGCACGCTCGAATCGGAGTTCGGAAAATTTCGATGAATGGTAAATTGGGCAATTTTCTATATAAGCACCTCAATATCTTCACTTTGCAAACAAGAAAAACTAGGGTTTCAGCTTAAACCCTGGCCGCCTCTAATTCGTTCAATGGCCGAAAATCTCTTTCATTTCTCCCTTAAGATCTCTCGATCCATCAGTTTATTCAAGAAAGTGTCAACTGCAAAGTTGTAAATCGTCTCAAGACCTACGACTTCAACGGTGATGATGGATTTTCGTGCTAAGGATCGTCGTCAATTCGAGTTTGAAGTGCTGCCGTTCACCACCGTTTCGCGCACTGAGGGAGCAGCTGGGTGGGGCTGGTCTGGGGGCGGTAGTAGGTGGCGGCAGTGGCCTTCGAATGAAGGTCTTCGATCAACCTGAAATGCGTCGTTGGTGGATGCGACATTAGGGTTAGGAGGCGGCTTCTATGGGTTGGTCGCGATTCGTGAAACTGGGGAGAAGAAGTGCGTGCGCGCGCATGGCCAGATTTCCATCGTTCAAGATCTACGGTCCAGATTTGCTAGGTTTAAAATTTTAAAAGAAAAATGTAAATTTTATTATATTAGAATCGTATAAACTTTGAAATTGCATATCTTTTTGCTGCGAGGTCGGAATGGAACGAAACGAAAAGCGTTGGCTTCGTTTTGTCGAGCTCTTCGCTATGCAACTGATTTGGAGTCGTTTGGAGCTAGTTTAAATTTCGGGTAAAATTAAACGCGCGTTTAATTTTATTCGAAATAAACGCTGAAATCAGAATTAAAATCTAGGTGAGATCTTCTCACTCAAATTGAATGTGGAATTTTTACAGTTGTTGATTGATGATTTACTGTTTGGATTGTTGATATTAGATATGATAGGATATATCTATATATATAGCAATATATACATATTGGCATATGTATATATTGGATTGATGATTTCCCGCCTCGTATAGCGGATGAGACCCTATTGCGCCGTTAGTAAGCGGATTTTTATAAAAACCTATATACCACGATAATTCCGTACTGGAGCGGAATTGGTATTGTGCTAACATCTGTGGATGCAGGGAAACAGGTTGGAGGGATCCAACTGGATTCCTCACCGTATTGATTATTTACAGATATTTTGATATATTCTGTTATCATATTGATATATGATATTGACTGTTGTGATGGACTAATTGATGCTGTTGCATCATCGGATTCAGTTTTGAAAAGTAAAAATAACGACTTTTACTTTAAACAGGATTTTTAAAGTGATCTTTGAAATTATACGTTTTATTGAATTGTTGAATTGATTTATTTTAAATAATAAACGTTTAAAATTTTAAAGTTATAAAAGTTATAATTTTTAGTGAAATATAACCGAAGTGTCGTTTTTGAAATAATAGTTGATTTATTTATAAAATGGTTTAAGTTGGGATTTTTGAATAACTATAAACGATTGGTATAGAAAGATTTATAAAATTGATATTTTTGTAAATCAAAATATTGGACTTATAAAACGAATTTTATAAGTGTTAAAAAGAAGTATAAATGGATTTCATAAGCGAATGAAATAAATAGATTTACATTGTGAAGTTAAAAATGAATGAAGTTGTAGAATAAAGGATTTATAAGTAATTTCCTTATAAATTGGATTTTTGCCTTTAAATGGAATGTTGATTGAAATTGTTCATAAATGATTCTTTTTAAAGTTGGAATCGTTATAAAGTACAAATGCGATTTATAAACATTGTTTATAAATCCGAAATCACTTATTTTTATAAGTGAATTATAGAAGTTAATAAAATGAGATTTATAAACCGGAGTTGTTGTAGAAAATAGGAATAGAATTTATAAATGTTGTTTTATAAATTCGGAAATCAATCAAATTTGATGAATTGAATATAGAAGGTTATTAAGGGAATTTTATCCACGATTTTGGATAGTGGGTGAATTTTTGAAATAAATGTGTAGAAAAGACTGAAATGTGGTTAGTGAAGTATATTCACGATTTTGGACAGTGAATATATTATTGGAAAAAAATAGTTATGTTTGGGAAAGCGATATTATAAATGAAGTTAATTGTTTTAAAAGATGTTTTAAAACGTGTGAACTATCGAAATCATAGATTTCAACATTCATTGTTGAAGTAGACGTTTTCGAGAAATAAGGAAATGATGGACTATAACACTGTTGTTATAGTAAATGATTTTCGGAAGAAAATGTTTTATGTAGTATTGGGATTTACATATCTATCTTAATTCCGAATCCCTATACTAGTGATGTTGAGTCGTCGTAACGATGTTTTACGTAACATTCGTTTTGACTCAAATAAATGTTGTCAAAGTAAATGATTTCCTTAAAGAATGAAATTTATACTTAATATTGATTTAAGTATATCGAATATTTTCAAATGTTGAAAATAAATGATTGGTAAATTACTTATAATTAGATAAGTATGGAATTGCTTTTCCAATATGAAATGAAACGTTTTGAGATTTTATCTTCTTAAAGATAAAATGAAATTGAATATTTGAAAACGATTTGAGAATCGTATATCAGTAGATATTTTGAAATTATAAATTCACTATGGAATTTATAAAGAAAAGGGAAACTGTTTAGAAAAATAAATATTGATTTATTTTTGAAGTGTGGAAATTTTATATCTAGTAAAGATATTTTTGAAGATGAAATAATTTGGAAAATTATTTGGAATCTGATGATGTTGCGCATCTTTATTGATAGTTAAATAACCGACTATCAATAATTACCTTGAATGGTATTTGTTGTGAATTGGATGAGTTTGAATGCCACACTTATTTTGAATAAGCGCTCACTATTCGGGTTAGCCGGGAAAGGACCATGGGGTCGTATAACCCATTCCGAATATGTGATACGTCGTTATGAATTGCATTCGAAGACCGGTGTTGAAGACCGGATATTTTTGAAAACGGAAGGATTACCGTCGAGTTACTCTACATCGGCTGATCTCCGATTTAGAGGTTTTATCACCCTTAGTGACGGGAAGTCCTGACGTGATTGAAAATTATTCGGATGTGCAAGGGCTTCGTGAGAAGTGCCTTCGGTTCTGTTCGATCCCGGAACAGACTTGTATGGATTGTGTGTCTGACGTTACAATTTGAGATATAAAGCTGATTTCTTTCAAATACATTTCTGTTGGTGGCGGAGAATTTATTCTCTTAGCTTAACACCCTTCTCTGAGACGTACGAGGTCAGAGGTTATGTAGTTGAAATTTATCAGCGATATATCCCAATTTGGTAACGTGGCATGCTGAGTGTTGCTGTGAAATGATCAGTGTTTGATCATTTGTGATATGATCATTTGTTTGATCTTATATCTTTGTGATCATAGGTTGATCATTTTGTTTGACCCGAAGCAGGGCTTTTTGTAGAAAGCGTAGCTTTGTGGACGAGACTTTGTCGAGCCTCACACCCCGGAAATGGTCGAAACAGGAAGAATGCGGCAAGGTTCTAGGGAGTAGCGCCCCTTAGTGTATGTCATTCCTTCTGGATAAAGGTGGTATCATGGTATGGAGCCCAGATACTTAACCTCTGTGGTTGCTGCAAAAATTTATTTCTTTGTGGTTTGTTGGAAATCGGGGATCCTCGGGAAGATCGGTGACGATCGGGGGATGGCATACGCGTGTCAGTAGTTACCTATTTTTGCAGAGGTAACCCGGCCTTGTGTTGGCAGAGATCCGGTTAGGTTCTCGGGTCGTCTATTCCAGGGACGTACCCATCGTGGATAGGAAGTTCCTTAGCCTGACCATTTGTTGGAAATCCAAAGAAACAATACGTGACTTGTACGGTTTTAGTTGTAGAACCTATCATTCACTTATGGTGGCGCCCCACTGTTTGGATGGTAGCTATAGTAGGCATAGTTCGAAATGTCTATGCTGGCTAAGATTTATATTCTACTTTCGAAATAATTTCTACACTATGCACTAATAATAATATCAAAAAGAATTTGTTTCTTTTGCGTAGTAAGCATCTTTGACTATCATAAGAAGAAATCTCCTCCAAGTCTGCGTTTGCATTGTGTGTGTGGCGGGAGGTCTTATGGTAGTTTCATTTTCCAAAAGCATTGCGAATTGACTTTAAAATTCTCTGCTATTTATTTTAAAGATAAATAACTGTTTTACGATCTCACACCAGTCACCATGACTGACTCGGAGTTTATTGTTCCCTTCTAAACTCTGGGTGCCCACCAATTTCCACACGGGCAGCCTAGAGTTATATTATCAGGATATTCTGGATATTCTGGAGCTTGGAGATAAGCTGGATGACGAGACGTAGTATTTGTATCTGATAGTATTTATTCCGCTGTGTATTCTGTATGAGGACAAGTTATATAACTGTCCATTGTTGTATATTGACTCTGATGATATGATGTGATGTAATGTAATAACAGATATAATTCTTTTGTTTTTAAATGATATTCATTTATCTATTATATATTGTTCCGCTGCGATATGTGAGATTCTGATATTGTTTTCTGTTTCTGCTCTTGTTCTGTTGTTGTTCTTCTTTCTTTTTCTTCTATCTTCTTCTTCTACCTTTTCTTCTTTCTTAAAACCATAACTTTTCGGGTTTCCGGCATTCGATGGCTCAGCAGTCGATAAAGTGAGTATCGATGTTGAATTTTCGAAAGTCGAAAATTTTCAGGATGTTACATTTGGTATCAGAGCATATGGTTAAGCGACAACCCTGCTCTGTTGGGTGTTACTCATTAGAGATAGAGTCAGCAGTGCTCTAGAATGAGTTGAGTGTAATAATAGATACGAGTGCGTATTTGTTAGTGAATATAAAATTGTTTTATATTGTGATGATTGGTTTGTTGAGTGGTATATGGATTTTGGTCGGTATTGTCCGTACAACTCTATCGATAGGGATCTCTAAACACTTATATAGAACAATTCGGCACGATATTGTTTTAAATTGGGTAAATGGAATAATTTTACCTCGATTATATTTTATATATAAAGAAATAATTTTTCAGTATTAAAGTGTATATAATTGATTGTTTGATAGTTTGAAAATGTAAATATATACAAGTTAGTTAAAGTTGTTTGAATAAGTAAATGAAAACAACAATTGTGAAAGAGTAAATTATATAAACCAATGAATTATAATGTATGAAGTTATAATTAAAATGATTTACAATGGTAAAATAATCTTATATGTAAGAAGTGAAATTATGTGCAAAGAGATTTATAAATGTGATTTATGAATAAAAGGAAATTTTTGAAAGAATTTAAGCACTAAATTCACTATGTTGCTGGGAAATAGTACGGTGATGACTGCAGCATCATCGGTATCATTTTCGAGTTTCTGTGTGATTGATTTGCTACCATAGTAAATTGGAAATTGAGGTTTTGTTGTGATAAACAAATTTGAAAATTAAAGTCCAAATTTAAATATGGTAAATATAAGTGAAATAAGATTTATACTTATGATATGAGATAATAGGTTTAACTTTGGTAAAGTTAATGAATTTGAGTAGCATAATGAAATATGATGTGAAATTTAACTAAAAGAAAGTCAAATGTGATATAAATTTGAATGATTGATGAAATTTGATTTTGGTAAAAGGTTAAATGAATTTTGTTAAGAAAAACAAAATCTGAATTGGATTTATAAGTGGAAACTTAAGTTAAGTTGAACAAATGATGTTTGAAATGGAAAGTGTTTGGAAAATTTGGATTTTGTTTTTGAAATTCAAAGGATAATTTGAATTGTTTTCAAAAATGGTTTTGAAAAAGTTGAAACGACTCTGGAATCCTATTTAAAATACTTACGAAATATTAATAAGTTGATAACTTATAGAATATTTGAAATTTGATTTGGAAATCAGATTCAAATTGTAAATGAAAGATGAATTAAAATTCGTATGGAAATTAGAAATCCAGTTTAAAGACAAGTAGAATTAAAATAAATTGAATTGATATCAATTTGAATTAGTAATTGAAACTAATAGTGCAGTTGTAAATGACAGATAATTGATAAAATTCAATATTTCAGAATTGAAAGTAAATTGAATCCAAATTTAGTTGAAATGGTAAACTGAATTCAAATGAATGTGAACTGTAAAATTGAAGGAAAATGAATAGGTGTAACTTCAACAGTGAAGTAAAAATGATATAAGAAGTACATATTGAAATTTTGTAATCGAATTTGCAAAATGTTTGAATGCTGTAACTAGATATAATGGCTAGTAGGATATACAGGTATAAAGGAATTGGAATTTAATTTCGAAGATAAATTTGAATTGCTCGGAAAAGGTATGTATTTAAATTTGAATATGAGATTTGATGATTTCTTGTCCAGCCGCTTGGCTTTTTCTTTTTCTTTTTGAAATCTGAGAGTCCGTAGGGACGTTTTGTAGTCGTACCGTATTAGCCGCGCAAAGGAGACGCTGGCGAAATTTCTCGGAAATTTAGGGTGTTAGAAAATTTTTGAGAAATTTTGAAAGTTTAAAATTTGAATTTAAACTTAAATTTGAATTGTTAAGTAAACAATGTTGTTTGAAACTTATAATTGAAGTTAGAAATTTAGTTGAATGATAATGAATCTTTAGTAGAAAGATTTGTTTTGAAATTTGATAAAACCATTGGATTGTGAAAAATAGTAGACGAGTTAAGGACTTTTTTCCCTAACTTGTAATTTCGAGGACGAAATTCTTTTAAGGGGGGAAGTCTGTAACGACCCAGAATTTTTGATAATGAAAATTCAAATATTTAATTGATTTTAAATATTAATAAATGAATTTAATAAGTCGGATAATTTATTTTTCGAATATTGGATTTAATTTGACAATTAAATCGATATATTAAATAGTGAGATTCTAGAGATAATTGAAAATTGAGTTAAAATGATTGAAAATGATTTGTAAAATTTTATTTAATCATACTGGAGTTGTAGAAAGGTTATAGAACTTTTAAAATTGGAATTGGAGTTAAATTGTGAAAATCGAATATTTTAATATTTAATTATCGACTGTAAAAATAGCCAATTTTCGAACAGTCTCAGAATTGAACGAAACCAGTTCCATTGGATCCGTAATAGTTAGTTATTATCGGATTTCAATTTTCGTATCAATCGAAGTTGTCGTTTGACCGTGGCAGCTCAAAACGTATCGATATCGTTTTAATTTTAAATCGTCGAGTTAAAAATAGTCATTTTTCAAACGGTCTCGGATTTCGACGAAACTAGTTTCATCGGATCCGTAATGTGATATTATTGTAAGATTTCAAATTTCATAATTTTTGGATTTACCATTTGTCCGGTACGAATCAAAACGCCTCGAAATCGATTTAAATCGGTTTAATTTAAATTGATCGTTTATTGTCATATCTCACGCATACGATCGAATTAGCTTTCGAAACCCGTTCCATTGCGTTCAGAACGCGGGGTAAACCTTAGAAACGTCAGCCGGCATGCTCGAATCGGAGTTCGGAAAATTTCGATGAATAGTAAATTGGGCAATTTTCTATATAAGCACCTCAATATCTTCACTTTGCAAACAAGAAAAACTAGGGTTTCAGCTTAAACCCTGGCCGCCTCTAATTCGTTCAATGGCCGAAAATCTCTTTCATTTCTCCCTTAAGATCTCTCGATCCATCAGTTTATTCAAGAAAGTGTCAACTGCAAAGTTGTAAATCGTCTCAAGACCTACGACTTCAACGGTGATGATGGATTTTCGTGCTAAGGATCGTCGTCAATTCGAGTTTGAAGTGCTGCCGTTCACCACCGTTTCGCGCACTGAGGGAGCAGCTGGGTGGGGCCGGTCTGGGGGTGGTAGTAGGTGGCGGCAGTGGCCTTCGAATGAAGGTCTTCGATCAACCTGAAATGCGTCGTTGGTGGATGCGACATTAGGGTTAGGAGGCGGCTTCTATGGGTTGGTCGCGATTCGTGAAACTGGGGAGAAGAAGTGCGCGCGCGCATGGCCAGATTTCCATCGTTCAAGATCTACGGTCCAGATTTGCTAGGTTTAAAATTTTAAAAGAAAAATGTAAATTTTATTATATTAGAATCGTATAAACTTTGAAATTGCATATCTTTTGCTGCGAGGTCGGAATGGAACGAAACGAAAAGCGTTGGCTTCGTTTTGTCGAGCTCTTCGCTATGCAACTGATTTGGAGTCGTTTGGAGCTAGTTTAAATTTCGGGTAAAATTAAACGCGCGTTTAATTTTATTCGAAATAAACGCTGAAATCAGAATTAAAATCTAGGTGAGATCTTCTCACTCAAATTGAATGTGGAATTTTTACAGTTGTTGATTGATGATTTACTGTTTGGATTGTTGATATTAGATATGATAGGATATATCTATATATATAGCAATATATACATATTGGCATATGTATATATTGGATTGATGATTTCCCGCCTCGTATAGCGGATGAGACCCTATTGCGCCGTTAGTAAGCGGATTTTTATAAAAACCTATATACCGCGATAATTCCGTACTGGAGCGGAATTGGTATTGTGCTAACATCTGTGGATGCAGGGAAACAGGTTGGAGGGATCCAACTGGATTCCTCACCGTATTGATTATTTACAGATATTTTGATATATTCTGTTATCATATTGATATATGATATTGACTGTTGTGATGGACTAATTGATGCTGTTGCATCATCGGATTCAGTTTTGAAAAGTAAAAATAACGACTTTTACTTTAAACAGGATTTTTAAAGTGATCTTTGAAATTATACGTTTTATTGAATTGTTGAATTGATTTATTTTAAATAAATAAACGTTTAAAATTTTAAAGTTATAAAAGTTATAATTTTTAGTGAAATATAACCGAAGTGTCGTTTTTGAAATAATAGTTGATTTATTTATAAAATGGTTTAAGTTGGGATTTTTGAATAACTATAAACGATTGGTATAGAAAGATTTATAAAATTGATATTTTTGTAAATCAAAATATTGGACTTATAAAACGAATTTTATAAGTGTTAAAAAGAAGTATAAATGGATTTCATAAGCGAATGAAATAAATAGATTTACATTGTGAAGTTAAAAATGAATGAAGTTGTAGAATAAAGGATTTATAAGTAATTTCCTTATAAATTGGATTTTTGCCTTTAAATGGAATGTTGATTGAAATTGTTCATAAATGATTCTTTTTAAAGTTGGAATCGTTATAAAGTACAAATGCGATTTATAAACATTGTTTATAAATCCGAAATCACTTATTTTTATAAGTGAATTATAGAAGTTAATAAAATGAGATTTATAAACCGGAGTTGTTGTAGAAAATAGGAATAGAATTTATAAATGTTGTTTTATAAATTCGGAAATCAATCAAATTTGATGAATTGAATATAGAAGGTTATTAAGGGAATTTTATCCACGATTTTGGATAGTGGGTGAATTTTTGAAATAAATGTGTAGAAAAGACTGAAATGTGGTTAGTGAAGTATATTCACGATTTTGGACAGTGAATATATTATTGGAAAAAAAATAGTTATGTTTGGGAAAGCGATATTATAAATGAAGTTAATTGTTTTAAAAGATGTTTTAAAACGTGTGAACTATCGAAATCATAGATTTCAACATTCATTGTTGAAATAGACGTTTTCGAGAAATAAGGAAATGATGGACTATAACACTGTTGTTATAGTAAATGATTTTCGGAAGAAAATGTTTTATGTAGTATTGGGATTTACATATCTATCTTAATTCCGAATCCCTATACTAGTGATGTTGAGTCGTCGTAACGATGTTTTACGTAACATTCGTTTTGACTCAAATAAATGTTGTCAAAGTAAATGATTTCCTTAAAGAATGAAATTTATACTTAATATTGATTTAAGTATATCGAATATTTTCAAATGTTGAAAATAAATGATTGGTAAATTACTTATAATTAGATAAGTATGGAATTGCTTTTCCAATATGAAATGAAACGTTTTGAGATTTTATCTTCTTAAAGATAAAATGAAATTGAATATTTGAAAACGATTTGAGAATCGTATATCAGTAGATATTTTGAAATTATAAATTCACTATGGAATTTATAAAGAAAAGGGAAACTGTTTAGAAAAATAAATATTGATTTATTTTTGAAGTGTGGAAATTTTATATCTAGTAAAGATATTTTTGAAGATGAAATAATTTGGAAAATTATTTGGAATCTGATGATGTTGCGCATCTTTATTGATAGTTAAATAACCGACTATCAATAATTACCTTGAATGGTATTTGTTGTGAATTGGATGAGTTTGAATGCCACACTTATTTTGAATAAGCGCTCACTATTCGGGTTAGCCGGGAAAGGACCATGGGGTCGTATAACCCATTCCGAATATGTGATACGTCGTTATGAATTGCATTCGAAGACCGGTGTTGAAGACCGGATATTTTTGAAAACGGAAGGATTACCGTCGAGTTACTCTACATCGGCTGATCTCCGATTTAGAGGTTTTATCACCCTTAGTGACGGGAAGTCCTGACGTGATTGAAAATTATCCGGATGTGCAAGGGCTTCGTGAGAAGTGCCTTCGGTTCTGTTCGATCCCGGAACAGACTTGTATGGATTGTGTGTCTGACGTTACAATTTGAGATATAAAGCTGATTTCTTTCAAATACATTTCTGTTGGTGGCGGAGAATTTATTCTCTTAGCTTAACACCCTTCTCTGAGACGTACGAGCTCAGAGGTTATGTAGTTGAAATTTATCAGCGATATATCCCAATTTGGTAACGTGGCATGCTGAGTGTTGCTGTGAAATGATCAGTGTTTGATCATTTGTGATATGATCATTTGTTTGATCTTATATCTTTGTGATCATAGGTTGATCATTTTGTTTGACCCGAAGCAGGGCTTTTTGTAGAAAGCGTAGCTTTGTGGACGAGACTTCGTCGAGCCTCACACCCCGGAAATGGTCGAAACAGGAAGAATGCGGCAAGGTTCTAGGGAGTAGCGCCCCTTAGTGTATGTCATTCCTTCTGGATAAAGGTGGTATCATGGTATGGAGCCCAGATACTTAACCTCTGTGGTTGCTGCAAAAATTTATTTCTTTGTGGTTTGTTGGAAATCGGGGATCCTCGGGAAGATCGGTGACGATCGGGGGATGGCATACGCGTGTCAGTAGTTACCTATTTTTGCAGAGGTAACCCGGCCTTGTGTTGGCAGAGATCCGGTTAGGTTCTCGGGTCGTCTATTCCAGGGACGTACCCATCGTGGATAGGAAGTTCCTTAGCCTGACCATTTGTTGGAAATCCAAAGAAACAATACGTGACTTGTACGGTTTTAGTTGTAGAACCTATCATTCACTTATGGTGTCGCCCCACTGTTTGGATGGTAGCTATAGTAGGCATAGTTCGAAATGTCTATGCTGGCTAAGATTTATATTTTACTTTCGAAATAATTTCTACACTATGCACTAATAATAATATCAAAAAGAATTTGTTTCTTTTGCGTAGTAAGCATCTTTGACTATCATAAGAAGAAATCTCCTCCAAGTCTGCGTTTGCATTGTGTGTGTGGCGGGAGGTCTTATGGTAGTTTCATTTTCCAAAAGCATTGCGAATTGACTTTAAAATTCTCTGCTATTTATTTTAAAGATAAATAACTGTTTTACGATCTCACACCAGTCACCATGACTGACTCGGAGTTTATTGTTCCCTTCTAAACTCTGGGTGCCCACCAATTTCCACACGGGCAGCCTAGAGTTATATTATCAGGATATTCTGGATATTCTGGAGCTTGGAGATAAGCTGGATGACGAGACGTAGTATTTGTATCTGATAGTATTTATTCCGTTGTGTATTCTGTATGAGGACAAGTTATATAACTGTCCATTGTTGTATATTGACTCTGATGATATGATGTGATGTAATGTAATAACAGATATAATTCTTTTGTTTTTAAATGATATTCATTTATCTATTATATATTGTTCCGCTGCGATATGTGAGATTCTGATATTGTTTTCTGTTTCTGCTCTTGTTCTGTTGTTGTTCTTCTTTCTTTTTCTTCTATCTTCTTCTTCTACCTTTTCTTCTTTCTTAAAACCATAACTTTTCGGGTTTCCGGCATTCGATGGCTCAGCAGTCGATAAAGTGAGTATCGATGTTGAATTTTCGAAAGTCGAAAATTTTCGGGATGTTACACCCTTGCAAATCCGGGTATTCACAATCCCGATCGGATTTCCCATCACTTAGGAATTCTCTATACCGGTGCGACTCAGTGCAGAGACAATCGATAGGTCATCCTATCGTTCTCGCAAATACCCGGTCTTCATCACCGATCTTCAAATGCTATCCATATCATCGTATCATTATTCGGAATGGGTTATATGACACAAAGGTCCTCCCCCGGCTAAACCGAATAACGAGCGCAATTAAAAATCATATGGATACTGGGGTCTCAGTTAAATCACAGCTTAAAGCTCAAAACTTTTCATTCGAATGGTTAAAAAAAATTACCATTTCCAATCTTTTAAACAAAAAGATTCATTTCAAAAAACTTCAATGGTTTAAACAATTTCCACACTTTTAATCTTTTAAACAAAAAGATTCAATTCACAATCTTTTAAACAAAAAGATTCATTCATAGATTTCAAAACAATCTCCATTTCAATTGGATTAACTCGTTAAATCTTTAAGTCAAGATTTAACTTATAGCTTTCAAAACTCATTTCCAAAGATTCATTCATAGTCTTTCAAAACAATTCCAATTCAAGTTGGATTAACTCATCCGGTCTTTGAAATCAAAGACTCATTTCATAGTTTCAAAACATTTCAATTTTATTTCAAACTTGAAACCGTTCAACACAAATTGGGAGTTCATTACTTTTGTGAAAGCTTTTATTATTTGAAAACAAGTAGTTTTCGTTTCGGAAAAATCCAGTTATATTTACACGAGTTAAAACCCTTGAATTTAAAATTCAAATTCCCAAATCAATACCTTTAAAATGGTTTAACCCATATATAACTTATACAGCATCTTTAATCCCTAGTTTCAAATCATAGAATTCAATTTCAAACCTGAATTCAAATTTAAATCAATTTATTTAAATTTCAAAACTTAATCAAGTTATTCGAAATAACTTTTATCTTTGAAATCCCATTTCAAAAGCTTTTCACTTTAAACCCAAATTTCCAAATCAATTGAAATTAAAATTTCAATTTCAAAAACATCAAATTTACATCATCTGTGACTTAACCGATTCCCACGTGAAATCCATATTTGTGTGTGTAAGAGTGTGGTCCAGGGGTTTCACACAAAAGTGCACAATATCAATCATCACAGATATATCAATATCGATAAGCGGTATAATTCACAACGCTTATCTTCATTTACAGATTCATAGATAAAATAAATTTATCAGTCACAAAGATTCACTATTACGATTCGATGTGGGTTTCGGATAACCAACTGGAATCCGACTCCCTGTCGCATCGAAATTCAAGTGTCGTTCTATGGGTCAAGGGTTTCATATTCACATAACAATATATACATCACAGATATAACAGCTTAGCATAAAACAAAACATAGCATCACATCACATAACTAATATATCAATCCATCACATAACATGTAATAAAATATCAAACATCTATACGTAAGATCAGTTAATTGTTTGAGTAATCCAAATCAGTTTTAAATTACTTACGAAAATTACTAATCCTGGTTAATTAACCTTAATAAATGACAGATCATTTTGATTAATTATTCTTTAATCATTTATTAATTAACCGTCAATAATAAATTAATTAACCTTTAATTATAATTCATCAATCTTTAATTATAAATTTCACCATTTAATTGATTGTCTTCCATTAATAAATTAACCCTTAATTAATTATCCTTAATTATAAATCAATTAGCTTTAAATTTATAATTAATTGATCTTTAGTTAATCTTAAATCATAAATCAATATAAAATTAACTTAACTTTTAAGTTAACACATTAAACATTTAATCAACTTCTTAATTACTTAATTTTATTTAAGATAAACCCCTTTTCAAATATAAGTTTAAAACATTTTAATTAAACTTAATTAACTTTAGAAATATTGTTATTTCAAAACCTTTCAACCAAATTTCATATTTGTACTTAACAACAATCATTATTTTAAGAAAAATAAGTTTACAAATTAGATTGTCTTAAATTTGTTCAAGTTTTAAAAACTGGAAATTAAAAACCCGAGACCTGCTTCGGGTATTCCCCGAGAAAAATACCCATTTACTTCGAGTTTTGTTGAAAGTTTACCCGAGTGCCAAAATTTCAACCTAAAAAAAACTTCCAAATATTTTCGACCCGAGCCTCCACCTCATTACTTCGAGTCAAATACTTAAAATACCCGAGCCATTCAATCCTTGCTTCGAGTCAACAAGCCAACAACTTCGAGCAACCATCCACTGTCTTCCCCTTTTTTTCCCTGATGCACGCGATGCCACCGTGCACATGTACGGCGCCGCTGTGACCTCTGGTCGACTCCAGATCATCGAGTCTAGTCGACGATCGACCACAAGCCACTCCCTGATCATCTAAACTCCTCCATCTTCTCGAATTCAAAATCGAGACAAAAGTCGAAACCTGGAAACAAAAAAAAAAGGTTCCACTCGAAACCTGGAAACGCCACCTCCCTTCAACTACGACCACCGGAGTGTCATCGCTTCCGGATGCAGCTTCGCCAATAGCCCAGCTTCCATCTCCCACAAACCCATTACACTCGATGCCCCAGAGAGTAAATGCCGATCAACTTTATCCCATTAAACAGAACTAGGGTTCTGAAATAAAAATCCCTGCCGCACTCTCCACCTTGCCTTAATCAAACATCTAGCAATTTTTCCCTCTTCGCCAGTCATTCCTCCACCACCAGACAATATTCCAGCCTCTCCAACCACTGGGATCACTAGTGATCCCCTAAAAACCCAAAAACAGTCTCCACAGAAATGCTCTTTGATTGATAAATACAAAATTGTGGTTATAGTTTTAAAAATCCTAATTACAGTTAAGAATTCAATTTATAAACCTGAATTAATAATTTAAGATGTTTGAATTTTTACTCATATCAGACATTTGCCTGTTCCTTAAGTTTTTTACAGAGCATTTCTACCTTGCAAACTAAAATACAAATTTTAAAATTTGCTTTATGATCAAACAAACCAAACTTGTTTAGATACTAGGTCCAAACAACCAATAGATTAAGCAATAATGATTTTTGAAAGTAAAACAGGAGCTTAAAATCTAAATACAGAGGTGTATCTCAGGTTATCATCACACATACATGCAGTAACACATATACTCAAGAATGCATTAAGGTATATAAACATCTCAGACAACACTTAAGCAACATACATATTTAAGTACTTTAAAATTTAAGTTACTCACCGTTTTGAAGAAGAAAGAACAGAGCAGGATTTTATGTTGAAGTAGGCTTGTAAAACAAAATAAGCTGAAACCCTTTCTTTGATTTTAAATCTGTTGAAGCTTTGGTTTTGTTGAACTTTGATTTCTTTAAACTGAAGTTTTTGTTTATGTTCAAGATGATACACTTTAGTTTTTCTCAGTTTGAAATGGAACGAAGCAAAAATGAATTGAGGAGTTTGATAAAAAGAATGAGTTTGCTGGTTATAATATTTGGTACAAGGTGATGATATTTGTTTAGTACAACCAACAGAGATGTTTTCTTGTTTATTGACTGTGCATATCTCTTTGGTGGCTGATATCTTGTTTTGGTGGCTAAAGATGATCTTGCATTAATTGTTTGAGTACTTCATGTTTCACATCTTCCTTCTTTTGCTTGCCTGCCCATGCTTTGTACATATTACTTTTCCATTTCGGCTGGACTAAAAATATGAGATGACTTGATGTGCTTCTTTTACTCGGCTGATCATTATATTGGGAAGATTTTGTTTCATACTTTTGTTTATTCTTGCCTTGCATATTTATTTTACAGACATATTTTACTTTGTCTTGCTTACTTGTTTTTATTTGGTTTGTGCCATCATGTTTACAATACCATCATCTACTTTGGTGGCTGCAGCTTGGTTTATTTCCTTGCTTTCATATATACACACTTGTTTCATTTTATTTTAAATCTACTTACTTATACTTTTACATTTTTGTTCTATTGCTTTGTAATTTAAATGAAGTTCTAGTTACATGTTGTTATAATTTATTTTACTTTACATTGTATAAAACCATATAGTTTATTTATTTTCATTTGTAATTTGAAATGACAATTTCTATTTAAAAATAAGTATTCATTTGTAAAGACATTCTATTATTATTTAACTCTATATTTATTTTTAAAAACCATTTATTATTTTAGATTTTATTTCAAATCCAATATACATATATATTATCTATTTGAATCGGGGAAACCCGCTTCACTTTATCGATTTAATTTTACAGATTGTCTTCAAAAATTCAATTAATTATCAATTTAAATTTAATTAAAATCCGGAGTCGTTACAATTTGGTTTTTAAGACATATTCTACTTTTATGATTTATTCTATGAAGTTTAATTCTGAATAATGAGTTACTACTTAAATGTTTTCCGCCGCTTTTACTTAATTGTCTTGTGAATCTTAGTCTCTGTGATGCTTTAGCTATACCAATAACGCACCATATCCTTTGGTGTGCCCTTTTTGGGAATACTAAGGGGTGTGTGGTGTTTCAATGCACAATTTGTCCCATAACTGGGTGTAATAATAGAAGTAATGGATGAACCTTATTTATTGGATGCCAAGAAAGTAAGTTAAGACATGTGGGTTATAGTAGAATAAGATGTTATAAATGTCCACTTTAATTGAGTAAGGAGTAATAGGGTCATAACGTCATTCACCAGTTGATGTTAGAGGCCAGCTTCCAACAATTGTTTCTTTTAGGTTATGTGGGTTGTAATCGCTAGTTGTCTCCTTTCGGGTTTTGAAAATACGTACGATATGGTATGAGATATGTTTCTAATTTATCAATGTATTGATTTTCTAGGTGGGCTTAAACCGCTATATATATTAGGAAATGGTAAATAAGGAAATCTTCTAAAGACACTTAATTAGAGGTAAAGTGTAGGTAAGGCTAAATAAATTGGGAAATTAGGTTAGCAACTAGAAATATTGAATGCTTAGATTCCAAAACTTTAGAATTTTGAAAAAAAAAATTAGCAAGCAAAGGATAGGGAAGGTTTGTTGTGAAATCAAGGGTCATTATTCATGTACCTTAATAGCTAAAATTTATGAATAGGCTTGTGTGTCATTGTTTAGAACTAAAAGGAAGGCTTCCCCAAATCTAGGATTAACTGCATAATGCTAGGGTTAATCATATGCATTAACTCATTGACTAAGTCCTAATTACGTTTAAATGCGGTTTGATTTGTTTTTAAGGGTGGAGCGGCTAATGTTTTGAAAAATTACGTTCAAATGCTTTTGGAATTTTTTTTGTTTAAATGCTTTTGAGAAGTTGGGTTCAAATGCTTTTGGAAAATTTTGTTCAAGTGCTTTTGAAAAAAATAATGTTTTAATGTTTTTGAAAGTTTGATTTTTTAAATTATTTTGCAAGTTCGATTGGAAGGGGAGAAACATATCTAATGAGAAATAAGAGGATTTTTTATTTTCAAGGGCCACATGCTTAGCATAGGAAGGGTCGATGTGTAAATAGATATGAATTTTACTATCCGATAGGGCAACAATATGCAAAACATAGAGGATAATAAGGGAAAAAAGTTTAGCTTTGAAATTTCTACTTCTATACCTCTTTGATAGTAAAGAAAACGTGTGTTTAGGATAATTCTATTTTAGCATCCAAAAATAAACCTCCTTATGTAAATTATACTTATAAAAGTTGGAAAAAACATTAGGGGCAAAAGAGAAGGCTTCAAGGTACAGTATAATATGTATCCATAAGAAGGATGAAAATGTAAAGTTTTCCATCTAAATTCCTTTTCTAGCGTAAGGGTGTATATTTAGGAAAACAGGATTTTCAAAATTTTGGATGTTAGAAATTGTTAGGTATTGGATGGTAGGGATTGGATGCAAAATTGGTTGAACCATACTCCTACTCGTAGAAGTGTGGAATTTGTTGTGTGAAAAAAAGGTTTTTGATTTTTGAAAACTTGCATACATTAATAACTGTCAGTATATATAGGTCGTTTGCATCATATTTTCAAAATGTTTTTAAAAAGAATGAATTCATATAGGAGGCACCAAGAATTTTTTTCAACAAACATATCACTTATGTTGTGATGAACCATGCACTTGTACACGGTTGGCTGCAAAATTGGTTATATAGTAATTGGTTGGATAGTTTGGATGGTTGTGTGTTATGTTACATGATTCAACAGCGAAGAATTTCTGGGACGAAATATTTTAAAATGGGGAATGTAACACCCCGTAAAATTAACGGTAATTAATAAATAATTATCAAGGATTAAAAATTCATAAACATTTCCTAATTCTTAAGATCGACTAACCTAAACTCTGATAACAAATGTGACAACCCGCACCCCAGTGGACCCGAATTTTTGCTAAATCGAAAATTTAAGTCCACCAAAGTACGTATCGTTGGTTTGATATCCTGCTAATAAATAAATGCATACCATAGCACCATCGATATAAACTAACAACGGAATGGTAAAGTACAAATATAATTGAACATATAGTTACTGACAAAGATTAACACTTCTAATATCTAGTGTCCTTATCAGTACCAAGCATGCATAAGGAAACCTGTCCTTCCACTATTCCCGTCTTACACCAGTACTTGTCCCTCTAAATCTATCATGTGGGTTGTAATGAGGAGGGGGTCAGAACAACGTTCTGGTGACTGGTAAATTATAACTTTATACATAACACTAGTTTATGCCGATTGTCTTCCATCACATGTTGTCTTTTTATTTTACTTAGTCGTCTCAACTCCATGGACATGTAAGATACACCCCATCTACCCGAAGTAGACCATAACTACATACGTATATATATAAATATATAAGTACCACAGTCCCCCTTTGGACCAAGACACTATCCCTGCAAGTATCTGTAACCCAACACTTCGATAGGATATGCAATATCACGTTCTTGTTGTCGTGCATACCAAGGAACTCCCGTAGTGCCTAATAACGATGTCACAATAGTTTATCCGTACTCTATCTCGCCTTGGGGATTTACGTACTTGTCTGCTTCTTATTATGAACTCAGCTCCACTGACTACGGAGGACTCAGCTCCTCGAACTACCCCACTCATTTTGAAAGACCTCACTTAAGGGTTATCTAGCCTTGCCTCATAACAAACAAACTAGCAAACAACTATGGCGGTGCATGGCCTAAATGTGACCTACACTAGTAGGAGGTGTAGCCCATTTAGGTGTAACCCTCGTCTTGCCGCTGACCGCTCAGGACAAATAACGTTCTTGACCTATGTACATCTCCTACCCCCTAATATGGTACCAAACACACCGACATAGCACCGAGCCTTGCTCGTCATCCCATTTAGATTGCCTAATGCAATCAAGGCAATCCCCCATACCAAAAGTTAGAGTAGACCCTACTAGGGTATTCCTTCACTTATACATGAGCGTGTATAATTCCATGGGTCCAACATTTGGATATGTCCCATATTATTATAATGTATACACAACCGCTGGTAGCCCTTTGCGGTGGGCATGCTTCTATTATGTAATACTACCGACCTCGCATTCTAACCCATTTTAATGGCTGTCATTCTTATCAATCCAAGGTATTAGCTAAGTTTAATAATTCACATCCATCGTAAACACATACTTGAGGCTACGTATATATATTCATACTTGTTTAAATATTACGCCTTTAATGCTCAATAGTTCATAATATTTCTTTACTTTTTCATGCGTTTACTTCCCATCTTATTTAATATCAATTTAATGTCATTTACCGCTTTAATTAGAAGATCTAAATATCTTATTCTGTTTACTTTCCTATCTCATTCTTGAATTTTTATTTTTATTTCTCTTTAACTTTTACCACCCTCCCTTGTTTAGTGGACTTTCCACACCTGTATATAATATATATTTCTTTCCTTTATTCATTTTATTACTTGCCTACCTTGTTATCGTTTATTATTTGGTTTCCATCTTATCCCTACTGATTATATATGTGTGTGTGTGTGTATTAGTGTGTGTATATACTAATATATATATATATATATATTAGTATATACATATATATATAATATACAAATATATATATATATATATATCTTAATTTTATAGTTTAAGTGTTATCAATATCACAACTCTAATTCTTTAATTCATACTTAGGGGATTATACATTTTAATGCATTGTAATTACATCTCCCTCAAAAGAAAAGGTTAACAATGTAAATCTATATATCTTATCCAGAAGAGAATTTGTGTTACGTTTGGAATTACAAAGAATTATATTTTGCAGTTATTGAAACTGACAATACAAAATATGGTAAAATATCCATATTTTATACATCTCTTTCTTTTAGACATATTCCTTATTATTTCAAATGATATACTTTTATTTATGAATCTTAACTTGATAACCCATAGAAATTTAAATTACAACACACTACATTCCAATGAATTAAAATACTATCTAAATCCCCATAATTTATTGTGATAACTGTAATTTACATTTTACTTGCATAAGACATTTAAATATACTACATAATTTATAAATTTCAACGACCACCACCACCTAATACTTTCTAGATTCTCGTACATGCAATATTAAATTAAGTTATTAATCACATAATACGTAGGCAAGATTTATAAATGCATTACATGTATACAAATTTAGCCAAAAACTCCAAGTTTACATTTAGGCATACAGGATTAGATTTACAACAATATAAATCGAATATTATATAAAAATATATAATTTCTCACTCACCTTTTTAGCTTTCCAAACCTCGAGATCTAATCTCATCTATTCCAATTTGACTCCCCTTATTCTCCCTATTTGAATACATATACCTCAAACATACATATAGTTATCAAAATCTAGATTTGAGAAGAGATTTGAATTTAATTTAGATTTTAGATCTGGATTTATAATTTACCTTGTCTTTTACTATTTGATTCGACTTTATTTTTCTTCTATATTATCCTCTACTATTCTCCACTTGTATATACGTAGATAGACTACAGGTTTATTTAGTTTTAAGAATTTGTGGAGAAGAGAAAATGACAGAGCTTTGTCATTACTTTAGAAAATATGAGAAGAAAAGCGGGGGTTAGGTCTGTATTATAGGGGTTCGAATCAACGCCGGCCGTTAGATTCTTTTATTTTAAATCCAGGTCATTCTAGCCTAGGTTTAATCTGCGCCGACCCTAACCCAGGAATCGACTACCTTCCTTCCATGGTCGTCCGCTAGCAGTCGACCGGTCCTAGTGAGGGTGTCGATTGGTGGGTCTTCAGTTTTGTTGACCGGTTTAAGAATTTGTTTCTTATTTTTGTTACATTTGATTAGATACTGTAACATTAACTTTACTTAATGTGTAATCTTCTGTTAACGTTAATAATTAATGTTAATTAATTATTTATTTCCATAATCACATATTTAATTATTTTTAATTTAACATTTTCAAATGTTAATATTTTCTTCATTTGAACTCAGATTGTAAAACTTTATATACGAAAATTGATCAGAAAATTATCATGAATCCAACGGTACAAGTTTCATAGCCAATTTTCTGACATCTGTAAAAATTATATTTGTCTGCATTACTATCTGTAAATTAATTATTGTTAAAATTACGGGGTGTTACATTCTCCCAGCTTAAAAGAATTTTCGTCCTTGAAATTCCTCGAGGACAGAATCACATAACATAACGCGCAGCTCATCCAAACTATTCTACCAATTAGTGTACAATCAATTTTGTAACCAATCGTGTACGAGTGCACGGTGTATCACAACATATATGATATGCATAGTGAGAAATTCTAAATCGGCGCCTCCTACATGAATGTGTTCTTTGAAAAAGATTTTGAAAATATAGTGCAAACAACCTATATATACCGGCACTTCTATATGTATGCAAAATTTTGAAAATAATTTTTTTGTTTTTACATCCAAATTTTCCCACACTTCTATGGATAGAAGTATTGTTCAACCAATTTTTCATCTAATTCCTACTATGCAAAATCTTAGCACACCATTGCCAACATCCAAAATTTGAAAAATTCAATTTTCTAAACCTATATTCTTTATGTCGGAAAATGGCTTAGATGGAGAATTCCATATTTTCATCCTTTTCTTGTGTACTATTTTTCCACTGTACCTTAAAATCTCTCTTTTACCTCCAATTCTTTTCTAACATTTTCAAGTACAGTCCACATAAGAAAATTTACTTTTAAATTTTTAGAACAATGTTATTATAAAATAAGTTTGTTTCACTTATTGATAAGGTATGGAAAAAGAGATTTCATAGCTAAAACACTTTTTCCCCTTATCACTAACTACCTTTTACTTTTACCGTCACTTCTTCTATACAGTAAAATTTATAATTGTTAACCCGTTAGTCTTTTCCTATGCTAAGCATGTGACATTTAAAAATTAGAAATTCTTCTATTTTTTGTTCAAAATCTTTTTAAACTAAAATTTTGAAATAATTGGAAAATGTTCAACGATCCTTTTTTTCAAAGTTTTTCACAAAAGCATTTTTTTTGAAATCAAAGGATTTTCAACAAAAATCTCAAAATTATTTTTTTCTTCCAAAACAATTCATGTCACATCCTATGCAGTCAGGGTTTAGCCAATAGTTTAACGTCCGTAATGGACCCTATCTTATTACACGATAAATGTCAATTTTAAAAACTTTTTCATTATTTTAAAATAACAACCATCATATAAGTTCATTTATAAATTTTGGCTTTTAAGGTATAGAGACATTGACTTGTGGCTTCGCAATAATCTTTCCCTGTCTTTCGCTTGTCAAAATTCATCTCCCAACCTTTATTACTTTTTGGGACTAGAGTTTACTTTTCTTTTAATATTTAATTTAATGCATTCCTTGATTTATTTTTATTTTTCCAGCATTTTATTTATTTATTTTACATTAGTTAAGTGGTTACATGAGATTTCCTTACATAGTTTCCCAATTAATATAGCAGTCAACCCAAAAACTAATTTTTAAAAGCAACATTTCTCATGATATCATACGCGTTTTATACAACAAAAACAACTAATGCTTACAACGCAAACCTAAAAAATCAATTTTTGGAAGCTACTCTTCAACATCAACTGACATTTATGAAGTTGTGGCCCCGTCACCCTACTAAAATTAAATGGACCTTTCTAACATGTCATTCCACTGCAGTGCACGTATCTAAACTTCTTTTTAGCTTCCAATAATTAAGGTTCATCCATTACTTTCATTATCACAGCTGATTATGGGATAAACTATGCATCCCCATACAGTAGTGGCTAAGGAATATAGACTATGCACATTTAGAATAACTCATTGGAAAATTGACTTAGCGGAATAACTTTTCCATCATCTTTCTAGCCTTCCTTAACCTTAAGTCTAGCAATGACCTTTATCTGTGTTTGTCATCTTATTACCCTCTACTACTATCTTCTCTTAATCTCAATCTCTTGATAGTATTCTCGAATTTTTGGTATTTACTTTCTTTATCCTCGACCCTTCTTGCGAGCTTGCTCTAGAACTCATAGAAGTGTACTTTGGTATCATTCATCATTCCTTTATGGGTTTTTCTTATGGCTTGCACGCATGTCTAATAAAACATTCCTAGGTTCTCACTAATGTTCCTTACATTCTACAAGGATTCCCTATTGTTACTCTATGAGCAACCACCGTTTTTTTCTTCATAGCCTTAAATTTTACCCCGTCTTACCTAGGCAGTAATCCCTATCTACTCCATATTAAAATTTTGGTTTAATTTTCGGCATTTTTATTCAAAAATTAAAACTTCAAAAAATTTGGAGCACTTAAACCCAAAACTTTAATATTTAAAAATACGAACTTAGAAACTTTTTATTAAACTCAAAAATAATTTGGTGTCTTAACTTTTAAAACTATAATTAGGATTTATTTGCAAATCAACCTTTTCTTTTAAAGCCCTTTTTCAACAACAAAGACCATTATTTTTAACACACACTATTTATCAAATTTTATTTTTAAAAGCTCAATTCTTATACCAAATTATTTCTTTAAAAATACACTTTATAATATCTCCAAAACATCTTTTATAATTTTAAACAATAAAAGCTGGAGTAGACAAGGACACTTCCATCCAATTATTTTCTCATTACTCATTCAACCTCCACTTCCAATTCTTGGGGGAGTTTCTAGTATCATGTGAGGGGGATTTTTTAAAATACACGTGGACATCAATGGAAAATATCTATTTTCTATGTTTTGTCTTTAATTTTCTATGTTGCTTCTAATTAGATTACTAGCAAAAAAGTTTTTTAATATATTCTCCTTACATCATTTCTAATTACTAACATTATTTTATATAAATTTCTTATGTTGTTCCTATTTATATTTCATAATATTACTATGATTTAACTGTCTTCTACCTAAACTGCTCTTATTTAAATTGCTCTTCTTATAAACCTTTTTCTCTCAATTAATTGGCTTCTTATTGAATCATAGCAGTGCGCTCCCCTACTGCTTTTATTTTTGGGTTCTATTCTTCTTTCCCTGTTCTATTTACCCCATTTAAAACTGGTACCACTTTCTATTATCCACCCCTAAAAAGAATTTTACAACTTAATATTTATCATTTCATAAAAATCAATGAGCTATACATACGATCAATACATTGTTTCAAAAGAAATAACTTTTTACTAAAACCCTATTTACTGAAATTTCAATTTAACTAATTTTTCATCTCTACAAAAACTTTTTATTTAAATAAAATGTAAATATTTTATTTTTCTAAAAATTTAGTACTTACTTAATTTCAAAATAGGGATTTTTTTCTATCTTCAGATAATTCCTTTGAAAATCATTTCAAATACATTATTTATATATTTTCTCAAACTTTTATACTAAAATCATTTCAACTTTTATACTAAATTCTTTCATATGGGGTCACATTCGAGTGGATTTTTATTTATCCCTTCTTTTGGACTCTTCTTTTTCCGTACTTAATGACTTATGTTTTTCCAAAATATTAAAAATCCGGCTATTATCGTAGAGTGACTGCTACACACCTTCTTTCGGAAACATATTTAATTCTTGCTTTTGGATTTCTACAATATATAGATTCTTACTTTTCCCTTATTTGGACCCACTGTACATCATCAATCGGCAATCCTACAGGGATATAAAAGCATTAGGCTATTGGAGGCTCAACTAGGGAGTCGCGTACAATCCATCTTCAGGGACCTTCACTATGTTACACTCATGCTCTTCTTAAGTCAACGCCTTTCCATATGACATATTTCCCATGGGGAAATTAGGGTAGGTGTACAATCTTCAACTCATCCACTGTCCCGACTCATAATTGACTTATCCATTTTTAAATGATTTTAACTACTATATAGTCAGAATTATAGGATTTTGTGTATAATATATTTATAATTATAGGTAAAAATACAAATACGCTTACTCAACATTTCCTAATTCTTAAGATCGACTAACCTAAGCTCTAATACCAAATGTGACAACCCGCACCTCAACGGGTCCGAATTTTCGCTAAATCGAAAACTCAAGTCGACCAAAGTACGAATTGTTGGTTTGTTATCCTGCAATTAAATAAATGCATACCAGAGCACTATTGTTACTGGCCAAGATTGACACTTCCAATATCTAGTGTCCTTGTCAGTGCCAAGCATGCTTAAGGAAACATGTCCTTCCACTGTTCCCGTTTTGCACTAATACCTTTCCCACTAAATCTATCATGTGGGTTGTAATGAGGAGGGGATCAGAACAAAGTTCTGGTGATTGGTAAATTATATACTTTATACATAACACTAGTTTATGTTGATTGCCTTCCATCACATGTTATGTCCTTTTATTTTACTTAGTCGTTTCGATTCCATATACGCGTACAATATGCCCTATCTACCTGAAGTAGTCTATAACTACATACGTATGTGTGTGTATACCACAGTCTTCCTTTGGACCAAGACACTGTCCCTGCTAGTATCCATAACCCAACACCTCGTCAGGATCCATCATCAACGCAGTATCATGTCCTCTTCGTCATGCATACCAAGGAACTCTCATAGTGTCTAATAATGACGTGACAATAATTCAGTCGTATTCTATCTGGCCTTGGGGATTTACATACTTGTCTGCTTCTTATTATAAACTTAGCACGGGCTATGGAGGACTCAGCTCCACGGACTACCCGCACATTTTGAAAGACCTCACTTAAGGGTTGTTTAGCCTTGCCTTCTAACAATTAAACCAGCAAACAACTATGGCGGTGCATGAATTAAACGTGACCTACACTAGTAGGAGGTGTAGCCCGTTTAGGTGTAATCCTTATCTTTATGCCGACCGTTCAGGACCGATGATGTTCTCGATCTATATACAGCTCCAACTCCCTAATATGGTACCGAACACACTAACATAGTGTTAAGCCTTGCTCATCATCCTATTTAGATTGCCTAGCGCAATCAAGGCAATACCCCTACTAATAGTTCAAGCAGACCCTACCGAGGTATTCCTTCATCTATACATGAGTGTATAATTCCATGGGTCCTACAGTTGGATATGTCTCACATCAGTATAATCTATGCACAACCGCTGGTAGCCCCCTACAGTAGGTAAACTTCTATTGTGTAATACAATTGACCTCGCATTCCAACCCATTTTAAAGACTATGGCATTCTTATTTATCTAAGTTATTAGCCAACTTTAATAATTCACACCCATCATAAACGCATACTTGAGGCTACGTATATATATTTATATACTTGTTTAATTATCATGCCTCTAATGTTCAACAATTCATAATATTCCTTTACTTTTTAATGCATTTACTTCCTATCCTTTTTAATATCAATTTAATGTCATTTACCGATTTAATTAAAAGATCTAAATACCTTTTCCTATTTACTTTTCTTTCTCATTGTTGAATTTTTATTTCTATTTCTCTTTAACTTTTACCACTCTCCCTTATTTAGTGGACTTTCCATACCCGTATATAATATATAATTCTTGCCTTTATTCATTTCATTACTTTCCTACCATGTTATCATTTACTATTTGGTTTCCATCTTGTTCCTATTGCATATGCACGCACACATTACAATTTAACTGTTATCATGATCACAACTCCACTTCTTTAATTCATAATTAGGGATTTCTACATTTTAACGCACTGGAATTACATCTCCCTCAAATGAAAGGGTAACACTGTAGATCCAAAAAGGGAATTTGTGTTATGTTTGGAATTACAAAGAATTATGTTTTGTAAATATTGAAATAGACAGTACGGAATATGGTAAAATACCCATATTTTATACAACCTTTTCTTTTAGGCGCATTCCTTGTTATTTCAAATGATACACTTTTATTTATGAATCTTAACTTGATAATCCATAGAAATTTACATTACAACACACTACATTCCAATAATTAAAATACTATCTAAATCCCGATAATTTATTTTGATAACTCTATTTTTTTGGCAAGGCCAGCCCGTTTTTAAAGTGGACCGTCCACTTTTTATTACAACAAACGTAATAAAAAAACACAAGGAACATGAGATAGGCAGGATGCCTATGCTATAATACATGGTTTTTAAGGTGGTCCGTCCACTAAAACTAACTAGCTTAGAGAATAGGAGCTAGACAACATGTCTAGACTGCTAATAGAAAATGCACCGCGCAGGAAGAAATATCACTATAGTTTACCAATAGGCAAACCAAAATACAATGACCAAAACATATCCTAAGCAAACAATTACATAAGAGAGTGACAAAACACATTATAAGCTAGCAAGCAGCTAGCAGTTTACATAATTCAATTTTACACAGACATAATCACAAGAGGCATTAGCCAACAGCAGCCACAAAGCAAACCAGGGCAACACCAAGTTTGCCAAGGAGAAAATTACAACCTGAATTACACAAACAGCATCTTCCTGAGCAGATAGTTGCCAAAGAAATTGACAACGAGCATAACATACTAGCAAACTTCATGTACAGCAGTACCACTACAACCACCGAACACACAAACTCAGCCGTAGCAAGGCTATCACCATCGAGTGAGGCAGTAGAGGAGGACTAGAGCTGTGGAGAAGCACCCGCGAGGAGAAGCCAAAAACCACTCACAACCCCAAGAACATATCCAAAAAATATCTCATCATACAACCCAGATTCAAAACCAGACGCAATATACACACAACCAAAACTGATATCGCTCACCCGGGTCTTGAGTCCACTTCATGTATAGCAGTACCACTCTAATTTACATTTTACTTGCATCGGACATTTAAATCTACAAATATGAAACTACTACATAATTTATAAATTTTAGGGACCACTACTACCTAATGCTTTCCAAATTCTCATACATGCAATATTAAAATTAAGTTATAAATCACAGAATATGTAGGCAGGATTTATATATTCATTACACGTATACAACTTTAGCCTACAACTCCATGTTTACATTTAGGCATACATGAATAGATTTACAATGATATAAATCCAATATTATATAAAAATATATAATTTTTCACTCACTTTTTTAGCTTTCCAAACCTCTGGATCTAATCCCTATTATTTCAGTTTGACTCACCTTATTCTTCCTATTTGAATATACATATACCGCAACCATACATATACCTATCAGTCTAGATCTGAGAGGAGAATTGGATTTAATTTAGATTTTAGATCTGAATTTATTATTAACCTTTGCTTTGACTATTTGATTTGACCCTATTCTTCTTCTCTGTTATCCTTTATTATTCTCCACTTATATGTATGTGTATAAACTATAGATTTATTTAGGTTTAAGAATTTGTATAAAATAAAAAATTGTAGAGCTTTGCCATTGCTTCAGAAAATATGAGAATAAAAGTGAGGGGTTGGGCCCATATTTATAAGCGTTCGAATCAATGTCAGCCGCTAGATTCTTTTATTTTAAATTTGGGCCGTTCTTGCCTAAGTTTAATCTGCGTTGACCCTAACCCAACGGTTGACCGCCTTCCTTCCATTGATCCACCGTTAGCGATCGATCGGTCGTAGTGAGGGTGTCGACCGGTGGGTCTTCAGTTTTGCTATCTGATTTAAGAATTTCTTTTTGCTTTTTGTTATATTTGAGTAGATGTTGTAACGATAATTATATTTAACATTCAAGCTTTTGTTAATCAACGTTAATTAATTATTTATTTCCATAATCATGTATTTAATTATTTTTAATTCAACATTTTCAAATATTAATATTTTCTTCATTTGAACTCGGATTGTAAAACTTTATATACGATAATTGATCAGAAATTTGCCATGAACCCAATTATGCAAGTTTCATAGCCAAATTCCAATGTGTATAAAACTACCATATCTTGATGTTACTATTTATAAATTAATTTCCTTTTAACCAATTATCGTTAAAATTACGGGGTGTTACAATTGGACTAGGAGATTGAAATGTAAAAGGGATTGTAATTCCAAAATTTATGAACAAGCAAATAAGTAGGAAAATAATGGGCAGTTAATAGGGATTTGCGGGAATTAAATGGAGACATAAATGAAGACATAAATGTGTTTAATGGGACCGATTAAGGATTTTAATACGACATTTATGAGGAAACAAAATAGGTATAACATGTTGATTTAGAACGAATAAATAAACGTAATAAGTGATTGTCCAATTTGAATAATAATGACCATTTATTACAGACAATTGACATTTATGAGAGGTAAGTGTAAAATAGGGAATATACGTAATAAGCATGTAAGATAAGAATTAAATACTAGGAGGCATTATAATTTTCATAGTAGGAAATTATATAGCCTCAATAATACGTTTAGGATGAGCATGAATTAGTGGGCCTAGCCCAATATTTAAGCCTAGGATAATTGGTTTAGTTTAGAACGGGTTGGGATGCGAGGTCAGTAGAGTTACACAACATAAGTCCGCCATTCACTTAGAGACTACTAGCAGTTGTGTATAATTACTACTGATGTCGGACATTTCCAACCATAGGACCTCTGGAAAGGGATATGCATTTGTGTACATGTTTGGGAAAATATACTAAGGGTTCATCTTGGATTTGAAGTATTAAATGGCGCGGTATCTTTAGGAATGTCAATAGGTTTACTTCAGGGTGGAAGGTATTAAATGGTTATTTGGTCTGCCTCCTCCCTATATAAGAAGTCTTAGATAACCTACGACGGTACCTAAATAGAGAATGGGGTCTACTTTATTTCTAACAAGAGGTATTAAGTAACTAGGATGGGTATTTTTTCTTGACTTACATCAGGATAGTCTAAACAGGATTCCGACCGTGGGAGGTCGGTGGGCTATGTTAGTGTTGTCGCTGGATTGGTATTTAGTAGTAGGGTTAACTTATAGGCTATTACCACCAGCGGTCCTGAGCGATCGTTAGCAAAGATTTGGGTTATGCCATGATGGATTTCGCTTTCTACTAGTGTAGAATTCGTAAAAGATATACCAAGATCTCAAAGTTTAATTAATTGTTTGTTTATCGGAGGTGGACTGGTTAACATTTAGATAAGTCTTTGAGATGCTTTAATAATATGACAATTAAATTATAAATCCATTTTTAGAGGTCACTTGTCTCTGTAGCTAGGGCCGATTGACTAGTGATTATGTTATGGTCGCTTTGGGGTTGAGGTTTTAAATGGTCGTTGGGTCTGCCTCCTTCCTATTTATGAAGTATTAAGTGGTCGAGGTTTTCTTTCGGTAGTACAACACTTGGATACATATAGGCATATATATATATATATAGTTATACCTCGGAGAAGGTTGGATATATCATACACGTAGATGGAATTAAATGGAATAGCCGTGAATAATAGAAATAACACTTAACTAGAAATCAGTCGGCATGAATTAGTGTTGTGGATAAAGTATATAATTTTATAGTCACCAGAACATTGTTCTGACCCCCTCCTCATTACAACCAACATGATATATTTAAAGGAACAAGCTACTAGTGCAAGACGGAAATGGTAGATGAAGAAGTCTTCTCATTCATGCTCAGCACTGACAAGGCGACTAGATATCCAAGGAATAATATTGTTTCTAAGGCAGTAGCCTTAGTCGGTATATATGTATATCATATTTTTCTATTTCGTTATTTTTAAGTAAATAACTCTTTGATGTACTTATGTTTCATACAGATTACCAACACCAGCGGTCTGTACCCTAATGTACTTGGGTTTCGATTTAGTTGAAATTCGGGCCTATTAAGGTACGGGTTGTTGCATTAGGTATTAAGCTTAGGTTGGTCGATTATAAGAACTAGGACATGCTATATTTTTTCCTATAATTATATATATATATATATTATAAGCAAAAATCTATGAATACCGACTATAGAAGTAGTTACGACCATATTCTGAGAAGATGGATGTGACAACAATGAGTTGGAACTATAACAGAGTTAACTTTATACACTTACTCCAATTATCCCATGGAGTATAGGCCATTTCACAAGACGTTGACCAAGAAGAGCATGAGCGTGACATATAGAAGGATTCCTGAAGTTAAATGGTACCTGACTCCTTTGTTAGGCCTAAATTGCCTTATGATTATGGATTTCGATGGATTTCTAATTAAAGAAGTACATTTCATCCAGACAGATGGGAGATAAGAACCTATGTTATAAGCATTTGAAAGTAAGATGTGAAAAAGGATTGAGAAAATTCCCGTAGAAGGTGTTAATTAATCACCACAGGAGGATAACCAGATTTCTAGAATATACTTTTAACAAGAAGAGATTAAGAGTAAAAGGAATAGAGGAAAATTCAAAAAGAAATGACAATTAAAATCAATTTCTAAGTCCAACTCCATATGAAAGAATTTAAAAAAAGATTTTTAAAAATTCCTTGAAACGTTTTGAATTGGTCTTTCAAACGATTTATTGGAAAGTTGTTTGAAAAAAATAAGGAAATCTGGAAATTCTTAATTTAAAATTTGTTGGGTCAAAAGTTTCTGATTTAAAGGTTTTTGATAAAAGGGTTTTTTGTTTTTGCAATAAATGGAAAAGAGAGTGTACGTTTGGTTTGATGATTTTTCCTATTTTTCGAAGTTCTTTTTTTCAGTTCTTTATAAAGGGTGGATAAATGGAAATGCTACTTGATTGAAATAGGGTAAAGAGAATAGAAGGGTAAGAACACCCAATAATCAAGATAGGAAGAATATTCCCATATAGGAAAAATACAGTGAAAAACAGCTGAAATAGATTTATCATATCTCTTTTCATTAAAGAAAAGCCCAATGACTAAAGCAGTAGGTGAATGCGCTGTAGTGAGTCCATAGGGAAGACAATAAAAGAGGAAAAGAGCTATGTAAAGGGAAGATAGTTGAAGGCAATTAAGTAGGATAAATTTTAATAGTAGTACACAATATAATTGGTTTGGTTTGGTTTGGAATGGGTTGGGAGTGAGGTCAGTAGTGTTACATAACATAGGTTTTCCCTTCACTTAGAGGCTACCAATAGTTGTGTATGCTTGCTACTAATTTGGGACATATCCAACCGTAAGACCTGTGGGAAAGGGATATTTGTTTATATAGGTGTAGGAAAATATACCAAGGGTTCGCCTCAGATTTGAAGTATTAAACGGCTCAGTACCTTTAGGGATGTCAAGGGATGTCAAGGGATTTACTTCAGGATGGAAGGTATTAAATGGTCATTGGGTCTGTCTCCTTCCTATAAAAGAAGTCTTAAATAACCTACGACAGTATCTAATAGGGAAACGGGGTCTGCTTCATTTCTAATAAGAGGTATTAAGTAATTAGGATGAGTATTTTTCCTTGACTTACATTAGGATAGTTTAAACGGGATTTCGGCCGTGGGAGGTCGGCGGGCAAAGTTAGTACTATCATTGGACTGGTAGTAGTGCTGGCACATAGGCTATGACCACCAACGGTCCCAAGCAGTCGTTAGCAAAGACTTGGGTTATGCCCTGATAGATTTCGCTTCCTACTAGTGTAGAATCCATATGGGATACGCAAATACTTTAAAGTTTAATGGTTGTTTGTTTACCAAAGGTGGGCTAGTTTACCCTTAGATGAGTCTTTGAGATGCATTAGTAATACCGCAACTAATTATAAAGTTATTTCTAGGGGTCATCGGTCTTTGTAGCTAGGACCGATTGAATAGCGGTTACGTTACGGTGGGCCCACTTTGAGGTTGAGTATTAAATAGTTGTTGGGTCTGCCTCCTCCCTATTTAAGAAGTATTAAATGGTCGGGTTTTTCTTTTGGGTAATACAATGCTTAGATATATATATATATATAGTTATACTTCGAAGAAGGTTTGACATATCGTACATGTAGTTGGAATTAAATGGAACGGCGATGAATAATAGACATAACACTTAAATAGAAATCAATCGGCATAAATTAGTGTTATGGATAGAGTTTGTAGTTTTTCAGTCACCAGAATGTTGTTCTGACCCTCTCCTCTTTGCAACCCACTTGATAGAGTTTGAGGGACAAGCTACTGGTGCAAGACGGGAACGGTAGATGAAGAAGTCTTCTAATTCATTCTCGACACTGACAAGACGACTAGGCATCCAAGGAATAATATTAATTCCAAGATAGTAGCCTTAGTCGATATATATGTTCTATTATATTTTTCTATTATGTTGTGTTTATATAGATAGCTCTTTGATATACTTATGTTTATTACAGGTTACCAACACTAGCGATCTGTTCCCTAATGGACGGGTTTCAACTTAGTCGAAATTCGGGCCCATTAACATGCGGGTTGTTACAGATCAGTCCATTTACGTACAAGTTCTAATCACTAGTTCGAATGCAGTGTTTCTAGATGATTTGCACTGGTAAGGCAAGGGTTTTTACATGATTCTTAAAGGCGAGCACTTGAGTCGGTTCTTGGGGAGGTTGAGAGATTTCCAAAGCATGACTCTAGTCATGCGAGGAAGTTTCAATGGTCTAACCAAGGATCCAGATAGGAGTTCACATGAGAGGAGTTAGGTGGTCGACCCTTGTGTAACAAAGAAATCGTTCAAACGAACAAAGGAACGTCGTAATTTATAGTATAGTATGGTTTGGAATGCTTGTGATAGCTCAGGGGAATGACTTCTCAACTAGTTTGTGAAGATTCGAATAATCTTCTAAGCAGTGATATGATACTTGCCTAGGTTAGCGTCATGGTACACGTAGTATATTATCCTTATCAACATTGTGCGGTTGAGGCGAGATTGAACCCGGGCGAACCGAGGCATTTGTTGATTTCCATTTAATGATGATTTAATTAAGTAGGATTTTCTCCTTTGGAGAATGAGTTCAGTACGGAGGAAAAGGAAAGTTAGGGCTTAGTTAGTTAGATTTATTTGAGAGTTTTAAGATTCGATAATCTAGCATATTGTAGAAGTTTTTCTTTTCGTAGCAGGAGGTGTAATAGTCTTTCATGTATCGTATTTATGAAAGGAGTTACACCACTTAAGCATTTTGTCCATCTTGGATGTCAAAGAGACTCATCGGAGTTTATAGTTGCCAAGCACGTTTCGACTATAGTTGGTCACTATGCGTTGATACAGACTCTTTGGTATGTTTCATTGTTTTGTACACTTGTTGTTGCTAAATATTATTTGATAATTGCTTGTTGTTGCTTGCTATTATTTGATTGTTACTTGTTGGTTCTTGGTGTTATTTGATTGTTGCTTGTTATTGCTTGCTATTATTTGATTGTTGCTTATTGTTGCTTGTTGTTGTTTGTTGTTGTCTGTTGTTGATTGATTTTTATTGCTAGTGTTGCTTTCTTTGTATGTTTGGTAGTATGTTTGTAAATTATTGTAATCCATTTCTACTTGTTATCTATTTGGTTACTTGTATGCTAACTATAATTACCTGTTAAAGTATGTTCAGGGAGAAAGAGAGCTACAACTATCTAAAATAGATCATATATCATCCATGCCCACTTTAGGGTCGAGATGGGATGTATACAAGCCCATTGCCTTTGATATGACTCAAGGTTGATAGTATATTTAGGTACTGAATTATTTGAGCGTACTCTCCAACTGATAGTCATGTACGATTGTGGTGGTATCAGTTGCTACGCTTGATTGTACATGTTTTAATATCATATTGTTGCATTAGAGATGTGCTTGTTGCACATTTAGTTGTAACATGTTTATTTGAGATGCTTTTTGGACGGTTGCTATATATGGTTTGGCATGTTTACATTTATGATATACCATTGCAATTGTGTATAATCCTCTTTGTTGAGTACATGGTTAGGAGCATGTAAGCAGCTATGTGCTATTGGGATGCTTATTCGCATCTAAATGGCATGCTCTTGCTGTAAAAGATGTACGTAAGGTCTGTAGTGTAGATAATATGGATATATATATATATATATATGCCTATATGTCCTCAGAAATGAGATGTCTCGGAGATGGGATGTCTTGGATATGAGATGCATATATGTGTTGTTTTGGGATTTAAGGTATTTATATAATGAAAATCTCTTAAGCATAGTGATATCCTATTTTCTGTATACATAATTCCTTATTTTTAGGAGACCATACCAAGAGGGTGTGGTTAAACCTTTAAATAAATAGTATTCATTATTTACTACTTTGCCAAAATAATTATAATTATTATATATAATATTTTCTCAATTTTGCTTGTATTTATAGGAACCCATATTTTAACATTACTCACCATAATTTTTATGCTTAAGAAATATTTTTATCACTTCTATACAATGTAATATTGTCATTGTATATGATTCTAGAATTGTTTGATTTTTAGTACTAGCAATAGTCCTTTTAGCATATAAAAACGCATATAGTACTCTTTTCATTTTAAACCTTATTATAACTCAAACCACATTTTTTGTCAAAAGGCCTAGAATTAGATAAAATCATATTAAAATCATTTTGACCTTTGTTAAAATTGATGAATTTTTCAATTATTTTATTAAAATTTTCTTTATATTTACAAATTTCTTTTTCAAAATTACCATGATTTTTTTCAAAATATCGATTTCTTAATTAGTATTATCATTTAAAGGATAGTTTTCTTTTTTAAGAACAAAAATTTGAGAATTTGAATTATTTAAATAAATTTCAAAATCATTTTTCAAATCATTAAACTTATTAGAAAATTCTACATTTTCTATTTCTAAAGGCTTGTTTGATTTTTCAAGGTGATCCAATTTAGGAGTAAAATTATCTAAAAAGAATTTTAATGAGTTATTTTCATTTTCTAAAGTTTGTTTTTCTACTTTTGACATTTCAATTTCAAGCTCATATTTATTCAATTTTTCTAAGTTTTCTTTATGACTCTTCTTGAGATTTTTTAATTTCCTAAATAAATCACCACAAAACTCATATAACTGATCATAAGAATTATGTACCTCATTGATGTCGATGTTGCCATGCTTTCATCAATAGTAGCTATGTAGCATGTATTTTGGTCTTTGTTGTTGGCTTTGCTTCAAATGGATCTTCATCTTTCATTGGCCATAGTTATAGGATGTTGTTATAATATGTAGAACACCAGGCTCTGATACAAAATGAAAATACCTTCATGTGGAATTTTAAACACCAAGCTGGCCTTCAAAGGTCCCTTGGACATAGGTCTTACATTTATTCTCTCGACCCACACCAACTTCTGCATGGGATGTGTAAGGGTAAGAGCTAATGCTCTGCCATATATAACACTATCAAAACCCCTATCATGCTTCGACCTACCTTGATACCAAATGAAAAGTCAAGGTGTTCGGGATGGAATATGACCGAATGTATATCATCCTAGAATATAACAATAAATGCGATAGAAACAGTAAAGTGGATCACATAGTCAAATTTATACTCGGTTGGAACTTCCATCCAACATTTAGCCCCAAAACTCCTTTCTAGAATTTCACTAAACAATCCTTGCTTCATCCAGAGGAATAGGTTTCTAAACTACTAGACAATCAAACTGGAATTCAACTCAACTACCTAAGGATACCGCAACATGACTTAACTTTGCTGACTTCTTGGACTTTAACAATAAGTAGAAAATAATGGACTTGACCTCATTGTGTCTTAGTAAACTAACATGTCAATACCGTAGTACAAAATCCCTATAACCCTCATAAATGATAACGAGTGGTGGTGTGGAGGTTTAGGAAGTTATTCGATCAAAATCCAAGGATATACAGTTGAATGATCGCTGGTTTGAGATTAAATAGTAATCAGAATATTTATTTAAATGTGCATAGCAGAAATTAAAGATTGGAGAAAAAATCAAAGCAAGAATTGTTGAATTTGTCCTAGAATGATTTAGAGTATATATAATTGGTTTAGGGTTATATTTGAGTGGTTTCTACTATTGAAAATGAAGAGAAGAACCTGTCGGATAAAGAGGAAGAGGAGTGAAGCGAAAAGTCACGACCAAAAGTTTAAAAATCGACTTAGAAATTTTTTATTGTCAACTTCTGGGAGAATCATTAGGAACGTCGGGGTAGATTAAGTGCAGGACTAGAGTGGGAATAGTGTAGGACCAAAATCGGGCATCTTGCTTTAGGCTCGGGTATGGAATGGTGACAGCAACTTTGGGTTCGGAGAATAGTTACTTCGAGGATGACGCAAGGAAATCCCAAAGTTGATAGGAGTAATGGAAAAAATTCAATTTTTTTGAATAAAACCTATTTTCATTTTGATTTTTGTTTATGACTTTTTGATACTTAAAAAAATTCCACAAAATTAAAACATTACCATAAAAATCATAGGGTCCTCATCAACACAAAGTGGTTTCTGACCATTATGAACTCACAAGTTGTATATTTTCCCAAAGAAACAAGTGATCACAATCCCATTTTTATTACACTTGAATAACTCAATGCCAAAATCCTATCCCAAACCATTCAAGTTTAAGAATCATTGGAATTGGATCAAGAGTATGAAATCATAGTTGAATCCCATCTAAATTTGTCATAATACATATATTGTATACAACCTTTTGAACATGCAGAATAAGGTGAAAAACATACCAAGAAACTGGAGTGAAAATCAATAAAACAACAGTTCTAGAGTGGAGGAATGTAAAGCAAAATGTCAATTACTTCAAAATAAATTAGATGTAGGCCAAAATCAAATAAATTCCTAAGGGTTTTTCAAAGCCCTAGAAAAAATTAAAAACTAATATGAAAAAACAAGCTTTGGATATAGAGCAAAATCAAATTGCAACTAGTTAAAATATAGGAACGGGAGCAATAATTTTTTTCATGCAAAAATGAACATCAGGAAGTATTACAACAACATGCATAACTCGATTTTTTTAAAAATGGAATAACAGCGAAAACACAAGAAGTTGCATAGGAAGTAGTCAAATATTACACTGAATTATTTAACAAGAAACCCAACCAGAACACTTCCCTCGCATCATTGTCAAAAAGAAACTAACAAAATGTGGCAAAAACTTCCTCAATGGAAAAAATTTAACTAAACTGAAACCAAACATGCCATTTCATGTTAATAAAACTTCCCCTGGGCATGGTGGATTCAATTCATGCTTTTAGAAGCATCACTAGGAAAACCTCTAATGTCAAATAGTGGACGAAGTAAAAAATGTGTTTGAAACAGGTAACATAATTAGGGAGTGGAATCATACTTTTCTTAATATGATTCCCAAATGTAAAACCCTAGTTCAATTTCGCAATACAAACGAATTGCATGTTGTTCTATGCTTTACAAAATGACTACTAAAGTGCTAGCTTGCAGAATCAAAATTATCTTTAAAAAATTAAAATTAGAAAACCAAACAACATTTATTTCAAAAAGAAATATATTTAAAGGCATCATGTTGGCCTATGAAAATATCAGGAACTTTAATAATAAAGACAATAATAAAATGTGCACTAAATTTGATCTGAAGAAAGCATGTGATAGTGTTAAGATAAACTTCATAACTCACACGATGAGGGAAATGGATTTTTATACAAAATGGACTAAAGTCATTAAAACATTAATAGAATCACCCTCTATCTCAGTGATTATTCGAAGCAGTCCATTTGGCTTTTTTGAATCAAATAGAGTTATTAGACAGTGTGACTCGCTATCCCCTTGTCTCTTTACTATTCAAATGGAATATTTTCTATCATGATGGATCTAAAGGAGCAATCAAACAAAGTTGAATCCACTCTGTAAAATTATCCATCAATTACACAACTAATTTATGCTGATGATTTACCTATCGTCATGCAAGCTAATAAAAATGGGGCAAATATAATCACAAAAAATTTCAGCAAACTTGAAATAATGGAGTGGATTGTAGTTGAACAATGATAAAATCAAGTATTCTTTAACAAACTATGCAACATCAGTCAGAAAATATTGGAAATTCTTAACATAAAAGAGGGTAAACTTCCAATAAAACATATGGGAATTCCATTGTAAGTTACGCATATCAGAAAAAACAATTTCAATAATTTGGTGGATATCACCCTTTAGAAAATAAAAGGGTGGGAAAGTAAATTGCTGTAACGACCCGGAATTTTGGACATTTGAAATTGGAATATTTAATTGATTTTAAATATTTAAAAGTTAATTTTTAACTTAAATTTCAAATATAACTAATTATTGGATAATTAAATTGTTGAATTTAATAATTGGAAAATGGATAAAATATTGAATCAGGAGTTTTAAGCTTGTTAAAAATAATTTGAAGGCTTATAAAATTTATATTGATAATACTGAAGATAATAAAGCTTTAAAGTTGAAATTGGAAGTTATTCGTTCAGTTTTAAAAATATATCGTTTAAATTGACATTTAAAATAGTCTTCCGAGGCACAGTCTCGGATTTTGACGAAACCAGTTCCATTGGATCCGTAATAATGTATTATTATCGAATTTCAGATTTTGTAGTGTTTGGAGTTATCGTTTGGTCGTAAGGTATTTAAACGCGCTGAAAATTATATCGAAAGTTCAACATGATAACTGGGTCCACAAAGCTATCTTCTCCATACGATCGAATTAGGACTCGAAACCTTTTCCATTGCGTTCGGAATAGGGGTATAACATTATGAACACCTAGCGGCACGCCTCGATAGGAGGTCGAGATTTTAAGTTGCGAAATCGAGACGGTTTAAAATTAAATAAAATTGATTGACATTTATGTTCACATCAGCCGTTTCTTCTCAAACTCAATCACTGTAGCTAGGCAATTCCTTCACGTAAGATAGTTTGAACACGCATTCTCCCCTTTATATCACGTCCATCTCCTTTCAAATTCAGAATCCTCTGTTCAAAAAGATATGATAAGAAGAACGTAATGAGATTCGTTCGTTCAACATACAGAACGAAATAGAAACTCTCGTTCAAAATCAAAATTCAAAATTCCGTTCCAGTTTAAAATCACGGCTTTTAAAATAAATAAAAAGATGGGAATGCAATCCTTGCGATTCTAAATCGAATCGTTTGAAAGAGGGGAAAGGGCGATCGAATTCGATTGCGACTTCGAGTCGCCACCTGGAGCAGGAAGGGAGGCGCGGCCAGTGGTTCGCACGTGCGATGGGGTGAGCTTGGTTGGCTGTCGTCATCGACTTCGACAGAGAGATGGCAGGGGAAAGGGGAGCCGCTCACCTAGGGTTTGAGCGAGTCATTGGGAAGTGGCCGATGTGGTTGTGGAGCGTCGGCGTCTGGGTTTGTAGTCGAGATGGTGAAGGAGGATTTGGTCGTGTGCGATGCTGGAAGCGGCGGCTTTGGGTGGTCGCGAAGGGGGTTGGAAGTGAAATGAGTTCAGCGACATGTCGAAGGAGGTGGAGGGTGTGATTCGAAGGCAGCGAGGTATATCTGCAGTTTTATTTTCTTTTTTTCAATTTAAATATATATATAATATGTAGATAAGGTTTTGAAAGGATAAAGTAGGAATTTTAAAATGTTTGAAAGTTTATATAAAATCAGATTTTGGAATCTATATAGATTTTTTTTAGTATATATGTAGTTACAAAAAAATAAAAATAAAAATACATATACACATTGTAAACCTAAGGTTTAATTTTAAAAATATGTATTAAGGTGATTAACTTGTTTAATTAACTTATTTAATTATTTTAGTTACTGAAAATTATTTATCATAGGAAGATTAGTTTAGTTGAATTATTAGTTATTAAGTTTATTTGATGGTAATTTATTTTAGATTATTTCAAATGTTAATAAACCATATAATGTTTATACAAGGTCAAAAATCGTGAGACGAAGTCGAGATTGAAGTGGATTGCAAACAAAAATAAAGGTGAGATTTTCTCACTCATTTGGATTACCCTGTTAAAAATTAAATGTTAAATTTAAATTATTACATGCTTGACTTGATTGATAAATTTATAATTTATCTGTTGGATGTTATATATATATATATATAGTAGTATATATATTAGTATTGGAGTGATATTCCTGCATTATATAGCGGATGAGACCCTATGCGCCCCGCATAATAGCGGATGGCCCTATATACCGCGATATCCCCCTCGAAGTGGGATTGGTAATTTTATATTATGCTAATATCCGTGGATGCAGGGAAAATAAGTTGGAGGGATCCAACTGTATTCCTCAAAAATGTTGAATTTATTTTCATTTCAGTGATATGTGAAATGTTGAAAATCTGTAATAGATTATGTTGGAAAATTAAATTTATTGGATGCTATGACATTGCTGGATATATTCTCGGCATTTTAAAACATCAAAAAAATAAATATTTATTATTTTTAAAGGAAATAAAAAGGGGGATTGTAAAGTAAGAGATTTATAGTAAGGATGGATAAATTTAAAAGTAATGAATTTGGGAAAAATAAAAATTTTGATTTTAAAATTGTACTGAATAATTTCTAAGTATGGAAAGATAAGATTTTTGGGATATCGAATAAAAGGATTTAATAATGGGACTTAAGCGATTTGTTAAGTATAAAAGTAGATATTTTTAAATTCGAGATTTAAAATAGATTTGAGGTAAATAAAGAGGGAATTTGAAAAATAAAATGTGGAATTAATGTTTCAGATTTAAATCAAGCTTTTCAAATCATATAAACGCAGTAAGATCTGAAATTAGTGGATTTTGGAATGCATTAGGAAATTTATTTTAAAAATGGAGTTCAATTTTGGAAATCGATTTAAAAATCGGTTAAGTGTGGTGAAACGGGAAATGAGACTATGGGGTTTATAAACGAGGTTTATAATATAAAGTGAAGTAAAAATATCAGTGGATATTTGAGATTGTAAATTCATGGTGGGAATTTATAAGGAGATGGTAAATCGTTTTTAAAAATAAATGGTGGTTTATTTTTAGAAAATGTGAGAAAGAAAATTTACGGGATTGGAACGTAAATTAAAACTGGAAGTAAATCGAGAAGGATTTATAAATGACAAGGCCAGCTTTATTAAAGTGGAAATGTATTTTTCTGGAAAGTTAAGTATATTTTCAAAGAAAGGTTTTTAAGTATAAATTAGAAAATCAAAGGTGTTTAAAAGAATATTTTATAAATATGTATTATTCAATGGTTTAAAAATTTTAAAGTAAATATTAATTAAGTTAGTTATAATAGTTAATTATTTTTAAAGGTTAAATTAGTATTAGGATTTTAAAAGGGTAATTATTTAAATATTTATATTTTATAAAATAGCTTTTATCTTAAAAGTAGTTTTTGGCTAAAGTTTTTACTTGGAGAATTATTATAGAATTTCATAAGTATTATTTGAATAAAGTGATTTAGTAGCTTTATTTTAAATATTTCTAAGCGTATATTTTTGGATAAAGAGATTTATGTATTTTAAATTCAATTTAAAGGAGATTTAAGTGTTTTTAGTGGAAAATGGATATTTGGTTGAATTGATTGTTAATTTGATAGTTAAATAACCGAATATCAAAAATCTGGACCCAGATATAACTTTGGAAATATCTAGAAGAGGTACGGGAATTATATAGTACAGTTACCGTTCGAGGTGCTATACTGTATGTATAAACTCATTTGTTCTTCTAGGACGTTTATAAGGAAATCCATCCACAAAACGGTTAGGAGGTGAACTCCGATCTTATTTTTGTCTGTTTATTTCCTAAAAAACCGGGGTTGAGTTTACCAGAAATAGCGAACGTTGTTTTCGAAGAGACCAGGATCAGATTTGCAATCCGAAAACCACTTCAATCCAATGAGTACGTTTTCATGATGAAGACAAGAGCTTGGGGTCGAAGATGGAGCAGTGAAGTGCAAGGGCTAATCGCTACTAATCCTGAGGGTGATTCCAAAATGGATGTAGTAGGATTAGTGCCTTCGATTTCGTTCGGACCGGGAACAGACTTGTATGGATGAATGCTATCAGAACATTGTCGTTGGAGGACAATGAGCATTCTACGGGAATGTCCTAAAAAGGTAACACTTAGCCTCGAGCCTCATCAACCACAAATGACTGAAAATCAGGGGATATGCAGCAAGGCTAAGTGGGTGGCTCCCAAGTAGGGTAAGGTTTCCCCTATCTAGAGTCCCTTTTTATTTTGGCTGTGTGGGCGGTTGTTGATCCCAACCGCGGGGTGATCTTATTCGGGCTATCCAGTAAGGGATAGTTCCGGTCTTGTGTTGCAAGGGATCCCGGAGTGGTCCTCGGTACGGTGTTTCTAGACAGGTACCATGACAGGTGGTACCCTAGTGCCTAGTCATTCAGTTGAAATCCATTCTCCAATAAGCGTCATACGGTTTTGATTGTGCCCAACTATGCTGGAATGTGAGATGCAAGCATTTCAGCTATTTAAATAAGTATTTGTACTTAGACACTATTATATATCAGAGGATTTTGATATAAAAGGTTTTGGTTATCGTAAGGTAAAAACCGGACATGTTTATTTGTGTCGTGGTCTTACGAGATACCTTTGATTTTTAAAGGATTTTGAAAACTCTAATAATTCAAATTGAGTGTGTTTCTCACACTGGTTTTCCAGACTGACTCGGGTGTTATTTTATTATAATGCTTGGGTCAGACCGAGTATTACATATACATGATAGGATGCTGTGGAGTTCAGGAGACAAGCTGGAAGACGAAGACGTATATCACGTATCTGATTTATATTCCGCTGTGTATAGTATGATGTATATTTAGCTTTTGTGAGGACAAGTTATTATGACTGTCCAACATTGTGCTATTGATTGTGTTGTACTCTGATGATGTAATGTATAAGAACAGTTATAGTTCTTTTTGTATAAAGATCAGTTGTTATCTATTATATATTGTTCCGCTGCGATTGTGAGATTTTGATGTTGTTCTCTATTTTCTTCTTCTACCACTATCTTCTTTTCCCTAACGATCTGGTATTTCCGGCATTCGATTGTTCGGCATGTAATACAGTGAACGTATTGATGTCGATTTTCGGGCGTCGAAAATCTCGGGTTGTTACAATTGCTTAGCATGGCTAGAAAACTGGTGTTGATCAAAGCGGCAATATACCCTACATTAGTTATTGGATGTAAAGCTTTAAGGTACCAATAAACATAATTGATACCATTAATCAAATGTGCAGCAAATTCTTATCGGGTGGTAAAAGAAACAAAATTCTTTGGGATTTGGTGAAAACCCTTAAAGAAGGAGGATTTGGTTTGAAAAAACTAAAAGACATCAATGAAGTTTTCTACTTAAAAAGATTATGGAAAAAGTTTAATGGAGATTCATTATATGTAATGTAGTTATAAAATAGATATTTAAACACAAATAACATTTGAAAAATGAAAATTGCAAATAATCTTTCTACCACCATGAAAAATACGCTAATGGTTAAACAAAAGATCTACACAATTTTGACAGGAAAATAGTAAATAGGAGCAGCACCAGTCTATGGTTTGATCCATTTTTGGATGGATGATTAATTAATAGACTGAGATATGCATCTCTGGAAAGTTTAGGTGGATAAAACCATGAAGTCATTCACATAATAATGGATAATGATTAGAAATCAGAATTGTTAGAACCCGCTAGAGGCATCAGTATTGAGATATCACAGACCATTATTATAACAATAAATCTAATGAAACCTAACACTGCAATTTAAGCAACAATGGAAACTTTTAAAGAAACCTGGAAAAAAAATCAGAGTACAAATCAACAAAGTGTATACGTATAAAATAGTGTGGAATAACAAAGCAAACCCTAAAATGAAATTCTGTCATTTCAAAGCAATCACAAATCAGCTTCCATGCAAAATCAAACTCATAAATCAAGGCAAGTCATTCAATAGTGAGTGTATACCGTGTAATAAAGAATATGAAACACTTGTTCGCCGAATGTCATTTAAGTAACTAAATATGGAAATAGGTGAGATTAAAACACGAAAATCCAATAATTCCAGTATGTAGCATACCAAACATTACAACTGAGATGAATATCTTAACTATAAATTTTAGAACAAATTAAGGATTTCGGAGTTAGCTAAAATCAATTTATCTTGTGTAGTTTGGTCGATATGGTGCAAAAGGAACAACAGATTATTTAACCAAACTTTCACATATAAAAGGAGTATATGCGAATCAATCAACAAACATTGCAAAATTCTTATGCAAAAGCTGGGATAAAAAATTATTGAAACTTGTTTTGCGAAAGGAATTCTAGAGTTATAGGATATACCAAGTCCAGTTCTCTACCCACCTGTGCATTTAAAGCCCCGCAAAATCCCCGTTATAGTGCATAGTGCTCTTTGAGCATTACATCATTTCAATTTAGCACTATTAAATAGTGTTAGTCCCTGAGGAGTTGGTTTTGATGATAACAACCTTACTTAGAATTAGATTATAAAATATATAATACTAACATTATTGTGTAGATATATATAGATATGTTTGCAGGTACTAAAGAATGAAGAACTGTACAGTATAAAGATTCAAGATCAAAGATTGAAGATATCAAGATTCAAGACTCATGAGTATCAAGAATTTCAAGAGTTCAAGTTTCCAAGATAAGTTATATAGTTAGGAATATTGTTAAAACTCATAGAAAGGCACTGACATCTTAAAATCTATTTTATTCGTGGAATGGAATTCACTTTGTGCTCGTTAAAGGGATGGAACCTACGAAAAATCTAGTGGAACATCTTTTTGTATCCACTTACTTTTATTTCAAAATGATTTTCAAAATATATAGCTTGTTTTTCAAAATGAGTTTAAACATTCCTATTTAAAAAACCAAAATCATCTGTCCTGGTTTTTCAATATATTTTAGCCTCAAAAATATCCTCAGTTTTAAATATCCTTAGTTTTAAATATCTTTGATTTTAAATTATTATCCTAAGTTTTTAAACTATAATTCTGATATTAATATATTTAGCTGTTTTATATATTTATACTTAAGATTTAAATATAAAAGTATAGAAAATTATTATATATATTTTAATATTGTTCTCTATAGCTATTTATGTATTATAACTATATATAAGTATATTTTAAAGTTTAAATATAAGTATAATATAATATAGAAATTATTTTCAAAGAAAAACAAATCACCAAAAATTACAAGGGCATGTCGACATGATCACATGTACCCCTGTCGACATGGTGACAGTTAAATTGTTTTTTAAAAGAAGTGTCTATTCGCCACATCCCTTCACCAATGGACATGGCTATTGATCTACTATAAATAAAGGGTGTTTTCAACGAATTTTAATCACTTTTTTATCTGATTTAACTTCTCTTCTTCTCCACTTTCTTATTTACAAATTACACCATTACTCTGTCGAAATCAATATCGAATCTAACTAGATAATTTCTGGTTTTGATTCTCTTCACTATCTCTACAAGATCCAAGTGCTAATCTGAGTTATAGACTTTTTGTAATCAATTGAGCGAGAGAAGGTGTGATTGTAGCCCTGGAAATCAATTGGGTGAACTTGTTACCCCGGAAATCAAGTATCTCTACCCAGAGGATTGTGATTCTGGAGGGTGTACCTCATAGCCTTGAAACCGAGGGTTGTAATTGTTGAATTGCTTTTGAAAGGAAATCCCTACTTAGTTGTGCGGGACTGGATGTAGGGTAACTCCGAACCAGTATAAAATCCGGTGTGTTCTTTCCTTTACTGCTTTTACTTTATATTGCATCTGTGTTTGATTCTGTGTTCATATCTGTGTCTGATTAGTGTATACATTGTTAACAAATTAAGATAAACTCAAAAAGATTAACAAATTTCTTAAAACACTATTCACCCCCCTCTAGTGTTAATTCTAGCCTTAAGATCCGTAATCCGCATTCCTCACATTTGGTATCTGTTTGCACCAAAAATGGGCACAACACTCTTCGGAAGTTTTTGAAGAGATAAAAGTGAAGAATGAAAATTAAAACTGTGGGTTATCTAACAAAAACTCCAAATAGCAGAAAGTAAATTGCGAAGACAAGCGATTTAGAGTGGTTCGGCGTTTTGCCTACGTCCACTATGAAGTTTTATGATGTTATTGCTCGATACTTGAAGATTACAATTCTTTATACTGTAATACAACTGAATTTATATGCTAAGTCTCAATCTAAAGCAGCGGCGGTGTTCCGGAGTAGATCTGGCAGAATCTGGGCGCTCTTCAGTACTTAGAATTCTCTGACCCCCTTTCTGAATGACTAGGGGCTCTATTTATAGGTGTAGGAGGCTGATATTTCGCCTAAAATGAGGGGAGACCAGTTCTGGTACGTTAGGGGGCCCACATGGCCGAAATCTGGAGATCTGGGCCCACTTTGGGATCGATTCGACCCTTGGTTCGAATCGATCAAGAAATCATCCAATCGAGCTGAAATTTGGTGTGATCATTCTTCATCATGTGCTTAAGCTTCTGTGAAAATTTCATTACATTTGGACTTGTAGAACTCGAGTTATGATCGATTCAAGGTTGGATACTTGGCTGAAATGTCTCTTCGAATCGATCTCCTTCGACTCGGTTCCTTCGAATCGATCGTCTCGACTCGATTTAGCATGTCTTCGCGATGACGCGGCGCGCCTCCTTCGTTCCGATCCGTCTTGTGCTCCGAGTTGCCCGGGTCGACTCCACGTTTCTAGCTGTCGTGGCCTAGTGGATTCGAGGTAGTGGGCTCGTAGTCATACTCGTTCGAATCGATCAAGGCTTACCTCGGTTTAATTGATTCGAAGTTACCTTGACAGGGTGGACTCGAAGTAGCTTATGGGATGGAGTCGAGGTGCATCTACTATATGGATTCGAAGTAGAGGAATGCCTAACGGGCTCGAACTGTTGGATTTTAGTGTAGTCTTGTTTGGATGGATTCAAACTAAGGAGTGCTCGATGGATTCGAAGCCAGGCAAAAAGATGGATTCGAAGGAAGGCTTCCACGATGGATACGAAGCACGTAAAACTTGATGGATACGTGGATGATGGAGTCGACCTTGATGGATTCGAATGGATCCTGCTCTGATGGATTCGAATAGCATTCCTACCTCATCGATTCGAACATAGGGCCTTTTATGGATTCGAATACAAGGCTGTCTCCTCCATTTTCGTTGGTGACATCTTGAGCGTACGAACTCGGATTGACCCGAGATTTGGAACATTGGTTCTCAAGACTCTACTTGTCATGTCTTATCAATTGTAGCCCGATCCAGACTCAGACAAAATTCATCGATATCCATAGCGACCCTTGCACGTAGTTGGCCTCCGAGACAATCTGTCACTGGTTTCTAGTCAAGTCCTTGGTGTCACGGCCTTGCCAAAAGGCGGGATAACATTTGCCCCCCAAAGTGCATCTTGTGTAAACATGACGTGCTTTGAAAAGTTGCAGTCTCTCATTGGATAGCTATGACATGCTTTACCGAAAGTTGCATTCTGTATCGCAGTAATCGACCGTCGTATAATTGTGACTAGCTGTTAGGTTTTTGAGTCATGACGAGATGAACATTTGATCCCTGTAAATGATAAAGACCAAAACATTAGTCAGAAATACGTGCATACATGTATTATCTTGACTTTGGTTAACGTTGCGTGATCGCAAGTCGTTGTCAGTTCGGTTTGCTATCGAAATCTGCATCGGTCCTCTCCTGAACCGGTTTGAGACTCGAGTTAAAACATTGCTTTTATGATTGCCTATGATCATCCTCTTGTATTGATCCTCTCCTGAATCGGTACAAAGAGTGGACAAGAAATTTTTCATATTGAAACGATTCGTCCATTTGATCGGTGGTATTTGATGGATTCGAATCTATGTTTCTTGATCCGCTTCGAGTTGATGGTTTCGAAGTAGGTACATTGAATCGATGGTGCACAGTGACCCAGGTTCATCTTCTGTTGACTGCTTTGAATCAATGGTTCTTTGAATCAATACTGCATGGATTCGAAGTTCTCTGAGTTGGTGGAGTCGAAGTCGTGAATGCTCGAACCGATGTCTTTTCGAAACGATGGTTCATGGGGTTTGTGCTTCGAGTCGATGTTGTCTTGTATCGATGTTGCTGAGATGGGTTCGATCGTGCAAGAAGATTCGCAGGAGATGGATTCGAAGTAGTGGGTTATAATCGATTCGAAGCCGCCGTAACGAATCGAGTCGATGCCCTTACCTGTTGAAGCCGGCCAGTTGTACCGGGAGGCGAATCGTCATATTTCTTCTATATATACCGGGGTCCTATTCATTTCTCACTTTTTTACCTTCGCTTTGATTTCCTGTATCTTCGAATCGATAAAAAACCTTGCAAACAAAGCCATTTGTTCTTCTTCGAATCAATCCAACCCTTTCCATTTTCAACTCATATTTAGGTAGGCGATTCGACTAAGTACCTTATGTCTTGGGCTCTGATGAATTTTTCCTTATCTCACGCTCGTATCGATCTGGAGGGAGTCGAATCCAGGGATGAAAAGAGAGACAACTTTTTCGTATCGATCTTGAATAGTGTTTTTCGAATCGATCTCAGATGACCAGCTTTTCCGTGGTGCTTGCATCGATTCGTGGAGGTATGTCGATCGAATCGATTATAGGTAGTGAATTGATCGTATCGACCCGAAGTGATCGATATGAGAAGTTGTGGGATATTCGCTCACGATCGATTCGGAGATTATACCAATACAATCGATACGAGGATACGTTAGTTGATATGTTGTTTTTCCAGAGATCGATTCGAAAAGTAAACTTGTAGTGGATTCGAAAGCTTTTGCCTTCCACCGTTCCAATTCGAAATATATCGATCCAAAGAGTATCGATTCGTTCAGGATCGATTCGAACGGTATCGATTCAAGCAGTATCGATTCGAACGCACTCTTCTCAGATCGATTCGAAGCTTCATGGATTCGAACCTTGATCGATACTAACGAGCTCCCATGGATACGAGTACTTCATATAATTACTGCCATGACTCCGACGAGCTTCATCTTTGCATATTTGGACTAAGTTGTTGTGCATATTTGACTGCCTTTCGTAGCTCGTCGATGGAACCGTAACTTTGAAAAACCAAATTTGAACTAAGCAATCATGAATTCTGGGCAATATGTTTTAAGACGGTCAGCGATGACGGTCATTTTAACCAACTTCATAATTTCTGAAGCTTGCATCTTGTCTTCAGTTTTGTTGAATCCGTTAAGTAACGCACAGCACTTGCACTACACGGCACGTTCATACACTTCACACTGGGGAATGCACGGGCTCTTTATGTACTTAACATTTCTTTATGATGAGTTAGTTAATTATGGAATCTTCGAGTTCCCAACAACAAGAGGTACAGAGCTCGACTCCTCCGGTGCTTGAGATTCCCGATATTCCTGCCGATGTAATCGATCCAGCTCCAGATGAATTGCCGGATGCTATATTTATTGAGGACCCCGCTGACTCTGTCCAATCTAACATTTCTGAATCCCTATTGGGCCGAATTTGCTTGAGACATAACATATCTCTAGGTGATGTATTATTGCCCAGTGCCGCTGATAGACCGCATAATCCGCCTAAAGGATATACAGCATTCTATCGCCATGCTTGCGCGGCCGGAACTCTCCCTCCTTTCAATCAATATATCAGAGGGATGTTATCCTACCTAGGAATTGCTCCTTCGCAACTTCATCCCAACGGGCACGCATTGCTGAACAGTGCCTTTGTCATATTTATGGACTGTCTCTTTCGCCCGCCAAGGCCCACCGAGATCAGACACATATTTAACTTCAAGAGTAGGGGTGATAGCCCGTCTTTTACATTTCTGGAGGCAGTTAGGAATTGCCAAGTTGTAGTTGGAGCTTGGACCCGACTGAGTTATTTCAAGAACGAGTGGTTCTATGTTCGGTGCCCCCTGGGTTTCGCTAGGCGATGGTTGTCTAGACGTAAGCGCCTTAACCTGTTTTCTTGACCAATAGCTCTTTGGTGTTAAAATTGACATTTCATTCCCTTTACAGCCATTATCTCCAGACCCGATGGAGGGCGTTTCAAGGGTATCGTCCGAAGTCTTCAAGAAGTTCCAAGCGAGTTGAGACATATTGACTCGGTGCTGAACGACTATAACTTAAGAATTCTTGGTTTGATCGACATCAATCAAAGTATAGTCGTCGAGGGATTGGCAAAGCCCGCCTCCAAGAAGGAAGATAAGAAGAAAACCAAGAAGAGAAAGGTGAAGAAGTCACTCGGAATCAGAATAATCGAGGCGAGTGACGAAGAAAGAACCCACATGGATTTGGAGCCGATGGCTGACCTCTCGGGAAACTTGGAGGAGTCGGGAGAAAGACGGAAAGGCAAGGCCGCCGTTTCCAAAAAACTTAAGTCTAAGGGGTTGAAATCTGTGGATGTATCTCCTCCCATTTCCAGAGTTATGATTTCTGAGGCCGCCCCTTCTCATTCGAGAGACATTTTCAAAGGGCTTGACGATATTCCCATCCCAGATTATATATCGATTTCTCATAATCCTGGGTTGGAGGAATTTCAAGATGTCCTAAACATGAACGAGCCCTTTCCTTTAAGTGCGGTCAACACTTCCGGTCGGTTTGGGGGTTTACACATTTACACACACTTCCACAGCACTTCATGACTTTTGCATAGTAAACATTGCTTTATGGGATCTTAATCCGTAATTCTTTCTTATCGCAGGTGAGATGTCAGGACGTGGCTCTACTCTGGATAGGCTTCGAAATGTGCGCCAATCTTCTCCATTCTATGATTCCCGCAGGAGAGAGTCAGATAGGGATCGCGGGCGAGGCTATTCAAGTCAAGACCGCTATGATAGGGATAGAGATTACTCGCGTGGCCGCTCTGGCCATGATTATTCTGACAGGGATCGGGGATACCAGCACCGATCTCGATCTCGCTCTCCTCCGCCTCCTAGGGCCCCAGTAGACCTTCCAGGGCCTTCTCATCAGCAGCAGCCGCCTTCTCAATCTTCTCGGCCTGATACTCAGCGGCCAAGAATAAAACCGACAGCAGCCGCTATAATAGAACAAGCTCCGGCTGAGTTGACAAGTGAGGGTGCCGCTAAACTCGCCCAAATGAAAAATGACTTCCCTGAAATTTGCATGGATGGCTATGTCTTCCCTCCTAACCTTAAAAGAATTCCCTTGGATGCTGAGACCACTGCTCATAGTTATATCCGCGATTTCTACGCTCAGTATAAGGAGTGGTACAAGGCAGCCGTGAAGGCTTCTAAAGTAGCTTTTGACCGGGCGAAGATTATCGCTGAACGTGATGCTGAAATTGCTAAACAGAAACGCGTCATTGAAGTTCTTCAATCTGAAATGGAGACGTCCCGGAATTCTGAACTTCAAGCTCTCCAGAAGCACGAGGACGCCGTGGCCAAAATGGCTAGGATGCAACAAGAACATTGCGCCACGGTAGAGGAGATGGGCCACCGCAACACCACCATAGCAGCTGAGCGAGACTTAGCCGTTAAAGAGTTGAACGAGCTCAAGGCCAAATTTGCCGAAATGGTGAAGGAGAAGGATGATGCGAACGCCATTGCACAAGAGGCTTGCGACCAAGCAGTATCTCTTAGGGCCGAACTTGCTGCGGCGGCGGTCAAGACTAAGTCTGCGGAAGCAGAAATCCAAGAAAAGATTTTGGAGGAGAGGTCCAGGCTTGATGCTGAGTTTGATGATCTCTTGGTCACGTACAACGCTAATGTTCTGGAGCACAAAAATTTAGCGTGGCTGGGAGATGACTCCATGATCCTGTACAACGCCTGGACCCGGCTAGTGGGTGAAAAGAGAGCAGCGCATCCAAATGAAACACTTGACGACTTTGAGTTGGAGATGCGTTTGCTCACCGAGGATGAGAGGAAGGTCCTTCATGAGGCGGTGATCTCTATGGCGAAAGAAAAGCTTGGTGTTCAATCTCTGGAGACAGGCGAAGGCTCGGGGATCGCGCAGCACGAGGCAAGGGTTGAAGCTGTAATTCCAACATTGCCCGAGACCACTGGCGCGGTAGATCCCCAGTATGTTCCTGCATATAATCCTGACCAACCGCTATTATCTTCCACCGATGATTCTGCCCACGTTTCGGTCCAGACTAAGGAAGGTATTTGAACGCTTCCCGTATTTTAGTTGTGAAGAACCTTAAGCAACACACTTGGCTAACAACCTTCGCTTTGTCGCATTTCAGTGACTGAAGTCGTTGTTTCTGCGCCCCTTGCTCTATCAGTCCCATATCAAACACAAGGGGTTATTTTTACTGAAGCCATCACGACTTCTACCTTGGTCGGCGAAGAGGGAGATGCAAACATGTTTTCTTTTAGCGCTCAAATGATTGAGGAGCTTCTTAATGAACCCATCAATCCCTCCGTCAATCTGTCCGATGCTATGAGTGGGGCTGCTCTGGCCGTTAGTTCATCTATGCCCGCTACTGTCGCATCTGATGCGGCCCAAGCATCCCGTGAGGACGAAATTATTGCCGAGATGGATGCCGAGGTGGCAGCAGGGAATGCTGGTATGAATCCGCCCGGGCCTGCCCCGTTAATGGTGATTTCACCGGGCGATACTGTAATGATCGAAGCCGCTCCTGTCCCACTTCCTGCTACTGCTCCCATGCCTTCAACTCGTCCTCCGAGAAGAATTTCCGTCGTCTCAAGCTCCGAGGAAGACGTTGATATTATGTCGCTGCCGGAGGACAAGCCTGAAAAGAGCAAGCGGTCGAGGGGAAAATCAGGCAGCGGATCTGGTGGAGCTACCCCGAAGAAGAAAATACGGAAGAAGAAAGATTGAACTCTTTCTTTAACTTTCTGTTGTGAAGGGTAGTATTTTGTTGATTTTTCTATAGCCGTGTATAGATGTGGATTCGGCTCCCACTAGCAGAATTTTTTGAAACACTTTGTAATCAGATTCTTTTTGTTGATAGTGGAAATGAAAATTTATTCCCTTTCTGTCTTCAACTTGTTATGTGTTATGGTTCTGCCCCTAGTATCGGGGATAAGTGTGGAGTTAACGTATGTTTATACTCCGCCTCGCACTCTAGGAGTACGGAGTTGAGTAATGTTTATACTCCAGCTCGCGCTCTCGGAGTCTGGAGTTCGTTGATATTTATACCCAGCTCGTGCTCTCGGAGTACTCTGGGGTTTTAGGAAAATGTTTATACTCTGCCTCGCACTCTGGGAGTACGGAGTTAAGTAAAAGTTTGTACCCAGCTCGCGCTCTCGGAGTACTCTGGGATTTAGGAAAATGTTTATACTTCACCTTGCACTCTGGGAGTACGGAGTTAAATAAAAAGTTTGTACCCAGCTCGCGCTCTCGGAGTACTCTGGGATTTAGGAAAATGTTTATACTCTGCCTCGCACTCTGGGAGTACGGAGTTAAATAAAAAGTTTGTACCCAGCTCGCGCTCTCGGAGTACTCTGGGATTTTGTAAATGTTTATACTCTGCCTCGCACTCTGGGAATACGGAGTTAAGTGAAGGGTTGTCGTGTATCAACCCATTTCTTGGCCTGATGTGATGGCTTGCCCCCGAGCTCGGGTTTCATTTAGTGAGTGGTTGATTGCTTCACAGCCACTCCCTACTTGAATAAATTCCACTATGTGATGGAATTTAGCTCTTCGTGCATCGTGATGTTGTACATTGTATTTAATGAATCACAGCTCTGGCTCGAAGAGATGGCATTTTATTGCTGAAATAAGAAAATATGGCAAGTCAGCTGCCTTATTACAAATTCTAATTTCGAAATGCAAAAGTAAATTGCTGAATAAAAAACATAATGAAATAAATAAAGCCTGTCATATGTAGTAGCGACGGAGACTCTCGCTGTTCCAGGCCCTCGGTAAAACTAGACCGTCCACGGTTGATAGTTTGAATGTGCCATCCCCAAGTCTTTGTGTAATCACGTACGGTCCTTCCCAACTTGGTTTCATGTGTGAAGGAACCGGGTAGATTCTCTTGAGGACAAGATCACCGAGTTCAAAGGTTCGGGGTCGAACTTTGGTGTTATATAACCGAGCGACCCGACTTCGGTATGCGGCTGCTCTCAAATCAGCTTCTTCCCGTTTCTCGTCCAACAGATCCAAAGATTCAGCGAGTAATATAGCATTTGTTTTTGGATCGTAATAAGTTACGCGGTGAGAAAATACTTCTGTCTCAACTGGAATAACGGCCTCCGAGCCATAGGATAAGGAAAATGGGGTGTGTCCAGTTGCGGTCTTGTGAGTTGTTCGATAAGCCCATAATGCCATAGGAAGTTCATCGACCCATTTTCCCCCAGCCTTTTCCAGTCGTTTCTTTAAGATGGATTTGATAACTTTGTTAACAGCTTCGACCTGACCGTTTGCTTGTGGATGTGCGACTGCAGAGAACTTTTTATGAATATGAAACCGTTGACAGAAATTCTTGAACTCCGAACTTTCGAATTGGGTCCCATTATCGGTGATGATGGTATGCGGGAGTCCAAATCGACAAATGATATTGCGGACTACAAAGTTTATTACTTTCTTCGACGTAATCGTTGCGAGAGCTTCGGCCTCGGCCCATTTCGTGAAGTAGTCAACTGCGACGATGGCGTACTTCGCACCACCTCTTGCCAGAGGTAAAGCGCCGATGATATTGATACCCCACATAGCGAACGGCCAGGGACTGACCATTTGAGTTATCTCGGTAGGTGGGGCCCTTGGAATTCGAGCATGTTTTTGGCACTTGTCGCACTTTCTGGCATAATTGGCTGCATCTCGGTTCACTGTCGGCCAGTAATATCCATATCGGAGTATTTTCTTAGCAAGTGCTTGTCCACCGGTGTGATCGCCACATTCTCCTTCGTGCACGTCATATAACACTCGTTTGACTTCGTCGTGAGCGATACACCGGAGGAGTGGAACAGAATAACCTTTTCTATACATGATCCCGTCCTGAATGATGAACCGCGAAGCTTTTCGTAGAACTTGCCTTTTCTCATTTCGATGCTCAGGCAATATCCCATTCTCAATATAATTTCGATACGGAGTCATCCATGATTCTCTGCTGGGAGAGGTTTCCAACACATCATTTGTTTTTATTTGATCGATGCTTGGGAAGGACAAAGTTTCGACCGGGACAAGTCCCGTTTGCTGGGCTTCACCTGTGCTGGCCAGCTTTGCCAAGGAGTCGGCCTTTTGATTGTGATCTCGAGGTATATAGTAAATGGCGTAATAATCAAATTGATCCAGTATTTCTAGAACTCGAACCAAGTAAGCAGCTAACCTCCGGTCTCTCGCTTGATATTCTCCCCGTACCTGGCACACAACCAACTGTGAATCACAATAAATTTCTATAGTGATAATTCTCAGATCTCGGGCAAGCTTTAACCCAGTCAATAGAGCTTCATATTCGGCTTCATTGTTGGTTGCGTGAAAATCAAACTTCAAAGCATAGCATATGGATCGACCTTCGGGGGTTTCTAGTACAACACCAGCGCCCGAACACCGATCGTTTGATGCACCGTCTGTATAAAGTTTCCAGACATATTCAGGAGATTCGCTGGTTTCGGGTAAGTCGTCTGGAACAGTAAATTCAGCTATGAAGTCAGCCAAGACTTGCCCTTGAATGGCTCTCCGCGGAGCATAAGTAATGTCAAATTGACTCAGTTCGATATTCCACTTGAGTAACCTTCCAGACGTCTCAGGCCGCGTGAGGACCTGTCGTAACGGCTGATCGGTATACACAGTAAGCGGATGAGCTTGGAAATAAGGACGAAGCTTTCTTGAGGCAATGACCAAGCAATAAGCCAGTTTCTCCAACTTGGGGTAATTTCTTTCAGCTCTGGTCAATCGTTTACTAACATAATAGACCGGTTTCTGCACTCGATCCTCTTCTCGGACCAGAGCAGCACTGATCGCATGCTCTGATACTGCCAGATAAAGGTATAATTGTTCGTGATCAATCGGTTTTGACAAGATCGGTGGTGTAGAGAGATGCTGAACCAGCGATCGGAATGCGCCTTCACATTCCATGGTCCATTCAAAGTTTCGTTTTCCCTTCTGGATTAGATCAAAGAAAGGAATGCATTTATCAGTGGATTTTGAAATGAACCTGCTTAGCGCTGCTACCTTCCCGTTGAGACTCTGGACTTGCTTTATGGTCCTTGGAGTTTGCAAATTCCTTATTGCCCAGATCTTTTCGGGATTTGCTTCTATCCCACGAGCGTTGACGATGAAACCGAAGAACTTTCCGGATGCAATGCCAAAGTGGCACTTCAACGGGTTAAGCTTCATTCCATATTCACGTAGGATGCGGAACATTGAATCTAAATCCCTGACGTGATCTGTGGAAAATCGGGACTTAACTAACATGTCATCCACATAAACTTCCATGGTCTTCCCGATCTGGCCAGCGAACATTCGATTAACCAAGCGTTGGTAAGTTGCTCCGGCATTCTTTAAACCAAAAGGCATGACTCTGTAACAGTAGAGTCCCAAATCGGTCACGAAACTGGTATGTTCTTGATCGGGTAGATGCATAGGTATTTGATTATAACCGGAATAAGCATCCATAAAGGATAACAATTCATGGCCTGCAGTTGAGTCTACGAGTTGGTCAATTCGAGGAAGTGGAAAACTATCTTTTGGACAAGCTTTGTTTATGTCGGAGTAGTCGACACAAGTTCTCCATTTCCCATTCGGTTTTCAAACCATTACCGGATTTGACACCCACTCCGGGTATAGAGCATCTTGGATGAAACCATTTGATCGCAACTTGTCAATTTCTTCTTTAAGGGCGGCAAATCTCTCTGGATCCATACCACGCCTCTTTTGTTTGACCGGAACATGTCGCGGATCAATATTCAAGGAGTGACTTGCAATGTTCGGTGAGATTCCGCACATGTCAGAGTGCGCCCAGGCGAAGACATCGAGATTCGCTTGGAGAAATTCAACCAATTCCTGCTGTATCTGTTTTCCCAGTTGAGACCCAACTTTTAGTACTTTTGAGTCGTCATCCTCACTGACTGGGACGTCCACATTCAGCTCGGCTGGAGACGCTTGATTCTCTTTAACTTCCTCTTTATCTTCGTTATCTCTAGGGTCAAGATCTTTAAGGAATTGGTAGTGGCGCCCAGGCCGGGACCCAGGCGCTAGTTGTCAATTATCAGTAAAACGGACGCAGAGAGATTCCTCTACGCCCTTCCCTTTTTCCTTCTTCTGTGCTTCACGCAATTCAGCAACATAGCAGGCTCTTCCCGCTGCCTGATCTCCTTGAATGATTCCAATCCCATGGTCAGTTGGGAATTTCATGGTCAAACACCACGGGGCAATGGCTGCCCTGAATTCAGCAAGGGCTGGTCGGCCCAAGAATGCATTATACGGTGAAGCGATGTCAAGAACAACGAATTGCAGCAGTCGGACTCTCCTGCGTTCTCCAACCCCCAGTTCCACCGGCAGTTCCACTATCCCAGTGGGTATTGTAGCACTCCCATTGAAGCCGTGAACTCGGGATTGGCAGGGTTTCAAGTCTTTAGCTTCCATCTTCATTAAATCATAAGCTCGTTTAAATAAAATGTTTACAGAACTCCCACTGTCGACCAGGATCCTCTTCATCCAAGCAGGACCAACCTGGGCAGATATGACTAGTGGGTCGATTGTTGGAGCTTCGATTTTCTCAGCATATCGGCTTCTAAATATGATGTCATCGGACATTGTCTTTTGTTGTTTAGCCGGGGTTCCATCCTCACAATTACTGCAGCATTCGAAGCTCGCATGCCTGATAGAGCTAGCATATGACTCCATTTCCCTCCAGCTTCTGTCCGCTGGATGAGGACCACCACTTATGGTATTGATAACTAGCATCCCGCCTGTACGAGCGGGTTCCTCTTGTCTTTCTTGGTCTTGCGCACGGTTTGGGTTTGATGGGCCCGCACCACCAGACTGCGGTGCCCGCACGAATTGATTTAACTTTCTCTCCCTGATCAACTTTTCTATGAGATCCTGCAAATGACGACAGTCATTAGTATTGTGGCCATAACTTTCATGAAACCTACAAAACTTTCCTGTCTGAATCTGCCTCTCTGATGACCGCTTCAGAGCGGGTTTCTTATACTGTTCAGTGTTGCAAGTTTGTAGGTACACATTTTCCAGCGATGTGTTTAATGGTGTATAACTTTCAAACATCGGAGCCCTACGCCGTGGGCCTGGATTCGGATCTCTCTTCTTATTTTGACCATTGCTACCTCTTGGCTGAGTTTGTTTGTTCTGTATGTTTAACTGAACTTTTCCGGAATTGTCACAGGACTATTTAACTACTACATTGCTCTGTATTCCCTCACTTCCGGGCTTCGCATCGTCCTGCTTCCTAGACTGTTTCGCGTCCTCTTGCCGTAAGAATTGAGCGGCTTTGGAATAGAAACGGTCCAATGATGCGGGTGGTTTTCCAGCTAACCAGTTTACAAATTCGGAATCAGGATCAATTCCCTTTGTTAATGCCATTAAAATCGAGTTGTCGTTGGGATTACTAATCTCCACTCATGCCGCATGAAATCTCTCCAAGTAACGCCTTAGCGTTTCCCCACGAGCTTGGGTAACACTGGACAGGGTGTTAACATCTTTGGGTCTAGCGACATGCATGCGAAATTGTTCAACAAATTTCTTAGCCAATTGGTCAAATGAAGAGATAGATCTTGGAGGTAATCTTGTAAACCACATTGTTGCAATTCCTCCCAGTGAGATGGGGAAACTTCGACATTTCACGGCATCGTCGGCCCTTGCGGCGCTCATTGACCATTCATATTTCAATATGTGCTGATTGGGATCAGAATTTCCTTCGTACATAGGGAGAGCTGGCATTCTGAATCGCCGAGGAGGTTCAGAGTATAGTATCTCGTCCGTGAAAGGAGTATGACTTCGAGAAATCCCCCAATCGTCGTTGGTAAGACCTTGGCTTTCGCGGATCATCTGACGTATCATAGTCGAGATGTCTGGCATTGCTACGTTTTGAGCATGCTGAGCTAAGGTGTGGTCGGGTTCCACAGTGCAAGTTTGGACCGGGCGCTGTCGACGGTCCAAGTTTCGCCTCCTTGGCTCAGCATCTTCTGGGACGTATGGTTCAGAAGTACGTTCCTGCTGTTGATTACCTGGATCTGGAAGATGTCAGGTATCAACCCTTGTTTCTACTATGGCAGCTGTGACATGATTGTCCGTAGTATATTGTGGAGTACGACCACCTCGTGCTGATGGCCCAGCCTGGAAGCTGGTTGACGGTCCTACCCTCAACTGTCCGACAGTCAGGGCGGGTTGATATCCAGCAGCTTGAGCATGACTTCCGTCCAATCGGGAACGGGTAGATCTATGATGATAGTCAGATGAGGCAGAGCTTTCAGTGGATGAGCGGGAAACATAATCCCTTCTGGACCTCCTACGGCCCTGGCGGTTCAGTTGGTTTGTCAATTCAATATTAGCACGCAACTGTTCGGCCAATTGTTGCCGACTTTGAGTCAACTCTTGAAGCAACACATGGAATTCTTGTCTGGTGACTGCCCCAGACGGATCTGAATGAGCAGTATTGTCTTGGTTGGATGGCTGCTGTTGAGCAGGATTTTGTCCATCCCTACCTTCTTGCCCAGCAGCTGTAGAAGTGGTTCTTGTGCTAACCATTTTGAATGATGAATCCTTTTCCTAGACTTTATGCAAATCTGAATAGAATGGAAGGATGATGAATTAGAGATCTGGATCTTCCTCTTGGATTTGTGCAATCCGGTATCAATGGTAGATCCTAGAAGCAGGAGAAAAAAGCTGGTTTTTTTTTCTCAGTGAAAGCACCAAAGTGTTTGCACCAAAAATGGGCACAACACTCTTCGGAAGTTTTTGAAGAGATAAAAGTGAAGAATGAAAATTAAAACTGTGGGTTATCTAACAAAAACTCCAAATAACAGAAAGTAAATTGCGAAGACAAGCGATTTAGAGTGGTTCGGCGTTTTGCCTACGTCCACTATGAAGTTTTATGATTTTATTGCTCGATACTTGAAGATTACAATTCTTTATACTGTAATACAACTGAATTTATATGCTAAGTCTCAATCTAAAGCAGCGGCGGTGTTCCGGAGTAGATCTGGCAGAATCTGGGCGCTCTTCAGTACTTAGAATTCTCTGACCCCCTTTCTAAATGACTAGGGGCTCTATTTATAGGTGTAGGAGGCTGATATTTCGCCTAAAATGAGGGGAGACCAGTTCTGGTACGTCAGGGGGCCCACATGGCCGAAATCTGGAGATCCGGGCCCACTTTGGGATCGATTCGACCCTTGGTTCGAATCGATCAAGAAATCATCCAATCGAGCTGAAATTTGGTGTGAACATTCTTCATCGTGTGCTTAAGCTTCTGTGAAAATTTCATTACATTTGGACTTGTAGAACTCGAGTTATGATCGATTCAAGGTTGGATACTTGGCTGAAATGTCTCTTCGAATCGATCTCCTTCGACTCGGTTCCTTCGAATCGATCGTCTCGACTCGATTTAGCATGTCTTCGCGATGACGCGGCGCGCCTCCTTCGTTCCGATCCGTCTTGTGCTCCGAGTTGCCCGGGTCGACTCCACGTTTCTAGCTGCCGTGGCCTAGTGGATTCGAGGTAGTGGGCTCATAGTCATACTCGTTCGAATCGATCAAGGCTTACCTCGGTTTAATTGATTCGAAGTTACCTTGATAGGGTGGACTCGAAGTAGCTTATGGGATGGAGTCGAGGTGCATCTACTATATGGATTCGAAGTAGAGGAATGCCTAACGGGCTCGAACTGTTGGATTTTAGTGTAGTCTTGTTTGGATGGATTCGAACTAAGGAGTGCTCGATGGATTCAAAGCCAGGCAAAAAGATGGATTCGAAGGAAGGCTTCCACGATGGATACGAAGCACGTAAAACTTGATGGATACGAGGATGATGGAGTCGACCTTGATGGATTCGAATGGATCCTGCTCTGATGGATTCGAATAGCATTCCTACCTCATCGATTCGAACATAGGGCCTTTTATGGATTCGAATACAAGGCTGTCTCCTCCATTTTCGTTGGTGACATCTTGAGCGTACGAACTCGGATTGACCCGAGATTTGGAACATTGGTTCTCAAGACTCTACTTGTCATGTCTTATCAATTGTAGCCCGATCCAGACTCAGACAAAATTCATCGATATCCATAGCGACCCTTGCGCGTAGCTGGCCTCCGAGACAATCTGTCACTGGTTTCTAGTCAAGTCCTTGGTGTCACGGCCTTGCCAAAAGGCGGGATAACAGTATCAGAGCTTTGTTTTCAAAAGTTTCATTATCTGAATTTTGAAAAATTTCAAAATGGCTACTAACACTAGTACTGCTATTACCACCAACACTAGTTCATTTGTAGAAGGTCAGTCTGCTGCCAGACCACCACTTTTTAATGGCAGTAACTATGCATATTAGGCATGTAGGATGAAAATATATTTACAATCTGTAGGATTAGATACTTGGAATATAACACAAACTGAATATTCTGAACCCACAACTAATTTTACACAGTGGACCACTGAGCAAAAGACTGTTGCACAAAATAATTCTAAAGCAATGAATATTCTGTTTTGTTCACTTGAAAGAAATGAATTTAATAGAGTGTCAGTTTGTAAGTCTGCATATGAAATCAGGAAAACTTTGCAAGTAACTCACGAAGGAACAAGCAAAGTTAAACAGACCAAAATTTCCATGCTCACAAATCAGTTTCAGTTATTTAAAATGAATACTAATGAGTCTATTTCAGATATGTATAGTCGATTTCAAGATATTGTGCATTCTTTAATATCTTTGGGAAAGGAATTTTCGGAAGAAGATCAAGTCGGAAAATTTTTAAATTCTCTCACTCCAGAATGGGATCAAAAGACACTTGCAATTGAAGAGGCAAATGACATTAGTACTTCAAAGATAGAAGAATTGATTGGAAATCTAATGTCGTTTGAAGTTCAAATGATCGGAAGAAGAGAAAGCAAAGCATCTGAAAAGAAATCAATGGCATTCAATGCATTAATCGACGGATTAGACTCAAACAGTGATAATGATGAAGGGATAGCATTTATGACTAGGAATTTTCGGAAATTCCTGAAGTACAGAAAATTGAATAGTTCCAAGAGAAACAACTTTAAGAATTCCGGTAATCAGACTACAGTACCAAACTTTATCAAATGCTTCAATTGTGACGAACCAGGTCATATCAAAAGAGACTGTCCGCATCCAGATAAGCAAAACCCTCCTACAAACAATGATTCTGCAAAGAAACGGAAACGTGCATTCACTGCTACTCTAGATGACTCTGACTCATCCTCCAGCGACGATGAACAGAAGAAAGATAATTCAAATCCGTGTTTCACAGCAATTCTCGATTTAGTCGATACCAAAGACACGGACTCTGAAAAAGGTACACGTTTACAATACATTGGCTGAAATTGCATGCTTGAATTGATTGATTGATTGGTTGTTTTTGAATTGATGTGTTGTTTGAATTTTAAAAATTTTATTATTTTATTATTATTTTATTATTATTATTATTATTATTATTATTATTATTATATTTTATGAGTTTTAGTAATATTCTAGATATTATATAGACATTAAAATAATAGATATATATATATATAAATATTACATTATATAAAAGTATCTAGTCATCAAAATTTACGAATACCTGTCGACATGGGTCCATCTCTACCTGTGGACATGGTACAAAAAATTTGAAATTCAAATTTTGAATTCAAATGCTTGTATTTTCCTTCACTCTTTCACACCATTCGAGACTCTGAAAGGACACTTTTTGACCAGAGAAACTGTCCATTTAATTTCTATTTATTTACTATCATTTATCTCATCTTTTCACCTAACTTTTCAAATTCAAACTCTTTCTTCATAACTCAAGCTCTCTCCTCTCTACATCAATGGCCTCCTCAAGTACTCCATCAACTATGAGACTCTCCAAAACCTTAAAAGAACACCTCTTTTATGATCCGGAAGCAATCAAAGCCTATATTAGCTATGCTAATTATGGAAAAGTTCATCCCGGAAAGTTTGCAATTTTCGGCGATTTCGCTTCTTATGAAATCGATTCTCTTTGTGTTAGCAACAACATTTTAAGTCTTGTTGACGATTCTCAAAATGATTTTGTATGCTACCCAAATCTTGTGAAAATGTTTTATGGAAATCTTAATCGTGGTTTTTATCAAGGAAACAATGATGAAATTTGGAGTAGTGTAAAAGGCACTCAAATTGTTTTAAATTGTGATGTTTTGGGAGCGATTCTAAATTGTAAGTGTACGGGTATGGATCTTTCAAATTTCAATTTTAATGAAAGTGATCGTGAGACTTTCCACCATATTTTTGAAAGTGACGAAAACTTTGATTTTATAAACCGCAATTTTCGTCCAAAAGCAAAAATTGTGAGCCTTCTTTTGCAACACACTTTGACCCCGAGATCGAGAAGTTTTAATAATCCTACTTCAAAAGTTTGTAAATCTCTTTTCGCTCTTTTTGGAAACTATGATATTAATTGGGCTCAAGTTATTTTGGATGAATTTCGACCTAAAAACTTGGAAATGGGAGAAAAGATTTTATATCATGGAATTTACCTTACTAGAATTTTCAACTATTTTGGAGTGAATTTTAAAGGAGAGGAATTCATTTCTAGAAAAGTTTTCAATCATTCCAATATCTCACTTATGAAAATTCCATACATCTTTCAATCTTATGAATCCCTTGTGGAAAAGGAAGAGCGTTTAGCTCACGAAGAAATGGAAGAAGGAGAGGAACAAGAAGAAGAAGAAGGAGAGGAACAAGAAGAAGAAGAAGGAGATGAAATGGATATTCAAGAAGAAGAAGAGGAAGGTGAAACATCTCTTGAAAGTATTGATTACACCTCCAAACCAACCAACAAGATGATTATCCAAAACCAAAAGATAATTGTGGAAAATCAACGGACACTTAAGAGATCCGTTAGTAAAAAGTTGGATAAAATGTCTTCTAAGATGAACAAGTTCTTCTCAAAAGTCAGCAAGAAGTTTAACCTTTCATCATCCTCATCATCCTCCAATTAGATCTATCTATTCATACCTTGTAGTAGTTGTTTAAGTTTGTTTTAAGTTTGAATGTTATTGTATTTCATGTTGTTTAATCATTCCAGTTTGAATTAATGTTGAAGTTCTTTCTGTTATCTAGCTTATTTCATCTCTAGAATAACTGTTAATATGATATATATATATATATATATATATATATATTCAAAATAAAAATAAAAAACAAGTCATCAAAACACAGATGACCCTGTCGACAACCCCCAAAGGCACCCTGTCGACATGCTTAAAATCTGAAGTGTCTTTTCATTTTAATTTTTGAATTTTAAATAACTAACTTGTATCTATTCATTTCAAACGAAATTTACACCTATAAATACTTGTTCTCTTCCAGAAATCTTTACTCAAAATCATTACTTATCTAGTCTATCTATTCTTCTTTTTTTTCACAAAAATGGCCGATCCTATTCACAATTTATCTGAAAATCTTGAAGAAACTCTTAAATCCTTCAAGAATATTCTCTTTATCATTCTCCGTAATCAGCGTCACTTAGAATTGAGTCAAATGCAGATGATCAAGGAGCAAGAAAGGCATTTCAAAGCAATTCGATGGACGATTTCCTCCCTGCACAAGGATGATAATGAAGCACATCCTCCCGTTTCTCTATCTATTGATAATGAGAATTGGGATGCCATCAAACAAGACCCTATCTTTGGAGAAGAAGGATGGGTTGATGTTCCTCGTAATATTTGATTAACTTTGTTTGTTTGCTTGCTTAATTAGGATTTGGTTTGATTTGCTTGAATTTGACTTAGTATGGATTGATATTATGTGTGTAAAATATAACATACATATGATTAGTATTAATGATATATAATCTTTTAAGTTATCATGATTATCAGTTTAATTATCTATTTTTATCTATCATTATAATCACAAGTAATGTAGTCTTAGTTTCAGGGGGAGTTATATAGAGTTATATAGTATTAGGGAGTTATATGGTTTTTGTTGATGACAAAGGGGGAGAAGTATAAAATAGGATAGTTAGGCATAGATTAAGGGGGAGTTATTAGAAGTATTAGGATAGAAGTGATATTTTATAAACAAAGGTTGTCATCATCAAAAAGGGGGAGATTCTTAGTCCCTGAGGAGTTGGTTTTGATGACAACAACCTTACTTAGAATTAGATTATAAAATATATAATACTAACATTATTGTGTAGATATATATAGATATGTTTGCAGGTACTAAAGAATGAAGAACTGTACAGTATAAAGATTCAAGAACAAAGATTGAAGATGTCAAGATTCAAGACTCATGAGTATCAATAATTTCAAGAGTTCAAGTTTCCAAGATAAGTTATATAGTTAGGAATATTGTTAAAACTCATAGAAAGGCACTGACATCTTAAAATCTATTTTATTCGTGGAATGGAAATCACTTTGTGCTCGTTAAAGGGATGGAACCTAAGTAGGATGGAACCTACGAAAAATCTAGTGGAACATCTTTTTGTATCCACTTACTTTTATTTCAAAATGATTTTCAAAATATATAGCTTGTTTTTCAAAATGAGTTTAAATATTCCTATTTAAAAAACCAAAATCATCTGTCCTGGTTTTTCAATATATTTTAGCCTCAAAAATATCCTTAGTTTTAAATATCCTTAGTTTTAAATATCTTTGATTTTAAATTATTATCCTAAGTTTTTAAACTATAATTCTGATATTAATATATTTAGCTGTTTTATATATTTATACTTAAGATTTAAATATAAAAGTATAGAAAATTATTATATATATTTTAATATTGTTCTCTATAGCAATTTATGTATTATAACTATATATAAGTATATTTTAAAGTTTAAATATAAGTATAATATAATATAGAAATTATTTTCAAAGAAAAACAAATCACCAAAAATTATAAGGGCATGTCGACATGATCACATGTACCCCTGTCGACATGGTGACAGTTAAATTGTTTTTTAAAAGAAGTGTCTATTCGCCACATCCCTTTACCAATGGACATGGCTATTGATCTACTATAAATAAAGGGTGTTTTCAACGAATTTTAATCACTTTTTTCTCTGATTTAACTTCTCTTCTTCTTCTCCACTTTCTTATTTACAAATTACACCATTACTCTGCCGAAATCAATATTGAATCTAACTAGATAATTTCTGGTTTTGATTCTCTTCACTATCTCTACAAGATCCAAGTGCTAATCTGAGTTATAGACTTTTTGTAATCAATTGAGCGAGAGAAGGTGTGATTGTAGCCCTGAAATCAATTGGGTGAACTTGTTGCCCCGGAAATCAAGTATCTCTACCCAGAGGATTGTGATTCTGGAGGGTGTACCTCGTAGCCTTGAAACCGAGGGCTGTAATTGTTGAATTGCTTTTGAAAGGAAATCCCTACTTAGTTGTGCGGGACTGGATGTAGGGTAACTCCGAACCAGTATAAAATCCGGTGTGCTCTTTCCTTTACTGCTTTTACTTTTTATTTGCAGCTGTGTTTGATTCTGTGTTCATATCTGTGTCTGATTAGTGTATACATTGTTAACAAATTAAGATAAACTCAAAAAGATTAACAAATTTCTTAAAACACTATTCACCCCCCCTCTAGTGTTAATTCTAGCCTTAAGATCCGTAATCCGCATTCCTCACAAATAGTATATCTGCTTTAAGCCCCACTACACCTGCTAAATAAAAGTTTTCTAGCATCCACTTTAATAACATTAGTATAAAAAGGTTGATTTAACTATTTCTCTTCTAAACCAAATCAAAAAAGCCGGGGTAAAGACCAAAATTTAAGGCATAAATGCTCAATATTAATAAGAAATCTACTGTAATCACCAAATATAGACTGCATAAATCATTATATTCTTCGGTTTAGTTATATAAGATTAAAAAATATTTCTTTTTGCTACACTAATGACGAGAGAATGAGAATAAATTAACTTTAAAGATTTTGGTTTAATATTGAATGATGCTTTTGCACCTCCGTTACTTTACGTTATATTCCTACTTTATCCCCGCTATAATTTTTTGCATATCCAGCACTATAAAACCGCTAAGCACTTCAGCTGCACAGCTACCCACGACCCTTTTGAATTGATCTACTTCATGAAGGATCCGATTTGTTTTGCAGTTGGTGAAATGAGTAGATTTCGAAAAAAATTCCCTAATTAGATCATAGCGGGACTATGAAATCTGATGTTTAATACGAGATCCAATCTAGTAGTTTAATAAAATCATATTTTATTGAGATCGTCTTATTCATAATTAAGTAAATCTATGTTAATAAGTATGAATATATCAAATATATTCATATTTATAAATGGTGTGACATATGTATACGAAACTCGTGGTGAATATAATTGCTTAGTGTATAAAGATGGGACCAAACATAAAATCAGATTTAAATATAATCGCATCAAGATCTAAATGGAAATTGATAAAGGCATTATTAATAGATTTCACCCCCTCTTTTGCAAACGTTAAATTGCTACTACATTTAATTTTCATACAAAATAATATGTGACAACAATATGTTTATATGACGAAACAACAAACTATAATATGGGTAAAAATAGATGTGTAGATATTGGGATTTACAACTACCACATATATATTCGCTATATATATATATATATTATTGCCTCAATTTTGAATTGTTCAATGTAAAATAAATTTATGGATAATTTTTTTCCTAAAATACATACCTTAGCAATATAAAATATAAATGTAAATATATGTATAGTATACACACATATGTATGTGTGCACGCACAAATACACTCTTATATATATAATCATTATACCAAACCAGTTTCCAATCGATTCAAACATACATCCATATTACATTAAACTTTTCTAATGTAGTTGCAAATATATACATATATATATATAAGCATATATGTATGTATGTATATAAAATTTTAACCTAAATAATAAACAAATTGATTTCTTTAAACAACCATAATATTGTAAAACAAAAATTACAAACATCAAACATAATAAGATATCAAATAGGGGTGAGCGTTTGGTAGGTCGGTTTATCCAATGATAAAAATTGTTAAACTGAACTAAAACCGATAAAAATAAAAGCCAAACCAAACCGACCGAATTAAGATTGGTTGGTTTGGTTTGTTATCCGATTTAACCGAGCTAAAAATATTTCACATTTTATGTTTGCAATATTCATTATACTTTAAAATAAAACATGAATATGTGATTAAAGTATTCTTATTTAGTATTTTTGTACTTTTTAATCGTAATTTGGATAGGTATATTATAAATAAATTTATTTCAACCACTAAACAGATCTAAAAAAATCACTAAAACACTAGTAATTTTAACAGTATGATAAAAGTTCGGTTAATTTGGTTAAACCGATAACCAAACTAAATTATTTTACAGGCCGATTGTAAATTAATCAAGTTTCAAAACTAAACCAAACTGTCCGAAATATACTGGTCTGTCGGTTTATTTGGTTTTAACCAAAGTTTGCTCACCCCTAATATCAACAAAGTCTATGTTTTAGGACTAATTAAAAATCAAGTATAAACATTTAAATCATTAAATTGAATAATAGGTTTAGGATATCGTTATAGGTAATATTAAAACAACATTCATAACTTAAAACATAGTTTTGTGCATATATAAATTTTGGTAAGTTAAAACGATCGTATCATTTAACATGTCATTGTAATTATATTTCTAATCCTAAATCAAGGAGAGACAATACTATATACATATAAAAATTTTATAAGTATATTACATCCAAGAAAATAAATAAACTTTAAATCATATCTTATAGATCTAGCCAAAAAATAATATATTGATTTGGAAATCTCTCCTCAGATTCTGCATGAGACGGATGAACCACTTTGTTAGATTTAATTTGATATAATTTTGGTTAAATGGAAGGAAAAAATTTCGACCATGAAAGAGATAAATGACATATCCATGGATGAGGGAAGAAGAAGGGAAAGAAAATCGAATGAGGAAATGAATGAGAGGAATTTGTTTTATGAAAGAATAGAAACATTCTCATTCTTTCTTTAAAAGCTTCCCTTTAGATTCCTAATTAACTTTTAATCAACCCAAATCTTCCACCTTTATTTACATGGCCGACCAAGTACGTTCCTTTGCATGGACTAGTTTTCCAAAAGATCGTTAAGTAATTAGCTATATTTAAGGCATGTTTAAATGTACGTTTAAACACGTACCGATATCGTATATCGATACTTGTATACATAACTTTTACATATACATCCAATAACTACTAGAAACACCCGAAACATCAAATAAATTTATAATTAATATTTCTTAAATATTAATTAATTTAGTTAATTCACAACATTTCGTAAACTAATTAAACCATGTGGTTTTTTAGAGAATTCACAAATGCTGTTATGAGACTCAGAGGTGTGAATCCAATCAACGATTAATATTGAATAATTCAAGTATTAACGTTCACATGTCACCTTAGCTAGTGTTGTGATGGATTGGCCAAATTTATCACTTATAAATCTTTTCGATAAAATCCAAATTCACATTTTCTTAAGCGGTACATTTTACTAACAATAATATATTCCCTTTGACAAAACTATATCACTTTAAGATATATGGAATTTAGTATTGGTTAAAATTCCAATATTATCTACATTCATCTCGGTTAGTCCAAAAATATCCTTGGTTAAATAATAACATTATTATTAACCATTCTACTCTGGCCATGAATTTTGATTTTAAGTTGACAATAGTTGACCGTGATACTGACTTCATACAACCGAGGAGACGAATTCCCTATTGAATAGTGGTTCACTTTCAGTACTTCAGCTCAGACCCAACAATAGTCGCTCAATGGATCATCATGCCATGATTTAACTATAACTAAAGTGAAGTATTCACATTAACATTTCATAATATTCTCAAATTGAAGAAACTATGTAACATTGTCACACTGTGATTTCCCGTTTGACTTAGTTGTTATCAACCAACAAGAAACTCTCAGACGAGTCATTACAAAGTTATCTAATAACTACGAGTATGTAACCCCTTGGTACCCCTAGCAGCTATAGGTAATACACTGCCCAATATTTGGAGACCATCATGCACTCTCGTCTCATGGATGCATCGATATTCTTTCTCGAAACATCTTAACCAGGAATATTTAAAACAAAATGTCATTTTATTTTGTAATTAATTACTCATGATTCCAACTATTAGCTACTACAATCCGAAAACATTTTATTTAAGGATTTTCTTATCAATATACTTTGAATTAATTACTTAATTGATTTTATCATAATGCAACAAAGTTTATAAAAAAACAAACACCATTGCCACAAACAAGATTGACTATAGAGTTATATATATGTAACAAATCACACAATTGCCACTAGAGCAAACCACTGACTCTTTCAATCTCTTGCTTGCACTTAGGGTCAAATATGGAATCTTAATCTCATCACTTCAATCAGTTCAGAACTGATCGAGTTATTCACTTAGTGAATAGATCTGCTATATTGTATTACTATCTACTCTGTCAGACAACATTTCTCCATCGTTGATAAACATTCTTTATCATGTGGAACTTTCGAAGTATTTGTCTAGACAACTTGTGAGCCCTAGTTAATTTTTACGATTTATATCGCGGCATTGTTTGCACAAAACATTGTCATGGTATTATCAATATTTTAAATCGCCCCTAGTTCAGTTATAAATTTGTGAATATTTGTACTGCTTTTATTATAGTGTTATTCAAGGTGATGTACTTAGTCTTTCGGTTGAATCAACAACCACATATTGATTGGAACATTTTCAACTTAAATCTCCTTAACTAAGGTTGAACACAAATTCATGATTGAATTACTATATTTGATAACTTATGAAGTTCGAGTCCGACCTCTCTTTCATAGGAGTTTATTATTTCTATAAACAATTCTCTAGTATTTCATGAATACTTGAAAACACTTGTAACGACCCGCTCTACGACCGATTCGATCTGACAATAAATCACACATGTCCAACTCAAACCGGACGAAAAGACGGATAGTTATGGGAAGAAAAGAAGAAAGAAGAAGAGAAGAGAAAAAGAAAACTAAACAAAAAAATAATCTCACAACGCAGTGGAATAATATATAATATAACAACAGACCTTTACTCAAAGAGAAAACTATAGTCTTTAATATACATACATCAATCAGAGTACACCAATCAAACAGATCAGCCTGGATAGTTATAACAACATGTCCTCACAAACGACGATAAACAAGTTAACTAATGCGGCGGAAATAAACAGGTACGGGAATACGTCTAGAAGTCCTTTAGCTCGTCTGCTGAAGCTCCAAAGCACCAAATCTAAATCTGTAAATATGCTCAGTCTGACTCAAGAATTGAAAGGGAATAATGTCTGGATCAGTCTGGTAAACCGGCGTGAGAAAACACATCTCAAATTTATTTTAAAGTTATCGAAAACTTTTCTTTATCAAAACAAAGGTATCTCGTAAGACCACGTCGCACATAAACACAGATGAGTTTTTACCTTATGATAACCAAAAAAAATTATATCAAATTCTGTGATATAATAATAGTGTCTAGTATACAAATAATATTAATCACAACCAACATTGTTACATTATTAAATTCCAGCATAGTAGCTACATAGTAGATTATAGAAACAAAATGGCAGGCACATATTAGAGAATGGATTGCATATAAATGACAAGGTAAGGGACTACCTTTCGATAGTACACCTCTAGAAAAATGTACCAAGGGTCCAGATACTAAACGCCTAAACCAACATAGAACTGACCTACCCGATCGCTGGATAGTACCAAATATGACATCACCCCGGTCGTTCCCGACCTATCCGTGGCCATAGCATACACAACATATTCGACATATAGAAAGTAATCTAGAAAGGGGATGACCATATCCTAATGGAAGCGACCCACATAGCCCTGCCGCTTCTACCCTGTTACTGTCATTTACGAGTGATTGGGCTCAAGGTAACAATTACCTTTCGCATAGCACATTCCACTTTGAATGCCACATTGCTATTCCAATCACATAATTGATTTCTACAAAAATATAACTCCTGAGCTCTTATGTCTCAAGAAAGGATGTTAAGCTAAGAGAAGTTGCCTTTTCTGCTACCAAACAGATGATACGTTTATAGAGATCAATCAATATGATCTAGAAATGCAACGTTAGACATTCATCCATATAAATTGTCCAGGAACAGGACAAACCGAAGGTACTCTCCCACCACATCCTATCGGGAGTAAACCCTAGGATTAGTAGCGAGAAGTCCTTTCATCGAAGATTTTCATAACAAAGCACTGCTACCACCAAATATATATATAATATGCATTACGGGTCTAGTGGCAAGTTGCCTTTGCATCATGAAGATTTCCATCTTCAAAAATCATCATCATAAACCTGCACTTTTGAACGCATATGTTGGTCCAAAATGGTTTTCAAATAATCCAATCCCGGTCTCTCCGGACCAACAATCGATAAAGAGGCCCTCAACCCCATACAGAAACCAAGTCTCGTAGACTTATCATGTTTCCAACTCTCAACTTGCTATCCATCGGCTAAGAAGGAAGCCCGATAGATAGGAGTACCATAGTCACTTCAAACTACTTGAATCAACATTCTCAATACCAAACGATAATCAACTCTACACGGTCGGCTTCATGCTAAGTGCACGACTAATCAGTTCCTACATCAAGTCAAGGAACCAAAAATGGCCCAAATTTGATAGTCGGTTATTTGACAATCAAAGCAACAAATAAATCTAAAACATAAGCAATCATTAGGCCCATTTAATTAATATTTTATTAGTTAAATAAAATTCTAAATATTTACTTCCAATTATCTTTAAAAGGATATATTCTCAAAACCTTTTTAAATCTTTCGATAATGGAAAACATTTCCATATACGTATATCAATGGTATAAGTATATTTAATAACACTACGATTTTGGAGACACACTAAATAGATTTCTATAACCATACAATTCCTGATTTCATGCGCCTTCGGACGAGTATTAAGTATAAGAAGCAATGCTCCTATACCACCAAGCCTTTAGTATGATCATAAGAACCAATTCGTGTATTTCACAATGGAGGGTCAAAACAAAATTTATTGGGTTAAAACGAATGTTGCGTAAAACATTGTTACACAACCCAAAAACACTAGTATAAAGATTTGATTAACTATATGTATGTATGTATGTATGTATATAAATCATGTATACTATATAAAACATTTTCTTTCGGAAATCATTTACTATAACAACAGTGTTATAGTCCATGCCTCCTCACCTTTCTCGAAAACGTCTATCACAACAATAAATGTTGAAATCTATGTTTTCATCTCTTAACACATTTTAAAATCGTTTTCAAAACCATTTAACTCCATTTGAAAATATCACTTTCAAACGTTCCTTTAAAAGATTAAATTAACTTCTTAAAACGTGAATCTATTTCCTTTATAGAAATCCATACTTAACTTATCCAAATAAATTCTTTCCATGTTTATAAATTTCATTTCTATTTCATAAAACTTCTATTTTTAAAATTCCTTAATTTATAAAATTATTTTTATAAATATATTCCTTTATAAATCTCATTTATAATTAAAAATCCATTTATAAATCTATTCTTTCTAAATCTCTTTTATAATTAAAATCCATTTATAAATCTATTCTTTCTAAATCTCTTTTATTTATAAAATCTCGTTTATAAACTCATTCATAAAATATTGATTACAATCCATTTTTAACATTTATAAAACAGTTTATAAATCCATTCATTATTTATAAAATACTACTTTTATAAATCTCTTATATAAACTATTTCAGAAACATTTACTTCAAACTATTTTTATCTTCTTAAAAACCGTACTTATTTATAATAAAAGGATGGACTTATTTATAAGATTTAAAAACTTTATAATATAGTTAAAAAAATTCTATTAAACATATTTCATAAAACAGTTAAATCAATATTCCTAAATTCATATTTTTATTTCATTTCAATAAACTCCTTCTTTTAATAATTCAAGAATTATTAAAAACATATAAAATTCTAAAATCACTTTAAAAATCATTTCCAATTCAAAATCACTATTTTAATATTTCAAAATACCAAAATAAGGCCTAGTGCTACAATAGCACTAAATAAATCAAATCATATCACAATCAATAATATGACATCCAACACATCATATATCACAATATATATGGAAAGTAAAATCAACAGTGATGAGGAATCCTGTGGGATCCCTCCAACCTATCCTCCTGCAATCATATACAGTATATAATCATAAAATATAAATCAATCGCTTCGAGGCGGGATCGTATACAAAGGGTCGTCCGCTCTTAAACGAGAACGTAATAGGGTCTCATCCGCTCTAGGGGCGGAAATAAATCCAAACCAACTGATAAATATAGCAAATCATCCAAACAAGCCATAAATAGCATAAATAAAATTATCCACACTTATATAAAAATATAAGTGGCCCAGAGAGGTGAGTTTACTCACTTTGATTCCAGTTATTGCCGAAGCGTTCCAGTTTAAATTAAAATTGAATGGACTTTCGATTTTAACACAAATTCCTATAAGCTCCAATTTATTCCAATCCAACTCCATACGTAGTATTTGCTGATACGATCGCAATGCAACTTGTTGCATTCGATTGGACCTCGTATGAAAAAGTTATAGTTTTATAAACATTCAATTTTAAATAATTTAATTAATCACATAATTATCCATTAATCATCGTAATTAGCTTCCTAATCCATTGTTTGTTTCTCGTTTCCATGTCGCGCTTAAACCCAACGACATCGCGACTATGCCTTGCCACCGCGCCGCCATCGTGGCATCGTTCGCAATCGCGACTCCACCAAGGCACACCCTAACGTCGAGCTCCTCCACGCCACTGACACCGACCCTTCAAGTGCCGTCGATCATCGTGATTTCGTGTATGAACAGATTCCGTTCATCCCCATTTTGCAGTGCCTAGGGACCACCGATGGATGATTGGAGGGGGTCGATAGGTTCGTGAAGATGAGAGCAACAACTTTCGCATTTTGAGTTTTGGCTAATGAGACCCCTAGCTCTCGATCTATTCTTGGTCGTTGATTTCGAGAAGGGAAATGGCGGTTGAAATAATAGGCTTAAGGTTTTAAGAAATGAATGGTTTGAGGTCCTACTTATAGCAAAAATAAATATCTAAACATTATTCATGTCTAAATTTTCCAAATTCCAAACGAGGCGTGCCGCCTGGCGTTCTATATGAAATACCCCTATTCTGGACACAATGGAACTAGTACCGGAAGCCAATTCCATCATATACAGAAGTTAACTTTAAAAACCAAATTATATTAATTTAAATTCCTTTAATTAATTTCTACGCGTTTCGAGCTCTCACGACCAAACTATACTTCCGATCGCCACGAAATTCATTAATATATAATAATGAACTATTATGGATCCAATGACACTGGTTTCGTCAAAATCTAAATTGTGCCCCAGATCGATATTTTAACACGTCAATTAAAACAAGTTATTTCCAAAATTAGTTTAATCACTTTTAATTTTAATTTAAAAGTTTACTATTTTCATTCTTATTTAAACAAAACCTAAATCAGCTTTTGAAATCATTTTTATTCACATTAAATTCAAGAATCCATTATTTAAACATTCCGATTATCAAATAAATCCTTATATTAGAAATTTAAACTGTTTAACTTTTAAAATCAACTTTTAAAAATTTAGAATCAATTAAATATTTCAAATTCAAATGACTATAATTGTGGGTCGTTACATTCTCCTCCCTTAAATGAATTTCGTCCCCGAAATTGCCAAGGTAATAAAAATGCCACAATCCCATTAACTTTTCAAAACCAATTGGTTAAAATAGATTATAAAATCTTCCAATTCTTTAAGTTCGTTCACCAATACCAACTAATACTGTTCCAAGTTATAACCTAAAAATCAAATTTTAGTTATCAAAATTTTCAAAATTTTCCAACGCCTTAAATTTATGGAAAATTTCGCCAGCATCACCTTTGCGCAGTTCGATCAGAAAAATCCACAATATATATATATATAATCACATAATATACATCTCATCTCAATTATGAGGCATCCCATAGGAAAAAAACATAAAAATACGATATGTAATCCGAGATGTGTACATTTTCTTAATATTAGCAAGCATATACAATCAATATAATGCGAAAGCGAGCTCCAAAAGTGAAGCATACGCCATCAATACCTACTAAACACTTAACAACCGATAAGAACATGTATATGGATAGTAAAATCTCTGTATAACATATAGTAATATAACAAACTTATCATTTTGCATTTTCAATGTCAATATTTTAAAATTTATTCACTTTCATTTTTTATTAACATTCATTCCTTATTAACATCCAATTGATTCGCTTCCAATTTATTCACTTTCATTTCTTATTAACATGCATTCCTTATTAACATTCAATTGATTTGCTTTCAATTTATTCACATTCATTTTATTTACATTCATTCTTGTTCACATTTCTTCTTATTCACATTCATTTTATTTACATTCGATTCACTAACATTCAACTTATACACATTCAATTGATTTACATTCAGTTCATGTTTAACAACATTTCATCCCATGTTTAGTTTACTTACATTAAATTTACTTAGTATTTTTGTTTTAATACTAATATCACTTGGGAACTATTCCATAAAACAATTACTTAAGTTTATTATCACATTCATTTTACAACACCACCTATGTTTATTATTACTTCTCACTTAAGCTCACATTCATTTCATTTATTCATTGCTTAAGTTAAATTTCATTTCATAGTTCAATTTTAGATTTTGTTTTGCTTAATAAAAGTGTTTAACCGTTTTTAAAATTTGGTTTTACATTCCATTTTCTCAAATTTATAAGTTATACAAACTTATCTACTTAAAATTTCATAAATTCTTACTTAAATTCATCCATATTCTATTATTCAACTGATGGTTATATAATCATTTACAACTTAAGTTTATATTCATTTCATACTCTTCAAGTCCTAAGAGTATATTAAATTTTCAATTTGCTTTATTTAACCGGAATATTCAACAAAATTAAAATTTGTTTTTAACTTACTCCTTTTCAAATTACGAGTTACAAAAACTTATTTTCTTATATAAGATTATTTCTCAGTTATTTATCTTTGTTTAGATTATAATAATAACAACTTTTATTAAAGCACAAACAACAAACAATAAATGATATTAATCAAATATTATCATTTACTAACAACCAAACAAACCATATATAACTATAATAATTTCTGAAAAATTATTCCTTTATATATAAAATATAATCAAGGTAAAATCATTTCATTTACCCAATTTTAAAACAATACTATGTCGAATTGCAGTGTTTAGAGATTCTTATCAATAACGTTAAGTACTCGTATTGACCAGAATCCATAAGCCACTCAATAGATCAACCAACATAATATAAAATATTTTTATACCACCAACAAATACGTGCTCACAACACACACTCAAACTCATTCTACTAACCCTATCTATAATGAGTACCCAACCGAAGCCTAAGTGTTCGCTAACCTAAGCTTTGATACCAGATATAACGACCTGCTCCACGATCAATTCAAGCTGATAATAAACCATACATGTCCAACTCAAACCGAACGAAAAGATGGGTAGTTATGGGAAGGAAAGAAGAAAGAAGAAGAAGAGAAGAAGAAAACTAAACAACATAGAATCTCACAACGTAGCGGAACAACATATAATATAACAACAAATCTTTACTCAAAGAGAAAACTGTAGTCTTTAATATACATACATCAAATCAGAATACACCTGTAACGACCCGCTATTTTGGACTATTCGCATCCGCACATGTCGAACTTGAATAATTCAAAATACCGAATTGTTAATTAAATTTGGCAAAACTGAACATATACAGTAAATAAATAATCACAGATCACAGACACAGAGTAATAAATGCAGCGGAAACAAAAGATAGTAGTTCATGAAGCTACTATATACATATCAGAGTTAAATAAGGTACAACAGATGTCTCGGATACAATAATCAAATACAATATCAGAATACATCACTAGAATCAACTTGATATCTGAAACTGGATAGATAGCTGGATCTCCAAGCGAAGCTCCAACTCCAAAGGTGAGTCTCGAATACTGGTACACTCAGTCTGACCCGAGCATAAAGCAAAACACAAAACACTCGAGTTAGGATTAAGTTTCTTATATCAATAAATCCAACTCAAGTGAAATAGCAATTGAAATACAAGTAACTCAAAGGATGTTTGGAATAACCATCCTTTAAGGATCCGTTAAACTATCTACTATGTAGTAGTGTACGATAAGTAGATAATGCCTATCAGTAATATAAAATATCAAAATAGTGTTAAGGCGTTACCATTATCCCCCTTAACACATTTTTATAAGCGTTATAGTCTATATAGCACTGTAACCTCCACCATTAACTAGTGGGATATCAGGGAGTACTCCATAGGTATAACACAAAACAAATCGTAGTGGTCGCGTGTAGGGATACAAGTATGACAAGGCACATGAGGCAATACCCAAGGTAGTGAAACTACCGTTTGCCTGATCCGGACTGGTGAGAACGCATCGCCGCAGCAATCGCAACACCGCGAAACAACACTCCCAAAATCAAGGGTGCACCAATCGATAACAAGTAATGAGTAGTTTTCGAAGAAGTGTGTTCGCTCAAGGCAGCTAACCCCATTTGGCCCGGCACAGCTCCTGTTTTAGTCATTTCCAATTTGACACAAGTGTCAAGGCTATCCATTATCGTTCTCTTTCTTCAGTCATCACGTACATCATTCCAACCACTTCAGTCTGGATCACACTCCGCGTATAGTTATTAAACTGGTTTTCGGTTTAGACAGTGAGTATGTCCTTAACCGATTCCGGTCTCTTTAATAACTTTCGTGATTATTACACCGATTGGTCGTTTATTTATTTCAAAACCAAATCAATTTCAATTTCAATTAGAATTTGTAAATCAACATTCCATTTGCCTTTCTAAAACAATTTCCATAATTTACGTTTCAAAACTTTCAAATTACCATTTCAAAATCTTATAATTCACTTTCAAATTTTTATTTAAAACAATTCAAGTTCGTATATAAGTTTCATTCCGAAATCATTTAAATTAATTTAATTTAACATTCAAATCAATTTAAATTCATTGATCGATTTTTATTCAATATTCATTAAGTAAATTTGTCATTCAAAACAATTTCTATTTAACTTCCAATTTATTAATTCAATTATTTAAGTTCAACTCCATTATATCAAAACTTACAAATTGCATGAAATTAAATTCATCAAATCAAATTCTTTATATTTCAAGTCTTGCATTAATTTCAATAAAACACATTTTATTTCTTATTAGAGAAATTCAATTTCCCTTATTAATTTACTTAGTTACAATTTCAAAACTCAATTAATAAAGAAACTTAATTTCACTTATTCAAGAAGTTCAATTTCACTTATTAAAGCATTCAATTTTATTTAATTATTAAATAATTCAATCTTATTTAATCATTAAATAATTTCAAAACTTAATTATTAACTAATTTCAAAACATAATTATTAATAATTCCAAAACTCAATTATTAAATAATTCCATACTTAATTATTAATTAAATTCAAAACAACGTTCATTCATCAACTACTATGTTAATATTTTGTTTCAGATTATTAAATATTAACATTTTCCTTTGATTAAAATTCAAATTTCAACTTCATTTCAAAACCATATTATTTATTCAAATAAAATCTTTATTTTATTTTTAAATCAAATTATTGACCAATCGGGTTTTATTTAATTCTATATCCTAAGTCAAGTACATTTGGGTATTTATCATTTCAACCCGATTCCAATTCAATTCAAAATCAAAGCATAGCAAAGGGAACTTGCAGTGTGATAACTGGGATGGTGTCAAAGTAAATAAACAAGCAATAACAACAATCAATATCAATCCAATAATCAATTCAAATAATCCCGAAATAATCGTATTAATTCACATTGTTATTTGTGCAAATTAATATAATTATTTCTAGAATCTACACTATCATTTCATGTAGATTAAAGATTATTACAATAATATTAATACGATTCTTCACTTGTCATTCGATTTCAATTTTAACACTACAACAATTAATCCAATATACGTTCAATGGTTCAAAGTGTAATTATCACTATTCTACATGTCAATTAATTTAACAATTAAAAGGGGTCATATTCAACTAATCAAATTCAACATATATGTCGATTCAAATTTTAATTATCCTACGTCAAATTCAATTGCATACAATTTATCACTTTATACATTACAATTTAACATCCAATATAAACAACAAACAATCAATCACTTATCAACCAAACGGGATTATCATCGTATAATGAACAAATAATGGTGTTAGATGTCACAGGTGAACTGGTACAGTTAATAGCATAAATAACAGTGTAAATAACTAACAGTAGCATATTTCAATTTTCGTTTCAATTGAAATCAGATTTAATAAATAAAAGAACATTAATCGTGAGTGATTGCTCACCTTCCAAGGTTAGAGAAAACAGGAAATGACACTGATACGAACACAGATACGGACACTGAAACTGAGTTACGAGTCCAAGCATGAATTTGATGATTATCAAAGCTGATAACAAGGAATAGACGAAATCAAATCAGAATTGAGTCGATGAAGATATATGATGTAGGTGAACTTATATATATCATATTCTACATTCAAACACAATTTAAAATGTATATTCCAAAAGTCATTGTTTAAATTAAAACCATATTAAAATAAATTTTCATATTGTATCCCTTAAAATCAATATGCATTAAAGTCAATAGTTTACAAAATGTTTCAAACAATAATAAACAAAATTTCTACGTATATATTATATTTAAAATAAATATTTAAAACCAATATGCTTACCAATCAAATTAAGACTTATACAGTATTATAAATATACTACAAAGTACTAACATAAACTATATATGTTTTGTACACAATTTATCTAAAACACGTTTCCTTTTTTTTAAGCCACTATACACTAAATCACATGATAGTTATACTTTAACTCTATACTTAAAGATTTATAAAAACTGACTGACCCAAAACTATATACATCTATATGTAATGAATCAATTATAAGTCCATACATTAACTCACCAGTTTATAGTTTAATATAGACTGACAACACATATAGTATACAACTCATTAAATACCAGACAACAAATCTATAAGAAAACAAAATATAAATGAATCACAATAAAACTAACAGATTTTATACTATTGTATATAACTTATATATTATAAGCAACTTATAAAACAACTTACATAACAGATTTATACCTTATAAATAACTGCATATCCTATATTTTAAATAAAATACAAAATAGGTAAAACAAACATTTATATATATATACCACTATAAACAAAAAAATTATATATAAAATAACATATGTATATAAATAATTTAAACAAAACACTGTAACTATTGTATATAAAAGCCAAACTTATCATATTACAGTAAGGTTATAAACAACTGAAATATATAAATATTTGCTTAAAACATAAACCAACAACACACTATATAAAATCAATACACATCAGCCAATATATAACATACCCAAACGAATGAAGCAGGGAAGACACCGAGGCTGAGAAGGAGTAGAGGAAGAACGCTGAACGACAGCTGGGAGGAAATGCTCGCGAAGTCAAGCAGGTGCAGTGGCGATTGAGTTAAATAGAGCATGGTGGAAAGAGGAGGGGCAGAGGCCAGTTGCAAGGCTGTTGGATAGGGCAGTGGTGGGTTTCAAGCGGTTCGACGAGATGGAGGAGGGAGAGAGAGCACGGCCATTGGTGGTTCGGCAACTGCTTGTTGAGGTGAAAGACTCGAAGCCAGTGTTTGAAAGGTGGTGGGAAGGTTGGGTGATACGGTTGAAGGCCGGCGAGCTGGAGGCACTTCGGGCACGGTCTATGAGGCTGGGAAAGGGAGGCCGAGGACGTGTGGAAGATGAAGAAAAGGGGAGGGAAGGTCAGAGGCGGCCAGGCGGTGATTTTGAGGTGGCTGATGAGGTGGTTGAGGCATCGACGCTGCTGGCTCGGGTCGCGGGTGATGACGGGAAGGTGGCGTGGCGGAGGGACTGCGGTCAATGAAACATTTTTTTTTAGGTGGAAACGGCATGGACAACATGGAGGAGGAGAAATGGGAGTGACAGCAAGATGGAGATGTGGAGGAAAACGAAGTGAAACAAAATTATACAGGCAAAATAAATACAGTGAACCGTTTAATAAACCAATGAAGTAAACATTGAAAACCGTGATAAAGCAAAAGTCATTGAAGGAAATTAAATGGTAATCACCATTGGAATTTTCGCAGTGGAATTTGAATGGTAAACGAACCGACAAATGAATTAAGAAAGTTCGAAGCGGCACCGATACGAAGATCATTTTTTTTAGATTTCGTTGCACGTCGGACTCCAAAATGCACAAACGAATATACCATAGAGATCAGCACGACGAGACGATCAAAACATTATACAGATATCAGTGGTACGATCGAATTATAAAAATTTGAATTTCTACTAGCGGAAAATGCAGCAAAAACGTAGAAAATTAAGATCGACGGAGCTAAAGAAGTCCGAATATGGAAAAACGAAAAATGACGTCTTGCTCAAAAGATGATTTAGAATTTTTCTATGTAAAAATATTCAGGTTTCGAAATTTTTTTATTTTCATCAATTCCTAACTGATTAAATTTGAAATAAAATTACACACGAAATGAACTTTCATATCTTCGAATGAAAATTTACCAGTTGCTATGTTTAACTAGACGTATTCCAAATATCAAATTTATATTTCAAAATTTTATTAGTTAAAATTTCACACAAATTCAGTTAATTAAATTAATTAAAACCGTTAAAATACCCGGGTTGTTACACTCTCCCCCACTCAAAACTTTTCGTCCCCGAAAAGGAAGGAGGTAGGAGAATAGAAACAACCAGAAGAAAATAGACTGAAAACGAAATAAAACAATTAATTCAAACCATATAAATTCCAATTTTAAATAAGCTTATATTTAACAACTTGTTTTTAAATTCAAAGTTTCCATTAAATTTATTTCACTATTAATGTTAGGTACAAAAGGTTTCTTTCAAAATGAAATTCAATTTAAATTCAATAAATTCAAGATACCACATTAAGTTGATTTAATTTCAATTTTCAAAACGAGATTTTATTTTATTAATCACATATATTATCCAATTAACTTATTATTCGATTTATCTCCATAAAAGAAAAATTGTGTATGACATTTAATATACGCACTCACATTTTATTTATAAAGACAATTTATTGTATATTATCCAATTTTCTTAAATTAATAATTTCAAAAGTCCTAAATTTTAATAGTCATTTATTATAATCATACTTTATTCGACAAATTTAATTCTTCTTTATTCCAAATTATTATTAAATTTATTCTACTTAATATATCCTATCACATATATATTAAGTATATTTACATTTATTATAACTACTCAAATTTATTTAAAATTTCCTTTTTTATCATTTATATTGTATAATATTCAATTACATAATTAACTTTTGGAAATTTAGGTAAGTTATATATATAATGCAATTGAGTATTATCCGAATGAAATTTTACAATTTGCTTATTTCAAGTTGAGTATTTAGTCAAAACTTTTGGCTTCATTGAAGATCGTCCTTAAATCAAAATTTTAAGAATTATTTTTCAGTTAACTTCAAACCATTTTATAAATGAAATAGATATATCAGATCTAAAATCTTCAATATATATTATAAATCAAGTCATGCTTAGAATTTCAAATCAATTTATTTTTCAAAACAAACCGTATCAAAACTACAGAATAGTCTCTCCACTTCGAAACTTGAAAATGAATGTCGATGATGTGGCCGTCATCACCGAAATTATTTTCCAGCGATAAAGAGAAGAGCACTGATTTAGACTTTAAATTCTTTGGAATGATTCTTTTTTGAAGATATTTAAATACTATACACTTTAAAACTTTCAAATCAAAGTTTGAAACCACCGAATATTAAATTCTCAAATTTAGTTTAAATCCATTTAAATTTAAAATCAATTTTAACCCATTTTTATAAATTCATTTATTTATATTATCCAATAGTCAATGGTTTATGAAATAATAAATGAAAATTAAATATATTATTTCGGACAACAACTCATTAACAATTAATTTCAGAAAAATTTATACTTGTATATATAATATAATCATTCAAAAATTTATTTTGTTTACCAAATTTGAAAACGATATTGTGTCAGTTTGCTCTATTAAAGTGTTTTGGAAATCCTATCGATAGCGTTGATCAGACGAATCGATCGAAAATCCAAATCACATCAACAACTCAAACAACACAATATATATTAAAACATTATATATTAGTTTACAAATACATTTCTTTGCTCGACGATACATGAACGAATTTTCAAAATAAGGATAGGGTTTCAAATTTGATGGATTCAAATCAAAGAGAATTTTGATTCGAAGATAAGTTCGAAACAAAGATATGATGATTAAATAACAAAATAGGTCGATGGATAAGTTTATATAAATCGTGGGCAACCTTAATCGGGTCGACCGTGTCTTCAAGAATAAGATCAATGTAGAATTCCGAGGTAAATCGACATTCGATCTCAAGAAATAGAATTCAGGTATATCAGGAGATAGATAGCATCGTAAACCGAGGATACAGAAATCTCCGGTAAATCGATGTCTATTGTAAAGGAGTTTCACCCCTTTATAAATTAATTTGAGATTGGCAAGACCGCCAACTCATTATAAAGATCATTCGAAGTGGAGTTATGGGATACTCCAGAATTAAAAGAAGACGAATAGTGAGGGACACGAATGGATTTTGGAACCGTAGGGAACGTTCCAAAATTCAAAGGAATCGAGTCAAAAGGAAGAGATTCAAACTCGAATGAAAGTGATTCTGTAAATACATTTAACCTATATGCTAAGTTTTGCCTAGAGCTACCAAAGCTCTGATACCAACTGTAACGACCCGCTATTTTGGACTATTCGCATCCGCACATGTCGAACTTGAATAATTCAAAATACCGAATTGTTAATTAAATTTGGCAAAACTGAACATATACAGTAAATAAATAATCACAGATCACAGACACAGAGTAATAAATGCAGCGGAAACAAAAGATAGTAGTTCATGAAGCTACTATATACATATCAGAGTTAAATAAGGTACAACAGATGTCTCGGATACAATAATCAAATACAATATCAGAATACATCACTAGAATCAACTTGATATCTGAAACTGGATAGATAGCTGGATCTCCAAGCGAAGCTTCAACTCCAAAGGTGAGTCTCGAATACTGTTACACTCAGTCTGACCCGAGCGTAAAGCAAAACACAAAACACTGGAGTCAGGATTAAGTTTCTTATATCAATAAATCCAACTCAAGTGAAATAGCAATTGAAATACAAGTAACTCAAACGATGTATGGAATAACCATCCTTTAAGGATCCATTAAACTATCTACTATGTAGTAGTGTACGATAAGTAGATAATGCCTATCAGTAATATAAAATATCAAAATAGTGTTAAGGCATTACCATTATCCCCCTTAACACATTTTTATAAGCGTTATAGTCTATACAGCACTGTAAACTCCACCGTAAACTAGTGGGATATCAGGGAGTACTCCATAGGTATAACACAAAACAAATCGTAGTGGTCGCGTATAGGGATACAAGTATGACAAGGCACATGAGGCAATACCCAAGGTAGTGAAACTACCGTTTGCCTGATCCGGACTGGTGAGAACGCATCGCCGCAGCGATCGCAACACCGTGAAACAACACTCCCAAAATCAAGGGTGCACCAATCGATAACAAGTAATAAGTAGTTTTCGAAGAAGTGTGTTCGCTCGAGGCAGCTAACCCCATTTGGCCCTGCACGGCTCCTGTTTTAGTCATTTCCAATTTGAAACAAGTGTCAAGGCTATCCATTATCGTTCTCTTTCTTCAGTCATCACGTGCATCATTCCAACCATTTCATTCTGGATCACACTCCGCGTATAGTTATTAAAGTGGTTTTCGGTTTAGACAGTGAGTATGTCCTTAACCGACTCTGGTCTCTTTAATAACTTTCGTGATTATTACACCGATTGGTCATTTATTTATTTCAAAACCAAATCAATTTCAATTTCAATTAGAATTTGTAAATCAACATTCCATTTGCCTTTCTAAAACAATTTCCATAATTTACGTTTCAAAACTTTCAAATTACCATTTCAAAATCTTATAATTCACTTTCAAATTTTTATTTAAAACAATTCAAGTTCGTATATAAGTTTCATTCCGAAATCATTTAAATTAATTTAATTTAACATTCAAATCAATTTAAATTCATTGATCGATTTTTATTCAATATTCATTAAGTAAATTTGTCATTCAAAACAATTTCTATTTAACTTCCTATTTATTAAATCAATTATTTAAGTTCAACTCCATTATATCAAAACTTACAAATTGCATGAAATTAAATTCATCAAATCAAATTCTTTATATTTCAAGTCTTACATTAATTTCAATAAAACACATTTTATTTCTTATTAGAGAAATTCAATTTCCCTTATTAATTTACTTAGTTACAATTTCAAAACTCAATTAATAAAGAAACTTAATTTCACTTATTCAAGAAGTTCAATTTCACTTATTAAAGCATTCAATTTTATTTAATTATTAAATAATTCAATCTTATTTAATTATTAAATAATTTCAAAACTTAATTATTAACTAATTTCAAAACATAATTATTAATAATTCCAAAACTCAATTATTAAATAATTCCATACTTAATTATTAATTAAATTCAAAACAACGTTCATTCATCAACTACTATGTTAATATTTTGTTTCAGATTATTAAATATTAAAATTTTCCTTTGATTAAAATTCAAATTTCAACTTCATTTCAAAACCATATTATTTATTCAAATAAAATCTTTATTTTATTTTTAAATCAAATTATTGACCAATCGGGTTTTATTTAATTCTCTATCCTAAGTCAAGTACATTTGGGTATTTATCATTTCAACCCGATTCAAATTAAATTCAAAATCAAAGCATAGCAAAGAGAACTTGCAGTGTGATAACTGGGATGGTGTCAAAGTAAATAAACAAGCAATAACAACAATCAATATCAATCCAATAATCAATTCAAATAATCCCGAAATAATCGTATTAATTCACATTGTTATTTGTGCAAATTAATATAATTATTTCTAGAATCTACACTATCATTTCATGTAGATTAAAGATTATTACAATAATATTAATACGGTTCTTCACTTGTCATTCGATTGCAATTTTAACACTACAACAATTAATCCATTATACGTTCAATGGTTCAAAGTGTAATTATCACTATTCTACATGTCAATTAATTTAACAACTAAAAAGGTTCATATTCAACTAATCAAATTCAACATATATGTCGATTCAAATTTTAATTATCCTACGTCAAATTCAATTGCATACAATTTATCACTTTATACATTACAATTTAACATCCAATATAAACAACAAACAATCAATCACTTATCAACCAAACGGGATTATCATCGTATAATGAACAAATAATGGTGTCAGATGTCACAGGTGAACTGGTACAGTTAATAGCATAAATAACAGTGTAAATAACTAACAGTAGCATATTTCAATTTTCGTTTCAATTGAAATCAGATTTAATAAATAAAAGAACATTAATCGTGAGTGATTGCTCACCTTCCAAGGTTAGAGAAAACAGGAAATGACACTGATACGAACACAGATACGGACACTGAAACTGAGTTACGAGTCCAAGCATGAATTTGATGATTATCAAAGCTGATAGCAAGGAAGAGACGAAATCAAATCAGAATTGAGTCGATGAAGATAAATGATGTAGGTGAACTTATATATATCATATTCTACATTCAAACACAATTTAAAATGTATATTCCAAAAGTCATTGTTTAAATTAAAACCATATTAAAATAAATTTTCATATTGTATCCCTTAAAATCAATATGCATTAAAGTCCATAGTTTACAAAATGTCTCAAACAATAATAAACAAATTTCTACGTATATATTATATTTAAAATAAATATTTAAAACCAATATGCTTACCAATCAAATTAAGACTTATACAGTATTATAAATATACTACAAAGTACTGACATAAACTATATATGTTTTGTACACAATTTATCTAAAACACGTTTCCTTTTTTTTAAGCCACTATACACTAAATCACATGATAGTTATACTGTAACTCTATACTTAAAGATTTATAAAAACTGACTGACCCAAAACTATATACATCTATATGTAATGAATCAATTATAAGTCCATACATTAACTCACCAGTTTATAGTTTAATATAGACCGACAACACACATATTATACAACTTATTAAATACCAGACAACAAATCTATAAGAAAACAAAATATAAATGAATCACGATAAAACTACCAGATTTTATACTATTGTATATAACTTATATATTATAAGCAACTTATAAAACAACTTACATAACAGGTTTATACCTTATAAATAACCGCATATCCTATATTTTAAATAAAATACAAAATAGGTAAAACAAACATTTATATATATACCACTATAAACAAAAAACTTTTATATATAAAATAACATATATATATACAAATAATTTAAACAAAACACTGTAACTATTGTATATAAAAGCCAAACTTATCATATTACAGTAAGGTTATAAACAACTGAAATATATAAATATTTGCTTAAAACATAAACCAACAACACACTATATAAAATCAATACACATCAGCCAATATATAACATACCCAAACGAATGAAGCAGGGAAGACACCGAGGCTGAGAAGGAGTAGAGGAAGAACGCCGAACGACAGCTGGGAAGAAATGCTCGCAAAGTCAAGCAGGTGCAGTGGCGATTGAGTTAAATAGAGTGTAACGACCCGTAAATTTCAACTGTTTTAATAACGTAATTAGTTGAAATTTTGTAAAATTTTAAACGATAAAATTTTGAAATAAAATTTAATATTTGGAATGCGTCTAGTTAAACATAGCAACCGGTAAATTTTCGTCCGAAAATATGAAAGTTATTTCGCGCGTAAATTTACTTCAATTTAATCAGTTAAAAAGCGATGAAAATAAAATGTTTCTGAAACCTAAATATTTTTACATAGAAAAATTCTAAACCATCTTCTGAGCAAGATTTCAGTTTGTCGTTTTTCCAAATTCGGACATCTTTGGTTCCGTCGATCTTATTTTTCAGCGTTTTTCTTGCATTTTCCGCTATTAGAAAATTCGAATTTTTTATAATTCAATCATACCACTGATATCTATATACCGTTTTGATCGTCTCGTCGTGTTGATCTCTACTATATATTTATTTCTGTATTTTAAGGTCCGGTACGCAACGGATATAATAAAACTGTTCGTGTCATATCGGTACCACAAATTTCAAAGGTTACTCACGTGCTTCTTCAAATTGAAACTTGCTGCCCAAACAAATATTTACTGTCTTTAATTATTACAGTTGTTTGCATTTATATTTGCTATTCTCTAGGCGTGACTTTTGATATCCTACTGTTCACCTTTCAACTGCACATCCACTGATACGTTGCTTCTAGCCTTATCACATCCACTAGCCAGCTACTCTCTCTCACCCTCTTTCATTTCTTTGTCTGCACATGCATTATTCATCTTGCCCCTTCCCCACCTTTTCCCAATGCCTTCTTCCTTTACTTCCTTCTTCCCAGATCCATGCGTCTACCCTCCCTTTTGTCTTCCTTAGCTTACCACTTATTTTCCCATCCTCTTGAAACCATCAGCAAACCAAATTTGCCCTGGCCGCACCACCCCGACAGCATGTGCTTCCCCTCCATTCGAAATCGCACCACCCACTGCCACACCCGCGAACCCAATCCATGCCCTCAACCACCACCTTCCTCCACCGCCGACCCATCCCGCCTAACACAACCACCCTCATCTCCACCCACGCGACAAACCCGCCACCTTACACATACCCTTCGCTCCTCCTCGTTTGACCTGCTTCCTCCACCTAGTTGCAACCGCAGCCTCCACTCCATACCAGCAGCGGAGTGCAACACTTCGACCACCGTTCCATCTCCCCCGCCGTGAGCATATTCTTCTCCCCCTCGGCCTACAAATTGCGTTGCTTAGTCGGCTCTGCAACCCTGGCTGTTCTCTCTCTTTTTTATACAAGGTATCTGCATTTTATATCTAAGTTATAGTATAAATTTCATATAAAGAAATATAGTATGTTGTGTAAAGAAGTTTATGATAGTTAACTTTATAATCTTTATACGATTAGTTGCATGTTATATAGATCTACCTTATAAGTATTGTATATATATAACTATATTTCTATCAGTTTACATTTAGATCTAAAAAGGAGGTTATATGAGTTACTAAATAAATGTTTACTGTATACTACAAAGGAAGTTATATTAGTATATAAAGTGAATGTGGGAAGTGCTGTTGCTTTAAATATATATGCGTGTACTTTATATATATTGAATTATATTATAATATTATCGATTTTTATTTTGTATATATATATTCGGTTTTATAGGTATAAAGTTTATATAATAGTTATTATATATCATCTTATGTTTAGTTATATATCGTTGTATACACTACAAATTGTTTAACTGTTTGTTATCAAATGAAAACAGTATTATATATATGTTGCAACAGTATAATATATAGGTTATGTAGATATTTTCTGTTATTCCTTTATATAAATCCATTTTGATAATTGTGCATAAGCTATATACTAGTCTATATATTTATACTGTAGTATGTATATAGATCTGATTATAACTATTTTGAGTGACATGAATATAAGAGTGTTGATTTGTGTATAAGCTATATTAATGTTAGTTACATAAGTTATATGGGCTCTAATGTATATTCATATAAATTAGTTATCTATGTGAGTATATATTTGTTTGGTTTTAAAATTTACATATAGAAACTTTGTTTTAAAATTTAAAACAGTGAGTTTGAAAGACATGTATATAAACATTTTGTTAATAAATGTTTGAAATTAGAAATTATTTTACACTGCTGCAAACACGACCTGAGTTCATGTTTGACGCATCGTATCTCTTTTGTCTTACGTCGGAATGGGTTGATTTTATTTTTAAAAAGAAGTCAAAGTTACCTAGTTTATGCCTGTCAAATTTCAGCCAAATCCGACATCGTTTGATTAGTGGTCGAGGATCTGGAAGTTAGACCCAGACAGCTGTTCTTTTGTACTTAGAAATTATTTTACACTGCTGCAAACATGGCCTGAGTCTATGTTCGTGACATCATAACTTTTCTCGTCTCTAGTCCAAATCAAGTGATTCTTTTGCAGTTTAAAATACAAGTTTTGATCTTTATTCATACCAAATTTCAGACCATTTCGATCTCGGTAGCACATAAAATTATATTGTTAAACTTTGACGCATGACATGTTTTATTTGTTGCTTTGTTGAATGTTGTGATTTGATTTCATCGATTTCTGTTATCAGCTTTGATCGTTGTATTCGTGCCAATTTGTTTTGCTTGGATTCGTAACTCAATCTCTATGTCCGTATCAGTGTGCGTATCCGTGTCATCTTCTCGTGCATCTCTAGCCTCGAAAGGTGAGCAATCACTCACGATTAACGTTCTTTTATTTATTAAATTTGATTTCAATTGAAACGACAATTGAAATATGCTGCTGTTAGTTATTTATATTGCTATACCTATGCCATCATCTGTATCTGTTCACCTGTGACACCTGACATCATTATCTGTTATTTATATTGATATATATATATATATATGCCATCATCTGTATCTGTTCACCTGTGACATCTGACACCCTTATCTGTTATTTATACTGATGATATATGCCTGTTACCGTTGTTATATTATTATCATGTCTGTTATCACTCTGCAAGTTTCTTGTTAGTATAGTATCACTATGGGTTGAAATGATACATACCCGAACGGACTTTAGAATAGGAGAAAATCGTTATGGGTTGAAATGATAAACCTAAGCGATTTTCAAATTAAATTGAATTTGGGATTTCGGGTTGAAAAGATATATACCCGAATATATTTTAAATTGCGGATTGAAATGATAAATATCCGTATCACTTGACCATAGGATAGAAAATTATATACAGACACCGTTGGTCTATATATAAATGTTTTGAAAACATTTCTACGGTTTTGAAAGAAATATATGGTTTTAATAAATAATGATTTTAAAGATTTATTAAAGTTGATTTAATAAAGTTGATTTGAATCAATATGAAATATGTTTAAGTATTTATTTATCTATATTTTCAAATATAGAGTTTATAATGATTTGAAATTGATTTGAAATTATATTTATTTAAGAATTATACTTAAATAAAGTTTGATTTGAAATTTATAAAATTTGAAATTCTAAAGATATGTTTTAACTTGAATTTGATTAAAAGTGACTTTAATGAATATTTCAAATGATATAAATTTAAATGGGATATTTTGTTTATTTAAATTCGTGAATTGAAGTTGTATTAGATGTTATTGAAATGTTGAATATTTAAAGCTTTGAAATATATTGAAATTGAAATGGCTTATTTTATGGTTTAAATATGAATTTGAAATCGATAGATTGAAATGGTTATTTAGAAACTGAATCAATTTGAAATTGATGATTTGAGATTTGATTAAATTAAAATTTTGGAATTCGAGTTAATTTGAATCGATTTGTGAAATTTGAGGAAACTAATTTATTTTATAAAGTAATTTTAAATTATATTTAAACTATTGATATTTTACTTCATAAATTATTTTAATATAAACTATTTTAATATAAATCATTTTTAATATAAATTATTTTATATTTTATTATATATACTAATTTTAATATCTAAACTGTTTAAAAGAAAAGTGTTATGATTTCCAAAATGCTATGGTTTCAAAGCTGTGATTTCCAAAGTGTTATGATTATAAAAGACTTATGATTTCGAAAGCAATATAACTTTGGAAAGTGATATGATTTTGAAATGGATTTATTTGAAGGAAAAGTGATATCGTTTTTCTATGGTTTTGAAATGGCAATGATATGTCGGTTTTGAAATATAACTATTTTGAAAATTTATTAAAGGACCATCGGTGTAATAATACGTAGTTATTAAAGAGACCGGGATCGGATATGGACATACTCTCTGTCGATACCGAAACCACTTTAATAACTAATATACGCGGAGTGTCGATCCAGAACGAAGTGGATGGTTTTGGTGAACGCGTTGGCTGAAGAAAGAGAACGATTTTGGATGACCCCTGACATGACTAAAACAGGAGCCGCGCCGGGCCATTGAGGATCGCCATCTCTAGCGGACACACTTCTTCGTTACCATATCTATTACTTTTGTGATTCGATTTGGGTGCACCCCTCGATTATGGGAGTGTTGTTTCGCGGTGTTGGGGTAGTAGCTGCTATGCCCAACATCAGTCCGGATCACGCAACTACTAGTATCCTAGTTGGTATTGCCTCATGTACCTTGTCATACTGATTATCCTATTCGCGACCACTACGATTTTGGTTTGTACCTTTAGTATATGGATTGCCCTCTGGTGACTTCCGGTTTTGGGGAAACTATGGTCTTGTATATGCTCTTGGGAATAAAAATGTGTTAAGGGTGGAATGGGCCATGACTTAACGCTATTTTGATATCGTACTTTACTGATTAGACATTTTCTACTTAGCGTACACTATTACATAGTAGATAGTTTAACGGATCCTTAAGGGATGGTTATCCCAAACATCCTTTGAGTTATTGTATTTCAGTCGTTATTTCACTTGAGTTGGATTTATTGATATAAGAATGTTAATCCTGACTCGAGCGTTTTGTGTTTCTTTACGCTCGGGTCAGACTGAGTGTACCAGTATTCGAGACTCACCTTTGGAGTTGGAGCTTCGCTTGGAGATCCAGCTATCTATCCAGCTTTCAGATATTCGGTTGATTCCAGTGATGTATTCTGATATTGTATTTGACTATTGTATTTGAGACTTCTGTTGTATCTTGTTTAACTCTGTTATATATATAGTAGCTTCATGAACTACTATTCTTTTGTTTCCGCTGCATTATTGTTATATTACTCTGTGTCTGTGTCTGTGGTCTGCGATTATTTTATTTACTGTATATGTTGAGTTTTGCCAATTTATATTAACAATTCGGTATTTTGAATTATTCAAGTCCGACATGTGCGGATGCGAATAGTCCAAAATAACGGGTCGTTATAGTTGGTATCAGAGCTTTGGTAGCTCTAGGCAAAACTTAACATATAGGGTAAATGTATTTACAGAATCACTCCCATTCGAGTTTCAACCTCTTCCTTTTGACTCGATTCCTTTGAATTTTGGAACGTTCCCTGCGATTCTAAAATAAAATTCCTTCGTGTCCCTCACTATTTGTCTTCTTTCAATCCTGGAGCACCCCATAACTCCATTCTGAATGTTATCTATAATAGATCGGCGGTCTCGCCAATCTTCGAATGATTCGTAAAGGATTAAACTCCTTTATAATAGGCATCAATTTACCGGAGATTTCAGTATCCTCGGTTTACGATGCTATCTATTACCTGTTATACCTGAATTCCATCTCTTGAGATCGAGTGTTGATTTACCTCGAAATTCAGCATCGATCTTATTCTTGAAGTTACAGACGACCTGGTTAAGGTTGTCCGTGAATTAAATAAACTCATCCATCTCTCGATTATGATAATTGAATTATCTTATCTTCTGTTTCAAACTTATTTTCGAATCAAAATTCTCTTTGATTTGAGCCCATCAAATTTGAAACCCTATCCTTATTTTGAAAATTCATTCCTGTATCGTCGAGCAAAGAAATGTATTTGTAAACTAATATATATATATGTTTTAATATATGCTATGTTGTTTGAGTTGTTGATGTTGATTTGGGTTTCCGATCGATTCATCTGATCAACGCTATCGATAGGATTTCCAAAACACTTAAACAGAACAAACTGACACAATGTTGTTTTCAAATTTGGTAAACAAAATAGTTTTGGATGATTATATTATATATAAATATAAGTTTTCTGAAATTAAATTGTTAATGAAATTGTTGTAAAAAAATGATAATATTTGATTTTCATTTATTGTTTTGTAAACCATTGACTATCGCATAATATAAATAAATAAATTTATAAAACTTGGTTATAATTTGATTTGAAATTTGGAATGAATTTAAATCAAGAATTTGAGAATTTAATTTCCAATGATTTCGAACTATGGTTTTAAAGGTTTAAAATGCACATTATTTAAAGGTATTTGACTATAATTTGTTTCCAAAGGATTTTAATGTATATTATTTCAAGTATTTTCAAATAGGAACCGTTTTCAAAGAATTTTAAATGCTGAAATCAATACTCTTCTCTTTGTCGCTGGAAAATAATTTCGGTGATGGCGGCCGTATCATCGACATTCATTTTCGAGTTTCGAAGTGGAGACACTATTCTGTAGCTTTGCTACGGTTTTGTTTTGAAAAATATTTTGATTTGAATTTCTTCAGTATAATTTGATTTATATATATATATAGGTATCTTATTTTAAAATTTAATTTGATTTGATATAAATATATTATATATATCTCTAAATTGTTTAAAAGTTAATCGGAAACCTAATTCTTAAATTTTGTTAAAGGATGATTTTAATTATAAATAAAACCAAAATTTGGAATAAATATTTAAACTTGAATAATTGAATTGAGAAAATTTATTTGTATATTGTTCAACGGCATTCTAATACAACTTACCTAAATCATTCAGAAGTTGAATATGTAATTGGATAATATATAAGATAAAGTGAATTTATAAATAAAATTTGAGTGTTTATAATAAATGTTATACACTAAATTCTGATTATAAAGATGTTAATAGAGTTAGATAGGATAATAAGTAATTGAATAATAGATGAGACAAATAAATTTGTTTTGAAAGAATTAATAAATTGAAATTTGATCGACTTATGAAAATACCTTGAATTTAAAAGCAATTAGTGAATATAAATTAATCGAAACTTTTATGGTTTAAATTAATTTATATGGGATAAGATATATTAAGTAGAATAAATTTAACAATAATTTGGAATAAAGAAGAATTTAAATTGCTGAAAAAAAATATGATTATAATAAAAGACTATTCAAATTTATGGTTTTAGAAATTGTAAATTGAAGATAATTGGATAATAAGATAATGAATTTGGAAATAGTTGAGATTGATTTTAGTGAAATCAAATGGATTAAATCAACTATTGAATATCAATTAATTTAAATTTGAATTTATATGGTTTAAATTAATTGTTATTTTGTATTTCAAATCTGTTTTTCTTTCCGGTTGTTTCTATTCTCCTACCTCGTTCCTTTTTGGGGACGAAAAGTTTTGAGTGGGGGAGAGTGTAACGACCCGTAAATTTCAACTGTTTTAATAACGTAATTAGTTGAAATTTTGTAAAATTTTAAACGATAAAATTTTGAAATAAAATTTAATATTTGGAATGCGTCTAGTTAAAAATAGCAACCGGTAAATTTTCGTCCGAAAATATGAAAGTTATTTCGCGCGTAAATTTACTTCAATTTAATCAGTTAAAAAGCGATGAAAACAAAATGTTTCCGAAACCTGAATATTTTTACATAGAAAAATTCTAAACCATCTTCTGAGCAAGATTTCAGTTTGTCGTTTTTCCAAATTCGGACATCTTTGGTACCGTCGATCTTATTTTTCAGCGTTTTTCTTGCATTTTCCGCTATTAGAAAATTCGAATTTTTTATAATTCAATCATACCGCTGATATCTATATACCGTTTTGATCGTCTCGTCGTGCTGATCTCTACGATATATTTATTTTTGTATTTTAAGGTCCGGTACGCAACGGATATAATAAAACTGTTCGTGTCATATCGGTACCACAAATTTCAAAGGTTACTCACGTGCTTCTTCAAATTGAAACTTGCTGCCCAAACAAATATTTACTGTCTTTAATTATTACAGCTGTTTGCATTTATATTTGCTATTCTCTAGGCGTGACTTTTGATACCCTACTGTTCACCTTTTAACTGCACATCCACTGATACGTTGCTTCTAGCCTTATCACGTCCACTAGCCAGCTACTCTCTCTCACCCTCTTTCATTTCTTTGTCTGCACATGCATTATTCATCTTGCCCCTTCCCCACCTTTTCCCAATGCCTTCTTCCTTTACTTCCTTCTTCCCAGATCCATGCGTCTACCCTCCCTTTTGTCTTCCTTAGCTTACCACTTATTTTCCCATCCTCTTGAAACCATCAGCAAACCAAATTTGCCCTGGCCGCACCACCCCGACAGCATGTGCTTCCCCTCCATTCGAAATCGCACCACCCACTGCCACACCCGCGAACCCAATCCATGCCCTCAACCACCACCTTCCTCCACCGCCGACCCATCCCGCCTAACACAACCACCCTCATCTCCACCCACGCGACAAACCCGCCACCTTACACATACCCTTCGCTCCTCCTCGTTTGACCTGCTTCCTCCACCTAGTTGCAACCGCAGCCTCCACTCCATACCAGCAGCGGAGTGCAACACTTCGACCACCGTTCCATCTCCCCCGCCGTGAGCATATTCTTCTCCCCCTCGGCCTACAAATTGCGTTGCTTAGTCGGCTCTGCAACCCTGGCTGTTCTCTCTCTTTTTTATACAAGGTATCTGCATTTTATATCTAAGTTATAGTATAAATTTCATATAAAGAAATATAGTATGTTGTGTAAAGAAGTTTATGATAGTTAACTTTATAATCTTTATACGATTAGTTGCATGTTATATAGATCTACCTTATAAGTATTGTATATATATAACTATATTTCTATCAGTTTACATTTAGATCTAAAAAGGAGGTTATATGAGTTACTAAATAAATGTTTACTGTATACTACAAAGGAAGTTATATTAGTATATAAAGTGAATGTGGGAAGTGCTGTTGCTTTAAATATATATGCGTGTACTTTATATATATTGAATTATATTATAATATTATCGATTTTTATTTTGTATATATATATTCGGTTTTATAGGTATAAAGTTTATATAATAGTTATTATATATCATCTTATGTTTAGTTATATATCGTTGTATACACTACAAATTGTTTAACTGTTTGTTATCAAATGAAAACAGTATTATATATATGTTGCTACAGTATAATATATAGGTTATGTAGATATTTTCTGTTATTCCTTTATATAAAGCCATTTTGATAATTGTGCATAAGCTATATACTAGTCTATATATTTATACTGTAGTATGTATATAGATCTGATTATAACTATTTTGAGTGACATGAATATAAGAGTGTTGATTTGTGTATAAGCTATATTAATGTTTGTTACATAAGTTATATGGGCTCTAATGTATATTCATATAAATTAGTTATCTATGTGAGTATATATTTGTTTGGTTTTAAAATTTACATATAGAAACTTTGTTTTAAAATTTAAAACAGTGAGTTTGAAAGACATGTATATAAACATTTTGTTAATAAATGTTTGAAATTAGAAATTATTTTACACTGCTGCAAACACGACCTGAGTTCATGTTTGACGCATCGTATCTCTTCTGTCTTACGTCGGAATGGGTTGATTTTATTTTTAAAAAGAAGTCAAAGTTACCTAGTTTATGCCTGTCAAATTTCAGCCAAATCCGACATCGTTTGATTAGTGGTCGAGGATCTGGAAGTTAGACCCAAACAGCTGTTCTTTTGTACTTAGAAATTATTTTACACTGCTGCAAACATGGCCTGAGTCTATGTTCGTGACATCATAACTTTTCTCGTCTCTAGTCCAAATCAAGTGATTCTTTTGCAGTTTAAAATACAAGTTTTGATCTTTATTCATACCAAATTTCAGACCATTTCGATCTCGGTAGCACATAAAATTATATTGTTAAGCTTTGACGCATGACATGTTTTATTTGTTGCTTTGTTGAATGTTGAGATTTGATTTCATCGATTTCTGTTATCAGCTTTGATCGTTGTATTCGTGCCGATTTGTTTTGCTTGGATTCGTAACTTAATCTCTATGTCTGTATCAGTGTGCGTATCCGTGTCATCTTCTCGTGCATTTCTAGCCTCGAAAGGTGAGAAATCACTCACGATTAACGTTCTTTTATTTATTAAATTTGATTTCAATTGAAACGACAATTGAAATATGCTGCTGTTAGTTATTTATATTGCTATACCTATGCCATCATCTGTATCTGTTCACCTGTGACACCTGACATCATTATCTGTTATTTATATTGATATATATATGCCATCATCTGTATCTGTTCACCTGTGACATCTGACACCCTTATCTGTTATTTATACTGATGATATATGTCTGTTACCGTTGTTATATTATTATCATATTCGTTATCACTCTGCAAGTTCCCTGTTAGTATAGTATCACTATGGGTTGAAATGATACATACCCGAACGGACTTTAGAATAGGAGAAAATCGTTATGGGTTGAAATGATAAACCCAAGCGATTTTCAAATTAAATTGAATTTGGGATTTCGGGTTGAAAAGATATATACCCGAATATATTTTAAATTGCGGATTGAAATGATAAATATCCGTATCACTTGACCATAGGATAGAAAATTATATACAGACACCGTTGGTCTATATATAAATGTTTTGAAAACATTTCTACGGTTTTGAAAGAAATGTATGGTTTTAATAAATAATGATTTTAAAGATTTATTAAAGTTGATTTAATAAAGTTGATTTGAATCAATATGAAATATGTTTAAGTATTTATTTATCTATATTTTCAAATATAGAGTTTATAATGATTTGAAATTGATTTGAAATTATATTTATTTAAGAATTATACTTAAATAAAGTTTGATTTGAAATTTATAAAATTTGAAATTCTAAAGATATGTTTTAACTTGAATTTGATTAAAAGTGACTTTAATGAATATTTCAAATGATATAAATTTAAATGGGATATTTTGTTTATTTAAATTCGTGAATTGAAGTTGTATTAGATGTTATTGAAATGTTGAATATTTAAAGCTTTGAAATATATTGAAATTGAAATGGCTTATTTTATGGTTTAAATATGAATTTGAAATCGATAGATTGAAATGGTTATTTAGAAACTGAATCAATTTGAAATTGATGATTTGAGATTTGATTAAATTAAAATTTTGGAATTCGAGTTAATTTGAATCGATTTGTGAAATTTGAGGAAACTATTTTATTTTATAAAGTAATTTTAAATTATATTTAAACTATTGATATTTTACTTCATAAATTATTTTAATATAAACTATTTTAATATAAATCATTTTTAATATAAATTATTTTATATTTTATTATATATACTAATTTTAATATCTAAACTGTTTAAAAGAAAAGTGTTATGATTTCCAAAATGCTATGGTTTCAAAGCTGTGATTTCCAAAGTGTTATGATTATAAAAGACTTATGATTTCGAAAGCAATATAACTTTGGAAAGTGATATGATTTTGAAATGGATTTATTTGAAGGAAAAGTGATATCGTTTTTATATGGTTTTGAAATGGCAATGATATGTCGGTTTTGAAATATAACTATTTTGAAAATTTATTAAAGGACCATCGGTGTAATAATACGTAGTTATTAAAGAGACCGGGATCGGATATGGACATACTCTCTGTCGATACCGAAACCACTTTAATAACTAATATACGCAGAGTGTCGATCCAGAACGAAGTGGATGGTTTTGGTGAACGCGTTGGCTGAAGAAAGAGAACGATTTTGGATGACCCCTGACATGACTAAAACAGGAGCCGCGCCGGGCCATTGAGGATCGCCATCTCTAGCGGACACACTTCTTCGTTACCATATCTATTACTTTTGTGATTCGATTTGGGTGCACCCCTCGATTATGGGAGTGTTGTTTCGCGGTGTTGGGGTAGTAGCTGCTATGCCCAACATCAGTCCGGATCACGCAACTACTAGTATCCTAGTTGGTATTGCCTCATGTACCTTGTCATACTGATTATCCTATTCGCGACCACTACGATTTTGGTTTGTACCTTTAGTATATGGATTGCCCTCTGGTGACTTCCGGTTTTGGGGAAACTATGGTCTTGTATATGCTCTTGGGAATAAAAATGTGTTAAGGGTGGAATGGGCCATGACTTAACGCTATTTTGATATCGTACTTTACTGATTAGACATTTTCTACTTAGCGTACACTATTACATAGTAGATAGTTTAACGGATCCTTAAGGGATGGTTATCCCAAACATCCTTTGAGTTATTGTATTTCAGTCGTTATTTCACTTGAGTTGGATTTATTGATATAAGAATGTTAATCCTGACTCGAGCGTTTTGTGTTTCTTTACGCTCGGGTCAGACTGAGTGTACCAGTATTCGAGACTCACCTTTGGAGTTGGAGCTTCGCTTGGAGATCCAGCTATCTATCCAGCTTTCAGATATTCGGTTGATTCCAGTGATGTATTCTGATATTGTATTTGACTATTGTATTTGAGACTTCTGTTGTATCTTGTTTAACTCTGTTATATATATAGTAGCTTCATGAACTACTATTCTTTTGTTTCCGCTGCATTATTGTTATATTACTCTGTGTCTGTGTCTGTGGTCTGCGATTATTTTATTTACTATATATGTTGAGTTTTGCCAATTTATATTAACAATTCGGTATTTTGAATTATTCAAGTCCGACATGTGCGGATGCGAATAGTCCAAAATAGCGGATAGTTATATAGAGCATGGTGGAAAGAGGAGGGCAGAGGCCAGTTGCAAGGCTGTTGGATAGGGCAGTGGTGGGTTTCAAGCGGTTCGATGAGATGGAGGAGGGAGAGAGAGCACGGCCATTGGTGGTTCGGCAACTGCTTATTGAGGTGAAAGACTCAAAGCCAGCATTTGAAAGGTGGTGGGAAGGTTGGGTGATACGGTTGAAGGCCGACGAGCTGGAGGCACTTCGGGCATGGTCTATGAGGCTGGGAAAGGGAGGCCGAGGACGTGTGGAAGATGAAGAAAAGGGGAGGGAAGGTCAGAGGCGGCCATGCGGTGATTTCGAGGTGGCTGATGAGGTGGTTGAGGCATCGGCGCTGCTGGCTCGGGCCGCGGTTAATGGCGGGAAGGTGGCGCGGCGGAGGGGCTGCGGTCAATGAAACATTTTTTTTAGGTGGCAACGGCATGGACAACATGGAGGAGGAGAAATGGGAGTGACAGCAAGATGGAGATGTGGAGGAAAACGAAGTGAAACAAAATTATACAGGCAAAATAAATACAGTGAACCGTTTAATAAACCAATGAAGTAAACGTTGGAAACCGTGATAAAGCAAAAGTCATTGAAGGAAATTAAATGGTAATCACCATTGGAATTTTTGCAGTGGAATTTGAATGGTAAACGAACCGACAAATGAATTAAGAAAGTTCGAAGCGGCACCGATACGAAGATCGTTTTTTTTAGATTTCGTCGCACGTCGGACTCCAAAATGCACAAACGAATATACCGTAGAGATCAGCATGACGAGACGATCAAAACATTATACAGATATCAGTGGTACGATTGAATTATAAAAATTCGAATTTCTACTAGCGGAAAATGCAGCAAAAACGTAGAAAATTAAGATCGACGGAGCTAAAGAAGTCCGAATTTGGAAAAACGAAAAATGACGTCTTGCTCAGAAGATGATTTAGAATTTTTCTATGTAAAAATATTCAGGTTTCGAAAACATTTTATTTTCATCAATTCCTAACTGATTAAATTTGAAATAAAATTACACATGAAATAAACTTTCATATCTTCGGATGAAAATTTACCAGTTGCTATGTTTAACTAGACGTATTCCAAATATCAAATTTATATTTCAAAATTTTATTAGTTAAAATTTCACACAAATTCAGTTAATTAAATTAATTAAAACCGTTAAAATACCCGGGTTGTTACAACACCAATCAAACAGATCAGCCTGGACAATTATAACACCCTATCCTCACAAATGCTGATAAACAAGATAACTAATGCAATGGAAATAAACAAGTACAGGAATACGTCCGAAAGTCCTTCAGCTCGTCTGCTGAAGCTCCAAAGCATCAAATCTAAATCTGTAAATATGCTCGGTCTGACCCGAGCATTGAAAGGGAATAACGCCCGGAATCAACATGAGAAAAAACATCTCAAATTTATTTTAAAGTTATCAAAAAAAATTCTTTATCAAAACAAAGGTATCTTGTAAAACCATGCTACACATAAACACAGACGGGATTTTACCTTATGATAACCAAAACATTTATATCGAATTTCGTGATATTATAATATTGTCTAGTATACAAATAATATTAATCATAGCCGAAATTGTTACATTATTAAATTCCAGCATACTAGCTATAGAGTAGGTTATACAAACAAAATGGCAGGCATGTATTGGAGAATGGATTCCATACAAATGACAAGGTCAGGGACTATCTTCCAACAGTATACCTCTCGAAAAATGTACCTTGGGTCCAGATAATGAATGCCTAAACCAACACAAAACCGTCCCACCCCTTCGCTGGATAGTACCGAATATGACATCACCCCAGTCATTCCCGACCTATCCATGGCCACATCATACACAACATACTCGACATACAGCGTAACATTCCCCCTTTTGACCGCCTCCAGTCGGTGATTAAACCAACTCGAAACGTTCAAAAAGACGAATTGTTATTTAGTTTATAAGGTTTAAACAGAATCAGCCACAGAAACACAGATAATAACAATCAATTAAAACAAATGAATATTTATTTCATTACTATAAATCTTTTTGAATACATCAGAGTTTATACAATTTTTATACTGATACAGCGGAATATTTAAAATACAATTTTCTTCTGAACTAAAAATGATTCTTTACTCTCTCTCTCTAACTTCGTTGCTCGAAAATCTTCAAGCTGTAGAAATACTCGGTCTGACCCGAGTATTATATTCAAAAGAAAATAATACACAGGTCAGTCTAATTCAAACCAGTTTATTAGTGCATAGAGGCAATAATAATTTAAATAGACGACAGTCAAAATAATTCTCGTCTATCCGACTCTTTTAACAAAGAAATCGGATAACGAAAATTTTAACACTAAACAGTGTTAAACAATAAATCAACAGATTTAAATCATCAACAGAGATAAACAGTGTTATTGGCTGTCGTACACGCACGCGTGTACGGCCTCGCCAATACGGCATAGAAGATCAATGCATCACGACGCAAAAAAATATCAATTCAAAACTGTCGAGTTTGGGTGGCTGCAGTGCACACGTACGCATGCACTGCCTCGCCAACTCATGTGCACCAACCAAAAAGCACAGAAATAAAAACAAGGTCCAACCCAAAATAGGTTCAACTCAAGGCTAATGAATAGACAAGAAATACAACATCATCCAAACAAAACATAATGACTCAGTGATACATGCAACATGATCAGATGAACATTAGCGCAGCAAGTCAAGTCAAAGCAATTTGTAAGCTTCACAGTGCAACAATACTACAATGCCTCAGCCATCAAGGCATGAACCAGACTAGACTACAAACAAATAAAGCAAATGAACCAGTGAGCTAGCAAAGACAAAGGAATTGCACAGCTTCAAATGAGACAACAAATTTCGAACTCACATATGTCCAGACCAACTACAAAGATAGTTGTGTACCTAGACAAGAATGCAAAACTCATGTGGATGGTGCAGACTACAAGTGAATGCAAAATGGAGGCAACAGAGACCAAAGATCACAAGCAAATGCAACCAAACCTGACCAGCAACAAACAAATATCAGATCAGTGTGGATGCAGACCAGAGACAAACAATGTCACAACAAGATCAAGTGACGACATTGGGCAGTACATATATGCAATCCAAACATATATTGACTACAAAGTGAAGAAACAATAAAATCAAAAGGGAGTGCAACAGTGCATAACAAACCAAGCTACAACCAAAATGCAACATTGTTTCTGAATGGATCAAGCTATGGCAACAATAGACAGTGATCAGAGACCACAAACGAGTGCCATCAAGAAACAACAAGACCAGACTACAATGAAGATCAAAACAATGGACAACAAAAAGATTTCAAAAGCAAATGAGCATGCAGACATTGCCAGATTTTCAAGAAACCATGAATTTCACAAATACAGCTCAAAGTACATATGCAATAAGGTATGCAACCAGCCAGTATCAACATGGATGCAAAATGCTCAAGACCAGAGTACAACTACAACCTCAATGAAAAACAAACAATGCAGACCATACAGTAGTGAAGAATACGAAGGCAGTGCACCAAAATCAGTTGCCTCTAAGAGGTAGTCTGCAAACTCTAGCATATATGCAAATAGATGAGTGTATATCCAAGTCAGTAAAATCAACATAGTGTCATGCAAGAAGAATTCGAAACCGTGGCCCATGGTAAACCAATTCAAAGCATACTGCAATCGAGTCAACAGAAAAATTTCACGAAGCCAAGTCAGGGTATAGGGAGTGGCAGAGAAGCAAGTTGCAAAATTCACAAAACAGGGAAAAGGAAATACGAAGTTCGTATCTTTATTTTTGAAATCATCAAGGGTCAAAGTTTTTAAAAATAGGAAAGTTTTAAATGCCGGGTGAATCAACATCAGAAACTCCAAGCAACCGATTAAATCATACTTGTAAAAACAGAGAAACAACAATGCAATCACCACATAAATATATACATATGTATATGCATATGTATACACCTATATAGGAAGCACAATTACAAGTTAACAGTTTTAACAAAGCCAAAGTCAGATGAATAGTCTAACAGTAATTTCAAAAAGGGCCGAAGACCAAATAGGATCAAATTGAACATCAGGGCATTCAAAGCCACAGTTTCGACCCAAACTCAGAACCATAGGAATTAAGCGACAAAGAATTATATGAACTCGAACTTGATGTGAGTGGGAATCAAAATCACTCAAAACGTTAGTTCGAAATCAACTCGAGAAACAAGCATCAATAAATACGATGTCGACTTTGAAACGAAATCAAACAATCGAAATATAGCAGCAAGTATAAATTAGATGTGAGTGATAATTCACTCACCTTTTATCGAAGAGGTCGCGGATGAATGCGAGGGGGAAGATGAAGTCGAAGCCATGGCCTCCCGAAGACGAGCGAAATCGAAGAAAATTGAACGAACGCCGAAGCCCTTTCCAGCGACGCCAATACGAAGGTCTCGAAGCCCCAATTCAAAGCGACAAAGAATCAAAGAGCCAAAGCCCTAATTTTCCAGATCCAACGAGACGAGATCAAAGCCGCCATTTTTTTTTTCTTCTTCGAGGCACGAACGAAAGAAGCGGCCGCCATTTTTATTCTCTCGCTTATTTTTGTTTAGGGTTAGGGTTATACGAATGAATGAGAAATTGAGGGGATCGGGTATAGGGTTTTAATCAAAATGAATGGGCCGAGATAAAATTTTAAAGCCCAAAAACCCTTTAACAAATTTTTTTTCCTTGTTTTCTTCCAAAAGGATTCTAACCGATTCAAAAATTCCAACAACAATTTTTTATTAAACGAATTCCAATTCGAATCGAAACTCCTATAAGCAAATAGCTAGCAGAGAAATCGTTTAACGATGATATCAAATCGATGCGAAAACCCCGGTTATTACAGAAATTCAAATTGAATTCAATTTAATTTTATACGCGTTTATACGTCGTATGTTCATAAAACAATTCCGATAAATACGAAAATTGAAATCCGGTAATAATTCAATATTACGGACCCAATGGAACTGGTTTCGTCAAATTCCGAGACTGTGCCTCGGAAGGCTATTTTTAAATTCAATTCAAACGATACAATTTCAAAATTGAACAAATCGCTTTTAAAATCAATTCTGAAGCTTCTATTATCTCCAGTATTATCAATATGAATTTTCTAAGCCTTTAAATTATTTTTAACCGGCTTAAAATTGAAGATTCAAATTTTATTCAACTTTCAATAGATTAATTTCAAAAATTAAATCGCCAATTCATTCTGATAATTTGAAATTCGAGCCAAATCATCATTCAAATATTTAAAATAAATTAAATATTCTCAATTTTAATTGTCGAAATTTCAGGGTCGTTACAAACTCCCCTCCTTAAAAACTTTTCGTCCACGAAAAGGAAAAGTTGTTAAATTTTCATCGATATTTCTACTCTACTCAATTTTTACTAAACTTAAAACTTATTACAAATAAATGAATATAGGATTCATTTCATTTGTTTAATCTCACTAGTTCTGTTTATCTTCTCTTTTATTCAATGATTTCTACAATCATTGATTTCTAAAATCAAAACGCAAAAGTCTTTTATCAACATTTTCGATTTACAACTCAGATTCAAACTTAAAATTCTTCACGTTAGAGATTTATATAATATATACCTCTTCCAAAGCTGTGGACTTTCAAAACATTACAAAGATCCTCTTCCTTAGTTCATTAGGTAGGAATTTTATAATTTTACTTTCAAATCATTGATTTGCTATTTAAAGTTTGAAAATACTTGCTAACTCGAAATTTAACAAGTCCATTTTCGTTCTCACAGACATTAGACATACGCTGGCCAGGCGCAGGTCTAAAAATCTCCAAGTACTAAATATACTTGCTTCAATTCCCAGTGAAAATACTTTTAAAAATTCTTTTAAAAATGGATATGGAAAGCACGTTCCCCCATGGATTACAGTTTCACCCGGCGGTTACGCTACTATCCCAGTAGAGTCGCTTGTGGCTGTAGATTTCACATCTCTTAAATTTCGCCATGGTTGTCGCCATAGATTGCAGTACACACGGCGGTTACGCTACTATCCCAGTAGAATCGCTCGTGTCTGTAGGCATCACGCCCCTCAAATTTCGCCTGGCATTAGATTGCAGTTTACCCGACGGTTACGCCACTATCCCAGTGGAGTCGCTTGTAACTGTGGGCATCTCGCCCCTCAAATTACGCTAACATACATCATAATCAACATGATCCCATCACGAGGGATTCTAGTCCAAATGGACATTCCAACTTATGGAAAATTCTACGTAGCTACGAATTTCAAATGGACACTCTTCACGAGTTCCAATACCTTCTCTAATAATAAATGGAAGGTACTTTTCCATATCCTCAGTTTAGAAAACATAATACCATATATGTAGTACTTTCATTTCACATTTCGTACATATCATATCCATGTAAGCATACATAAGATTTCCATAACAATGTCTTTCTAAACTAACGGTTTTCAATTCACCGCATTCATATATATAAGTTCTAAAAACTTACATATCTCATATTCATAACAAAATAGAGGATTTCAAAATTTCCCTCTAAGTCGATTTGGAAATTTAAGGTTATCTCATACCTAATTCATATTCAAAATTCCATTTATTATCGACTTTCACATTCAATTTGAATAATATGTTACATCGTCAATTCTCAACACAGAATTGATGTCTATCGATATATAACCTCTGAGCTCGTACGTCTCAGAGAAGGGTGTTAAGCTAAGAGAATAAATTCTCCGCCACCAACAGATATATATTTAATAGAGATCAATTGCTATGTCATCAATTCACAATGTTAGACATACAATCCAAATCATCATCTGAAATTCAAAGCTCAACTTATATTGTCTTTGATGTCGAAGTTAAACTCAATTTTAACTTAACGATTCAATTTTTTTGAAAAATTTCAAATTGAACAAATTGTTCAAATTCTCATTTAACTTTTCAACTTCGACTTCAAAAATGAATTTCAAATCATTTATTCCTTACGGAATATATTCACAACATTTCATATTTGGAAAAACATTTCCATACTTATTTAAAAATAAGTAATTCACAAATCCATTTTATTTTCAACATTTGAAAATATTCGATATACTTAAATCAAAATTAAGTATATATTTCATCTTTAAGGAAATCATTCTCTTTCACATATTCATTTGAGTCAAAACGAATGTTACGTAAAACATCGTTACGACAACTCAAAATCACTAGTATAGGGATTCGAAATTTAGATAGATATATAAATCCCAATACTACACAAAACATTTCCTTTCGGAAATCATTTACTATAACAACAGTGTTATAGTCCACCATTTCCTTTTATTCGAAAACGTCTATTTCAACAATGAATGTTGAAATCTATGGTTTCGATATTCAATGCCTTTAAAAACATCTTTAAAACAATTAACTTCGTTTTAAAATATCACTTTCCCAAAACATGTCCATTTTATTCAATAATATATTCACGGTCCAAAATTGTGAATATACTTCATTTAACAAGCTATAAGAATTTACTTATCAAAATAAGTCAGTTTCGAATTTATAAACAACGTCTATAAATTCTATTCCTATTCATAAAGACTTCAATTTATAAAAATTGCTTTATTAACCCATTCCTTTATAACTCAATTTTATATCAGAATTTAATTTACAAGTAAATTACTTATAAATTCTTTTATTTCGCAACTTCGATTCATTTTTATAACTTCACAATCTTAATTCTGTAATTTCCATTCACTTATGAAATCCATTAAATATTTCACTTTTAACACTTATACAATTCCAATATTTTATTAACACTTTTCAAATCTTCAATTTAAGCCGTTTATAATAATTCAAAATTTCCACTTTAAACTATTATATAAATTTATCAATTTTCCATTTCCAAAATAATCAACTAGTTCTTTAGTAAACCATTCATCGACTTGATTTCCAATTTAATCACATTTGATTCATTCACATTGGATTTTACTAACATTCATTCATATTCAATTAGTTCACTTTCACTAATTTACATTCAAGTTAGTTTGCTTTCGATTCAAATCAAATTTGATTCTAGTTAAATTTCTTACTCATTAACACTTAATGAATTTCTATACGATCAACTGGCAAAACCAAATTTATTCAATTTAACCAAATTTATTTACTTTGCTTACATTCAATTTGGTTCAACACACTTAATTTCAATTGGTTTATATTCCAATTCTGATTGAATTCTTATACTCACCATATTCACTAATTCACTTTTACAATTAAAGTTGAATTTCCCTTATATAACTCAAATTCATATTCATTCTTCACTTTATCAATTCATTTTGATATCAAATTCAATTTGATTCAATATTACTTAAGCCATGTTCCATTTTTATCTTCACTTGCATTTATTTTCACCATACAACTTAAGTTCGCCTCAAATTTATTTGAAATTCTATTTTATTTAACTTTTCTAAAGTCAAATTCATATCACATTTCAAAATTCAGATTTTGTTTTACTTAACCAAACTGCTCAAACATTTAACAACTGGTTTCATTTAAATTTCTCATTTTATAAGTTAAACAACTTATTAATTTAAACTTTCCGATTCATATTATATAATCACTTATCTTTCAAGTTAAACTTTTCATCTCAATAATTTATCAAATCAAGTTCAATTTATTTAACTTCCTTTGTTAAACTTCAAATCGTATATTTATTAATACTAATTCAATTCAATTTAACTTTTCTTAAGTTAAAAATCTTTATTTCATATTCAATTTTATTTATCAAAACAAAACTTCTTTAGATTTGAAAAACATTTTCTTTAAAGTGTTTCTAGTAACTATTCATATTAAACATCATAAACTAAGCTTTGTGTAAACCAAAGCTCTGATACCACCTGTAACATTCCCCCTTTTGACCGCCTCCAGTCGGTGATTAAACCAACTCGAAACGTTCAAAAAGACGAATTGTTATTTAGTTTATAAGGTTTAAACAGAATCAGCCACAGAAACACAGATAATAACAATCAATTAAAACAAATGAATCTTTATTTCATTACTATAAATCTTTTTGAATACATCAGAGTTTATACAATTTTTTATACTGATACAGCGGAATATTTAAAATACAATTTTCTTCTGAACTAAAAATGATTCTTTACTCTCTCTCTCTAACTTCGTTGCTCGAAAATCTTCAAGCTGTAGAAATACTCGGTCTGACCCGAGTATTATATTCAAAAGAAAATAATACACAGGTCAGTCTAATTCAAACCAGTTTATTAGTGCATAGAGGCAATAATAATTTAAATAGACGACAGTCAAAATAATTCTCGTCTATCCGACTCTTTTAACAAAGAAATCGGATAACGAAAATTTTAACACTAAACAGTTTTAAACAATAAATCAACAGATTTAAATCATCAACAGAGATAAACAGTGTTATTGGCTGCCGTACACGCACGCGTGTACGGCCTCGCCAATACGGCATAGAAGATCAATGCATCACGACGCAAAAAAATATCAATTCAAAACTGTCGAGTTTGGGTGGCTGCAGTGCACACGTACGCGTGCACTGCCTCGCCAACTCATGTGCACCAACCAAAAAGCACAGAAATAAAAACAAGGTCCAACCCAAAATAGGTTCAACTCAAGGCTAATGAATAGACAAGAAATACAACATCATCCAAACAAAACATAATGACTCAGTGATACATGCAACATGATCAGATGAACATTAGTGCAGCAAGTCAAGTCAAAGCAATTTGTAAGCTTCACAGTGCAACAATACTACAATGCCTCAGCCATCAAGGCATGAACCAGACTAGACTACAAACAAATAAAGCAAATGAACCAGTGAGCTAGCAAAGACAAAGGAATTGCACAGCTTCAAATGAGACAACAAATTTCGAACTCACATATGTCCAGACCAACTACAAAGATAGTTGTGTACCTAGACAAGAATGCAAAACTCATGTGGATGGTGCAGACTACAAGTGAATGCAAAATGGAGGCAACAGAGACCAAAGATCACAAGCAAATGCAACCAAACCTGACCAGCAACAAACAAATATCAGATCAGTGTGGATGCAGACCAGAGACAAACAATGTCACAGCAAGATCAAGTGACGACATAGGGCAGTACATATATGCAATCCAAACATATATTGACTACAAAGTGAAGAACAATAAAATCAAAAGGGAGTGCAACAGTGCATAACAAACCAAGCTACAACCAAAATGCAACATTGTTTCTGAATGGATCAAGCTATGGCAACAATAGACAGTGATCAGAGACCACAAACGAGTGCCATCAAGAAACAACAAGACCAGACTACAATGAAGATCAAAACAATGGACAACAAAAAGATTTCAAAAGCAAATGAGCATGCAGACATTGCCAGATTTTCAAGAAACCATGAAGTTCACAAATACAGCTCAAAGTACATATGCAATAAGGTATGCAACCAGCCAGTATCAACATGGATGCAAAATGCTCAAGACCAGAGTACAACTACAACCTCAATGAAAAACAAATAATGCAGACCATACAGTAGTGAAGAATACGAAGGCAGTGCACCAAAATCAGTTGCCTCTAAGAGGTAGTCTGCAAACTCTAGCATATATGCAAATAGATGAGTGTATATCCAAGTCAGTAAAATCAACATAGTGTCATGCAAGAAGAATTCGAAACCGTGGCCCATGGTAAACCAATTCAAAGCATACTGCAATCGAGTCAACAGAAAAATTTCACGAAGCCAAGTCAGGGTATAGGGAGTGGCAGAGAAGCAAGTTGCAAAATTCACAAAACAGGGAAAAGGAAATACGAAGTTCGTATCTTTATTTTTGAAATCATCAAGGGTCAAAGTTTTTAAAAATAGGAAAGTTTTAAATACCGGGTGAATCAACATCAGAAACTCCAAGCAACCGATTAAATCATACTTGTAAAAACAGAGAAACAACAATGCAATCACCACATAAATATATACATATGTATATGCATATGTATATACCTATATAGGAAGCACAATTACAAGTTAACAGTTTTAACAAAGCCAAAGTCAGATGAATAGTCTAACAGTAATTTCAAAAAGGGCCGAAGACCAAATAGGATCAAATTGAACATCAGGGCATTCAAAGCCACAGTTTCGACCCAAACTCAGAACCATAGGAATTAAGCGACAAAGAATTATATGAACTCGAACTTGATGTGAGTGGGAATCAAAATCACTCAAAACGTTAGTTCGAAATCAACTCGAGAAACAAGCATCAATAAATACGATGTCGACTTTGAAACGAAATCAAACAATCGAAATATAGCAGCAAGTATAAATTAGATGTGAGTGATAATTCACTCACCTTTTATCGAAGAGGTCGCGGATGAATGCGAGGGGGAAGACGAAGTCGAAGCCATGGCCTCCCGAAGACGAGCGAAATCGAAGAAAATTGAACGAACGCCGAAGCCCTTTCCAGCGACGCCAATACGAAGGTCTCGAAGCCCCAATTCAAAGCGACAAAGAATCAAAGAGCCAAAGCCCTAATTTTCCAGATCCAACGAGACGAGATCAAAGCCGCCATTTTTTTTTTCTTCTTCGAGGCACGAACGAAAGAAGCGGCCGCCATTTTTATTCTCTCGCTTATTTTGTTTAGGGTTAGGGTTATACGAATGAATGAGAAATTGAGGGGATCGGGTATAGGGTTTTAATCAAAATGAATGGGCCGAGATAAAATTTTAAAGCCCAAAAACCCTTTAACAAATTTTTTTTTCTTGTTTTCTTCCAAAAGGATTCTAACCGATTCAAAAATTCCAACAACAATTTTTTATTAAACGAATTCCAATTCGAATCGAAACTCCTATAAGCAAATAGCTAGCAGAGAAATCGTTTAACGATGATATCAAATCGATGCGAAAACCCCGGTTATTACAGAAATTCAAATTGAATTCAATTTAATTTTATACGCGTTTATACGTTGTATGTTCATAAAACAATTCCGATAAATACGAAAATTGAAATCCGGTAATAATTCAATATTACGGACCCAATGGAACTGGTTTCGTCAAATTCCGAGACTGTGCCTCGGAAGGCTATTTTTAAATTCAATTCAAACGATACAATTTCAAAATTGAACAAATCGCTTTTAAAATCAATTCTGAAGCTTCTATTATCTCCAGTATTATCAATATGAATTTTCTAAGCCTTTAAATTATTTTTAACCGGCTTAAAATTGAAGATTCAAATTTTATTCAACTTTCAATAGATTAATTTCAAAAATTAAATCGCCAATTCATTCTGATAATTTGAAATTCGAGCCAAATCATCATTCAAATATTTAAAATAAATTAAATATTCTCAATTTTAATTGTCGAAATTTCAGGGTCGTTACATACAGAGAGTAATTTAGAAAGGTGATGACCATATCCTAATGGGAGCGACCCACATAGCACTGCCGCTACTACCCTGTTTCTGTCATTTCCAGGTGACGAGGCTCGAGATAGCGATTACCTTTCACATAGCACATTCCACTTTGATTGCCACATTGCCATTCCACAATCACACAACTGATTTCTACAAACGTATAACTCCTAAGCTCGTATGCCTCAGAAAAGGGTGTTAAGCTAAGAGAAGTTGCCTTCTCCACCACCAAACAGATGATACGTTTATAAAGATCAATCAACATGATCGAACTGCAACGTTAGACAGTCGTCCATACAAGTTGTCTAGAAACATGACAAACCGAAGGTACTCTCCAACTACATCATGTCGGGAGTAAATCTTAGGATTAGTAGCGAGAAGTCCTTGCATCGAAGATTTTCATAACAATGCACAATTCCTACCATATATATATACTATACATCGCGGGTCTAGTGCAAAGTAGCCCTGCATCATGGTGATCCCCGTCTTCAAAAATCATCATCAAAATCCTGCACTTTCGAATGCATACGTTGGTCCAAAGTGATTTTCGGATAAACCCGATCCTGGTCTCTCCGGTCCAACAATCGATAAAGATGCCCTCAACCTCATTTGGAAACCAAGTCTCATAGACTTATCATGTTTCCAACTCTCAACTTGCTATCCTTCGGCCAAGAAGGAATCCCAGTAGATAGAAGTACCATAGTCACTCTACACTACTTGAATCAACATTCTTAATACCAAACGATAATCAAGCCTACATGGTTGGCTTCATGCTAAGTGCTTGACTAATCGGTTCCTACATCAAGTCAAGGAACCAAAAATGGCCCAAATTTGATAGTCGGTTATTCAACTATCAACGCAACAAATAAATCTGGCACATAAGCAGTCTTTAGGCCCATTTAATTAATCCTTTATTAATTAAATCAAATTTCAAATATTTACTTCCAATTATCTTTAAAAAGATATATTCTCAAAACCTTTTTAAATCTTTCGATAATGGAAAATTTTCCATATACTTATATCAACGATATAAGTATATTTAATAACACTACCATTTGGGAGACACACTAAATTGATTTCTATAACTGTATAACTCCCGAGTTCATACGGCTCCGAACGGGTGTTAAGTATAAGAAGCAATGCTCCTATACCACAAAGATTTAGTACGATCATAAGAACCAATTCGTGTATTTCACAATGGAAGGTCAAAACACAATTAATTGGGTCAAAACGAATGTTGTGTAAAACATCGTTACGACAACCCAAAAACACTAGTATAGGGATCCGATTAATTAATTATATATATATATATATATATCTCGTATATTATATAAAACATTTCCTTTCAGAAATCATTTACTATAACAACATTGTTATAATCCATGCCTTCCTCACCTTTCTCGAAAACGTCCATCACAACAATAAATGTTGAAATCTATGTTTTCGTCTCTTAACACATTTTAAAATCGTTTTCAAAACCATTTAACTCTATTTGAAAATATAACTTTCAAACATTCCTTTAAAAGATTATATTAACTTCTTAAAACGTGAATGTATTTCCTTTATAGAAATCCATACTTAACTTATCCAAATAAATTCTTTCCATATTTATAAACTATGTTTATAAATTTCATTTCTATTTTATAAAACTTCTATTTGTAAAATTCCTTTATTTATAAAATTCCTTTTATAAATCTATTCCTTTATAAATCTCATTTATAATCAAAATCCATTTATAAAAATCTATTCTTTCTAGATCTCTTTTATAATCAAAATCCATATATAAATCTATTCTTTCTAAATCTCTTTTATTTATAAAATCTCGTTTATAAACTCATTCACAAAATATCGATTATAACCCATTTCAAACATTTATAAAACACCGTTTATAAATCCATTCATTATTTATAAAATATTACTTTTATAAATCTCTTATATAACTATTTTAGAAATATAAACTCATTCACAAAATATCGATTACAATCCATTTTAACATTTATAAAACACCGTTTATAAATCCATTCATTATTTATAAAATATTACTTTTATAAATATCTTATATAAACTATTTCAAAAACATTTACTTCAAACTATTTTTTTCTTCTTAAGAACCCTATTTATTTATAATAAAAGGATGGACTTATTTATAAGATTTAAAACCTTTATAATATAGTTCAAAAATCTCTATTTAACATATTTCACAAAATAGTTGAATCAATATTCCTAAAATCATATTTTTATTTCATTTAAATAAACTCCTTCTTTTAATAAATTCAAGAATTATTAAAAACATATAAAATTCCAAAATCACTTTAAAAATCATTTTCAGTTCAAAATCATTATTTTGGTATTTCAAAATACCAAAAATATGGCCCAGTGCTACAATATCACTAAATAAGTCAAATCATATCATAATCATAATATGGCATCCTACACATCATATATTACAATATATATGAAAAGTAAAATCAACAATGGTGAGGAATCCTGTTGGATCCCTCCAACACGTCCCTCTGCAATCACATACGGTATATAATCATAAAATATAAATCAACCGCTTCGAGGCGGGATCGTATACAAAAGGGTCATCCGCTATTACATGAGAACGTAATAGGGTCTCATTCGCTCCAGGGGTAGGAATAAATCCAAACAAAATGATAAATATTGTAAATCAACCAAACAAGCAACAAACAACATAAATAAAACCATCCACGCTTATATAAAAATATAAGTGGGCCAGAAAGGTGAGTTTACTCACTTTGATTTCAGTTATTGCTTAAGCATTCCAGTTTGAATTAAAATTGAACGGACGTCGATTTTAGCACAAATTCCTGTAAGCTCCAATTTATTCCAATCCAACTCCATAACATAGTATTCGCTAATATGATCGTAACACAACTTGTCGCATTTGATTTGGACCTCGTATGAAAAAGTTATAGCATTTATAAACATTCGATTTTAAATAATTTAATTAATTACATAATTATCCATTAATCACCATAATTAGCTTCCTAATCCATCGTTTGTTTCTCGTTTCCAAGTCACGCTTAAACCCAACGACATTGCGGTTATGCCTCACCATCGCGCCGCCATCATTGCGCCGTTCGCCATTACAACTCCATCAAGGCACGCCCTGATGTCGAGCTCCTCCACGCCGCCGACGCCGACCCTTCAAGTGTCATTGATCTTCAAGATTTCACGTATGAACGGATTTCATTCATCCCCATTTTGCACCGCCTAGGGACCACCGATGTATTATCGGACGGGGTCGATGGGTTCGTGAGGATGAGAGCAACAACTTTCGTGTTTTGAGTTTTGGTTAATCAGGCCCCTAGCTCTCAATCAATTCTTGGCCGTTGATTTTGAGAAGGGAAATGGTGGCTGAGATAATAGGGTTAGGGTTTTTAAGAGAATGAATAGGTTGAGGTCCTATTTATAGCAAAGATAAACATTTAAACACTATTCACGTCTAAATTTTCCGAGCTCCAAACGTGGCGTGCCACCTGGCGTTCTATATAAAATACCCCTATTCCGAACACAATGGAACTAGTATCGGAAGCCAATTCCATCATATACAGAAGTTAACTTTCAAAACCGAATTCTAATAATTTAAATTCCTTCAATTAATTTCTATGCGTTTCGGGCTCGCAGGACCAGACGATACGTCCGATCGCCACGAAATTCATTAATATATAATAATTCACTATTACAGATCCAATGGCACTAGTTTCGTTAAAATCTGAAACTGTGTCCTGGATCGATATTTTAACACATTACTTAAAACGAGTTATTTCTAAAATCGATTTAATCGCCTTTAATTCTCATTTAAAAGTTTACTATCTTCATTCTTATTTAAACAGAATTTAAATCAGCTTTTTAAATCATCTTTATTCACATTAAATTCAAGAAACAATTATTTAAACATTTTGATTATAAAAAAAATCCTTATATTTGAAATTTACACTATTTAACTTATAAAATCAACTTTTCAATATTCAAAATCAACTAAATATTTCAAATCCAAATGACTAAAATTCTGGGTCATTACAACACTCATAACTACCGTTTAGCGATTTAATTTTAGATTTGATGCTCGCTCATTGTATCAATTACATAAGCAAATTGCAATGTAGTAGGCAGTATGGAACATATGATAATTCTTATTGCTGATGCATAAGGAATCCATCTCATATGTTCATTTTAATATGATGTTTGTATATATCGTTTGGGGGCTATCCAAACATCCTTACATTTCTTGAAATATACTAGTACCTCTTAGTATTCATTCTTAAAAACACACACTTCCTATGCATTTTGACTGATAATCAAACTATTTGGTTTATCTATCAAAATATTCTCTAACTTCTGATGCTTGTCGAACGATACTTTCATATCAGTTCTTACATCTTATCTAATACATACAAACTCAGTTATCACTCCCACTGACATCATGATGTTTTAGTCGTCATGGCAGATAATTTATTCTAAATCATTATTTGGAATTTTTGTTCCAACCAAGATGTGTCGAACTTCAAAATCATATTGGGCGATAATTTTGCGAGTAAAATATGAATTAACTTAATTAAGTTGACTAATGAATTTGTTACGCAAATTTCAATAGTTGAAATTTGCAACGTCATTCTCATCAATGTTGCTTTTCCTTTTGAAGACGCCTGTGGTCAATTGATCATATCCCTTTGGGTATATCAAAATTATATTTTGATAATGTACTTGGAGTCTATTTCGGATTTAAGCATCAGGTTATATGTTAGAGTCTATACTCTTTACGGCTTATTGGCAACTGATGAAGTTGTTACTACTAACAATTCCTTTTCTTTGCATTGACATGAAATTCATAATTTCTTTTTAATATGGGAGAATTCGTATTAGATATTCTAATGAGCTATGCCCATTTTAGGCTAGGTTAATTTCTTTTCGTCTTATATGATCAATTTTCACGTTAAAATGTTTTGAATGTATCCAATAACTACATAAAACTGGTTCAATTTTGAGTTTCAAAACTTATGTTTATAACATAAATTGGACAACCACATATCTTAAACTATTTAAGGTCGGGGTTTCTTATCAATTCATATCTTATATGAATATGATCATGCAAACTATGCTTTAGATGAAATTAAATTTGACATATACACTTACACTTAAGTACACATCCTTACACAAAGAATACACTCAACTTCACTCGTAATTAATCAAAATATGTCCAACAAACTTCGATTACTCCCTATCAATACATCATTATGTATCACAGGGAGGAGTGACTTTAACATTTAATTTTATTCGTTTTTAGGTATTTGGAACTCTTTCCAATACACTCACCTATTTGATCAAATCGAATTGCTTTATTTCCTTTACATGTTATGTTTTCTATTTCCTTTTTAAATTTTATGAAATTATCAAAGATATGTTACTTATGTTGCATATGTTTATGTCCGTGATAATTCATTGATGAATTTAACAAAGTAAGTGGATCCATTTTTGTAACAATAGAACTCGGATTAAATACATCTTTATGGTCAATCTTAAGAGTTCATCCACTCTTTTGTCAGTCCCACTGAATGGTTGTTTTGCCCTTCCCTTAAGATATAATTCATTGGTGTCATTTGATTCATAATTATATGATCAAAGAATTATTTTTCAATGATATAGCCTAGTTTATAATTCTAAAATAGTTGTTAAAATTTTAGACACTTTTGTATTCTTTTCGCTAATGGATCACTAATGTTATGAACACAAATACCATTATAGATTTATTTTATAATGAATGTCCACAATATTCGTAACGAATAAAACTATATTTATTTTCAATCAATGTTGAAAAATAGTTATTATTTCATAAACAATATTTAGTATATATACGAAAACAATCTTTCGTATCAAGAATCATACACTAATAAGTGTTAGATGGTAAGCTCCCACTACTTTTGCCATTACCGTAATAGCGTATGAAACACGAACCTCCATCGACCATTTACTGCAGGCTATTTATTTCATCCACTGTAACTAGTTTACGGTTGAGAATTTTAGATCAAATATCTTAAACTCATGGAAGTGTCTTTTATAAAAGATATTTTTCGATATTAAAATACATTTGGAATGGTAACCACATTTCCCATTACATATTAATTATCTTACTAAATTCAATACAATTCTCGCATCCGATGTCTCTTCATGAAGTAGAGGTGACATTCACTCTCTTCATCCCAACAATGCCTATTTTACATCTACTCCAACATTTGCTTTCATTTCAAATGGTCAAACCATCCAAATGTTTTTTATAATGAGACTACACCGAATTCTTTATGAAATTGTTTTTGGGCATTCTTAACATTTAAGGACGCCGAACATGTTGCACTTAAGCAAACTAATCGAAACTGATATTTCAGCGATCAAATTCCTAGGTTTTTCTTTGGTCCATGGTCTTTCGTTATTTTTAACACAATAAGACTCTCATTGTATTCAATCGCATCAAACACATGATCTTACACTGTTGTTTATTTTCTTATTTCGAATGAAACAATTTCATTGGGAATTTGTATATTACGAAAACGACTTATCACCATACAGCTTTTGTATTGTGACAACCCGCACCTCCCGACATGTACCGATCCAAAACTCGGTGTGGCTTTCGATTCCAATATAGAATACATAGAAAATATCTCTCAAAGTCTGATACAAGGAAATAAAATGTACTGATTTTTCTGAGACTGTGATTTGAATATTTTCTAAGATTGATGTTTTTCTATGTTATATATGTTTTATTCCTTCCACTATGAGTTCTGAAAGTTTAGTATATCTTAGATTATATCTGCTTATCTTATTCTTTGAAATAATAAAGGTTAATCCCGACCGCATTTCTCGGCACAACGTGAGGTCGAAAGCTACACTGAGCTTTGGATCGATGCATGTCGGGATGTGTGGGTTGTCACATGTATGTGATCTAATATGGATCAAAAATCTATAACCTTGTATTGCTTTAGAGTTAAAAACTCATAGAAGATAATGCACAGTCTCGAGAAAATAAATATTTAAGTGGCCAAGGTATGAATGTTTTTTATAGTTGTATCATAAGGCTCTTGCATGGTTCTTAAAGTGACAATATGCCAAATAGTTTATTGGTAAGTATATCTTATATTTCTTTGTCAATCCTTATTCATTTCATTAGTATATTTCAATTGATAAACAAATTAATCAATTAGATTAGTTGTACAAATTTTACCGTAGAAGATAATCCTAATTTGTATAACATATGTTCTTACAATATTAGAAATGTTAAATGTATTCATTTTATTTTTCTAATAAGGCTCCCATTAGATTTTTATATTCCTCAAAACCCTAAGTGAAATATAGAAATCTTTTGATTTTTCTAGTGAGTATTAGGACTCGCTTGCCTTGAGATTCTGACCTTGAGTTTGCTCAATAAATCATAGGTCCTCAAATGATGGATAACCCTTTATTAGTTGTATCATACACAACTTCAAACCATAGTTCTTATCCTAATCTCAACCTTAAGTTCACTCAAAAAATCAAAAGTGATTATTCACTCGTACTTATCATTTCATGACGGCCTAAGTATAATGCACATATTTTGAGTTTGCTCAACAAATACATGCATGCACCTTACCTTGTCTAAGAAATATATTAATAGTATTACACATAACATCTCTAGCTTGAGTTTTCTCAACAATTAGTCAGTATGCAAGTAATATATTAATATATAAATGATAGAGGGCAGCTTTATATATTTGAGATTCATAATCTTTAATATATACATTAGAATGATATCGATTTAAAGAATAATAAATTTCTTATAAAATACCCCCGTGATTAATATGTCAAATGCATCTTAAATCATGGTACACGTGTATAACATATGTACTTATTCAAAAAATCTATTTTGGGTTTATTTAAGTTCCATTTAAATTTCGTTCGCACATATATAATTGTACAAGTTTAATTTATCTACAACCATTATAATTTAATTCGACTTATATAATGTGGATATATGTATCTTCAACAAAATCATGTTTAATTAATTTTAATTATTATTGACTGTATCATATTTAATTAAATTTAATTCTTATTAACAAAATCAAATTTAATTAATTATAATTCCTATTAGTTAAATCATATTTAATTAACTTTGGTTCTTATTAATTAAATCACAATAAATTAACTTTCAGTTTTTATTAATCAAATCATATTTAACTATTATTTTACTATTAATCTAATTAACTAACTTAATTAAATTTTATTGTATTTAATATTTTAGAAATTTTATATTATTCATCTTAAACCATATATGATGATCAACCAACTATAACATTTATAGTTTTGTTTATATATATATATATATTAACCATTAATTATATATTTACTTAATAAATCCTTTTATTTAATTAAACAATTTAATTAAATACTTTAATTAATTCGAAAAATTAATTTATTTATCTTAAACAATTTTAGGATAAATATATAATTATAACAATTATTGTTCATATACACACACAAACACACATCAATGCACATGTGTTTTTAATTAATTAACACTTAATTAATTATTTAATTTATTTAATCATATTAATTAAATATATTAAATTTTGAAATTAATTATTTAATTTATCAAAAAAATTGAAAAATTAAATTTATTTTTTGACTTTATAAAATTCCTTATATATTTTAAACTTAACTTTTAAATTAAAAATATAATTTTTTATTTTCAAATTTCAATTTGAACACTAGCCCATAGCCCAAATAACTCCAGACCTTACATCCGAGCCAACCTTTTGGACTAACTCCACCCATTGGGCCAGGTTGATGGCCAAGAAGGGAAGAATATTTGATTATCAAAACCCAAACCTAGACATTACTTTTCTAAACACCAATCGAATAGATAAGTTTAATTAGTTGGCTCTAAATGTTACTAATTAGACGGCATAAACCATTTAGGCTCTAATACCAATGAAGGAACACAGTCTGTTTTGCATCTGGTGAAATAAGTATATTTCAAAAAAAATCTCTAATTGGGTCTTAGTGGGCCTATGAAATCTAATGTTTAATACTAGATTCAATCCAGTGGGCCTATGAAAAATAAATATAAGTTAATTAATTATGGTATTTGAAAATGTATGAATATATCAAATACATTCATATTTCTAAATGGTGTGACATACACATGAAACATATAGTGAATATAATTGTTTGTATAAAGATGTGAACAAACATGAAATAAGATCTAGATATAATTGCATCAAGATCTAAAAAGAAACAGATATAGGTGACATCATTAATTGATTCCACCTTCCACTTTTGCAAACATTCAATCGATACTACATTTAACTTTCATACAAAATGATATGTGATAGTAATATGTTTATATTACAAAAACAACAAATAATAACACGATTAGTATATTCATGTGTAAATATTAGGATTTATATCTACCACTTATATTCGTTGTGTGTGTGTGTGTGTGTATATAAAATCTCAATTTTAAATTGTTCAAACGCAAAATAAATTTATGGATAAAATTGTTTCTAAATACATACCTCAACAATGTAAAATATAAATAAATAAATATATAAACACACACACATAATATATATATATATATATATATATATATATATATATATCTGTGTGTGTGTATAATGGTTAGGTCGAAACACTTCCTATTTGATTCAAACATACATCTATATTACATTAACCTTTTCTAATGTAGTTGCAAATACACACACATATGTATGTATGTGTGTGTGTATTTTAATAAAATTTCAGCCCAAATAATAAAAGATTCATTTTTTTTAAACAATTAAAATATTGTAAAACCAAAACCGCATACATCAAATTGAATAAGATATAAATAAACTCTATAGTTTAGGACCGACTGAATATGAAGTAGAAACATTTAAATCATTAAATTAAATAATATGTTTGGAATATTATTGTAGGTAATATTAAAATAAAGTTCATGACCTAAAACATAATTATATGTGTATATAAATTTTGGTTTTAATTTATCAAGCTAAAGCAGATCTTATCATTTAACACGTTGTTTAAATTGTATTACTAATTATAAATAAAGGCGAGACAATATTATGTACATATAAAATTGTGATAAGTATACTACATCCAAGAAAGTTAATTAAATTCAAATCATTTCTTGCAGATCTAGCAAAAGAGCGACACTTTGATTTCAAAATCTCTCATTAGATTCTTGAGTCAACACCCAATCTTTGCAAGAGATGGATGAACCACTTTATCAAATTTTATTTGATCTAGTCTTTTCTAGATAGAAGAAAATTTTTTCAGTCATGAAAAATATAGAGGAGATAGCTACGGACGAGGGAAGAAGGAGAAAAGGAAAATTGAATGAGGAAATGAATGAAAGAATAAAAATCTTTCTTATTATTCCTTTAAATACTTCTCCTTTTAATTCCTAATTAATTTTCAATCAAGCCAATCCTTCCTCCTTCCTCTACAAGGTTGGCCAAGTATGTCCCCTTACATGGACTGATTTTCCAAAAAAAACCAATCAAGTAATTAACTGTACTTAAAGCCTATTATCACGGCCCGAAAATCCGCCTCGTTCAGAGCTGAAAATAAACCACACATGTCCAGCCCAAACGGAGGGGACAACCGGATCTTGCTAAGAAAGAAAGAAAGAAAGAGAGGAGAAAAGAAGAGAAGAAAGAGAGAAAGAAAAGAGAAGAAGAACAAGAGAAACAGAAGAAGAAAGAGAAGACAAAACAGAAGAAACTAAAACAATTACAGAATCTCATAATCGCAGCGGAAAAACATATAATATCATATCATAAATCTTTAGAAAACAGAAACTGTAATATAATATACATATATCCATCAGAGTACAACAATCAATCATATTCATTAGCCTGGACAGCTATAGTAACTTATCCTTACAATTGCTGATAATTTAAATAACAATGTAGTGGAAAAATAAACATATACATATAATACGATCGGAAGACTTCCAGCTCGTCTGCTGAAGCTCCAAAGCATCCAAATCTGAATCTGTAAATATGCTCGGTCTGACCCAAGTATTGAAAGGGAAGAATGCCCAGATCAGTCTGGTAAACCAGCGTGAGAATACACATCTCAACTGAATTTATTTTAAAGTTATAAAACTTTACTTTATCAAAACAAAGGTATCTCGTAAGACACGCCCACACATAAGCACAGACGGGTTTTTACCTTATGATAACCAAAACCTTTTATATCAAATCCTATTATATTATACTAGTGTCTAGTATACAAATAATATTAATCATAGTCAAAATTGTTACATTATTAAATTCCAGCATACTAGCCACAAACGCGGGTTCTAGAAACAAAATGGTAGGTGTGTAGTGGAGAATGAATTTCCATACAAATGACCAGGTGAAGGGACAACCTTCCGGTAGTACATCTCTAGAGGAATGTACCAAGGACCTACAGATGGTCCTCTACCAACACAAGACCGACCGACCTCTAACTAGATAGTACCGAATATGTCATCACCCCGGTCATTACCGACCTATCCGAGGGCCCTCATAGCATAAATCCACAATAATTTACATCCTGAACGTCATAGCGGGAAGAAATATAACTAGAAGGGGATGATCGTACCCTAATGGTTGCGAACCATATAGCAAATATCACTTTGAATGCCACCCTGTCATTCCTTCGATCACTATTGGCTTTTACAAACATACAACCTCTGGGCTCGTACGTCTCAGAGAAGGATATTAAGCTAAGAGAAGTTGCCTTCTCTGCCACCAAACATATGCACATTTATCAAAAGTCAACGATGTAATCTCAAAAATGCACTGTCAGACATCCATCCATACAAGTTGTCCAGGAACAGGACAAACCGAAGGCACTCTCCTACCACATCCTATCAGGAGTTACCCCTAGGATTAGTAGCAATTAGTCCTTGCATTGGATATTTCATAATGAAGAGACCACTGCTACTATATGTATATTGAGAGTTTATCCCCAAACGATCAATAAGCAGTCCTTTATTACGAAAATCCCACATATCAATGTCTTCCAAACCGGCACATTTGAATGCAAATACGTTGATCCAAAGTGGTTCTCGGATAAATCCGACCACGGTTTCTCCGGATCAACAACGACAAAGAGGCCAAATTATTTGGCTCTGTTGGCCCAAAAGGAAAGCTTGAACAGGGCCATCATCGGTTATTTAACTATCAAAGCAAACAACCAATATCCAGCACCATAAGCAATCACTGGGCCCTTTTTATAAATATTTTGTTAATTAAATAAATCTCCAAATATTCATTTCAAATTATCTTTGAAAAAGATATATTCACAAAACCATTTCAAATCTTTCTATATTGGAAAACATTTCCATATACTTATATCTACAGTATAAGCATATTCATAAATCATTTCATCTCAGCACTTAGAAAATATTTTCATATACTTATATCAATGGCATAAGTATATCCTATAAAACTACCATTTAGAGACACGCCAAATAGATTTCAATAGCTGTACAACTCTAAAGTTCATACGTCTCCGGACGGGTGTTAAGTATAGGAAGCAATGCTCCTACACCACCAAGCCTTTAGTACGACCATAAGAACTGATTCGTGTGTTTCACGATGGAAGGTCAAAACATAGTTTATTGGGTCAAAATAAATATTGCGTAAAACATCGTTACGACAACCCAAAAACATTAGTATAGGGATTCGATAAATAAATATATAGATAAATCTCATATACTATATAAAACATTTTCTTTCAGAAATCATTTACTATAACAATGGTGTTATAGTCCACGCCTTCCTTACTTCCTCGAAAAAGTCCATTGCAACAATAAATGTTGAAATCTATGTTTCCGATGCATATCTCATTTTAAAACATTTTCAAAAACATTTAATTCCATTTGAAAATTATCACTTCCCAAAACATTACTTTTAAAACATAAATTGCTTTTAAAACATTTAATTCCATTAAAATATTTCTTTCAAAACTCCTTTAAATAACAATCCATATTTAAATTTCAACATAAGTCACTTCCAAATTTATAAAACTATTTTAAAAAAAAAATCCTTTCTCTTTTATAAAACTTTTATTTATAAAAATTCCTTTATTTACAAAATTCTATTTATAAATCCATTCTTTTAAAAACAAATTTTACTATCAAAATCCATTTATAAAAATCCATTTCTTTATAAATCAAGCCTATTTATAAAATCCATTTATAAATCCATTTACAAAAAAACTTCCATATTTATAAAAATATCACCTTTATAAATATTTTATACAAACATATTCCAAAATCTCAAATCAAAGTATTTCATAAAACCAAACTTTTATAACATCAAAAAACATAACTTTTATTTCTTTAAAAATAAAATCATTCCTTTTAATACATTTAAAATCATTAAAACATATTTACCTTCAAAATCACATCGAAATCCTTTTCAAATCAAAATCATCATTTTAATATTTTAAAATATCCAAAAATAAGGCCCAGTGCTACCATAGCACTAAATAAGTCAAATCATATCAAAGACATCAACATGACATCCAGAACATCATATATCAGCAGATAAATGAAAATAAAATCAACAGTGGTAAGGAATCCTGTTGGATACCTCCAACCTGTCCCCCTGCATCACAGGCAGCATATAATCATAAAAATAAAATCAACCGCTTTGAGGCGGGATTCGTATACAAAGGGCCATCCGCTCTTACACGGGAACGCAATAGGGTCTTATCCGCTCCAATAGACGAGAATATATCCAAACCAACTAATATATATAGTATATCATCCAAATAAGCATCAAACATCATATATAAATTTATTCCCACTTATATAAAAATATAAGCAGGCCAGAGAGGTGAGTTTACTCACAAAAATGCCAGAAATCGCCTAAGCGCTCCAGATTGAATTAAAATTGAACGGTCGTTCAATTTAACTCAAAATTCCTACTAGCTCTGATTCGTCCAATCAAACTCCGTAGCGAAGTGCTTGCTGATACGAACGCAATTCAACTTGTCGCGGCTGAAACGGACCTCGTACGTGAAAGTTATGAATTAAATAACATTCGATTTTAATAATATAATTAACTAAATCATTATAATTTAAACTTAACCCTTACTCCATCTCTTCCCTCCAGGCTACACAGTACCCAGGCATGATCGAAACTTTTTTTTATTTCATCGCGTCGCTCAAAATCGCGCCACCACCACCTGACCGTACGCCACCACCCTGCCTCTGCGTGCGCCGCCACCTTCGCTCTAGCTTGCGACCACCCAGCGTGCGCGCCTACATGCGATGACGAACCCGAAACCCAAAAACTGCTGTGCTTGAATGGAGGGGGATTTCGGCCACCATGGACGACGATTGCTTGATCCAACCGTACACTAGCTTCGTATGATCATGCTCTACATTTTCCTAATTGAAGTCATTGGCTAATTTTGCTCCTAGCGGCTTCAATCAACGTCGGCCATTGGGTAGAAATGTTTTAATGGCAACTGTGAATTCATTTTAGGGTTAGGTTTACAAATGAGCAGAGTTGAGGGCTATATATAGAAAATAACGCCTGGCACTATTCATCCGTGAAATTTCCGAACTCCAAACGAAGTGTGCCGCCTGACGTTCTATATGTTATACCCGTATTCCGAACATAATGGAATATGTATCGAAAGTCAATTCCATCATATACGGAAGATAGCTTTTCAAAATCAAATTATTTTAATTAAATTCCTTTAATTAATTTCTACGCGTTTCGAACTCGCACGATCAAACGGTAAGTCCAATCGATACGAAATTCGACAGCATACTATAATTCACTATTGCGGATCCAATGAAACTAGTTTTGTCGAAATCCGAGATAGTGACAAAAATGACTATTTTTACACGTTAATTAAATGAAGAAATTTCCAATTTCTATTTATTCACTTTTAAACCAAATTTAAAAGTTTACTAACTCCATTCTAATTTAAGTAGAATTTAAATCAACTATAGAAATCATTTTCATTCATATTAAATTCAAGATTCAATTATTTAAACAATTTCAAATATTAAATTTAACAATTTAATTATCAAATAAATCACTATATTCTAATATAAGTTATTTAACTTATATAATTAACTTTTAAATTTTTAAAATCAATTAAACATTCCAAAGTCGAATGATTGAAATTCTGGGTCGTTACACCTATTTAAATACATACTGATATCATATATTTATACGTGCTTATATAACTTTTATATATATATATATATATATATATATATTTACTAACAACACCCAAAATATCAAATAAATTAATAATTCTTTAATATTAATTAATTTAATAATTAATAATATTTTATAAACTAATTAAATCGTGTGGCTTTCGTAGAATTCACAAATGTGGTTTTTGGACTCAAAGGTGAGAAGTCAATCAACAATTAATATTGAAATTTTCAAATATTAACGATCACACGTCAACTTACCCAGCAGTGGGACGGTTTGGCTAAATTCATCACTTGTAGATCTTTTTGACAAAATCTTATTTTACATTTTCTTAAGTGGTACCATTCAGTAACGATAATACACACATTATCTTTATCAAAACTATATCATTTTAGGATATATGGAATTTAGCATAGTTCAAAATTCGAATACTATGCACATTCAGCTCGGTTAGTCCAAGAAAGAAAAGTCCTTGATTCAATAATAACATTTATTATCAACAATTCTACCCTGACTAGAGGTTTTGACTTTAAGTTGGCTACAGTTGACCGTTATACTAATCTCATACAACCAAGGAGACAAATTATTTATCGAATAATGCTTCACTTTCAGTGCTTTAACTTAGACCTAACTATAGTCCCTCGATGGATTATCATGTTGTGATTTAACTATAATGAAGTGGGGTATTTACATTGAAGTCCTATGGTATTCTCAAGTCGAGAGCATTGTGTAACATCGTCATATTGAGATTTCCTGTTTGACCTGATTGTTATCAACCAATGGGAAACTCTCAAACGAGTCATTCAATGGTTATCCCATAACTATGAGTACATAAGCCCTTCATGCCTCCAACAATCATGAATAATACACTGCCCAACATTTGGAGAGCATTACGCACTTTGGTCTCGATGGATGTACCAATATCCTTTCTCGAATCATTATGACCAGGAATATTAAAATAAAATGTAATTTTATTTTATGATTAATTACTCATTATTACAACTATTTGCAACTAAAATAACCTAACATTTTATTTAAGGTTGTTCGTATTAATATACTTTAAATAAACTACTTAATTAATTATATCATAATATAACAAATTATATAAAAGAAAACAAACATTGTTACTACGAACAAGATTGACTAGAAAGTTAGATATATGTAACAAACTACATAATTACTCTTAAAGCATACCACTATCTCTTTTACTTCAGTGTACTTTATTCAAGTTGTAATAGATTCGAGCTAACCATCAAAACGAAAGGTGCCCCTCGAGAAGCAACAAAGCGTATTTTAATGGCAGCGGTAATAGAGGAAGCATGCCAAAACCTTTATGGTTTCCATAAATGAAGTAATGAAACCGACATTGTAAATTATTTAAAGCAAGAAGTTATGATTTTTCGTATTTTCTAAATAGGCCTCGATCCTTATATATAAAGTATTTTGCTTTATCATAATGAAATATGTACCATTTCAAAAATAATAATTGTTAATCCACTTTTTAACCAACCAGATTTTAATCGGACTTAGAAGATCAAAACAAAGGTGAAACAATTTGAAAACTTGGGAGCACACTTAGAAGGACTAGAGAAACAACTAAAAAAGTTTCAGATGGATTGGAGCCAAGCACATAGCTCAGTACCGAACCAAGCACATAGCATGAGAATCACCTTCCAAACTCCATGCTTCTCATATACTACTCCAATAGCTCGCGATCAAGTTGTTTTCCCAAAGTATAGACGACCAATTCCATGATTGATGAGAAGAAAGTCAAAAAAGCACGGTAACTCAAGTGATAGAGGAAAGATTACTAGAATCAACCAAAAGCCGATGAAAAGTGCTTGGAACCTATTAACTAGAAGACAGAAGAGCAGAGCAAGAATTGAAGTTGGATTTCTACCAAAACTTATAGCTTGGTACCGAGCTATATAGGTCAGTACCAATCTTTCCTATTGGGTCGTGGTGTTCTGATTTCTTTTGTATAACATCGGGCCTTCATCTAGACTCCAGTAGAAGTGGGCTTCTAACCCATTACCTTTAGTTCCCTATATATACAAGCCTCGCTGCAACCAAAATGGGAGCTTATATGATCTCTCTGCCATTGGAGACTTCTTCGTCTTCACATCTTACCTATTCTCCATTAGAGTCACCTAGGAAGCTACTATTTGTTGTTCTAGGACTTAGATTAGAAAATCTTCAAAACTAGTGACTCTCAAACGCTCTAGAAACTCCATTATAAATCCAAGACCTACTAGATTGTAGCCAGATCAGAGAAATTAGTTATAATCTAGAGAGAGAACAACTAATAAAAAAGATTAAAGTAGACGTAGGCCGGAGATTACGCCGAACCACTATAAAAATTCTTGTATCTCCTTTTACTTGTCTGGTTTTTCCTTTATTTTTTACTAGAACTGGCGCTTTCATCTGATATTGGGTGTTGATCCATTTTCTAGGTTAATAATAATGATCTAGACTTCTAGTTCAACCACTCTTAGTTGCTCTAAGTTTGTAATTTGAGTATTTTGCTTCGTTCTCTTGACCCTTCCAAACTATGATTTGATCCTAATAACTCTGTAACATTAAAGTTTAAACATTTCACTATTTTTTCATCGATAGATGGTGCAGTGAAAATTCACATATAATAGCGATGATTCACATAAGCAAAGCACTCTTTAGATGTGTATGCACCAAGTTTAGTAAAGTTGGTTAATTATACACATATGAAGCACTAACTAGGAGTGTGCAAAAGGTTTTATTGATTTTAAACCGATAAAAAATATTAAAAATCAAATTAACCATTCAATAAATAAAAACTAAACTGAATCAAACCAATAATTATCAAAATCGAAACAAACCGAATAGAAAACAATTGGTTCAATTTGGTTTGTATGTGACTAAATACCTTAGGTTGTGTAGTTGCTAACCTAACATAAGATTGGAACAATTGAATGGGTTTATATACATACATATATATATATGTGTGTGTGTGTGTGTGTGTGTGTGTGTGTTTGTGTGATGATGCTTTGATTTTCAGAATCTAACTGTTTCTCTTCTAAAAAAATTGATATAAACCAAAAGAAAATTAATTTTGTAAAGATAATAATAATATAAAGATTGGTAATTATGGTCTTTTACAATAATTCAAGTTTTATGCTCTGTTTAATTGGTTGGTTTGATTCTCAAATACTGAAAATAGAAACCGACCAAAAAACCAAAAATTCAAAACAAAAACCAGATAATTAATGAAACCAAACCGAACTAATCAAACTTATTTGGTTCGGTTGGTTTAATAGGTTCAAATATTCCCCTAGCATTGGTAGTCTTACGTGCTCATCGTAACAAAGCCTAGTAGATAAAGTTTGAATGGAGGGTTTGAATGCAAACCCATTCTGATTCCTCTAACATGAGTAGACCCATTATAAACCATGGTATTGTTCGCAGCAACTTTTATCCAGTTGGAATTGACATCGCGTCTGACGCGTTCAACGCATCGGACACGCCAACGGTAGGACCCATACAATGGGTTGTTTGGGCTAACTGTTGGAATTCTTCCATTGGGGTTAGACTCGATGGACGCGTTTGACGCCAATGACATAATCTCAATAGTTAGCCAAAATGGTCAAGATCTTAACCCTTGTATATTGATTACTATTTTCTCTTCTTCGTCCTCATCAACATCAACCCAAAATTTTGAAAATTTAACCCAAAATTCCACAAATAGCAATCAAGTTTTGAGGTAATTTTTGTTACATCATATCAATCTCATTCGTTTATTTCATATATTTTTTCTGATTTTTTTAGTTTTTTTAGCTAGAAAATGGCTAAAACTGATCTGAAATACTCCCGTTGAAGTCCTAAGAATTGGTCCGAAAAAGCTATGACAGAATTCTAGCATTATGTCATTGATGCTTACCAAGCAGTTGGAAATAACAAAAAGACGTCCATAAGAAAATTGCAACAACACTGAATGAGGCTTTGACAACTATTCCGAATAAGATACAGATAAGGAATGATCAAGTTCGCTACGAATATAAAGGGTTGACGAAACTAATAGAATTAGGGGTATGCCCTAGGGGCAATTATGTAATTTGTTACATATATCTAAGTCGTTGACCAATCTTGTTCACAATAAAGGTGTTTCTTTGTATTTTATATTTGATATAATGTGATTATATTAATTAATTAATTTAATTAAAAGTATATTTAATAGAAAATCCATAAATGGTATATTTTATGATAGTAGTTACAAAGTGTTGTGATCGTGAGTAATTTATCACAATAAAACAAATATACCATTTTAAATGTTCCTAGTCAGGATGCATCGAGACCGGATATCGATGTATCTGTTAAGACTAGAGTATGTAACGCTCTCCAAATGTTGGGCAGTGCATTACTCATGATTGCTGGAGGCATCTAGGGGTTATGTAATGATAGTTATTGGATAAATATGGAACGACTCACTCGGTAGTTTTCTATTGGTTAATATAACTAAGGTGAAATAGAAAATATCAATGTAACTGATTTACACAGTTCTCTAGACTTGAGAATACTGTGGATCTTCAATATGAAAGCTCTGCTTTGATTATAGTCAAATCATGGCTTAGCATTCCATCGAGTGACTATAGTTGGGTCGAGTGGAAGTATTGGAAGTGAAACACTATTCAAAAAAGGATTTGACCCCTCGGTTATATGAGGTTAGTATCATGGTCAACTCAAGTCAACTCAAAGTCAAAGTCTCTGGCCAGAGCATTTTGGTTAATATAATTGTTATTATTGAACCAAGGACTTTTTGTTTGGACTATAAAGTGGAATGTGGACGATGTTGGACCTTAATTTTATTTTATGTACTCTATGTGATTGTTTACAAAGTTAGTTTAATCTAGATCTAGATCTTCTTATCTCAAATCTATATATGTCTATGTCGTTTGATTTTGTTGTTAAAAAAACATACAAAACATAATTGAACTTTGGTTTTTTTTATTTTATAATTCAATTTTTCATATCAGAAAGATTTACGCTTGAATATTTAGACATGGGTTGCTATGTAATTAAAACTTGGTAATAATCGCATTAATAATCTTTGTCATCCAATTAATATAATGTTTTAAATGACATCTTTCAAATCATTCTAATATAAACTCTCCTTTTAAAAGAAAAAGGAAAACATCAAATCAATGATATATTTCATGATTTGCAATTCCATTTAATTAAAAATTATATCTTTGCTTAAAAAAGAAGGATTCTTTTCGTAACTGTTTCAAACCATTTTCATTAATATTAATATTCTTTGATTTACTGCTTGTAATTGAAATGAAATCTATTTTATTTGAACTGCTATGCTAAACATTAATTGTATATGTATATATGTGTATGTGTGTGTGTATTTACTGTATATATATATATGTATTTATATATTATTAAATAAATAAAATTGTTCATGTTTAGGACGACAAATGCATATATAGATGAAAAATGTGTCAATTCTGGTGTGAACTCAATGGAATACCCTTGTGATTTTTTTTCACCAAATTAAATGTTTAGGACGACAAACGTGATGTTTAGGACGACAAACACCTATGCAATGTTTACATTAACTTTGTACACTTTATATGTTGCACTTACACTATACACATGGGTGCATGTGATGTGCTCGAAATCATTTGCAATTAATCTAGTCAAATTAGACTAATGCGTTCCTAATAAAATATTCAATTGAAATATTAATATGTTTATTTAACATACTATCAATCTAATCAGAGACAAAAATGAGAGGTTTATCTCTCTTCAATTAATGTTGTTTACTCCTTTAATTAATTGCATAATTATTAGGGAAGAAAACTAAAGGTTTCCTTCTCGTATTATTCTAATAAGTAACTGCTACACATGTGGGTGTATTTGATACACTCATTTATTTAAATTTCTATAATATTCAAACCCTTTTGATTTTTTTTCACCAAATTAAATAAAATATTGATTTTATTTAAAAGAAGATTTAGATAAGATCTAAATATATTTAGACTTCATAGGCCCATTAAAGATCCAAAATGGCATTTTTTTTTTAATTCACCCATTTTTTCGCTGCGGGCTGGCCCAGATCCAACAATGGTACCTGAGCCTAATAGCCCATGCAGTCTAAATTAGTCATGTTAGGGCTAACTAATTAAGCTTGCCCACTAAGTACGGTGTCTAAAAAGGTAATGTCTAGGATTGGAATTAGGTAATCGAGTACCCTGTCCTACCTAGTTATCGGCCTAGCCTGAAAGGTCGAGTAAGCCCAAAGGTTACCACTAATAGAAAATGCCCAATTTAATTGGGCCTTGGGCTAATTTTCAAAATAATTTGAAAATTAAGACAATATTTTAAATTTAAAAGTTAAATTTAAAATAAAACATGTTTATTATAAAAGGTTGTAATATAACATAAATTTTCAAAATGTTTGAAAATGTAACGAAAAGTTCAAAATGTTTGAAACTATGTAAATATTAATTTCAAAATTTAAAATTATTAATAAGATTAATAATATAAATTAATTAAATGAGTTAATTAATTAATACTTATATGCATGTATTATATATGTTGATATATGTTATGTTATTTTAAAGTGTTTAAGATACCATAAGCATACATGTATGTATATAAGATAAATTTTTGAAATTAATATAACTTAATTAAAATTGTTTAATTAATAAAGTAATTAAAGGTTAGTTAATTAACTAAAAATATGCATATATATAAGATATATGTGACTTACTATAATGGTTATAGTAGATATGTCCAATATAAAAGTTGTATTGAAATACTAATTTAAAATTAATTAAAGAGTTAGTTAATTAAAATTAATTAAATAAGATTTAATTAATAAAATGTTATACATAAAATTATTGTATAAGTTAACTAAAATATAAAAGTTGTGTAATAATGAAACTTATATAATATGAGTGTATAAACAAAAGGTGGAACATTAAAGAAACTCAAATAGAATTAAGGAATAAATACATATGTAAATGTACGTATACTGTGATTTTTGATGTGTCTGACACTTAAATCACAAGGGTATTTCATAATAAATACATTATTCCATAAGTCGATATCACTCAATATAATATACTAAGGATTATGAATCTTCAATATAATGTTGTCCTCTACCATATATCTTATACTATAAAGCAAAACCTTTGGTCAAAGGGTCAAACCGAAGCCTTTTTCTGACTGCCCATACTGCCCCCACTTCAACTTCTAACTACACAATTCTTCTAAGGCATTTTTGTATTTCACCCACCGCCTCAACCCACGTTCCCCAACCCACACGACTCTCAAACTTACTCTGCATTTTTCTTCCCTTCTCTTCTCTTTGTTCGTTTTTCACTTTCTCCCCTTATCTTCTCCGCCCAAAACATTGCCACTTCCCTATTCCCACTTCTCAAAACGACGGACCTAAGCTGACTATAGTTTATTCTCCCCTTACTCCCATTGCGCTGCCTGCATAGACGCACTCTGCCGCGGTGATGATTGTCGATCATTAGGATACCAAATCAGCGTATAATTCCTTTGCTTCCCACCGCTAACTTCGCCAGCCATTCAGTGGTCCACCTATATTCCTGCAGGTACGCTCTCAAATTTACTGCCTACTTTACCGATTTTGTTTGCTATATTAGTATCACTTTCTGTTTACTGTTCTATTGTCTGCTACTGTTTATTTCTGTTTCTGTTCCAAATGGTTCGGAGTACCTTCCATAGACGCTCCAATGGTGTTTGTATATTTCCTAATCAATTATTTTCATTTGCTTTACCTGCTCAATCTTTACTTTGTTTGGTTGGTTTCATCCCAGTAGTTACTTTGTAGGCTCATTTGATTCAAGAACTTAAATAAAAAATGGAACCTATGCAGGATTTAAATATAACAACTCCTACACTTCATTACATGTGCACAATTATATGTTTGTCTAAACATACCAACAGTGAGATTGGAGCTTAGTCACTGAAAAAATAAATATGTTTAATAAATTCCAATCAGTTACTTCGTTTCTTTGCATGAATTTTGCAAAAGATTTTAATAATCGGACAATTGAGTTAGTTATGACTGATATATTCTTTACTATATCTGTCTCCAATAGAGTTTTGTTATTTGTAAGTGCATCTGTGCTATGTTGTCGACTGGGTGATTAAATTGAGTTGCTTATGCTTATTGACTGTAAGCTGAAATGTTTAAACTGTGATGTCTAAATACATAAATCAGACATACATTTTATCTCCCATTGCTTTCAGATGGCTAAGATCAAAGGTGATTTTTTTACCCTATCCATATCTAATCATTTCCTATCATGTAAGTGGTATACTCTTATAGAATATAATTCGATTTCTACTGTAACGACCCTAGATTTTAATTTAATTTAAATTGATAATTAAATGAATTTTTGAATAAAAATTTGTAAAATTAATTTTAAATGGAAGCGAGTTTCCCCGATTCAAATAGAAAATATATTAAGTCAAATTGATTTGAAAATTTTGCATATATGTGAATATATATGTATACGTGTATATATGAGTAAATTTGAATATATATGTGTATATATTGGATTTGAAATAAAATCTAAAATAAATGGTTTTAAAAATAAATATAGAGTTAAATAATAATAGAATGTCTTTACAAATGAATTCTTATTTTTGAATAGAAATTGTCATTTCAAATTACTTATAAATATATGTACAAATATGTGTGTTTTGAAAGAAGCTATGGTTTGAAATAGTAATAAGTAAATTTAATATTTGATAATTAAGTTTAAAATAAAAGAGGAATTAAAATGTGCAATTGTATTAGAAATAGAATTAAAATACTTAAATTTAAAAATGTATAAGAATAACCATAATAACTTTGTTTATGTACATTTAAACGATACCAAGGCAAATAAAAATATTTGATAATATAAAAACAAAAGGGAATATGCTTGTAAACTAATATGCAGGCAAGAACAAGTAAAAGAAAGCAAAGATAAGTATGAAACAAAATAGAGAACATATGTACAAGGGTATAAAAACAAACCGGGTTAAAGAATAAACAAGTATATACATGAAGTAAATGTAATATCTATGAAAGTGCTAAGCAATTAATGCCAATATCTTGGTACACAATAACATATCATCTCAGCCGAAAGCAAAGAAGAAGAAAAATGAATTTGTACAAACTCATAAATGCAAACTATCTTCAGCCATGCCTACCCTTGTACAAATAAACATACACTGCTGTACACCTCTTTTATATATCAAACATCTTCATTTCATTCATTCGAAACTGAGGAAAACATCATTTTGAAAACTAAAACAAAATTCAAACCCTGTAAACCAAAGATTAAAATCTGGAAACAAGGCAAAGTCTTCAGCCTGGAAAAGAAATCAAAGTAAAATGAAAACTAGAGAGTTTAAAGCCAAGCCGAGATCTGGAAACCAGAATCTGGAACAACTTCAACTTGAAAAGCAAATCAGATCAATGCAATTAAATCAAAACAAAAGCACAGATCAAATTCAGTGTTTCCAGTTCAACATCATTTCAAGTTTTCAAAACAGTTTTCAATAAAAAGCTCTGTTCTTTCACAAATCCAAGTGAGTAAACTTGACCTCTTCTATCTTTTAAATGCTTTGATTTATTTGAAATATGTGTCTATGTGATTATGTAAATATTTCTACATATATATGTATATGTAAACATAAGAATAGTGGAATGCATGTCTGTGTTTATGCACAGATATATCCCTGTTAACAACAGGATAACAAACTTCCATAAAAGAAGAAAAAAATTCATATCTTAAAATCCAAGAAGTTTTAGGTAATGTTCTTCAAATAAAAATTGATTTTTATTCACCTAATTCAAATAAGAAGATAGTTCGGAAGATTTATAGTAAGTAATTGATTCTGAAAATAAGAAATCACAGTGAAAGTAGAATTAAGTCAGAAACTCGATTTTTAGAATTTATGTTTTTGATTCTATAGCATGATTCGCCTTTGAAAATAGTGAATTTAGATGATAGTTTCAAGATTTTTAGGTTGATAGATTGAGTGATATCGGGAGTTGAACGGAAAATGGATTTGTGTCAATTCCTCATGATCGACGAAGTGTTCCTGGTTGAGATTAATGATGAAGGAGGGAGAAAGGTGGGGTCACAGGGGAAAAATACTCGTTTGAATTATAGGCGGCTATGGTGGCGTGGCGTAGTTGGTTTAGGGTTTAGAGTATCGATGTGAACGAGGTGATTGTCGAGGCATTTCCGACGTCGTGGTCACATCGAGTTGAACCGGACTGGGGGGTGAAGAGCGTGAGTCGGTGGAGTAGCTGTAGCCGGAGCGGCGATAATTCCGGTGATCGGAAAGGTAGGGCGTCAGGAGGAACAGACGGTAAAGTGTTTTTGCCTGATGGGTTGGGTGAGTTCGATTTTAATTTACAGAGGGGTTCGTGGTTCTGGGTGTTCGCTCGTGGTGAGATGATCGTCGCCGTCTTGTCTGGGGTCACAGCGTTGATCGGAGCAGCGGCAAAGCATCGTGCACGTGCACGTGTATCTTCGAGTATCAGGGTGAATTTGGGATCGGGGAAGAAAGAGCAATGATTTTGGGTTTTGTTTTCTTCGGTTTGGGCTTCGGCCTGTTTTCCTCGTTATAATTAAATTTGGGTTCAGGCTTGTGTTTTTAGTTTGGGCTTCAACGAAAGTTTTATAACTTAAGTTTTCAAAGCTTCAAAGAAATATAAACTAATGTTTTCAAATTAGAAATATAAACAAGTTTTCCTTAAACAAAGGGTTTAATTTTAAAGTTAAACGTTTGAATTGATTTTGGGTTTTGAAACTCTCAAGTGGTTCAAGTAAAATTAAAAGATGATTTATTTAAAGTAATTGAAAGGATAGTTACTTTATAAAGGCAATAAATTTGGGTAATTAAAAGATAAAAGGGGTTGTCTTTTAATTTAATTAAGTAATTTATGATTGGTTAATACAAGTAATTAGGTGTAATTACTTCTTATAATTAATTAAGAATAATTAATTTGTGTGATTTATTAAGATTAATTAATGTAAGTAATTAGGGTAACTAATTACTTAAAGATAATTTCTTAATGAAAGTAATTAAGGTTAATTAATTAATAATTTAAGCTTGATTAACCAAGTAATTAAAGGATAATTAATTAAAGGATATTTAATTATGTGATTAATTAATTAAGGTAATTAATTAAGAAAAAATTAATCTATGAAGGTGATTAAGATTTAATTAATTAATACTTAAGGATGAATTAATTTAAAATTAAGGATAATTAATCATTAATTAAAGGGAAATCTATAATCATTTAATTATGTGATAGATTGATTATAATCACACTATTAATTCATCAAATCGTTAGATGATTGATTATTATTGAAATACTTTGAGCAGTTTGATATCCCTGTTTGTGATTTGTGATGCTTTGTGATATGAATTACTTTGTGCTAAGCTATGATTTCTATTTCTGTGATATATTACTATGTGAATATGAAACCCTTGGCCCGTAAAACGGCACTTGAATTTCGATGCGACAGGGAGTCGGATTCCAGTTGGTTATCCGAAACCCACATCGAATTGTAATAGTGAATCTTTGTGACCGATAAATTTATTTTATCTATGAATCTATGAATGAAGATAAGCGTTATCGACTATACCGCTTATCGATATATCTGTGATGATTGATGTTGCACTATTGTGTGTAAAACCCCTAGACTACACCATACACACACAAATATGGATTTTACGTGGAAATCGGTTAAGTCGTAGATGATTTAAAATTTATGTTTTGAAATTGAAATTTTAATTTTAATTGATTTTGAAATTGGAAATTGGGGTTTAATATGAAAAGCTTTTGAAAGGAGTTTTAAAGATAGTTTGGATATCTTGAAATTTAAATAATTTGATTTAAACTTAAATTCAAGATTTGAAATTGAATTCTATGATTTAAAACTAGGGATTAAAGATGTTATACCCATTATATAAGGATTAAACTATTTTAAAAGTATTGATTTTGGAATGTGAATATAATTCAAGGGCTTTAACTCGTGCAAATATAATTGGATTTTTCTGAAACGAAAACTATTTGTTTTCAAATAATAATAGCTTTCATATAAGAAGTGAACTTCCAATTTGTGTTGAGAGGTTTCAAATTTAAAATGAAATTGAAATGTTTTGAAAGCTATGAATTGAATCTGTTATCTTTAACAGATTTAAAATGATGATTTGTTTAAACCATTTGAAATGGAATTGTTTTGAAAGCTATAAGTTAAATCTTTGTTTTAAAGATTTAACGAGTTAATCAAATTGAAATGGGAATTGATTTGGAAAAATCTGTAAATGAATCTTTTTGTTTAAAAGATTTGAAATGGTAATTGGTTTAAACCATTTGAAAGAAAGTTTGGAATTATTAAGTTGTGACTTAATTGAAAACCCCAGATCCATATGTTTTAAATATTGCGCTCATTATTCGGGTTAGCCGGGAAAAGACCTTTGTGTCATATAACCCATTTCGAATTAATGATACGTTGTATATGGATCGCATTTGAAGACCGGTGTTGAAGACCGGGTATTTGCGAGAATGATAGGATAACCTATCGATTGTCTCTGCACCGAGTAGCCCCAGTATAGAGATTCCCTAAGTGATGGGAAATCCGATCGGGATTGTGAATACCCGGATTGCATGGGCTTCTTTGGAAGTTCCTTCAGTTCTGTTCGAACCCGGAATAGACTTGTATGGTTACATGTCTGACATTACACTTTGAGATATAAAGCATATTTCTTTCAAATACATTTCTGTTGGTGGCGGAGAATTTATTCTCTTAGCTTAACACCCTTCTCTGAGACGTACGAGCTCAGAGGTTATGTAGTTGAAATTTATCAGCGATATATTCCCAATTTTGTAATGTGGCATGCTGAGTGTTGCTGTGTGATGATCATTTATTTGTTCATTTGTGATCAAAGCGTGGCTTTGTGAAAAAGCGTAGCTTTGTGGACGAGACTTTGTCAGAGTCTCACAACCCGGAAATGGTCGAAACAGGAATGATGCGGCAAGGTTTCAGGGGTAGCTTCCCTAGGGTATGACCATTCCTTCTGGAAAAGGGTAGTATCATGGTATGGAGCCCAGATACTTACTCATGTGGACACACTTTATTTATTATGTGTGATGTTGGTTTAGAGGCACCTCGTTTAAAGGTCCCAAAGGACCGGGGGTGGCATATCTGAGGTTTTGTATATTCCCCGGGAAGGGGGGTAGCCGGCCTTGTTTGGCAGAGAACAGTTTGGTTCTCGGGACGTCCTTCCAGAGCCGTTTCCATGTGGCAATGGGAAGTTCCTTGGCCTGACCATTTGTTGGAAATCCAAACAAAACAATACGAGCCCTGTACGGTTTTAGTTGTATTACCTGCCATGGAATGTGGCGGTAACCTGCTATTGAACATGGTAGCTATAGTAGGCATAGTTCGGAATGTCTATGCTGGCTAAGATTTATATTCTACTTTCGAAATGTTTTCTGCACTATGCACTAGTAATAATATCCAATGATTTGATTTTGCATAGTAAGCATCTTTGACTATCATAAGGAGAAATCTTCTCCAATTCTGCGTTTGCATTGTGTGTGTGGCAGGAGGCCTTATGGTAGTTTCATTTTCTAAAAGCATTGCGAATTGACAATTAAAATCCTCTTGCTATTTGTTTTTAAAGATAAACTGTTTTGTTGCTCACACCAGTCCCATGACTGACTCGGAGTTTATTGTTCCTTTCCTAAACTCTGGGTGCTCATAATTTTCTACACGAGCATTCTAGAGTTGGGTTTTTTAGATAGTCAGGATTAGTAGATTATCAGGAGCTAGTTCAGTCTTTGGATTGGACTGCACTTGCTTATCTTTGTGCATCGTTATTGAGAGTTCAAGCTATTTCTGGATTGGTGCTTTGAAGATGGAGATTATCCGCTGCTGATGTTATCGTTTTCTTTTCCGCTGCTATTTCTTGTATCATATCTCTGATGTATATTGATATTCATTATATCACTCTGTTGTATCAGATATTGTATCAGATATTGTATATCAATGTATTATTCTTTTTCTTCCGCTGTGTTATTTACTTAACTGTGTTATAAGCTCCGGTGAACCAGATTCGGCGTTTGAATCTATGGCATTTTGAGTACAAGTGAAGTACGGGTGCCGATTTTCGAAGGCCGATTTTAGGGTCATCACATCTACTGTGAAAAAGGGTTTAGCCTTTGTTTAGTGCTATTGGTATTCTGTCCCATGTCTTAGATAACTGCTCCACTTTCATTGTTCTTTTTCTTCCTTCTTCCAATCAAAACTGTGGACAAACCTCAATTTGAAAAAAATAGATGTGAAAAATGTCCAAAAAGTACAAAAAATGGTTTTGCAAAAGGTTTTAATAATCAGACGATTAAGTTAGTTATGACTGGTATATCCTTTACTATATCTGTATACAATAGAGTTTTGTTATTTGTAAGTGCATCTGTGTTATGTTGTCGGTTGGGTGATTAAATTGAGTTGCTTATGCTTATCGATAAATTTTAATTCACGATTTTCTCACTATTTATGACTTTTTATGCTTCACCATGTGTCAGTACGCCCACTACCAATTTTCCTATTGCCTTATCAATCTCTTTCCCTCATTTTCATGCCTACTCTATAACAGGTAGATTGTACATCAACACCTATTTCGCTCTATTTACTATATCTACTAATATTAAAGTTTAAATGGTACAAACTAGCTTACCATCTACTCCTACTTTTACCCTAGGTTTTAATAGTGTTTTATTACTTTTTGATGTCTATGTTTATTGCTTCTACAAACAGTGCATTTTATTCATATACATGTAATGCCCGTTTATTTGATTTTTATACTCCTTCGAAAAGAATTCAACAAACAACACCTTAAAAAGAAAAAAAAGAAACACAAAACAATACAAAATTTTGGTGCCTATAAGGCGCTGCTATATGTTGCAGTGCATTTAAAAAAAGAGTATTTTAGTGCGTCTATAAAAAGAATGCAGGAGCAATATGAAAAACAGCTTCTATTTACCATTGTATTTAATTCTTGCATATACCGAAAAATACTATACTTTATCATGCATAAGAAAAGGAAGACTTCTATATTGCTGCGCCGTGTACTTGAACTTTGAATGTCATGCTATATCATCAGTCAATAGAAAGCTTGGACAATAATAAAAATAATAATACCACAAAATTGATCTCCTTTAGGCCTAGGGTCCGGATCTTTGTTGGTAACTTGAACTTTGTATTTAATCCAGTTTCGACGGTAATATAAATACTGCACTTTAACTTTGTTATATATTTTCTTCCCAGAATCTTCGTCCTTTGCTTAGTCATATAACATATATATTATTTTTGTACAAATAATATGCTACATTTCCTTAGAGCATTTCTAGCAGGGCGGCTAAATTCAAGAGGAGGAAGAAGAAAAAAAATGGGAAGAATTCCCACTCACCCAGCAGTAAACGTGGTTTTTAAAAAAAAATTGAGGAATGCCCTAAACGGTTTTCAGAAAACCGTTTAGCGCATATTAAAAAAATAAAATATTTATACCTAAAAAGCTTTTAGAAAACCACTTAAAAACTAAACGGTTTTCTGAAAGCCGTTTAGGGATCCACGCCATAAAAAAATGGGAAGAATCGCCACTTTTTTTTCTTCCCCATGCTCAAACACTCACTGCTGGAGCATGAGAAAGAAAATAAAAATGGGGATTCTTCCCATTCCTTCCTCTTTCCACTCTACTGGGAATGCTCTTAGCATAAATATCCTTCATGTGGCCATTCACGGTGTCATTGAGAATAAATATCTATGTTGACTGTGTTACATTTGTTACACACTAGCATGTCTACACATGCATGTGTTTAACCCATGCAAATGTTCCCTTTTCCACATGTATTGTGCTTAGCACCTTGCAAAAATTACTCACATATTATATTTTCTTGCACCTTGCAAAGATCCATCGTTATCTTATATATAAAGCAAATACTTGGTCAATATGGGCAAAGTGAAGCCTTTTTTGGCATTTTCGAAAATATCCCCTTTCAGTTAACATTGCTCAACATACAGAAGGATGTTTTTGTCATTTGAACAAATAATGGAGGTTAGTTATTACACGTTCCCACCCATTATTGCTGCATCCTTCTCAAATTATAACATGCGAAGTAAATCTTGGCAGCCGCTCTCAGCTTTTTAGGGTTTAGGTTTGGGTAAGCCGCTGCCATAATTCACATTTTTCAATTTTGCGTACTTATCTTCAATTAGAATCTTATTTCGTTAACTTTCAAATTTCAGTTATTTAGTAGCAGATATCGCGGTTCCAATCGGTTGGTTTAGTTAAACATCATGGATTTTTTGACTGTTAGGAGTACCAATCGGTTTCCAAATTAATAATGTTTATGGTGATGTTGGTGTAAAAGAAAGAAAAATCGGTTTGTTCAATCTTATGTTATCTCCAAAAAGATAATTTCTTTTGTCTTGATATAATTTGTGGATGAAATTTTGAGTTTTAAGATATATTCAACATATATTTTATGTTAGTATTCTCCAAAGTCAATCATTTCTTATTTTCATACCACAAAAATAGGCCTTTTGCAAATTTTGCTCTTTTTTGATTCATTTTATCGTCAATATGTTATCTTCATATTCTATTATCTAAATCATCGTCAAATGTTTCGTTCAATTTTTTGTTGTTGGCTTAACTATAGTCTTGAATTTTTATGGTCAAATTTAAGGAGCAAGTGCACCATTGATCTTGGTAATTGTTCAACTACTTTATCATACAGACTAAGGGTTTGGATTCGCTGATTAAAAATTTTGAAGTTGAATCTTTGAAGTCTATAATAATGCACTATTTGTTACACAGAGTATACACAATTATTTTACTTTAATTATCTGGGCAGTAGTAAACATTGCATTTTGTGAGGATGTGTGCAGTAAAAGTACATCTCTAAGCTGAGTTGTATTGTTTTAGATCTCTTTCACTCATTTGGCGGAGCTATGGATATCGATTCAACAACATGATGGTAGCTATGAATATTTTCCTTGCATGTAAAGTTTGGTAGTGAAATGTAGAGCAACTGATGATGATTATATAGATAGAAAAAATAAAATCAAAGGTCACATCTCGGTTGAAGGGGTCAAGTTGGAACAACCTTATGTAATGGAGCTTTCAAACCAGCAACTTAGGCTTGAAGGTATGATGTACTCTTTCTTCTTGATTTCTTTTGATTCACAGAATTTTGTGTATTCATGTTTACTTTATAAGATCTTGGGATTTTGAACTGTTAAACCCTGTGCATACAGTTTTATTTGGGATATAATGGTGTTTTTTCTTTAAAAAATAAAATTACAGTTGTAAACTATAATGGTGTATTATAGAAAGAAAGCAGTGATGCATTAATGACAGGTTACAGTAGTAATGCTAGAGGATGCATGGAAGCATAGGAGCGGGAGCGGGAGCTGGAGCCTACTTCATGGATAGGAATATGTTGCACTGTCTGAACGCGTCTGAGGCAAGGCAAAGCTGAAGAGACATGCACTGGATGGGTGGTACATGGTGCTGCATGGAAGCTACAGGGTGCTACAAGGTGCTGCATGGAAATTACAAGGGTTAACGTTGCAGTTGAAGCTACATTCTTTTGTTCTGTGCACGAAAGTTACAAATGCTGGAGCAAGATGTTGTAGGATAAATCACGTCTGCAGCTGAATCAGAAGCTGAAACCTTCCAAGTGGGATTTAGTGGCCCATGAAACTAAAGATCTTATCCAACATGAAGCCAATGATTCATGCAAAGGAGATAGATGGCTACAACAAACTGTAAGGAGAGGTGATACAGGCTAGAAGCATGCTGAATGGTAGAGAATAGCGCTGGAGCCTGAACAGTGGGCTTTTGTTCTATCATTGTTTGTTGACATGAAGTAGTAGGTGTATAATAACTGAACCAACAAACAATTTGAAAAGTTCTTATGTAAGAACATTCACTTTGATATGAAAGTACGTATCAGAAATATTATTACAATTACCCATTATGACAACAACAAATGATGAAACCTTCCATTTTGACTGAGATAGCATTAACATTTATATATTTATTGTGGCAGTAAAGGAAGAGCAATGTCTCAATATTTTCAAGGAATGTGCATTTTTATACTTGAATATTAAGAGTGAAAGTGTTGAAACAAAACTGGAATATATCTAGAAGTGTTGAAAGAGCTTTTCCATTTGTGGCTAGCGCATAAATTATTATTTTATATAATAATATTTGACAGGTAAACCGAGTTTTTGATTATGTACATCTAGCAAAAGGAAACTCATCATTGCTTTTCCATTTCAAAGTAGTGTGTACAGTTATAGACAACATGACTTACTTATATTAGGCATACACGGGCTTCGAAATCAAACACAGACTTGGTTTTTGGTTCTAAATATATAGAATGGAAAGCAACTAACAAGCCACTCTTGCAATGTTATAGACAATTTATATTGTCATTTATCAAATTAACGTTGTACAATTACTGTAACATTGTATTTACTCAAACTTATGAATTTAAGCGTAGAGCATCGTTGTGAAGCCCCACCTCTATACTCATGCTAGCCAAGAACACTACTGGGTAATGCCATCAACTAGTGTGAAGAATGAGGCTGTTGAGGAGCGACCATCTGTGTAATTGCTTTGTGCGAGTACCGATATGTCAGAAAATATAACTTACATTTCATTTCTGGAGGAAATCCAACATATCTAATACAAACTCAAAGCTACCACACAGTGGCTAAGTGGACCTCGGAAACAAACGTAGAAATAAACATAACAAAAATCAGTCACAGATATTCATATCACAAAGGCGGAATAAGACATGAATATATCACATGAAAGTGTACATCAAAATAGTGGTTATATAAGATCCACTACATCACAATGAATAGATACAAGTGCGAGACAAAAGAATAATTATACATCAAGGAGTCCATATCTCAAATGTATAATAACAAAAACTACTAATCTAAAGTAGTTAGCCAAAAGAATCAGATGATAATCCCTTATAAGAAGTCAAGCGGGAGCACCTGAAATATCTCGGTCTGACCCGAGTATTATTTAAGAAGAAAATAATAAACGGATCAGTCTAGCTATAAATATCAGATAAAGGAATGAGATATAAGTAGAGATATAATAAGAATGTATGATAACTATAATGTCATACTAGAACAAACATGATATAAAACAACAACAAAATCACACAATATCTCGAAAATCTCAAAGTACCAAAAAGAATATCATATTCTTTATTTTATTCACCAAACTATAAATATTGACAAACATATTAATGTCAATCGCAAAAGTTGGTGGAAAAAAAATTCCAGAAGTCATCAATTAGAAATCCAGAAATCAAAAGGGGGAGGCCTATTACAAACGGGAGCGTGAAAACTCCCAACACGTGTATCACAATTGGAACGCTATTCCATGGTCGCTAACCATTGAGCCGGTGCAATGGCGTAGTATGATAACAGTACGCCCAAGGGACCAGAAAATCAAATATTTCAGAACAACGACGTAGTACAATAACGGTACGCCCGATGAACTCGAAACCATAAAAGAACATGGGTCGCTAGCCCATAAAAATGAGACGAAGCTCATTAGGACGAGGTACTGTCCCCCACGTGGACAAAGAGACATCGCACATTGCTAGTCTAAACCATAAAATGATCATCATCGATCATCAAGAAGTGTCGATTACACTAAGCTAGTAAATATAAGAGTTTAGCTTCATGTCCCATAACCACTAGCTTAACTAAAATATTTACGAACAGATTGTAAATTTCCACTCAAAAATTGTCACAAGAGTTTCAATCGAACAAGTCCATAAATTAACCGACGAAGTAAACGCAAGCGTTTCATACCACTTGTTTTGCTAAGTCGTTTAATTAGATTTTCTCGTACGAATGAGGTAAAGGTTTGTATATACTAATAGTTTAGAAAACGGTTTTATAAACGAGCTTTGTATTAAAAATAGAGTTGAAATTATCTTTGTAAAGAGTTTGAATATTTACTACTAGTATAGAAACCTTTGTATTTTAAAGTGAAAAAGCACAGAAATGATTGTAGAAACAATCAACCATAAAAACAATTCACATACGAAGACGTGAATCAAATCCAGAGAAATCGATACTGAATCCATCAAAAATGAATAACCACAAAAATCCCGAATAAGAAGTCATCAGAGAAGATAATAAATGACAACGACAAATCGGAAATCACGAATCGATAAAAATTGGAAATCAAAACAAAATACTCAATTTTGCTAAGGTAATCAGGTCAGTCGACTGAACCAGGTGGTCAGTCGACTAACACAGGGATACGATTTTTGTATCTCCAGAGTTGTTGGAACCTCCATTCTATGGTTTCAATGACAACAACTATACAATATTATATATATACATTTATATTAACATATCTAGGTATTCAAGATATTCATCACGTCAAAGAGCTATGATTTGAAGATTACAAGGAGATTATTCTGTAAACAAATGTGTAAGTAGTATATAGAATTATTGTACAATCTCCAATGAAGTGACACGCACCACACAATATAAATTCTGGAAATAACATACTCCAAACGTCTGCAGTATATACTCAGACGTTTGCAGTAAGTTTCAGGAAATTCTCTGAAACAAACTCCAGACGTCTGAGCTTTCCTGCAGATGTCTGGTGACGAACATTTTTCATGTTCTAGTTCAGTCTAGCCCCCTTTGGGGCAAGTTCGATACACGACGAAAGTGACGAATTGAGCAACTTCGACTGAGGATTTACGCCACTCGACAACCCAGCCTTGTATGGCCCTCCGAAACGCTCCACTAACGTGTTCAAACATCAAAGGTTGGATTTTTAGCAAATTGGATTCCAAAAAAAACCAAAAATTTAACAATTCACCAATTCAATCCAAATCAAAAGCAAATGAACATGAATTAGTGTTAGGAATTCATACCCAACAACAACAATATCTATAGAAATAGATGTGAGTTCGAAAACTCACCTTTAAACCCAAAAATGATGAAGGAGAAGCTTGAAAGCAAAGAGAGATCAACTTCTCTTCAACATCAACTCTAGAAGCTTGAATCTAAGCTCAAAAGAAGAACATTTCCTAAGTTAGGTTTAGGAAATTTCTGAAATTAAAGAGAGAATGAGTTGGAGGAGATGAAGAGGAGGCTTACCAAAGCTTTTCCAAGAGTTTGGAGCAAGACTTGAGTTTGCAAATGGAATCTAGGGCTTGGAATTTCTAATTCCACTTCTCTTCCCCCATTTTCAGTTTAGATTGAGAAAAAGAAATGAAATGAGGATGAGTGGATGAAGAGAAGGGCTGAGTTAGGTTATAGAATGAGTTGGGTGAAACCCAAACCCAAACCCAAAAGCCCAAGTGAAAATAGCAAAATTCAACTCACTCCAAACATATCGAAGCGTATACTCAAAAAAGTCGCAAACGCCATTTTGGACTCAATGGAAGTGGTCTCGAGTCCCAATTTGACTGTTTGCAAAAATTAGCTTTTCGGACTTCAATCCGATTAACGATTCTGTATTTAAATATTCAATCGTAAAATATATGGGTTGTTATAGACTCCCATCCTTAAAGAAATTGCGTCCTCGCAATAATTAAGAGGAAAATAAAAAGTAACAACTATAAAAGCATATCAACACAAAAAAAAATTGAAATAAGAAGTACACCATAAAGAGCACAAAAGAGTAAGTCCGGATGTATTTGCTCGATGAATTCTCAAGATTCCCAAGAGAAATTCTTAGGATTTGAGGACCATCGAACCTTCACAAGAAGAATATCTTTATTTCGAAGGCGTTTAAACTCCGAAGTAATGATACGAATAGAATGTTGCTCATAAGTCAAATTTGGTGAAACCTCAATTTCTTCAACAACGCCGTGTTCAAGAATAAAAATTGGAACCCTTAGGTATTTCCGTAGTAAAGAGACGTAGAAAACGTCATAAATAGCAAAAGATTGAGCCGGTAATAAAAAGGCGATAAGCCACGGAACAAATACGTTCGGTGATGGGAAAGGGACTAACATGTCGAGGAGCTAACTCTCCCGATCGACTGAAATGCACAACACCCATCATAGGTGAAACACGAATGAACACCCATAAGATCTGGACCTAAAACCAGTTCTCATCGGCTTTAAGCCAACACGAAAGAAATCGGCACGGCCTTCCATAGAGTGCCTCGAAAGGTGCCATACCAATACAAGATTGGAAGCTATTATAGGAAGGAAACTCAACAAGAGAAATATGATCTTCCCAACTTCCACCAAAAACAAGAACACATGCACGAAAGAGATTTTCAAGAGTTGATTCGCATGCTCTATTTGTCCATCGGATTGAGGACGATAAGCGGTGTTAAAAACTAAGCTTTGTTCCCAAAGCTTTTGAAGACCTTACCAAAAATCCACTAGTAAGATAATGGATCACGATTGCTAATCAATAGAAGTAGGAACTCCATGCAATTTAACAAGACATAGAGTTTAGTAAAAAGAGGTACGGTCCGATTGGACCGAACGGGAAGAAAATGGGCGGATTTTGTAAGTCTATCTACAATCTCCCATAAATTGTCATGACCCGAACGAGAACGGGAAAGACCGTCAATAAAGTCCATGGAAATATGATCCCACTTCCAAATTGGAATGTCCAAAGGTTGCAATAACCCACCGGGCCTTTGATGCTTGGCCTTTATGAGTTGGTAAGTCATGCGACGCTTAATGAAGTTAGCAATATCAGATTTCATTCCATCCCAATAACAAAGTCGCTACTATTACCAGGATGAATGATAAATTTAGAACGATGAGAACCTTCTAAAACGTCTTTACGAAGATCATAAATGTTTGGCATAATAAGTCTACCAAACACTCTAATGCCACCACGAGCATCGATTTCTAAATCTTTCAAACCATCAACCTTATTTTGATCCCTACAACTTTGGCTAAGAAAAGCCAATTCGGGATTTTACTTTAGAGCTTCAAGGATGCGGTTCAAAAGAGAAGGATGAGCCTCAAAGCTACACAAAACAAGAGATGAACATGAATTGGATTCACGATCTCGAATCTTACAAGTGGAAAAGGTCTCGAGATCATTCCATTCCAACTCGATTACCCTTTTCTGGAGTACAAAGATGATCGAGATCATAAGATGCAAGGAACTCGAGCCAACGTTGTTGACGCAATTAAGTTCCTTTCGAGAAAATAAATACTTCAAAAACTTATGATCGGGGTAGAGAACAATTTATCTCCCAAAAGATAATGAGCCAAATTCTAAGAGCGAAAACAATAGCCGCGAGTACTAGATCATGAGTGGCATATCTAGTCTCGACAAGCTTTAATTGTCATGAAGCATATGTGATAACACATTCCCTATGCAAGAGAATGACACTAAAACCAATACGACTAGTATCGGTACAAACAATAAAGTCTTGGTTCCCTTCGGGAATCACAAGAATAAGAGTATCGGAAAAGAGTTCTTTTAAATAATCTTCTTTCCCGAAAAGCTAAACTTCCAAAATTACAATTATCTTTATGTAATAATCATTTCAGAAAAATTTACATTTTACAAGTTAATTTACTGTGTATGATTGTCTCATCATAGCATTTAGGAGATTCCTATCGATAACGTTGATCAAGCACATCGACCAGAATTCTTAAAGCACTCAATGGGCAATACAATCACAAAATCATCTTCTATTTTTAAGAATATTCCTTGCTCGTTTTAAGAACAAAATCCAATCATACTTATAAATAAATCTTACGAAAAAGATTGGCAAAATTTTAAATTGCCGTTTTCATCCAAAATCAATAAATACAAGAATGGAGTCATCGAGATATTCGTAGAATACTCGATTCATAAAATGGACGAAATAAGCTGGACAAACTGAATGACATAATAAGTCATTCATAAGAATCATAACGAGTGCAGAATGCGGTAAGTGGAATGCTAACTTCCGCAGCTCGTAGCAAAATAAAACCGGTGGCAAGGTCGAGCTGAAAAGACCTTAACACCACTCAAAAGACTGCTTAGGTGATAATCCTAAGACAAGCTCAAAAATACCGGAAAATTCCACAAACTACCCGAATGAGAAAAATAATACTTTCCTCATCAAGTGAGTTTAAAGAACTAAAATGATATCACCGAATTTGGAAATCAAAATCATTAAGAACAAAAGAAATATGCTTAACAGATTGAAAATGTCAAAGATAAATAGTCCACTCGAGACATAGGATATGGCTTCATAATGATTAAGCCAACCCTTTCAAAATAAGAATTAATTCTGAAGCCTAAGTAACGCATGACATGCAAATCGCATAAAACAATCTCGACATCAAAACAAAGCAAATCGAGTGTTGCAGATCCACCAACCGGATTCGCAATTCTCAAAGAAATCATCAAGCCCAAAATGTTTTTTAAAGAAAATGAATCAACAAGTTCTTTTGATATAAAATAGTGAGATGAACTCACATCAACAAGAACCCAAATGAGAAGATCACGAAATAAAAAAATGCCATCAAGGATTGAATGAAAAATACCTTGGTTAAGAGAAGTGTTACTAGGCGTTTACATAATATCTAGCTTTCTCATGCCCTTGCTCAAAAGTTTGGGACATGCAGATAAAAGATGACCCGATTTTTTGCAATAGCGACAAGAAAGGGGTTTCGGACACATATTTGCATAGTGGTCCATAGAATTACAATTGTAGCATCCTCCATGATTAGGGATTGGAGTCTTTGCTACCAAAGTAGTTTGCTTCACTTTCTTATTGGGATTAGGGCTTTTGAACTTAATATGCCTCTTCTTGGAAATCCCAATATCACTATCACTTCCTTTACAAACCTCTTTATGTCGAAGAGTGATATCCTCAAACTGATTGAAAGGAACTTCAAGTTTCAAAGGTAAAATCTTTTCGGGGTTCTTACTCAAAGCACAGATAAACCTTTGATTCTTTACAAGATCCAAAAGTTGTTGGGCAGACATGAATATGCCATCCAGAGAAGGACTACTGGATTGACCAGCGCTGGGACTGCCAAATCTAACCATCTCTTCTTCTTTAAGAAAGAAAGAAAAAGAAAGAAGAGAAAAAAGGTTATTAACAAAATGAATATCAAACAAACTTGATTGATAAAACAAGGTATCATAAAAAGAAATAGGATAGAACGGTACGAAGACTCGAATCAAATCCTATGGCATGATTCCTAAGAAAGACTTAGGACAATAATCCTTGCTAGATTATTCTACATTGTTCCGAAGTTTGGCTCTGATACCATGCTGTGAAGCCCCACCTCTATACTCACGCTAGCCAAGAACACTACTGGGTAATGCCGTCAACTAGCGCGAAGAATAAGGCTGTTATGGAGCGACAATCTATGTAATTGCTTTGTGCGAGTACCGATATGTCAGAAAATATAACTTACATTTCATTTCTGGAGGAAATCCGACATATCTAATACAAACTCAAAGCTACCACACAGTGGCTAAGTGGACCTCGGAAACAAACGTAAAAATAAACATAAAAAAAATCAGTCACAGATATTCATATCACAAAGGCGGAATAAGACATGAATATATCACATGAAAGTGTACATCAAAATAGTGGTCATATAAGATCCACTACATCACAATGAATAGATACAAGTGCGAGACAAAAGAATAATTATACATCAAGGAGTCCATATCTCAAATGTATAATAACAAAAACTACTAATCTAAAGTAGTTAGCCAAAAGAATCAGATGATAATCCCTGATAAGAAGTCAAGTGGGAGCACCTAAAATATCTCGGTCTGACCCGAGTATTATTTAAGAAGAAAATAATAAACAGATCAGTCTAGCTATAAATATCAGATAAAGGAATGAGATATAAGTAGAGATATAATAAGAATGTATGATAACAATAATGTCATACTAGAACAAATATGATATAAACAACAACAAAATCACACAATATTCGAAAATCTCAAAGCACCAAAAAGAATATCATATTCTTTATTTTATTCACCAAACTACAAATATTAACAAACATATTAATGCCAATCGCAAAAGTTGGTGAAACACAAATTCCAGAAGTCATCAATTAGAAATCCAGAAATCAAAAGGGGAGGCCTATTACAAACGAGAGCGTGAAAACTCCCAACACGTGTATCACAAACAGAACGCTATTCCATGGTCGCTAACCATTGAGCCGGTGCAACGGTGTAGTACAATAACGGTATGCCCAAGGGACCAGAAACTCAAATATTTCGGAACAACGACGTAGTACAATAACGGTACGCCCGATGAACTCAAAACCATAAAAGAACATGAGTCGCTAGCCCATAAAAATGAGACGAAGCTCATTAGGACGAGGTACTGTCCCCCACGTGGACAAAGAGACATCGCACATTGCTAGTCTAAACCATAAAATGATCATCATCGATCATCAAGAAGTGTCGATTACACTAAGCTAGTAAATATAAGAGTTTAGCTTCATGTCCCATAACCACTAGCTTAACTAAAATATTTACGAACAGATTGTAAATTTCCACTCAAAAATTGTCACAAGAGTTTCAATCGAACAAGTCCATAAATTAACCGACGAAGTAAACGCAAGCGTTTCATACCACTTGTTTTGCTAAGTCGTTTAATTAGATTTTCTCGTACGAATGAGGTAAAGGTTTGTATATACTAATAGTTTAGAAAACGGTTTTATAAACGAGCTTTGTATTAAAAATAGAGTTGAAATTATCTTTGTAAAGAGTTTGAATATTTACTACTAGTATAGAAACCTTTGTATTTTAAAGTGAAAAAGCACAGAAATGATTGTAGAAACAATCAACCATAAAAACAATTCACATACGAAGACGTGAATCAAATCCAGAGAAATCGATACTGAATCCATCAAAAATGAATAACCACAAAAATCCCGAATAAGAAGTCATCAGAGAAGATAATAAATGACAACGACAAATCGGAAATCACGAATCGATAAAAATTGGAAATCAAAACAAAATACTCAATTTTGCTAAGGTAATCAGGTCAGTCGACTGAACCAGGTGGTCAGTCGACTAACACAGGGATACGATTTTTGTATCTCCAGAGTTGTTGGAACCTCCATTCTATGGTTTCAATGACAACAACTATACAATATTATATATATACATTTATATTAACATATCTAGGTATTCAAGATATTCATCACGTCAAAGAGCTATGATTTGAAGATTACAAGGAGATTATTCTGTAAACAAATGTATAAGTAGTATATAGAATTATTGTACAATCTCCAATGAAGTGACACGCACCACACAATATAAATTCTGGAAATAACATACTCCAAATGTCTGCAGTATATACTTAGACGTTTGCAGTAAGTTTCAGGAAATTCTCTGAAACAAACTCCAGACGTCTGAGCTTTCCTGCAGACGTCTAGTGACGAACATTTTTCATGTTCTGGTTCAGTCTAGCCCCCTTTGGGGCAAGTTCGATACATGACGAAAGCGATGAATTGAGCAACTTCGACTGAGGATTTACGCCACTCGACAACCCAGCCTTGTATGGCCCTCCGAAACGCTCCACTAACTTGTTCAAACATCAAAGGTTGGATTTTTAGCAAATTGGATTCCAAAAAAAACCAAAAATTTAACAATTCACCAATTCAATCCAAATCAAAAGCAAATGAACATGAATTAGTGTTAGGAATTCATACCCAACAACAACAATATCTATAGAAATAGATGTGAGTTCAAAAACTCACCTTTAAACCCAAAAATGATGAAGGAGAAGCTTGAAAGCAAAGAGAGATCAACTTCTCTTCAACATCAACTCTAGAAGCTTGAATCTAAGCTCAAAAGAAGAACATTTCCTAAGTTAGGTTTAGGAAATTTCTGAAATTAAAGAGAGAATGAGTTGGAGGAGATGAAGAGGAGGCTTACCAAAGCTTTTCAAGAGTTTGGAGCAAGACTTGAGTTTGCAAATGGAATCTCGGGCTTGGAATTTCTAATTCCACTTCTCTTCCACCATTTTCAGTTTAGATTGAGAAAAAGAAATGAAATGAGGATGAGTGGATGAAGAGAAGGGCTGAGTTAGGTTATAGAATGAGTTGGGTGAAACCCAAACCCAAAAGCCCAAGTGAAAATAGCAAAATTCAACTCACTCCAAACATATCGAAGCTTATACTCAAAAAAGTCGCAAATGCCATTTTTGACTCAATGGAAGTGGTCTCGAGTCCCAATTTGACTGTTTGCAAAAGGTAGCTTTTCGGACTTCAATCCGATTAACGGTTCTATATTTAAATAAAATATTTAAATATTCAATCGTAAAATATGCGGGTTGTTACAATCGTTACATTTTTTAAACAAATAAATTCAAGCGTGGTTATGGGGTAAATTAGATAGACTAATTAAGCTAAACAACATGTGCAACTAATGTTACAATAGTTAACTAATAGTCTACAAAAATTTCCGCCTCTTTAAATGAGTTTAATGATTATTAATTAGAAAAATTACAATAAAAAGATTTCAAACATCTTATAAGTTTGAATCTGTTCATGCTCTCCTTACATTTGATATACATGCAAAACCATTTAAAATAATACACACATCAATAATCATGCTAATTTTCATCAAATAATGTCGAATTACAACTTTGAACATATGTAAAAAATAATAATAAACTCGGTCATCCAAACGCGAAGCACATGTTATTTATTTAATATTTTTTACATTTCTCTGTATATTAATGTAATAGTTGATTACTTTCTTCACCTATTTAATTATTTCGTAAAATAACTTAACCTCATTTATGTTTCGACAAATGGCTGATTTGTGCATGTACACAAATAAAAAAAATGTAATATTACTTACACGTCAATGTCATTTCGTAAGATAAAAACCTATCCTCGGTAATCCATCAATGAAATCCATAGAAACCTGTTCCCACTTCCAATTGGGAATCTCAAGAGGCTGCAACAAACCAGGGGTCTTCTGATGATCTTCCTTGACTTGCTGACAAGTCGCACACCTACTAACAAAAATGGAGATATCTCGCCTCATACCTCTCCACCAGTACAACTTCTTCATATCCTGATACATCTTGGTCACTCCCGGATGAATAGAAAGTCTGGACTGATGGTTCTCCCGAAGTAACTCCTGTCTCAAACCATCAGCATTCGGGACACAAATCCTATTATTAATCCTCAACACACCTTTATCATCAATCCGAGCTCCTCTGCCATCAAGACTACTACTACCAACCCTGCTACGAACATTCTCCTTCATCAATCTAAGCATCTCATCCTCATCCTGCCTAACCATGATACGATCCAAAAGAGAAGAAGAAACAACAAGTTGACACAACAAAGCCATCTTCCGACTCAAAGCATCTGCCACAACATTAGCTTTCCCAGGGGTATAGTTGATGTCAAGGTCATAAGAAGCAAGAAACTCTAACCACCTAACTTGTCTCTGGTTCAAATCCTTCTGAGTGAAATTATACCTCAAAGACTGATGATCTATGAAAAGCTCAAACTTAGTACCCAAAAGATGATGTCTCCAAAGTTTCAAAGCAAAAACAACAGCAAGCAACTCTAAATCATGGGCAGCATAATTGGCTTCATGGGTCTTCAACTGACGACTAGCATAAGCAATCACCTTACCATCCTGCATCAGAACAGCTCCCAAACCTTCACGACAAGCATTAGTGTATACCGTTAATCCCTCATTTCCATTTGGAACGGTAATAACTGGTGTGGAAGTAAGCTTGTGCTTTAACTCACTAAATGCAGCTTTACACTCATCACTCCAAATAAACTTAGCATTCTTCCGAGTCAAAGCGGTGAGAGGTGCAGCAATCCAAGCAAAATTCTCAATGAATCTCCGGTAATAACCGGCAAGGCCCAGAAAACTATGGATATCAGTAGGAGTCTTAGGAGTTTCCCAATCCTGTACAGAATAGGGATAAATAAGGACAACTGGAAAGATGGAATAAATTGAATGAAACAAGGAAAGAGAAGGGAAGAAAGACTTACATTGATCGCAGCGATCTTGACTGGATCAACAGAAACTCCATTACCAGAAACAATATGCCCGAGGAATCGGACTTCATCCTTCCAGAAATGGCATTTAGAAAATTTAGCCTTCAACTAATGATTTCTGAGAGTCTCAAGAGTAGATTTCAAATGTGACTCATGCTCTTCCTCAAATTTAGAGAAAATGAGAATATCATCAACAAAGACTAGAACAAATTTATTAAGCACATCACGAAAAACATGATTCATCAAATCAACAAAGAAAGCAGGAGCATTAGTCAAACCGAAAGGCATGACTAACCATTCGAAGAATCCATTCTCAGTATGGAAAGCAGTCTTGGGAATACTTTCCTCAACAACTCTGAGCTGGTGAAAACCTGAGGCAAGATCAAGCCGAGAGAAAAAACAGTGGCACCATAAAGCTGATCAAACATATCATTGATGCGAGGCATTGGATATCTGTTTTTCATAGTGAGCTTGTTCAGCTCCCTATAATCAACACACATCCGGAGAGAACCATCGGACTTGGTGACAAAAACCACCGTTGCTCCCCATTCCAAATAGCTAGGTTTAATCAGACCCTTGGAAGACAAGTCCTCAATTTGCTTCCTTAACTCAACCTTCTCGTGGGGTGCCATTCTTCTAGGAGGAAGAACTACAGGTCGAGCTCCAGGAATAAGATCAATACACAAATCAATTTCCCGTTTAAGAGGTAAAGCAGTGACTTCACCAAATACATCGGGATAGAGTTTGACCGCACAAGTCGACTGAAGATCCACATAAGAAGAATCCAGAGAATAGATAAAATTTCCAGCAAAATCCTGAGGCATGTGGCACTGAATAATCAAGGGATCACCCTTATCTCCCACAAGAGATACAATTCAGGATTTGCAAGAGATACGGGCATCATGCCTATTAAGCCAATCATCTCCGAGCAACAAATCAAAAGCATCGAAACCAAGAACATAGAAATCTCCAGAAAACCGATAACCAGAATGAAAGAGTTTCACATGCTTACAAATCTTATTAAGATTTGCGGGACCACCAATAGGATTTGAAACACATAAAGGAACAGAAGCATACTCAGGAGAAAGGAGATGCTCAAACTTATCACACAAATCAACAGAAATAAAACTATGCGAAGCTCCAGTATCAAATAAAACACGAACAGGATGATGAAATAAAGTAAAGGTGCCCTGAAGAGTACCTTGATCATCACTAGGAGCAGGAGCAGGTGCAGGTGCAGGTGGAGCAGGAGAAGAAGCAGAGGTAACCGCAAAAGCACCAGATGGCTTGCCCTTCTAATACAACGGACAATCATTCTTAAAATGACCAGGCTGAAGACAGACATGACAAAGTTAAGATAAGACAAGACAAGGTAAAATACTTGGATGAATATCCTAATAAGAGAAATTTCTAACAAGGTAGATACGAAAGAAGGAAGTTTGGAAAATGTGCTTTTAAAACAAGAAAATTTGATATCAAAATAATCTTTGAAAAATCCTTTGAAAAATCATTTTAAATTCATTTTATACTTTGAAAATACGTTCTCTCACAAAGAAATGATTCTGAGGTTGATTTCACTCATTCTAGAGTATTTCTACCCTATCTCTAATGAGTTTTTTCTCCATAGGCTAAGGTTTGCCTAAAAAACCAAAGCTCTGATACCAAATGTAACGACTCACTATTTTGGACCATTCAAATCGACAATAATCCACACATGTCAGACTTGAATAATGCAAAATAACATATTGTAATAAAATTTGGAGCAAATAAAACTAATCACAGACACAGAAAATATTAGAATAACTCGCAGCGGAAATAAAATAAATAGTGGTTCATGAAGCCACTAAAATACAAAGTCTCAAAAACAGATACAAAATACATAGTCTGAAAACAAATACAGTTCTGAAACAAGTACAGTAGAAATCCCAAATACATATGTCTCTAATACAAAGCTGACATAGGAACACTGAATGGAAATAGATAAATAACTAGATAAGTAGAATCTCCAGCGATTCCTAGCTCCAGAAAGATGGAGTCCAAAGCTGTGAATACTCAGGCCGACCCGAGCGTAAATAAAACACAAACACTCGAGTCAGGACATACATACTTATACAATGTAAACCAACTCAAGTGAACTGTCATAAAAGTACAAGTAACTTAAAGAATGCTTGGGATCGCCCATTCTTTAAAGATCCGTTAAACTATCTACTATGTAGTAATATTCGCTATTATAATAATGTCTAATATAAAATAAACATACTTTTAAATAGCATTAAGGAGTGACTCAATATTCCCCTTAACACGTAATAGTCCCAGTAGTCTATCCAGTATTAGCATACTCCCAAAATGGGGGCTACCCTCGATACTCCACAGGCTACGGGAGAAATCACAACTCGTAGTAAAGCTCGATATGGTAGGTGACACGGCCACAAGGCAATACCAGGGTAGATATACCAATTACGCATCCGGACTGGTGGTAACGCATAGCAGCCACTACCGCCCACCTCGAACAACACTCCCAAATCAAGGGGTGCACCCAAACAATCACAAAAGTAATAGAATAGTATCGAAGAAGTGTGTCCGATCAAAGGTGCTACCTCATTGGCCCGTCGATCGCTCCTGTTTTAGCCACCTTATGCCAACTCACGGGAGTTGGGTCCACGTATATACCTTTAGGATCGTCGCCACCATCGTACTTCATTCTGGAAACTCCACCGCGAACACAGTTGTCAAAGTGGTTTTCGGTATCGACAGAGTGTATGTCCATATCCGATCCCGATCTCTTTAACAACCAATCGTTATTATAACCCGTGGTTATAAATTTCAAAATAGTTTATATTTCAAATCAAAATACTTCATTTAAACCATTTAAAATTAAAGTCATCATTCCTTTAAATCAAATATTCAATTCCCAAAAATTTAGCCTTTTCTGAGTACATTTATTCACTTAAATACTTTAAAACATTAAAATTCCAGCTTTCACGGCATTTAGAAAGTGCTGCGGTAAGTTATATTTGAAAACAATTCAATTAAGCAAAGACAGCATTTAAAAACTGCTGTAATAGTTCAGTTTTAGTGGAAAAATAGTTCAATTCAGAAAAGATAGCATTTACAAAACTGCAGTAATAGTTCAGGGTTCAATTTAAAGATTTTAGTTCAATTCAGCAAAGACAGCGTTTTAAAAACTGCTGCAGTAGTTCAATTATATTCAAAAATCACATTTCAGCCAACTGCAGCACTTAACAAGTGCTACAATAGCTCTTTCATTGATTTTAGGTTCAAGTTTAGTTTCAGCATTACAGCACTTACAAAGTGCTGTCATAGCCCTTAGTTAAATTAGTCTTTAGTTCATTTGTATCAACCACAGCACTTACAAAGTGCTGCAGTATCATTTACTTCAGTTTTCAAGTTAAATTCAGAAACGATAGCATTTCTGAAGTGCTACTAAAAGAATTTCCAGATTTAATAATAAAATTCCAGAATAAATTTAACTTCAATTTTAACCAATTTAACTTATAAAAATCACATTTTTCCACATCAAAATGTTCATTTAAAATACCTTTAACTTATGGTTTTTTTTATAAAGAAATTTTTTACAATAAAAATCAAATTTTCCAAAGTTTCACTTATTAGATTCAAGTGTACCATTTTTCCATTTTTTTCATTTTTTACAATTTACTTTAACACTTAAATTTAAATTTCCATTTTTCACAAATAAAACTTAATTTCCATTTTTATTTAATTAACTTAAATTTCCATTAAAACCCAAATCACAAATTTCCAAATTAAGTTATGTTTTAAATCACAATTTTCTATTCATTTATTTAACATTTTTAACACATAGAAAAATCATTTTCTCTTTATTAAATCATTTTAAATTCAATTTAAATCAAATTATCATATTCTTACATTTTTAAATACTTAAAATTTTCTAGAAAAATATATAAAATAACCACGGGTCTGTATAATATTTTCTAGCCTAAGTCAAGTGATACGGATAATATATCATTTCAATCCGTAATTTACAAAGAAAATCCGGGTTTTATCATTTCAAACCTGCAATCCCAAGTAAATAAAATAAATAAAAATCGCTCAGGCTTATCATTTCAGCCCATAACGATCTTTCCCTATTCTAAAGTCTGTTCGGGTATGTATCATTTCAACCCATAGTGATTCTATTCTACAGGGAACTTGCAGTGTGATAAACAGAATAGAATAAATAGTAAAATAAAATAAACATAACAGATGATGTGACAAGTTATAACAGGGTTTAACATCATATAATTTACATCACAGGCAGGTATAACATGAGATAATAGTTTATACATATTCACTTGTTGTCACTTCACAATTTATATAAGTATAGATGTCGTGTGTGAATACTCACCTTTCTACGCTGGAGTTTGCAAATAAAACACACAAATGAAAATCCAGATAGTACGATAGCACGACTAGATTTGGATGGAGAGTGAGCCAAGATGTTAATCTTGTATTCACAAAATAAACAAAGCAAAATATAAATATAGATACAATACAAAAGATTAAATTGAAACAAGAATGGAAATAGAGTTAGACAAATGACTTCACAAAGCTTTTTCATCAATTTTTCTTGACTACCACTCACATATGCTCGGCCATACATGTTGTTTGGTTCAGCCACAACATAATTTCAGATTGAATGCTCGGGCATGGACTCATAAAGGCATGGTTATAAAGTGGAATATAAAGAGGAAGGAGTTATAAAGCAAGGAAGGTCAAAAGGCAAGGCTAACAAGGGGTTTGGTTCAACAATTGGGCTCGGCCAAAGGGGTCTATGGCTCGGCCAGGGCTGCTACAGATCTGGACAAAGGTTAGGGTGATGGCCAGATGTGTTAAACAAGCTGGTGGCTATGGTGGTGGCCGTGGTCAACAATGAAGGGGAGATGAAAACAAGGCTCGGCTATGTGCATTTTTGGAGTTTTGGACATTGTTTTGTGGTATATGCATCAAGGGTGGTCACGGCCTGAACTAAATCAGAGAGGGAGGAGGTGTTGTTGCCGTGGATCATGGGGAGGAGGAGGAGGAGTGGTGGTCGGTGGTGATGGTGAGGTCTATGGCCGAGCAAAGCTATGGGAAGGTCAAGGCAAAACATAGAAAAAATCAATAGAAAAATGGGAAGAAAAGTAAAAAAAAAAGAAGGAAGCCATTACCAAATTTTTTCAGAAGTGTTTGGCCGAAAATAGATGATGGAAGTGAGATAATTTCACGTGAAAAAGGAATTAAAACTCACGGCCACAAATAAAGTTTTGAATGGCCAAGAAATTGAAAGGTCTAGAAAGTGAAAAGTCAATGTTTTAAAGCTTTAGTCTCTTCAAATTTCCACTTTCTTTTTAATTCAATATAAACAAATAAAAATCAGTAAATAAAATAAAAAGACAACAAAAATAAAGTGAAAATGAAAATAAATAATTATTCATAGGAAAAATAAAAAGAAAATAAAAGTAAATAAAGAAAATAGCTTATTATATTGAAACTAGCATTAAAAATTGCAAACAAAAATGCAATTAACTTTAGAAAATTATAACTATACTTCTGAAATGTTTTAAAAATAAAATATTGACATAAAATTTAATTTAAAATAATTGCAAAAATATAGGGTTGTTACACTCTCCCCCACTCAAATCTTTTCGTCCTCGAAAAGAACGAAACAAGGAAAAATAATGAAAAAGCAAGTTAGAAAAACAAATAGTACCTGAAATAAACAATTCCGGATTCAAAGCACGAATGCTCTCCTCCATCTCCCAGGTACTGTCTCGATCATCAGTACTCCACTATACTTTGACCAGACTAACAGATATCCTTCTTAGTTGCTTCGTACCTCTGTCGACAATACGAAGTGGCTTCCTCTCAACAGTCAGATTAGGCTCAATATCCAAACTATCAAGAGCAGAAGGCTGAAAAATAAGAGATGGATCATGCAGATAGCGACGAAGATGAGAAACGTGGAATAGATTATGCACTCCAGAGAACTTCTCGGGCAAATCCAGACGATAAGCCAAAGAACCAACTCTTTCCACAATGCGGAAAGGACCAACAAACCTAGGAGAAAGCTTCCCTCTACGACCAAACCGAATAACATTCCTTAAGGGAGAAACCTTAAGGAAAACCAAATCACCAACAGCAAACTCTAAACTCCGCATACGCCTATCAGCATACTTCTTCTGCCTATCCTAAGCAATTCTCATCTTCCTCCTAATCTCCTCAAAAATATAGGGTTGTTACAGATCTTGCATGAATCTCCCCAAAAGGATTTTGAAAAGACTATCATTGGATGACATATTTATGTTTCGAATATAATTTTTGTAAACTAAAACCAAATTAGTTTTATAAATAAAGAAATTAATAAAATGTTTATGAATACCTATTCTATTGCACTAAGAAACAATTGTGGTTTCAAGATATACCAACTTCATTGTGAAGAAATTTCTTTGAGGAATTATTGGTAGTAAAATAAAATTAGATACGATCCATAGATATAACTGATCAGATGAGATGAAATGAAATTAACTAACCTAAACGAACACAACGCATTACAATGTCTAATAATTATTCTCGCACATTGAAGATAAACTATGAGTTTCTTATCAATGTCGATAATATATAATCCTCGATTGTTTAGACCATTAAGAGTATTGATTATATGATGTGGTATGATGTGCAAATCTGAAAGAATTCCAAGTACGTTATCAAAATATGATTTTGATAGTCGTAACCTAAGTGATGTGATACATCGGTGTCTTTATGAGCAAGACTAATGCAGTTGGAATTAAATGAGCAATGTTGATAAGAGTAATATCGCAAATTTCAATTGTTAAAATTAGCGTAATAGATTTGGTATTCAACGTGCTCAAGTTAATTCGGATTTACTCACAAAATTACCACTTGATATGACTTTATGTTTGGTACGTATGTATTGAAACAGAAAATTCTAAATAATGATTTAGAGTAAACTGTTTACATATAATAACCAAAATGTCTCGAAGTCTGTGGAAGCGATATTGAGTTTGTGAGTCTGTGGATATGATCCAAGAAATGATAGAAAGTATCATTTTATAAGCATCAAAATTGAACAAATATTTTGATAGAAATATCAAATAGTTTGATTATCAATCAAAATACAGAGGAAGCGTGTGTTCATAAGAAAGAATGTTAAAAGGTACATTGATATTTTAAACTATAAGTAAACAACACGTTATTGATTCTAAACAATGTACTTGTGTTAAAATTAACCTTAGTTATTTTAATGCTCAATTTTGGATTGTAAATGATGTATTTTATAGTGAGTATTAAAGATATTGGGAATCTCTCAAATCGATATGCAAAGTCACCTTATTAAATTATTTAATATGGATAAGGTCCGTATGCATTGACAATAGGAATTATCATACATGTTATATTGTCTACGAGATCGTGATTTTTTTATGTATTTGAGTCATGAAGCAAATATCAAATCCAAATTAATATCGCTAAATGGTTGTTTGAAGTATTATCGTGTATTTGTGAAATACTAGAGAATTGTTACAGAAAATAAACTCCTTATGAAGGAGAGTTCAAACTCAAACTTCATAATGGATATGAGTATATTATGTTAATAATAAATTCAAGTTGAGAATCTTTAGTTGGAAATATTCCAAATGAAAGACCGTGGCTAATTCGATGAAAAGGCTAAGTACATTACCTTGAATATTGCTGCAATAAAAATAATGTATATAAAATTATAGTGCACAAATTTATAACTAAGCTGGTTCCAAATGTTGAGAATCTCATAACATCGTTATATGATAACAATATGGCGATATGGCTCGTAATAGACTTAGAGCTCATTAGAGGTCGAGAGACATACTCCGAATTGTTCCACGTGATAAAGCAGTTTATCACCGTCAAAGAGAGTTGATTGACCGAGTAGATAATTGAAACATAATAGCATACTCATTCATAAATGGAATGACCCAACTAGTTTTGAGAAATCAATTGATGAAGTTGGAATAAGATTCCATAATTGACTCCAAGTGCAAGTGGGAGATTGATAGAGTTAGGGGTATGCCCTAGAGGTAATTATGCAATTTGTTACATATATCTAACTCGTTGACCAATCTTATTCACAATAAAGGTGTTTCTTTCTATTATACTTGATATAATGTGGTTATATTAATTAATTAATTCAATTAAAAATATATTTAATAGAAAATCCATAAATGGTGTATTTTGTGATAGTAGTTATAAAGTGTTGTAACCGTGAGTAATTTATCAAAATAAAACAAATATACCATTTTAAATGTTCCTAGTCAAGATGCATCGTGACTGGATATCGATGTATCCGTTGAGACTATAGTACGTAATGTTCTCTAAATGTTAGGCAGTGTATTACTCATGACTACTGGGGGCACTTAGGGTGGATAACTATGGAACGAGTCACTCGATAGTTTTCTGTTGGTTAATATAACTAAGGTCAAAAAGAAAATATCAATGTGACATATTTACATAGTTCTCTCGACTTGAGAATACCGTGGATCTTCAATATGAAAGCTCCGCTTTGATTACAGTCAAATCATGGCATGGTGTTCCATCGAGTGACTATAGTTGGGTCGAGTGGAAGTATTGAAAGTGAAGTACTATTCAAGAGAGGATTCGTCCCCTCGGTTATATGAGGTTAGTATCATGGTCAACTCAAGTCAACTCAAAGTCAAAGTCTCTGGCTAGAGCATTTTGTTTAATAATAATTATTATTATTGAACCAAGGACTTTGTGTTTGGACTATAAAGTTGAATGTGGACGATATTGGAATTTTAACCATTTCCAAATTCCATAAGTCCTAATGTGATATAGTTTTAACGAAGAGAATTGATATAAATAATTGTCACTACCAGACACCGCTTATAATAAGTAAAATTTGGTTTTACCGAAAAGACCTATAGGCGATGAATTCAGCTAAACTATCATACCATCTGCTAAGTGACATATGAACATTAATATTTGAATTGTTCAATATTAATCGTTGATCGAATTCACATCTCTAAGTCGCACAAACGCATTTGTGATTTCTCTGAAAACCACACAATTTTATTAGTTTGTAAAATATTGCAAACCGATTAAATTAATTAATAATTATGAAATATTAATTATTGTTAATTTATTTGATGTCTTGGAATGTTGTTGGTAATTATTTTAATGCATATATAAAAGTTATATTTGCATATATCGATATGCAATATCGGTATAATTTTAAACATGTTTTAAATAATAAAATAATTACATAAAAGTTGTTTTCTTTTATTTGGAAAAGTTGCATATTTGGAATGTGCTTGGATCAGCTATATAATGGTAAGATGGGGAAATCAATTAATGAGTTTAATTGAAACTTAAAAAGAGGAAATAAAGAAGGAAGTTTTAATAGGAGGATAGGAAAAGCTTCCTTTAATTCTATTAAAAACACAACCTCCTCATTTTTGAAAGTACACAAAAAAGAATATGAATTTTTTACTTTTTTTTCTTCCTCTTCTCTATCATTCATTCATGGCGAAAACTTCATCCAAAAGAAAAAAACATAAAAAATTCAAATCAACATCAAATTAAATTAAAAAAAGTGGTTCATTCTTCTCTTACAAAGTGGGATGGTGATTTTTCAAAATCCGAGGAGAAGCCACAAATCAAGGTGTGATGAAGGGCAAGGTCTGTCGAATCTAGAGGGTGATCAATCAAATCTAGGTATTATTCTATCAAGGTGATTCTACATGCTTCATGCTAAGGTAATTATATGTGTATAATATTTCTATATTTACATATCTTATAATTTGTTCTTATCCCCTTAATCTCTATCTTTCCCTTTTGTTCATACCGTAAATCTGAATCTTGATTTGAATATCTCCATTCCCTTGTTTGAATCGATTGTTCTATCATACTAAAACATAGAATGTTTTCTTTTGTTCACTACTGTTTTGTTATGAATTATATTATCTCATTTTCTGTCAAATGTATGATTGTTTGATTAATTAATTTAACTTAGATCTAGACCTTAATTTTATTTTCTACGCTCTATGTGATTGTTTACAAAGTTTGTTTAATGTAGATCTAGATCTTCTTATCTCAAATCTATATATGTCTATGCCGTTTGATTTTGTTGTTAAAAAAACATACAAAACATAATTTGTAACGACCCGTATTTTTACGGATCGAAACATCGTAAAACTGTTGTCATTAGGTTGTCACATTTGGTATCAGAGCTTTGGTTAATCGATTTTACCCAACGCTCGCTGACGTAACTACGTATGAGAGACGTAATTGTATTTTGATGGATGATTACTATATATAATATAGTAGCTTAGTAGAGTTTGAGTCCTTTATGCAGTTGTTTCTCTAGGTGTGCTAATCATTCCTTTTTATAGATATTAAGGATGAGTCGAAGAGGGAGACCAGCTGCTAGGGAAGGCCGTGCTACTGAAGGGGCTGCTGATTATGCTGCTATGTTCGAAGCTATGATGACTTCGATCATGAGAAGGATGCCAGCTCCGGGGCCATCGGTGGATGTTGGAGTTCAAGTTCAAACTCCAAAGCCGGTGGATTTTGCTAAGTTGTGTAAAGACTATACTGCTCTTGGAGGGAAGGTTTTCTTGGGAACAGAATCAACTATTGAAGTCCAGAGGTGGATAGATGCTTGTAGAAGGATCTTTGGTGATTTGGGAATTGAGGATGCAACTAAGAGGAAGTTGGCATCAAGACAACTTCAAGGGAGAGCTTTTGATTGGTGGAACTCTATCACCATTGATACTCCGGAGGAAGAGATTACTTGGGAGCAATTCCAAACCAGATTTGAAGCTAAGTTCATTTCTATAGCTCAGAAGTCTGTTCTATTCAAGAAGTTTGTGGAGCTCAAGCAGGGTGGAAGACCAGTTCTTGAGTATGTTTCTGAGTTTGAAGCCTTGTCCAAGTATGCCCGGTCGTATATTGAATCTTCGTATCAGAAGAATGAGAAGTTTGTGACAGGCTTGGACAGTTATCTTGGGAGGCAGTTGGTGGATCATTTGGTTGATTCATTTGAGAAGCTTGTAGAGAAGGCTCTCAGGCATGAGAATCTGTTTCCTAAGGAAGGATCTGTTGTTGCTGTGACCAGGGAAGAGTCTAAACCACAGCAGGGTGGAAACAAGAAGAGGAAGCAGCAACAGCAGAAGGGTAAGGACGGCCAGAAGAAGCCGAAGAGCGAAGTGACCTGCTATAATTGTCAGCAGAAGGGCCATTTCTCTAGGGATTGTAAGAATCAGAAGGTACCGATGAAGTGTCACAACTGTGACAAGCCGGGGCATGTCAGGAAGAATTGTCCAGAACCGCGAAGGGACAAGCAGATTGTGCAGGCTTATGCTTTGGGAGCTGTTCCATCATCTTCGAAAGCTCTTACCGGTGAAGAGAAAGGAAAGAGTGTAGTGGTTCAAGGTACTCTTTCCATATGTGGTGTTCCAGTTAGAGTTCTGTTTGATACTGGGGCGTCGCATTCGTTTGTTTGTAACGAACTTGTAGGCCGGTTGGGTTTGGAACCGGATATTGTTGATAGGCCATTGGTTGTGACTAATCCAGTTGGGGGGTTCGTCTTGTTTGTGTATGTTATGCCGCGGTCTGATTGTATCGAGTCATGATTGCTCTTTTGTTTGTGATTGCTTTGTTCTGAACTTTGCGGGGTTCGGAATTATTTTGGGTATGGACTGGCTTAGGAAGTATGCGGCAAAGGTTGATTGTGAAAGGTTGGAAGTGACAGTCGAGAATGTGGAGGGGCGAAAGATTGTGATACGATGTAAGCATGAAGAAGGCGTCTTCATGAGCTTCATGTATTCGCTGGTTGTTCCACGGGATGGACTGTCATCTGTGCCAATCGCTAATGGATTTGAGGATGTCTTTGACGAGGTCAAAGGGTTACCGCCGCATAGAGAGATCGAGTTTCGTATAGATCTAGTTGAGGGAGCCAGACCTGTTGTGATGCCTCTTAGGCGGATGGCGCCTAGGGAACAGCAGGAGTTGAGGGTGCAGGTTGATGATCTTTTGCAGAAAGGATTCATTCGACGTAGTGTGTCCGAATGGGGTGCACCAGTTGTGTTCGCAACCAAAGCGGATGGATCATTGAGGTTGTGCGTGGATTATCGTGAGCTGAATAAGGTGACTAAGAAGAACAAGTATCCATTGCCAAGAATAGATGACTTGTTTGATCAGCTTCATGAAGCTAAGATGTTTTCTCAGATGGATTTGGCAACGGGATTTCACCAGTTGAGAGTGGCTAAGGATAGTGTGCCAAAGACTGCTTTTAGGACACCGTCCGGTTTCTATGAGTGGCTGGTAATGCCGTTTGGATTGACTAATGCACCAACATATTTTGTGGATCTTATGAATAGAGTGTTCAGAGATCAGTTGAGTAAGTTCGTGCTAGTGTTCGTGGATGATATTCTGATTTATTCCAGAACTGAAGAAGAGCACAAGACGCACTTGCATATTGTTTTGGAAATCTTGCGGAAACATCGGCTGAAGGCTAAGTTTTCGAAGTGTCACTTCTGGAAGAGTGAAGTGAGGTTCTTAGGCCATGTTATCTCTGGAAATGGAATAGCGGTTGATCCCGCCAAGGTGGCAGCAATCCAGGATTGGGTTAGACCTAAGAATGCATCTGATGTGAGAAGTTTTCTTGGATTAGCAGGATATTATCGACGGTTTATCAAAGACTTCTCCAAGGTAGCTACACCGTTGACAGGATTGACGAAAAAGAACCAAGTGTTCAGATGGGAAGATAAGTGTGAGCAAGCTTTCAGAATCCTGAAAGAGCGATTGACAAGCGCTCCTGTTTTGACTATTCCAAGTGGGAATGATGAGATGGTGGTTTACACCGACGCATGTGGTACTGGACTTGGAGCAGTGCTGATGCAGAAGGATAAAGTTGTTGCGTATGCAAGTCGACAAATGAAGCCGCATGAAAGGAATTACCCGACTCATGATTTGGAGTTGGCGGCGATTGTTTTTGCTCTGAAGATGTGGAGACATTATCTATTGGGAGTTCGATTCGAGTTGTTTACAGATCATAAGTCGTTGAAGTATCTTTTCTCCCAAAAGGATTTGAATCTTCGGCAGCAACGTTGGCTAGAGTTTTTAGCATCATATGATTTTGGTATAGCTTATACTCCAGGAAAGGGTAACGCAGTGGCAGATGCGTTAAGTCGAAGACATGCAGGGTTGGGAGCCATGTTTTCAGAATGGAAGAATCTCGAGTATTTAGCTGGATTTGACTTCAGGCCTAGATGCGAATTGGAACCTGAGATGTTGGCAAACTTATCGATAAGACCGACTCTTATGGAAAGGATTGGCGAGAGCCAAAAACGAGACGATAAGCTTGTCAAGATTATCCGTGATTTGGAATCTGGATTGGACACAGAAAAGGATAAAGGATTCGAGGTCGATCGAGAGGGTTGGCTTCGGAAGCAAGGACGACTAGTTGTTCCCGATATAGATGAATTGAGAAGTGAAGTTCTGAAGGAAAGTCATCACTCGAAGTTGACAATTCATCCAGGAGGAAATAAGATGTATCGGGATATGAAGAGAACCTATTACTGGGAAGGTATGAAGAAGGATGTTGGAAATTTTATTTCCAAATGTATGAACTGCCAGTTGGTAAAAGCTGAACAAAAGAAGCCCAGTGGATTGCTTCAGCCATTAGAGGTTCCTACATGGAAGTGGGAACAAATGTCGATGGATTTTATTGATGGACTACCTAGAACCAGAACGGGAAATGAAGGGATTTGGGTCATCGTAGATCGTCTGACTAAGAGTGCAAGATTCATTCCTGTTCGATCGACTAGGACTGCATCAAAGTTAGCTGAGTTGTATGTTAAGTGGATAGTTCGATTCCATGGTATTCCGAAGAGTATAGTAAGCGATCGAGACCCATTGTTCACTAGTGGATTTTGAAAGAGCTTCCAGGAAGTTTTGGGAACCAAGTTGTGTTTGAGTACAGCTTATCATCCTCAAACAGATGGTCAGACCGAGAGAGTCAACCGAGTTTTGGAAGATCTTCTTAGAGCTTGTGTTTTGGATTTCGGAGGATCATGGGAAGATCACCTTCATTTGGTGGAATTTTCGTATAATAACAGTTACCAGTCAAGCATTGGTATGGCACCGTATGAAGCATTGTATGGAAGACCGTGTAACTCTCCGACATGTTGGTTAGAGACAGGAGAAAAACTGATGCTTGGGCCAGAGACGATTCGACAGACTTCAGATTGTATCGAGATCATTCGGCAACGAATGAAGGCAGCCCAAGACCGTCAGAAAAGTTATGCCGATAAGCGTCGTAAGGATTTAGAATTCGACGTAGGTGATATGGTTTTTGTGAAGATTTCTCCACTAAAGAATGTTATTCGATTCGGGAAGAAAGGGAAATTGACTCCGAGATTTGTTGGACCATTCCCGATCTTCGAGCGAATTGGAAAGCTCGCTTACAGATTGGAGTTACCAGAGAAGATGTCGGGTGTGCACAATGTTTTTCATATATCGTATCTACGGAAGTATGTGCACGACTTGAATACAGTGGTTTCTGCTGATAGCTGTGAAGATTTCGTAGTTGATCCAGTCAATAAGAGACCTCGTAAGCCGCTTCGTGTTGTGGAAACCGACACGAAACAGCTTAGGAGGAAGGTAGTTAAGTTGCTCAAGATACAATGGAGTGATGATGATAACGACTGTACGTGGGAGGTGGAAGAGAGGATGAAAGCAGCTCATCCTGAACTCTTCAAGGTATGGCCCTAAGGTGTCGTGTCATCTCACGATATTGTAACTTGTTCTAGTTTTAGAATTCTGCATGCTAAGCTAGAATTGGATGCATGGTTTGTTGATTGCTATGGATGGTAGGCGTGCAGAATAGTCTTTGATTGCTCTTGTTTGTTTGGAATTTCGGGGGCGAAATTCCTAAGGGGGAGAGAATGTAACGACCCGTATTTTTACGGATCGAAACATCGTAAAACTGTTGTCATTAGGTCGTCACATAATTGGACTTTGGTTTATTTTTTATTTTTTATAATTTAGGTTTTTATATCAAAATGGTTTACACTTGAATATTTAGACATGGGTTGCTATGTAATTAAAACTTGGTAATAATCACATTAATTAATCTTTGTCATCCAATTAATATGATGTTTTAATTTTCATGTTTCAAATCATTATAATATAAACTCTTCCTTTTAAAAGAAAACGGAAAACAACAAATCAATGATATATTTCATGATTTGCAATTCCATCTAATTAAAAATTATATTTTTGCTTAAAAAGGAAAGATTCTTTTCACAACCGTTTCAAACCATTTTCATTAATCTTAATATTCTTTGATTTACTGCTTGTAATTGAAATGAAATCTATTTTATTTGAACTGCTATGCTAAACATTAATTGTGCGTGTGTGTGTGTGTATGTATGTGTGTGTGTATTTATAGTGTGTATATATATATATATATATGTACGTATTTATATATTATTAAATAAATAAAATTGTTCATGTTTAGAACGACAAAGGCATATATAGATGGAAAATGTGTCCATTTTGGTGTAAATCCCGAGACCTATGCAATGTTTACATTAACTTTGTACAAATTTATATGTTGCACTTACACTATACACACGGGTGCATGTGATGTGCTCAGAATCATCTGCAATTAATCAAATCAAATTCGACTAATGCATTCCTAATAAAACATTCAATTGAAATGTTAACATGTTTATTTAACATACTATCAATCTATCAAAGACAAAATTGAGAGGTTTCTCTCTCTTAAATTAATGTTGTTTACTCTCTTAATTAATTGCATAACTATTAGAGAAGGAAAATAAAGGTTTCCTTCTCATATTATTTTAATAAGTAACTGGTACACACGTGGGTGTATTTGATACACGCATTCATTTAAATTTATATAATATTCAAACCCTTTTGAATTTTTTTTCACCAAATTAAATAAAATATGGATTTTATTTAAAAGAAGATTTAGATAAGATCTAAATGTATTTAGACTTCATAGGTCCATTAAAGATCCAAAATAGTTAATTTTTTTGAAATTCATCCATTTCTTCCACTGTGGGATGGTCCAGGTCCAACAAAAACAATGGTCAGTATGTAGAGTTTGTGTAGCAAAACGGGCTCAGGATGGGATCCAGTGAAGGGAACAGTTAGCGCGAGCGAGCAATGGTGGGCCGATCGTGTGAATGTAATTTTGTATCGTATTTATAATTTTAATTTACGAGTTAATACTAAGTTTTGTTCCTCTTTTTTTTTGTTTTTCAAAATTTCAGCACCACAATTTTGAAGTATAGGAAAGAACCAATATAGCCTATATGAAGTCACTGCAACAGATTTTCCAAGGTAATACCGCAATGAGAGATGTTGCTTTCACACCTTGTGTCACAGGAGAATAAGTCGAGACTCAATGTCCTTCTCCTCTAGAACAAACCACCACACGTTGTTCAATGCAATATGGAGATTTGATGGATTTTATAATCCACTTGAAGACCTTAACACGCAACCATCACAACAGCCCGCACCATCCCATGGTGGAGATCATCTTCTAAAAGTTCATAGTAGAAGAAGGTGAGTGGAGAATTACGAGAAGATAAACAAAATTATCGATATGATATATCAAAAGAATTTGAAGAGAGCTCGTTCTGAAACAGATAGTCTCTCCCCTAATCCTAGTCCCTCTCTTTATCCTAGTCCATCCCCACCCGTTTGCTCTTCTACGGCTTTCAAAGATGTCATTGATCATGTGAAGAAGTTTGAAGAAATTCAACTTTCGAAAGCAGCATCACTACTCAAGATTTAAGAGAACAGAGAAGCATTCCGTTCTTTGAAAGATGACTACGTCCGAAATTAGCTGCGGTTGGAGATAGAACGTTTGCAACACACAATCAAATACTAGTTGTATATGATGGCCCATCCACCTTCCTACTCACCTACGTACCCATCGTCTTACCCACCACTCGATTTCTAGTTTTATTTCAATGTATTCCAATGTTTTAACTTCTAATTTTATTATTGTTGTATTCCATTGTATTTCTAGTTTTATTTGTTTTTTTTATTTCAATTTCTAGTGATTAATGAAAATTGTATTTTTTTATATTATATTATTTAACTACTTAATTAAAAAATAATTAAAATAGAAAAAACAATACCAACAAAACTTTATTCATAACCGAAATATACTCCTTGCAACGTTCTACTTTACTACCCCTTTCTTTCAAATGCCTTTCGTGCTAAAACAACGCACCCAATATTTGCGCAGCTTTCAAAATAGCCGTATTATAAGAACTGAAAATGGGCGGCGGCGGCGGGTCGGCATGCAGCAGCAGCGGAGAGGAAGACGGCGACGCAGAATGGAGGAAGGCGATAAATTCAGTAGCCACCTCTGCCTCAAATGGCCCCACCATCCCAAACTCAAACTCTAACTCAACCCAGATAAATGAGACGTCTTCTAAATCTGTCCCCAAACTTTATCAAATCAAGGTAATACCAATTCAATGTTAATGGTGCTTTCTGTTGATTTGCAAACTCCTGTCTGCGGGTTTAGGGTTTAGATTAGCTAGTATTTCCTGATAATTTTACGACTTGTGAATAATGATTTTGAAGTACCTGCATATTTGCAATATTTTAGATAGTGCATTGGAAACCCGACTGGACTGTGGTCTGATCGTGCTTGACCGCAGGCCGTGAGTCACCATGGTTCGTAGTGGATTAAAGCCGCGAACAATTCTGAGCTGGAGAAGAAACCGCAAAACATCCAAACCGGACCGCAAAATACAATCTCTTAAAAAATCAATCAAAATGCGTTGAATATTTTCATTGGACAGCCGTTCTGCTTTTCCAATCCATTCCCAACTTTGTGATTTGTTAGGAGGCCCAAATTAGAGAGATCAGGAAAGTAAGGCTAGTGATAAAAATAGGGAGAAGTTACATACTTTTTATCTTTATACTGACAGAATGACAAAATTTCTTTCAGGGCTTATAGTATTTCCAATGTATTGACAGCCATGAGCCCCACCACCAACTGACATGTGGGATATCAAAGCATTTGACATTCCAATTTTAATTTAATGAGCAATTTGAAGAAATAATATTTTGTTCATATTTTAATTCTGTATTCACATTTCAAATTATTTATCATTTACATTTCATAAGTGTAATTTGATTAAGTGATATGTAGCGAATAATAGTTTAATTTAGTTTGGTTTGATGAAGTTGCTTAATCATACTTTGTAGTCTAGTTCTATGCATTTAATTTACATAATTATAGAATTCAAGAATAACATAATAAAATAAACGTACGATTTACATAGTCATGGTATGCTTAATTTACATCATTCACTCCATTCATTTAATACACATATATTATAGTTTGTTGATACTATTTTTTAATAATCACATAATGATATATAATTGAAGTTTCGGAGAAACATCTAATCTACCTAGTGCTAACCAATTTGATATCACAATAATATAGTGAACTAATGGTTTAATTATTTCTGAAATCATGCTCTGCGTTCTTATAGAATTTCAACTCATTTGTAAGATCTGTAGTCGAATTCGAATTCCCATTTGACTTATTTTTTAAAATAATAACTAAAATAGCTAATGACGGCTGATGTGCTTCTCCATCAACTATTGTCAATCAATAATTGTTTTCGTGCAATATTGCCATGTGGAGTCAGTTTTGGCTCTACAGATCGAAGACAAGACTTTTAGTGCTAGGAAGATTCGATGCTTCTTTGGAACTTGAGTTCGATGTCACTCTGTGATTATTAAAATGAAATCGGCATCAACAAACTCTAAGACATGTGCACTGAATTAATGGATTGAACTATGTAAACTTAAAGTACTGCTACTATGTAGAGTTATGGTTATGTAATTCTACAATTTTGTGATGGTATAATTTAATTGTATTGAATGAAATTATGAAGTATGAACAAGCATACTATTTCATTAAAGTAAACTATATTATCATTGTCTAAGCATATTACGTCGTCAAATTACTGTAAGAAAATCCAATTACTAATTAAAATATGAACAAGCACTTAGTCAATTTAATCATCTAGTTAAATTTTGAACTTTTGACATCGGTAGGTCTGGTATGCACTATGTTTCAGCGGTGGTGCTTGAGGTGGTGTTCGTGGTTGTTGAATTAATGGTTTAGGATCTAAGGGTTTGAGCATATTTGGTGAATCGAGTCGGTGTTCAAATTAAAAAATTGCCTCATTTTGATTGAATCTGAATAATTGGTTTTTGTGCTATGATTTAGACATCCTCCATGGTTTGTCGTTTTTTCTCCGGCTTAGAATTGTTCACAAATTTAATCCCCTCGATCATGCTTTGGTTAAGTTTCCCTAACACTGCTTTAAAGCAAGGTTCAAGATTCTGTTCGACACGTCGGAATTCCGGCCATTCCAGTCCGGTTCCGGCAGTGACCGGGACGGAGTTTTTTACAAATTCCGGTTCCGGATCAAACTAGAAAAAAAAACAAAATCTTAATAAAATGATGCAAACAGTGAAAAAGAATTACCGATTTCAAGATTGTTGTAAATTCGTTGTTTCGATTTGAGAACGAAATAAAGGGATGTCATAAGGCGGCTTTAGGAGATTTTCGAACTAAATTTAGGGCATTAGGAGAAGGAGGCGGCTTAGGAGATATTTCGAACAAAATTTTGGGCTTCAGGAGATAAAATGTAAATTGAGTGGAAGGAAAACAGAGAGTTAGGGCTTATTGGGCTTTAGAAGGGGAAAATTAGAGCTCCATATGAGTACATGGATATTGGGCTGCAACTTTTTTATCGATAAAATTAATATATATTGGGCCTTTAAGTATGCAGAAGTTATATTTTAAAGATATGTGATAGATATTAGTAATTTAATTATATTTTAGAAAGCATTCAATAGAAAAAAGAAACAAAATCCGGAACCGGAATCAAAACGGAATTCGGAATATCCGAAATGGAACGAAAATTGTACAAATGTCAAATGGTCAGAACGGAACCGAAAACCGGACTTTTAAACCTTGCTTTAAAGTACATTATGACATGATGATAATATAACTTTTAGTACGAGTTAGTATCAAACCAAAGATAATTGGTCTAGATGGGATAGTTGGAAACCTGGTATGTTCGAGAGAACTTAGTATTTCATAAATACTTGCATGTTTTTTTGGTATGATTCAAGGTTTGTTTATTTTTAACTGTGTAATGGTTTCGTGAACTCAGATATAAACTTGCTCCAATATTTTAAATATAGACAAGCTTTACTTATAAAACTTAAGAGTTGTTTGTTTCTATGGCTAATTACTCATTTATCTACGGATGTAGCATGTCAACATAATCAAGTTGACTTGAATTGGAGTGTTTCCTTAGCATAAAAAGCTAATAAAAATCTGTGTCTAAATTCTTAATTGTTTGCAGTATATCTTTTTTATCCCATTTATTCTTTTATGTCTTATATGTAATTTTCTCTTCTATAATTCTAATTCACTCTATGCAATGCCTTTTTGTATTAAAATAAACTACTAATTTGGTTTCCTATATGTACATCGTGTAATATGATGCTAAAGGCATCTTTGTTTCTTTTTTGCTTGTATCATCTTCAATTAATAAAGCTTATATTGTTTTGTTCTTTCTATTACCATTTTGCTTTTCTTGTATTTGGGGAGTGAAATTTTCTGTCATTTACTCCTCCTTCTTGGGAAAACACCCCTACATGATGCTAAGACCCTTTAATCTATTTTTGTCATTTGAAACTATAAATTACAAAACACCTTATCTCAATTTGTTTCTACCATTTCACAAAACTCTATAAAGCTCATTCACTACAAATTTTACATGGTGGATTTCGTTTTCATTAAAAAATGAGAATTAAATTTATGTTTTTTTTCCTTTTCAAACATTACAATGATGGTTTTTTAATATTACAAATTATCTTATCATTTTATGGGTAGTAATAATCTTGATAAGGTTTTCAGTATGGATATCCAATTATACATGATAAATGTTAAGGCACTGTTATCGAACAAGATGAATGAGGATTTTTATTTATTTTTTGTCATGGTACCAATAAGCATAATGCAAAAATTAATTTTGTATTGTTTTGATATGGTACTGAGATAGTCATGATGGTCGTAACAGTACATCAAAAACGAGCATTCAACTTTTAATTCAAAATTTTCATCCAACATTTGATCTTTCAGGTAGATGCCACTTTATGAGAATTATCTACATTTTTTTTAAAGACTATATCATACTTGATCTTAAATTTTAGACAGAAGAGAGGACATTTTGTAAAAAAATAGAAGTTTCATGACCAAGATTTTGTATTTTTGGGACACTGTTTCAATGAACAATCTTAGTCATATGTAATGTCTAATTTGACTGCTGAAATTAGTGATCAAAATTTTATATTATTTCTCAAATCAGAAATAGGAATCTACACCAATGGTGCATATTTCTAACTGTACCATGGGTGCAAATTAGGGGCCTTTTTTTTGTTATTTTACACATTTAATAATGTGTATAATCAAGGTTTTATATCTCCTTCATCTCACCCCTGATAGAAACTGAGATTTTCTCCGAAATCCGAGATTTGACAGCTTGGTTAGTTATTAGAGTTTTAAATCTCCTTCAATTCAGCCGAGATTTGAAACTTTGTGGATAATTACATTCCCTGATTTCCATCCGTCTGCACCACAGGTGTTGATTCAAATACTTCTTAAATTTAAGATGCATTTGAGGCAAAATTCAACATCATCAAATATTCAATTATAAGTTCTGCATATAACATATAATCATCCAAATGCATGCCACCCAAGATTTAATTATAAAATTTAGATTCACTATTTATCTTTCTAATATACGCTCGAGCTTAAATTTAATTTTAGATCCAACGTTGTGGATATATAATAAATATATTAATCTAAACATATTAATCTGCAATAAACAATTTGGTCTAATAATGTAACTTTGACTCATATTTGTATTTATATTCAGTTTGATAAAGTTGAATACATTATGTACAAAATCAAATTAAAGATATGTTATTGCTATAGTTTATTCATTACAATATATGTTTATGTAAAAAAATGAATAAAAAATTCTTTTCACCATATGATTATATTTTTAATGTTGTTTGGAAAATGTAAAAATAATTGTTGGTACTAGACCATCACAATTTAAATTATATTCTACATCCAACATGTATTTTATTAGTTTTTCAGGCACAGTGGTAAAGTTTTTATTTTAATATATACACAGTGATGAATGTGGAAGTGAAATTAAAGTTTGCAATTAAAACACTCTTGATCATGTTTTGTCTTATAGCTGTAATAATACTACAATTTTTTTTGTAATGATCAAAGGAAATCAAAATGGAAAATGTTGTCCGCTAGGTATGACCTATACTGAACATTCAAGAGGGAATGCAAAGATGATGACCATTCTTTTTGTTAAATTCTAAAACTTATATTTTCTGCATTGCATGGGAATTCAATGATTGTGACTTCGGGTGAGATTGCATTCTCTTTCATTAGTCTATATCAATGTTTGTAAAATGGACCACATACATATACACACACATGTATACACACACTACACACACTACACACACACGTATGTACGTGTCATGAAAGCAAAGATGAAATTGTATATACATACCAAAGCATAAGGTTCCCACCCAAAACCTTGGGATCTTAGTCATTTTTGGTTGGTTTCGCCAAAATTAGTTACAGTTGCTGGCAGAAAATCCGTTCTGATCAACAGAAGGAAAATAGTCAAATTTCAAAAAAAAAAATTGGGGAGCGAAACCCCTATAGTTCATGTTTAATTTCAAAGTGTTAATCAAGCAAAAAATCAACAAATCTAAGAAAATTTATGCTGCCATTGAATCAATATATCAAAGATACAAATCATAAGCAGAATAACTTACCTCAACTCGAATTTGAAATCAGTTTTCCATCGAATAGCTTTTTCTGAAAGCTGAATTTTCCAACTGCAAGCAACTTGAGGATGCAATTCAAAACCAATTCAATGAGTAAGTGCGAAGTTTATTTGAGCCAGGTTGGTAATATTGGTTACGACGATAAATTGTTCGATAAGGGTTATTTTAGTTTAATCGTACTTTAACTTAAGGGTTATGAGACAAGCACCATTGTCCCAGCGGTTAAGTGATTTGACTTTGGTGCGAGAGGTCACAAGTTCGAAACTTGCGGAGCGTGATTCGAACATTTATTGACACATGATTTGTGATTTGTTGTCCCAGTGACATGTTGTATCCAAGTACCATTTCAAAAAAAAAACTTAAGTTGAATGGTATTACAGGTTTCAACAGAAACCTGTTTGCCCAGTTTTTAAATTTTAAAATAGAATTTAAAAACTGAAGTTTTAAATATAAAAGTAAAGTTTTAAATAAGTTTAAATCTAGTTGTTATCTGAAGTTTAAGTTAAAATCTCAGTTTTTAAATAAGATAAAGTTTTAAAAATTTGAATTGATTTAACTATTTTTAAGGGTTTAAGTTGATAAATTAAGGTTTAATTAAATTAATTAAAGGTTAATTAATTTGAAGTTAAGAATCATTAATTTGGAATTATTAATTAATGGTTAGGAATAAATTAATCAAGTAATTAAGGTTTAATTAAGTTATTGTTAAGTACTTAATTAATTAAGGAATTAGAGATTAATTTATTGATAATTAGAATTAATTAAGTTATAATTAATAATGGTTAATCAATGTTTAATTAATTAAGAAAAATAATTAAAGAATAGTTAATAGTTAATGTAGATCGTTAACTTGGGTTTAATAATTAATTAATGAGATTAATTTTGATAAATAAATAGATTAATTAATTAAGGTTAATCAATGTGAAATTGTTTATTTAAATATAATTACTTAATGGAAGTAATTAAGAAATTAATTACTCATTGTAATTAATTGAGTTTATTTTAATTGGTTAAGTTAATTAATTAAATTTAATTAATTTAAAATAATCAATTAATGATGTGTGAAGTATAATTACTTAATGTAATGAAGTAAAATTATTTAGGAAAGTAATTAATGGATAAATTAGAATGTAATATTTTGTTATTCATTTAAGTATTAGAATAATTAAATGGATAATTAACTTATTTTTATAAGTAAATGAAATGGAAAATTACTTAAAGTAATTAAGGGTAGTTAATTACTGATTGAAGATTAATCAAGTTGATTAATAAATGTTGTTTAATTTAAAGTTAATTACTTAATGTAATTAATTTAATTAAAGTAATTAATAATTAAGTTGTAATTAAGGATCATTAATTAATATAATTAATGATGTAATTAAGATTGATTAATTAAGTATAATTAATAAATGAAGTGATTAATTAATATAATTAATTAAGAATTAATGTAATTAATTATAGTTGATTAATTTAATTAATTATAGTTAATTAATTAATGAAGTAATTAAAGGTTAATTACTATAAATGGTTAAGAATAATTAATTTGGTATCAGAGCTGTTGGTTGAGTGAATGCCTAAGCTCTGAAGTGGTGTCTATCTTGAGAGCGCGTAATTGTTAGTTATATAAAAATGGTTTTATATTGTGTTAATTGATCGGTTGAGTGGTATATGGATTCTGGTCAATACGAGTAGCTAACGTTATTGATAGGGATCTCTAAACACTTGAACCAGGCCAACGGACACAATATTGTTTTAAAGAGGTAAATGAAATAATTTAACTATAGGTAAGAAAAAGTTTTATCTTAAAGTTAAATTATTTTTCACAAGTTTATTTGAAATATTCATTTCCAAATCTAATTCCAAATTTCCATTTTAAATTCAATCATTTAAAATATAACATAACATTTAAATTTATTAAAACATTTAACTTTAAAAAAATTTTATTTAAATCTTTTCTTTACATTTTCAAACTCCATTTTAAATTCAATTTCTTTTAAATACACTTATATCTTAACACCTTTTAAGTTATTTAAAACAATTTGAATTTAAAAACTTAATTTATTTTCTAACTAAGATTCAAATTAAACTTGAATCTATTTTTAAATTTAGATTTAAACCTAAATTTAAATCTCCTTTACAAATTAAAAACCCAGTTTTAAAATTTTTAAACAGAGCAGATTTCCCCTTTCCCAGAAATTCCCCGAGCCCTACTTAATTTTGCTTCGAGTCAATTACCAAAAATCCCGAGCAAAACACCTATCAACTCGAGAGTTTTCTCGAGACAAAATCCACTCAAACCAAAAATCGACAGGAACAAAAATGGTGCACCGTGCACATGCACCGGAACTCTGATGAACTTCAGCCAACCTCTCCGATCATCCCTCATCAGAAAACAGCTATACGACTCCCCACGATCATCAGTTTGTCACATAAAAGCTCGAAATCAAATCGAGGCTTCAAGTCGAACCTGGAAACAACAACCGGCACTATCATCAAAACCTGTCAACTGCTCGCCCTCGTCTCCCCAGTCACCAGAGAATCGTCACCATCGACCATGGCTTCCCCTATACTCCAGCTTCCATTTCCCAAAGTTGTGTTGAACTCGATCAACTAGAGATTCACTACCGATCGAGAAATCAAAACCAAGCAAAACTAGGTTTCCAGACTTCATCAACCTCCCATCGCCTCCACCGAGCCCTGTTCATCTTCCTGGCATTTTTGCCACACCCTCTGATCACTACACTACCTCCACCAAGAACCCCAAACCTTCAGATCAACTCAGTATTATAAACTGAAAACATAAACAAAAAGATGATTTTTAAAACTAAAATCATAGTGTTTAGTTAGAAATTGAGACTGTAGTATTTATTTGAATTAGAAAGGGGTTAATTAATTGATTTTCTTTGATTTAAATTTGAATAAGTATATAGTTATTAGAAATTTGTTAATTAAAGCTTTATCCATTTATAAAATTCATTTTTGCATGTAAAATTATATGTGTAAATTAGTAAAACCATCTAAGCACATGTGTCAACATGTTAATATAGGAAGATGACAAATGTCATTTTGTATTTTATTTTTCTTTGATTTTTGATAATTCATAAATCTGTAACGACCACGACTTTCTCTCCACAGAAAGTCGCATCGTTAATAAGAAAGAAAGGGATAGAAAGAGAAAAGAAGAGAAGAAAGAAAGAAACAACAACAACGATCTCACAGCGGAACGAATAAATTATATTAATAACATAAACTATTACATAGTATACAACAATTTACAGAGTTACACAGCATATACATCTTACTAGACAGTTATAAACATCTGTCTAGACATTACAACTCAAATACAAGACAAGACACTATCACAGATATCAACACAGCGGAATACTATATCTACGAACGCCGAAGCCTCCTGCTCCATTGCTCCTCCAGAATATTCGTCAAAGCTAAACCTGAATCTCTTGGCTACTCGTAAAAATTTGAGTACCCAAGAGTTTATAAAACAGAAATAAACACTTGGGTCAGACATGGGTCTGGTGTGAGTAACAGGTTAAACTTGCTTAACTTCAAAACCTTTAGAAAGAAAAGGTATCACGTAAGACTCCCCACAAATAAACATGGGTAAGTTTTTACCTTACGCTAACCAAAACAACTGAAAGTAAATCTGCATTCTTCAATCTGTATCCTGTCCATTATACAAGAAGACCTGCATTTTTCTAAAGTCTGGAAATTAGGCTACCTGCATGTAGAACCTGGGAACAAATGCAAATGTAAAACAAGCATGCATGTAGATTAAAGCAATTTAAAGCCAGCAACTCAAGTTTTTAATCAAAAGAGGCATTCAGATTTTAGAGTTTCAAAAGCTTTTCAAAACTATAAAAGGCCCTGTCTCTGTTTTGCCTGGTGAGTAACAATTTTAATTTAAACTAACTTGGCCTTAAAAGAATAGATAATGAATTGAATTTGTTTTAACCTTTAAAACAACTTGGCCTTAAAAGATACGCTTTGGATTTCGATGAGACCGGGATCGGGTTTCCGTATACCGGATTTCCAGGTCTGGAGACCCGAATACCACATCGATCCAAATTAACGATAGGTCGTGAATCAAGTGAAGATGAAGATTCAGAGTGCAAGGGTTATTGTCGTTAACTCTGAGGGTGATTTCAAAACGAGTGTAACGAGATAATGCCTTCGGTTTCGTTCGAACCCGGAACGAACTTGTATGGATTGAATGCTTTCAGAACATCGTCAGGTGGACGATGAGCATTCTAAGTGATGTGTTCTTTTCTAAGGTAATCGTAACCTCAAGCCTCATCAACCGGGAATGGCTAAAACATGGGAGGTGCAGCAAGGTTTCGTGGGTAGCACCCACTGAGAGCAAGATAGATCCCTGTCTAGAGGTCCCTTTTCTTTTATTCGGCTTAGTGTGTGGTTGGTCGCTCCAACTACGGGATTATCTTGTTCGGGATTATACTTATTGGAGTTTGGATTCCATACAATGGCAGGGCTACTGGGGTACCGCCCGTCACAGTACGTGGCCTAGATCACCGTACCGAGGATCACTCCCAATCCCCTGCAACACAAGGTCGGAACATCCCTTACTGGATAATTCCCGCACAAGATACCTCACGGTTGGGATCAGCAACCGCACCACTAAGTCGAAAATAGAAATGGACATCTAGACAGAGGTAACCTTGTCCTACTTGGGTGCTACCCACTAACCTTGCTGCACCTCCCCTGTTTTAGCCATTCCCGGTTTGTGAGGCTTGAGGTCACGATTACCTTAGAAAAGAACACATCACTTAGAATGCTCATCGTCCACCTGACGATGTTCTGAAAGCATTCAATCCATACAAGTTCGTTCCGGGTTCGAACGAAACCGAAGGCATTATCTCGTTACACTCGTTTTGGAATCACCCTCAGAGTTAACGACAATAACCCTTGCACTCTGAATCTTCATCTTCACTTGAGATTCACGACCTATCGTTAATTTGGATCGATGTGGTATTCGGGTCTCCAGACCTGGAAATCCGGTATACGGAAACCCGATCCCGGTCTCATCGAAATTCAAAACGTGTCTTTTAAGACCAAGTTGTTTAAAGGTTTAAACAATTCAATTCAATACTTGAATTCACACAGCATTAACATAGATAAATATCACATATTTATCACAGATATATCCAATATCATATCACAGAATATCATAGTATATCATCTAATAGATATCAACCAAATCAGACATTCTACTCAACCATCATTCATAAGCAACCATTTGTTTTATCATATTGTATATGTTTAATTTAAGATTGATGAAGAACGCTACAACAACAAACCATATATGTCTCTAAGAAATACTTGGTTATATTTTATTTCTTTAATGAATATGTTTTGCATTTTGTATAGAACATTCATTAATGTATTTCTATTAAAAATTATGAAAATCCAAAATCAAAAACCAAAACCAAACTCGGAATTTCCAGAACTCATGAAACTGATTGAAATTTCGGAAACTTAAATAATCGAACCTCGAAGCTTGATATGAACCGCCATTTAATGCCCCTTGCGATTGATGGTACTTGTACAAAAACTAAAGCAAAGATGGAACTATCAAATGTATTGAAAAAGAGAGCGAAGGTAGAATTATCAAACGCAATGAAAAAATAAGTGACAAAGAAGACTCTTCAATTTGGATTTTAAATGTTGTATAAATGTAATATTGAGCTATAAAATTTATCTATTTTTGAAAATAAGATATGTTGCTTAATGTAGATAAATTAAAAAAGAGTATATATAAAAACATGTTACGGTTATCTCAACAAAAGATGGATTATTTCAAAACTTCTAACTCGTTTAAACGAGAGTTGTGTACTATTTGAATTTCATGAAACCAATTGATGAAAGGTTTTTCTTACCATATGAAAGCAAGATAAATAGTTTACTAACTATCTATTTTACCCATATGTTTCATGGAAATCATAAATTGTTTTTAAAATGCTCCAACCATCTTGGCCATATGATACACTTGTAAACGTCATGTCTTATTAAAAAAATATCGATTTGAAAGCAATTTTTTTTAGTAAAAAGCTGACTCAACATAAAATTATAGAGTTCAAGATTTTCAAATAAGTTCAAAAACTTATTTCCTATAAAAATGCTAAAAAATTAGCAGTCCATTAAAACGGTCAAGCACTTGCTACAAATGTATTGAAAAAGAGAGCGAAGGTAGAATTATCAAACGCAATGAAAAAATAAGTGACAAAGAAGACTCTTCAATTTGGATTTTAAATGTTGTATAAATGTAATATTGAGCTATAAAATTTATCTATTTTTGAAAATAAGATATGTTGCTTAATGTAGATAAATTAAAAAAGAGTATATATAAAAACATGTTACGGTTATCTCAACAAAAGATGGATTATTTCAAAACTTCTAACTCGTTTAAACGAGAGTTGTGTACTATTTGAATTTCATGAAACCAATTGATGAAAGGTTTTTCTTACCGTATGAAAGCAAGATAAATAGTTTACTATTAACTATCTATTTTACCCATATGTTTCATGGAAATCATAAATTGTTTTTAAAATGCTCCAGCCATCTTGGCCATATGATACACTTGTAAGCGTCGTGTCTTATTAAAAAAATATCGATTTGAAAGCAATTTTTTTTAGTTAAAAGATGACTCAACATAAAATTATAGAGTTCAAGATTTTCAAATAAGTTCAAAAACTTATTTCCTATAAATGCTAAAAAATTAGCAATCCATTAAAACGGTCAAGACTTGCTACAAAAATATAAAAAATCATAGTCGTGTGGAAAAATAAGTTCAAATTCTCTTTTGTATATAATCTAACTTTTCAAAAAGGGTCAAATTGTTATTTTGAAAGTTTTCATTTTTTTAAACTATTGAAAATCAGTAAAAAAAAGATTTTAGACCCAAAATTTAATTGAAATGAAAATATCTTAATTAAATCATCTTTTCCCAATACATCTCTGAATGTACAAAAGTCTTTCAAACTAAGAATAATAAAGTTCTAAATGTATTAAAATAAATTAATTTTTTTGCAACCAAATTTCTCAACAACAATTTTTTTTTTGAAAGATTCAAAATATATTCAAATGTTATTAGAAAATGAGAAAGAAATCTGAATATTGAGCAACCTAAATAAAAAAATTTAGGAATAATGATAATGATTTGGAACATTAAGATCATTTGAACATAAAAAATTTCAAACAAAGAACACAAAAGATCATAAATTTTTTGATGCACTCAATTGAGTTTACTTATTTTCAAAAAATGAATCTAGTAAAACATCGGAATATTTTAACCTATTTTATGCTTTAAATGAAAACATATTTTCATAGAAATGTTTTTATGTTCAGAATTTATACAAAACAAATTATTCATCATATCCAATTCAATATTATTTTGCTCAAAACTTTGAATATCTCATAGTTTCCCATGAAATATCAAAAATTATTACTGTTTTGTTACTTAATAATGTTACAGTTAAATTGGAGCATGATTGCTTAAGTTTCTGAAAAATGTAAATGCTAATAAATAACATTATGAAAGACTTCGTGGGCCATTAAACACAATTAGATGGTTGAAGAAGATTTTGATAGCATAATTGTTTCTCATTTCGGTATTTATATATAGTAAGTTGCTCATCAAAGTTAAAATATTGTATCGAAGTTGTAGAGTGTAACACCCCTATAAATTAACAAATAATTAATTAAGTAATTAATTATGAAGCCATGGAAGAGAGATAATGAAAAAAATGGTAAAACGTTTTATTTACTTATTATGATTGAATGAATCAAGTGATCCTAGGAAAATACTAGTTGAAAATCTAAATTAATAAGAATTAATGCAATCGTTAGAGCTAACAAATTATAAGAAAATGAGTAAGTGGGTCGTGGGCCGGCGGTCCAAATTATCCTTTTGAAGAAAACTGGTCCGGATTATCCTTTTGAAGAAAAGATAACCACCACCCTCTTTTCATTTTGTTTTATATTCAAAACTTAAAACAAAAGTTTGAGTTCTTTAATGATGTTTGAGGCCTAACAATAAAAAAAAGATTAAAGTTAAGGAAACTAAAGACTTCATCAACCAAAAGAGTATATGTGAGTAATATATCCCATAATCTATACTCTTTTATATTTATCACGGCCGTATGATAGTTTGGTCATTTCTATGTTTTACTTGCTTAATTGGTATGAGGTATTAAATACGAGGATAAGAATATCATGTTAGAATACAATTTTGATTAATAGAATTTATCCTTGAGTAGATAAATTGTTATAAATTAATTAAGATCCGTATATATGGAGAAAATTGTTTAGTTATGAGAAATTCAACACGTGATTAATTTACTATAGAATACTATAGAAAAACTAGGAATAAATTATGTAGTTTACGAAGAAAATTAAGTCTAGCTGAAGGGTTACAATGGGGAACCTGAGGGTAAATATGTGATGATTGGAAGGTCTTTTAATTGAAAAGTTTAATTAATAGTGGGTTGCAGACCAGTTCCACATTTTGTGCTAAACATGGCAGATAGCATTCAGAAAGGACTAAGTCAAACGAATCAGAAATCGACATGAGAAAAATTAGTGGTAGTTATGAAGGAACAATTTCAACGTGTACCGAAGGACAATGCCCAAGGAAGTAGAACCAAACCGAAATGCTAATAAAAATGAAATCTTAAGTATAATGGCTTAAGTAGAAACGCTAAGATAGCATGTTTGAGGGTGGAGTTGACAAACTGAAGGTATTAATCGAGAACCGAATGTGGTCGATGGTTAAGAAGGAAATATGAGTAGATGATGTGATTTCAGATAAATTAAAGAGTTAATTTCACAAATCACTAAACTAAACTATGATAGGCTTTCCTAAATGAGACAACAATGGAGACTGCTGAAAGTAGCATAATCTTGGAAAATTGTGTAAACCGAAACTAGTAACTTCCTGAGATAATAAAGTATGATCAGGCTCAAGGTGACCGAGAGCAGAACCCGAGACATTGATGACAATAGTACAACCGATATTAATAATCAAAAGACGATTAGTTGAACGTTAGTTCAATAAATAGCCAAGTGAAAATCCTAATAGTGGAGTTAGATAGTAGATTTGGTAGAAGAAGTAAGGCTTGTGTGGCATCCACAATCGAAAACGAAAGAGTAAGGCTTATGCGGCATTCACAACCAAAAGCGAAAGAATAAGGCATGCGTGACATCTACAACTGAAAGCTAAGGAGTAAGGCTTGTGTGGCATCCAAAGTGCAAAAGCAATTGGTGTAAGACAAAAGTGATAATCAAGAGAACAACGGATGACGTAAGGCTTAGGTGGCAGTCTAGAAGCTGAAAGCGAAAGTGTAAGGCCCGTGTGACAACCGAAATCAAAAGCGAAATAGGTATAGGTCTGTCTGGCAACCTAAGTACGAAAGCGTTGATGTAAAGCATGGGTGACGACGAAGAATGATGAGACGTAAAACCTTAGTGGCAATCGAGAAACAATGTGATTAGTGTATATAGTATATAGGCGTAAGACCGTAGTGGCAGCCGAATGGTAGAACTTTAATGATATATATCTCCCGTAAAAGCACGTAAAGCCCTAGGAGTAGACAAGGGTAAGGTATTTTGGTATAATGAAATATTGTAGTTTTCTCTGTGACATAAACCGAGGGGATGTTTTCGGTTATGGTATCACAATAGTGTTGACACTTGTAATGATCTTACAGTTTAAATTCACTATGCATTCGGATAAATTATTGACTTGGAAAGTGAGAAGATAACTCATTTCGCATGTTGGCGGCGTGATCTCACTACTTGCATGTTTTGGGTAATATGTTTTTCACATTGGATTTTATGTCTGATCCGTGTTTTTATTTTTGTTTTCTCTACAAATTCACGGGTACTCATTCGAGTATGCTGACTTTATGAGTTTAGTCAGTTTGCTTTTGGGGATAACTGAATAATGCAAACAGAAAACGGTGCAGGATGCTTAGGGTGTTATATTTATGTTTATTTCCGCCATATCTAGTGTTAGTGCCTGCATTGTTATATGAGGGACACATATATGTACTATATTTTTTGATCCCGCGTGGGCGTGACTTTGGAATGTAAAAATAATTGTTGAACTAAATTCATGATAATGCGTTTCATTTTGTATTTCTGTTATGTTTACTTAAGACTGTATGGTATAATTGATTTCATCTCGAAAGATAATTCCAAAGTGACTACAGCACATTGAATTCCATCTTTGGGTTTTGGAATTAGGGATGTTACATAAAGAGTAATGGAAGTCATACATGTTTTGAAAATTTTCTTTTCTTTTCATTCTCATTTGGAATATTAAACAAGTACAATATTGAATTTTAGTATTCAACTTAATCGTTTTCTTTTATTTTAATAAATCAATGTTACGGTATTAGTTAGTTAATCGCAAAAAAGAAAAGTTATCTCAGTAATGAAATTCGAAAAGATCGATAAACAAATCTATAGTTGAACCATCATTATTTTGAAGCAATGCAGTCTGCAATTGAGTTCTTAACTAAGCACCTAAAGAGCAATTAGTGCATCATTCTCCGGTTTTAGCTAGTATTGTTTTCCATTGTCAATTGGGCGCCATAACACTAAAAGTATGCAAATTTTCACTTTTTCTTGCGAAATCACGATTTTGGTATGCTTTCTTAATGTGGGTAAGTCTAGTCAATATACTCTGTTAAGATGGATGTGTAGAGGTGCAGAGGATATAGGATCGGAAACAAGAACGAGAACAGGGAATCATGAATTTCGAAAATGGTTGAAGTTGGGAACACAATGAAGATGTATTCTAATAAAAGAATTATATATTGTTCATTTTTATAAATTTATTTCAATAAAATTTTATTACATTTTTTAATGTTATAAATTAATAAATAATTATTTAAGTATTTTAAAAAAAAATACTTGCTAAGATTATTATATATTTTTTCTTTTTTAAATATTTTATTATTTTTGTTAAAATTTATAGTGTTGTTGTTTTCTACTTCAATAATTTCATTAAATAATATATGAAATTGGAATCTAATGCAGACATACCAGCATTCCTTTTAATCTTCCTATACAACAATTAAAAATCATATCCATCTTTTGGATCATTTAATAGAAGAAAAGAAGTAAAGTCTTACCTTTTTTTCTTCACCCGGTTCTCTATACATTGTAATTATCTAGCTCTCATTTGATATCTTGGAAACGCTTGTTCAAAAGTTACGTCTACATGGAAACATGATCCCGTATCGTTTGAACGCACTTCTTTCAAGTTTAAAACAGGATTTCCGTCAAATTTCTCTTACTAAAAATGTTGACCTTTTGCAAGGTTTCGACTTTACAAGGGTCATCCACCTTCAATCAGTGTCGGTCGGCATGACCTTAAACAGATTCACATTTAGTCTTTAATAATGTCTAACCACATAGTTCACTACAATGGACCATGCTTCACCAAAATCAGCATAGTTAAGGCGCAACTGATACATATCACTGCATACCTCTTATGTGTATGTTTTTTTTTCCCTTTTTTTTTTGAACATCAAGTCAGAACATACTCTACCTTTAACGCTAATTTTTTTTTGGCCAAATCTATTACCACCCCACTAATTTCTTTTCCCACCCCATAATTTTGTGTTTCATATTTTTCCTTACACCCTGTTTATACCAAATATACCCATTAGTTATCTCATCGGTTGCATGGATCGAATTAGCTTTAATTTTTAAACACTGGGCCTAAGCGTTGATATTGTGCCCCTTGAGGCTCGAACATGGTTTTCATCCATTCCTAATGTGTTTTAAACTACCGTTTCATCAATCAATGTAGTGCATCATATTAGGTTTTAGGTGATTCATAGTATGCAACACACTAGGCTTCTTACCATTCCAAGCTTGCTACGCACTAGGTTTATATCGATTTCTAGCTTGCTACAACACATTAGGTTTTTATCCATTCCTAACTTGCTACAAATTGGGTTTTATCCATCCCTAGCTTTCTATACACTAGGTTCATCCCTAGCTTGTTAGGCACTAGATATTGCTCATGTCCATGTAAACAAACCACTAGATTTGGATGGAATCATGGGACTATGATTGTATTACATGAAATTTGTGTTTTTTATGTTGCATGAAATTTTGTTTAAATTAATTTGTATTCAATTCATCGATTCTATACGATTTGTGATTTACATCAATTAATTACTTCATTATGATTCATGTTTACATACTAAATTTACATAATTACTTCATTTTGTCTTTTGTGTTAATTTTTTTTCATTTTTTTCCAGTATAAGAATTTAGTGAATGAAAAGACACTTTATGATTATATGTGTTAATAAGGGCAAAATAGTAAGCAAATATTTTTTTAGTTTTTGTTGGAGTGGGTAAGGAAAAAGATGAGGGTAATAGAATTGGCCTTTTTTATATTAATAACATTCTGAATCATGTTTAACTGATTAATATTAATCATCGTATTTGCTTACGTGATTAATTCATCAGACCGAATAATAAATAAGAGTACTGACCACATCCTACTATATATTAATAGCACTAGTTTTATTTTCAGTTTAATATTTAATATGTAGTTTTGAAGGAATTAGCTTGACGAATATCGTTGGGAGGTGTATTTGTTTGTAGAAATTTATGTGTATGGTTGTCTCACATGAAATTTTTGTACACAAAAAAGGGTAAAGAATTTTAAAGTGGGGATCCTCACCCATGCATATATAATGCTAAATGTTGGATGGGACTAATTTTTGCCTTTTCCGGTAATTCACAAAATTTTGGAAGTTACAAAAACTTCTAGATGATTACGAGGACAAAAGGCTTGAGTTTGTAAGAGAACCCATACCTCCAGATAACAGTCCTGAACCCGAGGAAAGCGGCATTCGCTTGTTCAAAAAAGCACCACGAGGCAAAATTATACTAGATCCTGCTGGTAAGTTTAACTTACGTTTGAATTTTTTTTTTCAGATGAAAATGAAATTGTATTCCAAGCATAACTAAATCCAAGTCCTTAATATTTGTTTCTAGATCATTCTTACTTACCACTCAAGAGACCAAGAATTGTACCTGGAGATGAGATCGATGAAAAGTCAAAAAAGGTCATCATTAACCTCTTGTATTTGTTAGCTAACTGTACTTGAGGTCGTGAATTTCAGCACCCAACTTCACAATATCTCTAGTTATGCCTTACAGAGAAAATTAGATTAAAAGTGAACTTGGTACGTGCAGTGTGACAGTTTGTAGCACAAGATTGTGTTTGACGATACATTGTAGGAACTTTTTTCTTCAATTTAAAGCACTGTTTTAAGTTATAACAAAATCAGTTCACTTTCAAAACCTATTACACAGATATAGACTTGCTTCTACTACGCTGTCGTTGATTCAACATTTTATAGCAATTTCAGATCACGTCAATGCAGTTTCATCACTTTTTTACACAGCTGCAGTCTGAAATTGCGTCACTGTAAATTCTTAGAAAGAAATAAAATATAATCACACAATTTGAATTAAGATCAGTAAAAACATCTGACATAGCTTCAGCAAGGCAAAAACATCTGTATATTTGTAAGGTAAATCGAAAAAGGTTTAATTTGTGATAACTTTTGAAAAGCGGCTGTAAACTGAAAGAAAGCCTTTTTATTGTTTGGATATTTTTTCTAAAAGCTATTGAGCTATGCTTCATTTGGGTTTTCATGGTTACAGTTTAAAAAGCAAGTCAGATCGGTTGCTGTTGATGGTGCTGATATAATTAGAAAAGCAAAAGATGCGTGCCATAAAGCAATGGCTCGTCTTGAAGCTAAAGAAGCTAAAGTGAAAGAGAAAGCCAAGGAGGAAGAAGAAAGAATCAAGGAATTGAAGAAGATCAGGGGTGAGAAGTGGCTCCCAGCTGTTGCAAGGGAAATGCAGGTTAGTCTTAGATCGATCATTAACTTTGATGACTACGATTTATATTCAAGAATCATTCCAAAAATACAAGTACAAAACTCTGGATAGTTCTATATTAAATGGAAATTTTTATTAGAAATTACCGAGACACCCTTATTTTCAAACATATTAGACTTCTGCCCCTAGATGAAAACGCAACTCATGAAACATTCCTGGAATTATTTTTGAAATTTTGCAGTTTGTGCAAATATATATTTTCGAAAATTTACAGCTTTTAGTGCACTAAAAACTGCAAATATTTGTGAAAATATTCACATTTTTTCAGTGCAATTTATTTTTTAATATTTGTATTTTTATGTAAATATTTACTCTAAAAACTGCAGATTTTTAAGAAAAAATACAAGGCCCCCCCTTTGGCTTGTCATGTTTATTTTTGTGTTTTCGTCCAAAAAACGTGCACACGACGCATGTACTTTTGAAAAACAACCAATTTTGAAAATGATGCTAACATATAAAATGAGGTTTGAGAAATAATAAAAGAATGGAAAATAATCCATCCCCTCCGCCGTCCCTCTGTACCTTCCACCGTCCTTCCATCGTCGTCGTATTGGTAGAAAATTTTAAAATTTTCTTCCGTTATACTCATATTGTGTTATGAATATTGAAAATGGAAAACACAAAACAAAAAATGAAACCAAACAGGCTTTAAGTTTTTCATTTTGATATTTGCTCGGATTAAGTTGCGATTTAATGTATCTTTAAGTTGAGAAAAAGAAAACCGAAAAACTGGACAAAAATAATTCTGGAGGTGTGTATTGGAATGTGTTTTTGGAAGAAGGATTTTGATCTATTTTGAAACTTTTGAAACATGTATGACTAACCTACCCATTTTTTAGTAAGTATAAATCTGTTTTAACCAGATCCATAATGCTTGTGTTCATTTTGCAGATGCATCAAACAAAATAGTTATGGACATGTTCCTAACCCCATAACACAGGAGACCTGCCACTATATCAGCACCTATATTTTTCTAAATATGACCATATATTGTATTTTGATCATATTATTGTGCAAGAGCTAGAATTTTTAGAGTGGAGACTATTTATGAACTTTTATGCTGCTGTTCATTATACATTTTTACTAGGTATTGTATTCATGAAGTCATATATTGCTGCTAATTGTAGTTTGAAACAGTCGAGGTATTATGTTTGGCAGACTGAATGCCCTCATTTTCCTTCCAGCTTTTGTGTAACTGCTGCATCAGTTGTAAAGATTTGCAATATGCAATATTGCAACTTGTATGTAATTTTTTCAATTTTTTCTTAAACATCCATCTGTTTCCAAATTAGAAGGTGTGTGTGTTGATCTTTACTACAAAATTTTATACGTAGGATTATTTTTGTGTTTGTATTATGGTCAATGATTTTTTTTTTAAATATGTGAACGTTCTTTGTATATTGTTGAGTTAAATTATTGAATTTATCTTTGGATCGTCGTTTGATTCAAAGTTACGTTTGGTTTAATGATAAGTATCGAAAACATTCTGTTTAGTTGCATAGTTTGTAAGTATCATGCATATATTGTAAGTATCATGCATATATTGTATATATAGTTCTCTTTGGAATAGTTAAAAGTGGAAAATAGGTATAAGGACAAACTTTGAAAAAAATTAAGGCTGAAGGACATCAAGTTTCATCTTTAGATTGAAGGACAAACTTTGAAAAAAATTAGACTGAAGGACAATGCTAGTTATAACTAGCATTTTGTATACTGTAAAAACTGAATATAATGCTAGTTTATCTAGCATTTTGTATAGTGTAAAAACTAAATATAATGCTAGTTAGAATTAGCATTGTCCTTCAACCTAATTTTTTTCAAAGTTTGTCCTTCAACCAAAAAATAAAACTTGTGTCCTTTAGACTAATTTTTTGTCAAAGTTTGTCATTTTTCCTAATTCTCTCTAGTTAAAAATTAGTCAAATAGTACGAATAGTTAAAAAAATTGAAATTCAGGAGGATAATTATGTGATTATGTCCATAGACCCTTCGAATTCGATGTCTGTGGCCGCACATTATCAGTACAACATTTTTGAATGAATAATGATTTATCCTTTTCAACTCATTTTCATTTTATTTTTTACTTTATCAAAAGTATAAAGCAATATTTGCAACAACTAATATTCACAATATAATAGAAAACAAATTCCGGCCTTGTCCCTAAGGCCCATACCCGGCCCTTTAATCAAAAGCAATTGTTAAAACGGGTTTGCGTTCTATTTTATTAATTTGGAAACGGTTCTGTTTTGTAATTGAAGACAATGAAATATGATTTTGTGTCTATTTGCATTTATTTTTTCTATTTAGATATTAAACTAATACGAATCCGTGCTACGCATACGGAATTTACCAAATAATTTATATATTGATGCCTTTCGTTTATATGAAGATGAAGACATGTTTGTGGAATTTAACTCATTTGGATTTGTCTTTTCTTAAACACGGTCAACAAACATTTGTTGATAAATATGCTCAAGCAATCTCGAAGCATACGAAGTAACAAATTTTATAAAGAATAATGGATTTATACAAAAAATAATAATGACGACTACCAATTATTCCTTACTTCGTAATAATTATATCACCGAGCATGCATATAATTTAAGAGATGAATAAGTTCAACATGAGTTCATGTTTTATAAAAAATAAATTCAAATATGTACACATTTAATATGGTGTTCTATAACTGGCATAAATTAATCATGCGTGACGTAAAATAATGATTTGGATTTGGTTTAAAAAATATTCCAACATTTGCATCGATGCAATTTTTTGACACTATCCTATAAAAATATTTCAATAGCTTGGAATGTTATATTTTCTAGTAAATATAACATAATATAATGCAAGAAATAAATAAAAATTATAAACATTGTATAACTTAATTTTCTTCTTCTTGATACTCAAGCAAACTGGTTAATATATAAACTTCGGAGTGAGCGTCATAGTAAACACCACAATAAGTAATGGATTTAATGTCGTAATTGGGAATTGATATTTACACCTTTTCATTACCTCTAATCCCATGATCGGATGAGCTATCACTCGGGGACATTGTATTCTATTTTTTCCAGAGCAATTAAAATAATTTTTTCTTTTGTTTCAAATATTCATACCAACAAAATAAATGAAATAATATAAATTTTAGTATAATTCAAAGCGAAATAATATATCATCATGAGAAAAATAACTTCTGGATACATATCAAAAATACTTTAGATGACACCACATTAGAAATAACTGTAAGACCAACTGCCAAAAGAAAACACAGCCAATGAAGCGAAGTATTAGAATATCATGTGATTATAACTCATTATGAATGCTTGTAATATTTGTGCTTGTACATCCAGCATCGACAACAGAATATTTATTACCCAATACAGCTGTTATGCATGTAAGATAAAATTTATAATTGTGCTTTTAAATATATAAAATATATAATGTTTCCTTTCAAACATAAGAAATATGTCAAAAATATCATGTTGCTTTTATTGCATAAGAAAATGCTGTCCTAATATTATTTGGTAAGTTTGTTGAAGAAAATTATCAATAAATATGTTTTCTTGGTGTTTTCTTTTTCTTTTTTGCTAATCTTGTTAAAGATAAGATAAGTATTTGTTAAGAATAGGTAATGGGCTCCTAAATTAATACTCCTTTGTGATAAATATAATTAACACTTCATTATACATATTCCCTTGTAGGTTTGAAATGTTGTTGATAAAAGAAAATAATGAAAAGGAATCAATTGACTACATATTAATTCTTTAATTGATTAGCATTAAAGAGAGTTAGTATGTAATTAACTCTCTCATTTAAATTGAATTATAGTTTAATTCTCTAATTTCTTTGAATTCAAATTGATTAAAAACAAAAACAAATAATTCCATTTATTTATTGCATGATAATAATATTTGAAATGATCATATATAAAAATAGTTCAATTATACACAATGGCAATACTATCTCTAGTTTATGGTTACCTATTTATAAACATTTCCAAACTGACGGATAATAATAGTAATAGTAGTAATAATAATAATAATAATAATAATCTAAACAACATTAAATCATGGATAATAACGTCATTGTTTCGTGAGATATTGGTGATAACTATGAATGCATGTTTCTTTTGAACATTTCATAGTCTATTAAACTATACAGGAAAATAATATTAAAATAAGTTTAGGTTGGCAAATACTACTTGGTGCATTTAAAAATAAATGATAAGTTTACAAAATATGTATTCAAAATTAACTTGTAACAAAAATTTAAAGTTGTCCACGGAAGGTAGAACAATAGCATGATTATATAATTATCCTTTTCACCAAAATACATTACGAAAATTTATTAGTTGAATATTCATTTAGTTCATATACAACGTTTTTCTTCCACTTGATTATATTATATACTTATGTTTGAGAATAAAATAAAGATCAACTTGACCTCTATTTGAATATGCAAATTTTTTAAGGCTTTTTGGTATTTACATAATTAAAAATGATTAACTTCCTATGAAAAATTTGGAACCCAAATTCATAATTTTACCGGTCGAAAAAAAATGTGAAAAGAAAATCAATATAAAATGTGTTGCTGATAAAAGGAAATAATCAAAAGGAATTGATTGATTATATGTTAATTCTCCGATTGTTTAGCATTAAAGATAATTAATATGTAAATAATATTTTCATTAAATTAAATTACATTCTAATCCCAAATTACTCTGAATTCAGATGGAGCGAAATTAATAGTAATTAATTTCTTTTTTTATTTATTGCACGGTAATACTATTTGAAATGATCATTCCTAATTAAAAATCTTCACTTATACACATTATAAATAGTGGAAAATAGGCACAAGGACAAATTTTCATAAATTTTTTGGCTGAAGGACAACAAGTTTTATTTTTAGGCTGAAGGACAAACTTTGAAAGATAATTAGGCTGAAGGACAATGCTAATACAACTAGCATTTTGTACAATGTAAAACTGGATATAATGCTAGTTATAATTAGCATTTTGTACAATGTTTGCACTGTACAAAATGCTAACTATATTTAGCATTTTCCTTCAGTCTAATTTTCTTCCAAAGTTTGTCCTTCAGCCTAAAAATGAAACTTTGTGTCCTTCAGCCTAATTTTTTTTCAAAGTTTGTCCTTGTGCCTAATTCCCTCTTATAAATAACTATATCTTCAACGTATAGTTATTTATAGGTATGTCCAAACTACAAAAAACATAACATAAAAGAACTTCGAGAAAAAAACAAGGATAATTACCTCATTGCACTGTAAGATCACCAAATAATAAATTTACAAAATACGTATTCAAAACTAACTTATAATTCTTTTTTAAAGTTATCCACCGAAGATAGAACAATTGTTTGCTTATATAATTATCTTTTTCACCAAAATACATTATGAAAATTTATTATTTGAATATTCGTTTACTTCATATATAATGTTGTTCTTCCAACTCGATTATATTATATATTTATGTTTGAGAATAAAATAAAGATCAGCTTGACCTCTATTTTAATATGCAATTTTTTTAAAGGCTTTTGATATTTACATACTTAAAAATGGATAATTCCTTATGAAAAATTTAGGAACCCAAATTCATAATCTTACCGGTCGAAACAAAATGTGAAAAGAAAATCAATATAAAATGTGTTGCTGATAAAAGGAAATAACCAAAAGGAATTGATTGATTATATGTAAAGAGTCCTTTCATTAAATTAACATGTAAATAGTCCTTTCATTAAATTAAATTACATTTTATTTTCTGGATTACTCTGAATTCAAATGCAAAATTAATAGTAATTAATTCCTTTTATTTATTGCACGGTAATACTATTTGAAATGGTCATTCCTATTTAAAGAAGCTTCACTTATACACATTATAAGTAATTATATCTTCAACATATAGTTATTTATAAATATGCCCAAACTACAAAAAAAATAACATAAAAAAGCTTTGAGAAAAAAACATGGATAACTACCTCATTGTACTATAAGATCACCAAGCTTTTGGTGATAACATGCGTGTTGCTTATTAACATTTTATAGTACTTCAAATATAATGTTTTTTTTTCAACTTGATTTTCTTATATATTTATGTTTCAGACTGAAATAAAGATAACTTTAGCTCTATTTGATTAGGAAGTTGTTAAAGAGAGAAGTGTTTTCTATAACGGGAGTGAATCATACGGAGAAAATTGTATGAAAAAATATAATGAGAGAAATATTAGTTCTATACCTATTTTATCGTAGAAAATTATTACCTTTACTTACAAAATAGTCTTCTTGGTTCTTTCACTTTTAATTTTGAAAATAAAATATTCCTTCTCTCATTCTATGCCACTAAAAATTTATTCATGTTAAGATTTTCAATTAATTCATTTATGTTTTCAGTCTTAATCAAGATGATTATTGAGCTAATGGTTCATAGATAGAGACCAAGATGAGTCCTCCATGATCTTCATTTTTTAACTATTTATTTAAATTATAGAGTTTCAAAGATGTGATAGAAACAATGCTTTTGGTGAGATAGAAAATTAGGTGAAAGAAGAGTGGGAAATTATTAGGAAAAAGTTAATTCAGTATTTGTGGTTTATTTTTGTGGGGAAAGAACCCTTGATGAATATTTTTTTACAACAAAATACTTTTTTTCTACTTCCTCTATCCAAAGCACTTACAATTCGCTCTGATTGTATAGAACAACTTAAGCTTTATGGTATATATGTATCAATAAACAAATAACTTCTTGCAAAGTAAATGAAGGAACTCAAATTCATAATCTTACTAATGAAAACAAAAAAAGAGAATTTGATATAAAACGTGAGGAAAAAAATTGTTCAAATTTACCTTTAATAGATTTTACAGAATAATGGAAGATTCTACTATGCTTGTACGTTAGTAAATCCAATAAACCCTTATAAAATAAATTAAGTGCGCTATTATTAGCACTCAGGAAGATACTTCTGGCTACCAATAAATTTTATTACATATCTTTTTTCATGTGCTTGTGGCCACCAAATTTTCTCTCATCCTATTCATCTTCCTCGGAAAAACTAACATAAATTGTCTCAAAACATCATTAGAAAACAAAATTTTCAAACTTTAAAGCCAAAAATACCTCTTTATTATCTAATAGATGAAGCCAAGTGAAGATTTTATGGATGATCCTAATTTTGAAAGAGATTGGTTTACTTTTTATTTCTTAAAGTATATTTTCTTCTGTATATCAGTCTTAAATTTGTTATTTACAGTTTTTTATATTATTATATAGGATGAGTTAATGATTCCATGGCTAATACAAATTTGGAGGATATAAAGTTTGATAATGTTGTAATTAAAAATCTCAATGTAAGTCATTAAGTTGTAATGCTTTATCATACAATGTTTATGCCATTTTCCTTTATAATTTTTCATTTTCTGGTTGTTAGATGGAGGATATCAATTACAGTAAAATCGAGAATGCGTTTGTTGTTTCGAATGTAAAAGTGTCTGATAGCGAAAATATAAAAGAAAGATGTTCTATCAAATGCTTCAAAAGGCATGCAATTTTTTTTGGCAAATCATTTTTTAACTTATTAAGTAAGTATTTATTTAAAATTTTATCATTCTAAATTTGGTCAATAAAATAAGTTTTTTTATTTGATTTCGTGTATGTCACATGATTTTTATTGCGCTTTGAAAAGAGTTGAATTTTGTTTAGGGGATAAGAGGGATAACTTTTGTGTTTTGAAATATTTGTGTGCCTGTTCACTTAAAATAAAATAATAGTTGGCGTTAAAAAGCAGGAAAACAAACTTTATATGGTTGCCTTTAGTTTGGAAGTCGGAAGTGTTTTTCTGGATGCCAATAGTAGAACACTATACTAATGAGTCAGTACAAAATCAGAGGAAAATAGAAATCTGGACAGAAACATTTAGGGAAAAAAAATTCAACCTTGAATAGAGAGAAAATACGTGTAATAAAAAAAATCAAACCTTTAAATTAAGCTTAATATTCCAGTAAGCCAAAGTTTTTTGGTGGATTTTATATAATTTATCCATATACATTCTAACACTAAAATCAATAGGTAGAAAAACAAACACTTCATAGCATGAATAAAAATATCAAGGTTAATACAAGGATGAAGAACTATTGATGAATTCAGTCAAATCAAAGTCATGTTAATCAAAAGTTATGAGGTCAACTAATTTGTTTAGAAAGAAACTATAATTCATTTCAAATTGAGAATTGATTTTGTTTATATAGGAATGGAAGAGAAACAAAATTGTGAGAGGTTAGAGAAGAAAGTGAAGATAGAAATAAGGATATTGTAAGGGTAACAAATTGTAATTGAAACAAAAGTCGACGAAAAAATAAATTTGGACAAAACGGTCAAATCAAAAATATGGTATCATAAATTTAAGAGAAAAACAAAAAAAAATCAACAACGTGTAATAAAATAAAGATCTAACCTTTAAATCAATCTTGTTGATCTAGTAAGCCAAACCTTTTTGGCGGCTGTTAGATAATTTTTCTACAAGAATCCTAACACGAAAAGCAATATATAGAAAAACAACTACGCATAACATGACTAAAATAAAAAATAATTAAGGTGAATACAAAAGTAAATATCATCGACGAATCCAATCAAATTATAATCATGTTAAAAATATTATGAGATCAATATATAAATTGTTTGGATAAACTCTTTAATTTGGAATAAAAAATTAATTTTTTATATGAAAGTGGAGATGGAAGAGAAACAAATTTGTGAAAAAAAGGTTAATAAAGCGAAGATGGAAAAATATTAGGAAATAAGAATTTTTTTTTCTTATAATGAAAGTGTTGAGAAGAGTATGAGAAGGTCAGTTGGATTATATAAGAACAATAAATTTAGGAAGTGGGGAGATGAAAAGAATACAATGGGAAACAGTTATCTTACATCGGAAGTAAATTTGGCTCTAAATGAGCATATTTAATTTTATGAGCCCGAGAATAATTTTCCACCTAAATTTATGAGAGAAGAGTATTTTGAGTGAGAGTGAATGAGAGATAAGAATACACAGAGCCAAATATTCTCTTTTATATATAATAATAGAATAGATTTACTTGTGATAGATTTTACATAACAATGGAAGATTCTACCATGCTTGTATATTAGTAAATCCAATAAACCCTACAAAATAAATTAATGAGTCAATACAAAATTAGAGGAAAATAGAAATCTAGGCACAAACATTTGGAGAAAAAACCAAAAATTCAACCTCGAATTGAGAGAAAATATGTGTAATAAAATAATAAAAATCTAACCTTTGAATTAAGCTCATTATTCCAGTACGACAAAGGTTTTTGGTGGATTTTAGATAATTTATCCATATGTATTCTAACATTAAAATCAACGGGTAGAAAAACAAACACTTCATAACATGAATAAAAATATTAAGATTAATACAAAGGTGAAGAACTGTTAATGAATTTAGTCAAATCAAAATCATGTTAATCAAAAGTTATGAGATTAATAACTAAATTTTTTGGAAAGAAACTCTAATTTATCTCTAATTGAGAATTGATTTTGTTTATATAGGAAACTAAAGAACGGAAGAGAAACAAAATTGTGAGAGGTTAGAGAAGAAAGTGAAGATAGAAATAAGAATGTTGCAGCGATAAAATTTGTAATTGAAAAAAAAGTCGGACGAAAAAATAAATATGGACAAAAAAATCAAATAAAAAATATGATATCATAAATTTAAGACAAAAAAAATCAGTAGAAAAGGCGTGTATTAAAGTAAGGGTGTTACTATCCATACACATCAAAACTATCCCTATCGTCTTTTAAGCCGGAAGAAAATTTAAAGGGTAAAAAATACTGAAAAAAATACACTTCGGCCGGTTATGCAAAACTGAGTGAAAAATTAATCATTGGGATTTGCATAACTGGACGAAGCAAATATAAAAAACTAATTAAACCTAGTTTTAAAATATAGCGATAGCTTTCTATATCACCAATTAATGGCAGAACAAATATAAACTATTAAGTGTAATAAATACTTTGCTGTAGTTTTACAGCCAAGCCTATGTGACATGGTTCAAAATAATATTTGCTATGGACAACATATTTTGAGTGAACTCTCAGCATAAATTTACATATGCAAACCAATATTCATCATATTTTAAGTGAACTCTACATATTTTGAGTGAACTTTCAACATAAATCTACATATTCAAAGTAATATACAAAGTATTATTTGCTATGGACTATATATTCAAAGCAATAAATTCTATATTTTGATGTTGCCTATGTTTCTTTTTTACTATTTGAGTGAACTCTCAATGTAAGTCTACAACTATTTGTACTACATGTTCAACAACCAAGCTTTGTTAGTTCCACACATTCATGTTTCAAAATAATATCTACTCTAGACTACATATTCGAAGTAATAACTTCTGCCTATGTTTTTCTTTTTCTTTTTACTATTTGAGTGAACTCTCGGCGTAAATCTACAGCTATTTGTACTACATATTCAGCAACCAGGCTTTGTTAGTTCCACATATTCATATTCGATATGGTCTAATCCTCCTTATTCAAAGCGAATAAAATAAAAAGTTTGTGCAATCATGGTAGTTTGAAGTTTGAACATAGGAAACAACAGAACATACAAAGTGTAGGAATTCAATATCACATTAATACATCTCAAGAGAACTACATGTACCCAGGTATAAGTCCCTCATTTACTTGCTAAAAACCTATTATAATTCAATAAATTACCCATTAGAAGCATGAAATGAAATGAAATGAAGACAAACAGCAGTAACGAATGGTACAAGTAAAATGGTAAGTTGAATTTATTAGTAACAACTATTAATCCATATGCATTATATACGCAATTAACAAAAATGAGTAATCCTACCAAGCTAAGTGTTAAAATTATTCATTATGTAGGTTGTTATTTAAAGGAATTTTAATAATTTGAGTCATATGAAATGGTAGAAATAAGATCTTTCTGACGAATCGGCTCCAAGAGATGAGTCATCTCCAGTGATAGAAATGCGATCTTTCAAGCAAACACATGTAGCTGTGTTGCTTTGGCGTTCGCTTAAAGCATATATATTGTTAACAACTGTTTACTTATATCATTGACTTGCTCCTGTTGGTAATTCACATTATATCGTATTATATATCTTTCAGTATCATTGTTAATCTGAGCGAACAATGTATAATTCCTCTAATATTTGGGTTATATACATGTAGTAATCTCCAGCCGATTACATGAATGTTTGGTGAAAGAGGAATTAGGTGATAATGGTGAAAATTGGGCGTAGCTTATTGTCAACTTTAAATCGGAGACGCGCAAAAAAAGAAAATTAATTTGGTGGGTGTGAGTATGAGGGGATTGATTGAGTGGGTAGAGAGATAACTGGGTGAGAGTAGGGATGGCAATGGGGCGAGTCTAGGGTCCAAACCCGGTCGACCCGCCCCTGTTTTGGCCCGTCAAGACCCGCCCCATTGGGTCATTGGGGCGGGTAGACCCGTGACCCGTTCTTGAGTACTCCGGGTCTAGGGTCGGGTCGGGGCTTGGCCGACCCGCCCCAACCCGACCCGCACTACTAACATCTTATGAAACCGCTTTATTAATATAATGATTTATTAATCTTTTTAGATATAAGTGATTCTAGAATGGATATTAAAATGTCCTAGTCAATATCTATAGAAAAAATTAGAGTATTAAGTTGCGTCATTGATAATTATACAATAACATATGTATATATTTTTCTGAATTATTATTGTAGACGTCATTTTTATTAACTTCCCATAGACACATTATTATTTGTATTTCATGTATATTTGGTGATAACGAGTATAAACAAATAAATATATGCACGTTGCTACATAATTTTGAATCAATGCATAGAGACTCATCGGGTCTTGGGGCGGGTCGGGTCTACCCTGACCCGTACGGGTCTCGGGTACGGGGCAAGATTCCAGACCCGCACCGGGTCTACGGGGCGGGTCTGGGGCAAGGTCTAAAAAATCCGGGTCGGGTATGGGGCACTAAAAACCCACCCCAACCCGCCCCATTGCCATTCCTAGGTGAGAGTCGTATATGATACCATAAATTTAAGACAAAAAAAAACAATAGAAAAGGCGTTATTAAAATAAAGATCTAACCTTTAAATCAATCTTGTTGATCTAGTAAAGCAAACTTTTTTGGCAGTTGTTAGATAATTTTTTATAAGAATCCTAAAACTAAAAGCAACATATAGAAAACAACTACGCATAACATGACTAAAAGAAAAAAAATTAAGGTAAAAACAGAAGCAAATATCATTGATGAGTCCAATCAAATTATAATCATGTTAAAAATATTATGAGATCAACATATAAATTGTTCAGATAAAATCTTTAATTTGGAATGGAAAATGAATTTTTTATATAAAAGTGGAGATGGAAGAGAAACAAATTTTTGAAAGGAAGGAGAACAAAGTGAAGATGGAAAAATATTAGGAAATAAGATTTTTTTTTTTCCTTATAATGAAGGCGTTGAGAAGAGAATGAGAAAGTCAGTTGGATTTAATAAGAACAATAAATTCAAGAAGTAGAGAGATGAAAAGAATACAATGAGAAACAGTTATCTTACAGTGGATAAAGAAATAGTTTTAAATGAGCATATTTAATTTTATGGGGTTGAGAATAATTTTCCACTTAAATTTAGGAGAGAAGAGTATTTTGAGTGAGAGTGAATAAGAGATCAAAATACACAGAGCTAAACATTCTTTTTTATATATAATAAAATAGATACAAAGTTGTTCATTTTAATTTAACTGATTTGATATTTAGTTTAAGCTTATCCAATTTGAATTTATTTTTTTCATTAATTATTGCATAAATAAAGTTTGAATAGTTTTTCTAAAGGCAACATAGATAAATACATTTTGTTGGAATTTGAGATTTTGAACTATATGAAACCGAAAGATTTTCAGAAAAATAAAATAAATAGATAAAAGTAAAAATTGAAAAGTGGTGAATTTTTATTGTTTGTTTGACTGTATAGTTGATTACTGGTATAATTTTATATTTCCTTAGTTCTTAGTTTTGTTTTAAAATAAACATGTACTTTTTGTTTGCACCAAATCCATTTGGATACTGAAATACTATTATTAAACTTAAATGATAGTAGAAAATAGGAAAAGGATAAATTTTAGATTTTTTTAAGCTCCAAGGACTTGAGGTTTTAATTTTGACATGAATAAACTTTGGACCGCTATTTGATAGAAGGATAAAACTATGGCAGGTAGAATTGAGGACGACGAAAAACAAAGGTTGATGGTTACGATATGGAAACAAGGGTGGATAGTGGTGGTCTGATTTAGGGTTTTAATTTTTGAAGAGGAAAATTGGAATTTTGATGGAGATGGCCGTGGGTGATGCAAGAGTGAAGTTTGATGGAGGTTCGATGTCAACAGTGTTGGTGGAGGAGGTGGTGGTGGATATTTATTTTAAAGTAACAACCGAAAATGCTAAATATAACTAGCATTATTTGAATAACAAAAATTAATGTAGCATTGTACATGTATAATGCTAGTTTAATTTTGCATTTATTGAACTGTAAAAATCAACATAGTTCATTATATCCACATAATGTTTGTTTAGTTTAGCATTATTTGAACTGTATTATATACGTATGATACTAGATTAATTTAGCTTTTTCAACAATACAAATGTACATACATTATATTTATATAATGTTAGTTTAATTTAGTATTCATTTTTTCATTGACTTTTTTTTCATTAGTCGATGTTAATGTGTCAATTAGTCTTCATGTAACGGCTTGGTGGTGTGGTGCGGTTGTGAGAAATGGTAGCGGTTAAGGTTCGTTAATTTAAGCGGCGGCTAGGTTTATTTACCAAGGTGGGGGTGACAATGAAGAAGGATGAGACGATGATGGAGTTGACAGAGATTGGACGACGAGGCGATGGTAACAACGTGCGAAGATGCGGTGATGTAGGGGCATTGCAGTGTTAGAATCGGAGGCGGGAGCGAAGTCGATGAAAGAGGATGTGATTTTAATTTTATCCTTCAGCCTAAAATTAAAAAGTTGTGTCTTAAATCTAAATTTTTTGTTGATGTTTGTCCTTATGCCTAATTCCCTTAACAAATTAATTCAATTCACTTTATATTTTTAGTGCGTATGACTTGAATTCCTTTTTTAGTTAGCTATTTCAAAATTTAAGTTAAAAGTTGTTTTTTAAAGATACATAAAAAGTATATGGACAAAGAGTTTGAAATTTCACTTTTTTTAAGAAGAATTTTAAAACTCAATATTGTAATAATAGAAAGTTGTATTAACAACTGTATTTCAATAATATACATTTTAGAAATTTAGCTGGTTTTTTTCTAGAATTTATTTAGCCTATAGTTTAATTTCTAAACTATTAAGCAATACTAAATCCATGCGTGTCTGATAGAATGCTAGTGGTTCAATCATAAATGTGAATGCATACCCCTTTGTCAGGTAGATGTTCTTTGTATATGTCCAGGAGTGGATGCGTTGAGGGAGCTTGATTATGGTGACCTAGAGAGATATGACGACTCTTAGAGTAACACTGGACCTTTATATGGAATGCATCGTTATATACGAGATTAGAGATGAGAACACATCATTATAAATATGACATGTTTCTTGTGTGAAACATGTAATTTGTCACGTGTGACGAGTAACACCTGATAAAATTGTATAAGCGGCATTAGAGATGAAAACCCTCTACTATGTTAAAAAATTTCTAGTTATGATTATATGGTGTATTGTGATACAAGGTGAAACCCATTTTGTTTTACATCATGGTCCCACTAGTGATTATGTATAAGGAGGAATAATATTGTTCACATCAGACTTTCTATCTGAGCGTTTGTTTACATTTCCCTCATAAACTCATCGTTATTCGTTTGAGTAGACTTAGTTTATGGTTAAATAAAAGGTTTTTTTTAAAGGCAAATAAAGCTTTCAGTGATATTGTAAGAGACATACTTATCTATTTAGAAATTGGTTATTTCCGTTGTTTTACTTTTGTAAAGTCAAAAATTCTAACCGATTAGGAATAAATCTGTATGCATAGGCGCATCTTTGTATATCACTCATGTTAGTATTAACAGCGTATAATATGTACCGTAATGTCCCACTATTCTTAGTGCCTGAAATTAGTGTCAAAGGCCATTAGTTAATGTGAGTATGCTAATCTTATATGTCAAGAGTTGGTGGACCATTAAGTAAACAGTTTTAAAGATGAAAATCCAAAATATGGAAAATCTCACATGGGAACAATCGTCAATGACATTTAAGTAAACAAATATATAATACAAGAGATAATATTGTCAAGGACCACAAGCTCAAGCGATAGGATATCTAGTCTAGATTGTGGTTTTAGAGATCTTAGGTTTGATCCATCGATACATTAGAATGAGTGCTCTTCTTAAAATGGAGCATCTCTCTTCTTTTGAAAAAAATCTACAAATATTATATATATTTTTGGCCTATATGTCATTACACCAAAAGTTATTTAATATAAAAAATAGAACTTCTATAACACAACAAAAAAGTACTAAAGTGATAACATGTAAATATGAATTGTAAGCAAAATTTCTTCGATTTCCCCTGCCTTTTCCTGCAACTAAGAAAAACATGGGCATATATGTAACAACAACAACAACAACAATAAAGACCAAAAATGAAAAAGGGTGAAACAACCATTTGGACTGTGCGCCCATGTCTACACACCCCAGCTCGAAGACCGATGGCCTCACATGGATGATGTTAGAATCTTATTATTTGTAACACCTACAATGCTTAATGTTTAAAATTAGTGTCAAACACCGTCAATTAGCTCTTGTACATTAATCTTAGATGTTAAGAGCAGTGGATCGTTGAGTAAATAATTAATAACTAAAAATTAAAATATATGGGAAAATCCCACCAAGAAACAATCATCAGTATGACGTTGGAAAAACAATATCATACAAGAGTTGATACACTACTATTTTCCTATATCTCATTGCATCAAAAATTATTTTATATACAAAATGAAACCTCTATAACACAACAAAAGTGTATTAAATAAGTAATTTGTAGCTATGAATCGTAAACTTACTTACTTCCATCTCTCTTGCCTTTCCATGTAATTGAGAAATACATAGACACACGTACACACACACACATGTGTTTGTAGTATAAAATAAAAAGTAAAGAAAAATATTGAAACAACTATTTAGACTGGGCTCTCCCACCTTTGCCCCCAGCCCGAAGGTTGGTGACCTAACATAGAGATAGGCCGTTTACATACCTTTTGGAAAGCCCGTGAAGTTTTATTTCTTACCACCACTGTCATACCTGAATCTTCTCTTCATGTCAAGGTGAGAACGAGTCAGACCTAAATGCACTGAGCTCAACATTCCACTTTCCACCTACACCCAAACTTGTTAGCACATAAAACAATATGTCACTAACAATCGATACGTCAGCATGAGCATCATCATCGTATTATACAGTCTGTCATAAATCTGTAAAAAGAGATCGCAACAATTTAACTTGCATAATTAATATAAATGTTCTACATTACACTCATCACAAATTTAATCATACATCATAGTATATTCATGTCACTCATGCCACTTAGGAAAAATAATAAGGTGTAATTTTAATTTGGTTTATTCATTCAAAAAAGTTAACATATCTCCAGATCACTATCTCTCTTTAGTTTTTCATGCAACACACTTCGGGGGATTATGCCATCCTAGGTCACACTAATTCACTTAGGAGTTAGTGCACTTGCAACTCGGGTTACACCATCCAACAAACATTCTTGTCATTGACATTTGAAGCTCCCATAGTCTCAAAAACCCATTGGTTTGTGTAACACTTTATTCATTATCAATTAGTTATCACATCTCACTTTTAGATCCATTTGATCTCTTGCATGGAATTCTACTCACTCGAGAGTCAACCCTAACGTTTATAAATTATATTCATCTCATATATCATAGGTGAGCATAAACATTCAATATGGTTTGTAAATAATCACAAAATAAAACAAGTGCCACACACAGTTTTTATCAAATGTAAGTATCAAACACCAAGCCAACACACAAAGACAACGTTAGCTACACAATCTTAACATACTAATATGTTAATATAAGTATTAGACAAAATTGCTAATAAACAACAAATATGTACTAATCCAATATTAGCTACAAAACAGTCAATAGCATAAGTGCATCCATAACTATATTAGTTACATTTCTAATGCGTACTAATAATTCACCAATTACACAAATGTATATAACCATAAATAATACATGTCTATTCAAACCATGCTAGCTACACCATACTTGTGTGCTAATAAATAACATCATTCAAACAACCATCGTTTTTAATCCAAGTTCACATAACATACATTAAGGATATTGTTTGCATAGAAAATGGACAAACACCTCTAATCGATTTATAGTAGTAGAGTAATAAAAAAACAGTAAAATACATACAGATTTATAGTGGTTTGGCCTGAATGTGCCTATGTCCACTATTCATTTTTATTTCCTTCCTTATATATGTTTTTTACAATGTTCTAAATGTAAAATACAATGATTTGGAATGAAATATAACTTCCCAATAGTCTGTTTGGTAATTCTTGTTCGGCGTATCCTAATTGACAGTATTTCGCAGTTCCAAAAATTGTCCACATTGCTATTGGAAGCATGGATATTTATATGGGTGAAAGTATAGGGAGGTCCCGCCGATAAAATAGGTAGTTTCCGTGTACAACATGCTCCGTTTGGTTATTTCTATATATAGAAGATACGCTCGAGAATTTCCATATTCAAGATAGCATTTTCATATATGTTCTGTTCGATTCGGTGGTAGTAATCTTGGTGGTAGTTCAAGCATCGAACATGATTTCCTCTTCGATAGTAGAACCACCGAACGTGAATTTCTATTCGGTGGTCTAACTACCAAATAGAGTTGCAGGGGCCCCCTTTCTTAGTACTTCCTCTGTACTTGTACAACTCAAGGCACTTCTTATTTCTTGGCTTGGGGAATTTAAATTCCAAATGCCCCTTATGACTCCAGTCCGAACGACATCGCTCCTTGGGCCAAAATACCCATAACGCTTTCCCCCCGAAGCATACATCGTGGGATACGGACTGTCCTTTGTTAAACTTTCTTAATAATGCCTAACACTGCCCTCGTCGCTTGCTTGCAATTTTCCATGGCTACTTCTTTTGTCTTTAGCCTAGTCAAATCCAACTATCATTCTACCTGATGTTTCTCTCATGCTGAACAAAGATGGGGTTTGGTTTATCCTTGTCCATTTGCCCCATGCCGAACAAAAAATGCGCCATTTCCTGGATCTATCTTCAAACCACTTCTAATCTCTATTTTCCTTTTGTTCTTCAGCAATTCTATTAACGTATGACTATTTCCTCGCAACTTCAATGTTTGGAATACCGATTATCAAATTTTCACGTCCTCTATTTTTTTTGGTTCGGCAAATGGGTGATTGGGGGTTTTGATTGCCTTATATTAATGAGCGATGTTTAGGCTATTTCATTAGAACATAGTTTGAGTCTAGGCTGAGTTGCTGTATGGGATTTTTAGAGGGCTGCGTTTGGCACTGGCTCTTAGGTTTTTCATGATTGTGTTAAGGAGCTTGGCTATTAGACAACGACTTTGAGATAGCGCTAGGATTCATAAAGCTATGCTAGTGGCCTCATTGGTTAATTTTTGATTTAAATGTTTGGGGATATTTTTAAAACTTAGGTTAAGTGGTTCGATTTTGGATGGTTCTGCTACGAGGATTACCAAATAGAGGCAGCGGTAATGAACAATATTCAATGGTTGAGATTAATTATGTGGCTTTTCATGGTCAATAGTTCGATGACCATATCTTTGTAGTTCACTTTTACATCCGAATCTATCAATAATCTAACAAATTTACTCAACCATTGGCACATTCTACTGAACTAGTAACTTACAAAAGTTTTAGGGTTATTAAGTTGAGCCTAACTAGGTAGCCGAGCCAAACACTTACCGCTATTGGGTTAGCTAACTTCTTTCTTGGGTTTACGTCTTAATTAATCTCTAAGTATACACTTGACTTTCCTTTTATATCGTTTACTCTTGAGGACTCTTAAATATGCTATTGCTATTCTATTGTATTTTTCACGACACATACACATGTATGCTCAATGGTAGTATGTTAGACAAGTTGATCTATTAGACATTTATGTCGGGTCGTCGCCACACTCGCTCATCGAGCACTGTTGGAGGTCAGGCTCCTTCCTCTTCTGCTCCTACAGAGCCTTCACCATCGGGACATAGGACTTGTCAGCCTAGCTTTACTCATTCCTTAGTTCATGGGTACAGTCCTTCATAGCTGTTGGTGGACCCCCATCGAGTTGGTAGCTTCTACTTTGACTTCTCGGCAGTTGGATATTATAGCTTCCGCTTATAGATTTCCTAAGGGGATATGTTTCAGTTGACCCCCCAATCAGTGTGTTGACGCTCCTCTACATGGATATATGTTCTATTTAAGGTATCACTATATGGCGAGAGCTCCACTTCCCCTTCATCAATGGATCATGAGTTCCTTGGTATATTTGAAGATTGCCCCCATTTCAGCTTCACTCGAACGACTATGCTATTATGACTAGCCATTATGTCATCTTTATCCTGGAGTTCTAGGTTCCTCCCAAACATAGGAAACTTAGGTTCTTATATGCTATCAAGAGCAAGGCAGAGGTCTCTCTTTTCTTTACTTTGAGTTAGGCAGTAGGTTTAAACCCATGGAAGATCTCTATTCAAAGGATAGCATGTTTAAGAAGGAGAACTTCTTTATTCAACATACTTCTTCGTGTTTCCATCAATGGCATTTGGGATGTAAATCACTTTAACCATTCATTCATGTTCATTCTTACTGAAAAAAACTTTCCTTCGACCACTAACCCTTTCTTTGGTCATTTCCATAGAGTTTTGGTGAAGGATACTACGGGTGGTGATTTGGAAGAGATGTTGGAGAATTTGAAGGAAATTACAGTTGAATTTAGCGATGTTCCCTGTTTGGTGATGTATGAGAATCTTAGACAGCTTGGGCTACTAGCCGATGGGCGCTCTGTTAGGCAAGGTAGAATTCCCTCCACACGTAAGCCTGCAAAGAAGGGGAAAGGAAAAAAAATCTAAGGTGGGTGAGACCAGTGAGGGATAGACTTCTCAACCTTCTATTCTTGGTGTTAATTTGGCACCAACCCAGCCCGGTACTGATCATGTAGTGCATATAGATACCACATGGTCGGAGTTAGATTCTTTCACGATTCTGAAGGAACCGTGCCAGTCGAAAGCGCATGAAATACGTAGATTTCAAATTTTACTTATTTAAGATCTACCAGGCCTATGAAGTCTAAATGGATTCTAGATCAAATCTAATAAAGTTTTAAATAAAATCTTATTTTATTTAACTTTGTTTAAAAAGGTTTTGAATATTTATAATTTAGTCAATATGAGATGTTTATATAAAATGGAGTATATCTGTTAACCCGCTTTTAAGCCAAAGCATATTTCAACAGGACTTAGAAGATCAAAGCGAGGACAAAACGGCTCGGAAACTTGGAAGCACACTTAGAAGGAGTAAAGAGACAACTCGGGGAAGTTTTAGAGGGCTTGGAGCAACTGACATAGTTCGGTGCCGAGCTACATATTTTTATATCAACCTATAATTCCTCTCCAAATCACCTCCCAAACCCGATGCTTCTCATATACTGCTCCAGTTACTCGTGATCATGTTGTTTTCCTAGAGTATAGATGACCAATTCCACAGTTGATGAGAAGAAAGTCAAGAAAGCAGGGTAACTCAAGTGATAGAGGAAAGATTACTAGAATAAACCAAAAGTTGATGAAAAGAGCTTGAATCTCTCAGCTAGAAAATAGAAGAATGGAGCAAGAGTTGAAGTTGGATTTATACCAACACTTATAGCTCAGTACCGAGCTATATAGTTTGGTACTGATCTATCTTATTGGGTCGTGGTGCTCTGATTTCTATTGTACAACATCGGGCCTTTACCTAGACCTTAGTGCAAGCGGGCTTCTGACTCCATATACATGTTTCCCTATAAATAAAAGCCTTATTGCAACCAATACAAGATTTGATTTCTCTGCCATTAGAGACTCCTTCTTTTTCTTCACTCCTATTCTCTACCTGAAAAACTCTTTAGAAACTCCATTGCAAATCCGAGATCCATTAGATTGTGATCAGATCTGATATAACTAGTTGTAATCCAGAGAGAAAACAACAAATAAAAGATTAAAGTGGACGTAGGTCGGAGATTACACCAAACCACTATAAAAATTATGTTTCATTTTACTGTTTTTCTGTTTACATTATTTGAATTGGTGTTTTCATTTGATATTTGGGTATTGATCAATTTTTTAGGTTAATATTTTGGTGCTTTCGCTGAGAAGGAAGCTAGATTTCATAACCTAAAGCTTGGATCTGAAATTTGGAGAAGATGAAGAGACCTAACACTAGATCTAAAGCCGAAGGAAGCCAACCAGAGCATGAGGGCGGCCAGAAAGTATCTTCAAATTTTCATCAATCCATCTACGTGACTAGAGAAGAGATAGAGAAAATGATAAAGGAGATGCATGATGGATTGATGGCTCAACAACAGAATATGCTTGAAGGATTTTTTCAAAGGATAGGACAACAAGGAATAGCTAAGACTACTAGGATTCAGAACCAAGGACAAGGAGTTATGCAGGAACATCTCGAGTTGAAGCAGAGCAAACTGGAACAATGCCCATACAAGCAAAACAACTCGGTACCGACCCAAATCTACTTGATACCGAGAGAACGATATTGGTGGGCAATGTTGGTGTGACTGCTGATATGCAGGGAATGGATAATGCTGGAGATAGGAAAGCAAATCCGAATGCGAACGATCAACGACCAAAAAAGTATATGCCAGAACTTCCCTTTAGGAACGGAGGATAGAATGAGACTAGAGTAGCAGCTCAGAATGCTAATGTGTAGCCAGAGGAGTATGTGTCAGAGTATGTGCTGGATTTTCCCCACAAGAGCAGGGGGAAGAATGCAGTTGGTGGTCAGAATCTTCTGTTGGATGATAAAAACAGGATGGCCGAGATGATTAGAAGAATAGTTAGAGGTGGACCCCCAAACCAGATTTTGGAGGACATAAAAAGGAGTCCATTTACTTCTAATATCTAGAATATAAGGAATTCTCCTAATTTCAAGCTTCCGACGTTGGAAATACACGAAGGAAAGTCGGATCTAACAGTTCATCTGATGAGATACATCCAACATGTGGAGGTTTTAGGTGCTTCTAAGGAGGTAATGGTGCGGTGCTTCCCATTATAAACAGACTTGGTGGCAATGTGGTTTAAACAGCTGGAGAATGGGTCTATAGGCACGAGGACCGATTTGGTAAATAAGTTCTTAAGACAGTTCAGAGTTCATGTCTCGCAACCGAAGAATGTGATGACACTATCAAGCGTGAAGCAAAGGCATGGAGAGACCTTGAGAAGCTATTTTTGATTTCAAATCTTTAAACTTTAATAATTTTTTCGTATAACTCCGATTACAAAATTTTATGTATGAAAATTGTCCCGAAAAATCGCCACGAACGCAACAGTGCAAGTTTCGTAGCCAAATTTTGACATTTGTTCAAATTACACTTTTATCCTTATTATTAATTAATTTCCTTTAATAAATTTTCGATTGATTTTTCAAAATGTTACAAGATTCATAATCTTTAACATTGCACTTAAAGTGATATTGAATTATGGAATAATGTATTTCTTATGGAATACTCTCATTATTCAGGTGTCGGACACATCAGAAATCAAGGTATACGTACAATACATATGTATTTATCATTTTAGTCTAATTTGGGTTTCGAATTATTCCACCTTTAATTTATACACTTATATTATATACATTATAATTATTATATAACTTTTATAATGTATTAACTTATATGATAGTGTTATGTGTAATATTATATTAGATAAATTTTATTTAATTAATTTAATTAATTAACATTTAATTAATTTTATATTATTCAATTAAAACATTTTAAATTGAATATGTGGACTATAACAATTATAGTTATACATATATACCTTATATATATGTATTATATTATTTATCAATTAACATTCAATTAATTTATTTAATTAAAATAATTTTAATTAGTTATAATTAATTTTGAAAATTATATATATTTATATATTACCTTAACTTTTTAAGATAAGATACATATATCACTATATATGTTATTTAATTTAATTAATTAACTTTTAATTAATTTTCAATTTATTAATCTAATTGATAATTAATAATTTTCAAAAATAATTATTTTTTCTTAAAAATTTTTGAAAATTATCTTATAAAATTTATGAAATCATTACTAATTTTAAATTTAACATTTAAATTTAAAATATTATTTTTATTTATTTTAAATTTAACCTTTTAAATTTTTATTTTTATTTCAAAACAAAATTTGAAAATTAGCGCAAAGCCATATCAGTTGGGCTTTTATATCGATAATTACCTTTGGTCATACCTCATTATTTCAGGCCGGGCCAGTAGCCAAGTAGGGCAAAGTGCTTGGTTACCCAGACCCAACCTTAGACACTAATTTTCTAGACACCTTATCTTATGGGTGTGCTTTAATAAGTTAGCCCCAATACTGCTAATTTAGATCGTTTAGGCTATTTGGCCATGATACAATTGTTAGTACTAACCAGCTTGCAACAGGTTAAATGGATGAATTTCAACCATTTTAGATCTTATTAGGTCTATGAAGTCTAAATTGATTTAGATCCAATTTAAATAATTTTAAATAAAATCATTATTTAGTTTAATTAAGTTATATAAAGATTTGATTTTGTATAAATATATAATATATAAAGTGTATATGTGTATCAAATACACACATACATGTAAGTGTGTGTGCAACATATAAATGTGCACATGGTATAATATGTGTGTATGTAAGTGTTGGGATTTACACCACAACAGACACATTGGCCCTTTATATGCACATTGCTATCCAAAACAAATTTAAATTATAAATATATACTTATATATATAATATTTAAAATTTTGAATATTTATTTTGTAATAAAATAAGTTATTTTGAGTAAGTCAATAATTTTGAAATTCAAAATTCATTTTAAATATCTATTTTGTTTAATTAGTAAAACAGTTTAAAAACCGATCTAAATCTATAGATTTAGTGTGTGCGTATATATTAAATTTAAATGAAAATATCATAAATATAAATAAAATAATTTATTTTAAATAAGTTAGTAATTATGAAATTCAAAATTCATTTTCAAACTATCTAATTTGTTTAATTAGCAAAACAGTTTAAAAACATTTCTGCATCTATGGATTCAAATTACACACACACATTATATATAAAATTACATAAAAATATCATAAAAATATTTATATCATATAATTTCCAAAAATGACACACACACACAAATATATATATATATATATATTTAATAATAATACCTTAAAATATTCAATAAGATAATTAAAATCTATGTATTTAAATAAAAATACCTTATGGCCAAAATTAAAAACTATATATACATATATACATATAATTGTTTTCTTAATTCTGTAAGCAATAAATTATAATTTTATAAAATAAAAATATTATATATGTATATATATGTAACACTAGTTACTACATGTTATATTAACATCAATACATACATATGTATGTATAAACTTTATATTTAAAATAAAATAAAAATAAATTTTCATTTTTTTTGCAGTAACGTTACTTTATAATACATAATAAAATAATTTTGGATGCATAATTGCATATATTTATTTGTTTATTTATATTTGTAGTTAAAACAGTTTTAAATCGATTTAAAATAGTTTTTAATGTTTAAAATTATTTAAAAATATATTTAAAAAATTGTTACTGCGATACATACATATATATATATATATATTACAAATAGAATTGATATATAGTGAAATTTGTAGATATAGATATATATATATATACGTACGTACGTACGTACGTACGTATGACAATATAATTAAACAGGACAATGATTGTGCATATGAATTAATTCAAATATATATATATATATTAACTATATTAATATAATGACATATTAATCATAGATTATAGGATGTTACCTCAAAAAGTTGCCTTAGATTTGCATCGTGATTGGCAGACTTTTCTAGAATCGACCCTGGTTCGAGTTCCTAGCTTTGCAATTGCTTGGAGAACCACTTTTGATTTTTTTTATTTGATTTTTGGATCTGATATCTTTGGCATAAGGGGACTGGAAATGGCGGCAATCATAGAGGGGACCTGATATGTTTGGATCTGATATCTTTGATGTTTGGATCTGATATGTTTGGATCTTCTTTGAGAGCCCATTAGCAACTAATTGCATTTAAATCCAATTTAAATGCATATCAACATCGAATATCGATTCGTACATATCTAACTTTTATGTACACACCTAATTTATTACTATTGGTGCCAAGAAAATACTAATTCCACCAAATACATTAAATACACAAATAATTAAGATTTCATAGATAATAAATAATTTATACCAATTATAAATCAATTAAATCATGTGCCATGTGGTATATTAAAGAATCTACCAATGCAGTTGTGCGACTCGCACGTATAACTTCAGTCAGCGATTAATATCGAACAATTCGAATATTAATGTTCACACGTCAACTTAGCTACTGGGGTGACAGTTTGGCCGAATTTATCACTTGTGCATTTTTTCGGTAAAATCCAATTTTACCATTTTAAGTAGTACTCGTTAATGACAATTATTTGCACAAGTTCTCTTTGTCAAAAGTATATCACATTAGGAATTATGGAATTTGATAATGGTCAAAATTCCAATATCGTCCATATTCAACTTTATTGTTAAAAAACAAAGTCTTTATTTAATAATAACAATTATTTTTAACCGAAATGCTCTGTCCAGATACTTTGACTTTGAGTTGACTTCAGTTGACCAAGATACTAACCTTATATAAATAAGAAGACGAATCCTCTCTTGAATAGTGTTTCACTTCCAATGCTTCCGCTCGAACCAACTATAGTCATTCGGTGGACGTCGTGCCACGATTTAACTATAATCAAAGCTTAGCTTTCACGTTAAAGATCAAAGTATTCCCAAGTCAAGAGAACTATGTAATTTTGTCACATCGATATTTTCTATTTGACCTTGTTATATCAACCAACGAAAAACTATCAAGTGAGTCATACTACAGTTATCCAAAAACTATCAATTCGTAACCTCTTGGTGCCCCTAGTAGTCATGAGTAATACAATACCCAACATTTGGAAAGCGTTACGTACTCTAGCCTCAACAGATGTATTGATATCCAGCCTCGATACATCTTGATTAGGAACCTTTTAAACAGTATGATTATTTTGTTGGGATAAATCACTCTTGGTTACAATGCATTGCAACTACTATCACAAAACATACCATTTATGGATTTTTTTACCAAATATACTTTTTAACTAAATTAATTAATTAATATATAACGCATTATATCAAGTATATAATAAAAAAACACATTTTATTTCAAACAAGATTGGTTATCAAGTTGGATATATGTAACAATTATATAATTGCCCCTAGGGCATACTTCTAACTCTATCAAGTGAATGAAAGGCAAGGTATTTATAAAGGTAACATTCCTTAACCTTTTCCCTTCACTTTCTAGATCCGACCAATGGATTTCAAGCCTCCTTTTCTTAATATGGCCTATAATGAATGAGGCTTTATGGCCCCTCAATATGTTCAATAGCACTTAGCAAATAGTTACATTTAAATCAAATTTAAATGACCATCGATATCTTATATCGATTTGTACGTATACAACTTTTATATACACACCCAAGTAAACACTAATGACATTAAAAAAATACTAGTGGCATCCAATACATCAATCAATTAATTAATATTTCCAAAATATATTGATAAATTTAATTAATTTATAACAATTTGTAAATTAGTTAAACCATGTTGTATTTCAAAGGGTCTATCAATGTGGTTGTGCGACTCGTAGGTGTAACTCAGTCAGTGATTAATATCGAACTATTCAAATATTAACGTTCACTTGTCACCTTAGCTAGTAGAGTGAAATTTTGGCCGAGTTTATCGCTTAAACATCTTTTTGAGAAAATCCAATTTTACCATTATAAGCGTTGCCCTATAGTAACGGTTATTTACATAATTTTTCTTCGTCAACGCTATATCACATTAGGACTTATGGAATTTGGTTTTGGTCAAAATTCCAACATTGTCCACATTCAACTTTGTAAATCCAAAAAAAAATCTTTGGTTCCATAATAGCAATTATTATTAACCATACCGCTCTGGCCAGAGACTTTCACTTTGAATTGACTACAGTTAACCGTGATACTAACCTCATATAACCAAGGAAACAAATTCTTTATTGAATAGTGTTTCACTTCCAATGCCTCTACTCAAACCCAACAACAGTCGTTCAATGGATTTCATGCCATGGTTTAACTATAATTAAAGTGGAGTGTCCATATTGTAGCTCCACAATATTCTCAAGTTGAGGGAATTGTACAACATCGTCACTTTGAGATTGTCTGTTTGATCTTGCTTATATTAACCAACAAAGAACTCTCGAGCGAGTCATTCCATAGTTATCTAATAACTTTCTGTACATAACCCTTGGTGCTCCAGCAACCATGAGAAATACACTGCCCAACATTTAGATAGCATTGCGTACTCTAGTCTTAATAGATGAATCGATATTCTTTCTCGAAACTACTTGACTAGGAATATTTAAAACGCTATGTTATTTTCAATGTGATAAAATTCTCATAATTACAACATTTTGTAGTTACTATCACATAACATATCATTTAAGGATTTTCCATCTATATAATTTAAATTAATTATTTAACTATTTATGTCGCTATATAACAAGTATATAACAAAAAGAAAAACAACTTTTATTTTTGAACAAGATTGGTCACCAAGTTAGATATATATAAAAATTATATAATTGTCCCGAAGGCATACCCAAACTTTATACACACACATATTCTCCTTATATATAAATAGACAAGCATACTTTCATTAACTACTGCACTCTCTCTTTTACTCTTATCTTATTATAAGGCATAAATATCCCATTTCCAATGGGTTAAAATTGACCAAAGGCTCATGTAATCGCTAAATCCGAATTATGGTACCAATTTGTAATGCTATATTATTCTTAACAACTAAAATTAGTGTCGAATACCAACTAATGCTTCTATGCTAATCTTAAGTATCAAAAGCATTAGGTCGTTGGGTGAATAATTAAAATTTTAAAAATATGAATATGCGAGAAAATCTCACGGTATAACAATCATCAATATGACATCTAAATAAACAAACATGTCATACTAGAGCTAATGCTACAAATAACATATATACTATTCATTCATTTTCCTCTTCTTTCTCTTTGTTTTCTCATTCTCTTTTGTATGTTCTTGCTCATATCTACTTTTTTCATATATCTTATTACGTCGAATGTTATTCAATGTTGAAAATAGAACCTCTATAACAAAACAAAAGTGTACTAAATAGGTAACCTATCGATATGAATCGTAAACTAACTTCCTTCCATTTCCTGCAATTGAGGAAATACATAGGTATGTAAAAACATATAATAACAACAACAACAACAATAATGACGATGATGGTGATGATGGTGATAAAGGGAAATTGGTGAAGCAATTACTTAGACTACACCTACATGCCTATGCACCCCAATCCTAAAGACTGTTGGTCTTACGTAGAGATAGACTACCTACGTATCCTTTTGAGACCTCCAACATAGTTATATTTCTTATCACTACTATCATACTTGACCCTGCTCTTTACGTTATAGTGAAAATGAGTCAGGCATAAACACAATGAGCTCAACATCCCATATTCCATTTACACTTAAACTGATTAGCGCACAAAATAATATATCACCAACAATCCATACATCAACATGAGCATCATCATCATCATGTTATATAGTCTATCATAAACATGTAAAAAGGGATCACAATAAATTAACTTTCACAATTTTACAGATTTTCTACATTAACATTCATCTTGAATTCAGTTATATATCATAATATATTCATTTCTCTAATTAAACTAGGCATCATAATAAGGTGTAATTTTGATTTTATTTACCAATTGTATGATTACTATTTATTATTTATCAAATGTATTTGTACTTTCCTTAGTTATAATATTTTCTTATTATATAATTACTTAGGCTTTAAGTAATCTAGATATAAATATGAGTTATGTATGGTTGAATAAATCAATTCGGCGATTAATAAAAATGTAGCTTCCTAATGATTATTGTTTCTTCTTTTATCTCCCTCTTCTTCTTCTTGATTTTATTTTGTTTTATTTTAATATTTCAACATAGTATTGGAGCAGGTTTCAATCCTACTAAAACTTATCTGATTTGATTTATCAAAGCATCCTCATCCATGTATCTCCCATAACCATATCTTCATTATGCATGCGTCAACTTGGTTCAAACTATGCGTTCGCTTCTTTTGAAATAATCTATGACCACTGTTCCAGATTTTAGAATTTCATTCATGATTGGCATCAGTCTTCCAGCAACAATAATGAATTTCGATTGGAATTCCACTTCCAATCCAATGAGAAATTCCTTATTCTTGTTCTCTTTTCCTAGTTTACATCTTAAAATTCTGATTGGATTAACTCTTCCAATCCTATAGAAATCTCCTTATTCCTATTATCTTTTCTTGAATTACAACTTCGAATTTCAGATTGGAATTACTCTCCCAATCCCGATTGGAATTCCGCTTCCAATCCCATAAAAATCTCCTTATTCATATTTTCCTTCCCTAGATTCCGACTCTAGACCTCTAGTTCATTATTGTTGTCTTTTTAGACAGTTGCCTGCAAATCAGGTTTAAGCTGGTATATAAATATAGTCTCTCTAGCAGCACTTGAAACCATTGTTTCGCATTATTGGATGGTTTTAGTGACATTGCCGATTTTGGATTCCATTTTCGATTATGTTTGTTTTGAGAAACTCTATTTTCTACATATCTTGAGTTTGGGGGGATGTTAAATAATATTGCAGATGATCTCACTATTTATTATTTGCCAATTTTATTTGTACTTTCCCTGGTTATAATATTTTCCTATTATATAATTACTTAGGCTTCAAGTAATTTAGAAATAAATATAAGTTATGTATTGTTGAACCAATCAATTCGATCACTAATAAAGACGTAGCCTTTATCAATTACTCGTTCATTTTCTTCTTCTTCCCCTCTTCTTCTTTACTTTATTTAGTTTTGTTTATTCAATAATTTCAACATGGTATTAGAGCTTGATTTAATATTTTAACAATAATATATAAAGTTCTTTAATGTAACCTAGGCATCATAATAAGGTGTAACTTTGATTTCAATAGTTCATTCAAACAAATTAACCCAACCTATAAGCTACTCATGTGACCCACTTACGAATTGTTGTGCACTCACAAGCCAGGTCACACCACTTGATAAATATCCTTGTCACTTGCTTGTGAAGTTCTCTTAATCCCAAAAAATCATTAGTTTGCATTAACTTCATTAATTATTAACTGGTTATTATATCCCACTTTTTGATTCCTTTGATCTCTCGGATGTAATTCTACTCACTCGAGAGTCAACACCAACATTCATAAATTATACTAGTTTATCACATATCGTAAGTGATTATCATCAGTAATCATAAACATTCAATAAGGTTTGTTGTACACACACGAATTGTAATAGAGTCCAACAAGCCCATGAAAACCCATGGACATTTGCTAACATACCACCTTACATGGAATGCTTCAGAATAAAATTTCTAAATATGATTCTTCTTACATTGGTTATATGTTGAGTATGCATGAACCCCATAACCACTACGTTTCGATGAAAGATCAATAACTTATGCTTACCGTCTCTTTAATAACCTTGCATAATTGTTAACTCCTCAATTGTTTCCTATAATCACCAATGTTATCTACTACTTAGTTCAAACAACAAAACCTAATTTTAATTCTTTAGTAATTCAGATGTCTGAACATGAGAGTCTGACTTCAATTTCAGATGTTTGATAAAGAATTCATACGTTTGAATTCCCCGTTTTTACATTGAATGATGCGAGATATATATCCCCAAAATTTGTATATCCACATTATGGATTTAGACATCTGAATGTGTAATATGGTCTGATCTGAACCTTTATGAAAGAATTTCCTTAGTGGAAATTTGTTCCACCTCTTTCCCGTCTGTCTTTCTTTCTTTCACCTTCAACGTCTAGCTACATGCCATTGAGACACTTCGTACTAACATCTCTCCACACAGAGCCATACCCTTGTTATGAGTCGTTTGACATTTGTACGAGTATATCTTCATACTTGATGAAAAACTTTTAGGCGGTGAACTGTTTCAACTAATCATTCGAGTTTAACTATTCGACTTTCATCTCAACTTCTATATTCATCCAATCATATCAATCACAAATTGACATAACTCGTCCTCTGCTCACTCTATCATTTCAAAACCGAGAACAATTCAACAATCAACGTATCAATATAATATATTCAAAAATATCATCGATATAGTTAGGGGTATACCCTAATGGAAATTCTGTAATTTACTATAAATTATATAACTCCATATTAAAATCACATTCAAACTAAAAGGTTTTTTCTTTCTATTATATATTTGATATAATGTGTTATATTATTTATTTATTTAATTTAAATATATTTAATAAGAAAATCCAGAAATGATATGTTTTGTGATAATAATTTCAATATGTTGTAATCATGAGAAATTTATCACATTGAAAACAAACATATCATTTTAAATACTCCTAGTCTAAATATATCAAGACTGGATATCAATACATCTGTTGAGACTAGAGTACGTAAAGCTCTTCAAATGTTGAGCAGTGTATTACTCATGGCTGCTGGGGGCATCAAGGGGTTACATATTGATGGTTATTGGACGACTGTAGAATGAATCATTCAATATTTTTCTATTGGTTAATATAAATAAGGTCAATTAGAAAATATCGATGTGACAATATTACACAATTCTCTTGACTTGAGAATACTATCAAGCTTTAATGTGAAAACTTCGCTTTGATTATAGTTAAATCATGGCACGACTTCCATCAAATGACTATAGTTAGGTCGAGTGGAAGCATGGGAAGTGAAACATTATTCGATAGAGAATTCATCTCCTTGGTTATATGAGGTTATTATCACGACCAACTGAAGTCAACTCAAAGTAAAAGTCTCTGGCTAGAGTAGTCAGTTAATTTTAATTGTTATTATTTAATCAAGGACTTTTTGTTTGGACTATAGTAGTTGAACGTGGATCATATTGGATTTTTGACCATTACCAAATTCCATAAGTCCTAATATGATATAGTTTTGACGAAGAGAATTGATGTAAATAATTGTCACTATCGGATACCACTTAAAATAAGTAAAATTGAATTTTTACTGAAACTATGTAAGCTATAAATTTAGCCATAGTGTCACATCAATAGCTAAGGTGATGTGTGCACGTTAATATTTGAATTGTTCGACATTAATTGCTGATTGAATTTACACATAAGAGTCATACAACTGAAATGTTGAATGCTCTGACTACCACTTGATTTAACTAAATTGTAATTGTAAATTAGTTAGTTTAATTAATACTTATGAATTATTAATTATAAAATTTTGTTTGATTTGTGTTGATCAGTATTGAAAATAGTTCGTATATAAAAGTTGTAAACACACGTATCAATATATGATATTGATACATTTAAACTAGATTTAAATGTATATTATCTAATTGGGATTGAAGCGGCATGGTGGCCCATAAAGGTGCAAGGTATAACTGACTATAGATGGGTAGGGGAAGGGTTGATTTGGTTTGAATGGGATTTGAAATGGGGGAGAAAATAGTGGATCCAGATCCACAGTTTGTTCCTACATTTCTCTCCTATTTAAATACTTCTAACTCCTCACTTTTGGACTCATTCTTTAGATTTATGCCTCCCACCTCTGGTCGAAACTATAACCCCACTTCCTTCATCGACTTAGCTTCAGAAAACATAAGATCGAATCAAATTTCAACAACAATGTGTAGATCACTAAGTCGGGTAGCTAGATTCAAATGGAGTCAATCGATTCAACATTCAAGGTGTCATTCGAGGCTACAATAGACGTAATATCCTTATTTACATATTTACATATTTATTTTATCATGTTATCATATGTAGTTAGATTAGTTATCTATCAACATAGATAAATACATACATACATATATATATATATATATATATATATCTTTCAAGGCTGACATAAAAAAGGATTTTTTCCGAAATTTAAAATAATAATATAATTTTTTAAATGGAAAAATGTATTTAAAACAAAATAATTATTCATGGATATTTATAAATCATTTTATTATATTTAAACATATTGTTTTCTAAAATAAAAAAGATTTTTTTCGTATGTGTGTGTGTATATATGTTAGTAAATCCAAAATTTTAATATTAAACAGTATACTAAATGGCTTTTAAATAATTTATAAATCTATATACGTATAGTTAAATAAATGTATATTATTTTGTACATGATAAAATATTTTATTTAGAAAAGGGAGAAATTTCCTTATGGAATCTAAATTATACACACATACACACACATGTTTTTGAAAAAATTTATTTTAATTTATGTACATATTCGCATTCATCTTATATTTATATAAGTCTTTTACAAAATTGAATTTTGAATTTGAATTTAATAGAAATTTTCAAATCTAGATCTACATTTTAATTTTGAATATCAAATTTTGAATTTGAATTTAAAATCTACATTCATATATTTATAAATATTATTTTATATAAACATGTGTACTTTTACAGATATATATAGATATATTTCAAATAAAAATATTATTTGTAATTATACATACATACATATATATATATATATATCTGTGTGTGTGTGTATGTATGTTTGTATTGGGCATCATATATGTATATGAATGGCCTAACATGTCTGTTATGGTATAAATCCTAATCTTTAGATACAGGCATGTTAAACCATGCACACTGTACATGTGTATTTGATACACATATTCACACTATATATACATTATACAGCATTAAATAGATTCATTTTATTAGTGAATAAATAAAATAATGATTTAATTTAAAAATAATTTAGATCAGATCAAAATAAATTTAGACTTAATAGGCCCAATAAGATTCAAATGGCAAAAAAAATTGGTATCTACCCATTTAACCCGATGGGTGCTGGTCGAGATCCAACAATCTTCTCTTAAACTTTCTACACATTAATTTTATGATTAAACACTTATAAATATTCATTAAATCAAGATTTTCATCTCTAAAATACCAAATAAATTATATTCATCAAGCCCTAACTCAACCACGAACATTAATAATAATAATTACACATGGTGATCATAAAGTATAGAAGATAAATCCTGCTTGGTAAATCTTATAAAATTCAAGCTTCAATCTAACCCAACTTTGAACCTCTCTTGATTTCAGAAATCTGAATTTAATCTTCGTGAAAATGTCGGCTTGAATAGCTAAATTTGTAGAGAATCTCTTAACTTAAATTTAGATACTTTATTTGCAATTTTTCGTTGAGAACGAAAAGAGTTGCGAGGTTTCTTTTTTTATGAAGAAGAAGAAAAAGAAGTGGAAAGTAATAAATGAGAAAGAATGCTCATTTCAGAAATATAAAGCCGATTTTGGTTACCATTTCCCCCAACTTCTCTTTTTGTCTCATTTAATCTTATTATCCAATCTCGATAGCTTAATACATTTTTCATATGTAAACGTTGCTCGATTTTCTCGCAACTATAATGCGACCAATCTGCATAGTTCAGAAAGCCCACATCTTGGCCTATGTAGTTCCAAAAGCTCATGCCTTGGCTTGCATAGTTTCAAAAGCCCGCATCTTTCTTGAATTACATGGATCTCACTATAAAGCGACTCGTCCGATACAAATACACATGCGAGCAATGTTAAGCCCTTATGACTATCAATGCACGGTGGAAACGAGAAGCAGTCTGACATGCAAATGGTTCCCAATAGGAGAGTGACCCCAACAATTGCCTTGCCCATACCTTGGGCAGCCCAACATGCATTGGTTCAGGCGAGCGGTCCAAATAATGACCTCACACGTTCCTTTGCAATTCCCCTACTGCCTTCTGACTGTGACTGCCTATGCGATCTTCAACTACCTTGTCTTGACTCGGTGGCTTTAGCCACAATCGTCTGAACGCCCCTACAAAAAGGAGAAATGACTACATTGCTTCTCCGAAAAGGCTAACACATACGACAATGTTCATCTAACAAAGGTAGCATGGTATGGAAACCACTCACTGTCCTCCACTGCCACACCGACTAAAGCATTACTTCACGACTACTCTCTGTTCCTATGCCGCCACTCCCTAACAACAACATGCTCGAGCACAGATCGCCTGTTGGAAATCATCTAAACCACCCAATCCAGCTGGCGTCCTAGCTATCACACATATCATCCAAGCGACATAATCAAGAATTGAGAATGATTTTAGGACTTCGGCAAAATGATCTCGACCGTCCAAATTGACTTTCAACAGCAATAAATATAACATGCCATGCATTTTTAAAAAGGGATCGATCAACTATAAAGTCTTGAGTGTCATTCTTTTATTGTTGTCTTTTGTAAACCAGCTATTGTAAACGAAACAAAGTAATAAGAGAAAACTACCATAGTGAACGTAGATCAACTCTGATCGATCAACTCTAAATCTTGCCTTTTTACTTATTACGCCATTATTTTCAATTTTCCAATTTTAAATCAAGGTACTAGTAAACCTTCGATAGTATTAATTTTCAACTGTCAAGGAACACTAACTCAAGTTGTTGTGGTATGAAGCTCTAGGTTGAGGTCCTAGATGTCATGGTTTGAACACTCAAGACATTAAAATGAGTATGCTTGAATATAGTATCGCTCTTATCATCAAAAAATATATTGATTTCCACTATAATTCCGAGATTGGCAAAATTTTAAGTCAACAGTAAACCGATATTATGAATTCATCTTTGTAATTCCACTTTTCAATTTATTTGTTTGATTAGGTCGTTTAATTCAATTAAAAACGATTGATTATCTTTGCTACTAGGCATTAAAATATGGACTGTTACATAATACTCTAGTTGAAATAACCCATACCATGTAGTAATTGGACCAGGGATAGTAACATCTAAGTTTGTAACACTGAGGCACTCAAGAATGCGGTTATGTTCACCCCTAGAGTTAAATGTTGAGCTTACTTCAATCAATCTTTGGTTGCTTAAGGTTGAGTGGTTTAGCTATGGTGAGTCGGTGATGTAAAAATAAAACCAAACACCCAAACAAATATATAAACTAAGTTAACAATTACTAGGCTCATGAGTTATAATAGAAAATCCCATGTTCAATTTCAGTTTTACCTGTGAGCATGCATATTTGGGGCGAACTAGAAAGTATTGACAAAACACTGGTGTTCAAAATTGAATTATGTACATGTTCACAAGGTTTCCAAATTTACGATGTGTTAACTTGTGTTTTCAAAGCATGGAAGAAAACTATAGCAAATATCATTTATAAAGTTTTAGAAAATGTTACGGTCGGGTATCTGTGTGATACCACTATAAAAATTCCTATCATGCACAGAAAACGTGTGCAAATTTCCCCACCATTGGTCCTTTTTTTTCTGCTGGTCATTTTTTCTTTCTTAGTGCTTATGTTTGCACAAATTTATTTCCTTCTTTGGTTGGCAAAAAATTCAAAATCTGTCTGCACCATCTGTACTCAAAAACTGAAAACATCTTAAAATGGAATACGGTTACGGATATGATAATATCCACATTCGAAATTATTTTTCAATTTTTATCAAAATAGTAGTTGAAATCATGTATATTTTACTACATAAAATGATCTATATGAAATGTTTTATCATGATAATAATTTATGTAATATATGTATAAATGAATGCTTCTTTTTGAAACATATATTTTAATTACTAAAAGCAAACAAGGAGGAGTACAATTTATAGCAGGTATAGAACAAACGATAGTAGGAGTGTTAAATATAAATCATACTAAAAAACCATCATACGTTGCCTAAACGTCTGCGAAGAACTAAATCAAAAACACAAGAAAATTGCTGGGAAGGAGGGAAAAAACAACAAAAAATAGCACAAATGCATCAGCTGTGCAAGAATAAAGTTCATTTCCTACCAAACATTAATTAAATTCATTTGATACTAAGTCCACATCTAAGCTAGAATTCATGATTTCCAAAGTGCTTAGCATTCCCTCAAAGCTCGTCGATTTTGACACTTATCTCACACCAACAAGTAGATCTATTGTTACTTCCCATTTGTGAAGTTAGCGTTGTTGCTTACGTTGACCGAGAGACTACTTACAATTGTCTTTGTTCGTTTCATTTTCTTACCTTTTGACTTTAACTATGATACCATATTTTGCCACGTAGGGTTAACAATCACACCATCAGGGTTTGTTGCAGCAAACTCGAAAGGAATTTCTTCCTGTCGATACTTTCTATTCTTTAGACCTTGAAAGTGTTCCAATGTGACCGCCATAGAGCAGCATGGAGGTTCCAGATTGTGAACATTTTTCCTAAATATCTGCCGTAGTCTGATCATTATTATGATCTGGCCCATTAGCCTTTGCACCAAGTTCCGCCGAAGTGCTTATATTCGTATCTTGTTTTTGTTATGTTGTATTCGTAGTTTCTTCATGCTGAAATGCATTTTTAAATCGAGACACATTGTTTGGCTGATGTGTTTCTCCTTTCATAGTGTCTTGTTGTTGTTCATTAAGCTATGAAATTTCTGAGCTGTTATTTTTACTAGTAGTTGGACAGTTTTGGTTTTTTTGTTTTTGCCATTCATGCCTTTTCAAATGTAAACTGGGTTTTTAACCCAGTAAAATTCAATAAAAGTTAGAATATCTAGACTAAGGCAGAGTGACTTGAAACTTGAACAAAGCATCTAAAAGATCAAGCCAATGAAACTTAAGAGAAACAAGTCAAAAATCCACTAAATAGATGGATCGCTGGCGATCCATCATCCATGGATCGCTAGCGATCCAAAAGGAAGCATCATGAGTTGTCAAAGCCTCTTGCATCATGATCTACTACCTCTTCTAGGAATACTTACCAAGTTTCATAGCATTCCAAGAAGCTAGCTTAAACTGGACCTAGAGAACTCATATGAAATTGAATTGACTTGAAATTTGGAGGGAACACTTAAAAGACATAAAAGAAGGCTTACCAAAAAAATCAACATGACTGAAGAAGATTTGATGAATCGTTAACGATCCATCTTGATGGGTCACCAGCGACCCATTTAGTTAGACCTCACCACCTGAAATTCATACGGTAGGTCGCATACACTCTCTAGAGTGTACCTGCAAAGTTTCGTCTGATTTTGCTAAGTTTTGAGCGAGTTATGGATGATTCTTCTGGACCAGATGGCCCATGAAGATGGACGATCAAACTAACTCCAAACGACTTGATACTTGAACGACACACTCAAAAAAACAAGTGAATGGACCTTAGAAAATTTGAGCAAAAAATATGCTAAGTGGATGGATAGATAGCGATCCATCCCCTATGGATAACTAGCGATCCATTATGTTAAGTCGAATCGTCCTCAAACTTTCCAAGTTCCTTCATAGTACTAAGTAAAGGCTTCTGGTAGAAAATTATGCTAAGTTGATGGATAGCTAACGATCCATCCTCTATGGATAGCTAGCAATCCATCCCCTGTGGATAGCTAGTGATCCATTAAAATGACTCAAATTGATTTCAGATTTTCGATGATGACTTGGCATAACTATGGAATCTTCTACACTTGGGCTTCTGGCCACTACTCGCTGAATTCTCCTATAAATACTCACCTATTTGCAACATAAAGATGATCTTCTGGACTGGCTACTAGAACTTTATAGAAATTATTCTTCACTCCTTTTCTCCCACACAGTAATCATTAAGGAGCGACCTGATTCTCTAGTTGTCTTTAAGTACTTGTTGTAATCCAATTCAACTTGTAACAACAATCAGTTAATAAGAAAAGTTATAAAGTGGACGTAGGCGTCGTTAACAGTCGAACCACTATAAAATTCTCTTGTCTCTTTACTATTTCAGCTCCTTTTACATTTATTGTCTATATTATTGCTCTGTAAGAACGGGGCTGGTGCTTTCACACTCAATTTAGGGTGTTGATCGATTTTTTGAGTTATCATTTTGGTGCTTTCACTGAGAAACCAACTGAGGCTTAAATATAGCTATCTGCTTAGATCAGATAGATTCAGAAGTTAGATCCTCAATCTCTGTTTAAAAGATTTATTGTTGAAAATTAGTGGCACCAGGAAGAAAAAGAACCACCTCCAGAAGATCCATAGGAGCTACCATATCTAGAGAAGAAAACAAACCCTCAGCAAATTTACGTCAACAACCTGCTATTAGGAGCTAACTTTGGAGATCAGGTTCAAGGATCCTCCACACAGCATGAAGTTGTGACTAAGGGAGAATTGAACAAGATGGTTGATGAAATTAACCAGAAAATGGCAAATAGTCAAAAGGCTCTTATGGAGAAAATAGATGCTCTCTTAGTGCTCCAATCACTAACCACTCCCAGAAGGGTTCCTAAAGCCATGGCTGCTACGGAGCAAGAGCATTCTTCTGTTTCTGTCTTGAATAGAAAAAACAGAAGGCACAAGAAAAAGAAAGTAGTAGGTGGAGCTCCAAGAATCATGATGGAAGAAAACATTAACACTTCACCCACTGCAAAAGCACATGCTACAAACCCGATCTTAGGGGTGAAAACCCCATGGGGAGATATAACGATGCCTCTCTTCGGCTCTGAAGATGACAAACAATTTGAGAAAGACAAATTGGATGAAAATGCTAACTTGCAAAATGCTAGAAGAAGCTCTAAAACCTGTGTCGCAGCACAGTGCCAAACAATGGATGAGAAACTGCTACTCAAACGGTAATTGCAGAGGCAGGAAAACTAAGAAGATATGACACAAACCGGGACCGATTACAAAGACAAGCTCCCGACTGACCAGCTTTCGATCCCATCATAGAGCTTCATTGTCGAATCAAGAATAGTCGTCGTCGAAAATCATCAAAAATCGTCAAAATGGTCGTTGAAAAACTCACTTTAGGGTTGACTCAAAGTCGAACTTGGATAATCGCCTATTTGACTCAAAGCAGATTTTGGAAGTCCTGACTCAAAGTCGAACTTGGGTAATCACCCATTTAACTCGAAGCAAATCCAGGAAATTCTGGCCCAAAATCAGACTCGGGTAAAACTAAGATTTTCTCCAAGCAAAGATGTAAATGACTCCAAGCACCGTTCGTTACCAACCTAGCACTTCAAATTTTGTGAATCCAAGCGAACCATGTGCTGACTCCAAGCAAATGACAAATTTTCTTGGATTGGACTCCAAGTAAAATACCACCGATCCATCATCTTTGCCCATAACTCGAACATGCGAACTCCAAATGCCTTGAAATTTGGAATGCAACCTTATGAGGTCTTCCTTCTCGTTCTAGACCAATCTCACATAGTTTGAATTTTTTTAGGGATCGTCACTAATCCATGACCCCATCCCAAGTGATTTGCTATTCAATCGGAATTTCTAATCATTCAAGCATAGGACAATCATGCATATATCATTCTCAAGCATTACAAACAGCCGTAACTTGAAAATGGACCGGACTGACAACGATTAGATCATCTTCCACAATCGAAACCTATTCACCGAAGCCGTTTAGCATGCAGAATATCCAAAGAAGTTTATCATGCTACTTATACCTTCCTACAACTATACAACTGATTCGAAATTGTTTTTTTACAAATATGACTAGCATATGGACGAAGCAAGGGCGATGAATGCAGTCTACTGCAAGGCCTTAAGAATCATTAAAAGATGAAACAAACCACTACCGTGGAAGAATTCTATGGGAAGGCAAACTAGTTCTAGAGACTAGAGGTAGTGCAATTGGCAGAAGGCAAACTCGACAATTCGCCAAAGTACATACCAAACAGTGAAAGAGCTACAAGACCTCAGGGACCTTCTACCTAAGCAAGGCCACTAAGACCCAGTAGAAAAGCACCCTGGCTAACTGACGAAATCATATAAAAAGACGATTATCAAATAACATTCTGGCTAGCTAGCATCTAAGGAATGGGGCAGCAACCTAAAGCGATGCCTTCTCATCCATTCTTGTCTACTTTCCTTTTTCAAATGGGCCGTACTGGGACACTAGGGGCATTGCAAACAACATGGTGAATGAAATGCTTCTATGCCCTCGACGAGTCATGTCGATCCCCTTTTGAGAACCGACATTGCTCTGGTAGTGCCGAGAAGGCTTGCCCAAAGGATCGTCGAATAAACAGATCCAACCTCTTAGTCTCCAGGAACCGATAAAACTATCTTGTCTCCAAAGGCTATCAGAAGTCAGTCAATTGAAAACATCTTGAGATGGACTCTGAAAATTCATTGAAATTCAAATAATAGTAATCTGAAACTTGTCTTGTTCCACAACACACTTTATTTCCAACAAAAGCATACTCTAGGTGGCAAATTTAACTGGGTTTTTAACCCAGCAGAATCCAACAGGAGTTAGAACATCCAGTCTAAGCAAGAATGACTTAAAACTTGAACAAGGCATCTAAAAAAACAAGCCAATGAAACTTAAGAGAAACAAGCCAAAATCTACTAAGTAGATGGACCGCTGACGATCCATTATCCATGGATCGCAAGCGATCCAAAAGAAAGCATCATGAGTTGTCAAAGCCTCTTGCATCATGATCTACTACCTCTTCTAAGAATACTTACCAAGTTCCATAGCATTCCAAGCAGCGTAGTTCAAGAAGTAAAGACTCATCTGATTCAAGCTGTTTTGACCAAAGCAGCTAGCTTAAACTAGACCTAGAGAACTCATACGGAATCAGATTAACTTAAAACTTGGAGGGAACACATAGAAGACATAAAAGAAGGCTCGTAGAAAAAATGAGCATGATTGGAGAAGATTTGATGGATTGTTAACAATCCATCTTGATGGGTTGCTAGCGATCCATGTAGGTTGGGCTCCAGCACCTGAAATTCATACTATAGGTCTGACACACCCTCTAGAGTGTTCCTGCCAAGTTTCGTCTTATTTTGTTAAGTTTTGAACGAGTTATGGATGATTCTTTTAGACCATATGACCCATGAAGACGGATGATCAAACTAACTCCAAACGACTTGATACTTGGACATCACACTCAAAAGAACAAGTGAATGGACCTCAGGAAAATTGAGCCATAAATACATCAAGTGGATGGATAGCTAGCGATTCATCCCCTATGGAAAGCTAGCGATTCATCATGATAGGTCGGATCGCCCTCAAACTTTCCAAGCTCCTTCTTAGCACTAAGCAAAGGCTTCTGGTAGAAAAATATGCTAAGTTGATGGATAGCTAACGATCCATCCCCTTTGGAGAGCTAACGATCCATCCCCTTTGGATAGCTAACGATCCATCCTCTATGGATAGCGAGCGATCCATTGAAGTGACTCAAATTGATTTGATATTTTCGGTGATGACTTAACATAACAACTGGATTCTTCTGCACTTGGATTTCTGGTCCAATACTCACTGAATTCCCCTATAAATACTCACCTATCTACAACATAAAGAGGATCCTCTAGACTGGCTGCAAGAACTCTGTAGAGATTATTCTTCACTCTTCTTCTCCCACACAATAGTCATCAAGGCACGACTGTGATTCTCCAGTCGTCTTTAAGTACTTGTGGCTTGATCTAACTTAGGATATTCTATCATATTGTAATCCAATTCAACTTGTAACAGCAACCAGTTAATAAGAAAAGTTATAAAGTGGACATAAGCTTCGTTAATAGCCGAACCACTATAAAATTCTCTTGTTTTTTACTATTTCGGCTCTTTTTACATTTATTTTCTATATTATTGCTCTGTAAGAACATGGATGGTGGTTTCACACTCAATACAGGGTGTTAATCCATTTTTTGGGTTAACACCAAATGAACATAGCTTCAATGGATGACCAAAACACTTGCAATTAGTACATACAAGAGGTCTCCATTCTATTTTACAGGTTGAACGAACACCTCGTTGTTCTCATTCACTATCATAACTTTATTTGGGAATTTATAATCATTATTGATTTCAACTAGAACCCTGACATATGAGATTTTAATCATACCTTTAGTGTAGTAATCCATTTTTAATGGATTTTCCAAAACTGAAACAATTCCACCAATCCCTTCATTTGACCAAAACTCCAATCTTATGCCCGGAAGTCGAACTCACAGCGCAATGGATTGCAACATTTCCTTTAACAGAATGAGATTCGGTGACCATCTTTTTATCATCATCAATTTTTTATCATAGCAATCTCCTGCTAATATTCTTTCACAGTCTTCCCTGTCTACAAATTTAATAATATAAAATGGTATGCATATAGAACTCTCCTTCAGGTTGCTAAACTCTTTCAATATATGATCTAAATAGTGATAGTACGGATGTGAACCAACCACATAAATAATTATAGAGTTTTCCAAATACATTGTAGTTGAATCTACCGTTGGATAGGTCATTTGGGCACAAATCCTTTGATTAAAATCTGTCGGGTTATAGAATTTTAAAGGAGTAGGTACCGGGATATCTTCCTCTGTGATAACCGCTTTCCACGTTCTAGTTGTTGTATTCGATGAACTTGTGTTGTTTGAGATCAAGGCATGTTCATTGTTTGAAACTCCTGCTGTAGCATTATTATTGCTCCAGATCTTACGTGAGACTTGAGTTGAATTACCTTGACTTTGCATCAACGGCAGATAATTATTCCTAGATACGTGTATGGATCTCCTTAGAGGAATCTTAGGGATATCGGCTGTTGCTTTTTCCTAATGTTGTTTACGTGAATTTTTCAAATTCTGCCTAGAAATAATTGGTGTAAAACCATCGATGTCCACCGATAGGGTGGCATTCGGCAAGGAAAGATCAGGAGAGGCTGGTGGAATAAGTGGCGGATATTGAAAAGCGGAGGAATTGGAGTTTTGGAGGCAGCCATTGGAGGCTGAAACCTTAGGTTATGAAACCGTTTTGAGCTTCTTCGTTAAATAAGAAAAGTGAATGATATAAATGAATATTATATTCAAAAGTGATTGTTAGTATTGTACTTTTTGTATTTATGTTAGCATCATTCCGAAAAAGGATCTACGTTGGACCAAAAAATTAAAATTTTTGACTTATTAATTATGAGCGAAAGGAATATATGTCTGATATCTATCTGCATCCGCGGATACAGATATTCGATATGCAAAAATGATTTCTAATACGGATACAAATATAACACTATCGGCATTCAAATATATTTGTTGACAGGCCTACACTTATCAACTTATCCTAATACACAATAATAATATATAAGACCCGACCTAATAGCTCGGTTGGGGGCAACACCTTAGAGCAGCATGTGTTTCACAGGCAAGATGTGCTATACCCATGTTCGAATCCCAGTAGTTCTGTTGTCTAGGTTGCAATAAAATAAATCCCCTAGAGGTCTGTTGGATTAAAAGGGTCAAAATCAATTCGGGAGAGCAACTTGTCAATTACTCTTTCAAACTTCGGCAAGTTGTTTTCAAAAAATAATAATAATCACATATAAAGCTATCAAAAATATAAAGATAAATGGATATATGAACAATTGAAACTTTTGGTGTTATCTTCGCCAATTCTAAAGGCAAAAATGAATGTCAATTTCTTTTTATTGCAAAAGGGTATACGTACAAATTCAATTATTTGCAAAATCGTGTATAAAAAAGCTAAATTTTAACCGACAGTGAGTGGATGAATTGATACAAGTAATTGATTAGAATAGGATAAACTTAATCATCTCACTCAATTTCAGTGCCCTAGCTCTAGCAATTACGTCTTTTAGAAAGATTTTACTTCAAAAAATGATTTTCATTTATTTTTTTCAAAATGAGCATATTAAGCACTCACCAACTATAAAAGAACAGCTTTTAACCATACATAGAATATACGGTCGGTTTTTAAAAGACTCTACATAACGTAATTCGAACCATTAAATATATGTTACTTTTGATATGTTGTATATTATCTAAGGCTTTAGTAAAACCATATGCTACCACCCAAGTACTCATTTTTTAAGATTAATTGAAAAATCTAGCTAAACATTCTAACAATATTGGTAGCAAAACACTATATATAAACATCATTTAAAGTTCATGGTACAAATTAATGGTAGATTATTGCAATTTGAAATCAAAGTAGATGGCATGGAACATCTAGCCAAAAATACAACACAGCCACCAACCCCATCAGAAAATATTTGTCATAATTGATATCCATCTTAACATCCTTTGTTGTTTCTTCTCCACGTCAACAATCTGGTGTATGCTGTGCATAAGGTAGATATTTCATCTTTTAATGCGACACCAAATCCTTTTAAAAATACCAAATATTTGAACATTTTGTGCATAAAACGTACTTTAAAGAAACTTTACAATATATTTTTTTCTAAAGGAAAAGGAGAAATTTTCATGTTTTAGTGTGTGGAAATCTTAACTTTACTAGTAAAACACAACCTCATCAAACTTGCCAAAAATTCACATGGAAAAATCTAGTATACAAATGGATAATTTCCAAGTGAATAGAAAAATTAAGAATAGACGGCGTCCTCTTGTTTTATACCTATCAGTAGAACCGTCAACGGATATTTTCAAATATGAATAGTAACAAATTTTTTTTTTTGAAATAGTACTTTATATACAATATGTCGCTGGGACAACATGTCACATGTCAATAAACGTTCGAATCACACTATGCAAGTTTCGAATTTGTGACCTATCACACCAAAGCCGAATCACTTAATCACTTAGACAATGGTGCTTGTCTAAATTGTAACATTTTCGCATCCATATCCAAAATTATTTTTAAATATCCGCATTAATGAATATGGACAGATATCGAATAATTATTCTTTCCATTAACAATCGGCAAATCAAGAAAAAAATTAATTTAAGTTCAATCTCATTTGTTATAAAGTATGCAAAATAAACAAATATGATAATACAATTTTAAGCAGTTAATTTGCATTTACAGCTATAATATAGACATTTACTTAATTAAAATTAAATACACTATTTTATTGTGCTGAAATACACATAAAATAAACTATAATTTTAAAAAAAGTTGAACAGATAATTTTTAAATGTGGATACCTTTGTATCTGTTTTTTCGCGAAATTAGAAGAAAAAAATTTAAAATTAAAATAACAGTATGAAAATCAGGATTCATCATATAAACTTTTTAACATAAACCTGCAAATGTAAGATGCATAAGATCCATGCATTGATGTACATTGTATTCTTTACGGTATAGTTTTCCAAATCCACATAGGATCCACCAATAAATGTAAGTATACTCTCCAACTAACAATCCATATGAAAGACTCCCAGTACAGGTATACAAATCACACAAATAGCAACCAAGACTTCAATTTTAAATAATAAGCACACAAAAGAGTATCAACGTCGAGTTGAGCATCTTTTGTAGTGCGCCATGTACATAGAACACGAACACATGAGGCAGGCCCACGAGGTGTGGAACAACCTTCATTATTGCTGTAACGCTACGCCTTGAGAAAACCATGCATGTCCAGGTATGATATTACTTGCTCTGCCATAGCACTCGGCGACATTGCTTCTTCTCTGTCTTTTGGTTTCATCACTATCTGGTTATCACAAATTTTTATTGTTAGTTTTCTTCATAAAACCACTTCTGGGTAAATATTGGTAATTCATAAAGTAGTACTTAATGAGCTAGGTTCCATGATATTCATGAATCCACCATGTTTGTACCTCAATCTAGTGTTTTTTTAACCAACTGATATAATTAATGTTGACTACATTATTAATAATCGTTGATTAAATAAATTTAATGGATTCAATCGAGGCGCAAATTATGTGCTCAATTTTAGCAGTTAATTATTTTCTTGGTACCTAAGAGAATACAATAGATGTTGGTCGTTAATCTCGTTGGGGTTGAATTTAGGAGATCTAATTGTTAATATATCTTGTGCCACCGCTTGTATCGACTCCCCCCCCCCCAACCCAATAAAATAAAATCCCCACACACAGAGTACGTGTGTGTGAAGGTTTAACGGCACTCCTATTTTGGAGTACCATTTTAGCACCCTTATAGCATCTTGAGCTACATTATTTCAATTACTATAAGATTTTATAATTATCTTCAATTCATACGCAAGATCATCTCAACATAATTTGGTCTCGTTTGAACATATGTAGCATAATATATTTAATATTTAAATTTAAAAGTTAAAATAAATATTTGAACGGTGAATAATTGACTTATGATTTTCGAAAAACTACAAATATTGAAATAGTCTCGTGTTTTGTAGAGATAGTCCTCTATATGTAGATTGAACATCTACAAAATTTTGTAGCATTTGGAATTGTGTAGCTCAAGATATGACAGGGGCGCTTCAAAATATGGCCTCGTTGAACCTTCCATATCGACCATTATATTATTATTTTATACTTACATGGAAGATGGAAATCAAGGGGAGATCTAATAGCTGAGATAACTTATGTCATATTTTGTGTCACTAATTTATGTCCATAACTCCATATATGTATAAAGATGTAAACTTTTGTAACATTTTCATCAAATAGTACCCTTCTAACATAATTAACAGTAACTGTAGTTATATCAAAAGCTAACATAATTTGAGTTATGTAATCAATACTTGAAGCAAAATTTGTGTTTGAGCATCCCAACAATGGGGGCGTAATTTTCCTACGTGGCACAAATTACTCAAATGACATTCACTCATACCCTAACAGGGTTTGTAGTAACAAATACTGACCTACAGAATATAAGCTTTAATAGGTGCATTGACTTATCTGACATTCTCAACATCAGATAAGTGAATGCTCCAGAGTAGCTGATTTTAGGTACTGGGTATAAATAAATGAGCAATGATATAATACTTCAATAACTCAGAATATACACCCATTTTGGGATTTGCTTTAAAAGGGTTTGGTATTTGTCGGTCCCATAACAAAGTTTTTTTCTGCTTTTTTTTTCCTTTTTCAGACAGGCTAGAATGAGGTGAATTCAAATAATGTTCTGGTTATATACCAAAAAATATATTTATCAATGGTCGATTTACTTTCTATATCTTTTTAAATTTACTTCATCTCCGAGTTATGCACGACAAAATAAATATATGATATAATGTATTTATAAGAGACAAATTAGCTAATTGCACCTCCTGGTTATGGTAAATATGGTTGAATATTTGCGTTGGATGATGCTAAACTGCTTACTGAAATGAGCTGATTAATGTGCAATAGGTAGCACATTCACTTTATTTGAATTAAAGCAAAATGATCAACTCCTTCAAAACTTAGTGTATCTGCTTACCTCACAGTTCAATGGTTGCTCATAGGGGTCATCTACTCCAGTAAAACCTACATGATATCGTTTGACAATATAAGTAGAATGCAGACATTTATAATGTGCTATATTAATCCCAAAGAACAAACCATGTTTTAATATTGACTGTTCCGATTATCTGAATTATTTACGTCGATTTGATGATTCACACATATGCACCCTTAATTTCGAACAAAATATCAATTTGATCATATACATTTTATTTAGTATATAAAATCAAACAATTTCAAACCGACCAACACTTTCAAATTACAAATCAACGAACAAATTAATTTGATATTTTTCTGCAGAAGTTGAAAAATATAAGGCAAATCTTAGCCAACTCTTATTGCCTAGTTGGTTTTCAAGATACCATCGCCGCCTTATGATTGATAAACAAGGTGGACCTTATTATAAGAAAAGATTACTAAACCTTAGCAAATACATGAACACACACACACAAACACACACCCCTTTGATTTTTCCAGAGTTATAATAACGGACACATACACAGAGTTATAACGATATTCCTCAAATTACCTTTGATTTTTCCAGCCCGAGCAAGCTTATACAAGCCTTTTGGATCTCTTGACTCACAAATTTCTATTGGCATATCCATGAACACCTAAATGTGATAACACAGTGTTTAGTCACTCAACTTGGTGATATATGTATATATGTCAATGTGTGTGCATGTACAAGTAACATATTATGATGCATAAGAAGCTACCTCAATGAAATTAGATTCTGGCAGAAGACCACGGCAAGCATCACGGTCTCTTCTGTATGGAGATATTAAACTAGCAATGCATATAACACCAGCATCTGCAAAAAGCTTTGCTACTTCTCCTAAAAACATTCAAAAAATATCGTGTTAGGTAAAGTTGGCTCTACTAATACTTGAAAAAGGTTTCAAACTTCAACTACATATTACAACAGAAATATCATTTACCAACTCTCCGAATATTTTCTGCACGATCTTCTGCTTTGAAACTAAGATCTCGGTTTAGCCCATGTCTTACATTATCACCATCAAGCACATATGTGAGATATCCCATGCTATGCAACTCTCGACTTAGAGCACATGCCAATGTGCTTTTTCCTGATACACGAAACAAAATAATTGTAGAAACAAAAGATCTCTACAATTATTTTAAAGCATAACGAAACGACAGCTTATTGCAGCAAAGAAAATGACAGCTCAATACCAATGAAATGTTATGAAGAATTCATGTGACAGGAGAACCCAAAGTTGGAGAAAAAGTTTCAATAACCAGCCACTATTCCTAAATTTTGCAGGCAATCAATGGGAATCTTAGTAGCAAACCAAACAATTGTATACATTATACCCATTGGCTACAGTGTATTGAAATAATTCCAACAGAAGTTCAGTAATATTGTAATCTATTGCTGAAGCATATATTACCGGTTTGACTTTAGTCTAAAACAAATAAATTGTTTTGTGACTAGTCTTTATTATCCCAAGGTGGCTTTAAAAATTTAAGCAGAAGGAAACTGGATTATTTGGTTGACTAAACTAAATATAAATCCACTACGTAGCTAACAATGTAAAACAAATTGTGCAGGGGTAACTAATCAGTATGCTTAACAAGACATTACAACATAATAGGCATGCAAAAAAAATCCTGGTTAATTTAATATATCGAACTGGCACAAACGTATATATTAATGAACAAACCTGATCCACTGAGACCTGTAATCCATATGACACATCCTTTTTGCTTTAATAATGCTTGTCTCTCAAGCTTTCCTACTGGACAATCATGCCATACAATGTTTGTGGATTTTCCAATAGTTGACATCAGTGGGTGATTCTTCCCTAATTAAATGGTCAAAAAAGTCACCCCATATTCAGTAAAACGATGTTACATTGCCTTAAATTCTAATTTGACACTATTATCGATATTGAGTGCAAAAATAAGGCAACCACGATGATTTAAAAATTAAAATAGAAGTAGCCATTTTAACAAGGATTGTGCAATCATGTGCTCATTATGACATTTTTGACATGTAAATTCACCACACAGAGATTTTTTTTTTGCTTCATAAACTCAACAGTCACCCCTATGCCAATAATATGACTCAATACCAAAAATAGTTAAGTAAATAGTAGATATTAACATGTACCCAGTGATCACATGTTAACATATTTATTTTGATAGTTGTTGAAGTCGGAAAAACTGAAGTGGAATCGTTATTTTATGCCCATGCCATGTAGTTATTTTGTATGTGTACTTTTTTTGAACGATGAGATTAAACCCAACCCTTTTCCTATCATTTTACATAATAAATGGTATCCCTATATTTTCCTATTGTTAACAATGATATATCAAGAAGTATTAATGCCCCTGCCAGCAACCTATATTATGCTCTTATTAATTAGAATCAACCTTAAACAACAGAATGCAGATTGCCATATTCTGAAAGTTGTTCACGAACACGATATTTCCAGTGACCATGCATTGACATTATCTAGATGATAAATGACGGTGGTTACTCTCTTTTTGTGAAGTTATTACTATTTCCTATAAAAGGCTAGCCAACCTAACAAAATGGGATCAGTTTCTTTGTCAATCCTTGTTAGATCAACATTTAAGTCAGTTTCCTAATTTGATAATAAATGATGCCTAAAACGCTATGAAAAGAATAGAATGGGATGGGCTGACACACATACCTTGTGGAGCAGATGTCAATCGTTTTCGAATTGAAAACTAAACTAACAACCTAACAGACTGCATACCTACTAATGAGCAAAAGGACCAAATCTCTGAACCATTTTCTAACGATTTGAATATGCATATCAATAGAGGATCAAAGAGATGGAAAAGTATCCATCTACTGTTACAAAACATGGTTTTCTATCTACTAAACCCATCATCCATTCTCCTTCTAGTTTGGGTTCATTTTCCACTAAATTATTTAGTAATATTAACTAGAGCAGACCAGAAAGAGTTATTATTTGCACATCTTAGCTGATATAGTTAGAAAGATACAAAAGAATCACACCATCTTGTATGCATAATGCACTAATGATTATGATGGAAAGGACATTGCTTAAAAAGGTGCAATAAAAGCTCTAAATTACTCACAAAAACTGTTATATCAACAAGATAGAAAACAAAATCCGTTGACCATGATGAAACCACCCAACAAATTAATTAATTTAGAAGTAAAAGCTATCGGCGTGGAGATTTATTTTCAACTACCTTTTAATTCAAAGAAAAGGAAAGGTGAAACCCAGTGCACAAGGCTCCCGCACGATAACGTGCTTTGTGGAGGTCGATAACGTACGCGGTCTTTCCCTCGCATTGCGAAGAGCCTGTTTACGGACTCGAACCTGGACGTTCAGATCACCATGCAGGTGACCTAACCGTACAAAGAAAACAAAAAATAAGAAATATTCCATACCTAAACTTCCTATAATTAATAGAAGACGCTGGATGAATACAGTACAAAGATGTCTTTCTAGAATTCGTAAATATCCTCGTACCAACGAAATTAGACTATCATCCTTAGTCCCGACGCCGAGCCCCCGCCTACACCAACATACATATTTGTGCAGTTAAAAGGTTTTGCCACATTGCTTTTCTCTCTCTGCTATTAATAAAGAAAATTCATTGCCTTAAAATTCAACCGGTGTTGTTTCAACCATACGTGTACAGATGTACTTGTGCGGTTACACTTTTGGATTTGCTTAATGGAGAGAATGGAAGAATGAAAAAGAGGAAAAAAATAGAAGAGGGGAAAAAATGAAATGAGAGTGGATGCACATCTTGCATGTAATAGATTAGTCCATATGAAAACTTAAGTCAATCCAGCCATGTTATCTCATTCAAAATTAGTCATTCTAAGTTATCGTAAATTGAAATATTGTTTAGGATGAGTATTAAGTAAGTTATGATTGATTTTTCCTAGATGATTATTATAATAAAAGCATACCTACCAAAAGCTAGCTCATTTGATGTTTTTGGGCACAAATTTATAGTTTTGTATAAAAGTCGTAAGATAAAGGGTTTTAGTTTCTAGACTCTCATCTACACACATGAATACATATTTATATATGTTTTCATCTACACACACGCCCCTCCCTCCAACCACACACATATGTATGTATAATACACGCACGCACACACAAACATCACTGTTGTAAAAACCCTTCTGAACCTCCGTCTATGTGCTAGATGAGTCTAACCGCCTGGCGATTTGCCTAAGCCCGCTAGGACAAGGTTTACCGCCTCATGTAAGAATCTTAACATATATTTAGGCATTGATTGTGTATTATTTAAGGCTCGGTGTTATATATAAGCATTAATGTGTTAGTTTTAGATGATCTTGCCTCCTTGATTACTCCTAAGCACATCCAAATTTTCGAATTCTCAATTTATATCAACTGATACTAAATAAAACACTAAAATTTTATGTAAAATACACGAGTTATAAAAAACGCCTAACTTCAATTAATCCTCGCTCAAAAGATTAATTCATAGTTCATGCTTACCGACTAGAGTCCGCCTAGCGATTTTTACAACCTTGATATATATGTATGTATATTTATATATTTACATACATGTGTTTGTGTATACAATCTGAAATCGAATGAAACTTCGATGATATTCAATCTACAATATAAACATCATTTGCACAAAATTGAGATCATTTCAAAACATTTAGCAAGTCCAAAATGTTGTGCTAAATAATAACCATTGGCTTTAACTTTCAATCAATATTATTTTTGAACATGTTAAGATTATCAAAACAAGTCAAATTCTTGTGAACGTGATATTTAATTATGTAAAAATTTCACTAGAATTTGGTCTCAGCCTAAATTGTCTAACTCAAAAAATGATCAAGGTGTAATGCAAAGGGTGTAGCATTCTTTTTTAACCATGTATAGTTACATTCTTTTTATAACCCTAATGGTTTCTAAATTAGGGGAAAAAAACAAGGATATGTTCTTGACCATTTATATAAAGAAAATAATAAATCAAAAATCTATGTTAACTCTACAATAAAATAATTATATGCGCTTATTAACTTACAATTTAAACGAACTACAAATTTTAAATGATCTTATATTTTATGAAGATGATCTTCATATTGTGCAATATACATCCTTAAATTTTATACCATTTTTACTATGAATGAGTGAATTGTAAGATTTTGAGATTAGGAGACAGATCTAAAGCGTGCTAATCATGTCGTAAATTACATATCTTTGATTAGGAGAAGCTTTAAGGCATGTACAGACTAATTTCTAAGTACTATTTCTCCTCTTTTGGTCATAATAGGATGGGTAAAAAAAATTACTTTTACGATATACTAAAAATTATTCTATTTCCAAAACATGACTACTTGATCCTACCAAATGATTGTTGTAGCTTTTCTAGTGAAATTATGCCAAGAAAGAAAAATAAATAATTGAGACATTGTTTTGTTCATTGAAATCTAGCAAAGGTTATACTGGTGCTACAAATATATGGTAAGTCTAGCCTACGGCCTTCTTTACTGCAACTTTCATTCTAATACACAAGTCTAGTAGGCAAAGCAGTTGCGTTCAAAGAGTATGTGTTCATATGTTTTAAAAGTTTTCGATTGAAACACTTTAATAATTTGTCTTATGTCACTGTCATTTTCTGGGAAACTAAAGTATAATCCCGGATTTTTGAGGCATATAAGAAAAACAAAACTAAAGTTTGAAGAAAATAAAATCGAATGGTATAAGACAAAATGAATGAAGATAGTTCAAGTTAAATTATTCTGGATATTGATTAAGATGCATATTTTTAAAGTGAAAAGAAGGGAAATAGAATCATTTGAGTAAACAATATGGGTTACATCTATTTTATTGAACTAACATATGTGTATATGTGACGAACCAAATTAGGTAAAACTCACTCCTAAAACTTACCCTTAAAAGCTAACCTATGACATACTAGGTGATGTGGGGCATAACAGTATATTAAGAAAAGAACTAACATATATATTTAATGTTTAAATAAGACTTTAAACATTTTTGTAAGCTTCTGACAAGTTTATATGTAATTATCCAAGAAAGACCGCTTTATTGGTTGGTCGTACTAGTACTATTACTTCTATACCATTCATGCTTTTTTTACACATAACAAACCTTTAAATCATTTTCAACTTACCATTGCATTAAATTTATTTGTCTTGTATTTGGAAGTTATATTGTTAATTGCAAATTCAAAAATAATGATTAACAATTTTATATAGCTTATTTATATATGATGACATACACCTATTTTTGTCTTTTATTTGAGTATCATTTTTTGATATATAATATAAACTTAAATATTAATTTCAATCTTTTCCATTCTTAATCAATTTGTATCTTGAAAGATAAATTGCTGGATGTAAATTACAAAATTAATTCATGGTCATCTACTTTCTAGTTTCTACCACTCATTTACAAGACATGTATACTTCTTTTTTTCCTTTTTGTTTGAGAGTTCGATCATTAAATTAAATCTTAGAATCAAATCATGATCACATATATGCATCGCTCTCTTATGTATAAATATCTAATATTGCTTTGGAAAGAAAATTAAATGTACTATTAAAAATAAAGAAATGACCCTTTTGAACTAGGATAAGTATATGCCTTGAAGAACTGAAGTTGGGACTTTTGATTAGATAACTAAATGTCAAACCACCATTGCCAATGATTATTGGCATTAAAGAACATTAAACATATTGGTTAACGATATAACAAATTCCGTTTAATTTTTGGACTAAAATTGAATTGGTAGGAGAGAAAAATAATTAAAACAGTACCTGCGTTAAACATATATTTTTATTAAGAGTATATGAAAAGTATTATCTTTGTTTGCAAAATTATTGAAATTATTTGCAAGATAAGCAAATAAGCATTAGTTGGAATTGGAAAGCATTCTGAATCTTTTTATTGCAATAGACATATGTAGCCATTCAACCAAAAAGCCAAGAGTTTGTGTTCCTTTGAATCACGTGACAAAATAATAAATTTCTTCATCCAAACAATGTTTGGTTGAAATGTGACATCTACACTGAATTTTTTTTTTCAGTGGGGACATTGCGGGTATAGTGACCATTAGGGGTGACGCTGCAGTTGCAAAACATAATGAAAAAACATCTTATCCTGGACATGCCCAAAATATGATTTTTATACAAGGTGGAAAAAAAAATCAAATGGACATTGACTTTCAATTGAATAATAAGATCAAACGATATTTTATATTAAACACTAAAATGTCAAAATCAATCACTGAGCTGTAAAATCTCTCAAATTAATCAAACCAATAAAATTTATAAAAACTCTAAATAAATCTTAAACTTCCATAGCATTTTTTTTTACCTGAACTCGAATCACACTCACAATCAACAATCTCACGATCCCTCCACGCTGCAGCCTTGATTTTAATTTGGTACAAATTTCTGGTCGATCTCAATCTCACAACCCAAAATCCAAACTTCTTATCTGAAAAACCTAACTTCGGCGTCGGTGTTGCAATAAAAGACAAGCCAGACCTTAATGATGGCATGGTGAAAAGAATCGATAGAAATAAAGATGACCGCTAGTAAAAGAGGAAGATGGAGATTTAGACATTGAATGAAAATATAGTGTATTTATAGTAGAGAGAAAACGCATCAATATCTATAAAACCGATTCAGACGGGAAGTTTTACCCCATTTCCGTTGAATAATTAGTAACTTGGTTTTATTTTTGGGATTTTTATAGCGGGAGAGAGATTAATTTAGAGAAATGAGGGGAAAATTTTGGAGAATGTTGCGGCCGAGTTGCTTCTCAAAATTGTTTTGTTTATTGGCCTACTAAGGTGAAACCATATGTCATGCACAACAATATGGTAAAAAGAATATTAGTAGTCAAATATTTAAGTTGGTTGGACAGAAACCAATTCAATTACTTCACAAGGGAATGAATCTATACAATAGTATAGAACAAGAAAAGAGTTGCATGACTCTCTTTTTTATTTTGTTACAAGAAAAGTGCTTGCAGAAATGAATATGTAAATTTGGTTTCTATTTTTTAAAAATAGAAAACGCAAGGTGCCTTGCACTTTTTTGATAGTTGCATTTTTCTGATTTTGAAATTTTTGAAAAGCGCAAGGCTTTCTATCAGGAAAGCGCAGGCTAGTTTGTGCCTTTTGATTTTGAAATATTTTTTCGAAAATTTCGAAATTTTTAAAAAGCATAAGTTAATTTACGATTTCTATCAGAAGAGCGCAAGTTAGTTTGCGCTTTTTGATTTAAAAAAACAGTGACTAAATTTACATATTCATTGCTACATGGACTTTCTTGTAACAACGTCAGAAATAGGGACCATTGTGCAAAGTCCTAGTATAGAATCTTACATAATCATAAATCTTGGGATTTATGTTGATTTAGATCACTTTTCAAAACTTAATGACAAATTTGATCTATTTAAGACTTTATTACAAAGACAAACTACTTATGTAACGACCCGTAAATTTTCGATGATTAAAATGGTTAATTTAATAAGATTCTGTGATTAAATATTGAAAGAAATAAAAATTTGTAATTTAATAATGAAATAAATACTAAAATGAAATGTAACAATGTTAATTAAAGCTAATTATTAACAATTTGAATGAAATTCCAATAAATGAAATATTGTAAAGGTTATACTTGGTTATAAATTTGAACATATGAAAACAAATGTAAATATTGAATTAATGTATGAAATAGTATAATGATTGGTAATTGAATAAAATCAATATTCTGTAAGTAACTATAATAGTTGATTGTAAATAATAAACCATTACAAGTGTGATTTAGAGTTAAAGGGTAACGATTAGTATGTGTTACCTGTTTATTTACTCTATTAAATTGAAATGGGAAATCAATTAAAATTTAAATTAAATTAAATGTTACATTTATGAGATTAAGATAATAACTGAAATTTGTATGTGACGTCCCACCTCTATACTCACACTAGGGCTGTCAACGGATACTTTCGGATACGGATAGTGCCATATCCGTATCCGTATCCGCTTAATTTTCGGATATCGGATATCCGTATTCGCTTAATTTTCGGATACGGACGGATATCGGATATTTATCCACTCCACCCATAATCAATAAATTTAAAAGTATAAATGAAAAGATTTGGATTAACATAAAACAGTTTTTGTACTCATAAAAAAATCAAGGAATAAAAAATCTAATGATAAAACATTGTTTTATACTAATATCCATATGCGTATCCAAAAAATCCAAAAATTAAACACTAAAACTATCTGTTTTCACTAAAAATGAGCAAAAAACCATATCGTAGTAACATCCAATGGTTAGGAAATAGTTGAAAAATCGTATATGAATTAAATATAATTTTAATTAAATATATATATGCACCAATTAATCGGACGGATATTTTTCGGATACGGATACCACAATAACCATATCCGTATCCGGAAAGCTTTTCGAATATCGGATATCCGTATCTGCATTTCAAATAACGGATATTTTTCGTATTTTCGGATACGGATTCAGACGGATATCGGATTTTTCGGGTACCCATTGACAGCCCTAACTCACATTAGCCAAGGACACTACTGGGTAATGTCATCGACTAGCACGAAGAATAAGGCTGTTGAGGAGCGACCATCTGTGTAATTGCTTTGTGCGAGTACTGATATGTCAAATAATATAGCTTACATTTTATTTTAAGAGGAAATCCGACATATCAAATACAAACTCAAAGCTACCACACAGTGGCTATGTGGACTTCGGAAACAAATATAGAAATAAGCATAACATAAATCAGTCACTGATATTCATATCACAAAGGCGGAAATAGATATGAATATAACACAAAGAAGTGTACATCAAAGTAGTAGTCATACAAGATCCACTACATCACAAAAGAATAGATACAAGTGCTAGACAAAAGAATAAGTATACATCAAGGAGTCTCTATCTCAAATGTATACTAACAAAACTACTATGCTAAAGTAGTTAGCCAAAAGTCAGGTGACGGACCCTGATAAGAAGTCGAGCAAGAGCACTTGAAATACCTCGGTCTGACCCGAGTATTATTTAAGAAGAAATTAATAAACGGATCAGTCTAGCTATAAATATCAGATAAAATGAGATAGGATAAGAGATATCACAAAAACGTATGATAACAATAATGCCATACTGTGACAAGTATACATCAGATAACAACAAAAATCATACAATATCTGGAATATTCTCAAACACCAAAAAGAATGTCATCTTCTTTAAATTATTCACCAAAACACAAATATTGATAGAGCTTATCAATGCCTATCATCAAAATCGGTGAAACGCAAATTCTAGAAATCAACATCCAGAAATCCAGAAAACACAAAGGGGGAGGCCTATCACAAACGTGAGCATGAAAACTCACCAACACGTGTGTCACAAACGGAACGCTATTCCATGGTCGCTAACCATCAATTTTGAGCCGAGGCTCCACAAACGGCCCGAAGACCATGGGTCGCTACCCCACCAAATTGCACCGAAGTTCCACAAACGGGGTTTTTAGTCCCCACACAAACAAAGAGACATCACACATCGCTAGTCTAAATCACAAAATGATCACCATTGATCAATAAGAAGTGTCAATTACACTAAGCTAGTAAATAGATGAGTTTAGCTTCATGTCCCATAACCACTAGCTTAACTTAAATATTTACGAACAGATTGTAGATTTCCACTCGAAAATTGTCACAAGATTTCAATCGAACAAGTCTAAGAATTAACCGACAAAGTAAACGCAAGCGTTTCATACCACCTGTTTTGCTAAGCCATTTAATTAGATTTCTCATACGAATGAGGTAAAGGTTTGTATATACTAATAGATTGGAAAACGGTTTTAAAAATGAGCTTTGTATTAAAAGTAGTGTTGAAATCGTTTTTGTGAAAGAGTTTGAGTATTTACTACTAGTATAGAAACCTTTATATTTTAAAGTGACAAACCACAGAAATGATTGTAGAAACAATCAATCACCAAAAATTCACATACGAAAATGTGAATTAAATCCATAAAAATCGATATCAAATCCATCAAACGGATATGCCCAAAAATCCAAAGAAAGAAGTCATCAAAGTCGATAATAAGTGATAACAACTAATCGGATCGACAAAAATCGATTAAACAATGGAAATTCACTCAAAATAGGCAAATAGGCAAAACTGGGCAGTTCCAGACGTCTGGGGATAAATCCAGACGTCTGGATTTGGTCTTTGGAAATATTCCAGAAAACCATCCAGACGTCTGTAATCTCTATGCAAACGTCTGAAACCCCTTTTAGACGTCTGAACCATAAATCCAAACGTCTGAAATTAGTCTCTGCCATTTTTATTTTTCTGCCGTATATTCTTTTCTCCAGAAGGCATAACTAGACGTTTGAAACTGAAATTCAGACGTCTGAAGACATGGTCTGGGCAATAGTTTGCCTTGGCCTTGATGGCCAAAACGAATTGGAAGCTATCGGACGAGCAACGGAGACTAGGGATTTATGCCAAGCGACAACCCAGCCTTATAGGCTCTTTGATACGCCCCAAATATCATGTCCAAACATCCATAGAAGGATTTTCATAAAATTGGACCAAAACACCAAAATTTGGAAAATTCACCAAATCAATTCAAATCAAAAGCAAATGAACATGCACAAATGTTAGGAATTCATACCTAACAACAATGAAAGTCATAGACGTAGATGTGGTTAAAGAACTCACCTTTAACTTAAAAACTCAAGTGAGAAGCTCAAAAACAAGCTAAGATCAATTCCTCTTCAACAACAACTCAAGAAGCTTCAATCTAAGCTCGGAAGAAGAATATTTCCTAAGTTAGGTTATAGGAAATTCTGTAAATTAAAGAGAGATAGAGATGGAGAAGATGAAGAGGATGCTTACCTAAGCTTCTCCTTGATTTTGGACTTGAATTTGTATTTCCTAAACAAACTAGGGTTTTGGAATTCTAATTTCCAATCTCTTCCCCCATTTTTCTCTAGAGCTTGAATGTTAGGAAATGAGGAATGAAATGAATGAAGATGAGTTGAGTTAGAGTATTCAGTTGGGTTAGTGGGCTGAAACCCAAACCCGAATCCCAAAATAGAAAATAGCAAAATTCTACTCAACTCCAAACATATCGATGTTTATACTCAAAAAAATTGTAAATGCCATTTTGGACTCGATGGAAGTGTCTCGAGTCCCAATTCGACTGTTTACAAAAAGTAACATTTCGGACTTTAATCCGATTAACGATGCTATATTTAAATAAAACATTTAAATATACAATCGTAAAATATGCGGGTTGTTACAGACTCCCCTCCTTAAAGAAATTGCGTCCTCGTAATAATTAAGAGGAAGATAAAAAGTAACAACCATACTAAGGCATAATAACACAAAAGAAGAAATTTTGAAATGAGAAGTTCACCTTAAGGAGCATGAGAGAGTAAGTCTGGATGTGTTCGCTCGATGAATTCTCTGGATTCCCAAGAGCAATCCTTAGGATTTGAGGACCATTGAACTTTCACAAGCGGAACATCTTTATTTTGAAGGCATTTAACCTCTGTAGCAGTGATACGAATAGGATGTTGCTCATAAGTCAAATTTGGTGAAGCTTCAATTTCTTCAATTACACCGGGCTCAAGAATAGAATCGGAATCCCTAAGGCATTTTCGTAGTTGAGAGACGTGGAATATGTCATGAATAGCAGAAAACTGAGCCGGTAATAAAAGGCGATAAGCCACGGAACCAATGCGTTCGGTGATGGGAAATGGACTAATATATCGAGGTGCTAATTTTCCCAATCGATTGAAACACACAACACCCTTCACAGGTGAAACACGAATGAACACCAAATCTCCCACAGAAAATTCTAATTTCCTTCTTCGGTTATCGGCATAGGATTTTTGTCTACTTTGAGCTTCTTTCATCCTATGGCGAATAAGGTCAATCTTTTCCAGTGGCATCACGAATAAAATCTGGACCTAAAACATGCTTCTCACCGGCTTCAAGTCAACACAAAGGAGATTGGCATGGCCTTCCGTATAGTGCCTCGAAAGGAGCCATACCAATACTAGATTGGAAGCTATTATTATAGGAAAACTCAACAAGAGAAATATGATCTTCCCAACTTCCACCAAAATCAAGAACACATGCACGAAGAAGATCTTTAAGACTTTGATTCACACGCTCGGTTCGTCCATCGGACTGAGGATGATAAGCGGTGCTAAAATTAAGCTTTGTTCCCAAAGCTTTTTGAAGACCCTTCCAAAATCCACTAGTAAACAATGGATCACGATCGCTAACAATAGAAGTATGGACTCCATGTAATCTGATTTCTTTAACATAGAGTTTTGCCAAAAGAGGTATGGTCCGATTGGACCGAACGGGAATCAAATGGGCGGATTTTGTAAGTCTATCGACAATCACCCATAAACTGTCATGACCCGAACGAGAACGGTGAAGACCGTCAATAAAGTCCATAGAGACTTGATCCCACTTCCAAACGGGAATGTCTAAAGGTTGCAATAACCCACCGGGCCTTTGATGTTTGGCCTTCACGAGTTGGCAAGTCATGCAACGCTTAATAAAGTTAGCAATATCAGATTTCATTCCATCCCAATAATAAAGTCGCTTCATGTCCGCTTACATTTTACTACTACTGGGATGAATGGTAAATTTAGAACGATGAGAATCTTCTAAAATGTCTTTACGAAGATCACTAATATTTGGCACGACAAGTCTACCAAATTTTCGAATACCGCCACGAGTATCAATATCAAAATCTTTCAAACCTTCAATATCAATTTTATCCCTACAATTTTGGCTAAGAAGAACCAATTTGGGATCATGCTTTTGAGCTTCAAGAATGCGGTCTAAAAGAGAAGGATGAGCCTCAAGGCTACACAAAACAAGAGATGGACATGAATTGGATTCACGATCTCGAATCTCATAAGTAGACAAAGTCTCGAGATCATTCCATTCGGATATCATCATGGAAACAACTGCTTGTTGCTTACGACTAAGGGCATCGGCAACACGATTTCCCTTTCCGGGAGTGTAAAGAATATCAAGATCAAAATATGCAAGGAACTCGAGCTAACGTTATTGACGCAAATTAAGTTCCTTTTGAGGAAATAAATACTTCAAATATTTATGATCGGTGTAGAGAACAAATTTCTCTCCCAAAAGATAATGATGCCAAATTCTAAGAGCGAAAACAATAGCTGCGAGCTCTAAATCATGAGTGGCATATCTAGTCTCGGCAGGCTTTAATTGCCTAGAAGCATAAGCGATAACATGTTCCCTTTGCATGAGAACGGCACCCAAACCAACACGACTAGCATCAGTATAAACAATAAAGTCTTGGTTCCCTTCGGGAATCATAAGAATAGGAGCATCGGAAAGGAGTTCTTTTAATTTTTGAAAAGCAGCTTCACATTTGTTAGACCAAACGTACTTAACTCCCTTCTTTGCCAAACTAGTAAGAGGTACGGAAATTTTAGAAAAGTCTTTTATGAACCGACGGTAATAGCCCGCCAATCCAAGGAAGCTACGAATTTCTGTCACACTATCTGGTCTCTTCCAATTTTGAATTGCTTCAATCTTTGAAGGATCCACGGAAATTTCGAATTCAGAAATGATATGTCCCAAAAATTTCACACGAGATTGCCAAAAGTGGCATTTAGAAAATTTTGCTTTCAATTGGTTGCTCCTAAGAGTTTCCAACACAATCCGAAGATGTTTTTCATGCTCTTCCTCGGTTTTAGAATAAACAAGAATATCATCGATAAAGATGAGAACAAATCGATCGAGGAAGTCTTTGAAAACTCGATTCATAAGGTCAACAAAATAAGCTGGAGCATTCGTCAAACCAAATGGCATAACAAACCATTCATAAGATCCATAACGAGTACAGAACGATGTCTGCTATCCTCTGCAATACGGAGCTGATGAAAACCGGTTGCTAAGTCTAACTATGAAAAGACTCTTGCACCACTAAGTTGATCGAATAGATCGTCAATCCGAGGTAAAGGATATTTATTCTTGATGGTGAGATCATTAAGCTTGCGGTAGTCAACGCAAAGCCTAAGTGTACCATCAGATTTCTTCCCAAAAATAGCTGAAGCTCCCCATGGAGAGGAACTAGAACGAACGAACTATTTTGCTTCCAATTCGGATAATTGTTTACGCATCTCCTCATTTTCCTTATTGGACATACGATAAGGAGGACGAGTGATAGGTAGAGCTCCAGGGATTAGATTAATTATGAACTCAATTGCTCGCTTAGGTGGTAATCCTAATACGGGCTCAAATATGTCAGAAAATTCACGAACAATGTGAATGAGGGAAATGACAACTTCCTCATCATCATTATCGTCATCTCGAGGATTTAGAGAATATAAGGATGCTCCCGAATTGGAATCTGAATCTTTAAAAACAAGAGAAATCTGCTTAACAGATTGAGGATGTCGAAGATATATAGTCCGCTCAGGACATAAGATGTGGGCTTCATAACGGTTAAGCCAATCCATTCCCAAAATCATTCTGAAACCAAGATAACGCATAACATGCAAATCGTCTCGGAAAGCATAATCACATAAAATAATTTCGACATCTTTACACAGTAAACTGAGTGTTGCGGATCCACCAACCGGATTCGCAATTCTCAATGAAGTCATCAAGCCAATAACATTCAAAGACAAAGCATCAACAAGTTCTTTTGATATAAAAGAGTGAGATGCACCCGTATCAAAAAGAACTCGAATAGGGAGATCACGAAATATAATAATGCTATCAAGGATAGAATGAGAAATACCTTGACCAAGGGAAGTGTTACTAGGGGCTTGCACCACATTTAGCTTCCCTTCCTTCTTGCTTTGAAGTTTGGGACATGAAGATATAGTATGACCCGAACTTTTGCAATAGCGGCAAGTAAGGGGCTTCGGACACTTGTTTGCATAATGGTCCTTAGAACCACAATTGTAACATTCTCCACGACTAGAGGTAGGAGTCTTTGCTACTGAAGTTGCTTGCTTCCCTTTCTTGTTGGGATAAGGCTTGAACTTAAAAGGCATCTTCTTATTGATGTTTTGTTTGGCCCTCACAACTTCAACATCACTTTCTTTATCGGCCTCTTCGAGTCGAAGAGCGATATCAACAAGCTGATCAAAAGAAACTTCTAGTTTCAGAAGTAATGGCTTTTTGAGGTTCTTATTCAACCCATAGACAAATCTCTGATTTTTCTTCAATGGGGTATTAATATACTTGACCCCATATTTAGAAAGAGATTCAAAAGATGCGACATAGTCGGTCACAGAAGATTCACCTTGAACAAGGTTGATAAAGCGTCGAGCTAAAGATACTTTTTCAGCTTCCGGCACAAACTTTAACTTGAACCTTTCCCGGAATTGCTCCCAAGTAAGATCTGCTTCAATAATTTTAGAAATCGGAAGCTCATACCAATCTAATGTTCTCTCCTGGAGCATGCTAGAAGCCACTTGGACTCGATGTAGGTCAATTAGATTCATGCGGGAAAAGATGCGATCGCATGTTCTAAGCCAAGCTTGGACTTCTATAATGCTTTCGGAACCTTTGAAAGGCCTTCCACCCAAGTTGGTGTAATCACTGCACAAGCGTGCAAACCCAGATTTAGGATGAGTAGGCTCTAGAATGGGTTCGATAGCTTGAGCATTCTTCACAAGATCTAAAAGCTGCTGGGCAGACATAAATACTCCATCTTGAGGAGTAGCACTGGATTGACCGGCGCTAGGATGGCCAGGTCTAACCATTTCTCTACTTTAAGAAAGAAAGAAGAGGAAAAAGGTTATTCATAGAATGAATATCAAACAAACTTGATTGTTAAACAAGGCATCATCAAAGAAAATAGGATAGAACGGGTCCAAAGACTCGAATTAAATCCTAAGGCACGACTCCTAAGAAAGACATTAGGACAATGATCCTTGCTAGATTATTCTACATTGTTCCAAAGTTTGGCTCTAATACCAAGCTGTGACGCCCCACCTCTATACTCACACTAGTCAAGGACACTATTGGGTAATGCCATCGACTAGTACGAAGAATAAGGCTGTTGAGGAACGACCATCTGTGTAATTGCTTTGTGCGAGTACCGATATGTCAGATAATATAACTTACATTTCATTTCTAGAGGAAATCCGACATATCAAATACAAACTCAAAGCTACCACATAGTGGCTATGTGGACTTCGAAAACAAATATAGAAATAAGCATAACACAAATCGGTCATGGATATTCATATCACAAAGGCGGAAACAGATATGAATATAACACAAAGAAGTGTACATCAAAGTAGTGGTCATACAAGATCCACTACATCAAAAAAGAATAAATACAAGTGCTAGACAAAAGAATAAGTATACATCAAGGAGTCTCTATCTCAAATGTATACTAACAAAACTACTATGCCAAAGTAGTTAGCCAAAAGTCAGGTGACGGACCCTGATAAGAAATCAAGCAGGAGCACCTAAAATACCTCGGTCTGACTCGAGTATTATTTAAGAAGAAAATAATAAACGGATCAGTCTAGCTATAAATATCAGATAAAATGAGATAGGATAAGAGATATCACAAAAACGTATGATAACAATAATGCCATACTGTGACAAGTATACATCAGATAACAACAAAAATCATACAATATTTCAAATATTCTCAAACACCAAAAAGAATGTCATCTTCTTTAAATCATTTACCAAAACACAAATATTGATAGAGCATATCAATGCCTATCATCAAAATCGGTGAAAAACAAATTCTAGAAATCAACATCCAGAAATCCAGAAAACAAAAAGGGGGAGGCCTATCACAAACGTGAGCATGAAAACTCACCAACACGTGTGTCACAAACGGAACGCTATTCCATGGTCGCTAACCATCAATTTTGAGGTGAGGCTCCACAAACGGCCCGAAGACCATGGGTCACTACCCCACCAAATTGAACCGAAGTTCCACAAACGGGGTTTTTAGTCCCCACACAAACAAAGAGACATCGCACATCGCTAGTCTAAATCACAAAATGATCACCATTGATCAATAAGAAGTGTCAATTACACTAAGCTAGTAAATAGATGAGTTTAGCTTCATGTCTCATAACCACTAGCTTAACTTAAATATTTACGAACAGATTGTAGATTTCCACTCGAAAATTGTCACAAGATTTCAATCGAACAAGTCTAAGAATTAACCGACAAAGTAAACGCAAGCGTTTCATACCACCTGTTTTGCTAAGACATTTAAGTAGATTTCTCATACGAATGAGGTAAAGGTTTGTATATACTAATAGATTGGAAAACGGTTTTAAAAACGAGCTTTGTATTAAAAGTAGTGTTGAAATCATTTTTGTGAAAGAGTTTGAATATTTACTACTAGTATAGAAATCTTTGTATTTTAAAGTGACAAACCACAGAAATGATTGTAGAAACAATCAATCACCAAAAATTCACATATGAAAATGTGAATTAAATCCATAAAAATCGATATCAAATCCATCAAACGGATATTCCCAAAAATCCAAAGAAAGAAGTCATCAAAGTCGATAATAAGTGATAACAACTAACCAGATCGACAAAAATCGATTAAACAATGGAAATTCAGGCAAATAGGCAAAACTGGGCAGTTCCAGACGTCTGGGGATAAACGTCTGGATTTGGTCTCTGGAAATATTCCAGAAAACCATCCAGACGTCTGTAATCTCTAAGCAGACGTCTAAAACCCCTTTCAGACGTCTGAACCATAAATCCAAACGTCTGAAATTAGTCTCTGCCATTTTTATTTTTCTGCCGTTTATTCATTTCTCCAGAAGGCATAACCAGACATCTGAAACTGAAATTCAGACATCTGAAGACCTGGTCTGGGCAACAGTTTGCCTTGGCCTTGATGGCCAAAACGAATTGGAAGCTATCGAACGAGCAACGGAGACTAGGGATTTATGTCAAGCGACAACCCAGCCTTATAGGCTCTTCGATACGCCCCAAATATCATGTCCAAACATTCATAGAAGGATTTTCATAAAATTGGACCAAAACACCAAAATTTGGAAAATTCACCAAATCAATTCAAATCAAAAGCAAATGAACATGCACAAATGTTAGGAATACATACCTAACAACAATGAAAGTCACAGACGTAGATGTGAGTTAAAGAACTCACCTTTAACTCAAAAACTCAAGTGAAAAGCTCAAAAACAAGCTAAGATCAATTCCTCTTCAACAACAACTCAAGAAGCTTCAATCTAAGCTCATAAGAAGAATATTTCCTAATTTAGGTTATAAGAAATTCTGTAAATTGAAGAGAGATAGAGATGGAGAAGATGAAGAGGATGCTTACCTAAGCTTCTCCTTGATTTTGGACTTGAATTTGTATTTCCTAAACAAACTAGGGTTTTGGAATTCTAATTTCCAATCTCTTCCCTTATTTTTCTCTAGAGCTTGAATGTTAGGAAATGAGGAATGAAATGAATGAAGAGAAGTTGAGTTAGGGTATTCAGTTGGGTTAGTGGGCTGAAATTCAAACCCAAAGCCCAAAATAGAAAATAGCAAAATTCTACTCTACTCCAAACATATCGATGTTTATACTCAAAAAAGTTGTAAATGCCATTTTGGACTTAATGGAAGTGGTCTCCAGTCCCAATTCGATTGTTTACAAAAGTAACATTTTAGACTTTAATCCGATTAACGATGTTATATTTAAATAAAACATTTAAATACACAATCGTAAAATATGCGGGTTGTTACATTGTAAATGTAACAAAATGAATAGAAATGCTAATTTTATTCATAAGGTAACAAATTGATTAATAAAAGAATGAAACCAGGATATAAAATTTTTTTATCGGGGTTTAAATTTGAATATATGTGTGAAATTGACAAATTTCAATAAAATGAAAATATAATAGTTAATACGAACTAAAGGTGGAAATTGGAGCATCCTAATGAAATATGAAACAAATGTTAACTATGTTATTAGATTTATAATTGATTGAATATAAAGGTTGAAATCGAATTAAAGCAATTTATTGAAATTAAATGATAATAAATGGGATTTAATCACAGTGAAATTTGAACACTGTAATTTATGTAGTAACCAACATTGAATTGTCATATAAACCTGAATTAAATCATTGTAAATGTCTAAGTGATTAAAAATGATGAAATAGGATAATTTATAAATTTTGAATTAAAAGGTGGTTAATTAATTTAATATTAATTTATTTAATTAACTGAAATATAGCCATTTTGGCCATTGACTTGGATTTCGACGAAACCAGTTTCATCGAATCCGTAACGGTGAATTATTATAGGTTTCAAGTTTCGTAACGATCAGACTTGTCGTTTGATCGTACGGGCTCGAAACGCCTAGAATTCAATTTAATTGAAATCAATTTGAAATAGGCTGATTTTAATATAACTTCTTCATACGATTGAATTAGGACCTGAAACCTGTTCCATTGAATTTAAAAACAATGAAAACATCTATTTTGATATATGGGATGACCCATTTTCGTTCCGGAGGCAGAATGGGATTTTCGGGTCATTTATCGTTCAACGTGTAGATCAAATCTTGTCCACCCATTCTATTTCCAGCTTTGTCTATAAATAACCCATTATAAACCCTAGCCACTCCTCATTTTCATTTGTATGTACGTACATTTCCTTCTCATCTCCTCTTTCCAATGGCAGACAAACCGGAACCAAATTTCCAATTCAATTGCAAATCAAAACCAAATCAAAAATTTCGAACTCCTCAAACTATATCGAATTTTATGTCGATTTGAAGCTCTCGACGAGTGCAAGTCAATTATGTGATTCCTTTTTCGATCTGGGTTGCTGTGTGGTCGAAATTGAATGATCAAGTCACGTCCGTTCATCGCGTCTTCATCAATCTTCGGCCGATCGTCTGATCGGAGGCACTGGGCTGTGGAGATGGTCGAGGGGGAGTCATCGGTGGTGTTTGTGTGGTGATGTGATGGCTAGATTGTCGGCAAGAATCGAACTAGGGTTCGATATAGAGGCGGCGGCTGGGCGCGTTTTCCAGTTCGATCGGTGATGAGGTGTTCGTAGGTGGTCGGGGAATGAGGCGCAGGTGATCGACGACTCGCAGGAGGTCGCAGGCGATCGTGAACGGTGATCGATGTTTGGCAGCTTCCGTGTTCAGCGTGATGAACAATTTCGTGGCTAGTGTTTCAACTGGAAGAGAACGCGGCGACGTGGCTTGCCATGGTTCGTCCTTTCCTTTTCTTTTATTTCTTTTTTTGAAATCGTTCAATTGTTCTAACATCCATAACTATTACATACGAGGTCCGTTTCACGCACGATTTTCTCCGCTAGGATTGTACCGAAATTCCGGACATTTCGACGCTTGTTTGGACAAATTCTGATACTGTTTGAATTTTGAGTTTAAACTGGATTTAAATTCAAAGGTAAGTGTTTTAACCCACTCACAACTTCTAAAATTTCTTGTGTTTGTTAAATTTAATTTATGATGTGATTAGAAATTTATTTATGACTGTTTGGTATATTTTTATCGCCATCTTGATTAATTTGAATTTATTTGAATTAAATCGTTATTTAATTTATTATTGAATATAAATTGCCAGTTAAATACCTGTTATTGATTATCAGTTCTATATTGATATTTATTGATTGATTTGGATGATGTTTGTAATGGATGTTGATTGTTGATATTGGATGAATGAATGTTGTATTTTATATCGTTATAGACTACAAGTTCACTATGGGTTGAAATGATACATACCCGAATGATCTATAGATTAGGGTAAAATCGTTATGGGTTGAAATGATAGACTCGAGCAATTTTATGGATTTTATTATTAATTCGGGATTGCGGTTTGAAATGATATATAACCGTAAAATTTTAAATTGCGGATTGAAATGATAAATATCTGTATCACTTGACCGTAGGGTAGAGAATTATATAAGGACACCGAATTGGTTAGATTAAATGATTTTAAAATCCTTAATTTTTGAATTTAATTAAATGATATTTTGAAATAAAATTTGATTTATGTAAATTGAAGTATTATTGGAAAATCAAGTTTATGATGAAATGTGAAATGGTTTAAAAGGAATTGCTTTAAGAAATTAAATTTGAAGTTTAAAGTTAAACTTTTAAGTATAAATGAAATTCTATCGAAATTAAGTTATTGAAGTTGTTTGAAAATAACTTTGAAATATTTTGAAATTGGAAGGTTTGAAATTTGGTTTGTTGACTTGGAAATTGAAAATGCTCCAAATGCATTGAAATGAAATGAATAGTTTAATTTGATATAAATTCCAAATTCATGTTTTAATATAAACCGTTTTAAAAATATATTATTTCAAAATTTCTAATTATTAAGATTTCAAAGAATTAAACTATTATAACCTGTATTAACTATATTAAATCATTTTAACCTATTTTAAACCATTTAATTTATTTAAACTAATTAACCTGTTTTAACTTATTTTAAATCTAATATATTTTAAAGCTATTTAATATATTTTAAAGTTATTTTTTCTATTCTAAATCTACATTAACTATTTATAGCTATTTAAAACTATTTTCTTCTAAATTCCAAACTAAGTAAAATGGATGGGTTTATATTCAAATTCTCGATTTTTTTTAAGTGAATATGGTTAATGATGTTATAACCTAAGTTGGGAATTAAATAACATATTTGGTTTAATATGATATTTTGAAATGAGAGTTTAGCCTATTTTGGAAATATTACTTTTGAAAGGAAATATAATTTCGAACTATGATTTCAAATGTGATATGATTTCAAAGGTGAATATGATTTTGAAAGTAAGTAATGATTTCGAAAATAATATGATTTGAATTGAATATGATATTTTGATATCAATTATGAAATGGATTTAGAAATATAAAAGAACCATCCGGTGTGTAATAAGCGATTGGTTGTTAAAGAGACCGGGATCAGATATTGTCATACTCTCTGCCAATACCGAAAACCACTTTGACAACCGTGTACGCGGTGGAGATTTCAGAATGAAGTAGGATGGTTGGAGACGATCCTATATGAGATATATACGTGGACCTGACTCCCATGAGTTAGCTTAAGGTGGCTAAAACAGGAGCAATTGACGAGCCAAGTGAGGTCATTCCTCCAATCGGGCACACTCCTTCGATACTATATTCTGACTTTACGATTGATTTGGTGGCCACCCTCGATTTTTGATTTGGGAGTGTGTTCCGAGGTGGGCGGTTGTAGCTGCTATACGTTACCACCAGTCCGGAAGTGTAATTGGTATATCTACCCTGGCATTGCCTATTTGTGCCGTGTCACCTACCCTATCGAGACCACTGCGATTTTGTTTTGTACCGTACCTATGGAGTGCCCTCTGACGACGTCCAGTACGGACGGGATTACGGTACTGTATAGACTATGGGAATATATAAAATGTGTTAAGGGGGAAATGGGTAACGCCTTAACGCTATTTTAATAGTTTATCTTACCGTAGACATATTATAATAGTGTATTGTACTACATAGTAGATAATTTAACGGATTCTTAGGAGATGTGAATCTCGAACATCTCTTAAGTTACTGCACTCACGTTAGACACTGGATAGGAGATGTCGAACCCCGTAAACATCTCTGACGCCATTCACTCATAGTTATTTACCGTTGATTTAACTCACATAAGATCTTTTAGTTCTGACTCGAGTGTTTTGTCTTTTCAATTCGCTCGGGTCAGCTTGAGCATTTCAGGGATTGAAGACCTTATTTCTGGAGGACGAAGACGAAGATTTGTACTACTATTATTTACTATATTTATTCCACTGCATTCATACTATTCCGCTGCATTATTTATTTATCTCTGATATATGTAACTCTGATTTTGTATTGTATAAGTATAATCAAATGTTTTGTATACAGCTTCATGAACTGTTATTTGATTATTATATTTTGTCATTCCGCTGCGAGATTCTATTTTGTTTTTTTCTTTCTCTGCCTTTTCTTATTCACCCAATAACAATCCGCCTTTCTGTATGGTTTGAGTTGGCACGTGTGTCTGCTTAAAACGTATAAAATGGCGGGATGTTACAACTTATGGCAACATCAGCATCTAATTGATAAAATCACATAAGCGCTTTTCAAAATAAGTAAATCTATATTTTGTAAAGAATAATTATTGGTGCATTCTCAGGATGTGTATTCTACGAGTTCATCATTATAATAGGCACATTCTAAGATTATGTATGTTATATGTAGTCTGCTGCTAAAAACGCAACCATTTGTTCCATCAATTCATTGCTCATCTACATACCTTCTCTCTTCAAACTCAAAAACCTCCAAATTAGTTTCATTGTTGAATTGCCTTCAATATACAAAAGCTACTCAAAAGTAAGAATCATATAGATCTTCTATCATTATTTCATCATCTCCTTGTTAACTGAAAGAAAAATTCTTATAACCTTGGTCGTTTAGTTGCTTCATTAATGGACCTGGCATATGTAACTATCAACCATATACAATTTGCATATTTTTTTGATATCATATGAAATTTCTTCTTATTTTGATTGCAGAATGACAAAAAAAATATGGTAGTATATTGAAGGTGTACATACACCCGCAAGTTTATAGAATGGTCGCAACTATAATGAATTGAAAGAATCGAATTACAATGATATAAAAAATCAATCATCGATAGATTGATATTGATTTAGTATGTAATTGATTGATTGGTTTTAGTTGAAAAGAAATAAAAGTAACTGATAATGATGTTGAAGTTATGTTTCCACTAAAAAAAGAAGAGCTTGTGTTAAGTGTCTTTACCACCTATGGCAGTTGGTGATGGGATTGAAGGTTATACTGGAATATTATAGATAATGAATACTTATCATGGATTGATTTATCTTGGTTGTGATAATTCATACATGAATTTAGGAAAGCAGTGTCACTAACAAATAAATTTTGATTTATCTCCTTACATGAGTTATTAACATCCCACACATGGCTACCTTTATTCCACGACCTAGTTATCCTTATATGAGTCAGAAGTAACGCATATCTTAAATATAATCATATTGTATTTTATACTTCATATCTATTATAGCATTATTTGATTGTACTAAACTAACAACTATATTAGACACGCAAAATAGTGTTGGACCATCAAACATTCATGAGTCGAGTTCCATACAACCTACCTCGTCAGTGCTTACGATACATATGCTTTCCTTAAACTAGTTCTTGGATTGCATTTCCATTTCATATTTCATATACTATGGTACCCTTCTTATGTTGAACTGGGCAGTTGAAGTTGGCGTCCACGTCCGACGCGTCGGATGTGGGCCCCACAAGTTTGCTCAGTTCAACTTAACCGTTGAAGAGAAGCCGTTCGCGTCCGACGTCCGACGCATCGGACGCGAATCGGACGCGAACGTCTTCCCTCCAACGGCCATATTTCCCAACTACTCTTATATAAACCCCCTCCTCGCTCACTTTCATTCTACAAGTTCACTAATCCAAGCGTTCGTCGCAGCAGCACCATATTTTGGTAATTTAATTTCTATTTTTTGATCGTTTCGTTTCGTTTCTTTTCTTGTTTTTTCTGATTTTTTTGACATATTTTGTCTCAGAAATGGCCGAACAAAATATACCGATAAATTCCTACTGTAGCCCAAGAATTTGGTCCGCTCATGCAAATTATGCATTTTTATGAAAAGCTGCCGGTCAATCCAAAAAGGGAATCCATAAGAAGATAATGGCAGAACTGAACGAGGCTTTAGTGGGTATTCCGAATGAAGCACCGTTCACTGTCGAACAAGTTACAGCCAAATACGACGCGTTGAAGAAGAAATGGGCGATTTGGCGCAATTTGAGAAATAAAACGGGCACAGGATGGGATAATGTTCGAGGAATGATGAGTGGAAGCGAACATTGGTGGCTCGATCGTGCGAGGGTAATTCTATTTATCTTTGTTAATTTCTATTTTACCGCAACTAATTTATGTTTATTTTTAATTTCAGGAGTTTGGCAACTCAGTTTTGAAGTATAGGAGATAGCCGATAGAGAATTTGAACGAACTCGAACAAATTTTTGGTAACAGTATTGCAACTGGTGCCAATGCTTTCACTCCTAGCACTACTGAAGGTTTCAACGCTCAACAGTCACCCCGTTCTCCTCCTCAAGAAGACATCACACACACGTATTTTGACCGAACATGTGGAACATAAGGTTTTCAAGTCCCACTTGAAGACATCAACATGCAACAGTCATTTCAACAACCTAGTAGCTCCCCTTATGCTAATGTAAGCCCACAGTCCACTACCCCAGGTTCGGATTTGAAGGCTACAATTGAGCGTGTAAAGAAATTTGAAGATATTCAACTTTCCAAAGTAACTTCACTACTCCAAATCAAGGACAACAGAGATACGCTCACACTTTTGGAAGACGACGAATCTCGAGAATGGTTGCGGTACGAGATCGACAAATGCAATCATACAATCAGACGCCAACAGTATATGATGTCTATGCCACCACCTGCCTTTCCAGTTGCATTTCCATCTACATTTCCACCGAACTTTCCACTTACATATCTACCGAACTTTCCACCTACCTATCCACCGCAATACCCACCACAGTAGTTTGTATTTGTAGGTTCTGCTTTATATTTTGTATTTTGTATTCTGCATTTTGAATTCTGAACTATGTATTCGGTATTATGTATTCTATATTCGATATATATATATTTTATTAAAAAATAATTAACGTAAATAAAATAATAATATAAATAATAATTTTGCCCCTTTCGTAAAAAGAACGCATTCCCCTTTTGCAAACTTGCCCCTATCCCAGCTCCTTTCGTTTACCCCTTTCATTTGCCCCTTTTGTTTAAAAAAGAACGCACCATATGTAACAACCCATATTTTTAGGGTAAAATATATAGATAAATTATTATTGGTACATCATTATTTTGAGCTAAATTTGTAGAAATGTATAGTTTAACATTTAAAATCTTATACAAAATCGTATTACTTTGAAACGACAACATTATTTTATCAGTAACTTTTTATTAGAGTTAAATTAGGGGCTTTTTCTTTTTCTAAAATGCGAACTAGATCAAGTAGATATCTAAAAACTTGACATAATAGCAATTCGGCTCAGATGTTTGTGAGATATTCCCATTTTGGCCTTTCGACTCGTAGTATGTAGAGTAGAAAGTTCAAAGTGCATAGGATCCCCTATTTATGGCTAAAGAGATCATGTCTTGAAGGGCTTAAATTAATGCCTTGAGTGCTAAGTTTTATCATGATAGTTGATTGCGATCTATGGTTCGAATGGCAGCCAAAGTGGACTTCATGTGAAGAGAGTGGCTCGGATGCACGTGTAACAATCCTCTTCAAAACAGACATAATTTTCAACCCAATAAAAGCCCATCAAATCTTAGATCCATTCTGGAGCTAACTGTTGGTTGGTATAATTAATTTAACAAAACAATATGTAGAGATATCTATCTATACTTTCAGAGTCTCACAGCGGATATAGTAAAATATAATAATAAAATAAAGTACCCATCTCATAAAACCAAATCACATGAGTACATTGTCATAGTAGTGCATAAAGCATGTCTGGCACATAGTTTGGGTACATCATAACAACATAAATATGTAACTATGATAAATAACTGCCCACTAGATCTCCACCATCTTCTTCGTACTCATCATTATACCTAACATGTAGGTTGTAATGAGGAGGGAGTTAGAACAACAATGTTTGGTGAATGAAAACCTCAAGTTTTACTATAATAATATATGGACAGTAAGCATTCAAATAAGTATTATGTCTCACGTATTTATTATACTTCCTAAGTATATCTTTAACAGTAGGATAATGGCCTTACAAGCCTAACTCCATGACTATAAATGCACACGCAACACAACTATGGAGCATATTGGGTTCAACAACCAATCTCCCATCCAATCATATCCTATTGATGTGAGAAGAAGTACGGGGTCACTTAAGACCTTTTAAATAGGGAATAGGCAGATTCTCCAACCATTTAATACCTAGATGCCAAGGTAAACCCCTCCTGGTACTTCCTAGCTGACATCGTAGAAAACCACTTAAGGTCACTTAATACTTCTTAGATATGAAAGAGGCAGACACTTAGGCCATTTAATACCTCAACCTCAAAGTGGAACCACCATAAGAGATTTCCACTAATGCACCTAAAAGATATCTCAAACCATTCAATACTTCTTAAATAAGGAAGAGGCAGACCCAACAACCATTAAATACCTCAACCTCAAAGCAGGCCCATCCTAGAATTACCCAACGCCTTTTAAAGGAAATCCCGACCATTTAATACTTCTTAAATGAGGAAGAGGCAGACCCTAACAGCCATTTAATACATCAACCCCGAAGCATGCCCTTCCTTGGATCACCTAACATAATTTATAAGAAATTCCCTAAGTCATTTAAGACTTCTTAATAGGGAGGAGGCAGATCCTAACCCATCCATTTAATACCTTAACCCTGAAGCACATTCCTTCTAGAATTTCCTCGTCCTTATGGCTCGTAATCTGACTATGATGTCTCACATTAGTCTGACTATTTGTACGTATTGGTAGCCAAATCAGCTGGGATGACTTACCCTGTAAAGGTAGGACTAACCTCGTGTCCATCGTGGGTACTTATTATAGGCGATGTCGCACATCAATTATAAAAGTCACGCTGCTGGTAGTCGGATTAGCTGGGCAGACTTCTGTGTGCTTTCAACTGACCTCACATCTCTATAACTTAGTCGTATTTCCACTTTTCAACATTTAATGTTGAACTACGCCAGCATACACACACTCATACACCTCACTCATATTTACACATTTAAAGACCTTACCAGGGAAACTCTTATTTCGCCTTTTTAATGGACTAAATTTCAGAATTGTCCTTAACTCATTTTATTAGGTTTATTGCTGATTGTTAATTGTCATTTATTTGTCGGTTTCTTTATGAAATGCCTTATTTATTGTATATGTAATAAGTTTGTAATTTTGGTTGGTTAATTTCAAAATTTAAAAAGAATATTTTATTACTACATTTACGTCCAACATTAAATTATGGTCAATTTGTTTCTATATGTATTCAAGTAATTTGTCTGTTTCTTATTTGAGGTGATATATTATTTTAATGGGTCAACAACTAGAATTTCTATATAATCCCAATCCAATACAATAAATTACATAATAGCTAACATTGTCAATAAATTAGCTACACTAAATAGACTTGTATATATTCAAATTGGAATCCATAACTTGCAATTCATTTTAAGTTAATATAGTAGAACCACGGCCTCTTTTTCCAAAGAAGCAATTTGCAATTCCAAACTTTTATATTTCATTCAACTTTTTAAGTGTATATCCTTAAAATGACAAAAAAGCATATTTATTTTAATTGTTGATATAAGCAGTGTAAACTACGAATAAGAGAAAAATAATCCATTTTTCCATACTTTGCACACCCATTTATATTCCCCTTGGTTTGAAATTCTTTGTCATTACAATCATAATTTGAGAAGTGGAATCAAATGAAATACAAATTTCTCATATTGTAAATAATAACGAATCCAATTCTACTATCTTAAAATAAAACAACTAGAATTCCAACAAATTCCACAATTCACATATTATGGGGAAATTTTGGGTCTTAAATTCATAAATTTTCGCATACAAAATTTCCCAAAGCATAGTACAAATCCATAAACAACTACACAAATTTCTATTATGGAAAAAATGAAATTTCCACTCACAGGTAATCCCCACTGAAATCTTCTTGGATTTTCTTCCGCGCTATTGCCTATCTCTTCCTCCAATTTATCTCTTTTTATTGTATAATATATAACAAATTTGTTTGTGTGTATTAAATTCAGAAACTATAGATTGTGGAAGTTTATAATATATATATAATTCAGTACCTTTTTCTTTAGCTTGATTCCTTCAATCCTTTCCCTAATCCTTGAATGTGCATATTTTATTTTTTGAATTTGAGTTTAAGAAATTTCTATGGAGGAGGAGAATTGGGCAGAATCTCATTACTAGGTTTGGATTTACGTGAAGAAAAATAAGAAGCTAGCCTTTTATTTATAGTTGCTTGAATGCGCCATGACCATCGGATTCAAAAAAATTTAATATTTTCAAATCTGGGTCGTTTATGCTAAAGGAAACCCTAGCCATCACCATTTGATTGGTCAATTGGTCGCTATGAGCCATCGGCCACTAGTGGTCGATCGACTCATAGAAGAGGTCAATCGGTGGGTCCCAGCCAAATTACATTACCGTTTAACGTTAATGTTTACTTAATTATATTTAATATTCTAATTCGTTTGAATTATTTTTGGTTCAAGATCTTCAAACATCGATAACTTCTTTGTTTGAAGTTCGATCGCAAAGATTTATATAGAAAGTTACTCAGAAGATCGCCATGGACAAAATGGTGCAAGTTTCATAACCAAATTCTAACGTTTGCTCAATTTCCATTTTTAGATTTATTATTAATTAATTAATTCCTCTTAATTAATTTTTTGCTAATTTTGTGGGGTTTAACCCCTCTTATAAATTAATTTCATCCTCGAAATTCTTAAGGGATATATAGTGTAACGCGTACTCTACAACCATATTGTACGACCAAGTTATCTACACAGCGATCTACTCAACCAAAACTATAATGTGATTATGCATGAAACATATTTATAGATGAGCTCAACCATAGCATGAATGCAATATCCTGACATATAGGCATGTATGCGAACAACCTAAATATGCATGAAACTCTATATGAGTGCAAAAACAATCGGGAAAAGTGTGGTAACCATCTCTTACAATCTAATCTAGCGACCATGATGCAACCAAAACATATATAATATTAAATCTAGAGAGAGAAAGTTTACTGGAGAAAAATTCTGGATGGGAAGTCTTCATCTTCTATTCTATTTCCCAGGTGCTTTCCACCAAATTATCTTCCCATTGTATTCAGACTAGCGTAATTTCTTTGCTACAGAGCTTCTATCTCTGTGCTCCACTATATGTGCGGTGACACGGGGTGCTATCGGCTCCGTCTCTATATCCGCCAACTGATCAGGATCTACTATAGTGGTTGTGCTGTGCAAACACCTCCTCAGATGTGATACATGGAAAACATTACGGACTCCAGCTAACATAGCTGGAAGCTCCACTCGATTTGCAAGTTTTCCTCTTTAAAATCTAGAAAGGCCCAACAAATCTCGATGCCAGCTTCCCCGAGGTTCAAACCTTACAACCTTCCTAAGAGGGAAAATCTTAACCAATACCATGTCCCCAACCAAGAATTCCAACTCTTTTCTTTGCCTATCAGCATAGGACTTCTATTATTCCTAAGCAGTCTTTATCCTTACCTAATTACCTTAATCTTCTTCGTAGTCTCACAGATCAAATCTAGTCCAAGTATAATTTTATTGGTGTTTTTCCTCTAACAATTTGTTGACTTGCATGGCCTCCCGTATAAGACTTTAAAGGGTGTCATACCTATCGTCATCTGGTAACTATTATTATAGGTGAACTCTAATAAAGGTACATGTTACTTCCAATGTCCTTCGAAATCCATGATGCAAGCCCTCGATAAATCCTTCAAGGTCATGTTCGCCCTTTCCATCTATTTGTCGATCTGAGGATGGTAAATGATGCTAAGATCCAATGTTGTCCTTAAAGCTGACTGCAAACTACTCTAAATCTCACTAATGAATAAGGGGTTTCTATCGCCGACAATATTGACCCAAAGTTCATATAATCAGATCGCTTCCATGATGTGAATATGTGCTAGAGATGCTATGGTCCAATTACTTCTCATCAAAATAAAGTGGGCATTTTTAGCGAGTCTATCCACTAAAACCCAAATTGCTTCATTGCCTCTTTGACTTCTAGATAACCCATCAATGAAATCCCCACTTCCAAGCTAGAATCTCCAAAGATAATAGTAGACCTCTAGGCTTCTTTTGTTCAACTTTGATTCGTTGACATGTCAAACATCTCATGACATATTATGTTGCTTGCCTCTTCATTCTTGGCCAATAAAAAATCCACTTCATGTTTCATACATCTTATCTCCACTGGTATGAATAGTCATCCTAGAACGGTGGCACACAGCCAGTACTTCCTCCAAAATGTCCTCCACCATTGGAACACATAGGCATCCATCTCTTCTTAGCCATCCTCTTCCATCGATCGAATACTTCCTGAGATAGGGGAAAATACTCTCCTCTATTCAACTTAGCCAAAATATCAACTACGGTTGCATCCTTCTTCTACTCTTGATCGATGTGGTGCATCAATGCTGGCCTTACTTCCATTTCTGCTAGATATCCTGGAGTGAATTCTAATGGCAGTCGAAAATTGAAATTTAAGAGTAACTCTAACTTCCTTCACTCATATATAGCATCTAGAATAGCGTGCCTTTGACTAAGGCATCGACGATGACATTCCCCCTTTTCGGAGGTATACTAAATCTCGAAGTCATATGATGATATAAAATCCATCCACCTTTGTTGCCTAAGGTTCAAATATTTTTGTGAAAATAGGTATTAAATGGATTTATGATCAGTAAATAGCTCAATCATTTCTCCTAAAGGATAATGCCTCCAAATCTTCAAGGAGAATATGATAGCTGCTAATTCAAAATCATGAGTGGAATACGTCTTCTCATGGACCTTCAACTACCTGCTCGCATAGGCTCTCACCTTGCCTTCTGGCATGAGAACAACTCCTAACCTTGTACCGCATGCATCAGTATAAATAGTGAAAGGCTTCGATCCATCCGGGATCTTTAGTATAGGTGCACTAGTCAATAGCTCCTTCAGCTTCACGAAGGCTTTTATGCTTTTCTTATCCCATGTGAACACTAAGATTTTCTTGGTTAGGCGAGTCAATGACACCGCTATCTTTGCGAAGTCTTTAATGAACTTCCTATAGTAACCAGCCAAACCAAGGAAACTTCTGACTTCCGTAGTGTTCCTTGGAATGAACTAGCCCTGAATAGTTGCTACTTTTGCAGAGTCAGTAGATAACCCTTTATTGTAGACAATATGACCAAGAAGTCTTACCTCCTTCCTCCAGAAATGACACTTTGAGAATTAGGCTTTTAGTTGGTGCTTTCTCAAGGTCTCTGTAATGACCCGTATTTTTAATGATATGATATTTATATAATTGATTTAACTATTAAATCATTAATTAATTGAAGGTCCAACAATATGATTTTTTTGCATATGATTGAATTAGAACTCGAGACCACTACCGTTGAGTTCAGATCGATGTTGCAAATTAAAATGAGTATAATCATTGCTATATTTGGAGATCCGACGATCCAATGGCCAAAACGATCTTGAAATGCGCGAAATTATCATTCTAGAGCGCTGTCTTGGATAGCGATAAAATTTATACCATTGGGACAGGAAAAAATGATGTGATGTATGCCAATGAGTTTCATTGCGATCGGACGTGTCGTGTGGTCGTATGAGCTCATAATGCACAACGATTTATTTGTGAAATTAAATAAATAAAATATTACATTAATATAAATAAACACTTACATAAACCTTCCCCTCTTTATCTGCTATTCAATTGCCTAAGAATAAAATAAATGGCTGCCTCCCTCTCTTTCACTTCAAAAAAATTAAATCGAGTGATTCACTCCACAAAAAATCATGAAACCAAGTCTGTTGAACTCATGTTGGAAGGAGCTTCTGTCTATGTGATTGATGTAGGGTGTGGCAGTGTTTGGTCGTGCTCGACCTTCCATAACTGAACTAGGGTTTGTGTTTGGCGAGGCTAAAGGCGACGATAGGAAAAATTAAAGGTGGCGTTGCATTTCTCATGCGAAGAGAAGTAAGTGGTGGTGATATGGTGAAGTGCGGCTGCTTATTGGAAGTGGCGACATTTCCTTTGTCATGACGTGGAGCTTTAGATCATGATTTTGGGGTGGCGCCGGGCTTGCAGATTTTGGTGTCGATGAATCAAGCGTTCAAATAGGAGCGCAGTGGCACGAATGACATTTAATTTCATGAAGCGAAGCTCCGTGTTGTAGTAGAAAAGTGCAAAGTGTGTTGCTGGGTTCAATGTGTGCACAAATAGGAGGTGAGGGAGAAAATGATTAAGGAGGTAATTAGCGTAATATTAAGTTAATTAATTATTTAATTAAACCAAAATCCTATAAAATCCATATCTTTTGCATACGAGATCCATTTTGGATGCGGCTTCTTGCGTTGCAGTCGCAAATGGAGAGCTTTATGGCTTGACATTGGTTTGGTCAACTTTTGTTGAGGTAAGTGATATTTTCTCTCACCATACTATGATTGTTAGTATAGTATAAAAACGACGTTTTGAAATGATTTCTAACTTTCAAACGTGATTTTTAAAATACTTAAACCTATATCGTATTTTATAAAAGAATTTAAAAGAGTTTTAAAATGGTTTTAAATCGAATATCACACCTTTTCTTATTGACGTGCTATTTTTAGGAAATCCCTAGATTTAGACTACTTTTGATATGAATCCCCATATTGGTTGATGTAGATGTGATATATATGTTGTATGTATGCTAGATAGATGTTTGTAAACTTTTTGGTTGCATGTATTCTTGTTTGCTTAGTTTGGTTGAAAATGCCGATCAAATGCGATATAGTGTTAGGAAATATCCCATAGAATAGAATTTCGTACATTAATTTTGTTCATATCGACCGATTCGAAGACCAAAGATGATGGGCTTCAGTATGTGCTTCGAACTTCAGGGTGGACACTGGACATTTTCATTTGGTTTGTACTTAACCATTTTTTTAAGTACACGACCAAAGTGGTCGTTATCGACTATTCTAGAGTGGTCGGTAACTACCACTAGTGATGATGGCCGATTTTGATGTGGACGATGGAAAGGCTTGGAGGAGCATGATGTGATGGTTCGTTCGTTTGTTCGACATTTGATTTCAATATTATGGCTCTTCGATGAGTAGTTTTGGCAATGAACCGAGGGTGCGTTGCTTCGATGTGATGACTTCGAGACCTGGTGATGATGGTTTCATGATGGGAGTAGATGGCTTTGATGATGGATAGTTTCACTTTGGGATGCAAAGTTGAGGATGACGAGTTGGATTAAAGGAACCATTAGATGATGGCTATGGGACACAGGCTGGTGTTCTACGTGATGTTGATAGTAGAGAATCATCTCGATCGCGACGACTTCATGGTAGGAGTCTGAAGATCAGTTCTAGGATGTGCTCTATTATAGATGATGTATGGAAAGGGATCATTGGCACTCGAAGGTTCGTTGGGTACTTATAGAGAGAGGTATACACTAGGAACATGGTGGTTCCCAGAGCATGGCGGCTCTTTATTCTAGATAAGCGATGTTTATACCTGGACTGACATGGTGGTAAGTCCATTTTCTTGGTCGATTGAATGGCATGAATTCGAGTACCAAGGAACCGGGGCATTGATTAGTCCTTGACTATGGCAGGTCATTTGAGTGATCTTATATCCAACGCACTGAGTGAGTGAATGTGAGAATGAATGATGAATACTATGTTTGTTTGATTGCCTTTCACCTTAGGGATGTCACATGATGCCGATGTTACTGATGTATATAGTTGGACACCCCTTAATACTTCGATGTATAGTGCACGCATGATGATTACGAGATAGAGTAGCATATATCTTATGTTATGTGCTAACTCTTTGGATGTAGGGATAGGTCATGTATGATTCTCTATGCCCTCTATCCCGTATACTATATCGACTTTTATAGTACTTTGAGATTGTTTATCGCTCATGCCAGAACGTTGTCTGACTCGAGGTTTTATGTTTTACTTCTTATTACTTAGGGTACTCTTAAATGAGTGGATTAGATAACAGATGTAAACGACATATATAGTTCTGTAGATGGATTAGCAAGAGGCGGCGCTTTCTCATATCTATATATTAGGCTTATTATTGCATATTCCACTGTGTAACACTATGGAGCTTTGGCGGTGTTGACTTACTATTAGAGATAGTTTCTTAGTTGAGTTTATTTATCAGCTGTATATATTCTATTACTGTTTTGTATAAATGTTTATGCCCATGTACTATGATTATGTAGTTCATGTAATTATTATTGTCTCGCCTATTTTATATCTGTGATGACTATTTTATTTTATTCGATGCGCTGTGAGATATATGACAGGTTATGTGATTGTTTGTTGTTTTCTTTCTCTTCTCTTCTCTTCTCTTCTCTTCTCTTCTTTTCTATTCTTTTCTTTTCTCTTCTCTTCTATTCCACCTCTTTACTTCTTTTCTTTCCCTTGAAAATTGTCCAACATCGGTCGGATGGTTCAGCATCGCACTATTAGGTTATACGAGCATCGAAGGTGTAGGGCGGTCGTTATATTTGGTATCAGAGCTTAGGTTATGTGATTAACCTGAGTTGATACTATGATCCAACAGAGATAGGTTAGGAGTTATCGCCTTAGACTGGATCAAGAGTATACCTATATACGAGAGTGTGCATACTTGTTATATATTTGGTTTTCAAAACTATATAGTAGTATATATAGTATATAAGTTGTATTGCACACACAAGTACCATTGATGCAGTTCTTCTTTATAAGAGATCGATCATCCTTGTTATAGATTAGGAATGATCTGGCATACAAGAAATGCTATTATTGACTCTATCTTTGGAGTAGAGGAGTGGGGAGGATCGGTGGCCGCTAACCTCGATTTACAGAATATGTTCGCTGAGATGGTGTGAAACATTATTCTGGAATGCCCAAGTTGCTCCAAATGATTATGGTACTCAAGTGCAAATGCCTAAAGTCAACTTTGCCGAGTTGTATAAAGACTACATGAGTCTAAGAGGCAGACGGTTCCTTGGAACATAGTCGGCTATTGAGGTGCAAGACAGGATGGTTATCTGCAAAAGGATCTTCGATGACGTAGAGTTAGATGATGCAATGAGATAGTAGTTGACCTCTAGATAGCTCCAGGGAAGAACAATGAACTGGTGGAGTGTCCCTATAGCTTCGATTCCTAAGGATCATTTTACTTGGGTTCAATTCATAGTTCGCATCGAAGAGAAATTTATCTCGACTTTTCAAAAATCGGTGTTATTTAGGAAGTTCACAGACTTGAAGTAAGGTGATATGTCTATATTGGAGTATATGTTCGAATTTGATATGTGGTCGAAGTACGGTCTATCTCACTCCATTTAGAAAGAATGAACAGTTTATCCTTGGGTTGAGTCATCATCTTGGGAAGCAATTAATTGGTCATATTGATAACAGCTTCGAGAAGTTGATCAAAAAGACTTTATGACGTGAGAGCTTGTACCCAGTGTAGAAGGATTGTCCTAAACTAAATAAGTAGGGACAAGCCATGGAAGCATATGCATTAAATGTCATTTTGATTTCGTCGAGTGCTTCATCGGGGAAAGAAAAGGGAAATGGCATTAACGTTTGAGGTATGCTTTCCACTTATGGTGTTTCCATACTTGTTTTATTCGATGTCGAGGTTTCATATTCCTTCATATCTAGTGATTTGATAGATAGATTAGGATTAAGACCCAAAATAGTTGATCGACCTTTCTAAAATTATGACGAACATTGTTGGGGGCTTAGCCGGCCTATACATGGTTTATCTAAACCTAGCCTTATCGAGTCAAGGATGTTTGTTTGTTATTGATTTGTTTGGGGTTTATTTGGGTTTGGTATTATAGTCTAGGAATGGTTTGGCTGAAGGGGTGGTGGATTATGAGAGGTTGTTGGTGATGATAGGGGTAGATGATTGGCGGACGGTAGTGTTAGGCTATCTACTGGACAATGACATGGTGGTCAGTTTATTATATTCGCTTGATGACCCACCTGACTAGTTGATATTAATGCTTATTGCTTAGGAGTATTAGGAAGTATTTGATGAGGTGATCATATTACTACCACATAGTGAGATAGAGTTCCATATTGATCTGGTTAGAGGTGCTTGATCAGTAGTTATGCCTTTAAGGCATATGATGTCCAAAGAGCAGAAGAAGTTAAAGGTGTGAGCGATGACCTATTGAGGCAAGGGTTTATTCGTAGGAGCATATTTGATTGGGATGCACCTGTAGTGTTTGCCATTAAAGAAGATAGCTCTTTGGGATTGTTTGTTGATTACCGTGAGCTGAATGAGATGATGAACAAGTATCCACTCTCGCTTATTGATGGCTTATTTGATTAGCTCTATGGCACACAGGTGTTATCTCAACTGGACCTTGCGATAAGGTTTCATCCACTAAGAGTGTCTAGAGAGAATGTGTCAAACACATCGTTTCATACACTACTGTGATTTTTGATTGGTTAGTTATGCCGTTCAGGCTAATCAATGCATTGGCATGCTTTATTGATCTTCTGAACCGTGTTTCTAGGGATTCTTGAGTAAACTGTGCTTGTGTTCATTGATAGTGTTTTCGTCTACTCAGGGACGAAAGAGGAGCACAAGACTCATTTGATGATTGTGTTGGAGGTGTTGAGAAAACACCGATTGATGGTGATATTTTCGAAGTATCATTTCTGGAGGAGGGAAGTGAGATGCCTGGGTCGTGTTATTTTGGAGTAGGACATTGCTGTAGATCCTACGAAGGTTACGACAATCCAGGATTGGAATAAACCCAAGGGTGCTATGGATATGAGAAGTTTTCTTAGATTAGTAGGATATTATAGATGCCTTGTCAAGGACTTCTCTAAGGTGGCAGAACTGTTAACTGACTTGACGAGAAGGATCAAACTTTTATTAGGGACGTGAGGTGCAGACACACGTCTGTGATTCTGATAGCGAGGTTGACGGGTTCATCGATGTTACTAATTCCGAGCGGGAATGAGGAGTCAATAGTACACACATGCCTATGGTACTTAACTAGGTGCAATAATGATACTGAAGGGTAGGGTTGTTGCATATACTAGTATACAACCGAAACCGCACAAGAGGAAGTACCTGATTTAAGATTTGAGTTGATAGTGATAGTATTCGCTTTGTTGATTAGGAGGCACTATCTATTAGGAGAGAGGTTTAAGTTGTTCATTGATCCTACATCATTGAAGTATCTCTTCTCTAAGGGGGATCTCAACCTTCGCAGTAGCGATGGTTGGAATTCTTAGCCTCCTACGACATTGGCATTTTCCTATGCGTCTGTAAGGAAAATGCAGTTGTTGATGCTTTGAGTGGAAGATATACTAGTTTGGAAGCGATATTCCTAGAGTGGACATTGCTTGAGATTATTGCTGGTTATGACTTCAGAGCTTAATGGGAGCTATAGCCAAAGATGATGGCTAGTTTGACTATTAGACCTACTTGGATTTAGCGGATCGGTACTATTTGAAGGCATGAAGCTAGACTAGCTGAGATCATGGCTAAGTTAGAGGAATGAGTAGTGTCTGTAGAGGCAATGTAGTGCGGACTTAACCAAGACGGTTAACTCTGTAAGGATGAGATATTTTTTGTTCCTGATGTCGATGGGTTGAGGGATGAGGTACCACGAGAGTGCTCTCATTCGAGATTGACTATATATTCCGATGATAATAAAATGCACCATGATACGAGGTAGACATTTTACTGGGAAGGGATGAATTAGGACGTCGGCATTCATTTTGAGATTAATGAATTGCCAGGTAGTAAATACTGAACATAAGAAGCTAAATGGTTACTACAACGACTTGAGATTCCCAGGTGGAAATGAGAATAAATATTGTTGGCTTCATATATGGAATGTCGAGGACTAGAGGGGAATACGATAACATTTGGATCACAATAGATAGATTGATGAAGAGTACTAAATTTATATTCTTTAAGTCTAGTAAAACGACCTCCAAATTAGTCGAGTTATATGTGGAATGGACAATGTGATTCATTATGTGCCAAAAGCATTATAGGTGGTTGAATCCCATTGTTCACTAATGGGTTTTGAGAGAAATTACAAGAGGCATTGTGAAATTATGCACCGAGTCGACCAAATGATATCGAGATTGAACCTGAAACTTCGAGACCACGTAGGCCTATTCGTATCATTGGATGTGATACAAAAAAAGTTAGGAGGAAGGCGATCGAGCAGTAAAGTTTCAGTGGAGTGAAAGCGAAGGTGATTGCACATGAGAGACCGATGAAAGCATGGGGACCGCTTGTTCGGAGCTCTAAACTAGGGGAAATTTCCATTTTTCGCTAGCTTTTATATTAGATATCATATTTGATATCATATACCAGATAGTTTAGTACCATGCATGCTAGGATAGGCATGGATGTTACTTTTTGATATTTGACCTTATATATGCATGTTTGATTTTTGATTGTTGGCATTTGATATGTTAGCTTATGCTTATATGGTTGTTAGACATGGCGGATAGTTATGGTTTGATGTGGCATACTTATTTGAGGCGATTGCTATATGTATGATTTGTATGCTTAAAGACATAATGATGTTGCATTTGTGTTTAATCCTCTTTGTTGAGTACATATTCAGGTACATTGAAGCAAGTGTTGGTTATCTGGATGCTTACTCGCTTTTATTCGCATGTAAATGGTATGCCCTTGCTATAAAAGGGTATATAACATATGTAGTGTAGATTTGGGTATATATATGCTTGGTTGTCCTTGAAAATGAGATGCCTTAGATATGAGATGCCTCAGATATGTATATATCTATGTTGTATTGAGATTTTTCCCGGACCTAGCCACGCAAAGGATGTGTTGTTGAAGTTTTCCAAAACATGAGGGGCTTTGAAAGCCGATGGGTTAGGAAACATTCTCCTAACTTTGGAAAGTTCGAGGGCGAAATCCTTTAAGGACAGAAGAATGTAACGACCCATATTTTAAATGATATGATATTTAAATAATTAATTCAAATATTGAATCATTAAATAATTTAAGGTCCAAAAGTATGATTTTTCACATACGATTGAATCAGGACTCGAGACCACTTTCCTTGAGTCCGGATCGACTTTGTGAATTAAAATGAGTATAGGCATTGCTATATTTGGGGATCGGGCGATCCAATGGCCAAAACAAAATCAAAATGCACGAAATTATCATCTGGGAGTGCTGTCTTGGATAGCGACGAAATTTATACTATTGGAACCAAAAAATAAGGTGATGTACACTGACGATTTTCATTGCGATTGGACGCCCGTGTGGTCATACAAGCACGAAACGCACAACGATTTATTTGGGAAATAAATAAATAAAATATTACATTAATACAAATAAACACTCACATAAGCCCGCCTCCCTCTCTTTCACTTTAAAAAAATTAAATCAAATGGTTCACTCCATGAAAAATCATGAAACCAGGTCTGTTGAACTGGTATTGGAAGGAGCTTTGCATCGATGGGGTCGATGTGGTGTGTAGTAGTGTTTGGTCGCGCTTGACCTCCCATGGCCGAAATAGGGTTTGTGTTTGGCGAGCTAGAGGCGGCGATATGCAGAATAGAAGGTAGTGTTGCATTTCTCGTGCGAAGAGGAGTAGGCGGTGGCGATGTGGTGAAATGTGGCTACTTATTAGAAGGGGCGACATTTCCTTTATCGCTACGTGGAGCTTCAGATCATGATTGGCATGGTAGCGTCGGGCTTGGAGATTTTGGTGTCGATGGGTTGAGCATTCGAAGAGGGGTGTTAAGATGCGAACGACATTCGATTACATGGAGCGGAGCTCCGTGTCGTAGTAGAAAGGTACACGGCGTGTTATTGGGTTCAGCATGTGCATGTACAGGAAGGTGAGGGAGAAGATGATTAAGGAGGTAATTAGCGTAACATTAAGTTATATTTAGTTAAATCGAAATCTTATAAAATCATATCTTTTGCATACGAGGTCCATTTTGGATGCAATTTCTAGCGTTGCACTCTTGATGGAGAGCTCTATGGTTTGACGTTAGTTTGGTCAGCTCTTGTTGAGGTAAGTGATATTTTCTCTCACCGTACTATGATTGTTAGCATAGTATAAAAATGATGTTTTGAAATGATTTCTAATTTTAAAATGTGATTTTTGAAATACTTAAACCTATACCATATTTTATAAAAGAATTTAAAAGAGTTTTAAAATGGTTTTAAATTAATTATCACACTTTTTCTTGTTAACGTACTATTTTTAGGAAATCGCTAGATTTAGGCTACTTTTGATATGAATCCCCGTATTGGTTGATATAGACATGATATATATGTTGTATGTATGTTATGATATATGTTTGTATGCTTTTTGTTTGCATGTATGCTTGTTTGCTTAGTTTGGTTGAAAACGACGATTGAAGGCGATATAGTTCAGGAAATATCCCGTAGGATAGAATTTCGTGCATAGAGTTTCGTGTGTACCGACCAATTCGAAGACGAAAGACGATGGACTTCGGTATGTGCTTCGGACTTCAAGGTGGATGCCGGACATTTTCATTTGGTTTGTACTTAGCCATTTTTTTGTAATACACGACCAAAGTGGTCATTATTGACTACTCTGGAGTGGTTGGTAACTACCACTAGTGATGATGGACGATTTGGCCAATTTTGATGTAGACGACGGAGAGGATTTGAGGAGCATGATGTGATGGTTCATTCGTTCATTCGACATTTGATTTCGATATTGTGGCTCTTCGACGAGTGGTTTTGGCGGTGAAGCGAGGATGCGATGCTTCGACACAATGACTTTGAGACTTGGTGATGATGGTTCCATAATGCGGGTGGACGGCTTAGATGATGGATAGCTGTTCTTTAGGATCCAAAGTTGAGGGCGACAAGTTGGATTAAAGGAACTGTTAGATGATGGCTACAAGACATAAGGTGGTATTCTATGTGATGTTGATAGTAGAGAATCGTCCCGACCGCGATGACATCGTGGTGGGAGTTGGGAGATCAGTTTTAGGATGTGCTCTACTATAGATGACGTGTGCAAAGGGATCATTGACACTCGAAGGTTCGTAGGATACTCATAAAGAGGGGTATACATTGGGAATGTGGTGCTTCCTGGGAATATGGTATTTCCTAAAGCATGGTGGCTCTTTATTCTAGACAAGCGATGTGTATACCTAGACTGACGTGTGGTAAGTCCATTTTCTTGGTCGACTGAGTGGCATGGATTCGAGTATCGAGGAACTGGGACGTTGAGTAGTCCTTGACCGTGGCAGTTCGTTTGAGTGATCTTATATCCAACGCACTGAGTGAGTGAGTGTGAGGATGAATGATGGATGCTAAGTTTGTTTGATTGTTTATCCCCCTAGGGTTGTCACATGATGCAGATGTTATTAATGTATATAGGTGGACACCCCTTAGTACTCTGATATATAGTACACCCATGATGATTACGAGATAGAGTAGCATATATCTTAGGTTATGTGCTAACTCTTTGGATGTAGGGACATGTCAGGTATGATTCTCCATACCCTCTGTTCCATATACTATGTCGACTTTTATAGTACTTTGAGCTTGTTTATCACTCATACCAGACTGTTCTCAAACTCGGGGTTTTATGCTTTGCTTCTTATCACTTTGGGTACTCTTAAATGAATAGAATATATAACAGGTGTAAACGGCACATGGAATTCTGCAGGCGGATTAGCAGGAGGCAACGCTTTCTCATACTTATATATTGGGCTTATTATTGCAAATTCCGCCATGTAACACATTGGAGGCTTTGTAGTGTTGACTTACTATTATTAGAGAAAGTTTATTAGTTGAGTTTATTTATCAATTGTATAAACTTTATTACTATTTTGTATAATTGTATGAGCCCGTGTACTCTGATTATGTTGTTTATGTAATTATTACTATCTCACATGTTTTATATCTTTGATGACTATTATATTTTATTCGATGTGCTGTGAGATATACGACAAGTTATATGATTGTTTGCTATTTTCTTTCTTTCTCTTCTCTTCTTTTTCTCCTCTTCTCTTATATTCCTCTTCTTTACTTCTTTTCTTTCCTATGACAATCGTCTTACATCGACTGGATGCTCCAACAGTGCACTATTCGGTTATATAAGCATCAGAGGTGTAGGGCGGTCGTTATAGTCTCTAGTGCTTCCTTTAAGTGGTTTTCATGTTCATCTTCACTTTTTGAGAATGCTAGAATATCATCCACAAATACTACGACGAACTTGTTCGGCTGTCCCATAAAGACACTGTAAATAAAATCTACAAAGTATGCAGGGGCATTTGTCAACCCAAAAGGAATTACCTCTCATTCACACAGTCCGTTTGGAGTATGAAAAGCGGTCTTCTCCTTGCTATCTTCGACCACCCTTAGTTGATGGAATCTAATGGCTAAGTCTAACCGAGAAAAGGTTTTGACCCCAACAAAATGGTCAAATAAGTCATCTATTCTAGGCAAAGGATACTTATTCTTCTTGGTTAGCTTGTTGAGTAATCGATAATCGACGCATAGCCTTAAAGAGCCATCCGCTTTAGTGGTGAAGACTATTGGTTCTCCCCATTCTGAAGTACTACGGCGAAAAAACTTCTTTTGTAATAGCTCTGAAATCTGGTTTTATAACGACCCGTATTTTTAACTATATTAAATTATTAAATTTAATATAATTATTGAATAAAAATGGTTAAAAATAAAAACTTAATTTTTTACTTATGTAAGTTATTGAAAATGAACTTGAATAAAATTTTGAAATAAATAATTTTGAAGATTTTTGGCAATAACAAGCATTGAAATGGAATTCTATGTATGGACTGTGTTTATAATCAATAACTGGAGTTGAATAATAAAAGTTGAATGATTTAGATGAAAATAAAATAATTGTCGATAACTAAAATTCATTGAGATTTTAATATTGGATAATTAAATTATTTAAAATTTAATATTGGAAGTTATTTAAATAATTGAATTCTGGATTTAATATGAATGAAAATGATTTCAAAAGTTGATTTAAATTTTATTTAAACAAGAATGAAGATCGTTTACTTTTAAAATTGAATTTAAAGGTGAATAAATAGAAATAGGGAATTTTATATTTTATTTAACGAGTAAAAATAGTCATTTCGGCCACTGTCTCGGATTTCGACAAAACTTGTTTCATCGGATCCGTAATAGTGAATTATTATAGGATTTCAAGTTTCGTAGCGATCAGACTTATCGTTCGGCCATGCGAGCTTGAAACGCGTAGAAATTAATTTTAGAATTTAATCAAAATAAATTAATTTTGCAAAGCTATCTTCTGCACACGATCGAATTAGGCCTCGAGACTAGTTCCATTGTGTTCGGAATAGGGGTAAAACATATAAAACGCCAGGCGGAACGCTTCGTTTGGAGTTTGGGATTTTGCGGGTCGATCGGGCGAGATATTTTCTAATTAAATAATATATTTATCTACCTCACCCGAACATCTCGTACACTCCGCATACATTCTATCTATTTATGTACCCTCCCTCTTTCTCCCTCATTTTGATTTTCAGATCGAAAAAAAAAATACAGAACAAAAAATCGCGATTGAAAAAAAAGCAAAACAGCAAATCGCGAGCACGGGGAGATCGCGTTCGACTAGAGGAGAGGGTCGCGGCCGCGCGCGTGGGTCACGGAGCTTGGCAAGGCGCGCATCGACGCTGGGGGGTTTTAGGCGTTTGATTTCGAATGCTAGGGTTTGGGTGCTGTTTTGCGCGCTGGTGGAGGAGGGAGGCGAGCGTTCGCGCGTGAGTGTTGTGGGTCTGGTCATCTCGAGTGGCGTGCGCCTGGAGGAGTTCGGTCGCGATCGATGGGTTCTTGCGTGCACACCTAAGAACAAAGCAGTGGATGGAGGGAGATAGATTAAGGTTGTTAATTACTTTGTTATATGTTAATTAATTTTTAGTTATATCATTAATGTTAATTATCGTATATCTTTTTCGTACGAGGTCCGTTTCGGTCGAAACAAATTGCGTTGGGATCGTACCGACGTCGTCTTCGTCGGGGAGGTAGTGGTATTTATTTGAAGCTGAATCATTTTCAGTTTCAAATAAAGGTGAGTGTTTTATAACGCTCACGACGTGCTAAAATAATTTTTATGTTAGTTAAATTAACATCTTAAAGTAATTTAATTTTATTGACCGTTGTTTGGTAAATTTAACTGACATTTAAATTGATATGAATTAAAATGATAGGAATTTGAATTGACAGTTCAAATTTGAAATGGAAATTAAATTGCTCGTTAAATTCCCGATTATTGATAACTAGTAAATTGTTATGGTATTTTGACTGATTTGGATGTTGATTGTGATGGATGCTACTGCTTAATATTTTGGATGATTTGGATGTTTATTTATTTTGATATATCCTGTAATCATCCTGTATATTATTTACAGTAAATAAAATTGTAAATCGGATTATTTTGAATAAATTAAGAAATAGGTTAAAATTATATATACCTATGACATTTATTTTGTATTGAAATAATATATATCCATCCCTAAATTAAATTGAAATAATTGATTCACTTGTCCATAGGATAGAAATTATACACGAACACCGGATTTGGTTAAATTAAATGATTTTAAAATTTTTGATTTGAAATTATTTAAATGATTTCGATTTTAAAGAAATAAAAATTGAATTTATGGAAATCGAATTATTTTCAAACTTGAGCTCAAATGTGGAATTAAAATATGTTAAACGAAATTGTTTAAAAATAAAATTTGAGATTTTGAAGTTATAATTAAAATATTATTTGGGTTTCGGAAATTGATTTGTTTTAAAAGATTTGGATTTTATTCGAACTTTGAAATATTGCTAAGTAAACGTAATTTAAAACGATATTTCAAAAATTGAGCTCGGAATTGAATTATTTTGAAGATTTGAATCTTAAATTGAATATTGAAGTTAAATTTGATTTAAATGATTTAAATTGATACTCTGAAATTGACTCGAATTCATATAAATTGAAATGGTTTAAAATTGAGAATTGAATTGAAATTAATTCAAATTGGAATCGAAATGGAAATTAACTGAAACTGAAATCGGAATTGAATTAATTTGAAATCGAAATGGAAATTGATTTGAATTCAAATTGGAATCGAAATGGAAATTAACTGGAATTGAAATCGGAACTGAATTAATTTGAAATTGAAATAGAAATTGATTTGAATTGAAATCGGAATCGATGTTAATTCGAATTGAAATCGGAATTAAATCGATTTCAATTGAAATGGAAATTGAAATTGATTTGAATTAGTAGGTTTGGAATTGAATCTATTTGACTTTGAAACTATTTTCAAATAAATTATTTTAATATAAACTGTTTAAAATCTATCTTTTTAAATATTAAAATTATTTTGACTTTCCAGACTTATAAACCATTTTTAATATATAAACCATTTTATTAAACTATTTTATACCAAACTATTTTAACTTGTTTTAACTATTTAAAACTATTCAAACTAGTTTCAAAAAATTCAAACTGGTCAAGGCTGTAATGTTTATATTTAAATCGTTGATTTAAATACGAATTGGGTTAAAATGAAGTTATAACCTAAATTGAAATTCGAAACAATTTTGGAAGCGAAATCGAGATATTGAGGCGAAAATGATTCTGAAGTGAAATAGTATATTTTGAGTAAATATGATGATTTCGAAATGAAATGATATTTTGAAGTAAATATGATATTTTGATATTAAATATGAATCGTTTCGAAATGTAAAAGTATCAACTGGTGTGTAAAACAACGTTTGCTTGTTAAAGAGACCGGGGCCTCTTATTGGCATACTCTCTGTCAATATTGGAACCACTTTGACAACTGTGTACGTGGAGGAGACCTCAAAACAAAGTGGTTGGATTTGGCCTTGTTTGCTGGATTTGAAGAAAGAGAATGATGATGGATAGACCCCGGCACTTGATGGCCAAGCGGGCTAATTACCTCTAGCGGACATCCGTTCTTCGTTTTCTTGGACTTGGTCCATACTATTACTCTTGTTGTTGGTTTTGATTGGTGCACCTTGATTTTGGGATAGCCTCCCTGACTCGATATGGGATGGATGGACACGGTGAGCGGTTGTGGCTACGATGCGTTACCACCAGCCGTACGACCCGAACTGGTAGTATCCTACCTTTGAATTGCCTCACGTGCCTTGTCATACTTTTATCCCTATACGAGACCCCTACGATTTTGGTTTAGTGTTGCGTATCACGGCGCATCACTGGCTACCGACGTGCTACTGGTTTTGCTAAATGCAAACTGTACGATAATGCTTAAAAATGCGTTAATGGGGATTAATGTAAAGCCTTAATGCTAAGAAAAATATTTATTTTACTGATTAGACATTATATATGCAGCGTATTCTACTATATATAAATATTTTGATAGATACTTAAAAGATGGAAAATCCTGTAACATCTCTTGAGTTATTGTACACACGTTATACACTGGATAGGAGATGTGAAACCCCGTAAACATCTCTGACGCCGTTACACTCGTGTTATATGTGATATTGATTTGACTCACATAAGGATATTTTAGTATTGACTCGAGTGTTTTGTCTTTTCATTACGCTCGGGTTAGCCCTGAGTATTTCAGCGCGTTGAAGATCATTTTCTGGAGGATGAAGACGAAGATTTGGTATATTATTACTATTATTATTCCCTGCATCATATTGTTCTGCTACATTATATTTTGTTTCTGTTGTATATATAACTCTGATAAAGGTTGTATAAATTATAATCAGATGTATAGTAAATAGCTTCATGAACTATTTATTTGATTATTATATTTTGTCTTTCCGCAGCGACATTCTGTGTTTGTTTTCTTCTTCTTTTCTTATTTTTCTTAATTAACCCCATTAGTTATCTATGTTCCGGATTGTTTGAGTTGGACATGTGTGAATTATTGTCAATTCAAACCTTCCGAAACGTGGGTCGTCACAGGTTTTCTAGTTCTCGTCTTTCTTTGGGGGCCATATGCCTCATGGCAGTGTGATTGGTCTAGCATCTTTCTCCAAACCGATCCTGAACTCTATTTCTCTACGAGGTGGAAGACCGAAAACTTTGTCAAATACATCTAGAAATTCCCAAACTATGGGTACAAATGAGATCTCATCCTGTGATAGGCTAAGAGTGTACGAATAGCTCACCATACATGAGCCATGCGGCATACAATGAACATCTATATCTCGCCCCCCATAACTTCTCAGCCCTACAATCCACCTATCACAGTCTAAGATAGCCCTGTATTTAGATAACGATATCCCTTAAAACCTAGAACATACACATTACATATAAAGCCAACATTACATATATCAACCACTAGGTCTTTGGAAATCATAGAAAGATGTGTCGACCTCCCAACATGATTCGACACAACTATACGGTTAGTGACAAATTAGGTTTATTAATATATTTTTTGCCTAAACAAGCTGGTTTATAGTGGCCGTACCACTTTTTATAATCGATAAAAAAAGAATAGGGCTGAAATACCACTATAGCTACAGAGAAATCAAGAACAGAAGTGGTGCAGTCGACACCAACAGCTAAAAAAACAATATTAAAAAATACATATGAGAACCACATGGATAGACTAATGCCAAAGGGAGAAGCTAACCGTCTAAATCCTCAAAAGAACTAAAGCCAGATGACCCATCATATTGAGCGACTCTAGCAGCTTCTAGCAAAAGTCTGATAATATTATGCAAGGAGAATTCAGACCCTAAGGTGTATATCCCATCTCTATTCCAACTATCATCAGATAAAAGCTCTCTATTGTGTTCATCTAATAGTCATTCCACCGCAAGTATTGGCACTCCACTAATAGGAACATAGTATAAACATCAGAGGTGATGAATATCATCCAAATTTGAAAATTTGCTTCTTTGATGGCTCGTAATACATACTAAAATGACGAATCCAAACAACATCACCTACAAGCCACTCTACATCACATTGAGGAACTACAGAAGTATGGGTAGACTATAAGGAAGGATTGTTAACGACATCCTTATCATTAGTAACCAAATCTACCAGGATCAGTTGTTGCACTAGGGAACCAGAATCATGAATAAGAGGATCGGTCGTAGCCTTCAGAAACTATGATCTCCTAGATGGCCTAGGAAGAGGGTCTTTCTCACGAGGAGGCTGAGAGGAGTGCATGAAAGCTTTGACTAAGTGCCCAAAGGACTTGCTGAAAGAACATATAGGAGGCTTCCATAAGTAATTAACTGCATTTCTGGCTTTGAATGAATATGATGATCCTAAATCAAATAGGGTAAAAATAGTAGTTATACCTTCCATAACAGCCTTTTCCTTGTCTTTGGGAGGAGGTTTGCTTGAGATAGGTATAGCTTCAATGGCATAAACTTGCACGACCTGTCCCTCATTTGTTAGTTCCGGACATTGGATCTTAAAGTGCCCTTCTTTGTTGCAATGATAACACCTCCTCTTACAATCTTCTCTCATCAAGCTCATCCTCCAATCTTTAGCGATGCATCCCTTCTTGTGGCATCTACGGCATGTCGGACCTCCGTTCTTGAACTTTCTTTTGGCCTTCTTATCATTCCCGAACCTCTTGTTCTTTGTTCTATCTTGGTTATCGGACTACCTTGCATTCTCCCTTTCTTCTTTAGTAACAGTTGGAGTAGGGCCATTTCGACTAGGTCTCATAGGTGGAGCTTACGGGAACTAGAGTTAAGGGTGGTTCCCTTAAGGGAGAATTTAAGCCCTTTACAAATTTCATCGCCTTCTTTGCTTGGGTGTCTATCAGACTCATCCCAAATTTGGAAAATTATGTGAACTTGTTAGTGTCCTTTACCATAGAGTCCCCTTGTTTCAGATGGGTGAACTTTTCCAATTATAGATTCACTTCTGTGTTGGACATGAATCGCGACTCGAAGTGTGCCTTAAATTCAGCCCAAGTTATGCCTTCTTTGGTGTTCTCTACGGTCACTATGGTCCATAAGTTCAGTGTCTCCCCTTTCAAGTTCCACGTTGAAAGCTTCCTCTTGACTTCCAACTCTAGTTCCTTGAATATGCGGTTGCAATCATTGATCCAAGATTTGGTTTCTACAAAGTCCTTCGTGCCTAAGAATACTCGTCCACCTATATTTTGAAAATCCTTACATAACTTAGGGAAGTCTAGTGGGTAGAATGCAGGTTCAATAGGCGGAGAAACTAGCACTGTTGGTGCAGTTTGCTGGGGAATAGGATTTGCCCCACGACTCTTAAATATTGCCAAAACTACGTTAGTATACGTATGATGGATATGCCTAGGGTGGTGTGGTTTCCGGATCTCAAAGTCATTGTTCTCCGCCATTATCAGCTATCTATAGGTTCAAGGTTTTATCACAATTTCCTACGATAGTATTACTTGTTGAATTAAGAATGTGCCTGGTGTATTCACATATGTCCATATATGTATAGTCATATATATGTAGTAGGGTATTGAAAAATATTTTCAAAAATAACAAATATGTACTCTCATGTATCCTATTCTCACTGATCAGGTAACCTAAGCTCTGATACCAAATTTCACAACCCTCTTTGAAGTGGGTTTAATTTTCAACCCAATAAAAGCCCATCAAACCTTAGATCTATTTCAGAGCTTGCTGTTGGTTGACATAATTGATTTAACAAAACAATATGTAGATCTATCTATCTATGCTTTCAAAGTCTCACCACAGAAGGAATAAAATATAATAATAAAATAAAGTACCCATCTCGTAAAACCAAATCATAGGAGTACATTATCATAATAGTGCATAAAGCATGTTTGGTACATAGTCTGGGTACATCATAACAACATAAATATATAACTATAATAGATAACTGTTCACCAAGTCTCCACCATCTTCTCCAAACTCATTGTTGTACCTAACATATAGGATGTAATGAGGGGGAGGTCAGAACAACAATGTCTGGTGAATGAAAACCTCAAGTTTTACAATAATAGATATGAGTAGTAAGATTCAAATAAGTATTATGTCTTACGTATTTATTATACTTCTCTAAGTATATCTCTAACTATAGGATAATTGCCCAACAATCCTGACTCCATGACTATAAATGCGAATGCAACAAAACTATGGAGTATATTGGGTTCCATAACTCAACTCTCATCCAATCATATCCTAATTACGTGAGAGGAAGTACCTGGGTCACTTTAAGACCTTTTACATAGGGAATAGGCAGACTCTCTAGCCATTTAATACCTAGATCCCAAAGCGAACCCATCTTAGCACTTCCTAGCTGACATCGTAGAAAATCTCTTAAGGTCACGAAGAGTCAGACACTCCAACCATTTAATACCTTAAGCTCGAAGCTTCAATATTTATTGCACTTTCAGCTTTCCTCGCATCCCTAAAATTTAGCCATATTTCCCCTTTCCAACATTTAATGTTGAACTATGGCAACGTGTATATATATAATATATATAAACACCTCACCCATATTTATACATTAAAAGCCTTATAAGAGAATATTCTTATTTTTCATTTGTTTATAGATTAAACCCCAAAAATTTCCTCTACTTATTTTATTAGATATATTGTTGATAGTTAATTGTCATTTATTTATTAGTTTTTGTTGATGCCAAAAATGGATCAACAACAAAAAATCAGATGAAAGAACCATCTCAATTAGAATAAAAGTAAAAAAGGAAAAGTAAAAGGAGATACAAGAATTTTTATAGTGGTTCTGCATAATCTCCAGGTTACGTCCACTTCAATCTTTGTTATTAGTTGTTATCTCTTTGGATTACAACTAGTTATATCAAATCTGATCACCATCTAGCTGATCTCAGATTTACAATGGAATTTTAGAGTATTTTGAGGTAGAGGATAGGATTAAGAAGAAGGAGTTCCAGATCCAAAAGTTAGAGAACTGGAGAAGATCAAGAAGTAGCTCCATCTTTAATTGTAGGTAGACTGGTAACTTATAGGGAAAAAGGTGTACAGGTCCATAAGTCCGCTTGTATTGAAGTCTAGATGATAGCCGTGCATTACATAAGAGAGCTCAAAGGCCTGTAATTCAATATAATAACTCATTGCCGACCTAAATAACTCGGCACCGAGTTATTTTGGCCTGTCCAAATCGCACTCATCCACTTGTGTTCTTCCTCTATCTTCCTTTTGAGTTGTTCTAGGTCCTTCTCCATCGACTTTGAGTTAATTCTAATGATCTTTCTAATAGCTGTTTCCTATGCTTTCTTCTCTTCAATCCTTTGAATTGCTCATCCAAATCATTGGAAAATCACTTGACCATGAGTTATTGGAGTAGCATAAGAGGTATATGGTGTTCAGGAGGCGAAAAGTAAGGGCAAAATTACTCAAGGTCTACCTATTTAACTTGGGGCCGAGTTAAATACTTGGCCAATTTTCATCTCAAATTTCTTGAGCTCACCCTATGTTCTCCTGATCGTGTTTCAAAGTATGCGAATCATTTCATCCTGCCTTTGGTCTTCTAAGTCCGGTTGAAATCGGCTTTGGCTCAAAAACAGGTTAACACTTTCCCCTCAAAGTATGCCTTTCGAATAGAATGTGTGCTTTTCTTAGGAACAAGTTCAAGCAATCAGTCTTCGATAGTTGAGCTCTTTAACTATTCATTGATCCTAATCATGGTGAATTATCTAGAAGTGTCATTCCATGTATCCAAGCTATCCTGCATTTGCCTAGGGCTTATCTTCTTTTCTCTGATTGTAAGGCATTCAAATCATTTTATCAAGTTTGCATCCACTCCAGGGCTTGGTCTCGCCATACCGTTGATCTTCCAATCTGGAGTTTGATCGCTCTCGATCATCTATCGCCTAATCTTTGGTTTCAATCTCTTCGGATTCTTGTTGAGCCCAATCTTTCCACTCTCCGACGAGGGGACCCACTGACCAAGCAAGCCCATTCGCTCACTCTCCGGTGAGGGGACTTACTTTTTGTGATAGTCCATTCACTCGCTCTCCAGCAAGGGAGCTTTACCCTGCACTCTAGTCTAATCTCTCCGGCCAGGACATAAAGCGATTAATATCATACAAGTCCATCCACTCGCTCTCCGTGTAACAACCTAGAAATTTTAATAAATATTTTAATTCATTTTTTTATATAAAAAAAACTTTGGTGTTTAATGATTTAAAAATTTGAATTTTGGAATTTTTCCCAATAAAGTGGATTTTTGGTTGTAATTTCCTTTCAAAATATAATAAAATAAATAATTTCTATATATATATTTTTATTTTTCATAATATCCATCTCTATTTAATCTTTCTATTTTTATTTATTTAGACATTCATTTTATTTATTGAATGTTTCTTTGTATATACCTTTTAATTAATGGCAAGGAAACAAATCAAATTGATGTCTGTTACCTTGCTTTAAATTGGCATACATTACTTTGCTTTATTTCCTACCTCTTTATTTACCTATTTATTTATTTCCTACCTTAACTTATTCCTCAAAACCCTAGCCGCCTATTGCCTATCTATTCACGTGAAAAAGGAAAGTGTTCTCATTTTCCATTTGTTCTTTTTATTCAATAGGAATTAAATCCCTTTACTTTCTCTTACCATTTTAAAACATTGATTGCTTGACCGTTTCTTCCACTTGATTTGCCGTGAGAAAATCCTCTAATAATTATCACTTCACGTACAAAAACTTCTTATCACCTCATTTTTTTCATGGCCATAGCATTTCTGAAAAAATAAAGTAAGTAATGGCTTCCTTTTCTCACTTTTCTTCTTCATTTTTCCATTAATTTTTGCTTGATCTCTCCATATGTTTGCTCGGCCATCACCCCTAGTTGCCTCGGCCATAACCACCATCACCTTCCCCTCATCATCCACGACAACAACCACCTCCTACCCATCTGTCCAGATCTGGCCGTGACCACCAAATGATGAAAACTCCACAAACTTTGCAAATATTTCCAAAGAAATGTATAGCCGAGCCTTTAATTTCACCATCCCCTTCATTTTCACCTCGGCCATCACCCCTAGAACCACCACCACCTGCTGACTTCACCTTTGGCCATCACTTCAGCACTGACCTGACCTGTACCTGACCATGGTTGAGCCATATGACCCTAGGCCGAGCCTAGTTGTGCACCAAACCTTCCCCTTTTGCCTTGTCCTTTGACCGTCCCTACCTTGTAACTCCCAAACTCTTCACATCCCCATGTAGCTGTGCCTATGTGATGCAAACCCAAGCCTTGTTGCCTCAAATATGAACCATGGCCGAACCTATAAGCATGTATGGTCGAGCAAAATTTGAGTTGAGATCAAGCAATTTTGATTTAAAAGCTTAGTTAAGTCATTTGTCTATTCTATTTCCATTTGTTTGATTTAATTTGTGTTGAATATATATATTTATATTGCTTCGTTTTATTGTTGTATACAAGATTAAAATCTTGGCTCTCTCCCCACTTGAATCAAAGTCGTGCCATATCGTGCTTTCTGGATTTATTTGTGTGTTTTGTTTTGCTAACTCCAGCTTAAAAAGGCGAGTTATTCACGCTTGACATTCATACTTATAGAATTGTGAAACGATAACAAGTGAATGTGTAGAATTGTTATACCATGTTATACCTGCTTGTGATATGAATTATATGATGTTAAACTCTGTTATAAACTTGTCACATCATGTGATATGTTATATTTTGTTATATTGTTATTTATTTCTGTTTCTCACACTACATGTTCCATGTAGAATAGAATCACTATGGGTTGAAATGATACATACCCGAACGGACTTTAGAATAAGGAGAAATCGTTATGGGCTGAAATGATAGGCCTGAGCGATTTTTATTTATTTTTATTTACTTGAGATTGCGGGTTTGAAATGATAGAAACCAGATTTTTCTTTGTAAATTACGGATTGAAATGATATATTATCCGTATCACTTGACCCAGGTTAGAAAATATTATACAGACCCGTGGTTATTTTATATATTTTCTGGAAAATTTTAAGTATTTTTAAAATGTAAAAATATGATAATTTGATTTAAATTGAATTTAAAATGATTTAATAAAAGGGTTAGTGATTTTTCTATAAGTTAAAAATGTTAAATAAATAAATGATTAAATTGTAATTTGAAATATAACTTAATTTGGAAATTTGTGATTTGGTTTAAAATGAAAGTTTAAGTAATTAAAATAAAATGAAAATTAAGTTTTATTTTTGAAATGGTAATTTAAATTTAAGTGTTGAGTTAATTGTAGAAAAAAATGCAAAGAATAAGAAAATTGTACACTTGGATTTAATAAGTAAATTATTGAAAAATTTGGATTTAATTATGAAGATTTTACTTTATAAAAATCATAAGTTAAAGGGTTTTCAAAATGAACATTTTGAGTGAAAAATATATATATGATTTTTATAAGTTAAAATGGTTAAAATCGAAGTTTATTTGTTTCTGAAATTTTATTATAAATCTGAAAATTGAATTAGTAGCACTTCATAAATGCTATCACTTCTGAAATTAACTTAAAATCTGAAGTAAAAGATACTGCAGCACTTTGTAAGTGTTGTGGTTGGTGCAAATGAAATAAAGGCTAAATTAACTAAGGGCTACTGCAGCACTTGGTAAGTGCTGTGGTTGCAGAAAGAAAATCTAAAATATGAAACTAATAAAACGGCTACAGTAGCACTTGATAAGTGCTGCAGTTGGCTGAAATGAGATTTTCAGATGTAACTGAACTACTACAGCAGTTTTTAAATGCTGTCCTTGCCGAAATGAATTGTTTCAAATATAACTTACCGCAACATTTTTCTAAGTGCTGCGAAAGCTGAAATTTTATTGTTTTAAAGTATTTAAGTGAATAAATGAGTTCAGAAAAGGCTAAATTTTTGGGAATTGAGTATTTGATTTAAAGCTATAATGACTTCACTTTTAAATGGTTTAAATGAAGTATTTTGATTTGAAATATAAACTATTTTTGAAATTTATAACCACGGGTTATAATAACGATTGGTTGTTAAAGAGACCGGGATCGGATATGGAGATACTCTCTGTCGATACCGAAAACCACTTTAACAACTGTGTACGCGGTGGAGTTTCCAGAATGAAGTAGAATGGTGGCGATGATCTTATTGAGGTATGAACGTGGACCCGACCCCCGTGAGTTGGCTTAAGGTGGCTAAAACAGGAGCGATCAACGGGCCAATGAGGTAGCACCTCTGATCGGACACACTTCTTCGATACCATTCTATTACTTTTGTGATTGATTGGGTGCACCCCTTGATTTTGGGAGTGTGGCTCGAGGTGGGCGGTAGTGGCTGCTATGCGTTTCCACCAGCCCGGATGCGTAATTGGTATATCTACCCTGGCATTGCCTAGTTGTGTCGTGTCACCTACCATATCGAGCTTTACTACGAGTTTGGATTTGTGCCGTAGCCTGTGGAGTATTGAGGGTAGCCCCCGATCTGGGAGTATGCTAATACTGGATAGACTACTGGGACTATTATGTGTTAAGGGGAATATTGGGTCACTCCTTAATGCTATTTTAAAGTATGATTATTTTATATTTAGACATTATTATAATAGCGAATATTACTACATAGTAGATAGTTTAACAGATCCTTAAAGAATGGGCGATCCCAAGCATTCTTTAAGTTACTTGTACCTTTTATTACAGTATACTTGAGTTGGTTTACATTGTATAAGTATGTATGTCCTGACTCGAGTGTTTTGTGTTTTGCTTTACGCTCGGGTCAGCCTGAGTATCAGCTTTGGATTTCACCTTCTGGAGCTATGACCACTAATGATCATCTTTTATTTAGTTGCTATCTATTTCCATTCAGTATTTCTATGTCAGCTTTGTATTAGAGACATATGTATTTGGATTTCTACTATACTTATGTATTCAAACTTCGGTTGTATCTGTTTTTCAGACTATGTATTTTGAAATCTGTTTTGAGACTATGTATTGTAGTGGCTTCATGAACCACTATTTATTTTATTTTCCGCTGTGAGTTATTCTGATATTCTGTGTCTGTGATTCTATGATTAGTTTTATTTGCTCCAAATTTATTACAATCTATTGTTTTGTATTATTCAAGTCCGACATGTGTGGTTTTATTGTCGATTTGAATGGTCCAAAATAGTGGGTCGTTACACTCCGTCAAGGGGACTTGTAATCTGCACTTCAGTCTCGTCTCTCTAAACGGGACTTAAAGCGATCAGTATCATATAAGCCCATCCGCTTACTCTCCGATGAGGGGACTTGAAAACCCTACACCCCTGTCCCGTCTCTTCGGATTGGACTTAAAGCGATCAATATCCTACAAGCCCATCCGCTCGCTCTCCGATGAGGGGACTTGCACCCTGCACAACAGTCCCGTCTCTCGGACTGGGCTTAAAGCGATCAATATTGGTCATCACATTCAATATGGATTTTTCAAAAATCAAATATTCAAACCAAGGCAAACTAGCAAATGGAAATCCTAATAGTCCATCATATACATCCAATTCAGAGCATGCCTAAAGACCAATCTAGGTCTCGCACATGTGTAAGTGGTCCAAGGTTATTATGGTCCTAAATAAACATCTTAGACATCCGACTAAGAATGTACTTAGAGACCAATCTAGGCCTTGTACAGGTGTAAGCGGTTTGTGGTCATTATTATCCAAATTCTTCAAGCAAGAAAAAGCAAAGCGAGGGAGTCGAACCAGACTCTCGTCCATCTCGACTATGGGATCTCGATTCTTGGACCAGATTCTTGGTTGTTCCTTGATCCATTCGCTACAGATGGCGGTTGCTACGGTCGCACCATAGCAGTTTCATTCCTCACATACTATTGCAGTTGGTTATTCCAAACCATTTCCTCTATCAGACCATAAAGGTGCTGGCACTTATTCGTTTCATGTCCCTCCGGCTCATGGAAGATGCAAAAATTTCCAAACCTTCTCTCCCGATCAGTGGGTTCCTTTCGAACTGTCTTCCGGTAAGGGATATGCCCCCTAATGTCTATATATATTTTCTTCAGGGTCTCAATTAAATTAGTGTAGGAGGAGAATTTCAGCTCACTCTTTTGTCGTTTCGGTCCTTCAAAGTCATCATCAGCTCTTCTTTTTTCCTTTATCTTTTCTGTTTACTACTTCGGATAGTCCTTTGTCATCCACGGTACTAATTTTAGAATTTACTGCTTCAGCATCTTCTTGACACAAACATCTCTCAAATTCATGGTAAAATTCCATGAGATCCATCAATGGATCCCTCTCTAAGGCAATCTTGAAGTTGATCTTGCTCGCGACTCCAGATATTGTCGCCATTAAGATTATAGATGGATCCGGCTTATCGATGACTATAGCTGCCGCATTGAATCTTGTCAAGTAGCTTCTCAAGGTCTCTTCGGGCGTTTGTTTCACGCTTGATAGCATCATCACATTTTTCGGTCGTGAGACATGAACTCTGAACTACCTTAAGAACTTATTCACCAAATCGGTCCATGTGCTTATGGACCTATTTTCCAGCTGTCTGAACCACATTGCCAAGTCTGTTAAGTATAATGGGAAGCACCGCCCCATTACCTCCTTAGAAGCACCCAACACCTCCATTTGTCAGATGTATCTCATCAGATGAACCATTAGATCCCACTAACCATCGTACATTTTCAGCGTCGGAAGCTTGAAATCAGGAGGATTCCTTGCATTCTGGATATTAGGAGTGAATGGGTTCCTGTTTACGTCCTCAAAACTCTGGTCTGGGAGTCCACCTCTAACTATTCTTCTAATCATCTTAGCAATCCTATTGTTATTATCTAATGGAAATCTCAGAGCACCAACTGCATTCTACCCCTGCTTCTATGGGGGAACTTCGACACATACTCTAGCACATACTCCTCTGGATGCATATTAGCATTCCGACCTGCTCCTCTGGTCTCATTCTGTCCTCCGTTCCTATAGGGAAGTTTTGGCACATATTCCTCTAGTCGTTGACCGTTCATATCCTGATTTGCATTTCTAGCTGAAGTATTATCCATTCTCGGCATCCCAACAGTCACACCAACATTACCCCCGAGTATCGTTCTCTCGGTATCGAGAAGATTTGGATCCGTACCAAGTTGTTCTGCTTATAGAGGCATTGTTCCAGTTTTCTCCACTCCAATTCTAGATGTTCCTGCATTAGTTCATCATTCTTGGTTCTGAATTCCAGTAGTCGTAGCTATTCCTTGTTGTCCCATCCTTTAGAAAATTCCTTTAAGCATTTCCTATTGTCAAGTCATTAATCCATCCTGCATCTCCTTCATCATTTTCTCTATATCTTCTTTGGTCACATAAATTGATTGATGATAATTTAAGGACACCTCCTGACTCCCCTCATGCTCGGTTGGCTTCCTCCAGCCTTAGATCTAATGTTAGGTCTCTTCATCTTCTTCAAATTCCATCCAGGCTTTAAGTTGTGAAATCTAGCTTCCTTCTTAGTGAAAGCACCAAAATATTGATGCCAAAAATGGACCAACACCCAAAATTTAGATGAAAGCTCAAAATAAAAGTAAAAAGTGGAAAAGTAAAATAAGACACAAGAATTTTATAGTGGTTCGACGTAGTCTCTAGCCTACGTCCACTTTAATATTTGTTATTGGTTGTTATCTCTTTGGATTACAAAAATTATTACATCAAATCTGACAACTATCTAGTGGATCTCAGATTTAAAATGAACTTTTAGAGTATTTTGAGGTAAAGAATATGAGTGATGAAGAAGGAGTTTGAAATAAAAAAGTTAGAGAACTAGAGAAGATCAGGAAGAAGGCACCTCTTTTGTTGTAGATAGGACAATATATATAGGGAAATAGGTATACAGGTCTAGAAGCCTGCTTGTATTGAAGTCCAAATGATAGCCATGCGTTACAAAAGAGAGCTCAAAGGCCCATAATTCAATAGAATAACTCGTTGCTGACCTAAATAACTCAACACCAACTTATTTTGGCTTGTCCAAATCATACTCTTCCACTTATGAGCTCCTTCTATCTTTCTTTTGAGTTGTTCCAAGTCCTTCTCCATTGACTTTGAGTTGATTCTAATGATTTTTCTAATAGCCATTTCCTTTGCTTTCTTCTCATCAATCCTTTGAATTACTTGCCCAAATCATTGAAAAATCACTTGACCGCGAGTTGTTGAAGTAGCACAAGAGATATGTGGTGTTCGGGAGGTGAAAAGTGGAGGCAAAATAAATCGGGGCTAACCTATTTAGCTCGGGGCCGAGTTAAATACTTAGCCAATTTTCATCTCAAATTTCTTAAGCTCATCCCTCTAGTCCTCCTAATCGCGTTCCCTGGTCCGTGAATCATTTCGTCCTAGCTTTAATCTTCTAAGTCTGGTTGAAATCTGCTTTGGCTCAAAAGCAGGTTAACACTTTCTTTATTAAATGCCTTTTTATTATATATGTTACAAGTTTGTAATTTTGATTGGTCAATTTAAAATTTCAAAAGAATACATTATTATTACATTTATGTCCAACATTAAATGGTTAATTTATTTTTACAAGTATTTAAGTAATTTGTCCAATTCTTATTCAGGGTGATATGTTATTTTAATGTGTTAACAACTATAATTTCTATACAAGTCCCAATCCAATACAACAAATTACATAATAGCTAACATCATCAATAAATTAGCTACACTAAATAGACTTGTATATATTTAAATTGGAATTCAAAACATGCAATTCATTTTACGTAATATAGTAGAACCACCGCCTCTTTTTCTGAAGAAGCAAATTTATAATTCCAATCTTTTATATTCTATTCAACTTTTTAAGTGTATATCGTTGAAATTACAAAAAATCATATTTATTTCAATTATCCAAATAGGCGGTGAAACTAAAGATAAGAGGAAAAATCCCTTTTTCCTACTTAGCACACCCATTTCTATTTTCCTTGTTTTTGAATTCGTTATCATTACAATTATTATCTGAGAAGTGGAATCAAATGGGATACAAATAACTCATAATGTAATTAATGATGAATCCAATTCTACTAGTTTAGAATAAGACAACTTGAATTCCAATAAATTTCACAATTCACATATTATAGAGAAATTTTGGGGTTTTAGATTGATAAATTTCCGCATGCAAAATATCCCAAGATCACAATGCAAATCCAAAAACAACTAAACAAATTAATATTATGGAAAAAAATGAAATTCCACTCACAAATAAACCCCACTGTAATCTTCTTGGATTTTCTTTCATGCTATTGCCTATCTCTTCCTCCAATTTGTCTCCCTTTTATTGTATAATATATAACAAATTTGTTAGTGCGTATTAGATTTAGAAACTGTAGATTTGGGAAGTTTAGAATATATATATATATATATATATTCTTTTTTCTTTAACTTGATTCCTTCAGTTCTTCCCCTAATCCTTAAATGTATACATTTATTTTTGAATTTGAGTTTAAGAAATTTCTACGGAGGAAGAGAATTGGGTAGAATCTCGTTACCAAGTTTAGATTTGTGTAAAGAAATATGAGGGGGCTGTTGGATCATGGGTTTTGATTGCTGACAAGACACAACAATTCACGAATCTACGACTACGACAACATCCGGACTCAACGACTCAAAGTATGGTTCATATATGTATATAGAGTCTAGTTTAGTGCTTTGTTAAAATCTTTCCTCAAGAATCATCATTCACATTCAAATAAACTTGCATGCATATTTTAATCAAAATCAAGTTTTCAAAAAATGCATGGAGTGGGGCTCGAACCCGGGTCACTAGTTTAGAAGGCAAGTGCTCTAACCAAATGAGCTACAATAGTTTTTATTTAACAACAGAATTCAGTCGACCGAATACAGTCAGTCAGTCGACTGAACCTATGCACTTTTGAATGCATATGCACGTTTTTTGAATTCAGTCGACTGAAGTTCTATACCAGTCGATTGAACTGTATGCAACAGTCATGTTTATGAAAAGACACCTCTATTTTGAATAGTTGTCTTCCTCCCCAAAGGTTGCAACCATTGCTATTCGTAGAGATCTCTTCACCAGCAGTTGCAACTTCTTAACTACTATATATATGCATGAATTTCAAGATCAAATCACTTCACTTACTTGCTTATACTTGAATCATATTTTCTGAATTAACTACTCTCTTGAATTCATACATTCATTGCTTACGTATTCATTTCCATATCCTTCAAGCAATTTGAAACTTCCTAATCTTCATATACACACAACTACACACATCATATTTGAGGAAAAGATTATAAGAAGGGTGTACTACAAGTGACAAATCCGTGTTATTAGAACACACAAAGTCAAAACAATCTTTTGTATTTGTTGAAGTCCTGTTCTGCTGCTCAGGCGTGTGAAGTCCTCGTCGGCTGTTGAGGCGAAATCCTGTTCTGCTACTCAGGTCCTTGTTCGGCTGCTCAAGGGTTGTATAGACCTGTTCCTCCGGGTTAAGTGAGGGTATTGTTAGTTAAAGCCAGAAGTTAGTTTGGGACTGGACGTAGAACGGGAGTTCGAACCAGTATAAAAATTCCTGGTGTGCTTACTCTTATTTACTTTACTGCTATTAACTGCTTCCGCACTTAGTTTAATATATATTCCATATCTGTCGATCCACACACACTTTCAGGGGCTAGTCTCTTATTTATAGTTGCTTGGATACACCAGGACCATCGGATTCAAAACCTTTTAATGTTTTCAAATTTGGGCAATTTAGGCCAAAGGAGACGTAGCTGTTCGATCAGTCAACCGGTCGCTCTGAGTGGCCGGCCGGCCCATAGAGGGGGTCGACCAGTGGGTCCCAACCAAATAATTTTACCATTTAACGTTAATGTTTGCCTAATTATATTTATTATTCCAATTCATTTGAATTACTTTCGATCTGAAATCTTCAAATGTCGATAACTTCTTCGTTTGAACACCGGTCGCGAAGCTTTATATATGAAAGTTGCTCAGAAGATCAGCATAATCACAATGGTGTTAGTTTCGCAACCAAATTCCAACGTTCGCTCAGTTTTCATTTTTAGCTTTATTATTGATTAATTAATTCCTCTTTATTAATTTACTATTAATTTTGCTGAGTGTAAAAGCATGTTAGCTGGTGAGTTGCACCATGGCGTGCTTATGTAAGAAGGATAACATGGAGTAGGGAGTGGTCATTATATAGTGGCACTTTTGGTAGGTTGGTAGTGGATACGGAGAATGGTTATTGTAAAGTAACGCTTTTGTCAAAGGAATAGTGTTTTTATGCCATTTTTGTTAGGGGACCAGTTTTGGGTCGTCGCCTCTTTTTATAGGGGTGACCAGAAATTTTTATCAAAAGTCTACCGATTCATGAAAAAATGGAGCGGGTAGAGAGGTCGATCGTTGAGGAAATTGTGGCGACCAGGGATAGACATGGATGGCACCTACGGTCAGTTAGGGGGTTTCGAGAGGTGATGTTGTCTTGTTGTAACTTGGTCGTTAAGTGACAAGGTGGAGACACAATGTCTGCAAGCTTAAAGCTTTTAATTGAACTAGAGGATATGGCAGGCGAGGTCATGGATTTAAGGAAAGAGGGGTGACCAGCTCTTGTAGGTTGGGGTTGTGGGTAGACATGCCATTAGGCTAGAGATGTTATTGGTCGATACGTGTTATATGGACATGTTTTGTTGGTTTTTGACTCAATGAGCCCATTTATAATTTTACAAGAAAAATGAGCGATAGTTTTCCCCCCAGGTTCGCTTCTGCGGGTAGAGGAAGACTTGTATTCGTAATTATTGCAAATGACCCATGCTTCTATTGGCTGTGGTGTTTTGTTACTTAAGACGATTTTCAACGATGTGACGTTTGATGTAACGATGTATTTGATTGGGATTCGACGACCCAGATCCGTTCCTGGTCATTTCTTCGGACGGTTGAAATTAAAGATAACTGTTTTCGGTCTTTCTACACGCAAAAACTTCTCCGATCTATTTTTCAACCTTAATCTTCAACAAAAGTGAGTATCTCTTCTTCTCTATCATGTTTTCAAGATTATACCACAGCTTCTGTAAAGCTCGAGTGCTTGGATCAAATATGGCCAAATGTACCTAGTCATAGTAATTGACATTAAATGCAGAGGATCTAAATCGCACAGTCGATTTATATTGGTTCAGACCTCCTGTCCTACGTCCAGTCCCAGAACTCCTCTCTGAAATTTCCACTAAACAACCCTCACTTCACGTAGAGGAATAGGTTTCTACAAATGCCAGAATAATGGATTTGGACTTCAACACAACTGCATGAGGCACCACACTGAACTTCAACCAACATGCAGCAATATATTAACTTTGACTTGCATTGTCTCTGAAAGACTGATTTGTCAACACTTAAGTACATCTCTTCTATAACCAGCACAAATGAATCTAAGTGGAGGTATAGAGGCTATGAGATTCAACTCGACTAGATCCTTTGAATAATCACTGGTCATATATTATTTGAGCACAAATATGATTAGAAGTGATTAATTGGAGATCAAATAAAATAGAAATAAGTTGAGAATAGCAAGGATTAGAGGGAATATAGAAATGACCGTACAAAACTTGAAAATTTTGATTAAACTCTGAACTAAATGCTAGGAATTTATATAGGTTTTTAGGGATGTATATGAAGAATTACAAATCTTAGAAATGTCCCTGGAACGAAGAGGAAGAGAAACAAGCTGAAAAGAGGTAACTATGATTGAAGACGCACGTTGATTCTAGTACAATAGTTATAATTAATACACTAATTACTTAATATTTAGTACACAAATTAAGTAATAGTTGGTACATCAATCATCAATTAATTGTTACATCAACTACTACTCAATTTGTACACAATTATTGGTGTTTCTGTGTGCATACCGCTTGCTTCTTTGCTCCTTCAAACATGTCCAAACAAACATGGAAAAATTTAAGAAAATTCCTAAAAATACTAGAGATTATTTTAGGTGATATGGAAAAATTTGAAGAGATATGGATATCATTTGTGCGGTTTTAACAATTTCTAACTTTAATGACTTGATAAATAACAAACAACACGTATTTGTACATTTCTTCATTTTGGTTGATCTTCGAGTGTGGTTGTGGATTACATATGATTTTTTATCACCATAACGAGTCTTCTAAAATGCATATCTTCACTCATTAGCTTTGTGTTAATCTTTCCTATATAAATAGCTTTATTTGAGCTTCCATCAATTTTCATTATATTTCATTTTTTATATAGGTTCTACTGTATCTGAAAGAACTTGATAGGATTATTAGTAGCATCGACATATAGTTGTTATCATCAAAACACTATAAATGTTATCCTAATAGCTTTCTTGTACCAAAAAGTGAGTTTCTTTACATGCTCTTCTTTTCAATTTTGTTTTTCTTTATCCCCTCAGGACTAGGATGATAGTTTGTTAAAACTTAATCGTTGATCGATTGACATTAATAGGTCGACACTGATCCGTCGATGTCAAACTAAACTAGTGATTTCCTAAAAAGATCTTAAAAAACAATAAAATTACCGAGCTTCTCCCATACTTTAGGAAGAAGATAGTAAATTGGGTCATGGACCGGGGCTTTTCAAGCTATTAGAAGGTCTATTTTAAGTAGATCGACCATGCGACTAGGTAATATATTAAACCATGTGAAAATGTTAAGGATGTTGGTTGATCTTGTGCTTGCGAGGTGCCTCTATGGGGTGCGTCGAAGTCTTAATCGCCCATCTTTATGATGGAGAGTGTGGTTGCTCCGAGTCTAAATCACCCATCTTTATGCAGGGGATTATGCTTGCCCCCGAGTCTTATGTAGTTTTTAAGCAAGGCAGTTCAGTAATTAGGTTGTGTTTCCATCTTTTATAGATGACCAAGGGAAAGAATGTAGTGGTTGAGGATCCCTTTGACATCGATCACCCATTTGAAGGTGCCCCTTCGAAGTTGGGAGGACAAGGACGAGGTAGTTGAAGCCTGGACTGAGCATGGCATCTCGGAGGTCATCCTGGTACATCCCATACAGGAGGATAGGGCAAACATTTTGCCCCAATATATCAGGATATTTTGTGCGCTTCCTAAATCTGCATCATATGACACCCACCCAACTTGCCCCCAGTGGCTACAGCTTATTGGTCACATTATTTATCATCTGACATGATTTGGTACTTCAGAGCCCACGCCTCTCTTCATCCGGGTTGTGTACAAGCTCCCTAAGCTCATCAATTGCTCCGAGGGTTAATACTACCACCTATAGAGTCACATCACCTTAGCTATAATCTTTTGTCTACCGGACAATGTGGTCGACTACTATGATCATTTCTTTTTTCTTCCTATCATCATCAATCCTATCCTCCAAGTTGGGAGTTCAAAACCCCATGTGTACATTTCTTTGTTCTTGTTTCAAATCCTAACCATAAGTCTGCTTTATGCCTTTGTTCTAATCTTGTTCGTTTTCTTGATATAGTGCTCCTAGGAAATTTGGTAGAGGATCATTCTATGTTTTCTGGATGGATTGAAGCCATCTTTAAAATAGAGGACAATTAGAGGAATGTAGCACTACTTTTGACAGACTCCAATTTGCTTTAAGTTGGGCTACTATGGCCAGACCAGTCCATGTAGAGGTAGAAAGTTAGGGGACCAAAGCTCAAGGGAAGAAAGGAAGTAGCGGCCACGATTACTGTAGTAACAGGAGCGACCAAAGATTGCAGAAGGGCGGTGCAAGGTTAGTTAAGGCCAACCTGGATCAAGGCGTGGGATCAAGCTCGACATTAAGCATCTAAGTCGACAAGGGTGAGTGGACAGTCTACTACCCGCGCTTATATGACAACGTGGATAACGAAATATTAGGAACTGTACTGGTCAAGAGGGGCTGTGGATGAGTGTTTGAACCAAGGAATGTAACGTCCCTTGGTTTTCTAATAATACTAGCACAACTAAGATCGCAGAGGAAGAGAGGATCGGGGCATGGAACAAAGCCTCTAAACACCTAGAGAGCACGAACTCCCCTGATGAAGTCCCTCCTCCTTTTGGGTTTGCTAATCAACCTTAGTCGTTTCGCCTAGCACACACCTATCTTAAGTGGCATAGAGTGATGATAGTGATACCGAATCTTATTTCCCCTTTAGTTAGGAAGAGGCATCATACTCCATTGAAAGGTAGTTAGAATTTTCCTTTTTTGCTTTATTTGCTTGTAGTCATTTTATTTCCACTGCTTTATATACTGCACTTTTTATTATGCACTTAAGTCCTAATTAGTTATTGACTCGCTTTTTCTTTATTTATTTATTATGGTTCAGCTAGACTTTTCTACTTTGGAAGGTTCTTCCCAATTTACTACAACCTCAAACCGGACCCCACAACAATAAAGTGCCGCGTCGACTACCCTAGGGAGGGAACCATCCCAACTACGCCATGTGTCTCAACTGTCATTCCCCGCCTCAATCTTTCGCCAGATGAATGCGTCTCTCTTACCACTGTCTTTCCTCTGAGAGTCGCCATTGGATATTCTATCACCCACATTCTCAAGCGTCCCAGGACAAGCAAGGAAGGGCGGAGTCTAGTAGGGGCCAGCCCTACCCATATTTCTTCGTAAGGGAGGAAGAGCTAACGGACAACCAAAACATCCCACTTGTCATGGCCCTCCTTTCCCTTACTAGGGAGGTGACCTAGGACTGGGTTAAAAAGATCTTCCATACGGTATCTAGGACCATGGTGGAAATGATAGACCAAGTGCACCTACTAAAGTCGAGGTGGCTCAGAAATGAGATAGTGGCCATTCTTAAGGCTGACCTCCGAGAGGGCTTCTTGTTAAGTTTTTTTAAGCTTTCTTCATTTTCAAGGCTTCATTTTTTTTGAAGTGTACCTATTTTGTTGGCTAACTATTTTCTTAATAGGTCAGTGCCGTGTCTTTTGTATTAGATAAGAGGTGGTTGCACTCAACAAGTGAACCTTGGAGAAGGATAAGGCACATGTGCTTGAGGAGAGGAAGAGGGTGACCATCGAAAAGTGATTGGGGGAGGCAGTTACAGTGATGGATGCTGAGGCGGCGGCTAGGGCAATAGACAAGGCGTATCGAGAGGCAGTGGAGAAGGAATAGGAGGAGGAAGTCTCCCACCGTTAAGAGCTTGAGAGGGAGGTGGAGCAGTTGAAAACCCAACTAGTGGAGAAGGCAACAAAGGTAAGGAATCCCTAGAATTCCCTCCTACAACACCAGAGCTGCTTGACTGCCAATACTAGTTAAGCGGGGGTGAAAAATACAGAGGAGAAGTGGAATACCCAACTGACCACTATGACAAAGGGGTTTATTGCAGCTAACTTTCATTTGTCATTACTATGTGATTTCATCTCCACTCAAACTTTTAATGGGGTCTGCCAAGAGGTGGTGACGGACATGATGAATCTTAGCTGTTCGCCTCTCATAATCCTTGAGCTGGAGCAGATTGCTTCATTGTTAGCGACAGCCAACTACAAGGCTTCAGATCTTGAGGTTCCTAAGGAGATGATGCATGAGGATGGCTATCATATCTTTGAGTCTACTTCTCTGTTTTTTGCTTACTTTTGTAACTCTTATTATGATGGGAGACATCCATCTTTGTATTGAACATATTTATATTAATGAAGATTTCTTTCTTGTTTAACACTCGTGCTTATTGTGATGTCTTTTGTTTAAATATGCATGCATGTGTATGTGCTTAATTGCTAAGTGTTGTAACTTTTTTGTTCATTATGCTCTATATATGTATGTATGTATGTATGTATTGGGTTACATGTGTAGTGCTTGGAGTTTGGTAATGCCAGTTGAGAACAAACACTTAGAGAAATATGGACTTTTGTAGATAGTAAAGGCAAAGTACTTGTGTGAGTGATTTATGTACGCTTATAAAAAAGTTAGAATATTAAAGGGTAAAAGTTTCAAAATTAGCTTTATAGTTCATCCCTATCTTTATTAGGGTGAATATTTGCGAGTGGAGTAGCATAATCGTGTGTGTACCCCTTGACTGATCGGGCAACTGTTCTTGTATGCATAAATATCTTAGAACCGTGTTGATTGATTTACATGCATTGGGTCTTTATCATTTGGTTTCAAGCCCCATCATAGTGGGGCTGCTCCACTAAAAGGTGAAGATAAGTTCTGGATAGCCTAACCCCTTTAACATGGAGCCGCTCTAACTTGGCGGAGCCAACAACAAGACAGATGCAAGAATCGGGACAAATACGAGGTAATCATGCCTATCTTTGCACTAGTGCCCGTTACCCTCTTGAGGGAACATGCAGCATCACAGATGATGGGATTGGGGCCACTACTTAGGTGATTGCACTAGTAGTTCACTGATGCCTAGTTCTACTCTTAGGAGAATGGAAATACACCACGAACGCATGAATTAGGACCGCTCTTGGGTGGTCACACCATCTATGCACCGATGCCACCAGGAAGGGGTCGCTCTTGGGCGACACTCGTCTTTAGGTGCAGTCTTGAACATGGATGCTAAACTCACATGGTTTCATAATCGTTGCGGAATAAAAATTTTAAGGAAATTTTTTATTTAATGCAAGAATTACAAGTGTTGGTCGCCTTATAAATTTGGCCTACAAAAGTATTTTAAAAGTGCTTCATACATTTGGCTTACAAGAGTTTACACATAATATGCCCAGAGGTTTTCCAGTGTTTAGGCCCGTTGGATGTTGGTGCTATCAAGGTGAGTGAGGCAATACGCTCCATTGGTTAGAGCAGCACCAATCACATATAGCCCTCCTACTTAGGTCCCAGAACCCCACCGGTAGGGTTTTTTGTGTTGTCGAAGATTCATCATAGGACGAGATCGCCTGTATGAAGTTCTATTGTTTGACCTTAGTGGTGTAGTGTTTTGCAACCTTCCTTTTGTAGGTTTTTTTAGAGCTCTACTTCCAAGCTTTGCTCATCTAGAGCATCGAGGATTAGCCGCAATAGTTTTTCATTTTATTCCATAAAGTGAAAGAGGTGCCAAGGCAATGGGACATCCACTTCTATGGGAAACATTGCTTTATACCCTATGCTAGGAAAAAAGTGAATGTCCCATCGATGTCTGAGAAGAGGTTTGGTTTGACCAGAGGAAGAGTGGTAGATCTTCGGTCCAGTTTCCTTTAGCATTAGTTAATCATTTCTTTATGGTTGACTTGATTGTCTTGTTGACTGCCTCCACTTTCCTATTTATTTGGTGGTAGCAATGGAGGAGAAACATTTCTTGATCCCATATCTTTCACAAAACTCGAGGAACTAGCCACTTTCAAACTTGATATTGTTATCTGGATTGATCTTTTTTAGGAGACTGAAACAATAAATAATGTACTTGATAATGAAATTAAGGACCTTGGGCATGGTGACCTTGGCGAGGGGCTCTGCCTTGACCCATCTACTGAAGTAGTCAATGACAATTATTGCATGGTTGTATCTTCCCTTTGCATTCAGGTGCTTCCCGATCAGTTTATCCTTGACGTGTTAAACAACTGAGGGGAGGTAACTGGGGTCAATAAGTTAGGGGAAGCTCTGGGTATCTTTGCAAATCGTTGGCAGCGGTTGTGTTTCTTAATATAATCTACTGACTTATTAATCACGATCGACCAATAATACCTCTGCTGAACAGTCTTTTTGATGAGTCTTTGACCCCGATATGATCCCCACATAAGCCCTCGTGTAATTCCTCAAGGACTTGTTCAACTTTAGCTTGAGTGATGCAATGTTGGAATAGGGTGGAGTACCCTCTTTAGTATAGCTTGTCATCCATTACCGGGTATCTAGGTGCACGGTAGATAATTTTTCCTGGTTTATTTGCACACATCAGGGATCTTCCTGCTCACCAAGTATTTCAAGAGCGAAATCACTCAGTTGTCTTGGTGCTCGTCACTAATTTCTAAGGTGGCTGCCCTTGTTAAATGCATAGGTTTGCCTAATTTCTTATAGGACCCAAGGGTTTGTCTTTAGTGGATTACTTGTTGTCTTGGCCAGTTGGTCGGCCTTGGTGTTCTTCTCCCTAGGTATCTACTTTAGGTTGAAATCGAAGAAGGTGCTGATGAGCTTCTTGGCTTCGGCAACATATAGGGCTTGAGTTTTCCATTTAATTAGAACTGCTTAATGATTTGATTGATGATGAGTGAGGAGTCAATATATACTTGGATTATTTCAATTTTGAGTTTCTTCACCATGCGGAGATCGGTTAAATGACTTCATACTCAGCCTCATCATTTGTAGCTTTGAAATCCATTTTTTTTTGAAAAACAAATATCGTGCCTAACTTGGGCGATGAGGACCATGCTGGCTCCTGCTCTTTTCCGTCAGATGCCCCATCAACATATAATTACCGAAATGTTGATTGGTAGGTACTTGTTCCTTATTGTTGTTTGGGCTAGAGCATTCTGCAATGAAATCGACCAAGGATTGGCCTTTAATTATAGTGCAAGGGTGGAAGGTATTGTGATGTTGGTCGAGTTACATCGTACGCTTCAGGAGGTGGTCGACTCAGCACTTGTTTCAGGGGTTGATTTTTGAGTACTTTGATAGGGTAGGCTTGAAGGTATGAGAGGAGTTTGTGAGCAACCATAAGCAAGCAGTATGCTATCTCCAAACTGGAGTATCTTATTCCTGGACCCAACAACCTCTTACTGACATAATAGATTGGTCGTTGGATATGCTCTTCATCTTATACAGGGGTAGCGCTGATCGCGTGGTTAGTAACTATGAGGTAAAGGTAAATATCTTCCTTGTCCATAAGTCTGGAGAGGATGAGATTGTCACCAAATGATGTTTCAGTTCTTCAAATGTTTTATTGCACTCTTCTGTCCATATGAAATATTTTCCCTTCTTTATTATGTCAAAGAAGGGGATGCACCTATCTATTGCTCGAGATATGAAGTGGTTAAGTGTGACGACCATTCTATCAATAATTTGTACTTGTCTAATGGTGCAGGGAATTTGGATGTCTCTTGGTGCTTGAATTTGTTAGAACCATGTATATTGGTTTGATGAGAATGACGAGATAAATATTGGTACCGATGATTTTCCAAGTTTAAATATAATATAGTACAAAAACTACAGGAATTCTATTAAGATACATTACATGATGATCAACTAGAGATTAAGTATAGATAAATCAATACATGAACTCAAGTACGAGATCAAGCAGGTCAAGGAGATCAAAGGGAATCAAGTAGATCAAGAGGCATGAAGAAGTCAAAAAGATCAAGAAGAATAAAAGATATTCAAAGGCAAGGCTAGTAGAACACATGAGACTAAAGGGATAAAGGTCAGAAGAGTATAAAACAACAGTCAGTTAGTTTTAAAGTATATCAAGTCATAGATTTAATTTTTAAAGATCCCGTAATGATTCTTTGAATTTTCTCTTTAGAAACTCTTTATTATATTCTCCATAATCATCTTATAAAAGTTCTATTTTGGTTTTACAAGTTAAAAGATTTAAAAAATTATGAAGAAAATGCTATTTTACACTAGAATATGTCGACATATCCCCAAATGTATGTCAACATACTAGCCATTGGCTGTGACTTTTGATTTTAAATAGATGGACACTTCCTTTCACCTTTCGTAAAAAGATACCTCTTCATATTCTATATAAATGTCGTGGACAATGAATTTTTCAAGTAATTATCTCTCGTTTCTTCCACTCTTTATATTCATACTTTTTTTGCAAATAAGTCCATTTATTCACATACATTATACTTTGGGGATCCACTCTCTTTCTTACTATTTCTTTACGGATTTGCAATCTACAAAAAGGTTAGAGAGCCCACATATAATTCTCTATCATTTAATCCCCATTCTTATCCTATTCCTTAAAGAAATCAAAGATACATTGCTACTGGAGGTCTGTAGGAAATTATGTTGAAAATACTTGGAATTATGATCGAAAGATTCGATTTCTTATAGAAATCGCTATGCTATTTGTTTGTAAAGGTATGCCATCTGTAAAGTTAGGATTATATAGATGTGTTCTACCACCCGTGTAAAGTCGGGATGGGTATTTTTGCCACCTGTTTCGAAGTCAAAAAGCCCTATGTGTGTCCTGCCACCAGTGGAAAGTTAGGATAGGTTTTGCTTACCAGCTATGTCAAAGTCAAGTTGTAAAGGTTTACTCGCCATCCATGGAAGTGCAAGTTGGTTACAGTGAAATTATGTGTGGGCTACAAGACTGGATGTAAGATTGCGAATCCGAGCCAATATAAAATCCTTTGTGTATTCTCTTTATTTTACTACTTCTATTTACTACATTTATTATATTACTGCATGTGAATCTAATTATGTATTGATGATAAGTTTGATAATCATAAAGTAAATTGATAATAAGTTTAAAAACACTGTTCACCTCCCTTTAGTGTTACATTAGCCTTAAGATCTATTCCGCACAATATTTAGGTATCACATCATAATCCCACATTTGGTATTAAAGCGCTTTGGTTTTCAAAATTTCGTAATCTGAGTTTTGAAAAGTTTAAATGGCTAATAACACAAATACCCTATTTAATACTTTTATAGAAGGACAATCCACTACTGGACCACCACTCTAGGTAGAAATTATGCTTATTGGTCATGTATGATGAAAATCTATTTATAGTCAATTGGTTTAGATATATGAAATATCACAAAAACTGAGTACACTAACCCCAGACTAATTATGCACAATGTTCTAATGATCAAAAGGCACAACCACTCAACAATTGAAAGGCAATGAATATTTTATTCTATGCCCTAGATAAAAATGAGTTTAATAGATTGTGTGCTTGCAAAAGAGCAAATGAAATTTGGAGGACATTACAAGTCACACATGAAGACACAAGTAAGGTTGAGCAAATCAATATTTCTATGTTAACCAACCAGTTTTAGTTATTTAAAATGAAACGCAATGAATTTATTTCTGACATTATTCTAGATTTAAAGATATATTTCATGCTTAATTTCATAGGCAAAATATTTACTAAGGAAAACCAAGTCATAAGAATTCTAAATACGCTTTTAAGTTAATCGGATCAAAAGACTTTGGCAGTAGAAGAGGCTAACAATATAAGTGTTATGAAAGTAGAAGAGTTAATAGGTAATTTAGTATCTTATGAAATTCAGTTGCAGGGAGGAAAGAAAATCCAGGAAAATGAAAAGGAGTCACTTGCTTTCAATGCTACAACCGATGAATAAGGATCAGACGATGACAATGAAGAGATAACATTTATGGCAAGAAATTTTAGAAGATTTCTGAAATATAGAAGGAAGACTAAATTCAAATTAATTGAAAACAAAAACAAAAGCTCTAGAAGTTTAGTAAAATGTTTTGAATGTGATAAGTTTGGACATTTGAAAAGGGACTGCCTAATACTAAAGAAATCAAAGGACTTTCCAAACACGGATTCAATCTAAAAGAGGAAATGAGCATTTACAACAACTTAGGATGATTCTGACACCACTTTAAGCGACAAAAGTTCAAATGTAGAAATGCAGATTTATGCTTTATGACAAAAAAGAGCTCATAATAATTCACTAACACAAAAACTCCACTCTAATTTATTTTGATAATTAGGAATATATATATATATATATATATGTTAGTATATGTATAGTCAAATTTATAAAAATAAATAATATAATTAAAATCGAAAATATGCTTCAACTAGATAAATGATATTTAAATTCAAGAATAAAATAAATTTAGGTTTTTTATTATATATACACATATAGAATAAAATATAAATTTTGTTAAAATAAATTTATAAATAAATCAATCATAATATTTATCATATACGAGAATAAATACAAATAATTAAAATTTATTATTTAAATAAAACCAAATTTATAAATAAGTTAATATATAATTAAATATAAATAAAATATTTATTTAAAATACTTAAGAGAAATATGAATTAAATAAAATATTTTAAAAAGATGACAACACATTATAAAATATGGATAACGATTAATTAAACAAAATGTAACGATAATAAATAAATAGTCAAAATTTCGGCACATATGTCGACGTACATCAATGACCATGTCGGCATACACATGCCTGAAATGGTAAACCTTTCAAAATTCAAAATTTTGAAATTCCCACTCTTTTTCACCAATTCAAATTTCAACATGACACCTTTATCGACTGCCACTTGGCTATTCAAAGTCTATTTGATACTCTTATATCATCCATCCATTCATTCATTCATTCATTCATTCATTCACACATTGCTTTATTTCAAAATTCAAAAACAAAATCAATCTTCATTCTCTTTTTTCTCTATAAACAATGGCTTTATCCTCTCAAACTCCTATACTTATCACAAAAATTAGAAGTTGACTCTATAATGATGAAGAATCAATGAAAGCTTTCATCGATTACAATGAGTATGAAAATATATTTTTCGGTTAATTTGTAAAATTTGATGATTTCCCCCCTCATGATTTGCTTTCTCGTTCTATGGAAAATGGTAATTTCGGTTTGAATGATTCTACTCAACTTAATTTTCCTTGTTATGCTAATCTTCAAAAAATGTTTTTTGTGAATTTACATGGTAAATTTTATCAAGGAAATGATGGTCAAATTTGAAGTAGTGTGAAAGGCATTATAATTATTTTGGATGCAAATTTACTTGATGAAATTTTACGTTGCAAAAATAGTGGAAATGATCTTCTGTAGGAAGAAATTAATTATGATAATCGTGAAACTGTAGTGAAACTTATTTTAATTTGGGTGGAAGCGAATTATTTGATCAGGATCTAGTATTGTTTATTTAGATACCAATGCAACTTAAAAACAATTATGCAATCTCATAGACACAATAGCAGAAATAAGAGACACAGAAGATTTGACATGGTTCGGATATGAATATCCTACGTCCACGGAGACCCAACAACTTCTTTTATTCAGCAAGTACAAGAGATTACAAGCCACTCAAGATTAGAGAGTTAAACATATATGGAGATTCTCCCAAATCTATCACTCAATTGAAGAGTTACAAAATAAAGCACAAAAATTGGTAGAGTTTTTGCTCTCTAAATTGTCCACCATTAAAGTGTATAAACTCCGGTATTTATAGAATGAGAAAGTGAGCAGGGTAGCTGCAACATATCAACTCTGAGATCTGGTTCAGCAAAGATTGGTTCGGCAATCATCTGGTTCGACATCTGTACATTGGATTTGGGGGCCGGCATAGCATACCCGAACCAAAAAATCTAGAGCGGCAACACTTTGGTTCGGTATTTCTACCGAACCAAAAAATTTGGACCGGCAAAACTTGGACCGGCATAGCACCTTCAATCTGAAGCGGCATCTTCCCGAACCACAAATCTGGACCGGCATAGCACCTTCAATCTAGAGCAGCATCTTCCCGAACCGCAAATCTGGACCGGCATCCATACTTCCCTCTGCTAAAAATACTCATCACCGAACGAAATCCACTCCTCCATTGAACCAAACATTTGGTTCGGTATCACAATGACTATCAGACGAAATTTCTACTTCATCAAACAACCATCTCTTCTCCTCTCAACTACCGAGCCATTCATCACCGGACCAGATTTCTGGTCTGGCATTTCCACCACGGAACGAAATTCCTGGTTCGCCTAGAAGCCCTAGCACATCACCGGACGACATTGCTTCTTCCTCCTCGTCGGCCTAGGGTTTCATGACTTCTCCAATTTGTTATGTACATGTTTGAATCGCTCAATTTTAACACTCCACCTTGATTCAAATATGCATGTTTCATCATCAAACAATCAACATAGAAGTTGTTAGGTCTAGCACTCCATGGCGCTCAAGTAACAGGAATCAAACTGATTAAGTTTGAGCAATGCTCAAACTTGTCTTTTGGAAGTGACTTTGTCATCATATCTGAAGGATTATCCAAAGTACTCACCTTTAACAATTTGTCGACCTTGCTTTGTTCTTCCTCAAGCATAAGAAAGAAACCTCTAACATCAATGTGCTTTGTCCCTAAACTATAAGCTTGATTCTCTACAAGATGAATTGCACTCTGACTGTTTGAAAATAGCTCTACTGTCAGCTGCACTACTGAAAGATCATCCAACAACTGAAGTAAGTATAATCCTTCCTTTGTTGCTTCCACAATCGATATCAACTCTGCTTCGGTAGTCGACAAAGCTACAATAGATTGCAGCTTTGATCTCCATGAAATCGAGCCTATAACAAGTGTGAAAACATAGCCCGACACTGACTTCCTAGTATCTCTATCCCCAGCATATTCAGAATCACAGTATCCTCTAAGAGAGATGTCACCATCCACTCCACCATATAACAAGCCCACCGAAGAAGTGCCTCGAAGATATCTAAGAATCCACTTCACTGCTTGCCAATGCTCTTTGCCTGGGTTAGACATATATCGACTCACAACACCCACTGCATGGGCCAAATCGGGTCTTGTGCACACCATCGCATACATAAGACTACCAACGGCACTAGAATAAGGTATATCAGCCATATACCTTTTGTCTTCTTCCGATGACGGAGATAAGTCTTTTGACAACTTAAAATGAGAGCCTAATGGAGTGTCAATCGGTTTAGCTTTCTCCATACCAAATCGAGCGAGGACCTACTCGATGTACTGCGCCTGAGTGTGTCTTAACTCTCTCCGCTTCTTATCCCTGCTTATCTCCATACCCAATATTCTTTGTGCTTTTCCCAAATCCTTCTTGTCAAACTCTCTACCGAGCTCTGCTTTCAACTTCTTAATTCTGACCATACTCCGAGATGCAATCAGCATATCATTAACATATAACACAAATAAATCATATCACCATCACATCTTCTGAAATAAACACACCGGTCTTTGAAACTTTTGGAGTATCCCTGTGAAAGCATAAACTTATCAAACCTCTTATACCATAGTCTAGGAGACTGCTTTAGTCCATATAGAGATTTGTTGAGTTTGCAAACATAATATGGTCTGCTACTATCAATGAACCCTTTCAGCTGCTTTAAATAAATCTCCTCATCTAGATCACCATGCAAGAATGAAGTTTTGACATCTAGTTGCTCTAATTCCATATCATAATGAGCAACTAATGCTAAGAGAATACGAATAGAAGTATGCCTAACCACTGGAGCAAAGATATCATGATACTCTACCCCCTTCTTCTGAACATACCCCTTTGTGACTAATCTTGCCATGTATTAGAAATCACCATTTTCACCGTCTTTCACTCTATAGATCCACTTGCATCCAAAAATACCCTATTACAACGCCCTTTTTACAACAGGCATTGGTTGCCCGTTGTAATAGACGGCTATTACAACGGTCCATTCAGGCCCGTTGTAAAAGATGCCACATACAACACCCTTTTTACAACGGGCATCGGTTGCCCGCTGTAATAGAAGGCTATTACAACAGTCCATTCAGGCCCGTTGTAATAGGTGCCAATTTTACAACGGGCTAAAAACGTCTGTTGTAATAGCTGCCAATCGAAACCCTAATTTTCAATTAAAAAAACAAGGCTGACCCTTTTATTTCGTTCCTCTACTTTTCTCTGTAAAAATGTTGGCCTCAAAGCCGATGTCGCTTGCCTCAGACCGCCTCAAATCCAACGTTGCCTGCCTCAGACTATCTCATCGTCAATAGCCATCATTCAGCGTGTATTACTCAGGAAAGCACGGTTTTCAACAACCGATTGAGCCTTAAACTCTTGGTCCAATCAGATTTTTGTTCCTCGTAACTTCTGTCATTTTGATTCTATATATTTTAGATCTGTCCTTTGCAATGTCTAGATTCCGAAGCTCATTTGATCCGTCATTATTTTTACCGTCAATATTGGGTAAGAATTCTTTTTGTGTTTAAACTTTTGGATTTCTTAACAATATCGATATATCTCATTTTTCGTACTGTAACAACTACTGAAAAGGTATTTATGAAGCTTGTCAAAGCTGCAATTCGTAATGTTGGGGATTAATTTCTTGCTTACGACATGATTCTTTATCTTTATTTGAAGTATGATCTTACCTGGAAGGTTGATTTAGATTCTTCGGTTAAGGAGTTCAACCTTTGAAAACTCAAAACACGATTATGCTTGATATTCTGCACTAACAAGTGAAAAGTGAAACCAATATTTGCTACTAAGTAACATTTTTCATCTTGTTGTTTTTTGTCGGAATAAATTGTTTGTCTATCAGTTTTTATTACTCGATATTATATCACGAATTATGGTCTTCTTTTCATTAGTGTTTTGTAGTGGTAACTGTAATAACACTACATTTATTTATTTTAAAAAAATCAGCATTAAAATTCAGCTCGCCCCTTTGTTAATTCTTGCATTCGCCATTGCTTTCAATAACATAAATACCCTATCATAGCAGTTGAATAGCGCAAAATCCGTTGACCTGTAGGTTACTGTAGTCTTGAGGCTTTGCCTGGAACAAATTCTCTAAAGATATTGTTTATTTGATGTTCCTACTTTCTAGTATTTGTTTTATGTGACATGACTTTTGCATAGGTTATAGCTTCTTGCTTATTATGTTGTTTGTGAGTGCTGAGTAAATCAAGTGCAACCTGGGTTAGCCACTGCACCAAAATTTGTGTTACAAAAGATGTAACAATGAATTTAAAATTTAAACTTTCCAGATCAGATGGATAAGATGGATTTGGCTACTTTCCGAAAAGCTCGACAGCACCGGAGATATAAAGAACGTTCTGATCACCAACGGTGGGGACGATTTTGCAGATCCAAGCTCGATAGCGCTTGATAAGATGGTCAGATGCTATTTAGAGCACAATAACAATGGAAGGGGAAACATGTATAATTGTTTTCATGGCGCTTGTGATGATCTCTCGGATGTTGATGATCTCGCCACTTCCAGGAACTGTACCCGTTTCCGACGCAGGCGACTTACTGAAGGTAGTGGTACCTACTTCGAATTTGTTAATCCCAAATTTATTTAGAATTTTAATTTATTTTTGTTGGGTTATAGGGATTGGTAGTATGCTCTAGTAGCACAGAATGGAATCTAACAGCTGATACAAATTAAACCATGGAGATGTTTGTGAATGTAAAATCCAAAGAAGAATTAAGAAGGATGTTAGTGAAAAATTTGAAACTAATTGGATATGATACTGAAGTTTGCACGTCTAAGTGGGACAAATCGCCTACATATCCTGCTGGTATGTTTCTTCTTCAAGATTCATTATAAACATAACATTGATATTGGAAATTTTTATTAACCTTGCTGCTTTAATTTTGTTTTTTTTGGGTAAATTTTACTTTAATCATTTCTGTAGAACAGTTGTTCAACGTGGCAAAAGATAAACTTCAAATCCAACATTTGTTAAGCCATGTATTAAATAAGATAGATGCTTTATAAATTTAAACTGTTGAAAAAAAAGATTATACTTTTGTTTGCTTCATAAGATAGGTGTAGCTGGTGCTGAAGCTGTAGGTGTTCCTGTCTCCGATTCTGGCATTTTGTGTCTTACAATGTAAAATTATTTTTATTTTTATTATTATTTTTGGGTTTTTTTGGGTGTGAATTTGGAGTGGACGAAAAACTTTACATGTTACTGAGGTTTTTATAAATTTTCGCTATGGTTTAAATGGTAAAATTGTGTCTAGTTACAGACACAATGGACGATTACTTGCTAAGATACATGAATGAAATTGATACAGCTATTTAATTTTTTTTGAGGATTTTTTGGTTGGATTTGAAGAGTAGAAAGGCTTAGATTACATGATCTAGTGGTTTTTGTTAAGGATTTTCTAAGGAAGATGAAATAGAAAGCAAGCCAGCTTCAAAACGACTGAATTATGAAACTATCACCAAAGAAATGTGGATGAAAGCTATTTTGATTCTTCGAAATAACTAGAAAGTATTAGTTTCAATTGACAAACTTGATGAAGGAAATAGAAACAGCAAATGGAAGAAGGATGTATGAAGATATAGAAATTTATGAGAGGGGGGTGTAAGATTATATAGAGGAGCAGGTCAATGTCTTTAATTTCACAGCTTGTACACTCGCATCTCAAGAATAATTTATTTTTCAAACAAGCCCATAAATAATATGTATTCCATCTACTTCATTATTACAGCGAAGTTAGCTATAAGTGGAGTTTAATGTATTTAAGTTTTAGTTTAATTTAATAGGTATAGGGTTGACTGTATGGAATTGAATATATACATTATCCGTATGAGATTTTTATTGTATATTACTCACAAATTTCAAAGCTAAAATGCAGGCTGGTACTAGTAGGATGAAAAGAGGACCAAAGCAAGAGCATTTCATTTTCAAATGATCACTATACATAAAAATTAATGCAAGATATGATTTTTAATCTTATATTTATATTTAATATTCAGGACAATACCTTGCTAAATGAAAATAATCACTAGTTCCCAGTTCCAACTTCCACCTACAAAGGCTTTGCTTCATGGACAAAGTTTTGGAGCATTGTTCGGGCCACCTATGTTTCTTGACTGTGTTGCTCTTATAGTTGATGATGTGCACCGTGACTTCCATCTGTGTATGGTGCATGTGAAAGAGTCTGATTGGACTGAGGTTAGTCTGCCTGAAGAAGAGAATTTGCTAGACTATAAGGATAAATGGCTTGGAGCTGCGTACTATGTGGGTAAGTTCTATTGTTTTACAAGAATGAACTTTGAAAAGGTAGTTATGATCGATGTGGATATATCTATACCTTCTGCAAGGGTGGTGCCCATGGATTTTGACCTCTGGGATGATGAAATTTTGGGTAATATGGTAGATGAGGATTCCTACTTGGCTGAATTCCGTGATGAGCTTTTTTTGGTTCTGCAGCTTAGTAACCTGAAGGTTCTGATTTTGAAGGCAGACTTGTCTAGAATGGGATGGTATGAAATTGAAGGTGGCATTGGTGATCGTGTGATCTGTATTGGTAATGGTGGTTCATTGTGTATGTTATCCTCTGATGTCAGTGGTTTTAATGGAAACTGCATTTATGACTTCAAGCGTTCGCAAGTGTTTAACTTTGGTACAACGCAATGGATGGATGATCGTATCTTCTCTTTGCAACAATAAGAGCGAAATTTTAGTCAGCAAAATTGTCACTGGCTTGCAAAATGACAGTAGTGAGGCGATGCATTGATCCTTGGTTTGCAAAATCCAGTAGATGTCCTATTTGCCAAGGTACTATTTTCTAATATAGAGGTGATGCATACAATAATATAAAAAAGCATTTAATTTTGTAAACAAAGGAAAAAGAAAGAACACGTTTTTATGAATTATATAATGTTTTTGCTAATTTGCTTATGCAAAGAAGTCTTTTAGCATGAATTTTGCAAATGTAAGCGTGCATGCAGTGATCCATGGTTTTGAAGATCAGATAAATGTACTGTTTGTCAAGGTCTTTTTTTTCATTTTTTTGAGATGGAATGGATGTAGATAGTTTGATTTAGTGTTGTAAAGCTAGTTTGTTTCCTATTAATTTATATGATATTCTTGCTAGTTGTTAATTTGCTGGCTTGTCCTCTAAATCCTGATTTCATATAATTGTTTGATGTTTTTGTTAATTATATAATTGTTGTTCATGTTTTGATTCCAATACTGCTTTTTGTTTATTTCTGATGTTTCTTACCTTGAAAGTGAAGGTAAATGGAAAACTTTTCATATGCATTAATTTGTTCAGATAATGACTGCATTGTTTACTTCATTGAAATTAAGAGGAGAGAACAGTTGGTATTTTGCCAACTATATTTGCTAATGAGAAATACTTGCATGAAATGGAAATGGTGGTGTCATCATTTGAAGCAGTCGCAGGAGTAGGAGCAGCTTCTTCATACACAACACTAACGATTCAAGCGATGTCTAAACATTTCTCGAACTTTAGACATGCCATTATCACTCAAATTAACAATTGTTCTTCAACTTCAAAGCTTCAACACCTAAAACATAAAAGAGATGATACACTATTTCAGCCTCAAGCTGGCTTCATGAGCAGTAGTAGTAGAACACCACAAATATGGAGAGCGGTAAGAGGATTGCCAGAAGATTCTGTCTCTAAACTTCGAGCATGGCTTTTCCACCACTTTCTTCACCCGTATGTCCCTTTCTTCTTTCTTATCATCTACTTAAATCATTTTTCTGCTTAAATTTTTATGTCATTAATTCATACATGGCTTATACTAATCCAGAGCATGTTTGATAACTTCTTAGAAGTAACATAAACAACTTATGAGTAGTTTCAGAGCTTATAAGGAGGCATAATTAGCTTTGAAGTTTTTTTTGAAAGAAAAGTACGCTATTTGTTGCTCAAAAGGTGTGATATTTGAACTTTTGTATTTCCAAATTTCAATTTCAAATTTTCAAACTATACACTGAAATTTTCTTTTTTAAATTACAAGTCAAAAGTTTATCAACTTAACCTTTTGTCTTTCTGAAAGAAGGACGACTTTTGAAATAAGGGAACTCTTTTTACCTTTTGTTTGCGTAGGGGGGCATAAGTTACATAAGCGTACTAACTAATGTTGTAACTAACAGCTACCCAAGCGACGAAGAGAAACTTACACTTGCTTCACAAACTGGCTTAACCCGAAACCAGGTAATTTTTATTTTATTTTCTATTTTTTTATTACATATATTCGAATCGATCAACCTTGATCCTCTAATATTATTATTATTCATGATTATAAATATTGTTTCAATTATCATCTATAGATATCAAATTGGTTCATAAATGCTCGTGTTCGACTGTGGAAGCCTATGATTGAAGATATGTACAAAGAAGAGTTTGGTGAAGGTATTTGAACATTATGGATTAATATTCTTTATGGATGATAACTTTTAGCATGCACTCGTACATTGAAGAATCTGGAATTAGAAAAATGCACTCATATTATTGGTTTGGTTAGGCTAGATATGTTATCTTTCAGAAACTTTCAGGCAAATAGTTTGTTAACCTAATATAGACTGCTTAGTGTTATTTTTTTTCTTTTTCAATAGACTTTAATATTTGGTGGGTTTGATATGGTTTTGAGTACATATTGTTCTATTTCATTTCATACTTCTATGTCATGGACCATGTGCTCTTTAATTTTTTGGCTATAAATTGGTTTTTCGGTAGACTGCATTTTTTGGTGAATTTTTTTCAGTTATATCTGTCAAATTAGAAAGGACAAAATGCTAAGTAATATTTATACATAACAAACTCTTTGATCACAAGAAGATTTCAATGATATGACATTTTCATATATAACTCAAAACATAGACGATTTGACAAACTTACCTATATACATGTCATGATTCTTTTTTTAACGGTACACAGCTAATGAATTGGCTAGTCTAGCAAGCGGTCACTCAAATGATACTAATTTTGATTCTCCGTACTCCATAAAAGCCAGAAATAGGATATATGCTTTGAAATTCTTTGAGATATCTCATCAAATTTAATAGTTGCAATCTGTGTAGGCATATCCATTTATGTAGTATGATTTTGGTTTCTATTACAGGGGTTCGATGTGCCTCTATGGAAGAAAATTCTTGGCAGAACGTTGACAGGCATGTAATTGTCTCAGTTTTGATAAGCTCCTGGTTACTATCATTCAGGTTCAATGTATTAACATTCAGTTGGTATTTTCTTATTACTTTGTAGGTGGCAAGCCAGACGATATAACAGTGATAGTTGGTCAAAGAGGCCGTTGGATCAACCGTTGCGTGACATAAAGACTTCATCTCTGTGGTATAGTATGATTGTACTTAGAACATGATATTTGTAGCGGACTGTTATGTGTTAATGCTTTATGTATTTGGCATGTAAACTTATCTAACCTTTTGGAGTGTTAGAATTCTATGACTCTAGCTTTTAGTCTTTTCGTATGTGATTTTAATTATTTTACGACAATATTTAGTATTAGTATGAATGTATTGCATGGATGCTGCTGTAATTTTTTTTAAAATTTGCATTTATTTTGCAACGGGCAATGTGCGTTGTTATAGGAGCTTTTTACAACGATCAATGCATGTTGTGAAACATGCTATGCAACTAGCATGGTTAGTCTATTGCAACGGGTTTTGGCCATTGTATTATAGTCTATTACAACGGTCATAACCCGCTGTAAAAAGGTATACTGTAACGGTTTTTACAACGTGCTTTGCCCGTTGTAAAATGTGGTGGATCTATTACAACGAGGCCTATTACAATGGGCACATTCCCGTTGCGAAAACCATATTACAACGGGCATTGCCCGTTGTAAAAAGACTGTTTTGTTGTAGTGATCCAATAGCTCTCTTGTCGGTGGGAAGAGGCACCAAATACCAAGTATGATTTCTCTGCAATGATTCAATCTCCTCCTCCATAGCAACTAACCAACTGGAACTGTTAACTGATGCGATAGCTTCTCTATAACCACAGGGCTCATCATGGACACCACTCAAAGCATATTTTGCCATATCATCGAAGTTAATGTCTTCGATGCTCAATCCAACAAACTCATCAAGCCACTTAGGCTTTCTTCTTTGTCTGACAGGCCTAGGTTCTGAATGAGCTCCACCTTGAGTCTGATCCTTTGTACCAACATCGGTATTATCATCATCAGCCATGGTGTCATCGGAAACACCATCTGAACGTCTATGGAAAGAATCAACAGATGACTTGCTTTGTGTCTGGTATTCTTCACATATCCTCTCATTGTCATCCGATGAGGAAGGCTCCACCTTCAACATGGCCTTCTCATCAAAAGTCACATGACTGCTCATAACGATCTTCTTGCTAATAGGACACCACAACCTATATCCCTACACTCCTCTCCTATAACCTAGAAAGATACACTTGCGAGCTCTAGGTTCCAGCTTCCCTTTACTCTCATGCACATAAGCTGGGCAACTAAACATTTTGAGAAATGAATAGCTAACAAGCTCTCCTTTCCATTCTTCTTCAGGGATCTTCATATCTATGGCAGTAGAAAGTGTGCAGTTGATGTGGAAAGCCGCCATAGATAAAGCTTCAGCCCAAAATCCCTTCTTCAATTTAGCAGTCAGTCTGAGGCATCTTGTTCTCTCCAATAATGTCTGATTCATCCTTTCTGCAACTCCATTAGACTGGGGGTCGCCTGGTGTAGTGTAATGCCTCTTAATGCCTTCAAACTCACAATAATCGATGAATTCCCGTGATACAAATTCACCGCCATTATCTGAATGGAGAACTTTCAATTTCTTCCCTGACTGCTTCTCAACAATAGATTTCCACTTTTGAAACCCGGCAAAGGTTTCACTCTTTGACTGAAGAAAGTATACCCATACTTTATGAGAGAAATCATCTATAAATGAAACGAATACCTGGCTCCACCTAAAGACTGACAAAGGGAGGGACCCCAAACATCTTTATGAACATACTCCAGGACAACTTTTGCTTTATGCTCTCCTGTACCAATAGAAATCTTTGTCTCCTTTACAAGAACACACTCTTCACAAAATCCAAGTTTTGAATGATGAACTCCATCAATCAATCCTCATTTTCTCAACCCATCCATTATGCGCTCACCGATATAACCCATCCGTAAGTGCCATAATCTGGAAGAATCCGAATCAACAGATGTAACAGAAGCTGATTCACCAACTACAGTAATGCCCTTTAATATATAAAGATTTCCTGCCCTCACACCTCTCATAACAATCATGGAACCCTTCGATATATTCATTTTCTCTCCTTCCACTACAATCTTCAAATCAAATCTACTCAATGCCCCAACAAAAATCAAGCTCCTCCTCAAATCAGGTACATGTCTAACATCAGTGATCGTACGAATAACACCGTCAAACATCCTAATCATCACACTACCAACACATCCCATATGGCAAGAAGCATCAATACCCATTAGAACTTCTCCTCCATCAATTTAACGATAAGTGGAAAAGCAGTCCCTATCAGGTGTCATATGATAGGATGCCCCAGAATCAATTTGCCATAAGTTGCTCTTTCCAAAAGAGCCAGAGGCTAAAAATACATTGGTGTCACTCTCTGTATCTGATTTCTCTGCTGTAGAAGCCGAGGCTTGCTTCAGATCTTTTCTTCTACCTTCAAGCTTTGGACATTGTGCTATGAAGTTCCCTGGCTTCTTACAATAATGACAAGTCGACTTCTTAGGCCCCCTAGACTGGGACCGCAAAGAATTCCGTCCTCCACCTTTCTTCGACCTGCTTTGGCCTCTACCTCTCTGAACAGATAAGCCTTCGGTATCTCTATCCAAGCTAGTGCTCGCCAATCTACCTCTTAATACTTCATTATGAAGACCAGCCTTTACATCAGACAGGCTAATTTTACTGCGACCATAAATCATGGAATTAACAAAAGCAATATACTCCTTAGGCAAGGAACATAAGAGGATCACAGCTTGAGCCTCATCGGTAATATCAACTTCCGCTGCCTTCAGGTTCATATTCAAAGTGGTCAAAGCATCTACATGCTCCATGAGATCGGCTCCAGGCTTCATCTTGAACAAATAGAGTTGTTGCTGAAGAATAATCCGACTAGTGAGAGACTTGTCTTGATATGCATCCGATAATGCATCCCATAGTCCCTTCGCCATCTTCTTCTGAGAGAATTTTCTAAGAACTTCATCTAAAAGACTCAACCGAATTGTTGTGAGAGCTTCATCTTCCATCTCTTCCAAATCAGCTGCATCAATATCTTTCAGTTTCTCAAGCGCAGACACAACCTTATAAGTCTTCTCCTTCTTTAATACGACCTCCATCTTCATCTTCCAAGTACCAAAATCTCCCTTTCCGTCAAAACGTGTTACTCCATAATTGACACCAGATCTACCAACAAACTTACTGAAGTAGCCATTAATATCCAAAAAGAAACAATAACACTAGCTCCGATACCAAATTGTAGTGAAACTTATTTTAATTTGAGCGGAAGCAAATTATTTGATCAGGATCTAGTATTGTCTATTTAGATATCAATGCAACATAAAAAATCAATTATGCAATATGACAGACATAATAGCAGAAATAAGAGACACAAAAGATTTAACGTGGTTTGGATATGAATATCCTACGTCCATGAAGACCCAACAACTTCTTTTATTTAGCAAGTACAAGAGATTACAAGCTACTCAAGATTAGAGAGTTAAAACATATGTGGAGATTCTCCTTAATCTATCACTCAATTAAAGAGCTACAAAAGAGAGCATAGAAATTGGCAGAGTTTTTGCTCTCTAGATTGTCCACCATTACAGTGTAGAAGCTCCGGTATTTATAAAATGAGAAAGTGAGCAGGGCAGCTGCAACATATCAACTCTGAGATCTGGTTCGGCAAAGATTGGTTCGGCAACTATCTGGTTTGGCATCAGTACATTGGATTTGGGCCGGCATAGCATACCCGAACCAAAAAATCTAGAGTGGTAACACTTTGGTTCGGTATTTCTACCGAACCAAAAAAATCTGGACCGGCAAAACTTGGACCGGCATAGCACCTTCAATTTGGAGCGGCATCTTCCCGATCCACAAATCTGGACCAGCATCCATACTTCCCTCTGCTAAAAATACTCATCACCGAACGAAATCCACTCCTCCACCGAACCAAATATTTGGTTCAGTATCACAATGACTACCAGACGAGATTGCTACTTCATCAGACAACCATCTCTTCTCCTCATCAGCTACCGAGCCAATCATCACCGGACCAGATTTCTGGTCCGGCATTTCCACCACCGAACGAAATTCCTAGTTCTCCTAGATGCCCTAGCACGTCATCGAACGACATTGCTTCTTCCTCCTCGTCGACCTAGGGTTTCATGACTTCTCCAATATGGTTTGTACATGTTTGAATCGCTCAATTTCAATAGAAGCTTTACACGATTTGTATGAAAATGATTGCAAATTGAATTTAAAAGGAAAAATCATCGGCCAAAAGCAAGGTGTATGTTTGTACCAAAATTAGGCACAGCACTCTTCGGAAGTTTTTGAAGAGATAAAATGAAGAAATTAAATAGAAAGAGAGGAATTATCTAACAAAACTCCAAATTTCAGATATGAACATAATTAAAATGCAAGGAGACACAAGAATTTAGAGTGGTTCGGCGTATCGCCTACGTCCATTATGAAGTTGATAGCTTTATTGATCTTTCTTTGAAGATTACAAGTGAATTCAGTGAGTTACAACAAATAATTATGATTTGCAGCAGTGAATTTTGTTATTGGCAGCAGAAAGGGAGTTCAGATCTGGATTCGGTAGAGTCTGGACGTTGGAGCATTCAAAGAAGAAGAAGCCCTTTTTCTGTATGCCCTGGGGCTCTATTTATAGGTGTAGGAGGCTAGTATTTCGCTCAGATCTTGGGAGACCCTCTCTGGCACGTGATCAGGCCCGCGCGCCCAAGCCCGTGAAGTTTCGGTCCGATCCGTGATCGATACGAACGGATTTCGTATCGATCAAGATTGCGTCCGATGGAATCGAAATTTGGCATGGACATTCTTTAGCATGTACTTAAGCTTCTGTCAAAATTTCGTAGCATTTGGACTTGTAGATCTGATCGATACGAAATGGGATTCTCGGTTGGCTGTTTTGTTCGTCTCCCTCACTTCGACTCGCTCTTATTCGACTCGGTTCTGTTTGACTCAATGACGTGGCATTTATTCGTATCGAATGTTGTGCCTTGCTTCGCATTGATGGATACAAAGTGGAGCGAGTCGAACAGCGGTTCTCTGATGGGCGCGAAGTGGAGCGAGTCGAAGTGGAGCGAGTCGAACAGTGGTTCTCTGATGGACGCGTAGTGGAGCGAGTCGAATAGTGGTTCTCTGATGGACGCGATGTGGAGCGAGTCGAAGTGGAGCGGTCGAACAGTGGTTCTCTGATGGACGCAAAGTGGAGCGAGTCGAACAGTGGTTGGTTTTCATCCAATTTTGTATCGTTCGTAACTTGAACATACGAGCTCGAATTGACTTGAAATTTGGAACGATGGCTCCCATAGCTTCGCTTGTCGTGTCATATCAATTTTGGCTTGATCCGGGCTCGGACAAAATTCATCGATATCCATAGTGAACCTTCGTATAACCGATTTTCTAAATGAACTGTCTTTGGTTTCTAGTCAAGTTCTTGGTGTCACGGCCTTGCCAAAAGGCGGGATAATAGTGTATGAGTTTGATATTTCAATAAAGTATAACTTCCCGAACCTAGAATTATAATAATCTTACTTCAAGCAATAAACTCTTCGGGAGTTATTTGAAGAGATAAAATGAAGATTATAAATGTAAAACAGAGGTTATCTAACAAAAACTCCAACAAACAGAAATGTAAAATGCACAGACAAGCAATTTAGAGTGGTTCGGCGTATAGCCTACGTCCACTATGAAGTTTTGATGATTTTATTGATTCTCTTTCAATGATTACAAGCGGTTACAGCAATGAACAACGGATTACAGATTAGAATTCGAAATTGACAGCAAAAGTAGGATGCAAATCTCAATCCGGTAGAGTCTGGACGCTTCAGAGAAAAAAGACCCTTTTTCTGTTGATTCTGGGGCTCTATTTATAGGCGTAGGAAGCTCAAATCTCGCTCAAACTCCGGGAGAATTGGTCTGGCACGTGAGTGGACCCATTCGACTATTTCCAGAAAGTTTCAAGTCGATCTGTGATCGATACGAAGTCAGCTCGTATCGATCAAGATGAACTCCAATTGGGCTCAAACTTGGTGGACACGATCCTCAGCATGTATGAGAGCTTCCCTTAAAATTTCATTGAATTTGGATCAGTAGATCATGAGATATGGTCGATACGAACTGAGATTCCTCATAGGCTGTCTGGTTCGAATCCATGAATTCGACTCCATCTGTTCGCTTCGCTGGCTGCACGTGCTCTTGAAGTGAGGTGGCGCGCGCGCTTCGTCTCGATCCGGTCTTTGCGCCGCATTGACTGCTTCGACTCCAGGCATCTCGCCTTGTTTACTTCGATGGACGACACGTCACCCTAGTTGGTTGACCCGTTGGATGTGAACAAGTCATGGGTCGCGGGTTCGAAGCAAGGCTCTCTAGTGGATACGAAGCGTAGCGCCAAGATGGACACGAAGTGTAGCGCCTCGATGGATACGTAGCGTAGTGCCTCGATGGATACGAAGCAGATTGTTGGCTGAAGGATACGAAGTGCTTCAATTGCTGATGTGTACGAAGTCCATCGATACGAGCTCGATGGATGCGAAGGAAATCGAGTCGAACCTGGGTATCTCGATGGATTCAAGGCTGATTGGTGCGAACCTTAATTGATTCGAACCAGGGCTTCGGTGATGGATATGAAATGGACACTTCTGATGGATACGAAAACATGCTTTTCCCTCCAACTTGTATCCATCACATCTTGAGCATATGAACTCGGATTGACTTGAAACTTGGGACGTTGGCTTCCTTCGCTTTCCCAGTCATGTCATATCAATTGTAGCTTGATCCGGACTCGGACAGAATTCAGCGACATCCATGACAAGCGATATTTGGAATCCAATCAACTCCTTGGTGTCCTGGCCTTGCCAAAAGGCAGGATAACATTTTCCCCCCAAAGCATGTCTTGTGAAAACATGATGTGCTTTGTAAAACCACAAGTTCGTGGATCGTTGTCCGTTTAGCCGGATATTGAGCGTTGCACCGGTCCCTTCTTGCATCGATCTGAGGTTTGAGATGAAACAGCAATTCGTGGTCTCTCCTGATTATCCTCTTGTATCGATTCCCTCATGAATCGATGTAGGAAGTCGGAAAGTACTTTTATGCATCGATGCATGCCGAACTGATCGATACGAATAATTGCTTGTCTCTATGAATTCTGATAGATACGAAAATCGCGTTCGTATCGACAGACCTGCTCTGTCGTGAATCGATGGCTCATAATTTGGATGTTTCGAAACGATGGTGTCTGGTGAACATTTCGCCTCGATGAATGTACAACTTGATGGATTCGAAGAGAGCGTTTGCACCAATCCATCGTATTCAAGTGGCTTTCCTATGCGCTACGAACCGATGAAGTCTGGTGGACTCGAAACGAGCGTGAGTATCGATGGATCCTGTTGTCGATTTGGCTTCGAAGGAGGCAGAGTCCCTAGGATTCGAAACTGGTATTCGCATCGTCCCTTGGATTCGAAATCGGCATTCGCTGGACTGGTTATGACCGGTCAAAACGACTGGGAGACGAAACGGCCCAATCTTCCTTTACCCTTCATATAAATACCTGGGACTTAGCCCATTCTCACTTTTTTACCTTCTACTTTTTACTGTCACTCCCTGTTCTGTTTTTCTACCTTCATATCGCTAGACTGAGAGATACAACTACGAGCTTTCGAATCGAACCAAACCTTCGATCCCCTGTGTGCAATCGCAAAAAATCAGGTAATTAATGGATAGAATCGCATAAATAATGACGAAACTCGAGATCTCAATCGTTCTTCTTGCTTCCACGGCCAGTTGTGATGAATCTGAGATCTGGACGAGAAAAAATGAGATTGGGGGATAGAGCGTGGCCATGGAGTTGAGATCCTTTTGGGGAAGAAGGAGCCACAAAGGAAATCAATGTTACCCCATTTCGTATCGGCCTGGATCGGGAGTGTTCAAATCGATATGGATTGCACACGTTCGCATCGATGTGGAGACGAAAGCGGCGATAGACGCGAAGCCATTGTTTTCAGATCGATGCGAATTTGGCAGACCTGATCGACGCGAATTGGCTCGCCTTCGATCGATACGACATGTATCGATTCGAATTCGATCGCTACGAAGCATCTTCACCTCAGCCTGATCGATACGAACGCATCAGCCTGAACTTGATCGGTACGAAGCACTCTCCCTCCAGCCCGATCGATACGAAACATTCCTACCACAAGACGATCGATACGAATGCATCGATTCGAACGTGGCCAGGCTGAACGGCGTGATCCCCCTGAACTGATACGAAAACAAAGTGCAGCGATCGATTCACGAACTAAAACTTGACGAACTTAGAGAATTTCTGAATATTTGAACACTTGATTCCGACGAGCTTCTGCCTTGCATAATTGAACTTGATCACAGAACTGCATATTTGACTGACTTTCGAAGCTCGTCGATGGAACTGCTATTTAACAGAAAAAGCATAACGATCTCCTTAATTTTGAACCGATCGTTAGTATCTGGACGGCCCGGTTGTGACGGTCAGCGATGACGGTCATGCCCAGTCTGACTCTCAGAGTTTTGTTGTTCATACACTTAAGCTCTTCTCGTTGAAATTTATCTGTTCAAGTTATGCACAACACCTGCACTGCACAACACATTCATGCACTTTACATTGGGGAATGCACGGGATTTTTATCATCTAATGATGGTTTCTCGTGAGTTAGCTAGTTATGGAACCGTCAAGTTCGCAGCAGCAAGAAACTCAGAACCTTATCCCTCCCAGACTTGAGATTCCGGACATCGAGGCCGAAGCTATTGGTCCAGCTCCGGATGAGTTGCCCGATGCGTCCTTCATTAATAGTCCGCCTGACTCTGTCCCGTCCAACATCTCTGAAGATATGCTAGGGAGAATATGTTTGAGGCATGGCTTATCGTTGGACGACGTGATGTTGCCTGGACCGGACGACAGACCACACAATCCTCCGGAGGGGTATACTGCCTTTAATCGACATGCATGTGCGGCTGGTACACTCCCTCCGTTCAATGATTACATAAGAGAAGTGTTGGCTTACTTGGACATCGTTCCGTCTCAACTGCATCCTAACGGACATGCTTCACTCAATGGCTTGTTCATCGCATTTATGGAATACCTTTACCGACCTCCCCGCCCGACCGAGATAAGATACCTCTTCAACTTCAAGAGTCGAATTGACAGCCCATCTTTTACATTTTTGGAGTCTGTTAGAAACTGCCAAGTTGTCACGGGGTCGTGGACTAGGCTGAGCTACTTCAAGTCAGAGTGTTTCTATGTCCGTTGTCCACCGGGGTTTGCCAGAAGATGGCTGTTTAGACGTAAGCATTGCCTTTTTCTCAAGTAATTGACGGGGCAATTTTTGAATGAAACTAAATTCATATCTCCTACTCTCTTTCTTTCAGCGATAATCCAGCGACCTGATGGCGGCTACTATAAAGAGATAGTTCGCGTCCTTCAAGAGGTCCCTAGCGAAGAAAGGAATATCGAGTTGCTACTGACGGACCAGAACCTTAGAGTTCTTGGGTTGATCGGGCAGAAGCAGAGCATAAGGCTCGACGGTGCACTAAAGACCGTCTCCAGGGAAAAGGTTAAGCAGAAGAAACCCAGGGTCGTGATAATTGAAGAACCCAACTCTGAAAGGACTCATACCGACGATGAACCGTTGGTCGGACCCGCTGATGCAACCCCGGATTCCGATGCCAAGAGGAAAGGCAAAGCAGTGGCCTCAAAACAGCCTAAGTCCGGGAGGCGGAAGTCTGTGGTTTTGCACCGTCCTTTGCCAGGAGTTAGAATTATGGAAGCACCCTCCCTGCAAGCTGAAAATCAATTCGAAGGGCCTGCTGACCCTCCAATCCCGGACATCGAGCCTGAGCAACACGACGTTGAATCGGGTGGACCGCGACATATCGTCGATGTCAGCGAGTCTCTTCCTGCCAGTGCGATTGACACTTCTGGTTGGTCCGGGGGGTTACACATTCACACACTCTTCACGGCACAACACATTTTCCTAACCGTAAACAACATATTGCAAACGGTTACTGATTCTTCGTGGTTTTCTTTTCAGGTACGATGTCTGGGCAAGGTTCTGTGCTTGGTAGTTTGCGCAACAAGCGCCGTTATCACGAGCCACGCAGGAGAGAGGGTGAGAGGGATTACGACTCCGGACATTCTGGTCAGGAGAGGTCTGATAGAGATAGGGGGTACGTTCACCGATCCCGATCTCGCTCTCCTCCTCCCAGGACCTCTGCACCTCCTACGGTAGCAGTTGTTCGTCCTCCTGAAACTTCACGGCCTAGGCCACCTTCTCAAGCTTCGAGGTCCGATCCTCCGCGCAGGACTGAAATAGCCACCTCCTCGGCTACTGTACTGGTCCCGACTGAAGCATCTAGTGAAGGAGCGCTTAAATTGGCACAGATGAGGAAGGAATTTCCCGACATTTGTTTTGATGGTTATGTCTTCCCCCCGCACTTGAAGAGAATTCCGCCAACCGCTGAAACCACTATCCATGATTATGTTGTGGACATCTTTTTTCAGTACAGGGAATGGGGACGGGCCGCGAGGAAAGCGTCCAAAGTGGCATTCGATCGGGGCGTCACTGTTGAGAAGCTCGAGAAGGAGTTGGGTCACAACGACCAAATCATAAAAGCGCTCAACTCGGAGGCTGAGTCTTCCCGTAAATCTGAAATGGAGTCTCTAAAGAAGGTTGATGAAGTAAACGCTGCCATGACCAGGATGAAGCAAGAGCATTATACCGCCATCGAGGACATGGGTCATAGGAACACCACCATCACCGCCGAGAGGGATGAAGCTCTCAAGGAGATTAATGAGCTGAAATCATAGTTTTCTGAGATGGCGAAGGAAAAAGACGCAGCTAATGTCTCTGCACAGGAGGCCTGTGATCAGGCAGTGACGCTCCGAAAGGAGAAAGAAGCGGCTATACAACAAGCTCACGAAGCTGAGGCTGGGGTTGACGAGAAGGTACGGCAGGCGGAGGCCAGGATTGAGGCCGAGGTGGAAGAGCTGCTCGTTACGTACAACGCCAATGTGCTAAGGCACCGAGATTTGACATGGCTTGACGATTACCCCACGCATCTCTACAATGCCTGGAACTTACTAGTTGATGACGAAAAGAAGGTTCTCCATGACTCCATGATTTCCCACGACAAGGTGAGGCTTGGAGCCCAGACCCAGGAAGTCGGAGAGAGCTCTGGTGCAGAACACCATGTTATGAGTTCTGAGATAATCGTGTCATCTCAATCTGAGCCAACTCCGATGATCTACCCCCAGCCTATCCCGGCATATGATCCAGATCAACCGCATCTATCTCCTATTAAGGAACATCCTTCTGAAGTTGTTCAGACGACCTCGAGCCAAACCGAGGAAGGTACTCTGAACTAACTTCTTGTATATTTGGATTGAAGAGTCTGTATTGAAATGTTGCTAATGGCATGTCCTTTTCCTTTGATCAGTGACAGAAGTTGCACCAGCCGCGCCTCTTACCACCCAAGAATCAGGCCAAGCGCCAGGAGCCATCATCTCTGAGGCGACCTCCGTCGCGGCAATGGCACCAGTTGGAGTAACGCAGGGGAGCTCACTTTCTTTCGATGAACAGATGATAAGCGAGCTCCTTGGCCGTCAGAGTGATCCTTTTGCGGACTTGCCATTCGGCTTGGGTGGATTCACGGCTACTTCTGACACCTCATCTCAGACTACTACGGCTCCTAGCGAAGCCAGAGCACAGCGGGAAGCGGCGATGTTGGCCGAGATTAATGCCGAGATGGCGGCCGCGGCGCACGGCGGCGATGTAGATGGCGGAGCAGCAGCACGGTGCCCTACTCCTCTTATGATTGTGTCTCCTGGGGGCACACTTACTGATACTAATGTGCCAGTCCCTCCTCCGGCTGCGGAGTCTGTTCCTCCAACTCCTCCCGCGGGAAGCATCCCTATAGAGTCCAGTTCGGATGAGGACGTCGACATTATGCCTTCACCCGAGGGGAGCCTGCCTAAGGAGAAAGGTTCCAAGCGAAAGGGTACTGGTGGTTCCAGTAGCTCCTCGAGGAAGAAGAAGTTGAGGAAGCAGAAGGATTAGACATTCTTTTCATAGGCAGTTAGGGACTTTTGTTATTTTCTCTGTTTTTCCCTTTTGTAGGCCGTGTTTAGATGCGGGTTCGGCCCCTGCTAGTAGGAATATTTTGGAAAAAACTCATGTATGAACCATTGTTTTTGAGTTAGTTGAAATAAAATTTTGTTTTCTAGTTTCAGCTCATGTTCCTTTCTATGCTTGAATATTGCAGTGCTCAGACTTTGGTCCAGTGTACTTGCATTATCTGATTGTTTCAAGAATAGCTCATTTTACTTGTTAAGTATGGAAATCTCGGACTTGAGTTGTGATAGGGGATCGCATCGGAGCTGAGCATCGCATAGTTTCGGGTAATGACTAACATTTGCCTCTGCCCCCAGTTCCAGGGTTAAGTTGTGATGATCAACTTGTGATTGCATCAAGCGAGGACCGAGTGGCCGAACTACACTTGTTCTCTTATGAATCATTTCATCCACACTCCGGGGATATATGTCATCTCGTAAGCGGTTGTTCGCACTCTGGGAACACGGAGTTGACTGATGTTTGTACTCCGTCTCGCACTCTGGGAATACGGAGTCGAACGTTTATACTCCGCTTCGCACTCTGGGAATGCGGAGTCGAACGTTTATACTCCACTTCGCACTCTGGGAATATGGAGTTAAATGTTTATACTCCGTCTCGCACTCTGGGAATACGGAGTCGATTGATGTTTATACTCCGTCTCGCACTCTGGGAATACGGAGTTGGTTGATGTTTATACTCCGTCTCGCACTCTGGGAATACGGAGTTGGATGTTTATACTCCGCTTCGCACTCTGGGAATGCGGAGTTGAATGTTTATACTCTGCTTCGCACTCTGGGAATGCGGAGTTGAATGTTTATACTCCGTCTCGCACTCTGGGAATACGGAGTTAGATGTTTATACTCCGCTTCGCACTCTGGGAATGCGGAGTTGAATGTTTATACTCCGTCTCGCACTCTGGGAACACGGAGTCGAATGTTTATACTCCGCTTCGCACTCTGGGAATATGGAGTTAAATGTTTATACTCCGTCTCGCACTCTGGGAATACGGAGTCGAATGTTTATACTCCACTTCGCACTCTGGGAATATGGAGTTAAATGTTTATACTCCACTTCGCACTCTGGGAATATGGAGTTAAATGTTTATACTCCGTCTCGCACTCTGGGAATACGGAGTCGAATGTTTATACTCCACTTCGCACTCTGGGAATATGGAGTTAAATATTTATACTCCACTTCGCACTCTGGGAATATGGAGTCGAATGTTTATACTCTACTTCGCACTCTGGGAATGCGGAGTTGAATGTTTATACTCCGTCTCACACTCTGGGAGAACGGAGTCGAATGTTTATACTCCACTTCGCACTCTGGGAATATGGAGTTAATTGCAGGATTGTCGTGTGTCAACCTTATCAATATCGGTGTCATAGCTTGTCCCCGAGCTCGGGTTTCACCTAGTGAGTGGCCGGTCGTATCACAGCCACTCTCCATTTGAATAAGTCCCATTGCATGATGGGATTTAGCTCTTCGTGCATCGTGATGTTGTATATCGTACTTAATGAATCACAGCTCTGGCTCGAAGAAGTGGCATTTTATTGCTGAAATAAGAAAATGCGACAAAGTCAGTTGCCTTATTACAAAATTCAAATTTCGAAATGCAGAAACAAATTGCTAAATAGAATGAAATAAATAAAGCCTGTCATATGTAATAGCGACGGAGACTTTCGCTGTTCCAAGCCCTTGGTAAATCGAGACCGTCAACAGTCGACAGCTTGAATGTACCATCTCCGAGCTTTCGTGTAATTACATACGGTCCTCCCCAGTTCGGCTTCATGTGCGAAGGAACTGGGTAGATTCTCTTGAGTACGAGGTCGCCGAGTTCAAAGGTTCGAGGTCGAACTTTGGTGTTGTACAGTCGGGCGACCCAGCTTCGATGTGCGGCTGCTCTCAAATCAGCCTCTTCCCGTTTTTCATCCAATAGATCCAAAGATTCGGCCAGGAGTATAGCATTTGTTTTTGGATCATAATAAGTCACGCGATGAGAGAGCATTTCTGTCTCGACCGGAATAACGGCCTCTGAGCCATAAGATAGGGAAAACGGAGTGTGTCCGGTTGCGGTTTTGTGGGTCGTTCGATAGGCCCATAACGCCATAGGAAGTTCATCGACCCACTTGCCCCCAGCCTTCTCCAATCGTTTCTTCAGGATCGATTTTATAACTTTATTGACAGCTTCAACCTGTCCATTCGCTTGGGGGTGTGCAACAGCCGAGAACTTTTTGCGGATATGAAACCGTTGACAGAAATTCTTGAATTTCGCACTTTCGAATTGGGCTCCGTTATCAGTGATGATAGTATGCGGGAGTCCAAATCGACAGATGATGTTGCGAACCACGAAATTTATCACTTTCTTTGTCGTAATGGTTGCTAGGGCTTCGGCCTCAGCCCACTTTGTGAAATAGTCAACGGCGACGATGGCGTATTTCGCACCGCCTTTTGCTAAAGGTAAAGCGCCGATGATGTCGATGCCCCACATTGCGAATGGCCAGGGACTGACCATTTGGGTTATTTCAGTAGGCGGAGCTCTCGGAATTCGGGCATGTATCTGGCATTTATCGCACTTCCGGGCATAGTTTGCCGCATCTCGGTTCACTGTCGGCCAGTAGTACCCATATCAGAGTATCTTCTTAGCGAGAGTTTGCCCTCCGGTATGATCGCCACACTCTCCTTCGTGCACGTCATGTAACACTCGTTTGATTTCCTCGTGGGCGATACACCTTAGGAGAGGAACTGAATAACCTCTCCTGTACATGACTCCGTTTTGGATGACGAACTGCGAAGCTTTTCGCTGAATTTGTCTCTTCTCATTTCTAGGTTCAGGCAGCGCCCCATTCTCAATGTAATTCTGATACGGAGTCATCCAGGATTCTCTACTGGGAGCGGTTTCAAACACAGAGTTCATTTCTATTCGGTCGATGCTCGGGGAGGCCAAAGTTTCAACAGGGACAAGTCCCATTTGTTGTGCTTCACCTGTGCTGGCTAACTTTGCCAGTGAATCGGCTTTCTGATTGTGCTCCCGAGGCACATAATAGATGGCGTAATAATCAAACTGGTTTAGTATTTCCTGAACTCATGCCAAGTAAGCAGCCAGTCTTCGGTCTCTTGCCTGGTATTCTCCTTGTACTTGACATACCACTAACTGCGAATCGCAATAAATTTCTACATCGATAATTCTCAAGTCTCTGGCAAGCTTTAGGCCGGTTAGCAGGGCTTCATATTCGGCTTCATTATTAGTTGCACGAAAGTCGAATTTAAGAGCATAACATATGGATCGGCCCTCGAGAGTCTCAAGTACAACCCCAGCGCCCGAACACCGGTCATTTGATGCACCATCGGTATACAGCTTCCAGATGTATTCGGGAGATTTACTAGTTTCGGGCAAGTCTTCTGGAATGGTGAATTCAGCTATGAAATCTGCCAGGACTTGTCCTTGAATGGCTCTCCGCGGAGCGTATGCGATATCAAATTGGCTTAGCTCAATGTTCCACTTGAGTAACCTACCGGACGTCTCAGGCCGCGTGAGGACCTGTCGTAACGGCTGGTCGGTGTACACAGTAAGCGGATGAGCTTGGAAGTAAGGACGGAGCTTTCTTGAGGCAATGACCAAGCAATAGGCCAGTTTCTCCAGTCTCGGATAATTTCTTTCAGCTCCTGTTAGCCGCTTACTAACATAGTAGACCGGGTTTTGCACTTTGTCTTCTTCCCGGACTAGAGCAGCACTGATCGCATGTTCTGATACTGCCAGGTAGAGATATAGCTGCTCGTGGTCAACCGGTTTTGATAAGATTGGAGGTGTGGAGAGATATTGAACTAATGATCGGAACGCGCCTTCACACTCCGTGGTCCATTCAAAGTTCCGTTTGCCCTTCTGGATCAGGTCGAAGAAAGGAATGCATTTATCGGTGGACTTTGAAATGAACCTGCTCAATGCTGCGACCTTCCCGTTAAGACTCTGGACTTGCTTTATAGTTCTAGGGGTTTGCAAATTTCTAATAGCCCAGATCTTCTCAGGATTCGCCTCTATTCCTCGAGCGTTGACGATGAATCCAAGGAATTTTCCGGATGCAACGCCGAAGTGACACTTGAGTGGGTTGAGCTTCATTCTGTACTCCCGGAGGATGCTGAACACTGAATTCAAATCTCTGACGTGATCTGTGGAGAATCGGGACTTCACCAGCATGTCATCCACGTAAACCTCCATGGTCTTCCCGATCTGATCAGCGAACATTCGGTTGACTAAGCGTTGGTATGTTGCTCCAGCGTTCTTTAGACCAAACGAAATGACTTTGTAACAATAGAGTCCCAGATCGGTCACGAAGCTGGTATGTTCCTGATCAGGTAAATGCATGGGTATTTGGTTGTAGCCGGAATAAGCGTCCATAAAGGATAGTAGTTCATGTCCGGCTGTCGAATCCACGAGCTGATCGATTCACGGAAGTGGGAAGCTATCTTTTGGACAGGCCTTGTTTAGGTCAGAGTAATCAACACAGGTTCTCCACTTCCCGTTTGGTTTCCGAACTAGTACAGGGTTGGACATCCATTCTGGATACAAGGCATCTCGAATGAACCCGTTCGATTGTAGTTTATCAACTTCCTCCTTAAGGGCGGCAGATCTCTCTGGATCCATACCGCGCCTTTTCTGCTTTACTGGGACATGTCGCGGATCTATATTCAGGGAGTGACTTGCAATGCTCGGTGAGATTCCGCACATGTCAGAGTGTGTCCAAGCGAAGACATCGAGATTCGCCCGAAGGAATTCGACCAATTCCTGCTGTGTTTGCTCGTTCAGTTGAGACCCAACTTTCAACATCTTTGAATCATCATCCTCACTGATTGGGACGTCCACAGTCAGTTCGGCTGGAGAAGCTTGACTCTCCGTTGATTCGTCTTTATCCTCGTTGTCCCTAGGGTCCAGATCTTTCAGGAACTGGTCATGGTGCCCGGGCCGAGACCCAGGCATCAATTGTCAATTATCAATAGAGCGGACGCAGAGAGATTCCTCTACGCCCTTTCCCTTCTCTTTACGCTGAGCCCCGCGCAGCTCAGCAACATAACAGGCCCTTCCTGTGGCCTGATCTCCTTGAACAACTCCAATCCCATGATCAGTGGGAAATTTCAAAGTCAGACACCATGGGGCGATCGCCGCCCTGAACTCAGCTAGGGCTGGTCGACCCAGAAACGCATTATATGGCGAATCAATTTCTAGCACAACAAATTGTAACATTCGGACCCTCCGGCGTTCTCCAACGCCTAACTCAACTGGGAGTTCAGTTATTCCGATGGGTATCGTGGCACTTCCGTTGAAACCATGGATTCTAGATAAACAGGGTTTCAAATCCTTTGTCTCCATCTTCATTAGATCGTAAGCCCGTTTAAGCAAGATATTCACAGAGCTCCCACTGTCAACCAGGATCCTCTTCATCCAAGCAGGACCTACCTGGGCAGATATGACTAGTGGGTCGATTTTAGGGGCTTCGACTTTATCGGCGTCTCGGCTCCTGAACACGATATCATCGGATATTATCTTTTGTTGCTTCGCCGGGGTTCCGTCCTTGCAATTACTATAACACTCGAAGTCCGCATGCCTGATAGAGCTGGCATACGACTCCATTTCCCCCCAGCTTCTGTCTGCCGGATGGGGACCACCACTTATTGTGTTAATAACCAATCTCCCGCCCGCACGGGCGGGGTCCTCCTCTCTTTCCTGATTTTGAGGACGATTTTGATTCGAGGGGCCCGCTCCGCCAGACTGCGGCGCCCATACAAACTGATCTAGCTTCCTCTCTCTAATCAGCTTCTCGATGAGGTCCTGTAAGTGCCGACACTCATTGGTATTGTGCCCATAGCTTTCATGGAACCTACAGAATTTCCCTGTCTGAACCTGCCTCTCCGACGAGGGCTTCGGAGCAGGCTTCTTATACTGTACAGTGCTACAAGTCTGTAAGTATACGTTTTCCAATGATGTGTTTAGCGGTGTATAACTGTCGAACATCTGAGCTCTACGTCGTGGACCTCGGTTCTCATCTCTCTTCTTATTCTGGCCATTGCTTCCTCTCTGCTGGGTTTGCTTGTTTTGTATATTCAGTTGAACTTTCCCGGAACTCTCGCCGGACTGTTTAACTGCCACATTGCTCTGTATTCCCTCAATGCTGGGCCTCGCATCGTCCTGCTTCCTAGACTGTTTTGCGTCCTCCTGCCGCAGGAATTGAGCGGCCTTGGAGTAAAAACGGTCCAACGATGCGGGCGGTTTTCCAGCTAGCCAGTTTCCGAATTCAGAATCAGGATCAATCCCCTTGGTCAGAGCCATCAAGATTGAATTATCGTTAGGGTTGGTGATTTCGACGCATGCTGCGTGGAACCTCTCCAGGTAACGCCTGAGCATTTCTCCAGGAGCTTGAGTGACGCTGGACAGGGTGTTGACGTCTTTTGGCCTAGCGACATGCATACGGAATTGCTCCACAAACCTCTTGGCCAATTGATCGAACGAAGAAATTGATCTAGGTGGTAGGCGGGTAAACCACATTGTCGCGATTCCCCCCAGAGAGATGGGGAAGCTCCAACACTTCACTGCATCGTCGGCCCTTGCAGCGCTCATCGACCATTCATATTTCAGAATATGCTGGTTGGTGTCACTATTCCCTTCATACATCGGGAGAGTCGGCATTCTGAATCGCCTAGGGGGTTCAGCATGTAACACTTCGTCTGTGAAAGGGGTATGACTACGGGAAATCCCCCAATCATCATTAGTGAGCCCCTGACTCTCGCGGATCATCTGACGTATCATGGTTGATATATCCGACACGGGCAGGTTCTGAGCTTGATGAGCTAAGGCGTGGTCGGGTTCCACGGTGCGAGTTTGGATCGGGCGCTATCGACGATCCATATCTCGCCTCCTTGGCTCAGCATCTTCTGGGACATAAGGTTCAGGAGTATGTCCACGCTGTTGATTGATCGGCTCTGATTGATTTCGGGTATCAACCCTTGTTTCTGCTGCGGCGGTTGTGGCGCGGTTATCCGTGGTGTACTGTGGGGCCGTAGTGTACTGTGGGGCAGTACCTCCTCGTGTTGAGGGACCCGTTTGGAAGCTGGTCGATGGTCCTACCCTCAGTTGCCCAACAGTTAAGGCGAGCTGATATTCAGCAGCTTGAGCGCGACTCCCCTCTAGCCGAGGACGAGTAGTTCGATGGTGATAATCAGATGAAGCTGAGCTTTCAGTAGACGCTCTGGAGGCATCATCTCTCCTGGACCTTCTGTGTCCCCGGCGGTTTAGCTGGTTGGTCAGCTCGATATTGGCGCGCAACTGTTCCGCCAACTGCTGACGGCTTTGGGTCAGTTCCTGGAGCAATACTTGAAACTCCTGTCGGGTGACTAGCCCCGTTGAGTCTGAGTGAGTGGTATTGTCTTTATTGGAAGAAGGCGGCTGTGTGGGATTCTGCCTATCTCGGCCTTCTTGCTCTGCAGCGGTAGCGCCAGTTCTTGTGCTGACCATTCTCGGTGGTGGAGTCCTCTCCTAGATTTTGAGCAAATCTGAGTAGAATGGAAGGATTCCGGACTGGATATCTGGATCTTCCTCTTGGATTTGTGCAATCCGGTATCGACGACAGATCCAATGAGCGGGAGAAAAAACTGGTTTTCTCAGTGAAAGCACCAAAGTGTTTGTACCAAAAATGGGCACAGCACTCTTCGGGAGTTATTTGAAGAGATAAAATGAAGATTATAAATGTAAAACAGAGGTTATCTAACAAAAACTCCAACAAACAGAAATGTAAAATGCACAGACAAGCAATTTAGAGTGGTTCGGCGTATAGCCTACGTCCACTATGAAGTTTTGATGATTTTATTGATTCTCTTTCAATGATTACAAGCGGTTACAGCAATGAACAGCGGATTACAGATTAGAATTCGAAATTGACAGCAAAAGTAGGATGCAAATCTCAATCCGGCAGAGTCTGGACGCTTCAGAGAAAAAAGACCATTTTTCTGTTGATTCTGGGGCTCTATTTATAGGCGTAGGAAGCTCAAATCTCGCTCAAACTCCGGGAGAATTGGTCTGGCACGTGAGTGGACCCATTCGACTATTTCCAGAAAGTTTCAAGTCGATCTGTGATCGATACGAAGTTAGTTCGTATCGATCAAGATTAACTCCAATTGGGCTCAAACTTGGTGGACACGATCCTTAGCATGTATGCGAGCTTCCCTTAAAATTTCATTGAATTTGGATCAGTAGATCACGAGATATGGTCGATACGAACTGAGATTCCTCATAGGCTGTCTGGTTCGAATCCATGAATTCGACTCCATCTGTTCGCTTCGCTGGCTGCACGTGCTCTTGAAGTGAGGTGGCGCGCGCGTTTCGTCTCGATTCGGTCTTTGCGCCGCATTGACTGCTTCGACTCCAGGCATCTCGCCTTGTTTACTTCGATGGACGACACGTCACCCTAGTTGGTTGACCCGTTGGATGTGAACAAGTCAGGGGTCGCGAGTTCGAAGCAAGGCTCTCTAGTGGATACGAAGCATAGCGCCTAGATGGACACGAAGTGTAGCGCCTCGATGGATACGTAGCGTAGCGCCTCGATGGATACGAAGCAGATTGTTGGCTGAAGGATACGAAGTGCTTCAATTGCTGATGTGTACGAAGTCCATCGATACGAGCTCGATGGATGCGAAGGAAATCGAGTCGAACCTGGGTATCTCGATGGATTCAAGGCTGATTGGTGCGAACCTTGATCGATTCGAACCAGGGCTTCGGTGATGGATACGAAATGGACACTTCTGATGGATACGAAAACATGCTTTTCCCTCCAACTTGTATCCATCACATCTTGAGCATATGAACTCGGATTGACTTGAAACTTGGGACGTTGGCTTCCTTTGCTTTCCCAGTCATGTCCTATCAATTGTAGCTTGATCCAGACTCGGACAGAATTCAGCGACATCCATGACAAGCGATATTTGGAATCCAATCAACTCCTTGGTGTCCTGGCCTTGCCAAAAGGCGGGATAATAGTGTATGAGTTTGATTTTTCAATAAAGTATAACTTCCCGAACCTAGAATTATAATAATCTTACTTCAAGAGTTTGTAAAGTTTTGTTTTCTATTTTTTCTAAAAATACATATATTAGGCACAAGTCATTTTTCCAGCTTTGTGGCTAAAGAAGTTTCTAGGCATGAACATACACTTTATCATAAAGTGTATTTGACAATAATCTTTACTTATTTTGGAGTTGATTTAAATGGAAAACCCACTTCTAAAAGGAAACATTTTGACAAAAAGAATCTTCCTATTATGCACATTATATATAAGTTTGTACCTTATGAAATCCTTGTGGAAAAAAAGAAAAGATTGACTATTGAAGATGTTATGGAGGAATGAAAAGAAGAAGAGGAAGAACATGCTATGGAAGTTAATAAGGAAAAAGAAGAGGAAGAAGAAGAAGATGATGATATTTCTCTTAAAAGCATCGAGAAAGAGTAGGCCAAGCAAGTTAGACCTACAAAAAAAACCAGGAAAAGCTTCTCAAAAATGAAAAGAAGCTTAAAAGTTCTTTTAGTAATAGGCTCTCCAAAATCTCGAGGAAGATGGATAACTTCTTTATAGAAATCATAAGCAAACTTGGTTGCCACTCTTCATCTTCATCTACCTCTTTCTAAAGCTTTGTATCTTATTTTCCTTTTAGTAGTAATTTGTATCTTTACTCTTTATGTACTTTGTTTCTAATTAATGCAATCATTTGAATTATCAAAACTATGAAAACTATGCATGTTATATTCTCAATAAACATATAAAAAATATATTTAATAAATACTTATACAAACAAAAAAAAAGAATTAAAGAAAAATTGAAATGGCAGGAAATGGTCTGTATGTCGACATACACAAAACTATATGATGACATATCAGTACAAATGACCATATGTTGACATACACTAAAGGCTGTGTTGACTTACAACGATAAACACAGTTTTTAAATTCCAATTTAAAGTAGTTAATTAAATATTTAGCAGGAATAGGTTTAAACAAATTTTAACATTATATATACAGTATTTTAAACTAGAAAAACAAGTAATCTTCTTCTCTAAACAATCACTTTCATTTCTTAGTAAAATAATCCAAAAATTAATAAAGGAAAGGAAGTTTCAATGAAAACTTGAGTGAAAATCTTGAAGCAACCCTGTAAAACTTCAAGAGAGATTAACAACACTTGGAAATGAATCAAAAGCAATTGGTCCATGAATAGGAAAAACAATTTTCTTCTCTTTGTTGTTTCATTGCTTATGTGATTAAGTATAGAAATGAGAATCTTCCTGAAGATTGGAATGTGGACTCCCTCGGTCCCATCTTTGGCCCTAACAATGGATGAGTTAAAGATCTTATGAAGAAAACCTAAAAATCAACATCTATCTAGAAATTGTCTTTGTATACAATTGCTTTTCCTTATATTTGTACATATTTATTTTGTTCGTATAATTTTGTATGTACAGTTTAGTGATTTAGGTTTTGTGTAGATGTCTATTTAAATGTATAGTTGTTAATATAATTGAAAATGTTTATGTTTAATGTTTTATATATAGTTGTTTGTTTAAATATAGATGTATATATCCCTTTATATATATATATATGCCTAATAATAATATAAATTATGTAAGAACCAATTCTATGCCAATAAACACAAACTTATACGACAACATATAATCAAGTTTTTAGGTTATAGACCTTTCCAATATTAACTTATGAATCTATATGCTCATGTCCTATTTAATAAACTATTTAACCACCCCATAAATCTATTAGCATAGACAAAATAGATTATTTTATTGTACTTTTGTTGATGACAAAGAGGGAGAGTAAAAGGTGTACAATATAGTCAAAATGATAGGGAAGCATTAACATAAGGGGAGTTAATAGATTAAGGGGGAGTTTGGTTTAATTTAATCTTATACTTTATTCAAAAAATATTAGATGATTGTCATCATAAAAAATGGTAATATTATTAGAACTACGAGTATTGGTTTTGATGATACCAATTAGATAAATATTGGTACTGATGATTTTCCAAGTTTATGTATGATAAAGTATAGAAAATATAGGTAATCTATTAAGACACATTGCAGGATGATCAAGTAGAGATGTAGTATAGATAGATCCATACAAGAACTCAAGTATGAGATCAAGAGGAATCAAGCATATCAAGGAGATCAAGAGGAATTAAGGAGATCAAGAGGAATCAAGAAATCAAGGAGACCAAGAGAAACAAAGGAAATTCAAACGCAAGGCTAGGAGAACACATGAGTGTAATGACCTGAAAATTTAAAGCTGTTGATATTAAACTAATTAAAATGGATTTTTAATTGAAAAGTGAATTGGATGTCATATTTATAACTGTTGTGAAGGTATTTCTGAGCTGATCAGTTTGATATATAATTTTGATAGATTTGGAGTTACAGTTTAGAAGATATTGACTGTATAAATCTAAAAGGTTTGCGCTATGACAAATAATTTTCAATTTCCTAATTTTGAAAACAAAAGTATATTTAGCATAGTTGGTTAAAAGAGTAGACTTCACTTAGAGAGGTAATGGGTTCAATTTTTATAGAAAACAAATGAAAAGATACAAATCCTCGAAGAGAACCACATGTATATATGTGTGAGAGATATGTCAAAAAAAGGTATAGTAAAAATGTATAGTCAAAATATATGCATATATACATGTACATATCTATTATCTATTATATTATATGAATGATGAGTTTAAATCTACATGCCTCTTCATTTTCAATTTTCTCAAAAATCTCATGTGTTGCCATATGTCGAAATAGTTTAATTGCGCAATACTGTTTCATTAGCTTTTCTTATTGCCATTATTTCTTAAAAGAAATACCAATGGGCTCATTAATGTTTTATAGATTATCTTCCCATTATACATTTTAAAAGAAATACCAACATAAATCTAAGACATATATCATTTTCTATTTCTTTCATTTCCATTTCATTTTCTCACAATATTGTACCTTTCCCTTTTCCTATTTCATATACTTGCGACAATTAAAAAACAATTCTATTTTCAACCTAAATCGAATTAAAAATTCTTCCAAAGCAATTTTAGTCAATCTCTTTGATTTTTATCATAAAAAAATCGATTGACTTCGTTAATAGTTTTTCATTTCATATTCAACTTTAATTATTTATGGTTTTATTCATAATTTGCGGCGATTGTTTTCCTACCAGTTGCTTTCAATGTTATTGCTTTTATGGAAAAATAGTCTGAAGACCTCCAAACAAAACTTAGCCTACTAGTTTGATCGAGCTTGGTTAAAAGGTTAGATTTTTTATTATTTGTTTTTCATTTAATTTGATGTTCAATTTTGTAGTTTTTGTCCTAATTTATAACTTTTAATTTGAGGTTAAAATTTCAGATTGTAAGGTTATGAATATAGTTCTCTTCATTTGTCTTGCAAAAAGTTAACGATTTGATAAACATATTGATACCACATAATCTTCCATTAATTAGTAAAATATGTTATATGTAAAGTTGAAAACATTACTTTATTCTTAAGTTTTGTATAATCATTGACTTTCATTTGATTTTTTGTCTGGTATGATTATGCAATTTGTTTAATTCATTTATTTTGTGGGGGATGCTTGGTTCATTGCTACATAGGTATCAACTCCAATTATGTAATGTTCATCCTTTTCTAATTTAAGCTATAAAACTATATAAGAAATAAATTTGGGAAAAAACAATATATATGAAGTAAAAGATTATTAAAATAATAAACTTCTATATAGTATTTTGAAGAAAAATGTAATACGTTTGATCTAGCTACATGAGGCAACTTTGAATATTTTTAAAGAAGTTTAACTCCAAATAAGTGTTTTATGAACATTTTTACTTTAGATGTTTTGTATTGTGTTACACCACTTGGACTTATTTATAATTCAAAATATTAATGATACCATTAATGCCTATAGAATACATAATGATATCATTAATGTCTGAACATTCTATATATCTTTTATGTTATATGATTATATAAAAATATAGACTGATTGTATTCTTATTTTCATGTACAATAATCATGCATATCAAGACTTTTTTCATCTTCTAATTCATTCACTTCCATTTTATTTTCTCATAATATTGTCCCTTACCCTATTTTAGTTTCATATATGTGATATGATTCAAAAATAGTTCTATTCCCAATCTCGATCAAATTAAAAATTCTTTCCAAAGAATTTTTTATCAATCTCTTTAAAAAAATTAATCTAACTAGATTTTGATTGAATTCGACAATAGTTTTCCACTTCGTATTCATCTTGAATTATTTATGATTTTATTAATATTATGCAATGATTTCCTACCCCTTGCTTTCGATGTTATAGTTTTTATGAAAAAATAATCTAAAGACCGACTCCAAAGAACTTAGGCTACTGATTTGATCGAGCTTGATTAATAGGTTAGACCTTTTTATTTTCTCTCTTTTCAGTTAATTTGATGTTGGATTTGCAGTTTTTTTTATAATTTCTAATTCTAATTTAAGGTTGAATTTGCAGTTTGTAAGATAATGAATATAGTTCCCTTATTATGCCTTACATAAAGTTACTAATTTTATAAATATGTGGATAACATAGAATCTCCTATTACTAAAATCTATTATAGATAAAGTTGAAAATTTTATTTTATTCTCAGGTTTCTTATAATAATTTACTTTCATTTGATTTTTTGTTTGGTATGATTTTGCATATTGTTTAATTCATTTATCTAGCGAATATCCAGTTCATTGCTACATAGATATCAACTCCAATTTTACATGATCTATTAGAGGTAATGTTCTTCCTTTTCCTATTCAAACCCATATAATTATATAAGAATTTTTTTGGCAAAAATCGTTATATCTAAAGTAAAAGAATATCAAAATAATAAACTTTTGTATAATATTTTAAAGGAAAAAACAACACTTTTAATCCAGCTATAGTATGCAACTTTGAAATTTTGTTAGAAGTTTAATTCTAAATAAGTGTTTTAAGCTTTTTTTTTAAATGTTTTATATTTTTTACTCAACCTAAACTTATATTTTTGTAAAATTTTATATTAGCCATCTATATCAAACCCAGGCTTTAATACACTTTTCAATGGTGTTGTTTAATCGCCCAGGAAATATTCATAAGAAATATGCATTTTTCAGTTAATGCAGGGTTATAATTGATTTCTTAGGAACCTTACCGTGTAGTGAATTGGTTATCAATGATTTTCCACAACGCTGGTTTGAAATTAATTTTTTTTTTCATCTGAACATATTCACATATTATTATAGATTGAAGATATGAATATCCATAATGTTTGTAAGTAAATCAACTTCAACTAGAATGGATCATATTAAATAATACTACCATACAACTAATAAAAAGAATTAGCAAATTAATCATTAATTATGTTACATTTGGTTTTAAGGTTAGTTTTATGTTTGGTTCTTTTAATGTGCCAAGTTTCAAAAATTCTTACTTTTTTACTTTTGGCGTGTTTTAAAAGTATTAAAGGAATTAATGTATAATACATTCTCTAATCTGAAAATTGAAAGAAATAGTTAAAATTAATGGAGTAAATTCTCTCTTTATTTTGAATTCAAATTAAATATAGTAAATATATTATTCTACTTTCAATTTTAGTTGCATATAACAATACAAATATATTCATTCTAAAGCCGAACCTAACATTATATCTATTAGTGTGTGAAATTCAAATACCGGTGATTGTCTACAAATTGAAATGAATATTATATCACTATTTATTTCTTTTATTATATTGGTTTAGGTTGAATTTGTTATACGTACATAACTTAAATTATACATGAACTTCAAAAAAAAAAAATATCAGTTGGTGTAGTCAAAAATTATTTGTACTTTTGTTTTAAGAATAACATTATGTTTAATTCTTTTAATGCATCAAGATCCAAACTATTACTTTCTACTTTTGTTTCAATTAAGAATGGGGCTTTGCACGAAAGGTCCCTATTTTTGATGGTGTTACAAAAAAAGTCCCTGTAGAAATAAGTATGTAAATTTAGTCCCTGTTTTTTCTAATCAGAAAACGCAAGTTAGCTTGCGCTTTTTAAAAGTTCAAAATTTTCAAAATCAAAAAGCGCAAAGCAGCTTGCGTTTTCCGGATAAAAAGCGCAAGTTACCTTGCGCTTTTCAAAAATTTCAAAATTTTCAAAAAAATTTCAAAATTAAAAAGCGCAAGTTACCTTGCGCTTTTCAAAATTAGAAAGCGCAAACTAGCTTGCACTTTCCTAATAGAAAGTGCAAGTTAACTTGCGTTTTTCAAAATTTTCAAATTTTAGAAAATTTCGAAAAGTATTTTAAAATTAGAAAAGTGCAAGTTATCTTGCATTTTCTGTCAGAAAAGTGCAAAACGCTTTGCGTTTTTTTTTATTTTTGAAAAATAGGGACCAAATTTACAAATTCATTTCTACAGGGACTTTTTGTATAACAACATCAAAAACAGGGACCTATGACTCTTATCTTGATTAAGAATTCTCAAATTGAAGGTAATTAATTCATTTAAATAGCATTAAAGAGAACTGGTTCGATAATCAACGTGTAGTCAATTCTCTAATTTAACATGGAATAAAATAAAATATTAAATTCATATTATAAATAATTATGTATTTAGTTTGTATTCAGATTCAAATTAGTGGTTATCATTGTATTAATTTGCTTACAATCTCAAGTTTATATAAAGTTAAATATTAATGCGTTCTCATGATATTTTTTCTTATATTCATGTATCTTGGAATCATGTAAATACTAAAATATTTCCAAAAATCAAGTCATCGTCGGTTTCAATAATTATTTACTAATTTAAAAATCTATTATTCTAGAGATGCTTCTTTTTCAAAATGCAAATGTCAAGTATGGCGATCCTTTATATTTTGAAACTACTAGAAAATCTGCTTAGATTTAAAAAAATTATAAATTTGTTAGAAAATATGCGTAACTTAGTTAATTTGAAATTTTGACAATAATACTTTTCTACTTTAGTTGAAAGCTAATAATATAATATGGTGACGTGATTAAAATTTAATATTATAAAATTGGGAATAAATATGAAGTTCTCTAGGACTATTTTCTTAATAAGTTGAACACTAAAATATGGTTGGTAGCTGATTTACATTAGAAATTTGCATACAAAAAGTTCTGAAAGTTATCTTTCAATATTTAACTTCAGGTAGTGTATGTGCGTATATATAATATACAATAAAATGAATTTTCTTACATGTTTATTCATATATGTCCAACACATGTGTCTACGTACTATTAAAGTTTATAAGTAAACTAAATCAAATAGTAAAGTTCGTACCAAATAATATTTCCCATGTAACATATAAAAGGAACTAATATATATTTCAACTAAATAATTGTCATCAATAACATTAAGTATGAATTTAAACTAATTAAGAAATTAACAACAATTAATTCTCTTTATTAAAATTACATTTAATGAATAAAATCGGTTATGTATTAATTCTCTTTAATGCCAGTCCATTAGAGAATTCATTGTAATCAGTTAATTCATCTTGATTAATTCCTATTAACAACAACATTTCAACATCTTGAGAATTCTATGAGAGGATGTAATGAGATTATTTTGTAACTTTAACAAATGCTTTTTAATTGTTAGATATAATAAAGTAGAAACACATCTTCCATTTTATAAATAAATTTCTTTCCTTTCACACTGTTGGAAAATGAATAAATAAATGAACAAAAATATTTATAGATAATCTTTTCCAATTAACGAATAAAATATTTCATTCCTTTTACACTTTTGGCAACATCATATTTTATATATTTTTGTATGCCTAAAATAAAGTATCATATATTCAATATATAACAAAACATGTTGAATATCATTATCTTACATGCATAACATATGAATTTGGTTAAAATTATATTAGGTTGACATTTTATGTTCGTGGTACTAACAAAAGTCATGCCAAATGTTTGAAAAACGATACCATGTTTGGACCATGATACCATGTGACGAATAAAAACTAATGAAGGATAACTGCTTGAAAATAGACAACGTGTTGAATTACTAAAAAGAGTCAAATTGAAATGAAATCATGTTTGAATGTATATGTCACTTTGTTGCAGGGGAGGCTTACAAATGTTTCCATTTAGCTAATTATTTAGAAGATTTACACGAAGTAATGGAGATCGGTAATGGACATAAGTGATATTGAAGTTTTAACTTTTCTATTGATGGAAAACAACATGATTTATCTTTGAGTAACCCATAGATTTCATAGATTTTGGTACATAGTAAAATGAAATTACTTTTCTACACTTCTTGCATTTATAAATCATAATTTTACTATATGAAATTCCTACATCAAGGATTTTTTTGCTTCTGTGCATATGTAGGTGTCTATTTTATAAATACAAGTGATAATCTATTTTCATTATTGTGCTTCACTGACAATGTTTCTTTACATCATTTGATTTGAATTTTATTTCCAATGAAATATCACGTAAAGTATTTTTTGTGTACCCACAAGTATTTTGCTTAATAGTGATATTAGTTTACTTTGAGTTATTTTTATTATCATATATTATATCAACTATTATATTTGTATAAATATTTGAAGTAAAAGGAAAAATTAACATGTTATACCATATATATGATTACATAATGTACATATTACGTATAAGTGTTATGTCGTATTACGTTATCTATATCAGAAATATTATGTTTCAAATTTACTACAACATTAATTATTATGCATAATGTCAAAAATTATAATAATGCAAATGTTGGAATGTGATTTCTTTGAACCTGATTTTCACATTATTTCACTTTGAATACTATTCCTCTATTCCAGATTCAGAATATTGTTATCAAACGAAATTATGTATATATTTAAATATATACGATAAACATAGGATAAAATTATGTTGACTTATATTGCTTACGTTTGAAAATTAATAAGCAGGCATGCTTAGTAATGTTGTATTTATTAAGTTAGGAACAAATAATTGTTGATGTTATCGTTCATTGTATAAAAGCATTGTCTCTAAAATATTAATTTTCCCATTATATGCTTTGAGATTGGTTAAGAAAATTAATCAAAAAAACGTTTGTTGGTAGTGTTCAAGTAAATGCTAATCAAAAGAAATACAATTCATAAAAATGTATTTTCAACTTCATATAACTTTAAATTCTAAAAAATGCACCGTTGAAACTATATCGTGAAACTCGTGTGCATAGCACGTGTTCGCACTTGTATAAGGAAAAATGTGTATGTGTATGCTCCTATATATATATAGTTAACCTGGTATGTATGTAAAAGTGGCAAAATGAAACAGCACGAAAACAGTTAGGAATGGAAATTTATCAAATCTGCATGGAAACTGTAACGCCCCACTCTGAGACCCACTGTAACAAAGAGTATTACGGGAGTAATACTGTTTGTTAAAGCGGAGAATAGAGTATAGTGGAAGTGACCATTTGTAATCAAGCTATAACTATCTACTGAATACGTTGAAAGGTGGAATCTATTTAAATTTTTCTCAATCAGGTGGTTCGACTTATTCGGTAAATACTTATAACGAAATTACAAATGGCTAAAGATCTATCAGGACAAAGCATAATAACATAATGAAATAGCATCACAGAACTGTATCACATAACAACACAGAGTCTCAGAACAATACATCGTCAATACAGATCCAAATACTATAAGTGGGTACAAAGCCACTGCCCACACATGTGAGTCAAAAATATGTACATATCAAAGTCTGAATAATAACAGAGTAGTGGAATAGTGGACAAATAAAAGCGCTATCTATCAGCATAGCAGATAATGTCCAAGTGGAAGCACAGAATCTAAGTCCAGAGACCTAACCTAAAACAACTCGGTCTGACCCGAGCGAAAACACTCGGGTCAGGCTAGCTAAAAAATCAGTAATAACTGAGATATATAATAATGCGGTACATAAATAAAACAGTACTTTTCCTAAGAGAAGAGTATTTTGGACCACAAGTATGTAATGACGGTCCCTAATCATCAATCAACAGTAAAAATCTCCAAAGAGAATATCAGCACCAAAGTGTTGAATAAATAAAATCGCCTCATATCATTGGCGTAGCCAAAGCTATATAAAGTTGCCCATAGGCAATAATCCCAAGAGTGACCAGAGTCTGTAATCAATGCCCAAGCAAAGATCGATGCTCCAAAGAGTAATGTGGATATACTGAAAAGTCAATGAAATCAAACACTGAAAAGCAGTGTCCAGAGACACTGTGAATCCACAAGGTAATCGCACTTACATCGTATGGTTCCATAGAACCAACACCGAATGGCGGTACTCGAATGGATATAAAAATCATCAAATAATACAAGTATAACACGTGCACCGACCGGAGTCGTTATTGCCAAGTACTGTAGAGTTGTGATCGATCACTCGCACAGATGCGGAACGCGCGAGACGGCGAGATCCTTCCTAGAAGGATAAAGGCCCAGAGGCACACGCCGAAAAAGTAACTGCTCCATAGAACAGGTGTCCAGAGACGGTTGCCCAGAGGCGTGGTGACCCAGAGGTCCAGTACTGGCTGCCCAGAGGCTAATGTGTCACAAACTTCTTGGAGAGGAACCCGTAAAGTGTTAACAATGAGTCCCATACCCCACGTTCACACGAAACGGTTTACTAACCAATAGCAAGCTCACATTCCAAACAATAAAAAGTCCACCTCGTATCATCGGTAAACTAGACCCAAAGGTCAAAACGATCAATCGAATAGGTCGGGGATTAACCGGAAATAAAATACACACGGTTCCATAGGCCGGAGATTTCCTAACCGTTTAAGCACCTTTCCACTTCGCTCGACGTGCTAAAAGTCAGTGTGAGATTTTTATTATAGAAAATAATGGTTCGAAACGGATTTATAATTGATTTTGAGAACACTTTAAAATGGCTTTTGAAAACTCTCCTATTATGGAGTAAATAGTTTACTAATTAAAAATAATATTATATAATAATTTCGAAAGCCATTTCGGAGTGAAAAATACTTTTAAAACCTTTTTATAAGGCCCTTGTATGAAATCCAAAGACAAATCTCAAAGAAATCGATAAAATCAGAAAATCACTGAAAATATTCCAAGTGTTGGAAAATAGTCCAAAACTGACGCGAACCCAAGTTCGGAAAATTATTCGGACCAGCAAACTGAATCCGAATGGCATGAATTTTTTTAGAAACGTAGTCCGACATTCCTACTTCAGAACGCAAGAAGAATTACTCGATTCCGACTTGAAACGAAGAAACGGCGTCGTCTCAAAGTCGGACAAAAATCACAAAACTCTACTGTGTCAAAACAGTGCAAAGGTCCCACTTCGACGACATGGTCGAAGGGTCACATGAACTCAGATCTTGATAAAAATTTGCAGGAGCGTAGAAAAGTACTCCTACTTTGATATGCAACAAGAATCGTTCGGTTCCGACTTAAAACGAAGAAATGACAATGTTTCGAAGTTGGTCCGACGATAACTGAAAATGATCACTATTGTAAAACAATTTCTGGGTGCTATTTCGGCAATAGAAACAAAGTATCTAATGCACCCAGATCTAAACCAAACTTTGCATGGTTGAAGATCTCGACCTCATATTTTTAACGAGACCAAAAACAATGAAATCCGACAAAGGACGAGCCCGGTATGGCGTCGCAAAGTCGGGGTTCTGCGCTGAAAACAACGGGAGCAAAGTGACTAAGATAAGATGAAAAACCACAATTTTGGCATAGTAAACTTCCAATTCTGACAAAATGAATAAAATAAAAGTTGTAGCTTAGTTTCTAAGCTTTCCGGAATGACTAAGATCCTCAAATTCCGATCGGGGATGAAAATTCTATGACTAAAACAATTCTCAGATTTAAATTCTATATCACCGTCGTTGTGCTCTCGGGACAGTGGTAAGAATGCACAGTTTTGACGAAATTAACTTCGAAATTTCATGAAACTTAAAACATGAAACTTTTAGCCCTAAATCTAAGCTTTCCAGAACATCCAAAATTATTAGATTTGGATAAGAAACGAGTAACTTATGGCCAAATCAATTTCAGGTTTTTATTTTATCAACCCTGTAGTTTGTTGTCATGTCAGCGACAAACAAACGTGATTTGGACCATTCAAACCACAAAAATAGGCAAAGCTTAAAACATAAAAGTTATAGCCTACAGAATAAGATTTCCAGAACATCAAGAAAATCTTAATTCCGATTAAAGATGAATGAGATATGCCTAATTTACTAACAGCAATAAACTACTTATAATTTCAGCTAGCATATATTACAAGCACCTTATGTGCACACCCCAAAATGAAAGCAAAGATGATCAAAGAGCTATGATTCACATGTTACATAATAAAACATGTGTTACTAACTGATTACCGAAATCAAAATATGATTAAACACATATTATAAGAGGTTTTTAGCAATATACCTCTCTAAAAAGCAACAAAGACCACTATAGTATCAACCCAAGTTAGCAAAAGATGATTAGGAGACTATAAGATCAAAAAAACACATAAAACATGTGTTACCAAATAAATTTCAGAAATTAGAAAGATATAAAAACTGATTTGAGGTGGGTATTTGCATTACCTTTGCATAGAATGACTTGCATAAGCTAAAACTAGAAGGAGATGAAGATAGATGCCATTTTTGTTAAGAAGCTTTAGGAAATGATTAGGGTTTTGGTTAGGGATGAATGAATGAGGTTAGGAGAGTTTGAGATAATTTATAGAGGAGGTTTAGGGTGGGTTATTGGGCTAGGTTTAGTAACCCAATAAGAAGAGAGTTATTTACATATTTCCAAAATTTAGTCTAAGTGTTCATATATGTTTATAAAACTCATTTTTCTTATCCAAACCCGTTTAAAAATCTCTCCTAAAATATTTAACTTTCCAAAAATAACATTTTATCCTCATTTTAAATCCCATATTTCCCATTTAATTAAAATAGCCTTTTTCAAATAAATTTTTGTTATTCCAAATCCTTTTATGCTTCATTAAAATAAATAAAAATCCTAACTTTTATTTATTAATTGGTAATGCAAATCCCGGGTTGTTACAGACTCCCCCCCTTAAGAAAATTGCGTCCCCGCAATTCCTTAAGATAGATGTCGTCTATAACATCACATCCCCAAAAGAAGTGATAGAGATAAAATAGAGAATTCTCACCCGTAGAAGAAGATGGGAGAAAGCCAGGGTAAGAGCGTTCGATAGATTCTCTGGTCTCCCAAGTGCAGTCCTTAGGATTCGGTGACCATTGAATCTTCACGAGTGGAACCTCTTTGTTGCGAAGGCGTCTAACCTCCGAATCAAGCACACCAAGAGGTTGCTGCTCCAAAGATAAATCAGGTAAGATCTCTAAATCAGGCACAACATGCGGCTCAATGATAGAATCAGGGTCGCGGACAGACATGCGAAGCTGGGAAACATGGAATACGTCGTGCATTCCAGAGAAGTGAGCAGGTAGAGCCACACGATAAGCAACGGGGCCAATGCGTTCCGTAATAGGAAATGGTCCAACATAGCGAGGAGCCAACTTCCCTGTAGAGCTGAAACGCACAACCCCCTTCATGGGAGAGACCCGAATAAAAACAGAATCGCCAATGGAGAACTCAAGAGGCTTCCTATGGTTGTCCGCGTAGGATTTCTGACGGTTCTGCGCCTCTTTCATTCTCTGACGAATAAGAATAATCTTCTCCGAAGATTCCCGAACTGAATCTGAACCAAGAAGAAGCTTCTCGCCAGATTCTAACCAACACATAGGAGAACGACATGGCCTTCCGTAAAGAGCCTCGAAAGGAGCCATGCCAATACTAGACTGAAAGCTGTTGTTGTAGGAGAACTCTACAAGCGGTAAGTGATCCTCCCAACTACCTCCGAAATCCAGAATACAACAGCGTAAAAGATCCTCTAAAACACGATTCACCCTCTCCGTCTGACCGTCGGTCTGAGGATGATAAGCAGTCGAGAAATTCAGCTTTGAGCCCAAAGATGACTATAGGCACTTCCAGAAGTGACTAGTAAAGATAGTGTCTCGATCACAGACGATAGAGCTAGGAATACCATGAAGTCGAACGACTTCCTTCACATATAGCTTGGCAAGCTGAGGAGCAGTCCGAGTGGACTTAATAGGAATGAAATGAGCTGATTTGATCAAACGATCGACGATGACCCAAATAGAAGTATGGCCTGACCTCGATTGAGGCAGACCATCAATAAAATCCATGGATATCTGATCCCATTTCCACAATGGAATCTCTAGCGGCTGAAGAAGACCATATGGACGCTGATGCTCAGCTTTGATCTGTTGACAAGTCATGCAACGGCTTACATAACTTGCAACATCACTCTTCATGCCCTCCCAATAAAATAGGCGACACATGTCGGCATACATCTTACTCGACCAGGGATGTATAGTGTACTTAGTGCGATGACACTCGTCTAGAATATCACGCCTAAGTGATAAATCAGATGGTACCAAAATACGGTTCTTCCTGCGAAGACACCGATGAGAATCAATAGAATAATCTGACAATGTCTCATCACTGGATCCCGACTCAAGGAGATGAATATATCGCAACAAGTCTGGATCCTGCCGCTGAGCATGGGCAATGCGATCCAATAGAATAGGTCGAGCTTCCAAGCTGAATAATAATATTTGAGGATTAGAAGACGGAGCTCGATTTCGAATATCACACATAGAAAGAGTCTCAAGAATATCCCACTCGTCTATCATCATAGAAACTACTGCTGAGTGTTTGCGACTGAGTGCATCAACCACACGATTACCCTTGCCAGGGGTATACTGAATGTCTAAGTCATATGAGGCGAGAAACTCAAGCCATCGCTGCTGCCTCATATTGAGATCCTTTTGACTGAATAAATACTTCAGCGACTTGTGATCGGTGTAAAGAGTGAAGCGTTCGCCTAATAGAAAGTGACGCCACATCTTCAAAGCAAAGACGATAGCTGCCAACTCAAGATCATGAGTCGGATAGCGAACCTCATTCGGACGTAGCTGCCTAGAAGCATAAGCAACTACCCGATCCTTCTGCATAAGCACAGCACCGAGGCCGCTACTACAAGCGTCGGTGTAAACAACAAGATCCTGGTTACTCTCAGGAACCACAAGGATAGGAGCATGAGTGAGAAGTTCCTTCAATCGCTGGAAAGAAACTTCACACTTATCAGACCAAATAAAGCGAACTCCCTTACGAGTCAGAGTCGTGCGGGGAAGTGCAACACGAGAGAAATCCTTGATAAATCGACGGTAATAACCTGCCAGACCAAGGAAGCTGCGAATATCATGAACGTTCTCAGGCTGCTTCCAATTCTGAATAGCTTCAATCTTGACAGGATCAACAGAAATACCCTCAGAAGAAACAATATGACCCAAGAACTTGACCTTACTCTCCCAGAAATGGCACTTGGAGGGCTTGGCCCTAAGCTGATGCTGACGAAGAGTATCCAAGACGATCCGCAGATGCCGAGCATGCTCTACCTCGGATCTAGAATAAACAAGAATATCATCGATGAAAACCAGAACGAATCTATCGATGTATTCTCGGAATACTCGATTCATGAGATCGACGAAGAAAGCCGGAGCGTTCGTCAAGTCGAACGGCATGACCAACCACTCAAAAGAACCATAGCGAGTGCGAAATGCTGTAAGAGGAATGCTGTCTTCCCCGACTCGTAGCTGATGGAATCCGGTGGCAAGGTCAAGCTGAGAGAAGACCTTCGCACCACTCAATTGGTCAAACATGTCGTCTATCCGAGGAAGTGGGTAGCGATTTCTGATGGTCAGCTCATTGAGCTTGTGATAGTCAATGCAAAGCCTAAGAGAACCATCAGCCTTCTTAACGAAGACCACAACAGCACCCCATGGCGAAGAACTAGATCAGATGAACTGCTTCGCTTCAAGCTCAACTAACTGCTTCCTGAGTTCCTCATTCTCCTTAGTAGACATTCTCGTAGGAGGACGCCCTACTGGATGAGAGCCTGGGATGAGATTGATGCGGAACTCAATAGCTCGCTTCGGTGGTAAACTAGATACTAGCTCGAAGATATCGGGGAAATCCGAACAACTGGAATACGAGATATGTCTACCTCATCATCTCGTGAATCAAGAGCAAATAAAGTAATATCAGAAATCCCAACATCCTGAAGAGCAATAGCTAACGGAGAGGACGAGTCAGGGTGACGAAGAAATAATATCCGCTCCAAACAAATGATTTTGGCGTCGTACTGAGCGAGCCAATCCATGCCAAGAATCATGTCAAAGCCCAAATACTCCATAACGTGCAGATTCGCACGGAAAGAAAATCCACAAAGATCAATATCTATATCCTCACAAAGCAAGCTAAGGGTCGTGGATCCGCCGATGGGATTCACAATCCTTAGTGAAGAAACCAAACAAGTAACATCCAAAGATAAAGTATCAACTAGTTCCTTTGATACGAATGAGTGAGAGGCACCCGTATCAAAGAGAACTCTATAAGATCTACCATGAAATAAAATAGAACCTTCAAGAACGGAAGGATGTGTACCTTTAGGCTGAGCAGAAGTGGTAGGAGCCTTGGCAGCATTAAGCCTGCCAGATCTAGGAGGTGCAGTAGGACAAGTGGAATAATGATGACCCTCCTTCTTACAATAGCGGCAGAAAAGAGGCTTGGGACACTCTTTAAACATATGATCGGTAGATTTAGTTAGGCACGATTCAAAGATAGATAATTCATTAAGGAATATTACGGAATATAATAGATTCCTACACATATTCCTAACTTATTTATCTAAAGGTGGTTATGTTCAATTTGGATCGTATTATAACGTATTGTACTACGTGTCTGTTCTGTGTTTGTTATGCTTAATTATGAACCTTGGCTCTGATACCAAGCTGTAACGCCCTACTCTGAGACCCACTGTAACAAAGAGTATTACGGGAGTAATACTGTTTGTTAAAGCGGAGAATAGAGTATAGTGGAAGTGACCATTTGTAATCAAGCTATAACTATCTACTGAATACGTTGAAAGGTGGAATCTATTTAAATTTTTCTCAATCAGGTGGTTCGACATATTCGGTAAATACTTATAACGAAATTACAAATGGCTAAAGATCTATCAGGACAAAGCATAATAACATAATGAAATAGCATCACAGAACAGTATCACATAACAGCACAGAGTCTCAGAACAATACATCGTCAATATAGATCCAAATACTATAAGTGGGTACAAAGCCACTGCCCACACATGTGAGTCAAAAATATGTACATATCAAAGTCTGAATAATAACAGAGTAGCGGAATAGTGGACAAATAAAAGCGCTATCTATCAGCATAGCAGATAATGTCCAAGCGGAAGCACAGAAGCTAAGTCCAGAGACCTAACCTGAAACAACTCGGTCTGACCCGAGCGAAAACACTCGGGTAAGGCTAGCTAAACAATCAGTAATAACTGAGATATATAATAATGCGGTACATAAATAAAACAGTACTTTTCCTAAGAGAAGAGTATTTTGGACCACATGTATATAATGACGGTCCCTATTCATCAATCAACAGTAAAAATCTCCAAAGAGAATATCAGCACCAAAGTGTTGAATAAATAAAATTGCCTCATATCATTGGCGTAGCCAAAGCTATATAAAGTTGCCCATAGGCAATAATCCCAAGAGTAACCAGAGTCTGTAATCAATGCCCAAGCAAAGATCGATGCACCAAAGAGTAATGGGGATATACTGAAAAGTCAATGAAATCAAACACTGAAAAGCAGTGTCCAGAGACACTGTGAATCCACAAGGTAATCGCACTTACATCGTATGGTTCCATAGAACCAACATCGAATGGCGGTACTCGAATGGATATAAAAATCATCAGATAATACAAGTATAGCACGTGCACCGACCGGAGTCGTTATTGCCAAGTATTGTAGAGTTGTGATCGATCACTCGCACAGATGCGGAACGCGCGAGACGGCGAGATCCTTCCCAGAAGGATAAAGGCCCAGAGGCACACGCCGAAAAAGTAACTGCTCCATAGAACAGGTGTCCAGAGACGGTTGCCCAGAGGCGTGGTGACCCAGAGGTCCAGTACTGGCTGCCCAGAGGCTAATGTGTCACAAACTTCTTGGAGAGGAACCCGTAAAGTGTTAACAATGAGTCCCATACCCCACGTTCGCACTAAACGGTTTACTAACCAATAGCAAGCTCACATTCCAAACAATAAAAAGTCCACCTCGTATCATCGGTAAACTAGACCCAAAGGTCAAAACGATCAATCGAATAGGTCGGGGATTAACCGGAAGAAAATACACACGGTTCCATAGGCCGGAGATTTCCTAACCATTTAAGCACCTTTCCACTTCGCTCGACGTGCTAAAAGTGAGTGTGAGATTTTTATTATAGAAAATAATGGTTTGAAACGGATTTATAATTGATTTTGAGAACACTTTAAAACGGCTTTTGAAAACTCTCCTATTATGGAGTAAATAGTTTACTAATTAAAAATAATATTATATAATAATTTCGAAAGCCATTTCGGAGTGAAAAATCCTTTTAAAACCTTTTTATAAGGCCCGTGTATGAAATCCAGAGACAAATCTCAAAGAAATCGATAAAACCAGAAAATCACTGAAAATATTCCAAGTGTTGGAAAATAGTCCAAAACTGACGCGAACCCAAGTTCGGAAAATTATTCGGACCAGCAAACTGAATCCGAATGGCATGAAAATTTTTAGGAACGTATTCCGACATTCCTACTTCAGAACGCAAAAAGAATTACTTGATTCCGACTTGAAATGAAGAAACGACGTCGTCTCAAAGTCGGACAAAAATCACAAAACTCTACTGTGTCAAAACAGTGCAAAGGTCCCACTTCGACGACATGGTCGAAGGGTCACATGAACTCAGATCTTGATAAAAATTTGCAGGAGCGTAGAAAAGTACTCCTACTTTGATATGCAACAAGAATCGTTCGGTTCCGACTTAAAACGAAGAAATGACAATGTTTCGAAGTTGGTCCGACGATAACTGAAAATGATCACTATTGTAAAACAATTTCTGGGTGCTACTTCGGCAATAGAAACAAAGTATCTAATGCACCCAGATCTAAACCAAACTTTGCATGGTTGAAGATCTCGACCTCATATTTTTAACGAGACCAAAAACAATGAAATCCGACAAAGGACGAGCCCGGTATGGCATCGCAAAGTCGGGTTTCTGTGCTGAAAACAACAGGAGCAAAGAGACTAAGAGAAGATGAAAAACCACAATTTTGGCATAGTAAACTTCCAATTCTGACAAGATGAATAAAATAAAAGTTGTAGCTTAGTTTCTAAGATTTCCGGAATGACCAAGATCGTCAAATTCCGATCGGGGATAAAAATTCTATGACTAAAACAATTCTCAGATCTAAATTCTATATCACTGTCGTTGTGCTCTCGGGACAGTGGTAAGAATGCACAGTTTTGACGAAATTAACTTCGAAATTTCATGAAACTTAAAACATGAAACTTTTAGCCCTAAATCTATGCTTTCCAGAACATCCAAAATTATTAGATTTGGATAAGAAACGAGTAACTTATGGCCAAATCAATTTCAGGTTTTTATTTTATCAACCCTGTAGTTTGTTGTCATGTCAGCGACAAACAAACGTGATTTGGACCATTCAAACCACAAAAATAGGCAAAGCTTAAAACATAAAAGTTATAGCCTACAGAATAAGCTTTCCAGAACATCAAGAAAATCTTAATTCCGATTTAAGATGAATGAGATATGCCTAATTTACTAACAGCAATAAACTACTTATAATTTCAGCTAGCATATATTACAAGCACCTTATGTGCACACCCCAAAATGAAAGCAAAGATGATCAAAGAGCTATGATTCACATGTTACATAATAAAACATGTGTTACTAACTGATTACCGAAATCAAAAGATGATTAAACACATATTAGAAGAGGTTTTAGCAATATACCTCTCTAGAAAGCAACAAAGACCACTATAGTATCAACCCAAGTTAGCAAAAGATGATTAGGAGGCTATAAGACCAAAAAAACACATAAAACATGTGTTACCAAATAAATTTCAGAAATTAGAAAGATATAAAAACTAATTTGAGGTGGGTATTTGCATTATCTTTGCATAGAATGACTTGCATAAGCTAAAACTAGAAGGAGATGAAGATAGAGGCCATTTTTGTTAAGAAGCTTTAGGAAATGATTAGGGTTTTGATTAGGGATGAATGAATGAGGTTAGGAGAGTTTGAGATAATTTATAGAGGAAGTTTAGGGTGGGTTATTGGGCTAGGTTTAGTAACCCAATAAGAAGAGAGTTATTTACATATTTCCAAAATTTAGTCTAAGTGTTCATATATGTTTATAAAACTCATTTTTTTTATCCAAACCCGTTTAAAAATCTCTCCTAAAATATTTAACTTTCCAAAAATAACATTTTATCCTCATTTTAAATCCCATATTTCCCATTTAATTAAAATAGCCTTTTCAAATAAATTTTTGTTATTCCAAATCCTTTTATGCTTCATTAAAATAAATAAAAATCCTAACTTTTATTTGTTAATTGGTAATGCAAATCCCGGGTTGTTACAGAAACGGTGACTATCAACAAAGGAAAGAGTTTAATTCAACTAGTACTACAACATCAACTCCCCACAAAACATTCAAGCAAGCGGTGATTGGTACTTCTAATACATGCATTAAACTGAATTACATTTAGTCATCGAAGGATGAAAATTGTGAATTTGCTTTGATTACCGATGATATATTGGAAAGATCCGGTACAAGATGTCAACATAGATTAATTTTCTATGTTTATCGGTTCATTCCTACATATTATCAATTCAAAAACTATGTAGACAAAGTATGGTAACTTAATGGCAATTACAATTTAGAAATGCATAGTATGGGCTTGTTTATGTTACATCATTCAACTATATCAGAAGTTACAAAGATACTAGACAATGGCCCATACACGTTCAATTCTAAATACATTATTATTAAACATTGGTCCCCTGGCATGGATCTGAAAAAGGACATACTCAAGGAGATGCCTATTTGGATCAAGTTGAGCAACTTAAGATTGGAACAATGGGATGCAGAAGCAATAAGTCGAATTTGCAGTGTCTTTGGTGTACCTATTCATGCAGATAGCATAACAATAATCATGAGATGAACAAGTTACATCAGATCCTTGTTTAGTAAATACTTCAACAAATTACCCAGATCATGTAACTGTAAAGATAAACAATGGTGAGGTGTGTCGAGTGAAAGTAGATTATGACTTTAAACCATATATTTTCCCCATATGCGACCGGTTTGGCCATCAAATAGATAAATGTACAAAAAGAAAGACAGTAGGAAAATAACTACCAAGCACAAGAGTCAAATATACATACCCATAAAACATGGCATCTGAAGGCAGAAACATAAAAGACCTCTCGAAATCCACACTTAGAGGCAACAATGAATGTGGAACCACAACAGCCATCTAATCATGTTAACATTCCTGAAAACAACACACAAGAAAGTACATATCATCCCAACGATAATGCAGATACAGATACCACACTAGTAAAACAAAGGAATTTAGTCAAAGGGAAATATAAGATAAGGGTGGAAACACCTACCAGTAATAAATTCGAAGTCCTCGCTTCAGATACTGTTTGCACCAAAATTGGTCACAAACACCCAATTGCCAATGAAAGCACCCGTTCACAATCACAGATAACAAGTATGTAGAGAATTAAAAATGAAGAACACTTAGAAAATTTAGATGAAAGCAGTAAAGAACACAGGGTTTATAGTGGTTCGGCAATCCGGCCTACGTCCACTTTGAAGTTGATAATTTTATTGAAGTTTGCTTGCTGATTACAACGAGTTACAACTGATTACAACAGCAAAATCCGAGTACAATGATGAATCCAGCAGAGTCTGGATGTAGAAGAGCCAAAAGTCCCTTTTCTATAGGTTTTAGGATGCTATTTATAGGCGTAGGCTGCAAATATCTCGCTTAGATCTAGGGAGACCTCTTCTGGCACGTGGGCGGACCCACACGATCGATCCTATGTGGTTTGCACTCGATCCGTGATCGATACAAACGAATTTCGTATCGATCAAGATTTTGCCCAATCGAGTCGAAATCGAGCACGAAAATTCTTTAGGTTGTACGTAAGATCCAGTGAAAATTTCGTAGCATTTGGACTTGTAGATTGTGAGATATGATCGATGCAAGTTTGTGTTTTTCGAAGGCTGTCGCCTTCGTATCGATCGATGTTGCACTGTTCGTACTCCATCGATGTTGCACTGTTCGTACTCGATCGCTGTTGTACTGTTCGTACTCCTTCGATGTTGCACTGTTCGTACTCCATCGATGTTGCACTGTTCGTACTCCATCGATGTTGCACTGTTCGTACTCGATCGATGTTGCACTGTTCGTACTCGATCGATGTTGCACTGTTCGTACTCCATCGCTGTTGCACTGTTCGTACTCCATCGATGTTGCACTATTCGATCGATGTTGCACTGTTCGTATCGATCACTGTTGCACTGTTCGTACTCGATCGATGTTGCACTGTTCGTACTCCATCGATGTTGCACTTGATGGTTATGAACAACAGAAGAATGATGGATACGAACAATAGAGGATTGGTGGATACGAACAGTAGAGGATTGATGGATACGAATAGTAGAGGATTGATGGATATGAACAGTAGAGGATTGATGGATATGAACAGTTGAGGCCTAGTGAATATGAACAGTAGAGGATTGATGGATACGAACAGTTGATTTCCAAGTTTGCATCGATCATATCTTGAGCATACGAACTCGGATTGACTTGAAATTTGAAATGTCGGCTTTTATAGCTTTGCTTGTCATGTCTTGTCAATTGTAGCTCAATTTGGACTTGGACAAAATTTACCGATATCTATAGTGAAACAGTGTATAACCAATCTTTGGGACGAACTGTTCTTGATTTCCAGTCAACTTTTTGGTGTCACGGTCTTGCCAAAAGACGGGATAACACTTGTCCCCCCAAAACATGCCTTGCGATAGGAAGGTGTGTTTTTTAGTTCGATAAGCTGGATGTTCGTATCCTATTAATGACCTGCAAAGAAATTGATAATCTTACCTGACTGTGAATAGTGATCGTTCGCAATCGTATGCCGTTCGGGGCGGTATGTGACCGTTCGCGGTCGGGTGCCGTTCGAGGCGAATTGTGACCGTTCGCGGTCGGGTGCAGTTCGAGGCGAATTATGACCGTACGCGGTCAGATGCCGTTCGCGGCGTGTTGTGACCGTTCGCGGTCGGGTGTCGTTCACGGCGAGTTGTGACCGTTCGCGGTCGGGTGCCGTTCGAGGCGAATTGTGACCGCTCGCTGTCGGATGCCATTCGCGGCGTGTTGTGACCATTCGCGGTCGGGTGCCGTTCGCAGCGAGTTGTGACCGTTCGTGGTCGGGTGTCGTTCGAGGCAAATTGTGAACGTTCGCGGCCGGGTGCCGCTCGAGGCGAATTGTGACCGTTCGCGGTCGAATGCCGTTCGCGACGTGTTGTGACCGTTCGCGGTCGGGTGTCGTTCGTGGCGAATTATTTGTGCCCGGGGGGGACTTGTTCTCATTAACGTCAGATTTCACGTTCGAGTGAGTTTCTATGTTGCTTGTTATGGCAGTTTATTGCCATCTCAGAGCAAGCCCAAGGATCGTTCGCGATCCCGTACATGTGTAAGTAGCTTAGCCGTTACGGAATCACAAATAGCGGATTTTCATTCAAAATAAGTATTTCAACAGAAATGTTCAACAAAATCAAGTTCAAACGTGCGAAATAGAAAACAAAAGTAAAACAGAGACGTCAAAGTGCAAACACCTACACTGACGCGATTGGTAGTCGTATTAGAGCATGCCCGAGGATCGTTTGCGATCCTGTACATGGGTAAATGACTTAATTGTGTTGGTGTGGAGTTTGCTACTTATTCATCATTATTTCAATTAGTTGATGACAAGCTGATGCCTCGATCCCGAGCCTTTCCCAGTTGGTGTAGGTGGTGGTTGTTCTTGCTCCATCGTTGTGGCTCGCCTCCTTACATATTGCGATAATAGGCCATTCCAGATATGTCCCTCTATTTCATCCCTCAAGTGCCTGCAATCATTGGTGTTGTGGCCGCTGAGCTCATGGAATAAGCAGTACTTGTCTGATTTCCTCTCATTGCTGGTCGGGTCCCTTCTCATTGGCTTCCTATTAGGAATCTGCCCCCGGTGTCCTGGTAGATCCGTTCCAAGGTTTCGCTCAGCCCTGAATAGGAAGTAAATCTCGGTTCTTTTCGTGATCGCTTTGGTCCATTATTGCTATCCTCGGCTTTTCGTTTTCCTTTATCCTTGCCTGAATCTCTTTCGGGAGGATTTCCGCCTTTGACTGCATAAACTTTTGTTCCCTCGCCTTCCTCTCTTTCAACATTTGCATCCTCAAATCGCAGGAATCCTTCGGCCTCATGATAAAATTCTCCTAGATCCATAGGCGGATCCCTTGTCAGTGAATTTTTAAATTCTGTTCCATCAGCTATGCCAAATACGGCTGCCATCAAAACCATGGATGGATCTGGTCGATCCACCGATGCTGCCGGTGCATTGAATCGCATCAGAAAATTCCTCAAAGATTCCCCCATTCTTTGCTTTAGTGCTGCCAAACTCATCACATTTTTGGGTCTCAAAATGTGAACTCTGAACTGCCTCATAAACTACTCAGTCAAATCGGTCCATGTTCCAATAGAGCCGTTTCCCAGCTGTCTAAACCATAATGCTGCAATATCCGTCAAATACAATGGGTAACACCGGGCCATGACTTCCTCCGATGCCCCAGTACCTCCATATGCCTCATATACCATGCCAAATGAACTGCAGGATCCATCCTCCCATCTTACGTCTCTAGTGTTGGTAGCTTGAATTCTGGTGGATTCCTGGCATGTCTAATTGTGGGAGCGAAAGGGCTCCTGTTCACGTCTTCCAGATCTCTATTAACCAGTCCGCCTTTCATGGCTCGTCTAACCATCTCTGCCAATCTGTCACTGTCACCAAGCTGCGGCCCTTGTCTGTTGCCTCTGATCTTCCCCCCGAGTTCACGAGGAATTCCTGGAGTCTGCTCTCTTGGCCGAGCATCCATCTCTCTATCAATGTCGTGTTGCACAACTCCACCTGGTGTCCTGCCTGCGGTTGGATCGACATGCTCCGGGTGAGTGCCCCCTAGCTCTGGTGCTGCTCCTGATGGTCCTGCTATATTCTGAATTCTGGTTGCTCCATGCTCCCGATCCCTATCCATAGCATCTCCTGCAGTTGCATTCCCTTGGTTTTGCACTCCAACTTGACCAACTTATCGAAGTAGATTGTGCATCATCTCTTCTTGCCTTTTCAGCATTCCCTCCTACATGGCTCCCATCATCATCTCCATCTCGTCTCGGGTGATGAAGACCGAGGCCTGATTCGCTCCTGAGGAAGCTTCCTGACTCCCTTCATGCTGACTCCTTTCAGTTCTTTGTCTTCTTGTTGATTGATTTGCCATAGTTCCTCCTAGATCTGATTCTCTAGCTCTCCAAATCTGAACTCCAAACTTTAGAATCCCTGAGTTCAATTCTCAGTGAAAGCACCAAAATGTTTGTGCCAAAATTGGTCACAAACACCCAATTGCCAATGAAAGCACCAGTTCACAATCACAGATAACAAGTATGTGTAGAATTAAAAATGAAGAACACTCAGAAAATTTAGATGAAAGCAGTAAAGAACACAGGGTTTATAGTGGTTCGGCAATCCGGCCTACGTCCACTTTGAAGTTGATAATTTTATTGAAGTTTGCTTGCTGATTACAACGAGTTACAACTGATTACAACAGCAAAATCCGAGTACAATGATGAATCCAGCAGAGTCTGGATGTAGAAGAGCCAAAAGTCCCTTTTCTATAGGTTTTAGGATGCTATTTATAGGCGTAGGCTGCAAATATCTCGCTTAGATCTAGGGAGACCTCTTCTGGCACGTGGGCGGACCCACACGATCGATCCTATGTGGTTTGCACTCGATCCGTGATCGATACGAACGAATTTCGTATCGATCAAGATTTTGCCCAATCGAGTCGAAATCGAGCACGAAAATTCTTTAGGTTGTACGTAAGATCCAGTGAAAATTTCGTAGCATTTGGACTTGTAGATTGTGAGATATGATCGATGCAAGTTTGTGTTTTTCGAAGGCTGTCGCCTTCGTATCGATCGATGTTGCACTGTTCGTACTCCATCGATGTTGCACTGTTCGTACTCGATCGCTGTTGTACTGTTCGTACTCCTTCGATGTTGCACTGTTCGTACTCCATCGATGTTGCACTGTTCGTACTCCATCGCTGTTGCATTGTTCGTACTCCATCGCTGTTGCACTGTTCGTACTCGATCGATGTTGCACTATTCGTACTCGATCGATGTTGCACTGTTCGTATCGATCGATGTTGCACTGTTCGTATCGATCTATGTTGCACTGTTCGTATCGATCGATGTTGCACTATTCGTACTCCATTGATGTTGCACTGTTCGTACTCCATCAATGTTGCACTTGATGGATACGAACAATAGAAGAATGATGGATACGAATAGTTGAGGATTGATGGATACGAATAGTAGAGGACTGATGGACACAAACAGTAGAGGATTGATGGATACGAACAGTTGAGGCCTAATGGATACAAACAGTAGAGGATTGATGGATACGAACAGTTGATTCCCAAGTTTGCATCGATCATATCTTGAGCATACGAACTCAGATTGACTTAAAATTTGAAACGTCGACTTTTATAGCTTTGCTTGTCATGTCTTGTCAATTGCAGCTCAATCTGGACTTGGACAAAATTTACCGATATCCATAGTGAAATAGTGTATAGCCAATCTTTGGGATGAACTGTTCTTGATTTCCAGTCAACTTTTTGGTGTCACGGCCTTGCCAAAAGACGGGATAACAGATATAAAAGGTGAGGATGTAGCCTCAGAACATTTGATAGAAAAAGAAGAGTTCATCCCTGCACAGGAAGAGTTTACACAAGAGACTGAGTTTGTGGAGAATATTGCATAATACATAACTGAGCAAGCAGAAGAAACAGTATATAATACAAAACATAAAGCATATGTATCAACTAATCTAGCTTATGAAGTAGAATTGAAATCAGAAACTACTACTCATACAACTAAACTAGAGCCCTCTAAAAGATCTACAAGGGTTAAGAAGCCGGGTATATGCCATTTATCTAATGGAATATAGAGGGTAAATATTGATTTCAAAATGAATCAAGTATTAACCTTCTTTAAATCCAATAAACCAACCATTATTGATCAATTGGAAAATAAACTATCAATAGATAAAATGTCTAATTTATTGCTGAAAATGGATAAAAATTGGCATTATATTCATAATAATAATTATGGATCAAAAGGGAGAATTTTATTGATATGGGATAATTTGACATGGAATATAAACATCATTCACAAAAGTACACAAAAAATAACATGTGTAGTAGAAAATTTGGGTGGATATTTTATGTTTCTTACTGTTGTGTATGCAAGTAATTTGTTTTCAGATAGAGAGTTGCTATGGGAAGAACTAAATAATCTTGCAAGTGCTATAGATAAAGCTTGGCTGCTTATGGGTGACTTCAATAACATACTTAACCCAAAGGACAAGAAAGGAGGGCTCACTGTCCCTTTTTCTCATCTCTGATGGTTTTCTAACTGTTTACTCCCATGTAGCCTTGTAGTAGCAACTATACAAGGTTTTAATTCACATGGAGAAGAAAGGGTTAGCTAGTCACATTAATAAAGCATTAATTGACGATACTTTTCTACATCACTTACCAGATTTCGTATCTATTGGCACTATAGCTTTAAGTGATCATAACCCTATCATCATCAAACAACATACACAAAGTCCACAAGAAAAAGGTACACCATTCAGATATATAAATAGTTGGTACATGGCAACTGGATATGAAGAACGAATGTTACCTATCCTCTTGGGATTCACTTAGGCAACCAAATTCAGAAATTCATGATAAAGCGAAGGAAAATAAAGCCAAATCCCAAACTCTAGAACAAAACAGGGGGAAAAAGCATAGAAACAATGGCACAATTGGAAACAGGGTATAATGACGAACTACTTGTAGCAGACAATAATCCAGAGGATGCATTGGTGTATGAGGAAATGTTAATTGCTGGCAAATAATTAAAAAGGAAAATGCATGAAAATATACACAAGCAATTGAGAAATCAAAAATAAGTTGGCTTACTGAAGGGGATACAAATTCTATATTTTTTGACACAAAAATGTCGATGAGGAAATACAGAAATAAAATCAAATCATTATGCATTGGTAAGGAGGAACTTTCTTTGGACACAAAGGAAACCCGGACACAAGCACTACATTACTACACAGAGCTATTTAATGGGGATCAGCCAGACTCCATTCCATTTGAGAACATTAACTTCAAGAAGATTATCAATGATTTGGAAAAAGCATATTTATTGCAATCTTTTTCTATTACAAAAGTGAAGGATGCAGTCTTCTTAATCAAAGAAGAGAAATCACCAGGTCTTGATGGCTTCTCCTCCAAATTTTATAAACTGCATTAGCAACTTGTTAAAGATGAGTTAACTTCAGCTATTAACTACATATATTTCACGGCTGATATTCTTAAAGGCTTAAACTATACTTTCCTAACTTTAGTCCTAGAAAAAGACAAACCTTTAGAAATACCATATTACAAGCATATTTCCTGTTGCAATGTGTTGTACAAAATCATATCAAAAGTAATTTGCAATAGGCTAAAGGGTTTTATGCCTCATTTAATTTCAGAATCTCAGCGTGCATTTGTTCCAGGAAGAAATATTGCAGAAAACATACTACTGGCAAGTTAATAAGGAATTTCAACAGGAAAGGCGTAAAGAAATTCTACATCAAAGTGGATCTCTAAAAGGCGAATGATAAGATAAACGGACAATTTATATGTAACATGCTTTCAAGAATGGGGTTTCCTAATTAGTTTATTCATCTTATACTCAAATGCATTACTATGCCTACTTTTTATGTTATGGTTAATGGTATAACACACGGTTACATTACATTAAACAAGGGAATTAGACGGGACCCATTGTCCCCTAACTATTTTGCATAGCAATGGAGTACATGTTGCTCATATTAGAAGCTGCAACAAGAAATAAAGATATAACGCCTATCAGTAACATACAACCACGTGTTTCACATCTTTTATATGTCGATGATATTATGTTATTTGCAACTGCTGATGCTAAAAGTGCATAAACTATCAAACAAATTACTCAAGGTCTTGGCTAGGCCGCTGGTTTGAATCTAAACCAGATAAAGACAAAACTCTACTTTAGTTGTAGCTGTCAAAACAAGGATGAAATGCTACAAATTCTACAATTGCAGGAATCAACATTACCAGTAAAGTATTTAGGGGTTCCCCATCTACTGATTATTTGCATTATTCAAAGTGCAATAGCTTATTCAAAAAAATAATGGATAGATTTGAAAATTGGGACAGTAAGTTACTTTCAATGGCGGGAAGAGCCGAACTGATTCAAACTGCAATTACCCTGATGGTTTTATACTGGCTACTTGTCTACCACATGCCTATGACTACATTTATATTAAAATAGACAGCTTGTGCATTGATTTATTTCGGGTTGGAAAGAAATATAAAATTACATGGACTAAATTATGCAGACCAAAAAGTGAAGGTGGTACAGGCCTAAAAACTTTAGTGATCTCAGAACTACTACATGCTTAAAGTTAATCTAGCAACTACATTTCAAGAATAATGGCCGGTCCAGATGGATGCAAGATAGGTCGTAACATCACCTATCTGGGGGTCCGAAGCTAAGCAATACAGATGCTGCAGTCATCCATAGTACTAACTTCCGGTGATCAAATACGGTAATGTTAATGGTATCTATAATATCAGAAGCACTTGAATATGAAATAAAATCATCACACATTAAAACATTTTTCCGATTACAATTCAAAACACATTTCATATTCCAAGTTACATAATCCCAATCGTTTCCCAAGTTCAAATCAAATATAATTATTACAAAATACGCCAAAGGCAACATATGAAGATGCCTCCTTGGTTGACCAGAGTATTAATAGTCACAACAGACTTAATACAACACAGCGCAAATAAAAACGTAACAACTCCTGAATAGGTAGCCATCAGCCTCCTGCTTGTCTCCGGAAGCTTTATTTGTCCACCTACTAAAACCTGAAAATCCTCAACCCTAAACTTACTCAAATCAATTTTGAGCACCCGAGAGTTTAAGGGGAAAACACAAACTTCGAGTTAGACAATAAACCTGGTGTGAATAATACTATACATCTCGGTTATTTGATATTAAGTGAGACCACGCCACTTAGCGGAATTGGTTTCCCCTCACTAATATCCTTTTAAAACATATCTTTTGCAAATCATAATCCTGCAACCAAAACTGGTTAAAACAATAATATCAATATCATGAAAGCATATAAATCAGGTAAGAAATGGACTATCTGTCCGAACAATATAGTTTTGTTTGGCTAACTATCAACCTTTGGCCGACTCGGGCCTACCAGACAAAATAAACAAATAATCTAAGTTCTATTAGATACTCCTCTTCTGGATGGTCTGTCCCTAACTTACTTCTCCGAGGTCAACTGATCCTAATGGTTTTGCAGGCTCACCGATAACCTATCTCTGTACATATATATTCCTTTCTGTGTGTAACATCATTTTAGTCTTACCTGTGACAAAGTCCTACATGCTGGAATTTTGGACTAAATTAGCAAGGGGCTAATAGCTAATGTATAGGGTGTGACCCTATACTAGTTCCATCTGGTATTTTAATATCTAAGTCATTTTGCTTAGGGTCGTCTACCCTTAAATTTTCCTTGAAAACCTTTTCTTTCAAATTGATTTAAACGTTTAAATCATACTTTAAATAAGGAAAATATTCTCTATGCTTTACTCAAATCACTTGCCATGTAAATTTACTTTACACAAAACTTTGTTGATGAAAACATTTTAACGTTTGAAAGTATCCCTTTCGAATCCATTGAAAGTACCCCTTTCAAAACCAAGTAAAACCTTAGGCCGAAAGGCCAAAACATACCTTTCGAAACCATTCTTAATAAACCATTTGAAACCATTCAAAAACATCACCTTAGAAAGCTTTAAAACCTTAGACATCCTATCTTTAAAACACTTAACATTGCCTTTTGAAAACATTAGAAACCTTCCTTTTAAACCTTTCGAAACCATTGGGGAACCGCCCCTTCGAAACCCTCATTAAGACTTTTCAAAAGCATTAAAATCCTTTGTAAACATCAAACCTTTGGAAAGCATTTGGGTTCAATTAAAACATGTGGAAACCTTTCGAAACCATTTAAAAACCTTTCCTTTCAAAACCTTTGGGTTCTACCTTCAACAGAGCAAAATGGTCGTAAAACATTTAAGTTGAAAGCATTCTTCCGAAAGCTATTACCTAAGTAAAGAAGTGATGGTGTCGAAACCAACCCTTCGAAAGCATTGGAGAAGTGATTAGGTTTTAAAAACAAAGTATCCTTTCAAAACCATTTGCTTCGAAAGGTAGAAAGCGGCATCAAGGGGTTTCGACCCCTTCGAAAGCATTAACTTAAAACATAAGGCACAACCTCATTCGAAACCATTTCTTAAATTAATTTGATCCAGTCGATAGCCAACCAAGTCGAAAGCATTCGAAAGCAAAGCAGGCGCATTTCCATTTGAAAGCAAAATAGAGCTTCGACCCCATCAGAACCCTTTGTTTTGACACAATATCTTCCGCCAATATCCAATTCACTATGGACCAAATATATAAAACATATAAAACATTTAAGTCCCATACCTTAAATAATTTTATATATTCATTAAAACACTTAATAAAATTATACAAAAATTACCATAAACCATTTTTATTATGAAAATTGAAACCCATCTCTAAAATATCATTTCTGATCTAAATCTAAAATCGCAAGGCATTTGGATGTCATTTAATAGGGTTTTCACATTAAAACATATCATGAAATCTATATGAATTAGCATAAATCATCAACAAGCACATATAATCATTTCAATATTCATAAACATGGAAAAACCTTGCAAAATGGTTCAGATTCATCTTAAAACCGAAAAAATAGAAAACATGAGATGTAGTCATTATTCACCTTAGCTTTGTGATTAAGGAGTCTGAGATTTGAGAATGGATTAAATTGATTTAGCTTCTTTCTTTTGCTTATCTTCCTCTTGTATCTTCTAGTGGTGGCCGGGCTCTATATTTTGATTTTTGATAATGAACGGGTAGAATGAACACGACTTAAGGGTTTAAGGTATTAGAATGTATTTTTTTCCTATTTTTCCCCTTAGCTAACTTTCCTTATCTATTTCATTCTAATTCATTTTAGTTTATTTATTCACAAGGCACGACTACCCCTTAGTTTACACAAATCTCAATCCTATAATCATTACATTATTTTGTTTAATTTAATTAATTAAATATCCTAAATAATGTTACTTGAAATTATGATAAGGTACTTAATAAATCAATCAAAAAGGTAAAACATACCATCAACCAAATCAGGATAAGCATCTCTAATCCTGCTCTCAGTCTCCCAAGTACAATCTCTCACATCGTCGCTCCACTGTAATCTAACTAATCTGACTGTCTTTTTCCTTAGCCTCTTCTCATCTCTCGTGACTATATGACTGGCTTTCTAACTATTGTCAAATTCAGCTCTACTACTAAGTCCTCTAACACGGTCGATGCTATAATAGTCTCTGGATCTCTAATACACTTTCTTAGATGAGAAACATAAAATACATCGTGGACTCCTGCTAAACTGTTCGGTAACTCTACTCTATATGCATGTTTCCCAATCCTTTCTATAATAGGAAATGGTCCTACAAATCTTGGTGCCAATTTCCCGGGTTTCCCGAATTGAATTACACCTTTCGTCGGTGATACCTTAATGAAAACATGATTTCCAATAGATAACTCTAAGTCTTTCCATCTTCTATTAGCATAACTCTTCTGTCTATACTGAGCTTCCTTCATCCTAGCCCGAATCAAATCAACCTTCTCTGCAGCTTCTAACTAAATCCAGACCAAGAACCAACCTATTCCCAGTCTCTAACCAACAAACTGGAGATTTGCATGGTCTTCCATACAAAGCTTCAAACGGTGCCATCCCTATACTAGCCTGATAACTGTTGTTATACGAAAACTCGACTAAGTGTAGATGGTCTTCCCACGATCCTCCAAAATCTAAAACACAAGCTTGTAACAAATATTCCAAGACTTTGTTAACTCTTTCCGTTTGCCCATCAGTCTGTGGATGGTAAGCAGTATTCATCTTAAGCTTGGTTCCTAAAATTTACTATAGACTTTTCCAGAACTCACTAGTGAATAAGGAATCTCTATCACTTACTATACTACTAGGAATTCAATGCAGTCTAACTATATTCTTCATAAACAACTTAGCTAAATCAGGTGTCGTCCTAGTTGACTTAACTGGAATGAAATGGGCACTCTTGGTCAACCTATCCACTATGACCAATATACTTTCATTTCCTATATTAGATCTTTGCAACCCTTTTATGAAATCCATAGAAATATAATCCCACTTCCATACTGGAAATACTAATGGCTGAAGCAACCCACTTGGTTTCCGATGTTCGGCTTTTACTTGTTGACAGTCCAAACACAACTTCACCCATAAGCCTACATCCCTCTTCATACCTTCCCAGAAGAAACTCATCTTCATGTCCTGATACATCTTAGTTCCTTCCGGATGTATAGTGAACTTCGAATGATGGGATTCCTCCAAAACCTCTTTCCTTATGTCTCCTACATTCGAAACACACAACTTTCCTTTCTTTCTCAACCAGCCATTCTGGTCAAGAATAAAATCCTTCAAGTCATCGCTCTCCTTTCCATCCCTTAACTTCCTAATCCGCTCAGCTAATACTGGATCCTCTCCTTGCTTAGAAGCAATCCTTTCAATCATAACTGGTCAAACTTCTAAACATGACAACATAGCAGTTTCTCTACTAGACTCAGCTTCATATCTCCACTGCACTCTACAAGTTGACAGTGCTTCCCAATCCTTCCACTCAACTATAATTGTCAACACTGCATTATGATGTTTTCTGCTAAGTGCATCTGCAACTTTATTGCCCTTTTCTTGTGTGTACTCAATACCAAAATCATATGCGGCTAAAAATTCTAACCACCTTTGCTGTCTCATATTCAGCTCCTTCTGAGAGAATAAATACTTCAACGACTTATGATCCATATACAATTCAAATCTTTCTCTCAAAAGATAATGTCCCTACACCTTTAACGCAAAAATCATCGTGGCTAATTCCAAATCATGAGTCGGGTACCTAACCTCATGCAGTCTAAGCTGTCGCGATGCATAGGCAATCACTTTACCCCTTTGCATTAATATAGCACCTAACCTTGTTCCACAAGCATCTGTATAAACTACTAAGTCCCGATTCCCTTCTAGGACAACTAACACAGGTGCATTAGTCAATAAGTGTTTCAACCTCTGGAATGCTTCCTCACACCCATTGATCCAAACAAACATCACATCCTTTCGCGTTAGCTTGGTCAACGATGCCGCTATCCACGAAAAATTCTTAATGAACCTCCAATAATATCTAGCCAATCTAATAAAACTCTTTATCCAAGTCACTGTCTCAGGTCTCTTCCAATTATTCACCACTTCGATCTTAGTCGAATCTACAAAAACCCTTTCTCTGAGACTACATGACCAAGAAATTTCATTTCCTTCTTCCAGAAACGATGCTTCAAAAACTTCGCTTTCAGCTGATACCGCTTCAACGTCTCAAGCACCACTCTAAGATGAACTTCATGCTCCCTTTCATCCTTAGAGTATATCAAAATATCATCTATAAATACCAACATGAATCTATCCAAGTGCTCTCGGAAAATTCGGTTCATTAAATCGACAAAGAATGATGGCACATTAGTTAGTCCGAACGGCATCACTAACCATTCGTATGATCCATATCTAGTTCTAAATGTCGTCAAAGGATTACTATCATCTACTACCCTAAGCTGATGGAAACCTATTGCTAAATCCAAGTGAGAAAATACCTTGGCTCCACTCAACTGATCGAACAAATTGTCAATTCTAGGCAACAGATATTGATTCTTTATCATCTTCTCACTCAACTTATGATAATCGATACATAACCTTCACGATCCATCCGGCTTCTTGACAAACACTACAGCTACTCCCTAAGGTGAACTACTTGGCCTAATAAAATTCTTGCCTTCCAAATCCATTAACTGCACCTTTAACTCCTTCATTTCGGTAGGTGTCATCCTGCTTGGCAGTCTACTCACTAGTTCTGCTCCTGGTACCAGATCTATCCGAAACTCAATGGCTCGTTTCGGTGGCAGTTCTACTACAAGTTCAAATACATCCGCGAACTCTCTAACAATGAAAATCCGATTCAACTCGTCTTCGACCTTCACAACTCCAAATAAAGCATTCACCTCGCAACTAGGGTTTTCTACGGTATATATGATCCGATCACTACAGTCAGGGTGTCTAAGTAATATTTTCCTATCATGGCAAAATATCCTAGCATCGTACTTACTTAACCAATCCATACCAAAATAATTCCGAAGCCTTCGAAATCAAACACAGGCAAACTGCAAACAAAGGTATGACCTAACAAATCAAACTATAGATGGTCACACTTCATCCCAAGTGTCATGTACCCTCCTATCAGATTTGCAACCCTTAAGGAAGTAACTAAGTACGAGGGTTCTATGTTAAGCTTATCTACCAAACAATGAGATATAAAAGAATGCGATGCACCAGTATCAAACAGAACGCTAACTCACATACCATGAATCTGAAGCGTACCTCCAACACTGCCTTCCCTTTTTCCTCTGCAGTTGGCCTCGAGGTAGCTAGCTCCAATGTAAAAATTTTTCCCTTCCCGTCCTTAGCAGGCTCCTTGCATTGGTTCTTATAATGTCCAATTTGATAGTAGATAAAGCACATGATATTCTTCTTCTCGAGCACTTTCTTTCCATCTCCAGAACGACTTCATTAGCAAAATGCCTTTTCTTATCACACTTAAAGAAGACAACCTTCGACTTTCCTTTCTTTGCGGCTCCACCCTTCTAAGCTCCTTTCTTATGGAAGAACTTTCTTTTCTGACTCTGCCCCACTTGGACTTCCTTTACCTTGTTTCTCTCTAGAAAAGCAAGCATCTCCTCATTCCTCGGAGCCATTTCCACTACAACATCACATGGATCCCTGATATGCGGTAATGTAGCCTTTGCCAACTCAGGCTTCAACCCCCTAATGAACTTTTCATTCCTCTTAATCAGTGTCTACAGTGGCATAACCATACCTTGCCAATTCCTCGAACCTTGTAGCATACTCCAACACAGTCATCTCCCCCTGCTCTAGCTCAGCAAACTTCCTAAGCAAGGTAGACTTCGCCATCATAGACATGAACCTCTCCTCGAACCTCCTCTTAAACTCAGCTCGTGTCATCGTCTCCTCATTAACTCTAACCATCACACTATTCCACCAGTATAGCGCTGCTCCCTGAAGCTGTATAGAAGCAAGCCTTCTCTTCTGCTAATCATTGAGCCCCAAATCTACAAAGATTCTCTCATAATGCAGCAACCAGTTCTCTACTTCAATGGATTCAGTTTTGATGAATGGCTTTCCTCCTAACCGAGCATAATCCCTACTCAGAATAGCATAGTTGTTGACCACTGGAGCTTCCTGAACTCCTCCTCCAACTACTCCAGCAGCAACACCCGCCTGCATCATGTTGACAAAGAACTGAGATCCCATGTCAACTTGTGGGATTCCAGCACTCACATTTCCTGCTTATGCCCGACCTGGGTTTCTTTTGGTATTTGATCTAGCATTTCCATTTGTTGTGGTGCTTCCTCCAAGGTCAACTCTTCCACTTCTAGCATCCATATCTGTATTCAAGCCTTACGAGATACGGAAGAATAGCCTAAGAGAGATAGGAGAATAAAGATATAGCGTATACTTATATATAGCAAATATAAGTACATTACTATAGCGTTATCCCATACCCCAATCTTATCTCTAATTCCTTGGGATTATGTTTTCAAAAATCATTTTAGTTTAATAATTTTCATAAACCATGTTCTGATACCAAGTTGTAACATCCCCTATCTAGAGGCCCGAAGCTAAGCGCTATAAATGCTGTAGTCATCCATAGTATTAACTTCCGGTGACCAAATTGCTAGCCATCAGCCTCCTGCTCGTCTCGGAAGCTTTATTTGTCCACCTACTAAAACCTGAAAATCCTCAACCCTCAACCTACTCAAATCAATTTTGAGCACCCGAGAGTTTAAGGGGAAAACAGAAACTTCGAGTCAAACAATAAGCCTGGTGTGAATTATACTATACATCTCGGTTATTTGATATTAAGTGAGACCATGCCATTTAGCGGAATGAGTTTCCCTTCACTAATATCCTTTTAAAACATATCTTTTGCAAATCATAATCCTGTAACCAAAACTGGTTAAAACAATAATATCAATATCACGAAAGTATATAAATCAGGTAACAAATGGACTATCTGTCCAAACAATATAGTTTTGTTTGGCTAACTATTAACCTTTGGCTGACTCGGGCCTACCGGACAAAAGAAACAAATAATTTAACTTCTGTTAGATACTTCTCTTCTAGACGGTTGTCCTAGCTTACTTCTCCAGGGTCAACTGATCCTAATGGTTTTACGGGCTCACCGATAACCTATCTCTGTACATATATATTCCTTTCTGTATGTAACATCATTTTAGTCTTACCTGTGATAAAGCCCTACACACTGGAATTTTGGACTAAATTAGCTAGGGGCTAATAGATAATGTATAAGGTGCGACCCTATACCAGTCCCATCTGGTATTCTAATATCTGAGTCATTTTACTTAGGGTCATCTACCCTTAAATTTTCCTTGAAAACCTTTTCTTTCAAATTGATTTAAACCTTTAAATCATACTTTAAACAAGGAAAATATTCTCTATGATTTACTCAAATCACCTTGCCATGTACATTTACTTTACACAAAACCTTTTTGATGAAAACATTTTAACCTTTGAAAGTACCACTTTCGAATCCATTGAAAGTACCCCTTTCGAAATCAAGTAAAACCTTAGGCCGAAAGGCCAAAACATACCTTTCGAAACCATTCTTAATAAACCTTTCGAAACCATTGAAAAACATCACCTTCAAAAGCTTTAAAATTTTAGACATCCTACCTTTAAAACACTTAAAATTGCCTTTCGAAAACATTAGAAACCTTTATTTTAAACCTTTCGAAACCATTAGGAAACCACCCTTTCGAAACCTTCATTTAGACTTTTCGAAAGCATTAAAATCCTTTGTAAACATCAAACCTTTCAAAAGCATTTGGGTTCAAGTAAAACATGTGGAAACCTTTCGAAACCATTTAAAAACCTTTCTTTTCGAAACATTTGGGTTCTACCTTAAACAAAGAAAAAGGATCATAAAACATCTAAGTCGAAAGCACTCTTCCGAATGCTATTACCTAAGTAAAGAAGTGATGGTGTCAAAACCAACCCTTTGAAAGCATTGGAGAAGAGGTTAGGTTTTAAAAACAAAGTATCCTTTCGAAACCATTTGCTTCGAAAGGCAGAAAGTGGCAGCAAGGGTTTCGACCCCTTTGAAAGCATTAACTTAAAACATAAGGCGCAACCTCATTCGAAACCATTTCTTAAATTAATTTGACCCAGTCGGAAGCCAACCAAGTCAAAAGCATTCGAAAGCAAAGCAGGCGCATTTCCAATTGAAAGCAAAATAGAGCTTCAACTCCATTGGAACCCTTTGTTTCGACCCAATATCTTCCGCCTATATCCAATTCACCATGTACCAAATCATTGATACTATGTGCATTGGTTTCGATGGTGATGGAGGTGGAAGTACCCAGTCGGAACCTAGGTGCCGAAAGTGGCGAAACATGTAAAAAGCATGTAAAACCTAATTTTTAGCTTTTTAAAGTAATCTTTTCAATTAACCTGCCTTGTTTGTCAAAATATTATTGGTTGTTAATTTTCTTTTCTAAAAGTTCTGCCGAGATTTCAAAAATAAATAATTTAATTTATTTACAAAATACCCCTTCTCCTTTTATAAATATATAAAACATTTAAGTTCCATATCTTAAATAATTTTATATATTCATTAAAACACTTAGGAAAATTCTACACAAATTCCCATAAATCATTTTAAATGTTTTCTAACATATATAAATTACAGACCCAAAACTTGTATAATTGAGCCATAAATTATATTAAACCCAACTATCCATTTTTCTCACTAGAATATTAATATAAAATCCACATTAATTCAGAAAATTATGAATATTGAAACCCAACTCTAGAATATTATTTCTGATCTAAATCTAATATTAGAAGACATTTGGATGTCGTTTAATAGGGTTTTCACATTAAAACATATCATAAAATCTATATGAATTAGCATAAATCATCAACAAGCACATATAATCATTTCAATATTAAAAAACTTGGCCAAACCTTGCAAAACAGTTCGGATTCATCTTAAAACCGAAAAATAGAAAACATGAGATGTAGTCTTTATTCACCTTAGCTTTGTGATTAAGGAGTTTGAGATTTGAGAATGGATTAAATTGATTTAGCTTCTTCCTTTTGCTTATCTTCCTCTTGTATCTTCTAATGGTGGTTGACCTCTATATTTTGATTTTTGATAATGAACGTGTAGAATGAACACGTCTTAAGGGTTTAGGGTATTAGAATGTGTCTTTTCCTATTTTGCCCCTTATCTAACTTCCCTTATCTATTTCATTCTAATTCATTTTAGTTTATTTATTAACAAGGCACGGCTACCCCTTAGTTTACACAAATCTCAGTTCCCTAATCATTACATTATTTTATTTAATTTAACCAATTAAATATCCTAAATAATGTTACTCAAAAATATGGTCGTTACGTAGGTATTGCAGGCATATAAGATTTTTGCAATTGCCCTATAATAATAACATGTCATGCACCATGAAAAATATGATCAAACATAGATTAGTAGGTTTGAAGTGCGTAGAAAGAGTAATTGTTAATGGCAGCAACACCTTACTATGGACAAACCTATGGATAAACAGTAAAGTTTGGTTGACATTTGGGGGTGAGTAAGATATTACATAAGTGAATTCAAACATGTGCCAGTCTCACACGTTATTTAGAATAGCTAATGGAATACTACTACAACATCAGAGACAAAGATAACCTCCCATTTAATCCAGCAAGTGAAAATTATAACAAATGGTGATGCTGATTATTGGGAATGATATGGACAACAATCCTTTTCTTTTTCTAAAACATGACAAGTTTGTAGACATACATATGAACAATATAACCGGTGTTCGGTCATTTAGAACTATATCAATAGTAAGAAGATTTCACACTATGGATGTAGAGTACTGCTGCGGTGAATAAGCACAAAAGATAGACTGCGACAATGAGGACTTGACTGTGACGAGGTATGTGTGCTATGTACTGACCAACCAGAAAGTATTAACCACTTATTTTTCAATTTCAACTATAAAAAATACATATGGGTACTCAAGAAGATGAAATTGAATCTAATTACAAATGGAGACACTCACCTGAATATTAAACAAAAGATCGACATAATCAAATCTGCATTCCTAGCAACTTATCAGTATGGTCAATTAGCCTCGTCTAGCCTGGACACAATAGAGTATCACCTGTGTGAAGAAAGAAAGAAATGACTTTTTGAGCAACGAATGTCAAATAAAATTGTGAGAGCTAAGCTTATTTAGGTGGAAATTGCATACATTATGAGGAAATCTATAGGTACGTCGAGGCACACTGCTAGAAATGAGATCATTTTGCAGATACGGGGGATAGAATTACATGACAGTGGTTAAATCACCATGGAGAGTGAAATAACTGAAGAGAAAGTGTGGCTATTGTAATAACCCGCCTTTTTAATCCTCAAAAGTCGACACTAATACAATCACGGTATTCACACGCCGAACATCCACCTGCCGGAAAGATAGATTGTTAGGGTGGTAGAAAGAAAAGATAGAACATAATCTCGTAATGTGACAAGTAATATATAATATACCAAGATCTTTACAAAAAGAAACTTTTATATACGTACATCAATCAGAGTACTAACCTATCATCAGCCTGACAGTTATAACAATCTGTCCTTACAAATGCTCATAAATACAACAAGAACAAAACAACGGAAGATAAAATACATGAATATGCCTTGGAGGCATCCAACTTGTCTCCTAAAGCTCCAAACTATCCAGCTAAATCTGGAAAATATGCTCGGGCTGACCCGAGCATTGTAAGAAAATAATGCTCGAATTAGTCTGGTAAATCAGCGTGACAAAACTCAAATCAAATCATATGGATTTCTATATTTATAAAACCATTTGAAAATAAAGGTATCTCATAAGAGCACGCCGTATATAACATGACGGGTTTTAACCTTACAATAACCAAAACATTTTTATTAGAAAATCCAGTGGTATTATAATTAGGATGAAAAATAAATTTATAACACATCTGGAATGGTTACCCATAATTACATTCAACAGTACTAGGTTTTACAACTATAACCGTATGACACATATTGGAGATTGGATTCCAACGATGACAAGGTAAGGGACTACCTTCTGTATAGTGTAACTCTAGATAAAATGTACCCGAGGGCCACACATGAACCCCCTGTCAAGACACAACTGGCTGCCCCTTTAACATGACATATCAGATTACATCACCCCTCGGGCACTGAGGCTGCAAACATTACTCCACGGTCGCCCCGTGCACACACCAAAATCCATATAACCGAATCTAGATCGAGAAATGATGCTCCTAATGGTAGCTCACCACATAGCTCCACGGGCATCCCCTGTTTTAGCCATTACTGAATTGTGAGGCTTGTGAGGTTATGCTTTTGCTTTTTCCTCCTAGCAATTCCCACTTGGAATGCAAACACTGCCCTCCTGGCAATAATGCAATGCTAGCATTATACATATATAAGTTGTTCAGGATATGAACAAACTGAAGGCATTGCTTCTACTACATCCATTTTTTAATCACTCTTAGGATTAGTTGCAAGTAGCCCTTGTACTTCAAAGAACTCTATCTTCAATCCCATCATCTCGAACCAGTATTGAACCTCTTTCAAAGCATCGAACATGTCTGTGGTTTTGTAGTGGTTATAGTTTCAAGTCATCTCATATAAGTATACTCCCCCACTTACCGATTGCTCAAAAACTGACTGATGGATTCTGGTAAACTCAACCCTGGTTTTTTTGGAAATAATCAGATAATACATAAGAGCGGAGATCACCTCTTAACAGTTTAAGTGGACGGATTTCTTTATCATTTTTCCAAGAAGAACACACGAATTTATATGTAATAGTATAGCATCACAGAAGATAATTGTACCATATAATTCCTGTGTTTCTTCTAGATATTTCTAGAGTTAGATTTGGTCAAGATTTGATAGTCGATTATTTAACTATCTGTGAGAAATGCGGATTACGGATCTTAAGGCTAGAATTAACACTAGGGGGGTGAATAGTGTTTTAAGGAATTACTAATTCTTTTTGAGTTTATCTTAATTTGAACACAATTGTATGCAATATTCAGACACAGATATGATCACAGAATCAAACACAGATGCATACATAAAGTAAAAGCAATAAAGGAAAGAACACACCGGATTTTATACTGGTTCGGAGTTACCCTACATCCAGTCCCGCAACACAAGTACGGATTTCCTTTCAAAATCAATTCTTACAATTACACCCTCGATTTCAAGGCCACGAGGTACACGGCTCCAGATTCACAATCCTCTGGGTAGAGATACTTGGTTTTACGGGCAACAAGTTCACCCGATTGATTTTCCAGGCTACAATAACACCTTTTCTCGCTCGATTGAATACAAAGAAGTCTATAACTCTGAATAGCACTGGGATCTTGTTGAGATAGTGATAGAGAATCAAACCAGAGATGATCTAGTTAGATTAAATGGTGATTTCGGCAGAGTAATGGTAAAAATGTATATAAAGAAATGTGGAAGAAGAAGAGGAGTGAAATCAGAGAAAATATGATTATAAATTCATTTAGAACAGCCCCTATTTATAGTAGAACAACAACCATGTCCATTCGTGAAAGGGTATGACGAATAGACACTTCCTTTGAAATTCAAACTTTTGAAATAAACTATCACCTTGTCGACAAGGGTTCCTTGGGGTTGTCGACAGGCCTAAGTTATTTTTGGTAATTTGTTTTTCTTTGAAAATAACTTCTATCTTGTATTAAAACTATTTTAAACTTTATAAATATACTTAACTATAGTTAAAATACATAAATAAGTATAGAGAATAATATTTTGGTTTATATAAAATTTTACTATAATTTTATATTTAAATCTAAGTATAAATATTAAAAGTTAAATATATTATAATTAAAAGATAGTTTAAAACCAAGGATATTTTGATATTGAAAATAAAGATTATTTTGGGGCTAAAAGTATTTTAAAACCAGGATAGATGTTTTTGATTTAAAAAGGAAAATTTTGAAATCATTTTGAAAACAAGATATAATTTTGTAAAACATTTGAATAAAAGTTAGTGGATACAAAACAATGTTCCACCAGATTTTTCGTAGGTTCCATCCTACTTAGGGTTCCATCCCTTTAACGGGCTCGAAGTGGATTCCATTCCACGAATAAAATGGATTTTAAGATGTCAGTGCTTTTCTAGGAGTTTTAACAAAATTCCTAACTAAATTACTTATCTTGAACTCTTGATAATCTTGATACTCATGAGTCTTGAATCTTGATATCTTCGATCTTGAGTTCATCAGTTCTTGAACCTCTATACTGTACAGTCTTCATTCTTTGGTACCTGTATATATATCCTGCATATACATATATATCTAAACAATAATGTTAGTATTTATATTTTATAATCTTATTCTAAGGTTGTTGTCATCAAAACCAACTTCTCAGGGATTAACAATCTCCCCCTTTTTGATGATGACAACCTTTGTTTATAAAATATTACTTCTATCCTAATAACTCCCCCTAAAACTAATAACTCCCCCTTAATCTATGCCTAACTATCCTATTTTATACTTCTCCCCCTTTGTCATCAACAAAAACTAACTCCAAACTATATAACTCCCCCTTATTCTTGTACTAAATTACCTGCATTAAAAATATATAATGGAGTATATAATAGATAGATTAAGAGATAATTATACTGATAGACATGATAACTAATCAAAGATCATATAAATATCAATGTGTATTTATACATATTTTGTTTTGCACACCAATTATCAGTCCACACCAAACCAAATCAAATCAATCCAAGCAATCAATTCAAATCAAACAAAGCAATCAAATAAAATCAAACATTACGAGGAACTTCCACCCATCCTTCCTCTCCAAATATAGGGTCTGCTTTAATGACATCCCAATTTTCATTTTCATTGGTGAGAGAGACTAGAGGATGTGCTTCATTATCATCTTTGTGCAGGGAGGAAATCATCAATCGAATCGCATCGAAATGTTTTTCTTGCTCCTTGATCATCTGCGTTTGACTCAACTCTAAGTGTCGCTGATTACGGAGAATGAAAGAAAGAATATTCTTGAAAGAATTAAGGGTTTCTTCAAGATTCTCGGTCAAACTATGAATTGGATCGGCCATATTTGAGTTTGTGAGAAGAAATATATATAGAGTAGATAAGAAATGATTTTGAGTGATGAATTCTGGAAGAAATATGTACTTATAGGTGTAGAAATTCGTTTGAAATGAATAGACACAAGGTAGTTATTCAAATTTCAAATTTTAAAATGAAAAGTCATTTCTGACTAGTACTTGTTGACAGGGTCTCTGGGGGTTGTTGACAGGGGTCAGTTAATTTTGATGACTCATTTTGATTTTGTGAATAATTGTGTATATATATTTATATAATATACTAACATTTATTCTGGAGATAAGATAAGCTAGATAACAGAAGAGTAATTCAATTTCATTTCTAGAATGATACAATGATTAAACATTAAGAACTGCACGAACATTCAAATCAAAACAAAGTAAAACCAATACAACATGACATGAAAAGGTAGAACTAGTTAGAGGATGACGAAGATGAAGATAATCCAAGCTTATTGCTGACTTTGGAGAAAAACTTTTTCATCTTGGATGACATTTTATCCAATTTCTTACTAACGGACCGTCTAAGAGTCCGTTGATTCTCAACAATGATCTTTTGATTTTTGAGTAAGGTTTTGTTGGTTGGATTAGAGGGATAGTCAATACTTTCCAAGGATGTTTCACCTTCTTCTTCTTCTTCTATTCCCATTTCATCCCCTTCTTATTCTTCTTCTTCCTCCTCTTCCATCTCCTCATGAGCCAAACGCTCTTCCTTTTCGGCAAGAGTCTCATATGGTTGAAAAACATATGGAATTTTCATAAGAGAAATGTTTGAGTGATTAAAATCTTTTCTTGAAACAAATTCTTCTCCTTTGAAATCCACACCAAAATAATTAAAAATTCGAGTGAGATAGATTCCATGATACAAAGCGTTTTCACCCATTTCAAAATTTTTGGGACGAAGTTCATCCAAAATAACTTGCGCCCAATTAATATCATAATTTCCAAAAATAGAAAAAAGTGCTTTGCAAACTTTTGAAGTTGGATTGTTAAAACTCCCCGATCTTGGGGTCAAAGTATGTTGTAAAAGAAGATTAACAATTCTTGCTTTTGGTCGAAAGTTTCGATTTATGAATTCAAAGTTATCATCTCCTTCGAAAATGTGATGAAATGTCTCATGATCATTTTCATCGATATTAAAAGTAGAAAGATCCATTCTCGTGCTCTTGCAATTGATAATGGTTCCCAAAACATCACAATTTAAAATGATTCTAGTGCCTTTGACACTACTCCAAATTTCATCATCATTTCCATTATAAAATCCACGGTTGAGATTTGCATAGAAAATTTTAACAAGATTTGGATAACAAACAAAGTCATTTTGTGAAGCATCAATAAGACTAAGAACTTGGTTGTTTGCAAAAAGAGAATCGATTTCATAAGTAGAGAAGTCTTGAAATAAAGAAAACTTTTCGGGATGGACTTTTCCATAGTTAGCATAGTTGATATATGCTTTTATAGCCTCCGGATTATTGAAAAGTTGCTCTTTTATATTTCTGGAAAGTCTCATTGTGGAAGGGTTGCTTGAAGAAGCCATTAGAGTAGAGAGTAGAGAGCTTGATATTTTGAAATAAGAGTTTGAATTTGAAAATAAAAGTGAAAAGTTGTGATAAGAGATAGTAAATAAATAGATTCTCAAGGGAAAGGTTCTCTGGTCAAAAGGTGACTTTTCAGCGACTTGAATGAAGTGAAAAGATGGAGAGAAATTCAAACATTTGAATTCAAATTTGAATTTCAAATTTCTGTACCCTTGTCGACAACGTGGGGAGGGGGGCCTTGTCGATAAGTGTCTCTGAATTTTCATGATTTATTTCTCTTAAGTATTCTAATATATATATATATATATTTATTAATTTATTATTTTTAATGTCTATATAATATCTGGAATATTACTAGAATTATAGTATATTCCATAAAATATTATGATACTATTTTAAAAAGTAATAATAAAATAATAGTAAAAATATAATAAAATAATAATAAAATTTTTAAAATTCAAACGACACACCAATTCAAAATCAACCAATCAAACATCCAATCCTAAGCATGCAATTTCAACCAATGTATTGTAAACGTGTACCTTTTTCTAAGTCTTTCACTGAATTCGTCGAAGTCATGAACTGCCATGAAACACATATTTGAATTATCTGTCTTCTGATCATCATCGCTTGAGGATGAGTCTGAGTCATCTAGAGTAGCGGTAAATGCACGTTTTCGTTTCTTTGCGGAATCATTGTTTATAGGAAGATTTTGCTTATCTGGATGCGGACAGTCTCTTTTGATATGGCCTGGTTCGTCAAAGTTGAAACATTTGATATAGTTTGGCACTACATTCTGATTAGCAGAGTTCTTATAGTTTTTTCTCTTGAGATTATTCATCTTTCTGTATTTTAGGAATTTCCAAAAGTTCTTGGTCATAAAGGCTATCTCTTCATCATTATCGCTGTTTGAGTTTGATCCATCGGTCAATGCATTGAATGCAATTGATTTCTTTTTAGATGCTTTGCTTTCTCTTCTCCCAAGCATTTGGACTTCAAACGACATTAGATTTCCAATTAATTCTTCTATCTTTAAGGTACTGATGTCATTTGCCTCTTCGATCACAAGTGTCTTTTGATCCCATTCTGGAGTAAGAGAATTTAAGATTTTTCTGACTTGATCTTCTTCCGAAAATACCTTTCCCAAGGATATTAGAGAATGCACAATATCCTGAAATCTACTATACATATATGGAATATACTCATTAGGATCCATTTTAAATAATTGAAACTGATTTGTGAGCATGGAAATTTTGGTCTGTTTAACTTTGCTTGTTCCTTCGTGAGTAACTTGCAAAGTTTTCCAGATTTCATATGCAGACTTACAAACTGACACTCTATTAAATTCATTCCTATCAAGTGAACAAAACATAATATTCATAGCTTTAGAGTTATTTTGTGCGACGGTCTTTTGCTCAGAAGTCCACTGTGCAAAACCAGTTGTGGGTTCAAAATATTCAGTCTGTGTGATATTCCAAGTGTCTAGTCCTACGGATTGTAAATATATTTTCATCCTACATGCCCAATATGCATAGTTACTGCCATTAAAAAGTGGTGGTCTGACAGTAGACTGACCTTCTACAAATGAACTAGTGACAGAGGTAATAGAACCAGTGTTGGTAGTAGTAACAGTACCAGTGTTGGTAGCCATTTTAAAAATTTTCAAAATTCAGATTATGAAACTTTGAAAACCTTGCTCTGATACCAAATGTGAGAAATGCAGATTACGGATTTTAAGGCTAGAATTAACACTAGAGGAGGGGGGTGAATAGTGTTTTAAGGAATTACTAATTCTTTTTGAGTTTATCTTAATTTGAACACAAATGTATGCAATATTCAGACACGGATATGATCAAAGAATCAAACATAGATGCAGATATAAAGTAAAAGCAATAAAGGAAAGAACACACTAGATTTTATACTGGTTCAGAGTTACCCTACATCCAGTCCCGCAACACAAGTACGGATTTCCTTTCAAAATCTATTCTTACAATTGCACTCTCGATTTCAAGGCCACGAGGTACACTGCTACAGATTCACAATCCTCTGGGTAGAGATACTTGATTTTACAGGCAACAAGTTCACCCGATTGATTTTCCAGGCTACAATCACACCTTTTCTCGCTCGATTGAATACAAAGAAGTCTATAACTCTGAATAGCACTGGGATCTTGTTGAGATAGTGATAGAGAATCAAACCAGAGATGATTTAGTTAGATTCAATGGTGATTTTGGTAGAGTAATGGTAAAAATGTATAGAAAGAAATGTGGAAGAAGAAGAGGAGTGAAATCAGAGAAAATATGATTATAAATTCGTTTAAAACAGCCCCTATTTATAGTAGAACAACAACCATGTCCATTCGTGAAAGGATATGACGAATAGACACTTCCTTTGAAATTCAAACTTTTGAAATAAACTGTCACCTTGTCGGCAAGGGTTCCTTGGGGTTGTCGACAAGCCTAAGTTATTTTTGGTAATTTGTTTTTCTTTGAAAATAACTTCTATCTTGTATTAAAACTATTTTAAACTTTATAAATATACTTAACTATAGTTAAAATACATAAATAAGTATAGAGAATAATATTTTGGTATATATAAAATTTTACTATAATTTTATATTTAAATCTAAGTATAAATATTAAAAGTTAAATATATTATAATTAAAAGATAGTTTAAAACCAAGGATAATTTGATATTGAAAATAAAGATTATTTTGAGGATAAAAGTATTTTAAAACCAGGATAGACGTATTTGATTTAAAAAGGAAGATTTTGAAATCATTTTGAAAACAAGATATAATTTTGTAAAACATTTGAATAAAAGTTAGTAGATACAAAACAATGTTCCACTAGATTTTTCGTAGGTTCCATCCTACTTAGGGTTCCATCCCTTTAACGGGCTCGAAGTGGATTCCATTCCACGAATAAAATGGATTTTAAGATGTCAGTGCTTTTCTAGGAGTTTTAACAAAATTCCTAACTAAATTACTTATCTTGAAATCTTGAACTCTTGATAATCTTGATACTCATGAGTCTTGAATCTTGATATCTTCGATCTTGAGTTCATCAGTTCTTGAATCTTTATACTGTACAGTCTTCATTCTTTAGTACATGTATATATATCCTGCATATACATATATAACTAAACAATAATGTTAGTATTTATATTTTATAATCTTATTCTAAGGTTGTTGTCATTAAAACCAACTTCTCAGGGACTAACACTATCAAATAAACAAACAATCAAACACAGATTTAATTTCATGGCAACAGCTAAGCCTCATTTTAATTAATCTTCCATTATTTAATCTCTTTTAATACTTGGAAAAATATTCATATACTTATCCCGGTATAATTATATTCATAAAACATTGAGAAAGACTTCCTATTTTTCCAATAATTATATTAAATGGGTCAAAAATAAATGTCATTTAAAACACTTTTTACAAATAAACTCAAACCACATTTCCTTCGGTGTTAAGTATGGAAAGAATGCTTTCATAACACCATAATTAAGAAGGATTATTTATCAAAGTAAAATTTCGTTCCTTTAATAAAATTCCCTTTTTACAGACTCATTCCATATATACAAAACCTTTTATAAATCTCCAATTTAATTTATAAAACTCTTTCTATATATAGAACTCTTTTCTGTTTATAAAACTCTTTCTATTTATAAAACCCTTTTATTAAATCCTTTTCATTAAGTACAATTCCTTTTATAAAACAATTTGTTATTTATGAACACCTTTATTTATTTATTTATTTATTTATTTATTTATTTAATTACTTTAAAACCTCCTAAATAAATTATTAGTTAACTTTAAAACATCGTTAATAAGATAACTAATTAACTTTAAAACATCATTAATAAATAATTAATTAACTTTAAAACACTATTAATAAATAATTAATTAACTTTAAATCACTGTTAATAAATAATTAACTACTCTTTAAACTACTATTAATAAATAATCAATAACTTAATCATTATTATTTAATTAATTAATTAACTTTAAACATCATTAATAAAATGATTAATTAACTTTAAACGTTATTATTAAATATAGAAAACACTTTACTTTAAAATATTGTAAAGTTAAAGTTAATTTAAATCCATTTCTTTTCAAATTTGGGAAGAGGCTTAGTGACCACAATGACACTTAAACAAGCTACCATTTATTTCATTTAACTTTCAAAGTATAAAACTAGTATTTACATCTACAAGCATATGTTAATAAACTCCATAATCAACAATCGTCAGATAACACATCATTTATCCAAATAAAATGGCATATAAATAATGTCCAAATTAATAAAATAGCAGAACGCAAATTTATTCTACCAAATAAATGTCCAAAATTATCTATCCAATTTAAATATAGCATAACGGTGTTTTATTCTGCTAACGGAATTTCAATGTTAAAATATAATTATTTAACTACGTAATTATTTTCTATCGCTATTAATTTATCATCAAATTATACTTCACTAGAATTATCAACCATATTTATTGAAGGTTTGTACTTGTCAATACGAGTCTAGTGCAAGAAATCGCAGGTTAAACAGATCTAAAATAGGGAAGATATAGATTTTCAAAGATTAATAACTTGGTTTAATAATTTAAACAATTAAATTATCATTAACAAACCCTAACCCCAAACTAAAGGCCTCAGCCCACCAAATTGAAACCCGAACCCAATAATTCCTTCTCCAAACCCAACTTCCCAATTTCAATTTCCCCAAATTGGTTACACCCTAAATCCATCACCTGTGCACGAATGCGTGTTCACGTGCATGACCTGACACCACGACGCTGATCATCGAACCCCGATCCAAGACCACCCACTAACTCCAATCGCCACACTTGACTCATCCATCCCATCGCCATCCCCTTCGGTGGCTCTAGTGAAGATTTCGATGATCAATCGCCCAAACTTAAAAATGAGCTTCCTGTACCATCGCGTTCAAACACTACAGGCTGCCGCTCCACAAAATTCTAGCCACCGCTGCCACCGCTAATTGAACGCCTCTTCCATGCTGCACCTTCAGTCCCAAGCATGGATAACTCGATGGCCCACAACCTCGCCCACAAATCAAAATTCAAACACCAAACAAAGCTTGCCGAAACCCTAAAGTGAGCTTGTTTGACCTCCTCGGTCCACTAACGACCCCATAACCATCTCCATTGCCTTCGCCTCGCCCCAAGCCTCCTCCCAGCTTCACCGCTTCTTCCCTCGTCCTTTAGATCACCGAAATTAAATAGATGATCGAAATCAGATCATCTAACCACCACGTCAAAACCATACCCCTTAAAATCACGCGACCCACTCCAAAAATCCTGATTTGCGAAGACAAACACGACCGTATACTCTGTTTGTCAATTCATGTTCATCAAAAACTTTTGTCACTCGACCATTCCCTATAATCGACAAATTACAGCCACCCTACTCGACGAAACGACATCCGACTATTTTTAAAAATCACTAGAGACTAAGACGATCGACTTTACAGTTGATCTTTTTAGCCGATTTCCTACGGTTTAAGAGATAATGGTTTTTGAATATGAAAGTGGGTGTTTAATTTCATTTATAGTGACCAAGAAAGAAGAAGAAAGATGAAATGTCAGTGGTCTGTGTTCATATCTGTGTATATGTTTTCATTTACAGTAAGCATACATTCTTTTTCAAAGCAAAAATCAACATAATATGATTTAAATCAACTACATAAACCACTAACATCATCTCATAATCACAACCAAGTTACTAACAATTTACATTACATTCATTCTACAAAAGTATGAAACAAGGTTTTGTGTTCTTACCCCCCCCCCCCAAATTGTTGAAAATGAAAAACTCAAGCTTTTATCCTAGCAACCAACCCTCAACGCAACTACACACTTAATTTGAAGCTTTTAACTTAAAAAGAGAAGATTTTTATAATTATAAAGGGAAGAGGAAGTGGAAAAAATAAGTTAGAAAATGTAGAAATGAGAATGAAGAGTATAATGAAAATGTGATAAAAACTTTACTTTTTATAATGAATAAAAATGGGTTAAAAGACAATACTAACCTTACTAACATCTTCTTCCTTCCCATCTTTTCTAAGTCAACCTAGTATTAACCGCATGAATAAAATGGTGGATTTTAGAGAGGTCCATGTACTTTCTCTATTTTTACACTTAAGGTATCAAACCATCATTTCAAATTTTAATTTTAAATATATTTTATTTTTACTAATTCTTATTATTATTTTATTTATTTAACATTACATTTCAAAAATATTTTTTTCCTTAACTTAACCTAAACATTTAAATGTTGTTTTAGAGTATAACCTAAGGTATAACAACTTCTTGCAACTTGTCGTTCGATAAAAAGTCGAAAATCCAAAAAGCGGTTTTTGGTCACATTTTCTGTTTTTCGTCGAACTACCTATATTTGTAAACAAGCTTACCGTTATTCTTTATTAATTTAAAAGAGAGTTATTTGACTATAAAAAACCATTAATTGAATATTTGAAATTAATTAAATATTCACAAATCGAAATGATAAAATTCCCGGTCGTTACACTCCTCCTCCCTTAAAAGAATTTCGACTTGAAAATTTTACCACAACTCTAAACCCAGAAAAACAAACAAACCCATGAATATTTATCATTATTCATTAGTCCGTATGATGTACATAGATCATCCATGTGTGAAATCTTATATGATCACCTATTCGAATACGTAACTTTACTTCCGAACTATTATCACTTACCTGACTCCCTAGTGTGGACTCCGATCAGGCTTCTTGATTAGAAACCTCAATTCTCCTTATATAGCTATATACTATGATAGAAAACTTCAATTCCATTTTAGAACCCTCACCAAGTGTTCGCCGTTAGGAATCGAGCGATAAATCTTTACTTGGAACGGTGTGAAACACCTCCAAGTCAAGTACTCGAATCTTAGATCAAGAACTTTATGAAAAAGAGAAATGATCAACGTACAACTTACGTACCTATCTTATTGGTTCTTACCAGCCCAACTTCCTTTTACCTTTCCAAAATATTTATGAAAACATTTCACAAAAATTTCGACTTAGGTTCAAACATTTTAAATTATACAATTCCTTTTTTTAAAACATTTTCGTAATATCATTTTACTTTATTAACTTGTATATTATTCTCATATATCCTAAGTGTATATACAAAACATCCGATTTAAATCCTTTTCACTTTTAGCTATTCAAATGTAGACCTAAAATAAATATTGGTCTTAAAACCGAGTCGACCAATTCAACCTCTTTACCTGTTTGGTCTGATAAGTAGCTAAGAAGAGTAGGATGTTGCTATTCAAACTCAGTCCTAGAGTCTACTTTTCCTTAGACACTTCTAAGGTAAAGATGTTTATTAGTTGGCCCAATAACATCAAATAATCTTTTACATCCTAGATGTTAAAACCAAAAGACACGGTTTAATAAAACAAAGTTTATAAAAACCTTCTTACTAAATTAACCATTTAAAAACTTGTCTTAAATCTTGTTAAGGTTATTCAAAATAAAATCACTTTAAACCCTTACCAACTATTTCTAAGATAAAGAAAAGATTTACAGAAAAGCTAACAATAACTACATATAGTTCCCAAAATATATCCAAGGGTGCATACTAGACATAACTTCTAAAAAACACAATGCATACTAAGGTTCCTACAAGTATACCTATCCAAACCTAAGGTCCCTCATAGTCACCCACATAATCCTTTCCCGTTTTATCCCTTTCGAGGGGGATGGTTTCTATCTTTTAGTAAATCCCCCGGCTTGACTACACTTTTCGTAAGGAGTAATTTTTCTTGATGTGTCCTAGCTCTTGACAGACAAAGCAATGTTTGGAAACTACTGGCCCCTCCACTCCTTCTATACAATAATCCATAGTATGTCCTATCTTATGACACTTGTAGCAACTTATTTCTTTTCCCTTTTTGAAAAATTTCCTTTACGGGACACCCTCTTTTGATTTATCCTCCCAAGGCTTCTTCCAATGCGATAGAAATTTCCTCTATTTGCATTTGCTGTTTTTGATGTTGCTGCTCTTTGGAGAGATTACTGGATTCTTCTGAACTTCAAATACCTCTTCTTTTGGAACCATAGCTGTTCTGGCGACTTGTCCATCATCCTTGCCATCCTTAGTGGTTGTTCTATTCGATTCCTTTCCCCATCCATGTCCTCCTTATACACCCATTTCTAACTACCTGAATATAGTAAGATATCCTTATAATACACTTCCAGACAGGATTCATATCGAAAAAAGGTATCGTCTACAATGATAAATATTATCATTTCCTAACAAACAATCAAACCCAAATAACTATATCAAAATCTGAATTTATTATTTTATATATAAAATATAATCCTAGGCAAAATTATTTCATTTACCAATTTTCAAAACAATACCATGTAAGTTTTCCATGTTCAAGTGTTTAGAAATCTCTGTCGACAATGTGGCATCTCACATCTCGATTGGAATTCATAAGCCACTCAACAGTTAAATCAGCCCAATATAAAACATTTTTACAACACTAACAAATATGTGCTCTCTTATACAATACACTCAATTCATTCTAGGGTATTACTAATCCTATCTCTAACGAGTTTACCCTACCAAGGCCTAGGTGTTCCCTCAACCTAAGCTCTATTACCATGTATAACAACCTGTCTTTTTTATCCTCAGAAGTCGACACTAATACATCCACGATATTCACATGCCGAACATCCAAGTGCCGAAAAGACAGGTTGTAGGGGTGAAAGAAAGAAAAGATAGAATAGAATCTCGCAACGTGATGAGTAATGTATAATATACCAAGATCATTACAATAAGAAACTTTTATACACATACATCAATTAGAGTACTAACCTATCATCAGCTTGGACAATTATAATAACCCATCCTTACAAATGCTGATAAATACAACAAGAACAAAACAACGGAAGATAAAATACGTGAATATGCCTTGGAGGCATCCAGCTCGTCTCGTGAAGCTCTAAAGTGTCCAGCTAAATCTGGAAAATATGCTCAGGCTGACCCAAGCATTATAAGAAAATAATGCCCGGATTAGTCCAGTAAACCAGTGTGAGAAAACTCAAATCAAATCATATAGATTTCTATATTTATAAAACCCTTTGAAAATAAAGGTATTTCATAAGACCACACCGCACATAAACATGGACGAGTTTTTACCTTACAACAACCAAACCATTTTTATTAGAAAATCTAGTTATATTATAATAATGTCTAGGGGTGGAAAATAAATATAACATATCCGGAATGGTTACCCATAATTACATTCAATAATACTAAGTTCCACAACTAAAATCGTAGGGCACGTATTGGAGACTGGATTCCAACGATGATACGGTAAGGGACTATCTTGCATACAGTACACATGTAGATAAAATGTATCGAGGGCCACACATGGACCCCCTGCCAAGATAGAGCCGGCTACCCCTTTAACATGACATACCAGATTACATCACCCCTTAAGCACCGAGGTTGCAAACATTTCCCCATGACCACCCCACGTGCACACTAAAATCCATAAAACTAAATTTAGATCAAGGAATGATGCTTTTAATGGAAGCTCACCACCTAGCTTTGCGGACATCCCCTATTTTAGCCATTACCGGGTTATGAGGCTTGTGAGGTTATGCTTTTACCTTTTCCTCCTAGCAATTCCCACTTGGAATGCTAACACTGCCCTTTAGGCAATACTGCAATATTAGCATTCATCCATACAAGTCGTTCAATATATGAATAAATCGAAGGCACTTCTTCTACTAAATCCATTTTGGAATCACCCTCAGGATTAGTAGCAAGTAGCCCTTCCACTTCAAAGAACTCTGTCTTTGATCCCATCATCTCGAACAAGTCTCGAACCTCTTCCAAAACATCGAACATGTATATGATTTTGAAGTGATTACAATTTCGAGTAATCTCATATAAGTACACTCCCCGCTTATCGGTCACTCCTAAACCAATCGATAGATTACGGTAAACTCAACCACGGTTCTTTTGGAAATAATCAGACAATACATAAAAGCGGAGATTGCCTCCTAACTGTTTAAGTGGATGGATTCCCTTATCATTTGTCCTAGAAGAACATACGAGTTTATACGTATAGTACAACATCACCGAAGATAACCGTACGATATAATTCCTGTGTTTCAAATAGATATTTGCAAAGCTAAATTTGATCAAGATTTGATAGCTGGTTATTTAACTATCAACTAAACAAACAATTAAACACAGATTTAATTTCATGGCAACAACTAAGCCGCATTTTAATTAATCTTCCATTAATTAAACCTCTTGTACCTGGAAAAATATTCATACACTTATCCACCAGTATAAGTATATTCACAAAACATTTAGAAAGATTTCCTATTTTTCCGAAAATCATATTAAATGGGTCTAAAACAAATGTCATATAAAACATTGTTTACTATAAACTGAAACCACATTTCCTTCAGTGTTATGTATGGAAAGAATGCTTCCATACCACCATGATTAAGAAGGATTATTTATTAGAGTAAAATTTCATTCCTTTTACAAAATTCCGTTTTTATAAACCCATTCCATATTTACAAGGCCTTTTATAAATCTCCAACTTAATTTATAAAACTCTTTTCTGTTTATAAAACTCTTTCTATTTATAAAATACATTTATTAAATCCTTTTTATTAAGTACAATTCCATTTATAAAAAAGTTTATTATTTATAAACACGTTTATTTAATTAATTACTTACCTTAAAACCTCCAAAATAAATAATTAGTTAACTTTAAAACATCATTAATAAAATAATCAATTAACTTTAAAACATCATTAATAAATAATTAATTAACTTTAAAACGCTATTAATAAATAATTAGTAACTCTTTAAACTACTATTAATAAATAATCAATTAATTTAACCATTATTAATTAATTAACTTTAAACATCATTATTAAAATGATTAATTAACTTTAAACATTATTATTAAATACAGAAAACACTTTACTTCAAAATATTATAAAGTTAAAGTTAATTTAAGTTCATTTCTTTTCAAATTTGGGAAGAGGCTTAGTGATCACAGTGACACTTAAACAAGTTACCATTTATTTCATTTAACTTTCCAAGTATAACACTAGTATGTACATCGGCAAGCATATGTAAATAAACTACATAATTAACAATCGACAGATTAACACATCATTTATCCAAATCAACTGGCATAGAAATAAATGTCCAAATTAATAAAATAGCAGAAATGATTTATTCTGCTAAATAGATGTTCAAAATAATCTATCCAATTTAAATATATAGTAGAATAGTGTTTTATTCTACTAACGGAAAGTTAGTGCTAAAATATAATTATTTAACTATGTAATTATTTTCTACCCCTATTAATTTATCATCAAATTATACTTTGCTAGAATTATTGACCATTTTTATTAGAGTGTTGTACTTGTCAGTACGAGTCTAGTGCAAGAAACCGCAGGTTAAACAGATCTAAAATGGGGAAGATACTGATTTTTAAAGATTAATAACTTTGTTTAATAATTTAAACAACTAAATTATCATTAACAAATCCAAACCCCATACTAACAGGCCCGAACCCATCCAACTCAAACCCGAACCAAAAATTCCTTCTCCAAACCCAACTTCCCAAATTCAATTTCCCGAAATCGATTCTAACCTAAACCCATCACCTGTGCACGAATGCACGTACACGTGCACGACCTAACAGCACGACATCGACCATCGAGCCCCGATCCAAGACCACTCACCAACTCCAATCGCCATGCTCGACTAATCCATCACATCGTCATCGCCTTCAGTGGCTCCAGTCGAGATTTCAACGTTCAACCCCCCAAACTTGAAAATGAGCTTCCTGTACCATCGCATTCAAACACGACTGGCCGTCGCTCCACCCACTTCCAACCACCACCGCCACACTAATCAAATGCCTCTTCCATGCTCTACCTCCATCCCCAAGCATGGCTAACTTGGTGGAACACAACCTCTCCCACCGCCCTAAATTCGAATGCCAAACAAAGCTTGCCCAAATCCTAAAGTGAGCTTATCTGAGCACCTCCCTCTACCAGCGACCACATGACCATCTTCACTGCCTTCGCCTAACCCCAAGCCTCCTCCTAGCTTATTCCCTCGTCTTTTAGATCGCTGGAATTAAATAGATGACCGAAATCCTATCATCTAACCTCCTGTCAATACCACACCCCTTAAAAACACGCGACTAACTCCAAAAATCATGATTTGTAGAGACGAGCACGACCATATACTCCGTTTGTCGATTCATGTTCATCGAAAACTATCCTCACTCAATCATTCCTTGTAATTAACAAATTACAGCCACCCTACTCGACGAAACGAGTCCTTACTATTTTAAAATTCACTAGAGAATAAGACGATCGACTTTACAGTTGATCGTTTTAGCTAATTTCCTACGGTTTAAAAAATAATGATTTTTGAATATGAAAGTGGGTGTTTGATTTCATTTACAAAGACTAAGAAAGAAGAAGAAAGATGAAATGTCAATAGTCCGTGTTCATGTCTGTGTGTATGTTTTCATTTACAACAGGCATACATTCTTTTTCAGAACAAAAATCAACATAATATGATTTAAATCAACTACGCAAAACATAAGCATCATCTCAAAATCACAACCAAGTTACTACCAATTTACACTACATTCATTCTATAAAAGTATGAAACAAGGTTTAGTGTTCCCACCCTCCCAATTTGTTGAAAATTCAAAATCTAAGCTTTTATCCTTGCAACCGACCCTCAACACAACTACATGCTTAATTTCAAGGTTTTAGCTTAAAATGAGAAGATTCTTATAATTATAAATGGAAGAGGAAGTGGAAAAGAGAAGTTAGAAAATGTAGAAATGAGAATAAAGAGTAAAATGAAAATGAGATAAAAACTTTACTTTTTATAAATGAATGAAAATGGGTTAAAAACAATACTCACCTTACTTGCATCTTCTTCCTACCCATCTTTTCTAAGTTAACCTAGTACTAACCACATGAATAAAATAGTGGATTTTAGAGAGGTCCATGTACCTTTCTCTACTTTTACACTTAAGGTATTAATCCATCATTTCAAAATTTAAATTTAAATATATTTTATTTTTACTGTTCTTATTATTATTTCATTTATTTAACATTACATTTCAAAAATATGTTTTATTTTACTTGACCTAAACATTTAAATGTTGTTTTGAAGTATAAGTCAAGGTATAAAAAATTCCTACAATTTATCATTCGATAAAAAGCCGAAAATTTGAAAAGCAGTTTTCGGTCATATTTTCTATTTTTCATCAAACTATATTTGTAAACAAGTTTACTATTATTCTTTATTAATTTAAAAGGGAGTTATTTGACTTATAAAAACCATTAATTAAATATTTAAAATTAATTAAATATTCACAAATCAAAACGATAAATTTCGGGTTGTTACAGCTATGTTTTGAAGAAAGATTTAGGGTTTGGAGTGATAAGGTCGGATATGGATGGGCTTGCTTCTGATTGTACTTCATTTTCTCGAGTAGTTGCCAATTTGACATTGTAATATATTGCATAATTGATGTGGTATGGACTTCATGTATGTCTCGATGGTGCCGTACCTTTTTTCCCTGCTATCTGGTAGATTTTTTTGCGGAGACGGGCTATCTAGAGTCCTTATACATCAATAAATGTAACCAATTTTAAAAAAAATGCAGTTAATCTGATGTAAGAAAATATAAATTTGGCAACTATATGCAAATTTAAATTTGTATGAATTATGGGTATATTAAATATGTATATGTCTATGAATATATGTATATTCAACGCGACGAATTTATTACATATATCTTAATTATTGAATATATATGGATATATATGTATGTATGTATACATGTATGTATGTATGTATGTATGTATATGTATATGTATATGTATATGTATAATTGATTGTATATTAATTTCCTATATTATGGGAATTTGATTGCTAAGACCGATAATTAATTGCGCATTGATTGTATATTAATTTCCTATATTATGGGAAATCAATTATGCAAGTTAGAAATTAATTGCACATTGATTGGCGTATATTCTAATTATTGAGTATATACAGATATATATAATTGGTTGTATATTAATTTCATATGTTATTGAAAATTAACCGCGTAGACTAGCAATTAATCGCGTATTGATTGACATATAAGTAGATTAATCCTTTTATTTATGGAGATTTATTAGCTATAGCCTAAAAATTAATTTTTTACGTATAAAAGGAGAATTTTTAATAAACATTCATATGTTACTCTCTTTACATGCATACGTTTAAAATTCCTCTATCCATCATCTCACCCTATAAACAAAGAAGGTTGAGGTGGGAGGAAATTAACATTTAGGGAAACACCCATTAAGAATTTTTCTACAATCTTCATTTCCTTCTTAATTCAAAAATATAACATCTATTTCAAAGATAATAGTAATTGGAAAAAGGGCTAGGGATTCACTCAACAATGCGTACACCTGGATTTTGAAACTGATTTGGGTAGTGATGGAAGGAAAAACGCTACTCTTCACTGATTTGAAGCAAATCTAGATTAATCTTTATTCGAGGTGAGTGCTTCCTTTTCATTTTAGCCCTTAGCATTTAACATTTACAATTTAAACCTTAAAACTTCTAACCTCCATATCCTGGGCATACGAACTCCGTTTCACGCGCGGTTTCTTTCGTTGGACTCATGGTGAAATTCTAAACGATATCCATTAGGTTTGCTAAGTTTAGAGATTATTAGTAAATGTTTTTTGGTATGGCCAATTTAATTTAATTAATTGAATTTTAAAATATTAAATTTTTATCCATTACTGAAAAATCATAATTTTTTATGTGTATTGTGATACATTGATGATTGTTTGGATATTACGGATATTTAGGGATATGTTGTGTGTTGGTTTGATTTTTTATTATTGATTGCTTGTATTACTAGATATAATTGTAATTAATTATGGATTTAAAAATTGACTGTAGCTAATTAAAAGAAAATGGGTGAAATTGTGTAATAATAGGAAAATTAGATGAATAAATGATAGATGTGATTGTTTAAAGTTTTAATATGATGTTTGTAAATATAAGTGGTTTAATGAAATAAAATGAAATTAATGGAATAAATTTAGCATGGTTATTATTTATGAATTTTTGGGGAAATTCATAAATAATAATGGAAAATATATTTTAAACTAAATTTGGAAGGTGTATTGGTATTATTTAATAAAGTAAGATTTTATAAATAATAATATTGTTTGAGAAAATTACAAAGTTTTATATAAGTGACGAAATGGTTGATTTTACGATATTTATAATAACAAATATTATTATTATTAAAATTTTAAAATAAAAAGGGTATTTTCTTGATAATAACAATAATTGTAAAAGAAATGTTTCCAAAAGTATTTTTAGATAAAATAATCATTATTTTGAGATAAATAGAAATAAAAAGGAGTTTCGATGATTTAAAATAAAATATTGTGCTTTTGGAATAAATAGTAATAAATTGGCTTTGGATAGTATTTAAAGAGGTTTTAATATACATTATTATTTTGATGTAAAATAATATTACTATCGTTTTAAAGAGTGATTTGAAGAAGATGACTATTTTTTAATTTAAATTGCAATGTTTAGAAGTGTTTGGAGAAATGGAAGTACAATAAAAGATTTAAAGGTTATATTATCATTTAAGAAGAGTTATTATTGTTTTTGAGATAAATAAATAAAGATGAGTTTATAATAAACAATTTTATATTTAAGAGATAACGGATGCAAATATATTATTTGAATGGTTGTTGAATGTATTTAATTGTTGATTATAATTATCACATATATTTGATGTTTGATGATGATATCTCATTTTGCTTAGTTTGAGGTATTCTACCATAATTGCTACTAGATGATGTGTAGTCAATTATGGTTATTGGATGATCTATGTCGTGTTACTAATGTTTATTTGATTAGTACACATTTAATGATTGATGTTGTGTTACTATTATGAGGTGATCAATACACATTTGTTGATTTATACTTACCATTGGTGATGTGTTACTATAATGGATGATTAGTATGTGTGAAAGAATATTTGTATTGTTGTTAATTCCTTATTTGATGGATTGAGGTTGTCATTGAGTACCAATTGATGTTTAATGGATGTGTACTATTATTATCATTAGCTTATAAGATGATTTGTTGTGATGGATGAGTAGGAATACCATTTTCTACTTGTAATGTTTGTAATGGTTGCAATATTTGCATGGATGCTATGGTTGTTATGTACTAACAAGTATTTAGATGTAGAAGAAGAGCAGGAACTTGGGATTGATCCCCCGAAAGGGATAGGTAGGTAGTCTTTTTATATGTAACTAGTGCGAACCCGTGCTTCGCACACGAGCCGTAGCTATATTTATTTTTGTAATTGTTGTTGAACCTATGTGTTATTATAGGATTATCGACAATTAAATTAACTATTTCTCACTTCCTGACAAATGCTTAAGATATTGTCCAAAAGGTCATTTTGTTTAGCAATTGTTTTAGTAGAAATGTCAAATTATGTTATAATCAATGCAATAAAATAAATGTATCAATTTTTTATGCTCATGAAAGTGGCATGAAGGCAAAGATATATGCATGTTATTTACAAAGATCCTTCAAATAAATCAAGTAAATAAACCAATGAATCAAGTTACAGTATTAAGTCCCATATGAAGAAAATTATTATTTACGGTACTATTTTTTAATCCAATGTAAAATATTTTGTTTATAAAATTCTATTTTAGTCGCATGGATATAAATATCTAATTTCATCATCTACCTCTAAAAAGGGTTAATATTAGATTGATGATTGCTAACTAAAATGGAATGAGAGATGCGAAAACTTGGATCACATACAACAATGTAATGAATTACACTATAATATATTACACATAACGAGCAACCTTTCTAGACAACCGAGCTTCATCTCCATTAAAAAAATCATATAATCGAAGTACATATCATTGTAAACCAATATCTATCCATATAGTAATTAATACGTTATTAATCTTGTTTGCGCCAAAAGCGGTCACAAACGCCCAATTGCAAATGAAAGCACCCACCCACAATCACATATCACAGACAGACAATTTGCAGAGAATATAAATTTGAAGATCATTCAAAATTTAAAAAGAAAAGTTGTCAGAACACAAGGTTTATAGTGGTCGGGTGCCGTTCGTGGCGAATTGTGACCGTTCGTGGCGAATTGTGACCGTTCGTGGTCGGGTGCCGTTCGAGGCGGATTGTGTGTGCATGGGGGGACTTAGTATTATTAATGTCGGATTTCACGTTCGAGTGAGTTTCTGAATCATTTGTTATGGCGGTTCATCACCATCCCAGAGCATGCATGAGGACCGTTCGCGATCTCGTGCATGTGTAAGTGACTTAGCCGTTATGGAATTACAAACACCAGATTTACATTCAAATGAGTCTTACAATAGAAATGTCAAACCAAGTCCAAATGCAAAAAACAAAAAGCAAAAGCAAAATAGAAATGTCCAAGTGCAAACACCTCCACTGTTGTGGTTTATAGTCGTCCCAAAGCATGCCTAAGAACCGTTCGTGATCCCGTACATGTGCAAGTGACTTAACCGTGCTAGTGTGGAGTTTGCTATTTATTCGTCGTTATTCCAATCAATTGATGATAAGCTGACATGCCTAGATCCGGAGCCGTCCTCATTTGGTGCGGTTGGTGGTCGCTCCTGCTCCACTGCCGCTGCTCGCCTTTTCACGCACTACAACAGCATGCCATTCCGGATATGTCCTTCGATCTCATCCCTCAAGTGCCTGCAATCATTCGTACTATGGCCACTTAGCTCATGGAATAAGCAGTACTTGTCTAATCTTCTTTCATTGTTGGTTGGATCCCTCTTGATTGGCCTTCGATATGGAACCTGCCCCCTAGTGTCTTGGTAGATTCGTTCCAAAGTCTCATTCAACTCCGTATAAGAGGTGAATCTCGGTTCCTTTCGCTGCCGCTTTGGTTCATTGCAGCTATCGTATGCTTTCCACTTCCCTTTAACCTTGCTCGAATCCTTTCCTGGTGGATCTCCGCCTTTGACTACATAAACATCAACTCCCTCTCCTTCCTCTCTTTCAGTATTTGCATCCTCTTATCGTAGAAACCTTTCTACCTCGTGGTAAAACTCTCCTAGATCCATAGGTGGATCCCTTGTCAATGAATTCTTGAATTCCGTGCCATCAGCTACGCCAGATACAGCTGCCATCAAGACCATGAATGGATCTGGGCAATCCACTGATGCTACTGCCACATTAAACCTCGTCAAAAAGTTCCTCAAAGACTCTCCGGTCTTTTGCTTCAGCATCTTCAGACTCATCACATTCTTGGGCCTCGAGATGTGAACCCTGAACTTCCTCATAAACTTTTCAATCAACTCCGTCCATGTTCCGATCGAACTGCTTTCCAATTGTCCGAACCACAGTGCTACTATGTCCGTCAGATACAAGGGGAAACACCGGGCCATGACCTCCTCCGATGCCCCCAGTACCTCCATGTGTCGCATATACCTTGTCAAATGAACAGCAGGATCCGTCCTCCTATCATACGTCTCCAGTGTTGGTAGCTTGAATTCAGGTGGGTTCCTAGCCTGCCTAATTGTGGGAGCAAATGGGCCCATGTTCACGTCTTCCAGATTTCTATTCACTAATTCTCCTCTCATGGCTCGTTTGACCATCTTTACCAATCTATCACTGTCTCCAAGTGGTAGTCCTTGTCCGTTGCCTCCGATTTGTCCCCCCGAGTTCACGAGGGAATCTACTCTCCTGGGCGAGCATCCAATCCTCTATCAACGTGGAATGACCCTCCTATTTCTACCCTAAAGTTTCATAAGGATTTTTTTTCCCATCAAAGGGAATTTTAATCAAATAGAAATCAAAATGCCATACAAGCTATTGACATAGCCACTTGTTTCTTTTTAAATAGGCAAATTAGGCAAAATCAGCAGTTCAGACGTCTAAATTCTTATGACAGGCGTCTAAACTTAATCTCAGACGTCTAACTAATTATGACAGACGGCTCAGAGATCTAAAATTGAAACAGAGAGAAAAAGACATTTTGAACTGAATTCAGACATCTAATTTTTTTGTGACAGACGTCTACATTTAACCTCAGACGTCTAAATTATTATGACTGACGTCTAAGTTTAATCTCAGACGTCTAAATTATTTAGACTGACGTCTAAATTCGATTTCTATGTACATTCATATGCACATTCAATTTATATGTGTCTAGATGTCCACCTACATTCATTTACACTTTTAAGTTTGATTTAAACTTCCTTTGAACTATCAGAGATGATATATAGATTGATCATTCATTACAAATATGTTTCCCAGGGTCATTTTCTTTTTCCAATAAACAAAATATATCCAGGATCAAAACAATTAACCAATATAAATATATCAGTACATTCACAAAGATAAGCACATACATGTGAGGATGCATATGCCTCTCTTGTTTGAATCAGAGTTCTGGAAAAACAAGAGGATATTGGATTGATTGAATTTAATCAATCCACACATAGTTTAGTGTTATATATCCATGTTTGATTTTCTTCTTATAAAATCTGTCTGGAATTTAAAATGCATTTGGTTAAAATCTGAGTGAAATTCAGATTCCTATTACAAATACAAAGGAAAAGGTGTGTTAATATTTGCACAAAACATGTTTATGTGCGTATATAACTGCAACTATTTGGATCTGGCTTTCAACTCCCTTATTACAGATCCTTTCTTTATTTAAAAACAAGACATGAAACATTTGTATGAAACAAGTTAAATTATGGGAACCTTGCAGTCATATAAAAACATTCAACCTATGCCTATTATCTTTTGTATACATATGCCATGGTAGAAAGATAAAACCATTTAATTTTTCTAAGAATCAACTATCCAAATTTTCCAAAAACTAAAATCCTTTCTAAAGACTCAAGATTGACTAATACATTTATAAAATATAATCATTTAATTTAAACATGGTGTTCTTACTAAATCCACTTACAATATTTTGATCAACTTCTTTAATATCAGATATTAACTAGATTTATAAATTCCAGATACAAGTCAATCTCTTAACAAAATACTTAACAAAATATCCATCCCATATCCAACACTTAATACAAGTAACAATTTAAATCATTAATACATGCGGATTTTATCATTTAGGCTCTTATCTAACTAAGTTTAGCATGCTATAATCTTCTTCTCAAAGCCTTGCTCCTACTCCTACTTAGTTGCTGCAATCCCTGAAAAAGCATTTGAAACTGCCTCATTTTAAATGAGACACCCCAGATGCCATTAGCACACTAGGGTCAGACACATGTCTGGTATGAGAAAATTCACAAAAGCAATTAGTTAATTAGGTTAAAATCAAATTAAATATATATACATAAAGTTCTGCCCTTTGGAATCAGATCATACTTGTGTGCATGCTCTGTGTCATTGTGCATGTGCACACTTTAATTTTTCTTTCCAGAGACTACATATATAAATATGGCACATACATTCAAGCATACAATTCAGTCATAATCAAACAATCATTCACACCAAACAGGAAAATAATCAATATGAGTTAAATCATTTATTCAATCCTCATATTTCAATTCTGGGAAAAACTATAGTTTCCTCATCATCTCAAGTATTTTTCCCTTGGTATATTTATCTATCCTGGTCTCATCTGCCATATTTATGAATCAATGGACATACTGTAATGAACTAATTCACTCCATTACACAAAGATCTCAGGACTTAAACAAGCCATGTGTCAACTTGTATTACTCAAGAAAACAAGTCATTCCTGTAGTGTTCTTGACCCCAATTTCCTAATCAGGTTTAAGTTAATAATACTCTTTTGATTTTTCATGACTAAACCATTCAATGATCCATTTTACTAACTAAAAACATCCATATCATGGCATCTCATATTATTCATAACCATACAGAGACAAACAAGAAAACAACCATTGGTGACTAAATAAATAAGGTTCTGTATATATATATATATATATATATATTCTGGTATTTTTAAAAGGGGTATAGGCAACTAACATTAGCTTATGGCTTCTGAGAGAGTTTTTCCTTTTTTGCAAACATTTGTGCTTGAGTTAAACTCAGAATGATCTGATTTCACTGAATCACAAAATTTTGTTTGCTATGTGTATATATCTTTATGCCTTTTTATTAAATTAGGAGCATCAGCACATAGGCAACCCTATTGCACCCCTAATTCCTCTTTGTCTCAAGCCTCAGCACTTATACATGAGTATATTTCAGCTCAATTTGTTTTCATTTCTCTAAGTTAAGCCAAAACCAATACTACTTGCCTATATTCAACATTTATTTTATGTTCCTAAGCATCTACATATCAGAGATCTGGGTTCATAAAACATATATGTATACTAACTACACATAAAACTTTCTTATAAATAAACAAGTAGAACAACCAAAGAGAATCAAAACATTTTCAGATTTAAAATCACAGATAAGCATTCATATATGAAAATACTCTTTTAAGAAAAATTACTTATAACTGGCTGCCTACATTAGGACTTATTGCCTTAGATTTTTGAGTGAGTTTTCTCACCTAGCTCTCTTCTTTGCTTCCTTAATTAATTGATGAACTTCTGCCTTTAGCCTCAAGCTCTCCTCCTTCCCTTGTCTTATGATTTCTATGGTGTTGTTTTCTTTTTTTTTTCAAAGTTCTTTTTCTGAGAAGGAGAGGAGGCTGCTGCATATACATGTATATATACATGGTCTTCCTTAGGGTTTTGGGTATTGGCTAAAGCCATTTTTGCCCACCAGAAAAATCATGTTATCTGTATTTTATTTGAACCCAAAATTCTACCCTTCCCGACTTAATTTAGGTGAAGAGAAAAGTGGTTACATCCTTTTTTTGGTTAATTTCAGAATTTTGCTTTTCAGAAAATACTTTTTCCTTTGTCTACAATCATGCTAAAAATGTGACTTGATTTTATTATTTATCAAATACTCTTCCTAATTCTGCCTATACCAAGCATTTCCCTGTTTTGTCTTATTTTTCCTATTTTTAGCTTTCATGTAAATGGTATGTACCTCCTTCATTTATTTACAAGAGGAATACTCCTTTTTATATCTTCAGTTTTTCTTTCTTTCTTCCTATATACTAAAATATGTCTGTATATTTTATCTTACTAATTTGAACTCTAGTATTTTATTAACACATATATATTTATATAAGTCTTACTGAAATAATTAGTACACCTATATATATATATATATATTTATACATCATTCTGTATTGACACACACATGCACATGTACACTCAAAAATATTCAGTAGCATCCATATATGTATATTTACTTATGCATACAGTCTTTTAAGGATTTAACCTATATATATATATATTCCCATACATATCAATATGTATTTATTCTTAGAGTTCAGGGACTTTTAGCTTTAGTTCATGTGCATTTCCTGTGCACACATGTACACACATACTGATACACTATCAAGCTATATCAATTCCCTTTCAAGATTTATTTAAAAATCATTTTGAATTTATTTATATTTTTCAGAATAAATTCCTAAAATCTTGGGTCATTACATACACCCCTCCTTTTAGGAATTGTGTCCCACAATTTTCCTAAGCTTAAAATAAATTTTAAACTTAATTCAGAGAACAAGTACATTCTCAATCAAATAGGTTTTTAGTTCTATAATAACTAAAAACATATGCATCTAAAAGGAAAACAATCAAAGATCAGAATTACCTTTAATCTGAAAATAGCTTAGGATAATTCATCCTAACTTTGTCTTCTAATTCCCATGTGCAATCACTAGGATCAAGACTCCACTGTACCTTCACAAGTTTCAGAGATTTATTTCTCAACTTCTTCACATCTTTTGCCAAAATCCCCACTGGATCCTTTTCATAAATCAAATTAGAATTTATCTGCACTTGGGTTGGGGTCTCAAGAATTTCTGCCTTGTCATGGACCCACCTTCTCAGTTGTGATACATGAAAAACATCATGTATACCTTGCATGTTTTCTGGTAATTCCAACTTATATGCCAAGGGACCAATTCTTTCCAGAATTTTGTATGGTCCAATATATCTCGGGGTTAACTTGCCTTGTTTTCCAAACCTCAGCACATTTTTCATAGGTGAGATTTTGATGAAAACAAATTTTCCCACTTCATATTCTACTTGCCTCCTTCTCATGTCTGCATATTTCTTTTGCCTATCTTGAGCTGCTACCATTCTTCTTCTTATCAACTCAATTTTCTCCTTAGTTTCTTGTATGTACTCAGGTCCTAAAATAGACCTTTCTCCTGCTTCTACCCAACAAACAGGTGACAAACAGGGTTTTCCATATAAGGCTTCAAATGGAGCCATTCCTATGGTGCTTTGGTAGCTGTTGTTGTATGTAAATTCAACTAGATGAAGATAATCTTCCCAGTTGCCCCCAAAATCCAGTATACATGCCCTCAACATGTCCTCCAAAACTTTGTTTACTACCTCAGTCTGCCCATCTGATTGAGGATGGTAGGCAGTACTTAAACATAGTTCACTTCCCATTGCTTCTTGAAAGCTTCTCCAGAATTTTGAAGTGAAGATGGTATCCCTATCACTCACAATGGTTTTGGGAATGCCATGTAACTTTACCACTTCCTTTATAAAAATTTGAGCTAATTTTGGTGCTGTTCTTTCTGACTTGACTGGGATGAAGTGTGCTACCTTGGTTAGCCTATCAACTATCACCCATATACTTGTATTACCTCTCTTAGATCTAGGCAGTCCATCTATGAAGTCCATAGATATGTCTTCCCACTTCCACTGTGGTACACTAAGAGGCTGCATCAACCCTGATGGCCTTTGGGTTTCAGCCTTGACTTGTTGGCAAGTCATACATTTGGCAATGTATTTAGCTACATCAGATTTCATCCCCTTCCACCAGAAGTCTCTTTTCAAATTTTGGTACATTTTTGTGTTGCCTGGGTGTATGGAGTATTTACTTCTGTGATATTCATTCAATATCTCTTTCTTCGATTCTGTGTCCTCTGGTACACACATCCTATTCTAGTATCTCATATAACCATTTTTATCAATATGGTGATTCATCACTTCCTCCCCTCTTGAGAGGAGCATTTTCTTCTCTAATAAGTTGCCATCTTGTTCTTGCATTTTTCCTACCTTCAAAATTAAATCTGGTTGAAGTGTCATTAAGCTTAACTTCCCTTTATCTTCTTGTGCACCATGCATCTGCTCATCAATGTGCACACAACCATTCTCCCCAATTTCTAACTCAGTTAGCAAAGACAAGCCCTTAAATTCTTCTATCATCATCATAGCCAATTTAGCATGCTGTCTACTTAGAGCATCTGCAACTTTTTTTGCTTTGCCTGGTGTATAGAGTATGTCAAAGTCATAGGCAGCTAAGAACTCCACCCATCTATGTTGCCTCATGTTCAAATCTTTTTGTGAAAATAAATATTTTAGAGACTTATGGTCAGTGTAAAGTTCAAACTTTGTGCCTAACAAATAATGTCTCCAAAGTTTTAAAGCATAGATCACAGCTGCTAATTCGAGATCATGTGTGGCATACCTTACTTCATGGGGTTTAAGTTGTCTGGATGCATATGCAATGACTTGGCCTTGTTGCATCAACACTGCACCCAAGCCAAATCCACTAGCATCAGTGTATACCACTAATTCTTCATTTCCATGAGGTACCTTTAAAATTGGAGCATTTACCAATGCCTCCTTCAACTGTTCAAAAGACTTCTCACATTTTTCTGACCAAACAAAAGCTTGGTTCTTCCTGGTTAGGTTAGTGAGTGGTGTAGAAATTTTTGAAAAATCTTTTATAAACCTCCTATAATACCCTGCCATCCCCATAAATGACCTTACTTCACTCACAGTGCTTGGCCTCTTCCATGCTTGGATAGCCACTACTTTATTGGGGTTCACTGAAATTCCTTGAGCAGATATAACATGGCCAAGGAAATGTACTTCCTCTTTCCAAAATACACATTTTGAAAATTTTGCCTTTAAATCTTTTTCCCTTAATCTAGACAAAACCAGGTGCAAATGATGCTTATGTTCTGCCACTGTTTTGGAATAAATCAAAATGTCATCTATAAAAATAAGCACAAACTTGTCTAAATAATCTCTAAAGGTTCCGTTCATTAAATCTACAAAGTATGATGGTGCATTGGTCAAGCCAAATGGCATAACCAAAAATTCATACAACCCATACCTAGTGTTAAAGGCAGTGTACTTGATGCTTGATTCTTCCACCTTCATTTGATGAAAACCAGATGCTAAATCTAGTCTAGAAAATACTTTTGCCCTGCTAATTGATCAAAAAGATCATCTATTCTTGGCAATGGGTATTTATTTTTAATGGTTACCTTGTTTAATTCCCTATAATCTATGCAGAGTCTCAAAGTTCCATCTTGTTTCTTAACAAACACCACTGGTGCTCCCCAGCAAGAATTACTGGGTCTTATAAAACCCTTTTCTTCCAATTCTTCTAACTGTTTCTTTAATTCCTTTAGTTCATTTGGCCCCATTCTTGTTGGTTTTTTAATCACTGGGCTTGCTCCTGGAACTAGATTGATCTGGAACTCTACTGATCTATGGTGTGGAACACCCTTGACCTCTCCAAACACATCCAAATATTCATTGACTATGGGAATTTCTTCAATGGTTAGTTCACTAAAATCTTTTTCTGAGTCAACTAAATGATATAGTTTTCCTTCCTTAGCTACTTCACATAAAACTGTGATTCTCTGGCCTCTAGAATTTTGCAATGATATGGTGGATGAGTCTAAATTAATTATGGCTTTAAATTGCCTTAACCAGTCTACCCCCAATATAACACCTATATTTGGGTAATTCAAAACATATAAATTGGAAATAAAAATATTTCCTCCTATGTTTAATTCCACATCCACACAAATCATATTTAAAACACTAGAACTCCCAAGTGGACTTTGTATATGCAATGGGGTTTCAACCAATATGCAATTCAGTTTTAGCATTTTAACTAGTTCATAAGAAATTAAAGAGTGAGTTGCCCCAGTATCATATACTACTGCTATGGGTATGGTACAAATAAGTAATGTACCTTCCACTTATCTATGGTTTTCAGTGTTACTCTCCACTGTGGCTTTGCCTTTTCCTTCCAAATTTGCCAATTTTCCTTGCTGTTTGTACTCAGGACAATTCCTCTTCATATGCCCCTCTTTCCCACATAGATAGCACTTGAAGGCTCCTCCTTTCAATTCTGGACATCTTGGTTTGATATGTCCTTCTTTTCCACACTGATGGCACACAATTTTCTTCTTGGTTTCCTTAGCTTTGACATCTCCAGTGCTTTTGTTACTAGCCTCTTCCTTCTTCTTATCATAAGGGTGATACCTCCCCTTACCTTTCTTGGTGTTATTGTTCTTAAAATTTCTGAACTTCTCCCTTTCCTTGTCATGCTGCTCCAACCTCAAAGCTAAGTCTATCACATGGTCAAAAGTCCTGTCTGCATAGGGTAACATGGCTCTGCTAAGTCCTGGGTTCAACCCTTTTATGTACCTATCATTTTTGGATGCCTCATTTGCCACAAGCATTGCTCCATATGTGGAAAGCCCCTTAAACCTTTGAGTGTATTCTGTGACAGTCATGGTTCCTTGTCTAAGTCTAATAAATTCTTCTAGCAAGGTAGTCTTTGCTGATGCTGGTACAAACCTTGCTTCCAACATCTCTTTGAATTGATTCCAAGTGATTTCATTCTCATTCCTTCCTGCAATGATTACTTCCCACCAGCCTAAAGCTACTCCTTTTAGCTGTCTTGAAGCCACTTGTCTCTTTCTTTGATCATCAAGTTGCATGTCATTGAAAATTCTTTCCAATGTTCTCAACCATGTTTGAATTTCCATGATACTCTCTGTCCCTTCAAAGCTTTTGCCTCCTAAATGAGTATATGTCTTAAGTAATTTTGAGAGTTCTTCATAGGAATTTTCTTGCCTTTGTCCTGCCCCATCCCTAAATGCTCTCACCAAGTCTTGCAGATTGACCATTGGTGGTGCATGGGAAGATCCTGCTCCCTGATTTGGTGGTCTCCCTACCATAGTTTTCTAATAATAATTTACATAGCTGGTTAGTTTGATTGGTAATTTTATTATTTCAGTGGTTTTTTTTCCACACTGAAAACATTGATATATATATATATATATATTTAGTTCCTTTAAATTTTTATTTCTATCTAAGAACTTGATCTTTGCTTCTACTATGTTGAATAACATAGCTCTGATACCAAATGGAATGACCCTCCTATTTCTACCCTAAAGTTTCATAAGGATTTTTTTTCCCATCAAAGGGAATTTTAATCAAATAGAAATCAAAATGCCATACAAGCTATTGACATAGCCACTTGTTTCTTTTTAAATAGGCAAATTAGGCAAAATCAGCAGTTCAGACGTCTAAATTCTTATGACAGGCGTCTAAACTTAATCTCAGACGTCTAACTAATTATGACAGACGGCTCAGAGATCTAAAATTGAAACAGAGAGAAAAAGACATTTTGAACTGAATTCAGACATCTAATTTTTTTGTGACAGACGTCTACATTTAACCTCAGACGTCTAAATTATTATGACTGACGTCTAAGTTTAATCTCAGACGTCTAAATTATTTAGACTGACGTCTAAATTCGATTTCTATGTACATGCATATGCACATTCAATTTATATGTGTCTGGATGTCCACCTACATTCATTTACACTTTTAAGTTTGATTTAAACTTCCTTTGAACTATCAGAGATGATATATAGATTGATCATTCATTACAAATACGTTTCCCAAGGTCATTTTCTTTTTCCAATAAACAAAATATATCCAGGATCAAAACAATTAACCAATATAAATATATCAGTACATTCACAAAGATAAGCACATACATGTGAGGATGCATATGCCTCTCTTGTTTGAATCAGAGTTCTGGAAAAACAAGAGGATATTGGATTGATTGAATTTAATCAATCCACACATAGTTTAGTGTTATATATCCATGTTTGATTTTCTTCTTATAAAATCTGTCTGGAATTTAAAATGCATTTGGTTAAAATCTGAGTGAAATTCAGATTCCTATTACAAATACAAAGGAAAAGGTGTGTTAATATTTGCACAAAACATGTTTATGTGCGTATATAACTGCAACTATTTGGATCTGGCTTTCAACTCCCTTATTACAGATCCTTTCTTTATTTAAAAACAAGACATGAAACATTTGTATGAAACAAGTTAAATTATGGGAACCTTGCAGTCATATAAAAACATTCAACCTATGCCTATTATCTTTTGTATACATATGCCATGGTAGAAAGATAAAACCATTTAATTTTTCTAAGAATCAACTATCCAGATTTTCCAAAAACTAAAATCCTTTCTAAAGACTCAAGATTGACTAATACATTTATAAAATATAATCATTTAATTTAAACATGGTGTTCTTACTAAATCCACTTACAATATTTTGATTAACTTCTTTAATATCAGATATTAACTAGATTTATAAATTCCAGATACAAGTCAATCTCTTAACAAAATACTTAACAAAATATCCATCCCATATCCAACACTTAATACAAGTAACAATTTAAATCATTAATACATGCGGATTTTATCATTTAGGCTCTTATCTAACTAAGTTTAGCATGCTATAATCTTCTTCTCAAAGCCTTTCTCCTACTCCTACTTAGTTGCTGCAATCCCTGAAAAAGCATTTGAAACTGCCTCATTTTAAATGAGACACCCCAGATGCCATTAGCACACTAGGGTCAGACACATGTCTGGTATGATAAAATTCACAAAAGAAATTAGTTAATTAGGTTAAAATCAAATTAAATATATATACATAAAGTTCTGCCCTTTGGAATCAGATCATACTTGTGTGCATGCTCTGAGTCATTGTGCATGTGCACACTTTAATTTTTCTTTCCAGAGACTACATATATAAATATGGCACATACATTCAAGCATACAATTCAGTCATAATCAAACAATCATTCACACCAAGCAGGAAAATAATCAATATGAGTTAAATCATTTATTCAATCCTCATATTTCAATTCTGGGAAAAACTCTAATTTCCTCATCATCTCAAGTATTTTTCCCTTGGTATATTTATCTATCCTGGTCTCATCTGCAATATTTATGAATCAATGGACACACTGTAATGAACTAATTCACTCCATTACACAAAGATCTCAGGACTTAAACAAGCCATGTGTCAACTTGTATTACTCAAGAAAACAAGTCATTCCTGCAGTGTTCTTGACCCCAATTTCCTAATCAGGTTTAAGTTAATAATACTCTTTTGATTTTTCATGACTAAACCATTCAGTGATCCATTTTACTAACTAAAAACATCCATATCATGGCATCTCATATTATTCATAACCATACAGAGACAAACAAGCAAACAACTATTGGTGACTAAATAAATAAGGTTCTGTATATATATATATAAATTCTGGTATTTTTAAAAGGGGTATAGGCAACTAACATTAGCTTATGGCTTTTGAGAGAGTTTTTCCTTTTTTGCAAACATTTGTGCTTGAGTTAAACTCAGAATGATCTGATTTCACTGAATCACAAAATTTTGTTTGCTATGTGTATATATCTTTATGCCTTTTTATTAAATTAGGAGCATCAGCACATAGGCAACCCTATTGCACCCCTAATTCCTCTTTGTCTCAAGCCTCAGCACTTATACATGAGTATATTGCAGCTCAATTTGTTTTCATTTCTCTGAGTTAAGCCAAAACCAATACTACTTGCCTATATTCAACATTTATTTTATGTTCCTAAGCATCTACATATCAGAGATCTGGGTTCATAAAACATATATGTATACTAACTACACATAAAACTTTCTTATAAATAAACAAGTAGAACAACCAAAGAGAATCAAAACATTTTCAGATTTAAAATCACAGATAAGCATTCATATATGAAAATACTCTTTTAAGAAAAATTACTTATAACTGGCTGCCTACATTAGGACTTATTGCCTTAGATTTTTGAGTGAGTTTTCTCACCTAGCTCTCTTCTTTGCTTCCTTAATTAATTGATGAACTTCTGCCTTTAGCCTCAAGCTCTCCTCCTTCCCTTGTCTTATGATTTCTATGGTGTTGTTTTCTTTTTTTTTTCAAAGTTCTTTTTCTGAGAAGGAGAGGAGGCTATTGCATATACATGTATATATACAGGGTCTTCCTTAGGGTTTTGGGTATTGGCTAAAGCCATTTTTGCCCACCAGAAAAATCATGTTATCTGTATTTTATTTGAACCCAAAATTCTACCCTTCCCGGCTTAATTTAGGTGAAGAGAAAAGTGGTTACATCCTTTTTTTGGTTAATTTCAGAATTTTGCTTTTCAGAAAATACTTTTTCCTTTGTCTACAATCATGCTAAAAATGTGACTTGATTTTATTATTTATCAAATACTCTTCCTAATTCTGCCTATACCAAGCATTTCCCTGTTTTGTCTTATTTTTCCTATTTTTAGCTTTCATGTAAATGGTATGTACCTCCTTCATTTATTTACAAGAGGAATACTCCTTTTTGTATCTTCAGTTTTTCTTTCTTTCTTCCTATATACTAAAATATGTCTGTATATTTTATCTTACTAATTTGAACTCTAGTATTTTATTAACACATATATATTTATATAAGTCTTACTGAAATAATTAGTACACCTATATATATATATATTTATACATCATTCTGTATTGACACACACATGCACATGTACACTCAAAAATATTCAGTAGCATCCATATATGTATATTTACTTATGCATACAGTCTTTTAAGGATTTAACCTATATATATATTCCCATACATATCAATATGTATTTATTCTTAGAGTTCAGGGACTTTTAGCTTTAGTTCATGTGCATTTCCTGTGCACACATGTACACACATACTGACACACTATCAAGCTATATCAATTCCCTTTCAAGATTTATTTAAAAATCATTTTGAATTTATTTATATTTTTCAGAATAAATTCCTAAAATCTTGGGTCATTACACAACGCCATGTTGCACAGTTCTGCCTGGTATCCTGCTTGAGATTGGATCAACATGCTCCAAGGGAGTGCCCCCTAGCTCAGGGGCTGCTCCTGATGGTCCTGTTCCATTCTGAATCCTAGTTGTTCCATGCTCCTGATCCCTATTTCCAGCACTTCCTGCAGTTGCGTTCTCTTGATTATGCACTCTAACCTGTCCAATCTGTTGGAGTAGGTTCTGCATCATCTCCTCCTGCCTTTTCAGCATCCCTTCTTGCATAGCCTCCATCATCATCTCCATCTCGTCTCTGGTGATGAAAACTAAAGTCTGGTTAGCTCCTAAAGATGCTTCCTAGCTTCCTTCATGCTGACTCCTTTCCGCTCTTTGTCTCCTTGTCAACTGCTTCGCCATAGCTTTCCAGATCCAAGTTCCTAGGCCTTCAAGTTCAGGATTCAAGCTTCAGAATCCCTGAGTGCTAGCCTTCTCAGTGAAAGCACCAAAATATTTGCGCCAAAATTGGTCACAAACACCCAATTACAGATGAAAGCACCAACCCACAATCACAGATCACAGATAGACAATTTGCAGAGAATATAAATTTAAAGAACACTCAAAATTTAAAAAGAAAAACAGTAAGAACACAAGGTTTAAAGTTGTTCGGCGTTGTAGCCTACGTCCACTTTGAAGAGTTGCTGTTTTATTGATGATTCTATACTGATTTACAAGAGTACAATTGATAGTATCAGAGTTACTATGGAGTTCACCAGAGTAACGGCATAGAAGAGCCAAAAGGGATCCTTTTTTTGGAGGCATACGGTTGCTATTTATAGGCGTGGCATGGAAATATCTGACTTTGAATTCGAAATACTCCTTCTCAGACGTGGGTGGGCCCACGTGATCGATCCGAGGTGGTTTGGGATCGATCCCCAGGTATTTCGTATTGATCCAAAAGTGGTCCAATGGCGATGGGATCGATCACAAACATTCTTATAGTGGTATGCAAGCTACAGTGAAAATTTGAAGGCATTTGGAGTTGTAGATCCCGAGTTATGATCAATCCAAGTTGAATTTGCAAAGGGCTATCACGTTCGTATCCATGGTTGTCGATCTAGTTCGTATCGATATCTTTTCGTATCGATCACTGCCATATCCATCATCCACCAATTACGCATCGATCCGAGTTTCACGCCTCGATCCATGTCGAACGTTTCATCACTTGACCTGCTCCTTCATATCGATCGATACAAAACCGATCGATACGAAAAAGCTTATGATTGCTTTTCGTATCGATTAAATGGTCGTTGATTTCGTATCAAACGTCTGATTGATCAATACGAGTCATATAGGAGGATCGATACGAAGTAGGCAGTTGAAGTGCAAATGAACACGGATCGAACTCCATCTACTTCATATCGATCGTTTGGTATTGGTTTCGTATCGATCATCTGGTTGATCGATATGAGACATGCATCAACATGGATCGATATGAAGTGTATGACCGTGGGCTACTTCATATCGATGGGAAGAGTTGATTTCGTATCGATCATCTGATTGATCGATATGAAGCACATGTCAACACAGATCGATATGAAGTGAATGGCCTTGATCGATCTGAGAGATGCATTTTCCTAATGGATACGAAAGGAACAAGTGCAAGCTTGGTGGATACGAATAGGATGGATACAAGGTTGATGGGGACATTAGCAGCTGATCGATCCATGGCTCTGACTCGAAGTAGCCGCCTCCTTGACCCGAAGTAGACCCTCCAGTGACTCGAAGCAAGTGCTGCAGTGACTCGAAGTAACTTGTAAATATACTAATCCACTAAAGACCCGAAGTAAGCCTAGGGACGACTCGGAGCAAACTCCAAGCGACTTGTAGTGGCTCGATCTTTGTTGAAACCATATTTTAAACGTCTTGCGCTGTTTGTTCATCGACTATGTTATGTCTTGTACAGTCGATTGGGTTAATCCGCCTGTATGTTGCCTTGCCAAAAGGCGGGTTAACAAATCTAATGAAGCTCATATAGTCTAATGTGTTATTTCAACAAAGCTACAACTTTTCAATATGTAAGATATATGTCAATGTTAAATATAAATTCATAAAATAGACACAATACTCTATGCAGATATGTTTATTTTTTTTAAACATATACTAATTGATGTCAGTGAGTTTCAATTCCAAGATCTATGAATCAAACAATCAAAATATTAATCGCCATCCATTACCGCTATTATTTAATAAAATCATTGTTTTATTAGCACATCACAATAAGTTTAACCCCTCCTTCGTAATACAATAAAGAGTTTAAAGTAAAAGAAGGGAAAGTAAGTTTTAATGTTATATGAGATTACTTATATGAGAAGTTGTATGTTTGGGAAATAGGACACCGATAGAGATAAATGCAACTTTTGACATGAGTGTCACTATTGACATTCAATACGGTTATTAGCTATGTCATAAGGTACATTGCATTCAATACAATCAAATCATTAGCTTGACCTCATAAATTAATATGATTTAGCAATATCATTTCAGAGCATGTACCAAAAACTTATAAACTAATTTTTGAGGTAGTACCATCTTCTATCTGATGATGTCTGTAGTATGCCTATATACTGCTAAGGATAAACTTTGTCAATACTAAAACATCCGGGGCTTCTTCAATCTGATGATGTCAAAATTAAGAATAATGTTTTCGAACCCATTTTTTCATCAGTCAGCTCAACCTACCTGTAACACTAAAGAAGTTTTATGATCAAACAAAAGTTTATTTCAACCAGATACAACATTCACTAATTGAAAACATAATCGTTTGAATAAATGGTTGAAGATTAGTATTAATAAAATCAAATTTTATTATACTAAGCTCATAAACCATGGGAAAAGTTTCAAAGCCTCCATCCGAACTTTTTGTGGGTTCAAATTTTGCTATGCAAAAAGTAGAATTAAATTGCTCACTTTCTAAAGATTAGTTTGTCCATTTGCATAAGAAGGTAGTACATATGATCTCAACAAATATTTAGTTACGGTACTTCACACTAATATATTAATATACAAATTTATTTCTCCTGGTATGTTGGTAAATGTTAAACCATTGAATTCAAGAATTTGGATAAAGTCACTAGTACAAAACTGGTCATTTGTGTCGGTTGTGTAACCCCTGTTGTGTCGGTTTTACAACCGACTCATATGAAGACGACACAAAAGACATTTTTCTGTTGTGTCGGTTGTACGACCGACACAAATATCAATCATTTGTGTCGGTTGCTATTAAAGAACCGACACAAAACAATGAATAGTTGTGTCGGTCTTTCTAAAAGGACCGACACAAATCAGCTTGTATAGTGAAGCACACCGCCGTTTATTGTGTCGGTCCTTTTAGAAAAACCGACACAACTGTTCATAGTTTTGTGTCGGTTCTTAAATAACAACCGACACAAATGATTGATATTTGTGTCGGTTATGTTTGTTTTTTCAACCGACACAATTGATATACAGTTGTATCGGTTCCCTTTGTAGTAACAACCGACACAAGTAATATCTGAAGCAAAAAAAAAATATTATTACCGTTTAAGATTATAGAAACAGTATGAAACTGAATTTTAATTTTTTATGAACCAACGTTACTATGAACTGATTGAACAAAAAATATAATTATATTATCCATCAACATAAGTCATGTTTACAGACCAAAATAGAATATAATCTATCACACGTACATAACAAAATACCAACGTACGTTACAAAAGATCAGCGTACACAACCAACTACATCCAATTATACATGATATAACTAGCTAAATTCTCTCGAACCTCGTCTATCTCTTGTTGGTTATAAGAACCGTCTCGTACAAAGTCCTGCAATTAAAAGAATTGTTATACAAAAGACAATAATTAAGTCAGGAATGTAAGCAGCTTAATTATAAATCCATTAATTATAAGAAAATAGGATACATTTTACGTAAGGTGCAATGATATTAGTAAGATTTGAAATATGGTCTTGGTAGGATAATTGTTACTTGTACAGCTCTTCAACAAAATTTAATAACGCAACAGCCTTACATATCTGAAACAAAATTCCAATTATGTTCATTCATAAGCAATAAACACTGCTATGGCACAATGAACAAATCATTCGACAATCCTTCACAATATCAAATGTAAAGAATAAATTTAGACATGTACACATTTGATTAGCATACAACAATTAAACAATATACATGATTGCATGTAGTTTTGGTTGAAAACTACATTTATTTACTGAAAAATATACAAAATCAATCAAAAAGGATTTCAATTTTGATCGACTCGACTTTTATTGTAACGTAATTTTATTTTCTCTGTCTTAGTTTTGCAAGCAACTCTTTTAGATCTGTTCTTCCTCTGTTTCATACTCTCAAAGCAAGTTTTGTGTATTTTTTTTAAATATGCACAGAGGATTTCCAGTATGCTTAACTCGCAATGCATTCATAACAATATCTTTTTAACCATTCATGGTTACCAAACATAATTAAATGAAAAGGAAAATTCTTATGAATATTTTCCTCATCTTTTAACTATATCAGCATAGGGGATTACCACTTGCTGTGCACTGCCACACATCTTGACTTAGATCATTGTAGCCATTTGCTTTTGCATATGCATTATTAAACTAAATAGGGCTATCTATTACGTCACTTGTAGTTGTGGCCTTAAGCTCAAAAATTGCTTTCATCTGATCTGCCTGTTCTAGTTTTGCTGCAAATCTGTTACTGAAGTATTAGTACCTACATTTGATTCAGAATTTTTGCTTTGTGCTAATTCCTATTGTCGTCCTTATTTGTTATTGGAATTTTATTGTTTTCCAGTGTCAGTTCTTTCGTGTACACATGATATTGGTGCTATTACGGAAAGAAAAAGATAATGCTGTCTATAAGGCAGCAGCCCCAGGCTCTTAAAAAGTAAAAAAATTGAAGTTTAGAAATTTTGTTTTAGAGTGCTGTACCAAAAATGGTGCAGTCATTTCACAATATGAAGCAAGAAGAAGTGGATTTGATGATAAACAAGATATCTCAACTGTCATCAGCCAATGGTGTGGTAAATTTAAGTCAGGTATTGAAGTTGTTTGCCTGTAATGTTATATCCAGAGCTGTTTCCACTAAATTTTCCAATGAAGAGATGAAACGTCTACTGTCCGAACTATCAGAGGAGAACTCAAGTATTTTTGGAGCTTTTAATATCGAAGAATACTTACCATTCTTTCGACATCTTAGAACTTCTGGACTGGATTCAAGAGCAATAATAGTTGGAAATAGATGGAGTGATGTTATTGATGAAGTCATAAAGGAACAAACTGAATGTAGACCAAACAAAGATAAAGCAATACATGAGGTGATTAGCGACTTTGTTGATGTCTTACTCTCACTTGAGAATGACTCCAACAGAGAATATTCATTCACAAGAGCTGAAATCAAAGCAATATTGATTGTAAGTCCTTCTCATGAACTTCAACTGAATATTTTCCTTGTAGATTATTTTCTTGTTCCATTAAGTTTTCTTTATAACAATGCATGGGGTGCCATAAATGACTATGTACAGTAACCAGATATACCGAAAATTATGGCAGGATATGTTTGGGGCGGGGAATGAAACAACATCTATAGTACTTGAATACACTATGGCAGAGCTTATTCAAAACCCAGAAGTGATGATAAAACTGAAAGATGAAGTTAGATATGTAGCTAATGGCAAAGAAACCATTAGTGAAAAAAATTTAAGCGAAATGACTTACTTAAAAGCTGTTATAAAAGAGGCAATGAGAATGCATCCTCCAGCTCCTTTTTTGCTACCAAGAGAATCTATGGATAGTTGCAAGCTTGCAGGTTATGATATTCCTAAGAAGACAAGGGTTCTTATCAATGTGTGGGCGATTGGAAGAGACCAGAGTGTATGGGAAGAGCCTGAAAAATTCAAACCAGAAAGGTTTATTGGTAGTTCTATCGACTTTAAAGGACTTGATTTTCAGTTCACTCCATTTGGAGCAGGCCGTAGAATCTGTCCTGGCATGCATTTTGCAGTGCAGACTATTGAACTTGCACTTGCAAATCTGATAAATAAGTTCGACTAGGATAATTCTTTGGTAACATTTATAACATTGTATGCTAAAATTGAATTCAATAGCTATGTTAACTGTAACGCCTTTAATCTTTTGCACTGTGAAGTAAAGATTAAAACATAGAATGCGATGAATTATCCATATGAAAATTTGATCATATGCATAACTCTTCACACACTACACAAAAGGATGAATACAAAACTTCAAACTTAGTAGTGACAGTTTCTGATGTAATAGATGGAAGTCTTTCTATTTTATTATCTTTTACTATAAACACTGTTTTATTATTTATAGACATATATATTTCAAATTTGTACTATAATTTTCATATTCATTGTGCAACTCGAATTCATGTTTCACCAATTATAACATACAACGTAAAAAATTTGTTATAAATAATTTCACTACCCTTCACCGTTTTTTGTTGTTGTGTGCATATTATAATTGATAAAAAAACACAGGTGGAAGATATAAACTAAATTTAGCATGCTCATTACAAGTCAGTGAAAATTAAATAACATGTTAGGTTTCATCAAAATTATAATTATAGAAAAGGAAACTCTAAATGATAGCATGCATATTTTCTGTACATATATTGAGCTATTTATAAACAGATTGTGGAAATTTTTAGCTGAGTCCAGTTAAAAGATTGGGTCATTAGAGTCTTATAAGATAAACCAATAGAAGGACGTCAGTCAAAGTATATCATGATTCAATTCAAATAAAACTACAAGCAATTATAGGAAAAAATATAAACAAAATTGTCATAGGGAAAAATAGAAACAAAGTTGGTCATAGGTGCAATATGACGGTGACAGCAGCAAAAGTTTGTACATACCAACCAATGCTTAAGCAAGCCCTTCCTAAGAATTATCCTAGTCGTATAAAGTTGAGGGCTTTTCAATATCTTGAACAATTTCATGCTAACTTTTATTCTACAATTTGATTATTAATAATTATAATTCCACAAATAAAATTCTAAATATCATAGGCAAAATATTTGTTTTGAATAAAACATAATTTTTTACATTTGTGACTTATTTAAATTTCACCAGATATAAAAGCAGTTCAACACCCTTACCACCTCCAACACTTCCATTCTTACCAGAATCATGATGATATAGACTTTGTAAAAAAGTTGATTTTTGTAAATCATTTGATTCTGGTTTTCATATCGTTTCTTCTGTCAGCAGGGTATATGGGCATGTACCTCTATGTTTGTTTGATAAGACAAATCTTTATGAGCATGAATGCTTGTTTAAGCTGCATTCTATACGAAAATTCGTACTGGTACAAGAGGGAACAGTGGGTACCACTATTTTTATCCCATACCAGTAACATTTTTTGTAGAAAATTCGAAGCATTACCCTACCTGTACACATAATATGCCCAAAATAATAGCTAATGTTCTGAGTAGTCTGAATGAGCTTGAGCTGTTTTAGTCTTGATAGCATTGTTTTATGAAATAATATTCCTGCAGTTACCAGGTACTGTCACATGTGTTACGGACATTATGTGTCTTCTCTTCAAATAAAAAATGAAACCACCTTATACGACAGAAACGTTATTCCATTATTCTACAATTGCGTTAATCAAAGCAGTCTCGTTTGTTTTACTCTACAGAAAGTTTTTGTACTGTATCTGTATACATGAATTATATATAATATCTTCGTAATGTCGTACTCTTCGTGCTTAGAGTATGCGTTCTATATTCATATAGCTTTAAATAAAAAAGGATGAATTATCTCCAGCAATATCTTTCTTGCCTTTTACTTGTCAAAGGTAAATCGCCCAGGCCATGCTGTTTTTTGTTCTTTCTGTAAATTAAGTTGAAGCGCGTTTAAAGTCTTTTAGACAAACATCTTCGAACATCTTGTAATAACTTGAAAGATTTATGTGAAATATATGATTTCTTTTAATCAGAATAGTTTTTTTCTTACGACTATTGATATTTTAGAATTTGGGTTTTATCTAAGGCAGCTAAATAAGCTGTTAGTTGACGGTTGAAAATAAATGTTTAAAAGTAGGCTTCCACCATAAAAAGTGCTTTTTAGCTAACTGTGTTAAAGAAATTTGAAACGAACAACGTAGAGAATAAGTTGGTCACACATCTTTTTTACTGTTGTGATAAGAAATTTCACTCTATAATCTTGAAAGAGTGGATCCTTTCAGCACCATCTTTTTACATTTTGAACAATGAAAATGTGTGAAAATTTCATATATTTACTAATAGTTGTAATGAAAGTTCATAAAATCCGTCTAAACAATTCATCCATAATCAAAGTTATATAGTATTTGATACGAAAAACTTACAGCTCCCAGGAGTCCAAATACATAGATGATGGTTAGAACTGCTTCCTCTTGCTTTTCAGAAACCTGTCTTTCTACGAAAAAGCATAAAAGAATCCAAACACAAATGCTGCAGATACAGAAACTGACACCCATGGAAATGGCGGATCCTTGAAACCAATTCATTTTATCTCGAATTAGAATATCATTCAACTCTTCACAAAATCTTAACAACTATGCCAAGTTTCTTCACAAGAGTAACCAATTCATTGTTTGTTTTATCGTTAGAGAAAAAAAAATCTTTATTCATTAAGAAGCCTTGCATATTCTTCAATGACCTGAAAGGTTTATTTGATAATGCAATAAGTCCTTGAAAAAAAAAATTTAAACTGCTGAAATGCAGCTCAAGAATGCCCACTGTATCTTATGCTCTGAAAACCAATTATGCGTGCACATATGTAACTGTCTAACATTAATATATAAATTTATTAAAACCTTGTCCACAAAGATTAAACAAGCCATGTAAGACAACATATTTAAGCATGTAAAATGTCCCTATAATTTGTAAAACAGTACTACACGGGCATCCCACGTAAACTAAACATAACGCATTTTTTGAAGTAATATGAGTATCATAATTAAGCTTACAAATATTACAGTAACGGCATCAAGCATTCATATTGCGACAGGCCCAGCAGGGCCAGCACCCGTAAATGATGTAATACTTATAATGCTAAAGAAGAACAAGGTGCACGGTGTGTTACGTGTAATACAAATTTTAAAATTCAATGATGTAAGCAGATATGTATCACGTCCCCTATATATTGGAGTGACTAAAAGCAATGGATTTATACATGCAGTAGGAAAAAATTATACCTCGTTAGTAATAGTTGCATCCAACCGGATATGTCAAAGAGGAGCAATTTATACCAAGATAAATTTATACCAACGGGATTGTTGGTTGCGAAAAGTAAAATCTATCTTCCATTGCAAGGTTACCCCTTCACTTTCCGTCTAACCCGCTGAGATATTAGATGTTAGTCTAAGTAAAGCTGTTGAAAAAGTTGAACAAAAGGAAATCAGTGATTCATTTTATTACTGAAGTACAGTGCTAATACAGTTGTGCACCTATTTAACAGACTTACTCTAAGCTATTAAAAAAACGAGACTTATTCATAAAACATAAACCATGCCCTCTAACAAAGAACTTAAGTGTGCTTTTCGTCCCAAAAATAATCGAACAAACAGAAAGGATAATAACAAAGTTAGATCAAACAAATATCAAACATCAGCAATGTAAGAGTTAAGCCAAATGATCCACATATACACTAAGATCAAGTAAGGCCAAGTCTAACAAAAAATACGCAGAGCGTTACATCATATACTCAACATGTCTGTATATCATTAAAAAAAACACAACACAACAAATTGTAAAAATATAATTTTATTTTCACAACCAAAAATAGAATAAATAAGAATGAGTAGTGTTCAAAATGTTACCATAATTCATTCTTTATTTTTTTATAATGGTAAAAAAATAATCTAAAAGACAATTACGTATCCTACAATTTCTTTCTATTTTCACAAACACATACTCTTACAGACTCTCCACTATTGATTTATATATTCATTTGCTGGGTTAATGAAATTCTAAAAGGCGGCCATGTTACAATACACGAGGGTATGATAATAAAGTAGAAAAAGGTTGCTACCTAAAAATTAACGTCACTTCAACTTCTCTAAAACTTTGTATTCAAAATCATTCGGTAAGATAATTTAATGATTAGTGATAATTACCATGTTACGGGGACGGAAATAATTGTCGATGGAACTAAGTAGACGGTGATCAAACTATTGGAGAGATGATACTGTGCTTGCACTTATCTTATGTTCTCTGAGAATGGAGAGTGTCACTGCTTCCAGCGCACAACCTCCATGGCATCCGTTCACCTTCCAGACCCTGACTCCTTGTCCGCCGAGGACGGAGAAGAATTCGTCCGAGATCGCGGCGGAGATGAACGAGGCGAGGGTGTCTGGGGCGGCGGCGGAGAAGGAGCCGGCGAGCTTGACGTAAACTGGGACGGAGACGTGGAGCTTGAAAGCTGGGTCTAGTGTTCGGGAGAGGGACTTTTTGAGGGAGGAGGGGAGAGTGAGGAAGGAGTCGTTGGCGTTGAGGGGATCAGAGAGGGGGAGGGAGGAGAGGAAGGTGTCCAGGCCTGGAGGTGGCGAGGTGGAGATTAGATTTAGGGTTTGGAAGAGGAGAAGAATGAGAATTAGGATTTCGAACATGATTTACGAATTAGTCAGGAATTATTGGGGTTCGCGGGAAAAGATGGGACGGCTGAAATGGATTTGAGGGGAAAAGTTGTGTGCCTATGGTGTCGGTTTTTGGGCAACCGATGCTATTGTATTTAATTATGTCGGTTGTTCAAACAACCGACACGAGTAAATCTATTGCTTCCCTTCAATTGTGTCTGTTTCTTAAGAACAACAGATGCAAATTACATTTTTAACATTTTCTTCTTACCCCATAAGTCAATAGTTTCGGTTGTTAATAAACAACCGATACAAATTACACTATTTGTGTCGGTTTTATGGACAACCGACACAAATGAGGCGAAGCAACTGATCTGTTTTGTACTAGTGAGTACAAAAAGTAAAATCAATTTGCTAAGAGTCCTTGAACGTTAATTTCAACTAATCTAAGTTTGTAATTGTAACTAAAGAAATAGGTAGATTTAACAATAAAGAGAACCAAAAGAATTATATTATCACCTACAATTATATAAATTTAGAGATTAATGATCTAGTTTCCCAGAATCGGTGTAAATGGAGTAGTAAGAAGTTTAACCAACAACCACATTGTAAAAGGTATTATTAATGTACCGCTATGTAATTAAGTGTTCCAAATTATTTATTCTGTGTTGACAACACCATTTCGTTCATAATTGTCAATTGATTTGCAACCAGTTATATGCCACCAAATCATATGCAATTCAATAATTTTCTAATTCCAAAATTTTAACCACTGCCAAAAATATATAAAAATGATGGGATGCATCGCATGCATACTAAAATATCGGTATAAATAAAACATGCCATATAAATGGAGATTTCATATGCAAATTTAGTTTGTAAAATACAATGAATATAAATTTATTTTATATTGAAGACTAATATACAATTTTTGAAAATAATAAAATCTTGATTTCAAGTCCTAAGTGGCCATGTTGTTAGTTTCAAGAATCTAATATAACTACGAGTTTAACATTAAATGAATTATAAGTTTATGTATTGTAAATACTATATCCCAATAAAGTTAAAATTACTGGAAGGTTATAAACTAAATAAAACCTTAATCCCAAATAAAATGAGTACAAAAAGTCCAATCCATTCACATTTGCATGACAATATTCGATGGTGCATATCCAATAGATATTGTACCTGCTCCATTTACGCTTGCCTCGGATGATAACACACCTTCGTGATATTCATTACTCCACTCACCCTACATATAAATCAGAGCAAACATGTTTTCAACTATTCAAGTTATAGTAGTTTAAGATACACCCTAATTTGATGTCATATATGATCAATGCTTAAGGACATGTTAAATTTAAGTATAATGCATGAAAATAGGCAAAAGAAATCTATTTCTACATATTAACTACCTTACATTCATTGTAACGACCCAGAATTTCTGTCAATTGAAATTCGTATATTTAATTGATTTTAAATATTCACAAGTAAATTATATAAGCTGAATAACTTAGATTTGAAATATCGTGATTTAATTGGATAATTAAATTGTTAATTTAATATTTGAAATTTCAGAAATAATTGGAATTTGAATTTAATGCAAATGAAAATGATTTATAAAGTTGAATTAAAATCTATTTGAATTAGAATGATGTTAGAGAACTTTTAAAATTGAATTACAAGTTAAATTGTAGAAATTGAATATTTTAATATTTAATTGACGAGTGAAAATAGCCATTTTTCCAACAGTCTCGGATTTTGACGAAACTAGTTTCATTATATTCGTAATGTTATATTATTGTAAGATTTCAAATTTCATGTCAATTTGATTTACGGTTTGTCCGGGGAAAGTTAAAACGCATAGAAATCTGTTTAAGTGAATTTTAAATTAAAATAGTCGATTCGAAAACCTATCTTCCAAATACGATCGAATTGGCTCTCGATATATATTCCATTGTGTTTGGAATAGGGATAAAACATTATAAACGCCAGGCGGCATGCTTCGTTTCAAGTTCGAAAAAAAGGATGAATAGTGTTTTGTAATTTTCTATAAAAGGCCTCCATATTTCATTGTTTTCACTCAAACCCTAATTCTTTTAACCCTAGCCGCCACCAAACTATTCAATGGCCGATATTTTCATTTCTTCTCCTCTTAATCTCTCTTAATCCACACGCTTTCGTGAAAAACTTTCAACTACAAAATGATAGAGCTTCGCAAGATCTTCAAATCCATACGGAGATGATCGATTTTAGTTGAGAAAATCAATGGCAATTTCAACTTGAACACCCCGCGTTTGCACACGATTTTCAATACATTGGCACGACCGAGTCGAGTACGGCTCTAGGCGACGATAGTGTTCGAGTTGCTCTTCGATGCGGTGGCCTCTGATCATTTTCTAGCGTTCGGTGGAGGGCTTGATAATTCGTATAAAGGGGCGGCTCTATGGGTTATTTTCGAATGGGATGGAACGATGGGGGAGAAGATACAGGCAATGGCCAGATGATGATTAAAGAAATCGAACGGCCAGATGTGAGTAGTGTTTTAAAATAGAAAAGAAAATAGTAAATTATTATATTATAAAATCGTATTAACTTCTAAATATCATAACTTTGTCATACGAGGTCCATTTTGCACGAAACGAATTGCGTTGGGTCCGTATTGACGAGCACTACATTTTAGAGCTCGTTTGAGTTGATTGGAACTAGTGTAAATTTTGGGTAAAATTAAACGCTCGTTTAATTTTATCCGAAATAAAACACTGCAACTGCTATTGGACGCAAAGTGAGTACAACTCACTCTTTCTGACTCACTGATATTTTTATATAAGTGAGAAATAAATTTATTTATGATGATTGTTTGGATGATATATGATATATTATCTATATATTGATTGGTATTTGGATATATACCTGCCTAGTGGAGCAGATGACCCTATACGTTTCCGTGTATGAGCGGATGACACTTTGTACGCGCGTCTGCCTTAAAGCGGACATTGTACACATATTCTAATATGTATATTTGTTGCAGGTGACAGGTTGGAGGGATCCAACTGGATTCCTCACCAGTATTGGTTTATTTACAGATATTGTGATATATGCTGTTATCATGTGATATATGATGTTTGGATGCCGTGATTGATGTATTTGGTGTTGTTGCATCATTGGGCCTATATTTTAGAATTTAAAAATGTTAAAGTGACGGTTTCCAAATTTAAAAGGATTTTTAAAATGATTTTGTCAATATACGTTATATTGAGTTTTAAATTGTTAAGGAATTGATTTATTTTAAATAAAGGAAAGAGATAATTTTTATGTTATAAAAATTATGATTTTTGGGAAATAATACTTAAGTATGATTTTTGGAGTTATATAAGTTTTAATAACGATTTGTAAATTATTAAAAGGATAAGTTTGTTTAAATTGAGATTTTTGAATTATTATAAATGGTTTTATATATAAGATTTATAAAATTGATATTTTATAAATCAGAAATGATGGAATTATAAAGGATTTTTATAAGTGTTAAAATGAAGTTATAATCGGGTGTTATAAGTAAATGAGAACTACAGGTTTATAATGGAAGAAGTTATAAAAAGAATGATTTTGTAAAATAAATGATTTATAAGTAATTTACGTATAATTTGGATTTTGGTATATAAATGGGATAAATGGAGTTTGGTTAATAAAATGATTTTATAAATTGAAGTTTTTTATAAAATAATAAATGTGAATTTATAAACATTATTTAAAAATGCGAAATCAATTGAATTTGATAAGTTAATTATTATAGTTTATTAAAGGCCTTATGTCCACGATTTTGGACAGTGGATAATCCTTTAATAATATGTAGAAATATTGGATTTGGTAAATGATGTATATTCACGATTTTGGACAGTGAATAATATTTTAAATTGAATAAATGTTTTGGTAAGTGATATTTTAAATAGAGTAAAATGGTTTAAAGATGTTTTAAAATGTGTTAAGGATCGAATGCATAGATTTCAACATTTATTGTTGAAATAGACGTTTTCGAGAAATAAGGAAATGATGGACTATAACACTATTGTTATAGTAAATGATTTTCGAAAGGAATATTTTGCATAGTATTTGGGATTCATATATCTATCTAATTTTCGAATCCCTATACTAGTGATTTTGGGTTGTCGTAACGGTGTTTTACGCAACATTCGTTTTGACCCAAATAAATGTGTTTAAAAGAACATTTTCCTTAAAAAATGAAATATATACTTAATCGTGATTTAAGTATATGTAATATTTTCTAAGTGTTGAAAATAAATTGATTTGTGAATTACTTATTATTAAATAAGTTTTTGGAAATGTTTTCCAATATTGAAATGGTTTTGAGATTATATCTTTTTGAAGATAATTTGAAGTGAATATTTGGCAAGTGATTTAATTAATAAAAGATTAATTAAAAGGGCCTAGTGATCGTATATGGTGCTAAATATTTGTTTGTTTGCTTTGATAGTTAAATAACCGACTATCAAACATTGGCCATATTTTAGTTCTTCAACTTGATGTGGGAACTATTTAGTCGTACACTTAGTACGTAGCCTTCTGTGTAGGCTTGATTATCGTTTGTGTTGAGGATGTCGATTCGTATAGTGCGGAGTATTACTCTAATCTATTGAGCTTCCTTCTTGGCCCGAAGGATAGCAAGTTGAAAGTTGGAAACGTGATAAGTCTATGAGACTTAGTTTTTGTGTGAGGTTGAGAAACGCTTTTGCGTTGTTGGTGCGAAGAGACCGGGATCAAATTTATCTGAAAACCACTTCGGACCAACGTATATGCAACGATTGTGCAGGTTGCTTATGATGATATTGATATTTTCGGAGTTTCATAATGGGGGACTGCTTGTTGATCGTTTGGGGTTAAAATCCCAATATACATCTAGTAGCAGTAGTCTCTTCAGTAGGAAATTTCCAATGCAAGGACTATTCGCTACTAATCCTAGGGATTTCCCGACAGGATGTGGTAGGAAAGTACCTTCGGTTTGTCCTGTTCCTGGACAACTTGTATGGATGTTTGTCTGACATTGAATTTCTACAGATTACGTACATTGCTTTTAACAAACGTACATTAGTTGGTGGCGGAGAAGGCAACTTCTCTTAGCTTAACACCCTCCTTAAGACGTATGAGCTTAAGGGTTGTATTTTTGTGGAAGGCAATTAGTAGTCAATGGAAATGGCCGTGTGGCATTCAAAGTGATGTGATATGTGATTGTGAAAGGTAATCGTTACCTCTCTGGCCTCATCAACTGAAAATGACCAAAACAGGGTTAGATGCGGCAAGGCTAAGTAGGTCGCTCCGAAGTAGGATATGATCATCCTCTTCTAGATATATCTTTACACGCTATGACGCCGTGTATCTGATTATTGTGGTTTGTATGCTAGAGGGCCCTCGGTAAAGGTCGGAAATGGCCAGAGGATGATATATTCGGTACCATCTAGTTATAGAGGTGGGCCGGTCTTGTGTTGGTAGAGGATCCATGTATGGTCCTCGGTACATCCCTCTAAAGGTGTATCCTTCGGAAGGTAGTCCCTTCACCTGGTCATTTGTATGGAAATCAAAACTCCACTATGTACCTGTCATTTTGATTGTATTATCCATTTTGGGCTATATGCTGGAATTTAATCAATGTAACAATTTCGGCTATGATTAATATTATTTGTATACTAGACACTAGTATAATATAAGAGGATTTGATATGAAATGTTTTAGTTATCGTAAGGTAAAAACATGTCCGTGTTTATGTGTGGACTTGTCTTACGAGATACTTTTGTTTTGATAAAGGAAAAGTTTGGTAATTTAATAAATTCAATTGAGTGTGTTTCTCACGCTGGTTTACTAGATTGATCCGGGCGTTCTTCCCTTTCAATGCTCGGGTCAGACCGAGTATATTTACAGATTTAGATTGGTGCTTTTGGAGCTTTATCAGGAGAGCTGGAGATCTTCATTTTCGTATATACGTATCTGTTTTGATTATCCGCTGTGCTTATTATTATTGTTGTTGTATATTATCGGCAATTGTGAGGACAGGTTATTATAACTGTCCAGGCTGATGACTATTGATTGATTGTTGAACTCTGATTGATGTATGTATATACAGTTTCTGTTTTGTAAAGATCATTGATATGATATTATATATTTTCCGCTGCGATGTGAGATTATGTTTTGTTCTATCTTCTCTTTTTCTTCTCTTCTCTTCTTCTCTCTTCTTTTCTTTCTCTTGACTTTCCGTCAGTTTGTGCTTCTTGGGTCGGACATGTGTGGATGATTGTCGATTCAAAGGGTACGGATTTGTGGTTCGTCATATTCATTGTCCACTGCGATATCATTATTATTTTTGAATGCTATGACAATAAATTAAGTTGCATATATCTTTGTAGGAATTTATTTATTGTTATTTCTATACTTTTTAGTGGAGAATTTGAAAATTGAAACCTCTCATGAAATAAGAATACTTAAAAAAATGATTAAAAAACTATAGAGAATGTGATTGTTTGATTATGACTTCATTTAAAACAGTAAAATAATAGAAATCAAAGCAATTAGTTTATACATGATATTATGATTTAATCTGGTCCAATCAAATTTTATATCAAGACAGTTAGATGACATGAGGACATCAAAGTAATCAAAAAATCAAAATCAAAAAATATAAATTTTGCATTAAAATAGTAAAAGAATTAATTTCATCATTTTTTAATAAATCATGATGGTGCACAAATTTATCATTAAAGTTGATGTAACGATTTATCAGGTCTATGAGTTTGTAAATTGATGAAACAAATATAGTATTAATGTTTATACCGATATGATAATGAAATATTCATATGGTTAGCTATTAATTTACATAATCAATTAAAATAATTATAGCTAGTGGAATATAATGGTGGTCACCTTTACACTATTATGGAGTAATTACATTTAGTTTAAATTTAGGAAAAAGTGATGCATAGAATTTACGATTCTCCACTCCACAAACTAATAAAATATATGCAGTGTTAATAGTTAATATCACTATAATTACTGATTTCGTATATGGTTAGCTTTCAAATAACATAATCATTGAAAAAATTATTGTTAATTGAATATGATGGTTGTCTATGTTATATGCGTATGGAATAATAATATTTCACATGATTATAGCCATATTTCTATAAATATGCAGTTTCCATAACAGTGCTTCTATGTAAATATAATTGTTATACAATTTCATAGTAGGCTATTTATTGAAAAATATCTTGTAATAATATTTATTGAAAGAACCAACATATTTTTAATAGTTTATAGCAAAGCTAACATACTAACACATATTTAACATATATAAATTATTCAAAAAAGAAGAAATAATTCATATTAATTATCAATAAATCTCTAAGTCTTTCTTAGTAATACGTCTAGGTGTTACTACCACTGGTTTTATCGCATTAGGAGCAACCAAAATATAATTGCAACTTTAAGTTGTACCAATAACCTATAGAAAATTATATTGTTTAGTAATCTTTGAAATAGGTTTAGAAAAAATGAAATCGGCATTTAATGAATGCACTGATGATTGCAAGTTAATAGCAGGGAAGTAAAGTGAACACAAATGATCCGTAGCTATGTCCATTACAAATAGTATTCCATTGTGTATTCAATGTAATAATACATTTTTCAATAGCTAGTACTAAGACAGACATAAATCATTTAGTGACACTGTCTGTTTATGTTATTTAACAAATAATGTTTCATTGTGTTACTTAATGAACTAACATTTATTATCAGTTTCTTGAACACCCACTATCTTTTTATGGAAAAAAAGCAACGAACTCAACTAATAATAGGCGAACCCAGTATCTCTATATAAACTATAACCAAACTAAATAGTAGCTTGAAAGTGACACCAATGAAAATATAGTAATATCTATTTATACTCGTTGAAGCATGTTTTAGGAGAAGTGTTATTCATGGTTATTTTATTTACATTACTGTAGGGCATAGTTAAAATGTTAAAACTTGAGTCTCATATCAGGATAAAGAACCGGTTATTTTAGAACATGTCTATTATGCATTTTTCTAGTTGTATATACATGACTGGACTCCTGCTCATTACTATAGGAACGGTTCTAGAATTCCTTCCTAAATATAATTACACAAATTCTCCTAATGGTAAACATGAGAGTTTATAGCAAAATGGAGATGAGAATGACAATCAGGTGCTTCCATAAAAGATGGCTTTGGTTTTAAGTTATCATGTATTATGTCTCAGTTTTCTTTTCTTTTTCCTGTGTAATACAATAGCTTGTTGATTGAATTTAATAAAGTAATGCTTAAATTTTAATATCATAAAAAAATCTATATAAACTGTTGGGAACCATGAACTTCGGCTAAGTTGTGTATGTTGTCACTCTCTTGAAGATGTTTTGGCGTTCTGCTCGAAGGTGCAAAGCAGTTTTGAAAAACAGCCTCTCTAATCTGAAAAAATATCAACCTGTTTGCACTGACAAAGTCGATTTTGATTTGCACTCTGAAATACTACTGAAGGTGTTTAGTTTTGTTGAAGGAAGAAGAAAAATAAAAATGTATGTTATTCTTTTTTTTCTCTTCTATCTATCTATCATTTAAATAGGCAGAATGGAAATTGTATATGTTACTAAAGTGATGGAATGTTAATGGATTTTAATTTATTCTCATTTAAAACAATATTGTAATACATTAGCTTTTGTAATGGCTCAATAATAATGTCACATAAATATATTACCGTTGTGCAAGTGTAACAACTCAATTATAATAATGATTCATAAATATATTATCGTTATAAACTTGCAGCGACTCGATTATAATAATGATTCATAAATATATTATCGTTATAAACTTGCAGCGACTCGATTATAATAATGATTCATAAATATATTACCATTAACCAGTTTTTTATTTAATTTTTTAATAAATTCACTTCATAAACAAAAACATTTTCAACACTCCTCCACTTGAATTTTTTTTAAAATATTTTTTAAGCAGTTTTTGAAAACATAAGATTGTGCATAAGCAAAGGTATCTTCCGACTTGAACCTTTGCATAGTGGATAGGATTCAGTTTTTACTAGAGTGACATGCACTCTTGAACTCTATTCCTGACATCATACCACACATAATCTTTCTAGAGTACAATCAACTAAACCCGTGCATTTATGGCCATGCACGTCTATCCCAGTTTAGTGAATGCTCTAGGAGTTTTGCCCAAAACTCCATAGGAAACGGCCACATTTCCACATTCACACAGGCGAGTCTATCAAGAGTACTCCTGAAGGTAGGTACTCCACTCCAAATAGAGTATAGATCTCATTAAGAGTTTCTATTAACTCATCCTCTAATCACTTCAGGAATACATGCTTCTTAATATAAAAATAACATGTTCAACTAATATCACTTCACAACTTGTTCTTACCCATTGAACCTAGTTCTTGGGATCTCCAGTCATTAGGTCAGGGGTATTATGTCAGGTTACCATTGTGCGTGACTCAACAATCTAAGGGAAATAGTCCCATTCTTTTAGAAGTTCTAAGGACTTTCTCTCTGGCCAGTCCTTTCGTCAAAGGATCTGCCAAATTCTCATCACTGTGTATGTGATTCACTTTAACAGCACATGAAGAGAGTAGCTCTCTAACAATACTGTGCTTATGACGTATATGTCGTCTCTACCATTGTAATAACGGTTTTATACTTCTGCAATAGCCGCGGTACTATCGCAATGGATCAACACAGCTGGTATCGGTTTTTCCCATAAAGAAATTTTAGCTAGCAGATTTCTTAAGTACTCTACTTCTTCACTAGCTGTGGCTAGTGCTATCATCTCAGACTCTATAGTAAACTGAGCCAAAATAGTCTATTTCTTGGATTTCCAAGAAACAGCTCCTCTAGCAATGCTAAAGATATAGCCACTAGTTGCTTTTGAATCATCATATAAAGTATTCCAGTCTGCATCGGTGTAACCTTCATGGACAGCTGGAAATTTTTCATTATGTAACCCAAGGTTCATGGTTCATTTAGATATCTCATGACCCTCTCAATAGCGTGCCAATGCTCTCTACTAGGCCTACTAGTAAACCCGCATAATAATCCCACGACATAGGCAATGTCGGGTCTAGTACAATCAGTGGCATACCGAAGGCTGCCAATAATGCTCGCATAATCAGGCTGTCTTACACCTTCACCAGTGTTCTTAAATAGCTTTACACTAGGATCATATGGTGTACATGCAGGTTTACAGTCAAAGTAATTGCATTTCTTTAGAATCTTCTCATTATAATGAGATTGATCCAAAGAAAGTCCCTTTTCGGACCTAGTAATCTTAATACCAAGGATTACACTTGCTTCACCTAGATCTTTCATATTGAAATTGGCACTTAACAAAGATTTAACAGAGTTTATGGCATGAATGTTTAACCCAAAAATAAGTAGGTCATCTACATATAGACATATGATAGTACAAATATCATTCTTGGATTTATAGTAAATGCATTTGTCACTTTCATTAACTTTGAAACCATGTGAGATTATTAAGTTATCAAATTTTTCATGCCATTGTTTAGGTGCTTGTTTTAAGCCATATAATGATTTATCTAACTTGCAAACTTTATGTTCTTGACCATGAACTACAAATCCTTCAGGTTGGTCCATATAAATTTCCTCTTCCAATTCACCATTTAAAAAGGCAGTTTTAACACCCATTTGGTGTATTATTAAATTATGAATAGATGCAAGTGAAATTAGTACTCGAGTGGATGTAATCCTAGTTACAGGTGAAAAGGTTTCAAAAAAGTCTACATTTTCTCTTTGCTTAAATCCTTTAGCTACTAAACGGGCTTTATATTTATCAACCATGCCATCAGGTTTTAATTCTTTTTAAGTACCCATTTACAGCCTATAGAATCACAACCAGGTGGTAGATCTACTAAGTGCCAAGTCTTATTGGATTCCAAAGGATCCATTTCATCATTTATAGCCACTTGACAAAAATTGGCATCTAAGGAAGATAAGGCCTCTTGGAGGTTTAAGGGATCCTCCTCTATAGTAAAAGCACAAAAATCTAAACCAAAATCTTTTGCAGTTCTTGCTCTTTTACTCTTCTAGGTTCATTTTCATAAGACTCATTAACTTCTATTCCAATAAGCATGGTGTTACTTGATGTGCCCCCACCATTCCTCAATTTAAAAGGAAATCTAGATTCATAAAAATCAGCATCATTAGATTCTATTATATTACGTGTATTCAGGTCATAAAATCTATATGCTTTGCTATTAATAGCATAGCCAATAAATACACATTCATATGCTCTACTTGCTAATTTTATTCTCTTAGGGTCTGGTATACAGACATATGCCAAACATCCCCAAGTTCTAAAATAAGACACATTTGGTTTATAATTTCTTAAAATTTAAAATAGTGGGGTTTTACATTTTGATTTAGGGATTCTATTAAATACAAAGCATACAGTCAATAAAATATCCCTCCACCAATGTTTTGCTGCACCCGAATTCAATAAGATAGCTACAACTAATTTGGTAAAGGTTCTATTTTTCCTTCAGCTTTACCATTCATTTCAAGTGAATAAGGTGCAGTTTTCTCATGAATTATACCATTCAATTTATAGAAATCAAGAAATAAACTAGACTCATATTATGTTCCTCTATCACTACGAAGTCTCTTAAATTTCTTATTAGATTAATTCTCAATTTCAGTTTTAAATGATTTGAACATATCAAATGCATCACTTTTATTTTTCATAAGGTATACATAGGTAAAATCAGAAAGTCATTAATAGAAGTGATAAAGTAATGGTGTCCATGTCTAGTAAAAGTTCCATCAAGCTCACATATATCAGAATGAATCAAATCTAAAGGTTCAGGAACTCTATCAACTAACTTATGTGGTTTCTTAGTGATTTTTGCTTGACTACAGAATTCACATTTATCAAAATCAGTTTGTGACATTTTAGGGATAAGATCTAAGGTGCTCATGTTATGAATTATACGTTTATTCACATGACATAATCTAGAGTGCCAGATATTAAAATCGCACAGCATATAAGCAGAAGTAGACATTTTATTACATTCAACATTCAGTTTAAACATACCATCAGTTGCATAACCCCTACCCACAAACATACCATTCATAGTGATGGTGTACATATCAGCCCCAATAGTCTGTGTAAAACCAGCCTTATTAAGAAGATAACCTGAAACAAGATTCTTTCTCATCTCTAGAATGTGCATTACGTCCTTCAGAATGACGGTCTTCCCAGAGGTAAACTTCAGCTATACGCTTCCAATCCCAGCAACAGTAGTGGTGTGAGAGTCTCCCAACAGCACTTGCTTGTTCTTAGTCTCCGTGTATGTTTTGAACATAGCACAGTCATAGCAGACATGGCGTGTAGCACCAGTATCTACCCACCAACCCTCTGATCCCCCAACAAGGTGAATCTCATCAGTAATCATAGCCATTAGAGGCTCCTCAGTCAAGTTAACCTGCGGTGCAGGGCCTGGTCTGTTCTTACACTTGTGTCCATATGACCTGGTTTTCCACAGTTGTAGCAAAGAAACAACTGTCCAAAGTCATTCTTTTGAGGTGGTTTCTATTTGTTGCGGTTCTGACTAAGCTTGCGGTTCTGATTCTTAAAATTTTTAGGATTTGGTGTCAGAACTGCAGCTTTCTTAGTGTTGCCTGTAACAGCAAGCACTTCTTCCTTCATATCTTGTTTACATGATTCCTCCTCAATACGGAGGCAAGTTATCAAGCTTTCCAAAGAAAATTCTTTAGTTTTATGTCTCAGATTATCCTTAAAATCCTTCCAACTAGGGGGTAGTTTATCTATAAAAAATCAACTTGGAATTGGTCATCAATAACCATACCTTCGGAGACGATCTCATAAGCTATTTTTCTGAAGTTCAAGAGACTGCGTCTCTACTGACCTGTCGTCCATCATCTGAAATTTGAGGTAGCGGCTGACGGCATATTTCTTTGCTCCAGCTTCTTCTGTATCATACTTCTTTTACATCACAAGTCATTGTTGTCTGGAACGTCTTCAAATTGTTGGTAACAATGAACTTCGGCTGAGTTGTGTACATTGTCACTCTCTTGAAGACGTTTCGGCGTTCTGTTCGAAGGTGCAAAGCAGTTCTGAAAAACAAACGTGGCCGCCTCTAGGATAAAACAACCTCTCTAATCTAAAAAAATATCAACCCGCTTGAACTGACAAAGTCGATTCTGATTTGCACTCTGAAATACTGCTCTAGGTGTCTAGTTTTGTTAAAGGAAGAAGAAAAAGAAAAATGTCTGTTATTCTTTTTTTCTCTTTTGTCTATCTATCATTTAAATAGGCAGAATGGAAATTGTATACATTACTAAAGTGATGGAATGAAAATTGTATACATTACTGAAATTGTAAACACTTCTCTTGATTATAACTCTTCTTGGTAAGGGAATGCATGATACTGTTTGGTAGTACCCAGTTCCATGGTACTCTTTTGGAGTTACTTGGGCTATATTTATATATTTGTATAATTCAAAATATAGAGTATCATTTCAAAAAGTTTTTGAAATAAAAGTCAGGTATTTGGATCTTGAGTTTTCTTAGGGAGATAAATTCAAATGGAATAGTGGGATCAAATAGAGGTATATACTCTTAGGCTATAATGGAGTATTATCCAAGTTGAAACTAAGAGTTGTTTATGAAATGTTTTCATAAATGATTTAGTGAAATAGAATTGGTACAAGGGAGAACCAATATGGTAAGTGTGTAGGGTGGACGTAAGTCAATTCTCCTTTTCATAGAGTTTTGATCCAAGATACGAGTATATGACTTTAAGGTATTTGCACCATTTCGAATAAGGATTTATTACTCGATTTTTGACGATGATGATTTTATGAGGATTTTTGGTTTGGACCAAAGTTTCTATCGTAGTTACAACTATGTAAGGAGAATAGAGGTTCCAAATCAAGAGGCCTGATCGGAGTCCGCATTAGAGAATAGGGTAAACGATACTAGTTCGAAAGTGAAGTTATGTATTCGAGTTGTGATCAAGTCAGATTTTGCATGAGAATGATCTATGTACATCATATGGAATAATGTAGAGTGTTAAGTGTTTCTGAATAGGTTATGAGGTGTAATTTCGGGGATGAAATTCTATTAAGGGGGAAAGAATGTAACGACCCAGAATTTCACTGCTTTGATTTGCGAATATTTAATTAATTTTAAATATTAAAATAAATGGTTTTATAATGGAAATAAAACTCTTTTTAATAATAAAAAATAAGGAATAGTTTTTAAATTTTGTTTACAAAAATATATAGTTCGATGAAAAACAGAAAATGTGACCGGAAAACCGTTTTTTGAATTTTCGACGTTTCATCGTATAAAGTTGTTTGTGATGTTGTGTACATTTTTGTATATATATGCACACATATACTAAGTATATAATGCGGGATTAATAATATATATTAAGGTTAACAAACTTAATTAAGTTAAGATAATTATTGATGTGACACACTGGCAACATGAAATGACATAATGGTAACCTCAAGTACTTATATTCATAAATGCATGTAGTGTTAGGAGGAGACATGGATGCATGCATGGGTGATGTGGCGTGTAATGAGAGGAGGGTAAAGTATAAGGGTAATTTGGTAATCTCACTTGTTTACATATTATAAAAACTATTTTTTTCCAAATTCTTTTTCCATTTTCTCATTTTCTCTCTTCCATTTTATAATTTCATAAGCTCTAAGGTAATTTTAATGGCTTCTCTTACATGTTCTAAGTTATAAAAATCTTTCTTTTCCATTTAAAATCTTAGTAGAAACTTGTTAATTAAACTCCTCTTTTCAATTTCAAAATTGCTCCATTTTCACCCCATTTCATTCGGCCATAACTTGCTCCATGCTTCACCAAATTAAGATTTTTGTTTTTTAAAGCATATTAAATTCCAGTAGCTAAAATTTTCCTTTAAATCACTTCCACAAATTTTGAGCATAGCTAGGCCAAGATTCCATTTTTTTTGCAGAGTGTTTTCAGACTAAGAAATTCATGTCCGAAAATACCTATTATTGTTTCGGCCATAACTTCCCCAAAAATTATTCAAATTGAGTTATTCTTTTTTTACATGATAGAGGAATGAATTATCTAAAACTTTCATTTTGACCATTTTACCAAAATCCGAGAGAAGAAGGTCCAAAAGAAGACTAGAAATTGACCTATTTTTTAGTAGAGTTTGTGGTTTTCCAAGCTTCCCGAATTTCAAAGTGTGTCAAGTTTTCAAAAGATTTCCGGTGAGTAAACTATGAAATTTTGGGAAGATTTTTACTTTTACGTTAGTTAATATATTGTGTGATGTGATGGTTAGTATTGGTTAATTTATCATGTGATGGTTATATATATATATATATATTCTTGTTGCTTGGATATGTAAGGACATTAGACGTGAATGTGAAGTCTAAATGGTTAAAGATTAGATCTTGTTTATGTTTTTGGCATGATGTTATCCTGGATATTATGGTTGTGTATGGACTTGTGTATGTAATGTATAAGCTAAGAAGAAGTTGGTACCTTGTAGGGTATTGGAGAATTTGGAACCTTGTGTAAGAAAGTTATGGTTTTAGTTTTTAAAACAGGAAATTATTGTCAAGGACAAAATTTCTCAACGTTTTTGCCTCAAGGACAGACCTTCAATATTTTATCCTAAAGGACAACTTTCTTTGGGTATCAGTTTTTAGTCATTGATAGCAGTTTTTAGGTATCAGTTTGTAGTTACCGATAGCAGTTTTTAGGTAGCAGTTTTTAACTTGGTAGCAGTTTTGTTGTCCTTATGAATAATTTTGGAAAATGTTTGTCCTTATGAATAATTTTTAGAAGAATGTTTGTCCTTGTGGTAAAAATATTGAGGTTGTGTCCTTGAGGCAAAAAATATACAAATCTTTGTCCTTTAAGTTAATTCCCCCTTTTTAAAAATCGAATATTTGGTTAGGTTAAACTTGTTTTAGTTTTTAATACCTATATTTGTTTTTAGAAAGTTTGTGAGCTTTAAGTTAAAGTGTTCAAAAGAAGGATAAAAACAAGTTAAAGCTTACGGGTATCCATAGGCATAGTCGCTATGGATGCAGTTCGCTTAAAATTTTGATTTTTACAAAGTTTGGTTTTTATACTTCAAATTGTTTTGTGAATATTTTATAAACTAAATAATAATGTTTTTAAAAGTTAATTAAGGATTTAATAATTAATTAGGTTTTAGTAATAGATAATTAATTACATGTTAATAAGGTTTATTAACTTTAATTAAATAAAGATTAGTTCTTAATTAGTTATCTTTTAAAGTTAAGATTTATTTTAATTAATTATTAATTAAGTTAATTAAGTATTGGTTAAGTAAATTATTTATATTTAATTTATCATTAATTAAATATAGGATTAATTATTAATCAAGGGTTTAATTATTTGATTAAAGATTTAATTTATACTAAATTATTTATTAAAGGTTTACTTTATTGTTTAAGTTTAATTAAATATTAATTGATTAATTAATTGAGATTAATTAACATTTAATTATTAATAAAGGTTTAAATAATTACTTAATAATTAGTAAAGGATTAATTTGGGTTTAATTAATAGTTAATTATTGTTTAACTATTTAATTAAATTAAGGTAAGATTCAAATAAATTAATTATGATTTAAATAAGGATTTAACTTTTAATTAATTATTTTTAAAAGGGTTTAAAAGTTTTGAATCCTTTGGTTTTCAAAAGTAAAATGGTTCAAAGGTACTTCTTTTTCAAAGATGGTTTTGAATACAAGTGATTCAAGTGTTGATACCATTAAGAAACCATATAACTGTGAATGAGTTATATTGTAGACTGTTGGGTTGTTTGGACATGTGTTAGTAGAATAAATCCCCGTTTTGCTATAAATTGATTGTTTATTTGTTTGGTTATTTGGACATGTGTTAGCAGAATAAATCCTCATTCTGCTATAAATTGATTGTTTATTTGTTTGGTTATTTGGATATGTGTTAGCAGAATAAATCCCCGTTCTGCTATAAATTGATTGTTTGTTTGTTGGGTTGTTTGGACATGTGTTAGTAGAATAAATCTCCATTCTGCTATAAATTGTTTGTTTGTTTGTGTGGACATGTGTTAGTAGAATAAATCACCGTTCTACTATGAATTGGTTCAATTGTTTGGACATTTGTTTAGCAGGACAAATCACCACCCTGCTATTATGTTATTTGGATATGTATATGCTAGTTAGTTCATATTGACATGTCATTCCTTGATTTGGATATGAGTGTATTTACATATATGTTGATCTATGTAAATAACTGTTAAGTGAATTGAAATGGAAACTGAATTGTAACTTAAATTAGTACCACTGGGATTGCTAAGTCTCTTTTCGAATTACTAAAGTATGTTTTTGAATTAGCTTTAATTCTTTAACCAATTTGGGTTTAAAGGTTATAATTGATTTTTAAATTTTATTATTATTTTATAAAGTTATTTTTAAATAATATCTTGTTTTAAAAAAAAGGGTTTATTAAATAAAAGGTTTTACCTAAAGTGAGTTACAAATGACATCTTGAAAATGATATTTTATAAAGGAGATTCTATAAAGGAATTATGAAGGAAGATTTTTGAATAGTTTTAAAAATAGAAATAGATTTTATAAATCATGTTAGATATTTTTGAAATAAGTTTAAATTTAGTTTGGAAACTTGTAAGTGGTTTGAAATGTGAAGTGAACTTATAAAAGAAATTTTATAAGGGATAAGTGAATGGGTTTTTATAAAGTGAACGAGTTTTATAGTAAGTGATGTTTTAAAAGGAATTGTTTGGCCATTTAGTATGGAATATGAGAAGAGAGAATTTTTCCAAATGTTTTTGGTAAATGCTTATACTATTTTCAAAGTATAAAAGGGATGCAAGGAGTTTGGGAAAAGTGTTTTTAGAAAAGATCCTTTGATAAAGTTTTATAAAGTGATTTATTAAAGGCTTAGAGGATCCCATATGGAATCGAATCAATGTTGAATGATTATTATTTGATAGTTAAATAACTGACTGTCAAATCTGGGCCAAAACGTAACTTTGGAAGTATCTAGGAGAAAAATGAGAATTATATGGTACAGTTACCGTCGAAGGTGCTATACTGTACGTGTAAACTCGATTCGTTCTTCTAGGATGAATGATAAGGAAATCCGTCCACAAACAGTTAGGAGGTGAACTCCGCTCTTATCTTTTCTCTGTTTATTTCCTAAAGAATTGGGGTTGAGTTTACCAAAAATATCGAAAGTTGTTTCGAAGAGACCAGGCTCGGATATGTAATCCAAAAACCACTTCGACCCAACTCAAGCATTTCGAAATGAAGACATCTTGTAGCATGGGATTGAAGACGGAGCCATTGAACTGTAATGGCTGCTTGATACTAATCCTGAGGGTGATTCCAAAATGGATGTAGTAGAAGTAGTGCCTGTTTTGTTTAGACCTAGAACGAACTTGTATGGAAGAATGCTAGCATTGCATTGATGCTTGGAGGGCAATGTTAGCATCCCAAGTGGGATTGCTATTCAAAAAGGTAAAACGTAGCCTCAAGCCTCATCAACCGGGAATGACTGAAAATCAGGGGAGATACAACAAGGCTAAGTGGGTCGCACCCATTAGGGAGTGTTGTCACCCTTCTAGATACATCTACATATTTAAGGATTGGTTTTGCATGAGATCTCAATAAAAGGGGTTGCAAAGCAACCGAGGTGATGACATATTCGGTATTATCCAGTATGGGGTAGGCCTGTCTTGTGTTGGCAGGGATCCAGGCGAGGTCCTCGGTATATTTCCTAGATGTGTACTGTGATAGGTGGTACCCCAGTGCCTAGTCATTGTATGGAATCCATTCTCCAATAAGCGCTGTACCATTTTAGTTGTATACCAAATAAGTTGGAATGTGAGATGCAAGAATTCCGGCTATTTTAATATTTTACTTGGAACCCTTAGACATTACTATAATATCAATAGATTTTTTATATAAAGTATTTTGGTTATCGTAAGGTAAAAAAATCATCCGTGTTTATGTACGGGGTGGTCTTACGAGATACCTTTGATTTTAAAAGAGTTTTAAAAATAATAATTCAGTTGCTTTGAGTTTACTCACACTAGACCCCTGTCTGACCCAGAGTTTCATTTTCTTTCCCTAAAACTCTTGGGTGCTTAATTTTTTACCACCAGCCAAGTAGTTCAGGTTTCCTATGGATGCATTTTGGAGGAGCTTGGAGCATGAGGCTTCACCGATAGTTAGTTTTTTTTGTTTCCACTGTATTATATGTATCTTGTATCAGTTATGTAAGGACAGACTGTTATAACCGTCCTAGGTTAGAAATTGTTTTAGTATGACTCTGATGTATCATTTTTGAAATGACTTTGTAAAGTACTATGTTGATTAATATATATTATTCCGTTGCGTTGTGAGAATATGTGATTGTTTAGTTTCTTCTATCTTCTATCTCCTTTCTTTCCCCTAACAATATGTCTTTTCTGCACTTAGTTGTTCAGCACGTGAATACCGTGGATGTATTAGTGTTGACTTCTAGGTTTCGAAAAGGTGGGCCGTTACATGTGGTATCAGAGTGCAAGGTTAAGCAAGAACATTAGCTTTGGTGGGGCAACTCATTAAGAGATAAGGCAATGGAATGCCTTATTATGAGTTTGAGTGTATTACATAAGAGCACGTATTTGTTAGTGATATAAAACATTTTGTATTATGTTGATTTATCGGTTAATTTGCTTATGAATTCTAGTCGATACGGAAGGTACACCCGTATCGATAGGGGTTTCTAAACACTTGAACTAGGCAAATCGACATGGTATTGTTTTGAAAATTGGGCAAGTGAAATAATTTTACCCAAAAATATATTTTATATATAAATGAATGATTTTCAAAAATAGTATGGTATTTTTGAGGTGTTTTTGCTAAGAGATAATAATATTTTATTATTATCATGTAGGGTTTGTTTAGTCATGCTCATCCAGTTTGAGCATTGATCGTTGTTAGTGTGTATAGTTAGCTTTCCCTTTTAATATTTGAGTTGGGTAAATAAAAATAGGGAAAACATTGAAACGAACACCTTGTGAATTAAGTTTCACAATTTGACTAAAAGGCGTCCGGTGTTAATGTGGAGTAAAATTGGGTTAAAAAGTGTTTATAAAAAAAAGGTTAGGATATTTGGAAATGGATTAATAAGAATGTGTCTTTTTAATTAAAAAGAATTTAGGTTGAAAACTTGAGAACCTAAATCCCAATGCTTTGGAAAATGATTTTTCAATATTTCGAGAAATAATAATAATAGGAAGCAATTTTGATTAAAATATGGAATTTTGAGAATGAAATTTAAGTAAGAAGTGTTTTCTTTAGATTAGTTAGGGGGAATGAGTTGTGATTGTTTTGTGATGATCGGAATAATCTTCTAAGTGGCGATCGGATGTTTGCCTAGGCGAACTTTGTCGTGCGCTAAGTAAATTATTCTCTTTATCATTTTATAATTGAAATGAGTTCAAACCCAAACGAATCCAAAGTAAGTTGGTGATAAATGTTTTGTTGGAAAATGTGAAGTATTGTTTCCAAAATGGGATTTTGAAATAAAAGATTTTTTTTAAGTTAACTAGTTCGAGTGGCTCGAAAAAAACTTAAAATTTGGGGAAGAGATGTGTTCGGATGGTAAACACTTCTCTTGAGTATTACCCTTCTTGGTAAGGGAATGCATGATACTGTTTGGTAGTACCCAGTTCCATAGTATTCTTTTGGAGTTACTCAGGCTATATTTATATATTTGTATAATTTAAAATATAGAGTATCATTTTAAAATGTTTTTGAAATAAAAGCCAGGTATTTGGATCTTGAGTTTTCTTAGGGAGATAAATTCAAAATGGAATAGTGGGATCAAATAGAGGTATATTCTCTTAGGCTATAATGGAGTATTATCCAAGTTGAAACTAAGAGTTGTTTATGAAATGTTTTCATAAATGATTTAGTGAAATAGAATTGGTATTTGGGAGAACCAATATGGTAAGTGTGTAGGGTGGACGTAGATCAATTCTCCTTTTCATAGAGTTTTGATCTAATATTCGAGTATATGACTTTAAGGTATTTGCACCGTTCCGAATAAGGATTTATTGCTCGATTTTTTACGACGAGCATTTTATGAGGATTTTTGGTTTGGGACCAAAGTTTCTATCGTAGTTACAACTATGTAAGGAGAACAGAGGTTCTAAATCATATGTAAGCGATACTAGTTCGGAAGTGAAGTTATGTATTCGAGTTGTGATCATGTCAGATTTTGCTTGAGAATGATCTATGTACATCATATGGAATGATGTAGAGTGTTAAGTGTTTCTGAATAAGTTATGAGGTGTAATTTCGGGGATGAAATTCTTTTAAGGGGGGAAGAATGTAACGGTCCAGAATTTCATTGCATTGGTTTGGGAATATTTAATTAATTTACATATTCAATAAAAGGTTTTATAATGAAAATACAAATCTTTTTAATAATAAATAATAATTGTGGAATAGTTTTTAAATTTTGTTTACAAAAATATATAGTTCGATGAAAAACAAAAAATGTGACCGAAAAACTGTTTTTTGAATTTTCGACATTTCATCATATAAAGTTGTTTGTGATGTTGTGTACACTTTTATATATATGCACATATATACTAAGTATATAATGTGGGATTAATAATATATTTAAGTTAACAAACATAATTAAGTTAAGATAATCATCGATGCGACACATTAGCAACTAAAATATTAAAAGTCATGACATTAGAGACATGAAATGACATAAGGGCAAACTCAGGTACTTATATTCATAAATGCATGTAGTTTTAGGAGGAGACATGGATGCATGCATGGATGAGGTGGCGTGTAATGAGAGGAGGATAAAGTACAAGGGTATTTTGGTAATCTCACTTGTTTACATATTATAAAAACTATTTTTTCCAAACTATTTTTCCATTTTCTCGTTTTCTCTCTTCCATTTTCTAATTTCATAAGCTCTAAGGTAATTTTAATGGCTTCTCTAACATGTTCTAAGTTATAAAAAACTTTCTTTTCCATTTAAAATCTTAGTAGAAACTTGTTTAAACTCTTCTTTTCAATTTCAAAATTCCTCCATTTTTACCTCATTTCATTCGGCCATAACTTGCTCCATGCTTCACCAAATTAAGATTTTCTTTTTTTAAAGCATATTAAATTCCAATAGATAAAATTCTCGTTTAGATCACTTCTTCAAATTTTGAGCGTAGATAGGCCAAAATTACATTTTTTTGCAGAGTGTTTTCGGACTCAGAAATTCAAGTCCGAATATACCTCTTGTTGTTTCGGCCATAACTTACTCAAAAATTATTCAAATTGAGCGATTCTTTTTTTGAAATGATAGAGAAAAGAATTATATTAAACTTTAAGTTTTACCACTTTACCATAATCCAAAAGAAGAATGTCCAAAAGTAGACTAGAATTTGGCCTGTTTTTTAGTAGAGTTTGTAGTTTTCCAAGCTTCCCGAATTTCAAAGTGTGTCACGTTTTCAAAGGATTTCCGGTGAGTAAACTATGAATTTTTGGGAAGTTTTACTTTTATGTTAGTTAATATATTGTGTGATGTGATGGTTAGTATTGGTTAATTTATCATGTGATGGTTATTTATATATATATATCTGTGTGTGTGTGTGTGTGTTTGTATATGTATATGTATATTCTTGTTGCTTGGATATGTAAAGACATTATACTTGAATGTGAAGTCTAAATGGTTAAAGATTAGGTCTTGCTTATGTTTGTGGCATGATGTTATCCTGGATATTATGGTTGTGTATGGACTTGGTTATGTAATGTATAAGCTAAGAAGAAGTTGGTACCTTTGTAGGGTATTGGAGAATTTGGAATCTTATGTAAGAAAGTTATGGTTTTAGTTTTTAAAAATCGAATATTTGGTTAGATTTAAACTTGTTTTAATTTTTAATACCTAATTTTGTTTTTAGAAAGTCAGTGAGCTTTAAGGTAAAGTGTTCAAAAGAAGGATAGAACAAGTTAAAGCTTACGGGAATCTATAGCCATAGTCGCTATGGGTGCAGTTCGCCTAAAATTGCGATTTTCGCAAAGATTGGTTTTTATACTTCAAATTGTTTTATGAATATTTTATAAACTAAATAATAATGTTTTTAAAAGTTAATTAAGGATTTAATAATTAATTTTTAATTAATTAGGTTTTAGTAATTGATAATTAATTAAATGTTAATAGGGTTTATTAACTTTAATTAAATAAAGATTAGTTCTTAATTAATTATCTTTTAAAGTTAAGATATTTAATTAATTATTAGTTAAGTTAATTAAGTATGGGTTAAGTAAATTATTTATATTTAATTTATCATTAATTAAATATAGGATTAATTATTAATCAAGGGTTTAATTATTTGATTAAAGATTTAATTTATACTAAATTATTTATTAAAGGTTTACTTTATTGTTTAAGTTTAATTAAATATTAATTAATTAATTAATTGAGATTAATTAACATTTAATTATTAATAAAGGTTTAATTAATTATTTAATAATTAATAAAGGATTAATTTGGGTTTAATTAATAGTTAATTATTGTTTAACTATTTAATTAAATTAAGGTAAGATTCAATTAAAATTAATTATGATTTAAATAAGGATTTAACTTTTAATTAATTATTTTTTAAAGGGTTTAAAAGTTTTAAATCCTTTGGTTTTCAAAAGTAAAATGGTTCAAAGGTACTTCTTCTTCAAAGATGGCTTTGAATACAAGCGATTCAAGTGTTGATACCATTAAGAAACCATATAACTGTGAATGAGTTATAATGTAGACTGTTGGGTTGTTTGGACATGTGTTAGCAGAATAATTCCCCTTTCTGCTATAAATTGATTGTTTATTTGTTTGGTTATTTGGACATGTGTTAGCGGAATAAATCCCCGTTCTGCTAAAAATTGATTGTTTATTTGTTTGGTTATTCGGACATGTGTTAGCAGAATAAATCTCCGTTCTGCTATAAATTGATTGTTTGTTTGTTGGGTTGTTTGGACATGTGTTAGTAGAATAAATCTCCATTCTGCTATAAATTGTTTGTTTGTTTGTGTGGACATGTGTTGGTAGAATAAATCACCGTTCTGCTATGGATTGGTTGAATTGTTTGGACATCTGTTTAGCAGGACAAATCACCACCCTGCTATTCTGTTATTTGGATATGTATATGCTAGTTAGTTCACTGATATGTTATTCCTTGATTTTGATATGAGTGTATTTACATATATGTTGATCTATGTAAATAACTGTTAAGTGAATTGAAATGAAAACTAAATGGTAACTTAAATTAGTACCACTAGGATTGCTAAGCCTCTTTTCGAATTACTAAAGTATATTTTTGAATTAGCTTTAATTCTTTAATCAATTTGGGTTTAAAGGTTATAATTGATTTTTAAATTTTATTATTATTTTATAAAGTTATTTTTAAATAATATCTTATGTTTAAAAAAATGGTTTATTAAATAAAAGGTTTTACCTAAAGTGATTTACAAATGACACCTTGAAAATGATATTTTTATAAATTGGAGATTCTATAAAGGAATTATGTAGGAAGATTTATAAATAGTTTTTAAAATAGAAATAGATTTTATAAATCATTATAGATATTTTTGAAATAAGTTTAAATCTAGTTTGGAAACTTGTAAGTGGTTTGAAATGTGAAGTGAACATATAAAAGAAATTTTATAAGGGATAAGTGAATGAGTTTTTATAAAGTGAATGAGTTTTATAGTAAGTGATGTTTTAAAAGGGAATTGTTTGGCTATTTAGTATGGAATGTGGGAAGAGGGAATTTTTCCAAATATTTTTGGTACATGCTTATATTATTTTCTAAGTATAAAAGGGATGTAAGGGGTTTGGGAAAAGTGTTTTAGAAAAGATCCTTTTATAAAGTTTTATATAGTGATTTTATTAATTAAAGATTAATTAATAAAGGCTTAGAGGATCCCATATGGAATCGAATCAATGTTGAATGATTGTTATTTGATAGTTAAATAACTGACTATCAAATCTGGACCAAAACATAACTTTGGAAGTATCTAGGAGAAACATGAGAATTATATGGTACAGTTACCGTCGAAGGTGCTATATTGTACATATAAACTCGATTCGTTCTTCTAGGATGAATGATAAGGAAATCCGTCCACAAAAGGTTAGGAGGTGAACTCCGCTCTTATCTTTTGTCTGTTTATTTCCTAAAGAACCGGGGTTGAGTTTACCGGAAATATCGAAATTTGTTTCGAAGAGACCGGGATCAGATATGTTATCCAAAAAACACTTCGAACCAACTCAAGCGTTTCGAAATGAAGACATCTTGAAGCATGGGATCGAAGACGGAGCCATTGAAGTGCAAGGGCTACTTGCTACTAATCGCGAGGGTGATTCCAAAATGGATGTAGTAGAAGTAGTGCCTTTAGTTTCGTTCAGACCTAGAACGAACTTGTATGGATGAATGCTAGCATTGCATTGATGCTTGGTGGGCAGTGTTAGCATTCCAAGTGGGATTGCTATTCAAAAAGGTAAAACGTACCCTCAAGCCTCATCAACCGGGAATGACTGAAAATCAGGGGAGATGCAACAAGGCTAAGTGGGTCGTACCCATTAGGGTATGTTGTCACCCTTCTAGATACATCTACATATTTATGGATTGGTTGTGCATGAGATCTCGATAAAAAGGGTTGCAAAGCAACTGGGGTGATGACATATTCGGTACTATCTAGTAAGGGGTAGGCCAGTCTTGTGTTGGCAGGGGATCCAGGCAAGGTCCTTGGTAAATTTTCTAGACATGTACTGTGATAGATGTTACCCCAGTACCTAGTCATTGTATGGAATCCATTCTCCAATAAGCGTTGTACCATTTTAGTTGTATACCAAATATGTTGGAATGTGAGATGCAAGCATTCTGACTATTTTAATATTTTACTTGGAACCCTTAGACATTACTATAATATCACTGGATTTTTATATTAAAGTATTTTGGTTATCATAAGGTAAAAAATCATCCGTGTTTATGTACGGGGTGGTCTTACGAGATACCTTTGATTTTAAAAAAGTTTTAAAAATAATAATTCATTTGCTTTGAGTTTACTCACCCCAGACCCATGTCTGACCTAGAGTTTTATTTTCTTTCCCTAAAACTCTTGGGTGCTCAATTTTTTACAAGCAGCCAAGTAGTTCAGGTTTTCTACGGATGCATTTTGGAGGAGCTTGGAGCAGGAGGTTTCACCGATAGTTATTTTTTTTGTTTCCGCTATATTATATGTATCTTGTATCAGTTATGTAAGGACAGGCTGTTATAACTGTCCTAGGTTAGAAATTGTTTTAGTATAACTCTGATGTATCATTTTTGAAATGACTTTGTAAAGTACTATGTTGATTAATATATATTATTCTGTTGCGTTGTGAGAATCTGTGATTGTTTAGTTTCTTCTATCTTCTATCTCCTTTCTTTCCCCTAACAATATGTCTTTTCGGCACTTAGTTATTCGGCACGTGAATACCGTGGATGTAGTAGTGTTGACTTCTAGGGTTTGAAAAGGCGGGCCGTTACAAAAGCTATCTTAAAATGGTATAGTCAAGAACTTGAAGGTAAATAGTTTTACTCAAAACAAAATCATAGTACATTCTTTTGAACGCCTCATAATATAATGTCTTATAGTTATAGTGCGCATCCATTATATCACTTGGTGACACTTATTCAAATAATTTTGTTCATTTAGACGTTTAACGTAATCTAACCAAACAAAACATAAATCACACATTCGTATGGACAAAATTACCATATTTTTATTGTTAAATCAGCAAATCATAAAAGAATTCACTCAGAAACACCTGATGTCCTGCAAATTCTTTTTTCTTAAGCAAATGTAAATCTCTATGTCAATTCTTATAATACTTAGATTAGTTATAACTTCAGAACTTCCACAATTGTTATTCAACATACTTATATGATGATAGCTACTTTTTCTTTATTCGTTACATAAAGTTATCTCTTATGATCATAGTAAGAAGACATTAAAATAAACCTTACTTGCTATGTAGCGGCTGAGCTCAAAATGCACTTCGTTATAGGTTATCCATTTTATTGTAAAGGTTTTCCATTTTTGTAGAAAATAAATTCAAAGAACATGTCCCAAATCATTCGCTTTGTCTTCCAATTAACCGTGGGAATAAAATATAAATAATCTATATAGTTACTTGTAGGAAAAAACAATGAAGTAACCTCAATTAGAGCAACTGCAAATCATCTAACCGATCCGACTGTTCAAACCAAATCTCACATCATCATGCTCTAAATATTAAACCAATCCAAATTATCATCAAATCCTAAATATGGATAACATAATAATTAAAAGAACAGTAAGGAAGGATAACGATACCTAAAATATAGACGAAGAAAACCGATGAAGCAACTACGTTTGTTCCGAAGATTAAGAAGGTAAAGCAAACAATGAAGACAAATGAAAATCGAAAACAAAAAATCCAAAGAATTGAAAATTACCTGAATAATTAGGGGATTGGAGGAGAAATACACAAACAGGAAAATTAAGGTGGAAGTTTTCATACTGACAAAGAAGGAGAGAAGCAATTGTTGATTTCCAGATCGGTCGATACTCGTCTTCATTATTTTGTGAGTTAGGGTTTTATGGAATGGGCAGGAAGTAACTTACATTTTGCTAATTAAACGTGAGTAGGTTTGGGCACAAATAGAAAGAATAAACAAAATAAAAATGTGACTGTTCATTTCACAAAATACTTAAGGTGCTTGTGAACTCTTGAGATCTAACTCAGTAATAATAGTATAGTATAGTTAACTATAGAGCTTATGGCCATAGTATATAGGGTTAGGCTCAGTCTAAATATAATCGATACCCTTTTCCCTTTATTTTATTATATATCTATACAGATACGAAGTTGCGGGTAGGAGCAAAAGAGGGAATGGAAGTGTGGATGTTAGGCTATATCGCAGATAGCTAATTTGGTATATTCTTTTATACCGTAGTTACATCATTTATGAGTTAATGGTAATTGATGTATTGAAATGGGAATTGATGTGATAATTTTGTAAATCATGTATTAATGAGTTAATGTTCATTTATATTGATGTTTGGTTCCATTATGAGGTTTTTCTTTTCCTTTCTTGTCCATTGTTTTAGACTTTTGAATTTTTATCAACCCACGGTCCACTACTTTTAATTTCTAAAATTAGTTGTAAGCGTATTTTTACGTCGTTTATAACTGATTTTAAGATGTTAAAAATAGTGGGTCATCACAATGTGACTTAAGGAACAAAGGTTGGAAGAGTATAAGATAACAGTCAGTCGGTTTGAAAGTATATTTAATTGTCAAAGATCTCATAGCAATTCTTTGAATTTTATCTTTAAAAACTCTTTACTTTATTCTCCATAATCGTCTTATAAATTTTTAATTTAGTTTTACTTAAATGAATAAAAATAAATTTTATAAAGAAAATGGCATTATCTCCAAACGTATGTCGACTTACTAGCCGTTGGTTGCAACCTTTGCTTTTAAACGAACAAACACTTCCTTTCACCTTTCACAAAATGACACAACTCTTCATCTTCTATATAAAGGATTTGGATAATAAATTTTCAATCAGTTCTCTCTCATTTCTTCTACTCTCTACATTCTTACATTTTGCAAATAAGTCTATTTATTCACATACACTTGTACTTTGTGAATCCACTCTATCTCTATTTCTTCATGGATTTGTAATCTACTAAAAAGTCAGAGATTCTACATATAATTCTCTGCCATTTACTCTCTTTTATTATCATATTCCTTAAAGAAATCAAAGGTATATTGCTATTGGAGGCCTATAGGAAATTGTACAGAAGATTCCTTGAAATCATGATAGAAAGATTCGATTTCTTGTAGTGATCACTCTAATATTTGTTTGTAAAGGTGCATCCTACCACCAGTAGGAAGTCAAGATTGTATAGGTGTGTCTTGCCACTCATGAAAAATCAGGATGGGTGTTTTTTCCACCTTATTCAAAGTTAAGAAGGTCATGGTGTGTCCTGCCACCCATGGAAAGTCAGAGTATGTGTTGTTTGCCACATTAGTCAAAGTCAAGTTGTAAAGGTTTACTTGCCACCCATGGAAGTAAAAGTTGGTTATAGTGAAATATGTACGGGGTACAGGCTGGATGTAGGATTGGGAATCCGAAGCAGTATAAAATTCTTGGTGTCTTCTCTTTCCTTTCACTTCTTTTACTTACTTCATTTATTATATTACTACCTATGAATCTGATTCTGTATTGATAAGCTTGATAATCACAAAGTAAATTGATAATAGGTTTAGAAACACTATTCACCCCCTTTAGTCTTACATTAGCCTTAACATCCATTCCGCAAAGCATTAGAGTATCACATCATAACCCCATAGAAATTTATTAGGGTTGGCCTCGATTCCTTTGGTGCTTACTAAGTACCCGAAGAATTTGTCATAGCTGAAAATGCAGGAGATTTATTTTAGGATTTAGCTTATTGTTTATTTGCAGAGGGTGCTAAAAGTTTCGACAGGGTTCTATACGTGTCCCCTACATTCTCAAATTTTACCAACATGTTGCTAACATAAACTTTCATGGACCTTTCTATTTGCTCAACAAACGTCTTATTTTTTAGCCTTTGATAATTTCCCCCTCTTTTCGAAGATAAAAGGAAATCACTTTATAGCAATATATTCCCGTATTGGTTATGAATGAAGTGTGTTCCTGGTCGGCCCATCATGGAAATTTGGTCGTACCAGGAATATGATCCATGAATGCCAACTACTTGTGTTTGCTAGATGCATCCATGAGTTAGTCTATGCATGGCAAGGGGATGCTATATCCTGGGCTGACTTTATTAAGGTCAAAGAAATCAATGCATGTTCTCCATGTCTCGTCAGGCTTTCAGACTAACATAAGGTTGGCTATCCATACTGGGTACTCATATTCTCCGATGAACCTATTGTTGAGAAGTTTTCTACTTCTTCTTTTGATGATTTATGCCTTTTAAGGTTAAGTTGTCTTCTTTTCTGGTAGATATGATGAGCATTAGGGTCGATATTGAGGACATGAAATACAACGAAGGGCTCTATGCCGGTATATCCTTGTGCCCCCAAGCGAATATGTCTGTGCTCCTCTTGAGGAATTTTATCAACTTCATTCTCACCACTAGGTCCAGTTATATGCCAATTTGGATGGTTCGGCTTGAGTCATCGCTGTCTGAGACGATCATTTGAGCTTTGTAGTCAAACTGCCATCTTGGTAGATGCCCCTCATTCGAGGATCTATGGGTAATCATTTTCACTTCCCTTATCGAGGTCTAATTCACACTGGTCCAATGCATAAACTATGTGCTCTATAAAGTCCTCGGTTAGGATGATTGTTTGTGTGTGAGTGCAAGGGGTTTGACATCTCCCAACTCTTACAAATGAGCATCTTGACGATGAGAGTGTGGGTACTGTGTTATTACTTGTTCCTGCTTATGAATAGAGGTGGATTTGTTTTCTTTAGGTAGTAATGAGTTCTCGGTTTCTAGCTTGACTAGCCAAAAAGATCCGACCTTTAGTGCTTTCGGCCCCAGCACGAACGGGAGCATTGAGCGGCTCTCACATTGTAACGACCCCACCTTATACCCATATTTTTAAAGAACATTACAAATAATATTATCTAATAACACAGAGAATACGACTGGTTAAGGGTGATCAAATATGAATATATCTTTAGACTAACACTGACACGTATTATTATCATTAGGAGGATCTAAACTAAAAATTTGACGTGTACATTATTAATACAAAGTAATAAACATACCAATTTAAAATATTCAAAACAGTATATAAGATAAATAAATCTGAATCAAAGTCACAGACCACATCAGAATAACATATATCATATAACATAATAAAATGCGAGTCTATAAAATATTAGTACTAGACGCACGTAAATACACACACACACGCACATCACATTCAAAATATAATATCAGGTACAAGCCAACAACTAAATAATATACATGAACCATCATCCTGAATGTACATACATATACAATAATGAAGTAAACCAAAACTGTCAAAATAGTCTACTCTAGTGCTAGCACAAAATCCATAAGTCAGCGAGTCCTTGTACCTGCAGTGTCTCGGCCTGACCTAATTTTTATAAAATAAACAGGTCAGAGTATATCTAATAAAAAGGTGAGATACTGATATCATAAATATATGACTTAATAATAAAATAAGCCATAATAGAAATATGTCCGTAACCAAATAATCATAATAAGGCATATCAAACAAAATCACCATTTCATAAATCCATTATTATAAATATATGGCTTAAATAAGCCACAATAGAAATATTCATGAAACCAAATAATCATAATAAGGCACAGTAATCAAAATCACCATTTCATAAATCCATTATCATAAATATACAGCCTAAAAATAAAATAACCCATAATAGAAATATGTCTGAAACAAAATAATCATAATAAGGCATATCAATCAAAATCACTATTTCATAAATCCATATCTTGTCTCAAATGGATTATCATAAAAATATGGTGATAACAATTCAAAATTCTTCAGAGCCAAAAGATACTAAATATCCATCCCAAAATCTTTGAAGAAATAACCATCACTAATGAAATAATAATGGTAGTCAACTATCAGTTTAAACAGTGATAGAGAGCCTAAAAACCAAATAAACTGATATCAGCCTAACAAACCAAATAGACCCTGCCACATAGTGTAATAGTCTAATCCAATAAAATAGACTAGCTATGGAAATTTACCTAGCACAACCAAATAGGTAAACATTGTCTAACTGTATACCAAATAAACTGATAGGTATTAGTCATCTGGTCTATAGACTAATCATGCATGTAACACCTGTCCAACAAAAGGACAGCTGCATTACACCATAACAAACCTAACCCAACCAAACAGGCCAGCCTATCCAAATCTAAGAATGTATCGACTCTCAGGTCGATGAAAAATGAGTTGTTGTCTCTTAGGGATCTATCGGCCTAAAAACGAAATCCGAACACCTTAAGATAATTCAACTCTAAAGTGTAGCTCACTTTCACTTTAGTACTCACTAGAATTTAACTAACTGTCACATACCAGAAAGTAAATTCAAGTGTTTACTAAAAGCTAGTAATTTCCACTCAACCTCTATCTAACAAATTATTATAACAAGGGAGAGAATTGTATGAAATGTCTCATACCAATCCGACAATTCAATCATTTATAAAAATTCTTTGTTTCATAGAAAATCATGAAATCTCAATAAAATCCCAAATCCGTAATAAATAAAATAAAAGTTTTTTTAATTAATTTTATATACAAAGATATAATTTTCCAAAATCACTTTTAAATCGATAAACTCATTTTAAAGAAAAGTTGCTTATTTACTGTAACGACCCGTAAATTTAACTGGTTTTAATAACGTTATTATTTGAATTTTTTGTGAAATTTTAAAAATAAAATTGTGAAATAAAAATTTAATATTTGGAATGCGTCTAGTTAAACATAGCAACTGGTAAATTTTCGTTCGAAAATATGAAAGTTATTTCGCGCGTAAATTTACTTCAATTTTATCAGTTAAAAAGCGATGAAAATAAAATGTTTTTGAAACCTAAATATTTTTACATAGAAAATTCTAAATCGTCTTCTGAGCAAGATGCCGTTTTCCGTTTTTCCAAATTCGGACTTCTTTAGCTTCGTCGATCTTATTTTTCTGCGTTTTTGCTGCATTTTTCGCTAATAGAAATTTCGAATTTTTATAATTCGATCGTACCACTGATATCCGTATACCATTTTGATCGTCTCGTCGTGCTGATCTCTACGGTATATTTGATTTTCAAATTCGGAGTCCGGTGTACGTTGCACTTTGCAAAACGATTTCGTATCGGTACCGGTTTTATAATCTTTTCGTTTCTGGTGTTTTTTTTCCACAGTATTAATCAATAGCCACTAGCCTTTTATATTCCCAAAAATTGAATTCCTGACTTTCTCTATTCTCAATATAACTTGTCTGTTCATTTATCACTGTGTAATACCAATAGACTTTTGCTTTTAATTTTTACAGAAATCAATACTGACTTTGGTCATTCCCTTTGTAATTACCCGTTCACATTTTATCCGGTTCATTGTCTACCCTCTGGTTTCATTGCAAATAAAATATTTTAGTTTGCATATATCATAATCCTGTACCAAAAGAATTCATATTTCTCTATTTCTTTTCGGCTACCATTTCAAAAAAACAAACTTGCCCATTTTTTTTTCTTTTCTTCTTTCGTTCTTCCCCTCTTCCCTCTCATTCGTGTCCTCCTCACTGCCTCGCCACAACTAGAAACCGCACTACCCCTTCGGCTCACCTAGCTCGACACCCTGCTTAGCTCGTCTCGCCTGCATCTCCAGATCCACGCACACCCCACCAGTGCCGAGAGCTCCACCCAGGCAGCCGATCAGTTCCTAGCTTCATTAAAACGCCACCTTGATCACCTTCGCCATGCGAGCCGTTCCCACCATCTTCCCATTAGCCGAGATCGAACCCACCCTGACAAACTTTTTCCAACCTCCAGGCCTCGAACCCCGACCATCCCATCAAGCCAAACCTCTACCGAGCCTCTTCCTGTTGATATATATGTAAGTCCTTTGCCGTTATATCTTTATTTACTTAAAACTATAATCTGTAAAGTATATGCATTATATGTCATTTATATATTTGGGTTTGATAAGTTATGTGATGTTATATATATAGTACCGTATATTATATTATAAGAGTAATATGTGTATTGTTTATATAAGTTTACATATATAGTAATATGTGTATCCATATTTTGTAGCATATATATATATATATATATATATATTGTGACGCCCCACCTCTATACCCACGCTAGCCAAGAACACTACGGTGTAGTGCTGTCAACTAGCACGGAGAATAAGGCTGTTGAGGAGCGACCATCCGTGTAATTGCTTTGTGCGAGCACCGATGTGTCAGATAGTATAACATGCATTTCTATTTCAGGAGGAAATCCGACATACCGATACAAACTCAAAGCTACTACACAGTGGCTATAATAGTTTAGGACAATAAATATAAAATTAACACAGATAACATAAATGCGGAATACAGATGGAACGAAAAGTCTCATATATACAATAACTGATATCAGTTACAATACATTTGACACAATACAAATGATACAACTACAACTGTCGACTCAAGAAGTTATATATACACGTACATTATCGATTAATATACATGAATACATTATCATCTTAAAACAGACACACTGACTACTACAACAAGACGAAGACCACTTCAAATGATATAAAAATCTTCGTAGCTCTAGCAGCAACCCAAAGCTAAAAATCTACAACCTGTAAATACTCGGTCTGACCCGAGTATTAAATTCAAAAGAAAATAATACACGGGTCAGTCTGATTCAAACTCAGTTATTAATGCACAGAAGCAATAATAATCAAATATCAAATAGACGACAGTCACAGAAATCTCGTATACCCAACTTCTCGATAAGAGAACCGGATAACGGCAGATATAACACTAAACAGTGTTAATCCACAAAACAGAAATCCAAAGCAATTTAAACAAGTCAGAACTCACGTTTATATGCAAATAAACAGTGGTGATGGAATTACAGTGGTATGCCAATGTAACAGGTAAGTGATAATTCAAAGGCTACACCATATCATAGTGCAGGCAACAAAAATAAACAAGGGTGAATGAAACTGATCAAGCAAGCGCAGCAGGTACAAAGGCCCAACGACCAAGTGCACAAAACAATTTCAAGTGAAGGCAAATGAAATCAAGTACACATGAACTACAAGTGAACATGTCAATCTTTGAATGGTCATACAATTATATACATACATGAATGTATGTATACAATGCAAAAGTAAACATGATAGCAAGTACACACAAGAAAGCAGTGAAATGGGCAAAAGTATCAAGTCTGGAAAACAAGAATGCCCAGACTCAACAAAGATGTACACAGTGGCATATAAACAACACTGCAATACTACCAAAGTTCAAGTAACTAATGTCAACATTTCGAAGTCAACATCAATGCCGTGGGGATGAACGAGACTCAAGAGAAGCTACAACATGAAGCACTGCATTTCAAATAGCAGTACAACTGGAAGTGATCTAGAGAACAATATCACAACAGATCAACATGGAAGAACTCAGAGATGGACAAGTATATCAATGCAAAGCTTCAACATACGAAACATCAACATGGATGCAGAGACTGTCACAAACAAATATGGACAGTGACACAGTGAAATGCCAACATCACAAACTACTGAGATGGCAAAGATTGGAAGATAACAAACTCACATGCAACAAGCATCAACAACAAAGAAATGCACATGTCCAGTTTCAAGTGACTCAAGTTCAACAAATTCAGAGATTAGGCAGAAGATACATGAAAATGCAGCATGGTTAAAGCTGCAGTGACTCGAAGAAATTAATCAACCCAAATCAATAGAAATGTACACAGTGACAACTACTTCAAACTCAACAATAACAAAATGCACAGAGGCATAGACAATGTCGAAGTCATTCCAACAAAAGAACAGTGCAACTCAATGCTACAAAAGATCACTCGTATGAAGATTTCAAGCAACACCAATATCTACAACAAATGCAACTGCAAGTGCACATGAACAAGGATGAGAAAACTGGAAAGAAGTTCAACAGGAATGGTATCAAGTTCAATACAACATGATGCAGCAATATTATAAATGGTGAAGATCAAACTGCAGTGGCTACAGAATAGCTACAGGAAATGAAATGCAAACATGTTCAGATGAACAAATATCACAAATGGGTGCAGACAGGTAGCGGTGTGCAGGATGAAGCACTGCAAAAATGCAAGTGTCCAGACAACAACAGAAAACAGTGCATGCTACTACAATGATGAACAGAGGTGACAGCAGGAATAAATGCAATAACAGCTAAAGTCGAATGACCAGAGGCCGAAGTACATAGGGTCAACAACCACCAGATAAAAGAATACCAACTTGACTAAGTCAGTGCCAACAAAAATGACAGCGACTCAATCATCTCAAATCACCTAGGCCAAAATCAAAACAATGCCGAAGTCGACATAAAGGCAATAGCCAACACGAAACAAAAATCGAACTACCTCAGTACGAAACGAGGAAAGAATTAGATGTGAGTAAGTCTCACAAAATCAAACAGCAAATTCACAAAACCATGACGACCAAGAAAACATTATCAAGCAGTCGAGATAAAGCAATTAACAGTTCAAAATCGAAGCCGAGAGAACTAAGGCAAGATTCACAAATAACTAGATTAAATTAGGTGTGAGTGCCAGGAACACTCACCTTAGCCACGAATGAAAGACGAAGCAGTAGCGATGAGGAAGAGGAACGAAGTTACGCCGAAGCCCCATCGAGGACGAACACGTCGAAGCAGCCACGAGCAAGTTGAAGGAATCATTGACGTTGGCGCCTTCGAGTTCCAGAAGCGAACGATTGAAGAAGCCCTAATTTGGATGTTTGGGGACGAAGACGAAGAAACAAGGCTGCCATTTTTATTCTCTCGTTTGGTTTAGTTTTAGGGTTACGAAATGGAAGAATGAAAGAGAGGGGATCGGGTTTGCCCCTGATATCATCTCGGCAAAGCCAAGAAACATGGGCCAAGATTCAAATTGTAAAGCCCGGTCGACATTTTTATAAAAGAAATTTCAAATTTGATTTAAAATCCCAAACAACGATTAACAATTTTATTAAAGAATTTTAAATACGATTTAAAACTCAATATCAATTGTCAACTAGATTAAATCGTCATTTTGTCGATAATTAAAATTTACAAAAACTTGGGTTGTTACATATATATATATACGCACAATGATATATATGCGGTTTAATGATTTTTACATATCTCTATATATAATTGTTTGTTTAAAGTGTTATACTATATAGGTTGTTATATATATAAATACTATTTATATATGTCTTTGATTGTTGTGAAACTGTATCAAAGAGGTTATTTATATAGGATGGTTTATGCATATACTTATATGAGTCATATTCGTTTATTTAGCCCAAGCTTGTATATATTTTGCTGTGAGCTTCTATACAAACATATGCATAATTCACAAAGTTATATTTCTGAGCTTTGTATATACATACATAGTGACACGTATATATATATATATATGTATATGTTTTCAAAATTTTGGTTTATCAGTGCATGAAAGTCTGGTTCACAATCTGTTGTATATACTTGTGTGTACAGGTAATATAAGGTTAGTTTATAATATATAGGTATTGTTTAAAGATGTATATATATTCAGATATGTTAAATGGATTTTGTACTAGCTTCAATATCTATACAGTAAATTATATATATTAGTATGTATGTCGTTTATGAAAGCTGTATGTATCTGCCAGTTTTTATATATATATATATGAGTTGGTAAGTTATATGTATATAATCTATTTGTTAGTATGTATATACGAGTTCATAAGCTCCTATATGATCTGTTGAGCATCTATGTGTTACAGTATATTTTATCATCAAGAAATATTTTATATATTGTGTACACGGTACAGCCCATTTAATGTATCCTTATAGATTTTGAATTTCATGACACTTGATTTCCCGATTCCATTTTATTTCATATATTTATAGTATATATGATATTTTACAAGTAGGATTATATATGCTTTACTGCTTACATATATTTACAGTTATATATGGATTTACAGTAGTTATTATATTATGTGTTTAAATGTTATTTACATATATAGTATTATGTTAAATTGATTTTGTGATAAATCTTATATGTATGTTAAGCACTTATTTGAATTTTTTTTCGATTGATCTTAACTGTATATACATATAGGAATTTAAAGTCGTATAATGCACAGGTCTATGTTAATTATATAGGTATACGTTGAGTTGGTATATATGTATGTACAGTTGTTTAAAATGTATATGGAGAAGTTTAAATTAATTTTTATAAATACTAACTTTGAATGTAAATACAATGATTTTATTTAGATAATTGGTTTTAAAATACATATATAAAAATATATAGATTTTGGATATGTATTTTAGATTGATTTTTGGTTCTAAGAAGAAAAATAATAATATATTATATATTTCATTTCAAATCATATAAAGCTAATTCTAATTGATTCCATCGATTCCTTATTATCAGCCTTGTTCGTCGAATTCGTGCCAATCTAGCTTTGCTTTGGAATTCGTGTTTGGATTCGTAACTCATCCCATTCCGGTGCATTTCTAGCCTCGAAAGGTGAGAAATCACTCACGATTAATGTTCTTTTATTTATTAAATTTGATTTCAATTGAAACGACAATTGAAATATTGCTGCTGTTAGTTATTTATACTGTTATTTATGTTATTACCTGTATCAGTTCACCTGTGACATCTGACACCATTATCTGTTAATTATTTATGCAATTATAATACAGTTTGGCTGTTAATTGATTTATTGTTGATGTTTGCATTGGTCGTTAAATTGTAAATGTATAAGTGATAAATAACATGCAACTGAATTTGACGTAGGATAGTTAAAGTTTGAATTGATATATGTGTTGGATTTGATTAGTTAAATTTGTAAAATATGACCCCTTAAATGTTTAACTATTTGACACGTAGAAATGGTTAATTACCCTTGAACCCTTTGAATTTATGGTATGAAATCGAATAAGAAATGTCAAGTGTAGAACCGCATCAAATAATAGTGTAATAATCTTTAATCTACATGAAATGATAGTGTAGATTCTAGAAATAATTATATTAATTTGCACAAACAACAATGTAAATTAATACGATTATTTCGGGATTATTTGAATTAATTATTGGATTGTTATTGATTGTTGTTATTTCTTGTTTATTTACTTTGACACCATCCCAGTTATCACACTGCAAGTTCCCTTTGCTATGCTTTGATTTTGAATTGAATTGGAATCGGGTTGAAATGATAAATACCCAAATTAAACATTGACCTAGGATAGAGAATTAAATAAAAACCGATTGGTCAATAATTTGATTTAAAAATAAAATGAAGATTTTATTTGAATAAATAATATGGTTTTGATACGAAGTTGGAATTTGAATTTTAATGAAAGGAAATGTTTATATTTAATAATCTGAAACAAAATATTAACAATGTAATTTGTGAAAGAACGTTGTTTAATTTGAGAAATGATTGAATTAAGTTTTGAAATTATTTAATAATTAAGTTTTGTAATTTTATAATAGTTAAGTTTTGAAATTATTTAATAATTAAATAAGATTGAATTATTTAATAATTAAATAAAATTGAATTCTTTGATAAGTGAAATTGAACTTCTTAATAAGTGAAATTAAGTTTCTTTATTAATTGAGTTTTTAAATGTGTAACTAAGTAAACGAATAAGTGAAATTGAATTTCTTTAACAAGAAATGAAAATGTGATTTATTGAAACAAATGTAAGACTTGTAATTTAAAGAATTTGATTTGATGAAATTAACTTAATTAAATTTGTAAGCTTTGATATAATGGAGTTGAACTTAAGTAATTGATTTAATGAATTGGAAATTTAATAGAAATTGTTTTGAATGATAAATTAACTTAACGAATATTGAATGTAATCGATCAATGAATTTAAATTGATTTGAATGTTAAATTAAATTAATTAAAATGATTTCGAAATGAAACTTGTATACGAACTTGAATCAATATTCGAATTATTTTAAATAGAAATTGAAATTGAATTATAAGATTTTGAAATTATAATTTGGAAGTTTTGAAACGTAAATTATGGAAATTGGTTTTGAAAGACAAATGAAATGTTGATTTACAAATTGTAATTGGAATTGAATTTGATTTGGTTTTGAAATAAATAAACGACCAATCGGTGTAATAATTTCGAAGGTTATTAAAGAGACCAGAATCGGTTAGGGACATACTCACTGTCTAAACCGAAAACCACTTTAATAACTATACGCGGAGTGTGATCCAGAATGAAGTGGTTGGAATGATGTACGTGATGACTGAAGAAAGAGAACAATAATGGATAGCCTTGACACTTGTGTCAAATTGGAAATGACTAAAACAGGAGCCGTGCCGGGCCAAATGGGGGCTAGCTACCCCGAGCGAACACACTTCTTTGAAAACTACTCATTACTTGTTGTCGATTGGTGCACCCTTGATTTGGGAGTGTTGTTTCGCGGTGTTGCGATCGCTGCGGCGATGCGTTCTCATCAGTCCGGATCAGGCAAACGGTAGTTTCACTACCTTGGGTATTGCCTCATGTGCCTTGTCATACTTGTATCCCTTTATACACGACCACTATAATTTGTTTTGTGTCATACCTATGGAGTACTCCCTGATATCCCACTAGTTTACGGTGGAGTTTACAGTGCTATATAGACTATAACACTTATATAAAATGTGTTAAGGGGGATAATGGTAACGCCTTAACACTATTTTGATATCTTATATTACTGATAGACATTATCTACTTATCGTACACTACTACATAGTAGATAGTTTAACGGATCCTTAGAGGATGGCTATTCCAAACATCCTTTGAGTTACTTGTATTTCAATTGTTATTTCACTTGAGTTAGATTTATAAATATAAGAATGTTAATCTTGACTCGAGTGTCTTGTGTTTTGCTTTACGCTCGGGTCAGACCGAGTGTACCAGTATTCGAGACTCACCTTTGAAGTTGGAGCTTTGCCTGAAGATCCAGCCATCTATTCTGCTTTCAGTATACGATGATTCCAGTGATGTATTCTGATTTGTATCTGATGTATCGTATTACTCTTCCGTTGTATTTGGTTTAACTCTGATGTAACTTATACATTTATATAGTAGCTTCATGAACTACTATCTTTTATTTCCGCTGCAACTATTACTCTGTGTCTGTGATTACTTATTTACTGTATATGTTCAGTTTTGCCAAATTTAAATTAACAACGCGGTATTTTGAATTATTCAAGTCCGACATGTGTGTCTGCCTATGCACTTGGCGGGTGCAGCATGATAGGGGGTTCTCGCATTTGGTTTGGTAGCGAGCGGATGACTCTTACTCCTACATGTCCCTGCGGGGTTGGTGCAGTCGAGAGGCTGGCTGTAAAGGCAGAACAAAAGTACTACTGTATGCTACGGTGGGCGTTACCCCACTGACGCGGTCCGTTACAGTTGGTATCCGAGCTTTGGTAGTTCTAGGCAAAACTTAGCATATAGGGTAAATGTATTTACAGAATCACTTTCATTCGAGTTTCAATCTCTTCCTTTCTGACTCAATTCTCTTGAATTTTGGAACGTTCCCTGCAGTTTCAAAATTCATTCGTGTCCCTCACTATTCGTCTTCTTCCAATTCTGGAGCACCCCATAACTCCATTTTGAATGATATCTATAATAGATCGGCGGTCTCGCCAATCTTCGAATGATTCGTAAAGGAGCAAAACTCCTTTACAATAGGCATTGATTTACCAGAGATTTCTGTATCCTCGGTCTACGATGCTATCTATCTCCTGCTATACCTGAATTCTATTCTTGAGATCGAATGTCGATTTACCTCGGAATTCTACACCGATCTTATTTTTGAAGTCACGGTCGACCCGGTTAAGGTTGCCCGCGATTTATATAAACTTATCCATCGCCTTATTTTGTTTTTTAATTATCTCGTCTTTGTTTCAAACCTATCTTCGAATCGAAATTCTCTTTGATTTGAGTCCATCAAATTTGAAACCCTATCCTTATTTTGAAAATTCATTCCTGTATCGTCGAGCAAAGAAATGTATTTGTAAACTAATATATATAAATGTTTTAATATATGCTGTGTTGTTTGAGTTGTTGATGTTGATTTGGGTTTCCGATCGATTCGTCTGATCAACGCTATCGATAGGATTTCCAAAACACTTGAGCAGAGCAAACTGACACGATATTATTTTCAAATTTGGAAAATAAAATAAAGTTTGTATGATTTTACTATATATAAGTATGAAATTTTCTTTAACCAAACTGTAATAAATTAATTGTTGGAGTGATAATATTTGATTATCATTTATTGTTTTGTAAACAATTGACTATTGCAATATAAATAATTGAAGTTATAAACTTGGCTATAATGCAATTTGAAATCTGAAATGTATTTAAATCAAGAATTTGAGAATTTAAATTTTTGGTGATTTCAATTTGGTTTTTAAGTTTTAAAGTGTATAGTATTTAAAATATTTTCAAGTAGAAATCGTTTTCAAAGAATTTTAAAATGTTGAAATCAGTGCTCTTCTCTTTGTTGCTGGAAAATAATTTCGGTGATGGCGGCCGCATCATCGACATTCATTTTCGAGTTTCGAAGTGGAAAAACCATTCTGTAGCTTTGCTACGGTTTTGTTTTGAAAAAAAATATTTTGATTTGAATTTCTTCAGTATATTTTGATTTACATATATATAGGTATCTTATTTTAAAATTTAATTTGATTTGATATAAATATATTATATATATCTCTAAATTGTTTAAAGTTAATCAGAAATCTAATTCTTAAATTTTGTTAAAGGATGATTTTAATTATAAATAAAACCAAAATTTGGAATAAATATTTAAACTTGAATAATTGAATTGGGAAATTTCTTATATTGTTCAACTGCATTCTAATACAACTTACCTAAATCATTCAGAAGTTGAATATGTAATTGGATAATATATAAGATAAATTGAATTTATAAATAAAATCTGAGTGTTTATAATAAATGTTATACACTAAATTTTGATTATAAAGATGTTAATAGAGATAAATAGAATAATAAGATAATTGAAAAATAAATTTTGTTTTGAAGGTTAATTAATAAATTGAAATTAGATCAACTTATGGAAATACCTTGAATTTAAAATCAATTAATGAATATAAATTAATTTAAATTGAAATTTATATGGTTTAAATATATGTAATAAGATATATTAAGTGAAATAAACTTAATAAGAATTTGGAATAAAGAAGAATTTAAATTGCTGAAAAAATATGATTATAATAAAAGACTATTCAAATTTATGGTTTTAGAAATTGTAAATTGAAGATAATTGGATAATAAGATAATGAATTTAGAAATAGTTGAGATTGATTTTAGTGAAATCAAATGGATTAAATCAATTATTGAATATCAATAAATTTAAATTTGAATTTATATGGTTTAAATTAATTGTTATTTGTATTTCAAAATCTGTTTTTCTTTCTGGTTTTTTCTATTCTCCTACCTCGTTCCTTTTCGGGGACGAAAAGTTTTGAGTGGGGGAGAGTGTAACGACCCGTAAATTTAACTGGTTTTAATAACGTTATTATTTGAAATTTTTGTGAAATTTTAAAAATAAAATTGTGAAATAAAAATTTAATATTTGGAATGCGCCTAGTTAAACATAGCAACTGGTAAATTTTCGTCCGAAAATATGAAAGTTATTTCACGCGTAAATTTACTTCAATTTAATCAGTTAAAAAGCGATGAAAATAAAATGTTTTCGAAACCTAAATATTTTTACATAGAAAAATTCTAAATCATCTTCTGAGCAAGACGCCATTTTCCGTTTTTCCAAATTCGGACTTCTTTAGCTTCGTCGATCTTATTTTTCTGCGTTTTTGCTGCATTTTCCGCTAATAGAAATTTCAAATTTTTATAATTCGATCGTACCACTGATATCCATATACCATTTTGATCGTCTAGTCGTGCTGATCTCTACGGTATATTTGATTTTCAAATTCGGAGTCCGGTGTACATTGCACTTTGCAAAACGATTTCGTATCGGTACCGGTTTTATAATCTTTTCGTTTCTGGTGTTTTTTTTTCCACAGTATTAATCAATAGCCACTAGCCTTTTATATTCCCAGAAATTGAATTCCTGACTTTCTCTATTCTCAATATAATTTGTCTGTTCATTTATCACTGTGTAATACCAGTAGACTTTTGCTTTTAATTTTTACAGAAATCAATACTGACTTTGGTCATTCCCTTTGTAATTACCCGTTCACATTTTATCCGGTTCATTGTCTACCCTCTGGTTTCATTGCAAATAAAATATTTTAGTTTGAATATATCATAATCCTGTACCAAAAGAATTCATATTTCTCTATTTCTTTTCGGCTACCATTTCAAAAAAACAAACTTGCCCTTTTTTTTTCTTTTCTTCTTTCGTTCTTCCCCTCTTCCCTCTCATTCGTGTCCTCCTCACTGCCTCGCCACAACTAGCAACCGCACTACCCCTTCGGCTCACCTAGCTCGACACCCTGCTTAGCTCGGCTCGCCTGCATCTCCAGATCCACATACACCCCACTAGTGCCGAGAGCTCCACCCAAGCAGCCGATCAGTTCCTAGCTTCATTAAAATGCCACCTTGATCACCTTCGCCACGCGAGCCGTTCCCACCATCTTCCCATTAGCCGAGATCGAACCCACCCTGACAAACTGACGCAGCGGCGAAATACAAAAATTGATGATACGATGAACGTAGCAATCGGTGGATTGAGAAATACTGAAATGCCCAAATTCGTTGATCCGAAGATGCCGAATTCTAGCTATCTCTGACATGTTGATCGCGCACGATACCGTGAAGAGAGATCTACAATTCTTCGAGCGTTGATCAAGCGCACTTGATTCCGCGAATTGGCTTCAACGATCGAAGATTCGAGCGCACTCGAATGTCGAAGGTGGAGATAGGAGATACACTCAACTACCGATTTTAATTGAAAGCACAAAGCTAACAAACAAGAATTTTATTCCAAATCAACAACCACTTTTACAATGACATTATGTCCCTATTTATTGGGTTTACAACACGACACAATGACTTAAGAAAAATTACAACACTTTACACCAACACATAGGTCGTACGCGACCTAAGAATTACAAAGCATTACGACCTAAATTATATTCATGTGACTTAAAGAAGCCTTGCGACCTAACATTTGGCATAGCTCGCGAACTTCTGGAACAAATCAGTTTGCGACCTAAAATAATGTCTGGAATCGCGACCTAAGGTTAGCATCGTCTCATTCGCGACTTGGGAGATGGAGTTAGGTCGTGGAAAGGGATTTAGGTTGTTGGAGTTAGGTCGTGGAAAGGGTTAGGTCGCTGGAGATAGGTCGTGGAAAGGGTTAGGTCGTTGGAGATAGGTCGTGGTGGAATTAGGTCGTGGCGATGGTTTTAGGTCGTTGGAATTATTTAGGTCGTGGGGTCTGGTAGGTCGCGGCCTTGTTAAGTCGGAGATGTTAGGTCGTGGAGGTGTTAGGTCGCGGGATGGCATTGTGGTGGAGTTTAGCTCGCAGGGGTTGGGTCGGAGAGGCCTGGTAGGTCGCGGTATTGTTTTTAGGTCGCGGAAATTAGGTCGTGGGGTCTGGTAGGAGTTTAGGTCGTAGGTCGCGATGGAGGCTGTTAGGTCGGAGTACTTAGATTGTAGCTCGACATTGCTAAGTCGTTCGAGTTCGTCCACTAAGGTATGCACTGCATCATCCTCCCCTGGTTGAGAAAAGTTCGTCCTCGAATTTAAAAGTTCCTTCCCATTGGATTGTTCATCTCCATAATAAGGTATAAGATGTTTAACATTAAACACGTCAGAAGTGTAAACATCCCCTGGCAGCTTCAACTTATAAGCATTTTCATTGATCCGTTTTATAATTTCTACTGGACCAATCTTTCGGGCTTTCAACTTGTTATAAGCACCCACTGGAAAACGATCCTTTGTTAACACAGCATACACCCAATCACCCTCGTTGAACTCCACACTTCTTCTCTTTTTATCTGCCGCTTGCTTATACTTCTCATTTGTTTTCTCCAAACGTTCCTGAACAATTCTATGACAGTCTTTCATCTCATCAACGAAATCAACAGCCCGTTTAACTGTCCCCGTCGGTTGCGGTACTATTGCTAAATCCAACGGCCCCTTTGGCAAGCTCGAATATACAATCTGAAACGGAATGTAACTAGTGCTTCGGTTAACAACATGATTATGAGCAAACTCCGCCTGACACAACTTTAAGTCCCAACTTTTCAGATTATCCTGAACTAGACACCGCAATAAATTTCCCAGGGATCTGTTCACAACTTCAGTTTGTCCATCTGTCTGTGGATGATAGGCACTACTGAATTTCAATTTCGTTCCCACCATCTTCCACAAACTTAGCTAGAAATGACTTAGAAATCTAGTATCCCTGTCTGAAACAATCGATTCAGGCAATCCATGAAGTCGATAGATTTCTTTGAAAAATAACCGAGCCACATGAACAGCATCCGTCGTCTTCTTACAAGCAATAAAGTGTGCCATTTTCGAAAATCGGTCAACCACCACATAAATGGAATCGTTTCCCCTTTGAGTTCGAGGCAAACCCAAAACAAAATCCATACTCACATCAACCCAAGGCTTAGTTGGTACAGGTAACGGCATATATAATCCAACATTGGTTGCAGTTCCTTTCGAAACCTGACAGATATGACATCGCTCCACAAATCTTTCCACTTCTTTCCTCATTGATGGCCAAAAATAAGATTGAGAAATCAGCTGTAATGTACGGTCTCTACCCACATGACCTTCCTCATGCAATTCCTTCACAATCTTCAACCGTAAACTGCAATCTGGTATACATAATCGATTTCCCTTGAACAGAAAACCATCTACCATCACAAACTCATCCGTCTCTCCTTTCTTCACTTTATCTACAAACTTCATAAAGTAAGGATCTTCAACAAATAACTCTGGTAGCACATCAAACCCTGTCACTTTGACCTTCATTGTAGTCAATACATGATTTCTTCTACTTAATGCATCCGCAACACGATTCGTCACTCCCGATTTGTGTTTCACAACAAACGTAAACTGTTGTAGATATGCAACCCATGATGCATGTCTTGCTGAAATCTTGTCTTGCCCTTGTAAATGTTTCAACGCCACATGGTCAGTGTAAAGAACAAACTCTTTCTGAAATAGATAGTGTCTCCAGTGTTTAATAGCTTGCACAACAGCATAAAATTCTACATCATATGTACCATATCTCATCTTTGCTCCCGATAGCTTCTCACTGAAATATGCAATAGGACGTCCCCTCTGACTCAACACCCCTCCAATTCCAACCTTTGACGCATCAGTGTGTAGCTCAAACAACAACTGAAAATCAGGTAATGCTAGAATTGGTGCTGTCGTCAACAACTCCTTGATTCGTTCAAAAGCAACTCCTGCTTCCTCCGTCCATGAAAACTGTTTGCCCTTCATACAATCAGTAACAGGCGCCATCACACTACTAAAGTGTGGAATAAATCTTCGATAGAATGAAGCCAACCCGTGGAAACTTCGAACTTCTGTTATCGTCTTGGGTTGTGGCCAATCTCTAATCGCTTCGATTTTACTTTGGTCAACCTGTATTCCTCCATCCGATACAATATACCCCAAAAATAAAACACTATGCGTCATGAACACGCATTTCTTCATCGCAGCATAAAATTGTTCTTGTCGCAGTACCCTCAGCACTTCTCTCAGATGATTCAAATGTTCCTCTGGACTTCCACTATATATCAGAATATCATCAAAATACACCACCACGAATTTCCCAATGAACGGTCTAAAAATCCGATTCATCACCCGCATAAATGTACTTGGCACATTTGATAAGCCAAATGGCATTACCAACCATTCGTATAGACCCTCCCTGGTTTTAAAATCAGTCTTCCACTCATCACCTGGCCTGATACGAATTTGATGATATCCGCTCTTCAAATCAATCTTCGAAAAGATAGTAGCTCCGCTTATTTGATCTAGCAAGTCATCCAACCTCGGCATTGGAAATCTATATCTCACAGTAATCTTATTCAATGCTCGACTGTCAGTGCACATTCTCCACGTCCCGTCCTTCTTCGGTACTAACAAAGCTGGTACAGCACAAGGACTTAAACTCTCCTGCACATGCCCCTGTTCAAGCAATTCTTCCACCTGCCTTCGCAACTCCTCATGCTCTTTTGGACTCATTCTGTAGTGTGGTCTGTGAGGTAACACAGCTCCTGGAACTAGATCAATTTGATGTTGAATGTCCCTCAACGGTGGTAACTCCGTTAGCAACTCCTCTGGAAATACATCCTCAAATTCTTTCAATACTGGTTTAACTTCTTCTAGAATTTCAACTTCTTCACTACTCTCACGCCCAATTAACAAGAATACTTCCGGCTCCTCTTCGACTTCTTTAACAAACTCCTTCAAGGTTAATAAAGTTTTCAGCTCTTCAATCTCCTCCAGTTTGTTTTCTTCTTGTTGACGCTTCTTGGGAACGAGAGTAATCTTCGTGCCTTCAAACATGAAACTGTAACTGTTGGTACGCCCATCATGTTGCACCGCCCTATCATATTGCCACAGTCTCCCCAACAACAAATGGCATACGTCCATGTCCACAACATCACACCAAATTTCGTCCTTGTATTTCTTCCCAATTGAAAAATTAACATAAGTCCTTCGACTAACTTTCACCTCCCCACCTTTCCTCAACCAAGCTAACTTATACGGTTTCGGGTGCTTCTCTGTCTTCAATGATAACTTCATTACAGCTTCTGTAGAGATAATGTTATCACAGCTTCCAGCATCAATAACAAATTTGCAAACCCTTCCCAAGATAGTGCACGTCGATTGAAAGATGTTACTCCTCAACCAGCTAGTCTCTTCCTCCTGCTTCGGTGTTAAGCAATTCCTCCTCATCATTAATGTATAACCATCATCTCCAGACAACAATTTTTCCTCCTTAATTGATAATTGATTAGAATCTTCAGCCTACTCATCCTCATCCTCAACCTCAGCAATCATTGCTATCTTCTTTGGCTTTGGACACTCATTGCTTTTATGACCCAACTCCTCACAATTGTAACATTTGAAACCGTTGTTAACCTTTGCCTTCTCAGCCTCCTTCACCACGGGTTTACTGATAGGTTTAGAAACATTAGAACTTCCACTAACACCCTTCACTTGATTGTTGGAATTAGTAAACACACCACCTCCTCGTCGTCCCTGCTTCTCCCAAGCCAACGCTTTCTGATGTGCTTCCGCCACAGATCTTGGATCGAACATATTCACCATATCCTGGATCTGCATTCTCAATCCCCCAATGAATCTAGATGTCAGTTGTTCTTCCGTTTCCATAATATCATTCCTTGCAATAAGCTGATAAAACTCATCTGCGTAATCATTAACAGTCTTTGTGCCCTGCCTCAAGTTCTGCAAACGTTGATACATCAGAGTTTGATAATTGTAAGGTAAGAACGTTGCCTTCATCAATTTCTTCATCTTCTCCCAAGATTCAACTTTTGACTTCCCCATTCGTTCACGTGTAAGTTTGGTTTGCTGCCACCATGCCAAAGCTCTACCCCTCAACCTTGTAGCAACCAACTTTACTCTACGATGTTCGGGAACTTCTTTGAAATAAAAAATTTCTTCAACATTAGCCACCCAATCCAAAAACTCCTCAGCTTGCATACCACCTTTGAATTCTGGAATTTCAGTCTTCATCCCATATTCCCACTTGTGATCGTACTCCGACTGATTTCTTCCTCGTCCACGTCCTCGTCCATGAACACTACCACCATCATACTCTTCTTCACAATCCGATGTATATCGATGTCGATCCTGACCACCAACATCTCTACCACCACCATTTATTCCACCAACATTCCTACGATCTACATTCCTCCGATCTCGATCAGTCACATTTCTATCACGACTTCGATCATCAACATTTCTATCACAATCTCGATCCATGCTTCTATGATCACTATCAACACTTCTCTCTCGATTTGAATGTGGTGAAACTCTACTTCTCCCATGGCTCGATTCAGGTGATACCCTTCTCTGATTTTGACTCATCTCCAACATCATCCTCTCTAATCGACCAATCCCTTCATTAAGCTTCTCATTGAAATTCTCGTTGATTCTTTGCTCCATCTCATCGGCTTCTTCTCTCCCATATAAAGCATCAATGTTGCGATAACGGTTAGCTCTTCTCGGAGGCATGATCACTCTTCAACAAATTCCAACAAAAACTTCACTTTGATCTAAAAATCTTCAAATCAAAACTACCCACTTGTTGAAATCTTCAAAAATCTCCAAACGAACAAATCTCTTCAAAATCTCGATAACCCACTTCTCCAAATGATGTAAATCTCGCACAACTCCAAAAATCTACGCAAACTCCTTGCGTTCTAGCTCTGATACCAACTGACGCAGCGGCGGAATACAAAAATTGATGATACGATGAACGTAGCAATTGGTGGATTGAGAAATACTGAAATGCCCAAATTCGTTGATCCGAAGATGCCGAATTCTAGCTATCTCTGACACGTTGATCGCGCATGATACCGTGAAGAGAGATCTACAATTCTTCGAGCGTTGATCAAGCGCACTTGATTCCGCGAATTGGCTTCAACGATCGAAGATTCGAGCGCACTCGAATGTCGAAGGTGGAGATAGGAGATACACTCAACTACCGATTTTAATTGAAAGCACAAAGCTAACAAACAAGAATTTTATTCCAAATCAACAACCACTTTTACAATGACATTATGTCCCTATTTATAGGGTTTACAACACGACACAATGACTTAAGAAAAATTACAACACTTTACACCAACACATAGGTCGTACGCGACCTAAGAATTACAAAGCATTACGACCTAAATTATATTCACGCGACTTAAAGAAGCCTTGCGACCTAACATTTGGCATAGCTCGCGAACTTCTGGAACAAATCAGTTTGCGACCTAAAATAATGTCTGGAATCGCGACCTAAGGTTAGCATCGTCTCGTTCACGACTTGGGAGATGGAGTTAGGTCGTGGAAAGGGATTTAGGTTGTTGGAGTTAGGTCGTGGAAAGGGTTAGGTCGCTGGAGATAGGTCGTGGAAAGGGTTAGGTCGCTGGAGATAGGTCGTGGTGGAATTAGGTCGTGGCGATGGTTTTAGGTCGTTGGAATTATTTAGGTCGTGGGGTCTGGTAGGTCGCGGCCTTGTTAAGTCGGAGATGTTAGGTCGTGGAGGTGTTAGGTCGCGGGATGGCATTGTGGTGGAGTTTAGCTCGCAGGGGTTGGGTCGGAGAGGCCTGGTAGGTCGCGGTATTGTTTTTAGGTCGCGGAAATTAGGTCGTGGGGTCTGGTAGGAGTTTAGGTCGTAGGTCGCGATGGAGGCTGTTAGGTCGGAGTACTTAGATCGTAGCTCGACATTGCTAAGTCGTTCGAGTTCGTCCACTAAGGTATGCACTGCATCACAAACTTTTTCCAACCTCTAGGCCTCGAACCCCGACCATCCCATCAAGCCAAACCTCTGCCGAGCCTCTTCCTGTTGATATATATATATATATGTAAGTCCTTTGCCGTTATATCTTTATTTACTTAAAACTATAATCTGTAAAGTATATGCATTATATGTCATTTATATATTTGGGTTTGATAAGTTATGTGATGTTATATATATAGTACCGTATATTATATTATAAGAGTAATATGTGTATTGTTTATATAAGTTTACATATATAGTAATATGTGTATCCATATTTTGTAGCATATATATATATATATATATACGTACAATGATATATATGCGGTTTAATGATTTTTACATATCTCTATATATAATTGTTTGTTTAAAGTGTTATACTATATAGGTTGTTATATATATAAATACTATTTATATATGTCTTTGATTGTTGTGAAACTGTATCAAAGAGGTTATTTATATAGGATGGTTTATGCATATACTTATATGAGTCATATTCGTTTATTTAGCCCAAGCTTGTATATATTTTGCTGTGAGCTTCTATACAAACATATGCATAATTCACAAAGTTACATTTCTGAGCATTGTATATACATACATAGTGACACACACACACACACACACACACATATATATATATATATATATGTTTTCAAAATTTTGGTTTATCAGTGCATGAAAGTCTGGTTCATAATCTGTTGTATATACTTGTGTGTACAGGTTATATAAGGTTAGTTTATAATATATAGGTATTGTTTAAAGATGTATATATATTCAGATATGTTAAATGGATTTTGTACTAGCTTCAATATCTATACAATAAACTATATATATTAGTATGTATGTCGTTTATGAAAGTTGTATGTATCTGCCAGTTTATATATATATGAGTTGGTAAGTTATATGTATATAATCTATTTGTTAGTATGTATATACGAGTTCATAAGCTCCTATATGATCTGTTGAGCATCTATGTGTTATAGTATATTTTATCGTCAAGAAATATTTTATATATTGTGTACACAGTACAACCCATTTAATGTATCCTTATAGATTTTGAATTTCATGACACTTGATTTCCCGATTCCATTTTATTTCATATATTTATAGTATATATGATATTTTACAAGTAGGATTATGTATGCTTTACTGCTTATATATATTTATAGTTATATATGGATTTATAGTAGTTATTATATTATGTGTTTAAATGTTATTTACATATATAGTATTATGTTAAATTGATTTTGTGATAAATCTTATATGTATGTTAAGCACTTATTTGAATTTTTTTTCGATTGATCTTAACTGTATATACATATAGGAATATAAAGTCGTATAATGCACAGGTCTATGTTAATTATATAGGTATATGTTGAGTTGGTATATATGTATGTACAGTTGTTTAAAATGTATATGGAGAAGTTTAAATTAATTTTTATAAATACTAACTTTGAATGTAAATACAATGATTTTATTTGGATAATTGGTTTTAAAATACATATATAAAAATATATAGATTTTGGATATGTATTTTAGATTGATTTTTGGTTCTAAGAAGAAAAATAATAATATATTATATATTTCATTTCAAATCATATAAAGCTAATTCTAATTGATTCCATCGATTCCTTATTATCAGCTTTGTTTGTCGAATTCGTGCCAATCTAGCTTTGCTTTGGAATTCGTGTTTGGATTCGTAACTCATCCCATTCCGGTGCATTTCTAGCCTCGAAAGGTGAGCAATCACTCACGATTAATGTTCTTTTATTTATTAAATTTGATTTCAATTGAAACGACAATTGAAATATTGCTGCTGTTAGTTATTTATACTGTTATTTATGTTATTACCTGTATCAGTTCACTTGTGACATCTGACACCATTATCTGTTAATTATTTATGCGATGATAATACAGTTTGGCTGTTAATTGATTGATTGTTGATGTTTGCATTGGTCGTTAAATTGTAAATGTATAAGTGATAAATAACATGCAACTGAATTTGACGTAGGATAGTTAAAGTTTGAATTGATATATGTGTTGGATTTGATTAGTTAAATTTGTAAAATATGACCCCTTAAATGTTTAACTATTTGACACGTAGAAATGGTTAATTACCCTTGAACCCTTTGAATTTATGGTATGAAATCGAATAAGAAATGTCAAGTGTAGAACCACATCAAATAATAGTGTAATAATCTTTAATCTACATGAAATGATAGTGTAGATTCTAGAAATAATTATATTAATTTGCACAAACAACAATGTAAATTAATACGATTATTTTGGGATTATTTGAATTAATTATTGGATTGTTATTGATTGTTGTTATTGCTTGTTTATTTACTTTGACACCATCCCAGTTATCACACTGCAAGTTCCCTTTGCTATGCTTTGATTTTGAATTGAATTGGAATCGGGTTGAAATGATAAATACCCAAATTAAACATTGACCTAGGATAGAGAATTAAATAAAAACCGATTGGTCAATAATTTGATTTAAAAATAAAATGAAGATTTTATTTGAATAAATAATATGGTTTTGATACGAAGTTGGAATTTGAATTTTAATGAAAGGAAATGTTTATATTTAATAATCTGAAACAAAATATTAACAATGTAATTTGTGAAAGAACGTTGTTTAATTTGAGAAATGATTGAATTAAGTTTTGAAATTATTTAATAATTAAGTTTTGTAATTTTATAATAGTTAAGTTTTGAAATTATTTAATAATTAAATAAGATTGAATTATTTAATAATTAAATAAAATTGAATTCTTTGATAAGTGAAATTGAACTTCTTAAATAAGTGAAATTAAGTTTCTTTATTAATTGAGTTTTGAAATGTGTAACTAAGTAAATGAATAAGTGAAATTGAATTTCTTTAACAAGAAATGAAAATGTGATTTATTGAAACAAATGTAAGACTTGTAATTTAAAGAATTTGATTTGATGAAATTAACTTAATTAAATTTGTAAGCTTTGATATAATGGAGTTGAACTTAAGTAATTGATTTAATGAATTGGAAATTTAATAGAAATTGTTTTGAATGATAAATTAACTTAACGAATATTGAATGTAATCGATCAATGAATTTAAATTGATTTGAATGTTAAATTAAATTAATTAAAATGATTTCGAAATGAAACTTGTATATGAACTTGAATCAATATTCGAATTATTTTAAATAGAAATTGAAATTGAATTATAAGATTTTGAAATTATAATTTGGAAGTTTTGAAACGTAAATTATGGAAATTGGTTTTGAAAGACAAATGAAATGTTGATTTACAAATTGTAATTGGAATTGAATTTGATTTGGTTTTGAAATAAATAAACGACTAATCGGTGTAATAATTTCGAAGGTTATTAAAGAGACCGGAATCGGTTAGGGACATACTCACTGTCTAAACCGAAAACCACTTTAATAACTATACGCGGAGTGTGATCCAGAATGAAGTGGTTGGAATGATGTACGTGATGACTGAAGAAAGAGAACGATAATGGATAGCCTTGACACTTGTGTCAAATTGGAAATGACTAAAACCGGAGCCGTGCCGGGCCAAATGGGGGCTAGCTACCCCGAGCGAACACACTTCTTCGAAAACTACTCATTACTTGTTGTCGATTGGTGCACCCTTGATTTGGGAGTGTTGTTTCGCGGTGTTGCGATCGCTGCGGCGATGCGTTCTCGCCAGTCCGGATCAGGCAAACAGTAGTTTCACTACCTTGGGTATTGCCTCATGTGCCTTGTCATACTTGTATCCCTTTATACGCGACCACTACGATTTGTTTTGTGTTATACCTATGGAGTACTCCCTGATATCCCACTAGTTTACGGTGGAGTTTACAGTGCTGTATAGACTATAACACTTATATAAAATGTGTTAAGAGGGATAATGGTAACGCCTTAACACTATTTTGATATCTTATATTACTGATAGACATTATCTATTTATCGTACACTACTACATAGTAGATAGTTTAACGGATCCTTAGAGGATGGCTATTCCAAACATCCTTTGAGTTACTTGTATTTCAATTGTTATTTCACTTGAGTTGGATTTATAAATATAAGAATGTTAATCCTGACTCTAGTGTCTTGTGTTTTGCTTTACGCTCGGGTCAGACCGAGTGTACCAGTATTCGAGACTCACCTTTGAAGTTGGATCTTTGCTTGAAAATCCAGCCATCTATTCTGCTTTCAGTATACGATGATTCCAGTGATGTATTCTCATTTGTATCTGATGTATCATATTACTCTTCCGTTGTATCTGGTTTAACTCTGATGTAACTTATACATTTATATAGTAGCTTCATGAACTACTATCTTTTATTTCCACTGCAACTATTACTTTGTGTCTATGATCTGTGATTACTTATTTACTGTATATGTTCAGTTTTGCCAAATTTAAATTAACAACACGGTATTTTGAATTATTCAAGTCCGACATGTGCGGATGCGAATGGTCCAAAATAGCGGGTCGTTACATTTACAAAAGCTTTTGAACTCTTTCAAATTCATCTAAACCTCTTTTATAACTAAAATCACTTGAAACTGAAATTATTACTTTCATAACAACTTTTATAAAATAATACTATATTTTATCTTTTGCTTATAAAATAGTTCCAAAATTTTAATTCCTTATAATAGTAAATCCAAAAAGGTTTTATAATTAAATATTACTCATTTTTAAAAGCTCTGAATATAAATTTTGAAATAAGAAACAAGTTAAGATTTTTATATAATTTTACTATAATCTATAAACTAAATTCCAATAAGAATCAAAATAGATAAAACCTCATTTTGAGAATCTTTTAAAAACATTTAAACGTTTCAAATAATAAATCCATCCAAAATTCAACATCTAGAGAGCCCTATAAAATATAATTCCATAATATGGAATTATTTAACAACCCATGTTGCTTTCCGACAACTTCGGTCACACAAACTGTGCACAATAACCATATAATTTAGCTACAACTGATCAAACGTATTTCCATGTTTTTCAAAATCATTTAATTTCATAATAGATAATGTAATCGAATCTAATATTTAGAACACACAATTAAACCATTTCATCCATTAAACAAATTGAACCCATTGCATACAATTTATTTCAGTAATTTCATCCAATCACTACTAAAATTTTACGTAATTCATAAGCGATTTCTAAGCTAAGCAAAGCATGCAAAGAGGGATGTCCTTATTTAGATATATATATATATATATATCAGTGTGAGGATAACTCACCTTAATCCCACTAGCTTAGTTGAATTTCTAAATTTTTGTTTCAGCCTGCACCCATAATCTCAAATCAATTTACTTCCAAAACCATAGCTACTACTAATTTGACAGTAACTCTGCTCCCATAAACAAACTCCTCCACCTGCAATGTCAGCTGCACCCCTAGCACTCACGACCTCCTCTATAAGGCCAGCCTCAATCGCATGCTCTGACCGACGTTGCCTCCCTGTGCGTGCGATCGCTTCAGCCTTGTCAAATGCAAGCTCCAGCCGTTCCGTCTAGCCCACGCCAATCTCCCCTTGAATGTGCAACCCATACCACTCGCGGCATTCCCCAAGCCCTGTGTCACCTAATCGGCACCCTCATCCAAGCACCGCCTCCCCACACTCGCAACAACCACATTGCAATTTCTAGTCGTTTCTTTTTTTCTAATTTAGGGCTTTGGGAAAATAATGGGAATGGGGATAGAGAGGAAATTGGGTTTGTGGATAATGAGGATTGAAATAAAGCTTTGGAAAGTTACATAAATTTTGGAAATAAAGAATGGGCTTTGGGCCCTAAAAGTGCTAAAGGAAAGATCAGTGGATTGAATCCATCATGTTATTTCTAATCAAGTCCTTATATAAAAAAAATTCCCTTTTATATATTAAAATTTTATTAATTAAATAGACTTTAATTAAATAATAGTTTGATTTCAAAATAGTAATTATCAAAGTTGAATTCAACATTTATAGTTTAATTAAATTAGTTTAATATTACAGCTTTAAAACTGGGTTATTACACGCATTCTCTCGAAGGAGGATTCATTATGCATACATGATGCATTTGATGTTCTTTGATTAAGGTTTTCGACATGGAAGGGAGCATTGGTCAGCTCTCACATCCTGTTGGGGTCGTTGCATTAACTAGGCCCGTCATGAATAGGAACCTCAAGGGGCTCACACATTCTCTTAAATATTCTATATGATTAATGTTTTCGGCATGGATGGGAGTGCTGGTTGTCTCTTGCATCCTCTTAGAATGGATGTTTTGTGGAAATCTTGCACAAGTGAGAATCACAAGGGGTTCATGCACTCTCTTGGATGCTTTGATGATGTCCTTGGCCTGACCTAGAGCTTCATGCATCACTCATGCTCTCTCGGAGGAAGCTGATGTAATGGGCTCATCGTTGGAATGGGGAGGAGCAATTGAGTGCTCTCATGCCCTCTTGGTTAAGCCGTTGTTGGGTTTCCACCTCTTTTTGGAGTATGAGCTCCTCTTTTTGGCTTCTTATAGAGAGATGTTGTGGCATGGCGGTTTGTTGATTACTGCGAATGTGGTCGTCTCCCCCATGATAGTGAATTTCATTATAAGTTGCTGATATGCCATTACTACATCCAAATTGACCAAATCTAGTCTACTTATAAGAATATTATAGAAATACAAACAATCATCTACAAAAAGTTTACATGCATTTTTATGGAGTGAGATTCCTCGCCAAAATGACCACATGTGAGGTCGAACCCATAGGAACAATCCCAATGTGATGCAGCCCAGCCTGAAGAAGTTCTAGGTCGCTCACGACCTAACGGGTCAACACTTGACAATAAGTCATTGGAAGATGAAGTCCTAGGTCGCTCACGACCTAACGAAATTTTAGGTCGCTCATGACCTAGTGAAGGCAGCACGCGAGTCAATGGATTCAGCATGATGGCATGCGAACGAGCTAAAAGGTTACGATCTAAGTTAGGTCGCGAGATTGAAGTACGACCTACTTTATGTCGCGGAGATATGAGTCGACCTATGTTAGGTCGCTGGAAGTTAAGACGAGTGAAGTTAGGTCGCCAAGAAGAGATACGACCTAAGTTAGGTCGCGGAGAGGAGTTACAACCTATGCTAGGTCGTGGGAAGATCTGGGGAGATAGGTCGCTCACTATAAGTCGTAAGGCCTTAGGTCGTGAAGACTTAGGTCGCGAAGATTTGCTGAAGCCGCTTCTTTTAGGTCGTTGATGGGGATGCCGTTCATTCTTAAGTCGCTCGCTCCAGATGCCGTTCATTTTTAGGTCGTTTATTTGTTGTAACTCGTATGATAAGTCGTCAACGACCTATACTAAGTCGAGATGGTTTGTAACGTGTTGTGTTGTAATATGTTAAGTCATGAACGACTTAAAGTAAGTCGTAAATCGTATGATGTTTTAGGTCGTGATGTTTTAGGTCGTGAAGTTTTTAGGTCGTGATGTTTGTTAGGTCGTGGCCGACCTAAGTGTTATGTTCTGTTTTGACGTGTTGAGTTGTAGCCTATAAATAGGCATGTGTGGTCATTTGTAAAGGTTGTTGATTTTTTGAATAAAATTCTTGTTTGTTAGCTTTGTGCTTTCAATTAAATTGGTAGTTGAGTGTAATCTCCTATCTCCACTTTCGACATTCGAGTGCGCTCGAATCTTCGATCGTTGAAGCCGATTCGCGGAATCAAGTGCGCTTGATCAACGCACGAAGAATTGAAGATCTCTTCTCACGGTATCGTGCGCGATCAACGTGTCAGAGATAGCTAGAATTCGGCATCTTCGGATCAACGAATTTGGGCATTTCAGTATTCATCAATCCACCGATTGCTACTTTCATCGATCTACTTTGTTTTGTTTAATCCGCTGCGTCAGTTTGGTATCGGAGCTTGTTTTAGCCAATCATAGCTAAATCGAGTCTTGGAGCCGAGAATTTGAAGTTTGAAGTGTTGATTTGTACGGTCTTGAGCTAGGCCGAGAGCAAGTTGAAGGGTTCATCTTTGTTTTGAAGTGTTGGAGAGCGAATTTGTATCGTTCGGAGAAGTTTGTTGTTCATAGTGTTCATCGCAAAATTGCAACGAGGTTGGAATTTTCGATCCATATCATTTTGGATCTAAGTTCAAAAGGTGTTTGAAACTTGAAGTGTGAATTTGTTGTAGAGTTTGTGAAGTATTCAATCATGCCGCCAAGGAGAGCTAATAGACATCAAAACGTTGAAGCATTGTATCGAAGAGAAGAAGCTGATGAGATGGAGCAAAGAATTAACGAAAATTTTAGTGAGAGGCTTAATGAAGGAATTGGTCGATTAGAGAAGATGATGTTGGAGATGAATCAAAATCGGAGAAGGGTTTCACCTGAATCCAACCATGGAGGAAGTAGAGTTTCACCGCATTCCAATCCGGAGAGAAGTGTTGATAACGATCATAGAAGTGTGAGTCGAGATTGTTATAGAGATGATAATGATCGAAGGCGTGATAGGAATGTGAATGATCGAGAACGGAGGAATGTAGATAGAAGGGATGTTAGTGGTAGACGTGATGGTAGTAGAGATGTTGGTGGTCAGGATCGACATCGATACATCGGATTGTGAAGAAGAGTATGATGGTGGTAGTGTTCATAGACGAGGACGTGGACAAGGAAGAAATCAACCGGAGTATGATCACAAGTGGGAGTCTGGGATGAAGATTGAAATACTGGAGTTCAAGGGTGGTATGCAAGCTGAGGAGTTTTTAGATTGGTTGTCTAATGTGGAAGAGATTTTTGACTTCAAAGAAGTTCCAGAACATCGTAGAGTAAAGTTGGTTGCTACAAGGCTGAGGGGTAGAGCTATGGCATGGTGGCAGCAGACTAAACTAACACGGGAGAGAATGGGGAAGTCAAAGATTGAATCTTGGGATAAGATGAAGAAAATGATGAAAGCCACATTCTTACCTTATAATTATCAATCGCTTATTTATCAAAGGCTGCAAAACTTGAGGCAAGGAACGAAATCTGTGAATGACTATGCTGACGAATTTTATCAACTGATTGCAAGGAATGATATTATGGAGACAGAGGAACAATTGACAGCTAGGTTTGTTGGTGGGTTGCAAATGCAGATTCAAGATATGGTTAACATGTTTGATCCTAGATCTATAGCGGAAGCACACCAGAAGGCGTTGGCTTAGGAGAAACAGGGAAGACGAGGAGGTGGTGTGTTTGTAAATTCCAACAATCCAGTGAAAGGTGTTAGTGGAAGTTCTAATGTTTCAAAAGCTGTTGCAAAACCAGTTGTGAATGAGGTTGGGAAGATGAAAGTCAATAACGGTTTCAAGTGCTATAATTGCCAAGAAGTGGGCCACAAAAGTAATGAATGTCCAAAGCCGAAGAAGCGAGCTATGATAGCAGAGGTTGAGGATGAGGATGAAGAAGCTGAATGTTCCAATTCACCACCTGATGAGAAGGAAGAAGAAGTGTCGGGAGATGAAGGTTGTAATCTGATGATGAGGAGGTCTTGTTTGACACCAAAGCAAGAGGAGGATTGTAGTTGGTTGAGGAGCAATATTTTTCAGTCGACATGTACTATTCTGGGGAAAGTTTGCAAATTTGTTATTGATGCTGGAAGCTGTGATAATATACTTTCATCAGAGGCTGTGAGGAAGTTGGCATTGAAGACTGAGAAACACCCGAAACCATACAAGTTAGCTTGGTTAAGGAAAGGCGGGGAGGTGAAAGTTGGACGAAGGGCTTGTGTTAATTTTTCGATTGGGAAGAAATATAAAGATGAAATCTGGTGCGATGTGGTAGATATGGATGTCTGTCATTTGTTGCTGGGGAGACCGTGGCAATATGATAGGGCGGTGCAACATGATGGGCGTACCAACAGTTACAGTTTTATGTTTGAAGGCACAAAGATTACTCTAGTTCCAAAGAAGCGACAACAAGAAGAAAACAAACTGGAGGAGATTGAAGAACTGAAAACTTTATTATCTTTGAAGGAGTTTGTTAAAGAAGTTGAAGAGGAGCCAGAAGTGTTTTTGTTGATTGGGCGAGAGAGCAATGAAGTGGTTGAGATACCTGACGAAGTTAAACCAGTACTTGAAGAATTTAATGATGTGTTTCCTGAAGAGTTACCAGCGGAGTTGCCACCGTTGAGGGATATACAACACCAGATAGATCTTGTTCCAGGTGCTGTGTTGCCACATAGACCACACTATAGAATGAGTCTGAAAGAACATGAAGAGTTGCGTAGGCAGGTAGAGGAATTGCTTGAACAGGGGTGAATACAGGAGAGTTTGAGTCCGTGTGCTGTACCAGCATTACTCGTACCAAAGAAGGATGGCTCATGGAGAATGTGTACGGACAGTAGGGCACTGAATAAGATAACTATCAGATACAGATTTCCGATGTCAAGGCTTGATGATCGGTGGATCAAATCAGTGGGTCTGTGATCTTTTCAAAGATTGATCTTAAAAGTGGTTATCACCAAATTCGAATTAGACCAGGAGATGAGTGGAAGACAGCATTCAAGATGAGGGAAGGATTGTATGAATGGCTGGTAATGCCATTTGGTCTATCGAATGCACCAAGCACATTCATGAGGGTGATGAATCAAATTTTTAGGCCGTACATTGGGAAATTTGTGGTGGTTTACTTTGATGATATTCTGATCTACAGTGCTAGTACAGAGGAGCATGTTCAACATTTGAAGAAAGTGTTAATTATTCTTCGTGAAGAACAATTTTATGCTGCTACGAAGAAATGTGTTTTCATGGCGAGGAGTGTTTTATTTCTGGGGTATGTTGTATCGGAGGAAGGAATACAGGTTGACCAGAGTAAAGTCGAAGCAATTAGAGATTGGCCACAACCCAAGACGATAACAGAAGTTCGAATTTTTCACGGGTTAGCTTCATTTTATCGAAGGTTTATTCCACACTTTAGTAGTGTGATGGCACCTGTTACTGATTGTATGAAGGGAAAACAGTTTGCATGGTCAAAGGAAGCAGGGGTTGCTTTTGAACAAATCAAGGAGTTGTTGACGACAGCACCAATTCTAGAATTACCTGATTTTCAGTTGTCGTTTGAATTAAATACTGACGCATCGAAGGTTGGAATTGGAGGGGTGTTGAGTCAGAGGGGACGTCCTATTGCATATTTCAGTGAGAAGTTATCAGGAGCGAAGATGAGATATAGTACATATGACGTTGAATTTTATGCTGTTGTGCAAGCTATTAAACACTGGAGACACTATCTATTTCAGAAAGAGTTTGTTCTTTACACTGATCATGAGGCGTTGAAGCATTTACAAGGGCAAGACAAGATTTCAGCAAGACATGCATCATGGATTGCATATCTGCAACAGTTTACGTTTGTTGTGAAACACAAATCGGGAGTGACGAATCGTGTTGCGGATGCATTGAGCAGAAGGAATCATTTGTTGACTACAATGAAGGTCGAAGTGACAGGGTTTGATGTGCTACCAGAATTATTTGTTGAAGATCCTTACTTTATGAAGTTTGTAGATAAAGTCAAGAATGGGGAGACGGATGAGTTCGTAATGGTGGATGGTTTTCTATTCAAAGGAAATCGATTGTGCATACCTAATTGTAGTTTGAGAATGAAGATTGTAAAGGAGTTACATGAAGAAGGCCACATGGGTAGAGACCGTACACGACAGCTGATTTCTCAATCTTGTTTTTGGCCGTCGATGAAGCGGGAAGTTGGAAGGTTTGTGGAGAGATGTCATATCTGTCAGGTTTCGAAAGGAACTGCGACCATTGCTGGATTATATATGCCGTTACCTGTACCAACTAAGCCTTGGGTTGATGTGAGTATGGACTTTGTGTTGGGGTTGCCGAGGACACAGCGTGGTAACGATTCCATTTATGTGGTGGTTGACCGATTTTCAAAAATGGCACATTTTATTGCTTGTAAGAAGACGGCGGATGTTGTTCATGTTGCTCAGTTATTTTTCAAAGAGATATATCGACTTCATGGATTGCCAGAATCTATTGTGTCGGATAGGGATACTCGTTTTCTGAGTCATTTTTGGCTAAGTTTGTGGAAGATGGTGGGAACGAAGCTGAAATTCAGTAGTGCTTATCATCCTCAAATAGATGGGCAAATAGAAGTGGTAAATAGATCGTTGGGGAACTTATTGCGATGTCTTGTACAAGACAATTTGAAGAGTTGGGACTTAAAGTTGTGTCAGGCAGAGTTTGCTCATAATCATGCTATTAACCGAAGCACTGGTTACAGTCCATTTCAAGTTGTGTATTCAAGCTTGCCAAAGGGGCCGTTGGATTTAACGGTAGTACCACAACCGCAAGGAGTGATTAAACGGGCGTCAGATTTCGTTGATGAGTTAAAAGATTGTCATAGAATCGTTCAAGAACGATTGGGAAAGGTGAATGAGAAGTACAAACGATCTGCAGATTTGAAGCGAAGAAGCGTCGAGTTTAATGAAGGAGATCTAGTATATGCTGTGTTAACAAAAGATCGTTTTCCAGTGGGAGCATACAATAAACTTAAAGCACGAAAGATTGGTCCAGTAACGATTGTAAAACGGATCAATGAAAACGCTCATAGGTTAAAGCTGCCGGAGGATGTGTACACTTCTGACGTGTTTAATGTTTAACATCTTATACCGTATCATGGGAATGAATTTGTTGTGGAAGAGGAGGGCGCAAATTCGAGGACGAATTTTTCTCAACCTGGGGAGGATGATGCAGCCCAGCCTGAAGAAGTTCTAGGTCGCTCACGACCTAACGGGCTAACACTTGACAATAAGTCATTGGAAGATGAAGTCCTAGGTCGCTCACGACCTAACGAAATTTTAGGTCGCTCACGACCTAGTGAAGTCAGCACGCGAGTCAATGGATTCAGCATGATGGCATGCGAACAAGCTAAAAGGTTACGATCTAAGTTAGGTCGCGAGATTGAAGTACGACCTACTTTATGTCGCGGAGATATGAGTCGACCTATGTTAGGTCGCTGGAAGTTAAGACGAGTGAAGTTAGGTCGCCAAGAAGAGATACGACCTAATTTAGGTCGCGGAGAGGAGTTACGACCTATGCTAGGTCGTGGGAAGATCTGGGGAGATAGGTCGCTCACTATAAGTCGTAAGGCCTTAGGTCGTGAAGACTTAGGTCGCGAAGATTTGATGAAGCCGCTTCTTTTAGGTCGCTGATGGGGATGCCGTTCATTCTTAAGTCGCTCGCTCCAGATGCCGTTCATTTTTAGGTCGTTTATTTGTTGTAACTCGTATGATAAGTCGTCAACGACCTATACTAAGTCGAGATGGTTTGTAACGTGTTGTGTTGTAATATGTTAAGTCGTGAACGACTTAAAGTAAGTCGTAAATCGTCTGATGTTTTAGGTCGTGATGTTTTAGGTCGTGAAGTTTTTAGGTCGTGATGTTTGTTAGGTCGTGGCCGACCTAAGTGTTATGTTCTGTTTTGACGTGTTGAGTTGTAGCCTATAAATAGGCATGTGTGGTCATTTGTAAAGGTTGTTGATTTTTTGAATAAAATTCTTGTTTTTTAGCTTTGTGCTTTCAATTAAATTGGTAGTTGAGTGTAATCTCCTATCTCCACTTTCGACATTCGAGTGCGCTCGAATCTTTGATCGTTGAAGCCGATTCGCGGAATCAAGTGCGCTAGATCAACGCTCGAAGAATTGAAGATCTCTTCTCACGGTATCGTGCGCGATCAACATGTCAGAGATAGCTAGAATTCGGTATCTTCGGATCAACGAATTTGGGCATTTCAGTATTCATCAATCCACCGATTGCTACTTTCATCGATCTACTTTGTTTTGTTTAATCTGCTGCGTCACAATGCCATTGAAGCCGTAAATGGGCAAGGTGCATGGGCTGAGACTTGATGATGGGAGCTTTATCCAAATGAAGACGTTCTTGAACATGACATTCATAGAGCTATCTACATCAATGAAGGCCCAATGCGCCATGGTGTTGGTGATAGAGATAACCATAGGACCATAGTGAGGGTAGATGACACCCCTCTTGTCCTCAGTTATGAAAGTGATGTCAGCTTCATCTTCCTCCACTCTCAATGATTTTAGACCCGAAGCTCCCCTAAATATACTTGATTTCTAAGGGCAAGCTCCCTTCTGTATCAGGCTTGGGACCTTTTACTACTCCTAGCTACGTGCATGACGTCGCATATATATTAACAAGATTACTATGCAGATAGCAACTACTTTATTTCCATCCGCTCGTTGAGGCGGGACGAGAATATTTTTTCATTTGCCTTATTAGTCTACTTATTTCTTGACATATTGCAATAGTGTACATTCATGGATCAACAACTCTATCTCATCTTTTAGCGTTGACACTTATTGGTGGCGTGACCGTCTAGTTGGTGGAATTCACAAAATTTCCTATTACCAATGGGCTCCTCCTTTCACCTTGAGCGGGTACGAGGAGGTACTTGGTACATGGTGCAATCCTTAGTTGCCAGATAGATGCCTTATATATCATGATTTATGAGGCATAATTTTCATACCTGGTTTAGGGCCATTCTTTGTTCTCTTGGCAGCCATTTCTTTTGCGCTTCCCTCACCGTTTGAGTTATGCTTGTCACCTCACCTTTCCTCCTTGTCGCTATCAAAAAGGTTTACCTCCTCCACCCTCATAACTTTGTTAGCTTTTTAAAAGGAATCTATCAAAGACAAGGTGGGTTGTTTCTGTAATTCCTACCACATCTTGGAACGACACCTAAGCTAGAACAAAGGGAGATTACAAGGTTGCTCTTATCTGCTCCCCTTGCCCGAGTTGGCTCCTTCTTGAAGCCATTAACATATGGGCAGATTAACTCGATTTGTCCTTGCCGTATATTGCAAAGTTCACTAGTCGTTATTGTTCGGATTCGCAAGGCAAAGTAGAAGGTTTTGAAGTCGATGCACAGCTGGGCCCAAGATTGGATGGTGCTTGCTTGTAAAAGAAAGAACAAGCATGAGGCCAGTCCAGTATTAATGGAGGGGAATAAGGGGCACTTGGCGTTGTTAGAGAATTGACCTACTTGGGTGATGATTTTGAAAACTACAACATAATCGGACGGGTCCATGCTCCTGACATACTTTTCTATGGGACGCAAGGCATACCACTAATGAATATAAGTTCTCAATATTTCTTCAGAGAATGGCCCTTATTCTTGTCATTGGAGAGTCCCCCGATCGCCTTGGTTTCTTATTTGGATTCTGAGCATCTAATGTTTAAGCAATGTTGTTTCTTCCATAAGACCCACATCTGTCTCCTACGGACAATGCGTGGCTTTTGTTGGGGAAGGGGCTCCTTCTACGCCATAAGAGGAAAATAGATCTTTGATGTTGGTAAGGAGATGATAAGTGGCGATGGCAGAGAGGTGTTGACGACCTATTTCTTTTTACAAAATGAGTCTTGGTGTAGTGGCCTCGCCTCTCATGAGAGCAAGGTCTTAGTACTTCCTGCTAAGGTCAAGAGTGAACAGAGAATTCCCTAATGTCATCATTTCTTTCTCACCCTTAACATCTTAGGAAGTAAAAGCATAGATCATGCCCTCTTTCCATTGACCCAAGCCATTCAATTGCGGATAGTCTCTCAGGGAAGGGAAGCAATGAGTATCATATTTCTAGGTGGTAGGATTGGTTTATGTGCCAAAGCATCATGGGCAAAGTCAAGGGTATGTGCAACCTACACATCCCTATTACTGGAGGGCATAGCCTTAACAAGGGTCCCGAGCACGACCCTTTGATGAGCGTCATGCATGACGTTTAAAGCAGTAGGGACTATAGGTGGGATATGGGTCCAGTCTTTAACAGCCGGTGTAACAACCCGCCCTACGAAATACCCTAAAATCAACACCGAATACCACAAAAGAAAGATTATTGGGGAAAAAAATTTAAAAAAAACATTATATTGCAGCATATCGATAGATTTTATAGTAGAATGATAATATATAATGTACTAAATAGACATAAACAAGAAAGGATGAACAGTATATAAGAGATTACGCTAGCGGAAGAAACTAATAAGTAAATATCAATATAGAGAGTTAGAAAAAAACATCTGATACAAAAGTCTCATATATAAATAACATCTGTCATGTAGTACTACAATATCAAGTATATGTATCCAATGTATCGCCCTCCAAATCACCAACTGCATTGCTCTAATAAAGTATCCCCAAAAGCACCCGACTCTCAAACTACTCAATCAAGTATCTGATAGTTGTCATGACATAAATAAACAAAGGCAAAATGCGAGTTAGATATAAAGCCTGACGTGAGGTGAACTATCTCAAAATACTATATGTTAAAACTATATACAAATAAGTAGGAACTACTAAGGCACAATCGGTCCTCTCCACAATTGTGGCTCAGGGGTAACCCGAACTGTCCATAGACAAGTAAAGAAAATTATCCAAAAGAAAGGAAATCATACCATAACCTGCTCTTCTTCAATAATCAATGAGTCAGCACAACTAATATATGTGATTGAAACGTAAACCAGACTATGATAAAGGTAACCCAATATCCAAAAATAGGGTGATCATAATATCCGTCTATCGTGAAGTACATAATGAGAGTAAACAACACCAACAACAACAGCCGACTAATAACACACACATCATAACAGTGGAAGATAACTAAGGATACAAATCAATACTCACCATTACTGATGGGTGGAGTCAACTACGGACATCTATCACGATCTAATGATTCCTTTTAAGAGTTTTAAGATGAATAAAGCCAGTTCCTAATCGTACCATAGGCCCCGAGCCAAATCCTTATTGATGGGTCTTGTGTAGATCTCACTATACCCTATAACGAGGTTTGGTGGTATATGATCTACTTTGAATACTTGAAATCTATTCCCATAATAGATAGAGTCAATACCTGAATGTACCATAGACCCGAGCCACATCTTGAGCGATAGGTTTTGTGTAGATCTTACTGTACCTCTATAACGAACTTTGGTGATATACGATCTACTCTAAATACTTACGACCTTTGTGGATCACACCGTACCTCTATAATAAGCTTTGGTGATATTTGATCCCGTAGTAGATGATTATCATCATCCCCCTTTAGGACATCAAGGATTTCTCAAATAATTTGTGTACGCCTCTTATCAAAAAGAGAACAACGATCGTGTCTTGTGTAATATGCTATTGGGACCACAAAGGAACACCGATGTCGTATATATATGCACAAGTTAAATATAATTTCTCATATCAAATATGCATATCACCAAACGAAGACCCATATATCATCATCGTCTATTTATACAGATGGTCTATATTGAAAGACAATAATATGCATAACCACTAATATAAGATCAATAATGTGTACGTCGATAATATAAGACCGGTACAATTTATCAAATTATATGCACCCCGAGTCGAAGCTTGAAGGTATGAATTTACTCTATTCGATCACATATGGTTATTGGACGTGATTGTTGATCTCATAGGAATCACTTAACATTTGCATCCGGATCTCGAGCTTAGCCTTGCGTTCCGCCTCCCCAAGTAGCCCAAAGTCTTCCCAAAGTTATGACAAACCCTCATGAAGAACCGCAGATGAGATGAGGAAAAATCCCCAAAGCCTAAGCCCTGACCTAGGATTATTGCCCAGGTCTGTGCACCTTCAATCAACTGGGAACCTTCCCAGTCAACTGGCCATAGTCGATTGGTGGCATACACCAGTCGTTTGAGACTAGAAATTCCTGGGTAGTAAGCCCAGGCCAATAAGCCAAGTTGGCCACCTCTCACCAATTTGAGCCTCGTTTCTTCCGTCGCTTTTTCCGATGAGTCGCCTAACAATCCAAGCATGCCTCTGCTCCATTGGACCTCTTTCACAGTTGATCGATTTACATTTTGGAAGTGATTTCTTGAGTATTTGAAAATCGATTTTGATACCAAAATCCACTCTATGCACGTATAGAGTTCTATGGGCGAATATAATGATCTAGCCTTCGCTAACATGCTAGAACGAACTCAATTGACCCTTCACTTCACGTGATGCTCATATATGCGTCGATGAACTTGTGCATGCATAGATACACCTGTGTACACAAACACATGAAAACCTCACAAACCATGCTTCGATCATTACTGGAGCGATTATTCGACTCGATTTTCTCATGCAAGTTAGCGCATCCAGTGGCCGCTATAGCTACATAAGGTTAGTATTAGCATGATGACATACCTAAGATATTTCCACATATGTATACTCATATTTAAATAAACAATTAAATCATCTAACAATCAAATCCTACTTTTATTTACTAATTCTTTTAAATAAAAGTCAAATCTCTTTTCCATTATCTTATAAAATCATTTCGTTATTTCATAAAATATGAAACTAGCTTATAGATCATTTTAAGCCCTTTAAACCATTTTAAAAGTCATATTCTTATCTTCGATTGGTAATAAATACATAATAATATTTATGTTACTAGTATAACGATGAATTAGAGTTCAATTAATTTATAATCATGCTATAAATTAATATCACCGCTATCTAGCTCTATTTAATACGAATAGAAACAATATAAATATATGGAATTTTAAATAATTATCCCAGATATTTACTCAAACAAATCCAATCGAATGGAGAAATAATTTCATATATATATATATGTATGTATGTATGTATTTCTACCTCTATCAAGTAATATTTTTTAATATATAAAATTACAAGGATTTATACTCAAATACAAATTAAGAGTTATAATTCCACTCATCCAAACCGTAAATTCTTAATTGTTTGAATCTAGTCCAAGCCCATTCCATGTCGTTGGTAATCTCACTACAAGTGCAATGGGAAGACCGCGCCTTGATTGAAAAGACGAAATGTCACGCCGTTGATTCCATCGAACTTCTCTTTTCTCACTCACCACAATCTACCCAAAATAGAAGCTTGGCCCCACCTAGAGATTCGCGACCGGCTCAGCCTCGGTAGTTCCACAGTTTCGCACCCCTAATCAGCAGCTGCACCTCCTCAAAAAGCTCCCACCTACTCGCCTTCACAAGAGAAGAACAACGCCACTCCCCTTTATCCTAAAATCTCCTTTGTCTCCGGAAAATCATAACCCTAGCTATCGACCAAGGGACATGAACTTCGGCCATCACCGTCGCACCCTACATTGACTACGTAGATTTGAAGTTCTTCCCCATACGACCATACGAGTTCAATGCATCCAGGTTCATGATTTATCATTGATCGAAGCTCTCTATTTTGATTTTTGAAGGTGGGGAATAGGAGGAATGAAAAGCAAAAGGAGGAAAAACGAAAATAAGCAAAAGTATAAGTGTGGGGGTTTATTTATATATATATATATATATATAATTTTATTTCTCATATAAACCTTTACACGTTTCGAAGTCGTACGACCACTTAGCGCATTGGATCGCCATAAAACTCATTGGCGCACATCACCTTATTTTTCTAGTTTCAATGGTATAAATTTCATTGTTATCCAAGACAGCGCTTTAGGATGGTAATTTCACTCATCTCAATGTCGTTTTGGCCATTGAATCGCTCGATTCCAAATATAGCGATATTTATACTCATTTTGATTCACAATGTTGACCTGGACTCAATAGAGATGGTCATGAGTCCTAATTTGACTGTATGCAAAAAGTCATATTTAGGACCTTCAATTCAATAATGATTCAATATTTAAATATCCTATAATTAAAAATGCGGGTTGTTACATTCTCCCTCCTTACAAGGTCGTCTTTGAAATTCCTAAAGTAAGAAAATGTATACAAACCCTTGGGCTTTCAAATCCCCTCTTGTCTCAAAAAAATTGGCAGCACATCCGTTGTGCGGATAGCTCCACTAAAATCCCGAAACAACAAAGATACACACACACACACACGTCTCATATCCGAGGCATTTCATTTCTGTGGACATACAAGCATCTATACCCAAATCTACACTACAAATCCTACATAACTTTTTCATAGTAAGAGCATAACATTTAGATGCAAACAAAAGCAAGTAAGTAACCAAATAACCAACAGTTGCTTCCATGTACCTAAACATGTACTCAACAAAGAGGATTAAATACAATTGCCATATTAACCATGGACTTAAGCATGCCAAATCATATGTAACAATCATCTCACATAAACATGCCATATCAAACCATGTAACTTGCATTTCTAATGTAAGGAGCATAAAATTTAAACACGTGTAATTTTAGTATAGTGACCAATACTATCACAACTATACATGACTATCAATTGGAGAGTAAGCTCAAATAAGTCAATATCTAAATATACCATTGACTCTGAGTCACCACAAAAGGAAATAGACTCATATAGATCTTATCTCGACCCTTACAATGGCCATGGATGACATGATCTATTTTAGATAGTTATCGCTATCTCTCTCTCTAAAATACTTTAATATGAAATTTAAATTAAGATACATGCAAACAAACATACAACAAGTAGCAACAGACAAAAATAATTTAAAAATATACTACCAAACATACAAACCATGTAATAACTAGCAATACAATTTAATAACAAACACTAATCAAATAATAGTAAGCAACAATAAGCAATGATAAACAATCAACATGAAACAATAAATAACATATAAAATACCAATCATATAAAACAAGAAACAATGATAAATCAACAAAAATGAAAATCAATAAATAGCAAACAATAGCACACAATGACATAACAACAAGCAATGGTGAATAATAACAAGCATGTAAGGTAATGAAATAAACTGTTAAGACTGTATTGACACACACTACTGACCAACAATAGTCAAAACGCGCAGGGCGAATTATAAACTCCAACGAGTCACTCATCATCCAAGATGGATAAAATGCTTAAGTGGTGTAACTCCTTTTGTGAATATAATACATGAAATACCACTATAACTCCTGCTATGAAAAGGAAAACTTTTATGATATAGTGGATCACCAAGTCTAAAAACTCTTGAATAAATCCAATGAACTAAATCTTAATATTCCTGTCCCTTCCGAACAGAACTCATTCTCCAAAAGAAAAAATTATACTAATTAAATCATTATTTTAATGATGATGTATAGACACCTGGGTATGCCCGAGTTCAAACTCACCTTAACCGCACAATGTCAATAAGGATAATATGCTAAGTGTACTGTGACGCTCGCCTAGGTAAGTGTCATCTCGCTACTTAGAAGATTACCTGAATCGCCACAAAACTAGTTCAAAGGTCCTTCCTCGAACTATCCTAAATGACCTTATTTACTATGCTAAAATTTATAATGACTAAAGATCATCCAAAATGATACGATGCCTAATCCAGCCCTTCGTTCTCTTGTAAGATTCCTTTGTTAAATCTGGGTCGGCCACTTGACTCTTCTTATGCAAACTCTAATCCGGTTTCTTAGTCCGACTACTAAAATTCCCTCGCACAACCATAGTCGTGCCTCGAAAATCTCCTAGTCAACTCAAGAATCTGACTCAAGTACTCGCCTTTAAGAATCAAGTGAAAATCCCTTGCCTAACTAGTGCAAATCACCTAAAACCTTGTGCTCAAATTGGGGATTGGAAACTGGTACGTGAATGGATCGATCCTTAGAAGATATCCTTTTAGCACATGGGATTACTACCATCGCCTAAGATTTAGTTCATTGAATTCTAATACGAATGACTCTACACAAAATGTATAAGTCACCCGGACAATTTTTGCTCATTATTGGAGAACTACCGAACTCTACCTGGATACCGAATCCAAGTCATTACCGATCGACCCCACTTAATCTGGATGCTCATGCATCAAGTTCGAATGGCAGTATGCTCCATCATTTTACCTTAGTTTAACAATAAGGTTATTTATATAAAGTTAGCATTGTAGAAAAATTCACCTACTATGGCGTTTGTCAAGTTTAGCCTATCTACCAAGTAACCAGCAATAGATAAATACACCTCACAAGTATTGAAAGGAACAGAAGTGAGTACCCCAAATATAGAGCATACCCCACTACATAAGCTCCTTCCATTTCACTTGAGCAGTAGGCTTGCTAGGACCCGGTAATGCCCATAAGGCATAAGTCATCATTACTTACTTACCCATTGAAACTGTGTGAAATTCCTTCTTCAAGTGATCAAGCCAATCGCAATCAAAGCACTTGCGCTTCTCTTAGTTGGATGATATCTCATGGCGAAAGGCCACTATATGCCACGTCAGTGACATACTAGGCCAGCTTCTTCTTTGCATAAGCTCGATCTTTCTTGTATCTTGGTATCCACACTTCGGTTAAGGCTTCAATTGATTTCCACTTTCGCTACTTAAAATAGTATCTCGTTGGCTTTCTCATAGAGGAGAACCATTCCAATGAAACTTTTAAAAGTGGCCCTTAACAGGGATAAGACTAAGCAATGAATCTCCACCTAATTCGTTAAGACCCAAGGCAAACTCCTTGCCTAAGTACTAACCATCTCAATCTTGAATTCAACCAAAAGATCAAGTTGGTGAATATACTCCTTTACTGACAAGCTACCATACTACTAATGGATGAAACACTCAAATCGCGCCCCTCTCGATCTCAAAAATAAACCGAGGCTCAAGGCGATGCTTGGAATCAATCCAAGGCATGACTTACTCTTTAGCTCCCTCTACTATTATATTCCATAAGCCAAAGCCTTCCCATCCAGATGTTGGGAGAAAATCCTCTACAAGAGAACATCCCATAAATCATATTGGCGAGAGCCATATCACAAACACATGTCTTAGCTAGTGTCACAGCATAGCCTCGAAACTCGAAAACGGCTTTTCGCCAAGGTTAAAGGAATCCTGGCATAACTTTAGGAAGTTAAAAGCTGGTGGAGCAAGAAATACTAGTGCCCTAAGGCTACACCACCTTCATCACATAGCTGATACTGGAATGTTCATGGGTGGCAGAACATCTCGTTTGATAGTCAAATAGTCTTTGGAAAAATCAGGCATCCCATACTACCTATCCGTATTCGCTTTTGTACTCCACCCGCTCATAAGGATAGTCGGAGCGAAGGTGCCCCTAGGAACTAGTGATAGAAATAAATCAAAGTCTAGAGGATAAGTGGTGTATGCAGTATTATATAGTAAAAAAATAAAAGTACATGCTCTCAACGTATCACCCTCTACCAGTTTGTTTAACGCAAACAAGTATACTTGGCCCTAAGTATTGAACTTAGCTTTGATAGTAAGTGTAACAATCTGCCCATCGTAATACCCTGAAATCAGCACCGAATAGCATAAAAGATAGATTGCAGGGAAAGAAAATTTAAAACAAACATTATACTATGGAATATCGACAGATCTCACAGTGGAATGATAATATATAATATACTGAATATACATGAATATAATAGGATGAACAGTATATAAGAGACTATGCTTGCGGAAGTAACTGATAAATAAATATCAGTATATAGAGAGTCAGAATAGAACATCTGATATAATAAGTCTTTTATATAAATAACATCTGTCATGTACTACTACAATATCAAGTATATGTATCCAAGGTATCGCCTGCCCCTCCAAAGCTCCAGCTGCATCGCTCTGATAGCGTACCCCAAAAGCACCTGACTACCAAACTACTCAATCGAGTACCTGAGAGTTGTCATGACATAAACAGAAAAAGACAAAATACGGTCAGTTATAAATCCTAGTGTGAGGGGGATTATCCTAAAATATTGCATATTAAAACTATATGTAAATAAAAGGAACTATTACGGCATATCCGGCCCTCTCCACAATCGCGGCTCAAGATTAATACGAACTATCCATAAACAAGTAAACGAAACCTATCCAAAAGATAGCGAATCATAGCATAACCTGCTCTTCTCCTATAATCAACAAGTCAACACATCTAATATAATGCAACTAAAACATAACAATCATACTATAATAACGGTAACCGAATATCCAAAAGTAGGGTGATCTTAGTATACGTCTATCGCAAAGTACATAATGATTGTAAATGTAGCAGCAACAATAAAAGCCAACTAATAATATGCACATCAAAACAATGGAAATACAAACCAATACCTATCATTATTGATGGGTGGAGTCAACTATGGATATCTATCATAATCCAATAATTCCCTTCGAGAGTTCAAGATAAATAGAGTCAGTACCTAATCATACCATAGACCCTGAGCCACATCCTGAATGATGGGTCTCCTGTAAATCTCACTGTACTCATATAATAAGCTTTGGTGATATATGATCTACTCTAAATACTTGAAACCTATTCCCATAATAGATAGAGTCAGTACTTCAATGTACCATATACCTCGAGCTACATCCTGAAAGATGGGTCTCGTGTAGATCTCACTATACCCCTATAATGAGCTTTAGTGATATATGATCTACTCTAAATAATTGGGACCTTTGCGGATCACACCATAACCCTATAATGAGCTTTGGTGATATTTGATCCCGTAGTAGATGATTATCATCATCCCTCTCTAGGACATCAAGGATTTCTCAAATAACTTGTGTACGCCTCTTATTAAAAAAGAGAATGACGTGTCATGTCTTGTGTAATATGCTATTGAGACCACAAAGGAACACTAATTCCGTATATATATATATATATATATATATATATATATATATATATGCATACGTCAAATATAATATCACATAATCAAATACGCCTATCATTAACGAAGACCGATATCTTGTCATCGTCTATCCAAATAGATGGTCTCTACTGAAAGACCAATAATATGCATGGACACTAATATAAGATCAATAATGTGTACGGTCACTAATATAAGACTGATACAATTTATCGAACTATAGGTACCCTAAGTCAAAGCCCGCAGGTAAAAATTTATTACATCTGATCTTACATGCTTGTTGGACGTAATTATGTGACGAATCATCATACTAATCCCATGCCGGATCATTGATGATCCCATAGGAGTCACTTAACTTTTGTGTCCATATCTTGAGCTTCACGTTGCATTCTGCTTCCCAGAGTAGCCCAGAGTCTTCGCGAAGTTGTGACAAAGCCTCATGAAGAACCGCATACGGGACGATGAAAAATCCCCGAAGCATTACCTCTGACCTATGCTTATTGCCCAGGTTAGTGCACCTTCAGTCGACTGGGAAAATTCCCAGTTGAATGGTCTCATTTGACTGGTGGCATACACTAGTCGATTCAGACTGGAAATTCCTGGGCACTAATCCCAAGCCAATGAGCCAAGTCGGCCATCGCTCATCGGTTCGAGCCACGTTTCTTCCAAAGCTTCGCCTAATGAGTCGCCTAACACTCCAAGCATGCCTTTGCCCTATCGAACATCTTTCAGAGTTGATTGGTTGATGTTTCAAAAGTGTTTTCTTGAGTATTCAAAAACCGATTTCAATACCAAAATCCACTCTTTGCTCGTATAGAGTTCTACGGGTGAATATAACAACCCAACCTTCTTTAACATTCTAAAATGAACTGAATTGACCCCTCACTTCACATGATGCTCATACATGTGTTGGTGCACTTACTTGTGCATGCATAGGCACACCGTGTACATAAACTCGTGAAAATGTCACGAATAATGCTTTGGCCTTTACTGGAGTGATTATTCAACCTAGTACTCTATCATGCAACTTAGCGCACCTGATGGTCGCTATGGCATATGAGATTGGTCGTAGCATGATGAAATACCTGTATGGATATTTCCATACACGTATACTCATATTTAAATAAACAATTTAATCGTTTAACAATCAAATCCTACTTTTATTTATAACTCTTTTAAATAAAAGTCAAATCTCTTTTCTATTATTTTATAAAATTATTTCATTATTTAAAAAATATCAAACTAGCATATAGATCATTTTAAGCCCTTTAAACCATTTTAAAAGCCATACTCTTATCATCGATTAGTAATAAAATATATAATAATATTTATAATACTAATATAACGACGAATTAGAGTTTAATTAATTTATAATTATGATATAAATTTATATCATCGCTATCTAGCTTTATTCAATAGGAATAGAACACAATATAAATATACTGGATTTTAACCAGTTATCCAGTATATTTACTTAAATAAATCCAATCAAATGGAGGAACAATTTCACATATATATATAGTAATATTTTTCTATATATAAAATTATCAGGATTTTTACAGTAATATAAATTCAGAGCTATAATATCGCTCATCTGAGCTGTAATTTCTCAAATGTCTGAATCCAGTCCAAGCCCATACTATGTTGTAGATAATCACACTATTAGTGCAACGGCGAATACCGCATCTCGATTGAACCTCGTATGCAAGAGATGCGAATTAAATACGGAATGAGATTTATTAAAATAATTAAACAAGTTAATTACATTAATCCCTTTTTAAATTATCTTCCCTGAAAATCCATTTTCATCCCCTGTACATGCACGAGAACCCACTCCCCATCATGCATGCACAAACACTGATACAGATTTCTGCTCGACGAAACGTCACACCGTTGATTCCATCGAACTTCTCTTCATGCACTCACCGCCATCAACCCAAAAACTAAAAGCTCGGCCCTACCCAGAGATTCATGACTTGCTCCTATCCTTGGCGGTCCAACAGTGTCACACCCCCCAATCAGCGGCCGCACCTCCCCAAAAAGATCCCACCTACCTGCCTTCACAAGAGAAGCACAATGCCAGTCCCCATTTTGCCTACAAACTCATGTATCTCCGAGAAATCATAATCCTAGCTATCGACTAAGGGACATAGACCGTCCATCACCACCACACCCTACGTCGACCATATAAATTTGAAGTCCTCTACCATACGAGTTCAACACATCCGGTCTCATGATTTATCGTTGATCGAAGCTCTCAATTTTTGTTTTTGAAGGTGGAGGCTTGATTTTCGTTTACTGGAATAAGAAGGAACGAAAAGAAAAAGGGAAAAATTGAAAATGAGGAAAGTATAAGTTTGGGTTTTTTTTATATATTTTATTTGATTTCTCAAATAAACCTCTACGCGTTTCGTGCTTGTACGACCACTTAGTGCATCAGATCATAATGAAACTCGTCGATGCATATCACCTCGTTTTTTTGGTTCCAACGGTACAAATATTTTTACTACATGAGATAACGCTCTAGGATGGTAATTTTATGCATCTCGATGTCGTTTTGGCCATTAGATTGCCCGATTTGAAATATATAGATATTTATACTCATTCTGATTCGCAACGTCGACCCAGACTCAACGAAGGTGTTCTCGATTTCTAATTTGACTGTATGCGAAAAGTCATATTTTGGAGCTTTAATTCAAGAACGATTCAATATTTAAATTAATCGTTTAAATATCATATTGTTAAAAATTTGGGTTGTTACAATTGGGACGCCTGAACTATAGTGATGGTTTCTTGGGATTTCACACGCGAATGGAGATAATTTAGATCACTGGCTATTTTTCCCAATTTTTGTGATCCTATTCACTAGGCCAAATCGCACATCATTGCTCTTGATGGGAATGAGGCTGATGGCACCAGCCTTTGTGCCGCTGTTGGTGTTATGGTCGTTGGAATTATTGGCCTCGGTTTCACAGTTGTTACTTTGCATATGAGTAGATTAGATGTTTTAAAGAGGAAAAAGTGATGAAAGTTCAGAGCTTTCAGGTATGTCTCTCCTTCTAGCGCCCATATGTTGACTAGATTCTAAACAACCTCCGAATTATAATCAGATGTAGATTTTAGCTAAGTTTACTTATTAAAACCATGGTAAGAAATGTGAAATGAGGCATTTTAGAGAGTAATAATTACTCCAATTAAAGTAAATAACATAAATGTATAGTGATTCAGTATTAGCAAAGATCTACGTCCACTATAGTTGATGTTTTTATTGCTTGGAGCTTTAATTACAAGAGAAATAATAATGTCTATTATGAGAGCTTTTGATCTAGCAAAATGTATGTCTTGAGAGTAGAAAATTCGGTCTTTGTAAAAGTGCATAAGATCATTTATTTATAGCTGAAGAGATCATGTCTTGAAGGGTTAAAATTGATGCCTTTGGTGAAAAGTATCCACATGATCGTTGATCATGATCTATAGTTTATATGGAATCCAATGTGGACTCCGTGTGTAGAGATTGGCTTAGATGCATGATAGCTGGCGAGTCAAATAATGGTGTGCTTATGTATGAGGGAGAGCATGGACCGGGGAGTGGTTATTGTACAGTGGCGCTTTTTCCAGGTATGCGCTGAAGTATAGATAGTGGTTGTTCTACAATGATGCTTTCGTCAAAGAATAGTGCTGTTATGCCACTTTTTTGGGGAACAATATGGGGTTGCTGCCTGTTTTTGTAGGGGCCAGCAGAGACTTTTAGCGGAAGTCTTCCAAATCATGACAAAATGGAGAGTGTAAAGAGGAAAGTCCTCAATGGAATCTATGGAAAACATGGAAAGACACGATGGAACCCATGAGAGGCCAAGGAGTTTCGGCAAGTGATGTTGTCTTACTATGACTTGGTTATTGGGTGATGGAGTGGGGAGGCGCCGTTTTGCGAGGATTGAAGCTTTTCATTAAACTAGAGGATATGGTGGGCAAGGTCTTGGATTTATGAAAAGTAGGTTGACCAGCTCTTGGTAGTTGGAGTGTTGAGGGTGGACATGCCAATGGGCTGGAGATGGTACTGGTCGATCTGTGTTATGTGGCCCTATGTTGTTAGGCTTCGACCTAATAGACCCGTTTATACTTTCGGGAGAAAAATGTGAAGCACTTAGTCTCCATTAAAATATTGAAATTACCAATTTTTAGAATAATAAAGAGATTTGGCAAATATGATTAAGTGGAATAAGTAGAGATCAATTAATCCATGATTAAGAGCTATATGAGATCCGTTTTGGAGTTATGCTAATATCCGTAATAGCCTATAAACTAACAGGTAATTAATTAGGGAAATTAATTATAAGAATAAAGGTTAATTGATTGAGTTAATTCATTAAATAAGAAAATTAATGAATTAAAGAAGGTACGTGTGTGTGTCTATGTGTGTGTATATATATATATATGAAGCATTTATTTACTTGTTGTATATATATGCGAGATTAATTTAAAAGAAGGAAATCATTGGTTGAAAATTTAAGAAATCCAATTAAATGGGATATGATTATATTTGACCATATGTATTGTGGGAAAATATAAACATCCGAATGACAAAAACTTTTATTAAGAAGAAATTTTTAATTTATAGTTAAGAGTAATTGAAATTAATTAAATTTGGTCATATGTATAAAGGGGAAATTATTAACTGCTAACCAAGGGTAAATGAGAAAAAAATTAGATGCGACCATATGTGAGTTAAATTTGAAATGAGAGGATATGTAAAGAGGGCAAAAATGTATAAATGGGGGTAAGAAAGCCTAAAACACTCACTATATAAGTGCCACTAGACAATCACTCTCCTTATTTTACATTCATTCTATACAAATTAAAACAAAAGAAAATAGCTGACCGCCTTTGTTTTAAAAGAAGAAGAAAAGTGATAAAGCTAAGGAAAACCTAAAGCTTTTAAAGATCAAAGCTAAAATGAGAAATTATGTGAGGAATACTAAACCCTTTTTACCATTTTCATTGTGTTTGATTTTGATTTTGATTTTGATTGAGTGTTTAAATGAGACAAATTAGGTTTTAATGAATGTTTTGGAAAAAATAAACAAACATGGGATGTTTAGATGTATTCCCTAACTCTAATGATTTTGAGATACCATGGAAATTTAACAAGATGGATGAAACATGTTTTTAGAAGTGGTATTTTGTTTTGGAGGATTTTCCAACGTTAAAATATTTAGTTTTGAGCTTTTAAAAGGACCCATTTATAAAATAACTAAGAGAAAAATGGTTAAATATGGAAATATGGTAAAATTTGTTAAATTGATTATTCAAGAATTTTTGGAAATTTATAAGTATTTTTCTAAGTAAGAATAATAATTTTTGAAAGTATAATCGAAATGCTGAAACTAAAGAAGATGCCACCGAGGCCAAAATAATGCATGATATTTACATGACTTAATGATAAGGGGACAAGATCGCATAATATTGCGTAAAGTAATTAAAGGACACTATCACTAACAAAAAGTGGAGTCTGAACGTATCTGATGGTAATGAGCAGAAAGAATGGTAATAAATGTGTCAGACTTTGTCTAAAAACAGAGCTGAAGTGGCAGCCAAACGTTAAGAAAATGAACTAAGCATCTAGCATCAAGGGTACTGAATTGCCATAGGTATTGTTGACTTTTGGGGAGAGTTAGTATTAGATAAGGTAGTACTATGCTAAAAAGGCGAAGCGTTGTCAAAGGTTTGAAGTCCAAGGGTGTAGATGAGAACTGCGTTGACAAGACCAAAGGTATAGTAGGGTACTATGCCAAAAGGAACATGAAAAAAGGTATTGTTAGGTACTACGATGAAAGGAACCTAAAACCAAAACTTAATATAAGATAATTAGAAAGCCTTGAGAGCTTAGGAAGAACAAGTAGAAGAAGAACTCACATAAGAATACGAGTTCCGAGGGGTTATTGATGCCAAGTAGGGACGCTTACTTGAATGAACACCAAAGGAAGGTGAGGAGAGGCATACAACTTCTAAAGGGACGTGTGACGTTTGGGCAAGTTATATGCTCTCAAACTACATGTGGCCGATTCTTTGCTCTGTGAACTAAACAAAAACGAAAATGCATGCGGCTGGTTCTTTGTAGTATAAATTAGATAAAACCAAGATTGCATATGGCTAGTTCTTTATAATAGAAATTAAATAAAACTGAGACCGCATGTGGCTAATTCTTTGTAATGTAAATAAAATAAAATCAAGACTACACGTGGTTGGTTCTTTGTAGTATAAATTAAATAAAACCGAGACTGTAGGTGGCTGATTCTTTGTAGTATAAATGAAATAAATAAATAATTCCATATGGCCGGATATTTTCTTTATAAACTAAAGAGAAAACTGAACTGCTTAGAGCTGTACTTCACTGTTCAAATGAAGCCAAATTATGTTAGAAGTGCATTTCGGAAGTGAGGAATACAAAGGGTGCGCTTGGAAACTAGACCGTAGGTGAAGCACCTTCGGTAGTAGGGTTTTCATGCGTAAATTTGGAGTGAAGGGTCTGGTCAGAGGTCTACCAAGGCCAAAATCACTTAAGGGGTTTCGGGATGGCCAACATTTGACTTATGTAATGCTTATTTGCATCTATTTTTGTTTTTTATACTAGTGAGGGGAATCCCATTCCGTATATAGCAGTGTGGTCACACTATATGTTATGTTTTGGGTAAGGTATTATTCACACTAGGCTTTATGTCTGACTCGTGTCTTCATTATTGTTTTCCCTAAAAATTCATAGGTACTCATTTAAGCTGGTTGAGTTTATGGGTTTAGGCATGTTATCTTAAGAGCCGAAGGATGAAGATCGAAGGTGAAGCTGGAGGCTTAGTTAGTTAATAAAGAATGTTCACTTCTGCTATTTTAAGAGTTCGAGGCGACATCATCATATATCGGTCTGACTCTTTACTAAGTTATTTTCTATTGTAATTTAACCCCAGGGTGGGTATGACTTTGGGGTTGATCTGAAAAAATGTATGTAATAAATATTAAGACAAATTATTATGTAATATGAATATTTTAGCTGCTTTGCATACTTAGACTGTTATTCTTATATACTAAACTCACTTATGTCACTTGAAAGTAATTCTGGTGATGACTACAACATCATTGACATTCATTTTTAGGTCTTAAAGTAGGGAACGTTATAGTTCGATATCTGAGCTTTGGTTAGGGGACATATAAGTAAAACAGAGCTAGATATAGGTCAGTATTTTATTAGAAAGGACACCTTAGGGAGGGTATATGCTATTATATATAAGTACTTGTATTTTGCTATATATATAGAGATGGATATATCTATGCTTATATTATTGTTTCACTCTCTATCTTTGTGTTTCTATTGAAGACTTGCTCAATAGAAAAGCAAGATGGAAATAAGGAGTGGATGAGCTATGGTAGAAGGAGCAAATGCAAGGAAGGAGACGAAGAGTACACATACCAATAAGAGAAATGAAGGTGAAATGCCAAGTGTAGTTGAGGCTGAAGCTGCACAGTTAGCTAATGTGGTATGGATGTGGATGCTTTGTTTAGGCAGTTTATGATGCAAATGATGAGGGAGAGTATGTTGGAGGTTGTGGAGCCAAGGCCTATAGCAGTAACGGAGGACTTCTTAAAGCTGAACTAAGACTATAGAAACTTGGTAGGAAAGATGTTTACGGGGAGGAGCCCGTGGTTTAAGTGCTGAATTGGTTTAGAGTCTTTGAGTAAATATTTGAAGACATAGGATTAAATGATGTGTAGAGGAGAAGATTAGCATCAAGGAAATTGCATGAAGATGCGCTAGATGGGTGGGAGACACTAATTGTCGAGACTCATGAGGAGGAAATTGCCTAGGTGTATTTTAAGGAGAGGTTCGAGACTCAGTTTATATCCGAGTCTCAAGGGAGCGTACTACTGTGAGATTCTATAGACTTGAAGTTGGGAGACCTTACAGTTGAAGGGTACACCCATAAGTTCAACTCTTTGGCTAAGTATGGCATAGAGATTGTCAATACCCTATTGAAGAAAAAAGAGAAGTTCATAAGGGGTTTGATGCAAGATCTCAATCATAAGGTGATGGCTCACTTCAAATCTCCTTTTGAATTCGTTTTTGACATGGCCCAAAGGTATGATGGGATCTATTAGGAATAGGAATAGTAGAAATGAAATCTAAGGTAGTGCAGAAGAAGAACTTTACTCCGTATACAAAGGCAAGAAGACTGGGCCGAAGGGAAGGGGCGGAGAAGTGACTATTGTAGAGGTTGTTTGTTTTAACTGTAAACCAAAGGGGCAATATGCGATAATGTGTCCAGCCCCGAAGAATCTTGGAAGTGTGAAGTGCTTCAAGCATGACAAGATGGGGCATTTGAAGAGGGACTTCCCAGAGCTTAAAGCACTAGTTTATGTTTTACAGGGGCACGGGGAGGGTCCCTCAACGGTAGAGAAAGGCAAGAATGCCATTTCGGAAAGTATGATTTTGATTTCTGGTATTTCAGTTAGAGTACTGTTTTATAACGATGCTACACACTCGCTTATGCTATAGACTTGGGTTAAGGGTTTCCTATCTAGTCACTTCTATATGTGTAGCGAATCCGATAGAGAATATGCCACTCTTGGATAGAGATGCACTGACTTAGGGATTGATTTAGGTGGGTGTAAGTTTTTGTGTGAGACCCCTACGTGTTTGATTTCATAGGCTTTGGGGTTATTTTAGGGATGGATTGGTTGGAGAAGTAGTATGCTAGAATATACTACACCAAAAGAATAATAGCCTTGAGTCGCCCATACTGAAAATGAAAGAGTATTTGTAGCTAAGTAGTTAATATCGGTATCGGGTACATGTTGATCAAGTACCAATATGAGATATTTTAAAATATTGTGATAAAATCGGATAATATGAGTGATATATTGGACATGTGTAGAACATGTTATAAATCATATTGTACTATTTTATAATGTTACAATGAGGATATGTTTTTAAATATTTGGATCAATATTGCCAAATTATAGTTAAAGAGTGATTGCATGTAGTTTACATATTAAAATATGTTTATGGGTATATTCTATCAAACATAAGTCACAGAATAAGCTTATAAAAATTGAGAAATTTGTATAATATGCATCGTTATTATTTTATTCATTTTTATACTATATTCATTTTTTAAGTCATCTAATCATCTATATTAATTTGCATTTTATTTTATATTTATAGTTTATTCGTTTTCATTTTCACTTAATTTATCAAATAAGTAATGTTGATTTCACATCGATTACAACTTCTAGCTTATTCTTCATCGATTTCAAATGTATACCACTCTTCAAAGTTTGAGCTCTTGGTGAATGATAATAACTAATAAAATCAATTTTCATAGCCTAACTAATCAATTAGTAACGGTGAACCAAAATTTAACTAAAAAGAGAACTAGCACTTAAGCGATCCAGTTTTTAAAGGTAAAGTCTTTACACGAAATAAAACAAATAAAATAATGGAAAAGATAGAGTTTTTATTAAAAGATGAATGAAATAGACTAAAAAAATTATGGTTAAAACTAAAAAAATTAGTGCATTAGGATTTCTACGTATTGTCATTCACTATATACTAAAAACAAATATTGAGAATGTAAAGATATTTATGTGTAAATTTATTTTCTCCAAGGTATGCAATAACGAATGATATTCTTCAAAAATATCGGGTATTTTACATATATCAACAAATATCGGACGATATATAAGTAACAATATTTTAAATAATATTTTGGAAAAAATATCGGTTAAGTAGCGATATAAGATATATCGATGATATATCAGCTATATTATCCGATATTTACTGCATAGATTTGTAGTTTCAAAAGAGTTTAAAACTTGGTACATGAGTGTTTTGTTCGCTTTAGCTTCAAAGTAGGAAGACCTTATTATAGTAAGAGTGGCGAAGGAATTTCCTAATGTGTTTGAACTAGTCTCGAGGTTGCCACCCCTGAGAGCGGTGGAGTTTCATATAATGTTGTTACCGAGAGCCGAATCATTTAGCTGACCCCCCAGCAGAATGCCTTGAAAGGAGATAGAGGAGATAAAGAAGCAATTGGTAGAGTTAGAAGGAAAGAGATTTGAAAGGCCAAGTAGTTCATCTTAGGGATCTATGATAGTATTTGTGAAGAAGTCTGATGAGTCTTTAAGGTTGTGCATGGATTATCAGAAGATGAATGAAATAACGATGAAGAATAATTATTCTTTGCTAAGAATTGATGGTTTATTTGATTAGTTGAATGGAGCTAAAGTGTTTTCACAACGAGGCTTGTTTGGGATTCCATTGGTTGAGAGTTTCGGAGGATATTGTTCTGTTAACTGAATTTAGGATGAGGTATGGTTGTATGAATGGTTAGTAATTCGGAGTGACCAATGCACTTGCGTTCTTGGTAGACTTGATGGAAATAATTTTCTAAGACTAGCTGGATATATTTGTGTTGGTATTCATAAATGACATCTTAGTATATTCAAAAGACAACGAGGAGCATGCAGTTTTGCTACGGCTTGTGCTGGAGACATTGAGATAGCATAAGTTAAAGGAGAAATTTTCTAAGTGTCATTTTTGGAGAAGGGAAGTGAAGTTTCTAGTCCATGTGGTTTCAAAAGGGTGTTTGGCGGTAGACTGTTCGAAGGTTGAACGCATTAATTGGATAAAAGAGATCCGAGACTGTGATTGAAGTCAAAGTTTGGTGACAGACTGTTTGAAGGATGACGCGGTAAATGGATGAAAGAGACCTTAGACTGTGACTAAAGTGCGTAGTTTCTTAGGCTTGGCTGGTATTATCATAGATTCAGTAAGGACTTCTCTCATGCAGCTGCGCCAATGATAAAACTGACTCAGAAGAATGAGAAGTTTGTTTGGATGAAGGAGTGCGAGATGTCATTCTAAAGTTAAAACTTTGGTTGACAGATGTTCCTATGCAAGTAATGCCCAAGGGGAATGATGATATGACCGTATATACAAATGCATTGGGTTTGGGTTATGAGCGGTGTTGATGTAAAAAAGCAAGGTAATAGCCTATGCATCTAGGCAGTTGCGGCCCCATGAAGTTCGATACCCTACTCATGACTTAAAGTAAGTATTTTTCTTCTTTGCATTAAAGATTTGGAGACATTATCTCCTAGGAGAGAGATTTGAGCTATTTACTAACCACAAGTCCTTGAGATACTTGTTCTCTAAGAAGGATTTGAACATGAGGCATCAAAGGTGGTTGGAGTTTTAGCATCTTATGATTTTGGGATAGAATATACCTCAAGGAAGGGTAATAAGGTAGCCGATGCCCTAAGCCGAAAGCATCAGAATTGTGTTTTGTAAATAATTAGAGAATGGGATAAGTTAGAAACACTGTCTACCTATAATGTGCAGTTTTGATCTAGTGCATGTCCAAGTAGCATTAGCGGAATGCTATCATGCTTAGAAGTTCAGCCTGCATTAGTAAAACAATTGGCAAAATGCAGAAGGGATATCATATTTGCATCGAGAGAGTGAGAAGCCTCGGGTCAGAAACCGAGGCGATCTAGCTAAAGGGGTTCAGTGTGGATAAAGAAGGAAGACTGCGAAAGAAAGCAAGGTTGTATGTACTGGATGTAGGGAGACTTCAGAAAGAAGTATTGGACGAGTGTCAGCGTTCAAAGTTCACCATTCACCACGAAGGTACTAAGATGTACAGAGATATGAGGAGAAGTGGAAGGAATAAAGAAGGATGTGGGAGAGTATGTGAGGAGATGTCTCATATGCCAATAAGTAGAGCATCAAAAGCCAAGTGGACTTTTGCAGCCTTTTGAGGTTCTAATTTAGAAATGGGATTCAGTATCTTGATTTTATGGATAGATTACGAAGATCTAGAGCAGGGAATGAAAGTATATGGGTCATAGTTGATAGAGTAACTAAATATGCTAATTTCATTCAAGTAAAGGCTACAAGAACGACATCGAAGTTAGCCAAGATATATATTAAGGCAGTAGTAAGTCAGCATGGAGTGCCTAGCACTATTGTCAGTGACAAAGACCCACTACCCACTAGTGATTTTAGTGCAGTTTGTGGAATGCATTGGGAACAGAGTTGCGCATGAGTTCTGCGTACCATCTATAGACGAATGGGCAAACCGAAAGGATCAACTGGGTTCTTGATGTTTTACTTAGATCCAGCATTTTAGATTTTGGGGGATCTTCGAAAGATCACTTACCACAGTTTTCATGTAGCAACAATTATCAAAGCAGTACTGGGATGACACCATTTGAAGCATTATATGGAAGGCCGTGTAAGTCACCCGCATGTCGGTTAGAGATGGAAGATAGACTCGTATTAGGGTCGGATGTAGTAAAGGATGCCATAGTGAAAGTAGAGCCGATCCAAACTAGAATGAAGATAACACAGTCTAGGAAAATGAGTTATGCCGACAAGAGGAGGAAAGAACTAGCACTCTAGGGAATGGGGTATTTGTAAAGGTTTCTCAGATGCGAAGTATGATGCACCTTAGGAAAGTTGGAAGTTAGCATCGAGACATCTAGATCTGTTTCCGATTACAGAGAAGGTCGAAAGAGTAGAGTATAAAATAGAGCCGTCAAGGGCTTTTGTGAGGATCCAAAATGTGTTTCATATATCACATTTGCTGTAACGACCCGATATTTTCAACCATTCGCATCCGCACATGTCGGACTTGAATTGCTTAAAGAATAAGATCGATGTGGATTTCTGGGGTAAATCAACATTCGATCTCAAGAGATAGAATTTGGGATAATAAGAGATACTAGCATCTAAACCGAGGATATAAAATCTTTGGTGGATCGATGCTGTTGTAAAGGAGTTTCACCCATTTACAAATCAATTTGAGATTGGCGGGACCGCCGACTCATTACAAAGATCCTTCGAAGTGGAGTTATGGGATACTCCAGAATCAAAAGAAGATGAATAGTGAGGGACACGAATGGATTTTTGGAACCGTAGGGAACGTTCCAAAATTAAAAGGAATCGAGTCAAAAAGGAAGAGATTTAAACTTGAATGAAAGTGATTCTGTAAATACATTTACCACATATGCTGAGTTTTGCCTAGAGCTACCAAAGCTCTGATACCAACTGTAACGACCCGATATTTTCAACCATTCGCATCCGCACATGTCGGCTTGAATTGCTCAAAATACCGGGTTGTAAATAAAATTTGGCATATCTCAGAATATACAATAAATAAATAATCAAAGAACACAGACACAGAGTATTTAATAATGCAGCGGAAGTAAAAGAGATAGTAGTTCATGAAGCTACTATATAAATATAAAAGATACATCAGAGTTAAACAAGATACAACAGAAGAGTAACAAGATACATCAGGTACAAATAAGAATACATCACTGGAATCACTGGATACTGAAAGCAAGATATATGGCTGGATCTTCAAGCAAGGCTCCAACTTCGAAGGTGAGTCTTGAATGCTGAATCACTCGGTCTGACTCGAGCGTAAAGCAAAACACAAAACACTCGATTCAGGACATAAATACTTATGAACTGTAAATCAACTCAAGTGAACAGTAACAAAAATGCATCAGTAACTTAAAGGATGCTTGGGATCGCCCATCCTCTAAGGATCCGTTAAACTATTTACTATGTAGTAATATTGCGCTATTATAATAATGTCTAATCATAAAATAAACATAATTTTAAATAGCGTTAAGGCTTTACATTTTCCACCTTAACACGTAAAATGCCAATAGTCTACACAGTACCTGCATACCTCGAAAGGCTATGAGAAGATACTCCATAGGTACGACACAAATAGAAACTCGTAGTAAAGCTCGATATGGTAGGTGACACGGCACACAAGGCAATGCCAGGGTAGGTATACCAATTACGCACACGGACTGATGGAAACGCATAGCAGCCACTACCGCTCCACCTCAAACAACACTCACAAATCAAGGGGTGCACCCAAACAATCACAAAGTAATAGAATGGTATCGAAGAAGTGCGTCCGATAAGAGGTGCTACCTCATTGGCCCGAGATCGCTCCTGTTTTAGCCACCTTATGCCATATCACGGGAGTTGGGTCTACGTATATACCTTAGGATCGTCGCCACCATCCTACTTCATTATGGAAACTCCACCACGTACACAGTTGTCAAAGTGGTTTTCGGTATCGACAGAGAGTATGTCCATATATATCCGATCCCGGTCTCTTTAACAACCAATCGTTATTATAACACCGTGGTCATTTCAAAATAGTTCATACTTCAAAATCAAATCATTTCATTTCAAAACTATATTCCTTTCAAAATAGTTTATACTTCGAAACCAAAACCATTTATATTTCAAAACTATATCCAAATCAATATGATATCATTTCCATTTCAAACATATATTCAGCTTTCAAAAATCATAATACTTTCAAAGTTATAACTCTTTCGAAAACCAAAATACTTGAAATCATTACACTTTGAAAATCATAACATTTCGAAATTCATACATTTTAAAATCATGGAACATTCCTTTAATTCTTTACATTTCTACAAACTTATTCAATTAAACCCAAATTTCAAATTTCCAATTTAATTCAATTCAAACCATCAGTTTCAATTCCATTCAGTTTCCAACAAACCATTTCAAATCTTACAAATTTCAAATATAGATTTGATCCACAAAATAAACTATTCAATTTTTAGTATACTTCAAAGCTTTATTATTCCACATTTTAAAATTACATTTTAAAATTTCATATATCTCAAATTTAACTTCATTTTTACTTAGTCTTGAAAGGTTCATTTTATAAATCCAATATCATTTAAATAACTCAAATTACAAGTAAACCAAATATCCTTTCATACTAATACAAACTTCAAATATTCATTTAGCAAAATCAAATATCATTCTAAATTCATATTCTTTATCAAAATAAAGATCAAATCATTTCCAAACCATTTCAATCATCAAAAATATCATGTCCTTTCAAACCCTCATTATTAAATCATTGTTTGAATTCAAATTCGAATATTTAAATTTAAATATCATTTTTAAGTCAAATAAGTCATTCATTTATTATTTCAAATATCAATACAAAACACATTTCAAAATTCCATTCAAAATTTCATTTATCTCATCACATTTCCTTCCATTTAACACATAACAAAATAAACATTATCTAAATTCAAATTCAATTTAAATTTCTTAGGAATTCAAATTTAGATATTTAAATATATTCAAAACTCCTTAAGTTTTCACAAATAATCAATTCCAAAAGTTAAATCATTTAACACTTTAAAATATAACTCAAAACAGTGTTAAAATGTATATATTTCACAACATTGTTAAATTATAGCAACGACGACATTTTAAAGTGCTATCGTAGCTAATAGTTTCCAAATGGTTTAGTTCAAGAATAACGGCATTTATAAAATGCCGTAATAGATATTTAGTTATTTTAAACATAGTTAAGTTCAAAACAACAGCATTTTAAAATGCTGTCATAAGACTACAACATTTTAGAAATGCTATTAATAAAATTCCAGATTTTATTATAACTTTCAAAAACAATAAAACTTCAAAAAATTTCTATTTAAATTTATAAATCATATTTCTAGACTTCAAAATTTCACATTTAAATCAACTTAACATATGATTTATCACAACTAAATTTTATAATTAAATACCAAATTAAAACTCACTTTCATTTGTTAAGTCAAAATTTCACTGTTTTCTTAACTTATAAATTTAATAAAACTTAACATTTTACTTTAAATATCGTTTCAAAACTTTAAATTAAATTTCCATTATTTACTTACAATTTGAAAAAAATATAATTTAAAGTCAAAAATCACATTTACTTCAAATTTACTTACTTAAATTCATAAGTTCAATATTTAATATTTAGCCATCTTAAAACTATAAAATATATATTTTTAAATCAAATTTCAAACTTTTTAACAATTCATATCTATAGAAAAATCATTTAAAATTATACCACGGGGTCTGTATATAATTTTCTAACCTAGGTCAAGTGATACAAATATATATCATTTCAATCCGCAATTTAAAGGAAAAACCAGGTTCTATCATTTCAAACCCGCAATCCCAAGTCAAATAAAATACAATAAAAATCGCTCAGGCCTATCATTTCAGCCCATAAAGATTTTTCCCTATTCTAAAGTCCATTCGGGTATGTATCATTTCAACCCATAGTGATTCTATTCTAACAGGGAACTTGCAGTGTGATCATATACATAAACAATTTACACTAACATGTCAAAGTCACAATATACTGTCACATATCATATATATCAGGTGATAATTAACAAAGTTAACATAGTAATAACATGGAATAACATATCATAATATCATCATTAACGTTCATAACATTTTATTTACTAATCACTTGTCATCCATTCACAAATTTCATAAGTATAAATGTCAGAGTGAGACAGACTCACCTTTATCAAAGCTAGAGACCATTACGACACACAAGAACGATTCCAAAGGCACGACAAGCATGATACATCACGACTTTGATTCAAGTGAGCAGAGAGCCAAGATGTTGATCTTGTAAACAACCAATTAACACAAACAATATAAATATATATATACAATACAAGGATAAAGTGAAACAAAAAGGAAACTAGAATAAACAAAGAAACAAATGGCTTAACCATGCTTTAACCTCTCAAGTGCTCAGCCATGAAGGGTCTTGGGCTCAGCCATGATCAGGTTTAGACCTGAAATGCTTGGCCAAGGTGGTTTACATGCATGTTAAGCTCGGCCATAGAGGAAGATGGCAAGGCAAAACAAGTGGAAGGTGAAGGCAAGCAAGTGGAAGGGTTTGGGTCAAAGAATGGAAGGTTTTGGTGCACCTATGCTCGGCCTATGTTGCTAACATGGCTCGGCCATGTTCATTTCAGGTCAGGTCAGAGGTGGAGCTGATGGTTATAGGTCATGGCGGCAAGTGGTGGTGGTGTTAGAGGTGGTGGCCAAGGCTAAACATGAAGGTGATGGTGGAAATGGCTTGGCTAGGCATTGTTTTGGAGTATTGCAATGTTTTTGTGGTGGAAGCTCATCTAGATGGTCACAGCCAGATCTGGTCAGAGGTGAGGGGTGGTTTGCTGTGTATGATGAGGAGAAGGAGATGGTGGTGGTGGTCAGTGAAGATGATGGTGGTTGTGGCCGAGCAAAGCTAGAGAGAAGAGGAGGCAAAATCAATGGAAAAGAAGAAGAAAAGAGAAAAATGGAAGCCATTACTTACATTTTTTTTCTTCAGAAATGAGGAATGCCGTGAATGGTGAAGTGTTGGGAAGTTATTCACGTGATTTAGCAAAGAGAAATGTATGGCTATGCTAGAAAATGAAAGGCCAAGGTAAGTGAAAAGACAAGGATAATGAAAAGTCACAAGGAAAATGAAAGGTTTTGACTCTTTGTATTTCTATTTCTTTAAATCAAAATAAAGCAAATAAATTTCAGTAAATAAAAATAAAAATCTGAACAAAATAAAGTGAAAAATAAAATAAATATATAATTTAAGTAAAAATATAAAATAATTAAGAAAATAGCTAATATATTGAAACTAGCATTTAAAAATATAAACAATGTACAATAAACATTTAAAAATTATAACAACACTTTTAAAAATGTTTTAAAAATAAAAATATATATATAACATGTCATATTGCACATATATTAAAATTTAGAACAAGATATGACAACCAAAAATATTATTTATATAAATTAAAATAAACAATTTTGGTAAATAAAACAATTTACACACAATATTGTAAAAAGCATAACTTTCACAATATAAATCGAATTTCAACGAAACGAAAAGCAGTATTCTTGAAATTTTATTTAATTTCAAAATAAAAGATAAAATTAAAAAATTCAAATATTTAAATTTTAAATTTAAAAGTCAAAGTTTGACCAAATTGACCGAATTCATATTTCTGGAAAATATTCTATTTGGTCATGTTTGGAATTCTAATTTACATCAAAATCAAAGTTTATATTTAAAATAACAAAAAATATTCATTTTATTAAATAAAATAAAGTTTTTAAATCAGGAATTAAATTAAGATAATTAAAATATATAATTAAAATAATCACAAAATACAGGGTTGTTACACTCTCCACCACTCAAAACTTTTCGTCCCCGAAAAGGAATGAGGTACGGGAAAACACAGAAAAAGATAGAATGAAATAAGATTAAGACAAGATGACAAGAAGATCGAAATTATACCTGATAACTGTTGTTATAGGTAAGTTTATCAAGGTGGAGATGAACTTCCCAAGATCCTCCAGAATCAAAAACACAAGCACGAAAAAAATCTTCTAGAATCTGGTTCATCCGTACCGCTTGACTGACGGTCCGTGGATGGCAAGCAGTGCTCAGATTCAAAATGAGTACCAAAGATTATCAAAGATTATAAAAAGATTTCTAGACAGACTGATATAAGCAATAACCTTCCCATTCTGTAGCAAGATAAGGGAAATAAGGACAACCAAAAGATAGTTTGAAAAACAAAATAAGATAATAAATCTGAAACCATGAAAATTTCAACTTAAATTGATAACTAATTTTAAACAAGTTAAATAAATCTTAACTATCTCTAATTTCATTATCTTATCATTCAATTTTCTTAATTTAACAATCTCTAAAATCATGGATTTGAAAAATCATTTATTATACTCAAAATGTACTCAATAAATTTAATTCTTCTTTATTCCTAATTAAAATTAAATTTATTCCTCAATATATTTTATCACCTATGTTAAATATATTTACACTTATTATAACTGCTTTAATTTATCCTTAGTTTCTTTAACATCATTTTATATTGTAAATTATTCCATTACCCTTTTCTCTATTTACCTTTGTTAATCTTTTTATAACTAAAATTTAAGTGTATAACATTTATTATAACCACTCAAATTTTATTTATAAAATCTTTTTATATTGTATATTATCCAATTACATATTCAACTTCTGTATAATTTAGGTAAGTTATATTGGAATGAAATTGTGTATTATACAAATAAAACTTTCTAATTCAATCATTTCAAGCTTGAATATTTATCCAAATCTTGAAATTATATTGGAAACTATCTTTCAAGATAAAATTTAGGAATTAAATTTCCAAACTATTTAGATATAAATAAATGCACATATACTATATATATATATACATATATAAATCCATTCAAATTCAAATCATATATCAACATATGTTATAAATCCAGTCTTAATTTAGAAATTCAAATCAATTAAATTCCCCAAAACAACACTGTAGCAAGACTACAGAATGGTCTCTTCACTTCAAAACTCGAAAATGAATGTCGATGATGCTGCAGTCATCACCGAAGTTATTTTCCAACGACAAAGAGAAGAGCACTAATTTTAAACTTTAAAATTCTTTGGAAACAAATTTCTATTCAAAAATACTTTAAATAATATATCCTTTAAAACTTAAAGACAAGGTTTGAAATCCATCGGAAATTAAATTCTCAAATTCTTGTTTTAAATTCATTTTAAATTTCCAAATAAATTTATAACCATGTTTTATAGTTTAATTATTTATATATGAAACTAGAGATAATGATATATAAAATCAATTATTATTTCTTAACAACCAATTCAATAAAAATCCAGAAAAATATTAATAATATAGTTACAAAATTTATTTCATTACTAAATTTGAAAAACATATTTGAAAAACATATTGTGTCAGTTTGCTCTGTTCGAGTGTTTTGGAAATCCTATCGATAGCGTTGATCAGACGAATCGATCGGAAACCCAAATCAACATCAACAACTCAAACAACACAATATATAAAACATTTTAAATATTAGTTTACAAATACACTTCAAGAATGATTTGAAGATGGAAACAAAGATGAGATGATTAAATAACAGAATAGGGAGATGGATAAGCTTATATAAATCGCGGGCAACCTTAACCAGGTCAACCGTGACTTAAAGAATAAGATCGATGTGGATTTCTGGGGTAAATCAACATTCGATCTCAAGAGATAGAATTTGGGATAATAAGAGATACTAGCATCTAAACCGAGGATATAAAATCTTTGGTGGATCGATGCTGTTGTAAAGGAGTTTCACCCATTTACAAATCAATTTGAGATTGGCGGGACCGCCGACTCATTACAAAGATCCTTCGAAGTGGAGTTATGGGATACTCCAGAATCAAAAGAAGATGAATAGTGAGGGACACGAATGGATTTTTGGAACCGTAGGGAACGTTCCAAAATTAAAAGGAATCGAGTCAAAAAGGAAGAGATTTAAACTTGAATGAAAGTGATTCTGTAAATACATTTACCACATATGCTGAGTTTTGCCTAGAGCTACCAAAGCTCTGATACCAACTGTAACGACCCGATATTTTCAACCATTCGCATCCGCACATGTCGGCTTGAATTGCTCAAAATACCGGGTTGTAAATAAAATTTGGCATATCTCAGAATATACAATAAATAAATAATCAAAGAACACAGACACAGAGTATTTAATAATGCAGCGGAAGTAAAAGAGATAGTAGTTCATGAAGCTACTATATAAATATAAAAGATACATCAGAGTTAAACAAGATACAACAGAAGAGTAACAAGATACATCAGGTACAAATAAGAATACATCACTGGAATCACTGGATACTGAAAGCAAGATATATGGCTGGATCTTCAAGCAAGGCTCCAACTTCGAAGGTGAGTCTTGAATGCTGAATCACTCGGTCTGACTCGAGCGTAAAGCAAAACACAAAACACTCGATTCAGGACATAAATACTTATGAACTGTAAATCAACTCAAGTGAACAGTAACAAAAATGCATCAGTAACTTAAAGGATGCTTGGGATCGCCCATCCTCTAAGGATCCGTTAAACTATTTACTATGTAGTAATATTGCGCTATTATAATAATGTCTAATCATAAAATAAACATAATTTTAAATAGCGTTAAGGCTTTACATTTTCCACCTTAACACGTAAAATGCCAATAGTCTACACAGTACCTGCATACCTCGAAAGGCTATGAGAAGATACTCCATAGGTACGACACAAATAGAAACTCGTAGTAAAGCTCGATATGGTAGGTGACACGGCACACAAGGCAATGCCAGGGTAGGTATACCAATTACGCACACGGACTGATGGAAACGCATAGCAGCCACTACCGCTCCACCTCAAACAACACTCACAAATCAAGGGGTGCACCCAAACAATCACAAAGTAATAGAATGGTATCGAAGAAGTGCGTCCGATAAGAGGTGCTACCTCATTGGCCCGAGATCGCTCCTGTTTTAGCCACCTTATGCCAAATCACGGGAGTTGGGTCTACGTATATACCTTAGGATCGTCGCCACCATCCTACTTCATTATGGAAACTCCACCACGTACACAGTTGTCAAAGTGGTTTTCGGTATCGACAGAGAGTATGTCCATATATATCCGATCCCGGTCTCTTTAATAACCAATCGTTATTATAACACCGTGGTCATTTCAAAATAGTTCATACTTCAAAATCAAATCATTTCATTTCAAAACTATATTCCTTTCAAAATAGTTTATACTTCGAAACCAAAACCATTTATATTTCAAAACTATATCCAAATCAATATGATATCATTTCCATTTCAAACATATATTCAGCTTTCAAAAATCATAATACTTTCAAAGTTATAACTCTTTCGAAAACCAAAATACTTGAAATCATTACACTTTGAAAATCATAACATTTCGAAATTCATACATTTTAAAATCATGGAACATTCCTTTAATTATTTACATTTCTACAAACTTATTCAATTAAACCCAAATTTCAAATTTCCAATTTAATTCAATTCAAACCATCAGTTTCAATTCCATTCAGTTTCCAACAAACCATTTCAAATCTTATAAATTTCAAATATAGATTTGATCCACAAAATAAACTATTCAATTTTTAGTATACTTCAAAGCTTTATTATTCCACATTTCAAAATTACATTTTAAAATTTCATATATCTCAAATTTAACTTCATTTTTACTTAGTCTTGAAAGGTTCATTTTATAAATCCAATATCATTTAAATAACTCAAATTACAAGTAAACCAAATATCCTTTCATACTAATACAAACTTCAAATATTCATTTAGCAAAATCAAATATCATTCTAAATTCATATTCTTTATCAAAATAAAGATTAAATCATTTCCAAACCATTTCAATCATCAAAATATCATGTCCTTTCAAACCCTCATTATTAAATCATTGTTTGAATTCAAATTCGAATATTTAAATTTAAATATCTTTTTTAAGTCAAATAAGTCATTCATTTATTATTTCAAATTTAAGTCCATTCGGGTATGTATCATTTCAACCCATAGTGATTCTATTCTAACAGGGAACTTGCAGTGTGATCATATACATAAACAATATAAACAATTTACACTAACATGTCAAAGTCACAATATACTGTCATATATCATATATCAGGTGATAATTAACAAAGTTAACATAGTAATAACATGGAATAACATATCATAATATCATCATTAACGTGCATAACATTTTATTTTCTAATCACTTGTCATCCATTCACAAATTTCATAAGTATAAATGTCAGAGTGAGATGGACTCACCTTTATCAAAGCTAGAGACCACTACGCCACACAAGAACGATTCCAAAGGCACGACAAGCACGATACAACACGACTTTTGATTCAAGTGAGCAGAGAGCCAAGATGTTGCTCTTGTAAACAACCAATTAACACAAACAATATATATATACACACACACACACACACACACACAATACAAGGATAAAGTGAAACAAAAAGGAAACTAGAATAAACAAAGAAACAAATGGCTTAACCATGCTTTAACCTCTCAAGTGCTCAGCCATGAAGGGTCTTGGGCTCGGCCATGATCAGGTCTAGACCTGAAATGCTCGGCCAAGGTGGTTTACATGCATGTTAAGCTCGGCCATAGAGGAAGATGGCAAGGCAAAACAAGTGGAAGGTGAAGGCAAGCAAGTGGAAGGGTTTGGGTCAAAGAATGGAAGGTTTTGGTGCACCTATGCTCGGCCTATGTTGCTAACATGGCTCGGCCATGTTCATTTCAGGTCAGGTCAGAGGTGGAGCTGATGGTTATAGGTCATGGCGGCAAGTGGTGGTGGTGTTAGAGGTGGTGGCCAAGGCTAAACATGAAGGTGATGGTGGAAATGGCTTGGCTAGGCATTGTTTTGGAGTATTGCAATGTTTTTGTGGTGGAAGCTCATCTAGATGGTCACAGTCAGATCTGGTTAGAGGAGAGGGGTGTTTTGCTATGTATGATGAGGAGAAGGAGATGGTGGTGGTGGTCGGTGAAGATGATGGTGGTTGTGGCCGAGCAAAGCTAGAGAGAAGAGGAGGCAAAATCAATGGAAAAGAAGAAGAAAAGAGAAAAATGGAAGCCATTACTTACATTTTTTTTTTCAGAAATGAGGAATGCCGTGAATGGTGGTGTTGGGAAGTTTTTCACGTGATTTAGCAAAGAGAAATGTACGGCTATGCTAGATAATGAAAGGCCAAGGTAAGTGAAAAGACAAGGATAATGAAAAGTCACAAGGAAAATGAAAGGTTTTGACTCTTTGTATTTCTATTTCTTTAAATCAAAATAAAGCAAATAAATTTCAGTAAATAAAAATAAAAAGCTGAACAAAATAAAGTGAAAAAGAAAACAAATAAATAATTTAAGTTAAAATAGAAAATAATTAAGAAAATAGCTAATATATTGAAACTAGCATTTAAAAATATAAACAATGTACAATAAACATTTAAAAATTATAACAACACTTTTAAAAATGTTTTAAAAATAAAAAAAATATATAACATGTCATATTACACATATATTCAAATTTAGAACAAGATATGACAACCAAAAATATTATTTATATAAATTAAAATAAACAATTTTGGTAAATAAAACAATTTACACACAATATTGTAAAAAGCATAACTTTCACAATATAAATCGAATTTCAACGAAACGAAAAGTAGTATCCTTGAAATTTTATTTACTTTCATAATAAAAGATAAAATTAAAAAATTCAAATATTTAAATTTTAAATTTAAAAGTCAAAGTTTGACCAAATTGACCAAATTTATATTTTTGGAAAATATTCTATTTGGTCATGTTTGAAATTCTAATTTACATCAAAATCAAAGTTTATATTTAAAATAACAAAAATTATTCATTTTAATAAATAAAATAAAGTTTTTAAATCAGGAATTAAATTAAGATAATTAAAATATACAATTAAAATAATCATAAAATACAGGGTTGTTACATTTGCGGAAGTGTGTTAGGGACCCGGAGGAAGTAGTAAGTCCTAGGGTGGTAGGTGACTTGATCACATAGCCAAACAAGACATGTGTGAGAAAGCTGGTTTGGATAGTGGACCAAGATGTGGAGGCTTTAGAATAAAGTAGTGAAGCTAGTATGTGTCCAATGGAGTGAGGACCGAGAGGACTGTACATGGGAAACGGAGGATAAGGTTAAGAGGACTTATCCAGGGTTGTTTATTTTGGCTTAGCTTATATGTTAGATATGTATTGTATTGGTGAAGAACATATATGTAAGTACTATGGCTGATTGTTTTGTATTAGTAGTTGCACTAGTACATTTTTGGTGTGACACATGTGTGGGGAACTTAAATGGTTATGCTACAGTGAGCATGAGATGAGTTGGTAATCACTACCATTCCTTAATTGAATTTAAGGGGCGAATTTCCTTTAAGGGAGGATGCCTGTAACAACCCACAAATTAACAGATAACTAATTAGGGAAACTAATTATAAGAATAAAGGTTAATTGATTTGAATGAATTAACAAGGTGAATATATAAGGAACATTTATTTACTTATTATATATATGCAAGATTACATTAGAAGAGTTAAATCATTGAATGAAAATTTAGGGTATCCAATTAAATGGAACATAAATATATTTGGCTATTTGTATTAAAGGCAGATATAAACATTTGAATAATAGAAATTTATTAAGAGGAAAATACTAATTTACAATTAAGAGTAATTGAAAGTAATTAAATTTTCTCATATGTATAAACAAGAAATTATTAATTGCTAACCGAGGGTAAATGAGAAATAATTAAATGTGGCCATGTATGAGGTAAATTTGAATAGAGAGGATATTGTAAAGAGGGCAAGAAATTAATAAAATAGGGTAAGAAAGCCCAAAACCCTTACTATATAAGTACCACTAAACATACCATCCTCTTTATTTTACGTTCATTCTCTACAAATTAAATCAAAAGAAAATAGCCAACTTCCATTACTAAAAAGAAGAAGAAAAGAGAAAAAACTGAGAAACATAAAGCTTTCAAAGATCAAAGCTAGACAATGAAATTAGGTAAGTAATATTAAACCCGTTTTACCACTTTCATTGTGTTTGATTTCGGTTTTGATTTTATACGATGGAGTTCATATGAGTTAGTGTTTAATTGAGACAAATGAGGTTTTAAATAAACATGGGATGTTTAGATGTATTTCCCTTACTCTAATGATTTTAAAATACCATGGAAATTCAATAAGATGGATGGAACGTGTTTTTAGAAGTGGGTTTCAGTTTTAGTGGATTTTCCAACATTAAAATATTTAGTTTTCAGTTTTTAAAAGGAACTATGTATAAAATAACTAAGAGAAAAATGATTTTAATACGTAAATATGGGTAAAATTTGTTAAAATTATTATTCATCAATTTTTGGAAATTTATAAGTATTTTTCAAAGTAAGAATAATCATTTTCAAAAGTATAATCGAAATGCTGAAACTAAACAAGGTACCACCGAGGCCAAAATAATGCATGAGATATGTGACTTACTAATAAGGGAATATGGTCCCATAATATTGTTGTAAAGTAAATAAAGGACACTATCACTAACAGAAAGAGGAGTCTAAACGTATCAAATGGAAACAAGCGGAAAGGATGGTAGTAGACGTGTTAGACTTTGTCTGGTACGGAGCTAAAGTGGCAGCCAAATATTAAATAATAAACTAAGTATCTAGCATCAAGGGTAGTGAATTTCCATTGGTGTTGTTGACTTTCGGGAAGAGTCAGTACTGCGTAGGGTAATGCTGTGCTAAAAGGACGAAACATTGACAAAGGTCTGAAGTCGAAGGGTGAAGATGAGAACTACATTGGAAGTTGAAAGGTATAGTATTTTACTACGCTGAAAGGAACCTAAAATCAAAACTTAATATAAGATAGTTTGGTAAATCTCGGGGAGCATAGAAAGAATAAGTAGAAGAACCAACATAAGGATATAGGTTCAGAGGGGCTATTGACGTCAAGTAGGGACGCTAAGTCGAATGAACACCAAAGGAAAGTGAGGAGAGGCATTCAATTTCCGAAGGGATGTGTGATGTGATAGAGTTAGGGGTATGCCCTGGAGGAAATTATGTAATTTGTTGCACATATCTAACTATATGACCAATTTTGTTTTTCTTTCTATCATATACTTGTTATATAGTGATACAAATAACTAGGTAATTAATCTAAAGTATATACATGGAAAATCCTTAAATGATATGTTATTTGATAGTAATTACAAAGTGTTGTAGTCATGATAATTTTATCACAATGAAAATAACATATTGTTTAAATAGTCCTAGTCAAGATGTTTCAAGAAAGGATATCGATTCGTTCGTTGAGACTAGAGTACGTAACGCTCTTCAAATGTTGGGCAGTGTATTTCACATAGCCGCTGGGGGCACCAAGAGGTTATGTACTAATAGTTATTGGATAGACATGGAATAACTCACTCGAGAGTTCTCTGTTGGTTAATGTAACTAAGGTCAAACAAAAAATCTTGAAGTGACGATGTTACCAATTCCTTCGACCTGAAAATACCATGGAACTTCAATGTGGATACTCCACTTTTACTTTAAATCCGTGGCATGGCATCCATCGAACGACTATAGTTGGGTCTGAATTGAAGGATTGGAAGTGAAACACTATTCAAAAGAGAATTCGTCTCACTGGTTATATGGGGTTAGTATTACGATCAACTGTAGTCAACTCAAAATCAAAGTCACTGGCCAGACCAGTAAGGTTAATAATATAATTATTATTGCACAACGGATTTTGTGTCTATAATTATAAAGTTGAATGTGGACGATGTTTGAGTTTTGACCAAAACCAAATTCCATAATACCTAATGTGATATTGTTTTAACGAAGAGAACTGGTGTAATTTAATTAATCAAATTAATTAATATTTGAGAAATATTATTTGTGACGACCCGGAATTTCGAGCAATATCAATTTAATATCTGAATTAAATATTAAATTGATTTGATATATCTTTGTTAATGAGATTTGAATTGATACTTTTCTTTTAATAAATATCAAATTTGTGAATTTTATCTTTTAAAACTAATTGATTGTTTTCTATTTATATATGTATATATTTGTATACATTGTGAATAGGAAAGCTTTGTTTTAAAAATTTAACTAATAAATTATGTTTTCAAATTTCTAACATACATTCTAGTGATTTGGAAATTTTGATTTATTTAATATTAAGCTTTTCAAAGCTATTAAATAAATAAATATACGGTTTTAAATACTTAAGATAAATGTTTAATAGTTTAAAACTTATTCTAGCCTAAGTTTAAATTCAAAATTTATTAACAAGAAGATTTGTTTTATTTTCTTTTTAGTACAACTTGTTAAAAATATGGTTTAAAGATATATATAAGTTTTCAATACAATTTTGTCAAATGATAATTTAGTATATATTATAAAATAAGTAGTTTATAATAAAGAGATAGTTCCTTTTATAAATCATTTCAAATTTGATAAATAGGTTATTTTTAAATAATATTAATAAATAAATGTACTTGTAGAAATACATGATAAGTATTAAGCTAGGATAGAAAATAAAACAAGACAACAATACAAACAAGATACAAAATAAAATAATGAAAGCTCATACATAAATCCAAAACATATATACCAGATTGTACAAAAGCAACATGACTAAATAAATGTATCAAACCATATACACTCAAGCATGATTAGGCAAGTAGAAACATACCCAATAATAAGGCAACAATTAAACTAGAAACAAAATCAAACTGTGTGCAGGCTGAGATTCATAAAGGAAATAAAAATATACTTGATGAATACAAACAAGACAAGCATTTAATGCAGCTCAATGTCATATCTTGTATCAGCCACCAAATATAAAATATAAGTATATTTGTAAGTTGCATAGGATAAGTATATGAACAAATAAATTTTCAAGTGTAGACTGGCAAGAGGAAACAGTAGCATATATGGTTTCAAATAACAAAGGCAAGATATATACAAGATTAGTATAAAATATAGGGCCAACATGATTTGTACAAAGCATTAAATGCCAGCAATGACATATCTTATATCAGCCACCGAAATAAGATTTTTAGTCAAACAAAACAAAAATATCTTTGTTTGGTACAAAACATATACACTGTATGGTACAAGAGACCATAATATCACTCTGTACAAATGGTTTCTCTGGTAAGCTATCTTTTATATATATACTTATCTTCCTAGCAGTTCGAGTATAATCTGAAGTAAGCCTATATTAAAACTCAAACAAACATTCATCATCAACAAGCAACCCAGCAATCAAGAATCAAGGAAGAGAATTTAGTTCTCAGCCAGTTTTCGAATAAAAGAAGAGCCTCTGTTCTTATTAAAGACGGTGAGTAACTTTATTTTTAAAAATTTAAGAAATGAATATGTTGTATATATATGCCTGTGGATAAGTATGTGTATATATCTATATATATGTTGAATCCTCTGTCTATACTTGTAGGATGTGTAATGTTACAAGCTGTTATCTGTTCTCAGTTCAAAACTCGAACTGTTGGATTCAAAAATCATTTACTCTTTTTCTGATTGATGATTGAACTTAAGATTCAAACAAAAGATGTTTGTATCATTATAAACTAAGTTTAGAAATTCATTTAAGATTGAAACAACTCAAAATTATCTCTGGAAACCCAAATTTCTGACCAAACTTAGGATTGACCAAATTTCGAACTTCACCGATCATCGATTCAAGTATCTAACTAGAATCCATACTGGAAACGATGATTTTTAAGGTGGGTTTTATGATTTTTAGTGGGGTGGTTTGGTAGAAGTTCGAAGTTGATCGGAGTGGGTATTTCGATTGATTTCCGTCGCTGTGATGATCTAGGGAGGTCGAGTTGCCTCGTGGAGATGGAGGAGCCTAGGGTGGTCACAGGAAAAATGCAGTGATGGTCGACCGATGACCATGGTGGCGGCAGAAGGCATTCGAAGTCTGGTGACCTAGTTTGGGAAGGGCTGATGTTTTCGATTCGTTCTAAGCCGATGGTGGATCGAGTGCCACGCGGTTTTGAGGGAAGGTAGAGGGGAGGTGGACGAGGCTGCGGCCGAAGTTTGGTGGCCTCCGGTGGTCGGAGCGTCGAGTAATTGACGTTGACAGGTTTGGGTTTGAGGTTGGTTTTGAGTTCCAGGTTTAGGGTGGAGTCTCGATTTTTGATTTCGAGCGACTGCATGAATTTTGGTGGTCGAGAGCATATGTGGAGATGATCGCCGTTGTATTGAAGATTTTGGCGATGGCCACAGATGATCGGAGCCACCGTGCATGTGCACGGTGGGTTGTTTTCTGGTGGGGTTGATTTTGTTTGTTGGTTTCGAGTTGGGGTTGGATGACTCGAAGCAGGTTGTTGATTTTCTCGGGGGAGCTTCACGTGTTGCTCGAAGTAGAAAGGGGGAGGCACGGGGTGATGTTCAGGTTTTAAACCTGTAACAGTTTTAACAGTTTTTAAAATTCTTTTTGCTGAATTAAAATCAAAGTAAACCAAGTTCTAAACCAAAGTTTAATAATGAATTCAAGTTGTTTTGAAACTGGGTTGGAAAAAAATAATGTTTTTAAATTCCAAACCTCTTTAAAATAACTTAAAAGTGTTAAATATTTAAGTGTATTTAAAAGGGTTGAATTCAAAAATGGATTTTAAATCGTTAAGGGAGGATTTAAACAAAGTTAACTCTAAATTGAAATCAGGACTTAAATTTGTAATTCTAGATTGGGAGATAAAGTTTTATAATTTAAATAGATTTAAATAAGTTTTAAGTGTTAAAATATGATTTTAAACATGTGAGTTAAAAAGGTTTTGAAAAATTAGTTTTTAACTTTTGTAAGGATAAATTGGAATTTATTTAGGAAGTAATCTGAAATAAATGTTTTTAAACATGTTGAAAGTAAAAATTTAATCAATAATAAGAATAGTTTACTTTAAGTAATGAAGATTTAGAATTTATATTCATTAACCTTTAAGTTAATTAAGTATGAATAATTAATGATTGATATCAATTAAATTAGTAATTATAAGTTTAAACGTATTAATTAAAGTTTTAAATAATGGAATAAGAAATTAATATGTAATTAAGAACCATAGTTTAGACTTTAAATTAATTAATGAATTTTAATGGTTAATCGAACAAATAATTAATTATGATTAAGGTAAGTTCATTATTTTAGAAAAGAAATTAAATGAATGTTAATAAGGTCATTAATTGGATTATTTTGTAATAAATTAAGGTGATTAATTTTCAATAATTAATTAGATTAATTAATTTAATAATAATCATTGTAATTGTTAAATGTAATTGCTTATTGGAAAGTAATTAAGGAATTAATTATCTATTGTAATTAATTGAGTAATTTGGTTAATTTGAGTTAATTAATTTAGTTTAATTAATTTGGATTAATCACTTATTGATTTGGATGTATAATTACTTAGAGAAGTAATTAATGGATAATTACGGGATGTAATTAATTGGATGATGTTGTTGATGGAAGTAATTGGAGTATAATTACTTAAATTAATCGAGGGATTACTTAAGTTGTTTATTGAGGAGTAATTAACTAAGGAAGTTAATTACTGTATGATAATAATCAGAGGTGATTAATATATGTGATTGGAAGATAGGTTTTCTTTAAATAATTAAATTATAAAATCTAAATAGAGGTCATTAATAATTATAATTAATGATGTAAATTAGGAATTGATTAATTTGGGAGTAATAAATCAGTAAAGTAATTACAATAAGCATGAATGAAATTAATTATAAATAGTTAATTTATGGATTTATTCTAAGATTAATTTCTGTAATTAATTAAAGGAAATTACTGGAAAGTAAGTAAAGGATAAACTAATCAAAGATGATTAATTGGAATAAATAAGTAACTGATGATTGATTAATTGATTGATTGGTAATTAGTTACTGGTTATGTAAGCAAGTTTATAATGATGAAGTAATTAATTTAATTTACTTTAAATTAATTAAAGATGAAGTAATTAATTTAATTCATTTTAAATTAGTTATAGGGTGATTATTTAATTCTTGCTTATATGGATGGATGTTATTGATTCCCTTGAATGGTTTGATATCCCTGATATGAGATAAGTAATACTTTATGGATGCTTTAGTCGTAATGTGATGATGTGAATTATCTGTTGTGATGATGTTAATTATCTATTGTGATATTGTGAATTATCTATCTGTATTGATATAGATAATGAATTGAAATTTGTTTTTAAACTTTAAAACAACTTGGACCTAAAAGATGGCGTTTTGGATTTCGATGAGACTGGAATCGGGTTTTTCCATATTTGGAAGTCCGAAAACCACATCGATCCAAATTAACGATAGGTCGTTAATCAAGTGAAGATGAAGATTCAAAGTGCAAGGGTTATCGTCGTTAACTCTGAGGGTGATTCCAATATGAGTGTAACGAGATAATGCCTTCGGTTTCGTTCGAACCCGAAACGAACTTGTATGGATTGAATGCTTTCAGAACATCGTCAGGCGGACGATGAGTATTCTAAGTGATGAGTTCTCTAAAGGTAATCGTGACCTCAAGCCTCATCAACCGGGAATGGCTAAAACAGGGGAGGTGCAGCAAGGCTTCGTGGGTAGCACCCACTTGAGAGTAGGATATACCCCTGTCTAGAGGTCCCTTTTATTTCGGCTTAGTGGCAGTTGGTCTGCAGCCATCTGCGGGGTTATCTTATTTGGAACTGTTCAGTAAGGAATGGTTCCGGCTTTGTGTTGCAGGGGATTGGGAGTAATCCTCGGTACGTTGATCTAGGTCAGGTACTATAACGGGCGGTACCCCAGTAGCCCTGCCATTGTATGGAATCCAATCTCCAATAAGCGCTGTACGTTTTGATTGTGCCCAACTATGTTGAAATGTGAGATATAAGCATTTCGGCTATTTCTGTATTTTACTTGAAAACCCTAGACACTATTATAATATCACTGGATTTTCTAAAAATGTTTTGGTTAGCGTAAGGTAAAAACTTTTCCATGTTTATTTGTGGGGAGTCTTACGTGATACCTTTGTTTTCAAATGATTTTCAAAGTTAAGCAACTTTAACCTGTTACTCATACCAGACCCATGTTTGACCCGGAGTTTATTTTCTGTTTTCCTTAAACTCTCGGGTACCCAAATTTCTACGGGTAGCCAAGGAATTCAGGTTTGCTTTGACGAATACTGAAGGAGCAAATGAAGCAGGAGGCTTCAGCGTTCGTATATATATATATATATATATAGGTGGTTCCGCTGTGTTGGTATCTCTGAGTCATTTGGGTTGTATCATGTTGTATTAACTAGACAGGTGTTTATAACTGTCTAGTATACGCTGTATATTCTGTGTAACTCTGATGTATATGATACTATGTATTCTCTTATGTGATATATTATATTTTATTCGTTCCGCTGTTGAGATTCTGATATTATTTCTTTCTTCTTCTCTATCTTTTCTATTTTCTCACCCTTTTCTTTCTTAAAAACGATACGACTTCCCTGGCATGGGAAGTCGGGTCGTTACATTAATTATTATTTGATATTTGGAAGTTGTTTGCAATTATTTGAATGCATATATAAAAGTAATACTTCTGTACATCGATATACAATAACGGTGTATTTTTTAAATGGGTTTAAATAGAAGATAGTAGCATGAAGGGATTTATGGAAATCTTATGCCATTTGATGGCAAGTAAATTTTGCCTTCCGACTTGAAGAGAGAGGAGTGAAGAGAGATAGAGAGAATTAAGGGAAATGATTAGGATAGTTTTAATTAAAAGAATGAGAAAGGTTTCGTTCTTTCAAATAAAACATATCCATTATTTCATTTCCAATAGAGATTCATTCTTCCGGACAAAAAAACAATTTCCTTTCTCTTGCACTCCTCGTCTCTTCTAATGGCTGAAAATTCATGTTTTCATTAATGAAAAAAACTCCCTAAACAATTCAAACATCAAGTAAAATAAATACAAGGTGGTTCTTCAGATCGTTGTAGTTTCTGGAGATGATTCAATCGAATATAGGAGTCTTAATACAGTCAAGGTGTATTTCTTAAGATACTTCTTAAGGTAATTATCTAATCTTAATTTTAGTTATATATATCAGATCGTGTTAGTATGGATTATATCCCTTATATTTTACAACAACTTTATATATGCAAATGCTGTCACCTATAACTGTTTGAATCTACATACATATATACCCCTTTGAATCTTTTATGCATTATAAATATTATTGTTGAAGTTTTGTATTTAAATTTTTTTTGCTTGGCTAAAATAATTATATATATATATATATATTAAATATTGTTAACTTTACAACTATACGTAGATTTAAAACTTGTGTATTTTAAGTGGTTTACGTATTTTAAAATAGTAATACAATTATTTTAGACTACTCTTTTATTTTAACAAAATTATGTATGTATGTGTGTGTATTCATTTTGCATATTCAAAATACCTTCAACTATTTTATTGTTCCCAGTTTGATTCTAAAATTATTTACTTTGCAAAATTAGATATTGTAGTTTTTAAATTTGAATCTATTCTCCAAACTTTATCAAATTTATTCAATAACTTTGAATGTTTATTTCATTTAATAAATTAATTAATCTTTATATACACACACACATAGAAATTTAAGCTTTTTTGAATGCAAGATAAAGGTAGATTAAATGAAGGCTACAAGTTTTACCTGTATTCATCACCTTAATTGCCACATAAATGTCTTCTACTTGTTCTTTTAATATCCACTTAAATGCACCATTACCTATCTAAATTTTATTCCTTTTATTGATATAGTCAAATATATTCCAATGTTTTAAATCATTTACTTCATTCATTGCATAAGTTAATTTCGATATACACATACGGAGATACATACATACATATACATATACATATACATATATATAAACGCATTTTCATATATGTTTAAAACCACACATACATATATTTGCATATAAGTTTAAAATGCTTTGAAAATAAGATAAACAATGCCGAATGATTTCCTTCTTTAGCTCTCATTAATTGAGTCATAAATGCCTTTTATTCATTCTTTTACTGTCACTTAAATGCACCATTACCAATTCATAATTTGATTACTTTCAGTCAAATCTATTTAAGTAATTTATGTCATTTATTTCATTTAATGCATAAGTAGAATATGGCCTACGCATATATATATATATATAAACTTTCATATTCAAGTTTAAAATGCTTTGTGATAACCATTGCACATATAAATGGATAGTGTATATGTTATAGATGCAAATTTCAACATTTATATATGTATACATTACCTATATACACCCTATGTTACCTTACACTTGCACCATTTACAAACAAGTGTATTTGATACGCTCATTATAATAATATGCTTAGCGTAAATTAAATTAAAACTTCCTTTTTGACAATTTAAATAAAATGATATTTTATTCAAAACAAATATTAGATTGGATCTAAAAACCATTAGGCTTATAGGCTCAATAGATCCAAAATATGATTTTTTTTTTAAATCAACCTATTTGACTCGCTTCTAACTGGCCTGGTTCTAACAATAGTATCAGAGTAAAATAGTCTATGTGATTTAAATTAGTCATGTTAGGGCTAACCAATTTAGTAGGGTGTCTAGAAAAGCAGTGTCTAGGTTTAGGTTTGGGTAATCAAATACCCTGCCCTCGCCGACTACCGACCTGGCCCAAAAAGTGAAGTGAGCCCAAAGGTTAAACTAAATAGCCCATTTTGGCCTTGGGGTAATGTACAAAATTGTTTTGAAAATTAAAATGAAAATTTGAATTTAAAAGTTAAAATTAAAATAAGAAATAAATTATAATGTTATATTATGATTTCAAATTTGTTCTAAAATGAAAAAAAGATTTTAAATTTAAAAGTTAAATTTAAAATAAGAATTACATTATAAATGTTATAATACGATTTTCAAATTTGGCTTTGAAAACAACGTATGTTAGAAATCTTATAATAAAATTTTCAAAGGTGCTTTGAAAATATATAAACATATTTCAAAAATTTTAATATTTATTAATAAGATTAATAAATTAAGCAAATAGTTAATTAATTAAAGTATACACATGTGTTTGTGTATGTTACATTATATTGAATTGTTTAAGATGATATAAGTATATATGTATATTCATATGAAATTTTCGAAATTAATATTTAATTAAATTATCTAATTAAATAAGTTAATTTAAAGTTAATTAACAAATAATATATATATATATATATATGTGTGTGTGTGTGTGTGTGTGTAACCATAAATGTTATGGTATACATATTCACTTAAAATGTTTAGTTGAACAACATAAAACTAATTAAAATGTTAATTAGTTAAATTAATTGAATAAGATTTAATTAATGTAATGTACATAAGACTATTATATAAGTTAATTAATTATAAAAGTTACATATTAATTAAACTTACATAATATGAATGTATAAAACAAAAGTGGAAAGGTACGAAACCCAAGATAGACTTAATGAATAAATACATACGTATAGTACATATACCATGATTTCTGATATGTCCGACACTTGAATCATGAGGGTATTTCATTTGAAATACGTTATTCCAGAAGTAGATATCACTCAATTAAACATATAAAATATCATGAATCTTTAATATAACTATTGTCCTTTACTATTACATATTAATAAATTACTTGCATATTCTCTAGTTGTTGAGCAAAATCAAGCTAGAGATGTTATGTGTAGTATTATTAGTATATAGAATAGATGAGGTAAGACAGCTATTTGTATTTATTGAGCAAACTCAAGGTACAAATATTATACTTAGACTATCGTGAAATGGTATGTACGAGTGAATAATCACTTTTAATTTGTTGAGCAAATTCAAGGTTGAAATGAGATTAGGGTAAGAAACCACAGGTATGATACAACCGATAAGGAGTTATCCATCATCTATGAGGCTATGACTTGTTCAGGAAACTCAAGATCAGAATACCAAGATAGACGAGTCCTAACATCCATAAGTGAAGTCGAAAGACTTCTACGTTTTGTATTAGGGTTTTAGAAACATAAAAATCTAGTGGGAGGCTTATTAGAAAAATGAAATGGTAACATTTGACCTTTCTAATATTGTAACAATATTTGTTTTATAAAGTTGAAATAATCTACTTCGATAAATTTGTGCAACTAATATAATTGATAAAACGTTTATCATTTGAAATATACAATTGAACTAAACTATGATTGACAAATAAATTTAAAATATACTTACTTTATATCCTTTAGGACATTTTCACTTCATAGCCTATACTAGAACCAATTTGTAAAATCAGTAAAACATTCATGCCTCAATCGCTTAAGAGTTTATTTATTCGAGCATGTGTATTGTCTTTTATGAGTTTTGAACTCTGAAGAAAAACAAGAACATGAATATTGGATTCATATTCAATCACATATAAATGTTATATGGTAAATGGTCGCAGTTCATAATGTACGAAGCTTCAATGAAATTAGTTCATTGGAAATAAGCAAATAAATCATAATGTAAAAAACGTGTATTCAATACAATTTCTTATAATAAGGATTTCCTTTTGAATGGTTTGACCATTTAGAAAGGGAAAGCGAATGTACAGTAGAGGATGTAACTTAGGCACAGTTGGGATGAAGATAGTGAATAATTAACTATGCATCATGAAGTAATATCGAAAATGAGAATTGTGTAAAATACTAGTAGATACTTAATATGGAGTGAGAAATGTATTTTTTTATTCCAACTGTGTTTTCATATAGAAAATTGTTTTCTATAAAAGTCATTTCTATGAGTTTAAGATATTTGATTAAAAACCCTCGACTGTAAACTAGTTATAGTAAAAGAAATAAATAGCCCATAATAAGTAGTTGAATGGAGATTTGTATTTCATACGCTATTATAATAAGGGCAGAAATAGTAAGGGCATGCCATATAATGCTTATTAGTGGATGCATCAAGGTACGAAAAATTGTTTTTATAAATATACCAAATATTATTTATGAAATATTAATTAATTTCAGTATTGACTGAAAGTGAGTGTAGTTTTATTTTATTATGGATGTTTTGAATATTCGTTATGAAATAAATCTATTAGAATAACAATATTTGTTGTAGTAACTACATAACGCCGAAGTGTCTATAATTTTTTACAATTGTTTTGGAATTAAGGAAAATGCACCTATTTCATGGGAGCAAAGTAAGAGTTAGTGAAATCTTTAGATTGGTACATAAAGATATATGCAATCGAAAGTCCAATGATACCAAAAACAATTCCACATATTTCGTTTAATTCATTGATGAATTAACATAAAATGAACATGTGTATTTGATACACAAGTAATGTACTTATGATAGGTTCATTGAATATAAAATGAAAGTATGTAACATAACGTACAAAGGAAACAAGAAAATTCGATTTGATCGAATTTATGAGTATATAGGAAAATGGTTCCAGAAGTACCAAAAATGAACAAAATTCAATCTCAAAAGTCATTGCTCACTATGATACATAATAATGTATCAATAAGGAGTTATAAAACTTTGTTGGACAAAGCACGATTGATAACGAGTGAAGTTGAGATACTTTTTTCCGTAAGGTAATGTACTTAAGAGTAAGAACATAAGGTTACAATTTAGTTTCATATAAAGAATAGTTTAATTACAAGATCATATAAGATGAACGTTTATAAGATACCCCTACATATCCTAGGTCGAGGAGTTGATATATTGTGTGAGTCGAGAAGCTGCGCCTAATACTTACTTGTAAGTTATCTTGTATGGACCACCCTAAAGGAGTTTGTGACAAATTAATATTGATTGATCGATTTATTTTATGAACATAAGTATCGTAAACTAAAACAGTTTTATGCATATATTTAGGTAGTTCACAAAATGGTTATGAATACCTATTCAATTACATTGAGAATTAATTGTTGTTTCAAGAAACGCCAACTTCATAAGGAAGGATTCTCATTTAGAAATTGTTGGTAGTAAAATGGATTTGGATATGATCCAATGGTAAAACTGATAATGGAGGATGGAATGAAATTAACTGAACTAAATAGACATGACACATTAGAATGTCTAATGATAAATATCGCACATTAAAAAGAAATTATGAATTTTATTGATGTCAGGAAAAACTTCCTCAGCCTTATGTAAACCATTAAGAGTATTGATTCTACCATGTGGCATGATGTACAATCTGAAATGGATTCCAAATACGTTATCAAAATATGATTTTTGTATTGGTACCCAAAAGGATATGGTCCATTGGGTACAAAAATGTCTTTAAGAAGAAGATCATTGCAGTTGGAATATAAGCCACGTTAATAAGAATAATATCGTAAATTTCAATTGTTGAAACTAACGGAACAGGTTCATCATTCAACGTGCTTTAGTTGATTTGAATTTTACTCACAAAATTTATCGCTCGGTATCACTTTGAGTTTTGGTGCATATACATTGAAATGAAAATTCAAAATAATGATTTACAGTACACTATTTGTACATAACAACCAAAATGTCTCGAAGTCAGTGGGAGTGATAACTTAGTTTGTGGGTATTGGTTGTGATCCAAGAAATGATAAGAAAATGTTATTTGATAAGCATCAGAGTTAAGTAAGTATTTGATAGAGAAATCAAATAATTTGAATGTCAATCAAAATGCAAAGGAAGCGCATGTCTATAAAAAAGAATATTAATAGGTACTAAAATATATTTCCAAAGCTGTAAGTAAACTGCAAACTTATGATTGTTAACAATGTATTCATGTTAAATTCATTTCAGTTTGGCTATTTAATACTCGACATTGGATTTGAAAATGACATTTTTATAATTACTATAAAAGGATGTGAGAATGTCCAAATATAATACACATGGGCATTATATTAAACTGTTTAATATCGAGCATGTAAGATGGATCATTATGCATTAGCAATAGGAATTATCATACATGTTATATTTTCTACAATATCACGCTTCAATCATGAAGCAAGTAACAAATTTGAATTAATATCACTTAATGATAGTTTAGAGTATTCTCGAGTATTTACAAAACACTAGAGAATTGTTTATAGAAACACGAACTTCTTATGAAGGAGCGCGTGGACACGAACTTCATTAACGATATTGAGTATAGTATATCAATCCTAAATCATGTTCAAACTTAAGTTAAGAACTTTAAGTTGGAATTTGTTTCAAACAATAAGTAGTAGATGATTCAACCAAAGGCTACTATAATGTAAGAAGTGTAAATAAATCCACAAATTTTGTAATGATTTACCTTTTTTACACCTAAAGACGACACTTAATACATTCTCGGTATTTGTATGTCGATCATTTAAGTGTCTGAAAGACAGATAATTAGGGGTGAAAGAAAGAAAAAGAAAGAACAGAATCTCACAAAACGTAACAAGTAATATATAATATGAATAAGTCTTTACAATAAGAATTCATCTTTATTATACACATCATTATAGTACATTAACATATTATCGGCCTGGACACTTATAACAGCCTGTCCTTACAATTGCTGATAGATATAGAAAAAACAAAACAAATGAAAACAGAAGAAGAATATAAGGTATGTGAATACGTCTTGGAGAATCCAGCTTGTCACCTGAAAGCTCCAAAGGACCCAGCTAAATCTGGAAAATATGCTCGGGCTGACCAGAGCATTATATGAAAAATAACGCCCAGATTAGTATGGTAAAAACCAACACGAGAAAGTCAAATCATAAGGAATTAATTTATTATAACTTGTAAAATCTTTTAAAATCAAAGGTATCTCATAAGACCATGCCGCACATAAACGCGATCGGGTTTTTACCTTACGATTGCCAAAACACTTTTATACAAAATCCAGTGATATTATAATAATTTTTAAGGGTTCAAAGTAAATATATAAAATAGCTGAAATGCTTGCATCTCAAATTCCATCATAATTGGGCACAATCAAAATCTTAATGGCTCGTATTGGAGATTGGATTCCATACTATGACAAGGCACTGGGGTACCACCTATCACAGTGCATCTCTAGATAAAACACACTGAGAGCCTCATACGGACTCCCTGCGAGTCAAGACCGGCCCTGCCCCTTACTGGATAGCGCTGAATATGTCATCACCTTGGTTGCGATCAATAACCTAAATGGGCCCCGAGCATACATGATCTATAATATCGATCTAGATTTGATGATGACCATACCCTAATGGTAGCGAACCACATAGCCTTGAAGCATATCCCTTGATTTTATTCATTTCCGGGTTGATGAGGCTTGAGGCTATGAATACCTTTTATATAGAAAACCATCTTCGAATGCTAACACTGCCCTCCAAGCAGCAATGTAGTGCCAGCATTCATCCATGTAAGTTCGTTCCGGGATTGAACGAAACCGAAGGCAGTATCTCTACTACATCCATCTTGGAATCACCCTCGGGACTAGTAGAAAGTAGCCCTTGCACTTCAAAAGCTTCGTCTTCAATCATCTTCAAGATATCTTCAGTTCGAAACACTTGAGTTTGATTGAAGTGGTTTTCAGATAATTTGTACTTATCCAATCTCGGTCTCTTCGAAACAACTTTCGATAGTTCCGGTAAACTTAACCCCGGTTCTTTTATAAATAATCAGACAATACATAGGAGTAGGGATCGCCCCCTAACCGTTTAAGTGGATGGATCTCCCTATCATTTGTCCTAGGAGAACAAAATGAGATTTATATGCACGGTACAACATCATCAAATATGACCGTGCCATATAACTCACGTGTTTCTCCTAGATATTTCCGAAGTTATATTTTGGTCCAGATTTGATAGTCGGTTATTTAACTATCAAATAAACAAACAACAACAAATTCAGAGATTTAATTACCCATAGCAACCACCAAGCCTCAAACTAAATCTTTCATTTATTAAAACTCTTTTCAAAAGTATTTATCAAAAAAAATCATATACTTATCTCACTGACATAAGTATATTGACAAAGCATTTGTGAAAGATTTCTCATTTTCAAATCATATCAAAGGATAAAAAAATGTTATTTAAATTAGAGATAAAGATAATCTCAAACAATATTCCTTCGGTGTTAAGTGTGAAACGAATGTCCATACCACCAGAATTAAGAAGGTCAGTTAAAAGAAATCCAATCTCAAATCCTTTTATAAAATTCCTTCTATAAATCCTCTTAATAAATCTCTTTTATTTATGAAGCTTCTTTACTTAAATTCCAAACCCATTTACAAAACTCTTTATAAATCACCAAGGTAAATTTACAAAAGTCTTTTATAAATACCAAAACCATTTATATATCTCTTGGTAAATCTCCAAAAATTATTTATAAACTTCCTTTATAAATATCCAAAATCATTTATAAAACTCTCTTATAAAATTTTCTTAGTTAAAAACAAAACTCCTTTAATAAAATCATTTAATAAAGTCCTTTTGATAAACAAAACGATTATTTAGAACATCTTTGCTGAAATCATTACTTAACTTGAAACCATTATTAAAAGTATGATTGACCATAAAAATCAGAAAGAAGCTTAGTGACCACAATGGTTCTCTTTTAATTAAGTTTACTTTTCAAGTTATAGCATGGGTATTTACATAACAAGCAGATATGTATAAGGGAATCAACCAATAACAAACAAATCAACATATAGGTAAGATATCCAAGTTACTATAATAGCAGATGCGGATTTGTTCTGCTAAACACTTGTCCAAGTTAATATAATAGTAGAATGAGTTTTTATTCTGCTTAAAAAGATGTCAACACAATCTACTTGGTGAACTATGGTAGACCTGTGATTTATTCTATCAAACAGATGTCAAATACAAGTTAATTAGCAGAACAGTGATTTATTCTGCTAAACGGATGTCATTGGGTTTCATATTCAATTGGGTTTACTTAAGGATGGTCGATAAAGAAATCCCTTGGATTTAATATATTCATTTGAAAGAAAGTTACTATAAAACAAAACTGATATTTAGAAATAAAGTGGTTTAAAACTTTAAATTTCTATTTGAAAATTAAATAACAACTAAACTCTTTAATAATAATTAAATAATAATTAACTATTAAATAAATAATTAAACCCTAATAGATCTTTGGTTAATTATTAAATAATAAATTAAATTAATTAATCTCAATTAATTAACTATTCCTTAATTAAAACTTAAATAATAAATTAAACCTTCATTTAAAATTATTAAATCATGATTAAGTTTTAATTAAATCTTAACTTAAATTTAACTTGATTAAAATTAATAATTAAACCCTTCTCAAATAAAAAATAATAATTAACCTCAATTAAATAATGATTAATCTTTAAATAATTAATTAAATAATAATTAACTCTTTATTAATTAACAAATTATAATTAGCTTACTTAAAAATAATTAAGTATTAATTACCCTAACTTAATTAATGATTAAGTACGAATTACCTTACTTAATTTATTAATTAAATAATCATTAAATAAATAAATAAATAGTTAATTAATTAAATAATAACCGTTTTTAAAATATTTAAAATATGTTTGAAAATAATTTTTCAAAATATATATTTAAGTTAAACGTTTTAAATTCAAAAAGAATTCGTTTTTCACGAACTACATTTATAGCGACTATCGCTATACGACCCGAACTTTCAAAAATTCGTTTTATACACTAAATCACTTTTCAAACTCTTTCTTTTATATTTCAACAAGTAAAGCTAGAAAACAAGTTTAAACCAAAGGATCTCGATGTCGTTTTAACAAGTCAAAATGCCAACTTTCTTAGCACATACGTTACATACATAAGCTCATACATCCAAACACATTCCATAAAAACATACATAAGCAACAACTATAAACCAAAATCATAGCTTTCAAACTGACTTCAACATTAGATTTCATTTCAAGTTTAACTTCCAATCAAATAAACAACATTCAATATTACCTAAACCAAACATCCAACATACTTAACAACCAAATAACAATATTCATTATCAAAGTAAGCATCATATTTAAAGTTATAACTTTTTGATGAATTTGTGAGTTATACTCACCCAAAAGCTACCAAAATGACTCTAACTTCCCTAGCTTTTAAACCGAACCTAGATCCATGCTTTAACTTTGGTAAGAACAAGATTTGATAGCCTTATGGTGGCTTTATAGTTTGGCAAAGTATGGTGCACACGGTCCAAAGGTGGTGGATTTTGGCCTTGAAAGGTGGAGGAGGTTCGGATTATCATCGAATTCATAAAAAATCCAACCCGAAAATTGGTCTTCTTCAAGTAATTTCTCGATAAGTAACTCACAGAATTTGGGAAAGTTGTCAAAATAAAAGTCCTTGGAAATTCTTTTCTCTTTAATTATAAAAAAATAATTATTCAATTTGGATCATTTTTGAGGGAGATATGATCAAAATAAGAAGAGGTATTTTTGGACTTCAAAATCTGGGTCCGAAAATGCTCTTAAGGAAATGAGATTTGGACATGGTTAAGCTCAAAATTTGACATGAAAGTTGTAGTCACTAAAATTTAATACTATTTTAAAAAAGAAAATCTCCATTTGAATCAAATATGAGAAAGATATGGCAGAAGGAAGAGAAGGCAAAATTGAAGAAATGAAAGGGGTATTTATAAGCAAGAACAAAGTAAATTACATAAACACCCTTGGTCCTTTATCCTCCACCTCCTCTTGCCACATCATCATGCCACCTCACCATCATGTACCTCAACCCACCCTCAGTCCCTTCTTCTTTTCCAAGCTCCAACATGATTAAGCATATTTTAGTACTAAATGTACTTATGTTTGCTATGATGTGACACATTCTTTTTACTGAATTTATATTTTAGATCTTATATACCTAAGTATAAATACATATGTATATATATACTAATACACATATATATCCTAACTTATTTATAAATGTGTGTGTATAGATTTACACTAGAGTTCACAACGTTTTGACAGCTTTTAGTCGTACAAAAAGTTGAAAATTCGAAAAACGAATTCCGTTCACATTTTCGATTTTTCTTCGAACTAATTATTTATGTAAAATAATTTAAAAAATTATTTCACCATCATTATTTATTATTTAAAAGTGATTTTATTTTAATTATAAAATCCATTATTTGAATATTTAAAATTAATTAAATATTCACAAATCAAAGTGGTGAAATTCCGAGTCGTTACAAATTTATAATAGAGTAGAGGGTGAATCCCTATGTTGAGCATCCCATGACATTATTAAATGATAACAATGTCATGATATAGTTTATAAAAGAACTTAGAGCTTTGAGAGGCACACTTTGAATAGTTCTACACGATAAAGGCAATTTATTAGCATTCGAGAGAGTCGATTGACATAGTAAATAATTAAAACAAAATACCATATCTATTCACTAAGAAAATGAACCGACTAGTTTTTAAGAAAACCGATCGATGAAGCTGGAATAAGATTTCACGATTGACCCAAGTACAAGTGGGAGATTGATAGAGTTATGGGTATGCCCTAGGGGCAATTATATAATTTTTACACATATCTAACTCTGTGATAAATTTTGTTCAAAATAAAAGGTGTTTTTCTTTATATCATAGACTTATTATACAGTGGTAAGTCATTAATTTAAAGCATATAGTTGGAAAATCCTTAAATGATATGTTATGTGATAATAATTACAAAGTGTTATAATAATGATAATTTTATCAAAACGAAAATAGCATATTGTTTTAAGTATTCCTAGTCAAGATGTTTTGAGAAAGGATATCAATTCATCCGTTAAGACTGGAGTACGTAACACTCTCCAAATGTTAGGCATCATATTTCTCATGGCTACTGAGGGCACCAAGGGTTATATACTGGTAGTTATTGGATAACTATGGAATGACTCACTCGAGCGTTCTTTATTAGTTAATATAACTAAGGACAAATAGATAATCTCCAAGTGATAATATTACCTATTCCCTCGACTTGAGAATACCATGGAACTTCAACGTGGATACCCCGCATTAATTATAGCTAAATATTGGCATGGCATTCATCGAACGAATATAGTTGGGTCTGAGTTGAAGCATTGGAAGTGAAACACTATTCAATAGAGAATTTGTCTCCTCGGTTATATGGGGTTAGTGTCACGGTCAACTATAGTCAACTCAAAATCCAAGTCTTTGGCCAGAGCAGTAAGGTTAATAATAATTATTATTATTGGACCAAGGATTTTTGTGTTGTTAATTACAAAGTTGAATGTGGACGATGTTGGAGTTTTGACCAAAACCAAATTACATAGGTCATGATGTAATATAGTTTTGACGAAGTGAATTGGTGTAAATAATCATTACTACAAGATATCACTTATAATAGTAAACTTGGATTTTACCAAAAAGACGTGTAAGCAATAAATTCAACCAAAATGTCACACCACTAACTATGTGATGTGCAAAAATTACTACAAGATACCACTTATAACAGTAAAATGCTGACTAAATTTACACCTTTGAGTTGCACAACCATAATGATGAATTCTCTAAAAACCACACGATTTATTTAATTTATGAAATGTTATAAATTAATTAATATTTGAGAAATATCAATTATTATTTGATTTATTTGATGTTTGGGAGTTGTCGGTGATTATTTGAATGCACATATAAGTGTTATACTTAGATGCATCGATATACAATATTAGTGTATTATTAAAACAGGTTTAAATAAAAGATAGTTGCATGAAGGGATTTATGGAAATCTTATGTCATTTGATGGCAAGTAATTTTGGCCTTCCCATGTGAAGAGAGAGGAGTAGGAAGAGAGAGAGGGGATTAAGGGAATTGATTATGGTAGTTTTAATTAGAAGAATGAGAAATGTTTCATTCTTTCAATTGAAACATATCCACTAATTCATTTACTGTAGAGATTCATTCTTTCTGATAAAAAGTCCATTTCCTTTCTCTTTCTCTCCTTATCTCTTCTAATGGCTGAAAATTTATGTCTTCATGGATGAAAAAACTCCGAAAACAATTCAAACATCAAATAAATAAATATAAAGGAGATTCTTCAGATCGTTGCAATTAATAGAGATGATTTAATCAGATCTAGTAGTCTTCATATGTTCAAGGTGTGTTTCTTATACTACTTCTTAAGGTAGTTATCTAACCTTTATTTTAACTTTTTATATATCAGATCTTGTTAGTACGGATTAGATCCCTTATATTTTACAATAGCTTTATATATGCAAATGTTGTCACCTATAACTATTTGAATCTACATACATATATACACCTTTAAACTCTTATGTGTTCTAAATATTATAGTTGAAGTTTTATATCAAAAATATTTTGCTGGACTAATATATATCTATATATATATATATATATGTTATCCTGCCTTTTGTCAAGGCTGTGATATCATCGACTTGGCTAGAAATGGATGGTTATCGGCTCTAAGAATCGCCTATATACGACACTGTAGACGATGGTCGGGCAAATCCGGACCGGTTCCCAATCAAGGTGCAATCAGTATGGAGTGATTGGAATAGTTCCATGAAGTTACAATTCAAATTTCAAGATGATCGAAGTTCATACGCTCGAATTACGAACAAAGCAAATATTGATATGGATCGATCGGGAAAGATCCATAAAGCAGCTCAAATCAGCGAAGATCGACCGATTTCTCAAAATCCACAAGGCGAATCCACTTGAAACTTTCAAAGCATCAATATATTGAAGAGCAAAGCCCACAAAATTAATCGTAGGTCAAAACCTTGAGATACGGAGATAGCCGATCATTTTAGGCCGATCGTTTTTGCCGATCCTTCATAACAATTAGTGTAGCTTAGTGAACATCTCAAATGTGACAATGGTTGATCCATATCACGCGCTCTACAACTCCGAATGACTTCGTATTTTAGGGGCAAGTTCAAGAGGCACATGGGACCCCCCCCTAAACGATCGCACGTCATTTGGAGGCAAAAATAACGATCAACATAACTATAATTAATCGTTCTGAAACATCGAGTTAGGGCCACCGATCGTTATGGTGGGCCCTTATAGACCTAGAGAGCCTTCTGCCGAAATCTTAGCGAAATATCTTAACATCTCTGGCTATAAATACAGGCCTTTTGGTTCATTTTCAGGATCTTTATACTGCTTGTTTCTCTAGACTCCATTGTAATCAAGCACTTGCTATCCTACTATTGTAGTCAGAGTTATAAGTGATTAATAAAGGATAATCTTCAAAGTGGACGTAGGCATACAACGCCCAACCACTAAAATTTCCGTGTCTCCAATTATAGTTGATTCTCTATTACATGTTAATTTATTTACTCAGTTTAATTTTGTTCTTCTTCACTTACTTCTCTACGAAAACTATTCTTGGGTGCTTGTGACCAATTTAGTTGCAAACATTTTGGTGCTTTCACTGAGAAACTTGATTCTCAGTTTATTAGGATCGCTTTATTGCTACTGGATTGGATAAATCCCCCAAAGGAGATCTGTAGTTATCTTCAAGAAGTTGATCATACTACTCAGATTTGTAGAAATCTAAGCAAAGCTATTAATAATGGTAAGGAATACTAGATCTACTTCTTATAACATGGAAGGAAATGAAAGCTCTACTGTCCAACAAGGAGGCCCGAGCATTCAACCAGCGAATGTGATTACTAAAATAGTTGAAGTCCAGAATCCAACTAACTCTATTAGGAGAGCAAAATTCTAGATTCTGATGAGAGAGCTAATGAATAGCCATCGAGAGTTAAATCAGCAGATCCAGGCCAATATCGACCTAATAAACCAACTCACTTAGCAACAGTGAGGATAAGCTAGGAGGAACCCCTCTCTCTTGGCACCAAAGAGCTCTAGTTCATTGGATGGGATCATAGGCATAGGTGTCGTAGAACAGACAGGTATCATGCAGAAACTCTAGGGCGTCAATAGGCAGGCCGTCGTGGTCTGCCAGGAATGATCAGTGCTGATCCCTCTATCGGAGAAGGGAACTTACCTATGCACACCGGGATTCAAATTGGAGCTGCTACGGCTGATTTGAATGATGGATTTCTGTTAAACGTTGACCAAATGCTTCCCCGGAACGATGATGAAGTGAATTTACGAGACACACATCGGGAAGATGGTGAACCAAGAGGGCGTGAGACGGCCTGCAAGCATCAACCAAACCATTCACGCGAGGTGGAACATGACCACCGCTTGGCACCCACCATCTAGACGCTAGAGTTAGCGGCAATGGTCAGACAGTTAGTGAAAGAGAGCCAGGTCTTGACTAACGATGACTGGGAATCTCAAGAAGCCATACCCCGTTCAATGATAATATTCTACATGTAACATATCCAAGGAGGTTCAATATGCCATCGATGCCTTGAAATCGGCCCTAGGCATCACATCTTGAGATATGAATAGCTAATGGATTCCGCATGAGAGGATGATGCAACCAAGTGTAGATGTTTTCCCATAACTCTCTCTGGAATAGCGATAATGTGGTTCACAAGGTTTGTGGAGCAGTTCTAAATGCACGCAACTCGTCCTAAGGGTGTAGTATCCCCGTCTAGCATGATGCAAGCTCCAGGAGAATCATTAAAATATTATTTGGAGAGAATTCATACGGCTATTATGAAGATTAGTGATCCAAATGACCATGCAAAATTGATGGCCGTAACGAGAGGGATAGATCCAAAATCTGACTTAGGCGATTGGTTAGCTGGCAAGCTGCCCACAACATTGGAACGCTTTTATGCAAAGGTTGCTCAGTATTTGAGAAAGGAGGAATCCAGATCCTCCAGGAAGAAGAATGTTGTAGGACCAAGTGGAGAGGGAGTGCAGAGTAATATTGCAGTAAAGCAGTCTGATGAAAGCTCTAAAAAAGTTCAAGTGAATGTCCAGAACAAACCGAATCAGCAAAAGAAAGGCGGAGATAGGGGACGAGAATGGAAGAGGGATTCTGGAAGAGGAAAGCCTAGGATTCTGAAGTACAACACTTACACACCACTGGATACGACCCTAGAGAATGTCTATTTGTCTACTTGTAATGCTATGCAGTATAAGAAGTCGCCTCTGAAAGAATCAATAGAGAAGCAGAAATAAACCGAGAAGTATTGCCGACTTCACGAATGTTATGGGCATAACACCAATGAGTGCAGGCACCTCCAGGATGTTATTGAAAAACTGATTCGAGAAAGGAAGTTACAAATGTTCATAAAAAACTCGCAGGATGGTGGGTAGGGGAAATCCGACTCAAACCGAGGACAAGTACCGCACAGGGTTGAGGAACCTGCACGGATCAGAGGAAGATTAGTGTTTAATACAATAGTCAGAGGACCGCTTCCGGTTGATAAAATTTGGCATGAGATGGAGTGGTACGCTAATGCGATTAAGCATGTGGATTTCGAATGCTGTTCAAACATGGAGGATGGAGCTCCGGCGAAACAGCAACGTACAATGACAGATGATATCCTGTTTAGTAATTGAGATGTAGACAAGGTAGAGGCTCTAATGATAGACTCAATGGTCATTTCGGACATGATCGGCCCTGCTTTTTTGAAAAAGATATTGGTTGACTGTGAAAGTCCTATAAACATAATTTTCAAGAAAGCTTATGATTAGATGAGGATGGAAGCAAGATTTAAAGCCGTCTAAAGCCCGCATACACGGTTTTAACGATGTTGCAACTGAAGCTATTGGTTATGTGGAATTAGCTGTAGAGTTAGGAGAAGGAGACCGAAGGAGAGTGCGAATCTTTCCGTTTGTAGTTTTGGATGTTGAGTCTCCTTACAACGTTTTTCTGGGTCGACCAGCCCTAGCCAAATTCTGAGCAGCCTTGCCATATGGTGTTTAACTTTGAAGTTTTCAACATACAATGGTGTTGGAGTTATTTATGGTGATCAAGCAACAGGGCGTGCCTGTTATGTAGTTGAGTTGAGGGAAGCTCAATGCAAAGAGAAAGGTACGGGTATGGACAAGACCTTCCGCTTCTAATCTACCGAAGATTGACATCCAGTGTTGGAGCTTTAGCTCGGGCTCCACAGTCCGTTCTATAGAGATATAGATCTGAGAGATGATGAGCAGGAGCCCAATGAGATCAAGGCTGCACCAGTTGAGCTGACAATTGATATCGTAGTTAGCCACGATGACCCGTCATCGGTCCTAAAGATCGAATCATAGCTCAGCCCCGATGATGAAAGAACTTACCGAATTTCTCCGAGCGAATCTTGATGTGTTCACTTGGACTCACTCTGACATGTGTGGAATCTCACCTGCCATTGCAAGCCATGCATTGAATATCGACTTGAGGCTTGTCCCGGTGAAACAAAAAAGACGCGGCATGGATCCAAAGAGATCTGCCGCTCACAAAGAGGAGGTGGATAGACTCAAAGACAACGGGTTTATCCACGACGCCCTCTACCATAAATGGGTATCTAATCCTGTACTTGCGAAAAAGGAGAATGGAAAATGGAGAACATGCATTGATTATTCATACTTGAACAAGGCGAGTCCAAATGACAGTTTTCTCCTTTCAAGGATTGACCAGCTGGTAGACTCAACCGCGGGACACGAATTGCTATCTTTCATGGATACGTACTCGAGATATAACCAAATCCCAATGCACATTCCTGATCAAGAGCACACCAGTTTTACTTCCGATGTTGGATTATATTGCTATATGGTGGTGCCGTTTGGACTAATGAATACAGGAGCGACTTTCCAGCGCTTAGTCAATAGGATGTTTAAAGATCAGATTGGAAAAATGATGGAAGTTTATATAGATGATATGCTCGTGAAGTCACGATAATTAAGCGACCACATTAGAGACTTGGCAGAAATGTTCGGCATCCTCTGACATTACAAGATGAAAATTAATCCTTTAAAGTGCTCTTTTGGTGTAGCATCATGGAAGTTCCTAGGTTTTATTGTTAACGCCCACAGAATCGAAGCTAATCTTGAGAAGATTCAGGCTATCTGTGACATCCAAGCGCCAAAGACCATAAAAAAAATGCAAAGTCTGAATGGGAAAGTTGCTGCCTTAAGCCGATTCATTTCCAGAGCTATGGTCAAATGCATCCCTTTCTTTGACTTGATTAGGAAAGGGAAAAGAACTTCAAATGGACACAGGATTGTAAAGATGCATTTCAAGCTTTGGTGGATCATTTGGAGAGACCCCACATCTTGTCAAAGCTCGTGGATCATGAAGTTTTATACATCTATTTGGCCATGTCGGTACATGTTATAGGTGCTGCATTACTTCGTGAGGAGAATCGAATTCAAAGATCGGTTTACTATGTCAGCAAGCGATTGATGGGAGTTGAAACAAACTATCCGAAAATAGAAAAACTGGCATACTGCTTGCTGATCGCATCCCGAAAGCTCCATCAATACTTTCAGGCACACCCGATCAATGTTTACACTGACCAGCAGTTACGACATGTCCTACAACGACCTAAGAGGTATGTGAGATTACTCAAGTGGAATATCGAGCTTAGTCAATCGATATCACTTATCTCCTTCGGAGGGCTATTCAGGGTCAGGCACTGGCAGATTTTATAGCAGAATTCACTGTGCAAGATGATTCTTGGAAAATAGCAAAATCTCTGTCATACGGTGGAAATTGTATACCGATGGAGCATCCAATGATCGTTGTTCTGGAGCTGAAATTGTGCTTGTAACTCCTGATGATCGGTCGATCTGTTATGCTTAAAGCTTTATTTCCCAGCGACAAACAATGAAGCTAAGTACGAGGCCCTGATTGCTGGACTTAAACTGCTTAGAGAACCGAGAATAAGGTCTCTCAAAATCTTTTATGATTCACAGTTCGTAGTATACCAAGTCATGGGAGATTATCAAGCTAAAGGACAACGGCTTGCTCCATATCTAGCCTAAGTCCAAGACTTATTGATTGAATTTGAGTATTATGACATTTTGCATATTCCACGGGATTGAAACATAGAGGCTGATTCGTTAGCAAAGTTTGCTAGCATCGGTGATGTACAACAGATGGGCCTGGTTCCAGTCGAGGCACTAAATGTCCCGAATATAAATCTGATGGAAATTGATGAAGTACTAGAGACGGAGCCTGAGAAGGAATCGTGGATGACTTCGTTCAAAGATTATTTGCTACAGGGAGTTTTTCCAGAACGAAGGAATGAAAAGTGACAAATCCTTCGCAAAGCTTCATGGTATATCATGCAAGAAGGAATTATGTACAAAAAGGGTTATTCTGTTCCTCTACTCTGGTGTATCACTCACGACGAGATAAACGGGTCCTAAAAGAAGTTTATGAAGGGGAATGTGGTGATCATACTGGAGGACAAACCCTAGCTAAGAAAATACTCTGTTATGGGTATTATTGGATGCAGGTAAATAGGCACAAGGAACAAGTTACAAAAAAATTTAGTCTGACGGACAACAGGTTTATTTTTTAGTCTGAAGGACAGTTTTTAGTGTAAACTGAAAATGATAGTTACAACTATCATTCTGTGATTTACACTAAAAAGTATCCTTAAACCTAAAAAACAAACTTCTTGTCCCTGAAACTAAATTTTTCTCTAACTTTTTCCTTAAGCCTAAAAACCCCTATTGGCCGACAGTTAATCGAGATGTTGCCGATTATGTAAGGCGATGCGACAAGTGCCGGATATATGTAAAATTTCCAAGAGCTCCATCGACTGAAATTACATAAATGGTCAGGCCATGGCCGTTTTCCATCTAGGGCATAAACATTATCGGTTCCTTACTAATCTCTAAAGATGGTGCAAAGTACGCTATTGTCACAGTTGATTACTTCACTAAATGGGCCGAAGTGGAACCTTTAACCATGATAACAACTAAGAAAGCAATCAATTTCATTGTCTAGAACATCATATGTCGCTTTGGTCTTCCACGAACTATTGTAACAGACGATGGGACTCAATTTGATAGTGCCGAATTTAGAGATCAACATCGTATTGAAAAGAGATTTGCGGTAGTTGCTCACCCTCAAGCAAATGGATAAGTTGAAGCTGTGAACAAAGTCATAAATTCCATTCTTAAGAAGCGTTTGGAAAAGGCTAGGGGAAAGTGGGTGGATGAACCCCTGACGGCATTATGGGCTTATAGAACCACCCACAAGTCCGCGACTGGCTAAACTCCATTCGCCCTCGCTTACGGTTCCGAGGCTGTTATTCCGGTTGAACTCGAATTTCCTTCTCATCGAGTAACTTATTATAATCCTAGAAAAAAAATATCTCCTTTTGGAGTCTCTAGACTTTATAGATGAAAAACGCGAGGAAGCTGATTTGAGGGCAGCCGCACACCAACACCGAGTCTCCCAATACTACAACACTAAAGTCCGACATAGAACCTTTGAAATTGGCGATCTCGTCTTAAAACAAGTTTTTCCTGCCCCGTCACATATGAATCCAACCTGGAGAGGACCATATGTCATCGAGCAAGGGCTTGGAGAGGGAACCTTCAAGCTGGCAATTGTAGATGGCATTACATTCCCAAGGGCGTGGAATAGCGAGCATGTGTGACGTTATTTCACTTAGTTTATTTCCTTTTCATTCAGCCATATTTTGTTTTAGAATTTACTTTAACGTTTGTTTTTCCAAATATGTAATAAGACAAATTATGTCACTACTTTCTATTCAGCAATGGAACTTTGAATTTTCTATCATATTTAAGACCCGCCATTGCAGTACATGTTAATTGTGATATACGACCAACTGAATCTAACCGTCCGATGGGTCGATGTAATTCTGAAGTGATTATAATTCGCTTGATCTATTATTAAATCTAACCCCATACTTAAGAATGGAATGACTGACTAAAGAAAACTTAACTCGACCATTTTCTAAATAACTAACGTCCCTAGAGTGTAGATATAAGTATAAATGCTAAACGGGTGTGATCGACTGCCTATGAAATAACTCATGTCCTAGAGTGCAGATGTGAGTATAAATGCTAAACAGGTGTGACCGACCACCTATGAAATGACTCTCGTCCTCAGAATGTAGAATATGAGCATAAACGAGATAAAAGGGTATGACACGACACAACCGTCGACTAACTCTTATCCCTGGAGTGCGGTTATGAGTATAAACAAATAGACGAGTGTGGTTCGACCGCTCATTATTCCATAAACTCTAGCCTGAAAATGATAGGAGGAGTGTAAACTCGCTAAGGATGGAGTTCGAGCATCCATCACTTAACTCCGCTAACGCGAGACTGGGGGCATGAGTACTATTACTCCAACCGCTGAATTCGACGAGCGTAACACTAAGGCTCGAGCCCAGTGTTTGATACGACTTGAGGCCACGACCTTAGGGAGGCCTTGGGATGGATAATCGAATTGATATCCGATCCGACGAGCAACGAATTAAAAATACATTAAATGGAAAACATGGTAGCTCGATCATTTAAACAAGTGTATACAAGAATTATACACAAAAATATAAGAATTCTTGTTCACACTAAACTTGTTGTACATAATACAAGTTTATCCAAAATGTGAATTAAAAGTGGGGGTCATACCCAAACAAACATGACCAATGAAAAGAAAAAGTAGCCATCCAAGCTATTTACATATCACACTAACCTAAAGATTATTTTTTGGACTTCCTATCTTTCCTTTGCTTCTTTTGAGTGGCTCCTTTTGAACTGCCACTCGATCCTCTTTTCAACCCTTTTTCGCCTCGGCTTCTCTTCGAAGAAACATCTTCAATTGTATGGATCGAGGCACTCTTGGCACCAGAAGCAAGGGGGGGACCTTATCCCGGGGAATTATCCCCCCAGGAAGGATCATCTGGAGCGGGACAGGAATCGATTCATTGAAATCCAAATCAACAGGCTCAGTTTTTGCCTTCTTTTTCAACAATTCTTCCCTCTCAATGTGCTCTTTCATGCCAATCTCACTAGTGGGGTAGGAAGAACCCATGATCACAACATCCTCATCAAAGGGAATTTCATGGTATGGGTCACTTCCATCCTTGAACAATGCCTCCATGAATTGATCATCAATAACAAAGGCTACTTCTTGAGCACCCTGAGCAGCGGTGGAAGTTGTAACTTTAATGGATTCTGTCATGGTCCCTTATGATCCTAATTGAGGCTCTTGTGAGGGAAGAGGAATGACAACTGATAGATTCAAAGCTAAGAAAAAATAGGTGAAAAGATTAGAAATATCAACTGATAACACCCCAACTTTTTGAAAGACGGGAAATGTCGATGGAATACCTTCCTCGGTGTTTCTCCCAAGTTGAGCCAAAATATCCTCAGAACTGCGTTCGAGAATTAGAGAAAGCTGAGGCTTGTCTAGGTCTTACCCGGGGATGGTTGAAGAATCCTTCGTGGAGCTAGGGATAAACTGGGGAGCTGGGGGCAACTCAATTGTAATATCGGGTTGTGCCGACCCGAATCCTTCACCCACTTCATGTGAACAAGCAGCAGCAGATTCTTTTTGAAGTGTAAGCTGGATATCGTGCAATGTTTTGGGTTCATCGCCTAATAGCATTTCACTCTCAAGCCTAGACAGGTCGATATCCTCCGTATTAAGAAGTTTCTTTTCTTCTGCAACAAGAAATTCCCACGCGCGCCAGAGCTAGTAGGAATAATCGTCACCAAGCCATGTTAAATTTCTATGCTTGAGAATGTTAGCATTGTAAAGAATAAGAAGTGGATCGAGCTTGTTCATTATCTCCTCCCTAACCTTGTACTTGGTGGCTTCTGCTTCACGCCGAATAAGTGCATCAACATTTTTGGCCCTTTCAACGGTTGTGTCTCTTTCAAGTCTAACATTCACCAGCTCCCCACAAGCATCCTGAACGATTTTCTGAGCATCATCTTTCTCCTTATTTTCGAACTCGAGCTTAGCCTTGAGTTCCGCTATCTCCTTCAAGACTGTAGATTCATTACTTCAAGCTGTATTCCTCTTGAGTGTTATTTCTTGATTTTGATGATGCAACACTTGAACTGTATCACGATGACTGGATTTCATCTCCTCTATGCATTTGACGGCAGCGTTAGCTTTTACTTCGGCCTCTGCTAGGGAGGTCCTAGAAGCCTCTAGCTCGTTTGTCAAAGTATCGATAATTCTTTTATTTTGATCTTTCTAGCGTTTTAACTTTTCAATTTCCGCCGCGCGCTCAAAAGATACTTTCGACATTTTCTCTACTGCCTTCATCCATTCATGGTACTACATGCGGATGTCATTGACACAGTCAATAGTCATTTTCTGAACATGGTACGGGACCCTCTTTAGGTTGGGAGGGAAAAATAACCCTTCAAAACATAAGTGTGGAAACTCTTCACAAAATTGTGCCATAGGAGTAGTTGAATTGACCATAGGAACTTCAATAGCAGTTTCAACTTCAGTACTTTCCTTGTTGGGTCTTTGAGTATCAACATGTTCGCTATGGCGATGACGATCACTGGACCACTGAGAATGAGAAGGAACCAAAAGCTGTGGAGGAACTGAAGCAGGAGGAGGACCACGAGAGGGATCGAAAGGTAGGTCCCGGCGATCAGTTGGCTTCTCGGGACCTTTTGGAGGGGGAGATCTCGATCTTGATTAATGTTTGTCTTGGGGTGGCTTATCCCTATCACCTCTATCTTGATGGACCCAGTCCCGACCGGAGTGATTACTAGAATCATAATACTCTCGACTACCACCTTGAGGTAGAGCTAGAGCGTGAATCAGAGGATTGGTGGTGTATATCCCGGAGGGAATCAAACATGTCCCTTTTCTTCACCATCGTTTCTACAAAGGAAAACAGAAATCAATCAACTTTAAGCATTAAAAAGCACAGTCGAGCATAATGCAATGTTGCGGGGTGCAAGTGTGTGCAAGCGTGTGCAAGTGTCCTTGTGTTACCCTTCGACAAACCAGGTGCAGGAGCTTTGCTCATTGGAGTAACTTCCCCTCTAGATGTTAGAATCTCAGTGCTAATTCCAGTGGGGGATTCTAACCCCTCGATGCTCACATCAGTAACATGAAAAGCGTCAAGGTCATGCGGAATTGGTAGACCAGATAAAGAATCAAGTGGTAGACTTGAACGCTCTGACGGTTGAGATGAAGATTCATCTTGAACAATCTTAGGAGTCATCGATGACTTGAATTGATCAGAAAGACGACTATTGGAAATTTATAAACAAATGTTTTCTTCTTTCACATATCGGGAACCGAGGGTTGTGAGGTCTGCGACGTTCTGACATCGACTCCAAGACCGGATTCATCATCATTGTGACCGGACACATCACCTTTATCTCCTTTAGCATCGATACCAGTGAATTCCTAAGCACTAATGACTGGGGCACGATGGGATCGGTTCGATTGTCCCTTTGATTGACTGCATCCCATGGTCTTATCCCTGCAGTTTGAGCAACTTTAGTTAGGTCTATGCTAAGGCCCTCTTCTATCAAGCAAAAAAGTAATGAGACTTTCATCCATAAGCAGATATTCGATGTTCGTGTCCTCAAGCAGTGCATTTTTTAGAGTTGTGACCGCCTCTTCGTAAAGATTACCACTAGGCTGAGTGACGATACCTGTAAAAGGAGTTATGTAGTCAAGAATACGCTCTAAATGTTGGTTTTCCGTGCTAATATAAAGACAGTGGATAATGCTTACGTCTTTCCATCCACTATCGAGCGAAACCAGGTGGACAACGAATGAAGAACCACTCGCTTTTAAAGGTGCTTAATTTGTTCCATGCGCCAGTTAGAATCTGGCACCTCTTCGCGACTCAAGAAATGAAAACGAAAAACTCCCTGTCCATCGCTTGAAATAGAATATGAACCGAATGTCATCGATGGTTGGAGGATAGTGCAAGAACTCCATAAATACCATATAAGTACAGTTGAGAAGAGCGTAGACGTTTGGATGAAGCTACGTTGGAGCTATCCTTAAATAATGGAGAATTTCCTGAATATATGAGTTAAATGGCGGGATGCATCCGGCCCAGCACATGAACTTGTTGCACGCCGTATATCCTTCCAGGGTTCTATGAGCACAATCATTCCACGATAGAACCAACACATCATCAAAAGGAATTCCATGCCTTACGCAGATTCAGCTCATAGCATCTTCCTTAATCTTAGAGGCTAACGAATCAGCAGTGTTCTCCAGAATAACTGCATCCACTTGAGTGTCGGGAGCAGGATCAATAACTTTCGATGGAAGAATGGGAACTACATCAGAAAGATAAAATTGAGGGCCTAAGCTTTCTAGTTGCTTCGAATAATGGCTAGAGGATGAATTATCAGACTCAGTTTCGGAAGTTGATTCCACTTTAGGATTATCCTGTTGAGAAGATGATCCAGCTGGCATAGCTGCAAGATGCCTAGAATGTCTAGAACCCATTGCTATTAAACTTTGTAAAAATCATGATTGGAAAAAGTAACCTGTGCCCCTGGTGCACAGTGCGTGCTAGTGTGGTGTGGTAAAGTGCTATGTTATATGAAACTAAAGAAGAAAAAGATGACGAGACTTCAAGGTTCGACTGGAGAGACAGTTATTCCCTATCGTCTCAACCGTTTCATTATGTCATTGGGGAACGATGTAGTTTGAGTTTCACGATCGATTGTCAGCAAGTAAAAGTTCAATTTTTTATGTTCAAGTCGCTGTTGAGATTCAAGAGAACAGTCGAAGACATTGATTTTTGTCAAAGTTCAAGTGTCACACGTTACCGAATATGCAGTTCAAGTTATGTACAAGTCATATGTGTTCATTCGAATATGCAAGGCCGAAGCTCATCATTGGGTTCAAGTTCATTTATTTAAGTTCCATTTTTAGAGCCTATGTGCTGAACATCGATCGTTCCCCTTAATGTCTCATTACCGATCGTTCCCCTAGACAACATCTACCGATCGTTCACAGTTGGCCATGTTCACCTATCGTTCTCCTTAACCTTCAATGCTGATCATTGTCTCCATGCTATCAACCGATCGTCCCACTTTACCCTGCCACCTCAAAAGCCTCCAACTCCTAAACATTGTCGGTCATTTGTAGACGATCGTAACACCCAGGCTTCAACACCACTCCATAATGATCGGTACATCGTCATGATCATTTACTCCAGATTCTTCCAAGTCCAAGGTTTTTTCGATCGTCCAAGAACGATCATAGCACATCGATCGAACAACTTCCCCAACTCCGCTACTTCATGCTCCTCAACAAACGATCGGTTAAGGCCACCACCTCCTCTAGTTTCCATCTCCATAAAACTTTCTCAATCGTTTTACCGATCGATTCCATCATAGAAGATGAAGGCCACGACATTGATGAAGCTCAAAGTCTTGTCCTCGAATCATAAAGCAAGTTTAAATCATCCTACCTAAATTTGAGATCTAAGAAAAGAAGCTAGATTCAAGTTCGAATCAAAGTGAGATCTGGAGAAGTACAGTGGTTCGTGAATAAAGGAAATTTATTTTTAGAGTTCGGATCGTTGTTTGGATCGGTAAGGGAAAAAAGGAGGGAGACTTGTTTTTTCTATTTTCTACCTCGAGTTGGAACGATATGAAATGAACTGAAGGATGAAGGAAAAATGGCTATGTATAGATGCTTATATAGGTAGGACATATACCAATCGTTCGTGGCCCCAAAATTATGCCGATCATTTCGTGGTAACGATTTTATACAGATTATTCCACAACTCTGAGCAATCCAAACTGTATGTCTAACGATCGGTAATAAATAATGAGAGGAGAGAAATAATAACGAACTGTGATGATCATTTTTATTAAAAAAATTGGAAACAACGATCGGTAGAGATTGTTTGTAAAATTTCAAAACTTGACAACGACCTGTGAACTTGGAATGGTGGTCGGGAGTCAGGAAAAAAACACGTATACGTGCTGGTATAAGCTTCAAAATTCAATTTTTTGAAATCAACAAAAATTAAATGTTCACCAGAAATCGACCGAAGAAAGATTAAAACTAAGTTATTGAAGCTTAGAAATTGCCAGAAACAAAACAAGATGATCACCAACATGTTATGATCCTATATTTATAATATTGGAAATCGACCAATCGCCATGACGAACAAGAAAATCACAACCCTCAATAAAAAAACAATTCAATGGAAGAATAGCGACTATTTGATAAACCAGATGGGTTTCTTTCCGAAGATTCTGGCTTGAAACGATTCAAAGCATGTCATGTTGCAACAAGATGTACTTTGGGGGGCAATTGTCATCCCGCCTTTTGGCAAGACCGTGATATCATCGACTTGGCTAGAAATGGATGATTATCAGCTCTAAGAATCGAATATATATGACACTGGGGACGATGGTCGGGCAAATCCAGACCAGGTCCCAATCAAGGTGCAATCAGTATGGAGTGACTGGCATAGTTCCATGAAGTTACAATTCAAATTTCAAGATGATCGGAGTTCATACGCTCGAATTACGGACAAAGAAAAGATTTATATGGATCGATCAGGAACGATCCATAAAGCAGCTCAAATCAGCGAAGGTCGATCGATATCTCAAAATCTACAAGGCCAACCCACTTGAAACTTTCAGAGCATCAATATATTTAAGAGTGGAGCCCATAAAAATGATTGCAGGTCAAAAACTTGAGATACGAAGATAACCGATCATTTTTGTCGCTCCTTCATAACGATCGGTGTAGCTCAGTGAACATCTCAAATGTGACAGTGGTTGATCCATATCTCGCGATCTACAACTCAGAATGACTTCGTATTTTAGGGGCAAGTTCGGGAGGCACATGGGACCCCCAAAAACGATCGCACGTCATTTGAAGGCAAAAATAACTATCGGCATAACTATAACCGATCGTTCTTAAACACCAAGTTAGGGCCACCGATCGTTATGGTGGGCCCCTATGGACCTAGAGAGCCTTCTGTCGAAATCTTAGCAAAATATCTCGTCATCCCTCCCTATAAATACATGCCTTTTGGTTCATTTTCAGGATCTTTATGCTACTTGTTTCTCTAGACTCCATTGTAATCAAGCACTTTCTATCCTCTACTGTTGTAATCAGAGTTATGAGTGACTAATAAAGGATAATCTTCAAAGTGAACGTAGGCATATAACGTCGAACCACTATAAATATCTGTGTCTCTGATTATAGTTGATTATCTATTACATATTAATTCATTTACTTAGTTTAATTTTGTTCTTCTTCACTTACTTCTCTACAAAAACTATTCTTTGGTGTTTGTGACCAATTTAGTTGCAAACAATATATATATGTATATATTAAATATTGTTAACTTTATAACTATATGTGAATTTCCAACTTGTGTATTTTAAGTGGTTTATGTATTTTAAAATAGTAACAAAATTATTTTCGATAACTTATTTATTTTTACAGTACTATGTACATACATACATACATATATATATTTTCATTTTTCATATTCAAAATACCTTCAACTATTTTATAGTTCCCAGTTTGATTATAAAATTATATACTTAGAAAAATTAGATATTATAGTTCTTAAATTTGAATCTATTTTGCATAGTTAGTCAAATTCATTTAATAACTTTGAATTTTTTATTTCATTTAATAAATTAATTAATCTTGATACACACAAACACACACATAGAAGTTTAAGCTGTTTTGAATGCAAGATAAAGGAAGATTAAATGAAGGCTAAAAGTTTTCCATCTATTCATCTTCTTAATTGCCACATAAATGTCTTATACTCTTTCATTTAATAACCACTAATATGCACCATTACCTACCTAAATTTGATTCCTTTTATTGATATAGTCAAATATATTCAAATGTTTTAAATCATTTATTTCATTCATTACATAAGTTAATTTTGACACACACACACACACACACACAGATATATATAAATACACACACACACACAAACATTTGCACATATATTTAAAATAAAACTACACACACAAATATATATATATATATATATTTGCATACAAGTTTAAAATGTTAAGCAAAAGAAAGGTAAAAAGAATGCCGAAAGATTTCGATCTTTACCTCTCATTAATTGTAACGAATGAGATTTTCGACCCTTGAAATTGATACTAATACATCCACGGTATTCACGTGCCGTAAATTCAAGCGTTGGAAACCCGATCGTTAAGGGTAAGAAAGAAAGTAAAGACAGAACAGAATCTCACACGAATGGAATAACATGTATTATTTCAACATATAATCTTTACAGTGGAAAATTTTAGATACATTTATCAGAGTTAAATATGTACGTTTATAAATATCTATCCTTACAAATACGGAATACAACAGCACATAAGTGTGATGGAAATAAGCTAATAGCCTACTAAAGAATCTTCCAACTCCTTGCTTAAAGTTCTATCCAGATACCTTCTAACTAAACCTGAACTACTTGGCCTCTTGGAAAATTAGGGCACCCGGAGTTTAAGGGAAAAGGAAAATAAACTCCAGGTCAGTCAAGGGACTGGCGTAAGATACTCAAAATACACATTTTGAAAACAAAGGTACCTCATAAGACCACGTTGCACATAAACATGGAACAGGTTTTTACCTTATGATAACCAAAACATTTGCTACGCAAAATCCTTTGATATTATTTTTAATGACATTCTTTTGAAAACATTTACAAATAAACTTATGAATCTTAGCCGCAATTTTTACATTATTAATTCCAGCATACTAGCTACAAAGTAGGTTCTACAATCAAAATCTTACAAGGCTCGTTCGAAGAACGGATTCCATACAAATGACAAAGTGAGGGACAACCTTCCGTACATTACACCTCTAAAGGGATGTACCAAGGGTCCAGATACTGAACGCCTATACCAAAATAGAACTGGCCTACCCCTTCGCTGGATAGTACCGAATATGACATTACCTCGGTCGTTACTGACCTATCAGAGACATCTCATAGCATACACAACATATCCAATATATAGAGGGTTATCTAGAAAGGTGATAATCATATCCTAATGGGAACGACCCACTTAGCCCTGCCGCATCTACCCTGTTTTTTCCATTTCTGGTTGATGAGGCCTGAGGTAACGTTTTACCTTTCATATAGCACATTCCACTTTGAATGCCACACTGCCATTCCATGATCACACAACTGATTTCTACAAAAATATAACTCTTGATCTCATACATCTCAGGAAAGGGTGTTAAGCTAAGAGAAGTTGCCTTCTCCGCCACCAAACAGATGATACATTCATAGAGATCAATCAATATAATTAGAAATGCAACGTCAGACATTCATCCATACAATTTGTCCAGGAAAGGACAAACCAAAGGAACTCTCCTACAACATCCTGTCAGGAATTACCCCTAAGGTTAGTAGCGAGGAGCCCATGCATTAAAGATCTCAAATAAAGAACTACTGCCACATAATATGATATGGGAAATTTCCCCCGAGGGTCAGTGACAAGCAGCCCTACATTCCATCTTCCAAATCATATCATTCCATGTCATTTCTTTCAAACACATAAATTAGTTCGAAGTGGTCTTCGGATAGGAATTATCCAAATCCGACCTCAGTTCTTTTGAACTAATCATCAATAAAAAGATGTTAGGTAAATAGGGAATTATTCTTTGATTGATTAATTTAAATTTCAAATCATTTCATTCTTTACTTAGGAAAATATTTCAAAATCATTTATTTTAATCTTAACAAAGATTTCTTAATTCCAAATCATATTTTTTTGATTGAGTTGAAACCATGTTATCTAGGACGTTAATCCAAAACTAGTAAATATTAAGTGAGCAGAATCTATAGAAATCATCTAATTCTACTCAATATCAATTCCCATATTCAACAAGTACTTCGGGCAGAATAACGACAAAATTACCTTTTAAATTCCACGAATAATACGAGTTCTCTCTTCGGGCTTTAACACAAAGTATAAGAAGAATATCTCCATAAAATCCAAGTTGTTTAAAATTGGAAAATTTAGTCTTTTATACTTAACTCGTTTCTGACATTTCGACCTATCTATCCCTCGCCTAAGAGAGGCCAGGTGAGCCAAGGCACTGGTTGCTCCTAAACATCACCTTAGTGTAAGCACCTCACACAGGTCTCACGAATAGAAAAATCCAGTCTACTTGTCGGCTTTTAGAGCCAAGATAAATCACTTGATTTTTGACAACTTTTCTTAAATCAATTATTTAAACATTTTTAAATAAATTATAAAACTTTCAAATCATTATTAAAACATTTAATTATTTATTTGAAAACATTTATAAAAGATTTGGAAAAGAATCGTTAAGTTTAAAACCATATTTCAAAAGTTAGCGAAAAGTGCAGCGAATGGTGCTTTTTAAGCTATATTGATCAAAATGACTTTTCTATCATTTTGAAATCCATTTTTATGACTCAAATCATTTTTAAAACATTCTAAAATAATTTTACAATTTATTTCACATTTTTAAAATATAATTTTTAAAGAAATTCTTTATGGATTCCAAACTGCAAAACCGCGATTTTCTAAAATTTGTTTTATTCATATTTCAAAATCTACTTATCGAAATATCAATTTTCTTTCTTTGTTTGAAAACTATGGATATAATAGTTTGGAAAATTCTTATTTTGAAGGATTTCGAGCTATATTCCATTCTATATATTCGTTTGACTTTTATGGTGTGAAATCATGGACTACCATAACGCGACGCGCCTAATTTTGACTCTATTTTTAATATTCATTTAAACTTTTCCAAAACACTTTTAAATGCTTATAAAACATTTATAAATCATATTAAACCATTTTTAAGAGGTTTAAACATTCCATATACATCATTTCATTCAATAAAGGGAAGTGATTTCCTTTGTGCTTATCGACTGTATTAACGTGAGTTGTATATTTATTGAAAAAATATATTAACATCCATATTATTATATTCAAACATAATAAACAACCATCATTAACAATCATATTCAAACATATATATCATCCACTAATATATATAACTATAGTTTAGGAGTTTTCTCACATTGATTTTCTATCGAAAAAAGGGCTATAGCTTCACTAACTCACGATCCAAGCTCGCGAACCCTTACTCCTTACCTCCTAGTGTGCTAGGCCATTACATGCCAAAAGTAGTGCTCGGCCAAGCATGAGGAATGAGGCATTTGGATTATTATGGAATTTACCTAAAACTATACCCGAAAATAGGTCATCTTCTCTTAGATTGTTGGACATTCTACTCTCTGAATTTGGAAAAGCGGTCAACATTAAAGTTGCAGAAAATTATTTTCTCTATGGTTTCAAAAAAAGAATCATCCAATTTGGATTAGTTCGAATAAGATATAGTCAAATGAAGAAGAGGCATTCTCGGATTTACAAAAATCACATGCGAAAATGGGTCAACTTTTAACTGAATTTTGGACGTGTTACTCAAAGAATTTTGAAAAATAGTCAATAAGGAAAGTTCTTGCAAATTATTTTCTCTACAATTTGAAAAGAATAAACACTCGATTTAGATTTAATATGAGGAAGATATGATCAAAAGAAAATATGGTATTCTCGGACCTAAAATTCTGGACCCAAAAATGCTCTAGAAAGAATGGAGTTTTGAGCATAGCTAAGCTTAGAACGCGAAGAAGTGGTTAACTAGAAAGTTATAGCCATTAGAATTTGAAATTGTTGAAAAAAGAATTTCTTAAATTCGTTCTGATATGAGGAAGTTATGGAGTAATGAAGAAGAGGCAAAATGGATGGGTATTTATAGGCAAGTGGAGAGGTAGAAAATTATATCTCCATCTTACATGATCCACCATCACTAACCATCATTACATCCATCCCCCCCCCACATTACCCTAGGACAGCTAGAAGTCCCCTCCATCATGGATAAGGCCATGTACTTGCACTTATGCATGTGCATTGACTTTGTGAATACTTAAGGATGAAGAAATCTAAACTATCTTAGATATGTATATGTATATATGTGTTTACATGTATATTTGTATTTATATGTTCACGTGTGCACATGAAAAGTTTGTGCATGTATATGTATGGTTAACTATGTGTACATGACATGTAAATAAGGTTGCAACAATCTTTTAACGACATCCATTCGTTAAACCGTTGAAAATCGATAAACCGATTTTCAATCACATTTTCAGTTATATTTTAAATTATATATAAATGTAAATAAAATTTGAAAATAAATTTGTTATCATTTTTAAATAATTAAAATGGTCACATTTTATTTAAAAATCTATTTAAATTAATGCTAACAAATATTTACAAAAATCGCTATTATATCGATAAAGCGATACGAATTTTTCTTATATTTTCAAATCAAGTATATATCTTCATAAAATTATTACAATTGATTTATTATCACTTTATAACTATTTAGAATGAATTATCATCATTTAAACAATTATTTGAATAATTATAATTATTATTAAATCATTAAATCTCTATTTAAATTCATAAATTAATATTTAAATATAAGAGCATCACTGATGATGTCACAAATACATTTAATTTCCAAAAATAAAAAAATTAATTTTATTTCATATTCTTGTTCAATTATAAAAATAAGTGTATGTATCCATCTCCGTGCTCAATGTTTTACGATTATAGAACTTTTATCGATAAAAGGTTTTAGCCATTTTATCTATATTTCTTCCAAAGGAAATACTTTTGTGAATTTTTTTCCAAAATAAGTTTATTGTTATTACTTGTCACTTGAAACTTCATTATTTATGAAAAATAATCTATATTTGAATATTTAAAATTATTTAAATATCTTTAATTAAAGTGATCAAAATTTGGTCGTTACATACTTCCCCTCTTAAAAGAATTTCGTCCTCGAAATTACCCAAAACAAAAACCCAAAGGTTTTGCCCAAAATAATTATTATTAAACTTACACTCATACGATGTATATAGATCGTCCGTACGCAATATCTGATTCAATCTATTATTCAAATCCACAACTTTACTTCTGAACTAGTGTTGATCCCCCGATGCTTTAGTGCAGACTCTGACCAGGCTTTCTGATCAGAACTGTTTTTCCTTGCATAGCTCTCAACTATGATAAAATACTCAAGTATCCAACCACAAGCCCTCGTCAATGTTCGTCGTCAAGAATCGAGTGATAAATTCTTTTACGGACCGATGTAAAGACCTCAAAGCTCTGTACTTGAATCTTAGTTCAAATTATGCGATGAAATAATCCACACACTTCATATGAATTTAATAATCTTTCAAAAAACTTTTATTAAAACATTTCATAAAACTTTCATTCTTTATTCGAACATTTTTATAAAGATGCTTCTTTATATTTAACTATTTGCTAACATTTCTAAGAAATTATTCAAGTTAAAGATAACTTACCTTTTATTATAATATACCTCTTATATTATAATTTGCTTCTTTTTAACCAATATTAAATGCAACACCTTTATATTTAATAAAAATTCTTTTGTTAATCAAGACTTATTTTTTAATTAATACTCTTGTTATTAATTATTCACTTAAAATATATTTATGAGATTTTCTTCCAAAATGCCATTCAAGGGTTTAAAAATAGTGAAAATAAGGGACACATCCCAAAAATCAAACTTAATACACAAAACATCATCCACATAAAAAAGATATAAATTACATCTCTATTCTCAAATACTACAATTTTCTTCCCTACAATACCCCTCTTCTCCATTGCAACAATGTTGATTCTTCATATATGGATGTTATTCTCACATCAATAATTAAAATTTGCACCCCATTAATTATCAATCTTTAAAATGCAATAACTTCTTGTAGAAACGACGGATTAACAAACCGTTTTCACCATTAAATCACAAATTTTATTATCTTTCTAACGAGTGACATGTGCATATGTAAAAACAACGGCAGGACAAGCTATTCGCGGATCCAACTAAATGGTAGATTGCAGACAATTCAGCAATTATATGCAATAATTACAGAAATGTCTGCAATTATATGCAATAGTTGCAACTGTACGCAGTAATTGCAGACATGTATGCAATTATACCATATAATTGCAGAAATGTCTGCAATTATATGCAATAGTTATAGACATTTCTGCAACTGTATGCAATAATTGCAGACATGTCTGCAATTATATGCAATAGTTGAAGATTTAAAGAAAAATCGAAGATGTTTAAAATTTGTAGAATTGTCTGCAAATATATGGAATAATTGCACCTTTACTGCAAATATGATTTTTTGGTATCAACAATGGATCTCATTTTAAAGATCATAATTTTTTTGATTTTTTGGTGAAAACGGTATGCTGATCCGATGTTTCTACAGAAAGTTATATGCGTTTGAAATGTTAAAAACGTAAAGGACATTTGGGTTTTTGTGCACAAATGAATTTGAAAACAGGGACCGGAAACTTATTAAAAAAATGGAGGGATGTTTTGTGTATTTTCAAACCTTATCAGGGATGTATGCCAAACGCACCCTTAAAAATAAATGTTGCTAAAACATCGTTTACTAAAAATCATTCATTAATAACTTTTACCATTTCTTTTAAAGATCAAAGCATACCCATGCTTATCAATTAAGATAATACACTTCGATAAAAATTGACAACTATCAATTAATTTATCAATTAATGATTCACATTATCCTTTTTAACTTTAGAAAATTATATAGATCGAGTAACTAAAAATGATACCAAGGAACTAGGTACCACCAATAGTATCGCATATTTCCTTAACAAGAAGAGGAATACTTAAGAGAAGCATTTACCATCCGAACACATCTCCTGCCCATTTTTAGTTGCTTTCGAGCCACTCGAATCGATTAATCATAAGATTGTTTTTCGTTTCAAAATCCCATTTTAGAAATAATACTATTATTATTCCTTTTCCAAAAATCATTTGAAATTCGTTTCAAAAATACAAAAATTTAAATTATCAAAAATTCCTTTATAAAGCAAGTTTTATAAATCCATTTTATAAAATCACTTGTATAAAACATATTCATAAGATTAATTTATCTTAAATAAATTCCTTTAATCTTAAACTAACATTATTATTTATCGAATACCCCATAGTCAAATTGTGAAACTAAATTCACGATGTGTTCGTGCTTAAACTTTTAAACTAAACAATGGATCAATCAATGATAATAACCGAGTATTATCATTTTCTTAATCAAATAACTATATTAAAAAATATTCTTTATATTGAAAATATAATCCTAGGTACAATTGTTTCATTTACAAATTTTCAAAACCAAAATCATTTGTACGTATCATTTTCAAATACGCGCTCATATATAATACGCTCAAACTTATTCTAGGGTGTTACTAACCATATCTCTAATGAGTTACTCATTCTACGGTATACTAACCCTATCTCTGAGGAGACTTTACCCCACCAAAGCAAAGGTTCTCACTGAACCTTGCGCTTTGATGCCAAATGTAATGAATGAGATTTTCGACCCTTGAAATCGACACTAATACATCCACGGTATTCACATGCCGCAAATTCAAGCGCCGAAAACCTGATCGTTAAGGGTAAGAAAGAAAATAAAGACAGAGCAGAATCTCATAAGAATGGAATAACATATATTATTTCAACATATAATCTTTATAGTGGAAAATTTTAAATACATTTATCAGAGTTAAATATGGACAGTTATAAATATCTATCCTTACAAATGCAGAATATAATAGTACATAAGTATGATGGAAATAAGGTAATAGCCTACTAAAGAATCTTTTAACTCCTTGCTTCAAGCTCCATCCAGATTTCTTCTAACTAAAACTACTTGGCTGCCCGGGAAAATTAGGGCACCCGAAGTTTAAGGGAAAAGGAAAATAAACTCCGGGTCAGTCATGGGACTGGTGTGAGAAACTCAAAATACGCATTTTGAAAACGAAGGTATCTCATAAGACTACGCTGCACATAAACATGCAACGGGTTTTTACCTTATGATAACCAAAATATTTGCTACGCAAAATCCTTTGATATTATTTTTAATGACATTTTTTTGAAAATATTTGCAAACAAACTTATGAATCTTAGCCCAAAATTGTTACATTATTAAATTCCAGCATACTAGCTACAAAATAGGTTCTACAATCAAAATCTTGCAAGGCTCGTTTAGAGAATGGATTCCATACAAATGACAAGGTGGGGGATTACCTTTCGTACAGTACACCTCTAAAGGGATGTACCTAGGGTCCTAATATTGAACGCCTATACCAACACAGAACTGACCTACCCCTTCGTTGGATAGTACAAATATGACATTACCCCGATCGTTACTAACCTATCCTAGACATCTCAATGCATATGCAACATACCCGATATATAGAGGGTTGTCTAGAAAGGTGATGACCATATCCTAATGGGAGCAACCCATTTAGCACTGCCGCATCTACCCTATTTTTTCCATTTCCGGTTGATGAGGCCTAAGGTAACATTTAATCTTTCATATAGCACATTCCACTTTAAATGCCACACTGCCATTCCATGATCACACAACTGATTTCTATAAACGTATAAATCCTGAGCTCGTACGTCTTAGGAAAGGGTGTTAAGCTAAGAGAAGTTGCCTTCCCGCCACCAAACAGATGATGCGTTCATAGAGATCAATCAAAGTAATTAGAAATGCAACGTCAGACATTCGTTCATACAAGTTGTCCAGGAACAAGACAAACAGAAAGAAATCTCCTACCACATCCTGTTGGGAATTACCCCTTGGATTAGTAGCGAGGAGCACTTGCATCGAAGATCTCAAATGAAGAACTACTACCATAAAATACGATATGGGAAATTCCCCTAAGGGTCAGTGACAAGTAGCCCTACATTCCATCTTCCAAATCATATCATTCCATGTCATTTCTTTCGAACACATAAATTAGTTCGAAGTGGTCTTCAAATAGGAATTACCCAAATCCGACCCTGGTCCTTCGAACCAATCATTGATAAAAAGATGTTAGGTGAATAGGGAATAATTCTTTGATTGATTAAATTCTTTTTATCAAAATATCTTCTGGAGATATATATCTTTAAAACATTCTTTCCAGTACATACGGAATCATTAAAACTCTCTTATCATTTCCTTTGATTACCTAAAACCTTTTTAAATTCCAAATCATTTCATTCTTTACTTCGGAAAATATTTCCAAATCATTCATTTAAATCTTAACAAAGATTTCTTAATTTCAAATCAATTTTTTATTTATTTAGTTTAAATCATTTTGTCTAGGATATTAATCCAAAACTAGTAAATATTAAGTGAGCAGAATCTATAGAAATCATCTAATTCTACTCAATATCAATTCACATATTCAATAAGTACTATGGGCGGAATAACAGCGAAATCAACTTTTAAATTCCACGAGTAGTACGAGTTCTCTCTTCGAGCTTTAACACCAAGTATAAGAAGATTATCTCCATAAAATCCCAAGTTGTTTAAATTTGGAAAATTTAATATTTTATACTTAACTCGTTTCTGACATTTCGACCTTATCTATCCCTCGTCCAAGAGAGGCCAGGTGAGCCAGGGCAGTGGTTGCTCCTGAACATCTCCTTAGTGTAAGCACCTCACATAGATCTCACGAATAGAAAAATCCAGTCTACTCATAGGCTTTTAAAGCCAAGATTAAATCACTTGATCTCTGACAGCTTTTCTTTAAATTATTTATTTAAACATTTTTAAATAAATTATAAAATTTTCAAATCATTATTAAAACACTTAATTATCTATTTGAAAACATTTGTAAAAGATTTCGAAAAGAATCACTAAGTTTAAAACCATATTTCAAAAGTTATAGAAAAGTGCTGCGAATGGTGCTTTTTAAGCTATATTTATCAAAATGACTTTTCTATCATTTGGAAATTCATTTTTATAACTCAAATCAGTTTTAAAACATTTTAAAAGATTTTTAGAATTTATTTCATATTTTTAAACATTTAAAAATATTTTTTTAAAGGAATCCTTTTATGGATTCCGAAGTGCAAAACCGCGATTTTTCAAAAACTTGTTTTATTCATATTTCAAAATCTACTTATCAAAATCTCGATTTTCTTTCTTTGTTTGAAAACTATGGATATAATAGTTCAGAAAATTCTTATCTTGAAGGATTCCGAGCTATATTCCATTCTATATATTCGTTTGACTTTTACGGCGTGAAATCGCGAACTACCGTTACGCGACGCACCTAATTTTGACTCAATTTGCAATATTCATTTAAAATTTGCCAAAACACTTTTTTATGTTTATAAAACATTTATAAATAATATTAAACCATTTTTAAGAGGTTTAAACATTCCATATACACCATTTCATTCAGTAAAGAAAAATAATTTTCTTTGTGCTTATCGACGTGTATTAAAGTGAGTTGTATATATATTGAACACTCATATTAAACATCCATATTATCATATTCAAACATGTTAAACAACCATCATTAACAGTCATATCCAAACATATATATCATACAATAATATATATAACTATAGTTTAAGAGTTTTCTCTTATCAAAAAAGGGCTATAGCTTCACTAACTCATGATCCAAGCTCACGAACCCTTACTCCTTGCCTCCTAGTGTGCTCAGTCATTCCATGCCAAAAGTGGTGCTCATCCAAGCATAGGGAATGAGGCACAGGACTTTGGATTATTATTGAATTTACCAAAAACTAGACCCGAAAATATGTCATCTTCTCTCGGATTTTTGGACATTCTACTCTCTGAATTTGGAAAAGCTGTAAACATGAATGTTGTAGAAAATTCTTTTCTCTATGGTATCAAAAAAAGAACCATCCAATTTGGATTAGATTTATATGAGATATGGTCAAATGAAGAAGAGGCATTCTCGGATTTACAAAAATCATACCCGAAAATGGGTCAATTTTAACTGAATTTTGGACATGTTACTCAAAGAACTTTGAAAAGTAGTCAAAAGGAAAGTTCTTAAAAATTCTTTTTTCTATAATTTAAAAAAATGAAACACTCGATTTAAATTAAATATAAGGAAGATATGATCAAAAGAATGTAGGGTATTCTCGAACCTAAATTCTGGGCCGAAAATGCTCCGAAAAGAATAGAGTTTTGTATATAGCTACGCTTAGAATGGGAAGAACTGGTCAACTAGAAAATTGTAGCCACTGGAATTTGAAATGGTTTGAAGAAAAGAATTTCATAATTTCATTCTGATATTAGGAAGTTATGGAGGAATGAAGAAGATGAAAAATGGATGGGTATTTATAGGCAAGTGGAGAGGTAGAAAATATCTCCACCTTACATCATCCACCATCACCAACCACCATTACATCCACCTCCTCCCTACATCACCCTAGGACGGCTAGAAGTACCCTCCATCATGGACAAGGCCATGTGCTTGTACTTATGCATGTGCATTGACTTTGTGAATGCTTAAGTATGAAGAAATCTAAAATATCTTAAATATGTATATGTATACATGTGTTTACATGTATATTTGTATTTATATGTTCATGTGTGCACATGAAAAGTTTGTTCATATATATATGCATGGTAAATATGTGTACATGACATGTAAATAAGGTTGCAACAACCTTTGAACGACTTCCATTCGTTAAACCGTTAAAAATCGGGAAATCGATTTCCGGATATGTTTTCACTTATATTTTAAATTACATATAAATGTAAACAAAATTTGAAAATAATTTTTTTATCATTTTTAACTAATTAAAATGCTCATATTTTATTTATAAAACCATATAAATTAATGCTAACAAATATTTACAAAAATCGCTATTATATCGATAAAGCGATACAAATTTTTCTTATATTTTCAAATCAAGTATGCATCTTCATCAAATTATTACAATTGAATTATTATCACTTTATAACTATTTACAATGAATTATCATCATTTAAACAATTATCTAAATAATTATAATAATGATTAAATCATTAAATCTCAATTTTAAATTCATGAATCAATATTTAAATATGCATCACTTATGATGTCATAAATACATTTATTTTTCAAAAATAAAATAATTAATTTTATTTTGTATTATTGTTCAATTATAAAAATAAGTGTATATATCCAGCTCCATGTGCGACGTTTTACAATTATAGAGTTGTTTATCGATAAAACGGTTTTCGGCCATTTTATCAATATTTCTTTCCAAAGGAAATATTTTTGTGAACAATTTTCCAAAATTAGTTCATTATTGTTACTTATCACTTAAAACTTGATTATTTATGAAAAACTATATTTGAATATTTAAAATTATTTAAATATCTTTAATTAAAGTGATCAAAATTCGGATCGTTACATCAATTGTCTCATAAATTCCTTTTACTCATTCTTTTAATGTCACTTAAATGCACCATTGCCCGTTCATAATTTGATTCCTTTCAGTCAAATTTATTTAAGTAATTTATGTAATTTATTTCGCTTAATGCATAACTAGACTATGAGCCCCTCCACACACACATATATAAACTTCCATATTTAAGTTTAAAATGCTTTGTGACAACCATTGCGCATATAAATGGATAGTGTATGCGTTATAGATGCAAATTTCAACATCTATATACGTGTACATTACTTGCGTACACCCTATGCTATGTTGCACTTGCACCTTTTACCCACGACTGATACACTCATTATAATAATATTCTTAGTATAAATTAAATTAAAACTTTCTTTAAAACTATTTAAGTAAAATAAATATTTATTTCAAACAAATATTAGGTTGGATCTAATAAACCTTTAGACTTCACAGGCTCAATAGATCCAAAAATAGGAATTTTTATGAAATCCGCCTATTTGACCTGCTTCCGAGTGGTCTGGTTCCAACAGGACATCCGGGCGGGTTGTACGCTCTTGTAATTGCATATGGTTGATTCTTTGCAGTGTGAAATAAATAAAAACAAGACTGCATGTGGCTAATAAAAACAAGATTGTATGTGATTGGTTATTTGCAATATAAATCGAATAAAACCGAGATTGCATGTGGCTATTTCTTTGCAGTATAAGTTAAATAAAACCGAGAATACATATGGCCAATTCTTTGCGATATATATTAAATAAAACCAAGACTGCATATAGATGATTTTTGGTAGTATAAATTAAATAAATTGAGAATGCATGTGGTTGATTCTTTGTAGTATAAGTTAAATAAAACCGAGACTACATGTGGCTGATTCTTTGCAGTATAAATGAAATAAAGACGAAACTGCATGTGGTCGAGTCTTTGTAGTATAAACTAAAGGGAAAACCAAACTGCTTAGAGTTGTACTGTGTAGTTCAAATGAAGCTAACAACACTTGGAGTGCATTTCGAAAGTTGGGAATCCAAAGGGTGCTCTTGGCAATTGGACCGTAGGGGAGGTACCTTCGGTGTCGATGCATAGTTTTAGAGGGAAGGGTTCGGTCTGGGGTCGGTCGAGGCCAGAATCACATAGGGGCTTCGAGATAGCCTAATTTTGACTTATGTAATGCTTATGTTGTATCTATGTTTAATGTTTATACTAGTTAGCGGAAAACCCATTCTACATAAGGCAGCGCAGTCTCATTACATGTTATGTTTTTGGTTGAGGTATTATTCACACTAGGCTTTATGTCCGATTCATGTTTTTATTATTGTTTTCCCCACAAACTCATAGGTACTCATTTGAGCAGGTTGAGTTTATGGGTTTAGGCAGGTTACCTTAGGGTCCGAAGGATGAAGATCAAAGACGAAGCTGGAGGCTTTGTTAGTTAATAAAGAATGGTTATTTTCACTGTTTTAAGAATTTGGGGTGGCATCATCATATGTCGGCCTAACTTTCTACTATGTTATATTATATTTTAATTTCCCCCTACATAGGTATGATTTTAGGGTTAATTTGGAAAAATGTGTGTAATAAATACTAAGAAAATTAGTATGTAATATGAATATTTTAGTTGCTCTGCTTACTTTGACTGTTATTCTTATACGTTGAACTCAGTTATGTCACCTGAAAATAATTATGGTGATGTCATCAACATCATCAGTATTCATTTTGGGTCTCAATGTGAGGGATATTATAATATCCATAATCTAATTTGGGTAAGTATTAGTGTTGTAGATGCGTGTTTTATAACCATACCTTTTTTTATGATTATAGTTCATTTAATATGATTATATATGTTTTAAAGTGATTTATTATAAGAAAAACTATAATTTTCCTTTTTTACATAATTTGAAAATATAGTTAAAGTGTTGTCTTATTGATTGATTTCATATTAGAATATACGTTAAATGTATTAGATGTCATATATTATGGCTATTGTTGCATAAATTTTTCATGCACTAAATTCAAAAACCCACCATGGAAAGCTCTGATTTTAAAACAGAACATGAAAGCCCCGAAAAGAATATCCACCAAGAGAAGCCCATATTAAAGTAATGCATCCCGATCATCACGCCTATATTGCTCCATGAAACGAATAGCTTGAAACCCACGACCCGATCCAGTATCATCACACTATGCTATTTTATGCTATGAAATGCAATAGCGGGGTCCAGCACGCTCCAACCACCTATTATGCCTTGTTTTCTGTCAACATCCAAATCTCCTAAAATGGCCCAAACTATAGCATCGACAACATCTCATTAATACCCATTATTATAAGCCCTGCCAACTCGCTCCATCCCATTTCCATTAACCATGGGTAGCACCTTGCGTCTTGGCTCGTCTTTCAAAATCATCTCATTGGTAAGGTTCCATTTGTCATGTATGAGCCAAACATTGTTTGGAGCCCAAAAAAAGTAACTAAAGGATTCGTAATGCCCTTGACATAAGAGGCTAAACTAGAAAGAACGTCTGACCAAAGCGGTTGATGGAACAATAGTCCTTGACAAAATCAAACATTAAAGGCACCAATCGGAATCAACTCCTCTGCAAATACTCAAAAGATGTTTGGAGTCTATAGGTAAAGATCCAAGTCGTTCATGAGAATCAAAAGAGAGCTTGAAATGTAAGCTATTGATTTTAGCCTCCCTAAGTTTATTTCATTTTTCAGGCTTAAATAAGTTCTTGTATTAAAGCTATTTTTATTTATCTCAATTTCATCCCTTTGAAATTCTCAATCATCATTTTGGGATCTAGCTTCCAAAATGCCTCAAAATATTCTCTTATTTTACTTAAGAATAGCACCCCTAGCTATCGCATGCATATTTCAAAGGCTATCAAGTATCTAACTTCTCAAAGCTATCGCAACTCAAGGCTACAGCTTGAAGCTATCGCAAGACAACCTATCGCATGTCAAGCCTATCGCATCTTAAGGCTATCGCATCTCTAGTCTATCGTATGTACCCACCACATATCAAGGCTATCGCAGGTCATATTCAAAATCTATTGCTAGTCAAACTCAATGAACTATCGAAGGTCCCAAAATAAAGATATCTGAGGTCAAACTTTTGGAAGCTATCGCAAGAAATAAACAAAAGCGATCAAGGGTCAAGTTTTTCAAAGCTAGCGTAGGACAAGGCTATCACATGGCAAGTATAAAAGCTATCACATGTCATAATGGTAAATCTATAATTAAATGGTAAATGATATTTTTCCTTAATAAAGTGATAACTTTTAACATAACATGTACACATATCATTTGTTCAGTAGTTACTTTTATATTATATCAGTATTCTATGAGCCTAGACGAGATTAATGCCCCTTAATTTATAATTTCCTTAATTATTTTTATTAATTAAGGTATAATTTTTATTTCGCAATTAATTCATAATAATTCAACAATTAATAAGAAGATTCCCAAAAATCCACCAAAGTTCGAAAACATCAATCTTCTACCTCTAGTAAAAGTTCCATATCAAAATATTTAATTTTAATATTTTAAATATTAATTTGCGCCTGAAATGGCTAACTTTCCTCTTAGAAAATTTATAATAAATTATTCTTCATCCAAAAATCACTATAATTAAAAATAACCTTTGTTTTAATGTTAAAAACATCATATTAAAATTTTGAAATGTTTGGAGTCGATTAATCCATGTTTTACCCTAAAACGTATCTCAAATCAAACCACTTAATTCCCAAACATGTATATAAAGTATTCATCATCACTAAAACATGTTCATCCATATTCAAAACATCAAATTCATATCAAATCAGAACTCAAAGGAATTTGGAGGTTATTAGGAAATGTATTTCTCACCTAAGTTATAAAAAACTTGATTAAATCTTCCTCTTTCTTTTTGAATAACTCCTCTTTTAATTTGATTTTCTCCTTCTCTTCTTTAAAGATGGTGGACAGCCTTGAAATCTCAGTGGAATTTTGTTTTGTTTTGAAATGAAATGAATGTAAAGGAAGAGAAAGATATGGTTAAGAGTATATATACTAATGATTTTGGCTTGGGCTAGAATCCCTCTTGCCTAATCTCATTAAGTTAGTTTCCTTAATACAAGATCCCCTTCATTCAACATTCAAAATTTTATTTATTCCTATCTTATATAGCTAAAATTAATTTCATTAATTCGTTCATTTAATATTTTAAGTGTTCCACAGTCAATTAATCAAATTTTCCTCAGGTGATTTTATCAATTAAATTATCTTAGTTATCATTTAATAATTTATTATTATCAATTTAATTCCATATTTTGGCACTCCAAAATATGGAGTGTTACAGAAAACATGGAGGCATTCCTTGCTAAGAGAAAGGTTCGAGTTGCTCACCGACCATAAATTGTTGAATATTTTTTCTCACAAATGGGCCTTAACCTACGACAATAGAGATGGTTAGAGTTCTTAGCCTTTTTATGACTTTGACATTATCTATACCCCCGATAAAAAAAATACAATCATAGTTGCATTGAGTAGAAGACATGCCATGTAACACCCTAACTCTATACCCATACTATCTAAGAGTATTAACAAGTAATACTATCGGATAATACAGAGAATGAGGCGATATAGGGTACACACGTGAATACTCCCTTGGACCAACCATGGTACATGTCTCATATATCAATAATACTTACCATAGATGTACACGGTCTCGGTACAAAGCAATAAAAATGTGTGCCCCAAGGAAGAACAATACACAATATAATATAAATAATAGAGAGAGAGCATATAGTTAATAATGTGGCGATAATATATCATAGAAAATAAATATATAATATCTATTAAACATAAAGATTTCATCACCCATATCGAAGTAAATCAAAAATCACGGAATCAAATACAAATGGGTGAATCATCCAAATCAAGAAATCATCATCAAAATCAAGAAATCATTAGAAATCATCATCAAATTCAAGAAATCATCAATAATGAGATATTATCAAATATAATCAGGCTAACTCACACCATTGCCCCCATATATATATACCGATCTCAAAATAAAAGAATCATCATCAACATACAAAATAAGATAGGTTGCCTATTAGTATAATAAAAGATATGAGAATCCACTATACTCTAGACACCTATCCAGATATAATTACATCTCCTCATATATGAATCAATCATAAAAGTATGGATATAAGGGGATTGACTACACTTTAGACATAAAATCTCTAGTACAGTCAAACTCATTAAAGGATTGTGAATAGTATATGCCAATCCGACACACACACCGGAACTAGATGGGAAACTGGCAGCATGTCTGCTTGCTCCATGAGCCACACATATGTCCGTCTGACACGACTCCTACTATCATTGGTTACCATTACCTCTCCCTTCGGTATCATGACAATGATCCACTAATGGCTCGACTATGCATAGCCTCTTCGGTCATGACTCATCATGTGCTCCTATGGTAACTGACTACTGGCCTATGTGACATAGGGGCAACCACACTGCAACAGCTAATAATATAAGCATGTCACGGATTTGAGGCATGACCCCACAATCATGCCACCAGGGTGGATACTAGCCAATCTAGTTCACTTTGAAACATAAAGGGAGCTAGAGAAAAGGTGGACGATATATTGTACTCATATCCAATAACATAGGACTAGGTGTATGCCGACACACGACTCCATATAAGTCAACACATGACTATAATATATTAGAGCTCTAATTCTACGCCGACACATGGCTCCACCTATAAGCCAACACATGGCTATGATATACTCGCTACAGCAATTATCATCACACACATAAGACTAATCCTCGTTTGAGTGATGTTTACTTACAATGAATAATCAAACAAATAACATAACTGCATCCCATACCGTCGCATGTTATTCGAATAATTATTTAATACTCATATACTACACTCGATCCATACTAGAAATTTCTATGCAACAAGTTCGATGAATAACCGGAAAAGTGTTACCAAAAGTCTCATACCAAATGGTATCACTTTCGTTTATTCAAATTCCCTGTTACTTAGAAATGGAAACAAATATACAATAATAAAAGTAATCATATATATATAATATTTAAATTCTCAAATAATGTTGTATAAGACAAATGGTATAAAAGTAACATCCAAATAATTATTTAACCATCGTATCTTAATTCCACAAGTCCATTATATAACCTGAAATCATCGTCAAATATTATAAAACCATTTGATAGTTTAAAATGAGAATTTACTTAATCTTTATAAATTTCCACTTGAATCGTAACACTATTAAACTACCTAACTCAGTTGATGATCATCTTAAAATAACTTGTAAAATCAAATCTTACTCATAACAACCCTTTCACAATTTTCTATAATTTAACACTATTTTAAAATAAATATATTAACTTTCAAAATAATTCCATTATACTTCAATCCATTAAATTTGTAATCAAATCTTCCTCTATATATAATCAAAGTCATTATTAACTATATCGACATACCTTAATAACATTTAAAAGTCATTTCATAATTTTAGGTTTATAAACTATTTTCAAATGAATTTATATTAAACAAAATAGACTTCTAGATAAAAGCTAAACACAAATAATAATAGCTTATATTTATATACATTTAAATAAATTTTTAGACATATAATAACTCTTAATAAGTTCTAATATAAAATTAAATAAACATCTTAAATCATTGAACAAATTTTAATAAATAAATAGTATGAACATAAAAAATAGTATTTCAGAAAAACCAAAATATACAGGTTCGGTTGACTGAAACCTCCCCTTTGTCGACTGAAACAAGCCAACTGAAACCATCAATAGGTCGACTGAAATGTGATGCTTCTTTCGGGTTTGAATTTTATACTATTTACTAAACTGAATGCTTTGCTTACAACTAAATAGGGTTTCACTCGACTAGTTATACACCTCCGTGGACTGAATTACTGAAGGTCCAAATTGGTTTATATGTCTTCAAAACTTCGATTCAACTAGGCATCACACTCCTATTAGCGTTATTCTCCCTTATTCTCTCATACTTCTACTATACTATAATCATACGTAAAAAAAATTATCAATGAAGCACAATCACATATATAGAGATGTGATCGCTACACTAGCAATGTGTAACTTGATCATTGACATATGATCACTAACTCAATTCAAACATAGTTGTGAGTATGAGAACTCACCTTGAATTGATGATTGCACTAGATTCTACTCCTTCCTTTCTTCCCTCTTCTTGCCCTTTTCAACAAGAATTCTTCAATTCAAATTAGTTGATCAACTTATGCTTCAATAGATCGATTGGTGTAGATGGTTGTTAAGAAGCCTATATTTGATTGTATGAATTATTAGGATTTAATGTGTATTTATTTCAGATTTTTAAGTAGTAGAGTGTTGGTGGGAAATTTGAACTTTCATATCATAAAAAGAAGAGGTTAGGTTGTATTTATAGATGAGAGTGAAATCTCTCGAGTTTGGAAACCTCTAGAGTCTCTCTTCATGAAACCATATATTCAATTTGGTTTGGACTAAAACAATTTGTGTTTGTCTCATCTATAAATATTTCTTCTCTCATCTATAAACATTTCTTCTCTTTGTTTTCATGTAAACAAATTCTATACACTTTTAACCTTCAATATTTACATGAAACTCAAATTAGTCTTGGACTTGTATAATGTTGGGCCTTGTTTTAAATTTCATCTTCTTTCTTTCTTTTTTTTATAAAATTTATTTATAAACAAACTTTAAACTCTTTTAATTATCATAAAATTATTTTCTAACGTCAAAATAAATTTCAATAAATTTATTTCAAATATCATTTATTATAAACATTTGTTTATCAATTCATTTCAAATAAATAATTTATAACCTCCTGTTTTAAAATAACTAAATAATTAGTAAACAAATAGTCCTATCAAAAATAAATTCTTTCCATTTTAATAAATTATTTTCCATCAAACCTCCAAATTATTTATCTAATCCCATATTAATAAATTCAAAATCTCATTTTCTTTGTTAATAATTATTATTTTGTTATTGATTAATAGTTACTTGACAACGGGTTATTACAGACTCCCCTTTAATAAAATTGCGTCCTCGCAATTCCTACTTAGGGAAAATCTATAACTTGCTAGGTAAATTCTAGAGCATCTACACCATTAACTAAATACAATTAATACTAGACAAATTCATATTGTTCTATCTTCACCATATATGGGTTAGCACCTATAATGATCTGCTTCACCATACAACTATATATAAATAGAACAATACAAATTAAAGATTGGACCTTTCATTGGTGACATACAAGACTCAGATTATTACTTTCATTTAGTTTCCAAACCTGTTTTACTTAATTAAAGGTTATTCCAAAATACCATTTCAAAAATCTAGAATTGTTAAGGCTTATATACTAATAATAAATGATATTCATAAGACAAAATGAGATTTCCACAAAATATACAATTTTTTTCAAATAATTAATTTCTCTAAAATATTATTTAATAATTAATCCTTTTAAAATTTTAAAATATATACAAAATGCCATCTTCAAATGTCTCGTTCTAGTATTTTGGAATCCCTATCGATAATGTTGGCTAGATGCATCGATCAGAATTCTTAAAGCACTCAACGGACAAGTTAATACCATTTTATTTCAAAATTCCTTCAAATATTTTATGCACATTCTTTTATAAAATCTTTCTTTATAAAATAATGATAGTATAAAACTCGCCATCTTCAAATGTCTCGTTCTAGTATTTTGGAATCCCTATCGATAACATTGGCCAGATGCATCGATCAGAATTCTTAAAGCACTCAACAGACCAGTTAATACCATTTTATTTCAAAATTCCTTCAAATATTTTATGTACATTCTTTTATAAAATCTTGCTTTATAAAATAATCACTGAATAAAACTTAATCAAATACCGCTTCTGTAAACATATACCTTTATCAAAAGATTTTTCTAATGAAAATATATTCATTTACTTCCATTAAATATTTCCTACTACCATATATATATATATATATTTATTTAAATTTAAAACTATAAACTTATTTTCATTGAAATATTTACTAAAAACCACTTTTAAAACTAATATTAAATTACTTCCAACCATGAAAACATCTCCCATCATCAATCAACATCAAAGTTTCAAAATTACATAGTGATACCTGATATAAAATAATATTCCATAAAATGTAATCTCCAAAATTCCTAGCGGTAACTTCACCACCAAAGGCACCACAAGGTATTAGTATAAATAAATTTTAATACAAGAAATAATCTACCAACCAAGAAAAATAAATAAATAAATAAATCAAACATCCAATATGCTCGGTGGAACGCAATTTATTCGTTTCCACTGCACATTCTGATCACTAACGAATCATAATACAATAATTTATTCTAAGCCATCATGGGTTAATAATTTTATATTTCATACCTATAAATAGTAGTAAAATACTATGTTTACAAAATACAAAAACATCCCCAAATGATTACCCTAGTAATCATCGTATGTAACACACATCTCTCCTACTATCCTTATTACAGGTTAACTACCCAATGCACCCAAAGGGACATGGACTCTGTCTTATCTAGGCCAATGGCTCGTGTCTTATATATACAATGCATTGTTCTGAACCTTGCTATGATACCGCCTTTGTAACACCCCCACCTCCTTACCCATACTATCTAAGAGTATTAACAAGTAATACTACAAGATATTATAGAGAATGAGGCGATATGAGGTACACACATGAATACTCCCTTGACCAACCGCAATACATGTCTCACATATCAATAATACTTACCATAGATGTACACGGTCTCGGTACAAAGCAATAAAAATGTGTGCCCCAAGGAAGAACAATACACAATATAATATAAATAATAGAGAGAGAGCATATAGTTAATAATGCGGCGATAATATATCATAGAAAATAAATATATAATATCTATTAAACATAAAGATTTCATCACCCATATCGAAGTAAATCAAAAATCACGGAATCAAATACAAATGGGTGAATCATCCAAATCAAGAAATCATCATCAAAATCAAGAAATCATTAGAAATCATCATCAAATTCAAGAAATCATCAATAATGAGATATTATCAAATATAATCAGGCTAACTCACACCATTGCCCATATATATATATATACCGATCTCAAAATAAAAGAATCATCATCAACATACAAAATAAGATAGGTTGCATATTAGTATAATAAAAGATATGAGAATCCACTATACTCTAGACACCTATCCAGATATAATTACATCTCCTCATATATGAATCAATCATAAAAGTATGGATATAAGGGGATTGACTACACTTTAGACATAAAATCTCTAGTACAGTCAAACTCATTAAAGGATTGTGAATAGTATATGCCAATCTGACACACACACCGGAACTAGATGGGAAACTGGCAGCACGTCTGCTTGCTCCATGAGCCACACATATGTCCGTCTGACACGACTCCTACTATCATCGGTTACCATTACCTCTCCCTTCGGTATCATGACAATGATCCACCAATGGCTCGACTATGCATAGCCTCTTCGGTCATGACTCATCATGTGCTCCTATGGTAACTGACTACTGGCCTATGTGACACAGGGGCAACCACACTGCAACAGCTAATAATATAAGCATGTCACGGATTTGAGGCATGACCCCACAATCATGCCACCAGGGTGGATACTAGCCAATCTAGTTCACTTTGAAACATAAAGGGAGCTAGAGAAAAGGTGGACGATATATTGTACTCATATCCAATAACATAGGACTAGGTGTATGCCGACACACGACTCCATATAAGTCAACACATGACTATAATATATTAGAGCTCTAATTCTACGCCGACACATGGCTCCACCTATAAGCCAACACATGGCTATGATATACTCGCTACAGCAATTATCATCACACACATAAGACTAATCCTCGTTTGAGTGATGTTTACTTACAATGAATAATCAAACAAATAACATAACTGCATCCCATACCGTCGCATGTTATTCGAATAATTATTTAATACTCATATACTACACTCGATCCATACTAGAAATTTCTATGCAACAAGTTCGATGAATAACTGGAAAAGTGTTACCAAAAGTCTCATACCAAATGGTATCACTTTCGTTTATTCAAATTCCCTGTTACTTAGAAATGGAAACAAATATACAATAATAAAAGTAATCATATATATATATAATATTTAAATTCTCAAATAATGTTGTATAAGACAAATGGTATAAAAGTAACATCCAAATAATTATTTAACCATCGTATCTTAATTCCACAAGTCCATTATATAACCTGAAATCATCGTCAAATATTATAAAACCATTTGATAGTTTAAAATGAGAATTTACTTAATCTTTATAAATTTCCACTTGAATCGTAACACTATTAAACTACCTAACTCAGTTGATGATCATCTTAAAATAACTTGTAAAATCAAATCTTACTCATAACAACCCTTTCACAATTTTCTATAATTTAACACTATTTTAAAATAAATATATTAACTTTCAAAATAATTCCATTATACTTCAATCCATTAAATTTGTAATCAAATCTTCCTCTATATATAATCAAATTCATTATTAACTATATCGACATACCTTAATAACATTTAAAAGTCATTTCATAATTTTAGGTTTATAAACTATTTTCAAATGAATTTATATTAAACAAAATAGACTTCTAGATAAAAGCTAAACACAAATAATAATAGCTTATATTTATATACATTTAAATAAATTTTTAGACATATAATAACTCTTAATAAGTTCTAATATAAAATTAAATAAACATCTTAAATCATTGAACAAATTTTAATAAATAAATAGTATGAACATAAAAAATAGTATTTCAGAAAAACCAAAATATACAGGTTCGGTTGACTGAAACCTCCCCTTTGTCGACTGAAACAAGCCAACTGAAACCATCAATAGGTCGACTGAAATGTGATGCTTCTTTCGGGTTTGAATTTTATACTATTTACTAAACTGAATGCTTTGCTTACAACTAAATAGGGTTTCACTCGACTAGTTATACACCTCCGTGGACTGAATTACTGAAGGTCCAAATTGGTTTATATGTCTTCAAAACTTCGATTCAACTAGGCATCACACTCCTATTAGCGTTATTCTCCCTTATTCTCTCATACTTCTACTATACTATAATCATACGTAAAAAAATTATCAATGAAGCACAATCACATATATAGAGATGTGATCGCTACACTAGCAATGTGTAACTTGATCATTGACATATGATCACTAACTCAATTCAAACATAGTTGTGAGTATGAGAACTCACCTTGAATTGATGATTGCACTAGATTCTACTCCTTCCTTTCTTCCCTCTTCTTGCCCTTTTCAACAAGAATTCTTCAATTCAAATTAGTTGATCAACTTATGCTTCAATAGATCGATTGGTGTAGATGGTTGTTAAGAAGCCTATATTTGATTGTATGAATTATTAGGATTTAATGTGTATTTATTTCAGATTTTTAAGTAGTAGAGTGTTGGTGGGAAATTTGAACTTTCATATCATAAAAAGAAGAGGTTAGGTTGTATTTATAGATGAGAGTGAAATCTCTCGAGTTTGGAAACCTCTAGAGTCTCTCTTCATGAAACCATATATTCAATTTGGTTTGGACTAAAACAATTTGTGTTTGTCTCATCTATAAATATTTCTTCTCTCATCTATAAACATTTCTTCTCTTTGTTTTCATGTAAACAAATTCTATACACTTTTAACCTTCAATATTTACATGAAACTCAAATTAGGCTTGGACTTGTATAATGTTGGGCCTTGTTTTAAATTTCATCTTCTTTCTTTCTTTTTTTTATAAAATTTATTTATAAACAAACTTTAAACTCTTTTAATTATCATAAAATTATTTTCTAACGTCAAAATAAATTTCAATAAATTTATTTCAAATATCATTTATTATAAAAATTTGTTTATCAATTCATTTCAAATAAATAATTTATAACCTCCTGTTTTAAAATAACTAAATAATTAGTAAACAAATAGTCCTATCAAAAATAAATTCTTTCCATTTTAATAAATTATTTTCCATCAAACCTCCAAATTATTTATCTAATCCCATATTAATAAATTCAAAATCTCATTTTCTTTGTTAATAATTATTATTTTGTTATTGATTAATAGTTACTTGACAACGGGTTATTACAGACTCCCCTTTAATAAAATTGCGTCCTCGCAATTCCTACTTAGGGAAAATCTATAACTTGCTAGGTAAATTCTAGAGCATCTACACCATTAACTAAATACAATTAATACTAGACAAATTCATATTGTTCTATCTTCACCATATATGGGTTAGCACCTATAATGATCTGCTTCACCATACAACTATATATAAATAGAACAATACAAATTAAAGATTGGACCTTTCATTGGTGACATACAAGACTCAGATTATTACTTTCATTTAGTTTCCAAACCTGTTTTACTTAATTAAAGGTTATTCCAAAATACCATTTCAAAAATCTAGAATTGTTAAGGCTTATATACTAATAATAAATGATATTCATAAGACAAAATGAGATTTCCACAAAATATACAATTTTTTTCAAATAATTAATTTCTCTAAAATATTATTTAATAATTAATCCTTTTAAAATTTTAAAATATATACAAAATGCCATCTTCAAATGTCTCGTTCTAGTATTTTGGAATCCCTATCGATAATGTTGGCTAGATGCATCGATCAGAATTCTTAAAGCACTCAACGGACAAGTTAATACCATTTTATTTCAAAATTCCTTCAAATATTTTATGCACATTCTTTTATAAAATCTTTCTTTATAAAATAATGATAGTATAAAACTCGCCATCTTCAAATGTCTCGTTCTAGTATTTTGGAATCCCTATCGATAACATTGGCCAGATGCATCGATCAGAATTCTTAAAGCACTCAACAGACCAGTTAATACCATTTTATTTCAAAATTCCTTCAAATATTTTATGTACATTCTTTTATAAAATCTTGCTTTATAAAATAATCACTGAATAAAACTTAATCAAATACCGCTTCTGTAAACATATACCTTTATCAAAAGATTTTTCTAATGAAAATATATTCATTTACTTCCATTAAATATTTCCTACTACCATATATATATATATATATATTTATTTATTAAAATTTAAAACTATAAACTTATTTTCATTGAAATATTTACTAAAAACCACTTTTAAAACTAATATTAAATTACTTCCAACCATGAAAACATCTCCCATCATCAATCAACATCAAAGTTTCAAAATTACATAGTGATACCTGATATAAAATAATATTCCATAAAATGTAATCTCCAAAATTCCTAGCGGTAACTTCACCACCAAAGGCACCACAAGGTATTAGTATAAATAAATTTTAATACAAGAAATAATCTACCAACCAAGAAAAATAAATAAATAAATAAATCAAACATCCAATATGCTCGGTGGAACGCAATTTATTCGTTTCCACTGCACATTCTGATCACTAACGAATCATAATACAATAATTTATTCTAAGCCATCATGGGTTAATAATTTTATATTTCATACCTATAAATAGTAGTAAAATACTATGTTTACAAAATACAAAAACATCCCCAAATGATTACCCTAGTAATCATCGTATGTAACACACATCTCTCCTACTATCCTTATTACAGGTTAACTACCCAATGCACCCAAAGGGACATGGACTCTGTCTTATCTAGGCCAATGGCTCGTGTCTTATATATACAATGCATTGTTCTGAACCTTGCTATGATACCGCCTTTGTAACACCCCCACCTCCTTACCCATACTATCTAAGAGTATTAACAAGTAATACTACAAGATATTATAGAGAATGAGGCGATATGAGGTACACACATGAATACTCCCTTGACCAACCGCAATACATGTCTCATATATCAATAATACTTACCATAGATGTACACGGTCTCGGTACAAAGCAATAAAAATGTGTGCCCCAAGGAAGAACAATACACAATATAATATAAATAATAGAGAGAGAGCATATAGTTAATAATGCGGCGATAATATATCATAGAAAATAAATATATAATATCTATTAAACATAAAGATTTCATCACCCATATCGAAGTAAATCAAAAATCACGGAATCAAATACAAATGGGTGAATCATCCAAATCAAGAAATCATCATCAAAATCAAGAAATCATTAGAAATCATCATCAAATTCAAGAAATCATCAATAATGAGATATTATCAAATATAATCAGGCTAACTCACACCATTGCCCATATATATATATACCGATCTCAAAATAAAAGAATCATCATCAACATACAAAATAAGATAGGTTGCATATTAGTATAATAAAAGATATGAGAATTCACTATACTCTAGACACCTATCCAGATATAATTACATCTCCTCATATATGAATCAATCATAAAAGTATGGATATAAGGGGATTGACTACACTTTAGACATAAAATCTCTAGTACAGTCAAACTCATTAAAGGATTGTGAATAGTATATGCCAATCCGACACACACACCGGAACTAGATGGGAAACTGGCAGCACGTCTGCTTGCTCCATGAGCCACACATATGTCCGTCTGACACGACTCCTACTATCATCGGTTACCATTACCTCTCCCTTCGGTATCATGACAATGATCCACCAATGGCTCGACTATGCATAGCCTCTTCGGTCATGACTCATCATGTGCTCCTATGGTAACTGACTACTGGCCTATGTGACACAGGGGCAACCACACTGCAACAGCTAATAATATAAGCATGTCACGGATTTGAGGCATGACCCCACAATCATGCCACCAGGGTGGATACTAGCCAATCTAGTTCACTTTGAAACATAAAGGGAGCTAGAGAAAAGGTGGACGATATATTGTACTCATATCCAATAACATAGGACTAGGTGTATGCCGACACACGACTCCATATAAGTCAACACATGACTATAATATATTAGAGCTCTAATTCTACGCCGACACATGGCTCCACCTATAAGCCAACACATGGCTATGATATACTCGCTACAGCAATTATCATCACACACATAAGACTAATCCTCGTTTGAGTGATGTTTACTTACAATGAATAATCAAACAAATAACATAACTGCATCCCATACCGTCGCATGTTATTCGAATAATTATTTAATACTCATATACTACACTCGATCCATACTAGAAATTTCTATGCAACAAGTTCGATGAATAACTGGAAAAGTGTTACCAAAAGTCTCATACCAAATGGTATCACTTTCGTTTATTCAAATTCCCTGTTACTTAGAAATGGAAACAAATATACAATAATAAAAGTAATCATATATATATATAATATTTAAATTCTCAAATAATGTTGTATAAGACAAATGGTATAAAAGTAACATCCAAATAATTATTTAACCATCGTATCTTAATTCCACAAGTCCATTATATAACCTGAAATCATCGTCAAATATTATAAAACCATTTGATAGTTTAAAATGAGAATTTACTTAATCTTTATAAATTTCCACTTGAATCGTAACACTATTAAACTACCTAACTCAGTTGATGATCATCTTAAAATAACTTGTAAAATCAAATCTTACTCATAACAACCCTTTCACAATTTTCTATAATTTAACACTATTTTAAAATAAATATATTAACTTTCAAAATAATTCCATTATACTTCAATCCATTAAATTTGTAATCAAATCTTCCTCTATATATAATCAAATTCATTATTAACTATATCGACATACCTTAATAACATTTAAAAGTCATTTCATAATTTTAGGTTTATAAACTATTTTCAAATGAATTTATATTAAACAAAATAGACTTCTAGATAAAAGCTAAACACAAATAATAATAGCTTATATTTATATACATTTAAATAAATTTTTAGACATATAATAACTCTTAATAAGTTCTAATATAAAATTAAATAAACATCTTAAATCATTGAACAAATTTTAATAAATAAATAGTATGAACATAAAAAATAGTATTTCAGAAAAACCAAAATATACAGGTTCGGTTGACTGAAACCTCCCCTTTGTCGACTGAAACAAGCCAACTGAAACCATCAATAGGTCGACTGAAATGTGATGCTTCTTTCGGGTTTGAATTTTATACTATTTACTAAACTGAATGCTTTGCTTACAACTAAATAGGGTTTCACTCGACTAGTTATACACCTCCGTGGACTGAATTACTGAAGGTCCAAATTGGTTTATATGTCTTCAAAACTTCGATTCAACTAGGCATCACACTCCTATTAGCGTTATTCTCCCTTATTCTCTCATACTTCTACTATACTATAATCATACGTAAAAAAATTATCAATGAAGCACAATCACATATATAGAGATGTGATCGCTACACTAGCAATGTGTAACTTGATCATTGACATATGATCACTAACTCAATTCAAACATAGTTGTGAGTATGAGAACTCACCTTGAATTGATGATTGCACTAGATTCTACTCCTTCCTTTCTTCCCTCTTCTTGCCCTTTTCAACAAGAATTCTTCAATTCAAATTAGTTGATCAACTTATGCTTCAATAGATCGATTGGTGTAGATGGTTGTTAAGAAGCCTATATTTGATTGTATGAATTATTAAGATTTAATGTGTATTTATTTCAGATTTTTAAGTAGTAGAGTGTTGGTGGGAAATTTGAACTTTCATATCATAAAAATAAGAGGTTAGGTTGTATTTATAGATGAGAGTGAAATCTCTCGAGTTTGGAAACCTCTAGAGTCTCTCTTCATGAAACCATATATTCAATTTGGTTTGGACTAAAACAATTTGTGTTTGTCTCATCTATAAATATTTCTTCTCTCATCTATAAACATTTCTTCTCTTTGTTTTCATGTAAACAAATTCTATACACTTTTAACCTTCAATATTTACATGAAACTCAAATTAGGCTTGGACTTGTATAATGTTGGGCCTTGTTTTAAATTTCATCTTCTTTCTTTCTTTTTTTTATAAAATTTATTTATAAACAAACTTTAAACTCTTTTAATTATCATAAAATTATTTTCTAACGTCAAAATAAATTTCAATAAATTTATTTCAAATATCATTTATTATAAAAATTTGTTTATCAATTCATTTCAAATAAATAATTTATAACCTCCTGTTTTAAAATAACTAAATAATTAGTAAACAAATAGTCCTATCAAAAATAAATTCTTTCCATTTTAATAAATTATTTTCCATCAAACCTCCAAATTATTTATCTAATCCCATATTAATAAATTCAAAATCTCATTTTCTTTGTTAATAATTATTATTTTGTTATTGATTAATAGTTACTTGACAACGGGTTATTACAGACTCCCCTTTAATAAAATTGCGTCCTCGCAATTCCTACTTAGGGAAAATCTATAACTTGCTAGGTAAATTCTAGAGCATCTACACCATTAACTAAATACAATTAATACTAGACAAATTCATATTGTTCTATCTTCACCATATATGGGTTAGCACCTATAATGATCTGCTTCACCATACAACTATATATAAATAGAACAATACAAATTAAAGATTGGACCTTTCATTGGTGACATACAAGACTCAGATTATTACTTTCATTTAGTTTCCAAACCTGTTTTACTTAATTAAAGGTTATTCCAAAATACCATTTCAAAAATCTAGAATTGTTAAGGCTTATATACTAATAATAAATGATATTCATAAGACAAAATGAGATTTCCACAAAATATACAATTTTTTTCAAATAATTAATTTCTCTAAAATATTATTTAATAATTAATCCTTTTAAAATTTTAAAATATATACAAAATGCCATCTTCAAATGTCTCGTTCTAGTATTTTGGAATCCCTATCGATAATGTTGGCTAGATGCATCGATCAGAATTCTTAAAGCACTCAACGGACAAGTTAATACCATTTTATTTCAAAATTCCTTCAAATATTTTATGCACATTCTTTTATAAAATCTTTCTTTATAAAATAATGATAGTATAAAACTCGCCATCTTCAAATGTCTCGTTCTAGTATTTTGGAATCCCTATCGATAACATTGGCCAGATGCATCGATCAGAATTCTTAAAGCACTCAACAGACCAGTTAATACCATTTTATTTCAAAATTCCTTCAAATATTTTATGTACATTCTTTTATAAAATCTTGCTTTATAAAATAATCACTGAATAAAACTTAATCAAATACCGCTTCTGTAAACATATACCTTTATCAAAAGATTTTTCTAATGAAAATATATTCATTTACTTCCATTAAATATTTCCTACTACCATATATATATATATATATATATTTATTTATTAAAATTTAAAACTATAAACTTATTTTCATTGAAATATTTACTAAAAACCACTTTTAAAACTAATATTAAATTACTTCCAACCATGAAAACATCTCCCATCATCAATCAACATCAAAGTTTCAAAATTACATAGTGATACCTGATATAAAATAATATTCCATAAAATGTAATCTCCAAAATTCCTAGCGGTAACTTCACCACCAAAGGCACCACAAGGTATTAGTATAAATAAATTTTAATACAAGAAATAATCTACCAACCAAGAAAAATAAATAAATAAATAAATCAAACATCCAATATGCTCGGTGGAACGCAATTTATTCGTTTCCACTGCACATTCTGATCACTAACGAATCATAATACAATAATTTATTCTAAGCCATCATGGGTTAATAATTTTATATTTCATACCTATAAATAGTAGTAAAATACTATGTTTACAAAATACAAAAACATCCCCAAATGATTACCCTAGTAATCATCGTATGTAACACACATCTCTCCTACTATCCTTATTACAGGTTAACTACCCAATGCACCCAAAGGGACATGGACTCTGTCTTATCTAGGCCAATGGCTCGTGTCTTATATATACAATGCATTGTTCTGAACCTTGCTATGATACCGCCTTTGTAACACCCCCACCTCCTTACCCATACTATCTAAGAGTATTAACAAGTAATACTACAAGATATTATAGAGAATGAGGCGATATGAGGTACACACATGAATACTCCCTTGACCAACCGCAATACATGTCTCATATATCAATAATACTTACCATAGATGTACACGGTCTCGGTACAAAGCAATAAAAATGTGTGCCCCAAGGAAGAACAATACACAATATAATATAAATAATAGAGAGAGAGCATATAGTTAATAATGCGGCGATAATATATCATAGAAAATAAATATATAATATCTATTAAACATAAAGATTTCATCACCCATATCGAAGTAAATCAAAAATCACGGAATCAAATACAAATGGGTGAATCATCCAAATCAAGAAATCATCATCAAAATCAAGAAATCATTAGAAATCATCATCAAATTCAAGAAATCATCAATAATGAGATATTATCAAATATAATCAGGCTAACTCACACCATTGCCCATATATATATATACCGATCTCAAAATAAAAGAATCATCATCAACATACAAAATAAGATAGGTTGCATATTAGTATAATAAAAGATATGAGAATCCACTATACTCTAGACACCTATCCAGATATAATTACATCTCCTCATATATGAATCAATCATAAAAGTATGGATATAAGGGGATTGACTACACTTTAGACATAAAATCTCTAGTACAGTCAAACTCATTAAAGGATTGTGAATAGTATATGCCAATCCGACACACACACCGGAACTAGATGGGAAACTGGCAGCACGTCTGCTTGCTCCATGAGCCACACATATGTCCGTCTGACACGACTCCTACTATCATCGGTTACCATTACCTCTCCCTTCGGTATCATGACAATGATCCACCAATGGCTCGACTATGCATAGCCTCTTCGGTCATGACTCATCATGTGCTCCTATGGTAACTGACTACTGGCCTATGTGACACAGGGGCAACCACACTGCAACAGCTAATAATATAAGCATGTCACGGATTTGAGGCATGACCCCACAATCATGCCACCAGGGTGGATACTAGCCAATCTAGTTCACTTTGAAACATAAAGGGAGCTAGAGAAAAGGTGGACGATATATTGTACTCATATCCAATAACATAGGACTAGGTGTATGCCGACACACGACTCCATATAAGTCAACACATGACTATAATATATTAGAGCTCTAATTCTACGCCGACACATGGCTCCACCTATAAGCCAACACATGGCTATGATATACTCGCTACAGCAATTATCATCACACACATAAGACTAATCCTCGTTTGAGTGATGTTTACTTACAATGAATAATCAAACAAATAACATAACTGCATCCCATACCGTCGCATGTTATTCGAATAATTATTTAATACTCATATACTACACTCGATCCATACTAGAAATTTCTATGCAACAAGTTCGATGAATAACTGGAAAAGTGTTACCAAAAGTCTCATACCAAATGGTATCACTTTCGTTTATTCAAATTCCCTGTTACTTAGAAATGGAAACAAATATACAATAATAAAAGTAATCATATATATATATAATATTTAAATTCTCAAATAATGTTGTATAAGACAAATGGTATAAAAGTAACATCCAAATAATTATTTAACCATCGTATCTTAATTCCACAAGTCCATTATATAACCTGAAATCATCGTCAAATATTATAAAACCATTTGATAGTTTAAAATGAGAATTTACTTAATCTTTATAAATTTCCACTTGAATCGTAACACTATTAAACTACCTAACTCAGTTGATGATCATCTTAAAATAACTTGTAAAATCAAATCTTACTCATAACAACCCTTTCACAATTTTCTATAATTTAACACTATTTTAAAATAAATATATTAACTTTCAAAATAATTCCATTATACTTCAATCCATTAAATTTGTAATCAAATCTTCCTCTATATATAATCAAATTCATTATTAACTATATCGACATACCTTAATAACATTTAAAAGTCATTTCATAATTTTAGGTTTATAAACTATTTTCAAATGAATTTATATTAAACAAAATAGACTTCTAGATAAAAGCTAAACACAAATAATAATAGCTTATATTTATATACATTTAAATAAATTTTTAGACATATAATAACTCTTAATAAGTTCTAATATAAAATTAAATAAACATCTTAAATCATTGAACAAATTTTAATAAATAAATAGTATGAACATAAAAAATAGTATTTCAGAAAAACCAAAATATACAGGTTCGGTTGACTGAAACCTCCCCTTTGTCGACTGAAACAAGCCAACTGAAACCATCAATAGGTCGACTGAAATGTGATGCTTCTTTCGGGTTTGAATTTTATACTATTTACTAAACTGAATGCTTTGCTTACAACTAAATAGGGTTTCACTCGACTAGTTATACACCTCCGTGGACTGAATTACTGAAGGTCCAAATTGGTTTATATGTCTTCAAAACTTCGATTCAACTAGGCATCACACTCCTATTAGCGTTATTCTCCCTTATTCTCTCATACTTCTACTATACTATAATCATACGTAAAAAAATTATCAATGAAGCACAATCACATATATAGAGATGTGATCGCTACACTAGCAATGTGTAACTTGATCATTGACATATGATCACTAACTCAATTCAAACATAGTTGTGAGTATGAGAACTCACCTTGAATTGATGATTGCACTAGATTCTACTCCTTCCTTTCTTCCCTCTTCTTGCCCTTTTCAACAAGAATTCTTCAATTCAAATTAGTTGATCAACTTATGCTTCAATAGATCGATTGGTGTAGATGGTTGTTAAGAAGCCTATATTTGATTGTATGAATTATTAGGATTTAATGTGTATTTATTTCAGATTTTTAAGTAGTAGAGTGTTGGTGGGAAATTTGAACTTTCATATCATAAAAAGAAGAGGTTAGGTTGTATTTATAGATGAGAGTGAAATCTCTCGAGTTTGGAAACCTCTAGAGTCTCTCTTCATGAAACCATATATTCAATTTGGTTTGGACTAAAACAATTTGTGTTTGTCTCATCTATAAATATTTCTTCTCTCATCTATAAACATTTCTTCTCTTTGTTTTCATGTAAACAAATTATATACACTTTTAACCTTCAATATTTACATGAAACTCAAATTAGGCTTGGACTTGTATAATGTTGGGCCTTGTTTTAAATTTCATCTTCTTTCTTTCTTTTTTTTATAAAATTTATTTATAAACAAACTTTAAACTCTTTTAATTATCATAAAATTATTTTCTAACGTCAAAATAAATTTCAATAAATTTATTTCAAATATCATTTATTATAAAAATTTGTTTATCAATTCATTTCAAATAAATAATTTATAACCTCCTGTTTTAAAATAACTAAATAATTAGTAAACAAATAGTCCTATCAAAAATAAATTCTTTCCATTTTAATAAATTATTTTCCATCAAACCTCCAAATTATTTATCTAATCCCATATTAATAAATTCAAAATCTCATTTTCTTTGTTAATAATTATTATTTTGTTATTGATTAATAGTTACTTGACAACGGGTTATTACAGACTCCCCTTTAATAAAATTGCGTCCTCGCAATTCCTACTTAGGGAAAATCTATAACTTGCTAGGTAAATTCTAGAGCATCTACACCATTAACTAAATACAATTAATACTAGACAAATTCATATTGTTCTATCTTCACCATATATGGGTTAGCACCTATAATGATCTGCTTCACCATACAACTATATATAAATAGAACAATACAAATTAAAGATTGGACCTTTCATTGGTGACATACAAGACTCAGATTATTACTTTCATTTAGTTTCCAAACCTGTTTTACTTAATTAAAGGTTATTCCAAAATACCATTTCAAAAATCTAGAATTGTTAAGGCTTATATACTAATAATAAATGATATTCATAAGACAAAATGAGATTTCCACAAAATATACAATTTTTTTCAAATAATTAATTTCTCTAAAATATTATTTAATAATTAATCCTTTTAAAATTTTAAAATATATACAAAATGCCATCTTCAAATGTCTCGTTCTAGTATTTTGGAATCCCTATCGATAATGTTGGCTAGATGCATCGATCAGAATTCTTAAAGCACTCAACGGACAAGTTAATACCATTTTATTTCAAAATTCCTTCAAATATTTTATGCACATTCTTTTATAAAATCTTTCTTTATAAAATAATGATAGTATAAAACTCGCCATCTTCAAATGTCTCGTTCTAGTATTTTGGAATCCCTATCGATAACATTGGCCAGATGCATCGATCAGAATTCTTAAAGCACTCAACAGACCAGTTAATACCATTTTATTTCAAAATTCCTTCAAATATTTTATGTACATTCTTTTATAAAATCTTGCTTTATAAAATAATCACTGAATAAAACTTAATCAAATACCGCTTCTGTAAACATATACCTTTATCAAAAGATTTTTCTAATGAAAATATATTCATTTACTTCCATTAAATATTTCCTACTACCATATATATATATATATTTATTTATTTATTTAAATTTAAAACTATAAACTTATTTTCATTGAAATATTTACTAAAAACCACTTTTAAAACTAATATTAAATTACTTCCAACCATGAAAACATCTCCCATCATCAATCAACATCAAAGTTTCAAAATTACATAGTGATACCTGATATAAAATAATATTCCATAAAATGTAATCTCCAAAATTCCTAGCGGTAACTTCACCACCAAAGGCACCACAAGGTATTAGTATAAATAAATTTTAATACAAGAAATAATCTACCAACCAAGAAAAATAAATAAATAAATAAATCAAACATCCAATATGCTCGGTGGAACGCAATTTATTCGTTTCCACTGCACATTCTGATCACTAACGAATCATAATACAATAATTTATTCTAAGCCATCATGGGTTAATAATTTTATATTTCATACCTATAAATAGTAGTAAAATACTATGTTTACAAAATACAAAAACATCCCCAAATGATTACCCTAGTAATCATCGTATGTAACACACATCTCTCCTACTATTCTTATTACAGGTTAACTACCCAATGCACCCAAAGGGACATGGACTCTGTCTTATCTAGGCCAATGGCTCGTGTCTTATATATACAATGCATTGTTCTGAACCTTGCTATGATACCGCCTTTGTAACACCCCCACCTCCTTACCCATACTATCTAAGAGTATTAACAAGTAATACTACAAGATATTATAGAGAATGAGGCGATATGAGGTACACACATGAATACTCCCTTGACCAACCGCAATACATGTCTCATATATCAATAATACTTACCATAGATGTACACGGTCTCTGTATAAATTAATAAACACGTGTGCCTCGAGGATAGAATATTACACAATATAATATAATTAATGGAGAGTGAGAGCACAGAGTCAATAAACACAGCGATAATATATAATAGAAAATAAATATATATTATCTATTAAACATCAAATACCCAAATCACAATACACTTCAACTGTATATAATCATAATATAATAATGTCTTAGCCACCTTCTATGCCCAAGCATCCACACATACTAGTCATCATGTCCAAGAACCTAAAATGTCTCGGACTGGCCCGAGCATTATAAAAACATATGGCTAAGACTATATCTATTTTAGGGTTTATTATATATATATATTATTCAATATGTACAGTGTATAATGATATGATAACACCTATAAGGTTGATAAATACGTGATAATATATATATATATATTGAATATAAAATAACAATACCACAAACAAACTGCAATGTATTATATAATTTGAAATATCACAAATCATACATAAAGATGTCATCACTCATATCGCAGTAAATCAAAAATCACAAAATCAAATGCAAATGGACGAATCATCCAAATCTAGAAATCATCATCCAAATCAATAAATTATCAATAATAAGATATCATCAAATATAATTAGGCTAACTCACAACAATGCCCAAATATAAATCTCCTAATCTCAAAATAAAAGAACCATCATCAACATACAAAATAGGATAGGTTGTCTATCAATATAATAAACGATACAAGGATCAACTATACTCTAAACACTTATCCAGATATAATCTCATCTCCTCATATATGAATCAATCAAAAAAGTATGGATATAATGGGGACTGACTATACTTTAGACATAAAATCTCTTGTATAGTCAAACTCAACATAGGATTGTGAATAGTATATGCCAATCCACCCCACACGCACACGCCGGAACCATATGGGAGACTAACAACATGTCTATTTCTTCAGGAGCCGCACATGTGTCTATCTAACACAACTCCTACAGTCATCTGCTACCATTACCACTCCCCTCACCATCGTGATAATGATCCACCAATGGCTCGACCATGCCCAGCCTCTTCGGTCATGACCCAACATGTGCCTCTATGGTAACCGAATATTGGCTTATGTGACACAGGGGCAACCACATAGCAACTGCCAATAATATAAGCATGTCATGGATTCAAGGTGTGACCCTACAATCTAGCCACTATGGTGGATACTTGCCAATCTGGTTCAATCCTAAAACATAAAGGGAGTAGGTAAAAATGTGGATAACATATAGTACTCATATCCAATAATTATACATAGCTCTAGATGTATGCCGACACATGGCTCCATATAAGTCAACACATGACTATAATATACTAGAGCGCTAATCCTACATTGACACACGGTTCCATCTATAAGCCAACACATGGTTATACCATACTCATCACAACGAGTATCATCACACACATAAGAGTAATTCCCATTTGAGTGACGTTTACTTATAATGAATATTCAAACAAATAACATAACGATGACCCATACCATTGCATGTTATTCGAATAATAATTCAATGCTCATAAACTACACTCGATCCACACTAGATATTTCTATGTAACAAGTCCGGTGGATAACCGGAATAGTGTTACCGAAAGTCTCATACCAGACGTTATCACCGATCCATTTATTCAAATTCCTTGTTACATAGAAATGAAAACACATTTATAATAATAAAAGCTATCATATAAAAATATACACACACACATTATATTTAAATTCTCAAATATTGTTGTATAAGAAAATTTTATAAAAGTTTATCCAAATAAATATTTAAACATCATATAATAATTCCACAAGTCTATTATATAACTTGAAATCATTATCAGATATCATAAAACCATTTGATAATTCGAAATGAGAATTTTCAAAATCTTTATAAATTTCCACCTGAATTGTAATATTATTAGACTACCTCATTCAGTTGATGATTATCTTAAATAACTTGTAAAATTAAATATTACTTATAACAACCATTTCATAATTTTCTATATTTAAATACTATTTTAAAGTAAATATATTAGCTTCCAAAATAATTCCATTGTACTTCAAACCATTAAAAGCTATAAATCTAATCTTTCTCTATTTATAATCAATGTCATTATTAACTATATTGATATCATTTAATAATACTAAAATTAATTTCATAATTTTAAGTTTATAAACTATTTTCAAATGAATTTATATTAAACAAAATAGACTTCTAGAATAAATGCTAAATATTAAATCATAATGCTTATAGATATACACACATTTAAATAACTTTCTAAACATATATAATAACTCTTATTAAGTTCTAATATAAAATAAAATAAACATCTAAAATCATTCATTAAATATAAATAAATAAATAATATAAATATACAAAATGATATTTCAAAAAAACTAAAATATACAGGTTCAATCGATTGAAACCTCCCCTTAGTCGATTGAAATAAGTCATCTGAAACCATCAATAGGTCAACTGAAATGTGATGCTTCTTTCGGGTTTGAATTTTATACTTGTTTAATCGACTGAATGCTTTGCTTAGTCGACTGAATAGAATTTCATTCGACTGGTTATACCCCTCAGTTGATTGAGTTACTGAAGGTCATAATTGGTTTAGATGTCTTTTGCACTTCGATTCAACTAAGCATCACACTCTTGTTAGCATTATTCTCCCCTATTCTCTCATACTTCTCATATACTATAATCATACATAATCAATTTTACCAATGCAGCACAATTCACATATATAGAGGTGTGATCACTACACTACCAACGTCTAACTTAATCATTGACTTATGACACTAAATCAGTTCAAACATAGTTATGACTAGAAGAACACACCTTGAATTGATGATTACGATAGATTCTACTCCTTCCTTTCTTCCTTCTTCTTGCCCTCTCTAACAAGAATTCTTCAATTCAACTTAGTTGATCAACTTGTGCTTCACTTGATTAATTGGCATTGATGATTGTCAAGAAGCTTATATTTGATTGTATGAATTATTAGGATTTTATATGTATTGATTTCAGATTTTAAAGTAGTAGAGTGTTGGTGGGAAATTTAAATTTTCATATCATAAAAAGAAGAGTATGGGTTGTATTTATAGATGAGAGTGAAACCTCTATAGTCTGGAAACCTATAGGGTGTCTCTTCGTGAAAGCATATATTTATTTTGGTTTGGGCTAAAACAATTTGGGTTTGTTTCATCTATAAATATTTCTTCTCTTTGTTTTCATGTAAAAAATTTCTACACACTTCTAACTTTCAATATTTACATTAAACTCAAATTGGGCTTGGACTTGTATAATGTTGGGCCTTATTTTAAATTTCATCTTCTTTCTTTTCGTTATAAAATATATTTCTATACAAACTTTAAACTCTTTTAATTATCATAAAAATCTTTTCTAACATCAAAATAAATTTCAATATATTTATTTCAAATATCATTCATTATAAAAATTTGTTTCATCAATTTATTTCAAATAAATAATTCACAACCTTATATTTTAAAATAACCATATGAATTATTAAACCAATATTCTTGTAAAAAATAAATTCTTTCCATTTTAATATATTATTTTCCATCAAACCTCCAAATTATTTCTCTAATCCCATTTTCTTCATTAATTATTATTATTTTATTAATAATTAATAGTTACTTTACAACGGGTTGTTACATGCCAGCTTAGGTACTCTGTTCCTAAATTGGGTGCAGTTAGAGTATATAGTTGGATATTGTTATTCCCCCTTTTGGTCAAAGCCCGGATATCAACAAATTGGCTGGAAAGGATGGATATCAGGTTTGGAAACAAGGCTACGATCGATATCATCAAAATTTAACCGAGCTCCAATCGAGACGGAATCAATTGGGAATGATTAACAAGGCCAGGAAAGGCTACGCTTCAAATCTTAGGTCAATCGAAGGTCGTACGCTCGAGTTATGGATGGATCAATGTTGAGGAGAAACTGTTAGCATCGATACGTTCGAATCGATATTGTTCGTATCGACCAGCGTGGATTACTTCGAATCGATGTATGTCGTTCGAATCGTTACTGTTTGCATCGATCAAGGGGTGTTAGCAGATGAATGTGAATATGGATAACACATATGGATTTGGACCGATAGTAGTTCGTATCGATCCAAAGATGGACTCAGTATCGATGGTTTCGTATCGATCACTACGAGCTTGAATAAGGGAAATGCAATTGGGACTCAGTCACGGTGCATATCAATCACATTCCTGATCGATACGAAATGCTATGCTTCGAATCGATACGAACAAGGGAACAATCGATGGATACGAAGAAGCAAAGTTCTGATCGATACGAATTAAAGAGCAGTTAGTGGATACGAAACACACCACTAAAAATGATCGATACGAAGTGGAGTGCACAAAATTAATATGAAGTGAAATACAATCAATCGATACGAACAGTGCAACGATGATCGATACGAACAGTGCAATGATGATCGATGCGAACATGGCATAGGTGATCGATGCAAACAAGATACACTCCAATGAAAGACTCGATCGTTTGGCATGGAATGTGGATCGATCATAAAAGCAAGCGCCACGTCAACCTTCAGGCACATGCCCGGATCGATAAGAACAGATCGACACGAAGAGGATCGATACGAAGAGGACAACAGTTGAAAAACCCAAACTTGTATTGATCATAACTCACAATCTACAAGTCCAAATGCCACCGAATTTTCATAGGAGCTTGCATACAACCCAAAGAATGTCCATGATCGATCTCAACTTGATTGGACAAGATCTTGATCGATACAAAATTCGTTCGTATCGATCACGGATCGAGTCAAAATCACCTGGTATCGATCGCGTGGGCCCGCGCACGTGCAAGAAGAGGTCTCCCTAGATCTGAGCGAGATATTTGCAACCTACACCTATAAATAGCAGTCCAAGAGCTTTAGAAAAGGGATCTTCTTCTGGTTCTTCTACGCTGCTACTCTGCCGAACTCCATTGTAACTCGATTATTATCAACTATATTCTTGTAACCAACGAGTGATTATCAATAAAATATCAACTCTTCAAAGTGGACGTATGTCGGAGATAGCCGAACCATTATAAACCTTGTGTCTTTATTGCATTCCTTTTAAATTTTGTGCGTTCTTCACATTTATTTTCCCTACATATTTACTATCTGTGACCTGTGATTGTAAATAGGTGCTTTCATCGGCAATTGGGTGTTTGTGACCAATTTTGGCGCTAACACTTTAGTGCTTTCACTGAGAACTGAACTCAGGGATTCCAAAGCTTGGATTTCAGATTTGAAAGCTTGAAGACTTGGATTTGGAAAGCTATGGCAAGGCAATCGGTAAGAAAACAAAGGACTGAAAGGAGTCAGCATGAAGGGAGTCAGGAGGCTTCCTCGGGAGCGAATGAGGCGTCGATCTTCATCACTAGAGACGAGATGGAAACGATGCTCAAGAGGCAAGAGGAGATGATGCAGAACCTACTTCGACAAGTTGGACAAGTTGGAGTGTAGAATCAAGTTAATTCAACTATAAGAGATGCTGGAGATAGGGATCGGGAGCACGGAGCAACCAGAGTTCAGAATGGAGCAGGACCATCTAGCGCAGCACCAGAACTAGGGGGCACTCACCCAGAGCATGATCCAATCCTGGGCAGAGTACCAGGTGGAGCCGAGCAACATGGCACTGATAGAGGAATGAATGCTCGTCCAGGAGAGTAGATTCCAGGATTCCCTCGTGAACTCGGGGGGCAGACCAGAGGCAACGGATGAGGACTGCAGCTTGGTGACAGCGATAGATTGGCAGAGATGGTTAGGCGAGACATGAGAGGCGAATTGGTAAATAGAGACTTGGAGGATGTGAATAGGAGTCCTTTTGCTCAGGCAAGCTAGGAACCCGCTAGATTTCAAATTGCCGACACTGGAGATGTATGACGGGAGAATGGATCCCACTGTTCACTTGACAAGGTATATGAGGCATATGGAAGTGCTGGGGACATCGGAGGAGGTCATGGCATGATGCTTCCCTTTGTATTTAACAGATATTGCAGCATTATGGTTCAGACAGCTGGAAAGTGGCTCCATTGGCAAATGGACGGAGCTGATTGAAAGGTTTATGAGGCAATTTCGGGTCCACATAGTCCGACCCAAGAACGTGATGACTTTGACGTCGATGAAACAATGGAAGGGAGAGTCGCTCAAGGACTTCCTAACCAGATTCAATGCGGCAGTGGCTTCGGTGGATCGACCTGATCCTTCGTTGGTTTTGATGGCAGCCGTTTCGGGAATTGCAAACAATTCAAATTTCAAGATATCATTGGAAAGGGACCCACCGAGGGATCTCGGGGATTTCTACCATGAGGCAGAAAGGTTTCTAAGGCAAGAAGATGCACAGGCTGAGAGAGAAGGGAGAGAGGCTGAAGCTTATGCAGTAAGGGGTGGAGGTCCACCTAGGGAGGATCATATCAAAGATGATAAAGGAAAAAGGAAAATGAATGACGATGGTAGCACTCCGAAAAGGCCATGGCGGGAGTCAAAGTTTTCTTCTTACATGGATCTAACTGAAACTCTAGAAAGGATTTACTTGGATACTCGAGGGCGCCTTCAGTATCGAGAGCCGACAAGAAGGGAGCCTTCTAAATATGAGCGGGCATCGGTAAAGCATTGCATATTCCATGAGCTGAATGGGCACAACACGAACGATTGCAGACATTTGAAGGATATCGTTGAGGAGCATGTAAGGAATGGTCATCTACAACAATATGTAAGGAATCGAGCTGTGGCAATGGAACAGGAGCGGCCACCACCCACCTCGAATGAGGACGGAACTGGATCTAGGAATCGCCGGCTTGTCATCAACTAAATGGATTTTTGACTTTGAATAAGTAGTAGAACTCGAAATAATACGGCTAAGTCAGTTACACGTGTACGGGATGGAGGACGGCCCCTAGGCATGCTCTAAGATGATGATAAACCGTGTTGCTCCAAGTCTATGAAATCTTGTTCTTCCTTTCGTTTTTCTGAAAATTTTGGTTTTTTCCTTGGATGTACAGACATTTATTTGGTTTTCCCTGGCTGTAAAAACTCTTATTTTGAATGATTGGATTTGAATCAATGTAATAAATGATACAGGCCTCGCGATCACGGTCCCGACCGGAGAGATGGGGCAGTGATCGAAAGTTACAAGTCCCTTCGCCGGAGAGCGATGGAATGGACTCGAACATAATATAAAAAGTCCTCGACCGGAGAGTCGAGGCCGGAGAATATAAAAATTTCTCGACCAGAGAGTCGAGGCCGAAGAATATAAAGAGTCATCGACCGGAGAGTCGAGGCCGGAGAATAAAGAGTCCTCGACCGGAGAGTCGAGGCCGGAGAATAAAGAGTCCTCGACCGGAGAGTCGAGGCCGGAGAATATCAAGTCCTCGACCGGAGAGTCGAGGCCGGAGAATATCAAGTCCTCGACCGAAGAGTCGAGGCCGGAGAATATCAAGTCCTCGACCGGAGAGTCGAGGCTGGAGAATATCAAGTCCTCGACCGGAGAGTCAAGGCCGAAGAAACATAATCATAGGTTAAGCCCTTGACCGAAGAGTCGATGCCGGGATTGGACATGGACCCGGAGTGGTCTCGGATTTGGATATCGGTCTGGAAAGGTCAAGGATTTGGTTACTGGACTTTGAATCGGACATTGACTCGAAATAGTCACGGACTTGGATATGGCTATGGCACTTGGATAGGATTGTTTGGTAATAGGTTGGATTATGAATCAGATGGTATGGCTATAAAGGAATATGGACTTTGGATGTTGGATTTGGAGCTTTTCAAAACACGCCTTCTTACCACAAGGCATGTTTTGGGGGGCAAATGTTACCCCGCCCTTTGGTCAAAGCCCGGATATCAACAAATTGGTTGGAAAGGATGGATATCAGGTTTGGAAACAAGGCTACGATTGATATCATCAAAATTTGACCGAGCTCCAATCGAGACAGAATCAATTGGGAATGATGAACAAGGCCAGGAAAGGCTACGCTTCGAATCTTAGGTCAATCGAAGGTCGTACGCTCGAGTTATGGATGGATCTGAAAGGGAGTGCGGATTAAGGATCTTAAGGCTAATTTAACACTAGAGGGGGGTGATGAATAGTGTTTAATGGATTCTAAGAATTATATGGACTAAATTAAAATTATGACACAAAAAAATGCAGAACTTAATCATAGAACAATCACAGAATCAAACACAGATGCAGAAAGTAAATAAAAAGAAGTAAAAGGAAAGAACACACCGGATTTTATACTAGTTCGGAGTTACCCTACATCCAGTCTTGTACCAAGGCAGAACACCTCATACAGATTTTTATTATACCAAAGTCGAGATTACAATCCTCAGTTTCTAAAGGCCTTGAGGTACCCTCCTGTATCACGAGTCCGAGGCAAACTCTCTTGATTTACGGGCCACAAGATTACACAATTGATTTCCAGGCACAACCACACCTTATAGAGAGACTCGATAAACTTTTGATTACAAATTGATCCTATAACTCTGAATAGCACTTTGATCTTCGAGAGAGGGTAGAGAACCAAACAAGAATGAGATTCTAATTTGATTCACTTGAGAATTCGGCAGAATTTCGGCACGATCTTAAAATATGAAATTTTTAGAATATGGATTTGTGGAGAAGAAGGAGTGAAGAAAATATGAAAATAGTTAGTTAAAAAATTCGTTTGTGAAGGCTATTTATAGACCAGTAACGGTCATAACCATTCATGAAGAGATTTAAACGAATAAATACTTCTTTTGAAAATTGAAACTTTTGAATTTAACGGCCACCATGTCGACATGGGGTATCCCATGATGTCGACATCCCTAAGTTAAAAATAATGTAAAATTTGTTTTGAAAATGGTATTGAACGGAAAACAAGATGAAATGATTTTGGAATAAAATAAACTAATTTTCCTATGTTTTGAAATAAAGAAGAGTATAAAAATATATTTTTAGAATGTATATGTAAATTTGATTTTAAATCTCAAGTATATATATTATAAAAGAATATTTAAAAAATCAGAAGATAGTTTTAAAAACAAACGAAGTTTAAAACAAAAGTTTATTTAAAAACAAAAACAAAGAATATTTTAAGGCTAAAACATCTTTTTGAAAATCATTTGAAAAGATACCTTTTAAGGCTAAAACATTTTGAAAAGAAGTTTTGAAAATCATTTTGAAAAACCATTTTGAAGTAGTTTTGCAAGCTTCTTCCGGTAGAATATCTCATCACATCAGGACTCGAGAAATTGTACAAAACCAGGATGTTCGTGGGTTTGTAAGCCACTTGTCGTAGGTTTGTAAGCTACTTTTCGTGGGTTTGTAAGCCACTAAGAAGATAGAAATGAGTTCCATCCCAAATGAAATTTGGAATTAAGATTTATGTACTATTATGAAGTTCTAACAATAAACTAGACACATATCTTGAAATCTTGATCTTGATACTCTAGAGTCTTCAATCTTGAACATTGAGTCTTGAGTCTTTATACTGATCAGTCTTCAGTAATCAATACCTGCATATATATATATATCATGCATATACATATCTATCTAGACAATAGTGTTAGTATATATTTTATAATAAGATTAGTTAAAAAGGTTGTTGTCATCAAAACCAACATCTCAGTTCCTAACAGTCTCCCCCTTTTTTATGATGACAACCTGTATTTATAAAATATACTTACCATACCATAACTCCTATCATAACTCCTCCTTACTCCATGACCCCCCCTTACTCCAATCATAACTCCCCCTTACTCCAAGCCAACTACTATTTTATAACTTCTCCCCTTTTGTCATCAACAAAAACTTCTTACTAATAATTTCCCTGAACTTGATATAAGATGATCAACCATAATACAAACTAGAGTAATCCATATATAAGTGTAATAAATGCTAAGTGTGATCATAAGTATGAAATGTGATCATAAATGTGAAATGTGATCATGAGTGTGATCATAAGTGTAATCCAACAGTAAATCAATCATCATCCAATCATATTTACAGTAATTATTCAATCAATCATATATACAAACCACACCAAATGCTTTTAAATAAGTCAAGTCAATTAAGTTTAAAACACACTAATAACATACAGAATGACTACACATTCCTTGGTACTTCCACCCATCCATCTTCTCCAAAGATAGGGTCTACTTTGATGGCATCACATTCTTCTTTATCTTTGTCGAGGGTGACTGGTGGATTTCCTTCGAGATCGTCCTTGTTAAGGGCAGAGATCATCCAACGAAGGGCGTCGAAATGTCTCTCTTGCTCCTTGATCATCTGTATTTGACTCAATTCTAGGTGATGCTGATTACGAAGTATGAATGTAAGGATATTCTTGAATGAAGTGAGAGTTTCCTCAAGATTATCACTTAGATTCTTAATCGGAGAGGCCATAATTCAAGAAGTAGGAAGAAATATGAAAGAGAGTAATTAGAAATGAGATTTGATAAATTATTCTGGAAGAAACATGAATAAATAGGAGTAGAAAGTCGTTTAAAATGAATAGACACAAGTTATTTACATGAAATAAAAATTTGAAAGTGTAACTACTTTCTGCCCGTTGTATGTCGACATGGGGGGATCGGGGATGTCGACATGCCTCTGTCTAAAGTGACAATTTTCTTTGTTTTGAATATTATGAACAAATCTATGCAACTATAATTTGTATAATATAAAAACAAGCAATTACAGAGACAAGTGAAGTTGAATAAAAGATTTCATTGATGATTCTAGTCAACATTACATAAACTAATATAATATTAACTAAAATAAAGGAAAATACATGGATAGAACTTGAAACAAACAAGATAACATGAACTAAAACTAATTAGATGAAGATGAAGAAGATGATAGTCCAAGCTTTCTACTAACTTTCCCGAAGAACTTGTCGATTTTAGTGGAAATCTTATCCATTTTCTTGCTAATTGATCTTTTAAGTGTCTTTTGATTTTCCACTATAATTCTTTTATTATTGAGAATGGTCTTATTGGATGGATTAGCGGGATTAGTAGGATATTCAATACTTTCTAAGGAAGTTTCTTGATCTTCCTCTTCTTCCTCTTCAATTTCCATTCCTTCCTCTTACTCTTCTTCTTCTTCCTCCGTTTCTTCCATCTCTTCGTGAGCAAGCCTTTCTTCCTTTTCTGTAAGTGTTTCATATGTTTGAAACACTAATGGAATTTGCATAAGGGAAATGTTTCCATGGTTGAACACTTTTCTAGTTATAAATTCTTCCTTTTTGAAATCAACTCCAAAGTAATTAAAAGTCCAAGTGAGATAAATTTCATGATATAATGTGTTTTCACCCATAGTAAAATTCTTGGGTCTTAGCTCATCCAAAATAACTTGAGCCCAATTGATATCATAATTTCCAAAAAATTTAAAAAGAGCTTTGCAAACTTTCAAAGTTGGGTTGTTGTAGTTCCCGATCTTGGTATAAGGGTGTGTTGAATAAGAAGGTTAATAATTCTTGCTTTTGGACGAAAATAACGATTTTTGAATTCAAAATTGTCATCCCCTTCAAAGATGTGATGAAATGTCTCTCGATCATTTTCATTTATTTGAAATTCCGAGAGATTCATTCCGGTATACTTGCATCCCAAAATATTTCCTAAAATTTCACAATCCAAAACTATTTGTGTTCCTTTAACACTACTTCAAATTTGTCCATCTTGCCCATCATAAAAACCACGATTTAAATTCACTTAAAACATCTTAACAAGGTTTGGATAACATACAAAATCATTTTGTTTGTTATCTACTACACTAAGAATAGAACATTGTTGAAAAAGATTTTCAATTTCATAAGAAGGAAAATCTTCAAAAATAGCAAATTTCCCCGTATGTATTTTACCAAAGTTTACATAGTTGATGTAAGCTTTGATTGCTTCCGGGTCATTAAAGAGAAAGTTTTTGATAGATTTTGGAAGTCTAATGGTGTTAGGAGTGCTTGAAGAGGCCATTGAAGAAGTTTGAGAGGAGTTGAAGATAATGAAGATAAATTTGAAATTTGAAATAAAAGTGAAAAGTGATGATAAAGAGAGTAAATTAAATAGAGATTCTATAGACATGTTCTCTGGTCAAGAGGCATCTTTCCAGAGCATTGAAGTTAGTGAAAAGGTGGAGGGAAATTCAAAAGTTTGAATTCAAATTTTGAAATCAAATTTCTAAAAGGCATGTCGACATGGGGTATCCCGGTATGTCGACATGTGCCTATTGAATCAAAGGACAAGTGACTATTCCTAATTTCTAATAAATGTATATATTATTTCCTATATTCTACTTATATAATTCCTGTGATAACATTAAATATAATAATACTTAAATATTAATAATTTAATATATAAAATATTATTAAAATAATATTATTTTGAATTTAAAATTCAAATTTCAAGGGATAAATTTGAATTTAAAATTCAAGAAAATTAAAAAATCAAGCAAACAAACAAGCATCCATTCAGAAAAGAAAATTAAAAATAATGTAAATGTGTACCTATTTTTAGATCCATACTCCCATTGTCATCTGATTCATGAATAGTAGTGAAACACAGATTTGAATTATCCATCTTCTTTTCATCGTCACTGGATGATGAGTCTGAGTCATCAAGAGTTGCTGTGTATGCTTTCTTTCTTTTCCTTGACGAATCATTGTTTGAATGGAACAACTGTTTATCTGGATACAGATAATCTTTCCTATGATGCCCGACTTTATTGCAATTGTAGCATCTATCATTGTTGACGTTCTCCATGTTATTTCTGGACTTCCTTTGATCATTTCTTTAATAATTATTCATTTTTCTATATTTAAGGAATTTTCGGAAGTTCTTGTCATGAAAGCAATCTCCTCATCATTGTCCGGTTCCAAATCTTTAGTCGTTGTATTGAATGCTAATGACTTCTTTTCTGTAACCTTTTTTCTCTTCTTCCTTGTAGTTGAACTTCATAAGACATCAGATTCCCAATCAATTCTTCTATTTTCATTAAACTGATATCATTTGCTTCTTCGATTGCAAGTGTCTTTTGATCCCATTCTGGAGTGAGTGAATTTATAATTTTTCTGACTTGGTCTTCCTCCGAAAAGCTTTTTCCTAGTGCAATTAATGAACGGACAATGTCTTGAAATCGACAATACATGTCGGAAATGGACTCATTTGCATGCATTTTAAACAATTGAAACTGATTAGTTAATATGGAAATTTTAGTCTGTTTTAACTTTGCTTGTTCCTTCATGAGTAACTTGGAAAGTTTTCAAATTTCAACTGCAGACTTACAAACAGACACTCTATTAAACTCATTCCTATCTAGTGAACAAAATAATATATTCATGGCCTTTGAGTTATTTTGTGCAACATTCTTTTGCTCAATAGTCCACTGGGCAAAATCGGTAGTTGGTTCAACATACTCAGTTTGTGTGATATTCCAAGTGTCTAATCCTACTAATTGTAAATAAATTTTCATTCTACAAGCCTAATATGCATAATTACTGCCGTTGAAAAATGGTGGTCTGACTGTAGACTGACCTTCTACTAATGAACTAGTGTTAGTGTTAATAGAACTAGTGCCAGAGTTGGCATTACCAGTGTTGGTAGCCATTAAAACAATTTTCAAGTTTCAGATTATGAAAACTATGAAAACCTATGCTCTGATACCAATTGAAATGGAGTGCAGATTAAGGATCTTAAGGCTAATTTAACACTAGAGGGGGGGGTGAATAGTGTTTAATGGATTCTAAGACTTATATGGACTAAATTAAAATTATGACACAAACAAATGCAGAACATAATCACAGAACAATCACAGAATCAAACATAGATGCAGAAAGTAAATAAAAAGCAGTAAAAGGAAAGAACACACCGGATTTTATAATGGTTCGGAGTTACCCTACATCCAGTCCTGTACCAAGGCAGAACACCTCATACAGATTTTTATTATACCAAAGTCGAGATTACAATCCTCAGTTTCTAAAGGCCTTGAGGTACCCTCCTGTCTCACGAGGCCGAGGCAAACTCTCTTGATTTACAAGCCACAAGATTACCCAATTGATTTCCAGGCACAACCACACCTTATAGAGAGACTCGATAAACTTTTGATTACAAATTGATCCTATAACTCTTAATAGCACTTTGATCTTCGAGAAAGGGTAGAGAACCAAACAAGAATGAGATTCTAATTTGATTCACTTGAGAATTCGGCAGAATTTCGGCACGATCTAAAAATATGAAATTTTTAGAATATGGATTTGTGAAGAAGGAGTGAAGAAAATATGAAAATAGTTAGTTAAAAAATTTGTTTGTGAAGGCTATTTATAGACCAGTATCGGTCATAACCATTCGTGAAGAGATTTAAACGAATAGACACTTCTTTAGAAAATTGAAACTTTTGAATTTAACGGCAACCATGTCGACATGGGGTATCCCATGATGTCGACATCCCTCAGTTAAAAATAATGTAAAATTTGTTTTGAAAATGGTATTGAATGGAAAACAAGATGAAATGATTCTGGAATAAAATAAACTAATTTTCCTATGTTTTGAAATAAAGAAGAGTATAAAAATATATTTTCAGAATGTATATATAAATTTGATTTTAAATCTCAAGTATATATATATTATAAAAGAATATTTAAAATATCATAAGATAGTTTTAAAAACAAATGAAGTTTAAAACAAAATTTTATTTAAAACAAAAACAAAGAATATTTTAAGGTTAAAACATCCTTTTGAAAATCATTTGAAAAGATAATTTTTAAGGATAAAACATTTTGAAAAGAAGTTTTGAAAATCATTTTGAAAAACCATTTTGAAGTAGTTTTGCAAGCTTCTTCCTGCAGAATATCTCATCACATCAGGACTCGAGAACTTGTACAAAACCAGGATGTTCGTGGGTTTGTAAGCCACTTGTCGTAGGTTTGTAAGCTACTTGTCGTGGGTTTGTAAGCCACTAAGAAGATAGAAATGGGTTCCATCCCAAATGAAATTTGGAATGAAGATTTCTGTGCTATTATGAAGTTTTAACAATAAACTAGACACATATCTTGAAATCATGATCTTGATACTCTAGAGTCTTCAATCTTGAGTCTTGAGTCTTTATACTGATCGGTCTTCACTAATAAATACCTACATATATATATATATATATATATCCTGCATATACATATCTATCTAGACAATAGTGTTAGTATATATTTTATAATAAGATAAGTTAAAAAGGTTGTTGTCATCAAAACCAACATCTCAGTTCCTTACAGGATCAATGTTGAGGAGAAATAGTTAGCATTGATACGTTCGAATCGATATTGTTCGTATCGACCAACGTGGATTACTTCGAGTCGATGTTTGTCGTTCGAATCGGTACTGTTCGCATCGATCAAGGGGTGTCAGCAGATGAATGTGAATATGGATAACACATGTGGATTTGGACCGATAGTAGTTCGTATCGATCCAAAGATGGACTCAGTATCGATGGTTTCGTATCGATCACTACGAGCTTGAATAAGGGAAATGAAATTGGGACTCAGTCACGGTGCGTATTAATCACATTCCTGATCGATACGAAATGCTATGCTTCGAATCGATACGAACAAGGGAACACCCGATGGATACGAAGAAGCAAAGTTCTGATCGATACGAATTAAAGAGCAGTTAGTGGGTACGAAACACACCACTAAAAACGATCGATACAAAGTGGAGTGCACAAAATTAATATGAAGTGAAATACAATCATTCGATATGAACAGTGCAACGATGATCGATGCGAACAAGATACACTCCAATGAAAGACTCGATCGTTCGGCATGGAATGTGGATCGATTCTAAAAGCAAGCGCCACGTCAACCTTCAGGCACATGCCCGGATTGATAAGAACATATCGACACAAAGAGGATCGATACAAAGAGGACAGCAGTCGAAAAACCCAAACTTGCATCGATCATAAATCACAATCTACAAGTCCAAATGCCACCAAATTTTCACAGGAGCTTGCATACAACCCAAAGAATGTCCATGATCGATCTTGACTCGATTTGACAAGATCTTAATCGATACGAAATTTGTTCGTATCGATCACGGATCGAGTCGAAATCACCTGGGATCGATCGAATGGGCCCGCGCACGTGCAAGAAGAGGTCTCTCGAGACCTGAGCGAGATATTTGCAGCCTACGCCTATAAATAGCAGTCCAAGAGCTTCAGAAAAGGGATCTTCTTCTAGTTCTTCTACACTGCTATTCTGCCGAACTCCATTGTAACTCGATTATTATCAACTATATTCTTGTAACCAGCAAGTGATTATCAATAAAATATCAACTCTTCAAAGTGGACTTAGGCCGGAGATAGCCGAACCACAATAAACCTTGTATCTTTATTGCATTCCTTTTAAATTTTGAACGTTCTTCACATTTATTTTCTCTACATATTTACTATCTGTGACCTGTGATTGTAAACGGGTGCTTTCATAGGCAATTGGGTGTTTGTGACCAATTTTGGCGCTAACAGATATGCTTTCCGACCTAAGTGTAAGTAGGGCTAGAGATGTTGGCAAGCTTAACGATTACATCTAGTCTTATGGAGTAGAGTAGATAACGACCTAATTCAAAGAAAAACAAGACACATTAGCAAATCAGCAAGAAAATAGTAAATAACACAGGGTTTTTATAGTGGTTCAACAAATTATATGCCCTACATCTACTTTAATCTTATTGTGGATTGATTATCACGAGTACAAGAGCTTTGTAATTTGATTTCAGGTTTATAACAGCAAAAGTAAGTTCTAAAGTGACAATGGTGTATCCAGAGGCCAACAAGTCCTCTCGTTATCACTCTAATCTTGCTATTTATAGAGGAATTGTATCTTAGAATCGCCAGATCGCAAAAGACCAGGTCAAGTTTCAGATCCAAGACAACAGGTAGGAAGAAACGGTTAACTTGTAGCCAAAAAATCATGTTGGTACCGAAATGAATTCATATTGGTACCGAGATTATTTGCTTTGTGTTGCCTTTTCCTTTTCTTCATGCCAACTTGCATCTCTAGGTCTTCAAACTCTAAACATAATTTTGTCAATCAATTCTTCTAGGTACGTAGATGGTTTACCTCACCTAGTACTCATCCTTTTTTGCACATCTTTTGAGTTGTTCATATACTTCTTTAGAGATAGGTCCCATGACGACCATTTTATGGTTCTAAAGTTGCACAAAATAACATAAGCCAAACTACTCGGTAGCGACATGATTCATGTCCATACCGACCACTTTGGCCATTCGAGTTTTGTCCTCAAACTCCTAGAGGTCCTTTCCTTCATCATTTTGAGCTTGCCCCTAAGTTCTTGAACCACTCTTTCTTTGTCTCGACGTTTGGATTCATTTGAAAGCCGTTTGGTTCATATATTGTATAACACTTGCCCCCCAAAGTATGTTTCTGTTGAAAACGAATCATGCTTTGGATCAAGACAAGCATTATATAGTCATCTATGAAAATCCTTTGGTCATCCAAGAACCACTTCGAAGAGTCATCTTTAGTCCAAGGGCATCTATTCAATCACTTCATATAGTTGATGGACCACTCTCTACACTAAATTCTAGATCTACATCACTCCGAGGATCCTTTAGCGCCTTGGCAAGGCGAGATATCCTTCTCTCCTTTTCTTTCTATTTCATTCCTTTTCCTTTCTTCTTGCTTTATTTATATACATGTTGAACCATGTCGGTGCCAAGTTCTTCATGTCGGTACCGATATGAATTGTGAATCATCACTTAGACCAGTATAAATATTTAGAGACTTAAGATTTCATCTCACTTTATTTTCTTAGCCCTGATTTCTTTTTAGCTCCTGCGATTTTTGATCCTCAACCACCGCAAACAACGTGGCCCGACACCACCACCAAGATGCTACTGCCTCTAACATGTCAACTTCAGGCACCACTCCTACCCTAGGTGAACTCATCATTTCAAGTAACTCAGGCCCGATTTCTCGATCCCTAAGATTTCATTCTTAGATCTTGATTGACTAGAGGTAGGTTGTTTTCGATGTCATGGAAAATTGAAGTGGCATCACCACGGTACTCTCACCCCTGCTATCTGCCTAAAGGGGACACTTGAATTTCTGGCCGACCAATTCTCATTCTTTAAATCATTCAAAACTCAGGGTTGACACCAAGAAAGCCATGGGGTTTCCTTGGTTCGCTCTCTACTTGGTGTTGGCTTCAAGTCACACTCGACCATTACTTGGATTTCCTATGGTCAGACTTAATCATGCTTGGGTGTTGAATTTCAATACATGCAAAGCATACAAAATGCTTTATTGGGTTATGGTCGATCATGAATCAAAAGGTAAGCTTCGGTGGGACGATTTCAAAAAACGATCGAGTCGAGTGCACTTTGGTACTCCAACAGTCTTCCTGTCCAATATTTTAAGCCACTACACAATCTTGTTTTCCTACAAAGAATGCTCTATGTTTCTACAGAAAATGGTTCCATTATCGTTCACGCCGCGATAATGGGCAAGATCCGAGACACGATTCCATTGTGCAACGGAGCACGTTTGCCAGCACGAGCGGGCTATCTACACCAAATGTTCCACTCATCGCGTATTGGACATCGAACAAATACTGCATAGATTGATGCTTCACACCACCTCAGTCAACGTTTAGAATCCGAATGGTCAACACATATCGACATCCATTCGATCCTGCATGTTGGCCACATAGGTTTTTATTAAAGTAAAATTTCAAAATAAAACATACCTGACCGTGTTCGGTATCACATTTTCTAGTTCAGAATGACTCATCAATCGCCACATTTTAAAGTTGGCACTAAATCTTCAACTCCTCTCGAGGCTGGCTCTTCTACATCTCAGGCCTCTACAACTACTTCGTTTGGAGCAAGAGGTTCAATTATGGCCGAACTGTAGGGATAAATAGTTCCAATGGCACCCATCCAAAACCACCCTCCTTCGTTGAATGAACAATATATATTAGGGATTTTGAATGATCCTCTGGATCAAACACCATCTATATTAATTACTGAGTCACTTCAAACAATTTGCCTTCGTCCTAGAATTCTGAAAAGAGATGTTTTATTACCAAGAATCGATTAACAGGCACTAAACCCTCCTAAGGGATACAGCGCCTACAATAAGCATATGTCCCTAGGCTTTCTTCAATTCTTTCTACAAAATATTATGCTAGCTCTAACTCAAGTACATCCTGATTCGTATGCCATTCTTAACTCCTTATATGTTCTATTCATGATGCAATTACAGTGACCACCAATCTTTGCGGAACTGAAACATCTTCGTAGTTTTAAGAAGTGAGTTGACTCACCATGGTTATTAATCATCGAAGTCTACTGTTGCTGCAAAGTTATTTACGCACTTCACAATAAGTGTTCTTACTTCAAGAACGAATATTTTATCGTCTGATGCCCCTTTGTCTTCAAGCGGCTCTGGTTGTCCGCATGTAAGGCTTCTTCCTTGGTCTCCTTTTCACACTTTGATTCTATTTATCTAAGTACCTAACTTCATTTCTGCTCTCTTCATAGATCTTCTCAAATGTGATACCAACGATGCGCATTCTAACACATTGGAAATTTGGAAAAGAGTCAACGCTCATCATCGCACCACTACCTGTCTACTTACAAATGAAAGGCTTCACCAGTGAGGCCTCCTTAACACCGATAGGTATGTTGTTCCTCTTCTTCTTCCTTCTAAGAAGTCTCAGGCCACTGCTGGATCCTCTACTCCCACTCATGACCTTAACGATGATAATTAAGGGCATGATGAAGACCAAGGCAGTGAGATGAACATCAACGAGGAAGAAGAAAGGGCGATGGAAGAAAATGTGGCCAACGTAACCAAAGAGGGAAGAGGAGAAGGAAGAGTAGAGAAAGATGAAGGAAGAAGAGGATAACGGAGAGGAGAGGGAGGAAAAGAAGTGGGTGAGAAAGGTGATAAGGATGATTTTGATCTAGAGGAAGACGAATACTTTGAGGAAAAATCTCCAAAAGGAGATACAAACACTTGTGCTGCGTCGTTCGAAGCGGCTAATAGTCAAGTCTTTACGGCAAGCACCTGATTCTACTTCAACATTAGTCGTAGATGAAACTCCGCCCATGAGCTCCTTATACAATATTTTTAACTCTTTGAGCAATCTGGACATCACAATTAAGAACATCTTTAACGAGAGTCCCAGAAATTTCAATTTCCCAATTGGAGATTTCTTAGCTGAAAGAGATAAAATACCACCTTTACAAATCACTAAGCAAGATCGGTAGAATACTTAAGGCAAAATCAACACTTCACAACCTCTAGGATTATAAACACCACTATTTGCATTCGTCCTCAATTCAATGTGTTAGTTCTGATATTTATCTTCTTTATTTTTAGGTACAATGACAAGGGACCGAATGGGCTATCTTCGCTTGAGCAATAGCCAATGCTTATCATCTACCTTGGGTCCTTACTCATAATGTCTAAGCACATATAGAGAAACATAATAGGAAAAAAGAATTAGAAAGGAGAGAGAATATCAAAGGTGGAGAGAAGGAGGAGATGCCGAATAGAGGTAAAAGAGAATCATGATCTTGGGAAGAAACTACGCGACTCTCGTGACCGTCCAAGGCCTATTTTCGACTTGTCTCAGCCACTCACTCAACCCCAGACTCTCCCACATCAACTTTTGACGTCTCTATCTCTAGTTACCACCATATCAATCCTTAGCAAATCCAAAGAAGCTTCAATCCATGTTATTCCTCCTTTACCCACTTCAGGGTCATCTGCAGCCATCACTACAAGAATGCAGGCTACTCTTCCTGGCTATTGCTTAATGGTGATGAAATTAGATTATAACATCAAAGACATCTCCTGTGAGGATGCAAACCATAGAGTTAAGAAGATAAATGAAATGGTTGTACGATATTTCAAATGGAAAAAGCTGGTCGAATCTGTCTCTGACATCAATAGAATTAATTGGATATAAATTTAATCGTTCTAGAGCGAGAGAAGAAACCATAATAGATAGTCGTTGGCTATAAAGCCGAGCTAGTCACTATCAACAAAGAGAGGGAAGATGCTCTACAATCTACCGTGCTTGCAAAAAAAAACTGAATGAGGAGTTATCAAAAGTTCATACCCCAAGCTACCACGGTAATGAACCATAAAATTAAAGTAGCCCACCCAGACAATGCTTAGCTTAAAGCTCAAGCTAAGGTCAAAGATGAGAAGCTACAATCTAAGGAGCTAGAGTTGAAGGTGCTTCAAGCCAAAGTCGACAAGCTTAAAGCCGATTTGAACACTAAATCAGACTCCAAAACTCAGATTCAGGTTGACCTTGCTATTGCAGAAGCCAAAACCAGAGAGCTCAAAGAGCAGGCAAAAAGAGAAATGAGGAGATGAATTCTAATCTCCTACACTTCTTTGCAAATGTCATTAAGAATAGTAATCTGAAGTAGCTAGGGGATAGCTATTCCGTTACACTTGCTGACGCATGAGGAGATTCTCCATCCATCAACTAAGGCCGGAGAAGGCCTAACTTAGGATAAGCTAAAAGAAAAATTCTTGGATGAGGAAGATATATGTAATGACCCGCTTTTTGACCATGGAAATTCGACATCAAACACTACCACTGTGTTCCAATGTCATGCATCCAATCGACAAAAAAGCAGATTGTTATGGTAAATAAAAAGAAAAGAACAGAGAACAGAGAAAAAACAGAATCTCACAGCGGAACCGACAACATATAATATAACAAGGACAATAGAAACTGTCACTCTAAACATACCGAGTAGATCGGAGTTAAAAACAAACCTTATCAACTGAACAATTATAAAATCCTGACCTTACAAATGCCGATAGGTATACTATATAATACAGCGGAAAATAAAATACTATGATATGTGAATCTTCAGCTCCCCTCCACGATCTCCAAAACTTCAAAGGCAACCTAGGAAAATACTCGGTCTGACCTGAGCATTATAAATAAATAACACCCGGATCAGTTTGGAAATACCAGCGTGAGATAACTCGAATAATAGGGAACATATCAAAGTTCTGTGAGACCATGCCACTAACACGGAATGAGTTTTTACCTAATAAGAATAGCATCCATACAGGCAAGAGCAAAAATAAATATCAAGAACAAATCCAAATATGAATGAGCATAAATAATATTAAACCGGACTTGAAAGAATGAAAATAAACCGAGTAAAATCCAAACTGGACAGAATGGATAGAACAAGGAAACTGTCCAACTTGATAGAATTGACTAAATAAGGCAACAATCCAAACTTGATTGAATGGACTGGAAAAGGTAACAGTCCAACTTGATAAAATGGACTGAATCAATACTTAAATGTCATGATGAGGACTTGGTTCTACTCATGGCAATTTAAAGCTAAAACAGATTCAGGTTTTTGAATCAAATAAGGAAAGGAAATTTTCCAACAAATGACAAGGAGAGTGCGGCCCCCCTTAAATATACCTCTAGTAATATACTCTTGGGAAGGTCATATACTCGGTGACCTCCTCGGGGAAAGTACCAGTCGGACGCTGCCAATCCCTCCCGAGAATCCGAATATTTCACATCTAAACACCAACCATTTTTCACGTGACGGTACACAAAAATCTAGATGAGATGTGAAATAACCTTTTAATGGGAGCAACCCCACATAGCTGGACACCCCTTAGCTCTTTCGATTTAGTCATTTCCGACAAAGGATAGCAACACTCAGTGGAGCAATAAATCGTCTTAGAATGACTTTAATAAAGTAGCTGAAGTAACCGATAGTTGGGATACCATCTATCGAGGATATAAAACGATCGTATATGGAAATTAATTCTTGTATACTTATCACCACTCATTGAATTCAAACTTTTACTTTTTCTTGGTTATCAATATTACCAGACAAGTCAAGGTAGTGTTACCTCAAAGTCATGTCCAACGATTTTTCTTAACTTTTGAAATAGCGACCATTTTACTTCTTCGATGTTTAGTGCCAATTAAACAAATAAATCATTTCCATATAAGTGATTCGCTTTACGGAAATAATTCATTTCCATAAACGAATCAAACCTTTTGTTTTGAAAATGAACTGAACTTGTGCTTGATTTCCATATTTCCACATTGGTAAAACACTTTAGAATTAGTTCCTGGTTGTTAAAACGTTTAGAGAATAATTTTTCCAAGTGCGCGACCCCGAAGGCCTAAACCAACCTAAGACTGAACACCTAGAAGATTATCCAACTTAACATCTTAATAATCGAGTTCCAATTCCTTTTTATAAATTTTAAACAATATTAATTATCCCATAAGATAATTAATCACATTTAAAATCTTTTTAAAATAAACAAATCCATTAACATTAATAAAATAGATAATTATTTACAAACACTTTTATAACATTGGTAAATTAACTTTAAAATCTTTATTAAATTAGTTTATTAACTTTAAATTAGTTGATTAAAGCAATTTTATTATATTAGATAATTTACTTAAATCACTTTTATTAAATCGATTAATTAACTTTAAATATCAATAATTATAAAGATTAATTAAATACAAATAATCATTAGTTAAAATGAATAAGTCATCTCAAACATCATTTATTAAAATAATAAGTAATTCTCAATCCCATTCACTAAACAGTTAATTAAATTTAAAATAGTGAAAATTAGGGTCACATCCCTAAAACCAAACGTAATTCACAAAAACTCCTTCCGTTCGAAACTTTATAAATCCGGTCCCTATTTTTGTTTCGGCTTAATTCTTTTCCATAAATACCCTCGTTTATACCGTGCTCCATTTTTTCTATCTGTGATTATTTGGTTTATATTGAACGATAAAATTATCTTTGCTTAATGATTTATCTGTTTGCAATAAAAGATTTTTACTGAAATACCGTGTAAGTTCGTTTTCTGCAACTATTTGCAATAGTTGCAGAAATGTCTGCAACTATATGCAATAGTTGCAGAAATGTCTGCAACTATATGCAATAGTTGCAGACATTTCTGCAACTATTTGCAATAGTTGCATCTGCAACTATTTGCATTTCTGCAACTATATCATATAGTTGCAGAAATGTCTGCAACTATATGCAATAGTTGCAGACATTTCTGCAACTATTGCAATAGTTGCATCTGCAACTATTTGCATTTCTGCAACTATATGCAATAGTTGCAGAAATGTCTGCAACTATATGAAATAGTTGCAGACATTTCTGCAACTATTTGCAATAGTTGCATTTGCAACTATTTGCAATAGTTGCATTTCTGCAACTATATGCAATAGTTGCAGAAATGTCTGCAACTATATGAAATAGTTGCAGACATTTCAGCAACTATACCATATAGTTGCAGAAATATCTGCAACTATATGTAATAGTTGCAGACATTTCTGCAACTATATCATATAGTTGCAGAAATATCTGCAATTTTTTGCAATTTTTATATATTTGAAAAAAAATCGAAAATGTTCAATATTTGCTGAATTGTCTGCAAATATTTGAAATAATTGCAGATTTAATACAAATTTAAATTTTTTGTATCAACAATGGATCTCATTTTAAAGATCATAAAATTTGCGATTTTTTGGTGAAAACGTTATGTTGATCCGGTTTTTGTAAATAAAGTTATACACGTTTGAAAAGTTAAAAACATAAAGGGTATTTCGGTCTTTCTGCGTGCGTGAATTTGAAAATAGGGAGCGGAAACGTAAATGTTGGTTGGGAAGGATGTTTTCCCTATTTTAAAACTTGTTAGGGATGTGAGCCAAACTTACCCTTTAAAATAATCATAAATTAATTGGATTAATTAAATTCAAACTTCATTAGTTAAAACGATTAATTAAAATATCATTTGTTAAAATGATTTATTTAATTATGAAACATCATTAATTAAAACGATTTAACTAAATTCTAAAAATCATTAGTTAAACCAATTAATTAAACTTAAAAAAATCATTAATGATTAACTAAATTCAAATATCATTAATTAAAATGATTAATTACTTTTAAATATCATTAATTAAAATGATTATTAATTTCAATTGTCATTAATTAAAATAATTAATTAAACTCAATTATCATTAACTCAAATAGTCATTAATTAAAACGATTAATTAAGTATAAAACATCACTAGCAAAAATGATTAATTAAATCTAAAGATAAACCTACTTTAAAACATTATCTATTAAATTGGTTAATTAATTTCAAAACCATTACTTAAAATGATTAATTATTTTAAATTATCATTAATCAAAATGATTAATGAATTTTTAATATTCTTTTTAGCGGAAACACAAGCTCAAGTTCATATGACAGGGTTTTGGGAATGAAATTTAATTAAACGAAGGTATAGCAAAAATCGTTATAACGACATTTAAACTACTAAATGGAATATTAGGAATTAAGTTCAATTAACCATCAATAACAACATACAAATGTAAATAATAATTTGTGGGCGAGAAACCCACTTTGGGTCTCTCTACAAATTTTCCCTTCAAAACAATAGTTATGGATAATATATATATAATCATACGGGTTTATAACGATCAAATTAATATGTCATCCATTTTTCAAATGGAAATTCAACCAAGCCATCAATCAAACAATTTAACTAACATCCAAACAATCAATTAACGTTTAAAACATCATTGATATGATAAAATAAAATTTAATATGAGTGAAAATCACATTGATTTTCGTTTCCGCCGAAACGTCCCGATTTTGGACTAAAACCGAATGGCCATCCGATTTTAGTCTGAATTTTCACTTGCTCCAAATCCAACCAAATAAACTCCATCACGAAGATCTTGACGACACGAGTCCAACGCAGAAAACGGCGTTCGAATCCGACCTCGTATGAGCGAGATATACATTTTAGAAGTTATCGATAAATTTAAAAATTAAAATTAAACAACTCAATACATATTTACAAGTTTGCCCCTCCCTTTACCTCCCCTTCTTCCCCAAACTATCTCTAGTAAACATGCACAGAGACATGAACCCATTTGGCCATGTACGAATTTTCAATGACACGGAGCTACGGACCTCCGTTTCGCGAACCGTCTTCGCCTACGAATTGCTCTCGATGGACCGCACTCGCTCGACACCACGACGATCACCACTGAGCATCCTAGAAAAACGCAACCTGGGCCTACCACACGCGGCTGCACTATACATGTGCGACCTCCCATGCCGCCGAACAACCCGATTCTTTGGCCGAAGCACCCCCTTCCAATGACAAACCAAATTCCAAACTCCATTCATCCCCTCATCGCCTAAAACCAACGATAACCCAAACCCTAGTTGCTACCCCTTAACATCGATCCTCCCTAAACGACGTTGATCACCAATTCACGGCTATAGAATCGAAGCCAACATCCAAACAAACTTAATGAACTTCATTTCATGATTTTTCAATGCTTAAATATTTGATTTTTGAAGTTTAAATTTGCAAAAAAGGGAGCTCCATTGGTTTACTGGCTCTGTTTATAAAGGGAAGGGGGTATGGGTATGGTGTACGTGAAGGGTAAGGCTGAGTGTAGCATGAACAATGGGAGGTAAGGTCAAGATTATGATGAATATGTTCATATATATATATAATTTTAATTTTAAATTATTACACAAAACATAATCAAAAATCTCGAACTCCAAACGAGGAATGCTGCTTGACGTTCTATATGTTATACCCCTATTTTGAACACAACCGGCTGCATTTCGTTGCCGAAATCAAAAGATATAAGCGTGCAAAGAAGCAGTATAAAACAGTTTCACATAAAAGAAAAACTGTCGATAGAAAACGACTATAGTAGCTTATTTTGTTCTGATAGATCCTATAGACACTATGGCTTTGTATTAAGTATTTATTGGATATGTCGCTTGAGATAGAAAAAATATATAGCATTTGTCAACGTATTCAATAGATATTTAAGACAAGGCTATAGATTGTCGCTCCTAACCAGCCCTATTCTTCGCATTAGCAGACAGTATTACCCAGTAATACTCTTTGTTCATGTGGGTCTCGGGGTAGGGCGTAACAACTTAGGAACTTATTTCGAGACATAATTAGATCATATGCAAAAGATAGGGTTTTAGACCCAGTTATAATATTAAATTTTTGATATTAAATTATGCAAGTTTCAATCTCGCACGATCAAATGATAAGTCTAATCGTCATGATGTTCGACGACGTAATATAATTCACTATTACGGATCCAATGAAATTAGTTTCATCAAAATCCAAGACTGCGCCCCAAAAGGCTAATTTCACAAATTTAAATATCGCTTTTATATTTAACTATCGATATTTATTTAATCTATTTATATTTGTAAATAAATTTACAAATTGAATTCACCAATATTATTTATTAATTAAAAGGAGTTAAATAAAATTATTAAATCCATTTAATTCACAATTCAAATATTTAATTATCCCCTATATTTGAATTATAAGTTATTAAATTCTAAAATTCAATTATTTAAATATTTAAAATTAATTAAACATTTAAAATCAAATAACCAAAATTTTGGGTTATTACAATATAATGCTCTTAAGAAAGGAAAGGCTATCTTGGTTGAAGAGAGCACGACTGTGGGAGAGACAATCATCGAGGCTCCTCTCAATCTTAGTGCATTGGATCGAGTAGAATCGTTAACTCCAAAATTTAAAATACCTTTTGTGGAACCTACCTGTTCTATGGTGGCCACCTCCGAGGCCATCCATACTGAAATTCTTGTCTCTAAGCCTTGACTTCAAAAGAACCTACTAATCCCCTTCTTGTCAATCTGCCTCTCCAATCACCAGTTAAGGAGGGAAAAATTGTCGAGTCTCCAATTACATGAGCTTCACCAATGAAGGTATTTCTCTTGACTTTCAATTTTTGAGACGCTTCAGTTCTCACCTGAGGTCATCACTAATCTTTACTTTACTATCTGTGAATTTAAAGGTCATCCATTGCTTCCTCCTCATCCTCTACCAATCACTCAAGTTTAAATCTCAGTGTTATCTCTACCACATCGACCTCCATCACTGCAGAGTCAATTGTCCCAACTTCTCCTTCCAGCCCAGATCCTGATTCATAGAAAATTAAAGCATTGGAAGGGTTGGAGAATGTCACCCAATCTTTGGAGGAAGACGTTATAATTACTAGTATGAAAGACCCAGATGACCACATCATGATGGCAGAGAGGCTGAAGGTGGACTAGGAGAAAATCAAACTTAAACTTAAGCCAAGAACCGAAAAACCTGCTATCGGCTCCAATAAACCAAGCATAATTCCCAAGCTTCCTCCTGTGAAAATCAAGCCTTTGAAAGGCCACGATGCAGGGGGTAACTCGCTATCTTCTAATCCTACCGTTGATAAGCTTGAGGACCCTAACACTGTAACCAATGAGGGAGAGACTACACATTCTGAGGGTAGCACTCCAGAAAAAAGGAAACCCAAGGACATGAAGGAATCGAAGAAGCGTCTTATAAAGGATGATTTTAAGGGTAACAACAAACGAGGAAAGAAGAAGTAGGCTTAAGGCTTGAGTTTTTATAAAAATAGCTCCATTGCTTTTTGATGTATTTTGATTTTCTTTTCATGTAGGCCAACAATGTGCGGGAGCGTCCCTCGCTGTGTATATAAAAAAGTGATTGTAAATAAAAGACTGTTATTTATGTATCATCTTTGCCATAATTACATTTCTGCACTTTTTACTTTTTCTGCATATATACCACTTCCTGCATATATAAATAATTATTTATGATGCTAATTCATTTATATTATGCATGTGTCTATGCAATGCCAATACTTATTGTAAGTCTGTATATATAAGTAAATCTCTACAATTGCTCAGTAACAGTTCATTGCATAGTTCATTTTAACATTCCCAAAGTATTTCTATCTTAGCTAAATAAAACTTGTTACTCATGTGGCCAGCTCTGCGACCAACCTCAATTTGTTCTCGATCGAGTTCAATCCGGCTGTAAACAAGGTTATAGTCAAAGAAGTGTTCAACTTCATACCGATTCCTATCTCTAGAAAAAAGCATTCGAAGTGTCTATCTCTGGACACTATACTTAAATCTCTTCTATCCCCAGACCTTGGTCAAATCTGTTTATTGACATTCATCACTTATCATTGGCCGGGCATGACTCGCCGAGCCATAAGTGTGGCTGTAGTTATGAATAGTTCAATCATTCATTAATCCCTATCTCTGGAGTCGATAGTTCAGATGGTTATCTCTGAGCATCTATGTTCGACCTTGCTTACCTCTAGGAATTTGATTGAGATAACTCCTCGACCATCATCATTTATCCTCCTCTAGGCATATCCTGCCATGTCATAAATGTGTCCATGAAAGTCTCAATTATGCACTGGTTCCTATCTCCGAGAACTGGTGTTCTTGGAGCCCATCTTCGGGCATCCGCACCTGATCCACCTATCTTCATATGTTGATCGAGAATATTCATTGACAGATATTGCTTATCCTCGCCTGAGCATGTCCAACCGAGCCACAAGCGTGGCCTTGAAAGCTTCGATTGCACACCAATTCCTATCCCGAGAACTGATGCTTGGTTGCCTGACTTTGGGGATCCCTCGTTGACTTTGCCTATCCCCAAGCATCAGTCAAGATCGTAGGGATAAGGGTGAATTATCCAATTGACCCTTGTGTGATTATACTCACTTAACCCGATTACAGGTTAAAGGAGTTAGTCAGTACCTATATTCGGGTACCTTATTGCATTTCTAGTCACGCATCAGAAGATTTAACTTACAAGAATACAGTTCCACTGGCTCTAGAAGCTAGCTTTATTTATGAACAAAAGAAATGGCAAGTCTTGCCTTATTACATTGCTCCTAGTTCACTAGGGTGGCATATTTATAGAAAATAAAGTAAATAAATCTAAGAAATAACACTGTAAGTGTTCCCTATTTCACGCCCATGGAATCGGGATCCCATCAACTATTGCTAGCTTGAAAGTTCCATCTCCCAGCTTTTGTTCAATTGCATAGGGACCTTCCCAATTCGGACTAAGTGCCTCTGACTATGGAGAACTCATTTCAAAATGAGGTCCACTATCTCAAAGACACGGTTTCTCTCTTTGGCATTGAAATGCTATGCTACTCTTTTCTGGTGAGCGGCTACCCTTAGTTCAGCTTCTTCTCGTTTCTCGTCGACCAATTTGAGGGACTCTAGCAAGAGTTCCTCATTCACCTTGGGATCGTAGTGTTTTATTTAATGGGAAGGAATCTCCAATTCTATCAGAATCATGGCCCCAGCTCCGTAATCCAGAGCGAAGGAGTATGCGTAGTCATGCTCATATGGGTCACTCGATAAGCCTATAGTGCTAGGGGTAGTTCATTGACACAATTTCCTTTGGCTTTTGTCAACCGGTTCTTCAGGATGGACTTGATGGTGTTATTCACTGACTACACTTGTTCATTCACTTACGGGTATGTTACTGTCAAGAAGCTCTTCTCAATCTTGTATCAGTTATAGAAATCCTTGAACTCATCACTCTCGAATTGAGTTCTTTATCAGTAATAATTTTCCATGGGCCTCTAAATCTGTAGATGATGTTCTACAAAGTTGATCACTTTCTTCGTAGTAATAATAGCTAACGGTTCTTCTTCTACCCACTTTATGAAGTAATCCACTACTAAATAACATACTTTGTTCCACATTTTGACATCGATAACACACCAATTATATCAATTCCCTAAATCACAAATGGTCGCGGGCTTACCATTTGCGTAAGCTCAGTAGATGAGGTTCCTAGAATCTTTGCAAACCTTTGGCATCTATTACACCGTCTGGTGTAATCGGAAGCATTTTTTTTAATTGTTGGTCAGAAGTATCCATAGCAAATAACTTTCTTTACTAATATCTACCCCACAGTATGGCCACCGTAGCTTCCTTTACGTACATCCATGAGGATTTTCTTAGCCTCATCCTTGGTGACACACGCATATGGGTAGAGAAACGTCTCTGGTATAACACTCCTTGCATTATAAATTGCGACATCCTACGAAGGAGTTTATGTCCTTCATTCCATCCATCTAGGAGAGTTCCCTTTTGCAAATAGTCTTCGATTAAAGTCATCCATGAATCCTTTACCTCCTTGGTCTCCCAGATCCAGTTGACATTCATATGTCAATGCTTGGCTTGATAATACTTCGACTAGAACCAATCCTATCAACTGCTTTCCCCACAGCTGGCTAGCTTGGCCACTAAATCAACTTTCATATTTTCCTCTCTAGGAAAGCATTATTGTGTAGTATTTAATATCATTCAATAGTTCCAGCGCCTTTATCATATAAGGGGCAATCCTCGCTTCCTTAGCCTAAAATTCCTTCTTCACTTGATAGACCACCAATGGAGAGTCACTACATACATGCAGTGTCCTGACCCTCGGTTCTTTTTCTATCTTGAGTCTGGCTATCAACGCTTCATACTCTGATTCGTTGTTTATTGCTAAGAATTCTAACTTCAATGCATAGCATATCGTTCATCCTTCCGTGGTTACGAGAACCACTCCTACTTCAGAATGATGTTCATTAGAAGCTCCTTCCATGTATAACTTCCATTGAATAGGTCGGACCATATTATCTTCCTCTCCTCTATCATGAACGGTAAATTTGATGATGAAATCAGCAATGCCTGTTCCTGTATCGCTTTTTAGGGATCGTAAGTTATGTCATATTATCTCAGTTTGATATTCCACTTCAATAATCTTCCCAAGGTCCCTTCTTCGAGGATGTAGTCCTCTAGTTATCATATTAATCACAATCCTACCATCCGATCGCTTGGGCTCTTCTCCACTAAACCCAGGTCAATCTCTAATGGGCGTTCTACCCCTGAGGTCTCGCATCCTTTTCGCCATCCTATGGATCTCTCACATACTACTACAACTTGTTTTTTCATATTAATTCTTCAGTCACATCTCCTAGGTAACGACACTCATTGGTATAGTTTCCATGAGCGTCACGGAAGCGACAATACTTCCAAAAACATCGCTCAGCTTTTGCTGCCTCCCTCTAAGACGGCTTCTTATACCTTTCTGTTCCTTGTATACCAAGGTATATATTCTCCATAGTGTCGTTCAGAGGAGTGTACTCCTCTGGTCTTAGATGTTCAAAATGCTTACTGGTGTCATTTCTTCTACCACCTACACGTTGATATCTTTTCTTCTGACTATTATTATTATTCCCACATTTATCGCAACATTGCCAGTGCTCTCACTAGTTTTTTCAATAGCCACATTACTTTGCATGACTTCCTTTGACGATCCATTACTGCCTTCTCGGCCCATTTCTTCCTCTTCCAAGTGCAGATATTGTTAGCCTTCCGATAGAACTCCTCCATGGTAGACGGTTGTTTTACTTTCAACCATATACCAAATTCCATGTCCGGACGTATCCCTCGGACCAAACCCATTAACATAATATCCTCTTTCGGGCTATTCACTTCTGCCACAATAATATTGAATCTAATTAAAAATCCCTTCAGTCTCTTTGAGACCTTGATTGAGATTCGACAAGGACATTACATCCTTCGGTCAAGCAATGTAGAGCCCGAATCGCTCCATAAACTTCTTCGCTCTTCAAACGTTGATATGGATCTCGGCATGAGCTGGGTAAACCACATCGAAGCCACTCCATCCAAAATGATAGGAAAACACCAACATATTACTACATCCGTTGCTTTGGCACCATCCATGTGCTACTCATACTTTAACAAATGCTAACTAGGATCCGTTGTTCCATTATACGAGGGAATTATAGGCATTACGAACTTCTTATGATATTTCTTCCATAAAATATTTTCTACGAATGGAGTTCTGCTAGGTGTGGAACCCCACTCTTCATTTTTTCTCCATCGATTTTCTTCGACCAACTGCTTCACCATATCAGCAATATTTCCTCACTGGCCTGGTGGTTCGAAAAATAACCATCAAATGATGCCTTGAGTGTTTGACTCCGCAAACAGTCTTAGTTCGTTCAATGACGTTTAGGCTCTTCTGTCTCTGGGAGAGCCACTTCTCTGGATTTTCTATGACGCCTGACTAGTTCAATGGTGGTCATTTGAGTACCTGCGTTTTGCATTCTGCCCACTGTCATTGCCAGTGCCTTGCTAATCATCTTCACTATCTGAAAATTTGACGGCATCAGGTAACACAACTCCAAGGCCACCCTCATTCATCTCGGTATCAACCCAGTTCATGTTAGTGCCGACTTCTCCAGCATTGGACAATACTTGGCCACTTCTTCCAGTGGTCTTCCTTGAGGCTCTAGTAGTCCTTTCCTTTGTTTTTTTGCTTCACGTCCCTTCTATTCTGATCGTATGCTGATGAATTATCTTTTTCAGATATAGAAGGTGACGCATCTCTTTGGCGTTTTCTAGGTCTTTGGGATTGCTGGGTCAAAAAAGAAATATTTACATCCATCTTATCAAGAAGCGCTTTTTGGCTATCCATCATCCTTTGGTTCAATTCAGCCATAATCATATAAAACTCTACTTTTGTCACCATCTCCTACGAGGCAGATGGTCCAAGCAAATCAGCCATTGGTTGTTTATTCTCTTCATTGTGGTGAGAAGCTCCATCTTCTCCACTAGTTATAGCTCTTGATCTTCCGGATCTCCTAGGGGCCATTACTTTGATTCCGTGGCAATCACATTCTGGATCTAACTTCTGGAAGCTCTAATCCACTGTACTAACTAGACCTATTCCTGAGAAGCTCTATTCTTTGAAAGCACCAAAAATTGGCACAACACATTACTTAAAAAAAAGATCGATCTAGCAAATGTGCAAGAAAACGGTAAATTATACATAGTTTTTTTTTGCGAGCTATACGGCCTACGTCCACTTTAATCTTATTATAGATTGATTGTCATGAGTACAAGAGCTTTTCAATTTGTTTTTAGGTTTAGAACAACAAAAGCAAGCTCTAAGATGACAATGGTGTGTAGAGAGTAGAAGATGGAGACCAAAAAAGTCCTCTCACTATTGCTCTAGTATTCCTATTAATAGAAGTATCATCTCCCAGAATCATCAGATCGTGAAAGACCAAGTCAAGATCTAGATTCAAGAGAATAGGTAGGAAGAAAATTTCAGCCCGTAGCCAAAAATCATGTCTGTACTGACATGAATTTATATCAGTACTGACATGATTTGCTTTGGTTGCCTTGGCTTTTTCTTTAATGTTAGCTTTCATCTCTAAGTCATCAAGCTTTAAGTACAGTTTTGTCCATCAATTCTTCTTGGTACCTAGATGATTTAGCTCATCTAGTACTTGATAGATTTAAGGGTGTGTCTTGGGGGTAATTGTGTAATTTGATTATATAACTTAACTCTTGTAGCAAATCTTGTTTGAAATAAAGTAAGCTTTTTGGTTTTATTTTCTATTTTCTATTTTATTATATTGGCAAATAATGTTTTAAATACAAGTAGAAAAGTACTTAACCGATTGCAGTTATGAATGTGTTCGGACCATGAGTACTGAATCGTATAAAATAAATTCTTGTATTCCTAGTCAAGATGTATCGAGAATGGGATATTGATCTATTAGTCGAGATTAATGTAAATAACACACTCCATATGATGGATAGTGAATTACCCATGACCATTGAGGGCACCAAAGTTTTACATATGTATAGTTGTTTGGAATAATTATATAACTACTAACCAAGAGTCTTCTATAGGTTAAAAGTCAAATAATTGATCCTATTTGATAGTGTGTAGTAGTCATTTGACTTGAGAATATTATGAACCTTAAGTGTCGAAACTATGCTTTGATTATGGTCAATTACACGATAATGGCCATGTTAAGGCCGTAGTTGGGTATAAGTTGTACCACTAAAAGTGACAAAATATTTAAGAGAGGATTCACATCCTTTGAATAGAAGGTTAGTATCACCTTAGTCAACTTAAAGTCAAAGTCATTAACTGAAGAAAATTAGTTAATCGATAACTATTATCCGATCGAACCATGGAAATTAATGTTGGATTTCACAATCAAGTATGGATATTATTAGAATTTTGACCATTAACCAAGCTCTAGACATCTAATAAGATAGTGATAACAAAGAGAAAACATGCACAATATATCATCGCTTGGGGTGTAGTTTAAATGATTAGAAATAGAATTTCATATAGATTATCTATCAGAAACTTAATCCACGTCCACTACTGTGCCCCATAAGGTTTTTACATACTTTAAATTTTTAATATTTAAAATAATACTAGGTGTTGAGTTCACACTAGGGAGTCACACAACAGTATTATTAGTAATTTTCTAAATTTAACTTGTTTAATTAATTTATAAATGTTATAAAGTAATTGTAAAAATTATTACAAATGTTGTATTCACTTTTTATGTCTTTTAGATACTTATTTAATGTCTTAAAATTAATTAAAATAATATACAATTATTAGATATTAATATAATTAAATATATGGGCTGAAATAGATATTTATTTAATTAATATATACGATAGGCCCTACGTTATGGAGTGATCGATAAAGGGTGGAATAACTATTGAAGGAAGGGGATGGGTCTTTGAACATTTCTCTTTGACTAGATGAGATCTAGAGTAAAGATAGAAGTAAAAGAGGAGATATTTGTGATATCCTGTGGCTATAGCCTTCTCCGTTTTCGATTTTAGGATAAACAATCAAACTCAAACCCTAGTCGTCATTAATAATTAGTTGGATCTCATGGCTGGGATTTGCAGAACAAGGTAAGAGGAAGAAGGAATCATACTCGGAAGAGGAAAAGATAGCAACACAACTATCAATAAACGACAAGATCTAAGGTAATCATTTCGTTAAATTTATTTAATTTTATATTATATCCCTAACTATTTTCGGCCATAAAAAAATCCCATAATTAAATTATTATTTGTTTAAAATACAAATGTATGTGCATATTAATATGTATGTATGTATACGTACGTATGTATGTGTATGTATGTGTGTGTGTATTAAAAAACATTTTTTTATTCAACCATAACATTAATATATTATATTATTTTTATTACATAACATATATATATATATATATGTATATAATTCAATTAATGTACACACACACTTACATGTGCCTATGTTTTATTCTCGGATTTATAAAATAAAATAAATTCTTTCGACTTTTGAAAACATTTTCTTAATAGAGAAATATATTATTAATGGGAAGTTTATATTTCAATTTTAAATTCTAAATTTTAATACACACACACACACATTAATAATACACACAATATATACATATATATTTAAAAAATATTAATTCTAGCCAAACCAAAATTGAGTTAATTAAATTTAAATATTTAATTTTAAATTATATTTATGATATTATGTATGAAGATACATTTATTATAAAAAATATTAATTTTTTATATAGGCCAAAAGCATTATACAAAAAAATGTATAAGGCCGATAACACATTTATAATTTTATGTAATGTCTCTATAAATATGCATACATATATTAACAAGATATTATACTAAATATACACATTATGTACTCATTTTATATGATATGATCATAAACTCTAATGATCACATATACCCTATATTATTTATCTCATGTATCACTTAGATTAGTTTATTCACTTCCATTTTTACATCATATGTTATTGTTCATATTGTGAATATGAATCTTTAATAAAATAAAATACAACAAATCTAATACAAACCAAAATTAATTTGACTTGAAGCTAAATTTAAGTTGTAATAGATCTTAATAAACAAAATACTAAAACCAACATTAAAACAAATTTAGTTCAAATATTAAAAAAAAATATTACTGATACACTAAAAATGTCTTAGCGTAATTGTATTATTCATGATAACACTGAATTTTGATCTATTGCAAAATTAATAAAAGGAATGTATTTTGCATTTCCTATTTTTACCCTACTTCCAGTACACCTGATCGAATAATGGTATCAGAGCACACATTGGGTTATTATGAATAATTAATAAATACGTAGTGCAAACTATTGAAAAGCCCAATCGGATGGGTGTCTAGGAAGAGTTTTTTATACTAGAATTAAGGAATGTTCTTGCAAATAAAAAACCTCCTTACTTCTGGCCTTTACCTAGCTCATCGAAGCGGTCTATTTCAAGGGTATGTCCCTAATGTAAGGCACAAATGTGTTGTGACTTGGGTTGATTTAAATAAGCATATTTGCATAATGTACAAATTTATAAAGGTTATGAATAAATTTAAAACTGTTTTTATTTCCATTCATAAAGGTTATAAATAAATAAATTCAGAATTGTTTAAATTTAAATTATAAAAGTAATGAATAAATTTGAAATTATTTTGAATTTAAAATTTTGAAAGTTATAAATAAATACAAATAGTTTTAAGTTATAATTATAAGTTGACAACCATTATGAAATTGGCTTGCCCTGGCAAAATATAAAAAAAATAACAAAATAAAAAAATAGTTTTAAGTTATAATATGAACTATAGAAGTTTTAGTTCATAAAAGGTTACAATAGAGTTTTAATATTGATCAATTTTTAGTTAATAATAATATATACGTAAATATAAGATTTAATATTATATTAATGTTACAAGTAGATAAGAGAACTTTATATTATGTATATAAAATAACATAAAATTATGATTTTAAAACTTAAAATCAAAATAAACCCATTATACATATAAGGGATGAATAAATATGTATACAGTTATATACACATTTAAAATGGAAAATATTGTCAATGAGTATTGTAACGACCCGACTTTTTCTCCACAGAAAGTCGCATTGTTATGAAGAAAGAAAGGGATAGAAGAAGAAAAGAAAAGAAGAAAGAACAACAACACATCAGAAATCTCACAGCGGAACGAAAAATATATTATATCACATAAGATATTACATAGTATCATATACATCAGAGTACACGATTTATACATCACAATATAGACAGTTATAAACTTCTGTCTATTATACAACACAACTACATAAATACGATACATCATACACAGCGGAAACTCTATATATCTACACGCCGAAGCCTCCTGCTCCACAGCTCCTCCAGAATTCGTCAAGACTAACCTGAATCCCCTTGACTACTCATACAAATTTGAGTACCCAAGAGTTTAATAAAACAGAAAATAAACACTTGGGTCAGACATGGGTCTGGTGTGAGTAAACGGTTAGATTGCTTAACTTTGAAAACTTTTGAAAACAAAAGTATCACGTAAGACTTCCCACAAATAAACATGGGTAAGTTTTTACCTTACGCTAACTAAAACATTTGATAGGAAATCCAGTTATATTATAATAGGGTCTAGGGTTTCCAAGTAAAATACAGAAATAGCTGAAATGCTTACATCTCACATTCCAACATAGTTGGGCACAACTAATACGTACGGCACTTATTGGAGTTTGGATTCCATACAATGGCAGGGCTACTGGGGTACCGCCCGTCACAGTACGTGGCCTAGATCACCGTACCGAGGAGTACGCCCGCTCCTCTGCAACACAAAGCCGGAACCATCCCTTACTGGATAATTCCGAACAAGACAATCCCGTAGTTGGCGCGACCAACCACACACTAAGCCGAATAAAAGAAAAGGGACCTCTAGACAGGGATCTATCTTGTTCTCAGTGGGTGCTACCCACGAAGCCTTGCTGCACCTCCCCTGTTTTAGCCATTCCCGGTTGATGAGGCTTGAGGTTACGATTACCTTTAATCAGAACATATCACTTAGAATGCTCATCGTCCGCCTGACGATGTGCTGAAAGCATTCAATCCATATAAGTTCGTTCCGGGTTCGAACGAAACCGAAGGCATTATCTCGTTACACTCGTTTTGGAATCACCCTCAGAGTTAACGACAATAACCCTTGCACTCTAAATCTTCATCTTCACTTGAGATTCACGACCTATCGTTAATTTGGATCGATGTGGTATTCGGGTCTCCAGACCTGGAAATCCGGTATACGGAAACCCGATCCCGGTCTCATCGAAATCCAAAACATATCTTTTAAGGCCAAGTTGTTTAAAGGTTTAAACATTTAAACTTATATTCAGTATGATATCACAGATAGATAAATCACATTATCACAATAGATAATTCATATCAACATTCATTTCACAAAGCAGCATATCACATATATCAGAGATATCCAAATCATCAAATATCAACCAATCACCCAATATCAATCATCCAATATTAATCAATCATCTAAACATAATTGATTAACTCAATATCAATTTAATTAACCTGTAATTAAATTAATTATTATACTTTAATTACTTGGATTATCAAAATCCTGCTTTCTATCATTAATTAATTACAAATTAATTAATTAATCATCTCTTAATGATCTTCCTTAATTAATCTCCTTTGATTAATTATCTTTAATTACATTCAAGTAATTATCCTTAACCATATACAGTAATTAACTTTTAATTACTATCATTAATTACAATAATTAATGATCCTTCATAAATGAATTAACTATAATTAATTATATTAATCCTCAATTAATTACAATTAATTAATCATATTTAAATTAATTACTTTTATTAATCAACCTTGATTAATTCGTTAATTATATTAATTAATAATCCTCTAAATAATTCATTAATTAATTAACCTTTTAATTAATTAAATCTTTAATTAACCACTTTCATTAATTAGTCTTAATTAATCATAATTAGTAATTAACCATCTTGTAATTACTTACCTTAATTAATTAATTCCTTAATTAATTATATTAATCCTTAATTAATTAATTACTCATTTAATCACTTAATACTGATTAATTAATCTTAATTAATCAACCCTAATTATATCATTTATTATATTAATTAATGATCCTTAATTAATTACTCTCTTTTAATTAATTACCTTAATTAGTAATTAATCATATTATAAATTAACCTTAACTCCTTAATTAATTAATCATTAATTAAATAATTTAATCTTTTAATAAATTTTATTAATTAATTCTTTAATTAATAACACAAGTGATTAACTCTTAATCACTTCTACCTTAATTACCTTCCTAAAGTAATTATCCTTTACTTAATTACCTTCAGTAATTAATTACTTAATTACTTCACCAAGTAATTACACTTAATTAATTCCAAAGTGATTATCTTTAATAAATCACAAATTTATTACTTAATTAATTATTTAACTTAGTCATTTAAATTTAATTAAATGATTTCTTAACTTCTTTAAAAAAAATTCTTAATTAAGAAAACATTATCTTATCAAATCATTTATATTAACCAATAACTTTTCAATGGTTAATAATTTAATTACCTTAATTATCTTTACAAATTTAATTATCTTCAATTAAATCAAAATTCTAAATTACTAAAGATAATCCTTATTTTAATTGATTTCTAAATCTTAATTATTTTACTTATTTTAAAATAAACACTTTAGAAATCAATCATAATTTAAAATAATTTAAACATGCTAATTATAACTTTTTAAATCTTTGAACTTCCCAAAGTTATTTAAATAAATTTAATGCAAACTTATTATTTAAAAATCTAATTATTTATTTTTAAAACTTTTATATTTCCAAATAGCAGAACTTTGTTTAAAACTTAACTTTAAACAAATTTAGTTTTATAAATAAACTTGTTTAACTTTTGTTTAAAACTTTAATCATTTACAAAATCATATTATCTTTGTTTTAAATTAATAAACCTTACTGTTGAATTTTTAAACCCCTTTTAAACTTAACTTTAAAAACTACAGAACCCAAAAGAAACACGCTCAACAATTCGAGCAACCCACAGAAACTTCACGCGTCGACCTCGTGTAAATTAAGCAAAGCCCCGAGTCACCCCTAACCTACACCTGCTTCGAGTCTTCCTTTCATTTGCACGAACCAAACCCGAGACTTCTTCGTCTTCTCCAACGCTAAGTTCTTCAGAACGAAACCAACGTGCACACGTGCATGTGGTGCACTTGCACCATCGCCGCCGACTACAGATGATCGTCGCGACCATCGCCGTTCATCCCACGATCACACGCGAGAACGGTACTACACCCAGATTTAACGAAGAGAACACGAATCAAAATTCGAATCCATTTCTCGAATTACTGCAGAAACTCGAACCACCAAAAAACCCCTATTGCCGACGAACCTGGCACCATTAGACCCCTCTGACCATTCCATCGAACCGCCTCGTTCCTGAGCTTCATCCTTCCCAAATGCGAACGACTCCAGTCACGAATCCAAAACGCAAATTTCACGACAACGAAGCCGAGCAACATTTCAAGCTAAAACCCTACTTCGTTCGAATTCGATCAATTCCCTCATTTAAAAAATCTACTCGCATTTTTCCTTTAATCTACAATCCACAAACAAGCTTCAACCAAGATTTCAACCCAAATCATTTAGTTGAACAACGGCAATTTGTCAATTTGTCGAAAACAATCATCTTTAAATTCCCAATTGAATAACAAATTAAAAAAAATTTGAAATGCATATCAAAATTCATGATTTTCTACATCGAATTTAATTATGAAATCAAAACACAAAATTTGATTAATAAATTTTGACCCAATTTCATGTTTTACTGTAAATTTCAAAATCCCGAGCTATTTATTTATTTTAAAGACCTGTAATTATTTTTAGGTGAGATGTTACCAGATTACAAACAAATTTCGTTTTACAAATCACAGCTAATTATGATGCATAGGTGAGATATTGAGTTTATTAAGTAAACAAGCCTGTTATTATCACACAGAAGCTATACGATATTTTTACAGGTATTCAATACTCATGCATTCAATTCAATTCAAGAATCCAGGAAACATCTTGATTTCCTACATATATCAAAAAAAAAAGAACAAGTTTTAATCTGTTTTTAAAATCTGATTACTCACCTTTTTATTTCCAGAAAACAAAACAGAGCAGGCTACATTCAAACAGACATAAACATTTATATCCATATGCACAATCATTCATATATATATACATGCATCCATATCAGAAACATATACAACCATATTCTATAGCAATTCATTATAAACATTTAAACAATATCACAGTTTTTAAGAACTGTTTTTAAAATAATTTACTCACCTTTAAAATAAGAACAGAGAGCATGTCTTTCCCAGGTTTGTTTTCAATTTGAATTCTTTGCATGCTTGATCTCTGATTTTAAATACTTGGAACTGATGAAGTTGAATTTGTTGCAGGTTGAAATTGAATCTAATTTAGTTGCTTGATCTTCTACTAGTTTGCAGATTCCAGATTGAAGATTGGAAAGCACTTTGATTTTATTTCTTTTCAGTTTTTAGTTTAGGAAGAAAAGAATAGAGACAGTAAAATGTTTTGAATGATTTGAACTGAAATCAAATGCCAGGTTTCTTCATCTTTTGTTACAAAATTTTATTAAAATAAAAGAAAAAGAAAAAAATGCCACTTGTATTTTTATTAGTATTACAAATGTCCCAACTTGGTCTATGTGTTTACAAGTGTTATTATCATGTGTTAAGATACTAACACATGTCCTAAGTAATTTTAAATAAATTTTTATTTAATTTAAATGTTAATATAAAACTTACTTTTTTAGTTACTTAATTAATAAATATTAGTTTACCTTTAAAAGAAAATATGTTAAAACTAATTATAAATATAAATAAATTCCTTATTCATGTATTTTAAAGTCTAGAACATTATATAACCATTTAAAATTTAACACTTTAAAGAAAACTAAAATAAAACTTTGATTAAACCCCTTTTTAAACTATCACATTTAAAATAAACAATTGTCTTATATTTTGAAAATAATTGAATTAAATCTAAATTAACCTTTTGAAAAATGTTAAATTATAAAACAAAGCTTTTAAAATCACAATTTATACATATATATTTATCAATAGATTTAATTAAATTTCAAACAATCCCAATTATAACATATATATACATATATATTACAAATTTGAAAATTCATCTTTAATTTAAAACAAAAGATATCCTATTCACAATATATAACAATATATATTATAAATAGATTAAAACTTTATTAGCTTTGAAAATAAATCTTATCAATATTGCCAGATTGAATATTGATTAACTTTTAAAAGATTAAATTATCAATACAGATTATTAAATTTAAATTGCCCAAAAACCCGGGATATCACATTCCTCCCCCCTTAAAATAATTTCGTCCCCGAAATTAAAAGCAAAGTTAATTTAATAATCCAACAAATATTTTAATTTCAAACACAAACCTATCATCCAATTTCTAACAACCAAAGCAACCAATCAAACAATCTAATCTAACTAACTATTCTGATATAAATCAGAATAGACTTCATAATACTATCTCGAGTTTTTCCGAGTAAAAATCACCGGGAGACTCGCTCTACAGAAACTAAATAAACAACACCACTATGATCCAGAGCTTCCCTTATCTCTAGATCCACTAATCTGAACAGAATATCAGATCACACCCAAGTCCAGCTCAAAACTTTCAAATCCATCTGAACTGCAGATTCCACAACCAGTGATGAATCATACACGTACTCCCTCAGAGATACGTGAAATACAATGAATTCCAGCTATCCAAACTGGCCATTCAATCCTGTAGACAAAGAACTACTCCTCTCGAGAACACAAGAAAATCCAAAATACCCAAAATACTTCTGAGTTAACTTTCCCGACTTATCAAATCTTATAGCTCTTATAATTGGAGAAAACTTAAACAATTTCCAATCTCCCACTCCGAATTCCAAACTCCTTGTCTCATATCTGCATAACTCACTAGACGATTCCTGGGCTACCTCATCTCTTCCTGATTAGCTTAACCTTCGCTGATGCTTCTTGAAACAAATCTGAACCAAGAATAAAAATGATCTTTAGATCCTATCAACAAGATGATCCTTCCAAAATCAGCTAAAATCCAAACTTGAAAACTAGAACTGACCAATCCATTTCCAAAAATTTCTGAGCTGCTACACCAACTCTTCTTTCTAGGAACCATCCTACTACCAGAATAACCACCGGCATTGCTTTTGGAATCAAGTCGATACAGAACTCAAATCCAGATGCAGACAAACTTCCACTTCCTCGAATACATCCGGAAAATCTCTGACTATTCCAGTAGCTCCTACTTCCACATGAGAAATCTCAGTCTCAAACAAAAGATTACCCAAGATAAATTCCCAAACTAATCGCAAGTCACTTTTGCGATCTACCTAGTTCGGATTCCAAAGAAACTGTTCTCTCTTTACTAATTAAAAAGAGTCTTAAGCTTTTCCAAACAAGGTTAACCCTTCAAGAAAGCCTTCACCATCTTCCCGGACTGTTGATAGAAGAACCACAAAGATTCCAGAATCATCGAAGAAACGAACCCCACTGCTGCTTCCAAACTCTATCTCTGGGACACTGCTAAGCCAAAGACCTCCTCGTCAACACACCAAACACTTCGAACTGTACTGCTACCACAGTTAACCAAAAGCTTCTAATCCAAAGGCTCCTCAAAACTAAAACCATCAACAAACCTCACAATGAACCTTTGAGATGGCAGACATCCCAAAAGAAACTCGGGCTCCCAACCAAACGCCAATATCTTACTCTTCTTAAGGGAACAATGAGACCATGTCCGAAGAACAACTAATCGACCTTAGTCCCATACTTCAAAATAGACAACACTCTCTTACTTAATATCAGAGAATTCCTATACAGTCGAGTCTTTCCTGCGGTAGACATCAACTGTTCCTCCAATACCTTCTTAATCTTGTTCCAAAAAGAAAATCTCCTTCGGAAACATCCATAGATACTGTGTCTTATCACACAACTGCTCCTTCCTGAAGTCGCCAAGCTACCATCACTCGCTTCTGTTCTCCGACAGATCCAACTCTACTCATCCAACTCCTAAGATGAACTCCGAACTTTAACAGGTTTCCTTCAGAGATTGTGAAATCCTTACACAACTGTAAAGTTCACTCGAGACGGTATTAGGTCTACAGTCTCGACAAATACACTTCCAACCTTAACACTCAGACTCCTAATCCTAGATGATAAATTATTATCATCCCAACCAATCATTATAAATACCATATACATTTAAAATGATATTTTTTTTTTATATAGAAATTATATCTGGGTAAAATTATTTCATCTACCTTTTTAAAACAATATTGTGTCCGTTGGCCTGGTCAAGTGTTTAGAGATCCCTATCAATAACGTTAGCTACTCGTATTGACCAGAATCCATATACCACTCAACCGATCAATTAACACAATATAAAACCATTTTATATAACTAACAAATACGCGCTCTCGTATATATATATATACACTCAAACAGGTTGCTACAGATCCTATCTCTAATGAACAATCCTTCCGAACCTAGGTATTCACTCAACCTAGCGTTCTGATATTCACTTAACCAAAAGCTTAGACATTCGCTCAACCTCGCTCTGATACCATATGTAACGACCCGACTTTTTCTCCACAGAAAGTCGCATTGTTATGAAGAAAGAAAGGGATAGAAGAAGAAAAGAAAAGAAGAAAGAACAACAACACATCAGAAATCTCACAGCGGAACGAAAAATATATTATATCACATAAGATATTACATAGTATCATATACATCAGAGTACACGATTTATACATCACAATATAGACAGTTATAAACTTCTGTCTATTATACAACACAACTACATAAATACGATACATCATACACAGCGGAAACTCTATATATCTACACGCCGAAGCCTCCTGCTCCACAGCTCCTCCAGAATTCGTCAAGACTAACCTGAATCCCCTTGACTACTCATACAAATTTGAGTACCCAAGTGTTTATTTTCTGTTTTATTAAACTCTTGGGTACTCAAATTTGTATGAGTAGTCAAGGGGATTCAGGTTAGTCTTGACGAATTCTGGAGGAGCTGTGGAGCAGGAGGCTTCGGCGTGTAGATATATAGAGTTTCCGCTGTGTATGATGTATCGTATTTATGTAGTTGTGTTGTATAATAGACAGAAGTTTATAACTGTCTATATTGTGATGTATAAATCGTGTACTCTGATGTATATGATACTATGTAATATCTTATGTGATATAATATATTTTTCGTTCCGCTGTGAGATTTCTGATGTGTTGTTGTTCTTTCTTCTTTTCTTTTCTTCTTCTATCCCTTTCTTTCTTCATAACAATGCGACTTTCTGTGGAGAAAAAGTCGGGTCGTTACAAGTATGGTGAATACTTATCACTCATTATACACGATAATACTCGCTATACTATTTTGAGATTATGAACCTAAAATAAAGTCTCTCTATCATTTCCAATATAAATAATGTACCATACATACTTATGGTTGTTGAGAACCTTAAAGCCATAAAATATTTATAGTGATGCTTATATTGTCTGTAACGACCCGGCTTTCTTTGCCCAGAAAGACGCATCGTTATGAAGAAAGAAAGGGATAGAAGAAGAAAAGAAAAGAAGAGAGAACAACAACACATCAGAAATCTCACAGCGGAACGAGAAATATATTATCACATAAAATATTACATAGTATCATATACATCAGAGTACACGATTTATACATCACAATATAGACAGTTATAAACTTCTGTCTATTATACAACACAACTACATAAATACGATACATCATACACAGCGGAAACTCTATATCTACACGCTGAAGCCTCCTGCTCCACAGCTCCTCCAGAATTCGTCAAGACTAACCTGAATCCCCTTGACTACTCATACAAATTTGAGTACCCAAGAGTTTAATAAAACAGAAAATAAACACTTGGGTCAGACATGGGTCTGGTGTGAGTAAACGGTTAGATTGCTTAACTTTGAAAACCTTTGAAAACAAAAGTATCACGTAAGACTTCCCACAAATAAACATGGGTAAGTTTTTACCTTACGCTAACTAAAACATTTGATAGGAAATCCGATTGTATTATAATAGGGTCTAGGGTTTTCAAGTAAAATACAGAAATAGCTGAAATGCTTACATCTCACATTCCAACATAGTTGGGCACAACTAATACGTACGGCACTTATTGGAGTTTGGATTCCATACAATGGCAGGGCTACTGGGGTACCGCCCGTCACAGTACGTGGCCTAGATCACCGTACCGAGGAGTACGCTCGCTCCCCTGCAACACAAAGCCGGAACCATCCCTTACTGGATAATCCCGAACAAGATAATCCCGTAGTTGGCGCGACCAACTACACACTAAGCCGAATAAAAGAAAAGGGACCTCTAGACAGGGATCTATCTTGCTCTCAGTGGGTGCTACCCACGAAGCCTTGCTGCACCTCCCCTGTTTTAGCCATTCCCGGTTGATGAGGCTTGAGGTTACGATTACCTTTAATCAGAACATATTACTTAGAATGCTCATCGTCCGCCTGACGATGTGCTGAAAGCATTCAATCCATACAAGTTCGTTCCGGGTTCGAACGAAACCGAAGGCATTATCTCGTTACACTCGTTTTGGAATCACCCTCAGAGTTAACGACAATAACCCTTGCACTCTAAATCTTCATCTTCACTTGAGATTCACGACCTATCGTTAATTTGGATCGATGTGGTATTCGGGTCTCCAGACCTGGAATACCGGTATACGGAAACCCGATCCCGGTCTCATCGAAATCCAAAACGTATCTTTTAAGGCCAAGTTGTTTAAAGGTTTAAACAATTTAACTTATCTATATTCATACAGATAGATAATTCACAAATCACAATTGATAATCACATTATCAAATAAACAAATGATCTATAACCAAATAGGTAATCCATATCAACATCACAATAGTTAATCTATATTACCATCATAATGCAACCAAGCATTCATACTACACAACATTTCTTATCTCATTTCTGAGATTACATCCATTCAAGACAATCAATGTCATCCATTCTTATATAAGCAATGATTTACTTAATCACAACATAATTAATTTAAAATGAATTAAATTAACTATCTCTATCTTTAATTAATTTAAAGTGAATTAAATTAATTACTTCATCTCTTAATTAATTTAAAGTGAATTAAATTAATTACTTATCATTATAAATCTTACTTATATAATCATTAATTAATTACAAATAAATTAATTAATCTTTCTCTAATTATCCACTTAATTAATCACCTTGATTAATTATACTTTAATTACATTTAAGTAATTATCTTTAATTAATTTCACAAATTAATTATCCTTAATCCAATACAGTAATTAACCTTTAATTACTTCATTAATTAATTAATTATAATCAATTACTTTAATCCTTAATTAATTACAATTAATTAGTTATCATCTGATTAATTAATCTTAATTAATCAATTCTTAATTACATCATTAATTAATTATAAACTAATGATCCCTAATTACACCTTTAATTATTTATTAATTACATTAAGTAATTATTCTTAATTAATCCATAATTATTAATCACCTTTGATTAATCTAACCCAGTAATTAACTTCCTTTAATTACTTCCATTAATTAATTACCTTTTAATTAATTACCTTAACAAATAATTAATTACTTTATAATTAATCTTAATCCTTTAATTAACTTAATTTAATAACACTAAGTAATTAACCTTAATCACTTCTTATTTAATTACTTTCATAAAATAATTATCCTCTAATTACTTTATTAAATATTTATCTTTACTAAATTACATCCAGTAATTATTCCTTAATTACTTCAACAAGTAATTATACTAAATTAATTTATAAATGATTATCTCTAATTAATCACAAATTAATTAATTAAACTTAATCATTTAAATTTAATTAAATGATTCTTAACTTACTATATTAAAGATTCTTAATTAAGAAACTATTATCTTAATTAAATTAATTATTTACCAATAACACTTGATAATTAAAATAATTTAATTTATCTAAATTTCCTTTTCAAATTTAATTAACTTTAATTAAATCAACATTTTGAATACTTAAGACAATTCTTATTTTAATTGATTACTAAATCTTAATCATTAAACCTTAATTAAATTAAACCTTTAAATCTTTAAAACTTTCCCAAGTTATTAAATATAATTAAATACAAATTTATTTCAAAATCTACTTATTTTATTTTGAAACTTAATATTATAAAATATATAAACTTGTTTAAAATTTTGTTTTAAACTCAGAAAATATTAAGAAACAAAATTTCTTTTGTTTCAAATTTAAAAACATTTCTTGGATTTTCTTAAAATCTGCCTTTACTAACAACCCGAGTAAAAGTTTAGCCAACTCGAAGTAACACTCGAGCAAAAACTTCAAAAACCCGAAGGTTCTCTCGCGTCAAAACCTACTTCACCCTGCTTCGAGAAAAACTCGATAAATCACGAACGAACACCCGAGCACCAGCTTTCTTCCCCAACCCCTCGTTCCCAGATGCACAGACTTGCTCGTGCACGTGCACGCTACGGCTGGACGTCGACGAACTTCATTCAGTGCTCCGGCAAGTCAGACTTCATCACCTCATCACGTTCGACAATTCCAAACTTCTCGATTCGATCGAGATTCAACTTCGACCATTTCGAACCCAACAGTTAAAACAATCACCATCAGACAATCAACTCTCAAAGGCAACCCAAGCTTCGAGACCACCCACGATTCCCATCGTAGCTGCGCCACAACCTCCAGAACCTACTTCCCAAGTGCGATCAACTCCGGTTGTCTTTCGTTGCCGTGAAATCCATATGAACATCACGAGAAAAGCAGGGTCTTAAACCCTAACTTGATCAATTTCAGCCACCACGATCATCAATAAAATACCAAACTATTTTTCTGATGATTGCCATTGTCCCATTCACCTTCATGCTCACCCTCGATGGCCATCTCATCGTCGTTCGCCATGAATCGACCAAAATGCCCAAAACAGAAAATCCCAAAATCCTCTTCAATTACCAATCTAAAAATCTTGATATATACACTAAAATTCATAGTTTTCATCCTCGAATTCATTTATGCAAACCAAATCTGTAATTTAATTAGTTGATTTCTGACATAAAAATGTATTCGCTGTTATTCATAAAATTTCCAGACAAATAATTTATAGAAAATTCCATAACTTATTTCCAGTAGCGTATTATATGATTTTAAACATCTTTCATTCACAACTAAATGGCTAACAGTGATTAGAGGATGAGATGTAGATATTTAAAAAGAAAATCCAACCCTGTAAACATACAGAGCCTATATTCAAACATATACTAGCTATTCACAGGCAACAATACTTGTATACATACATGCATCCATTCAATTCAATATTAAGGTTAACATATGAATTTCATTCATATAGCAAAGTGAAAACAAGATTTAAAACTGTTTTTAAAAACTTAAGTTTACTCACTGTTATTTAAAACAGAGGCTTATGTAAACTACAGACATTCAAAAAAATGTATAATTCAAACATGCATCCAATTTAACTCAAGTATTCAGATAACAGGAAGATGTTCATTCACAAGAACAAGTAGAAATCCAAGATTAAAACTGTTTTTAAAAATCCATTTACTCACCAAGGAACAGAGAGCAGAAAACACCACAGGCTGATGGTTTCCAGACTTGTCCCAGATTTTAAACTTGATTTTGAACTTCCTTTCTTTAGTTGAATTTGAATCTTGATGTTGATCTTTGAATTTAATTGCTTGTTGATTGATTTAGAACTGCTACTGAATTGCCTTTGATCTCCTTTAAGTTTGCATTAGAATTTCCAGTTTTTACATTTCTTCTTTGCAATTTGATTTCAGGTTTCATCCTTCTTTGCATTTTTAGATTCGAATTTCTTTTGGTTGAGAAAAAAAGAAAAGATAATCTTAAAACTGAAAAGAGAAAAACAGATTTTTCTTCTTTTATTTATAATAATTTTAATTTAAATTATCAAGGAAATTGACACTTGTCCTTAAGTTAATTATTTAGCTTACACCTATGCAATTCAAGCCTCCATATGTTTACAAGTGTTTTATCTTGTCTTTTATTAATTTATTTAAGCTATATACATGTATTTAAGAAATATTTTACATGTATATAATATATTTATCTTTTTATAAATAAGCTTTTACATTTTTATATAAATATACAAATATGAATTTATTATTTAAGTAACTTATACTTTAATCAAATATTTATAACATATTTATATATGGCTTGAGAAACTTATTTTAACTATATATATATATATTTTTTTACAAACCAATTTATCTTATATTTGAATTTTTAAAAAGGAAAGAATATTAAATTTAAAACAAAGCTTTTAAATCACAATTCATACATATATAAATTATCAATAGATTAAATAAATTTCAAACAATATCAAATTATAACATATACATACATATATATTACAATTTGAAAATTCATCTTTAATTTAAAACAAAAGATATCCTATTCACAATATATATCAAATATATATATTATAAATAGATTAAAATTTTATTAATTTTAACAAACAAATCTTATCAATATTAAATTATTAGAAAAGATCAAGTATTACCAAATTGAATATTTCCAGATTAAATATTTATTATCCTTTAAAAATTAAATTATCAAATTAAATTAAAATTATAAAGGAAAATTATCAATTCAATTGAATTATCAATACTGATTATTAAATTTATATTGCCCAAAAAACCCGGGATATCACATTGTCCCTAGATTGGTAAGAACATTTTGTAACATTGTTGAGCACCCTCGAAGGTTATAAAATTTTCCTTAAGCAATCACGATATGATAGGTCATGAGTATCTAATGTACTTTATTATTTATTAAGTACCTTAAGGTCATAAGTATTATTCGAGCAAAGTATGTAAAGTTAGGATTTGTAAATGAGATATAACTAATAATGTGTAATTTACCATTTATGGGAAATATAATTTGGTGGGCACGCTCAAGGTTGTAGTAACATGATATATGGTCCTAACACCCACTAAAGGAATTTATAAAATACCCTCTTGTCATTTAGAGTTTTGAAGAGATGTAAAATATAGTAAGAGCCTTATTAGAAAAATATAATAAATCATTCTACTAATTATAAGAACATATGTAATATTAAAGTAATCTAAATTAATAAATTTGCACAGATAATACATTTGACAAAATTGTTTACCCACCGAAATATACTGAATAAATCGAATTAAAGATTGTTACAAAAATGTAAAAATTAACTACTGATAAATTAAGTTTTTGACCATATGTTATCCCTTCAAGGCGCATGCAAACGTCGAATGGTATAACCATTAAAACTTCTAAGCCTTGGTAACTTATGTATCAATTTGCTCAATGTTTTGTAATTTCTTCTATGAGTTTTGAATTTTGAAACTATACAAGAGTATGAATATTTGACCAATATTTGATAAGATGCAAAAGTTGTATAGTGAATAACTGTGTCCTGTATTGTACGGAGTTTCAATGAAATAGTTCCATTCGAAATGAAAAGGTAAACCATAGTGCGAGGTCATATGTTCAATACGATTGAATAAAGTGAGGATACTATTATGGTGATAATAACATTAGGTCAAGGACTAAAGACATACCTTAAAATTTGATCATTGAAATATCTATTTTGATCTATTTACTTAGGTGCAACTTATTTGATCTCCTGAAAATGTTATGGATAGTTGAGTGCATTTTTGTAAAGAAATCCAATGTAGTCTTATAGTACAGGGTTTTTCTTTTGAAAGGTTCGACTAATTAAAAGAATCTAAAAGCAGAAATAATGTTGGCATGGTTGGACTGAAGAGAGAGTGAATGGTCACCTCTGCTTCATGAGAGAGACATGTAACATAATTCTATAGAATATTTGTAGACACTTAACAAGGAACAAGAAATATGATTTCTGTTCCAAATGCATTTTTCTTATAGATAATTGTTCTCGATATGATCTTTTCTTTGAGTTCGACATATTTGATCCAAAATCCTCGACCATAATTAGTTACAATAGAAAAATTAATAATCCATGGTAAAAAATTAAATGGAGCTCTATATTTTTAATGATGCTATTGTAGTAGCAGAAATAGTGGGAGTATGCCATATGACAATCACTAATGAATGCATCAAGTTTTGAATGTTACCTTCATGTAAACCAAACATTATTCGTGAAGTAATAACCCTTTTTTTATTTTGATCAAAAATAGCAACATTTCTATTTTAATACAAATATTATGAATATTCATTATAAAACAAATCTTATTGGAATTTCGATTGTGGTATTTGCTTTCATGACTATAGTGATGTGTTAACTATAAATAATACATATTCATCTAAAATATTTAACTATTATTTCAGGAATCATGGACTAAGATATATCTTTGGGAAACTTTTCTTTAATTATATTACTATGGATCATATGGTATTTGTTAACAGTATCTCAAAGGATCAACGAAAAGCACCCATTTATCGAGGGAAAAAAGAGTTAATGAAATCTTAGGGTCGACACATATTGATCTATGTAGTCCATAGTCCACATATACCGAAAGCGGGTCTACTTACTTTTCTAAATTCATTGACAAATTATCTAAGATATCAACATGCCTATTTTGGTAGCCAAGCTTGATATCTATGATAAGTTCGTAGAATATGAAACGTAAGTAGAAAATTACAACATGCAAAGAACCTAAAAAAAATTAATTTGATTGAATACGCTAGTATTTTGGATAAGAGTCCTAAGAGTACCTTTAACAGAATACAATTCACTCTCAAAGTTACTCATATAGTCATATGTATATTACATAATGATGTATCCATAAGGAGAATCAGACTTTTTTGTACAAAATACAATTGATAATGAGTGAAGCCGAGTTACTTCTTTCTTTAAGGATATGTACTTGAGAATAAGCATATATCTTGAATTCGATTTCATATAAAATTGAGATTACAATTCCATATAAGATATGATTTAGGAAGAAACCTCATCTTAAATAGTTTAAGATATACGGTTGTCCGACATATGTTATCAATGTAACTTTCATAAACTAAATTCTAAATTTGCTTTATGTAAGTCTATATGCAGTTCATAAAAAGTTTGGATTTTCTATCACATCGTATTGAGAAACAAATTTTTGTTTCAAGACACACCATCTTTGTAACATCCCATACTTTGAGACCTAAAAATGAAAGCCGATGATGCTACAGTCATCATCAGAATTAATTTCAAGTAACATGAGTGATTTAGTTTATACGAATAATAATCTAAGTAAACAAGCAACTGAATTTACGTTACATAAGAATTGCTTTAATATTCATTACATACATATCCTTCTTCATTAAATCCCTAAAACTTTCATACCCACATAAGGGTCAAAATTACAATAGAATATAACATAGTAAAGTGTCAGGTCAACATTTGAAGATTCCACCCAAATCCTTAATACAATGGAAATAAACCATTCTTTATTAGCTAACTATTCCTCCTACACCGTCTTCCATCCTCGTCCTACGCCATAAAGTAACCTTCCTATACCATAAACTCAACATACTCGAATGAGTACCCATGAGTTTATGGGGGACACAATGATAAAAACATAGGTTAGACATAAAGTCTGGTATGAATAATACTTACCCAAACATAACATATAGTGAGACCATGCCACCATGTGCAAAATAGGTTTTCCCCTCACTACTATAGACATTAGGCATATATGTGATCATTAACAAAACATAAGTTTAAAATGCACATGGAACATATCTGCCGAAGGTCCCACCTATGGTCACGATCCCAAGTGCTTACTTTATATTACTAGTTCCTAAAATACACAGTTCATCCTAGCGTGGTTCAGTTCCTTTGCTTAGTTTATGCTACAAAGACTCAGCCACATGCTGCTACATTCTATTTAATTTATACTGTAAAGAATTAGCTCTACGTAGTCCTATTTTATTTAACTTGATTTATATCACAATGAATTAGCCACATGCTATTCTGTTTTACTTTAAGTTATACTACAAAGAATCAGCACCATGCAGTTCTTATTATTTTAAATTATACCACAAAGAATCAGCTACATGTGGTTCTTATTATTTTGACCTTATACTGTCTGCCACATGCAGTTCTACGTTTGGACATCCCATGTCCTTATGAAGTTGAGTGCCTCTCCTCACCTTTCCCCAGGTGTGCATAAGAATGAGCATCCCCTCTCTACGTCAATAGCTCTTCCATACCTAACCCATGACTTAGGTTCTTTTTCTACTTAGTTAATTTGTGCTCCCCTAGCTTTACTTAAATTTAGAATATTTTCCCTATGTACTTTCATGGTATTTTCCTTTAAAAATTCATAACAAATTATTTAGTCATTGAATATTCTTTAAATTAAAAACCCATTTCTAAATACATGATTTAGACATCATATTAAATATTTTTTGTGTTTCGAAAACATTAGAGTGGGGAAATACATCCAAACATCCCATGTTCATTTATATTTCACAAAACATTCTTAAAAATTATATGCCGTATTTAAACACTATCCCATATGAACTCCCTCATAATAAGTCAAAACTAAAATCAAACTTGTAGAAAATGATAAATAGGTTTTAGTATTACTCACCTAGATCTTAAGTAATCTTGTTTTAAGCTTCTTGACCTTTCTTTGCTTGGGTTGTCTTCTTCTTCTTAGTTGCTCCTTTTTAGGCCACCATTATTGTTCCTTCCAAGCTTTTATTTTATTTTTTGGTAGAATGAAATGAATAAATGGAAAAGCGTCGTGCTTATTGTCCAATAATAATTTAGGCCTTCTCCCTCATACCCTTTTTCATTAGTTAATTACCCACTTTCTATGTTTATTTTACCCCTTATATCATTCTCAAGTCTTTCTTAATTCTATAATTAATCAATTGCAGGGTGTTACAGACTTCCCCCTTAAGGGATTTCGCCCTCGAAATGAAATTAAGGCATGGTAGTATTGCTAATATATCTTATGCTTAACCCTTAGCATAAACTCATGAATTCCCAATTCATATATCATAATCAAAAATTTATTAGTACCATCTACTAATACAAAAAATCAACTATAATGCTTATATGCTTTGTTGAAACAAACAACTTTGGATAGGTTCTCTTAACCTTATCCTCCGTTTCCCACGTGTAGTCCACTCGATCCTCACTCTATAGGACATATACTATCTTCACTATCTTATTTTGAAGCTGCTTCTTGTCCCGGTCCATTATTCGAATTGACCTCCTCAAATAGGTCATGTTGGGTTCTATTGATAAGATCTTTTACTGCCCTCGAATTCACTACTTTGCTTGGATCCTTAAGGATTTTCTATGTGATATACTTTAAATTACTTAATTAATTGATTATATCACAATATAACAAAGTATATAATAGAGATTAAACCCCTTTATTATGAACAAGTTTGGTTATAGAGTTAGACATATGTAAAAAATTACATAATTGCCTCTAGGGCATATTCTTAACTCTCTCAATCTCTCACTTGCACTTGGGGTCAATTATGGAATCTCAATCCCATTCCTTTTATCAGTTTTCTTAAAATGATCGAGCAAGACCCTTAGTGAATGAATATGCTATATTGTCTTAATTATCTACTTTGTCAATAAACTCTTTCTAACTACCTTTATCACGTTGAACATTTTGAAGTATGTTTCTCAACTTCTAGTGACCTCTAGGTTCTTTCATGATCCTTATCTCAACTTTGTTTTCGCAAAACAAAGTCGTAGGATTCTCAACATTGGAATCACCTCTACCTCAATTATAAATTTATGTATTGTATATATACAACTTTTGCTATAGCATTATTCAAGGAGATATAGTTATCATGTTGGTTGAATCAACCATAACATTTCATTCGAAATAATATCAACTTAAAGCTCCTTAACTAAGATTGAATATGAATTTAGTATTGACATATTATACTTGATATCAGTTATGGAGTTTGAATTTGAACAAGCCTTTAGAAGGAGTTTGTTGTTTCTACAAATAGATTTCTAGTATTTCGTAAATACTCAAGAACACTCTTAACTACCATTTAGTTATTTTATTCGAATTTATTGTTCACTTGGTGTACCAGGTACATAAGGAAAATGTGATACGGTAGACTGCATAGCAAATGTAATACTTCTTATTTCCAATGCATAAGGAATCCATTTCATATTTTCCATATTAAATATTTTAATGTGGTGTCTAGGTATACCATATGAGACTATCCCAACTTTCTTTTATATTGAATATTAAAGATGTCATTTTAAACAACAAAACTAAAATAATTTTCAATGGGGACATTCTTAACAATCATAAGTTTGTTGTTTACTTAAAGTTCAAGAAATAATTTAGTACCTTTAATGTTTTTTCTTATATACGCACGTTTCCTCTATATTTTGACTAAAAATCAAACTATTCGATTTCTCCATCAAAAAACTTGTTCAACTCTAATGCTTATCGCATGTTATCGTTTTATCCGCTTTTGGATCATATCCAAAACATATCAATCATGTTATCACTCCCACTGACTTCGAGACATTTTGGTTGTCATGTGCAAACATTCTCTTCTAAATCATTATATAGAAGTTCTATTTCAACATCAAATCATGCAATAATTATATGTAGAATCCAAATGGTTTTGTGCATGTTGACCAAGAAAATTGTATCACTAATTTTAGCATTTGAAATTAATGATGTTATTTCCTATGAACACTGCTTTATATAATTTCAAATGCATTGATCTTCTCGAATATACACTTGCAACTAGTGGATCTCATTTCTTTTGGCATAACTATCCACATTATATTTTGATAATGTACTCGGAATCTATTTTGGATTTAAAGCATCGTATCATATGGCAAAGTCCATACTCTTTATGGCTTATTAGCAATTGAGGAAATTGTTACCGCTAACAATTTTGTTTCTTGATATTGATGAGAAACTTGTAGGTTTTTTTAATGTATGTGAATTAGTATTAGACATTCTAATGTGTTGTATGTCCATTTTAGGTTTGGTTAATTTTATTTATCTTGTGTAATCAATTTCTTTTCTCGAGTCTTCGGATCATATACTAGTCTATTGTACTGCCATTAATTTCTAAATGAAGTTCCTTCGATCATGAAGGTAGCATTTCTTAAAACAACAATTGTTTCTTGATACGATAGAATAGACATTTAGAAATATTTTATGAACTGCCTTTTGTATATCCATAAAACTAATTTAATTTTATGTTTACGAAACTTATGTTCATAACATAAATTAGTGAACCACACATCTTAAACTATTTAAGATCTTCTTATCAATTCATATCTTATTTGAGTATGATCTCGTAAGATTAGATTATATTTTAACCTATGTACTTACTCTTAAGTATTCTTCCTCATAAAACGAAGTTATCTCAACTTCACTCATCATCTATTGTACTTTCCAACAAAGTCTAATTACTCCATGTTGATACATCATTATGTATCATAGGGAGGAGTGGCTTTTGAGATTGAATCTCATTCATTTTAGGTACATTTGGAACTCTTTTCCAATACACTCACATATTTGATCAAATCAAATTCTTTTATTTCTTTTGCATGTAATGTATTCTACTTCTGTTTTATATTTTATAAACTTATAATATATATACTACTTGGGTATCAAATACGCATGTTCAATTTTATGATAATTCATTAGTTAATTTTAACAAAGTAAGTGGATCCGTTTTAGTATCTTTAGACATTCAATCACATACATCTATGTGTATCAATCTGAAGAGTTTACCAACTCTTTTATTGCTCCCACTAAACAGGCGATTTGCCCTTAATTGGTTGAGATACAATTCACCAGTATCATATGATTCATAATCATATGATTAAAGAATTATTGCATAAAGATATGGCTTAGTTCATAATTCCAAAGTAATTATACAAAGTTTTAGATACTTTTGTATTTTCTATAATTAATGCATAATTTTTTTATGAAAACAAAAACCATAGATTTATCTTGTAATATTCATATTAAAATAAAAGTATATCTATTTTTAGTCAATACTGAAAAGCCATTATTATTTCATAAATAATACAGGGTATATATATACGCAAATACAATCTTTCATAATTCAATGCAATTACTAATAAGTATCATATGGTATGCTCCCACTATTTAGGCTATTACGGTAACAATGTATGAAATGCAAAGCTCCATTCAACCACTTAATATGGGCTATTTACTTCATTTACCATAACTAGTTTATAGTCGAGAGTTTCGAATCAAATATCTTAAACTCAAAGAAATAAATCTCTAGAAAATAATTTTCTATATGAAACAATATTTTGGAATAGAAATAATATTTCTTATTCTATGTTAAGTATCTACTATTATTTTATACAATTCTTATTTTTGATGTCTCTTCATGATCAGAAGTGGTCATTACTCTCTTCATCCCGACTGTACCTATTTTACATCCACTCTCAAACATTTGATTTCTTTTCAAATTGTCAAACCATTTAAAAGTTAACTACATTATAAGGCTACACCAAATTCTTTACAAAGTTCATTTAGATATTCCAAACGCCTTAAGGATATCGAATATTTATACTTAAGCAAACTAATCAAAAATGACATTTCGATAATTGAATTCCCAAGTGGTCATTAGTCCTCGGTCTTTTATTATTTCTTATGCAACAAAATTCTCATCGTATTTAATCATGTTGAATACATGATTTTGCATTATTGTTTGCTTGCTCACCTCGGGTGAACCAATTACATCGAGATTTCGTATACAATACGACCATTCACCATACAACTTTTGTATATGATCTAATATGCTCAAATTTACATATCCCTGTATTGCTTTAGAGTTCAAAACTCATAGAAGACAATACACTATTTCTAGCAATTAAATAGTTAAAGGACCAAGTTACGAATGCATTTAGTAATTGTATTATTTGACTCTTCCGTGGGTCTTGAATTAAAATGCCATAAGAATTATTGGTAAGTATATTTCATACTTCCATGTCAGTCTTAATTTAGTTCATCTGTATATTTTAACTGATAAACATTTTATCAATTATATTAGTTGCACAAGTTATCAAAGTATATTATTTTAACTTTATATATAATATATTTTTTATAAATTCTTGCGTCAAAATTGGCACAAACACTTAATCGATTGCGTAGAGAATAAAAGTGATGAAAAAGTATACGAAAATGAGTAAAAACGGCACACATAAGGTTTATAGTGGTTTGGAAAATTATTTCCTACGTCCACTTAAGATTTTGTTGATAATATCTTTGTTTTACAACTACTGTTCTCATCATTCGGTTCCACTCAGTAGCTAATTACAAGAAATAAATGCAAAGTTGTTTCAGAGCCAAATGGATCCCCGAAATGAAGCCCTCCAAGCTCTATTTATAGCTGTAGGTCGCTGGGAAGAGCTCCAGCACATTCTCCTCTATGTTCTCCATGATCTTCAGGTAGTTGCTCAAGAGAAGATGTAACGACCCATATTTTTGTGTCATCAAATTCGAATATTTAAAATGTAACGACCCATAATTTAATCACTTTGAACATGAATAGTTAATATGTTTCTAAATGATTAAATAATGGATTTTATATCTAGAATTATTAACCCTGCCTAATAAAACAGAATAGTATAATTACTTGCCTAATAAAACAAGAGAGAATTATTAACCTTGCCTAATAAAATAGAATAGTATAATTACTTGCCTAATAAAAACAGAACAGTATAATTACTTGCCTAATGAAATAAAATAACATAATGATTATTATATTCCATGCGGATGGTTGCCATTGGACCAAAATCTGGTCGAATCAGGTTCTGCCATGCGGATTGTTGTTATTGGACCAAAATCTGGTCGAATCAGGTTATGCTATGCGGATGGTTTCCATTGGACCAAAATCTGGTCGAATCATGTTATGCCATAGTTGATAAGGAGGATTTCTATTGGACCAAAATGTGGTTGAATCAAATTAAGCCATCAAGATGTTTTCTATTGGACCAAAATGTGGTCGAATCAAATTAAGCCATCAAGATGTTTTCTATTGGACCAAAATGTGGTCGAATCAAATTAGGCCATCAAGATGTTTTCTATTGGACCAAAATGTGGTCGAATCAAATTAGGCCATAAGGTTGGTTTCTACTGGACCAAAATATGGTCGAATCTGGTTAGGCTATAAGAAATGACTAAAGTACCCTTCTCTTCACTTATAAATAGCCAATTCCATATCTCATTTTAATGGATTCACAAACTAAAGAAAAGAACTAAAATTCATTATCATAGGTGAAGTATTCCAAGTCTCCATCAAAGCAAATATGATGTAAGTATATTCCTTTTTTCATAGTTTAGTGGGTATAACTTATTTTGTGAGTATAATTCAATTATTTTACAGTGAGTGTAATCTTAATCTCTTTCCTTTGACTCATTTACATTTTAATAAATGTTGTGTTAACTATTGATTGTAAATTGTTAATAATAATGAGTCCGTTCTTATTCTTGTTATTATTCTTGTTTGGTTGTTTGATTTGTGCTCGGCCAGTTTATGAGCACTGACTATTTACTGATTATTGACATTGCTCGACCAGTTTATGAGCAATTTATTCATCCATATGCATGGGTTGAGTAGAAAACAATCGTAGGCTAACACCTTGTGATTTGTTTCACGATTTGACTAAAAGGTTTTTATTGATAATATTGGTTCATTTAATTGTTATAATTAGTTATAATAATTTGACGTCAATGGAATTGTTTTCAAAGTTGATTTTCATAAATAAAAGTTTATGAAATGTTTAAAGAAATAGAAATATTTGGAAATGAATATTTTGAAGTTATTTTATATAAAAGTGAGTTATATAAAGAATGATTTTATAAAAGTGTTTTATAAAATGGAAAGAATTTCGAGGACTAAATCCGATGGTTTAAGATGATTTTTTAGCGGATATGGGAAATGAAAATTATTATAGATTTGAAAGTACTTGTGAATATTAGTGTGAAATGATTTATCGCTTCGGGATATAAAATGATTTATTATGTTATCGATGATTTGGGTAACCCGTAACTAAAAAGTGGGCATATGTTTTTGGTATAGTCCGCTCTTGGAATAGAGGGATGTACTTATTTATCGATTGTATGAAGGCTGGGACCCAGTTGCCTTGTTATTGGGAGAAACCTCCCGATCTGGTTGCATATGGTTTGATATGTTTTTATTACAGTATTTGGGATTTCAAAATAAACTTTTCAAAAGAGATTTGATTTAAGATCCCGAAGTAAAGTATAATTTGAATATAAAAGATATTTATATTTCAAAAGTTTTGAAATAAGGATTCGAGAATAAAGTCCAAAGAGATAATTTCCGTAAAGGTAATTAGATTTGAAAATCTAAAATTGAAGATTAAGCCTAAGTGGGTAGTTTTCGGAATTGCATATTGTTTGTTGCATCGTAGGCTCCATGAGTCCTATTTGCAGTAGGAGAACTACGTTGGCTTGATCCTGTATCTAATTGGGTACCCAATTAGATAGGGGTATGTAGGCAATCGCAAGTGGTAGTGATGCAGCCCCAATAATAACATAACATTTTTTGTTTGTTGTTTGTCATATATCATGTATTGTTGTATCTTTCATGCTTACTATTTTATTTCGCATTTACATTGTTTATTGAGTTTGCAGGTAATGATATTGTTGTTTCTCATCAGAGTTGCACAGTGGTAGATTTACAATTTGTTTGTCGTATTTGATTTTGGGTTTGTATTAAAGCACACTAGTAGATTAAATTGATTACTTTGATAACTTGTCAAATTGAAAGTTGTATCCTATACATTTAGTAGTGTTGGATATTTATCAAATATTGTGTATTAAGTTGGTAGTTTTCATTTGTAGTTTTAGAACGGACGGGTCTTTCGGCGATTTTGACTGGTCCGAAAACCCGGGTCGTCACAAAAGACATGGTCAGCTCTGCAATATGGATCGTTCAGTACCAATCCATGGCTATGGATCGGTACCAACCCATAAAACTTGGTCATAGATTATCTTGGTTTTTTTTCAGATGGATCACCATATCAATAGCTCTATGTTTTCTCCACTTGTTTGCATTGCTTTGGGCCTGCTTTTGAGTTGATCGAATGGATCAGTGGAGAAGTAATTGTGTTAGCTTCTTGCATTTTAGATGTTCGATAGTATACAGCAAGCGAACAATCCACGGAGCTTGGGAATGATTTTTGGTATGAAGAGTAGGCAATATGGCTAATATGATCTAAGTATGGGAGAAATCTATGGATTGATATCAATCCGTAGACATGGATCGGTACCGGTCCATCAGGTTGATGGATCCTGGACTTAAATCTTTGAATTTGTCTTGCCTATGTCTAGAGATCTTGATTGTACTCTATTTCTGGACATTACGGCTATCTATCTAGGCCTTCTACCTTGATAGCTTTAAGTTATATCCATTAAGTCATTCTGGATATTGCTTGGTCAAAAGGTTGGATAACACTTTCCCTTCAAAATGCATCTTGTTGCAAACAAGATGTACTTTGAATCGAGACAAGCCGGGATTGCCATATCAGACTCCAATCCTTGCTTCAAACAGTTCTTACTCTTTCTTTGGACCTTCCCATTAAAGCTTTGTGTTTATAACCATTCATTATGATGCTTTGCCATTGTCTAAAACTATAAAACTGGAGTATGCTCTTGTGATTTGTCATTCCGAGCTCGATAGTTTCGAACCGAGTCATTTTTTGGATCTTTCAGGTTGAGTCTTCTTTTTATTTATTACATTAGTTGAATGTTGATGAAATGACCCTCCTATTTCCACCCTAATTTCATAAGGATTTTTTTTTTTGCTAAGAGATGATATATAGATATATCATTCATTGCAAATATCTTTTCCAAGGTCATTTTCTTTTTCCAATAAACAAAATATATCCAGGATCAAAATAACTTACCAATATAAATATATCAGTGTATATCTAATAACATACACATACATATGAAGATGTATGTGATCTTCTTATCTAAGTTCAGAGTGTATACTTCATTTTTTGTACAAGAACATTCTGTTTGATTTAGATTTTTGGCAATTCAGATAAATTATTGTATTCAGATTTTTGGCCATAATATCCACTAGAAAAATGTACTTTAGTCTGTCATTAGGATTAAGAAATGATCAAGTAATAATCAGTGGTAAACAAGCTTTTAATATAGATGATTATGTTAAAGTCTGGATAATATCAAATTCAGTATAAAAGTAAGTGGATCCTAAGTGAACACAAGCAACATCTAGGCGTAATGGAAACGCGCCTAACTTATACATGAAAGGTCACGAGTTCGAGTGCTATGCTGGTCGGTTCAAACACAATTTTTGGTTTTTCTTTTTATTTTTCTCCTGTATGGTTAGAAATCTGATACCTACCTATAATTGTGCATATATATTTGATTTTGCCTATAACCTAACATACAAAACAATTCTTTTTACATAACTATTTTTAAAACCCATTCCTACAACTGTTTTAAGAATTTAAATTTATATTTTTTGCCCAATTTATCAACATGTACACAGGTATTTATGTACATGTCATTACCTTTGTCCAGTTTCCAGAAAACTGAGTGAAACAATTGCTAAATGTACTATGCTTTGAAATGCATCTATATTTTCAAGATACAGTCTATCATGATCAACCAATACTTCATTTAGTTGAGGCTGGTTAACTCATGAGTCTTGTATATGCTATACACTAGTTCAAAAACAAGGGAGATACCTTTCATTTCATTCTATCTGAAGCTTTTAGAAAAACATTTTACTTTTCCTAATTCAATTCAGAAATGAATTCAGATCTATTTACAAAGCATTTCAGTAAAAAGAAAATAAAATCCTTTAAGTTTACTTCTTGCTAAATCCAGATTTTAGTTCTAAAACTCAGTGCTCTGTTATGTCTCAAGGTTAACTAATACATAATATAAATTATACAAAACAGTAGCTCAACTACATGTGCATATTTCTCTTCCAAACATTCATATCAATAATTAAAATCATTTCATTGTTTCCCAGTCAGATTTTTCCTTTGAGATTTTAAACCTTAGTGCATAACAATATATTTAACATGATACAACTAGTTCATCTAACCATAATAGAATTCATTACATGACTGGAAGTCTTAGAAACATAATATTTTTCCTGAATACATGCAGATATAATCAATTTAAACTCTTATTGAGACTAGCTAGCATGTTCATTCACTCCTCCATAAAAGCCATAACTTCATTTTTACTTAGTGCCTGGGTTACCTGAAAGAACATAAGTGGCTGCCTCATTTTAAAATGAGACACCCCAGATGCCATGAGCAAACAAGGGTCAGATCTATGATCTGGTATGAATAACATCAATTCATTCATGATATTAAGCAATAGAGAATATAAGGGTACTAACTTGTTATTTAAGCAAATTTCTGCAATCAAATATTTTAACATAGTATAATTAAGTTGATTCAGGTATGATATATTCACTTATCATTCCTTCACTTGCATACATAATCATGCAAACATGATTATCTATTGGCATCAATTTCATTTACTGGAATCATCTTGGTTCCATACCATTCAACCTAAGAAATATCCACATTCCTATTTCTTCATTTACAGGTTGTAATATTCAATTTAAATCCCTGCCTCATCTGCTATTAAGGAATCACTGGGACACATTGCAATGAACTAATTCACATCATTGCACAAAGATCTCAGGGCTTAAACAAACCATGTGCCAACTTGCATACTTCAAATATGACAAGCATTCCAGCAGTCATCTTGGCCTTCCCTTCCCTAGTTTATTTACTAGTGTATTGTCTTAAATCCTAACATCAAATATGCTAAGTGAACATGTCACTGCAAACATGGAAACATCCATAATTTCTTCTAGCATAATTTCCCCTCAGAAATAATCAGACGGTCATTTCCTAAATGGGGTCAATATGTCTTGATCTTAGTAAATATAAGAACATTTTCAACTGTAAAAGAGGCATGGCATGTTATACTGATCTGCAAGCCTTTATGATTGATTCAGATTCAAGATCTGGTTCAATCATAATTTTAGCTTGTGGGTTTTTTTTTTGATTAAGGGCTCAGCACTTAGAAAATTTCTATTGCACCCTTAACATTTTTCTTTTCAAGCCTCAGCACTTATACCAAGTATAATGCAGCTCCAATCATTTTTATAAGGTTTCCATGCCATAGATCTATAACAGTTGAGAGTATTCTCTATATAATTTTTAAGATCCTAAACTTTAACATTTATGAGTATAAATAAAACAGTATGATACTCATCCAAAGACAAATGTCTCAACCAATCAAAGATCATCAAAATCATCCATATTAAATCATATCAGATTTAAAATAAAACATCCAAAAAGCATTGATGAAATCATATACATCAAAACCAGAAATACATAAATGGCAATATAAAAAGTGGTTGCCTCAACTCAGGTCTTAATGCCATGAACTCAGTGAGATTACTCACCTAAATGTTTCTTCTTATTAATCCAGAAAATTCTTGTTTGAGTGTTTTCTCCTTCCTTTCAATATTTTCTTCTTCTTTTCTTATTTTTATGCATCTCGGGGTAAAATAATTCTACTGGCTAAACTGCCTATTTATAAGCATTTCTCCTCTAGGGTTTTATTGAAACAGAATTCCATTTCTGTCCTGGCTTAGCATCATGCATTTTTCATTCATATTACCCCGGCCATATTAACCAATTTAAAGGCTGCATTTTCTTTCTTTTACTTTTTCAGAAAATGGCCACTCACTTAGTCATGTCAAAAGTGTGACTATTCTATTTATTTTAATTATTTCTGAAAATCCCCTTTGCTATTTTTGCCTACACAAGCATATTGACTTGTATCACATTTCATGTCATTTTAATGTTATGGTTTCACTTGCTAATATATATATATGTACTTTTCAGTATTTAAAAATGTATATTTGTATACATATCTTATCTAGGCTTATTTTAATTCCTCTTTTAAATTCAGAAACATATGCACCTATATGTATACAAGTTTACAAATATATATATATATATATTATTTTCTTTTCTGGGTTTTAAATAAATTTGTTTACTGATCTAAAGTAAAACTTACTTTTCTTATTTTCTAAGATGACCCATAAAATCTCAGAAATCAAATAACCATGTTGCAAAATCATGTTTGTATTGCTCTTTAATTCTTGTTTTAAATCCAAGAAATCTGGAGTTCTTTCTTGTGCCATTTCAGTGTGCACGTGCACACATATACTTGCACACTATTTATTCCAGAAATTTCACCATATTTAAATCTAAATATTTCAAAATTAAATCATTTTACAAAAATGATTTTTCACAAAATTTTGGGGTATTACATTCACCCCTCCTTTTAGGAATTGTGTCCTCACAATTTTTCTAACATTTAGTAAGCATCATTTTTCTTTTCTGAAAACTTATCAAATATATGCATAAGCAAACAAATTCAACCATATCAACCATGCATAACAAATAATTTTTCCAGAAGAAAAAAAAATTACCTTTTAATTTGCAAAAAGCTTAGGATAATCCATTCTAATCTTATCCTCTAACTCCCATGTGCAGTCATTAGGATCACTACTCCACTGGATCTTAACTAGTTTCAAGGTTTTGCTCCTTAATTTCTTTTCTTCCTTGGCTATAATCCCCACTGGTTCTTTTTCATAAACCAAGTCAGGATTTATTTGAATTTTGGTAGGCTTTTCCAAAATGTCTTCCTTATCATGTACCCATTTTCTAAGTTGGGACACATGAAAAACATTATGCATTGCTTTCATCTCCTCTGGTAGTTCTAATTTGTAAGCCAATGAACCAATTCTTTCCAGAATTTTATAGGGTCCAACATACCTTGGTGTAAGCTTACCTTGCTTGCCAAATCTCATGACTTTCTTCATAGGTGAAATCTTGATGAAAACAAAGTCTCCCACTTCATATTCCACTTGCTTTCTCTTCCTATCTGCAAATTTCTTTTGCCTATCTTGAGCTGCTGCTATTCTTTTTCTTATTAACCCAATTTTCTCTGTGGTTTCTTTAACATATTCAGGTCCAAGAATAGCCCTTTCTCCAGCCTCTACCCAGCATATAGGTGATAAACATGGCTTGCCATATAAGGCTTCAAATGGTGCCATCCCTATGGTGCTTTGGTAACTGTTATTGTAGGTGAATTCAGCTAGATGGAGGTGGTCTTCCCAGTTGCCTCCAAAGTCCAGTGTACATGCTCTCAACAAATCCTCTAAGACTTTGTTCACCACCTCAGTTTGACCATCTGATTGTGGATGGTAGGCAGTGCTTAAGCACAATTCACTCCCCATAGCCTCTTGAAAACTTTTCCAAAATCTTGAGGTGAAGATGGTATCCCTATCACTCACAATGGTTTTGGGTATGCCATGCAACCTTACTACCTCTTTCATGAATATTTGAGCCAATTTTGGAGCATTTCTTTCTGTTTTAACTGGGATAAAATGTGCTACCTTAGTTAGCCTATCCACTATTACCCATATACTTGTGTTTCTCTTCTTAGATCTAGGAAGACCATCTATGAAATCCATAGATATATCCTCCCACTTCCACTGTGGTATACTAAGGGGTTGCAATAGTCCTGATGGCCTTTGTGTCTCTGCCTTGACTTGTTGGCAAGTCATGCACCTTGCAACATATCTGGCCACATCTGACTTCATCCCCTTCCACCAAAGATTTCTTTTCAAATTTTGATACATCTTGGTGCTACCTGGGTGTATGGAGTACTTACTCCTATGGTACCCATTTAATATTTCCTCTTTCAATTCTATATTTTCTGGAACACATATCCTATTTTTATTCCTTAAATAACCATTTTTATCAATTTGATAATTTATTACTTCCTCCCCTTTTGATATGAGCATTTTCTTTTCCATCATGTTTAAGTCTTGTTCCTGCATTTGTCCAATCTTAAGAAGTAAATCTGATTGCAGAGATATCATACTTAATTTTCCTTTACCTTTACCTTCTTCAATAGGCATCATTTGTTCCTCACTGTTTTCCTCAATTTCCAAATCAGTAAGTATAGACAAATCCCTAAACTCTTCCATCATCAACATGGCTACCTTGGCATGTTGTCTACTCAAGGCATCTGCAACTTTATTTGCCTTGCCTGGTGTATACAGTATATCTAGGTCATAGGCAGCTAGGAACTCTACCCATCTATGTTGCCTCATGTTCAAATCTTTTTGTGAGAATAAATATTTCAGTGCCTTATGATCAGTGTACAAAATGAATTTGGCACCTAACAAATAATGTCTCCAAAGTTTCAAAGCATACACAACTGCTGCTAGTTCAAGATCATGGGTTGCATACCTGGTTTCATGTGGCTTTAATTGCCTAGATGCATAGGCTACCACCTGGTCTTGCTGCATCAACACAGCCCCTAACCCAGAGCCACTTGCATCAGTGTACACAACCAAATTTTCATTTCCTTCTGGCACTCTCAATACTGGTGCATCAATCAGGGCTTCTTTTATTTTGATAAAAGCTTGCTCACATTTTTCTGTCCATACAAAGGCTTGGTTCTTTCTAGTTAAATTGGTAAGTGGTGATGATATTTTTGAGAAATCTTTTATGAATCTCCTATAATATCCTGCCATCCCCATAAATGATCTAATCTCACTGATGGTGCTAGGCTTTTTCCATGCTTGGATTGCCACTACTTTGTTAGGGTTTACTGATATTCCTTTGGCAGAGATGACATGCCCAAGGAAATGCACTTCTTCTTTCCAAAATGCACATTTTGAAAATTTTGCCTTTAAATCATTTTCCCTTAGTCTTGACAAAACTAAATGCAAATGATTTTTATGCTCTTCCACTGTCTTAGAATAAATCAAAATGTCATCAATAAAAATCAGTACAAACTTGTCTAGATAATCTCTAAATATTCTATTCATCAAATCAACAAAATATGAAGGAGCATTTGTCAAACCAAATGGCATGACCAAAAATTCATATAAGCCATATCTTGTGTTAAATGCAGTATACTTAACACTTGAGTCTTCAACCTTCATTTGATGGAATCCTGATGCTAAGTCTAGCCTAGAAAATATTTTAGCTTCACTGAGTTGGTCAAAGAGATCATCTATTCTAGGCAATGGGTATTTATTCTTGATGGTTACTTTATTTAGTTCTCTGTAATCTATGCACATTCTCAAGGTACCATCATGTTTTCTTACAAACACTACTGGAGAACCCCAGCAAGAATTGCTTGGCCTTATAAATCCCTTGCCTTCTAATTCTTCCAACTGATTTTTCAATTCTTTCAGTTCACTTGGCCCCATTCTATAAGGTTTCTTGATTATTGGACTTGCTCCTGGAATGAGATTAATTTGGAACTCAACTGGTCTGTGGTGTGGAACACCCTTAACTTCCCCAAACACATCCAAGTATTCATTAACTATGGGAATTTATTCAATGGTTAGTTCACTCAGATCTTTTTCTAAGTCAACTAAATGATACAATTTCCCTTCCTTAGCTATTTCACATAGAACTGTGATTCTCTGGCCTCTAGAATCTTGCAATGATATGGTGGATGAGTCTAAATTAATTATGGCTTTAAATTGCCTTAACCAATCTACCCCCAATATAACTCCTATATTTGGGTAATTTAAAACATATAAATTGGAAATAAAAATATTTCCTCCTATGTTTAACTCCACATCCACACAATTCATGTTCAAAACACTAGAACTCCCTAGGGGACTTTGTACAAGCAATGGGGTTTCAACCAATTTGCAGTTTAATTTTAACACTTTAACTAATTCATAGGAAATCAAAGAGTGTGTTGCTCCAGTATCATATACTACTGGTATGGGTATGGCACAAATGAGTAATGTACCTTCCACTTGGCCATGATTTTCAGCATCAATTTTCACTGCAGATTTGCCTTTTCCTTCCAAAGTTGCCAATTTCCCTTGCTGTTTATTCTCAGGACAGTTCCTCTTCATATGCCCCTCTTTCCCACATAGGTAGCATTTGAAGGCTCCTCCTTTTAACTCTGGGCACCTTGGTTTGATGTGTCCTTCTTTTCCACAATGATGGCAAACCAATTTCTTCTTAGTATCATTGGCTTTAGTATCTTTACTCTTCCTGTTGTCTGCCTCCTCCTTCTTTTTATCATAAGGGTGATATCTTCCCTTATCCTTCTTGTTGTTGCTCTTAAAATTCCTATATTTCTCTCTTTCTTTGTCATGTTGTTCCAGTTTCAAAGCCAGATCAATTACTTGATCAAATGTTCTATCTGCATATGGTAGCATAGCTCTGCTAAGTCCTGGGTTCAGCCCTTTTATATACCTATCATTCTTGGATGCTTCATCTGCCACTAGCATTGCTCCATAATTAGATAGCCCCTCAAACTTTTGAGTGTATTCAGTGACATTCAAAGTTCCCTGCCTAAGTTTGATAAATTCTTCAAGCAAAATGGTCTTGGCTGATGCTGGTACAAATCTTGCCTCCAACATCTCCTTGAACTGATTCCAAGTGATTTCATTTTCATTTCTTCCAGTTATGATCACCTCCCACCAGCTTAAAGCTACCCCTTTCAGTTGTCTAGAAGCTACTTGCCTCTTTCTTTGGTCATCCAACTGCATGTCATTGAAAATCCTATCAAGTGTTCTCAACCATGCTTGAATTTCCATCACACTCTCTGTTCCTTCAAAACTCTTGCCTCCCAAATTGGAATAAGTCTTCAGTAGTTTTGAAAGCTCTTCATGTGGGTTCTCAGGCCTATGCCCAATTCCATCTCTTAAAACCCTCACAAATTCTTGCATATCAAGCATTTGAGGTGCACTGGTTCCTGCATTGTGATGAGATCCTCTTCCTACCATGTTCTGCTAACTAAATTCTGGGTAAATGGTATTAGTATATTATGAGTGCTTCTATAATTTCTAATTTCTTATCTAAATTATTTCATCCAAAACAAACAGACATTATACATTTCTATAATACTTAACAATCAATGCAACCAAGTGCTCTGATACCAACTGAAATGACCCTCCTATTTCCACCCTAATTTCATAAGGATTTTTTTTTTTGCTAAGAGATGATATATAGATATATCATTCATTGCAAATATCTTTTCCAAGGTCATTTTCTTTTTCCGATAAACAAAATATATCCAGGATCAAAATAACTTACCAATATAAATATATCAGTGTATATCTAATAACATACACATACATATGAAGATGTATGTGATCTTCTTATCTAAGTTCAGAGTGTATACTTCATTTTTTGTACAAGAACATTCTGTTTGATTTAGATTTTTGGCAATTCAGATAAATTATTGTATTCAGATTTTTGGCCATAATATCCACTAGAAACATGTACTTTAGTCTGTCATTAGGATTAAGAAATGATCAAGTAATAATCAGTGGTAAACAAGCTTTTAATATAGATGATTATGTTAAAGTCTGGATAATATCAAATTCAGTATAAAAGTAAGTGGATCCTAAGTGAACACAAGCAACATCTAGGCGTAATGGAAACGCGCCTAACTTATACATGAAAGGTCACGAGTTCGAGTGCTATGCTGGTCGGTTCAAACACAATTTTTGGTTTTTCTTTTTATTTTTCTCCTGTATGGTTAGAAATCTGATACCTACCTATAATTGTGCATATATATTTGATTTTGCCTATAACCTAACATACAAAACAATTCTTTTTACATAACTATTTTTAAAACCCATTCCTACAACTGTTTTAAGAATTTAAATTTATATTTTTTGCCCAATTTATCAACATGTACACAGGTATTTATGTACATGTCATTACCTTTGTCCAGTTTCCAGAAAACTGAGTGAAACAATTGCTAAATGTACTATGCTTTGAAATGCATCTATATTTTCAAGATACAGTCTATCATGATCAACCAATACTTCATTTAGTTGAGGCTGGTTAACTCATGAGTCTTGTATATGCTATACACTAGTTCAAAAACAAGGGAGATACCTTTCATTTCATTCTATCTGAAGCTTTTAGAAAAACATTTTACTTTTCCTAATTCAATTCAGAAATGAATTCAGATCTATTTACAAAGCATTTCAGTAAAAAGAAAATAAAATCCTTTAAGTTTACTTCTTGCTAAATCCAGATTTTAGTTCTAAAACTCAGTGCTCTGTTATGTCTCAAGGTTAACTAATACATAATATAAATTATACAAAACAGTAGCTCAACTACATGTGCATATTTCTCTTCCAAACATTCATATCAATAATTAAAATCATTTCATTGTTTCCCAATCAGATTTTTCCTTTGAGATTTTAAACCTTAGTGCATAACAATATATTTAACATGATACAACTAGTTCATCTAACCATAATAGAATTCATTACATGACTGGAAGTCTTAGAAACATAATATTTTTCCTGAATACATGCAGATATAATCAATTTAAACTCTTATTGAGACTAGCTAGCATGTTCATTCACTCCTCCATAAAAGCCATAACTTCATTTTTACTTAGTGCCTGGGTTACCTGAAAGAACATAAGTGGCTGCCTCATTTTAAAATGAGACACCCCAGATGCCATGAGCAAACAAGGGTCAGATCTATGATCTGGTATGAATAACATCAATTCATTCATGATATTAAGCAATAGAGAATATAAGGGTACTAACTTGTTATTTAAGCAAATTTCTGCAATCAAATATTTTAACATAGTATAATTAAGTTGATTCAGGTATGATATATTCACTTATCATTCCTTCACTTGCATACATAATCATGCAAACATGATTATCTATTGGCATCAATTTCATTTACTGGAATCATCTTGGTTCCATACCATTCAACCTAAGAAATATCCACATTCCTATTTCTTCATTTACAGGTTGTAATATTCAATTTAAATCCCTGCCTCATCTGCTATTAAGGAATCACTGGGACACATTGCAATGAACTAATTCACATCATTGCACAAAGATCTCAGGGCTTAAACAAACCATGTGCCAACTTGCATACTTCAAATATGACAAGCATTCCAGCAGTCATCTTGGCCTTCCCTTCCCTAGTTTATTTACTAGTGTATTGTCTTAAATCCTAACATCAAATATGCTAAGTGAACATGTCACTGCAAACATGGAAACATCCATAATTTCTTCTAGCATAATTTCCCCTCAGAAATAATCAGACAGTCATTTCCTAAATGGGGTCAATATGTCTTGATCTTAGTAAATATAAGAACATTTTCAACTGTAAAAGAGGCATGGCATGTTATACTGATCTGCAAGCCTTTATGATTGATTCAGATTCAAGATCTGGTTCAATCATAATTTTAGCTTGTGGGTTTTTTTTTTGATTAAGGGCTCAGCACTTAGAAAATTTCTATTGCACCCTTAACATTTTTCTTTTCAAGCCTCAGCACTTATACCAAGTATAATGCAGCTCCAATCATTTTTATAAGGTTTCCATGCCATAGATCTATAACAGTTGAGAGTATTCTCTATATAATTTTTAAGATCCTAAACTTTAACATTTATGAGTATAAATAAAACAGTATGATACTCATCCAAAGACAAATGTCTCAACCAATCAAAGATCATCAAAATCATCCATATTAAATCATATCAGATTTAAAATAAAACATCCAAAAAGCATTGATGAAATCATATACATCAAAACCAGAAATACATAAATGGCAATATAAAAAGTGGCTGCCTCAACTCAGGTCTTAATGCCATGAACTCAGTGAGATTACTCACCTAAATGTTTCTTCTTATTAATCCAGAAAATTCTTGTTTGAGTGTTTTCTCCTTCCTTTCAATATTTTCTTCTTCTTTTCTTATTTTTATGCAGCTCGGGGTAAAATAATTCTACTGGCTAAACTGCCTATTTATAAGCATTTCTCCTCTAGGGTTTTATTGAAACAGAATTCCATTTCTGTCCTGGCTTAGCATCATGCATTTTTCATTCATATTACCCCGGCCATATTAACCAATTTAAAGGCTGCATTTTCTTTCTTTTACTTTTTCAGAAAATGGCCACTCACTTAGTCATGTCAAAAGTGTGACTATTCTATTTATTTTAATTATTTCTGAAAATCCCCTTTGCTATTTTTGCCTACACAAGCATATTGACTTGTATCACATTTCATGTCATTTTAATGTTATGGTTTCACTTGCTAATATATATATATGTACTTTTCAGTATTTAAAAATGTATATTTGTATACATATCTTATCTAGGCTTATTTTAATTCCTCTTTTAAATTCAGAAACATATGCACCTATATGTATACAAGTTTACAAATATATATATATATATATATATTATTTTCTTTTCTGGGTTTTAAATAAATTTGTTTACTGATCTAAAGTAAAACTTACTTTTCTTATTTTCTAAGATGACCCATAAAATCTCAGAAATCAAATAACCATGTTGCAAAATCATGTTTGTATTGCTCTTTAATTCTTGTTTTAAATCCAAGAAATCTGGAGTTCTTTCTTGTGCCATTTCAGTGTGCACGTGCACACATATACTTGCACACTATTTATTCCAGAAATTTCACCATATTTAAATCTAAATATTTCAAAATTAAATCATTTTACAAAAATGATTTTTCACAAAATTTTGGGGTATTACAGTTGAGTGCATTCATGTATAAGTGGTCTGATTTTCCATCGTGCCTTAGTTCCATGTGTATGTTGGTTCATGTGTAACATTAGGTACACACACATGCGTATAAGCACCCGTACTTCACTTTTCATTTGTCATCCTTGAACGTTGATCGATCGGTACCAATCCATTAGCATGGATCACTACCGATGCATGGCCTTGGATTAAGGTGACTTTCCTTCCTATTTCCTTAGTTCGGTGAATATATACTCATGCAACTTCCTTTCTTTCTCTTTACTTTATACTTGCTTTCGAGTTTAAGCATTGAGCTCCACCACTAAAAACCTTTTGCCTCCAAATTTAAATATCGCTACCAGCCTCGCCTCCGGTCGTCGTCGTGCTTTAAACCACCGCTTCCACTATTCGAACTCCGATCGTCGCTAGTCTTCCCTGGAACGTAACCAATCAATTCAACATAACTTCTCAATCCAAGATCCAAAACTCGAATCAAACTCTCTATTCACACCAGGACGATTTTAGGTAGGCTACGGTAGTGGAGACGAACGCCGACGAGCTTCCATGTCGATGGTGTGATATCCCGGAAATTTGGCAATATCAATTTAATAATCTTTATTAATAATTAAATTGATTTGTTGATTTATTTTATAAATTGACAAGTTTAATTCTTTTAAAGGTTTCATTTATTTATAATATAGAAAAGCATTTATAACTAATAAATGTATTTATCTATTTAGGAAATACATATAAAAGCTTTTAAAATCTTTTTAAAAATAATATGAAATTATATAATGACAAGTGTTAATAAATTAAGTCATGTTAGTAATAGGTGTAAGTTAATTAAACAATGTTTGTGACAAGTGTCAATTTTATTTTCATTTTTCTTTGATTTTTAAATAAACCATAAATTAAGTTATATAAGTCTACCTCTTCATTCTCTCTTCTTTTTCTAATCTCAATCCTCAAAAACCAAAACCAGAAATGATCAAACCGTAATCATCCTCAAACCAAACTGAAATATTCTCAAAACCAAAACTGAAATCTTCACAAACAAATCTGAAGATCTTCTCAAACCAAAATAGAAATTCTTTCCTCAAACCAAAACTGAGATTTCATCTCAAACCTGAAATCATTTTCAGAAGCTTAAAACTCAAATCATTTCAAAAGTTCAATTGCCTAAAACCACATTTCAGATCATATCAAAGATCTGTAACCATTGTTTTCAAAGACCTGAAACCATTATTTCTTAAACCTGGAATCATTTCAAAAGCCAAAATTCTCAAGTTCAAAAGCCTGTTAACATTTGTTCTTTCAAGACAAATCTGCAATATTCTTTCAAGTCTGAATCATTCCAAGGATGCATGCAAATAAATCAAGCAAGTTTCAGTTTCAAAACAAGTTTTCAAGAGCTTTTCAGTTTCAAAAGCAAGTGTTTTCAGTTTTCAAAACAAGCAGATGAATTCAAAGCAAATTCAGTTTTTCAAAGCTTATAGTCTATCACTTCTCTGTTCATCTCTAAAAAGGTGAGTAAACCTTTAAATTAAAACTTAAAGTATCTAATATTATTGCATGTGAATTAATGTGTGGTAATTGCTGTGCATGTCTAGAATTATGTATGCTCTGGTATGTTTAAGAAATGTATATCTGTTAATTTTAAAACATCTAAGTTTTAGTTCAATACTCTGCCTTTTAACTATGAACAGGAAACCCCTTTAAATTTGATACAGATGATATATGTTGGAAATAATTTGAATGTATGTTTGAAATAAATAGGCATGTTTGTTTTTAGACCTGAATACATGTATATATAAATTATTAGAACCATGTGTGTGTATGTTGGTTGCTTGAATATACCTCTGTTCATTATTCACAGTTTGAAGTTTTGATGGAAAATCAAAATCATTTCATCAATTCTCTGTTAGGCTTTAGGATTCAAATAGGATTTGTTTGTTAAATCCTAATCTAAGTTCTGGAATTAAAATTAAGTAAAGAAAATTTACACATCACTTGGAAAAGAAAGTGACAGTAGGAATTTTAATAAATGTTAAAATTCAAACTATAAAATCTTGTGATTTTCTTTTATAATCTAAATACTTATCTTAGAAAATGATTTGTAAGAGTTAAATCAAAAATTTTAAGATAGTATTGAACGAGATATCCAGGATTGATTAGAAAATGGTTTTTGGTCTTATCTGGCAATCTAGTAGTTTGGAATGAACGGGATGGTTACTGGAGATGGTGACGAAGTAGTGGAGCTTGGGAAAAATACTCATTGGATTTTATGGTAGTCATGGCGATGGCGAAAGGCTGGGGTAGGGTTTAAAACACAGTTTTAGTTAGGATTATGAATTCAAGGGTCTGTGACGTTCTAGTGTATCGAGTGGATCGAAATTTAGTTATGTGTGACGTAGAAGACTGGCGAAGCTTGGGAAGAGGTCGCTCAAACTCTGGTGGTCGGAATCGTCTTGACGAGGCAGATCTTGGTTTTCGAATTTGCTCCAGGAAGCTGTGATGGGTTCGATTTTACTGATGTGGTCAATCGAGGATGAAGAATGATCGGATGGATAGAGCACAACGAAGTCGACTTATTGGGGATGGTCAGAGATGCCAGAACTCCGGCGATCGGCGGTACATGTGCACCTGGTGTCAGTGTGTCAGTTGATTTGGGTTTGGGTTTCGTGGGTGTTTTCCTCGAAGTTGGTCTCGGGGAAGGAGGCTTTGGACTCGAGTAATTATATAGGGAGGTACGCGAGTGTTTTAGGTGAAAACTGTCCTAGTTTTAACAGATTTAAAATTTACTCGAGAGGAACTTGGAAAAAAAAAGACTTGGGCTCGGGTTTGACTTCGAGTCGTTTGCAAGTGGAGTGAAACCAGGTTTTGACAGTTTAAAATTCTTAAAACCAATCTGTTTTAAGTTTGATCAAACTCTGTTTAAAAATGAAGATGTATTTGTTTATTTCAAGTATATATGAGTCAAAAACCAAAGTAAAAGTTTTAACCAGTTTTTGAAATTTAAATAAGTGTTAAAAAAAAAACTTTAAACAATTAAGTTAAACCAATTATCTTGAAATTTCATTTCTTTGTAATGGATAAAATTAATTTGTATGATTTGTCTAACTTAATTGTATAAATTGAAACCTTAAGTTATTTTCAAACTTAATTTGAAAATAAGGTTAATTAATAAGGAAAGGTTTTATTTTAAACTTATTAAAAGTTTGATAATAAAGGAAATAAATAATGAGTGATTTATTAAATTAGTTAATGGTTGAGGATGAGTAAATTAACAATTAGTTTTCAAGTGATTTAGTAACTTGTAATTAAGGATTGTTAATAAATAATTAAGGGTAAGTAATTAATTATTTATTTTAAAACTTAATTAATGACATTTAATTAAGTAAGTTAATTACTAAGATCAAATATTTTTAATGATGATGTTTATCTTAAGATTAATTAAGATTTTTAAATGAGTTGAAATTAATTAATTTAATTAAGGAATTAAGATTAATTAATTTATTTAATAAGGATTGATTAAATGATTAAGAGTTAATTAAAATAGTAATTAAGAAGTACTTAATAAAGTTTTATTAAGTAATAATTAAGTTTTCTTAATTAATAATTAAGAAATTATTTATCTATAATTAAAGTTAAATAAGAATTTATTTAACTGTTATTAAGGGTTAATTAATTATCATTTAAAGATTTATTAATAGGTAATTATGGATTAATTAATTTGTAATTAAGGTTAATTAATAAACAATGTTTTATTAATTGATGATTAAGAAGTAATTAATTAGTTAATTAAGTTTAATTAATTAATTATAAAAGTAATTAAGGATTGATTACTTTGTATTAAAAGATATTGATTAATAATTAAGGTTTATTAATTAATAATTAAAGAATAATTAATCAAGGATTAATTAATTTGTTTAAAGGGTAATTAAGGATGAGTTACTCAGTTATGATTTAAGAAATGAATGTGATTTATTTAAGTTAATTAATTTGTTAATTAATTAAGGATAGTCACTTGGTAATTGATTAAGTGTAGTTACTTAATAAGATTGGTTAAGTATAATTACTTAGTGTAAGTAATTAATAAATGAATTACTATATGTAATTGGTGAATTTAATCAAAAAAGGATTTATAAAAGAAATTAAAGTAATTAAGAATAGTTAATTACTGTTAATGATTATTTAAGGTTGATTAATGGAAGTAATTAATTAATGCATGATTAATTAATGTAATTAATTAAGGAATAATGTAATTAATTATAGTTAATTAATTAATTAATGTAATTAATTAAGGATCATTAATTATTGTAGTTAATGAGAGTAATTAAAGGTTAATTACTATAAATGATTAAGGATAATTAATTTGTTAAATTAATTAAAGGATAATTACTTTATGTAATTAATGGATAATTTAATCAAGAGTGATTAATGGTTAATTAATTAAATGGTTGTAATTAATTAATGGTTGATTAAGCAAGGTTAGGAATTAATTCTTAAGTAATTAATTTAATTTAAGTTGATTAAATTAATTAAAATAGAGATTAATAAATGGTTGCTTATGAATGATGGTTGAGTAGAATGTCTGATTTGGTTGATATCTATTGGATGATATACTATGATATATCTGTGATAAATGTGTGATATTTATCTATGTTAATGCTATGTGAATTCAAGTATTAAATTGAATTGAATTGTTTAAACCTTTAAACAACTTGGCCTTAAAAGATACGTTTTGGATTTCGATGAGACCGGGATCGGGTTTCCGTATACCGGATTTCCAGGTCTGGAGACCCGAATACCACATCGATCCAAATTACGATAGGTCGTGAATCTCAAGTGAAGATGAAGATTCAGAGTGCAAGGGTTATTGTCGTTAACTCTGAGGATGATTCCAAAACGAGTGTAACGAGATAATGCCTTCGGTTTCGTTCGAACCCGGAACGAACTTGTATGGATTGAATGCTTTCAGCACATCGTCAGGCGGACGATGAGCATTCTAAGTGATATGTTCTGATTAAAGGTAATCGTAACCTCAAGCCTCATCAACTAGGAATGGCTAAAACAGGGGAGGTGCAGCAAGGTTTCGTGGGTAGCACCCACTAAGAGCAAGATAGATCCCTGTCTAGAGGTCCCTTTTCTTTTATTCGGCTTAGTGTGTGGTTGGTCGCGCCAACTACGGGATTGTCTTGTTCGGGATTATCCAGTAAGGGATGGTTCCGGCTTTGTGTTGCAGGGGAGCGGGCGTACTCCTCGGTACGGTGATCTAGGCCACGTACTGTGATGGGCGGTACCCCAGTAGCCCTGCCATTGTATGGAATCCAAACTCCAATAAGTGCCTTACGTATTAGTTGTGCCCAACTATGTTGGAATGTGAGATGTAAGCATTTCAGCTATTTCTGTATTTTACTTGAAAACCCTAGACCCTATTATAATACAATCGGATTTCCTATCAAATGTTTTAGTTAGCGTAAGGTAAAAACTTACCCATGTTTATTTGTGGGAAGTCTTACGTGATACTTTTGTTTTCAAAGGTTTTCAAAGTTAAGCAATCTAACCGTTTACTCACACCAGACCCATGTCTGACCCAAGTGTTTATTTTCTGTTTTATTAAACTCTTGGGTACTCAAATTTGTATGAGTAGTCAAGGGAATTCAGGTTAGTCTTGACGAATTCTGGAGGAGCTGTGGAGCAGGAGGCTTCAGCGAATAGATATATAGAGTTTCCGCTGTGTATGATAGATGTACTTGTGTTGTATAATAGACAGAAGTTTATAACTGTCTATTCTGTGATGTATAAATTGTGTACTCTGATGTATATGATACTATGTAATATCTTATATGATATAATATATTTCTCGTTCCGCTGTGAGATTTCTGATGTGTTGTTGTTCTTTCTTCTCTTCTTTTCTTTTCTTCTTCTATCCCTTTCTTTCTTCATAACGATGCGTCTTTTTGGGCAAAGAAAGTCGGGTCGTCACAGTTGGTATAAGAGCAGTAGGTTGAGTGAATACCTAGGCTCTGAAGTGGTGTCTATCTTGAGAGCGTGTAATTGTTAGTTATATAAAAATGATTTTATATTGTGTTAATTGATCGGTTGAGTGGTATATGGATTCTGGTCAATACGAGTAGCTAACGTTATTGATAGGGATCTCTAAACACTTGAACCAGGCCAACGGACACAATATTGTTTTAAAGAGGTAAATGAAATAATTTTACCCATAAATAATTTCTATATAAAAAGTATCATTTTAAATATATATATATATCTTTCTACCTATTTGTTGGGTTACCTGTTCGGGTTTTCCAATATAAGTTATAAAGGTAGATAAGGTGGTAGTGTGAGTAACACGACTACCAATAGTTAGAATTTGAGTGTTGAGGTTGGAAGTATATCTGACGAGACTGTAGACCTAATACTGTCTCGAGTGAACTTTGTTGTGGTGTAAAGATTTCACCGATCTCTGAAGGAAACCAGTTATGGTTTAGAGTTTATCTTTGAAGTTGGATGAATAGAGTAGATCTATTGGATGAGCTGAAGAGAGTGATGGTATTTTGGTAACCTCAGGAAGTAGTAGCTGTGTGATGAGACACGGTGGCTATGGACGTTTCTGAAGATGTTTCTTCTGGAACAAGTTTGAAGAAGTGAGTCTGTTTCGGTGTTGTGGCTGAGTCCAGTGGGGTGTTTCTATTTGCTTTGAGGTCCGAGTTTCTCGAGGAGTTTCGGATAAGAAGTCTTTGGTTTGTGGCAGCAATGCGACTCGGAGTGTTTTATGTTGGCAGAAAGTTTCTGGCTGAGCAGTTTTTCTGAAGGTGAAGTTCAGAAGCAGTAGAGTGAATCCATTTCTTTGATGGATTGGTTAGTCAAATATAAGCTGTTCTGATTAGTGAAGAGAGAACAGTTATCTTTGGAAATTAGGCCGAGCTGATCGCAAAAGTGACTTGCGATTGTTTAAGTATTCTCTTGGGATTATTGGAGATTGAAATTCCGTATCGACTTGATTCGTGGAGTTACCAGAAGTTCAGCTTAGTAGAAGGATGTCTCCTAGAGAATAATTTGGTGAAGCAGCTCAGGATTCTTTGGAGAGGGATTGACCACACCTAATTTTCTGGTGAGGATTCTGTTAAGGTGTTTTGACCAAGTAGAATGGTTCACTAAGATTTTATAGATATGGTGAACTGTGGATGATCAAGTTTGTGCTCGAGTTTCTCCGATGGCATTCTCATCTGTTCAAGATCAGAATTGTGCAGCGAAAGCAAGATAGCAGCTATTCTAGAGTGGAAGCAACCGAGAGTTGTAATTTTCTTCGAGTAGAGGATTTCTATAGGAAATTCAAGTGTATCTCTAAGTGTGAAGAAATTTTCGGGATTTGGAGGTAAAGTTGTCAAGTGCAACTGTTTTGACTATTTCAGATAGGAGAGGTAGTTCGAAGTTCTCTAATGTTTGTAGAGTAGAGTTGTGTTTTGGATTTCGGCATATTTTTGAGAAACCATTTTGTTGAGTAGGATCCGGAAATTGGTTTGATGTTGGTCTAATCTGTTTCAAGAAGCATCAGCAAGGGTTAAGCTGATCAGGAAGAATGAAGTGACTCAGGATCGTCAAAGGAGTTATGCAGTTAAGAATTGATGGAATTTGGAAATTGATGTTGAAATTGGATATTGTTTAAGTTTTTCTCCGATCAAAGGAGATATAAGATTTGGTAAGACTGGAGAGTAAGCTCCGGAAGTATTATGAGATTTTTCTGTGTTCTTTGGAGATTAGATTTTGATCCCCAGGATTGAGTTGCCAGTTCGGATAACTGGAATTCATTTTATTTCACATATCTCTGAGGAATATGTGTATGATTCATCGAGTGATGGAATCAGCAGTTCAGAAGGATAGTTTGGATGGTTTTGAGTTAGTCTGATATCTTGTTCAGATTTGTGATCTAGAAAGGAAGGACTTCTAGATTATTGTAGATAGTTAGTTTAGATCCTGTAGAACGAGTCTCCCGGTATATATATATATACTTGGGGAAACTCGAGTAAATTCTATCCAGATTTTGACTGGATAGTTAAATTTATTTGATTAAATTGTTTGCTATGGTTGTTAGAATATGATTGATATGTATGATTGCTGTTTAAAATTAAAAATTTGCTGGGTTATTAAATTATCTTTGTTTTTAAATTTCGGGGACGAAATTATTTTAAGGGGGAAGGAATGTGATATCCCGGAAATTTGGCAATATCAATTTAATAATCTTTATTAATAATTAAATTGATTTGTTGATTTATTTTATAAATTGACAAGTTTAATTCTTTTAAAGGTTTCATTTATTTATAATATAGAAAAGCATTTATAACTAATAAATGTATTTATCTATTTAGGAAATACATATAAAAGCTTTTAAAATCTTTTTAAAAATAATATGAAATTATATAATGACAAGTGTTAATAAATTAAGTCATGTTAGTAATAGGTGTAAGTTAATTAAACAATGTTTGTGACAAGTGTCAATTTTATTTTCATTTTTCTTTGATTTTAAATAAACCATAAATTAAGTTATATAAGCCTACCTCTTCATTCTCTCTTCTTTTTCTAATCTCAATCCTCAAAAACCAAAACCAGAAATGATCAAACCGTAATCATCCTCAAACCAAACTGAAATATTCTCAAAACCAAAACTAAAATCTTCACAAACAAATCTGAAGATCTTCTCAAACCAAAATAGAAATTCTTTCCTCAAACCAAAACTGAGATTTCATCTCAAACCTGAAATCATTTTCAGAAGCTTAAAACTCAAATCATTTCAAAAGTTCAATTGCCTAAAACCACATTTCAGATCATATCAAAGATCTGTAACCATTGTTTTCAAAGACCTGAAACCATTATTTCTTAAACCTGGAATCATTTCAAAAGCCAAAATTCTCAAGTTCAAAAGCCTGTTAACATTTGTTCTTTCAAGACAAATCTGCAATATTCTTTCAAGTCTGAATCATTCCAAGGATGCATGCAAATAAATCAAGCAAGTTTCAGTTTCAAAACAAGTTTTCAAGAGCTTTTCAGTTTCAAAAGCAAGTGTTTTCAGTTTTCAAAACAAGCAGATGAATTCAAAGCAAATTCAGTTTTTCAAAGCTTATAGTCTATCACTTCTCTGTTCATCTCTAAAAAGGTGAGTAAACCTTTAAATTAAAACTTAAAGTATCTAATATTATTGCATGTGAATTAATGTGTGGTAATTGCTGTGCATGTCTAGAATTATGTATGCTCTGGTATGTTTAAGAAATGTATATCTGTTAATTTTAAAACATCTAAGTTTTAGTTCAATACTCTGCCTTTTAACTGTGAACAGGAAACCCCTTTAAATTTGATACAGATGATATATGTTGGAAATAATTTGAATGTATGTTTGAAATAAATAGGCATGTTTGTTTTTAGACCTGAATACATGTATATATAAATTATTAGAACCATGTGTGTGTATGTTGGTTGCTTGAATATACCTCTGTTCATTATTCACAGTTTGAAGTTTTGATGGAAAATCAAAATCATTTCATCAATTCTCTGTTAGGCTTTAGGATTCAAATAGGATTTGTTTGTTAAATCCTAATCTAAGTTCTGGAATTAAAATTAAGTAAAGAAAATTTACACATCACTTGGAAAAGAAAGTGACAGTAGGAATTTTAATAAATGTTAAAATTCAAACTATAAAATCTTGTGATTTTCTTTTATAATCTAAATACTTATCTTAGAAAATGATTTGTAAGAGTTAAATCAAAAATTTTAAGATAGTATTAAACGAGATATCCAGGATTGATTAGAAAATGGTTTTTGGTCTTATTTGGCAATCTAGTAGTTTGGAATGAACGGGATGGTTACTGGAGATGGTGACGAAGTAGTGGAGCTTGGGAAAAATACTCATTGGATTTTATGGTAGTCATGGCGATGGCGAAAGGCTGGGGTAGGGTTTAAAACACAGTTTTAGTTAGGATTATGAATTCAAGGGTCTGTGACGTTCTAGTGTATCGAGTGGATCGAAATTTAGTTATGTGTGACGTAGAAGACTGGCGAAGCTTGGGAAGAGGTCGCTCAAACTCTGGTGGTCGGAATCGTCTTGATGAGGCAGATCTTGGTTTTCGAATTTGCTCCAGGAAGCTGTGATGGGTTCGATTTTACTGATGTGGTCAATCGAGGATGAAGAATGATCGGATGGATAGAGCACGACGAAGTCGACTTATTGGGGATGGTCAGAGATGCCAGAACTCCGGCGATCGGCGGTACATGTGCACCTGGTGTCAGTGTGTCAGTTGATTTGGGTTTGGGTTTCGTGGGTGTTTTCCTCGAAGTTGGTCTCGGGGAAGGAGGCTTTGGACTCGAGTAATTATATAGGGAGGTACGCGAGTGTTTTAGGTGAAAACTGTCCTAGTTTTAACAGATTTAAAATTTACTCGAGAGGAACTTGGAAAAAAAAAGACTTGGGCTCGGGTTTGACTTCGAGTCGTTTGCAAGTGGAGTGAAACCAGGTTTTGACAGTTTAAAATTCTTAAAACCAATCTGTTTTAAGTTTGATCAAACTCTGTTTAAAAATGAAGATGTATTTGTTTATTTCAAGTATATATGAGTCAAAAACCAAAGTAAAAGTTTTAACCAGTTTTTGAAATTTAAATAAGTTTTAAAAAAAAAACTTTAAACTATTAAGTTAAACCAATTATCTTGAAATTTCATTTCTTTGTAATGGATAAAATTAATTTGTATGATTTGTCTAACTTAATTGTATAAATTGAAACCTTAAGTTATTTTCAAACTTAATTTGAAAATAAGGTTAATTAATAAGGAAAGGTTTTATTTTAAACTTATTAAAAGTTTGATAATAAAGGAAATAAATAATGAGTGATTTATTAAATTAGTTAATGGTTGAGGATGAGTAAATTAACAATTAGTTTTCAAGTGATTTAGTAACTTGTAATTAAGGATTGTTAATAAATAATTAAGGGTAAGTAATTAATTATTTATTTTAAAACTTAATTAATGACATTTAATTAAGTAAGTTAATTACTAAGATCAAATATTTTTAATGATGATGTTTATCTTAAGATTAATTAAGATTTTTAAATGAGTTGAAATTAATTAATTTAATTAAGGAATTAAGATTAATTAATTTATTTAATAAGGATTGATTAAATGATTAAGAGTTAATTAAAATAGTAATTAAGAAGTACTTAATAAAGTTTTATTAAGTAATAATTAAGTTTTCTTAATTAATAATTAAGAAATTATTTATCTATAATTAAAGTTAAATAAGAATTTATTTAACTGTTATTAAGGGTTAATTAATTATCATTTAAAGATTTATTAATAGGTAATTATGGATTAATTAATTTGTAATTAAGGTTAATTAATAAACAATGTTTTATTAATTGATGATTAAGAAGTAATTAATTAGTTAATTAAGTTTAATTAATTAATTATAAAAGTAATTAAGGATTGATTACTTTGTATTAAAAGATATTGATTAATAATTAAGGTTTATTAATTAATAATTAAAGAATAATTAATCAAGGATTAATTAATTTGTTTAAAGGGTAATTAAGGATGAGTTACTCAGTTATGATTTAAGAAATGAATGTGATTTATTTAAGTTAATTAATTTGTTAATTAATTAAGGATAGTCACTTGGTAATTGATTAAGTGTAGTTACTTAATAAGATTGGTTAAGTATAATTACTTAGTGTAAGTAATTAATAAATGAATTACTATATGTAATTGGTGAATTTAATCAAAAAAGGATTTATAAAAGAAATTAAAGTAATTAAGAATAGTTAATTACTGTTAATGATTATTTAAGGTTGATTAATGGAAGTAATTAATTAATGCATGATTAATTAATGTAATTAATTAAGGAATAATGTAATTAATTATAGTTAATTAATTAATTAATGTAATTAATTAAGGATCATTAATTATTGTAGTTAATGAGAGTAATTAAAGGTTAATTACTATAAATGATTAAGGATAATTAATTTGTTAAATTAATTAAAGGATAATTACTTTATGTAATTAATGGATAATTTAATCAAGAGTGATTAATGGTTAATTAATTAAATGGTTGTAATTAATTAATGGTTGATTAAGCAAGGTTAGGAATTAATTCTTAAGTAATTAATTTAATTTAAGTTGATTAAATTAATTAAAATAGAGATTAATAAATGGTTGCTTATGAATGATGGTTGAGTAGAATGTCTGATTTGGTTGATATCTATTGGATGATATACTATGATATATCTGTGATAAATGTGTGATATTTATCTATGTTAATGCTATGTGAATTCAAGTATTAAATTGAATTGAATTGTTTAAACCTTTAAACAACTTGGCCTTAAAAGATACGTTTTGGATTTCGATGAGACCGGGATCGGGTTTCCGTATACCGGATTTCCAGGTCTGGAGACCCGAATACCACATCGATCCAAATTACGATAGGTCGTGAATCTCAAGTGAAGATGAAGATTCAGAGTGCAAGGGTTATTGTCGTTAACTCTGAGGGTGATTCCAAAACGAGTGTAACGAGATAATGCCTTCGGTTTCGTTCGAACCCGGAACGAACTTGTATGGATTGAATGCTTTCAGCACATCGTCAGGCGGACGATGAGCATTCTAAGTGATATGTTCTGATTAAAGGTAATCGTAACCTCAAGCCTCATCAACCAGGAATGGCTAAAACAGGGGAGGTGCAGCAAGGTTTCGTGGGTAGCACCCACTGAGAGCAAGATAGATCCCTGTCTAGAGGTCCCTTTTCTTTTATTCGGCTTAGTGTGTGGTTGGTCGCGCCAACTACGGGATTGTCTTGTTCGGGATTATCCAGTAAGGGATGGTTCCGGCTTTGTGTTGCAGGGGAGCGGGCGTACTCCTCGGTACGGTGATCTAGGCCACGTACTGTGACGGGCGGTACCCCAGTAGCCCTGCCATTGTATGGAATCCAAACTCCAATAAGTGCCGTACGTATTAGTTGTGCCCAACTATGTTGGAATGTGAGATGTAAGCATTTCAGCTATTTCTGTATTTTACTTGAAAACCCTAGACCCTATTATAATACAATCGGATTTCCTATCAAATGTTTTAGTTAGCGTAAGGTAAAAACTTACCCATGTTTATTTGTGGGAAGTCTTACGTGATACTTTTGTTTTCAAAGGTTTTCAAAGTTAAGCAATCTAACCGTTTACTCACACCAGACCCATGTCTGACCCAAGTGTTTATTTTCTGTTTTATTAAACTCTTGGGTACTCAAATTTGTATGAGTAGTCAAGGGAATTCAGGTTAGTCTTGACGAATTCTGGAGGAGCTGTGGAGCAGGAGGCTTTAGCGAATAGATATATAGAGTTTCCGCTGTGTATGATAGATGTACTTGTGTTGTATAATAGACAGAAGTTTATAACTGTCTATTCTGTGATGTATAAATTGTGTACTCTGATGTATATGATACTATGTAATATCTTATATGATATAATATATTTCTCGTTCCGCTGTGAGATTTCTGATGTGTTGTTGTTCTTTCTTCTCTTCTTTTCTTTTCTTCTTCTATCCCTTTCTTTCTTCATAACGATGCGTCTTTTTGGGCAAAGAAAGTCGGGTCGTCACAGATGGTGATACTTTGGACGGTGGAACAATGCTCAAAAGAGAAGAGAACCTACCAAGGGTATGGATCAGTATCGATCCTACCCTTGGGGCTTTTTTATCCTTAAAATCTCTCTTGAGAGTTGCATTGTTGATCGATATCCAGATTTTGCCAAATGTTATCCCTCAAACTCTGGAGCGTTTCCAAGGCATAACCAAAGACTTGAAAGCCCGTCGGGACGGTCAGCGATGACGGTCACTTCGGATAAAGTTTAGACTTTAAGATGGACTGTTGTACAATATCTAAAATTAGCATTGCATGATACTGCACAACACTGCACTAGGCTTTCACTTTAGCATGGGGCATAATTTTTAATCAATCTGATATCACTTATGTGTTGAGTTGTGAAAACTATGGTCAATAAACGTTTCGAGAGTCTCTTCACTCAAGCTCTAGGTCCGTCAACTGTTAGATATGATGAATCAGATACCAAGTCAAGCACGATCATGGTTCTACTTGCACAACAAACTCCGGTACAACCAGTACGTCAACAAGAAAATCCACAAGTAGAACAACAGGTTCTAGAAGTTCCAATAGAGCCTGTAGGAGGGATAGAGGTTAAGCTCGTAGATGGTCCAGGTCCAGATGTTGAAGCTAGCCCCGATACTCTTGAAGATGCAATCATACTAAGACGATCCTATAGATTCTCAGGCTTCCAAATCGAAGAAGGGTCTCCTAGGAGAATTTGTGAAAAGCACAGAATCCCATTTATGGATGTATTGGTTCTAACACGCCATTAAAGAGCACACCATTCGCCAGATGGATACACAACATGCAATAGATATATATGTTTAGTAGGATATGTTTCGCCATTTAATTAGTTTCATCTAACAAGTTCTACATTTCATGCAACTGGCTCCAACATAGCTTCATCAGAATAGTTATGCTTTCCTTTACATTTTGTTCATTATATTTGCTCACCACTTTGACCGAGTTCCTAGCAACCAAGAGATTCGACATTTGTTCAGCTTTAAGTGTCATAAGGGAAGTCCTTCTTTCCTCTTTCTAGAACCTCCCAGAGCCTGCCGGATCCTAGTCGGTACTTGGAATAAGTTGAGTTATTTCAAAGTGGAATTCTTATTTGTCCGTTGTCCTCCCAAGTTCGCTCAACGATGGATATCTCCACATAAGCTCCACTCCAGCCTTTATCATGCGGCTCCGTATCCATAACTTTGTCACTTCTAAACGTTTTTTCATTCTTTACAGATGTACCATGTAGTCCCTCCAATGCAACATTGGTAGAGACTATTAGATAACTCCATCTAGTTCCGAAGGAGGAGAAAGAGGCCAAGACGTTGCTTAGCGATGAAAATCGATGTTCTTATAGCTTATTGGAATTCGATCGCAGTGTTGGTGTTACTTTAGAAGATAGTGATCATGGCGAGGACGATTCTTTGTCAGAAGGTGTTGGAGATCACTCGTCGATGCCCACAGTTCAAAGTCCGATGATCGAGGCTGGCCATGTACAGGAGCACATCGAAGAGGGCAAATTTAGGGATGAAGGTAAAGGAGCAGCCGAATATGGCAAAGAGGGTGAAAGCGACGATGAACAACAACCTCTTTAGAGAAAAAGCCTTAAGTTTAAGCTTCCTAAAAAGCGGACTCCAGCCTAACCTCCATTGGCTACGTCCATGTTTGAGACTCCTGCACAGAATTCGGAGGATCCTTTTACTAGACTTAGGCTAATTTTAGATAAAATCAACTCCTTTGCCCTTGACGATATGATTATATGGGATGCTAGGTCCCTTATTCATTTTCAAGAAGATGTGCCTTCTACCAAAGGATAGGAGAATACCCCTGTCAGTAAAATCCAAACCCACGGTCCGTCGGGGGGATACTAGGACACTTGCACGCATACATACATGCACTACAGTCTACATTGCTCATGTAGTGCTCTTGTCTTGTCAAAGATGATTTATCTTTATTTAACTTGTAGTTTCCATGGAGCGACGTGGACTATACGAGGATTTCCAAGATCATATGGGATATCAGCCGAGGTGTAAACCAACTGCACGACCTTACAAGCCCAGTCATGAATTCGATTCTAGCCAGTGTTCAAGCCGTGATCATGGGGGTAAATAGAAAGACTATATGCCACATGATTCGTCATCTAGGCATCGTTCTAGATCCAGATCTCCCCCATCTAGGGGTTTAGAGAGGCATTCTAATCGTTAAAATGATCGTCCAAGCTATAACTTGTCTCATGCTTCTCTCTCCACCAAGCAGTCTGCACCGTTCCACACTTTCCAACAGTCTCAGCATCCATTAAAATCTACCGTCTGATTCTTCTTGATGCAGACATGATAAAGCACCTATCAAGAAGCCGGTTGAGCAGCATTTCACTGAAAAGGAATGACTGATTGCTTCAAATCCTCAGATTACCGAATTACAACGTCATTTCCTGAAGATTAACTTCAAAGCCTGCAAATTTGCTCTCAATCTAAAGGACATCCCACATGAAGTCAAGGCTCAGACTGCAGCATACGTTGGGATGTGTACGATCAGTACTTCACTTGGACGAGGCTAGCCGAGGTAATTTTGGAATACTTTGAGAACCTAAAGGCCAAGATCAGGGGAATGAAACTTACAGCGAATCAAAATGATAAGATTGTCACACACCTCGATAGAGAAGTTGCTGAGTTAAAGAAGACCAAAGAGGACGTCGATCAGATGGTTAGGGATTTGAAGGCTATGATCAAGGAAGAAAGAATCACATGATCGAAGTGGAATCTGTTCACTACAAGATTCATGATTTGGCCAAAGAAGTAAGGGCACTCAAAGCATAGCTTGAGGGTGAGAGGAAAGAGAAAGATGAGGCTCTTTAGAATGCTCAAACATACTGTGAAGAATCTTTCGGTGCACGCAACAAGAGGGACAATGCGTGTAAAGAAAGAGATGATGCGCTAGACAAAAAAAGTGGAAGAGTTGGCGGCTTCCGTAGAAAGACGGATCAAGGATAGCTTCGATCCACTCATCACCAACTATAATGCCAATGTTCTTAAATTCCGAGACTTGGCATGGCTCGGTAAAGCTTATCCTCGCAACTAAGCGATGGCGTAGGAGAAAATCGTGTGGGATGAGCGTGAACACTCTGAAGGATCTAAAATAGACTTGGTGGAGCTAGAGAATGAGATTTTAATCGCAGAGGTGATCGAAGCGCTCAGAGCAGGCGAACTTATCTTGCATCCAGAATTGACTAATATAGTTCGGAGAGATCAAGCTGAAGGCTCCGGCACCACTCCTCAGAATGTCACGACAGGTCTTACTCCTAGATCTCTAGCTGCTTCTGTCAGTTCATCTGACCTTGGGTATGATCTGGTGGTGTCCTAACTTCTCAAGCCTGGCATGCTATCTCCAATCATAGAGGGAAACTCGAGTGGTACGCCTGCCCATACGAAATCTCTATCTGGTGGAGGTATATCGCTGACCTCACCCGTATTTGAGAAGGCACACATGACATCGGTCGACGTTGCTAATATCTTGTTTCATCTATCTCAAATTGCAGATCAACCACAACTCCAACTCTTCTCGAAGAAAGCTTCCAACCAGGTACAACAATGATAGATTCAATGGTTGTGACTATCTTCAGAGCAACTTCAAGCATTCTGGTCGGTGATACTCCTGATCTTGGTGCACAGAAGATCCAAGCTCTAGATGAAAAAGGGACTGGTGAGTTTCAAGAGATTTAGGTTGACAAGGATGTTTTAATGATGGTGGCCTCGAGGCCTGTTATAAAGCCCATTATGCAAGAGATCAATGATAAACAAGTCTTGGATGCCATTAAAATGAAGCAAGAACTGGCTGACTCCTTCTCTCTTCCGTTATCCATTGCATCTCCCAATAATCTTATTTACGTTCCAGTCATAATTTCTATGGCCGGAGTTACTCAAAGAGCTCCCCTCACTTCGTCACAAAGTACTCCAATGAAGGGTTAAGGAAGTGGGGGACAAGGAGGTAACAGAAAGAATGAAGGCTTCGGCAGACAGTCTTCCGGTGATGGGAAGAAAGGAAAAAAGTGCAAGCGAAAGAAATGATCATTCCCTCCTTTATGTTTCTTGTTGCATAGAAGTACTTATGCACTTTTAGTTTTTTTCATTTTCGTTCAATATTCTGCGGATTTGGCCCTTGCTTATTCTTTTCAGCGTGGATGTTAATTACACATGTACTTGTTTTGGATGTGAATAAAAAAACTTTTTTTCCGTTCAAGTCTTATGTGAATTTGAATTTGTCTAGGTGTTTAAGAAGTGCGTTCTATATTTAATGTGTTTGCGGTCTGCTTCTCGTTGTCTTCATCGGACTAAGTATTTTGTCCTTTTCATTACTTGTGAGTAAAGAATGATCATCGGGATGTCTATCTGGATATGACCATGTTTAACTCCATAACTTGGTCAAATTCTAATTACTTTAAAGGTTGACTTAACATTCCTTTAAGGGATATTTCAAGTGCGATCGCGCCTATCTCTGGGTGATAATCTAGTAATTCACCTTCAGATATCTCTTTAGACATCCTTCTTTAAAGTGCATGTGCTGACCATGCCAAATTCTGGGTGTCTTCCAGAGTTAACCTCTTAATCATAGTGGTTTAAACATCCTTTTCCAGGATGTTTTCCTTCGACCGTGCCTAACTCCAAACGTTAATCGAAATTTGTAAATAAGATCTCGCTTTTCTTCGGGCACAGACCTTTCGCCTAGCCTACTCTGGGAAAGATGTGGATGCTCTACCAAACTCCTGGCATGAGCAATAAAGGCGAACTGTCTCATTCAACGTTTGAGAATTTATACTCAAGCCTCCAAGTTCTTGGTTAAAGAGTTGTTTGGCGTCTATTTTGGGACACCAAATGTAGTTGAACTTCATGCGTCCGATCATGGACTGCAAAAGTCTAGTCGGCACCTACCTCTGGGTACCTACACACCTGCACCTTGCACATGTAGTTTATTTAAATATAACACCATTCACAGTGTAAAATAGTATAGACAGGTTTACGAGCTCCGATAGTCATTCCTTTTATAAAACATAAGAAATGACAGATTTTGTTTGGTTACACGGCTTTGACTAAGTATGTATAAATTTACATTCAAGTGAAATAATGTCGTAAGTGTTCATTATTCCATGCCCACGGGAGTGAGATCCCGTCACTGTTGCCAACTTGAACGTTCCATCTCCAATTTTTTCTTTGATCACATATGGACCTTCCCAAGTCGGGCCCAAGTTCCCAGGGCCAGGGAAGATTCGTTCAAGGACAAGATCGCCGGTTTTAAAGGTTCAAGTTCTGACCTTGGTATTGTAATATCGAGCGACTTGATTTTGGTGTGTAACTGCCCTCAACTCAGCTTTGTCGTGCCTCTCATCGATCATATCAAGGGACTCCAATAGGAGTTCCTCATTTTTTTCACGGATCATAGTGAGTTACTCGATGAGAAGGTACTTCGAGTTCAATCGGGATCATAGCCTCTGATCCGTAAGCTAGGGTGAATAGAGAGTGGCCAATCGATGACTTATGGGCCGTTCGGTAAGCCCATAGTGCTTATGGTAACTCATCGACCCACTTGTCCTTAGCTTTCTCCAACCACTTTTCCAGAATGGACTTGATAATCTTTTTCACTGCCTTAACCTATCCATTCGCTTGAGGGTGTGCTACTGTGGCAAATCTCTTCTTGATACTATGCCTGCGGTAGAAGTCCTTAAACTCGGCACTGTCGAACTGGGTCCTATTATCGAAAATGATCGTTTATGGAATCCTAAAATGACAGATGTTGCTTCTGACCATGAAGTTAATTACTTTCTTTGTGGTGATTATAGCTAATAGCTCCACCTCAGCCCATTTGTTGAAGTGATCAACTGCGACGATAGCGTACTTTGCGCCACCTTTAGATATCGGTAATACGCCAACGATATTGATTCCCCAAACTACCATTTGAGTTATCTCTTTTGGTGGGGCTTTCAGTATCTTGGTGAATCTCTGGCATTTATCACACTTTCTGGTTTAATCAACCGCATCTCGGGTGACAGTCGGCCATAAATACCCATACCGAAGGATCTTCTTCACTAGAGTTTACCCGTCGGTGTGGTCGTCACAGGTCACTTCATGAACTTCATTCAGGACTTGCTTGGTCTCATTATTGGCGACACGCTGAAGTATAGGTATAGAGTCTCCTTTCCTGTAAAGTACCCCTTCTTGCATGATAAATCTTGCAGCTTTACGAAGGAGTTGACGTGGGTTCGTTCTTCTTATCTGGAAATTTCCTTTCTATAGATAGTTCTTAATCGGAGTCATCCACAACTCCTTCTTAGGTTCAGCCTCCAAGATCCAATCGACATCCATATAATCAAAGCTTGGAGCTGATAGCACTTCCACCGAAACCAGGCCCATGAGCTGCTCATCTCTAGAACTAGCTAACTTAGCTAATGAGTCAGCTTCACATTTCTCTCTCTAGGAATATGCATTATCGTGTAATATTCAATATCATTAAGCAGCTAAAGGGCTTGGTTTAGATAAGGAACTAGATTTTCTCTTTTCGCCTGCCTTCAGCACTTGACATACCACCAGTTGGGAATCACAATAGATATGCAAAGTATTAACTCCCACCTCCTCGGCAATCTTTAGTCCTACAATCAAGGCTTTTTATAATGCTCCTTTGTTTGTCGCGGGAAAGTCAAGTTTCAGGGCATAACAAATTGGGTATTTCTCAGGAGTGAATAGCACGACACTGACGCTGGAACAACATTCATTAGATGCACCATCCATGTACATTTTCCACTGGACATTATGTTCTCCACTGCTCTTCAGAGTTTCATCTCGCGCAGTGTATTCAACAATGAAGTCCACCAAAACTTGACTCTGGATGGCTCTCCGAGGGTGATAGGTAATGTCGTACTGGCTCAATTCAAAGTTCCATTTTAACAGCCTTCTAAAGGTTTCGAGTCATTGCAAGATCTATCTCAAAGGCTGGTCGGTCTGAACTTTGATTGGATGAGCCTGAAAGTAGGGGTGGAGATTCCTTAAAGCGATCAATAGACAGTATGCGAGCCTTTTTAGCTTCAGATAGTTTCTTTTTTCTCTTGTCAACCGCTTACTGATGTAGGACCATTGTCGCTTTATTTGAGATTCTTCACGTATGAGTGCGGGGCTCAAAGCGTGCATCGACACTGGCAGATAGATAAACAAATCCTCATCGTCCAATGGTTTCAAAAGAATGGGAGGCCTCTCTAAGTGATCCAACAGTGCTTGGAATGCGTCTATACATTATTGCATCCAAGTGAAATTCCTTTTCCCTTTCTTGATCACATCGAAGAAAGATATGCATTTGTTAGTGGCTTTGGAGATGAATCAACTCAGTGCGACGATCTTCCCGTTTAGGCTTTGGACGTCTTTGATCGTCTCTAGGGCTTGGATGTTCCTCAGTGCTTCAATCTTCCCTGGATTAGCTTCGATCCTACGAGAGTTCACGATGAAGCCTAAGAATTTCCTTGATGCAATGCTAAATGAGCATTTCAAGGAATTGAGGTCCATCCTGTATTTAAGAACACTAAACATCTCAGCCATGTAATCAATTGATTCCCCAATCGCCGTAACATCACGAGCATATCATCCATGTATACCTCTATCAAGCATCTGATCTGGTCTTTAAACATCATGTTCACCAACCGTTGGTAGGTTTCTCCAGTGCTCTTTAATCAAAATGACATAACGAGATAGCAGTACAGTCCTAGATCAGTTATGAAGCTGGTGTATTCCTGGTCTAGTACGTGCATTAGGATTTGATCGTATGTAGAGTATGCATCCATGAACGATAGCAACTCATGTCCAACCATTGAATCCACCAGCTGATCTATTCTTGGAAATAGGAAGCTGTCCTTCGGGCATGCCTTATTCAAGTTAGAATAGTCGACGCATATACTCCACTTCTTATTTTCCTTTTTCACCAGAACTGGATTCGATTTCCATTCCGGGTATAGGTTGTCACAGAAGAAGTCGTTATCCTTCAACTTGTCTACTTCTTCTTTAATTGTGGTGGATCTCTCCGGACCTAGGCTAAGGCATTTTTGTTTCATAGGAATGCGCTTCGGATTAATATTCAATGCATGGCTCATTATCTCTAGCGATATTCCATACATGTCTGAGTGTGTCCAGGCGAACATATCCAAGTTTTCTCGAAGAAAAGCAACTAATTCTTTCATCATCCTCGCACCGAGCTGCGACCCGACCTTCAAGACCCATGTAGGACCGTCGTGGCTGATCGAAATGTTGATTGTTAGCTCGGTTGGAGCTATCCTTTCATCCAACGGCTCTTTGCTTTGATCCATATTGTTATGGAACCGACCATGCTACCCGAGCCAGGGCTCGGGCGATGGTTGCTATGCATCTAGAACCTTGATCCAAGGAGTCCTCTCTGCACCATTTCCTTTCTCTCCTCCTTGCCTCTTTTAATTCGGCGACATAGCACTCGTGGCCAAGCGACTGATCACCCTGAACTATCCCCAAACCATTATTAGTCGGGAATTTCATCATTAAACACTAAAGAGCGATGCCCGCTATGCATTTAGCAAGGGTTGGTCGGCCCAAAAAACACTATAAGCATAATAAATATCTAACACAACGAAAGGCATGACTCGCACTCTCTTGTGATCGCCCTCTCCAAGAACTATCAGTAGGTCCATGCATTCTACTGGCTCCGTAGCCATTCCATTATATCCATGGATCCGAGATTTACATAGCTTTAAGTCCTTTGCCTCTAGAAGCATCTGATCATAGTCTCTTTTAAATGGAATGTAGACTGAACTCCCACGGTAAACCAATACCTTTCTCACTACAGCAAGTCCGAACTTAGCCAAGATAAATAGCGAATCAATAGTCGGAGCCCCTACCCTGTCAGCATCCTTATTATGGGAAACGATATCATCTGCACAGTCCTAAGTTGTTTTGCTGGAGTACCGACTTGGATGCAAAACAACTCTCATTCACCGTATGTTTTAGAGCACCAATATACCGCTCCATCTCATTCCAACTCTTCTTAGCCAGATGATGTCCACCGATTATAGTATTTATCAAGACAATTCTCAAGCCACCAAGGTTCACCAACACTGGGCCTGGCTTGCCCCCATTGGGATGTCGACCCATGAGGGTTAGAATTTCCTTATCTGCCATCTTACGAGGCTTTCACAAACTGCTGCAACTTCTTTTTATGAATTAGTTCCTCGATCACATCTCATAAATGTATGCATTCATTGGTGTTATGACCATATTTCTCATGAAACCTGTAGAACTTGCCATATCTTTTCTCCTTCTCTATCGGCTTCCTTAGAGCCAGCTTTCTATACTGCTCAGTACCTTGAGTTGCCAAATAGATATTCTTTATTTAGTTATTCAACTCAGTATAGCTATCATATATAGGGGTCCTGGGACGATTCATATTTTATGGCTTTTGCTTCTTGGACCCATTATCATTATGCTTCTAACCATCATTCTTGTTGTTGACATTTATATCTACATTCCTAGAACTCCTTCTGGACTGCTTTACCACAATATTGCTCTGCATCACTTCGGCTGAATGCCTAGCATCATCCTTTCGGGGATAAGTACGTGTCTCTTCCAGGCGTAAGAACTAATTGGCCTTTCTGTAAAAGATATCCATTATCAAAGGGGTTTCATTTCCAACCATCTCCCGAAATCAGTATTGGGATGAATTCCCATGATCAGCGCAATCAATACGATGTCCTCCCGAGCATTGCTTACTTCCACCATTGCAGTATGAAATCTGTCGAATTATCTTTCAAAGACTCTCCCACTACTTGGAAGAGTTTAGAAAGTGACATCACGTCTTTCGGACATGTTGTATACATGTGGATGCTCTATGAACTTTAGCCCCAGCCGATCAAAGGATGATATGGATCTTGGTGGCAGCCGAGTGAACCACATCGTTACTACCCCCTCTAGAAATATCGGAAAATTATAACTTCTTAAAGCATCGGTATCCCTGATTGAATACATATGCCAATCATACTTCACCAAATGTTGCCTCAGATCCGTCTTCCATTATACGATGGTGTCGTTGCCATCATAAACCTGCATGGGTATTCCTCGTGTAAGATATCTTCCATGAACGGATTCCGACTTGAGGAGGAACCCCATTCATCATTCGTTTGGTGTTGAATCTTGCTTATCAGTCTCTTGACCATTTCAGCCAAATCTAGTTCAAGTGGGTTGACTGAACGACGGTGAACATAATCTACCCCAAGTGTTTGGCCCGGCAAATGCTCTCGGTTAGTGTCATGATACTTGGGTTCCCCTATCTTTGGAGGAACCGTTCATTCAGTAGCCCCTTGCACATAATCTCTCCGCGACAAATCTGTAGTGCCCGCCTGTGTCCTAGTAATATGTTCGTCGACAACACGCCCAGAAGCCAAAACAGCAGTATCACTCGAGAGTCGAGGACCGGGATTCAAGCTTATGGTTTGGTACCGAACCTCTTGATGGTTTGACACCAATCGATAATCCTTGGCCGTGGCTCGGGCCCCCTTTTGTTTTGGCTTCTCGGTTTCCTTCCTTAGCATCTTCTACTTTATATCGCTCTGCCTTTGCTCCGATGACGAGGAACTATCAGATCCCAAATCAGAAGGCGCTCTATCTCTCCTGCTCCTCATGCGACTGCTAGTTAGTTGATTTAACAAGTCCAAGCTTTGCTTCATCTATGCATTCAACTCATTGCGGCTTTCTTGGAGCTTATTTACTATATGTTTCATCATGCAGTCCATCTCAACTCTGGCGATCACATCATCTGGGCTCTGAACATCCATAGTGGTTGGCTATGCAACCTCATCAACCTGCTAGAGATCAGTCTCCTCAACATCTTCGATCAGTCTCTTTTAGGGGCCATTGTAGAATAGTCTTATGTAGATTCTTGAAAATCTAAGTAGTTAAAAATTCCAAAAAAACAAAGGAAACTAGATCTATCTCTCGGAGTTAGATAATACAATAGTAGTTGATGGATCCAAACAGGCCTGAGAATCGGTTGTTAGTGAAAGCACCAAAATGTTTGCATCATAATTGGCACAAATACCCAATAGATTGTGTAGAGAATAAAAGTGATGAAAAAGTAAACGAAAATGAGTAGAAACAATACACACAAGGATCATAGTGGTTCGGCTGATCGTTGCCTACATCCACTTGAGATTTTATTGATAATATCTCTATTTTACAACTACTATTCTTATCGCTCGGTACCACTCGGTAGCAAATTACAAGAAATAAATGCAAAGTTATTTCAGAAAAAGACCCCCAAAATGAAGCATTCTAAGACCTATTTATAGTTGTATGTTGCAAGGACGAGCTCCAGCATGTTCTCCATGATCTCCTAGCAGTTGCTCAAGTGAAGACGTGGCCAGCTCAGTAATATGGATCGTTCAGGACCGATCCATGGCTACGGATCGGTACCGATCCATAAAACTTGTCATGGAATATCTTGGTTGCTTTGAGATGGATCGCCATATCAATAACTTGATGTTTTCTCCACTTGTTTGCATTGCTTTGGGCTTGTTTTTGAGTTGATCGAATGGATCGGTGGAGAAGTAATCATGTTAGTTTCTTGCATTTGAGATGCCCAACAGTATACGGCAAGTGAATGGTCCATGGAGCTAGGGAATGTCTTTTGGTGTGAAGAGTAGGCAACATGGCTAAAATGAGCCAAGTATGGGAGGATTTTATGGATCGATACCAATCTATAGACATGGATCTGTACCGATCCATCAGGTTGATGGATCCCGGTCTTGTATCTTTGAATTCGTCTTTCCTATGTCTAGAGATCTTAATTATACTCTATTTTCTGGACTTTACGGCTATCTATCTGGGTCTTCTACCTCGATAGCTTTCAAGTTCTGTTCGTCAAGTCATTCTGGATATTGTCCGGCCAAAAGGCTGGATAATAATAATATTAGAAAGGTTATATGTTATATTTCATTTATCAAATAAGCTCGCACTAAACTTTTATGTTACTCAAAACCTTAAGAGAAAATATAGAAATCTTTTAATTTCTCTAGTGGGTGGTAGGACTGGCTTACCTAAGGATGCCCGCATGTGATGGATAACACCTTATCAGTTGTATCGTATACAACTCATAACCCATGGTCTTTGCCCTAATCTCATCTCGACCATGAGGATGATAGAAAAATCCAAAGAGATTATTCACTCGATATTTTAATATATAAATGGTAGAGGGCGGATTATATATTAAGGATTCATAATCTCTAATATATATATATATACACACACATTGAGTGATATCGATTTAGAGAACAATGTATTTCCTATGAAATATCCTCGTAATTTAAGTGTCGGACACATTTGAAATCATGTTATACGTACAATACGCATGTACTCGTTCCATAAATTCAAGTTGGGTTTCTTGCATTTCCACTTATATTATACATTCATATCGTACAAGTTTAATTTAATTATAACATTTTCTCATTTAATTAACTTATATAATATTGTTAGGTATATTATTAATTAAATCATTTATAATTAATTTAATTTATTAATTTAGTTAAAATATTTTAAAATTAAAAATTTTATTTTATTCATCCAAGATAATTTAAGATGAATATAAACTATAACACTTATAGGTTTATATAGATATATCATTATATACATTATTTATTAATTAACATTTAATTAATTTATTAATAATTATTTTTATTTAATTAAAAAATTAATTAAAAAGTTTAATTAATTGCAAAATATTTGTTTATAATTTACTTTAAACGATATGAGATATATATATATATATATTCAACTATGACTTATAGAAATATATACACATGTGTATCAATATATATATATATTTGTATGTATATACGTATATATATTTTTGTAAATAATTAACATTTAGTTAATTATTTATTTAACTAATCCAACTAATTAAATTATTGAATGATTACGAAAATAATAATTTATTTTCAAAAGCAATTTTTGAAAAAATTTATAACTTTTATAAAATTTATTTTATATTTTAAATTTAACTTTTAAATTCAAACTATATTTTTAGATTTTAAAACTGAAATTTGAAAATTAGCCGGAGGCCTAAATCCATTTGGGCCTTTATAGTTGGGTTAACCTTCTAGACTTACTCCATCATTAAGCCAATCGCATAACCAGAAAGGAGAGAATACTTGGTTATCAAACTCTAAGCCTATGTGCTACTATTCCAAATACTCAAATGATAGGTAAGATTTATTAGTTGGCTCTAAAGTGCTATTCAAGCCGTATAGATCATTAAGTCTCTGATACCATTGAAAGAACCATGTCGGTCTACAGTGGGCGAAATCGGTAGATTTCAAAAAAATCCTATTTAGACTACAGTGGGCTAGTGAACTCTAAGGCTTCACTAGATCCAATATAGTTAATTTAAATAAAATACAATTTTATTTAACTTTCTGATTTAATTTATTCAATCCATGTTTATTAAGAATAAAGTTTGAATAAGTATAAATATATCAAATATATTCATATTTTTAAAAGATGTTGAAAAATAAATGAATATAATATTATCAGATTTAAATGTAATCACAACAAGATCAAAAAGTAAAAGGATAAAAGGTGGTATCAACAATTATCAGATTCAAAATGACATGTAATAATAAATGTTTAGCATGACAAAAATTACAAAACAACAACAAGGTCAATATAAGATATTGGGATTTATATCTACTATGTACATATTCACCATTTATATGTATATATCAATTGCCCCCAATTTTATTTGATTCTGTAAGATTTATGTTTGATTACCAAATATTATGAGATCTTAAATATTAATAACAAAGATTTATTAGACAAAACTTAACATAAATGACTAACACAAATTTCAAAATCCAAATTCAAAATTAGAAATCTAAATTTGGTTTGGCAAGTTTTATTCACAATTAAGATCTAGATTGCATTTAATTAATGAAATAACCATAATGAATAAAGGATTAATATTAAATTGTAAATTTATATCTATATAATTATGATGGTAGAAAAAATTTCAATTATTCAAAGTATATATATATGTGTGTGTGTGTGTGTATGCATGTATACATATTTAAATTTAAATTGTTTAAATAGAAACATAAGGTTCACCCACTTCCATATGCTTTCATATATAAATATATAACACATACAGACGCACACACACATACATACATATAATGTTAATTTTATCACTAAAAATTAATGCAATTTAAAAACAAAACATATATAAGTTTAGAAAAGGGTGTCAGTGTATTTCATGTTTCAAAATGATTCAAATCAATAATATTTAATTCATTAAAATTACAAATTACATTTGAAAATTGTTACATATATATATTGAATTATATTTATAGATGAAATTATAATTTTACAAACATAAACAATTTCCATTTAAAAAAATGAATTAAATAAAATCTCATTATCCAATTAAATGTTTAAAATATGATGTCAATTATAATCGTAGTGAGGCAATGATATACAAACACACACATATGCACACACTTATTTATTTATTTATACATGTATATAAAGTCGTTATAAAGAGATACAACATTATATTTATACACACACACACACATACACACACATATGTTATAAAGAGAAACAACATCGTATATACACACACACACATATATACATATAAATATGTGTGTGTGTGTGTGTGAGGAGCATTCAATAGCACCCCAAATAATGCAGCATCCCAAGTGTCCACTGATTTCAACCACAAGCTCCAAATTAAAAAATAGCACTTACTCTCTCTTCCCACTGGTGCTATTATTTAATTCGGAGCTTATGGTAAAAATCAGGGGGCATTTGGGGGTGCTATTGAACCTATATATATATATATATATATATATATTCATTATAAAGAGATACAACAAAATATAAATATGAAAAGGAATTTTACCTTTATGGATCTAGCAAATAAACACACCTTGATAGGAGATTTCTCCTTAGATCTCTTAGTAAATCCACACCCAGCTTTGCAAGAGAAGGATAAACCACTTAATTTTATCTTTATTTGATGTTTTCATTTAATTTTGAGTTTAATTTTTTTGGAACTTTATCATGGTATTTTTACCCATAGATAACGAGGAGGAGAGAAAAAAAAAGTGAATGAAAAATGAACGAGAGGAGGAAATGAATTGGTGGATTTGTTTTAGTTGAAAGAATGGAACATTTTCATTCTTTTAATTAAATCTCCCTTAATTGATTCCTTTAATTCTCTCTCTCTGCCCCTTCCTCGTCTCTCTCTTCTCATGACTTGGTTAGCCAAATATGCTATAAAATGGCACAAAATTTCCATAAATCCCTTCATGTAATTATCTTTTATTTAAACCCATTCACAGTTGCATTGATATCGTATATCGGTGCGCACAAATAAATCTTTTATATCACAATCTAACAAATTATATAATAGAAATTAAACACCTTTATTATGAACAATATTTGCTATAGAGTTAGATATATGTAATAAATTATATAATTGCCCCTATGACATACCCCCAACTCTCTTAGATTTTACGTTATATTTTTCATAATAATATAGGTCAATGAAATTTAGCTAATATGAGTCCAAATGCAAGACCACTAATAAGAATTATTTAGTAAACATTACCCTATAAAATTGTAGCTATGATATCATATTTCCTATAGTTTAGTTAGTTACCTGTGTAATTATTGAAAAATAAGAGTACATTGGGGTAATTTACTTTTAAGAAATTTTCTAGATACACGTTCCAATGCTTGTACATATTATAATCCCTATTGTAATTTTTTGACTTGTATCTTTAAGCGCTTTGGGGTTAACTTAACAATCATACAAGAAGTAAATAAGGGATATGACTTGCAAATGGACATATCAATCTGCAATATAATGCATATTCCTACTTGCTTTAAGCCTTATCTATCATATTATTATACCATATTTTAATGAAGGTGTTTTTTACAAGTAAATGAGACTGAAGAGACTACGACTAGTTCAACCCCAAAAGGAAATACATATAACCGAAAAGGATGGTCTAAATGACAGCCCCCAAGCCTTAAATAAGATTAACAAAGCTATAAAATCTAGACTCGAATGTATAAAGTCTGAAAGGATCGACCTGTTTATAAGTACCTACTAATAAGTGAGTATCGAAGCTGAAGGAAGCAGTATTCCAAAGGAATAAAGCCTCAGCATAAGTAAGCTAAACCTAAAGAAATATGCAAGAGTATTATAATACTACGACATCTCAACCATTCAGATGCATTCCCTAGATATACCTGAAGAGAAGGCACCCACGAAGTACACGTCATCTATTTGTGTGTTGTATTTAGAGCAAGCTAGATCTTTGCCAAATCTTAGCAATTTATCATCTAAGCTCAATAATGCAAGCCATGACATCGATTTGCATCTACTCCAAATAGTTATAAAGAGGGACAAAATACAACGTTGAAAGAATCTTTTGGTAGTGGCATAAGTCAAATACTAAGAATAAATTGCACTTCTCTATATGGGAGTTTTAGTAAAAACTCATTAATGGAAGACTTAGCTAACTCGGCATTGCAATAGCCTTTCAGCCTCGGTATAAGACACTAAATTAGGAAAGGACAATGTGGACATAAGGATTAAGCCTGAACCACTATAAATCTCAATGTCTCTTTATTGCTTTCATACTTTCTACTTTTGGTTTAACCTAAGATATTCTACTCGTAGCATATGATATCAACTCTAGGTCTTGAGATTAGATATGAAAACATGAATTAACATCCATCAATATCCACTTGTTTTCGATAACCAAATTATTGAATCTTAATATCAAAACGACGGACTAAAGCTTGCCCTTCTGTCTTTCGCATGTTGGTGCTAAGAAAAATCACACTAACACTTTTGTTGCTAGAAGAAGGCCTCGACTCTTTGTTTCCTTATCCAGAAAAAACTAATTTATCAATGAATCATGCACAATTCCAGTAGTGAAAGTAAAAAAGGAAGATTTTAGCTCAAAACTGCCCCTTAACAGTCAAATTCAGCTTATTGAAGAAGACAACAATGAACGCCTAGCAAATATTGTTTCGATTAAGGATAAAATAAAGAATACGATCCTATCTATGAACTTTTGGATTTTCAGATCAGATAGCTTTTAGGATATTTCTAGGATTCACTTCAAGAATTGACTCAACTCAGAAAAATTAATAAGGAAATAAACGATGAAATAAGGGACTTAAGCATCAAATTGATGATATATGAAGATTAAGCACAACATACCAGAAGGCCTTTTCCTACAACTTCGACCAATGAACCACGAAAGAAACTAAAAAGGGAGAAAATCCTTACCCCCCCCTTAATGATACTTTGTCCCATATTTTTCGAAAGACTTAAGACAATCTTCTTTACCTAAACTATCCTCCATTGAAAAGAGAAAGTCCAAAAGTGAAAACTACTACATTTGTCATCACATGAATGGACATAAAACGGATATGTATCGAAAGTTTTGCCATGCCGTTGAAGGAGATCCAAAGGGGAGAACTTTTAGAATTTATTAAAAAATAGTTCTAATGGTTCACCTTACTTTGTTTTATTTCCTATTTCAGGAAAATAATATATTGGACTTGCTCTCTCGATGCTGCGTAATATAAATATTTCTTATTTCAACTAATGCAACCATCACTTTCGGAATTCTATATTTTAGAAAAATACAAGGGGAAAGTTATAATCGAGAAAATTAGATCTTTTAGAAAACTTTATACTCTCACGTTCTCATATCATTATTACCAGATTTTAGAATTCTCAATCTCTTATCCCAATATTCCTCATATGATCTTCGATGTTTATGGATCTCTTATCTCATTATTCTTTATATGGCCATCAGAATTTAAGGATTTCTTACTTCGGTATTCTTTATATGGCCTTCATGGATTTCTTATTTCGATATCTGGTCTTCGTGGTTGTTTTGGTAACCTTATATTCTAATTCTTATATGGCCTTTGGAAGAAAGTCCCTTTAGCCAGGTTTATATCTAAGGTCCTATAATATTAGTTAGTGGGCTTTGCCCCACATCATTTCTACTTCTTTTCATATATCCACTTTTTATGATTATGGAAACTTCTTGTAAGATCAGATCTTAAGTCTTGATTACAAGTTGTACACCTAAATGTCCTAACCCAAAAGGTTTTCAAAAAGAAAACTGTATGCGAAAAATAGGACTATGTGTGTAGGAGATCCCCTAAAGGACTGCCTTGTAGAACTTTTCAAAAGAAAAGGGAAAATCGATATTTAACTTCTTCACCGAGGGTACATTTCTTCGAAAATAAAGGCTTTTCTTGGCTCGGTGCCACGTGATAGTAGAAAGTGCGTTACTCCACCAAAGCCTAATAAATACAAACTATTTTAATGGTTAATTCTCACGATAAGTGGATGTGATTCCCTAGTAATAATATGTTTCCAAAATATTTCCACAGTCTCAAACCTTTATATAAATAAAAAAATTGGCTAGGTCACCTCAAGGAAGAGAGGGCTGACCTTTGAGTGATTAGCTCCCTATATACCTCCACAGTAATGCGCTCATAGTGAAATTCTCACCAACCCCAGTGAGAGAAGGCCATATCACCTGGGTTCTACTACCGGCTGCTACATAATAAATAAGATTGCATGCAAATAGAAAAGGCCTTGGATAGAATCCCAAGCAAAGTTATATGAGAAAGGCATTTGGTAGAGCCCCAAAACAAGAAATATATTAAGAATTTTGATAGATTCCAAGCATAGTTGAATAGTCACAAGGTTAGCACCGAAGATATATTGAGAAGTCTGGGTAAATTCCAAGCATTGTTGTAGTGCCATAAGGTTAGCACCGAGGATATATTGAAAAGGTTTTGGTAATTTTCGAACATGGTCGGCCATGCCAACAGGCTGACACTAAAAGTATTGATTACAAAATTGTTTTTAATTTGAAATTATTAGTCATAAGACTAACTTTAGACAAAAAGATGAAAGCATCAAGGGATGCTATAATATAAGCAACATGGCATGCTATTTAGATAGGCTCGGTGAGACCCAAGAGCCTATTAAGTTGTTGCTTGATGCCAACGGTTAAAATTATTAATACCATTGATATTGAATTTGATGGCAACAACTACGTAAATATAAGTACAAATATTTTTTCAAGTTCTATAAAATATTTTGCAGGATATTGCATAGGTTTATACAAGTACATAATAATCAAGTTTGAAGACTGATCGGTAAAGAGACTAGGGATCAAGACTCAGAGATGATTAAGGCAATTGAAAACTCATGAATTTAAAGCCAAAGACACGAAGAGTTCAAGATTAAAGATAATTTCTAATATGCATTAGATAAAAAATTTAAATTTCTTAAATAGAAACTTTCTTTTCTTTGAATACACTCTCACCAAAAAGCATTTAAAAACCATTTTTTAAAATGATTTTACAAAATATCATAATTTTGTAACACTTTAAAAGTGTTGTTTTTTAATCAAAATACAAGGGTATGTTGACATACCCTTCCTAATTATGTCGACATATGTACCGATGAAAAGTTTTTAAATTTTTTGAGTGGTTGTGATTTTTGTCTCCATTTTGCGAATAGACATGTCCCTTCAAACACTATATAAAGGAGACTGGAAAACAAATTTCAATAACTACTTTCTCTCCATTCTTCTTACTCTAAATTCTCATTATATATTTATCAAAACCCACTTTCTATTCTATTCATATTCACTCAAATTCAATCTCTACTTCACTACATTCATATTCACTCAAATTCAATATCTACTTCACTACATTCATATTCTATAATCTACTCATACAAATTCAATCTCTACTTCACTACATTCATATTTTATAATCTACTTGCAGTTTTGCGAGCATTCTCTCACCAGTTTAAAGATCATAGTGCTATAAAATGGCTATATGATATTATGTACCCAAGTTACAACTATTTGTTTGGAATCAACATCTCTCTACTACTATTTTGTGTGGGCATGCTTGTTGTCCGTTCAAATCAAGTGGGTGTGCTTGTTTCCCATTCAAATCAAGTGGACATGCTTGTGCCCATTTAAATCAAGTGGGTAATCATGTTGGCCGATAAAATCAAAAGAGTTTACATTGAGCTCGGAAAGTCAGAAGGGTGAATCTTGCTGTATTGAAATCAAGATTGTATTCCGGTTTGCTTGCTACCTGATTAAAGTGGGTGGTTGAAATGAAATATGTACAAATACTGTATAGGACTGGATGTAGGATTGGTTAATCCAAACCAATTAAAAACTCCTTGTGTCATCTCTCTTACTTTTATTTTAATTTTTACTTCATTTATATACATCTGTGACTACTTATGAATATATATCTGTGTTGATTATCTGTGTTTTGATTTAAATCTTGAAACTAGTTAGAAAAATTCTATATAAGTTATAAAGAACCATTCACCCCCTTCTAGTGTTATAGTAGCCTTAAGATCCGTTCACAATAGTATAATTTATACTACGCCATTTCCCACATTTCCTATCAAAGCTTTAGGTTTTCGAAAACTCATTATTTGATTTTCTGTAAATTATAAATAACTAGTAACACTAGTAATATGTTATTTGACATTTTTTGAAGAAAATGAAAGTTGTAAAATCCTTATGTTACCCTCAAATAGATTGAGAATTAATAACATTGAAAAGTCATTTGAAAATTTGAAAGTGTGTAAAGTAAAATTGTAGGAACAAGTATGTTATACGGTAGATAACGAACATACATCTAACAACCATACATCACCAATCAGAAAGACAAATGGATACTAAAAATATGCTCAAGACACATGACTGGAAATTTGAAGATCTTAAAAGGCATAATTTACAAAGATGGAGGAATAGTTAATTTTTGAGATAACTCAAATGGATACATCATCGGCATCAGCAACATCGATAACTCTAAAAACTCCAATTATTTTTAACGTTTTGCGAGTTAGGAATTTAAAAAATTATCTACTCAGCATTAGTCAATTATGTGATAAAAGTTTTAAAATTAAGTTTGAAAAAGACATTTGCCACATCGAGGATAATGAGCCTAGAATTATTTTTGAATGAGTTAGGAAACGTAATTTTTACATTTTGAGTGTGAAAGTGTCTAATGGTAATCTCTATCTTATGGCCGAATATAGTGACCCTTGGATTTGGCATAAACAATTTGGTCAATTAAATTTTAAACATTTATCCAAAATAGTCAAATATGAACTTGTTAAAGGATCTCCAAAAATGAGTTTTAGTGTCAATAACCTATGTGATGCTTGTCAACTTAGAAAACCTCACGATGGTTTGTTTAAATTAAAAGACATGATTTCGACTACACATCCCTTAGAACTCCTTCATTTAGACTTTTTTGGACCATCACAAGTACAATCAATAAATCATAATAGGTATATTTTCATAATAGTAAATGGATTTTAAAGATACACTTGGACACTATTTCTTAAACTTAAGAGTGAAGAATTTGAAATGTTTAAAACTTTCACTAAGAAAATTCAAAATCAAAAGTCAATTAAAATTAAGAAAATAAGAAGTGATCATAGAGGATAATTTGAGAATGAAAATTTTGAAAAATTTTGTAATAAGAAAGGAATTACGCATAACTTTTCTTTTCCTATAACTCCTCAATAAAATGGAGTTGTGGAACGTAAAAATAGAACTATACAAGAATGCGATAGGACTATGTTAAATGATAGTGATTTACCTAAAAAATTTGGGTTGAAGTAGTTGTTATAGAACATTATATTTTGAATAAAATTTAATAAAACCGTTAACCAAGAAAACACCTTATGGATTATTTTTTAATAAAAAGCCAAATTTATCTTATTTTAAAAATTTTGATAACAAATGTTTTATATTAAATACGAAAGATAATTTAGACAAATTTGATGCAAAATCGAATAAAGGTATATTTATTGGTTATTCGAATAGAAGTAAAGCATATAAGGTTTTTAATACTAGAACTAATACTATTAAAGAAACTTTACATATTGCATTTAATGAAAATTTTAAAACTTGTACTGGTAACGATAAGGAAGAGAACCTTGATCCTAGTAAGAATAATGAGATTACAACAATGAAAATAATACCGTCGATGGTTCAAATACAAAAAATCAAGTAGAACAAATTCTTTGGAAGACCATCCTAAGGAAAATATTTAGGAAGCATAGAGTCAGTTGTAAAACTAGAAATCAACTAAATAAAATGAGTAATGTAGCGTTTATTTCAACTAACGAACCTAAAAATCCAAAAGGAGCATCATTAGATGATTTGTAGATTCTTGCCATACAATAAGAATTGAATCAGTTTGCTCAAAATGATGTTTGGGAATTAGTTCCACAAGCAGAAAATCAATATATAATTGGAACTAAGTGGGTTTATAGAAATAATTCAAATGAACAAGGAGAAGTCATAAGAAATAAAGCATGTTTGGTTGCGCAAGGATATAGCCAAGAAGAAGAAATAGATTTTGATGAGACCTTCAGCCCTGTAGCCAGATTTGAAGCCATAAGAATGCTACTCGCTTTTGCAAACCATAATAATTTTAAATTATTTCAAATGGATGTCAAACATGCATTTCCAAATGGTTTTATTAAATAAGATGTATATGTTGAACAACCCCCACATTTTGAAGATCAAAAACTCCCTAATCATGTTTACAAATTAAAAAAAGGCATTATATGGTTTAAAACAAGCACCTAGAGCTTGATACAAAAGACTAAAATTATACTTTATACAATCTAATTTTGAAATAGGCTAAGTAAATAAAAATATGCTAAAGAATTAGTAAAAACATTTGGAATGTCTAACATAAGTGGTAAACCAACACGCATGGTAACCAGTGAGAAACTTAACAGTGAAGACAATTCAAAAGACGTTGACCAAAAATTATATAGAGGTATGATATGATCTTTACTCTATATCACTGCTAGTGGACCCGATATCATGCATAATGTATACCTATGTGCAAGATAGTTAAGCCTAAGGAGACAAATCTAAAAGCTATAAAATATATCTTATGATATGTTAACAACACATTTGACTATGGGCTCTTCCATCAAAAAGAAGATTCATTTGACTTAATATCATATAGTGATGTCAATTATGTTAGATGTAAATCTGACTGAAAAAGTACAAGTGGAACCTGTCACTTTTGGTACACTCATTTGTCTCTTAGTTTAGTAAAAAAACAAAACTCTATATCTCAATCCACAACAGAGGCAAAATATATATCAACAGCATTAGCATGTTCGTAGGTTATCTATATTGATGTGCACGTAAATGTGCATATTTTTACTTCAATATTTAATCTAATTTAATTAAATAAATAAGCATATATGGTGTTTTAACATGTTTAAACCAAAATTCAAATTATTTTCAAATCATCATTTATTCATCCTCATACAGGGTCAAAATGGTCATTTTTGTGCATATATTAATTTTGAGAATATTTATTTGTGCATTTTATTTTTATTTGTAGGAATTTGAATTGAAATTACAAGAGGCTTCATGGAAAATATGCATGCACAAGAGAAGACAAGCAAATGAAGATGAAAATAATTCAATTCATGCATCATGGAGGACCTTACCTACCCACTTACCTTAACCTGCAATTAGAAGCTAGTGCACATGTTAATGGAGCTTATAGTATCATGCACATTTAAATGGAGGATTATCTCATGCTAATGATAACTTGGTGGCTACACTTCCTCAAGGGTATTTTGGGTAGTCCCTAAAAATTTACATTAGGGTTTTAGGCATGTATAAATACCCATATGTTCATGTAATTAAGCTCTTAGCCTCCTCTTTAGTTAGTTTAGTTTTAGGCTCAAAAATAAAATATAAACTCTCTTTTCTTTTTAATGGCTTCTTAGCCTTCTTTCATGTAATTTCTTTTTTATGCAATTTTAATACATGCTCTTTTCTTTGTTGTTTGTTTCATGTTAGTAGTGTAGATCTCTTTATTTTATGCAAGTAGCTTAACTTTTATTTTATTTAGCCCTCGTTTTCTTCTTGTTTTTGTTTCATGTTGAACTCTACATTTGTTGAAATGATAATAAATACGAGAAGCTAAACCCCTTTAGTTTAGGGGTAATGAAGCTCTCTTAATCATGTAGATTCAACATTTTGATAATTTTTGATCTCTTTTTGTGCTTAATGGAAATGTTTGATGTGGATAAATTTTGTTGTTTAAGCTTTGAATTTGATAGCCTATGTTGTTGACACCAAATAGGCTGTGCTTAAACAAACATAAACACAAATTACCTCTTCATCTACATATGATTATGGTAATGAAGTGAATATTAAAATCAAATTTGATGGTCTATTTTTCTAATCAATAGTTAATAGATCATGCTTAGAATAGATTTTATTTTTAACTTCATTGTCATTTTTCATGAGAGTTAGAAAGTGGTTTAGTGGTTGTGTTATAGTTTGATGATTTATGTTGGGCTAATTAATAGCACAAATAGACCATTCTTATAATAAACACATTAACTAAAGTCACTAATGTCCAAAAAAGAGAGATGATAATTTCATATATGTTGATTTATGTGATCATGAGAAGGGATTTGCCTCTAAATTGCCTTCAAACTCTCATATTTTTATCCATTTTCTTTTGCTAGTTTATTTACTTTTTTTAGCTTAAAACATCTCAAATTCTTGGTTTAATTTTATTGAGTAGAAATTTTAAAATTAATACAATTCCCTGCGGATCGACCCGTACTCGCCATGTACTAGAATTGTACGTCGTGCGCTTGCGGTAATTTTTAATTAAAATTTGATCGGCTATTTTCTAATCCAATAGGAAATTAGCCAGTTAAACAAGTTTTTGGCGCCGTTGCCGGGGAATTAATTTGATTTTAATTTCTATTCTTCGAATTATTATTTTTGTGTGTTTCATTTTGTGTGTGTGTTGCATTTAAAAAAAAGAAAAAAAATTATATGTTTGTGTGTGATTTTTGTGGCATTTTATTTGTGTGCTTATTTTTCTTGTTGTTTCCATTTGCATTTCCATATTTAAAAAAATACACAATTTCATTTGAAAACGAAAAAAAATTATTTCATTTTCAATTACATTTACAATTTCTAATTTACATTTTCAATTACAATTTCAAAAACTGCTCTCTGATTCAAACTGTTGCTCTGTGCACCTCTCTGGCCAGAGATCTTCAATCATCACTGTGCAAACTACTGCATACCATAACTCATCCTAGACCACCATTATACAACTACACCCTACTACTCCTCCTAATTTTTGCCTAACACATTTCACTGCCAAGAACACCAACATCTTCTCAACATCATTGCCTACTGCCAGCCTCACTTGCACCATTGCTCTGACTAAATTGACTTAATTTCCATACAACACTTCACTCTCCTCTACAGTCATCAACACATCAGACCATTTCACAAATCACTGTCATCAAATAACCATCATCCATCCTCAAATAATCAACTACATATCCCCACTATTCAACCCTCCAACCACCAACTGTTGCTTCCTCATTTAAACACTCATATACATCCATCATCTACCCCGCAGTCACAACTGAAGACATACAAACCTCTGTCACAAACCATCATCTCACTACTGCAATTCATTCACCCACCAGAACCAGCAACAACTCAGTTACCAAACCACAATTCCTATTTCATCACACAAACCCACTACACATCATACTGTCCATCATCTCTTCAAGCCCATACTTGCTACACATCACAGCAGTCACTGCAATACTTCCACTTCTTATACCACTTCTCATTTACTGCATTTACTCAAATACCACTTCTTATACAACATTTACTGCATCATTCTTCCCATCAAACACCACCTGACATACAACCATCTCAACATACCACTACATCAACATCATACCACTACATCAACATCTACATTGCTTCGTTTGCCTCATTTTCTTACCATCAACATCTACAATCCATTAACATCTACATTACTTCACACTGAACATCTCAATTCTCCATACAAGCCACCACTCAACAATAACTGCTGCACATCCCCAGTTTTGTCAACTACATCACTTCCATTCAAGCTGCACTTCATCTTATCCAGCCAATTCATCCATTACTGCCTGGCCACAGCCCACCACTGGCCACGGTAATCACTTTAACCACACCACACATCAAAGACAACCATTGCCTCTTCAAGCTCCAGCCAATAACACTACCAACACCACACATTCAATCCAATTCAACCTGCCATTACAGTCAGAACCACCTCTTGTCATCACAGTGACAGCATTGTACATCAATCCCGTACACCACTACCTTCCTCCAACAACATAACAGTGATCACCTCCTTGCATTGCCAACATTTACAAACAATTAGTGACATCAACTCCACATTTCTGAACATTCACTTCTTCCCTTCCCCTGTTAACATTGCTTCAGCACCCTTACCTACCCTCTTCAACATACCACATTGCCTTCAAGTGCAACAACCACATTACAATCATATCCCACCCCTCTATCACCCAGCAATATCCCCACATTACAACCACAACCAATTGAAACACTTTAATACATACTGTTCAGTTACCACCATCAAAATACCACCAGAACTACAAACATAAAAATAAACTGTGTCATTCATCCTCCTTGTTCACCTAACACTTCTGTGCACATCCTTGCATCACACCTCCTTCACTGTGCCCTGCCATCACTTCCATCAACATATCAATACTTCACAACATCTCACCAAAACATCTCCCTCTTCTACAATCATTTCACATCACCTTGCAAAACTGTCATACAACTTGGTTCACATCACCTTGCAAAACTGTGCCACACTCACTATTTCAACAAATATACCGCCTAACCATTTCCCCTGCCATTATTAGCTCCATCCCCTTCTTCAACATACCATTCCACCAATTCATGCCACCTCTGCCACACTGAAATAATTGTCTTCACTAACCTCAAACATCATCTCATCTCCACTCAATTCCTCCACATTGCTTGCTTACATTACATTCACCATATTTCCAAACCTCGAAACTCGCTGACCACTACTATTCCAACCAAATAGCCCATCACCATCCTAGTCCTTTCGACCCACAAACAACCTCTTCCCTACCTGACCCCCCTCTACCAAATGCTAAGCTTAACTGCACACATCCCATTCCCTGCTGCAACATACATTGTGACCACTTCCTGCGACTTCATCATCCCAAATCCTCTATCGCAACTCGTAGACCATCGCCGCAACCTAATCCTAAATCCCAAATTACTACCGCAAATCACCAACCTCATCGCCTTCGAAGCACCATGATAAACCACGAACACGAGCCCGGGAATTTACGAAGTGATTCGTGAAATTTACGAATTTGGGAAATAGGGAATTTGCGAATTGAGAATTGATTTCTAGAATTGAGTAGGGGAATGTATGAAGTAAGAAGAAGTGTAATCGCGTAAAATAAAAGAGAGGGATGGTTAACGTATTGGGCCGGGCTGTGTTTAGAGTTCTTCTTTCTTTTTTTATTTTTATTTAAATTTGTTTAAGCTTTAAGTACTTCTTCCTCTTTTTAAAAAAAAACAAACAAACAAATAAGCACGTTTTCATTTGTTTTGGTTTCATTTGTTTTGTGTTAGTTTCAATTCTATTTGTTTTCATTTGTTTTAGTTTTTTTCTTTGATATATATATATATATATAATTTTATATACCTTGATTCACTCCTTTATAGGTTGTCAAAGTAGAAAATCGCAAGGAAATAACTGCTTGGTTGCTTATAAAAAAAATTGCCGCTTTTAAAATAAATTGCTAATACTTCTGCACGCTCTGGTATCGTGTTCTCATCCCTTGTTTTTATTTGCTTTACATTGTTGGTTGCTTGCATTTTAGAAAAAAAATTCAAAAAAACAAAACAAAAACAAATTTCATTTATAGTTGCATTGTTAATACAAGTTTAATTTCAGTATTGTATTTCATCTTAAAATTTGTTAATAATAACGGTTAGACATTTAACTTAAGGGTGTCACGAGCTCACCTAGGGCTTAATTATATATTGACAAGTTATCTTCTTTGAACAATTTATTTTCTTAGTGTCTAGGCTATGGTAGAGCAATAACCATTTATAAATATTATGGTGATTTCCAAATATTATAGTGGTTGTTTCTCTGAAATATTTTATGGTGCAACGATAAATTATGTCCATCACCTGGCTAAGAAATATTTTGTTGGATTAAGACAAAGTGTGATTATACAATTTTGGGTTAAGAGCTACTTAAGATAGAAAATTTGTAATTAAACATTTGAATTCATTTAGTTGCATTAGTTCATGCATATTTAAGAAAAGAGATTCAAAAGCCAAAACTAAGAAAATTATAAATATTTCTTAACTTAGTTTTTAAATCCTTTTCTTTAAAAAATTTCAATCAAAATCAAAAATCTAAAAAAAAAATTTAAGTTAGTTTTTTTAGAAAAATCCAAAAAAATATAAAATCTTTTCAAAAACAAAAAACATATAAAAAAATCAAATTTCCCTTTTGAAAAATAAATTTCTTTTGGTAAATAGTTTTCCTTTATAAAAAAACTAAAAAAGAAAAAAAAGTTTTGAAAATGTCCAATCAGTTTCCCTACTCACTTGAATTTTACAATAGTTGTGAAAATCAATATAATCCATATATTTAATTCCAAATTCTTATGGATATTTTAATAACAACTATTGTATAAACAATTTGAATTTTGAACCACAAAATTTTCAAAATGATGACCAACCCTCAAATCTTGAAAATAGCATTGAAATGATTTCATCTTTACTTGAACTCTCTACACAACCAAATCAAAGGATAAATGATTTGTGTAACTCATATTTGTGCAATGATTCAAGTCAAAATTTTCAAAATAATCAAAATTTGAATTCACTTCAAAATTCAAATGATTTTGATTATAACTCATGCCAATACAACTTCGAACTCCAAAATGATTTTCAAAGTCAAAACGAAAATGTGAACCACTTTTCAAATAATTTTGGCAATGAGAATAATCTCGACTATAGTTCAATGGACAATTTTTGTTCTCAACAATTTCAAATTGAAAATTCTCAAGTTAATAATTATAAATTAGATTTTGTCGAGAAAATGGACGAAATTCACAAAGATCACATAGATTTGTTGTTTGAAACATGTATGAAACAACGTGAGCAACAAAAGCAAATCCCAACGTATGACGAGTCAAATAATAATCCACCTTTTACCAAAATTGATGATTTTCAAATAACAACTTCTGAAATTGAAAATGACAATCTTAATGAAGTTGTTGAAAATACGGTAATTGAGTTGGATTTCAATTCTTTTAAGAGTGTGGAACCAAATTTAAAATTCGATCTTCCTTTCTTCGTTTTTGAAAATTTGAATGCAACAACTTTAGATTTTGAAATTGATACATGCAATGAAGTTGTTGATAATCCAACGAAGGAAGACAAATTTAGTGAACACAATTTTTTCGAAGATGAGTTGTTGAATTCTGAATGGGAAGATTTAAATCACCATTTTGATTTTGAAATCAATAATTATGAAGATGTTTTCAATGATAACTTTGAATTTCAATTTGGTGAAAATAAACTTGAACTGTAATCAATTGTTTTATCAACCCCAAAAATCATCGAAAATAAAACAACTCATTCGACTTTTAATAAAACGACATTCGTTTTTCCAAATCAACATTCAACTTTGAAATCTTTTATGGTTTGGTTTTCCGAGCTTAAGCTGTGTCTCTCACACTTGACGAGACAAATGAATTGGTCTTTGGAAGACCGTTTCATCTATTATTTAACGGTATATTTTCTGATGTCATGTAAATAATAATCTTTTCATTTTCATGTAAATATAGATCATATTTTTTATTTTTTTTTATTTTATTTTCTCCTTTGACTTGGGTTGACTATGGGGACACAGTCAAAATCAAGTGTAGGGGGAGTCTCATCTTCATTTTTCATTTTTCATGGTTTATTATTTTCATTTTCTTTCCAAAATTAAAAATTCAAAAAAAAAATCCCAAAAATAATTTCCTTTTAGCATTTTGATTTATTTTTGAAGAAACACTATAAGATAAGTATGAATTTTGGTTATTAAATTGAAATTTTTCTCTTAACAAAAATAAAAAGAAAGTTTTATTACAAGTAATGATGGTTTAACTAGTATATAGGAAGATTCATGGGCGATAATTATGAAGTATATCCTAATTGAAAATCATTGTTTAAAAAAGGGGTGGATTTAAAGAAAAGGATATAACATTTTTTATCTTCTAAGTTAAATGGTGCTAAGATGATTTTGCAAAACTCTGTCTTCAAAAAACAAAAATATATATATAAAAAAACAAAACAAAACAAAAAATTATGTGTATATATATATTTTTAAAACACCTAGAGTCGTGTGTTCACACGCAAGTGTGTACACTCGCCATGCTCTGTACCCTTCTCACATAAGCCCGAAAGGCAGTGCAGATCGGTATATCTGGCCTCGGTTTATCTGAGTTAGGTGTATGTATATAAAAATTCTTTTTATTAATAATGCCTATAGTCGATAGGTGTAAACACTTATGTGTTCACTCGCCACGCTCTGTATCCCCCTCATGTAAGCCTTCAAGGTAGTGCATGGGTAATATATCTGGCCTCGGTTTTCTGAGTTAGGCATATGTAAATATTGTTAATATCAATAAAATTTTCAAATAAAGAGAGAGTAAGCAATTGAAATCCAAGCACTATTTTTACTTGTTTGATTTTAATTGTTATTCAAAAAGAAATGAAAATACCACTTTGATAAACTTTGAAAATCAACTAAGGATCCATTTCATAGATGATGGCTAAGCACCGAAGGATAGATGCCATAGAACTTTGTTTAGTAGGCTCGGTAAGAACCAAGGACATAGTAGATTATTGATTTACAGAATGCTAGATGCCAAGGACAAAACACCATGAAAACTCAAATGGTTGCCTTAGTAGACCCCGAGTCTGAAGTTAGCATACGTACATCAAAAGAATAAAAGTAAATAGGTTATGGGTTTTTAAGTTTCGACCATTTCAATTAGAAATTAAGGTAAAAGAACTCGGTAAGACCTGAGAATGTTGGCTAAGATGCCTAAAGGTTTTGAAGTTTATCAAAAGGGAAATGAATGTTCTCCATAAATAAGATATGAGTATGAAAATAGACACGAGATATAAAAGTTCTCAGAATAATGTTATCGACAACCATAGAGGTTTAAAAAATTATTGTTTATCTCATAAATTCGGTAGAATATGAAACATAAGCATACTAGAGTATAGAAATAGCATATAAGGCTAAGTATATAAATTCTGAAGTTCGATAGAATAATATAAACAGTAAAAGCGACCAAAAGCGCTCATATATGAAGTTTTCGATATCGAAAGGACAAGAGTTCCTTTATGTTAGACAAGACAATAACATATTTATCATGACAATATAAGCTGGCCAATATATATATATGTGTGTGTGTGTGTGTACGTATGTATGTATTGGCCAGCTTATATTGTCACGATATTGAAACAATTATGTTATGGTCATAAAGTGAAACATCTTTAGTTATTTCTGAGGGAGAGCTCCCTAGAACTTGAACATCTCCCAAATGTCATATTAAAGTAGTCAGGCTTACCCTCCAGAGACCCAGAATAATTGAATGAGGAGTGAGAAATGTATCAATACGAAGACTTGTATTTTGTACTATTCTCATAATTCGGTCAAATTCTCCCTTATCTAAAATAAAAGATAAGTACAGTGGAACCCCATAAGCGACTGGAGATTCGAATACGTATTCATAATAGCTTTCAATTTAGAGGAGGCGATCAGGCATTTGGTTTGTTTAACTTACGACTTTAGCAATGCCTTCATCGGTAATTTTCTTGAAGTGGTTTTTTTGTACGAAAATTCATAATTTTAGTCCATGTTTTCTTATACTGACTAATGGGAATGACTTTCCCAGCTTTAAGTTCCACCAGAACTTCAGCTAATTTCATAACTGGAGCCGAAAGTGGACTCTTCATGATTATTCTTCGATTCCATGTATAACCATGGCCTTGAGATACAACTTTCATTTAAAGAAAGGAGCGGAGTCTACTCAAACCTCTACCTCTTCACCATTCACTTCTTTCCCTTCCTTATGTCGGGGCAGTAGCTACTGTAACAGACTAGGAGTCCTCGACGACCTTGAATTCTTTAAGTTTAATTTTAGAAAGTTCTTCATTAGCATCGTCCAACCGCTGATAAAGGTTGGCCACCGAGTCAAATAGATCCATAACCAACTCTTCGAAGTTTGATCTAAAAGCGGTATAACCTCTGGAATAGACTCGATATGTTCTTCGAATTCTTTTATTGTCTATTTGTGGTATTTTGTTCTCTTTTAAAAGTTCCAAGTGGCAATAATCTGAAGCCAATTTAGAATTAAGAAAGCCAACCTAAGTTTCCATGCCTCAAGTATTACTTGAACAAGTTGCATTTTGGCAAATTTACTATCATAAGCCCTTTTGAATACAAGTGTGTTCTTGCTCATTGCTTAAACAGTCCGGGCATATAAAACCCTGGTAATAGTAAAACGATACATAAAGTCAAAAGGAAAGCTAAGAGAGAAAGTTAATTTTCATTACGATTAAAGGATCACAAATGCTAAAAATTATAGGAGAAATACACGACATCATAATTCTCTAAAGACCGAATTTTTCCTCACTATGAAGAATTATCCTAGACCCCTAGACTTAACCTCGGCAAGCATCCTCGAGGGCTTAACCATATCAAAAAACAAAAGATTTTCCCTAACCCCATCTTAGGAATTGAAAGCTCAGAAAATAATCTCTAGGTTCTGGCCTTGATACCATAACCGGAATTTATTTAGGAGTAGAGTTTCTCTTGGAAGACCCCTCTTTGGAAAAAGCCAAGGGAGAAGGAGCATGAAACCTTTGAAGGAATTAGGGTGCATGAAACCTTCGGCCGTTTTTATTTTAACTTTCCAACTCTCAATATTGTTAAGACAACTTTGAAAACTCTCAAAAGTCTTCATCTAGGTCTTGAGACAAGAACTTGAGCCTATCCATCAAACTCATAATTTGGTCTAGTTCTAAGAGACTTGATAATTTTAGCACATGTCATGCCGTGAGACTCTTTAACATCTTCAGGACAGCTAGAAAATTCAACATTATGAAGCTTACTCGTGTGAAGGTGACTTTAAGAGTACTTACTACTTTAAGCAATTGATAGCTTTTTGTCTTACTACGATTCCAAAGAACACGATAGTGAGAAATAGATGTCAAATGTGACTTCTTCGGTTCAGTCTAAATAAGAATAAAAACTCTGAAAATAGAATGACGAAACAATAAAAAAATTATATAAGGAAAGTAAAGTTTAAATTTAACATGCCACAAGTGTTACAAATTATCAATGCGTTCAACATTGGATGGAGTTTCTTCCGACCCTACCTGAGGGCCAATAAACGGTGCTATAGAAGAACAAATCTTCAACACTCCTTGATTCTTCGTATTTTTGCCTGAAAAACGCTTCCATCGTCGGTGCACTCTCTCCTAGGAAGCTGAAGGCAGGAGGCTGACCTTTATCTCTACTTTTGACATAAAGTCCTAGAAAGAATGTCGAAGGGCTTCTCACTAGCAACATTTTCGGCCTTAGCAGAGCTAAGAAAATCCATGGCTGCATCCTTCAACACCTTGACCTCTTCCATCAACTCCTTCACTTCTTATCTCCGACCTTAAGATCCTTTCGAAAATTAAGCAATTTGGCTTCCTTAACCTTTAAGCCTTTGTTTTTGGCCTTTAAATTAGATACCTCTTCCTCTAAGTCTTTATTTCTTTATCTGAGATTGGGGACTTCTTTCTTATTTTCCTCGGCTTTTGTAAGAATCCCTTTGAAGTTCTCAAATCTGTGTTGAATAACCGAGAGCTCTATGGCCACTAAGTTATTATAAATATAAGTATAAGGTAAGAAATTATATGAGCAGAAATATTTAAAGATCGAAAGTCATATTTACCCAAAGAGTAACTTAGAGGTTGAACTCTAAATATGTTTCGACGTCAAGAGAGGAGGTGAGGAAATTTATTTATTTCTTTGAAGCTAACAAGGAAAGCTTTCACATAACGTTTCCCTTGGTTATATTAAAGGCATCCAACTCTGAAGATCGAAAGCGAGAAGATTCAGATGCATCATGTTTGGTAGACGGTTTCGAAACAGCTTCCACCACCTTTTTGGTGGCAGTAGTTTTATGCATTTTAGCCATGTCAGATGCTTCCTCTGTCCAAAGAGGGCGCTTTTGGCCAGAAAGTTGTGTATGAGCCTTTTTAGGATTAAGTTTCTTTTCCAAAAAGAGAGAAAAATACCTCATGCATCCATGTCTACAAGCAAATAATAAAACTTAAGTATAAATATCATTCGTATAAGTTAAACTAAAAATACACAAATAGAAGAAGTCCTAAGAAATTAAAATCTATGGTCTGTGGTCTAGCCTCGGATTCTTGGCTGGAAGTAGAAGAAGAGTTAGACAAAGGAGTTGAACTCTCAATAGTGGCTAGCTTACTCCCTTTCTTCTTCTTTTGGGCCATTACTACAAGAGTGGGCTGAGAGGGTTTTTGGACACCCCCATAGGGCATAGCCCTTAAAAGAATCATTCAGTGAAAGTAAGCCACACCTCCTCAAATTCTCTACCGTGAAGACCACAAGCTTTTGGTAGAGATGAGACTCTGTCACAACGAGTCTTAAATTCATCCGAGGGCTACGACTCCCTGGGCTTATCTGAAAAATAAAAGATGAGATTAAAACCATAAATTTAGCTTTCAGAATTAAAGTAATTAGTTTGATTAAAAAGCTAGTAGCTTCCAAAAAGGTTGTAAGTATTAGAGAATTGCTTAATCTCACATAAAACCACCTCTCGACTTTGATTTTTCTTACCAATTTAACTAGCTGTTACTTCTATCTAATCTAAAAGTAATAACTAGGAACATAATAGGTTGACTTCGAATCTTGGAGATCAAAAATATATTCCCCATTGACATATCCTCATACCTACTTAGAAAGTACATAAGTGATGAGCATGTATTATAAGAACATGAGGAAGTTAGAAAAGGTTTAGGTAGTAAGTGTGAAGAAGATCGACAAAGAAAGGAGTGGGAGGAAGAGATATGTCATTGGTCAAGTACTCCATTGCCCAACGGAAGCACCCTTCTGGTAGGGCGTCCCTTATATCAGTAGGTCTTGGAGCTATGGCTTTAACCCATATAATACCATGATCAGCAAGGATCATGTCTATGTATGCCCACCAGTTTTGTGAGGATTACATTTTCGGTCTGAGTGGAATGAAAGTCTAGAGATTTTAGGTCAAATTAAGTAAATAAATAAGCCTTGACAATAAAAGTTGTTGTTAAATAAATTATGGCTACGATTCAAAATCACATGATAATAATGACATGTATGCTTATATTATAATCAACAAAGTAAAACTTGACAATGAGGTTCACATCAACTATGTCAGTAATAACTGAGTCAAAATTAGATATTTTAGTCCCCTAAATTAATTGTTCCAAAAATATAGTCATTTATGGAAAATTCGAAACAATAAACATATGACTAAAACAATTGACAGGGTGATAATTTAACACATAATACTCATAAGTTAAATTCAATCAAAACTATGATCAATTCGCACTTTAAAGGGAATTCTACCAAAGGCTAACGACTAAGAGTTACCGAAAATTTAATTAAATCAAGTAAGCATCAAGTAAACTCTAAAAAAATTAGTAACTCCAAAAATTAACTAATACTAATAATTAATCCTCGTAAACAAGCAAGAAATATATAGGGAAACAACCAAAATCGGCATAGAAACATGAAAAACACACAACTATCGGTTCACTAATTAACAGAATATGAACAAAGCTTGCGTTAGATATAATAAGAGAGTAAAAATAGATTAAAAATTACCGATTTAGTATTTGAATACGAGAAAAGTGATCGAGCTTGTGAAGGTTTTGAAAGCACCAATGGAGATAAATAACTGCTTCAAAAATAAGGTAAGTGGAGAAGAAGGAGAAATAAATCATTTACATATTATTAGTAAAATAATAAATTAGTTGTCGATAAATCTTAGTCGTTGATTCCAATGGTCATTATAATAAAATATTATTACTTTTATAAAAAGCTATAACAACAAATACATATCGCTCTTTGCACATAAAAGGAAGCTGCTTTTCAGAGAACCAATCAGAAGATGCCAAGTGTCAACAACATTAAATGGACACTAGACATGTCACATGTTCCATGAACGACGGCTCTTGGCAAAATAATAGAAAATGAAACTTCAAAATCCACTTGGCCTTTTTCAAAGTGAATTTTGAGGGCATGTGATATACCATATTTTGTCGAAGGTGTTTTGTATAATGATATGAAACTGAAGGGACGACAACTAGTTCATCCCCATAAGGACATATACATAACCAAAAGGGATTGTCTAACTGCTAGCTCTGAAGCCTTAAATAAGATTAACAAAGCTACATAACCTAGACCCGAAGGTATAATGCTTGAAAGGATCAAGTTTTAATAAGTACAAACTAATAAGTGAGAACCAAAAGCTAAAGGAAGTATCATTCCAAAGGAATAAAGCTTCGGGATAAGCAAGCTAAACCTAAAGGAATGTGCAAGAGTATTATAATACTATGAAATCTCAACCATCCACGGGTATATCCTAGATGTAGCTATTAGTACCTTAGGTATTGGTTTTGATGATAACAACTAAAGGACATTATATAAAATATATACACTAATGTTTTATCAAGATATTTATAATATAGTGCATGATATTATACAGGTGTTGATTAAGAAGATTGTATAGTATCAAGAGTAGATTCAAGATGCTGGTATAGAGTTCCAAGAGTTCAAGAATGAAGATTCATGGGTAATGAAGAGTTCAAGATTTCAAGTTATTCCAGATAAGTTCTAGAGTCATAGAATTTATGTTAAAACCTTGATAGCACTTTCCTGATCTCTCTTACGTTCTCTAATTTCGTTTTAAATTGTTTTTCAAATATTCTATTTTTTAAATACTCATTTCAAATTATTTTCCAAAATGATTTTCAATCTCTTACTTATAAAGAAATCATTTTAGTGATTTTTAAAGTTTATATATATATATATATATATTAAATTTTCGTTTATATTTTAGTAAGTTATAACTATATTGATTTTTATATATATTACTGAATATTCTTATTAAATCTTTGAAAATTATTTTATAAAGTTTTATTAAGTTATATTTTGATTAAAATGTGTATAAACTATATTTAAATGATTATACAAAGTATCAAATTATTTTACAAAGCAACGGATTTTCAAAATAATTTTTTTAGACTGTTTTTCAAAATACAAAGGGATATGTCGACATATCCTAACTATGTACGTCGATATAGTGGCTGGAAAATTCAAAATTCAAATTTGAATGGAAGTGTCTTTTTGTCATATCTCTTCGCGAATGGACATGACTGTTGTTTTCCTGTATATGCCAGACTTCCAAACGAATTTTCATTAACTACTTTATTATTTTTCTCTCCTATTTTCACTCTCTTGGTTTCTAAATCAATTTTTGCCAAAACTCTGCTGAAATTCAACCAGAATCAAATTCAATCATTACTAGTTTGATTCTCTTTCATCTACTCTCTGATTTCTCTCTTCTCTCTCATTCAAACCAAGATCAAAGTGCTATTCAATAGTTACAGGATCAATTGTTATCAAGATCGAAGATCTGAGTCTGTAAACTCTATCAAATCATACTCTTGTACTTTGTGGTGTGCTTGGCATCCCTGAAATCCATGTAGGTGTGATTATAGCCTGTTAAAATCAATTGGGTGTGCTTAGTAACCTGTAAATCTAGTTGGCGTGCTTATGGTCGGTAATCAAGTGACTCTACCTAGATGTCAGGATTCTGGAGGGTGTATCTCATAGCCTTGAAATCATGATCATATTTGCATTTACTAGTTGAAAAGAAACTCATACAAGGAATTGTGTGGGACTAGATGTAGGGGAACTCCGAACCAGTATAAAATCCTGTTGTGTTCTTTCTTTTTTACTTTTACTGCATTTACTTTTATCTGTACTTTGATTTTGTGTCTGTTTGTGTGATTATTAATTACATCATTCAAAGTAGAATCTTAAAGAATTTTGAAAATATTCATATAATCAATTAAACACCATTCACCCCCTACTCTAGTATTAATTTAGCCTTAAGATCCCTATTCCGCTGACTCATTGTAGTTGAAGAGAAGGCACCCACAGAGTACACATCTTCAATCTACGTGTTATATTTAAAGCAAGCAAGATCTTTGCCAACTGTCAGCAATCTAGCTTCTAAGCTCAAAAGTGCACACCATGTCATCGATTCACATCTACTCCAAATGGTTATAAATAGGCATAGATCCTAATGTAGAAAAGTTCATCTGGTAGTAGCATAATTCAGATACTAAGAATAAATTGTACTCACGTGGGAGTAACTCCCGGTCCTGATGCTCAGGTGATTGGGGCGCTCGATGATGATAAGTCTGAATCTTTGTCCCCTGTCGAAGGGAGTTACGAAATTGAAATTACGAGCGCCTTAGGACATACTTCTAAATTGAGCATGAAGGAACAACTTGAGGAAGAGAAAAGGAAGAAAGTTGAGGTCAAGATCGAGTCTCAAGTAGTAGTACTTGACGACCCGCTGAACAGGCCTCTGAAAGTCATTCTTCCTGGCAAATCCAAACCACTGGATGTTCCTCCTCCCACTCCTCACACCACTTCCTTGGCGAGCAAAACGTCCAAGAGAAAGCGTGTTGGGGAGGGGTCATATGAGGAAACAAAGGAGGAAAATAAATTAAAGAAATGGAAGAAGTAGCTGCTACACTCGTTCAACGAGGGTTAGCTTAGATCATGTAATTACTTTCATTTATTTACCTTCGTAGCCAAAGTAGACAGACTTTTGACTCCAAGTTTTAGAGGAGTAGATGTATAACCCATTTTGGATTAATAAATAAAGTTTAGTTTCTTCATCTTTTAAATGACTCTTGTTTTTTAGCTTTCTGTATAACTGTGTTCGAAACTCAAGTTCTTGTGAGTCACATGAGCCTCCAATCCATTTTCATATTGCTTGGAGATTCTTTAGAATCGAACATCTCTTATTTTATATTTTTGGTACTTAGAATATTTTTTAATCCGCGTTCTGGGGACTTAAAGTACTCCAATCCGCTTTCAGGGGACTTGGAGGTTTACGTCGTCTATACCCTAGTCCGCACTCCGGGGACTTATAGTACTCCAGTCTGCATTCAGGGGACTTGGAGATTCAAGTCGTTTATACTCTAGTCCGCCCTCCGGGGACTTAGAGTACTCCAGTCCGCATTCAGGGGACTTGGAGATTTAAGTCGTTTATACTCTAGTCCGCACTTTGGGGACTTAGAGTACTCCGGTCCGCACTCTGGGGACTTAGAGTACTCCGGTCCGCATTCAGGGGACTCAGAGATTTACGTCGTTTATACTCTAGTCCACGCTCCGGGGACTTAGAGTACTCCGGTCCGCACTCAGGGGACTCGGAGATTTAAGTCGTTTATACTCTAGTCCGTGCTCTGGGGACTTAGAGTACTCCGGTCCGCACTCAGGGGACTCGGAGATTTGCTTCGTTTATGCGAGTTCGTACGTCAGACAGAATAATGCAACTCCAGTTGTTTGTCACCAGACTATAGGGTACAGAAACATCGGTAATTCATAGAAAGGATGGCTTCGAGCCTTTATTAATGAAAACAAACTAAATCATCCAACTACATGCTTAAAAGGAAACTAAGAATCAATGGAATAAAAACATACGGGAAATAATTGCACCTAAAACATGAAAGAAATAGGCTAAACATAATAACGTCGCAAATGTTCACTGTTCCACGCTCGAGGGAGTGTCACGCCATCAACGGTCACTAGCATGAAAGTTCCCTCTCCAAGCTTCCGTTCAACGACATATGGACCTTCCCAGTTGGGATTCATATGTGATGGTACCGGGAAAACTCGTTTCAAAACGAGATCACCTACATCAAAGGTTCTTGGGCGGACTTTTTCGTTGTAATATCGCTTGACTCGGTGCCTATATGCTGCCGCCCTTAACTCGGCTTCTTCACGTTTTTCATCAACGAAGTCCAGTGATTCCAACAGGAGATCCTGATTCGTCTTAGGATCATAATGTGTCACCCGATGTGATGGAACTTCAAGCTCCACGGGTATAACAGCTTTCGGGCCGTATGCCAATGCGAATGGAGTGTGGCCAGTCGCGGACTTGTGGGTAGTTCTACAAGCCCATAGCGCTATTGGAAGTTCATCTACCCACTTGCCTCCAGCCTTTTCCAAACGCTTCTTCAATATGGACTTGATTATTTTGTTCACGGCTTCAACTTGTCCATTAGCCTTCGATGAGCAACGACGGTGAACTTTTTCTCAATGTCATACCTAAAACAGAAATCTTTGAATTCTCTACTTTCAAATTGAGTTCCGTTGTCTGTAATGATGGTCCGCGGGAGGCCAAAGCGGCATATAATGTTTCGTACAACGAAGTTAATGACCTTCTTGGAGGTGATTGTGGCTAAAGGCTCTGCGTCGGCCCATTTTGTGAAGTAGTCGACCACAACTATCGCGTATTTTGCACCACCTTTGGATATAGGCAAAGAACCGATTATGTCGATTCCCCAGATTGCAAACGGCCAGGGACTAACCATTTGCGTGAGTTCCGTTGGTGGAGCTCTCGGTATTTTTGCATATCTTTGACACTTTTCACATTTTCTTACATAGTCTGCAGCATCCCGATTCACAGTTGGCCAATAGTACCCATAGCGGAGGATCTTTTTTGCTAGTGTATGCCCCCCAGTATGGTCGCCACATTCTCCTTCGTGAGCCTCCTCCAAGACCTGCTTTGTCTCATCATGGGCAATGCACCGCATTAAGGGGACCGAGAACCCCCTCCAATATATTACTCCTCCCTGCATCACATATCGCGTGGCTTTGCGAATGACCTGTCGATTTTCGCTTCTTCTTTCGGGCAAAGTCCCGTTTAGCAGGTATTGTTGAATGGGGTTATCCATGACTCCTTCTCGATTTCCGTTCCCAACACAAAATCGACTTCCATCACATCTATGCTTGGAGCATGTAAGGTTTCGACGGGAACCAATCTCATTTGATGTGCATCTCCAGTGCTTGCGAATTTGGCCAACGAGTTCGCTTCCTTGTTCTGTTCACGCGGGACATGCGAGATGTCATAATGTTCGAAGTTCGCCAATAGTTCCTGAACCAGAGCAAGGTACGGAGCAAGCTTTTGTCCCCTTGCTTGGTAATCTCCTCGCACTTGGTACACCACCAGCTGCGAGTCACAAAAGATTTCAACTGATTTTACCCCGAGTTCTCCAACGAGCTTTAAACCAGCAATCAATGCTTCATATTCTACTTCATTATTCGTAGCCGGGAAATTGAGCTTCAAAGCATAACAAATCGATCAATTTTCTGGAGTCACAAGGACTACACCAGCCCCAGAGCAATAGTCGTTTGATGCCCCATCTGTGTACAATTTCCATTGAATGGGGGGAATGACACTATGACCATCTGGTTTGTCTGATACAGTAAACTCAGCGATGAAATCTGCTAATGCTTGCCCCTGTATGGCTCTTCGTGGCAGGTAGGTAATATCGAACTGACTTAATTCGATATTCCATTTTAACATCCTTCCAGAAGTTTCTGGTCGTTGGAGTACCTGTCGCAAGGGTTGATCTGTATAAATACTGACTAAGTGTGCTTGAAAGTATGGACGCAGCTTGCGTGATGCAATCACCAAGCAATAGGCCAATTTCTCAATTTTAGGATAATTTCTTTTTGCCCCCGTTAAACGTTTACTAACGTAATACACCGGCTTTTGAACTCGGTCCTCCTCGCGGACCAAAGCCGCACTTATAGCATGCGGGGATACGACCAAGTATACGTACAACATTTCGTGGTCTACTGGTTTCGACAGCACTGGAGGACTCTCCAGATGCCTCACCAGATCTCGGAATGCTTCCTCATAGTTGGATGTCCATTCGAAATTCCTCTTTCCTTTCTTTATTATATCGAAGAAGGGAATGCACTTGTCTGTGGCTCTGGATATAAATCGACTCAGCGCAGCCACCTTTCCATTCAAGCTTTGTACCTGTTTTATAGTTTTGGGCACTTGTACATCTCGAATAGCTTGAATCTTTTCCGGGTTAGCTTCAATTCCCCGGACATTAACAATGAATCCAAAAAACTTCCCCGACGCAACGCTGAAAGAACACTTCAGAGGGTTGATCTTCATCCCATAATATCTGAGTATGCCAAACATCTCTGCTAAGTCTCGAATGTGGTCGTTTGACTGTCATGACTTCACGAGCATGTCATACACATAGACTTCCATTGTTCTACCAATCTGGTCTTTAAACATTCGATTTACCAAATGTTGGTACGTCGCCCCCGCATTTTTCAATCCGAAATGCATTACTACATAGCAATATAGCCCAACGTCTGTGACGAAACTGGTGTGTTCCTGGTCCGGAATGTGCATCGGGATCTGATTGTATCCCGAGTACGCATCCATGAGTGACAACAACTCGTGTCCTGCAGTGGAGTCGACCAACTGATCAATTCTAGGTAATGGGAAACTGTCCTTAGGGCACACTTTGTTTAAATCGGAATAATCCACGCAAGTTCTCCACTTCCCATTTGCCTTTTTTAATAGCACGGGGTTTGATACCCATTTAGGGTAGAGGGCGTCGCGGACGAACCCATTCGTTTTGAGCTTGTCCACCTCCTCTCTGAGAGCAGCGGACCTCTCCGGGTCCATTCCTCTCCTTTTCTGCTTAACTGGGACGTACTTCGGGTCTATGTTCAACATATGACTCGTAATAGCGGGAGAGATCCCTCACATGTCGGAATGTGTCCAAGCGAAACATTGAGATTCGCTCGGAGGAAATCACTAAGGTCTTCGGTCATCGAGGGGCTGAGTGGTGATCCAATCTTCAACACTCGCGATGGATTGTCTCAGCTGACTGAAATGTCAATCGTCAGCTCAGCCGGTGCTGCTTTTTCTTCCTTGGGTTCCTCATCATCGTCTCTCATATCTATGTCTCTGAAGATCCGAGAATCATGCCTGAGCTAGGGCTCGGGAATTACTTGTCAATTGTCAGTATGCTGAATGCGGACAGAATTGTCCGCAACCTTTCCTTTCTCCCTCCGCTGGGCCTCTCGGAGCTCAGCCACATAACATGCACGACCAGTCGCCTGGTCGCCATGAACAACACCTACTCCTTTGTCAATCGGAAATTTTAAAATCAAACACCACGGGGCCAATGCTTCCCTAAACTTAGCCAGGGCCGGTCGGCCCAAAAACACATTGTATGGAGAATCCACATCCAAAACTACGAAAGTTAGGATTTGCACCCTCCTACGCTCACCTTGTCCCAGTTCAACTGGCAACTCAACATACCCCATTGCATCGGTCGCTGCGCCATTAAAGCCATGTATATGAGCTTTAGATGGCTTCAAATCCTTCGTCTCCATCTTCATCTGGTCATAAGCCTTCTTGAAGATGATATTGACAGAACTTCCACAATCAATCAAAATTCTTTTCACAAAAGCCGGCCCGATTGTCGCAGATATGACCATCGGGTCAATGGTTGGAGCCTCCACCTGGTCAGCATCTCTGCTCCTGAATACTATATCATCTGTCATCATGCGCAGCTGTTTAGCAGGGGTCCCATCCTCTACGTTGGAACAACACTCAAAGTCTACATGCTTCAGGGAATTAGCATACCGCTCCATTTCTTGCCAGTTCTTATCTGCAGGGTGAGGTCCGCCGATGATCGTGTTTATGACTAGTCTGCCCACGGTCCGAGCAGGCTCCTCGGGGTGACGTGGAGCTGGTGCACGACCGGGATTGGACGTTCCCTGTCCACCTTCTTGCGGATTCTTTACAAACTCCTGTAACTTTTTTTGCCTAATCAACCTCTCTATAGCGTCGTGTAGGTGTATGCACTCTTCAGTATTGTGCCCATAAGTCTCATGAAAGCGGCAATACTTCCCGGTCCGCTTTTGTTCTTCAGTTGACTCCTTTGGGAGTGGCTTTCTGTACTAAAAGGTATTGCAAGTTGATAGGTGCATTCAGTGGGGTGTACTCGTTGTAGGTTGGAATTCTCGGCTTCCAATTCCCCGCTTCTCTCTTTCTCCCCTGATTTCTTCCTCCAGATTCCTTAGATTGCCCCGGCTTGTTCTGGACATTGACCTGAACTTTCCCCGAGTTGTCTCCGGATTGCTTCACAGCAATGTTGCTTTTCTCGAACTCCTGAACAGGCCCCGGTGCCTTATCTCGCCTTATCCACCTGGCTTCCTCTCTTCTTATGAACTGATGTGCCTTTGAGTAAAAACGCTCTAGCGTAGTTGGAGGTTTTCCTGCCAGCCAATCTCCAAACTCTAAATCCGGATCCACACCTCGCATCACAGCCATAAGAATTGCGTAATCATTGGGATTACTGACTTCAGTAGCCGCAACATGGAATCTCTGCAAATACTCCTTCAACGACTACCCAAGAGCTTGGATTACACTTGATAGAGACATCACGTCCTTTGGACGAGTAGTATGTATTCTGAATTATTCTATAAATTTCTTCACCAACTCCTCGAAACTGGATACGGACCGCTGAGGAAGTCGGGTGAACCACATGGTAGCAATCCCAGATAGAGTTATTGGAAAGCACCTGCACTTGGTTACATCATTTGCTCTAGCTAAATCCATCATCCATTCGTACCTCATAACATGCTGCCTGGGATCAGTCTTTCCTTCGTAAGCCGAGATGGTCGGCATGCTAAACTTCCTGGGGTACTCAGCCCGTAGGACAGTGTCTCTGAACAGAGTATGACTCTTGGATACCCCCAATCATCATTCAACAAGCCTTGATTCTCTTTCATCAACTATCTGATCATAGCTGTTAGGTCTAGGGTTTGTATGGAAGATGGAAGGTTGGAGTCTGTCCTACGGGATTGATCAGGCTGATGCCTCCTCTGCTGGCAATCTGCCAAACATGCATCTTGAGGTTCGGCATCATTGGCATCTTGGTGAGCCGGGCGTCCAGCCTCCACCTGCACTCCAGTCCTTAAATTTCCCATTCCAGCTCGGTTGCAGTCTCCGAGGTGTAACTGATCCCCAGTTGTTTGATCGGCAGCGCCTGCCTGCGTAGTTTCAGTCTTGCGGCGTCTACGCCTAAGGGGTTCATCAGATGAAGTTGAGCTGTCAGATGAAGAGTAAGGAGCTGGACTGCCTACATCATTCTGATGCTGTTGTTGAGTGAGCTGTGCCATAAGGTTGGCGTTGGCCTGCATCTGCTCTCCAAGTTGTCTCCTGCTTTCCATGAGCTCTCTCATCAAGTCGTTGAACTCTGTTCTGGTGACAACTTGCATTTGGTCCTGGGTGGCAGTCCCTGCACCCAGATTTGCTTGCTGATTGCTAGGTCCTACTTGTTGTACGCTAGCGGTCTCATGGGCGTCCGCGTTATGAGAGGCTGATCTGGTGCGTGGTCTTCCCATCGTAGAGTTATTGGTAGGAACTCTGAGTAGAATCAACGGACGTCTTATGAATGGCTCGGATCTCCTTCGGGGGATTTATTCAATCCAGTAGCTTCAAAGCAGATCCTTATGGCCTGAGAATTCGATTCTCAGTGAAAGCACCAAAGTGTTAGTACCAAAATTGGTCACTAACCTCGTTGAGAAAGATTATGTAGAGAGATAAATGAAGAAAGTAAATGTAAACAGAGTGCAATATGCAAAGTTAAATGCGGAAAATAAGAACACCAGATTTATAGTGGCTCGGCGTAATTGCCTACGTCCACTTTGAGGTTAATCTTTATTGCTTTACTTGATAATCGATTACAGATACAATCCGTACACCAATTACTTGAATGCAATTACTAAGTAAAAAGGATGAGCCTTGAAAGCGGCAGAGTCTCCCCAGTGTTCTCGAAAAAAGGTCCTTTTTACTAGGCCCCTGCCTCTCTATTTATAGACGAAGCTGGGTTGGACTTCCCTGGTGGGCCTAGTAGTCAGATATCTCGGCCCAAAGTTAGTAACTTATGCGTGCCGAACGACAAATGCCGAACGGCAAAATGCCGAACGATATCTCTATGCCGATCGAGGTAACGTGTTGAGTGAAGAGTGCAGGCCGAACGAGAATCGATGCCGATCGAGGGGAGATGCCGATCGAGGCTGGAATGCCGAGCGACCTCTGAATGCCGATCGAGGTTCGAATGCCGGTCGAGGCTGGGATGCCGAGCGACCTCTGAATGCCGATCAAGGTTCGAATGCCGGTCGAGGCTGGGATGCCGAGCGACCTCTGAATGCCGGATGACCTCCGAATGCCGAACGACCTCCGAAATGCCGAACGACCACTGAATGTCAGACGGCCCCTTGAAATGCCGGACGACCTCCGAACGCCGAACAACCTCCGAAATGCCGAACGACCATTGAAATGCCAAACGCCTATGAATGTCGGACAGCCTCTGAAATGCCGAACGACCATTGAAATGTCGACCGACCTAGTTGCCTGGTCAAACCTCCAGGTAACATGTTCTATATTGGAGCTTTTTGTGAAAACTCATTAATGGCAGACTTAGCCAACTCAACAATGTAATAGCCTATTAGTTTTGGTATAAGACTCTAAAAAAAGAAAGGACAAAATGGATGTAGAGATTAAGCCAAACCATTATAAATCTCGGTGTCTCTTTACTACTTTCGTACTTTCTACTTTTAGTATAACCTAAGTACTTTATTCAAAGCATACAATAACAACTCTAGGTCTCGGCGCTAGGTCTAAAAAGTTGACTTAACTTCCAAAAATAGCCCTTTATCTTTAGTAACCAGCCCACTGAAGCCCTCAATATCAAAACGACTGACTGAAGCTCGACCATTAGTCTTTGGTGTATTGGTGTTACATAAAATCACACTAACACATACGATGAGTCAATAGATCAGGTATTAGAGAAGTGCCAATGGAATATGACGACGATTATGTTCAACCACTAGTTGTTGAATACATATGTATATAGAACAAATAATGATTGCTTAAAATAATGGAGCAACATGAATTGCTTTTGAAAAATTAATAAACTATAGTGGCTGAACAAGCATAGTAGAAAAAAGAGCTAGGTTATATTAAACGTTTACTCATTTCATTTTATGGTTCATCTCAGACCGGAGAGAGTTCAAGCACCCAGGGAAATATTTTGGTGTTTTCCTTCATTTCTTTAGAGAAATACTATATTCCACAGCCATCTGTTCAAGATCCTAATGATGTGAAACATATTATATTCCAGGTGTTAGTAGCAGAATTATGGATCTTAAGGCTTAACTAAACACTAGAGGGGGTGAATAGTGTTTTCTAACTATAATGAATTTCTTTTTGATTCTTTTAAGATTATACTTAATTAACACATAATAAACAATCACAAATTCTAACACAGATAAATATAAATGCAGTAAAGTAAAAGTAGAGAACCAGAGAGATCGCACCAGGGATTTTATACTAGTTTGGAGTTACTCTACATCCAGTCCCGTATAATTTCTTGTAGATTTTTCTTTCCAAATTCCAAACTTTCAATGGGCCAAAGGCAAAGCCAATACAATTTCGATTTCAAGGCTATGAGACACACCCTCCAGATTTTCCGAGCTTTAGGTACACTCACTTGATTTGACTAGGGACACAAGCACACCCACTTGGATTTCTAGGACACCAAGCACACCCAATTGATTTGAATTAGGACACAATACACTCAATCAACTATAACTAGAATTTTAATAGTTTTTCCAAAGACAAGTTTAATCTTTGGATATAATTGATCATATAGCCCCTTGGATAACACTTTGATCTTTGGTTGAGTGAGAGAGATGATTAAAATCAAAGAATAAATAGTAGAGAATCAATACAGTGAAGATTGAATTGGTTCTTGTTTGAATTTGAGAAAATTTAAATATATTTTCAATAGAAATTTTGGCAGAGTAAGAGGAGAGAAGATAATAAGAAAGTAGTTGTTAAAATTTGTTTGGAAACCCTCCATATAAAGAGAACAAACAGACATGTCCATTCGCGAAGAGTTACGACGAATAGACACTTTATTTCAAGTATGAATTTTGAAAACTGCGACATGTATGTCGATATACAATCTGCTTATATGTCAACATATCCTAGTATATTTTGAAAACTTGTTTATTTTAAAATGTTATAAAATATCTAACGCTTTGTAAAATAGTATAAACATAGCTTGTAAACATTTAAACTTTAGAAAACTTCTATAAAATATTTTTTAAATATATTTTGAAAATATATTTTGATTTAAAAATAAATGATAAGAAAAATAGAAATTGAGATAAAAGATTGCTATCAAGGACTTTAACAATATTCTACGACTTTGTACATTATACTATAGTCTTGAAATCTTCATATCTTGATCTCTATACTCATGAGTTTTCATGTCTAGTTCCCGAGTCATTATGCCATACAGTCTTCAGTTCAAAACCTGTATAATATCCTACACTATATACTATATAGCTTGGCAAAATCATTAGTATCCATATTTTATATTAATATATATTCGTTACCAAGGTTGTTATCATCAAAATCAATATTTGAGGTACTAACAATCTCCCCCTTTTGATGATGACAACCACTATTATTTTGTATATATAAAATATGATGTAACTCCCCCTGAGTTAGATAACTCCCCCTTAATATATGCATATGTATATTTTATATTTTTCTCTCCTTTTGTCATCAACAAAAATGGATGAAAAACAAACAATTACTCCCTCTAAATAAAAGACATAATGATATATAATAATATATTTAATTCAAATTAATAATCTAAGTAAAAATGATAATATATAACTATACATAAGCGATATATTATATGATATATTAGTAAACATGATGATATATGAAAAAGAAAATTTTATTAATGTAATTTTGGACTATATATAAGTGAATCTAATACAAACCAATCCAATTTCAAATCAAACCAAACTAAACATACAAGTTTGTACAATCCAATCCAATCCAATCAAACATTCGGTGTCAAGTAATCCAAACCAATCAAAAACACACATCAATCAAATCCTAATGGTGTGTATATCTATATACATATTAAATTCAAACCTAATAACTAGATGTTTTGAAGAACTTCAACCCAACCATCGGCCCCAAAGATTGGATCTGCTTTAATGGCATCCTAATCTTCATTATCCTTATTGACGATGCACTATGGATTGTTGGATGGTTCATTGATTAGGGAAGAAATCATCCATAAAATAGCATCAAAATGCTTCTCTTGTTCTTTTTTCATCTGCATTTGACTTAATTCTAAGTGTCTTTGTTTTTGTAGGATAAAAAAGAGAGTATCTTTGAAAGACCGGAGAGTCCATTCGAGAATTCCACATAGTTTTTTATGTGGAGAAGACATATTTGTGAAATATATTTGAAAATGAAAATAGAATATGGAATGAAATGTTAAATGAGTTTTCTGGAAGAAATAAACTTATATAAGAGTAGAAAGTCATTTGAATGAATAGGTGGTTGGTAGTTATTTTTGTTTTGAAATTTAAAAAATTTCATTTATGGCCATTATGTGTCGACATATATAATATATGTATGTCGAAATACATACCATAATTTTCAAAACTATCTTATTTAGTATAGCTTTTATATTTATCCTATACTATTATTTTTTTATTACTTCCGGAGACTAAATGAATAATATAGCATGGTAAGAAACATGTTTCATTGATTAGAACTAGAAGGGTTCATGGATTTCATAGGAAATACAAGAAAAATACAAATTACAAGGCTAGATAACACAAGCAAACTACTAGATAATCATTAGAAGGATGTGGATGAAGATGCTAAAGAGCCACCAAGCTTGCGATTGACCTTTCCAAAGAATTTATCCATTTTGTTAGAAATAGAAGTTAATTTTTTACTAAGGAAACACTTAAGCTTCTTTTGGTTTTTAAGAAGCTTCTCTTGATTTCTTAGTATCTCTTTGTTTATAGGGTTGGGTGGTTTTTCAAAACTTAGAAGAATCTTCTTCTTCCTCCTCTTGTTCTTCTTCCACTTCCATTTCATCTCCTTCTTCCTCCTCCTCTTGTTTAATTTATTATTCTTATTCCCATGCCAACCTTTGCTCCTTCTCGAAAAGAGTTTGACATGGCTCAAAGAATGGTGGAATGTGCATAAGGGAGATATTTGCTTTGTTGAAAACTTTTCGAGGAATGGATTTTTCTTCTCTTAAATCCACAACAAATATAAAAAAATCTAGTAAGATACACACCGTGGAAAATTGTGTTGTCATGTCCAAAAAATAATTTTTTAGACAAAGTCGTCTAAAACGACTTGTGCCCATTTATGTCCTAGTGACCATAATAGCAAAAAGATCTTTGAAAACTTTTTGAGTCGGGTTATTATAATTTCCCGTTCTCTATGTAATACTTTGTTGAAGAATGAGACTCATAAGTCTCGATTTAGGTCGAAGATTAGTTTTTTTAAAATTCAAAATCTTCATCACTTTCGAAAATGTCGTGAAGAGCTTCATGATTTTGAATATCAATTTGAAAAGTAGAGAGGTTAATTCCACTGATTTATAACCAAAAATATGACCCAAAAGTTCACAGTTTAAAACTATTAGAATGCCATTAATGCTACTCCAAATTTGACCTTCTTCCCCTTGATAAAACTTTCCGTTTAAATTTGCATAAAATATTTTTACCAAATCGGGGTAGCAAACAAAATCATTCTGAGAAGATTTAACCATACTAAGAATATTGTTTTCAAAACAAAGTTCATGCAAACCATAAGAAGCAAAATCATTAAATATAGCAAACCTTCTGGGAGAAACTTTTCCGGAAGTTAAATATTCCGTATAGGCCTCAGTTACATCTTTCTCATTAAAGAGTAAGCTTTTAATTTTCTTAGAGATCCTAATGGATTTTGGATTTTAACTTGAGGAAGCCATTAATGAATAGTTTGAGGAAATAAGAGAGTTTAATAGATTTTTGAATTTTGAAAAATGAGAGTGAAATGAATGAATGAAGATAGAGTAATTAAATAGAGAATCAATAGCTATGTTCTCTGGTCAAGGGACACCTTTTCAGAACATAGGGGTTGGTGAAAAGGAGGATAGAAATTCAAATTTTGAATTTGAAATGAAAATTCAAAATTTTGGAGCATACGTCGACATTTAGAGAACCGGTATGTCGACATATAACCAATAATTTCCAAAATACGAAGTTGAACAAATTATTCCTATTCGCTTATATACATATATATTTCTAATTAACCTATAATTATTACTAATCTATATACTCAGCCCAAAAACACAAAAGAAATTAATTTTTGAAAATTATATATGTATAAATATATTATAATGTTTTTAATTAATATTATATTCCTATTAACTGAAATAAATTTTAAAGATATACTAAATATTTATGCTATATTCATCCAATATTATTATCATTAATCTATAGGTTATTCCTAATAGTCAAAAGCAAAAAGAATGGAATTAAAAATGTAAAGCGTACCAATTTTGCTGCTTTTTATTGATCAGTATTGACTAGTCTGTTGTTGCAGTGAAACACATATTTATATTTTTTGTATTTGTTTCATTGTCGCTAGAGGAGGTGTCTAAATCATCCAAAGTTGCTTTATAAGCTCTTTTTATTTTTTTGGATGAGTCATTCGCTGGTGAGATCTTTGATTTATTTAGATGCGGGAGTCTCTCTGAAAACAACTGAGTTCATCACAGTTGAAGCATCTAATCGTAGTTTCAGTTTCATTGGTTTTGTTTTCATGTTTTCATGTTTTCAAAAGTTATTCATCTTTCTATACTTCAAGAATTTTCTAAAATTTCTGGTCATAAAGGTGATTTCCTCGTCACTGTCATCGTTTGAATCTTGATCGTTAGTTATTGTATTAAAAGCGATGGGTTTCTTTTATGTTGCCTTGCTTTCTCTTCTACCCTGCATTTGTGCTTCATGGGACATTAAATTTCCTATTAACTCTTCAATTTTCAAAGTACTAATATCCTTAGCCTCTTCAATTGCAAGTGTATTTTGATCCTAATCTGAAGAGAGTGAATTTAGGATTTTTCTGACTTGATCCTCTTCAGAAAAGCTTTTTCCTAACGCAACCAATGAATGCACTCTATCTTGAAATCTACAATACATGTCAGAAATGGACTCATTTGGATTCATTTTAAATAATTGAAAGTAATTAGTTAACTTGGAAATTTTAGTCTGTTTTATTTGACTAGTGCCATCATGAGTAACTTGTCGTGTTCTCCAAATTTCATATGCAGACTTACAAATAGACACTATATTGAATTCATTTTATTTAGTGAGCAAAATAAAATATTCATGGCTTTGGAATTATTTTTTGCAAGTGCTATTTGGTCAACAGCCGTAGATGAAAAATCAGTCCAGGGTTCAGTGTACTCATTTTTAGTAATATTCAAAATGTCTAGACCACTTGATTGCAAATAAATTTCCTTTCTATATGACCAATAAGTGTAATTATTGTCATTAAAAAGTGGGGGTCTAGCAGTAGATTGTCCTTCGAAAAAAGTATTAAGAAATTAACTAACAATGTTACTAACACAATTACTAACAGTGTTGTTAGCCATTATACTTTTCAAAAATCAAATTACGAATTTTTTGAAAACCAAATGCTTTAATACCAAATGTTAGTGGCGGAATTAAGGATCTTAAGGCTTAACTAAACACTAGAGGGGGTGGATAGTATTTTCTAACTTTAATGAATTTCTTTCTGATCGTTTTGAGAGTATACTTAATTAATACAAAATAAACAATCATAGATTCAAACACAGATAAATATAAATGTAGTAAAGCAAAAGTAGAGAACCAAAGAGATCGCATCAGGGATTTTATACTAGTTTGGAGTTACCCCACTTCCAATCCTATACAATTTGTTATACAGATTTCTTTTCAAATGCCAAACTTTCAGCGAGCAGAAGACAAACCAAATAAAATCTCGATTTCAAAGCTTTCATACTTTCTACTTTTGGTTTTGTAACAATCCAAAATTTGAGCTATAATAATTAATTAACGAACTAATTAAATAATAAAATAAGTTTGTGAAATTGTCAGAATCGAGCTACGGGAGTTGCACCATTGGGTCCGTGGCGATTTTCCGATCAATTTCCATATATAACTTGGCAAAATCCAAGCTAGTATGAAGAAGTTACGCAAGAAACAAGAATTCAGGATTTAATAAACAAAAACGAAAAGAAAAAAACACGTCCATAGGTCGACCCACATAAGGGTCAGTCGACCTATGGGTCAACTCCCATTGAGCATGGGTCGACCCGCGTTTCTGCCTAGACGTGGAAACGTCCAGGTACGAGCCGAACATTATATTTTTTATTTTTGGGTGAATCTTGTGCATCTGTAGTTGCATCTGAGGGTCCCTAGTGAGCCTATGACGTGGTTGCACCACATTCAATCTTCAAATCCAATGACCTGAGATCCCTAAGCCACACTATAAATAGAACCCTAAACCTAGCTATTTTTCTCATTCGGATTTTCTCCCAATTGGGTTCATTGCCTGAGGCTGAACCCTAAATAGAAATTTTTTCTAGGGAGGAGATCTTTTTAATAAAAATATTCTACACCCTAGAAGTGGATCCAGGAAGGCCAAGGATTAGAGCTAAGGACCACAAGTGAGTGTTTTGTAATTATTTTAGATTTGTTAGCAATTTAAAATAATAGGATTCTTAACAGTTGTAGTTTTTCTACAATTTTGAGACAGTTTTTATATAAGTTTATTTATAGTCAGTTTTTAAGTAAATTTCAAAAGTTCTTTTCAGTCTATTTTATTCAGCTATTTTATTCAGTTATTTTATTCGGTTATTTACAGTCATTTACAGTTATTTATAGTTATTTACATCTATTTTAAGCTGGAATTTAGCCTGTAAATGTTAGTTTCTTTTTACATAGATTTAATCCATTTTTACGTGAATAAAAAAAATAATTCACTAATATGTATTAAAATAGAATAACACTAAATTTACAGAAACCAGATGTAAAATGAGACAAACTGAAATAAAAACAAAGATGGACTGAAATAGGAAAATTTAAGATATTTGCAAGCATAATTATAACAAGTGGTTATAACTAAAAGGAGAATAGAAGAATAACAACTGCAAGAACAATTATAACACAGGTTATAATTAGAAAGAAAGAAATAACAGAAGAGGATTATTTTAAAAATTAGATCTTGGATTAAGTTAAGAAGCAAATATAGCAGAAATAATAGAAGAGGCTTATTTTAAAACTTAGATCTTGGATTAAGTAAGTTAATAAGCAAATATAGCAGAAATAACAGAAGAGTCTTATTTTAAAACTTAGATCTTGGATTAAGTTAATAAGAAAATATAGCAGAGATAACAGAAGTTGCTTATTTTAAAACTTAGATCTTGAATTAAGTTAATAAGCAAACATAGAAGTAGGACCCGTACCGGAAGCACTCCCTTTCAGATCTTGGACTGATGGTCTCACAATAGTAGGTGAGGCTGGGACACGCTTATGCTGATTAGGGTAAATAAGTGGCCAATAGATAGAGGCTCAAATTTGGGGATTTGGGCAAGGGGCGCAAAACTAGAAGATTGTTTGTTAGGACCAGTACCACCAGCATTCCCTTTCAGGTCTAGGACTGATGGTCTCATAACAGTTAGGTGAGGCTGGGCAGCATTCCCTTTCAGGACTAGGACTGATGGTCTCACAACAATTAAGTGAGGCTGGGCACACTTATACTGATTAAGGTAAATAAAGGGTCAAATAGGGGACGATAGTTAGTGTGTACCGACGATGACCGAGCATGTGACATCGATTAGGGTAAATAATTCGCTACTGCGTCCTAAGCGCTAAAGAGGTCTCATTTTGCTGTGGGACCAACAGGATTGGATCAGCTCATAGTGGCACAAAAGAGATAGAATAGACCGATCAAAGGGTTGAATTAGGATTTCAGCCTAATCAAGATAACAGTTGAGATAGGATTAGGGTTTTTTCCCAATCATAGCAGTTTAAGACAAGAGCAAACAATCAAGCAATCAAAGCAAACAGTCAAACAGAATCAGAAACAGTATTTTATCCGAGTTTTATCTTTTCTATATTTCTCTTTCAAGCTAGAACTATTGCTTAGTCTATTATCTTTATCTTGCTTAGAAATGCTAGTAATTACTTCCACTCACCAGACTTATTGTCTGACCCACTCCTCTATCTTTCCCCTTTTCCCCCAATAGGCCAGCAGAGTTGAGGATTGTTGCTTCAGGATGCTTGAAGGTTCATTCCTGGAGTTTTCTCATTTTAGATGTATTCTTATGCTTTTCATCTTTTTCATTTGGCTTATGATGGATTGGCACTTGTGAGAGGGATTATGATTATTATTGTTACTTTTGTACTCTGATTTCATGAGACTGAGATGTATTTTCATGAGACATGAGACATTTTGAGTTTTTGAGACGTGTTATGTTTTTATGACTTATTTTGAAATGAAGTTTAATTCTGAATGATAAGTTATTATTTTAATGTTTCCCGCTGTTTTTACTTATTTGTCTTGTGAATCTTAGTCTCTGTGATGCTTTAGCTATAATTATAACGCACCACATCCTTTAGTGTGCCCTTTTTGGGTACACTAAGGGGTGTGAGGTGTTCCAAGTTTAACCTAAGTATTCTACTTGTAGCACACGATAACAACTCTAGGTCTTGACATTAGATCTTAAAACATGAATTAACTTCCAGCAATAGCTATTTGTTTTTGATAACCAACTTATTGAATCTTAATATCAAAACGACGGACTGAAGCTTGCCCTTCGGTCTTTTGGATGTTGGTGCTAAGAAAAATCACATAGCACTTTTGTTTCAAGAAGAAGGCCCCGACTCTTTGTTTCCTTATCCAAAAAAATCAAATTTATCAATGAATCATGCACAGTTACAGTTGCCAAAGTAAAAAAGGAAGATTTTAGCTCAAAACTGCCCCTCAACATTCAAATTCAGCTTATTGAAGAAGACAACAATGAAAGCCTAGCAAATATTGTTTCGACCGAGTATAAAAATAAAGAATACAATCCTATCTATGAACTTTGGGCTTTTCAGATCAGACAGATTTAAGGATATTTCTAGGAATCACTTCAAGGATTGACTCAACTCGAAAAAATTAATAAGGAAATGAACGATGAAATAAGGGACTTAAGTGTCAAATTGATGATATATGAAGATCAAGCACAACATACCAAAAGGCCTTTTCCTGCAACTTCAACGAATGAACCACGAAAGAAACCAAAACGGGAGAAAATCCTTATAACGATACTTTGTCCCATGTTTTTTGAAAGACTTAAGACAAGCTTCCTTACCTAAACTATCCTCCATTGAAAAGAGAAAGTCCAAAAGTGAAAACTACTACATTTATCATCACATGAATTGACATAAAACGGATATGTATCGAAAGTTTTGCCGGAGAGATTTTAGAATTTATTAAAAAATAGTTCTAATGGTTCACCTTATTTTGTTTTATTTCCTGTTTCAGGAAAATAATATATTGGATTTGCTCTCTCGATGGTGCATAATATAAATATTTCTTATTTCAACTAATGCAACCATCACTTTCGGAATTCTATATTTTAGAAAAATACAAGGGGAAAGTTATAATCGAGAAAATTAGATCTTTTAGAAAGCTTTATACTCTCATGTTCTCGTATCATTATTACTAGATTTTAGAATTCTCAATCTCTTATCCCAATATTCCTCATATGATCTTCGATGTTTATGGATCTCTTATCTCAATATTCTTCATATGGCCATCAGTTTTTAAGGATTTCTTGCTTCGGTATTCTTTATATGGCCTTCATGGATTTCTTATTTCGATATCTGGCCTTCGTGGTTGTTTTGGTAACCTTATATTCTAATTCTTATATGGCCTTCGGAAGAACACCCCTTTAGCCGGGTTTATATCCAGGGGCATATAATATTAGGTAGTGGGCATTGCCCCACGTCATTTCTACTTCTTTTCACATATCCACTTTTTATGATTACGGAAACTTCTTATAAGATTAGAGCTTAAGTCCTGATTACAAGTTGTACACCTAAATGTACTAACCCGAGAGGTTTTCAAAAAGAACATTGTATGCGAAAAATAGGACTACGGGTGTAGGAGATCCCCAGAAGGACTGCCTTGTAGAACTTTTCAAAAGGAAAGGGAAAATCGATATATAACTTATTCACCGTGGGTACATTTCTTCGAAAATAAAGGCTTTTCTTGGCACGGTGCCACGTGATAGTAGAAAGTGCGTTACTCCACCAAAGCCTACTATATAATAAATACAAACTATTTTAATAGTTAATTCCCGCGATAAGTGGATGTGATTCCCTAGCAATAATATTTTTCCAAAATATTTCCACGGCCTCAAACCTTTATATACATGATAAATTTGGCTAGGTCACCTCATGGAAGAGAGGGATGACCTTTGAATGATTAGCTCCCCATAGACCTCCATAGTAATGCGCTCATAGCGAAACTCCCACGAATCCCAATAAGAGAAGGCCATATCACCTGGGTTCTACTACCGGCTAATACATAATAAATAAGGTTGCATGAAAATAGAAAGAGCCTTCAATAGAATCCCAAGCAAAGATATATGAGAAAGGCATTGGATAGAGCCCCAAGATAAGAAATATTTTAAGAAGGTCTTGATAGATTCCAAGCATAGTTGAATAGTCACAATACTAACACCGAAGATATATTGAGAAGTCTTGGTAAATTCCAAGCATTGTTGTCATGCCATAAGGTAAGCACCGAGGACATATTGAAAAGATTTTGGTAATTTTTGAACATGGTCGACCATGCCAACAGGCTGTGTAACAACCCGAATTCCAGTAGGTCCGGATTTTTCGCAAAAATGCTAAAATCCAAGCCCACTGAAGCCCGAGTTGGGTATCTAGTGTCCTACAAATAAGCAAAAGTAAATATATCAGAGCTCAAATAAATATCTCACAGCGGAACTGACTAAAATATAATAGTAAGTAAATACTCACCAAGGTAATAACACTTTCTAAACAAGTGTCACGGCTGGAAAATCTCTACCTTCTATCTAACCTATGGGATGTTATAAGGAGGGGGTCAGAACTAAAGTTCTGGTGAATGGACAAATTATACACTTCTAAGCATAATTCTACATATACCGTTCTATTTCCATTTTCTATTATATTAGGTTTATTGGGTTTATAATACTCTCGCCTCTGTGCATGAATCATACCCATCTACTCCCTAGTAGATTAAGACCTAATAACCAATATATATGTAGCTACATGCCCAAAGACCGCATCGGTCCTAGGTACCACCCATAGTACCTTCTGTATCCTCCTCGAAAAGGACTTCATCGTCTTGCTCCTAGAGCGTACTGTAACTACATTGTAAAGGACAGCTTCGTGAGGCCTATAATACAGATGTTCCGTCGTCTACTATGAAAATGTGAAACTGCATCCGCACTAGCTTATACTAGTGCTCGGACATCCACAATGTACCACCCAGTGCGTACCTTGAGGACTACACGTAATAGTTCTGTCCTCTCCTTGAATTCCGCCAACAAGGTCTGCCTTGTACGGAACTCAGTCGGGGATTTTCTATATCTGTAAAGGTCTGCTTCGTTAGACCTACAATACAGATATTCTACTTGGTCTGTCTCTTTTTCTATCGTGGCTATGTCCCCACGTAGCCCCCCTCAACTAATCGAAAGACTTCTCAAGAGCTAAGTGGTTGTGCCCTACTGCAAACAATCTAAACATCTAATTGGCTGCGCCCTTCATCCAATGTCTCGATGTGAAAGAATCATTGGCTTGTTGGTTTAGCTCTAGTCTTTCTCGAACTCGCTCTAAATGATGATGGCTTGATCTCCGCATGCGACTATCCTTTTGGGTCATGCCCACTAAAACCTACTCGTAACTAGGAGTATGGTGTCATATGAATATCCTACTCCATCATCAACCTTTTAACTGCCTACAAAGGTCCGCTTCATTAGGCCTGCAATGTAAAAGCAGTCAAGGCATACTCTCTTGATGGAACATCTACAGACTTGCCTCCGGGTGTGTAGCTTCGTTAGGCCTACCCCAGAGGGCCATCCTAGAGTATCCTCACGTCCCGTTGAAGTCTTGTACTTCCTTCTAGCCCAAACTAACTAAGTTGAATGCGCTCTTTCTGTACTAAAAATATATGATGAACTTCTTCGTTAGGCTCTTTATCCAGATTCTCTTTGGGCTACTCCAAACGCACCTTACCATTTTATTAGACCCTACGTCTAATCTTTTACTATGCTTTTAGTTTACTTTTCTTATTCTGTTGGCTACTTATTTACCCTAATCAGCACGCCCAACCGCACCTATGTGTGAGACCATCAGACCTAGACCTGAAAGGGAATGCTGCCGGTACGGGCCACTTCTATTATTTTGCTTATTAACTTAATCCAAGATCTAAGTTTGGTAAAATAAGCCTATTCTATTTCTTTCTTTTTAATTATAACCTACTTGTTACAATTATACTTGAAATTGTCACTTTTATATTCTTTTCTTTCTTTTATAACCTACATGTTATAAATGTAATTGAAAGTGTCTCTTTTCTATTCTAGTCTGTCTTCTTTTATTATGATACTAAATTCTCTTTAGTTCTCTTATATATATGACAGACTTAGCTTGGGACTACGTCCAACTGTCACAAATTACTTATCATAATAATTGTTTTACTTTTTACTCTATTATCCGTGCAATAAATGAAGATCAAGTCACATCTTCTGTTTAATATTGTTTCTAGTTTTGTCAAATAATTTACTTGATTATTTCTTCTTCTTCTTTAATTTCTTTAACGCTTCACGTTATTCTCTTTATTCAAGGAAGTAGTTCTATTCTATTTGGTTGGTTTCAAAAACTGTGCTAAAAATCCATTTCCATATTTTAATACTAAATAATGCTATAAACAATAACTCGTAACTGCAAGATATTTCTTTTATTGTTTCCTTAATTATTGGTTAATGCAAAATACAATAATGTCTCTATTGTGCACTAATTCCACTTTTCTTGCTTTTATTCTTGCAATTACGTTTATCGTTATTCTTACAATATTAAACTACGGAAATGTATTCCCTTTTCTAAACCAACCAACTAATCTATCACTAACTTCCAAATCAAGTTATTAGATTTCCCCTTTTTAATTCATTTCTCCCGTTTTAACATAATTTACCGTAAACTTCTCACTTTTAGGCTTATGCCTTTCTCTACAACTTCTAAGCCTAATATTACTTATATTTAATTGGATTCCTTTCTTTTTCCATATAAATAACATTTAAATATAAGTTCACTTCTTTTAAATTTACAATTTCAACATAACTAATTAGTAGAACTAATTACTGAAATAAATGCTGAATTAAATATTTAACGAAATCTAACGATAATATATATCATAACATAAAAGAGATATAATTTAAATCCACTCACATGTCGTCCTTAGCTGTGCTCCATGGCCTTCCCAGATCCCCTTCTAAGGCGTCTAATATTTTTATTAAAAAGATATTCTCCCTAGAAATATTTTCTATTTAGGGTTCAGCCTCAAGCAATGAACCCAATTGGGAGAAAATCTAATTGTGAGAGAATAGCTAGGCCTAGGGTCCTATTTACGGTGGTGTTTGGGGGTCTTAGACCATCAGATTTTAAGATTGAATTTGGTGCAACCACGCCACGGGCTTGCTGCGAATCGTTGTATCCAGAAAACAACGCTCGAGATTGCACGAAAATCAAATTAGTAAATGTTAACTTTTAACTGTTGCATATTCATTCTAATTAATTTCCATCAACTGCAAATTAATTCCCTTTATAACACATGTTTATTTTGAAATTCAAACGTTGCAAATTAATGTAAATTAATTTCCTTTAATTGCTAATTTGATTAACATTGCCTACTAATGTTAATTAATTACCTCTAATTGCTGATGTCAATTTTCCTTTATGACGCGCGTCTATTTTGAAATTCAAACGTGTGTTATTTCTAGAATTTATATGAGCATATATTTATAAACAAATATATTCACTCACATTTACACGTATAATTATTTTTCGATACGGAACTTCGAACGTCAATAACTTTTTCATACGAAGTCCGTTGGAGGCATATTATATAAGTAAATTAATCAGAAAATCACCACGAACAAAATGGTATAAGTTTCGAGGCCATATTCTAACAATTTCAAAAACGCTCATTTTCACTATTTATAATTATTTTGGTTATTTAATTATCTAAAAATGCGGGGTGTTACATTCTCCCACCCTTTATGAAATTTCATCCCCGAAATTCGATAAGAGTAAAACTATGTAATTCTCCGCATCAACCACATCCATTTTGTGTACATCCAATTTTTGCAGCCATCCGTATCTTTGTGCAAAGTGTCATTCAACATAAAATATATGCATGTACATGAATTTCTAAGTGGTACCTCCTATATGAATGCTTTTCTTCTTTAAAACCTCCTTTTTAAAATATGATGCACACATCCAAAATATACTTGCAATTTTTATATGAATGCAATCTTTTGAAAACTCAAAATGTTTTTCATCTAATTTTTCCCACTCTCCTACTGCATAGAGGCGTTGTTCAATGAATTTTACATCCAAATCCTACCACACAACTTTTAATATTCGAATTTCAGAAAAATCTAATTTTTTCCAAACTCGATTTCTTATGTCAGAAAGAAGGTATAAAACGCAAAACCTCACATTTACCGTTTTACTTTTGCGCACCTCTTTCTTTGTACTTGGAACTTCTGCCGCTACTCTATAAAAATCTCTATTTGCTTTCCCAAGCACTGTTCACATCAGAAAAAATTTCTTTTCAAATTTTTTTTCTTCTGTTGACGTTTCTGTCGCTTTCTTTAAATTTGTTGTTTTTCCTTTTAGTTGCTCTTTTTGGCTTTTACTTTTCTTTCATTACTTACATCCTATGTTTTTATTCTCTTCTTATGAACATCACAGAAAAAGAGCATCATACTAATCATCATTGATTTACTACAATAGGAACTAAATGTTTATATAGGAGTGCAATCTCATAACTAAAAGAGAAAACAAGTCCTAATACAAAGCATTACTAGATATGTAAATATAGCAGCTAAACACAGTTATCATCTAGGGCTAGGAGGCCTAGGACCATGTCCGCTCTGACACAGAAAGGTCCTACTCTAGGAATCCAAGTAACTCATATGCTCCCCCTGCCGCCTATTACTCGTTAGTAACTTATGTTGTATTACTCACGATGAATAAGATATATTCATCTCTTCCATTCCATACTCAAAATGGAATAACCAAGTCTCATTTACTGCAACGAATAAGGGTTTCAATCTATGCAGTCTCTATCTAAAAAGACAACTAAGTTTGGGGAAATTTTCTCTTTACCTTTACCTTTCATTTTCTCTCCAACTAAGGTCTACCTATCCCAACCACACGTGTCTTATCATCTTACTAATATCACTTCACTATTCTTCTATAGTCTACACACATGAAACAACAAGCCTAGGTTCTCACTAGTGTCCTATACACTTTACAAGAACTTTTATTGTTACTATTAAAAGTAATCACTGCTATAGCCTTACACTTTTCCCGTCACACTTAGGAAATGATTCCTATCTACTCCATATTTAAAAGTTTGGTTTGGTATTTATCATTTCATTTCAAAAATTAAAGCTTCTAAATTTTTGAAACATCAAATCCCAAAGTTCTTGCCTTTAAAAGTGTTACTTTGAAGTTACTATTAAATTCAAAGGTACTTGGTTACTTAACATTTTATCTTTTTAGACTTGCATCTTTACAGCTCTTTGAATTTAAATTATTCCCCAAACCTAGAGGGGAAAACTTACAAATTCTAAGTTCAAAACTTATTCCTCTTTTACTTTTAAAGACCTTTACAACTTTCTATAAAAAAAATTGGTTTAACTGTTTACTAAGTTTTTCTCTTCCAAAAACTTATTTACTTTTTCACCAAACCATTTTTCTTTAAAACATGCCTTGCTTGTTCTTAAAACATTTTTTTCTTGACTTCCAAAAATGTCCTCACATGTTTTCAAAACATCTTCTTTTCATATATTTTCAAATTTACAAAAACTGGAGTATATAAGAACAATTGTTTTATCAAAAATCCCTTAACTTTCCTACTCTTCCAATTACCTAACCTTAGAGGAGTTTCTAACTTACTACAAATGGGAACTTTCTACAAAGGCAAGCAACCAATGCGCATAATCAATGGAAAAATAAGAAATTTCCATTGCTTAGCTTTCCTACTAAGTCTCTCTATCATATCCCTCACTAACACTGTCTCTAATTATTATATTTCTTATTACACCTAATGGTTTTATACCTTAATGTATTGGAACTACTTTCTCACATGAGAAACCATTAACGCTAAAACCTTCTATGAATCCTTTAAAAGAGGATTTCATGTTTATGTGAAATTATAAGGAACTTATTTTATATTTTATCGAAATAAGCTATACAAAATATGGTGCTTTCCATAACTCGTACATCTCTTTCACGTATTCCTAATAACTTACACAAAACATCTTTATTTGATTTGGTTTCATAGAAAATTATATCATTATTCATTTCATTCCAATAGATTAAAGTATGTTTAATCTCTATTTATTTACAATAGACATTTCCTACGAAATTTATTAATTTCCTAATATTTAACTTACATCTTTTTTTCCAGAAGAACTCATTTTCAAAACTGTTTTAATATTTTCATAACTAGAAAACATTTCATATACTTATTTAAATAATAAGTGTACTCACAAACCACTTTATTTCTATACTTAGAAATTATCTTCAAAATATATTTTTTGGTCAGAACAGATGTTGCGTAAAACACCATTACTACAACCCAAAAATACTAATATATGGATTCAATTAAAATAAATATTAATAAATCTCATATGCTATGTAAAAACATTTCCTTTGGGAGTCACCTACTATAACAATAGTGTCATAGTCTATGCTTCCTTTATTTTTCACGAGAACATCTATTATAACAATAAACGTTGTAACCTACGTTTTCGATACTTAACACACTCTAGGTTTTTACATTTAAAATCTTTGTTTACCTACAAAGAAACTAGCAATCTATACATGCTCTATAATTCTTCAAAAAGAATTTTACTTTTAACAAAATTTACATCATATAAAAACCAATTTAAATCTCATACCACTTCTTTTTTTCAAAAAAAAACCCAATATTTACTTCCTCAAACATATTAACAATTATATTTTAGTAAAAGTTCAATTACTATAGTCTTACTATCGAAGCTACAGCATAATATTTTAATTGTTATATCTATAAACTTATTATCGAAACTAAAGCGATGTGAAGTTCTTTAGAACTGAAAGATTACTAAATTATTATATCTAAATATATTATTCATTACCGCTTGTTTGCCAAAACCGTAACGTCTGTTCCGTGAAGGTGGGTCCATGACTGACTCATAAATGACATCCTCCTCGTTCGTAGTCAGCTGCTCTTGACCTGTTTCCTCCAAGACTATCTTCCTTTGTTCCATAAACCGTGCCTGCATGAACAAATAAAAATACATTTGAAATTAATAGCATAATATCTTAATTTATTATACGTTAATAATTAAAACAATTTCTGACTCTCAAAGCCATATTCGTTATCAACTCTCAAATCAATGTTGTAGAACAGTAGTGCAGTGGTAGATTGACTCGCACGGTGATAGTATAAGAAAAGTTGAAGATTTCAAATCCTGCTATATATCTTTCCTCGTTACATATTCTACACTTGCTAAGAGTGATGTCCTCTTTCGAAAACAACATACAACCATTTAAACATGTATCTATTTTTTGATATGTTAAACCAATATCTGGAAACAAATACTTCAAATATTTACACCTACTACACGAACAACGAATTTCTACATCGTTTTCGTTATTACTTAAAGCGAATTCAGCAACTAGGTTTACAAATTGACATTTTATTTTTCAATTTATTGATACATAATCTTATACGCGTCAATTTAACCAAACTTAAGAATACAGCATTGAAATGTATTGTACACAAATGCGTGTTTCCTGTATTGTACACAAATGCCTGTACATAGGAAACAAAAAAGAAAAGTGACGGTGAAATTTTGTGAACCGTTTAAAACGAAATAATGTACGAAATGTAATTTTTTACTGTGTTTATAACTTGTCCAATACATGGACAAATCCAGCAAGTATTGTACCAGATGAATATAAATGTCCGTTTTATGACAAAAATGAATATCTATATAACGATCATGCACAACACTTGTCAGACGAGGCCAAAAACCCTCTAAGAGACGGAATAAAAAAGTAGTTTATACAAAAATTTGAAGTTTTATAGTTTGACTTCTTATTTATTATATAATATATTATTGTTTGTAAACGGTTGAAAATTTACTAATTTTATATTTTAAAAAATTATTAATTTACCACATTCCGCGTATTTTATCGAACAAGGTTAATTCAACGTATTATGGTAGATATGTATTTTTTACAACGTTTTCGTTAGAAAACAATTTATTTAATTATTAGTATGCATGTGTGTGTATGTATATAATGATTAACACATACATACACACATATATATATATGAACACATAAACACCCCAAATAATACAAGACAATGCTAAAAATAACAAATATATAATGGTTTACACATATACACAAATTCATGAATTATACATACTTTTCACAATTTAAAGCTAACAAATGAAATAGGTATTCCATGGGATACTATAAAACATCATTAGGCTATTAGAAACAATTAGAATCACTAACTAGCCCTAATTTATCAAATTAGGCAAATCTAGATTTAGGTTAAAAATTAGGTTTTTCGCAAAAAATAGAGATTATACCTGAGATTGGAAGCAATAGAGAGTGATTAAGGAGCCGTGCAAGATCCGAAAGCTTGAATTTGAGGTTTGGAAGCTTGAAAATGGGTTTTAAGGATTTTAGAATTTTTTTTTCGTTTAGTTGGAATGAGGAAGAAAAGTCTCGACCGAGACCTGTATAACGCAAATTTTCGACGACCACCGACGGCCCGTCGAAAGCCATCGGAAACCGCCGTCGAGAGCCGTCGCCAAAGGTCGTCAGTATTTCAAGTTATTCTTGTAGTGCTATTCTTATTCTATTCTCGTCCAATTATTTTGAATCTAATAAATATATATACATCTTCCGTATTGTGTGTGTGTGTATATCAAAAGAGAGAGATCCTGAAAGAAATTGTGAGACATGCAAATCCAAGGAAGGTGAAGCTAAGGCTATTCAGTGAGTGAAAATCTTAGTATTTCTTTCAGCAATTGTTTAGTGTATTTCTTTTGGATTTGAATATACCTTAGAGATTTTGGGATTTCGAAAATATGATAGATAAAAAATCCTCCAAAATTCCATTTTATTTCGAAATGTCAATTCTACGTTGAGATTCTCAATTATTTACATTAATTTAATGGAGTTTGTTTCGTTTATGCAATTTTTGACAATTTTTGATCCTTCAATAAAATAAGGGTTTAGATTAGGAATACTATTCAAAGTTTACACCACTTATTCTTATTTATTTCTTTATAAAAAGAAGAGTTGAATAAAATATGAGGTTTAGATTGCAATTCTTATTGTTTAAGATATTCCATTGAATTGGTGAAAAAAATTGTGTTTCTATTTTATTTACAAGTCTGTTATTGCAGTTTTGATTATGAATGTTTATTCCCTATTTTGGAGATTCGAATTCCATGAAATCTTGGAAAATTGAACAAAAACGACGATATTCCATTGAATTAGTGTAATAAGTTGAGTTTCTATTTTATTTACAAGTTTGTTACTGCAGTTTTGATTATGAATATTTATTCTCTATTTTGGACGTTGAAATTCCTTGAAATCTTGGTAAATTGAAGAAAAAGGACTTGTAATAGTAATTGGTTAGGGAATTGACATTTAACGCTAGTTTAGAGCGAAAATCTGTGCGTTTAGAACTTATTAGGCGCGAATATTTATTTATTTCTATTTGCGTATTAACATATAACTATTGCATATATGGCATAGTTAATTAGGCATTTATTTACATTTATTTTTCCCCCGTTAGGAAGGTAATTGATTTTGAGGTGAAAATAGGAGGAAACCCTTATATAGCCTAATTATTATTTTAAGACGTAATAAGGAAGATTCCTTATGAGGCCTTATTTATGAAACGATGAGATGAGTGTGTGTGTGTGTGTAGTAATTAATTTATGGTTATGTCATAGGGGTGCGAGGTCAATAGAGTTACATGATGGAATTCTGCCCTTCACTTTGAGGCTACCAACAATTGTGTACACTTTTATTGATGTAAGATATCCTTATGATAAATATTTGTAATGACGCAAGGTTAGTTCCAATTTTAGTAGGGAAAATATGCCCAGCTAATCTGGCTACTTGTTCCTACAAATAGAGGACTAATGTGATACATCATTATGGGTATGAGCCATTATACGAAGGGTCTGTTTCGGGGTTTGAGGTATTAAGTGGTTGGACCCGTCTTTTTCTCAGATGAAGTATTAAATGGCTAAGGGGTTACATTAGATGGTATCTCTACAAGGGCCTCCTTCTGGAATTAGGCCTTAAATGATGGGGTCTGCCTATTTTTTACTTGAAAGTATTAAGTGGCATATGAGATTCCATTTGATGTCAGCTAGACAGTACCATTAAGGAGAACGCTTCTGGAAATAGGTCATAAATGACAAGGCCTGCCTATTTTATATTGGAAGTATTAAGTGGTTTGGGTATCGTCTCATACATTATTAACTATTTATAACGTATGACTGAGATATAGGATCTACTTCTGGAATAGAATGTATTAAGTGGTTGGACCTGCCTACTTTCCTTATAAAGATGTATTAAATGATTTTAATGGTTTTATATTCGTAGACATATTCTTATTTTGAAATATACTACCCAAGTACTGAAAAAGTAAGACTCCAGATTTTTATTTACCACACACTTGTTGTTCTAATTCCCTCCTTATTACAACACAAGTTAAGGACGAAGGGATGGCGGTGACGATGCTTAGAGATGTAGAAGCTTGACTTGTGGCAGTATTTGTTATTATTACTTGTTTTTATGTGTACCCATGTAACAGATATTATATTATGGTTTTATGGAATTATGTATTATGACATTTTTATGATTTTGAAATAGATGGGTAAGCTTTGCTATTATATTTTGTTTCATTTGCTATGGGTTCTAAAAGTTTATTTATGTCTCTATACTGTTATTTTCTTAGTTCTACCAATAACCTACCTTAGAATGAATCTAAGTTTCGATGGGCCTTTACTGGGTCGAAATTTTGGCATGTTCCATGGTGGGTTATTACACAAGTCAAATATGAAGAACCCTCCATCGACTTTAGTACATGGACCACTGAATATAACACACTAGTTGGAAATAATTCTAAAGCAATGACTATACTCTACTATGCAGTTGATAAAAATGAATCCAATAGAGACAGTATTTATTAATCAACACATGAAATTTAGCATACATTACAAGTAAAGCACGAAGGAACTAACAATGTAAAACAAATCAAGATTTCAGTACCAAAAAAAACCAATTGCAAATTTTCAAAAATGAAACCAAATGAGTGTATAGTTGATATGTACACACAGTTTCAAGATATACAACACATACTCATTACTTTAGGTACCATGTTTATTGATTTTGATATTGTGTCAACGAACGAGAGAGAAATGACCTTACAATTGAAGAAGCCGATGATTTCCAAAACTCAAGGTTGAAGAGTTAATTGGTATTCTAGTGTCGTATTAAGTAAATTTGTAGCCCGAAAAAAGCAAGAACAAGAGAAGAGGGCCATAACTTTTCAAATTGACGAAGACTCAGATTTTAATGAAGACAGCCTTATATTTATTGCCAAAAAACTATAAGATATTCAATATTTTCAAGAAATAGAAGATTTGGTTATAACAATAATTCATCCTCGGTCAAATGCTTCAAATTTTATAAAATAGTAACATGAGGAAGGATTGCCTTGAACTGAATAAAAAAAGGAATTTCAAGGGCAAACACGAAAGATTTTCCAGAAAGAAGAAGCAAACATTTCTATTTACTTGGTATTACTTAGAATCATCTTCCGACCACGATAGTAAATTTTGGCTTCATGGAAAACGACGATGTAAATTATGAACTATTATGTGAAGAATTATTAGAAATCACCTCTATTGAACCAAAAGATGGCCGAACACCCCAGTCGAGTAGAAACGAGATAGATCTAAGTAATATGAATGAAAACAATGAGAATACAGAGAATTTTATAGTGGTTCGGCAAATTCTATGGCCTGCTTTTGCTTCAATATTATTAGATTTGGATTTGTCACAAGAACAGGAGCTTTACAACTGATTTCAGATCTAAAAAAGCAAGAGTACGATCTTAGTGACAAAGAGGAGGTAGAGAAGAAGATATGAAGAGTATGGAGGCCAAAAGTCATTATTTCGTTGCTCTAGCCTTCCTATTTATAGCAGAATCGTCCACCATAGTCGCAAGATCGTGGAAGAACAAGTACCCTCAAATCCAAGAGAATGAGAAGGAAGAATAAGTCTTTTTGAAGCCAAAAATCTTGTCGGTACCGACCGTAGTGGTCGTCTCAATGGTGTGAAGAAGTACACCTTTCCTCGAGTCTTAACTTCCAAAGTCCATGGGTGGACCCACTCCAGAAGATCGGTTCGGTACCAATTACAAATTTATTTTGCCAAATATACTCCAAAATTTATTTTGCCAAATATACTCCAAAATCTCTGAGATGCTTCTTTTAGCCAGTTCAAACATAAGACCCGAGCTCTTGATCCATTCTGTCTTTGTCCCGACATCTTGATTCGCTCAGAAGTTGTTCGGTTCAAACGTTGGATAACAACCTCAAAAATAGAAAATAAATATAGGGTCACTAGAAAAGAAGTTAAAGAATTGAAAGAAAAACTTAAGCTAATAAAATTAAAAATTGAAATATTAAAAGATAAGAAGGTAATTCTTGAAGAAGAATTAAAAAAAAAAATCACAGGACTTATGTGAGAATTTAAATTCTACCGACCTTAAATAATGAAGTTAAGGAATACAGAGGTGAGAATATTAAACTTTCGAAAAAAACTGCGATTTAAGATCGTTTTTGGAATTTTATCTGAAAATCAAACTAGAAATTTTATCAAATAACCTTTTCGAATTTAATAAGCTATTGGAAAATTTGTGAAAGTTAGTAAAATTTTCTAAATCCGGCTTCGATAAAAATGGTTGGGATTTATTAAACCGACAGGTAACAAATCCAGTCCTAAAAAATATAGTTCTTTATACGCAAATTTTGAAAAGTCTTAAATGAACTCTGAAAAACCTATTTTGAATAAAAATAAGTTCATTAAAATTTGGGTCCTTGATACAAATAATAATTTGATTAGGAAGACGTATGTTGATATATTTTATAAAAAATATCCATAAAATTCGAGGACTAAAACAGTTATGTGTCCATGAATATCCAGTTTGGTCATATAAGCAAATCATAATATATTATATATCAAAATTAGTTTCTCTAACATTTTGAACACAATGAAAGGATTAACATTTTAAAAGGATAACTTAGCTCAAAATTGCTTTCGGTTATCAATTTAAATTAATGTCGATAATTAATTAAAGATAAATGTATCAGACTTGCTGTGTCGTTACAACACCCATAAGCATATATTTGCCAAATTGTTTTCAATCCCATTTGTACAACACATTTTAAATGAAGTTTACCAGGTTTCTTAACTTCAAAGAGGGTGTACAGCAAACCATAATGTATAAATCTGAATTCATGTACATATTCATAGGTGATTATTGCTCCATGAAAACATACGAATCAATCCATGCAATGAGACAGATGTACAGTTCTGTAGTAACACAGAAAGTGCGCTCATCCCTGCTTTGCATTCAGTAATATAGTTAGTCTGTAAGTTCAATCATTGGCCTGCGCATGCACATGCAACGCTTTGAATGTTAATACGTAACTTTCATTATACAGTTACTATATATTTGGATACTGTAATGGCCAATCATAAACACGAGATGTCCGGACATTCATTTAAGTAAAGATGATATAATCATAAACACAACCGACAACTAACATATGACTATATTAGACAGAACTTATAACCGTTGCAAAGTTTACAAACAGATTGAGTGTATTATGATAGGGTACTCAGTGTGCACAGCAAAACTGATCATGACATTAACAGTTGCATCTATCAACCAGGCTGGACTAACATGTAACTCTGAAGAGCAACAATGACAAACCCCACAGCATTTAAAGAGTCATATTTGGATCTTCTGTTCAGCATTTAAGATATCATCTCAAAGTAGCAACTTAAGCCCACGAGCAGAAGAACAACCGACAGCATCAAAAAATGGGAACAACAGAAAACAACAGCTAACTCTATATCATACATATCTCCGTTTGGTTGAATTTTAAGTTTTTTATTTATTGTGTTCAGGAAAAAGTAAAGGAGAGGTAGCAAAAGTCATAACTGTTAGAGCAAAAAAGGAGAAAGAGAGGAAGAAGATAATGAAAAAACCCAATGCATCGCTCCTGCTACGAAAAAGTGGTTTACAATTTTACATATCTAGACCATTTTCCAAACTGATTATTCTGTATGCAAAAACCTAAAACGGAAATCTATAAACAAACGGGGTCATGCATTTTGAAAATTTAAAATCTGACCATACAAAGTTTGACATTGTTGGCTGAAAAGTTTAAATACTTGATGTCTTTTTAACTCAAATACTTTTAAGTTGAGACAAAATATCGGAAAGATGTGATATTATAGCCTTATATCAAACTTAATAAGAATTTCGTCTGATTCAAACTACTAGACATACCTTGAATTGTAGTACAATCATGTATTATCACCTTAGTTTCAAATTTCCGAGAAAAAAATAAATATTTTGTTATTTATAATATTTTTGAACATTTTCAATCAACTTTAATTTTAAAATAGTGAAAATAAGGGACACATCCCTAAAACAAAACTTAATACACAAAACATGCTGCAAAAAAAAGCTATAAATTACATCCATATTTTCAAATACTGCAATTTTCTTTCCTAAAATACCCCTTTGCTTCATGGCTGAAAGTTGGTTCTTCATATGTAGATGTTATTCTCACATCCATAAGTAGATGAATGACGTCAACCGCTCTGGACCATCGAAACAGCTTCATGACGCCACCTAATTTCCCATTAGTTACCCTAGCCGAATTCAATCCCCGCTCTCAGTCTTCCCTAAGCCATACAATACCGAACCCAAACCTTAGATAGTTGCATCTAAAACCACATCCATCCCCACACTACTTACCTTAATTTCCTTCCGGTCGCCTAACGGTAAGTTAACCTTTCAAACCCAATTTTACTCCAACTGTAATACTAGAACCGCCTCATCGGAGCAATAGATCATTGCTGGAACCCCCTTATCGAGTTTGTTACAATATTAGATAAGTTACAAACACAATGATATTAGGGTTTTAAACCTTTGCATCTCAAACAGTTCATAAAATTTCGACACTGGTTCTTTTTTGTTCCCTTATGTGCACATTTGCGCAGGATGCCATAAATAAGAAGAAGTGCTATCTAAACTTTATCAAACCATTTTAAGTGAAATGGTTGCTGTAAAATGTAATATTTTGTGTTTGTAATATATTACACCATATATTTACAAAGTAGTTAAATGCTCCAATTTTCACTTCAATAAAGGTATAAAATAAAGTTGAAGTATTTTATAATCTAATCCAAGCATCGAATGTCAGTATCCACTATGGACCTATGGTAACGTATATTAACTTTACTGGGTAATTATCTTATCATAAGAGTATTCATCATTCTATAAGTAAAACATATTTAGAGTTAATGCTAAGCCATATGCATTTTATGTTGGAAATCGGTCGACAATTCGAGTATGAAGATGAGAAGGTTGTTGTACTTCCGACTTTAATTCTATTGTGTATATTCTTTTAGACGATAGTTTAACCCAACAGGTAAAAACGGATTGTATAACTATTGACTTCAGGATTCAATGAAGCCTTAAAACGACATATATAATGAGATTCAAAGTTTTTACGACTTTAATCCGGCCAAGATACACTCTTTTATTAGTTTCTGATGAAGCATATTAGAGAAGAGAATATGGAAGAAGAAGAGAATTATGAATTCGCAATGCTTTAAGGCGTTTCCGATTTCAAGATTTTGAAACGCTCCACAGGTGTTGCAAATTCAGGGAAGAAGAACTTAAAATTGCAATAGTTTTTGGGTGTTGAAATTTGTAGTTGCAGCGAGGTGTCTCTTCATTATGAGAAGACACATCCGTTCGTATGCAATAGTCATGTCTTTCGCATGTGGCTATTCATTTGAATACAAAATTACCGCCATTCTAACGGTCCCGTCTTCCGCCAATTCTGTCCATTTCAATTTGAATTTAAATCTGGCCCAAAAATAATTTTGTCTAAGACTATTGTTTCAGACCAAATCCTAACCCAAACCCAAACCAGCCCGGTTCGGTCTGAAGGGGGGCGACGGTGCGCGCATGTGTGGTGGTTATGCATGGCTTTCCTCCTCACAATAGAGCAAACATTTGGGTGCCCAAATGGTACAACCCTCTCTTGAGGAACCATATTTAAACAAATATAGTTTCCTATGTCCGAAAATATAGGACTATTATTTCCTTCATCTTCTTCTTTAAAACAAACCCCAATGCCTAAAATCAATTTTGAAAATTTACAACAATTTCCCCCCATTTTCAAAATAAGTAAAATAAATTTAGTAGATGGCCACATCACTAGAGCGGCTGTCGTACCCAAGTGGGATCAAGTCAACGTAGTTCCAAGATCAAATATTGCGTCATTGTAGAAATCAATACATAAATGATAGGTATCTTTTGGATTTGAACCTTCACTTGGTATAAACCGTTAAAGTTCTATCGACGTCTATAGTGAACGTATCTTGAACCAAATACCCTTGTGATAGTACCGAAAAATAGTCATACATACTGATTTCCGTATATATAGCATTCTATATGTTCAGCCCATGAACAGTCATGTGCTCAAATCCTGAGTTCATGAGTCTACTTCGAAAAGAGGTCTTACTTTCTTAGAAAGCGGCCTGATTTCTATACTCATATAAGTAAAGTCTCTTAAGGTGTTTCTGTGATACACCTTGTGATTTTAACCGGACTTATTAAAGATTTTCATCCATCTCTTTCATGTAGAATCCAACACTGATAATGGGCAATTAGTTTTAGTATTCAATAATCATTCTCTTAACTTGTTAGTACCCATTGAACTTTGTCTATCCTTTTCAAGACATAAATTGGATTTCTGTTAAGGATGATCAACCTTCATTCATAGCCTTAGCTTCATTTCGTTTGATTTTATAGAGACCGCAGCCTTTGGAAGACTCGTAGTAAGTGGGTTAGCCAAGTTTTCTTTATTTCTATGTATTCGACATTGATTACTCCTCTTTTGAGTAATTGTCTTATCATCTTATGTCTAAGACTTACATGTTTGGACATTTCGTTATATGTTTTATTAGAAACATTATATATCGTAGCCTGGTTATCAAAGTTAATCAAGACTGCTGGTGATGGCTTCTTTCATAAAGGAATTTCTTTTAATAAATTCCTAAGCTATTCTGCCTCCTTGCTTGCATCTGCTAATGTAATCAATTCTGACAACATTGTTGAGTCAAAAATACAGGTCTGTTTCTTGGAGCACCAAGACACAGCTGCATCTCCTAATGTGAAAATCCATCCAGTCGTAGACTTGGATTTGGATTCTACATTATTCCAGGTTGCATCACTATGTCCTTCTAATACAGCAGGATATCCTTTATAAGAAAGACCATAGTCTAAAGTGCCCTTTAAATAAGCTAGAACTCTAGAGACACCTTTCTAATGTTCATTACCCGGCTTACTCGTAAATTGACACAACATGCTTATAGCACGCGTTATGTCCGGTCTAGTGCAATGCATAGCATACAGTAAACTACCAATAATACTGGAATATTCAAGTTGGGATATTGTACGCCCAGTATTCTTCACTAACTTAATACTCAGATCTAAAGGAGTTGTTGTCGGTTTGTCATTGTAATGACCATACTTATTGAGGAACTTCTCAATATAATGAGATTGGGTTAGTACCAAATTTTCCTCTTTTCTTAGGATTTTGATCCTTAAAATTACACCAACCTCTCCTAGATCTTTCATATCAAATTTAGATTATAGAAACTTCTTAGTTTTTTTTCACACAAGTTATATCAGTCCCAAATTTTAACATATCATCAACGTATAAACATATTATAACACAACCGGTTTCATCCGATTTGCTATAAATACATTTATCAGCATCATTTACTATGAAGCCGTTAGACAATGCTACTTTATCAAACTTCTCATGTCATTGCATGGGTGCCTACTTCAGACCATAAAGAGATTTTATTAGTATACAAACTTTCTTTTCTTGGCCTGGATTTATAAAACCCTCTAGTTGTTCCATGTATTTCTCTTCTTTAAAATCACCATTTAGAAAAGCAGTTTTCACATTCATTTCGTGTATTACAAGTTTATGAATGGATGCAAGTGCTATCAAATTATAAATCAAAGATAGGCGAGCAAGAGGAGCTTATGTTTCCAAATAATCCACTTCACGTCTTTACTTATAACCCTTTGCAACTAATCTGGCTTTAAATTTATCAATGGATCCATCAGTATTCAACTTTTTCTTGAATATGCATTTACATCTTATTGGTTTAGTACCATGAGGTAAATCAATCAAAATCCAAGTTTGGTTTACCAAAATTATATTCATTTCATCATTGATAGCTTCTTTCCATAAAATAGCATTTTTGGAACGCATAGCTTCATAATAGTATTTGGGTCATTATTAATATTAATTATGTATCTAGTGATGTTAAGAATTTCATTCTTACTTCCTTCTACAAGATACGCAATGAAGTCGGAACCATAGTCTTTTTCTATTCTTGCTCTTTTACTTTTCCTTCGTTTAGTATCCTTTTCAGGTACTGAAACATTCTCATTGTTTTGAGAAGGGGTGTAATCTTCATCATTATTATCATTAGTTTCAATATATTCTAAACTGATGATGGCAATGGATTCTCGTTAGTTTGATGTTGGGCTATATACTTGTTTTCAAAAAATTCTACATCTATAGACTCAATTACTTCAAACGTATCAAAAATAAAACGATAAGTTATGCTATTAGGAGAATAACTTACGAAAGCACACTTAAATGTTCTATTTCCTAATTTTGGCCTTTTAGGATCCAGTTTTATAACATACGCTAAACATCCCCAAACTTTAAGTCTTGATAAGTTAGGTTTTCGTTTAAACCACAGTTCTTAAGGAGATATATTCTTCTTTTTCAAAAGAACTCTATTTAACATATAACATGCAGATAAAATGGCATCGCCCCATAAGGTGTTAGGTAAATTTAAACTAATTAACATAACATTAACTATTTCTACTAATATCCTATTTTTTCTTTCAGCGACTTCATTTTGTTGAGAGGTATAAGGAGCAGTACACTGATGAATTAATCCTTGTTGTATACAGAATAAAGTAAAATCATTTGAAAAATATTCACCACCATGATCATAATGTAACACTTTTATTTTTAAGTCTTGATTGCATTTCAACTTCTACCTTGTAAATTTTAAATTTATCAAAGAATTCATCTTTTGATTTCATTAGATAAACATAAGAATATCTAGAGTAATCATCAATAAATGTGACATGGAGTTTATTCCCCCATATGTTGTGTAACCTTTTAAATCACCACATCACTATATACAAGATCAAGCAAACTAGTCTTTCTTTTTATAGATTTAAAGGATTTTCTATGTATCTTTGCTTGAACACAAGTTTCACATTTAGAGATGGAGTCAAAATTATAATCAGAAATTAATCCTAAATTATTCATATTTTTAAGTGAACCCTAATTAACATGTCATAATCTAGCATGCCATAAATCTACAAAATCAACGACATAAATAGAAGTTTTCTTTATTAAATTCAACTTAATCATGCCGTTACAATAATATCCATGTTGTAACGACCCGTAATTTTCGATAATTAAAAATTCTTAATTTAATAAAGTTTTGGTAGTTTAATGTTGGAAGAAACAAAAATTTGTGATTTAATAATAAGATGTAATATTGGAATGAAATGTAGTAGTATTAATCTAAGGAAATTGATAATTGATTTAAATGTAATTCCAATTAATTGAAATGATTAAAAAGTTATAATAGGTTATAGATTGTAAATTAATTATAATAATGTGTGTATTAATTGATTATTGGATTAAAGAGTAATTGGTAATTTAAATGTTGTATTAATTAATGAAATAGTAAGTAATAAATTGTAATTGAATAAAATTAGTGTTGTGTAAATAACTATAACATTTGTGTGTAGATAACAAACATGCAAATGTGATTAAATGTAGAAAAGGTGACAATTGTTAATTGTTACCAATTTATTTAATTAATTATAATTAAATGAAATTAAAATGTTATGTTAATGTGAGTTAAGACAATAACTGTAAATTGTGAATGAAATAAAATGTATAGAAATGTTAATTTTATTTACAAGGCAATAATTGATGTAATAAAAGGAGTGAAACAAAGATAAATTAATTTATTGAGATTTTGAATTATAATAAAATTGACAAAAATTCAATGTAATTGGAATATTGCAACTAATATGGTAAAAGATGATAATTGTAGAATATTAGTATAATATTAGTGTAATAAGATATAAACAAATGTTAACTATGTCTATGGAGTAATAATTGATTTAATAAAACGATTGAAAATAAATTAAATCAAATCTATTGGAATTAAATTATAATTAATTGGATTTAACTTCGGTTGAAATTGAACACTGTAACTGGTATAATAATTAACACTGAATTGATATGTAAATTTGTTTTAAATTATTATAAATATCCAAGTAATCAAAATGATGAAAATTGTTAGTTATTAAACTTGAAATTAAAAAAAGTGATTTAATAATAATTTATTTAATTAACGCGAAAATAGCCATTTAGGCCACTGTCTCGGATTTCAACGAAACCTGTTTCATCGAATCCATAACGGTGAATCATTGTAAGGTTTCAAGTTTCGTAGCGATCGGACTTGTCGTTTGATCGTACGGACTAGAAACGCGTAAAAATCAATTTAATTAAATTCAATTGAAATCAATTTGAAATAAGCTGATTTTAAGCTAACTTCTTCATACGATGGAATTAGGACTTGAAAGATGTTCCATTGAGTTTAAAAACATCGAAAACATCTATTTTGATATATGGGATGACATGTTTTCGTTCCGGGAGCATAACGGGCTTTTCGGGTCGTATTTGTCGTTTCATATCTATTCGGATGTTTATTCATTTCTTTATCGGGCTTTGTTAAGATAAATAGTTTTTCTCTCAAACTCTAGCAGTCATTTTCTTATTTTATACGTACAACTCCATTTATTTGTTCCTCCTTCTCAAATGGAAGAAACCCAAATTTCTGGATTCAATTGCAAATCAAAATCAAATCAAATAATAAAACCTCCTCAAACTATATCATATAATATATCAATTCGAAGCTCTCGACAAGCATAATTCATTGGTGTGATTCGTTTTTAAATCGGATTCATCGTTTGTCCAGAAATCAAGGAATTAATCTCGGCTGTTCATCGCGCGTCGATCAACTTTGACCAATCGTATAATTGATATGTGGGTTTTGTTGAGAGCGGTGTCAGGAGGCTATCGGTGGAGGTCGTTTCCTCCAATTCGACCTGGGGCGAGCTAAATTTATGAATTATGGTTTCGAAACCCTAATTCGAACGGCGATGGCGCGGCGTCGCGGGGAGGCCGCGATGCCTCTGGTGGGGGCGGGATGGATGGACGAGGCCATTGGTGGTGGTCGGTGACACTCAGGTGGCTGGAGGCGATCGGGAACGTTGGTCAAAGCTCAACCTGGAGGCGTTCGAACTTGTTCAGGCTCGCGTACGAGATTGGCCGGTTCAAACGGTAGTGTGTAGGGTAAATTCTTATTATTTATTTTTTTTATTTTTTTTTGTTTTAATTTATTTTTAAATGTTTTAATGTTAATAACTTTCACGTACGAGGTCAGATATACGCGAGGTTTGTTCCGTTGGGATCGTATTGAAATTCTGGACATTTTGGAATTGGTTTGGACGAATTCTAAGACTGTTCGAATTTGAGGCTTATTTGGATTTCAAATCGATTTGAAATCAAATGTGGGTGCTTTGACCCACTCACAACTACTAGATTATCTTATGTTAGTTAAATTAAATTTATGATGTGATTAGAAAGTAATTGATTGACGTTTGGTATGTTTAAATCGTCATTCTAGTTAAATTTGACTTTTATTGCATTTAATCATCGTTTAATTTAATATTGAATTTAATTGTCAATTTAATACATGTTAATGATAATCAGTTATCTATTGATGTTTATTGGTTGATTTGGATGGTGATTATGATGGATGTTTAATTGTTGATATGGGATGACTGGATGTTGTGTAACAACCCGCATATTTTACGATTGTATATTTAAATGTTTTATTTAAATATAGCATTGTTAATCGGATTAAGATCTGAAATGTTACTTTTTGTAAACAGTCGACTTAGGACTTGAGACCACTTCCATTGAGTCCAAAATGGTGTTTACAAATTTTTTGAGTATAAACATCGATATGTTTGGAGTTGAGTAGAATTTTGTTATTTTTCTATTTGGGCTTTGGGTTTGGGTTTCAGCCCACTAACCCAACATAATACCCTAACTCCTCTACTCTTCATCCATTCATTCATTCCATTCCTAACACTTTCAAGCTAAAGAAAAATGGGGGGAAAGAATGGGAAATTAAAATTCCTAAGCTCTAGTTTCTCTTAGGAATTCAAATTCAAGTTATAAATCAAAGAGAAGCTTTGGTAAGCATCTTCTTCATCTTCTCCTTCTCAATTTCTCTCCAATTTCAGAAATTTTCTATAACCTAACTTAGGAAATATTTGCTTATGATCTTAGATTGGAGCTTCTAGAGTTGAAGTTGAAGAGTGGTTGATCTTTCCTTTGTTTTAGAGCTTCTCATTCGTGTTTTTGGGTTTAAAGGTGAGTTCTTTAACTCACATCTACGTCTATAACTTTCATTGTTGTTAGGTATGAGTTCCTAACATCTATTCATGTTCATTTGCTTTTGATTTGAATTGATTTTGTGAATTTTCCAAATTTTGGTGTTTTGAAGTCAAAATCTTTAAAGATCCTATCTTGGATATTTGGACGTGTTATTTGGGGTGTATCGAAGAGCCTATAGGACTGGGTTGTCATTTGGCATAAATCCTTAGCCTCCGTCGCTCGTCCGATTGCTTCCGAATCATTTTGGCCATCATTGGCCTAGGCAAACTGTTGCCCAGAAAAGGAAACCAGACGTCTGGTTGTAGGTCCAAACGTCTGGTTTGGGCAGTAGATGAAAAAAATATACGACAGAAAAGAATAAAATGGCAGAGACTTGAACCAGACGTTTGGTCCAAACCTACCAGACGTCTGGTTAGAGTTCAGACGTCTGGTAGGTTTCTGGAATATTTCCAAAACCCAAATCCAGACGTCTGGATGAACCCCCAGACGTCTGGAACTGCCAATTTTGCCAATTTTGGCTGTTTTTTTTATTGGATTTCCAATTTTAATCGATTTTTGTCGTTCCGGTTAGTTGTTATCACTTATTATCGACTTTGATGACTTCTTTCTTTGGATTTTTGGGAATATCCATTTGATGGATTTGATATCGATTTTTATGGATTTAATTCACATTGTCGTATGTGAATTTTTGGTGATTGATTGTTTTTACAATCATTTTGTGATTTCACTTTAAAATACAAAGGTTTCGATACTAGTAGTAAATACTAAAAATCTTTCATTAAAACGGTTTTGACACTATTTTAAATATAAAGCTCGCTTTTAAAACTGTTTTCCAATCTATTAGTATATACAAACCTTTACCTCATTCGTATGAAAAATCTAATTAAACGTCTTAGCAAAACAAGTGGTATGAAACGCTTGCGTTTACTTCATCGGTTAATTCTTGGACTTGTTCGATTGAACTCTCGTGACAATTTTCGAGTGGAAATCTATAATTTGTTCGTAAATATTTAAGTTAAGCCAGTGGTTATGGGACATGAAGCTAAACTCATTTATTTACTAGCTTAGTGTAATTTACACTTATCGATCAATGATGATCCTATGGTGATTTAGACTAGCGATGTGTGACGTCTCTTTGTCAGCGTGGAAAATTGTACCCCGTTCTATAGAGCTTCGGCTCACTTTTATAGGCTAGCGACCCATGGTCTTTGGACCGTTCGTGGAGCAATCGGCTCGATAAGTCGGTGCATGGGGCATATCTTTTTAGGTGCGTCGATGTTCGACTAGGCATGGGGCGTATCTTTTTAGATGCGTCGATGTCCGATTAGGCATGGGGCGTATCTTTTTAGGTGCGTCGATGTTCGACTAGGCATGGGGCATATCTTTTTTGGTGCATCGATGTTCGACTAGGCATGGGGCGTATCTTTTAAGGTGCGTCGATGTCCAACTAGGCATGGGGCATATCATTTTCGGTGCGTCGATGTTCGACTAGACATGGAGCGTATCTTTTTAGGTGCGTCGATGTTCGGTTCATGGGATAGCGACCCATTTGTGATATACGTGTTGGTGATTTTTCATGCTCCCGTTTGTGATAAGCCTTCCCCTTTTTGTGATTTCTGGATTTCTAGTTGATGATTTCTAGAATTTGTGTTTCACCGATTTTTATGCGATTGGCATTGATATGTTTTGTCGATATTTTTGTTTTGGTGAATAATTTAAAGAATATGACATTATTTTTAGTGTCTGAGAATATTTGAGATATTGTATGATTTTTGTTGTTATCTGATGTATACTTGTCACATTATGGCATTATTGTTATCATACGTTTTTGTCATATTTCTTATCCTATCTCATTTTATATTATTTTTATAACTAGACTGATCCGTTTATTATTTTCTTCTTAAATAATACTCGGGTCAGACCGAGGTATTTCAAGTGCTTCCACTTGACTTCTTATCAGGGACCATCATCTGATTTTTGGCTAACTACTTTAGCTTAGTAGTTTTTGTTATTATACATTCGAGATAGAGACTCCTTGATGTATACATATTCTTTTGCTAGCACTTGTACCTATTCTTCTGTTATGTAGTGGATCTTGTATGATCACTATTTTGATGTACACTTTTATGTGTTATATTCATATATGTTTCCGTCTTTGTGATATGAATATCTGTGACTGATTTGTGTTATGATTTTTTCTATATTTGTTTCCGAAGCCCACATAGCCACTGTGTAGTAGCTTTGAGTTTGTATTTGATATTTCGGATTTCCTCTTCATACTATCTGACATATCGGTACTCGCACAAGGCAATTACACAAATGGTCGCTCCTAAACAGCCTTATTCTTCATGCTAGTCGACGGCATTACCCCATAGTGTCCTTGGCTAGTGTGAGTATAGAGGTGGGGCGTCACAACTTGGTATCAGAGCCAAACTTCGGAACAATGTAGAATAATCTAGCAAGGATCATTGTCCTAAATTACTCTTAGGAATCGTGCCATAGGATTTAATTCGAGTCATTGGACCCGTACTATCCTATTTTCTTTTGTGATGCCTTGTTTTATCAATCAAGTTTGTTTGATATTCATTCTGAGAATAACCTTTTTTCTCTTCTTTCTTTCTTAAAGAAGAGAAATGGTTAGACCTGGCCGTCACAGTGCCGGTCAATCTAGTGCTACTCCTCAGGATGGAGTATTTATGTCTGCCCAGCAGCTTTTAGATCTTGTAAAGAATGCTCAAGCTGCCGGACCCATTCCAAAGCCTACGCATCCTAAATTTGGGTTTGCACGCTTGTGCAGAGATTATACCGATTTGGATGGAAGGCCATTTAGGGGTTCCAAAAGCGTTATAGAAATCCAATCTTGGCTTAGAACATGCGATCGCATCTTTTCCCGCATGAATCTTATTGATCTACATCGAGTCCAAGTGGCTTCTAGCATGCTCCAGGAGAGAGCATTAGATTGGTATGAGCTTTTGGTTTCTGAGATTATCGAAGCGGATCTTACTTGGGAGCAATTCCGAGAAAGATTCGAATTGAAGTTTGTGCCGAAGGCTAAAAAAGTAACTTTAGCCCGACGCTTTATTGACCTTGTTTAAGGTGAATCTTCTGTGACGAATTACGTCGCATCTTTTGAATCTCTCTATAAATATGGGGTCGAGTATATTAATACCCCATTGAGGAAAATTAAGAGTTTTGTCTATGGGTTGAATAAGAACCTCAAAAACCCTTTACTTCTAAAACTAGAAGTTTCTTTCGATCAGCTTGTAGATATCGCTCTTCGACTTGAAGAGGCCGATAAAGAAAGTGATGTTGAAGTTGTGGGTGCCAAATCAAACTTCAACAATAACATGAAGAGGCCTATTAAGTTCAAAGGCCCCAATCCGAACAAGAAAGGGAAGCAAGAAACTTCAGTAGCAAGGACTCCTACCTCTAGTCGTGGACAATGCTATAATTGTCGTTCTATGGACCACTATGCGAATGAGTGTCTGAAACCCCTTTATTGTCGCTATTGCAAGAGTTTGAGTCATCATATATCTATGTGTCCCATACTTCAAAGCAAGAAAGAGGGAAAGCTAAATGTTGTGCAAGCCCCTAGTAACACTTCTCTTGGTCAAGGTATTTTTCATTCAGTCCTTGATGGCATTATTGTATTCCGTGATCTTCCTATTTGATTTCTTTTGATTCGAGTGCATCTCACTCTTTTATATCGAAAGAACTTGTTGTTACTTTTTCTTTAAATATTATGGGCTTGATGACTTTACTGAGAATTGAAAATCCTATTGGTGGATCCGCAACACTCAGTTTATTTTGTAAAGATGTCGAGATTATTTTATGTGATTATGCCTTCCGAGCCGATTTGCATGTTATGCGCTACTTAGGTATCATAATGATTTTTGGGAAAGGATTAGCTTAATCATTATGAATCCCATATCCTATATCTCGAGAGTACTATCCATCTTCGACATCCTCAATCTGTTAAGCAGATTTTTATTGTTCTTAATGATTTCAATTCCAAATTGGTGGCATCATTTTATTCTTTAAATCCACGTGATGAGGAAAATGTTATTTCTCTCATGCAAGTAGTTTGTGAATTTTCTGGTATTTTTGAGCTTGTCTTAGGATTACCACCTAAGCGATCTATTGAGTGGTGCTAAGGTCTTTTCAGCTCGACCTTGCCACCGGTTTTCATCAACTACGAGTTGCGAAGGGTAGCATTCCACTTACCGCATTCCGCACTCGTTATGATTCTTATAAGTGACTCGTGATGTCATTCGGTTTGTTCAACTTATTTCATCCATCTTATGAATCGAGTATTCTGTGAATATCTCAATGAGACCATCCTTGTATTTATTGATTATGGATGAAAACAACAATTTAAAATTTGCAAATCTTTTTAATAAGATATTTATAAGTATGATTGGATTTTGTTCTTAAAACGAGCAAAGAATATTTGTAAATTTTATAAGAGGCATGTTTATCATATAGAAATTGATTTTGTGTTATTTTGCCCATTGAGTACTTTAAGAATTCCGGTCGATGCGCCTGATCAACGTTATCGATAGGAATCTCCTAAACGCTATGATGAGAAAGTCAGACACAATAAATTGACTTGTAAAAAGTAAATTTTTCTAAAAAAGATGATTACATAAAGTTCATTATAATTTTGAATGTATTAGCTTTTCGGGAAAGAGGATCAATTAAAAGAACCCTTTTCCGATGCTTTTATTCTTGCGATTCCCGAAGGCAACCAAGAATTGATTGTTTATACCGATACTAGTCGTATTGGTTTGAATGTCGTTCTCATGCAAAAGGGAACGTGTTATCACATATGCTTCTTGACAATTAAAGCCTGCCGAGACTAGATATGCCACTCATGATCTAGAGCTCGCGGCCATTGTTTTTGCTCTTAGAATTTGGCGTCATTATCTTTTGGGAGAGAAATTTGTTCTCTACACCGATCATAAATCTTTGAAGTATTTATTTTCTCAAAAGGAACTTAATTTGCATCAACAATGTTGGCTCGAGTTCCTTTCATCTTATGATCTTGATATTCTCTATACTCTCGGAAAGGGAAATCGTGTTGCCGATGCCCTTAGTCGTAATGCAACAAGCGGTTGTTTCCATGATGATGTCCAAACGGAATGATCTCGAGACTTTATCCACTTGTGAGATTCGAGATCATGAATCCAATTCATGTTCATCTCTTGTTTTATGTAGCCTTAAGGCTCATCCTTCTCTTTTAGCACCGCTTATCGTCCTCAATCTGATGGACAGATAAAGCGTGTGAATCATACTTTTGAAGATCTCCTTCATGCATGTGATCTTAATTTTGGTGGAAGTTGGGAAGATCATATTTCTCTTGTTGAGTTTTCCTATAATAATAGCTTCCAATCTAGTATTGGTATGACACCTTTCGAGGCACTCTACGGAAGGTCGTGCCGATCTCCTTCGTGTTGGCTTGAAGCTGGTTTTAGGTCCATATTTTATTCGTGTTTCACCTATGAAAGGTGTTGTGCGCTTCAGTCGATCGGGAAAGTTAGCACCTCGATATATTGGTCCATTTACCATCACCGAACGCATTGGTTCCATGGATTATCGCCTTTTAGTACCGGCTCAATTTTCTACTATTCATGACGTGTTCCACGTTTCTCAACTACGGAAATGCCTTAGGAATTCCGATTCTATTCTTGAGCCCGGTGTTATTGAAGAAATTGAGGTTTCACCTAATTTGACTTATGAGCAACATCCTATTCGTATCATTGCTATGGAGGTTAAACGCCTTCGAAATAAAGATGTTCCGCTTGTGAAAGTTCAATGGTCCTCAAATCCTAAGGATTGCTCTTGGGAATACAGAGAATTCATCGAGCAAACACATCCGGACTTACTCTCTCGTGCTCATTAAGGTGAACTTCTCATTCCAAAATTTCTTCTTTTGTGTTGTTATGCCTTAGTTTGGTTGTTACTTTTTATTTTCTTCTTGAGTATTGCGAGGACGCAATTTCTTTAAGGAGGGGAGTCTGTAACAACCCGCATATTTTACGATGGTATATTTAAATGATTTATTTAAATATAGCATCGTTAATCGGATTAAGGTCCGAAATGTTACTTATTGTAAACAGTCAAATTGGGACTCGAGACCACTTTCATTGAGTCCAAAATGGCGTTTACAACTTTTTTGAGTATAAACATCGATATGTTTGGAGTTGAGTAGAATTTTGTTATTTTTCTATTTGGGCTTTGGGTTTGGGTTTCAATCCACTAACCCAACATAATACCCTAACTCCTCTACTCTTCATCCATTCATTCATTCCATTTCCTAATACTTTCAAGCTAAAGAAAAATGGGGGAAAGAATGGGAAATTAAAATTCCTAAGCCCTAGTTTCTCTTAGGAATTCAAATTCAAGTTATAAATCAAAGAGAAGCTTAGGTAAGCATCTTCTTCATCTTCTCCTTCTCAATTTCTCTCCAATTTCAGAAATTTTCTATAATCTAACTTAGGAAATATTTGCTTATGATCTTAGATTGGAGCTTCTAGAGTTGAAGTTGAAGAGTGGTTGATCTTTCCTTTGTTTTAGAGCTTCTCATCGTGTTTTTGGGTTTAAAAGTGAGTTCTTTAACTCACATCTACGTCTATAACTTTCATTGTTGTTAGGTATGAGTTCCTAACATCTATTCATGTTCATTTGCTTTTGATTTGAATTGATTTGGTGAATTTTTCAAATTTTGGTGTTTTGAAGTCAAAATCTTTAAAGATCCTATCTTGGATATTTGGACATGTTATTTGGGGTGTATCGAAGAGCCTATAGGACTGGGTTGTCGTTTGGCATAAATCCCTAGCCTCCGTCGCTTGTACGATCGCTTCCAAATCATTTTGGCCATTATTGGCCTAGGCAAACTGTTGCCCAGAAAAGGCAACCAGACGTCTGGTTGTAAGGTCCGGACGTCTGGTTTGGGCAGTAGATGAAAAAAATATACGGCAGAAAAGAAAAAAATGGCAGAGACTTGGACCAGGCGTCTGGTCCAATCCTACTAGACGTCTGGTTAGTTTTCAGACGTCTGGTTAAAATTCAGACGTCTGGTAGGTTTCTGGAATATTTCCAAAACCCAAATCCAGACGTTTGGATGAACCCCCAGACGTCTAGAACTTCCGATTTTGCCTATTTTGGCTGTTTTTGATTGGATTTCCAATTTTAATTGATTTTTGTCGTTCTGGTTAGTTGTTATCACTTATTATCGACTTTGATGACTTCTTTCTTTGGATTTTTGGGAATATCCATTTGATGGATTTGATATCGATTTTTATGGATTTAATTCACATTGTCGTAGGTGAATTTTTGGTGATTGATTGTTTTTACAATCATTTTGTGATTTGTCACTTTAAAATACAAAGGTTACGATACTAGTAGTAAATACTAAAACTATTTCATTAAAATGATTTCGCCACTATTTTAAATATAAAGCTCGCTTATAAAACCGTTTTCCAATCTATTAGTATATACAAACCTTTACCTCATTCGTATGAGAAATCTAATTAAACGGCTTAGCAAAACAAGTGGTATGAAACGCTTGCGTTTACTTCGTCGGTTAATTCTTGGACTTGTTCGATTGAACTCTCGTGACAATTTTCAAGTGGAAATCTATAATTTGTTCGTAAATATTTAAGTTAAGCCAGTGGTAATGGGACATGAAGCTAAACTCATTTATTTACTAGCTTAGTGTAATTTACACTTATCGATCAATGATGATACTTTGGTGATTTAGACTAGCGATGTGCGATGTCTCTTTGTCCGTGTGGGGGACTGTACCCCGTTCTATAGAGCTTCGGCTCACTTTTATGGGCTAGCGACCCATGGTCTTTGGACCGTTCGTGGAGCAATTGGCTCGATAAGTCGGTGCATGGGGCGTATCTTTTTAGGTGCGTCGATGTTCGACTAGGCATGGGGCGTATCCTTTTAGGTGCGTCGATGTTCGACTAGGCATGGGGCGTACCCTTTTAGGTGCGTCGATGTTCGATTAGGCATGGGGCATATCCTTTTAGGTGCGTCGATGTCCGACTAGGCATGGGGCGTATCTTTTTAGGTGTGTCGATGTGCGACTAGGCATGGGGCGTATCTTTTTAGGTGCGTCGATGTCCGACTAGGCATGGGGCATATCTTTTTAGGTGCCTCGATGTTCGACTAGACATGGGGCGTATCTTTTTAGGTGCGTCGATGTTCGACTGTGCATGGGGCGTATCTTTTTAGGTGCATCGATGTTCGGTTCATGGGATAGCGACCCATTTGTGATACACGTGTTGGTGAGTTTTCATGCTCCCGTTTGTGATAGGCCTTCCCCTTTTTGTGATTTCTGGATTTCTAGTTGATGATTTTTAGAATTTGTGTTTCACCGATTTTTATGCGATTGGCATTGATATGTTTTGTCAATATTTGTGTTTTGGTGAATAATTTAAAGAATATGACATTCTTTTTAGTGTATGAGAATATTTGAGATATTGTATGATTTTTGTTGTTATCTAATGTATACTTGTCACAGTATGGCATTATTGTTATCATACGTTTTTGTCATATCTCTTATCCTATCTCATTTTATATGATATTTATAGCTAGACTGATCCGTTTATTATTTTTCTTCTTAAATAATACTCGGGTCAGACTGAGGTATTTCAGGTGCTTTTACTTGACTTCTTATCAGGGACCATCATCTGGTTTTTGGCTAAATACTTTGGCTTAGTAGTTTTTGTTATTATACATTCGAGATAGAGACTCCTTGATGTATACATATTCTTTTGCTAGCACTACCTATTCTTCTATTATGTAGCGGATCTTGTATGACCACTATTTTGATGTACGCTTATATGTGTTATATTCATATCTGTTTCTGTCTTTGTGATATGAATATCTGGTACTGGTTAGTGTTATTCTTATTTCTATATTTGTTTCCGATGCCCACATAGCCACTGTGTAGTAGCTTTGAGTTTGTATTTGATATGTCGGATTTCCTCTTCATACTATCTGACATATCGGTACTCGCACAAGGCAATTACACAGATGGTCGCTCCTCAACAGCCATATTCTTCATGCTAGTCGACGGCATTACCCCGTAGTATCCTTGGCTAGTGTGAGTATAGAGGTGGGGAATCACAGTTGTACTTTTATATTGTTATAACATTGCAAGTTCCCTATGGGTTGAAATGATACATACCCGAATGATCTATAGATTAGAAAAAATCGTTATGGGTTGAAATGATAGACTCGAGCGATTTTATGGATTTTATTTAATTTGGGATTGCGGTTTGAAATGATATATAACTGTCAAATTTTAAATTGCGGATTGAAATGATAAATATCCGTATTACTTGATCATAGAAAATTATATACGGACACCGGATCGGTTAAATTAAATGATTTTAATTCTTTAAATTTTGAATTCAGTTAATTAGCATTTTGAAATAGAAATTGATTTATATAAACTAAATTATTTTCGATAATCCAAGCGTTAATGCTGAAATTGGAATTGATTTAATGAATTGTTCAAAGGATTTAGATTGGAATTTCGAAGTTAAAGTGTCAAATATAAATGAATTTATCAGAATGGAGTCATTGAAAGGTTTGGATATAACTTTGAAATCTATTTTAAACTAATTTAAACAATTGTAATTAAATAAACTATTTTAATCAATTTAAAATTATTTTAATTTATTTTAATCTATTATAACCTATTTAGTCCAATTTAATCTATTTTACCTATTTTAAATAAATTAAATTTATTTTATCTATTTTAAATCTATTTAATATAATTTAAATCTATTTAATCTATTTTAAATCTATTTAATATAATTTAAATCTATGTAATCTATTTTAAATTTACTTAATCTCTATTTAATCTATTTTAAATCTATTTAATATAATTTAAATCTATTTAATCTATTTTAAATCTATTTAATATAATTTAAATCTATTTTAAATTTATTTAACCTATTAAAAATCTATTTAAGATAAATTTAAATCTATTTAATCTATTTTAAATTTATACAAATCATTTTAAATCTAATTAAATCAAATTTAAATCTATTTTAAACCATTTCTGCTATTTAAACTATTTTAATCTATTTTTAACTATTTTTAAACTATTAAAACTATTTATGACTATCTAAACTATTTTCTAAAATTTCAGACTATGAAAGTTGAAGTATTTATATTTAAATATTTGATGATGATACAACCTAAGTTGGAATTTGGAATTGATACCTTTTTGTGAAATGACATATTTAAGTAAATATGATTTTGGAAGCGAATATGAATTTGAAGTTAGTATGGTTTTGAAAGTGAATATGATTCTGAAAGTGATATGGTTTGAAAATGAACATGATATTTTAATATTAATTATGAAAAGATTTTAGAAATGTAAAAGAACCATCTGATGTGAAATATGCAGTTGGTTGTTATAGAGACCAGGATCGGATATTGTCATACTCTCTGCCAATACCGAAAACCAATTTAACAACTATGTATGTGGTGGAGATTCCAGAAATGAAGTAGGATGGTTTGGCAAACGATTCTACATGAGGTATTTACGTGACCCTGAGTCCAGTGAGTCATCTTAGATGTGACTAAAACAAGAGCCACGCCGGGCCAAGTGAGGTCATTCCTCCTATCGGACATGCTTCTTCGATACCATATTATGACTTTGTGATGATTTGGTGGCCACCCATTGATTTTGATTATGGGAGTGTGTTCTGAGGTGGGCGGTAGTAGCTGCTATGCGTTACCACCAGTCCGAATCCGCAATTGGTATATCTACCCTGGCATTGCCTCGAGTGCCGTGTTCACATGCCCTAGCACGCCTTCTACGAGTTTGGTTTGTACCGTACCTATGGAGTGCCCTCTTATAGCCCTCCAGTTTACGGAGGAATTACGGTACTTTATAGATTATGAGAATATATAAAATGTGTTAAGAGGGATATGGGTAACGCCTTAATGCTATTTTAATACTTTACTTTACTGTAGACACTATTATAATAGCGTATTGTACTACATAGTAGATAGTTTAACGGATCCTTTGGAGATGGTAATCTCGAACATTTCTTAAGTTATTGCACTCACATTGAACTGGATAGGAGATGTCAAACCCCATAAACATCTCCGACGTTGTCACACTCATATTTATATACTGTTTACTTAACTTACGTAAGATCTTTTAGTTCTGACTCGAGTGTTTTGCCTTTTCTAATCACTTGGGTCAGTATAAGCTTTTCAGTTTATCGAAGACTACTTTCTAGAGGATGAAGACGAAGATTTTGTACGACTATTATGTATTTTATTTATTCCACTGCATCATGTTGTTCCGCTGTATTTATTGATTATTTATTCTTGTTGTATGTAACTCTGATCTGTATTATAAAAGTTTAATCAATGTAATTTGTAAACAGCTTTATGAACTGTTTATTTGATTATTATATTTTGTCATTCCGCTGCGAGATTCTATATTTATTTCTTTCTTTCTCTGCTTTTTCTTATTTACCCCTTACAATCTGCCCTTTTGAATGTTTGAGTCTGACATGTGTGTCTGCTTTGGCACTCGAAGGTCCAAAAAGGCAAGTCGTTACAGTTAGTATCAGAGCTTTGGTTTAGCGATAACTAGCTTTGTGCGGTCTGACTCTTATAGAATAGGTTAGTGATACTCTTGAATGAGTCGCTGAGTGTATATATATGAGAGAGCATATTTGTTAGTGTTATAAAAGGTTTTGTATTGTGTTAATTTGTTCTGTTTAGTATTTATGAATTCTGGTCGGTACATATGACGTTATGGCATCGATAGGAATTTCTAAACACTTAATTGGACAGACTGACACAATATTCTTTTGAAATATAGGTAAAATGAAATAATTTTGCCTATTATATATTTTGTATATAGAATAATAAATTTTTTAAATGATATAGTTGGATGTAATATGTTGTTTGTTAGGTAGAAAATTTTTATGAATATTGAAAAAAATAGGATTTACAAATAAAGTAAATATAAATTGGAAGTTTAGAACTGTAGTTCCGGGATTTTTGAAATTTCTTTCAAAGGGTTTTGGAATATAAAATTAGTAGTATTTAGAATTATTTTCTGATATGAATATTTCAAGATGATTGAAAGAAAGTTTTAAAGGGAACTTTTAAAGGAAATAAGTTATGTTGGATATGAAAGGAAATTAACTTGAATATGAAAGGAAATTAAGTATTTATAAATTGACATACTTTATTTAAATTATTTAATTACGTAAATTGATTGTTTATAAATTTAATATTTTGAATAAGATATATTGATTTCTTTTCCCTTCTTTTCCCTTTTTGAGGACGAAAAGTTTTGAGTGGGGGAGAGTGTAACGACCCATAATTTTCCATAATTAAAAATACTTAATTTAATAAAGTTTGGTGGTTTATTGTTGGAAGAAACAAAAATTTGTGATTTAATAATAATATGTAATATTGGAATGAAATGTAGTAGTATTATGTAGTTTTGTGAAGAATGTGGGGTGGAATTTGTTGTTTTATCATTATAAATGTATTTAGTTAAAATTTTGTCTGTTGATTTAAAACTTGGAATCTTAATGATACATAGTAATAGGTTTATGTATATTTTTTCAATGAAAGATTTTATAAAATAATGCGATTTACGTATTAATTGGATATTTTTTCTTTTAAATATTTTCCAAATATCCTTCTGTAATTCCGCTCTTTTATCATCATAAGTTAGAACTATTTTTTTATTGTCTTTTGTGATTCCTTTTATTTGACTCCTAATTGTGATTGTCTTATTAGCAATGACTCTATGAAATTACGTCGATACTTCCACATATTACGGGTAACGTAGGAGACATCTCTATTTTTCCCCGGGGGATCTTTATAATTACCACTGCTTATCTTTCAATTCGCCTCTGACCATCAAATTAAATGTGAATAACCCGTCCTCCTCTCTTTGAAACAAGGGGCGCTTCCGGTTCTGTGCATGCTTCAAACAATTTTGTCTTCTCCTAATTTAAGGAAATTGATAACTGCTTTAAATGTAATTCCAATTAATTGAAATGATTAAAAAGTTATAATTGGTTATAGTTTGTAAATTAATTGTAATAATGTGTGTATGAATTGATTATTGGATTAAAGAGTAATTGATAATTTAAATGTTGTATTAATTAATGAAATAGTAAGTAATAAATTGTAATTGAATAAAATTAGTGTTGTGTAAATAACTATAACATTTGTGTGTAGATAACAAACATGCAAATGTGATTAAATGTAGAAAAGGTGACAATTGTGAATTATTACCAATTTATTTAATCAATTATAATTAAATGAAATTAAAATGTTATGTTACTGTGAGTTAAGACAATAACTACAAATTGTGAATGTAATAAAATGATTAGGAATGTTAATTTTATTTACAAGGCAATAATTGATATAATAAAAAGAGTGAAACAAAGATAAATTAATTTATTGAGATTTGGAATTATAATAAAATTGACAAAAATTCAATGTAATTGGAATATTGCAACTAATATGGTAAAAGATGATAATTGTAGAATATTAGTGTAATAAGATATAAACAAATGTTAACTATGTCTATAGAGTAATAATTGATTTAATAAAAGATTGAAATTAAATTAAATCAAATCTATTGGAATTAACTTATTATTAATTGGATTTAACTTCAGTTGAAATTGAACATTGTAATTGGTGTAATAATTAACACTGAACTGATATGTAAATTTGTTTTAAATTATTATAAATATCCAAGTAATCAAAATGATGAAAATTTTAAGTTATTAAACTTGAAATTAAAAAAGTGATTTAATTAATTTAATAATAATTTATTTAATTAACGCGAAAATAGCCATTTAGGCCACTGTCTCGGATTTCGACGAAACCAGTTTCATCAGATCCGTAACGATGAATAATTGTAAGGTTTCAAGTTTCGTAGAGATCGGACTTGTCGTTTGATCGTACGGACTCGAAATGCGTAGAAATCAATTTAATTAAATTCAATTGAAATCAATTTGAAATATGCTGATTTTAAGCTAACTTCTTCATACGATGGAATTAGGATTTGAAACCTATTCCACTAAGTTTAAGAACATCGAAAACATCTATTTTGATATATGGGATGACCTGTTTTCGTTCCGGGAGCAGAACGGGCTTTTCGGGACGCATTTGTCATTTCAAATCTATTAGGATGTTTATTCATTTCTTATCGGGCTTTGTTAAGATAAATAGTTTTTCTCTCAAACCGTAGCAGTCATTTTTCTTATTTTGTACGTACAACTCCATCTGTTTGTTCCTCCTTCTCAAATGGCAGAAACCCAAATTTCTAGATTCAATTGCAAATCAAAATCAAATCGAAAAATTAAACCTCCTCAAACTATATCATATTATATATCAATTCGAAGCTCTCGACAAGCGTAATTCACTGGTGTGATTCATTTTTCAATGGGATTTATCGTTTGTCCATAAATCAAGGAATTAATCTCGGTCGTTCGTCGCGCGTGACCGATCATCAAATTGATATGTGGGTTTTGTTGAGAGCAGTGTCAGGAGGCTATCGGTTGTGGTCGTTTCCTCCAATTCGACCTGGGGCGAGCTAAATTCGTGAATTAGGATTTCGAAACCCTAATTTGAACGGCGGCTGCACGACGTCGCGGGGAGGCCGCGATGCCTCTTGTGACGCCCCACCTCTATGCTCATAATAACAAAGAGTATTAAAAGAAATACTGTCTATTATTACGAAGAATAAGGCTGGATAGGAGCGACCATCCGTAGTTGGCCTTACACTAGTATTGGTTATCTCGATAGGAGTGGTATATACTTTTTATTTTTCATCTATCATTTATTTACTCCCATCGACACACCCAATTATCAGTATAAAACAAACTACGATAGTTCATAATAGTTTAGGACATTAGATATAACGATAACACAGATAATATAAATGCGGAACACAGATAAAAACAATAGTTTCATATATATATAACTGATGTCAGTTAATACATAGTTGACACAATACATATGATACAACTACAACTGTCGACTCTAGAAGTTATATATACAAGTACATTATCGACTAATATACATGAATACATATCGTTCTATACAATGACACGACTACTACAAAATGACACTGACAGCTTCAGACGATGTGAAAAGTCTTCATATCCTGAACAGCAACTCAAAGAAGAAAATCTACAACCTGAAATACTCAGGTCTGACCCGAGTATTACATTCAAAAGAAAATAATACCCGGATCAGTCTAATTCAAACCAGTTTATTAGTGCATATAGGCAGTAATAATTTAAATAGACGACAGTCACAATAATTCCCGTCTATCCGATTCTTTAAACAAAGAAACCGGATAACGGTCAATATAACACTTAACAGTGTTTAACAAAAATCCGCAGATTTAAATCATCAACCGAGATAAATAAACAATTTATCAAATCGACTAAATCAATGTAAAGCAATCGATTCTGGGTGGCTGCAGTGCACGCACGCGTGCACTGCCTCGCCACTATCGCAAGAGATACGCAAAGACTCAGTGAAAGTCACAAATGATCACCAGGTCAAACCCCGAAATCGGGTTCAACTCAAGTGAATATGAAAACAGATCCAAATGCATTAATGCAATGAAAAACAACAAGGACCAAAATTGCATGTAAGACGAAACTGCAGCCACAAATGATTACAAGGGCAATCTGCAACAAAACTGCAATCGCCACAAGATCACTAGTACAATGGTTCAAACATGAAATGATTCAAAGGAATGCAACTGACATTAAGTGAATGGCAACAAGTAATGAATCAGATACAAATGCACCAGGAGAGTAAGTGACTATGCAACAGAAGTGTACACTAGTAAGGACTCCAGGCAACTGGTCACGAGTGCACCAGTTCGAAACTTCACAAGTATAAGACCATATTCAAGTGCAGACTACAATGAAATGGCAATAACAGGTTACAAGAGGCTGGTATGAGTGACTCAAGTGTACATGACTGCATAGTACAACTACCACACAATGCAAGAAGGTCAAGTCAATGGCTCAACACAGCTGCAGTTCAAATAAAAGTATCGACCAGACAAGAATCAAGCTTCAAGGATACAGGGTGAAATAATACAGTGAACTACATATCAAATGATGACTGTGAAATACATCTACAATTAGTGACAAGTTGACATGCACAGCATAAACAAGAACAGTAAATGATCGACATGGATGCCGAGACTGTCACCGACAAATATGGACAGTGACACAGTGAAGTGCCAATCAAAGCCGTAAGTATGTGAACAGACTCGATGTCGAGTTTCTGTTCTAAAACACAGTAGCAATTTCTAGTTGAAACAGAAGTCAAGGACGAACACAACTGGCCAGAGACGAACTCAAGTAAAATAATATGCAGTTCAAAATCAAAATCGAAGCCGGGTTCAATCAAGTCCAGATGGCATAAGTCACACGGGTACAGAAATTTACAACTGCAGTTTTCAAATCGAAGTGGCCAAAGGGAAAATGAAATCGCCAAATCTCAGAAATTTGAAACCGTGGTAATCAAGGCATCAACCGAGTTCAAATCAATGCCGTGAAATCCACGTTATCAAATAAACATGTACACAATAACACTGAAATATGAAGCATGAAGCAACATGAAGCAAATACAAGCACAGATAATCACTGCAACGATATTTTAAATGGTGGCAGAACAAAAATGCAAGCAATGCAAGCTCAGTGGCACGCAAGCTCAAACAAGCAAAACTGTAAACAAGAGACCGCAAGTAAATGCAACTACAAAATGAATCAAGACAGCAACCAGAGGCAACATCAAGTGCTGCAACATCACCCAATCAAACTGCAACAAGAGCAAATGCATTAACCAGACAGAATATCACAGGCGATATGCAACACTCAGATGAAACCAAAATGACCCAGGCTACAATATGCAGACTCAAGCACACTGATCAAATGAAGTCTTACACATGATATGAAGAACACAAGGCTCGAACTGAAATGTGATCAAGCAAATTCAAGTCAAACCAGAGTCCATGAAACTCTATAACAATCAACCATATATATACATACATGAATGCCTATATACATATGAAGCAATGCCACAGTCAAGTACGCCACAGATATGAAAGATCACATGTCTAAACCAGTGAATAGCATGGCAAAATATCAAACGGAAATGCATAACACAGCAGTATCAAAGACAGAGTAGCTCAATGAAACAGACATCACAAAATCGAGTCCAGATTCAAAACCGTGGAGAACAGTTGTACCGGGGTGGTCAAAAACAAGAAATCATCAACATTTACTCAATTCGAATAACTCACAATTCCAATGAACCGAGGCCAACAAGAAATTCTCAAGTTCGAAAGACATTACGAAGTTAACCAGAAACACGCGAACTGGAAGTAGTGAGGTAAATTCCAATACAATTCGAACGGTGAGCAAAACGAATAGGCAACTCAATCACTTGAATACAACCAAAAACCAAAACAATCAAACCCTAATTGCACTTGAGTGAGAAGTAGATGTGAGTAGAACTCACCTTCTTCGACGAGGTAGCAACGCAATTTGATCGAGCTGCACGAGTCGGCAGAAGCCCTAGCATCGAGCGATTGATCGCGGAGGTAGTCGCCATCTTCTCCAAGGAGTCGGTCCAGAGATAAAATGATAAAGGGAGTAGCCCTAAATTTTTCGGAGGCGAACAAGACTGAACAAGGCCGCCATTTTGCTCGTTTTCTTTTTTCTAGGGTTCTCAGTCCAAATGAAGGGAAACGGTAGGGATTCAGATAAGTGTTTTGGTATCAACCAATTGGGTCAAGATACACTAAAGCCCACAATCCTTAAATACTTTGTTAGAAGAATTCAAGTTAATTTAAAAACTTCATGCACCATTTTATAAAAGGAATTTCAAATCAATTTAAACTACAATAGCAATTAACCAACGATTTTAATCGTCATTTGACGATGATCAGATAATTGCGAAATCTCGGGTTGTTACAGACTCCCCTCCTTAAAGAAATTGCGTCCACGCAATCATAGGGAATAAATGGATAAAAGGTAACAACCAAAAGAGCATGGCAATGACGAGTGCATAAGCAAAGCAAATGTCAGCAGGGGAAGTATTAGAAATGAAATCAAAAGGTCCGACTGATTCAAATCGAAAGAATCAACATCGTGGGGATTAAGGAATCAAAATCAGACGACTGTCTAAAGCAAGAATCAATCGAGTTCCAGCAACTAAAAGAGAAGGAAAAACAGAGCAGAAATCCCATACAGAGCACGAATTGAATGTGAGTAATCAAAATTACTCACTTGAATCGCCAGAGAAAAAGACGAAGCTCAAATCTCAAAAGTCGCAAATATTCAATCATCAAAACGATAATTGAATTTTCAAATCGCAAATATTTACTTGTCTCAAACGATAATCAGAAGACAAAACAAATATCTGATTATCTCATACGATAGTCAGAAAACAAATATTCAATTATCAAAAACGATAATCAAATTTCTCAAATCAACAAATATCCGATTATCACAAACGATAATCAAATTTCACAAATCAACAAATATTCAATTATCTAAAGCGATAATTAAATTCGAAATCAGCAAATATTTAATTATCTAAAGCGATAATTAAATCTCAAAGCAACAAATATTTAATTATCTAAAGCGATAATTAAATCTCAAATCAACAAATATTTAATTATCAAAAGCGATAATTAAATCTCAAAGCAACAAATATTTAATTATCTAAAGCGATAATTAAATCTCAAATCAATAAATATTTAATTATCTCGAGCGATAATTAAATCTCAAAACAGCAATTATTTAATTATCAAGAGCGATAATTAAAAACAACAAATATCTGATTATCAAAGACGATAATCAAATTTCTCAAATCAACAAATATCCGATTATCACAAACGATAATCGAATTTCACAAATCAACAAATATTCAATTATCTAAAGCGATAATTAAATTCGAAATCAGCAAATATTTAATTATCTAAAGCGATAATTAAATCTCAAAGCAACAAATATTTAATTATCTAAAGCGATAATTAAATCTCAAATCAACAAATATTTAATTATCAAAAGCGATAATTAAATCTCAAAGCAACAAATATTTAATTATCTAAAGCGATAATTAAATCTCAAATCAATAAATATTTAATTATCTCGAGCGATAATTAAATCTCAAAACAGCAATTATTTAATTATCTAAAGTGATAATTCGAAACAACAATTATCCGATTATCAAAAACGATAATCAGAACTCATATCAACAAATATCTAATTATCACAAGCGATAATTAGAAACAACAAATATCCGATTATCAAAAACGATAATCAGAACTCATATCAACAAATATCTAATTATCACAAGCGATAATTAGAAACAACAAATATCTGATTATCAAAAACGATAATCAGAACTCATATCAACAAATATCTAATTATCACAAGCGATAATTAGAAACAACAAATATCTGATTATCAAAAACGATAATCAGAACTCATATCAACAAATATCTAATTATCACAAGCGATAATTAGAAACAACAAATATCTGATTATCAAAAACGATAATCAGAACTCATATCAACAAATATCCAATTACCTGCAGATAATTGGAAGCAACAAATATCTAGAAATCAATTAAGAAGACTAGAAAATCAACATGAAAGCTTGGATCGATCCCATCAGATGGCGAGTTTTTAATTCGCCGCACGTGCAACAACATATGGCCGAAGCCTACCAAGTACTCAACATAATTTTGGCGCCCAACAAATGACCCGAAGGTCCAACATATGACCCGAAGGTCTAGTACTGGTATTTGACCCGAAGGTCCATCATATGACCCGAAGGTCCATCATAGTGGCTCGAAAGCACACGAAATCATCAAAATATTTCAATTAACGAGTCCGGAATTAACCGAAATAGCAAACGCACATGTCCCATACCACGTGTGTTTTACTAAATCGTTTGATTCTCTTCATCGTTTCCTTGAAAGTGCGAAATTGTGTATTTTGTAAAAATACACTTTACATTCTCAAACGGACAAGTCCGGAATTAAGCGAATCAGTAAAAGAAAGGGGTCATAGTCCTCGATTTTGCTGAAACGTTTAAATCGCTTCCTCATTCTTTTGAAATCGCAAACTGTAAAAAAAAAATTTGAAAACAATTTTATTTATTTTGTAAAAATAACAATTCGCATTCTCAACTGAACAAGTCCGGAGTTAAGCGAAACAGTAAAAGAAAGGGGTCATAATCCTCGATTTTGCTGAATCGTTTAAGTCGCTTTCTCGTCCTTTTGAAAACGCAAACCGTTAAAATTTTATAAACAATTTTCATTTCTAAACGAGTTTCCAATCACGTGATTAAAGCAGCAATATTAGTAACAATTTCGATAAGGAAATTGTACTTCTCAAAATACCGTAAAAACGGTCACAAATCAGTATTGCGGAATAACCGCTTGAAAATCCACTTTTAAAATTTGACGGTTACTGAAGCCAAAGCGACAGTAATTTTAAAACGTCAAAATCACATCAAAACAATCTACATCAAAATGTAATGTCAGTGAATTCTCATTCATCAAAATGCCACAAAGCACCGTACTTCAAAATATAGCATTGGTGTAAAATTCCGTTGTAAAAATGACGGCAACAAAATACGTTTCATAACCAAGCATCGGTTCAACGTAAAATAATTGCAATAACGTGCAATTTAAATTTTTGCACGTACTACAAAATGAACAAAGAATCATTCAAATGTATCTTCAATGAAGATAATTTAAAACAGCAAAAATCTAATCAATAGATGATTAGTACAAAAGAAAGCCAGCGGAGATTTCAACAAAAATCACATATCTGCAATTTCTTCGAATCCTCAATTCGGATTCGAAATTCTCAAAGAAACAAAATAATTACAGCTATGTAAACAACAAATGAAATTCATATTAATTCGTATTTTGATTTTTTTTTTTTCAAAAAGATTATCAGTTGTACTCAGCGAAGACAGTTTCACTGTTTCCGCTGCGCACTCTGATAAACAGAACGCAATTCAACCAAATCAACAAAACACAGTTTCACTTTTTATTTTTAAATAATGATATTTAAAAACTTGCATCAAAATTTCAAAACTTTAGTTTTGACTCAAATCGCAATAAAACGTCGACTAATAGTTGTAACATATGTTCCATCCAAGTTTCGTTTTATTTTATGTCCGTAAACCCCAAGCTCTGATACCAACTGTGACGCCCCACCTCTATGCTCATAATAACAAAGAGTATTAAAAGAAATACTGTCTATTATTACGAAGAATAAGGCTGGATAGGAGCGACCATCCGTAGTTGGCCTTACACTAGTATTGGTTATCTCGATAGGAGTGGTATATACTTTTTATTTTTCATCTATCATTTATTTACTCCCATCGACACACCCAATTATCAGTATAAAACAAACTACGATAGTTCATAATAGTTTAGGACATTAGATATAACGATAACACAGATAATATAAATGCGGAACACAGATAAAAACAATAGTTTCATATATATATAACTGATGTCAGTTAATACATAGTTGACACAATACATATGATACAACTACAACTGTCGACTCTAGAAGTTATATATACAAGTACATTATCGACTAATATACATGAATACATATCGTTCTATACAATGACACGACTACTACAAAATGACACTGACAGCTTCAGACGATGTGAAAAGTCTTCATATCCTGAACAGCAACTCAAAGAAGAAAATCTACAACCTGAAATACTCGGGTCTGACCCAAGTATTACATTCAAAAGAAAATAATACCCGGATCAGTCTAATTCAAACCAGTTTATTAGTGCATATAGGCAGTAATAATTTAAATAGACGACAGTCACAATAATTCCCGTCTATCCGATTCTTTAAACAAAGAAACCGGATAACGGTCAATATAACACTTAACAGTGTTTAACAAAAATCCGCAGATTTAAATCATCAACCGAGATAAATAAACAATTTATCAAATCGACTAAATCAATGTAAAGCAATCGATTCTGGGTGGCTGCAGTGCACGCACGCGTGCACTGCCTCGCCACTATCGCAAGAGATACGCAAAGACTCAGTGAAAGTCACAAATGATCACCAGGTCAAACCCCGAAATCGGGTTCAACTCAAGTGAATATGAAAACAGATCCAAATGCATTAATGCAATGCAAAACAACAAGGACCAAAATTGCATGTAAGACGAAACTGCAGCCACAAATGATTACAAGGGCAATCTGCAACAAAACTGCAATCGCCACAAGATCACTAGTACAATGGTTCAAACATGAAATGATTCAAAGGAATGCAACTGACATTAAGTGAATGGCAACAAGTAATGAATCAGATACAAATGCACCAGGAGAGTAAGTGACTATGCAATAGAAGTGTACACTAGTAAGGACTCCAGGCAACTGGTCACGAGTGCACCAGTTCGAAACTTCACAAGTATAAGACCATATTCAAGTGCAGACTACAATGAAATGGCAATAACAGGTTACAAGAGGCTGGTATGAGTGACTCAAGTGTACATGACTGCATAGTACAACTACCACACAATGCAAGAAGGTCAAGTCAATGGCTCAACACAGCTGCAGTTCAAATAAAAGTATCGACCAGACAAGAATCAAGCTTCAAGGATACAGGGTGAAATAATACAGTGAACTACATATCAAATGATGACTGTGAAATACATCTACAATTAGTGACAAGTTGACATGCACAGCATAAACAAGAACAGTAAATGATCGACATGGATGCCGAGACTGTCACCGACAAATATGGACAGTGACACAGTGAAGTGCCAATCAAAGCCGTAAGTATGTGAACAGACTCAATGTCGAGTTGCTGTTCTAAAACACAGTAGCAATTTCTAGTTGAAACAGAAGTCAAGGACGAACACAACTGGCCAGAGACGAACTCAAGTAAAATAATATGCAGTTCAAAATCAAAATCGAAGCCGGGTTCAATCAAGTCCAGATGGCATAAGTCACACGGGTACAGAAATTTACAACTGCAGTTTTCAAATCGAAGTGGCCAAAGGGAAAATGAAATCGCCAAATCTCAGAAATTTGAAACCGTGGTAATCAAGGCATCAACCGAGTTCAAATCAATGCCGTGAAATCCACGTTATCAAATAAACATGTACACAATAACACTGAAATATGAAGCATGAAGCAACATGAAGCAAATACAAGCACAGATAATCACTGCAACGATATTTTAAATGGTGGCAGAACAAAAATGCAAGCAATGCAAGCTCAGTGGCACGCAAGCTCAAACAAGCAAAACTGTAAACAAGAGACCGCAAGTAAATGCAACTACAAAATGAATCAAGACAGCAACCAGAGGCAACATCAAGTGCTGCAACATCACCCAATCAAACTGCAACAAGAGCAAATGCATTAACCAGACAGAATATCACAGGCGATATGCAACACTCAGATGAAACCAAAATGACCCAGGCTACAATATGCAGACTCAAGCACACTGATCAAATGAAGTCTTACACATGATATGAAGAACACAAGGCTCGAACTGAAATGTGATCAAGCAAATTCAAGTCAAACCAGAGTCCATGAAACTCTATAACAATCAACCATATATATACATACATGAATGCCTATATACATATGAAGCAATGCCACAGTCAAGTACGCCACAGATATGAAAGATCACATGTCTAAACCAGTGAATAGCATGGCAAAATATCAAACGGAAATGCATAACACAGCAGTATCAAAGACAGAGTAGCTCAATGAAACAGACATCACAAAATCGAGTCCAGATTCAAAACCGTGGAGAACAGTTGTACCGGGGTGGTCAAAAACAAGAAATCATCAACATTTACTCAATTCGAATAACTCACAATTCCAATGAACCGAGGCCAACAAGAAATTCTCAAGTTCGAAAGACATTACGAAGTTAACCAGAAACACGCGAACTGGAAGTAGTGAGGTAAATTCCAATACAATTCGAACGGTGAGCAAAACGAATAGGCAACTCAATCACTTGAATACAACCAAAAACCAAAACAATCAAACCCTAATTGCACTTGAGTGAGAAGTAGATGTGAGTAGAACTCACCTTCTTCGACGAGGTAGCAACGCAATTTGATCGAGCTGCACGAGTCGGCAGAAGCCCTAGCATCGAGCGATTGATCGCGGAGGTAGTCGCCATCTTCTCCAAGGAGTCGGTCCAGAGATAAAATGATAAAGGGAGTAGCCCTAAATTTTTCGGAGGCGAACAAGACTGAACAAGGCCGCCATTTTGCTCGTTTTCTTTTTTCTAGGGTTCTCAGTCCAAATGAAGGGAAACGGTAGGGATTCAGATAAGTGTTTTGGTATCAACCAATTGGGTCAAGATACACTAAAGCCCACAATCCTTAAATACTTTGTTAGAAGAATTCAAGTTAATTTAAAAACTTCATGCACCATTTTATAAAAGGAATTTCAAATCAATTTAAACTGCAATAGCAATTAACCAACGATTTTAATCGTCATTTGACGATGATCAGATAATTGCGAAATCTCGGGTTGTTACACCTCTAGTGAGGGCGGAATTGATGGACGAGGCCATTGGTGGTGGTCGGCGACTCTTAGGTGGCTGGAGACAATCGGGAACGTTGGTCAAAGCTCGACCTGGAGGCATTCGAACTTGTTCAGGCTCGTGTACGAGATAGGCCGGTTCAAACGGTAGCGTGATGATGTGTAGGGTAAATTCCTTTTTTATATATATTTTGTTTTAATTTAAATTTCAAATGTTCTAATGTTAATAACTTCCACATACGAGGTCGGATTTACGCGCGGTTTGTTCCTTTGGGATCGTATTGAAATTCTAGACATTTTGGAAATGGTTTGGACGAATTCTGAGACTGTTCAAATTTGGGGCTTATTTGGATTTCAAATCGATTTGAAATCAAAGGTAAGTGCTTTGACCCACTCACAACTACTAAATTATCTTATGTTAGTTAAATTAAATTTATGATGTGATTAGAAAGTAATTGATTGATGTTTGGTATGTTTAAATCGTCATTCTAGTTAAATTTGACTTTTATTGCATTTAATCATCGTTTAATTTAATATTGAATTTAATTGTCAATTTAATACCTATTAATGATAATCAGTTATCTATTGATGTTTATTGATTGATTTGGATGGTGATTGTGATGGATGTTTGATTGTTGATATGGGACGACTGGATGTTGTACTTTTATATTGTTATAACACCGCAAGTTCCCTGTGGGTTGAAATGATACATACCCGAACGATCTATAGAATAGGAAAAATCATTAATGGTTGAAATGATAGACTCGAGCGATTTTATGGATTTTATTTAATTCGGAATTGCGGTTTGAAATGATATATAACCGTAAAATTTTAAATTGCAGATTGAAATGATAAATATCTGTATTACTTGACCATAGGGTAGAAAATTATATGGATCGGTTAAATTAAATGATTTTAATTCTTTAAATTTTGAATTCAGTTAACTATCATTTTGAAATAGAAATTGATTTATATAAACTAAATTATTTTCGATAATCCAAGCGTTAATGCTGAAATTGGAATTGATTTAATGAATTGTTCAAAGGATTTAGATTGGAATTTCAAAGTTGAAGTGTCAAATATAAATGAATTTATCAGAATTGAGTCATTGAAAGGTTTGGATATAACTCTAAAATCTATTTTAAAATAATTTATACAATTTTAATTAAATAAACTATTTTAATCAATTTAAAAATATTTTAATTTATTTTAATCTATTATAACCTATTTAGTCCAATTTAATCTATTTTACCTATTTTAAACTAATTAAATTTATTTAATCTATTTTAAATCTATTTAATATAATTTAAATCTATTTAATATAATTTAAATCTATTTAATCTATTTTAAATTTATTTAATCTATTTTAAATCTATTTAATATAATTTAAATCTATTTAATCTATTTTAAATTTATTTAATCTATTTTAAATCTATTTAAGATAATTTAAATGTATTTACTCTATTTTACATTTATTTAATCGATTAAAAATCTATTTAAGATAAATTTAAGTTTATTTAATCTATTTTAAATCTATACAAACCATTTTAAATCTAATTAAATCTATTTTAAACCATTTCTGTTATTTAAACTATTTTAATCTATTTTTAACTATTTTTAAACTATTAAAACTATTTATGACTATCTAAACTATTTTCTAAAATTTCAGACTGTGAAAATTGAAGTATTTATATTTAAATCCTTGACGATGATACATCCTAAGTTGGAATTTGGAATTGATACCTTTTTGTGAAATGACATATTTGAGTAAATATGATTTTGGAAGCGAATATGATTTTGAAGTAAATATGGTTTTGAAAGTGAATATGATTCCGAAAGTGATATGGTTTGAAAACGAACATGATATTTTGATATTAATTATGAAATGGTTTTGGAAATGTAAAAGAACCATCTGATGTGAAATATGCAGTTGGTTGTTAAAGAGACCGGGATCAGATATTGTCATACTCTCTGCCAATACCAAAAACCACTTTAACAACTGTGTACGTGGTGTAGATTCCAAAAATGAAGTAGGATGGTTTGGCGAACGATTCTGCATGAGGTATTTACGTGACCCTGACTCCCGTGAGTCAGCTTAGATGTGACTAAACAGGAGCCACGCCGGGCCAAGTGAGGTCATTCCTCCTATCGGACACACTTCTTCGATACCATATTATGACTTTGTGATGATTTGGTGGCCACCCCTTGATTTTGATTATGGGAGTGTGTTCTGAGGTGGGCGGTAGTAGCTGCTATGCGTTACCACCAGTCCGAATCTGCAATTGGTATATCTACCCTGGCATTGCCTCGAGTGCCGTGTTCACATGCCCTAGTGCGCCTTCTACGTGTTTGGTTTGTACCATACCTATGGAGTGCCCTCTAATAGCCCTCCAGTTTACGTAGGAATTACGGTACTGTATAGACTATGGAATATATAAAATGTGTTAAGGGGGATATGGGTAACGCCTTAAAGCTATTTTAATACTTTACTTTACTGTAGACACCATTATAATAGCGTATTGTACTACATAGTAGATAGTTTAACGGATCCTTGAGATGGTAATCCCAAACATCTCTTAAGTTATTGCACTCATGTTGACACTAGATAGGAGATTTCAAACCCCATAAATATCTCCGACGCTGTCACACTCATATTTATTTACTGTTGACTTAACTTACGTAAGATCTTTTAGTTCCGACTCGAGTGTTTTGTCTTTTCAATTCGTTCAGGTCAGTTTGAGCTTTTCAGTTTATCGAAGACTGCTTTATGGAGGATGAAGACGAAGATTTTGTATGACTATTATGTATTATATTTATTCCACTGCGTCATGTTGTTCCGCTGCATTTATTGATTATTTATTCTTGTTGTACGTAACTCTGATCTGTATTATAAAAGTTTAATCAATGTTATTTGTAAACAGCTTCATGAACTGTTTATTTGATTATTATATTTTATCATTCCGCTGCGAGATTCTGTATTTGTTTCTTTCTTTCTCTGCGTTTTCTTATTTACTCCTTAACAATCTGCCCGTTTGAATGGTTTGAGTCTGACGTGTGTGTCTGGTTTGGCACTCGGAGGTCCAAAAAGGCAGGTCGTTACACATGTCCAATGAACTTTCCGTTCTTCGATAACACTAATTTGTCAGACTTATACACAATCTTGAATCGTCCTTTGTTAAGAAGGTATCCAGAGACCAAATTCTTACAAATATCATGTACATGAAAAACATTAACCAAAGTGATAGTCTTTCCGAAAGTGAACGGGAGTTCTATAATGCCTTTGCAAATCACTTTACTGTATATATTATTTGCTCCAGTAACTTGATTTTCATCTCCACTAATTTCTTCGTAGTTTTTGTAGAGACTATGGTCCTTGCATATATCAATGGTCGCTCCAATATCAAGCCACCAATCATTTTCTATGCCCTAACGGAGTTTGCTTCTTGTACTACTGCCACCAATGTGTCTTCGACTATATTCACCTTCATTTGTTTCTTTCGTTGAAGATAGTCATGAGCATAATAGCCATGCTTGTTACAAAAATAACATGCGCCTTTCTTCTTATCTTTATTAGGATGATTTCTCTCCTTTGTGTCTCATTCTTATGCTTCAACGAATTTTTCAATTCAATATTATCCGCCTTAGAATGAAACTAAATTTGTGGATTATCATTTAGTTCTCATTTATGAGATTCCTCTTCTATGCGAAGATAATGCTGTAAATTCTCTAAATCATAATCTGTCTCCACGTGTTTTAATTTCTTCTTATAATCATTCCAAGAGTGAGGGAGTCTAGAAATTATAACTCCAACAACAAAGGATTTAGGTAGTTCAATCTTGGCATCTTTAAGTTGATTTATTGTATAATTTTACTAACTTGTCCAATAATGGACTTATTTTCATTCATTTTGAAATCCATAAAATTGCATACCAGGAATTTCTTGTTGCTTGCCTCAGATATTCGATATTTGCTCTCAAGTGTAGTCCAGAGTACTTTGGTTGTTCCAAACTTCTATATGCATTGTACACATAAGTAGACAGTGCGTTGAGTATGTGTCCTCTACATAGGAAATCATCTTCTTTGCGCTTCACACGTTTCACTTTCAACTCATCTGTATCTGTCGAAGTTTCTTTGGGTATAGCCTCCAAATTATCTTCAAGAATGTAGAAGTGTTTGACGGTGATAAAAAACAACTTCATAGTTTCTTGCCAACGTGTGAAAGTTTCACCATCAAACTGCTCCAAACGCGTCAAGTATTGATTAATGACTTGCAGGGCATTGATGTTGCTTGAACCCGAATCATCCATTGTTGAGTACTATTGTCTAAAAATGGTTGGAAATCAGTCGATGATTCGAGTATGAAGATGAGAATATTACTGTACTTATAACTTCAAGGATCTACTGTGTAAATTCTTTTAGACAATAGTTCAACCCAAATCCGCCCTGCCCTGCCCCGCCCAAGTTTGTCAGACGGATGGATAGATGGCGGCGGCGCGCGTGTGTATAATGGTTATGCATGGCTTCCCTCCTCACAATAGAGCAAACATTTGGGTGCCCAAAGGGCACAACCTTCTCTTGAGGAACCTATATTTAAAAAAATATAGTATGAGTTGGCAGAATAGAGATCTTAATGTTAAATTAACACTAGAGGGAGGGTGAATAGTGTTTAATTGATTATATGAATATTTTTCAAATTCTTTAAGATTCTACTTGGGATGATGTAATGAACAATAACAGAAACAATCACAGAATCAGAGTACGGATAAAAGTAAATGCAGAAAAAGTAAAAAGTAAAGAACACGCTAGGATTTTATACTGGTTCGGAGTTACCCTACATCCAGTCCCGTACAATTCCTTGTACATATTTCTTTTCAACCTACAAATGCAAATACAATCTCGATTTCAAGGCTATGAGATGCACCCTCCAGAATCCTGAACTCTGAGTATAGTCACTGGGTTTCCAGGCTACAAGCACACCCGCTAGATTTAAGGGCTTCTAAGCAGACCCAATTGATTTTACGAGCTACAATCACACACACAAGTATAGCAGTATGATTTGATAGAGTTTTACAGACTCGGATCTTCGATCTTGATTACAATTGATCCTATAACTCTTGAATAGCACTTTAATCTTGGTTTGAGTGAGAGAGATGAGAGAAATTAGAGATTAGATGAAGGAGAATCAAACTAGTGATGATTGAATTTGATTCTGGTTGAAATTCGGCCGAGTTTGGGTGGAAAATTGATTTAGAAATTAAGAGAATGAAAAGAGGAGAGAAGAATAAGAAAGTAGTTGTTGAAAATTCGTTCGAAAGTTTGGTATATATAGGGAAAAACGATCATGTCCATTTGCAAAGAGATACGACGAAAAGACACTTTTATTCAAATTTGAATTTTGAAAAGTACGGCCACTATGTCGACATACATGGATAGGATATGTCGACATTTCCCTTTGTATTTTGAAAAACACTTTAAAATATTATTTTGAAAATCCGTTGCTTTGTAAAATAATATGATACATTGTAGAATCATTTAAATATAGTTTATACATGTTTTAATCAAAATAAAACATAATAAAACTATATAAAATAATTTTGAAAGATTTAATAAGAGTATTCAATATATAAAAATCAATATAATTATAACTTATTAAAGTATAAACAAAAATTAAATATATATATATATAAACTTAAAAACACTAAAATAGTATCTTTATAAGTAGAAGAGATTGAAAATCATTTTGAGAAATATTTCAAAAAGATTATTTTAAAACCAGGATATTTGAAATATAATTTAAAACAAAATTAGAGAAGGCGCGGGAGATTAGGAAAGTGCTATCAAGGTTTTAACATAAATTATATGACTCTATAACTTATCTGGAATATTATAAAATCTTGAACTCTTCAATACTCATGAGTCTGAATCTACTCTTGATACTATATAGTCTTCTTAATCAACACATGTCTAAAATATTGCATTATATACTATATATATCTTGATAAAACAATAGTATCTATATTTTATATAACATCCTATAGTTGTTATCATCAAAACCAATACTTAAGGTACTAACATATAGTTCCTTATATCCCAAGATATGGGACTATACTTTCCTTCCTCTTCTTCTTCCTTAAAACAAATCCCAATGCCCAAAATCAATTTCGAAAATTTACAACATTTTATATTCAAAGGAAATATAATTATAATTCTTACGTTACTAAGTTTTTTTTGTATGAACCTCAAACTTCAACATTTCGAATCGAAACTATTGACTTCAATCTCAGTCAAAACATATGACTTTAATATTGAGTTGAACAAATAGCTTCCAATATTCTAGGAGGAATTTGTCTATCTATTTTATTTTCTTCAAATAATCTAGGATGAGTGGACTAAGTAAACTGAAAGCTTACAATCTGTCACATACAACCTATAAGCTACAACAATTCAATACTAAGCCTCTATTTAGTCGAGAAACTAAAAACTGATCACTAACCAAATTTATCAAGGACAAGTGATGATACCATATAAGTCTCTACTGATTGGTCATGTCAAAGCAAAATCAATTTTTAGTATAATATCCAAAATGATAATTAAATCAACACGTGCAAATACAAGACAAATTTTATTTAATAGACCCGAGAAAAAAAACCTATTTCAACTTTAGGTCTCCTTACTAACTTATTACAAAAACATGTTTGATTTTCACTAAACCAATATTTGTATTTGCACAATTTTAAAGTATGCAAGCACAAATTTATAGTTTATACTCGCGCATTTTGAAATTGTGCAAGTATAAATTTGTTTTAAAAAATTTGTGCTTGCGCAAATATAATATGCTAATTAGCAAAAAGAAAGGCCTATTTTTGCAATAAGTTTTGAACAATGCCCAAATTTGAAATAAGTTTTTTTTCTCAGGCCTATGAATAAAATATGCTTGCAAATATATGCGATGTACTACTTACTAAAGCTTTAGTAGAGATACTACATCAAAAGGCTATATGATATGTCTACCATTCATGAAAAAGACCTGTAAAACAATTCCCAACCCATGGCTTGTTGCATAGAAATCCGCTCCCAGTGGATTAGGTTTGCTCTGCTTGTTGGTTGCCAAGTTAGGTGGGAAAGCTTAGTCGGCTTTATAAAAGTCGATTAAGGTGAGAATTTAAATATTCTCACATATGGATTGCAATCGTGTGGACGTGGATTACAATCCATGCAACCCAATTTTTCCGGCCTTATAAATGATAAAGTTAGGAATATGCCCTAGGGGCTATTATATAATTGTTACATATATTTCACTCAATAACCAATCTTGTTTGAAATATAAAGTGTTTTTTTCTATTATATACTTAATATAATATGTTATATATTAATTAATTTAATTAAAAGTATATTTAATAGAAATCCCATAAGTTGTATGTTTTGTGATAGTAGTTACAATGTGGTGTAACCATGAGTGATTTATCATAATAAAATAATAATACCATTTTAAATATTCCTAGTCAATATTTAACGGGACTGGATATCAACGCATCCATCGGGACTAGAGTACCCAACTCTCTCCAAATATTGGGCAGTGTATTACTCATGACTGTTGGGAGCACCAAAGGGTTACGTACTGATAGTTATTGGATAACTATAGAATACTCACTCAATATTTTTCTGTTGGTTAATATAATTAAGGTCAAACAGAAATATTGATATAACAAAATTACACGGTCCTCTAGACTTGAGAATACTATTGATCTTCAATATGGAAGCTCCGCTTTAATTATAGTTAAATTGTGGCACACCGTCCATCGAACGACTACAGCTATGTCGAGTGGAAGCATTGGAAGTGAAATACTATTCAAGAGAGGATTTGTCTCATCAGTTATATAAGGTAGTATCACGGTCAACTGCAGTCACCTCAAAGTCAAAGTCACTAGCAGGAGCAGTTCGGTTTATTATTATTATTATTGAAGCAAGGACTTTGGTTTAGACATAGAGTTGAATATGGACGATATTGGAATTTTGACCATTATCAAATTTCATAAGTCCAAAGTGATATAGCTTTGATAAAGAGAATTGGTGTAAATAATCGTCACTACTGGGTAACGCTTAATAAAGTAAAATTGGATTTTTACCAAAATCAAGTAAGCAATAAATTTGGCCAAATCGTCACACTACCTACTAAATGACATGTGAATGTTAATGTTCGAATTGTTCAATATTAATCGTTGACCAACTTTACACTTAAAAGTCTCACAACGAAAACGATGAAGACTCCTTTTATCGCCTGATTATATTAATTTGTAATTATTATAAATTAATTAATATTTATGAAATATTAATTACAAAACTTTATATTTGATGTGTTGAACAACGTTAAACAATGCATTTATAATAGTTATAAATATATTAATTGATATATGATATTGGTACACATTTAAATTTAGATTTAAATCCAACAGACCTTGTTCGAGCTAGAATTGGCTTTGAGGCCTATACAAGGCATGCAAATTTCAACCCAAAATAGCTTGGATAGGCCAGTCAAATGTTGGAAAAAGAGGAAGGCTTTTGAATGGTTTAAAATAGTGGAATTGACAAGAGAAAAGATAAGGATAAGATCCATTTTTGTCTCACTTGACTTCCTATTTAGATGCCACTCTCTACATCATTCTTTTTGAGACTTTTTGACCTCCTTCCTCCAGCAAAATTGTAATGACCCACTATAACGACCCAGAAATTTTGAACATTTGAAATATAATATTTAATTGAATTTAAATATTTGAATGTTGATTTAACTTGAATTTCAAATGTAAATATGAAATTGGCAATTTAATTTGTAAATTTAATTGTTGCAATTGGGTAAAAATTTGAATCTTCAGTTTTAAGCTGATTAAAAATATTTTCAAGGCTTAGAAAATCTATATTGATAATTCTGAAGGTACTGGAACTTTCAGAATTGAATTTGGAACTGTTTTGTTCAATTTTGAAATTTTATTGTTTAAATTGAATTTAAAAATAGCGTTTCGGGGCACGGTCTCGGAATTCGACGAAACCAGTTCCATTAGATCCGTGATATTGTATTATTATCGGATTTCAATTTTCGTGATGTTTGGAGTGATCGTTTGGCCGTACGATAAGCAAACGTGCTGAAATTAAATCGAAAATTTAATATTATAACTGGTCCAAAAAGCTATCTTCTCCATACGATCGAATTTGGACTCGGAACCTTTTCCATTGTGTTCGGAATAGGCGTATAACATTACGAACGCCTGGCGGCACGCCTCGATAGGATGTCAAGATTTTGAGTTGCATTTTCAAGACGGTTTGAATTTGAATTTGAATTTAAATTAAATCTTTATATTAGTCAACCATCGGCTGATATTATTTTACATAGATACTTTTTCCTTTCCATTCAAAATACTGTAGCCTGTTAACTTCAGCACGCAAACGTCTACTCTTGTCCCCTTCGTTTCTTTTATCACACAAGCAGACCATTTCAAAAGAAAACTATCTCGTTCTAAAATAAATTAATGGCCGAGTATTTATTTCAAAAACAAATCGAATTCAAAATGCGAGCTTTCGTCCCTTTCTAGTATTCAGAATCTCGAATTCATTCCTTCCTCATTCAAATCGACTCGGCCTATTTTCTCTGATTCGAAAAAAAATATATAAATCGCGAGTGTGACGCGATGAAGGGCTCGAGTCGAGCAAGCAATCGGCAGGGTCGACGAGTGGGAGAGTGCGATGTCACGTGGGCGAGCGTGTGGGAGGAACAAGGCAGCGACGATCGATGTTGGCTCGTGAATCGAGGACAGTTTAGATTTCAGTTACTGGATAGACAAGTTTATGGTATTGCTTGATGAGTCTCCAGACATGGTGGATTTTGATCCTGATGGTGACTGTTTGTTGAGGCAATTAGGTGATATGCATGAATGGTTTTTATCATCAGTTTCTCACATTGATGAAGTATTGGAACCAGTGTTAGAGGATCATTTTTTTATTGATGAAATTATGTCTGTTAATCATTTGGACTCTGGTGTACATGATGCACATAGCGTACAGTTTGCGGTTGCTCAGAATTTGTTTTCTCCTGAAAACAGAAAGTTTGTTGGTTGTTCTGATGTGAAGAAATATGCTGTTGGCAGTATGGATGATTCGTTGCTGGACCATAAGACAGTGTTAGGTTCAAGAGTTTTTTTTTATAGTTCTGCTAATGTTGGAGACACTTTTGTTTTGGAGAAGCTTGGAGTTGTTAGTGATCCTTCTCATCTGTCATTGAGTGATGCTCTCACGATTGCCAGCAATTCTGATTCTATTCCTTCTTCTTCGAAGAGAGGTAAACGTAAGAAGGTCGTAGCTCCTTGTGGTTTAGTTCGTCGTAGTGTTAGGCTTCTGGGTAGCCATCCTCAGTCCTCAGGTGAGAGTCCTGATTCGAGCATTGTTAGCGGTGCTTCGATTTTAGGCTCAGATAAGTGCGCATGTTCAGATGTGCCACAGTGTTTTGCAATAGGAGTTTTAAAGCTTGGTGGTGTTGTTTCTTCTGATTATGATTTGGTTGATATTAGTTCTTTGGGCTTTGTTGATCTAGAGAGACAGACTGAGCATTCTTGTCCCAATAACGTCGGTTTTGATAGAGCTATCTATTATTGGACTAGGGGTTTCAAATTCGTAATGTATTGCTGTCTTGCGTCTATAGGAAAATTTCCTCGTTCTCCTGCCCATGCTAGAGAATTACTTCGTGCTGCCAAAGTAAGGAAAAGAAATAGTAAGGGCTATTCAGCTGGTAATATTAGGAGAAGTCCTCGTTTAAATCGTAAAGCTTTTTAGTCTTTCGAGCGAGGGTTGTTTGTTTTTTGGGAGTCTTATTGTGATTTTCATTGTTTTTGGGATTTTTAGTGGTTTGTGATGTTGTCGTACTTTGTGTTGTTTCATCTTGTTTGTTGAGGTTGCAGGTGCGGATGTAGAAGTTTTTCAGTTGGTCGCTGCTCCTTTGGTGTCGCTTTAGGCCTTGGTATTTGGTTGATTTTGTCACTTTAGGGTTGTTTTTTTAGTTTCTTAGGAGTTTGGGAGGGTTTTATTTTTCTTTTGTTTGAGGGGGTCTTTAGCTACCTGCCAGGCTTGTTGGCAGCTCCTTTGCTTTTGTTGTTATATATATGTGCATGTGTGCTCTCCTCTCTTGTAGAGGATCACACATTTTTCAAAAAAAAAAATTAGCTTTTCGGGGAACGGTCTCGGAATTCGACCAAACCAGTTCCATTGGATCCATGATATTGTATTATTATCGGATTTCAATTTTCGTGATGTTTGGAGTGATCGTTTGGCCGTACGATAAGCAAACGCGCTGAAATTAAATCGAAAATTTAATATTATAACTGGTCCAAAAAGCTATCTTCTCCGTACGATCGAATTTGGACTCGGAACCTTTTCCATTGTGTTCGGAATAGGCGTATAACATTACGAACGCCTGGCGGCACGCCTCGATAGGAGGTCAAGATTTTGAGTTGCATTTTTAAGACGGTTTGAATTTGAATTTAAATTAAATCTTTATATTAGTCAACCATCGGCTGATATTATTTCACATCGATACTTTTTCCTTTCCATTCAAAATACTGTAGCATGTTAACTTCAGTACGCAAACGTCTACTCTTGTCCCCTTCGTTTCTTTTATCACGCAAGCAGACCATTTCAAAAGAAAACTATCTCGTTCTAAAATAAATTAATGGCCGAGTATTTATTTCAAAAACAAATCGAATTCAAAATGCGAGCTTTCGTCCCTTTCTGGTATTCATAATCTCGAATTCATTCCTTCCTCATTCAAATCGACTCGGCCTATATTCTCTGATTCGAAAAAAAAATATAAATCACGAGTGCGACGCGATGAAGGGCTCGAGTCGAGCAAGCAATCGGCAGGGTCGACGAGTGGGAGAGTGCGATGTCGCGTGGGCGAGCGCGTGGGAGGAACAAGGCGGCGACGATCGATGTTGGCTCACGAATCGAGGAAGGCCAGAGACGAGTTCGTCTCAGTGGTGGAAATTGCGGGGTTGTTCGCAAGACAGCGATGATGATGGTCTCGCGACGCGACTGGGATGGCAACGTGGTCGTGATGGCAATGAACTAGAGCTTCGTTCGAGAATTCAAGCTCAACTGTAAGCATATTTTTACAAATTTATTTATTAATATTTTCGAAGAAATAGAAAATAAATAGATACAATGGCAATTTTTATTTCAACATGTATATATATATACCTGAACAGAGGAAAAAAAATGATAAATACAGTTTTTCCAAATTTTATATCTATATAATCAGATGCAGAAATTTTGATATATATGCACCTAGAAAATATTTTTTTTTCAGTAAAGTAAATTTCTGATTATGGGGTTTACAGAAAAAGAAAATATTTTTGTCAAAAGGAAATTAGTTTAAAAATTTAATTATTGTCACTAAAAATATTTTGATTTAAACGAAGTCGGTTTAAATTGAATTATGGTTTAATTAAACTTATCAAATAGGGAAATTGATTGGTTCGATTGTTCGAATATTGATAAATCGTATAAAATTGTTTATACAAGGTTTAAAACCGTGAAGAAAACAAACTGGATTGGAAATGAATTGCAAAATAAAAGCAAAGGTGAGATCTTCTCACTCAAAAGGAAAAGTTGATTTTTGCAGTTATTGATTGATTGCTGTTTGGATGATATTAGATATAGTAGGATATATCTATATATAGCAATATATATATTGGCATATGTATATATTGCAGTTGTGATTTCCCGCATTATATAGCGGATGAGACCCTATTGCGCTGCCTAATAGCGGATGATATTTTTATAAATCCCATATACCGTGATATTCCACCTCAAAGTGGAATTGGTATTGTGCTAACATCTGTGGATGCAGGGAAACAGGTTGGAGGGATCCAACTGGATTCCTCAAATTGTTTGAATATTATTTCATATGTGAATGATGTGATTTATTGATAATCTATGGATGATTTATTGATAATTGAAATTGTTAAAGGCTAAAATTTAGTCGAATGTATTTTTGGTATCGTTGGATACCACAAATGAAAACTAAATTGGATTTTGAAATTTAAGTGGAAAACTTTAAGTGAATTTATTTTTAAGAATTGAATTTATTTGAAAGAAGGAATTTTCAAGTATTAAAATTGAATTTCGAAATTTTACCAAATAAATTCCAAAATATGGGAAATGTATTAATAAATGAGTTTTGAATAATATAGTTTAAAAAGTTGAAGAATTCATTTAAAAATGGAATTTTGAATAATTTGGAAAGAACAAAGGAATTTATTTAGAAGTGATAAATTTTTAGAAATCAATTTGTAATTGATTGGGTATTTGAAAATGAACCTTTGAGAAATCAATATGGAAATTTATTTGGAGTCGAAATAAATTTAGAAATCAAATTTGTAATTAGTTTGGTGATGGAAAATAAATCATTAGAAAATTTGTTGAAATTAATTTAGTGTTGTAAGATAAATCTGAAAATCGATTTGCAAATGATTTGTTATTTGGAGATAAATTCAGAAATAAATGGCAATGCTTTGTTCCATTGAAATAAAACTTAGAAATCAATTTGTAATCGATTTGGTATTGAAATAAAATTTGAAATCAATTTGGAATTTGATTTTGGGGTTAAAAGTGAATATTTGGAAATGTAAATTCCGAATAGAATTTATAAAGGAAAGGGAAATTTGTTTTAAAAATAAACATTGATTTATTTTTAAAGTGTGAAAAATATGATTTGAAAATTGGTTTTCAAAGTGATGAAGTGTGGAAATAAATTTACTGATTGGGATGTAAATTTGAAATAAATCGATAAGGATTTATTTAAGTGGTTTAAATGAATGTGATTTGGAATTTGTTTTCAAATGGTTGAAGTATAAACCATATATCGGGAAGATGTTTGAAATTTAATAATTTGGGAAAATTATTTAAATCTGATGATTGTTGTGAATATTGTTGATAGTTAAACCACCGACTATCAATATTGCCTTTGAAATGACACTTGAATTTGTTTTTAAAACAAACGCTCACTATTCGGGTTAGCCGGGAAAGGACCTTTGTGTCAGATAACCCATTCCAAATTAGTGATACGACGATATGGATCGTATTGAAGACCGGTGTGAAGACCGAGTATTTTCGAAAATGAAAGGACAACCTGTCGAATTTCTCTGCACCGAGTTGCACCGGTATAGAGATTTATATCACTCCTTTTGTGATGGGAAGTCCGATCGGGATTGTGAATACCCGGATTGCAAGGACTTCTTTGGAAGTGCCTTCGGTTCTGTTCGAACCCGGAACAGACTTGTATGGTTACGTGTCTGACATTACATTTTGAGATGTAAAGCCGATTTCTTTCAAATACATATCTGTTGGTGGCGGAGAATTTATTCTCTTAGCTTAACACCCTTCTCTGAAACGTACGAGCTCAGATGTTATGTAGTTGAAGGTTATCAGCGATATATTCCCAATTTGGTAATGTGGCATGCTGAGTGTTGCTGTGTGTTGATCATTTATTGATCAATTGTGATCAAAGCGTGGCTTTGTGAAAAAGCGTAGCTTTGTGGATGAGACTTCGTCAGACCTCACTCCCCGGAAATGGTCGAAACAAGAATATGCGGCAAGGTTATGAGGGTCGCGCCCTTTAGGGTATGCCATTTCCTTCTGGAAAAGTGTGGTATCAGGTATGGAGCCCTGGTATTTAACCTATGTGGATACTCCGATCTCATTTATTGTGTGATTGTGTGTTTATCGAGGCGCCTCGGATAAAGGTCCCAAAGGACCGGGGGATGACATATTCGTGAGTTACCTGTTACAGGGGTAACCGGGCCTTGTGTTAGCAGAGAGCAGTTGTCTCTCGGGACGTCCAGCCAGAAGCGATCCCATGTGGCAGTAGGAAAGGAAGTTCCTTAGCCTGACCATTTGTTGGAAATCCATTTCCCAATACGGAACTTGTACGGTTTTAGTTGTAGAACCTGCCATTTACTTATGGTGGCGCCCCACTGTTTAGATGGTAGCTATAGTAGTCATAGTTCGAAATGTCTATGCTGGCTAAGATTTATATTATACTTTCGAAATGTTTTCCACACTAGACATTAATAATAATAATCCAATGATTGGCGTAGTAAGCATCTTTAACTATCGTAAGAAGAAATCTCCTCCAATTCTGCGTTTGCATTGTGTGTGTGGCGGGAGGTCTTATGGTAGTTTCATTTTCCAAAAGCATTGCGAACTAATTTTATTTTCTTTGTGAAAAATAACTGTTTTACGATCTCACACCAGTCACCATGACTGACTCGGAGTTTATTGTTTCCTTTCTAAACTCTGGGTGCCTATAATTTTCCACACGGGCAGCCTAGAGTTATGTTATCCGGATATTCTGGAGCTTTAGAAGCAAGTTGGATGGCGAAGCGTACTACTGTACTTGTTTATTTTATTCCGCTATGTATTCTGTATGAGGACAAGTTTATATAATTGTCCATTGTTGTATTGAGTTGTATATTGACTCTGATTGATGTATGTATAAACTGATATAGTCTTTTGTTGTAAAGATTATTGATTTATCTATTATATATTGTTCCGCTGCGAATGTGAGATTCTGATATTTGTTCTGTTTCTGTTTTTTCTGTTCTTTCTTTTTCTTTTGTCTTCTTCTACCTCTTCTTTTAACCCTAATGGTTTGGTTTTCCGGCATTCGATTACGCGGCATTTGATACAGTGGACGTATTAATGTCAATTTTCGAGCGTCGAAAAATCGTAGTCGTTACAAGTGGTATCAGAGCATCCGGTTAAGTGACAACCCTTGGCTCTGTTGGGTGTTACTCATTAGAGATAGAGTCAGTAGTACTCTAGAATGAGTTGAGTGTAATAATAGATATGAGCGCGTATTTGTTAATGAATATAAAATTTGTTTTGTATTGTGTTGACTTATCGGTTGATTGTTTATAGATTCTGGTCGGTGCAGTCTGGCCAACTGTAATCGATAGGGGTTTCTAAACTCTTAAACAAGATAAACTGACACAGTATTGTTTTAAAATAGGGTAAATGAAATAATTTTGCCCAAAACTATTTTTGTATAGAAAAGAAATGATTTTCTATGAATTATCATAGTATATGGATGCTTGGTTGTTAGGAAAAGATAATATTGAATTATTATCACTGTTATATGAAAAACAAATAAGAAATAAAATGATAATAACCAAAGATTTGGAGATAAATTCATTTGACAAATGAAATTTATAAATATGAATTGAAAATATATGGAAATAAATTCATATATGAATGAGATTTGTTAATATAAATTGTAATGTGATTTATAATTGGAAATAGAATTCCAGGAGAAGTATTTGAGAATAAATTCATTAATCTAATGAAATAGTAAAGTGAATGTATAAATGAGTTCTCTAAATTAAAATAAAGTGCCAGAGTAATTGTTTAAAAGACTCTAGGATTTCTTTAAATTGTTTTGGAATGTAAATAAGTTGATAACTTATAAAATATTAGAAATTTGATTGGAATGAGATTCAAAGTGAAAATGAATGAATTTGTGAATGAATAAATAAATTCGCAATTGCAAGTGCAAGAAAATGAACTTGAATGTTAAAATTCATTTTGAATTTGTTAGTAAATGAAATTCAAGCTGAATATTGGAAATTTAATTTGATTTTTGATAAACAAAGTGAAGTATTGAAATAAAATTAGTAAGTGAAACTAATTGAAAGAAATGACAAATTTAATATGGTTTATAATGAATTGAATTCAATAATTATATATGAAAGATAATTTGAATTATATGGAATTTGAAATCCAGTTTAAATATAAGTGGTTATAAACCAAAGTGATAAAGTGAAATAAAATGAAATAAAAGTGCTAAAGTAATATTTGCAATGCGAATTAAAGAATATAATTAATTCCAAAGTTAGTTTTGAAATGTGAGTAAACATATTTTTTTTAACTTAAGTATAATTAACTCTGGGTGTATGAAATTGTGAATAATATTATGTTGTTGAGGATTTTTTTTCCAGTTTTAACTCTGTATATATATATGCTTACAAATATGTCTGTACTGATACATTCTTTCTTCTCTGCCTTTCTGGGTTACAGAGTAGCAGATCATAAATAAATTCAAATTCTTTTTATCTAATTATTATTAGGGATAGAATTTAAAACAAACAAGAGTGTTTTAGCATAGATTATAATCTGAAAACTTGGTTAAGCTAAATAGAGTTGGATTGCCTCTGAAATATAGTTTTACAGAACAAACTTCAAACACATGATAAATTCGAATATGAAGAATCATAGATTCAAGTATATAACATGGATTAACATTCGAAAACAAGATTTTTCAAACAAGAATTGTGATTTTTCACTAAGTATTCTAAGAGCAGACTGGAAATGATCGAAATTGGCTTTTTGACCAATTTCCGGCGACGCAGTGACCTAGGGGTATCGGGGTAGACTCGAGTTATTCGAGTACTTGACTCGAAGTAGAATAGGTTGTGACTCGAAGCATATTTGTATTGCCTCGAGTTAATTGTCTGGTTTCAGTTTTTTGAAAACCTGACTGTAATTTGAAAATTTAAGAGCAAAATTAAAGGAAATTTAAATTGGTAAGCCAGATTTAGTAAAGTTTAACTCCAGTTTGAAATGTGGATTCAAATTCACTTTTGGATTCTAATATGAAATAAAATAAAGTTTAAACAATTTAAATGTTTGGCTTTCAGGTTTAAAAATCTGAAAAGTGTCATATGGTAAACAGTGGTTTAAATTCAAAGTAAAGTATAGATTCAAATCAAACTTTTGAATCATAAAGTTCTAAAATGAATTTGAATTTTAAATCTTGAACTTAAGAAATGAATGGTAGATAAAATTCAATATTCAGAGTTGTAAATGAATTGAATTCATATGGTAACGGGAAAACTATTTGAATAGAAGTAGATATGAAAACTTCTGTAAGAATATGTGTGAAATGATTTTTGGAATCTGTAGTTGGATATGGTTAAATTGGATATACAGGTATTATAAGGCTAAAAAAAATTGGATTTGATTTCGAAGATAAATTTTAAATTGCTCGACAATATGGTATGTATTTAAATTTCAATATGAAATTTGATCTTTTCTTGTCTAGCCGCTTGGATTTCCTTTCTCTTTTTGAAATCTGAGAGTCCGTAGGGACGTTTTGTAGTTGTACCGAGCTAGCCGCGCAAAGGAGACACTGGCGAAATTTTTCGAAAATTTAGAATGTTAGAAAATTTTTGAGAAAAATTTAAATAATTTACAGTTTGAATTCAAAATTAAATTTGAATTGTGAAGTAAATTAAGTAGTTTGAAACTTATGGAAAAGTTTGGAAAAAAAATTATGAAGTAATAAGAAAGGTTATTTTATCAATTTGATAAAACTGTTTGGTTTTGGGAAAATGATTAACGGGGTGAGGATCATTTTTCTTAACTTGTAATTTCGGGACAAAATTCTTTTAAGGGGGGAAGATTGTAACGACCCAGAAATTTTGAACATTTGAAATAGAATATTTAATTGAATTTAAATATTTGAATGTTGATTTAACTTGAATTTCAAATGTAAATATGAAATTGGCAATTTAATTTGTAAATTTAATTGTTGCAATTGGGTAAAAATTTGAATCTTTAGTTTTAAGCTGATTAAAAATATTTTCAAGGCTTAGAAAATCTATATTGATAATTCTGAAGGTACTGGAACTTTCAGAATTGAATTTGGAACTGTTTTGTTCAATTTTGAAATTTTATTGTTTAAATTGAATTTAAAAATAGCGTTTCGGGGCACGGACTCGGAATTCGATGAAACCAGTTCCATTGGATCCGTGATATTGTATTATTATCGGATTTCAATTTTCGTGATGTTTGGAGTGATCGTTTGGCCGTACGATAAGCAAACGCGCTGAAATTAAATCGAAAATTTAATATTATAACTGGTCTAAAAAGCTATCTTCTCCGTACGATCGAATTTGGACTCGGAACCTTTTCCATTGTGTTCGGAATAGGCGTATAACATTACGAACGCCTGGCGGCACGCCTCGATAGGAGGTCAAGATTTTGAGTTGCATTTTCAAGACGGTTTGAATTTGAATTTAAATTAAATCTTTATATTAGTCAACCATCGGCTGATATTATTTCACTTCGATACTTTTTCCTTTCCATTCAAAATACTGTAGCCTGTTAACTTCGGCACGCAAACGTCTACTCCTGTCCCCTTCGTTTCTTTTATCACGCAAGCAGACCATTTCAAAAGAAAACTATCTCGTTCTAAAATAAATTAATGGCCGAGTATTTATTTCAAAAACAATTCGAATTCAAAATGCAAGCTTTCGTCCCTTTCTGGTATTCATAATCTCGAATTCATTCCTTCCTCATTCAAATCGACTCGGCCTATTTTCTCTGATTCGAAAAATATATATATATATAAATCGCGAGTGCGACGCGATGAAGGGCTCGAGTCGAGCAAGCAATCGGCAAAGTCGACGAGTGGGAGAGTGCGATGTCGCGTGGGCGAGCGCGTGGGAGGAACAAGGCGGCGACGATCGATGTTGGCTCACGAATCGAGGAAGGCCGGAGACGAGTTCGTCTCAGTGGTGGAAATTGCGGGGTTGTTCGCAAGACAGCGATGATGATGGTCTCGCGACGCGACTGGGCTGGCAACGTGGTCGCGATGGCAACGAACTAGGGCTTCGTTCGAGAATTCAAGCTCAATTGTAAGCATATTTTTACAAATTTATTTATTAATATTTTCGAAGAAATAGAAAATAAATAGATATAGTGGAAATTTTTATTTCAACATGTATATATATATATACCTGAACAGAGGAAAAAAAATGATAAATACAGTTTTTCCAAATTTTATATCTATATAATCAGATGCAGAAATTTTGATATATATGCACCCAGAAAATATATTTTTTTCAGTAAAGTAAATTTCTGATTATGGGGTTTACAGAAAAAGAAAATATTTTTGTCAAAAGGAAATTAGTTTAAAAATTTAATTATTGTCACTAAAAATATTTTGATTTAAACGAAGTCGGTTTAAATTGAATTATGGTTTAATTAAACTTATCAAATAGGGAAATTGATTGGTTCGATTGTTCGAATATTGATAAATCGTATAAAATTGTTTATACAAGGTTTAAAACCGTGAAAAAAACAAACTGGATTGGAAATGAATTGCAAAATAAAAGCAAAGGTGAGATCTTCTCACTCAAAAGGAAAAGTTGATTTTTGCAGTTATTGATTGATTGTTGTTTGGATGTGATATTAGATATAGTAGGATATATCTATATATAGCAATATATATATATATTGGCATATGTATATATTGCAGTTGTGATTTCCCGCATTATATAGCGGATGAGACCCTATTGCGCCGCATAATAGCGGATGATATTTTTATAAATCCCATATACCGCGATATTCCACCTCGAAGTGGAATTGGTATTGTGCTAACATCTGTGGATGCAGGGAAACAGGTTGGAGGGATCCAACTGGATTCCTCAAATTGTTTGAATATTATTTCATATGTGAATGATGTGATTTATTGATAATCTATGGATGATTTATTGATAATTGAAATTGTTGAAGGCTAAAATTTAGCCGAATGTATTTTTGGTATCGTTGGATACCAGAAATGAAAAATAAATAGGATTTTGAAATTTAAGTGGAAAACTTTAAGTGAATTTATTTTTAAGAATTGAATTTATTTGAAAGAAGGAATTTTAAAGTATTAAAATTGAATTTCGAAATTTTACCAAATAAATTCCAAAATACGGGAAAGGTATTAATAAATGAGTTTTGAATAATATAGTTTAAAAAGTTGAAGAATTCATTTAAAAATGGAATTTTGAATAATTTGGAAAGAACAAAGGAATTTATTTAGAAGTGATAAATTTTTAGAAATCAATTTGTAATTGATTGGGTATTTGAAAATGAACCTTTGAGAAATCAATATGGAAATTTATTTGGAGTCGAAATAAATTTAGAAATCAAATTTGTAACTAGTTTGGTGATGGAAAATAAATCATTAGAAAATTTGTTGAAATTGATTTAGTGTTGTAAGATAAATCTGAAAATCGATTTGCAAATGATTTGTTATTTGGAGATAAATTCAGAAATAAATGGCAATGCTTTGTTCCATTGAAATAAAACTTAGAAATCAATTTGTAATCGATTTGGTATTGAAATAAAATTTGAAATCAATTTGGAATTTGATTTTGGGGTTAAAAGTGAATATTTGGAAATGTAAATTCCGAATAGAATTTATAAAGGAAAGGGAAATTTGTTTTAAAAATAAACATTGATTTATTTTTAAAGTGTGAAAAATATGATTTGAAAATTGGTTTTCAAAGTGATGAAGTGTGGAAATAAATTTACTGATTGGGATGTAAATTTGAAATAAATCGATAAGGATTTATTTAAGTGGTTTAAATGAATGTGATTTGGAATTTGTTTTCAAATGGTTGAAGTATAAACCATATATCGGGAAGATGTTTGAAATTTAATAATTTGGGAAAATTATTTAAATCTGATGATTGTTGTGAATATTGTTGATAGTTAAACCACCGACTATCAATATTGCCTTTGAAATGACACTTGAATTTGTTTTTAAAACAAACGCTCACTATTCGGGTTAGCCGGGAAAGGACCTTTGTGTCAGATAACCCATTCCAAATTAGTGATACGACGATATGGATCGTATTGAAGACCGGTGTGAAGACCGGGTATTTTCGAAAATGAAAGGACAACCTGTCGAATTTCTCTGCACCGAGTTGCTCCGGTATAGAGATTTATATCACTCCTTTTGTGATGGGAAGTCCGATCGGGATTGTGAATACCCGGATTGGAAGGACTTCTTTGGAAGTGCCTTCGGTTCTGTTCGAACCCGGAACAGACTTGTATGGTTACGTGTCTGACATTACATTTTGAGATGTAAAGCCGATTTCTTTCAAATACATATCTGTTGGTGGCGGAGAATTTATTCTCTTAGCTTAACACCCTTCTCTGAAACGTACGAGCTCAGATGTTATGTAGTTGAAGGTTATCAGCGATATATTCCCAATTTGGTAATGTGGCATGCTGAGTGTTGCTGTGTGTTGATCATTTATTGATCAATTGTGATCAAAGCGTGGCTTTGTGAAAAAGCATAGCTTTGTGGACGAGACTTCGTCAGACCTCACTCCCCGGAAATGGTCGAAACAGGAATATGCGGCAAGGTTATGAGGGTCGCGCCCTTTAGGGTATGTCATTTCCTTCTGGAAAAGGGTGGTATCAGGTATGGAGCCCTGGTATTTAACCTATGTGGATACTCCGATCTCATTTATTGTGTGATTGTGTGTTTATCGAGGCGCCTCGGATAAAGGTCCTAAAGGACCGGGGGACGACATATTCGTGAGTTACCTGTTACAGGGGTAACCCGGCCTTGTGTTGGCAGAGAGCAGTTGTCTCTCGGGACGTCCAGCCAGAGGCGATCCCATGTGGCAGTAGGAAAGGAAGTTCCTTAGCCTGACCATTTGTTGGAAATCCATTTCCCAATACGAAACTTGTATGGTTTTAGTTGTAGAACCTGCCATTTACTTATGGTGGCGCCCCACTGTTTAGATGGTAGCTATAGTAAGCATAGTTCGAAATGTCTATGCTGGCTAAGATTTATATTATACTTTCGAAATGTTTTCCACACTATACATTAATAATAATAATCCAATGATTGGCGTAGTAAGCATCTTTGACTATCATAAGAAGGAATCTCCTCCAATTCTGCGTTTGCATTGTGTGTGTGGCGGGAGGTCTTATGGTAGTTTCATTTTCCAAAAGCATTGCGAACTAATTTTATTTTCTTTGTGAAAAATAACTGTTTTACGATCTCACACCAGTCACCATGACTGACTCGGAGTTTATTGTTTCCTTTCTAAACTCTGGGTGCCCATAATTTTCCACACGGGCAGCCTAGAGTTATGTTATCAGGATATTCTGGATATTCTGGAGCTTTAGAAGCAAGTTGGATGGCGAAGCGTACTACCGTACTTGTTTATTTTATTCCGCTGTGTATTCTGTATGAGGACAAGTTTATATAACTGTCCATTGTTGTATTGAGTTGTATATTGACTCTGATTGATGTATGTATAAACTGATATAGTCTTTTGTTGTAAAGATTATTGATTTATCTATTATATATTGTTCCGCTGCGAATGTGAGATTCTGATATTTGTTCTGTTTCTGTTTTTCTGTTCTTTCTTTTTCTTTTGTCTTCTTCTACCTCTTCTTTTAACCCTAATGGTTCGGTTTTCCGGCATTCGATTACGCGGCATTTGATACAGTGGACGTATTAATGTCGATTTTCGAGCGTCGAAAAATCGTATCGTTACACCCACCTTTTTGGACGGTTTAAAACGATAATAAACCACACATGTCAACTCAAAGCATTCAAAAGGTAGGATTGTTAATGGGGTAAATAAGAAAACAAGAGAAAAGAAAGGAAAAAAACAAAACACAGAATCTCACAGTGGAATGACAAAATATAATAATCAAATAAACAGTTCATGAAGCTATTTTACAAATAACTTTTGATTACACTCTTACAATATATTAGAGTTATACATACAGCAGGAATAAATAAATAATGCAGCGGAACAACATGATACAGTGGAATAATAATAATATAAATAGTATACAAATCTCCGTCTTCGTCCTCCAGAAATAAAGTCTTCAACACTGAAATGCTCAGGCTGACCCGAGCGTAATGAAAAGACAAAACACTCGAGTCATAACTAAAAGAACTTATGTAAGTTAAATCAACATAAATGAATATGAGTGTAATGGCTTCAGAGATGTTTACGGGATTTTACATCTCCAATCTAGTGTATAACGTGCATGCAATAACTTAAGAGATGTTTGGGATTTCCATCTCCTAAGGATCCGTTAAATTATTCATATATAGTAATATATGCTATATATAATGTCTATCCGTAAAGTAAAGTATTAAAATAGCGTTAAGGCGTTACCATATCCCCTTAACTCATTTTATAAATGTTGTAGTCTATACAGCACTGTAGACTCCACCAAACTGGTAGGCTATCAAGGAGCACTCCACAGGTACGACACAAACCAAAATCGTAGTGGGCTCGATAAGGCATATGATAGGCACACGAGGCTATACCCACGGTAGGATTCTACCGGATTGCGGAACCAGGCTGGTGGTAACACATAGCAGTTACTACCACCCACCTCGAACAATACTCCCATAATCAAATCGCGGGTGGCCACCAAATCAATCACAGAGCAACGGATATGGTATCGAAGAAGCGTGCCTGATAGGATCTCACTTGGCCTGGTTATGGCTCCTGATTTTAGTCATATCAAGTTGACCCAGGGGGGTCAGGGCTGCGTTCATACCTCATATAGTAGCGTTCACCAAACCATCCTACTTCATTCTGGATTCTCCACCACGTGCACAATTGTTAAAGTGGTTTTGGAATTGGTAGGGAGTATGACAATATCCGACCCCGGTCTCTTTAACAACCAAACGCTTACATTTTTCACACCATGGTCATTTTATAAAACATTTTAAATAATAAATCCAGAAAACAGTTTATACCTTCATATCAAGATATCCATATACTTATTCCAAAAGTATAGATGTATTCATAATTACCGAGGAAGATTTCTTTCAATCAATTTCGAAAATAATTTATAAATCTCTCTTAAACCATTTATAAACTATTTATATGCTTTAAAACCATTTATAAATTCCCAAAATAGTTTACAACTCTTCCCCTTTTTATAAACTTCTACGCAAATTATTTTAAACCTTTTCCAAATCCCTTTATACAAGTTCTTTTATAAAACACTTTATAAAATCCTTTAAAACCTTTATAACTCTTTTATAAAACCATTATAAAAATCCTTTATAAACTTCTTTTATAAAAATCCATTATAAAAATCTCTTACTAAACTTTTATAAATTCCTTACAAAACCTCTTACAATTTTATTTATTAAGTTATTATAAAATCTATATTTATTATATTAAGTCAAAACTATATTTATTATATTAAATTAAATTTAATATATATATATATATTAAAATTATATTATTTATTTTATTAAATTAAATTTAAACTATTTAAATTATATATTTAAAAACTAAACAAAATTATAAGTTAAAATCTTAAATTTACATTTAAAACCATATATTAACTTATAATTTGAAACTTTTAGAACATATAAAATAAATTATTTTCCAGATATAAATTTTATATAAAATCATTAAATTAAATTTAAAAATCAAATTTTGTAAATCAAACATACTTTACCATTTAGAAAAATAATTTAAAACCGACCAACGGTGTCCGTATATAATTTTCTACATATGGTTAAGTGATAGGTTATGTATCATTTCAACCCCATAATAGTTAAATTTTCTGGGTATATATCATTTTAACCTATATCCCGAATCAAAAATTTCCAAATCAATAAAATCGCTCGGGTTTATCATTTCAACCCATAACGATTTTCCTAATCTATAAGATCATTCGGGTATATATCATTTCAACCCATAGTGATAACATGGATACAAACATCCAATCATCAAAAATGCTAACAAATAAACATCCATCACAATCAACATCCAAATCAGCAAATAAATCACAACATTGACTGGTTATCATTATCAGGTGTTTAACTAACAATTTAAACTCAATATTAATTTAAATGGTAATTTTATTCAATATAAATTCAAATTAGCTTTAAATGACAATTTAAAATACCAAACAGCAATCAATAAATTTCTTATCACATCATAAATTTAATTTAACTAACATAAGAAAGTTTAGTATTTCATGAGTGGGTTAAATCACTCACCTTTGATTTATCGTCGATTTAAAATCCAAATAAAGCCCAAAAATCCAATAGTCTCATAATTCAACCAAACCAGTTCCATGTTGTTCGGAATTTCGATACAATCCAAATGGAAGAAACCACGCTCAAATCCGAGCTCGTATCAAAAAGTTATGTATGTTAGAAGATCAAAATTTAAATTAAAATATAATGGAGGGTAAAAACGTAATAAAGCTACCTTCTCCAAAACCCTATTGAGCATACATCGAACACGCTACAGGCACTAACGAACACGGCCGCCACCCTTCTCCTTGAAATCGCCGCCACCACGACCCACTTCGTCATGATCGAGCCTCGCCGCCATCACCTCCGCCCAAGGCTGCACCTCCCATGCCTACACGGCGAACTCTGGCCTCCATCTCGTCCAACACCGCCGCCGACCATCTTTAGCAATTTCTGGCAAAATAGTTGACTATTTCGATAGACTAACCACATGGATCTGCTCGCCTAAGCCTCCTCTACGTCGCAGCAACATCCGATCGTCCTATAGTCGAAGATCCGCGGTTAAACGAAACCATGGCCTATGGATGGCCAAACTTCTTTATCGTTTTCTGGTCAAACGATCATCGAATCAGAAAATGAATTGCAACAGTAGATTGCGCTCGTCGAGAGCTTTCTGATGATTTATAATTTGATATGGTTTACGGAGTTTGAATTTTGAAGTTTGATTTTGATTTGAAAATTGAAATTAGGATTTTGATGTTCTGACGTTCGAGAAGGAAGAACTGATGAGAAATAGAAGTACGTACAGAAATAAAATTAAAGGCTACTAGGGTTAGGGAAAAAAATCTATTTATATAGATTGATGGATAAGAATGAATAGACAGATCGAATTGGGTCGAAACGATAACAACGACCCGAAAAGCCCATTTCGTTTCCGAAACGAAAGTAGGTCATCTTATATATCAAAATATAGGTTTTCGATATTTTAAAACTTAATAGAACTAGTTTCAAACCCTAATTTCATTGTATGTAGAAGTTAGCTTTTAAAATTGAATTATATTCATTTAAATTCTTTTAATTGATTTCTACGCGTTTGGAGCCCGTACGATCAAATGATAAGTCCGATCGCTACGAAACTTGAAATCTTACAATAATTCACTGTTACGGATCCGATGAAACTGGTTTCGTCAAAATCCGAGACAATGGCCAAAATGGCTATTTTCATGTTAATTAAATAAATTATTATTAAATTGATTTAATCACTTATAAATTCAAATTTTGAAAGTTAACAATTTTCATCATTTCTGATTGCACGGAAATTAATAATCTTTTACAATACAGTTTCCATGTTAAATCCAATATTTAAATATTACATTAATTTTAATGTTAAATTACAATAGGAATATAACCTATTTTATTATAATTTAAATTCCAGTAAATTTTTATTTTATTTTCACTCTTATTATTTAATCAACTATTACCTTATGAATATAATTGACAGTAGTTTACATTTTATTACATTCATATTCTACAGTTATCATCTTAACTCCTATTAACTACAATATTTAATTACATTAATTCCAATAATTGATTCCAACAATTATCTTATTCCTTATTTACAATTATAACCAATTCAACTTTTCAATTATTTCAGTTAATTGAAATTACAGTAAAATAGTTGTCAATAACATTCAAACTGTAAAATTAAATTATATTCTAACTATTTTTCTCATTAATAAATCATAAATTTTAGTTTCTCGCAATATTAAATTCCAAAAATATTATTTAATTTAATATTTTTAATTATCAAAAATATGGGTTATTACAAAAATTTTGACCAACAAACCCCATTTAAATCCAAAAAAATTACAAAATTTTTATCACGCATTGGATGGTTGAATATATTAGTGCATTTATATATTTCAAAAAACTATTTTGTATGTTTGCTGCTATTAAACTCATAGCCTAAAAATAAAAAAAACTTTTTTAATTACATAATATTATATATGATTTTATCGATTAATAATTTATATCCTAAATATTAAAATCATTTAATAATTATTTTAATATCTCTAAAATTTTAGTTTTAAACAACAATAATTCGACAGCAAATTTTACTTTATTTTAATATATAATTATATTTACTATATATTTAAATATCAATATAACTATTTATTTAACTTGAAATTAATTATATATAAATAAATATTAATATAATTTGAAATTAATTATAAATTTTATTTAATAACATTGCATAATTTTTAGATTTCAAAAGTAATTTTTTTAGTAATTAATTACGATCCTTTTTAAGATTATTTTATAATTTTTTATTAAAAAAATTATAAATCTGAAAATAATTTTTACAGTGAGTTCCAAGACAGTAAGCATCAATTCTATAAAATATATATGTATGTATGTATGTATATGCACATGTGTTTGTATATTTATTGTTATTTATTAATTAAAAAAATTAATTTTGTTCTTGGGTTTGCAGTAGCAATTAAAAATAATATTTAAGAATTATTAAATGATTTTGTTATTTAATATAAGCGAATATTTGTATGAATACATCTTAAATATTTTATGTAAATTATTACAATTATTATTTCCATATATTTATATATAAATATATGATTGTATTTTATCAATGTATAATTTCATGTGTGTATGTGTGTATCTAGACAGCTTATAGAATATGGGAGGGCATAGCATGTCGTTGTAGTGTAAATCCCAACACATATACATAGGTATGTCAAACCATGTACACTTTATTATGTTGCACATGCACGTACATACATATGTGTATATGGTACACATATTCGAACATAATAAAAAATAATATAAAGTAAAACTTTATTTATAAAATTAAATAAAATAACAATTTTAAAAGAAATTTAGAAAAGATCCAAAATGGAATAAATTAGTTTAAATTTACCCATTTACATAGGTATCTCTAAAATCAATAAAATCGCTCGGGTTTATCATTTCAACCCATAACGATTTTCCCTAATCTATAAGTTCATTCGGGTATATATCAGTTCAACCCACAGTGATAACAGGGATACAAACATCCAATCATCAAAAATGTCAACAAATAAGCATCCATCACAATCAACATCCAAAGCAGCCAATAAATCACAACAATTGACTGGTTATCATTATCAGGTGTTTAACTAACAATTTAAATTCAATATTAATTTAAATAGAAATTTAATTCAATATAAATTCAAATTAACTTTAAATGACAATTTAAAATGAAAGTGACTATGCTATAGGATTTAGCAATATGGAATATATATACTAAACTTATTAGTGCGGAAAGTAACTATAAAATAAAATAGTAGTAAAGTAAAAATGACACCAGAGATTTTTACACTGGTTCAAACTTCCCGTTCTACGTCCAATCCCAGACTCCTTCTGGAATTAAAACTAGCAACCCTCACTTAACCCAGAGGAATAGGTTTACACCGCCTGAGAAACCGAACAGGACTTGACCGCCTGAGCAACCGAACAGGACTTGACAACCTGAGCAACCGAATAGGACTTGAATACAAAGTAGATTGATTGTCTTGAACTTTTGTGTTCTTTTAACAACACGGATTTGTCAATTGCATTACACCCTTCCTATAATCTTTTCCTCAAGTATAATGTGTGTAGTTGTGTGTATATGAAGATTAGGAAGTTTCTGATTGCTTAAGAAATATAGATTTATGTTCGTAAGAAATGAATATATGAATTCAAGAGAGTAGTAATTTCAGAAAAGATGAATCAAGTAAAAGCACGAAAGTTGAGTAATTTGATCTTGAAATTCATGCCTATATATAGTAGATAGAAAGTTACAACTTCTGGTGAAAAGATGTTATCAAGCAGTAATGGTCATAACCTTATGTGAAGAAGAAAACTGTTCATGAAAGGAAGTGTCTATTCAAAAAATGGTAGTTGGAACCAGGTCAGTCGATTGGTCTATGAACTTCAGTCGACTGAATTTGTAAATATAAACGTGCATACATATATGCACAAGTTTAGTAGACTGCCTATAGATATTCAGTCGACTGAATGACCTTGTTCAGTCAATTGAATTCTATTGATAAACAAAAATTACCCTAGCGCATTTGGTTAGAGCACTTGTCTTCTAAACTAGTGATATGGGTTTGAGCCCTGCTCCATGCATTTTTTGAAAACTTGATTTTTATTATTTAAAATATGATTGTACCAATGATTCAAATCTTACTTCATATATTATTGTTATTATTTTATTTGTTTTGTTTTTTTAATAGAACTTTTATTACTTTTATAGAATGTTTCAAATGTGTATGTTTGTGAACTACTTGAGGATAGATTTTAACATAGGTAAAACTGGACTTTGACTCTAAACAACATATATATATGAACCATACTTTATATTGTTGAGTCTGGTCTTCGTAGTTCTTTGTCGTAGATTTATGAATCTTTATGTCGGTTGAATTTCTTATCATTAATCAAAACATAAGATCCAACATTCTCCCCCTTTTTGATGATGACAACTCCATTTGTGATATGAATGAATCTCGACAATATTGCTTCGTGCTTCGTTGTTCTATATCTCCCCTTGAATATATGCTAGCCTTATCTTTCAGTTTTGTTACTCCCCCTGAATCTGTGCTTTTTTCCCCTGTAAATAGTGATAGAGCAATATCTTTCTCCTCCTTTGTCATCGACAAAAAGGAGAGTTTTTATGACGACATAATTCTATTAAATATATGGAACATCCTTTAAAATTCCAAAATCTATCATTTTCATTTTGTTTCTCCAAGTACCTGCAATAAATAATTATTATTTTGGTACCCCCTTACTATGTTAGGGTCCAAGGATTAATCATAGGAAGAAAGCTTTACCAAAATAGGTGTGGTTGTACCCTCAAAAAAAATAATGAAACAATTTTTTAAAATAATTACTACTTATATCTAAGGTATCAGAAGAAAAAAAATTCAAAGCATGCGATACCCAAGTTTCTTATAATTTCCTAATTTTTAGGAAACCATACCCAGTTGGGTGTGGTTGAACCTTTATAGATATAGTTTTCATTACAACTCACGTTCTTATAATAGTTTCTAATATAAAGTTGTTTATCATGATCAATCATATTAGCTGGAATCCATATCTTAATACCATTAGTCATTAGCTTAGTACTTGAAAAATAATTTCTATCATTTCTAAACAAAGTACTATTATAATGGTAACTGGTTTTAAAACTATCTTGGTCACTAGTACTAGCAATAAAATTATTATACAAAAATGCATATCTAATACTATTTTTACTTTTAGCCTGTTTATAGCCTAAACCGCTTTTATCATCGTGAGCTTTTGAATTTGTAACTAAGGAAGATAAGATATCTTTACCTTTGTTAAAATTTATGATTTTTGTATTTAATCTTTCAAAATTTTCTTTAGAATCACAGGCTTCGTTTTGCAAAATATTATTATTAACTTTTAAAATCTCACATTCTTTAGATAATTCTAAATTCTTTTTAATTAAAGCTTCATTCTCTTTTTCAAGAGACAAATTAAAGAACTAGAATTATTTAAAGAATTTTCCAAAAAAGTATTTTTATTTTGCAAAACATTGATTTCCTCCAAAAGATCATTGTTTTTCTCTTCTAACTGTTCATTTTCTTTTTGTAGGAAATATTTTTGTAAAACAAGTTCTTCTACGGTATTTTCAATACATTTAGTTTGTTTTACCAAAAATTTATTTTCCTCTTTTATATTGGAAATTTCTTGGTCGCAATCTTTTAACTTAGCTAAAGCAATTCTGTTAACTTTATTCAAAGTTTTACAATCTTTTAATAATTCATCATGTGCTAACAAAAGATCTTTATATAAAGAATCTAAGCATACCAATTGTGATCTGAGTTTAGCCATGAAGCATTTGTTTGTTTGTTCCTTTGATTCTTCTTTATTGCTCTTCCTCTTCCTATTTCCTTGACTAGATCTCTTTATGGCCATTTATTCTAGGATGTTGTTACGATCTCTAGAATCCCAAGCTCTGATACCAAATGAAAGTGACTATGCTATAGGATCGTGCAATATGGAATATATATACTAAACTTATTAGTGCGGAAACTAACTATAAAACAAAATGGTAGTAAAGTAAAAATGACACCAGAGATTTTTATACTGGTTCGAACTTCCTGTAACGACCCGTATTTTTACGGATCGAAACATTGTAAAACAGTTATCATTTGGTCGCATTATTGATAAGTCATCCATAGTCTAAGTCCTAGGTCATAGAGTAGTTAGGTCGGAGTAGACGACCTAAGAAAGTGGAGCGACCTAAGGAAGTTGGCGACCTAAGGTTTTAGGGATAGGTCGTATAGGAGATAAGTCGTGTGGTGGCTTAGGTCGTAGGGTAGGTTAGGTTGAGTGAGCGACCTAGGAGATTGGAGCGACCTAAGAGTTAGCAACCTAAGGTTTGAGCGACTTAAGGAAAGGCAGCGACCTACGGCAAATAGCGACCTATAGGATTTGGCGACCTAGTGGTTAGCGACCTAGTGGTTAGCGACCTAGTGGTTAGCGGTATAGGGGTTAGCGTAGTTAGGTCGTAAGCGACCTAAGATAGTTAGGTCGTGAGCTTCTGTGTCCAGTTAGGTCGTGTGTGTGTGTTAGGTCGCGTAAGAGCTAAGCTGGATCTGGGTCGTAGGGTTTCGTTAGGTCGTGGATGCGCATGCGTTAGGTCGTAGGTTCTTAGGTCGTGGGTTCTTAGGTCGTGGACGACCTAATAGCGAGCGGACGACCTAAGGTGAAATCAGCCTATAAATAGGAGGGTTCTTCTTCATTTTTGGGATCCGGATTTTGAAGCGACGAAGTGCTGCCATTTTGAGAGCTCGAGTTCTACACTTCTTCACTTCTTTTCTCCACTTTAATCTTGTGATTCCTTCCATCCAAATCGAAGATCCAAGAGCTTAGATTGAAGATCTACATCCATCAAAGAGAGATTTCATCGTTTGAAGCGGATTTGTGATAGATCGAGTTAGATCCTTCGCTGTCCAGATCTGAAGTGGGTTGTTTTTGAGGTGTTTAGGTGATTTGGTGAGTGGTGATTATCTCTCACACGGATCCAAAGGAGTATACCAGATTGTTGGCTTGATTTTGTGTAAAGTAGTGATTTTCATGCATTTTTGTAAACTTAAGTATAGATCCATTGTTCATGATGATTTGACATCCATTTTACTACATGTTAACCTATGCAAGTTCATTCATCAAGATTATAGAGATATTGCTCATGTTTTCATGCTTGTTAGACTTTAGACTCTTTATTTACGAAATTGCCATTATTGTTATAATTGTTCATTAGATCATATTTGAATGCTTGATTACTTGGATTAATGTTTGACTTGATTGATTGCTATGAATTAAATGATTGATGATTTGATTTAGACAAGATGGTAGAAGATGATTCAAAAGCTAAGGGAAAGGCTCTTGAATTGGAAAAGCTGCTCGTGGCATATGTAGCGGATGATGAAGCTCATGTGGATAGATTTGATGGTGATATTGAGATGAGGCTTTGCTATGATGAGATGAGGCGAAGCATAGTATGAGATAGTCTTGGTCTAATCCAGACGGGATCATTCCAAGCATGTTGATAACTCGGTGAAATGGTTCGAGTTTGAGGATAATGGTTTGCTCGAGAGGCGATTGAGCTAGTATGGAAATAGTCGTCGAGGAGGATGACTAGAAGGCTGAGATCTCATCATTGTTGAAGGTTCTAGAATGCTCAAAGCAAGAGTACGTTGGGCAGATTCGATAGTCCCTGAAGGCTACTGATTGGTAGTCGAGTACTCTGGGCAGATTCGATAGTCCTAGGCACGGGTTTTGACGACGTGCGGAGTTATGTCTAGAACCGGGGTTTCCATTAGCCCTTGACGGACGGATGAAATAATGTGTTGGTCATTCAATTAACGATGATATCGAAGCAACGATAACAGTGATAGCCAGAGTCATGAATGTTTGGTTGTATCGTCATTCGGTCTCAAGAGCGGTATTTTCTGGGTGCTTATCTGATCTTGGTTTAGGCCTTGGGGGTTTGTGCTTGGAAAACATCGCCCTTGACTCGAGTGATAATTGCTTTACTTTAATTGTATGCTTTGCTATGTTTGCTCTGCTTAGTGTGTGTCTGGGGGCTATCACCGTAGAAAGAGGTGGAGTAGGAGGGTTGTATTCCTATTCCTTTTCCTTTATGCTCTTTTGGTATGTTGTTAGTTAATTTACCGCTCACTAAGATTGTTGTCTGACTCAAGGCTTTATGTTTTTAACTCTTATTGCCTTGGGCTGTTCGTCCATTTTGGGACGGGCAGACTAGGTAGCAGGTGACATGTGCTGTTCTTGCTTTCCACGATGCTGATGACGAAGACGAGCTGGAGGATTGCATATTGTTTTCTTACTATATGTACTAGATGTTCCGCTGCTTTGAATAATTCTCTGAGTGATATGTAGTGAGGCTTGATGTATTGACTATTCAGATGTTTGTATTCAACTATTATGAAGCTAAATTGATGAGGTTTCATTTTGAGATGCTTCACTATATATATTCTCTATTGTATTTTATTCATGCGCTGTGAGTAATACGATAGATTCTGTTGTTTTAAGTTAACCTTGGCAATCATCAATGCCTGCCTGGCACACCTTACAGCGCACTATTTCTATATCTAGTGCAGGGGTCATGGGCGGTCGTCACACTTCCCGTTCTACGTCCAGTCCCAGACACCTTCTGGAATTAAAACTAGCAACCCTTACTTAACCAGGAGGAATAGGTTTACACTGCCTGAGCAACCGAACAGGACTTGACCGCCTGAGCAACCGAACAGGACTTGATACAAAGTAGATTGATTGTCTTGACCTTTTGTGTTCTTTTAACAACACGGATTTGTCAATTGCAGTACACCCTTCCTATAATCTTTTTCTCAAGTATAATGTGTGTAGTTGTGTGTATATGAAGATTAGGAAGTTTCAAATTGCTTAAGAAATATAGATTTATGTTCGTAAGCAATGAATATATGAATTCAAGAGAGTAGTAATTTTAGAAAAGATGAATCAAGTAAAAGCAAGAAAGTTAAGTAATTTGATCTTGAAATTCATGCATATATATAGTAGATAAAAAGTTACAACTTTTGGTGAAAGATGTTATCAAACAGCAATGGCCATAACCTTCTGCGAAGAAGAAAACTGTTCATGAAAGGAAGTGTCTATTCAGAAAATGGCAGTTGGAACTAGGTCAGTCGACTGGTCTATGAACTTCAGTCGACTGAATTTGAAAATATAAACGTGCATACATATGTGCACAAGTTCAGTAGACTGCCTATATATATTCAGTCGACTAAATGACTTTGTACAGTCGACTGATTTCTATTAGTAAACAAAAATTACCATAGCTCATTTGGTTAGAGCACTGGTCTTCTAAACTAGTGACCTGGGTTCGAGCCTTGCTCCATGCATTTTTTGAAAACTTGATTTTTTTATTTAAAATATGAATTTACCAACGATTCGAGTCTTCCTTCATATATTATTGTTATTATTTTATTTTTATTTTTAATAAAACTTTTATTACTTTTATAGAATGTTTCGAATGTGTATGTTTGTGAACTACTTGAGGATAGACTTTAACATAGCTAAAACTGGATTTTGACTCTAAACAACATATATATATGAACCATACTTTATATTGTTGAGTCCGGTCTTTGTAGTTCTTTGTCGTAGATTCATGAATCTTCGTGTCGGTTGAATTTCTTGTCATTAAGCAAAACATAAGATCCAACATAAAATACCAAACATCAATCAATAAATTCCTTATCACATCATAAATTTAATTTAACTAACATAAGAAAGTTTAGTATTTCGTGAGTGGGTTAAATCACTCACCTTTGATTTATCGTCAATTTAAAATCCAAATAAAGCCCAAAAATCCAACAGTCTCAGAATTCAACCAAACAGTTCCATGTTGTCCGAAATTTCGATACGATCCCAATGGAAGGCACTACGCCCAAATCCGAGCTCGTATCAAAAAGTAAATTACGTTAGAAGATCAAAATTTAAATTTAAATATAATGGAGGGCAAAAACGTAATAAAGCTACCTTCTCCAAAACCCTACTGAACATACATCGAACACGCTACAGGCACTAACGAACACGGTCGCCACCCTTCTCCTCGAAATCGCTGCCACCATTACACACTTCATCACGATCGAGCCTCGCCACCATCACCTCCTCCCAAGGCCACACCTCCCCTGCCTACGCGACGAACTCTGGCCTCCCCCTCGTACAACTCCTCCGCCGACCATCTTTAGCGATTTCTAGCGAAATTGTTGACTATTTCGACAAAAACCACATGGATCTACTCGCTTAATCCTCCTCTACGTCGCAGCAACATCCAATCGTCCTACAGCCGAAGATCCGCTGTTAAACGAAACCATGGCCTAAGGACGGCCGAAACTTCTTCATCGTTTTCTGGTCAAACAATGAATCAAATCAAAAAACGAATTGCAATAGTAGAGTGTGCTCGCCGAGAGCTTGCCAACGATATATAATTTGTTATACTTTTAGGAGTTTGAATTTTGAAGTTTGATTTTGATTTGAAAATTGAAATTAGGATTTTGATGTTCTGACGTTTGAGAAGCAGGAATAGATGAGAAATAGAGGTACATATAGAAATAAAATGAAAGGCTGCTAGGGTTATGGAAAAAAAATATCTATATAGATAGATGGATAAGAACGAATAGATAGATCGAATTGGGTCGAAACGATACCAATGACCCGAAAAGCCCGTTTCATTTCCGAAACGAAAGTAGGTCATCCCATATATCAAAATATAGGTTTTCAATATTTTTAAAATCTAGTTTCAAACCCTAATTCCATTGTATGTAGAAGTTAGCTTTTAAAATTGAATTATATTCATTTATATTCTTTTAATTAATTTCTAAGCGTTTCGAGACCGCACGATCAAACGGTAAGTCTGATCGCTACGAAACTTGAAATCTTACAATAATTCACTATTACGGATCCGATGGAACTGGTTTGGTCGAAATTCGAGACAATGGCCAAAATGACTATTTTCACGTTAATTAAATAAATTATTATTAAATTGATTTAATCACTTATAAATTCAAATTTTGAAAGTTAACAATTTTCATCATTTCTGATTGCATAGAAATTAATAAACTTTTACAATACGGTTTCCATGTTAAATCCAATATTTAAATATTACATTAATTTTAACGTTAAATTACAATAGGAATAAAACCTATTTTATTATAATTTAAATTCCAATAAATTCTTTTAATTTGATTTTCACTCTTATTATTTAATCAACTATTACCTTATGAATATAATTAACATTAGTTTACATTTTATTACATTCAGATTCTACAGTTATCATCTTAACTCCTATTAACCGCAATATTTAATTACATTAATTCAAACAATTGATTCCAATAATTATTTTATTCCTTATTTACAATTATAACCAATTCAACCTTACAATTATTTCAGTTAATTGAAATTACATTAAAATAGTTGTCAATAACATTCAAATGATAAAATTAAATTATATTCTATTATTTTTCTCATTAATAAATCACAAATTTTAATTTCTCACAATATTAAATTCCAAAAATCTTATTTAATTTAATATTTTTAATTATAAAAAATACGGATCGTTACACTCTCCCTCACTCAAAACTTTTCGTCCTCGTAAAGGAAAAGAAAGAATTAAGAAACTTGATATAATTTTATTCAAAATAATCAATTTATAAACACTTAAGTTTACATCATTTAGTTTAATAGAACTTGAAAATAACTCAACTTTCAAAAAAATTCTAAGTCTTAAATTTACGAAAAATTTCGACAGAGTATCCTTTGCGCGGTTAGGTCCGAAAAATAATAATATCAATAATTACATTATATATATCATATTTCAAAATGAAACATCCCAAACCATGGGAAAAACAATAAAATAACGTTGCAAAACCGTAATCCGAAAATGTACCTATTTGCCGGGCAAACAACTTTATTTTATGAAACCAAAAGCAGTAGTTATTGCTTCCATAAACATGTATTTCACTTATATAATCCAAAGAGTTAAAATGATGTAAAAGATTAATATTTTAGTTGTTACCATCAATAACAAAAGCAATACAACACAAATAATAAACATATGCAAACAAAACAGCACAACCATTATATGCAACAATGGAATCAATCATACATCCATAGCAACCAAAAACTAATGGGTTGTTTAGGTTTAGAACTTCTTATCGTTCAAGAATGATAAATAACTACCAAGTGTACCTTACGCTCAACAGCTTTAGATAATTACTTAATAGATTACTCGTACAACCTCAAACAATTAGAAGTATCATTCCCTAAACATCCCAAAAGCCAACCACATAGAATTTTAAATATTATTTAAGTTTATTCGATTGGTTTCTTTTCACATTATTCCCTTTTCACTTATTTTAATTCACATTCATTCATATAGAATCATCTTTAATTTATTTACATTCATTTACTTACATAAATTATTTTCCTTTCAATATTTAAAAGAATCAATGAATTCGTTATTTAAGTATTACATACATTTTATTGCAGTTTAATTCACATTTATTATTTAATTATATACATGATTTCCATTTAATATTAATATTCATTAGTGAACCAATTCATACTTAAGTTTCTACTTTTAAACTCGCATTTATTCCTTCATACAATATCATTTAATAATAATTTATTTATGAATCATTTCAGTCATTTTCTTAAATTTATAATTATTTACTTAAATAGTATTCACTTTTTTTTCTATTCAATTTAATTATTAGCATTTCAAAAACATTAAATTATGTTTAAAACATTTCTTGTACATCAAAATTCTTATTTATAGAAATAATTCCATTTGAACACTTTCATTACTTAAGTTTTTCTTATATAATATTCTATTACATATTCCTATTAACATTTCAACTTTTTAAATATTTTAGGTAAGTTTTATACATGTTTTTAGAATGTAATTGAATGTTATACAAATTTATCTTATTCAGTTTAGTTAACAAAATATTCAACAATTTATATCTTCTTAATTTTCATTATCTTTTAATTTACAAGTTACAAATCTCCAATTTCTTATATTTCCATTAAACAATTACCTTTTAATTCAGGTTTAAATTTTGGAAGTTTCCAACTTATTAAAATAGTCAAGATTCCATTTTTTTACAATAACTGAAAATCATTGATTAAGAGAAATCTTAAGAACTAAGTACTGGATTTCATTTCAAATCTTCTCAAAATAATAAATACTTATATCCTTTGTATAGCAAAACATACTTGGAAATTTAAATTTAAATTTAAATTTGTTTATCAAAAGAAATGTGTAGCAAAGCTACTACAGTGTTTCCCACTTTGAAACTCGAAAATGAATGTTGATGATGCGGCCGTCATCACGAAATTATTTTCTAACGACCGAAGAGGGGAGTACAGAACTTATTTCCTTTTTAAAATTCTTTTAAAACATTTCTTCAAATCACATTGAAAATATTTATATCGAAAATACTTCCAAATAATGCTAATATTATCTTTCCAAAATCTTTGAAAGCCAATTTCAAAACTCCAGAACTTAAGTTCTCAAATTTTCAATTAAATTCATTTTATTTATAATTCTTATTTTGTAACCAATATTTATAAAAATTTCACTTCCTAACAAACAAACATATCACATATAACTATATCCATTTATAAAATTTATTCTTTTATATACAAAATACAATACTAGGTAAAATTATTTCATTTACCTATGTTTCAAAAACAGTATTGTGTCGGTCTGCCCTATCAAGTGTTTAGAAATCTCTACCGATGCCATAGCGTCCTATGTACCGACCTGAATTTATAAATACTAAACAAAACAAATTAACACAATATAAAAACATTTTTTATAACACTAACAAATACGCTCTCTCATATATATAAATAAATAAATATATATATATATATATACGCTCAAACAACTCATTCTAGGGTATTACTACCCTATCTCTAATGAGTCAAACCTCACAAAGCTAAGGTTATCGCTAAACCAAAGCTCTGATACCAACTGTAATGACCCACCTTTTTGGACGGTTGAAATCGACAATAAACCACACATGTCAACTCAAACCATTCAAAAGAGAGGATTGTTAATGGGGTAAATAAGAAAATAAGAGAAAAGAAAGGAAAGAAAACAAAACACGGAACCTCACAGCGGAATGACAAAATATAATAATCAAATAAACAGTTCATGAAGCTGTTTTACAAATAACATTTGATTACACTCAACAGGAATAAATAAATAATGCATCAGAACAACATGATACAGTGGAATAATAATAATATAAATAGTATACAAATCTCCATCTTCGTCCTCCAGAAATAAAGTCTTCAATACTGAAATGCTCAGGCTGACCCGAGCGTAATGAAAAGACAAAACACTCAAGTCCGAACTAAAAGATCTTATGTAAGTTAAATCAACATAAATGAATATGAGTGTAACGGCTTCAGAGATGTTTACGGGATTTTACATCTCCTATCCAGTGTATAGCGTGCGTGCAATAACTAAAGAGATGTTCGGGATGTCCATCTCCTAAGGATCCGTTAAACTATTTATATATAGTAATATACTCTATATATATAATGTCTATCAGTAAAGTAAAGTATTAAAATAGCGTTAAGGTGTTACCCATATCCCCTTTAACACATTTTATAAATGCCGTAGTCAATACAGTACCGTAAACTCCACCAAACCGGTGGGCTATCAAGGAGCACTCCATAGGTACAACACAAACCAAAATCGTAGTAGGCTCGATAAGGTATATGATAGGGCACACGAGGCTATACCCACGGTAGGATTCTACCGGATTGTGGAACCAGGCTGGGGGTAACGCATAGCAGCTAATACCACCCACCTTGAATAACACTCCCATAATCAAATCGCGGGTGGCCACCAAATCAATCACAGAGTAACATATATGATATTGAAGAAGCGTGTCTGATAAGATCTCACTTGGCCTAGTTATGGCTCCTGATTTTAGTCATATCAAGTTGACCCGGGGGGTCACGGCTGCGTTCATACCTCATACAGTAGCGTTCGCCAAACCATCCTACTTCGTTCTAGATTCTCAACTACGTGCATAGTTGTTAAAGTGGTTTCGAAATTGGTAGAGAGTATGAAAATATCCAACCCCGATCTCTTTAACAACCAAACGCTTACATTTTTCACACCATGGTCATTTTATAAAGCACTTTAAATAATAAATCCAGAAAACGGTTTATACCTTCATATCAAGATATCCATATACTTATTCCAAAAGTATAGATATATTCATAATTACCGAGGAAGATTTCTTTCAATCAATTTCGAAAATAATTTATGAATCTCTCTTAAACCATTTATAAACTATTTATATGCTTTAAAACCATTTATAAATTCCCAAAATAGTTTACAACTCTTCCCCTTTTTATAAACTTCTACGCAAATTCTTTTAAACCTTTTCCAAATCCCTTTATACAAGTTCTTTTATAAAACACTTTATAAAATCCTTTAAAACCTTTATAACTCTTTTATAAAACCATTATAAAAATCCTTTATAAACTTCTTTTATAAAAATCCATTATAAAAATCTCTTACTAAACTTTTATAAATTCCTTACAAAACCTCTTACATTTTTATTTATTAAAGTTATTATAAAATCTATATTTATTATATTAAGTCAAAACTATATTTATTATATTAAATTAAATTTAATATATATATATATTAAAATTATATTATTTATTTTATTAAATTAAATTTAAACTATTTAAATTATATATTTAATAACTAAACAAAATTATAAGTTAAAATCTTAAATTTACATTTAAAACCATATATTAACTTATAATTTGAAACTTTTAGAACATATAAAATAAATTATTTTCCAGATATAAATTTTATATAAAATCATTAAATTAAATTTAAAAATCAAATTTTGTAAATCAAACATACTTTACCATTTAGAAAAATAATTTAAAACCGACCAACGGTGTCCGTATATAATTTTCTACATATGGTCAAGTGATAGGTTATGTATCATTTCAACCCCATAATAGTTAAATTTTCTAGGTATATATCATTTTAACCTATATCCCGAATCAAAAATTTCCAAATCAATAAAATCGCTCGGGTTTATCATTTCAACCCATAACGATTTTCCTAATCTATAAGATCATTCGAGTATATATCATTTCAACCCATAGTGATAACATGGATACAAACATCCAATCATCAAAAATGCTAACAAATAAACATCCATCACAATCAACATCCAAATCAGCAAATAAATCACAACATTGACTGGTTATCATTATCAGGTGTTTAACTAACAATTTAAACTCAATATTAATTTAAATGGCAATTTTATTCAATATAAATTCAAATTAGCTTTAAATGACAATTTAAAATACCAAACAGCAATCAATAAATTTCTTATCACATCATAAATTTAATTTAACTAACATAAGAAAGTTTAGTATTTCATGAGTGGGTTAAATCACTCACCTTTGATTTATCGTCGATTTAAAATCCAAATAAAACCCAAAAATCCAATAGTCTCATAATTCAACCAAACCAGTTCCATGTTGTTCGGAATTTCGATACAATCCAAATGGAAGAAACCACGCTCAAATCCGAGCTCGTATCAAAAGTTATGTATGTTAGAAGATCAAAATTTAAATTAAAATTAAAATATAATGGAGGGTAAAAACGTAATAAAGCTACCTTCTCCAAAACCCTATTGAGCATACATCGAACATGCTACAGGCACTAACGAACACGGCCGCCACCCTTCTCCTCGAAATCGCCGCCACCACGACCCACTTCGTCATGATCGAGCCTCGCCGCCATCACCTCCGCCCAAGGCTGCACCTCCCATGCCTACACGGCGAACTCTGGCCTCCATCTCGTCCAACACCGCCGCCGACCATCTTTAGCAATTTCTGGCAAAATAGTTGACTATTTCGATAGACTAACCACATGGATTTGCTCGCCTAAGCCTCCTCTACGTCGCAGCAACATCCGATCGTCCTATAGTCGAAGATCCACAGTTAAACGAAACCATGGCCTATGGACGGCCAAACTTCTTTATCGTTTTCTGGTCAAACGATCATCGAATCAGAAAATGAATTGCAGCAGTAGATTGCGCTCGTCGAGTTCTGATGATTTATAATTTGATATGGTTTACGGAGTTTGAATTTTGAAGTTTGATTTTGATTTGAAAATTGAAATTAGGATTTTGATGTTCTGACGTTCGAGAAGGAAGAACAGATGAGAAATAGAAGTACGTACAGAAATAAAATTAAAGGCTACTTGGGTTAGGGAAAAAAATCTATTTATATAGATTGATGGATAAGAATGAATAGACAGATCGAATTGGGTCGAAACGATAACAACGACCCGAAAAGCCCATTTCGTTTCCGAAACGAAAGTAGGTCATCTTATATATCAAAATATAGGTTTTCGATATTTTAAAACTTAATAGAACTAGTTTCAAACCCTAATTTCATTGTATGTAGAAGTTAGCTTTTAAAATTGAATTATATTCATTTAAATTCTTTTAATTGATTTCTACGCATTTGGAGCCCGTACGATCAAATGATAAGTCCGATCGCTACGAAACTTGAAATCTTACAATAATTCACTATTACGGATCCGATGAAACTGGTTTCGTCAAAATCCGAGACAATGGCCAAAATGGCTATTTTCATGTTAATTAAATAAATTATTATTAAATTGATTTAATCACTTATAAATTCAAATTTTGAAAGTTAACAATTTTCATCATTTCTGATTGCACGGAAATTAATAATCTTTTACAATACAGTTTCCATGTTAAATCCAATATTTAAATATTACATTAATTTTAATGTTAAATTACAATAGTAATATAACCTATTTTATTATAATTTAAATTCCAGTAAATTTTTATTTTATTTTCACTCTTATTATTTAATCAACTATTACCTTATGAATATAATTGACAGTAGTTTACATTTTATTACATTCATATTCTACAGTTATCATCTTAACTCCTATTAACTACAATATTTAATTACATTAATTCCAATAATTGATTCCAACAATTATCTTATTCCTTATTTACAATTATAACCAATTCAACTTTTTAATTATTTCAGTTAATTGAAATTACAGTAAAATAGTTGTCAATAACATTCAAACTGTAAAATTAAATTATATTCTAACTATTTTTCTCATTAATAAATCATAAATTTTACTTTCTCACAATATTAAATTCCAAAAATATTATTTAATTTAATATTTTTAATTATCAAAAATATGGGTCATTACAAAAATTTTGACCAACAAACCCCATTTAAATCCAAAAAAATTACAAAATTTTTATCACGCATTGGATGGTTGAATATATTAGTGCATTTATATATTTCAAAAAACTATTTTGTATGTTTGCTGCTATTAAACTCATAGCCTAAAAATAAAAAAAACTTTTTTAATTACATAATATTATATATGATTTTATCGATTAATAATTTATATCCTAAATATTAAAATCATTTAATAATTATTTTAATATCTCTAAAATTTTAGTTTTAAACAACAATAATTCGACAGCAAATTTTACTTTATTTTAATATATAATTATATTTACTATATATTTAAATATCAATATAACTATTTATTTAACTTGAAATTAATTATATATAAATAAATATTAATATAATTTGAAATTAATTATAAATTTTATTTAATAACATTGCATAATTTTTAGATTTCAAAAGTAATTTTTTTAGTAATTAATTACGATCCTTTTTAAGATTATTTTATAATTTTTTATTAAAAAAATTATAAATCTGAAAATAATTTTTACAGTGAGTTCCAAGACAGTAAGCATCAATTCTATAAAATATATATGTATGTATGTATGTATATGCACATGTGTTTGTATATTTATTGTTATTTATTAATTAAAAAAATTAATTTTGTTCTTGGGTTTGCAGTAGCAATTAAAAATAATATTTAAGAATTATTAAATGATTTTGTTATTTAATATAAGCGAATATTTGTATGAATACATCTTAAATATTTTATGTAAATTATTACAATTATTATTTCCATATATTTATATATAAATATATGATTGTATTTTATCAATGTATAATTTCATGTGTGTATGTGTGTATCTAGACAGCTTATAGAATATGGGAGGGCATAGCATGTCGTTGTAGTGTAAATCCCAACACATATACATAGGTATGTCAAACCATGTACACTTTATTATGTTGCACATGCACGTACATACATATGTGTATATGGTACACATATTCGAACATAATAAAAAATAATATAATGTAAAACTTTATTTATAAAATTAAATAAAATAACAATTTTAAAAGAAATTTAGAAAAGATCCAAAATGGAATAAATTAGTTTAAATTTACCCATTTATCCCGCTGCGTATTGGCCTTGTTACAATAGTGGTATCAGAGCCAAATAGCCTATGCAGTCTAAATAATCATATTATGATTAACTAATTAAGCTTTCAACCCAGTTAATAGGGTATCTAAGAAAGCTATTGTCTAGGCTGGATTATTGGGTAATTAAGTACCCTATCCTACCTAGCTACCGGCTTGGTCTAAATAATTGTGTGATCCCAAAAGTTGCCCCTAATAAAAAAAGGCCCAATTTGAGTTGGGCCTTGAGCTAGTTTCAAAGTTGTTTTAAAATTAAAATAAAAGGTTTTAATTTAAAATAAGATTTTTTTTATAGATGTTATAATATAGATTTTCAAATTGTTTTGAAAACTAAAATAAAAGTTTCAAATTCAAAAGTTAAATTTAAAATAAAACGCATGTTATAAAAATTATAACATAAATTTTTAAATTTTTTGAAAATGTTATATAATTAATTTCGAAAATATTATTTATTAATAATATTAATAGAATAAATGGTTTAATTAAATAAGCTAATTAATTAAATATATATACATGTATAATATATGTAATGTTGTCTTGAATTGTTTAAGATAATATGAGTACACATGTGTGCATAAAAGAATTTTCGAAATTAATAAAATTTAATTAAATATTTTTGATTAAATAAATTAAAATACATATATATATATAGGATATGTGTGTAATACTATAAAGGTTATAGTGTATATATTCAATATAATGTGTTATAATTGAATAATATAATAATTAATAAAAGTGTTAATTAATTAAATTAATTAATATAATATACATAAAATATTATATAAGTTAAATAAAGTATAAAAGTTATATAATAATAAAACTTATATAATATAAATATATAAACTAAAGGTGGAACATTAAAGAAACCCTAAATAGGATTAAGGAATAAATACATATGTAAAAGTACGTATACTATGATTTTTGATTTGTCCAACACTTGAATCATGAGGGTGTTTCATAAGAAATACATTATTCCATATGTCAATATCACTCAACTAAATATACTAAAGATTATGGATCTTTAATATAAATGTTGTGATCTACCATTTATATATTAATAAATTACTTACATACTCCCTGGTTGTTGAGCAAACTCAAGCTAGAGATGTTATGTGTAGTATTATTAATATTGACTAAACGAGGTAAGATAACTATATATATTTGTTGAGCAAACTCAAGGTATATATATTATACTTAGGTCATCGCGAAATGGCAGGCACAATGAATAACTTCTTTCGATTTGTTAAGCAAATTCAAGGTCGAAATGAGATTAGGACAATAAACTATGGGTTAGGAGTTGTATATGATACTACTGTTAAGGACTTATCCATCGTTTGTGGGGCTATGACTTTTTGACAAAACTCAAGGTCAGAATCCCAAGACAAACGAGTCGTAAAACCTACTAGTAAAATCGAAAGACTTCTATGTTTTGTCTTCGGGTTTAGAGAAACATAAAAGACTAATGTGAGCCTTATTAGAAAAATGTAATGATAACATTTAACCTTTATAATATTGTAAGAGCATATGCTATGTATAAATTAATCTAATTTACATCGATAAATTTATGCAATTAATATAACCAATAAAACATTTATCAATTAAAATACACAAATGAATTAAATTAATATTCACAAATAAAAATATAAAATATACTTACCAATAAAAAATTTCATGTTAACCCATGCAAACGCCTAACTATACAGCCATTAAATACGTTCGTAACTTGGTCATTTACAAGTTTAGTTGCTCGAGACTATATATTGTCTTTAATGAGTTTCGAACTCTAAAAGCAATACAATAATATGGATATATGATTCATATACGATCACATATAAATGTTATATGGTGAATAATCATAATTCATAATGTACGAAACCTCGATGAAATTAGTTCATTGAAATTAGCAAGTAAACTGTAGCGTGAGGTTGTGTATTCGGTATGAATGATTACAATAATGACCTTCTTGTGTTAAATATAACACTAGACCAAATGTTACAAGATTTATCTAGAATTCGATAACTTAAATATCGGTTCGATCAGTTTACGTAAGGTGCAATTTATTTAATATCCTTAAAATTTAAAGAATACCAAACACGGTTTTGTAAAGATTTCTTTATGATATTGTAATACGGATTTACTTTAAATGGTTCAACTGTTTAGAAAGGAAATCGAATGTATAACAGTGGATGCAAACGAAGGCATGGTTGGGATTAAGAGAATGAATGGTCACTTTTACTTAATAAGGAAATATTTGAAAGGAGGGTTGTAAATTAACAATATATACTTAACATTGGAATGAGAAATATGTTTTCTATTCCAAAATACATTTACATATAGAAAATTGTTTTCTATGAGATTTATTGTTTGAGTCCAAGATATTTGATCTGAAAACTCTCGACTGTAAAATTGGTTACAACAGATGGAATAAATAACCTATATAAAGTGGTTGAATGGTACTCCATATTTCGTACGCTATTATATTAATGGTAGAAATAGTGGAGCATGACATAAGGCACTTGTTGATCGCATCAATTTACGAAAATTGTATTGGTAAAAACATACCAAACATTATTTATGAAATAATGACCGTTTTTCAGTGTTAACTGAAAAATAGACATAGTTTTGTTTCAATAAGAGTATTATGAATATTTGTTATAAAATAAAATTTAATTGTGGTATTTGAGTTGCATTGAAATATATAAAAGTATCTAAATTTATTTGCAATTATTTTGAAATTATAGACTAAGCTACAGTTTGGAGAAATAATTTTTCGATTATATGATTATATGATTATGAATCACATGATACTAGTTAATTATATTCAAACAATTAAGGTAAAAGCACACATTCAGTAGGAGCGCGATAAGAGTTGATGAACTCTTCAGATTTATACATATAGGTGTATGCAATCGCAACTCTGTTAGTATCAAAAATGTTCCACGTGCTTCGTTATATTCATCGATAAGTTATCGTCGATATGCACATGTGTATTTAATACACATATAGTATGTCTATAATAAGCTCATTGAGTATAAAACAGAAGTAAATAATATAATGTGCAATAGGAAGTAAAATTTATTCGATTTGATTGAATATGTGAGTATATTGGAAAAGAGTTCACAACATATCTAAAAATGATTAAAGATTCAATCTCAAAAGTCACTCATCCCTACGATACATAAAGATGTATCGTACTTTGTTGAACAAAGTATGATTATTTGTGAGTGAAGTTGAGTTAACTTCTTTCTATAAAGTCATGCACTTAAGAGTAGTACACAAAATTAAAATTAGTTTCAACTAAAGATTGGTTTACAAAATTATATAAGATAAGGGTTTATAAGAAACCACAACATGTCTTAGGCCAAGGAGTTGGCGGGTTGCCGAAAGACTGCACGTAATAATTGTTCATGGGGGATCTTGTATGTCACTCCAAAAGGAGTTTGGGAACAACTGTTATTGAATGACCAATTTATGTTTTGAACATAAGTATTGTAACTAAAACTGAATCATTTTTATATTTAAGGCAGTTCATAAAATGTTATTGCACTAAGAAACAACTACTGTTTCAAGAAATACCAACTTCGCATCGAATGTATTTTTTGAGAAATTATTGGTTGTAAAATGGATTTGGATATGATCCAAAGATAAAACTGATTATGTAGGATGAAATGAAATTAACCTAATTTAAGTGAACACATTGCATTAGAGTGTCTAATAAGTATTCTCACACATTGAAGAGAAACTGTGAGTTTCTTATCAACGTCAAGAATATATAATCTTAAGTTGTCAATTAAGCCATTAAGAGTGTTAAATCTACGATATGGTATGATACTCAAATCTGGAAAGGATTCCAAGTACATTATCAAAATATGATTTTAATAGTGTACCCGAAGGGATATGATCCATCGGCCGCAAATGAGTCTTCAAGAGCAAGACAAATGCAGTTGGAACATAATAAGCAACATTGATAAGATAAAACCATAAGTTTAAATTATTTAAATTATATGTAATATATTTTCTATTCAACGTTCTCTAGTTAATTCGGATTTACTCATCAAATTATCGATTCGTATGACTTTATGCTTTGGTACATATGTGTTGAAATGGAAAACTCTAAATAATGATTTAGAATAGACTATTTGAACAAAACAAGCAAAGTGTCTCGAAGTCATTGAAAGTGATATTGAGTTCGTGTGTTTTATGGATATGATCCGAAAAATTATACGTAAGTATCGTTCTATAAGCATCTGAATTGAATAAGTATTTTGATAGAAATATCGAATAGTTTGATTTTCAGTCAAATGTAGAGGAAGCGCGTGTCCATAAGAAAGAACACTAAAAGGTGCATAGATATTTCTAGATTATAAATAAACAGCATACTACTGATTGTTAATGATTTACTTATGTTAAAATCAGTAATAAGTTGGTATTTTAATACTCAGTATTGGATTTGTAAATTATATCTTTTAAAATAAGTATAAAGGATAGTGGAAGTGTCCCAAATGATATGCAAAGACACAATATTAAAATGCTTAATATGTAACATGTAAGATGGATTCCTTATGTATTAACCATAGGAATTATCATACATGTTGTATGATCTACAATAGCGTATTTTTCTTATGTATTTGATGCATGAAGCAAATATCAAATTCGAAATAAGGTGACTACTGGTAGTTTAGAGTGTTATCGGGTATTTATGAAATACAAGAGAATTGTTTACAAAATAATGAACTCTTCATGAAAGAGTGTTCGGACTCGAACTTCATAAGTGCTATCGAGTATAATATGTCAATATTAAATTCCTGTTCAAACATTAATTAAGAAGCTTTGAGTTGGAACTATTCCAAACGAGACACTGTGGCGGATTTGATGAAAAGGCTAAGTACATCGCCTTGAATAGTGCTATAATAAAAGCAGTATGTGTGTATGCACAAATTTATAACTGAGCTATGGGTGATTCCAAGTATTAAGAATACTATCATTTTTATTTAATAGCAATGTAATAATAAGAGCAAGCCCAGCTACTCTATGACTTAACTAGTGTTTAACTATGGGTTTGGTTCAGGCACCCCGAGGTTTACTTACTTGGTTCTTGGGTTTCGAAAAATGTAATAATAAGAGCTCGCAAGATTCCATAATAAGAGCTCATAATCTAAATAGTACCACATGATAAAGGTAGTTTATCGACACCAGAGAGATTTGATTAACAAAGTAGATAATTAAACAACATATAAGATCCGTCCACAAAGGGTCTAACTCGATCAATTCTCATCTAACTGATCAAAGGGATGAGATTGAGATTCCATAATTGGCCTAAGTGCAAGTGAAAGACTGATAGAGTTAGGGGTATGCCCTAGAAGCAATTATATACTTGTTACATATATCTAACTCGATAACCAATCTTGTTCGAAAAAAGGTGTTTTCTTTCTATTATATACTTGACATAATGTGTTATGTATTATTTAATTAATTTAATTAAAAGTATATTTAATAGAAAAGCCATCAGTGGTATTTTTTGTGGTAGTAGTTACAATGCGTGTAACCATAAGTGATTTATCACAATAAAATAAACATACTGTGTTAAATTTTTCTAGTCAAGATGTATCGAGACTAGATATTGGTGCATCCTTTAAGACTAGAGTACATAATGATCTCCAAATATTGGTAGTGTATTACTCATGACGGTTGGGGCATCAAGGGATTATGTACTGATAGTTATTAGATAACTATGGAATGACTCACTCGATAGTTTTTTTGTTAGTTAATATAACTAAGGTCAAACAGAAAATATCGATGTGACAAAATTACACGGTATTCTAGACTTGAGAATACTGTTAATCTTCAATGTGGAAGCTCTGTTTGATTATAGTTAAATCATGCTACGGCGTCCATCGAACGACTATAGTTGGGTCGAGCATATTCAATAGAGTTTAAAGTGAATTTTTATTTAAAGTGAATTGTTCACATTTTTAATATATAATTGCCAATACCATAAATCGCATGATAGTGAGTTAGGAACTCAAACCAACAGTTCACGATCTAATGGATCTTTTTGTTCTAACATTTCATCTGAGATTTATCAATACTTACCAAATATCTTATCAAATGAATTAATGTTATTGGATCAAATGGTAAAGATATTGAGGTGAAAGAGATGGTTTTTCTTGGATGTACAATAGTAAATTGACTTTTGACATCATAACAACCGAATTATCCAAATTCTTTTCTAGTGAATAACACACACAAGCATTATTAAATATAGTTGCTCCTAGTTTGTAGTGCACTCATTTAATACCACGTTAAGAGCGATATCATTTGAGAAGTTGTGTTAATCCAAACATATATGATGAGAGGTATTCATTTCGACGACTCCTTAGGATAGCTCCTTGTAAACATGATAAATAAGGCTGAACATATAATAAGCAAGTTAATATACTATTAAATATCGAGTATATTTTTACTAAATATATAGAGTTGTGTATGGTATACAAATTCTTTTGTATATACATTCACATGACACACACCCACATGCACACACAGAGACATACACATACACATGGGTGCGTGTGTATGACACAACTGCAATAAATGATAGATATGTCACAGCTACCAAAAATATTATTAGAAATTGTAAAAGTGTAACAGTATATGATAAACTCGGCTTTTATATTGAAATGCTAACTAAATATATTAAATTTAAAAATGAAAGAAAGGTTAAAAAAGACAAATATTTTTTAAGATTTTTTATTTAGGTATAAAGTCAAAATAAACGAAGGATGAAGTCATATTTGAGGAGCTCGGAAATTAAATAATGAGAGACTCATCTTTAATCGTATATTTTTTCATGTTCATTTGATTAAAAATCCCTAATCTAGTAGTTAAAGCCCTAATGATATAGTTATTTCAATCGAATAAAGTCTTCACCGTGTTTTCTATGTTTCATCTCCATCATTTGTTAGATATGGGCGTGGGGATAAATTTATGAAATTTTCAGATCTAATAACCAAGCAATTTGAGGGGTATTTAGGGTTGAAAGAATGAAGAGAACTTTGATTTTCCTAATATATGGGTTGTTGTTGGAGTTATAGGGGGAAAAGTATTGTTGACATCAGGTACTATGTTTTGAATTATCTCAGTTTTCTTTTTAGGTAGCGGTTTTCATTTTTATTTAAGTAGCTCGATATCAACCATTTTTTGCAAAATTTTCTAATTGAAATTGAAGATTTTTGTTGTTATTTTGATATTGGTAGGCAAACTATATGAAAATATTATTCTTAAACAACATTGATTTAATCTATAGCTTAGATCATTCGCCAACAATATTTTATAGTTCATTGAGTAGCCTAATTTATACTTCTATTTTATATGTTAGCGGCTAAACAATTAATAGTCTATTTACCTTTTCTTATTTTTTTATTCCGTAATTTTGTTACATATTTCACATAAGTGAAATATTTGTTATATGTAGATAACTGAAGTTATATTCTAAGCCAAATAAATACACCTTGAACATATGCAGATTATGTCTCATAAAACTATCATATTAATAAATTTATTAATGTTTATCATGAAATTTTATAGCATTAAGCGGTTTTATAGTGAATACATAACTTATAAGGTACACAAATGCACAGAATAGTCATTGAAACCATCACTCATTTTGAAATATTATGGCTTTAAAAGCGTAAATTAACTTACCAACTAGTATTAGCAACAACTTTTAAGACAATATCATATTTTTTATTCTCTTATTTATCAAGGAATGCCACCATGGTGGTCAGGTGCTAATATTAACAATGAAGAAAAGATATATTTAAACACAATGCTACTGAAATGTATATATGAAAATTGGTATTGGTTTTTAACTTGCTTCTATCTACTAGTAATAGATAAGGTTATATTAAAGCCACATCTAAGATTACATTTCACTTAGTGTTTAACAAACTTTACTATCCGATTTTATGCTTCCACTAGTATTCCTATGGCCAAACTTACACAGCATGCTTGGTTGGTGTTGTCGCAACAAATTTCTCTTCACCGTGTCTTCAAGTATTACTGAATTCTCTTATGTTCTTATGCTTTCTTATTTCATTTGTACTATCTTTTTCATTTTGTCCATACACTTGTATCACGTCACTTAGAGATTGACGTAGTCTTACGAAATTGTTTGTGTCATACCTTAGTAAAGGATATTAATATTAGATTGTGACATGTGATTATGCATGGTAGTTAATTTCCTAATTTGGACACGATTCTGAAAATATAATAGTTTGGTTATTTATAAAAGTAATATCTACAAAAATTGTGTAAGGTTTAATGTTATTTGTTTTCTTTAGGGTTGAGTATAGTTTGGTTGATTTGAGGCTACGATATTATTTTTAATTTCTAAATTCCACATTGATAGGTCTTTTTTTGGCTGACTGATTTTAGTTGCTTTCGAGCAATTGCATTCAAATTATCAATCGCTAATTATTAACTAAATTGTTAATTGCCAATTTGACCACTGATTGAAAATCAACAATGCACCACTTATGTGCAAATTGTTGTCAAGTTATATATTATTATATATAAATGTAACCATGACTTTCCTACAAAATGATGGGACCAAAATTGACTAAAGTGATATGGGAAGAATAAATTATGTGTTAATTATCATAGCACACAAATTTCTCAAGCAACTGATTTACTAATTTTCGCAAATTAATTGGCATATTGTTAAATTATCATATAGGGTCCACTAATTACATTTGCTAATTTCACATGGGTACTTTGTTAGTTTCTTTTTAAATTGTAATTGCTTTAGCAATTTTTTCATGGGTGTGAGTGCTCATAGGTGTCAGATATTTCTTCTGAATAATTATTTTTAATTCATGGATAATTGAGGGTATATTTTGGATGGACTTTTCAAATGATGAATTATATATAATGGTAATAAATTATATATTCACTTTTCATTCTAATATCATGTAAGGGTTTCTAGTAATCATGGCTAATTCTAAAGATTACAAAATCTTGATACAAAATTGTTCATGTGTAAGAAAAAACTTGGATTTTACGCACTAATATATTTTGTGTGTCTTATAGTTGTCTATTATTAAATCTTATTTTCCTATGTTAAATATTTCATTGTAAAAATTGATATGCTAAATTATAATAAAAGTAGGTATAAATTTCTTATTGATATTGTTAATTTTAATCAAACCGATCGTTGGGGAGGTTTGTCCATTGTAGGCTTGCAAAACCAAATTGCATGAAGCCCAAATGACAAGGAACATGTTTTTAACATGTCTCCTTGAATCTTTTCAATGCTATTTACTTTGTCTTTTTCCACAAATGTCTCCTTTCATCTCACCGACTTAAAAAAATTCCAATACTATTATCATTTGATATTAATTTAATTTAAAAAAAAACTAAATTAATTTTTTTTTTCAAAAAAAAGGTAATCGAATGTTCGACTCCCGACCATTATAGGTTGTACTAGTAATATTAAAAAGTGTTATTTCATACTTCTTACTAAATTAAATTACTATGTTCATGCATATTGATTTCCTTTATTTTTTGATCCTATTTTCCCAAGTATTATATTAAGGACTTAAATGCATAAACCAATAAGCTAACCAAAATAAAGAAGTTTAAAATTTTAGTTATTGATATGGAGAATTAAACTATTTTTAGAAAGTTTTTATCAGTATGTTAAATTAAAAAAGCACTTCTTCATTACATATAAACTTATTAAAATACTTTATTATTATTATTATACATCGGCAATAATTTTAAGGGGCTTTTTACTTTAGGTCCCTATTTCTGATGTTGTTATAAGAAAGGTCCGTGTAGTATTGAATATATAAATTACGTCCCTATTTTTCTAAATCAAAAAACACAAACTAGTTTGCACCTTTCAAAAGGTTTTTCGAAAATTAAAAAATCAAATTTCTTTATTCATAGTAATAATAACTATTATTTAAGTATAATTTTAGTAAATAACTACCTTTTTCACCATTATCGAATTTTACAGAATTTTTTATTTTTTTCCAGAAACTGCAAGTAAACTTGCATTTTTTGTCAGAAAAGTGGAAGTTTCCTTGCATTTTTTTGTTTTTAAAAATAGGGACATAATTTACATAATTATTATTGCAGGGATTTTTCTTCTAACAACAACAAAAACATGGACTTGGTACTTTTTTACTATATTTATATTTGCATGCCGCTTGAGACTCACGTGCATGCAGTTAGTTCTTATCTTCATACACAATTGTCACGAATATCCTTGCCTAGTCCTTCACAGTGTGTTTTTCAACATGTTTTCACTTTCTAACATTGCCTTAGGTTGTTTGTTGTTGCCTTTATGTTATTTCATGAAATATATTTCTATTTCCATGCGTGAGTTCTCCATTAAATTTTATAGTGCTATCTAATGATAAATATACACATATTTGTTTAGGTTGTCGTAATAAATGTACATATACATAAATATACGGCTGCAATCCATCTAAATCATCACGTATTAATGGTAAACAAGTGTTGTGACGCCCCATCTCTATGCTCACAATAACAAAGAGTATTAAAAGAAATACTATCTGTTATTACGAAGAATAAGGCTGGATAGGAGCGGTCATCCGTAGTTGGGCATTACACTAGTATTGGTTACCTCGATAGGAGTGGCATATATTTTTATTTTTCATCTCTTATTTATTGACTCCCATCGACATACCCAATTCCAGTATAAAATGAACTACGATGGTTCATAATAGTTTAGGACAATATATATAATAATAACACAGATACTAAAAATGCGAAACACAGATAACAAAAGTCTCATATATATATAACTGATGTCAGTTACAATACATTTGACACAATACATACGATACAACTACAACTGTCGACTCTGGAAGTTATATATACAAGTATATTATCGACTAATATACATGGATACATATCAACCTAGATCGGATACACTGACTACTACAAAATGACGACGACTACTTCAAAAGATATGAAAAGACTTCATAGCTCAAGCAACAACCCAAAGCAGGATATCTACAACCTGTAATAACTCGGTTTGACCCGAGTATTAAATTCAAAAGAAAATAATACACGGGTCAGTCTAATTCAAACTCAGTTATTAATGCACATAAGCAATAATAATCAAATAATCAATAGACGACAGTCACAGAAATTTCGTATATCCAACTCTTCGATAAGAGAATCGGATAACGGCAGATATAACACTAAATAGTGTTAAACAACAAATCAGCAAATCCAAATCATCGACAAGGAGAAATAAAAAGATTATCGATGAAGATAATATGAAAACCCCAGAATTGCCTAAACAGCATTTAACAACAAAATCTAATTATTAAATAAATAATTAGAAACTCATAATCTAATTATCAAATAGATAATTAGACAAATCTCAAAATGATCAAATCAAACCAAATTTCTGTGTGGCTGCAGTACACGCACGTGTGCACTGCCTCGCCACTACAGTAAATCATAAATGCAAAAGGTCAAGTCACTGACTCAACACAACTGCAAACAAAAGCAAACAAGTATGCACTTGGTAAATTCCAGAACAGACAAGCCCAAATAAATGCACAAAGGATAATCGAAATCAACAAGGGTGCATGTATGCATATGTAAGAATACACATACATATCTACGCCAAATAAAACAGCACTTAGCATAAGCAAAGGCCAAAAATAGTTCGAACAAAGCCATCAAAACAGGGTCGAACCCAAAAGTCCTCAAGTCAAACAAAAGCAAAACTGCAATTGCACTTGCAACTAAAACTGCCTCGAAGTAAATAAAGACTGTATGCCAAAAGGTCAGAGGCAATGCAAGTGCAGGCTACATATATGCGAAGACCACATAAACTCAAGACAACACAAAAGTTCTCAAATGAGTACAAGGTCAAATCCGAGCTTTACAGCTGGATTCAACTCAGGGCAGTTGTACAGGTTACGACTTCGAGCATGCGAACAGGAAAACCAAAATAATGCCCAACTCAAATGAACACAGCGAAATGCACAAAGGCATAGCAACTGCACCAAGACCAGAACAGTGAAACAAGACCACATACAAGCAACATGGCAATAAAGGGATGAACACAAATGACAAGATTCGAGTTCAAATTACCACAGAAAAGCAATGCTGAAGTCACAAACAACCAAGATCAAAGGCGTAGCAACCAACAAATACAAAGTCGAGACAAGAAGACAACACAAACCAAACTCGAGGTTACAAACCAACAAGATGAACACATGAATGCAACAGTGGAACAATCAAAAATGCAGACCAGAAAACACCAAAGGTCAACCGCAAGTGTTGACCAAGACCAGATTGAAATATCAAAGTGATGATATGGACCGATACAGATGTAAGCAAACTCGAGTCACAGTGTAACTAGAACCAACAAGTCATGAACAGCCCAGATATGCAATCCAGACTCAAAACAGCATTGCACAATAACAAATCCTAATGCAAGTCATCTCAAATACAACCAAACAGTATCATAGCACCTGAATCAGACTTTACACAAGTGTACGTGCCGACTATACAAAAGTGAAGACTACCCAAGTTACTGAACTCCAAGCAAAGAACAAGTGCAAGTACAAAATGAATGTATATACATCAATGTGCACATCATCTACTCGGAGTCAGCTCTAATGTACTCAACAACTCAATATGCATTTTAGTGCAAAAATCAGAGGTAAGGAAACACTGAACAAAATCAATCAAAGCAGGATGACCACAAACCAAAATTATAAACAATGTCAAGTTCAAATATCAAAAACCCAAAGCCATGATATTCAGAGAATTAAATAATTCACAAGTCGAAGCAGTGACAATATACAATGGTGACCAGGCAGCAAGCCTAAACGTGACAAAAATGCCAACTAACTCGGATAACTCAAGTTTGTATACTTGACAACCGCGGCAACCATCAATAAAACCCAAATTAAATTCGCAAAGCACAAGGAGGCAAAAGCCAAAATACTACCACAAATCAAAGTGACCAAAGTCAAAGTACCAGAGGATTCGAAGCCATGGAAATCACAAAATCACAAGTATATGAAGTATGAATTAGATGTGAGTAGAACTCACCTTTTCAATCGATCGATAGTTTGAAGTCGAACTCGATCTTCGGGAAGTAGCCGAGCGTACTCAAGGATACAATCGATCAACAAAACACTCACGAGATTATCCTCTTGATCGATCAATAACGTCGACGCTCTCGAATTTCCAAAGCCCTAATTACGGCAAAGAGGAACGAGCGAGTGAAGCAACGAGGCCGCCATTTTTTTTCTTTCGTTTAGGGTTTTCGAATTGAGAAAATGAAATGGGGAACGGGTCTAATTTATCACGGCATCAAAATAAAACAAGGGCTAGGATCCATTTCAAAAGCCCATCAACATTTAACACAATTTAAACCCGATTACAAACTCCAATAATAATTAACAACCAATATAATCGTCATTTGACGATAATTGATTGTTGTAAAACTCCGGGTTGTTACAGACTCCCCTCCTTATAAAAATTGCATCCCCGCAATTTTCATAATTAAAGTCGTCTATAACAACTATTCTTCTAACATAAACTGGTTAAGCTTGAAAAATAAAGGTCAAAAATATAAACGCCAAAGAAATCTTCTAATTCCATAAAAGAAATTCACAAATTCTCAACAAAATCTAACTATCAGATAGATAATCAGAAAACAACAAAACTGAATAAATGCAATTATCAGCAACATTCAATTATCAATTAGATAATTAGAATACAAGAATCACAAAACAGCAATATCTATTTATCGATACGATAATTAGAAAACAGCAAAATCTAATTATGAACAAAGATAATTAGAAAACACAAATCACAAATCGCAAAACCGCAAATATCTAGTTATCCAACAAATAACTAGAAAACAAAAACTCCATAATCAACAAACTCTAACTATCAACAAAAATAGATAGAAAATAGCAATTCAATAAAATCAGCATACTCTAGAATCAATTAGAGACTAGAAAATCTCATAATCAGCAAAACTAGCAAATATCCAATTATCAAAAATGACAACCAGAAAACACAATTATCTAATTAACAAAACGATAACCAGAAATCTCAAATCAACAAATATCTAATTATTAAAAACGATAATCAGAAATCTCAAATCAACAAATATCTAATTATCAAAAACGATAATCAGAAACAACAAATATCCGATTATCAAAAACGATAATCAGAAATCTCAAATCAACAAATATCTAATTATCAAAAACGATAATCAGAAACAACAAATATCCGATTATCAAAAACGATAATCAGAAATCTCAAATCAACAAATATCTAATTATCAAAAACGATAATCAGAAACAACAAGTATCCGATTATCAAAAATGATAATCAGAAATCTCAAATCAACAAATATCTAATTATCAAAAACAATAATCAGAAACAACAAATATCCGATTATCTAAAATGATAATCAGAAATCTCAAATCAACAAATATCTAATTATCAAAAACAATAATCAGAAACAACAAATAACCGATTATCAAAAACGATAATCAGAAATCTCAAATCAACAAATATCTAATTATCAAAAACATCAGAAACAACAAATATTCGATTATCCAAAACGATAATCAGAAATCTCATAACAGCAAATATTTAATTATCGATACGATAATTAAATCTCATAACAGCAAATATCTAATTACCTGCAGATAATTAGAAACAACAAATATCTAGAAATCAATTAAGATACTCTAGAAAATCAACATAAAAGGTGGATCGATCCCATCAGATGGTGAGTTTTTAGCTACGCCGCACGTGCATCAACATATGGCCGAAGCCTACCAAGTACTCATCATAATTTTGGCGCCCAACAAATGACCCGAAGGTCCGCAGAGTGACCTGAAGGTCTAGTACTGGTATTTGACCCGAAGGTCCATCAAAGAGGCCCGAAAGCCCAACAAATGACCCGAAGGTCCAGCAGATGACCCGAAGGTCCAACATAGTGGCTCGAAAGCACACAAAATCATTAGAATCATCAAAACAGCAAATATTTCAATTAACGAGTCCGGAATTAACCGAAATAGCAAACGCACATGTCCCATACCACGTGTTTTACTAAATCATTTGATTCTCTTCATCGTTTCCTTGAAAGTGCAAAATTTGTGTGTTTTTGTAAAAATAACATTTTACAATCTCAAACAGACAAGTCCGGAATTAAGCGAATCTGTAAAAGAAAGGGTTCATAGTCCTCGATTTTGCTGAATCGTTTAAGTCGCTTCCTCATTCTTTTGAAAGCGCAAACTGTAAAGAAAATTTTGTATTTTATATAATTAACATTTTACATTCTCAAATGGACAAGTCCGGAATTAAGCGAATCAGTAAAAGTGAGGGTTCATAGTCCTCAATTTTGCTGAAGCGTTTAAATCGCTTCCTCATTCTTTTGAAAGCGTAAACTGTAAAAAATTTAAAACAATTTTCAGAACACGTGATTAAAACAGCAACCTCAATAGCAATTTCGAAAAGGAAATTGCACTTCCCAAAACATCGTAAAACGAATCTCAAAATCAGCATTGCAGAATAACCGCTTGAAAATCAACTTTTAAAATTTGATGGTTACTGAAGTCAAAGCGACAGTAGTTTTTAAACGTCAAAATCTCATCAAAATAATTTACATCAAAATGTAACACCAGTGAATTTTCATTCAAAAAAAAGTTTACAAAACACCGTGCTTCAAAATATAGCACTAGTGTAAAAATCCCGTTATAAAAATAATGGCAACAAAATACGTTTAAACCAAACATCGGTTCAACGTTAAATTAATGCAGTAACGTGCAACTCAATTTGTACGTATACTACAAAATGAACAAAGAAATCATTCGAATGTGTCTTCAATGAAGATAATTCAAAACAGCAAAAATCTCAACAAAAATCACATAACTGCAATTGCTTCGAATCCTCAAATTGGATTCGAAATTTTCAAGAAACAAAATAAACCCGGCTATGTAAACAACAAAAGAAATTTATTTCAATTTCATATTTTTGATTTTTAAATCAAAAAGATTATCAGCTGTATTCAGCGAAGACAGTCTCACTATTTCCGCTGTGCACTCTGATAAACAGAACACAAATTATTCAATCAACAAAACACAGTTTCCCTTTTATTTTTAAATAAAGATATTTAAAAATTTCATCATAATTTCAAAACTTTAGTTTTGACTCAAAACACAACTAAAACATCGACAATTAGTTGTAACACATGTTCCATCTAAGTTATGTTTTATATTATGTCCATAAACCCCCAAGCTCTGATACCAACTGTGACGCCCCACCTCTATGCTCACAATAACAAAGAGTATTAAAAGAAATACTGTCTGTTATTATGAAGAATAAGGCTGGATAGGAGCGGCCATCCGTAGTTGGGCCTTACACTAGTATTGGTTACCTCGATAGGAGTGGTATATATTTTTATTTTTCATCTCTTATTTATTGACTCCCATCGACATACCCAATTCCAGTATAAAACGAACTACGATGGTTCATAATAGTTTAGGACAATATATATAATAATAACACAGATACTAAAAATGCAGAACACAGATAACAAAAGTCTCATATATATATATATATATATATATATATATAATTGATGTCAGTTACAATACATTTGACACAATACATATGATACAACTACAACTGTCGACTCTGGAAGTTATATATACAAGTACATTATCGACTAATATACATGAATACATATCAACCTAGATCGGATACACTGAATACTACAAAATGACGACGACTACTTCAAAAGATATGAAAAGACTTCATAGCTCAAGCAGCAACCCAAAGCAGGATATCTACAACCTGTAATAACTCGGTCTGACCCGAGTATTAAATTCAAAAGAAAATAATACACGGGTCAGTCTAATTCAAACTCAGTTATTAATGCACATAAGCAATAATAATCAAATAATCAATAGACGACAGTCACAGAAATATCGTATATCCAAATCTTCGATAAGAGAATCGGATAATGACAGATATAACACTAAATAGTGTTAAACAACAAATCAGAAAATCCAAATCATCGACAAGGAGAAATAAAAAGATTATCGATGAAGATAGTATGAAAACCCCAGAATTGCCTAAACATCAATTAACAACAAAATCTAATTATTAAGTAAATAATTAGAAACTCATAATCTAATTATCAAATAGATAATTAGACAAATCTCAAAATGATCAAATCAAACCAAATTTCTGTGTGGCTGCAGTACACGCACGTGTGCACTGCCTCGCCACTACAGTAAATCATAAATGCAAAAGGTCAAGTCACTGACTCAACACAACTGCAAACAAAAGCAAACAAGTATGCACTTGGTAAATTCCAGAACAGACAAGCCCAAATAAATGCACAAAGGATAATCGAAATCAACAAGGGTGCATGTATGCATATGTAAGAATACACATACATATCTACGCCAAATAAAACAGCACTTAGCATAAGCAAAGGCCAAAAATAGTTCGAACAAAGCCATCAAAACAGGGTCGAACCCAAAAGTCCTCAAGTCAAACAAAAGCAAAACTGCAATTGCACTTGCAACTAAAACTGCCTTGAAGTAAATAAAGACTGTATGCCAAAAGGTCAGAGGCAATGCAAGTGCAGGCTACATATATGCGAAGACCACATAAACTCAAGACAACACAAAAGTTCTCAAATGAGTACAAGGTCAAAACCGAGCTTTACAGCTGGATTCAACTCAGGGCAGTTGTACATGTTACGACTTCGAGCATGCGAACAGGAAAACCAAAACAATGCCCAATTCAAATGAACACAGCGAAATGCACAAAGGCATAGCAACTGCACCAAGACCAGAACAGTGAAACAAGACCACATACAAGCAACATGGCAATAAAGGGATGAACACAAATGACAAGATTCGAGTTCAAATTACCATGGCAAAGCAATGTTGAAGTCACAAACAACCAAGATCAAAGGCGCGGCAACCAACAAATACAAAGTCGAGACAAGAAGACAACACAAACCAGACTCGAGGCTACAAACCAACAAGATGAACACATGAATGCAACAGTGGAACAATCAAAAATGCAGACCAGAAAATACCAAAGATCAACCGCAAGTGTTGACCAAGACCAGATTGAAATATCAAAGTGATGATATGGACCGATACAGATGCAAGCAAACTCGAGTCACAATGTAACTAGAACCAACAAGTCCTGAATAGCCCAGATATGCAATCCAGACTCAAAACAGCATTGCACAATAACAAACCCTAATGCAAGTCATCTCAAATACAACCAAACTGTATCATAGCACCTGAATCAGACTTTACACAAGTGTACGTGCCGACTATACAAAGTGAAGACTACCCAAGTTACTGAACTCCAAGCAAAGAACAAGTGCAAGTACAAAATGAATGTATATACATCAATGTGCACAGCATCTACCCGGAGTCAGCTCTAATGTACTCAACAACTCAATATGCATTTTAGTGCAAAAATCAGAGGTAAGGAAACACTGAACAAAATCAATCAAAGCAGGATGACCACAAACCAAAATTATAAACAATGTCAAGTTCGAATATCAAAAACCCAAAGCCATGATATTCAGAGAATCAAATAATTCACAAGTCGAAGCAGTGACAGCATACAATGGTGACCAGGCAGCAAGCCTAAACGCGACAAAAATGCCAACTAACTCGGATAACTCAAGTTCGTATACTTGACAACCGCGGCAACCATCAATAAAACCCAAATTGAATTCGCAAAGCACAAGGAGGCCGAAGCCAAAATACTACCACAAATCAAAGTGACCGAAGTCAAAGTACCAGAGGATTCGAAGCCATGGAAATCACAAGTATATGAAGTATGAATTAGATGTGAGTAGAACTCACCTTTTCAATCGATCGAGAGTTTGAAGTCGAATTCGATCTTCGGGAAGCAGCCGAGCGTACTCAAGGATACAATCGATCAACAAAACACTCACGAGAATATCCTCTTGATCGATCAATAACGTCGACGCTCTCGAATTTCCAAAGCCCTAATTACGGCAAAGAGGAACGAGCGAGTGAAGCAACGAGGCCGCCATTTTTTTTCTTTCGTTTAGGGTTTTCGAATTGAGAAAATGAAATGGGGAACGAGTCTAATTTATCATTGCATCAAAATAAAACAAGGGCTAGGATCCATTTCAAAAGCCCATCAACATTTAACATAATTTAAACCCGATTACAAACTCCAATAATAATTAACAACCAATATAATCGTCATTTGACGATAATTGATTGTTGTAAAACTCCGGGTTTTTACAAGTGTAGCGTCGCCAAATATATACATATCTTAGCCATTGCTATTAGTTCAGGTTGTCGCATATAATTTATTGCATGCCATCGCTTATAGTTCTATGCTTGTTTGCAATGCTTGTTATGAACCGTCGCTAAGAGTAATCGTCGCTAGGAATAGTTGTCACCATATTTATATGTGTGTTGTGTATAACCATCACTAATAATTTAGTGAATTAAAATGATGGGTCCTCATGTGGTGCCCGTTACTTTTATTCCAACTTTCGAACATAGGTTTTCCTTACCTAATATAAAGTTTAAACAAGGATGATTAGTTTTACTTTGTCAAAAATTGTCTAGTGATGGCTTTTAATTAGATTGAAAACTGATTCACTGCCTCCTAAGTAATTACTTAGTCAAAAATGTTAGCGGGATTTTTTGTCTCAGAAATACTCAAGTATTCTTTTACGAAGTAATCAAGATGCTGGATGCTTTAATGATTTTAAATCAACAAAATTAAGTGATATTAATTTTCCCTTTTAGAGAAGTAATTACTGTTATCCTGTCTTTTGGCAAGGCCGTGACACCAAAAAGTTGACTGGAAATCAAGAACAGTTCGTCCCAAAGATTGGTTATACACTGTTTCACTGTGGATATCGGTAAATTTTGTCCAAGTACAGATTGAGCTGCAATTGACAAGACATGACAAGGAAAGCTATAAAATTCGACGATTCAAATTTCAAGTCAATCCGAGTATGCTTAAGATAGGATCGATGCAAACTTGGGAATCAACTGTTCGTATCCATCAATCATCTACTGTTCGTATCCATCAGGCCTCAACTGTTCGTATCCATCAATCCTCTACTGTTCATATCCATCAATCCTCTACTGTTCGTATCTATCAATCCTCTACTGTTCGTATCCATCATTCTTCTGTTGTTCGTATCCATCAAGTGCAACATCGATGGAGTACGAACAGTGCAACATCGATGGAGTACGAACAGGGCAACATCGATCGAGTATGAACGTTGCAACATCAATCGATACGAACAGTGCAACATCGATCGATATGAACAGTGCAACAGTGATCGATACGAACAGTGCAACATCGATGGAGTACGAACAGTGCAACATCGATGGAGTACGAACAGTGCAACATCGATCGAGTACGAACAGTGCAACATCGATCGAGTACGAACATTGCAACAGTGATCGATACGAACAGTGCAACATAGGTCGAGTACAACCAGTGCAACATCGATGGAGTACGAACAGTGGGAGTACGAACAGTGCAACATCGATGGAGTACGAACAGTGCAACATCGATCGAGTACGAACAGTGCAACATCGATGGAGTACGAACAGTGCAACATCGATCGAGTACGAACAGTGCAACATCGATCGAGTACGAACAGTGCAACATCGATGTAGTACGAACAGTGCAACATCGATGGAGTACGAACAGTGCAACATCGATGGAGTACGAACTGTGCAACATCGATTGAGTACGAAAAATGCAACATCGATCGAGTACGAACGGTGCAACAGCGATCGATACGAAGGAGACAGCCTTCGAAAAATACAAACTTGCATCAATCATATCTCACAATCTTTAAGTCCGAATGCTACGAAATTTTCACTGAAGCTTACGTACAACCTAAAGAATGTTCATGCTCGATTTTGACTGGGCAAAATCTTGATCGATACGAAATTCGTTCGTATCGATCACAGATCGAGTGCAAACCACATGGGATCGATCGCGTGGTCCGCCCACGTGCCAGAATAGGTCTCCCGAGATCTAAGAGAGATATTTGCAGCCTACGCCTATAAATAGCATCCTAAAACCTACAGAAAAGGGATTTTTTGGCTCTTCTACGTCCAGACTCTGCCGGATTCATCATTGTACTCGGATTTTTCTGTTGTAATCAGTTGTAACTCGTTGTAATCAGCAAAGCAAACTTCAATAAAATTATTAACTTCAAAGTGGACGTAGGCCGGATTGCCGAACCACTATAAACTCTGTGTTCTTTACTGCTTTCATCTAAATTTCTGAGTGTTCTTCATTTTTAATTCTCTACATACTTGTTATCTGTGATTGTGAACTGGTGCTTTCATTGGCAATTGAGTGTTTGTGACCAATTTTGGCGCCAAATTTTTGTGCTTTCACTAAGAACGGAAAAGTATTCAGGGATTCTAAAGTTTGGAGTTCATATTAGGAGAGCTAGAGAATCAGATCTAGGACGAACTATGGCAAAGTAATCAACAAGAAGACAAAGAACTGTAAGGAGTCAGGAAGCTTCCTCAGGAGCAAATCAGGCCTCGGTCTTCATCACCCGAGACGAGATGGAGATGATGATGGGAGCCATGAGGGAGGGAATGCTAAAAAGACAAGAAGAGATGATGCAGAATCTACTTCGACAAGTTGGTCAAGTTGGAGTGCAAAAACAAGGGAATGCAACTGCAGGAGATGCTATGGATAGGGATCGGGAGCATGGAGCAACCAGAATTCAGAATAGAGCGGGACCATCAGGAGCAGCACCAGAGCTAGGGGGCACTCAACCGGAGCATGTCGATCCAACTGCAGGCAGGACACCAGGTGGAGTTGTGCAACACGACGTTGATAGAGAGATGGATGCTCGGCCAGGAGAGCAGACTCTAGGAATCCCTCGTGAACTCGGGGGGCATATCTGAGGCAACGGACAAGGGCTGCAGCTTGGCGACAGTGACACATTGGTGGAGATGGTTAGACGAGCCATGAAAGGCGGACTGGTGAATAGAGATCTGGAAGATGTTAATAGGAGCCCCTTTGCTCCTACGATCAAGCAGGCCAGGAATCCACCCGACTTCAAGTTACCAACGCTGGAGACGTACGATGGGAGGACGGATCATGCAGTTCATCTGGCAAGGTATATGAGGCATATGGAGGTACTGGGGCATCGGAGGAGGTCATGGCCTGGTGTTTCCCATTGTATTTGACGGAAATTGCAGCATTATGGTTTAGACAGCTGGGAAGCGGCTCTATTGGAACATGGACCGATTTGACTGAGAAGTTTATGAGGCAGTTCAGAGTTCACATTTCGAGACCCAAGAATGTGATGAGTTTGGCAGCACTAAAGCAAAGAACGGGGGAATCTTTGAGGAATTTTCTGACGTGATTCAATGCAGCGGCAGCATCGGTGGATCGACCAGATCCATCCATGGTTTTGATGGCAGCCGTATCTGGCATACCTGATGGAACAAAATTTAAAAATTCACTAACAAGGGATCCGCCTATGGATCTAGGAGAATTTTATCATGAGGCTGAAGGATTCCTGCGATTAGAGGATGCAAATGTTGAAAGAGAGGAAGGAGAGGGAACAGAAGTTTATGCAGTCAAAGGCGGAAATCCTCCCGAAAGAGATTCAGGCAAGGATAAAGAAAAACGAAAAGCCAAGGATAGCGATAATGGACCAAAGCGATCATGAAAAGAACTGAGATTTACTTCTTATTCAGAGCTGAGTGAAACCTTGGAACGGATCTACCAGGACACCAGGGGGCAGATTCCTTATCGGAAGCCAATGAGAAGGAACCCGACCAGCAATGAGAGGAAATCAGACAAGTACTGCGTATTCCATGAGCTAAGCGACCACAGTACCAATGATTGCAGGCACTTGAGGGATGAAATAGAGGGACATATCCGGAATGGCATGCTATCGCAATATGTAAGGAGGTGAGCCACAATGGTGGAGCAAGAACAACCACCACCTGCACCAACTGGGAACGGCTTAGGATCGAGGCATCAGCTTGTCATCAACTGATTGAAATAATGATGAATAAGTAGCAAACTCCACACCAACACGATTAAGTCATTTACACATGTACAGGATCGCGAACGATCCTCAGGCATGCTCTGATACGACTGCCAATCGCGTCAGTGTAGGTGTTTGCACTTTGACGTTTCTGTTTTACTTTTGTTTTCTATTTCACACGTTTGAACTTGATTTTGTTGAACATTTCTATTGTAATACTTATTTTGAATGAAAATCCGCTATTTGTGATTCCATAACGGCTAAGCTACTTACACATGTATGGGATCACGAACGATCCTCAGGCATGCTCTGAGATGTCGATAAACCGCCATAACAAGCAACTTAGAAACTCACTCGAACGTGAAATCTAACGTTAATGATACCAAGTCCCATCCCCGGGCACACATAATTCACCGCGAACGGCACCCGACCGCGAACGGTCACAACACGCTGCGAACGACATCCGACCGTGAACGGTCACAATTCGCCTCGAACGGCACCCGACCTCGAACGGTCATAATTCGCCTCGAACGGCACCCAACCGCGGACGGTCATAACTCGCCGCGAACGACACCCGACCACGAACGGTCACAAAACGCCGCGAACGGCATCCGACCGCGAACGGTCACAATTCGTCTCGAACGGCACCCGACCGTGAACGGTCACAATTTGCCTCGAATGGCACCCGACCGCGAACGGTCACATACCCCCCCCCCCCCCCCGAACGGCATACGATCGCGAACGATCACTATTCACAGTCAGATAAGATTATCAATTTCTTTGCAGGTCATTAATAGAATACGAACATCCAGCTTATCGAACTACAAAACACATCTTCCTATCGCAAGGCATGTTTTGGGGGACAAGTGTTATCCCGTCTTTTGGCAAGGCCGTGACACCAAAAAGTGGACTGAAAATCAAGAACAGTTCGTCCCAAAGATTGGTTATACACTATTTCACTATGGATAACGGTAAATTTTGTCTAAGTCCAGATTGAGCTGCAATTGACAAAACATGACAAGCTAAGCTATAAAAGCCGACGTTTCAAATTTCAAGTCAATCCGAGTTTGTATGCTCAAGATATGATCGATGCAAACTTGGGAATCAACTGTTCGTATCCATCAATCATCTACTGTTCGTATCCATCAGGCCTCAACTGTTCGTATCCATCAATCCTCTACTGTTCATATCCATCAATCCTCTACTGTTCATATCCATCAATCCTCTACTATTCGTATCCATCATTCTTCTGTTGTTCGTATCCATCAAGTGCAACATCGATGGAGTACGAACAGTGCAACATCGATGGAGTACGGACAGTGCAACATCGATGGAGTACGAACAGTGCAACATCGATCGAGTACGAACAGTGCAACATCGATGGAGTACGAACAGTGCAACATCGATCGAGTACGAACAGTGCAACAGTGATCGATACGAACAGTGCAACATCGATGGAGTACGAACAGTGCAACATCGATCGAGTACGAATAGTGCGACAGTGATCGATACGAACAGTGCAATAGTGATCGATACGAACAGTGCAACGAACAGTGCAACAGTGATCGATACGAACAGTGCAACATCGATGGAGTACGAACAGTGCAACATCGATCGAGTACGAACAGTGCAACATCAATGGAGTACGAACAGTGCAACATCGATTGAGTACAAACAGTGCAACATCGATCAATACGAAGGAGACAGCCTTCGAAAAACACAAACTTGCATCGATCATATCTCACAACCTACAAGTCTGAATGCTACGAAATTTTCACTGAAGCTTACGTACAACCTAAAGAATGTTCATGCTCAATTTCGACTCGATTGTGCAAAATCTTGATCGATACAAAATTCGTTCATATCGATCACAGATCGAGTGCAAACAACATGGGATCGATCATGTGGGTCCGCCCACATGCCAGAAGAGGTCTCCCGAGATCTAAGCGAGATATTTGCAGCTACGCCTATAAATAGTAACCTAAAACCTACATAAAAGGGACTTTTTGGCTCTTCTACGTCCAGACTCTACCGGATTCATCATTGTACTCGGATTTTGCTATTGTAATCAGTTGTAACTCGTTGTAATCAACAAGCAAACTTCAATAAAATTATCAACTTCAAAGTGGACGTAGGCCGGATTGTTGAACCACTATAAACCCTGTGTTCTTTACTGCGTTCATCTAAATTTTCTGAGTGTTCTTCATTTTTAATTCTCTACATACTTGTTATCTATGATTGTGAACTGGTGCTTTCATTGGCAATTGGGTGTTTGTGATCAATTTTGGCGCAAACAATTACATTATTTTAAATGCATACGTAATTATGGGAATATTTAAAATAACATAAATTAGTTCGTTATCTCAATATTGTTGCAAGTAAAACAGAAATAGTAATGTTAAGTGCTGGAAATAATAAGACACATAGGGAATTTACGTGGTTCGAATGCCAAAGAATCCTACGTCCATGGGTAAAATTTCACTTTCTTCCTTCTTGATTCTTAGTACAAACAAAAATGGCAGATAGTACAAGTTTTTCATTTTGTATGTTCAAAAAGAGTAAAGTTAAAATCCCTCTTTTCTACTACAGTGCCATATTCATTTATAGTACATGGAGATTCACGTGGATTTCTAACGTCATTCTTCTTCCCTCTTGATTCTTACCATTGGATTACGCCACATTTCGAACATCCATTTTGCCTATTTGATACGCGTGGATCACTAACGCGACCTTTGGTGAGAACTTGTGATCTGAGCGGTTGGACTTTGAACATTGGCGGGAAATTAGAAATTGAAGCAGGAATGTTCGGAATTAAGGCGGGAAAACCCAAATTTGAATAGATTGTGCATTCCCTATTCTACAAAGCAACAGGCCTATGGACCGTGCACTTGTGTAGATGAAGTCACAATGGTGAACTGCCTCTCTTTTCGGGGAGTGCTATATCATTTTCAATGCCTTGGAACTTTGCTTTACTTTTTGTGAATCATGCCCTCATTATGCCCGAGGTAGTGATGGCGTTTAGCCTTTAAACTGCGCCCGTACTATTGAAGCTATATTGCACTTTCCAATTTGCGATGTTAGTGTAGTATAGTGTTGGGTTTGGTTGAAGTTGAGCTTCTTGGCTTAGCAAATGAGACCGGGCTGCTATTTTGAAGGGTGATTGCCTTGCTTGAACTTGTTCTAAACCGCTCTCTCCATTAGAGGATGCGCTATCGCCTTTGTCTTTGAGCTAGATTTAATGATCTTGGAGACGAGGTTGGGATCTCTTTGCTTGCCTTTGAGGAATGATGTTTGGTTCTTGGTCGTGGAGCATTTTTTTTCCCATCATCTTATCCCTTGAATCTTTATGTTTGTGGTTAGTGTATTTAAGGTTGCTGCACTGTTTTCTCACATCGAGATGGTGGCGCGTTCTTTATTGATTCGATACTGACATAGGGTAGTGGCGATGTCATATCACATCAACATTGGGTTGCAACGCACATTTCCGACTTTCTGATAAAAAATTATGGCGTTCACATGCCATTTTTAGATGTTAGTTTAAGATTGCGGCACATCCTCATTTGCATTTAGCCGCTTATGAGGTTGTGCCACAGTTTTGTGTCATTGTTGTTGCTTTTAGGGCCACAGCACAGTTTCTACGTTATTTGGAAACTATGCCGCAGTTCTACCTGCTAAAGAAAGTGTGAAGGTCGTAGATTGGTCCCTGCATTTTTAGCCTTTTCAGGCTATAGTGCCGAAGCTACGATCAATGGGTGGGTGCAGTCATTATATTGACCACTGCCGAAAGATTTTGGATGCAGTACTATTTGGATTTCGTTTTTGCTTCCTTTTTGCATTTCAACTCCTATTATGGAGGCAATTCGTTCGGGCTTGGTGCTGTTATTAATTCCTCTTTGTTAACGTTTGGAAAATATGAGTATAACACTTGCTCTCTATGTTTGGAGAGATCGTAGAAGTGTGTGGACTAGTCTCTACTCTTATATTTTCCATGCAACCCATCACTTCTATCTTTTCTCTTCCTTCCATTCAAAAGAAAGAAAACATCTTTATAGCATTTTCGTATTTAATGCTCAGGTACACGTGACTTTTCTTTATTGGTCGGTCTTCTGAAAATCTTTACTTTTAGTCTTTTCGACTTCTAAGAAAATCTGTATTGGTTCTTTCGTTAATCTTTTCCGCCATTAATCAATTAACATTTTGAGGATTCCTCATCATTTCGATTTAGTGGCTGAGATTTTTATCGAGGTAAGTATATATCTTTCTGCTTCTCCTTCTTCATTCTTTTCATGCTTTCAAATACAAAGAAAAATCCTAGCTGCTAATTTTGTGTTCTTCAAGAATCACTCATTTTCCAAACCAAAGGGTATATTTCTTTTCTTTCTGTTTTCCTTTATTTTCCCCAAACCATTAGCGATTATTGATAATTTGATCCAATATATTCTTTTTGATATGGCAACCACTCCGTCTCTCCTTATCTTTACCATCTAGAATGTCTAAATTAAGGGAGGTAGGGAGTTTTAAGTCAAATCTGGTTCAAGGGTTATGTAGGTAGAGTTCTTGAGCCTCATGATCGTGTCCACATGCCTCAAGATGGCTTTATTTCTATCACTACTAAACATATTCAATATGGACTTTATCTTCCTCATAACCAAATTCTTCATGAATGGTTATCCGCCATTGGTCTCATACCCATTCAACTTGCTCCTATTTCTTATACTCTCCCGATTGCTACATTCATTCTCTATGTTGAAAAGAGCATGCCTCCCTCTTGTGATGAACTCCATTTCTTATTCAATATCCATAAGATTCATTCTGGGTGATTTTGGGTTCTACTATGCTCAAGCAAAAATCTCAGTTCTTACGTCTATTCCTCATAAAAATCCAAAAGTGGACCGATCAATATTTCTTTATTTTGAATCTTGATAATTTTCCTTCTGTTTTTCAACCACACCCCAATCGTTCTCTCTTTACTGATGAGGCTACTACATCATTTAAATCTCCTAGACAGGCCATCCTGGATTTAAGGGAAGATGAGAGGAAGACAATTTTATTTCTAATTGAGTCGCAACTATGGAAATACAGTTTTTTGCGCGCTAGGCACAAAATTTCTCCTTCTATCTTTAAATTTTCTTCTCCTTCAGATAAACCTAAGGGTATAATTCTCTAAAAAAGATAAAATACTTTTTATTTTCAGTTCTTAACTCTTGTAAGAATGTTTACTAATCTTAGGATTTCTTTTACATGCAAGTGAAATGGCCGGTGACGCTGATGCATTTCTCGATCTTAAGAAATCGGCAGCGATGAAGAGGAAAAAGGAAAAGTGGAAGTTGGATAGGGGTGAGGCTTCTGACCAGACCCTCAAGAAGCCTACTACGCCTTCCTCTTCTTTCCTCAAAGGTGCTTCCTATCCTGCCGCCTCTCTAATCCTTTTGTAATTACAACATCTGCTTTCTGCCCTTACCTAACAGTATTGTTACGGATCTCGTCGAGAGGTTAGGATGTGTCATCTTAGACAACTTAACAAATAATGCTTCTACTCTACAATCTTATCCTCTTGCACTTCCACTTCCTGTGCTTCCCTTCTTCAAGCTTGTCGTTGAACCTGAAAGATCTTGGACTTACGAATGTAATTTCTTTTCCTTCTTTATTTAATGGTGGTTTACTTGGTCAATTCTCACCTGACTTTCCCTTACTTTGTAATAGATAGAGGCCTTAGCAGTTGAGTTTTAAAAGAGGGGAAATATGGTCAGATTGCATCCATTGCTCCTACTCCTAAGCTCGAGGTAGACCTCGCTGTGGCAACTTCCGAGAAAACAAAATTTAAGGAAGAGTTTAAGGCCAAGTGAGTGAAAGCTGAAAAGGCAGAGGAGGCAACGAAGGTGGATACAGCCTTGGTGTTGAAGGGTCAAGAATTTGGGAGAAAGTAAAGACGTTGGAGGAATCCAAAAACAAGCTTTCATGGATCACTTACTGCCTGCTTTACCAGCTATATGTCATAGTTCAACGTCAATTCTCTATCGAGGTTGGCCTTAGCTTCCCGGAGGACCCCAAAAAGATCAAAGACGCTCTCACTTACTGCAGGGTTGAGTGGGCTAAGGAGCTAGCTGTGAAGACTGTTTCCCTTTCTGCTTCCCATGGTGCTTCTTTGCCGCCAGATAATGAGGATGCAGGGTCCAAGGAAACTGAGGTCACCTCAATTCCTCGAGCTCATGTAATCACTTAACCTTTGTAAATGATCTTTTCTACTCAAACTTCTTAGCATGTAATAAAAATGAATTCAATACTTGATTTTGTTGTGGTTAATTTCCTTTATTGTTGTTCTATTTTGTTACTACACTATGAATGGTCGCGTCATCTTCGTTTATTTATTCTTTATAGTTTTCTAAGGAAGTAATATTTAAACTCATGAAGGAAAGCATGGAGAATCTCCAAACCCAGACCGTAGATCATCTTGGTCTTAGTGCAGCAATGATTCGCAAGTGTGAAAAAGAATCAGATGAGTCATTCATACAACTTAGAGAGGAAACCCAACATTTTTTTCCAAAATCGACAAAGTAGTTAAAGAGAAAGAAGCTCTTGGTGACTTTTTACTGCGCCGGTGGCAATATACTTTAGAAAGTGGTTCCTTCCCTCCCGATAGTTGTCACTTGGAATGGTTTAGGCATAGACTTAGCAATCTAGCTTAGGAATAAGCGCGGTGAATCATTGTTATTTTTGTACAAGAGTTAGTCACATAAGATATGAAATTAGACTTTTTGTTTTTTTGGGACTTAGCTTAGTGTAATTTGATTTTATTTGAAATAGGTTCCTACTATTACAAACTAGGTCAATCTTTGTGGGCCTCTACCCGAGCCTAATGGAGCCTTTATATCCAATGAACCTTCAGTTCCCACCATTTACGGCCTAGGTGACACAGGTGTGTATGAATTTAAAGTGGAGGCTGCGACTTCTACTCAGGCCTTGGAGGAAGAAAATATCAATTTAACACTTACTAACGAAGGGCATGATAAAGATTTAAAGGATGCCCTTTCTAAGCTTAAGGAAGCTAAGGATGCCCTTGAGTGTCGGTACCAACATAATGTCAAACTATGCACTAAGCTTGAGGTCGCAAATTCAAAGGTGGTCGATCTACAACAATAATTGAAGGAAGGTGGGATTGTCTATGAAGCTGAGATTAAATATCTGAAAAAAACTGTTGAAAGTTTGTCTCTTCAGGCTGCCTAACAATATGAAGAGAAGGAAGGTGTCAAATGAGGAGAGGAGGCAGAAGGTTTAAGCTTAGACGCGGCCCTCACTGTTCTGCTGGTATGGATCCTACATTAGCGGACGAATAGAGGAAGAAGTTGGAATTACACTTCCATGGTAAGCTTGAAGAGATGGAAGCTCACTATAAGCAGCAGATGGAGCAACATGGGTTGAAGATGCTTCCTCGCTCATAGAGGAAAGGGTGGGTGAAGGAAGTTCTTAAGTACTTTGGTGGCTTTTCTAGAAACTCTAAGAATACTGGGCTGAACTAATTGATACTTTAGAGAAAACAAGAAAGGATGTCGTGCTCAAGATCTACGAGCTTGAAGATTTATTGCAAGAAGCTCAACTTGCCTCCATTGTCATTGCAGCAACAGTAAACGTGCCCAGGGAGGTCGGATTGCCAACCTCGCAGAGAAGCTCATAAGCGAGAAGGTCAAAAGTAAGATGAGAAGATCGCCTTCCAATGCGTCGTTGACTTTTTTCCTATTTCTATGCCACTTGATCTGAACTTCCTTTATAATAAAGAAGGTTTTCAGGTGACTACAGAGGATCCAACAGACCATTGGGCAGCACTAATTATGATCCAAGGAATACTTTTCACATCATAACAGACCCTCCTCTAGCCAGCATGCCTTAGATTTGATATTCTACAATTAGCACGGTATTTTAGGATCCTATAACTAAGGACATTTTTGAAAAACCATTAGGGTACTATAAAAAGAAAATATTATTATTACTTTTATTCTTTGAAAGGAATGTAAGTTTCTTATGAATTTTTCTAGGAATGCACCCCCTTTTTCAGAACTTTATTGGCCTAGGTTCGTTTGATTTTTCACCCTTGCATTACTGGGCAACGTTCAGAGAGAGAACAGACTTGGGGAAGAAGCTCAGATCATCTCTGATTCTGATTCTAATTACTGAACTAGAAGGATTATTGAAAGGCACTGAAGGTGCCTATAAGATTTTCTATGGAGTTATGATCAAGGTACTGAATGACGACCTTGACAAGTTGTTTCTTTAGGTCGCTAAGCAAGCTAGTGCAGGAGATGATCTTATTATGTCCTCGGCCTTCAATGCTATAGCAAGGGCTGGTGCTGCCCTTTCACCTCCGTCTAGGGCTGATCCTGATGTTATTTTCTAATGGATATAGGATTTGAATAAATATTCATGAGTTGAAGAATTACTATAGAAGGGGCTCATTTTCGGCCTCTCAAGCGAGTATCAATGATTCCTCTGAGGGTGGGTTTGAATCGTAGCATAGTTTATTTTTTTACAAGCCAAAGCTTTGGACTTAACTTTTTATGTAACTTTACGTGATAATAATTTACTTTCACTTGTGATGTGTGTGCAAATGTGAGGAATCATGAAGATATGAGCAAACCTCGGTAAATATTAGTAAATCTTAGTTTTTTAATACTTACCTAGCGAGCTTTATATGTTTTCTGGAATCATACATAATTTATAAGTTGCACCACATTCCGTGCATAGTCTTTCTTTGCCATTTTTAATCAATTGTTTGCGCAGTACATGCTTTCTGAACTTGATCTCTGACGTTCATTCCTTGTCATGCACTTGACATGGTCTGCCCCACTGCTGGAGGATGGATTGTTTATTATTCGTAGGCTTGGTGTAGTCTACCCCATTATTCTAGGGTGGACTATATTTTGATTATGAAATAAGGTCGTGTATTTTACAACCTTTTACTTCATATGCATGGTTTTTCGTGCTGGTTCAGACCATATAATATCCTTATGTCCAGCGTAACTATTTGGTTGAGAAGCTAGGTCGTGTATAATATAACCCAATGTTATTAGCTATGTTAGTGAAATTAACACGTAGAAATTTTTATACAGGTTCGGGCCATCTAATATCCCTACATCATGTTCATTGTATTACTATTTTTCATAATAATTATAATGTTTCTTATACAAGCAATGCTCTGAATTCCATGTTCTCGGGACTAGATTTACTTCAGGTTTCGATATCCGTTATGCCCCGTTCGCTAAGACCTCTGGTACAACTAGAGGACCCTCTTAATTCAGGCTCAGAGCCCCATCTACTGGGTCTTTGGTGTTGGCCATTGCTCTTCGCAACACTAGGTCTCCCTTGCAGAAGTTTCTCTCCTAGAGGCTAGCATTGTAACTTTTTGCCATCCTTTGTCGGTATGCAGTAGATCGAACTACTGCCTCATCTCTTTTTACTTGAATAAGATCTAGGGAGACTTCCTTTAATTTTTTGTTCTACCTTACTGTATATGATATTTTTTATGGGATTTTTGCTTCCAGAGGAAGCATAGCGTCATAGCCGTAAGTTCAGGAGAAAGGAGTATGGCCAGTTGGATATCTGGATAAGGTCCTATAGGCCCATAGTATTAAAAACAACTCCTTCACCCACTTCCCCTTTACCATTTGCAGTCTTTTCTTGACCAACTTCTTGATAGTTTTGTTTGCTACTTCGATCTGCCTGTTTGCCTATGGGTGCACGACTAAGGAGAATCATTTTATTATCTTGTTCCTTTCATAGAGATCTACAAACTCCCTGCTTTCAAATTGGGTTCCATTATCTGAAATTATCTTGTAAGGGATCTTGAACCTAGTGATTATGTTTCTTACCACAAAAGTGACTATCTTCTTCACGATGATCGTACCTATGGATTCTGCTTCTATCCATTTGGTGAAGTAATCTATTGCCACTATAGCATACTTTACCTCTTTCTTTGACATGGGAAGCAGACCTATCAAATCTATACCCTACATGTCGAATGACCATGGGCTGGCCAATGAGATGAGCTCGTGGGAAGGCGGCCTTGGGATACATGCGAACCTTTGGCATTTGTCAGATTTTCTCATATATTCCTTTACATATTGAAGCACTATGGGCTAGTAGTAACCATGCCTCAATACCTTCTTAGCTAATATGGCCCCTCCGAAATTATCCTCGCACTGCCCTTCATGTACTTCGCTCATGACCCGTAACCCTCTTATTTGGAAACGCATCTAAGATAAGGGGTAGAGTACCCTCTCTTATATAATATGCCATCAAAGGGCCTGATATCATATTTTTAGGCTTCATTTCTGTTTGGGGTTATGATTCCGCCAATTAAGAATCATTTGATAGGGGTCATCCACGAGTTTTCTTCTACCTATTGAGATGTAGGCATGGTCGGAGACTGCTCTCGATTTTCCTCTATTTTCTATTCATGAGCTTCTCAGATTATGGCTCGTTAGGCCCTAGTGAGGACCAGTATTTGATTAGCTTCAGTGATGCTTGGTTCTGCTTGATGCCCAATTAGAGCAACCTTCATTTCATTTGCTACCTTTTTGCTAGCGAGTTTTGTTAATGAATCAGTAGAAGAGTTGTTCTCATATGGAATTTGCCCTATATCAAACTATTCGAACTGCTCTAATAATTTATTAGAAAGTTCCATGTATTTAGCTAGAATTGACACTTTTTCTTGGAAATTACCCTGCATTTGGTTCATAACTAACTGGGAATCACTATGAATTTTAATATGGGTTACCTTCGTTGCACAAGCCATCCTTTAGCCTACGTGGAGACCCTCATATTCCGTTATATCTGTAGCTTTGAATCCAAACTACACTACTCCGCATAGTTTCTACTCTTCTGGAGTAATCAATACATATCCAATTCCTACTTCCTGTTCATTTGATGCTCCATCTACAAATAATTGCCAAAACTGCAAAGTGGGTGCTATTTCCTTAAAGGGCTCAATGGGTAATGTGCATTCCACTATGAAATCTGCTAGTGGTTAACCTTTGATTGCTGTTCTCGAACAATAAGAGATGTCATACTAACTGAGCTCCATTGTCCATTTTATCAAGCGGCCCGATGTTTTTGGTTTCTTTAGTATCTGCTTAGCGATTTGTCAGTAAGGACTTTGATGAGATGTACTTGAAAATAGGGCTGCAGCTTCTTGTCGTGAGAAGTAGGTTGTAAGCTAGCCTTTTAATAATTGAATAGTTCAGCTCTGCTCCTGAAAAACACTTGCTTGTGAAGTAGATGGGTCTCTAGGTCCCCTCATCTTCTCAAACCACTGCAACACTAATAGCTTTATCAGTTACGGCTGAATATACATATAAACCCTCACCTATTACTGTTACATCCGCATTTCCTGGCCCCTGTTGAAGGTGATGCAAGCACCTAACCGAAAAAGGCTGCTCTCACAATAAAAGTTAGACTACAAGAAGAGGAAGCAAAGAATAAGGAGAAGTTTAGAGAGTACTATGCTTAGAAATCTTAAGACAACGACAGAGATTCAAAGGCTGCGACGGTCCCTTCAATTCTGGTGTTACATTATGATACTAAGCCCGAAAACCTGAATTGGTCATAAAGTGTAGAAAACAATCTGCAATAATTATACACTGAATTGTAGCATAACCCAGAAGTGACACAAGATGGAGATATTGCGCTACTACACTAAAAGTTGCACTAATAACGCCAAAGTAGAACGTATCCCCCTTGAAAAGCTATATGCAAATGGTAATGTGCTGCACTTATAAATAAATGAACAAAAATAATAAGTCCGCGTTAATAATCTTATATCAAAAGGATATAGGGATGCACTAACCTTTTTGTTTGACACTAAAAGATGGAATATCACCACAGTTCAACAGCAAAGCCATGCCAACAAAGAAGTTCGCCGCCATTAGAATAGGCCAGTAAAGAAGTGTGTTACCATCAGAGTAGGCTAATAAAGAAATGCACTGGAAATAACAAACACAAGAGCACAAAGAGAGGGAAAAAGAAGAGGACCATGCTACAATGAAAAGGCCAATTAAGCCCTAACATTATTCCTAAAAGCTTACACATTGCAAACACTTTCAATTCCAGATATGTACTGCGCTCACTAGGGACTCCCTAAGCAATACCATGCATAATCAAAAGCATTCCAAGGGCCGAGCATAGGGCCACTCAAACAACGCTCCAACGTAGGTCCACACTTGAGTAAATAGCAAAGACATGGGCTTCCTTAATCAATAACCTGCGTAGTCCAACACTAAGAGCAGTTCAACATAGAATTACAAAAGGCGACCACCCTCATAAATGGCGAATCGGCCTCTCTTACCAAGTATTGCAACTTGACTCTGAATATCTCCATCTCCAAAGCAGTACCATGCAAATGTGACACACTAAATAATATAATTCAACCTTGTGAGTACCAACAATGCACAAGGCAGAACAAAGGCCCAACCCATAACACCCTTATGGCAAAGATTATAAAGGAGGCACAGTTCACCCCAAAGAAGGGAAACAACGAGTTACGCTCTCATTCATGCAAGGAGACAATGCATGGGTCATTCACCCTTAAGGACGGAAAGGCAAAGCTCGTCTAAATTTAGGGTCTCCCGCCTCAATTTCAAGCATTTCTGCTTCAAATTCCCCACTAAATCTCAAAATTCAGCCACTCAAATCATAGTTTTCCGCTAAAGACACGTCAGAAATTCGTGCACATCAAATGAATGATACAAGTGGATAGCACATGGCATGATCCCTAGGCGGAAACCAGAGCAGCGGAAAAGGGATGTGGAAATCCATATGCATCTTTGTACTATAAATAGAAAAAGCATTGTAGTAAGAGAGAGATCTTTTTTCCAATTCGATATTTTTTAATGTTAATGACGACAAATTATGTACTCTCTGCCATTAATATTCGTACAAGTAATATAAAAGAAGAAAGTGATATTTCCCCATGGACGTATGATTCTTTAACATTCGAACCACATAAAATGCTCTATGTCTTTACCTTTTTTTGCATTTTTACTTACTTAGATTGTAGTGGTAGATTCATTTTTACTTAAATTAGATATCAATTTGATTTGACATTTTAACAAACAGTTAAAGTGAAACTACTTGATTGTGTAAGCTTCCGGCAACATAATTACTATCTAAAGGAAAATTTAATATTACTTAAATATATGAGTACTCTCCTCATTAGAGGACCACTCTTTCATCAAAAATATATTACTTAAATTTGTTGATTCTAACTAACGAAAGTATGTTATAATTATATCGTGATCATATGAGGTGTTGTGAGATCGAAATGTCTCATCAACATTTTTAGCGCTAGAAAGAGGAACTGAACCTCCGATTAACCTTTCCAGCAAACCTTACCCCTATTTCTCTTTTACCTTAAATCCTATATATTCCTCCACTCCCCTTGCATAAAAACAGTTACACATGGCTTCAAAAACCTCAAAGAAGCCAGTCATAGTGTCAAAACCTCAAACTAAAGCGGAAGCTTCAACTGAGGCCCCATGGATCCGATTCTGACTATGCTTCATTCCTTCACAAGCTAAATAAATCAATGAATGAGCAGGCTAGAAAAGACAATGGCCCAATATACTGCTCTTAGACTAGCCTCCCCACTACGTTCCATAGCTCACCACTATCACTTGCCAATTACGCTAACTACACAGCAGGCGAGTGAAAACGGATTCCTAGAAATGGGAACGGTGATGTTGCCTAGAAAACTTATGTCAAACTAAAAAGTAAAATCCAGGCTAACCCTCAAATCAAATCAAAGTCTGTTAATATAAACCCACTACTGTTGACAAAACAGGCCCAGTTTTCCTTCGATGATGATTCTATTTCAGTGTACGGGGGCAATTCGTCCCAGATCGACCCTAGGGAAGATGAAATCCATCAATTAAAAGCCCATAGAGAAGCTGGTAAAGATTTGCCAGCAAAGCACCAGAGAGAATGTAGGAGAAGAGCATTCTTCTCCATTCAATGAGATTATCATAGAGGCAGACTTCCCTGACAACTTTAAAACACCTTTAATTGACATGTTCGATGGAACTACCAACCCCGATGAACACATTTGCACTTTTGAGTATTAAAGGGACATTTTAAAGGTAGGAGAATGGCCTGATGCAAGCTTTTCTCTGTTTACTTAGTCTTTGCAGCCTCCTGATGGTCAGATGGTTCAGACCAGGGGAGGTTCGATCTTGGAGACAATTATTGGCATATTTTCTAAGGAAATTCAATTTGGGGAGAGAAGCTTCCCCGAATGTAAATACTATGTCATGTGTAAAGCAGGGTGAAAATGGAAGCCTGAGCAACTTCTTTAAAAGCTTCAAAGCCGAGTCACTCTGGATCGGTGTGACTGGTAAAGAAGCATTGCTAATGGCGGCGCATGTCGGGATAAGAAGAGGAAAAGCTATTTGGGATAAAAATAGCAGAAAGTCATATCATAGCACGAAGGCTTTCTATAAAAGAGCAGCTGGCTATATTACAATGGAAGAGGCCAAATCTGCGATGCAACCTTAGAGAACTTTTGCCCCCAGCTATGAGAAGAAAAAAAGGTCAGAACGGTATCATCCACTTGCGAAACGACAAAAGGAATTAAATATCACCATAAAAACTTCCCTTACACTCTTGGATAGATATATGAGATCACCAGGAATGAGCTTGCATACAATGTACCGAACAAGGGGGAAAATGAAAAAAAGAATTAGGGTAGAGCATACTGTCGCTTCCACAGAGCCAACGTCTACTATACTGATAACTGCAAACATTTAAAAAACAAGATAGAAAGACTGACCCAAAAAGGATACCTGGGCAGCTTTTGGAAAACCAACAATGAGAATGGGGCCATAGACCTTACTCCCTACCCGAATGAAAACTAGGCAGGAAATCCCTCAAATCTCGTAACCTCAATTTTGGGTAAACCACACCTTGTTGGAACAAGCAAGAAAGCACGAGAGAAGTATGTACAAGAGGCCAAAACAGAATAGGTGACAATCATCCATATCAAGCAAAAGCCAATGTAGGAAATAGTTTTCATAGCAGTTGATGCAGCAGGAATCATTTTCCCACACTAGGATCTGCTCGTAGTCACGGTGCAGATTTTGAATTGCACCGTGAAAGAAGTCTTTATAGATTCTGGAAGCTCAGTCAATGTAATTTTCAAGTCAGCATATGACCAGATGATCCATTTGAAATTCTAAAGCCCAGTACTAAGTCGATTTACGGCTTCAACAACATAGCAACTGTTCCCATTGGATCAGCACGCCTGCTCATCATAGCCAGAATAACACATCTACATAAATTATTCTATGTAAGTTTCTTAATCATTGACTAGCCATCACAATACAATGCCTTCCTAGGGAGACCCACACCGATAGACTTGGGGGTAGTTATCTCTCAAAAAGACCTGCTTATAAAATTCAACACTCCTACGGGAATAAGATCCGTGAGAGGAGAGAAAGTTTAGTAAGGGAGCTATACAATTTAAATCTAAAGTCTAGCAATAAAATTGTTCTGAACTACTCTATTGTCTCTTCTGACATTTGCGATAATTGCCATAAACAAGAAATTAAACCAACTCAAAAAAAACCATGTCCCTACCAAGGGCCAGTATTGATGCTGAAGTAAGTCCTCGTGCAACCACAACAAGAGAAAAAGGACATATATGCACATGAATGGCATTGATGAATATAATTCGGTCTACATGTAGTGCTTCTCCGAAGAGGCCCAAGCACTCTCATTAAATTCTCAACCAAAGGAGAAAACATAAAGTGAGATGGATCCGAGATTAGGAGTGATGAAGAAAGAATTAAAGCTAGTAGATGACCTCGAAGATGTACAAATATATCCAAAACACCGCACAAAGGTTCTCAAGATAGGGAAGAATCTCAATGCAGATGCCCGAGTTGAGCTAATAGACTTCTTGAAGAGATCAACGGATGTATTTGCATGGACCTATTCAGACATGGTAAGAATAAACCCAGCCATCATCCGACATGCATTTAACATCGATCCTGATGCCTATCAAGTCAGACAAAAGCGCAGAACCTTAGATCAAGAAAGATATAATGCTATGCACAAAGAAGTCAAGAAGCTGAAGGAAAACGTTTTCATTAGGGAAGTGTACTACCCAAAGTGGATCGCTAACCTAGTACTTATAAAGAAACCCAACGGAAAGTGAAGGACCTGCATAGATTATACCATGCTCAATAAGGCCTGGCTAAAGGATAACTTCCCCTTACCCAGAATCGATCTATTGGTAGATGCAACTAGCGGACATGAATTGCTCTCTTTCATGGACGTATATATCCAATTCCTGCCCCCTATTCATTTGATAGATCTCCTCCCACGGTTACCTATTGGTAGATCTATTGGGTTTAAAGTGACCAACAATGTAGCAGAATATGAAGCTCTCCTCCCACGGTTGCGAATGGCTCAGTTATTGAAGGTAACCTATATAAAAATTTACAACAATTCCCAATTAGTTGTAAATCAAGTGCAGGGCAATTACCAAGAAAAGGAGCCAACCATAGCCAAATATGTGGAACTTTCTAAGAAATTGCAAGAGTAGTTCAAACAATTTAGTATAGAACAAATTCCATGTGAGAGTAGTTATTATGCTGATTCGTTAGCTAAACTTGCAAGCACCAAAGTGGCAAATGAAATAAAGGCGGTTCTAATAGGGCATTAGGCATAGCCAAGCATAACAGAGGCTAATCATGTACTAGTCCTAACTCGAGCTCAACGGGTATGATATAGGGGTCCCAAGGTGAGAAAACTGAGGACGGCCCTCAACCAAACCTCTACTTCAGCAAACCGAAGAAAATACTTGGATGGCTCTATAAAAAATTCCTGCTAAATGGAATCCTAGCCCAAAACAAAAATGAAGCTCAAAAAATAAGGTATCAGGCTTCGTACTACACATTCTTTGATGGCATATTATATAAGAGAGGGTATTCCACCCCTTAGCTTAGGTGCATTTCCAAAGAAGAGAGAATGCGAGTCATGAGATAAGTACATGAATGGTAATGCGAGGACTATTCTGGGGGAGCCAAGTTAGCAAAGACAATACTAAGACATGGTTATTATTGGCCTATGGTACTCCAAGATGCAAGGGGATTTGTGAGAAGATGCGACAAATGTCAAGGTTTTGTGAGTATCCCTGGACAGCCACCCCACGCGCTTATCCCATTAGCTAGCCCATGGCCCTTTGATATATGGGGTATAGACTTAAATGGGTCCACTTTCTATATCAAAGGAGAAGCAAAGTACGCAATAGTGAAATTGACTACTTCGCTAAATAAGTGGAGGCGGAACCCTTAGCTACGATCACAGGAAAGAATATAGTCACGTTTGTAGTGAGAAACATAATAACTAGATTTGGAATCCCCTACAAGATATTCTCTGACAATGGAATCCTATTTGAGAGCAAAGAATTCACAGAGCTCTATGAGCGGAATGACATAATTTAAAGTTTTTCCTCTGTCGTGCACCCACAAGCAAATAGGTAGGTCGAAGCAGCAAATTAGACTATCAATAAGTTTCTTAAGAAAAGGTGTAGAAAGTAAAAGGGAAGTGGGTAGAAGAATTATCTCCAGTATTATGGGCCTATAGAGCTTTGACCAGATCTCCAACTGGCCATACCCCTTTCTCATTTACCTATAGATATGTGGCCATGCTCGCGATTAAACTAGAAGTCCCCTTGCATAGAAGGATATCTTACACAACAGAGAAGAGTAGAAAGGCAAAAGAAGCTGCCCATGACCTCATTCAAGAAAGAGGGGATGAGGCAGCAATGTTATCTACCACATACCGGTAAAGAATGGTAAGGAATTACAACACAAGACTCAAAGAAAGAAACTTCTACAAGAGAGATTTGGTACTGCAAAGGGTAATAGCCAACACGAAAGTCCCAGCAGATGGAGCTCTGGCCCTAACTGGGAAGGCCCATTAGTTATAGCAGAAGCATTGACCAATGGTGCGTACCGACTATCGAAATCTGATGACAACCTAGTTCTAAGAACATGGAACTCAGAGCAACTCAGATTGTATTTTGTGTAATATACATAACTCATGTAATAAACATTGTAATTGTTATGAAAAGTAATAATACAATGAACTGGACGTAGGGATATTAGATAGTCCGAACCAGTATAAAAATCTCTTTGTTAATTTCTTTGGCATAGCTGAATAATCACACTGGATGTAGGGATATTAGACGGCCCGAACTAGTTATCAAAACAAAACTGCACAAAACGCATTTCGACTTTCTCAACCAAATAACTTAATTGGATGTAGGGATATTGGACGGCCTGAACTAGTATAAAAATCTCTCTATGTTAATTCTGTTAACAAAGCCACACTAGACGTAAGGATATTGGATAGCCTGAACCAATACAAAAAACCATGTGCATGAATTGAGAAGGTTGGAAATACACGATCTGAGTTCATAATCAAAACAACAGTCCACCATCAAGTAGCAGGGTAGACTATGCCAAGTGCACGACATGATTCAAAAACCAAAGGCAACATTCAGGAAGCATGAACTATGTAGACAACAAATTCAAAGATGGCAAGGAAGAAACAACTCATGGGATACACAAAAACTACCAAAAAAAGATGCGATTCTAGAAATTATTTAAAGCTTGCCAGGCAAACATCAAAGAACAAGGACTTTCTTATATTATATAGTCCTGTTAATATACACTGAAGATCTGCGCATATTTACACATCCAATACTTCTACAAATAGTTTAAAAGTACAAAAGAAAAATACCAAGCTATAATAAAAAAACAACATCACAGATACGACTCAAATTCGAAGGAAGAGTCAGTTATAATTGTTCTTCGATGATGTGATATGTGGGATGGTATTGCAAGGTATGGAGGAGAGCTACCCTTAAGTTAGAGAGCAAGAGATGGGTCATTCAATTCGGTGATAACAACCGATGAGCGACTTGGAGCAACATGGCCATAAGCGATCCAAGGGTTGTAATTAGCACCGGCCTAAGCATCACCATAGTCATGCAGATCAAATTCATAATCCGCACGACTATATTGGAAGGTTAGATTGAGCCCTTGCCAAAAATGAGTGAAAACGTCAATTGCACGCTTCACACCAGTCTCCCTCATAACCCTTCCTACCTTCTCATTATGAAGCTGCTCCAACAAGGAAACCCTATCTAACCCACCTCGAGAAGTAGCAACAGCACCAAGGCGAGCCTCAGACTCAAATCTAAAAAAAATTCAAGATTGTTCACACGTCCCATAACCACTCCCTGGTTCCAATCAATCTCATCCAAAAGTCGATCCTTTGTTTTACCGGTTGTTCTGGTGTAAGGGCCAAAAAGTTCTTTTGTAGTAGAAATATAAGGCGAATTGCCACTATATGCAGTTTTTGATTCCTTTTTATAATGATCTTTTAAGTCAGCAAATTTGGCTACATAATAGTTTTTCAATTCATTCTTCTATGTAAGAATGACGTCAGGATCTATCCCAAATGGGGGAGCATGAGAAACACCAGGTTTCAAAACTGCACCCTGAGTTAAAGCTATGGAAGGAGCGTCCTCAGTGCTAATTTGCCTTGCAATTCACTTGTCTAACTCTTCAACTTTGTGTTCTAAGGTTTTAATTTCATTCATATATACGACCTTGATATTCTCCTTTGGCATCCCTTAGCAAACCTTCCAATTCTACGACCTTGATAAAGTAGGATTAAGCTTCCCATCAAGGGCTATCGTCTTCTGATCCCAATCAAAAGAAACAGTCTAAAAATCAAAAGAGCCCATACAAAGAAAAATTAAGGAGAAGTACAACTAAATAAGGAACATACATGAAATTTACAAACTTTGCAAAGAAACCTTAATTTACATAATGTGTGTACAACCTAAAGAAAGTATCAAACAATATAAAATTATAAACCCATACATAGTTATAAGTCCCTAAAATACTACTCTAAAACACTTAAAATATGCTGGCTAGAGATAGGACTGAACTGATGGGAATAGTTTTTCAGGGGTCATTATAAGCGCCTGACCAAGAATCCATTGCCCCCCGTGGCTACTTTGAAACATGCTACATTGCATAAGAAGCTCAGTTCGAGCATAGGATAGAGATAAGAAAAGATGTCCTTGGTGAGCTGCAAGAAAATCTGCCCCATTTTACTTTCAACTTTCTCTCATCTAAGTTTTTCTAAGAAGGAGTGATCCTACCCTGAGATTCACGTAAAGAATTGTCAAGCTCATAAATCTTGAGTACAGCTTCCTTCCTCATGTTCTCTAAAGTATCAATTGGCCGAGCCTTAGTTTTCTTGGTCTTTCTGGAAAAGCCACCGAAATACCTAAGAGCATTAGTCCTCCAACCTTCCATCCACGGATAGGGAGGCGCGTTTGACTCCACCCTCTTCTTTCGCTATGTCACTAAAGAAAGATTCGCTCCTGTAGGGGGTAGGAACCAAATCCGAACGGGGTTCCTCTATCATTCTTCCTTCTTCAGTACATTCCTTTTCCTTAATCTGGCATGCAAGTTGAGCAGATGGATCTTCTATGGTCTTATTCAATTTTCCTATCTCTGCCTGTAAATGACAACATTGAGTGCCTTGCCGTCTGTTAACGATTGTCACATTTCATCCAACTTCGATTCAGCTACAACAACCCCTTCGCGTAGTTTAACATTAAGTTGGTGCTGACGGCTCGGTGCATCTTTCTCACCCTTAAGATCAGCACAGGCCTCCTTTAAATCTTTCTCAAGCCTTTAATTAGCAATTGTAAGATGGATATTTCCCTCTTCCAAGGCCGTGGTAAGAGTTGACACTTCAATCTCGAATTCAGGAACACTCGCATCATCGGGGCCATGAACGATGGAGGCAGAAGAAATGTTAGATTCAAGGACTTCATTAAACTCGAACAAAAGCTCATGGGGACCAACCTAGCGGGTAATTATTAAAAGTTCAACTCAAAAAAATCGAAATGCGCTACGTTGAAATCAAAATAGGAACATGTATTATTAACTATACCATCATACGACAAATCCAACAAAACCATATACAAAAAATAATAGAAGTAAGTAGAACTCAATCCTGATGTAAATTTCTAAGCCTACGCCTAAACCATTCCAAGTAAGGGCAATTAGGTGGGAAAGAACCACTTTATAAGGTGTATTTCCATCGGTGCAGCACAAAGTCACTGAGTGCCTCCTTTTTTACCACTTGATCAATCCTGGAGAGCAACTCTTAAGTTTCATCCCTAAGTTTTGTAAAAGACTCATCTAATTCTTTCTCATGCTTATGTACAGCCGCAACACTAAGATCAAGATGATCTAGGTTTGAGTTTTGAGCCTATTCTCGCTTTCCTTCATAAGTTTAATAAACAAAACTTCATTTGAAGACTAAAAGAAATAAATAAAAAACAATGAAGATGACCTAGTCACTCATAAGATAGTAACAAAATAAAATGGCAATAAAGGAACTCTACTGTGATGAAACAAGATTAACAAGCTAACTTTTATTGCATATTGAAGAAATCTTAAAATCTACATACTAAAAATTTGAAGTATTTAAATGAGGATTTGAAGTGACCTCGATCAACTTAGCCACTTCGGCATCCTTAGACACCTTGTCATCTTGGGGCTCCTCATCCCTAATTTTTTGCATAGAAGCAGAAGGAGAGGCATTCTCCGTAGCAACCTCCTCATCCCATTTAGCCTGGCAGTAGGTAAGAGCTTTGTCAACCTTAGTCAAGTCTCCTAAAAAGTCAAGGATGACCTCGGCATCAAACTAAGGCCGAGCTGAGGCATACAGTTTGTAGACTACGGTGGAAGTACTCTCCTTAAGTCTCTTCTTCAACATGACCGGCTCCATATACATCTCCTTATGCTTGCGGTCCTTCGAGGCTAAAATCTCCTTCGTTTTCTTCTCTTTCCCCTCCTCCTTAAGGTGATGTGCATCAAAGTCTCCCAAAACCTTAGCCTTCTCGAAAGTGACCAAATTAAGACTTATTTCAAGTTCAGCAATGCGAGCCGAAGACATGACCTTCTCTCCCTCCCATCTCTTTCGAGCCTTGCTTATCAAGGCCCCAAACTAAAAAAATAAATATAATAATAAACAGGTAAGGAATAAATAAATAAGTAAAGGAAAAGAGATGGGGTGAGGGAGAAAGGAAAACACTTACATAGGACCAAGACTTTTTCATCTTGGCCATGCGATCAGAAGAGGGAAGCTTGAGAAATGGAAAGGGGAGAAGAGAAGGAGAGATGAAGTAATAGTAGATAAATTATCCAATGCGATCTTTCAATCCCTCTCAGCAGATACGACGCCCTTAGGTGAAGGAAAATACCGAGTGCATGGGTTTGGAAGATAGTACAGAGGAGAAATGGGGAGAGCTGCCGAAGTAGAAAAGGGGAGAGCCATTGAAGGAGGGGAGTGGAAATGGCTAACTTCATGGTGCTTGGGTTGGAAACTTTTTCAACAACATGCTTTCTCTTGTGGATATTCTTCTTCAGCGGCTGGCTAGGCCAAAGAAGTGCATCCAAGAGATCATCATTCATTTTACTTGTATATAAAATGAATCTCAAAGTCAGAAAAAGTTCTCGCGATGATCAAAAATATAAAAATAATAAATCTATTTTTAGCTAATTGTACCCCTAGGCTCATTCGAAATTGGGGAAAGCTTAAAAATAGTACGAAAGCATTTGTGATTTAGGTATAGAAGCGCATGTTTTACCAGCATCTCTTTAGTAAAAAAACATTTGAATTTTCCTCTCCTCTGCCCCCAATTCTAGAATACAATTCCTACGAGACTCATATGACGTGACAACATCATTAGAAAAAAGGGGCCGAGTAGGATATGGATGGAAGGAAGAAGAAAAATTATCAGAATTTGAAATAAAGAAATATAAATCGATCCATCGCTTAGTCATGCGAGGGACATACGTCAAAATCTCTTTCTTAGCTTGAGCATAATAAAAACCGACGTCGCCTCTTGAAGGACTTTTGTTGATATTAAACAAAAACTAAAGCTCCACACAAGTAGAGGTATAATCATTCTCACGTAGAGAATAAAAATGGCAATCATAAGGGAGTATAAAAAAGGAGCGAGCCGGACAGAAATATGGTCAATGGCGGCCAGCCACTGATGAAGAACTCGGTTAGGAGAAAGATAGAGATTGCATCATATATATTTGTGAACGAGGGAGGTAGACCCATTTGGAGGAGTGTCAATACCAAAGAGATGTGGGTAAAGCTAGAATCCACTTTAGTTCTGCTCCGATGTCCTTGTAAAAATGTTCTAGTTCCATTCAAAAGGTTCGATTTCAATTCCAAATTTCAAGTTCCGCGGTCCAGGATTATGCAATATATCCAAGTCTGGAATTATGAAGTTCAAAGGCTTTGAATTTTGAGATTTTCTATAATAAAATTTATTTTGACTTCGCTGTAGCGTTTTTTTATTTTCGTAAGGAAAATAAATTATAAGGACTATATTGTAAAACTCGATTCATACATAAACACACTTTTATTCTTTATATCAGAAATATACAATATCATACATAATACTAGCACACTCTTAATATTTAATACAAACTCTTAAATATAATCTCACACTCATAATATCATACACCAATATATAATATATATTTTATGGAAATTTTCTCTCATATTTTCTTCAAATAGAGCTCCTCTTTTATAGCTACAGAAGCTGTATAATTTATGCTTTCTAGGATGATGAAGTGTTACATAATAAGAACATGTAGGTTGGTGGAGATGCATTTTAGGTTCGTGAGATGCGTTTTTTTGATGGAAGATTCCATTATAGGCATAGGTAGGTAATAATTATTTTAGGGTAATGAGGTTTAAAATATGAACTGTCGAATTTCTTATTCTCCAATCTCAAGGGCTACAACTTCATCTTCACTTAGCAAGTTGTTTCCTTCCATCTGGCACTGTGAGCATTCTTCTCTTTGACCTTCTAACATGAAATATTCTTCTTGGCATTGTGTTCTAATAGGGCAAGGTTTAAGAGTTTCTAGAAAATGATTGACCATTGTTATCTTGTTGGTATAACTTTTATATTGAGAAAAACCTCATATAGCAAGATTGTCTTGTCTTCATGAACTGAACAGCAAATTCCAATGTTAATTGCTTCGGTTAAAAATTCTTCTCTATCCTGATGTCTTTCCTTTTCTTCTGAAAATTCCATCTTATCAAATATCTTGAATTCGTGTTGAGGAGATTCGTGACTTTGTGAAGTTCCCAAATTTGTGTTGATGGAAAAAGACAGATATATTGTCTTTCCTCTCAAATGCTCTAGATTTTAAATAAAAATATATTTTGATATTTGCTTGCATGTTCAAGAAATTTTATCTTGCAGATTTCAAGGATGTAATCTGAAAAGTTCCAGGATAATTTATGTTTACATATATTTCATGAACCAAACCATTTTGAATATGTTCTTTATGTTTGGGATTGTCATTAAAACGTGTCAAAATCCTTGGCCTTCCATTTTTGTTTTTAATTAAATGTTCCTTTTCAATAAGCTTAGTAATCTCTGTATCTTAAAGTTGGCTAAAAAACAGAAGTAACCGGCTTTCACCAATGATTAGTTGTTGGTATAAAGGGATCGTTTCTCGAACTCTTTCTCCAGCATTCACCTCCTGTGCTTTTTAATTTTCATTCTGGCATAATTTAAGTAATTCAATAAAATCTTGAATCCTTAAATTTAGAAGATTTTTTGTCTCTATTCGAGACATTATTTTTTTCAGTTCTTTTTCTTCAACAGACGTGCCATTGAATAATTCTGCTTCTTTTGCATCAAACGCTTCTTGATGTATTGCAAAATTATAAAAGTTTGGATGCTTGTTTTTTTATATCATGTATTATTTTATCATTATTAGCTCCATATTGTTTTATGTCCCAAAATGATTTCTCAAGTTGAGAAAGCCAGTAGTTTATTGCTTTTTGATCTCTTGATTGAACAACTTTGAAATAGTAATTGAACTTATCATATAATTCAGGGTCTCCTCCTTTCATTTGCATATTGTACCATTATTTTAAAATTATTTTAGCATAAGATTTTTGTTGTACTCTAGTGAGAGTAAAAACCTTTTCTTTGTTCTGAACTTGTTTATTCATTTGCACCAGCTTAGTTTGGAAAGTTGGAATTGTCTGTTGGATCATTTCCTTTCCTTTTGCTAGTGTAGATGTTTTGATAAAGGCTTACTATTTATCTGATGTTGAAATTTCTGTAGAGACTTCTTTTGCCTTTTTTAGCGATGTAACTTGTTGAAAAGCTTGATGTCTTGTTATTATATCAATTTTGACTATAGTTTATGGCCTGGTAAGATAATCAGCTGCAAACTTAGTGTACCCAGGAATATATTTAACATCAAAATTATATACTTCTAAATACATTGCTATTCTAATCCTTCTAAGGTTTTCTTCTGGATTATTTATTGTCCTCTTCTTTAAGAACTGGGCAACGGATTTATTATCAGTTTCAATAACAAAATGTCTATATAATAGGTAAATTTTCAAGTTTTTAATTACTAATGTGATAGCATGTAATTCTTTATCATATGTAGCATATTTGATATGGGTCTTATCAAACTTTCTAGACGCATAAGATATTATTTCCTTTTGTTTTGCAATTAATACTCATGTACAAAAATAATCTGAAGAATTAGTTTGTAAGGTGACTAATTCATTATTAGAAGGAAAATGAAGAATTTTTTGGTCTTTTACCATGTCTTTAATTTTTTTAGTTTCTTCTTCTTGTTTTTGTAATGTAATTTGAATTTTCTCAGTGTTCCATCTTCTTGGTTGTTCACCACTTGTTTGTTTGTATTTTGCTTGCACTTCAACAAGCTTCTTTTGTACATACTGAACTTTGAAAGATAAATTGGGTATAAATTTTCTCCCATAATTTAGTAATCCCAAAAAAAATTTAAGTTCTTTTAGTGTAGTAAATCTTTTTGGAAAATCTTTTATTTTAGCATAAATATGCTGTTATAATTCTATTTTCCACTCCTAATATTTTTTCCAAGAAAATCAATTTCTATTATAAATAATTCAATTTTCTTAGGACTTAGAATTACACCATTTTTGAGTAATATTTTTATTACGGTTAAAAGATGTTGTTTATGTTCTTCTGTTGAATTTGAAAATACTAATATATCATCTATGTATACAATAATAAATAGTAAATGCCCAAACATAGAGTTCATCCATTTTTGGAATATTTGAGGAGCATTTTTTAATCCAAAAGGCATAATAAGCCATTCAAAATGCCCTTGTGGACTACTAAAAGCTGTTAGTTCAATTGATGCTTTATCTTTTAGTTTTATTTGCCAAAATCCTAATTTGGCCTCAAATTTGCTATAGTATTTTGCTCCTTAAATTCTTTTAATTAAATTTTCGATAGAAGGAATAAAGTACCCATCAAATTTTGTGCAACTATTTAATTTTCTATAACTTTTCACCATTCTAGCCTTTCCTCTTTTAACCTCGGCATGCTTTCTTACTAAGAATGCTGGAGAAGAATGAGGACTAAAACTTTTTTGGATTAGTTTATTAATAATTATTTTATTTATTTTGAATATTCCTCTTTATCATAAGACGTAACCATAATATTATTAACTCTTATCTCAGAATCTTTATATTGTTCTATTAATTCAATCTTACATATCTTGGTGTTTTATCAAATAACTTTAATGGATTGTATGAATAAAGTGGTTCTAACATATTGTGTATTAAAATTTCAAATTCATTTAGTCGGTATAGTGTAGGTGCAAATTTTTTGTTGTAATTTGCTAGACATTTGTGTACTAACCTTTTCAATTAAGGTAGTGGTCTTTTCACTATTATATACAATCGGATTATAGTGGGACGCAACTGTAACATGCAGTGGTATTCTTGATACTAAAGTATCACAAAGTTCAAAAAAGTGTTTATTAAAAGGTGGTACATGACGGAGATTATCCATTCCTAGAATACAATCATTGTCAAATTCTCATGGTAATAAGGTGAAATCAAAACTATATGTTTTATTATAGTTATATATATCAGGTATTTGAACTTGTAATCCTTTTACTTTGTAGTTTATGGGGACTTGTCTTCCTATAAAGTCATTTAGCATTCGTTTTTTATCCAAAGGTGTATGGAATTGTTCTGGTATAAACACTTCTTGCAATAAGCTGACTTCAGCACCAGAATCTAATAAAGCATGTATTGTGAATTCCTGATATTCAGGAATACATATCATCAATGGAATATACATATACATAACACCATGATTAGATCCATAGATTTAAAAAGAAAAGCAAAATTACGTGTGCGTATGTATATGTGTGTATATATATATATATATTCCATTGACGATATGTATTCCTGAATATCAGGAATTCACAATACATGCTTTATTACATTCTGGTGCTGAAATCATCTTATTGCAAGAAGTGTTTATACCAGGACAATTACATACACCTTTGGATAAAAAGGAATGCTAAATGACTTTATGGGAACCCCATAAACTACGAAGTAAAAGGATTACAGGTTCAAATACCTGATATACAAAACAATAATAAAACATATAGTTTTGATTTTGCCTTATTACCACGAGAATTAGAAAATGATTGTATTCTAGGAATGGATAATCTCCATTATCAACCACCTTTTAATAAACACTTTTTCGAACTTGATGATATTTTAGTACAAGAATATGACTACCTGCTACAATTGCATCCCTCTATAATCTGATTGTACAGAATAGTGAAAAGGTCACTATCTTAATTGAAAAGGTTAGTACACAAATGTCTAGCAAATTACAACCAAAAATTTGCACCTATAATATACCGACTACAAATAAATTTGAAATTTTAATACATTATATGTTAGAACCACTTTATTCAGATAATCCATTAAAGTTAGTTGCACTGGGATATTGTAAGATTGAATTAATGGAACGATATAAAGATCTTAAAATAGAGTTAATAGTATTATGGTTATGCCTTCTAATAAAGAGGAATTTTCAAAACAAATAAAAAAAATTATTAGATCTTAAACTAATCCAAAAAAGTTTTAGTCCTTATTCTTCTCTAGCATTCTTAGTAAGAAAGCTTGCTGAGGTTAAAAGACGAAAGGCTAGAATGGTGGTAAATTATTGAAAATTAAATAGTTGAACAAAATTTGATAGGTACTTTATTCTTTCTGTCGAAAATTTAATTAAACAAATTCAAGGAGCAAAATACTATAGCAAATTTGATGCCAAATCAGGTCTTTGGCAAGGCAAATAAAACTAGAAGATAAAAATCAATTGAATTAACATCATTTAGTAGTCTACAAGGGCATTTTGAATGGCTTACTATGACTTTTGGATTAAAAAATGCTCCTCAAATATTCCAAAAATGGATGAACTTTATTTTTGGGCATTTACCATTCATTGCAGTATACATATATGATATATTAGTATTTACAAATTCAGCAGAAGAACATAAACACCTTTTAACTATAATAATAATATTACTCCAAAATGGTGTAATTCAAAGCCTTAAGAAAATTGAATTGTTTAAAACAGAAATTGATTTTCTTGGAAAAAATATTAGGAGTGGACAAATAGAATTACAACGACATATTTATGTTAAAATAAAATATTTTCCAAAAACCTTTACTACACTAAAAGAACTTCAAAGTTTTTGGGATAAATAAATTATGGAAGAAAATTTATACCAAATTTATCTTTCAAAGTTCAGTACCTACAAAAGAAGCTCGCTTAAGAGCAAGCAAAATACAAACAAACAAGTGGTGAACAACCAAGAAGGTGGAACACCGATAAAATTCAAATTACATTAGAAACACAAGAAGTGGAAGAAATTAAAAAAATAAAGATACGGTAAAAGACCAAAAAATTCTTTATTTTTCTTCTAATGATGAGTTAGTCACCTTATGAACAGATGCTTCAGATTATTTTTGGGCAGGAGTATTTTTTGCAAAACAAAATTAAATAATATCTTATGCATTTGGAAAGTTTGATAAGTCCCGGATCAAATATGCTACATATGATAAAGAATTACTTGCTATCAAATTTGCAATTAAAAGCTTGAAAATTTATCTATTATATAGACATTTTGTTATTAAAACAGATAATAAATCCGTTGCCCAGCGCTTAAAAAAGAGGACAATTAATAATCTAGAAGAAAACCTTAAAAGGATTAGAATAGCAATATATATAGAAATATATAATTACGATGTTAAATATGTTCCTAGCTACACTAACCTTCCAGCTGATTATCTTACCAGGGCATGAACTATGGACAAAATCAATATAATAACGGAAGAAATGAACAGACATCAAGCTTTTTGACAAGCTACATCGCCAAAAAAGGCAAAACAAGTCTTTACATAAACTTCAACATCAGATAAAAAGCAAGCCTCTATCAAAACATCTACATCAGTGATAGGAAAGGAAACTATCTAACAGACAATTCCAACTTTCCAAACTAAGCTTGTGCAAAATGAATAAACAGTTTTGGAACAAAGAAAAGGTTTTTACTCCCACTAGAGTACAACAAAATCTTATGCTAAAACAATTTTGAAAAAATGGTACAATATGCAAATGAAAGGAGGAGACCCTGAATTATATGATAAGTTCAATGGCTGTTTCAAAGTTGTTCAATCATGAGATCAAAAGGCAGAAAACTGTTGGCATTCTCAACTTGAGAAATCATTTTGTAACATAAAACAATACGGAGTTAATAAGGATAAAACAATACATGATATGAAAAAAACAAGCATCCAAACTTTTATAATTTTGCAACATATCAAGAAGTAAAGAGTTTGATGCAAATGAAGCATAATTATTCAGTGGCACGTCTGTTGAAGAAAAAGAACTGAAAAAAATAATGTCTCGAATAGAGAAATGATCTTCTAAATTTAAGGATTCAAAATTTTCTTGAATTACTTAATTATGCTAGATTGAAAATAAAAAAGCACAAGAGATTAATTTCTTATCGAAGCAATTAACATTGGAATTTGTTGTTCAATTCATGAAGACAAGACAATCTTGCTATATGACTTTCTTTCTCAATATGAAAGTTATACCAACAAGATAACAATGGTCAAACATTTTCTAGATTCTCTTAAACTTGACCCTATCGGAACACAATGCCAAGAAGAATATTTATTGTTAGAAGGTAAAAGAGAGAATACCTACAACGCTAGATGGGAGGAAACAACTCGCTAAGTGAAGATGAAATTACGGTCCTTGATATTGGAGAATAAGAAATTTGATAGTTCATATTTTACAACTCATCACCCTAACATAATTATTATCTACCTTTGCCTATAACGAAATCTTCCATCAAAAGAATGTAGCTCACGAACCTAAAATGCATCTCCACCAACCTACCTGTCCCTCTTATGTAACACATCATCATCCTAGAAAGCATAAATTATACAGCTTCTACAGCTATAAAAGGGGAGCTCCATTTGAAGAAAATATCAGAGAAAATTTCCATAAAAAAAATTATATACTGGTGTGTGATATTATAAGTGTGAGATCATATTTAAGAGTTTATATTAAATATTAAGAATGTGCTGGTATTATGTATGATATTGTATAATTTCTGATATGAAGAATAAAAGTGTGTTTATGTATGAATCGAGTTATATAATATAATCCTTACAATTTATTTTCCTTATGAAAATGAAAAAAACACTGTAGCAAAGCCAAAATTTATTTTACTACAGAAAATCTCAAAATTCAAAGCCTCTGAATTTCATAATTCCAGACTTGGACATGTTGCATAATCCCAACCGAGGAACTTGAACTTTGGAACTGAAACAGAACCTTTTGAACGGAACTGGAACATTCATACAAGGACATATTTATACATTGGAGCTTTACCTGCATCTTTTTGGTATCAGAGCATAACAGGTTCTGCTTCAATGCCATATTTTTATTAAAATTATGCTTTCTAGGAAAAAATATTTTGCAATATGCAAAACATTTAATATCATTGTCAATATGCTTTGATTTAAAAATACCCTTAGCATCTTTCAAGCGAGTTACCTTAGAGGGCAAAGACAAAGAGGAAGAAGAAGAAGATGTCATTTTGAAATTACGAGGTAAATTGTGGAAAAAATGCTAAAATAAAGAGGTTTACAAGAATCAAGATTATTACATCAATTTGAAAGAAAATCTGAACTCGGGAAAAGAATCGAATTAGCAGATAAAGATTTTCTCATTTTTCTCTCTTTCTCCTTTCTTTTGTGATAATACAAGAACGCGAAAGAACAAGAAGAAGAAGAGAAAAGATATATATTTACATTAATTGAATATTTGCCACACAAATGGAATGATGGAAAATTTCTGAAGTGTCACTCAATCAATTAAATAGCAAGAATAATGAGAACGAAAATCATGATAGATTTACTTGGTAAATGAAGAGATTGATGTTATTGCTCTATAAAAAGTCAGCCAATGGGGAAGTGACACGTGTGCAAGAGCATTAAATGCGAAACAGCTACTAAGACTTTTTCCTTTTTTTAAAAGAAAGAAAGGACTAGATAGAAGTGATGGGATGTGGAGACCGGTCTAGATTGGGACAAATCCATACCCATTTATGATCGCTGCAGACATGGGGGCAAGTATTACACCCGCATTTCCCGAGCCCTATTAAAGGTGAAATGATGGAAACACTAAACCGAAAAAGGCTACTCTCACAAAAGTTAGACTACAAGAAGAGGAAGCAAAGAATAAGAAGTCCACAGAGTACTACGCTCAAAAATCTTAAGACCATGACTGTTTGAACCAAAAATGGCTCAAACACCCAATAGATTAAGTAGATAATGAAAAGTGAAGAAAATAAATAAAAAACGAGTAAGAAAGTACACACAAAGTTTATAGTGGTTTGGCTAATCTTGGCCTACGTCCACTTAATGATTTTATTGCCTATACTCTGACTTGGAGGCGGGAGTTCTTATAAGTCGGTCCAACTCCGACAGAGATTACAAGAATTTAGAGAAAGGAGAATAAGAGCCAAAAGACCCTAAAAATGACCGCTACCCTTCTATTTATAAAGGTAGGGAACCTAAAATATCGCCCAAAAGATCTCCGAACCATTCTCCTTGCTATTGACCGGTTCTTCATGAAAATTGGTCGCCACCTCATCAGCTTGGATGGGTCGATAAAACTCCAAGTGTAGGGGTCGATACCGACCCCTAATATTGCCAGATTGGTTGTCTTCAACTCTTTGCTTCGGCTTGTCTTGTGGTTAGCTTTGTGATTCCATAGTTTTTTATACCAATTTTAACATGTTTCGAAGACTAAATGATGGAGTTGTAGAAGAACAGAGTTGCAAATTCAAGAGTTTATGGAGATTGATAGAGAATTGCATTGGAACATCAAAACAGCACTTGAAATGGGGTTCTAGCTATAGGGTAGGTAGGCAGAAGATAGGGTCCACCAGTGGAGACAACATGGGTCGGTACCGACCCATCACTTGGGTGGATCCCGTCTTTTGTTATCTCCTGATTGCTTGGTATTTGCCTTCTGGTTCCATTTGCATTTGAGTTTTGGGCTTCATGGTCACTTCTCCAGGTGTCTTGCCTTAATAACTTTGAAGTTTGACTTGTCAAGTTTTCTCGTATATCGCCTGGTCAAAAGGCGGCATAACACTTGCCCCCTAAAGCCTGCCTTGCGAATGGACGGTGTGCTTTGCTCAAGAACAAATATGATGTCAATCTTAGATAGTTGAGCTCTCTGGCTACTTCAATCTTGATGAATCGTCCAGGTCATTCAGATTCTCTTGTCAATTACAGGTCGTTTCAGACCTATCATAGCCTAAGACTCTAGACTTTGCCAAAATACGAACTGTACATCATCATCATTCTGATTTCATTCATAGTTATTACATATCAAAATCGTCATGTGTCTATCCGGGATTTATCTGTTTTATTTTAATTTCAAGGCGTTCAAATCCATATCCATTTTAAGGTTTAATCTATTTGGATCATTTTATATTTAGTTTAATGTACAATCTCTTCGGATTGCTTTATATTTAAGTTGAGGGAACGATTTCTCTGAATCGTTAGTGAATCCACGGCCATTCAAGGGCGATAGTTATCTCCAAATCGTTTATTGAAGTCGTGGCCGTTCAAGGCCGATAATCAAATCCATAGTCTCTCCGAATGGTTAATCAAATCCATGGCCATTCGGGGCTGGTAATCAAATCCATGGTCTCTCCGGACCGTTAATCAAGTTCATGGCTGTTCGGGGCTGGTAATTAAATCCATGGTCTCTAAGGACTGTTAATCAACTCCATGGCCGTTCGGGGCCAATAATCAAATTCATGGCCATTAGGTCGAAAATTAAATCCATGGTCTCTCCGGACCCTTGCTGGACCCAATCCGCTCGCTCTCCGGTGAAGGGACTCAACGACAAGTAAGCCCATCCACTCATGCTATGGTGAGGTGACTTACTTCTTTCACTTCGTAACTGTTTTTTGGACGGGACTTGAAGCGCTTAATATCGTACAAGTCTGTTTTCTCACTCTCCAACGAGGGGACTTGCACCTTGCACACCGGTACCATCTCTCTGGACATGCTTTAAAGCGATTAATATCAGTCATCATATTCAATTCGAATTTTCGTTAACAAATTCAAATATCAAAAGCAATATAAAATATAATATCAAGGTAGCTACCTCGTCGGGCTTTACAGTCTACCATCCAGCTCAAAGCGTGCTTAGGGACTTTTCGGGATCCCTTGAATGAGCAAGTGTCTAGACTATATTATTGCATGGTTTATTGAAAAAAGGGGAAATAGAGTGCGAGAATCAGACCTGATTCCTTGCCATCCCGATCAAGACATGAGTATCCTTGACCTTGATTCAGGGCCATTTCCATTCGCTGTGGTTGATGGGTGCTCCTGTTCCACCACTGTAGCTCGGTTTCTCATGTACTACTGTAATCGGTTATCTCTGACCAGTTCCTCGATCAAATCCTACAGGTGTCTGCAGCCACTTGTGTTATGCCCAACTAGCTCATAGAATAGGTAGTACTTTCTCGACTTCCACTCATAATCAGTGGGCTCTCTCCTTGCTGGCTTTCGATGGGGGATCTGTCCCCTATTATCCAGATAATATACACTTCGGGTTTTCATTCAAGTCCATGTAAGAAGAGAATTTTATTTTCCTTCTTTAGTGCTTTGATCCGTCAAAGCCATCGTCCATCTTCCTTTTTCCTTTGCCTTTGCTGGATCCTACTCCGAGCGGTCCTCTGCCATCGATGGCATCGATCTCTTTCTGATCATCTTCAGCGTTCCTCTGATGCAGTTATCTCTTAGCCTCATGATAAAACTCTATAAGATCCCTCAGAGGATCCCGTTCTAGTGCAATCTTGAAATCCATCTTAACGGCTATTCCTAAAACCGTCGCCATCAAAACCATTGAAGGGTCTGGCTTATAACCGCCACATCCGTCACATTAAACCTTGTCAAAAAACTCCTGAGGGTCTCTCCATCCCTTTGCTTCATACTTTCTAATGTCATCACATTCTTAGATCGTGAGATATGGACCTGAAACTGCTTCACAAACCTCTTTACTAACTCGGCATATATGCTAATGAACCGTTGTCTAACTATCTGAGCTATTGTGTTGTTAAATCTGTCAGATATAAAGGGAAACACTGCCCCACGACTTCTTCAGACGTACCCAACACCTCCATGTGCCAAATGTACCTCATTAAATGAACCGTTGGATCTGTCTTTCCATCATATGTTTCCAACTTGGTAACTTGAAATCAGGCGGATTCCTAGCATACCATATTTTCGAAGTGAACCGACTCCTGTTAACATCTTCCATGTTTTGATTTGGCAACCCACCCCTCATAACTCGTCTCACCAACTCTGCAAGTCTGTCATTGTCATTCAAAGGAATTCTAATGTTAGCATTCTTGGCCTGTCCCCCAACTATATGAGGGAATTCTGGTACATACTCCTTCGGTTGTGCTTCTGCATTATGATTCGCATTAAATGCTCTGCTTCATTTCCAAGGTGCACGTCGTTCCTTCCAAGGCCAGCATGACCCATGCCCCCGAGTCTTTGGGGGTTGGCATAGACCCATGCTTATGGGTCGGTACCGACCCGTATATTTGGCTCAATGTTTGCTCCGGGGCGTTCCACTCTGCTTCCAGCTTGCTGCGCTTCGGCTTCTAGTCTTTGATTCTGATTTGAAGCAATTTCGACTATTCCCATCTGTCCCATTCTTCTGAAGAAATTCTTCATCATCTGTTCTTGGCATGTTATCATCCTTTCCTGCAGTCCATTCATCATAGTTTTCATCTCATCCCAGATTATGTAGATGGATGGGGTAAGCTTCTGAGGATGCCTCCTGGCTACCCCCTTGTTGATTTCCTCCAATAACGATTTTCCTAGTTGATTGTCTCGTCATTGAGAATCTTTCCAAGTTTTAAATCAGCAAATTCAAGTGGTTTTTAGTGAAAGCGCCAAAATGTTTGAACTAAAAATGGCTTAAATACCCAATAGATTAAGTAGAGAATAAAAAGTGAAGAAAATAAATGAAAAATGAGTTAGAAAGTACACATAAGTTTATAGTGGTTCGGTTAATCTTGGCCTACATCCACTTAATGATTTTATTGCTTTTACTTTGACTTGGAGGTGGGAGTTCTTACGGGTCGATACAACTCCGACAGAGATTACAAGAAATTAATGAAAGGAGAATAAGAGCCAAAATATCCTAAAAATGAGCCATATCCTTCTATTTATGAAGGTAGTGAGCCTACAATCTCACCCAGGAGATCTCTAGACCGTTCCCCTTGTTATAGACTAGTTCTCCATGAAAATAGGTCGCCACCTCATCAGCTTGGATGGGTCGGTACAACTCCAAGGGTGGGGGTCAGTATCGACCCATAATATTGCCAAATTGGGTGCCTTCAACTCTTCGCTTCAGATCGTCTTGTGGTTAGCTTCGTGATTCCATAGTTGTTTGTACTAATGTAACTTGTTTCGAAGTCCTAATGATGGAGTTGTAGAAGAATAGAGTTGTAGACTCAAGAGTTCATGGAGATTGATAGATAAATGCGTTGGAACATCAAAACCACACTTGAAATGGGGTTCTAACATCAAGTAAGGTAAGTAGGTAGAAGATAGGGTCCACAAGTGAAGATGAAATGGGTTGGTACCGAACCATGATGATAGGTCGGTACTGGCCCATTTGCGTGGATCCCATCTTCTGCTCTCCCCTGATTGCTTGGTATTTGACTTCTCGTTCCGTTTTCATTTGAGTTTTAGGCTTCGATTGGTCACCTCTCCAGACGTCTTGCCTTAATAACTTTGAAGTTTGACTTATCAAGTTTGCTCGTATACTGCTTGGTCAAAAGGTGGGATAACAACGACAAAGATTCGAGGACTGCATCAGTCCACCCAATTCTGGTGTTATAATATGATACTGAGCATGAAAACCTAAAGTGGTCACAGAGTGTAGAAAATAATCTGCAACCATTATACACAAAATTGCAGCATAACCCAGAAGTGACAGCGAGATGGAGATGTTGCGCTACTACACCAAAAGCTACACTATTAACGCCAGAGTATAACATATCCCCCTGCAAAGCCATATGCAAATGGGAATGTGCTGTACTCATAAATCAATGAACAAAAATAATAGGTCTGCGTTAACAATCTTATATCAAAAGGATATAGAGATGCGCTACCCTTTTTGTTTGACACTAAAAGACAGAATAACACCACTGTTCAACAGCAAAGTCGGGCTAGTAAAATAGTGCGCCACCATCCATATAGGCCAATAAAGAAGTGTGTCGCCATCAGAATATGCTAATAAAGAAGCACGCCGCCATCAGGACATAACAAACACAGAAGCCCAAAGAAAAGAGGACCGTGCTACAATCAAAAGGTCAAATAAGCCCTAACATTATTCCTAAAAGCTTATGCGTTGCAAACACTTTCAAGTGTGGATAAGTACTACACTAACCGAGGACTCCCCAAGCAGTACCATGTGAAATCAAAAGCATTCCAAGGGTCGTGCACGGGGCCAGTCAAACATCGCTTTAGCGTAGGTCCACGCTTTAGTAGATATCAAAGACATGGGCTACCCTAATCAATAACCAGCGTAGTCAAACACTAAGAGCGGTTCAGAGTAGAATTACAAAAGCCGACTACCCTTGCAAATGGCGACTCGACCTCTCTTACCAAGTAATGCAGCTTGACTCCAAATCTCTCTATCTCCAGGGCAGTACCATGCAAATGTGACATACTAAACAGCATAATTCAGCCTTGTGAGTATCAACAATGCACAAGGCAGAACAAAGGCACAACCCTTAACACCCTTATGGCAAAGATAATAAAGGCGGCGCAGTTTACCTCAAAGAAAAAAGGGAAAAAACTAGTCATGCTCTCATTCACGCAAGGAGACAGTGCATGGGCCATTCACCCCTCAAGGGCAGAAAGGCAAAGCACGTCCAAATTTAGAGTCTTCCACTCAGTTTCAAGCATTCCCGCTTCAATATCAAATTCCCCAAAGCCAAAAATTCACTTGCTCAAATCATGGTTTTCCGCCAAAGACACATCAGCAACCCATGCACATCAAATGAACGATACAAATAGATGACACATAGTATGATCCAAAGGCAGAAACCAGAGCAGTGGTAGAGGGATTGTGGCGATCCACATGCATCTTTGTAGTATAAATAGAAAAGAAACCGTGTAAGAGAAATTTTTTTCCAATTCGAGATTTTATAATGTTAACAACGAAAAGTTTTGTACTCTTTGCCATTAATGTTTGTATAGGTAATATAAATGAAGAAAGTAATATTTCCCCATGGACATAGGATTCTTTAACATCCAAACCACGTAAAATTCCATATATCTTTACATTTTTTGCATTTTTACTTACCTAGATTTCAGCGTTAGATTCTTTGTTAACTTTTTTACTTGGATTATATATCAATTTGATTTGACATTTTAACAAATAGTTAAAGTGCGACTACTTGATTGTGTAAGCTCTCAGCAATATAATTACTACCTAAAGGCCAATTTAATATTACTTAAATTTGTTGATTCCTACTCATAGATGTACATTATAATTATTTTCATGATCATCTAAGGTGTTGTGATACTGAAATATCTCATCAAGAGTTACCGGTTTCGATAGGACACGGGTCCTAATCAGATGGTACTTTAGATTTTGGAATGCAACTTTGCATTCCTCGGTCCACTCGAAATTACGCTCCTACTTCACTTGGTTGAAGAATGGTATGGACTTATCGGTTACTTTGAAAATGAACCTGCTTAGAGCAGCCACCCTGCCACTTAGGCTCATGATGTCTTTTGGTTTCTTCGAGACTCCCATATCCTTTATGGCCTCAATTTGCTCTGGGTTCGCTTCAATGCCACGAGCGCTCACTGTGTATCCCAAAAACTTCACCGACTATATAGCGAGAGTGCATTTCTTTAGCACAGACCCGCGAACGTTCCTCCAGGTCTTGTACATGACTAACATGCCATCCACATATACTTAACATTTTTGCCTCTGACAACATCATATTAACCAACATCTGGTAGATTGTCCCAACATTTTTGAGCCCGAACGGCATAACTTTAGTAGTATAAGCCTTTGTCTGTTACGAAACTAGTATGCTCCTGATCTGACCTAAACATAACCATCTAGTTGTAACCCGAGTATGCATCCATGAATTAGAGTAGTTCTTGTCTGCTACTTGCATCTACTAATTGGTTAATACTAAGTAAGGGAAAGCTATCCTTTAGGCGGGCTTTGTTGAGGTTGGTATAGTCTATGCAGGTTCTCCATTTCCCATTGGGCTTCTTCATAAGAACAGGGTTGGCGATCCACTTCAGATAGTATGCTTCTCTGATGAATCCATTTTCTTTTAGGTTTTTGACTTCTTCACGTAGAGCATTATACCTTTCCAGGTCTTGGGTCCTGTGCTTTTGTTTGACTGGATGAGCAATAGGGTCGATGTTGAGTGCATGATAGATGATAGCTGGATCTATCCTTACCATGTCCGAGTATGCCTAAGAAAAAACATCTGTTGATCTCTTTAAGAAGGTTATTAATTCGATTCTGGCTCCTATGCTAAGGTTCTTCCCTATCTTGAGAACCATTATGGGGTTTTTTGGATCTTTATGTACATCATCCAGATCATCTACTTCCTTCAGCTTTTTCCTTGTTGCCCCCAATTATGGGTCTATTTCACTTTCTTCTTTCTCTTTGGATTGAGAGGCGGCAGAGGAGATCTACTTCGGAGCATCCTTAGAAAGTATTGTGCATACACTAAGTTATACTCATCGGTGCCAATCATATGCATGTACTTTTTCTTTTCTTATCGATGCTACAATCGTAGAATGACCTGTTTCAGCATTAGTCTTGGTATCGTGTACAGATGAAGTTCTTAGAACTGGCTTAATTTCTTTTTCATTAGCATCATAATAATTATTAAAGGAGACAACATAATAGTTTTGAACAATTTTACTGCTAGGATTGAGTTTTACATTATATAATTCTCTAGCTAACAATTGTTCTCCCCTAACTAATCCTATCCTGGTAGGGGTATGAAACTTCATAAGCAGGTCCTTTTAAGATATGACTGCCCATAAGTCAATCAGCGTGGGTCTTCCCAAAAAAGCATTATATGGTGATGGCTCATCGATGATCAGAAAGCTCACATTATGAAGAGGCCCAGTTCTGGCAGTGACAATAGACGTGCTAATCCAATGGGAATGGTTGCAGAGTTGTTGAAGCCGCAGATTGGTTCGGGGCAAGGCTTCAATATTTTAGTTGGAAGCTTCAAATTATCAAATGTGGATTTAAATATAACGTTCATAGAACCCCAGAATCAATGAAGACTTCTTCATGGTATAGTTTGAGATCCGCACCGTGATAATGTGCAGATCCTGATGCGAAAAGACTACTCCAGTGGCATCAACTGCTGTAAACACTATGTCTTGTGCTGGTTTTTTCATAACATGGAAAATGGTTTTTTGCTCCACTTTCGCTTCCTACACATATCACTTTTGTGCTTTCTTACTTTTTTCTACCAGGTGTGGTCCTCCATGAATTGAGGCTATTAGATTAGAGGGATTTCCTACTAGGTTTTTATTTAGATCCAATGTGAGTTTTCCTACCCTTTCTCCATTGTTTTCTTTCTAGAAGCTAATTGTAACACCCCCACCTCTATACCCATACTATCCAAGAGTATTACAAAGTAATACTGTCATATAATAAGGGAAATAAGGTGATATGGGGTACAAATATGAATATTCCCTTGGTCTAACACTAGTATGTATTAAAACATCTAATAAATATCTCACATATACGTACACAGTATCGGTACAAGACAATAAACACGTAAGCCTCAAGGATAAAAAATACAAAATATATAGTTAATATCAGAGATCGATGAGTCAGTCGCAGCGATAAGATATAATATATAAAATATACAAAGTATGATATACATCACAATGTCAAATACATACATGAGTCAATACAATACAAAATAATATACTACATCGTTGAATATCTAGTCTCCTTTAAGCCCAGAAAAATACATATTAGTCTCACAGTCCCTGTACCTGAAATAACTCGGACTGATCCGAGTATTATATAAATAAAACACAGGTCGGACTATATCTAAATACACGGGTCAATGCATGCATAGATATAGAATATACATAGTATAATGGTGATGACATACTAACTATAGTGTAACATAATTCAATATAAAGATGCCATTACCCATACAAAACACATCAAATCTGAATTCATATAAAATAACATTGTATAGGTGAATCATCCATATCTTGAAATCACTATCAAATCCGTAAAGAATCAATAAAGAGATATCCTTAAGTGAAGTTAAGTAATAATGTAGTAATGCCTAAAATATTTCCCAATCTCATATTATAAAATGCCATCATCTAATAGTATGGATATAACGAGTACCGGCTACACTTTGACTTATCCAGTCTCTAATCTAGTCAACTAATTATAGGAAAGAGAAACATATGCCAATACACTACATACACATATACCATGAATATAATGGGAGATTGATAGCAGCCTACCATAAGCCTGCTCCAGGAACATAGGTATACTCGCCAACCGCAGAGTAACTGTCTATTCCTATAGTCTTCAAGGTATATGGTAATCTACTACACTCACATATCCATTATTGGAACTGGGCTAGTCCACACTAGAAATTATGGGTGAATTTCAATTTTTTTACCATATTAGATTTTTATTGAGCCTATGAAGTCTAATTTATTTAGAACATTTCTAATTTGGTTTAAATAAAATTATGTATTTTATTTAAATTTATATATTTTATAATATAAAGTTAATTTTTTTGATTTAATTTATATCCATGTATCACACACACACATGTGTGTGTGGGTGCACGCGCATGTGTAACATAATAATCCATGGAGGGTATAACATGCCCATATATAGATGTTGGGATTTACATCGCAAGGGACACATTAGCTCATTTTGTATGTATTGTGTGTTGTCCAAATATGTGCATGTATATATATTATAAATTCCAAATAATTATATATATACGTATAAATGTGTGTATTATAATATGTTTCGTTATTAAAATATTACAAAAAATATTTATATATATACACACACATATATTTATACCTTTACTACTAACAATGAGAATTCCATGAACTAATTTCAACCACGTCTTTTTGGATTACCAGAAATACCCTTCGACAATAATCGCTTTTCCTTACTTCCCATTAAATCCTACATCATTATCAGATCTACATCATCGTCAAATCCTCACGGTCCCTCGGGCCTCCCCTTTAGAATTACCATCACTTCTAAACATACAGATCACAAATCCTCTTTCTTTCACAATCCTCTACGTCCCCATCAACTTCACTATTCTCATTGATCATGCCTGGCACACTCTCACCCTCGGTCTAGGCACAAAAAAGACCAAAATCTTGATATCCGTGTTCAAAATCGAACGTTTGAAGCTCAAAAATGATAGATCGTGGTCGCAGCTTATTAGTTTGGGCGATGTGAGTAAGAAGTTGATCAAAGGATTGATCAGTTGCGAAATGGCTAGATTCAAATTCCAAATTGTTAATCTTCTTTTTGATTCGTGACATAACGAGTTAAAGGTGCAGCCGACTTAAGAGGAAGGCCGACTTAACAGCAGCCGATTTAAGGAAGCATACGACTTATAGAGTGTGCCGACTTAACAAGTGTGCCGGCTTAACAGGTTACCGAGTTAAGTAAGGCTCCGAGTTAAGGAACGGCTCCGACTTAACAGTTCGCGAGTTAAGGAACGGCTCCGACTCAAGGCTCTCACCGACTTAACCACTTAAGATCTCCGACTTAACCATAGGACTGACCTAAAACACACCCACTTGAAGTAAGCTCCGACTTAAGAAAGCTCCGACTTAAAAATCTACGAGATAAATAAGTCTCCGAGTTAAGACCTACGACATATGCTAAGTCGTTACCGACTTATGACTTAGCTCATTCTGGACATGTTCAAGAATAACCAGTGCAAGTGTTTTTATCTCGTCGCCGACTTAAGACCTACGACATACTCTAAGTCGGCTATGACTTAGAACTTAGAAGATTTTTTCTGTATCAGATCATACCCTATAAATACCCCCCAACATCCAACAAGAAGGGGACTTTTGGCCATTCATTTCTTCAAGCGCCGTTACTCTGTCGAAGTCTCCACTCATTCAGCAATCAAAGATCTTCAAACATTCGAGACGCTACAACAAGCTTCGAGAGGAATTCCTTACATCCAACACGGATTCGTTGAGTTTCATCATCAAAGATCGAGCTAGTAGTCAAGAGTGCTTTCGTGATCAAATTGTATTGTATTTTGAAGGATATTGTATCAAATTGTAACCGAATCAGCAATAAAAGACTATAAAGTGGACGTAGGCTCAATTACGGGCCGAACCACTATAAATCTGTTGTTCATTTACTGCTTTTCTGCTATTTTCAGCTTATATTCTGTTCCCGTACCAACGGGTGGTGCTTTCACAATTCTATTACACATACCGGGTGTTAGCGTTCACTTTTTAGCGTTAACATTTTGGTGCTTTCACTGAGAATTGAACTCAGGAAGATTTTCACCGTTGCTTCGCAAAAAACTCATAAAAAGAACTTCTCTTAAGAACCAGAAGTTGATTTGAAATGATGGCTCCTGGAAGAAGAGGTGGACCGGTCAGATCCAGAAATGCTCATGAAGGAACTTCCGCCTCCCCAACCGCAGACCAAGCAACTCCTACCATTGGAGTCACCAGGGCTGAATTGGATGACGCAGTTTCTGGATTGTACCAACAGATTGAAACCTAAAACGCTTTGATGATGGATAGATTAACTACTCTGCTCGGGGAAAATCGTCAACGAGAAAACCATCAAACAGCTTTTCCTCGAATGCCACCTTTCCAAACTGAGGGTTCTATGCCGCAGCCAACTGATCGTGAACATGTGCCCAGGCAAGCTTCCGAGGGAAGGACTGATGCCTGCCCGGAGATGTCTTTGAACAATAAAGAGTACCTGTCCGAAATAGTTAGCCGCATCATGAAAGAAAGCATGCAAAGGGAAGAGAATGAGAACGACTGGGGATTTGCACCAAGCAGAACTCCGTTTACTGAAAAGATTCTGAAAGCGGAGTTTTCGAGGAAATTTGCACCTCCTACTATCCAAGCCTATAGGGGAACGAGTGACCCTAATCATTTCCTATACAAGTACGATTGGCATATGACTGGTGCAAGGGCGTCAGACGAGATTAAGTGTCGATACTTTCCAGTGTACTTGGAAGGTGTGGCCTTACTTTGGTTCACAAAGCTCCCAACTCGGTCAATAGATCGATTCTCCGACTTAACGCAAAAGTTTAGAGAACAGTTCAGATTGTATGCTTCAAAAGCTAAGGATATAATGTCACTATCCAATCTTGAACAAGCTCCCGGAGAATCAATCAAATCTTTCTTAAGCCGTTTCAATATAGCAGTAGCTGAAGTGGATAATGTAGAACCACGTATGATCCTGACCTACTTAGTGCGAGCCATCAATAAATCAAGTGAATTTGGAAAATGGCTGAAAATGAAGGAACCAAATTCCCTTGAGAAGTTTTATAAAAAGGCCGATGAATTCATGCGCCTGGAAACCCTTTCTGCCCCAGCAAAAGCATTAGTTGCTAAGGACAATAATGATGAACTTGCTTCTAACAGAAGAAATTCTGAGAATCAGAAAAGGGAAAACGACAGAGGAAAGAACCAGGGGAATGAGAAGAAACTCCGCCGCTTCGATTTTTCAGATTTTACTCCTTTAACTGATACACCAAGAAATATCTTTTTTGCAACAAAGGATGTTGTCAGGTATCCTAAGCCACCTGAGATGACGAGAGGTGCAAAGCGTAATGGAAAATTCTGCCAATTTCACAATCAACCTGGCCATGACACTGACCAATGTCGCCAATTAAAGAATGTGATTGAAGAATTGCTGGAGCAGGGTAAACTCCAACAATACGTTAAGAGAAGCGGAGTCGATCCAACCTCATCCACTCGGGATCAACAACGTCCTACCTATCAATCCGATTCTCTCAACAACACTACAGTGCAAGATTCAGAAAAGCTTGTCATTAATGTTGTCATAGGAGGTCCACACCCAACAGGCAGAAGTTGGGACGACTGCTAATTGTCCACAAAACTGCAACTGGGGCATCTTTCACTTTCTTTGGCATATAAATCCGAAGCTGCGAGTCTAGTGCAAATGGAAAATCAGTCCGGAGATTCTGAAACAACAATCACTAGCATCTATTTTTTACTTAACACCATTGCTTAATTTGTAAAAATGATAATGGATGTGTAACTTCTGCATTGTAAACCGCTGAGAAATCAGTGTGACTGAATAATGAAAAACTATGAATTCTGTGTTTTCTATTACAAAATGCCTGTTATATTTCGATATATAAATACTCTAAATGTATTGCTAAAATGTCGATCTAATATTGCAGGTCATTAAAACGAAGCTCACCCAGCGCAAAGCCAAGCGAGCCCTACAAATCATTTATTTAAGCAGCAAAAATTCCATATTCAAATCCCATATAAGAAGAACTTCACATAAAAAGTTGGCAACTCAACTGAGGCAAACCTTCGTTAAGTGGTTGTGACTGTCAATACGAACAGACATCCAACTAGGTAACTTGCGTTTGTCCTGTGAAGTTGTTCAACAGTGAAGTCCACTTCTTCGGATAAATTTACTTGCAAAGGAAGACGCGCTTGGAAACAATAATAAAGGGTAGCTGATTAGCAAATGATGAGGGAACATGGGCCACCAAACATAGAAGCAGCCAAAAGGAGGTATGCACTCAATAAAAAAAAGCCGGTAGAACCACCGAAGGGACACCTTCCCAAGCAGAAGGAAAAGGGCCCTTGCTAACTGATCGTGATGCATCTGATCAGGCAGCTTGCGTCCGTCCCGTGGATCTACTCGCCCTTGAGACGCAACCTTCCTGGCACACCAACCAACCGATGCTCCTTCCCAAAGGTCAACAAAGCCCTCTAACGAGGCACGCCAATAAACGAAAGTGCTTCTCTCAATAAAAAGATTGGTGGAACCACCGGAGGGGCACCTTCCCACGCTGAAGGAACATGGCCCTTGTTAGTTAATTGCGATCGTTTGTGCAAACGAACATCCAATCAAGCAACTTGCGTCCGCCCCGTGGATCCATTCAACCATGAGAAAGTAACTTCCAGACAATCACAAGACCTCTTCAGAGGCAAAAGCCCTTTTCGGAGGCACATTTCACCCGTGAAGAAGTGCAAAATGCTCCTCTTCGGAGGCCCACTAGACAGTGATGAAATGCTAAAAAGCCCTTTTCGGAGGCACATTTCACCCGTGTAGAAGTGCAAAATGCTCCTCTTTGGAGGCCCACTTCACCAGTGATGAAATGCTAAAAAGCCCTTTTCGGAGGCACATTTCACCCGTGTAGAAGTGCAAAATGCTCCTCTTCGGAGGCCCACTTCACCAGTGATGAAATGCTAAAAAGCCCTTTTCGGAGACACATTTCACCCGTGTAGAAGTGCAAAATGCTCCTCTTCGGAGGCCCACTTCACCAGTGATGAAATGCTAAAAAGCCCTTTTCGGAGGCACATTTCACCCGTGTAGAAGTGCAAAATGCTCCTCTTCGGAGGCCCACTTCACCAGTGATGAAATGCTAAAAAGCCCTTTTCGGAGGCACATTTCACCCGTGTAAAAGTGCAAAATGCTTCTCTTCGGAGACCCACTTCACCAGAGCTGAAATGCCAAAATTGCTTCTCTTCGGAGACCCACTTCACCAGAGCTGAAATGCCAAAATTGCTTCTCTTCGGAGACCAAAATTGCTTCTCTTCGGAGACCAAAATCGCTTCTCTTCAGAGACCAAAAGACCTCTTCAGAGGCGTACTTCACCTTGCTTGAAGTACCAAAAATAAACCCTTTACTGGGACACAAAATCAAAACCTTCTTCAGAAGCTCATTTCACTGCGTAGGAAAATTCACTTTTTAACAAATAAAAGTGATCATTCCCAAAAGTTGAAGTGTTCTTCAGGAAGAAAGAGAAAGTAAAAACTTCTCTGTAGACGAGATATACTCTATTAAAAGCAGAATGATTCTTCCCTTAAAAGTGGAGTAGTTATTCTCTGAAATAAGAGTATCAGTCTTGAAGAAGCTAGAAATGTTGCAATGCACTTGCGGTATGGGGGCAACACTATACAATTCAGTTACAGGAATAAAGTAATATGCAAGCAACATACCGCGAGTTCATTACAATATCATGAAAAATAGATGTGGAATAAATGCATTCTCAAAAAACAGACAAAAAGTTTGTTCAAACAAAAAAGAATCATTTGTTCTACACTAAAAAGAGAAACAGATGCATTCTCACATACACAAGAATTTGTACAAGTAAAATAGCTATTTTATTCAATACTATGGAAACTTTTTACATTGTGCAGATTACAAAAAGGAGCGGAGACCGGTATCCGCACAATCTCTGGTCAATACATGCAAAAAACAGAAAAAGACAAAATCAAACTCATTTCTCCTTCTTCCCACCCTTGGAGCCTTTACCCGGCCTGGTAATTAGTTTCGGAGGCCGTATCGGAGAAGAAGGAGAAAGAGACTCAGCCGGATCGACTTCTGCTTCATCTCCAACAGCAGAAGAACTTTTCTTTCCTTTCTTCGAAACCACACATTTCCCCTTCTTCTTGGAAGAAGACTCACTCCCCGGAGTAAGAAATGTAGAAAGCTTTGTGTCGTAGTCAAAAGACTGCTCCGGGGTCTTCCCACTATCTTCCAGATCTTCTGCTTTCTGCTCCTCGGAAGCAGGTGGTTCGTCCAAGCCTTGAAGGGCTGCTATTTGTTCTTCCTGTGAACCTGGTTGAGAAGCTGGAAGAGGAGTAACTTGAGAAGGAGGAGGAACGGCAGCTGAAGAAGGAGAAATTGATGCAGTTTCCGGCGCGTCCGCTGCATAATAAAAGAAATCAAAATCAGTATTCTCCGAGAAAAAAGAAGACAGTGGATCGTCAAAGCTTAAGTAATAAGTAAGAAGTTCGTCGAACTCGGTTAAGTCGAATAAGCGATTCACTGAATTCGTCTCGTCAAAGTTACCTGGAGAAGTCGGTTTGGCGAGATCAATCTCAAATTCCCGAGCCTGAAAGTCCTTCATTGCCTCTTCCTCTGTAGGAGTGGTCACAGTTTCTTGGGCAACTTTAGCTGGATGTGAAGTATGAGAGCTGGAATCCGTAATATTAACATCGGCTGAAGTTGAAGTATGAACAGGGGCAGTTAAAGGAGCTTCCTCTTTTGGAAGCTCTTCTCCCGTTGATTCAGCTCGTACTTTAGCAAGCTGCTCCTTCCCCTTAACAAGAGCGGCACGAGCCTCATCATCAAGATAGTGCTCCTCAAGTTCCGACTCATCATAGCCGGCCCCGCCAAGCATGTCAATTGCAACTTCCCACACTTCAGCCAGTGTAATTTCATAATCAGGACCCATAAAAGCGAGGCTCCCACGACCCAGAACGTTATGCAGATAAAAGTCAAATAAGGTAGAGCTGACATTGGCTTTTGTTTCCGCATGAGCTTGCTCGGCCGCTTCTTTTTTGGCAATGGCTACAACTTGACCGGAAACAGCCTCGTCGCGCTCCTTCTCAACTTGAAGAAGCCTAGCTTTTAGTATCTCAATCTCTGCGTTCTGGGAGTGAACTTTTTCACGCCATTCAGCATTTTCTGTGCGATATTTCTCAGTAATGTGATGCTCAGGTGCAAGCTTCATTTCAACATCCCTTTGTGCAGCATGTGCGTCCCGCACTTGCTTCTGAAAGACTTCTTCTTTTTGAGTGTGCGATGCAGAAGATGAGGCGAGATCTTCCTTAAGTCGCTTGACTTCAGATTCAAGCTTTGCGTTGTCGTCTGCAATGCTCGTCATCTCCGCGTCATGCTGCTTGCACCATTTATCCCATTCAGCTTTATCATTCTCCAGAGTCAGCATGTTTTCAAGATTCATATGGTTGACTCTTTAGAGTTCATCAACAAGTTTCTGCCATTGCGACATCCTCTCAATGTTAAGCCGAACTGCATCGAGACTTTTAAGCATGTCTTGCTTATCGATTGGGACCAAATCCAGGTCAAAACGCACTCCTTTTAAGCACCAGTTCGGAAACCGGCTTTGAAGTGTTGGAGGGCCGTCTTTAACTTGATATTGGGGCCTGCTAATGATCGTTTGGATATCGGTTTTCTTTAAAGGAGAAGAGCCGGCCGGAGTATCAGAAGGGATAGGAGCATCAGTTTTCTCAGAAATTACAGATGCGTCACTTGGCTTGGACCGTTTGCTTGATTCGTCAGTAATATGAGTCTTCCCCTTGTCATCATAAGACTTTCGCTTATGAGAATCGTAACTTCTGTAAGAAGAATCATATCGATCAGCGTCTCTTCTTCTCTGCCGCTGCTCATAATCCCATTTTTCTTGAGCCTTCCTTTGAGCCCTTTCCTCATCTGTCTCTCTCTGGTCACCAAGATATCTCCTAAAGTCATAAGATCCACGACCTCCATGGCGCTGAAATGAGTCATAGTATGAGCCGGTACGCCCCATCGGAGAATCTGAAAACCGGAAAAAGAAGTAAAGTTTAGAAATTTCCAGAAAAAGAGGATAAATGCTTATAAGTGCTGAAAAATCCTAAGTGTGTGCGGCGTGCGAACTACGTGCGTCAAACTACAAACCACGCTTTAGTGCGGGAACGGAGACGACAAGTGTAGAAGACGTCGAAGTTTGTTTCAAAGAGGAAGTCGCTTCAACGACAGGAGAGTTCGCTTTTGGAAGATTATCCTTGAAAAGCTCTTGAGAAGTTATCATTATGTCACTCAAGTCATCAAAGGTGTCATCATTATGATGCTCAGCAGAATTCTCCTTTTCAACTTCCACATCGGCTGATTTTTCAGAAATTCGAGGATTTTCTTCCTGTTTAATAATTGGAGCAAGCGCCGGTTTGCTGGACGTTCCCGCAACGCCAATAGAAGTAGAACACTTTACTAATGTAGTGTCTACAGTTGGCTCCTTTGAAGCCATATCTTCCGTTGAAGCTGGGGCATCTGATGTCTGCGCTGGAAGATTAGAAACTTCACGAGGCTGGGTAAAGTGAGAAGAGTGTAAAAGACCGAATTGATGTAAAAATTCGTCTGTCAATAGAAACTGGATACTCCTTTCCTCAACCGGCACCGCCATAAGCCTCTCAAAAGTCGCTTTGTGACCGGGATTTCTAGAAGGAGGAGGAAGTGCTGAAAAGAAAAGGGCAAAGTTAACACTCGATAACTCGAACTTCGACAAGTTCGAAAAAAACATAAGAAACAGAGACAAATGATCTTACTCCCTACTCTCCAGATGGCGTAAAATCCTGGAGGACAGCGGACATAGAAAAACTGACTTAGGAAATTGTGAACACTGTCGGGGAGACCAACGATCAACTTACGATTTCTAACACTTCTCACAACTGTAATGGAAGGATGGTCTTTGTGCTTTGTAAATGTGCACAGGAAGTGAATTTCTCCAAAATTGGGAAAACGGTCCAACGTTCTCCTAAAAAGCACACACAGTCCCAGCAGGATGGCGTAGCCATTAGGGTGTAATTGAAAAGGGGAGATAGATAGTCGGAGAAGAAGTTCTCGAAGGAAGTCATTAAATGGGGGGATAGCTCCACTCGAGCATATTTGGCGGTTAACTGCGACAAAGCCATGGGGCGGTCTATCAGCAGTATCATCTATTCCAGGGAGCAAAGCGTCAGCTTCGACAATGCCAAACTGGGTGCATAATTGACAAAAGGCTTTATGGCTCAAAGTAGTAGGAGTCCTTTCTGGAGGATCGTTTAATGGAGTAGCGATTGGAAAAACTCCTCCAACTGGTTCCAAATCTTCGTGTTGAGATGTCATTCTACACAAGGAACTGGATGATCAAATATAAAGGTGCACGTTTCCTAAAAAATGTGAAGTGTTGTGCAGAACCAATGAAAATAACAAGTAAACACAACTGGAATAAACTAGTCGACAACAGGTCGATTATGAAATTTCAGAACTTGTTAACATTTAAAGTATAGTGTTAATGAAAACAAGTTAGTTTTATTTGACTATTACGATTTTGCTTTAATACTTCACTTGAATTGGTTATTGTATAACATTTTGTTCATGCAATTCTAATTTGATTTTTTCTTTATCAACTAATATGTCATTCGATGTGGACAGTCAATGGCAGTATATTCGTCCCCGTGTTCTGCAAATGTTGTGATTAACAGGTTGTTGATTTGTAAGATAAATGTGGCATATGGGAAGGTTCAAACAGTTAAAATTAGACAGTCTGTTCTAGCATTTCAAGTCAAGAAATTCATATCAAAAGTATGGTCCAAGTTAAAGAATGCAAGTTCAAATATTTCACTAAGTCCTATCTCGTCTACGGCTTAAGGAACGAGCTACGAGTTAAGTCAATACATCAGTCCTTTGAGTCGTGCTGTAATAAAGGATTTCAGGATAGAATGCAAAAATCACATGTCCTAGGTCGTTGACCGACTTACGACTTACGACCTACGTTAAGTCGTCAAGCGTTAAGAGGCAATTTCTGTTTATCACAAAGGCCTTAAGTCGTCCGTCTTTTCAATACACCAATTCAACACTCTCCTAACCCATTAACCCGTTAACCCATTAACCTCTTCTTCAACCAAAAACTCTCGTTCCCTCAACACATTTAATCAACAGAGTCGCCATAAAATCGGTGTGATGTTATTCCATCACGAACCACGAGTCAGACAAGCTGAATCGCTGCAATCTGTCGCCTCGTTCATACAGATTGTTCAAGTCCAAGACAAATCGTCTCGAATCCATCGATAATCAATTGAAACGAAGATTGCAATGGAGCATGACATAAGAAGAATAGGTCAGAAATGGGATTTGCGATTCAGTGACAGTCAAAGATTGAATGGGGAAGCCGATTTCACTTACGCAATATAATGACGAGAGTAACTGGTGATCGAGTAATTGATTTCGTCTTCAAGGATTTCGAATGCTTGTTAATGGCGGAATGAAGTAACAAGAGCAGGTGAAGGAAAAGAAGGGATGACTTAAACTATTTATATACTGGGGCAGTAGAAGATGAACCGGTACATACGAGTTACGACCTACGACTCATCTTAAGTCATTCCATAGAGCGAGCTAGGGGAATCGAAGCACACGACCTACGACTTAGGCGTGTACTTCGAGGGGCAAATGTTAATCTTCTTTTTGATTCGCGACATAACGAGTTAAAGGTGCAGCCGACTTAAGAGGAAGGCCGACTTAACAGCAGCCGATTTAAGGAAGCATACGACTTATAGAGTGTGCCGACTTAACAAGTGTGCCGGCTTAACAGGTTACCGAGTTAAGGAAGGCTCCGAGTTAAGGAACGGCTCCGACTTAACAGTTCGCGAGTTAAGGAACGGCTCCGACTCAAGGCTCTCACCGACTTAACCACTTAAGATCACCGACTTAACCATAGGACTGACCTAAAACACACCCACTTGAAGTAATCTCCGACTTAAGAAAGCTCCGACTTAATAATCTACGAGATAAATAAGTCTTCGAGTTAAGACCTACGACATATGCTAAGTCGTTACCGACTTATGACTTAGCTCATTCTGGACATGTTCAAGAATAACCAGTGCAAGTGTTTTTATCTCGTCGCCGACTTAAGACCTACGACATACTCTAAGTCGGCTACGACTTAGAACTTAGAAGATTTTTTCTGTATCAGATCATACCCTATAAATACCCCCCAACATCCAACAAGAAGGGGACTTTTGGCCATTCATTTCTTCAAGCGTCGTTACTCTGTCGAAGTCTCCACTCATTCAGCAATCAAAGATATTCAAACATTCGAGACGCTACAACAAACTTCGAGAGGAATTCCTTACATCCAACACGGATTCGTCGAGTTTCATCATCAAAGATCGAGCTAGTAGTCAAGAGTGCTTTCGTGATCAAATTGTATTGTATTTTGAAGGATATTGTATCAAATTGTAACCGAATCAGCAATAAAAGACTATAAAGTGGACGTAGGCTCAATTACGGGCCGAACCACTATAAATCTATTGTTCATTTACTGCTTTTCTGCTATTTTCAGCTTATATTCTGTTCCCGTACCTACGGGTGGTGCTTTCACAATTCTATTACACATACCGGGTGTTAGCGTTCACTTTTTAGCGTTAACACAAATAGAGTGCGTTAGAGAAGAGAGAGTTGATGGATTTGTGGGAGGAGATTATCCACGGAAGGTTCTAGAAGGTGTTTTAATTTGAAGATTTTCTGGATCACACTGCCATACTTGCTTTGTCTACTCAGAGAAGAATTGCATTTTGGAATCAGGTTTCTACGCTAGAAATACCCTTCGGTAAAAATCGCTCTTCGTTACTTCTCATTAAACCCTAAATGATTGTGAGATCTAAAATATTGAACTACTACTACTTTAAATTTCTTATATTACTATTAGCTTGCTTTGGTAATCTTTCATTAATTCCTTTGAAGTGACGTTAGCAAGAGAAATTTGTGCACTGGGAGTGGGAGTGTGTGGCTTTTACTTTATTTCTTTACCTCTATACCACTGTGGTACACCTTATCTGTGATCGGTTTTTTAATATATCTATATATATATATATATCATTACACATTTATTATAATTAATGTGATACTCTATTGCCCTCTTCCCCTTACAGTTCCATTCTGTAATTTGTAGATATACAACACTGCATTATTTCTACTTTTCATACATTGTAAGTTTTTTGAGTATATAAACATCCTGATGATTATTTAGTCTGCCAATGGTTTTATTATTGTTTAACACTTCAAACTTGTAAAACCTGATATCATTTTTTAACTAACCGATAAGTAGGTGAGAGCATGATTCTCGGCTGTAATCTATTTTCTAAAGTTTTGGGAAAGTTTGTGACACACACATGAAAGATGTCTTTGTATCTCTGAAGCCGCCTAAAACACATGAAGCCACACCTCGGCTAAGACGGTCCATTGTAAGTTTAACTGTTGTTCCTTCATATCCCTACTTTTCCATGGTCGTTGACTATTATGTTATATAAGAACAAAGATTTGGGGGAAAATTTATTATTGGGTGCTTTACTTCTACAATAATTTCTAATACTTATCCGATTTAGGTAGAGCATATGACATGAACACGAAGTATGAACATAAATTTTCTACTGTTAGAAAACCGGTATTGGTTGTTCATAAGTTTTCTGATTTGCTTTACATAGCTCATAATAGGAGCAAGAAGTTAGAAGAGTTATCACATCAACAAAATGATAGAGTAAACTAAGTCGTAGAAGCATTTGCTTAAATGCAAATTCATGAATTATGTTGTTGGAATATTGACTATTTGATGTCCAAATTGTATACAATTGTTGCTGGAATTAAGCACGTATAACACACATTTCACCTACATAGTTTGTATGTTAAAAGTTTGTGAAACTTAGTGATTGATCTGAATACTTAAACAACAATATATCGCCAATTTTAAGAGCTCCATTTGTGTAAAAATCAGTGATACTTTTTCCACTCCATGTCATTGATGGGTCATTCTTTAAAGTACAATATGTATCATTACTACTTATATCTCTTGGTAATATAATATGGATAAGCCAAATAAGTTGACGCTTCTTTTAAAATTTTGCAATATATGCAGGAAATGAAGTAATATTTGGTGGTTGTATACTGATTATTCTTTAATACTAGCTTCATAAGGATCTCAAATATTGAAATTGTTAAGCCATTTTCATTGCATGAAGTTTTGGGGATGGTTATTGTTGTTAGCAGTTTTAGATGGTCTCAAATATCTTTTTTGCTATAAGTTTTATATGCTAGCTTAATACCATACTTCAGACGGAACTGAAATTTACTAAATCATAGTTTTTTATTTATTTTAATCCAATTATATTTATTTTCCCTACTCTATACCTAATTTTGATAACCAACTATGTCTATAAATTTTAATTGTAAAGTTTATTTTTGTTATTTATTTTTAGATCCATTTGTATCTAATGTAAGTAAATATGGATTCTGTGATATTCCATTTCTTTAAACTTGCTTTAGTTTTATGTAATGGAAGATTATTGTTATAATGCTTTATTTAGTTTGTTTGAATATGAACTTAGTTTCATTTTATTACAACTTTTGGTACATTCGTGCCTGTCATCCTCTTTAGATGGTGCAATAGAGTTCTTCTTTTCATCCTTGTATGTTCAATAACACTAAAAAAACCAAGAACCTCTTTTATAATAATGTCTGACAATCACGTGGGTTCTTTTCCTCCTCTCTCTTCTTCTCTGAAATCAAATCATTTCTTTAACTCAGTCAAAGATTTTCTCAAGCCTTTCATTTCAACCGTCTCAACATCAAATACTTTAAAGACAAATGGATTATCCTATGCTCAAGTTGTTGTTTCAAATCAACCAAGGCATATCTCCCCTCCTAAAATTCGAAGGGTTTTTTGGGTCCCCAGGAGAATTGCTCAAATTAAAGAAAGGAAACTTTGTTTCAGGTGCGGAATGGCAAACCACATCGCTAAAGACTGTCGCAACAGTGTTTTGTGTTTCTTTTGTAACGAGTTTGGTCATAGATCCATTCAGTGCCCTCGTCGCCCTGTTAATCGAGGATTGAAGGGGAAGGAACCAGCTTTCTTGGTTGGCAGATCTGGTGATAATGTTCGTACCTCTGATAATGACTTGCATGTAAGCGCTGTTGATTCTTGTAAATCTCTTTCGGTTGTTCTTGATAATTCAGACTTCTTGGGAAGGGCTTACAAAAGAAGCAGAAGATGTATGATTATTACTTTAGTTAGAGGCGAATTCACGATCAAGGAAATTACTGATTTACTTTCACAAAATTTTGGTAACCATAATTGGGAGATTAAGAAATTCTTTAATGAATTTAAAGTTTTATTCCCTTCATTCGATCTTGCTTTAGAAGCTGCTATGCGAAGGCAGATCCATTTTCGGGGAAAATCTATCAGTCTTAGATTGTGGAATCTGAATGAAGGAAAAATCGACAGAAATATAAATTCTAAAGAATGGATTAGGCTTACTAATCTACCGGAACTATGTTGGGATTTTGAAGTTTTGGAAGAAGTGTTATCGGGTATTGGTATTCTACTTCAAATGGATTTGGATGATGGGAAAAAATTTGATCATTCCTTTCTTGATGTTGAAATAGAGAAGGATGTCTCCACTCCTATTCCGAAGACGATTGACATTATTGTTGGAAATGCAAGCTATATTGTAGCAGTGAAGCCTACGTCGAGGATGAATGATTTGAAGGTTGAGGAATGGAATAATATGAAGTTTAGTTCAAATTCTGGCAAGGTTTGGAGAAAGAAAGAAATTGCAATTAATACTGATGATAATTTGATAGATCTTGATATTACTAATGAAGGTGTGGTGGTCACTCATGTTAATGAGGTCAGTGGTGAGAAGAGTTCCCATAGTAAAAAATCATCATGCAATGAGATCCACACTGAAAATATTTTTAATGTTCTTGATCAAGTTGTAGTGGAAGATGATGAGACTGATTCTGATGATGTTAACGCTACTATATTCAGGGCTGATAATCAGGAGAAGGTTGATGAATTCATTAGAAATTCTGAGCTTGTGTTAGCAGGGGGTCTGACTACTATTGAAGATGATGTTATTTGTGATCCTAAGGAAGATGATGTTATTTGTGATTCTGAAGATAGTGTTCAAATCATCACCACTGAAGCTACTTCTGATAGCAGCATCCAGATTATGGAAGTTACCAAAGATCCTATACCTATTATCGAAGTCAGTGATAATTCTTTATCGGGAGATGATGATATGTGCAATATCAGGAGGAGTGCAAGGCTGATTGGAAGGAAAGATGACACCCTGAGCAGAGCTGGAAAGAGGGCTGAAATCAAATCTCTGGAATGCATTGCTTCAACTAGTAAGTCTGCTCATCCTTTTTATGGTAGTATACATATTCCTGCTGTTCTAAACTCTTTTTCTTCCAAGCAGCTTTGTGAAACTGCTAAGAAAATGGGTTTAATTTTTAAAAATGGTGAAACTGATATTGATAACATTAAAGCCTTAGAAATATTAAGGGCATGCAATAGTGATAAATGAAGGTCTTGTCTTGGAATGTCAGGGGACTGGGCACCCCTAAAAAATGCACCAGAGTGAAGAATTTAATTTGTTCTTTATATGTTGACATTGTTCTTCTTCAAGAGACAAAAATTGCTAAGTCTGATGATTTTCTATTTGGATCCATTGGGGGAAATATGTTGGATGAATGGAGAGCTGTTAATTCTGTGGGGAGTAGTGGTGGGCTTTTTATTGGCTGGAAAGGTGATAAATGGAGTTTGGTAGAGGAGTGTAGCAATGATAATATAGTTCATATTATTCTCGAAGCTATTAGTGATAAGAGCAGGATTAATATCACTAATGTTTATATTCCTTGTAATAAAAAAGATAAAAAGGACTTCTGGGAGAATTGTAGTAGTTGTATTAGTGATATTAAGGGTCCATGGGTGGTTGGGGGAGACTTTAATATTACTAGATTTTTTGGTGAAAGAAGTGGGAAGGAAGGAAATGTTAATGACATGATGATTTTTGATGAATTTGTTAATGAATGTGGACTAATTGATTTGCCATTAAGTAATAGGAAATTTACTTGGAGCAATGGTAGGGAGATACCAGTTATGGCTAGGTTGGATAGATTCTTAATTAATAATGAATGGGATGAAAAATTCCCTCTTACTTCACAATCTGGACATGCTAGAGTTATATCAGATCATTGTCCAATTATTCTGGATACGGGGGATGATGTTAAAATTAAAAGATCTTTTAGATTTGAGAAGATGTGGTGTTTGGAGAGTGGTTTTGATGATTTAATTGAGGAAAAGTGGAGAAGCTTTAAGTGTGAAAATAGTGCTGCTAAAAATATTATTTCTAAATTGAGAAATTTGCGAAGTTTTCTGAAAAACTGGGAAAGAAACTGTTTTGGAAGTATCAAGGAGAAGAAAAGACTGCTTTGTGAAGATATTTTAAGCCTTAATAATAAGGAAGAATTGGGTGTTCTCACTGCTGAGGAAATGGATATTCTTAATAAGAAGGAAGAAGATTTAATGCTTGTGATGGATAAAGAGGAAACTATGTGGAGACAAAGATCTAGAGTGAATTGGTTAAATAATGGAGACTCAAATACTGCTTATTTTCATAAAATTGCTAATGGTAGAAGGAGGAAAAATTTGATTAATCATTTAGTTATTGATGGAAAGGAGATATATGAGCAGGAACTAATTACTCAGGAATTTTTCAGTTATTACAAAGAACTTTTTAGATCTTCACATAATAATGCTTCAACTTTAGATTGGGATTTGATCTATGGGAAAGATAGGAGATTGGATTTAAAAATTCTGGAAATGCCTTTTGAAGAACAGAAAATAAAAGCTGCTTTATTTGAGCTACCAGCTGATAAGTCACCTGGACCCGATGGTTTCCCTACTTTTTTCTTTCAAAAATATTGGAGTCTGGTTAAAGCTGACATTTTAGCTTTGTTTACTGATCTTTTCAATGATACTCTGGAGTTTGATCGTCTTAATCATGCTTTGGTAGTTTTAATTGCCAAGTGTGATGGTGCTGATAATGTTAGAGATTTCAGACCTATTAGTCTTTTTAATTGTATTTTCAAGATTATTACTAAGGTGCTTGCTAATAGACTTAGAGGACTGATGGATTCTCTGGTTCTTAGTAGCCAGTCAGCCTTTATTAAAGACAGAAGTATTATGGAAAATGTTGCTGTTGTTCATGAAATGATTCATCATTGTATTAAAAATAAGAAGCAGGCTGTTATTCTTAAACTGGATTTCTCAAAAGCCTTTGATTCTATTAATTGGGATTTCTTGATGGAGGTGTTGAAGGCTAGAGGGTTTGGTGAAAAATGGAGAAGTTGGATTAAAGGTATTTTACAAAGTGGAGTGTCTTCTATCATGGTTAATGGTTGTGAAAGTAGGAAAATCTCTTCTAAAAGGGGATTAAGGCAAGGTGATCCCCTTTCCCCACTTCTTTTTAATATTGCTGTTGACGTGTTTGCTAGAATTATTAATGTGGCTATACAGCAAAATTTGGTTGAGACCTTTGGTAGTTCTTTGGTTAAAGGTGGAATTTCTTCTTTACAGTATGTTGATGATACAATTATTTTTAGCTCTCCTTTACCTCATCATTTAGCTGCCTTGAAGCTAATTCTCTATGGCTTTAAGGACCTTTCTGGCTTGAAGATTGTTATCCCATTTTTGGTCAAAACTGGAATATTAGTGTTGGGTGCGTTTCCTCCACGACCAGAGTAAGGTTCATTCGGCAATCAGAGTAAGGTTCATTCGGCAACCAGAGTACAAGTTCATTCGGCACCCAGAGTACACGTTCATTCGGCTATTCAAGACCAGCCCTGCCGAACCAAGAGCACTTCCCTGCCTGCCGAACCAACACATTTTCCATCTCCTACCGGACCGGGGCCTCGCCAACAACTACCGAACCAACTGCTTCACACCCCTATGCCGAACCAACCTATCACCGGACCACATCCCTACCAAATCCCAACCTTCTCCAAGCACGGCCGAACCAAAGCTTCGCCGAACCGGAACGCTGCCAGGCCAAATTGCTTCAGCCCAGGCCCACCAGCAGCTATATACATCCAAGACCCCTGCCCCCAACCTCACTCTATAAATATAGGGACAGGGGTACAACAATGGGGGAGAAGTTTGAGAGCTCAAGCACGGAAGGAACTTTCAAACGCTTTTAGATACTTGTACCAAAGCTTTATACTTGTAATCTGAGATCTAAAGGAGAAATAACATATAAAGTGGACGTAGGCACGTTCTGGCCGAACCACTATAAATCTGTGTGTCTTTTTACAGTTTAGCCCCTGCTTTTCATATATTTGCATAAGTCACCCAAATCATTAAGAACAACATAAGATCTACTAAATCATACAACTTTGAGGTGTTTGTCCATTTTTTGTGCAAACAAAGATTAATTTCAAAAAAAGCTCTGTCATTGCTGTTGGTGATCAAACTTTTAGCATTCAAGATGTTGCTTCGACTTTAAATTGTCAAGTTGGTGCTTTTCCTTTATCCTAATTGGGTATGATAATTAGACCAACTGTGTTATTGCATGATGATTGGCTTCCCCTAATTGATAAAGTAAGTTCTAGGCTTTCTAGATGGAAAAGTCATGCTCTTTCAAAGGCAGGAAGACTAGTTTTGGTGAATTCAGTTCTATCAGCTTTACCATTATTTTGGATGTCTTTCTATAAAATGCCTAAGTGGGTTATTAAAAAGATTGATATTATTAGGAAAAATTTTCTTTGGAAAGGAAACAGAAATGGTAGTAGTTTGAATAATCTAGTGGCATGGGAAACTGTCTGCAAGTCTAAAGCTCAAGGTGGATTAGGAGCTGTTTCACTTGGTGAGTTAAACTGTGCACTATTATGCAAATGGCTTTGGAGATTGGTAGGGGTGAAAGACACATTGTGGAAGCAATGGATGGAGTCAGCCTATTATAATGGACAATACACAGTGGGGATTTCTATACATTCTCAAATATCAAGCTTCTGGAAAGCCATTTTGAAGCAGCAAGATATCTTCAATGTTGGACTTAAATGGAAGGTGGGAGATGGAAGAAAAATTCTCTTTTGGCATAGTAAATGGGTATGTGACATTGCTTTAAAAAATCTTTATCCGGATCTGTTTTTAATTTCTTCCAATCAAAATGCTAAGGTTGCTGATCTGTATTTACAAGGGGATAGTGAGTTTAAATGAAACTTGAGTTTTAATAGAATGCTTGAGGGAGATAGTCTCATTCAATATTTTAAGATTATTAATCTACTTGAGCAAGTTCCTTTTGAGAATGATCTTGATGTTGCAGAATGGTTGTTAGACAGCAGAAAGAATTTCAAGGTGAGTTCTATGTACAAATTTCTGAACTTTGGTGGCAGGAAAATCAAATATCACAAGTCACTGTGGAAAGCTCATGCACCACCGAAGTTCAAAATGCACATGTGGCTGGCTATCAACAAAAAGTTAAATACTAAAATTCTTCTAAAACACAAGGGAATGGATTTAGATACAAAATGTGTTTTTTGCTGCTGTAAAGATGAAGATATTGATCATCTGTACTTTCAATGCCCTTTCACTTATCTTCTCTAGATCAATTGCTTAAGCTGCCTGCAAATCAGAAAGGTGCTTCACTTCTTTGATCAATTCTGGTACTGGGAGGAAGATAGAAATCCCATTTCTGGCTTTGTTGATAGATGTCTTGCTGATTTACTTAATCTGAGTTTATCTTGGGTTATATGGATCGAAAGAAATAATAGATGTTTCAAACAAACTTCTAAACCTTTTGAAATACCAATTAAAAATGTTATCTCTAATATTGCATTTTGGATAGGTGGTTCTTGATTATATGGTCAGGAATGGAGGCTCATTTTGCCAGAACTGCAGAGGCGTGTCAAGGAAAGTCAGGATACCATTGGGAAAAGAGTGGCGAAAAGAAGAAGAGGTGGCGAGAATGATAACTGAAGCTTAGACCAGCTTAGACCAGCTTGCTTTCTTTCTTTTCTGCTTTTTGTTATGCCTGTATATTTTGTTAGGGGTGGCTGTGACATGTCTGGTAGTTGATATGTTGTATTTTGTTGTGTTTGATGTTTGTTCTATGTTCTATGTTGGTAAACTGGGGTTTTTGCTGTGGTTGTATGTGATATAACTGCTGTACTGTTGTGGTGATTATGATATTTATAGGCTGGGTTCTTCCCATCCTTTTTGCCTCAAAAAAAAAAACTTTTGGTCATGCTTGGCCAACACCTTTTATACAAAGAAATCAGTTCTTTCTTATATTCAACAATATTTGACAAACTGGCAAGTAAAAAGTAGTTTCTAGTTAATCAACTGTTAAATAAAATAAAAAATTCTACCAATTCTTCTTAGTATGGTTCTTTTTGCTTACCTATTTATAAGAAAACTATTTTGATGTGTAAATTCTCAAATTGAAATGTTATCTTATTTTCCGTTTTAAATATGAACTGTTTCTCATGTTGCTTCATGCTTCATTTATTAGGTGTGAATTCATAGGTGCAGACATTAACGGAGCAGTATTAGATGGGGCCAATCTTCAGAGCGTAAATCTCCAAGGTTTGCTTACCATTTTCCTAATAAACTCTAGAATTCTATTGCATTGTGACCTTTATAATTGTTTACAATATTCCCTCCAAATTATGACAACAACAATGCATATTATCCAATCCCAGAGATAATTAAATGTCAAATGAGGTTCTGCTATGTAGAAATTGTATATGTGGTGATATTAAAATTTATGAAATTGGAACATATATACTACTCGATACACCATTTATATTACCTTTAGGTTGGTTATAAGTGCTGAATCTGGTTGTTTTCAGATTCATTTTTGGTTGAGAGTAGATTATGCGAAGAAGATCTTCATTCAGCACATTTACAGTTTACTAACCTTATTTTCCAAAGTTCTTTTTCCAGCCAACAAGCCTTTAATTGTTTTTTTCTTTTTTGGAAAGGGATACAGGTAGAAAGTTAATTTGTAATAATCTATTATGTCATTTTTATGCCACCTCTGTTAAGATTTTATATTGAGAGAATGAGAGAGGTATAACTAAAGCACAAAAAAACTACATTGTTATTGCTTAACTTCAAACGATAGGAATTACAAAACTTTAAATAACCTAAAAGAAAATACCCACTAACCTACTAATAAGGATCTTGACCACTATTTACACATATTATTAGGGACACATGTTTGACTAATTCAAACATAAATTCAACTTCTAACACCCTCCCTTAAACTGAAATGTGTCAAACATTCAGTTTACAACTCAATGAACTACAGTTCTCAATTTCTTCATCGTCTTGCATAGACGAACTCGGTCACAACTTTCATCTCTACTTGGTTGGACATGCTCAACTGTTTCACGTTGATTGGTACTTTAACCATCAACAATACTCTTGGTTTCCTCTTAGGGATCCACTGACCTCTCCATTCGGGTCGTCCCTTGTATATGTCATCCCCCAACAAGTGAGAACCGCAGCTCTTCTTACTTACTTGGATGACACAAAACCAAGTCTTCCTCACTCAGCCTACTTCACATGTAGGCATGCCTATCTTCTCTTAGGCATATCATCAACAGTACTCGAGCGCTCTCCATAAATATCCAACCTCATAACCGGCATTATACCCTTTTCATCTTTATCTTCATATCCACAACAACGTTCTGCAGAACGCATTCTTCATGCTAATATCAACATCTAGACACATTTCTCACACTACAAACCAGAGGTGAAACATCCTTCAACCTCTTCCATACTCCTCACAATTGATAACTTATGTCAACTGCCACTTAGCTTCACACACAGACTACACCATTGTCAACTGCCACTATCAAGTGCAACAGCCTCATCAAACCCAAACATCTCCTCTTAACCACTGCTCAAACACTCTGCAATCAACTTCACAAGCTCTGCACAACCACTTCACAAGCACCTTCTTCCATTAACACTCTGCTCAAACACTTCACCACTTCCTTCTACCAATTCATCATTAAAACCAAACTCATCACTCCAAACCATCACAACCTCAACCATCCTTACAACCACTAAACCTCTCTGTCATCAATCCTTCCTCAACCTGCGAAACTGCCACTGCAAGACTCCATCACTACCACATTTGCTACCTATCACCACGCTGCAAACACCAACTTTCAATTCGCCAACCTTCACTACTTTAGTGCAGCTTTAATTCTCCACTTTATCATGCAGTGGAATGCTTTCTTCGTCAGCCCATGTCAACACATCTCAATCTTAGCTAAACATAAGCAACATCAAACTACAATAACACCCACTTGCAACTCATCTCCTCTACAATCCAAACTCCATTTCTTCATAGCCAGTTCATTTCTTTGCAACATCAATCAATACCTCCACAACTCAGTCAAAGCAGCTACACCTCCAACACTTCAACAACAACACAAACAACATCAACAACTGGTTGTCTGCCAAATTGATACCAAGCATCACTCTGCTCATCTCAGCATCCAAACTTCACTCATCCAACATGCATCTTCATTTCAGTTCTCACAGCGCCACTTGATTGCACTTTGATTTTTTTATCACGGTCTTAATCACTGCTTTAATTTCTTTCTGAGCATGCTCAACTATTTTCATTTGCTATGGTTCTGAACTGCACATATGCACCAGTTTCTGCCGACCACACATGTCTGAACCTCTCCACACTGCACCCATGCTTCTGCACTGCATCACCTTCACCATTCAGAAACAGTTATGCACAAGTTCACGTAATGTTTCTGTTTTTTCCTTCACTGCAAATAATGCACTGATCTCCAGATCTGTTCAAGCTTCACAAGCGCGGCAAAGCTCCTCTGTCAACTACGCGTTCTAGATTCATCTTCAAACACAAACACTCGGCTCAGCATTCATCATGAGCAAACTGCTCATCACTACCCCATCATCATCTCGGCATCAGATTTCTCAAGCAACAATTCATTTCTTATAGGATAAAGAGTTTCAAACCATCACGCAAATAATTTGCTACATCAACTTTCAACAGAGGCTAACAGCAATGTCTCCATACCAGCCTTTTGTTTGCAAAAACTCATGATCTCATTATATCTTCTCCAGTCCCAGAAATCTCACTAAAACAAATTCGGATTCCTAAACGATTTCTTATCATCCAAATCAACATGAAGGTCGGGCAAATCTTAGAGCAAGAAGCAGCTTGTCTTTCATCTAAACATCATCATGAGACCAAAGATTTTGGACTCCAATTTCCAGCGGCCGGGGCAACACGACTTGAGATCCGGGCGTCACGACTCAAGCTGTAACAAAGTTCAGATCCAAGCGAGGCAACGTTAAAATATTTGAACAACTAACGCAAGCATCGTCAGCGGCTCCATCTCAATCGAGGACTTCCAGTTGAATTCGATTTCAAAGCAATGCAAGGTCCAAGCAACCTTCGGCATTAGTTTGGCATGATTTTGACAAGTTTCTTTTTTTTTAAGCACACAACTTTCTCTACAATAACAAACTGCTCTGTCAGAGCTTAGCATATATACCACAATAACAAACAATTCACGACCACACCAAACACGCCAAAACCCCAAACTGAAATCATTGTTCCACATCTGCAACTTCTACAGCAAGTTAATATACATCACCTTAACTACAACCTTCTCCATTGACCACTTCATCATCAATCAACGCCGACCCATCCTAACTGTTAGAAGTTGAATTTATGTTTGAATTAGTCAAACATGTGTCCCTAATAATATGTGTAAATAGTGGTCAAGATCCTTATTAGTAGGTTAGTGGGTATTTTCTTTTAGGTTATTTAAAGTTTTGTAATTCCTATCGTTTGAAGTTAAGCAATAACAATGTAGTTTTTTTGTGCTTTAGTTATACCTCTCTCATTCTCTCAATATAAAATCTTAACATGGTATCAGAGCTAGGTGAGAAGGGAGAGGGGATCTAGTCTTTATTTGTTGTTTCTTTGTTGAAAATAAATAAATTAATCAATCTCTTGCTTTTGATATCTCGTGGCCCTCTCCTTCACGGTTTCCAAAGTAAAGATGCCAGCTACACTTCGCATCCAGTTCACAAAGATAATTCACATCCACTATCATTGCTAATAATCGTGTCCTTCTCAAGAATATTCAAACCCCCTGCAAACTCTTCGGAATCGCGATTTGACTTGAAGTCTTTGTCGCGTTACTGCCGCTCTCGATTTTCTGCTGTGTTCACGTCGTTGCCATGTGCTCGCATTGCTATCGTAGTTTTGTCGTCGAGAGTTATTTCACCGTCGTCAAGGACTGAAGATGTCACTGCCTAACCTGGATATGTATGTGCCTTGCTTCACCGTTTGTGTAGTTGAAATAATGATGCTTGGAGATGTACACGTTCGGTCTGGGTTTTAATCCGATTGAAATCGTTCACGAGTTCGTATGGAAATTCATTGCCGCCAAGCTTGAGTTGAGATGCTCGATGCTGAATCAATTAATTGCTTTCACGATCTTAAGTGCAGTGGTGGTTGATAATAATGGAGAAGTGATGAAGGGGTTGCTTTGGCAGCAGGAGGTGAATGTTGTAGGCAGTGAGGCTTGCAGGTTGAGTGGATGGAGAAGGCAGAGGAGTTTGGTGTTTGCAGTGTTTGGGTGCAACTGTGTTTGTTTTGGAGATTGCGAGGAGATATTTATGCGAGGAGGTAGTTGAGTTTAATTTGTATTGACTAGAGTTGTGCTTAATAATGTTAAATATAATGTCCGGAGTGGTGCTGCCTTAGCTGTTGTGTAGAGTTTGCAATTGGTACAGTGACCAAAGTTGATGAAGAGATCAGATTTGATGATGTTGAGATGCCTACTGGTCGTTGACAGACGTGTTGCCGGAGATGGAGACGCCACCAGAGTCAGATGAGTTGCTTTGGTCAGTATAGGTTGAAGAACAGAAGTAGGGTGACGTAGAGAAAGTGGATAGCAAAGGATTGGCTGTGCATGAGGTGGTTCGCTGCTATGATTCAGTAGTTAGGATGGGTCGGCGTTGATTGATGATGAAGTGGTCAATGGAGAAGGTTGTAGTTAAGGTGATGTAAATTCAACTTCTAACACCCTCCCTTAAACTGAAATGTGTCAAACATTCAGTTTACAACTCAATGAACTACAGTTCTCAATTTCTTCATCGTCTTGCATAGACGAACTAGCATGGTTATCTCTTGATTTGAGGACTGTGTGGTCTAAAATTTATTAGCTAATGTACTGGCTATGTCTTTCCCTGATGTACAACTCAAAGAAAATTAAATTAAAACTAAAGCTAGGCTAAAAAGAAAAATAGTGGTGTAGGTCTACAAACTTTAAAAAAAATTCATTGCCTTTGTAAAGATAAACATTGGGAATCTGGGATACACCTCCCAACAAATTAAGCACCGTAAATATTTTATAGTCATTATGCTGATAATTACACGTAGTCGATTTAATCTCAAACTTCGACCACACATAGGTAATTTTTAACACCATGCCTTTATTAACACTACTACAAATTTTATGTAGTTATATACTATGAGTTATGCTAAAACCCTATATTATATTGAACGATTATGCTAAAAATTTATGTAGTTTCCTTTTAGTACATCAATTATAGTTTGGAATCATATTTGACATCTGTCAATTTGCCAACTGGCTTTGGATTTATGAATTTTTTTTCCATAGTCATTACAATGGAGATTAGATCAAGTATAACTGCTAATTTAGTTGTATAATGGAGATAGAATCATGTGTGTGTGTGTGTGTGTGTGTGTGTGTGTGTGTGTGTGTGTGTGTGTGTGTGTATATTATGAGTTATTAAATCAACTTATTAGGATATGCCTTTAAATATCAAATTTGTGATACTGTCGTAGAAAATAGCCAACAAAATTATGGATATGCACTTTGACAAACTTTTGATTGGCTTTTGATAGTTTTCTGTGAAAGTACAAAACAGATTTTATTTGACAATTGAATTTGTTTACAACATCACCATCGCCAACATTCCTTCCTAAAACGAGTGTATTGTCTGAATGGGTGATTGAGTGATTGAACTGATTGAGTGTACTATCTGAATGAGTGAGCTAAATGATGTAAATGAACTAAAGTTCTGTCAGGATATATTACACCGAGTGAATGTGTGCAGAACGTAGTTAAGCTGAAAATTCAACTTACATATAACTGATTGAGCCATTGAATGTATTGCTTGAATGAACTGCATTTACTTTCTGAATAAATTGTGTGATCTAAAGTGGCTGTTTGGTTGCACAGAACTGAATATGTGAACTTTTGAAGTTGAAAATGTAGCTGGCCTGCATTGCTGAGCTGAGGCTTAAAATGCAAAGGCATAGTAGGAATAACTTAGGTCTGGAATTAAGCAGTTGTAGAAGCGAAGCATGACCGATGAAGGCCATCAACATGTACCTTAGTTAGCTGATGTAGAAATAGACCAAAATCCCTGTATGTAGAAAGTGATGAAGAAGGTCTAAAATTGTTGTAGAATTGAGGCATTGAACGGTTGATAAGTTATAGGCATGGTGTTATATTGAGTTACAGGCAGGTTGCTACTGTGATATGCTGGATGATCTGAGGCCATTATTTTTTGGATATGCCGTAGATATGCAATGCTTAATTGATCTAATGGTGAATATCAACAAACCTGATGTAAGGAGAGTGGTAGATTTATGTGTGTGCATTGGAGCAATGGATTTGTTGTGTTTGAATAGTCAATAACGTTAATGATGAATCACATACTTTGTTTTGTACTTTCATGGAAATTTTTTTACAAATCAAAAGATTTTATTGTTTGAAAGCTATAAATATTTGTTTGAATACAGTTTGAATGTTGATACAACCACTATGCCAGTGTTCATCTTATTCGGTGAAGTTACATGTGTGCATGCATATGATATATAAATTACAATGAATCAAAAAATTAACTTTAGTGTGTTTTGAAATTTAAAATCCAATGTTTACTAATAATTATCATATGTTTCACATGACCTCAACATAATTACGATTGCATCTAAGCCTAATTTTAGCTCATTTTTCTGATTTTATTAGAACAGGGCCTTGCATGAGGCTTTGTCTGCATTTATTCCTTTAAAGTTTTAATTATACCGATGTGCATAATGCATGTATATTTAGAATTCTGGAATAAGTGTATGATCATGCTCCATTTGCATGCAGATTATAGTTACAGATAAACAGGATTGAGACTCTACGTGCATTTATTCCTTTAAAGTTTTAATTATACTGATGTGCATAATACATTTACTTTTAGAATTCTAGAATAAGTGTATGATCATGCTCCATTTGCATGCAGATTGTAGTTACAGATAAACAGAATTGGAAGATACTCATCATGTTGGTGACCGAGGCTTAATCAAATGCACACAAGAATTTCTGAGTTCCTAATGTTATCAATACTATATTTTGTTGGGCAGAACTATCTAAGAGGACATCGCTATAATTTCTTATGTATATCTCTCTCCTTGATTATAATATTTACAAGTCAACTTTATGATTGAATTTAGTCATGTTGGTTTGTCTAAAAGAACACAAATATTCAAGCTATCTTCAACTTTTCTATTTTAGGAAATGACATTATATGTTTGTAATGTCAAAAGATATGTATAGAATAATTAATGTGTTGCGTTTCCAATGTTAATGTGGGATTGTTTCTACTGATGACTTATTACCTGTATAAATCATTTTTTTCATTTTTGTGCATAGACAGTTTAATGAAATACTTTGTTTATGAAAAATTATTGCAAACATCAGTTTAATTTTTAATGTAAGCTTGCTATATGTTATCTAAAGATGGCATGAGGATTTTGTCTTTTATCCGAAAGTGTGCTTTAATCGAATTTTCTTTGGCATTTTACTGTGTTTTTCCAAATTGACATGGATTATCTTTGATGTACATAATTTATGAGAATAAAAAAAAAAAAAAAAGTATGCCTATAAGATGATTAACTTCCATTAAATTTTACAATCTTACATTCTTAATATATGAGGTGGGAAAGGAAAATACAACTTAGTGTTAGTACGAGCCTCTATATGTGCAACAAGCGTCAACAATGAAGTGAAAGATCAAAAATAATAAATTTATGCACTTACAAATGGCCAAGAGAGACGTTGTACGCTCAAAAAGCGAAATGGTGTGGATCAAAACACAGTGACAATTGCTACAGTGCCCAAAACTAAGAGGTCACAAAAAGAATTCTTATGTGTACGGGCAATCACCATCAACGCCTATTATTTAAGTTGTTATAGGATGTTTTATCGCTAACAATTTTTGTTTTGGTTTTCTTTGTTTGCTTTTTATTCATTTGCTTTCAAGGTACTTCTTAGTTTTTATTTAAGCTATTATTTGGATGCATGATATGGTGTCACTAAGCGAGTCCTCGATTGACCATGGATAACTCTAACTAAAACTATGAAACGTCTAGGATTAGGTGTAGATTTTGTAATATGAACTATCCTCATTCTGGCATATGCATGTAAAAGTACAAATATTATTTTCATTTCCAGTAGTATAAAGTAAACCAAAAGAAAAGAAATGAATGATAAATCTATGAATGCTTTCTTTTCAAGTTATTGGCTCTACGAATGTTCTTCAATTGTGTTGGTCTTTTCGATCATTGCTTCAGGTTCAATTTATATTGGCATTGGTACTGTTAAATCTACTTCACAGGTGCAACCATAAATTCATGAACGTTGTGATTAAATGCAGGTTCAGCCGGACGTGCATATATACTTGTATATATAATTATAATCACATAATATTATAACTAATAACTTAAATCATTTATGTATACATATGTAGATAAATAAATGCATATATAAATATATATAATTTTTTTTTTAATATGCGAAATATAAACTGACTATTTGATTATACATACAAATATATATATATATATATAATTAATTAAGGTAAATAATTTTATGATTTATTATATATATAAATAAATAAAATAAATATATATATAAAAAATAATCACTACAAGTAAAATGGTCATTTGTAGCATTAAAAGAAGTTGAAATGCAGCGGTCGAAACTGAAATGCAGCTGTTGATTATATCTAGGAAGGAGAAAAATAATAATATGTTGCATTATATCTATCACTAATTTTTTACAACGCCCGCCTAAATTTTATTTTCTAGTGTATCCATATCTTTTCTTTATTATCGATTTAGGTTAATTTTTACCATCCCTCCAACAAAAAAGGATTATTTTCACCCTAAATTGGATCCAAATAGCTGAAATCTGCAGCCACAACCCAACCGTCGAATCCTAGAGTGCCAATGATCTAAACCCTAATTTCGAATCCGGAAGTTGCCCATGCTGTAAAACCAGTACTGAAATTTGTAATGCTGTATGTTTCAGAGGTTTCGTGTTGGATGGCCACAGGCAAAAGACAAGCTGCAAGAATAAAAAAATTGAACCTAAAGACAATATTACAACAAGAAATTGCCTTTTTTGACAAAGAAACAAAAACTAGAGAAGTTGTAGGGAGAATGTCTAGTGATGTTGTTCTTATTCAAGATGCAATGGGCGAAAAGCTACATTTCTTATAATAATTTTCTTTTTTTTCTTTAGAAAAAGTTCTAACAGAGGGATATTGTCATTTTTGGCCGATGTGAACGATGTATAAATGCAGGTTGGGATGTTCATTCAGTTGGTATCAACATTCTTAGGAGGTTAGTGTTATTTCACCAATATACCAAAATAGAGACCAATATGTTATAAACTCATCACACAAGTTTACAAATCAGATTTCCACTACTTTGAAAATCTGTATTAGTAATTTGAATAATAACTATGTTGTAATTAATTTAAAACAACAAACGGATGCTGAAGGAAATTTCGTCTGAGGCTTGCCGTAACAATTTCCTTAAGACTTTATTCAAAGTCTCCCAAGATACAACAGACGTGATCTGCTCGAGATTGTGATGTGTATTATCTTCTGTGTGATATGCAGAAGCGCACGGATCATAGAAATTCAGAAATGAGGAGGAAGAAGAGAAAATTCGGAGTATCCAATTGATCAGGTTTCCTTCTCCTTTTATAGGCTAATTCCCAACGGTTATGTCTGTTGGGAACAGCCGCATCTCTTCGTCTACAAAGGCCAAAAACAGTCATGGTTTGCAACAGTCGCGTATCTTCATTTGCAATGGTCAAAAACTGTCGTGGTTTGCAACAGCCGCGTCTCTTCATTTGCAACGGCCAAAAACTGTCGCGGTTTGCAACAGTCGCGTCCGTTCAGACAGTCCCACAACGGGCATTTCCATTCAAATCCACTAGTCGCTTCTATTTAAATTTAAACAGTAGAAAACTGTTTACTTCTGTGCAGCAAAAATATAACACGGTCCACTCTTATTGGACCCGCATCCGCACCCGCACCCGGCCCGGTTCGGTTCGGTACGGGCGAGCGGCGGCGCGCAGGCGTGTGTGTGTTAGTTCATGGTCATATATGTTCTCCTCCTCACACAAAATTACCTGACCATAAGGGCCAATATGGGTTTAAGCGAAATAGTATATAAACATGAATGCTAACTTATTTTTGGCGATGTGGGACAATATCTCATTCATCTCATAAAGGCCTCTAACAATCCCCCACATGAATGACGATATATGTCTTCCCCACACAAAGTGTAATATCACACAGTTCATATGGAAATAATGTATATCGAGGATAAGTAGATATTACTTTGAACTTTCCCTAGTTAAAACTTATCGGATATACTTGGCTAATCGGTGAATTATTTCATCTTGAACCGTCAGCCGTTTGTGCATAACTAAACAATAAGCTTTACAAAGCATTGTTTTCCTTCACATCCAATCTCTTGGTTGTGTTCATTTTGGTCCTGAACAAATTTGGTTATGCGAGTGTTTTAGAGAATTTAAGCCTTTAATATTCTCATAGAGCCGACCTAGCTCATACTAACATAAGTGATCGTAACCATTAAGAGTATCCTACATATACCCCACTTGTTATTTTCAAGATATGGTCATCATTAAAAAGCATAGCTTTAACCTTTTAATATTTCTATAGGTATGCATTATATTGTGCACCATAGGAATGGAGTAGGACTAAGTCCAAACAAATGCATTACTTCTTGAGTTACTCAGAACTGGTTTGCCTATTGATCCTAGTCCGTGGGATCTCCAGTCTCTAGGATAGGTTTCCGTATAAGATAACTCTTGTTGGTTTAGGCTTTTAAATCCATTTCCCTCGATGTGCAGTCAATTTTCTCTCTTGATAATCCTTTAGTACATGGATCCGCAAGGTTATCAGTAGTTCTCACATAATCAATGGAAATATTTCCATTTGAGAGTAACTGCCTAACTGTGTTATGGCGTCAACAAATATGTCGTGACTTTCCATTATACACAAAGTTTTGCGCTCTGCTTAATGCTGCTTGATTATCACAGTATATGCATATGGCCGGTACAGGTTTAGGCCAAAATGGAATTTCTTCTAAAAATTGACGAAGCCATTCTGCTTCTTCGCCTGCTTTATCTAAAGCGATGAACTCTGATTCCATAGTGGATCGAGCTATGCACGTTTGTTTAGTAGATTTCCATAACACTGCTGCTCCTGCTAGGGTGAAGACATAACCACTAGTTGATTTAGATTCCTTTGAATCAGAAATCTAGTTTGCATCACTATATCCTTCTAAGACGGCAGGATATTTTTTGTAACAACCCGCATATTTATCGATTTTATAATTTTTATATTTAAATCGTTAATCGGATGTTAGTCCGAAAAGCTACTTTTTGCATATGGTCAAATTAGGACTCGAGACCACCTCCATTGAGTTCAAAATGTCGCTTGCGATCTTTTTTAGTATAAACTTCGATATGTTTGGAGCTAGTCAAAAATTTGACCATTTTCACTTTGGGTTTGGGTTTGGTTCAGCCCTATGTTTTAACTTAACACTCCAAACTGAAACCCCCTCTTCATTCACTCCCTCCTCCTCTTCATTTCAGTTCTAAAGAGATTAATGGTGAGTGGAATGGGAAATTAAAACTCTAAAACCCTAGTTTACATCTACAAATCAAGTTCTAGCTCCAAATCAATAGAAGAAGCTTTGGTAAGTCTCCTCTTCTTCTTTCCCAACTCACTCTCTTATCAATTTCAGAAATTCCTAAACCTAATTTAGGAAATGTTTCTCTTTTTAGCTTAGAATCAAGCTTGTTGAGTTGGGATTGAAGAGAGATTGTCATTGCCATTGCTCTATAGCTTCTTCATTCTAGTTCTTGTGCATAAAGGTGAGATTTTTATCTCACATCTATAACTATAATTGTCTTTGGTTGTTAGGTATGAATTCCTAACACTTCTTCATGTGTATTTACCCTTGATTTGGATTGGTTTTGTGAATATTCCAATTTTTGGGTTTCTAAGTCAAATTAGTGTGTAAATCTCTTTATGGATGTTTGATCATGCTTTTGGTGATGCACCGTGGAGCATATAGGGCCGGGTTGCTGATTGGCATAATCCCTTAGAGCCAATGTTCGTCCGGTTGCATTTTGGAAGAGTTTGCCCTTCATTTGTATAGGCTGAAAAACAGCCCAGACATGATTCAGTCGACTGAATTCTCTGTTCAGTCGACTGAACCTGAAATCCGAAAGTTTCCAGGCATGATTCAGTCGACTGAAAACTCTGTTCAATCGACTGAACCTGGAAACAGAAAGGTTCCTGAACCTGGAAAATTTCCAGGTACAGGGTCAGTCGACTGAAAACTCTGTTCAGTCGACTGAACCTACTGTTTCAGTCCAGTTTTCCTTTTTGGATTGAATTCTCAATTTAAATCGATTAGTGATGATCCTATTTGTCGTTATCATTTATTTTCTTCATTGATGACTTCTTCTCGGGATTTCTAAGAATGTCGCTCGCCTCTCTTGTCTTCACTAAGTCGTACCGTTTTGACGGGGCGCTGCCCCCTGGACCCCCGCGACCTGACCGGGCAGGTCGAACCCCGTACACCTCTGCGTAGGTGATCTTATCCGAAAAACAATCAACAGAATTTCTACTATGATGGTTTGGGGATTGATTTCTTTGGATTTTTCTCACGTCTTCGAACGTGAGATTATGTGATTCGATTTGTTTCAACAATCGTTTTGTGACTTGTCACTTTAAAAATATAAAGGTTTCAATACTAGTAGTAAATATCAAAACTCTTTCGTCAAAACGATTTCAACTCTATTTTCAATATCAAACTCGTTTATAAAACCATTTTCCAATCTATTAGTATATACAAACCTTTACCTCATTCGTATGAGAAAATATAATTAAACGGCCTAGCAAAACAAGTGGTATGAAATGCTTGCGTTTACTTCGTCGGTTAATTTTTGGACTTGTTCGATTGAACCTCTTGTGACAATTTTCTAGTGGAGATCTACAATTTGTTCGTAAATATTTAAGTTAAGCAAGTGATTATGGGACATGAAGCTAAACTCTTATATTTACTAGCTTAGTGTAATCGACACTCCTTTATGATCGATGATGATCATTTTATGGTTTAGACTAGCAATGTGCGATGTCTCTTTGTCAGTGTGTCAAAGGCCTCCGGGCCATCCGTGTGTTCGGAAAATTAAATGGATAGCTTCCCATCCGTGTGTTCGGAAAATTAAATGGATAGCTTTCCATCCGTGTGTTCGGAAAATTAAATGGATAGCTTCCATGAGATAGCTTCTCGTCCGTGTGCTCGGACTTCCCCCTTTTAGTGATTCCTGAATTTCGTGTGTTGATTTCTGGATTTAGTGCTTCACCAACTTTTATGGTTTTCATTGATATGATATCAGTTTTTGTGTATTGGTGAATTGGTGTGTCATTACCTGCTTATGGGTTTGGATCTTTGAGAAGATCCTTGTGAAATTGATTAATCTCTTGTTGGTTATCATTTACATACTTATCGTAGTATGCCGTTATGGTTATTACATGTTCATGTCATGCCTTTTTCTATATACCATATCATCTGATATTTATAGTTAGACTGATCCGTTTATTGTTTTCTTATAAATAATACTCGGGTCAGACCGAGATGTTACAGGTGCTTCTACTTGACTTCTCTTCAAGATTTTTCTGACTTTTGGCTAACTACATAGATTTGTAGTTTTTAGTTGTACACTATTAAGATATAGACTCTATGTTGTGTACTTATTCTTTTGTATAGCACGTGATGCTATTCTTTTGTATTATCATGGATCTTTCTGACCACAACTCTGATCATCAGAGTTTGATGTACACTTTCTTGTGATATATATTTATTCATATCTTCTTCCGCCTTTGTGATATAGATGACTGTGACTGATTTATGTTATGATTATTTCTATGTTTGTTTCCGAAGATTATATATAGCCACCGTGTGATAGCTTTGTGTTTGTATCGGTATGTCGGACTTCCTCCTTAAAAGATATGCATTCTATTCTATCTGACATATCGGTGCTCGCACAAAGAAGTTACATGGATGGTCGCTCCTCAACAGCCTTATTCTCCGTGCTAGTTGACGGCATTACCTCGTAGTGTTCTTGGCTAGCGTGGGTATAGAGGTGGGGCGTCACATTTTTCGTAATGTAGGGAAAAATTCATGGTACTCTTTAAATATCCCAACACTCTCATTAGTGCTTTCCAGTGTTCTTTCCCTGGGTTGCTTGTAAACCAGCTCAGTCGACTTACTGCATACGCTATATCTGGTCTTGTGCAATTCATGAGGTACATTAGACATCCTATTACACGAGAGTATTCCAGTTGCATTACACTCTCATTAGTGTTTTTATATAGTACTTCCGATGGATTAAAAGGTGTTCTTACTCCTTTAATTCCGTAATTTTGGAATTTTTCAATCACTTTTTCCACATAATGTGATAGTTCAATTCCATTAGGCGTTTGTTGTTTGATTTTTATTGCCGATTTTTGTTGTTTGCTTATTGTTCTTCACTGTTTTATTTTACTTGAAAAAAAAAACACACAAATTTTTTTACAATTTCCAAACAATCTATGTTTATTTCAATATTACAAACAGTGTATTACAATTCATATTGCATTGCTCTGTACATTGCATTGCTCTTTGTTTTCATTGTTTTACATTACACTGCTCTCCCTCTAACTCACTGTCTTCAACCATTCCTACCTTCTACCCACCAAAACTGTTCCTATACCACTCCATACATACACACAACCCCTGCCAACCCACTTTACAAACTCCTACAATCCTCCTCACACTCCAATACTTCCATGTGAATAGCACCAGTGAAACTAACCCACTTCAAATCTGTGCACCACTACTCTAATTCCCACTTCAAACTTGCACACATTTCTGCTTCAAACCACTGTGAATATCACATAACCATATCTCCATAATACAACTTCATCTCCTTCCCTGTACAACTGCTACCACCCACATTCCAACCGCCTCTTCTCTGCCAAACAAACTTGCAACTGGCACTATTACAACTGAACCACCACTTCAACACAGTGCACAAGCATTCATTTCAACCAAGTTTTCAACATCACTTCCTTCACAAGCTGCTGCACACTTCACTCAACTTACTTCACCATTCAACAACTCATTTCAAAAACGAGTTCAACTCCAAGTCACCAAATCTCCAAATCAACCACATCACAGCTTCAAGAGCATTACAAGACCACCATTCTCTGCTACTGATCACTGCTGACATATCACTGCTACCTCCGAAATTGCTAGACTCACCTCACTTCAGCAGTCACGTATTACTGCCTCTAACATCACTGTGCACATAGAAAACTGTGCACCTTCATCGCCTCAACCTGCATGGTTCAACCCGACTGCTCAACGTTACATCCACATCATATACTTCCTCTCAGCCCACAACCAGTCCACCAATCTTCACACTAACACCAATTCTATGACCAACTTTCTTCACAACAAGTCAACTTCCTTTAACATACAACTTCCAACAACCACCACTTATCGACTGTCCAAACTGCTGCCTTACTTCCACCATCATACTCCTCCACTTACATATCAACCGACCCGCAAACCGTACAAACAACTGACCATCAGCCTCTGTCATCAAAACAAAACAAAACAGAACCATCATCTACATCCTCAATACACACTGCTATATCAAACACCTACCACCATCTGACACACCACGGTCCACCTCACATTAGTGCTCCATCAAACCACTCCACAACAACTACTGAAATCCACCTTCCTCTGCACTCGAACCAACTACAGTGCTTCAACCTACCCACCTCTCTGCCGTCAAAAAAAAAGAAAAAAAATAACGACAGACACTGCTCATAGAATTTCAAGTTGCTTACCGAACTCCGTCGACAACTACACGGCCTCTAACATTACCCACTTCCTCGCCAATTCCCCTCTGTCCAATCACGTTGCGACATCACGAGAAACCACCGGTGGACAATCGAGCATCGAATAATTTTGATTCAAATTGAACTTCGAAACTAATCACCGCAACCCAGAATCCACCGTAATCATTTCCATTGCCTAAACCCAATCGCAACATCTTCCCCAAAATCAAACGCCAGCGACCTCGCATCCCTCAACCAAATCGACAGTCGAGCTCCCCCTCTTCCTCCACAACTTCGAGCATCATCTTCACAACTCAATAAAAACCAATTCGACCTCAGTCCCCTCTAGTAACCACTTTCCCGAACCTCCAAACTTGAATCGCGAATCCATTGCCTCCATCACCAACTACCACTCGACTTTGACTTCTTATGATTCGCTTCTCTGCGGAATTGAAATTGTGAAATTCTGGAATCGATTGTTTTCAAAATATTGAAATCTGAACTTTTGGGAACTAATTTGAACGAGTTGAATGTGTTTTTGCAAGACTGAGTTTTTATTTTTATGATTCAGATGCTTAGCGGGTTTGGGTTTCTTGTTGGGCTAGAGACAAAGAAAACAAAAAAAAGTAGTTTAAGTTTTATTTTGGTTCGTTTAAGTCTTTTTGTAAAAAAAAAAAGAGAAACGCTTGCTTCCAGTATTCTTGTATGTTGCTTTGCTGTGGATATTGCTTTCGAAATCTAGTATGTTGTTTTGCTTAGAGTTGTAAATAATGTTTTTTTTTATAATTTCCGTTTCTCACTAAAAAAATTGCTTTTTTTTGAGATCAAATAAAACAAAATTAAAAGAAAGCAATTTTTTTTAGTGAGAAACGGAAATTATAAAAAAAACATTATTTACAACTCTAAGCAAAACAACATACTATAATTTCGAAAGTAATATCCACAGCAAAGCAACATACAAGAATACGGGAAGCAAGCATTTCTCTTTTTTTTTAGGAAGAAAAAATAAAAATAAACCATGAAAAATCGATGATGATGATGAGTCTCCCCCCACACTTGATTTTGACTGTGTCCCCACAGTCAACCCAAGTGGAAGGAGAAAAAGAAAATAAAAATAAAAATGGCATTTATTTATATGAAAATGAATGGTATTTACACGAGATCAGAAAGTATATCGTCAAAAAGTAAATGAAACGGTCTTCTAAAGGCCGATTCATTTGTCTCGTCAAGTATGCGAGACACGGCTTAAGCTCGGAATACCAAACCATAAATGATTTCAAAGTTGAATGTTGATTTGGAAAAACGAATGTCGTTTTATTAAAAATCTTACGAGTTGTTTCCTTTTCGATGATTTTTGGGGTCGATAAAATAATTGCTTGAAATTCACGTTCATTTTCACCAATTTGAAATTCGAACGTATCATTTAAAACTTCTTCAAAATTATTGGTTTCAAAATCAAAGTGATGATTTAAATCTTCCCCTTCAGAATTTAACAACTCGTCATCGTAAAGTCCAAAAAATTCGTGTTCATTAAATTCGTCTTCCTTTGTTGGATTATCAATAACTTCATTGCGTATCTCAAGTTCAAAATCCAAAGTTGTTGTATTCAAATTTTTGGAATCGAGAAAAGGAAGATCGAATTTTAAATTTGGTTCCACGCCCTCAAAAGAATTGAAATCCAACTCAATTACCGTGTTTTCAACAACTTCATTAAGATCGTTATTTTCAATTTTAAAAGTTGTTATTTGAAAATTAGTGATTTGGGTAAAAGATGGATTATCGTTTGACTCGTCACACGTTGGAATTTGATTTTGTTTTTCACGTTGTTTCTTATATGTTTCAAACAACGAATCTGTGTGATCATCGTAAATTTCATTCATTTGCTCAACAAAATTCAATTTATAATTATTAACTTCAGAATTTTCGATTTGGATTTGTTGAGAACAAAAATTTTCACTTGCATCATAGTCGAGATTATTCCCATTGCCAAAATTATTTGAAAAGTGGATCACATTTTCGTTTTGATTTTGAAATTCATTTTGGAGTTCAAAATTGAATTGGCAGGGGTTGTACTCGAAATCGTTTGAATTTTGAAATGAATTCAAATTTTGATTATTTTGAAAATTTTGACTTGAGTTATCACGCAAATAAGAACTACACAAATCATTTATCATTTGATTTTTTTGTGTACAGATTTCAAGTAAAGATGAAATGTTATTTTCAAGATTTGAGGGTTGTTCGTCATTTTGAAAATTTTGTTGTTCAAAATTCGAATTGTTTAAAGAATAGTTGTCGTTAAAATATCCATACGAATTTGGAGTGAATTTATATGGATTATATTGATTTTCACAACTATTGTAAAATTCAAATGAGTGGGGAAACTCGGACATTTTCAAGAATGTTTTTTTATAAAGGAAAAATATTTACAAATAAAATTTATTTTTCAAAAGGGAAATTGATTGATTTTTTTTTGTTTTTGATTTTTCAAATTTTTTTTTTGTTTTTGAAAAGATTTTATACTTTTTTTTTTATTTTGGTTTTTCTAAATTTTTTTAGATTTTTGAAATTTCAAAGAAAAAGAAGAGGAATATTTACAATTTTTTTAGGTTTGGATTTTTAAATTTTTTTTTAAATATGCATGAACTAATGCAACTAAATGAATGCAAGGGTTTTAATTACAAATGATTTATCCTAAGTTAACCCAAAATTGTATAATCACACATTGTCTTAGATAAACAAGATAGTTCTCAGCCAAGTAACGGGCAGGGGTTATCGGTGCACCACGAATCAACGTAGCAATGCAGCCGAAGGTTTAAGTACCTTCAGAGGAACAACCACTATAATAGTTACGAATCACCGTAATATTTATAAATGGTTATTACTCTGCCGTAGCCTAGACACCGAGAAATTAAATTATTCAAAGAAGACAACTTGTCAATACACAATTAAAAGTTATCGATGTCTAACCGTTATTACTAATCAAAATTCTAGGATGAAATGCAAAGCAGAAATTAAACGTGTATTAACAATGCAACTATGAATGGATTTTTTTTGTTCTTTAAATATATATATGCAAATGCAAGCAATCAACAATGCAACTAAAATAAAAACAAGAGATATATACAATGCAAGGCAAATAAAAACAATATATATATATCAAGCAAGCAGTTTTTTTTATAAAGCAAAGCGAAGCAATTATTTTTGGGCAACAGTTGAGCGAAGCAAGCAACTTTTCCAATCTGCTTTGGCTACCTGAAATTTAAAACAACATATATACAATTGTTTTTTTTTTTGAAAAGGAACTTAAAAGTGAGGTTTTTACTTTAAAAAATAATAATTTTTTTTTGAGATCAAAAAATAAATTAAAAGAAAGCAATTTTCTTAGTGAGAAACGGAAATTATTAAAAAAAACATTATTTACAACTCTAAGCAAAACAACATACTAGAATTTCGAAAGCAATATCCACAGCAAAGCAACATACAAGAATACTGGAAGCAAGCATTTCTCTTTTTTTTTACAAAAAGACTTAAACGAACCAAAATAAAACTTAAACAATTTTTTTTGTTTTCTTTGTCTCTAGCCCAACAAGAAGCCCAAACCCGCTAAGCATCTGAATCATAAAAATAAAAACTCAGTCTTGCAAAAACACATTCAACTCGTTCAAATTAGTTCCCAAAAGTTCAGATTTCAATATTTTGAAAACAATCGATTCCATTATTTCACAATTTCAATTCCGCAGAGAAGCGAATCGTAAGAAGTCAAAGTCGAGTGGTAGTTGGTGATGGAGGCAATGGATTCGTGATTGAAGTTTGGAGGTTCGGGAAAGTGGTTACTGGAGGGGACTGAGGTCGAATTGTTGGAGGGGACTGAGGTCGAATTGGTTTTTATTGAGTTGTGAAGATGATGCTCGAAGTTGTGGAGGAAGAGGGGGAGCTCGACTGTCGATTTGGTTGAGGGATGCGAGGTCGTTGGCGTTTGATTTTGGGGAAGATGTTGCGATTGGGTTTAGGCAACGGAGATGATTGCAGTGGATTTTGGGTTGCGGTGATTGGTTTTGAAGTTCAATTCAAATCAAAATTATCCGATGCTCGATTGTCCACCGGTGGTTTCTCGTGATGTCGGAAAGTGATTGGACAGAGGGGAATTGGCGAGGAAGTGGGTAATGTTAGAGGCCGTGTAGTTGTCGACGGAATTCGGTGAGCAACTTGAAATTCTATGAGCAGTGTCTGTCGTTATTTTTTTTCTTTTTTTTACGGCAAAGAGGTGGGTAGGTTGAAGCACTGTAGTTGGTTCGAGTGCAGAGGAAGGTGGATTTCGGTAGTTATTGTGGAGTGATTTGATGGAGCACTAATGTGAGGTGGACTGTGGTGTGTCAGATGGTGGTAGATGTTTGATATAGCAGTGTGTATTGAGGATGTAGAGGATGGTTCTATTTTGTTTTGAATTGCGGTGGAGATCAACTGTTTAGGCAGAGGCGGTCAGTGAAGATTGTATGACATTTACAGCAAGGGAAATGAGATGGAAGTCTGCCGTTGATGGTAATATGCATGGGATTATGGCAATGCAACAAAAGTTTTTTTTTATTGTGGTAGAGGTGGTATTACAGTAACTGGTTGGTGGATTTGAGAGATGATGTTCTTGTTGCTATGGCACTGTGAAGGGGTATGTTGTATGCTAGAGCAGTTGTGTGAATGTTTGTGGTGATTGTTGAAGTTGTATGAAATGCTTGTTGTAGGGTAATGAAAAGGAATTTGTCGAGTGATGATTATGGCTGCAGTCTAGAGATACTGCTGTAGTTTTGAGAGGAGGCAGACAATATTGGTGAAGTGTTGTCAATGGCAAGTAATGTTGAATGGTATGGTTGTGAGGCAGGTAAGGCGGGAGGAGCAGTTAGAAGGTGTAGAAGCAGTGGACAGTTGACAGTGAAGTGCTTTGATGTGGTTGTAGGCTGCAGTGTGGCAGAGAGGTATGGGTAGTATGTTGAATCGTTGCACAGTGCACAGATGTTGTGTGCATTGTATTGCAGTTGTAAAGAGGGTAGGCACTGGGTGGTGATCACTGTTTGATTGACAGGGAGGCAGCGACGAAGTGCCAAGTTGTATGTGCTGGATTGAGGCAATTGTAATGAAGCAATTGAAGTTTGATGGTTTGTGGTCGATGTAGCAAGAACAAAAGGGTGGAGCAGTGTTAACTTGAAGTGGATGTTTGTATATGCAAAGCAGCCACACTAAGCAGATGTAAGATGATTAGGGTGTTGTATGTAGTGTATGTTAGTGTTGGCAAGGAGATGGTTTGCTGTGTGTTTGATGGTCGGGTGATAGAAAATGCAATCTTGAAGCTGCTGTACTGAATTGTTTTGGTCAGGAGAGTTGTTGTTGATCTGTGAGAATGGAACAATAGTGATGGATGTGATTTTGTTTTAATGAAATGTGGATGAAATTGGGTTGCTATGTTGTGGACTGTCGGAATTTGAAACTGTTGCAGTTATGGGTTAGGACAGAGGTGGATGAAGTTGCAGTTAGATTGGATGCAAAGCAGTGTGCACAATGATGTGCACAAATTTTTTTTTTTTTTTTGTAAATGTAAAAGAGGAAAATGAAAATGTATGAAATGGAAACGAAACGGATATTTTTTTTCAAGTAAAATTGAGTGTTGTTTTTTTTTAAATATATAATACAAATGCAAAACAAAATAGAAGGCAACAATCACACAAACAAAAATGAAAACGACAAACACACAACAATTTTTTTTTAAATGCAAACACACAACAAACACACAATAAAAATCAAATAAAATCAAACAAAAATAATCCGAAGAATAGAAAATCAAAATCAAAGCAATTCCCCGGCAACGGCGCCAAAAACTTGTTCGTCGACGGAAATTCTATCGGTTTAGAAAATCATCGAAAGAATTTTAAAATAAAAATATAACCGCAAGCGTACGGCGTACACTTGTAGTACGTGGCGAATACGGGTCGATCCGCAGGGAATTGATGATTTTAAAATTTTATTCAATCAAATTAAACCAAAGTCGAGTGAAAGTTAAGCTAGAGAATTAGAAAATTAGCTAACTAACTAAAAGAAAAGAGATGCAAATATAAGGGTTAAATGACAACTTAGAGAATAAATCAACTCTCTAGATTATGTAGTTCAACACATATGAAATCATAATCTCTCTTTTATGGTCATTAGTGATTTAATTGATGTGTTTATCATAAGTATGGCATATTTGTACTATTTATTAGCCAACATAAGCCATTAAACTATAACACACCCCTTAAACCACTTATTAACTTTAATGAAACTTGGCAATGAAAATGAAAATGAAATCTATTTTAAGTATGGCCTATCAACTATTGATTAGAAATATTGACCATCAAATTTTAATTTCAAATAACTTTCTTTTGTCATAATCATAATTAGATGAAGAGGCAATTAGTGTTAGTGATTGTTTAAACATAGCCTATTTGATTTCAACAATATAGGCTATCAAATTCAAAGCAAAAACAACTAGTAAACCATTTCTATCATCATCATTAAGCACAAAAAGAGAGCATGAATTAACAAATAGTTGAAGCTACATAATTAGAGAGTTTCATTACCCCTAAATTGAAGGGGTTTAGCCTCTCATATTTGTCATTTGATTAACAAATGTAGCTTGCAACATGAAAGGTAAATGAAAGAAAACTATTCTAATTGCATAAAAGAAAATCTAAACTACTAGCACGAAAGGAAATGAACATATAATTAAAAGGAAACAATAATTACATTGCATAAAAAAGGAATTCCATAAGAGAAGAAATGACTAAGTAGCCATGAAAAGATAGAGAGCTTTGATTTATTTTCTAAGCTAAAAACTAACTAAAAGAGACTAAGGAAAGAAGAGGGTTACATGAAACATAAGGGGATTTTATACATGTGTTAAACCCTAATTCATATTTTTGGGGAATGCCCAAAATACCCTCTTAGGAAGTGTGGAAGCCAAGTAATCATTAGCTTCAAATAATCCTCGTTTAAGTGTACATGAAGCCATTAATTCCATAAGCATGTGCATTAGCCTCTAATTTATACATTAAGGTAGGTGGGTAGGTGGGGTCCTCCATTATCTTCACTTTGAATTATTTCCATCTTCATTTGTTCTCTTCACTCTTGTGCATGCATATATCACTTGTAAAATTCACCAAATTTCCTACAAAACAACATAGAAAATTCCAAGTAAATTTTCACAATTTAATAAATGCATAAAAATGACCATTTTGCCCCTATATGAAGATGAATATGTGACAATTTCAAATAATTTGAATTTTGGTTTAAACAAGTTAAAATACCTAATATGATCATTTATTTAATTTAAATAGATTAAATATGGTGGTAAAAGTATGCACATTTACGTGTACATCAAATACCCCCACACTTATCTTTTTATTCGTCCTCGAATAAAGAAAAACTAAGATAAATCTGTTTTCGTAGGGAGCACGATTGCATTGAGCGTATGCAACAAGCCGTTAAACCTCTGGGTGTCCCCAGTAGGACGAGTGTTGTCTCGTGAGGGTTTTCAGCGGATACTACCCACAAAATCCAAATGCAAGATGAAAGTATTTACATAATGCAAAATTTATTTACAAGGAGATGAATGCAAGTTTTTGAAAATATTTACGATGAAAGATTTATTTTTAAATTGACACAAATAAGTTAAATATAGGTTTTGGTTGTTATCTTGAAAATTTAAGTCATTTTACTTGTCAAAATTTCCAATAAAAATCAAGTTATCAAAGCAAATAGACTATAGTTTAACTCGTTGTTTCGGTTGATTACATAGTGTAACTATGAAATGGATTCTTATCGATTATCAAAGTTCATCAAAGTGGTATTTTTCATTTCTTTTCAATAACAAGTCAAATCAAATAAGTTAAAACAGTGCAGAAGTGGTATTTTTATTATTTTGATTCCCAAAATAACGTCTGCAACTCCTAAATCTTTCATGTCGAAATTGTTGATTAACATTTATTTATGGTCTCTATTACTTTACTATTTGGACCAAAGATTAGCATATCGTCTACATATAAACAAATCATTACGTATGATTGTCCACTTGTTTATAATAAACACATTTATCACATTCATTTATACGGAAACCATTTTTCATCATGACACTATCAAATTTTGCGTGCCATTGTTCGGGAGCTTGTTTTAGTCCGTATAACGATTTTACTAATCTACATACTTTATTTTCATTTCCTTTGAAAATAAAATCCTAGGGTTGCTTCATGTAAATCTCCTCATCAAGATTTCCATTTAAGAATGCTGTCTTTACATCCATTTGATGAATCTCTAGATTATATATGGATGCAATTGCTATTAACATTCTTATAGAGGTTATTCGTGTAACCGGTGAATAAGTATCAAAGAAGTCCATACCTCCCTTTTGACGATATCCTTTGGCTACCAATCTTGCTTTATATTTGTAAATAGAGCCATCTGGTTTCATCTTCTTTTTGAAGATCCATTTGCAACAAATCATTTTTATTCCAGGCGGAAGATCAACTATTTCCCAAGTTTTATTACTTAGAATTGAATCAATTTCACTTTTGATTGCTTCTTTCCAACTGAAGATTCAGAAGATGACATTGCTTCCTTGTATGTTTGAGGTTCGTGTTCTAACATGTATGTTAGAAAATATGAACCAAATGTCTTGGACGTTCTTGCTCTTACGCTTCTTCTTGGTTCAACTTCCTCAATTTCACGATGAGTTTCATCGTCATGTGGCTTGCTTGATTCTTCTCTTGTCCTTTTAGGGGCATAATTTCCTTCATTTCTTTTGTGCAGAAACACATCTTCAAAAAATGAGGCATATCGAGACTCTATGATTGTATTGACATTAATATCAGCTATATCAGACTTGAATACCAAAAATCTATAGGCACTGCTATTTTGGGCTGGCCCTAGATAGTAACAGTCTATAGTTTTTGGTCCAAGTTTGACTTTCTTGGGAGGCGGAACTGGAACTTTTGCCAAGCACCCCCACACTTTGAGGTATTTGAAACTTGGTATGTGTCCTTTCCATAACTCGTATGGAATTGTTCCTGTTTTATTGTGAGAAACCTTGTTTAATATATGAGTAGACATATTTAAGGCTTCCCCCCACAAGTTCGTCGGTAGACCAAAGGTCAATAGCATTGCATTTATCATATCTTTTATTGTTCTATTCTTTCTCTCGGCGATACCATTTTGTTATGGTGAATATGGAGCTGCTGTTTGATGAATTATACCAGTTTCTACATAGAATTGTTCAAATGGTGATTCATATTCTCCACCTCGATCAGATCTCAATATCTTGATCTTTTTATTTAGCTGATTTTCCACTTCAGCCTTATATTTTATAAACGATGTAATTGCTTTATCTTTACTATTCAAAAGATATACATAGAAATATCGTGTATAGTCGTCAATAAAAGTGATAAAGTACTTTTTCCCACCTCTTGTAGGTAATGATTTAAAATCACATAAATCAGTGTAAACCAAACCTATTGGTTCGGTACTTCTATCAACGGTATGAAATGGTTTTTTAACCAATTTTGCTTCTACACATGTCTCACATTTGTAGTTTTCATCTACTTGGAATTTAGGAATTAATCCCAAGTTTGCTAATTTTTTCATTTTTCGAAAATTTATGTGTCCTAATCTATCATGCCATAGTAAAATTTCATGCTCAACCAAATAAGAAACTTCATTTTTATTAATAGCACAATTAGAATACATAGTTTTATTGCCGACTACGGCAACATTTGCCTTAAATAGGCCATCGCATAAATAACCCCTTCCTATATAAATTTTAGCCTTAGACAGAACTACTTTATCTGACTCGAAGACCATATGGAAGCCTTTCTTTGAGAGCACAGGTCCAGAGATAAGTTTCTTGCAGATATCCGGAACATGAAGAACTTCATTTAGTGTCACAGTTTTTCTAGATGTAAATTTGAGGACGACGGTGCCGTTACCTTCGATCATGGAAACTACAGAATTACCCATGTAGAGTTTTTCTTCCCGATTGTATTTCTTGTAAGTGGAGAACATAGATATATCATAACGGACATGACAAATTGCGCCTGTGTCTACCCACCACTATGCAGGGTTCTGTACTAAGTTGCATTCTGAAACACAACTCCTAAAAAGTTCATCTCCTCAATGGTTGAACTCAAATTTTCCACTATATTTGCCACTGATTTGTCATTCGTCTTCTTGTGCCTGCAATCTTTAGTTGCGTGCCCAGTCTTTCCGCAGACCTAACATTCGCCTTTGAACTTCTTGGTTTGCTTATCTTTGGATTGATTATCTGGTGCCTTTCTCTTTTTCTTTTTGTTATTGAAGTGTCCTTTCTTCTTTGACCCTTCTGTAACAAGTGCCTCTTCGCCTTTGGGTTATGTTATTCCACGATTATATGCCTCAATTTTTAATCTGACAATGAGATCTTCTAAGGAAATCTCTTTTTTCTTATGTTTCAGATAGTTGCGGTAGTCTCTCTAGGATGGTGGTAATTTTCCTATTATTACTTCAACAAGGAAAGATTCTCCAACTTGATGTCCTTCCGCTTCATGAATTATAAGTTGGAGTTCCTGCACTTGACTAGTTACGGATTTGGAATCCACCATTTTGTATTCCATGAATTTATCTACTATGAACTTCTTCAAACTGACATTCTGCGTCTTGTAGTTATTTGCAAGTGCAGTCCATAGGGATTTTGCTGTCTGGTGTGGCTGATAACTTTATATAGTACTTTATCCAGACAATTCAGAATGTAATTTCGGCACAAGAAGTCCGAATGCTTCCATGAGTCAATTCCGAGAAAAACAGCTGCTTCTTTTTCTCTAGTTTGTCCGTCTTTAGGATTTGGTTCATCCTCCTCAATGCACTTTTGCATCCCTAACGTGGTGAGATAAAACAGCATTTGATTCTGCCATGTTATGAAGTCATCACCATCTCCTTTAAACGGATCATGCCTGTTGTGAGTAGCAGCTTTTTCTGATAATTCAACTGTCGCCATCTCTATTTTGGTGAAAACAGGAGCGTCTTAAGCTGTTATTTCACTAGTATACCAAAACAAAGACCAATATGTTATAAACTCGTCACACAAGTTTACAAATCAGATTTCCACTACTTTGGAAATCTGTATTAGTAATTTTGAACAATAACTATGTTGTAATTAATTTACAACAACAAACGGATGATGAAGGAAATTTCGTCTGAGGTTTGCCGTAACAATTTCCTTAAGACTTTATTTAAAGTCTCCCAAGATACAGCGGACGTGATCTGCTCGAGATTGTGATGTGTATGATCTTCTGTGTGATATGCAAAAGCGCACGGATCATAGAAATTCAGAAATGAGGAGGAAGAAGGGAAAATTTGGAGTATTCAACTGATCTGATTTCCTTCTCCTTTTATAGGCTAATTTCCAACGGTTATGTCTGTTAGGAACAACTGCATCTCTTCGTCTGCAAAGGCCAAAAACTATCGAGGTTTGCAACAGTCGCGTCTCTTTATTTGTAACGGCCAAAAACTGTCGCGGTTTGCAACAGTCCGCAACGGGCATTTTCATTCAAATCCACTTGTCGCTTCTATTTGAATTCAACATTAGAAAACTGTTTACTTCTGTGCAGCAAAAATATAACACGGTCCACTCTTATTGCACCCGCACCCGGCCCGGTTCGGTGCGGGCGGGCAGCGGCGCACGCGTGTTAGTTCATGGTCATATAGGTTCTCCCCCTCTTACAAAATTACCTGACCCTAAGGGCCAATATGAGTTTGAGGGAAATAGTATATAAACATGAATGCTAACTTATTTTTGGCGATGTGGGACAATATCTCATTCATCTTATAAAAACCTCTAACAGTTAGTTAGTTGCATATTTTTCGAGGCTGGCTTCTGACACTTGTAATGCTTGCAAAGATCCCAGTTCTAGCTTTAGCAGGTGCAGCCGTGGAAGGTGCAATAACAAAGTTGGCATTAGCAGGACAAACTGCATATGCAGAAGCAACAATTGTAGTTGAACAAACTATCGGTTCAATAAGAACTATAAGTACAGCTTATTTTCCAAATGCAGAATTCTTAATTGTAAGCACTATTTTCTTGTTTCTGGTTTTGCAGGGTACTTCTTTTACAGGAGAAGAAAGATCCATAAAAAGGTATAAATAAGTCTTTGCGGAAACCCTAAGGGTTGCACGTTGTCGAAGGTCTAGTTTATGGATTAAGAATTGGTGTAGTTATTCTTATCACGTTTTGTAGGTAAGGGTACGGGTTGGGGATATAGTCATCAATGTGATAATTACAGTTCTTACCGGCTCCTTGTAAGCACGTAGTTTATCATTCTAAGTACAGTAACTTACTCTAGTTGAAAAACACAGTGAAAGTTCACTAATTAAGCTGTAGCTATATTGTAGATACAAACCATGTAATCATCTATCAATCATTGTATTTTAACATGTTTAATATTAGTCGAATTATTTACTAAAAATGCACACTTTTAAATAGCTGAATGAATTACCGTATGTCAATGATCCTTTTGAAATTTATCACTTTTACTTTTTATACACTTAAATTGCATTGAAGAAAGAAATTAGTAATACACACCCAGGCTACTAGATGGGCTTTCTTACGGTGTTGAAGTTTGTTTTGATTTTTTTCTTCATATTTTTGTTTGGCAAGTGTGATAACCTGATTGGATCAAAAAGACATGAAATTGTGTTTTATTATTTGCGTGTCGAGATCTCACTGAAAGTTAAGGAAATAGATAAGGCTACGTATATATCATACTTTGTTTTTCTAACGGCAGTAACCAGTGTGTTGATCTTTCATATTTACATTTACTGATATAATCAATGCCACAATTCGACAATTTCACACATGCCGCTTTTTAGTACAAAATCATGGGCCTATGAATTTGGTGGTTATAGGTAGTTTTGCACTTTTGTCACACAACACATATAATACCCACTAAAATATATAATTCAGCTTTTAGGATTTATTTACATAAGTGTGCCAGATAATAATCATTTCTTTCTAGCATAATGTTAGCCATAATTCGAGTGGTGGTTTCCTTTAGTGGGATTCTTTCCTTCTTACATAATTCACATCATAGTTAATGATTAGGCACTTAAATGACATATACAAATTTGGTACAAGTAGAACTTGCAAAATTAAAAAGGTATTTACGTGATTCATGTAACTTGTATAAGTTAGAAAATGATATAGTAATTCTCTGAAGATTTACTCTTCCTAACTTAATTAATGTGTTCGTCGGTACTTGAGGTTTAGTCAACTAGGATTGCTACTCCTTGAATCAATAGAAAATACCTGCAAAACTATCTAAGATTGATAGTAATTTATCATTGTTATATAGTTGGTGTTTATTGCTTGCAATATATAGAGTTTCAAAATTGAGTAATTAGTTAAACCATTACAATGCACATGATGAACTTTCAATGACATCCTCTTTGCGTATGATCCAGCTCCATTTGCACTAGCATGCTCCAGCCCAAATGCTCGATGATGTCTCTTACAACTGTAAGTCCGCTCTTTGGTTATTTGGGGAAGTGCAAATCATTTCAAAACCACATGTTATTGTCAATCAGAATAATATGCAGCTTTACCTATCATATTATTAGCAGCTCAATCAGTATATGTTGTTCAAAAAGAATAACTAAAGCTTGTTTCATTTATTCTTCATAGAAGAAACAATCATTAGGTCTCTTATACTATCAAATACTAGATGTAATTGCTGAGTGTATTCTATAACAACCGGCCTAGCATCAACACGGTTTCGCTCTTCAAAATGTCTTCAACTTCAGGTAATTAGTTTTTAACAACTCAATAACGTAACATTGGTTAAATTTTCGTTATATACAACATTGGCTGAATTTTTCTTATGATGCATTAAATGATTACACTCTTCATTATCGATCATAAAAACCATATCTTTTACAATTATAATTGCTAATTAGCTGAGACAACAAAAATCATGAATAAGCCGTTAACAAAGTTTTGTCTAAGTTTTTAAAATTCAACCAAGTTTTATAAATTCAACCAAGTTTTTAAATTTTCATTAAGTTTTATAAAAATTAAACAAGTTAAATTTTTATATAAAATAAATAAGTTCATGAAAAATTATTATGTTTTATAAAAATTTAACTAAGTTAATAAAGTTTCTAAATTTCGCAAATTTTAATAAAAATTTAACTACCATATTATGGTTAATGAATTAGAATTGGATCATGTGTAAAATAGTAAAATGTTGGATCAACAATTGCATGTATGATCAACTAAACCTGAGTTTTCGTGTTAGCCTATTGTATGCAAATGACATCTAATCCATGAGCAAGATCAGTTGCGGTCAGGTTTCGGCTATGTTACATTATTACTTACCTTAACATTCAACTTTCGTACATACTGCCAAAACATTGTACTAATTATTACACTTCATTCTATGTTTCTTTATAGTCATTGTTTCGTTGCAATTTGAGTAGTAAATTTCTTATTTTCAAGCTTTATCCATATTATCTTTTTAGAGGGCCTTTTTTATAGTAATTTAGGCATCAGAAAAATTATAGCTCATAGCCTTATATACTTTTCAAGTCAAAATAGAATATAAGCAGAGTTTAACAAAGATTTAGATTAGTTAAAATATATTATAGGCTTAAGTTACTACAAAGAAAGTTATGATTTAAAAAGTATATGTATTTGTGTGTATACTATATATCCATATTTATACATATATATGTATATGTATACTAGCATTAAATTTATATTTTAGTTCCATAAATTTTGATACTTATTATAGAGTCCATGTTATAAACTATGATATGTAATGCCGATACAATTATTAATATAAAAAATTCTTTTAATAAGGTTTCAAATTATATTCGATAGAGATTAGCTGAAACCTCCATGGTATAGGCTCCAATTGTTAAAAAAGTGGTAAAATTATATATTTTCTACATGATCTTTAAATATATTTTTCTATGGTACTGATTTATAGTTATATTGTCCACGTAGCTGTTTTAGTTCGGCATAATAATTCGTTTTTTCTAAATGAAAATAAAACAAAATCAGCCCCAATTTTTCGTTAATACAGTCTAAAGATTAATACGGTGTTAAATAGTTAGACTCGATATTGTTGACACTTTTTCATTAGAATGCTCCAGCATCCAATAACTACTTGAGTTTAGTGTAGTAAGTTATTACATTATCACATATTTAGCAATAACATGCTGGATCTATAGAATGATGTTTGTTGACTTAAACTTCAATTGCATGGTACTGTTTTAAATTTTCTACACAGCTAAATCATTATGCCAGTTTAGTTACAGTCCGGTTGTACTTATGTCACATGTCTTAATAGTCTTTTTTATAGGAAGGATGAGAACTGTGAGTAAATTATTAAAATTAATTTACTGAAAATCATAATTCTGGTCAGTGTTTTCGTTGAAACTAGAGCTTAAAACTGGTATGTGATGGGCTTACTTTGCTATAGCAGACCTCTTTGTTAAAAAATTAATGAATCATTCTACTCTACCCTATAAACCGCAGGAGGTAGTTACTGCATATAATAATGGCTTACTGGTATAGCTTGGAGGGCTACCGCTTATGCTATGCAGAGCTAAATCCATTTATAAAATTTGATATAGGTTATACATGTTTTCTTTTGTACTTATGGTAAGTTTTTGCTTTAAATCAATTATATATTTCTAACTAATCAAACTTGCATTGTAGACTGGTTTCCAGTTCTTGACAAAAAGAGAATCAGATATTTACTTGCATGTCAATAATAGAGATCTACCAGTTTGGACATTAAAATAATATCAGACAAATGCAATATGAACTAATATACTAAGTCGTCGTGTATTTGAAACAAATGTGTTATATAATCTTTAATTATGCTGAATTTAACTAAGCGAGTCATAAATATATTACAGGCATGAAAGTGGTGTTGTCTAGATTCACGAACAAAGTGAAGATATTTTTTGCGGTTCTTTTCTAGATGTCACTATTCTTTTGGTGCATCCTAATATAACAAGTTTAAAAATACTTGTTTATACTAAAAGGTTTAATTTTTATATAAGCTAACAAGTTTATAAATTTGCACTTGTAAGAGCATCCCAATATAACAAGTTTATAAATAACTAGTTAATTATGTTTTATAAAAATTAAATGAGTCAATAACAACAACAACAGCAACAATAATAATAAATTAACCAAGTTTATAAAAATTAACTAAGTTTTATAAAAATTCAATAAGCTTATAAAAATTAACTAAGTATTATAAAAATATAACTAAATAATAATAATAAATTTTATGAAAAATTAACTAAGTATAATAATAATAATAATAATAAGAAATTTTATAAAAATTAACTAAGATTTATAATAATAACAACAATAAGTTAACTAAAATTTATAATAATAATAATAATTAAACGAGTCTATAATAATAATAAATTAACTAAGTTTTATAAACAAATTCAATAATTTTATAAAATTAACTAAGTGTTATAAAAATATAACTAAATAATAATAATACTAATAATAAATTTTATGAAAAATTAACTAAGTATAATAATAATAATAATAAATTTTATGAAAAATTAACTAAGTATAATAATAATAAATAATTTTATAAAAATTAACTAAGATTTATAATAATAATAATAATAATTAAACGAGTGTATTATAATAATAATAATAATAATAATAATAATAAATTAACTAAGTTTTATAAAAATTCGATAAGTTTTTAAAAATTAACTAAGTATTATGAAAACATAACTAAATAATAATAATAATAACCACTTAATAATAACAATAACAATAATAATAAATTTTATAGAAAATTAACTAAGTATAATAATAACAACAACAACAACAATAATGACAATAATAAATTTTATAAAAAATTAACCAAGTATAATAATAGTAATAATAATAAATAATTTTATAAAAATTAACTTAGATATATAATAATAATAGTAAATTAACTAAGATTTATAATAATAATAATAATAATAAGTTAACTAAGATTAATAAATATTAAACTTAAATAAGTTTATAACAATTAACTAAGTATTTAAATATCTGATAGATATTTGAGGGTGTATTTGTACAAATGATATATCCTAACTTATTCAGTTTACTGTATGGTTTTATGCTGAAGCAGGGATGACAAGGCAACATATTGATATTCACTGAATGGTTCTATGCTTTAGGAGTTACCTCAAGTGTTAAAAATTCAACTTATGGACTATAACATGCAGTGCCATAACTAATACTCATACATTGTAATGTGCAGCGTGATAAGTAAAGCATGATAGAATAACAAAATCCCATTAAGAAAATAATGTCTAAGAAACATGTGTAAAAGATCATGAAAGCTTTGTTATACGCGAAGAAATTAGCCAACATATTACAAAGCCATCACCTCATATCAGAGCACTAAAATAATGAAGATATCAAAGTAGGTAATGAAAGAACTAAAGTCAGTAGTAGTAAGAAAATTCATGTGTTGAACATTAAGCCAAAAGCATCATTTTAGCTAGAGAACCAGAGATACAAAATAAAACATATATGCATGGTTTTTACCTTATTCAACATAAGAAGTCATGCAAACAAAGAAATACAAAAACAAAGATTTTTTAGCCGCATAATAATTTCCAAAATATTTTTAGGAACCATCTTTTAGTTTTTGGACTTACCATATATCGATAGCCACATGGAAATTCCATAATCCGTACATGGAAGTTATAGTGAAACTCCTCTTTACATTAAATCCCAATGGCTGTAAATCTTCAGTACCATTTTCTTTGCATCATCGTTTTTATGTCTAAGAAAACAGATGGATATTTTATACTTTTCCATTTCTTGTTTCCTAATGTTGAAGTTCAATTCTTCTGAGTTCTTCAAAATAATAGTTGCGTCTATTTATATAACAAAAACATTGGACTTCTTATTCCATATATCGTTCTAGTCTCAACTTCTCAGGGTTTGGTTTTTGAATTATTTCGTCTCTTGTCATAAACACTTACATCAACCTATTATTGTATTAAGATTGAGTTTTGCAGTTCCTATTTTATATATGTTAATGAACTGTAATGTTCCATGATCCCTAACATTAGAACTCAAAACAAACATTTTACTTTTTCTGTTGCATCTATTATTGTATTTGTAGATTTGGTGTTCTTCCAAAATGGAATGATTGACCCTAGGTTTCAAAGTAAAGGTCTAAAGGATGACAATCAAGTTTTAGCTTACTTTGCCATGTCAAAACTCGGAGAGCCTCCTACTGATGGGGTAACCGGTACAATTCCCGAAGGCCTGACAACTGCATTTGGCAAATGGGCATCCACTGTAGCATCTCAGTTACGCAGAGGAGGTCTCTCTTGCAAGGTACAAAATTTCTTTCAATTTTATAGTAGGGTAAATTGCATAAATGTGATTTTTGTTATTCTTACTAGACAGTCCATCACTAGGTAGATGCATGTAAGTGTCAAGTACCCTAGATTTGAGTAGACATCGGTATCCTAGAATTTTAATGTTTCATTCTTTTTAAGTTTATTATGTAATTCTTGGTGACATGACTGATGACAAAATAGTTAAGATCATGTTTATATAATGGTCTATCTCATATTACTGAGTCGTTGGCTAGTATGACTATTCTCAAATGTATTTATGATTTCTTCGTTATCAGTGGCATCTATAAGGGCATGACTAGTGCCACACAGTTAGATGACCATATTATTGTAGATCATATAATGTTGCATTATATTCTCTAAATTTGCTTGAAAGATCAAACTTCTAGACTAACTTTTTACCTCTCGCAAGTCGCAAGTATAAGTTGTGTATGCTGTTCCGTTACAGTTATTCCCCAAGAGATTCCCTGCATGTCTATTTATACACGAGCAAACTAGACAGACTAGGCAATCTGTTTGAATAAATCAAACATATTCATCCTTATTTATTTCACAATTTGTTTGCTTTCTTGTGAAAATATTCAGGTTCTTGAGAAGGATGCTTTTGAGAGACAGATATTTGAGAAACTGATATGGAGTTCAGCATTCATGCTTCTTAGAGCTCGCCATCCAGGAGCTATTGTTGGCACTATAGAAAGAGTACCGGTCCAAGGTGCATGTTCAATCCTTTTTCTCTGATTATATTTAATATAATCTCTACTTTTGCTTATTTGTTGTAAATTTATATGGATGAAAAGTTGATTTTCTTTCACATTTATTTATCCCACCACATACACATGTTCATATGATAATGATTTGTGCACGGTGCTTCTTCCTGGTTGATGTATTTTAGAAATGATTATTAATGATGAACATTTTAGACTAAAAATCGATATGATTGCACAGAAAATAAACACATAAATAATTTTTGATCTTGACTTCTATAAGCTTAAACATCTGACCTTAAGGATATTTCTTCAAGCTTCAAGTCTCATTATAGAACTAGCAAGTGCTGCAGCTTCTGAAAAGGGAATAAAATTCGTAGATGGCATCGAGGAAAGGCTCTGTGCTTACGCTAGAGTTGTTTCTCATTTTCCTACTACTATTAAAGAAGTAAGCTTCAATAGTTCTTGGATTTGCGTAATTTAACAAGTTTCTATAAAATTTTCCTTCTAATATTCACATATACAGTTCAAATGGAGGGATGGTTGGTTTTATTCACTTACTAAAAGGTATTATCAAAAGGGAAGCCAGATCCATGCCCCTTCCACACGAGATTTTTAGCAGCATAATAATTTCCAGAATAATACTTAAGAAGGTATGTTTGTCCATTTTCTATTGACTTTTAAGATCCTATCACACATAACTGAATTTAAATTATTTAGGAAGAATACATATCGCTAACATATTTAATTTCACAATACTTTGAGCAGCTACCTTATTTTTGTATCCCAAGCATGATAAAATCTAGAGAGAGGCCTTTATCTAGCATCTCCTTGAACATATTCATGCATTCTCTCCCATCTCTGTTTTAGCCATGATTTTGAACTTTTGATTGAAAAACAAAGAGTTTGAAATGATTTATTGTCATAGAAAAAATAGATTATATTTTAAAAAATACACAGTTGTGAGAGAAGTATTGAAATTTAAAGATTTTTGCTTGGCCCGTGTAAGTTGATAAGATACGTTGTTTATGAGAGAAGTACTGAAATCTATAATTAGAACATGCAATTTTAGCAACTTCAGTGAAAAATATATTTACATTTAAAGATAACAGTTCATTTACTATGATTGGTTCACTTATTTATGGCAACGCTCACATGCTATATTTTTAATTTCACTTCTATGGCAATGCTTCAACCCCAACAAGATGTTGGATCATTATTCAATGAAGAACCCACTCATTTCTCTTGCAATGAATTCATCCTTTAACTCATATCCCATTACATTTAATGGACTATTCAATGTAAGATAGTATTATTATTTCAATTTGTAATAATATGTTAGTATTTTCAGTTTGTATTTCAGTTTATTTATAGAGATTTCGATTTGGTTCGATCATCAGTCTAATGATCTTTAACATTAGCACGACATCTAAACAAATTAGATATGTAACACATGTTGGAATCACTAACTATTAGACTTGCTAGCAATCTTGTATTTTTTTTATAGTGATAAATTATTTCTCATGCTCTTATCAATTTGAGAAACACCCTTTCGTTTAAAGAGTATAACCATGAAAATTTTAACAAAAATATGATAACGTGACAAGGTTATATTATTATTTTCAAATTGAAATGGATTGAGGACTGGATGCAACACAGTGGCAACTGGAGCAACTTTGGACTAAAACGAACTTAGTTAACATTATATTAGTTGACTTCTGAAAGCCAAGCGTGTGCCACTAAGGTCTGAAATAATATATGGAGCGCTTAAGATTGTAGAGTCAATGCAAGTTGGAAAAAAGTGTATAGCTATAGTGGTGCCATAGATTGAAAGCATTGGCATTCCACATAAACCTTTGAAGGGTAGTATCAATTTTCTTCCGATGTGAAAAAAAGTGAATTATGTTTATAAATGTTTTATACTAATAAGGAAAAATCCATGTTCTACATCTTTTACAAATCAAAATAAACAAGAGAAAAACTGCACCTGCCCATATCACTTGATCATTTATTCGCAATATTGTTGTCATTGTCTAACCAAAAATAGGCGTTGATTTGTAACTTGACAAGCTGGTAACATTAACTAAATAAAACACTCACTTTAAACTACATCTGACAAGTAAAGTTGCATCTTAATTTGCAGGATATGGAGTATTAATAATGTACTATCAATCGCTATTTCTAATGGATAAATTTAAAATTTAGGCTTGCAGATTTTTTCTTGGCCCATGTAAGTTGATTCTGAACGTGGATGCTTAACTCTATATGCAATTGATGAGGATGTCAGTCCCATAGATACAATTTGATGAGACAGATCCATTCATGTGTGCATAACTTTATATGCTGTAAATTTTGTTGTTCGTGCAAGTGATTCTATAGAGTTGCATCTTACTAATTGTATGTTCAATTTCAGGTTCAACTCTGAATAAACAGTAGTGAACTTTTGCGAGTAACATGGTAAGTTTGTGCATGCCTCTCCCTTTGTGTACATATAAGTGCTGTTATTCTATAGAAAATGACGTCCCTCATTGGATGGCAGTGTCACTTCCACTGAAAGAATCATATTAAATTAGGCTGTGTTTCACTTGGGCTGTTTGGCCGGCAATTAGAGATGGGATTTTCTGTTGTTTGAGCTAGTCAAATTAACTTGAACTTGTCATATTTGATGCTAAATAAATTCATATTTGTTCTCTTCTACTGCTAATCTCTAATTGTTGTTTATCCTTATAGGCATATTGGACATTTGAAGAAGATGAGCTTGGACTTTACAAAATTTATATTTTCTCTTTTAGCAAGCTCTTTTTGTAAGATTTTATCTCGCTAAATTTTTTGCTTAAAACATTGTTTGTGAAATATTGTATATGACTAAGTTTTATGGTGTATGAAATTGATGTAGCTTTGATTATGTTAATCTTCATAATTGCTTATAATATCAGATTATATCTATTGGTGTTTTATAAATTTAGTAGTTTCCTTTTTGAATAGATTATTTGTGGTTTTTATAATTGTTGTAAAACTACTACCATAGGTGTAATGTTGCAAAAAAGTTGATATACCGCAGCCTTTCAGAAAGCTGCAGTAGGTGTAACATGTTGCAAAAAGGTGATATACTATAGCATTTCAAAAGGGTTGCAATACTAAAATGTACCAAAACACTGCAGGAAACCAAACTGAAGCAAAATGAAAACGCTGCAAGAATAAAACATAATGGCAAAAAACCTGATGCAGCGCAACCCATAATTGTCAAAGGCATAAGTCGTCCACGACATAGCGAAGCGGCTATAAGTCGTCCACGACTTAACACGGCAAGAGATAAAGGGCTACGACCTAACAATGCAACCTAGGCTACGAATTCTGTGAAGAAGTTAAGTGGTTGCAAAGTCGTAAGTCGTTTACGACTTAACTCAAGCGGTCTACGACCTAAGGAAAGTGAAGGCTTAAGTCGTCTACGACCTAAGGAAAATGAAGGCTTAAGTCATCTACGAACTAACGAGTATGCTGAAGAAGGGAGCTCACGACCCAAGATAAGTCGCGTACGACCTACGACCTAGTTAGGTCGCGTGACATGATGCAGCAGTTTTCTCTTGAGTTGCTGATTGTTAACTCGTAGCAATGATAAGTCGTTTGTTGTTGAGTCGCGACATCTGTTAACTCGTAGCATTGATAAGTTGTTAGTTTTAAGTCGTATGTCGTGGGAGCTTTGCCGAACCTTGTTGTATAAAGACGTTGAGTCGTTTGTACTTAAGTCGTATGTCGTGATACTATGTGTTGTACTGTGTTTTGTACTATGTCGCATTTGTTAAGTCGACTGAGGCGGTTGTGTTGTAGTCTGATAAGTCGTGAACGACTTATGGTAAGTCGTCTACTTTTGAGTCGTCTATTTTAGGTCGTGGTGTGATAAGTCGGAGACGACTTATGAGTTGTAAATTTTCTGTGACGTGTGTTGTAACTTCTATAAATAGGCCGGTGGTGCCATTTGTAATAGTTTAGTTGATTTGAATAAAATTTCGTTTTGTTAGCTTTGTGCTTTCATCCAAATTGGTAGTCGAGTGTAATCTCCTATCTCCACCTTCGACATTTGAGTGCGCTCGAATCTTCGATCGTTGAAGCCAATTCGCGGAATCAAGCACGCTTGATCAACGCTTGAAGAATTGTAGATCTCTCCTCACGGTATCGTGCGCGATCAACGTGTCAGAGATAGCTAGATTTCGGTATCTTCGGATCAACGAATTTGGGCATTCCAGTATTCATCAATCCACCGATTTCTACTTTCATCGTTCTACCTTGTTTTTGTATAATCCGCTGCGTCAGTTTGGTACCAGAGCTTGTTTTAGCCAATCATAGCTAAATCGAGTCTTGGAGCCGAGAATTTCGAAGTTGAAGTGTTAAGCCGACTTGAAGTTTTGAGCCGAGCTAAGTAGAAGTGTTGAAGATCAAAATTTGCATCCTTTTGAGAGGTGGTGTTCGTCGTGTTCATCATATTTTTGCTACAAAGTGGAAGTTGTCGATCCATTTCATTTTGGATCAAAGGAGGAAAAGTGTTTGAATCTTGCGTGGAAGGTTTGCGCGCCAAATTTTGAAGTAGAGCCAAGATTTTGAAGTTGAAAATTGTACATCATTTGGTATCTTTTGCTTTGTCCCAGTCGAACATTGAAGTATTTGTGAAGTTTCAAATCATGCCGCCAAGAAGAGCCAATCGTCATCAAAACGTAGAAGCTTTGTATAGAAGAGAAGAGGCTGATGAGATGGAGCAAAGAATTAATGAAAACTTTAGTGAGAAACTTAATGAAGGGATTGGACGATTAGAGAAGATAATGTTGGAGATGAATCAGAATCGGAGAAGGGTTTCACCTAAATCTAACCATGGGGGAAGTAGAGTCTCACCACATTCCAATCGGGAGAGAAGTGTTGATAATGATCAAAGAAGTGCGAGTCGGGATTGTTATAGAAATGATGATGATCGAAGGCGTGATAGGAATGTGAATGATCGAGAACGGAGGAATGTAGATAGAAGGGATGTTGGTGGAAGACGTGATGGTAGTAGAGATGTTGGTGGTCAGGATCGACATCGATATACATCTGATTTTGAAGAGGAGTTTGATGGAGGTAGTGTTCATGGACGAGGCCAAGGCAGAAATCAATCGGAGTATGATCATAAGTGGGAGTCTGGGATGAAGACTGAAATACCGGAATTCAAAGGAGGTATGCAAGCTGAAGAGTTTTTGGATTGGTTGTCTAATGTGGAGGAGATTTTTGACTTCAAGGAAGTGCCAGAACATCGTAGAGTGAAGTTGGTTGCTACAAGGCTGAGGGGTAGAGCTATGGCATGGTGGCAGCAGACTAAACTAACTCGGGAGAGAATGGGGAAGTCAAAGATTGGATCTTGGGATAAGATGAAGAAACTGATGAGAGCTACATTCTTACCTTATAACTATCAGTCGCTTATGTATCAAAAGTTGCAAAACTTGAGACCAGGGACGAAATCTGTGAATGACTATGCTGACGAATTTTATCAACTGATTGCAAGGAATGATATTATGGAGACAGAGGAACAATTGACAGCTAGATTTGTTGGGGGATTGCGAATGCAGATTCAGGATATGGTTAACATGTTTGATCCCAGATCTGTAGCGGAAGCACACCAGAAGGCGTTGGCTTGGGAGAAACAGGGAAGACGAGGAGGTGGTGTGTTTACAAATTCCAACAATCCAGTGAAGGGTGTTAGTGGAAGTTCTAATGTTTCAAAAACTGTTGCAAAACCAGTTGTAAATGAGGTCGGAAAGATGAAAGTCAATAATGGTTTCAAGTGTTATAATTGTCAAGAAATGGGCCACAAAAGTAATGAATGTCCAAAGCCGAAGAAGAGAGCTATGATAGCGGAGGTTGAGGATGAGGACGAGGAAGCCGAATGTTCCAATTCACTACCTGATGAGGAGGAAGAAGAAGTGTCGGGAGACGAAGGTTGTAATCTGATGATGAGGAGGTCTTGTTTGACACCAAAGCAAGAGGAGGATTGTAGTTGGTTGAGGAGCAATATTTTTCAGTCGACATGTACTATTCTGGGGAAAGTTTGTAAATTTGTTATTGATGCTGGAAGCTGTGATAATATAATTTCTTCAGAAGCTGTGAGGAAGTTGCCATTGAAGACTGAGAAACATTCGAAACCGTACAAGTTGGCTTGGTTGAGAAAAGGCGGGGAGGTGAAGGTTGGACGAAGGGCTTGTGTGAATTTTTCAATTGGAAAGAAATACAAGGATGAAATCTGGTGCGATGTGGTAGATATGGATGTCTGTCATTTGTTGCTGGGGAGACCGTGGCAGTATGATAGGGCGGTGCAACATGATGGGCGTACCAATAGTTACAGTTTCATGTTTGAAGGCACGAAGATTACTCTAGTTCCAAAGAAGCGACCACAAGAAGAAAACAAACTGGAGGAGATTGAAGAGCTGAAAACTTTATTATCCCTGAAGGAGTTTGTTAAAGAAGTCGAAGAGGAGCCGGAAGTATTCTTGTTAATTGGGCGTGAGAGCAGTGAAGAGGTTGAAATTCCAGAAGAAGTGAAACCAGTATTCAAAGAATTTGAGGATGTATTTCCAGAGGAGTTACCAAAGGAGTTACCGCCACTGAGAGACATTCAACATCAAATTGATCTTGTTCCGGGAGCAATGTTGCCACATAAACCACACTATAGAATGAGTCCGAAAGAACATGAAGAGTTGCGTAGGCAGGTAGAGGAATTGCTTGAATAGGGACGAATACAGGAGAGTTTGAGTCCGTGTGTGGTACCAGCATTACTCGTACCGAAGAAGGATGGCTCATGGAGAATGTGTACGGATAGCAGGGCACTGAATAAGATTACTAACAGATACAGATTTCCGATGCCGAGGCTTGATGATCCGTTAGATCAAATTAGTGGGTCTGTGATCTTTTCTAAGATTGACTTGAAGAGCGGTTATCATCAGATTCGCATTAGACCAGGGGACGAATGGAAGACAGCATTCAAGACGAGGGAAGGATTGTATGAATGGCTGGTAATGCCGTTTGGTCTATCGAATGCACCGAGTACATTCATGAGGGTGATGAACCAAATTTTCAGGCCGTACATTGGGAAATTTGTGGTGGTTTACTTCGATGATATTCTGATCTACAGTGCTAGTACAAAAGAGCATGTTCAGCATTTGAAGAAAGTGTTAATTATCCTTCGTGAAGAACAATTCTACGCTGCTACGAAGAAGTGTGTTTTTATGGCGAGAAGTGTTTTATTTCTGGGGTATGTTGTATCGAAAGAAGGAATACAGGTGGACCAAAGTAAAGTTGAAGCTATCAGAGATTGGCCGCAACCCAAGACGATAACGGAAGTTCGTAGTTTTCACGGGTTGGCTTCATTTTATCGAAGGTTTATCCCACACTTTAGTAGTGTGATGGCGCCTGTGACTGATTGTATGAAGGGTAAACAGTTTGCATGGACGCAGGAAGCAGGAGTTGCTTTTGAGCGAATCAAAGAACTCTTGACGTCTGCACCAATTCTAGTATTACCAGATTTTCAGTTAGTGTTTGAACTTCATACTGATGCATCCAAGGTTGGGATTGGAGGAGTGTTGAGTCAGAGGGGACGTCCTATTGCATATTTTAGCGAGAAGCTATCGGGAGCGAAGATGAGATATAATACTTATGATGTGGAATTTTATGCTGTTGTGCAAGCTATTAAACATTGGAGACATTACTTATTTCAGAAAGAGTTTGTTCTTTACACTAATCATGAGGCGTTGAAGCATTTACAAGGGCAAGACAAGATTTCAGCGAGACATGCATCATGGATTGCATATCTGCAACAGTTTACTTTTGTTGTCAAACACAAGTCAGGAGTGACGAATCGTGTGGTTGATGCTTTGAGTAGGAGGAGTCATTTATTGACAACAATGAAAGTTGAGGTGACAGGTTTTGAATTATTGCCAGAACTGATTGAAGAAGATCCTTATTTTATGAAATTTGTTGAAAAGGTTAAGGAAGGGAATGCTGATGAATTTCTGTTGGTGGATGGTTTTCTGTTCAAAGGAAATCGATTGTGCATACCTGATTATAGTTTGAGAATGAAGATTGTGAAGGAGCTACATGAAGAGGGCCACGTGGGTAGAGACCGTACGCTACAGCTGATTTCTCAATCTTATTTTTGGCCATTAATGAGGAAAGAAGTGGAAAGATTTGTGGAACGATGTCATATCTGTCAGGTTTCAAAAGGAACTGCGACCAATGCTGGATTATATATGCCGTTACCTGTACCAACTAAACCATGGGTTGATGTAAGTATGGATTTTGTTTTGGGGTTGCCGCGAACTCAAAGGGGGAACGATTCCATTTATGTGGTGGTTGACCGATTTTCGAAAATGGCACATTTTATTGCTTGTAAGAAGACGGCGGATGCTGTTCATGTTGCTCAGTTATTTTTCAAAGAGATATATCGACTTCATGGATTGCCAGAATCTATTGTGTCGGATAGGGATACTCGTTTTCTGAGTCATTTTTGGCTAAGTTTGTGGAAGATGATCGGAACGAAGCTGAATTTTAGTAGCGCTTACCATCCACAAACTGATGGGCAAACAGAGGTGGTTAACAGATCGCTGGGGAATTTATTGCGATGTTTGGTGAAAGATAATCTGAAGAGTTGGGACATGAAGTTATGTCAGGCAGAATTTGCTCATAATCATGCGGTAAATCATAGCACAGATTTCAGTCCATTCCAGGTCGTGTATTCAAACTTGCCAAAAGGGCCGTTGGACTTGACGGTAGTACCACAACCAAAGGGGACGGTTAAACGAGCTGTTGATTTTGTTGATGGGTTGACTGAATGTCATAAAGTCGTCCAGGAACGATTGAAGAAGGCGAATGAGAAGTATAAAAGGTCCGCAGATTTGAAACGAAGAAATGTTGAGTTTAATGAAGGAGATTTGGTATATGCTGTGTTAACAAAGGACCGTTTTCCAGTGGGCGCTTATAACAAGTTGAAAGCCCGAAAAATTGGTCCTATAGAAGTCGTGAAACTGATTAATGAAAATGCTTATAAGTTGAAACTGCCGGAGGATGTGTACACGTCTGACGTATTCAATGTTAAGCATCTAATACCTTATCATGGGGAAGAGCTTACAAATTTGAGGACGAATTTTTCTCAACCTGGGGAGGATGATGCAGCGCAACCCATAATTGTCAAAGGCATAAGTCGTCCACGACATAGCAAAGCGGCTATAAGTCATCCACGACTTAAGACGGCAAGAGATAAAGGGCTACGACCTAACAATGCAACCCAGGCTACGAATTCTGTGAAGAAGTTAAGTGGTTGCAAAGTCGTAAGTCGTTTACGACTTAACTCAAGCGGTCTACGACCTAAGGAAAGTGAAGGCTTAAGTCGTCTACGACCTAAGGAAAATGAAGGCTTAAGTTGTCTACGACCTAACGAGTATGCTTAAGAAGGGAGCTCACGACCCAAGATAAGTCGCGTACGACCTACGACCTAGTTAGGTCGCGTGACATGATGCAGCAGTTTTCTCTTGAGTCGCTGATTGTTAACTCGTAGCAATGATAAGTCGTTTGTTGTTGAGTCGCGACATCTGTTAACTCGTAGCATTGATAAGTTGTTAGTTTTAAGTCGTATGTCGTGGGAGCTTTGCCGAACCTTGTTGTATAAAGACGTTGAGTCGTTTGTACTTAATTCGTATGTCGTGATACTATGTGTTGTACTGTGTTTTGTACTATGTCGCATTTGTTAAGTCGACTGAGGCGGTTGTGTTGTAGTCTGATAAGTCGTGAACGACTTATGGTAAGTCGTCTACTTTTGAGTCGTCTATTTTAGGTCGTGGTGTGATAAGTCGGAGACGACTTATGAGTTGTAAATTTTTTGTGACGTGTGTTGTAACTTCTATAAACAGGCCGGTGGTGCCATTTGTAATAGTTTAGTTGATTTGAATAAAATTTCGTTTTGTTAGCTTTGTGCTTTCATCCAAATTGGTAGTCAAGTGTAATCTCCTATCTCCACCTTCGACATTCGAGTGCGCTCGAATCTTCGATCATTGAAGCCAATTTGCAGAATCAAGCGCGCTTGATCAACGCTCGAAGAATTGTAGATCTCTCCTCACGGTATCGTGCGCGATCAACGTATCAGAGATAGCTAGAATTCAGTATCTTCGGATCAACGAATTTGGGCATTCCAGTATTCATCAATCCACTGATTGCTACTTTCATCGTTCTACCTTGTTTTTGTATAATCCGCTGCGTCAAAACCGCTGCAATACAAAACTACTGAATAAAACGATGCATAAATCATTTTTTCCAGCATTTTAAAACACTGCTAAATTGCTTGTTCTATCGAAACAAGCTGTTGGACTGCGTTCTCCAAAGCGCTGCTAAATGAGTTTGCATCGTTTAATAAACACTGTGAGATTAATTTACTGCGGCGTCTTATAAAATCTTCGGTAGCCTTCTTTTTAGCAACATTTTTAAAACGTTGCGGTATTTTTCGACTCTATTGCAGCACAGCATTAGGCAGCGTTCTTCCAAACGTTGCTAATGTTTATGGCCGCATTTTTAAAACGCTGCAAAAGATATTTTTGTTGTAGTGAATTTTAAAAGTTACTCTAGTTCGAAAGTAACTTAGATTTGCAGATATTACAATTTTAAAATTTTAATATATATTTTATATAAATTAATTAGTAGTTTCGGCCATAATTGTATGATAAAAATTCAAAATTTAAAATTTCACAAAATATAGGATCATAATATAGGGGTTGCAAAAAAACTGAGATTTTTTCTGAATTAAAAATATTATTTTTAATAAAATAATCACTATTCAGCCGAAATTTATATTAATTATTAAAAAATATAAAATAATGTTAAACAATTTTGGAAAAAATTTCGAGAGCTTCAAAATGATATATTAATTTTAAAAAATACGAAATCAAATTTTGGAATCATTAATTATTTTATATAAAATAATCAATCCATATAATTAGTAAATATTGATACTAAAATAAATAATATAATATAAAATTAATTTTCGATGTTTATAATTCATAATAAACATAAAAAGGTATAATAAAATTTTTGAATCAATATTATATTGTATATAATCATGTATGTTTTTATATGAATAATGTATATGTATTTATATACAAATTAATATATTTATACATATATATATTAATTAACATAATATTAAAATAAATTTTATATAAAAAATAATGTCTGATTATATTTGAATTATGAACATAAACATCAAAAATCAAGCATATAGCCAATTTGATTGTGACAACTACATTTACTACAAAAATCTCACCTAACTAATTATATAACAGTATATATACATATGTATTCAGGTGTCCATAATTAACAGATTATAAAACATGATATTCTATCTATAATATGAATGAATATTACCTATTATAAATGTCTTTGAGTATCTGATTATAAAACATGGTATTATATCTATAATATGAATGAACATATACGTACAAAAATCGCACCTAACTAATTATATAACAGTAATATATACATATGTGTTCAGGTGTCCATGATTAACAGATTATAAAACATGATATTATATACATAATATGATTGAATATTACATATTATAAATGCCTTTGATATTATGAATGAATTCCCTTCTTTGAATATCTCTCGATCCGTCAGATTGCTAGTTTGGAATTGCCGACTTTCATTATCAAATAGCTTTGGATTTAACTTGAATTTGTTTAAGATTTTGAGAGTTGATTTGGGGATGTTTTTCAACCAGCAAACACGATGATAAAGGCAGCCAAAAAAGGTGTGTAGATTAGGGTTTAGAGATCCATATATATATACATATATGTATATATATACATATATGTATATATATATATGTATGTATGTATGTATATGTGTGTGTGTGTATATATGATTGCATAAGAGAGAAAATAGGTCAATCTTATTACTTATTCTCTCCTAATCTTAACCATCTATCTCCAAGCCTATCCCTACGTTTTAGCCGCCTCCTATATCTACCCAAACCAACTGATTTCTCCCTTATAACATCATGGGCCATGAGCTCATTTGGCCCAAATTAAATATATACAATTATATTTAATTTAATCTGTTATCGATATCTCATATTGATCGATATATTTAACTATTATAAATATAAATAACATTATTTATTTCTCAAATCATATTCAAATTTTATGATTAATATTTCATAAATATTAATTAATCTAATTAATTTATAACAATTACGAACTAATTAAATCATTTGGTCTTAAGTGAATTCATCATTTTGGTTGTGTAACTCTTGGGTGTAAATTCGGTCAGCAACTAACATCGAACTATTCGAATGTTAACGTTCACATGTCACTTAGTAGGTGGTGTGACACTATGGACCAATTTATCGCTTACTCAGCTTCAGTAAAATCTCATTTTAATTTAATAAGCGTTACCCGTTTGTGACATTTATATACACAAATTCTCTTCGTCAAAACTATATCACTTTGGACTTATGGAATCTGGTGATGGTCAAAATTCTAATATTATTCATATTCAACTCTACAGTCTAAACACAAAGTCCTTGTTTCAACAATAATAATTATTATTAATCGAAATACTCTAGCTAGAGACTTTGACTTTGAGTTGACTTGAGTTGACCGTGATATTAGCCCCATATAACTGAGATGACAATTCCTCTCTTGAATAGTGCTTCACTTCCAATACTTCCACTCGACCAAACTATAGTTACTCAATGGACATCATGTCATGATTTGGCTATAATCAAAATGGAGCTTTCATGTTGAAGATCCATAGTACTCTTAAGTCGAGAGAATTGTGCGAATTAGTCACATCAATCTTTTTTGTTTGACCTTAGTTATATTAACTAATAGAAATCTACCGAGTGAGTTGTTCTATAGTTATCCAATAACTATCGGTACGTAATCTCTAGGTGACCCCAGTAGTCATGAGTAATACATTGCCCAACATTTGGAGAATATTACGTACTCTAGTCTCAACGGATACATCGATATCCAATCTCGATGCATCTTAACTAGGAACATTTAAAATTGTATATTTGTTTTCATTATGATGAATTACTCGCGGTTACAACACTTCATAACTACTATCACAAAACATATCATTTATGGATTTTCTATTAAATATACTTTTAATTAAATTAATTGATTAATATAACACATTATATCAAGTTATAGTGGAAAGAAAACACCTTTTATTTCAAACAAAATTGGTTATCGAATTAGATATGTAACAAATTACATAATTGCCCCTAGAACATACCCCTGACTTTATCAATCTCCCACTTGCACTTGGGGTTAATTATGGAATCTATTCCAACTTCTCTAATCGATTTTCTCAAAACCAACTGGGTCAGTCCCTCAGTGAACGGGTATGCTATTATGTTTCAATTATCTACCATGTCAACTAAAACTCTCCGGGGTTAATAAACTAACTTTGTCATGTGGAACAATTAAGAGAATTTCTCTAGACTTCTAGTGAGCTCTAAGTTCTGTTACGAACTATATCGCGATATTGTTATCATATAAATATGTTATGGGATTCTCAACATTTGGAATCACCGTCGGCTCAGTTATACATTTGTGCCCTTATTATATATATACATTATTCTATTGTGGCACTATTCAAGTCAATGAATCAGCCACAATCTCTTCTATTTAGAACATTTTCAACTTAAAAATTCTTAACATGAATTTATTATTTACATATTATACTCAATATCACTTATGAAGTTTGAGTCTGATCATTCCTACATAAGGAGTTCGTTGTTTCAGTAAACATTTCTATAGTATTTCATAAATACACGAGAACATGTCAAACAACCATTTAGTGAAATCTATTTGGGTTTGATATTTGCTTCATGTATCAAATACATAAACAAAACATGATATCGTAGAAAGCATAACATGTATGATAATTCCTATTGTCAATGCATAAGCAATCCTTCTTACATGTTCCCTATCAAACATTTTAATAAGGTGTCCTTGTATATCATTCTGGGACATTCCCAATATCTTTTATACTTACTATAAAAGACATCATTTACAAATCCAACGTTGAGTATTAAAACAATTAAGACTGATTTTAATGCAAGTACATCGTTAAAATCAGCAACCTGTTGTTTACTTACAGTTTAGAAATATCAATGTACCTTTTAACATTCTTTCTTATGAACACATGCTTCCTCTGCACTTTGATTGAAATATTTGATATTTCTATCAAAACACTTATCCAATTTTGATGCTTGTCGAATGATACTTCCGTATTTTTTCTTGGATCATATCCAAACACTTATAAACCTAAATATTACTCCCACTAACTTCGAGACACTTTGGTTGTTATGTGCCAATAGTCTATCTTAAATCATTATTTAGAATTTTTCCATTTCAGCACATATGTACCAAATCACAAAGTCTTACAAAGTGATAATTTTGTGAGTAAATCCAAAATAACACAATCATGTTAAACGATGAATATGTTAATTTCAACATTTGAAATTTACGAGATTATTTTTATCAACATTCCTCATTTAATTCCTACTGCATTAGACTTGCTCATAAAGACACAATCGCGGTCGATGGATCACATCCCTTCAGTTACGACTACCAAAATCATATTCTGGTAATGTATTTGGAATTCATTTTTGGATCTTCACACCATACTATATTATAGAGTGAACACTCTTAATGGTTTAACTAAACAACTGAGGATTGTATATTTTCCACATTGATAAGAAACTCATAGTTTCTTTTCAATGTGAAAAAATACTTATTAGACACTTTAATGAGATGTGTTCATTTAGGTTTAATTTCATTTCATTTCACACGATCAGTTTTATTTTTGGATCATATCCAACTCCATTTTACTACCAATAAGTTTTCAAAGAAATTCCTTCAACATGAAGTTGGTATTTCTCAAAACAATAATTGTTTCTCAGTGCAACGGAATAGGTATTCATAAACACTTTATGAATTGCCTTTTATATAAAAATGATTTAGTTTTTAGTTTGCAAAACTTATGTTCAAAACATAAATATGTCATCCAATGATAGTCCTTCCTAAACTCCTTTTGAGGAAATTCATACAAAATCTCTCACGAACAATTATTGCGTGCAGACTTTAGACTTGCATAACCTGCCAACTCCTTGGCCTGAGATATGTTGGGGTTTCTTATAAACCCTTATCTTGTATGATTTTGTAAACTATTGTTTATATCAAATAATATTAATCTTATGCACTACTATTTAATTACATGATTTTATAGAAAGAAATTAACTCAACTTCACTCACAATTAATCATATTTTGTCCAACAAAGTTCGATCACTCGTTATCGATACATTATAATGTATCACATGGAAGAGTGACTACTTTTGAGATTGAATCTTTATTCGTTTTTAAGCACGTTTGGAACTCTTTCTAATATACTCACCCATTCGATCAAATCGAATCATTTCTATTGCATGTTATATTATTTATTTTCGTTTTGTACTCTATGAGTTTACCATATACATAAATACGCATGTCCATGTTGGTGACAACTCATCGATGAATACAACAAAATATATGGAACTATTTTGGTATTAATAGACTTGCAATTGCATACGTCAATATGTATCGATCCGAAGAGTTCATCAACTCTTATGAAGCTCCCACAAAATGTGTGCATAGCCCCTAATTGTTTGAGATATAGTTAACTAGTATCATATGATTCACAATCATATAATAAAAATTATTTCTCAAAACTACGGCTTAGTCTATAATCCAAAATAATTGTAAATAATTAGACACTTCGGTATTTTCCAAATGCATCACTTTATCATGAAAACAAATACCATATTATAGTTGTATTTCATAATGAATATTCATAATATTCACGTTGAAATATAACCATGTCCCTTTTCAATCGACACCGAAAATGGTCATTGTTTCATAAATAATGTTTGGTATGTTTTACGAAAATAATTTTTATAGCAAGGCTAGCCGGTTTTTATAGTGGACCATCCACTTTTATTATGAAAATTTAGGGACAGGTGAGAGGCAAGGTGCCTCTGTAGCTACAACATCACACACCAACCTTACAAATCCGCACTCGGGTTATGCAACAACATATCAAAACAGTACAACTTACATCCCAAAACAGAGTTACACAAAAGACACAAAGGAAAGATAACTACCGAATAGGTTAAGCAAGAAAAAGATCTGCTAACCCAAAATCCATGCCATTATTCAAATCATCTGGAACTAACTGAATGGAGGAAGAATCTGGCAAAAAAGGAGAGGCAACAACAATATCCACGACAACGGGAAGAGGATCAGCAAACTGAGCAGGAGCGAAGGCAAGATATGTCTTTAGCCTAGAAAGAGCTAAGGGATCGGGGGAGTAGCTATAGGATTAGGAGGAGGGACAGCAGCAGGATCAACAATCTTATCTTTCCAAATGGTAGGAGTGGGTTTCAGGATGGGAGCCTTGGGAGGCAAGGAGGAGGACTCACCTTCAACGGGATGGTGTCTACAATCTGGAGAGACATGGCCAAAGGAGTGGTAGAATGTACAGATCGAAGGAGATCACTGATACTCAATATCAACTCAACCCACTCTATTCCCAAAGAGGGCAACAGATAGATGAGTAGGAAGAAGCCGCAAGGGGGTAATCTCAATCATTGCCCTAGCAAAACCAAGCCTTTCACGACACTCTGTATTCTCATCAAAACAAATTAACTCACCAATATGACATGCCAACCAGTCAAGACCCTCCAAAGATTAAAGAGAATAAGGTATATTTGTGAACTTTGCCCAAATAGGGATAAACAATACATGCTCTCTAGCAGATTCAACCGAAGGACTCCACTTGGTAATAATAAATACTTTACCATTAATAACACTTGGATCAGACTCAAGAACCATACGCCTCTCATCCGGGCATGAGAAATCAAAGAAAAACATGTCATCGTCAAACCTAACCTTAAGAGATCCTTTTAATTTCCATTTATTCTTGAGATAATTCTTAACAACAAAAGAGTTTAGGCCATTATCTAGGATAAAACCAACAATCGTATCCTTCCGAAAAGACATTCCCGCCTCAACAACCTCGCTCGGAGGCATAAGAAGTTCATCACAATTACCAACAATATCAAAACGCTTAAAGATATACCTGCTTCATGGTTTTGAAGTAAACAGAGGTTTCCAAGACTTGTCGATAGAAGCAGATTTCGCCTAGGCAGACTGAGACCCAGCAACAGCAAGCTTCAATGGATGACTATCAGGTTTAACCAAAACAGGGAACTCAGCATCTAAGTTTAGACTGTCGGGGATAGAAATTGAAGGTGCAGCAACTAAAGAAAGGCCAAAAGGAGAAGCAGCGGCTAGCGAAGGCTCGGTAGGCAAGGAGGTAACGATTGGAGGAACACTTGCGTGAGCATCAACCGGAGCCACACACGCATGAAAATAATTTTCATAACTTGATGCATTCAATAAGTGCTATATGGCATGCTCCCACTATTTCCATCATTACTATATTAGCGTATGGAATTTGGAGATATATCATTTACTTAATATAGATTTATTTATTTCATATACTGCAACTAGTTTACAGCGAAGAGTTCTTTGATCAAATATCTTGAACTCAAAGAAATAAATCTCATAGAAAATAATTTTTTATATGATAATACATTTCGAAACAAAAATCAGTCTTCTCATTCCAATGTTAAGTATCAATAATTATTACAATTCTCATTTTCGATGTTTTTATATGAAGCAAAAGTGACTATTCGCTCTCTTCATCCCAACTATACCATGAATTACATCTTTTCTTATATATTCGTTATTCTTTCTAAATGGTCAAACCATTCAAAAGAAAACCCTTACTATAATATCATAACGAACTCTTTACAAAAGCGCATTCGATTATCCTTAACTTTTAAGGACATCAAATATGCTGCACTTTGCGTAAACTGATCAAACTGACATTTCAGTGATCGAGTTCTTAGATTTATATTGTAGTTTTGGTCTAGTGTTACATTTAACATGATACGATCCTTTTGTAATCAGTCAAATTGAATACTCGATCTCACACTAAATTTTATTTAGTTTTTCGATGAACTAATTTCATCGAAGTATTGTACATTGCAAACTTTAACCGTTCACCATATACATTTATATGCGATGTATATAGATCAAATATCAATAATCTTGTATTGCTTTTAGAGTCCAAATTCATAGAATACAATACATGGTCTTGACCAAATAAACGCATAAGTGACCATACTACAAATGTTTTTAGTAGTTATAAAATCAGGCACTTGCACGGGTATTAAAACGTTAACATGCAATAGGCTTTTATTGGTAAGTATATGTTATATTTCTATTTGTCAATCTTCAATTCATTTGTATATCTTAATTGATAAATATTTTATCAACTTACTAAATGCACAAATTTAGCAATGGAGATTATTATAACATTATATAGCATATGTTCTTACAATATTAGAAAGGTTAAATGTTATCATTTCATTTTTCTGATAAGGCTTCCACTAGTCTTTTATGTTTCACCAAACCCTAAGCGAAACATAAAATTCTTTCAACTTCACTAGTGAGTATTAGGACTCGTCCATCTTGGAAATCTGACTTTGAGTTTCTCGACAAATCATAGCTCCACGGATGATGGATAACTCCTTATCAGTTGTATCACATACAACTCCTAACCTATGGTCCTTGTCCTAATCTCATTTCGACCTTGAATTTGCGCAACAAATCGAAAGAGATTATTTGCTCATACCTACCATATCACGACGACCTTTAAGTATAGTATATGTACCTTGAGTTTTCTCAATAAATACATATAGTTATCTTACCTCGTTTATTCAATATATCAATAATACTACACATAACATCCCTAGCTTGATTTTTCTCAACAGTAAAAGAGTATGCAAGTAATTTATTAATATATATATGGTAGAGGACAACATTATATTGAAGATTCGCAATCTTCAATATATTATATTGAGTGATATCAACTTATGGAATAATGTATTTCTTATGAAATGCCCTAGTGATTCAAGTGTCAAACACATCTGAAATCACGGTTTACGAAAAATACGTATGTATTTATCCCTTAAATATGCTTAGGGTTTCTTTAATGTTCCACATTTAGTTTATACATTTATATTATATATGTTTAATAATTATGTAACTTTTATATTTTATATTACTTATATAATAGTCTTATGTCTAACATTATATTAATTAAATCTTATTTAATTGATTTAAATTAACATTTTAATTAATTTTATATTATTTTAATATAACATTTATATTAAATATTTTTACATACCATAACCTTTATAGTATTACACATATATCTTATATATGTGTATATTCATTAATTAACCTTTAATTAATTTATATAATTAATTAACTTTTAATTAATTTATTTAATTAAATTATATTAATTTAAAAATTCAGTTCATATACATACACTATTATTTTAAAATAATATAACATATATCATAATATATATAATACATGTATTCATTTATTGATTAATTAACTTACTTATTTAATTAATTTTATTAATCTTATTAATAAATTTTGAAATTGATATTTATTTTCAAAAAATTTAAAAAAATACTGTACTATAACTTTTATAATATTTGTATATCTTATTTTAAATTTAATTTTAATTAATTTAAAGTCTTATATTTTAATTTTTAAATAATTTTTCAAATTTGCCCAAGGACTAATTCAAATTTGGACCTTTTCTATTAGGAACAATGAGCTTAATAGCTAACCCTAACATGACTCATTTAGACCGCATAGGCTATTGGGCTCTGATCCAATTGTTGGAACAGGGCCAGCCCATAATGGAAGTTATGGGTGAATTTCAATTTTTTTACCATATTAGATGTTTATTGGGCTTATGAAGTCTAATTTATTTAGAACATTTCTAAATTTGATTTACATAAAATCATGTATTTTATTTAAATTCATATATTTTGTAATATAAAGTTAATTTGGTTTGGTTTAATATATATATATGTATGTATGTATGTATGTCCATGTGTGCTTGCGCACGCATTGTGACATAATAATCTATGGAATCAGGATGAATGTATACCGATTTGTCTCCAAAGCCCCGACCGCAAAGAAGGAATGGCAGAGCTTGAATGGAAAGATAGCATCATTAAGCCAATTTGTCTCCAAAGCGATCGATAAATGTATACCGTTCTTTGATGCACTGAAGAAGGGTAAAAAGAACTTCAAATGGAATCAGGATTGCCATAACGCTTTCGAGGAACTATTACGACACATGAAGACTCCACTGATTCTAGGCCTATCAATGGATACTTTCGGATGCGGATAGTGTCATATCTACATCTGCATCCGTAGATATGGACGGACATCAGATAATTATCCTATTTGTTAATGACCGATAAATCAAGAAATATAAATGAAAATTGTTAGTTTAACATAAACTTTTTTCAATCCCACTAATTATAAAAGTGTTAAAAATAAACAAATGTAATGATAATAAAGAGTTTTAAGTAGTTAATATGCATTTAGTGCGTATAATATAAACTTCTAACTTAATAAAACCATAAAAAAATATCGTTCACTGTACTAAAATACACATAATTTAAACTATAGTCTTCAAAAATACCGGACGGATAATTTTCGGATGTGGATGTCTTCATACCCGCATCTGCATCCTTTTTTTGGGATATCGGATATTTATCCGCTTTATGGATGCAGATGCGGACAGATTTCGGATTTTTTCGGGTATCCATTGACAGCCCTAACTGATTCTGTCGAAACTGATGGATGTAGAGGATTTATTTATTTACCCTAAAGTGTCTGCTTATGCATTGAGCGCGGCACTAGTGCGTGAGGAAGCTAGAATTCAATTGCTAATCTATTACATTAGCAAGCAATCTATTGGAGCCAAACAAAATTATCCGAAGTTGGGAAAACTTGCCTAATACTTACTGATAGCATCCAGAAAACTATGATCGTATTTTCAGGTTCATCCGATCAAGATATTGACGGATTAACCTCTAAAGTAGGTGCTTTTTAAACCCGAGACCTCGGGACGACTTTGGAAGTGGAACATTGAGCTGAGCCAATACAATGTAACTTACCATTCTCGAAGAAAAATCAACAGACAGGCGCCGACTGACATCATCATCGAGTTTGCTATTTGGGATGGTGAAGAGAAGGACACTGCAGTCATGGTATCCAATTGGAAATTGTTTATTAATGGCATGTCAAACGAGTTTTGCTCAAAAGTGGAGTTGTGCTTGAAACACCTGAAGAATGATCAATTTGCTATGCTTTGAAGTTGGAAATTCCTACCACCAACAACGAAGCAGAGTACAAGGCGCTGATTGCAGACTTGAAGATTGCAAAGGAACTGGGAATCAAAACTCTGCACATCTATATTCCCAACTAGTTGTCTGGCTGGTTAAAAGGGAATATCAAGATAAGGGTGCGAAACTCGCCCCTAACTTGTCGAAAGCTTGGAGTTGCTCTATGATATTGAACATTACACGATAACTTGCATTCTTAGGGAGGAGAATATGAAGGCCGATTCCCTAACAAAGCTAGCCAGTTCTAGAGAAGCACAGCTGTTGGGATTGGTTCCAGTAGAAGCATTCACTACTCCCAGCATAGATAATTAGATGTTGACTGGATTCTGGAGACTACAAAAGAAGTAGAGTCGTGGATTGTGCCGATCAAGGATTACTTGCTTAGAGTAGTGCTTATGGAGATTCACAAGGCAGCTGCAGTGACCACACCGGTATGCATACGCTAGCAAAGAAAAGTGCTTCGGTATGGATATTTATGGCGAACAATGAACAAATATGTACCCGATTACATAAAGCAATGTGTCAGGTCGAAGATTCCAAGAGTCCCCACTTTTACGCAAATGGATAAAAATTTGTAATTTAAGGAATCAACATTATAGGCGTGCTACCGATAGCAAAAGGAGGACCTAAATACACGATCATTGTAATTGATTACTTTACGAAATGGGCTGAAGTAGAACCGATTGCAACGATTACTACTAAAAAATCATTAATTTTGTAATGGAAGATATTATTTGCAAGTTTGGAGCGCCTCAGAAGATTATCATGTAAAACAGAACTCAATTCGAAAGTGCCAAGTTCAAGGATTTCTATAGGTGATACCAAATTGAGAAAGCTTCTCAACGGTGGAACATCTGTAGGCAAATGGGTAAGTGAAAGCAGTAAAAAAATCATCAAGTCCACTATAAAGAAAAAACTCAGGAGAGCTAAAGACAATTGGGTTGATGAGCTTCCACTAGCACTATAGGCTTACAGAACAACACACAAATTTACGATCGGGAATTCGTCATTTGCTTCGGCGTATGGTTCGGAAAGATCTAAGTGGAACTGGAAGTCCCTTTCATCGTGGACAACACTTTGATCACAGAGAACGAGCAACTACTACTCGAGTCACTTGACCAAATCAATGAGAAGTGGGAAAAGGCTGAACTGAGAGTTATTGCTCACCCGAAGAGAGTAGCTCGATACTTCAATGCTAAGGTCCGCAATCGCATCTTCGAAATGGGAGAGCTTATTCTGAAATGGGTTATCTTAAGCATAGAAGCACTTGGCTCGAACTAGGAAGGACCTTATGTGGTCAACCAGAAGCTTGGAGACAGAACATTCAAGCTGGCAACCATCGATGGAATTCCGATTCCACGTGCTTCGAACAACGACTTACTACGGCACTACTATACATAATCAATGTATTTCCTACTTTAAAAAATAATCCATCCAGGGACACTAAGGGCATTGTAAATAGGCATGACTTGCCTTTCCTTCTATTTCATCAATAAGGTTAGCTACTTTAACCAACAGAACTATGTTCTAGTAAGCAAACCGTCGGATCGAGGGAGAAAATCGGTCTCTATCCTTTGAGAATCGGCATTGCTTCAGCAATGTCAAGAAGGCCCAAACCGCCAAGTCGATGGGAAAAATCGACTCAAACCACTGGATGGACGGGGAAAATCGATCCTTGTCTTTTGAGAACCAGCGTTGCTCCGGCAACGTCAAGAAGGCTCAAGCCACCAAGTCGACTGAAAAAAAGGCCCAAACCATCATATCAATGGTGAAAATCAATCCCTACCTTTTGAGAACCATCGTTGCTCCAGAAAAGTTGGGAAAGCCCAAACCGGCAAATCGACGGAGAAAATCGATCCCAACCTTCCAAATACCATTGTTGCCTTGACAACATTGGTTAACCCTTCCATTTCCTAAGTACTGGTGCCACCGCGACAACGTCGGGAAACTCCAAATCATCGGATCAACGGGGAAAATCGATCTCAGGCTTCTAAGAATCGGCATCACTGTAGCAATGTCGGGAAGACCCAAGCCGCCAAGATGATGGGGAAAATCGATTCAAATTGTCGGATCAATGGGAAAATCATTCCCAACCTCTCAATTACTAGTGTTGCCCCGACAACGTTGGGAAAGTCACCTATTTTCTAAGTACTAGTGTTGCCCCGGTAATGTCGGGAAATTATAAACCGTCGGATCGATGGGAAAATCAATCCCAACATTCTAACTACCGGTATTGCCCTGGCAATACCGAGAAGCTCTTCCATTCCTTAAGTCCGGTGTTGCCCCGGAAATAATGGGAAACTTTTCCATTCAGTAAGTATCGGTGCCATCCCAGCGATGCTGCGAAACTCCAAGCCATCCAAGATTTGGATATCACCTAGAGACAGGTGATAGCAAATGAAATTAGCCGATGTTGGAATAAAAGGCAGTTCCCAACGAGAAATTCATAGAGTTGAGCTGTACGTACGTAAGTTTTCGGAGATAGAAACTGGTGCATGGTGGGATCTCAACACTGAAGTTGAAAGAATTAGTTATGACGAAAGATGATGATAATGCATCTTTACAATGCATACATCTAGAATAACATTGGCTGATGATGTGAACCTGGAAGAATTCAATCGCAGCTAGAGAAGTGACTGCATCAAAAGCTCAATGCTTGGAATCAAGCAACATAATCGCTAGTTCCCGGAGATAGGAACTACAATGCAACTCGGATCATGGGAAATCGAATAGATTGCCCAAAATCTCTATCCTCTTAATAAATGCTCAGATTTAGCACCAATAGTTACCAACCTTGTGTATTGGAGCACAAACACAATGCTTGGTCAAAACAAACTCGACCATGCCTAAACAGGAACGTCTATGGAGTTTGCTAAACCGACCTACGTCACAGTTCTATTATGCAATCACAATAGAGCTAAGTAATAGAATATACTAAAATAACTGCATGATTATTATTTACATGCATGGAATTGCGGTAAATAAACACATTACAGTAGTATATAATATATAAATTGTAGTATAGGCAATCATATTATATACCAAGGCAGTTATACAAAAACAGGCACAGTATATAAAATGCGGGAAAAGTACACAAGAGAGTATACAATAGAAAAGCTAATCTTTCATTACTTATACCATTTATGCATAGGACAACTAGCGGGGGTCGTACCTTCACAATACCAGCCTATTTCAGACTCAAAAAGATAATAAAGCAAAAGGAAATACATACTAAACTGACACAACAACTCAAAAAGCAAGATGCTCAGCTAGCACAACCACTATTGAGTCTTTCCCTTTCGCCGCTTCCTTTGCCGGTGCTACTTGGGTGGGTCTTGAGTTTCTTCCACTTTTTGCTCTCTCCATCGGTGGGAGTTTTGCCTTCCTAACATGTAGTCTCTTCGCCAAGCAAAACATCTTCAATGTATCATGCTGGTACTCAGCAGTTGCAGTCATTGGTGGTCGAATCACCAGCATCTTTATCCTAGGCTTAGGACTCATGGATTTAGGAGAAGCAAGCTTCGTAGTCCCCGGATCTTCTCCTCCTCAAGCTTCTTAGTGTCAGTTCTAAGCCTTTCCGCCATCATCTTCTAGTTAGTCAGATTTTGAACATCCATGATCGTAATGTCTTCCTCTTAAGACAACGAAGGTTCCTCCATGATTTTTAGAGCAACAATCTTCTGAGCATGTGATCCTAGGCTAGAATTGGTAATAGGGGTAGAGATGGAGAGCCCTGCAGAAACGGTGGTTGAAGTGGTGAAGATGGCCATGGCTCCTGAGCCCTGTGTAGCTGGAAGTGGAGGCGGAAGAGACGACTGACCTACAAGTTGAAACACAGATTCGTAAATTTTAAGTACTATTTCCCACAAGAACTGAACCTTCACGAAGACTGAAGAAACAACAGATGTACCTAATGCAGAATCCTAATGAGATACGAAAAACTCCCCATCTTTGGTCCCAAGCTCGTCGTGCTTGACCACAACAGGAGGACTGTATGGTTCATGGAGGGTACCTATCAATGAAGTTGGAAGAACACGAGTAGGTGTAGAGCTAACCCCAAATAAAAAAGGAACATTCATCGTCGACTCTCTTGACTTTGGATTAGAAACTTTATGCTGAGCCGAAGAGCTCAGGCCAACGAGAGTGGTAGCGGTGACAGCAGCAGCAGATTATTCCTCAGCCAAGATTTGCCCTGCCTCAAACGCTTGAATGTCCTCGGTTTCTAAGTATTAAGCCATGAGCTCCACTTTTGAAAAGGCATCGCCAACATGACAAGCCCTACGCAATACTTCCTCCCAGACTCTGGCAAGAGTCCTGGGGTAATCACTCCCAAGCCACCTCAGGTTCTTATCTATCAACACGTTGGTATAGAAAAAGAGCAAATCATCATCAAGGTGCCCGTGCAGTTTGGATCTTTCTTCTTGGAGGTCCTTAATTTCTTAGTGGGAGGTCTCAAGCTTAGGGTCACCGGCAAGCTACACGATGAACAGATCATCTACCTCCCCACGGAGTTTATTTTGTTCCATAGTGAGCTTCTAGTTTTCCTCGAGGAGTCGAATGATTTCAGTGACTTGATCTGCAATGATCAAGTCTTAGGCCACAATAGCATCAATCATTGCAGTAATCTACCCCCTTCAACTTGAAATTTTTCTCATAGGTGTCTTTGAGTTGTTCTTTGACGGTAAGCTGAGGAGTAGTGTGAGCTCGGGCTATCCCCTACATCAGTTTATCAGATTTAGCCTTACCTTCGAGGGTGGAGTCTCTCTTTCTCTAGTGATTTATCCAAGTCGGCATCTTTTTCCTTTATCATCCACTCGAACTCTCCCCTCCCAAATTCATAGGACTTGGTTTGCATATAATTAATTTGATTCACATTCGAGAGGGCCTTACGTAGGCGCTTTCATTTGTAACCAGCCTTGACATCTTCTTGAATAGCCTGAATGTATTTCAATGAAACTTCCTTTAGGACATCCTAAATATCTCGATCGAACTTCGCCCCATGCAAGAATAAATGGGGCAAAGCAGCTTGCAGGTGTGGAGTACTAGGCGGGAGAGTGGAAAAGGAAGGGAAGACTCCCTTAGCGCAAGAAGAAGCAGTAAGGAGACTCCTCTGGTGCTAGTTGGAATTTGTTAACTCGAGGGAATCTAAGCCTGCGTGTGCGGTGGAACTAGCCCATGACATATCCATTAGATTTCTTGCAGGACATATCTTCTTTAGATTCTCTCTTCCTCCTCTCCCTCTCCATATCTCTACGAGCCTTAACGCCTCACGTTCTTTCTATTCCCGACTCTCTTTAATAGTTTCACAGCATTGAGGCAGAGTAAGTCTGCAGCCTCAGCTTGGTAAGAACCGGCACATTAAGAAAGCCGAGAGTAATAACCATGGCGGCCCATGGAACCTGAAACGAGAAGTAAATTAAATTAGATTTGAACTTCAAAGCAATGGAAAATGCAAGAATGAGTGTCTGTGATCCTAATGAAGTGCATGGTGCCAATGACCCCCTAAGTGCTCTACTGATTATACTGGCAAGGAACTAAAGCGGGGATCTCTCCACCTTCACTTACGAAACCCCCAGGTGAAATAGTGATGTCGGAACCGACGTCCTTCAAGATGTCACTCACAGTGAAGTTAACTTCAACCTCCATCATCCAAGCCAAGGAAAACATCACTGAGAAGGCAAGATCGAGCTACGATCTTTCCTACAGTCTCTTTGACTTGACCTTCAGCCACCTTATAAGTTTCGTTCTCCATGTGTTTCGGAAGTGGCGACATGGGAATGGCAGGAATCATTCAGGGTGATTCACTCAATGACTTGCACCTCTTCACTAGCATGGTAGTCACCGTTGTCGTCAGCGTCCTCTCCTTCCTCCTCTACCATCGGTGCCTTTCTTCTCTCCTTGTGACTGGCTCCTCCTCCTCTGGAATTGAGGGCATTCTAACTGTTTCGTTCCTCATCTCTCATGACATCACCTCCAATAGGCATTGTGATCTTCCTTTCTGGATTCACCTTCGTGTGTGCTTCACCTAATGGAATTTCATCTTCCCTTTGTACATTATCATCGGAGCTACGAGTATGGGCAGAAGAACGAGTATAAACTCGGGAGCCACTTTGCGATGGAGACTCAGCAACGACAAATCTTTCATCGCGAAGCAGACCATGCTGCACTAGATTTTCGTTCATTAGAAGGAATATGGTAACGCACCGACGATACAGAACTACTTTCAAAGCGTCAAGCATTATTTCATGCTCATCGCTTTCATTTTGAGCTGGGATGCCTATAAGGAAACATATAGCAAGTTAGAGACTTAGAAATTCTGGCATGGGTGAGACAAAAGAAAATAATCTTACATTCAGACAACCAGAGCCGCTTGAAGTCGTGTGGGAATCACACATAGAAATATTCGTTCTTGAAGTTATAATGCTTGTTGTGGATATCCTCAATGACTTTGCATCCCCTCCATGCCTCTATTATCAGGTAGGACGGGGAATCCTGCCTTTTCTCGAACTGTAGAAGATAAGTTAGCTCATTGAATCTCAGGGTTGGTTGAACCAATGCATGAAGAGCACGTAAAATGAACTTAGGAGAAAATAGCCGTTAGGATGGACTTGGAACGGAGCTAGTCCAAGTTTATGCAGCACCGTCATTAGAAATGGATTGAACGATGGGATGGTACTGCCTAGGCATATATACTGGTTGCATGTTGTGAACCCTGGCGAGGGGTGATGTGCAAACTCGACCCTTGTTGGCAGGCGAACATCTTCCTCAAGAATGTCGTGCTGAAGGCATACATTCCAGAGCAACCTGGTAGATAGAACTATGGGCGCCTACTCCGATGGATTATCCATAATTCTCAAGCTTGGAAGTAATTGGCCTGCTATCGGCATAAACGGAACTAATGAGCTTTGCGATTCAAAAGTTATGGGCTGGCTTCGCCCAACAGGAATGGATGGCAAAGCTAGAGTTGTAAAAGATCTAGCTTTTGGATGAGTTGATGTGCCTTCACTAGATTTAAGGCGCGACGATCGGTGAGCCATTCTAAACAATAAAAGTTAGCATTCAACATGGTCGGGTATTTTTTTTTTTAAATAATAATCCCGTGTGACCAAAGCCCAGAATCAAAGGGATGTCGACGTGCGTTGACAAGTAAAATTCTGAGCATTGACTGGGGCAAGTGCAGTGTGCTAATATATGCATAGAGAGTCCAGTGTCCCGAACACTATGAATGGACCATCCTGTGTAGGTAGCTTGTTTGTGCTAGAAAACAAGTCGCATCGTACTTTGAAGTTATACTTTTGGCGCTTACCCATTACTGATGAGCAATTGATAATGGAGCAGCTATCCGAAAGCGATGCGGAAAACTTTTCTTTTTAGGATCACTAGAAGTGCAGAAGCGGAAAAGTCGTACGATGGAGTTATCCACTACATCCAATTTTAGAATAAATCTTTGCACTGGAATTCAACAACGATAGAGAATTAGCCGAATTCCAAAAGAGAAACAGTTGAAGCTGGAAAACAGGACTTGTCTCCGGAACCACGTGTATTCAACCAAAGCAAAACTCTATTTCATGACCGATTAAACACAATCCAAAACTCAGCCATCTCTCTTCGAACTGCAATCAGCCAGATCCAAATCACCTTCGCCATCATAGCTATCCCAATACCAATCGTCGCCAACCTTCAAATAAAATTCGAGTGCTATAGTTTTGAATCAAATCAGGGTCGAGCTAATCAAGTCAAGGCAAGGTAGCGATGAGTGGTTCCAAGTGGCAAGGGTGGACAGTGGAAACGGTGGAAGTTGGTCGGCGACAAGCTGGGAAGGTCGGAGGAGATAGATCGAATCGGGTCGAAGGAGGCTCAAGTGGATCGGGTAGAAGCTAAAAGGCTCGAGTGCAAGTTGTTAGCAAATGAAAGTAAAGTTAAAAATTGTTCTAAGTATTTAGTATATAGGCTTGGGGGAAACCAAAATGACCTTGTATCGAGTCAAACAACTTTGTATCGAGGTGTTTTTCTCCCCCTGTTCCATCTTGAAAGCAATGCAGAGAATGGTTACGCCAAACCCAAGCGTAGAGTAGTCTCTAGAGTGTAGATTACATCGCCAATTCAAAGGAATGAAATTTCAACTACAGCTAATCCAAACAGTTAAATGAAAATCGACCAAAAGAAATCAATGCCATAAGACGACACTCAAATGATTAATAGGAATTTTTAGGATAGTAGTCCAGGCCTTGTCTCCATCCAGAGCATGCTCTATTTCTAATGAAAGCATACTCTGGGGGCAAGTGTTAACTAGTTTTTTAACAAGGCAAAAGTCAACGGAAGTTAGAATGTCAAGACGAAGATGAAACAACTTGATAACTTGGAAGCACGCTTAAATGAAGCAAGGAAAGAACTTGGGCAGGTTTTATCACAAATTGGGCTAAGTATATAAATCGGTATTGAGTTATATAGGTCGATACCGGGTTATAGTTTCACCCCATTTCTACTCCAAGACTCCATATATCTCTTATGTTACTCCATAAACTTGTGATCAAATGGTTTCCCAGAGTTTTGACAACCTTTTCAAAGTTTGAATGGAAGAATGAGACAATCGTTGTACATCATTGATGTTCATGTAACTGAATAGTGTGGTGTTGGAGCATCCGGTCAATGTAGGACGATTGTCAAGGGAAAGAAAAAGAATAAGGATGAGGAATCGAAAAGAATAGAAGAGAATAAAAGAAAATAGAAGGAAATAAAACAATCACACAATCACATAACCTGTCGTATATCTCACAGCCCATTAGATAAAATATAATAGTCATCACATATATAAAACAAGTGAGACAGTAATAACAATATAAATCACATAATCGGAGTACACAAGCTAATATAGTTAAATAAAATAGTTATAGAGTTCATATAACTAATAAATAAACTCAACTGATAAATTGTCTCTAATAAATAGTAAGTCAACACTGTCAGGGCCCCACAGTGTCACACAGCGGAATATACAATAATAATCTAAAATATAAATATGATAAAGCATCACCTTCTGCTAGTCCATCTGCACAGCTCCAAATGCTATTTACACCTGGTATCTAGTCTACTCATTTAAGAGTACCTGAGATAATAAGAAGCAAAGCATAATACCTCGAGTCAAACAACAGTCTGATGTGAGCGATGAATAATCTCAAAACACTATAAAAGTTTGTATAGTATATGGAATAAAGGGTATGGAGAATCATATCTGACCTAACCCTGCAACCACAGAGTTAGCACATAACATCGAATATATGCTACTCTATGATAGTCATAATGGGTGTACTATACATCTAAGTACTAAGGATGTCTAGATACCGACATCGGTAATATCTACATCGTGCGATATTTCTAAAGGGATAGAAACAGCCAAACAAACATGGCAACCATCATCCATTCTCACATTCAATAACTCGGTGCGTTGGATATATGATACTCGTATGACCATCTGCATAGAGCGAAAGACTGCTCAACGTCCTGGATTCTCAGTACTCGAATCCATGCCACTCAATAGGCCAGGAACTAGACTAACCGGCCTGGTAGTTCAAACTCCAAGGTAAATGGATCGGGTCATCGTGTGATCCAAGTGAGCGTCATAAATCTCCCGACTTGGAGATAAGGACCCGACTTGGTCCATATGAACACCACACACACCGCTGCTTCACGAATACCCATCGGAACCTACAAATATCAGCCATCCCTTTACACATGTCCTCTATAGCAGAGCTCATCCCGTAACTGTCCTTACAACTCTCGTCTGAAGTCATTGCGGTTGGGAAATATTCTAGATAGCCATCGTCAATCATAGAATGTCATCGTACGTCCCCTTACTTGGGAACTATTCTAGACAGCCAATGTTAGTCATAGAATGTCATCGTGCATCCCATAACCTTCCTCTAATAGTTCCATCACTTTAGGACTCATAGTATACTACTCTGCGTCTCAAAGTACAACTATCCATCATTAAAGCCGTGACTTCCCATCATGGAATTATCATCGTTGAATCATGGAGTCATCGCTTCGAAGTGTCACATCCTCGCTTTGAAGTGTCACATCCTCGCTTCATCGCCAACCATTTGTCAAAGAGTAGTAACACCAAAATCGAACGTCGATCGGACGAATGAACAATCACATCGTGCTCCTCGAAGCTGCACCATCATCCATGTCAAAATTGGATAAATCAGCCATCATTAATAGTGGTAGATACCGACCACTCTAGAGTAGTCAATAACAATCACCTAGGTCATGTACTTAATGGTTAATGGTTAAATACAAACTAAACAAAAACGTCCGGCGTCATCACTAAAGTCCAAAGCATATCTCCAAAGTCCACCATGCTTCATCTTCAGATTAGTCGATGTGAACGATACTCTATGCACGAAATCCTATCTTATGGGATATATTCTAATCCTATATCGCCTCAAAAGGCATTTTCAACCAACTACCAAGCAAGCAAACATGCAACCAACAAGCATCGAAATGTCTACAATAGCCTACATATATCTATAATAATACAATATAATCCATCAAAGAAACCAGTGTGGGGTACTGTGGATTAATATCATAATAGCCTAAATCTATCACTATCGTCAAACAGTCTGTAAATGGAAAAAAGGAAATATTTAATGTATAACTATTTTAAAACACTTTAATTCTTTTTATAAAATATAAGATATAAGTTTAACTATTTTAGAAATCCCCTTTTAAAATTAGAAAACATTTCAAAATGTCATTTTAATACTATAATAACAATCACAGTATGGTGAGATACAATATCACTCACCTTGTTCAAATCTGTCCAAACCATCGCTAAGTCGTAGAGCTCTCCATCTCGAGCACGACGCAAGAAACGACATCCAAAATGAACCTCTTATGCAGAAGATATAGTGTTTATAAATTATCGTATTATTTAAATTATTAAATTAACTTAACTATAATTAATTAAAACTAATTACCTAGATTAGCCGTTAACCTTTCTTCCTCTCCCATTCTATTTCTCTTGTAGCGTGCATATTCCACAAACCCAAACCTTGTGAATTTCCTCAAGCGGTACGGTGGTATGTGAAATCAAACGTCATCTTTACCGTTGCACTCCTCGTCACTAGCTCGACCTACCGACGCCAACGCCATCCCCTATGATGCCTACCCAATTACGATCTCCAAGAATGGCTTGACCTAGCTTCAGGTCGCGAGCACCAATAGGGGATTATACCCCCTCAAAATCGTAGTGCCGATGCGCCTCTCCTTCCTCAAGCCAATGCCAGTCATCACCTAGCCTATCGCCTCCTCTAATTCTGTAAAATCGAAACCCTAGTTTCGAACACTCGACGTCGACCATCATCGATCACGCCCAAACTCATACCGAAGGTACTGCTCCTCCCCAAGAGTCTGATGATCCATGTGACGTGATTTATCGTCGAGTAACTTGGTCGATTTGAATTTTAGAAGTTAAATAGGGAGGTGAACATGAATATTAGGAGAAGAGATAAAATAGTACACGGCCTAAAATAGTACACGGCCTATAAGAAATAAAGGTTTTGGATAATATATATATATATATATATTATATTTGATTAACCCCCAAGGTAGTGCAGTGGTGCGAACATGCGGCGCTCGCCTTAAAGGTCGAGGGTTCAATCCCCACCAACTACATATCATTGTGATTTACTTGAAGTATGTGTTGTGGGTTTGGTGCATACTTCCTTAGAGTTTACAAGCAAAGCTTGGTTCTCTAGGTCTTCAAAAAAAATTATATTTGTTTTATTCAATTTCTCATATAAAACTACCACACGTTTTGAGCTTGTACAATCAAACGACACATCCGATCGCGACGAAACTCACCTGCGTGCATCACTCGTTTTTCCAGTCCCGATGGTATAAATTTCATCACTATCTAAGACTACGCTTCGGGATGACAACTTCGCGCTTTTCGAGACCACTTTGGCCATTGGATCATCTGATCTCCAAATATAGTGATCCATTTACTTATTTTAATTCGCAATGCCGGTATGAACTCAACGGAAGTGGTCTCGAGTTCTGATTCGATCGCATGCGAAAATCATATTTTGGGACCATCAATTAATTAACGATTCAATATTTAAATAAATTATTTAAATATCCAACCATTAAAAATATGGGTCATTACATTCTCCCCTCGTTAAAAGATTTCATCCTCAAAATCCCAAGGACAAAGCAACGCAACCCAGTACCCTCATATAAGCAACGATACAAGAAAATCATCACTTATCAACTCCTAACAACAATCACTGAAATGATCACAACAAATGGAATAGACTCAGAATCAGCATTGGGCCATCATCCTCATCCTTAAGTACAATCACTATCAAATCCAAAATCAATGTGGCTATACCAAACGTGTAAGTTAGGCACTAATTTCCAAATAAACGGGTAATGGAAAACAAAAGCGCCAACTCACTAATCGAAAGGCAAGTCAACTAAATATCATACATTATTGACTCTCTCAACTATTAGCAACGTCTAATATCATATACATTGACTTTTCTCTCAATTTTGGCTTTTGCCACGAAAAATTTCATCAGCGCCTCCTTTGCGCAGCTAGGTCTGGGAAAAATCCTAATACAACATAAACATATATACATCTCATATTTTGAGGCATCACGTTTTTGAGGACAACCAAACATATATCACCAAATCTACACTAAAATGTTACATCCCTCTTTTATAGCAAGAGCATTTTATTTAGATGCAAATATAAGCGAGCAAGCATCCAAATAGCCAATACTTACTCTCATGTACCTGATCAAGTACTCAACAAAGATGATTAAGCACAATAGCAATAATATGATGTAAATAAGTATAATAGATCATATATATGTCAATCGTCTCAAATAAATGTGCTATATCAAACCATAACTATACCGCATGCCTAACAACTATATAAGTACAAGTAATCATGTCTAACACCAACAATCATACATCAAATAGGCATACATAAGATCAAACATCAAAAATAACATACATGCTATCCTAACATGTATAATACTAAACTATCTAGTATAAAATGTCAAATATGATATCCACTATGAAAGATAACGGAAAAATGGAAATCGCCTTCACTTTCGCTCCGCTGAACCTTTACTACTCCACTGCCTTCCTCCTAACCTGTTTCATATCACGTATATTGGTACGAATAGGCCTATGAGGTCTTGAAGTCTCTGGTATAGCCTCGATATCATCTAATCAATTTGGTGCTAAATTCCCAAATACCTCTTGTAAGTTCTTCCAAAACCCACTAGTGAAAAAGGGGTTTCGACCACTTAAAATGCTCTTGGAACACAATAGAATCACACTATCCATTCTCATTCCATTTGGGAATCTTAAGCGGTCGTAGTAGCCACTTGACTTCTTCTATTCAACATTTACTGGCTGACGGCTCATTCATCTCGAAATGAATGTCTGACGTCTTTATTCATCCCTTCCCAATAAAATGTCTATCTCGTATTTCGATGCACTTTATTATCATCGGTACATATAATCAATCCCGAATGAGAATATTTTGCTAGTATCTCATTCCTCAATCCAACGACATCGAAAATGAACAGTATATCGGCTTTACGGAGCCAACCGTCTCGGTCGAGTCCACACCGCATCACCTCTATAAGCACTACTTTTTCCTCTAATTTAGTCATGATCTCTACTAGTCAAGCTCTATGCCTCTGACCAGTGCCGATCCGCTAAACCAAAGTAGATCTGATATTCAAACTAGCCATCATCATTGGCTGTAGCTCACATCAAATTCTGACGTCATAACCATCAATAAACTCAGGCATTGTCCACTCTAGGAATATCACACCTGAACTGGTATGTCTTCCACTTAAAGCAAATACTATAGCTACCAACTCCAAATCATGAGTTGAATACTTCCGCTCATGCAGTTCTGGTTGTCAACTAACATACGCAACAACCTTACCTTTCAGCATCAATACCGCACCTAGTCAAGTACCACAAGTGTGTGTACTATCAACTTCTCATCCTCGCTTGGAATGAGTAACATCAATGCACTCATCAACCTCTCTGCTAGACTCACTAACACATGTATGCACCTTGCGTCTCAAATAAAAGTCTGGTACTCACTCGTCAATTCGGTTAACGATGCTGCTACCATTGATAAGTCCTTGGTAAAATGTATATAACATCTCGCCAATCCAAGGAAACTTCTCATCATCAGTCGGTATTTTCTCAATAGCTACTATGCAATCGTCAATCGTGTCTTGTGTTCCTCTTTCACCCATGGGTAGACGAAAGTATCGTCAATGAACACAAGCACGAACCTACTCAAGTGATCACTCGAAACACGGTTCAAGAAATCAACAAATCATGTCGACTAATTGGTTAACCCAAACGGCATAACCAACTGATCAAAAATCAAAGTAGCATACGAAAGACTGTAATAAGCACACTCTCTAGATACTCTCAGTGAATGAAACCCTCCCATCGCAAGGTCCAACTGAGAGGAAACCTTCGTGCTATAGAGCTGATCGAACAAGCCATCAATAAGTGGAAGTGAATACTTATTTATCATCTCACTCAGCTCACAATAATCAACATACAACCTCAAAGAGCCATCCGCCCTAGTGGCGAACACTATAGGCGCATCTTACTCAAATATGCTCCTACGAATGAACACTCGCATCAATTAGTCATTCGCTCGTACCTTTAATCTCCTATGCTCTTAGGGCATCATCTTCCTTAAAGACATAACTACTAATCTAGCACGTCTAATCAGATCGATACGAAATTCAATCTCTATATGGTGGCAATCTGGTCACCTCATTGAATGTGTCCGGATACTCTCTAGCTATAGGCATAGGTGACAACACATCATGTGGGATATCGATCGAATATATAAAGCTAGCCATCACCTCATCATCATATGGGAAGCAAAGCACTATCGTCTGCTCATCATCAGTCCCTATCATCACCAATGACATCTTGCATTCCACCACTATTTCGTACCCCTTCAGCCAGTCAACTCCTGGACTCTATAATTAAACCTAAAGAAATCAATACCAAACAAACAAACAAATAGGCAAACGTCCATGACTCGGTCAGACAAAGTTTCGACGAAACATGTACAAACTAAGTGTAGACAACCCATGTGGTAACACTCCCCTATTTCGAGGCCTGAAACTAAGCGCTACGGATGCTGCGGTCATTCACGGTATTAATTTTCGGTGATAAAAGGTGGTATGTTACACATGTATAATCTAGCTAAGCACCCAACTATGCTCGTCATAATTTAAAGATCGGTTAATAATTTAAAGGTCAGCTAAATATTTTGGGTCTTAATCCCAATCTATCTACAACTCACTAGGTATTAAGGAATCTGAAACCTCAACATCAAATAAAATACGCATGGAAATACCAAAAATGAAAAGCATAACTCAAGTGGTAATTCCTGTTCCTTTCTATTTCGTCGATGGAGCACCCAACAAAATCGGAACGGCATTTAACGCATATACTTCCGTTATCTGCCCCTACCCAACTAGTTCGGGACAGTCTTTCTACACTAGGTACAGGCACCCACATCGTAAAACCCTTTTCGATCAACCTCTTGAATCTTTCATCAATTTCTTCCCAAGATGATTTCTCAACCCAATTTAAATTCTTCATTCTTTCCAAGTAGAGTACCAATAGAAGATAGACCATATTCGATAATGCATCGAATTTGGCCATATACTCCAAACCAGACATATCGCCTTGCTTTGAGTCGGCGAACTCCCTAAACAACATCGACTTTTGAAAAGTCGAGATAATTTCCTTCGAAGTGAACTATGAACTAATCCCAAGTAAAGTGATCCTTGGGAATCGAAACTATACGGGAACTCCAACGGTTCATTGTTCATCCTTAGAGTCATTTAGAGGTCAACTACTACCTCATGGTGTTATCTAACTCCAAGTCATCGAAGATCCTTTCACAAATATCATCCTGTCCGACACCTCAATAGCTGACTCCATTCTAAGGAACGGTTTGCCTCTTTGACTCACGTAGTCTTTATATAACACGGAAAAGTTGAGTGTAGGCATTTACACTTAAGCACCATAATCATTTAGAGCAACTTAGGCATTCCAGAATAATGATTCACACAATCTCTATGAACATATTCTGTAAGTCGAGGCTAGTGGTCCCCGATCCTACCCACTCTCAACTCTAGAGATAGAGTAAATAAACGTGTTTTGCATACCATAGATCAATCTTAATACAAAATAAGAATGATCAATCTCTCATGGAGAAAACTGCATCAATAGTGATCGTGTGTGCAATACAATTTATATACTATATATACTACAGTATAGTCCTGAAAACCAAAATATATAACAAACACGCACTCTCTTGTATATATGTATACTCTCGATCCAGTCTAAGGAGATAACCCCTACCCTATCTCTACTGGATCATGGTATCAACTCGGGTAAATCACGTAACTTATGCTCTGATACCAAATTAGACGACCACTTTATACCTCCGATATTCATATAACCGAATACTACGATGTTGGATCATTCGGTCGATGTAGGACGATTTTCAAGGGGAAGGAAAAGAAATAAAGATGTGGAACAGAAAGAGAAGAGAATAGAAGAAAAGAGAATGAAATATAACAACCACACAATCACATAACATGTCATATATCTTACAGCGCATCAGATAAAATATAATAGTCATCGCAGATATAAAACAGGCGAGATAGTAATAACTATATAAACCACATAATCAGAGTACACAGGCTCATACAGCTAAAAAAAAGTAATAGAGTTTATACAATTGATAAATAAGCTCAACTGATAAACTTTCTCTAATAAATAGTTAGTCAGCACTGTTAGGGCTCCACGGTGTCACATAGCGGAATATACAATAATAAGTCTTAAATATAAATATGAGAAAGTGTCGCCTTCTGCTAGTCCATCTGCATAACTCCAAGTGCTATTTACACCTGCTATCTAGTCTACTCATTTAAGAGTGCCTAAGGAAATAAGAAGCAAAGCATAAAACCTCGAGTCAGACAACAGTCTGGTGAAAGCGATAAATAATCTCAAAACACTATAAAGTTGGTATAGTATATGAAATAGAGGGTATGGAGAATCATACCTACCTGCCCCTGCATCCATAAAGTTAGCACATAACATCGAATATATGCTACTTTATGATAGTCATTGTGGGTGTACTATACATCTAAGTACTAAGAATGTCTAGGCATCGGCATCGGTAATATCTACATCGTGCGACATCCGTAAGGTAATAGAAACAGTAAAACAAACATGGCATCCATCATCCATCCTCACATTCACTAACTCAGTGCATTGGATATATGATACTCGTATGGCCACCTGCATATAGCCAAGGACTACTCGACGTATCGATTTCTCAGTACTCGAATCCATGCCACTCAGTAGGCCAGGAATTAAACTATCCGACCTGGTAGTCTAGGGTAAATGGATCAAGTCATCATGTGATCCAAGTGAGTGTCATAAATCTCCCGACTTCGAGAAAAGGACCTAATTTGGTCCATATGAACACCACACATACCCATGCTTCACGAATACCCATTAGAACCTACGAATATCAACAATCCATTTGCATACATCATCCACAGCAAAGCTCATCCTAGGACTGTCCTTACAACTCTCATCTGAAGTCATCGCAGTTGGGAACTATTCTTGACAGTCATAGAATGTCATTATGCTTCCCCCAACAACTATTCTAGACAGCCAATGTTATTCATTGAATGTCATCGCGCATCCCATAGCCTTCCTCCAACAGTTCCATCACTTTACGACTCATAGTCTACTACTCTGCTTCTCAAAGTACGGCTATTCGTCATCGAAGCTGTCACTTCCCATCATGGAATCATCATCGTCGAATCATGGAGTTTGCATCAAAGTGTCACATCCTCGCTTCGTCGCCAAACCACTCCTCGAAGAGCAGTAACACCAAAATCGAACGCCGATCGGACGAACGAACCACTGCATCATGCTCCTCGAAGCCTCCCCATTATCATGTTAAAATTGGCCAAATCAGCCATCATTAATAGTGGTAGATATCGAACAGTCTAGAGTAGTCGATAATGACTACCTTGGTCGTGTACTTAACCGAAAATGGTTAAATACAAACCAAATGAACGCTCGACGTCTTCGCTAAAGTCTGAAGCGTATCTCCAAATTCCACCATGCTTCATCTTCAAATCAGTCGACATGCATGATACTCTATGCACGAAATCCTATCCTATGGGATACATTTTAATCCTATATCGCCTTCGAATGGCGTTTTCAACCAACTATCAAGCAAGCAAACATGCAACCAACAAGCATAGAAATATCTATAATATCCTATATATATATAATAATACAATACAATACAATCCATCAAAGTAACCAATGTAGAATAATGTGGGATTAATATCAAAATAGTCTAAATCTATCAATATCGTCAAAATAGTCCGTAAATGGAAAAAAATGTGATATTTAATTTAAAACTATTTTAAAACACTTTTAATTCTTTTTATAAAATAAGATATAGGTTTAACTATTTTAGAAATCCCATTTTAAAGTTAGAAAACATTTCAAAACGTCGTTTTAATATTATACTAACAACCATAGTATGGTGAGAATGTTATTCGGCCTTTTGGCTCAGCTATATTCAAACTGACTGGACAAGTTAGACTGGATGATCATCGAGGAAGACAACCCGAAGAAGTGAGTATTAGGCTCAAAGATCAAGCGTAGGCAATGATATGAAGTGACAATCAACTGAGACCAAGGATAGACTCTTCAAAATATTCTAAGTATGGAATAATGCCTCCCCTAGGCGGGGGACCAGTGCCTATCCCTTTCCCTAGGGGATCGGTACCTATCCTCAATTTTTGTCCCAAACTGGGTGATATCGATATGGAGTGACAAGGAAGGCCCCATAAGGCTACATTTCAAGTCTTAAGTTGTTTGGAGTTCGTATGCTCAATTATAGCAAATTACTTCACCTATAAAAAGGGATTGGTATAAAAGGGATCTGTATAAAAAGGATCATATAAAAGGGATCGGTATAAAAGGGATCGGCCATATTCATCTTTCACTATGTATTACAACAATGATCGGTCAATAAATCAAAATCTACAGATGCTATCAACATGAAACTTGGAGTATAAGCACATTATAACATGGGAAACACCCCCTAGGGATTGCACCCCAATCAGAGGAGATTGGAGGGATCGGTACCTACCTCTCTATAGGGATCAGCTGAAATCAGAATGCATGCAACACAACTTCATGGAAAAGGGATATCTCACAAACGATAAGTCGGAATGGCACGAAATTTGGAGGGCAGGTAGCTAACATCATGGGGGACCCACCAGAGGGACCGCACCCTATTTGGACACCAAAATAGGGATCGGGTCGGATCCCTATTGTGGGCCCTAATGGGCCTCAAAATTCTTATGTGGCCTCGTCTTAGCCTGGAGGTTCTTCTGCCGAAATTTCAGCCCAATCCGTGCACGTCTTCCCCTATAAATATAGCAGGCATAGCGACAGAAAAGGGATCCTTCTTTCGGTTGTCAAGGTTCTTCCATTTTATTCTTTATTCTTATACTAATGTATCCCAGCTGATCTAAACATTCTTGTAATCATAATCAAGTGCAAGATCAATAAAAATATGAAGTGGATGTAGGCCAAGATTGCCGAACCATTATAAAAATCTATGTGTGCATTTATGATTTTTGCTCTTTTTTAATTTCATTCTTCATTTAATCTCTACTAGATTCTATTGGGTGTTGATACCCATTTTTAGCATCAACAGAGAGATAATATCACTCACCTTATTCAAATCTGTCTAAACCATTGCCAAGTCGTAGAGCTCTCCATCATGAGCACGACGTAAGAAACAGCATCCAAAACGGACCTCGTATGCAAAAGATATAGCGTTTATAAGTTATCGTACTATTTAAATTATTATATTAACTTAACTATAATTAATTAAAATTGATTACCTATATTAGCCATTAAATTTTCTTCCTCCCCATTCTATTTCACCTATAGCGTGCATATCCCACAAACCCAATGCATCTCCTCAAGTGATATGGAGCTATGGTACGTGAAATCAAACGCCGTCTTCACCATTGCGCTCCTCGTCGCTAGATCGACCTGCCAACAGCAACACCATCCCCAACATTGCTTCCTACCCAATCACAATCTCCAGGAATGGCTAGACCTAGCTTCACGTTGCGAGCACTAATAGGGGATCAGATCCCCTAAGAACCACAATGCCGGTGCGTCTCTCTTTCCTCAAGCCAACGCCGGTCATTGGCTAGTCTATCGCCTCCTCTAACTCAGTAAAATCAAAACCCTAGTTTCAAACCACGATGTCAACCATCATCGATCATGTCCAAACTCATACCCAAGTTTCTCCTCCTCGCCAAGAGTTCGATGAGCCATGTGACGTGATATATCATCGAGTAACTTGGTTGATTTGAATTTTTGAAGTTAAATAGGGAAGCGGACATGAATATTTGGAGAAGAGATGAAATAGTACATGACCAATAGGAAATAAGGGTTATGGATAATATATATATATTAATATTACATTCGTTTTATTCAATTTCTCAAATAAAAGAATCACGCGTTTGAGCCCCTACGATCAAATGACACATTCGATCTCCATGAAACTCGCCTGCGTGCATCACTTTATTTTTCCAGTCCTAATGGTATAAATTTCGTCACTATCCAAGACTGCGCTCCGAGATGATAATTTCGCGCTTTTCGAGACCGTTTTGTCCATCGGATCGTCCGACCTCCAAATATAGCGATCCATATACTTATTTTAATTTGCGACGTCGATATGAACTTAATGGAAGTGGTTTGGAGTCCTGATTCGATCGTATGCGAAAAATTATATTTTTGGGACCGTCGATCAATTAACGATTCAATATTTAAATAAATTATTTAGATATCCAATGTTTAAGAGCTAGACCCAGGTTCTTCCCTATGGTCCCTTCTGGTCCGGTGAGCTCTGAGTGAGGCTTCGCCGATTGAGATTAGAGGGAAGGCTTCGCCATTTGAGAATAATTCTGAGTGAGGCTCTCCGGCTCAGGTAATAGAAAATCTCCCTGGTTAGTTTAGGAGTGATAAGTGAAGCCCTGGCCTAGTCGGCTGGGGCGAGATTATCACTCCGATCTATACGAATCGTTACAAAGAAAGCTAAGATAGCTGAACAAATGAAGTGTTGAACTGTTGATGGAAGATTGCCAGAATCAACTCGAAGATGATGGAAAACAGCTCAAAATGAAGCAAGCAGAAGATAGAAGTACAAAGAAATCAGAAGGAGTCAACTGTACACTAAGCACATAACTCGACACCGAGTTATCATCACTCGGTACCGAGTTATCATGAATCGGTACCGAGTTATGTATTTAACTGATGCTCCCATTTCACTTATGTGGCCTCGGGCTATCTCCTGGACCTAGACCTGTCAAACAGGTCGGGTCGGGTCATAATGGTTCGGGTCAAAATTGACCCGACCCATTTTATGACCCGACCCGTTTTATGCACTTATTAAAAGGGTCAATATGACCCAACCCACTTTACATATGGGTCAACCCACTCAACCCACTTCAAAACCTTCAAGTGTAATTAACATTCTTAAGTACTATAAGGCATTGTGGCTTCCTATAAGCCACTAACAAGAACTAACGAAAGTAAAATTATAATCGAGGAAAATAACTTTTGAAAAGATTTTGTCTATCATTGAAACTTGCATATATAAAGGCTATCATCATCATTCTTTACTATTAGATTAAAATATCAGTTTCATAATTCAAATTTCTCAAATAGTATAACATTGACATTCGATCAAAAACAAGGAATAAAAGCTCTATGCAACTATCATCCTTATCAAGCTTTACAGATTAAGACAGTCAACAACTTCAGATCAAAGCAATTCCTTCGTCATCTCCACAAAAGCTTTAGCAACACTGTGACGAACCAGAATTTCTGGACATTTGAAATGGAATATTTAATTGATTTTAAATATTTGAAAGATAGTTTAACTTAAATTTCAAATATCACGATTTATTTGGCAATTAAATTATTGAAATTAATTGTAACGACCCTGAAATTCCGACCCAATTTTAAATTTTTGAATCCATTATTTTAACATAAAATTATGGAACTTGCATACGATTTCAATTAGCGTTCAAACTTTGTTTAAAAATTGCGCATAGATAGTTATAGATATGGGAAAAGTTTCGTCGAAAAATACCACATTAAATTTCGTTCGCGTTTATTTCACATTAGTTCATTTTAAACGCGAAAATTTTTACCTTCTGAACCGAAATATTTTTACATAGAAAAATTCTAAACCATCTTTTGATCAAGACGTCATTTTTCGTTTTTCAAATTTTGGACATCTTCAGCTCCGTCAATCTTATTCTTCGGTGATTTTGCTACATTTTTCACAATAGAAAATTTCGAATTTTATAATTTAATCGTACCACTGATATCTTTATACCGTTGCGTTCGCCTCATCGCACTGATCAAAATGGTATATTTGTTTGTGCCAATCGGAGTTCGGCGCTGCGAACTATAATTATTTAACGGATTGCAAACGGGTCCGTTACACAGCATAAAACGGTACCCATTCTCTCCAACGTTCAGCATCCTAACAGCCTTTGTCTATTCAATTGCCTTGGAAAGCCAACAGCCATTCAGTTACCAAAGAAATAAATTGGAGACTCTTGGTTTTTGTTATAATATTCATTTTATACTGGTTCACTATTCACTCGTTTGCATTTGTTATTCTGGTACGTGACTTCTCTGCCTTCCTCTTCTCCTTCATATAATTTCTATTTTCTTCCTCCTCAAGCTACTTTCAGCCTGCCTCTCACCAAACCCACCACTAGCCTTCCATCACCCAGCCCCATTCTCCCAACCCGCCTGCTCTGCCTCCGCCTTCGCCCACCAGTTCAGCCCGCCACCGCCCATCCACTGCCGTCCCCACTGCCACCATCCACCGCCCAGCCTCTGCGCCCCTGCTGCCCAGCCACCAACCTCCGCCACCTGCCCCGCCCGTCCCCTCCGCCTTCGCCAAGCCACCAGTCCCCTCCGCTGTCGCCCACGCCCAGCCCAGGCGCCTGCCTCCACCGGTCCCACTCCCCTCTGCCCAGTCCCCGAACCCAGCCCACCCCAGTTCCTTCCACCAGCCGAGCCACTCCATCACTTCGCCTGACCCACGCCCAACCCCACGCGCCCAGTCCCATCCCCGCCGCCGTTCCCCAGCCATCCCCACCGCCCCGTCCCTCCGCCTGCCCCACCCAGCCCAGCCCAGACCCACCCGGCCCTGCGTCCAGCCCACCCAGCCACACCCTCGCCCGCGTCCAGCCCACCCAGCCTGCCCGCGCCTGCACCCGGTCCACCCGCCTACAGCCTTCGAACCCCTGCCCAGCCACTCCACCTCGTCCGCTACTAGTCGGCAACCCCAGTCCGAACCCGCAACCACAGCCGCGACCACCCACCAGCCTACACCCGCCTTCTCCGACCACCGCGACATCCCTTGCCACCGTCACCGCCGTGCCTCGCCTTGGCCGCAACCGTATTCCATTTCATTCAGTTGTATATATATAGAAATATATATATGAAACTGCTATATCTTGAAGCAATAGTTACTTTTGAAATTTCTGGTTACTAACATACGGTGTTTTTGCTGTGTTTTGTTCCAGCTACAGCTTCAGAGAATTAGGATTCCACTCAGCTTGACGAATCGATCTAGTTCTTTGTTTTGGTATGATTATATATGAAAAATATATTATATTGAACAAAATTGTCAATTTAATTGTTGTTTGATTGTAGTTTGTGTTCGCCTTTTTGTCGTACTTGTTAGTGCCTCTTATCTATTCGTCTTCGTGCTTCGTCGTCAAATCTCTAACCACGCAAGGTGAATATTTCATTCACGACTCAATCTATTATGCTATGATAATCAAGTGATAGATGTTATTGATATTAATTTGAATGTTAAAATGGTTGATGTTAAATTGTGATTTGAAGTTAGATATGAAAATAATTATGACATTAAATTTGTTATGTGATGTTGAATTTGGTTGTTAATATAAGTGATAATTAATATGAAATTTGAATTGATATAGGATAGTCTAAATTTCAAAATAGATTATATATGTTGAACTTGTCCCTTTAAATGTTAAATAAATCGACACGTAGAAATAGGATTAGTTATACTTTGAACCATTGAATGTATGATTGCTGTAACAATTTGATAATAAACGCCAAGTGAAAACCTATAATGTAATAATCTTTAATCCGCATGAAATGATAGTGTGGATTCTAGGAATAATTTTATTTAATTTACATAAATAACAAATGTAAATTAAATACGATTATTTCGGGATTATTTAAATAAACGGTTAAATTGTTATGTATGGTTGCTATTGATTGTTTATTTACTTTGACACCATCCCAGTTATCACACTGCAAGTTCCCTTTGCTATGCTTTGTTTTATTTAATTATATTGGGTTGAAATGATAAATACCCAAAATTGAACAACTTTGACCTAGGATAGATAATTAAAGATAAGAAACCCGATTGGTCAACAAAATCATTTTGAAATTGAAATTCATTTGAAATTAAGAAATGAACTTAAAAATTTGTTGGAAAGTAAGTAACGGAATTTGTGGATTTAATTGTAATAAATCAATAGATTTAATTGTAATGAATGAATGGATTTAATTGTAATAAAACGATAGATTTAATTGTAGTAAATGAATAGATTTAATTGTAATAAATCAATAGATTTAATTGTAATAAATCAATAGATTTAATTGTAATAAATGAATGGATTTAATTGTAATAAATGAATGGATTTAATTGTAATAAATAAATGGAGTTAATTGAAATAAATCAATGGATTTGATGGTATTAAATTAATAAGATTAATTGCAATAAACTAATGGATTTAATTGTAATAAATGAATGGGTTTAATTGTAATAAATAAGTGGACCTAATTGGAATAAATTAGTAGGGTTAAATTGAAACGGATTAATAAATCTATTTAATTAGATAAACGGATTGACACATTTAATTGAAATGAGATTTGAATAAGTAAGTTTTAGAATCTAATAAATTGAATTTATTAGATTCGAAATTAAACCTAATTTGGATAAATTTAATAAATTTGGAATTTGTTATAAATTTAATTTGAAATTAAGTAACAAAGTGACTTAAAAGGAATGTAAAACCCACTAAAGTTAAGGAGTTGATTTAGCTATTGAAATTTGTAAATCAAAGTTTGATTAAATTTAATGTAACGATAAATGAGAATAGGAATTAAGTTGAACTTGAATACTTAAGTATTGTTAACTCAAGGACTTGAACTAAAACTCCATTTGGAAATATGATTTTTAAATGTTCGAAATAAATTGAATTGTGAAATGTCAAATTTTGAAAGTCAAACTTGCAACTTGACTTTTGGACTTTGATTTGTTTAAACTTTAATATTAAATGACCATCGGGTAATTAAAACGTAGTTATTAAAGAGACCGGGATCGGATATGGACACACTCTCTGTCGATACCGAAACCACTTTAGTAACTAATATACGCAGAGTGTTGATCCAGAACGAAGTGGATGGTTTTGGTGAACGCGTTGACTGAAGAAAGAGAACGATTTTGGATGACCCCTGACATGACTAAAACAGGAGCCGCGCCGGGCCATTGAGGATCGCCATCTCTAGCGGACACACTTCTTCGATACCATATCTATTACTTTTGTGATTCGATTTGGGGTGCACCCTTTGATTTGGGAGTGTTGTTTCGCGGTGTTGAGATAGTAGCTGTTATGCTCAACATCAGTCCGGATCATGCAACTACTAGTATCCTAGTTGGTATCGCCTCATGTACCTTGTCATACTGATTATTCTATTCGCGACCACTACGTTTTGTTTTGTACCTTTAGTATATGGATTGCCCTCTGGTGACTTCCGGTTTTGGAGAAACTACGGTCTTGTATATGCTTTTGGGAATAAAAATGTGTTAAGGGTGGAATGGGCCACGACTTAACGCTATTTTGATATCATACTTTACTGATTAGACCTTATCTATTTAGCGTATTCTATTGTATATATAGATAGTTTATCGGATCCTTAAAGATGTGTATCACATTCATCTTTGAGTTATGGACTTTATTATTTGCACCTGATTATCCTGTATAAGATTTTGAGTCCTGACTCGAGTGTTTCTTTTGTATATGCTCGGGTTAGTCTGAAGCTATCCAGTTGCTGATCTTTGGTTGAAGATGCTGAAGACTTAGCATTTATCTTTATCAGTTATTTCCTTTCTAGTATTTGATGAACTTATGTATTGAACATCTTGTATTTCTCTTTGTCACTTTATGTTGAGACATTGTTGTATTCCTGTAGTAGCTTCATGAACTACTATTATGATGATGTTCTTTCCGCTGCATTATTCTGTGACTATTCTATGTCTGTGATGTTGTATTGATTCTCATTTACATTTATGTATTCATAATCTCATAATGATTCGTGTTTTGTATTATTTAAGTTGACATGTGTGGATTATTGTCAATTTAAATGGTCCAAATATGCGGGTCGTTACAGTTGGTATCAGAGCTTCGGTTTCCCTATAAACCTTAGTTCGGGATTATGAAACTCATTAGAGATAGGGTAGCAATACCCTAGAATGAGGAGAATCGATCCAATATCCAAGTCCTTTCTATTCGAACTTCTTTGATTCGTCGATTAAATTTTCCTTTGAGTTCTCTGATTTTATCCTTGGTCCTAAATTTCTTTTGGTATTTCAGGATGAGTGCCAGAAGAAACAATAGGGGTGGAAGAGGCAATGGTCCTGCTCAGGCTGCACCTGCCGCTCCAGCTCCTGTCAGATTCACCATTCTTAGTAAGGAGTATTCACAGCTTGGAGGTATTAAGTTTTCTGGATCCGAGAACATTATTGAGGCTCAGCAATGGCTTAAAAGCTTAGAGAAGATATTTTCGGGTCTAGAGATCACTGATGCTCAGAAGCGTCAGCTTGCTGCCTGGCAACTTCAGGATGCCAAGCAAGATTGGTGGGAATCAGTTACTTCTCGTATTAAAGAGGACACCATCACTTGGGCCCAGTTTAGGTATAAAATTTAATTAGACTCCGTAATCTAAATTCTCCTTTAATCTTTGGAATGTTATTCATCTTGCCTATCTTTTGATTAGGGATACTTTCTCGGCACAATGGATGCCAGCTGCTGGAAAAACCCAACTTTATAGAGCTTTCATGGATCTTAAGCAAGGCAGTATGACTTTTTCTGAGTATGAGAGGAAATTCAACGAACTCTCAATATTTGGACCTGGCTTGATCGATACACCACTTCTGAAGAATGAGAAATTCATTTTGGGAGCTAGACCAGAATATTATGACTTGCTTACTAGCCACACTCACTGCACCTTCACAGAGCTTGTTGACTATGCTCTTAGATATGAGGCGAAGCCTAAGGGACCTACTGCCAAGGCCATTCCTACTCAGCCCTCTTTTAGACAGACCGGGAAAAGGAAGATGAACTTTGATCAACAAAAGAAAGCTTGGCAGAAGACTACAGGATTGGGATATGCTCAGAAAAGCCCAATCGACCTTGCTAATATCACTTGCTTCAAATGCGATAAGAAGGGCCATTATGCTAATAGTTGTCCATCTACCGGAGCCGCTGTTCCACCACCTTCTGCGACTAGGAAAGATTTATGCTATGTCTGCCTCCAGCCGGGTCATTTCAAGAAAGATTGCCCACTGTATAAGCGTGGCACACCATCTGGAGTATTTGCTATCACCACACCTGCACCCCCTGCACCACCCACTCAGGATGACCAAGGTACCTTACGAAGTACTTTTTCATTATATGATTTACCTATTAGGGTATTATTCGATACTGGTGCTTCTCATAGCTTCATATCTATTGATCTCTGTAATAAGCTCAAATTAGAACCTACTCTTGCTACTACTTCCTTATGCGTCTCCAACCCTATTGGAGGACTTGCCAACCTCAGTAGAATTTGTAAAGAGGTTGTGCTCTTATATGGAAGATATCGATTCACTTGGGATTTTTATGTGCTTGGCTTCGCAGCATTTGACATCTTGTTAGGTGCTAATTGGTTAAGGAAATTCGATGCTGTTATTTCTTGCAAGGCTCGTTCTGTTTCTCTAGTCAATGACAAGGGCCTACCGCTTGTCATTGAATGCAAATCACCTCAGAAATATGCCGGAAGCTTCATATTCTCTCTTGATGCTCATCCGGATGATCTTAGTACTACCCCTATTGTTCAGAAATTTCCCGATGTATTTGGAGAGGTCAACTCTCTACCACCTAAACGGGAAATCGATTTCTGTATTGATCTTATTCCTGGAGCTACTCCCGTAGTTCTCCCACACCGAAGGATGGCTCCTAAAGAAAAAGATGAACTAAAAACCCAAATTGATGATCTATTTGCTAAAGGTTTGATTAGGAGAAGTTGCTCTGAATGGGGCGCCGCAGTTGTATTTGTCACCAAATCAGATGGATCTCTTCGCATGTGTGTTGATTACCGAGAACTGAACAAACGAACTCTCAAGAATCGTTATCCGATGCCTCGCATCAACGATTTATTTGATCAGCTCCATGGAGCTAAAATTTTCTCACAACTTGATCTAGCCACTGGATTCCACCAACTCAGAGTTGCTGAAGATAGTATCCATAAGACAGCTTTCCGTACTGAGAATGGATTCTATGAATGATTGGTTATGCCATTCGGTTTGACCAACGCACCTGCTTATTTCATTGACTTGATGAATCGAGTCTTCCGTGATGTGCTTAACAAGTTTGTTCTTGTTTTTATTGATGATATTCTCGTCTTCTCCAAAGACAAGAAGGAGCATGAGACACACCTTGCTTATGTTCTGGAAACTCTCTGAAATCATCAACTTAAGGCCAAATTCTCTAAATGCCACTTCTGGCGAGACGAAGTGAGATTCCTGGGCCACATAGTTTCTGAAAATGGGATTTCGGTCGATCCAGCTAAGATCGCCGTAATCAATGTAAGATCTATCCTATTCGCTATTTCTATTCAATTCCTCTTATCCCTTTCTAATTTGAAATTTATCTACAGGATTGGGAGACTCCTAAAACTCCTACAGATATTCGTAGTTTCTTGGGTTTAGCCGGTTATTATCGCAGATTTATTGAGCACTTTGCCCGGATTTCTGCCCCACTTACTGCTTTAACTCGGAAGGACGTTAAGTTTATTTGGAGCGAGAAGTGCGAATCAGCTTTTAATGAGTTGAAGCGTAAGTTAACTTCAGCCCCTGTTCTTGCGGTAATCGATGGAAGTGAAGGATTAAATGTCTATACAGATGCTTGCCGAGAAGTTTTAGGCGATGTTCTTATGCAAAATGGAAAGGTTATTGCTTATGCTGGCCGTCAGTTGAAGACCCATGAATTAAACTATGCCACACATGACCTAGAGCTTCTTGCCGTTGTATTTGCTCTGAAACTATGGAGGCATCATCTTTTGGGAACAAAATTCGAATTATTCACTGATCATAAGTCCTTGAGATATATCTTCTCTCAGAAAGATTTGAACCAGAGGCAAGTCCGATGGCTCGAATTTTTAGCGGCATATGATCTCGACATCACTTATACTCCTGGGAAAGCAAATGTTGTAGCCGATGCATTGAGTCGTAGCAAAGCATTGTCTTGCTGTAATATTGTTGAAGGCATGTTATTTCAGCTTGTCATCTCTCCATCTCTTATAGATCGCATAAAAGCTAAACAATATGAGGACACTTTGCTCTATCGTATGAAGGAGTTAGTTCTTGGTAGAGTTGGAAATGTCGACAGTAAAGTGGGAGCACAGATAGATAGTAAGGGATTTCTGAGGATTGACAACCATATTTGTGTTCCTAATGTCGATGGATTGAGACAAGAAGTACTTAGAGAGAATCATCAGTCATCACTTTCACTTCATCCTGGTGTCACTAAGATGTATCGTAATATGAAGCGTTTATATTGGTGGAGTGGGATGAAGAGAGATATTTCTATATATGTTAGTAGATGCACCACTTGCCAACAAGTCAAGGCCGATCACCAGAAGACTGCCGGTTTACTTCAACCCCTAGAGATTCCTTGTTGGAAATGGGATCAGATTTCTATGGACTTCATTGATGGATTACCGAGGACCAGAAAGGGTAATGAGAGTATATGGGTGATTATTGATAGGTTGACAAAATCTGCTCACTTTATTCCTGTTAAGACCACTCGTACTGCTTCAAGTTTGGCAGAGATATATAAGAGAGAGATTATTAGACTTCATGGGGTTCCATCTAGTATCATATGCGATCGAGACCCTATATTCACTAGTAAATTCTGGAAGGCGTTTCAGGACGTCTTGGGCACTAAACTGAATCTGAGCACAGCTTATCATCCTCAAACGGATGGCCAAACTGAAAGGGTAAATCAGATTTTGGAGGATCTGCTCCGAGCTTGCATAATTGATTTCGGTGGATCTTGGGAAGACCATCTCCATTTGGTTGAATTCACTTATAATAACAGTTATCAGGCAAATATTGATATGGCACCGTTCGAAGCTTTATATGGACGGCCATGCAAATCGCCAGCTTGTTGGATTGAGCCTGGTGATCGATTGGTTCTTGGCCCAGATATGATTATGGAAGCATCCGAGAAGGTTAATGAGATCAGAAGAAAGATGAAGACCGCACAGGATAGGCAGAAGAGCTATGCAGATAGGCGTAGAAGAGATTTGGAATTCCAGGTTGGGGATGAGGTATTTCTGAAAGTATCACCTTTGAAAAATGTTATTCGATTTGGTCGTAGAGGGAAGCTTGCCCTAAGATTTGTTGGACCATTTACTATCACTGAGAGAATTGGCACATTAGCTTATAGAGTTGCATTACTAGAAAAGTTTGAGGGCGTGCACAACGTATTCCATGTTTCACACCTCCGGAAAGTCGTGCGTGATCCATCCATGACCATTCCAACTACTCAGTTGGATGAAGTAGATATCGAGCCAGATTTGACTATCGAAAGGAGACCACTTCGAATAGTCGATCGGGAAACAAGGCAACTAAGAAGGAAGTCTATAAATCTCGTCAAAGTCCAATGGAGTGCAGATGAGCGAGATTGCACCTGGGAAACTGAGGATAGCATTCGGGATTCAAACCCCGAACTACTGATTTCAGGTATAAATCAAATCTTCTTAAAAATCTATCTTGACTTTTCCGCTTACTCCATTCTTACTTCACCGTCTCGTTCTTTTCGAGGACGAAAAGTTTTGAGTGGGGGAGAATGTAACGACCCTGAAATTCCGACCCAATTTTAAATTTTTGAATCCATTATTTTAACATAAAATTATGGAACTTGCATACGATTTCAATTAGCGTTCAAACTTTGTTTAAAAATTGCGCATAGATAGTTATAGATATGGGAAAAGTTTCGTCGGAAAATACCACAGTAAATTTCTTTCGCGTTTATTTCACATTAGTTCATTTTAAACGCGAAAAATTTTACCTTCTGAACCGAAATATTTTTACATAGAAAAATTCTAAACCATCTTCTGATCAAGACATCATTTTTCGTTTTTCAAATTTCGGACATCTTCAGCTCCGTCGATCTTATTCTTCGGTGATTTTGCTGCATTTTTCACAATGGAAAATTTCAAATTTTATAATTTAATCGTACCACTGATATCTTTATACCGTTGCGTTCGCCTCGTCGCGTTGATCAAAATGGTATATTTGTTTGTGCCAATCGGAGTTCGGCGCTGCGAACTATAATTATTTAACGGATTGCAAACGGGTCCGTTACGCAGCATAAAACAGTACCCATTCTCTCCAACGTTCAGCATCCTAACAGCCTTTGTCTATTCAATTGCCTTGGAAAGCCAACAGCCATTCAGTTACCAAAGAAATAAATTGGAGACTCTTGGTTTTTGTTATAATATTCATTTTATACCGGTTCACTATTCACTCGTTTGCATTTGTTATTCTGGTACGTGACTTCTCTGCCTTCCACTTCTCTTTCATATAATTTCTATTTTCTTCCTCCTCAAGCTACTTTCAGCCTGCCTCTCACCAAACCCACCACTAGCCTTCCATCACCCAGCCTCATTCGCCCAACCCGCCTGCTCTGCCTCCGCCCACCAGTTCAGCCCGCCACCGCCCATCCCCTGCCGTCCCCACTGCCACCATCCACCGCCCAGCCTCCGCGCCCCTGCTGCCCAGCCACCAACCTCCGCCACCTGCCCTGCCCCGCCCGTCCCCTCTGCCTTCGCCAAGCCACCAGTCCCCTCCGCTGTCGCCCACGCCCAGCCCAGGCGCCTGCCTCCACCGGTCCCACTCCCCTCTGCACAGTCCCCGAACCCAGCCCACCCCAGTTCCTTCCACCAGCCGAGCCACCCCGTCACTTCGCCTGATCCACGGCCAACCCCACGCGCCCAGTCCCATCCCCGCCGCCGTTCCTCAGCCATCCCCACCGCCCCGTCCCTTCGCCTGCCCCACCCAGCCCAGACACACCCGGCCCTGCGTCCAGCCCACCCAGCCACACCCTCGCCCGCGTCCAGCCCACCCAGCCTGCCCGCGCCTGCACCCGGTCCACCCGCCTACAGCCTTTGAACCCCTGCCCAGCCACTCCACCTCGTCCGCTGCCAGTCGGCAACCCCAGTCCGAACCCGCCACCACAGCCGCGACCACCCACCAGCCTGCACCCGCCTTCTCCGACCACCGCGACATCCCTTGCCACCGTCACCGCCGTGCCTCGCCTTGGCCGCAACCGTATTCCATTTCATTCAGTTGTATATATATAGAAATATATATATGAAACTGCTATATCTTGAAGCAATAGTTACTTTTGAAATTTCTAGTTACTAATATACAGTGTTTTGCTGTGTTTTGTTCCAGCTACAGCTTCAGAGAATTAGGATTCCACTCAGCTTGACGAATCGATCTAGTTCTTTGTTTTGGTATGATTATATATGAAAAATATATTATATTGAACAAAATTGTCAATTTAATTGTTGTTTGATTGTAGTTTGTGTTCGCCTTTTTGTCGTACTTGTTAGTGCCTCTTATCTATTCGTCTTCGTGCTTCGTCGTCAAATCTCTAACCACGCAAGGTGAATATTTCATTCACGACTCAATCTATTATGCTATGATAATCAAGTGATAGATGTTATTGATATTAATTTGAATGTTAAAATGGTTGATGTTAAATTGTGATTTGAAGTTAGATATGAAAATAATTATGACATTAAATTTGTTATGTGATGTTGAATTTGGTTGTTAATATAAGTGATAATTAATATGAAATTTGAATTGATATAGGATAGTCTAAATTTCAAAATAGATTATATATGTTGAACTTGTCCCTTTAAATGTTAAATAAATCGACACGTAGAAATAGGATTAGTTATACTTTGAACCATTGAATGTATGATTGCTGTAACAATTTGATAATAAACGCCAAGTGAAAACCTATAATGTAATAATCTTTAATCCGCATGAAATGATAGTGTGGATTCTAGGAATAATTTTATTTAATTTACATAAATAACAAATGTAAATTAAATACGATTATTTCGGGATTATTTAAATAAACGGTTAAATTGTTATGTATGGTTGCTATTGATTGTTTATTTACTTTGACACCATCCCAGTTATCACACTGCAAGTTCCCTTTGCTATGCTTTGTTTTATTTAATTATATTGGGTTGAAATGATAAATACCCAAAATTGAACAACTTTGACCTAGGATAGATAATTAAAGATAAGAAACCCGATTGGTCAACAAAATCATTTTGAAATTGAAATTCATTTGAAATTAAGAAATGAACTTAAAAATTTGTTGGAAAGTAAGTAACGGAATTTATGGATTTAATTGTAATAAATCAATAGATCTAATTGTAATGAATGAATGGATTTAATTGTAATAAAATGATAGATTTAATTGTAGTAAATGAATAGATTTAATTGTAATAAATCAATAGATTTAATTGTAATAAATGAATGGATTTAATTGTAATAAATGAATGGATTTAATTGTAATAAATAAATGGAGTTAATTGAAATAAATCAATGGATTTGATGGTATTAAATTAATAAGATTAATTGCAATAAACTAATGGATTTAATTGTAATAAATGAATGGGTTTAATTGTAATAAATAAGTGGACCTAATTGGAATAAATTAGTAGGGTTAAATTGAAACGGATTAATAAATCTATTTAATTAGATAAACGGATTGACACATTTAATTGAAATGAGATTTGAATAAGTAAGTTTTAGAATCTAATAAATTGAATTTATTAGATTCGAAATTAAACCTAATTTGGATAAATTTAATAAATCTGGAATTTGTTATAAATTTAATTTGAGATTAAGTAACAAAGTGACTTAAAAGGAATGTAAAACCCACTAAAGTTAAGGAGTTGATTTAGCTATTGAAATTTGTAAATCAAAGTTTGATTAAATTTAATGTAACGATAAATGAGAATAGGAATTAAGTTGAACTTGAATACTTAAGTATTGTTAACTCAAGGACTTGAACTAAAACTCCATTTGGAAATATGATTTTTAAATGTTCGAAATAAATTGAATTGTGAAATGTCAAATTTTGAAAGTCAAACTTGCAACTTGACTTTTGGACTTTGATTTGTTTAAACTTTAATATTAAATGACCATCGGGTAATTAAAACGTAGTTATTAAAGAGACCGGGATCGGATATGGACACACTCTCTGTCGATACCGAAACCACTTTAATAACTAATATACGCGGAGTGTTGATCCAGAACGAAGTGGATGGTTTTGGTGAACGCGTTGACTGAAGAAAGAGAACGATTTTGGATGACCCCTGACATGACTAAAACAGGAGCCGCGCCGGGCCATTGAGGATCGCCATCTCTAGCGGACACACTTCTTCGATACCATATCTATTACTTTTGTGATTCGATTTGGGTGCACCCTTTGATTTGGGAGTGTTGTTTCGCGGTGTTGAGATAGTAGCTGCTATGCTCAACATCAGTCTGGATCACGCAACTACTAGTATCCTAGTTGGTATCGCCTCATGTACCTTGTCATACTGATTATTCTATTCGCGACCACTACGTTTTGTTTTGTACCTTTAGTATATGGATTGCCCTCTGGTGACTTCCGGTTTTGGGGAAACTACGGTCTTGTATATGCTTTTGGGAATAAAAATGTGTTAAGGGTGGAATGGGCCACGACTTAACGCTATTTTGATATCATACTTTACTGATTAGACCTTATCTATTTAGCGTATTCTATTGTATATATAGATAGTTTATCGGATCCTTAAAGATGTGTATCACATTCATCTTTGAGTTATGGACTTTATTATTTGCACCTGATTATCCTGTATAAGATTTTGAGTCCTGACTCGAGTGTTTCTTTTGTATATGCTCGGGTCAGTCTGAAGCTATCCAGTTGCTTATCAAGGTTGGTTGAAGATGCTGAAGACTTAGCATTTATCTTTATCAGTTATTTCCTTTCTAGTATTTGATGAACTTATGTATTGAACATCTTGTATTTCTCTTTGTCACTTTATGTTGAGACATTGTTGTATTCCTGTAGTAGCTTCATGAACTACTATTATGATGATGTACTTTCCGCTGCATTATTCTGTGACTATTCTGTGTCTGTGATGTTGTATTGATTCTCATTTACATTTATGTATACATAATCCCATAATGATTCGTGTTTTGTATTATTTAAGTTGACATGTGTGGATTATTGTCAATTTAAATGGTCCAAATATGCGGGTCGTTACATTAATTTTTGAAAGTTGGGTAAAATATTGAATCTTCAGTTTTATGCTTGTTAAAAATATTTTAAAGGCTTAGAAAAATCATATTGATAATACTGAAGGTAATAGAACTTTTAAAATTGAATTTGAAAGTGATTTGTTCAGTTTTGAATTTATATCGTTTAAATCGATATTTAAAAATAGCCTTCCGAGGCACAGTCTTGGAATTCGACGAAACCAGTTCCATTAGATCCGTAATAGTGTATTATTATCGGATTTTAATTTTCATAGTGTTTGGAGTTGTCGTGTGATCGTACGGTAGATAAACGCGCTGAAATCTATATCGAAAATTTAATATAATAGCTGGGTCCAAAAAGCTATCTTCTCTATACGATCGAATTAGGACTTAAAACATTTTTCATTGCGTTCGGAATAGGAGTTTAACATTATAAACGCCTAGCGGCACGCCTTGATAGAATGTAAAATTTTAAGGCGTCGAATTCGAGACAATTTAAATTTGAAATTAAATTTAAATATAATATTATTAATGTAGCAACCTATGCAGACACGCAAGGCAATTTAAGAACACGTGTTCTCTCTAGTTCAACACGCGTCTCCTCTTGTCCCCTATTTCTTTTCATGCAACCTTTCTCTTTTTCCTCAGTTAAAACATTTCAAACGAAAGAAGAAAAAAATTAAATACAAAATCAAAGAACAATGGCCGAACTAAATTTTATTCATTCCTCTTCAAATTCCTTTCCGTTCGTTCGAAAGAAAAATATATATATATATATCGCCAATTCGCGAACGCTAGGCAATGTAAATCGCCTTTGAACCAAGGAGCTCAAAATTCGAGGAGGGGAGGCGCGATGTCTTTATAGTCGTTTGATTTGGAGGAGGCCTTGGTCGATTTTGGATGCACGACAGCTTAGATGAGGTCGGATTCGTGAGTCGCGTGAGGTATGTGAGGCCGCAGAGCAGTGCTGCAGTCGATATCGAAGTTGCAGAGAGGTACGATTTCCTTTTTATTATAAATTTAAATTAAATAAATAAAGTTTATATATATACAGAGGAAGAAATTACTGCTTTATTATTCAGAAAAATATATAAAGATAAATGTATCCATATAAAGGATATACATGACTATTTTAATTAAATATACATGCATGTAGAAAACAGTACACAGTAAATATATATATATATAAGATTTTGGGAGTATAAGAATTTATTTAAAAATTGGATTTTCGCATATAAGTTATTTTATAAGTATATATATATATGAAGTTTCAAAAGAAAATAAATGTATATTTTAAACTTACCAATTTATTAATATATTAAGGAAATAATTTGTTTAACTGGTTAATCAATTATTTTGGTTACTAAAGATAATTTGTTAAAGTAAATCAGTTTAAAACCAAATCATTAGTTAATTAAAATTAATAAATGATAATTGATTGTTCGATTATTTTGAATATTAATAAACCATAAATGTTTTTACAAGGTCTAAAACTGTGAAGAAACAAGTCAGAATGGAAACGGATTGCAAATAAAAAAGGCAAAGGTGAGAACTTCTCACTCAATCGGATTACCCGGTTTAATTAAAATAGTTAAATTTAAATTATTGGTTGTTTGCTTGGATTAATAATTGTTATCAGTTGGATTGGTATGTTATATATAGTAGTGTGTGTATATATATATATATATATTGGAGTGATTGATTTCCCGCATTATATAGCAGATGAGACCCTATGCGCCGCATAATAGCGGATGATATGATTTGAACCCATATACTACGATATTCCACCTCGAAGTGGAATTGGTATTTTATATTGTGCTAACATCTGTGGATGCAGGGAAACATGTTAGAGGGATCCAACTAGATTCCTCAAATGTTTGAATTTATTTCATATGTTGTGATATGATTTATTGATAATCTGTGATTGATTATATTGGTAATTGAAATTAGTGGAGGCTATGGTTTAGCCGAATATATTCTGGTATTTTAAAATACCAGAAATATAAGAATTGGATTGCTGGAAGTAAAATAACTTTTAGAAATTTGTATAAATTAAAAGAAGGAGTTTGGAAAAGGATAAAAGTTGATTTTTGAAATCCTATCGAATAAATTTCAAGTATGGGAAAATGGTCTTTTATAAATGAAAATAAATGGATTTTGAGAACTTTAGTATTATTTAAAAGTTGAAGGATTTATTTAAAATTCGTATTTTAAATGGTTTGGGTGAAATAAAGGAATTTATTTTAAAAATGGAGTTAGTTTTGGGAAATCGATTTGAAAACTAATTAAATGTTTGAAACTATGTTTTAAAAGGAAGATGAGACTATGGAATTTATAAACTGGGTTTATAAAGAAAAATAATATATATCAGTGGATATTTGGAAATATAAATTCACGGTGGAAATTTATAATGGAACAGGTAATTTGTTTTAAAAATAAATAGTGGTTTATTTTTAAAGGTGTGAGAGAAAAGCGTATTTCCCTGAAAAGCCAAGTACATTTCCAAAGCAGATTTTTAAGTATAAATTGGAAGTTTTAAAGTTGTTTTGGCTTAAGTTTTACACGAAAATTATTATTAAATTTCATAACTGGTATTTTAAATAAAGTGTTTTAAATAGTTTTATTCTAAGTATTTCAAAGCATATATATTTTTAGAAAGTGATTTAAATTACTTTAAAAATCTAAAGCATTTAGTCTTGGTAATTTTCAGTGGAAATAAACAATATTTGGAATTTATTCCGCGAGAGGAAAGTGATTTGAAAACTGTTTTTCAAAAGGGTTGAAGTGTAGAAAAATTTATATCTTGCAAAGATATTTTTAAAATAAATAATTTGGGAAATTATTTAAATCTGATGGTTGTTTGTGGATGTTGTATGATAGTTAAATAACCGACTATCAATATTAGCCTTTAAGACGGCATTTGAATTTCGATGCGACCGGGGGTCGGATTCTAAATGGTTATCCGAAAACCACTTCGAATTTTAAAAGGTGGATCTTTTGTTTAAAAGATCAAAAGTGGAAATTTGTTGTGACTTAATTTAGAATTGAATGTATCCACTTGTTTTTAAAATAAGCACTCATTGTTCGGTTAAGCCGGAAGAGGACATTAAGTCATAAAACCCATTCTGAATAATGATACGACGAAATGGGATTTCATTTGAAGACGGTGATTGAAGATCAAGTATTTTCGAAAACGAAAGGATTGCTTGTTGAATGTCTCTACACCGAGTTGCTCCGGTATAGAGATTTTGATTACCCTATGTGATGGGGAGTCCGGACGTGATTAGGGGATATCCGGATTTGCAAGGATTTTTTCCTTAATTGGATAAAGTGCCTTCGGTTTCATTCAGACCCAGGATGGACTTGGATGTATGTCTGACATTACACTTTGAGATATAAAGCTGGTTTCTATCAAATATATTTCTGTTGATGGCAGAGAATTTATTCTCTTAGCTTAACACCCTTCTCTGAGACGTACGAGCTCAGAGGTTATGTATTTGATTGTTACTAGTGATATATTCCCAATTTGGTAATGTGGCATGCTAAGTGTTGATCATTGGTTGATCGAAGCATGGCTTTTGTGAAAACCGTAGCTTTGTGGGACGAGACTTCATCGAACCTCACACCCCGGAAATGGTCGAAACAGGAAGGATGCAGTAAGGTTATGGGGGTCGCACCCCTCAGGGTATGTACATTTCCTTCTGGATAAAAAAGTGGTATTCTGGTATGGAGCCCAAATATTTTACTTATGTAGTTGTTGGAATTCGAGGCGCCTCGATAAAGGTTGGTTACGACCGGGGGATGGCATACTCGTGACACTTAGTTACCTAGTTACAGAGGTAACCCGGCCTTGTGTTGGCAGAGATCCGGTTAGGTTCTCTGGGCGTCCCTCCAGAGGCGTACCCATTCGAAAAGGAAGTTCCTTAGCTTTGACCATTTGTTGGAAATCCAATCACTCAATACGAGCCCTGTACGGTTTTAGTTGTAGAACCTGCCATCTAACATGGTAGTTATAGTAGGGATACTATAATGGTACGTATGCTGGCTAAGATTTATATTATACTTTTAAATGTTTTCCACACTATGCACTAATGATACTATCCAAAGGATTTTCGCGTATCAAGCATGTTTGACTGCTATAAGGAGAAACCTCCCCCATGTTTGCGATTGCATTGTGTGTGCGGCGGGAGACCTTATGGTAGTTTCGTTTTCCAAAAGCATAAACGAATTTCTTTTTGTACAAATAACTGTTTTAAGTTCTCACACCAGTCCCATGACTGACTCGGAGTTTATTGTTCCCTTTTCTAAACTCTGGGTGCCCATAATTTTCCACACGGGTAGCCTAGAGTCAGGTTATCATTGTTCTGGAGCAAAGTCAGGAAAATATGCTGTGGAGATCAGGAGGCAAGCTGGATGGTGAGACGTATCAGTTATATTATTTATTATCCGCTGTGTATAGGTTGCTGCAAATTAAATTTCCATTTGGGCAGGTTATCATAACTACCAGTGTTGTGTTTTTGTTGTTGTAATACTCTGATGATGTAATGTATAATCAGATATTATTCTTTTGTTTAAAGATTAGTCATTTATCTATTATATATTGTTCCGCTGCGATTGTGAGATTCTGATATTGTTTATATTTCTTCTTCTACCTCTTTCTTCTTTAACCCTAACGGTTCGGTTTTCCGGCCTTCGATTGTTCGGCATTTAATACAGTGGACGTATTAATGTCGATTTTCAGGCGTCAAAAAATTGGGTCGTTACAAACACAGCAAGTGAATGTTTTCATATCAGAATCATGATAGAAAGCAGCATCTATTCATCTTGAGCATGGAGTTACAACAGGCAGATTTGATTCGAGCATCTCGACTAGTGTCAGCAGCAAGATAAACTCACGGATTCAACTCTCACATGAACAACATGGATGCAAGACCACCTTCAGAGCAAATACAACGCAACTCATCTCATGATTCAAATCGACGGCAACAAACTGTAAAACATCAATTTTCATCATCTGCACGCTTAATGTTTTCAATTTAATCCCGTAGTTTTAAATTTCGGGATATACCATATGATTTTGCTTCCATATCAAACCTTCAAGGAAGGGGTAAGGGTTGGAGCTGCATCAAGTTGATGTACAATCGAACGAATTTCAGAGCAGAAAATTCGTGGTCGGGAAAATAGATTCAGAATTGTCAAATGTTCGGAGAAAATTGGTTGAGAAAATCGTGTCGAGAACAAATTTCTGAGATGAAGCTAGATTTAGGGCTTTGAAGGGTTAAGAGGGTTATTTGGATCAGTATAAGTTTAATGTTGGACTGAACAGGTCTTGACCCAATATGAAATAATAGAAATCGGGTCTGACCCAGTCGTTGTTAAAACAGGGTTAGAAGGGTTGGGTTAAAGGGTCATGCTATATTTTGACAGGTCTACATGGACCTTAGTGCAAACGAGCTTCTGACCCAATACCCCATGTTTCTATATAAATACTAGCCTACCTATAACTAAAAGGAGGCTTTCTCTTCACTTTGGATCTAGGAACTCTGCTACTTTTCACCTTCTTCCTCCCTCGCAATAGTCACCTAGGCAGTCATTGTTGGTATTTCTAAGAGATAGAACCTGCCAAACCCTTGTTTTAGAGATTTTAATCCCTTGTAATCTCAATCAAACAATCCTAGATCTAAAGCAATAAAACTATAAAGTGGACGTAGGTCAGAGATTGCCGAAACACTATAAAAAATCTTGTGTCCCTTTGTTTATTTTCTTTTATTCTCATTGCAATCTGCTAGACCTAAGTCTCACAAGTTTCATACAATCTATTATTGGATGTTGATCCATTTTTGGCGTTAACAGCTGGCGTCTGAGTCTCTCCTAGCCCCTACTCCGGTACCACGTATGCAGGTCATGTCGTCTCAATGGTACAATGGATTCTTTTTACAAAAACTGATTGTAACGTTCGCCTTATACCTTCAGGACCAACAATAACTAAATAGTATGTTGTTAACGTGCTTAGCCATATAGGACAATCATTAAGTTTGAAAATGAACAAATGCAGCATATAATTTGTCATATGTCTCACATCGCATGGACAAAATATAATATCGCATATACAATAGAAGAGACAGTAATAACAATGTGAACCAATCATTAGAGTAATACTATCCATAGATTTATACATCAAAGGTCATATAGTATATACAACAAAATCATATTAAATAGATTGTCTTAACAAGAAGAATTAAGCAGCACTTCCAAGACTCCACGGTGCTACATAGCGGAAAGCATAGAGATCTATATATATATATAATACATGACAACTCCCCTTAGCTCGTCTTATGCACATCTACTGCTTCACCAAGATCTGTTGTCTAGTCTACTCATTTAAGAGTATCAAAGGTAACAAGAAGCAAAGAATAAAACCTTAGGGCAGAAAACGGTCTGATGTGAGCAGCAAATAATCTCAAAATACAATGCAGAAAAATATTGTAAGGAGTAAAGGTACACGGACCATATCTGACCTATCCCTACAACCTAAGAGTTGGCACATAACAAGATAATATGTTACTCTACAATATCATAAAGGTGCCATATAAGGAATAGAATGGCAGGTGTCCAGGTAGCCATATCCCCAGTACCTACTCCCAATAATACATTCGAGTTATAGTCTGCTAAAGAAAGCAACCAAAACAACCTTAGCAACCATAGGATCCATCAAGCAATCCTAATTATCACTCCATATGCCCAGAATATATGATAATTCATATGACCACCATGCCAGAAACTAATGAAAATTCTGGTTTTCGTTGTACTCTCGTATCACATAGCCCAAAGCTAGATACTAGACCCAAAGCCATTGGTCCAGGGTATACAGATGTCTACATTGATCCATTGGCATCCTCACTTACAATACCTCTGCTTCGAGTACAATAGAAAACACTCCGAGTTATCAACGATTCCTTGGAATAAACATCCAACCTTTCTATTCAATCTAGTTTCCGTTATCTAGGAAACCCCCACGTTCCCATTCACGACTCCCTCCTTTATCGAACCGCCATCTTCGGTAGCTACTCCTACCATGAGTCACAAACCGAAGATAATGGGCTTTTATCATGTTGTTAAATCACCATCTAACCTTGATGTAAACGAGCTACCACCTCCAGCCCGATCTAAGAACCTCTGCTCTATTCCCTAAAAGTTCCACCATCACCGGACTCACCATGACAACTCTACACCGACCTATCTCACCAACCTAGTACCGACTCACCAACTTAGCCAATTTGGATAAGTCTTCGTGCTTGCTTCTAGCACTCCACCTTTAGATGCTATTGACCCCGACCTATTCATCAAAGCAACTCGGTCTTCACCTAAAAGCATTCATCTCCAAGTTCCAGAAGCAACTCATCACAGCACCCAACACTTAGCCAATTTCTTGCATCTTTCCATGGACAACCTCTACTAGCCAAGCTCTTTCCATACATCAAGTTGAGTAGTGAATACGAGTTAAAACCATAACTCGATATCGACCTAACAACTTTAACTCGGTACCGACTTATGAGTTTAACTCTTCTTGAGGTGTGCCTTGTCATATAGGCTTCTGCTATGCTCCAGAGCCTCTCCTTCAAATTTCATCCAATTTCGACCATATTTGCCTTCGATTTTCTCAATTCACCAACCTATCTTCCTAAGAATCCAAAACACTAAAAAAACATCAAAGCACAGCATACAAGCATTGAATAACAAGCATATTACATCCATTCAAACAAGAAATTCATAAGGATAAGATAGGCAAGTCAATTTCTAACATAGGTCTAGATATCACATGAATATATGAACATAAATGAGGTAAACTCTAGATCAATCTAAGTCATATGCATAAATTAACATGTAATTAGGGTTAGAAATGGTTTTAATGTCAAAAATCATGTTAAATCATTTATCTACAATATAATCATACATAGGATAGTAAGAAGGCATAAACCACTCACCAATTACCAAATTCAATCAATTTAAGTGTAGACCTAGAGTGGACAACAATGGTAGGTACTTTTAATCAACCAAATTGATGGTCTCTATCTTATAATCAATAAACTAATCACTAATCTTAAATTTGGATTGATTTAGAGAGTAATTTGAGTAATTTTGGATGAATCTAGGTCTAATGGGGTTTAGATCTGATTTAGGAAAGAGGAAAAAAAATTAATTTGACTCTTGCAGCCCCATGTTTATAGTAATCTCGAATTATACTAATGGGCCTAATTAATTATACATTAATACAGACCAGCAGTTGTCTAAACTTAAGACAGACATAACATTCTAACCTTTAGTTTGTTTTCCTATTATGACTACTCTAAGGAATGTGAAACCATCATCCTGAAGCGAGGAAATTGGTTTGAGACCATAATTCAACTCCTATCAAAAGTAATAACCCAAACAGAATTTTTAAGGTCAAAATGGTCATATAGAAATTCGGTAAAAATCATAAGTGTGTAAAATATCCCTTAGAGTCATATCCCAAAACTATAAGGTCATACGACCTTATATGAATAAAATAAAAATATTTTACGATCCTCCGATACGTAAAATAAGGGTCGTTACACTCTCCCTCTTTAGGAATTTTGCCCTTGAAATCCCCAAACAAGCCAAAGAATAATCAACCATTACTACTTTGCATGCTTGACAATCATATGCAACCATCAATCATATCAAACAAGCAATCATGCAATCAATAGAGTAAGTAAACCTACCTAAGCATGCAGAATACTAACCTACCAAAAGCAAAATTCAATGGCGAAAGTAAATACGATAAATGATAGGATTTACCATTCAAAAGAGCTCTAGATGAGTCATCCTCGTGCTCTCTTCAGTTTTCCACGTACAATTGTCATCCCTTTCACTCCATTGTACCTTTACTAGCTTCACAAACTTTCTCCTAAGTTATTTCGTATCGTACCTAACAATACGAAATGGCCTACGAGATCTAGTAACTTCTGGTTCTACCTCAATGTCTTCAAGTTGATCTGGTGTAATAGGCACGCCTGAGTCGTGCACAAACTTCCATAGATAAGAGACATGTAAAACGTTGTGCACACTCGCAATCTTCTAAGGTAAGTCGACTCTATATGCTAACTTCTCAATCCTCTCTATTATCATAAAAGGTCCTACAAATCTAGGTGCCAACCTCCCCTTTCTATCGAATCAAACTACATTTTTTAGAGGAAAAACCTTCACAAACACCATATCTCCGATGGAAAACTGTAAGTCACTTCGTCTCTTATCGGGGTTGCTTTTCTGTCGATCCTAAGCAGCTTTCATTCATAGTCGAATGATCTCAATCTTCTCCGATGTCTCTCTAATCATCTTTGGCCCAAGAATCAGTTTCTCGCCCGCTTCCCACCAACATCAAGAAGCGTTACATAGTCAGCCATACAATGCTTCATTTGGAGTTATACCAATACGAGAGTGATAATTATTGTTGTATGCAAACACCACCAAATGATAATGATCATCCCATGATCCTCCAAAATTTGTAATGCATGCTCGCAAGAGATCTTCCAATACGATTTACTCTCTCGGTTTGCTGGTGATAAGCTGTACTAAGGTGCAGCTCAATCCCTAACGTCTCTTGTAAGCTCTTACAGAATTTATTGGTAAATAACGGGTCTCGGTCGCTCACAATGCTCTTCGGCACACCGTGAAATCGTACTATCCATTTCATATACAACTCTACCAGCTTGGATGCCTTTCTACTTGGCTTGACGGGTATAAACCTAGCATTCTTAGTCAGTTGATCATCTATTACCCAATACTATCATAACCTGCTCTTAGCAATCCATCAACAGCCCACCTGTAACCAAAATAACATGTCCAACAATTGGCCACATCTAGAGGTAAATTTAAATTATATTTTCATATATGTATACACATATTTGTTTTTAGCCTTAACATAAAAAGTTTCAAACTGATATACACACACACTCACACTCTTAAATCTAAGTGGGTGTGTGTGTGTACAACAACAAAATTTCATATTGAATTTTAACCAATATATTTCAAATAATATATACTATATGTTATGATATGTGCGTGTGTATATATTAGTAAGGTTTTGTATAAAATTAAGTTTTTTTTTATTGGATTTTTTTTATTCAGCTTCAAACACATACACACATAAATATATACATATATACATACATACATGCATATATATATATATATATGCATGTATGTATGTATGTGTGTGTGCATTATGTGCGTGTGCGTGTATGTATGTATATGTAACGACCTAGAATTTTTAACATTTCGAATGAGAACATTCAATTTATTTAAATATCCAAATTTGATTCGAATTTAATAAATAATAAGAAAATCAATTTTTGATAAAATGATTAGATTTTTATGAGATATTTTTAAATGGATTTACAGGATTTTTACATAATTTTTAATTTGAAAAATATTTAAACTATTGTTTGACATATTTACGGCAAACATTGGTATTTTTAAAAACAAAAGAGAATAAGATAACCTGCTTATTTTATTGTTGTTCTGTGATCGTGTCGCATTGTCGTGCACGGCCGTATTTTTATTTCTGTCATTCGTTGTCCATACGCGAACAGGATATTGTATAGCGAAGCATTGTAATTTTTTTTAAACCTATTTAAATCAAATCAAAAACATTTCAACAAGCCTTAATTTTGATTTGCCTTTAATGTGATAGAATCTTGCATGTTGGTAGTTTGCTTAAGATGGAAGTAATTGGTCTTATTAAATGAGCACCATCACCACTTCACTCTCTTTCATTTCATTTCACTCAATTCACTTTTCTTCCTCTTTCATTCCTTTTCTTTTTTGTACTGTAAGTGAAAAATACCCACCTCCTCCTTTCAAAAATCAATAACTCTCAAACCATCCACTTTCAACCATAACTTCCAACTATAAAGTTGTTTGTTATTGTCTTTAATATTTTTTAAAAATAGTCACTCGTAGTTTCATCGAGTGGAGTGGCGACAGTTGGCCGACAACAGTGGTTGTCAAATAATGCTCATTTTTCGACGATTACAGAATGGAGATCAGAGAGTGAGGTTGTGTTCATGGCAGCAAGATTAGACTTTTAATGATCAGAGCTGGCCTGGTTGATCATTTTTTGATCATCTTGGAATTGTCAATGATGTGTGGTTGAGGGGAGGAGCAGCGATGCTGGGAGGAAGCTTGAGGCATGATGGAGTTGTTGGGACTAGTCGGAGGTGGTGCGGTGGTCGGAGGAGCTCAGACGAGCTCAAGTTAGAATTTTAGGGCTGTTGATTTTTGAGTTCGGGTTTTGATTAGGTGACGTCGATTGATGGGACCGAGCTGGGCATGGAGGTGGCAGGCTGTGCAGTCAATTCCTCGCTATTGCCCCGCTATACTCCCGATATATCCCGTAGCGGACCTTTGGGGCTACAATTTTCCAATATACCGGTCCAATATAGCGGATCCGATATTATCGGATATATTGAGGCAATAATCCGCTATATTATCAATTTTGTTGCCCCGCTATTTTTTTTTAGTTTTGACAATTGATTTTTTTTTTACTTTTCCAAAGCATAGCCAAAATTATATTTTCCTATTTTACAGTCACGTCATTAGCTAAGCCCTAAATCAAAATTTCCAAATTCCAAAATAATGGCTTTCTCAAATTTTCATCGTTGTCTTATCACTGTCATTCTCTTGTCACTGCTCTAACTTCCGTCTTTAGGCATATACTTTCGCCTCTTTCTTCTATTGCCTACTTTGTTCGATTGTTTTTTACAAGCCTACAGCCCATCGACTACAATTTCGCCTCTAATCCACTGTCAGGTAATAGAAATTTAGGGTAGTTCTTCAATTTTTAATTTTTAGTTTTTAATTATATAGTAGTTGTGCTTTGATTATGAGGTTATTGTTACTTGTTCTCAACTCCTATTGCTGTGATTTCTATACGTTTATTTTTTAAAATTTCAATCACACATCCTTTTATTTCAGAAACTTATATTGCAAAAATATACAAAAAGTTCACAAAATTAGGTTTCGGTTTTTCATAGAATAATGTAATCATATTTTCTAAATCTCTTAGTTTAGTTTCATTTTGAACTGATTCTTCTTGCTTGCTGTTATTTAAAAAAATTGGGCAATTTAAATGAAATGATAAATAGACCAATCATATTATAAGCGATTTACTGCAATACTAATAGTTTATGTTATGTTGTTAACTGAAATATGTATATTTATTTTTTCCGTTCAGATATGTCTTTAGTCAATTCGAATAATCCACCTGGTGCAGCATCCAACATTTTAACGATAAACTCTTCTGATCTAGCATGGGAATGGGGCGAGTGTCGAGATCCAAACAAAAGACAAAATGTTTGGTGCAAGTTATGTAACAAAGTGATGTCAGGAGGAATTTCACGTTTGAAAGCACATCTTCTTGGCATCAAAGGAAATTATACCCCATGTCCATCGGCAACTATAGAAATACAAAAAAAATACAAGTCTCGATAGATGAAAATAGAAAGAAAAAAGCTATAAAGGCTGGAATTCGTAGTATTCTTGAAGAGCAAGATGAAGATGAAGATATTGTTGAAGAACAAGAAACTTTTCAAGCAAATAATGCAAATGTTGGTACAAATAAGAGAAATAAACATACAAATGTAAGAGGTCCTCTTGATCTTGTCATGGAGCAAACAAAACAATCATCTCTTGATAAAACCAATCCTCATAAGCAAGCATTAAAGAAAATTGCATGGAAATTTTTTGCTAAATGGGGATACGAGGTGGGTTTACCTTTCAATGTTCTGCGTACATCAAGCTTTGATGATATGGTTCATGCAATTGGTGATTATGGAAGAGGTATTATTATTATTATTATAGTAATTATATTCAACTTATGTTACTTTTCTTAGCAAATGTTCACTATTAATGGTTGTAATATTTTTAGGAATGTCCCCACCAAGTTATCATCATTATCGTGTGACCTTATCGAAGGAAATATTGGATGAAACAAAGGAGTTTGCCGAATCTTTTAGAAAACATTGGGAAATTTATGGATATTCTATAATGTCTGATTTTTGGACGGAAACCAAAAACCGATGTTTGATCAATTTTTTGGTTAATTGTCCGAAAGGAATAATTTTCTTAAAATCAATAGATGCAACCAATCATGTTAAAGATGCTAACCTGATAGTAGGAATGATAAATGGTGTGATTTCATTTATCGGGGAAGAGAATATAGTTTCAGTAAGTTTCTTTACCTTTTTCACTTGTTTTTTTAATGTAGTGAATAACATGACTCTTTCATATTTGTTAACAGTTTCAAACCGACAATGGATCTAACTATAAGCTAGCTAGAGAAATATTAGAACAACAACATCCAAATTTATTTTGGTTGCCATGTGTGGCACATTGCATTAATTTAATGCTTAAAGATATTGGAGAACAAATGGAGAAGATAAAATGCACACTAGCTAAAGCAAAAATTGTGGTTGGATTTATTTATAATCGAGCAAGAGTGCTAGGATGGTTTAGAAAGTTGAGCAATGGGAGAGATTTGCATAAGGCTTGTGTAACTAGATTTGCTTCTTCATTTTATACAGTACAAAGCATGGTGGAGAATAGAGTACATATGCAAGTGTTATTTGTCTCTGAAAGATGGAGAAAAAGTTCTTTCTCGTCAATTGAAGATGGTAAAAGGGTCGAAAGAATTGTAGGGAGAAAATTATTTTGGGACAATGCTTTGTATACTTGTCAAATAAGGAGTCCCATTGTTGATGTATTAAGGTTAGTTGATAGAGAAGAGAAGCCATGTATGGGATATATATACGAGGCTATGAGTAGAGCTAAAGATATTATAGAGAAAAACTTGGGCAATGATCATAGAACATGCACACAAGTTTGGAATATCATTGACAATAGATGGAGCAATCAGCTTCATCGACCACTTCATGCAGGTATGCAAATGACATTATTTCTTTTATTTCAAGAAAAAAATTATATTACTTAATTACTAATATATCTTATATTATGAAGCTGGATATTATCTAAATCCTGGCGTTTATTACAAGCAAGCTCAAACTCAAATTGAAACCAATAGCGTTATCAAAGCTGGCCTATTTAAATCAATGGAGAGGCTTATTTTGGAATCTGAAGTTGATATGGCTATGGATCAGTTGCGCAACTATAGAGATGCTACAGGTACATTCGGAATGAAAAGCGCCATAAGTCGTAGAGATAAAATGCAACTATTTGCGCCAAAATTGGTCACAAACCTCAATTATTGTGAAAGCACCAGCGTATGAACACAAATCAGCAATATATACTCACAGACCACAGATTTAAGTAATGTAGAGGATAATAAATGAAGAATATTAAACTTAAAACGGAAAGAAATAGACAGAGACATGGGATTTATAGTGGTTCGGCTATCTCCGACCTACGTCCACTCCAAAAGTTAATCTTTTATTGACTTTCCTTGCTAATTACAACTGATCACAGCAGATTACAATGAAAAAATTCGAGTACAACAACCGCTTATGGAGTGCAATGTTGAATCGGGCAGAGTCTGACGTTGAGAAGCCCAAAAGATCCTTTTCCTGTAGGCCCTAGGGTGCTATTTATAGGCGTTCCATGCAAATATCTCGCTCTAACTTCGAGAGACTTCTTCTGGCATGTGAGTGGGCCCACGTGATCGATCCCATGAAGTTTCGGCTCGATCCGTGATCGATACGAACGAATTTCATATCGATCAAGATTTGATCCAATCAAGTCGAAATTTGGCAGGAACGTTTTTTAGGTTGTACATAAGTTCCTGTGAAAATTTCATAGCATTTGGACTTGTGGATTGCGAGATATGATCGATGCAAATTTGCGTTTTGATGGAGGTTGTCGCGTTCGAATCGATGCTCTCGTATCCATCAATTCGAATCGATCCAGGCGCGTGCTAGTAGGTTGACGTGGCGCGCACTCTTCGGATCGATCCACTTTTTATGCCGAGTTGATCGAGTCATTTCAAGGCTTTCGCCTTGTTCGTATCGAAGACCGTTGCATAGTTTGAATCGATGGAGATGGCTTAATTCATATCGATTGAATTGATCCTGTTCGTATCGAAGGAAATGACTTCGTTCGTATCGATTCACAATGCACGGCGCGTATCGATCGTACGGTTTTGTTCGTATCGATAGACTTAGTCTTGTTCGCATCGATCAGAATTAACTACAGTGGATCGATGCGAAGTTGAAGCCATAAGATGGATACGAATAGTGCAATACTTGGTGGATACGAATCAGTGCAATGCTCAATGGATACGAACAGAGGTCCCACGACGGATACGAAGTAGCGGTCGTCTAATGGATACGAACAGAGGGTTGCTGACCGATACGAATGAAACATACTCCCCTGATGGATACGAACCACTGGAACTTGATGGATTCGAACAAATGCTCGCCGATGGATTCAAATGAGATCGATGCGAAACGATGGGTTGCGAATATGTTGATTTTCCTTGACTTGTATCGATCATATCTTGAACATACGAACTCAGATTGACTTGAAATTTGGAACGCTGGCTTCTATGGCTTTTCTCGTCGTGTCATATCAATTGTAGCTTGATCCGGACTCGGAAAAAATTCATCGATATCCATAGCGAGCCTGCGTACAATCAATCTTCGGGACGAACTGTCTTTGGTTTATAGTCAATTCATTGGTGTCACGGCCTTGCTAAAAGGCGGGATAACAGCAACCATGTAAGTTATGAACTTTATATTTAAAGTCAAGTGATTTGGAACATTTGCACACTATTTTATATTTACATAAAATGTAGACGAATGGTGGATGCAATATGGAAGTGGCACACCAAGCCTAATGAAGTTTGCAATCAGAGTTTTGTCACAAACATGTAGTGCTTTGCCATGTGAACGTAACTGGAGTGTGTTTGATCATGTAAGTGCTTGCTTATGGCTGTTTTATTCATTGCAGATGCTTTTTTTTCATTACATATGCGTTTTTTTCATTAGATATGTTGTTTCTTTCCCTATTGCATACGCTTTTATTTTTCATTGCATATGTTATTTTTTTCCATTGTATATGCTGTTTTTTTTTCCATTGCAAATGCTTTTTTTGGCATTGCAGATGCTTTTTTTCATTGCATATGCTATTTTTTCCAGTGCAAACGCTTTTTTTCATTGCATACGCTACTTTTTTTTCACTGTCATACTGTTATATCACTATCAACTTGAAAGAACAAGTAATGCTCAAATGTTTTTTTAATGTTTTTTTGGCATGTTTAATTAGTTCTTGGTATTTGCATATGCTAGGTATTTGCATATGCTAGGCATTTGCAATGCAATGCCAAGCATTTGCAAATGCCTTGCCTAGCATGGCATTGTAAATGCCTTGCCTAGCATTGCAATCGCCTGACATTGCAAATGCCTTTCCTGGCATTGCAAATGCCTGGCATTTGCATTGCCTGGCATGGCATTTGCAATGCCTGGCATTTGCATTGCCATGCATGGCATTGCAATGCCTGGCAAATGCCAGGCATGGCATTGCCAATGCCAGGCATTTGCAATGTCGGCATTTGCAATGCCGGCATTTGCATTAGTATATGTAATGCAAGGCATATTCAATGCTTGCATATGCTAAATGTGCAAATGGATATTTCATTCCTTGTTTTTTTAAAATTATTGTGAAACTAACATCTATGTCTTTATGATCTCTTTTTCCAAAATTACAGTTGCATTCCAAGAAGAGGAATTGTCTACATCAAGAAAAATTGAACCGTCTTGTTTACATTCAGTATAACCAAAAGTTGGAGAGAAGATTCAAAGAAAGACTTGCCGATGGTAGTAGTGAACCAATTCTTCTAAAAGAAATTGATGAATGTGATGAATGGATTATTCCAAGTGAGGAAGAACTTCAAGATTCCATAGCGGAAGACGATGATCTCACATTGGAGCAAGCTCATGTGATAAGGAGTGGAGATGAAATTGAAGGTCTGAATACTAGAAGTCATGCAAGGAGAACATTGTTTTCCAATGATCATAGCGAAGAAGATCGAGATGTCGAGTTAGAACTTGGAGAATTAGGTGGACAAGATCTAGGGGAAGGGGAAGACGATGAAAATGAATTTATTGACATTGACATATAAGTTTGTAGTTCACCTTAGATTATTGTGTTTTGGAGGATGTACATTTTTAGATGAAAACTAATCTATGTGGATTTTGGCATCTAAGGTTTTTGCATTTTGCTTGATGCCTTGCTTTTAAGTTTTATGGTAACTTCAAAGTTTATGTTACAATGCGATATACTATTGGTTACTATAACTAGTTATAACTTTTAAGTGTCAATTTTGTTTACTTGTTCTTTTCTCATTGAGGTTGCTTAAAGGAAAGTATCTATTTATGTTTTTTTAATCTTAACTAGAATCATTTGATAGGCTTATGTATGTAGAAAACTTAATAATAATGGATTGACAAAAAATTAGTAGTAAAATTACTAGTTTTATTAACGTTTTATCATCTTTTATAATATATTCGTATATATTCTTTAAGATTAACAATAAATTAAATTTACGTAGGTGAAATGTTAATGATACACTTGGTTAATGCAACTACATGTTAAAACTCATTTGAAATAGAAATTCTTGTGTTATTAAAAGTCGTTTGTTATATCCCGCTATATCCTCGATATATCTCCGCTACAACTTTTCGCACTTCAACCGCTATGGAGCCGCAGAGCGCTTTAACTGCATAGGTGGCAGGTGGTGCAAAGGTCTATGGCGAGTGGAATGGTGGTGGCCGTGGTGACTGTAGTGAAAATTGTGCTAATATAGTACACACTGATCGTGTAATATGATGTATAACACACAAATATATGACTAATCACAGATAATAGAAAATTCAGTAAAATAGAAAAATCACACCAGAGATTTTTATACTGGTTCGGAGCACCGTCCTACATCCAGTCCCAGACTTCTATCTGGATTTTCACTACCAACTACCTCGCTTCACCTGGAGGAACAGGTTTACAACACCCGAGCAGACGAACGGGATTTCACGCCTCTAACACACTGAGGACTTCAACACTTGCCTCTTACAACACCGAGGACTTCAACAAAGATGAATATAATTGTTTGTTGACGGTATGTGTTCTTGCTAACACAATTTTGTTACTTGTAGTACAAACTTCCTATAATCTTATCCTCAAATAGAATATTTGTATATATGAAGATTTGGAAGTGGATATCGTATTGAATCAAAAGAATGTTAAATAAATTCTAGGATTCAAAACGATATATGATAGAATATGAGCAATTCGAGCGCTTGAGAGTTCAAGATAGAGATCAATAGAATAGAGATTAGAATGATAGAATTGGTCAATTGGAATAATGATTTCATGATGTTTATATAAGAAATAAACAGTTGTAACCCTTTGTGAAAAGGTACAAACAAAGGTCATGATCATTGGTGAAGAGAAAGAGAAGCAACAGTTGAAGAAAAGGAAGTGTCTATACGAAAGGTTGCTTTCTGTTTGAAAACGGTCGATAGGTCAAAATGGACCAGTAGACAGGAATTTGAATATATATACGTTATGTACACTTGTGCACGTTATCTGTGCATTCTGGGCAGAAACGGTCGACCGCCTGGTTTTAACCGGTCGACCGCCTGGTTTTAACCGGTCGACCGGTTTAGCTCAGATTGCACAGTTAATGTGCACTCATATATATATATATATATATATTCAAAGATTGAAGGTATGAAATTATTTGAGGATAGATTTTAACATAAATAACACTACTAACATACCGAATAATCAACCTTGTCTCTTTAAAACAATGAATAGCTTATTTTGTCGATCACGGCTTATCCCTTTGTCAGAAATCAAAACTCTATAAAAATCTTGACTCAACATTCTCCCCCTTTTTGATTGATGACAACATAGTTATGAATCTCCCCCTGTATATGATCTCCCCCTGAGATTGTGCCTGTAAATCTATATTTTCCTGCATATATACTGTTAGCACAATTTTCTCCCCCTTTGTCATCGACGAAAAGGAGTTGTTAAATAGAGGATGTAAATGATATAAGCCAAATTATAAGCAACATAAAGCTACTACTGTCCAATATCCACTTTCCTCTTTTCTTAAGTGGGACCTGCAAAAAATAAAATTAAGTCCATGGTACCCACTTTTTATGGGGTCCTAAGAGTTAGGTCTTAGGAGTCCAAACCCATACGGGTCCGGTATCCCCTTTATATATAATTAGTATTAAGATGCACAGTATTCATGAAATTCTGAATATATTTGTTCCTAATCAAATTGTTATTTGTTTTAGGAACCCATATTTTGATAGTCTTGACATTTTTCTTCTGAAATTTCACAATTGGATTTGGTTTGGAATATAATAAACTAAGATTTTTCTTAGCTTCAGTCTTTTGTACTTTCTTCTTCCTTTCATTACCAAGATGTTTCTGGGTTTCTTGTTTCTTATATCCCAAACCTTGTTTATTTGAAACAGATTGTGAACTTTCAATGATTTTTGTCAAATTTTCTCGACCTTTGTTAAAGTTAGAAACATTTTGAGTAATGTCATCTAACTTAGTTTGTAAACTAGCCTTTTCTAGGTCCAGAATTTTGACTTTTGCCTTAAGTTCACGATTTTCAGTAGTGAGAGCATCATTTTTCTCTTTTTGAGTTTCAATTTCTTGACTCAAAAGAGATAATTGAGAGTCAACATTAGATGATGATTCTTGAAGTTTTCAAGTTCTTCTTCTAATATTTTCTTCTCGTCTTTTAACATATCTCGTTCAAATTCTGCTCTACTCAAATCTGCTTTGGCTTCTTTTAACTGTCGTTTTATGTCTTTATATTTGACTATCAATTCAGCATTAATATCAAGTACTTCATCAAATGTAGGAATTTGTACCTCATCTTCTGTTGCCATGAAACTGACATTTGCTTGTTCATCTTCCGTATCACTATCACTTTCTGATGAGTCTGTATCATCCCATGTTACCGAGAATGCTCGTTTCTTTGGTTTGTCCTTCTTATATTTTAATTTGTCATTTTCTGACTTCTTCTTTTGCTCCGGACAATCCTTGTGCATGTGCCCCTTTTTGTGACAGTTGAAGCATTCTATAGCGGATGATGTTGGTTTATTTGATCAGATTTCTTTCTGTTATAACGACAGGCTTTTCGCTGTTTTAGGAATTTTTTAAAACCTTTTGCAATGAATGCCAGATCTTCATCTTCAGACTCTGATTCATTTTCATCCTTTTCAGCATAGAATGCCACGTTTTTCTTTTCTTCTTTTTGTTCCTTTCTAGTTTGCAAGTTTGCTTCATAGGACATTAGATTTCCTATCAATTCATCTGGCTTCATGACGGAAAGGTCATTAGCTTCTTCAATTGCTAATACTTTTCCTTCCCATTCACTAGTCAGAGAATGTAGGACTGTTGAAACAACATCAAAATCAGAATACTTTTGTCCTAAGCCAATAAGTGCATGGTGGATAGTTTGAAACCGTGAATACATATCATTGATTGTCTCATTCGGTTTCATTTTGAAAATTTGAAACTGACTTTTCAGCATGGCTATTTTGGCTTGTTTAACCTTGTTAGTACCTTCATGAGTGGTTTTCAACGTTTGCCAAATTTGATATGCAGTAGTGCAGATACTAACACGGTTATATTCATTTTGGTCTAATGCACAAAACAACATATTTATTGCTTTTGCATTTACGGCTGCTGCCGTTTTCTCAACCGCTGTCCATTCTGAATAATCAGTTGTTGGATTCACTATTTCTTTTTGAGTAGCATTCCAGGCATCATAACTATTTGATTGCATAAAGAATGACATACGTGTTGCCCAATAGCTATAGTTAAGACCATTGAAAAATGGAGGTCTTTGTGTCGATTGACCTTCCGTGTAAGTGGTGTTTTGAGTGCTAGTACTTGCGTTATTTGCCATATTACAAGATTATATCAAATAACTATGTTACGGTTATATGATGACCGTGCTCTGATACCAAATGAAAATGTGTACGTGCTAATATAGTACACACGGATCGTGTAATATGATGTATAACACACAAATATATGACTAATCACAGATAATAGAAAATTCAGTAAAATAGAAAAATCACACCAGAGATTTTTATACTGGTTCGGAGCACCGTCCTACGTCCAGTCCCAGACTTCTATCTGGATTTTCACTACCAACTACCTCGCTTCACCCGGAGGAACAGGTTTACAACACCCGAGCAGACGAACGGGATTTCATGCCCCTAACACACTGAGGACTTCAACACTTGCCTCTTACAACACCGAGGACTTCAACAAAGATGAATATAATTGTTTGTTGACGGTATGTGTTCTTGCTAACACAATTTTGTCACTTGTAGTACAAACTTCCTATAATCTTATCCTCAAATAGAATATTTGTATATATGAAGATTTGGAAGTGGATATCGTATTGAATCAAAAGAATGTTAAATAAATTCTAGGATTCAAAACGATATATGATAGAATATGAGCAATTCGAGCGCTTGAGAATTCAAGATAGAGATCAATAGAATAGAGATTAGAATGATAGAATTGGTCAATTGGAATAATGATTTCATGATGTTTATATAAGAAATAAACAGTTGTAACCCTTTGTGAAAAGGTACAAACAAAGGTCATGATCATTGGTGAAGAGAAAGAGAAGCAACAGTTGAAGAAAAGGAAGTGTCTATACGAAAGGTTGCTTTCTGTTTGAAAACGGTCGACAGGTCAAAATGGACCAGTAGACAGGAATTTGAATATATATACGTTATGTACACTTGTGCACGTTATCTGTGCATTCTGGGCAGAAACGGTCGACCGCCTGGTTTTAACCGGTCGACCGGTTTAGCTCAGATTGCACTGTTAATGTGCACTCATATATATATATATATATATATTCAAAGATTGAAGGTATGAGATTATTTGAGGATAGATTTTAACATAAATAACACTACTAACATACCAAATAATCAACCTTGTCTCTTTAAAACAATGAATAACTTCTTTTTGTCGATCATGGCTTATCCCTTTGTCAGAAATCAAAACTCCATAAAAATCTTGACTCAACATGTAGGTGGTTGGAGGTGGCTCGAAGGGGTTTTGACCGTGCTCGTTTTCTATTGTTGGGCGCTAAAAAGAAGAGGGAGAAGCACTGTTCATTTCGGGTCGGGTCTGGGGAGTAGCGGGTTAGGCTTTGGGTGAAAATATGTCAATTGATCTGCTTTAATTTTTATTAATTAAGTTGTTAACTTTATAAAGCGATATCTCATTTGTTTTAAATTCGTTTAACTCGTAGATTTTTGTGTTAGACTCGTCTTGACAAGTACAATATTATGGTACAACTTGTTGATAGTTTTAACGAAGTATATTTTTCTAATAAAATAACAATGATTGAATATATAATTACATTGTTTTAAATAATAATGTATTTAAATTAATTATACTTCTTTTGTGATATCTATTTGGGAGAATAAAATAACATTATGCTGTAATTAAATTGAATAGATTACTTTGGACATCTATTTTGCAGAATAAATCCCTGTTCTGCACTTGCAAAGTAAAATGATGATTTTTGAAGTTAATTAATATATCGATTAATTAATATTGGATAAATGATTTTTTAATTATTGATTGTTAATCATTGAGTGCCAGAAGCATGGTAGCCTAGTTGTATTGGGTGCGACATTGATATATGTTAAAAGTTGAACCTTATTAGTAATAAAGGTAATAATAGCATTGGTTAAGTGCTATGGTTGCTTTGGGTCTCATTTTAGCATTTTGAAGTACTACTGTTTGGTTTTTTTTATCTAAAAATGGTTTTGATTTGAAGGATGATTTTAAAAGTGACTTTGGAATTTTCTATTACGTTTATGTAGTAATGTTTTTTTGGATTTATCTCTTTTACTCCAAGCTTTTTGGAAATGTTTTAAAAGTATTACTAAGTATTTATTTTACATAAAAGTTGACATAATAATGAGTGTTTATTTTAAAGGAAAATAAATGGGTTTATCTTTTATTATAAAGTAATTCTATTTTTAAAAAAAGATAGCAATATTTTAGAATAAATATTTATGAAGCATTTCATATAAAATGTTGTATAGAAAGAGAGATTTATAAATGGTATTTTGTAAATAAATGAGAGATTTATAAATGGTAATTTATAAATAAAAGAATGGGTTTGTAAGTGATATTTTGTAAAAAGGGAAATGATATCATTTTGGTAAATTGGAGTAATAAATCATAGTTGTGAATTTATGGTAATATATGAAATGATCGTTTTATGGAATGTGTTTTGTCCCATCTTGAAAATGAAGATTTGTGTTAAATATATAAGATTTATAAAAATGAATTTTGGGTTTATAAAAGGAGTTTTATAAAGCAATTTTATAAAGGGAGACTTATAAAAGAATTTTATAAATAGAAAAGAGTTTTATAAAGAGAAATGAGTTTTATAAATAATTTTAGAGATTTATAAAAGAAGTTTTATAAATTAATTTGGAAATTTATAAAGGATTTGTATATATGGAAAGTGTTTATAAAAGGAATGAGATTCGAGTTCTATAAATGATTATTTTAAATTATGGTGGTATGGAAAGTATTCTTTCCATACTTAACACCAAAAGGGAAGTGATTTGGGTTTATAGTAAATAAATTTAGATATTTGTTTTTAGCCCATTTAAATATGAATTAGGAATTCTGCTTTAAGACTTGTTAATATACTTATACTATTGAGGTAAGTATATGGATACATTTTCCAAGTATTTAAAGTTAGTGTTTTCTGAATATACTTTTACCATTGAGATAAGTATATGGATATTTTTCCAAGCATTTAAAGAGTATAAATGAATAGTAAATGAGTAATATACTTATGTATATATTTGTAAAAGTATTTTGATATAAGTATTTACAAAGTGGTTTTAATTAATGAAAAGATTAATTAAAGAGGCTTAGGGCTGCTTATGTGTTTAATTGTGCTTGGTTTCTTATGAAATTGAATGTTTGATTTGATTGATTGTTTATTTGATAGTTACATAACCGACTATCAAATCTTGACCAAATATACTCTAGAAATATCTAGAAGAAACACGCAAATTATATGGTACAGTCATCTTTGGTGATGTTATACTGTGCGTTTAAACTCGTTTTGTTCTTCTAGGACAAATGATAAGGAAATCCATCCGCTTAAATGGTTAGGAGGCGATCTCTACTCTTTTGTATTGTCTGTTTATTTCCCACAGAACCGAAATTGAGATTACTAAAAACTATTGATTGGTTTTCGAGCGTCCGGTAAACGGGGGAGTGTAATTACTGAGATGACTTGAAACTATAACAACTCCAAAGCCATATACATGTTCTATACTTTGAAAGAGGTTCGATATCTCTTTTGAGATATAGGAATCCATGTCTGATTCCGAGACCTGTTGAGGTATGGGAATCCATGTATGATTCCAAGCTGTTGCGATGTGGGAATCCATGTGTGATTCTGAAACTTGTTGGGGTATGGAAATCCATGTGTGGTTCCGAGATATGTTCGAGTGGTGACTTGTGTGCTGGAATGTCAGACGTAACCTCACCAGCAGGGATTACTAAAACCATAGATAGGATGCATAACCATTGGGATTTAGCTACCTAGAAGGGTTTAGTCGACTCTATTCTAGAATTGCTTACATATATGCATGCGATAGCGATGCACTTGGCCTCACGTTGTAGGGGCCCTCTATGTATTTCCTATGGTACATTCACTAGAGATGTACGACACTTCAGAAGGATGTCTCTTATCCTTGTGCAGGAGGACCGTTCTCAAGGTACTCAGGGCCCCTATGTGGAATCTGTACAATTAGCGAACGCACCTCAATGGTTTGATTTGTATGCTTATTATTGATGTGTTGTACACTTACGCACAACACAACCATTTCTTATGTATTTTCAACTCTAGACATTATCATAATATCACTGGATTTCTAATAGAAATGGTTTGATTGTTATAAGGTAAAACTAATAGTGTTTATGTGTGTCGTGGTCTTATGAGATATCTTTATTTTTTAAAGGTTTTATAATATTAAAAATCCATTTGATTGTGTTTCTCACACTGGTTTACCAGACTGATCAGGGCGTTATTTCTTATAATGCTCGGGTCAGTCCGAGCATATTTCCAGATTTAGTTATGGATGCTTTGGAGCTTCAGGAGATGAGCTGGATGCCTCCAAGATGTATTCACGTATCTTTATTTCCACTACATTTGTTGTTTAGTATTTCTCTGCATTTGTGGGAATGAGCTATTATAACTATCATGGCTGATGATAGGTTATTTATTCTGATTAATATATGTATATCATGGTTTTCTTTTGTAAAGATCATTGGTATATTAATATTACTCGTCTCATTGAAGTAACAAAGCCTAATAATCAGCCTGATAGTATCCAAACAGCTTTCCAAACCTTTGACTTGCTCACTACTTCACCTGCAAACAACATTAAAGGGGATAAGTTAGTGGATGTCAATAATAAATGGAATGAGAAAATGTGCAGCAAAAAAAGAAAAAAGAAGGCTAACATTGATGAAGAAGGGTCTGCTCCACCTGCGAGGAGGAGTGATAGACTACATAAATAATCATGTTTGCTGGAATGTGAGAGGGTCTAATGGAACAGTAGGATGGTTGGATATACAATATTTGATAGGTAAGTACAAAACATCCGAGTTTTCCCTTTTGGAAAAAAAGATACACTATGATAATATTGACAAATTTGTGGATAAATGGGGTGTTGACTAAATATGCCTAAATAATGTTGTACAAAATCAAAAATGTAGAATAATGGTCTTTGTTAGTGCTTTAGTTTGGGATGTTTCCTTTGATTCGGATAGTTTTCAACATGTTACTATCTTGATAAATAATAGAACTTGTGATAAAATAAGATATACCTTTGTATATGCTGAAAATTTGCCTGGTGGTAGAGTGTGTTTATGGCAATACTTGGATAAAACAACACAACAAAATCAAGGTCCTTGTTGTGTTTTGGGGGATTTTAAATGTGCCGGATTGGTGAGTGAAAAGTCTACTGGTAATAAACTTTTTGAAGCAAGAGTAAAAGAACTAAATGACTACCTTATTAAAGCATGATTATGCGAACTTAATGGTAGTGGTTTTAGTTATACATAGAGGTCAGGTCTTGGAAAAAAATATTGCATGCAAACTGGATAGAACTCTAGTCAATCTAAACTGGCTGAACTCATTCACCCATTTTAAAGAGCAATATTTTCCATATGAAACAAGTGACCATAACCCGATGTTTCTCAGCATGTTTAAAAAGAAAATTTGAGTGGATTTAATCTTTTTAGATACAAAAACTATTGGAACTTATTCAGTGGATATGAGCAAGTAGTCAAAGATAATTTCAAAATTAATAGGATAGGTAACCTCCTATATAATTCTATCTCTGCTTAGAAGAAACTTAAAGTTGCATTTAAAACATGGAGCAGACAAATTAAAAATGTTGACCAGCTAGTAAAGCATAATAGAAAGAATTGTGCTCACTTGCAAGTTGTGTATTATTTACACCTAACTGTATTGAATGCTAAAGCTTTTGCTGAAGGTCAAAAATAGCTACAAATATGCTTACATATGCTTATAGAAGATAATAGACAAAAATCAAAAATTAGTTGGTTGACAATAGGAGATAACTACACTAAATCATTTCATGCAAAAATGAGTACAATAAGGCACGTGAATAACATGAATAGTTTACTTAATGAAGACATTAACTCACATGGTTATTTTTGTGCTAAGCGGTAGGTTTTTCTAAAGAAATGTATAATGGTGACTTGATATGCTCTGAATTTCTAGTTATAATTTGTAAGAAGATTGTGAACAACAGTGGAAAGTGCTATTTAAATTGTCCTATTGATTTGAATGAAATTAAAATAACGGTTTTTTCTACATAAGATGATGACTCCCTGGCCTAACGGGTTTAATGCCAAATTTTATAAGTTGCACTGGAACAACTATAATAAACTACTGAAAGCGGTCCAAAGTGCTTTTAATAGTGGTAAAATTGTAAGGGAGTTCAATCATACCTTTTTGGCATTGGTGCCTAAAGAGTATCCTGCAACCAGTTTAAGCAACTTTAGAGCTATAGCTTGTTGCAATTTTCTATAAAAAGTTTTTGCGAAGGTCTTATGCAATAGATTGAAACCATTAATGGAGCATCTGATATCCCAAAAACAATGTGCATTTATTCCTAACAGAAATATCACTGATGGCATAATACCGGCACATGAGCATATGAGGGGGTTTCACAGTGTTGGAGCAGGGAAGATGTGCATCAGAATAGATCTAAAAAAATCATATAACAAGCTAAATAGAAAATTTATTCTACATATGCTCAGAATGCTAGAGTTTCTTGAAAATTGGTTGAAAATAATAAAGGAATTAATTAATACCGCAAGTTTTGGGATTTTGTATCAAGGTATTCCACATGGGTATTTTTTTTACTAATAGGAATAAGACAAGGTGGCCCTCTTTTACCTTATCTATTCTCTATTGTTATGGAGTATTTAAGCATTAAATTGGATTCAAAAGCAATTAATGGGCAAATCAAATCTATCCATGATGTACTGCCAAGTTTAACACATTTAATTTAGTGAATATTAGGCTCAGGTCCTTAAAATCAAACTTAATACACGAAAACTCGTACAAAAAAAGTTTGTAAATTAGGTCCTTAGAATTAAGTTACTGAATAATCGCATATATTTATGCAATTATTTAGTGAATAATTGCGGAAATTTTCGCAATTTTTTTGGTGAATAATTGTAGAAATATCTGCAGTTTTTGGATATAATTGCATAAATGTCTGCAATTATTCACTGAATAATTGCACGAATGTATGCAATTATTCAGTAACTTAATTCTAGGGACCTAATTTACATAATTTTTTTGGCAAGGATGTTTGGTGTATTTTGAAACTTAATAGGCACTTTAGCCAAACTGTGCCTTTAATTTATGCTGGTGATATACTAATATTCATGAAAGCAGACACAAATGGAGCTCAGGTAGTCAAGAAATTTTTTCAAAAACTAGAAAAATATGCTAGCTTACAAATTAACACTGAAAAGACTAGAGTCGTGTTTAGCAAGGAGTATGCTTACAAAGAGGAAATTCTTGGCATTTTGTCCCTACAAGAAAGTGAACTTCCAATTAAACATTTGGGTATACCATTATCTGTGCAATATATTAAGGATGAAATGTGCAGTGGTTTATTAGATAACATCAGAAAGAGAGTTAAAGGGTGGAAATGAAATCTCTTAACTCTTGCAGGAAGAATAGAGCTAATAAGGGTAGTCATATATCCTATGTTACAATTTTGGACACAAAGTTTCAAACTACCAAACACAACAATCAACAAACTAATACATGTTTGCTCTAACTTCCTATGGGAAGGTAAATTTCAAAACTCCCATGGGCTACAGTGTGTACCCTTAAAGAAGAAGGAGGTATGGGTCTGAAAAAGATTTCAGAAATGAATGAAGTAGTAGCATCAAACGTATGTGGAAGTGCTGAATAAACATGGTTTATGTGGTGAATGGTTGCACAATAGATATTATTAAAGACAATTCTTTATGGGAGATAGACATCAACAACAACATTTCAGGTACTTTAAAATACATGTTAATGTTATGACATAAAGCATTACATGTTATAGAAAGAAGAATTGTTGATGGAAAGTTAACTATAATATGGTTTGATTCAGAGATAAATGGGAGTAATCTGCTAATTAAGCTTGGCATGCAATCTTTGGCAACTTTAGGTGGTGAGAATTTCAAAGTGCAAAGGATTATTTGTAATGCCGGGTGGGAATGTTACAATTTACCTCATACTAGAAATCTAAACACTGATATTAGCAATGTTAAGATCTACTCCGATAGAACTGAAGATATTGATTTTGCAAAAATACAAATAATGGTGATTTCCAGTTTAAACAAGCATAGGAAAATATCATTGTTACAATTCCTTCAGTCAATTGCGTTAAAGTTGTGTGGGATAAGATAAACAACCCTAAATGTCAGTTTGCGTATATATACCATTAACTAATAAGTTATCTACTGTGGATAACTTAAGGCAGAGGCACATAATAGTTGACAGTGTTTGTGTTTTATGCAATCAAGAAGAAGAAACGGTCACGCATCTATTTTTTCAGTACAATCACACAGCATATGTGTGGCAGTGGTGTAGAACTAGATTAACAATCGCAATTTTTGACACTGCAGGTTTGTTTCAACAAGCAGAATTCATAGTAAAAAAGTTTTGTGACAAAGATAGACTAAGAGATTTTGTTAAACGAATTTTACAATATGTGTGCGGTGCTGTTGGTTATAAAAAAATAACATAATATTCAAGCAAATGAAAAACAACAAGTTCCAAGCATGTAAGAAAATCGCCGAACTTGTAAGAATTATTATGTTGAAATCAAGAAGAAGAAGAAGTGTTTCACCAGACTTTGAGCGAATATGTGATTATTGATCAATTTTACCTAATGCTAACGAATCCCCCAAAATCGATGTGAGCAGTAGTGAAGAGATAGTGAGTCCTAGAGGTGAGGTTCGCCATGGAGGATTGGTCGATGCCGATGAATTGGCCAAAGTTACCGAGGTGTTGGAACCAAGCTTCCACCGTCGCCATGAAGCTGATCAATTATCACAATTTATTTTTCATTAAACCCTAGTTTGTAAAAGGAAAGTAATGAATGAAGTTGTTCAAAGTAGTTTGAATATAGGGTGTGTTCATATGTAAGTATGGTTCATTTACGGGCTGTGCTTTTTGGGCCCTTGTAACTCTTTAGTAAGTTGAGTAAAGATCAACGTCTTTGCCTTCAATAAATCAAACTTACTATGCTTTAAACAATATGAAATGAAATTTAATATTGGAGTTGAAATTTAAAGTAAAATTAAGTTCAAAACATAAAGTTACTCCGTTGAAAAATATTTAGTATGATTTAATGTGACTGCATTATTCATGACAATACAAAATTAGATCATATTGCAAAATTAATAAAAAAAGGATTTAATTTTGAAGTCCTCGCTTTTACCTCATTGCCAATGCACCTGACCTAAAACTATGTTGAACTTGAACCCTTCATTGCATCGTCTTTGAAATTCCCGCCCTATATCATGGTTATAGTCTCACTTGAGCCAACTTGAGTACTTACTTGAGTCCTACTGCCAAGCCAACTCTATCCCTTATAGTCTTTTACAAAATTTAGTTAAGTTCATCCTTTCTTCCGTCGGTTTCTCTTCAAACCTTTTGACTTGGTTCACCTTCTCTATCTAGGGTTGCCTCTAGCCAGAAATTGCTCAATAAGGCTTGTAAAATTGTCCTTTCACCGGCTCGCTCATGTACTATGGAATTAAGTCTATGCCTTAACTCAGTCAAACTTATCTCGCTGCCTCCATGTAAAGGATGACTTAACTCTGATGGATGCTTTCTATGCAACAATTATTTTAACACATGACATTTAAAAAAAATCTTGGAAAATAATATTATATATACATATGTTTTTAATCAAAAAACTGATAAGGTTTCAGTAGATAAACCCAAAAATGTAACACCTTCAAATGAAAATAACATATTTATTTATTTCAACCAAAATTAATTTAAATTAAGTGCAACAACGATAATTTAAACTGTCTGCGCTCATGTAAGGTATAATGTAACTAACAAATCACATTACTGGTAATATTGAAAATATAGGATGTTCTATATCGCTTAATTGCCAGAAAATAGTAATTTTTATGAATATAACCCAAGTTATTCTGGAAAAATATGTAAACTGAGAATCGTTATGCACCTTGCACTGTAATAATGCACTAAACTTGAACAATGATAGGTATGTTGCATTACAAGAATCAAATATACAATAAAACAAATAAAATGCACAAAAGCACATTGTAACATCACCCATTTCAATGAATGCCAATGATGATGCATCATCACCAAAATTATTTTCAAGCAACGGAAGCGAGTTTAGTATATATATAATAGTCTAAGTAAACAGAGCAACTATAAACTTTCATTATAAATAATAGTCGTAAGAGTCTTTATATTTTTAATACATCCCAAACACATACCGACGTAGAGGTCAAATACAATATAACATAAATAGAGTGCTATGCTTGACGTATGAAGATGCCAATATGGACACTTAAGCAATGGAAATCAAACATCTGTTATTTGCAAGCAAGCCTCCTACCTCTGTTTTTTGGTTCGCTTTATTGTTCCTTTTCAAAGCTTTCTGCCTAAGTCCATAAACTCGGCTTACTCAATCGAGTACTCGTGAGTTTATGGGGAAAACAGCAATAAAAACATAGGTTAGAAATAAAGCCTGTATGAGTAATACGTTACCCTAAACAACACATATAGTGAGAGCACGCCGATAAAGCACAGAATGAGGTTTTCCCTCACTATTCACAAAACTGCGTAACAACAAACTGCCTTATGTAAGTTATAACTCATATCTAGTTTATTCCCGAAACCCACTCTATGGCGCACTGCGCAGAGCATCCCCGCGTAGTTTGGTTCTCACACATCATTTTCCCTTTAAGTGTGTTAGTGACGCCCCACTCCGAGACCCACATTAGCAAAAAGTATTACGAGGTAACACCGTCTGCTAATGCGGAGAATAAAGCTGGTTAGGAGCGACCATCTATAACCTTGTCTTAATTATCTATTGAATACGCCGACAATGCCACTTCTTACTTAAATGGATCGACATGTCCAATAAATACTTAATACAAAGCCATAGGTGGCTGAGGATCTATCAAAATAAAATATAACAACTCAAATGTAATACACATCACAGAACAATAGATCATCACATACATTTTCACATAAACAGATACATCACAGAGTTTACAAAATGATACATGTCAAGTGGTAATGCAAACCACAATATACAGGCGAGTCAATAGAATACATATCAGAGTTACAGACAAAAAGGACTACACAAAAAGCTATAACAAAAAGCTATAACAAAAAGGAGCTAGCGGAATAGTCCATGTAGAAGCAAAATAGGCTAAGTCCAATGTACCTAACCTGAAACATCTCGGTCTGACCCGAGTATAAAATACGCGGGTCAGTCTAGCTAAACAAATCAGTTAGATATACTAATGATAATGAACATACAAAATCATAAAGTACCACAAATATCCCCAAAGGAGATAACCAAATCATCTAACATAAGATGAATCAAAACAAGCCTCATATCATCGGCAATCCCAACAGACAAAGGATATCATATCCCAAAACACGCCAAAAAGGCAAATAGAAAATACCAACAAAGGTAACACAAGTTTCCACAAGGTAATCGCTATATATCGTGTGGTTCAAAGGACCTACACCGAAGGAGATACACTGGGGAAATATAATAATCAAGGGAACCAAAGATGCTCGAGCTCAGTACTATAACAAGGATCCACACGCCCGAAGGCAACAAACCCGAATATCACTCGAGTAGTGGCGAATGACTAACTCCAAAAGCGATACTATATCACTCGAGCAGTGACGAATGACCAACTCCAAAAGCGATATTATAGGGCAACAAACCCAAATATCACTCGAGCGGTGGCGAATGACCAACTCCAAAAGCGATATAATAGGGCAACAAACCCGAAGGCAACGCCCGAAGGCAACGCCCGAAGGCAACAAACCGTAGTGGCGGTACTGGACACCACTGTCCGGCGGAATGTGTCACAACTCTCAGTAAGGAACCCGGAAAATGTTAACGTGAGTCCCATACCCCACGTTCGCACTAAACGGTTTACTATCCGTTAGTCAATTTCACACTCAAAGCAGTATAAAGTTCACCTCATCTCATCGGTAAACCAGACCCAAAGGTCAAAATGGTCAAACGAATAGATTAGGAATTAACTGAAAAGATAAATGCACGTGTTCATTGCACGCGTTTTATTTAATCATTTAATTCTCCTCCCTCTTCGCTCGAAGTGCAAAGTTGTGTGTGTGTTTTGAATAGAAATTATAAATTGGAGAAACGAGACAATTTGAAAAGATCATTTTATAAAACCCGTGTACGAAGTCAAAAAGGAATCATCAATGTCAAAATGCGATAACAACATATTAGAACGTCACAAATCGATCAAAATTGGAAATCAAAGCAAAACAACAAATAAGCTAAGACAAACAGGTCAGTCGACTGGACCAGTGGGTCAGTCGACTGGCCCAGAGCCTGGAAACATTTTATTTCCAGGTCAGTCGACTGACACAGGGGCAAGAATATCTATCCCCCCGGGTCAGTCGACTGAACCCAGAGGTCAGTCGACTGATACAGGGGAAGAACGTTTTCTGCCCCCCTGGTTCAGTCGACTGACCTTCTGGTTCAGTCGACTGAACCTGCTTCCTGGGCAGAAACAGTCTAGCCCCCTTTGGGGCAATTCTGATAACACGGAACAGGAGCGACGAGCGAGCGACCACGGCTAAGGACTTACGTCAAGCGACAACCCAGCCTTGTATGGCTCTCTGAAACACTCCATCAAAGATTGGATTTTTCACTAAAATTGGATTCCAAAACCAAAATTGGACAATTCACCAAATCGATCCAAATAGAACACAAATGAACATGAATTGATGTTAGGAATACTTACTCAACAACAAAAAAAGCTATAGGCTTAGATGTGATTTCAAAAATCTCACCTTTAAACCTAAAAACACAAGAGAGAAGCTACAAAGCAAAGCTAGAACAATCACTCTTCAATTTCAACCCAATGAGCTTCAATCTAAGCTCAAAAGTAAACATTTCCTAAGTTAGGGTTTAAGAATTTTCTGAAATAGAAGAGAAGAAGAGATGGAGAAGAAGAAGAGAAGGCTTACCTAAGCTTCACCTTGGATTTTGGAGCAAGAAATGGAGTTTGCAATTGAATCTAGGGCTTGGAAATTTCAATTTCCCATTCCTCTCCCCATTTTCAGTTGAGCTTGAGTGTTAAGAAGTGAGAGTGGAATGAAATGAAGAGGGGGCTGAGTTAAGTTGTTAAGATGGGTTAGTGGGCTTAAACCAAAACCCAAAGCCCTAGAAGAAAACATCAAAATTTGCTCGCTCCAAACATATCGAAGCTTATACTCAAAAAAGTCGCAAACGCCATTTTGGATTCAATGGAAGTGGTCTCGAGTCCCAATTCGACCGTTTGCAAAAAGTAGCTAATCGGACTTCAATCCGATTAACGGTTCTATATTTAAATAAAATATTTGAATATTCAATCGTAAAATATGCGGGTTGTTAGAGACTCCCCTCCTTAAAGAAATTGTGTCCTCGCAATACTTAAGAAGAAAAATAAAGAGTAACAACCATAAAAGCATAAGTGATAGAATGTTCCCTTTTGCAAGAGAACGACACCCAAACCAATACGACTAGTATCGGTACAAACAATGAAGTCTTGGTTCCCTTTGGGAAACACAAGAATAGAGGTATCGGAAAGGAGTTCCTTTAAATGATCACCTTTCCCGAAAAGCTAAGACTTTCAAAATTATGATTAACTTTATATGTTCATTTTTTTAGAAAAATTAACTTTTTACAAGAATTTACTGTGTTTGACTGTCTCATCATAGCGTTTAGGAGATTCCTATCAATAACGTTGATCAAGCGCATCGACCAGAATTCTTAAAGCACTCAATGGGTAAAACAACACAAAATCATCTTATATATGATAACAAGTCTTTTTTTAATTATTTTTTTACAAATATTCTTTGCTCGTTTAAGAACAAAACCCAACCATACTTATAAATATCTTATTAAAAAGATTTGCAAATTTTAAATTGTTGTTTTCATCCATAATCAATAATATAAGGATAAACTAATCGAGATATCCGTAGAATACTCGATTCCCAAAATGGATGAAATAAGGTAGAAGGTTCGTCATACCGAATGACATAACGAACCAAACACAAAAATCACAACGAGTGCGGAATGTAGTAAGAGGATGCTACCTTCCGCAACTCGTAGCTGAAGAAAACCGGTGGCAAGGTCGAGTTGAAAAGACCTTAGCACCACTCAAAAGATTGCTTAGGTGATAATCCTAAGACAAGCTCAAATATCCCGAAAAATTCACAAACTACTTGAATGAGAGAAATAACACTTTCCTCATCAAGTGAATTTAAAGAATTAAAATGATATCACCGGTTTTATAAATCTAAATCATTAAGAACAAAAGAAATCCGCTTAACAAATTGAAGATGTCGAAGATAAATAGTCCACAATGGACATAGGATATGGCCTTCATAATAATTAAGCCAATCCTTTCCCAAAAATCAATTTCGATAGGGCTGCACAAAGTATGGGTTGGGTCGGGTCAGAGCAAATATTTCATCCGACCCGCATAGGTATGGGTTTAAGGTAGCTCAACCCGTATCCGACCCTATATGAGGTTGGATATGGGTTGGGTCGAAGTATGGGTTGGGTCGGGTTTAGTAGGGTTGGGTTGGGTTGCATGAATCTAATAAAAAATGAGAATATAAGGGAATATTTTCAAAAAATAACATTAAAATGTTCAACATAATATATTAGATTTTAGCTAGCATAACGCACTTAAACTAACTAATTCATTATAACATATATTTTATTAAAATTTCATTGTAAAACACATCATATGAAATTAGTTCACTACATAGTAGAACAAGTGTTTCATTTTAAAATACATTAAAATGCCCTTTGGAATATCTTTGCCAAATTCTACCTTGTTTGGGTTGACATAAAATATGTTTTTTCGTATATTTACTGTAGAATACATAAACATTATTCTAGGATTAGACTATTCTAATTATAAGTGTATTGATATTAAATTAGGTTTTTAATATAGGGTTGGGTTGGGTTAAAGTAGGGTTGGGTTGAACAAAATAACACACCCGACTCATATCTAGTATGGGTTACAAATTGTAACCCATATCCGACCCGAACTAGGATGGGTTGGGTCGGGTTTATGTGGGTTGGGTCGGGTTGGTGGGTTGGGTCGGGTTGGATATGGGTTGTGTGCAGCCCTAAATTTCGAAGCCTAAGTAACGCATAACATGCAAATCGATTCGAAAAGAATAATCATAAAATAATCTCGACATTTTCACAAAGCATACTGAGTGTTGCAGATCCACCAACCGGATTCGCAATTCTCAGTGAAGTCATCAAACCAAAATATTTAAAGAAAAAGAATCAACAAATTCTTTTGATATAAAAGAGTGGGACGCACCAGTATCAAAAGAAATCAAATAGAATGATCACAAAATATAATAATGCCATCAAGGATAGAAGGAGAATTACCTCTGGACTGAGAGGAACCTCCAGAAGCCTTAGCAACATAAAGCCTGCCAGACTTGGCACTAGCAGGAGCAGTAGGGCAGGTGGAAATACGATGACCTTCCTTCTTGCAATAACGGTAGAAGAAAGGCTTGTGACAATCTCGAATCATATGATCAGGAGAACCACAATTGAAACACTTCCGAATGGAAGGTGTTCCAGCAGACTGAGAGTTAGAACCAGATTCAACAGGCTTTTTCTTCTTGGAAGGGAAAGATTCCTGCTCATGAAATGGAAACTCCTTCTTATTGGGGTTCTTACGAACCTCAACATCATCACCACTATTGATCTCCTTCTCGACGGCTTCGAGATGAAGCGCCGAGTCAACCAACTCCTCAAAAGAAAGCTTAAGCTGGAGCATTAGAGACTTCTTAAAATATTTCCTAAGACCAGAGACAAACTTCAGATTCTTCTTATAAGAAGTGCTAATGAATTCAAGACCATACTTGGATAAGGCCTCGAAAGATGCAACATAATCAGAAATGGAAGACTTCCCTTGCTTCAACTCAAGGAAGCGGCGGGCCAATAAAACTTTCTCAGATTCAGGAACAAATTTGAGTTCGAAGCGTTCCCGGAACTGAGTCCAAGAAAGAACAAACTCATCAAGTTCGGATATAAGAAGCTCGTACCAATCAAGGGCACGCTCTTGCAATAAGCTAGAAGTTACAAGAACTCAATCATGGTCAGAAAGATCCATGCGAGAGAAGATACGTTCGCATGTTCGAATCCAAGCTTGGACCTCAAGAACGGACTCGGAGCCTTTGAATGACTTTCCACCAAGATGAGAAAAATCACTGCACAGGCGTGCAAAGGCAGACTTGTGCGGAGGAGATGCACGAATAGGAGCTAGAGGCTGAGTGCTCCTAAATAACTCCAAGAACTGATCGGCAGACATATAAACGCCTTCCGGATGCGAGCCACTGGATTGCCCAGCATCCGAGCGTCGTCCTCGGCCTCTTACGGCCATTAGCTGAAAGATAAGATAAGAAAAGAATATTAAAAAGGCAGATATCATTAATTTAATTATGGAATACTATGGAATAAAAATGCATTCCTAGACGTATTCCCAAAATTCAATCTACCCCAAAAGCACGGTGATTCAAAGATTCGTAACATTCGTACAACACTTTAATGTACCGTAATATGTGTCTCTGTTCTATGTTTATCATATTTTGTTCTGAACTCAGCTCTGATACCAAGCCGTGATGCCCCACTCCGAGACCCACATTAGCAAAGAGTATTACGAGGTAACATCGTCTACTAATGCGGAGAATAAAGCTGGTTAGGAGCGACCATCTATAGCCTTGTCTTAATTATCTATTGAATACGCCGACAATGCCACTTCTTACTTAAATGGATCGACATGTCCAATAAATACTTAATACAAAGCCATAGGTGGCTGAGGATCTATCAAAATAAAATATAACAACTCAAATGTAATACACATCACAGAACAGTAGATCATCACATACATTTTCACATAAACAAATACATCACGGAGTTTACAAAATGATACATGTCAAGTGGTAATGCAAACCACAATATACAGGCGAGTCAATAGAATACATATCAGAGTTACAGAAAAAAAGGACTACACAAAAAGCTATAACAAAAAGGAGCTAGCGGAATAGTCCATGCGGAAGCAAAATAGGCTAAGTCCAATATACCTAACCTGAAACATCTCGGTCTGACCCGAGTATAAAATACACGGGTCAGTCTAGCTAAACAAATCAGTTAGATATACTAATGATAATGAACATACAAAATCATAAAGTACCACAAATATCCCCAAAGGAGATAACCAAATCATCCAACATAAGATGAATCAAAACAAGCCTCATATCATCGGCAATCCCAACAGACAAAGGATATCATATCCCAAAACACGCCAAAAAGGCAAATACCAACAAAGGTAACACAAGTTTCCACAAGGTAATCGCTATATATCGTGTGCTTCAAAGGACTTACACCGAAGGCGATACACTGGGGAAATATAATAATCAAGGGAACCAAAGATGCTCGAGCTCAGTACTATAACAAGGATCCACACGCCCGAAGGCAACAAACCCGAATATCACTCGAGCAGTGGCGAATAACTAACTCCAAAAGCGATACTATATCACTCGAGCAGTGACGAATGACCAACTCCAAAAGCGATACTATAGGGAAACAAACCCAAATATCACTCGAGCGGTGGCGAATGACCAACTCCAACAGCGATACGATAGGGCAACAAACCCGAAGGCAACGCCCGAAGGCAACAAACCGTAGTGGCGGTACTTGACACCACTGTCCGGCGGAATGTGTCACAATTCTCAGTAAGGAACCCGAAAAATGTTAACGTGAGTCCCATACCCTACATTCGCACTAAACGGTTTACTATCCGTTAGTCAATTTCACACTCAAAGCAGTATAAAGTTCACCTCATCTCATCGGTAAACCAGACCCAAAGGTCAAAACGGTTAAACGAATAGATTAGGAATTAACTGAAAAGATAAACGCAAGTATTCATTGCACACGTTTTATTTAATCATTTAATTCTCCTCCCTCTTCGCTCGAAGTGCAAAGTTGTGTGCGTGTTTTGAATAGAAATTATAAATTGGAGAAACGAGACAATTTGAAAAGATCATTTTATAAAACCCATGTACGAAGTAAAAAAGGAATCATCAATGTCAAAATGCGATAACAACAGATTGGAACGGCACAAATCGATCAAAATTGGAAATCAAAGCAAAACAACAAATAAGCTGAGACAAATAGGTCAGTCGACTACCAGTGGGTCAGTCGACTGGCCCAGAGCCTGGAAACATTTTGTTTCCAGGTCAGTCGACTGACCCAGAGTGTCAGTCGACTGACATAGGGGCAAGAATATCTGTCCCCCCAGGTCGGTCGACTGAACCCAGAGGTCAGTCGACTGATACAGGGGCAGAACGTTTTCTGCCCCCCTGGTTCAGTCGACTGACCTACTGGTTCAGTCGATTGAACCTGCTTCCTGGGCAGAAACAGTCTAGCCCCCTTTCGGGCAATTCCGATAACACGGAACGGGAGCGACGAGCGAGCGACCACGGCTAAGGACTTACGTCAAGCGACAACCCAGCCTTGTATGGCTCTCTGAAACACTCCGCTAACGTGTTCAAACATCAAAGATTGGATTTTTCACTAAAATTGGATTCCAAAACCAAAAATTGGACAATTCACCAAATCGATCCAAATCGAACACAAATGAACATGAATTGATGTTAGGAATACTTACTCAACAACAACAAAAGCTATAGACTTAGATGTGAGTTCAAAAATCTCACCTTTAAACCTAAAACACAAGAGAGAAGCTACAAAGCAAAGTTAGAACAATCACTCTTCAATTTCAACCCAATGAGCTTCAATTTAAGCTCAAAAGAAAACATTTCCTAAGTTAGGGTTTAAGAATTTTCTGAAATAGAAGAGAAGAAGAGATGGAGAAGAAGAAGAGAAGGCTTACCTAAGCTTCACCTTGGATTTTGGAGCAAGAAATGGAGTTTGCAATTGAATCTAGGGCTTGGAAATTTCAATTTCCCATTCCTCTCACCATTTTCAGTTGAGCTTGAGTGTTAAGAGAAGTGAGAGTGGAATGAAATGAAGAGGGGGCTGAGTTAAGTTGTTAAGATGGGTTAGTGGGCTTAAACCCAAACCCAAAGCCCTAGAAGAAAACATCAAAATTCGCTCGCTCCAAACATATCAAAGCTTATACTCTAAAAAGTCGCAAACGCCATTTTGGACTCAATGGAAGTAGTCTCGAATCCCAATTCGATCGTTTGCAAAAAGTAGCTAATCAGACTTCAATTCGATTAACGGTTCTATATTTAAATAAAATATTTAAATATTCAATCGTAAAATATGCGAGTTGTTACAGTGTTCCACGCAGTTTTGGCTTATCTTTTCATGCTATGAGGTACATACCTGTGTAGCTCAGTTCTTTGATTTTATGCTACAAATTACAACCCTAAGCCGCTTGGTTTCTTTAGTTTATACTGCAAAGTACAATCCTAAGGAGTTTCATTACTTTAATTTATACTTCAAAGTACAACCCTAAGCAGTTTTATTTCTTTAATTTATACTGCAAAGTACAGTCCTAGGTAGTTTCTTATATTTTTCTTAAGTTTAAACCCCATAAGAGATTACATCCACTCTTGCAAGAGCGTACAACACTCCCGGACGTCCCCCGTCCCTCGGAAGACAAATGTCTCTCCTTACCTTCCAAAGGCAGTGCATTCAAGTGAACATCCCCAGCCAGTATCATCAGCCCTTCAAAAAACCATGTTCTTTTGTAGGTTCTTACTTCGTTTTCTAAGATATATTTAGCACCCCGAGCTTTGCCTAATTATTCATTTATTAGGCTTTGATTTTATATACTTAGTTCGACGTAGTTAACCCCGCCCTACTCATATTACGGCGTAGTACGTCTCTTTTGGTTTGCCGCACAGTACATTCCGACCCTTACTCATATTGTGGCACGGACATCCCTGCCCTCTTTCAACTTTAACATTGAGTATTTGGCTACACTTTCGGCTTTTGGCCAAAACATGGTAATGTCTTCGACGCAATTTCTTCTTATACCTTTTAGCTTTCGGCCTTCTACACCATTACATCCCTCGACGTAGTACATCCCCGTGCATGGTCGGCTTCTGGCTTTTACCAAACTCTCGGTGCAGTTTCATCCTATACCTTTCGACTTCTGGCTTTTACCAAACTTTCATCTATTGGCACAGTACTCCCCTCGTAGTATTGACTCTCCCCAAAAGTCAGTAGGCTCCTATAGGTAGTTCACTACCTCCGGCCTTGAGCACTTAGTTTATTTTCTTAACATTTGGCAGCCACCTCTGTAACGTATCGGGTTTTGCCCGATCGAAAATCAACATCCGTACTTCACATTGTACTAGAATGCCGCAGATTCGACCGTTCAAATCCGATTCGCCGGAGCTATAACACAATTAAGTAAATAACACAGCGGAAGAAAAGAATAATACATTGATATACAATATCTGATACAACAGAGTGATACAATGAATATCAATATACATCAGAGATATGATACAAGAAATAGCAGCGGAAAAGAAAAGATAACATCAGCAGCGGAACAATATCAATAGAAGTGATAACTCCAAAATGATCTTCAGACAAGAATGAATCCACAACTCCAAGATAAGCAACTCCGATGAATGAACTAGCTCCAGATAATCTACTAAACCTGAATATCTGAAAAGAAACCCAACTCTAGACTGCTCGTGTGGAAAATTATGAGCACCCAGAGTTTAGGAAAGGAACAATAAACTCCGGATCAGTCATGGGACTGGTGTGAGCAACAAAAACAGTTTATCTTTAAACAATCAACAAAAGATTTTTAAACATTGAAATCCGCAATGCTTTTTTGAAAAATGAAACTACCATAAGACCTCCCGCCACACACACAATGCAAACGCAGAATTGGAGGAGATTTCTTCTTATGATAGTCAAACATGCTTACTACGCAAAACATTGGATTATTATCATTAGTGCATAGTGTAGAAAAACATTTCGAAAGTATAATATTAATCTTAGCCAACATACGACCAGTATCGTATGCCTACTATAGCTACCATCTAAACAGTGGTGACCACCGTACGTAAATGGCAGGTTCTACAACTAAAACCGTACAAGTTCCGTATTGGAGAAATGGATTTCCAACAAATGGTCAGGCTAAGGAACTTCCTTCCGCCGCATGGGAACGCCTCTGGCGGGACGTCCCGAGAGACAAACTGCTCTCTGCCAAACAAGGCCGGGTTACCCCTGTAACAGGTAACTCACGAATATGCCACCTCCCGGTCCTTTGGGACCTTTATCCGAGCGCTCGATATCCAACATCACACATCATAAAGAAAGTGTATCCACATGAGTAAGTATCTGGGCTCCATACCATGATACCACCCCTTTCCAGAAGGAAATGACATACCCTAAAGGGCGCGACCCTCATAACCTTGCCGCAACATTCCTGTTTCGACCATTTCCGGGTTGTGAGGCCCTGACGAAGTCTCGTCCACAAAGCTACGCTTTTTCAAAAAGCCACGCTTTGGGTCAACAGATGATCAACCTATGATCACAAAGATAAATGATCAAACAAATGATCATATCACAAATGATCAAACACTGATCATCACACAGCAACACTCAGCATGCCACATTACCAAATTGGGATATATCGCTGATAAATTTCAACTACATAACCTCTGAGCTCGTACGTCTCAGAGAAGGGTGTTAAGCTAAGAGAATAAATTCTCCGCCACCAACAGATATGTATTTGAAAGAAATCAGCTTTATATCTCAAAGTGTAATGTCAGACACACAATCCATACAAGTCTGTTCCGGGTTCGAACAGAACCGAAGGCACTTCTCACGAAGCCCTTGCAAATCCGGATAATTTCCAATCACGTCCGGACTTCCCGTCACTAAGGGTGATAAAACCTCTATATCGGGGATCAGCCGATGCAGAGTAACTCGACGGTAATCCTTCCGTTTTCAAAAATATCCGGTCTTCAACACCGGTCATCAAATGCCATCCATAACGACGTATCACATATTCGGAATGGGTTATACGACCCAAAGGTCCTCTCCCGGCTAAACCGAATAGTGAGCGTAATATTTAAAAACATATGGATATGGGATTTCAACTAAGTCACAACTTAAAAATTCAACTTCTTTTTAAATGGTTTCAATCGATTACCATTTTCAAATCTTTTAAACAAAAAGATTTATTTTAAACAACCTTCAACGGTTTAAACAATTTCCACATTTAAATCTTTTAAATAAAAGATTCATTCACAGATTTTCCAAATTAATTTCCATTTCAATTTGATTAACTCGTTAAATCTTTTGAATCAAAATTTAACTTATAGCTTTCAAAACAATCCTATTTCAAATGATTTAAACCAATCATTATTTTAAATCTGTTAAAGATAACAGATTCAAATCATAGCTTTTCAAAACAATTCATTCATAACTTGGAAAACCATTTTTCAATTCAATCTTGAAATTCCTTTAATTAAACTGGAATTTCATTTCTTATCTGAAAGCTTTTATTCTTTTAAAACAAACAGTTTTATTTCGGAAAATCTGATTCATTTACACAAGTTAAGGTTCTTGGGTTAAATTCAAATTCTCAAACCAATATTTTAAAATGGTTCAAATTCATAGAAAACACATTTATAATATCTTTAATCCCTAGTTCCAAATCATAGAATTTAATTTCCAACTTGAATTCAAATTTAAATCAAATTATTTAAATTTTCAAAACTCGATTAAGTTATTCAAAATAACTTTTATCTTTGAAATTCTATTTCAAAAGCTTTTCACTTTAAACCCAAATTTCTAATTTCAAAATCAATTGAAATTAAAATTTCAATTTCAAAAACATCAAATTTAAATTATCTGTGACTTAACCGATTTCCACGTGAAATCCATATTTGTGTGTGTAAAAGTGTAGTCCAGGGGTTTAACACAATAGTGCAACACAATGAATCATCACATATCAGAATACAGAAATATAATTCGATAAGCGGTATAAGAACAACGCTTATCGTTCATTCACAGATCATAGATATATAAAGGTCACAGATAAGTAAATTATAGATCACAACATAAATCAGGGTATATCACAAAGCATCATATATCAGGGATATCAAATAATCAAGTCATCCAATATAATCTAAACATTCACAAATGAATTTATTAATCAACTGATTAATTTAAATCAGATGTATCAATTTATTAATCCAGGTTAATTATCGTAATTTAAATACAAATTATTTGAAAATCTTTCTTTCAAATTTATTGGTTACCCTTAATTATTAACTAATCATTCTTAAATCAATGAATCAATTAATCTTTAATTATTAAATTAATCTCGATTAATTGCCATTATTAATTAATCCTTTAATTTCTTAATTAATAAATTTCCCATTTCATTTATCTCTAATTTATTAGTTAATCAATTATAACCATTAATTAATTAAATTACTTAATTATCCTTACATTAATCACTTAATTAATTTAAATTATTCTTTCTATAATACTGCAGTTTAAAGGAAACCACCCGGTTCTTTTCAAGTTTTACTCGAGTATCACTTCGAGTTTCTCTCCAACTTTCCCGAGTCCCCCCTGTCTTTCTCCTCGTACGCTTCTTCTTCTATATAATTTTTTTTTATTAGCTTAAGTTTTTAAACCCAATAACTACTCCCAGGCTCGCGAGTTTCAACCCGAAGCAAACAATTCTTATACTCGAGTAACAACTCGAGATTGTTCATTTCCCAAAACCTTCTGACATCCCTACGCCGCCGTGCACATGCACGGCGCTTCGCCGTCGTTCTGGCGAACTGTGCCATCACCGGCAAGTCACAAAATCCCTCTGCATCTAAAAACACAACTCAATTCGAACCCAAAATCTCGAGGTCGAAGTTTGCCTATTCGTTCGAACTGCTACTCGAATACACCAAACCCAAAACCCCTCGTCACCTCCACGCCGACCACCGGAACCACCACGCCTTCGTCCATGCCTTCATCCATGTCTCCAGCACATCCCCTCCAAATTTGGCCACGCTCGATGCATTAACGAGCGTGCACGAGCCCAAAATCCAGACGCCACTTTTCACAGTCCTAAAACCCTAGTTTTGATTCGTTCTCAAAATCCTTGCGTTTAATAATTTTTTTAGCATTTTTCTTATCATCACCGAAGTTCATACAAGCTTCAAACCAAATTTCAACATTTACTATTGATTCAATTACGAGAAATTGGTAAAAGTTCAATTTTTATTCAAATGCGAACTGCTCTTGGATTACTGAACTAAAAATTATGATTCTACCTTCAAAAATCGTAAATTTCAAAAACGTTTTGATGATATAATTTAAACCAGCAAACATGAGGGTAACATTTTCGACATATATTGAGTTTTTCCTGTATTTTTCATATTCCCAGAAAAATCTTTGATTAAATTTACTCAATTTTAATTTTAAAACTTGAAACAAGTTAGCACAAACATATTTCATTTAGTTCATAAGGCCTGAAATGAATCAGAGGGATTGAAGTTGATTTTTTTTGCTTGAACAGGTTTAATACCTGTAACCAATGAACAAAGATGACCATCTTATGTAGACAGGCACACACAACTACTCAAGTATCAAAATATATAGATGGGTTTAAATGAGTTTGGTCACTGTTGTTTTCCAGAAGAAGAACAGAGATCAGATGATACTATTTTTGAATGTTAAATAAACTTTAAACTCTGAACTTATGAACAGAGGAATGCTCTGGCAACAGCATGCACACTTAAATCAACACAAATGTTCAGAGACTTATTTATATATAAACAAAGGCAAAGCACTTTCAACACAGAAATTCATATGCAACAACTTCATTTACTTAGACTCTATGTAAATGTTTACTCACTTGGTCAAAACAAAGAAGTCTAGAAAAACAAAGTTGCTCACAGGCATCAAAAATAGATTCAGGTGGGAAGTTTTGTTCACAGTTGATTTTACTGTATTCATAGGTTTTGAGTTAAATCCTAAATATATATATCTTTGAACCTATTTTTAATGTTTGCATTGCATTGTTAGAAACCTTTTTCATTTACATACTCAAGCTTAAAATCAAATGTAAATGAAGATAAAGAATTTTTTCTATCAACCCTTAAGCCTGAACAAAGGACAGAGACATATCTACATTTATCTACAGGCACATACATGCATACTACTACATATATATACATGCAGGGACAAACATTCAAGCATATACACATCATAGCTTCCAATACAAATCCAAACATCAAGATAAAAATCAGGGTTAAGAGATTTGCTCACCGTGAATGGAAGAACAGAGCTTTTTATAGAAGACTGTTTTGAAAACTTGAAACTGAGATGCCAAATCTTCTTTGTTTTGATTTGTTTTAAATTGAATTTTTGTTTAAGATCAAAATGTTTGCTTGCTTTGCTTCAGATTTCTCAGCTTTGAAGATGGACGAAATAAAATGATGAAGAGTGGATATGTATAAAGATATGAAGTAGACAGGGTAAAAAAAAAACTTGTATAGGTGATATAATATTTGTTTGTACAAATTTTAGCAGTGATGTTTTTTTTTCTTGCTTGCGGCTGAAAGGATTTTAAAACAAATCGAATTGACTTGTTTATGTTAGCATTAAATGCTCCAGTACTTTATGTTCCTAGATGTGTTATATTTTCACATCTTGCCTGCATATATACATGTACTATATGTTCATACATATCTTTTGTTTCATTTCGGCTGATAGACATTGGCATTAGTTGTTGTAGACAAATTTATATACTTATCTTCATTTGCAAGCTATCCTCATGTACATGAATAAAATTTATTTGTTTTACTTGTTGGCTATGCTTTTATTTTTATTCATAGCTTAAGTATTGATTTATCAAGATATATGTATTTACTTTATATTGAATAAAACTACATAATTTATTCATTTTTATACCGTTTATTTACAATTTAGATTCAAATTAAATATATATACTTATATATTATTTCAATTTTACTCATATATGCTCGTATACATATATATTTACATATATACAATATTTACAACATTTAAATTTTAAATGATTCAACATAGGATTTATTTTAATCCGGGGAAACTCGCATCACTTTATAAATCAATTTCCACAATTTTTTTATTCAAAAATTAATTTAATTATCAATTTAAATTTATATGAAATTCGGGGTCGTTACAGACTCCCCCCCTTAAAAGAATTTCGTCCTCGAAATTACCAAGAAGACAAAAAGATAGATGAAGAATATTTCATCTAATCAAACTAAACATCCATTCTGCATTTGGCTTACCAAATCAGAATATCGATAACAAATACAAGAACGAATCTGTTTGACACTTCACAAGATACTCGGGTTATCTAGATCTACGAAATATGCAGGAGCATCGGTTAGTTCGAAGGAATAACTAACCATTCATAGATTATGTCCGGACCCAAAGAATAGATAGATATATCGATACAATTTCAAAACTTTCAGTTTAGAAACTAAAGTATACTTACCAACCATAGCAATCAAAGCAACCAATTCATCCAAACAAACAATTTGGCCTATCCGAAGTTTATGTCCCATTTTAATATATCGAATTTCTTCCTGGATCTACCAGAAATAATCGAAGAATTGGAAAAGAATGACAAACAAAAGAGATTGATAGAAAAGATTGCTTCCTTGTTGTTACAGGGTATTGACCATTTCGTAGTGGTATCCCCCTGTCCCCTATCTCATCCTCTTCTTGCACTCATACTTACTATCAGTGGATAGCAAGAGAATTTACTGAGGCATACGGACGGATATCTTAAGGATTACTCATTCTAGAGTTTACTTCACTCTATCTCTAATGAGTTACTTAACGTGTTATACTCCTGAACTAAAGTTCAACCTTAGCTCTGATACCACATGTAACGTATCGGGTTTTGCCCGATCGAAAATCAACATCCGTACTTCACATTGTACTAGAATGCCGCAGATTCGACCGTTCAAATCCGATTCGCCGGAGCTATAACACAATTAAGTAAATAACACAGCGGAAGAAAAGAATAATACATTGATATACAATATCTGATACAACAGAGTGATACAATGAATATCAATATACATCAGAGATATGATACAAGAAATAGCAGCGGAAAAGAAAAGATAACATCAGCAGCGGAACAATATCAATAGAAGTGATAACTCCAAAATGATCTTCAGACAAGTATGAATCCACAACTCCAAGATAAGCAACTCCGATGAATGAACTAGCTCCAGATAATCTACTAAACCTGAATATCTGAAAAGAAACCCAACTCTAGACTGCTCGTGTGGAAAATTATGAGCACCCAGAGTTTAGGAAAGGAACAATAAACTCCGGATCAGTCATGGGACTGGTGTGAGCAACAAAAACAGTTTATCTTTAAACAATCAACAAAAGATTTTTAAACATTGAAATCCGCAATGCTTTTTTGAAAAATGAAACTACCATAAGACCTCCCGCCACACACACAATGCAAACGCAGAATTGGAGGAGATTTCTTCTTATGATAGTCAAACATGCTTACTACGCAAAACATTGGATTATTATCATTAGTGCATAGTGTAGAAAAACATTTCGAAAGTATAATATTAATCTTAGCCAACATACGACCAGTATCGTATGCCTACTATAGCTACCATCTAAACAGTGGTGACCACCGTACGTAAATGGCAGGTTCTACAACTAAAACCGTACAAGTTCCGTATTGGAGAAATGGATTTCCAACAAATGGTCAGGCTAAGGAACTTCCTTCCGCCGCATGGGAACGCCTCTGGCGGGACGTCCCGAGAGACAAACTGCTCTCTGCCAAACAAGGCCGGGTTACCCCTGTAACAGGTAACTCACGAATATGCCACCTCCCGGTCCTTTGGGACCTTTATCCGAGCGCTCGATATCCAACATCACACATCATAAAGAAAGTGTATCCACATGAGTAAGTATCTGGGCTCCATACCATGATACCACCCCTTTCCAGAAGGAAATGACATACCCTAAAGGGCGCGACCCTCATAACCTTGCCGCAACATTCCTGTTTCGACCATTTCCGGGTTGTGAGGCCCTGACGAAGTCTCGTCCACAAAGCTACGCTTTTTCAAAAAGCCACGCTTTGGGTCAACAGATGATCAACCTATGATCACAAAGATAAATGATCAAACAAATGATCATATCACAAATGATCAAACACTGATCATCACACAGCAACACTCAGCATGCCACATTACCAAATTGGGATATATCGCTGATAAATTTCAACTACATAACCTCTGAGCTCGTACGTCTCAGAGAAGGGTGTTAAGCTAAGAGAATAAATTCTCCGCCACCAACAGATATGTATTTGAAAGAAATCAGCTTTATATCTCAAAGTGTAATGTCAGACACACAATCCATACAAGTCTGTTCCGGGTTCGAACAGAACCGAAGGCACTTCTCACGAAGCCCTTGCAAATCCGGATAATTTCCAATCACGTCCGGACTTCCCGTCACTAAGGGTGATAAAACCTCTATATCGGGGATCAGCCGATGCAGAGTAACTCGACGGTAATCCTTCCGTTTTCAAAAATATCCGGTCTTCAACACCGGTCATCAAATGCCATCCATAACGACGTATCACATATTCGGAATGGGTTATACGACCCAAAGGTCCTCTCCCGGCTAAACCGAATAGTGAGCGTAATATTTAAAAACATATGGATATGGGATTTCAACTAAGTCACAACTTAAAAATTCAACTTCTTTTTAAATGGTTTCAATCGATTACCATTTTCAAATCTTTTAAACAAAAAGATTTATTTTAAACAACCTTCAACGGTTTAAACAATTTCCACATTTAAATCTTTTAAATAAAAGATTCATTCACAGATTTTCCAAATTAATTTCCATTTCAATTTGATTAACTCGTTAAATCTTTTGAATCAAAATTTAACTTATAGCTTTCAAAACAATCCCATTTCAAATGATTTAAACCAATCATTATTTTAAATCTGTTAAAGATAACAGATTCAAATCATAGCTTTTCAAAACAATTCATTCATAACTTGGAAAACCATTTTTCAATTCAATCTTGAAATTCCTTTAATTAAACTGGAATTTCATTTCTTATCTGAAAGCTTTTATTCTTTTAAAACAAACAGTTTTATTTCGGAAAATCTGATTCATTTACACAAGTTAAGGTTCTTGGGTTAAATTCAAATTCTCAAACCAATATTTTAAAATGGTTCAAATTCATAGAAAACACATTTATAATATCTTTAATCCCTAGTTCCAAATCATAGAATTTAATTTCCAACTTGAATTCAAATTTAAATCAAATTATTTAAATTTTCAAAACTCGATTAAGTTATTCAAAATAACTTTTATCTTTGAAATTCTATTTCAAAAGCTTTTCACTTTAAACCCAAATTTCTAATTTCAAAATCAATTGAAATTAAAATTTCAATTTCAAAAACATCAAATTTAAATTATCTGTGACTTAACCGATTTCCACGTGAAATCCATATTTGTGTGTGTAAAAGTGTAGTCCAGGGGTTTAACACAATAGTGCAACACAATGAATCATCACATATCAGAATACAGAAATATAATTCGATAAGCGGTATAAGAACAACGCTTATCGTTCATTCACAGATCATAGATATATAAAGGTCACAGATAAGTAAATTATAGATCACAACATAAATCAGGGTATATCACAAAGCATCATATATCAGGGATATCAAATAATCAAGTCATCCAATATAATCTAAACATTCACAAATGAATTTATTAATCAACTGATTAATTTAAATCAGATGTATCAATTTATTAATCCAGGTTAATTATCGTAATTTAATTACAAATTATTTGAAAATCTTTCTTTCAAATTTATTGGTTAACCCTTAATTATTAACTAATCATTCTTAAATCAATGAATCAATTAATCTTTAATTATTAAATTAATCTCGATTAATTGCCATTATTAATTAATCCTTTAATTTCTTAATTAATAAATTTCCCATTTCATTTATCTCTAATTTATTAGTTAATCAATTATAACCATTAGTTAATTAAATTACTTAATTATCCTTACATTAATCACTTAATTAATTTAAATTATTCTTTCTATAATACTGCAGTTTAAAGGAAACCACCCGGTTCTTTTCAAGTTCTACTCGAGTATCACTTCGAGTTTCTCTCCAACTTTCCCGAGTCCCCCCTGTCTTTCTCCTCGTACGCTTCTTCTTCTATATAATTTTTTTTTATTAGCTTAAGTTTTTAAACCTAATAACTACTCCCAGGCTCGCGAGTTTCAACCCGAAGCAAACAATTCTTATACTCGAGTAACAACTCGAGATTGTTCATTTCCCAAAACCTTCTGACATCCCTACGCCGCCGTGCACATGCACGGCGCTTCGCCGTCGTTCTGGCGAACCGTGCCATCACCGGCAAGTCACAAAAACCCTCTGCATCTAAAAACACAACTCAATTCGAACCCAAAATCTCGAGGTCGAAGTTTGCCTATTCGTTCGAACTGCTACTCGAATACACCAAACCCAAAACCCCTCGTCACCTCCACGCCGACCATCGGAACCACCACGCCTTCGTCCATGCCTTCATCCATGTCTCCAGCACATCCCCTCCAAATTTGGCCACGCTCGATGCATTAACGAGCGTGCACGAGCCCAAAATCCAGACGCCACTTTTCACAGTCCTAAAACCCTAGTTTTGATTCGTTCTCAAAATCCTTGCGTTTAATAATTTTTTTAGCATTTTTCTTATCATCACCGAAGTTCATACAAGCTTCAAACCAAATTTCAACATTTACTATTGATTCAATTACGAGAAATTGGTAAAAGTTCAATTTTTATTCAAATGCGAACTGCTCTTGGATTACTGAACTAAAAATTATGATTCTACCTTCAAAAATCGTAAATTTCGAAAACGTTTTGATGATATAATTTAAACCAGCAAACATGAGGGTAACATTTTCGACATATATTGAGTTTTTCCTGTATTTTTCATATTCCTAGAAAAATCTTTGATTAAATTTACTCAATTTTAATTTTAAAACTTGAAACAAGTTAGCACAAACATATTTCATTTAGTTCATAAGGCCTGAAATGAATCAGAGGGATTGAAGTTGATTTTTTTTGCTTGAACAGGTTTAATACCTATAACCAATGAACAAAGATGACCATCTTATGTAGACAGGCACACACAACTACTCAAGTATCAAAATATATAGATGGGTTTAAATGAGTTTGGTCACTGTTGTTTTCCAGAAGAAGAACAGAGATCAGATGATACTATTTTTGAATGTTAAATAAACTTTAAACTCTGAACTTATGAACAGAGGAATGCTCTGGCAACAGCATGCACACTTAAATCAACACAAATGTTCAGAGACTTATTTATATATAAACAAAGGCAAAGCACTTTCAACACAGAAATTCATATGCAACAACTTCATTTACTTAGACTCTATGTAAATGTTTACTCACTTGGTCAAAACAAAGAAGTCTAGAAAAACAAAGTTGCTCACAGGCATCAAAAATAGATTCAGGTGGGAAGTTTTGTTCACAGTTGATTTTACTGTATTCATAGGTTTTGAGTTAAATCCTAAATATATATATCTTTGAACCTATTTTTAATGTTTGCATTGCATTGTTAGAAACCTTTTTCATTTACATACTCAAGCTTAAAATCAAATGTAAATGAAGATAAAGAATTTTTTCTATCAACCCTTAAGCCTGAACAAAGGACAGAGACATATCTACATTTATCTACAGGCACATACATGCATACTACTACATATATATACATGCAGGGACAAACATTCAAGCATATACACATCATAGCTTCCAATACAAATCCAAACATCAAGATAAAAATCAGGGTTAAGAGATTTGCTCACCGTGAATGGAAGAACAGAGCTTTTTATTGAAGACTGTTTTGAAAACTTGAAACTGAGATGCCAAATCTTCTTTGTTTTGATTTGTTTTAAATTGAATTTTTGTTTAAGATCAAAATGTTTGCTTGCTTTGCTTCAGATTTCTCAGCTTTGAAGATGGACGAAATAAAATGATGAAGAGTGGATATGTATAAAGATATGAAGTAGACAGGGTAAAAAAAAACTTGTACAGGTGATATAATATTTGTTTGTACAAATTTTAGCAGTGATGTTTTTTTTTCTTGCTTGCGGCTGAAAGGATTTTAAAACAAATCGAATTGACTTGTTTATGTTAGCATTAAATGCTCCAGTACTTTATGTTCCTAGATGTGTTATATTTTCACATCTTGCCTGCATATATACATGTACTATATGTTCATACATATCTTTTGTTTCATTTCGGCTGATAGACATTGGCATTAGTTGTTGTAGACAAATTTATATACTTATCTTCATTTGCAAGCTATCCTCATGTACATGAATAAAATTTATTTGTTTTACTTGTTGGCTATGCTTTTATTTTTATTCATAGCTTAAGTATTGATTTATCAAGATATATGTATTTACTTTATATTGAATAAAACTATATAATTTATTCATTTTTATACCGTTTATTTACAATTTAGATTCAAATTAAATATATATACTTATATATTATTTCAATTTTACTCATATATGCTCGTATACATATATATTTACATATATACAATATTTACAACATTTAAATTTTAAATGATTCAACATAGGATTTATTTTAATCCGGGGAAACTCGCATCACTTTATAAATCAATTTCCACAATTTTTTTATTCAAAAATTAATTTAATTATCAATTTAAATTTATATGAAATTCGGGGTCGTTACAACCTCAGCTACACAATAGACAAAGTTTGAGAGGTTTGTTACAAACCTTTACACATGTTATCATCTAGTACATTTAAACTCCACTTTAGTTGCTAAAAAGTCCTTTATTTATCTTTTTCGACATTTATATAGGATCTTGTCCCATAATCATTTAACATTAATTTCAACATGTATATGTACATAATAGGTTTTCAATCATTTACATAATTACCTTCGGTCTACACAGAGTCTTAATCTCGGTGATGATGACTTTTGAGCCAGAAAATACTTAGAAATTCCCATAAAAATCGATACCTTAACCCATTTTACTCATGTGCCTATTTTTTTAGCCATTTCTCTTATTTATTCACTAGGTATTTTTCTTCAAAAATCCATAATTAATTATTTTGACGTAGGGAAATTCTCCAATTTAAAACCTATTTCTAAAATTATGATTAAAACGTCATATTAAATTTCCATAGCATTTCCAAATCATTAGAGTAGGTAAACATATCTAAAAATCCCATGTATTGCTATTTTTCCACAAAATATCCATTAAACAACATTTATCTCGTTTAAACACTAAGTCATATGGAATCTATCATATTAATCAAACTTGAATTCGGACACAATGAAAACGGTATAAGGGTTTAGTATCACTCCCTTAAATCTATGCATAATCTGTTTACTTCCTTTTAGCTTTTGTTTCCTCATTCTCCTTCTTCTTCTTCTTCTTCTTCTTATCTACTCTTTCAGGCCGCCATCATTAATGTGTTTTTCAAGCTTTTATTTTACTTTTGAGTAGAATGAAATGAAGAAACAAGGAAAGAGTAATGTTTATTGTCCCACAATAATTTGGGTACCGACTCTCGTAACCTTTCCCCCACTGATTCATTGCCCTTTTCTTATTTAGTTTTACCATATATGGCCAGCCTCATATGGTAAGCAAGTGTACATCCAAATGCTTACCATATTTCTTTTTAGATATATGACTTTACTAATTTATTTTCTTATTTCGATGATTATTTCTTTAATTAATTAATTATTAATTACGGAGCGTTACATACATCCTCATAAACACTTTGTAGGGTGCATTTGTGGACAAATTAGAGGTCAGAGGTTAGTGGCTAGAGTATTCATGGATAACTCTTTTGACTATAAGTTGGTTAGAAGTTGGGTAGGTGGAATTTGGAAATTGAATTTATTTTGTAATAGTTAAATAATAATTCAATAATATTAATTAACAATTAATTATTAATTAATTAAATTTAGCATTTAGTTAAATTATTATTTCAGAATTAATAATACAAATTCAAAGTCAACTTTAACTTCAAATTCTAATACAAATTCTAAAAACTCGCTGCTAATTCATCAAATAGAAATTGAACAAACAAATATAGATAACACAAATTCAACAACGCTCTCGTAATATCCATTATTTTGTTCGATCCACTCGCATGCTGCATCATCTGTGTCCAACTTTAACGAATCCCTTTGAAAATTCCTATTGAGAGATAATTTTATTATCTTTGTAATGCTATATTGTCCCAACCTCATACATCGATCCCAACAGGCCATAGCATCCGCTAACTTACGATCTCCACGATGAAGAACATCACTATCTTCAGAAGACCTTGACGACTTAAACTTCGTTCTTCTTTCCAACATCTTATGAACATCGTCATAAAATGTCTGTTTTATGCGTCTTCGATTAGAAGGAGCAGTGGAATGAATAATGGCAAAACAACGCACTAAACAAGGATTGTCCATATCAACATCGATGTTAGGGCTAAGTTGAGCAAAGTCATCTGGTTGTGGATATTGAAATGGTTGGGAACCCAAACTATCATTCCATTCTTGAGATAGAGGCTCCTCCTCCCGAAGACATCTAAAGTGGGATTTGATGCCATGCTTTGAAACTCAGGTTGCACTTCATTATCCGTTTCGGTTATAGGATGATCAACTTGTGTGAAGATCATGACATTTTTCCTAGCAGCGATATTTTTAAATATTTGGTCCAAATAATCCAGATCGGGTATTGATGCAGATTTCCAATTTAAAACAATATTCCCTGGTTCATGATATAAAATTATAAAACTATTCAGTAATTTGGAAGAAAATTTTGTTAGAAATTATAAAAAATATCTTGACTCGATCAGCCCACCAATCGTCGTCATCAACCACTATGTTCCCTCGAATATCCCAACCTACTCCAGTTTTATTGCGTAATTTCTCTCACTTTATGAATTCTTTTTTATTACTATCGTGCTTTATTTTTGCAGCTGCCGTATCTAGCGCTTGTGTCATTTTCTACAACGCAATAAATTTATCGGCAATCTTCTAATAAGTTCCAAATTTTTTCTTCTAATTTGTTGAGAATTCTTCAACGTAAATTTTTGCAAATCACGTGGACAACTCAGAATTTCATAAAAAAGATTTTTTTTGCTAAAGGAAGCCATTTTTGAAGATTTGTTTTCTGAATAGAAATGAAGAAAGTGAAGATATGAGTGAAAGCAAAATGGAGAGTGATATTTATAAGAGGGTTGTGGATGCAAAAGTTACGTCTGACATACTAGAGAAACGTCTGATGTATTTATTACATTCATAAATTCCTCTCCAATTTTAAGCGAGGTCTAACGATCTACCTTTTCGATCCCCAAATTTCGACATTAATAGATCTACATTATTCATTTGCCGAGCATTCAAGTGCTGGAAAGATAAACTGTTAGGGTAAAATAAAAGAAAATGAAATAGAACAAGGAAGTGAAAAATACAACATCGGAATCTCACAGTGGAACAATAACATATGATATCAAAAGACAGCACAAACTCTCACTCTAAGATATATTGTATTTCAGATTTACAATAATAAGTACTATCATTAGCCTAGACGTTTATAACAGCCACTCCAGACATATGCTGATATATACAATACAGTAATGCAGCGGAAATAAGAATACTACGGTAGGTGAATGAAAGCATCCAGCTCATCGCTAGAAGCTCCAAAGTACATCAATGGAAACTTGCCTTTCTCAGAGTACTTGAAAGAATACGCGAGGAATTCAGAGAAAACAAAAACCAAGCGTTGGACATAAGTTTGGTATGAGAAACTCAAGAAATATTTGTGACATACAATAGCACCTTTTGAGACCGCATGTAATGCCATAACAGTTATCTCCTCAAAAGAACCAACCATCTATTAAGTACATACTTTAATATAATAGATAATGTATAGGGTGTAGAATATAAATTACAAGTAGATGTGTTGTGTGCGTGTATAATACAACAATAATAGTTATCCAATCAAAACCGCTAAGGCGCATTCACATAATGGTGTAGGATTCTACGGAGGTGCTGTCAGTACTTCGAGAATGGTTCTCTTGCACAAGGATCAGAGAAATCATTCCGAGCATCGTATATCTCTAGATAAAATATACCATAGGAAAAACATAACTGGTCCACGCCCGAAAACGTGGCATCGGATCACATTGCTCCCGCATGCATATCCGTAAGCAACACTAGAATAGAGTGCATGCACCCTTTAAGTTAGCTAAACCCCACAGGCTATGCCTCCTATCTTTGGTTTCCGTCATTACCGATGGTGAAGTCATGTTCAGCATCTCAACACACGAGCCGCAACTCAAATAGATGTCAACACACGAGCCCCAACTCGAGCAAATCTTGGAACCACACATGGATTCCAATATCTCAACAGATCTTGGAACCACACATAGATTCCCACATCTTAACAGATCTTGGAATCGCATATGGATTCCCACATCCTGAAAGATCACGAACAACTACATATGTTCGAGCATCTCAAACAGATCATGAATCTCTACATAGATTCCGACATCACAAATCAATCACGAACCTACATATAACACGTACAGTATATCGAGTCATCTCATATAAGTAAACTCTCCCGCTTACCGAACGCTCCAAAACCAATCGTTAGATTTTCGGTAAACTCAACTATGGTTCTTTCGGAAACAAACAGAAAAAACATAAGAGCAGACATCACTTCTAACCAGGCGGGGTCGGATTTCCTTATCATTTGTTCTAGAAGAGCAAACGGGTTTATACGTACAGTATATCATCAGCAAAGATAACTATACCGTATAATTCTCGCGTTTCTTCTAGATACTACTAGAGTTATATTTGGAAAATTTTGATAGTTGACTAATCGACTATCTAGTTCAAAATAAATGATCGTATATAGAAACCAAGTTTCATATAATTATCACGTTTCTGAACTTTCAATGCTAAGTACATTACAAAATACTTTCCATAAACGAGTAAACACACAAAGCATGATCAAGTCACACAAAGCACCTCTAATCCTTTTTTTATTTAATTAATACTTTTTATTAATTAGAAACCTCTTTTATTAGTAAAACTTCCTTTATCTAATAAAACTTCATTTATCAATCCCTACTATTCATTTGTACTTTTTCAATAGTTCAAAAGTATTCATATACTTATCTCAAATGGTATAAGTATATTCATAAATCACTAGCAAGGTTTCTTACTTTAGACCTTTACTTTTTTTTTCAAAAGATTCCATATTTACATTTTCCTTCAAAATATCCATTTTAGGGATCTAAGTACTTTAAGAAGTCCATTCAAAAGGTTTAAGACTAATGTTACTCAAACATTGTCACTACAAACCCAAAACCATTTCACTTATACTTATCTTTAAAACATTCTTTTCAAGATCTATTAACATTCATAAGTATAATAAAAAAGGGTTAAAGATGAATGTTATTAACACATTATCACAACAAATCCAAAACCATTTCACTTATGCTTATCTTTAAAACATTATGTAACATCCTCTATCTTGAGGCCCGAAGCTAAGCGCTACAAACGCTACAGTCATCTATAGTATTAACTTCCGGTGACAAAATACGAAAATGTTAATGGTATCCATAATATCAGAAACACATGAATATGAAATAAAAAAACACAGATTAGAATAACTTTTTTGATTACATTTCAAAGCAATATTTCATATTCTAATTACAATCCCATAATCGATTCCCAGTTTTTGATCAAATATAATTATTACAAAATAAGCCAAGAGCAACATATGAAGATGCCCCCTTGGATGATCAGAGTACTAAATAGACATATAAGTCTTAATACATCACAACGGAAATAAAACTTAATGGCAACTCCTAAATAGCTAACTTTGCCTCCTGTACGTCTTCGGAAGCTTTATTCGTCCACCTACTAAACCTGTAAAACCCTAACTCTCAATCTACTCAAATTAATTTTGAGCACCTGAGAGTTTAAGAGGAAAAACATAAACTACGAGTCAGACATAAAGCCTGGTGTGAATAATACTATTACATCTCGGTTTACTGCTATTAAGTGAGACCACGCCGCTTAGCAGAACGGGTTTCCCCTCACCAGTATCCCTTTAACATATCTTTTTGCAACTCAAAATCCTACAACCAAACTGGTTAATCAAACTGATTATATCAATAATATCAATATCATATACGCCCAAAAACAGGTAATAAATGGACCATCTATCCGAAAAATGTAGTTTTGTTTGGCTAACTATTAACCTTTGGCTGACTTGGGCCTACCAGATAAACTAAATAAATTATCTAACATCTGTTAGACAAACTTCTGGATGGTCTGTTCTTAACTTACTTCTCCAAGGGTCACCTGATCCTAATGGTTTTTTGGGCTCACCAATAACCTGTCCTCCTTCCTTGTACATATATTCCTTTCTGTGTGTAACCATCATTTAAGTCTTACTTGTAAACAAGCCTTACACACTGGAATTTTGGACTAAATTAGCTTGGGGCTAAAGCTAATGTATAGGGAGCGACCCTATACCAATCCCATCTGGTATACAGATTTCTGAGTCATTTTACTTAGGGTTAACTACAATTTAAATTTTCCTTGAAAACCTTTCAAATTTATTTAATCCCTTTAAATCATACTTAAATAAGGAAAACATACTGCTTGCTTTACTCAAAGCTATTTGCCATGTTATATATACATTACTCAAAATAATGTTGATAAAATATATTGTGGATTACCTATCCCTTCAAAATAAGTTAAAACCCTTTTTAACTTAAAAACACTTAGGCTATATTGCCAAGGTAAATCATTCGAAATCTTTGTTTAAAATCTTTAAATAACTCTTTCGAAACCATTGAAAGAACCCCTTTAGATATAAGTAAACTACTTTACTTTATAACCTTAGGCCGAATGGCCAAAACATACCTTTCGAAACCACTTACAATAGTCCTTTCGAAAACATTGAAACATCTCTTTCGAAAGTTTTATAAACCTTAGACATCCTCTTTTCAAAACATAAAACTTGCCTATCAAAAGCAATTGGAAACCTCCCATTTAAAATACTTTAAGTACCTTCTAAAACCATTAAGGAATCACCCCTTCGATATCTATATTGGTTACCTTTCGAACGCATTAAAGTACACTACTTTAAACAAACCTTTTGATAACATTGGGTTCAAGTGAAAGCTTGTGGAACATAGTTTTGAAAGCATTAAAACCATTCTAGTCGAAATCTATGGGTTTATCTTTCAATAGAACAAAGGGTCTTAAAACAACCAAGTCGAAAGCGCTCTTTCGAAAGCAGTTTCCTAAGTAAAGAAAGTAGATGGTTTTGACGCCATCCCTTTCGAAAGCATTGGAGAAGCGGCTTCTTTAATAAAGTCGAAAGCACCCCCTTAAAAACCATGTTTAAAGGCAAAGCGGCCTCAACTGGGTCGAAAGGTAGAATTGCGGCAACAAGTGTTTCGACACCGTCGAAAGTATATTTAAAACAAAAGGCGGCAACCACGGTCGAAAGCTTATCTTTAAACTAATTAACCAAGTCGAAAGCTATCTCATTTGAAAGCAAAGCAAGCATGTTTTATTTTAAAAGCAAAACAAGGTTTCGACCTTTTCGGAAGCCATGTTTCGACCCTCTACCTTTCGCCTATCTCCAATCCACTATGTACCAAGTTTTTGATACCATGTGTATTGGCTTCGAACTGGTTAGAGGCAGAGGTATGTGATCACAAGGTAGCTGCCGAAGATAGCGAAACAACATATACTTACTAAAACTGTTTTCTTTCTTTATAAAGTAATTTCTTTCCAACTAACTTGCTTATTTGTCATAATAAAATTGGTTACCAATTTCTTTTCCAAAATCATTTTTAAAAGTGCTGCCAAATTCAGAATTTATTTATTTAAAACATTTACAAATTGCCCCTTCTTCTGTTTTAAACATATAAAACATTTTAAGTCTCATACCTTAAATAATTTTATATACTTAACAAAACACTTAGGAAAATTCTCCAAAAATTCCAATAAATCACTTTTAATATGTTTTCTAACATATTTAAATTTCTGACCCAAAGCTACTATATATTAGCCGTAAATAAATTTTAAACCCAAAATAGCATTTTCTTTACTAGAAAATTCATAATAAATCCACAACAATTCAGAAAATTATGAAACTTGAAACCCATCTCTAAAATGTTATTTCTAACCTCATATCAAAATTGCAAGTCATTTGGATATTATCTAATAGGTTTTCTAAATCAATTCTTATCATAAAATCCATATGAAATAGCCTGAATCATCAACAAGTATATATATACATATATATTTATTTTAAACAATCATAATATGGCAAAACATTTGCAAATAAATTCAGATATCATTCTAGCAACCGAAAAATCAAAAACACGAGATGTGATCTATTATTCACCTTAGCTTTGTTGTTAAGAAGTTGAAATTTATTCTTGAATTAAGTGGATTAGCTTCTTCCTCTTGATTCTTGCTTATCTTCCCCTTTATCTTCTTTAATGGCGGCCTACCTCTTGTTTAGTTTTAGTTTGTGGAAACGAACGTGTAAAATGAGAATGAGTAAGGGTTTAGGGTATGTGAATATGGCTTATTTCTATCTTGCCCTTATCACTACCCTTATCTATTTCATTTTAAACCCCCCTCTAGTTCATTAGTTTACGTAGGCACGGCTATCCTTTAAATTATACAAATCTCAATCCCTTAACCATTTACATTATTTCATTTAATTTAACTAATTAAATGTCCTAAATAATATTAATTAGAATTAGGGTCGTTACACATTATTTTAAAGATCTATTTACATTTATAAGTATAATAAAAAGGGGTTAAAGACGAATGTTATTAATACATTGTCACAACAAAGCCAAAAACATTTCATACTTATATTATCTTTAAAATATTCACATAAAGATCTAACTTAATATTTGATCTCGATAGTTAACAAGTCAACTACCCAGTTAAAAAGATTGCTTATAAAAATCACAGTTCGTATACTTGACTCGTTTTCAACATTTCAGCTTATACCATTCATCGGTTAAGAAGAAAGTCAGTAGGTGAGAGCATTATTACTTCTATCCCTACTCGAACATCAATCTTAACTCTCACAAATAGATAAACATACTTCGTTAGCTTTTAGTTTTAAGCATAGTTAATTTCCTTTTTCGAAACTAATATATATTTAATTACTTTAAAAATACTTATAAATAGGTTTTAAATTTCTATGTAAAATAGTATTTGAAAATAACTAATTTATAATTTGATCAAAAACATGTTTTATATTATAAAACTTTTTTACTTTGAAAATACATATATAGTTATTAAAAATATATTTAAACTTCAAACCAACTTTAATATACTGAAAAATATGTTAGAAAACATTCCTAAGAAGATTAAGGAGAAATACCAAATTTAAATATCATTTTTGAACACTTAAAACCATAAGCAACTTACTACGACATTTATAAATGCTATTAAAAATCCTTATTAAAGAACAACATTGAAAAGCATATCTTTATGACCAGTTTTCACCACTTTAACAAGTGATATAAGACTTGAAAATTTTAATGTACATACTACCCTTAGGGTAACTAAAAAGCATGGAAAGAAACCCTTAAGAATATCCATCAATTTATTAAGAAAAATTCCCGAAAACAAGGATATTTCAAAATGCTCATATAACGACCTCCTTCTCGCTATAACTTTTTGCAACTTTGGTACACAATTTCTATAACTTTTCAAATCATTTCTTTATTGCCCCATATGCCAAAATTTTGTGTAGAGAATAACCAAATAAAATTATCCCAAGTTAAAATCACAAATCTTCCATTTACACAAGATAAAGTTAAGAGATATCGAAGTGCACTTATAACGGCTATCCTTGCTTCAAACACTTTCGAACATACTTTAATTCAACACACAATCCAAACAATCATTTAAACATCAAGTCAAGGTCATGCCACATATTTAACAGGGCAATAGAAGTTATGTTATACAATATAATCATTTGCTTTCAAAAGCAAGAGGGGTTCAAAGTTTATAACTTTAATTAGTTAATGTCACTTTAACTTTGTATTTCAAGCACACAACATGTATACACAATATATACTTACAAGATAGTGAGATAACTCATTTAAATCTAAGCTAAAAACATGCTTAAACACTCACAAAGCTAAAAACACTTCCTACCATCACCAAACTTCCAATCCAAGCTTTAGCGCTTACAAACCAAGGCAACACTTCCTCCTCTCTCCCATTGCTCACGGCCTCACCATGCTCCCCTCATTCCATCCATATTTTTTCATTTTTGACTATAGATCCTTGCTTACTAAGGTATTCTAAGGTGTTGGTGAAAGTTTGATGGAATTTGGAGATGATTTGAGTTAATTAGAGAAAGCTAATGAAGAACAAAGTGGATTAGTGCCAATCCACTTCCACCATTTTCTTAATTTGTTTAAGTGATTAGCCTTACTCTTAAGGGTGTATTTATAAACATTTTCAAGAGGTCACAACCACCTTCTACCTTCCATGAAAGGTCACAAAGGAGCTTCCCTCTCACATGCTATCTTTACACCTTTGCAGCTCTTCCTTAACACTTAAGACTTTCCTTAAAAGCTCATTTTCAAAATATTTAATCTTCCCTTTCACACATTAACTAGTTAACTTTAAGAAGCTTCTTGAGAGTTTAGTACAAAATATTTTTATTTCAAATTAATGATTTCCTAAGCAAATTAGTGTATGTAGAAAAAGCTTGAACAACTTCTAACGAGTAAAAAGCTATTTATCGATAAAACGATTTTCAGTCACATTATCGATATTTCTTCAAAGTAACTATTTTTGTGAACATTTTTCCAAAACAATTTTACCATCATTACATAGGATTTAAAAGGAGGTTAACGAGGTTATCAAATCATTTTAATAACATTTAATCCAAGGTTTAAATATATAAATAATTCAGATATATAAATACAAAGTGTCCGAAATTCTGGGTAATTACACAGGGAAATGCGCTTGGGAAAAACGATGATGTAAAATTTACGTCCGACGTATCTCCAAAATGTCCGATGTAATTTTCCACCACCGCTTTCCCCAAACCGATCCTCTTGTCTAAGAAGGCACCGTAGTTTAACATTTACCTTCAATTAACATGCTATTTTAATTACACGATGCAAACAATTTTGTGAAAATAAAAAATTCAGGAATCTCCAGTAGTTTGCAATATAGAAGTGAAATATAAAACAAAAACACAAAATTTAAAAGAAAAAACCGATATGAGTTTCAAAAGTTAATAACATCGATTTCCATCATGTCTGCTACTCGTGTGACAGGGTGAACATAGTATACAACACATTTTTTTTACTATGATGTATCATTCCAAATTGGACATCGTGTGCTTCCAATATTTATATCACATCCTTCTTTAACATCAATTTCTTTACTACCAGGAAAAAAGGCAAGGGTGCCTTATTAGATAAATATAATAAACCAATCAAATAAGTAAAAGAACCTATGTGGTATTATAATAATCTACTAAAATAAATTTGCATAGTCAATATAATTGATAAAACTATTTATCGAGTAAAATATACAAATTGAAATGAATTAAATATTGATGAAGAAAGGTAAAATATACTTACCAATAAACCTTTGTGCAAGAGAGTAAAACCATTCCCAAAAGCTGTTTTGTTCTCTTCATCATTTTGTATAAGAAAATTGAACAAAACAACCCCTACATCCAAAAACACCTGACCAACCACAAAATCAGTTTTTTAAATAAATAAATATTCATTAAAGCATAAAACAAATAAATTAATATGCATTAAAACGACAAAATGATTGTTGTTTTAATGCGTTCTGCATTAAAATGGCAATTTTTTGCTATTTTAATAAGTGGTTTTCTGGTTCAATTCAGTAGCCAAGGAAACAAGTTGTGGCAATTTTTCTAAAGTGAACAAGCCACGTCTAGCTGCATAGTGGCTTATTAAGTGTCTTGTTAAGTAAAAAAGCCATTGTTGACTATGCCATAACATTCATTCCTCCATTATCATATCTAGGGCTGTTATGATAATAGTAACCGCTACCGATACGAGAAAACTTTTACCCTGCCGATATTATTGATAAGATACAAATGAGTACCGATACTTTACCGTTACCACTGTTAAAATGTTTGTTGGTATACCAATATATCAGTAAACCGTTGATTGATAACGATAAACATACTGATACATAAAGCTATTAAAACGTTATTACATTAAAGTTTTGACAACGATAAAAAAGTAATATAGCTTAATGCCTACATAAACATTTTGACTTATTTTAGTTGATATAACAATTTTTTTTGGTTTATGACAAATTATTTACAACAAGATGAAATACTAATTTTGTTAATCTTAAACTTTGAAGTTCATAAGGCCAAAAACAATATCATCTTAAATAATACTATAAACATCTGCTTAAAATATGATTGACATGCACAGTTTGTGTGATTAGAATTAACTAAAATAGTGAAAAATAAAATTAATACGACTGTTAAATTTATTGTTAACATTGGTTTTAACATTTCTTTACCGCTATATTTACTGTTAATAATTGTAAATTTACCGTTACCATATCAATAACATTCGTATATCGATATAGCTCGATATTGATTACCAGTTGTTCGATGTTGATATGGTAATGGTAAATTCACCGTTGCCATAACTGTAAACTTTCAATTTTTATAAAAAATATATATTAATAATTGTTAACATACAAATTGAATGTTGATGTGACCAAGAGCAGAATAATAACATGCAAAAATATCTACATCTAAACAAACAAAATGGGTAAAAAAAACACACCAATGTTTAAAAACTACGAAAAATTAAACTAGTGTTTGGTTTGTTGTTTTTGGTTTTGAGTTTTCATCCATACAAAAATGCACATGACGTATGTAAATTGTCGAAAAAGACTAATTTAGAAAACGAAGTTAACATACAAAATAGAAAACAACTATTTTTCATTTTACGTGTTTTGGAGAATAACACAAGCACGTGAAACAATTCATTCATCCGCCGTCCCTCTATCCCCCTCGTTCTCCGATCCGTCTTTCTTTCATCTCCTCCATCGTCCATCCGTTCTTCTCATATTTGACAAACATGTTGAAAACCGAAAACACAAAATTCGTTTTTAAACCAAACATTACATAATAATCCATTCCGATTCAAAGCGGACCAGATTTTAATTCACCCTTGGCCGACCCTAATAATAATCCGATCGGAACTGATTAGCTGGTGTCAAAACCTAAATTACAAAACCACCCGCTTAAGTGCGAACCCTAACTTTAGAACAACAGTTGAAAATGTCCAGAAGAGAACGAGAAAGAGAGAGAGAAAATCGAGATTCACAATCAACACGCCTCCATTCTTCTCGATCGAATAGGGAGCCAAGGTACGCATGCAATCTTTATTTATTCAACCAATTGAAGTAATCTTTAGTTTTACCCGATCTTAACTGATTTTTAATCATTGCCTACTACATTGTTTTCTTAATTGTCCGAAGTTGTTGAAAATATTGTTTGTTTATGTAATATGACTAGTCGTGCATTGTTTAATTCAGTGTCAAAATCTCAAATATAGGTGTGTGCAGTCTTTAAGCTTAATATCTGTAATATGAACCAATTATGTGTTGTTTGTTTCAACTTTATTTCTTAGGGTTTTAATACTTTCTGATACTTTTATATTTTGTTTTTCTTAGTATACTTTGAGATTTTGGAAAAGAGTGAAATCTTGCCTACTATCAAATAGAGAAAGAAAAATGTTTAAAGTTCAGTTTTGATGTTTGTAGGCAACCTGTGAATATGTGCACTGTAACATTAACAAAATTTATCACTACGTAGTGGTTTGTATAGTTGAAACAAAGTAAATGTTATTTATCTTGTTACAGGAAGAGGTTAAGTGCAAAGTGTTAGGGTCTGTTTGTTTGGCAAATTAATGGCTGAATGCTGGACTAATAAGTGATAAATGTTTTTTTGATCGTTTCAGTAGTGCAAGTGTTTTGAAATTGTTTCCCTTTTCAGTGAATTTCATCCAGCAATTATGTACCATTTTTTTACATGTCTGAACGTTAATTAAACTGATTTTACATCTTTACCGTTGGCAAATCAATAAATTTATCATTTTAGAATATTTTAGACCTTATATCAGAACATGATTGTCAAGGGGAAAAAGTCCCAGGCTCTCGCCTAGCGCTTTTTTGCGCCTAGGGCTTTTTTGGACGCTTTGAGCATTATTTTTCTGTTTTTCAGCAAAGAAAAAACGCACTTAGAAAATGCACTAAAACTCAATTTTTGACTTTAAAAAATTGTATATAAATACAATATTGAGAATAAAAATCAGACGGTTATCATAAATCAAACTAAGAAGGCACAAAGTCATTCAAAGTCGAGCAGCTGTGGCAAAAGTCGGGCGGCGGCAACAATTTTGAATCTAGGATTTTTGTTTTGTTCGAGAACGATGTATTTTATGTTCGATACTGAAGCAAAGGTTGAAAGAACATTTTTTTTGTTTGCGGTTGGATTTTGGAATGCAATTGGGCTCCATATTGAGTCAAATGCTAAAATTTTATTTTCTCCTCGATAAAGCTGCACAAGGCGCGCTTTTTTAGCGCTTCACAAGTCGAGCGTTTTGGCACATTTGGGGCTTTTTTAGCGTCTTAAGCATCGTCGGTGCTTTGAAAGGTAAAAAAGCCCTAGGCTGGCGCCTAGGGCTTTTTGGCGCCTAGACGCGCCTAGGCGAGGGCTTTAATAACTATGTATCAGAATGAATATTATAAATTATTGTTAACTTTTGTTTCTCATCTTTATCTCTTTCAAATTTAATGTATGTTTCTTTATTTGGCTTTGATCTTTTGTTTATTGTTCTATAATTTAATTCTTTATTATTAAAATGCAGATTTACAACATGGTTTGAGGTATCGGATGATACCTTGAAATTTCGGGGGCAGTATACCGTGCCGTTGGTGAGTGAACCGAAACCGATCGAAAAAATCGTTTCGGTTATGGTGTAAAAAAATCAACCAAGATATCGACAGTGTGCAAAAAATCAATCAAGATCCAAACGAAAAAAATCAACTCAAAAAAAAAGAAACCAAAAAACAAAAAATCAACAAAAATGAAACATAAATTTGAAATTGAAATTGAAAAAACAAATTCCCCGAGCGAGATCGACCTAACTTCAGATTTCAACCTCAAACTTTAGCTTTCAAGCAAAATAGAAAGAACAAATTATTTGATTTTTCTCTTGCCTTACTTTCGTCGACATGAATTTGAGCGAGCGGGTAAAGATTTGTGCGGCAGATTCTATTTGACACAGTACGCCAGAAATAATTTGCCCTAGGTTAGTTTAAGTTATACTGAGTTGAGCTGTGTTGGGCTAAAATTATTTAATTTGGCTTACTGTATTATTGCTAAGTTAAATTTGGTGTTAGTTTGGCTTATCGTGTTAAGTTTAATGTGGCATTAAGTTAAATTTAATTTATTATTATAGTTATGTTTAATTTGATTAAAATTTAGTATAATTTGTTGTAAGTCCAACGGATATTATACTTTATACTTTATGGACTATGTTTTATATTTTATTTACAAAGATCATTGTTACATTATCATTAACAAACCATTAAGAATTGAAACCGGGACCGGAATAAAAACCAAAATTTTCAAAATTTTCAAAACCGTCTGAAATTAATAAAATTTCAAATGACCGAAACCGAGTTCTCGAATCTTGATTTACTAAAAAGGTTGGATATAAAAGGAAAAAAATATGTCATGGATGCTGTACAAAAATTTGAAACACTTTAAAATGATTACTTCCATATATTAGCTCATTAGTATAAAGTATAACCATACTATTTTGTTTGTAACTCATTATAATTCTTTTGTATACATATATCACATGCTGACAATTAACAAACTTTTATGTTATTTTTTAAAATGATTGTGTTATTTGTATGGTAATTGAATAGTACATTATTTACGTCGAGGCGTAATTGTGTCAAGTGATAAGTTATCCTAAAAGACATATGCAATCATAATACAAGCAAACACCAACTTTAAAATAAAAAAAATAGCATTTGGTGTCATCATTCAACATAAAGCATTTTAAACAAACGACACCTTAATGTTTTTAAAATGTGAAAGATACCCATGAACGATGCCAATGAAGGTGAGGTGGAGCTAATGACACCGTTAGACATTTAGGCATCAAATTCTTTGATATTGCTTATGCTTAGTCTTTGACAACATACAAGTTTTTTCAATAATTTTCCCATTTATAAACAACAAAAATCTGGAATGGATTTAAAATTTGACTAGAGGAAATTTGGCCAATGCATTTTAGCCGTATAAGGCTGTATAGGTGTGTGAGTTGTGTCACCTTGAGTTAGGAACTTATGTTGGTTTGCTCTTTGTTTTTTGCAACATGAATACTTCCTTTTCTTTGAAGTTAACAACATAGCCAATAATGGCAACATGCAATTGCTGCAGCTATTTGAGTTGAAATCAAGGCTCGAGAACTCGGTTTTGGGCTCGGTTTCGATCATTTGAAATTTTCTTAGTTTCAAACGATTTTGAAAATTTTGAAAATTTCGGTTTCGGTCCCGTTTTAGTTTTCGATATTTTGTTAATGAAAATGTAATGATGATATTTGTAAATATAAAATATAGTATGTAAAGAAATAATGATATTTGTAAATAAACTTTATCAAATTAAACTATGCTCAATTAAGTTATATATTTATTGTCGAACTAAGCCTAAATCATAATTAATTAAACTAAACAATCCAAAACATTATATCAACTATAGGAAACCTAAACCCTAATTAAGTTAACCACAACCCTTATTAATTAGTAATAAACAGAAACCAACCCAGCCTAGCCTATTCCAGAACATAAAATACCCAACTAGATTAGTTTCCCTCCACGTATTCACCTCCCCAAAATATCGATTAAAGCAGGACAACATAAAAAATTAAATAAAAGCAATGGAATAAAAAAGTCCATCACTCGAATCGGCTTGAAGAAGTAAGGCTCGACGTACGAGAACTCAGGTATGCGAATGGCGGAAATTAGGTTTTCCAGCTCAAAAGGAAATTAGGGTTTCGGGTCGGATTGCTTCGCATAAAATGAAATTTTGTCGCTCGACTCGATTCAAGTACGTGAATTTGCTACTTTTTCTTTTCAGTTGTTCTCCTTTTTTGTTTTTGTTTTTTTGCCGCTGTTCAACCGAAACTGGATTTCTTCTCTAATATCGTACCGGCTAAGATCGAATCCGCAACGAGATGGTCAAGATTTCGTGGTTCCGACCGAAACCTCGTACCATGGTTGAAATGTGTGGTTGATTAAGCATGGATATGCGATTGCTTGAAGCAAGTCTATGCTACTTAATTTTTGATTCACGAATGATTATTGTGGATCGTGAATTTATGTTTATATTTCCTAGAGAAAGGATTAAAAAAAAGATAAAATAGAAGAATAAAACCAAACAAATTTGGTGGGAGCATTCAAAGATACAAAGAAGCTTATGATATTTTATGCAACTTCGGGCTATATACATTTTCTTTGAATAATACGTCCATTTTCGTAATGAGTTGCAAAAATTTTGTTGCACTAATCTTGAATTGGATTCAAGAAAAAATATAATAAGCTTTTAGCTTACCCTGTAGCATACTCGACAAGAGGAAATGGAGATGCGTGTAGGAGATTTTGAACAGAAAATAGAAAATGCAGAATCCACCAAAAATTATAATAAAAATATATCCCTAAAGTAGACAACACAAGAGGAATTCCCTTGCTCAAGTTCACATACCTGAAGTGAAAAACCTTCTGCAAAGTTAAAATAATTATAGTTATTTGATACCACTCTTTATTAGACCTAAGAAAGCTTTTTTATGGTCATAATTTTTTTCACGTCAATGGTACAAAATTTACTGTATGTTGTAGATAACTTTATAATATGGAATAAAGATTTAAATCAACATGCTTGATAACTCCTTAAAGTGAGGCATAGAGATTTTCACTTTCCTTAATGGAAAACTCAAGCTTGAAAATTTATGATTTTATTGGCTTTAAAAATAATTTAGAATACAAAGACAATTTTTTTTCATTCAATTTTTATAAAAAATTGATGTTCTGCTAAATCTTTTTTAAATTCACGGAATTATAATTTTTTAAACTTGGAACCAAGGTTTGAGGTTTCGATCGAAACACCGAGATTCCGGTCGTTCCGTTTAGGTTTCAATAGGGACCGAAACGAAACCAAACCGAAATTCCGATTCAATAAAAACCTATTGAACTTCAAATTTTAAAAAAACATAAATCTCTAAAAAAGAATTAATTTGAGTTTCAAATATATGAATATTCAAATTTGCAATTGTAACTTAGAAAACATATAAAATTCAGATAATATGTGAACGGTGTAACCAAAAAAGTTGAAAACAAAATAATTAATAAACATTTTTTAATGTTATAAATATTTATAATTAATTAGTATTGTTCTTTTATATCTTATTTTTCAATCAAATATAAATTATACGTTTTGTTTCAACAAATTAAACAAATTTATGTGTAATTATATGAAAAATAAGTAATGATATCCGAAATCGAAACTGGATTCGAAATTCTCAAAATTTACGAATTACATCGAAATTCCTAAAATCACAAAAGACCGAAACCGAGATCAAAACCGAGATTTCAAACCTTGCTTGGAACCTATTTTGAGTACACAATGATGAACTTCATGTCTCAGTTTATGAAATTATCAGATGCTATTGATGTAGATCTTTTTCTCATATTGTGATTTTTATTTGATATACAATTAACTATATATTTTTGATATGCATGCATGCATGTATGGTTTTCTTAGCTCTGTACTAAAGAGTGATATTATTTTTATAATACTGTTACTTGTAGAATCAAAAATCATCCCATAAAAATATCCCATTTTGAATTGGAGTTTGTACTTATCTTGAAGCTTTTGTATTCAAACATGGAGCAATAAAATTGTAGTGCGGGAGTTCTCATCTTGTCACAAAGCAACTTTGGCCAAATAATCCATTTTCGAACATGAAGATTTCAAAACACCTTTTTTTCCTCCTCTTATATTTCTCTATTTAAACCAAGGTATCAGGTTCCGGCCGGAACCACGAGATTTCGACCATCTCGGCTCGGTTTTGGCCGGAGGCGGGACGAGATTAGGTCAACCTAATCTCGTCCCGCTACTTATCGATTAAAAAAAATTAGAAAAACAAAATCAAAAGTTCACAATTGCTGCACTAGAATGAAAATGAGTATAAACACAAAAAATAGAGGATCGAATCTAGCCCCAAAAAATCGAATTACCTCATATCGATTCGACTTCGACAATTGAGCATCTTTCGACTTCGACTTCGACACTTGAGAATCTAGCCCAAAAATTTGCGTGATACTACGACTTGATTTCGAACATCAATCTCGACTGTGAGCACGATTTTGCTTTTTCTTCCTTACGTATTTTTCTTCTTAATTTTCTCGTAATTTTTTTCAGCTTTGAAGATGAGTAGTCGATGTAGTAGCATCTGGCTTAGGGTTAGAGTGAGGTGAATGATAATGGGCTTGGGGATTTAGTTTGGGCCTTTATTTAATAAGTTTAAAAGAAAATGATAATTGATAATGAACTGGGTAATTTATATTAGAATCAACTTATTTTTAACTTAGGGTTAACTTATTTTTAACTTAGGGTTGATTAGGCAAAATCAAATGCTCATATGTGTTTATTTATTTAATAGTTCTATATGTTATATTATTATCTCTTTATGGACTATATTTTGTATTTTATTTGCAATGTTTATCATTACTCTTCATTAAAAATATAGAAATGCGATATCAGAACCGAAACCGAAACTTCCGAAATTTTCGAAATTGACCGAAACCAAAGAAATTTCGAATGACCGAAACCAAAACCGAAACCGAGTTCTCGAACCTTGATTTAAACCCTTATTCACACATGGAATCATCTTCAAATCATTCTCATTTGCTTAAGTTGCGTTCGTTGTCAAAATTTGGTAGCCTATCCTCCAGTAGTACATCCTAACTAAATATTTGACTTAACACTGACCACTATGTTATTTTTAAAAACCAAAATCACAACCTCATTTCGGGCCTTTTAGGTCTGTCGTAAGAAAAAACATGTGCATACAGCTGTACTTATAAAAGTACCTGCTTCCGTGAGAACCCTAATTTTACAACCAACAGTATAAGAATGTCGAGAAAAGAAAGAGAAAATTGAGATTCACAATCAACACGCCTCCATTCATCTCGACCGAATACGGAGCCAAGATACCCATACAGCTTTTATTTAACCAACCAGTTGAGGAAATCTTTAGTTTTACTTGATCTTAAATGATTTTTAATCATTGTCTACCACATAGTTTTCTTGATTGTACAAAGATGTTGAAAACATTATTTATTTATGTAATATAGCTAGGTATGCATTGTTTGATTCAGTGTCAGAATCTCAAATATAGGTTTGTGCAGTCTTCAAGCTTAATATATGTAATCTGATATCAATTTTGTGTTGTTTGTTCAACCTTATTTCTTAGGGTTTTAATCCTTTCTGATAGTTTTATATTATTTTTTCTTACTATATTTTGAGATTATGAAAAGAGTAGAAGTCTTGCCTACTATCAAATAGAGAAAGGAAAATGTTGTACTTTTGAGTTCAGTTTTGATGTTTTTAAGCAACATGTGAATATATGCGCTTTAACATTAACAGAATTTATTGCTACGTAGTGGTTTGTATAGTTGAAACAAAGTAAATGTTCTTTATCTTGTTAGAAGAAGAGGTAAAGTTCAAAGTGCTAGGGTCTGTTTGTTTTGGTAAATTAATAGCTGAATGCTCGACCAAGTGATTAATTGTTTTTAGATTGTTTCATTAGAACAAGTGTTTTGAAATCGTTTCCCTTTCAGTGAATTTCATCCAGCAATTATGTATCACTTTTTTTTACATGTTTGAATGCTAATTGAACGGTTTGTGCATCTTTACCATTGGCAAATTAATAATTTATACATTATCGATCACTTTTGTTTTCTCATCTTCATCTCTTTCAAATTTCATGTATGTTTCTTTGTTTGGCTTCGATCTTTTTTTTTTTGCTTTGCAGTTCTTTGTTATCAAAATGTAGATTTACTAGAAAAAAATAGATAAAAAGGAAAATAGGTCATGAATGTTACACATAATGTTTGAAATTTTGAAGCACTTTAAATGACCACTTTCATGTCTGAGTATTAGTATTATTTATAATTATACTGTTTTGTTTAGAATCCATTCCAGTTATTTTGTATGCATATCACACATACGGACAATCAGTGATATTTTGTGTTGATTTTCCTTTTTAACTGATGTTTGCGTGATTTGTATGGTAGTTGAAGAACTCATTATTTACATCAAGGGTTAATGTTGTCAAAGGGATAAGTTATTCTAAAAAACATATGTACAATCAGAATACAAAAAAACTCTATTTTATGCATTCAACAAGTGACATCCAGGGTTCATCATTCAACATTAACCATTTTAAACAAACTATACCTTAATGTTTATAATATGTGCAAGATGCCCGTAAACAACGCAAATGAAGGTGAGGTGGAGCTTCCAACACAATTAGACATTTAGACACCAAATTCTTTGATAAGCTTAGACGGTGGTCTTTGACAACATACAATATTTTTTCAATAATTTATCGTTTTGCAAACAACAACAAAAATCTGCAATGGGTTTAAAATTTAACTAGCGAAAATTGGACCGGTGCATTTTAGCTGCATATGGCTGTATTAGTGTATGAAGTTTGTCACCACGAGTCATGAACTTATGTCGGTTTGCTCTTTGTTTTCTTGCAAAATGAATACTTCATTTTCCTTGAAGGCAAAAGCATAGCTATAATTGCAAGGAGCAACTAGGGTTGTTAATGGATACCTGAAAAATCGAAATCCGTCCGCATCTATATTCACAAAGGTGGAACTCGGTGCACGAGGCTCCCGCACGTAAGCGGGCTCTGGAGAGGTCGATAATGTATGCAGCCTTTTCCTCGCATTGCGAAGATGCTGTTTTCAGACTCGAACCTGGACGCCCAGATCACCATGCGTGCGACCTAACCGTTGCGCCACGGGTCCACCTCTTGCATCTATATTCACAATATGAAAAAAAAATTCAAAATCCGAAAAACATATACAAATATTATAGTACCTATATTCGAAAATTATCCGTCCAACTTTTACCATGATAACAATTAAGGTTTTGCATATTTTAGTACACAAAATGACTAATATTTACTGTTTTTATAATGGAAATACTCCGTATTATGCGTGTGTAAATGAATATTTGCTATCCAAAATTGCTTTTTATCATCGGATTTTTTATTTCTTGTATGTATATTAACATTAAATATGAAACATATTCATGTTGGACCAAAAATTTCCATTTATCCTTTTGAGTTCAGTAGTTATAAGCCGAGCAGAGGATAAATATTCGTTCGTATTTGCAGATACAGATATTCGATAATCGAAAATAATTTCCGATACGGATGTGGAAATGACACTATGTACATCCTAACGTTTCCGTTGATAGCTATGGGCAACTGCTCCAGCTACAGTAGTCGTCGCCCATATTTACATCAGTATCAAATCATTCATTTATGACTATCATCATTATTTTATGGAACTTTACACTGTAATTTGATTATAGAACTTTACACTGTAATTTATAGTGTAAGTTGTTAGTTAATGTCTTCTGTTCATTCAAACTCCAGAACCACGATTTAAAATTCTTAACCCTGTATTCTGAAGTAAATCCGTCTAACAATTTATTTGCTGTTTCTAGGGATTTATCATCCTCATCGTCTTTATTTTTTTCCTAATTGAGATCGACTATTTGAATTATTATTTTTTCATAAATTTCTATGTTGAATCGTAGTTTTATTTTAATATATCTTTAAATTATTTCAGTACATTTTTTCAATGTTGATTTTGAAATTCATTTTTTTTGTTTTTTTAATGTAAATTTTGATTTCATTTGTTTCGAGATTTTTGGTATTATAAAAACTATACTTATCAAAACAAACTTCTTAGTTGTCTAGTAAATGAAAAAAAGTGATATATAATATCAAAACATCCGTACATTTAAGATGCTTATGAACTAAAAGAAATGAAAAAAGGTCTTTCGTCTAGTTAATTGGGTATGAAAAAGGGATTTGAGTCGTATACGAATCTACACAATAATATCATAATATTTGATAGTCGTAGATTATAAATTAAAGCATTTGTTATTAGGTTGAATGGCTAATTATTCATGGAAAATAAATTAGAGAATAACGTCATTAATTATGCATTAAAATTTGATATCTAGTATCGATAAATTTGTCTTCTTGTACAACGAAATAAACTTGTCCATAGGGTCATTTTTAAAGTATTTGTCAAGCATCACCTTTGGTGTATAAGAGATGGAATTTTATAACGTTCTATTAAATGAAAGAACTTTGCTTTCAAGATATTATTCAAAAGAATTTAAAAGAAAATGATGTTCAGCCTTCACATTTTTTGGTTTTTCAATATTAAAATAGATATAACAAAGTTTAATATTGCAAATTATTAAGTTCTATAAAGTATAAGTTAAATAAAAACATTGAATAGGGTTAATAACATCACCGTCAAATTTAAAATAAATTCATGAGTTATAAAGTTTCTACCTATTAATATAGGTAGAGAAAAACATGAGTATTGATTTTTTTTCCACGTAGACATTTTGAGTATGATACGCATACCAAACACCTATATTCAATTTTATTTGAAGGAATCATGGTCATTTTTGGATAAACGATTTTGATTTATTAATGAAGATATATGATTGGTTATGTATCCATGTCCTAGTTTGTGTTTTTCAAATTTACGTGGGCTTTTCTCAATGTACATACCATGGTTCCAAATTCCAGCCGTTACGTCGGAACTTCAACCATTTCGATTCGGTTCTGGCGATGGTGGGTCAGAATTCGCCTATAATTTCGTTTCAGCATAATAAAATAATTTTTTTATATTTATAAATAATCTTAGATGAGAAAGAGAAGTGGCATCGAGCGAGAGTGGCGACGTTGGGAGAGAATCAACATCTAGATGGAAGAGAGAAGCATCAACATTGTCGGGACTGTTTTTTCTTTTCATTGATTGTTTTATCGGGTCTTAGAGTTTAGGGCATCACTGATGGAAGAAAGGAAAGGAGCGGATGGGTGCTCAATCTCAGGACCAATTTGCTTGGATTTTCCCTTTATTTGATATATTTTGGGCCTATAATGGTATTTGATTAAAAAACATATTGATTAGGGCCGACTTTTGTTTTGGGTTTATTTTGCAATTTATCGTAAATTAGTTTTTTTCAAATTATCTCACTACTTTATTAACCAAGTGATGCTCAAAGATGAATGGAACATCTGCTTCAATTCATTAGAAGCTTCGAAAATTGTTTTTCCCTATCGGAATTTACAAACCGGAATTACAACGTAATTTTCGAAGTTTGCAAAGCGGAACCTAAATATAGTAATTTTCTGATGACGAGAACGAAAATGGAAAACAGAATCTTGAACATTGGTACATATCTAAAGTAAACAAACAAAATAGCGTGCTATTTTGTGCTATTCGCCTTTTGCATTTTGACAAAATAGCACGTTATTTTGCGCTATAGATGACACATGCGCTATTATAGGTTAAATAGCTCATGCCCTGCGTTATGTGCAATTTTGAGCTATAACATATGCTATGATAACTCTGTTAATCATAGATCTGCAATTGCTTGAAGCATGTCTTGCTTTATTTTTTATTCATGGATGATTATTTTGATACGTGGAGTTATATATTTATTTTTTAGAAAATAAGGAACGATAAAAAAAAAGAATAAAAGCAAACAAATTTGGTAGGAGCATTCAAAGATACAGAGATGCTTGTGGATATTGTATGAAACTTTGGACCATAGTTAGTTTCGTTGAATAACATGTCCATACTCATAATGAGTTACAAAGGTCTCTTGAGCTAATCTTGAATTGCATTCATGAAATATATAATAAGCTTTTAGCCTTCCCTGAAGCACACTCGACCAAGAAGTAATGGAGATACATGTATGAAATTTGAACAAAAAATTGAGAAATGTGGAGTCCTCCAAAAATCATGAAAAATATATAACCATAAAGTGGATCAAGTAAGAAAAGTTCCCTTGCCCAAGTTCACATACAATAAGGGTATGCAATAATGGTGCGTTCTTGACAAAGCGAAAGGGGTTGAAAGAAGGGATTTTGAAAGGAGTTGCAAAGGGGTAATTTCAAGAAGTGTGCGTTTCTATGCTATGACAAAGGAAAATTTTTGTGGGAAAGGAGAGAAAAATGAAAAATGGTGTAAAAACAGAAAATTTTAGTGCACCGCGTTCGATGCTAGAGCCACGTCAGACACGAAAGGACCACAATTCTTGCTTCATCCGAAAGGGGTATTTTTTGTTCACATCGAATGCCATGTTGGACGCTTATGCATCCTAAAGTTAACAACCTTCCTCAAATTCAAAATAGGTATATTAAATTTTGTATCACACTTTATTAGGCCTAAGAGAGCATATATTTTCTATGGCAATAAAAAAATTCATATCCGAGGTGCAAATATAATTGTATGTTGCAGATGATTTTATAACATGGGATAAAGATTGGTGTATTAAAAAAATGCGCGCGAGGCGCGCCTCAAGGCGAGACGCAAGCAAAAACGCACCGAGGCGCATGTCAAAAGACGTTTTGCTCCAAAGGCGTATGCCTCAAGTGGTCGAGGCGCAAAAAACGTAAAAAAACGAACGCTTCGACTAAAAAACGCATTGAGGCTTAAGCCTCTCAAGCAAATTTGTTTGTGCTGCTTTTTTCAAAACTCTTATTCTTCTATTTCTGTTTGCTCATTCAATATTTTACTTCTCAGAGCTAAAAAGAGGTAATTTTTTTAATACTTCTGCAATCGATTCCACAGGATCGTGCTCGATTCCAGTATCGAGTTCGATATCGAGCTCGAACTCGATGCTGGAATCGAGCTCGATTCCATTAACCGGAATCAAGTCGATTCCAATAAGTGGAATCGAGCAATCTTTGCTTTTTCTTAAATGGTTTACTGGGTGATTTTTGTTTTCTCTTCCGCATAGCAGTGCATAGTGTAAACTGAAGAGATGAGCAAGAAAGATAAGTGGGTTAAAGATTTACATGACTTCACAATTCAAAATACTTTCTTTGTGGATTTTGTAATTATGGATGCACCGGAGGAATATATCATTTGATCTATTGCAATTTACGTTGATTTAACTTTAAATGCTTATGGACGATTATATTTTGTTTGAATTGTTTCGAATGCTTTATGTTTCTTGTTTAATGTTTGACATATAATGTTATTTTATTTCAAATTTCATTACATGTTTGCGTTCTCTTACCCAAAAAGCTTACACCTCAACGTTTCGAGGCTTACGCCTCGCCTCACGGACCCGAAAACGCCTCGCGTACGCTTTCGCCTTTTTAAACAATGATAAAGACTTACATCAACGGACCTGATAACTCCATGAAATGAGGCTTAGAGGTTCTCGTCCTTAACAATGAACTGAAGCTTGAGAATTTATGATTTATTGGCTTTAGAAACAATTTAGGATAACGAAGTCAAAACATTTTCGTTTTAATCTTTATGAAAAATTGATGTTGCTATTCTAAACTATTATTAAATTAACGAAATTATAATTTTTTAACTTGGATTTTATTCTGAGTAATTGTTATCAAAAATCCTAAAATCTTACGATTTAAATCCCGATTCAGATCAGATCTCTCTCTTTACGATTCGATTTATATTGCGATTCAAACTTAGTTAACATCGCCAAGGTTTTAAATATCGGATTTCGGTCACGTTTCGTCTCGGAATTTTTACACAAGTTATCTCGTATCGGGGGAGATCTCAGACGAGATGAGTACATATCGGATGTACATCTCGGATTGACATCTCGGGAATATCTCGGATGTACTTATATGTCTAAAATTGATGTGTCAAAAATTTATTTAACGGTTATAACTTTCTTAGTAAAAATAAAAATGGTAACATACTTGATTTATATGGAAAAAGGAATATTTTTAGAAGAGTAGTAGCTTGATTAGCTTAATTGATTTGGTAATGATTGAATAATATCCTTTTATTTGAACATAATAAAGAAGTGAAACCTTTCGCTATGACTCATTAAGATAAAAAGTATAGAATATATTCAAGAAGTTGGTAAATTATAATTGGATTGAGTAGTTTCTTTTGAATCAATATGAAAATAAAAAATATTATGCAAAATAAGAAAAATGTATAATTTCGGGTGAGATCTCGGATTGAGATTTTGATCCATATTTTGGATGAGAATTGAATATCTCGGACGAGATGAGTGTCGAGGGAGATATGGAGGAGATTTGATGTCTCGTCTCGTTTAAGTGTGAAAAGGAGATCTCGGAGGAGATCTCGGGCGATATATAGGAGATTTAAAACCATGCATTGCAATTCAGAAAATGATTCAACCCATACTGATATGTTTAATATACTTATTAGGATCCACAATTCAACTTCTAATATTTTCTAAGTAAAATAAAGTGGAACAATAGAGAAAGTTGAGTTTTAGGTTTAAATTTAGAAGTTCAAATGTCAAAATCAATGTAAAAAGTGTATAAAACTTGAAAATATGGATCTTTTGAATCTATGATTTACGATTTAAATCCCGTTTCGATTTAAAGTTTGAACTTCACGATTTACGATTTGAATCCCATATTGAAAACCTTGCTGAGTACAATGATAAATTCCAAGTATCATTTTATGAAGTTTTCAAATTATATGTTTTTTCCATATTGTGAAGCTTTCATTATACTATTTTTTGGAATCGAAAATCATCATCATTCCCATAATAATATCTCATTTTGGATTCGAGTTCTTTTCCTTCAGCTTTTGCATTCATGCTTGGAGCAATAAAATTGTGGTAGGGAGTACTCAACTTATCACAAAGCAACTTTGGCTAATTAAACCATTTTCGACAATGAATATTTCAAATCACCCTTTTTCCTCCTTTTACTATCGATATATTTCTCCATTCACACTTTCTCTTGTGAAGGAATCATCTTCAAAACGTTCTCTTTTGCTTAATCTCCCATGACCTAGTTACCCACTCTAATCACCGTTAATGATTTTTTTTTTGAAAGGGGACCATTAAAGAGACTCCAAATTTGGATACAGTATTTTTAAAATTGTTATGGGAGGTACCAAAAAGTTTAGCCTTCCATAAAAAAGAAAATACAATTTCATTATTACCCTCATTCCATCAGCGTAATTTGAATGATTTCGATTAAAACGACATGCTGGCAGACCACCACCTTTGTGATTTTGTTTCCGATTAAGTCCATTCGAATTTAGTTTTTTATTATTATTATAATTTTTGATATGACTATACTGTTTTATTATTAAAGTTTTTGGTGCAAATTTTTGGTATGACTGTACCGTTTTATTATTAATTTTCTTGGGTGTAACTTTGTCGAACATAGTACATTGATGATTTTTTTCGACAGATTACCGTCATTTTTGTTATTCACGATGATCATCCATCATTTTTCTTTCTAGTTTTCGATAAAGTGTTGCCGAATTTGCTTTAAAGCAAGAATAAATTAAAATAGTAAATTTTTTGATTTCGGTTTCGCTTATCATCTCCTTCCCATAACAATTTTATTTTAGAATGGAGTCCTCCTAAAATTATACCCTTTTATTCAAAAGTGGAGTTCCTTTAACAATTCCCTTTTGAATTACCACTTCACAATTCACATTAATATTTCACTTAATAATTTTCTTTTCCATGACTTATAAAATATTTAAATGCAAATATTTTTGTTAGTTATAATTATAGGTTTTTACATGGCACTTGAGCAAACCTTCTTTGCGTAGTAGAAGTGAAGTAGGTATTGTTTTGTCAATGATGCTCCATTTAAAATATATCTCATGTTCAGTAGTATATCAATGGCCACATGTATTATTTTCAATACTGAATTGCACATGAGTTGATTTACAAAGTGCAAAAATAATTAAATAAATGAGATTGCACCCACATTAATTTCGTTATTAGATCATGATATGATTTTTTCCTTTTTAATGTCAAATACATAAACCATATGAAACAATTGCTTCAAGAATAAATGCGGATTTTCGTATGTCTTATTAAGTGCTTTAAGACAGTTTTTCAATTCCCATTGAATGCGATCATGTCATTCTAACATTTCACGCTATCTTCTTATTGCCATGTATCCTTAATAACCTATCGATGCCAGCTTAGTTTGGTTGGATGATGTTTGTTAATGCCATCAGAAACTTTCACGTGTGGTTTGCTTCAATACATTGTTATATTTCTTGAAAAATGTAGGGGTGTTGAAAAATTATGTGGAAATAAGCGTTAAGATGTTACGCAATGATCGTTAGTTGAACAAGCACCGTAAATCGGATGATTGTTCAACAAGCCTACTCATTGCCGTATTATTGTGAGAACATACCATTAATATTAGGGATTCCTAATGTTGGGATCCATTTCATGGGGGGTGGGGAGGGATCCATGTTTTGATTTGGTGCCGAGTTGTTCTGTTTTTTGAGTTGGGCAAACTGTAGTGTAGTCAGAAAAAAAAAACTTTTGTACATCAATAATTATAAAAACACCCACTTCCTTTGAACCCTATTTTAAACAAACAGCATAAAATTGTCCAGAAGTGAGCAAATTTAGGTTCACATTTTACATGCCTCATGTGATCGAATAGGGAGCCAAGGTTACCAATGTGATCTTTATATAATTAATTAATCAATTGAAGTATTTTAATTTTTCTGATCCTAATTGATTTTTAACCATGGTCTACTACATACTTTCTTGTTTTGTCTGAAGATGTTGAAATGAGTATTTATTTATACAGTATAACAAGTTATGCATTGTTTGATTGTATCAGACTCTCAAACAATGAGTATTTATTTATACAGTATAACAAGTTATGCATTGTTTGATTGTATCAGACTCTCAAACAATGAGTATTTATTTATACAGTATAACAAGTTATGCATTGTTTGATTGTATCAGACTCTCAAACAATGGTTTGTGCAGTCTTTAAGCTGGAATATATGATACCAATTTTGTGCCGTTTGTTTTGACTTCATTTCTTGGGCTTTTTACCCTTTCTGGTGGTTATTGTTTTTCGTATTAAATTTTGAGATTGTGGGAAAGACGAGAAGTTTTGCCTACAATCGAATAGAGAAACTGAAATATTGTACTTTTGATTTCCATTTTAATGTTAATAGACAACATGTGAATATATAAACTGTAACATTACCAAACTAACTGCTACGAAGTCCCAGTTACATGGTTGAAACAAGGTAGTGTTTCTTTATTTTGTTACAGGCAGCGCTGAGTGTTAATGTTTTTAAAACGTGTTAGACACCCATAAATGATTCTAATGAAGCTGAGGCGGAGCTTATACATTTGGATGCCGAGTACTTTAATTTTGCTTAGGTGGAGCCGTTGACAACGTATATATATATATATATATATTCAGTATATTTTCCTTTTATAACAATGATAAAATCTACATTGGATTTAAAATATGGCTAGAAGAGACTGAATGAATATTTGGATCAGTGAATTAAGCTGTATAAGGGTATAAAAAAACTTAGAAAAGATGGAACTTGCAACACTTGCCATGCTTGAAGTTAAGTTTGTGTAGCTGTGTATGCGTTTGTCGTCATGAGTCAGGAACTTATGTTGGTTTGCTCTTTGTTTTGTTGCAAAATAAATAGTTGTCGGCCGTTGAAGCCAGAGGCATAGCTAGAAATTGCAATGAAACAACTGCTCCAGCTAATCACTCTAGCTGTCCAAAGTATCCATTTTTTCATAAACATTTGAAACAGGTAAAGTTTGTACCAAAATTTCAAACTCTCAATCCGGTTTGAAGTGAGGGGTTGATCAAGCATGGATCTGCAGTTGCTTGAAGCATGGATCAGCAGCTGCTTTAATTTTGATAGGCAGATGCTTATTTTTGTTTCTCAGCAAAAAAATAAAATAAAATAAAGAGAAAAGGGAGAGGTCAACAAACAAATTTGATGGGAGCATTTGAAAATACAACGAAGCTTATGATATTTTATGAAACTTTGGACCATAGTCAGTCTCATTGAAATAATATGTCTATACTCATAATGAGTTGCAAAGGTTCCTTGCATTGATCTTGAGTTCATCTAAGAAAACTTGTAATAAAGCTTTTTAGCTTTTCTTGTAGAATACTCAACCAGAACTAATGGAGGTGTGTGGAGGAATTTTAACCAAAATAAGAGAGAACTGTGGTATACACAAGAAATTTATGAAAAAAAAAGAAAAAAAAAGAGTTGATCAAGTGGAAGGAATTCCTGCCCAAGTTCATGTATAATAAGTGAATGACCTTGGAGTTTGAAATGAAAGTATAATAAAATCAACATCACTCTTTGTCAATATTTCCAATGGTAACACATAATCCATATTGTAGATGAGAGTATAATAAAAGTATATTGATTAATATATTTTCTATAGTAAAAAATAAAAATAAAAATAAATCCTTCACATCTGGAGTATATAGCTAATTGTATATTGCAGATGACTCTATAATATCGGGAAAAAGCTTAAATGAACTACATTTGATAACTCCTTATAATAGGAGTTGGAGCAACCTCAATGGTGATCTCTAGCCCGAAAAATTATAATTTCCATGTCTTTGAATATAATTTAGAATGGTTTTACTGTTGTAATTACTTTTAAAGACATGGAAATTATAATTTTCATGTTGTCTTCTTTTTTGAGGATAACGAGAAACTATTTATTTGTGAGGATAACGAGAAACCCCAAGTCATTTTACGGAGTTATCAGGTGCTATTGGTGCAGGCCCTTTTCTATATTGTATGCATTATACAATTATATACTTCTGGTATGGAAATTTTTGTCACTATAGGAAATATATACTCTCCTAGGTTCAGTAAGAAGCTATATTGATTTTACTATACTTTATCTAGAAGAATCGCAATCCCTTTAAAAATATCGCACATAGGATTGAGATTCATACATATCCTGTGTTGATCAAATCATAAGTTTTATTATTTAAAACTAGATAATTAACTATGTCAGCATGACATGTTAAAATACTTAGGGCGTGTGGTTTCCAAATCAAAAGTGACATGAAAGGACTGGGAAAAGAGAAGGAAAATAAAAGGAAATCGTGTTTATCTGATTGGAGATGGGTTAAAATACTTAGAGTGCATATTTTCCAAATCGAAAGTGATATGAAAGGACTGGGAAATGAGAAGGAAAAGAAAAGAAAATCGTGTTTATCTGATTGGAAATGGGTTGAAAAAGAGGTTAGGAAAGAAAGTTTACTTTTTCGATATTAATTGTTGCTTGTGACTAATATATTAATATAAAATTAATGCAAAAAGGTTAATATGAAAATTCATTAATATAGACGATTTTTATTTTATTTTTTGAAATAAAAGAAAACTGTGATTACTTGCGGTTAAATTTTAAAAAAGAAATTAAAAATACGACAAATGCCTGGGGTAGCGATGTGATAAATTCTTACAAGATGTTTTACCAAATCCCTTACTTTTCAATCATTTATGAATGACAACTATTTGATTCTTAGAGACGATGGGAGAATGTGAAACCCAAATCTCTATTGAACTATGACCAACCAATCCGTCGAGGTAATTGACCTTGTATCACTAGTGGTTGTCTAACCTTGGTCTAACTGTGGATGACTTCGTTGGTTTGTCACCTTGTCTCCGTCTCGGTTGTGCAGACGTGTGACTTCACATTAGATCTTGTTCAATGCTTTGAATTCACTCCCTGTAACACTGTATATTTTGTTGGTCAAAATTCTATTCGGTTGTCGCAGGAGTCTGAAGAGATATGAAACATCTAACATATTGTCAAGCTGTCTGAACTTCATCACAAGGTGATGTTTGAATTTTCGAAATCTTTGTTAATAAAGAAAAAAAAAACAAATAAGCAAAACAAAATAAACAAATTATCAGTGATAAACTTTCCCATCACTGGTCACTACCATCAACAGTATCACTTTGTATGTTTCAGCTGACTCCTTCCATCTGAAAACGAATATATCAATCCTGCCTATTGCGCTTTAGATTGTTCCACTTGTTTTTCATTTATGTCTGCTGAAATCCCATCTCTTAACACGTGAAAGTTGTTAACCAATGCTTGCGTTCTTTCTAGCAACTTCATTCAATTGTCATTTAACTCTTAGTATGTAGCGTTTTTTTAACTTGAGAGTATTGTCAATATTCTTTTCGAGAGCTATCTAACGGACTTTTGTCTTGTTATACACGGCAGTTTTCCGAACCGTTTTACTGGTTTGGTGCGATCGGTTTCTATATGTCGGGGAACTTTATGTCAACCCGTAGTTTTAACAAATAAAAATTCAGTGGGTGAGCAGTTTTAGTGTACCATCACCTCAAATAAAATTAACGAAGCTGTAATAAAATGTTAGTACCACTGCTATGGTAAGAACTGATTTATAAACTGTTCATGGGAGATGTGAACATTGGAAATTGATTGTAATCATAGTCAGTATACCATTTGAGTGCTAGCTGACTAATTTGCAAATTTCTTGTGGTTTTGGAATCTTGTTGCACCATTTATAACTTGATCTATAGATCCCAAGTTTTAAGAAATTCAAATCTCTGTGACCAATTTTGTTTCTGGTAGTTATTTTGCATGAATAATAATATTCCTTGCTGATTAGAGGTGTTCATTTTTGTAAACTTTAAATCAGTAAACACTCAAGTAGAATTTGTTCCTCTGTTGCATGCCCATGCACCATTCTTGGCTGCAATGTTTGCTTGAGTATGTGTATGCTCTCTGCTCTTTTATTCTGTACGCGTAAGAGTATTCATGTGCAAAAGATGAAAAAAAAAACTTTGTTTTGGTGGTCTGTTTATCTTACTATTTATATTTATGAAAATTCTTTAATGCAAATTAATAATTGATGTTTAATTCTGTAGGCTTTTTGTTTCATCTTCTTCTTCATCTTATATTTATGCTTTACATATGTAGCCCAAAGAAAACAAGAAGAGATGTGAAACAAGGTACAGAGAGAGCATACTACAACAGTTCTCATTTAGATACAGATGCACACAAAGATCGTTACAGGTCGGACAGAAGAAGACTACAAGACTCTTTGCCTCTTGATGTTCCTCCAGAAACCAAGAAGCACAGTGAAAGGTTGAAAGAGGGCACTGAGAGAAAGAATGATTTGCACACACAAGTACCGAGAACCCAGTCTTTTTTCCAGGTTTAATTTCTCGTCCTTCACTTCTATACATATTAATGATCCTTGCTTTACTTGAAAATGAAAACATTGAACTGGATTACATACAAACACCAACCGCTTATTCTAATTTTTTTTAATATCATCATCAACTGATATTGTATATCTAATTTTGCTACTGTAATTATAAATAGTGTGAATCGTGTTTACACACGAGCCTTCACTTTCCTCCGAGTCAATGTACATAACAACTTTAGGTTACATATGCATGTGTATGCAGCACGATGAGCGTAGCAGTGCCGGCCATCGTGGTCAAAGCTACAGTAGCAGGTTAACAGGTGCTCATTTACTCCCCTATTATCACATATTTTATCCTTTGCAAGTTCCTTTTACTCAGGTCATTTATTCAGTGCAAGCAGAGCTTATAAATACTTTCTGAATTTACTTTTTTTTTTTTGGCTTTTTAGAAACAAAATCCTTAGTCGTTTTGATGCGGGAAAGGAAAAGACTTTAAATGCCACCTTTTTATTTTAGTTGAAAGGAAACATTTTAATTAAACTAACATATATTTTAACAAATCGAATTTTTGACTTTCTAAACCAGAAATCTGCTTTTGGTTGCCAAACACACTCTTTGGGCCCGTTTGGGCAGTTTCGAAGAGCTTTCTTTTTGTTTTTTTTTTTGCTTTCTAAAAACAAATTTCAAATTTTGATGTGAAAAAATAAACGAATTTAATGTTATTTTTTATTTTATTATAAGAAACATTTCAGCTAAACCAATGAATATATTGACTAATAGATATTTCGGTTCATTCACCTTCTAAAATCAACAAACAAATGTATGTAATGTACGCATAAACTTTGCCCACTCTATATGTTCAGTTCAAGGAAGCTGGAATGATTCAAAGCGAGATAAGGTTGAAGAAAAGAAAGCATGGAGGCATGATGGCTACTATGAACTAGAGAAGAATGCAGCAGCTCCACCTCCAAGAAAGCGACCAGCTTTCAGAGAGAAAAAGATAGCTGCTCCTCCAGAAACTGTAGAACCGGCAAAATCAATATATGATCAAAGGGAAGGAAGACTTCACTATTCTCGTGAAGATAAGTCTGATAGAGCATTTTCAAGAGGCGACGATAGAAATATAAAGAGAGGAGAAGGCTATCAGTCTATGGATAGAAGAGGTGTGAACCGTAACAATGGTAATCAGCCTCAAGTGGAGAAGTGGAAGCACGATCTATTTGAGGATGCGAATACGAGTACTAGTTCGAGGAACGAGGAGGAAGAGATTGCCAAAATCGAAGCTCTTTTGGCCTTGTAATATTTTTAGTTTGTTCTTTATAAGCTCTGTTTGTTTGAACTTTTACGTTTGGTCTTTGTTAGAGTGGGAGTTTGTTCATTCGTCTTTTCCTTGTTTTCTGCATTGGGCTATCAGTATTTGCTGTTGTTTCTTTCCTTTGATGAAATGATTGGGAAACTTTTGCTTCTTTGTTGAATATGGTCGCTATGGTGATATTTGTGGTTTAGTTTGATTGCCAAGAACTAATGCACGCGTGTATTTTTGAAAATTAATGGCTTTGATTTCAGAAAGAAATAGCAAATGGTTTTGTACATAGCTCAGAACAGAGCTAACCAAACATACTTTGCAGCCCGGGATTTCCATGGACTTTTAAATATACTGGGTTTTTATTGCACGGTAAATCAGTGCACCCACTTCAAAACGTAAAGCCCATTACATCATTTTCATCAGTCCAAAAGAGGAATGCTAATTGTACTTGCCTTGGTAGAGATTGTGAGTTTAATAATGATTACTGATTAGCTACATTTTCTCAATGCTTGTACTTCTTTTCATCAATCACAGATCAAGTATAAGCACTCTGTCCAAAGGAGAGTGTGCTTATTATTCCATTTTTAAAATATCTTCCATTCCGCCTACTCTTTTTGATGAGTTGTCATAAACTTTAAAGCAGCGTGATGAGCAAAAGAGGTCAAAGAAATATCAACAAAGTGAGTATTACTATTAACCATTTTCCTTATTTAAGCACCTTCTTTTGAGAATAATAGTACTTTATTTAAACAGAACATCTGTTAATGTCTTAAGAATTCGAAGCCAAGCCAAGACCTATAGAACTTTAATTTAAAGCGTTTTACCACTTGAGCTAGTGGTTTCTGACTAACTTTACAATCTATTAAATAATAGTAAAGTAAAAGGCTCTCACATTAATTGTAGGATTTTTCTCAACCCTCCTTAATTCTCACTAGATATTTATTGATATTTTATTCTGAAGTTCCAATACAATTTATATTTTTACAATTGTTTACGATATTTTTTACTTCTCTATTATCGTTTTACATTAGATACTTACGCATTCTGTTTTCTATATTATTTTCAAATTTCTCGTCACATTTTACGTATAATTTACATTTAAATTCACATATTTAAACTAACTAAATAATCTTAAGTTTAAACTATTTAAATAAACTTAATTAACTATTTTCTATTTATTTTTCTAATAAATCCTAAAGATGACAATGTGAACATGTATACCACGTTCATAGTAAAAAAATGGTAAAAATTAAATATTCATTCAAATATATAAATCACATAACAAACAATAATAACAACCTTAATATATAATTTCAATTATCTTAATAAATCGTTAATTAAATAACGAAGGTTTAGAAATTACAAACAATCTCGATAATTTTAGAAATCTTCATTTCACTCCTTAATTCTCTTCGAATTTATTTATATCCATGTAAATTATCATTTTACAGTTATCCAAAATGTTGCATTAGTTCTTCCAATGATTTTATATTCATACACCTAGATTTTATCATTGCTACAATAATTTACAAAGTTTTTATCGGTTCTCTTTCATTATTTTACATTCAAATCCATATATTTGAATTAATCAAGCATAATAAATTCAAACTATTTAAATAAATTCAAGTAACTAATATTAAATAATTTGTCTAAAAATTTCTAAAAAATGGCAATTTCAATTTGTATACCACATTCATATTAACAAAATGGTGAAAAAATTTTTCCATATAAATATAGAAATTTAAAGATAACAAAAATTATATGCATAAACAATAATATAAAGTTTAATTTATGATTGACATATCGTACAATACATAGAAAAAATTTATTTTAACAGTATTCAAAGCATGGATATAAGTTTTTACAACATTACCATGTGCAACGCATAAATTACACAATATTACATTATTATTAGTACTCACAATTTTTGTAAATAAAAAATAGTTGGTTTTCTCTTTAATTATCTTCTATACGATTTAACCTTTTTATATCAAATTGATTTTGTAATTTAACATCCATAACCCATCACAATACACATGCGCACGCTTATACATACATGATTATGAATTTTCTTAATATTATTTCAAAAAGAATATTACTTCAATATCTAAATTTTGAAATTTACTACATAAGCAATCACTTGCAAATATTTCACATATATACATATATCAATCAAATATTATATTTAATATATATTTTCTTAAATTTCAAAAATATTTAAACTTATTTTAAAACTAGAAATCAATATTTTAAAATATAAAATTTTGGAAATAAAAATAACATATCTTTCTAAAATTTATTAACATTTAAAATGTGTAAACTAATAAAATATTTTGTTTAATGTATAATTTTTTTGAAATTATAGAAATATTATTTTAAAACTAATTTAGTATAAAATATATTATTTTGAATAGTTAGAATCTGAAGATAAAAAATTATACGATTATTTATAACTAATAATAGTATATAAATTACTTAATTATGGTATTTAATGTATAATTTATTATGTTTTAAAAATAACGTTTTAAATTATTTTATAACCAAAAGCATAATATTTTAACATATTGAAATATGAAAATGACAACGATATATATATATATATATATATATATATATATATATGTGTGTGTGTGTGTGTGTGTGTGTGTAGACACACACACACACACAAATTTAACAAATACAAGTAAATGAAATATTATACCTAATATGTGTTTAAATTTTAAATTATTTTATAATCCAAATATATTATAGTAGATTTTAAAATCTAAGAAAAATATAATTACTTATAATCTATTCTACCGATATATTAAATTAATTAATTTATATGTTTATCTATATAGTGATTAGTTTAATAGCTGTAAAGTAGAAGGCGTTTTTCGCTTTGATTTTCTCTTATTAATTCTTCTTCGTTATTCTCCATATTATTTTGTTATTAAGTCTCTCACAATTTTAGTAAATAAAAAAAGGTACTGTACTTGGTTATCTTCAATTATTTTTATTTTTATGTCTATTAAAATGTGATAATCTTGACTATCTTTTTTTTTAAAATTTTGATATAATTTAAAATATAACTTATCAAAATTTAAAATTAGCAATATTATTTTCAAACTAGTATTTCATTTTGATTACTTAAAATTAAATAATATTAGTATATATAACTATTTAAAATATATAAATTATTTAAGTATGACATTTAAAATGTTATTGAATTAATTTGGAAATATTATGTTAAATATATTACAAAAAAAATTTATTTTTAAATATAAAGATACAAACATAATAATACTAATTTTCTGTTAATTTTTTTATATACTCATTTAATATACATATGAATTAATTAAACATTATACTTAATGTGTAATTTATCTAAATTTCAAAAACATTTAAAAAATATATTTTATATTTAAACACATAATTTTATATATTTATAATCCAAAATAATAATATATATAATTATTTTATAGTTTATTCTTATGTTACTTATTTTATTAATTGATTACTTTATTAAATATAATATATTAAATGATAGTAAGGTGGAAGAATTTATAACTCTCTTATGAATTCTAAAAATTGTAAAACCTCTTATTATTTCGCTCCTCCATTTTATATACAAATCCCTATCGTTTATGATTTCTACAATTATTACAAAGGCTCTCCTTAGTTCTGATCAACCGTTTTAGCTTCAAGTACACCACACCAAAATAGTTTGCAGCATTTTATAATTTTCAATTTCTAACGCTTTTTAATGTTACAAACTACCAATAGTAAAAAAGTGCGAGTATGATTAAAAAACTGTTAGTAAAAATAATCAATTTTCTTTATAAATTTTACGACACAAAAAATGTTACGATACTTGGTAAAAATGTAAACAAATGTTGATTATGCGGCATGATCCGTAATTTTGAAACATTTTATCATTTCCAACTCTCTCTCGTTTATTCCCTCTTCCTCGGGCCGACCTTTTTTTTAATATTTTCCTCGTATCTTTAGGGTTTCTTCGTCTACCTTGACCTCTCAACCTCACCTCACTCCCTCCTCCAACTTCCTTCTCTTTTCAACCTTGACCTACTCAATGCACCCTCGACTTACATAACTTGGCCAACTCAACGCGCACCCTGTGATCTCCAAGCAGCAACATGGAAGAAACATCATCCTAAATTAGGTAATCACCTGGTATGATTTTTTAATTGCGTATCGGTTTTATTTCAAACTCAAAATCAAGGCAACTACCTTAAATAAGCACGAATTCGGGGATTTTGGGATATTTGGTTTAGATATTTCTTGAAGAACATGTGTGTAGCATCAACTATTATCAGAGATTTTGGCCTGCAAATTTGATAGGAATTGTAATATTAGATTTATTAAAACTTTAAGGTATATGGGACGGTTCTATGATTTAATATTATTTTTGTAAAGTTTTACGAATTAAAATGAAAGATTTTCCAAGCCTTACTAATTTCTACTACAAGGGGATCTATTTGAAATTTAATTTTTAAGAACATTTATTTGAAATTTTAATTTTGTGCTTCCAACATTGCCATTCCTTACTAATTTCTACTTTAGAAAGATATAAACACTGTCTTAATTTTCATTCGATTTATATAAATTTACCGATTTGTGTATTTTACGGAGGATGCATGTTTTGATATGTTGTTTTAGTGTTAAAACAAAAAAATCAAAGAACTTTAGTTTAGTGATTTTGATTTCTTTGTTACATTTAGAGAAGCGATCGGTCGTGGAGTTTCTGATCCTTGGGTCAGTGGATTTTCTCGTGGTTTCAAATTATTTGTTAACCCACTTTTTAATCAAGTAGATTTTAACTAGAAGTAGAAGGTCAAAACAAAGATGAAACAAATCGAGAACTTGGAAACACGGTCAGAAGGATATGTTAGTGGAACTCAAGGAAAACCATCGCTTTTGGAACTAAGAAAACCAGTTGGTACCGAGAGGTTTCTCTTGGTACCAAGAGATTTTTCCTTCTACTTTTACACTCTAAACCCCATACACTTCATACTCTACTCCAACTTCTTGTGGTCATGTGCTTTTCTCAGAGTTTAGATGAGCAATTCTCAGAATTGATTAGAAGAAAGCATGATAGTTCAAGTATTATCCAGAGAATCATCGGAGTTAACTCAAAGTTTATGGAAAAGAGCTTGGAAAGCATCGAATTGAAGTTAGGAGAGCAAGGCATTGGAGAGTTGAGGATTTGCAACTAAGTAAACCTCTTAGCACCGAGAGAAACCTCACTGTCTCAGTACCGAGAGGTTTTTATGGCCAATTGGGCAATTGTGCTCAATGGTGACTTCTTGGACTGGTCTCTGGATTTCGGTGCAAGCGGGCTCCTGGGCCCATGCAGCTGTTTCTCCATAAATACCATCCCTACTGCAACTTAAGAGGGGCCTTCTCCATCTTCACTCTGATTTGCACTCTGCATCTTCTTCACTCTAATCTCCTTCCCCAAATATACTCTAGAAACTCTATTGTAAATCTGAGATCCACTAGATTGTGGTCAGATCTGATAAAATTAGTTGTAATCTTGGGAGAAAATGACTAATAACAAAGATTAAAGTGGACGTAGGCTGGAGAATTCACCGAACCACTATAAAATTATGTCTCCTTTTCTGCTTTTACCTTTGTTTTATTAGAATTAGTGCTTTCATCTGATATTTGGGTGTTGGTGTCATTTTTGACATTAACATTTTGGTGCTTTCACTTAGAAAGAGCTAGATTTCATAGCCTAAAGCTTGAATATGAAGTTTGGAGAAGATGAAGAGGCCTAACACTAGATCTAAGATTGGAGGAAGTTAACCAAAGCATGAGGGCTGCCAGGAGGTATCCTCAAATTCTAATCATTCCACCTACGTGGCCAGGGAGGAGATGGAGAGAATGAAGAAAGAAATGCAAGTTAAAATAATAGCTCGACAACAGGAAATGCTGGAGGGATTTTTTCAGAGGATGAGACAACAAGGAATAGTTGGAGCTGCTGGAATTCAGAACCAATGACTAGGAATAAATGCAGGAACATCTGAAGTTGGAATGGAGAAAACCGGAACAATGCCCCCACAACCAAGACTACTTGGTGCCAACCCCAATCCTCTAGACACTAAGAGGAATATACTCAGGGGCAATGCTGGATTGAGCTTAGGGCAAGCTGGGATGTCGAGAATGGATGATGCTACAGCCAGGAATGTAAGTGGACAACAACTAGAGGAATATGTGCCAGTACACCCTTGTAGGAACAGAGGATAGAATGAAGCCAGAGGTGTAGATCGGAACGTAGATGTGCAGCCAGAGGAGTATGTGCCAAAATATGTGCCGAAGTTCCCCCACAGGAGCTAAGGCAGAATGCAGCTAGTGGTCAAAGAATTTCATTAGACGGAAAAAACCGGATGATTGATACGATCAGAAAGATAGTTAGAGGTGGCCCTCTAGACCAGAGTTTGGAGGACATAAATAGAAATCTATTTTCCCATAACATCTGAAATGCGAGGAATCCCCTCAATTTCAAGGTTTCAACGTTGGAAGTGTATGATGGAATGATATATCCAATAGTTCATTTAATGAGGTACATTAGACATATGGAATTGCTGGGAGCTTCAGAGAAGGTGATGGGATGGTGCTTCCTGTTATATTTGACAGGTTTAGCAGCAGTGTGGTTCAAACAACTGGAGAATGGGTCCATAAGCACAAAGATCGACTTAGTGAATAAGTTCATAAGACAATTCTAAAAGTGTGCTATGGATCGTGTAATATGGATATATGATAATACATAATATAGTGATGATAGGTATACAGTAAATAGTGCGGAATATAAGAGCAGTATAATAAAAATAACACCAGAGATTTTTATACTGGTTCGGAGCTCCGTCCTACGTCCAGTCCCAGAATCCTTCTGGAATTTCACTAGAACAGCAACCCTCACTTAACCCGGAGGAACAGGTCTATACAACCCTTAAGCAGCAGAACATGGACCTAAGCAGCGAAACATGATTTCGCCTCAGCAGCTGAAGAGGACTTCACACGCCTGAGCAGTAGAACAGGACTTTAACAAATACAAAAGATTGTTTGAATTTTTGTGTTTTGATAACACAGATAAGTCTGTTTATAGTACACCCTTCCTATGATCTTCTCCTCGAGTATAAATATGTATATTTGAAGTTTATGAAGATTAGAAAGGAATAGTATTGCTTAAGAATGCTGAATATTTGAGAGTATAGTCGCATGAATATTCAATAGAGTTAGATAAGAGAGATAAGAAGATTAGATGATTTGGAATGAAGTTAGGATATGTATTTATAGTTGTTAAATAGCAGCGACCATTGACGAAGAGTTCTGGTTGAAGCATTGCGTCCAACTCTCTTCGTAGAGATTCGTAACTCTTCACGAATGATCGTGTCTTTTCAGAAAATATACCCGTTATAGAAATTCAGTCAACTGAGCCTCTGGGTCAGTCGACTAATTATTCAAACGATTTTTATTATATAATATATATACTTGTGCATATGTGCATACTGCACAGAAACTAGCAGGTCAGTCGACTGACCTACCAGGTCAGTCGACTGACCTGGTATTTTCTATGCAATTTGCACAGTTTACACAGGTATATATAATATATATGATTCTAACTTTAAAAACTTGATAATATATATATATATTATATGCTTATATATGTATAAATCATTTAAAAATAAGAAGATTATATATATAAGCTAATATATACGTAAACGAGGAGAGATCTTAACAATATTGACTTAAGACTCAAAACTAAATAGTATAAAAGTTGATGCACCGATTTTGATGTCTTATCTCCATGTAGTATATATTCTCTTTTTGTCGTAACAGTCGTCGAATCTGTATGTTGTAGTGATAGCTTCGAGTCATGAATCAAAACCAAGTCTCAACATTCTCCCCCTTTTTGATTGATGACAACCTGTAAATAGATATAGATTTTGACTGTATATAATATAATATGAATACTTACTCCCCCTGAATCTTTGGCGATATATATATCCCGCATTCTTAATGTTAGTGATAATTTTCTCCCCCTTTGTCATCGACAAAAAGGAATAAAGAACATGAATAATCGTATGATGCATGTATAGATATTCAAATCATAGCAATAAAAGAAACAAGCATTCACATGTCTGAGTTATGATTAACTTTCATATTTAAAACGTAAATGTTTTTATCTCTATCTCCTTCAAAAATAAGATTCTGATTTTGATCGAAGATACTACATTTATTTTCAGAGAAAGATATTTTAAATCCTTTATCGCATAATTGACTTATACTTAATAAATTATGTTTTAGATTCTTAACTAATAAAACGTTAGTAGCAAGAAGTAAATTAGATGTACCGTAATTGCTCACATTGCCTTTGCCGATGATATATCCCTTGGAATTATCTCCAAAAGTGATAGAACCTCCATCTGAGCATGTAATGTTTGTCAGCATATCTTTGTCTCCTGTCATGTGTTTTGAGCAACCATTGTCGAGTATCCATTTTCCTCTTTTCTTGAGTGGGACCTGCAAAAAATATGAGATGACGTTGGTACCCACCTTTTTAATAGGGTCTTAAGAGTTAGATCTTAGGAAACCAAACCCAAGTGGGTTCACTATTCCTTTTATAAATACGAGACAAAATGAAACGCGGTAGGAAATGAGATAAGGGTAAAAAGGTATTATCAAAATTCCAAAAAACACGTCTGAATATAATTCATTGAATTATTATTATTAATAGTAAAGATAAATATAAAGATAAAGATTAAAGCAAGCAATTTTCCATTTCAGCATTCCAAAACCAACAAAGTTTGCTTCTCAAGATCTGCTTCTTTCTCATCTTCCCTCGTCACTTTGAATCCCACAATGCAAAAGTGCGCAGTGAAATTACCGTAGAAAAAAGAGAGTAGATAATGGCGGAGAAGATGGACAATGCTGTAAAAGTGGCGCTGTTGGTCGACGAATTGGCAGTCCGAAACTCTCCGATTTTGGCTAGATTTGCTTCAAATGTATCTGCTTGGACTGGAAGGCAAATATATTTCAGATTCCAAAGCTTATTGCCATAAGAGTGCAAAAGCTGGGATCCGAGTTGCAGCTGAAAGGCAAAATATGTGTAATGTGGCAAAAAAAATACTAAGAAATAAGGGAGCAAAAACATTTCACACGGTAGGAAATGAGATTAGGGTAAAAGGGTATTATCGGAAATCCCAAAAGACACGGTTAAATATAGTTCATTGAATTATTATTATTAATAGTAAAGATATTCTTATTATTATGAACGTTTTCTATGAATGATCTAATATACTTATTCCTTATTAACTTGTTATTTGTTTTAGGAACCCATATATTGATAGTTTTAGAAACTAATCTTTTTGAAGATATGGGTGTTTTATTAGACTTAACATTGTTTAAATTACTAGATTGTGAATTCTTGACTTTCCTCTTATAACCTAGTCCGTTTTTATTGTTAGCGGGTTGTGAATTTTCAATAATTCTAGATAAATTCTCTCTGCCTTTATTAAAATTCGATACATTTTTAGTGATTCCTTCTAGTTTGGTCTTTAGACTCGAATTTTCTAGTTCTACCATTTTGATATTAGTTTTCAAACCATGATTTTCAGAAACAAGAACATCATTCTTTTCTTTTTGAGTCTCAATTTCTTGACTCAATTATATTAGTTGAGAATTAACATTTGAAAGCGATTCTTGAGTTTTCTCAAGTTCTTCTTCCAATATTTTCTTCTCGTCTTTAAGCATATCCCTTTCGAATTCTGCCTTGTTCTGATTTTCAACAGCCTCTTTATATTTTCTTTTGAGACTTTTTAACGTATCTAACAATTCTGAGTTTATCTCTATCATATCATCAAAAGTTAAATCACTAACCTCATTATCTTTGGCCATAAAGCGTACATTGGCTTGTTCATTATCGTTGTCACTCTCGCTTTCTGAGGAGGAGGAGGAGTCTGAATCATCCCATGTGACTGAGAAAGCTTTCCTTTTGAATTTGTCCTTCCTTTTATTGCGATATTCTTTCTTTTGATCCGGAAAATCCTTTTGTATATGCCCCTTTTTGTGACAGTTAAAGCACTCCAGAACTGATGAAGACAGTGGTTTATTGCTGTTTGAGCTTCCCTTGCCATTATTTCTGTTTCCTTTTCTATACTTCAAGAATTTCTTGAAGTTTTTGGCAATAAAGGCTACGTCGTCTTTGTCTGAATCTGATTCTTCTTGTTCTGCATGGAATGGTATATTCTTTTTATCTTGAGCTTGAACTCGTTTAGCCTGCAAATTCACTTCATAGGACATTAGATTTCCTATTAACTCTTCCGGAGTTATTTTGGAAATATCGTTCACTTCTTCAATAGCGAGAACATTTCTTTCCCATTCTTCCGTTAAAGAGTTAAGGATTTTGGATACGATATCAAAATCTGAATATTTTTCTCCTAGTCCTACTAATGAATGATATATATCCTGAAATCTTGAATACATATCGTTTATAGATTCATTGTCTTTCATTCTAAAGCTTTGAAACTGACTTTTGAGCATGAATATCTTGCTTTGTTTGACCTTGCTAGTTCCTTCGTGTGTAACTTTGAGTGTACGCCATATTTCATATGCAGTGTTGCACATGCTAACACGGTTAAATTAATTTTTATCTAAGGCACAAAACAACATATTCATGGCTTTTGCATTTGCTGTGGCATCTAGTTTCTGTGTATTTGTCCAAGCAGAATACTCCTCAGTAGGAATAGTGTATTCTTTCTGAGTAATATTCCAGGAATCAAAACCATTAGCTTGCATATATATTCTCCTTCATGTGGCCCAATAGTTATAGTTCATGCCATTGAATAGTGGTGGACGTGTAGTGGATTGTCCTTCTATGAAGCTAGTGTTAATGTTAGTGCTAGTGTTAGTTTCCATATTATTAGAGTATCAGATAACTGTGTTACGATTATATGAAGATCCTACTCTGATACCAAATGAAAGTGTGTTATGGATCGTGTAATATGGATATACGATAATACAGAATATAGTGATGATAGCTATACAGTAAATAGTGCGAAATATAAGAGCAGTATAATAAAAATAACACCAGAGATTTTTATACTGGTTCGGAGCTCCGTCCTACATCCAGTCCCAGAATTCTTTTGGAATTTCAATAGAACAGCAACCCTCACTTAACCCGGAGGAACATGTCTATACAACCCTTAAGCAGCAAAACAGGGACCTGAGCAGCGGAACATGATTTCGCCTCAGCAGCCGAAGAGGACTTCACACGCCTGAGCAGCATAATAGGACTTTAACAAACACAAAAGATTGTTTGAATTTTTGTGTTTTGATAACACGGATAAGTCTGTTTATAGTACACCATTTCTATGATCTTCTCCTCAAGTATAAATATGTATATTTGAAGTTTATGAAGATTAGACAGGAATAGTATTGCTTAAGAATGCTGAATATTTGAGAGTATAGTCACAAGAATATTCAAGAGAGTTAGATAAGAGAGATAAGCAAATTAGATGATTTGGAATGAAGTTAGGATATGTATTTATAGTTGTTAAATAGCAGCGACCATTGGCGAAGAGTTCTGGTTGAAGCGTTGCATCTAAATCTCTTCGTAGAGATTCGTAACTCTTCACGAATGATCGTGACTTTTCAGAAAATATAGCCGTTATAGAAATTCAGTCAACTGAGCCTCTGGGTCAGTCGACTAAATATTCAAACGATTTTTATTATATAATATATATATACTTGTGCACATGTGCATACTGCACAGAAACTAGCAGGTCAGTCGACTGACTTGGTATTTTTTGTGCAATTTGCACAGTTTACACAGGTATATATATATATATTATATGATTCTAACTTTAAAAACTTGATAATATATATATTTTATATGCTTATATATATGTATAAATCATTTAAAAATAAGAAGATTATATATATAAGCCAATATATACGTAAACGAGGAGAGATCTTAACAATATTGACTTAAGACTCAAAACTAAATAGTATAAAAGTCGATGCACCGATTTTGATGTCTTGTCTCCATGTAGTATATATTCTCTTTTTGTCGTAACAGTCGTCGAATCTGTATGTTGTAGTGATAGCTTCGAGTCATGAATCAAAACCAAGTCTCAACAAATTCATTGTTCATATCTCCCGACCAAAGAATGTGATGACACTATGGAGCATGAAGCAAAGTCCCGAAGAGATGTCGAGTAACTACTTAACTAGTTTAATGCAGTAGCCGTTGAGGTACATAATCTTGACCCATCGATGATTCTAATGGCGGCAATTTTAGGAGTTGCAAGTAAGACCGACTTTAAGGTTGCTTTGGAAAGGGACCCACTAATGGATCTATGAGTTCTATCATGAAGCCGAGAGATGTTTGCGTCAAGAGGACGCTAAAGATAAAAATGCTGAGATTAATGCTGTGGATGACGGAGGATCGTCCAAAGTATGACACAGTAAGGATAATGGAAAGCAAAGGGCTGATGACAACTTCAGGGAACCGAAATGACAAAGGAGGGAGTTCTCTTTTTATACTGATCTAACTAAGACCCGGAGAGGATATACCTAGGTACTAAGGGACGGATCCCTTATCGGAGATCAACTAAGTGAGAACCCCTGGATAGGGAGAGGAAGTCTGGAAAGTTTTGCATTTTCCATGAGCTAGACGGATATGAAAGGAACGAGTGCAAACATCTTCGCGGTTTGATAGAAGAACTGGTTTGGAATAACTTACTACAACAGTATGTAAGGAACCGAACTGTGTTGGTGCAGACGGAGTAGCTAACATCTGCAACGAATGCATCAAGACATGACCATGGATCTATGTCGAGGTTGATAATCCCAAGATCAGGATGGATGTGAGTCAGGTTCGATTCCGATGCTTTGCTTTTCATTTTGAATAATTAAAACAATAATAATCTCACATCTCTTATACATGCAAGAGATCTCAATTGGTCTTTAGGCACACTCTAAATTGGATATTCGAGATAAATAGATAAGATAATAATAAGCTCAGACCGCTTACACATGTAGGAGATCTCGATCGGTCTCTAGGCATGCTCTGAGTTGGATGTCTGAGATGAAAAATTAGGATTTTTATTTTTCCATTTTCTTTGATTTGAACATTTGATTTTTTGGAAAATCCACTGAAATATGATGACTAATATTGATCGTGGTAGTCATGTCCGAAGAGACGGGGTAGTGATCGCAAGGTGCAAGTTTGCTCGTCGGAGAGCGAGTGATGGACTTGTATGAAAAGTAAGTCCCCTTATCAGAGAGTGAACATACGGGCTAGCTTGGTCGTTGAGTCCCCTCGTCAGAGAGCGAGTGGATTGGGCTTAACAAAGATCATAAGAGATCGAACCCTAGATTGGATGATAAACGTCCGGAGAGATCGAACCCCAGATTGGATGCTAAACGATGCAGAGAGATCGAACCTTAGATTGGATGTTAAATGATCCGAAGAGATTGAACCCTAGATTGGATGCTAAATGATCGGAGAGATCGAACCCTGGAACATATATTAGCTTGATAAAAGGACTTAGACACCTTGTAATCGGAATGAGATGGATAAATCCTGGGTGAACACAGAATAATTTTGATATACAAAATGATTCCTCTGGATGAGAGAAAAACTGATCATGATCCATGGCAGAAACTTAAGCAAGGATTGGAGTCCAAAGCTATAATAGGTCAAGAACGACTTTTGGCCTGTAGGAGAATCCAAAGGAACTGGATGATTCACCAAGATCGAGATCAACAGATGGCTAGAGTGCTCGACCATTGAAGATTGACTACTGCTAAAACTTATTCTTGAGCAAAGCACACCTTACATTCGAAAGGCGTACTTTAGAGGGTAAGTGTTAACCCGCTTCTTAACCAAGTAGATTTCAGCTAGAAGTAGAAGGTCAAAACAAAGACGAAATGACTTAAGAACTTGAAAACCTGATCAGAAGGATAAGATAGTTGAACTCAAGGAAAACCATCACTTTTGGAACTAAGGAAACCAGTCGGTAGAAAAAGGTTTCTCTCGGTACCAAGAGGTTTTTCCTCCTACTTTTACACTCTAAACCCCATTACATTTCATACTCTACTCCAACCTCTTATGGTCAAGTGCTTTTCTCAAAGTTTAGATGAGTAATTCTCAGAATTGATGAGAAGAAAGAAAGATAATTCAAGTTATCGGGAGAATCATCTAAATCAACTCAAAGTCTTTGGAAAAGAGCTTGGAAAGCATCGAGTTGAAGATAGGAGAGCAAGGAAATGGAAAGATGAGGATTTGCAACTAAGTAAACCTCTCGGCACCGAGAGGAACCTCTCGGTACCAAGAGGTTTTTATGTCTAATTGGGCCATTATTCTCAGTGGTGACTTCTTAGACTAGTCTCTGGACTTCGATGTAAGCGGGCTGCTGAACCTATGTAGCCGTTTCTCCATAAATACCAGCCCTACTGCAACTTAAGAGGGGCCTTCTCCATCTTCACTCTGATTCGCACTTTGCTTATTCTTCACTCTTATCTTGTAACGACCCGTAAAATTTAATGGTTTTAAAAGTATATTTAACTGGAAATTTGTGAAATTTTAAACAATAAAATTTGAAATTAAAAATTTATTATTTGGAATACGTCTATTTTAATATAGCAACTGATAAATTTTCATCTGATAATATTGAAGTTTATTTTCCGGTAAAATTTCATTTAAAATCAAACCGGTTAATAACAGTGAATTTAAAAGTTTTCCGAAACCAAAATATGTCAACAGGAGAAAATTTATTCAGATCATTCTGAATCAGACTGCGAAATTCGTTTTTCCAAATTTTGACTTCTATTGCTCCGTTTATCTTAATTCTGGCAAAATAGCAGCATTTCTGGTACCAATTATCGACTTTTGATCGGATGATCGTACCACTAATATTTGTATACCGTTTTGATCGTCACGTCATGCTGATCTCCATGGTATATTCATTTGCTTGTTTCGGCGTCCGATGGACAACGGAATCTGTAAAACAGTTCACCGTAGCGGTACCGTATCCGTGACCTTTTGTTTTCTATTGCCTTTCAAAACTTTAGCCGTGCTTTCCAAACAACAGAATTTATTGCTTTAATGACTTTTCAACATTCTATTTATTATTGGTTGCCGTTTCAATATTTAATTATTTCATACGTTTCGATATACACGTTTCATTTCTATCTGGTCCGTTCATTCTCCTCTGGTTCCTGCAATATATTTTTCTATCGCTGGAATTTTTTTTTTTTCTTCTCTGTAAACCATCATTTTTCCCTCAACCCCTCTCCTATTTTTCTTTCCCCTTTTGCTTAGCCTACTGCCTCCATTTTTCTCAGCAGCCCCAAGCCTACCTCCTCCGTTGGATCCGCCTGTGCCATCCTATCACCCAGCTCCGCCTCGCCCAGTCTTCCACCGTTCTTCCCTCTCCCATCCACTTGACACGCTCGTCCTCCCAAACTCCATCTCGCCTACATCAGAGGGCCCACTCCGCCCTTGTATCGTTTGCACCGCCCTCACCCTATGGCCTCCCCTCTTCTCACATGTCATACCACCCCACGCATCCCGCATCACCCTCCAGACTTCACTCCCTCCCCATGCTTTGACTTTACAACTGAACCCAAGATCGCGGCATCGCAACCCGACCCTCCTTCCTTGCTGCATCGTCCAAGCCTTCAAACCCTCGCCTAGAACCACCTCCTCCCTCTCCCCTCTTTGCCGCAACCTCCTCCTCACCCTTCCACCTAGCCTATACCACCTCGACCCGACCTTCATCCTGCCTCGCCCAACCCACGTTCATCCGACCTGCATCCTTCTCCCACGCCGACTCCAGCAACAGCGACCTCCGCCTCCACAAAGTCACTTCCAGTCTCCATCGCCGTGCCACTCCTTTGTTCGTCACTGCCTTCCCGGTCCCAGCCTATTTCCTTGCTTCCATCTTATACCTTTCCAGTCGGCCTCTATCTATCTGTAAGTGTATTGATTTTTTATTTATTTATTTTTTATATATGCATTGGTTTATAAAAGTGTAAAAGGATGTTTATATATATACCACTCGCTGTGAAGACTTAGTAACATTTATATGAATGTTTCGAATCATAAGTTTGTATAGTTTTAGAGTATAGTTGAAAATAGTTTGATAATTTCATACAGCATCTTTTATATTACATGTATACTATATTATAATTTTTTTTGTATCATATTACTTTTTTCCAGTGAATTATAGTATAAGTTGGGCTTGCTGTTATGTGTTTCGTTTTAATATGCATGCCGAACGTAGTATTTTTGGCTAGTTATATATACCTATATATATATATATATTTTTTTTGATTTTACATAACATCTATATGTTGTATGAATATATACGTATATTTTAAGTATGAAAGGTTTATGATTAATAAAGTATACATATTTTGTTTACTTGGTCTGCATGTGTTCTTGGATTTGCTGTAATATACTTTCGTACGAGGCTTTCAAATGTTATATATCTAGTCAATTTATGCGTAGCCTATTACACTAGTTTTATGAGTTTGCATTTTTTTGGTTTAGGATAAAATGTACTGTTAATTTATATAAATTTACATAAATAATAATATTATTTCAATTTCATTGTATATAGGAAATATATTATTTAAAAACATTAATTCTAATTTACTATGATATTTTAATATTTGTTTAAAAAAATCTATTTCATAATGATAATAAATTGTTGTCTACATCAAACTGATTCTGATTCAGTTCATCAATTCTTATCTATCAGCTTGTCAAATTCGTGTCAATTATGCTTTGTTTGGAATTCGTGCTTGGATTCGTATCTCAACTCCTTTGTCTATCATCTAGCCATGAAAGGTGAGCAATCATTCACGATTAACGTTCTTGTATTTATTAAATTTGATTTCAATTGAAATGACAATTGAAATATGATGCTGTAGTTATTTAAATTGTTATATATGCTATTATCTGTATATGTTCACCTGCGACATTTGACACCAGTATCTAGTATTTATATGCCTGTTATTACTATTATCTGTATATGTTCACCTATGACATCTGACACCAGTATCTGTTATTTATATTGATGATATATGCCTGTTGTTATATTTTATATTATCTGTTATCACTCTGCAAGTTCCCTGTTAGTATAGAATTCACTATGGGTTGAAATGATACATACCCGAACGGACTTTAGAATAGGAGAAAATCGTTATGGGTTGAAATGATAAACCCAAGCGATTTTCATTTGAATTGAAATTGGGATTACGGGTCGAAATGATATCTACCCGTATATATTTAAATTTCGGATTGAAATGATAAATATCCGTATCACTTAACCATATGATGTATATATACAGACACCGTTGGTCCATATATATAAATATTTTGAAAATGAATTTTATGGTTTTGGAAAGAAATATATGGTTTTAATAAATGTTGAGCCTTAAATTATTTAATTTAAATTAGGATGGATTTAATACATATGAGATGTTTAAGTATAAAAATTATATTTCAAAATAGATTTTGGTAATGATTTGAATAAGTTAAGGTTGGAAAGATAATTTATTAATTAAACCAATTTGAAACTTATTGAAATTGAGATTTAAGATATGATTTATAACTTGGGTTTTATTTAAATAATTTAATGAATAATTCTTGCTTAAATAAATTTAAGAAAATATTTAGTAAAAATGAAATGTAAGGCTAGTTAGATGATATTGAGTTTATTAAGTGAATATTCCCTGATTAAATAATAATGAAGTTAAATCAAGAGCTATATGAAACTGTTAAATCTAACTTTGGAAAATGTTGAGTATTAAAGCTTTGAAATATATTGAAAATTAAATGGTATATTTAGAACTGAATTAAATTGATGAATTGAGCTTTGAATAAATTTGAATCTGGAATTTGAAGTTGATTTGAATCGATTTGCCAGACTTGAGGAAATTTTAAATACTTCCCTTTTTAAATCATTTAATATATATATATACTATTTTGGAAAATAGATATATTTGAAATGAAATGATATGTGGGTTTTGAAGTATAAATTAAATTTAAATGACTACGGTGTTATAATGTATATTTCCATCTTGTAGATAGTTCTGAAGATCCTTAGAGGATGGTTATCCCAAACATCCTTTAAGTTACTTGTATTTCAGTTGATATTTCACTTGAGTTGGACTTATTTATATAAGAATGTTAATCCTGACTCGAGTGTTTTTTGTTTTGCTTTACGCTCGGGTCAGACCGAGTGATACAACATTTGAGACTCATCCTTGGAGTTTGGAGCTTCCTTTGGAGATCCAACTATCGCCTCAGCTTTCAGCTCTTCTAGTTGATTTGTCCAGAGAAGTCATCTGTTGTACTGGAGACTTCACTACATTTGAGATATTCTGTTGTATTTTATTTCTAACTCTGATGTTTATATAGTAGCTTCATGAACTACTATTTTATCTATTCCGTTGCGTATTATTGTATTACTCTGTATCTGTGATTCTGTGATTGATTTATTTACTGCATATGCTGAGTTTTGCCAAATTTAAATTAACAATCTGATATTTTGAATTATTCAAGTCAGACATGTGTGGATTATTGTCGATTTGAATGGTCCAAAATATCGAGTCGTTACATATCTCCTTCCCCAAATATACTCTAGAAACTCCATTGTAAATCTGAGATCTACTAGATTATGGTCAGATATGATAAAGTTAGATGTAATCTGGGGAGAAAACGACTAATAACAAAGATTAAAGTGGACATAGGCCAGAGAATTCGTCGAACCACTATAAAAGTTGCGCTCTAACAGCCTGCACTTTCGGACACATCGATCCAAAGCCTGGTGTGATTTTCGTACCCACGTCATGCAAAGAAATACGGGCTGTTGGGTTTTTAAAACATTATAGAGCATAATTATAAGGGTAAGTTTTAAGACATTCTACACTTTTATATCTCACAGCGGAAAGAAATAAAATATAAGTACTGAGAAATAGACATTTAAGAAAATAGTCTCCAAAATACTTTATTTTCCATTTACACCATTTCAAAGTACAACTTATATTTTATAGACTTTAAATACAATAAATAACTACATGATGGATAAAAAGAATACGAGAGCCCTAACGTGAAGCTCATTTCTTCACGTACTATGCCCAATCAACTGCTAACATGTCATCCTGTGATAGGGGAAAATAGAATGGAGGGAGTGGGTCAGACAAAAGTACGGTGAATAAGTCCAAGTTTAATATGTGATGATCATATGTAGTTACTTCAATACTATTACAGATGATATAGGGTGTGAAACAAGTGTCCGTAAATTTCTAAGATATGTTACCTAAGGGTTATTGTCTAATACATTCCTGCACTACAATTTGTGTAGGCTAATATAATGGATCGAACTAATGATCGAATTTCACGTCTAACGATCAGCCATTACTCCTAGAGCTACTCAATGTAAACAATGTCGCTAGGCCACTAAAACATGTAAACACCGCCATAATGCTACTAAACGCGGAAACACTGCCCCTTGGCTATTAACCATGAAAACACCGCCATTGGTCTACTGTGGGTTAAATTCCCACTACTATCACTGCCACTATGCTACTATAAGCTAATCTCCCACTACTATCATCGCCACTAGGCTACTGAGAACGATTCCCTTTCACTACGCTTGGAGAGGAAGAACTCGAAATGCTGACCCATTGGAATTTCTCACTGTCTGCATTCTCTTACACTCCTCAATCATAGTGTTGACCTCTTATTGCACGCTCCGAGTCCTCCTTTCTAATTGTATCACATGCATCAGGAATTTGTGAATACTGGGACCTTCTGTTGTGTCAGACCCACTACATCAGGCATCCATACCAGCAGCACGCCCACTATTGGAGCATCTTGTGAGTGCCAATTGTGAAAATACATCGTCTCGAATCGATTTCTATCCTAAATTGTGTAAACAACATTTACCCGACACCGCTACAGCCCAGTGCCCGCTTATAGGGAACTAACTTCCCTACAAGTCCTAACATGCATTTAATTTCCCTTGAATAGGCCCACAACAATTCACATTATATATAAATTTTGGGCCTTAGACCGAGGTTCAATTTGCCAATTTTTAATATGAACGATCAACCACTGTTCCTCTACAATCGACCTCTATAGGTCGAATGCTGGGGGTCCAGGATCGGCCGTTCATAAACAAAAATTAGGATTTCTTCCTGTTTCGATTTTCAGTTGTTTATCTCCCTGATTCAATTCGTTAATGGTATTTATTTTACCCTAATCCCAGTCTAAGAAAAAGTTTGCAATTGAGTTTATGGTTTGTTGATTTAGGGTTCCAATTTCAAGAGAGAAAAAGGATTTAGATTCAAATCTAGGGTTTAACCATATTCAATTTAAAGTTTTCTAACACCCTAATCAATTACAATAGTTTAAACTAACTACAATAACAAAACTTAACAAATTTTTTCCCACTTACCTTAAACCTATGCTTTTCCTATTGCTTTGCTTGAGAATTCCTCCTCTGAATGCTAGCTTCGTTTGTCCCGTCTAGATCCAATTGCTTGCACACTTTTAGGTTGGTTTTATTTTGATTTTTAAGAAGATTTAGGATTAGAAGAGAGGTTGGATTTTACAGAGTTTTGTTACAGTAAACTTTTCTATTAGTTTTAGGATTACCTTTGATTCCAATTTATAGAGATTAGTGGTGAATTTATGACGTTGATTTGGGCTAGAGAATATTTTACTAACATCATATCCGGTCGTCATAACTTCGACATGAAGGAATAATTAGAACCATCGAACAATGTTTCCAATCATGCTTCAAGTTTCCTACGTTTCCAAGTATCATGGTCGACCCAAGGAAGCCTATGGTTGACCACTATAGGTCGACCATTCAAAGGTGGGGGTCGATCCTTAAATATTTTTTTGCTTTTTGTTTTTATTTTATTTCAAATCTTTCCGTGCTCGCAACTTCTCCATACGAACTCCATTTTCGAGGCATTATATATGAAAATCATCTAGAAAATCGTTCGGAAAATCGCTACAAATGTAATGACGCAAGTTTCGTACCCAAATTTGAACATCTGTGGAAAAAAATTTAGTTCTTGTTTTAAATAAATTTACTTTACTTATTAAATTGTTGATTAAATCCAGTTAAACTTTCTATTAAATTCCTGGGGTGTTACATATGTCTCCTTTTCTACTTTTACCTTTATTTTATTAGAATTGATGCTTTCATATGATATTTGGATGTTGGTGCCATTTTTGGCATCAACACTATTTAAAGACAAATTTGTTGAGACATATTTCCTGCTAAATATAGTAATTCATATGTATGTATATATGTATGTATGTATGCATTTATGTATATTTGTATTTGTGTGTGTTTATATATCCATGTTTAATGTTGTATTAACCACTAACTTTCTTTATTAGTGCTTATGGGAGTAAGGCACAAGGCAATTTAATGGTGCGTAACTACGACGTTTTCTGAAGGAATTAATTAGTCACCTGCATGAAATTCTTCATAATTTATTATATTATCACCCACAATTTAAATTGCTCAAAATTAATTTAGCTGTAGCGATAAACATGATAAACATGTTAGTTATTGCATTTCTTACTCTTCATTCTGACATAAAGATTCAAATTTCTTCATTCTCACATAAAGATTCAAATTTGTGCTATATGTATGTATGTGTGTGTATCCACGTGTGTATTTATTTTTCTTTGTTTTTACCATTTTTGATCATAATAACTTTCCCTTTCATTATGCATTACCTTTCGATTATGGTAATATTTCTACACTAAAAATTGCTAAATTCAATAGTTTTTTTTGTTATTGGGCTTAAAAAATGGCTTCTTTAAGCTACAAAATCAATGTTCCTTTGTAGAAGTTTATTTTAGGGGGTTAGTCTTTATATCACTTGATGCTACTTATCGTTAATAAATGTTCACTGTCTATAACTGGAATCAACTATAACACAAAATAAAAGTTAGTTTCTTATATCTATTCAAAGTTTTAAACCCTACATTATCTTAGAAAAATTTCTCATTTATTATTCTACATGTAAATGAGGAGTCGCTATGATAATGTTATAAGTGAACATGGTTTTCTCTGAAAAGGACAAAACTATACCTTCGTTCATTAATCTCAACTTTGGAAAAGAATATGTGGTGCAAATATTATCAAATAAGAGTTTGAGTAAACATGTGTTTAACTATACAGGTAATATAGAATCAAAGGGCTATCAACATGTTATCTAAATAGTGCAAGCTACTCATTTATTGTTTACCAATACTGATGAAAAGAACCACATACAAACATGTACTGAAAAAATCAGAAAAAAAAATTAGTGAACACTTATGCAGGAACCGCATACCTTTCACATGTAAAATAAAGCATATGAACACTAACCGATGTATAGCTTAAATGAAAATACACTTTCCGTGATTTTTATCATACTTTTAGTTTGTGATAATAACTAAAATAAATATACACTTGCTTCAAGTTTGTGGTGTATTGACTCATAATACTGATGAGATGCACAATTTTAATTATTGGAGATATCATAGATGATGAGGATTCTTGTAAAGGCTCGTATCTCCGTACCCTTTGAGTCGACAAAAACTACACGTGTCCAACTCAAAATGAACGGAAATATGAATCTTTAGAGGTGAAGAAGAAAAGGATAGAAGGAAAGAGAAAGAACAACACATAATATCTCACAATCGCAGCGGAACAATATATAATAGATAACAACATATCTTTATAAAGAAGAACTATAACTGTTTTTATACATATCATCATCAGAGTACAACAATCATCAAATCAATTTTGGACAGTTATTGTAACTTGTCCTCACTAGTGCTGACTATACAGTCTACACACACGACGGAAAATAAATCAAGTACGTAGATACGCCTGGGTCTCCTCCAGCTCGTCTCCTGAGCTCTATAGCATTCTAACCTGAATTTGTAATAGTCGGTCTGACTCGAGCATTATAATAAAATAACACCCGAGTCAGTCTGAAAAACCAGCGTGAGAAATCTCACTCAATTTGAATTATTACAGTTATTAAAATCCTTTGAAAAACAAAGGTATCTCGTAAAACCACGTCACACATAAACACGACGGGCTTTTACCTTACGATAACCAAAACACTTTTATAGAAAATCCTATGATATTATAATAGTGTCTAAGTACAAATACTTATTAAAATAGCCAAAATTGTTACATTAATTAAATTCTAGCATACTAGACCAGCTTTTAAGTTACATAGCTTAATAAATAAAATTTTCCTTTTAAACTAAATTAACTTCTCGATATTTTTTTTTTAAATTCCAATAACCAATTTCAATTTATAAATCCCTCTCGATTCACAACACCTCTATTTCATTCCGATTTCCTAACCATTCTCACTATTTTTCCCAAAATCCATTTCCATATCCCGATATAAATTCACACTATGAAATTATATTCCCAGTTTATTAACTAATATCATTTCCCTTATTTATAAACATCATTTATAAATTTATAAACTCCTTTGGGTTTTACTTGTTTATAAAAATTAATCTCATTTATAAAATCTCATTTTAAAAATCCATTTCTTAATAAACTCCATTTATTTTTCAAATCTATTTATAATATCGATTTCAACTTCTTTTCCATAAATCCTGAAATATCACTTAAGAATCCACTATTAAAAACCCTTTATATAATTTATTTTCAAATCTCTAATTTAAAACATTTTATGAATCGTTAAGTACAACTCCAAATCAAATTTATTATTTTATCCAAATCAATTTCTTTTAAAATAATCCAAATTTTGATATAAATATTTTTATATTCAAAATCTCCTTTTAAATTACTTCAAATTCCATAAATAATATTTATGGATTTAAATTACCAAAATTTAGGTCAGTGCTACTATAGCATCCAAATATTCAAATCACACAACAATCTATAACAGATTATTCAATATATCATATATCACTATATACGAAAATAAAAATCAACATTTTGAGGAATCCAGTTGGATCCCTCCAACCTGTCTCCCTGCATCCACAGATGTTAGATAACATAAAAATACCAATCCCACTTTGAGGGGGATATCGCGGTATATAAGGTCATCCACTATTATGCGGGGCGCATAAGGTCTCATCCGCTCCAATGGCGGGAAATATATCCAACTACTAATATATACTACTATATATATATATAACATCCAAACTGATAATAATTTATAAATTCAACCAGCATCCAGTAATTAATTTTAATTATTATCAATTAAATCCAACAATCCAAAAAGAGTGAGATTTACTCACCTTGATTTTTAATTTGCTAATCGTTCCAATTTAATTTCTTTTGCTCAGATTCCGCAACTACGAATCCTATACGACTGATTCCGTGCGATTTAACCTCGTATGAGAAGTTATAAATTTTATAAGTTAACGATTTTAAATATAATTAATAAATTAATTCCTTAATTTCAAATTAAAACTAATTACCCTCGTCATACTTCTTCCAAGCAGCGACTTCAAACCTAGGAGCGCGATCTTCCTTTTTTTTATACATCGCGTATGAACACGAATCACTCGCAGCCTGCTGAGACCACCGCCGACCTCCTATGTCGATCGCCATCCCCATACACGCGCATGCGATTTCGAAATCGAAGTCCAAACCCTAACTGCTTTTCGCACTTCCCTACCACTGCCTCGCGCGCTCCACTGCCTCCGATGATGGACACGGCCTACCGCTCCGCCCTACGACCAACCCTCCATCGCGACATCGATTTCCCCATGCACCTCTCATCGTCGATGGTCTTAGCGCCATCCCATGCGGCTGCAATTTTTTTTATAAACTAGAAATCGCGATTCAGTCGAGTGAGAGAATTTTTTTTATTTTCGTCTTCGATTTCTGAATTGAAAACGAACGAGGGAATGAGGGCCGGGTTTTTAAAAACTAAGGGGGAAAAGGTTCGTACGCGTAGGGTGGCCGTACAGATATAGGGTGGCTCGTGGGTGAGTAGGTCGGCTAAAAGTTTGACCCCTGATTGACTTATAATTATTTAAATATTCGAAATACCTCGTTTGCATATCTCGAAATTTCCAACCCCTATTGAGGCATGCCTCCTGGTGTTCCCAATGTTATAACCCTATTCCGAATGCAATGGAACAAATTCCGAGGCCTAATTCAATCGTATGCGAAAGATAGCTTTTTAAATCGATAATTTTTAATTAAATTAATCCCGTGCGTTTTCAGCTTGTACGACCAAACGGTAACTCCAAACGCTACGAAATTCAAAATCCGATAATAATACACTATGACGGACCCAATGGAACTAGTTTCATCGAATTCCGAGACTGTGCCCTAGATTGCTACTTTAACGCGTCGATTAAATTGACAATTTCAAAATTGACGAAATCGCTTTAAATTCCAGTTTTGAAAACTTACTAACTCAATTATAACTCCAATAGAATTTATATCAACATTAGAAATCGTTTTGATTCATATTCAACTCCAATTTCAATTATTCACCATTTCCGTATTACAATAAATCATTATATTTGAAATTTAAATTCATTTTCTAATTTCAATTGTAACGACCCGTAAATTTCAACCGTTTTAATAACGTAATTAGTTGAAATTTTGTGAAATTTTAAACGATAAAATTTTGAAATAAAAATTTGATATTTGGAATACGTCTTGTTAAACATAGCAACTGGTAAATTTTCGTCCGAAAATATGAAAGTTTATTTTCGCGCGTAAATTCACTTCAATTCAATCAGCTAAAAAACGTTGAAAAGAAAATGTTTTCGAAACCTAAATATTTTTACATAGAAAAATTCCAAACCATCTTCTGAGCAAGATTTCAGTTTGTCGTTTTTCCAAATTTGGACATCTTTGGCTCCGTCGATCTTATTTTTCAGTGATTTTCTTGCATTTTACGCTAGTTGGAAAAAATTCGAATTTTTATAAATTCAATCATACCACTAATATCTATATGTCGTTTTGATCGTCTCGTCGTGCCGATTCGCGTAGTATATTCGTGTCCGTATTTCGGTGATCGTTACTCGACGAAAACTATGAAACCGATAGCTGTATCGGTTACGAAATTTCAATTTTTGATTTCTGGGCTAAACCCAACAGCCACTGGTATTGATTATTTTTGAATTCCAATGCGTGACTTTTTATGGTTCCAACTGTTCATCATTTTTAACTCTTCAAATTTTTGTGTGCTTTCATTTGTCTCCGGTTACCAACAACTATGGGCTATTACTGTTTTCGGAAATTTAAATAACTCGCGTGAATGGAGGTTAGGGATATGAGAAGCCATCCTTTGATATTAATGTAGCCTATTTACTTTCCATAACCTACCTACCACACGTATTCTATTCCATCTTTTCCTACAAATTGAAATATAATGTAAAATAAAAGGAAATGAAGTTTGTATTTACTTCTTATTGCCAGCACTTCCTCCTTGGGTCTGACCTTCTTCCCTCTGCCATATTTTTCCTTTCTTTTCCATTGCCTAACCCATGACAGCCTCACACCCCTTCCTATTACACGCACACACGTGAGGTCTTCTAGGTCTCAACTGCCATTCCTCACCACATCGAACTGACCCACCACCCTCCTCCAAGCGTCCCTCCACCGTACAACCTCCGCTAAGCTGCCATCTTCTTCTCACGCAACAACCCATCCCACGAAAACCTCACCTAGCAACCTTCCGCCTTCGCCTAACCTCCGCCATCTCAGATCCACCAACTCGCTCGGCCCTCCGCCTCATGCCCAGATTTCAATGCCGACCGTGCTCCAGCCTTGCATGACGCCCCACTTCCAAATTCCAACGACAAACACGGCCGCGCCAAGCACCGCCTTCTATCGAGCAACAGCCGCTCGCCGTTCCAGACCATCGACTAGCTCGACTTCCGCCGACCCCATCTTCTTCCGACTTCCTCCACAGTCGGCCTCTGCCTTCAACTTACAGCCATCTCCGTTCTAGCTCACTCTAGTATAACATAGGTAATATATATAAGTGAGATATAATGGTTTATATATACATGATTTTGTTTTGGCAAACTGTTATCTTGAAGTATAAAAAAAAATTCGACCTATTAAAATACGTATAAGGTTGGATATGTAATTACATGTAGTGTAAAATTATTTGCTGTTATATAAGTTTGTCTGTATATATATAAGTTAAAGTTTACATAGGTAGTATTTTTGTATATAAGAGTATTGTTTACAAATCAAGCTTGTTTCTATATAGTATAAAGTTATACAGTTTAGTTGATATGTTAAATTTATATATATGTGTTCATGCTAGTTGTATGTATGATTGTCTGTTGAGTTTTAAAGGTATAAAGTATAATAGTTGGCTCCTATTATATATTGCTTTGGGTTTTGTTTATAACTTCTAGTACAACTCGTATAGGTTTGGTTTTGATATAAGTAAACATTGGTTTTATGATAATTATATAGATAGTTTGTCTGTTGGTTTCAAAAAAAAAAAAAACTTGTATGTATTAGCTTATATAAAATTTTCAATATATATCCTTTGATTTAAGAAAATGATGGGTCTGCTTTGCTATGTTGGGTTTTATCCTAGCTTGATTTGTACGTATTTGTTTATTAGTTATATAACATGAGTCAGGTATTAATATAGAAGTATATTAGTTATTATATTAGTATAATATATTAATAAGTACAGGAATGTATATTTCATAAAACAGTTTTCGAATTTACTTACATATATTATAAGTTGTTGGGTAAAATATTGAACAGGTGTAAGTTTTAATGGTATAGTTTTGTTTATTTTCGGTTACATTGATGTTTAAGTAAATATACACTTAGAGTACAAACAGTATATTGCATTTGAGAAGCAGTGCATTCATTGTTAAAAGTATTGCTATACAGTGTTTTAAAGTATACAATATAATATACGAATAAAGTTTTATTGTTATGAAAATATATAAAGTTTAGGTGTTGTTGAAGTTTTGCTATATATAGGTTGGAATTTTGCTTACGGTGCACTTTAATGTATTGGATTATTAATAGTTAAATATTTTATACACTATAAAGTTGTTCTGTCATTTTATAAAAATAAAAAAAATAGATGTCAGTTTTATATGTGTACTAGTTATGAAATCTTGGGTTTGGTCATATATTGGTTGCGTAGAATAGTTATATAGGCTGTTTGCGTAATTGTTTATAAGCATATATTCATTTTACTTTTATTTTTATACTATACAAATACTCCGTTTTATATGTGTTTATTATTATTCAAAATAACATATGTTAAATTAATATTGATTTCATGGAAATAATAATAATAATATGTTTAGCGTTGTTGTTCTATCAACTTTATTCTGATTTGTTTTATTGATCCTGTTATCAGCCTTGTCCGTCGTGCCTGTTTGTTTCACTAAATCGTGTCCGTCTAACGTTGTTTGGAATTCGTGTTGGATCCTCAATTCGCTTCCATGTCCATTCGTCTCTAACCTCGAAAGGTGAGCACTCACTCACGATTAACGTTCTTTTATTTATTAAATTTGATTTCAATTGAAACGACAATTGAAATATGCTGCTGTTAGTTAATTACACTGTTATATATGCTATTACCTGTATCAGTTCACCTGTGACATCTGACACCATTATCTGTTAATTATTTATGCGATGATAATACAGTTTGGTTGATAATTGATTGATTGTTGATGTTTATATTGGATGTTGAATTGTTAATGTTAAAATGATAAATAGTATGAAATTGAACTTGATATAGGATAATTAAATGTTAAATTTGATTAACTGACATTTGTATAATATGACCCCTTTAACTGTTAAATTTATTGACACGTAGGATTGTTAACTACACCTTGAACCATCAATTGTATGTTGTTTAAACTGATGATGTATGAAATTGTAAATAGATGACAAGTGGAAACTGTAATGTAATAATCTTTAATCTATATGAAATGATAGTGTAGATTCTAGAAATAATTATATTAATTCGTACAAATAACAATGCGAATTAATACGGTTATTTCGGGATTATTTAAATTGATTATTGGATTGTTATTGTTCGTTGTTATTGCTTGTTTATTTACTTTGACACCATCCCAGTTATCACACTGCAAGTTCCCTTTGTTATGTTTTGATTTTGAATTTAATTGGAATCGGGTTGAAATGATAAATACCCAAATTGGACTTTGACCTAGGATAGAGAATTAAATAAACCCGATTGGTCAATAATTTGATTTAAAAGTAAACGAAGATTTTATTTGAATAAAAATATGGTTTTGAAATGAAGTTGAAATTTGGATTTTGATGAAAGGAAAATGTTAATAATCTAAAACGAAATATTAACGATGTAATTGATGAAAGTATATTGTTTAATTTGAGAAATGATTTGATAATTAAGTTTGAAATTAAAATCAAGTTTGAAATTAGAATTAAGTTTGAAATGATTAAACTTTGAAATGATTTAATAATCAAGTTGGAAATTATAATTTAGTTTGAAATTATTAAACTTCGAAATTATTTAATAATTAAGTTTTGAATTATTTAATACTTAAATAAGATTAAATTATTTAATGATTAAATTGAATTGAAGTTCTTTAATAAGAAAAATTAAACTTTTGAATAAGTGAATTTTACTTCGTAAATAATTGAAATTGAGTTTCTTTATTAATTAAGTTTTGAAAAATTATTTAAGTAAGTAAATAAGTGAAATTGAATTTCTTTATCAAGAAATAAAAGGTGATTTATTGAAATTAATATAAGACTTGAAATGTAAAGAACTTGATTTGATGAATTTAATTTAATTAAATTTGTAAGTTTTGATATAATGAAATTGAATTTAAATAATGGATTTAATGAATTGGAAATTAAATGGAAATTGTTTTGAATGATAAAGTAACTTAACGAATATTGAATGAAATTGATAAATGAATTTAAATTGATTTGAATGTTAAATTAAATTAATTTAAATGATTTTCGAAATGAAACTTATATACGAATTTGAATCAATATTTGAATTGTTTTAAATAGAAATTGATATTGAATTATAAGATTTTGAAATGATGATTTGGAAGTTTTGAAACGTAAAATTTCGGAAATTGGTTTAGAAAGACAAATGAAATATTGATTTACGAATTGAAATTGAAATTGAAATTGATTTGGTTTTGAAATAAATAAACGACCAATCGGTGTAATAATTACGAAAGTTATTAAAGAGACCGGAATTCGGTTATGGATATACTCTCTATCTAAACCGAAAACCACTTTAATAACTATATGCGGAGTGATGATCCAGAATGAAGTGGTTGGAATGATGTACGTGTTGACTGAAGAAAGAGAACGATAATGGATAGCCTTGACACTTGTGTCAAATTGGAAATGACAAAAACAGGAGCTGTGCCGGGCCAATGGAGGATTGATACCTCAAGTGGACACACTTCTTCGAACTACTTATACTTATTGTCGATTGGTGCACCCTTGATTTTTGGGAGTGTTGTCTCACGGTGTTGCGGGCGCTGCGGCGTTGCGTTCTCACCAGCCCGGATCAGGCGAACGGTAGTATCACTACCTTGGGTATAGCCTCATGTGCCTTGTCATACTTGTATTCCATTTATGCGCGACCACTACGATTTTGATTTGTACCTTGAGTATATGGATTGCCCTCTGGTGACTTCCGGTTTTGGGGAAACTACGGTCTTGTATATACTTGTGGGAATAAAAATGTGTTAAGGGTGGAATGGGCCATGACTTAACGCTATTTTGATATCTTTATATTACTGATAGACATTATCTACTTAGCGTACATTACTACCTAGTAGATAGTTTAACGGATCCTTAAAGGATGGTGATTCCAAACATCCTTTAAGTTGCTTGTATTTCAATTGCTATTTCACTTGAGTTGGATTTATTAATATAAGAATGTTAATCCTGACTCGAGTGTCTTGTGTTTTGCTTTACGCTCGGGTCAGACTGAGTATACCAGTATTCGAGACTCACCTTTGAAGTTGGAGCTTTGCTTGAAGATCCAGCCATCTATCCAGCTTTCAGATATTCGATGATTCCAGTGATGTATTCTGATTTGTATCTATTACTCTTCCGTTGTATCTAGTTTAACTCTGATGTATCGTATTACTCTTCTGTTGTAAACTCTGATGGATTTTATATATTCATATAGTAGCTTCATGAACTACTATCTCTTTTAATTCCGCTGCACTTATTACTCTGTGTCTATGATCTGTGATTATTTATTTACTGTATATGTTCAGTTTTGCCAAATTTAAATTAACAACGCGGTATTTTGAGCAATTCAACTCCGGCATGAGTGTCTACCTATACACTTATAATGGATGCGAATGGTTCAAAATGGCGGGTCGTTACAGTTGGTATCAGAGCTTTGGTAACTCTAGGCAAAACTAAACATATAGGGTAAATGTATTTACAGAATCACTCTCATTCGAGTTTCAATCTCTTTCTTTCGACTCGATTTCTTTGAAATTTGGAACGTTCCCTACGGTTCCAAATTTCATTCGTGTCCCTCACTGTTCGTCTCCTTTCAATTCTGGAGCATTACATAACTCCACTTCGAATGACCCTTATAGTGGATCGGCGATCTCGCCAATCTTCGAATGATTCGTAAAGGAGCAAAACTCCTTTACAATAAGCATTGATTTACCGGAGATTTCTGTATCCTCGGTCTATGATGCTATCTATTCCCTGCTATACCTGAATTCCATCTCTTGAGATCGAGTGTTGATTTACCTCGGAATTCAGCATCGATTTTATTCTTGAAGTTACGGACGACCCGGTTAAGGTTGCCCGTGAATTAAATAAACTTACCCATCTCCCGATTCTGTTATTGAATCATCTTATCTTTTCTTTCGAATTTGTCTTCGAATCAGATTTCCCTTTGATTTGAGTCCATCAAATTTGAAACCCTATCCTTATTTTGAAAATCCATTCTTGTATCGTCGAGCGAGGAAGTGTATTTGTAAATTTATATTTAAAATGTTTTAAAGTATATTGTGTTGTTTGAGTTGTTGATGTTGATTTGGGTTTCCGATCGATTCGTCTGATCAACGCTATCGATAGGATTTCCAAAACACTTGAACAGAGCAAACTGACACAACATTGTTTTCAAATTTGGAAAATGAAATAAATTTGTTTGATTATATTGTGAAAAATAAGTAAAAATTTTCTGGAATTTAATAGGTTAATAAAATTGTTTGTTTGAAATAATAATATTTGATTTTCATTTATTGTTTTGTAAACCATTGACTATTGCATAATATAAATAGATGAATTTATAAACTTGGTTATAAATTGATTGGAATTTGAAATGAATTTAATTCAGAAATTTGAGAATTTAGTTTCCGATGATTTCGAACTTTGGTTTTAAAATTTTAAAGGATATATTATTGGAAGTATTTTCGAATAGAAATCGTTTCCAAAGAATTTTAAAATGTCGAAATCAATACTCTTCTCTTTGTCGCTGGAAAATAATTTCGGTGATGGCGGCCGCATCATCGACATTCATTTTCGAGTTTCGAAGTGGAGAAACCATTCTGTAACTTTGCTACGGTTTTGTTTTGAGAAAAAATATATTTTGATTTGAATTTCTTCAGTATATTTTGATTTATATATATATATATATATATGTATCTTATTTTAAAATTTAATTTGATTTGATATAAATATATTATATATATCTCTAAATTGTTTAAAGTTAATCGGAAATATAATTCTTAAATTTTGTTAAAAGAAGATTTTAATTATAAATAAAACCAAAATTTGGAATAAATATTTAAACTTGAATAATTGAATTGGGAAAATTTTATTGTATATTGTTCAACTGCATTCTAAGACGACTTACCTAAATTATTCAGAAGTTGAATATGTACTTGGATAATGTATAAGGTAAATTGAATTTATAAATAAAATTTGAGTGTTTATAATAAATGTTATACACCAAATTTTGATTATAAAGATGTTAACAGAGTTGGATAGGATAGTAAGTAAAACTCAGTTAATAATGAAATAAATTTGTTTTGAGAGAATTAATAAGTTTGTTTTGAAAGAATTAATAGATTGAAATTTTATCAACATATGCAAATACCTTGAATTTAAAAAGAAATTAATAGATGTAAATTAATTTAAATCGAAACTTTTATGGTTTGTATTAATTTATATGGGTTAAATATATGTAATAAGAGATATTAAGTGGAACAAATCTAATAATAATTTGGAATAAAGAAGAATTAGATTTGTTGAAGAAAATATGATTATAATAAAAGGCTATTCAAAATTTATGGTTTTAGAAATTGTAAATTGAAGAGAATTGGATAATAAGATAATGAATTTAGAAATAGTTGAGATTGATTTTAGTGAAATCAAATGGATTAAATCAATTATTAAATATCAATTAATTTAAATTTGAATTTATATGGTTTAAATTAAGTGTTATTTTATATTTCAAATCTGTTTTCTTTCTGGTTGTTTCTATTCTCCTACCTCGTTCCTTTTCGGGGACGAAAAGTTTTGAGTGGGGGAGAATGTAACGACCCGTAAATTTCAACCGTTTTAATAACGTAATTAGTTGAAATTTTGTGAAATTTTAAACGATAAAATTTTGAAATAAAAATTTGATATTTGGAATACGTCTTGTTAAACATAGCAACTGGTAAATTTTCGTCCGAAAATATGAAAGTTTATTTTCGCGCGTAAATTCACTTCAATTCAATCAGCTAAAAAACGTTGAAAAGAAAATGTTTTCGAAACCTAAATATTTTTACATAGAAAAATTCCAAACCATCTTCTGAGCAAGATTTCAGTTTGTCGTTTTTCCAAATTTGGACATCTTTGGCTCCGTCGATCTTATTTTTCAGTGATTTTCTTGCATTTTACGCTAGTTGGAAAAAATTCGAATTTTTATAAATTCAATCATACCACTAATATCTATATGTCGTTTTGATCGTCTCGTCGTGCCGATTCGCGTAGTATATTCGTGTCCGTATTTCGGTGATCGTTACTCGACGAAAACTATGAAACCGATAGCTGTATCGGTTACGAAATTTCAATTTTTGATTTCTGGGCTAAACCCAACAGCCACTGGTATTGATTATTTTTGAATTCCAATGCGTGACTTTTTATGGTTCCAACTGTTCATCATTTTTAACTCTTCAAATTTTTGTGTGCTTTCATTTGTCTCCGGTTACCAACAACTATGGGCTATTACTGTTTTCGGAAATTTAAATAACTCGCGTGAATGGAGGTTAGGGATATGAGAAGCCATCCTTTGATATTAATGTAGCCTATTTACTTTCCATAACCTACCTACCACACGTATTCTATTCCATCTTTTCCTACAAATTGAAATATAATGTAAAATAAAAGGAAATGAAGTTTGTATTTACTTCTTATTGCCAGCACTTCCTCCTTGGGTCTGACCTTCTTCCCTCTGCCATATTTTTCCTTTCTTTTCCATTGCCTAACCCATGACAGCCTCACACCCCTTCCTATTACACGCACACACGTGAGGTCTTCTAGGTCTCAACTGCCATTCCTCACCACATCGAACTGACCCACCACCCTCCTCCAAGCGTCCCTCCACCGTACAACCTCCGCTAAGCTGCCATCTTCTTCTCACGCAACAACCCATCCCACGAAAACCTCACCTAGCAACCTTCCGCCTTCGCCTAACCTCCGCCATCTCAGATCCACCAACTCGCTCGGCCCTCCGCCTCATGCCCAGATTTCAATGCCGACCGTGCTCCAGCCTTGCATGACGCCCCACTTCCAAATTCCAACGACAAACACGGCCGCGCCAAGCACCGCCTTCTATCGAGCAACAGCCGCTCGCCGTTCCAGACCATCGACTAGCTCGACTTCCGCCGACCCCATCTTCTTCCGACTTCCTCCACAGTCGGCCTCTGCCTTCAACTTACAGCCATCTCCGTTCTAGCTCACTCTAGTATAACATAGGTAATATATATAAGTGAGATATAATGGTTTATATATACATGATTTTGTTTTGGCAAACTGTTATCTTGAAGTATAAAAAAAAAATTCGACCTATTAAAATACGTATAAGGTTGGATATGTAATTACATGTAGTGTAAAATTATTTGCTGTTATATAAGTTTGTCTGTATATATATAAGTTAAAGTTTACATAGGTAGTATTTTTGTATATAAGAGTATTGTTTACAAATCAAGCTTGTTTCTATATAGTATAAAGTTATACAGTTTAGTTGATATGTTAAATTTATATATATGTGTTCATGCTAGTTGTATGTATGATTGTCTGTTGAGTTTTAAAGGTATAAAGTATAATAGTTGGCTCCTATTATATATTGCTTTGGGTTTTGTTTATAACTTCTAGTACAACTCGTATAGGTTTGGTTTTGATATAAGTAAACATTGGTTTTATGATAATTATATAGATAGTTTGTCTGTTGGTTTCAAAAAAAAAAAAAAAAAACTTGTATGTATTAGCTTATATAAAATTTTCAATATATATCCTTTGATTTAAGAAAATGATGGGTCTGCTTTGCTATGTTGGGTTTTATCCTAGCTTGATTTGTACGTATTTGTTTATTAGTTATATAACATGAGTCAGGTATTAATATAGAAGTATATTAGTTATTATATTAGTATAATATATTAATAAGTACAGGAATGTATATTTCATAAAATAGTTTTCGAATTTACTTACATATATTATAAGTTGTTGGGTAAAATATTGAACAGGTGTAAGTTTTAGTGGTATAGTTTTGTTTATTTTCGGTTACATTGATGTTTAAGTAAATATACACTTAGAGTACAAACAGTATATTGCATTTGAGAAGCAGTGCATTCATTGTTAAAAGTATTGCTATTCAGTGTTTTAAAGTATACAATATAATATACGAATAAAGTTTTACTGTTATGAAAATATATAAAGTTTAGGTGTTGTTGAAGTTTTGCTATATATAGGTTGGAATTTTGCTTACGGTGCACTTTAATGTATTGGATTATTAATAGTTAAATATTTTATACACTATAAAGTTGTTCTGTCATTTTATAAAAAAAAAAAAATAGATGTCAGTTTTATATGTGTACTAGTTATGAAATCTTGGGTTTGGTCATATATTGGTTGCGTAGAATAGTTATATAGGCTGTTTGCGTAATTGTTTATAAGCATATATTCATTTTACTTTTATTTTTATACTATACAAATACTCCGTTTTATATGTGTTTATTATTATTCAAAATAACATATGTTAAATTAATATTGATTTCATGGAAATAATAATAATAATATGTTTAGCGTTGTTGTTCTATCAACTTTATTCTGATTTGTTTTATTGATCCTGTTATCAGCCTTGTCCGTCGTGCCTGTTTGTTTCACTAAATCGTGTCCGTCTAACGTTGTTTGGAATTCATGTTGGATCCTCAATTCGCTTCCATGTCCATTCGTCTCTAACCTCGAAAGGTGAGCACTCACTCACGATTAACGTTCTTTTATTTATTAAATTTGATTTCAATTGAAACGACAATTGAAATATGCTGCTGTTAGTTAATTACACTGTTATATATGCTATTACCTGTATCAGTTCACCTGTGACATCTGACACCATTATCTGTTAATTATTTATGCGATGATAATACAGTTTGGTTGATAATTGATTGATTGTTGATGTTTATATTGGATGTTGAATTGTTAATGTTAAAATGATAAATAGTATGAAATTGAACTTGATATAGGATAATTAAATGTTAAATTTGATTAACTGACATTTGTATAATATGACCCCTTTAACTGTTAAATTTATTGACACGTAGGATTGTTAACTACACCTTGAACCATCAATTGTATGTTGTTTAAACTGATGATGTATGAAATTGTAAATAGATGACAAGTGGAAACCGTAATGTAATAATCTTTAATCTATATGAAATGATAGTGTAGATTCTAGAAATAATTATATTAATTCGTACAAATAACAATGCGAATTAATACGGTTATTTCGGGATTATTTAAATTGATTATTGGATTGTTATTGTTCGTTGTTATTGCTTGTTTATTTACTTTGACACCATCCCAGTTATCACACTGCAAGTTCCCTTTGTTATGTTTTGATTTTGAATTTAATTGGAATCGGGTTGAAATGATAAATACCCAAATTGGACTTTGACCTAGGATAGAGAATTAAATAAACCCGATTGGTCAATAATTTGATTTAAAAGTAAACGAAGATTTTATTTGAATAAAAATATGGTTTTGAAATGAAGTTGAAATTTGGATTTTGATGAAAGGAAAATGTTAATAATCTAAAACGAAATATTAACGATGTAATTGATGAAAGTATATTGTTTAATTTGAGAAATGATTTGATAATTAAGTTTGAAATTAAAATCAAGTTTGAAATTAGAATTAAGTTTGAAATGATTAAACTTTGAAATGATTTAATAATCAAGTTGGAAATTATAATTTAGTTTGAAATTATTAAACTTCGAAATTATTTAATAATTAAGTTTTGAATTATTTAATACTTAAATAAGATTAAATTATTTAATGATTAAATTGAATTGAAGTTCTTTAATAAGAAAAATTAAACTTTTGAATAAGTGAATTTTACTTCGTAAATAATTGAAATTGAGTTTCTTTATTAATTAAGTTTTGAAAAATTATTTAAGTAAGTAAATAAGTGAAATTGAATTTCTTTATCAAGAAATAAAAGGTGATTTATTGAAATTAATATAAGACTTGAAATGTAAAGAACTTGATTTGATGAATTTAATTTAATTAAATTTGTAAGTTTTGATATAATGAAATTGAATTTAAATAATGGATTTAATGAATTGGAAATTAAATGGAAATTGTTTTGAATGATAAAGTAACTTAACGAATATTGAATGAAATCGATAAATGAATTTAAATTGATTTGAATGTTAAATTAAATTAATTTAAATGATTTTCGAAATGAAACTTATATACGAATTTGAATCAATATTTGAATTGTTTTAAATAGAAATTGATATTGAATTATAAGATTTTGAAATGATGATTTGGAAGTTTTGAAACGTAAAATTTCGGAAATTGGTTTAGAAAGACAAATGAAATATTGATTTACGAATTGAAATTGAAATTGAAATTGATTTGGTTTTGAAATAAATAAACGACCAATCGGTGTAATAATTACGAAAGTTATTAAAGAGACCGGAATTCGGTTATGGATATACTCTCTATCTAAACCGAAAACCACTTTAATAACTATATGCGGAGTGATGATCCAGAATGAAGTGGTTGGAATGATGTACGTGTTGACTGAAGAAAGAGAACGATAATGGATAGCCTTGACACTTGTGTCAAATTGGAAATGACAAAAACAGGAGCTGTGCCGGGCCAATGGAGGATTGATACCTCAAGTGGACACACTTCTTCGAACTACTTATACTTATTGTCGATTGGTGCACCCTTGATTTTTGGGAGTGTTGTCTCACGGTGTTGCGGGCGCTGCGGCGTTGCGTTCTCACCAGCCCGGATCAGGCGAACGGTAGTATCACTACCTTGGGTATAGCCTCATGTGCCTTGTCATACTTGTATTCCATTTATGCGCGACCACTACGATTTTGATTTGTACCTTGAGTATATGGATTGCCCTCTGGTGACTTCCGGTTTTGGGGAAACTACGGTCTTGTATATACTTGTGGGAATAAAAATGTGTTAAGGGTGGAATGGGCCATGACTTAACGCTATTTTGATATCTTTATATTACTGATAGACATTATCTACTTAGCGTACATTACTACCTAGTAGATAGTTTAACGGATCCTTAAAGGATGGTGATTCCAAACATCCTTTAAGTTGCTTGTATTTCAATTGCTATTTCACTTGAGTTGGATTTATTAATATAAGAATGTTAATCCTGACTCGAGTGTCTTGTGTTTTGCTTTACGCTCGGGTCAGACTGAGTATACCAGTATTCGAGACTCACCTTTGAAGTTGGAGCTTTGCTTGAAGATCCAGCCATCTATCCAGCTTTCAGATATTCGATGATTCCAGTGATGTATTCTGATTTGTATCTGTTACTCTTCCGTTGTATCTAGTTTAACTCTGATGTATCGTATTACTCTTCTGTTGTAAACTCTGATGGATTTTATATATTCATATAGTAGCTTCATGAACTACTATCTCTTTTAATTCCGCTGCACTTATTACTCTGTGTCTGTGATCTGTGATTATTTATTTACTGTATATGTTCAGTTTTGCCAAATTTAAATTAACAACGCGGTATTTTGAGCAATTCAACTCCGGCATGAGTGTCTACCTATACACTTATAATGGATGCGAATGATTCAAAATGGCGGGTCGTTACATCAATCAAAATCTTCGTATCCAAAAATCAATTTATATCCCAAACCCAATATTTAAAACCATCTAAATATTCAAAATTAATCGTCGAAAAATCTGGGTCATTACATTCCTCCCCCCTTAAAAGAATTTCGTCCCCGAAATTGCTAAGGTAGGACGGTTGATCCAAACCCATTTACTTATTAAAACCCACTTAGTTAAAATTCGATGTTCACTTTTTTTTAAATCCTTTAATTCCCACCAAAACAATTTGTTTCTATATCTAATTCAAAACCCTTTTATTTCAGTTACAATTCGGAATCAAATTTTGGTTATCAAAAATTTTCTAACACCCTAAATTTTCGAATTTTTTTGGCAAAGTCTCCCTTGTATGGAGAGCCTTTTGCAATATGAAAAAAATGATAAAAATGTATTCATCGACCCACACGGTCGGAAAACACAATATATATCAATATTTATATCATCGCGGTATTTAATCCGAAAACGTACCTTTATTTAGCGTTTTTAAGCGAGCGAGCTTACTTTATATGCAATTTCGCAACCCAAATCTAGCCCAATAGCTTTCTTGTACCCGTACTTACTTAATTTAAACACATAAGTACGAAAACATGAAAATTTAACAAAGTTTCGTTCGTTTAAATAGTGAAACACATACTTTGCACAACTAAACATGTTAAACATGTATTTATAGGCAATCACAAGGTTCCAATACTAATTTAATTACTTTATATTGATTCATATACCATTTCATTCAATTCAAATGATTTACAACCAAATTTTGCTTGCATCACATTTACATCCATACCCAACAAATTCATATCCATTCCAAATTGATTAAAAATTAGTTTATTCACTTGACATTGATTCACAGAATTTTATTTACTTCCGTTTTCGTCAAACGACAATTTTTCCATGCAAATTCGGTGACATTCATTTAATAAAATAACCATTTAAACTTATAAACCTTTTAAATTGATTCTAAACCAATTTATCCATTTCTATTGATTCACATTCAATTTGTTTTAACAAAAATCTCGTTCGCTAAATTTTTATATCAACGACATTTCATTTTATGCTAATTCACTTAATAACCCATTTCATAAATTTATTTGAGCCAACTTCCATCCAAAAATATCAACTTAAGTTAATTCTTTTACTTTCAATCATTTCAACCATATAACTTAAGTTCATTTCTACTGAAATCAAATTTCATTTCATTTAAATTGATTCCAATTCAATTTATTTACCTTCTATCGATTTGCATTTCCATTTTCTTGGTATATCTCAATTTACACTATATTATTTTGAGAATCATTTCATAAAATTAATATTAAGGTTTATTATAACCTTTTATACCATACATATATTCATTTTCACTTCAAAACTTAATTTCATACCCGAATTCATTTAAATAACATCCTAAAGCCATATTCAATTTATTTCCACTTAAATTGAATTTTATTTATAACTTAAATCATCACCATTTTAATCCATTACTATTTTATTCGACAACATTTCAAAATATATTTAATTCGCTTATATTCAAGTCGAATTTTTATTTATAACTCAAGTTCCATATTCATTTTCAATTTCAATCCACAATCCATTTTACTTAACCAAGTTAAGTTCCATTCCTATATTCAATTAACTAATTGATTTATCTAATTAGTTCACTTCTATTTTATAATTCAATATCTGATTTTTATTTCAAAAATCACTTCAATTGGTTTGACTTGAGTTCAAATTCATTTTCTAATTCAAGTTTGGATTTTTTTTATTTCTTCACCAAAATATCAAACCATTTTTATTTTTGGTATTCCATTCCATTTTTCAATTTTATAAGTTACACAACTTATTTTCCACATTTCCATAATTTCTATATTCGAGTTTATACCCTATTTTAATCAAATTCAATTTGATTCACCATTCATTTGACTTCCATAATTCAAGTATATATTCATTTCATTTAGTTATCTCATTTATACATCCAACTCTATTAAATTCAAGTTTCATTTCAATAATGATAACTTATAGTTATATAACTATTTCACAACTCAAATTTTATATTTTAATTCAATTTGATATAATTCCAATTCCAATTCAATTTTTATTTAACTTAACTCAAGTTAAATTTTATTCATTTTAATTTACTCAAGTTAAAATTTAATTCCAAAATTCAAATCCCACACTTTTCTTTCTTATTTAAACCATTCTCATGTTATAAGTTCAAAACTTATTTCCTGATGTTTTCCCCAACATTTAAATTAAAATTCAAACACCTGGTTCCATTTCAAATAAATTTGAAATCCCATATATAAATATATATTCCTTTATGTATATCAAATCTCACTTTTGGATTTTTTTTTAAATCAGAACTTGATTTTTCAAAACAATTCTGAAGTCAAATAATCACAGTAGCAATCCGTCACTTAGAAACTCGAAAATGAATACTGATGATGCTATGCAGTCATCACCAGGATTATTTTCCAGCGACTGAAGTGTGTTCAGTGCTATATCACTTTCAAAATCCATTTAAAACAATTTCCATTCAGAAATATTCCAAATAATATTACTATTCTTCGTTTCAAAACACTTTGGAAAACATTTCCAAAAACCTCCGGGATTTAATTTTCCTAATTTCTGGTTTGAATAGATTTTTAGTTTTTTTTACTCATTTGTATAATTCTTACTTATACAATTTAATTTTTGTTTTTACCATTTCCAAGTTTATAATCTTGTTTTAATAACATCCAAACACATCAATATACTATAATAATTTTAGAAAATTATTTCTTTTATATCAAAATATAGTTTGGGTAAAATTATTTCATTTACCCGCTTCAAAACAATATTGTGTCGGTTTACCTGGTTCAAGTGTTTATAAACTCCTATCGATTTAGTGGCATCTCACTACTCGACCAGAATTTATATGCCACTCAACAGATAAATCAACACAATATAAAACCATTTATATTCACTAACAAATACGCGCTCATATCTATTAATACACTCAAACTCATTCTAGGGTACTACCGACCCTGTTTCTAATGAGTAATCCCCACCAAAGTCAAGGTTCTTGCTTAACCTTCAGCTCTGATACCAAATGTAAAGGCCCGTATCTCCGTACCCTTTGAGTCGACAAAAACTATACGTGTCCAACTCAAATGAACGGAAATACAAATCTTTAGAGGTGAAGAAGAAAAGGATAGAAGGAAAGAGAAAGAACAACACAGAATATCTCACAATCGCAGTGGAACAATATATAATAGATAACAACATATCTTCATGCAAAAGAACTATAACTGTTTTTATACATATCATCATCAGAGTACAACAATCATCAAATCAATTCTGGATAGTTATTATAACTTGTCCTCACCAGTGCTGACTATACAGCCTACAGACACAGCGGAAAATAAATCAATTACGCAGATATGCCTGGGTCACCTCCAGCTCGTCTCCGGAGCTCCATAGCATTCTAACCTAAATTTGTAATACTCAGTCTGACCCGAGCATTATAATAAAATAACACCCGAGTCAGTCTGGAAAACCAACGTAAGAAATCACACTCAATTTGAATTATTACAGTTTTCAAAATTCTTTGAAAAACAAAGGTATCTCGTAAGACCACATCACACATAAACACGACGGGTTTTTACCTTACGATAACCAAAACACTTTTATAGAAAATCCTGTGATATTATAATAGTGTCTAAGTAAAAGTACTTATTAAAATAGCCGAAATTGTTACATTAATTAAATTCTAGCATATTAGGCTCTACAATCAAAACCGTAAAGTCTCGTAGTGGATATTGGATTCTTTACAATGACTGGACTACTGGGGTACCGCCCACCATAGTACACCTCTAGAAAAATATACCGAGGACCTCGCCTGGATCCCCTGCCAATACAAGACCGGCCTACCCCTAATCTGGATTGTACCGAATATGTTATCACCCCGGGTGTTCCCACCCTTATCGAGTGCTCTCTTTTCCATGCACAACCATATCCATAATTTTAATATATCCGAGGGTATCCAGAAAAGTGATAACATACCCTAATTGGGTGCGACCCACTAAGCCCTGCTACATCTCCCATGTTTTAGTCATTCCCGGTTGATGTGGCTTGAGGCTACATTTTACCTTTAGAATAGAATTCATACTTGGAATGCTAACACTGCCTTTCAGGCAACAATGCAATGATAGCATTCATCTATACAAGTTGTTCTGGGTTTGAACAAACCGAATTTCCTCCAAAATCACCATCTCCATTATCTTCGAGATATCACAATTTTTACGCACAAACCAGATCGAAGTGGTTTTCGGATAATTAAATCTGATCCCAGTCTCTTCAAAATGATCAACGAATTTGACCAGATTTGATAGTCGGTTATTTGACTATCAAATAACATCCATAAGCTGTCACTAGGCCTTATTTTAAAATATTCAAAACATTTATTTCAAGATATCTTTACAAAGATATATATTCAAATCTCTTCCAGTATATTCAATAATTGAAACAATTTAAATTCTTATATCCATAACAGGATATTTTCGAACCGTCTCAATACTTATAAATATTTCAAAATCCCCTTTATAATTCATTAATTAGGAAATATTACTATACAAATCATTTCGTTGCTAAAATATTTCCGAAATCTTCTATTTCGATACTTAAGAAAATATTGCAAGTCTATTTTCCAAAATCATTTCTCTTACAAGACCATATCCATTTACTGGCTTGATTTACAAATCTCGAGAGTATTTATAAATCACTTCAATCATTTACCTTTAAACCATATATATATAATAAATATTTTTAAAGAAAAATAATAAAATTTCAAAAACATGATTAGGTAAATATTAAAATATTAAAGCACTTTTAATTAAACATCGATAACTCATTCCAATTCATTTTTAAATAAAACAAATCGATTTACAACTATTATAAAAATTTAGAATTTATTTAAAATTAATATCAGATGTTCGAAAAATCCACTTTCCGAAATATTTCAATACTAGACTAGCTTTTAAGTTACATAGTTTAATAAATAAATTTTTCCTTTTAAAACAAATTAACTTCTCGATATTTTTTTTTTTAAAATTCCAATAACCAATTTCAATTTATAAATCCCTCTCGATTCACGACACCTCGATTTCATTCCGATTTCCTAACCATTCTCACTTTTCAAAATAGCATCCATTATTTTTTCCAAAACCCATTTCCATATCCCGATATAAATTCACACCGTGAAATTATATTCCCAATTTATTAACTAATATCATTTCCCTTATTTATAAACATCATTTATAAATTTATAAACTCCTTTGGGTTTTACTTATTTATAAAAATTAATCTCATTTATAAAATCTCCTTTTATAAATCCATTTCCTAATAAACTCCATTTATTTTTCAGATCTATTTTTAATATCGATTTCAACTTCTTTTCCATAAATCCAGAAATATCACTTAATTATCCACTGTTAAAAATCCTTTATATAATTTATTTTTAAATCTCTAATTTAAAACATTTTACAAATTGTTAAGTACAACTCCAAATCAAATTTATTATTTTATCCAAATCAATTTCTTTTAAAATAATCCAAATTTTGATATAAATATTTTTATATTCAAAATCTCCTTTTAAATTACTTCAAATTCCAAAAATAATATTATTGGTATTTAAAATACCAAAATTTAGGCCAGTGCTACTATAGCATCCAAATATTCAAATCACACACCAATCTATAACAGATTATTCAATACATCATATATCACTATATATAAAAATAAAAATCAACATTTTTGAGGAATCTAGTTGGATCCCTCCAACCTGTCTCCCTGCATCCATAGATGTTAGATAACATAAAAATACCAATCCCACTTTGACAGGGATATCGCGGTATATAGGGTCATCCGCTATTATGCGGGGCGCATAAGGTCTCATCCGCTCCAACGGCGGGAAATATATCCAACTACAAATATATACTACTATATATATAACATCCAAACTGATAATAATTTATAAATTCAACCAGCATCCAGTAATTAATTTTTATTATTATCAATTAAATCCAGCAATCCAAAAAGAATGAGATTTACTCACTTTGATTTTTAATTTGCTAATCGTTCCAATTTAATTTCTTTTGCTCAAGATTCCACAGCTATGAATCCTATACGACTGATTCTGCGTGATTTAAACTCATATAAGAAGTTATAAATTTTATAAGTTAACGATTTTAAATATAATTAATAAATTAATTCCTTAATTTCAAATTAAAACTAATTACCCTCGTCACACTTCTTCCAAGCAACGACATCAAACCCAGGAGCGCGATCTTCCTTTTTTTTATACATCGTGAATGAACGCGAATCACTCGTAGCCTGCTGAGACCACCGTCGACCCCCTATGTCGATTGCCATCTTTATACATGCGCGCGATATTTCGAAATCGAAGTCCTAACCCTAGCTGCCGTTCACACTTTCCCACCACTACCTCGCACGCTCCATTGCCTCCGATGATGGACACGGCCTGCGTCTCCGCCCTACAACCAACCCTCCATCGCAACTTCGATTTTCCCACGCGCCGTTCATCGTCGATCGTCTTAGCGTCATCGCGTGCGGTTGCAATTTTTTGTTTATAAACTAGAAATCGCGATTCAATCGAGTGAGAGAATTTTTTTTCTTTTTGTCAAACGAATGAGGGAAAGAGGGTTGGGTTTTTAAAAACTAAGGAGGGAAAGGTTCGTACGCATAGGGTGGCGGTACAGATATAGGGTGGCTCGTGGGTGAGTAGGTCGGCTAAAAGTTTGACCCCTGATTGACTTATAATTATTTAAATATTCGAAATATCTCGTTTGCATATCTCGAAATTTCCAACCCCTATTGAGGCGTGCCGCCTGGCGTTCCTAATGTTATAACCCTATTCCAAACGCAATGGAACAAGTTCCGGGGCCTAATTCGATCTTATGCAAAAGATAGCTTTTTATATCGACAATTTTTAATTAAATTAATCCTGCGCGTTTTCAGCTTGTACGACCAAAAGGTAACTCCAAACGCTACGAAATTCGAAATCCGGTAATAATACACTATTACAGATCTAATGGAACCAGTTTCGTCGAATTCTGAGACTGTGTCCCGGATTGCTATTTTAACGTGTCGATTAAATCGACGATTTCAAAAATTGACGAAATCACTTGAAATTCCAGTTTTAAAAACTTACTAACTCAATTATAATTCCAATAGAATTTATATCAACATTAGAAATCGTTTCGATTCATATTCAACTCCGATTTCAATTATTCACCATTTTCGTATTATAATAAATCGTTATATTTGAAATCTAAATTCATTTTATAATTTCAACCAAAATCTTTGTATCCAAAAATCAATTTATATCCCAAACCCAATATTTAAAACAATTTAAATATTTCAAATTAATCGTCGAAAAATCCGGGTCGTTACAATTCTAAAATTTATTTTTTACTTTTTGAAATAAACACAAATCATTTTCTACTTCTCAAAATAAACACAATAAAAACCTGTCACTTTTATGATTAGAATCTTATTTTTAGGCAACAATTGTTGTTGACATAGATTTTAAGATACAAGATGCATTTCCTTTACCTCCATTTTTGTGTCTTTATTTATTTACGTTTTCTCTTTTATAACATTTTCTATCATTCTAAGTAGCACTAATCATGTACTTCTTTTTCTTTGAATATAAGTTCTTTTAATCAATGCTACTGAAACTCATGTGATGATACTTCCTTGGTTCTAAACCAAGTTGCACATGACCTTGAAGTTGAACGATCTTCTTTAGATACAAGGCTCCTGTAGGAAAATTTCTGAGCCCAATGCTACCCAGGTTATTTTCACCATTATCTTTTCTTGACTTTTATTATGCAATCAATCTTTGATTCTATCATTGCATTAGTATAGGTTGGTGCGGAAAAATAAATATGAATACTTATGTTAAAAGCATACTATATCCATACAAACGGCTCATAGTACTTTGTACTTTGGTAATTATATATGTCATAGTTTTTAATATTTTTAAGCATTGAATTTTGTAAATAGATAAACTGAGTTTTTTAATAGGTTATTATGTTTTAAATGAATTCAAAACCAATAACCTATATTATATATTCTTTTCTTACAGAGTAACATGTTGGATTTTCTTTCATTCTTGGTTCTAATGACGTAGTGCTAGTATAATATCTAGGCGAAGTAATCCATGATGTTACAAATTAGATATATATAGAACATTATTTTCAATGATCTTTAAAGGTAGAACATTTCATTTGGAGTGTAACTTGCATCATTGCCATTATTTCAAGGAATAAGTGGATTTTATGGATCATTTTGCAGTTTAATAGAGACGCCACATTACAACATTATGACATGCTTGAGCTTTATATTGATGAAAGCAAACGTTAATATGGTCATAAATAGGAATGTAACTGGAGTATATTAATATTGTGAAATTTAACTTTTTTGGCAATTGCACTTTTCTAGCTGTACTTAAATGTTAGTTTGATTGTTCAACCATTGGCGTATGATCTATTTTCTTAATTTAGATTAGAAGATGTTATATATGTAGTCAAAAATGTAGGTAAGGATTTATTTCCAATAATAAAAAGCAGAAGCGATTTAACTAGAATATATTATTGCCTATTTAAATATCAATGCAAACTCAAAAACAACTATGATATCACATAAAATCAAATAGTAGAAAGAAAAGAGACATAAAAGATTTAACGTGGTTCGAATTTGTATCCTACGTCCACGGAGACCCAACAACGCTTTTATTACTATCACCAATTCGAAGAGATTACAAGCTAACTCAATGATTAGAGAGTTATAGGATGTGGAAACTCTCTCTAATCAATCATTTAATTGAAGAACAACAATTTAGAGCACTCAAAATAAAAAAATCCTAATTTGATTTAGTTAGGGTTTCTATTAATTTCAATTACTAGAAATCTAATCTCATTATTGAGAAGATGATTAAGAGGCTAATGTATAGATGCTCTAATCACTCTAGACCATTCGATCACTTCAAAAGAATATGCACTATCAATAGAGAAGAAACAAGCACCAAATTGACGAAACCACCCTCCAAAATTTGAATCTACCAAAACCCTTGAAAAATCTCATAGCAACAACTCAGATGTCTGACTAAGGGGTCAGATGTCTATTCAAACTCTCAGGATCGAACTTCCATCAACAGAGACCTCTGGACAAACTATTTGGTTTGACAAATGCAGGAACTCAGATGTCTGAGTGACCAAGCCAAATGTCTAAGTGCCTGATACTCTTCTGCTTTTAAACTCCATAGGCATTCGAATGTCTAGCTTGAGAATTCAGATGTCCGTTTACCTGTTTTTGGCACTTCATTAACTTCTCTCCTCCAATTCTTTTGCTCTCTTCCTCCAATCGACTTCCCGACTCTTCCAATATGAATTTCTACACAACATCTTCAATCTAAAGCACTCATAGGTATATATTTGAATTGCATAATAACAACACTCCACCTCGATTCAAATATATAGGTCTTATCAACAATTAACAAAATAATCATAGGGGTTACTGCATCTTACGCCCCATGGCGCTCAAGAAACTGAAATCAAACTGATCAAGTTTGAGCAATTTTCAAACTTGTCCTTAGAAAGTGACTTTGTCATCATATCTGAAGGATTATCCATACTACTCACCTTCACCAACTATATCTTGCTTCGTTCTTTCTCAAGCATAAGAAAGAATCCTATGACATCAACGTGCTTCGTCTGAGAACTATGAACTTTATTCTATACAAGATGAATCGCATTCTGACTGTCTAAAAACAGCTCTACTGTCCGTTGCACCATAGAAAGATCATCCAATAGCTGAAGTTAGTACTATCCCACCTTATCCACTTTCACAATCGATATTAATTTGACCTCAGTAGTCGACAAAGCTACTATAGGCTGCAGCTTTGATCTCCATGAAATCGATCCTATGCCAAGTGTAAAAACATAGCACAATATCGAATTTTGACTGTCTCTATCCTCAGCATAATCTAAATCACAGTAACCTCTAAGAGAGATATCACCATCTACTCCACCATACAACAAGCCAACTGATGAAGTTCCACGAAGATATCTGAGTATCCACTTCACTGCTTGCCAATGCTCTTTGTCCGAAATAGACATATATTGACTCATAACACCCACTACATGGGCCAAATCTGGTCTCATACACACTATAATATACATGAGACTACCAACAACACTAGAATAAAGTATATTTTCCGTATACCTTTTGTCTTTATCCGATGAAGGAGATAAGTCTTTCTATAACTTAAAATGAGAGCCTAATGGAGTGCCAACTAGTTTAGCTTTCTTCATACCAAATCGAGCGAGATCCTTCTCGATGTACTGCTCTTGAGTGAGTCTCAACTCTTTCCGCTTCCTATCTCTGAATATCTCCATTCCCAAAATTCTTTGTGTATTTTACAAATCCTTCATATCAAACTCCTTGCTGAGCTCCGCTTTCAACTCCGTAAATCCGACCATACTCCGAGAAGCGGTCAACATGTCATCACCATATAACAAAAGATATATCATATCTCCATCACACCTCCTGAAATAAACACACTAGTCTTTGAAGCTTCTAGAGTAACCCTATGAAAGCATAAACTTATCAAATCTCTTATACCATAGTCTAGGAGACTGCTTCAGTCCATATAGAAATTTGTTAAGTTTAAATCATAATCTGGTCTGTTACTATCAAGGAACCTCTCCGTCTGCTGCAAATAAATCTCTTCATCCAGGTCACCATGCAAGAATGCAGTTTTGACATCTAGTTGCCTAAGTTCCATATCATAATGAGCAACTAATGCCAAAAGAATACGAATGAATATATGCCTTACAACTGGAGCAAAAATATCATGATACTCTATCCCTTTCTTATGAACATACCCCTTTGTTGCTAACCTTCCTTTGTATCTGAAATCACCAATATCACCATCTTTCACTCTATAGATCCACTTACATCCAATTGCTCTCTTGTCGTTAGGAAGAGGCAGCAAATCCCAAGTATGATTTTTCTACAAAGGTCCAATCTCCACTTTCATAGCAACTAACCAACTGGAACTGTCAATTGATGCAATAGCTTCTCTATAATTTCTAGGCTCATCGTGGACAACATTCAATGCATATATTGCCATGTCATCAAAGTCATTGTCTTCGATACTCAATCCAACAAACTCATCAAGCCACCTAGGCTTCCTTCTCTATCTAACATGCATAGTCTCTGAATGAGATCCACCTTGAGTCTGATCCTCTGTACCAACGTCTGTACTATCCTCATCAACCGTAGTGCTATCGAAAACAGCATCTGAACCTCTATGGAAAGAATCTAAAGATGACTTGCTTTGTGTTTGATATTCTGAATCTGTCCTCACATTGTCATCGAATGAGGAAGCCTCCACCTTCAACATAGAATTCTCATCAAAAGTCACATGCCTGCAGATAATAATCTTCTTGTTAATAGGGCACCACAATCTATATCCCTTCACTCCGCTTCAATAACCTAGAAAGATACACTTGCGAGCTCTAGATTTCAGCTTTCCTTTACTCTCATGTACATAAGCTGGACATCCCAAAACTCTGAGAAATGAATAGCTAACATGCACTTCTTTCCATAATTCTTCAGGGATCTTCATATCTATAGCAGTAGAAGGAGTGTGGTTAATGAGGAAAGCCGTCGTTGTAACGGCATGGATTTTCGACGCTCGAAAGTCGACATTAATATGTCCACTGTATCAAATGCCGCGCAATCGAATGCCGGAAAACCGAACCATTAGGGTTAAAAGAAGAGGTAGAAGAAGACAGAAGAAAAGAAAGAACAGAAAAACAGAAACAATATCAGAATCTCACATTCGCAGCTGAACAATATATAATAGATGAATCAATAATCTTTTAAACAAAGAACTATATCAGTTTTATACAATACATCAATCAGAGTCAATATACAACTCAATACAACAATGGACAGTTATATATAATTGTCCTCATACAGAATACACAGCGGAAATAAATAACAAGTATGGAAGTACGCTTCGCCATCCAGCTTATCCCCAAAGCTCCAGAATATCCAGAATATCCTGATAAAAATAACTCTAGGCTGCCCATGTGGAAAATTTATGGGCACCTAGAGTTTAGAAGGGAACAATAAACTCCGAGTCAGTCATGGTGACTGGTGTGAGATCGTAAAACAGTTATTTTCATAAAGAAAGATAAAATTATTTCGCAATGCTTTTGGAAAATGAAACTACCATAAGACCTCCCGCCACACACACAATGCAACGCAGAATTGGAGGAGATTTCTTCTTATGATAGTCAAAGATGCTTACTATGCCAATCATTGGATTATTATTATTAATGTCTAGTGTAGAAAACATTTTCGAAAGTATAATATTATTCTTAGGCAGCATACGACCAGTATCGTATGCCTACTATAGCTACCATCTAAACAGTGGTGACCACCATAAGTAAATGGCAGGTTCTACAACTAAAATCGTACAATTTCGTATTGGGAAATGGATTTCCAACAAATGGTCAGCTAAGGAACTTCCTATGCCATGAAAGAAACGCCTCTGGCTGGACGCTCCGAGAGAAAAACTGCTCTCTGCCAACAAAGCCGGGTTACCCCTGTAATTAGGTAACTCACGAATATGTCATCACCCGGTCCTTTGGGACCTTTATCCGAGCGCTCGGTAACCAACATCACACATAATAAATAAAGTGTGTCCACATGAGTAAGTATCTGGGCTCCATACCATGATACCACCCCTTTCCAGAAGGAAATGACATACCCTAAAGGGCGCGACCCTCATAACCTTGCCACAACATTCCTGTTTCGACCATTTCCGGGTTGTTGAGGCCCTGACGAAGTCTCGTCCACAAAGCTATGCTTTTTCACAAAGCCACACTTTGATCACGAATGATCAAATAACTGATCATCATTACAGCAACACTCAGCATGCCACATTACCAAATTGGGAATATATCGCTGATAACCTTCAACTACATAACCTCTGAGCTCGTACGTCTTAGAGAAGGGTGTTAAGCTAAGAGAATAAATTCTCCGCCACCAACAGAAATGTATTTGAAAGAAATCGGCTTTATATCTCAAAACATAATGTCAGACATGTAACCATACAAGTCTGTTCCGGGTTCGAACAGAACCGAAGGCACTTCCAAAGAAGCCCTTGCAATCCGGATATTCACAATCCCGATAAAACTTCCCATCACAAAGGAAATCTCTATACTGTAGCTAACGGTGCAGAGACAATCGATAGGTCATCCTATCGTTTTCACAAATACCCGGTCTTCATCACCAGTCTTCAATACGATCCATATCGTCGTATAATTATTCGGAATGGGTTATCTGACACAAAGGTCCTTTCCCGGCTAAACCGAATAATAAGCATTTGTTTTGAAAAAAAAAATCAAGTGTCATTTCGAAGGCAATATTGATAGTCGGTGATTTAACTATCAACAATATTCACAACAATCATCAGATTTAAATAATTCTCCCAAATTATTTATTTTCAAAATATCTTCATGAGATATATATTTTTCTTTCCCATACTTCATATTTGAAAAATCCATTTCAAATTACTTTTCACCTTTCAACTTTTGAAAATCAATTTCAAATCAATTTCCTTACACGGAATATATTTCCAAACATATCTTTTAAAAACCCACTTAGAACTTTTAATTTATATTTTAAAAGCTACTTTGGAATATACTCAGTTTTTCAAGGAAAATACACTTCCATTTCAAAACGGTCCATTTAAACCAATTTAATAAATCCTTATCGATTTATTTCAAATTTATGTTCCAAATCCGTAAATTTACTTTCTCATTTTAAAAATAAATCAGCGTTTATTTTTTTTAACAAATTTTCCTTTCATTTCATAAATTCCATTTTGAATTTACATTCCCAAATATTCATTTTTAACCCCAAAATCAAATTCCAAATTGATTTCTAAGTTTTATTTCAATAGAACAAAACATTGCAATTTATTTCTAAGTTTATCTCCAAATAGCAAACCATTTGCAAATCTACTTCCAAATTTAATTTCCAAACACTAAATCAATTTCAAATAAATTTTCCAATGATTTATTTTCCATTACCAAATTAATTACAAACTTGATTTCTAAATTTATTTTCAACTCCAAATAAATTTCGAAAAATCAATTTTAATACTTTAAAATTCCTTCTTTCAATAAATTCAATTCTTAACAATAATTTCACTTAAAGTTTCCACTTTAATTTCAAAATCCAATTTATATTCATTTCTGGTATCCAACGATACCGAAATACATTCGGCTAAATTTTAGCCTTCACAATTTCAATTATTAATAAATCATTCACAGATTATCAATAAATCACATCATTCACATATGAAATAATATTCAAACAATTTGAGGAATCCAGTTGGATCCCTCCAACCTGTTTACCTGCATCCACTAGCACAATACCAATTCCACTTCGAGGTGGAATATCGCGGTATATGGGATTTTATAAAATATCATCCGCTTACTAACGGCGCAATAGGGTCTCATCTGCTATACAATGCGGGAAATCACAACTGCAATATATACATATGCCAATATATATATATTGCTATATATATAGATATATCCTACTATATCTAATATCACATCCAAATAGCAATCAATCAATAACTGCAAAATCAACTTTACATTCGAGTGAGAAGATCTCACCTTTGCTTTTTATTTTGCAATCCATTTCCATTTTGACCATTTCTCCATTTTCTTTACCTTGTATAAACATTTATACAGTTTATTAATATTCGAAATAATCGAACTACCAATTGCTATTTAATAATTTAATTAACTAATAATTGAGTAATAAATTTTCCCTTTTTAATAAATTTATCAAATAACATTTTATCTAATAATTTCAAGTTTAAACTAATTTTCCTTTTGAAACTACCCATATATATATCTATATAGATTCAAAATTAATTAAACTCTACCACATTTCAAATTTCTATATTTTTCCCAAATTATTTTTACTCATCTATATATATATATATTCAAATTAAAAATAGATGTGTATATATATATATATATTTACGTTATTAATTTCTTTACTGTATACGTAAAAATTTAAAATCTGAAAATAAATAGTTTTATACCTTACTTTAATGTATACATACCTATATAAATTAATTAAAACTAAATTGAGAAATAAATAAATGATAAAATCGAAATAATAAAAATAAAATAGGATGAATACCTTCAGCCTCGACAATGACCACGCGACGCTCACATGCTCGAGCTCGCGAATGTCGCCGCCATTGAAGCCCTAGCTCGCCACGACTTCGAGTCGAACGACTCTACCTTCTTTACTTTCTTCCCACAGCTGCGATATGCCGCCGCCGTCCACAGCTTGAGATCGAGCTACCCCCAAACCTCGACAAGCTGAACGCGACTCTCCCCCTGCGAGCGCCAGCCTCCCCTATTCGCGAAGTTCGCCGCGACCCTGGCTTCGCCTCCGCGAAACCCTAGTCGCCGATCAATTTCCACTTCGATCGAGTATCCCCAACTCGAGATTCTACGTCGAACGCCCCTAAACGCGAGCGCCTAGACTTCATCCGATAGCAGACTTCGAGCAAATTGAATTTGATTAAAGGAGATGAGGAATACGCGGCTTCCATTTTTGAGATAAGCAGCGCGATTTTTATTTGAATGAGGAATTTGATTTGTGATGATAATAATTTTTCGCATTTCCTATACTGAGATTTTCGGCCATGATTTGTTTTAAACTCCAGAAAGAAAAGTGAAGTCTCGGCTGTCTTTAATTTGAATGAAGGAAGAAGCCTCATCTTCGAATTGTTATACGTGTTGAGTTATTTATTTTAGAGGGTGACGCATGTTCAAAATGAAGGACAAGTGTTGAAAACCTGAATGGAGTCTTCCAACAATTATTATTTATATTTAAATTTCAAATTCAAATTTAAATCATCTTGATTATCGCAACTCACTATCTCGATCTCCTATCGAGGCGTGCCGCTAGGCTTTTATAATGCTATACGCCTATTCTGAACGCAATGGAAAAGGTTTCAAGTCTAAATTCGATCGTATGGAAAAGATAGCTTTTTGAACCAGTTATTAAATTAAATTTTCGATTTAATATCAGCGCGTTTGCTTATCGTACGGCCAAACGATCACTCCAAACATCACGAAAATTGAAATCCGATAATAATACAATATTACGGATCCAATGGAACTGGTTTCGTCGTATTCCGAGACTGTGCTCCGGAATGCTATTTTCAAATATCGATTTAAACGATAAAATTCAAAACTGAACAAAACAGTTTCAAATTCAATTCTGAAGATTCCGTTATCTTCAGTATTATCAATATGAATTTTCAAAGCCTTGAAAATATTTTTAATCGGCTTAAAACTGAAAATTCAAATTTTTACCCAATTGCAACAATTAAATTTACAAATTAAATTGCCAATTTCATATTTACATTTGAAATTTAAGTTAAATCAACATTCAAATATTTAAATTCAATTTAATATTCTATTTCAAATGTTTAAAATTTCTGGGTCGTTACAGTCGTAGATAAAGATTCTGCCCAAAATCCCTTCTTCAATTTAGCAGTCAGTCTAAGTCAACGAGTTCTCTCCAATATTATCTGATTCATTATTTCAGCAAATCTATTAGACTGAGGGTCTCCAGGTGCGGTGTAATGCCTCTTAATGCCTTTGGACTCACAAAAATCTAAGAATTCCTATGATACAAATTCATCGCCATTATCCGAATGGAGAACTTTCAACTTCTTCCCTGATTACTTCTCAATCTAGAAAAGGTTTCACTCTTAGATTATAGAAAGTATACCTAATCTTTATGAGAGAAATCATCTATAAATGAAATGAAATACCTGGCTCCACCTAAGGATGGGCAAGGGGAGGTGTAACATCCCGCTTCCGGAGGCTCAAAACTAACTGCTACGGATGCTGCAGTCATCCATGGATGTTATTTCTGAGTGACCGAAATTGAAATCTTGAAACTATTGGCAACACAGAAACACAAGAATTTGAAAAAATTTAAACTTCAACAAAACAGAATTTCTCATTTCTTATGAATTTTAATTTAAGATTTAATTACATAATCCCTGACGTTAACCACGTTCAGATCACATATACATGTACAAAATTCGATAAGAGCGATATATGAAGATGTCCCCTTATGATGATCAGAGAACTAATATATATGAACTTTACAGTTCTTAGTACATCACAACGGAAAACACAAAATAGCTCCTATATAGCTAACACTGCCTCATGCCCGTCTCCGGAAGCTTATTCGTCCAAAAACATGAAAGTCTCCCACTCTCAGACTACTTAAATTAATTTTGAGTACCCGAGAGTTTGTGGAGAAACACAAACTTCGAGTCAGACAATAAGTCTGGTATGAATAATCCCCTATCATCTCTTATCATAAATAGATATCTAGTGAGACCACGCCGCTTAGCAAAACGGGTTTTCCCCTCACTAGTATCCAAAACAAAATATGCAAATCATTTACTATGCTTCTGCACCCAAAATGATTAGTCTTAACATAATACGAAATAAAGCCATAAATCATATATATATTGGATATCCCATCCACACATTCATTAGATATCCCATCTAAATGCAATTTATTAGATTTCCTATCTAAACTCCATTTATTAGAGTTCCCCTCTAAAATCTTTAAAATGACTATCCATCAAAACTTAAATAGGACTATCCGTCCTAAATTCATCAAAATAAATGCAGATTATCCATGATACATTGTTTTATAAAAGTTGGTGTGGGCTATCCAGCGCACACTCCATAGTTTTCCTAGGATGACTGTGAACCCATGGGTGCCAAACCCCAAGGCTAACCACCTCCGGCAAAACATTCTTTACTTTAGAAATTTGATGTGGGCTACCCACCGTACATTCCATGGTTTTCCTAGGTTAACCAAGAACCTAACATTTGGCCAATTATAATATCATGATCCCCATGATTATTTATTAAAATTCATGATCCCTATGAATATTTATTTTTCCCATGTATCCCACATGTTTAACATATTCCCATTGGTAGCCCCAATTAGGTTAAATTAAATAAAAACATATTGATAGCACTAATGTTTAATTTTGAAAGCATATTTCTGTTTGTAACCCAAAACTATGTATCGAAAACATTAAACCCACCCCGCTGTCCCTAAGGTTTAATAACATCCAATTTATATAAGGATCCCCCTTACATATTCAAACCAAGATAAGTATTTTATGCTATAACCCTTCGAAGTACCCCCTTCAAATTAGCAAAACTTTACTTAAGAAAAATGGCTAAAACCATCCATTTGAACCCCTTCGAATGCAGCCCCATTCGAAAGCAAATAAACATCCGAAGTTAGCCCCTTCGGAAGCCTTCCTTTTGAAAGCATCATTAAATCATACCTTTTGATCTTGTCGAAAGGTCCTACCTTTCGACCTTGTCGGAAGGTTTCTTTTCGATCTACTCGAAAGCCTGGGGTATCCCCCTTATAAAACCATTTACAAACCTTTTAAAAGCAATGAAACTCGAAACCTTTCGAAATCATTGAAACTCAAAACCTTTTGAAATAAAACCTTTCAAAGCCATTCAAAAACAATGAAGTGTTGGTGTTTGAACCAACCCTTCAAAAACAATGGAGAGAGGCGACAAGTTTTAGAAAAAAAAAACCCTTGACTCCATCTGTGTCGAAAGGTTTGGAAGCGACAACTATGCTTCCGACCCTATCGAAAGCTAACCTTTTAACTTTGTCGAAAGGTTTCATTTAAAACAAGAAAGCAAACCAATCGAAACCTTTTTCTTTTAAACCATTTGACAACGTCGAAACCTCTTTGTCGATAGCTAGTAGGTGTATTTTCTTTAAAACTAAAATAAGGTTACATCTCCTTCGAAAGCTCTAACATTTTGTCCCTAAATCTTTCACCCCCTTTCAATTCACTACTACCAGTCGCTTGATACCATGTGCATTGATTTTTGACCTAGTCGAAAGGTTTGATACCTTTCGACCTTGTCAGAAGGTTTGGAATGGAGGCGGAAGCTCTTGCCGAAAGAGTTGAATAGTGAAAATTGTACTTTAAACGGTTCTTTTGTACCCCACCTGCCTTGTTTGTCTAAATCTGATTGGTTGCCAGAATTTTATATTCAAAAATCGTTGCCGACTTTCCTTATTTGGAAATTTGAATAAATTTGAAAAACTCCTTTATCCTTTATAATTATACAACACATTTAATCACATTCCTTAAAAAAAATTATATAGTTATTAAAACATCATGAAAAATTCTGGAAAATCAATTAATATGTTCTCTTCAACATATTAAAATTTCAAAGCAAATGAAGATCAAAACAACTCATAATTTGGCCAAAACCGAATAAAAACGTATTAATAGCCCATTAACATTTAAAACACCTATGTCTTATCCAAACAAAGGTTTAAATGGTTATATCCTAACCAAAACGCAAACATGAATCGGGTATAATCATAGCTGATCCAAACAGAGAAAATGAGATGATAAACATGATTATTCACCTCGATTAGTTGATTGGAGAATGAGATAATTTCCTAGCTTTAATTCCTTAGCTTTTATCTTCAATTTATATTCTTCCTGGAGCTTTTAATGGCCAGTCGAAAGTTGGTGAGGAGTTATGAATGAGAAAGTAAAAGTTTATTAAGGTGGAGGAAGAGATACATACTAAGAAATGTAGCCCCATTTCCAAGTTTACCCCTTAGGAAAATTCCTCCTAAATCTAATTAGGTGTTATTTTAGTTCATTCATTAAGACACGGCCATTGGATTTATTAATCTCATCTCCCTAATTATTCGCATTATTCTATTTAATTTATCCAATTAAATATCTCGAATAATGTTAATTAAAATTCAGGGGCATTACAAACTCCCCTCTTAAAGAATTTTGTCCCCGAAATTTCAGTAAGGACACAACAACAAGCATGTAGCCCATGCAGGCAAAGCTAGTATAACCTACCAGCCAAATTCTATATAAACCCTATATAGAACATACCATTTAAAATAGCCCATTAAAAGTAGCCCTAATCCTGTCTTTTGTCTCCCAAGTACTGTCCTTCACATTGTCGCTCCACTGAACTTTCACCAACCTGACTGTCATGTTCCTTAACCTCTTCTCATCTTTTGCCACAACATGAACTGGTTGCCTCACAAAAGTCATATCCGACTCCACCACTAAGTCCTCCAGTACCATCGGAGCGATAGTAGTTTCGGGATCATGAACATACTTCCTAAGATGAGAAACATGAAACACATTGTGGACCCCAGCCAAACTGCTCGGTAAAACTACTCGGTATGCGAGTCTCCCAATCTTCTCTGATATAGGAAATGGTCCAACTTATCTCGGTGCTAGCTTCCCGGTCTTCCCGAACTGAACTACACCTTTCATCGGCGATACCTTGATGAAAACTCTGTCTCCAACTAAGAACTCTAGGTCCTTATGCCTTTTGTCTGCATAACTCTTCTGCCTAGACTGAGCTTCCTTCATTCTTTCCCGTATCAACTCGATCCTTTTCGTCGCCTCTCTCACCAAATCTGGACGACCAATATGTCTTCGGCCTCTAACCAACATACTGGTTATTTGCATGGCCTTCCATATAAAGCTTCAAAAGAGGCTATTCCTATAGTAGTCTAGATAACTGTTATTATAGGAAAACTCCACTAAGTGCAAGTGATCTTCCCAAGAACCACTAAAATCCAGCAAACAAGCCCTCAATAGATCTTCCAGTACTTTGTTAACTCTCTCTATCTGCCTATCCGACTGAGGATGATATGCGGTACACATCTTGAGCTTAGTGGCTAACACACTCTACAGGCTTTTCTAGAACTTGCTAGTAAACAAAGCATCTCTATCACTGACGATACTACTAGGAATTCCATGCAGTCTAACGATGTTCTTCATGAACAACTTAGCTAAAAAAGGTGTCGTCCTGGTTGACCTTACCGGAATGAAATGGGCACTCTTGATCAATCTGTCCACTATGAACCATATACATTCATTACTCTGGTTTGACCTTGGCAACCCGTCAATAAAATCCATGGATATCGAGTCCCACTTCCAAACCGGAACATCCAAAGGCTGAATCAAACCACTAGGCTTCTGATGTTTTGCTTTTACTTGCTGATAGTTCAAACACTGTTTTACCCATAAGCCAACATCCCTCTTCATTCCTTCCCAGACGAAACTTCTCTTCATATCCTGATACATCTTGCTTCCCCCAGGATGAATCGTAAACTTCAATCGATGACATTCCCTAAGAACTTCCTTCCTAAGGTCTCCAATGTCCGGAACACATAACCGTTCCTTATTTCTCAACCAACCCCTGCGATCAAGAAAATCCCTTAAATCATCAATCTCGGTTCTAGCTTCTAACCTTCTAATCCTCTCGGCTAATACTTGATCCTCTTTCTGCCTAAAAGTAATCCGTTCGATCAGAACTGGTCAAACTTCCAAACAAGACATCATGGCGATATTCCGACTAGATCCAGCAGTCGACCTCAACTGCACACTGCAAGCAGCCAATGCTTCCAAGTCTTTCCATTATGCCAACATAGCTAACACCACATCTGATGTTTCCTGCTAAGCGCATCTGCCACCTTATTTCCTTTTCCCAGTATATACTCGATGCTAAAATCATAAGCTGCAACAAACTCCAGCCATCTCTGCTGTCTCATGTTCAGCTTCTTCCCAGAGAATAAATAATGTAGAGACTTATGATCCATGAATAGCTCAAATCCTTTTCCCAAAAGATAATGCCTCCACACCTTCAATGCAAAGATTACCGCTTCCAACTCCAAATGATGAGTAGGGTATCTCACTTCATGCGGTCTAAGTTGTCTAGAAGCATAGGCAATAACCTTCCCATTCTGCATTAGCACATCACCTAACCCAGTACCACATGCATCAGTGTAAACTACCAACCTCTGATTCCCATTTGGAACTACTAACACAGGCACATTGGTTAAAAAATGTTTCAACCTAAGGAATGCTTCCTCACATTTCTCTGACCAAAAAAACTTCACGTCCTTCCTGGTTAGCATAGTCAAGGATGCCGCTATCCACGAGAAATCCTTAATGAAACTTCTGTAGTATCCTGCAAGTCCAAGAAAACTTCTAATCTTATTTACCATCTCTGGTCTCTTCCAATTGTTAACAGCTTCGATCTTATCCGGATAAACTGCTAAACCTTCCTTGAAAACAACATGACCAAGGAACTTCACTTCCTTCTTCCAGAAATGACACTTTGAGAACTTCGCTTTCAGCTGATGTTGCCTTAGCGTCTCCAACACTATTCTAAGATGATCTGCATGGTCCTTCTCATTCTTAGAATACACCAAAATGTCATCAATAAAAACTAACACGAACCTATCCAAGTACTCTCGGAAAACCTGGTTCATCAGATCCACAAAGAAAGTTGGCGCATTAGTAAGCCCGAATGGCATAACCAACCATTCGTAAGACCCATACCTGGTCTTGAATGCCGTCAAAAGAATACCGTCCTCTGCCACTCTTAGCTGATGGAAACCTGTCGCCAAATCCAGTTGGGAAAACACTCTGGCTCCACTCAACTGATCGAATAAGTCGTTGATTCTTGGCAAAGGATACCTATTCTTGATCGTCCTCTCATTCAGCATACGATAGTCGATACACATCCTTAACGACCCATCTGGCTTCTTCACGAATACCACGGCCGTTCCCCAAGGCGAACTGCTTGGCCGGATGAAATTCTTTCCTTCCAATTCCACTAGCTGCACCTTCAACTCCTTCATCTTGGTTGGTGACATCCTGTTAGGTGGTCTACTTACGGGTTCAGCTCTCGACACGAGATCTATCCGAAACTCGATTGCTCTTTTCGGCGGCAAGCCCGAAACTGGTTCAAACACATCCGCAAATTCTCTTGCAACATAAACCTGCTTCAACTCTTCTTTTGTTCCCATGGCACCCAATAACGCATAAGCATTTCCGTCAGAACTCCTTACTAAATAAATAACTCGTTTACGACCATTAGAGTGCTTCAATGATATTTCCCCCACCTGGCAAAATACCCTAACATTATATCTATATAACCAATCCATACCCAATATGATCCCTAAACCCACGATATCAAAAACATATAAACTGCATGCAAACATATGACCTAACAAATCAAGTTCTAACCAGTCATATCTCATTCCCAGAGTTGCATACCTCCTATAGGATTCGTAACCCTTAAAGGAGTAATAAGGTATAAAGGTTCCAAACATAAGCAATCTAGCAAATACTGAGATATAAATGAGTGCGATGCACTGGTATCAAATAACATCCTAACTGGAGTACTATGAATCATAAGCATACCTTTCATCACAGCTTTTCCTTTCACAACAGCCATTGGTCTAGAGGATGATGGTTCCAACGCAAAAACCTATCCTTTCCAGCCTTAGCAGCCTCGGGACACTTGTCCTTGTAATGCCCCATTTGGCCACAGTTGTAGCACTTCACATTCTGCCTTACTGCAACGGCTCTTCCATCACCCGAGCGACACTCATTAGCATAGTGCCCCTTCTTGTCACACATGTAGCAGACAATATCATCCTTGCTCTTCTTGGCTACTGCCCTCGACTGGGTTCCTTTCTTCTTGAAGAACTTCCACTTCTTACCCTGAAAATTCTAAACCTCAGCTGGTTTCCCTTTTCCAAAAGTATAAAGCATCTCTTCATTCCAAATATCCATCTCAACAACAATATGACACAGATCCCGAAGGTTTGGCATGGTTGCTCTGGCGATCTCAAGATTCAACCCCCTGATAAACTTATCATTCCTCCGATTGAATGTATCCACAGTAGCATATCCATAATAGGACAGCTCATCAAACTCCATAGCATACTCAATTACCGATCTATCCCCTGGACTAAATCTACAAATTTCCTGAGCAATATGGACTTGGCAACCTCTAATAGAAATCTTTCTTCGAACCACCTTTGAAATTCAGCCTAAGTCGGGTCTTCCTCTGGCTCTCCCATAGTAACTCCGTTCCACCAAAACAATGCTGCTCCCTGCAATTGCCTTGAAGCAAGTCTTCTCTTCTGCATATCCATCAAGCCGAGATATGCAAATATCCTTTCACAATGCAATAGCCAGTTCTCCACTCCTACTGCATCCTTGGTTCCCAGAAAAGGCTTTCCTCCAAGACTAGCGTAATCCCTGCTCTACTTGGCATAATTATTGCCAACTGGGGCCACCGGATTAGCTCCTCCAGCATTCCCTATAGCCACTCCCGCAGCTGCTCCAGCTTGCATCATATTCACGAAGAACTGATACATTATCCCCATATCAACCGGTGGAATCTTAGCACCAACATTAGCATTTGCATCTGGGTTTGTATTTGCCTGTCGACCATGGTTGCTCCTAATATTGGGTCGAACAGTTCCACTTGTTGCGGTGCGTCTTCCACGTTGATTAAATCTTCCATTTCCTGCCTCCATATCTTACTTCCATACTACCTGAAATCCAATCTTTTTAAGATACAGAAGAACGGTCTAAGAAAGTGGGGAATACATACTTAGGTATTTATAGCAAAGTACACATACGTTACTATAATGCTTACCCAAGCCCAACTATATTTTATATTCATTAGGTTATGCTTTAAAAATCTTTTAAGGTTTAAATTCCTTTTAAGTACATAAACCATGCTCTGATACCAACTTGTAAAATCACGCTTTCGGAGGCTCAAAACCAATTGCTACGGATGCTGCAGTCATCCAATGGTTTTATTTCTGAGTGATCGAAATTGGAATCTTGAAACTATTGGCAAGATAAAAACAAAAGAATATGAAAAATTTTAAACTTCAACAAAATAGAATTTCTCATTTCTTATGAATTTCAATTTAACATTTAAATACATAATCCCAGATGTTAACCACGTTCAGATCACATATACATGTACAAAATACGATAAGAGCGACATATATAGATGTCCCCTTATGATGATCAGAGAACTAATAAATATGAACTTTACAGTTCTTAGTACATCATAGCGGAAAACACAAAATAGCTCCTATATAGCTAACACTGCCTCTTGCCTATCTCCGGAAGCTTATTCGTCCAAAAACCTGAAAGTCTCCCACTCTCAGACTCAAATTAATTTTGAGTACCCGAGAGTTTATGGAGAAACACAAACTTCGAGTCAGACAATAAGTCCGGTATGAATAATCCTCTATCATCTCTTATCATAAATAGATATGTAGTGAGACCACGCGGCTTAGCGGAACGGGTTTTCCCATCACTAGTATCCAAAACAAAATATGCAAATCATTTACTATGCTTCTGCACCAATTAGTCTTAACATAATATGAAATAAAGCCATAAATCATATATATTGGACATCCCATCCACCCATTCATTAGATATCACATATAAAAGCAATTTATTAGATTTTCCATCTAAAATCCATTTATTAGAGTTCCCCTCTAAAATCTTTAAAATGACCATCCGTCAAAACTTAAATAGGACCATCCGTCCCAAATTCATCAAAATATTTGCACATTATCCATCGTATATTGTTTTATAAAAGTTGGTGTGGGCTATCCAGCGCACATTCCTTGGTTTTCCTAGGTTAACCAAGAACCCAATACTTGGCCAATTAAAATATCATGATCCCCATGATTATTCATTAAAATTCATGATCCCCTTGAATATTTATTTTTCCCATGTATCCTACATGTTTAACCTATTCCCATTGGTAGCTCTAATTAGGTTAAATTAAATAAAAACACATTGATAGCCCCAATGTTTAATTTCAAAAGCATATTTCTATTTGTAACCCTAAACTATGTATCAAAAACATTAAACCCACCCGGTGTCCCCAAGGTTTAATAACATCCAATTTATATAAGGATCCCCCTTACATATTCAAACCAAGATAAGTATTTTATGCTATAACCCTTCGAAGTACCCCCTTCAAATTAGCAAAACTTTACTTAAGAAAAATGGCTAAAAACAGCCCTTTGAACCCCTTCGAATGCAGCCCCATCCGAAAGAAAATAAACATCCGAAGTTAGCCCCTTCGGAAGCCTTCCTTTTGATAGCATCATAAAATCATACCTTTCGATCTAGTCGAAAGGTCCTACCTTTCGACCTTGTCGGAAGGTTTCTTTTCGACCTAGTCGAAAGCCTAGGGTATCCCCCCTTATAAAACCATCTATAAACCTTTCGAAAGCAATGAAACTCGAAACCTTTCGAAATCATTGAAACTCAAACCTTTCGAAGCCATTCAAAAACAATGAAGTGTTGGTGTTTGAACCAATCCTTCGAAAACAATGGAGAGTGGCGGTAAGTTTTAGAAAACAAAAATAACTCTTGACTCCATCTGTGTCGAATGGTTTGGAAACGGCAACTATGCTTTCGACCCTGTCAAAAGCTAACCTTTCGACTTTTTCGTAAGGTTTCATTTAAAATAAGAAAGCAAACCAGTCGAAACCTTTTTCTTTTAAACCATTTGACAACTTCGAAAGCGCTTTGTCGAAAGCTAGCGGGTGTATTTTTTTTAAAACCAAAACAAGGTTTCATCTCCTTCGAAAGCTCAAACCTTTCATCCCTAAACCTATCGACCCCTTTCAATTCACTACGTACTAGTCTCCTGATACCATGTGCATTGATTTTTGACCTAGTCGAAAGGTTTAATACCTTTCGATCTTGTCGGAATGTTTGGAATGGAGGCGGAAGTTCTTGCCGAAAGAGTTGAAATAGTGAAAATTGTACTTTAAACGGTTCTTTTGTACCCCACCTGCCTTGTTTGTCTAAATCTGATTGGTTTCCAGAATTTTATATTCAAAAATAGCTGTCGACTTTCCTTATTAAGAAATTTGAATAAATTCGAAAAACTTCTCTCTCCTTTATAATTATACAAAACATTTAAGTCCCATTCCTTAAACAATTTTATATAACTATTAAAACATCATGAAAAATTCTAGAAAAATTCTAGAAAATCAATTAATATGCTCTCTTCAACTTATTAAAATTTCAAAGCATATGAAGATCAAAACAACTCGGAATTTAGCCAAAACCGAATAAAAACATGTTAATTAGCCCATTAACATTTAAAACACCTACGTCTTATCCAAACAAAGGTTTAAATGGTTATATCCTAACCAAAACGCAAACATGAATCGGGTATAACCCATAGCCGATCCAAACAGAGAAAATGAGATGATAAACATGATTATTCACCTTGATTAGTTGATTGGAGAATGAGATAATTTCCTAGCTTTAATTCCTTGGTTTTTATCTTCAATTTATATTCTTCCTGGAGCTTTTAATGGCCGGTTGAAAGTTGGTGAGGAGTTATGAATGAGAAAGTAAAAGTTTATTAAGGTGGAGGAAGATATATATACTAAGAAATGTAGCCCTATTTCCAAGTTTACCCTTAGGAAAATTCCTCCTTCTAAATTTAGTTAAGTCTTATTTTAGTTCATTCATTAAGACACGGCCATTGGATTTATTAATCTCATCTCCCTAATTATTCACATTATTCTATTTAATTTATCCAATTAAATATCTCGAATAATGTTAATTAAAATTCAAGGGCATTATAGGAGGGTCCCCGAACACCTTTATGAACATACTCTAAGACAACTTTCGCTTTATGTTTGCCAGTACCAAAAGAAATCTTTGTCTACTTTCCAAGAACACACTCTTCACAAAAGCCAAGCTTTGCTGAAAACCATCAATCAAACCTCGCTTTCTTAACTCATCAAAACTCCATTCACCAATATGACACATCCGTATATTCCACAATCTAGGAGAATCTAAATCAGTAGAAGTTACATAAGCTGATTCACTAACTACAGTAGTGCCCTTCAATGGATAAAGATTTCCTGCCCTCACGCCTTTCATAATAATCATGGAACCCTTCGATATCTTCATTTTCTCTCCCTTAACTACAATATTTAACCTAAGCCTACTCAAAGCCTCAATAGAAATCAAGTTCCTTCTCAAATCAAGTACATGTATAACATCATTAATAGTATGAATAACAGCATCAAACATTCTGACCTTCACGCTACCAACACCAATCATGTGGCAAGAAGTTTCATTGCCCGTTAGAACTTCTCCTCCATCAATCTCATAGTATGTAGAGAAATAGTTCATATCATGTATTATATGATATGGTGCGCTAGAATCAATAGGCCATAAGGTTCTCTTTCCAAAAGAGCCAGAAGCTGCAAACACATCGGTATCACTCTCCGTATCTTATTTCTTTGCTATAGATGTCGAAGCTTTCTTTGGGTCTTTTTTGGTCCTTCAATCTTAGGACATTAAGCTACAAAGTGCCCCGATTTCTTACAATAATGGAAAGTCAATCGCTTAGACCTTCTAGACTAAAACCTTGAATTATTTCGACCTCCACCATTCTTTAACTTGCTTTGGCTTCGACCTCTCTAAATAGATAAGCCTTCTGAATCACTATCTAAACTTGTGCTCGCCAATCTTCCTCTCAACACTTCATTATAAAGACTTGCCTTTACATTAGATAGACTAATCTTACTGCAACAATATATCATGGAGTTAACAAAAGCAGTATACTCCTTAGGCAAGGAACATAAGAGCATCGTGCCTAAGCCTCATTAGTAATATCAACATCCGCTGCCTTCAGGTTCATAATCAAAGTGGTCAAAGCATCTACATGCTCCATAAGATTGGCTCCAGGCTTCTTAAATGAATAGGGTTGTTGTTGAATAATAATCCAATTCATGAGAGACTTGTCTTGACATACATCTGATAATGCATCCCATAATCTTTGCCGTCTTCTTTTGAGAAAATTCTCTAAGAACTTCATCTAAAATATTCAACTTGATTGTTGTAAGAGCTTCATCTTTCATCACATCCAAAACAGTTGCCTTAATGTTCTTTAATTTCTCAAGCGTAGAAACAATCTTAAACATCTTCTACTTCTTTAACACTGCCTCCATCCTCATCTTCTGAGTCCAAAAATCTCTCTTTCCGCCAAAACATGTAACAACATGATTAACACCTGATCTACCAATAGACTTTCCAGAAGTAGCCATTAATTCCAAACAGAACAATAACACCAGCTCTGATACCAAATTGTGGTGAAAAATGTCGAGAAGGATTTATCACCAATAATAATGAGTGGAAGCGATTTAACCAAAATCTAGTATTGCTTATTTGAATACCAATGCAAACTCAAAATCAACCATGATATCACAAAAAATCAACAACAGAAAGAAAAGAGACACAGAAGATTTAACGTGGTTTGGATTTGTATCCTACGTCCACGAAGATCCAACAGCCCTTTTATTACTATCACTAATTCAGAGAGATTATAAGCTAAATTAATGATTAGAGAGTTACAAGATATGGAGATTCTCTCTAACCAATCGCTCAATTGAAGAAATATAATTTAGAGCACTCAAAATAAAAAATCCTAATTTGATTTAGCTAGGGTTCAATTATTGGAAATTTAATCTCATCATTAAGAAGATGATTAAGAGGCTAATATACAGATTCTCTAATCATTCTAGACCATCCGATCACTTCAAAATATCTACACCGTTAATAGAGGAGAAACGAGCACCGAATTGATGTAACTACCCTCGAAAAATCTCGTAGCTGCAACTCAGATGTCTGACCAAGGGGGTCAGATGTCTGTCCAAACTCTCGAGATCGAACTTCCATCAGCAGAGATGTCCGGCCAAACTATCTGGTTTGATAAATACAAGAACTCGGACGTTTGAGTGAACAAGCCAGACATCTGAGTGCCTGATACTCTTCTGCTCTTAAACTCCATAAGCATTCAGACGTCTGCCTTGAGAACCCAAATGTCTGTTTGCCTATTTTTGGCACTTCATCAACTTCTCTCCTCTAATTATTTTGCTCTCTTCCTCCAATCTACCTCCCAAATCTTCTAATACGAAGCTGTACACAACATCTTCAATCTGAAGCACTCATAAGCACATATTTGAACCACATAATTACAATAATATATTCTTCATGCGAAATTTAAATATGATGTGCATGTCAAACGTTAATATTTATTTCCTAAGCCCTTTTTCTATATCTACGGATAATTTTTACTTTCTAAATACATATGCAAAAATGCTCATATTCTGTTACATTTATATACACCATTATCTTTATACCGGTTCAATGTGTATAGCCAGAATAATAATCTTTAAATGTATCTTAAACATATATGATCTATTCACATGAATTGTCCATTTCAAACAACTCAAAAACGAAAAAAATTCATGTATAAATAAATGATGAAACAACCATATATCTCTTCGTTTATACACAAAGACATTAATACGTAATTAAACTAAATTTTCTTTTCTTTTAAATAAATTTGTAGTTAAACTAAAATTTCCATTTCAAGATTTTCTTTTACAAAAGAATTAAATATGGCATTTCATAAATACAAAGTTACACAAAACATATTGCTTCATCATTTTTTTTAATAATTTAGATGTAGAAAATTAATTATTATTCAACATGATAATATCTAATATTTTGAAAAATAGAAATTTACATAAAAATGTTTTTATTTCAGCACCGTGTCATTTTAAAATGAAAACATAGCTGAAACCAAATATTTTCATTCAATTAGAATAGTTCATTATCCTATAGTAAATATTTCACCTCTTTATTAAATAAAAATTAAGCATTTTTGAAATACTGCTAAATGAGGCTTTTTCACTATAGTAAGGTGTAACATATTATTAAGTTTAAGTTAATTACTCAAGTACTTGCTGCACTTATGCGATTTTAATAAAAAGACATTGGCACATGACATAGTACGTGTTTGCAAATTCAGTTTGCAAACTTAGCAAATTCAAACTGAGTTTGCACTAGCAACTGAGTTTGTCAACTTCGTTTGCAAAACTAAGTTTGGTGGCTTAGTTTGCTAAATTGTGTGTGCATGCTCAGTCTTGCAAACTGATCATGAAAGCTCAGTTTTGCAAATGTGATTTTGCAAACTCAGTTTTGCAAATTTATGCAAAATTAAGTTTGCAATACTGAGTTTGTAGGCTCAGTTTTGCAAAATGGATTTAGGAACTCAATTCGCAAATGTTAACTGAGTTTGCAAGATCAGTCTACGAAAACATCAAAAATTAATACACTACCTTCGTATAATTTAATTATTTGTTGTTTTCTTCTTGTAGTCTTCTCCATCTATTAAAGAAAAAATAGCATTGAATGAATTATTGTGTTATGTAAGGGAAGGGATAGCATAGTTGAAAGTGAACGGAGCGAGCAATGAGGATTATAGAGGTTTGCCATTGACGAGAGGGCTTTGTATTGTCATATTGGGCGTTGAAGAATGTGCACAACCATTGGAGTTTGGAGTGGATGATCCATAATGGTTATATTAACCTTAAGTTAACTTTAAGTGTATTTTCAAATTTGAAATTTTGTAGCTAATGTTATAGTACTATCTGAATAAATAATCATGGTATTTGGATACAGAATTCATTGTTTATGATATATTATAGTCCATTTGTGGAGTATTTTAAACTTTGCGTTAAATCTATATGATGAATTATATGTGTGATTTACAAATCATTATTAACAATATATTTTACTTGATTGCTTTGAAAAAATTAAAATTAATAGTGCAAGAAATTATCTGAAATCATAACTAATATTTATAACTCTTATAAATGTTACCAATATCTTGATTAGCAACACTTATAAATGTTACAAAGCAAATGGTAGGTGACACATTAGTTATCTTTAACGCTTATAATTGTTACTAAATCTACGTTTTTCAACACTTATAAGTGTTACTAAATAATACAGTAGCAAGGCTTATAAGCATTACTAAGATGTAGTTTATAGTAACACTTATAAGTGCGATAAATTTGGCCACTTTATTGCTCACAGGCCATTGGTAACACTTAAAAGTGTTACTGAAATTATTTGTAATACTTATAATGTTAGGAATTTCCTGTTTTGGTGTAGTGACATGTAAGTTATTTCATTGTTTAACTACCTTCAGCCGTTTTACGTTCAAATTTGTGTAATTATTATTTTCTTTCTAAAATGATATTGAGTAACCAAAAAGGTAGATACGATAACTTAGGCTCTCTTTTGTTCTCCTTACTAATTTATATTGAAGTATAATTTGTATATACTTTAGAAGGTTCTCTTTAATTCTATTTAACTATGTTACATTCAAATTTATATTGTTATTATTTCAACATTGGTATTTTATGACGAACTAAGACATACACAATAATTGAAATAAATGACTTACACTAATATATGTTTAACATTAATATATTTTATTGCACATCAACTATCTAGACATGTATATATTTGATAATTTATTTATAACATTACTATGTGCAACGCATGGGTTACACACTAGTTAATAATTGAAATTCAAATCCGTAATTTAATTATTATTATTTTGTAAATTTACAAAAAAATTAACTAACGTATAATTTCGCAACTCTTTTCATTGATTCGTATTTGATACAATACATAATAGGTATCAAACACCGACAACGTCTTTGTCGACTAATAGCTTTACTACTTTATACATCATTTCCAACGACATTAATATACCTCTGCTTATTTATGGAGTCCATTCCTTACTTTGAGCATTTGTTTGAGGTTGCATTTTTCATATTAAATTCCTGCTGCACCGTCGAATCCGCTACATGATGCAATCCTAACGTCATATCATATAACTCTAATGTGGTCACCTTCTAAGCAAGTTTAAGTGGTTTGTTGACATGGGGAATTAGAACTATTGTTGGTGTTTTCACTCATAACATGTAGGGTACGGGTGTTAGATACGGAAAGATGTCAAATAACATGTAGATGATCGATGAACCCATGATGTATTAGGAGCTAAGTGACCAAATGATAAGATGAAGACGTGAGAAGATGGAATGCTAGCTTGAAAGAAAGCAAGGAAAGATGAAAATTTACTAAGTATGATATTCTATTTACCGGATGAAATCATCTATTGGTATCGGAAGAAACACCATCTAACCTTTTTCATAATTCATTAGTTGAAGAAGAAGCCACACTTTCTTCAGAAAATCTTTAAGTAAAGGAAATGAAATTGGCCCAGTGCCAAACATTAAAATCGGTTTGCTGTTGAGAAAGCACTGAACAAGAAAAATGGTTAAGTTGTTTCCTACCAAACCGACGTATACCAAACAACGAATATGGTTTGGTAGTGTGCTTGCCAAACAGTTTGATATTAAAGCAAACACTACTGTCAAGACTGGAAAATGCCTATTATATAGAAAATACCAACTAGATATCTTCACAACCTTATATGTATGAATACCCCATGGATGAATAATAATGGTAGACAAGTTTGAGAGTTCAAAAACTATTGAATGAATCTACGATACAAAATTTTCGGAGTTTTAATTTTCATTTCTTTTGATCAATAGATCATTTTATCTTGTGTTTCTGAATTGTACTTGAGATCTATAAGGTGAAATGATAATTCACAATGGATGTCACAAATTATCAATTGAACCATGGTAAAATTCTATGTGTTCTTTATTCTCTATTTTATCTATTTTACAATATATACCTTGAATTCATTCATTGAAAATGCAATTTTACACAAAACTCACAAACATTTCTAGTATATATAGTTCTACACAATTCCTTGGATGCATTTACCCATTTTCCACACAAACATTTTTGATGCTTTCATTGAGAACTCTCACACATGCCTCCTAAATCTAAAATTAGAGCCGGTGCTACCATCAAGGATGCCAAAATACAAGTGTTCCTAACTTACTAGCACCTAGCTATAGCGAGCATTTCACTAGCACTCTTTCATTGTCTGAGAAGGTTGCCAAAGGAGACTTGGATAAAGTCATGGTTGAAATAAATGATCGATGCTATCCAACAACAACCATGGTGGGCCAACTTCTAACACGCTTAGGACGACAACAAAATGCTGATTGCACATTAGAGAGCGAGAAAGATCTCGTTTTAGCAAATGGGAAAGAAGAAGATCACATATATCGAGAAAATCGATGGGCAAGGCGAAGAGAAGCTGAAGGATAAACAAAGCGTTCGAGAGTACTACCCAAAGCTAAGAACTCTTTGATACTGAATCGATTATGATCGGTATTGAACTTGGCCCAACTATGGCCATCACTTCATGTTGTCATCGAAACTCTCTTGTTAGTCAAATGTGATTGAAATACAAAGGGATCATCAAGAGCATTTTAGGAGCCATAGTCATGCTATGGAGCGACATTTTAGCTGACACAAAGAGAAACGAAGGGAATGCTTTCCTTAGAGGGGAAAGGTGGATGACCATAACTGCTGGCATTCTAACTATCCAATGAATAAGGAATCAATCGAACTTGGAGACTGGATGGCCTACATGATTAGAAAGTATATCCGACAAGAATAAGTGGAAAGAAGCATTGTAGCATATGTAAGAAGTCCTATTACGGCCCTCCTCTACCTTCAGCACCCAATAAATATATAGTGCATTGTGGTGATACTCAATTGATGGAGGGAAGCCTCAAGGTAAAATGCGATAGGTCAGCACGATAACCTGTAATATACCCTGTATTCCATAGATAAAATATAATATCAGCACAGATATAAAATAGGCGAGAAAATAGTATATTATGAATGAACCAAAATATCATAACATAGGTCATCAGTATACAAAGCAAAACAAGAACTTATATCTCTATATATTATAAACACCAAATAAAACTAATTCTATATACATAAGATTAGTGCTAATAGTGCCATGGCACTACACAACAGAAATAAGCTGCAATGGCTCCATTAAATAACATATATAAGAAAGCATAATCCTCTTGCTTTATCCTCCGCATAGCTCTATGTGGTATCGCCATACCAACCTCTCAGTTTACTCATTAAAGTTCTTGAGGATAAGAAGCAATGCAAATAACCTTGGAAAAGACAACAGTCTGATATGAGTGATCTGCAAACCTCAAAAATGATAGAGTTAGGTGTATGCCCTTGGAGCAATTATGTAATTTATTACAAATATCTCACTCGATAACCAATCTTGTTCGAAATAAATGCGGTTTTCTTTCTATTATATACTTGATATAAAGCATTATATTAATTTATTAATTTAATTAAAAGTATATTTAATAAAAAAATCATAAATGATGTGTGATAGTAGTTGCAAAGTGTTGTAACCATGAGTAATTTAGTGCAATGAAAATAAATATACCGTTTTAAATATTCCTAGTCAGGATGTATCAAGATTAGATATCGATACATCTACTGAGACTAGAGTATAGAATGCTTTCTAAAGTTAGGCAATTACTACTCATGCTTGTTGTGAGGACCCGTTTCTTCGACTCCCAGAAATCAACACTAATACATCCTCGGTATTCACGTACCGTAAAGCCAAGTGCCGGAGAGGCGGATTCTCAAGGGTAAGAAAGAAAAATAAGATAGAACAAAATCTCACATATGTTGTTTCAAATAAAGCTTTACAGCGGAAATTAAAATACATTTATCAGAGTTGAAAACATGGACAGTTATAAATATCTGTCCTTATAAATGCATAATACTATAGTACAAGAGTGTGGTGGAAATAGACAAAAATCTTCAAAAAAATCTCTAACTCCATGCTTCGAGCTCCATCCAACATTCTTCTAAACTAAACTTGACTACTAGGCTGCCCGAGAAAATTAGGGCACCCAGAGTTTAAGAAAAAGGAAAATAAACTCTGGGTCAGTCACGGGACCGGTGTGAAAACTCAAAATATGAATTTTGAAAACAAAAGGTTATCTCATAAGACTACACCGCACATAAACACGGAATGGGTTTTTACCTTATGATAACCAAGTCATTCTACATCAAAATACTTGATATTATTTTTAATGACATATCTTTGAAAACATTTGCAAGTAAACTTATTAACCTTAGCCAAAATTGTTACCATTATTAAATTCTAGCATACTGGGCTCTATAAACAAAATGGCAGGCACTTATTTGAGAATGGATTCCGTACAAATGACCAGGTGAAGGGACTACCTTCCGGTAGTACATCTCTAGAAAAATGTACCGAGGTCAACAAAACATCTGCACCTCTACCAACACATGACCGGCCTACCTTTCTCACTAGATAGTACCGAATATGTCATCACCCTGGTCGTTACCGACCTATCCGAGGATCCACATAGCATACATCCACATTAATTTAAACCCGAATGTCATAGCGGGTAGAAATATATCTAGAACGGGATGATCATACCCAAATGGTTGCGAACCACAAAGCCTTGCCGCATCTATCCTGTTTCGGCCATTTTCGGCTGTGAGGCTTGAGGTAGCGATTACTTTTCACACTTTGAATGCCACATTGCCATTCCATCGATCACTATTGACTTCCACAAACTTACAGCCTCTGAGCTCATACGTCTCAGAGAAGGGTGCTAAGCTAAGAGAAGTTGCCTTCTCCACCACCAAACAGATGTAAATTTATAAAAGTCAACGATGAAATCTCAAGAATGCGATGTCAAACATCTATCCATACAAGTTTGTTCTGGGACTGAACAAAACCGAATGCACTCCTCCTACTACCATTAGTAGCGAGTAGTCTTTGCAACCCAAAGAGATTCAGAAATGAAGGGACCACTGCTACTTTAGTATTTGGGAGCTAACCAGAATTATCAATAAGTAGTCCTTTCATCTCGAAAATCCCTAGTCTTCATTCTTCATTCTCTCTATCAGGTCTTCATCTTTCGAACGCATACATCGGTTCGAAGTGTTTTTCAGATAGAGATTACCCCAGTTTCGACACTGATTCCTTCGAACCAATCATCGATAAAAAGAGGTTTTGTGAATAGAGAATCAATCTTTAATTGATTAAGTTCTTTTTTATCAAAATCTCTTTTAGAGATATATATTTCTAAAACATTCTTTCCGGTATATACAGAAATATTACCTCTCTTATCAAAACCTTTGATTACTTAAATCTCTTTTAAATTTGAATAATTCGAAATCATGTCATTTTACACTTAGGAAAATATTCCAAAATCATTTCATTTAAATCTTAGAAAAGATTTCTCAATTCAATACTTAAAATTTTCTTGAGTTAAAACTATGTTATCTAGGATGTTAATCCCAAAACCAGTAAATATTAAGTGAGCAGAATCTATAGAAATCATCTAATTCTACTCAATATCAATTCCTGTATTCAACAAATACTATAGGCGGAATAATGGCGAAATCACCTTTTAAATTCCACGAATAGTACGAGTTCCCTCTTTGGGCTTTAACACCGAGTACAAGAAAATCATCTCTATAAAATCCAAGTTGTTTAAATCTTGAAAATATTTTTTCTTTAATATTTTTGAAATTTTGATCCAAGTAAATCAAATTTACTATCCCCTCCGCCGGGCCAGTTCGGATAGCCAGGGAGAGCAGGAAACTGGTTTTCCAAACCCAAGCCTAAACACTATCTCTCTGACACCCATAAGGCATTCAAGTTATTTGATCAACTCTAAATCATTTAAAATATTTACAAAAGATTTGGGAAAGAACGGATGCGTTTCAACTATATTTCAGAAGTAATAGAAAAGTGTTGCGAAAAAATGCCGCGGAAAGTGCCTTTCAAGCTATATTGATCAAAATGACTTTTTATTATTTTAAATTCATTTTCATTACTCAAATCACTTTTAAAACATTTATAAGATTTATTCCACAGTTTTAAACATTTTAAAACCTCATTTTCAAAGAAATCCTGTTTTGGATTCCGAACTGCAAAATCGAAATTTTTCAAAAACTTGTTTTCTCATATTTCAAAATCTACTTATCGAAATCTTGATTTTCCTTCTTCGTTGGAAAACTATGGATATAGTAGTTCAGAAAATTCTTATCTCGAAGAATTCCAAGCTATATTCCAACTTTTATGCTAGTTTGACTTTTATAGCACGAAATTGCGAACTACCGTTACGCGGCGCGCTTATTTTTGACTAAATTTTCTATTTCTTTTCAAACTTCACCAAAACACTTCTAAATGTTCATAAAACATTTAAAATATATTTTAAACCATTTTAAAGAGATTTAACCATTCCATATGCACCATTTCATTAATTTAAGGAAAGTGATTTCCTTCGTGTTTATCGACATGTATATTCATGACTTGCATATATTTTCAATATTCATATTTAAACAACCAAACTTGATGATCAAAGCATATTAAACATCCATTTGAAAACGTCATATCATCATCCAACATATAGTATAATAGTTTAGGAGTTCTCACCTTTATTTTCACTCGAACTAGTTTTAAAACGGCTATAGCTCCGCTATCTCGAAATTAAACTCTAGGAAATCGAGCTTTGGACCTTGAAGAAGCTCGGCTTAGCCTTGGTGCTCATGGCCTAGGTTGGGAAAAGGGTGGAGCTCACGGCCAAGGGTGGTGGAAGGTGGTGCCTTGGGTATGGGAGGTGGAGAGATGGAAATTTAAGCTTGTTTTGAGGTTTTTAACTATATATAACTATATATTATGATTTAATTTCTTTTTGAAATAAATTTTGACATTATTTTTCTTAGGATGGAAGCCATTAAAGTGGAAGCAAAACCTTGAAAATATGAAGAAGAAGATGAATGCAAATGAAGAGAAGATGGTAGGGTATTTATAGGAAATGAAGAGTGTAAAAGTATCCATACATACATCATCACTTTATCACCATTTAAAGCTTCTCCAACACACCTCCCCTTTTAAAATGCACAGCTAGAGCCTCCCCCCATGTGCACATAACTTCCATCATCTCATGTATGCAAAGGTTGACTTATTTAAGCTTAAGGAGTAAGAAATCTTTAAAATATATTAATATTTTATATTATATTTCTTATACTTAATTATATTCATATATGTATGTTTATATGCATGTTATCATGGGTATGTAACATATATATGTATGTATATGTAGGTGTATAATACTTCGAACGTCATCGAACAACTTTTGTTTGTTAAATCGTTGAAATTCGGAGAACCGATTATCGGTCACATTTTCACTTATACTTTAACATACCTATATTTGTAAACAAAATTCAAAAATAATTTTTTTATCATTTTAAACTAATTAAAATGATTACTTTTGAATTATAAAACCATATAAATTAATATTAACAATTATTTACAAAAATTGCTATTATACCGATAAAGCGATATCGATTTTTACTTATATTTTCACATCAAATATATGTCTTTATAAATTATTATAAATGATTTATTATCACTTTATAACTATTCAAAATGAATTATCATCATTTAAAATAATTATTTAAATAATTTAAATAATTATTAAATCATTAAATCTCAATTTAAATTAAATAAATAAATTATTTAATTTCAATGCTATCTCATCGATATAAATTTCGAGGAAATTTTTTTATTTAAATATTTATTTAAAATAATATTACTATTACTTATTATCACTTGAAAAAATATTATCCTTTTATTTACATAAATTTAAAAATAAATTCAATTTTTCAAAGTGATAAATTGGTGGGTCATTACTGTTGTTGGGGGCATCAAGGGATTACGTACTGATAGTTATTGAATAATTACTGAATGAATCACTCGATAATTTTATATTGGTTAATATAACTATGGTTAAACAGAAAATATTGATATGATAAAATTACATAGTTCTCTTGACTTGAGAATACCGTTGATCTTCAACGTAGAAGCTCTGCTTTGATTATAGTTAAATCATGGCACATCATCCATCGAACGACTATAGTTGGTTCGAGTGAAAGCATTGGAAGTGAAACGCTATTCAAGAGAGGATTCGTCTCCTTAGTTATATGAGATTAGTATCACGGTCAACTAAAGTCAACTCCAAGTCAAAGTCTCTGTCCAAAGTAGTTCGATTAGTGATAATTGCTACCGTTGAACCAAAATCTTTGTATTTGGACTATAGAGTTGAATATGGATGATATTAGAATTTTTGACCGTTGCCAAATTCCATAAGTTCAAAGTGATATAGTTTTGACAAAGAAAATTAGTGTAAATAATTGTCACTAATGGTAACATTTAATAAAGTGAAATTGGATTTTACCAAAGCCAATTAAGTCATAAAGTTGACCATAATGTCACACTACTTGCTAAGTGACGTGTGAACGTTAATATTTAAAATGTTCAATAATATTTACTAATCAGATTTACACCTAAGAGTCACATAACCGAAACGTTGAATATTCCTTTTTACCAATTGGTGTAATTAATTTATAAATTATTATAAATTAATTAGTATAATTAATATTTATGAAATATTAATTATAAAATTTTATTTGATGTATGTCGAACAATTTCGAATAGTGTGTTAATAATAGTTATACTTATACCGATCAATATACGATATCGGTATGCATTTAAATTAGATTTAAAATTGCATTGAATGTTGTTTGGACTTAGACCAAATTTGCGGCCCATATGAGAATGATATTTTGGGCTATTGGAGACATGGTTTGGGTGGCCATTTAATGGAAACTAGAGAGGACTTTGAATGATTAAAAGTGTGGAAATAGTAAGAGAGAGATACGAGGATAAGATCCACTTTTCGTTCTCTTGACTTCCTATTTATTTGCCACCTCTTTTCATCATTTCTTTTGCACTTTTTCTTTCCTTTCTCTCTGAAATTTTTAGCTAACAAATCCCTTTTCCAAGTCCCAAAATCCAAGTAAAAAATTACATCAAAACACTTCGATCGATCGTCGATGGTAAGGCAGTTCAAAAACTAGCAACTTTTAACTATTTAAGTATAAAATATGTATGTATGTATGTATATGTTAAAAAATTATTTTATAAATTAATTTAATGATTTAATTATTCACATATATTAACATACATACATACATACATACATATATAATTTTAAATGTTTTATGTATAAATCATTTATAACTAACATTTAACATATATATATATATATATTATATATAATTATATATATTATTATGGTGCAAACAAATACACAATTAGACAGTAAATCAAATACAAGAAGGGTTAATATGTCCATTGCACTGTAAATCCCAACACTTACACACGGACATATTAAACCATGTACACTATTATGTTGCATGTGCTCGTACACACTTGTGTTTATATGATACACATACATATATCATATAATACAAATTATACAATAAATAAAACCTTACTTACAAAATAATAAAATATTGATTTTATTTAAAATAGAATTTATATAAGATCTAAAAAAATTTATACTTCATAGGCCCATTAAAGACCCAAATAGGTAAAACAATGGAATTTTACGTAATTAATCCATTGCAAGCTGATCCAGTTTCAACGATGCTATCATAGCCAAATAGTTAATACGGTCTGAATTAGCAGTATTATGGCTAACTTATTAAGGCTACCATATAGTATGGTGTCTAAAAAAGTAGCTTCTAAGGTTGGTTTTGGATAATCAAGTACTCTACCCCACCTAGCTACTAGCCTGGCTCGAAATGATGAGGTAAGCCCGTAAGGTTATCCCTAATAGAAAAGGCCCATTTTGAAGTAGGCCTTGGGCTAATTTCAAAATAGTTTTGAAATTAAAATAAAAGTTTTGAATCTAAAAGTTAAATAAAAAATAAGAAAACTATTATAAATGTTATAATATAGATTTTCACATACTTTCAAAAATTAAAATAAAAGGTTTAAATTTAAAAGTTAAATTAAAAAAGAACACATATTATAAAAGTTATAATATAATTTTTCAAAATATTTGAAAATGTTATAAAATTAATTTTCAAAAATAGTATTTATTGATAATAATAATAAAATAAATGAATTAATTAAGTAAGTTAATTAATTAAATATATATACACGTATAATATATATGTAATGATATATGTTATGTTGTCTTGAATTGTTTAAGACAATATAAATGTACATGTGTGTATTAAAGAATTTTCAAAATTAATAAAATTTAATTATAATTATTTAATTAAATAAATTAATTAAAAGTTAATTGATAAATTAATATATATATATATATAAAAGATATATGTGTATTACTATAAATGTTATGGTATATATATTCAATATAATATGTTATAGTTGAATAATATAATAATTAATTAAAGTGTTAATAAGTTAAATTAATTGAATAAGATTTAATTAATATAATGTTATACATAAAATATTATACAATTTAAATAAAGTATAAAAATTATATAAAAATAAAACATATATAATATAAATGTATAAACTAAAGGTGGAACATTAAAGAAACCCTACATAGACTTATGGAATAAATACGTATGTAAAAGTACGTATACCCTGATTTCTGATGTATCTGACACTTGAATCACGAAGGTATTTCATTTGAAATATATTATTTCATAAGTCGCTGTCACTCGATATAATATATCGAAGACTATGAATCTTTAATATAAAATTATCCTCCACTATTTAGACACTAACAAATTGCTTGCATACTCTCTAGTTGTTGAGCTTTTCTCAAGCTTGATATGTTATGTATGGTATTATTAATGTATAGACTAGAAGAGGTAAGATACCTATACATATTTGTTGAGCTTTCCTTAAGGTATGTATAGTATACTTAGGCAATCGCGAAATGGTGGGTATGAGTGATTAATCTCTTTTTACTTGTTAAGCTTTCCTCAAGTAAAAATGAGATTAGGACAAGGAACCATACGTTAGGAATTATATATAATGCTCTAACGACCCACCTCCACGACCCTAAAAAATCGACACTAACACATCCTCGATATTCACGTACCTTAAATCCAAGTGCCTGAGAGGTAGAGTATCATGGGGTAAAGAAAATAAAGATAGAAGACAAGACAATAATAGAATCACACATCGTATTCAACACATAGTTATACATATGATTAATACATGCAATCACTCCAAATTGCTCCATTAGAGTTCTAGTAAGTACTAATCCAACTAGGATAGTTATAATTACCTATCCTTACAAGTGCTGGTAGATACAAAATACATAATAGTGGAACTAGAAATAGATGACTATCTATATAGGACCATCCAGCTTCATGCTCCATCCATCTCCCAAAATGTTCCATGCTACCTACCTACTTGTCTGCCCGGAAAAATAAGGCATCCAGAGTTTAAAGGGAAAAGAAAATAAACTACGGATCAGTCATAGGACCGGTATGAGAAACTTAAAATACAGATATTTGAAACAAAGGGTGTCTCATAAGACCACGCCGCACTTAAAAACGGAATGTGTTTTTACCTTACGATAACCAAAATCTTTACTATGCAAAATTTGGTAATATTATTTTTAATGACATTCTTTTGAAAACGCTTTTCAAGTAAATATAGATAACTTAGTGTAAATCTTTACATTATTAAATTCCAGTATACTAGGTTCTACAATCAAGTCCAAAGGCACTTATTGGAGAATGGATTTCCATACAATGGCAGGTATGGAACTACCTTCCGTATAGTACATCTCTAGAGGGATGTACCGAGGATCAACAACTTTGAAACCACTGCACCTAACAAGACTGGTCTACCCGTAGACCCAACTTGGTGGCGGATAGAACCAAATATGACACCACCGCGGTCGTAACCGACCTATCTGGGATCCATAGCATACAAAACATACTCGACATATATAAGGTAATCTAGAAAGGTGATGAACCCTAATGGTTGCGAACCACATAGCCTTTTGGCATGCCCTGTTTAAGCCATTTTTGGGGGATGAGACCCGAGGTAACGATTACCTTTCACATAGCACATTCCACTTTGAATGCCACATTGCCAATTCCATCATACACCATTGATTTCCACAAATATACAACCTCTGAGCTCGTACGTCTTAGAGAAGGGTGTTAAGTATAAGAGAGTTACTTCCTACACCACTAAACAGATATACGTTAGTAAAAAATCAATGTACGTATATGTGGGAAATGCAATGTCAGACATTCATCCATACAAGTTGTCCAGGAGCAGGACAAAATGAAGGAACTCTCCTACCACATCCTGTCGAGAATCATCCCTAAGATTAGTAGCGAGCGGTCCTTACATCGAAGATCAAATGAAAATACTACCGCAACATATATACGATATTGGAAATTTTCCCCAAGGGTCAGTGACAAGCATCCCTTTATTTATTTATTTATTTATTTATTTATTTATTATCATTCCAAGTCTTCATTTCGAATAAGTAAATTAGTTCGAAGTGGTTTTCCAATAAGAATCACTCAAATCGACCCCGGTTCCTTCGAACCAATCATCGATAAAAAGATATTAAGTAAATAGGTGCTTATAATTTGATTAATCACTTTCTTTTTACTAAAATTGTCTTCTAGAGATATATATCTTTAAAACATTTCTTTCCGTATATATGGAATCATAATACTCTCTTTAACTTTGGAAATACAACATTATTTTCATAAGTTATATTGGAAAACATTATAGAGTTAAAAAGAGTCGATAGAAATTATACTAATTCTACTCAACATCAATTTTCGTATTCAACCATTACTATCTGTCAAATAATGGTGAAATCACCTTTTAAATTCACATAGATAGTATGGATTCCCACCTTACAATTTAATACCAAGTGTAAGGAGATTATTTCTATACAATCCAAGTTGTTTAAATTTGGAAAATTAAATCTTTTATACTTGTTTCGATTCAGACATTTTGACCTTATCTATACCTCGCCCAGAAAAAAGGCCAGGTGAGACAAGGCACTGGTTGGATCTGAACATCTCCTTAGTTTAAGCACCTCACATCTGGATCTCATGAATAGAAAAATCCAGTCTATTCGCCGGCTTTTAGAGCTAAGATTAAATCACTTGATTTTAACGGCTTTTCTTTAAATCATTTATTTAAACTTTTTTGAAATAAATTATAAAACCTCCAAATCATATTTAAAATACTTAATTATTTAGTTGAAAACATTTATAAAATATTTGAGAAAGAATACTTAAGTTCAAAGCCATATTTCAAAAGTTATTATAAGTGCAGCAAAAAGTGCTGCGAATAGTGTTTTAAAAGTTTATTTGATCAAAACAACTTTTCGATCATTTAATAAATCCATTTTTATAACTCAAATCTATTTTAAAAGATTTTAAAATATTTATAAAATTTATTCTATATATTTAAAGAATTTAAAATATTAATTTTAAAGAATTTGTCGCTTTAGTTTCCGAACTGCCAAACCGCGACTATTTTGAAAACTTTATTTGCTCATATTTCACAATCTACAAAAAGAAATCTAAAAATTTTTCTTTTGTTTAAAATCTATGATTATAAAAGTTTGGAAAATTCTTATTACAAAGAATTCTGACTTCGAATCCATCGTTTAAGTGGATTTAACTTTCTATGGCGCAAAATCGCAAACTATCGTTACGCGACGCGTCTATTTTTGACTCAATTTTCATAACTTGTCAAAACTTCATTAAACTAGAATTTAGTGTTTATAAAACATTTACAAACTATTTCAAACCATTTTAAAGAGGTTTAACAATCTCGTATACACTATTTCATTTATTAAAGGAAAGTGAGTTCCTTTGTGATATTCAACGTGTATTAAACGTGACTTGTTTCAATATCAAAATAAACATATAAACAACATCCAAACTTAATGATCGAACATAGTAAACAACCATAACAATCATATCATGTCATATATATATATATATATCTGTATATGCATATATATAAATATAGAGTTTCTCACATTGGTTTTTTTATCGAGAAAAAAGCTATAGCTTTGCTAACTCGCGACTTTAGCTCATAAACTTTTGCTCCTTGGCTCCTATGTGGCTCGGTCCTTTCTTAGGTTGGTGGGAGGTGCTCACGACCTTGGCTAGAGGAGGAGGAAGGCTCGGCCTTGGGGGCTTAGGGTGGTGGCCGTGGAGAATAATGGAGGAGAGGGGGAGTTTGCTTTGAGTTTTGAAGTGTTTTGATATATATATATATATTATATAATTTTATTTATATATGAACTATATTTGCCCTTATTTTGCAAAGGCTAGAAGGCACGAAAGTAGAGAGGAAGAAGCTTAAAAGCGAAGAAGGAGAAGTGAGGAAATGAAGTGGAGATGGTGTAGTGTTTATAGGGAAAGAGGAGGGAAAAAATATTTTAGATATTTTGTGCACTTACATCATCTCCTTCATCACTACCCACCTCCCTCCTTACATCACCTTACACGGCCATGAACTTCCCCCTCCATGTGTTTGTACTTTGATGGTAATTGTTGACTTGGAGATAGCTTAAGTGTTAAGGAGTTTTAGAAAATATCTTAAATATTTTAGGTTATATATATTTAAATGTATATATATATATATATGTGTGTGTGTTTAGGCGCAAGTGAATGTCTTCATGTATGTGTACATGTATATTTGCATATGTATGTCACATTAAATCCACGATGTTGCACAACTTCTACACGTTGAATCACTACGAATTCTGATTTTTGATTTTCGATCATATTTCCACTTCTTATTTGATATTTATATATTTGTAAATATAGTTTAATAATAATATTGCTATCATTATATTAAAAGGGATCATTTAATAATTAAAATTATTAATAAATCATTTAAACTCAATTTAAATTCAACAATTAATTATTCAAAAATGATGACATTATTAATGATGTCACAATTATGTATTATTTTTCCAAAATAAAATAAATTATTTTGTTACACATTTTCACTTATATAGATAAATGAGTGTATATATCCAGCTCCATGCGCGATCTCATATGGTCAAAGAGTTGTTTATCGATACAACGATTTTCAGTCATTTATCGATATTTATCCCTAAGTATATATTTTTTAAATATTTATTCAAACCGATATTTCCAATATTATTTATTGTTCAAGACATAATTATTTATGTTAAAAAATCTTATATTTCAAAATTTTCCTGAAGTGATGAATTTGCGGGTTGTTACAGATGCAATCGATAAGGAGTTATCCATCGTATATGGAAGTCTGATTTGTTGAGATTTCCTCATGATTAGAATCCCAAGGTTTATGGGCCCTAACACCCACTAGTAAAGTCGAAAGACTTCTATGTTTCGTCTTAAGGTTTGGAGAAACATAAAAGACTAGTGGGAGCCTTATTAGAAAAATGAAATGGTAATATTTAACCTTTATAATATTGTAAGAACATCCGCTATGTATAATTAAAATAATCCACTTTGATAAATTTGTGCATTAAATATAATTGATAAAATATTTATTAGTTAAAATATACAAAGGAACTAAAGTAAATATTGAAAAAGAAATATTAAATATACTACCAATAATTTTTTGCATGTTGATCCAAGCAAGTGCCTAATTATAAAACCACTAAATACGTTCGTAAATTGGTCACTTATGAGTTTAGTAGCCTAAGACTGTGTATTGTCTTCAATGAGTTTTGAATTCCAAAAGTAATACAAGAATATGGATATTTGGTCGATATACGATCACATATAAATGTTATATAGTGAACCGTCACAATTCGTAATGTGTGAAACCCCAATGAAATTAGTTCATTGAAATAAGCAAGTAAACCATAGTGTGTTATTGTGTATCTAATATGATTGATTACGATAATGGTCTTGTTGTGTTATACGTAACATTGTACCAAAAGCTCAAAATAGATCTAAGAACTCGACCAATAAAATGTCAGTTTGATCAATTTACGTAAAGTGTAATTTAATTGATATCCTTAAAAGTTAAGGATGACCAAATGCACTTTTATAAAGAATTTGTTATAATATTTTAGTAAGGATTTCCTTTGAATGGTTCGACCTTTAAGAAAGGAAATCAAATATATAAGAGTGGATGTAACCTAAGGCACAGTTGGAATGAAGAGAGTAAATGATCATTTCTGCTTCATAAAAAAATTCAGATATAAGAATTGTGAAATAATAATACATACTTAACATTGGAATGAGAAATATGATCTCTATTCCCATAATATTTTCACATATAAAATTGTTTTCTATGATATTTATTTCTTTGAATTTAAGATACTTGATCCAAAAATTCTCAACTGTAAACAAATTACATTAAATAAAATAAATAGCCCATATTAAGTGCTTGAGTGGAGCTTTGTATTTTGTACACTATTATAGTAATAGCGAAAAAAGAGGGAGCATGCAATAGAGCTCTTATTAGTCGCATCAAGTTACGAAAATTATTTCGTAAAATATACCAAACATTATTTATGAAATAGTAACTACTTTACAGTGTTGATTGAAAAATAAACAGTTTTATTTCAATATGAATATTACAAATATTATTATAAAATAAAATTGTAATAGTGGTATTTAAGCATTGGAAAATATAGAAGTATCTAAATTTATCTACAATTATTTTGGAATTATAGACTAAGACATAGTTTTAGAAATAATTCTTTGAATATATGATTACGAGTCATATACTTAGTGAGTTATATCTCAAATAATTAATGGCAAAGCGCCCATTCAGTGGGAGCGACATTGAATGGGTGCAACATAAGAGTTGATGAACTCTTCGAACTGATAAATATAAATATATGCAATCATAAGCTTAATAATTCCAGAACAGTCCATATGCTACGTTATGCTTACCGATGAGTTACCATCGACATGGACGTGAGTATTTTGAAACACACATAAATGTCCATGATAAGTGCATATAGTATAAAATAGAAGTAAATAAAATAATGTGCAATAGAAAATAAAATTGATTCGATTTGATAAAAAAGGTGAACATATTGGAAATGGTTCTGAACCCACCTTAAAATAAATAAAGATTTAATCTCAAATGTTACTCCTTCCTATGATATATAATGATGTATCGATAAGGAGTAATCTAACTTTATTAGTAAAGTAAGATTAATAATGAGTGAAGTTGAGTTAACTTCTTTCTATAAGGTCGTGTACTTAAAGAGTTGTACACAAGGTTAAAGTTTAATTTCATTTAAAGAATAGTTTACAAAATCATAAAAGATAAGGGTTTATATGAAACCCTAACATATCCTAGGCTAAGAAGTTGGCAGGTTATGTGAGTCAAAAGACTACGCGTAATAATTATACATAATGGATCTTGTATGAATCACACCTCAAAAGAAGTTTGGAAACGATTGTCATTGGATGACCAATTTATGTTTTGAACATAAATTTTGTAAACTGAAACCAAATCAGTTTTATATATGAGGAAATTCATAAAGTGTTTATAAATACTTATTCTGTTGCACTTGGAAACAATTGCTATTTCAAGAAATACAAACTTTATAACATAGGAATTTCCTTTAGAAATTATTGGTAGTGAAAATGGATTTGGATACGATCCAAAGATAGAATTGATTATGTGGGATGAGATAAAATTAACCTACGCTAAACGAACACATTGCACTAGAGTTTCTTATCAATGTTGAGAATAGATAACCTTCAGTTTTCAATTAATCCATTAAAAGTATTGACTCTACGATATGGTATAATGCACAAATCCAAAAATGATTCCATGTACATTATCAAAAATATGATTTTGGTAGTTGTATTCGAAGAGATATGGTCCATCGGCCTCAAATGAGTCTTCAAGAGAAAGAAAATTGCAGTTGGAATAAAATGAGCAACGTTAATAAGAGTAACATCCTAAATTTTAATTATTGAAATTGGCGTAATAGTTTCGTTATTTAACGGGCTTAAGTTAATTCGAATTTACTCACAAAATTATTGCTTGGTATGACTTTGTGTTTGGTACACATATGTTGGAATGGAAAATTCTAAATAATGATTTAGAATAGACTGTTTGTACATAACAACCAAAGTATTTGGAAGTCAGTAGAAGCGATATTGAGTTTGCAGGTTTTCGGATATGATCCAAGAAGTGATATGAAAGTATCATTGTATAAGCATCAGAATTAAATAAGTATTTAGTAGAAATATAAAATAGTTTTATTTTCAATCAAAATGCAGAGGAAGTGTGTATTCACAAGAAAGAGCAATAAAGGTACGTAAATATTTCTAAAACTATATGTAAACAACATATTACCGATTGTTAACGATGTACTTATATTAAAATCGTTATAATTTAGTTGTTTAATCCTCGACATTGGATTTGTAAATTTTATCTTTAATAATAAGAATAAAGGATGTAGGAAATGTCCCAGAATGATATGCAATGACACCTTATCAAAATGTTTAATATGAAACATGTAAGATGAATTCCTTATGCATTGGCAATACGAATAATTATACATGTTGTATTGTCTAGAATACCGTGATATTTTTATGTTTGAGACATGAAACAAAAAAAAATACAAATTAAGATCTCTAAATAATAGTTTACAGTGTTTTCAAGTATTTGCGAAATACTAGATAATTGTTTATAGAAACAATGAACTTCTTATTTAGGAGTTTGCGGAATCGAACTTCGTAAGTAATATCAAGTATAATATGTCAATATTAAATTCACATTCAAAACTTAATTAAGAAGCTTTAAGTTGGAAATGTTCCATACAACACATTGTGGCTGATTCAATGAAAAGGCTAAGTACATCACATTGAATAGGGCCATGATATAAGTAATGTATAAATGTAAATGCACAAATCTATAACCGAGCCAGGGTAGATTCTGAGTATTGAAAATACACAATATTGTTATACAATAACAAGGCAATGATAAGATCTCACTAGAAGTAGAGAAACATACTCCGACTAGTTCTATATGATAAAGGTTATCAACATCGGAGAGTGCCAATTGAAAGAGTAGATAATTAAAACAACATAGCAGATCCATTCACGAAGGGTCTAACTTGATCAGTTCTCATCAAACTGGTTGAAGGGATGGGATAGAGATTCCATAATTGCCTCAAGTGTAAGTAGGAGATTAATAGAGTTATGGGTATGCCCTAGGGGAAATTATGTAATCTGTTACATATATCTAACTCGATAACCAACCTGATTCGAAATAAAAACTGTTTTCTTTCTATAATACACTTGATATAAAGTGTTATATTAATTAATTAGTTTAATTAAAAGTATATTTAATGGAAGATCCATAAATGGTATGTTTTGTGATAGTATTTACAAAGTGTTGTAACCATGATTAATTTAGCACAATGAAAATAAACATAGCATTTTAAATATTCCTAGTCAAGATATATCGAGATTGGATATTAATACATCCATTGAAACTAGAGTACGTAATGCTCTCCAAGTGTTGGGAAGTGTATTACTCATAGCTGTTGGGAGCACCACCATGGGGTTACATACTGATAGTTCTTGGATAACAATGGAATGTCTCACTCGATAATTTTTCGTTGGTTAATATAACTTGAGAATATTGAATGATCTCCAACATGGAAGCTCCACTTTGATTATAGTTAAATCATGGCATGAATCCATCGAGCGACTAAACTTGGGTCGAGTGGAAGCGATGGAAGTGATACACTATCCAAGATAGGATTCATCTTCTTAGTTATATGAGGTTAGTATCATGGTCAACTCAAAGTCAAACTCTCTGGCTAGAGCAATTTGTTAATAATAATTGTTATTATTGAGCTAAGGACTTTTTGTTTGGACTATAAAGTTGAATATGGATGATATTAGAATTTTGACCATTACCAAATTCCATATGTCCAAAGTTATGTACTTTTGACGAAGAGAATTTGTGTAAATAACTATCAATGTTGGGTAACGCTTAATAAAGTAAAATTAAATTTTATCAAAACCAAGTAAATAATAAACTTGACCATAATGTCACTTCACCTACTAAGTAACATGTGAACGTTAATATTTTAAATGTTCAATATTAATCTCTAACTAAATTTACACCTAAGAGTCACAAAACCAAAACGTTGAATATTCCTTTTACCACCAGATTTAATTAATCTGTAAATTATTGTAGATTAATTAAATTTATTAATATTTATGAAATATTAATTATAAAATTTTACTTGATGTACATTGAATAATATTAAACGGTGTGTTTATAATAGTAATTAATCCACCGATCGATATACGATATTGGTATGCGTTTAAATAAGATTTAAAATTGCATTGAATATTGTTCAAATTTGGACCAGATTTGAGGCCCATATGGGCATGATATTTTCAGCTACCGTAGACATAGTTTATGCGGCCATATGATGGCAACTAGAGAGGATTTTGAATGATTAAAAGCTATGTTGTTTGAGGCGGAGCAGAACGATGGGAGCTATGATTGGCTTTAGAGTCCAAGCGAAGTTCAGGCGGAGCCTAGACGAAAATTGGCGTTCGCCACATACAGTTTACATAAAAAATATCTGCATTAAATAATTACAAAAAATAACTAACATTTATTAACTATATTGATACTGATTAGACGACCGCACTTATTAGTTCACTATAACCGATATATATATATATATATATATATATCTGTGTGTGTGTGTATACACATGTAAATGTTTCATCAATAAATTTAAAAACAAATCAAGTACTTGTACAATCATTGAAGCAACAAAATTTATCTTAGTAAAGTTTGAGTCTTGAAAATAATATAATATTTGTATACCAATAATCTTGAAAAACTCAAGTACAATTTTAGTGAATAATATAAATTTTAATTTGTAATTAGCTATTTGTGTTTGATTAAGAAATCATTTTAAACTAACTTTTAAAAGGCTAACACAATTAAGGTAAAAAAGAAAAGAAATAAGTACGCTAAATTTAAAAGAAGTGAGAAATTAATGAGTAGCTTTCATTCTCAAATATAAAGAAAAATTATAATTATTTAGTAAATGATTGTTTGTAAATTTTAAAAAAGATATAGAAAACAATTCAAGCATTAAACTTATGCAAATATAAAGATCTACGATAAATAAAAAAAATAACCATATGACTTCATTTTAAATGTATTTTATTTAGTCAGGTAAAAAATCAAGTTATACTAAAAAAGCCTATTTTATAACTCCCCAATAAAAGCTCAGCGCTTAGATGGCGTCTCAGAAAAAGGGCGTAATAAAGCGCTATAACAAAACGACGGGGCGTTAAAAGTTTAATAACATCTAATCGGAGCGGCGCCTTGGCGGCACCCCTAACAACATAAATTAAAAGTGTGGAAATAATAAGAGAGATATATGAGGATAAGATCCACTTTTCACTCTCTTGAGTTCTTATTTATATTCTAACTCTTTACATCATTTCTTTTACACTTTTGCTCTCCTTCCTCTTTGAAATTTTCGACCAGTAAAGCCCTTCTCCAAATCCTAAAATTGTAACACCTCTAATTTTGATTTAACAATATTCAGGGAATTTAATTAGTTAAATTAAATAGAATAATGTGTGGTTATATGAAGAATGAGTTTTTTTCAACTAATTTGGGTCAGGCCTCAATTAATCAATGAATAATGTGAGGTGGTATGAATAATGTGAGGTGGTATGAATAATGTGAGGTGAAGCACCGTGCACTTGTACACAATTGGTTGCAAAATTGTTTGCATACTAATTGATTGTTAGTTTATAATGGTTGTACGTTATGTTGCATTGTTCAGTCCTAAGGGAATTTCGAGGACAAAATTCTGTTAAGAGGGAGAAGTAACACCCCACGATTTTAATGCTAATTAATTAAAAAGAATTTAATAAATAAATAATAATGCTGAAAATAAGATATTTTTCAAATGTCAAAAGTTAGCTACAGAGCTTACGTCATTGGGTTCGTGGTGATTTTTTGATCAATTTTCATATCTAAAGTTTTTCGATCGATTTTCAAACAAAAAAATTATTAACGTTTGAAGTTTTAGGGTCAGAAAATAATTATATATATGATTAAGGAAATAAATCAATTAACCCACGATGGAAATGAAATCTCATGAGATGTATATATAGCGTAAGTAAATTATCTTAGGGGAAAGAAGTGGGAAACAGACTAGAGCAATCAGCTAAATAAGGAAGACAATTAACAAATCAACACGTTGTCAAATTAACGCAGGTAACGAATCACTGTTCGACCCAAGATATACCTAGGTCGATCGGTAGCGGTCGACCATAGGGCATGGAAGGTCGACTCGTGTTGATAATATAATGTGATTATTAAATAACAGATGAACGATGGTGATGCACTCCAATATTTTGCTTGCGTGCAAAGTAATTGAGGGTCATTCAAGATTAAATTAAAGATTTCCTTGGGTAGATCTAACGCTCCAAATCAATCCCTAACCTCTATAAATTAACAGCTAATCTAACCCTAATTCATTTAGAAAATATACTGCATACTGAAACTCTATCATTTTCTCTTCTCCACCAAATTCTAAAAATAGTTAAACTATTATAATATATATATATATAAGTAAAAGAAAGCGGAGAACAAGAGAAGAGAAGAATAGGATCGATTCAGAGCATGGAATAAAGATAAAACGCGAATCTAAACTCTAATCCAAATTCAATTCAATCCTTTCTCTAGATATGTAATTTTAATAGATGTATTCCCTTTTTATTACTTAATTTGAAGTAAGGGGGAGTCAAATAAAAAGGGAATGGGTCTAGATCTGGAGATTGGAAAGCTAAAGCAAGGTGAGTGGGAAAATTGCATGTTTTGTAATAAGATTAGATTTATATCATTATGATATATTTCATTTGTTCCTATTTATAATCGATTTGGATATTTAATTGTAAGTGGTTAATGATTGGATATAAATCTCAGTTTGGATAATTTATTGTTTACGTGTAGTGGATTAATATAAATAATGAATTGAGTAACGAATTGTATACGTGTAATGATTATGGAATAGATCTAATAAAACTGATATGTAATTGATCTGATAAAAATGATTATGAAATAGATCTAATGAAATTGATTATGGTACAGATTTAATGAAATTAAAAAACTTGTCAATTTTTTTACATTAACTTATTATGAATTTATTAATAATAAATTGGTATTTGAACGAAGGATAAAAATATTAAATAAAGAAATTTTATTAAGATTTAGTAGTTTAAGCAGTATTTCAATTTGCTAGAATTTGGGATGTTTCAAGTAGATTTCTATGTATTATCAAGTCTAAAATAAATAAAAGTGTTATGCTTGAAACGACAAGGAATAGAAGAAAAAAAGTGATGTACAAAATAGGGATATTCACCATATTTTGTACTATCTATTTCAAATAATAAAAAGACAGTTCCTTGTAATTACAAACACCTCACAAATCTCTCTTTTTAGATAAGATATGGAAATTTACGGTGTTAACATTTTTATGATAGAAATGTAGTTCTAATGCATTAAAATGCAGTAAACCCAACGCTAAGTATTGGAGCTATGTTTTCCTTTCTTCGAGAATGATTTCAAGCTGTTTATCAATTCTAACAATACTTTTTCAATGAAATGAAATAGTGTTATAGCCCAATTTTATAGGAATTTTGCCAAAAGAAAATATTGCTTAAACTTAAGTAATTTTGTTATGTGCATGACTGTTGACTGAACATATTTTAATGAATGATGTTACATGTTCTTGTTATCATTTGATAATTTAAATTTACATATTTTATCATTATCATACTCACATTTTCATTACCCAACATTGCAACTTGGAATTCAGAAACAGAATTACCATTTAGGTTGTTCCAGTAGTGAGTATGGTTAGATTAAACTCCCAAGTTAGTATAATTGCATCTAGGAGATCAGATAGATCAATTGTGTTAGGATGCCTTGAACTGATCAAAAAGGTATAACTCATGGATTTAAAATCAGATAAGAGTTTAGGTGGGACTGGTATAGGGTGCTCTGTGCTTCTGCCGTTAGCGCCTAATTGGTAAAGGTCTGCGAGTCCAGTGCGTAGGGCTTTGTCAGTAGTGAGACTAAAAGATGTGTACACATAGAAATGAACTCATAGCTCTACATCCTTACTGTATTGTTTAATGGATTTCCTTCTAACTGTATTTGGAGATTTTAGGACATCTGGTTATGTTTTGGCCCAAGTCAGCCTGACTGGTTATTGGTTGGCCTTGAAAACTAATAGATTCATAGAGACCCTAAGAAAACTATGATTTGGGATAGACAGTCAATTTCAGAGGGCATGTAAACTTTGGGAGTGCATAACCCTTTGATGACAGACTAGTCATATATGCCTATATTGCATGCATATGATCATATCATGTTTTGTTTTAACTATTGTGGTTGTAGGTGCAAGGTTAATGTAAAGACTGACATATTTTGATAAGATACTAGTAAGGGGAAAAAGCATTCCGTTCTGTGGCGTGGTCTCACTAGATATCTGGTTTTGGTTCAAGATTGTATATTATTACTCACACCAGACTTTTTGTCTGACCCGAAGTTTTTGTTTTTCTCTTTAAACTCTTAGGTACTGATTTGAGTAGTTCGGGAGTAAGGTTTTCAGGTTAGACGAATAAGCTTCCGCCAATGTGCAGGAGGCAAGAAAATATTAGGAGTTTATTTCCGTTATGTTGGTTGAAGTTTTATTTTTATTGAATGGAAGTAATAATAGAATTTATAACTATCAAGTAGTTAAACTCTGATTATCCAAGGGGGCATCTTCATATGTCGTTGTGGGAATATAATTGAAATTATTATATTTTCTCTGAACGTGGAATCAATGGGCTTATGTTATTAATGTGAAAGTTATTAATGAAATGTGCTTTGAAAATTTTCATATTTGTGTACCCTTGATGTTACAGATACAATTTAACTGATCTCATTTTATCACCAGAAAATAACACTATGGATAACTGCAGCATCAATAGTGCTTATTTTCGGACCTCAAATTGGGGGATGTTATAAAAATCCAAGTACAAAATTACATCAAAACACTTCAATTTAATCGTCGGCGGTAAGGTAGTTTGGGAGCTAGCAACTTCTAATTTTTGAACGAATTCAAAGGGTTCGATTCAACGTGTACTCAAGGGCTTTGGTGAAAGGTAATTCTCAGTTTTATTTAGTTATATCATATTTATATGTATTACATTATATATATATATATGTTATATCATATTTATATATATTACGAGCGTTACGGCACACGCTTTGCACGTGAATTATTTTTCTTATAAATTATATATGTTTAAATCAATCAAAACAATGATTTTTTACTTTCAAATGATATCAAGATTTGTATATTCATAAAGAAGTATTTTGAATTTGTAAATGAAGTTTAATTTTAGATCCTATTTTTAAAAGTGTTTTGAATTTGTAAAGCATGTTTAATTGTTAGACCTTACTTTTAGGGATGTTTGAATTTGTAAAAATAGTTTAATATTAGATCCAATTTTTAAGTGATTCAGATTTGATAATATATAGAGGGGCGTTTTTGGTAGTTCACGTACCAAAAAAGTGTGACACCAAAGCTATTACAACTATTATTAAAGATATTATGTATATAATAGGATGTTAGATTATATTATGAATATTGTATATCGAAATGATATCACAAATTGGTTAGTTGTGTATATTATTATATCTATATAAAAAATTATTTTTTATGCATGCTTATTGGATGTTCATGACCTTTAAAAAAAGATTTTTAATATAAATAATATTATCAAATGATTTAATTAATTAAATTCCTTGTTTAAAAGATTAATATTATATATCATATGTTTAAAAAATTTGAAATTTTTTTCATGCACAAAATGCATTCGGCAACAAATAAATAAAAAAGTTTTTTTTATTTCGAATAAATATGTTAAATATTTGTTTAACATAAAATTGTTATGTAATTTAAATATTTATGTGTGTATATATATATTACAAATAATAAAATTTTATATAGAAATATTACATAATATATATTATACATCATTATTTTAAAATAGAATAAAATATTATTTTATAAAATTATTCACGGCTTTCATATTAAATTATATATGTGAATATGTGAAAAAAATTATTTTATAATTTATTTTAATTATTCATATACATATTTACATATACATATATATATATATATATATAATTTTAAATGTTTTGTATATAAATTGTCTTTAACTAATATTTAATATATATATATATATATTATATGTATATGTTATATATTTACTTATATAGATTATGATGACGCAAAGATGTACACATTTGGATAGTAAATAGAATATAAGTGGGGCTAACATGTCCATTGCAGTGTAAATCCCTATGTATACTATTTATGTCACACGTGTATGCACATACTTATGTGTATATAGTACACATACATATATATTATATAATACAAATTATATAATAAATAAAACCTTATTTATAAAACAAAAAAAATATTGATTTTAGTTACAATTTTTTTGATAAGATTCAAAAAATATATATTTTATAGGCTTACTAAAGATCCAAATAGATATAAAATTGAAATGTACCCAATTTCCCCACTGCAAGCTGGTCCAGTTCCAACAAAAAGTAGATGTAAAGTCGATGTATCATTGTAAAAGCATATAGTATGGAAAGTCATGCCTGACCTGCTTCTGTAAACACAATATATGTGAAACTATTATCATCAATACGGATGTACTACTACTCTAAGTACAACTAAGGTGTCAAGGTATTAGACTTGATAATACCAACATCATGTGACATCCCAGAAACCATCACACAATCTCGCATCTCTCATACTCAATACTGTTGGATATATGATTGCTCAAATGTTCACGTCATGCAATCATCGACTACTCAACATCGCAGCTTCATCAATACTCAAATCTTTGCCCACTCAGACAACTAGGAACTAGACCGATGTCATAAGGTCCAGAGATACAAATTATGTTGTATGATCCATTATGAGTATCCCTACCTACTCCTTCTTTATGAGCACACATCAACACCTTTGAGCCATCATTAATCCCTTTGAAAACGTACTGATAGTAGTTCCACTCCACAAAATCATCATCATACTGAACTTGCATACTTAGACGATCACTAGGTGCTTGCACTGCACTGTAACTCACTGAAGTTTGACATTGTAACATGGATCGATACCGATCCATCATGGATTGGTTCATCCCATGTACTTAGCCAAAATCCATCTTTTGCTGCCCCTAAGTCAGATTAGCCCAAAATCAACTTCTTGATGGATCAGTGCCAATCCGAATGGATCGAAACCGATCCATTCACTTAGTCAAAACTTCTCTTTTTTCATTGACTTCAATTCTTCTAAGTCCCTAGAGATTTAAAGTGTCATCTTTCGCCCTTGGTAGGGATCGGTTTCGATTCATGATTTAGTTGAATTTTATGAATTTTTTTCCTTTGTCTAGTTTCTACATCAGTCCGGCTCCTTTCCAACTTCTTCGATCTGCATGAAACTCCTTTGCAGTGATCTAACTCCAAACACTCTAGAGTTGATCCATTGATGCTCGTTTTATGACCATAGACCTTCCAACCTTTGTGTAATCGAATCGAAGATGCTATCATATGGATTCCTTCTACACTCGAAGATCCTCGTCCATAGAACGATTTAACCCCATTTTGTTCTACATGTGTGTTTTGTCCATCAAACATGCAAAAACAACAATACAAGCAGACCAACAAGCATCATATCATGGCAGTTCAAACATCAAACATTACTAATAAATCTTGACAATCATATGCATATGCATACCATGTCAATTCAATTTTAAAACTATTTAAAACCATCTAAATTGTTTATCATCTCATTTTAAATCAAAATCAAATCTAAAAATCATATTTTTAATTTTAAAAAGGCTCCAAAGCATGTTTAAATATATAAGCATACATAGTAAGTATGATATCATAAATCACTCACAAATCAATGAAAACAAGCTAAATTAATTAAATCTAAATCTACTCAGCAAAGTCTTGGATTTCCCTCCCTAAAGTACTAATTTGATAATCTCCTGTGGATCTCTCGCTTAATGACTTCTTAATCTAAATTTTTTAACTAGAAATGAAATGATTTAATGATGGTTTAAGTGGATATTGGATTAATGTAGGTTTAGATCTATTTAAGGAAGAATTGAAAGTGATTTGGGAATGCTTTAACAACTGTAATTAGCACGATTCTCGAATATCTTAATTGGGCCTAATTATGGGCTTCGACCTACTTACACTAAAATCTATCCAAAAGTCAAAGGAAACTGTAATTTCTCCTAAACCAGTTGACTAACTTTCTATTATGATCACTCTATGGAATATGAAACCATTATATATTTCATTTGGAAGAAGTTTCAAACCTAAATTTGGTTTCTATTAAAAGTTAGGACCATTCCAGATTTCTGGGCCGAAATTGTTCACAATTTATTGTAAGGGTCAAAAATGTCAAATTACTACACTACCCAAGGTTTTGACCTATTTCCAATTCATTTGGTTATGAAAATAATATTTTTACTATCCATTGAAATGTAAAAACGTGGGTAGATACATTCTCTTCCCTTTAAGAATTTTCCCTCGAAATTCAGCATCAATCAAGAGATAACCATAGCAAACAATCAAATATGCACAATTAAGGCATAGCAGTCAAACCTATACCATTGTTCTATCGTGCATAATACTACACTAATAAACTAAATGTGATAAAAAATGCGATAAATTTTTTTTTACCAAGTAAAGAGCTCCGGATAAGCGGTCCTCATGCTCTCCTCGGTCACATAAATGCTATTGCCTTTACTTTCTTATGATTGAACCCTTATAAGCTTCACCGACTTCTTCCTATGCTGCTTCGTACTTTGCTCCATAATGCAAATAGACCTACGAGGTCTGGATGATTTAGGTTCAACTTCTAAGTCATCTGATTGATTTGGTGCAACTATTACGCCTGCTCATGCAAAAACTTCTAAAGATGCAAAACATGGAATACGTTGTGCACACTACCGTCTTTTGAGGTAAGTCGATCCTTTACGCAAGATTCTCAATCCTCTCGAGTGTCAGAAAAGGTCATACAAATCTCAATGCCAACTTCTCTCTACTACCAAATTGAACTGCATTTCTTGGTGAAAAATATTGACAAACACCATATCACAAATAAAAAACTCCAAATCTCGTCGTCTCTTATTAGCATAACTCTTTTGGCTCTCCTATGCGTCCCATTTATTGCGAAACAATCGCTACCTTTTCTGAAGTCTCTCTAATCATATTTGGTCCAAGTATCAATTTTTTCCTTTGTTTCCCACCAACACAAAGGGTTATTACATGGTCGAACGTATAAAATTTAAACAGTGCCATAGTGATGCTCACTTGATAATTATTATTTTATTTGAACTTTAGTTAAGCGCAAATGATCCTCCAACGAATCTCCAAAATAAAGAATGTGGACTCTTAAAAGATCCTTTAGTATATGATTCACTCTTTTGGTCTGTTCGTTGGTCCATAGTTAATAAGCTATACTCAAATCACCTCTATCATCATTGCTTCTTACAAGCTCTTTCAAAATCCGCTCATGAATAATGTGTCTCTATCAATCATATTGCTCTTCGGTGATCCATGGAATCATACGATCCAATGCACGTACAACTCAACCAGTTTCAATGTCATTCAACTGGACTTTAAAGGTATGAATTTGGCACTTTTCGTCAATATATCGACTAACCCAATTACTGTCATACCCTTTTACAATTAGTGGCAATCCATCAAATAATTCCATTAGTACCTACTCCATTTCCATTGTGGGTCTTCAAGCGGTTGCAACAAAACACTCAATTTCTTTTTCTTAGCTTTGATTAGCTGATTATTCATACACTTTGAGATGAATGTCCTAACATCCTTCTTCATTCCTTCCCAATGAAATGTTTTCTTCATATTTATATACATTTTATTTCCTCTGAGATGCATTTTGAACTTCAAATGATGGCACTCTCATAACACCTCATCTCAAAGTCCATCTACATTGGGTGCATACAATCTTCCTTCCTTATAAAGCCAACTATCTCGATCAAATTCGTACTACTTCAAATCTTCAGACTCTACTCTACTCCCACCTTAAGCTTAGCAATAATTTCTGCTAATCTAGCATTAAGCTTCTGACTAGTACTAATCCGCTCTATTGGAGTAGATATGATTGTCAAGCTCGCCAACATCTCTACTTCTATCCCACCCTTTGATCCAAAATCATACCCATCATATACTCTAACTACGTCCACTCTAGGAACATATTTCCCAAACTGGCATGTCTCCTACTCAATGCATCTGCGAGTGCATTTCCTTTACCAAGCATATTTGAAAAGTCATAGTAATAGGAGGCTAAGAGCTCTAACAATCGCTACTGTCGAAGTTTAAGGCCCTTTCTATGAAAAATGCATTTCAAGGACTTATGATCTGTGTATAACTCGAACCTTTCTCCTATCAAGTAATGCCTCCACACCATCAATGCAAATACTATAGTTGCTAGCTCTAAATCACAAGTTGGATATTTCCTCTCATGTGGATTTCAGTTGCCTAATCAAATAAGTGACAACTTTACCTCTTTGCACCAACACTATCCCAAGTCCAGTACAACATACATTGGTTTTTGAAACGGGGCCAGCCTACAGCGGAAGTAATGTGTGAATTTCAATTTTTTTTCATTTTCGATCTATTTTGGGCCTATAAAGTCTAATATATTTAGAACATTTCTAAATTTCTTTTAAATAAAATCAATATTTTATTTAAATTTATAATATAGTTTTATATTATGTAACTAATATTATATTATACACATATGTGTATCATATACACATATATATGTGTGTGCAAGTGCAACATAGCAATCCATGCAAGGTATAACATGCTCGTGTATAAATGTTGAGATTTATATCGTAACGTACATATTAGCTTATCTACTTTTATTTAAATTAAATCAATATTTTATTTAAATTTATAATATAGTTTTATATTATGTAATTAATATTATATTATACATATATGTGTATCATATACACATATATATGTGTGTGCAAGTGTAACATAGCAATCCATGCAAGGTATAACATGCTCGTGTATAAATGTTGAGATTTATATCGTAACGGACATTTTAGCTTACCTAGTATACAAAAGTATCATCCAAATGTATGATGATATACTTTAGTTTATGTATTAAAAATATTATAAACATATATATATATATATATATTATTTTGAAATTATTTTAATATATAAATCAACATCTATATATAGTATTTATAATATATATTATTTAAAATTATATTAAAATTTATTAATTTATTTTACTGGAGATTCAAAATCAAAATTAATTTTTTTTAATTAAATGTATATAATATATATATCTTATGATTAATTTAATAATAAAATTATATATATATATTTAATAAACTATACATATATAAAGTATATTTAATAAATATATGCATATTATATTGCATACGAAAACAGTTGGGTTTTTTATGTTTTTTATTTTTTAGATTGTTTTAGCAAGGCTAGACAGTTTTATAGTAGGCCATACCACTTTATTTAAAAAAAATGAAAATAGGTGATCTGCATACGCACAAAATAGCTACAATGGTTTTACAGTGGCCATACCACTAAAATGAAAAATACAGCAGGGGAATTAGGTAGCATTCCTAAACCGTTAACATCCAAGACCAATAACAAGTACAAACCCAAAGAATAGATGAGCAAGGTTAGGGACATAACTAATGGAGGCAATAGTGTAAATGAATTTCCTATCCCAAGTGGTATCCCAAAACAAATTCTTGTTTACTTCACCAATATCGCACTCTCTAGTAAGGATAAGACTCTCACCCTTAATATGGCATAAGAGACGCCTGCTCTTACCAACATTATTGAAAGAAATTAAAAAGTTGCTTTTTTAATTTTAAATATTTATATATATTAATTTCCACGCAGAAATGAATAAATGAATATAAATTAAAAAATATCATCGAAAGAAATTTTCAAATTTAAATATTCAGTAAAAATCTGAGTAATGTTTAATATTTAAATATTATATATATAAAATTTAAAATCAATTTTAATTCAATTTTTAATTTCAGCTAATATTATATATTTGAATATATATAAAATAACTTTTTTATCTTTATGCTGAAAGTATATCATGTACTAAATTAATTTTATAAAATATAGAACATATTATATATAATATATCTGTTAATATAATTAATTGATGTAATTAGTTGATTTAAATAATATTTAAATAATAACAAACAAATGCATAAAAATTCTTGTATTTATGCCAAAAATATTTTAAGTAGGAAAATGAATATATAAAATTATAAAACCATATTTTACATAGTATAAGATGTTGTATTTAAATTATAACGTCTATACAATTTAAATAATTAATATTAAATTAATTGAATCATAAATAAATCAATTTTTTTATGTGTCGTGACCAATAATGGCTAGGTGTATCATGTGTGTGTACATACATACATACATACATATATATAATTATACAACCATTCTAAATAACGATATATTGATATATTAGAATCATTACCTAACTAACAAAGTAATATATAATATATATGATCTATCTAGACATTTATAATTTTAGATCACAATCACCTTATTTCCAAAGCCCATCAGTATACCTTGAAATGATGAAATCCACTCCTTGAATTAGTTTCCAATCCAATAAGGTGTTAGCTCCTGAATCAATGACCACCAGCTATCGAATAGAGTTTGCTTTATATGATTTGTATTTAGAAACAGAGGGATGGATATGGATTATTTTCAGCCAAAAGGATGTAGATGGAGGCTCCAAAAAGTAAGATATGAGAGTGGCTTGAGATGTTTATATAGAGGAGGAAATGTAGAGAGAAGTTAGGATCAAGATTCATATTTCTCTCTTTCCCTTTCTTACCTCTTATCCATTCATCTCTAGCCCCTCTAGCCATGTTATGGACGCCCCCTTTGCTGACCTATAGTGGCCGAAAATCACATGCCCCTATATAGGCTTCAAACCTATTTAAAGCCCAAATAAATTATACTACATTTAAATCCAAATTAAACGCATATCGATATTGTGGAATATGCATGTATATGCTTTTTGTTTGATGATAATAAACATATATACATTCATTTAAATGTATTTGATATTGTACTATCTTGTTTTTCACAGATAAAATAAATATTTGCTGAATAAAATAAATAGCACAGAATTGGAATTCAAACAAATATTTTATTCAAACAAATATTTATTACAATTTTGATAGTACAATTTCAAGCTCTCACTATAACTATACAATTTCAGTCACAATACGATTACATCACAATTTCATAGTTATATCAGTTCCTCACTACATATCCCTCACACTCGTATTTATCTTCAACTTCATTCCAATGTGAATCCAGCATCTGAGCAATCTGCAGAAATATACATTGACACAGTAAAATTGAAAAGGAAATGTTTTTGCAGTATAAAACAAAATATGGATTTTGAAAATAATATTTGCCTCAGTCATTTGGGTTGTGCGTCATCATTTGATTTGAATTCATCATTCACGAACAGCTTGTGACATGCACAGTGTATCACTGTACATGCCACAAGGCCGTGCACACCGATATATGTATATACACTTGATAAATTTACAGGGACAGGTGAGCACAAGGTCAAACCCAAATAAAAAGACGGGTTCAACTCAGGTGCAATAAAACTATGTCACAACAATCAGTACAAGGTCAAACCCGAGTTTAAAACTGGATTCAACTCAAACGAGACTCAATATGTACAGCATGAATCAAAGGTGAACCCGACCCACAGCTAACATGACTCAAATGAACAAAGCACCAAACCAGACTACAAGATGAACAAACAAAGACCAGTGAACAACATATCAACAAGGCATCAAGTATACACATCTCAATGCATCACAGTGCACATATGTCAAGTACACAAAGACTCGAGTGATCAAGTGTCTACAACAATACCAAAGAAACCAGAGGCAATTGGACAAAGGCAACAACAACTAAATGAAACAGTGGACATGAACGAAGACTGGTGCAACTCAATACAACAAAGACCAACAAACAAATGAATCAGACCAGACAAGACATGAACCCAATCAAACACACAAAGGCCAAAGTACAGAGACATTAACCACTTCACCAAAGATCAAATAGAATCAAGACAAGCACTGAAACAAAGATGGCCAGAGCCAAAGTTCACAGTGAAGCCAGACAAATTTGCAAATATATGCAATGAACAGCAACTGTCGATCAAGCTAAAGATATCAATGCCACTGACCCAAGTACACTGACCAAATGCAAAATTAAGGTCAATTCGAGTATACTATAGGGATAAATACAAATGGCCAGAGGAATGCACAAAGCTGCTACAGGGAGGAACAGAAGAACATCACATTAACAAAGTCGAAAACAGTTTCAAAATAATGATATACAGACAAGCACTAAATCAACAACCATAATAACCAAAAGCAATGTCGAATAAGACAGAGTTAGGAACCAAAATCAAGTCAAAATATAAGTCAACCAGAATGAAGAACGAAAAAAAATTCAATGGCCGAAGTCAAAGCTCAAATTCAAAATCAATGCCGTGGAAACCAAGTTAATCAAAGAATATGATGAACAGATCGGAGATGAGGTGTAAGTTTCAAACTCAACACCGTGATTACTAAGGCAACAAGTTCGAAAATATACGCATATGACAAAGTCAGAATCATCTCAAACGTCCAAGAAAAATCAAGTGGCCAAGTAAAACCAGTTGACAAAATCAAAGAAATCAAATTGAACGAAGATATAGGAACGAGAATCCTATGTAAACCCGAAATCATCGCTGGCAAAGTCATCGAGTTCAATAAGCAATAACCAGCAAAGCAAAAAAGGTGAAAATCACATACCAGCATCACAAACGAACTCGAGAGGAGGAGCCGCGATCATCAATACTAAATTCGACAAGAACGACGCCCTCAATTTTCGCAACCCCAAAATTTTTAGAGCGAAGACGAAAACGATCGATCGATAAATCAAACACGCAATCATCCACAAACTCGATCGATTTCAAAGGGCCAAGAGCAACTCAGAGAAACGAGCGAACGTGATCCATCTCAAGTCGGCATTCCAATCAAAAGCCCTAATTTTTGAAGAAGCCGAAGCCCTAATTCTCAGTTGCAAAGAGGGACGACAAAGCTGCCACTATTTTTCACGAAATTGAAAAAGAGATGGGCCGATATTAAACAAAGAAAAAGGGCCACGTTTTTTTAGTGATAATAGTTGGGCTATTCTTGTTTTAGGCTTGATTTATTTATTTGAGGGCAAAACTGATTTAAATTTGCAATTTAAATTTTTGCCCTGGTTTTAATCTGTTTTTTGTTTTCAGTTTTTACTTTTCAAGTCAAGTAAGGGTAAATCACCACCTAGGGTTTATGTAGTGTCAGATTGTCTAGTTAGGGTTAGTTCAGTGAGGAGGGTGTGCGAGTTTACGAAACTCTATAGGTGGAGCAGGGTGTGCGAGTCTGTAGGAGTGTTTGTAAACGGGATACTGTTTAATTCTAATAGAAATCTGGGAATGCAGCAGTAGGCAGGGGTTTGCCGAAGCTGGGTAAATTTTGTGTGTGATTTACTTTTCAGCATATTTATTTCTCTGCAGTTTGTTATTGCGTTTAATTCAATAACTTCGTGAAAATTTGCTATAACCCTATTCACCCCCCCTCTAGGGTTAATCTAGATCCTACAGATATCATATATCGATTAATATATTTGCAGCTATTATAAATATGTTTAATAATATTGTTGAACAAATCAAAGAAAATTTTATAATTAATATTTCACAAATATTAATTAATTAAATTAATTTATAACCATTAAAATTAATTAAATCATTTGGTCAAAGGAGGATTCAACGTTTCGGTTGTGTGACCCATTGTGTGTAAATTTGGTCAACAATTAATATCGAACTATTCGAATATTAACGTTCACACGTCACTTAGCAGGTAATGGGTAATGACCCGTATTTTGAACTATTTTAAATTATAGAATTTGATATGATTATTGAATGAAAATGGTTAGAGATAAAATTTAACGACTCATTATTGTAATTTATCAAATAATTAATTATTTAAATTTAATATTGGAAATTATTTGGATAAATAAATTCTGAATTTAATATAATTGAAAATGATGTCGTGAGTTGATTTAAATTTTATATAAACAACAATTAAGATTGTTAATATCTAAAATTTGATTTAAATGTGAATAATTAAAATTTGGAAATTTTATATTTTAATTGAGGAGTAAAAATAGCCATTTTGGCAACTGTCTCGGATTTCAACGAAACTAGTTTCATCGGATCCGTAATGGTGAATTATTGTAGGATTTCAAGTTTCGTAGCGATCAGACTTGTCGTTTGGCCGTGCGAGCTTGAAATGCGTAGAAATTTAATTTCGAATTTAATTAAAATAAATTGACTTTGAAAAGCTATTCTCCACATACGATCAAATTAGGCCTCGGGACTAGTTCCATTGTGTTCAGAATAGGGGTAAAACTTTATAAACGCCAGGCGGCACGCGTTATTTGGAGTTCGAAATTTCATTGGCATTTTTGTCGGATATTTTCAAATATAATATATTATATATTCTTTTCCACGTCAACAATAGTGCACGGGCCGTCCTCTTACCTTTTCCCATTACCTTTCCCTCATTTTCGAATCTGCAATCGAAAACGAAGAAAATAAAAGCAGAAAAAATCTATCGATCTAATAAAAAATGAAATCAACAGCCGAAAAAATATACGAATCGATGAAAGAAAAGGACTCGCAATGGAAGGTCTTGATTGGAACAACGATCGCGTGGGGAAAGGAAGTATGGAGGTCGATGGCACCTCGTTCGTCCACGCCTTAGGGTTTCACCTCGATTTGCTAGCGAGAGCACGCGCGACCAAGAGAGGTTGCAGCGTTGGGGTCTATTCGACGAACGTGGAGTGTCGTGTGTTGGAGGGTTTGCGTGCGCGACCATTGACGAGAGGGCTGCGGTACGTTGATGGTGGGCGGTGAGGTTTGGGTGGCCTGGAAACGTTTGTGCTCGGGAGGATGAACGCACTGTGAAAACGAGGTTTAGGTGAGGTTATTTTAGCTGCTAACTGAGTCATTGTTTAAGTGTTAATTTATTTTATATAAATCAATATATTGATATAATGCATAGCTAACTCATACGAGGTCGATTTCAGACAAAACAAATTACATTGGAATCATATCGACGCGATCTATATTATGGAGCTGGATTCGTGTCCATTTGAATCTAGGAAAATTTCTGATTCAAATTAAAGTTGAGTGTTTTATACGCTCACATTTGACTATATTATTTTTATGTTAGTAAATATTTATATCGTGAAGTAATTAAAATTTATTGATGGTTGTTGGATAAATTTAAATTGACATTTAAATCGACAGCTAAATTTATTGATAGCATTTGAATTGACAGTTAGACTGAATTAGAATTTAACTGCTAGTAAAATCCCTGTTTTTCGATAATTGGTTGATTGTCGTGATTATTAACTGTTTGGTTGATTGATTGTGATGGATGAAAATTGGTTGATATTTGAATGATTAGATGTTTAATTATTTTGATATATCATTTTATCATCATGTATATTATTTACAGTTTATAAAACTATAAATTGAATTATTTCGAATAAATTAAGAAATATGTTGAAATGATATATACCTATGGCATTTATTTGGATTGAAATGATATATATCCATCCCTGGAATTAAATCGAAACAATTGATTCACTTGTCCATAGGGTAGAAAATTATATACGGACACCGGTTTGGTTAAATTAAATGATTTTAAAATTTTTGTTTTGAAATTATTTAAATGATTTGGTTTTAAGAAATAAAAATCGAATAGATAGAGATCGAATTATTTTCGAATTTGAGCTCGAAATGTTGAAATTTAAATTTGGTAGACGAAATTATTTTAATAATCGAAGTTGAGATTTTTAAGTTATAATCGAAATATAACGTGAATTTCAGAGATTAATTTGTTTTAAAAGATTGGACTTTTATTTTGAACTTTGAATATTGCTAAGAAAAGGTGATATAAAACGATATTTTGAAATTGAGCTCGGATGTGAATTATATTTAAAGACTTGGATTTTAAATTTGATATTAAAGGAAAATTTGATTTAAGTGTTTTGAATTGATATTTTGGAAATAGACTCAGAATTTATATAAATTGAAATGGTTTAAATTTGAAATTGGAATTTAAAATAATTTGAAATTGGATGTGTAATTAATTTGGAATTTGAATTTAAATTAATTTGGAGTTGAAAATAAAATTCGACTTGAAATAGGAATTGAATCAAGTATATCGAAATGGAAATGGAAATTGATTTGGGATTGGAAATTTTGTATTTTAACCAGTTTGGCTTGGAAAGTATTTTTTAATAAAATATTTTAGTATAAACTATTTCAAATCTATTTTCTTTAAATATTCAAACTATTTTAAATTTCCCAACTATATTACTATATAAACCATTTTATTTCTCAAACAATTTTCTATTAAACTATTTTAACTAGGTTAATACTAATTTCTAAAATTTAAACTGGTCAATGGGTGGAATGTTATATTTAAGTATTGGTTTTAAAAAGCGAATTGGGTTAAAGTGAATTATAACCAAAATTGTAATTCCAATCAAGTTTTGAAGTGAAATCGATATATCGGATTGAATTAACATTTAAGGTAAAAATATGGGTTTTGAAGCAAATACAATGATTTCGAAATGAACTTGCTTTTAAAGCGAATATGATATTTTGATATTAAGTATGAACTATTTTCGAAATGTAAAAGAATCAAATGGTGTGTAAAATGACGTTTGGTTGTTAAAGAGACCGGGGCCTCTCATTGGCATACTCTTTGTCAATATTGGAACCACTTTAATAACCGTGTATGCGATGGATGATATCCAAAATGTAGTGGTTGAATTGGCGAACGTTACTGGAATGAAGTAAGAGAACGATGATGGATAGCCTTGACACTTGTGTCATAATTAAAATGACTAAAATAGGAGCCTATGTCTGGCCATTGAGGTTAGTTACCTCTAGCGACGTTGATACCTTATATTACTATTGTGATTTTGTATTCGATGGGTGCACCTTTTGTCGGTTGGATTGATTATCGCGGTCGACCACAGATGGGTTACGACCAGCCAAAAAGGGTAAACTGGTAGAATCCTACCTTGGGCATTGCCTCACGTGCCTTGTCATATTTATCCCTATACGAGCCCATTACGATTTTGGTTTAAAACTGTAAAAATGTGTTAAGGTGGATCAATGTAAAGCCTTAACGCTATTTTGATATTTATTTTACTGATAGACATTATCTATTATAGCGTATACTATTATATATAACTAGTTTAACGGATTCTTAGGAGATGGAAAAACCCGTAACATCTCTTAAGTTATTGCACTCATATTTGTGATATTGATTTGACTTACATAAGAGTATTTTAGTCCTGACTCGAGTGTTTTGTCTTTTCATTACGCTCGGGTCAGTCCTGAGTTTTTTTCCAGCGTATTGAATATTATTCACTGGAGGACGAAGACGAAGTTGGTATATTATTACTATTATTATTATTCCCTGCATCATGTTATTCTGTTATATTGATTATTTATCCCTGATGTATATATATAACTCTGATAAATGTGTATAGATTATAATCAAATGTGTAGTAAACAGCTTCATGAACTGTTATTTGATTATTATATTTTATCGTTTCCGTTGTGAGATTCTGTGTTTGTTTTTCTTCTTCTTTTCTTGTTTTCTTATTTAAACCCATTGATTATCTACGTTCCGGATTGTTTAAGTTGGACATGTGTGGATTATTGTCGATTTAAACCTTCCGAAATGTGGGTCGTCACATAATATGATAATTTTTCCAAATTTATCACTTACTTGGTTTTGGTAAAATCTAATTTTACTCTGTTAAGCATTACTCGATTATGTCTATTAATTACACCAATTCTCTTCGTAAAACAATATCACTTTGGACCCATGGAATTTGGTTATAGTCAAAATTCAAATATTGTCCACATTCAACTCTATATTTAAAACACAAAATCCATGATTCAATAATAGCAATTATTATTAACTGATATGCTCTGGCCAGAGACTTTTACTTTGAGTTGACTTCAATTGACCGTGATACTAACCTCATATAATTGAGGAGACAAATCCTCTCTTTAATAGTGTTTCATTCTAATGCTTCCACTCGACCCAATTATAGTCATTCTATGGATGTAGTGCCATGATTTAATTATATTCAAAGTGGAGTTTTCACATTCAAACTCTATTGTATTCTCAAGTTAAGGGAATTGTGTAATATTATCACATCTATATTTTCCGTTTGACCTTAATTATATTAACCAATAGAAAATTGTTGAGTCAGTCATTCCACGGTTATCTAATTACTATTAGTACATAATCCCTTGGTGCCCCCAGCAGCCATGAATAAGTCATTACCCAACACTTGGAGAGCGTTGCATACTTTGACCTCGATGGATGTATCGATATCTAGTCTCGATAAATCTTGACTAGGAATATTTAAAATGGTATATTTATTTTCATTGTGATAAATTACTCATAGTTACAACACTTTGTAACTACTACCATAAAACATGCCATTTATGGATTTTCTACTAAATATACTTATAATTAATTTTTTTGGACATGTTTCATTAATGCCAACAAGTATCGATCTCGAGGATCGAACTCATGACCTTTAGTCTTGTAGTGTGAACTACCAACCAACTGAGCCAACCCTGTTGGCATAATCAAATTAATTAATTAATATAACACATTATATCAAGTATATAATAGAAATAAAACACCTTTTATTTCGAACAAGTTTGGTTATCGAGCTAGATATATGTAACAAATTACATAATTGCCCCTAGGGCATACCTCTAACTCCGTCAATCTCTCATTTACACTTGGAGTCAATTATTGAATCTTATTATAACTTCTCCAATCCGTTTCCACAAACCAATTGGGTCAGTCCCCTTAGTGAACGGGTATTCTATTATGTTTCAATAACCTACTTTGTCAATCAACTCTATTCGATGTTGATAAACAACCTTTATCATGTGGAACAATTCAGAGTATGTCTCTCGAATTCCAGTGAGCTCAAAGTTCTTTTATGAACTATATTGTGATATTATTATCATATAACAATTTTATGGGATTCTCAACATTAGAAATCACCCTTGGCTCAGTTATAATGCATTTATATTTATATACATTGCTTCCATTACGACACTGTTTAAGGTGATGTACTTAGCCTTTTTCATTTAGTCAGCCATAGTTTTTCATTTGAAACATTTCCAACTTAAGATTTCTTAACTTGAATTTATTATTGATATATTATACTAAATATCACTTATGTAAGTTTGAGTCCGAATGCTACTTTATAATAAGTTTGTCGTTTCTGTAAATAATTCTCTAGTATTTCATAAATACATAAGAACACCTCAAACAACTATTTAATGATATCAATTTGGATTTTATATTTTCTTTACGTATCAAATACATAAAAAAATCACGATATCATAGAAAACATAAAATGTACGATAATTCTTGTTGTCGATGCATAAAAAATCCATCTTACATGTTCTATATTAAACAATCAAATAAGGTGTCTTTTATATCGTTTGGGACATTCTCAATATCTTTTATATTTACTGTAAAAGACATCATTTAAAAATCCCAAGTCGAGTATCAAAATAACTAAAGCTGATTATAACTCAAGTACATTGTTAATAATTGAACTATTATATAGAATTTTCCATTCACCTTTTAACATTCTTTCTTATGAACACATGCTTCCTAACATTTTGACCAGTAATCAAACAATTTAATGTTTCTATCAACATATTTATTCAATTCTGATGCTTAAAAAACAATATTTTCTATCATTTCTTAGATCATATCCAAAAACCCACAAACTCAATATCACTCCCACTAACTTCGAGACACTTTGGTTGTTATGTGTTAGCAGCCTATTCTAAACCATTATTTAGAATTTTCCATTTTAGCACATACATACCAAACATAAAGTCATACTAAGCAATAATTTTGTGAGTAAATCTGAACAAACTTGAGCACATGGAATGGTGAATATGTTATATTAATTTCAACAACTGAAATTCATGGAATTTTTTTATTAATGTGGCACACTATATTTCAACTGCATTTATCTTTCCCTTAAAGACAAATTTGCGGCCAATGGATCATATCTCTTTAGGTATAACTATAAAAATCATATTTTAATAAAGTACTTGGAATTTATTTTAGATCTATGCACTATGCCATATCATAGAGTCTATACTCTTAATGGTTTAATTAAAAAACCGAGGATTATTTATTCTTGACATTGACAAGAAACTCATAGTTTCTTTTTAATGTACAAGAATACTCATTAAACATATTTCATTTCTTTTTAATGTACAAGAAACTCATAGTTTCTTTTTAATGTACAAGAATACTCATTAATCATATTTTATTCTTGACATACTCATTGTGTTCATTTAGGTTCGGTCTATTTCATTTCATCCACTGTAACTAGTTTTATTCTTAGATCATATGAAAATTCATTTTTTACCAATAATTTCTCGAAGAAATTCTTTCGATACGAAGTTGGTGTTTCTTGAAACAACAGTTGTTTCTTAGTGTAATGGAACAAGCATTCATAAACACTTTATCAATTACCTTATACAAATATAGTTTTTGCATTAGTTCATAATATATTTATGTTCATAACACAAATTAGTCATCTGATGACCATCGTTCCAAAAATTCTCTTGGGAAGATTCATAAAAGATCCCTGACATACAATTATCATGTTTAGTTATTCGATTCGCACTGTAACACCCCATAAAATCAATCATAAATAAATTGGATAAATTAACTTAAATAAGGTAGGGATAAAATAGGAATTTTGCAAAAGTTCGAATTTGACCACAAAAGTTATGTCGTCGCATTCGTGTCGAAATTCTAATCAATTTCATATATAATATGTAGAAAACAAATGTAACGCCCCACCTCTATGCTCATAATAACAAAGAGTATTACAAGAAATACTGTCTATTATTACGAAGAATAAGGCTGGATAGGAGCGACCATCCGTAATTGGCCTTACACTAATATTGGTTATCTCGGTAGGAGTGGTATATACTTTTTATTTTTCATCTATTATTTATTTGCTCCCATCGACATATCCAATTATCAGTATAAAACAAACTACGATAGTTCATAATAGTTTAGGACATTAGATATAACAATAACACAGATAATATAAATACGGAACACAGATAAAAACAAAAGTCTCATGTATATATAACTGATGTCAGTTAATACATAGTTGACACAATACATATGATACAACTACAACTGTTGACTCTAGAAGTTATATATACAAGTACATTATCGACTAATATACATGAATACATATCGTTCTATACAATGACACGACTACTACAAAATGACATTGACAACTTCAGAAGATGTGAAAAGTCTTCATATCCTGAACAGCAACTCAAAGAAGAAAATCTACAACCTGAAATAACTCGGGTCTGACCCGAGTATTACATTCAAAAGAAAATAATACCCAGGTCAGTCTAATTCAAACCAGTTTATTAGTGCATATAGGCAGTAATAATTTAAATAGACGACAGTCACAATAATTCCCGTCTATCCGATTCTTTAAACAAAGAAACCGGATAACGGTCAATATAACACTTAACAGTGTTTAACAAAAATCAGCAGATTTAAATCATCAACAGAGATAAATAAACAATTTATCAAATCGACTAAATCAATTTAAAAACAATTGAAATTGTCACTTTAAAATCATCAAAACTCGATTGGCTGCCATACACGCACGCGTGTACGGCCTCGCCAATACAGCATAAAAGATCAATGCATCACGACACAAAAGAAATATCAAATCAAAACTGTCGATTCCGGGTGGCTGCAGTGCACGCACGCGTGCACTGCCTCGCCACTACAGTGCGTAGAAACTGCAAAGGTCAAACCCAAAAATCGGGTTCAACTCAAGTGTAAGAAAAACAAATGTAGTAGTGGATAAGGTTACTCAGTGTAAATGGTATGCAAACTGTCTCAAATGGTCAAGACAACTGTAATGAATGCCCAAACTCGATGAGACCCCACTGCAGATGCAACATGGCCCACCCAAATAAACTACATGATATACAAGAGTGCAGTGACTACATTAATGAGTATATGCAGAGTCAAGGCCACAATGAAATCACAAACCAAAGGAGTGATACAAACAAAGATAGTATATATACGCACTGTAAACTGGATAGTGCAACTATCTTACTCACGACCAAAGGCCGTAGTACATCTCAACTCGACTGCAGGTGAGTTAGTGAACAACAAAGCCCAAAAGAAACTGGACTAGTAAACAAAACCCAAGTCAGGTGGATAACCAATGCAACAACTCAGGTCAGTGAGTGCTTCATAAATGCAGACCAGACTTGAGTCGAGACAAGCTACACATGAAGATCAAATGATCAGCTCAACCCAACAAAACTCGAATTTATAAAGTGCACATGATCGAAACCAACACAAAATGCAGACATTTTACAATGTGCACAGCACCAGACTAAACAAACTACAGTGTGCAAGTGCAAAGACATGCACAAGAAAATGAAGACAACAATGAAACTCGAAACAATGAAATACAACTACAAGTACACAACAAGAAGTGAATGCAGAAAAATCAACAGACTTCACAGCCAATATGACTCAAATGCCACCGAGCTATATGCAACTCAATAAAGCAACACTGGAATATGCAGTACAACAATGCAGTGCAACAGTAACAAAGACCAGAGGCTCACAAAGAAACTGTTCAACTATTACAAAGTAAAAACCAAGACAGTGATCGATCAAAGCAAAACTGTAATGCACATCACAGTCGAACAAGATCAACATACCCAATATCAAGTTAGTGAATGCCAAAGTCAAAATGAAGTCAAAGAATAAAGGCATGCCAGAATTTCACAAAATCAAATATGGTTCCAGGCCAAAGTCAATTATTGAACAAGTCAAGATTTGAAACTGCAGTATTATCAAGCAACCGAGTATTCGATGTCATTCAGAGAAACTCACGGAAGTAGTCAAATTCCAGAAAATTTCAAGTCGCAGTTACGAACTCATAGTTGAACAATTCAAAGCCGTGAGAAGCAGGCAATCAAAATATACAAATATTCACATAAGCATTAGTCAAGCCAAAATCGCAATCATCCAATAATTATCAGACGGCCAAAGCACAATTTGCGACTAAATCAACCGAACAAAAATCGAGGGTTTCGAACCCTATAAATACCACTTATCATCATCGGCATTCCAACAAAATTTAAACTGTCGAAGCATCATACTACGCGTGAATTAGATGTGAGTGGGGGAGGGAACCACTCACCTTTTTATGAAGCGGTCGCGAGCGAAGAACGAAGAAACGAATCGATCAATCTTAGCCGGCATCCTCGATTTGAACGAGCTCTAGTTTGAAGACGACGAAGCCGAATCCCTAACTTGGACGAAGAAATTGATCGAATGCCGAAGCCCTAAATTTTGTTCGCCATTTATTTTCTTCGATTGGTTTAAAGAGGAATGGGTCAAAATGAAAAGGGCGAACGTGGTTTTACAGAGAAAAATCGTGGCCTTAGGCATGGGTTAAGGTACGGTCTGGTATGGGTTTATCTGATATTATCACAGCATTCCAAATAATTGTGGGCCGAGATTATAAGTTAAAGCCCTTCAACATTTACCCAAACATTTATTAAAGAATCTTTTTACAACTTAAAAAGAATTTCAATTCGATCAAAATTGCTGATAGAAATTTGTTATCAATTTCAATCGTCTAGTGACGATAACAAACTTTTACAAAAAGGGTTCCGACTCGATCAAAATCTACATTAGCAATTAACAATGATTTAATCGTCATTTATAAACGGACGCGAAAAACTGGGTTGTTACAACAAAGCTCAAACGAAAAAGTTACGGATATTTGAAGTTTTTGGGTTTAAAATAATTCAAATAGAATTCAAATTAAAATGAATAATTAATTTTAAAATTTGAATTTAAAAGTTAACTGTAATTAGACTTGGAGATTAACTAAACGTTGAAATTAACGTTAACGTTAAAATATAATTAAGGAATATAATAAACAAATAAAAATGGCACCAAAAATCTTCCCAAAACAAATGTCATAGTCGACCGCTCCCTAGGACTAGTCGGTCGCCAATGGTCGCTCGGTAGGATAGGGCAGTCGACCGTTTACTATCAAGTGGCTGCTAGGGTTTGTGAATTTGAACATTCTGGATTTTCTAACTTCCAATCGATCTTCATCCAACTGTTCCGGTGCGTTCCAACCATTATAAAAAAGACCTAGACCCCTCATTTTTATCCACAAATATTTTGAGGACATTGGCGAAGCTCCATCAATTTGTCTCTTTATAGATTCAGAAAAACTTCATTATGGTTTCAGGTAAGAAATCTTGTACATCTATTTTTGTTTATTCTTTATTTTTTCGATCTATTATCCTCCGATCCCTCAATTTTGAATCTAAACTATATGTACAAATCCCTTGATGTATATATATCAAAAGGAAGATATCTAATAAAAAATTTCAAAGGCATATCAAATCCAAAGAAGGCAAAGCTAAGAATATAATGTGAGTGGAAATATTAGCTTTTCTATTTTAGTAATTGATTAGTATAGTTTAAGTTTGAATATGCCTTGGGGAGTTTTGGTTTGCAAAAACATCATATTATAAACCACTAAAACTCTTTCAATGTGATGTCAATTCTATGTTGGAATCTCAATTTTTTGTGTCAAAAAATGGAAATTATGTAGATCTGTAGTTTTGATAATTTTACCTTCTATTCCACTTCTTATTCTTTTTCTTCAAATTTGGCTAAAGGGTTTTGATTAAGGAATAATATGTAAGGTACGAATTTTATTCGTAGTTTGCACCGCTTATTCCCATGAATTAAATAAATATTCCTTTGCTTATTTTTATATGAAAAAGAAGTTGAATATGGTGTAAAAATTGGAATTGTAAGTTTCTATATCAATATATTTCATTATTTTTGATGTAATAAGTTGAGTTTAAATTTTTATTGTATACATGTTTACTGATTGGAATTTTGGATATGGATATTGGAATTTTGGTATTGTTGATAATGTGGGATATGACTTGTATAATTGTTGAAAGAGTTGACCTTTAAACACTTGTTTAGCACGTAAATTCTGCACGCTTAGAAATACTAGGCGCGTACCTATATATATTAGCGTAATCAACATATAATTGCATAGTTAAATAGGTTATTAAATCACCTTTAGGCAAGTAATTAATGTTCAAGACGAAATTAGAAAGATCTCTTATAAGGCCTTGATTATGGAATCATTGAGATGTGTGATAATGTATGTAGAGAGTGATGTAGCTTACGACCAAGTTATAAGGATGCAAGGTCGGTCAAGATCACACGGAAGTCTGCCTAGCTAATCTGGCTACCATCAGTGTGACTTTGGGGCTGATGTGAGACATCAACTATAATAAGTAACTACGATGATGCGAGATTAGCCCCAAAATCTATAGGGTAAATCTGCCCAGCTAATCTGCCTGCCAGTACCTACGAATACTTGGCCTAATATGAGAGGCCACCGTGGGGTACAGGTCATAACACGAAGGATCTGCTTTAGAGATTGAAGGTGATTGGTGGTTGTGTGAGGGACTGCCTCTTCTCTATGTAGGAAGTAGTAAATGATCAAGATTATGAGTTAGGCACGGTAGAGGATATCTCGAGAAAGGGCTCGCTTCAATAGAAAGTATTAAATGGCCGAAGAGATTCCATGCAGTGTCAACTGGATAGGTCCTGGTGAGGAGTCCTTCTTAAGATCATGGGTAGTAAATGACATGGACCTGCCTTAAAAAAGGTATCAAATGGTTGGAGTCTTCCTAATTCTCATTAAAAGGTATTAAGTGACTTGAGTACTATCTCTTACATTGATAGGACATTATGGACTGTAGATATGTGTAACATGCCACCTCTACACCCATACTATCCAAGTGTACCACAGAGTAATATTGTTGGATAATACGAAGAATAAGGCGATATGGGTACACATGTGAGTATTCCCTTGGGCTAACACTAGTACTTATTAAAAAGACAAATATAACTCACCAACTAACGTACACAGTATCGACACAAAGCAATAAACACGTGTGCCTCCAGGATAGAACAATACACAATATATACAATAATAATCAGAGATCACAAAGTCAACCGTAGTGATAATATATAATTTACAGTATTCAGAATACATCTAGTACACATCACAATGATATACTTACAAGAGACTATACAATACAAAATAATAATCTACAATACCAATTATAGTCTCCTCTATGCCCAGAATACAAACTGATCTCATCATCCATGTACTTGAAATGTCTAAGACTAACCCTAGTATTATATAAATAATAAATGGGTCAGACTATTTCTAAATCAAGGGTTGTACATATATAAATATACAGATATAGAATATGTATAGTATAATGGTGATAACATACAAACAATAGTATAATAGGATAGCAACAACCACAACATCCAATATAAAGATGTCATTACCCATATAAATCGTATCAAATATTATCCCATCAAAACAAAACAAATGGGTGAATCATCCATATCTAAAATCACCATCAAATCCAGGAATCGTCAATGATGAGATATCCTTAAGTAACGTTAGGCAATGACGATGTAATGCCCGTAATATCTCTCAGTCTCATATTATAAAATACCATTATCAAATAACTAAAATCAATAAGAAAGATTTGAGCTAGCTCATAACAATACCTAAATATAATCAATAATAAGTAGGTCGTCTGCCTAAAAAGAATAAGCCGTCTGCCTAAGAAGGGTGCGAGGTTGACCATACTCTAGACACAACCTCAAGTATAATCTCATCTATACATAGTATATGTCTATCTACCACCCACATACATACACATACACCAGAACCAGATGGGAGACTGGCAGCATGTCCGCTTGCTACAGGAGCCACACGTGGTCCATATGACACGACTCCTACAATCATCTTTTAACAATACCTCTCCCCTCTTGGTATTGCGAAAATGATCCACCATAGGCTCAACAACGCATAGCCTCTTCGGCTACGACTACCAACATGTGCCCCTATGGTAACTAACTGTTGGCTTATGCGACACAAGAGGCTACCAACTACCAATCTCATGATGTGCATCGAATACTATAAACGGCAATGGTGTCGTGGATCTGGGGCACGACCCCATGATCAAGCCGCCAGGGTGGATACTAGCCAATCCGGTTCACTCCCGAAATCATAAAGGGAGGTAGACAACAAGTAGATAGACAAATAATATACATATAATCTAAGGCTACGTCTAGCCTCCACATATACCCACCACAGCGAGCCACATACAACATACCTCCGTATAAGTGTCATCCACGACTAAAGAATAATCGAATAAATAACACAACGACGTCCCATACTACCGCGTGTTATTACCCAGTTTATTTAGTGCTCACATATCAGACTCTCACCTTCAATATTCTATATAACGAGTCCAAAGAATAGAAAAGTATTACCAAAAGCCCCATACCAAACGATATCACTAATATGTTTATTCAGATTTCTCGTCATATAGAATAAAATAACAATATTCAAATAGAAAGATGTCATCACCGTAGCATATTAAAATATAACTCAAATCAATATCAATGGTGAATTATTCATAACAAATAAATCAATGAAGAAGAAATAAAATGATAATAATATAATAAAATGTTATTTAATCTAATATATATAATAAACAACTCATTTAATTATTCATATTGATTATAAATATTTCATAAAACATTATAGCATCGGATAATTCTTTTGATATACATTAATACATACTTTACAAAATAATATTTAAATATAAAAGTTTACTATTAAATCTTTACAATTATATAATCCAATTTAATATACAAGAGAGAAATGATTAGAAAGGTAACATAAATTAAATCATTCAAATAAATAGACATAACAACTAACAACTCATTATTTAATAATGAATCATTTATAACAAAAATAAATGCTTTAAAATAAATTTAGAAATTACAAAAATAAATTATATTTATTTCAAACTATGGAATATAATTCAAATTCTTCACTTTATACTCTAACAATAGAAATAAAATATTTTCTATTTTTAGACAAACTTTTGATATCGAAAATAATTTCCAAGAAAACCATTTTTACCAACCAATTTTATATACTTATAAATACACTTCAATTTTATTTTAAAATACCAAAAATAATTTATCGAAGCTTTCAAAGATATTTTATAACTAGAAAATCAATCGAACGTCTAAAAATATAAATTAGGGAGAAAAATTCCCCAAAATCAACAATCATCAATATAAATTTCTATTGTGTGGCCGAATCGAATTTCATCGAATATCGACGATTGATACACTGTACACACAATAAATAAATTACACAAATTAAAATGCAAAAGGACCACATCTCCTTTGCATTTTAGACATCCAACAAACATAGAACTCCACTTTCAATTACCAAAAAAACATCCGGACAATTTAGTTTCATCCAATATCACACAATCAACTAAATATCCCAATAGACAATTCATTCAAGTAATCCAAACAACATACACAATCAATCAAAACCCAAACAAACATCTCAACTATGTAATTCAACCAATAACGGGATTATATGCATATATGTATCAGATAATAAATTTTAGATATAGTAGTGAGTGAGAAATACTCACCGAATCGAGTGAAGTATTTACTGCCTTCATTGCACGCTAGCACTGCACGAGCAGCCAAGCTCCACATACATGGTAGCTTACCATCATCTACATCATGTTCCCAAAACAAACACATACTGCTCTCACATGCTTTCAGCCACCAAAATAATTAAGCTTCTCCTGTTCCAACCGCAACTACAACCAATGCCGCACAACTCTAACTTCTTCGCGCTTGCCTCCCTATCCTTACCCCTACCTATTGCATCTCTCCACCTCCAACGCCGCGGTTACTCCAGGACATGCGATATCAAGTCACCTTCACCCAAATAGCCATACCAAATCACATGACCTTGCCTGCCTCGGCCACCGTGAGTCTACCCTCGACGTCGCTCATGATGAAATTGAGCACGATTTACTCATCCTTTTTCAAATAGTGGACACGATTTTTTTATTAGGTATATGTTAAAAACGAAAATAAGGGGATATGCTTCGAGTTTGGCTTGTGTGTAGAGATAGGAAGAATCATCTAGAAGAAGAAAAAGAATAAGAATGGGTTGGGTTTGGCTTGTATATAGTTTTTACTCTATTTTCGATTCAAATATAAATTTAAATTTTTGATATTTATTTTTGAATACACTCCAATCCAGTTCAAATTAATTTACACTTCAAAATATTTATATTCAATTAAAATAATTTATTCGATTCCAATAAATTATCCGAAAAGAATTTATTGATTTACTTCAATTTATTTACCACAAAAATAATTTATTAGTAGCCTTCAATTAAATAAATATTTGATTACAAAAATAATTATTAAATATCAAATTCAAATAATTTTATTTTAATCAAAATTTATGTATTTTACAACATAGAAAGTAGGGTTGTACAATATAGGTTATTTGGGTTGATAACAAGTTAGCTATGGGCTTATATTTGGAAAGCCTTTTATTTAAGTTTGAGAAAATCCTTTGGGATTATATTTGGAATGATTTATGTTATAGGAAGAAAATGCAAGGCATGTTTTTATTTAAATTATACCACCCAAGTACTAATATAGTAAGGCTCGAGATTTTTATTCTCCAAAAATATGTTGTTCCGACTCCCTCCTCATTACAACACATGCTAGGAAGGGTGATGCTGAAGGTCGAGACATTGATGAGGCTTATGGCAGTAGACTATTTATTTACTTGTTATTTTATGTTGTTTCCGACGTACCCGTGAAATAAAAATAATGCTGTAATTTTGGAATATTGTGAATATGTATGATTATTGTTGGGATTTGATATTATGGAATTTTGCTACGGTTTTAAATGACATTTTGAAATTTGAATGAAATGGGTATTGTTGTTATTATTATATTTTATCCTTCCACTATGAGTATCTGAATGTGTAGATGAATAACTATGTATCATTCTTTTTACCAACTAATAGCCAGCTTTGAGATAGTCCTAAGTTTCGATGGGCCTTTTCTGGATCGGAGTTTAGGTCCATTTCAGGGTGGGTTGTTACACTTGGTATTAGAGCCTAAGTTACCCGATCAACTGGGAAACGTATACATATGAGTGATATATTTGTTATTTTTGAAAAGTATTTTTCATAAACTCTACTATATATAAATATATTTACTTATTTTGAAGATATGTCTAACTTTATAAATTCTAACTATACATATTCTGAAAGGATGGACGAAGAGACTATGAGTTGGAAAAAAATAAAGTTAAATTTATACTCCTAACCCGATTACCCACAGGACGAAGGTCGCATCGTAAGGAGTGAACTAAGAAGATCATGAGCGCAATATATGGAAGCACCCGAGAAGCTGAATGGTATTTGATTCCTTTATCGATCTAGACTTCCTTATAATTGTGAACTCTATAAACGTAATACACGTCGATGTTCACATTAGATGTAATTAGAATATTAACATAAATTGCCTAATAAATAATAGGGATGCAAAATGTAAATGGAAAAGATTGTAACTCCAAAGATAAATAAGACAATTAATGTGGAATAAAAGAGGGTTACAAGAATTTAATAAGGATATAAATGGACCAATTAAAGAGATTATTAGAGAAATTCTAGAGGGATAAGGAAGGCATAATAAGTAGAATTAGAATGAATAAATAAATGTCTTTAAGAATTTTTTGTTAGAATTATAATCATTTCTTACGGACAATTGATATTTATAGAAATAGCGAATAACATGTTAGGTAGTAATTAAATATTATAAAGCAAAATACTTGTAAACATCTAGAAATAAGATGTAAAGAAGGTGTACATTAATCATCACAATAACCAGATTTCTTTAAAAGTTGAGTAGGAAAGTTCAAACAAAGGAACAATTAAAGTTAATTTCTAGATCCAACCCCATGAGAAAAGAATCTAGTAAAAAGATTTTTGAAAATTCCTTGAAATATTTTGAATGGGCTTTCTTAAAGGATTATTAATCTTATGTATCATAAGCTAAAATTCTTTGTTTGAAAGAAAAGTGATTTTAGTCGAGTTTGGAAATATGCAATCAATTGAAAAGTTTGGAAAAAGGATGTAATTTTAAAGAGTGTTGGAACAAAGGTTTTCATTTGTGAAATTTTTAGTTTAAAAATTAATTAAGTTAAACAATTTTTAATTTCTGGATTCTTCATTTTATAAATAAATAAGGTGTATAATGGACCCCAATGTTTTTTCTCATTTTATTAATTTGGAAGTTGATATATTGAAAGAACAAGAAAATTTGAAAATTCATAATTTTTAAATTAGCTGAGTTAAAAAGTTCTATCTTAAAAGGATTTTGCATTCTTAAAATTCTTAGTTTAAAATTTATTAAGCCAAAAAGGTTTTGGTCTAAAGATTTTTTTTTGATAAAGGAATTTTTCATTTTTAAAATAAATGTAAAGTAGCACGTAGGTTAGACTTGATAATTATTCCTACTTTATAAAATTGAAAGTTCTTTTCTTTAACATTCTTTTAAAATGGGTGTATAAATGGAAACGACACTTGATTAAAATAGGATGGAAAGAATAGAAGGTTAAGAATGCTCGATATGGTAGGTAGGAAGAACACTCTCATATAAGAAAATGTGGACAATGATAGTTGAGATAGATAGTAATAGCATTAGACATTTATATAAAGATTGATTAGTAATCTAGTTAGAAATAATATAAGAGGAAAATAATAGAATGGAAGTTATCATTGTCTACTCCACTTTTCATTATTTAAAGTTATACAAGATATTTGTGAAAATTTTCTTGAAATGAATGATTACTTGATATAATGATTGAGTTTTTGAATGTTTTGGGTTAAAAATCATACTTTCAAAAGAAGAAAGATTTTGTTATATGAAGTAATTAAAAAGGGAAACTTTTCATAGTTCCTTTTGAAAACCAAGTAATATTTGAATATTATGAATGAAAAGTCTAACTTCTTAAAAGATAAATCTTTTATGGAAAACGTATTTGAGAAGGAAAATTATTTTACTCCTTTTTGGGAACTATGAAATTTTTGAAATTGACAAAAAGGGTTTCCAAGTTTATATTTTTATAGTTAAAGGTTTTGGACAAGGTACTTTTTAATTATGAAATTTTACCATGAAAGAATGATGAGAACTGAACCAAATTTTTATATGGAGTAGATAGGGATCACTACCTTGGTAAGGAAGTATAAATGTTTTAAGATATGAATAAAAAAGAAATAATATGTACGACCTAATTTAGAAATTTGAAATCGGTCTCAAATATCTAGCTGAAGAATATTGGTAAAAATTGTGTGGATATTCTAGATTTATAATTGGGTTGTAAGTTAGGTTGCCCTAGTTGACTTGGAATATAAATTTCTATGTTTTGATTTATTTGGAGTGATTTCCATGTAAATTCCATAGATTATTCAATTTCAAATTTTGTGTAAAAACACATTGTTTGAATTAAAAATGGTTATACCAAAAATGAAAAGATATGCGTAAGATATAAATGTTCTTTTCTGTAGTTTACACAGTCTGTTTCAATAAAAGAAAGAAATAATCCCTTGTAATCTCAAATAAATCAAAAATCCCATTTATGAAAAATTATAATGGTAATCCTTTTTAGAAGGATAGCTCCGATAAATTAAAAATGTAAAAATAAGTGTTCGAGTTTAAACATTTATATACACGTATAACCACGCTTAACGACTATATATATAGCATTGTTTACAATTAGATATGAATTAGTTAGTAATTAATGGATTAGAATTTATGGACATTAATTACAAATTTAACAGACAATAAATTTGTAATTAATGGGTGTTGAAAGGAACTAAATAGGGACTGATTAGGGAAATTTAAATGGCATTTATGGAGGAATTGAATCGGAGTAATAGATGGATTTTGAAATCTGTAAAAAGATTAAAGAGATTTAGATGAGAATTAATTAGAGATGATCCAATTTTGACAATAATGGGTATATTAACTAAAATAATGGATGAATCGCATTTATTAGAAACCAAGAAGGAAAATTAAGGAAGTGGGCGATAGTGGAATGATATATTAGGAATGCCTATCTTGATTTATTAAGCAGTGTTGGGACCTCAACACCATTTACACCAGTTGATGATAAATGGCAGCTTCCAGATAAATTTTCTTTTATAATTTTGGGTTGTAATCGCTAGTTGTCTCCCTTAGTTATTGGAAAGGCGTAAGATATGGTATAAGATATATCCCAGTTTTATCATTATGATGGTTTTTGAATGTTTGGATAGGATTGAACCGCTTTATATATATATATATATATATATATATATATATTGAGAAGTAACGTAAATAAGAAAATTTTATAGGGACACTTAACTAGCAATAAATCATGGGTAAGACTGGAAGTTAATGAAGAAATTAGGTTAAACAACTAGAAATAAAAGAATGCTTTAATCCCAGAAACTTTAGGATTTCGGGAAAAATAAATTTTAGCTTGTAAAAAGTCACAATTCAAGAAAAAGATAGGATGAACAGGGATGTGAAGAGATTTTTTTATTGGATAAGGATGAAGAAGAAGGAAGTAGAATTTTGTGCTGGGAGCAATAAGACCGCAACGTCTCTAGCATGGATTTATATCAAGGAGGTGACTCGACTTTATGGAATTCCGGTTAGCGGCGTTAGTGATAAAAACCCATTATTTACTAATGAATTTTGAAGGATTTTCCAGATAGCTTTAGGAACTTCATTGAACCTTAGCACCGCTTACCACCCGCAGACCGATGGACAAACTGGAAGAGTGAATAGAATCTTAGAGGATATGTTGAAGGGCCTGCGTCATGGACTTTAGAGGACACTGGGAGCATTACGTAACTTTAGTAGAATTTGCGTAAAATAAAAATCACCAATAGATGATTAGTATGGAACCCTTTAAAGTACTTTATGGGAGTCCAAGCACATCGCCAAATTATTGATGGGAAACCATCAGCAAAATCCTTCTCGGATCAGATTTAATTTCTGAGACTCGGAAAGATAGAGTTGATTTGGCAGCGTGTGAAGGTCGTAAAAGTTGGAAAGTTGAGAAAGATGGCACCAAGGTTATTTGGCCTTTCCTAGTTTTGGGAAAAATAGGAAACCTATATCATATGGAGAGTTACCAGATAGGTTTCCAAGAACCCTTGACCTTTTTTTGTTTCACATTTAAGGAAATATCTTCATAACAGGACTAATGTGGTAGAGCCTGATCATTTGGGAGATATTGAGATGGAGCCAATAGCTTAATGTGCCATTGCACACATTATGGAGCATAGAACTAGGAAGCTCCGCAATAAAGAAATTAGGTTAGTTAGAGTATAATGGGCAGGAACTCCGACAGAAGCATGAGGACTTCTCGTCCTAAAGCTTTTCTCTGGTAAACTTTCCTCTCCAAAATTAAATTTTTGTTGCATCATGGTTCTACACTTTTCACCGTCACTTTGCACATATGTAGAAATTTTCATGCATGTTTAGGGTGTTTTGCATACACATTTATATGTCACAGTCACACACTCACACTAGGATTGAGCTCACCTATAGTATGTCTGCAATACATAATCACATTGCAGTTTGGATGAGTATATGGATGTGTATATGACTTGGTTGTATAACATGGATGTTTAGTGCACGCTACGTTGTTCGGCCCTTGGAAAAGATTTCAAGGACGAAATCCTTTTTAAGGGGGGAAGAATGTAACACCCTAAAATCAACCATAAATAAATTGGATAAATTAAATATGATATGGATAGAAATAATTTTTTTGCAAAAGTTGGAATTTGACCACTATGATGTTGCATTCGTGGTGAAATTATGATCAATTTCCACATGTAGTATGTAGAAAACGGAGCTCAAACAAAAAAGTTATGGATGTTTGAAGTTTCTGGGTTTAAAATAATTTAAATAGAATTCAAATTCAAATGAATAATTAATTTTAAAATTTGAAATTCAAAAGTTAACAGTAATTAGACTTGGGGGTTAATTAAACATTAAACCTAACGTTAACGTTAAAGTATAATTAAGGAATATAATGAATAAAAAACAATGGCACCAAAAATCTTCCTAAAACAAACATCACGATCGATGCTCCGTAGGACCAAACGACCGCTAGCGGTCAACCAGTTGGGTAGGGCAGTCGACCGTTGACTGTCAAGTGTCGAGTATGATTTATTAATTTGAACGTTTCAGATTTTATAACTTTCAACCGATCTTCATCAATAGTTCTGGTGTGTTCCAACCACTATAAGTAAGACCGTAGACCCTACTTTTATTCACAAATATTTTGGGAACATTAACGAAGCTCTATCGGTTTGTCTCTTCATAGATTCGGAAAAACTCCATTAGGATTTTAGGTAAGAAATCATGTACATCTATTTTTGTTTATTGTTTATTTTCTCGATCTATTCTCCTCCAACCCCTCAATTCCTAAATCTAAGTTGTATGTGCAAATCCCTTGATGTATATATATAAAAAAGAAGAGATCTTATAAAGATTGCCAAAGGCGTGTCAAATCCAAAGGAGGTAAAGTTAAGGATACACTGTGAGTGGAAATCTTAGCTTTTCTATTTTAGTAATTGATTAGTATAGTTTGGGTTTGAATATGCCTCGAAGAGTTTTAGTTTACGAAAACATCATATTATAAACCCCCAAAACTCATTTAATGTGAAATGTCAATTCTATGTTATAATCTCAATTGTTTATGTCAAAATAATGGAAATTATGCAGACTTGCAGTTTTAACAATTTTACCTTCTATTTCACTTTTTAATATTTTTCTTTGAATTTGTTTAAAGGGTTTTGATTAAGGAATAGTATGTAAGGTACGAATTTTATTAGTAGTTTGCACAGCTTATTCCCATGAATTAAATAGAAATTCCTTTGCTTATTGTTTTTGTGAAAAAGAAGTTGAATAGAGTGTAAAATTGGAATTGTAAGTTTCTATTATTAATATATTCCATTATTTTTATGTAATAAGTTGAGTTTAAATTTTATTGTACACAGGTCTATTGATTGGAATTTTTGGATATGAATATTGGAATTTTGGCATTGTTGATAATATGTGATAAGACTTGTATAATTATTGAAAGAGTTGACATCTAAACACTAGTTTAGGGTGTAAATTCCACACATTTAGAAATTACTAGGCATGCGCCCGTGTGTGTGTGTGTGTATACTAGTGTAATAAGCGTATATTATACGTATAATTGCATAGATAAATAGGTTATTAATTTTGTTAAATTCCCCTTAGGCAAGTAATTAATGTTAAACGCGTAATAAGAAAGATCTCTTATTAGGCTTTGATTATGGAAACGGTTAGATGTGTGATAATATATGTAGAGAGTAATATAGATTATGACTAAGTTATGGGGATGCGAGGTCAGTCGAAAGCATAGGATGTCTGCCCAACTAATCTTGCTACCATTAGTGTGACTTTGGGGCTGATGTAAGACATCGCCTATAATAAGTAACTACGATGACGCGAGATTAGTCCCAAATTCTGTAGGGTAAATCTTCCTACGAACACCTACCAATAGTCGGGCTAACGTGAGACGTCACCGTGGGATACTGGTCATAATACGAAGGATTTGCATTAGAGATTGAAGATAATAAGTGGTTGTGTGAGGGTCCGCCTCTTCACTATGTAGGAAGTTGTAATGGTCAGGATTATGGATTGGGCACGGTAGAGGATATCTCGAGAAAGGGCCTGCTTTAATAGGAAGTATCAAGTGGCTAAAGAGATTTCGTGCAATGTTTGTTAGATAGTTGCTAGTGAGGAGTCCGCCTTGAGATTATGGGTAGTAAATGACGTAGACCTACCTTAAATAAGGTATTAAATTGTCGAAGTCTACCTAATTCCTATTAAAAGGTATTAAGTGACTTGAGCACTATCTCTTACATTAATAGGACATTATGGACAATAGGTATGAGTTATTGGGTCGATAGCAAGTTGGCTTTATATTTGAAAAGCCTTTTATTTAAGTTTGAGAAAAGCCTTAGGACTTATATTTGAAAAGATTTATGTTGTAGGAAGAAAATGTAAGACATATTCCTATTTAAATTATACCGTCAAAGTACTAATATAGCAAGCCTCGAGATTTTTATTCACCAAACATATGTTGTTCTGACTCCTTCCTCATTACAACATAGGTTAGGAATGGCGATGCTGAAGGCGGAGATGTTGATGAGGCTTGTGGCAGTAGACTATTTTTTACTTGTTATTTTCTATTGTTTCTGATGCACTCATAAAATAAAAACAATGCTGTAATTTTGGAATATTGCGGATATGTACGGTTATTGTTGGAATTTGATTGTATGGATATTTTGTTATTGTTTTAAATGAATAATTTTAAGTTTGAATGAAATGGGTACTGTTATTATTATTATATTTTATCCTTCTGCTGTGAGACTCTAAATGTGTAGATAAATAGCTCTGCATCGTTCTTTTTACCAACCAATAGCCATCTTTGAGATGGTTCTAAGTTTCGATAGGTCTTTTCTGGGTCGGAATTTAGATCTATTTCTGTGTGGGTTGTTACATGCAAGACCTGCCAACTCCTTAGCCTAGGATATGTAGGGATTTCTCCTAAAACTTTTATCTTGTATGATTTAGTAAACTTTTCTTTGCATGATATTAATTTTAACCTTGTGTGCTACTCTTAAGTACACACCTTATAGAAACAATTTAACTCAAATTCGCTCATCATTAATCGTGCTTTATTCAAAAAGTTCGATTACTCCTTATCAATACATCATTATGTATTATACGGAGGAGTGACCTTTGAAACCGAATCTTATTCATAGTAGGTACATACGGAACTCTTTTCAATATACTCACCCATTCGATCAAATCAAATCATTTCTGTCGCATGTTATATTTTTTTACTTCCGTTTTACATTCTATGAGCTTATCATAGACTTATATATGCATATTAAATACGCATATCAATGTTTGTGATAACTCATCTGTGAATATGACAAAGTACATGGAACCATTTTGGTATTATTAGACTTATGATTACATACATCTATATATGTCAATCCGAAGAGTTCATCAACTCTTATAGGGCTCTCACTAAATGGGTGCATAACCCTTAATTGTTTGAGATATAATTAACCAGTATCATACGATTTATAATCGTATAATAAAAATTATTTCTCAAAACTAAGGTTTAGTCTATAATTCCAAAATAATTGTAAATAATTTTAGATACTTCTATATTTCTAATGCATCAAATACCTCTACTACAATTTTATTTCACAACAAATATTTATAATATACTCATTGAAATAAAGCTTTGTCTATTCTTTAGTCATTACCAAAGAACGTATATTATTTTATAAATAATGTGTGGTATATTTTACGAAAATAATTTTTGTAACTTGATGCAATTAATAAGTGTTACATGGCATACTCTTACTAATTCCGCTATTACTATAATAGCGTATCAAATACGGAGGTCCATCATCCACTTAATATAGAATATTTATTTTACATACTGCAACTAGTTTACAGTGGAATGTTCTTTGATCAAATATCTTGAACTCAAAGGAATAAATCTCACAAAAAAAAATTCTACGCAAAAATATATTTTGGAATAGAAATCATATTTTTCCAATCTTAAGTATCAATCATTATTATTACAATTCTCTGATGTATCTTTATGAAGCAGAAATGACCATTCACTCTCTTGATCCCAGCTGTACCTTAATCACATCTACTCTTGTACATTCGTTTTTCTTTCTAAACGGTCAAACCATTCAAAAGAAATCTCTTAACACAATATGTAACGAACTCTTCACAAACATATATGTGATCATCCTTAACATTTAAGGACATCAAATATGATGCACCTTACTTAAACTAATCAAACTGACATTTCGGCAATCGACTTCTTAGATTTATATTGTAGTTTTGGTCTAGTTTTACATTTAACAAAATATGATCTTTATTATAAACAATCAAATCGAATATACGATCTCACACTATGGTTTATTTGCTTAGTTCGGATGAACTAATTTCATCAAATTATCGTACGTTATGAACTGTGATCGTTCATCATATAACATTTATAGGCGATTTTATATGAATCAAATATCCATAGTCTTGCATAGCTTTTGAGTTCGAAACTCATAGAATGCAATTCACAGTCTCGACCAAATAAACACGTAAGCGATCAATTATGAAAATAATTAGTAGTTATAAAATCAGGCGCTTCCATGGTGTTGAAATGTTAACATGCAATAAGCATTTATTAGTAAGTATATTTTATATTTCTATTTGTCAATCTTCAATTCAGTTCAATTTGATATCTTAATTAACAAACATTTTATCTCATATTAAATGCATAAGTTTATCAATGTGGATTATTAAAACATTATATAGCATATGTTCTTACAATATTAGAAAGTCTAAATGTTATTATTTCATTTTCCAATAAGGCTCCCACTAGTCTTTTATGTTTCACCAAACCAAAAGTCAAAACATAGATGTAACAACCCTGGTTTTTGAGATTACCTGTTAATATTAAATCATAACGGTAGTTATAATTTAAATTGTAAATTAAAATAAAATTGGAGATTTTAAATTGTTTATTTGGAATAAATAATGAATTTTTAAAATAAAATGAGAAAAATAAAGTTTGGAACTTTATTTTATTTATTTGGGTTAATAATGATTGGAAAATAAGTTTTATTTGGAGAAAATGCAATAATTGTATTAATTATTGTCAATTACTTCTTTTAATAATTTTTTAAAAGAAGTATATGATTTTTAAAGGTTGTTTATTTAAATAAAAAGATGGAAATTGGTTTAAAAATGAGTTTAATTATAAATTTGAGTTTAAAATGGTTTAAAATATTTTTCTAAGTGTGAAAACTATTTTTGTGGAATTCTAGAAGTTAAAAATATAGTTTTATTCATTTGTTTGAGAAAATAGTGTATTTTTGAAAAATAAAGAATTTTAATAATAATAATGTTTTAAAAATAAAAAATAATCTTATCATATAATATAAAATATTTTATTCATATGTATGTAGATTTACATTAATTGTTTGGATTAAAACTTGAAAGAAAATGTATTGTTTTATAACTTAATTTGTATATATAAGTGTGCATATTTGATTAAGTGTGCGAATTAAATTAGCTTAGGCCTAATTTGGGTCCAAAGCCCACTTAGCCAACTAAAACCAGAAAATGAGAAAAGAGAAAATATTTTACCTGTACATTCAAAACATACCTCACCTTCTTCTCCAATAGCCAGTAAACAGAAAAAGAAAGCAACCTCAACAATTTTCAAATCCAAAGCTTTTAATCTCGAATTTCTTCAATTCAAGCTATAATTTTATCAAACTAAAGTGAATTCAAAGGTAATCCAATCCAAAACCTAAACTATTTCATCAAATCAAGATTTTGAGTTGTGATTTACTAATTACAGTAAATCTCTTTGTGTCCTTTTTCAAGTTCTTGAAAGTCAAATTCAAGCCAAAGCTCAAATCTTTCAGCTCTAATTCGAGTTTTTGCATTCAAATCAGCAATGTGAGTATCAAAACTCACATTTTCTAGCTTAGATTGAGATTTTAAGGTAAGAAATCTCAATTTTGGTTGGTTGCATGTTCGTTTGTGAATCACTGTCAGTAAATTGGGCATATCTCTCTCGTTTAATCGGAATTTGATTTTCTTTGATGTTATGGAAAGCTTGAAAAGAGTGTGAAAACTTTCATGTTAAACACTTTCGAAAATTTTGAGCATAGAGGGTCTAAAAACCCAATTCAAACTCGCTGCCCCGTCGTTGTAAAATATGCTAAATGTTGTTGGTAATTTGAGCATATCCTTTTCGTTTTTTGTCCGAATTTGACGATTCTTGATGTTCCTGAAAAATTAGGTTATTTGCTATAACTTTCATGTTAAACACTTTCAAAACTTCTGAGCATAGAGGGTCGAAAAATCAAATTCAAACTCGCTGCCCTGCCACTGTAAAACTGTGACTTTCTGTGCTAAATGCTGTTGGTAATTTGAGCATATCTTTTTCATTTGGTGTTCGAATTTGACGATTCTTGATGTTCTAAAAGTTTAGATTATTTTCTATAACTTTCATGTTAAACACTTTTGAAAATTTTAAGCATAGAGGGTCTAAAAACCCAATTCAAACTCGCTGCCCTGTCACTATAAAACTGTGACTTTCAGTGCTAAATGTTGTTGGTAATTTGAGCATATATTTTTCGTTTGTTGTCCGAAATTGACGATTCTTTATGTTCCTGAAAGCTTAGATTATCTGCTACAACTTTCGTGTTTTGGGTTTTGTTAAATTTTGATGTTTACATGGTCGAAAGTTCATTCTAGTGTCGCTGTCCCAAAACTAAAACGACAATGGTAGTGAATTTCAGATCTGAAATTTGTTTTATCTTCTACAACTTTAATGTTTTATGTTTTCTCAAATTCTGAGTTTAAAAGGGGCGAACCGGCTAAACAAGCCGCATGCCCGAATTCTTTTGCAAAGTTTTGGCAGTTTCCATTGAATTGTTTTTGGATTCGATGATTTTGAGCATTGTTTTGAGATGTTTCTAAAAGGCTAACTCCTACTAATAGGAAAGCCGACATTAACGTCGATTCGTACTAGGAATTGACAATTTCATTTGGATTTTTGTCTTATGTTAATTTCATCGAATTTCCATTGATTTTTGCTGTTTCTGTGCACGTATTTTCTAAACCATTTTCGAAAGATTTTTATAGTAAAATAGCTTTCGAAATAAATATTTTACAAAATTTATAATTATTTTTAAAGCTATTAGAATTATATATTCTCTATAATAAAGGGAATTTCAAAGGAATGTTTTGAAAACGGTTTTCAAAAATTGTTTTAAAAGCTTGTTTTCTCAAGTAAAGTATTTTATATATAATATACACATTTTTGCACTATTCGAGCGAATGAGAAGGAGAATTAAACGGTTTGGTAAAACACGTGGTATGAGACACATGCGTTTATCTTATCGGTTAATTCCCGACTTGTTCGTTTGATTGTTTTGACCTTCGGGTCGAGTTTACCGATGAGATGAGGTAAACTTTTTACTACTTTGAGTGTGAAATGTACTAGCGGTTAGTAAACCGTTTACGGCGAACCTGTGGTATGGGACACACGTTAACACTATTCGGGTTCCTATCCGAAAGTTTGTGACACATTTGTCTAAGAGACGTATAAGCCAGTACTGGATCTTCGGGTCGTTTGTCCTTCAGGATGTTTGTCTAAGAGACGTTTGTCATTACGACGTATTTGTCCTTCAGGATGTTTGTCTAAGAGACGTATTTATTTGTCCTTCGGGACGTTTGTCTAAGAGACGTGGCGCCTTTTTTTGAGAGAGCAATACTTGGCAGGCTTCGGCCATATGCATGTGCTATATCTTTGAGATGATTTCATTGATATTTGTGATTTCCCTAGTGTATCGCCCTTTTCGGAATTGGTCCTTTGAACCATTCGACATATATATAAATATTTGTGGCGATTACCTTTCGAGAATTTAAACTCTTGGGGGTTCTATCTTTGAGATTTGAGTTGCTTACACTGGCGTTAGTTTGAAATTTGCCTTTTGGCGTTATTTTGAGATTTGCCTATTGGCGTTATTACATGAGATTTGCCTTTTGGCATTTATTTGGGATTATATTCTCCTATGCTTGAGAATTATATTTGATATCCTTATGGCGTATTTTAAGATGGTGATTTCTTTGAGATTTCTTTGAGTTTGCCGATATGGTGGGTTTGGGATTTCTCCTTTTTAGGAGTTATATTTTCCCTAAACCACTATTGATGATTTGTAATATGCCGATGATATGAGGCTTGCTATATTTAGCGTTTTATGGATTGTCTTATCTCTTTTGAGATTATATGTTTGTGTAAGTGATATCATCCCATCACTTAGAATAACCATACCATGCTTATACTCATGCTTATACTCATGCTTATACTCAGTATTGTTCCTTCTTGTTTAAGAAGAACATTACCCTTATCCTTATGCATCTATTACTGCTTATCCTTATAAATCGATATGTTTAGCTAGACTGACCCGTGTATTTTATACTCGAGTCAGACCGAGTTGTTTCAGGTTAGATACCTACTTTCGGACTTTACTTGATTCTTCCACCTTGGATATCAGCTCATCTCTTTTTGTAGTTTTATAGTTGTTCGGTATGACTCTGATATGTATTCATTATTTTGACTCATGTGTATATTATGGTCGTCATGCCACTTATGATGTATTATTTGTATTGTATTGAGATGTATCAGTATATATGTGTGTATATATATCTGTTTGCTGTTCTGTGATGTGTTATGCATTTGAGTTGTATTTTGTTCTGCTAGATCCTATAGCCACCTGTAGTTTTGTATTAAACATTTATTGGATATGTCGATCCACTTGAATTAGAAAAAAATATAGATCACGTCGACGTATTCAATAGATATTTAAGACAAGACTATAGATGGTCGCTCCTAACCAGCCCTATTCTCCGCATTAGCAGACAGTATTACCCAGTAATACTCTTTTTTAATGTGGGTCTCGGGGTGGGGGCGTCACAATAGATGTCTTTGACTTCGTTGGTGGATGTTAGATCTCATTCATCTTGGAATTCTGACCTTGAGTTTGCTCAACAAGTCATAGTTCCATGGACGATGGATAACTCCTTATTGGTTGTATCATATACAACTCATAACCCTTGGTACGGGGCCCTAATTTCACTTTGACCTTGAGTTTGCTCTACAAATCGAAATGAAATTATTCACTCATACCTACCGTATTGCAGCGGTCTAAGTATAGTATATGTAACTTGAGTTTTCTCAACAAATACATATAGTTATCTTATCTCGTATATTCAATATATTGATAATACTACATATAACATCCATAGCTTGAGTTTGCTTAAAAATTAAGAAGTATGCAAGTAACTTATTAATATATATATATATACATATATGTGTGTAGTAAAGGACAACATTATATTGGAGATTCATAATCTTTAATATATTATACCGAGTGATGTCGACTTATGGAATAAGGTATTTCTTATGAAATACCCTCGTGATTCAAGTGTCGAACACATCAAAAATCACGGTATACGTACATTTACACATGTATTAATTCCCTAAGTCTATTTAGGGTTTCTTAATGTTCCACCTTTAATTTATATATTCATATTATATAAGTTTTATTATTATATAACTTTTATATTTCATATGACTTATATAATGGTCTTATATATAATATTATATTAATTATATCTTATTTAATTAATTTTAATCAATTAATAATTTGATTAATTTTATATTATCTTAAGGGGAAATTAGGGAAAATGACAAACTTTGAAAAAAAATTAGCCTGAAGAACATCAAGTTTTATTTTTAGGCTGAAGGAAAAATGTTAGTTATAATTAATATTATATTCAACTTTTACACTACACAAAATTCTAGTTACAACTAGCATTATATTCAGTTTTACACTATACAAAATGCTAGTTATAACTGGCATTGTCTCCGCTCTAAAAATAAAACTTGTTGTCCTTCAGTCTAAATTTTTTTCTAAGTTTCTCCTTGTACCTATTTTCCTTTATATTAAATATTTATTATATACTATAACCTTTATAGTATAACACATATATCATTTATATGTGTAAATTATTTAATTAATTAACCTTTTAATTAATTTATTTAATAAAACAATTTTAATTAAATTTATATTAATTTCTAAATTCATTAATATCATACATGTATACTTATGTTAATTTAACATTTTAAAAACAACATAACATATATCATAATATATAATACATGTATGTATTTATTAATTAATTAACTTATTTAATTAATATATTTTATTAACCACGTTAACAAATTTTATAAATTTTGAAATTAATTTATATTGATTTTCTAATAGTTTGAATTTTTTTATTACATTATAACATTTATAATATGTATATATTTTATTTTAAATTTAACTATTAAATTTAAATCTTATATTTTTTATTTCAACCAATTTTGAAAATTAGCCCAAGTTCCAATTCAAATTTGTCCTTTTCTATTAAGGACAACCTTTGGTCTCACGTATCTGTTCAGGTCAAGCCAGTAGCCAGGTAGGATATAGTACTTGATTACTCAAACCCAATCCTTCAACACTACCTTTCTAAACATCCCACTATCTAGTTTGTAAGCTTAATTAGTCAGCCCTAATATGACTAATTTAGACCCCGGGCTTTGATATCATTATTGGAATAGGGCCAGCATGCAGTGGAAGTAATGGGTGAATTTCAAAATAATTTCGTTTTGGATCTATATTTGGCCTATGAAGTCTAATTTATTCAGAAACTTTGTAAATTTCTTTTCAATAAAATCATTGTTTTATTTAAATTTATAATATAGTTTTATATTTTGTAATTAATATTATATTATATGTGTGTGTATCATACACACACACACACATATATCTTTGTGTGTGCATGTGCGTGCATGTGTAACATAGCAATCCGTGCAAGATATAACATGTTCGGGTATAAGTGTTGAGACTTACACAACAACGAAAATGTTGGCACATCTAGTTTACAAATATATCGTCCAAATGTATGATTATATACTTTAGTTATATATTCAAAATTTTATAAATATACATACATACATATATATATATATATATACATTTTATTTTGAAATTATTTATAAATATATAAATAAACAAATGTATATATATAGTATTTGTAATACACACACACACACATATATATTTGAAATTATATAGAATTATGTTAAAATTTATTTATTTATTTTATTGAAGATTCGAAATCAAAATAATTTCTTAAATTAAACGTGTGTGTATATATATATATCTTATAATTAATTTAATAATAAAATTATATATATGTATTTAAATAAACTACATATATATATATGTAAAGTATATTTAATAAATATATGCCTATTATATTGCACATAACAAAAGTTAGTTAATTTTATTTAATAAATATATGCCTATTATATTGCACACAACAAAAGTTAGTTTATTTTTAATTATATATATATATATATTAATTTTTCTATGGTAATTAATATAAATTTAAAAAATTATTTTTGAAAGAAAAATTAAAATTTAAAATTGTCAATAAAATCTAAATAATGATTAATATTTAAATATTATATATATATTATAATTTTAAATCAATTTTAAATTCAAATTTTAATTTTGCCTAATATTAAATATTTAAATTACATATAAAATAATTTTTTATCTTTATGCCGAAAATATATCATGTACTAAATTAATTTTATAAAATATAATACATATTTTATAATATATATATATATGTTGATATAATTAATTTATGTAATTGGTTGATTTAAATAATAATAAATAAATATATAAAAAATCTTTTGTTTATGCCAAAAATATTTTAAGTAAGAAAATGAAAATATAAAATTATAAAACCATATTTTGCATAGTATAAGATGTTGTATTTAAATTGTAATGTTTGTATAATTTAAATAATGAACATTAAATTAATGAAATAATAAAAAATTAACTTTTTATGCACCTTGAGTAATAATGGATGGTGTGTATCAATATTTTTATATATAAGTATATATAAATGTATAATTATACAACCATTTTAAATGTGATGATATATTAATATACTAGAATCGTCACCTACCTAAAAAAGCAATATATAATATGTGAACTATCTGGACATTAAATTATAATTTTAGATCAGAAATTATTTTATCTCCAAAGCCTATTAGTACACATTGAAATGATGAAATCAACTCCTTGAACTAGTTTCCACTCCACCAAGGTGCTAGCTCATGAACCGATGACCACCGACTATCGAATAGAGTTTGTTTTATTTGATTTATGTTTGGAAATAGAGGGATGGATATATAATTTTGGCTAGAAGGAATGTAGATGGATGCTCCAAAAAGTGAGAAATAAGAGTGGGTTGAGATGCTTTTATAAAGGAAAAAATGTAGAGAGCAGTTCGGACCAAGATCCACATTTCGCTCTTGCTCTTTCTTACCTCTTATCCATTCAATCCAAGCCCCTCTAGCCATGTTGTGGTTGACCTCTTTGCTAGTTTATAGTGGCTAGAAATCACATGCTCCTCTATGGGCTTCAAACTCATTTAAAGCCCGAATAAATTATGCTGCATTTAAATCAAATTTAAATGCATATCATTATCGTACATCGATTAATATATTTATAACTATTATAAATATATTTAATAATATTGTTCAACAAATAAAAATAAAATTTTATAATTAATATTTCATGAATATTAATTAATTTAATTAATTCATAACAATTACAAATTAATTAAACCGTTTGGTTAAATGAGTATTTAACATTGCAGTTGTATGATCAGTTAGGTATAAATTTGGTCAGCGATTAATATCAAACTATTCGAATATTAACGTTCACACATCACTTAGCATGTGATGTGACATTTTGGCCAAATTTATTGCTTTCTTGGTTTCAATAAAATCCAATTTTATTTCGTTAAGCATTACCTAATTGTGGCTATTATTTACACCAATTCTCTTCCTAAAAACTATACCACTTTTGACTTATGGAATTTGTTTATGGTCAAAATTCCAATATCATCCATATTCAATCTATAGTCCAAACACAAAGTCCATGGTTCAATAATAACAATTGTTATTAACCGAAATGGCCCGGCCAGAGACCTTGACTTTGAGTTGACTTCAGTTGACCATGATATTAGTTTCATATAACCGAGCTTGAATAGTGTTTCACTTCCAATGCTTCCACTCAACCCAACTATATTCGTTCGATGGACGCCGTGCCATGGTTTAACAATAGTCAAAGTGGGGTTTCCACATTGAAGCTCAATAATATTCTCAAGTTGAGGGAATTGTGTAATATTATCACATTGATATTTTTTGTTCGACCTTAGTTATATTGCTAACAGAAAACTATCGAGTGAGTCATTCCATGGTTATCCAATAACTATCATTACGTAACTCCTTAGTGCCCCTAGCAGCCAAGAGTAATTCATTGCGTAACATTTGGAGAGCGTTAAGTGCTCTAATCTCAACGGATGTATCGATATCCAGTCTCAATGCATCTTGGCTAGAAATATTTAAAATGGTATATTTATTTTCATTATGATAAATTACTCATGGTTGCAACACTTCGTAACTACTATCACATAACATACCATTTATTAATTTTCTATTAAATATACTTTTAATTTAATTAATTAATATAATACATTATATCAAGTATATAACAGAAAGGAAACATCTTTTATTTCGAATAATATTTGTTATCGAGTTAGATATATGTAACAAATTACATAATTGCCTCTAGGGAAAACCCTAACTCTATCATTAGTATATATTGTCAACTCCTCATTCCCATCTGGAATGACAAACACTGGTGCATCCATTAACCTTTCTTTTAAACCAATGAATGCTTGCTTACACCTCATGCCCTAAACAAAAATTCGATTCTTCTTCGTTAAATGGGTCAATGGTGCGGCTATCTTAGAGAAGTCTCTAATGAAACTTCTATAATAATCAACTAATCTAAGAAAAAATTTCACATCCATCGCATTCTTAGGTCTTTCCCAATCTTGGATTGCTGCTACTTTGGTAGGAACATTAGCGATGCCTTGCTTCGAGAAAACATGATCCAAGAACCTGTGCAGTTAAAGCACCTAGCAATTTCGTAGGGGTAGAGGTGAAAAAAGTTAAAGCGGGAATAAAACGGTGATATATCGGAAATAGCGGAGTTGCAGAAAGCTTTATTGGTTATAAAACTAAATATTTAAAGTTCATTTATGCTCATTCTCACATCATTTTTGTTGGAAAAAGAAATATTATTTAATCATATATGACAAAAACCAAAAAAATACCATGATTTATGCAAACTAGATTTGGTGACTACAATAGGTTTCTAACTTATATTGAGTACGCATGCCTTCAAATTTGGTCTTTATCCTAAATTTATTGATTTGGTTCAACAGAGAACTAGTCACGTAACGACCCGCCATTTTGACCATCGAAAGTCGACACCTAATACTACCATTGTGTTCCAATGTCGCGCATCCAATCGACAAATGGCAGATTGTTAGGGTGAATAAAAGAAAAGAACAGAGAATAGAGAAAAACATAATCTCACAGCGGAATCGACAACATATAATATAAAAAGGACAGTAGAAACTATCTCTTAAAAAAATACAAAGTATATCAGAGTTAAAACAAACCTTATCAGCTGGACAGTTATAAAATCCTGACCTTACAAATGTCGGTAGGTATACTATATAATACAGCTTAAAATAAAATACTACGATAGGTGAATCTTTAGCTCCCCTCCATGATTCCCATAACACCAAAGGAAACCTGGGAAAATACTCGGTCTGACCCGAGCATTATAAATAACTAACACCTGGATCAGTCTGGAAATACCAGCATGAGATAAGTCGAATAAGGGGAAACATATATAAAAATTCTGTGAGACCACGCCGCTAACGCGAAACGGGTTTTTACCTTACAAGAATAACATCCATATAGGCAAGAGCAGAAATGAATATCAGGAAACAAAACCAAATATGATTGAGCATAAATAATATCAACCAGACTTGAAAGAATGGAAATAAACAGAGTAAAATCCAAACGGAACAGAATGGATAGAACAAGGAAAACCGTCCAACTTGATAGATGGACAAAATAAGGTGACAGTTCAAACTCGATAGAATGGGCTAAATAAAGTGATAGTCCAAACTCGATAGAATGGGCTAAATAAAGTGATGGTCCAAACTCGGTAGAATGGGTTAAATAAAGTAACAGTCCAAACTCTATAGAATGGGCTAAATAAAGTAACAGTCCAAACTCGATAGAATGGAATAAATAAACACTAAAATGCCGTGATGAGGAGTTGGCTCTACTCGTGGCAATGAAAGCTAAAACAGATTCAGGGTTTTCGAATCAAATAAGGAAAGGAAATTTTCCAACAAATGAGTGCTCCTCCCTTACTGAAAGTATACCTCTAGAAATATACTTGAGAACTCCGATGGCTCTCGGAAACCTCCAAGCAGGACCTCGCCAACTGTTACCCAGTATCCGAGTACTTCACATCTCAATGCGCAACACCGAATCCAATCTAGAGTGGATGTGAAGATACCCAAATGGAAGCAACCCCACATAGCTTGGCCCCCACTCGCTCTTTGGGTTTAGTCATTTCCGACAAAGGATAACAAAGCTCAAATGAGCAACACATCATCTTAGACTGACGAAATAAAGTGGCTGAAGTAACCGATAGCTGAGACCAACTATCAAGAACATAAAACGATCGTATATGGAAATTAAGCCATGTATACTTATCACCACTCATTGAATTCAAACTTGTACTATTTTTGGGTTAACAATAATATCATACAAGTCAAGGTAGTGTTACCTCAAAGTCCTGTCACACAATTATTCTTAACTTTTGAAATAGCGAAAAGTCTACTTCTTCGATGTTTAGTGCTAATTATACAAATACATCGTTTCCATATAAGTGATTCGCTTTACAGAAATAATTCATTTCCATAAACGAATCAAATTTTTTCTTTTTAAAAACGAACTGAACTTTTTGGCTTGATTTCCGTATTGGTAAAACACTTTTAGAATTAGTTCCAGATTGTTAAAACGTTAAGAGAATAATTTTTCCAAGTGCGCGACCCCGAAGGCCTAAACCAACATCAGACCGAACACCCAGAAGATTATCAAACTTATCATCCCAATAATCGAGTTCCAATTCCTTTTTATACTTTTAAAAAAAATATAAATTATCCCGAAAGATAATTAATCACATTTAAAATCCCTTTAAATAAACAATTCGATATCTATAATGAAATAGATAATTATTTCCAAACACTTTTATAACATTGTTAAATTAACTTTAAAATCTTTATTAAATCAGTCTATTAACTTTAAATCAGTTTATTAAAGCAATTTTTATTATATTAGTTAATTTACTTATATCCTTTTTTATTAAATCAATTAATTAACTTTAAATATCATTAATTAAAAAGATTTATTAAATTCAAATAACCTTTAATTAAATGAATAAATAATCTCAAACATCGTTAATTAAAATGATAAATAATTTTGAATTCCGTAAATTAAAACAATTAATTAAGTTCAAATAATCATAAATTAATTGGATTAATTAAATTCAAACTCCATTAGCTGAAACCGATTAATTAAAACATCATTTGTTAAAATGATTTATTTAATTATAAAACATCATTAATTTAAATGATTTAACTAAATTCCAAAAATCATCAGTTAAAACAATTAATTAAATTTAAAACAATCATTAATTAAAATGATTAATAAAATTCAATTATCATTATTTAAAATGATTAATTACTTTTAAATATCATTAAATAATTATTTATTTCAATTATCCTTAATTGAAATAATTAGTTTAATTATATCATCATTAATTAAAATAATTAATAGAGTTCTACAAATTAATTAAACTTCATTATCATTAATTAAATAAATAATTAATTAATTAAACTCAAATAATCATTAGTTAAAACGATTAATTAAGTATAAAACATCATTAACAAAAATGATTAATTCAATCTAAATATAAACCAATTTTAATCATCATTTGTTAAATTGATTAATTAATCTCAAATTAATTAATTTAAAATATTAATTAATTTAAATTATCATTAATCAAAATGATTAATAAATTTTCAATATTCTTTTTAGCGGAAACACAAGCTCAAGTTCATAAGATAGGGTTTTGAGAATGAAAATTTAATAAATGACAATATAGCGAAAATCGCTATAAGGACATTTAAAAATAAAAGGGAATATCAGTAATTAATTTCAACAAACCATCAATATTACAACATAATGATGTAAATAAATAATATATGGTCGAGAAACCCCCTTTGGGTCTCTCTATAGATTTTCCCTGCAAAACAATGGTTACCCATAATATATAGATAATCATATGGGTTTATAACGATCAAATTAATATGTCATCCATTTTCCAAACGGAAATTCAACCAAACAAACAATCAAACAATTTTAACAAACATCCAAACAATCAATAAACGATTTGTACATCATTAATATGATATAATAAAATTAAATGTGAGTTAAACTCACATTGGTTTTCGTTTCCGCCGAAACGCCCCGATTTCGGACTAAAACCAAACGGACGTTCGATTTTAGACTAAAATTTCACTTGCTCCAAATCCAACCAAACCAACTCCATCACGAAGCTCTTAACGACATGAGTCCAACACAATAAACAACGTTCGAATCCGACCTCGCATCAACGAGATATGAATTTTATAAGTTATCAATAGATTTAAATTAAAATTTTAAACTTCATTTAAATTACAAGTATACCCTCAACTCCAACATCTATTCCCCAATCCAATTAAACCATGCACAACATATCTCAACCCAACTACATCGTGCACTGATCAATGGTGATACGGAGATTTACTCGATGGTTTTCGAATCCGTCTTCGCCAAAGAATAGCTCTCAACAAACCACAATAGCTCGCCACCTTGAATCATCACCGCCACCACCTGGGCAAGTCGCAATGTGCCCCATCCTCGACCATGCACAATCAGGTTTCGACCTCCAATCGTGAGCCGCGCCTAGCCAAATGCTCGCCCCTAAAGCTCCTCGACCTGACAACCACGCTGCCACCCTCAGTTCGTCCAAACTCCACATCCTCGTCAACAGAACCAAAACCCTAGATCAACTACCCTGACATCAAGTACTCCCAAAACACGACCGGTCACCACCAATTTGACATGGATCGAAGCCTAGGCCTATATGAAGCTATGGAATCAAATTTCATGATTTATGGTGGAGAGGATCGCTAGATTTTGAATTTAGAAAGGATCGACCATATTTCCATTTACAGGAATGGATCATGCTAAGAACAGAGAAGAGGGAAGAAGGAACTTGGCTAAGTATATTTTAAAGTATGTGTTTTTATAACAAAATAAAATATAAAATAAAATGAACAAAGTGATTATGCTTACTTTTTCCCTAACAAAAGTACTTCTCGAGCCGCCAATGTTTGTGGGCTGTGAAATGATGGGTGTGGGCTATGAAATGATGGGTTGATATGGTGGGTATGTGCATATAAATATTATTTTAATTTTAAATTATTTAGCAAAATATACTCGAAAATGTCAAACTCCAAATGAGACGTGCCGCCTGGCATTCCTAATATTTTACCCCTATTCCGAACGCAATGGAACTTGTTTTGAGACCTAATTCGATCGTATGTAGAAAATAGGTTTTTAGACCCAATTATTATATTAAATTTCCGATATTAATGTCAACGCGTTTCGATCTCGCACGACCAAACGATACGTTGGATTGCTACAAAATTCGATGACGTAATATAATTCACCATTATGGTTCCAATGAAACTGGTTTCATCGAAATCCAAGACTGTGCCCCAGAAGGCTAATTTCACAGTTTTAAATATTTAATTATCGATATTTATTCAATCTGTTTATATTTGTAAATAAATTTACAAATTGAACTTACCAATATTATTTATTGGTTAAATAAAGTTAAATAAAATTATCGAATCCCTTTAATTAACATTTAATCCACAATTCGAATATTTATATATACCATATATTTGAATTATAAATTATTAAATTCCAAATATAGGGTAACTAAAATTTTGGGTCGTTACAAGTCAAATCAACCTTTCTATATTAACGTTGCTAAAGTGGATGCTAAAAAGCGTTGATTTAGCAGTTGTACCGGAAAATGGCGGGGCTTAAAGCGGATCTACTATTTAAGAATGCTAAATTGAAATAGCGTAGCCGTCGGAGAGTGCTACATGCTATAGTGGGGATATTGTAGGGCTTTAGCAGGGCTTTAATTGCACAACTAAGAAGCACACTTCCCTCCTCTAAAAATGACACATCAAAAACTTATCCTTAAACAGGTGCTTCTTCAACGTCTCAAGCACCACTCTAAAATGCGTCTTATATTGCTCTTTTGTCCGTGAAAAAACTAGAATATTATCGACAAACACAAGTACAAACTTATTAAGCTGATATTTGAAAATGCGGTTCATAAGATCAACAAAGCATGCTGGTGTATTGGTTAATCCGAATGGCATAACCAACCACTCATAAAATCATTACAGTGTATGAAATGTAGTAATCGGCATACTATCCCTTGCCACTCTCAATTAGTGAAAATCTATTACCAAATCCAATTGAGAAAACACCTTCGCACTGTGCAGCTGATCGAACAAATCATCTGTCCGAAACTTGTTCTTTCTCGCCACCTTATTTAGCTTACAATAATCAACACAAAGTCTAAAAGAGTCATCCGCCTTAGTGGCGAATACTACAGGTGCTTCCTACTAAGAAGTACTCTTTTGAATGAATCCCTGCCTAAATAGATCATTCACTTGCACCTCTAGTTATCGTTGCTCTTTGGGTGCCATCCATCTCAAAAGCAAAACAACTAGCCTATAATCCTTCACTAAATCGATACGGAACTCAGTCTCTCTATGCAGTAGTAATTCTATAAACTCCTTAAATATATCAGAATACTCCTTCGTTATAGGTACTAATGACAACTCGTTGTGCGGGATCTCGAGCGAATACAAAATGCTAACCATCACTGCATCCTTAGGCGTGCCACTCAACTCTGACTTATGCCAATCAACCCCCTATCATCACCAATAGCGTCTCACAATTGACACTACTCCATATCTCTGAAGTCAGTCCATTCTAAAATAATACCAAACCCAACAAAACCAAGCATGATATTACAAGCAAAGATGCATCCATGATGCGATAAAGTAACGTCACGACAAAACATACACAAATTGGGCGAACCTCCCATAGGATTCAATACTACCAAAGGTCTGCCTACTAGGTCAAATCTCAATCCTAGCTTATCTAACATGTCATTGGATATAAATGAATGTGATGCCTCGGTGTCAAACAGAACACGAACATGTATATCATAAACGAAAAGCATACCTTAGATCGTGATGCTCTTTTCCTTTGTCGATGGAGCACTCGACAAGTTGAGAATATCATTCAGTACATAAGCCTTCAAAATCTGCTTATCTTTCAGTGGTTTTGGACAATCCTTCTTAATATGCCCAAATTTGTTGCAGTTAAAGCACTTCCTGTCTTCACTCTTGCAATTCTTACTAAGATGTCCTCTTTCTTTGTATTTAAAGAAGAAGGTTCCCATTTTCTTTTCTTCCGTCCTTCCTTATTATGAAGCTGCTTCTTTCTTCGTAGTTAAAGCACAAGGATATGATCAAAATTCTTTATCTATATTTGTTTCTGATGCGTGATTTGCATTTTGTTATGTGCTATATTAACTGTCGTTTGATTAATAGTGACACTCGTGTATTTGATATGTGTTAGTAGACACATTAATACATTATATTGGTTTTACGTTAGTATTTGGCTAGCGTATCAGAGCTATTTGTGACCTACAATTTATGTGCTTATGCATGTATTTGTTTTCCTTATTCAAATTTGGAGAATGAAGTTCTTATAAGGAAAGAGAATTGTAACATCCCATATTTTGGAGTAGACCAAATATGAGAATGTGATAGTAAAAGGATAATTAAATGTTTAATTTAATTTTATAAAGAGAAAGTCGATTAATGGATTGATAATTTAATCAAAAGAATGAATGATGTTTAGACGGTTAATTAAATTAAGTATCAAGTAGTCAATTATAATACTATAAAACGAAGTAACATGATGATTAAATAAGATTTATATAAAATAAATTTTGGTCATAAAATATTTCTGCGTTAAGGGAATGAAACGAATGCAAGTGTCAAAAGACAACTAATGAATGAATGAAAATGATGTTTGGGCCAAAGCCCATAACTTTAACTCATAATTTTTGAAACAAATTCTATTTCATTATTCCGCTCACCCAAACAAAACAAAACAAAATTTCTAAATATACATTGGCTATCACTTTCAAGCTAAGGAGGGAGGAGAACAATTCTAATTAGACTAAAGCTTTATTTTCAAAAGATTTATTTTTCTTCATAAAGGTGAGTGATATTACCCTTTTAAAACCCTAAACATTTTTAAATTTGGTTTTTTTAATTTCGATTGTTGTCCGAGATGAGTTTAGTATTGTTTACATGATGACATGATGATCCGTAAGCAATATGTTAAAAATGGTTAAAGTAATGATATAATTGAAATGGAAACTTGTGCTAATCACCTCCAAACGATTTGAAATTCAGTTATGTTGTTTGTGATATAAACTACAATTTGAAATTTAGTTACGTTGTTTGTGATATAAACTACGAGATGTGTTTTAAAGTTCACAGTTCTTCCATAGGTAGATTAATTATAACGAATTTTCTAATATGAAAATATGTAGTTTTTTACTGTAAAATAATGTTTTTAAAAAGATAAAATTCATGTGTGAAATACTTACTCGAGCTAAATAATCATATTTACGATTTTTTTGTGAATTTTTGGGATTTAATCAAAAAAATTCTAATAAATTAATTCAGTTAATGACCATGTAAGGAGGGACAAATTGCTGCCGTAACAACCCTTTATTGTACAAAAACTAAAATAAATAAATACGGCGAAGGTATGTGTAAAGCAGGGGATAAAGAATCTTCTCTATTAAGCCATCAAAGAATTTATAGTTTAATTAAAAAATTATCATTTTATCATAATCACCGATTAATAAAATGTTCCTATCACCAACCATAAATGTTCCTATCTCCGAAATGACGTCCTTATCACCAAAATGATAAGGTATTTTTTTGTGAAGGCCAAACACTTAGAAAATTATGAAGTTAAAGGAAGAAAAGCGACAAAAACACATTGACATATTTCACCCATCACAATTATTGAAGACAAGATGTTTCCGTCAAAAACATTGAAATTACAATTATCGTATTGGAACTTCGGTTAAATCCACTGGAAATTTCGGTATAATCTATTTCCTGTTAGTCCTTGAGAAGTTAGTTTTGATGACAACAACCTTAGAATAAGATTATAAATATAAATACTAATATTATATTTTAGATATATATGTATATGCAGGATTTAACCATGCAGGTACCAAGAATGAAGACTGTAAAGTATAGAGATTCAAGATATCAAGAGTTCAAGATTTCAATAGTATAAGACAAGTATCGAGTCTAGAATTATGTTAAAACTCCTAGAAAAGCACTAACATCTTAAAATCCATTTTATTCGTGGAATGGAATCTACTTCAAGCCTGTTAAAGGGATGGAAGCCTAAGTAGGATAGAACCTACGAAAAATCTAGTGGAACATTGTTTTGTATCCACTAACTTTTTATTCAAATGTTTTTACCAAAATTATATCTTGTTTTCAAAATGATTTTTAAATCTTCCTTTTTAAAATCCAAAAAAAAACATCTATCCTGATTTTAAATATTTTAGCCTTAAAATAATCTTTATTTTCAATATCAAAATATCCTTGATTTTAAACTATCTTTTTAACTCTTAATATTTATACATAGATTTAAATATGAAATTATAGTAAAATTATATATATCTCAAAATATTATTCTCTATACTTATTTATGTATTTTAACTATAGTAAAGTATATTTATAAAGTTTAAAATAGTGTTAATACAAGATAAAAGTTATTTTCAAAGAAAAACAAATTATCAAAAATTCCTTATGCATGTCGACAACCCCTAGGTACCCTTGTCGACATGGTGTCAGTTAACTTCAAAAGTTTAAATTTCAAAAGAAGTGTCTATTCGTCATAACCTTTTACGAATGGACATGGCTGTCTATTCATCATAACCTTCAAAAGTTTAAATTTCAAAAGAAGTGTCTATTCCACATTTCTTTATATACATTTTTACTATTACTCTGCCGAAATCTCCATTGAATCTAACTAGATCATCTCTGGTTTGATTCTCTATCACTATCTTAGCAAGATCCCAGTGCTATTCAGAGTTATAGGTTTCTTTTGTAATCAATCGAGCGAGAAAAGGTGTGATTGTAGCCTAGAAAATCAATCAAGTGAGAAAAGGTGTGATTGTAGCCTAGGAAATCAATTGGGTAAACTTGTTGCCCGTAAAATCAAGTATCTCTACCCAGAGGATTGTGAATCTGGAGTGGTGTACCTCGTGGCCTTGAAATCGAGGGAGTAATTGTAAGAATTTATTTTGAAAGGAAATCCGTACTTGTGTTGCGGGACTGGATGTAGGGTAACTTCGAACCAGTATAAAATCCGGTGTGTTCTTTCCTTTATAGCTTTTACTTTATATTTGCATTTGTGTTTGATTCTGTGATCATATCTATGTCTGAATATTGCATACATTTGTGTTCAAATTAATGTAAACCCAAAAAGAATTAGTAATTCTTTAAAACACTATTCACCTCCCCTCTAGTGTTAATTCTAGCCTTAGGATCCGTAATCCGCATTTCTCACATTTGGTATCAGAGCAAGGTTTTCAAAGTATCATAATCCGAATTTTGAAAAATTTCAAAATGGCTACCAACACTGGTACTGCTGTTACTACCAACACTAGTTCATTTGTAGAAGGTCAGTCTACTGCCAGACCACCACTTTTTAATGGCAGTAACTATGCATATTGGGCATGTAGGATGAAAATATATTTACAATCAGTAGGACTAGACACTTGGAATAACACACAGACTGAATATTTTGAACCCGTAACTGATTTTGTACAGTGGATTGCTGAGCAAAAGACAGTCGCACAAAATAACTCTAAAGCTATGAATATTCTGTTTTGTTCACTTGATAGGAATGAATTTAATAGAGTATCAGTTTGTAAGTCTGCATATGAAATCTGGAAAACTTTGCAAGTTACTCACGAAGGAACAAGAAAAGTTAAACAGACCAAAATTTCCATGCTCACAAATCAGTTTCAATTATTTAAAATGAATCCTAATGAGTCTATTCCAGATATGTATAGTAGATTTCAGGATATTGTTTATTCTCTAATATCCTTGGGAAAGGTATTTTTGGAAGAAGATCAAGTCAGAAAAATCTTAAATTCTCTTACTCCAGAATGGGATCAAAAGACACTTGCGATCGAAGAGGCAAATGACATTTGTACCTTAAAGATAGAAGAATTAATTGGAAATCTAATGTCGTTTGAAGTTCAAATGATTGGGAGAAGAGAAAGCAAAGCATCTGAAAAGAAATCAATTGCATTCAATACATTGACCGATAGATCAGACTCAAACAGCGATAATGATGAAGAGATAGCCTTTATGACCAAGAACTTTCGGAAATTCCTGAAATACAAAAAAATGAATAATCTCAAGAGAAACAACTATAAGAACTTTGGTAATCAGAATGTAGTGCCAAACTATATCAAATGTTTCAACTGTGACGAACCAGGCCATTTCAAAAGAGACTGTCCGCATCCAGGTAGGCAAAATCTTCCTATAAAAAATGATTTCGCAAAGAAACGAAAACGTGCATTTACCACCACTCTAGATGACTCAGACTCATCCTCGAGCGATGATGATCAGAAGACAGATAATTCAAATATGTGTTTCACGGCAGTTCACGACTCCGATGAATTCAGAAAAATGGACTCAGAAAAAGATGATCAAGGAACAAGAAAAGCATTTCGATGCGATTCGATGGATGATTTCCTCCCTGCACAAAGATGATAATGAAGCACATCCTTCAGTCTCTCTCACCAATGACAATGAAAATTGGGATGCCATTAAAGCAGATCCAATATTTGGAGAAGAAGGATGGGTGGAAGTTCCTCGTAATGTTTGATTTTACTTGTTTGCGTTGTTTTAAAAATTGATTTCTTGGATTGTTTTGATTTGATTTGGTGTGGATTGATGTGAAAAACATAATATGTATATATATTATATGATCTTTGATTACTTATCATGTCTGATAAGTATAAATAATTCTTAATCTATCTATTATATACTTCACCTAATATTTTGTGTAGGTACCTTAGTACAAGAATAAGGGGGAGTTATATGGTCAGAAGTTAGTTTTTGTTGATGACAAAGGGGGAGAAGTATAAAATATTGGATAGTTAGGCATAGATTAAGGAGGAGTTATTAGTTTTAGTGGGAGTCAATAAGATAGAAGTAATATTTTATAAACAAAGGTTGTCATCATCAAAAAGGGGGAGATTGTTAGTCCTTGAGAAGTTAGTTTTGATGACAACAACCTTAGAATAAGATTATAAAATATAAATACTAATATTATAGTTTAGATATATATGTATATACAGGTACCAAGAATGATGACTGTACAGTATAGAGATTCAAGATATCAAGATTGAAGACTCATGAGTATCAAGATATCAAGAGTTCAAGATTTCAATAGTACAAGACAAGTATTGAGTCTAGAATTATGTTAAAACTCCTAGAAAAGCACTGACATCTTAAAATCCATTTTATTCGTGGAATGGAATCCACTTCGAGCCTGTAAAAGGGATGGAACCCTAAGTAGGATGGAACCTACGAAAAATCTAGTGGAACATTGTTTTGTATCCACTAACTTTTTATTCAAATGTTTTTACCAAAATTATATCTTGTTTTCAAAATCAATTTTAAATCTTCCGTTTTAAAATTCAAAAAAAAACATCTATCCTGATTTTAAATATTTTAGCCTCAAAATAATCTTTATTTTCAGTATCAAATTACCTTGATTTTAAACTATCTTTTTAACTCTTAATATTTATACTTAGATTTAAATATGAAATTATAGTAAAATTTTATATATATCAAAATATTATCCTCTATACTTATTTATGTATTTTAACTATAGTAAAGTATATTTATAAAGTTTAAAATAATGTTAATACAAGATAAAAGTTATTTTCAAAGAAAAAAAAATATATTAAAAATTACTAAGGCATGTCAACAACCCCGAGGGTCCCTTATCGACATGGTGTCAGTTAACTTCAAAAGTTTGAATTTCAAAAGAAGTGCTTATTCGTCATAACCTTTTACGAATGGACATGGCTGTTGTTCTACTATAAATAGGGGATGTTTTTAACGAATTTATATTCATAATTTTTTGATTTCACTTCTCTTCTTCTTCCACATTTCTTTATATACATTTTTACTATTACTCTGCCGAAATCTCCATTGAATCTAACTAGATCATCTCTGGTTTGATTCTCTATCACTATCTTAATAAGATCTCAGTGCTATTCAGAATTATGGGTTTCTTTTGTAATCAATCGAGCGAGAAAAGGTGTGATTGTAGCCCGGAAAATCAATCAAGTGAGAAAAGGTGTGATTGTAGCCTAGGAAATCAATTGGGTGAACTTTTTGCCCGTAAAATCAAGTATCTCTACCCAGAGGATTGTGAATCTGGAGTGGTGTACCTCGTGGCCTTGAAATCGAGGGTGTAATTGTAAGAATTGATTTTGAAAGGAAATATGTACTTGTGTTGCGGGACTGGATGTAGGGTAACTCCAAACCAGTATAAAATCCGGTGTGTTCTTTCCTTTATTGCTTTTACTTTATATTTGCATCTGTGTTTGATTCGGTGATCATATCTGTGTCTGAATATTGCATACATTTGTGTTCAAATTAATATAAACTCAAAAAGAATTAGTAATTCCTTAAAACACTATTCACCCCTCTGTAGTGTTAATTCTAGCCTTAAGATCCGTAATTCGCATTTCTCACATTTGGTATCAGAGCAAGGTTTTCAAAGTTTCATTATCGGAATTTTGAAAATTTTCAAAATGGCTTCCAACACTGGTACTGCTGTTACTACCTACACTAGTTCATTTGTTGAAGGTCAGTCTACTGCCAGACCACCACTTTTTAATGGCAGTAACTATGCATATTGGGCATGTAGGATGAAAATATATTTACAATCAGTAGGACTAGACACTTGGAATATCACACAGACTGAATATTTTGAACCCACAACTGATTTTGCACCGTGGACTGCTAGGCAAAAGACAGTCGCACAAAATAACTCTAAAGCTATGAATATTCTGTTTTGTTCACTTGATAGGAATGAATTTAATAGAGTATCAGTTTCTAAGTCTGCATATAAAATCTGGAAAACTTTGCAAGTTACTCACGAAGGAACAAGCAAAGTTAAACAGACCAAAATTTCCATGCTCACAAATCAGTTTCAATTATTTAAAATGAATCCTAATGAGTCTATTCCAGATATGTATAGTAGATTTCAGGATATTGTGCATTCTCTAATATCCTTGGGAAAGGTATTTTCGAAAGAAGATCAAGTCAAAAAAATCTTAAATTCTCTTACTCCAGAATGGGATCAAAAGACACTTGCGATCGAAGAGGCAAATGACATCAGTACCTTAAAGATAGAAGAATTAATTGGAAATCTAATGTCGTTTGAAGTTCAAATGATTGGGAGAAGAGAAAGCAAAGCAACTGAAAAGAAATCAATTGCATTCAATGCATTGACCGATTGATCAGACTCAAACAGCGATAATGATGAAGAGATAGCCTTTATGACCAAGAACTTTCGAAAATTCCTGAAATACAAAAAGATGAATAATCTCAAGAGAAACAACTATAAGAACTCTGGTAATCAGAATGTAGTGCCAAACTATATCAAATGTTTCAACTGTGAAGAACCAGGCCATATCAAAAGAGACTGTCCGCATCCAGATAAGCAAAATCTTTCTATAAACAATGATTACGCAAAGAAACAAAAACGTGCATTTACCTCCACTCTAGATGACTCAGACTCATCCTCGAGCGATGATGATCAGAAGACAGATAATTCAAATATGTGTTTCACGGCAGTTCACGACTCCGATGAATTTAGAAAAACGGACTCAGAAAAAGATGATCAAGGAACAAGAAAAGCATTTCGATGCGATTCGATGGATGATTTCCTCCCTGCACAAAGATGATAATGAAGCACATCCTTCAGTCTCTCTCACTAATGACAATGGAAATTGGGATGCCATTAAAGCAGATCCAATATTTGGAGAAGAAGGATGGGTGGAAGTTCCTCGTAATGTTTGATTTTACTTGTTTGCGTTGTTTTAAAAATTGATTGCTTGGATTGTTTTGATTTGATTTGATTTGATTTGGTGTGGATTGATGTGAAAAACATAATATGTATATATATTATATGATCTTTGATTACTTATCATGTCTAATAAGTATAAATAATTCTTAATCTATCTATTATATACTTCACCAAATATTTTGTGCAGGTACTTTAGTACAAGAATAAGGGGGAGTTATATGGTGAAAAGTTAGTTTTTGTTGATGACAAAGGGGGAGAAGTATAAAATATTGGATAGTTAGGCATAGATTAAGAGGGAGTTATTAGTTTTAGGGGGAGTCAATGAGATAGAAGTAATATTTTATAAACAAAGGTTGTCATCATCAAAAAGGGGGAGATTGTTAGTCCTTGAGAAGTTAGTTTTGATGACAACAACCTTAGAATAAGATTATAAAATATAAATACTAATATTATAGTTTAGATATATATGTATATGCAGGGTTTAACCATGCAGGTACCAAGAATGAAGACTGTACAATATAGAGATTCAAGATATGAAGATTGAAGACTCATGAGTATCAAGATATCAAGAGTTCAAGATTTCAATAGTACAAGACAAGTATCGAGTCTAGAATTATGTTAAAACTCCTAGAAAAGCACCGACATATTAAAATCCATTTTATTCGTGGAATGGAATCCACTTCGAGCCTGTTAAAGGGATGGAACCCTAAGTAGGATGGAACCTACGAAAAATCTAGTGGAACATTGTTTTGTATCCACTAACTTTTTATTTAAATGTTTTTACCAAAATTATATCTTGTTTTCAAAATGATTTTTAAATCTTCCTTTTTAAAATCCAAAAAAAAACATCTATCCTGATTTTAAATATTTTAGCCCCAAAATAATCTTTATTTTCAATATCAAATTATCCCTGATTTTAAACTATCTTTTTAACTCTTAATATTTATACTTAGATTTAAATATGAAATTATAGTAAAATTTTATATATATCAAAATATTATTCTCTATACTTATTTATGTATTTTAACTATAGTAAAGTATATTTATAAAGTTTAAAATAATGTTAATACAAGATAAAAGTTATTTTCAAAGAAAAACAAATTACCAAAAATTTCTTAGGCATGTCGACAACCCCTAGGTACCCTTGTCGACATGGTGTCAGTTAACTTCAAAAGTTTAAATTTCAAAAGAAGTGTCTATTCGTCATAACCTTTTACGAATGGACATGGCTGTTTTTCTACTATAAATAAGGGATGCTTTTAACGAATTTATATTCATAATTTTCTGATTTCACTTCTCTTCTTCTTCCACATTTCTTTATATACATTTTTACTATTACTCTGCCGAAATCTCCATTGAATCTAACTAGATCATCTCTGGTTTGATTCTCTATCACTATCATAACAAGATCCCAGTGCTATTCAGAGTTATAGGTTTCTTTTGTAATCAATCGAGCGAGAAAAGGTGTGATTGTAGCCTGGAAAATCAATCAAGTGAGAAAAGGTGTGATTGTAGCCTAGGAAATCAATTGGGTGAACTTGTTGCCCGTAAAATCAAGTATCTCTACCCAGAGGATTGTGAATCTGGAGTGGTGTACCTCGTGGCCTTGAAATCGAGGGAGTAATTGTAAGAATTGATTTTGAAAGGAAATCCGTACTTGTGTTGGGGGACTAGATGTAGGGTAACTCCGAACCAGTATAAAATCCGGTGTTTTCTTTCCTTTATTACTTTTACTTTATATTTGCATCTGTGTTTGATTCTGTGATCATATCTGTGTCTGAATACTGCATACATTTGTGTTCAAATTAATGTAAACTCAAAAAGAATTAGTAATTCCTTAAAACACTATTCACCTCCCCTCTAGTGTTAATTCTAGCCTTAAGATCCGTAATCCGCATTTCTGACATTTGGTATCAGAGCAAGGTTTTCAAAGTTTCATAATCTGAATTTTGAAAAATTTCAAAATGGCTACCAACACTGGTACTGCTGTTACTACCAACACTAGTTCATTTGTAGAAGGTCAGTCTACTGCCAGAACACCACTTTTTAATGGCAGTAACTATGCATATTGGGCATGTAGGATGAAAATATATTTACAATCAGTAGAACTAGACACTTGGAATATCACACAGACTGAATATTTTGAACCCACAACTGATTTTGCACAGTGGACTGCTGAGCAAAAGACTGTCCGCATCCAGATAAGCAAAATCTTCCTATAAACAATGATTTCGCAAAGAAACGAAAATGTGCATTTACCACCACTCTAGATGACTCAGACTCATCCTCGAGCGATGATGATCAGAAGACAGATAATTCAAATATGTGTTTCATGGCAGTTCACGACTCCGATGAATTCATAAAAACGGACTCAGAAAAAGATGATCAAGGAACAAGAAAAGCATTTCGATGCGATTCGATGGATGATTTCCTCCCTGCACAAAGATGATAATGAAGCACATCCTTCAGTCTCTCTCACCAATGACAATGGAAATTGGGATGCCATTAAAGCAGATCCAATATTTGGAGAAGAAGGATGGGTGGAAGTTCCTCGTAATGTTTGATTTTACTTGTTTGCGTTGTTTTAAAAATTGATTGCTTGGATTGTTTTGATTTGATTTGATTTGATTTGGTGTGGATTGATGTGAAAAACATAATATGTATATATATTATATGATCTTTGATTACTTATCATGTCTAATAAGTATAAATAATTCTTAATCTATCTATTATATACTTCACCAAATATTTTGTGTAGGTACTTTAGTACAAGAATAAGGGGGAGTTATATGGTCAGAAGTTAGTTTTTGTTGATGACAAAGGGGGAGAAGTATAAAATATTGGATAGTTAGGCATAGATTAAGGGGGAGTTATTAGTTTTAGGGGGAGTCAATAAGATAGAAGTAATATTTTATAAACCAAGGTTGTCATCATCAAAAAGAGGGAGATTGTTAGTCCTTGAGAAGTTAGTTTTGATGACAACAACCTTAGAATAAGATTATAAAATATAAATACTAATATTATAGTTTAGATATATATGTATATGCAGGATTTAACCATGCAGGTACCAAGAATGAAGACTGTACAGTATAGAGAGTCAAGATATCAAGATTGAAGACTCATGAGTATCAAGATATCAAGAGTTCAAGATTTCAATAGTACAAGACAAGTATCGAGTCAAGAATTATGTTAAAACTCCTAGAAAAGCACTGACATCTTAAAATCCATTTTATTCGTGGAATGGAATCCACTTCGAGCCTGTTAAAGGGATGGAACCCTAAGTAGGATGGAACCTACGAAAAATCTAGTGGAACATTGTTTTGTATCCACTAACTTTTTATTCAAATGTTTTTACCAAAATTATATCTTGTTTTCAAAATGATTTTTAAATCTTCCTTTTTAAAATCCTAAAAAAACATCTATCCCGATTTTAAATATTTTAGCCTCAAAATAATCTTTATTTTCAATATCAAATTAACTTGATTTTAAACTATCTTTTTGTGACAACCCGCCTTTCTAACCACAGAAAGACGCATCATCGTTAAGAAAGAAATAGATAGAAAATTGAACGAAAGAAGAAAAGAACAACACAATATCAGAATCTCACAGCGGAATGGAACAAAATATAATACATCACATAACTGTTACATAGTTTTGCATATATCAGAGTTACATAACATCATCCAAACAAGATAGTCAACATATATACATATCTGCCATTTCATACATCCCAAAATACAACATACATCACTAACACAGCGGAACTAAATAGATAGATATATACGCCTGGACTTCTGCTCCAAGCTCCTCTAGACATCAACAATCTAAAACCTGATCACTTGGCTACTCATAAAAATTTGAGTACCCAAGAGTTTAAGAAAAACAGAAATAAACTCCGGGTCAGACATGGGTCTGGTATGAGTAAACGGGTTAAAGTTGTTTAACTTTGAGAACCATTTGAAACAAAGGTATCACGTAAGACTTCCCACACATAAACACGGGTAAGTTTTTACCTTACGCTAACCAAAACATTTATAGGAAATCCAGTGATATTAGAATAGTGTCTAGGGTTTTCAAGTTAACTAGAAAATAGTTGGAATGCTTACATCTCACATTCCAACATAGTTGGGCACAACTAATACGTACGGCACTTATTGGAGATTGGATTCCATACAATGGCAGGGCTACTGGGGTACCACCCGTCATAGTACCTTGCCTAGATCAGAGTACCGAGGATTACTCCCAATCCCCTACAACATAAGGCCGGAACCATCCCTTACTGGACAGTCCCGAACAAAATAACCCCGCAGTTGTGGCCAACAACTGCCTACTAAGCCGAAATAAAAAGGGACATCTAGACAGGGGTATATCTCGCTCTCAAGTGGGTGCTACCCACGAAGCCTTGCTGCACCTCCCATGTTTTAGCCATTCCCGGTTGATGAGGCTTGAGGTCGCGATTACCTTTAGAGAACATATCTCTTAGAATGCTCATCGTCCATCTGACGATGTGTTGAAAGCATTCAATCCATACAAGTTCGTTCCGGGTTCGAACGAAACCGAAGGCATTATCTCGTTACACTCATTTTGGAATCACCCTCAGAGTTAACGACAATAACCCTTGCATTCTGAACCACCATCTCGATCTTCACTCTGAGATGCCACGACCTATCGTTTAATTTGGACCGATGTGGTTTCCGGAAAATCATATCTGATTCCCGATCCCGGTCTCATCGAAATCCATACGTGTCTTTTAAGGACAATTTGTTTTAAATTTTAAAACAATTTAATTCAATTAAATGTTGAATTCACACAGCATTTAACACAGATAAATATCACTTATTTATCACAGATATATCAAATATCATATCACAGAATATCACAGCATACCATCCAATAGATATCATCCAATTCAGATATTCTATACAACCATCATCCATAAGCAAGCATATCTTTAATCCAAATTATAATTAATTTAATTAATTCAAATTAAATTAATTACTTAAGAATTAATCACTTAACTCTTAATCAATCTCTTATAAATTAATTACAAACCATTTAATTTATTAATCATTCCCTAATTATTTTTATAATCAATTAATTCATCTTTAATTAACTAATTAATTATCCCTTAATAACATATTAATTAATCCTTAATTACCAGTTAATTAATCTCAAATTATAAAATAATAAATCTTAATTACTTAATTAAATATTTCTAATCATCTAATTAATAATCCTTAATTACAAATTAATTACCCTCTAATTAATTAACTTATAACCCTTAATTATTAATTTATTTATCCTTAATCATTAATTAATTAAATTAATTATTTATTCTTTAATTATCTTATTCATTAATTAATTAAATCTTAAATCATTTAAACTAAATTACTTTAAGATCAATTATTTATCCCATTTATTCCCTAATTATCAGTATCATCTAGATTTTACATCTTACCTTGATTTACACTTAATTATATTACTAAATTAAGTTTTAAATTAACATAAAATAATTTTAGCTTAACAATTTTAAGTTAACTAATTACATAACTTATTAAATCAAATGTTTAAAGAATACATTTACAAATGAATTTTGTATTTTGAGAAAAGTTTTAAACTAGATTTATTTAAATTTCAAAACTTTGATTTAAAAACCTTTAAAACTGGGTTTTAGAGCCTACTTCGGGTCCTACCCGTGTCTTGCTCGAAACCTGCTTCGAGTCAACTTGCTTTTTTTACTCGTCTCTATCTCGAGTCTTCCCCCTTCTCTCTTCTTAACATTGAACAAAACTGCAGCGAAATAAACTCATGCGATCACTGTTTCTAACCCGAGCCAAACACCCTTTACTTCGAGAACCACTTCGAGTCGATCTCGATTCAAAACTCAGACACGCAATCATCATCGCCGTGCACAGTGCCACGGCGAACTTCCATCACCTGAGTCGATCGCCAACAGGTCGACTATCGTTCACTCACTTGATCTCAGCACCCCAAAACTTTGATGGAACTCGGGAACGAGAAATGACAGTTCGAGGTTCAGATCAAAACAATGCTCCAACCAACTTTCTCCTCGGTCAGGTGATACAAACCACCAGAAACTTCAAAACTCCGGCTACACCACCGTTAGCCTCCACACTACCGTTCCCTTGAATTTCGTGAAGCTCGATTAACCAGTGATGACCCAGTCATCTCATTTCCGACCACAACAAACAAGGGTGTTAAACCCTAGTTTCGACCACCGCCGACTCCACGGCGATCAGGAACTTCTCCTGACATTTTTGCCGAGTTCGTCGAACTTTCCCCTACCTCCAGTTGAAAACCCGACCACCCAATCTACTCCAGTCGCCGGAAATTACTCGAAAACCAACAACTGATCATTCCCAAAATGCAATCCCAATACTAAACTAAAAATCTCAAATTTCATCTTAAAAATCCTATTTTCTAAAGATGATTCAGGTTATATAACTGAATCAAAAGTTTGCAACATTCGAATTTAACACATCTTAAATTTCCCTTTGTAAAACTGATTTTCGAGAGGCAATATATCACCATCATGCTTAAAACTACTTTAAGATCTTGATTTACATTTAAACAAACTAGTTTTGTTTTAAACTCTAAGCCTAACAAAGACTAAATGAAGATATATTGAAATTTTGTTTATTTTTTTTACTCTATAACCATGATAACAAAGAGATCGGGTATACTCAACATGCATAGAACAAACACATTTATACACAGAGATACATACTTCAAAAATACATATGCAGGCACAATTAATTCAAGAATCACTAGCACATATCTTGGTTTACTTAAGTTCTTAAGTATTGTGTTTACTCACCTGAAAATAAACCTGAACAGAAAGCACTTCTGTTTTGAAAAGAAACTATATGCCTGATCCTCTTTCTTCTAGCTTGCTTAGTTGAGTGGATTTAGTTGTTGTAGTTGAGTTTTAGCTTCAGTGTAATATATATGTCTACTTATTTTCTCTGGTGTGTTATGTTTTTGTAAACGAAATGAGATAAGGAGGATATATGTAGAAAAATTATACAGGTTGTATTAGCTGGTACAATTTTAGGTCAGAGATTTTTCTTTAGCAAGGTGGCTGAGATGATTTCGATCTTGTGCTAGAGATGATGGCATTTAATGCCTTGGTCCTTTTCACGTTTACAAATATTATCCCTAGATTTTTAATCTATTTAGTACATCATGTATATGTATTTGTCCAGTTTTCTAATACCATGCTTATCCACCTTTCACGGCAGGTACATATATATTGTTCTTCTTGCCTTGCATTACAACATGCATTTTTTTTCATAGTTTATTATTTCCAGAGTTATTCTATGTGTTCATTTTATGTGTCTTCTTTCAAATTGTTATTGTCATTGTTATTATGTTATCTTCTATATTTATTGCTATTTTTATCATAACTACTATTTTTATTCTTTATTTTTAAGCTTACTACCCAACATTTAATTTATAATTCATATATTCTTATACTTATATTTATTGACACAATTATTTGTTTTATACTTATATTCAATATTGATAAGATTTATTGTATTTTAAACATTTTACCTAGATTATAACTATATATATATTTTAAATCAAAAATTAATAAGGTATGGTTTTATTTCAATTTAAGGTAGATATTATTATAATTATATTGAAACACCTTAATTCAAATTCTCAAATCATAATTTTCTTCTACAACACACATATATATATATTCGTTTTTACACTGATAAGTTTATAATTCAATTTATCAGATTAAATTCTTATTAAAATAATATTGCTAAATTTTCGGGATGTCACACTTTTTAACTCTTAATATTTATACTTAGATTTAAATATGAAATTATAGTAAAATTTTATATATATCAAAATATTATTCTCTATACTTATTTATGTATTTTAACTATAGTAAAGTATATTTATAAAGTTTAAAATATGTTAATACAAGATAAAAGTTATTTTCAAAGAAAAACAAATTATCAAAAATTCCTTAGGCATGTCGACAACCCCTAGGGACCCTTGTCGACATGGTGTCAGTTAACTTCAAAAGTTTGAATTTCAAAAGAAGTGTCTATTCGTCATAACCTTTTACGAATGGACATGGCTGTTGTTCTACTATAAATAGGGGATGTTTTTAACGAATTTATATTCATAATTTTCTGATTTCACTTCTCTTCTTCTTCCACATTTCTTTATATACATTTTTACTATTACTCTGCCGAAATCTCCATTGAATCTAACTAGATCATCTCTGGTTTGATTCTCTATCACTATCTTAACAAGATCCTAGTGCTATACAGAGTTATAGGTTTCTTTTGTAATCAATCGAGCGAGAAAAGGTGTGATTGTAGCATGGAAAATCAATCAAGTGAGAAAAGGTGTGATTGTAGCCTAGGAAATCAATTGGGTGAACTTGTTGCTCGTAAAATCAAGTATCTCTACCTAGAGGATTGTGAATCTGGAGTGGTGTATCTCGTGGCCTTGAAATCGAGGGTGTAATTGTAAGAATTGATTTTGAAAGGAAATCCGTACTTTTGTTGCGGGACTGGATGTAGGGTAACTCCGAACCAGTATAAAATCCGGTGTGTTCTTTCCTTTATTGCTTTTACTTTATATTTGCATCTGTGTTTGATTCTGTGATCATATATGTGTCTTAATATTGCATACATTTGTGTTCAAATTAATATAAACTCAAAAAGAATTAGTAATTCCTTAAAACACTATTCACCCCCCTATAGTGTTAATTCTAGCCTTAAGATCCGTAATCCGTATTTCTCACATTTGGTATCAGAGAAAGGTTTTCAAAGTATCATAATCTGAATTTTGAAAATTCTCAAAATGGATACCAACACTGGTACTGCTGTTACTACAAACACTAGTTCATTTGTAAAAGGTCAGTCTACTGCCAGACCACCACTTTTTAATGGCAGTAACTATGCATATTGGGCATGTAGGATGAAAATATATTTACAATCAGTAGGACTAGACACTTGGAATATCACACAGACTGAATATTTTGAACCCACAACTGATTTTGCATAGTGGACTGCTGAGCAAAAGACAGTCGCACAAAATAACTCTAAAGCTATGAATATTCTGTTTTTTTCACTTGATAGGAATGAATTAAATAGAGTATCAGTTTGTAAGTCTGCATATAAAATCTGGAAAACTATGCAAGTTACTCACGAAGGAACAAGCAGAGTTAAACAGGCCAAAATTTCCATGCTCACAAATCAGTTTCAATTATTTAAAATGAATCCTAATGAGTCTATTCCAGATATGTATAGTAGATTTCAGGATATTGTGCATTCTCTAATATCCTTGGGAAAGGTATTTTCGGAGAAGATCAAGTCAGAAAAATCTTAAATTCTCTTACTCCAGAATGGGATCAAAAGACACTTGCGATCGAAGAGGCAATTGACATCAGTACCTTAAAGATAGAAGAATTAATTGGAAATCTAATGTCGTTTGAAGTTCAAATGATTGGGAGAAGAGAAAGCAAAGCATCTGAAAAGAAATCAATTGCATTCAATGCATTGACCGATGGATCAGACTCAAACAACGATAATTATGAAGAGATAGCCTTTATGACCAAGAACTTTCGGAAATTCCTGAAATACAGAAAGATGAATAATCTCAAGAGAAACAACTATAAGAACTCTAGTAATCAGAATGTAGTGCCAAACTATATCAAATGTTTCAACTGTGACGAACCAGGCCATATCAAAAGAGACTGTCCGCATCCAGATAAGTAAAATCTTCCTATAAACAATGATTCCGCAAAGAAACGAAAATGTGCATTTACCGCCACTCTAGATGACTCAGACTCATCCTCATGCGATGATGATCCGAAGACAGATAATTCAAATATGTGTTTCACGGCAGTTCATGACTCCGATGAATTCAGAAAAACGGACTCAGAAAAAGATGATCAAGGAACAAGAAAAGCATTTCGATGCGATTCGATGGATGATTTCCTCCTTGCACAAAGATGATAATGAAGCACATCCTTCAGTCTCTCTCACCAATGACAATAAAAATTGGGATGCCATTAAAGCAGATCCAATATTTGGAGAAGAAGGATGGGTGGAAGTTCCTCGTAATGTTTGATTTTACTTGTTTACGTTGTTTTAAAAATTGATTGCTTGGATTGTTTTGATTTGATTTGATTTGGTGTGGATTGATGTGAAAAACATAATATGTATATATATTATATGATCTTTGATTAGTTATCATGTCTAATAAGTATAAATAATTCTTAATCTATCTATTATATACTTCACTAAATATTTTGTGCAGGTACTTTAGTACAAGAATAAGAGGGAGTTATATGGTCAGAAGTTAGTTTTTATTGAAGAAAAATGGGGAGAAGTATAAAATATAGGATAGTTAGGCATATATTAAGGGGGAGTTATTAGTTTTAGGGGGAGTCAATAAGATAGAAGTAATATTTTATAAACAAAGGTTGTCATCATCAAAAAGGGGGAGATTGTTAGTCCTTGAGAAGTTAGTTTTGATGACAACAACCTTAGAATAAGATTATAAAATATAAATACTAATATTATAGTTTTGATATATATGTATATGCAGGATTTAACCATGCAGGTACCAAGAATGAAGATTGTACAGTATAGAGAGTCAAGATATCAAGATTGAAGACTCATGAGTATCAAGATATCAAGAGTTCAAGATTTCAATAGTACAAGACAAGTATCGAGTCAAGAATTATGTTAAAACTCCTAGAAAAGCACTAACATCTTAAAATCCATTTTATTCGTGGAATGGAATCCACTTCGAGCCTGTTAAAGGGATGGAACCCTAAGTAGGATGGAACCTACGAAAAATCTAGTGGAACATTGTTTTGTATCCACTAACTTTTTATTCAAATGTTTTTACCAAAATTATATCTTGTTTTCAAAATGATTTTTAAATCTTCCTTTTTAAAATCCAAAAAAAACATCTATCCTGATTTTAAATATTTTAGCCTCAAAATAATCTTTATTTTCAATATCAAATTATCCTTGATTTTAAACTATCTTTTTAACTCTTAATATTTATACTTAGATTTAAATATGAAATTATAGTAAAATTTTATATATATCAAAATATTATTCTCTATACTTATTTATGTATTTTAACTATAGTAAAGTATATTTATAAAGTTTAAAATAGTGTTAATACAAGATAAAAGTTATTTTCAAAGAAAAACAAATTATCAAAAATTCCTTAGGCATGTCGACAACCCCTAGGTACCCTTGTCGACATGGTGTCAGTTAACTTCAAAAGTTTGAATTTCAAAAGAAGTGTCTATTCGTCATAACCTTTTACGAATGGACATGGCTGTTGTTCTACTATAAATAGGGGATGTTTTTAAAGAATTTATATTCATAATTTTCTGATTTCACTTCTCTTCTTCTTCCACATTTCTTTATATACATTTTTACTATTACTCTACCGAAATCTCCATTGAATCTAACTAGATCATCTCTGGTTTGATTCTCGATCACTATCTTAATAAGATCTCAGTGCTAGTCAGAGTTATAGGTTTCTTTTGTAATCAATCGAGCGAGAAAAGGTGTGATTGTAGCATGGAAAATCAATCAAGTGAGAAAAGGTGTGTTGTAGCCTAGGAAATCAATTGGGTGAACTTTTTGCCCGTAAAATCAAGTATCTCTACCTAGAGGATTGTGAATCTAGAGTGGTGTACCTCGTGGCCTTGAAATCGAGGGTGTAATTGTAAGAATTGATTTTGAAAGGAAATCCGTACTTTTGTTGCGGGACTGGATGTAGGGTAACTCCGAACCAGTATAAAATCCGGTGTGTTCTTTCCTTTATTGCTTTTACTTTATATTTGCATCTGTGTTTGATTCTGTGATCATATATGTGTCTGAATATAGCATACATTTGTGTTCAAATTAATATAAACTCAAAAAGAATTAGTAATTCCTTAAAACACTATTCACCCCCCTCTAGTGTTAATTCTAGCCTTAGGATCCGTAATCCGCATTTCTCACATTTGGTATCAGAGCAAGGTTTTCAAAGTTTCATAATCCGAATTTTGAAAAATTTCAAAATGGCTACCAACACTGGTACTGCTGTTACTACCAACACTAGTTCATTTGTAGAAGGTCAGTCTACTGCCAGACCACCACTTTTTAATGGCAGTAACTATGCATATTGGGCATGTAGGATGAAAATATATTTACAATCAGTAGGACTAGACACTTGGAATAACACACAGACTGAATATTTTGAACCCGTAACTGATTTTGCACAGTGGATTGCTGAGCAAAAGGCAGTCGCACAAAATAACTCTAAAGCTATGAATATTCTGTTTTGTTCACTTGATAGGAATGAATTTAATAGAGTATCAGTTTGTAAGTCTGCATATGAAATCTGGAAAACTTTGCAAGTTACTCACGAAGGAACAAGCAAAGTTAAACAGACCAAAATTTCCATGCTCACAAATCAGTTTCAATAATTTAAAATGAATTCTAATGAGTCTATTCCATATATGTATAGTAGATTTCAAGATATTTTGCATTCTCTAATATCCTTGGGAAAGGTATTTTCGGAAGAAGATCAAGTCAGAAAAATCTTAAATTCTCTTACTCCAGAATGGGATCAAAAGACACTTGCGATCGAAGAGGCAAATGACATCAGTACCTTAAAGATAGAAGAATTAATTGGAAATCTAATGTCGTTTGAAGTTCAAATGATTGGGAGAAGAGAAAGCAAAGCATCTGAAAAGAAATCAATTGCATTCAATGCATTGACCGATGGATCAGACTCAAACAGCGATAATGATGAAGAGATAGTCTTTATGACCAAGAACTTTCGGAAATTCCTGAAATACAGAAAGATGAATAATCTCAAGAGAAACAACTATAAGAACTCTGGTAATCAGAATGTAGTGCCAAACTATATGAAATGTTTCAACTGTGACGAACCAGGCCATATCAAAAGAGACTGCCCGCATCCAGATAAGCAAAATCTTCCTATAAACAATGATTCCGCAAAGAAACAAAAACGTGCATTTACCGCCACTCTAGATGACTTAGACTCATCCTCGAGCGATGATGATCAGAAGACAGATAATTCAAATATGTGTTTCACGGCAGTTCACGACTCCGATGAATTCAGAAAAATGGACTCAGAAAAAGATGATCAAGGAACAAGAAAAGCATTTCGATGCGATTCGATGGATGATTTCCTCCCTGCACAAAGATGATAATGAAGCACATCCTTCAGTCTCTCTCACCAATGACAATGAAAATTGGGATGCCATTAAAACAGATCCAATATTTGGAGAAGAAGGATGGGTGAAAGTTCCTCGTAATGTTTGATTTTACTTGTTTGCGTTGTTTTAAAAATTGATTGCTTGGATTGTTTTGATTTGATTTGATTTGATTTGGTGTGGATTGATGTGAAAAACATAATATGTATATATATTATATGATCTTTGATTACTTATCATGTCTAATAAGTATAAATAATTCTAAATCTATCTATTATATACTTCACCAAATATTTTATGCCGGTACTTTAGTACAAGAATAAGGGGGAGTTATATGGTCAGAAATTAGTTTCTATTGATGACAAAGGGGGAGAAGTATAAAATATTGGATAATTAGGCATAGATTAAGGGAGAGTTATTAGTTTTAAGGGGAGTCAATAAGATAGAAGTAATATTTTATAAACAAAGATTGTCATCGTCAAAAAGGGGGAGATTGTTTGTCCTTGAGAAGTTAGTTTTGATGACAACAACCTTAGAATAAGATTATAAAATATAAATACTAATATTATAGTTTAGATATATATGTATATGCAGGTACCAAGAATGAAGACTGTACAGTATAGAGATTCAAGATATCAAGATTGAAGACTCATGAGTATCAAGATATCAAGAGTTCAAGATTTCAATAGTACAAGACAAGTATCGAGTCAAGAATTATGTTAAAACTCCTAGAAAAGCACTGACATCTTAAAATCCATTTTATTCGTGGAATGGAATCCATTTCGAGCCTGTTAAAGGGATGGAATCCTAAGTAGGATGGAACCTACGAAAAATCTAGTGGAATATTGTTTTGTATCCACTAACTTTTTATTCAAATGTTTTTACCAAAATTATATCTTGTTTTCAAAATGATTTTTAAATCTTCCTTTTTAAAATCCAAAAAAAAACATCTATCCTGATTTAAAATATTTTAGCCTCAAAATAATCTTTATTTTCAATATCAAATTAACTTGATTTTAAAGTATCTTTTTAACTCTTAATATTTATACTTAGATTTAAATATGAAATTATAGTAAAATTTTATATATATCAAAATATTATTCTCTATACTTATTTATGTGTTTTAACTATAGTAAAGTATATTTATAAAGTTTAAAATAGTGTTAGTACAAGATAAAAGTTATTTTCAAAGAAAAACAAATTATCAAAATTTCCTTAGGTATGTCGACAACCCCTAGGGACCCTTGTCGACATGGTGTCAGTTAACTTCAAAAGTTTGAATTTCAAAAGAAGTGTCTATTCGTCATAACCTTTTACGAATGGACATGGTTGTTGTTCTACTATAAATAGGGGATGTTTTTAACGAATTTATATTCATAATTTTGATTTCACTTCTCTTCTTCTTCCACATTTCTTTATATACATTTTACCTATTACTCTGCCGAAATCTCCATTGAATCTAACTAGATCATCTCTGGTTTGATTCTCTATCACTATCTTAACAAGATCTCAGTGCTATTCAGAGTTATAGGTTTCTTTTGTAATCAATCGAGCGAGAAAAGGTGTGATTGTAGCCTGGAAAATCAATCAAGTGAGAAAATGTGTGATTGTAGCCTAGGAAATCAATTGGGTGAACTTGTTGCCAGTAAAATCAAGTATCTCTACCCAGAGGATTGTGAATCTGGAGTGGTGTACCTCGTGGCCTTGAAATCGAGGGTGTAATTGTAAGAATTGATTTTGAAAGGAAATCTGTACTTGTGTTGCGAGACTGGATGTAGGGTAACTCCGAACCAGTATAAAATCCGGTGTGTTCTTTCCTTTATTGCTTTTACTTTATATTTGCATCTGTGTTTGATTCTGTGATCATATCTGTGTCTGAATATTGCATACATTTGTGTTCAAATTAATATAAACTCAAAAAGAATTAGTAATTCCTTAAAACACTATTCACCCCCCCCCCTCTAGTGTTAATTCTAGCCTTAAGATCCGTAATCTGCATTTCTCACATTTCCGCCCCCCAATAGATAATTCACTCGATGGGTACACATTTCCATCATCAAAAATATGGATCTACTGCACGTCCCAAGTCGACCTGAGATCAACTCTATGCACAAAGTAAACTTCATACAACCCCAAGTAAAATTGAGGTTATAGTACAATGTTCCTAGGTAAATTCGATGTGACCCTATCAATTGTCCCAAGTCGACCTGAAGTTGATGAGCTCCAGACCTTAGGCCTTGAGTAAACATGAATTGAGTCCACAGGCTAATGTGGTTATCATCGAATTTTGTTAAGTCACGTCGTCGATTATTTTAGTCAAAACCTAATGAGCCTTATCGATGAACGACCTTATCGGACAATGTTTCTTTGAAAACAACCAATGTTCCCATCAGGTAAAATATGACCCTATTATGCAGATCAAAGTGACCTAGAGTTGGCGCCAGTTATGCCCGAAGCGATTCTAGTTTAGCTCGAAGTGATTCTAGTTGGTTCGAAAATTCCAAAGTCAAGATTTTGAGTAATGTCGACATTTCGGTTTTTTGTAGACATAATGTGATTAAGTTGAAAAATTATTATTTTTAAGATAAATATTGGTTAAACAAGCGATTGAAGATGGTAATTAGAAATTAGCAAATTAATTCTAAAAATGTGACATGGATAAATAAACTAATTTACGGTAATAATTTGGCGACAATTAAGGGATAAAGGTTAATTCATTTTGAATTATAAAAATATGGGTTATTGATCTTATGGATGAGTTGATTAGTTATTACGATTAAGTAATATGTAATGTGATGATAAATGAATCCGATTATGTGTTTTATACCTATTGATAAAAATCATTTATGTATGTGATATAAATGACTTATGAATGTTATAAAAGTGTGTATAATTGGGGTTGAGTCTTGTGTAAGTAGAATTGCGTTCGAGGGATCAAAGAAATCTAACGTGGAATGTAATTAACCAATTATATTTAATGAAGGGTAAGATAAACGAATGAGTTTGGATATTAGGAGAAGCTTCAGAGGCTAATGACAATGGCGCTTGTTGGGTGGTGCAACCCAAGGTTCTAAGTGCGTAACAATTTTCTAATTAGGTTGTGTAGCCAATGGCGGTGTAACCCTACAAAATGTATTGCGTGATGAACTAAAGAGTGATAACATCCTAAGTGTGAGGGTGGCTCTTTAATCAAATGAACTAATGAAAGTATAATGACACCTTACTATGATGTTTTGGCGTAGATGGATAAACCATGATAGCGAGACAAGTATTGATGCTAAATGATATGGAAAGTTTAGCGGTAATAGTTGTTTGGATAAAGCATCCTGATTAACTAAAGAGTTAATATGTTGTTGTAACAATTTTGTACGTGATGACATACATGCTATATTGTAATGATGTTATGGTTGAATTAGCAAGGGGAAATCTCATTATGCATTACGACGTGGTATCATTATCATATTATTGTATTTAAAAAGCGGACTAATATTATTCACACCGGACTGTTGTCTGATCCGCCTTTTTATTACTGTTTTATCATAAACTCAGTAATGCTCACTTAAACAGGCTGAGCTTATGTTAGCATATATATTAACATAATGTTCTTTGGTTTAGTCGATAAAAAGACAATTACGAACATGATGTTCTTAGTTATTTTTATTTTGTTACGTACTTACTCAGAACATATAACCGATTAGATGAATGTGTGGTATCCTCGCAAACCAGTCCATCATCTTTATCTATGTTTCATTGTACTTAGACCTTCAACTTACTAAAAAATTGTATAAAGTTGTTCGGTTGCTTTGTTTAGCAGTGTTGTGCAAAATAAACCGATCTCATTTTAAAGATTGAAAATAGTTTAGGTGATAACCGTAACAGCATCGTTGTTCATTTTAGACCTAGAAATTGAGATGTTAGATCGATGTTACAACTATATCTAAACTGAATCTATTGTGTGCTATTCCTTACTAATTGATACTGATGTTTCAACTAGTAATAATGTTCACCAACGGAATATATACACTGTGAATAAATTCTTTCTGTTTGATTATACACGACAATTCTTACAAGCAAACACCTTCAATGTATACAATTATTATTCTTTCACTGACATTTGAAGAAACAGAATGCAACGTGCAAGACTTGCGAAGCATAAAACAAGAACACGATATAGTCATGTTTAAATGGTTACATGGGAACCAACAACGACGTTTAACAAAAAGACAAAGCAAATAATAGAAGAAGAACATGATGAATTTAAATAAACGCCGTATCATTGGAAAAGCACGTACAAATGGGGGGGTCAGGCATGTACTCACATGGCGACATGTTCCCTAGCCAGCATTTGATCGAGAACAAGCATGGTCATATCACATGCGAATTACTGTTTTATATTAGTTCCTTTATCCACCTTTTGAATATTTTTGGTTTCTGTTGGCCATTTTGTCCTTTCGCAGCCACTTATCGTACGTAGGATTAGACTAGGTTTCAATGGTCATTAGGTCAAATAGAATTTGGACTTTGTTATCGAGGACTTGAATAAATTCTTCTTTGCATAATTAGTTTCTTATGAACTTATGATTTGCACTTGTTTCCTTATGGACCTATGACTTGCACTTGTATCATTTGACTTGTATATTAAACTCAAGAACCTACCTCCCATTGAACTCCAAGCACGTAGGATTAGACTAGGTTTTTACCTCACATTTAGTGGTGTTTTCATTAAGAGTTGAACTCAAGGAACCAAACACTTTGAACATAAAATCGAATCCAGGTTCGTCCAAAACATGTGACAGTTTCGTATGTGCAGTGTCTCTTTGTCCGCGTGGGGGACTGTACCCCGTTTTGTAGAGCTTCGTCTCATTTTTATAGGCTAGCAACCTATGGGCTTTATGGAGTTCGGTTCATCGGACGTACTGTTATTGTACTACGTCGTTGTTCCAACTCATTTGAGTTTCAGGTTCATCGGGCATACCGTTATTGTACTACGTCGTTGTTCCGACTCATTTGAGTTTCAGGTTCATCGGGCGTACCGTTATTGTACTACGTCGTTGTTCCAACTCATTTGAGTTTCAGGTTCCTCGGGCGTACCGTTATTGTACTACGTCGTTGTTCCAACTCATTTGAGTTTCAGGTTCCTCGGGCGTACCGTTATTGTACTACGCCGTTGCACCGGCTCTATGGTTAGCGATCATGGGATAGCGACTCGTTTGTGATACACGTGTTGGTGAGTTTTCATGCTCCCGTTTGTGATAGGCCTCCCTCTTTGTGTTTTCTGGATTTCAAATTGTTGATTTCTGGAATTTGTGTTTCACCAATTTTTGCGATTGACATTGATATGTTTTGTCAATATTTGAGATTAGGTGAATAAGCTAAAGAATGTGATATTCTTTATGAATATTTGACGAGATTTGAGATATTGTATGATTTTTTATTTTTATCGAATGTATACTTGTCACAGTATGGCATTATTGTTATCATGCATTTTTGTGTTATCTCTTATCCTTTCTCATCTCATTTGATATTTATAGCTAGACTGATCTGTTTATTATTTTTCTTCATAAATAATACTCGGGTCAGACCGAGGTGTTACAGGTGCATCCACTTGACTTCTAAGCGGGGCTAGCTTCTGACTTTTGGCTAACTACTTTAGCTTAGTAGTTTTTGGTTTTATACATTTGAGTTAGAGATTTATTGATGTATACATATTCTTTTGCTTAGCACTTGTACATATTCTTTTGTGATGTAGTGGATCTTGTATGACCACTATTTTGATATACACTTTTATGTGTTATATTCATATCTGTTTCCGCCTTTGTGATATGAATATCTGTGATTGATTTTGTGTTATGTTTATTTCAATATTTGTTTCCGAAGCCCACATAGCCACTGTGTAGTAGCTTTGAGTTTGTATTTGATATGCCGGATTTCCTCTTGAAATGAAATGCAAGTCATATTATCTGACATATCGGTACTCACACAAAGCAATTACACAGATGGTCGCTCCTCAACAGCCTTATTCTTCGTGCTAGTCGACGGCATTATCCCGTAGTGTCCTTGGCTAGTGTGAGTATAGAGGTGGGGCGTCACAGTTTGGTATCAGAGCCAAACTTCGGAACAATGTAGAATAATCTATCAAGGATCATTGTCCTAAGTCTTTCTTAGGAGTTGTGCCTTAGGATTTAATTCGAGTCTTAAGACCCGTTCTATCCTATTTTCTTTAATGATGCCTTGTTTTATCAATCAAGTTGTTTGATATTCATTCTGAGAATAACATTTTTCCTCTTCTTTCTTTCTTTCTTAAAGAAGAGAAATGGTTAGACCTGGCCGTTCCAGCGCCGGTCAATCCAGTGCTACTCCTCAGGATGATGTATTCATGTCTGGTCAACAACTTTTAGATCTTGTAAAGAATGCCCAAGCTGCCGGACCCATTTCTGAGCCCACTCATCCTAAATTTGGGTTTGCACGCTTGTGAAGTGATTATAGCAATTTGGGTGGAAGGTCATTCAAGGGTTACGAAAGCGTTATTGAAGTCCAAGCTTGGCTTAGAACATGTGATCGCATCTTTTCTCGCATGAATCTTGTGGATCTATATCGTGTCCAAGTGGCTTCTAGCATGCTCCAGGAGAGAGCATTAGATTGGTATGAGCTTTTGATCTCGGAAATTATTGAAGCGGATCTTACTTGGGAGCAATTCTGGGAAAGGTTCGAGTTAAAGTTTGTGTCGGAAGCTGAAAAAGTATCTTTAGCTCGACGCTTTATCGACCTTGTTCAAGGTGAATCTTCTGTGACCGACTATGTCGCATCTTTTGAATCTCTCTTTAAATATGGGGTCGAGTATATTGATATCCCATTGAAAAAAAATCAGAGGTTTGTCTATGGGTTGAATAAGAACCTCAAAAAGCCTTTACTCCTGAAACTAGAAGTTTCTTTTGATCAACTTGTTGATATCGCTCTTCGACTTGAAGAAACCGATAAAGAAAGTGATGTTGAAGTTGTGGGTGCCAAATAGAACTTCAACAACAACAAGAATGCCTATTAAGTTCAAACCTAATTCCAACAAGAAAGGGAAACAAGTAACTTCGGTAGCAAAGACTCCTACATCTAATCGTGGGCAATGCTACAATTGTGGTTCTAAGGACCATTATGCAAATAGGTGCCCAAAACCTCTTTTTTGTCGTTATTGCAAAAGTCCGGGTCATCTTTTATCTTCATGCCCCAAACTTCCAAACAAGAAAGAGGGAAAACTAAATGTTGTGCAAGCTCCTAGTAATACTTCCCTTGGTCAAGGTATTTCTCATTCTGTCATTGATGGTATTATTATGTTTCGTGATCATCATATTCGAGTTCTTTTTGATACGGGTGTATCCCACTCTTTTATATCAAAGGAACTTGTTGATGCTTTGTCTTTAAATGTTATTGGCTTGATGACTTCATTGAGAATTGCGAATCCGGTTGGTGGATCCGCAACACTCAGTTTATTTTATAAAGATGTCGAGATTATTTTATGTGAGTATGCTTTCCATGCCAATTTTCATGTTATGCGTTACTTAGGTTTCGGAATGATTTTGGGAATGGATTGGCTTAATCGTTATGAAGCCCACATCCTATGTCCCGAGAGGACTATCCATCTTCGACATCCCCAATCTGTTAAGCGGATTTCTATTGTTCTTAAAGATTCAGATTCCAATTCGGTAGCATCCTTATATTCTTTAAATCCACATGATGACGATAATGATGATGAGGAAGATGTCATTTCCCTTATTCACATTGTTTGTGAATTTCCTGATATATTTGAGCCCGCTTTAGGATTACCACCTAAGCGAGCAATTGAGTTCAAAATTAATCTAATCCCTAGAGCTCTACCTATTACTCGTCCTCCTTATCGTATGTCCAATAAGGAAAATGAGGTGATGCGCAAACAATTATCCGAATTGGAAGCAAAACAGTTTATTCGTTCTAGTTCCTCTCCATGGGGAGCTTCAACTATCTTTGTGAAGAAATCTGATGGTACACTTAGGCTTTGCGTTGACTACCGCAAGCTTAATGATCTCACCGTCAAGAATAAATATCCCTTATCTCGGATTGATGATTTATTCGATCAACTTAGCGGTGCTAGAGTCTTTTCACAGTTAGACTTAGCAACCGGTTTTCAGCAGCTTCGTATTACAGAGGATAACATTCCTTTGACGTCGTTCCATACTCGTTATGGATCTTATGAATGGCTTGTTATGCCATTTGGTTTAACGAATGCTCCGACTTATTTCATTGACCTTATGAATCGAGTTTTCAAAGACTTCCTCGATCGATTTCTTCTCATCTTTATCGATGATATTCTTGTTTATTCTAAAACCGAGGAAGAGCATGAAAAACATCTTCGGATTGTGTTGGAAACTCTTAGGAGCAACCAATTGAAAGCAAAATTTTCTAAGTGCCACTTTTGTTAATCTCGTGTGAAATTTTTGGGGCATATTATTTATGAATCCGGAATTTCCGTGGATCCTTCAAAGATTGAAGCGATTCAAAATTGAAAGAGACCGGAGAGTGTGATGGAAATCCGTAGTTTTCTTGGATTGGCGGGCTATTACCGTCGTTTCATAAAAGACTTTTCTAAAAAAATTGTGCCTCTTACTAGTTTGACAAAGAAAGGAGTTAAATACATTTGGTCAGACAAATGTGAAGCTGCTTTTCAAAAATTAAAAGAACTCCTTTCTAATTCTCCTATTCTTGTGATTCGCAAAGGGAACCAAGACTTGATTGTTTATACCGATAATAGTCGTGTTGGTTTGGGAGCCGTTCTTATGCAAAGGATACGTGTTATCGCTTATGCTTCTAGGCAATTAAAGCATGCCGAGACTAGATATGCCACTCATGATTTAGAGCTCGCGGCCATTGTTTTCGCCCTTAGAATTTGGCGTCATTATCTTTTGGGAGAGAAATTTGTTCTCTACACCGATCATAAATCTTTGAAGTATTTATTTTCTCAAAAGGAACTTAATTTGCGTCAACAACGTTGGCTCGAATTCCTTGCATCTTATGATCTTGATATTCTCTATACTCCTAGAAAGGGAAATCGTGTTGTCGATGCCCTTAGTCGTAAGCAACAAGCGGTTGTTTCCATGATGATATCCGAATGGAATGATCTCGAGACTTTGTCCACTTATGAGATTCGAGATTGAATCTGATTCGTGTTCATCTCTTGTTTTATGTAGCCTTGAGGCTCATCCATCTCTTTTAGACCGCATTCTTAAAGCTCAAAAGCAAGATCCTGAATTGGCTCATCTTAGCCAAAGTTGTAGGGATAAAATTGATGTTGTTAGTCTAAAAGACTTTGAAATCGATGCTCGTGGGGGCATTCAAAGATTTGGTAGACTTATCGTGCCAAATATTATTGTTCTTCGTAAAGACATTTTAGAAGATTCTCATCGTTCTAAATTTACCATTCATCCCGGCAGTAGTAAAATGTACGCGGACATGAAGCGGCTTTATTATTGGGATGGGATGAAATCTGATATTGCTAACTTCATTAAGCATTGCATGACTTGCCAACTCGTAAAGGCTGAGCATCAAAGGCCCGGTGGGTTATTGCAACCTTTGGACATTCCCGTTTGGAAGTGGGATCAAATTTCCATGGACTTTATTGACGGTCTTCCCCGTTCTCGTTCGGGTCATGACAGTTTATGGGTGATTGTAGATAGACTTACAAAATCCGTCCATTTTATTCCCGTTCGGTCTAATCGGACCATACCTCTTTTGGCTAAACTTTATGTTAAAGAAATTGTTAAATTGCATGGGGTTCTTACTTCTATTGTTAGCGATCGGGATCCATTATTTACTAGTGGATTTTGGAAGGATCGTCAAAAAGTTTTGGGAACAAAGTTTAATTTTAGCACTGCTTATCATCCTCAGTCCGATGGGAAAACAAAGCGTGTGAATCAAACTCTTGAAGATCTTTTTCTTGCATCTGTTCTTTATTTTGGTGGAAGTTGGGAAGATCATATTTCTCTTGTTGAGTTTTCTTATAATAATAGCTTCCAATCTAGTATTGGTATGGCACCTTTCGAGGCACTCTACGGAAGGCCATGCCGATCTCCTTCGTGTTGGCTTGAAGCCGGTGAGAAGCTGGTTTTAGGTCCAGATTTTATTCGTGATGCCACAGAAAAGATTGACCTTATTCGTCATAGGACGAAAGAAGCTCAAAGTAGACAAAAATCCTATGCCGATAATCGAAGAAGGAATTTAGAATTTTCTGTGTGGGATTTGGTGTTCATTCGTGTTTCACCTATGAAGGGTGTTGTGCGTTTCAATTGATCGGGAAAATTAGCACCTCGATATATTGGTCCATTTCCCATCATCGAACGCATTGGTTCTGTGGCTTATCGTCTTTTATTACCGGCTAAATTTTCTGCTATTCATGATGTATTCCACGTTTCTCAATTACGGAAATGCCTTAGAGATTCCGATTCTAATCTTGAGCCCGGTGTTATTGAAGAAATTGAAGTTTCACCTAATTTGACTTATGAGCAACATCCTATTCGTATCATTGCTACGGAGGTTAAACGCCTTCGTAATAAAGATGTTCCGCTTGTGAAAGTTCAATGGCCCGCAAATCCTAAGGATTGTTCTTGGGAATTCAGAGAATTCATCGAGCGAACACATCCAGACTTACTCTCTTGTGCTCCTTAAGGTGAAATTCTCATTTCAAAATTTCTTCTTTTGTGTTGTTATGCCTTAGTATGGTTGTTACTTTTTATTTTCTTCTTAAGTATTGCGAGGACGCAATTTCTTTAAGGAGGGGAGTCTGCAACAACCCGCATATTTTACGATTGTATATTTAAATGTTTTGTTTAAATATAGAATCGTTTGTTGAATTTAAAGTCCGAAATGTTACTTTTTGTAAACAGTCGAATCCGGACTCGAGACCACTTCCATTGAGTTCAAAACGACGTTTGCAACTTTTTTGAGTATAAACATCGATATGTTTGGAGTTGGGTAGAATTTTGCTATTTTTCTATTGGGCTTTGGGTTTGGGTTTCAACCCACCAACTCACCTAATACCCTAACTCCTCCTCCAACTCCTCTTCATTCATTCTATTATTTCCTAACACTCAAGTTAAAGGAAAATGGGGGAAGAGAAAAGAAATCAAAATTCCTAAGCCCTAGTTTACTAGGAAGTTCAAGTTCTAGAAATCAAAGAGAAGCTTAGGTAAGCATCATCTTCATCTTCTCCATCTCAATTTCTCTTCAATTTTCAAAAATTCCTAAACCCTAACTTAGGAAATATTTGCTTATGAGCTTAGATTGGAGCTTCTTGAGTCGAAGTTGAAGAGTGGTTGATCTTTCCTTTGTTTTAAAACTTCTCACTTGTTGTTTTGGGTTTAAAGGTGAGTTTTTGAACTCACATCTATGTCTATACCTTTGATTGTTGTTAGGTATGAATTCCTAACATCTATTCATGTTCATTTGCTCTTGATTTGAATTGATTTGGTGAATTTTTTCAAATTTGGGTGTTTTGAAGTCAAAATCCTTAAAAATCCTATCTTGGATGTTTGAACATGTTGTTTGGGGTGTATCGAAGAGCCTATAAGGCTGGGTTGTCGCTTGGCATAAATGCCTAATCTTCGTCGCTCATTCAATCGCTTCCGAATCGATTTGGCCATCATTGGCCTAGGCAAATTCTGCCAAGTCCAGGTGACCGGACGTCTGGTTGAAGAACTCAGACGTCTGGTAGGGGTCCCTGGAAAAATTATATAACGAACGTAGAAAATAAAATGGCAGACAAAAGAACCAGACGTCTGGTTCAACCGGTCGGACGTTTGGTTCAACCGGTCGGACGTTTGGTTCAACCGGTCGGACGTTTGGTTCAACCGGTCGGACGTTTGGTTAGGGGTTCTGGAGATTTTACAGAAAAGGAAAAATAAAAAGGAAAATGGCAGAACCCCAGGTCAGACGTCTGGCCAATCCAACCAGACGTCTGGTCCTGTTGGTTTTTGTCCATTTTGCCTATTTTGTGCGAATTTCCATTTTTCTTATCGATTTTTGTTGATCCGATTAGTTGTTGTCTTTTATTATCGACTTTGATGACTTCTTTTCTAGATTTTTGGGAATATCCATTTGATGGATTTGATATCGATTTTTATGGCTTTGATTCACGTCGTCAAATGTGAATTTTTGGTGATAAATTGTTTTTACAATCATTTCTGTGATTTGTCACTTTAAAATACAAAGGTTTCTATACTAGTAGTAAATACTCAAACTCTTTCACAAAAACGCTTTCAACACTACTTTTAAATACAAAGCTCGTTTTTAAAACCGTTTTCCAATCTATTAGTATATACAAACATTTTCCTCATTCATACGAGAAATCCAATTAAACGACTTAGCAAAACAAGTGGTATGAAACGCTTGCGTTTACTTCGTCGGTTAATTCTTAGACTTGTTCGATTGAAATCTTGTGACAATTTTCGAGTGGAAATTTACAATTTGTTCATGAATATTTAAGTTAAGCCAGTGGTTATGGGACATGAAGCTAAACTCGTTTATTTACTAGTTTAGTGTAATTCACACTTCTTATTGATCTATGATGATCATTTTGTGATTTAGACTTGCGATGTGCAGTGTATCTTTGTCCGCGTGGGGGACCGTACCCCGTTTTGTGGAGCTTCGTCTCATTTTTATAGGCTAGCGACCTACGAGCTTTATGGAGTTCGGTTCATCGGGCGTACCGTTATTGTACTACGTCGTTGTTCCGACTCATTTGAGTTTCAGGTTCATCGGACGTACCGTTATTGTACTACATCGTTGTTCTAACTCATTTGAGTTTCAGGTTCATCGGGCGTACCGTTATTGTACTATGTCGTTGTTCCGACTCATTTGAGTTTCAGGTTCATCGGGCGTACCATTATTGTACTACGCCGTTGCACCGACTCTATGGTTAGCGACCATGGGATAGCATCCCGTTTGTGATACACGTGTTGGTGAGTTTTCATACTCCCCTTTGTGATAGGCCTCCCCCTTTGTGTTTTCTGGATTTCTAATTGTTGATTTCTAGAATTTGTGTTTCGCCAATTTTTGCGATTGACATTGATATGTTTTGCCAATATTTGGGGTTTGGTGAATAAGCTAAAGAATGTGATATTCTTTTTGGATATTTGACGAGATTTGAGATATTGTATGATTTTTTATTGTTATCGAATGTATACTTGTCACAGTATGACATTATTGTTATCATACATTTTTGTGGTATCACTTATCCTTTCTCATCTCATTTGATATTTATAGCTAGACTGATTCGTTTATTATTTTTCTTCTTAAATAATACTCGGATCAGACCGAGGTGTTACAGGTGCTTCCACTTGACTTCTTAGTAGGGGTTAGCTTCTGACTTTTGGCTAACTACTTTAGCTTAGTAGTTTTTGGTTTTATACATTTGAGTTAGAGATTCCTTGATGTATACATATTCTTTTGCTTAGCACTTGTACCTATTCTTTTGTGATGTAGTGGATCTTGTATGACCACTATTTTGATGTACACTTTTATGTGTTATATTCATATCTATTTCCGCCTTTGTGATATGAATATCTGTGACTAATTTTGTGTTATGCTTATTTCTATATTTGTTTCCGAAGCCCACATAGCCACTGTGTAGTAGCTTTGAGTTTGTATTTGATATGTCGGATTTCCTCTTAAAATGAAATGCAAGTCATATTATCTGACATATCGGTACTCGCACAAAGCAATTACACAGATGGTCGCTTCTCAACAGCCTTATTCTTCGTGCTAGTCGACGGCATAATCCCGTAGTGTCCTTGGCTAGTGTGAGTATAGAGGTGAGGCGTCACAGTATACGAGCCTATGACATAATTAGGTGACCTAGGATTCGAGCTTGTGGTGCAAATGTGACCCTAGAAACGAACCTATGGTGCAAATAGGCAATCCGCTTATGTGCATGCTCATATAGCACAAGTAGACGAGTCTAGGAGTAGTGGTGTTATGCATTCCAATAGTGCATGAGGCAAGTCCAGAAAGTCCAATATTGATAGATAGACGATTCGATCCTATATTGCATATGGCGGACGCAAACGATTAGTTGAGTGTAATACGACCTGTAGCGCATGAGGCGAGTCCAGGACGTGTGTACACACATGTTAGACACAAACTATGTATGCCAATATTTCTGTAGTATATGTGGAGTAGATACGCTTTACTCACTCAGACTTATGTCCGACCCACTTACATTTTCCTTTTTATCTATATTACTAGGTTGATGGAGCTCAAAGATGTGATGAAGCTTGTGATGAAGACTTAGATGTATATATTGTAAATAGACAATATGACTTGACTTATATAGTGCGTATTGGAACTGGATTTGGTATTGAATAGACTTACAGTGTGATGTAAATTGACGTAATATGGTTATAAATGATGGTTATTTGTTATTATACTTTATTTACTTCGGCTATGAGATCGAAAACTTACCAATTAGAAATGTATTTTTTTCCATTATCGTATCCTAATAACCCATCCTATTCGGATTTGGAGGTGTTAACTTCGCTTCGGGCGTTAAACCCAATGGTCGAAAAAGACATGTTGTTACGATTAACTTAAGTGACAATTGATATATTGTTTTAGACCGAGGTTTTAGTTCATAGATTCGGACCATCAAGGCATCAAAATAAATGTTTTGCTTATATCAAATACCACTCTTAATCTCAAATAAGTTGAACGAAGTGCTTTTATCTTAAATATCAATTTTATATGGATGTCTAATTACTTTAAATTTCTATATATTATAATCCAGTTCAAAATTACACACATATATAATTTTATTTATTTCTATTTAACTACTTGTTTACAAGTATATGCTACAATGAATACGAGCATAAATTTTTTAATTATATTTTTGTTAACTTCTTTTTAACTGTAAAAAAACATTTTAGTCTATAGATAATAAACTTAACTTTACATATTATAATTATTTAAGAGTTTATTTTCTTAATTTCTTATATTTCATATTTAGTCATTAATTATTGTCATAGATTTAGTTTATCAAAAACATTATTTATTTATTATAGAACAAATAGTTACAAATATGAAAATAGAGTAAATTAGAATGTATTTTAACGTATATAGCAAGATTTTTTTAATATAATTTTATCCGCTTGAGTTCAAATCTAAAATTTAAACATTCCTAGACATCCCCAACCCGTGGAGCATCATGAGTATTAATACGAGATTTTATGACACATGCAATGCACGTGCATATAAAAGTATTTTATATAAAATCATTAAATTTGAAATTTCTAAATAGTTTGACAAAAGCAAACTGAAAAATATAAAGAAAACAATGTATTTTTTTTGTCGAAATAGGATTTGAACTTGTAACCTTATTTATATTTCAAAATTTTCAAATGAAGGTTGATGTTGATTTTTATTTACGGTATGATTCGAACTCTTGAACTTCTGACCTCTTGTTTCTATATAAGTTTATTTTTGAAACTTTACGGTCGAACCAAAAGATTGTGTTTCTATTTCAACTATTAATAAGATTTTGCTTACCCAATCAAGTGTCATCATCCATATTTTAGATGTTCAACAACTAAATGTTGCTACCAAATAATGAACACTTAGCTTAAAATTCAAAATCTCCAATAAGCTATTTGCTTAATCCACGATCCATGTTAATCTAAAGCAGATGCACCAAATATTCTATAACAAATATGACTTTTAACATTTTAAAGTTTTAATAAAATGAGTTATTATTATTAATTACTTCTCCACAGGAAAAATCTAGTCTAACCCATATAGGCTTTCTTAGGTTAGGTTGAGAATGCTCTTATACCATCTCCAGCACTAGCACTGACTATAAAGAGACAAGTCGGCAAATTTGAGTATACCCCTTCTGGTAGCGTCGATTTGAAGGGGGAGGAAAGTAAAGTGAGAATTTCAGAAAATTGTTGTGATACTGCACGAATGCTGAAATCAATTAGCAATAAATGTAACCAACAAGATTATTTAGTACGCTAAATGGTTATTTAAAGAGGAATCGTACCAAAACAGTTTCCAAAAACAAATTTAGTGCCTAAACGGTTGTCCTAGAAAAGCATTTAGTGCTCAAACAGTTTCTAAATGGACCTTCAGCACAAAGAGAATTGCTACAGTACCCATACCGAATTCGCTATGTGCAGTAACGCAGATCTCAATTTTAACGGTTAGAATTCAGAGGGCTGCATCATGTTTACGGTTCTGATGGTTCCCGCAGCGTTTCGGGTGTTGTTTTGTCGGATAAAGTAGAATTACTGTAGCACAATTGGGCTTCAGAAATCCATCCAGTAGAGTAAGGCAAATATTTTAAAACATTTGCTCTTCTCATGCTAAAGATATCCTCACATAAGAACAAAAATCTACAAAATCCCAGCCACATGTATGTAAAAAAAACCATTTTTTCTCGAGAAATAGATATCATCCAAGTAATAATACATTAATTTTCTAAACAAAAGGAGGTCATCCAAACAGCCCTCTGAAATCTCCAAAAGGCTCAGTAAAAACAATCAGAGGGAGGACTTTCCAAAGTCAAAAGAGCAAAATGACAGAAATAGAACACATATAAATAACAATTGACAAAGACTTTAGACCGCACTACATATCTATCTACACTCATCATAATGGGCTCTGGGCCCCCCCTTCCCACTGCAGTAGTAACTATTTACAGTTTCGTTATCCTAATCACACGTGTCAGGACTGGACAAAGTCCACGTTCATGGTCAAGCGGCCTCCTTGTGGCATCAAACGAACCATTTCTCGTTCTCGTTCTCTACTCAATCTAAGCCGTCCGCTAATTTCTCACGACTGCTGCTCGATCTAGGCTGCCTCAGCAATGCTATTAGTGCCTCTGCCTGCCCATTTTTTTAATATCATATCTCATCAGTTCATGAATTTACTTTTAAATCCTAGCTATCACATTCCAAATCTAGATATTTCTTCACTAAAGGTCTTACTAAGATATGAATCATAAAAGATGGGGTCATACCCATTGATCATAAGGAGCATACAGTGAGCTTGACCATGATATTTTTCTTACTAGTAAAAAGACTGATGTGCAGCTAATTTCTTTTCTTCTTCTTTTTGTATCATAGCATAAATTAAGTCATTTCAAATAAGAAAAATACTACACTCTCACTTCAGTCTTCATGTAAGATTTTAAGGTTACACGCTAATTTCTGGATTGCTGAAAATAATTAAATGTACCATTATGTTAGTTTGTTGTTTGAAATTATTTGTTCTCAGCCAGTCGTGGAGTAGTATGTCATTGCACACTCTTGTGTAGAATTTCCGAGTAATATCTCTGCTTTAAATAATTACATACAGCTAACCGAAGTCAATATGGAAAGAGAAGAGATCCTTAAACTGTAGGTGACCATGACAGACACAGTTTTACAAAAATTAGCCCTCAAAGTATGACCAAGTGATCATGTGTAAAGTTATGATACAATGGTTTCATATCCCTTGGTTTGCTAAAAATTTCCTGTTTTCATTGTAAATTTGATGTAAGGGATGCGACAATAAAACAATAATACTATTTTATATCACATAAAATCTTTACACCATATCCAATGCATAGCACATATAATTGGGTTATAGCTCAAGCAGGGAACGTTTATCCAAAATGGCTAGCTTTAACTTTTATTGATCATGGCTAGCTTCATTTTTTTAAGCTTTACACACTTAAATAATCAGGGGTTATAGCACATGTAATAAGATTTAACCAAAATGGTGTTGACCAACAATACAAATTTACTTCGTTAAGCCAGCCAGGTTCACCATTACATCAGTATTTTACTACAGTTATAACTTTTTTGTAAAATTGGTAATTTGCTCTAGGTTTGGGGCTGCCTTACACTAGTGGCCCTAGACACTGTTGTTATGACTTCTTTATTCAATTATATGCATTTGAATTCTTCTTATATTTAATCGAGAGCACAGACCATATCTGTCCCCAATTATGGTGTGCTTCCATCACCGATCAATCTATTTTCATAAAATACTGTACTTTTCATTTTCATTAATTCATGAACGTATGGATATATGATGTTATGGGTAGCATATGATCTCAAACCATTTCAATTAGCCAAATAATGAAGGATTTTTAAACTATCATCATTAGATATAATCATACATTGGCTGGTTCATACCTTCTGTTTCGCCCTAGCTGTCCCACTTTGTGACAGCTCCACAAGAGGTGGAATGGCCCCTTCTCTTGCCACAAGAGTCCTATAAACAGAGCTCTCCTCACAAATCAACAACAGAGTTGCTGCAGCAATCTCCTTTTGCCTCTGTGTGCCCACCTCCAACAACTCCACCAGAACAGGAATTCCTCCCTCCTCCACTGCCATCTTCCTCCCCTCCGCCGTCCCTGCTACCATGTGCATCACATATGCTGCCTTATCCACCATCCCTGATTCCATATCCGCCATCAAATCTAACAAAATTCTAACTATTCCTGCCTCTATCGCCCTTATCTTGTTCTCCTTCATGCTGCATATAGCATACAGTGCTGTAGAAGCATCCTTCTTGCCCCTTGCACTGCCTGTTAATACACAAACATCTCAAATAAAAATGGAAATTTAAAAAAAAAATTCACAACAGCGACAGCAATAGATTAGATTATGTACAATACCTGTTTCTAATAGATGAATCAAATGAGGGATTGCGCCTGAGCGGCCAATAGAGAGTTTGCAATCATCGATCTGAGCGAGTCTGAGAAGAGCGCATGCGGCGTTTTCTCTGGCGGCACTGGTTCCGGTCTTAAGCGTCTGAATTAGAGGCTTGATTGCTCCGGAGGCAGCGATCAAGCTTTTATTTTCATCCAGAAGCGAGAGGTTGAGAATTGCAGTAACGGCGTGTTCCTGCAGAACAAGATCGGTAGAAGAAAGCAAGCCGATAAGCGGTTTCACGGCTCCAGATCTGGCGATCTTCAGGCGATTGTCGGAACTGTGCTTAGCGAGGAGACGGAGCTCCATGGCGGCGCGGCGTTGGGAGTCTACGTCGGAAGAAGAGAGGAGAGATATGAGGTCGGATATTTGGAGATCGTCGGAGGTGATGAGAAGGCGCTGGAAGGAGGCGGCGGCGGAGGAGGTGGTGAAATCCCCCGAGATGTCGGAGTTGCACTCGCTGAACGCGCCGGATGAGTCGTTGGTTGTGGATGAGAAGTTGCGGCCCATGTATCGGTACGTGTCGGTTTCCATTTTTATATATCTATTTCGGATGGAGTGGAATGGAATGGAAAATGGTGGAAAAAGGAAGCTGAGTTTTGGGGAAAGAATTAAGAAGTGGATTTATGTAAGGGGAGACGGTGTAGGGTCTGCAGTAGAAATGGAATATGCACGTGCGGGTAATACTTTGTTAAGTAAAACACATTTGGTTCCTTGACCTCTCCAACACCAAAGAGGTGAACACACACACGAGATTTTACTATACGTGCGACCCAGGTTCACGTAAAAATCCGGTTTAAAGTTATTAATTTTAAAAAATTTATGCAGTTTGGTAAAATAAATTGAAAAATATAAAGAAAAAAATGTAATTTATTTTTATTGGAATAAGATTTGAACTTGTAACCTTATTTATGTTCAAAATTTCTATTTGAAATTAAATATTAATTTTTAAATTTCCATTTGGAAATAGATGTTAGTTTTTGCTCACATTGTGATTAGTTTTTGTTCACATTATGATTCGAACTCATGACTACTTGTTTGCATATAAGGACATTTATGGAACTTCACGGTCGGACCAAAAGATAGTGTTTCTATTTCATGTGTGTGTGTATTAGCGTCAAAAACGACCACTAAAAACCAGTTGTATGTGAAAGCACAAATATTCAATCGAACCACAGAAATATGAGGAGAAATAAATGAAAACCAAAGTTAAAACAATAAGAAAGCGAATAAAGAAAGACACAGATTTATAGTGGTTCGGCTAACTCCAACCTACATCCACTTTAAAGTAATCCTTTAATTGTTTATACTACTGTTACAGTTACAATGATATGAATTTCAGTAATCAAAGTGACGGAGTGTAGCCTAGATAGAAGATCAAGTGAAGCAGAAAGAAGATCATTTTGCTGATGTCATGCCTGTTGTATTTATAGGAGAAGCCGTGTATGGATCGAACCGAAATTTTGCCAGAATAACCTCTAGGCCCAGATGACCCGGCCTAAGAAAATTTGGACTGATCGCTCTCCATAATAAGGATCGAGACCGATCCCTATTTTGATGGAGTTAGAAGTCGCGTTCGCTATGGGGTGTTCCTCATGTTGTAATATGCTTGTACTCCAAGTTTCATGTTGATAGCATCTGTAGATTTTGATTTATTAATCGATCATTATTGCAAATTCAACTAAACCGACCCCTGAGTAAGGATGAGAGCCAATCCCTCCAAACTCCTCTTCTTGGGGTGTGATCCCTAGGGTGTGATCCCTAGGGTGAACTCCCTAGGATCTCCTCTTCTTGTTCCCAAAGTTTCACTCCAATCCGCCTTGTGGTTGTAGAGTTATGGAGCGTTCATCATTAATTTGTGTTGTGTGCATCCTATTTAATCCGATCCTTTTATTCTGATCCCTCTTGTTCCATACTTAGCCATTTTTTAAGTGTTGTCCGTCCGAATCCATTCAACTATAGCTCACAGTTTCAAATATAATCGATCTCTAATTCTGGTAACCATCTCTCCGGGCTTTCTGCCTTGATGATCATAAAGTCTGTTAGGTTAAATCCGTCTGTGTACTGGCTTGCCAAAAAGCAGGTTAACAATACACACACACACACACACACACACACACATATATATATATATATATATATAGATACACTCACACACATATATACACACACGCGCGCGCGCGCGTGCGTGCTCAATGGCACCCCTGTATTATAGCATCCCTGTAGCGATCATCATTGAGTTGTGTTGTGTGCATCCTATTTAATCTGATCTCTCTTCTAGGAGAAGTATTAGTTCCATACTTGAGTGTTGTCCATCCGAATCCATTCAACTATAGTCCATAGTTTCAAATATAATCGATCTGCAATCCTGGTAACCATCTCTCCCGGCTTTCTACCTTGATAATCATGAAGTCTGTTGGGTTAAATCCGCTTGTGTACTGCCTTACCAAAAGGCGGGTTAACAATTTATATATATACATACATATATACACACACACACATGCATATATATACACACATATATATACACACACATATACATATACACACACATAAATACACACACACATGCACTCAATAGCACCCCTGTATTGCAGCATCCTTGTAGCCGCCTCTTCTAGGGGAACTATTAGTTCCATACTTAGGCATTTTTTGAGTGTTGTACATCCGAATCCATTCAACTATAGTTCATAGTTTCAAATATAATCGATCTTCAATCCTGGTAACCATCTCTCCCAGTTTTCTACCTTGATGATCATGAAGTCCGTTGGGTTAAATCCACCTGTGTACTGCCTTGCCAAAAGGCAGGTTAACAATACATATATAAACACACACACACACACATACACACACACACACATACACACACACACACACACTTAATGGCACTCTTGTATTGTAGCATCCCTATAGCCCCCTGTTTTCCACTACACAATCCAAATTAAATAATATGGCTAGTGGGAAGAGAGAAAGCCATATTATTTAATTCGGATTGTGTGGTGGAAATCAGGGGGCTACATCGATGCTACACTATTTGAGGTACCATTAAACGCTCCACACACACACATGTGTATATAGATATGTGTGTATGTGTATGTATATGTATGCATGTATATACACATATTGTGGGCTGTGGAATTATGGATTTTAAGGCTAATTAAACACTAGAAGGGGAGGGGTGAATAGTGTTTTCCAATTTTTATGAATCTTTTTAGAATTCTTTTAAGATTATTATTAATCAACATAGAGTGAACATAGATTCAAACACAGATAAGTATAAATGTAGTAAAGTAAGGGTAGAGAATTAGAGAGATTACACTAGTGATTTTTATACTAGTTCGGAGTTACCCTACATCTAGCCCCGTACAATTGCTTGTATAGATTTCCTTTTAAATGCCAATCTTTAAACGGGCATAAAGAAAACCCAATACAATCTCGATTTCAAGACTACGAGACATACCCTCCTAAATTTTTAAGCTCAGTGTACCCCCACTTGATTTGGATGGGTTACAAGCACACTCACTTGGATTTTCAAGCTACTAAGCACACCCAATTGATTTGAATAGGCTACAATCATACCCAAGCAAATACAACTAGAATTTGATGGTTTTTCCAAAGACAATTTCTTGATCTTTGGTAACCATGAATCCTATAGTCTCTTGGACAACACTTTGATCTTTGATTGAGAGAGGGATGATTGAAATCAGAGAGTAAATAGTAAAGAATCAATACAATGAAGATTGAATTGGTTTTGGTTGAATTTGAGAAGATTTGAATATATTTTTCGCTAGAAATTTTGGCAGAGTAAGATGATAATAAGAAAGTAGTTGTTAAAAATTTGTTTGAAAACCCCCTGTATATAGAGAATAAACAGTCATTCCATTCGCGAAGAGTTAAGACGAATAGATACTTCATTTCAAAATTTGAATTTGAAAACTACGGCATGTATGTCGACATATCATCCGCCTATATGTTGACATAGGCTAGTGTATTTTGAAAACTTATTTATTTTAAAATGGTTTGAAAATCTTATGCTTTGTAAAATATTTTAATACTTTGTAAAATAACTTAAACATAGTTTATAAACATTTTAAACTTTAAAAAACTTTTATAAAATATTTTTAAATATATTTTAAAAATAAAAAATAAGAAAATGAGAAGATAGAGATCAAAGATTGTTATTGGGGACTTTAACAATATTCTATGAATCTATATACTATACCGTAGTCTTGAGATTTTCATATCTTGATCTTTATACTCATGAGTCTTCATGTCTATCCCTTGAGTCTTTATAATGTACAGTCTTCGAATCAATACCCGTGTAATGTCATGCACTATATACTATATAACTTGGCAAAACATTAGTATCCATAAATGAATGTATTATTGTTATTAAGGTTGTTATCATCAAAATCAATAACTAAGGTATTAACACATATATCTATGTATATATGTGTGTGTCGCATGTGCTTGTGTTTTGGGAAAGGATTTAGATAGCTCATCTTATTTATCACTTTTAATCACCTCCGTCTTTTATGCAAAATTATTTTGGTGTAGAATTGTTCTATTTATTAGCAAATGTAACGACCCGATATTTTCAACCATTCGCATCCATTATAAGTGTATAGGTAGACACTCATGCCGGAGTTGAATTGCTCAAAATACCGCGTTGTAAATAAAATTTGGCAAATCTCAGAATATACAGTAAATAAATATAATCACAGATCACAGACACAGAGTAAAATAATGCAGCGGAAGTAAAAGAAATAGTAGTTCATGAAGCTACTATATAAATATATCAGAGTTACATAAGATACAACAGAAGAAATAGAGTACAACAAAAGTCTCAATAAAATAACCAAGTACAAGCTGAGTAGAACAACGGAACTTGAATAGATAGGACATGACAAGCAGATAATCTCCAGCGATTCAAATCTCCAAGAGAGTGGAAATCCAAATCTGTGAATAACTCAGGCTGACCCGAGCGTAAAGCAAAACACAAAACACTCGAGTCAGGACAATATATACTTATATAATGTAAACCAACTCAAGTGAACTGTAATAAAGGTACAAGTAACTTAGAAGATGCTTGGGACCGCCCATCCTCTAAGGATCCGTTAAAATATCTACTATGTAGTAATATTCGCTATTATAATAGTGTCTAAATAAGTAAAGTATAATCATATCGGAAAATAGCGTTAAGGGGATGGAGAACCTTAACGCGGTCGGATCTTAAAATCATAATCGTAGTAAAGCTCGATATGGTAGGTGACACGGCACAACTAGGCAATGCCAGGGTAGATATACCAATTACGCACACGGACTGATGGATACGCATAGCAGCCACTACCGTTCCACCTCGAACAACATTCCCAAATCGGAGGATGGCCATCTAGTCAAATCACAAGTAAGAGTATAATATCGAAGAAATGTGTCCGAGAAGAGGTGCTACCTCACTGGTCCGAGATCGCTCCTGTTTTAGCCACCTTATGCCAACTCACGGGAGTTGGGTCCACGTAACATACCTTAAGAACGTCGCCACCATCCTACTTCATTCTGGAATCTCCACCGCGTACACGGTTGCCAAAGTGGTTTTCGGTAAGACAGAGAGTATGTCCATATCCGATCCCGGTCTCTTTAACAACCCAACGTTATTATAACCCGTGGTTATAACTTTTAAAAACAATACTTTACTTCAAAATAAAATATCATTTCAAACCATATCTTTATCAAAATAAAGATTAAATCAATTCCAAACCATTTCCATATATTTAAATTTTCATATAATTTCAAAACTTCATTTCAAATCATTTTAATATAATAAAATATCATATCCTTACAAAACTTCATTTCAAATCATTTTAATAAAATAAAATATCCTATCAGTTCAAATTCAATATTCAACTTTAAATACCTTTTAAATTCAAAGATATCGTTCATTTACTATCATTTCAAATCACCTTTAAATAGTTTATATTCCAATCAAAATAATTCATTTAAACCTTTTAAAAGTGTAATTATTATATTTTCAAATCAAGTATTCAATTTCCAAAGTTTCAAACCATTCTGAGTTCGTTTACTAAGTCAAAAACCCTAATTATTAAAATTTCAGCATTTCACAGCATTTAAAAACAACTGCTATAAGTTATATTTAAAAACATTTTTAATTCAGCAAAGACAGCACTTAAAACTGCTGTTAAAACTCAGTTTTAGTTGAATTATAGTTCAAAACAGAAAAGACAGCATTTCAGAAGTGCTGCGGTAGTTCAGATTTCAAAACAAGGGTTAAATTCGGTTTCAGCAAAGACTGCAGACCATTATAGCATTTCCAGAGAATGCTATAATAGACCTGGGTTCAATATTAGCCTATAAGTTCAACTGCAGCAACTGCAGCATTTCAGAAATGCTGTAGTAGCCCTTTTATTCAATTTTTAGTGTAATTCAGAACCATAGCATTTCTGAATGCTATTAAAAGTGATTTTCAGCTTTTTAGTGTATTTCCAGCAATTAAATAACTTCATTTTAAACTCTTTAAACATTTTAAAAATCATAATTTAACATTTAAAATGTTCATTTACATATCATTTAACATGTATCTTTTTCACAATAAATTTCTTATAATTAAATCCAATTTTCAACAATTTACTTAATAAATTTAAGTGTAAAAGTTTCCAATTCTTCACATTTCAACAAATAACTTAACACTTCAAATTTAAATTACCATTTCACAAATTTAACTAAATTTCCAATTTTATTTAATTAACTAAAACCTTTAATTAAAACCAAATTTCACATTTCCAAGTCAAGTTATATTTTAAAAGATCACTTTTAAACATTCATTTATTTAACCACTTAAATTCATAGAAAAAATCAATAATACTTTAATAAATCACTTAAATTCACATTTAATCAAATTATCATATTTACCATTTCCAAATAAAATTTAATATCCATTTTATTTATATAACTTAAATATCATTTTTAACCAAATTCCAAATTTCCAACTTAAGTTATATTTCAAAAATCCAGTTAAACCATTCATTAATTACATTTTTAACACATAGAAAAATCATAATTTCTTTATTTTAAACATTTCAAAATCTATTTAAATCAAATTTCATAAATTTATATTTTTAAAATACTTAAAAATATTCAAAACACTTTATAAAATAACCACGGGCCTGTATATAATTTTCTAACCTAGGTCAAGTGATACGGATATGTATCATTTCAATCCGCAGTTAAAAAAGAAAAATCCGGGTTCTATCATTTCAAACCCGCAATCCCAAGTTAAAATAATTTAAATAAAAATCATTCAGGCCTATCATTTCAGCCCATAACGATTTTTCCCTATTCTAAAGTCCGTTCGGGTATGTATCATTTCAACCCATAGTGATTCTAATCTACAGGGAACTTGCAATGGTGATAACAGATATAAATAACAGAATAACATTAAATAATAGTAACATATGATATAATAAGTGTAATAACAGGTGTGAACATCATATGATAATAATATAAACATATATAACATGATGATATACATTACAGATTCAAATGGTGTCGGTTTATCAGTTATATAGGTACATATTGTCTGGTGAGAATAACTCACCGTTTTGTGCTGGAGAAACGACGACGACTACACGAATGGGATCCAAACAAGCACGATAACACGAATATGATTTGATATGGGAGAGCCAAAGATAAATTCCCTTGTCACATTCAAACAAAACAAATACAGACAACATGAGTTTTTAACTCAAAATTCAATAAAACAATGTTAGAAATGAATGCATGAACCAAAGCCAAAGTGATTGCACATGCTTTCTACCATCTATGCTTCAGCTCCAGATCTGAAATGCATGGCTAAGGGGTGGGTTTGGATCTGGTTTTGGGTTCCATAGGGTTGGCCAAACATGTATGGTGATGGTGCAAAGATATGTGAGCATGAACTACAACACAAAGGCAAACTACATGGTTTCTAAGCCACATAAGGTCACGGCTAAGGCAATACAAGTCATGGTCAGGTCTGTAGTGGGTTAGGTACAGGTGTGGCAGTGGTGTCAGGGTCCACTATGGCAGGTGGTGGTGATGTAGGTGGCGGCCAAGGAGGAGTTGGAGGTGGTGGTGATGTATGGTGCTCGACTAGGAAGATATAGGTGAAGTTTTGCTCATTTTTGTGTGGATCAACATCATGGGAGGCCACGGCTTGGGCTTGGGGTTGGGCTGGAGGAGGTAGTGATAGGTTCAGGTGGTGGTGGGGGAAGCCAAGGTGCTGGAGTTGAGAGGAGCCGAGCCTAAAAGGAGAAGAGAGCAAGTGCAAAATCAACAAAACAAGTAGAAAACAATGGAAAAGAAAGGGAATTTTACCAAATCTTTGAACAAGGGAGAGCCCGACATTTTTTTTCAAGTTAGAGGTGAGAATTCACGTGAAAAATGAGGAAGATGTTGCTGGAAAAGAAAAGAAAAGCACGGCAAAAAAAATCATTAAGGTGGAGGTTGAGAAAATGAAAGGTCGGAAGATTAAAGGACCTTAAGCAACTAAAGAGACATAAACTTTTCAAATTTCCATTATATATTTATAAATATGAAAATAGCTGAAATTAAAGATAAATAAACTCAGAAATAAAGTAAATAAGAAAAATAAATAAATAAATTTTATATTAATTAAATTAAATGAAGAAAAATAACACTATATACAAACTAGGTTAAATAAACTGAAACAAATTCAAATAATCTTTGGAAAAATCTATTCTAATCTAAATACATGTAAAGTGAATATTAATAAAGTAAAACAAAGAAAATAAAGTGAATGTATAAAATAAATAAATAAATTTTAATTATATATAGTTAAATTAAGAAAATAGCAAAGAAAATAGAAATTAGGCTTTAAAATTACAAAATAAATTCAACAAGCTTTGGAAAAATTTTATAATCACTTTAAAATTATTAAAAGACAAAATTATACATAAAATAAAATATTAACATATATTAGAACAAAATATGACAAATAAAATATAATTTATATGTTTTAAAATAAATAATATTGCAAAATAAACAGTTTATACACAAAATTGAAAATTACATAACTTCTACAATATAAGTCCGTTTTCAACGAAACGAAAAGCAGTATTCATGGAATTAAATCTATTTTCATAATAAAAGATAAAATTTAAGAATTTTAAATATTTAAATTTAAAGTTTAAAAGTCAAAGTTTGACCAGTTTGAACAGAAATTCACTTTACAGTAAAATATCCAATTTTTACCAGTTTGAAATTATAATTTACATAACAATCAAAATATATATTTAGAAAATATTTGAAACAAAACAAGTTTAAAATAATTTCAAATTAAAATAAAGTTTTTCAATCAGGAAATTCAATTTAACAGAAATAAAATATAAAATAAAATAAGCCTAAAATGTAGGGTTGTTACACTCTCCCCCACTCAAAACTTTTCGTCCCCGAAAAGGAATGAGGTACAGGAAAGCACAGAAAAAGAAAAAAATGAAATAGAATTAAGACAAGATGATAAGAAGATTGGAATTACACCTGATAACTATTGTTATAGGTAAGTTTGACAAGATGGAGGTGATCAAATCAAGAATATAAGCACGAAAAAGATCCTCTAGAGTCTGAATCTCCCTTTTCACTTGACTGACGGTCTATGAATGGAAAAACAGTGTTCAGATCCAGATGAGTAACAAAGGTTATCAAAGATTACAGAAAGATTTCTAAACAGACTAGTATAAGCAATAGCTTTCCCATTCTGTAACAAGATAAGAGAAATAAGGACAACCAAAAGGTAGTTTGAAAAACAAAATAAGATAATAGATTTGTAACCATAATGTTTTGAAATCATAACAATTTAGAGATGTTATCATTTAGAAATCATACTACTTAAAATCATAACACTTTGGAAATGTTATTCTTAAAAAAAACATAATACTTTGAAAATCATAACACCTTTTTAAAAATAATCTTTATTTAAACCATTTAAATCCAATGTCAAATAATATTCATTTCAAAGCTGTAACATTTCTAAGTTCATTCAATTATAAAATTTCCAAAACATTGTATTTTCAAAACAGCAGCACTTATAAAATGCTACAGTAGATATATTAATATTTCAAATTAGTTCAATTTCATAAATATTCATTTGGATATATTTTAACTTATGACTTATTAAAACAAACCTTTATGAATGAAATATCCAAATAAACTATACTTCATTTATTAAGTCAAAAGCTCACTATTTTAGTTAGCTCTTAATTTAACACATAACCTAACACTTATTTAAAATACCCATTTCATAAATAGATATTCCTTTAATAAGTTACACTTAAAATTCCATTTGAAAACCAAATTTTCAATTATCAAATTTTAGTGATGTTAAAATACATTTTAACTATTTAAATCATAATTATTCAATTTCCAAGACATATCTATTTCATAAATAAACATTTATATAGCAAATATAACAATCAAATTTCTTTACACATTTATTCATTTAGACATCAATTAAACTATGAATTCAAGTTAAATAAACTTTATTACCAAAAGTCCAATTCAAATGTATTTTATTTTATCTATTCAAAGATACATTATTTATTATACAACATATTCATTTCAGGAAATAACCTTTATTAAAATTCCTAGGTTAGACTTAAGGTTCCATATTAAATCAATTTGATTATTAAGTTATTTAAATAAAATCTCTTTAAATTCCTTTTTCACTATTTACCTCTGTTAATCTTTTATGACTAAAATTTAAGTGTATAAAATCCTTTTTATATTGTATATTATCCAATTACATTGTTAACTTCTAAAAAAATTTAAGGTAAGTTATATTTGAATGCAATTGTAATATACAAATAAAACTATCCAATTCAATTATCTCAAGTTTGAATCATTTATCCAAAATTTTGATTTTTCTTTTTATAATTGAAATTATTCTTTAAGAAAAAAAAATGTAAGAATTAAATTTCCGATTTCCTTCAAACCATTTAGAGATAAATAAATATATGTACATAATATGTCAAATCAATTTAAATCATTTATCTATATATATTATAAATCAAATCATATTTAGAAATTCAAATAAATTAAATCTTTCAAAACAAAGCTGTAGTAAGACTACAGAACGGTCTCTTCAGTTCAAAACTCGAAAATGAATGTCGATGATGCTGCAGTCATCACCGAAATTATTTTCCAGCGACAAAAAGAAGAGCACTAAATTTTTAAACTTTAAAATCCTTTAGAGATAAATTTTTATTCAAAAGTACTTTAAATAATATCCTTTTAAAAATTTTAAACACAAAGTTTGAAATCCATCGGAAATTAAATTCTTTAAATTTCTTATTTTAAATTCATTTCAGTTCCCAAATAAATTTATAAACAACTATTTATAAATTCATTTGTAGAACAATAAATGATAAATCAAGTATTATCATTTCAAATTATCAATTTAAATCAATTTATTAAGTTCCATAAAATTATATATCCAAATTTATTTCATTAACCAAATTTTAAAATAATATTGTGTCAATTTGTTCTGTCAAAGTGTTTTAGAAATCCTATCGATAGCGTTGATCAGACGAATCGATCGGAAACCCAAATCAACATCAACAACTCAAACAACACAATATAAAACAAAACATTAATTTACAAGTACAGTTCAAAATGTTTGGAAGATAGATTGGAACAAAAGACAAGATGATTAAACAGAGTAGAGAGATGGGTAAGCTTAGATAAATCGCGGACAACCTTAACCGGGTCAACCGTGACTTAATGGATAAGATCAAATGTGGATTTTATGGGGTAAATCTACCTTCGATCTCAAGAGATAGAGTTTGGAATAACAAAAGATATTAGCATCTAAACCAAGGATAAATATAAATCTCTGGTTAATCGATGCTGATTGTAAAGGATTTTCACCCCTTTACAAGAAAATTAGAATATTGGCGAGACCGCCAATTTACTATAAAGATCATTCGAAGTGGAGTTATGTGATACTCCAAAATCAAAAGAAGATGAATAGTGAGGGACAAGAATGAATTTTGGAACCGTAGGGAACGTTCCAAAAATTCAAAGGAAATTCGAATCAAGAGGAAAAGATTCAAACTCGAACGAAAGTGATTCTGTAAATAAATCTACTCCATATACTGAGTTTTGCCTCAAAGCCAAAGCTCTGATACCAACTGTAACGACCCGATATTTTCAACCATTCGCATCCATTATAAGTGTATAGGTAGACACTCATGCCGGAGTTGAATTGCTCAAAATACCGCGTTGTAAATAAAATTTGGCAAATCTCAGAATATACAGTAAATAAATATAATCACAGATCACAGACACAGAGTAAAATAATGCAGCGGAAGTAAAAGAAATAGTAGTTCATGAAGCTACTATATAAATATATCAGAGTTACATAAGATACAACAGAAGAAATAGAGTACAACAAAAGTCTCAATAAAATAACCAAGTACAAGCTGAGTAGAACAACGGAACTTGAATAGATAGGACATGACAAGCAGATAATCTCCAGCGATTCAAATCTCCAAGAGAGTGGAAATCCAAATCTGTGAATAACTCAGGCTGACCCGAGCGTAAAGCAAAACACAAAACACTCGAGTCAGGACAATATATACTTATATAATGTAAACCAACTCAAGTGAACTGTAATAAAGGTACAAGTAACTTAGAAGATGCTTGGGACCGCCCATCCTCTAAGGATCCGTTAAAATATCTACTATGTAGTAATATTCGCTATTATAATAGTGTCTAAATAAGTAAAGTATAATCATATCGGAAAATAGCGTTAAGGGGATGGAGAACCTTAACGCGGTCGGATCTTAAAATCATAATCGTAGTAAAGCTCGATATGGTAGGTGACACGGCACAACTAGGCAATGCCAGGGTAGATATACCAATTACGCACACGGACTGATGGATACGCATAGCAGCCACTACCGTTCCACCTCGAACAACATTCCCAAATCGGAGGATGGCCATCTAGTCAAATCACAAGTAAGAGTATAATATCGAAGAAATGTGTCCGAGAAGAGGTGCTACCTCACTGGTCCGAGATCGCTCCTGTTTTAGCCACCTTATGCCAACTCACGGGAGTTGGGTCCACGTAACATACCTTAAGAACGTCGCCACCATCCTACTTCATTCTGGAATCTCCACCGCGTACACGGTTGCCAAAGTGGTTTTCGGTAAGACAGAGAGTATGTCCATATCCGATCCCGGTCTCTTTAACAACCCAACGTTATTATAACCCGTGGTTATAACTTTTAAAAACAATACTTTACTTCAAAATAAAATATCATTTCAAACCATATCTTTATCAAAATAAAGATTAAATCAATTCCAAACCATTTCCATATATTTAAATTTTCATATAATTTCAAAACTTCATTTCAAATCATTTTAATATAATAAAATATCATATCCTTACAAAACTTCATTTCAAATCATTTTAATAAAATAAAATATCCTATCAGTTCAAATTCAATATTCAACTTTAAATACCTTTTAAATTCAAAGATATCGTTCATTTACTATCATTTCAAATCACCTTTAAATAGTTTATATTCCAATCAAAATAATTCATTTAAACCTTTTAAAAGTGTAATTATTATATTTTCAAATCAAGTATTCAATTTCCAAAGTTTCAAACCATTCTGAGTTCGTTTACTAAGTCAAAAACCCTAATTATTAAAATTTCAGCATTTCACAGCATTTAAAAACAACTGCTATAAGTTATATTTAAAAACATTTTTAATTCAGCAAAGACAGCACTTAAAACTGCTGTTAAAACTCAGTTTTAGTTGAATTATAGTTCAAAACAGAAAAGACAGCATTTCAGAAGTGCTGCGGTAGTTCAGATTTCAAAACAAGGGTTAAATTCGGTTTCAGCAAAGACTGCAGACCATTATAGCATTTCCAGAGAATGCTATAATAGACCTGGGTTCAATATTAGCCTATAAGTTCAACTGCAGCAACTGCAGCATTTCAGAAATGCTGTAGTAGCCCTTTTATTCAATTTTTAGTGTAATTCAGAACCATAGCATTTCTGAATGCTATTAAAAGTGATTTCCAGCTTTTTAGTGTATTTCCAGCAATTAAATAACTTCATTTTAAACTCTTTAAACATTTTAAAAATCATAATTTAACATTTAAAATGTTCATTTACATATCATTTAACATGTATCTTTTTCACAATAAATTTCTTATAATTAAATCCAATTTTCAACAATTTACTTAATAAATTTAAGTGTAAAAGTTTCCAATTCTTCACATTTCAACAAATAACTTAACACTTCAAATTTAAATTACCATTTCACAAATTTAACTAAATTTCCAATTTTATTTAATTAACTAAAACCTTTAATTAAAACCAAATTTCACATTTCCAAGTCAAGTTATATTTTAAAAGATCACTTTTAAACATTCATTTATTTAACCACTTAAATTCATAGAAAAAATCAATAATACTTTAATAAATCACTTAAATTCACATTTAATCAAATTATCATATTTACCATTTCCAAATAAAATTTAATATCCATTTTATTTATATAACTTAAATATCATTTTTAACCAAATTCCAAATTTCCAACTTAAGTTATATTTCAAAAATCCAGTTAAACCATTCATTAATTACATTTTTAACACATAGAAAAATCATAATTTCTTTATTTTAAACATTTCAAAATCTATTTAAATCAAATTTCATAAATTTATATTTTTAAAATACTTAAAAATATTCAAAACACTTTATAAAATAACCACGGGCCTGTATATAATTTTCTAACCTAGGTCAAGTGATACGGATATGTATCATTTCAATCCGCAGTTAAAAAAGAAAAATCCGGGTTCTATCATTTCAAACCCGCAATCCCAAGTTAAAATAATTTAAATAAAAATCATTCAGGCCTATCATTTCAGCCCATAACGATTTTTCCCTATTCTAAAGTCCGTTCGGGTATGTATCATTTCAACCCATAGTGATTCTAATCTACAGGGAACTTGCAATGGTGATAACAGATATAAATAACAGAATAACATTAAATAATAGTAACATATGATATAATAAGTGTAATAACAGGTGTGAACATCATATGATAATAATATAAACATATATAACATGATGATATACATTACAGATTCAAATGGTGTCGGTTTATCAGTTATATAGGTACATATTGTCTGGTGAGAATAACTCACCGTTTTGTGCTGGAGAAACGACGACGACTACACGAATGGGATCCAAACAAGCACGATAACACGAATATGATTTGATATGGGAGAGCCAAAGATAAATTCCCTTGTCACATTCAAACAAAACAAATACAGACAACATGAGTTTTTAACTCAAAATTCAATAAAACAATGTTAGAAATGAATGCATGAACCAAAGCCAAAGTGATTGCACATGCTTTCTACCATCTATGCTTCAGCTCCAGATCTGAAATGCATGGCTAAGGGGTGGGTTTGGATCTGGTTTTGGGTTCCATAGGGTTGGCCAAACATGTATGGTGATGGTGCAAAGATATGTGAGCATGAACTACAACACAAAGGCAAACTACATGGTTTCTAAGCCACATAAGGTCACGGCTAAGGCAATACAAGTCATGGTCAGGTCTGTAGTGGGTTAGGTACAGGTGTGGCAGTGGTGTCAGGGTCCACTATGGCAGGTGGTGGTGATGTAGGTGGCGGCCAAGGAGGAGTTGGAGGTGGTGGTGATGTATGGTGCTCGACTAGGAAGATATAGGTGAAGTTTTGCTCATTTTTGTGTGGATCAACATCATGGGAGGCCACGGCTTGGGCTTGGGGTTGGGCTGGAGGAGGTAGTGATAGGTTCAGGTGGTGGTGGGGGAAGCCAAGGTGCTGGAGTTGAGAGGAGCCGAGCCTAAAAGGAGAAGAGAGCAAGTGCAAAATCAACAAAACAAGTAGAAAACAATGGAAAAGAAAGGGAATTTTACCAAATCTTTGAACAAGGGAGAGCCCGACATTTTTTTTCAAGTTAGAGGTGAGAATTCACGTGAAAAATGAGGAAGATGTTGCTGGAAAAGAAAAGAAAAGCACGGCAAAAAAAATCATTAAGGTGGAGGTTGAGAAAATGAAAGGTCGGAAGATTAAAGGACCTTAAGCAACTAAAGAGACATAAACTTTTCAAATTTCCATTATATATTTATAAATATGAAAATAGCTGAAATTAAAGATAAATAAACTCAGAAATAAAGTAAATAAGAAAAATAAATAAATAAATTTTATATTAATTAAATTAAATGAAGAAAAATAACACTATATACAAACTAGGTTAAATAAACTGAAACAAATTCAAATAATCTTTGGAAAAATCTATTCTAATCTAAATACATGTAAAGTGAATATTAATAAAGTAAAACAAAGAAAATAAAGTGAATGTATAAAATAAATAAATAAATTTTAATTATATATAGTTAAATTAAGAAAATAGCAAAGAAAATAGAAATTAGGCTTTAAAATTACAAAATAAATTCAACAAGCTTTGGAAAAATTTTATAATCACTTTAAAATTATTAAAAGACAAAATTATACATAAAATAAAATATTAACATATATTAGAACAAAATATGACAAATAAAATATAATTTATATGTTTTAAAATAAATAATATTGCAAAATAAACAGTTTATACACAAAATTGAAAATTACATAACTTCTACAATATAAGTCCGTTTTCAACGAAACGAAAAGCAGTATTCATGGAATTAAATCTATTTTCATAATAAAAGATAAAATTTAAGAATTTTAAATATTTAAATTTAAAGTTTAAAAGTCAAAGTTTGACCAGTTTGAACAGAAATTCACTTTACAGTAAAATATCCAATTTTTACCAGTTTGAAATTATAATTTACATAACAATCAAAATATATATTTAGAAAATATTTGAAACAAAACAAGTTTAAAATAATTTCAAATTAAAATAAAGTTTTTCAATCAGGAAATTCAATTTAACAGAAATAAAATATAAAATAAAATAAGCCTAAAATGTAGGGTTGTTACAGCAAAATTATTTATATAAAATTTTGAATTATTTTGAAACTTTAGTCCCTTCAAAATTAAATTTCAAATTAACATCTAAATAAATGTTTTTCAATGGTTCAAAATGATTCTAAATTCTGTATAGATTATATTTGACCGGCAAAACAAAACATTATTATTTTGCACATGCAGGTCGATTTTTAAGTAGATGTACCGCTTTACAAAGTTATTATAGGTGTGAGGCAAAACCGCCCTAGCAACTACCAAATACACAACATGTTGCTCAAGACAATCATGTTATGCACCTCCCTGGACCCAAATAACTCCAGCACAAAGGCTCCAATGCACTTCATGCGCTTAGACATACACTTAATTACCTTATGCGACATCATATATAACAAAAGGCACAATGACACATACATATAAACTATGACATACCCACACTTACAGAAAGTATAACAAAAATTCGAAAGGAACCAGTTAACTAAACTAAACTTAAATATTTCATAGAAAAAACCAAAGCAGTGAGGCTCAGATTCTAGCAAAACAACACAGTAATCACAGCACAAAACCAATATAGCAGGACTATGATGATAACAGAAGATCTTCATACAAGGGTGCAAAAGCATCACCAAGCTGAAGTAAGAAAATGCAAGCATCTAGCCTAACAAGTATAAACAATCCAGAAGCCCATGAGGAACAATAAAACATCCCATGATAAAGCACACATAAGCTGCACACGGTAGTCACCATGAAGCTAAACAAGGAGAATGAAATGATAGCATGGATTGGGGAGATAGAAAGGCAAAAACCAACAGCTTCATAAAACTGCTCAGAGAAGGAACCCAATGACAAACTCTACTCAGCAAACGCCAAAAATATATGCATAGCTATAAAGAAACCACATCCCAACCTCATTCTCAACCAACAAAAATAAAGGACACACCTACCAGTGTGACAAGTTATCCTTAGTCGGTGGCTTCAACCAACACAAGAGGGAGCAACATCAGTTATGAATCTAGCACAGAGGTGGTTGAAAGAAGCCAAAAGCCAGGGTTGATTGGAGAATGTCACAGAGGGGGACGCATGGCAGATTTGAAGCAAAAGATGAAGAATAATAGAGATCGGAGTTAAGATAGGTGAAAGTAAAGTTTAGAGGGGAAATAGAGAAAAGTTCAAAAAAACAGGGTGGGAGGCAAGGAAGGTGTTAGACGATACCGAGGAGATGAGGAAAGATATGATTTATGATGAAATGAGGGAGAAAAGGAAGAAAGAACTAGCGGCGGCTAAAACCTTAGTCCCCATAGAAGTTACATTTTGAAGCTTTTGTATAGATTATATTGTTAACAAATATAACATACCTAAAAAAAATCACTTCAACCAAAAATATTTTTGCACAAAAAAACAGAAGAGGGTGCAACAGGGATAAAAATGAGAGCTTGATTCTTCTTTATACATAGATACATACACACACACACACACACATATATATATATATGTATGTATGTATATACATTAATATATGCACACACATATATGCATATACATTTATACACACACACAGATATATATATATATATATATATATATTCGCGCGTGCAAACATACCCATACCCACACCCACACACACATATTTGAAAATGGGTAATTTTATTATAGGCTTATTCGGCCCAAATAAATACTCGTTCAAATTCGGTAAGTTGGTAAAAGTTTCGATTTAAAGTAGTACAAAGCGTAATCATATCTACTTTCTACTTTCATCTTCTTTCTTTGTTAGGTCAACCAAGCTATGATTCATGGTGACTCTTGATAAATACATCGGATTTCTTCCTACTCAACCCTCAATCCCTATCTATCTAGCACCTCCGCTTTTGATTCTGGTAAATTGGTAAGCAATTTCCTTTGGATACATTTCGAAATTAGTTGCATGTCTCTATAAATTAATCATGTCAAATTTGCTTCTTTTCTTGTCTTGGAATATTCTATGGTTCCACAACATCCATATCCACCATACAGTCGTTGTCAAGGTGATTTTGGACATTTCAACTATCAAGTTTTTATTCTTTTTGATTCATGACCAAGTATTCTACTTCCTCCTTGAAGTTACTAGTTGGATCTATTAGATGTTGTTTAAGATTGCACATTTTCACAAGTAATTACTATAATTGCATTCGAAAAATAAGCGCTAATGTTCAGTTTCACATAATATGCATATGGTATTTGTTGCAATACCTCATTTCATCAATCTATTTCTTGTTGGCAATTTACTCAGTACTACTTTGTATGTAGTTAGAGCCATTTTTGGAGTATTAACTTAGCTTCATACTATTTAAGACCGTATTTGTTTCAGATGTTCTCTCCGAGTTCCTCCCATGCCGATTTAGTTGTTATTTCATCATTTGTTGGTCTTCAAGCTTATATATCACTATCTCTGTCTGAAAATAATGGCAAGTATTCAATCTTCTTTTTTATTTCATCTTGGATTGATAAGTTTCTACATTTATACCTTCTTTCCCGTATAATAATTTCAACTTGGTTTCTGGGTATTCATTGGTTGAATATGCATCCCATTCTAGTCTATATATAAGTAATTTTCCTTCAATCAAAGATTCTTTCCATAGATCAATTGTGACAACCCACACTTCCCAGCATACTGATCCAAAGCCTAAGGTGACTTTCGGACTCGCGTCGATGCCAAGAAGTACGAGCTATTGGGTCTTTAAACATTACAAAGACTAAGAAAATTAGGATAAAATCTAAAGCATTATACACTTTCAGATCTCACATCTGAAGACGGTAAAATATAAGTAGTGAAAAGGGACATTTAAGAAAAACAGTCTCCAGAATACTTAATTCATGCACATCATTTCCAAAGTACAATATCAGTTTGATGTACATTTAATAAATAAATAACTATAAGAGGAAAAATGAAAAATAGTAACTCCAACGCTTAGCTCCTTCCTCCACGCTTTGTACTAATCCACTATTATCCTATTATCCTGTAGTAGGGGAAAAGAAAGGAAAGGAATGGATCAGACAAAAGTCTGATGAATGAGTTACATCATTAATATATGGCGATCACTTGCAATTGACTTTAGTAATACTTTATGTGACATGGGATGTCCTACAAGTGTACGTGAGTTACTTGTTTTCTTTATTTAAGGGGTTTAGCTCAATACATACCTATACTAATGACTAGTGCATGCTCATACTTAGGGTCGAACAACTAATCGAACCTCAAACAACTAATGATCGGCTAATAGCTACTGGAACTTTTCCAACATATGATTATCCTATAACTTCAACCATGGGACAACTTTTCCCAAAACTACGACTGGTCGAGGTGTTAATTCGTGCATTAATTTTAATTACCATTTTTGTTTTTTTATTAATTATCATCATTCCCAAATCGTAAATAGTAAACTTACTGATTTTGATTTTACAGCAACCCTAATTATAGTGAACCCAAATTAGTGAATCTATATCTTATAATTATCTCAAAAACTTCATATTCAATTTATGGTCAAATTGACATGCTATATCAAGTCTTATTTAATTTCAATAATCCGCTTGACCTAGTTATTATAACATAAAAAGGGTTTTAAAAATTCATATTTGTTTTGATAAAAGAATATAACTTGAATCAATTCTTATTCAAAAAATTACATCAACCAGATCTAGATTATAATTACTGTTATAATCCTAATATATAAAAATAGTGTTTTCGGTTTAATTTTTAAATACTCCTAGATCAAACAGGGTATAATAAAATTAATTACATGTATCATCTTACTAACAATGAACCCACTCACCTCAAACCAAAGCCACTCCCTTCGTAATCTGCTTAGAATCACCTCTCATTCGTTATGGATCTCCGTTTGATTTAATCTTTTTTAATTTCTCTACTTTTTATTTTGATTTAGGTTCTGTAGAAAGTTTGGTGTAATGAGGAAAAGAAATTTTGACAGAGTTTGGATGTACTGTAATAAAATTAGGGTTCTGGCAATTAGATTAGGTCGTATTTGTAGGGGTGGAATCTTACCTTAATTATTAGATTAATTATTTTCAAATCTGGACCGTATGGCCGCCCGAAACCTCATCCAAAATCGATGACCGGTCGACCGCTTGACCTTAGCGGTCGCCTGGTCGCGGTTAGGATGTCAACTGGTGGAGCTTCTTAATTAATATATTTTTCTTTCCTTATTTATTTATTTAATTATTTCTGATTATAATTCTTCAAAAGTTAATAACTTTTTCATATTAGCTCCATTTTCAAAATATTATATATGAAAGTTGTCTAGAAAATCACTACGAGTGCAACCATGCAAGTTTCATTGCCATATTAGGACATTTGCAAAAATCTCTTTTTTTACCCCTTCTTATATTTAAATTCTTGGTTTAAATTTTCGTGGTGTAACATTCTCCCCCCTTTAAAGGATTTCGTCCCTAAAATCTCCAAGGATGGAAAAATGCAACTCATACGTACAAAATTAATATCTACACCATTTACTCGTCCATCAACCATTGGCAACCATTGGCCTTAATTCAAATTCTAATGCAATATGTACTTATATAGGTATGGAATGCATATGAACCTAAACTAATGCAAAAATAGGTGATCTCATGATCTAGTCGACCTCCTTAAATACACGTGCTTATGTCATGGATCCAAAATATATGCAATATCCTATGTAAATATGTTGGCAATTCTACATGTATGCGCAACCATTCAATCCATATACAACAACCATATGCACATAACTTGGTAAATAAAACAAGTGATGGTGTGAATGTATGCTAACTCATGAATACATTTTCCCAAGTGTGCAAAGATAACTCTAAATAATGCATTCATTAGCATCCATCATTCAAAACATGTCCTAATGACATGTTCACATCCATTCCTAGCATCCAATTGTAGCTACCTATGAGGTATACTAAGTTAGAATCTAGACACAAAAGTAGTTTATACTTATTTAACTAAAATGGAAATGCACCAAAAAAGAGTTTTGGGTGGGTGGCTCGGATCTTCTCCTTAGGCTGTCATGTACTCTTAACTGGGTCGTTTCCCTACTGGACTCTAACCAGTTTAATTATTTTATTATGGGGTCGCTTTGTCCCATATCCAATAATGCGGTTAGGTGCATGGTGCACAAGCGGCCCACTTATCCACTTTAACTTCTCCTACTGACATGGTTCGACCACAATAGCTGCATTGTACAAACATTTCCGCAAGTGCGACATATGAAAAACACTATGAACCCCTGTCAACCCTCCAGGAAGCTTCATTCCATAGGCCAACTTCCCTATTTGATCTAAAATAAGATAAGGCTCTACAACTCTTGGTGCTAACTTTTTCGAACTACTAATCCAATAACATGTCTAAGCAGCAAGATGCTCACACAGACCATGTCATCACTGCAGACTTCAACTCCGTGCATCTCCCGTCAGCATATGCTTTCTTCCTATCCTATGTAGTCCCTATCCTTCTATGGATCAAGTCCACTTTCTAAGCACTTCTAACTGGATTGTTCTTCCGATTGCACTTATCATCCTTACTACTGGCATGTAACTTCAACCCAAATGTAAGTGTATAGGAAACCCTCTACAATCCTTGCTACCAACAAAAATAAAATGATGCCAACATGCACCATACTAGATAACTTAAACATAAGTATGCCCTAATGGAACAATAGCCTTATGCAATCCTCAATGCACATACACACTATCTTAAATCATCCAGTAGTATGTTTAATCACTGTATCTTCTAGATGCTAAGGTAAGACATCCCGAAAGTGGATGGTGTCCCCTCCCCTAGTATTTTCTACTTAGCTCTTTTTTCTATTTCTCCATTTCACCCACAGATATCCAAACCCGGTGTTCTCTTAAACTATTGAAAATAACAAAAGTTCTTTTCCAATCCAGCTCAACTTAAATTATCTCATGTTACTGCTGATTTGATTTCCAATCCTTATATAATCGTGGTACTATGTATCATGTTTATAGTTTGCAAGGATTTATTCTAAGTTCTACAAGTAAGTAATGCTCAAATATTCTAATAAGGTAAACTTGGTTTATCTCCCTTTCAAACCTAGCAATTAAAACCCAAATCTAAGTGAAGTCCTAAATTTAAATGAAATTGTAACCCAAAATCATTTTAGCATTGACGGTAATTGCTTATGCGATACATCATTTATGTACAACAGTTATGCAACACAAACTATGTATACTAATTCGGCCCTTCATGAATTTTCTTAAATAACCATCTTCTAATCCGAGGATGATCGAAAAGAATCCTATTATCCTTTACTCCAAATCTTACCAAAAATTTTCAAGTCTTATTTTCTATGAAATCGCCTTCGTATTCTTAATGTGTGCAAACAACAATATCTTTTTCTTAACGGAAACCTAAATCCTTGAATTAACCATTCCTTGCACTAACCTGACTCCAACTCCCTCTAGAATATCTTTTGTAGTTTGAAATTCCAAAATTTACCATTTCCTAATGCCATTCCATCAATGGGACCTTTTCCCCAAACGTAACTTCTCACTATTTTATTCCAATTGTTTTATAGTTGAGACAACTCAATATGGAATGGTCCCTTACCATTATAATCTGATAGACATAATGAACAATAATTAACTAACATTGTACCCAAAAAATCATCTAGAAACATCTAAAATGGACAATGTCCTAGCCTATTAAACATCTTATGGAACTCATGTTACCTCATCCCCAACAACATACTTGTAGTTGCGATGACAACTCAAGTACAACTACACTATAAATTTCGTCGTACAACGTACACTATAAGATGATAACCTACTTGCTTGGTTACCTGAAATTCACCAAGTTAAAAACAACATTCTCGGTACCTATAACTTCCCAATCCAAAAGCAACATATGTCGCGTAACGTTATCCGAAATATTGAATCAATGCCACCCACCCATAAGTAATTTTAGTCGTCAATGTTCACACAACAAATACTTTAGGGACTTATAATATATAACCAATTTAATCACCTCCAAGATTTTAGGGCAAAACAATAACCATCCTCTCAATATCATTGGTTAGATAATCCTTCTCGTGTACTTTCAATTGTTGACTAGCACAACAAACAATTCTACCCTTATGTATAAAATAGCGTCCCACCGATACCGCAAGCAATGGTATACACAACAATCACCTTCGAACCGTCAAGGGGTACTAAAGTAGGTGTACCAGTCAATAACTTTTTTAGCTGACCAAAAACTTTCTCATTTTTCAAGTTCCATAAAAAATTAAATTCTTCTTATAACCACCAACTAAACAGGGAAAATGTAACGACCCGTAGTTTACTTACCAAAGGATCGTAAAATATTATTTTTAAATTCATATAAGGTCGTATGACTCTATAGCTATGGGAAATTCCTATTGAAGACATTTCCTACAGGATGATTTTACCCATAAAACTTTTATCGTCCATAACTTTTGATAGATGCCAAATTAGCACTCGAAACCACTTCCATTGGAAAAATATGATGGTTTCTCTTTCCGTAGAGTGGCCATAATAGCGATTTGGACTCTTTGGATAGGAGATATGTCTATTGAAGATTGACAGTTTTTGAAGCAGTTTAGTGGGTGATTAGTGAGTTTGGGGTAAGTCCACTAACCCATTTCAAATTTTGAGAGTATATAGGGCTCAACCATCATCCTCAAATCACTTTCACACCTTCTTCCTTATATCTAAGCCCCCATTAACCCTTTCTCTACCCAAAACCTTCTCTTTTCTCCTCCAAATCAAGTCTAATCATAGATAAGGGCTAGGTTAATAAGGAGATTCATTGGAGATCTTCACAACTACATTTTAAGGAAGTGAAAATCTTAGATTTGCTGTTCATTCTCGGATTTGGATCGATTTGCATGTAGAACTTGGATTTTTGGTGTTTTGGTGAATGATTTATCATTTCTCCCTTACTATATATGCATCTATATGTTTTGATATGTTTTAAGCTTATTTTTGAAGTCGAATTAAGGTTTTAAAATTGTTTTCAATGTCAAACCTATAGCAAAACGAATTTTAGAATGTTTAAAGCACTTTAATCGTGTTGTTTTGGAGTATGGTTGCCTTTGTATATGATAGGCTACATTAGAGATGTAATTACATGATGATTTGCTATGGTTTGATGTGTGTTTGAATACTTGAATGATTGGATGTGATTATGCACCTGTTGTGTTTGTGTAAATGTTTGTATGGTTGAAACACTCATCGGGGCGACTTAGAGTTTGGAACTATGAAACCGAGCTTCGACGGATATGCTCGAGGATGTTAGGAGTTGTATCGATGCATATGGAAGGCACCCTGGTCGAAGAACGGAGCATAGTGATGAAATCAGATCAAAATTGGAGTTTGTAGAAATCATAGAATTGTTATTCGATGGCCGAAAAAGTTCTATTATTCATGGTTGCTTGGAGTGTGCTTGGTAGTTTTGTGAGTCAGCTTGGTTCGACACCCGAACAAGATTTTATGTTTAGTGCTTGGTGTTTGGTATTAGTCTGCTTGGAGTCAACTCAGTGTCCGATGGTGCTCTGTTTATTGGTCGAACAAGTTATACTGTTCGGTGGTTACTTATTATGCAGGGGTGTTTTCCTAGGGCCAGACCTAAGCAAGAAAACTGGTTTGGTGCTTGGAGACAACTTGGTGTCCGGGGGTTGTTTTCTTTGGACCAGACCTGAGAAAAATCTTATGTTCAGTTTTCTTGTGCTGCTTGGAGTCACAAAAGGGGTTGCTTGGGGCTTGGCTCGGGTATAACCAAACTAAAATGAAAGTAGGAGATTTTCATTATGGCGCAATGATACTTTGGGGATCTTTTTTCATGGCGTGCTCCGGGTTGTTGGGGGTGATATGGAGTGAAGTAGGGGACTCCAAATGTCTCAGGATGACCTTGGATTCTATGTGGCAATTAGCGAGGCGATGACATAGCGCTTCAACATAATGACTTCGACGACGACGACTTCGGAACCTTAGTATGATGGCTCTACAAATTACAATGGATGTTTAGAGGTGTTCAGAAGATGACAACATAATGATGGAGTCGTGACGGTGATCCATAAGGGCAAGTTTAACGATGGGAGCTTGGGAGTGGGATTTGCGACTATGTCCTACTATGGAAATAGCCATGATGGAATAATGATTGAGTTCCATTATAGAGGTGCATGCAAATGGATACTTGATAACTCAAAGTCTTCTAGTGTGCTTGTAAAGAAAGGATATGTGGGCACACCCACCTGGATTTGCGATTGTGTCCGTATTTTGCAATAGTAGATTACCTTGGGATTTGCAGTTGTGGGCCTACTTCCTAGACTTTAACAGTGGCATGGATTCGAGCACCAATAAATCTAGGATTACGATTGGGGCCCTGGTTTGCGATTGTGATATACAAGTTACCATATATCCAATGCACGCAAGTGATGGTGTGGATTGTTTGATGGATGTTATGTTTTCCATGGCTGTTATCACTTTAGGATGTCACGCGATGTAGGTATTTTCAACTGTATAGCTAGACAGAGGACACTATACTTCAATTGTAGTACATTTATATGGCTTTGGCAGTAGATTAGCATGTATCGACTGTTATGTGCTAACTCTTTGGATGCAGGGATAGGTCAGATATTGTTCTGTATACCTTATGTCCATGTTTACTATATATGATTCTTATAGTATTTTTGAGATGATGTATCGCTCACACCAGACTATTGTCTGATTCAAGGTTTTATAATTTTCTTTTTATTATCTTGGGTACTCTTAAATGAGTAGATTAGGGATAATAGGTATGGATAGCGCATGGAGCTGTACGGAGTATGAGCAGGAGGCTACGCTTCCATATCTGTACTTGGAGCTTGCCATCGCTTATATTCTGATGTGTAGTACTATTAAGCTTGTTAGTACTTGTATTATTAGAGATAGTTATAGAGTTTATTTTGGAGGCTTGAGATGTATAAACTCTTTATTCCAATTTTTGTGTAGTATGTGATCCCGATGCACTCAGATATTCTTATTTATGGTTCATTTGATTATATCACCGTCTCGCCTGTATTACATCAATATTGTTATATTATATTTTATCTGTACGCCATGAGATGTTCTATAGGTTCTGTGCTTGGATTTTTCTCTACTTTACATTCTTGGCTACCGTCCTACATTGGCTGGGCACCTCCATAGCACATCATATAGGTATACCGAGTACTGGAGGTATAGGACGATCGTCGCAGAAAACTTCTTGTAGCCGCAATATTCTTTGGTACCATAAAACATCTTCGCTTACTCTTTCTTTACTCTGAAATATGTTTTACCCAAATCATTTCCAAACTTCCTTACATAAAGATTCTACAATTCAAACCATACTTGGGTAGAAAACACAAAGTGGTGTTCACTCTTTACTATTACAAGAAGTTTGATCTAGTAATCCACCCTTCCATTTCAAGCGTTGATTGAGAGATCACTAAGCCTCCATACTACTTCCGATCTCTACCCCCGCATATTTCAATGCTTCTAAACTCCTTAATCAATTTAGTCCTTATAAGCTGTGTAATCTTATTTATCTAAATCTAATTTACCCTTTCTAAATTTAAGTGATAGCCATTACTTTAATTTACCTTTCAAATCAAAATCTTTGAATTTTAACACCATCTTCACAAAGCTATTAAGTTTCTAAAATGTAAAACCTTGCATTCATTTTTAAAAAACATATCCTTTTTACAAAGATCATGATATTTGCTTCAATTTAAATTACCAAAAAAGGCTTAGTTTAACTCAGCAAATATACAAAAAAACGTCTTTCTAAAAGTTTCCATTATAAGTAACAAATTTTCACAAAAGTGTATTTTAAAAGAAAATGTGATGTTTTAACTAACTGTTTTTCTAAATACGATAGAAACGTTTATAAATTTTTAAGCAGTGACATTTCTTTTTTATAAAAGAGGTTCAAAAGCTGGGTCATACATACTTCTCAATTTTTTTTCAAAAGTTTCATTGTTAAAAGCAAAGTATGCCTCTAAGGTAAATGCAACAATCTGCCAAAAAAAACAAAAGCATTAAAGCGTTATTGAAAATTGCTTTTTTTCAAATTCGTTTTCTTTTACTTTTATATAAATTCCGTAAATTTTATCTAATTATTTTATAGAAAATCATAAACCAACTCATTTTTCTTTTCTTTTTTTAAAATATCAAACATCTATCATTTCTAACATTTAGAAAACATTTCCACTGGTTTACCACTTAAATCAGAGTAGATAGAAGCAACCTAATCACAAGCCCAATTATACCCAACAATGCTTTAAGTGCGTAGGGTTTCCATCGTTCTTTTCAGAGATGGTTAACTCAAGTTTATCTTCCAACGGTGCCTAACTCCAACATAAAAACACTCATGCTATTCACTTAAGTAAAAAGGAGTCTTTGCAACCTCTACAGATATAAAAATAGAATTTCCACTTTAACAGGGGAGATTTGCTCTAAGTTTATGAAGTCTTTCCTCCATTTCCTTTTTTCTCCCTATCACTTCCCACTTTAATTTTATAGGTCTCATGTTACTCACCCTTAAATCCCTAATTTACTTGCTGCTGCTAATTGGTATAGGAAATATGTACTAGCATTCCTTTATTGAGTAAATCACAATAATCATAAAGGGTTTATTTTTCATCTCAACTGTTATAATCTTAACATTTATTTCAAACCACAATTGTTTGCTTATATAAAGGAAAAGCCAAAAACTACCTTATAAGTCAAAATGTTTATTAATATACATATTAGAAAATTACAAACACGCTCCCTTAGTCAGATTAGGCTCATCTTGTCTCCTCGCTTGTAGATTCCGGTGGAATTATATAGAGATGTTCGCTCCTGAAATCTTAGCTGCATTACCTGAGCCATTCCCATCAAAATTACTCATTCTCACTATCTACAATTGGGAATTATTAGCAACTTTCCCATAGATAGTACTAGCAAGAATAAGTGATAGCGTTCTTTCTTGTAATACTTTTATATATGTAAAACCTTTGAAAAGCTTTTTATTTATACGCATATATATACACTTTTTGGAAAACTCATTTCGAAAAACTTTTTGAAAACTTTTTGGAAAACCCTTTCCCTTTTCAAATATTCAAGTATGTTCTCTCAATATGTAAGGAATCTTAAACTTATGCTCCAATACCAAATGTGACAGCCCGCACCTCCGGACACACTGATCCAAAGCCTAGAGTGACTTTCGGACTCACGTCGGTGCCTAGAAGTACAAGCTATTGGGTTTTCGAACATTACAGAGCTAAGAATATATGGATAAAATCTAAAGACTTTTAAACTTTCAGATCTCATAGCTGAAGGTGGAAAATATAAGTACTAAAAATAGAGATTTCAGAAAACCAGTCTCCAAAAACTTAATTCATGTACATTGTTTCCAAAGTATAATATAAGTTTGATGTACATTTAATAATATAAATAACTACAAGAGGAATAATGAAAAATAGAAACTTCAACGCTTAGCTCCTTCCTCCATGCTTTTTGTCAATCTACTACTGTCTACTTATCTAGTGGTGGGGGAAAAGAAAGGAAAGGAGTTGGTCGGATAAAAGTTTGGTGAATGAGTTACATCACTAATATATGGTGATCACATGCAATTGACTTTAGTAATACTCTATGTGATCTAGGATATCCTACAAGTGTCCGTGAATTACTTGTTTTCTTTATTTATGGGATTTAGCTCAATACACACCTACACTTATAACTGGTGCAGGCTCATACTTAGGGTCAAACAAATAATCAAACCTTAAATAACTAATGATCGGCTAATAGCTACTAGAACTTTTCCAATATAGGATTATCCTACAATTACAACCATGGGACTACATTTCCGAAAACTAGGACTACACATATTCTAGTTACATATTGAGGGGAAACTCGCATTGTCGACTCATCGAAGTGTCTCATCATCGCTGCATCCATGTCCACCTCTTAATGGTAACATAACACCTCTTATTGCACCGCGTCGGGATCCATCAACAACACAACATAATGTTGCATCACCATGAATACTAAGGAACTCCTATTAGCGTCGGACTACACAATCCATTAGGCATCATCGTTGGTATTGCGCATCCACCATAAAACCTTATGTGAGTGCAATTTGCGATAGAATCGCCCCTAGTCAAATACCAAACCTTGCTGGCTAAATAACATTTACCCAGTTCTGAAACGTCCTAGTGTCGCCACATAGGGAACTAGCTTTCCTACTATATTACCATCCACATATATATAACATACATCACTACTTTATTTATAACCTGTGCCTTAGGCCAAGGTTCATATTGTGCTTAGAATATGTTAACTGATTGATCACTTGCTCCTAGAGGGTCGACCACTTGCTGTCGACCAACTCTAGTGAGCGGTTGACCGGTCGAGGTGTTAATTCATGCGTTAATTTTAATTACCATTTTTTATTTTTGTTAATTATCATCTTTCCCAAACCGTGAACAATACACTTACTAATGTTGATTTTACAACAACACTAATTACAGTGAAACCAAATTGGTGAATCTACATCTTATAATTATCCCAAAAACTTCATATTCAATATTGGGATAAATTAATAGGCTATATTAACTCTTATGTAATTTCAATAATCTACTTGACCTAGTTATATCATAAAAAGTGTTATAACAATTCATATTTGTCATGATAAAAAGGGTATAACTTGAATCAATTCTTATTTAACATATTACATCAGCCAGATCTAGATTATAATTACTGTTAAAGTCCCAATCTATATAAACAGTGTTTCAATTTAATTTTTAAACAATCCTAGATCAAATAGGGTATAATAAAATTAATTACATGTACCATCTTACAAACAACAAACCCACTCACCTCAAACCATAGTTATTCCCTCCGTAATCCGTTGGGAATCTCCTCCCGTTCACTATAGATCTCCATTTGATTTAATTTTCTTCAATTTCTCTATTTTTAATTTAATTTAGGTTTTTGAAGAAAGTTTGATTTGAGGAGGAAGAGAAATTTTGACAGAGTTTAGACGTACTGTAATGAAATTAGGGTTCTAAAAATTAGCTTAGGGTAGTATTTATAGGGGTAAAATCTTATCTCAACCATTAGATTAATTACTATCGAATCTGGGTCGTTCGGGCTACTCCAATACCTCATCCAAAATCGATGACTGATCGACCATTTGACCTTAAGCGGTTGGATACTAGGGGTCGACCGGTTGCGATTAGGGTGTCGACCAATGGAACTTCTTAATTAATATATTTTTCTTTACTTATTTATTTACTTATTTCTGATTCCAGTTCTTCGAACGTTAATAACATTTTCATATTAGCTCCATTTTTAAAACAATATATATGAAAGTTGTTCAAAAAATTGCTATGAGTGCAACGGTGCATGTTTTGTAGTAGATTAGGACATTCGAAAAAATCTCATTTTTGCCCTTGTTATATTCAAATTTAATTCTTTTATTTAAATTCCCAATTTAAATTTTTGGGGTGTTACATCAATATCTTTAGCTATTTCTCTCTTGTAGCACCGTGCATATTTCTCTCTAGATTTTAGAATAGCCTTCCAAGTTATTAAAACATTGTTATTGGCTGTCAATTGCTGGAAATTCCCTCTAATGTACCTCTATCTCATCCTAGTAGCTCAAAAACCTTTTAAATTTTTGATCTTCCATGATTGTCTCATTGTGAAAACTTTTCTCATGTCCTTTAATCTTCTTAGACCTACTTCCCCCTTTTCTTTTGGTCTACCTAGATTCTCATAGCTTACCTTATGCATGCCTCCTTCGTATAGAGTCTACATATACAACTTCAATTTTCTTTATCGAACAGTTAGGAAGTTAACTATTTAGAGCCAAAAGTTCGCTTTTGCTTGAATGAAAGTGTGCATCGGGTCAATTCTACCTGCAAGTGATAAGAGTCTAGAACTCCTAGCTTATAGCTTTGCTCTTATTTTTTGATCAGTTTAGCGCATTCTCCAGCTATAAAAAATAGAGGGACTCTAAGGTACTTGACTAGAAGTTCCCCCTCCTTAATATTAAGAATTTGCAAAATGTCATCTCTCTTAGTGTTGTACTTATTCAGATAGCATTTTGTTTTATGTTCGACAAGTTTGAGTCTTGCATTCTCCTCTAGGTTGTGAAATATGTTTCTAATTGTGTTTGCTGTTTCTATGCTTGAATTTATACAAATGATCAGGTCTTCTGCATATAAGAGGTGGCTAACTCTAGGTTGGAAACTATGAATTATTTGGAACATCTTGTTATGGTAGACAAATTCCATTTGAAGGGTGAAATATTCCATTTGCACCGCAAATAGGTAAGGTGACAGGCGATCTCCTTGCTTAATCCCTCTAGTTAGTGATAAAACCTCTAAGGACACCACACCATTACTAAGATAAAGGGTAGGTATTACTATACACTCATACACTAGGTTAGTGAATTTATCAGTGAACCCTATACCTTTAAGCATATTTATTGGGTCAAAAAGTCTCACAACACCCCAAATCGACTAAAAACAAGGATAAATAATTAAAAACGAGAATAAAGTAGCAAGAACACAAGGATTTTTATAGTGATTCGGCCTCGAATCACTAAGATGCCAATTTAATTTAATTACTTTGCGAGTTATCACGAGTACAAATAATTTACAATGACTTCAAGTCTAGAAAAAAGGGTAATCTCGGGTCTGACAGCAATTCGTGATAAGGGATGAAGTATAGAGGAAGCGAGAGTGATGGGTTAGAGCTAAAAGTTCAAGAGTGTGAAAAGTCTTCTTTACATTGCTCTAATTTCCATATTTGTATTTGAAATCCTCCGCCATGGTCATTAGATTATGGAAGAATAGGTAAGAGTTCAGATCCGCCAAGCCAGGAAGAGAGAACGATTCAAATATTAGTGCCAAAATCATGTTGGTACTGACAAAAATATGGTCAGCACCGAGCATATTTTCTTGTCATCAAGGTGCATGTTATCCCGTACTTGTCTACGTCTCAAGCTTCCAAACTCAAAGGCGAGCTCCACTTTGAAATCAACTCGGTACCGATCATAATTATGATCAGTACTGACCACAGTGCACTTGCTCCTGGCCTCTTCAAACCTTTTGTGTTTCTTTATTCCATTATCCCAAGCATCCCTCTAAGTTCTTAATCCATTTCATCTTCGTTTAGAAGTCCAGATTCACATAAAAGTTGCTCAGTTCAGATGTTGGATAACATTTGCACTCCAAAGTACGCTTTCATGAATGCAAAACATGCTTTGGATCAAGACAAATGATATATTCTTAGTTGCACAAGAGTCGCTGGTCAGCCAAACATCATTTTCAAAGCATTTGTATATTCCAATAAAATAGTTTATCGCTTCAAATAGTTGGCGCACCATTCTTTTCCAGCAACAAGGTTGAGGTTCTTTACTTTCTGAAAGCTATGTCGTGTCTCGATCAGGTAGACCTTCCTTTTTATTTAAATTTGGTAATAAAAGCATGTCAGTATCGAACATATCATGTCGGCACCGACATGATTCCCAACATATGCTATATAAGTTTCTACTCATAGAAGCATTTCATTCATTTGAATTCATTTGCTAAGCATACCACTTTCTCTAGCAACCTTAACCTCCAGTTGAAGTTACCTTTCAATCCTTGACAACAACGCCACAACCATATCTAGCACCGCCGTAGTCCAACTTTGTTGTTGTGACACCATCCACGACTTCACCCCAATTGCTTTATTATCACTACTACCAAGTCGACACTGAAATTACTTAAACTGACATTTCTTTTCTGGATCTATATATAGGATGATTGTCGACCACGAACTTGGCGTCGTAGGTTCTGACATCGTTGTCGCTGCCATTATCGACACTAAGCCATCGTCATTGATCTATAATCATCCTCATGCCGGAGTTTCATACAGTAGGGTCAAGTTGTAATGATGGTTTTAGGTATGTGTAACACCCCTAATTTTTGATAAAATAATTTAGGAGATTTTATTAGATAAATTAAATAGAATAATCTAAATGTTAAGTGATAAAGGAGTGAGAATTTGAATAAAATTAATCAAGGTCGTGCCTAATAAAATAATTAATGGGCTTAAGAATGATTTTTAGGTTAATCAAATTACATAAGGGTATGTTAGGAATTTGTCGCCCATAATCCTTACCCTTATATATTTTCGTTCCTACCATTTTATTCTCATTCAAGTCATTTTGAAAATAAAACGTAAGAAGGAGAGGTCAGCCATTAACAAGAGAAATTAAATCAAAAGCTAGAGATTCAAGCTTAGGGGAAATCAATCTCAATCCAATCTCCTTATCTAAATCAAGGTGAAAAATAATTCCATTTCTATTTTGTTTTGAATCACATGTTTTCGAATTTAAGGGTAAATTCGTTTCTATGGTGAATTGGACGATGATATGCTAGAATATTAATTTGTTGAATTTAAACAAGACTGTTTAAAGAGAATTATACACGGTATTAGGGTAAAACCAATTTATATTGATGTTTAAATGCCATGGAAATTTTTTATGTTGTATAAAATATGATTTTGGAGTTGGGTTTCAATTTTGATAATTTTCCAAGCTATGGAAAGATTGTTATGAATTTTCAAAGGAAAATACGGTTATTTGGGTTTATAAATTTATTTTGGAAAATATATTAAGAATTTGGGTCTGGAATTTTGATATGTTGGATGGCATGATTAAAGTGAATTTCTGGAATTTTCGGGGATTTTTCCAAATTGATTTGCTATGCAAGTTAAATTATTTTAGAAGAGGGACTTTTTTGCAAATAATAGTTTTGCTTAATGGAAGGGCTTATTTGATTAACTTAACAATGGTTTATGTAACAACCCGCATATTTTACGATTCAATATTTAAAATGTTTTATTTAAATATAGAACCGTTAATCGGATTAAAGTCCAAAAAGCTACTTTTTGTAAACAGTCGAATTGGGACTCGAGACCACCTCCATTGAGTCCAAAATGGCGTTTGAAATTTTTTTAAGTATAAACATCGATATGTTTAGAGCGAGTTGAATTTTTGCTATTTTCTTTTTGGGCTTTTGGGTTTGGGTTCAGCCCATCAACCTTCTTATTACCCAAACTCAGCCCTCTCCTCTCCACTTATTCATTTCATTTCTTTTTCCTCTAGCTCAAAACTGAAAATGGGGGAAAGGAATGAGAAATAGAAATTGCCAAGCCCTAGTTCCTTTTGCAAACTCAAGTCTTGCTCCAAACTCTTGGAAAAGCTTTGGTAAGCCTCCTCTTCATCTTCTCCAACTCATTCTCTCTTTAATTTCAGAAATTTCCTAAACCTAACTTAGGAAATGTTCTTCATTTGAGCTTAGATTCTAGTTTCTTGAGTTGAAGTGGTGGAGTGGTTAATCTTCATTTGCTTTCAAGCTTCTCCTTCATCATTTTTGGGTTTAAAGGTGAGTTTTCGAACTCACATCTTTGTCTATTTCTATCATAGATGTTAGGTATGAATTCCTAACACTTATTCATGTTTAATTGCTTTTGGTTTGAATTGATTTGGTGAACATTTCAATTTTTGGTGTTTTGAAGTCAAAACTTTGAAAATCCTTGCTTTGATTTGTGAACATGTTTTTGGTGGTGAATCGGAGAGCCTATAGGGCTGGTTTGTCGATTGGCAAAAGCCCTTAAAGTCCAATGCTCGACCGGTTGCAAATGGTGAGAGTTTGCTCTTCCATTTGATAGGCTGAAAAATAGTTTCAGCTACAGCCAGTCGACTGCCTCTGTAGTCAGTCGATTGACTGCAGGGTCTGAAAACTCTCGGGTTCTAGCTCAGTCGACTGACTGCAGAAGGCCAGTCGACTGACCTACTTGATTTTTCCTATTTAACTTGAGATTCCAACTTTTATCGATTCGTGATTATCCGATTTATTGTTATCATTTATTATTAACTTTGATGATTTCTTTTTTGGGATTTTTGAGAATGTCCATTTTAATGGAATTGGTATCAATTTCTTTGGATTTGATTCACGTCTTCGAACGTGGATTTTGGTGATTGATTGTTTCTACAATCATTTCTGTGATTTGTCACTTTAAAATATAAAGGTTTTCTATACTAGTAGTAAATATTCAAACTCTTTTACAAAGATGATTTCAACTCTATTTTTAAATATAAAGCTTGTTTTCAAAACCATTTTCCAATCTATTAGTATATACAAACCTTTACCTCATTCGTATGAGAAAATATAATTAAACGGCTTAGCAAAACAAGTGGTATGAAACGCTTGCGTTTACTTCGTCGGTTAATTTTTGGACTTGTTCGATTGAAACTCTTGTGACAATTTTCGAGTGGAAATCTACAATTTGTTCGTAAATATTTAAGTTAAGCTAGTGGTTATGGAACATGAAGCTAAACTCATATATTTACTAGCTTAGTGTAATTCACACTTTTTATTGATCGATGGTGATCATTTTGTGATTTAGACTAGCAATGTGCGATGTTTATTTGTCTGCGAGGGAGACTAAACCCCGTTTCTGTGGAACTTCGGTTCAATTTGGCGAGGTAGCGACCCATGGTCTTCGGACCGTTTGTGGAGCTTCGGCTCAATATTTATGGTTAGCGACCATGGAATAGCGTTCCGTTTGTGATACACGTGTTGGTGAGTTTTCATGCTTCCGTTTGTGATAGGCCTCCCCCTTTTGTGATTCTGGATTTCTTGTTGTGATTTCTGGAATTTGTGTTTCCCCTCTTTTTGTGATTAGCAATCATAAGTATGTCAATATTTGGTGTTTGGTGAATAAAATAAAGAATGTGATGTTCTTTTTGGTGCTTTGAGATTTTAGAGATATTGTATGATTTTGTTGATGTTTAAACTACACTTGTCACTGTACATCATTTTTGTTACCATACGATTTTAGTCATACTCTCTTCCTATCTCATTTTATCTGATATTTATAGCTAGACTGATCTGTTTATTATTTTCTTATCAAATAATACTCGGGTCAGACTGAGATGTTGCAGGTGCTCCTGCTTGACTCCTTATTTGGGATCACCTTCTGACTTTTGTCTAACTACACTAGATTGGTAGTTTTTTTTTGTTATACATTCGATATATAGACTCCATGATGTATAAATATTCTTTTGTCTAGCACTTGTATCTATTCTTTTGTGATATTTGTGGATCTTATTTGACCACTACTCTGGTGTACACTTCTTTGTGTTATATATTCATATCTATTTCCGCCTTTGTGATATGAACATCTATGACTGATTTATATTATGTTTATTTCTATTCTTATTTCCGAGGGTCCACTTAGCCACTGTGTGGTAGCTTTGAGTTTGCATCGGTATGTCGGATTTCCTCTTGAAACGAAATGCTTGTTATACTATCTGACATATCGGTACTCGCACAAGGCAATTACACAGATGGTCGCTCCTCAACAGCCTTATTCTTCATGCTAGTCGACGGCATTACACCGTAGTGTCCTTGGCTAGCGTGAGCATAGAAGTGGGGTGCCACAGCATGGTATCAGAGCCAAACTTCGGAACAATGTAGAATAATCTAGCAAGGATCATTGTCTTAAGTCCTTCTTAGGAATCGTGCCATAGGATTTAATTCGAGTCTTCGTAATTTTCTATCCTATTTCTTTTTATGATACCTTGTTTTATCAATCAAGTTTGTTTGATATTCATTTTGTGAATAACCTTTTTCCTCTTCTTTCTTTCTTTCTTAGAGAAGAGAAATGTTTAGACCTGGCCGTCCCAGCGCCGGTCAGTCTAGTGCTACTCCCTAGGATGGAGTATTCATGTCTGCTCAGCAACTTCTTGATCTTGTAAGAAATGCTCAAGCTGCCGGACCTATTCCTGAGCCCACACATCCTAAATCAGGGTTTGCATGCTTGTGCAGTGATTACACCAACTTGGGTGGAAAGCCATTCAAATTTTCCGAGAGCGTTATAGAAGTCCAGGCTTGGCTTCGAACATGCGACTGCATCTTTTCTCGCATGAATCTTATTGATCTTCATCGAGTCCAAGTGGTTTCTAGTATGCTCCAAGAAAGAGCATTGGACTGGTATGAGCTTTTGATCTCCGAAATTATTGAAGCGGACCTCACTTGGGAGCAATTCCAGGAAAGGTTCGAATTAAAATTTGTGCCGGAAGTTGAAGAAGTATCTCTAGCTCGATGCTTCATTTACCTTGTTCAAGGTGAATCTTCCGTGACTGACTACGTCGCATCTTTTGAATCTCTCTCAAAATATGGGGTTGAATACATTAATACCCCATTGAAGAAAAACCAAAGATTTGTTTATGGTTTGAACAAGAGCCTCAAAAAGCCATTACTTCTGAAATTAGAAGTTTCTTTTGATCAACTTGTTGATATCGCGCTTTGACTCGAAGAGGCCGATAAAGAAAGTGATGTTAAGGTTAAACAAAATATCAACAAGAAGAGACCTTTTAAATTCAAGCCTAATCCCAACAAAAAGGGAAAGCAAACAACTTCGGAAGCAAATACTCCTACCTCCTGTCGTGGAGAGTGTTACAATTGTGGTTCTAAGGACCATTATGCAAACAAGTGCCCGAAGCCTCTTTTCTGCCGCTATTGCAAGAGTTTGGGTCATACAATATCTTTGTGTCCCAAACTTCAAAGCAATAAGGAAGACAAGCTTAATGTTGTACAAGCCCCTTCTAATACTTCTCGTGGTCAAGGTATTTCTCATTCTATCCTTGATGGCATTATTATATTTCGTGATCTTCCTATTTGAGTTCTATTTGATATGGGTGCATCTCACTCTTTTATATCAAAAGAACTTGTTGATGCTTTGTCTTTGAATGTTATTGGCTTGATGACTTCTTTGAGAATTGCGAATCCGGTTGGTGGATCCTCAACACTCAGTTTATTGTGTAAAGATGTCGAAATTATTTTATGTGATTACTCTTTCCGTGCCGATTTGCATGTTATGCGTTACCTTGGTTTCGAAATGATTTTGGGAATGGATTGGCTTAACCGTTATGAAGCCCATATCCTATGTCCTGAGCGGACTATATATCTTCGGCATCCTCAATCTGTTAAGCAGATTTCTCTCATTCTGAAAGATTCAGATTCTGATCCGAAAGCATCTTTGTATTCACTAAATCCTCATGACAACGATAATGATGATGAGGAAGATGTTATTTCTCTCATTCACATTGTTTGTGAATTTCCCGATATATTTTATCCCGTTCTAGGATTACCACCTAAACGAGCAATTGAGTTCAGAATTAATCTAATCCCTGGAGCTCTACCTATCACTCGTCCTCCTTATCATATGTCCAATAAAGAAAATGAGGAGATGTGCAAACAATTATCCGAATTGGAAGCGAAGCATTTTATTCAATCTAGTTCCTCTCCATGGGGAGCTTCGGCTATTTTTGTGAAGAAATCTGATGGTACACTTAGGCTTTGCGTTGACACCGCAAACTTAATGATCTCACCATCAAGAATAAATATCCCTTACCGCGGATTGATGATTTATTCGATCAGCTTAGTGGTGCTAAAGTCTTTTCACAATTAGACTTAGCAACTGGTTTTCATCGGCTCCGTATTGCAGAGGATAGCATTCCTTTGACATCGTTCCGTACTCGTTATGGATCTTATGAATGGCTTGTTATGCCATTTGGCTTGACGAATGCTCCAGCTTATTTCGTCGACCTTATGAATCGAGTTTTCAAAGATTTCCTCGATCAATTTGTTCTCATCTTCATCGATGATATTCTTATTTATTCTAAAACCGAGGAAGAGCATGAAAAACATCTTCGGATTGTGTTGGAAACTCTTAGGAGCAACCAATCGAAAGCAAAATTTTCTAAATGCCACTTTTGGCAATCTCGTGTGAAATTTTTGGGACATATCATTTCTGAATCCGGAATTTCTGTGGATCCTTCAAAAATTGAAGCGATTCAAAATTGGAAGAGACCGGAGAGTGTGACGGAAATTCATAGCTTTCTCAGATTGGCGGGCTATTACCGTCGGTTCATAAAAGACTTTTCCAAGATTTCCGTACCTCTTACTAGTTTGAAAAATAAGGGAGTTAAATACATTTGGTCAGACAAATGTGAAGCTTCATTTCAAAAATTAAAAGAACTTCTTTCCGATGCTCCTATTCTTGTGATTCCCGATGGGAACCAAGATTTTATTGTTTATACCAATGCTAGTCGTGTTGGTTTGGGTGCCATTCTCATGCAAAGGGAACGTGTTATTGCTTATGCTTCTAGGCAATTAAAGCCTGCCGAGACTAGATATGCCACCCATGATTTAGAGCTCGCGGCTATTGTTTTCGCCCTTAGAATTTGGCGTCATTATCTTTTGGGAGAGAAATTTGTTCCCTACACCGATCAAAAATCTTTGAAGTATTTATTTTCCCAAAAGGAACTTAACTTGCGTCAATAGCGTTGGCTCGAATTTCTTGCATCTTATGATCTTGATATTCTTTATACTCCGAGAAAAGGAAATCTTGTTGTCGATGCTCTTAGTCGTAAGCAACAAGCAGTTGTTTCCATGATGATATCCGAGTGGAATGATCTCGAGACTTTATCCACTTGTGAGATTCGAGATCGTGAATCCGGTTTATGTTCATCTCTTGTTTTATGTAGCCTTAAGGCTCATCCTTCTCATTTGGATCGCATTCTTGAAGCTCAAAAGCATGATCCCGAATTGGTTCTTCTTAGCCAAAGTTGTAGGGATAAAATTGATATTTAAGGCTTGAAAGACTTTGATATTGATGTTCGTGGCGGTATTCGGAAATTTGGTAGACTTATTGTGCCAAATATTGTTGATCTTCGTAAAGACATTTTAGAAGATTCTCATCGTTCTAAATTTACCATTCATCCCGGTAGTAGTAAAATGTACGCGGATATGAAGCGACTTTATTAGTGGAATGGAATGAAATCTGATATTGCTAACTTTGTTAAGCGTTGCATGACTTACCAACTTGTTAAGGCCGAGCATCAAAGGCCCGGTGGGTTATTGCAACCATTGGAAGTTCCAATATGGAAGTGGGATCAAATTTCCATGGACTTTGTTGACGGTCTTCCCCGTTCTTGTTCGGGTCATGATAGCCTATGGGTGATAGTTGATAGACTTACAAAGTCCGCCCATTTTATTCCCGTTCGGTCCAGTCGGACCATACCTATTTTGGCTAAACTTTTTGTCAAGGAAATTGTTAAATTGCCTGGAGTTCCTAATTCTATCGTCAGTGATCATGATCCATTGTTTACTAGTGGATTTTGGAAAGGTCTTCAAAAAGCTTTGGGAACGAAGCTTAATCTTAGCACCGCTTATCATCCTCATTCCGATGGACAAACCGAGCGTGTGAATCAAACTCTTGAAGATCTTCTTCGTGCATGTGTTCTTGATTTTGGTGGAAGTTGGGAAGATCATATTTCTCTTGTTGAATTTTCCTATAACAATAGCTTCCAATCTAGTATTGGTATGGCACCTTTCGAGGCACTTTACGGAAGGCCATGTCGATCTCCTTCGTGTTGGCTTGAAGCCGGTGAGAAACTGGTTTTAGGTCCAGATTTTATTCGAGATGCCACAGAAAAGATTGACCTTATTCGTCATAGGATGAAAGAAGCTCAAAGTAGATAAAAATCCTATGCCGATGATCGAAGAAGGAAATTAGAATTTTCTATGGGAGATTTCATATTTATTCGTGTTTCACATATGAAGGGTGTTGTGAGTTTCAGTCGATCGGGAAAATTAGCACCTCGATATATTGGCCCATTTCCCATTAGCGAACGCATTGGTTTCGTGGCTTTTCGCCTTTCATTACCGGCTCAGTTTTCTACTATTCATGACGTATTCCACGTTTCTCAATTACGGAAATGCCTTCGAGATTCCGATTCTATTCTTGAGCCCGGTGTTATTGAAGAAATTAAAGTTTCACCTAATTTGACTTATAAGCAACATCCCATTCGTATCATTGCTTCGGAGGTTAGACGCCTTCGAAATAAAGATGTTCCTCTTGTGAAAGTTCAATGGTCCTCAAATCCTAAGGATTGCTCTTAGGAATCCAGAGAATTCATCGAGCGAACACATCCAGACTTGCTCTCTCGTGCTCCTTAAGGTGAACTTTTTATTTCAAATTTCTTCTTTTTGTGTTGATATACTTTTATTGTTGTTACTTCTTGTTTAATTCTTAAAGATTGCAAGGACGCAATTTCTTTAAGGAGGGGAGTCTGTAACAACCCGCATAATTTACGATTGAATATTTAAAATGTTTTATTTAAATATAGAATCGTTAATCGGATTAAAGTCCGAAAAGCTACTTTTTGTAAACAGTCGAATTGGGACTCGAGACCACCTCCATTGAGTCCAAAATTGCGTTTGCAATTTTTTTAAGTATAAAGATCGATATGTTTGGAGCGAGTTGAATTTTTGCTATTTTCTTTTTGGGCATTTGGGTTTGGGTTCAGCCCATCAACCTTCTTATTACCCAAACTCAGCCCTCTCCTCTCCACTTATTCATTTCATTTATTTTTCCTCTAGCTCAAAACTAAAAATGGGGGAAAGGAATGAGAAATAGAAATTGCCAAGCCCTAGTTCCTCTTGCAAACTCAAGTCTTGCTCCAAACTCTTGTAAAAGCTTTGGTAAGCCTCCTCTTCACCTTCTCCAACACATTCTCTCTTTAATTTCAGAAATTTCCTAAACCTAACTTAGGAAATGTTCTTCTTTTAAACTTAGATTCTAGTTTCTTGAGTTGAAGTAGTGGAGTGGTTAATCTTCATTTGCTTTCAAGCTTCTCCTTCATCATTTTTGGGTTTAAAGGTGAGTTTTCGAACTCACATCTTTGTCTATTTCTATCATAGATATTAGGTATGAATTCCTAACACTTATTCATGTTCAATTGCTTTTGGTTTGAATTGATTTGGTGAACATTTCAATTTTTGGTGTTTTGAAGTCAAAACTTTGAAAATCCTTGCTTTGATTTGTGAACATGTTTTTGGTGGTGAATCGGAGAGCTTATAGGGCTGATTTGTCGATTGGCAAAAGCCCTTAAAGTCCAATGCTCGACCGGTTGCAAATGGTGAGAGTTTACTCTTCCATTTGATAGGCTGAAAAACAGTTTCAGCTACAGCCAGTCGACTGGCCTCTGTAGTCAGTCGACTGACTGTAGGGTCTGAAAACTCTCGGGTTCTGGCTCAATCGACTGACTGCAAAAGGCCAGTCGACTGACCTGCTTGATTTTGCCTATTTAACTTGAGATTCCAACTTTTATCGATTCGTGATTATCCGATTTATTGTTATCATTTATTATTAACTTTGATGACTTCTTTTTCGGGATTTTTGAGAATGTCCATTTAATGGAATTGGTATCGATTTCTTTGGATTTGATTCACATCTTCGAACGTGGATTTTGGTGATTGATTGTTTCTACAATCATTTCTGTGATTTGTCACTTTAAAATATAAAGGTCTTCTATACTAGTAGTAAATATTCAAACTCTTTTACAAAGATGATTTCAACTCTATTTTTAAATATAAAGCTTGTTTTCAAAACCGTTTTCCAATCTATTAGTATATACAAACCTTTACCTCATTCGTATGAGAAAATATAATTAATTGGCTTAGCAATACAAGTGGTATGAAACGCTTGCGTTTACTTCGTCGGTTAATTTTTGGACTTGTTCGATTGAAACTCTTGTGATAATTTTCGAGTGGAAATCTACAATTTGTTCGTAAATATTTAAGTTAAGCTAGTGGTTATGGGACATGAAGCTAAATTCATATATTTACTAGCTTAGTGTAATTCACACTTTTTATTGATCGATGGTGATCATTTTGTGATTTAGACTAGCGATGTGCGATGTTTATTTGTTTGCGAGGGAGACTAAACCCCGTTTCTGTGGAACTTCGGTTCAATTTGGCGAGGTAGCGACCCGTGGTCTTCGGACCGTTTGTGGAGCTTCGGCTCAATATTTATGGTTAGCGACCATGGAATAGCGTTCCGTTTGTGATACACATGTTGGTGAGTTTTCATGCTCCCGTTTGTGATAGGCCTCCCCCCTTTGTGATTTCTGGATTTCTTGTTGTGATTTCTGGAATTTGTGTTTCACCTCTTTTTGTGATTGGCAATCATAAGTATGACAATATTTGGTGTTTGGTGAATAAAATAAAATATGTGATGTTCTTTTTGGTGCTTTGAGATTTTAGAGATATTGTATGATTTTGTTGATGTTTAAAGTACACTTGTCACTGTACGTCATTTTTGTTATCATACGATTTTAGTCATATCTCTCTTCCTATCTCATTTTATCTGATATTTATAGCTAGACTGATCCGTTTATTATTTTCTTATCAAATAATACTCGGGTCAGACCGAGATGTTGCAGGTGCTCCTGATTGACTCCTTATTTGGGATCACCTTTTGACTTTTGTCTAACTACACTAGATTGGTAGTTTTTTGTTGTTATACATTCGAGATATAGACTCCATGATGTATACATATTCTTTTGTCTAGAGCTTGTATCTATTCTTTTGTGATATTTGTGGATCTTATTTGACCACTACTCTGGTGTACACTTCTTTGTGTTATATATTCATATCTATTTCCGCTTTTGTGATATGAACATCTGTGACTGATTTATGTTATGTTTATTTCTATACTTGTTTCCGAGGGTCCACTTAGCCACTGTGTGGTAGCTTTGAGTTTGCATCGGTATGTCGGATTTTCTCTTGAAACGAAATGCTTGTTATACTATTTGACATATCGGTACTCGCACAAGGCAATTACACAGATGGTCGCTCCTCAACAGCCTTATTCTTCGCGCTAGTCGACGGCATTACACCGTAGTGTCCTTGGCTAGCGTAAGCATAGAGGTGGGGCATCACAGTTTAGATCTGAAATTAGCGGTGGCTATTTTAGTAAAGAAATTGAAAAAGTTAAGGCAACCAATCTGGTGTTAACACGTGGTAGGTTAGTTAGAAAAAGATTTGCTTTAAGTAGTATTAAACCAGGTTTCCTCGGAAAAGATGGTTTCGCCTACTTTGGAAGTACCTTTCGACATAGAGCTTTCGCCTTCAATCCAGTCGAGACCTACTAAGCTGAAACTAATACACAAGGTATCACAAAGATGGTACGCAGTGGATTGGAGAAAGGTTAAAGGTTAGGTGTCAAAAGCATGGCTTTCGAAGGGGTCGATACCTTGGTTTGTTTTAAAAAGAGAAGCGCCTGCCTTTGTTTTGGTTAAGCCTTCGAAGGAGTCAAAGCATAGGGTTTTGAAAGAGGTTTTAAAAGTTTTCGAAAGGGTTGCCATTAACATAAGTTTGCTTTTGAATGAGTTCCTTTACTTATGAAATGCTTTTGAAAGAAGGGGTTCTGACCTAGTCGAAGCCCTGCTGCCGTTCTTTAGCCTTTCGATGGTATTGAAGATATCAATGCTGTCGAAAGGTACTTTGTTTTATAAGTTTAAGCCACTTCCTGTAGCTTTTGAAAGGGGTTAGGGTTTTTGAAGGCAATGGTTTCGTAAGGGGTTTCGACGCCAACCTTCTAATATGTTTCCCAAATGATTTATGCTTTCAAAAGGATGGTGCCGACGCCATCATGTTTTGCCCAATATTTTTATATGATAAAGGATGGTTTTGAAAGTGATGCTTTCGCCTATATTCACTTTGACCCAAATAGTATTTTAAGTATAAACCTAATGCATTCGAAAGTGGGACTTTCATTGATTTCGGAAGGGTTACTTCCAATGGTTTCGAAAGGGGTACTTTCAAATAGTTTCGAAGCTATGCTTCTAAAGTTATATGTTAATACTTTAATACAGTCGAAAGGTTTTGAAAGGAAGATTTTAAAGTATTAGAAAGGCAGGAGCCTAATGTTTGAATATAGATTTTAATGCTTTCGAAGGAGGTCATCCTATGAAGTCGAAAGCAAGGTTTTGAAGGTGTCGAAAGGTTTTATAACCCAAACTCTATTTTTAAAAGGAGAAACCCCTGGCTAAATCAAAAGAGTTTTGAAATGATTTTTAAGAAGAAGCTTTCCTTGATAAAATTATAGGTTAAAGGGATTAATAATGTTTTCTATGAAAACCGTTTCAAGGACATTAAACCCACATGAGTGGTATTGCTATGTTATTATGTTTGCTTCTTCAAATATTTATTCACATTATAATGGACCCATAACTGAATTTTGGGGAAAAAGAGCAGAAGAACCAGCTAGGTTGACCCAGTAGTGGATATAAATTGATTAAACTCCTGGATGAGTAGATTTGCATCTAAGAGGTCATGGAGACCAAAACATAGGATGCCTAAATATAGAAGTTGTCAGGGAGACAGGTTCATAGTGAATAGTGATCCCATGAAAACTATGATTATGAAGTTATTGGAGTTACCACTTGGTTCATAGCGACCCCATGGAAACTATGTTATAAAGAGTGGTTAGCAGGGGCTAATTGGATCATAGTGATCCCATGAAAACTATGTCCAGATTAAGTTATTGACAGATGTCAGTAGGTTCCTAGTTAATCCATGAAAACTAGGATAAGAAGAAAAGATAATGGCAGGGGCTAATAGGTTCCTAGTTAACCCATGAAAACTAGGATAAGAAGAAAAGATAATGGCAGGGGCAAATAGGTTCCTAGTTAACCCATGAAAACTAGGAAAAAGGAGAAATTATTGGAGTAACTAATAGGTTCCGAGGAACCCATGAATCAACTAAACCCACTGGAGTGGTAGAGTTAAGTTAATTAGCACGGGCTGATAAGTTAATAATACACCCATGAAAACTATGCAATAGGACAGGGAGCCCATATATTATATAAAGGTTATTAATAAGCTCATGAAAACTAATAGGTTAATAGTGACCCTAGAAACTATAAATATGACAGGGAGTCAATTTAAATAGAGGATGGGAAATCCAGTATGTTTTAACATGTTTGCATATCATCATAATATTTTGAAATGATCATGTTTTTAACCATGGTGGATGCAGAAGCACGGTATATGGTTTTATAAAGGTTTTGAGATACTAGTGAGGGGAAAACCCATTCCGCTAAGCAGCGTGGTCTCACTAGATATCTAAATGATTTGTGATGGTAGATTATTATCCATACCAGGTTTTATGTCTGACTCGAAGTTTATGTTTTCCCCTTAAACTCTTGGGTACTCAATGTATTTTGAGTAGTTTGAGAGTTGAGGTTTTCAGGTACCTTATTAGACAAAAAGCTTCCGGAGACGTGCATGAGGCATGATAGCTATTTAAAGTTCTCTTTTCTTTTGATTCCGTTGTGTTGTTTGTAATGGCAAAGTTGTTATATTGCCTATATATACCCTGATCATCCAAGGGGGCATCTTCATATGTCGCTCTTGGCGTATGTTGTAATAAATATACTTTCTCTGAATGTGATTTGCGATTGTGGGATTATGTAATGAATTGGAAATATTTGAAATGGAATGTGGTTTTGTTTGAAGTTTAATTTTTTTCCATATTCATGTGTTTCTGTGTATCAATGAATCTAACACCGCCATATTAGGTCATTGAGGATTAATAACTATGGATGACTGCAGCATCCGTAGCCGTTAATTTTGGGCCTCCAAGTAGGGGGATGTTATAAGTTGGCATCTGTGCATAGGTTTATGAAATTTTAGAAGAAAGTTAAACCTAAAAGTTTTGAAACATAATTCCAATGAATCAGAAATATGATCGAGATTTGGTTAACGTTATAGTAATGCACTTGTATTTGATATATATATATATATAAGTATGTGTTCCCCTCTCTCTTAGATCATTCTTTTGTATCTTACTAAGGCTCGTATGCAGATTTACGAGAAAGAAGATATGAAAGCAAGAAACGGAAGAAGAAATCTATGTGGAGGAAGCGCTACAACTAATGGAAATGCTCTACCTAATACCAAAAGGAACCAAGGTCGACAAACTAATGCTAACCCAAATGCAGAGGCCAATGTAGGTGCTGAAAATCCGCCAGTAGTTGCGAGGATGGTGTATCAGTTGTTAGGCAACCTTTTGCAAGCTGGGGTTATTGGTAGTGTTGGAGGAGCTAATCCTGTGGCTCCAGTTGGGAATAACTATGATAAGTTGAGTAGAGACTACACCAGTTTGGGTGAAAAGCCGTTTGTTGGAACAGAGGATGCTATTGAAGTTGAGAATTGGCTATTGCATAGTGAGAGGACACTACGCCATAAATGGCCTACTGCAACACAAAAAAAATGTTGGCTCAGGCCCGAAAAATGTTGCCATAGGTCTATGGCAACACTTTTAGGGTGATGCAATTTTTGCCGTTGCCTTAGACCTCAAAGGCAACATTTTGACTATCTAAGGCAACATAAGTAATATTGCTGCAATAGAACCCTATTTGGGTCTATCGCAACACCCATAGGTATCTGTAGCAACATTCCAAAATGTTGTTATAGATATGAACTTTTTGAATTTGTGGGGCCCACAATGTAGAGCATATTTGATTTTTTAATAAAAATAAATATTTATTTAATAAAATGCTATTACACAGAATTTGATATTTAAACAGTAATTTATTTAAATAAATATTTTATTTCAACATTTGAAATTGTACAAATTCCTGACTCCACTATTTTACAATACAATGATATATAACACTGATATTCACATATACAGATATTCCTCACTACATCACTCAGTTCACTCATTACATATGCAGTTTCAATTTATACATACATCGACACTGACAAATATATGCCGAGCCGAAGGCGAGCCGAGTGCCGAGCCGAAGGCGAGCCGAGAAGTGGGTCCGGGCGCAGCGCCGGTGGGGGTCCGGGGCACCGCAGTCCCGGCGGGGGTCCGGGGCACCGCCCGATTCATCCGATTTCGGAAGATCGAGCCTTCTTTGAAACGACGTAAAATGATGCACAAATGAAGACTGAGCTTAATTCCTATCCTCCATCTCCTCGCCTAAATCTGCTTGAATCCCCTACGGCCAAACACCAAAACTCTACTGCAAACTCTTTTCAATTTCCAATCACCACATTAGCTTCTCTCCGTAACCAATACACAACAGCACTCTACCATTGTCAAACTCCAAACTCCGTCTACATCTCTCTGCCAACATTCAGGCATCACACTGCCAACTGAAACTCCTCTGCATCACCAACTTCCACCATCACTTCCATAACTTACCAAACCAACCAACCAACCTTCAACCAATACAACTACATCCAGATTCAATGGTGAACCAACCAACCAGATTATGAACTTGCGATGGACTTGCGATGGAGGCACAGGGCATCCAGAAGCAGTACATACCCAGCCAGATTCTGAAACATTAACAAGTGTTAAAGGAGCATTTGCACAAACATACGGGCGGCATACTATCTTATTGAAATTACCAATACCAAGTGAAGCAACCGCAATCATAGGGGAAAGTACGAAGAGATCAGCCTGGGATCTGCTCTGAACTTGCGATGGAAAGTACGAAGTGAACCAAAATCTCGAGGGCAGCAGTTCGGGTTTTGGGAGAAATTAAGGCGCTAGAAGGGTTTTCAGGTGAAGTGGTCTAAAGGAGAAAGGTAGAGGGGTTGGTGGCGAGCAGGTCTTCTGTTGGAGGCGAGAGCTGATGGCGACGACAGCGGTGGCAAAAGGGGTTTGAACGGAAAACTTTGTTTGGCTTCGGGTTTTGGTGTCGTGACAGGGCTCTGGTTGGAGCTAGATGGTCGCGATGGGTCAGGGGGTAGCTGGGGGTGAGGGTGACAATTTGGTGGCGGAGGCGAATGAGGAAGCAGAAGAAAAGGAGGGAGACAATTTGGTGGCGGAGGCGAATGGGAGGAGGCGACTGGGAGGAGGCGAATGGGAGGAGACGAATTGAAATGAAAACCAAAAGGGGATCTGAACTAGTTTAGGCGGGAAAACGAAATTTTGGGCCAAATTGCAGTGGTGATCCATTTTAACAACCAGATTAAATGTAGATCGTTGGATCGTATTCACGCGGATTGCTAATTTTATTAATTTTTTAATTTGAATACATCTATTGCAACACTATATAAAAATGTTGCATCGTGTTACACTTGTTTAGCTAGAGCAACACATTTTTATGGCTAAGGTAACACCAAAAATGCAACGTTGCAGTAGGACCAAAATTTTATAGCTGTCGCAACATTTTAGCTGGCAACACCTTGCAAAAGTGTTGCAGAAGGTCATTTATGGCGTAGTGGGATCTTTACTGATCTGGGATTGGATGATGGGCAAAAGAGGAGGCTTGCCTCTAGGCAATTGCAAGGGGCAACGCTTCACTGGTGGAATAGTGTAACCGCCGGAGTTTCAGAGAAACAGCTGACATGGGCTGATTTCAAAAGGAGGTTTGAGCAGAGGTTTCTATCTGAGGTTGTTAAGTCGGCTTTGATGAGAAAATTCATGGATTTAGTTCAGGGAGAGATGTCAGTAATTGAGTATGCTACTAAGTTTGATGAGCTGTCTCGATATGGATATGCTATGGTTGGCACTGACATTAGAAGGAATAAGAGGTTCATTCGAGGACTGAGACCTGAGCTTGCTAGAATGACCATGCCCCATATCAATGTTGTCGAAAGGTACTTTGTTTTATAAGTTAAAGCCACTTCCTGTAGCATTTGAAAGGGGTTAGGGTTTTCGAAGGCAATGGTTTCGAAAGGGGTTTCGACTCCAACATTCTAATATTTTTCCCAAATGATTTATGCTTTCGAAAGGATGGTGCCGACGCTATTATGTTTTCCCCAATATTTCTATATGATAAAGGATGGTTTTGAAAGAGATGCTTTCGCCTATATTCACTTTACCCAAATAGTATTTTAAGTATAAACCCAATGCATTCGAAAGAGGGACTTTCAATGATTTCGGAAGGGTTACTTCCAATGGTTTCGAAAGGGGTACTTTCAAATGGTTTCGAAACAATGCTTCTAAAGATATATGTTAATACTTTAATATAGTTGAAAGGTTTCGAAAGGAAGGTTTTAAAGTATTAGAAAGGCTGGAGCCTAATGTTTGAAGATAGATTTTAATACTTTTGAAGGAGGTCATCCTATGAAGTCGAAAACAAGATTTCGAAGGTGTTGAAAGGTTTTATAACCTAAACTCTATTTTTAAAAGGAGAAACCCATGGCTAAATTAAAGGAGTTTTGAAATGATTTTTAAGATGAAGCTTTCCATGATAAAATTATAGGTTAAAGGGATTAACCATGTTTTATATGACAAATATTTCAAGGACATTAAACCCACAAGAGTGGTATTGTTATGTTATTATGTTTGCTTCTTTAAATATAATATATTCACATTATAATGGACCCATAACTGCATTTTGGGGAAAAAGGGAAGAAGAACCAGCTAGGTTGACCCAGTAGTGAATATAAATTGATTAAATTCCTAGATGAGTAGATTTGCATCCAGGAGGTCAGGGAGACCAAAACATAGGATGCCTAAATATGGAAGTTGTCAGGGAGACAGGTTCATAGTGATCACATGAAAACTATGATTAGGAAGTTATTAGAGTTACTAATAGGTTCATAGTGATCCATGAAAACTATGTTATAAAGAGTGGTTGGCAGGGGCCAATCGGTTCATAGTGATCCCATGAAAACTATGTCCGGATTAAGTTATTGACAGATGTCAATAGGTTCATAGTCAACCCATGAAAACTAGGATAAGAATAAAAGATATTGGCAGAGGCCAATAGGTTCCTAGTTAACCCATGGAAACTAGGAAAAAGGAGAAGTTATTGGAGTAACCAATAGTTTCAGGGGAACCCATGAATCAACCAAACCCACATGAGTGGTAGAGTTAAGTTAATTGGCAGGGGCCAATAAGTTCATAGTGCACCCATGAAAACTATGCAATAGGACAGGGAGTTCATATATTATATAATGGTTATTAGTAAGCCCATGAAAACTAATAGGTTAATAGTGACTGTAGAAACTATAAATATGGAAGGGAGTCAGTTTAAACAGAGGATGGGAAATCCAGTATGTTTTAACATGTTTGCATATCATCATAATATTTTGAAATGATTATGTTTTTAACCATTGTGATGTAGGAGCACAATATATGGTTTTATATAGGTTTTGAGATACTAGTAAGGGGAAAACCCATTCCGCTAAATAGTGTGGCTCATTAGATATCTAAATGATTTGAGATGGTAGATTATTATTTATACTAGGCTTTATGTCTGACTCAAAGTTTATGTTTTCCCCTTAAACTCTCGGATACTCAATTGATTTTGAGTAGTTTGAGAGTTGAGATTTTAAGGTACCTTATTAGATGAATAAGCTTCCGGGGATGTTCAGAAAGCATGATAGCTATTTAAAGTTCTCTTTTATTTTGATTCCACTGTGTTGTTTGTAATGGCAAACTTGTTATATTGTCTATATATACTCTGATCATCCAAGGGGGCATCTTCATATGTCGCTCTTGGCGTATGTTGTAATAAATATATTTTTTCTGAACCTGATTTGCAATTATGGGATTATGTAATGAATTGGAAATATGTGAATGGAATGTGATTTTGTTTGAAGTTTAATTTTTTTCCATATTCATGTGTTTCTGTGTATCAATGAATCTAACACCGCCGTATTTAGTTGTTGAGGATTAATAACTATGGATGACTACAGCATCCGTAGCCGTTAGTTTTGGGCCTCCGAGTAGGGGGATGTTACAGTTTGATTGAGATTGACACTAAGTAAACATCAAGCATTTTCAAGTTTTCACCCAAGTTTTTCAAGTTTATTGACTTGGTGTTGGTCCCAAGTTCCTAAAGCCTTTGCTTTGAATTCTTTCCAAGGCCTCTTTATGACATTACATGCGCAACAAATCCCCAAACAAAAGTTGCGTGATTTCTGTTTGCCAAACCTTTGGTTGATGGTGGATTGAAGGCTCGGCTCTAGTGAGACGCTTCTGAGGAACGGTCACATCGAATTCTCTTCGGCATCCGAATGGAACATACATGTCAACACTTCAAGCTGCTGTTCACAATCCTATGTTACTACAAAGAAAACTTTGTGTCACTCCGGATAACGGTTCCATTCTAGTACACTCGATGATAATAAGTAAGATCCAACACACTATTTGTCGTGTGACGGAGCTTATTTGCCATTACGAGCAGGCTATCTATATAGAGTATTCAAGTACACCGAGCTCCGAATACATGACACATACTACATAGATTGACACTTCACAATGCCTCAGTATATGTGCAGAAATTGATTGGTTAAGACACATCGATATCTGTTCGATTCTGTACATTGGCTACACGAGTTTTAATTAAAATAATTCATTAAAGTAAAAAAATACCTGACCGCATTCTCCATTAAGGTTTTTAGTTCATAACGACTAGACGATCTCCTCGCCTTAAAGTCAGTACTTGCCCTTCTACCCTCCAAAGGCGGGCTCTTTGTAAACCTCTATACCCATATTACCCAAGAATATTACTGTGTAATACTATCGAGTAACACGGAGAATGAGGTGATGTGGGTATTTCCAGGAAAGAACAATGCAAAAATAGCATCATCACATATAAATAGATCACATCGTACTCTAATGAAAGCAAATAATGTATATTACACATTTTAACATCTCATACAAAATCCGAATTATTAATACATTTCAAGCCAATATAACTATATCAATTTCTAATACAAAAGAATACATAAAACCGTTGACTCTGTCCATCCATCAATTCGTACCTAAAACTGTATCAGCTAAACCTACAATAAATCCTCGGTCTGACCTGAGGATTGTCGATAAAAACAAACCCCGAGTCAAGCTATTTCTAGCTATGAGTTCATAGATCACTGTAAAATTTTATAATCAATGGTAATTAATTATAAATATTCAAACTTCATTTGTTTAATAAAATTTCAAAACTTGTCATTTACTAAACAATTTTAATTTACAAAATTATTCCATTTATTTATTTTCCCAAAATCATCCATCTTTCAAATTTTAACACAAGAGTATTAAAGTAAATCTAAACCCATTTCAGAGATCTGTTGGAAAGTGATCTCTGAAATGGGTTTAGATTTTCAAACATCACTTTCCAAAATAAATATAATTGAAGTGGATTTCCTTTTCTAAATCACTTCACAAAAGATTTTCAAAATCAAGATTTACAATTGTGGAGTTCTTTTCAAACACATCACGAAATATATATACATATGTATTTTTTTCCAAACATACATTTTAGATGGTGAATGTTTCTAAAAAATTGAAATTCACAATATCAGCAAAGCTTTTGCAAAATCATAGTCTATATAAAATCTCACTTCTAAATCATACATACAACATTTCAAAAAATTTGCAAACTTATTTTCACTAAGTATTTCTGAAATCCACCTCACCAAAATCATTTTTCAAAATATTTCCCCATCACATTCAAATTTGTCATTTCAAATCATTTAAACTTTTTTCCTTTCAAATTTTTAAATCATCTTCCAAAACTTGGGAAAAACAACTAGCAACGGATAACTACAAACTACTGCTACTCGCCAGTCATGTTCGGTGTATGGCCTTATGACTACCATCCCCGATAGCCACAACCAAAGGCACTCCAACGTCGTAAAAACCATCACAACAATGGCGAGCACAATCACATAGTAGTTTCCAATGATAGCAATTATTTCACATTACTTTCCAAAACATTCTCACAAATCATTTTTCACAAAAATAGGGAAATAGTACTTCTCGCAAACATACTTTCCAATGGAAATATTTTACTAAATATCCATATCAGTTATTCATCTAAATCATAGTATTCAAAAATAATAGAAAATGACTTTACTTCTAAAATATTTCCAAAACTATTTATTAAACAATCAATAAATTTCCAAGTCCTTTTTGAAAATATTCATAGCACTTCTAAATATATCACCATCATTTCATAATTTTCAAAAACTTTGAAACCAACTTTTCAAAATTTTCACCAACTTTTGTAAATCGCATAAAATTCGTTTATCCAGAATTTTATTTTCTAAAACATTCAACCGCTTTTAAAATTATTTCCACTTTCCAAACTTTTGGCAAAACATTTGGTACATGTTTCCAAAGCCATCTAAAATCATTTTCTATCAAATTTTCTTAAATCACTTGTAAAGCATCAATTTTCAAAAACTTCCCAAATTTCCAACTCATAAAACTTACTATATTAAGCAAGAACTTCATTTAACAAATAATACAAATTACTTGAAATCTCGTTTATTTTTAGAGATTCAAAAACATTTATATGAGAAACTACATATTAGAGTTGTATTAAAGACTGGATAACTTTCCTAAGTCTTCCTCCTCTAAGGTCGAATATGTGCTTCTGAATTTTTACATTGTTCTGAACCTTGCTCCGATACCAAAAATGTAACACCCCGCCTCTATACCCATATTACCCAAGAGTAACACAGAGAATGAGGCGATGTGGGTGTTTCCAGGATAGAACAATGCTAAAATAACATCATCACATATAAATAGATCACATTGTACTATAACAAAAGCAAATAGTGTATATTACACATTTTAACATCTCATACAAAATTTGAATTTATTTAATACATTCCACGCCAATATAACTACATCAATTTCTAATACAAAAGAATACATAAAACGTTGACTCTGTCCAACCATCCCCTTGTACCCAAAACTGTATCAGCTAAACCTGCAATAAATCCTCGGTCTGACCCGAGGATTGTCGATAAAAACAGACCCTGAGTCAGGCTATTTCTAGCTGTGAGTTCATAGATCACTGTACAATTTTATAATCAATGGTACTTAAATATAAATATTCAAACTTCATTTGTTTAATAAAATTTCAAAACTCGTCATTTACTAAACAATTTTAATTCACCAAAATCTTTAAAATTATTCCATTTATTTATTTTCCCAAAATCAACCATATTTCAAATTTTAACACAAGAGTATTAAAGTAAATAAAAACCCATTTCAGAGATTAAATTGACTTTATCATGGGTAGAGAGTAGGATCATTCAATATGGAAACTAATTAATGTCATTGAACTCTTGTAAATAATTTGCAGCATTAAAACATAATTTCCACCTCTGTAAATCAACTTTTTTGGGCAACATATCATATTATTTTTCAATGAAATTTTTATCAGTAGCTAGAAATTGAGTTGAAAACAACATAACCAAATTTCAGAATTTTTAGATTTTACAACAATTTAATATGAATTAAAAACCAACAGACGTTTTCTGCCCAAATTGCACAGGAAAACCTTGCGAAAATCACAATATTTAACACATCAAAACTAAATGAAAATTCATGAAATTTGGAATATAGGTGGTGGAATATGTCAGGAACAACATATCAAAATTTGGGAGTTTTTACACTTCGTATGAAATAAATACGAATTTTATAGTGAAGAGGGTTTAAATTCACATAATTCATCAAAACACAACCATATCAACAAATATCATTACCAATTATTTTTACAACCATATAAACAAAAGATATTCATAAGAACAAAGATAAGAGTCAATGGAACTCATCTAAAAAATTTGAAGCCAAAATTATTTGATTTGATACTCAAAATCACTCTTTGAACAAACATTTTTTCCATTGTTCATAGAACAGAAAGTAAACTCAAATCTAACAATTCCTTGGTCATTCAAACTTGATCAAAATTGAACTTTTACAACTTTTAGTGGTGTACATAAGTGTTGAGAAGCTCTATTTAAAGTTTCATAATTTTTTGGTATTTATTTGATTTTTAATGAATTTCGGAAGAGAGGCCATTATAGGGTTTCATGTTGAAAACGAAGATAGATAAGAAGAAGGGTTTGTATATGATAAGCGAAGAAGCAAACTACTAGAATATTCTTGATAATTAAAGAGTATGAATAAATGGACTTGGATAGAGTGTTTGTGTTACCCATTTCATTTCAATTTATTTCTTGTTGGCTTCTTAATCACTTTACTAATAATGTTTTCTTCACTTAAACTACTTTCAAAATTATTATACTTCACTAATTTAGTCTACCACTCGATCACTCCTTACTAAAATCATAAAACATATTTCTAGAGGTTGGTTCATCATATTTCTTATTAATTAATCTCTATTATCAATGGTTATATAAAAAATTTAAAATTTATAGCTTCTCAAAATATCGGGTTGTCACACTCTTCTACTTTCTAAGTTTCTACGTATACTACGTACGGAGCCAGGCGTTCAATAACTCGAGAACTCCAATTACAAGTTCTTTCGACTGCACAACCCAAAGGTTAAGCTCCTCGATGGATGAACAACCTATATTGATGATCCTAGATAACCCTCGGGACCAAACTCCATCTAAATTAAGAGCAGAGTCATTCCATTCAATTTATTTCAACACAAGATTCCTGAGGATGAGGTCCTCCTTCCATCACTCGACCAACTGGCTCATCTCCCACTATCAGCTAAATGACATACAATAAATACATGTGCTTATGTTGAGTCGTACCATCATTTAATGACTTCATCAAATTCTTTCTTCGGTGGTCAGAATGGCTCCTACACAAGTACATCTCAATGGTTATGCCTTGCTCGATTTTCTATACGTTCTTTTCATGGTGCAGTTAAATCGTCCTCCCACTTTCAAAGAGCTCACTTTCCTTTTAAGTTTCAAGAACAAATCAGATTCACCTTCCTTGTTAATACTTGATGCCTTCAACCGCTACAAGGTCATTGAGGCACTTCACAACAAGTGTAGTTACTTCAAGAGTGAGTATTTCTTCATTCACTACCCCCAAGGCTTCAACAACTTCTTGTTATCTGGCTATAAATCTCGTTATCCATTGTCCTTTTTGAATTTGGGTTTTGTTCACCCCAAGCATCTAACTTCCTTTCTGTATCCTGCACATATCTCCTTAAAAGAGAACTCAACGATCAACACATCAATACTCTAGAGTTTCTAAAGAGGGTTGAGTATGAAATCATACCTTCTTATCTTATGATGAATGCCTCCTTCGCTAGTATCATTTTCTATACAATGGCAGGAGCGTCATTCCAAACAGACTTTCCCCAAATAAATCTCGAGCCCCATGTGCCACTCCGCCCCAGCTTGTGATTCTGACGATGAATGTCAATGGGATAAAGAGGGTCAAGGTGGCAATCCAAACATTGGTGATGAGGATAGAAGAGAAGAAGATAATTTTTAAGGAGGTGAAGGAAAAAAGGATAGAGGAGACTAAGAGGAAGACAAAGATGACAATGATGGAGATTACGGTATCAACAGGGACAAATCATATGGGGATATATCTCCCGAGGGCATCACCGTCATAGTACCTTCCTGACCGAAGCGATTAGTCATCAAGTCTTCATAGCTTGCATCTGGACCAAGTCTCAAACCCATTCAGGCTCCTTCAAGAACGTTTTTAGTTCTTTGGGCGATCTTAGGAAATTTTTGGCTTTTGGTTCTAGAGGAATAAGCTTTGGAGATATCCTAAATACCATCCCCCATTAATTCGGGTTCCCTTCTAAGGACATTCTTCTGAGGTTGATATGGACTTCGACGTGTGTTGACTGAACCACGTCATAGTTACCCCATCTAATATGGAGAAGGGCATTCATCTCGCCGCATCAATAGCACAGGCACCATCCATATGTCATTCATACTTCAATAGATGATGTCTTGGATCCATCTTTCCTTTATAAGATGGAATTGTTGGCATCACAAACTTCTTGGGATAACTTTCATGTAGTATATCATCAATGAATGGAGTCCTTCTAGATCTCGAACCTCATTCATCATTACTTCTATGTTTATTTTCATTCAGTAGTCTCCTAATCATATCAACTATGAACTCTTTGTTGGTTTGGGCAACTAGATGGTGACTGTCAAGGAATTCCCCAAGTGTTTGACTTTGTAAATGCTCTCTATTTGTCCCATGACATCTAGGCTCTCCTGTCTCTAGGGGAGCCATTCGTCTAGACCCTCTCTCGCCAGTTTTGCAGTGTTTGTTTTAATACCATCAGTCTGCGTACTAGCATTCTACCCAACGTCATTACCAATATCTTGTAAGTCATCCTCATTGTCAAAAAGATTCACTGTGTCTACCGCCCCCACCTTCAACATGGTCAATACTGAATGATTATGGTCGGTTCTGACCATGTTGGCCAGGGCCAAAATAGTGCCACTTCCTCTGCTTTGATTCTTTGTTGCCCTAGCATCTATTCTCTTCATTTTTTGCTTGCGTTCTCTCCTGTTCTAGTCTAACAAATATAAACTATCTTCCCCAGAACTTGAAGATGATAAATCCTTATGACTCTTCCTACGCCTTTGTGGTTGTTGGGATAACAAAGCAAAGCTTTTCACCATCCTTTTAATGATAGCATTCTAAATATCAAGTATCTTCTTGTTCATCTCAGCCATCATCCTATAAAGTTTAACTTTGATCACCATCTCTTATGGGGAAGAAGGCACTAGCAAAGCTTAGATTGGTTGAGAAGTCTCTTCTCTATGCGGAGAAGCTTAATCTTCTCTAGCAATAGCTTCAGATCTCGTGGAAGGTTTCTTAGGTGTCATATCTTTTAGATCCGATGTAGATTCTTCTTCAAATCTCAGTAACTTTAGATCAACAACAACAAACTTAGGGATCAAACTTCTAGATGCTCAAAATCTAAAGTTCTAAGATAAATCTCACTTGAGAATCTCATTTTTCAATGAAAGCATCAAAAAGTTGGATCAAAAAGTGGTAGAACATTCCAAATTGATTAAAATAAGGATATATGATTAAAATGAGAACAAAGTAGCAAGAACAATAGGATTCTTATAGTGGTTTGACCTCAAACCACTACCTACATCAACTTAGTTTTATTGCTTTAAGATTTATCATGAGTATGAATGATTTCATGTCTAGAAAATAGGGTAATCTCGAGTTTGATAGCAATTTGTGATAATCGGATGGAGTATGGAGGAAGAGAGAGTGATGTGATAGAGCCAAAAGTTTAGGAGTGTGAAAAGTCCTCTTCACATTGCTCTAACTTCCATATTTATAGTCAAAATCCTTTACTATAGTTGATAGCTCATGGAAGTGCACTAAGAGTTCAGATCCGCGATGCTAGGAAGGAATAAAGATTCAAATTTAAGTACCAAAATCATGTCGGCACCGACCAAAATATGGTCCGTACCAAGCATATTTGCTCGTCATTAAGGTTCATGTTATCTCATACTTCTCTATATCTCAAGCTTCAAATTCAAAGGTGGGTCCCCCCTTGAAATCAACTCTGTACCGACCACAATTACGGTAGATACCGACATAATGCACTTGCTCCAAACCTCTTCATACTTTTGGTGCTTCTTCATTCCATCATCCCAAGCATCCCCCAAGTTCTTGATCCATTTCATCTTCGTCCCAAAGTCCAGATTCACTTAGAAGTTGCTCGGTTCAAATGCTAGATAATAATATCTATATAATAAAATGTAAGTTAATTTTATCATATTTATTTGGAGGTTAACATTTAGATAGAATTTGTCAGCACAACTATTGTTGAAATTTCTAATCCGCTCATGTGCCATAAGGGGATTTTTAGAAATGCTTTGACCCTTTATATATTCACTTTGACATTCTATAATGATGTCTAGTAATATTTTCTTCATTCTATTACATAATATCCTGCTCAAGGTTTTATATAGAACATTACAATGTGCAATTGGCATGTAATCTTCAATCTTGCTAGGTTTGTTAATTTTTGGAATTAAACAGATAAAAATACGATTAATTTATTTTAAAAATTTACTTGTTTGAATTGCTTCCTACATTGTGAAAACCGCTCTATTTTTCAGGTTAGCCAAATGAATTTGATTGAATCTGGAGTTATTCCATCCAGCCTAGGACTAGCTTCATCATGAATGGAGTGGAGAGCTTCCCTCACTTCATTTCATCAACCACTCTGTTTAGCATTCTTCTGCCCTCGGTTTAAACCATTCTCATGCATTGTATGGCCGGTAACTTGATCTTATAGGTGCCATTATATAATTATGTATGGCACTGTATTGCATTCTCTTCTAGTTTCTTGAAATCTGCAGTGTGTTGACCCTCTGTGTTAATGCAATTATGAATGTTTTTAGTATTCTTTGGTACATAGATTTTCGTATAGAAAAATTTAGTGCATTCATCTCCCTTAGCTAAACATCTTTCTTTTGCCTTCTGTTTGAGTTCAATGGCCCATATTATTAAACATTCTTTTAACCTAGATTAAACAGTGGAATATGCATAGTGTAGCTCTTTATTTTTCCCATCTTCATCTAACTTTGCTTATAACACCTCATATTGTTTCTGCAATAATTTGACTAAATCACATTCCTTAGGTGTGCACTTATTGCATTCTTTGATTATTCATTTAACTGCTTTGATCACCTAAGCTTGCTTTAACATTTTAGGCCCCTCTCCAATTTATATATCATTAAAGATTGCAGCCTCATGATAATCTCCACAAACATGCCATTGATTAGCATATCTAAAAGGTTGTCCACTGTCTCTAGTTTTCAGATCACTTAATTCAATAAGTGAAGGGAAATGGTCACTAGTTGAACTTGGTAGTATAGTAACTTTAGATTTGGAAACATGTTTATAAGATTTGAATTGATAAATTCTCCACTGGTTTATAAGCTATTTTCTTTACTTCACTACTTCTCCATGTAAATTTTAGGCCAGTGTAGAGTGGTTCAACCAATTCAGAGGCAATCACATAACTATTGAATTCTGCAAGTTGGAAAACTCTAAGTGTAAATCCTCCTTGTTTTTATTCAACTTTAAAAATTGCATTGAAGTCCCTCGTTACTAACCAAGGGCCATCAACACCTATTGTTATTAGTTACAGTTTAGACCGTTGATTAGATTTTATAGAGACCTAGTTGGTAGCATATACAAATGTGCAATAGCGTTTTAGCCCCCTATGTTGACTGCTTGTTTTGACACTTATTGTTCATCCTTATCAAATATTGTAATGTTCCATGCATTTTTGATCCATATATCAGAATTCTTCTTTTTTTCCTTCAAAATAATCATTGTGCGCAAATTCTCAGTTATCACCCATGCTTTCTTTAAAAAATTCATGTTAAACACTACTAAACTTGTTTTCTAATATGCCCCATAAGAGAAGGAAGATGTTTTCTTATCAAATTATAGAGGACTAAATTATGGGTATCGTCGTTTAGACCTCTTACATTCCAACATATTACTGACATTTAGGGGGTTAGGGTCTAATCCTCGAATTTCAAGGAGGCCCCCTTATTGATTGGCGGCCTTACTTTTTATATTATTGTTTGTAAACTATTTTGCATAAATTTCATTTGGATGAACCTACATTTTCATCTTTTACTTGTTTAGAAAACTCTAGATTGATGTTTAACTTGCTTATATCTTCAATTGTTTCAGAGTTAGAATTATCTTCACATAATTCCTCAACCACTTGGTCATCATGGTCCTTTTGGATTTCCTTCCTCTTCTACTCAATTTGCTACCGTGCCACTTCCTCCAACTCATTTGTTAGGTAACGTTTTAAACTTCCTTTCAACTCCTTAACGCTCTTGGTTGGGTCTGCAGTAGTGTTCCTTGCCATTGAATTTGTACATAGATGAGGGTTTTTACACCAAAAACATGTATGATTTTTAAGTCCTCCAGATTTAACTCCATGGCATCACTTAAGCATTCAAGTGATGCCATATTTTTGCGGGTAAGGCTAGTTGTAGCTATGTTTGCTTGGTTGTTTATTGTGTTTTCATTTTTCTTCCATACTTGGTTTAAAGTGGGATAACTGCCACACATTGTGCTTCAGTATGCCCCAAAAAAGTTATAATTAGAACAACTAGGAGGTATAGACTCATATTATGCTTCTTAAGTGTAAACATTCCATTTATTATCATTAGCTTTGATTCATTTTTCTATCTCTGCTACATGCTTTATGTCCAACTTGAACTCTAGCATACTTAAGGCATTTTACATTTCTAGTATACTCTTCCATAGCTAATGGTATACTAATAAGACTAGCCAGTTTACTTATACCCTTGGCATTCTATAAATCCAAATCTTAGTTTACCAATCTTATCCACATCGAGTGATATTCTAGAATGTCCCTTTTCAGTCTTAGATGCACTTCCCATTTTTGATGAATATCAAATTGTTATCTATGAACCATGACCCACCTTCTAGAATTCGTTTATAGTCTTCCTCCTTTTCAAATTTCACTAAATGGAATTCATTATATTTAGCAAAAATTTCCCAATTGCATTTAGGTTTCTATTCTTTTTTTGGTATAAGCATTGAAGTTAGTATAGTATGGTCATTTCCCTATCGAGTTAACATAAATGGAGTTATTTTACAATTTATTCGCCTACAGGTAACCATCATCATAAATATTGGCATATTCATCATCTTCTCCCTTTGGGATACTCTACGGCTCCATCGATTTTTTTTGTCCATCCAAGACATTCACCCAAATTTTAATATTAGACTCATTTGTAGTGGTTTAATAGCATCTCCGCTTTTTTCATTATTATTAGGGTTCACGATGACAACTCTATCCTCTACTTTCTATTTTCATTTCCTCCTAGCCTCTTACCTACCCACCGTTTCCTCTTGATAGCCGCTGTCATCATTTCTAACAAAAATGGGTTTTTCCTTAGAGTTCTCGTAGCCACTGCCATTGAAGTTAAGTAATTCTTCCCCATACACACACAAGCACACACACCCACAATACACACAGAGACACTCTCTCTCACATACACATATATGTATGTATGTATACACACACACACATATATGTATGTATGTATACACACGCATACATACCTAAATATTAAAATCCAATATGGAACTCTAACAACCATCTAAAAGTAGGCAATTCCCAAACAGATGTATTATAGTTTGATGGCTATTAGGAAACCACCTCAAAACAAGCTAGCTGTTAAATGGCTTCTCCCTTTTAAGCGGGTATATAAACCTTTCCTATTTGTTTTTCCACCTTATTTTCTACCTTTTTTTCACAAATTAAATAGGAAGAACAACAAAATGTTACATTTGACCAAAATCTATAGAATTAATGTGTGTTGACAGTATAAATACTATTTTGGTCTGACACATGATGTTCTTGCAAATGGCACAACCATCGAAATCTTCGTGCATATAGATATTACTGGCGGAGATTAAGTATCATGTCAACACATTAGGCAACAATATTTCGGTACTGTTCTTACAAAATCAACATTTTGGAACTATTAATAATGGTAAACTTTTAACATTTTATTGGTTCAGTTTTTTTGTAGACCATTATTTGTTATGTAGTTTAAGTACCTGGCTCTTCAAGCTAGTAGGAATAAATGCATTGACAAGATATATGGTGCACTCCCCTACACTATTATAGATAAACTATAAAGATCTCCTTTTTTTGCGGCCTTTTCATACATTTGATCTTGCGTTGGTGTATAGCCTATTGTAGAAATAATGATTATTAAATACCAATTCAACATCATTTTTATTTGTAGTATAAACATTACTTGAATGTCATGCATCGACATTCAAGCATACTACACTATATGATGTAAAGCACACCCAACAGACTCATTATTTGTTTTAGGCATATCAAACACAAGGACATCTCAACTACTTTGGAGGCCCTAAGCAAATTTTATAATATGACCCCCACTAATTAACCTACTGACTATCACGATGTTCAACATATATTTTCGAAGTTAAATTACTCATCTTTATATTTAAAATTTGGATTAGACAATTGATCATTAAATCATTGAAAAAATATACACCAATGGAATTTTTTATTTTTCATTATTTAATATATATATATAAGTGTAAAGTTATTTGCTTTTAAAAAGATGACATGTTACTATTTTTAATCATGATTATTTAATATATAATTCTCAAAGGAAATTATTTTTGTTGTTGATTGTAAGTAAATTTTTTGATACTTTATCCAAGCAAGCTACAATTCATTCTTTTTTGTATTATCTATTTTTTCAATTAAATCATATGCTTATATTACTGGTTTTGCACTTTGACAATAATTTTTCATTTGGAATAGAGTGTTCCGTATTTTTATATTTATTTGTAATAATAAAGAAAATTATTGTAATGTAGCGAAATATACAAACTACTAAAAGCTCGGGACCAAAAATCTAACACAAGTGGTAATAATTAAATAAAAAATGAATTTACCTAAATTCAAGTTTTACTTACATTTGAAAAGATTTTTTTTGAGAATAAGAACAATACTTTATTCAAGCAAAGCACTCATTTTGATGTGTAGGATGTTTGAACCCAAGACCTTTGCAATCCCAATCTAAAGCACCTTACGACTTACAACTCGAGCTAATAGTCCTTGATGAAGTTTTATAAGGTTAAAAAGTGATACTGGAAAAAATATATTAAAAATATAAAGAGAGGCGAAAGTAAGCGGATGCAAAATTTGATTCTATTTTGGGCACATAGAAATTCCAACTCAAAAAAGAAAGATATAAGAAAAAATAAAGTCGCATTGATATATATTTTTCCTAATTTTGAAGCACATAAGCTGTAAGAACAATCTTAATTTTGTAAACAGAAAATCAGTAATAATTTCTTATATGATAGAAATAGGTTTGCATTTGCTTTATAAGCACATAAAAACTTTGAATGAACACTTGATAAGTTAACGAAATTATTATTATACCATGTATATAAATATTTGCTTGGTTAACGCATTTTACAATTTTAATGTTTAAAATATGAGGCCCCTTCCAACGTTAGGTCCTAGGCATATGCCTAGTGTGCCTGAAGCTTAAGCCGACCCTAATCGAGCAGATAGGGAAGCAAAACCTCATCAACTTCTAGACTTAGCACATTACTAACAACAGGGGCCCATCCATACGAAGATGTTCCAAACAATGACATGGATGATGAGGGTGGAGACTCGATAGATTTAGATGATGGAGCTGGTGATTAGTTGCATAATAAAGTTATATTTTATTTGTACTTACACACACCTAAATAAAGCATACTATGATACAGAACCAATAATACAAAGATAGAGGCAAAATAACATTGCGAAAAACAAACAATTACAGATCATTGTCTACTCCTTTTTTAACGGTCTTCCAGCCTGGTAAGCCTTATAAAATTTCAAATGCTTCATGAGCATTGAAATCACTTTGGTATTTTTCCTGGTAGATTTTATCACACTCTTCCAGGCTGGCGTCAACTCTCTTTCATCCGTATTAGCATATTATATCTCAAATATATATCATTTAAAACAAACTATAATAACTCGCAGATTTAACACATTTAATTTTAGTTAATCATCAATATTCGTTTAAACTAAATTGACGGTAAAAATAATTTTGACCAGACTTATTTTTTTTGGCAAAGCCAGCAGGGTTGAATGACCCCTACCATTTATTTATATTAATAAGAGAGACTAACAATTTAAATGGGATACAACGATAAACAAGATAGATAGGCAGAAAGATTAAAAACAGAGCAACATATAAATGAAAAGAAAGACATATCAGTCAAAGCTAGGACCACCTAACTAAACTAACTACGTCAAAGGGATAGGAGGACATAGAGATTGAACGGTGTATTTCTCTATAAATGTCGAAGTATATCTGCATACGATTCCTTTTCTTTCGATTGAAAATTCTTTGATTCCTCTCCTTCCATATTTCTCTGACCATTATCTTGAGAACGATTAAAAGCTCATAAGATGAAGATTACTTCCACCTATTATCTTTATAAATATTCATCCATTCTATTTTACTATCCTTGACCGGAGATGCATATCCAGCTCTTGTTTTTAATTTATTCCATATGAAGTGAGTAAAGGGGTATCTAAAATACAAGTGATGAATGTCCTCAACTGTAGAGGAATGGAATATACAAGAGGTTGATACAGATAATCCTTTTGTAGCCTAATTTTCCAAAGTGTGCAATGCATTTGTGAGTACCTTCCACAACAAAAAATTTAGCTTTTTATCAGCGTACAAGTTCCATATTCTTTTATACCATGGAAAGTTGATTAGATCTGAATCTCCCGCAATCGCAGAGTACACAATATGAGTTGTGTGGTCTTTAAAATCATCTGTCCCTTTATATGCTTCATGTTGATTAAATATATAGGGTTTATCATTGTATGAGTGCCAAAAAACAGTAATAGAGCTATTACTAGAGTGAGGGAGAGAGATATTGCCATTACTTATATAGCTAGTAGCTCTTGCATTTAATGAAATACCACTTTGAGTTCTGTCTTCATAAGATAGCATACTTTTTAGTATTATCCCTTTCTTTATCCAAGGAGTTTGTAACACCCTATATTTTTGGTATCATTATTTAGGATATTTAATTAGTTAAATAAAATAAAATAATGTGTTGATTAGAGGATTGAGATTTGATTTTTATTAAGGGTTAGCCATACCATTTAACCAATGAATTAAAATAAGAGTTAACATGAAATAGAGGAGCGGTATAATAGGAAACAGGCCATTCCTATATCCTTAAAATTTTGGTCGTGTATTATACTACACGTTCATTTCATTTTATCAACAATTTTAAACAAGAGGTCGGCCACTATTAATAAGAGAAAGACGAAGAAGATTAAGAAAAACTAAGGAAGAAGCTAATTCAAATCAAATCCATTCACATCTTAATCTCTTTAATCTCTAAAGTTAAGGTGAATAATGTTTACATCACATATTTGTTTTGTTTTCAGTTTTAAGATGAAACCTAAAATATTTGCATTGATTTTTCATGTTTTTTAATGATGGAATGATTATATATACTTGTTGATGATTTATGGTTGTTCATATAGATTTTATGACATGTTTTGATATGAAAACCCTATTAAATGACATTTGAATGCCTTGCAAATTTTTATATAGACCAGAAATATTATTTTAGAGATGGATTTCAATTTTCAGAATTTTTTGAATTTTTGTGGAATTTATATGAATTTTCTAGTAAAGAAAATGTTAATTGGGGTTATAAATTATTTTCGGTTAAATAATAAAAGGTTTGGATTTGAAATTTTTATATGTTGGAAAACATATTAAACGAGATTTTTTGAAATTTTTGTAAAATTTTCCTAAGTGTTTTAATAGGTATATAAAATCATTTAAGGTATGGGACTTAAATGTTTTACATATTTATAAAAGGAGAAGGGGCTTTTTACAAATAATCCAAATAGTTAGTTCTGAAAATTGCAGCACTTTTAGTGGAAAAGAAAAGAGGCAACCAATCAAAATTAGACACGTAAAGTAGGTTAGGTGAAAAGAACTATTTGCTACATGCTTTTTACTGTTTCGATGCTTTCAACACCAAGTTCCGCCTCCTTAGCTTCGCTTCCGATACAGTCGAAAGCAATGCACATGGTATCAAGGAACTGTTATGTAGTGAATTGGATTTAGGCGGAAGGTATGGAGTCAAAACCAGGGGTTTCGAAGGGGTTGAGGCATCACTTTGCTTTTAAATTAAAAAATGCGCCTGCTTGCTTTCTACTAAATGGCTTTCGACTCGGTTAGCTTTCGACTGGGTTTAATGGGTTTAAAGAAATGGTTTCGATTGGGTCGAGATTTTGTTTTAAATGATTGCTTTCGACTAAGAAGTTTTTGACTTAGTTGGCTTTCGACTAGTCAAAGGGATTTTGGGTTGCGCCTTTGTTTTAAACAACCGCTTTCGACTAAGTCGAAACCTTTTGCTGCTGCCTTTTTACCTTTAGATCCAGATGGTTTTGAAGGGGTACTTTGTTTCTAAAATTCAGCCACTTCTCCAATGCTTTCGAAGGGATGGTTTCGACACCATCACTCCCTTACTTAGGAAATAGTTTCGAAATAGATGTTTTCGACTTAAATGTTTTAAAGACCCTTTTTCTATGATTGAAGTAAAACCCAAAAGTTTTCGAAAGAGATAATTTTAAATGGTTTCGAAATATATGCTTTCGACTTTAATGGGTTTCTGGTCCTTTTGCTCTACTTGAAGGCATAATCCAAAGGGTTTCGATTGAAACAGCTTTCAAAGGTTTCGAAGGGGTAAATTTTTGAATGGTTTCAAAAGGTTTCCATATGTTTTAAATTGAACCCAAAGGCTTTTGAATGGTTTAGTATTTTAATGCTTTCGAAAGGGTTTTAGTGAATGGTTTCGAAGGGGTGGTTCCCCAGGGTTTCGAAAGGGTTGAAAGGAAAGGTTTTTCCTATGTTTTCAAAAGGCAATATTTGTTATCCCGCCTTTTGGCAAGGCCGTGACACCAAGGACTTGACTAGAAACTAAGGACAATCTGTCCGAAGATCGGTTTTACACAGGTTCACTATGGATACTGGCAAATTTGGTCTGAGTCCCGATCAAGCTACAATTGACATGGTGTAACAAACAAAGCTATGAAATCCCACATTCCAAATTTCAAGTCAATCGGAGTTCATATGCTCAAGTTTCATGAGAAGCACGTCCATTTCGTATCCATCGGCTTCGTATCCATCTGGTTCACATCCATCGAATCACTTGGCAACCATTCCTGTAACGACCCAATATTTTCAACCATTCGCATCCGCACATGTCGGACTTGAATTGCTCAAAATACCGCGTTGTAAATAAAATTTGGAAAATCTCAGAATATACAGTAAATAAATAATCACAGACACAGAGTAAGAAGTGCAGCGGAAGTAAAAGAAATAGTAGTTCATGAAGCTACTATCTAAATATATTAGAGTTAAATAAGATACAACAGAAGAAATAAAATACAACAGAAGTCTCAATATGATAACCAAGTACAAGCTGAATAGAACAACAGAACTGAGATAGATACAACTAGATAAGCAGATAATCTCCAGCGATTCCAATCTCCAGAAAGTGGAATCCAAATCTGTGAATACTCAGGTTGACTCGAGCGTAAATAAAATACAAACACTCGAGTTAGGACATACATACTTATACAATATAAACCAACTCAAGTGAACTGTAATAAAGGTACAAGTAACTTAAAGAATGCTTGGGATCGCCCATTCTTTAAGGATCCGTTAAACTATCTACTATGTAGTAATATCCGCTATTATAATAATGTCTAATCATAAAATAAACATACTTTTTAATAGCGTCAAGGGGTTACCCATATAGCCCTTAACATGTAATAGTCCCAGTAGTCTATCCAGTATTAGCATTCTCCCAAAATGGGAGCTACCCTCGATACTCCGCGGGCTACGGGAGAAATCACAAATCGTAGTAAAGCTCGATATGGTAGGTGACACGACACACAAGGCAATGCCAGGGTAGATATACTAATTATGCACCCGAACTGGTGGTGACGCATAGAAGCCACTACCGCCCACCTCGAACAACACTCCCAAATCAAGGGTGTGCACCAAATCAATCACAAGTAATAGAATGGTATCGAAGAAGTGTGTCCGATCAGAGGTGCTACCTCCTTGGCCCATCGATCTCTCCTATTTTAGCCACCTTATGCCAACTCACGGGAGTTGGGTCCACGTATATACCTTAGGATCGTCGCCACCATCCTACTTCATTCTGGAAACTCCACCGCGTACACAGTTGTCAAAGTGGTTTTCGGTATCGACAGAGAGTATGTTCATATCCGATCCCGGTCTCTTTAACAACCAATCATTATTATAACCCGTGGTTATAATTTAAAAACAGTTTATACTTCAAAATAGAATTTCAAATCCAAATCTTTATCAAAATAAAGATTAAATCAATTCCAAACCATTTCAATATATTTAAAATATCATATCATTTCAAAACTTCATTTCAAATCATTTCAATATATCAAAATATCATATCTTTCCAAAACTTCATTTCAAATCATTTTAATATATCAAAATATCAAATCTTTCCAAAACTTCATTTCAAATCATTTTAATATACCAAAATATCATTTGAGTTCAAACCTAAATATTCAACTTTACATACTTTTTAAATTTAAAGATATCATTCATTTATTATAATTTCAAGTCACCTTTTTAAATAATTTATATTCCAACAAATTAATTCATTTAAATTCATTTAAAAGTGTAAGTATTATATTTCAAATCAAGTATTCAATTTCCAATGTTTCAATTCAATTCAATCATTTATTTCAAATAAATTTCCATAGACCATTTCAAATCTTATAAATTTTAAATATAGATTTAATCCACAAAATAACTATTCAAATTATAAAATAAATTCCAAGCTTTATTATCCTATATTTCATAAGTCCGATATCTTTTATATAGATTCAAATTACAAGTAAACCAATTATTTTTCATACTAATGTAAACTTCAATTATTTATTCCAAGATTTAGTATCATTTCAAAATATCAAAATATCATTTCAAAACATCATCTATTTAATTTAAATTTAAATACCATTTAATCATATTTCAAAATAGTTGTATTTCCAAATCAACTATTCCATTTAAATCATTTAAAGTCAATTCATTATATTTAATAATTAAATATTTATTTTCCAAAATTTAATCTTTTCAAAGATCATTTATTCATTTGAATTTATTAAACAAAGAAAATTCAACTTTCACAGCACTTAGAAAATGCTACGAAATATTATGTTTAAAAACAGTTCATTAACAAAAGACGGCGTTTAAAATGCTGTAATATCTTAATTTAGTTTGAATTAAAATTTTAGTTAAATTTAACAACTATAGCACTAACAAAGTGTTATAATAACCCTTAGTTCAAATTTGCTATTAGGTTCATTTAAAACAACTACAACATTTTCCAATGCTGTAATATCTTTACATTACATTTCAAAATGCTGTCAAATCAAATTTAGAGTTTTATTTACAATTTCACACATAATTAACTTTTAATATAAATAATTTTAACTTATAAAATCATATATTTTCACATTTAAAAACAATCATTTAAATACCTTTATTTCTATGATTTTATAAAGTCAAATTTCCATACAAAAATCAAATTAAATAACAATTAAAAATTTCATTTCTTAAATTAAATTCTTAACTTAACAACTAAGATTAAATTTCCAAAATATAACTTATTTCCATTTATTTTACTTAATTAAAAATTCACTTTTAAACAAATTTCACAAAATTCAATTTAAGTTATATTTCCAAATTCAGCTTAAATATTCATTTATTTCATATTTTAATTTATACAAAATCATTAACACTTTTAAAAATTATTATTACTTAATAAAATCATTAAATTCATCTTTAAATCAAAATTTGTCATATATTCTTACTTTACATAAATTCCATTTATAACCAAAATCATAAATTCCAAAATTAACTTATATTTCAAATTCTACTTCACCATTTACTTAATTCACTTATTTAATTTGTAGAAAATCACTAATATTTTATAGAAATCATTTTAATAAAATTTAAATCAAAATATCATAATATTTACATTTTAAAAATATTTTAAAAATTTCAGAAAAATATATAAACCACGGGTCTGTATATAATTTTCTAGCCTAGGTCAAGTGATACGGATATATATCATTTCAATCCGTAGTTTACAAAGAAAAAACCGGGTTCTATCACTTCAAACCCACAATCCCAAGTTAAATAAAATAAAATAAATAAAATCGTTCAGGCCCATCGTTTCAGCCCATAACGATTTTTCCCTATTCTAAAGTCCGTTCGGGTATGTATCATTTCAACCCATAGTGATTTCTATACTAACAGGGAACTTGCAGTGTGATAAACTGATACAAATAACAGAATAGCATCATATAACAGTAACTGATGATATAACATGGGTAATAATAGGGGTGAGCATCATATGATCATAATATAACAGTTATAACTGGATGATATGCATTTATAGATCCAAGTGATGTCAGTTTATCAACTATATAAGTACATATTAGTCTGGTGAGATTTACTCACCTGTATAAGCTGGAGATGACAACCAAAACACACAGCAAAGGATCTTCAAAGGCACGATAACACGACAAAGATTTGAGAGTGGGAGAGCCAAAGCTAATTGCCTTGTCAAATGTCAAACAAAACAAAGTACAATATGAATTACAAACCAAAATATTTATAACCAATGCTAGGAATAAATACACAACTCAAAGCTAGAGCTTTTGCACTTGCATTCAACATCATATGCTTCAGCCATAGGCTGGAAAAGCACTGTTATGGGATGGATTTGGATCAGGTTTGGATCAGGTTAAGGTCATATAGGTCTGCCATAACAATATATAAAGGAGAAGAGGTATATGTGTGCATGAACACACAACTACAAGGTAACTACATGGATTTCAAGGCCAACAAAGGTCTCTTCCAAGGGATGATTGGACCAGGCCTGATCTGGAAAGATCAACTACAGGTGTTACAGAGGTCCAAGGCTCAGGTTGTGGCTGGTGGTGGTGGTGGATGGTCGGCCAAAGTGGTGGTTGAAGTTGTGGTAACAAGGGGAGTTCGGCTAGCATGGCTAAAATGGAGTTTTGTCATTTTTTTGATGGCAGTGGGAAGGAAGGGATGATGGCTGGTTATTGTGGTGGTGGAGGCGGCCAAGGGGCAGAAGATGGAGGAGCCGAACCTAAGTAGGTGATTGCACGTGCAAAATCAACAAAAATCAAGTAGAAAATGAAAAAAAAGTGAAAGATTTTTAACAAAATTTTGTACAGGAGATAGGCCGAACTTTTTAAGGTTGAGAAGTATTTTGTTTTCACGAGAAAAGAATGGGAAAGTCAGCTGAAAAGAAGGTATAAGGTCCGCCAATTGAATGCATGAGTTGTTGGGTAATGAAAAGGTAAATGAATGTGAAAAGACAAAGCATATAAAAGGTCAAAAACCTTTCATATTTTTTAATTCTTTTTGCAATTTTAAATACTTGTAAAATACATATAAATAAAGATAAAACACGAAAATATAATGAATGGAATAAAAATAAATAAATAAATTTTAAATAAATATAATTAAATTAGGAAAATAGCTTAAAAATAGAAACTAGATTATAAAATTGAAATAAATACACTAAGCTTTGGAAAAATTATAACATCACTTAAAAAATGTTTTAAAATAAAATATATACCTAATATATCATATAACACATATTAGAACATGATTTAACAAATAAAACATTATTTATATAAATTAAAATAGACAATTTTACTAAATAAATCAATGTACACATAATATTGTAAAAAGCATAACTTTCACAATATAAATCGGATTTCAATGAAACGAAAAGCAGTATTCATGTTATTAAATCTATTTTCATAATAAAAGATAAAATTTAAGAATTTAAATATTTACATTTAAAATCTAAAAGTCAAAGTTTGACCAGAAATCCACTTTTCAGGAAAATATTCAATTTATACCAGTTTGAAATTGTAATTCATATAATAATCAAAATTTATATTTAAAATGAAATGTTTGAAATAAAACAAGTTTAAAAATAATTTCAAAATAAAATAAAGTCAAATTTAAAATATATGCAAAAATCTAGGGTAATTACAATTCCCTTTGTATCCATCATTCATCATCCATCAACAAATGTCCATTTCATATCGATCTCCCTCCATCCTTTTCGTATTGATCAGCCAATGATCGATACGAAGCGCAATAACCATCGATCGATACGAAGAAAGCAACATGAAGCCTCGACACGAAGGCGGCCTCTAAACATCGCTATGAAGCGGCATCCAAAGCATCGATACAAAAGGAGTTACACTAGACCGATACGAAAAAGCATGGTCAACCAAAGGAAGCGGTCTTCTAGCATGAAACTTGGATCTCTCCTGAACTATCGCTCCACGTAATCTGATCGATACGTAGAGGGATCGATACGAAGGATGATCGATACGCAAGTATCGATACGAACACTCCATCCTACCTACAAAACCAACCTTTGATCGATCATAACTCGAAATCTACAAGTTCAAATGCTACCAAATTTTCACAGGAGCTTGCTTACCACCCCAAGAATGTCTCTGATCGATCTCAGCACAAATAGGCACCATTTGGATCGATACGAACAAGGTGGGGATCGATCCCAATCAATCCCAAATGACCCCTGATCGATCTTGTAAGCCCATCCATGTGTGAGAAGGAGTATTTCGAGTTCAGGGGCAGATATTTCAGACCTACACCTATAAATAGCACTCTAATGCCAACAGAAAAAAGACTTTGTTCTACTACGCCATTACGCTACCGCAACTCCATTGTAACTCGAGTCTTAGAGTGTTGTACTGTTGTAATCAATTGTTAATCATTAATAAACAGCAAAACATTTAAAGTGGACGTAGGCTACAATGCTGAATCATTATAATTTCTTGTCTTTTTCTATTTCCGCATGCTTTTTTTGGTGTGATTGTTAGATTAACCTCTTTTTTCCATTTAATTTCTTCACTTTAATCTCTTCAATCACATTCGAAGAGTGTTGTGCCCAATTTTGGTACAAACACTTTGGTGCTTTCACTGAGAAAACTCCGTTTTTCTCCGATTCATTGGATCTACTGCCGTTGTTGGATTGCTAAAATCCAAGGAGGAGATCCAGATCTGTCTTCTTGTGGTTCCTTCCATTCTACTCAGATTACTCAAGATCGAGGAAAGAGCTACGTCAACCATGGTGCGTACTACCAGAATTGCTTTAAATGCTGCAGATCCAGAAGGAAGGGATAGGCAAAATTCCACGCAGCTGACTACCACAGGCCAGACATCAGCTAGAGCTTTTGATGCTGATAGGGTCAAGGCCCCCACTATCGATCTGTTAGTCATTTCAGCCCAAATAGTTCCTGCTTGGATGAAGAATGGAGGCAAAAGATCATGGAGCCCCCCACTATCATTTTCATGAACATTCTTTTGATGTGAGCTTACGACCAAATGAGAATGGAGGCAAAAGATCTAGAACCGTGTCAGTCCCGATTTCATGGTTTTAACGGAAGTGCAACTATACCCGCTGGGATGGTGGAGTTGCCAGTTGAGTTAGGTATTGGAGATCGCCGGAGAGTCCGGATGCTGCAGTTTGTTGTGTTAGACATTAATCCCCCTATAATGCTTTCTTGGGCCGACCGGCCCTCGCTGAATTCAGGGCACCGATTGCCCCATGGTGTTTGACTATGAAGTTCCCCACCGTTAATGGGGTTGGAGTAGTACATGGTGATCAGGCGGTTGGATGCGCCTGTTATGTTGCTGAGCTGCGGGATGCATAGCGTAAGGAGAAAGGAAAGGGCGTAGAGGAATCTCTCTGCATTCATTTTTCAAAGAATTGACAGCTAACGCCTGAGCCTAGGCCCGAACGCCACAACCAGTTCCTTAAAGATCTTGATCCCCGAGACAATAGTGATGAAGAGGAGGTCAAAGACAACTAGGCTTCCTAAGTAGAGTTGACGATCGATGTTCCGATCCACGAAAATGATGACTCCAGAATGATAAAGGTCGGATCTCAACTCAGCCCCCAGATGAAACATGAATTGGTTGATTTTCTCCAGGCAAATCTTGACGTGTTTGCCTAGACTCATTCAGACATGTGTGGGATCTCGCCGGACATCGTGAGCCATTCATTAAATATGGACCCACGACACGTCCCAGTCAAACAAAAAAGGCGTGGTATGGATCCAGAGAGATATGCCGCCCTTAAGGAAGATGTGAATAAACTTAAGTTGAATGGGTTTATTCGCGATGCATTATACCCAGAGTGGGTATAAAATCCATCTCTTGTCAAAAAGTCAGACGGGAAATGGTGAACATGTATGGACTACTTAGATTTGAATAAAGCCAGCCCTAAAGACAGTTTACCCCTTTACAGAATTGATCAACTTGTGGATTCAACAACTGGACATGAGCTCTTATCTTTCATGGATGCGTATTTTGGCTATAACCAAATACCGATGCATCTACCTAACTAAGAACATACTAGCTTCGTCACTGATTTGGGACTCTATTGCTACAAAGTGATGCCATTCGGACTTAAGAACGCTGGGGCAACTTATCAAAGGCTCGTGAACCACATATTCGCTAATCAGATCGGAAAGACCATGGAAGTATACGTGGATGACATGCTCGTAAAATCGTGACTATCCATCAACCATGTTAGTGATTTGGAAACTATGTTTAATATACTCTGACGGTATAGAATGAAGCTTAATCCGTTGAAGTGTCACTTCGAAGTTGCATCGGGAAAGTTTCTTGGATTCATTGTCAACACTCGAGGAATTGAAGCCAATCCTGAGAAAATCTGGGCGATTCAGAATCTCGAAACTCCTAGAACCATAAAGCAAGTGCAAAGCCTCAATGGAAAGATGGCAGCCTTAAGTAGATTCATCTCCAGATCTACGGACAAGTGCATCCCTTTCTTCAATCTGATTAGAAAAGGAAAGTGGAATTTCGAATGGATGAAGGAGTGTGAAGTCGCATTCCAAGCACTAGTTCAACATTCGACGACACCTCCCATTTTGTTGAAGCCGATTGATCACGAGAGATTATACATCTATCTGGCGGTTTCAGCTAATGCAATCAGTGTTGCGTTGATTCGAGAAGAGGATCGGATCCAAGGACCAGTCTATTATATCAGCAAAAGGCTAACCGAGGCAGAAAGAAACTACCCGAAGTTAGAAAAGCTGGCTTATTGTCTCGTCATAGCCTCGAGAAAGCTCCGTCCATATTTCCAGGCTCACCCGATCACATTCTATACCGAACAGCCATTACGACAGATCCTAACACGACCTGATACGTCTGGTAGATTGCTCAAGTGGAACATCGAGTTAAGTCAATTTGATATTGCTTATACACCGAGGCGAGCCATCCAAGGACAAGTTCTGGCAGACTTCATAGCCGAATTCACCATACCATAAGACTTGCCCGAAGCCAGTGAATCTCCTAAGCATGTGTGGAAGCTATACACCGATGGTGCATCAAAAGACCATTGCTCAAGTGCTGGAGTGGTACTCAAAACCAGAGAAGGTCGGTCCATATGTTATGCTTTGAACTTTGACTTCCATGCAACTAACAATGAAGCCGAGTATTACTCGTTGGACTCAGACTTGCCAAATACTTGGGCATTATCGCCGTGGAGATTTACTATGATTCATAATTGGTCGTATGCCAGGTTCGAGGAGAGTATCAAGCCAAAGACCGGAGATTGCCTACTTACCTCACTCGGGTCCAAGAAGTGTTGAATCAGTTCGACTACCATGCTATCCATTGTATACCCCGAGAGCAAAATCAGAAAGCTGATTCTTTGGCAAAATTGGCTAGCACTGGCGAAGTGCAACAAATGGGACTCATCCCCACCGAGACACTTACCGCTCCGAGTATCGATCAATTAGTGACAGACTGGGTACACGAGGCAACGCCCGAGAAGGAGTCGTGGATGACTCCATTTAAAATATATCTTGAGCATGGAGCTTTACCTGAGCCCAAGAGCGAGAAAAGACAGATTCTATAAAAAAACTTCATGATTTATTATCCAAAATGGAGTCCTGTACAGGAGAGGGTATTCTATTCCTTTACTCCAGTGTATCGCCCACGATGAAATCAAACGAGTGTTACACGACATGCACGAGGGAGAGTGTGGTGACCACATTAGGGGGGGCAAGCCCTTGCAAAAAAGATACTCAGATATGGATATTACTGGCCAACTGTGAATCGAGACGCATTGTCTTATGCCAAGAGATGCGATAAATGCCAGAAGCATGCTAGGATTCCAAGAGCCCCGCCTACCGAAATCACGCAGAAGGTCAGTCCATGGCTATTTGCCACATGTGTCATTGATATAATAGGGTCTTTACCATTAGCCAAGGGTGGTGCAAAGTATGCCATCATTGCAGTCGATTACTTTACCAAATGAGCGAAAGCCGAGCCCCTTGCTACTATCACGATGAAGAAAGTAATCAACTTTGTTGTGCGCAACATCATCTGTCGTTTTGGCCTCCCACACACAATTGTAACTGATAACGGGACCCAATTCGATAGTGTCGAGTTCAAAGATTTATGTCAATGTTATCCCATCCAGAAGAAGTTCTTGGTAGTAGCTCACCCTCAAGCGAATGGATAGGTCGAAGCTGTTAACAAAGTTATCAAGTCCATTCTGAAGAAACGACTGGAAAAGACTGGAGGTAGATGGGTTGATGAACTTCCCATGGCCCTATGGGCATATCGGACTACCCACAAGTCCGCAACCGGCCACACTCCGTTTGCACTTTCCTATGACTCCGAAGCTGTTATTCCAATTGAATTAGAAGTACCTTCTCACCGAGTGACCTATTACGATCCAAAGACGAACACCATCTTACTTGCAGAATCTTTGGATTTATTGGATGAGAAGCATGAAGAGGCTGATTTGAGGGTAGCTGCACACCGCAGTCGAGTCGCTCGGTTATACAACGCTAAGGTCCAACCCAGAACCTTCGAAGTTGCGATCATGTACTCAAGAGAATTTATCCGGTCCCTTCACACATAAAACCGACATGGGAAGGACCGTTTGTCATTAAGCGGAGACTTGGAGACGGCACATTCAAACTATCAACCATTAACGGTCTTACTTTACCAAGAGCATGGAACAGCGAGAGTCTCCGTCGCTATTACACATAACTGTCTTTTATTCCTTTAGTTTGCTTTTCCTTTGAAATTTGTTTATGCATTTTTTGAATTCGAACTTGTAATAAGGCAACTGACTTTGCTGTACTTTCTTATTTCAACAATGCAATGCAGACTCATCAAGCCAGATAAACAATTTATAAAATGCATCATGCGACCATCACAATGTACAAAGGGCTAAGTTCCATCTCGATGTGGGACTTATTCAAATAGGGAGTTACTATGATCCGACTGGTCACTCTCTAAGTGAAACCCTGAGCTCGGGGGCAAGCAACAATAAAGTAAAAAAGATTGAAACACGATAATCCTCTAACAAACTCCAGCTCCCAAAGTGAAAGCTGGAGTACAAACTCTAAAACACGGGCTCGAAGAGGGTGGACCCGTCCTCCCATGACTTTGCCCTCATCCAATCCAAGCTCGAAGAGGATGGACCCGTCCATCTACGACTTTGCTTTCCAACTCAGGGTGGATGTGATCTGACCATCCATAACCCTGATCAACTCCTCATTCTCGGAGTGCGAACAAGATCCTAATACTTAAACAGATGTGATTGACCGTCTGTCGACTGACTCCAGATTCCTAGAGTGCAAACCGAAGTATAAACATTAACGGGTGTGATCGACCACCCACCAACTAACTCTGGTCCCGAGAGCATGGGCTGGAGTATAAGCACCAAATAGGTGCGACTGACCACCCATCGACTAACTCTAATCCCGAGAGCGCGGACTGGAGTGTAAACGTCAAACGGGTGTGACTGACAGCCCATAAATTTAATTTAAGTCCCCAGAGTGCGGATATAACTCTAAGTATTAAACGGGTGTGACTGACCGCCCGTAAAATATCTTAAGTCCCCAGAGTGCGGATATAATTCTAAGTATTAAACGGGTGTGACTGACCGTCCGTAAAATAACTTAAGTCCCCGGAGCGTGGATATGACTTCAAACATTAAGCAGGCGTGACCGACCGCCGGTATACAAGTTTAATCTCTAGAGCGTGGATACGAATACCAAAAAATAAGCGAGTGTGATCCGACCACTCAAACTCATTTTACTTTAACTTGGTTCCAATTAAGTTAAATTAAAGTTAGTGAAGGCGGAAAACGACTACCGACTGACCACTTCAATTCTCCCCATAACTAAGGGCATAACTCAAGTTCTAGACGGTAGCCGAAATGGCACAACGTTGGGACTCGACTTGACGTTTGATTATGACCCGAAGCCATGACTTCGGGGCTTAGCGACCGGACTCAAGTTTGACTCAGAAACTAAAGCCTCACAAGTACAACGAATGGAAACGCGAGTGCTGAAATACTTAAACCAATAAACATAGAGTTATGCTGGAAAAAAAATGAAGTTTTATTTCCACCATCCTTTGAAAAAGATAAGTACAAAAACTTATTCAAAGAATTCCTATAAGCAGGGGCCGATCCCGCATCTATACACGGCCTACAAAAAGCAAAAGAGGATCCTATTCCAATTATCTACAAAAAGAAAAAGCAAAAGTGCAAGTCTATGCCTTTGGTTTTTTATCCTTCTTGCTCTTCTTCGGCGTAGACCCGCTCGAACTGCCGCCTAGCTGCCTCTTTGAGCCTTTACCTCCCCGACCTGCTTTAGCTGGTTTGTCTCCGGCCGGGGGAATTATAACTGTCTCCTCCTCAAAACTTAAAGGGATTAGAATACCCTCCGTGTGTGGAACTGGAGGAATGATGGCACCCTCAACGCTGGAAGAATGAGGTGCGCTAGTATCGATGATGGTGCCATTCGGAGAAACAATAAGCATAGGGACCGGGCCAGGACCCTCCATGCCGCCACCAACACTACTAGCTTGCTTGGCTTGCTCTATCTCGGCTTTAATTTCCGCCATTATCTCCTCAGCCCAATCTGCGCGAATCCCCATTGGCATGCTACTAGTCGGGCCCGAGGAGCTCGTAATCATCACATCTTCATCAATGACGAAAGCCATTTCGGTGATCGGGTCGCTTTGATGGCCGAGGAGTGCTTCCATCATTTGCTCATAAAAAACGCAATTGCTTTCGTGCATCTCTCCAGCCGATGCGGCGACCGTTGTAGTTGTAGCTTTCGTTATTAGTGCCTCCTGCTCATGATGAATTCCTCGAGTTGTAGGAGGATCAAGTGGTGCAAAATCTAAGGCGGAATGAAGATAGGAGAAAATATTAGAAATGTCTTCTGACAGTGTTCCTATGTTTGAGTGAATAGGAGAAATGTTCAGAATACCTTCCTCGGTTTGGCTCCCTAGTTGAGCCGTTGCGCCTTCTAAACTGCGCTTAGTTATCGGAGATAAGTGCGGCTTGTCAGGGTCGTATCTCGGAATAGCTGGAAGATCAATAGAAGAAGTAGGCTCAGATTGATAGACTTGGAGCACTTTAGAGCCTGCTTCATGATGTTCAACTCCGGATCCTTCTCCAACGTCCATATATTTAGTAGCAAGCATTTCCTTTTCGAGAGCAACGATAGTGTCGTGGAGGACTTTTGGCTCATCTCCGACAAGTATTTTGATTTTCCAGTTCGAAGTTGTCAATATTTGAAGTATTACGGTCCACCTTCTCATCTTCTACCAGGCGCCTCCAGGCCTTATACAGATGGAAGGGATAATCTTCGAGCCAGCTGAGATTGCGGTGTCTTAAGACGTTGGCATTGTAGGTAATCAAGAGATCTTCAATCTCATTTTCCATCTTGGCCTTCGCCGCTTTAACTTCCCCCTCAATCCTCGCATCGGCTTCGTGAGCCTTTAAAATTGCCGTATCCCTTTCATCCTTTAGCATCACCGTCTGTTTGCATGCTTCTTGGGCAGCTTTGTTGGCGTCATCCTTCTCCTTGATGGCCTCAGCAAATTTCACCTTTAGCTCCTCAAGCTCTTTGATCGCAGCATCTCTTTTGGCCATAGTAGTTGTGTTTCGATGGCCATCTCCTCAACCAAAGAAAAATGCGTCCGTTGCATTTTTTCCATAGACTGATTTGCCTCATTGGCTCTCTTATTGGCCTCCATTTTCGACTTCCTTGAAGATTCGGCCTCATTGTTAAGCACTTGTACTACACGGTCCTTCTAAGCGAGATCTTTCTCTAGTTTCTCAATTACTTTTGCCCGCTCGAAGGATACCGCTGAAGCCTTTTCCGCAGTCTTCACCCACTCCCGGTACTGATTGTAGACATCGTGCACATAATTATGTACCGTCGTTTCCACATCATTGGGAATTCGCTTCAAGTTTGGGGAAAATGGAAGCCATCGAAGCAGATATTTGGAAGTCAGTTGTTAACTTAGCAATTCTGATGGCTCCCTCCCCTGTAGGCTCCATAGCAGTTGGTGCAGTGACAATGGGAGCTTCTGCCTCTGTTCTACAGCATTGATTGCCGGATGTCGAAGTATGGGAGGAACTACTTGGCGTGCAGACGCATAAGGTTTCTTGCCAGAGCCTGATGGTTTCGAGGGACCTCTGGGTGGTGGAGATCGCGAACGGGAACGACGCCTACTTTGATGTTGCCTCTCCCTCTCCCTTTCATAACGATCACGCTCCTGGCTGGAGTGGTGGCCACGATCATGGTCTCTTTCAGATTCATGCCTATGAGATTCGGAATATGAGCTGGAAAAACGGCACACAGAACGTAGACTGTCGAGCATAGATCCCTGTCTCACCATCGTATCTGTAAAATTAAAAGAGAAGCATAATTAGTATCTCCAGAGATTGAGAAACATGTGATTAGAAGTTGTGTGGTGCCGTGAAGTGTGTGCATGCATGTGCAAACCCTATAACCAACTGATTGTGGTAGCCGTGCTCGTAGGAGTTGGCTCCCCTATATCTAAATCACTTTGAAGCCCCTCTAATCCAAGGTCTTGATATGAAGTCAAGTTGTCTGGAATAGGGATAGCCGCCAATCCTTTCAATGAACTCTCCATTCGTAGAGGAGAAGTCTCCGGACTTATAGCAGTTATTACAGGCAGAGATATCTCGACAGTTTTGCATCTCATGGATTTGTAGGCAATAGTCTTGCCTTTTCTTTTCAACTCTGAAGATCGAAGACTCTGTAAAGGTACAGCTGCAGGCTCATCTCCAGCGGGCACACTCTCATCATCGCCCTGTTTAGTGATAACGACTCCGGGAGCTCTTCTCCCTCCATGCCTCACAGGAGCCATTCTGAGAACTTCCGCCGATCTAATGCTTTGGCCTCTTTCTATAAGCCCAACAACGATCAAGTTTTCGTCGGTGAGAACTTCATCAATATCTCTAAGCTCAGCTAATATCGATTGGAGAGTTCGTTCAATCTCTTTGAATCGCTCTCCTTTAGGCCGTGGGATTGAAGCTATAAAAGAAGCAAAGTATTAGACTCAGTATCAACTTAAATTACTCAATTAATCGACGAAGAATTTAGAAAACTTACGTCTAACTAGCCACCGTTTGGCAAATCCCGGTGGACACTGAACGAAGAACCATTCAGTTTTGAAGTAGCTTAATTTACTCCAGGCTCCTGCCATTACTTGGCAGTTTCTAACTGCCTCCAGAAAAGTGAAAGAAGGGTTGTCCCCGCGGCTCTTAATGTTGAATAGATATCTGATTTCTTCGACAGTAGGAGGTCGAAAGAGATGCTCCATGAAGATAATGAATAAGTTGTTGAGCAGAGTGTATCCATTCGGATGTAACTGAGACGGAGCGATCCTCAAGAAAAGCAGAACTTCCTGAATAAATTGATTGAAAGGAGGCAGCGTTCTAGCAATGCACATGAATCTATTGCAAGAAGTATACCCTTCTGGGGGATTATGGGCTCTGTCTTCCGTGCCCGGTACCAGAATATCTTCTAGAGATAGTCTGTTCCTGAGACAGATTCTACCGAGCATAACTTTAAAGACTTTGGAATGGAAAGAATAATCTGGATTCATAATAAAAGCTGCACCTGGCATCTCGTCCGAAGCGGGACTTATTACTTCAGTTGCAATCTCTAGCATTTCCATAACTGGAAGTGGAGGACTTGGGATATCCCGTGACTCGGAGCTTCTGGGATCCATAGCTATTGAACTTAGTAAAAACCATTATTAGATGGAAAGAAACCCGTGTTCCCCTCGTGATTGTGAAGTAAGTGATTGTGTTATGTAGTGTAGTGCTACCTAATACTTAAAATTTCTTCAAGTCTGAAATATGTTAAAACGACAAGACTTCGAGATTCAACTGGAGTGACCGTCATCGCTGGCCGTCACAACTGTGCCAACCTGACTTCGGAGAACAATCCATGCTAGAGTTCGTTAAGTTTTTCAAATAACACTTCCATCGACGAGCTTCAAAGGGTAGTCAAATATGTAGTTCAATAGTCAAGTTCAATTATGCAGGGCTAAGGCTCATCGGAGTCGAATGTTCGAATATGCAAAAGTCTCGTATCCATCAAAGTTCAAACTTGGATCGTTCCATAAGAAGCCCGGTTCATATCGATCAGGGAAATTAGGTTTCATATCGATCGTGAGAAACCCAGTTCGTAACGATCAGAAAATCAGTCTTCGTATCGATCACTAACTATGGCTTCGTATCGATCGTCGGCCAAGTCTTTGTATCGATCGCTCCAGATCGATACGGACTCCCACCATTCTCAATCGATACGAAGCTACTCCATCATTTCCAGATTAATACGAGCTTCCATTATTTCCAGATTGATACAAGATTCCACGTTCTCAGATCGATACGAGTTACTTCCCAACGCTTCAGTGATTCCTTCATATCCATCAACAGTTCTTCTTCCCCAAGCTGCTAAAACGCCATTGCTCCCTCCTCGACTTCACTCCGACAAAATTTCATCATCAACAACATCGAAATCGGCAATGACTTTGGTTGAGTTGGCATTAAAACTCGAGTCTCATCATTTTAGAGTGGTTTTGATCGGTTAATTACCTAGCTTAAACAATCGGTTCAAAGAATTAAGGAGTTATTCAATTTGGAGACGAAGACAGATCTTCTTTCTTGAGTTCTCTATCGATACGAAGGAAGAAAGGGAAATATAGGAAAGTGATAAATTCGGCTAAGTACAAATGGTATATACATGGGTTCGTATCCAAACAAAAAATGTGTCGTTTCCCAGTACCAAAAACCGATTGAAGCGGTCACGAATTCCATCGATACGAAGAGGCTTGTTTGTATCCATCAACCCAGAACAGTCTGGAAATTAGTATTCTATATCCATCAATGACCGGCCATCATCTTCGTATCCATCGGTACATATTCCATTAATACGAAAGGTACAACAAAGTCTTATTTGAGTCACTAAATCCCATCGATACGAAACACCCATTTCGTATCCATTTGCTCGAAGACCTAAGCTTCATATCCATCGATACAAAATTCTTCCAAGAACTACCTATTTCGTACTGATAGCCATCGATACGCAACATGCATTCCAACTTCTCAGATCGATCCAGGAGTGGATCGATACGAAGGGATACCTTAAAACAACCATCAATTATTGTTACAATTCAATTTTCACATCGATCCAAGAGAGGATTGATACGAAACTCGATCCAAGCAAGAAAACCTGATAATGACCCGTGAACGTGTAAATGTGAACAGGAGTTAGGTTAACATATGTGCATGTATGCCAAACTAACATTCAATTTTCAAAATTAGCAGGAACTAAATGCTTACCTGGTGACAACCAGAATAACGAACAACAAATCGGTAGCACTCGGCCTTGAGTTACAACAAAACACTGCATGATTATTGGCAGTCAACGGTTCAACATTTATATTGCTGAAAATCAATCAAAGGTTACATCTTTTGATGAAAAAGCAGCGACTATTCAACGAATCAGATAGAGCTTTTTCTGAATAAAAGAATGCAGCTTTTCAAAGCACGTCATGTTCGTATAAGACGTACTTTGGGGGACAAATGTTATCCCGCCTTTTGGCAAGGCCGTGACACCAAGAACTTGACTAGAAACCAAGGACAATTCGTCCCGAAGATCAGCTTTACACAGGTTCACTATGGATATTGGCAAATTTGGTCAGAGCCCGGATCAAGCTACAATTGACATGGTGTAACAAACAAAGCTATGAAAACCAACATTCCAAATTTAAGGTCAATCGGAGTTCATATGCTCAAGTTATGGATTGATCACGTTTCATGAGAAGCATGTCCATTTCGTATCCATCGACTTCGTATCCATCTGGTTCACATCCATCGACTCACTTGGCAACCATTCCTTTCGTATCCATCATCCATCATCCATCAACAAATGTCCATTTTGTATTGATCTCCCTCCATCCTTTTCGTATTGATCAGCCAATGATCGATACGAAGAGCAGCAACCATCGATCGATACGAGGAAAGCAACATAAAGCCTCGATACGAAGGCAGCCTCTAAACATCGCTACGAAGCGGCATACAAAGCATCGATACGAAAGGAGTAACACTAGACTAATATGGAAAATCATGGTCAACCAAAGGAAGCGGTCTTCTAGCATGAAACTTGGATCTTTCCTAAACTATCGCTCCACGTCATCTGATCGATACGTAGAGGGATCGATACGAAGGCTGATCGATACGCAAGTATCGATACGAACACTCCAGCCTACCTACAAAACCAACCTTGGATCGATCATAACTCGAAATCTACAAGTCCAAATGCTACCAAAATTTCACAGGAGCTTGCTTACCACCTCAAGAATGTCTCTGATCGATCTCAGCCCAAATGGGCACCATTTGGATCGATACAAACAAGGTGGGGATCGATCCCAAATGACCCCTGATCGATCTAGTAGGCCCATCCACGTGTGAGAAGGAGTATTCTGAGTTCAGGGGCAGATATTTCAGACCTACACCTATAAATAGCACTCCAATGCCAACAGAAAAAGGACTTTTTTCTAGTACGTTGTTACTCTGCCGCAACTCCATTATGACTCGAGTCTTAGAGTGTTGTGCTGTTGTAATCAGTTGTCAATCATCAATAAATAGCAAAACATTCAAAGTGGACGTAGGCTACAACGCCGAACCACTATAATTTCTTGTCCTTTTCTATTTCTGCATTCTTTTATTGTTGTGATTATTGGATTAGCCTCTTTTTCCATTTAATTTCTTCACTTTAATCTCTTCAATCACATCCGAAGAGTGTTGTGCCCAAATTTGGTACAGACACTTTGGTGCTTTCACTAAGAAACTCCATTTTTTTCTAATTCATTGGATCTACTGCCGTTATTGGATTGCTAAAATCTAAGTAGGAGATCCAGATCTATCTTCTTGTGGTTCCTTCCATTCTACTCAGATTACTTAAGATCTAGGAAAGAGCTACATCAACCATGGTGCGTACTACCAGAACTGCTTCAAATGCTTTAGATATAGAAGGAAGGGATAGGCAAAATTCCACGCAGTTGACTACCACAAGCCAGACATCAGCGGGAGCTTAAGATCCACAAGGTCCTATGACATCTGCTAAGTGGCGTGGTCTCATTTAATATTAGTAAACTGAGATGTAATAGTATTATTCACACCAGGCTTTATGTCCGAGTCGAAGTTTTTGTTTCCCTTTAAACTCTCGGGTGCTCAAAATTAATTTAAGTAGGCTGTGGGTTAAGGTTTTAGGTTTAGAATTTTGGCGAATAAAGCTTTCGGAGATGAGCAGGTGGCTGACAGATAGCTAACAAGGAGTTATAGATTATTTTGTTTATTTTCGCTGTGTATCTAGTCAGAAATGACTATATTGCTTTGATCAATAAAGGGGTACCGTCATATGTCGCTCTTGGCGTGTTTTTGTAATGATTATATTTGATCTTTACCTCGGAAACAATATGGGATTATGTAATATGGATATGAATTTGTTTTGAAATGTAATCAATAAAATATTGTTTTGGAAATCTGTGAATTTGTACATATTCAAGTGCTTCTGATATTATGGATACCATTAGCATTACCGTATTTTATCACCAGAAGTTAATACTATGGATGACTGCAGCATCTATAGCGCTTAACTTTTGGCCTTTAGATACGGGATGTTACAACTTGGTATCAGAGCATAGGTTTATGAAAAACTTTAAACTAAAATGATTTTTAAACATAATCCTTAGGAATTAGAGTAAGATTTGGGGTATGGGACAACGCTATAGTAACATACTTGTATTTGCTACATATAAGTATACTCTTTATCTCTAGTCTCCTATCTTTGTTAGGTTATTTTTCTATATCTCATGGGGGTTGAATACAAATATGGATGGTATAAGAGGAAGAGTTAACCCAGGAGAGGAAGGCACTGATGAGAATGTCAGACCTAGTACGAAGAGGACCCAAGGTCAGGCACAAGCAGAGAATGTAGGTGCTGGAGTCCTGCAATTGGATATAGGAGCTATGTATCAGTTTTTGTGCATATAGTGCAAGCTAGAATTGCAGTTGGAATGGTAGGAGAAGATGCTGCAGGGGCAGGAGTTCTAGAAGTTCCAGTAATTAAACATTACGCTAAGCTGAGCGGAGATTATGCTAAGCTTGGGGGAAGCCATTTCTGGGGACAGAGGATGCTATAGTGGTGGAAAATTGGTTATTGCACTGTGAGAGAATCTTTGTAGATTTAGGGCTCAATGATGAGCAAAAGAGGAGGCTTGCTTCGAGACAGCTTCAGGGAGCCGCTTTGTTTTGGTAGAACAGTGTGACGGTTGGTGTGGATGAGGAAACCTTGACATGGGCGGATTTCAATGGGAGATTCCTGGAGAGGTTCATGTCTGCGATGGCATAGTCAGCTCTGATCAGAAAGTTTGCTGAGGTAGAGCAGGGAGAGATGTCTATTCTGGAGTATGCTAGGAGGTTTAAGGAGTTAGCCAGATATAGGTATGCATTAGTGGATACAATAATGAAGAGGAATGAGAAGTTTATTAGGGGGTTGAAGCCTGAATTAGCAAGGGATACATTACCTCATATTAGAGATCCTTCTGATTTTGTAGTGGAGATGGCCTTAAGGCATGAGGAGATTCTTGACTCTCCAGAGAGGAGTAAGGCTAAGGAAGTCCAGGTTGGGCAGAATCAGAAGTTCTTTCCTAAGAAGGATGCTCAGAAGGGTGGAGCAGCTAAGAAGGGGAAGTCTGAGATTGTTTGCTTCAAGTGCGACAAAAGGGGAAATTTTGCCCATGAGTGTCATGCTGGAAAGGCAAAGGAGGTAGCCTGGAAGAAGAATGTCAGATGCTTCAACTGCGACCAGATTGGCCATTATAAGAACCAGTGCAAGGAGCCCGCTAAGGATGGAAAAGGAAAGGTGTATGCATTGAAGCCTACTACTTCGAAGCCAATAGCTCAGGAGAAGGGAAAGGCAGTTTGGGAGGTACGCTTCAGATTCATGGTATGTCTGTTAGTGTTCTATTTGACACTGGTGCATCACATTCTTTTATATCTAGATGTTTGATAGATAATCTTAACCTAGAACCTACATATATAGTTACTTCCTTACGGGTTGCGAATCAAAGAAGAGGATATGCTACTCTAGGGTTGAGATGTGACCAGTTAGAGTTTGACTTGTTAGATCATACCTTTGTTTGTAGTTTGCATGTGTTTTATTTTGTGGGGTTTGGAATCATTCTTGGTATGGATTGGTTAAGTGTACGATGATAGGATATTTTGCCAGGATAGGAGAATATCATTTAGGAACCCTGATTGTAGTGAACGGATAGTTTATATCGTTGAAGGTTCTAATGGAGAGGTGAATGCTTTGTTGGGTGTTATGGAGTTGGAAGTTGAGCTGAATCGAGTTTTCATGATTAGAGAATCTGCTGATGTTTTTGAGCCTGTAGTTGGATTGCCGTCGAAACGAGCCATTGAGTTTCAGATAGATTTGGTTCTGGGAGCAGAACTAGTGAGTAGGCCGCCAAGCAGGATGACCCCTACAAAGATGAGGGAGTTGAAGATGCAGTTGGTGGATTTAAAAGGCAAGAGCTTTATCAGGCAAAGTAGTTCACTTTGGGAAGCAGCCGCAGTGTTTGTTAAGAAGTCGGATGGATCGTTGAGGCTATGTATCGATTATCGTAAGTCGAATGAAAGGACGATAAAGAATCGATATCCATTGCCGAGTATTGACGATTTGTTTGACCAGTTGAATGGAGCTAAGGTATTCTCGCAGCTGGATTTGGCGACATGTTTCCATCAGCTCAGAGTAGCAGAGGTTAGTATACCTTTGACGGCGTTTAGGACTAGATATGGGTCGTACGAATGGTTAGTTATGCCGTTCGGACTAACTAATGCGCCAACATTCTTTGTGGACTTGATGAACCAATTTTTCCGAGAGCACTTGGATTGGTTTGTATTGGTTTTTATAGATGATATCTTGATATACTCTAAAGATGAAAGAGAACTTGAAGTTCATCTTAGAGTAGTGCTTGAGACGCTGAAGCAGCATCAGTTGAAGGCGAAATTTTCGAAGTGTCATTTTTGGAAGAAGGAAGTGAAATTTCTTGGTCATGTAGTCTCAGAGAGAGGGTTATCAATAGATCCGACTAAGATTGAAGCAGTGAATAGTTGGAAGAGATCTGAGACAGTGACGGAGATAAAGAGTTTCCTTGGGTTGGCTGGTTATTATCGGAGGTTCATTAAGGATTTTTCGCGGATAGCGGCACTTATGACCAAGCCAACGAGAAAGGATGTAAAATTTGTGTGGACCGATAAGTGTAATGAAGCATTCCAGAGTTTAAAACACTCATTGACTCACGCACCTGTGTTAGTTGTTCCAGAAGGGAATCGGGATTTGGTGGTTTATATAGATTCGTGTGGAACATGATTAGGTGTTGTGCTGATGCAATGGAGTAAAGTGATTGCCTATGCTTCTAGACAGCTTAGACCGCAAGAGGTCAGATATCCAATGCATGATTTGGAATTGGCTGCGGTAATTTTTGCATTGAAGGTGTGGTGACATTACCTTTTGGGAGAGAGGTTTGAGTTATATACAGATCATAAGTCGTTGAAGTATTTTTTCTCTTAGAAGGAGCTGAACATGAGACAATAGAGGTGGTTAGAGTTTATTGCCGCTTATGATTTTGGGATTGAGTGCACACTGGGGAAAGGAAAAAGGTTGCAGATGCACTTAGCAGAAAACACCAAAATGCAGTGTTGGTGATGATTGCTGACCGGAAAGATTTGGAAGTAGTAGCAGATTGCAAAGTGCAGTGGAGATCCGAGGCTGGGTCTAGCGGAGAAACCGTAGTGTTATCTTGTTTGGAAGTTCGACGATTAATGATCGAGAAGATTGCTTCTAAACAGGAAGAAGATACAGTATTAGCTGAACGGATCAGGAAGTTAAGAGATGGAACCGAGAGCGATGACTTGAAATATTTCAGTCTTGACCAGAATGGGAGGTTGAGAAAGAAAGGAAGATTATGTGTTCCGAGTGTAGGAAACATAAGGAAAGAAGTCTTGGAGGATTACCATCGTTTGAAGTTCTATATTCATCCAGGAGGTACTAAGATGTATCAGGATACGAAGAGAAGTTTCTTTTGCGAAGGTATGAAGCGGGATACTGGCTTATGGCTAAAGCAGTGCTTGAATTGCCAGCAGGCAAAGGCTGAACACTAGAATATTTCAATCGATTTGATTGACGGGTTGCCAAGGTCGAATAGAGGAAATGAAATTATATGGGACATAGTGGACAGACTAACCAAAGAGTGCCCATTTTATTCCAGTTAAGTCAACCAGAACGGCACCTTTTTTGGCAAAGTTGTTTATGAAGACTGTAGTTGGACTGTATGGAATTCCTAGTAGCATAGTAAGTGATAGAGATCCCTTATTCACTAGCGAGTTATGGAAGAGTCTATAGGAAGTTTTGAGAACCAAGCTCAAGATGAGTACCTCTTACCATCCGCAGACTGATGGGAAAATGGAAAGAGTTAACAAAGTCTTGGAAGATTTGTTAAGAGCTTGTGTTCTAGATTTCGGGGGATCGTGGGAAGACCATCTGCATATAGTCGAGTTTTCATATAACAACGGTTATCAGACTAGTGTTGGGATGGCACCGTTTGAAGCTTTGTATGGAAGACCATGCAAATCTCCCGTATGTTGGTTAGAGGCCAGGGATAGATTGGTTCGACGGACCAGACTTGGTCAGAGAAGCTGCAGAAAAGATTGAGGTCATTCGAGCTAGAATGAAGGAGGCTTAGTCTAGGCAGAAGAGTTATGCAGATAAAAGACGGAAAGATTTAGAATTCTCAGTTGGACATCAAGTTTTCGTTAAGGTGTCACCAATGAAGGGTGTGATCAGATTTGGGAAATCAGGAAAGTTAGCACCGAGATTCGTTGGACCTTTTTCATATTGTTGAGAGAATCGGGAAACTCGCATATAGAGTCGAGTTACCGAGCAGTTTGGCAGAAGTCCATGATGTTTTCCATATTTCTCATTTCATAAAGTGTGTTAGAGACTCGGAGACTACTATTTCACCGACTGTGCTATATGACTTAGTGGTAGGACCGGACTTGACTATAGTGAGAAAGCCGATCCGTATTGTTGCAAGGGATGAGAAGAAGCTTAGAACCAAGATGGTCAGATTAGTCAAAGTCCAGTGGAGTAACGATGATAGGGACTGTACTTGGGAGATTGAGAGTAGAATTAGAGATACTTATCCTGACTTATTTGATGGTATGTTTTACCTCTTTGATTGATGTGTTGTGTACCTTATCATAATTTCGAGGACGAAATTCTATAAGGAGGGGAGTTTGTAACACCCCATATTTTTGGTAACATTATTTAGGATATTTAATTAGTTAAATTAAATTAAATAATGTGTTGATTAGGGGATTGGGATTTGATTTTTATTAAGGGGTAGCCGTGCCATTTAACCAATGAATTAAAATAAGAGTTAACATGAAATAGAGGAGGGGTAAAATAGGAAAGAGGCCATTCCTATATCCTCAAAATTTTGGCCGTGTATTACACTACATGTCCATTTCATTTTATCAAATTTTTTAAAAAAGAGGCCGACCACCATTAACAAGAGAAAGAGGAAGAAGATTAAGAAAAGCTAAGGAAGAAACTAATTCAATTCAAATCCATTCACATCTCAATCTCTTTAATCTCTAAAGCTAAGGTGAATAATGTTTACATCTCATATTTATTTTTTTCGGTTTTAAGATGAAATCTAAAATATTTTGCATTGATTTGCCATGTTTTTGAATGATGGAATGATTATATATATTTGTTGATGATTTATGGTTGTTCATATAGATTTTATGACATGTTTTGATATGAGAACCCTATTAAATGACATCCAAATGCCTGGCGAATATTTATGTAGACCAGAATATTATTTTGGGGGTGGGTTTTAATTTTCAGAATTTTTGTGGAATTTATATGAATTTTCTAGTAAAGAAAATGTTAATTTGGGTTATAAATTATTTACGGTTAAATAATAAAAGGTTTGGGTCTGAAATTTTATATGTTGGAAAACATATTAAAAGAGATTTTCTGGAATTTTTGTAGAATTTCCTAAGTGTTTTAATAGGTATATAAAATTATTTAAGGTATGGGACTTAAATGTTTTATATATTTAAAAGGAGAAGGGGCTTTTTACAAATAATCCATATAGTTAGTTCTGAAAATTGCAGCACTTTTTAGTGGTAAAGAAAAGAGGCAACCAATCAAAATTAGACACGTAAAGCAGGTTGGGTGAAAAGAACTATTTGCTACATGCTTTTTACTGTTTCGATGCTTTCGACACCAAGTTCCGCCTCCTTAGCTTCGCTTCCGACACAGCCGAAACCAATGCACATGGTATTAGGGAACTGGTACGTAGTGAATTGGATGTAGGCGGAAGGTATGGAGTCGAAACTAGGGGTTCCGAAGGGGCTGAGGCATAACTTTGATTTTAAATTTAAAAAATGCGCCTGCTTGCTTTTGACTAAATGGCTTTCCACTCGGTTAGCTTTCGACTGGGTTTAATGGATTTAAAGAAATGGTTTTGATTGGGTTATGATTTTGTTTTTAATGATTGCTTTCGACTAAGAAGCTTTCGCCTTAGTTGGCTTTCGACTAGGTCAAGGGGATTTTGGGTTGCGCCATTGTCTTAAACAATTGCTTTCGACTATGTCCAAACCTTTTGCTGTCGCCTTTTACCTTTCGACCCAGATGGTTTTGAAGGGGTACTTTGTTTCTAAAATTTGGCCACTTCTCCAATGCTTTCGAAGGGATGGTTTCGACGCCATCACTTGTTTACGTATGAAATGGTTTCGAAACAGATGCTTTCAACTTAAATGTTTTAAAGACCCTTTTTCTATGATTGAAGAAAAACCCAAAAGGTTTCGACGGAGATAGTTTTAAATGGTTTCGAAACAGATGCTTTCGACTTTAATGGGTTTCTGATCCTTCTGCTCTACTTGAAGGCATAATCCAATGGGTTTCGACCAAAACAGTTTTCAAAGGTTTCGAAGGGGTAAATTTTTGAATGGTTTTGAAAGGTTTCCACATGTTTTAAATTGAACCCAAAGGCTTTCTAAAGGTTTAGTATTTTAATGCTTTCGAAAGAGTTTTAGTGAATGGTTTCGAATGGGTGGTTCCCCAGGGTTTTGAAAGGGTTGAAAGGAAAGGTTTTTCCTATGTTTTCGAAAGGCGATATTTAAAGGTTTTAAAGAGGGATGTCTAATGTTTTGAAGCTTTCGAAGGAAAGGCTTTTAATGGTTTCGAAAGGGTTACTTTCAACGGTTTCGAAAGGGTAACTGCAATGGTTTTGAAGGGGTTATCTTCAAGGGTTTCAAAAGGGTGTTTAAAGGTTTTGAATGTATTAAATAGGCAATATAACCTAAGTATTTTCAAGTTAAAAGGGTTTTAACTTATTTTTGAAGGATAGCCAATCCTCATTAAAATTCATCAACATTATTTTGAGTAAAGTATATATAACATGGCAAAATAGCTTAGAGTAAAGCTAAGAATATATTTTTCCTTGTATAAGTATGATTTAAAAGGTTAAATCATTTTGAAAAGGTTTTCAAGGAAAAATATGAAGGGTAGTTAACCCCAAGAAAATGATTTGGACAGATAGTCCATTTTGATTCGGACAGTTAGTCCAGTTTGCGGACAGTTAGTCCAGTTTGCAGGCAGTCAACCCAGTTTTCGGACAGATAGTCCATTTACTACTTATGGACAGATAGTCCATTAGTTACCTGATTATAACTTAACAGACTTAGCTATTATTATCATTATTATATCATTTTAATTAACCAGTTTGGTTGTAGGAAAGGATTTGCAAAATATATGTTTTAAAGAGAATATTAGTGAGGGGAAACCCATTCCGCTAAGCGGCGTGGTCTCACTTAATATCAGTAAACCGAGATATAACAGTATTATTCACACCAGGCTTTATGTCCGGCTTGAAGTTTTTGTTTCCCCTTAAACTCTCGGGTGCTCAAAATTGATTTGAGTAGGCGGAGGGTTAAGGTTTTCAGGTTTAGAATTTTGGTGAATAAAGCTTCCGGAGACGAGTAGGTGGCTGACGGATAGCTAATTAGGAGTTACAGATTATTTTGTTTATTTCCGATGTGTATCTTGTTAGATATGACTATATTTCTTTGATCAACTAAGGGGGCATCGTCATATGTCGCTCTTGTTGTATTTTTGTAATGATTATATTGGATCTTTACCTGGGAAACGATATGGGATTATGTAATTTGGATATGAATTTGTTTTGAAATCTAATCGGTAAAATGTTGTTTTTGAAAATCTGTGAATTTGTTCATATTCAAGTGCTTCTGATATTATGGATACCATTAGCATTACCATATTTTGTCACCAGAAGTTAATACTATGGATAACTGCAACATCTGTAGCACTTAGCTTTTGGCCTCCAGATATGGGATGTTACAGAGTTGACCAAAATTTTGCTTGACTGTCAGGGGTGAGGAGAAGTTTTGTATGAGGCAGCAAATTATCTCAAATTTTCGTCATTGTTTTCCATACTCAGCTATGTGCCTGTTTTGAAGCAGCTAGCCATATATCATCATCTTTTAAGTTGTATTTGATACAACATTCAACCCACAACATTTTGGACCTAGTTATAAGATTCCGAAAGTGCTTAGACAAGCCAGCTATATTCCAATTCTTCAAATTTTCAATGCCTTACCCTCCCTTACATTTAGGGAATTCCACTTTTTTGAAAGCTACCGGAGACAATTTTTTTTGTATGTATACATCCAGACCATAATAATTTTATCATTGCTGATCTTATCATTGCAATTAGTTTAGAAGGCAGAAGAAATGTTCTGCTTCAATAGACTGTCATTGAGAGAATAACTGCATTAATTATTACAAGCCTGCCAGGTCGGGATATGAAGCAGTTTTCCCTTCTAGTGAACACAACAGTTATTTTTTCATATAGAGGGACACATTGAGTGATAGAAATTCTCTTAGTTGCAAGAGGAATCCCTAAGTAAGACATATTCGATTTAAGAGGAAGCATACTTGTGATATTCAAGCATTCAGAGATCTGGTGATGGGACAGACCAGCTATTAAAATGTGTGATTTCTGAGAGTTTGTTTGGAGGCCCGTAAATTTGTAGAAGGAGGATAGAGTGTTCATTATTGTTAGGAGGGGCTGAGCAGTCGGTTCGATGAATATTAACAAGTCATCTGAAAAGGCTAAAGAAGTTACCATAGGCATTCTACATTTAGGATGCAACTCAAAAATTTTCATTTCAACTTGCTGCCCAAGAGCCAATGTTAATGTATCCATGATTATAATAAACAAGTATGCTGAAATAGGGTCACCTTGCCTCAAACAATTATTGCCTTTGAAATAGCCAATAGTATGAGCATTGAATACAAGAGTATATCTGACAGATAAGATACATTAATATATCCAATGTCTGAATTTTTCCAGGAAATTCATCCTATTTAGAATGCTCATCAGGGCTGACCAGTTAACAGTATCAAAAGCCTTTTTAGTGTCTATTTTTAGCATTGCTCTAGGAGAAATATTAGGAGAGGAGTACCCATTCAATAATTTATGTGTTAGGATGACATTGTCAAGGATGCTTCTATTGGGGAGGTAGGCAGCTTGATTAGATGATATCATGGTTTGAAGGACATTTTTGAGTCTAGAGGCTATGATCCGAGATATGGACTTATATATGACATTGCAGTACGTAATTGGTCTGAACTGGGATACATTAGTTGGATTTGCTGTCTTAGGAACAAGTGCAAGGTTGGTTGAATTTATGGAGCTAAGCATTTTGCTTTTGTTGAAAAAAATTTAAACAACTTTAAGCACATCAGAAGATATTATGGACCAGACTTATTGTTTTGGAAATTTTAATATTTTTATTATGTTTAGAATATTCAAGAAATGACTTTTGATATATAATACATTAAGGTTTGGAGACATTAACCCCAACGGGTATCATTTGGGCCAAAACTACTTTAGACCAAAAAACCTGAATATTTGCTATAAATATGAGGTTATCTAAATCATTGCCTTCATCAGATCTAATTCTTCTCTATAACCTTGAAATCCTCCCTAGTACGTCTAAATGATAGACAATTATCTCTAATTAATTACAAATTATTTCTAAAATTTATAATAGCCTGTTGAAACCGGACTAGGCGCAGCGGAAGTTATGGGTGAATTTCAAATATTTTTCCCTATTGGATCTTTTATTGGGCATATGAAGTCTAACTGAATTAGAACATTTCTAAATTTCATTTAAATAAAATCATTTATTTTATTTAAATTCAAATATATTAAGATATGAAATTAATTTTGTTTGATTTAGGTTATACATAAATGTATCATATACATATATGTGTGAGTGCATGTGTAACATAATAATCCGTGAAAGGTATAATATGCCCATACGTAAATGCTGGGATTTACATCGCAACAGACATATTAGCTCATTTTGTATGTCATGTATGTTGTATAAATATGTGCATGTATGTGTTACAAAATACACACACACATATATGTATGTATAAATATATCATATATAATATATGAACATAAAACTTTTATATATAGATATATATATATATATATGCATACATATATATATTGGAAGAGAGAGAACAATTATTAAAAATTATTTATAATTCAAAATTAACTTAGTTTTGCAAACATAATAATTTTAGTATTTTAATATGTATATATTATGAATAAAATAATGTTTTCATCCATAAATAATTAACATAAAATAATCTATTGATGAAAATTCAAATTTTATAGTTTTCGAAAATCTAGGATCATAATATAGAGGTTAGGAAAAATCTGGAGATTTTTCAAAGTTGAAATATTATTTTTTTAAAACAAATATATCGATTTCTACAATAATTATTTAATATAAAATAATATATTATTAAAAATTCAAATTTTAAAATTTCAAAAATTCTAGGATCATGAATGAAAGGTTACAAAAAGTTTTAAAGAATTTTTCAATTAAATTATTACTTTTAATAAATCATAAAAATAGTTTTTCCGAAATAATATTAATTATTAAAAGTAATAAACTTTTTTGAAAAATTTCTAAATTTTCTCTATATGTTTCTGAAATGATATAATATTTAAAAAATATATAAAATTGAATTTTTAATGTAATAATTATTTTATATATAATAAACAATTCAAAAATTCAATAAATGTTAATTTAAAAATATGAATATATGTATGATAATTAATTTTCGAATTTGTAAATTCATATTATATATAAATAAGTGTACTTATTTTTTTATATCATATGTATATCTTATATATGCATATATGCTATTATAAGGGAGAAATATACACTAATATATATATATATATATGTATATGAATTTATTAATAAATATATATAAAACAATTATTAATGACAAAAATTGATTTTGTACAGTAAACAACATTTGTCTATACATAAATCAAATACTATAATAAACAAATTATGCGCATAACCAAACTGATTTGTGACAACCACATCTACTTATAAAAATATCGCCTAACTAAACATATAGTAGCAATATATTTAAACAGATATGAAATTGCTCATTATAGGATCATAGAATATAATTTAATTACTGTAATATGAATTAAAATTACCAATTTAATGATGCATTTGAATCGACGTTGAAGCAATGACTTCCCTTCCTTTTACTGTTCTTGCTTCGTCAGATTGCAAGTCCAGAATCACCGACCTCTAACTATCGAATAGTATTATTTTAATTTGAAATATATTTGAGAATTTTGAATTGGATTGAGAGCTATATTTTAATCAGCAATGTAGAAGGTAATGGCGACCAAAAAAAGTTCATCATTATTTTTAGAGATACATACATACATACATACATATGCATACATACATACATATATAGGGTTGTATTAGAGAGAAATGAGGAAAACCTTTTTACCCATTCTCACTTGATCTCAACCCATTATCTCCAAGCCAATTCCCTATGTTTTAGCCGCCCATAGACCTTACCAAAACCGAAATTTTGCAGCCCTAATGATGTGCCTTAAACCCATCTAAGCCCAAGCCAAAATACTATGTAATTAAATCTAATTAAATCGCTTGTCGATATTGTATATCGATCAATATATTTATAACTGTTTTAAATATATATAACATTATTTATTTCTCAAATCATATTCAAATTTTATAATTAATATTTCACAAATATTAATTAATTTAATTAATTTATAAGAATTATAAACTAATTAAATCATTCGGTCTTAAGGGAATTCATCATTTCGGCTGTGTAACTCTTGGGTGTAAATTTGGTCAGCGATTAACATCGAACTATTCTAATATTAACGTTCACACGTCACTTAGCAGGTGGTGTGACATTATGGCCAAATTTATCGCTTACTCATTTTCGGTAAAAATCCAATTTTAGTTTAACAAGCGTTACCCGGTTGTGACATTTGTTTACACCAATTCTCTTCGTCAAAATATATCACTTTGGACTTATGGAATTTGGTAATGGTCAAAATTCCAAACTCATCCACATTCAACTTCATAGTCCAAATACAAAGTCCTTGGTCCAATAATAACAATTATTATTAACCGAAATGCTCTGGCCAGAGACTTTGACTTTGAGTTGATTGTGATACTAACCGCATATAACTGAGGAGATGAATCCTCTCTTGAATAGTGTTTCACTTCCAATACTTCCACTCGACCCAACTATAGTCACTCGATGGACGCCATGCCATGATTTGGCTATAATCAAAGCGGAGCTTTCATATTGAAGATCCATGGTATTCTCAAGTCGAGAGAACTGTGTAAATCAGTCACATCGATATTTTCTGTTTGACCTTAGTTATATTATCCAACAGAAAACTATCAAGTGAGTCATTCCATAGTTATCCAATAACTATTGGTACGTAACGCCTAGGTGCCCCCAACAGTCATGAGTAATATACGGCCCAACATTTGGAGAGCGTTATGTACTTCAGTCTCAACAAATACATCGATATCCAGTCTCGATGCATCTTAACTAGGAACATTTAAAATGATATATTTGTTTCGTTGTGATAAATTACTCACGATTACAACCCTTTGTAACTACTATCACAAAATATACCATTTATGGATTTTTCTATTGAATATACTTTTAATTAAGTTAATTAATTAATATAATCACATTATATCAAGTATATAACAGGAAGAAAATACCTTTTATTTCGAACAAGATTGGTCAACGAGTTAGATATATGCAACAAATTACATAATTTCCCCTAGGGCATACCCCTAACTCTATCAATGCCAAACCTCATCGAACTAAATAATAAATTGTTCATCTCAACGGGGTGAAGAAATGGGTGTAGTCAGTTTTTTCATTAGGAACTTCTGTTGATCGGAATTTGACTGAAACATTCTCAGTCTTAGCAGTAATTCAATGGTGCAAAAAAACAAAAAGGCGATAGGAGGGTACCATTATGTAAGGGATGACAAAGGGAGTTCGTCCATGGTGGTCCATTGCTTGGATGGTGGTCAGGTCGGCCATAAAAATCCAAAATAAGGGAAAGCCCTAAGCTGTAATGCTCCTCCTAGGAGGTGTTTCAGGCAACGGGACCAGCGCATAACAAGCCTCTCGTTTAAAGGAGAAGATTGGTGGGTGGTGGTCATATCTCCGCATGTGGTGAGAGAAAACATAAGCCAAATTTGGTATTTTCGTGGTCAACAGGGTTCTGAAGCTGACGACAAATGGTGATGTGTTTTTTCATTTAAGCCCTCTTATATTTTATTTACAAAATAAACATTATGTCTTCTAAACACTAAAACATTTGCATGCAGCTTTTGTTTCGTGCACATTTTGTTGCATTAGGTTCGTGGTAAAATTTCGGACATTTCAGCATATGGTTTGCTAAATTTTGGAGCTGTTTTTGAAAGTGCCTTGGCGGGATTTAAAGGTCGTAAGCATTTATACTTTAAAATATTAATTAGGTAGTTACTGATATGTACACACCTGCTAAGATATATTACACCCCTTTTTATGATCGTTTGAACATTGTGATGTTTTCGATACGATATATGTTCTGCTTTGATTGTCTATCTCTATAATTGCTGCATTGATGAATGCCGGATATTTTATAGTAATTATTCGTAGATTTGGGAAAAATAATTAATTAATTACGAATAAGTAAAAAAAGTGTAATTATGGAGTAAATGAGATTATTTATGGATTTTGATTGATATCTGTAAACAATCATAATTTAGTAATTTGTTCTAAAACTAACATGTAAAATGTAATAAGGTTATTATTTATGAATTTTTGGTGAAATTCATTAATAATAACAAAAGAATTAATTTGAAATGAATTTGAATAAATTATTGTTATTTATAAAGTAAAGTGGAGCTTAATAACTAATAATATGATTTTCAGAAAGCAGTGATTATTTTGTGTGAATAATAATAAGACTACTTTGTTGGGTTTACGTAAAAATGATACTATTATTATTTAGAGTCGAAGTAATGAGAGATATTTTGCAAGTAGTAATAAAGAGATATTTTTCAAAAGTATTTTGTGTTAGATTACTGCTATTTTTAAGGTAAATAGTAATAAAATGGTTTTCGAAATTTAGCACAGAACGTTATTATTTTTGAGTTAAATAGTAACAAAGTAGGTGTAAAAGAAAATAGGACGATTTAAAGGATATTATTATTTTGATATAAAGTAATAATAGTATTGTTTTGAAAATAATTGGATGTAAATTACTATTGTTGATTGAATAATGATATCTTGAGCATCTAAAGTACTATTTTGATAATGAAGAATATTGAAGTATATTATCATTGTTAGAAAATATTGTTGTTTAGAGATAATAGAAATAAACGTGTTTTTATAACGAAAAATATTAAGATATTTCATACATAAAGTGGAACTAATAGGTTTGAGTGCACTATTTTGGATAGTTGTAGCATTTATGTTGTATTTTTATGTTTAGGTAGAATCACATTAAGATGGGTTACAAGATATTTTACCATTATCACTACATGGACGTTGTGTAGTTTATTACAGTTTTTTTGTTCCGTTGAGGATATTAATGTTTGTGTTACAAATATAGGGGAGTTATTACACATTTGATTAGTGTTATGTTGTGTTACTAATATGGAGTGCTCAGTATACATTTGATGGATTTTACGCTTACATTTACGCTATTAGTGTTGTGTTACTAATGATGGGTGATTAGCACACATATGACGATATATGGTGCCATTGAACCATTTGATGTTTGGGGTTGAATTTGAGCAATCTTAAGTTATATGATATTTACTCATTTTAATGGTTGTGTGCTGCTATATTATTGTTACCCTATATTTATAGTGTTTGATCATGGTGAGTTAATAGTATGTGGTTTTTTCTGCTTAAATCAGCTTCTTGGTTACTGGTGCCATATGGTATATGTGCCAACAAGTATTTTTTACAGGGGAAGAGCGGGAAAAAAAAACTAATGTGAGCTCGACCCCGAAAGGCCACATAAGAAGTCCTTCTTTATGTAAGCCCACCATATCCTATGAGTTGGGCCGGGGTGCATAGCATTATGGCTCAGTCAAAACTAGCCGATCAATTTTTTCCTTTTTATCTTTATATACCCACGTATCCTTAAAACTTGTAGGCGAAAGCAAAGGAATGAAGTGATGTCTTGCTGTACTCTTCATCTGTAGGTTGCATTTTTTGCATGATTCTCAAGTATTATAGTTGTATTGTTTGTAAATATAGTAATGATTGATGCAATTAGAAGTGTAGTCGATTGTAGATATTATATTTGTTGTATTGGGAAAACACTATTGAGATAACATATATACTATTGTTTCCAACATGAAGTTTTCCCTTATTTGTATACATTGTTAATTTTTGAATTATACACCAACGACCCACTATTTCTAACATTTGAGATTGGTGCGCAACGGATTTGACATTAATTTTAGATGTAAGAATAATGGGGCATCTCATTTGGTATTAGAGCTCAGGTTTAGGGATTACCTAAGACTTGGGTTAGTTTAAAATGTTCAGATTGGACTAATTTAAACCTTAGGTTGCAATCCAAAAAATTGCACCTTAGGTTGGGTTAAAGATAGGAGAGAGGGATCTTGTTGATTGGTGTATGCTCTGTGTGAGTACATATACATATATGAGATGTATGTGTAACCACCATTACCTCACCTTAAGACGATGTTTATTTATGATGACCCATATATAGGACGCAAATGTAGTATGAGTGGGGGTAGGAAGAGCATTTGTAGCCGGGATTGAGTGTTGATTATAACCCATGTTATACACATATAATGTTAAGTTGTATAATTAAAGCATAACCATAATAAACATGCTTTATTACTTAATTTTGTACAGTGCTTAATTAATTTTTTTTCCTAGGGAGCTATATAAAATAAATGCAAATGCATATAGTTGGTTTTAAAATTAATTTATGTAAAAGAAAATGTATATTTTTGAATTGGAAAGGAAGTATATGTATATTTTTAGATTTAAAGTGATTTGGTATAATTTTACATTTGTAAAATTAAATTATTTAATATGAGGAATATGATATTTTTAGTATAATAATTTTGTGAAAAGGATGATTAATGTGAAATATCATTTAGTTGGATTTTTCGTACCATCAACACCTAAGGACCAAGGAGGTAAACTTTTGTCGGTTAATTAGGTTTTAGGAGTTTCGGTTGGCTTTTTTCGAAGGCTTTAGGTAGTTGCCAGAGGTTGGTTTAAGTTTTATGAGATAATGCCGAGAGTAAAAGTTCTTAGTTTATGCCGAGAGTTAGTAATGTGGGTGAGCTAAAGAGAAAAGCAAGAAAGCAGCAAAGCGAAACACCTCTGGTTTTGCATGAAATCCTAAATCCACTTTGTTCTTTCCTTCTTTAGAATCTTATACCGAAGCTGAAAGGGCTTTACAATGCTAAGCAAGCTATACCAACCATCAATGAATTTTTACAAAAGCTCTATATAGGAAAGTATGATTTTGTAACTTAGCATCTGTATTATGCTCTACCAAAAGTTCTGTTTTACATTAGGATCCGTGCATATTTATAGCTATCTTGAGTGTGTGTGTGTGTGTAGATCGATGGCACGGCTTGCACTATTGAGTTAAAAGATTTGATTGCTGACAATTGGAAATGATCGAACTTTCTTTGGATAAAGCATGTTGATTGATGATGTGTACTTTATAGGTTCTTTCTTTTCAGCTATATCAGGAATGTAAACGTGGATCGTTGAGATTTCATAGTATCATAGTACTGCTGCATGTTCTTTTAGGTTTATCTTGCTTCCAAAGCTTTATTCCTTTGGAATATTGTTCCTTTAGGCTTTCGGTTTCCAACTAATAGTCTCCTATAGAAAAAGGATTTCTTATACCATTTATGTAGGCAATGAGGTGGGTTCAGTTATATGCAGCCATTTGGCCCAAAAGTGGCTACATACCTATTTAAACATCGTAACACCTTTATTTTTCAAACCGTAAATCCAAATCTATCAAAGTTATATACCAAACTAATCAGCTCAGAAAGCCCTTTGCATTGGTTGTAAATATGATACCTAATTCACCCTTTAATCAAATATCCATATTTTGATTAATTTAATTTCAACAGTGTCTAATTTACAGGTCGTTGCATTCTTCCCCTTTAATGAATTACGCCTTCGCAACCTCAAATACGACCCTCAACTAAATCAATAAAGTCTAATTATGAGTCTAATTATAAAATATAGGGAAGTATATTGATCATAACTAATTATTTATTAACTGATATACGACAGTCGCATAACACCATCGATCGCAACACAATAAAATCCTTTTACAATACTAAATTCAACACACATGTTATGGTGACACGTTTTTTTCCTCAATCATGCAATATAAACAATAGTATGTAAAAATAATACTCCCTCAAATAAGGGTGAAGCGATCTTGACCATAAATTAACTTTGTCCAAAGTTATCAAGCATCTTGAGAATCCAAACATAATTACCCATAACAAAAGTACATGACATAACTTAGGCTAGTCCAAACTTGCATGCACAAAAAAATAAATATACAAACCTCAAAATTAACATAGCTCATCAAAATAAAGTGCACACACCAAAAATGGCAATGTCATAATATCATACCAATAAATAGCTCAAGTATGTTAATCTATACGCTGACTACACATCCATTATTCTATATATAACTTCAAAACTATCAATGAACATCTTCATAGTCTCATCCTTAACATAATCGGTGTACCATCTCATACATACACCAACCAAGATAATGTATATGTCAATTCATTGCCACATCTTTAAAATAATATTCCAGTAGCATCAATCTTTGATTCCCAGACCCATACATATAGTAGTAAGAATAAACCATCATTAAGATATCTTACTAAGCACATTTGGATATATAGTAACTTGTTTGACCATCACTAAGGTCAGCAACTACTTAACACAATAAGCTTACCAATGTCTGAAGTAGTTCCTTGCCATTACTAAGGTGAACTAGACCATCACTAAAGACCCATAACAAACACTCCTCTCCATTATTAAGGAAAACTAGACCACTACTATGGTCTTGTATCGAATACTTCTCGCCGCCACTAAGGTCTTGTACCAAACACATATTGCCACCACTAAGGAGAACTAGACCACCACTATGGTCTCGCATCACTCGCAAAGATGCCATTAGATATAGAATAACCTGAATGACCAACACCAAGGTCATAAACACACCATGCTGCGATTAGATCGGTGCTTGATCACCTACCATCACTAAGGAATTGCCATCACCAAGGCAAGCCAGACCATCACTGAGGTAGAGGGTGCACAGGTGAACACTATCACACACCCTTGCTCCATGAGCACTTATCAAATCTTAGAGTTATCCATGACCACTTGGTACTCATCTAGATCAAGCCCACTTTGTTCAATTCTTCGGATCTCATCAAACATCAGATTCCACAATCCTTTTATAGTTACTCCTTAAAGACAGGGATCACTCACCCAAAGTACCAAATACTGAACTACTAGCCATTTGTAGTGACGAGAATTCTAATGCATCTTTAAATCAAAATTATTTACCAAAATATTTTCAATTTCAAATCAAAGCTTCCATGTTATTTTTAAATTAAAATCCAATCTAAAAATATCGTTATCGTTTTATGAAATATTTTTTCAAAGCATTGTCATCATTATTTTTTCAGAATCATAAAATAATTTAGAAAATATAATTTTATAAAAATTTCAAATTGCATAAACACTAATGGAAGTTGATAGTTACTTGTACAAAAATACTTTTTGATCGTCTCACCTCCTATGTCACGTAGTCTAGTCTTACAGCCTCAAATAGGGTTTTCCAAGTAAAATATCTTTTCGATAAAAATATTTTTTAACAAACACCTCCATAACTTGTTATTGCAATCATATATTTTTCTTTTTGTACCATTTACTTCCAAATCAAATTATCCTCATCTCTGTAAAATATTTTCTGAAAAATTTTTAAAACTAAATATTTCATGTACATATTTTCTCAATAATATGTTTCCTTATATATTCTCAATAAAACACCTTTTTCACACTAGGCAATTTTCCAATAATCCTTAACCTATAAGTTTTTTCCTTTCAAAGCATCATTTTTCAAAGACTACCCTTTAAATAAAGGTCTTTATAACCGAAATTAACTGTCAAATAAAAATTTTCCCAAAATCAAATATACTTTTTACTCATATAAAGATTCTCTTGCTTATTTTACTCCAAAATATTTTTCTGAAATAGAAAATTTTCCATTAAAATATTTTCAAATATTCTCTTCAATAAACTAATTCCTCAAAATATTCCTGCATAATAAATATCTTTTCTAACAATAGCTTTTCTGTAAAAGATCTTAAAAATAAATCTTCCTTGAATCATATAGTCTTTATTTTAGAGGACACTATAAAGTGTTTCTTTTTTTTCAATTAAGGGCTCTCACCAAATATTCCCAACAACATACATTTAACAATTTTTTTAAAAAAAATCATGATACTTCTATCAAATTAGTCTTTCCACAAAACATCCTAGTGAAATGAATACTCCATAAACCTTATATTATTTATTTGTAAAATATTTTTCAACAAAATATTTATGTCTTCTCAAATAATTTTTTTAATAAATTCCCATTGATATTATACCCTTATTAGAGCATTTCCAAATCATACCATTGTTTTAAAATACATTCCGATATATGTGGATATTTTTTTTTCAAAGGATGTTCTAAAATCGAAAGAAAATTTAGTCAAAATATTTCCATAAAAATAATTTCTGCCAAAATATATATTTTTCAAATATTCTAAACTGGATATCCTTTCACAAAGCACTTTTAAATAATTTTTTTTACAGTAGTCATTTTGCTTACTAAACATTTTCATAAAAATATTTTATTTTTCAAATTAAATACTCCTTTCTCACCAGTGTAAAAGAAATTTTTTAAAAGTCACTTTGTGCTCAAAAATTTACATATTCCCCTTTTCAATAAAATATCTTCAAAGCCAAAAATGTATATTTAAATTTTTTTTAAATATTATTCATTTAAAATTTAGCAGTAAAAAGTAGTTCATTTATTAAGGTCGGATTTCAATTATAATCTGACATCGCAAGTTTTCCACCTGGCCATAACCAACACTTAGTCTCTACTATAAGTGTTCATCCAACCACATTCCTACTTTATTTACCTTCCATACAAAGGTATCCATAAATAAATAATACCTTAGGATGAGGTAATGTGGTTACACAAACAATCCATACACAAAAAACCTTTATTTATCCTACCTCAATACCATAATATTCTTCAAAATAATGTTAAACTTCAAAATTCCTTTTATTATACTTTTATTCCATCAGTTATCTTAAACCATCATTTTTAGTCAAAATAGTATTTTACATCAGTTTACTCTTCAAAATAATAATGTTACTATTTTACTTTAAAATAATAGTGTATACCAAAATCACTTTAATAGTTTTCAAAACCAATTTATTACAATTTATCTCAAAAATAAAAGTATTCTATATTAAACTTCAAAACTCCTTTTTACAGTTATTTGTCCTAAAATAGTAATAGTTTAATCCAAAATACTCTTAAAAACCCATCCCTACTTCTTCTACTACTACTACTACTATTATTTCCAAAATATCTTTTATTTTATTGTTCAAATAATAGTAGTAGTAATAATATTTTTCAGCAAACTCTATAAAATTAGTTATATTGTTATACTAAAAAATCATTTTATTATTTACAAAATCTCACTTAATTATATAAATAATAATAAACTCCCCAATTTAATTTGTAATATATTTTTCATTTTTATTTATGAATTTCCCATATATTCAAAAATAATAACCTTATAAAATTTCTTACATTATCTTCAGTTTAATTTGCTAAATCACTGCTATTAGCAAATATCATCCTAAATTTGTAAATAACCTTACCATTTATTTATTTATTTATTTTCACATTATCACACAATTTGTAACGACCCGTAATTTCGATAATTAAAAATAAATAATTTAATAAGATTTTGTGAGTTAATAATGGGAGAAATAAAAAAAATTGTGAATTATTAATGAAATAATAAGTAGAATGGAAGGTAATAATGTCAATTTAAGTCAATTATTAACAATTGTAATGAAAGTTCAATTAATTGAAATGATTTAAATGTTATACTTGGTTATAAATTTAATATAAGAAAACAAATGTAAATATTGAATCAATTAATGAAATAATATATAATTTATGGTAATTGAATAAAATCAGTGTTATGTAAGTAATTATGACATTTGTTGTAAATGATAAACTTACAAATGTTACTAAATGTAGAAATGGTGACAATTGTTATTTGTTACCAATTTATCTAATCGATTACAAATAAATATAAATAAATGTTGCATTAATGTGAGTTAAGACAATAACTGCAAACTGTGAATGTAATAAAGGTATAGAAATGTTAATTATATTTACAAGGCAATAATTGATGTAATAAAAAGAGTGAAACAAAAACAAATTAATAAATGAGATTTTTAAATTATAATAAAATTGGCAAAAATTTAATATAATGGAAATATAGTAGTTAATACAAATAAGAGATGAGAAACTATTATTTAGTAAGAAATGTGTAATTACCATTTTATCCAATAGTGTATAAATTTGTTTAAATTACTATTAGATAGGAAATAATTGTTCTACTTCTCATTACATTCATTTAGTCCATTTTGAAACTTAATCAACTGAAATTAATGTAATTGAAAATTTTCAATTAATAGGAGAGAGAATGCTAAATTGTAAATTAATAGGTGTAATTAAAAGTAGCTTATGTTTTGTGAAAATATAAGTAAAGTTAGATTTAATGAAAAGAACATTTACATCAAATAAAATGAATGTTTCATTTGTGAATATAGGTTTGATTTCATTAAAATAAAGAATAGAATGATTGATTTTAAAGAAAGAAATATATGTTTATTGAACTGTGTTTTAGCTTACAGATTGATTACAAGAATCGAAAAATAATCTATTTCAAAGTTATTTATTACTCTTGTGTATAAACAACAAATTTATAAACGTGTTTAAATAAACAATTGTTCTATTTTTCATCCATTTTAGTTGTCTGTTTTGAAATTTAACTTTGTAAGTAATTGCAATTAATGTAACTCAAATATTTCAATTAAAAGGAAAGAAAACGTTGATTGCAATTAATAGATTTAATAAAAGAAACACACCTTTTGTGTTAAACAAAAAGGGTGTTTTAATGGAAATAAAAGATCATTTTGGGAAAACCAAATTGAACGTTTTCATTTTTAAGGTAAGTTTTTTTATTATACGTAGATAAAAACTTAAATGCGTACAATTTTGAATATTATTTGAGTTAATGAAGTTAATTTGGTTACGTTTCAGAAAAATTGAATTTCAAAAGGTTGTGCGATGTACCTGATCCCTTCATTTCCTTTGTTATTAATTGTTGCATGAACGTTTTAAAATAGTTACCTTATTATTAATACTTAATATATTCATTTCTCCTTCTGTTTAATACCTGAGCCTAGACTTTCAGGTTGTATTTAATTCTTGGCACCTCATTTTCACGTATATAAAATTATATTATACTTTGGGTTGCAAACTTTTCCATTCCTACGTATATTTTCTTATGCATTATTAATGCTTGAAGCTTTCAAAATAAATTGTGACATTTATTTTTGCCCCTCCACCTTCATTTCCTAATTATAAATAACCTGCAGCTTATTTCTTCATTTGCGTTTTGTTAACAGGGATAGGCTTTTTCTATTAAGGAAATACCATCTACATCTAAGGGTCAAAAGGAAAGAAAGTGTTGCAAGGTACATTATCCATTTCTAATATTCCATTTAGAGTATGGTTCGATACTGGTGCATCTTATAGTTTCATTTCAGTTGATCTTGTTGATAAACTTAACCTTAAACTCATCCTTTTAAGTAGTCCTCTTTGTGTGTCGAACCCAATTGGGGGTCCGACCAATCTTGAAACTGTGATATCCCAGTTTTTTTGGGCAGTATAAATTTAATAATCTGTATTAATAATTTAATTGGATTGATAATCTTCCCTTATAATTCTAATTTAAATTGATAATTTAATCTTTTAAAAGTTAATAAATATTTAATCTGGCAATATTGATAAGATTTGATTGTTAAAATTTATAAAGTTTTAATCTATTTATAATATATGTTTTGTTATATATATTGTGAATAGAAATCTTTTTAAATAAAAGATGAATTTTTAAATTGTAATATATATATATATATATATATATATATGTATGTATATGTTATAATTTGGATTGTTTTGAATTTAATTTAATCTATTGATAAATTATATATGTATAATTTTTGATTTAAAGCTTTGTTTTAAAATTAATATTTTTCAAAGGTTAGTTTAGATTTATTCAATTGGTTTAAAAATATAAGATTTTGTTTATTTTAAAATATGATAGTTTAAATAATATTTAATAAAAGATTTATTTTATCTTGTTTTCTTTTAAAAAGTACTAAACTAAAATGGTTATAAGTGTGTATATATGGTTTTAAATATTTTTTTTTAAATATCTCTTGAATTAGAATAGTTTGTAAACATATAAAAGACATACAAAAACATATAATTAAATATAACATAAATTAATATAAAATCACATTACATAAATAAATTACTAAATTCATTTTTAGTAAATAATAAAACATAATTACTCTTTGTAATTAGAATTTAGATCTAATAATCCATTGTTTTAACACTTGTAAGGATGAGAAGGTATTGTTGTGACATTTGTCTAATTAGTAATATAACAAGTGGCAATTCATTTTCTTTATTTAAAATTTAGTTTATAAATAAATGTTTATAGAGAAACCTGGTTTCATTTTTCTTCAGTTCGAATCTTCTTCTTCCTCCATCTTCTATTTCTCTCCATCTATTCTAAAATGAAAATCAAAATCTGAAACCAAAATCAAAAGAAATTAAATTATTCCAACCTGAGATCAAAGCCTGTAAACAATTTCTCAAGACTAAAATGGGAACAGCAACTTCAACACCAGATTCAACATAAATCAAAGCATGCAGTAGGATCAACTCCATATTACAACAAAGAGAAATTCAAAAGCAAATTTAAAGTTTTCACAAATCAAATTTCAAAGCCTGGAACATGCTCTGCCCTGTTCTCTGCTCTGTTTATAGGTGAGTAAATATTTTTAAAAACAGTCTTTAAATATGATAATTGACTTGATATATGTGATGGATTGTTCTGTGATGTTATATATGTTTAAATGAATATTATCTGTGAATGCATGTTAAATTTGTGGAATGTCTGAGTTTATCTAAGTCACTGTATGCATATATCCTCTTACAGGATTTGATTTCTTTAAGAAAAAAATTCAAAATTCCAAATAGAATTAATATTAGACTTTGATATTTAAAGGAAAGTTGGTTGTTAAGGCATGATGATGATTTTTAAAAATAGTTAAGGATTTTAAATTCAACAAATAATTTTAAAAATAGGAAATAACAGTAGTGAAAAATTTATATCAGAAATTCAAGCGATACAATTTTTAGCTTCAGTTATATAATTAGATTCATATCTGAAATTGATGAATTTTGGAAATCAAATCAAGATTTTTAAGCAAGTATTTAGTGAGATATGTTGAGATGAACGAATTTGGTACTTTCGTCAATTTTAGATGATCAACGTGATGATCGGAGGTAATTTCTTGATCGAAGCTTGCTTTAGTATTGAAGATGATAGGAAAAATATAGTTGAATTTTTCAAATGTTTAAATTGTTCGTATTCGATCAAACTAGGGTTTAGTCGCTGTTTTTTTTTGGCTTCATTGTCGTGATATTGGTGAGATGTATACTTGATCGAAGGTGATCGCAAGGCATGTTGGAGAAGCTGGATGTCGAGACGAAGTTGCAGAGTGGATGGTGAGGCTTCTCGAGGTCAGAGGCGTCGTAACGGTGAAGGTTTTCTGGCCATGGCGATTTTCAAATTTGACAGAGATGCTCGATTTCGATTTGCAAAAGGATTTTGGAATCTGGGTGTGGAGTAGTGATCGCGTGGGTTCGTGTGATTGTCGAGGATCGTTGCGATGAACGTTGGTGGTCGGAGACGTCGGTGCACGTGTACGTGCACGTTTGGGATATCTGAGTACGATCGAGTTTTGGGGAAGATGAAGGCAACTCGAGTTGGGTTCGTGCAATGGGATGGTCGACTCGAAGCAGGAAGCATGGGTTTTTGTCTCGTGATTGGATCGGGGAAACTGCGAGATTTACTCGAGTTTTGGGGAAGGCAGATTTAGTTGCTCAGGATTTAAAGTTTAACAGAAATGTTAAGTTTAAAAGCAAAGTTAAACAAGTTTTTACTTGTATAATAAATTGTTTTCAAAGATTTGAAAGTAGAAAGTTTAAGTTAAAATTTTGTAAACCAAATTGAATAGTTTAATTTCAAGTTATTAAAGTTTGATTAATTTAAATGATTTAATTTTTATGATAGTTATGTTAAATTAATTTGACATGAACTTAAGAATACCTAATTAAAAATATGATTTGTTAATAAGTAAAAAGATTAATTAAGATAAATGATTTTCTTAATTAATTAAGGATTTTGAAGTATAAGAAGTTAATCAATTAATTATTTAATTAATTTTAAATAATTAGTTAATTGTTTATTTAATTTTAAATAATCACTTAATTAGGGATTAATTAAGTATAATTACTTAATGAAGTAATTAATGGTTAATTATTGGATGTAATTACTTATGGAAGTAATTAATGGAAAATTACTCATGGGAGTAATTAGCTGAGGTGATTAACGGGTAATCACTTAATGTTATCAATTAAGGAATTAATTAATATAATTGTTTTTGAGTTAATTAATTATGAAGTAATTAATTAAGAATTATTTAATGATGGAATTAATTATTTGTTAAGTAATTAATTAAGAAAGTAATCAAGATTATTAATGGAAGTAATTAGAAGATAATTATTTATGTAAGTAATTAAAAGTTAATTACTTAATTAATTTAGTTAATTAATTAATGTGATCAATTAAATGTGTTTAATTTAAGATTAGTTACTAAGTGTAATTAATTTAAAAGTAATTAATTAATAAAGTAATTAATTAGGGATTATTTGTTAAATTAAATTGATTAAAAATTACTTAATGAAGTAATTAAAGATTTATTAATTAGATTAATTAATAAAGGTTAATATAATTAATTAAAAGTAATTAATTAAGATAAGTAATTACAAATTGTTAATTACTGTTTATGATTAATTAAGACAAATAAATGAAGTGGTTGATTAAAATTAATTATTTAATTAATTAAAAGGTTAATTAATTAATAAGGATTATTTAATTAATGAATTAATCAAGGTTGATTAATGAAAGTAATTAATTTAAGTATGATTAATTAATTGTAATTAATTGAGGATTAATATAATTAATTATAATTAATTAATTAATGAAGGTTCATTAATTATTGTAATTAATGTTAGTAATTAAAGGTTAATTACTATATATGGTTAAGGATAATTACTTGAATGTAATTAAAGTATAATTAATCAGGGAAGATTAATTAAGGAAGATCATTAAGATGTTTAATTAATTAAGTTGTAATTAATTAATGATAGTGAACAGGATTATGATAATCCAAGTAATTAAAGAATAGTAATTAATTTAATTAAAGGTTAATTAAATTGATTAGAGTTAATCAATTCTGTTTAGATAATTGATTAATACTGGATGTTTGATATTGGGTGATTGGTTGATATTGGATGATTTGAATATCTCTGATATATATATGATATATGCTGCTTTGTGAGATGAATGTTGATATGAATTATCAATTGTGGTAATATGATTTATCTATCTGTTTATATCATCCTGAATAAGTTTAAATGTTTAAACCTTTAAACAACTTGGCCTTAAAAGATACGTTTTGGATTTCGATGAGACCGGGATCGGGTTTCCGTATACCGGTATTCCAGGTCTGGAGACCCGAATACCACATCGATCCAAATTTACGATAGGTCGTGAATCTCAAGTGAAGATGAAGATTCAGAGTGCAAGGGTTATTGTCGTTAACTCTGAGGGTGATTCCAAAACGAGTGTAATGAGATAATGCCTTCGGTTTCGTTCGAACCCGGAACGAACTTGTATGGATTGAATGCTTTCAGCACATCGTCAGGCGGACGGTGAGCATTCTAAGTGAGATGTTCTGATTAAAGGTAATCGTAACCTCAAGCCTCATCAATCGGGAATGGCTAAAACAGGGGAGGTGCAGCAAGGCTTCGTGGGTAGCACCCACTGAGAGCAAGATAGATCCCTGTCTAGAGGTCCCTTTTCTTTTATTCGGCTTAGTGTGTAGTTGGTCGCGCCAACTACGGGATTATCTTGTTCGGAATTATCCAGTAAGGGATGGTTCCGGCTTTGTGTTGCAGGGGAGCGGGCGTACTCCTCGGTACGGTGATCTAGGCCACGTACTGTGACGGGCGGTACCCCAGTAGCCCTGCCATTGTATGGAATCCAAACTCCAATAAGTGCCGTACGTATTAGTTGTGCCCAACTATGTTGGAATGTGAGATGTAAGCATTTCAGCTATTTCTGTATTTTACTTGAAAACCCTAGACCCTATTATAATACAATCGGATTTCCTATCAAATGTTTTAGTTAGCGTAAGGTAAAAACTTACCCATGTTTATTTGTGGGAAGTCTTACGTGATACTTTTGTTTTCAAAGGTTTTTGAAGTTAAACAGTTTTAACCCGTTTACTCACACCAGACCCATGTCTGACCCAAGTGTTTATTTTCTGTTTTATTAAACTCTTGGGTACTCAATATTGTATTGAGTAGTCGAGGGATTCAGGTTAGCTTTAACGAATTCTGGAGGAGATTTGGAGCAGGTGGCTTCAGCGTGTAGATATATTATGGTGTTTCCGCTGTGTTTGTATTGAGTCTGTATCTGTGATACTTGAGTTGTATGAATTAGACAGATGTTTATAACTGTCTAATATGTGTTGTATAAGTTGTGTAACTCTGATGTATATGATACTATGTAATATTTTATATGATATATTATATTTCATTCGTTCCGCTGTGAGTTTCTGATGTTGTTGTTCTTTCTTCTTTTCTTTCTTTTCTTCTTCTATCCCTTTCTTTCTTCATAACGATGCGTCTTTCTGGGCAAAGAAAGCCGGGTCGTCACATGTGGTATCAGAGCAGTAGGTTGAGTGAATACCTAGGCTCTGAAGTGATGTCTATCTTGAGAGCGCGTAATTGTTAGTTATATAAAAATGATTTTTTATTGTGTTAGTTGATCGGTTGAGTGGTATATGGATTCTGGTCAATACGAGTAGCTAACGTTATTGATAGGGATCTCTAAACACTTGAACCAGGCCAACGGACACAATATTGTTTTAAAGAGGTAGATGAAATAATTCTACCCAGAAATAATTTCTATATAAAAAGTATCATTTTAAATATATATATTTATGTATTTCTACCTATTTATTGGGTTACCTGTTCGGATTTTCCAATATAAGTTATAAAGGTAGATAAGGTGGTAGTGTGTGTAACACAATTACCAATAGTTGGAGTTTGAATGTTTGAGGTTGGAAGTATATATCGAGACTGTAAACCCAATATCGTCTCGAGTAAATTGGCAGTATAGTGTAAGGATTTCTCGGATCTCTGAAGGAAATCTTTTTCAAGATTCGGAGTCCATTATTGAAGTATAAGCTTGGTTGAGCTCGGGTGAGCAGATTTTCTAGAGTTGGATCTGTCGGAAGTGCAGAAGCAAGTGATGGTATCTTGGCAACTTCAGGAAGAAGCAGCTGTGTGATGAAACGCAGTATATATGGATGTTCCCGAAGGAGATGTTCTTTTTGGAACAAAATCAAGAAGGTATTGGAGGAACAGTTGATGTCTACCGCAGGAAAGACACGGCTGTATAGGAATTCTCGGATATCGAGTAAGAGAGTTTTATCTGTTTTGAAGTATGGGACTAAGGTCGATTAGTTGTTTCTTCGGACATGGTCTCATTGTTTCCCTTAAGAAGAGTAAGTTGTTGGTGTTGGTTTGGAGTCCCGAGATTCTTTTGGGATGTCTGCCATCTTGGAGGTCAGTTGTGAGGTTTGTTGATGGTCTTAGTTTGAGAAGCCTTTGGATTAGAAGTTTTTGGTTAGCTGTGGTAGCAGTGCAACTCGAAGTGTTCGGTGTGCTGACGAGGAGGTCTTTGGCTTAGCAGTGTTCCAGAGATAGAGTTCAGAAGCAGCAGTGTGAATCATTTCTCCGATGGTTCAGAAATCTTTGTGGTTCTTCTATCAGCAGTCCGGGTAGATGATGAAAGCTTTCTTGAAGGGTTAAGCTTGTTTGGAAAAGCTTAAGACTCTTTTTAATTAGTAAGAGAGAACAGTTTCTTTGGAATCTGAACTAGGTAGGATCGCAAAAGTGACTTGCGATTAGTTTGGGAATTTATCTTGGGTAATCTTTTGTGTGAGATGGAGGTTTCTCATGTGGAAGTAGGAGCTACTGAAGTAGTCAGAGATTTTCCGGATATCTTCGAGGAAGTAGAAGTTTGTCTGCATCTAGAGTTTGAGTTCCGTATCGACTTGGTTCCAGAAGCGATACCGGTGGTTATTCTGGTAGTAGGATGGTTCCTAGAAAGAAGAGTTGGTGTAGCAGCTCAGAAATTTTTAAAAATGGATTGGTCATATCTATTTTTCAAGTTTGGATTTCAGCAAATTTTGGAAGGATCATCTTGTTGATAGGATCTAGAGATCATTTTATTCTTGGTCCAGAATTGTTTCAAGAAGCATCAGCGAAGGTTAAGCTGATCAGGAAGAGATGAGGTAGCCCAGGAATCGTCTAGTGAGTTATGCAGATATGAGACAAGGAGTTTGGAATTCGGAGTTGGAGATTGGAAATTTTTTTAAGTTTTTCTCCGATTATAAAGCTATAAGATTGGTAAGTCTGGAAGCTAGCACTGAAGTATTTTGGATTTTCCCTGTGTTCTCGAGAGGAGTAGTTCTTTGTCTACAGGATTGAATGGCCAGTTTGGATAGCTGGAATTCATTCTATTTCACGTATATCTGAGGGAATACGTGAATGATTAATCATTGGTTGTTGAATCTGCAGTTCAGATGGATTTGGAAGATGAGCTATACTTGGGTGTGATCTGATATTTTGTTCAGATGAGTGAATCTTGAGAAGAGAGGAGCTCTGGATCATAGTGGTGTAGTTTGTTGAGCTTTTGTAAGAGCGAGTCTCCCGGTGATTTATATCCGGGGAAACTCTAGATAGTGTTAGTAGATCTATCCTGATTTATAGTTAGTTAGGTTTGTTTGATTGGTTGCTTTGGTTGTTAGTAACTGGATGATAGGTATGCTTTGCTATTTGAAATTAAAATCTTTTGCTGGATTATTAAATTATATTTGCTTTTAATTTCGGGGACGAAATTATTTTAAGGGGGAAGGAATGTGATATCCCAGTTTTTTTGGGCAGTATAAATTTAATAATCTGTATTAATAATTTAATTGGATTGATAATCTTCCCTTATAATTCTAATTTAAATTGATAATTTAATCTTTTAAAAGTTAATAAATATTTAATCTGGCAATATTGATAAGATTTGATTGTTAAAATTTATAAAGTTTTAATCTATTTATAATATATGTTTTGTTATATATATTGTGAATAGAAATCTTTTTAAATAAAAGATGAATTTTTAAATTGTAATATATATATATATATATATATGTATGTATATGTTATAATTTGGATTGTTTTGAATTTAATTTAATCTATTGATAAATTATATATGTATAATTTTTGATTTAAAGCTTTGTTTTAAAATTAATATTTTTCAAAGGTTAGTTTAGATTTATTCAATTGGTTTAAAAATATAAGATTTTGTTTATTTTAAAATATGATAGTTTAAATAATATTTAATAAAAGATTTATTTTATCTTGTTTTCTTTTAAAAAGTACTAAACTAAAATGGTTATAAGTGTGTATATATGGTTTTAAATATTTCTTTTTAAATATCTCTTGAATTAGAATAGTTTGTAAACATATAAAAGACATACAAAAACATATAATTAAATATAACATAAATTAATATAAAATCACATTACATAAATAAATTACTAAATTCATTTTTAGTAAATAATAAAACATAATTACTCTTTGTAATTAGAATTTAGATCTAATAATCCATTGTTTTAACACTTGTAAGGATGAGAAGGTATTGTTGTGACATTTGTCTAATTAGTAATATAACAAGTGGCAATTCATTTTCTTTATTTAAAATTTAGTTTATAAATAAATGTTTATAGAGAAACCTGGTTTCATTTTTCTTCAGTTCGAATCTTCTTCTTCCTCCATCTTCTATTTCTCTCCATCTATTCTAAAATGAAAATCAAAATCTGAAACCAAAATCAAAAGAAATTAAATTATTCCAACCTGAGATCAAAGCCTGTAAACAATTTCTCAAGACTAAAATGGGAACAGCAACTTCAACACCAGATTCAACATAAATCAAAGCATGCAGTAGGATCAACTCCATATTACAACAAAGAGAAATTCAAAAGCAAATTTAAAGTTTTCACAAATCAAATTTCAAAGCCTGGAACATGCTCTGCCCTGTTCTCTGCTCTGTTTATAGGTGAGTAAATATTTTTAAAAACAGTCTTTAAATATGATAATTGACTTGATATATGTGATGGATTGTTCTGTGATGTTATATATGTTTAAATGAATATTATCTGTGAATGCATGTTAAATTTGTGGAATGTCTGAGTTTATCTAAGTCACTGTATGCATATATCCTCTTACAGGATTTGATTTCTTTAAGAAAAAAATTCAAAATTCCAAATAGAATTAATATTAGACTTTGATATTTAAAGGAAAGTTGGTTGTTAAGGCATGATGATGATTTTTAAAAATAGTTAAGGATTTTAAATTCAACAAATAATTTTAAAAATAGGAAATAACAGTAGTGAAAAATTTATATCAGAAATTCAAGCGATACAATTTTTAGCTTCAGTTATATAATTAGATTCATATCTGAAATTGATGAATTTTGGAAATCAAATCAAGATTTTTAAGCAAGTATTTAGTGAGATATGTTGAGATGAACGAATTTGGTACTTTCGTCAATTTTAGATGATCAACGTGATGATCGGAGGTAATTTCTTGATCGAAGCTTGCTTTAGTATTGAAGATGATAGGAAAAATATAGTTGAATTTTTCAAATGTTTAAATTGTTCGTATTCGATCAAACTAGGGTTTAGTCGCTGTTTTTTTTTGGCTTCATTGTCGTGATATTGGTGAGATGTATACTTGATCGAAGGTGATCGCAAGGCATGTTGGAGAAGCTGGATGTCGAGACGAAGTTGCAGAGTGGATGGTGAGGCTTCTCGAGGTCAGAGGCGTCGTAACGGTGAAGGTTTTCTGGCCATGGCGATTTTCAAATTTGACAGAGATGCTCGATTTCGATTTGCAAAAGGATTTTGGAATCTGGGTGTGGAGTAGTGATCGCGTGGGTTCGTGTGATTGTCGAGGATCGTTGCGATGAACGTTGGTGGTCGGAGACGTCGGTGCACGTGTACGTGCACGTTTGGGATATCTGAGTACGATCGAGTTTTGGGGAAGATGAAGGCAACTCGAGTTGGGTTCGTGCAATGGGATGGTCGACTCGAAGCAGGAAGCATGGGTTTTTGTCTCGTGATTGGATCGGGGAAACTGCGAGATTTACTCGAGTTTTGGGGAAGGCAGATTTAGTTGCTCAGGATTTAAAGTTTAACAGAAATGTTAAGTTTAAAAGCAAAGTTAAACAAGTTTTTACTTGTATAATAAATTGTTTTCAAAGATTTGAAAGTAGAAAGTTTAAGTTAAAATTTTGTAAACCAAATTGAATAGTTTAATTTCAAGTTATTAAAGTTTGATTAATTTAAATGATTTAATTTTTATGATAGTTATGTTAAATTAATTTGACATGAACTTAAGAATACCTAATTAAAAATATGATTTGTTAATAAGTAAAAAGATTAATTAAGATAAATGATTTTCTTAATTAATTAAGGATTTTGAAGTATAAGAAGTTAATCAATTAATTATTTAATTAATTTTAAATAATTAGTTAATTGTTTATTTAATTTTAAATAATCACTTAATTAGGGATTAATTAAGTATAATTACTTAATGAAGTAATTAATGGTTAATTATTGGATGTAATTACTTATGGAAGTAATTAATGGAAAATTACTCATGGGAGTAATTAGCTGAGGTGATTAACGGGTAATCACTTAATGTTATCAATTAAGGAATTAATTAATATAATTGTTTTTGAGTTAATTAATTATGAAGTAATTAATTAAGAATTATTTAATGATGGAATTAATTATTTGTTAAGTAATTAATTAAGAAAGTAATCAAGATTATTAATGGAAGTAATTAGAAGATAATTATTTATGTAAGTAATTAAAAGTTAATTACTTAATTAATTTAGTTAATTAATTAATGTGATCAATTAAATGTGTTTAATTTAAGATTAGTTACTAAGTGTAATTAATTTAAAAGTAATTAATTAATAAAGTAATTAATTAGGGATTATTTGTTAAATTAAATTGATTAAAAATTACTTAATGAAGTAATTAAAGATTTATTAATTAGATTAATTAATAAAGGTTAATATAATTAATTAAAAGTAATTAATTAAGATAAGTAATTACAAATTGTTAATTACTGTTTATGATTAATTAAGACAAATAAATGAAGTGGTTGATTAAAATTAATTATTTAATTAATTAAAAGGTTAATTAATTAATAAGGATTATTTAATTAATGAATTAATCAAGGTTGATTAATGAAAGTAATTAATTTAAGTATGATTAATTAATTGTAATTAATTGAGGATTAATATAATTAATTATAATTAATTAATTAATGAAGGTTCATTAATTATTGTAATTAATGTTAGTAATTAAAGGTTAATTACTATATATGGTTAAGGATAATTACTTGAATGTAATTAAAGTATAATTAATCAGGGAAGATTAATTAAGGAAGATCATTAAGATGTTTAATTAATTAAGTTGTAATTAATTAATGATAGTGAACAGGATTATGATAATCCAAGTAATTAAAGAATAGTAATTAATTTAATTAAAGGTTAATTAAATTGATTAGAGTTAATCAATTCTGTTTAGATAATTGATTAATACTGGATGTTTGATATTGGGTGATTGGTTGATATTGGATGATTTGAATATCTCTGATATATATATGATATATGCTGCTTTGTGAGATGAATGTTGATATGAATTATCAATTGTGGTAATATGATTTATCTATCTGTTTATATCATCCTGAATAAGTTTAAATGTTTAAACCTTTAAACAACTTGGCCTTAAAAGATACGTTTTGGATTTCGATGAGACCGGGATCGGGTTTCCGTATACCGGTATTCCAGGTCTGGAGACCCGAATACCACATCGATCCAAATTTACGATAGGTCGTGAATCTCAAGTGAAGATGAAGATTCAGAGTGCAAGGGTTATTGTCGTTAACTCTGAGGGTGATTCCAAAACGAGTGTAATGAGATAATGCCTTCGGTTTCGTTCGAACCCGGAACGAACTTGTATGGATTGAATGCTTTCAGCACATCGTCAGGCGGACGGTGAGCATTCTAAGTGAGATGTTCTGATTAAAGGTAATCGTAACCTCAAGCCTCATCAATCGGGAATGGCTAAAACAGGGGAGGTGCAGCAAGGCTTCGTGGGTAGCACCCACTGAGAGCAAGATAGATCCCTGTCTAGAGGTCCCTTTTCTTTTATTCGGCTTAGTGTGTAGTTGGTCGCGCCAACTACGGGATTATCTTGTTCGGAATTATCCAGTAAGGGATGGTTCCGGCTTTGTGTTGCAGGGGAGCGGGCGTACTCCTCGGTACGGTGATCTAGGCCACGTACTGTGACGGGCGGTACCCCAGTAGCCCTGCCATTGTATGGAATCCAAACTCCAATAAGTGCCGTACGTATTAGTTGTGCCCAACTATGTTGGAATGTGAGATGTAAGCATTTCAGCTATTTCTGTATTTTACTTGAAAACCCTAGACCCTATTATAATACAATCGGATTTCCTATCAAATGTTTTAGTTAGCGTAAGGTAAAAACTTACCCATGTTTATTTGTGGGAAGTCTTACGTGATACTTTTGTTTTCAAAGGTTTTTGAAGTTAAACAGTTTTAACCCGTTTACTCACACCAGACCCATGTCTGACCCAAGTGTTTATTTTCTGTTTTATTAAACTCTTGGGTACTCAATATTGTATTGAGTAGTCGAGGGATTCAGGTTAGCTTTAACGAATTCTGGAGGAGATTTGGAGCAGGTGGCTTCAGCGTGTAGATATATTATGGTGTTTCCGCTGTGTTTGTATTGAGTCTGTATCTGTGATACTTGAGTTGTATGAATTAGACAGATGTTTATAACTGTCTAATATGTGTTGTATAAGTTGTGTAACTCTGATGTATATGATACTATGTAATATTTTATATGATATATTATATTTCATTCGTTCCGCTGTGAGTTTCTGATGTTGTTGTTCTTTCTTCTTTTCTTTCTTTTCTTCTTCTATCCCTTTCTTTCTTCATAACGATGCGTCTTTCTGGGCAAAGAAAGCCGGGTCGTTACAGAAACTATGTGTCTACATGTCCCTATCTCCTGTCAAAAGTATTCATTTCCCTCTGATTTGTTTGTTCTTGTATTCATGGGTTTTGGAGTGTTGTTGGGAATGGATTGGTTATACAAGTATAAATCGATCTTGAATTGTGATCAAAGGATTGTCAAAGTTGGAGATATGGGAGATGTTGGTATAGATATACTTTGTGAGGAGCCTACCGAGTTGATGAGTAGTTTTCCGTATTAACTCGAAAGGGCTAAGAAGGAGCTAAAGGTTATACCTATTGTCTAGGATTTTACGGATGTTTTTGATGAAGTTCAAGGTTTACCTCCTCACCATGAAGTAGAGTTCCATATTGATTTGATTCCAGGAACTAGACCAATTGTACAGCCTCCTCGAAGGTTGGCCCCGAAAAGGAGAAGGGAATTAGAGAAGCATACATTGGAGTTGTTGCAGAAGGGATTGATAAGACGTAGTACCTTGAGTTGGGGGTCGCTTGTTGTCTTTGTTACTAAGGCGGACGGTTTTCTAAGATTATGCATGGAATACCGGGAGTTGAATAAAAGATCTATCAAGAATAAATACATATTACCAAGGATTGATGACATGTTTGATCAACTCTATGGCGCTCGGATATTTTTCCAATTGGATCTTGCCACTGGTTTTCACCAATTAAGGGTAGCAGAGAAGAGTGTGACCTTAACTGTTTTCATACCTCTAATAGTTTTTACGAGTGGTTAGTCATGACGTTCGGACTAACTAACGCACCCGCTTATTTCATGGACTTAATGAATCGGGTATTCCGGGATTTTATTAATAAATTTATCCGCGTCTTTATTAATGATATTCTTGTTTATTCTAAGACAGAGGAAGAGAACATGTATCATCTCCAAGTCATGTATTGAAGGCAAAGTTTTCTAAGTGCCATTTTAAAATTCGAAGTTAGGTTTCTATGGCACGTAATTTCGGGAGATAGCGCATCAGTGGACCTAGTTAAAGTAGTTGCGGTACAAGACTAGAAGAAGCCTAAAAATACGATAGAGGTCAGAAGTTTCTTAGGATTGGCTGTTTTTTATAGAGGATTCATCAAAGATTTCTCGAAGATTGCTTCTCAGCTGACGAAGTTGATGAAGAAAGATGCTAAGTTTGTGTGGACACCTAAGAGCGATCAAGCATTCAATGAATTGAAGAAGAAATTGACCGGTGCTCCTATTTTAACTATTCCAAATGGGAGCGAAGGGTTAACTGTATACACGGATGCTTGTAGAACCGGATTGAGAGCAGTGCTGCTACAAAATGGAAAAGTCATTGTGTATGAGAGTCGACAGCTGAGGCCACATGAGAAAAATTATGCTACGCACGATTTGGAGCTTTTGGCAGTTGTCTTCACACTAAAGATATGAAGACATTATCTTTTGGGTGAAAAGTTCAACATATACACGGACCACAAGTCATTAAAATAGTCTTCACCCAGAAGGATTGGAATTTGAGGCAGAAAAGATTGCTGGAGTTTCTCGCTTCTTATGATCTAGATATTATTTATACCCCTTTGAAAACGATTGCTGTTGCAGTTGGATTGAGTAGGAATGTTGCGATGGTTGCCAACTTAGACGTCAAGCAGTGTTGATGGAGAGGGTCGTAGCTAGTCAAGAAGAAGATTCTATTTTAGCTTGAATCAAGAAGGGTGTCCAAAAAGGTATTGTTTCTAGTTTTGAGATTGATCTCTGAGGAGCATTGAGAATGAATGGGCATATCTGTGTTCTGAATTTTAATGGTCTTAGAAGAGAAGTGTTTGCTAAATGTCACCATTCAAAGTTATCTTTCCATCCAGGAGTGACCAAGATGTTCAAGGATATGAAGAGAGTTTTCTGGTGAAAGGGGATGAAGTGAGATTTTTCAATCTTTGTTATTCAGTGTTCAAACTGCCAACAGATTAAGAGTGAATAACAGAAGTTAGCTGGATTGTTTCAACCACTTGAAATCTTATAGTGGATGTGGGAGCAGATCTCTATGGACTTTATTGATGGACTTCTTGGGTCTAGAAGAGGAAACGAAGGCATTTGTATTATCGTCGTCGGTTGTCTAAGAGTGCTTATTTCATTCCTGTTAAGCCGACTAGGTCTGCTGAGAGTCCGACTAGTTTGTATGTGAAGGAGATTGTGAGGCTTCATGGTATTCTCTATAGTATTATAAGTGGCCAAGACCCAATATTCACAATATGTTCTGAGAGGGACTACACACTGCCTTACGGACTAGGCTGGGTCTAAGTATAGCTTACCATCCCCAAACATATGGGCAGACGGAGAGAGTGAACCGTATTTTAGAGGATTTGTTGCATGCATGCATTCTCGACTTCGGAGGTTCTTGGGAAGATCATTTACCCTTGGTTGAGTTCAATTACAATAAAAGCTATCAGGCAAGTATCAGCATGGCCTTTCTGAAGCTCTTTATGGTCGTCCATGCCATTCTCCCTCGTGTTGGATTGAGTCTGGTGATATCCCCAAACTTATAATTGTTCTTGGACCTGACATGTTCTTAGAAGCAAATGAGAAGGTAGCTGATATCCGAAGAAAGATGAAGGAGGTGCAAGATCGGTAGAAGTGTTATGCGGATCGAAGGCGCATCTTTAATGACTTTGCATATCTCTTTATCTCTACCCAACTTTTATCGGCTAAATGCGTCACTCTTGTTACAATATTAATCACCAACCTCCCGTATTTTCTACGATTAGTGTTGGATCCTTCTCCGCCATTTCTCGGTGGGAGCTATTTCAAGGCCTGCTTCTCTGGAGCAGCAGGAGCATCTAGATTCTTAACATACCGCTTCATCTTTATCTTCCTGATGTGTTCTTCAATTATATCCCGTAAATGATGATACCCATTAGTGTTATGCCCATGGGATTTAGGAAACCTACAATACTTTCCCATTTTCATCTTAGCTTTCATTTCCTACGTCGGCGCAGGCCTATTGTAATTGATTTTTGCTTTCATGGTGAGGCAGATGTTTTCTATAGTATCATTCATGTAACAACCCATATATTTTACGATTATATATTTAAATGTTATATTTAAATATAGTATCGTTAATTAAATTTAAAGTCCGAAGCATGACTTTTTGTAAACAGTCAAATTCGGACTCGAAACCACTTCCATTGAGTTTAAAACAACGTTTACAACTTGTTTAAGTATAAACATCAATATATTTGGAGTTGATTAGGATTTTGGTATTTTCAATTGGGCTTTAGGTTAGGTTCTAGCATACTAACCCAACAAGATAACCCAAACTCTTCTACCTAATAGCTCCCACTCCACTCCTCTTCACTCATTCATTCCACTCGTAATTTCCTAACATTCAAGCCCTAGGAAGAATGGTGGGAAGAGGAAACTAAAATTCCTAAGCCAAGTTTCTCTTAGGAATTCAAGTTCTAGTTCTAAAATCAAAGAGAAGCTTAGGTAAGCTTCCTTGATAAGATGAGGTTTTCCATGGAACATGTCACACCTTGCAACCAACGGTTACATGGTTTCATAGGAAAGGGCACGATGCCCTTAGGAAGACTGGATTTGTTTATCGAGATAGGAACTCGTCCCCAGTTATGGATGGATTCTTGACATAAAATGCCTTTCTAGGGCGTCCAGCCTTATCTAACTTACGTGAAGTGGTAGCTCAATGGTGTTTAACCATGAAGTTCCCTATAACTAATAGAGTAGCAGCACTGGAAGGGAATCGGGATGCTGCTATGGAGTGCTACATAGTAGAACTCAAAGAAAACAAATGATGGGAGAAAGAAAAAGGTGCTAAGGTTGCATTCTGCACCAAGAATTCTATCGCATAGCAATAAAAAAGGCCCCCACTTGGGTTCATAAGTTGATCCTTATAATGAATTTGACCCGAGAAATGGAGGAGAGGGGGCTTAGTTGAGCTTAGAGAGGCGATATAATTTATGGAGATAGATAACAGTGATCAGACGAGGCTTGTGAAGATCGGATCCAAGCTAGAACAGCACCTTAAGGTGCTGTTAATAGGGTTTCTATGGGTTAACCATGACATGTTTGCCCGGTCTCACATGGAAATGTGTGGAATACCACCCTTCCCCCGATAGCATTTCATGCATTGAATATTGACCCCAAGAAACTCCCGGTGAAGAAAAGTCAAAGAAAAGAAGCATGGGACATGAGTGGTTAGTAGCTCTTAATGAAAAAGTGAAGACTTTGTTATCCAGGGGGTTTTTCCGAGAGTCTCGGTACACGAAATGGATTGAGAACCTGGTTTTGGTTAGGAAGTCTAATGGGAAATGGCATACTTGCATCGCTTCTTCAACCTAAATGACTCTTGTCCAAGGACTACTTTCAGCTCTCGAAGATTGACCAGTTGGCAGATGGTATGGCGGGGTACGAGCTCTTATCCTTTATGGATGCATACTCAGGATACAATCAGATTGCGTTGTACGTCCCAGATCAGGAGCATACTAGCTTTGTTACTGATCTGGGACTCTATTGCTACAAGATCATGCAGTTCGGGCTTAAGGACATACTAGCACTTAGTCAACAAGATGTTTGTTGGAAATCGAAAGGACTATGGAAGTATATGTTGATGATATATTAGTGAACTTAAAAAAAGGCTAAAGACTGTCTCATACTTCGATAGTATATTTCAGATCCTACAAAATTTCAAAATGAAATTAAATCCATTACAATGTTCCTTTTGGGTGTCTATTGGAAAGTTCTTAGGATATATCATGCATACTAAGGGAATAGAAGCAAATCTAGAAAAAATCCAGGCATTGAAAGATAAAAAGATTCCTAAAACTCGGAAGGAGATGCAAAGTCTAAATGGAAAAGTAACAACATTAAGCATGCTCATACGCAAAGCTATAGATAAGTGTGTATCGTTCTTTGAGGCACTTAAGAAGGAGAAAGGAAAGTTTACTTAAATGAATGAATGTTTGGCCCCATTGCTTAACTTGTTAGAACATTTGTAAAGGCCTCTGGTTCTCTCTATGTCGGTGGAAGGAGAGGACCTCTATCTATACTTGGTAGTGTCCACCCACGCCCTGAGTGTCGCATTAGTTCAGAAAGAGGACCGAGAGCAACATCCGGTATATTATGTGAGCAAACATTTAACTGGGCTAGAGTCTAGGTATTCTAAACTAGAGAAGTTGACCTATTGCCTATTAGTTTCATCTTAGAAGTTGATACACTATTTCCAGTCGCATCCCACTTGGGTGTTAATCGATCATCCTCTAAGACAGGTCCTACATTGACCAGATACCTTGGGAAGGCTCACTAAGTGGAGTATCGAGTTGATTCAGTATAAGATTACCTATCATCCTTGAATAGATATCAAAGGGTAGGCCTAAGCAGACTTTACTATGGAGTTCATTATTAGAGACGACGAAGAGGAATCCTAGGAAGAAGAAGCACTTAAATGATGAAGTATGTGGATGGAGCATCGGACATGCATGATTCCAGCATAAGAGTAATCTTGTTGACACCTGAAGGAAAGAAGCTGAGCTATGCACTACGACAGGAGTTCAAGGCAACCAACAATGAAGTAGAACACGAAGCTTTAATAGTAGGGTTGGAGATATTGAAGGAGCAGGGAATTCGGTCACCATGCTTCTATAGTGACTCGTAGTTTGTTGCAAACCAGTTGTTCGGAGAATTTTAGGCTAAGAGCGCTAGAAATCCTATTTAGGGAAGGTGAAAGTTTTTCTTAATGAGATGGAGTACTACGTAGTCAAACACATTCCTCGAGAAGAGAATCGGGATGTAGACGAGTTGGTGAAGTTGGTGAGTTTAGGAATTGAGCCTTTGTCGGGATTAGTACCCATTACGACCCTGCTTAGTCCTAGCTTTGAGGAGGTGAATGTGATTGCAGCTATCAATGACGAGGAGACCTAGATGTCACCACCAATGCGATACCTGAATGAAGGGTTGTTAACATGTAACCACGAATGAAGCTAGGAAAGTGTTATGGAAGATGCCTCGCTTCATCATTCAGGATGGAGTGCTGTATCAGAGGATTTTCCAACCCACTACTACGACGTGTCACAGGAAAGGAAGCTGAGGTGGTGTTTTAGAAAGTAATCAGGGGAACTATGGAGATCGTACTGGGGGATAAACCTAGGGAAAAGGTGTTGTGGTATGGATATTTCTGGCCAACATTAAACCATGATGCAATAAAGTATGCAAAGAGGTGTGACAAGTGCAGCATTGCGAATATTCCAAGGTTTCCCCCGACCGAACTGACTCGCTTGGTGGAGCAAAGTAATCTATAGTGGTGGTTGATTACTTTACTAAGTAGGTGGAGGCTGAACTCGTTGCTAAGGTATCAATGGCCAAGATCATAAACTTTTTGATTAGGAATGTGGTATTCAAATACAGAATTCACATTCAGATCATCTAGAACAATGGATTGCAGTTTGATAGTAAAGAGTTTGCTGATTTCTGCTGACAGCATGGAATAAAGAAAAGCTTCTTTGCGGTAGCCTACTTACAGGCTAATAGACAAGTGGAGGTGGTTATAAGGTTCTGAAGACCATCATTAAGAAGCGGTTGGAAAAGGAAAAAGTGCATGAGTGGACAAACTTTATCTGGCATTATGGGCTTATTTCACTTCCTTGAAGACAACAACAAGACGTACTCCTTTCTCAGTGGCTTACAGGTTGAAGACGTATTTCCCGATGGAGAAAGCAGTGCCGCCGCACCGAAGGATTCACTATGACCCAATTGAAAAATAGGATTTGCTGAACATGTCACTGAATCTGGTTAATGAAAGGCATGAAGAAGCTATCTTGGAGATCGAAGCACATAAGCAAAGGATAGCTATGCAATACAATTCTAAGGTCAATCGCTGCACGCTCAAGGAAGTGGACTTGGTGCTGAAATGAATATTCCCCATACCAGGGCACTTGACCCAATCCGGGAAGGATGTACGTTATCCAGAAGGACTTGTGCAATTTAGTTTTCATTCTTAGCATGGTGGATGATGTGATATTCATAAAATCTTGGAATTCGCAGAATCTCGGTCGCTGTTTTACCAAATTTTTCTACTATTTCCCTAATTATATTAGAAACTTATATTTCAAACAGTTATAAAATGAATACTAATAAAATATGCTTTCCAGGATATCTTGTTATGACAAATAATGGGTATGAAATATAACTGCATGTTATGACCTACACACGTCAAAATGACATTAGCACTTAGAAAGCATCATGTATGCCTAACAGGCTCAAACTTTTCACCCAGGGGGAAATGGTGTTTCTGTGATAGAGAGTTTCTCCTCCTAAACTTCTGACTGACAGTGATGGACTAGAGTGACCTAACCGGGTGTCCATCATTGATGATCGGTCCAACCTTTAGCCGGTAGTGATGGACTAGAGTGACCTTAACCGGGTGTCCATCATTGACGATCGGCCTAACTTCTGGCCAATAGTGATGAACCAGAGCAGCCATTATTTGAAATGAGGATTACATATCTTAAGGCTAGATTAACACTAGAGGAGAGGTGAATAATGTTTAATGGATTTTATGGAAATTTTGAAATCTTTTGAAATTAAACACAGACAGATGAAATTCACAAACACAGATACAATCATAGAATCAGACATAGATGCAAATAGTAAATAAAAGCAGTAAAGATAAGAACACACCGGAATTTTATACTGGTTCGGAGTTACCCTACATCCAGTCCCACACAATTTCTTGTGCAGATTTCTTTTTAAATATAATGTCGATATTATAACCTCGATTTCAAGCCCACGAGATACACCCTCCTGTCTTCGAGTCCAGGGAAAACTCTCTTGATTTACGGGATACAATCACACCCAATTGATTTATGGGCTACAATCACACACAATTGATTTATGGGCCACAATCACACTGTTTCCAATATCACTTTAATAGATAGAGAGACTCGATACACTTCTTTGATTACAAATGATCCTATAACTCTAAATAGCACTGAGATCTTTGAGAAAGAGTGGCAGAGAATCAAACTAAAGATGATCAAGTTTGATTCACTTAGGATTTCGGCAGAGTTTTGTTAAATATAAGAGAATATTCGAGTGGAGAAGAAGGAGTGAAGAAATGAAGAAAAAAATAACTTAAAATTCATTGAAAACAACTTGTATTTATAGAACAACAACAATCATGTCCATTCGCGAAAGGTTATGAGGAATAGACATTTCATTTGAAAATTTGAATTTTAAATTCTACGGCTACCATGTCGACATGGGGGGATGGGGTATGTGACGTGCCTATGTATTTTTGAAAATTAATTTTGCTTTAAAATGATTTCAATTCTAAAACTTGTCAAAACTATTTCTAAAGTTTATAAACCATTTGGAATACTGTTTAAAGTTATAAAAGAGATTTAAAAAGTAATCTTAAAAATATATAATCTATAATATAAAAGTAATATTAAAAACTAAGTATAAAATATATTTTTGAGATTTAAAGCTTATAATATTAAAACTAGGAGATAGTTTAAAAACAAGAGATGATTTTGAAATCAAAATATAAATGATAATAAAAATAGTTTAAGGCTAAAATATTTAAACTGAGAGAGATGATTTTTAAAAAGTTTTTGGAAAAATATTTAAAATAAATCATTTTGAAATTTTCATGGATTCCATTTCACTAGAGAAGATCGTGGGTTCCATCCCACTAAAGAGGTCGTGGGTTCCATCCCACTATTAAAACGAGAAGATGGATTCCATTCCACAATTCGAATAAAGATTTTAGCGCTATTATGAAGTTTTAACATAAATCTAGACACTATTGCTTATCTTGATATCTTGAACTCTTGAACTCTTGAAATCTTGAACTCTTGATACCCATGAGTCTTCAGTCTTGATTTTTTCAATCTTGAATTCGTCAGTCTTGAATCTCTATACTGTACAGTCTTCATTCTTCAGTACCTGCATACATATATCTAGACAAGAATATTAGTATTTATATTTTATAACAAGTCCTAAGGTTAGTGTCATCAAAACCATTATCTCAGGAACTAACAATCTCCCCCTTTTTGATGATGACAACCTTTGTTTATAAAATGTACTCCATAAAACTCTGATTCTACTCTAACTCCCCTTACTCCAACAACTCCCCTTTAATCTACTAACTCCCCCTTAATCTAAGCCTATCTAACCTTATTTTATAATTCTCCCCCTTTGTCATCAACAAAAACTAATCCTAAATTACATAACTCCCCCTTAAACTAATACTATGGAACTAAATACTAATAACGAAGTATAATTAAGCAAAATGTAAATATAATTTTATTATTGTTATATTACACATATAAACACAAATATATACAAATACACACAATATATAAAAACATTATCATAAAAAATATCTAATGAGAGTCTTTGATAATTGGTGACTTGTGAATCGAACAATTTGGGTAATGGAGACAAAAGTTTCCACGTTGTTCGACCAAATTACCATCTTTATCAAAACAGACTTCTCCAACGCAGATAACTTTATTGTCTTCATCCATTTGCGCTTCTTCGTCATCTTCCTCTAATGGATTATGAAGACGAATGTTAGAGGAGTCATCTTCAATCACGGTTGGATCTGCATGATTATCCATTAGAAAAAATTTCAAATTTCTAAGGATCTTGCCTTGTTTCTCTTGTTCCTTTGCCATCTTTATTTGCATAACTTGCAACTCAATCATCATTTGCAGAGAGTCCTTCAAAGTTTCCTCTATCTTCATGACTCGGTCCAGTGTAGTTCGTTGAAATGGACCAGCATTAGGAGAAGTGAAAGAAAAGGTTGCATTTTGGTTTGATTTAGGAGAGGAGGCCATTATTTTGTATTTTCAGAAGTTTATTACAGAGAAAAATGAAGTTGAAGATAGAATAATTCAAAATATAGAGAATATATAACTACCAAACTAATTTTAGAGGGAAAAACAAAATCTCAAATTTTACCGTTGTATGTCGACATGGGGGTAGGGGATGTCGACATCTTTATGGAAATTTTGACAATTTAATTTTTCTTTATTTATTTAAATGTATATATGTTACTATATCTATATTCTATATCTCAGTTATAGAGCAAATACCTAGTTCTCTTCTAAATTTAGTAAAGGTTGATCGATTCAAAGGTTTGGTCAGAATATCAGCTATTTGATTCTCAATGTTGATAAATTCAAGAGAAATAATCTCTTTACTTATATTATCTCTGAGAAAATGATGTCTGGTATCAATTTGTTTGGTTCTGGGATTTTTGGATAAATTTATTGCACTTGTATTGTCACAATAAATTAGTGATTTTGAAATATTTAATCCAAAATCCCTTAGGGTCTGTTGCATATAGATAACTTAAGAACAAGCCAAAGCAACAGAGATATATTCTGCTTCAGTTGTTGATAGTGAGACAGTATTTTGCTTTTTACTAAACCAAGAAACCAGATAATGCCCTAAAAAGTGAAAAGTTCCACTTTTACTTTTTCGGTCTGATTTACAACCAGCATAGTCAGCATCACAATATGAGATTAAATCAAATGAATCATTTTTAGGGTAAAATAAGCCATAGTCTAAAGTGTGTTTAACATATCTTAGGATACATTTAACAGTTTTTAAATGGGTCTCTTTGGGTTGAGATTGGTACCTTGCACAGAGACAGATACTATGCATGATATCAGGTCTACTCGCAGTTATATAGAGTAGCGATCCAATCATTCCTCTATAGTTTTTGGTCGACATCATTTGACATGTCTTCTTTATTTAAGTCTACATTGGTTGCCATAGGAGTGGGTTTTCCACTCGCAGTGATCATACCAAACTTATTAATTAGATCCTTAGCATACTTTTCTTGACTAATGAAAATACCACTATCTAATTGTTTTATTTGCAATCCTAAAGAGAAAGTAAGTTCACCCATATGACTCATCTCAAACTCTTTTGTCATTATTTCAGAAAACTCTTTGTTCATTTCATTGTTTGTTGATCCAAAAATTATATCATCCACATAAATCTGTACTAATTGGATATCATTTTTGTTTCTTTTAATAAAAAAAGTATTATCTACTTTACCAATTTCAAAATTTAATTGTAAAAGGTAAGATCTTAGTCTATCATACCAGGCTCTAGGAGCTTGTTTCGGACCATATAAAACTTTCTTTAATTTATAAACATGATTTGGAAACTTTTCTTCATCAAAAAGTGGGGGTTGTTCAACATAAACATCTTCTTTAACAAAACCATTTAAAAAGGCACTTTTGACATCCATTTGAAATAGTTTTAAATTGTTGTGATTTGTGAAAGCAAGTAGAATTCTAATGGCTTCTAATCTTGCTACGGGTGCAATGGTTTCATTATAGTCTATTCCTTCTTTTTTATAATAACCTTGCGTGACTAACCGAGCTTTATTTCTAATGACCTCACCTTGTTCATTCATTTTATTTTTATAAACCCATTTAGTTCCTATTATAGTTTTGTCCTCGGGTCTAGGAACAAGTTCTCATACACCATTTCTGGTGAATTGATTCAGTTCTTCTTGCATAGCAAGAATCCATGAATCATCAGATGATGCTTCCTTTGGATTTCTGGGTTCTATAGTTGATATAAAAGCTACATTACTCATCTTGTTTAGTTGATTTCTAGTTCCAACAACAAATTCAATATTTCCTACTATATTTTCTACAGGATGATCTTTTAAAGCCTGATCTTTTTATTAGGATGAATAGTTTCACAATTTATTTCATTTGATTCATTATTTAAAGTAACAAAATCATCTTCATCATTTATTTGAAGAAAATCTTTGAAATTTTCATCAAAAGATACATGCATTATTTTTTCAATGGTGTTGGTTTTTAAATTGAAAACTCTATATGCTTTACTTCTATTAGAATATCCAATAAAGATTCCTTTGTCAGATTTAGGATCAAATTTATCCAAATTGTCCTTTGTATTTAGAATGAAACATTTACTTCCAAATACTTTAAAATAAGATACCTTTGGTTTCTTATTGAAAAAAAGTTCATATGGTGTTTTATTGGTTAGAGGTCTAATTAAAACCCTATTCAAAATGTAACAAGCTGTTGAAACCGCTTCAGCCCAAAAATTTCTTGGTAATTTACTATCTGAAAGCATAGTTCTTGCACACTCTTGAATCGTCCTATTTTTAGCTCTACCACTCCGTTTTGTTGTGGAGTTCTTGGAAAGGAAAAATTATGAGTTATTCTTTTTTTATTACAAAAATTCTCAAAATTTTCATTTTCGAATTCTCCACCGCGATCACTATGAATAGTTTTGATTTTTAAAGAAAGTTGATTTTGAATTCTTTTTGCAAAAGTTTTAAATAAATCAAAAGCATCACTTTTAAGTTTCAGAAAAATTGTCCATGTAAACCTAGAATAATCATCTACAATTATAAAAACATATTTACTATGATTTATTGACTGAATTTGAGATGGGCCAAATAGATCTAAATGAAGTAACTCAAGAGGTTTTGAAGTTGAAATCATATCTTTCAATTTAAATGAACTCTTCCTAAGTTTTCCTAATTGACAAGCATCACATATACTATCTACTTTATAATCCATTTTAGGGAGACCTCTTACTAAATCAAGTTTTGATAGTCTAGATAAAAGTTTGAAATTCAAATGCCCAAATCTTTTATGCCAAATCCAAGGCTCACTTGTATTAGCCAAAACACATAGGTTATCATTTGAGATTTTCATACTAAGTATATAAATATTTTCTTCCTAACTTCTTCAAAGATAATATTTGATTTATTATCTTCGATGTGACACTTATCCTTTTTAAATTTAATTTTGTACCCCTTATCACATAGTTGAGTTATGCTAAGTAAATTGTATTTAGATTTCTAACTAACAATACATCAGAAATAGTAGGAGTTTTAGAGTTACCGACATTACCGATGCCAATCACATATCCTTTAAAGTAGTTTCCAAAGTTGACCAGTCCTCTATCTTCATAAATTATTTCATTCAGTATATCTGAATTACCGGTCATGTGTCTTGAACATCCACTATCAAGTATCCATTTATTTTTCTTGATTTGCACCATTTGTCCATTGAGTGTTGATTCATCAAAAGCTATATAACACATTTGTTCCTGTACAACACACCAATTCAGTAGATAACTTGATTTTCCATAATAACAATATGCAAACTTATGAAACAATGATGATATGGACAGTTTTGAACTAGTGTTTACAAAATCTTCAAAAATTGCCATTTTAAACTTTTTCAAAATTCAGATTATGGTAACTTTGAAAACCAATGCTCTCATACCAAATGTTGGAAATGCGGATTATAGATCTTAAGGCTAGATTAGCACTAGAGGGGGGGGTGAATAGTGTTTAATGGATTTTATGGAATTTTTGAAATCTTTTGAAATTAAACACAGACAGATGCAATTCACAAACACAGAGACAATCATAGAATCAGACACAGATGCAAATAGTAAATAAAAGCAGTAAAGGAAAGAACACACTGGAATTTTATATTGGTTTGGAGTTACCCTACATCCAGTCCCACACAATTTCTTATGCATATTTCTTTTCAAATATAATGTCGATATTACAACCTTGATTTCAAAGCTACGAGATAAACCCTCCTGTCTTCGAGTCTAGGGCAAACTCTCTTGATTTAACCAGGCTACAAGATCACCTAATTGATTTATGGGCTACAATCACACCCAATTGATTTACGGGCCATAATCACACCGTTTCTAATATCACTTTGATAGATAGAGAGACTCGATACACTTCTTTGATTACAAATGATCCTATAACTCTGTATAGCACTGAGATCTTTAAGGGAGAGTGGCAGAGAATCAAACTCGAGATGATCAAGTTTGATTCAGTTAGGTTTTCGACAGAGTTTTATTAAAATATAAGAGAATATTTGAGTGGAGAAGAAGGAGTGAAGAAATTTAGAAAAACTAACTTAAAATTCATTGAAAACAACTGGTATTTATAGAAGAAAAACAATCATGTCCATTCGCGAAAGGTTATGATGAATAGACACTTCATTTGAAAATTTGAATTTTAAATTCTACGGCTACCATGTCGACATGGGGAGATGGGGTATGTCGACATGCCTATGTATATTTTGAAAACTAATTTTGCTTTAAAATGATTTCTATTCTAAAACTTGTCAAAACAATTTCTAAAGTTTATAACCATTTTGAATATAGTTTAAACTTATAAAAGAGATTTAAAAAGTAATCTTAAAAATATATAATCTATAATATAAAAGTAATATTGAAAACTAAGTATAGAATATATTTTTGAGATTTAAAGCTTATAATATTAAAACCAGGAGATAGTTTAAAAACAAGAGATGATTTTGAAATCAAAATATAAATGATAATAGAAATAGTTTAAGGTTAAAATATTTAAACCGAGAGGGATGACTTCTACAAAGTTTTTGGAACAATATTTAAAATAAATCATTTTGAAAATTTCGTGGATTTCGTTCCACTAGAGAAGGTCGTGGGTTCCATCCCACTAAAGAGGTCGTGGGTTCCATCCCACTATCAAAGCGAGAAGGGGGATTCCATTCCATAATTAAAATCCGAATAAAGATTTTAGTGCTATTATGAAGTTTTACCATAAATCTAGACATAATTACTTATCTTGATATCTTGACTCTTGAAATCTTGAACTCTTGATACTCATGAGTCTTCAGTCTTGATTTCTTCAATCTTGAATTCATCAGTCTTGAATCTCTATACTGTATAGTCTTTATTCTTCAGAACCTGCATACATATATATCTAGACAAGAATATTAGTATTTATATTTTATAACAAGTCCTAAGGAGGTTGTCATCAAAACCATTATCTCAGGAACTAACAACTATAACCAAGTGTCCACCATTGAAGATTGGCCCAATTTCTTCCAGCAGTGATGGATCAGAGCGACCCTAATTAGCTTCCATCATGGACGATTGACCCAACTTCTAGCCGATAGTGATGGATAAGAGCGACCCTAACCAGGTGTCTATCATTGACGATAGGCCCAACATCACACCGGCAATGATGTACCAATATGACCCTAACTAAGTGTCCATCATTAATGATTGGTCCAACTTTTGGCCGACAATGATGGATCTGAGTGACCCTAATTGGATATCCATCATTGACAATCGGCCCAACTTCTGGCCAGTAGTGATAGACCAGAGTGACCTTAACCAGGTGTCACCATTGACGATCGACCCAACTTCTCATTGGTAGTGATGGATAATAGTGACTATAACCGGATGTCAATCATTGATGATCGGCCCAACTTCTGGCTGGCAATGATGGACCAAAATGACCCTAACCGGGTGTCCATCATTAACGATCGGCCCAACTTGTAACGATCCCGGATTTTAATTGAGTGTAAATTGATAATTAATTTAATTTTTGAATAAAAAAAAATTGGAGATTCATCTATATTAATAAATAAATTATATATATATATATAGTTTTATACCAATTTAAATCTTAGTTACATATTTATAAACTAGTATAAAAAATAGAACAAATGGAATAAATGAAACAAAAATAATAATAGAAGTAAAATAAAATTTAAATAGAAGTTACTTGTATTTCAAAATACAAGGCAGCAAGAATAAAACAAAGTATAGAAACAAAAAAAAATAAGTAGGTACACATGAGACATAAAGGACATGCATTTAATACCCCATCACTACTTTGCACAAACAATACTATCAGCCGAGACAAGATTGCAAAGGCAAGTAAAAATGCAGCATCACTTTAGCCACCAAAATATGTAAGTGTAACTTGCAAAATAGGTAAGGTGGAAAAGCATAAGGTACATAGGCATTAAATGCAAGTATCTCTAGCCCATAACTAACATCATCTTCAGCCATGCCCTATACAAAATTAATACATCACCTTGTACAAAATAATATAAACCTGTAAACTCAGTGTGTATACATCAACCAACCTCATTTTCATTTCGTTCATCTCAAACTAAAACAAAACTCAACATCAAAACAAATCAGCAGCAAATTTAAACAAGAACAGATCATCATGATCAAAGTAACTTCTTCAACCTGATACTGATCTGAGACATGCAAATGCATCTTAGTCAAGCATGTGGATGATCAGATTCAACTGAGCTAAAGGTAAATTTAAAAGCCTGAAGCAATGTCAAATTTTTCAAAAAATCATTTCAAGCCTGGGAATAAAAGCTTCCCTGTATCCTTTGCTCTTCATACAGGTGAGCAAACCTTCTATGTTTCCTTTACCTGTGAGTAAAAATCAAGTTTAAAATTTTAAGTTTAATTAAACTCAGTTCAGGATAGTTATTGATCATGTGGTATTGTCTATGCATTATCTTTGAATATGAAATCTGTTGCTCTGCATATTGGTCTTCACTGTTATGGATTACAGGTTGTTTACATTCAAACTCAAATTTGTTCTCAACTGATCATTCTAAAAACTTTAAGTTTCCATCAATCAAGATGTTTAATCCTCAAACAAGATTTTTCAAAGCTTAATTAATATGTTAATGAAACATTTCTATTGGAAAACTTTGTTTCCAGGTAATCGAATATACTTTGATGAATTCGATTGTCATAAAAAGTTAATTCAAGTTCATAGTTTGATTCCTTACTACAAAACATGATTTTTAAAACAAAAACGAAGAATTTTCATTTCATATTCGTTGAGCAGTTCGTAATTGAATAAAAATTGCATTTTCACAAATTTAAGATAATTGAATCAATTTAAAATATTGAAACTTGAATTGAAGCAAATATAACCATCCATGATCTGGAGAAAAATGTCAAATAATTTTCCTATTAAGTGGATTAAGAGGACGAGGACATTCTAGGGTTTGTGTTCAAGTTTTTGAACTTGTCTGTATCATTGCGTGTTCGACCTCTAGGAGTGATCGAGTTGCACAAGCTTCAGGGAAATGGTGGCGTGGAGGATTGGCGAGGTGAGGCCGGAGTCACGGCGCCTTAGGTGGTCGGCGTGAGTGAGGCGAAGCGAATTACTGGGGAGGGTCGAGTTCAGTTTTTCGAACGATGGGTTAAGTTTTGCTCTGGGTTTTTGCGTATTGTTTTGATCTGGGATTTCGAATGTTTTGATCATTCGTGACTTGTTGAGTGAGGCGAGGTTCGCCAGAGCTCCGGCGCCGCCGTGTGCACGTGCACGGCTGGATGGTCGTGAGTCTGGAGTAGTTCGCGATGGTCTCGGGGAAATCATGGAGAAGACTCGAGTTTTCGAGTATGTGACTCGAAGCAGCAGGGCAAAAGACTCGAAGTATTTTGGTTTGAGTCGAGTAGTGTTGTTCCAGGCCTTGTAAAACCTGGTAGCTAAAATTTGTTTTTTAAACAAATCCAAATGAAAAGTTATATGGGTAAACCAGATTTAAAACAAAGTTAAAAGTAATTTTGTTTTCAAACGAATATTTAAACTTCATTTTTGATAAGTTCTTTATAAAAGGATTTTGAATGAAAGTTAAATAAATTATTTTTAACTTGAATTTGCAAGTTAAAATATTAAACTATTTTGAAAGTCAAATTTTAAAATAAAATTTTAGTACTTTAGTTTAAGGCCCTTTTCTTATATAGAAATATATGCTATTTACATTTATTTTTAAGGATTATAGATTGAGCTTTAAATTTAAATTTAAATAATTGGGTTTAAACTCTTTTGAATTTCTTTTTTAAGACTAATATTACTTTAAACATGAGATTTTAAAGGTAAATTTGAAATAAATGTTTTCAAACATATTGAAAGTGAAAATTTAATCAATAATAAAAAAATGAGTTTACTTTAAGTAATAAAGATTAAGGATTATTAAATAATTAATGTGATTAATTAAGGATAATTTATTAATTAAAGGTTAATTAATTAATGAAGGTGATTAAGGAATGATAATTAATTGAGGAATAATTAATTAAAGTAATTAATTAAAGATAATTAATTAAATGGTGAATTAAATAATTAAAGGTTAATTATTTAATAAATTAAAGGTTGATGAACTATAATTAAAGGTTGATGAATTATAATTAAAGGTTAATTAATTTATTGTTAATGGTTAATTAATAAATGATTAAAGAATAATTAATCAAAATGATTTGTAATTTATTAACCAGGATTAGTAATTCATAAGAAATTAATCTGATTTGAATAAATCAAACAAATTAACTGATTTTACTTATGGACGATTGGATTTGACTGAATGATTGAATTGTTGATATCCCTGATATATGATGCTTTGTGATACATCCTGATTTGTGTTATGATCTGCAGTATGATTTATTTATCTGGGATGAATGTAATTATTATCTGCCATATTTATATATCTGTGATATGTGAATGAAAAGATAAGCGTTATCCTTATACCGCTTATCAATTATATTTCTGTGTTTTAATCTGTGATGTTTGAATGATGTTGCACTACTGTGTTAAACCCCTGGACTACACCTACACACATAAATATGGATTTCACGAGGAAATCGATTAAGTCACAGATTTTGAAATAATTTAAAAGGTTGAATATTTAAAACCAAATGTTTTGGAAATGGATTGAGTTTAAAGTGAAAAGCTTTTAAAATGGAATTTTAAAGATAAGACTTATTTTCGAATAACTTGATTAAGTTTTGAAATTTAAATAATTTGACTTAAATTTGAATTCAAAATTTGAAATTGAATTCTGTGATTTGAAACTAGGGATTAAAGATGTTATACTAGTTATATATGGGTTAAACCATTTTAAAAGCATGGTTTCGAGAGTTTAAATTTAACCCAAAGACTTTAACTCGTATAAATGAATCAGATTTTCCGAAATGAAAACTGTTTGTTTTCAAATGATAAAAGCTTTCATATAAGAAATGAAATTCCAATTTAAGTTAAAGGAATTTCAAGTTTGAATTGAAAAAAATGGTTTTCCAAGCTATGAGTGAATTTTTTTTGAAAGCTAAGAATTAAATCTGTTTATTTTTAACAAATTTAAAATGATGTTTTGTTTAAACCATTCAAAATGGAAATTGTTTTGAAATATATGAATGAATTTTTGTGAAATTGGGTGAAATCTGTGAAATGAATCTTTTTGTTTAAAAAAATTTAAAATGGTAACTTGTTTAAACCATTTGAAAGAAAGTTTTGAAGTATTAAGTTGTGACTTAATTGAAATCCCATTATCCATTTGTTTTTGAATATTACGCTCACTATTCGGTTCAGCCGGGAGAGGACCTTTGTGTCACATAACCCATTCCGAATAAGTGATACGTCGTATATGGATAGCATTTGAAGACCGGTGTTGAAGACTGGGTATTTGCGAGAACGATAGGATGACCTATCGATTGTCTCTACACTGAGTAGCTACGGTATAGAGATTCCCTAAGTGATGGGAAGTTCGATCGGGATTGTGAATACCCGGATTGCAAGGGCTTCTTCGGAAGTGCCTTCGGTTCTGTTCGAACCCGGAACAGACTTGTATGGTTACATGTCTGACATTACACTTTGAGATATAAAGCCGATTTCTTTCAAATACATTTCTGTTGGTGGCGGAGAATTTATTCTTTTAGCTTAACACCCTTTTCTGTGACGTACGAGCTCAGAGGTTATGTAGTTGAAATTTATTAGCGATATATTCCCAATTTGGTAATGTGGCATGCTGAGTGTTGCTGTGTGATGATCATTTATTGATCATTTGTGATCAAAGCGTGGCTTTGTGAAAAAGCGTAGCTTTGTGGACGAGACTTCGTCAGAGCCTCACAACCCAGAAATGGTCGAAACAGGAAAGATGCGGCAAGGTTTCAGGGGTAGCTTCCCAGGGTATGACCATTCCTTCTGGAAAAGGGTAGTATCATGGTATGGAGCCCAGATAGTTACTCATGTGGATGCACTTTATTTATTATGTGTGATGTTGATTACTGAGCACTCGGATAAAGGTCCTAAAGGACCGGGGGTGGCATAGCTGAGGTTTTGTATATTCCTCGGGAAGGGGGGTAGCCGGCCTTGTTGGCAGAGAGCAGGTTGTCTCTCGGTGCGTCCAACCAGAGGCGTTCTTTCGTGGCATAGGAAGTTCCTTAGCCTGACCATTTGTTGGCAAATCCATTTTCCAATACGAACCTTGTACGGTTTTAGTTGTATAACCTGCTATGGAATGTGGCGGTAACTTGCTATTGAACATAGTAGCTATAGTAGGCATAACGTGAAATGCCTATGCTGGCTAAGATTGATATTATACTTTCGAAATGTTTTCTGCACTATGCACTAGTAATAATATCCAATGATTTGATTTTTGTGTAGTAAGAATCTTTGACTATCATAAGAAGAAATCTCCTCCAAATCTGCATTTGCATTGTGTGTGTGGCGGGAGGTCTTATGTTAGTTTCATTTTCAAAAAGCATTACGAATTGACTTTAAAATTCTCTTGCTATTTGTTTTTAAAGATAAACTGTTTTTGTTGCTCACACCAGTCCCATGACTGATCCGGAGTTTATTGTTTCTTTCCTAAACTCTGGATGCTCAAAATTTTTCTACACGGGCAGTCTAGAGTTGGTTTTTCAGATAGTCAGATTAGTAGATTTTCTGGAGCTAGTTCAGTCTTTGGATATGGACTGCACTTGCTTATCTTGGTGTATCGTTATTGGGAGTTCGAGCTATTTCTGGATTGGTGCTTTGGAGATGGAGATTATCCGCTGCTGGTGTTATCCATTTTCTTTTCGCTGCTATTTCTTTTATCATATCTCTGATGTATATTGACACTCTATTGTATTAGATATTGTATATCAATGTATTATTCATTTCTTCCGCTGTGTTGTTTACTTAACTGTGTTATAAGCTCCGGCGACTCAGATTTGAACGGTCGAATCTATGACATTCGAGTACAATGTAAAGTATGGATGTCGATCTTCAAACGTGAAAAATCCGCAGACGTTACACAACTTCTCGTCGGTAGTGATGGACTAGAGTGACCCTAACCGAGTGTCCATCATTAATGATCGGCCTAACTTCTCGCCAGTAATGATGGACTAGAGTGACTCTAAATAGGTGTCAACCATTAATGATCGGTTGAAACTTCTCACCGGCAATGGTAAACCAGAGTGTCCCTAACCGGATGTCCATCATTGACGATCGTCTCAAACTTCTCGCCCACAATGGCAGACTAGAGTGACCCTAACTGGGCGTCCATTATTGTCGATCGGCTTAACTTTCTTGTCAATAACAGTGGAGCAGAGCGACCTTAATCAGGTTTTTGCCATTGATGATAGTCCCAAAGTACTAGGCCAATCGTAGATAATCCGACTTACATACAGTCCATGCGTGACCGCCACCTAGTTGGCTCATTCCGGACGGCCGGCCTCTAATTCTTATCAGTAGGAAATGCATAATTCTATCAGGAGGAGAGATCAGCCAATGAATAAATTCACTTGGCGTATACATGGTTGTATGCGTAACAAGTTATAAGCAGGAGAATTGGAACGGGATAGCCCGCAACGGAAGATGTGGTTTTTTACCCTAATGAATCTTTAATTAGGCCTATGAAGTCTAATTCATTAACAATAATTCTAAATTTAGTTTAAATAAAATCATGTATTTTATTTAAATCTATAAATTGTAGTTTGAGACTTTTTTATTTTGGTTTTACTTATATAAATATACATACATACATACATACGTATATGTATGTATAATATATATATATATATATCTTTGTGTGTGTCTACATGTGTAACATTGTAATCCGTGCCGGGTACAACATGCCCGTATATAGATGTTGGGATCGATATTGCAATGGACACATTAGCTCATTTTTTATGTATTGTATGTTGTCAAATATGTGCATGAACATATAGGTATAAATTTCAAATGATTATTTTTGTGTGTCTGTATGTGTGTGTGTGTGTATTGTGTATGTATGAAATATGTTTTATCATTAAAATATTACAGAAAGTATTTATTTGTATAACGATGTCTGGATGAACACTTAGGGTTCTCGTAAGTTTATAGCTACCGCTGAATTTCATCTATTGATGTGGAATCTTCGCAATCAATCCCTAATTCCAGATCTTGAAGATAATCAGAAACAGAAATTTCTCTAGTACTAAAAGTTTCCTCCTCTGCGGTACCGAAGGCACGTTCCAGGGCTTTCTCCACCTATAGAAGGAGTGAGCTATTGAAGCCAATATGCTAGGAAGAATGTGCTTTGCTATGAATAGAAATAGTATGGTCACTATCGTTAGAGTGGGGACTTGTCCACTCTCCTGACTTCGTGCGAATACTATCACCATCCCACTCCCTTAAGGTCATAAGATGACCTTTTTTGTAGGGTTCGATCCTTAATGAGCTTTGCACCAACTCCTTTATATCCTTAATAACAACGTGGCCAGTCCCAGATGGGTTCGTACTCAACACAGTACCGAAAACAGAAGGCTGAGAAGATGGAGCTTCACTTGTTTCTCCTACTGTAGAAGTTTTCCCTTTCTTTCCCCTATCGTAGAAGTTTCCCTTTCTTTCTCTTAATAGGTCTGTGAGTGAAGGGCTCCATACCTTATCCGATCGAGTGACCAATAACTATTAGCCCAAGCTTCCTCAAATTATTGTTTGTAACTAGATGAGGGTCCTCCCTTAACTTTGCCAGGATTTGTTGGAGCCCGCGCAACATATTTTCCAAGTGTTCCTCTATTGCTGCTCTCACCACACCTGGAAGGGAGAACAAGAGAAGGAATCAAAATTAATACGGAACGCGGAGTTCTTGAAAGAAAAATATGGAAAGAGATAGGGAAATACACATCCGGAGTGCTATTGATGAAAGCATAGAGAGTCATCCTAGACAAAGAAGTACTCATGTTTGAACATATTGTAGTTAGAATATAGGTTCTCAATTGGCTTAAATTTGCTCCTCGCTTCAGGATAGATAAAAGGAGAGCCTTCCATTTTGTTCTTTATAGCATAAAGGAACCTAATTTTGCGATGGGTGAGCGGAACCAAGAACTCCCTCATAAAAATAGATTATAAGCTGGTCAGGATAGCATAATATTAGGGTGTAGTTGGAATGGAGCAATCTTTAAGTACACAAGGAAACATACAATCCATTGAGAGAGAGGAGGCAGAGCCCCAACCGTACAATGGTACCTAGAGTAAGCCATATATCCATACGGAGGAGCATCAGCCTGCTGCGCAGGCATAAGCAAAAGAACATCCTCCCTAGGAAGACCATGAGTTGCTGCAATAACGTCCAACTTCTTAGGATTCAAGATAGAGGCCTCCGAGTTAATAAGGTCAAAAATAATTCGTTTGGACCATATCCATATACTGGAGAGCAGGCAGAACTAGGCTAGTTAATCCTATATCTCAATGAAGCGGGATTTAGAGGAGTGGAAAAACGAGATGGAGCTTGTCCTCTAGAAGCAGTCAGAGAATGGGTCAGGCGACGATTCGACATATCTGCCTGATATAGCAACTTATCTTGCATACCATTGCAGAGTGTGTCAGTCTTTATGTGTGCATAAGTGTGTGCATGTGCAATGGGAAAAGAACTAGTCCAATGGCAACATTAATTTAGATATTCCGACAATAGAAAAAGCCATTTCAAAGCCATGACCTGCCGAGTAAAACTTACACAAAGTCTCGATCGACAAACAAAACCAAGATAACAAGTAATAATCAGCACATAGCCAACCTCCTCTTTGCTCGATACGCGAATGCACGAACCATCAAACCCAGTACAGTAGTTTAAGGACCCATCGATTCAAAAGCATCTTGTAATCATACTTCTATAGTTCGAGGTACCTCCTCCATAAATGAGTCCTAACCTCTATGTTTTTACAAAGATCGAACAAGTGAAAACCCTAATCTGTTAACCCACTACCGAGAAAAACATTTATCATGGCATACAATTTGATATAATGGGTGATTAAATGAGTAAAGAGAGACTTACTAGATTGGCCGATGACACTAGGCAACGAGGTGATTGGAGTGAAGATCGACGCATGCATTGGAGAGGAGGCGAATGGTCTTGAAATTGGAGAATCTAGAAAAATGAAGCCAGGTGTTCGGTGGTAGAGGGTTCAGGAGTTTATATAGGAACGTGGTCCTGTTTGCCGTCAAACCAAATGCATGCCAATCAAGATGCATGTAGAACCAGATGCATGCCAAACCAAATGCATACTAAATCAAGAGCATGCTAAATCAAATTGAAGCCAAGGATAGTGTCGTGTATTTGTTGATGGATTCACAAAACGTTCAACAAAGCCTGCCTTGTAGTCTATAAATCGAGCTTTGGGAAGAAAGTGTTTCGGGCGTTTGAACCTAGGAAGTTTGGCCTTAGTAGGGTAGAAATCAGGGCTTAAAAAGAAGATGGAGGAAATAAGGTATGGAGATTCAGGAGGCTAGCATGTTTCCCTTTCTTTTTGTTTGGCAAAGAAGAGGGACAAGGTGAGACCCACGATTCATTTGCATAATACCGAACAAGGGATCCTGTCAGGTTATTCACAATACCGAACAATAAGTCCAGTTCGATTACTCAAGTGTGGTCATGTTCGATTGCTCAAATATTGAACAGGAAATCCTATTCAGTTACTCAAGTGCTGAACAGGAATCCTTATTTGGTTATTTCTAGCCCTAACCAATGCTCGGTGTGTGTTGAAACAAACCCAAGTAGCCGAACCGAGAGATAACAAGCCAAACCAAGGAATGACATGTAAGAACTTGGCCGGTAAGGCATCTAGGTCCATTCCCCAAACAAGGTAACCCCGAACAAAGCTTTCCCAACAGATCCAAACAAGCTATATATATAATAAATTTTGGGTATATTTAGAATGATCATATCTTTTATTTACGGAAATATCTGAACTAAGCAAGTTATACATGGAAATTGCCAGATTTTTCAAAATAACCACATTACCTTCATACACCTATAAATATCCAAGCATTCAATAACGCCAGTGAGAATTTTTGGAACTTTAAGACTAAGCAATACGGAGAAAATAGAACTGAGCCCCTAGATTCCTATACTCAATCATAATTCATTATAGTACATATCAAAACACTTATAAAAGCATAGATACAATAAAAGGAATAAAAATGAATAGTGGAGGCCAATTATAGCTATTCCGTTATAAATCTGTGTGTACTTTACTCTTTTTGCATCATATTTCAACTACATTTGTTATTGTAAATTTGATTGGAGGTAATTACCCAATTTTCGTGCAAATAGTTATGCTTGCTATGTTTAATATGGATGCCACGCGATGTAGGTATTATTACATAGTATATAATACTTTACATAGTAGTACACCCATATGATAGTAGATTAACATATAACGATGTTATGTAAGGGATGGGTCATGTATGATTCTCTATGCCATATGTTCATGTTTACTATATTTATTTTTATAGTATTTTGAGATTATAGATCGCTCATACGAGACTGTTGTCTAACTCAAGACTTTATGTTTTTCTTCTTATTATCCATGTACTCTTAAATAAGTAGATTAGATATAACAAGTCTAAGATAGCATGTGGTGTTGTACGGAGGATGAGGAGGTAGCTAGCGTTTTCATATATTATATTTTGGAGCTATTATTGTTATTCTGCTAGCAGCTTTCTATGTAGAATTGATTTGATCCAATGTATAAACTTTATTTCCACTTGGTTTTGTATAAATTTAATGGATTAATGTAATTTGATTTATCTTTGTTCATTTTGTTATACTACCATCTCGCCTATTTTATATATATGTTAATTATTATATTTTATCCTATGCACTGCGAGATATACGATAGATTCTACGTTGGAATATTTTATTTTGCCCTTGACTACCACTCTATGTTGGATGGATACCATTGCAGCACACTATTTATGTTATTTGGGTATCAGATGTGTAAGATGCCATCACATGTAGTATAAGAGCTTAGGTTGAATGATCTATCTCGGGTGATATATCCTTAAGTGATCCATTAGAGATAAGGTAAGTGGAACATCTTAGAATGGATTGAGCAACGTATGAGAGAGTATACTTATTAAATATTTTTATTCGCAAAACTATATGGTAGTATATGTATAAGTGTAAATTGCATTGCACACACGAGTATCATTTATGCAATTTTCCTTTTTCAGGTATTGATCATTCTTATTACCAATTTTAAGAATGGCCATAGCGAATAAGGAAAACTACGAGGGACTTTTTTTCGGAATTAGGATTGGAGTAGGCAACGGGGTAGCTACGAACTCCGATATGAAGATAATGTTCAATATTATGACGATGAACATGATGAAGAATGCCTAAGCAGGCTCTCTAGCTATAGTGGTGGTGCTCCAGTGCAAGTGCGAATAGTTGATTTTGCCAAGTTGAATAAGGAATTCACTAGTCTTTGATGCAAATCGTTCCATGGAAAAGAATCCGCTGTTGAAATGTTGGATTTGTTGGATAATTATGAACGCATCTTTGAGGACTTAGAGCTGGAGGATGCAATGAAGAGGAAATTGGCTCTGAGGTGACTTCAGGGAAGAGTAATGAATTGGAGAAATGCCCATAGAATTGCTACTCCCTAGGACTAATTTACTTAGGATTGGTTTAAGGAAAGAATTGAGAAGTTTACATCGACAGCTAAGAAGTCGGTGCTACTTAGAAGATTTGCTGACCTAAAACAGGGCGACTTGCCCCTTGTAGTATATATTGCCGAATTTGGCATATTGCCAGAATACGAGATATCCTTCATTGGCACGCCATTAAAGAAGAATGAGAAGTTTTTAAATGGACTAAATGACAACTTGAGGGATAGGCTAGTAGGCCACATTAATGAAAGCTTTGAGAAGGTAGTTAAGAAAGCTTTAAGGCATGAAAGTTTATACCCAAAGCTGAAAGATGTTGTTTTGAAGGAGGAGTCTAAACTACAAGGTGGCTGAGGTGGGAAGAGAAAATGGAGCGACAAGGGCCAGAAACAGGCTTAGAACAAAGATGGTCAAAAGAAAGGAAAAGTCCACCCTACTTGCTTTAACTACGGGGAGATAGGTCATCAGAGCAAATACTACAAGAGTGCAAAGAAGATGTGTTACAACTGTAACAAGCTTGGACTCGATTGAGATGGTTAGCTCTGTAAGGATGGTAGATCATTTGTACCCAATATTGATGGTTTGAGGAATGAAGAAGAACATTAAGATATTCATTTTAATGTGCATGAACAACTAGTTAGTAAAGCTGAGTAGAAGAAGCCAAGTGGTTTAATACAACATCTTAGATTCCCTAGTGGAAGTAAGAATAGATATCGATGGATTTCATTGACGGATGACAAGGACTAGAGGAGAGTACAATAGCATTTGAGTTATAATCGATAGACTGACAAGGAGTACTCCATTCAAGTCTACAAAGTCCAATAGAACGACATCAAAGCTAGTTGAGTTGTATGTGAGATGGTGTGTTGAAGATCATAGTACGTGATAGAGACCCATTATTTATGAGCGAATTTTGGGAAAGTTTACAAAAGATGTTAAGGAGGCCATAGAGAAGATTGAGATCGTTTGGTAGTAAATGAAAAATGCACAAGGTAGATCGACGGGTTATGCTGATAAGAGACGTTGAAATTTGGTGTTCTCTGTTGGTATGGTGTTTGTCATGGTTTCTCCATTGAAGGGTATAGTTCGGTTTGATAATACGGGGAAGCTGACATTGAGATAATAGGTCCTTTTTCAATATTGGAGAGAATAAAGGAACCTAACATATATAGTCGGCTTACCTCAGAAGATGGCAGGTATGCACATCGTATGTCATGTCTCTTATCTTGGAGTGTTTGCACATGACTCAGGTGTGACCGTGACACCGAATCAATTAGACGATGTTGTAGTTGAACCTAAACCGTCAAGGCCTTGGAATCAAAATCGTATAGTCGAGTAGAATACAAAGTAGCTTAAGGGGAAGACGATGCAATTTTTAAAGGTACGATAGAGTGAAAGTGAAGGTGATAATATTTGGAAGACCGAGAAAAGCATGAGGAATTTGGAGCTCTTTACTTGGTCAGATTCCATTTTGTTCATTGGCTTTCATATTTGGTCGTTTATTATGTTAGATCAGTACCTTATATGGAAGGGTTTGCATAGGATTTTTTATGTACTATGTATGCATGTATGATGATTGCTATCCTTGTTCGATTATTTAGGCATGCTTTGTATCTATATTGATTAATCATAGTTGTTTGGTTAGGACTTCGGGAGCGAAATTCCTAAAGGAGGAAAGAATGTAATGACTTCACATTTTTATAGATCGGTAGATCGTAAAAATATTATTTTTAGTATCAATTTATATCCAAATCTAATATAACTTTGGAAACTATTAGCTAGTGATATTTTCCACTCATAGAATTTCTATTGGACAGTTTTGACCCTGCAAAATTTTGTAAGGCCTATAACTTTTGATATTACCTGAATTAGGGTCTCAAACCATTTCAACTTAAAGATATGATGGTTTCTCATTTCGTAGAGTGATCATAATAGAAGTTTGGACCTAAAATTTAGGAGATGTGATTGTTTGAAGTTTTGATAGCTTTTAGGTAGATTAGTAGGTAATTAACCCGACTCGCAATTAGGTCTACTATTAATTTCAAGATTCGGCTGAGTGTTGCCTCTGATCCCTATATATACATCTCTAATCCTTCCCTAACCTTTCTTAGCCTCCATTGACCATCTTCTATCGGAATTTCATTATTATTTCACTAAAAATTAACCTAAATCAATTTATATAAAGGGGATTAGGCAAGGGATTTGTAAGAGACTTTTTAGATATCAAAATTTATGCACAGAAAAGCATGTAAATACTGCCAAAGTTCGAACTACCCCTGTTTTGGTGAATCTACGCTTAATTGGTGATTTTTGTCAATTTCGACATTCTAGGTGAGAGATTATATATTCTCACTTTATTATAAATGCTGATATATGTTTTAAAATTGTTTTCCAAATGTTTTAAAACTAAAAAATATGATTCTTAAATTGAATATTTCCTGTCCATTTAGGTTTGTCTCGACTTAAGCATTTTTCATCTATTTTGGGGCGATTAGTGATTGATTTATCATCTCTAGGCATGCTATATATGCGTCTATAGGTTTTGACGTATTTTCAATCATTTTAAAGTTAAAAATAAGTTTTTTCACTCTTTTGAAATCAAAACTGAAATAAATATGAATTTAACTTTATTAAAAATGATTTAAACATGTAATTTTGATGTGAAATTGATCATATTAAGGTTATGTTAGACTCTGAGTATGTTTTGGGATAAATTGCTAGGATTTGATACCTATTTACATGTTTGAATGGTGACTGAATTTTTTGTTGTATGTTTATACATTATGTTTGCATGTTTGAACGTTACTTGTATGTTTGAATGCTTGAAACGCTCATTTGAGCGAACTAAAAGTTGTAATCAATTTTATGGTCACCGTATAGATGGAGTAGTGATGTATTATTTGAGTTAATACACAAAAGATGGAAGATCCATAAATGTAGAATTGAACTTTGAAAATCAAATTTAGAATGTTTAGGGTCATACTGATGCACTGGTGTAGCACATAGATTGAAGTGGCAAGTGCAGCTATCGAATAGTGCGGAAGATGAAGTTGATGGAGTGCAATAGGAAGTTTGTTTGGTAGGTGGTGCTCGACATGGTGTTTTCAGCTTAAACTTTGGGTTAGGGTGAATGAATCATGGGGGAAGCTTTGGTCCGATGGGAGGTTGGCTCGGTGAATGGTTGGTTTGGTATTGGCTTATGTTTGGTGGAAGGAAGACCGGACAAAAGCTTCAGTCTGTGTAGACAAGTTGGTTTGGTAGTGAGTTGGTTCGGTGATTGGTACCAGCCCAAATTCTTGTTCGGTTGTGCTTTGGTCCCGTTCTTGAATTCGGCCCGGTACTAGGCAGAGCATGCGGGATGGAACTTTGGCTGTTGACTTTGGATTCAGTTATGGGTTGCTTTGGGACTTTCATTGGCTGGCTATAGGGTTTAAAGGGGATTATTTTAGGCTTTTCATAGGCCTACTTCGGGAAATTTAAGCGAAGACCAAAGGAAGTTCGACACCGACGACTCGACGACGTACATAAAGTAAGTCAAAAGCTTGAAGTAGAATGTGTTCGTAGTATCCAGGGAACATCCAAGAAGGTAAGTTTTAATACAAGTGAGATTGTGGAGTTTAACTTAAGGAGGTTTTTGCATGGAACGTCCAATGAGGCAAGTTCGATACGAAGTGAACTTGTAGACTACAACATACGATGGTTTCTATTATTAGGTCTTATGCAGTAGAACATACATCGATTTATATTATTGGGATGTATCCTAAGGGATCATATATAACTCAGAGGTCTTGAGTATGCTCGAGAAGAAGGGGATGGTGGGGACGCTCACTTCAAATCGATACAAGGTGATATGTTTATCCTTGGACCAATACAAGGTAGTCTAGTTTCCTAGCCTTACGGAATGGCATGGACTTAAGCATCGATGGGATCGCTATGGTATGTAGTCACTGATCAATACGGGGATCGTGTGAGTTACCTTATATCCAAAGGCACCGATTTGAGAGATGTGAGATCATTTGATCATTATTATGTTTGTTATGCTTGCTATGTTCGATATGGGTGCCACACAATGTAGATATTATTATGTAGTATACCTAGGAACCATATACCTTGCTTTACATGGCAGTACACACATATGATAGTAGATTAGCATATATCGATGTTATGTGCAAACTTATTGGATGCAAGGAATGTCAGATATGATTCTCCATACCTCTTGTTCCCATTTAATATATCGATTTATCTAGTATTTTTGAGATTATAGATCGCTCACAGCAGACTGTTGTCTGACTCAAGATTTTATGATTTTCTTCTTATTTTCTCAAGTACTTTTAAATGAGTGGATTTGAGATAAAGCGCTTGAGATAGCACGTGGAGTAGTATAAAGGATGAGCAGGCGACTAGCGCTTTCACATACTATATTTTGAGCAATTATTGTTATTCCATCGTGTAGTACTATGGAGTTGTTATCAGTACTTATTTTATTTGAGACAGCTTTCTATGTAAAGTTTATTTGATTCAATGTATAAACATTTCCACTTTGTTCTATATAACTGTAATGGACCAATGTACTCTGATTTATCTTGGTTCATTTTGCTATACTGTTGTCTTGCCTATTTTATATCTATATTAATTATTATATTTTATCCTATGCGTTATAAGATATACTATATGTTTTGTGTTGGATTTTTTATTTTACCCTTGACTACCACTCTATATGGGTCAAATATCATTGCATCATACTATTTATGGTATATGGATATCAGGGGTGTAAGATGGTCTTCACAACATAAATTCCCCTAGGGAATACCACCAACTCTTTCAATCTTTCCCCTTGGGCATACCACTAACTAATTCAAACTCCATGGATATTCAATAACTATTAGTACATAACCCTTTAGTGCCTTCAACGGTAGTGTGTTATACATTGCCCAATATTTGAGGAGCATTACTTACTTTGGTCATAACAGATATATCAATATACTTTTTTGAAACATCTTGAAAAGGAATATTTAAAATAAAAATGTTATTTTATACTGTGATTAATTACTCAAGATTGCAACTATTTGCAACTATATTATATAACATTTCATTTAAGGATTTTCTTATTTATATATCTAAATTAATTGTATCACTATATAATAAAGTATATAATAGAAATCAAATACCTTTATTATGAAAAAGATTGATCACAGAGAAAAATATATGTAAAAAATTACATAATTGTCCCTAGGGCTTGCCCCTAACTCTATCAACCTCCCACTTGCACGTATGCTTAATCATGGAATCTTTATTTTTGTTTCTTCGATCAATTTTCTCAAAAAGTACGAGTCGATCCCTTAACGAATGCATATGCTATGTTGTTTTAATTACCTACCCCATCAATTAACTCTCTCCAGCACCGATAAACTTCCTTGATCATATGGAACTTTTTAGAGTATGATTCTCATCTTCTAGGGAGTTCTAGGTTCTTTCACGTTTGTATCACGGTGTAGTTACCGTATAGCAATATTATGGGATTCTCAACATCTAGAATCACTCAAGCTCAGTTATAGATTTGTGAATTTATATATGAATACATTGTTTTTTATTGTAGCGCTATTCAAGGCGATATAAATAGCCTATGGTCGAATTACCCACAACTCACATTTGGGACATTTCCAACTTGAAGTTTGTTAACTAAGGTTGAATTATAAATTTTGGATTGACATATGATGCTCAGTATCACTTATATAGTTTTAGTCAAAATATTCCTTCATTAAGGAGTTCGTTGTTTCTATAAACAATTCTCTAGAGTATTTCCCAAATACTTGAGAATACCCTTACCTATTGGCTATCTTAATTTCAATTTGATACTCGCACGATGTACTAGTTTCATAATCGATTAGCGATATAGTAGACATCATAGCATATATGATAATTCTTATTGCAATACTTAAGAAATCTATCTCATACGCTCCACATTTAACATTTCAATATGGTGTCTATGTATATTGTATAGGATAATCCCAATATCCTTTTATATTTTTTTATTAAAAATGTCATTTTCAAATCAATGGTTGAGTATTAAACAACCAAACTAAAATGATTATAACATGGATACATTGTTAATATTCATAAGTTTGTTGTTTACTTAAAGTTAAAGAAATATTCTCATACCTATATAGTTCTTTCATATAGACACATGCTTCCTCTACATTTGACAATTTTGGTTAATAAAATTCAAACTAATTAATTTTTCTATCAAAATATTTGCTCAATTCTAATGCTTGTTCAATAATACTTTCATATCAATTCTTGGGTCATATCTGAAACCCACAAACTCAGCATCGCTTCCAGTGACTTCGAGACACTTTGGTTGTTATATGCAAATAACATATCCTAAATCATTATTTAGAATTTCTATTTCAACATATATGTACCAAAAATCAAAATCATATTGAGTAATAATTTTGTGATAAAATATGAATTAACTTAAGCATGTAGACTGACGAATCTATTACATTAATTTAAACAAATGAAATTTACAATGTTATTCTATTAACGTAGCTTACTTTATTTCAACTGCATTCGTCTTCTTCTCAAAGATACTTTTGCAATTGATGGATCATATCTTTTAGGCTATAACTATCAAAATCATATTTTAGTAATGTACATGGAATCCATTTCGGATTGGCGCATCGTGCCATATGGTGGAGTCAACACTCTTGATGGCATATTGACAACTAAGGAAATTCTTTTTTTTAACACCGATAAGAAAATCAAAGTTTGTTTTCAATATGCGAGAATTCTTATTAGACGTTCTAACGTGTCATGCCTATTTTTGGTTTGGTTAATTTCATTTAACTTACGTAATAGGTTACATTTTTGGATCGTATCCAAATCCATTTTACTACTAATAATTTTCAAAAGAAATTCCTTCGTCATGAAGTTGCTGACTCTTGAACAACTGTTATTTCTTTGTATAATGTAACAACATTCAAAAACATTTTATAAACTACCTTTATTTGTATATGTATAAATCAGATTTAAATTTTAGTTTACGAAATTTATGTTCATAACATAAATTGGTCAATCAGTACTTATCTTCCCCAAACTGCTTTAGGGTTATCCGCATGAGATACCTCATGAACAAATATTACGTAGGCTCTCAACTTGCACAACCTGTTAACTCCTTAACATATGATATGTTAGAGTTTCTTAACTTTTATCTTATATGATAATTAAATTTAACTTTATATACTTACTCTTATGCATACATCTTTACTGAAACAAGTTAACTCAACCTCACCCATTATCAATTGTTCTTCGTCCAACAAAGTCTGATTACACCCTTTCGATACCTCATTATGTATCATTAGGAGAAGTGACGATTGATATTGAATCTTATTCGTTTTAAGCACATTCGATCAAATCAAATATGTATTTTCTTTGTGTTATGTTTTTCTACTTCCATTTTATAATCAACAAACGTATCATAAATACACTACTTGTTTATTAAATGTCATGTTCATTTCTACGATATTTCATCTTCAAATTTAACAAATTAAGTGGATTTGTTTTAGTATCATTAGTTGAATTGCATACATCTATATGCATAAATCCAAAGAGTTCGTTAACTCTTTTGTCGCTCCCACTGAATAGGTGCTTCACCCTTAAATTTCTAAGATATAATTCATCGGTGCTAGAAGATTCATAATCATAGGATTGTTTCTTTATTTATCAAAACTATGGCTTAGTCCATAATTCCAAAATAATTGTAAATTTTTTCGATACTTCTGTATTTTTTAAAGCATCACTTTTGTTATAAATACCATCATTATAGATTTATGCTATTACGAATATTTATGGTATTCATATCAAAATAAAACTATATCTATTTTTAGTCAATACTTAAAACAACTATTATTTCATAAATAATATCTAGTATATTTATGAAAATAATTTTCGTAACTTGGTGAGACTATTTAGAAGTGTTATATAGTTTGATCTCGCTATTTCTACCATTACTATAATAGCATACAAAATACGAAGCTCCATTTAACCACTTATTACAGAATTTTATTTCATACACGGTAACTAATTACAGTCAAGAGTCCTAGATCAAATATCTTGAACTCGAAGAAATAAATTTCATATAAAACAATTTTCTATAAGAAAATACATTTGAAATAAAAATCACATTTCCCTTTCCATATTAATTATTATTTTACCGCTTTATACAATTCTCATTTCCTATGTTTCTTCATGAAGCAGATGTGACCATTCACTCTCTTCGTCCCAACCGTGCCTAATTTATATCCACTCTCATACAGTTTCTTTCTTATCCAAATGTTTAAACAATTCATTTGGTCATCCTTAACATTTAAAGATATCAAACAAAATTGCATTTTTCATAAACAGATTAAGCTGACATTTCAATGATCAAATTCATATATCTATCTGTAGCTTTTGGTTTAGTACAACATCTAAAAAAACAAGATCCATATTGTACTCGGCCATGTTAAATTCATGATCTCGCATCTTTTTTTACTTGCTCACTTCTATTGAACTAATTTCATCGAGGTTTTGTACATTACAGATCACGAGTGTTCACCATATAACATTTTATATGTGTGGATCGAATATCCATATTCTTGCGTTGCTTTTTGAGTTCGAAACTCATGGAAGACAATACATAGTCTCATGTAAATAAACGCCTAAATGATCAAGGGGTGAATGTTTTAGTAGATGTATAATTAGGTTCTTGCATAGGCCTTGAAGTGACAACATGCCAAATGATTTATTAGTAAGTGTGTGTGTATTTCTATGTCAGTCTTAATTCAGTTAATTTGTATATTTTAATTGATAAATATTTTATCAATTATAATAGTAGCACAAATTTATTGAAGTAGGTTATTTTAACTTAAATAGCATTTATTCTTACAATATTAGAAAGGTTATATGTACTCATTTCATTTTTCTAATAAGGCTTCCACTAGATTTTTATGTTTTTCAAATCTCTAAGAAAAACATAGAAATGGTCAAAGGTCCATTGGGAATTCTTCAAGCTATCTTTCGATTTATGTAGTGATAGGACTTGCTTGCCTTGGGATTCCAACCTTGAAAAATATCAACAAATCATAGGCCCGTAAGCAATGGACAATACTTTATCGGTTGCATCATATACACTAACCCATTGTCTTTGTACTAATTTCATCTTGACCTTGAGGAATATCAATAAATCAAAAGAGATTATTCACTTGTACCCACCATTTTGCGACGGCCTAAGTATAATGCATGTACCTTGAGGTATATCAACAAAAACGTGCATGTATCTTACATCATCTAGTTAATATTTTAGTAGCACTACACATAACATCCCCGACTTGCATGATACCTACAACTAAAGAGTATGGAAGTAATCTATTAATATATAAATCATAGAGGCAAGTTATATATTAAGTATTCATAATCTTTATTACATACATATGTTGAGTGATATCGATTTAGAGAACAATGTATTTCTTAAGAAATACCTTGGTAATTCAAGTGTCGGACATTGTCCGAAATCACGATGTATGTACAATATGCTCGTACTTGTTTTTTAAATTTTATTGGGTTTCTTACGGTTCTAGTTAAGATTATGCATTCATGTTATATAAGCTTAATTTATTTATAACCGTTTATAATCTAATTACCTTAGATAATATTCTTATGCATATTATTAATTAAGTATTATTTAATTAATTTTAATTCTTATTAATTAAATTGTACTAAATTAATTTTAATTCTTTTTAGTCCAATTAACAAATTAATTAAATTATTTTAAAATTTAGAATCTTCTTTTATTCATATTTACCAATTTAAGATAAATATAAACTATAACATTTATAGTTACATATACATATACCACTATATATATATATAAATATATTACCATTTAATTAATTTATTTATCAAATAAATATTTTATTTAATTAAAATAATTTCAATTAAGCATTTTAGATAAATTCAAAAATTCTTTTAGTTTACTTTAAACAATTTAGGATATATATATATATATATATATTATACTATGACATTTATAGTTATACACACACACACGCATATAGATCAATATATATGTTTTATTTCAATTAGTTATATATTAAATTAATCCAATTAGTTAAAATTAAATAATTTCTAGAATTATTAAAATTGAATTTTAACATAGTTTTAAAAAATAATTTGTAACATTTCTGAAATTTATTTTATATTTTAAACTTAAAATATATTTTATATTTTTAAACAATTTTTTTTGGAAATTAGCCCAAGGCTCAAATCAAATTGGGTTTTTATAAACAACCAACCTTTTGGGCTTACTCCACCTATTAGGCTAGATCAGTGACAAGGGAGGAGAGAATAATTGATTATTCAACTCCAAGTCAAGATGCTACTTTTCTATACATCCATCAGATAGGTAGCCTTAATTTATTAGTACTAAAGTTGCTAATTAAACCGCATAGACCATTTGGGCTTTGACACCAATGATCACGCCGTCCTACAGCAGGTAAATTGAGTGAATTTTAATTTTTTTCCTTATTTGGACCATAGTGGGCATATAACGTCCAATGGGTTACACTAGATCCAATCTAGTTGATTTTAATAAAATCATATTTTATTAATGTTGTTCATATTTTAATTAGTTAATCATAGTAATTAAGTAAATTTAATGTTTATTAGGTTTGAAATTTGAAAAGGTAAGAACATATCAAATATGTTCATATTTCAAATTGAATGACAAACATGCAAGACTTGAAGCAAGTGTAATTTGGTTGGGTGTTTGAGTTTTATCTTTTAGGTATGTAAAGTGTCAAATTGTTAATTTGGAAACAACTTCATAGATCATAAATGTGACAACTGTGTAATTAATTAGGAGTTACATTCATCACATTTGGAAAAAAGGAAAGTCAGATGAACATATAAGGTGTAAAGTGCAAATGTACGACATGATATGGCAACAAAATGATATATGAACATGTGTATCATTATATATAGCCATTATATTATGTTTATATAAATCACAATTTAAGAGCAATTAATGTAAAAAATCCAAATTTAAATCTTTGATTAATGAAAGATCTAATTGACGTCTAAAATTTTGGAAAGTTTTTCCACTTCTTCTAGTGTAAAATCCTAATTAAGTTTTGATCCAATTCAAATAAAGTAATTTGTCAGTTCCATAATTTATTCAAAGCCGAAAGAAAGACAGTGTATATGAGCTTACGTAATTACAACTTGCATGAAAAGATCAACCAATACCTGTATAAAATAAATTAATAAACATACTATGAAATGCACATTTGTTTAATCTTAATTTTATGTTGAAACAGCACTTGTGTGTGTATGTGTGTATGTGTGTGTGTGATATAAACAAACTTCTATTATTATAATTTATGTGTGTGTGTATAATACTCAAAATAATTAACAAAATAAATCTCAAAATTATTCCTTGACTGATTGTACAACAAAATATCATGATTCAAAATAAAATTCAAGATAGTAGTTTTAAATTAACATCAATATACACACCCACGTTTGATTACATCCAAAATAATTGATCATTGCGTGTGCAACACACACATAACATTTCATTTAATAATTTTCTTATTTATATACTTTGAATTAATTACTTAATTAATTATATCACTGTATAACAATTTCTATAATAGAAATCAAATACCTTTATTATGAATAAGATCGGTCACAAAGTCAAACATATGTAACAAATTACATAATTGTCCCAAAAGCATACCCCCTAACTCAATAAGATATGTTATAACAGTACGTTCAAAATGACAAAAGCGACATACAATAACATGGTCAATATATACATGTGTAGATATTACCGTATATGTATTCACTGTTTACACACACACACATTATTGCCCGAATTTTCAATCATTCAATTAAAAATAAATTTACGAAAAAACTTGTTTCTAAAATACTAGCCTTAACAATAAAAAAATAAAAAACAAAAACAAAAATGTTTAAAATAATCACACAAACACACACACATCTACTAAAAAATAGTAAAGTCGAAGAATTTCTTGCTCTCTTATTAATGCTTGTAGTTTTCTCCACTCTCCTTAATTCTCTTCAGATATTTTATTTTCAAATTTTTATAGTTTACCACTTTATAATTATTCCACTAAGCTTCTTATACCATTTTGCATTCAAATACCTATTGCTCAATTTTTTTTAATTATTTACAATCTCTTCTCAATTCTCTCTTCTAATATTTTACATTCAAATGCATAAATTTAAATTAATTACATAATCCAAAATTTAGACCTTTTGATAAACTCAATTGATTAGCATTTAATCCATTGAATAAATTATAAAAGATGACAATTTCAATATGTATACCATAATCCATCAACAAACTTATAAAATTAATTTTCCATTAGATACAAAGATATATAAATAACACAGCATAATTATATACATTAACAATAATAATAAATTTATTTTATAATTCTTTTAACTCAATGAAGTTATCATACATTGCACTAAAAAATCTATTTTCAAATTCAAATACATACATTTCAAAATTTGTACAGTTACTTACAAATTTTTCTCAATTCTCTCATAATATTATATGTTAAGTTCCATATATTTAACTAATTATGTAATCTTAAATTTTAACTGTTTAAATAAACTCAATTAACCAATATTTATTAATTCGTCTAATAAATCCAAAAATAAAAAAACTTAAGTATGTATACAGTATCCGTATATATAGCAAAAATGATAAAGTTTTTATTTATTCAGATAAGAGATATATAAATTACATAATATAAAATATGTACATAAATAATAATATATTGTTTTGAACATGGTTCATCAATTAATGCCAACAAGTATCGATCTCGAGGATCAAACTCATGACCTTTAAACTCATAGTCTAAACTACCAACAAACTTAGGCAACCATGTTGGCAATAATTTATTGAATAGATTTACTCGGTGTCTTTTTGAATTTAAAAAAAAACATTTTACATCTCATAGAGAAATAGTATTCAAATATGGGGAAGTAGCCTATTATTTTGTAAATACAGTTGTTAGTCACCATGGAGAACTACAGTTTGCATCCACAAGATGAAGTATCCGAGTATTCCATATTGTCCATAATTTAAGTGGAAGTTCATCGGTCGAAGTCTTGTCTGATTCCGAGTTAGTATGAAGAAGTTATTGCAGTCTGAATAAAATAGTAGCGGCTTCTACTTAGGCGGATTTCAAATATGATGATGTAGCATGTTATTTTCTAAGTATAACTGTTAGTCACCATGGAGAACTACGGTATACGTTCATAAGCTGAAGTATCCGTGTGTTCCATATTATCTGTAATTTAGGTCAGAGCTCATCGGTCGAAGTCTCGCCTGATTCCGAGTAAGTCACTGCATTCTGAACAAAATAAATACCGGTTTCTGCCAAGGTGGAGTTCAAATATAGGGATGTAGCCTGTTATTTTTTATGTACAACTGTTAATCACCAAGGAGAACTACAATATACCTTCATAAAATGAGGTATCCGAGTGTTACATATTGTCCGTAATTTAGGTGGGAGTTCATCGGTCGAAGTCTCGCCTAATTCTGTGTTAGTATGACGAAGTTATTATAGTATTAACAAAAAAAATAGCGGCTTCTGCCTAGGCGGAGTTCAAATATGGAGATGTAACCTGTTATTTTCTAAGTACAAATGTTGATTAACATGGAGAACTATGATATACGTTCATAAGCTGAATTATCCGAGTGTTCCGTATTGTCCGTAATTTAGGTGGGAGTTCATCGGTCGAAGTCTCACCTAATTTTGAGCTAGTATGAAGAAGTTATTGCAGTATGAACAAAAAAATAGCGACTTCTTCCTAGGCGGAGTTCAAATAGGGGATGTAGCCTGTTAGTTTCTAAGTACAACTATTAGTCACTATGGAGAACTATAGTGTGCATTCACCAGATGAAGTATCCAAGTGGTCGATATTGTCCGTAATTTAGGTGAAAGTTCATCGGTCAAAGTATCACCTGATTCCGAGTTATTATGAAAAAGCTATTGCAGTATGAACAAAAAAAGCAGTTTCTGCGGAGTTCAAATATGGAGATGTAGCCTGTTATTTTCTAAATACAACTATTAATCACCATGGAGAATTGCAATAAACCTTTATAAGCTGAAGTATTTGAGTGTTTCATATTGTCCGCAAGTTAGGTGAGAGTTCATCGGTCGAAGTCCCGCCCGATTCCAAGTTAGTACGAATAAGTTATTGCAGTATGAGCAAAAAATAGCGGCTTCTGCCTAGATGGAGTTCAAATATGTGTATGTAGCCTGTTATTTTCTAAGTACAACTGTTAATCACCATGGAAAACTACGGTATACATTCATAAGTTGAAGTATCTGAGTACTCCATATTGTCGGTAATTTAGATGAGAGTTCATCGGTCGAAGTCTTGCCTGATTCCGAGTTAGTATGAAGAAGTTATTGCGGTCTGAATAAAAAAATGGCAGCCTCTGCCTAGGCGAAGTTCAAATACGTGGATGTAGCCTGTTATTTTCTAAGTACAACTGTTAATCACCATGGAGAACTACACTATACGTTCATAAGATGGAATATCCCATCGTTCCATATTGTTCGTAATTTACGTGGGAGTTTATCAGTTGAAGTCTCGTTTGATCCCGGGTTACTATGAAGAAGTCACTGTAGTCTGAACAAAAAAATAGTTGCTTCTACCTAGGTGGAGTTCAAATATGAGGATGTAGCCTATTATTTTCTAAGTACAATTGTTAGTCATCATGGAGAACTACAGAGTGCGTTCAAGAGATGAAGTATCTAAGTGTTCCGTATTGCCCGTAATTTAGGTGGAAGTTCATCGGTCGAAGTCTCGCCTGATTTCAAGTTAGTATGAAGAAGTTATTGCAGTCTGAACAAAAAAATAGCGGCTTCTGCATTGACGGAGTTCGATGATGGGGATGTAGCATGTTATTTTCTAAGTATGACTGTTGATCACCATAGAAAACTACGGTATACGTTCATAAGTTGTAGTATACGAGTGTTCCGTATTGTCTGTAATTTAGGTGGGGGTTCATGGGTCGAAGTTTGGCCTGATTGCGAGTTAGTATGAAAAGATATTGTAGAATGAACAAAAAAATAGCGGCTTCTGCCTATATGGAGTTCAAATATGAGGATGTAGTTGGTTATTTTTTAAGTGCAACTGTTAGTCACCATGGATAACTACGGTGTGCGTTCACAAGATGAAGTATCCGAGTGTTCTATATTGTCCGTAATTTAGATGGAAGTTCATTGGTCGAAATCTCGTCCGATTCCGAGTTATTATGAAGTTATTGCAGTCTGAACAAAAAGATAATGGTTTCCGCCTTTAAATATAAGTATGTAGCATGTTATTTTTTAAGTACAACTGTTAATCACCATGAGAACTAAAATATACCTTCATAGGCTGAAGTCTCCGAATTTTATATATTGTCCGTAAATTAAATGGGAGTTCATCGGTCGAATTCTTGTCTAATTCCGAATTAGTATGAATAAGTTGTTGCAGTTTGGAAAAAATAATATCGGTTTCTACTTAGGCAGAGTTCAAATATGAAATGCTATTGTCAAATCTACTTTCACAGATGCAACTAAAAATTTACGTACGTTGTGTTTAAGTGCATACCCATCTGGACATGCATATATCATCAAGATTTGGTCAAAAATAAAAATTTATTTTTTGAAATAATCAAAATATTACCAAGCATACTTCAAATTAAACAAGATATCTCTCCAAAAAAAAACGACGGACTTTGATACAAAGTTAAAAAAAATCGCTCTTTCTCCGTCCTCCATCTTTGCAACATCCATACGGTCGATCCTTTGCTGGCGTAGTGTGTGAACATCGTCCTGATCTTCTTCAAAATTGGTTACCGTTCTATTCGGTTTCATATACATGATACAATTGGTGATTTGAATTTGAGATCTCGCTCTTACGCCAATGTCGTCGAAAAATCGAAAGTATCTCCAAAACCCTATTCTTGGATTTTCCAAGTACAACTGTTAATCACCATGGAGATAAATCCCATTTCGGCAAAGACTGTCGAGATCCAATTCGTTGTTTTAACTATGGTGGTATTGGGCATAAGAAATCCTCGTGTTGGGGAAGGATTAATCCTCCTTTACCTAAGCCTTTAAGCACGATGGATCATGGATATTATTTTAAGTTGGAGTTTCTGAAAACCAGGAAGATGTTTATGGAGAACTTTAATGATAAGAAAGAAGAAGGAATGTATTTGTTTCATAAATTTTTTTCGCAGTACCAATCTTGTATTAAAGTTTTGTCTCGAACAGATTCTTTACACAAAAGAAAAGTGGTATCTTCGGCTGTTTCAATGGAAGAAAAGTTTGTTAAGGATGAAGAAACGTCCACCAAAGATGGGTTACCTGCCGAGTTAGAGAAAACTGATGGTAATAAGGTAAAATTTAATTCTTTAATTCAGAAAAAAATTCCTGATTATATCTTAAATGATAAAAATGGGGATACTACTAAAAAAAAGATGAGTTTGCCTACTAAATATTTGGGTTCTTTGAGATCCTTAAAGAGGATTAATAGTAAAGAAATAGTTCTTAATGAATGATCAAAGGAAGTTTTTATACGAAAGAAGGACAATCTTGTCTTGAATGATAGCTTGGTTAAGTTAGATTCTGATAAAGGGGATTTCATTGTTTCTAACTCTCATAAAACCAAGATAACAAAAAATAACATCGTTAAGAGAGAGTGTCATGATAAGTATGATGTTTTAGCCTTGGAAATAGATGATAATATTGTTGCTGGGAAAATGAGTTAGAAGGTAACCCTATAAAATGGGTCAGGAAATGATCAATGTAAAAGTACAGTGGTATGTGACCAGTATAAACCTGTTGTGAGATTGTCTACCACTGATTTAAACTCTGTTCATGATGTTGCTATATCATTACTGGATTTAAGTTGTACTTGAAAAACTGATCAGATAGACTCTAGCTTGAGTTGGTTTGAAAATGTTAGGGATGATTCTGAATTGGTTGTGCACACGGATGATATGCACACTGTTATTAAAGGATGATGGTATGATGGGTTCAACTGATAAGATTTCAATTTATAGTAACAGCTTTTGTGGATCAGGTGATTGTTATTTTGATGAATTTGAAATGATTGTGATGCCACTTTAAAACTAATGTTGAAACTGATATTAGTACGAGGAGATCAAGTTATAAATATTGGTGATTTTGATAATAGTTGTGATCTTAATGGTGAACAAAATTTGGTGAAATCTCATGTCATTCTCCTTCTTGTCTTCATATTATAATGATTTTAATCAATACGTGAGACCCACTAAATCAAACCCGATAATGATATAAAAATCAATGGTAGATAGAAAGTGGGTACATATGGATAGAGAGTTTGGGAATAGAAGATTTGTAGTCGAACAAAATATAGTAAGAGCATTTCTATTAATAGAGGGTCAGTGTGTCATATTTTGAACTCACTAGTGACGTCAGTGTTGGTTGAATGTCCTTGAGGATAAGTAATATTACTCACTGGCGGACCCAAACGAGGCCCAATGGAGAGCGGCCGCCCACATTAGGTTTTGATTTTTTTATATGAAATACGGTTTTAAGTGCAAAAAATTGTATTTCATCCAAAAATTGTATTTTGCCCAACTCAGTTCAGTCTAAAAAATTGTATTTCGTCTTCATTGGACAAAAAGTTATATTTTATCCCCACGGAAATCAATTCCTAGATTCACCGTTGATATTACTTATCCTATATTGATAATATTATATAAGTATGTGTGACCATAATTAACTACTTATCATGTGGACTGTAATACTGACCTACATAGTTATCCGTAATTATAAATGTCTGATAAAGTTTTGCATCAATTGTGGAACAGTGAGTAAAAAATAATTTTTGTATGTTAAATTGACCGACTTTTTGTTGTTGGGAATGATTTATGTTTCGAATAAGACTTTAAAAAATAAAGAAAATATTAATCTGGTTGGAGATGTTTCCGTATTAAATGTAGATGGGACTGTACATGCGATTTAAGGGGTTGAAGTTGATATACATTTGGGACACAGCAATCGACAAAGTTGTACTGATGGAGATATATGTACTGGTGAAGCCGTTAACAAAGGTAAAGGGTTCGGAGAAGATATATGTACTGAAGTTAAGGACACAACTATAAAAAATAATAGTACAAGTGAATTTTATAAAAAGTATGATGAGCTTGCAGCTGATATTTGCACGGGGGAAGGAATGGTATAAATAAAGAATGTATTGGATTCTGTGCATGTGGGTAATAAAAAAGGCGATGAAAAAAATGATTATGAACGTGCATCGTTTAACTGAAAAAATGGGTGAGACTTTGTGCATAGGGAACCATAAAATGGAGGCTTAGCTTCGTGCATGGGAGATTCAGAAAGTAAGGGTTTCTATGCACGAGATTATCAAATAGAACAAGTGAAACGACCCGCTAACCCGTACCTCTTGAATTGACATGAATCTCCATCAAATCAACTCAAAAAGAACGGAAATACGAACCATTTGGGTTAAAGAAGAATAATTAGAAGAAAAAAAATGAATCACAACAAAATCTAACCATCGCAGCGGAATAAAATATAATAGATAATAAATGATCTTTACACAAAAAAAAACTATATTTGTTTATACTTTACATCTTTAGAATACAACATCAGAGTTCAACCACATCTAACACACAACTGTACAGTAATCACTACATGTCCTCACAAAACTGAATACACGGTACACACAACACAGCGGAATACATCAAGTACGAGTGATACGTCTCGCCATCCAGCTCGTCTCCTGAGCTCCACAGCATCCTATCATGTATCTGTAATACTCGATTTGACCCGAGCATTATAATAAAATAACACCCGAGTCAGTCTGGAAAACCAGCATGAGAAAACACACTCAATTGGATTATTAAAGTTTTCCAAACCCTTTGAAATTAAAAGCATCTCGTAAGACCACGCCACAAATAAACATGTCGGGTTTTTACCTTACGATAGCTAAAACATTTTTTATCAAAGTTGTCTCATATTATAATAGTGTCTATTGAAAGTAAAATAGAATCTAGCTGAAATGCTTGCATCTCACGTTTCAGCAATAGTTGGGCACAATCAAAACCGTACAGGCTCGTATGGAGAATGGATTTCCAACGAATGATTAGGCACTGGGGTACCACCTGTCACAGTACCTGGTCTAGATCAGTGTACCGAGGACCACATCCGATTCCCTACAACACAAGACCGGAACTACCTAAGGGTAATTCCGAGTAAGATCACCCCACGGTTGGCGCGACCAACTGCCACACAGCCGAAATAAAAAGAGACATCTAGACAGGGATGACCTCATCCTAATGGGCGCTACCCACATAGCCTTGCTGCATAACCCCTGATTTTCAGTCATTCCCGGTTGATGAGGCTTGAGGTTAAGCGTTACCTTTATAGAACATATCCCTTAGAATGCCCATCGCCCACCTGACGATGTTCCGAAAGCATTCGTCCATACAAGTCCGTTCCGGGTTCGAACGGAACCGAAGGCACTATTCCTACTACATCCATTTTGGAATCACCCTCAGGATTAGTAGCGACTAGTCCTTGCACTTCACTGCTCCATCTTCGACTCCAAACTCGTTTTCCCACGAAAACGTACAAACAGGATCGAAGTGGTTTTCGAGAAATTATTCCCGATCCCGGTCTCTTCGAAACGATCAGCGCTTTGGCCAATATTGATAGTCGGTTATTTAACTATCAATTAACATTCACAAACATCCATCAAGCCATAATAATTTTCCAAATTATTTATTGACTTCAAAATATCTTCTCAAGATATATTTTCACTTTTCAATCCTTTTGAAAACAGTTTCAAACCACACTCTTCTCATGAAATAAATTCTCAAATATTTATTTCCACTGGAACACCAAGCACAAAAACTTTAGATTTTTAAAATAATTTAAAACTCTTTATTATAAAATATCCTTTAAGACATTTAAGTTAAAAACTACTTTAATACTTTATTCAAAAATATATACTTAAAGAATATTTAAAATATAGCTACTCAATAAAATATAAAACCAAATTTTTATCCCTTTAAACAAAGTTTCAAGTCACCTTTAAATAATTCCTACTATGATAAAATTTAAGAAATACTTACTTTAAAATCTAAACATTTAATAATAAATTTTCTAAAACATGCTTCTTTTTTTAAAACAACATTTAAACTTTTAACTTATATTTTAAAATTTGCTTTGAAAACGTACTTGGCTATCCTGGGAAATACGCTTCTCTTTCACGTCTTTAAAAATAAATCACTATTTATTTTTAAACAAATTTACCCATTCCTTTTATAAATTCCCGCCATGAATTTATCCTTCCAGATATCCACTGATATATTACTTCACTTTTATAAACCCAGTTTATAAATTTGATGGACTCGTCCATCCTTTAAACACAGTTCAAACACTTTATCAAATTTCAAATCGACTCCATTTTTAAAATAAATTCTTTTATTTACCCAATTATTTTAAAATCCCATTAATTCCAGATTTGATTTCTTATTATGATTTAAAATCTTATTTGATCTGAAATAAAAATTTCTTTTATTACTTTCAAATTCCATCTTTATCCTTTCAATAAATTTAAACCTTGAATTTTAGAATAAATTCTTTATTCCTTTAAATAATATCACCTAAGTTTTAAAATTCATTATTTTCCCTTTTATTCAAAATCTGCTTTCCCATACTCGGAATGTATTTAATAGAATTTAAATCACTCTTCCTTTCCCAATTTATTCTTTAATTTATTTAAATCCTCTATAATTATTTTACTTTAAAATTTACTCTTTTATTTCTTTCCAAAATCCAATCTATATATTTTGGTAACATAGTATACCCAAATATATTCAATCAAACCATAGCATCCATCATCTCCAATTATCAATATAATTCATCACGGAATTTTTAGAACAATCTAAATAATTTTGAGGAATCCAGTTGGATCCCTCCAACTTGTTTCCCTGCATCCACATATGTTAGCACAATACCAATTCCACTTCGAGGTGGAATATCGTGGTATATGGGTTTATAAAATATCATCCGCTATTATGCGGTGCATAGGGTCTCATCCGCTATATAATGCGGGAAATCAATCACTCCAATATATATATATATACTATATATAATATACCACATCCAATCAATTCAATCATTCAACCAAATATTTAAATTTAACCATTTAAATTTAAATAACACTCAGATGAGTGAGATTAACTCACCTTTTATTTTGCTGTTTGCAATCCATTCCAAACAGGCTTGTTTCCATGATTTTGACCTTGTATAAACAATTCACGATTTAATACTATTTGAATTTATAAATCACCATTTACTTATTTAATTTCTGACTTATAATTTGATTTAAACTAATATCCCTTTTATAAATTATTTTTATCAAAGCCTAGTAAATTGTATCTTACTTTTCTTCATTTCCAATTGCATATGAAAAATAATCCACATAGATTTTAAAAATCAAATTTTCATAAGCTTTAAATATCTTTAAAAATTCCTACTCTTACCAAAATCTTATTTATATAAAATTTCTTGCTTAACCGTAAACTCATATACATTCACATATATTACTAAAACTGCTATACACCTAACTGTAAATATCTTTTCTCTGATTCAGTGTATATATATATAGTGTAAATTGAAATATGTATGTACATTTATACAAACAGGATTGTTATACAAATTTCGTAATTCTAAATTTACTATAATTGCATTTTATTAATTTAATTTTGAATAGAAGAATACTGCAATACCTTACTGCCAATCGCCTATATCCTCCCCTGCCTCACATCCCGCGGCCACGCTTCCCAAAGCCCTAGCTGCTCGCGGAACCCTAGTCGCGACCCTCCATATCAAACCGATCGACTTGAATCCCCAAAAGAAAAACTCGATCCTTTGCCGCATGAATACGTCTTGGCCTCACGTGAGCTTCCTCTTCGTCGCGTGCTTCTCTGGCATTGAACTCGATTTGGTTCAATTAGATAAATTGGAGGAGAGGGGAAAGCCTACCACTTCACTACCGCGATTTGAATTTAAGGAGGACTCGACATGTTGATCTTTTATTTTTTCCACGAATTATTTTTGGGGTGCGATTTGAATCCCACGGCCACCATTTTTCTTTTTAAACTTGAATTCGAACAGAAGAAGAACGAGTGAGAGGTTGCGATTTATTATTTTTGAGGAAGGATAGGGGAAAGGAATGATTTCCTCGATTTTGATTTGATAAATAAAAGAGCTGCCATTATCAATTTTGAACGAGATGGAGTATTATTATTTTTCCTCTCTGAATTATTGTGCGTGAGATTTTAAAATGAGGCTGAGGGGAGACACGATGTGATGGTGAACAGAAGGTGGCTTGCAAAAGAAGGCTACAGTGTTTCTGAAAACAAAAGCTGTTGATGTGAAGGAATTTCAACTGATGGCTAACTAGTATATATATTAATTCAAATTTAAATTCAAATTGTCTCGAATTCGCTACTAAAAATCTTGACCTCCTATCGAGGCGTGCCGCCAGACGTTTATAATGTTATACCCCTATTTCGAACGCAATGGAAAAGGTTTCGAGACCCAACCCGATCGTATGGAGAAGATAGCTTTTCGAACCCAGTTATTAATTTAAATTTTCAATATAGATTCCAGCGCGTTTATATGTCATACAATCACACGACCAGTCCAAACACTACGAAATTTGAAATCCGATAATAATACCATATTACGGATCCAATAGAACTGGTTTTGTCGAATTCCGAGACTGTGCCTCGGAAGGCTATTTTTAAATATCGATTCAACCGATATATTTTCAAAACTGAATAAAACACTTTTAAATTCAAATTTTAAAAGTTCTATCACCTTTAGTATTATTGATATAAATTTTATAAGCCTTCAAATTACTTTTAACAAGCCTAGAATTTCAGCAATTCACCCAATTTCCAATTATTTAATTTAATAATTAGATTACCCAATAAATGGTGATATTTGAAATTCAAGTTAAAATTTACTCTTTTGAATATTAAAAATAAATTAAATATTCCCATCTCAAATATCTAAAATTCCGGGTCGTCACATTCCTCCTCCTTTAAAAGAATTTCGTCCCCGAAATTGCTAGTTAAGAAGAATGGTCCATAACTCGTTCACTCACTTCCTAAAACCAAACAGTTTTCAATGACTTCCCAAAACAATCTTTTTATCAAAGACACAATATTCCTCTTATTAACTTTTCAACCTTATCCACAAGTCCCAACAACATTACTTACTTAACCATTCAAATTTTTAATTCAAAACCAATTTTAAATTTTTAAAATTTCTCAAAAATTTTCCAACTCCTTAAAATTTTGAAAAATTTCGCCAGCGTCTCCTTTGCGCGGCTAGCTCGGAACAACTACAAAATGCCTCTACGGGCTCCCAAATTTCAAAAGAAAACAAAACGCCAAGTGGTTAGATCAAAAACCAAATCAAATTTCATACAGAAATTTTAAATACATACCTTATTGTCGAGCAAATTCAAATTTATCTTCGAAATCAAAATTCAATTCCATTTTCGTATAGCCTTTATAACCCTGTATACTTTACTTAGCAACAATGTCCAAATTTACTTAGTGTAACGACCCGCTATTTCGGACCATTCAGGCAGACACACATGCCGGACTTGAATAATTCAAAATACCGAGTTGTTAATTTAAATTTGGCAAAACTCAGCATATGTAGTAAATAAATCAATCACAGAATCACAGACACAGAGTAATACAATAATACGCAGCGGAATAGATAAAATAGTAGTTCTTGAAGCTACTATATAAACATCAGAGTTAGAAATAAAATACAACAGAATATCTCAAATGCAGTGAAGTCTCCAGTACAACAGATGACTTCTCTGGACAAATCAACTAGAAGAGCTGAAAGCTGAGGCGATAGTTGGATCTCCAAAGGAAGCTCCAAACTCCAAGGGTGAGTCTCAAATGCTGTATCACTCGGTCTGACCCGAGCGTAAAGCAAAACACAAAACACTCGAGTCAGGATTAACATTCTTATATCAATAAATCCAACTCAAGTGAAATATCAACTGAAATACACGTAACTTAAAGGATGTTTGGGATAACCATCCTCTAAGGATCTTCAGAACTATCTACAAGGTGGAAATATACACTGTAACACCGTGGTCATTTCAATTTAATTTATACTTCAACCCAAATATCATTTCATTTCAAATATATCTATTTTTTCCAAAATAGTATATATATATTAAATAATTTAAAAAGTAAAGTATTTAATATTTTCTCAAGTCTCGCAAATCGATTCAAATCAACTCAAATTTCAAATTCCAATTTAATTCAATCTAAATTCATCAATTCAATCCAGTTCTAAATATACCATTTAAATTTTCAATATATTTCAAAACTTTAATATTCAACATTTTCAAAGTTAAATTTAACAGTTTCATATAGCACTTGATTTAACTTTATTATTATTTAATCAGGGAATATTCACTTAATAAATCCAATATCATTTAACTAGCCTTAAATTTCATTTTTACTAAATATTTCCTTAAACTTTTTTTTACAAGAAATATTCATTAGGTTACTTATAATCAAACTCAAGTTATAAATCATATCTTACATCTCAATTTCAATAAGTTTCAAATCAGTTTGATTAAATAAAATTCTTTATTGAATACAATTTCAACTAAATCCAAATTATCTTTCTAACCTTAACTTATTCAAATTATTACCAAAATCTATTTTGAAATATATTTTAAATACTCAACATATTATATGTATTTAAATCAATCATTCCCATTTATATAATAATTTAAGGCTCAACCTTTTTTTTATTTTTAAAACCATATATTTCTTTCCAAAACCATAGAATTCATTTTTAAAATATTTATATATATGGACCAACGGTGTCTGTATATATATTTATCATATGGTTAAGTGATACGGATATTTATCATTTCAATCCGAAATTTAAATATATACGGGTAGATATCATTTCGACCCGTAATCCCAATTTCAATTCAAATGAAAATCGCTTGGGTTTATCATTTCAACCCATAACGAAATTCTCCTATTCTAAAGTCCGTTCGGGTGTGTATCATTTCAACCCATAGTGAATTCTATACTAACAGGGAACTTGCAGAGTGATAACAGATACTAAAAAAATATAACAACAGGCATATATCATCAGTATAAATAACAGATACGGGTGTCAGATGTCACAGGTGAACAGATACAAATAATAGTAATAACAGGCATATAATACTAGATACTGGTGTCAGATGTCACAGGTGAACAGTTATAGATAATAGCATATATAACAATGTAAATAACTACAGCAGCATATTTCAATTGCTTTTTCAATTGAAATCAAATTTAAATAATAAAAGAATGTTAATCGTGAGTGATTGCTCACCTTTCGAGGCTAGAGATATGAACGAGAATGGAAATGGATAGACAAAGGCAAGCATACAGATCAAGCGAGCGGGACAGCGACAAGTTAGGAATTTTTATATTTTTTTTTTCTGCAACAAATTTGATATTGAAAAAGGTAAATCGAGATGGACAAAAGATCGATTGAACAAGATATATGCTGTCCATATATATATATACACGTATATTCTTTAAAATCAAGTTGAACATATGATTTCGATTTAATACTTCTTGAACAAAAATAAATTTTCCATGTATTTTGAAAGTCACACACATATATATACTTATATATCTACTGTATATATATAACAATATTTACGATAAACACTACAAACTTATATAATAAAATTCTACGACAGATACTTACATAAAAGGTAACTATAACCCACTTTTAAAATTTTATAGCAATAGATCATATATATATAATTTGACAATATACAAATGCAGACAGGAAAATGTACGCAGGCAAAAATCTGAATGCGAACACTCAATTTGTATAGACCACAATGCAGACTTATATTGGTACATGTAAATAATGTATGCATTTATAATAGAGGAATTGAAAGAATTACATATAACCAAAATATAATAGAGTATATAACACTTGTCTACTGAACCTTTAAAACAACAGACTATTATCAAATCATCTCATATAGCAGTCTTGTAGTAAACTGTATATATATACTTTTATATCAAATCAGAATATAACTTATACTTGTAATATTAATATGCAATATATCCTATGCCAACCTACAATTGTACAAAACATATATATGTATAGATTTATAACTATTTATATATAACCGATCATATACAAGCTAAGATAATATTATATACATCTATATATATACGGAAATCTGGTACTAATATGTATGTAGATCTTATATCTGTATACTTATATATAAACAGAGCTTATCAATTAGCAAATAGAATTTTTTTGTAAACTTTGACATATAAAAACTGATATTCATACATATATAAACTAGTATATAATACATATATATATACCTTAGGATCAAATGTTAGGCTAAGCAGGCACAAAGGAGGACAGGCAAGCATGCGGGGAAGAGGCGGATCAGAGGGGATGTGGACCGAGGCAAGCGGGGTTTGGGTTCGGGCTTGGCAATGGGAAGACGCACGGTTGTGGGTGCTCGGAGGCTTGCTGCAACAAGTCGAGGGTAGGGTGGAGGTGGCTCACGCGCGCAGGCCGATAGGGAGGTGGAACAGCTATCGTCGAGGCAGGCGGAGGAGGCTAAGCGGTGTTCGGGGCGGTCGCGGTTGGGAAAGGGGATGCTCGTGGCTAAAGGCGGTGGGGTGAAGGCGAGTGGAACGATGGGCTGCCATTGCTGCTAGTGGCGGAAGTAGGTGGAGGGAGGTGATGGGGGTTTGTTGCGGATCTGGGCTGGGGCGGGGCTATGCTTGGTCGGAGGTGCGGTTCATGGAGCTCGGTCGTGGAGGCCGAAGTCAGGGTGAGGGGACGAAATGGGTTTCTTATAAAAGTGGGAGAGGTATTAAATAGAGAAAAGAAGAAACGAAAAGGAGATGGAGATAGGAGAAGTATGGGAGAAAGAAAATTTGCAGAGGGGGAAAAACGAAGTGAAACGAATGGTTTATAATAATGAATAAGGAGAGAGAGAGGGTAAAAAGAAACGTACCGCTGAAAAATATAAATTTAAGTGATGGGAATGTAACAGCTGTTTTAGTTGTCTCCGGGAAGCAATGAAAAGGCAGAGAATCAAATATAAAGCGAAAGAAGGGTAAACGGTAACACATTGATTTAGCTGAAAATTCTAAAGCAATTTATAGATTAGTAACTGATGTAAGATTTGAATGGATAGGGAAGCAATAAATTATATGTAACAGTCAATTTCCCTTGATTTCGTGCAAATTACTGAAGTAATTTATTACTTGCTTGGGATGCACGATTTAGATTTGAAACAATGGCTAGTGTAAAGTCAAAATGTGGTACCGCTACGGTGAACAGTTTATTGTCTCCGTCGCGTACCGGACCTCAAAATACAGAAATAAATATACCACAGAGATCAGCACGATGAGACGAACAAAACGGTATACAGATATTAGTGGTACGATCATCCGATCAAAAGTCGATAATCGGTACCAGAAATGCTGCTATTTTGCCAGAATTAAGATAAACGGGGCTAGATAAGTCCAAATTTTGCGAAGCGAATTTCGCAGTCTGATTCAGAATGATCTGAATAAATTTTCTCCTGTTGACATATTTTGGTTTCGGAAAACTTTTAAATTCACTGTTATTAACCGGTTTGATTTGAAATGAAATTTCACAGGAAAATAAACTTCAATATCATCAGATGAAAATTTACCAGCTGTTATATTAAAATAGACGTATTCCAAATAATAAATTTTTAATTTCAAATTTTATTGTTTAAAATTTCACAATTTCCAGTTAAATATACTTTTAAAACCATTAAATTTTACGGGTCGTTACACTTAGAGTATTCCCAATACCAAATTTACTTAAGAATTCCACCATTCATTCCTAAATTTTAATATAAGTATTTCATATACTCATATTATTACTCTACCATTTTAGTCTTTATATCACTCATTTTTAAACTGGATCTCCAATTCCATATGAATTCAATTTACCTTCATTTAAGATATTGAATTCTATTTACCTTATCTCAAACCATATTCAATCAATCATTTCTGGAATTAGTCTTATTACTTATTTATTTAAATCCCAATGGATTTATTTTCCACTTTAAATTATTTTTAGTCTACTACGAATTTATCTTTATCCCAAATCCCAATTTGAAATCTCTTGTCGTTAGTGAAAATTTTCTAACTCCCAAAATTTTCGCAAATTTTTGGCAGAGTCTCCTTTGTACGAAGGAGCTTTTGCAATTTGACAAGAGATATAAATACATATACATTGACCCACACTGTCGGAAAACAAAAAAAAAACAACAACATTTCATATTTCCTATCTTTTATTGCGTAGGCTTACCTCTATTTAGCATTTTTAAGCAAGCGACTTATTTATTTAGCTATTTTGCACGTCCTACTCCAGCCAAACGGCTTCCCTACACCTGTACTTACTCAATTTAAACATGTAAGCACTATATATATGCAATTTGTTAACATTTCACTTACTTTCAATGGCTAAATAAGCAATATACACACAACAGTTTTCATAAGCAATTTATACGGTTTCAAAACTAATTCAATTGCTTTCAATTGGTTTTCTTACCATTGCATTCAATTCAAGTGATTTACAACACACTTGCTTATCTTCAATTCATTTTTGAGTCCCAACAACTCATATTCATACCCATTGATTCCAAAATCAATTTCATTTACTTCCATTAATCCATGGAATTTTATACAATCTCGTTTTACGTCAAACGACAATTAATTACTCTGCAAACATTCTTGCAAATAAACAATCACTTCGTTTTATAACTATTTAGAACTGATTCTATCTCAATTTATATTAATTTCATTTCATCTCTAAATAGGTTCCATTTCAAAACCATTTTATTAAGCTTGACAACTGATATATTTTAAATAACCATCCCGCAAATAAATTTAAGTCAAGCTTCTTAAGTTATTTATTTTCTCCAATCATTGCAATCAAACAATAAAGCTCATTTTTCATAGGTAAACACTTCCTTTCAAACTAATTTGATTCTATTTTCAGTCAAACCCATTTCATTTAATAATTAACTCCATTAATTCATCCACTCACTTCTCTTTAAACTTCTAATTTCCATTTTAATTTGATTCTCATCCAATCAAATTCCATTTAATTCAATTACCCCAATCTCTTAATCCATTTTAATTTTAATCCCATTCTCAATCCGTTAAAATAATATTCAAAGCCATATTTAATTCATTCACACTCGAATTGGACTTATTTTCATCTCAAATCATTTTTATTTTAATCCAATTCCATACAACTTCAATTCATATTTACTTCACTTACAATTCCAAGTTGAATTTCTATTTATAACTCAAGCTTCATTTCTAAGCTCTATTATTTATTCACAATTCAACTTTAAATTAACAATTTCGAGTTCCATTTCCATATTTCATTAACTAATTTATTCCAAATTTAGTTTATTTCCCACTTTTAATTAAATATTTGATTTTTATCTTCAAAAATCACTTTATTACTTTACTTGAATTCAATTCTATTTTATAATTCAAGATTGGATTTTTATTTTATTCACCAAAATGTTAAACAATTCTATTTTGGCCTTTATTTCTCTCCTTTTCTTAAATTTATAAGTCACACTTATTTATATTCACACTTCCATCCATTTACAATCAATCCCATTCACATTCGACTTTTAATTCGAGATCATATATTTTTACTTAACTAAGTATATATTTTATTTCAATGCTTTTAACCTTTATGGGCTATTTCAATTCATTCACCCCATTACAATTCTTATTCAACTTACTTTTAAAGTAAGAATATATTTCCACCCAATATTATCTATAACTCAACTGAATTTTATTTCAATTCAATTTCAACTTAATTCTTACTTTCCCATTCAATCGAAATCATTCACCAATCATAAGTTCATAACTTATCTCCTAATGATCTCCCTAAATTATTTAAATAAGGATTTCAGGATTTTTTTAAACACCCGGCTTTTGTTTCAAATCATTTTGAAATCACTAATACCTCAAAATCACACTTTTCAAAATTTTAAACCAATCCTGGTTTTTATTCCCAACAAATTTCCTTTGAAATTTCAAAAACAAAACTTTTTTTTCTGAACAAATCAATTTTTGGCAGCAATCCATCACTTAGAAACTCGAAAATGAATACTGATGATGCGGCCGTCATCATCGGAATTATTTTCCAGCGACTGAGTGAGTTCAGTGCTACATCCCTTCCAAAAATCTATTTGAAACAATTTCTTTTCAGAAATACCTCCAAAAATAATAATGCTATTATTTATCTTCAAAACACTTCGAAAAACACTTCCAAAATCTCCGAGATTTTAAATTTACCAATTTGATTAAATCAAATTTTAACTATAATTCATTTGTATAATTTATGCTTATACAAATTCCCATTGGTTATACAAATCATTCCAATTTTATAATCTATTTTATTTTATTTTTATTTTTAATTTTTTTTAAAATACTATCATCCAAACATCCAAGTTATATAACAATTTAAGGAAATATTTCTTTTATATCAAAATACATTTTTGTGTAAAATTATTTCATTCACCCACCTTCAAAACAATATTGTGTCGAATTGTTCTATTCAAGTGTTTAGAAACCCCTTCGATACAATTGTCTAGACTGTGACGACGAAGGTTCATATGCCACTCAATAAATCAACCAACACAATATAAAACCATTTTATATTCACTAACAAATACGCGCTCATATCTATTAATACACTCAACTCATTTCTAGAGTACTACAGACTCTATTTTCAATGAGTAATCCCACCAGAGCCAAGGTTCTCGCTTAACCTTTCAGCTCTGATACCACTGAAACGACCCGCTAACCCGTACCCCTTGAATTGACATTAATCTCCATCAAATCAACTCAAGAAGAACGAAAATACGAACCATTTGGGTTAAAGAAGAAGAAATAGAAGAAGAAAATGAATCAACAACAGAATCTAACCATCGCAGCGAAATAAAATATAATAGATAATAAATGATCTTTACACAAAAAAACTATATTTGTTTATACTTTACATCTTTAGAATACAACATCAGAGTTCAACCACATCTAACACACAACTGTACAGTAGTCACTACATGTCCTCACAAAACTGAATACACGGCACACACAACACAGCGGAATACATCAAGTACGAGTGATACGTCTCGCCATCCAGCTCGTCTCATGAGCTCCACAGCATCCTATCCTGTATCTGTAATACTCGGTCTGACCCGAGCATTATAATAAAATAACACCCGAGTCAGTCTGGAAAACCAGCGTGAGAAAACACACTCAATTGGATTATTAAAGTTTTCCAAACCCTTTGAAATCAAAAGCATCTCGTAAGACCACGCCACAAATAAACATGTCGGGTTATTACCTTACGATAGCTAAAACACTTTTTATCAAAGTCGTTTGATATTATAATAGTGTCTATTGAAAGTAAAATAGAATCTAGCTGAAATGCTTGCATCTCACGTTTCAGCAATAGTTGGGCACAATCAAAACCGTACAGGCACGTAGGGAGAATGGATTTCCAACGAATGACTAGGCACTGGGGTACCACCTGTCACAGTACCTGGTCTAGATCAGTGTACCGAGGACCATGCCCGATTCCCTGCAACACAAGACCGGAACTACCTAAGGGTAATTCCGAGTAAGATCACCCCCACGGTTGGCGCGACCAACCGCCACACAGCCGAAATAAAAAGGGACATCTAAATAGGGATGACCTCACCCTAATGGGCGCTACCCACATAGCCTTGCTGCATAACCCCTGATTTTTAGTCATTCCCGGTTGATGAGGCTTGAGACTAAGCGTTACCTTTATAGAACATATCCCTTAGAATGCCCATCGCCCACCTGACGATGTTCCGAAAGCATTCGTCCATACAAGTCCGTCCCGGGTTCGAACGGAACCGAAGGCACTATTCATACTACATCCATTTTGGAATCACCCTCAGGATTAGTAGCGACTAGTCCTTGCACTTCACTGCTCCATCTTCGACTCCAAACTCGTTTTCCCATGAAAACGTACAAACAAGATCGAAGTGGTTTCCGAGAAATTATTCCCGATCCCGGTCTCTTCGAAACGATCAGCGCTTTGGCCAATATTGATAGTCGGTTATTTAACTATCAATTAACATTCACAAACATCCATCAAGCCATAATAATTTTCCAAATTATTTATTGACTTCAAAATATCTTCCCAAGATATATTTTCACTTTTCAGTCCTTTTGAAAACAGTTTCAAACCACACTCTTCTCATGAAATAAATTCTCAAATATTTATTTCCACTGGAACACCAAACACAAAAACTTTATATTTCTAAAATAATTTAAAACTCTTTATTATAAAATATCCTTTAAGACATTTAAGTTAAAAACGACTTTAATACTTTATTCAAAAATATATACTTAAAGAATATTTAAAATAGAGCTACTTAATAAAATATAAAACCAAATTTTTATCCCTTTAAACAAAGTTTCAAGTCACCTTTAAATAATTACTACTATGATAAAATTTAAGAAATACTTACTTTAAAATCTAAACATTTAATAATAAATTTTCTATAACATGCTTCTCTTTAAAAAAAAACAACATTTAAACTTTTAACTTACATTTTAAAATTTGCTTTAAAAACGTACTTGGCTATCCTGGGAAATACGCTTCTCTTTCACGTCTTTAAAAATAAATCACTATTTATTTTTAAACAAATTTACCCATTCCTTTTATAAATTCCCGCCATGAATTTATCCTTCCAGATATCCACTGATATATTACTTCACTTTTATAAACCTAGTTTATAAATTTGATGGACTCATCCATCCTTTAAACACAGTTCAAACACTTTATCAAATTTCAAATCGATTTCCAAATCGACTCCATTTTTAAAATAAATTCTTTTATTTACCCAATTATTTTAAAATCCCATTAATTCCAGATTTGATTTCTTATTATGATTTAAAATCTTATTTAATCTGAAATAAAAATTTCTTTTATTTCTTTCAAATTCCATCTTTATCCTTTCAATAAATTTAAACCTTGAATTTTAGAATAAATTCTTTATTCCTTTAAATAATATCACCTAAGTTTTAAAATTCATTATTTTCCCTTTTATTCAAAATCTGCTTTCCCATACTCGGAATTTATTTAATAGAATTTAAATCACTCTTCCTTTCCCAATTTATTCTTTAATTTATTTAAATCCTCTATAATTATTTTACTTTAAAATTTACTCTTTTATTTCTTTCCAAAATCTAATCTATATATTTTGGTAACACAGTATACCCAAATATATTCAATCAAACCATAGCATCCATCATCTCCAATTATCAATATAATTCATCACAGAATTTTTAGAACAATTTAAATAATTTTGAGGAATCCAGTTGGATCCCTCCAACCTGTTTCCCTGCATCCACAGATGTTAGCACAATACCAATTCCACTTCGAGGTGGAATATCGTGGTATATGGGTTTATAAAATATCATCCGCTATTATGCGGTGCATAGGGTCTCATCCGCTATATAATGTGGGAAATCAATCACTCCAATATATATATATACTATATATAATATACCACATCCAATCAATTCAATCATTCAACCAAATATTTAAATTTAACCATTTAAATTTAAATAACACCCAGATGAGTGAGATTAACTCACCTTTTATTTTGCTATTTGCAATCCATTCCAAACAAGCTTGTTTCCATGATTTTGACCTTGTATAAACAATTCACGATTTAATACTATTTGAATTTATAAATCACCATTTACTTATTTAATTTCTGACTTATAATTTGATTTAAACTAATATCCCTTTTATAAATTATTTTTATCAAAGCCTAGTAAATTGTATCTTACTTTTCTTCATTTCCAACTGCATATGAAAAATAATCAACATAGATTTTAAAAATCAAATTTTCATAAGCTTTAAATATCTTTAAAAATTCCTACTCTTACCAAAATCTTATTTATATAAAATTTCTTGCTTAACCGTAAACTCATATACATTCACATATATTACTAAAACTGCTATACACCTAACTGTAAATATCTTTTCTCTGATTCAGTGTATATATATAGTGTAAATTGAAATATGTATGTACATTTATACAAACAGGATTGTTATACAAATTTCGTAATTCTAAATTTATTATAATTGCATTTTATTAATTTAATTTTGAATAGAAGAATACTGCAATACCTTACTGCCAATCACCCATATCCTCCCCTGCCTCGCATCCCGCGGCCACGCTTCCCAAAGCCCTAGCTGCTCGCGAAACCCTAGTCGCAACCCTCCATATGAGACCGATCGACTTGAATCCCCAAAAGAAAAACTCGATCCTTTGCCACATGAATACGTCTCGGCCTCACGCGAGCTTCCTCTTCGTCGCATGCTTCTCTGGCATTGAACTCGATTTGGTTCAATTAGATAAATTGGAGGAGAGGGGAAAGCCTACCACTTCACTACCGCGATTTGAATTTAGGAGGACTCGGCGTGTTGATCTTTTATTTTTTCCACGAATTAATTTAGGGGTGCGATTTGAATCCCACGGTCACCATTTTTCTTTTTAAACTTGAATTCGAATAGAAGAAGAACGAGTGAGAGGTTGCGATTTATTATTTTTGAGGAAGGATAGGGGAAATGAATGATTTCCCCGATTTTTAATTTGATAAATAAAAGAGCTGCCATTATCAATTTTGAACGAGACGGAGTATTATTATTTTTCCTCTCTAAATTATTGTGCGTGAGATTTTAAAATGAGGCTGAGGGGAGACATGATGTGATGGTGAACAGAAGGTGGCTTGCAAAAGAAGGCTACGGTGTTTCTGAAAACAAAAGCTTCTGATGTGAAGGAATTTCAACTGATGGCTAACTAGTATATATATTAATTCAAATTGTCTCGAATTCGCAACTAAAAATCTTGACCTCCTATCGAGGCATGCCGCCATGCGTTTATAATGTTATACCCCTATTCCGAACGCAATGGAAAAGGTTTCGAGTCCCAACCCGATCGTATGGAGAAGATAGCTTTTTGAACCCAGTTATTAATTTAAATTTTCAATATAGATTCCAACGCGTTTATATGTCGTACGATCACACGACCACTCCAAACACTATGAAATTTGAAATCCGATAATAATACCATATTACGGATCCAATGGAACTAGTTTCGTCGAATTCCAAGACTGTGCCTCAGAAGGCTATTTTTAAATATCGATTCAACCGATATATTTTCAAAACTGAATAAAACACTTTTAAATTCAAATTTTAAAAGTTCTATCACCTTTAGTATTATTGATATGAATTTTATAAGCCTTCAAATTACTTTTAACAAGCCTAGAATTTCAGATTCAGTAATTCACCCAATTTCCAATTATTTAATTTAATAATTAGATTACCCAATAAATGGTGATATTTGAAATACAAGTTAAAATTTACTCTTTTGAATATTTAAAATCAATTAAATATTCCCATCTCAAATATCTAAAATTCCGGGTCGTCACAACAAGGCTTCTGATGTGCGTAATTAACCAGGAAGGCTTCGTGCATGGAGAATTATAATGTGCAGTCAGAAGCTAAGTTAAATTATGATGTTGATGAAGTGGACAAAAATAGGAGATCTATGTGGGATTTGAAGCAAAAGGAACTGTGCTTGGGTTTAGTTTATGGAAAACAATGTTGAACTGAAAAGATGGTCGAGACTTTATGCATGGGGGACCATAAACTACAGGCTGATAATTCGTGCTTGGTAGATGCTTCAATTGCATATGATAATGAAGGAGGTGGGGAGGAGCTGCTGCAACGCATGACGCATGACTTTACATATAATAATGAAGGTGGAGAGGAGTGGCCCAAGAATAAGGTTACAAAGCATAACCCGGTGTTATTATAGGGAGATACGGGTGTGGAATGTTAGAAATGATCAAGCTTTTCATTGAAAAATGTGAGACATTAAATGCGAATAAAATATAATAAACATCGTGTGTTTATATAGTAAGATGTGATCTCAATTATAGTAACTATAAGACAAAGATATACAAGAAAGCATGGTCATCTTAGTGGGTGGTGCAACGTCCACTCGGGCCGCCGTGTCTGAGCCCACCTATTACCGAATAAACACCTCCCTGCGTCTATATATGGGCAGAAGGAAAATGGAAAAAAAGATACTTAGTTTTTTCTGCACTTCTTCTTCTCTCACAAAACTCTGTTCTTACTTAAATTCTCTTGAGTTCGTCATTGTTCTATGATTATTGAGCAGCCTTACGAAGCCATATCTGTTTCATCTTGAAAAACAATTACTCGATATCCTTAAGCGTCGTAGAGAGAACAATATTGTTTCAAGGTAACAGATTATTCTAGAATCAGACAATCTAAATCGGTACTATATTTTATCACATACTCTATTCTCTGTAACTCCATGTTTACTGCAATTTCCGTTTGCATATAAACAACAGACTTGAAACAATATTGATTGTTGGCTGTTTTTGTAGACAACGATGTCTCAGCAAAACAATAATTCAGCACCAAAACAGACTGTAACTACCAATCAGTCTACATATGTGATTTCAACAATGACACTGACTCATGAAGAAATGCCAGAAAAGTTCACAGGGATAGACATTAAGCGTTGGCAGCAAAAGATGCTATTTTATTTTACGACATTAGGCCTTGCAAAGTTTCTTACGGAAGATGCTCCCATAATCGCAGAAATGAAACCCGATGCAACTAAAGTAGAAGCCCTGAATATTTGGAAGAGTTCTGATTTCATATGCAAGAACTACATCCTCAATGGACTCGACAACAGTTGTGACGCCCCACCTCTATACTCACGCTAGCCAAGAATACTACTGGGTAATGCTGTCAACTAGCACGAAGAATAAAGCTGTTGAGGAGCGACCATCTGTGCAATTGCCTTGTGCGAGCACCAATATTTCAGATAGAATAACATGCATTTCATTTCAAGAGGAAATCCGACATACCGATACAAACTCAAAGCTACTACACAGTGGCTAAGTGGACCTCGGAAATAAATATAGAAATAAGCATAACATAAATCAGTCACAGATGTTCATATCTCAAAGGCGAAAACAGATATGAATATAACACATAAAAGCGTACATCAGAGTAGTGGTCATATAAGATCCACAATATCACAAAAGAATAGATACAAGTGCTAGACAAAAGAATAAGTATACATCATGGAGTCTATATCTCGAATGTATAACAACAAAAACTACAAATGTAATGTAGTTAGACAAAAGTCAGAAGATGATCCCAGATAAGGAGTCAAGCAGAAGCACCTGTAACATCTCGGTCTGACCCGAGTATTATTTAATAAGAAAATAATAAACGGATCAGTCTAGCTATAAATATCAGATACAGGAATGAGATATAAGCAGAGATATAATAAGAACGTATGATAAAAATAATGTCATACAAGAACAAATATGATCTAAACAACATCAAAATCATAAGATATCTCAAGAATCTCAAATTACCAAAAAGAATACCATATCCTTTATTTTATTCACCAAACTATAAATATTGACAAACATATTAATGCCAATCACAAAAGTTGGTGAAACAAAAATTCTAAAAATCATCAATTAGAAATCCAGAAATCACAAAAGGGGGAGGCCTATCACAAACGGGAGCATGAAAACTCACCAGCACGTGTATCACAAACGGAATGCTATTCCATGGTCGCTAACCATAAATTTTGAGTCGAAGCTCCACAAACGGTCCGAAGACCACGGGTCACTACCCCGCCAAATTGAACCGAAGTTCCACAAAACGGGGTTTAGTCTCCCTCGTAGACAAATAGACGTCACACATCGCTAGTCTAAATCACAAAATGATCATCATCGATCAATAAAAAGTGTGAATTACACTAAGCCAGTAAAGATAAGAGTTTAGCTTCATGTCCCATAACCACTAGCTTAACTTAAATATTTACGAACAAATTGTAGATTTCCACTCGAAAATTGTCACAAGATTTTCAATCGAACAAGTCCATAAATTAACCGACGAAGTAAACGCAAGTGTTTCATACCAGTTGTTTTGCTAAGCCGTTTAATTAGATTTTCTCATACAAATGAGTTAAAGGTTTGTATATACTAATAGATTTGAAAACGGTTTTAAAAACGAGATTTGTATTAAAAATAGAGTTGAAATCATCTTTGTAAAAGAGTTTGAATATTTACTACTAGTATAGAAACCTTTGTATTTTAAAGTGACAAACCACAGAAAAGATTGTAGAAACAATCAACCATCAAAAATTCACATACGAAGACATGAATCAAATCCAGAGAAATCGATGCCAAATCCATCAAAATGGATATCCACAAAAATCCCGAAAAAGAAGTCATCAGAGTAGATAATAAAAGATAACAACAAATCGGAAAATCACGAGTCGATAAAAACTGGAAATCAAAACAAAATAATCAAGTAGGCTGAGATAATCAGGTTAGTCGACTGAACCAGGTGGTCAGTCGACTGACACAAGAATACGATTTTTGTATCCCCAGGGTCAGTCGACTGATACAGACCCAGGCAATTTCCTGGGTCTGGTTCAGTTGACCGAACCACTGGTTCAGTCGACTGAACCTGCTTCTAAGCAATTTGATATTCTGGTTCAGTCGACTGAACCAGAATATCAAATTGCTTAGAAGCAGGTTTAGTCGACTGAACCAGTGGTTCGGTCAACTGAATATTCTGGTTCAGTCGACTGAACCACTGGTTCAGTCGACTGAACCTGCTTCAGAAGCACAATCATTCTAGCCCGCTTTGGGGCAAACCCGATAACACGGATGGAAGCGAACGAATTGAGCAACTTCGACTGAGGATTTACGCCAAATGACAACCCAGCCTTGTATGGCCCTCCGAAACGCTCCACTAACGTGTTCAAACTTCAAAGATTGGATTTTTACAAAAATTGGATTCCAAAAACCAAAAATTGAACAATTCACCGATTCGATCCAAATCAAAAGCAAATGTACATGAATAAGTGCTAGGAATTCATACCCAACAACAACGAAATCTATAGAAATAGATGTGAGTTTAAAAACTCACCTTTAAACCCAAAAACGATGAAGGAGAAGCTTGAATGCAAAGGAAGATCAACTTCTCTTCAATTTCAACTCTAGAAGATTGAATCTAAGATCAAAAGAAGAACATTTCCTAAGTTAGGTTTAGGAAATTAAAGAGAGAATGAGTTGGAGAAGAAGAAGGAGATACTTACCTTAGCTTCTCTTTGAATTTGGAGCAAGAATTTGGTTTTGCAATTGAAAACTAGGGCTTGAAGTTTCTAATTTCTCATTCCTCTCCCCATTTTCAGTTGTGCTTGGGTGTTTAAGAAAATAGAAATGAAGTGAAGAGGAGAGGAGGGGGCTGAACTAGGTTATAGAGTGAGTTGGGGTGAAACCCAAACCCAAAGCCCAATAGAAAATAGCAAAATTCAACTTACTCCAAATATATCGATGTTTATACTTAAAAAGGTCACAAACACCATTTTGGACTCAATGGAAGTGGTCTCGAGTCCCAATTCGACTGTTTACAAAAAGTAGCTTTTTCGGACTTTAATCCGATTAACGATTCTATATTTAAATAAAATATTTAAATATTCAAAACTTTAAAATATGTGGGTTGTTACAGACTCCCCTCCTTAAAGAAATTGCCTCCTCGCAATCTTTAAGAAATAAATAAGAAGTAACAACAACAAAAGCATATCAACACAAAAAGAAGAAATTTGAAATAAAAAGTTCACTTTAAGGAGCACGAGAGAGCAAGTCCGGATGTGTTTGCTCGATGAATTCTCTGGATTCCCAAGAGCAATCCTTAGGATTTGAGGACCATTGAACTTTCACAAGAGAAACATCTTTATTTCGAAGGCGTTTGACCTCCGAAGCAATGGTTCGAATAGGATGTTGCTCATAAGTCAAATTAGGCGAGACTTCAATTTCTTCAATAACACCGGGCTCAAGAATAGAATCGGAATCTCGAAGGCATTTCCGTAATTGAGAGACGTGGAATACGTCATGAATAGCAGAGAATTGAGCCGGTAATAAAAGGCGATAAGCCACGGAACCAATGCGTTCGGTGATGGGAAATAGGCCAATATATCGAGGTGCTAATTTTCCCGATCGACTGAAACGCACAACACCCTTCATAGGTGAAACATGAATAAACACAAAATCTCCCACAGAAAATTCTAATTTCCTTCTTCGGTTATCAGCATAGGATTTTTGTCTACTTTGAGCTTCTTTCATCCTATGACGAATAAGGTCAATCTTTTCTGTGGCATCACGAATAAAATTTGGACCTAAAACCAGTTTTTCACCAGCTTCAAGCCAACACGAAGGAGATTGGCATGGCCTTCCGTATAGTGCCTCGAAAGGTGCCATACCAATACTAGATTGGAAGCTATTATTATAGGAAAATTCAACAAGAGAAATATGATCTTCCCAGCTTCCACCAAAATCAAGAACACATGCACGAAGAAGATCTTCAAGAGTTTGATTCACATGCTCGGTTTGTCCATCAGACTGAGGATGATAAGCGGTGCTAAAATTAAGCTTCATTCCCAAAGCTTTTTGAAGACCTTTCCAGAATCCACAAGTAAACAATGGATCACGATCGCTAACAATAGAAGTTGGAACTCCATGCAATTTAACAATTTCTTTGACAAAGAGTTTAGCCAAAATAGGTACGGCCTAATTGGACCGAACGGGAATAAAATGGGCGGATTTTGTAAGTCTATCAACAATCACCCATAGACTATCATGACCCGCACGAGAACGGGGAAGACCGTCAATAAAATCCATGGAAATTTGATCCCACTTCCATATTGGAATTTCCAAAGGTTGCAGTAACTCACCGGGCCTTTGATGCTCGGCCTTAACAAGTTGGCAAGTCATGCAATGCTTAATAAAGTTAGCAACATCAGATTTCATTCCCTCCCAATAATAAAGTCGCTTCATATCCGCGTACATTTTACTACTACCGGGATGAATGGTAAATTTAGAACGATGAGAATCTTCTAAAATATCTTTACGAAGATCAATAATATTTGGCATAATAAGTCTATCAAATTTTCGAATATCGCCACGAGCATCAATATCAAAGTCCTTCAAACTTTCAATATCAATTTTATCCCTACAACTTTGGCTAAGAAGAACCAATTCAGGATCATGCTTTTGAGCTTCAAGAATGCGGTCTAAAAGAGAAGGATGAGCCTCAAGGCTACATAAAACAAGAGATGAATATGAATTGGATTCACGACCTCGAATCTCACAAGTGGACAAAGTCTCGAGATCATTCCACTCGGATATCATCATAGAAACAACCGCTTGTTGCTTACGACTAAGGGCATCGGCAACAAGATTTCCCTTCCCGGGAGTATAAAGAATATCAAGATCATAAGACGCAAGGAACTCGAGCCAACGTTGTTGATGCAAATTAAGTTCCTTTTGGGAAAATAAATACTTCAAAGATTTGTGATCGGTGTAGTGAACAAATTTCTCACCCAAAAGATAATGACGCCAAATTTTAAGGGCGAATACGATAGCCGCGAGCTCTAAATCATGAGTGGCATATCTAGTCTCGGCAGGCTTTAGTTGCCTAGAAGCATAAGCAATAACATGTTCCCGTTGCATGAGAACGACACCCAAACCAACACGACTAGCATCGGTATAAACAATAAAATCTTGGTTCCCATCAGGAATCACAAGAATAGGAGCATCGGAAAGAAGTTCTTTTAATTTTTGAAATGAAGCTTCACATTTGTCTGACCAAATGTATTTAACTCCCTTCTTTGTCAAATTAGTAAGAGGTACGGAAATTTTAGAAAATCCTTTTATGAACCGACGGTAATAGCCCGCCAATCCAAGGAAGCTACGAATTTCCGTCACACTCTCCGGTCTCTTTCAATTTTGAATTGCTTCAATCTTTGAAGGATCCACGGAAATTCCGGACTCAGAAATGATATGTCCCAAAAATTTCACACGAGATTGCCAAAAGTGGCATTTATAAAACTTTGCTTTCAATTGGTTACTCCTAAGAGTTCCAACACAATCCGAAGATGTTTTTCATGCTCTTCCTCGGTTTTAGAATAAACATGAATATCATCGATAAAGATGAGAACAAATCGATCGAGGAAGTCTTTGAAAACTCGATTCATAAGGTCAACGAAATAAGCTGGAGCATTCATCAAACCAAATGGCATAACAAGCCATTCATAAGATCCATAACGAGTACGGAACGATGTCAAAGGAATGTATCCTCTGCCATACGGAGCTAATGAAAACCGGTTGCTAAGTCTAACTGTGAAAAGACTTTAGCTCCACTAAGTTGATCAAATAAATCATCAATCCGAGGTAAGGGATATCTATTCTTGATGGTGAGATCATTAAGCTTGCGGTAGTCAACGCAAAGCCTAAGTGTACCATCAGATTTCTTCACAAAAATAGCTGAAGCTCCCCATGGAGAGGAACTAGATTGAATAAATTGTTTTACTTCCAATTCGAATAATTGTTTGCGCATCTCCTCATTTTCCTTATTGGACATACGATAAGGAGGACGAGTAATAGGTTGAGCTCCAGGGATTAGATTAATTCGGAACTCAATCGCTCGCTTAGGTGGTAATCCTAGAACGGGCTCAAATATGTCGGAAAATTCACGAACAATGTGAATGAGAGAAATGACATCTTCCTCATCATCATTATCGTCATCATAAGGATTTAGAGAATACAAGGATGCTTTCGAATTGGAATCTAGATCTTTCAGAACTAGAGAAATCTGCTTAACAGATTGAGGATGCCGAAGATATATAGTCCGCTCAGGACATAGGATATGGGCTTCATAACGGTTAAGCCAATCCATTCCCAAAATCATTCCGAAACCAAGGTAACGCATAACATGCAAATCGGCACGGAAAGAGTAATCACATAAAATAATTTCGACATCTTTACAGAGTAAACTGAGTGTTGTGGATCCACCAACCGGATTCACAATTCTCAAAGAAGTCATCAAGCCAATAAAATTTAAAGACAAAGCATCGACAAGTTCTTTTGATATAAAAGAGTGAGATGCACCCGTATCAAAAAGAACTCGAATAGGAAGATCACGAAATATAATAATGCCATCAAGGATAGAATGAGAAATACCTTGACCACGAGAAGTGTTAGCAGGGGCTTGTACAACATTTAGCTTGCCCTCCTTCTTGCCCTGAAGTTTGGGACACAAAGATATAGTATGACCCGAGCTCTTGCAATAGCGGCAAGAAAGAGACTTCGGACACTTGTTTGCATAGTGGTCCTTAAAACCACAATTGTAACATTCTCCACGACGAGAGTTAGGAGTATTTGCTATTGAAGTTGTTTGCTTACCCTTCTTGTTGGGATTAGGCTTGAATTTAAAAGGTCTCTTCTTATTGATGTTTTGTTTGACCTTAGCATCACTATCTTTATCAGCCTCTTCGAGTCGAAGAGCAATATCAACAAGTTGGTCAAAAGAAACTTCCAATTTCAGGAGTAATAGCTTTTTGAGGCTCTTGTTCAAGCCATACACAAATCTCTGGTTTTTCTTCAATGGGGTATTAATGTACTCGACCCCATATTTAGATAGAGATTCGAAAGAAGCAACGTAGTCCATCACAGAAGATTCACCTTGAACAAGGTCTATGAAGCATCGGGCTAAAGATACTTTCTCAACTTCCGGCATGAATTTCAACTCGAACCTTTCCCGGAATTGCTCCCAAGTAAGGTCCGCTTCAATAATTTCAAAGATCAGAAGCTCGTACTAGTCTAATGATCTTTCTTGGAGCATACTAGAAGCCACTTGGACTCGATGATGATCAATAAGATTCATGTGAGAAAAAATGCGGTCGCATGTTCGAAGCCAAGCCTGGACTTCTATAATGCTCTCGGAACCTTTGAATGGTTTTCCACCCAAATTAGTGTAGTCACTGCACAAGCGTGCAAACCCAGATTTAGGGTGAGTAGGCTCAGGAATAGGTCCGACAGCTTGAGCATTTCTTACAAGATCAAGAAGTTGCTGAGCAGACATAAATACTCCATCCTGGGGAGTAGCACTAGATTGACCGGCGCTGGGACGGCCAGGTCTAACCATTTCTTTTCTTTAAGAAAGAAAGAAAAGAGAAAAAAGGTTAATCTCAGAATGAATATCAAACAAACTTGATTGATAAAACAAGGTTTCACAAAAGAAAATAGGATAGAATGATACGACGACTCGAATTAAATCCTATGGCATGACTCCTAAGAAAGACTTAGGACAATGATCCTTGCTAGATTATTTTATATTGTTCCGAAGTTTGGCTCTGATACCAAGCTGTGATGCCCTACCTCTATACTCACGCTAGCCAAGAACACTACTGGGTAATGCTGTCAACTAGCACAAAGAATAAGGCTTTTGTGGAGCGACCATCTATGCAATTGCCTTGTGTGAGCACCGATATGTCAGACAGAATAACATGCATTTCATTTCAAGAGGAAATCTGACATACCGATATAAACTCAAAGCTACTACACAGTGGCTAAGTGGACCACGGAAACAAATATAGAAATAAGCATAACATAAATCAGTCATAGATGTTCATATCTCAAAGGCGGAAACAAATATGAATATAACACATAAAAGCATACATCAGAGTAGTGGTCATATAAGATCCACAATATCACAAAAGAATAGATACAAGTGCTAGACAAAATAATAAGTATACATCATGGAGTGTCACGTACAGTACTTTTGGACTTTCGAAAATTCGACATCGATACTCACTTTATCGACTGCCGAGCAATCGAGTGCCGGAAACTCCAATAGTGAGGGTTTTAAATAGAAGAAAAAGTAGTAGAAGAAAAAGATAGAAGAAAAGAGAAAGAGAGAAGAAGAGAAATATAGAAGAACAACATCAGAACAGAAAACAGAACAATATCAGAATCTCACATATCGCAGTGGGACAATATATAATAAATAAACACTAGCCTTTTAAAACAAAGAACTATATCAGTTTTTATACATACATCAATCAGAGTCAATATACAACAATGGACAGTTATATAAACTTGTCCTCATACAGAATACACAGCGGAATAAATATATCAGATACAAATACTACATCTCGTCATCCAGCTTATCTCCAAAGCTCCAGAATATCCGAAATATCCTGATAACATAACTCTAGGCTGCCCGTGTGGAAATTGGTGGGCACCCAGAGTTTAGAAGGGAACAATAAACTCCGAGTCAGTCATGGTGACTGGTGTGAGATCGTAAAACAGTTATTTTTCACAAAGAAAATTAAACAAATTCGCAATGCTTTTGGAAAATGAAACTACCATAAGACCTCCCACCACACACACAATGCAAACGCAGAATTGGAGGAGATTTCTTCTTATGATAGTCAAAGATGCTTACTATGCAAAATCAAATCATTTTTGATATTATTATTAGTGCATAGTGGAAAACATTTCGAAAGTAGAATATAAATCTTAGCCGGCATAGGTACCATTATATTATGCCTGCTATAGCTGCCTCCTGAGGAGACAGGTTATACAATTGAAATCGTAAAGGCTCGTATTGTTTCTTTGGATTTCCAACAAATGGTCAGGCTAAGGAACTTCCTTTTCCACGATGGGTACGTCCCTGGAATAGACGACCCGAGAACCTAACCGGATCTCTACCAACACAAGGCCGGGTTACCTCTGCAAAAATAGGTAACTACTGACACGCGTATGCCATCCCCCGATCGTAACCGATCTTCCCGAGGATCCCCGATTCGCAACAAACCACATAGTAAAAATGCAGCAACCACATAGGTTAAGTATCTGGGCTCCATACCATGATACCACCTCTATCCAGAAGGAATGACATACACTAAGGGGCGCTACTCCCTAGAACCTTGCCGCATCCTTCCTGTTTTGACCATTTCCGGGGTGTGAGGCTCGATGAAGTCTCGTCCACAAAGCTACGCTTCTCAAAAAGCCATGCTTCGGGTCAAACAAATGATCAACCTATGATCACAAAGATATAAGATCAAACAAATGATCATATCGCAAATGATCATATCGCAAATGATCAAACACTGATCATTTCACAGCAACACTCAGTATGCCACGTTACCAAATTGGGAGTATATCGCTGATAAATTTCAACTACATAACCTCTGAGCTCGTACGTCTCAGAGAAAGGTGTTAAGCTAAGAGAATAAATTCTCCGCCACCAACAGAAATGTATTTGAAAGGAATCAGCTTTATATCTCAATTTGTAACGTCAGACACACAATCCATACAAGTCTGTTCCGGGATCGAACAGAACCGAAGGCACTTCTCACGAAGCCCTTGCACATCCGGATAAATTTCTAATCACGTCCGGACTTCCCGTCACTAAGGGTGATAAAACCTCTAAACCGGAGATCAGTCGATGTAGAGTAACTCGACGGTAATCCTTCCGTTTTCAAAAATATCCGGTCTTCAACACCGGTCTTCGAATGCAATTCATAACGACGTATCACATATTCGGAATGGGTTATACGACCCCATGGACCTTTCCCGGCTAACCCGAATAGTGAGCGCTTATTCAAAAATAAGTGTGGCATTCAATTCATCCAATTCACAACAAATACCATTCAAGGTAATTATTGACAGTCGGTTATTTAACTATCAATAAAGATGCGAAACATCATCAGATTCCAAATAATTTTCCAAATTATTTTATCTTCCAAAATATCTTTACTAGATATAAAATTTCCACACTTAACCGTTTGAAAACAAATTTCAAATATTCACTTTTCAATTTATCTTTAAAAGATAAAGTTTCAACCCTTCGTTTCATATTGGAAAAGCAATTCCATACTTATTTAAAATAAGAAATTCACAAAACTATTTATTTTCAACATTTGAAAATATTCAATATACTTAAATCAATATTAAGTATATATTCATTCTTTAAGGAAAACATTTGAGTCAAAACGAATGTTACGTAAAACATCGTTACGACGACTCAAAATCACTAGTATAGGGATTCGGAATTTAGATAGATATGTAAATCCCAATACTATATAAAACATTTCCTTCCGGAAATCATTTACTATAACAACAGTGTTATAGTCCACCATTTCCTTATATTTTCGAAAATGCCTATTTCAACAATGAACGTTGAAATCTATGCTTTCGATTCATAATACATTTTAAAACATCTTTAAAATGTTTAACTTCATTCTTAATATCACTTCTTCAAAAATAAATCCATTTTTACTTAACAATATATTCACTGTCCAAAATCGTGAATATAATTCACTTAACCCAATTTCAATCATTTCTACACATTTTTATTTCAAGAATTTATCCACTATCCAAAATCGTGGATAAAATTCCCTTAATAACCTTCTATATTCAATTCATCAAATTTGATTGATTTTCGAATTTATGAAACAACGTTCATAAATTCCATTTCTATTTTGTAACAACTTCAATTTAATAAATCCCCTTTATTAACAATTCGATTCATAACTCCAATCTTATACCAACAATCCATATTATAAGTTAAATACTTATAATTCCTTTATTTTACAAAATCATTTCCATTTATAAGTTCATAATTTATAAATTTCATTTATTTATAAATTCTTAAAAATTCATTTTAACGCTTATAAAAACTCGTTTTATAATACCAACATTTTAATTTATAAAATGTCAACTTTATAAACCTTTTAACTAAACCGTTTATAATATTTTAAAAATCTCAATTTAAACCATTTCATAAATTTCTTAACTTTTATTTCAAAAATCACACTTTGATTTTATTTCACAAAAATCTTAACTTTTATAACTTTAAAAATTTGAACGTTTATTTATTTAAAATAAGTCACTTCAAAAATTCAATAAAACGTCTACTTTCAAAAATCACTTTAAAATCCTTTTAAATTAAAAGTCGTTATTTTTAAAACTTGAATCCGATGATGCAACAGCACCAATTAGTCAATCACAACATCAAACATCATATATCAACATATGATAACAGAATATACATCAATATCTGTAAATAAATAAATACAGGTGAGGAATCCAGTTGGATCCCTCCAACCTGTCTCCCTGCATCCACAAACGTTAGCACAATACCAATTCCACTTCGAGGTGGAATATCGCGGTATATGGGTTTTATAAAAATATCCGCTTACTAACGGCGCAATAGGGTCTCATCCGCTATACGAGGCGGGAAATCAATCAATCCAATATATACATATGCCAATATGTATATATTGCTATATATATATAGATATATCCTACTATATCTAATATCACATCCAAACATCAATCAAATCAGTAACTGTAGAAATCTATTTCATTCGAGTGAGAAAAATCTCACCTTAGATTTTATTTTGCAATCCCATTTCCATCTTGACTCGATTTTCTTGATTTATACCTTGTATAAATATTTACGCAGTTTATCAATATTCGAATTAAATCGAGTAACCAATTTTCATTTTGTAATCTTAATTATCCAACGAATTTATTAATTAAAACTTTAACCAAAAATTTCCTTTTTAGTATCTTAAGATAATTAAATAGGTTAAGTTTAAACCGATACCTTTTAATTTCTAAAGAAATCTCTTTTAACAATTTTATTTAACTAAAATTTATTTTACTGTAAAGATTTTTAATTCCTGCAAATTTTAAATGGTGATAAATCTTACTGTAAAAATGCTTAAGGATTTAAATAAAGCTAATTATACCTCGCTGAAGAACTCGCGACCACGATGACCAGGTACATCTCAGCATCGCGACCATCACTCCGTCGCCAATGCCTACAGCCTCTGCTTCAAAGACCAAACTGCTACTCGAACGTTTCGAGCTCGTCTCCACCACTGCCAGATGCCGAGGAATCCACGCTGCCACCAATCAAAACGAAACAGCGCCTCTATCACGCGATCGAGCTCGCGAAACCCAGCCTCCACTGTCAATCGACAATCCACTTGACAATGCGACGTCGACCTCAGGACTTCGATCGCCCCCACCTCGAGTTCGAACTTGAACTGGAGGGCAACTTCAAACCCGCGAAGAAGGAAGCGGCACCATATTGCTTTCGCCATTTATTTTCTTTTTCTTTTTTTCCTTTCCGATTCGATTCAGCTGAAGGGGAAGATCAATTGGGGATTTGGTTTTAAAGGAGGGGAATTAGAGCGCCCATCTTTATTTATTTTTCTCTCTTTGTTTTCGAACGAGCGAATTTGCTTTGGCAACAAAGTCGCGGCCATTTTTCTTTTGAAGATTTGTTCGGCCTTGGTGATTTCGAACTGAGATGATTGGTTATTTAAAATAGAAGGAGGGAGACAAGAGGAGACAAGACGCGATGTTTTTCAGAGTATAGGGTGGCTTGCGTGCGTGCTTTCAGGCGTGAGATAAGGAATGCTGTCCAAAGTTTAAATTTTTAAATTTAAATTCAATTTGTTTCGGTACAATTTTTAACGCGTTTATGTGTCGTATTCTCACCCAACAACTCCGAACGATACGAAATTTAAAACCCGGTGATAATCTAACGTTACGGACCCAATGGAACTGGTTTCGTCGAATTCCGAGACTGTGCCTCGGACGGCTATTTTTAAATATCGATTCGAACGATATATTTTCAAAACTGAACAACACTTTCAAATTCGATTCTGAAACTTCAATTACCTTCAGTATTATCAATACGAATTTTTCAAGCTTTTGAAATATTTTAAATCGGCTTAAAATTGAAGATTCAAATTTTCGTTCAACATTAAATAGATTAAATTTTATAATCTAATCGTCAAATTCAAGATTATATTCGGGATTCAAATTAAATCATCGTTCAAATATTTAAAATTAATTAAATATTTTCAATTTAATTCATTCAAAATTCAGGGTTGTTACAGACTTCCCTCCTTAAAAGAATTTCGTCCTCGAAATTACAAGTCAGGAAGAATGGTCCTTAACTCGTCTATCATTTTTCAACATCTAATAGTTTTATCAATTTTTTTAAACAAATCTTTCTACTAAAGATTCGTTATTACTTTAACTAACTCTCCAATTTCAATTATAAGTTTCAAAACAATTTTGTTTACTTCAAAATTCAAATTTAGATTCAAATTCAAATTTAAACTTTCAAAATTTTCTCAAAAATTTTCTAACACCCTAAATTTTCGAAAAATTTCGCCAGCGTCTCCTTTGCGCGGCTAATACGGCACGACTACAAAACGTCCCTACGGACTCTCAGATTTCAAAAAGAAAAAGAAAAAGCCAAGCGGCTAGACAAGAAATCAGTAAATCTCATATTAAAATTCAAATACTTACCTTTTGTCGAGCAATTCAAATTATCTTTGAAATCAAATTCCAATTCCTTTTATAACACCTGTATGTCCTACTAGCCATAATATCTAGTTACAACATTCATTTATCATTTTGCATATTTTTATTACAAAATTTTCAGTATAAACTACTTATACATTTTTACTTCACTGTTGAAGTTATATATTCATTATCATTCAATTTTACATTTCAATTTCTCATTTTAATTCAATTCACAATTCCAATCTAATTTTGATTTAGTTTACTTCTGGATATTGAATTTATCGATTAACTTTCATTTACAACTGCACTATTTTAAATTAGTTCCAGTTACTAATTCATTACAAATTCTAGTTCACTTTATTCAAATTTGTTTTCAACATTCAGTTTCAATTCCAGTTTTATCTTCATTCAATCATTCCCAAAATTTTATTTTCAATTCACTATTTTGGTTTATAACCACTTGTATTAAACTGGATTTCCATTCGAATTCAACTTACATTCATGTACTTGCAATTGCAAATTGATTCATTCATTCACAATTTTATTTTCATAATTCAATACTCAATTCCAGAGTTTTTTCAACCTTTTCAAAACCATTTTTGAAAACAATTCAAATCATCCTTTGAATTTTCTAAAACAAAATCCAAATTTTCCAAACAACTTCCATTTAAACAATTTAGCAGCAAGTCCTCTTTTGGAAACCCGAAAATGAACACCGGTGATGTCGCGATCATCATCGGAATTATTTTCCAGCGACCAAAAAGAGTTTAGAGCTTATCATTCCTTCAAAATACTTTTCAAAACCTTTGAAATTAATTTTCAAATCAAAAAGGAATTAAACTTTCCAAATCTCCAAAATTTTCAAATTCCTTTCAAAACATTTCCAAAAACTTCTCTGGAATTCCGTTTTAAATTACAATTCACATTTATAATTTATATTCTTAAATTTCATTCGTATATGAATTTATTTCTTAATTTTGGAGTTACAATTTTCAATTTCTTATTCAATTTCATATAATGATAACATTTCAACATTTTCACTTTCCTAACATCCATGCAACCATATACTATAACAATTCATAGAAAATTATTTCTTTTGTATACAAAAATAGTTTTGGGAAAAATTATTTCATTCACCCTATTTAAAAACAATACTATGTCGGTTTATCCTGTTTAAGAGTTTAGAAACTCCTATCGATTTCAGTTAGCTAGACTGCACCGACCAGAATTCATAAACAATCAACCGATAAGTCAACACAATACAAAACAAATTTTTATATTCAATAACAAATACGCGCTCATATCTATTATTACACTCACACTCATTCTAGAGTACTACTGACTCTATCTCTAATGAGTAATACCCAACAGAGCAGGGTTGTCGCTTAACCATATGCTCTGATACCACGCTGTCACGTACAGGAATTTTCGACTTTAGAAAATTCGACATCGATACTCACTTTATCGACTGCCGAGCAATCGAGTGCCGGAAACTCCAATAGTGAGGGTTTTAAATAGAAGAAAAAGTAGAAGAAGAAAAAGATAGAAGAAAAGAGAAAGAGAGAAGAAGAGAAACAGAGAAGAACAACATCAGAACAGAAAACAAAACAATATCAGAATCTCACATATCGCAGCGGGACAATATATAATAAATAAACACTAGCCTTTTAAAACAAAGAACTATATCAGTTTTTATACATACATCAATCAGAGTCAATATACAACAATGGACAGTTATATAAACTTGTCCTCATACAGAATACACAGCGGAATAAATATATCAGATACAAATACTACATCTCGTCATCCAGCTTATCTCCAAAGCTCCAGAATATCCGAAATATCCTGATAACATAACTCTAGGCTGCCCGTGTGGAAATTGGTGGGCACCCAGAGTTTAGAAGGGAACAATAAACTCCGAGTCAGTCATGGTGACTGGTGTGAGATCGTAAAACAGTTATTTTTCACAAAGAAAATTAAACAAATTCGCAATGCTTTTGGAAAATGAAACTACCATAAGACCTCCCACCACACACACAATGCAAACGCAGAATTGGAGGAGATTTCTTCTTATGATAGTCAAAGATGCTTACTATGCAAAATCAAATCATTTTTGATATTATTATTAGTGCATAGTGGAAAACATTTCGAAAGTAGAATATAAATCTTAGCCGGCATAGGTACCATTATATTATGCCTGCTATAGCTGCCTCCTGAGGAGACAGGTTATACAATTGAAATTGTAAAGGCTCGTATTGTTTCTTTGGATTTCCAACAAATGGTCAGGCTAAGGAACTTCCTTTTCCACGATGGGTACGTCCCTGGAATAGACGACCCGAGAACCTAACCGGATCTCTGCCAACACAAGGTCGGGTTACCTCTGCAAAAATAGGTAACTACTGACACGCGTATGCCATCCCCCGATCGTAACCGATCTTCCCGAGGATCCCCGATTCGCAACAAACCACATAGTAAAAATGCAGCAACCACATAGGTTAAGTATCTGGGCTCCATACCATGATACCACCTCTATCCAGAAGGAATGACATACACTAAGGGGCGCTACTCCCTAGAACCTTGCCGCATCCTTCCTATTTTGACCATTTCCGGGGTGTGAGGCTCGATGAAGTCTCGTCCACAAAGCTACGCTTCTCAAAAAGCCATGCTTCGGGTCAAACAAATGATCAACCTATGTTCACAAAGATATAAGATCAAACAAATGATCATATCGCAAATGATCAAACACTGATCATTTCACAGCAACACTCAGTATGCCACGTTACCAAATTGGGAGTATATCGCTGATAAATTTCAACTACATAACCTCTGAGCTCGTACGTCTCAGAGAAAGGTGTTAAGCTAAGAGAATAAATTCTCCACCACCAACAGAAATGTATTTGAAAGGAATCAGCTTTATATCTCAATTTGTAACGTCAGACACACAATCCATACAAGTCTGTTCCGGGATCGAACAGAACCGAAGGCACTTCTCACGAAGCCCTTGCACATCCGGATAAATTTCTAATCACGTCCGGACTTCCCGTCACTAAGGGTGATAAAACCTCTAAACCGGAGATCAGCCGATGTAGAGTAACTCGACGGTAATCCTTCCGTTTTCAAAAATATCCAGTCTTCAACACCGGTCTTCGAATGCAATTCATAACGACGTATCACATATTCGGAATGGGTTATACGACCCCATGGTCCTTTCCCGGCTAACCCGAATAGTGAGCGCTTATTCAAAAATAAGTGTGGCATTCAATTCATCCAATTCACAACAAATACCATTCAAGGTAATTATTGATAGTCGGTTATTTAACTATCAATAAAGATGCGCAACATCATCAGATTCCAAATAATTTTCCAAATTATTTTATCTTCCAAAATATCTTTACTAGATATAAAATTTCCACACTTAACCGTTTGAAAACAAATTTCAAATATTCACTTTTCAATTTATCTTTAAAAGATAAAGTTTCAACCCTTCGTTTCATATTGGAAAAGCAATTCCATACTTATTTAAAATAAGAAATTCACAAAACTATTTATTTTCAACATTTGAAAATATTCAATATACTTAAATCAATATTAAGTATATATTCATTCTTTAAGGAAAACATTTGAGTCAAAACGAATGTTACGTAAAACATCGTTACGACGACTCAAAATCACTAGTATAGGGATTCGGAATTTAGATAGATATGTAAATCCCAATACTATATAAAATATTTCCTTCCGGAAATCATTTACTATAACAACAGTGTTATAGTCCACCATTTCCTTATATTTTCGAAAACGCCTATTTCAACAATGAACGTTGAAATCTATGCTTTCGATTCATAATACATTTTAAAACATCTTTAAAATGTTTAACTTCATTCTTAATATCACTTCTTCAAAAATAAATCCATTTTTACTTAACAATATATTCACTGTCCAAAATCGTGAATATAATTCACTTAACCCAATTTCAATCATTTCTACACATTTTTATTTCAAGAATTTATCCACTATCCAAAATCGTGGATAAAATTCCCTTAATAACCTTCTATATTCAATTCATCAAATTTGATTGATTTTCGAATTTATGAAACAACGTTCATAAATTCCATTTCTATTTTGTAACAACTTCAATTTAATAAATCCCCTTTATTAACAATTCGATTCATAACTCCAATCTTATACCAACAATCCATATTATAAGTTAAATACTTATAATTCCTTTATTTTACAAAATCATTTCCATTTATAAGTTCATAATTTATAAATTTCATTTATTTATAAATTCTTAAAAATTCATTTTAACGCTTATAAAAACTCGTTTTATAATACCAACATTTTAATTTATAAAATGTCAACTTTATAAACCTTTTAACTAAACCGTTTATAATATTTTAAAAATCTCAATTTAAACCATTTCATAAATTTCTTAACTTTTATTTCAAAAATCACACTTTGATTTTATTTCACAAAAATCTTAACTTTTATAACTTTAAAAATTTGAACGTTTATTTATTTAAAATAAGTCACTTCAAAAATTCAATAAAACGTCTACTTTCAAAAATCACTTTAAAATCCTTTTAAATTAAAAGTCGTTATTTTTAAAACTTGAATCCGATGATGCAACAGCACCAATTAGTCAATCACAACATCAAACATCATATATCAACATATGATAACAGAATATACATCAATATCTGTAAATAAATAAATACTGATGAGGAATCCAGTTGGATCCCTCCAACCTGTCTCCCTGCATCCACAAACGTTAGCACAATACCAATTCCACTTCGAGGTGGAATATCGCGGTATATGGGTTTTATAAAAATATCCGCTTACTAACGGCGCAATAGGGTCTCATCCGCTATACGAGGCGGGAAATCAATCAATCCAATATATACATATGCCAATATGTATATATTGCTATATATATATAGATATATCCTACTATATCTAATATCACATCCAAACATCAATCAAATCAGTAACTGTAGAAATCTATTTCATTCGAGTGAGAAAAATCTCACCTTAGATTTTATTTTGCAATCCCATTTCCATCTTGACTCGATTTTCTTGATTTATACCTTGTATAAATATTTACGCAGTTTATCAATATTCGAATTAAATCGAGTAACCAATTTTCATTTTGTAATCTTAATTATCCAACGAATTTATTAATTAAAACTTTAACCAAAAATTTCCTTTTTAGTATCTTAAGATAATTAAATAGGTTAAGTTTAAACCGATACCTTTTAATTTCTAAAGAAATCTCTTTTAACAATTTTATTTAACTAAAATTTATTTTACTGTAAAGATTTTTAATTCCTGCAAATTTTAAATGGTGATAAATCTTACTGTAAAAATGCTTAAGGATTTAAATAAAGCTAATTATACCTCGCTGAAGAACTCGCGACCACGACGACCAAGTACATCTCAGCATCGCGACCATCACTCCGTCGCCAATGCCTACAGCCTCCGCTTCAAAGACCAAACTACTACTCGAACGTTTCGAGCTCGTCTCCACCACTGCCAGATGCCGAGGAATCCACGCTGCCACCAATCAAAACGAAACAGCCCCTCTATCACGTGATCGAGCTCGCGAAACCCAGTCACCACTGTCAATCGACAATCCACTTGACAATGCGACGTCGACCTCAGGACTTCGATCGCCCCCACCTCGAGTTCGAACTTGAACTGGAGGGCAACTTCAAACCCGCGAAGAAGGAAGCGGCACCATATTGCTTTCGCCATTTTTTTTTCCTTTCCGATTCGATTCAGCTGAAGGGGAAGATCAATTGGGGATTTGGTTTTAGAGGAGGGGAATTAGCGTGCCCATCTTTATTTATTTTTCTCTCTTTGTTTTCGAACGAGTGAATTTGCTTTGGCAACAAAGTCGCGGCCATTTTTCTTTTGAAGATTTGTTCTGCCTTGGTGATTTCGAACTGAGATGATTGGTTATTTAAAATAGAAGGAGGGAGACAAGAGGAGACAAGACGCGATGTTTTTCAAAGTATAGGGTGGCTTGCGTGCCTGCTTTCAGGCGTGAGATAAGGAATGCTGTCCAAAGTTTAAATTTTTTAATTTAAAATTAAATTCAATTTGTTTCGGTACAATTTTTAACGCGTTTATGTGTCGTATTCTCACCCAACAACTCCGAACGATACGAAATTTAAAACCCGGTGATAATCTAACGTTACGGACCCAATGGAACTGGTTTCGTCGAATTCCGAGACTGTGCCTCGGACGACTATTTTTAAATATCGATTCGAACGATATATTTTCAAAACTGAACAACACTTTCAAATTCGATTCTGAAACTTCAATTACCTTCAGTATTATCAATACGAATTTTTCAAGCTTTTGAAATATTTTAAATCGGCTTAAAATTGAAGATTCAAATTTTCGTTCAACATTAAATAGATTAAATTTTATAATCTAATCGTCAAATTCAAGATTATATTCGGGATTCAAATTAAATCATCGTTCAAATATTTAAAATTAATTAAATATTTTCAATTTAATTCATTCAAAATTCAGGGTCGTTACATGGAGTCTATATATCGAATGTATAACAACAAAAACTACAAATGTAATGTAGTTAGACAAAAGTCAGAAGATGATCCCAGATAAGGAGTCAAGCAGAAGCACCTGTAACATCTCGGTCTGACCCGAGTATTATTCAATAAGAAAATAATAAACGGATCAGTCTAGCTATAAATATCAGATACAGGAATGAGATATAAGCAGAGATATAATAAGAACGTATGATAACAATAATGTCATACAAGAACAAATATGATCTAAACAACATCAAAATCATAAAATATCTCAAGAATCTCAAATTACCAAAAAGAATATCATATCCTTTATTTTATTCACCAAACTATAAATATTGACAAACATATTAATGCCAATCGCAAAAGTTGGTGAAACACAAATTCTAGAAATCATCAATTAGAAATCCAAAAATCACAAAAGGGGGAGGCATATCACAAACGGGAGCATGAAAACTCACCAACATGTGTATCACAAACGGAATGCTATTCCATGGTCGCTAACCATCAATTTTGAGCCGAAGCTCCACAAACGGTCCGAAGACACGGGTCGCTACCCCGCCAAATTGAACCGAAGTTCCACAAAATGGGGTTTAGTCTCCCTCGCAGACAAATAGACGTCGCACATCGCTAGTCTAAATCACAAAATGATCATCATCGATCAATAAAAAGTGTGAATTACACTAAGCCGGTAAATATAAGAGTTTAGCTTCATGTCCTATAACCACTAGCTTAACTTAAATATTTACGAACAAATTGTAGATTTCCACTCGAAAATTGTCACAAGATTTTCAATCGAACAAGTCCATAAATTAACCGACGAAGTAAACGCAAGCGTTTCATACCAGTTGTCTTGCTAAGCCGTTTAATTAGATTTTCTCATACGAATGAGTTAAAGGTTTGTATATACTAATAGATTTGAAAACGGTTTTAAAAACGAGATTTGTATTAAAAATAGAGTTGAAATCATCTTTGTAAAAGAGTTTGAATATTTACTACTAGTATAGAAACCTTTGTATTTTAAAGTGACAAACCACAGAAAAGATTGTAGAAACAATCAACCATCAAAAATTCACATACGAAGATGTGAATCAAATCCAGAGAAATCGATGCCAAATCCATCAAAATGGATATCCACAAAAATCCCGAAAAAGAAGTCATCAGAGTAGATAATAAAAGATAACAACAAATCGGAAAATCACGAGTCGATAAAAACTGGAAATCAAAACAAAATAATCAAGTAGGCTAAGATAATCAGGTTAGTTGACTGAACTAGGTGGTCAGTCGACTGACACATGGATACGATTTTTGTATCCCAGGGTCAGTCGACTGACCTAGATGGTTAGTCGACTGATACAGACCCAGGCAATTTCCTGGGTCTGGTTCAGTCAACTGAACCTGCTTCTAAGCAATTCGATATTCTGGTTCAGTCGACTGAACCACTGGTTCAGTCGACTTAACCTGCTTCAGAAGCACATTCAGTCTAGCCCTCTTTAGGGCAAACCCGATAACACGGATGGAAGCGAACGAATTGAGCAACATCGACTGAGGATTTACGCCAAACGACAACCCAGCCTTGTATGGCCCTCCGAAACGCTCCACTAATGTGTTCAAACATCAAAGATTCGATTTTTACAAAAATTGGATTCAAAAACCAAAAATTGAACAATTCACCGATTCGATCCAAATCAAAAGCAAATGTACATGAATAAGTGCTAGGAATTCATACCCAACAACAACGATATCTATAGAAATAGATGTGAGTTCAAAAACTCACCTTTAAACCCAAAAACGATGAAGGAGAAGCTTGAATGCAAAGGAAGATCAACTTCTCTTCAATTTCAACTCTAGAAGCTTGAATCTAAGCTCAAAAGAAGAACATTTCCTAAGTTTGGTTTAGGAAATTTCTGAAATTAAAGAGAGAATGAGTTGGAGAAGAAGAAGGAGATATTTACCTTAGCTTTTCTTTGAATTTGGAGCAAGAATTTGGTTTTGCAATTGAAAACTAGGGCTTGAAGTTTCAAATTTTGTAATGACCCACTATTTTGGACCATTCAAATCGACAATAATCCACACATGTCTGACTTGAATAATTCAAAATAACAAATTGTAATAAAATTTGGAGCAAATAAAATCAAATACAGAATCACAGAGGCAGAAATATCAGAATAACTCGCAGCGGAAATTAAAATACCATAGTAGTACATGAAGCTACTATAACAAACTCTCAAAACAAAATACATAATATCAGTCTGAAAACATATACAATAGAAATCTCAAATACATAGAAGTTTATAATACTAGAGCTGTAATAGAACAACTGAAACTGAAATGGATAGATAACGAGATAAGCAGAATCTCCAACAATTCCTAGCTCCAGAAAGAGATCCAAAGCTAAGCTGTAAATACTCAGGCTGACCCGAGCGTAAAGCAAAATACAAAACACTCGAGTCAGGACAATATATACTTATATAATGTAAACCAACTCAAGTGAACTGTAACAGTAATGCATAATAACTTAAAGGATGCTTGGGATCCCCCATCCTCTAAGGATCAGTTAAACCATAGATTAAATACATCCCGTGGTTAAAATTTCAAAATTGGTATTTTATACTTATAAATCAAATATCATTTCAAATCCATTTCAAAATATCCAATTATTTTCAAATCAAAATATTCCAGTTAAACCATTTCAAAAATGAAATTATTATATTTAATATTCAAATATTCAATACTCAAAATTTTAGTCTTTTCACTATTCATTTATTCACTTAAATTTATTAGAACAGTGAAATTGCAACTTTCGCAGCACTTAGAAAATGCTATGGAAAGTTATGTTTAAAAACAATTCAGTTAGCAAAAGACAGCATTTAAAATGCTGTAATAGGTTTAGATTTCAAATAAAACTTTAGTTAAATTCAACAACTATAGCACTTACAAAGTGCAGTAACAGCCCTAAGTTCATTTTAGCCATTTAGTTCATTTATCAATTACAGCATTTACAAAATGCTGTAATATCCTTTATATTAGAAATGATAGCATTTCAAAAAGGATGCCAATTAAAATTCAAGAATTTAAATACAATTTAATAACCAATTAAATTTTAATTTAAATCATTTTAACTTATAAAATCATATAATTTCACACTTTAAAACAATCATTGAAATACCGTTATATTTATGATTTTATAAAGTTAAATTTGCATTCAAAATCAAATTTAATAATAATTTACTTATTAAATTCTAGCATTAATTTCTTTTCTTTATAATTAAATATTTTAACTTAACATCTAAGTTTATATTTCAAAATATAAGCTATTTTTTTTATTTTATTTACTTAATTAGAAATTCACATTTTTACAAAATTCACAAATTTCCAATTTAAGTTATATTTCAAAATTCAACTTAAATATCCATTTATGTCATATTTTATTTATACAAAAATCATTAACACTTTATAAAAATCATTTAATTTCATTTTAAATCAAAATTGTCATATTTTCTTACTTTACATAAATTCTATTTATAAACAAAATCATAAATTCCAAAATTAACTTATATTTCAAATTCCACTTCACCATTTACTTAATTCACTTATTTAATTTATAGAAAATCACTAATATTTCATAAAAATAATTTTTAATTAAATTTAAATCAAAATATCATAATATTTACATTTTTTATATTCTTTAAAATTTAGAGAAATGTTTTAACCACAGTCTGTATAAAACTTTCTAACTTAAATAAAATGATACGGATAATATATCATTTCAATCCGTAATTTTCAAAGGAAAAATCCGGGTTTTATCATTTCAAACCCGCAATCCCAAGTTAAATGAAATAAACAAAAATCGTTCAGGCCTATCATTTCAACCCATAACGATTTTCCCTATTCTAAAGTCCGTTCGGGTATGTATCATTTCAACCCATAGTGATTTCTAATCTACAGGGAACTTGCAGTGTGATAAACATGTATAAATGAACAGTTTAACAATAAATAACAGTAACAGATAATATAACATGGTGTAATAATAAGGGTGAGCATCATATGACCATAGAATAAGCATTTATAACATGATGATATTTTTTTTACAGATTCAAATGGTGTCAGTTTACTAGTTATATAAGTACAAATCGTCTGGTGAGAATTACTCACCTCTACAAGCTAGAGATAACAGATTCAGACACACAAACAAAGATCCACAAAGGCACGAAAACACGACTACGGATTCAAATGAGAGGAAGAGCCAAGGCTATTTGTCTTGTCACATATGAAACAAAACAATATACAACCCATGAATATTTACTTAAACAAAATTTGAAATAACAAAGAAATACAAGCACAAAAGTAACCAAAACTCCTTGCACTTGCTTTCAACCACTTATGCTTCAGCCATAAGTTAAAATACAAGGCTAAGGTGTGGATTTGGACCTGGTCTTGGGCTTAATAGGGTCGGAAAACATGGATATGATGGTGTGAAAGGTGGTGATGCATGAAACTACAAGTACAAGGCAACAAACAAGGTTTTTATGCAACTACAAGCCACAACCAAGGCAAGTATGGGCACGTCCAGGCCTGGTGGGGTCAGGAGGTGGTGTGGCAGGTGGTGTCAGGTCAGGAAGTGGCTGGAGCAGGTGGTGCAAGTGGTGGCCAAGGTGGTGGTTGGAGTGGTGAAGGCAATAGGTGCTAGGCTATGCAAGTTTAGGTGGAGTTTGCTCATATTTTTGTTGGATCTTCATCATATATGGACACGGCTATGGATGGTCAGTGGGCTCGAGGAGATGGTGGCCTGTTGTGGTGGTGGTGGAGGCGGCCATGGTGAAGGAGGAGCAAGGGCTGAGCTACAAAGGTGAAGGCAAGTGCAAAGAACATAAGAAAACAAGAAGAAAAAGAGAAAAAAAGAAGAAGAGATTTACCAATCTTTGCTTCAGGAGATGATGGCCAAAATTTTTGGTTTGAGAAACTTTCCTATACGTGAAAATGAAAGGAGATGCAGCTGAAAGAATGATAAGGTCGGCCAAAGCAATTGAATGCATGAGTTTGGAAAACAAAGAGGTGGGAAAACCAAAAGCCTTAAGCAAATCAAGAGTCACAACTCTTCAAATTTCTTTTATTTATTTTGTAATGTATAAATACATATAAATATTGATAAATAAAGATAAAACTCAGAAATAAAATAAATGTATAAAATAAATAATTAAATTTTTAATTAAATAGAATTTAAATTAAGAAAATAGCTTTAAAATGCAAACTAGGCTTTATAAATTAGAAATAAATTCAATACACTTTGGAAAAATCTTATTATCACTTTAAAAATATTTAAAGGTCAAAACATATATAGTATAACCTAAATATACAAATTTAAGTAAGATATATCAAATAAAAATGTCATTTATATAAATTAAAAATAAAGAAAATTGTTAAATAACTCAATATACACACAATATTGAAAACAATATAACTTTCACAATTTAAATCCAATTTCAACGAAACGAAAAGCAGTATTCATGATATTAAGTCTATTTTCATAATAAAAGATAAAATTCAAGAATTCAAATAATTAAATTTAAAATTTAAAAGTCAAAGTTTGACCAAATTGACAAAAATCCACTTTTTCTGGAAATATTCAATTTATTTAGGTTTGAAATTATAATTCTCATAAAAATCAACATTTATATTTAAAATAACATAATTTATTCATTTTAATAAATAAAATAAAGTTTTTAAATCAAAATTCATATAAAATAATCAAAATAAACAATTAAAATAAATCACAAAATACAGGGTTGTTACACTCTCCCCCACTAAAATCTTTTCGTCCTCGAAAAGGAATGAGGTACGGAAAACACAGAAAAAATAGAATGGAATAGGATCAAGACAAGATGACAAGAAGATAAAAATTATACCTGATAACTGTTGTTACAGGTAAGTTTAACAAGGTGGAGAATAGGAATAGCTAGAAGGGGAAAATAGGACGAAAGACAAGGATGAGCCATTAATTAAAATTGTTGGTTAAAGAGGTAAAAATATTTAAAACACTTTAAAATCCTTTAGAAAGGAAATAACTGATCAAAGTATCCTTTATATAATATTTTATCAAAATACTTTTATAACTCGATGTCTTAACAAGTTTATCCTTGTTCCTGCAGACTCTGGCAGTGCGTTGATCAGGCGCAAAGCTAGAATTCTCCAGGTACTTAGTAGACTTGTTTCAACACCCAGTGAAAATACTGGAAAACTTTTAAAAACAGATATGGAAAGTACAATCCAAAAAAAACAAAACATGTCAATCATGGATCGCGGATACATAATGGTTACGCTTGGATCCCCCAGGAAACATCTGTACCCGTAGGCCGCCCCCCAACCCTGCGATTACGCTATGAAGTCACGCTCGTAAGACCATGGAGAGTTCCATGGAATTCGATGGAAACTCGAGTATCATATCCGGAAAACCAAAAATCAAAGAATATCGATAGAATGAATCCACAATGTGGCCACAAAGCGGATATCAAGCAGAAGGCACTTTCCATATCTTTACTCCAAAAATATGTATCATATAGTACCTTTCCAAATCACTTTCAAATATCATACTTATATAAAGTCCATTATATATAAGATTTCATTTTCAAATCAAATACTTTCCAAAACCAATAGTATATCAAATCACACTTATATAGACTTCAATTATATAAGATTTCACTTTTCAAATTGAGTACCTTTTCAAATCCATAGTTTTCGAATCAACATCATACTTATACAAACCAAATTTTTTTTATATAAGTTCGATAACTCCCAAATCAAGTATTTAGAAAAAATAAGGTTCTCAATTTCAATTCCTTTCAATATCAGTTCAGTTTCAAAATCCTCTACGATTTCACCAAATTGCTTCTCAATTTAAATATCTTCAGTTTCAAAGTTTCCAAAATAATAGGTTTGGAGAATAATCCAAGTTTCTAAATTAATATAATTTAAGTCAAACAATTCATTTCCAAAATCAAATGTTTTCAAATAAATCATCTTATATTTACATAAAGTCCATCCTATATAAGGATCAAAATTTTCAAAAATAAATTTCGCTTTATGAAGAGCCATATGGGATTTGAACATTTTTGCTTACTAAAAGGTTTTGAATTTAGAATAGTTTTGTATATAAAGATAGTTTTGTAAAAATAGTTTTGTATATAAAATAGTTTTGTAAAAATAGTTTTGTATATAAAATAGTTTTGTATGTACAATAGAATAAAATAGTTTGTTTAAGAAAAATAAAAGAAAAATAGTTTTGAAAAATGGTTTTAAATTGATAGTAGTCTTTCATAAAAGAAAATTCCAATTAAATTACAAAGATATCCAACCCAACAACTTCCAATTTCAGCGTCAAGTATCTCAATGATATTAGAACATAAGATGTACATATGTCATCATTTCGCAACATCACATTCGATCGCTCGCTCGATCACACAAGTTCGCTTTCGAACTAGTATTGTCCATTCGACTTCCCTAATGCGGATTTTGATATGGTTTCTTGACTAGAAATCATCAGTCTCCTTGCATAGCCATATACCATGATAGAGAAATCTAGAATCAAGCCCAAAATCCATATCAAATATTCGCCGTCAAGAATCGAATAAAAAATCCTAACACGAAATGGTGTAATTCACCTCGAACTTGTGTACTTAAACCTGGATCAAATTAATCATGCGAATAAAACATCATACGTGCAACTTATGTATTTATTCCAATCTTGTTAAATATATAGTTTCATAAAGATGTTACCCAGTTAAAACATTTAAACTAAATTTTATTAAAAATATTTTGAAGACCAGATTCTTTTCAAAACATTTCAAATATAAATTTCATATTAGAAAAATTCAAAATAGCCTTATTCATTTACTTAACAAAACAGTTTCAACTTTTTTAAATCATATTACTACATACTTTAAACATACATACCAAACTTATATACTTTCTACTTTCCAAAATTACCTAGCTTTGAAAAGTTAACCTTTATTTGGAAGTGTTCGAACCTTCAAAATAGTCGAAGAAATCATATTTCAATCCAAGAGTTGGAAATCACCATTAAATCAGTAAATCAATTCCAAAAGATAGGGTTATATCAAATCAAATCCAAAACTCAAGGACTGAACACCAGCTCATTTCAAATTGTTCAAATATATATACATATATCTTTCGAATATCACATCACACTTCGGAATTTTAAATCAAAAATTGGTTTCACAAATCAATCGCATAGCAAAGCTACCGAAGTGGCCTCTCCCCCACTCTGAAACTCGAAAATCAATGTCGATGATGCGCACCGAAATTATTTTCCAATGACATAAGTGAGTTCTGGACTTCTATTTTTCTCAAACTTCTTTGAAATTTCTTCGAAATCATTCGAAACTCGTTAAAATCATTTGAAACATTTCTTATTCGGAAAAATACTTTTAATCATATTATTATTATATATTTCAAAATCTTAAAACCAATTTCAAAATACCGGAGTTCAATTCTCGAATTTCAAATTTAAAATCCTTCAGTTATAAATCATTTTTAGATAAATCAAATTTCTTAGATAAATTTTTTCAAAATTTCAAATCCTTTCTAAACTTCAAATTCTCATTTTGAAAAAAAGTATATAATATTTATCGAAAACATTTCACTTTTATATATAGAATATAATCATACTTATCAAAATAATAATTTCGATATATAAAACACTTTCTAAAATACAAACAAACCCGATTTTCAATGGATTTCAAAACGAAGATAGAGATTCCAATTAGAGGGACTCCAATCGGATAGAATTCTGACTTGAAGATAGGCTCGAACGAAGATGAGATAACTAAATTACAAAACACAAGGTAGATATATTTTTATAAATCGCAAATGACCCTAGGGTCAACAGTGACTTCAAAATAAGATTGGTGCAGAATTCTGAGGCAAATCGACATTCGATTGCCGAAGATAGAATTCGGCATAACAAGAGATAGCAACATCAAACCGAGGGATATATAAATCTCTGGTGAATCAATGCCAATTGTAAAGGAGTTTCACCCCTTTACAAATCATTCAAAGATTGGCGGGATCGCCTATTCTTATAGAGAACATTCGAAGTGGAGTTATGGGATACTCCAGAATCAAAAGAATACAGATAGGGAGAGACAAGAATGAATTTTGGAACCGCAAGGAACGTTCCAAAGTTCAAAGGAAATCGAGTCAAAAGGAAGAGATTCAAACTCGAACGAAAGTGACTCTGTAAATAAATTTACTATATATGCTAAGTTTTGCCTAGAGCCAAAGCTCTGATACCAACTGTAACGACCCACTATTTTGGACCATTCAAATCGACAATAATCCACATATGTCTGACTTGAATAATTCAAAATAATAGATTGTAATAAAATTTGGAGCAAATAAAATCAAATACAAAATCATAGAGGCAAAAATATCAGAATAACTCGCAGCGGAAATTAAAATACCATAGTAGTTCATGAAGCAACTATAACAAACTCTCAAAACAAAATACATAATATCAGTCTGAAAACATATACAATAGAAATCTCAAATACATAGAAGTTTATAATACTAGAGCTGAAATAGAACAACTGAAACTGAAATGGATATATAACTAGATAAGCAGAATCTCCAACAATTCCTAGCTCCAGAAAGAGATCCAAAGCTAAGCTGTAAATACTCAGGCTGACCCGAGCGTAAAGCAAAATACAAAACACTCGAGTCAGGACAATATATACTTATATAATGTAAACCAACTCAAGTGAACTGTAACAGTAATGCATAATAACTTAAAGGATGCTTGGGATCGCCCATCCTCTAAGGATCAGTTAAACCATAGATTAAATACATCCCGTGGTTAAAATTTCAAAATTGGTATTTTATACTTATAAATCAAATATCATTTCAAAATTCAATATCATTTCAAATCCATTTCAAAATATCCAATTATTTTCAAATCAAAATATTCCAATTAAACCATTTCAAAAATGAAATTATTATATTTAATATTCAAATATTCAATACTCAAAATTTTAGTCTTTTCACTATTCATTTATTCACTTAAATTTATTAGAACAGTGAAATTGCAACTTTCGCAGCACTTAGAAAATGCTACGAAAAGTTATGTTTAAAAACAATTCAGTTAGCAAAAGCCAGCATTTAAAATGCTGTAATAGGTTTAGATTTCAAATAAAACTTTAGTTAAATTCAACAACCACAGCACTTACAAAGTGCAGTAACAGCCCTAAGTTCATTTTAGCCATTTAGTTCATTTATCAATTACAGCATTTACAAAATACTGTAATATCCTTTATATTAGAACTGATAGCATTTCAAAAAGGCTGCCAATTAAAATTCAAGAATTTAAATACAATTTAATAACCAATTAAATTTTAATTTAAATCATTTTAACTTATAAAATCATATAATTTCACACTTTAAAACAATCATTGAAATACCGTTATATTTATGATTTTATAAAGTTAAATTTGCATTCAAAATCAAATTTAATAATAATTTACTTATTAAATTCCAGCATTAATTTATTTTCTTTATAATTAAATATTTTAACTTAACATTTAAGTTTATATTTCAAAATATAACCTATTTTTTTTATTTTATTTACTTAATTAGAAATTCACATTTTTACAAAATTCACAAATTTCCAATTTAAGTTATATTTCAAAATTCAACTTAAATATCCATTTATGTCATATTTTATTTATACAAAAATCATTATCACTTTATAAAAATCATTTAATTTCATTTTAAATCAAAATTGTCATATTTTCTTACTTTACATAAATTCTATTTATAAACAAAATCATAAATTCCAAAATTAACTTATATTTCAAATTCCACTCAACCATTTACTTAATTCACTTATTTAATTTATAGAAAATCACTAATATTTTATAAAAATAATTTTTTAATTAAATTTAAATCAAAATATCATAATATTTACATTTTTTTATATACTTTAAAATTTAGAGAAATGTTTTAACCACAGTCTGTATAAAACTTTCTAACTTAAATAAAATGATACGGATAATATATCATTTCAATCCGTAATTTTCAAAGGAAAAATCCGGGTTTTATCATTTCAAACCCGCAATCCCAAGTTAAATGAAATAAATAAAAATCGTTCAGGCCTATCATTTCATCCCATAACAATTTTTCCCTATTCTAAAGTCCGTTCGGGTATGTATCATTTCAACCCATAGTGATTTCTAATCTACAGGGAATTTGCAGTGTGATAAATAGGTATAAATGAACAGTTTAACAATAAATAACAGTAACACATAATATAACATGGTGTAATAATAAGGGTGAGCATCATATGATCATAGAATAAGCAGTTATAACATGATGATATTTTTTTTACAGAGTCAAATGGTGTCAGTTTACTAGTTATATAAGTACAAATCGTCTGGTGAGAATTACTCACCTCTACAAGATGGAGATAACAGATTCAGACACACAAACAAAGATCCAAAAAGGCACGAAAAAACGACTACGGATTCAAGTGAGAGGAAGAGCCAAGGCTATTTGTCTTGTCACATATGAAACAAAACAATATACAACCCATGAATATTTACTTAAACAAAATTTGAAATAACAAAGAAATACAAGCACAAAAGTAACCAAAACTCCTTGCACTTGCTTTCAACCACTTATGCTTCAGCCATAAGTTAAAATACAAGGCTAAGGTGTGGATTTGGATCTGCTCTTGGGCTCAATAGGGTCGGCCAAACATGGATATGATGGTGTGAAAGGTGGTGATGCATGAAACTACAAGTACAAGGCAACAAACAAGGTTTTTATGCAACTACAAGCCACGGCCAAGGCAAGTATGGGCATGGCCAGGCCTGGTGGGGTCAGGAGGTGGTGTGGCAGGTGGTGTTAGGTCAGGAAGTGGCTGGAGCAGGTGGTGCAAGTGGTGGCCAAGGTGGTGGTTGGAGTGGTGAAGGCAATAGGTGCTAGGCTATGCAAGTTTAGGTGGAGTTTGCTCATATTTTTGGTGGATCTTCATCATATATGGCCATGGCTATGGATGGTCAGTGGGCTGGAGGAGATGGTGGCCTGATGTGGTCGTGGTGGAGGTGGCCATGGTGAAGGAGGAGCAAGGGCTGAGCTACAAAGGTGAAGGCAAGTGCAAAGAACATAAGAAAACAAGAAGAAAAAGAGAAAAAAAGAAGAAGAGATTTACCAATCTTTGCTTCAGGAGATGATGGCCGAAATTTTTGGTTTGAGAAATTTTCCTATACGTGAAAATGAAAGGAGATGCAGCTGAAAGAATGATAAGGTCGGCCAAAGTAATTGAATGCATGAGTTTGGAAAACAAAGAGGTGGGAAAACCAAAAGCCTTAAGCAAATCAAGAGTCACAACTCTTCAAATTTCTTTTATTTATTTTGTAATGTATAAATACTGATAAATAAAGATAAAACTCAGAAATAAAATAAATGTTTAAAATAAATAATTAAATTTTTAATTAAATAGAATTTAAATTAAGAAAATAGCTTTAAAATGCAAACTAGGCTTTATAAATTAGAAATAAATTCAATACACTTTGGAAAAATCTTATTATCACTTTAAAAATATTTAAAGGTCAAAACATATATTGTATAACCTAAATATACAAATTTACGTAAGATATATCAAATAAAAATGTCATTTATATAAATTAAAAATAAAGAAAATTGTTAAATAACTCAATATACACACAATATTGAAAACAATATAACTTTCACAATTTAAATCCAATTTCAACGAAACGAAAAGCAGTATTCATGATATTAAGTCTATTTTCATAATAAAAGATAAAATTCAGGAATTCAAATAATTAAATTTAAAATTTAAAAGTCAAAGTTTGACCAAATTGACAAAAATCCACTTTTTCTGGAAATATTCAATTTATTTAGGTTTGAAATTATAATTCTCATAAAAGTCAACATTTATATTTAAAATAACATAATTTATTCATTTTAATAAATAAAATAAAGTTTTTAAATCAAAATTCAAATAAAATAATCAAAATAAACAATTAAAATAAATCACAAAATACAGGGTTGTTACAAATTTCTCATTCCTCTCCCCAATTTCAGTTGTGCTTAGGTGTTTAAGAAAATAGAAATGAAGTGAAGAGGAGAGGAGGGGGCTGAACTAGGTTATAGAGTGAGTTGGGGTGAAACCCAAACCCAAAGCCCAATAGAAAATAGCAAAATTCAACTTACCCCAAATATATCGATGTTTATACTTAAAAAGGTCGCAAACACCATTTTGAACTCAATGGAAGTGGTCTCGAGTCCCAGTTCGACTGTTTACAAAAAGTAGCTTTTTCGGACTTTAATCCGATTAACGATTCTATATTTAAATAAAATATTTAAATATTCAAAACTTTAAAATATGCGGGTTGTTACAACAGTCTATGCAATGTATACTATACTGCTCGAACTTTCAAGAAACTCTGAACGACTTTGGATAAGAAGCACAAAACCGAAGATGCTGGCATGAAGAAATTCATAGTAAGAAAGTTTTTCAACTTCAAAATGATTGATGCGAAGACCGTAATTAACCAAATTCAAGGGCTATAAGTCATTATCCATGAGTTGCATGATGAATGTATGACTCTAAGCAAATCCTTTTAGGTTTCCACTGCAATTGAAAAGCATCGTCCATCATGGAAAGATTTCAAAAGCTACCTTAAGTACAAGCGTAAAAGGATGACAATGGAGGAATTTGTACTTCGATTGAAAATTAAGGAAGATAACATGAAATCTGAGAAGAAGACCTCACATACCATGATTGCCAAGGCAAATGTAGTCGAGTCGGAGAAACCCAACAAAAGAAAACGTGAGCATGCTCCTAAGAAATCAAAGAAATTTCAGGGTTTATGCCATAATTGTGGAAAGAAAGTGCACAAAGCCGCCGAAAGTCGTGTGCACCCAAGAAAAAGAAATCAGAAGCAAACATGGCTGATATTTCAAAAGGCGTTTCTGATATGGACTTATGTGTAGTAATGTCCAAATGCAACCTTGTTGGTAACTTGAAGGAATGGTTTATAGACACAAGAGCCACTCGACACATATGTGCAAATAAGTGGATGTTTACAACCTACAAAACTGTTACCGAAGACGAACAACTTTTTATGGGTAATTTATCCGCATCAAATGTCGAAGGCAAGGGAAAGATCATGCTGAAATTAACTTCTGGAAAAGTACTAATTTTGGCAGATCTTCTTCATGTTCCAAAGATCCGCAAGAACTTGATTCCCTGATCGCGGCTTAGCAAACATGGCTTCAAACTCACCTTTGTATCTGATAAGTTTGTGTTGTCAAAGAATGGAGTGTATGTAGGGAAAGGTTATGTGAGCGATGGTTTATTCAAGGAAAATGTAACCACCGTTGTTGTAACATCCCGTATCTGGAGGCCAAAAGCTAAGCGCTACAGATGCTGCAGTCATCCATAGTATTAAATTCTGGTGATAAAATATGGTAATGATAATGGTATCCATAATATCAGAAGCACATGAATATGAACAATCACAGATTTCAAAAACAACACTTTGCTGATTACATTTTAAAACAATAATTCATATCCATGTTACATAATCCATTAACGTTTCCCAAACAATGATTAAATATATCGTTACAAAAATATGCCAAGAGCGACATATGACGATGCCCCCTTAGTTGATCAAAGCAGTATAGTTGTATCTGACTTATATACACAATGGAATCAAAACACAACCGTAATTCTTAATTAGCTATCTGTCAGCCACCTGCTTGTCTCTGAAAGCTTTATTCGCTAAAAGACTAAAACCTGAAAACCTCAACCCTCAGCCTACTCAAATCAATTTTGAGTACCCGAGAGTTTTAGGGGAAACAAAAACTTCGAGTCAGATACAAAGCCTGGTGTGAATAATTCTGTTACATCTCGGTTTACTGATATTAAGTGAGACCACACCGCTTAGCGGAATGTGTTTTCCCTCAATAATATCCTCTTTAAAAATATTTTTTTGCAAATCCTTTCCTACAACCAAACTGATTAATCAAACTGGTTGTATCAAAATAGCAATATCCTGTATGCTAATAAATAGACTATCTGTCCGTAAAACAAGTAATATGTGAACTATCCGCATACATATATTAGCAAGGTCTATTATGATACAAATGAACTATCTGTTCATACAACTGGGCTGACTGTCCGCAAATTGGACTAACTGTCCGAAAGCTAGGCTGACTACCTGCAAAATGGACTATCTGTCCGAATCATTTTCTTAGGGTTAACCACCCTTTAAATTTCCCTTGAAAACCTTTTCAAAATTATTTAGTCCTTCAAATCATATATATATATATACACACACAAAGAAAATATACCTTTAGCTTTATTTTAAGTCATTTTGCCATGTTATATATACTTTATTCAAAATAATGTTGATGATTTAATGTGGATTAACCATCCTTCCAAAATAAGTCAAAGTCCTTTTTAACTTGAAATACTTAGGCTATATTGCCTATTCAATACATTTGAAACCTCTGTTTAAAACTTTTAAACAACCCTTTCGAAACCCTTGAAGATAACCCCTTTGAAACCCATTAAAAGACCCTTTCAAAATCATTAAATATAGCCTTTCAAATACATTGGAAAAACCTTTCCTTTCTTTTCTCCGAAAGCTTCAATATAGCAGACATCCCCTTTAAAACCTTTTAAATATTGCCTTTCGAAAACCTAGGAAAAACCTTCCTTTTCATCTCTGTTGAAACCTTGGGGAACCACCCCTTTCGAAACCATTCATTAAAACCTTTCGAAACAGCCAAAACTTAATCCTTTCAAAAGCACTTTGGTTGCAATTTAAAATATGTGGAAACCTTTCGAAACCATTCAAAGTTAACTCTTTTGATATCCTTTGAAAACGTCTTGGTCAAAACCATTTGGATTCTGCCTTCAAGTGGAGCAAAAGGATCAGAAACCCATTAGATTCGAAAGCATCTGTTTCGAAACCATTTAAAACTATCTCTTTTGAAACTATTTGGGTTTTACTTTACTTAAAGAAAAAAGGTCCTTAAAACATTTAAATCGAAAGCTACTGCTTCGAAACCATTTCCTAAGTAATGAAGTGATGGTGTCGAAACCATTCCTTCGAAAGCATTGGAGAGGTGGCCAGGTTTTAGAAAACAAAACAATCCTTTCGAAACCATCTGGGTCAAAAGGCAGAAAGGCGGCAACAAAAAGGTTTCAACTTAGTCGAAAGCACTTATTTAAAAACATGGGCGCAACCCAATCGAAACCATTTCCATTAAATTATTTAACTTAGTCGAAAGCTACTTTGTCGAAAGCCATTTAGTCGAAAGAAAGTAGGTGTATTTCTTTTACTTAAAAACAAAGAATTGCCTCAACATTTTGGAAACCCCTAGTTTCGACTGTGTCGGAAGCGAAGATGACGAGGCGGAACCAGGTGCTGACGATGTCAAAACAGTGAAAAACTTATAGTGAATGGTTCTTTTCATCTAACATGCCTTACGTGTCTAATTGTGATTGATTGCCTCTTTCTTTACTAATAAAAAGTACTACACTTTGTAAAAAGGGTTGCCTACTTTTCAGATTTAATAATTTAAATCATTTTATAAAAAGCCTCTTCTTATCTTTTAATTATATAATGCATTTAAATCTCATACCTTAAATAATTTTATATAACCCTTAAAACACTTAGAAAAAATCTACAAAAATTCCAAAAAATCTATTTTAATATGTTTTCCAACATATAACAATTTTAGACCCCAATCTTTTATTATTTAACCGAAAATAATTATTAACCCAAATAAACATTTTACTTACTAGAAAATTCATAAAAATTCCACATAATTTAAGAAAATTCCGAAAATTGAAATCCATCTCTAAAATATTATTTATGACATTCACAAAAATTTTCAAGGCATTTGGATGTCATTTTATAGGATTTTCATCTTAAAACATGTCATAAATTCAATATGAACAACCATAATTCATCAACAAGTATATATTCATTCCACCATTCAAAAACATGGCAAACCATTACAAAATATTCGAAATTCATATTAAAATCGAAAACATAATCAAAAATGAGATGTAAACATTATTCACCTTAGCCTTATAGATTTTGGAGAATGAGATGTGAATAGATTTGATTTGAATTAGCTTCTTCCTAGCTTTTCTTCTTCTCTTCCTTATTAATGGTGGTCGACCTCTTTTAAACTTTTGAAAATGAAATGAACGTGTAAAATTATACACGGCCAAGGGTTGGAGGATATAGGAACGACCTCTTTCCTATTTTACCCCTCCTCTATTTCAAGTTATCTCTTATTTTAATTCATGGTTAAATGGCACAGCTACACCTTAATTAAAATCAAATATCAATCCCATAATCAACAAATTATTTTATTTTTTAAACTAATTAAATATTCTAAATAATGTTACCAAAAATCTAGGGTGTTATAGTTGTACCAAACAATGAAATGAATAAAATTAAATCTTCTGTTTATATCATTGACTCTTATAACCTATAACATTCTAGATTAAGCCACGTAAATTTTGGTACACTGCGAAAATTGATTAATCTAGACATTATAACAAAATGCAAAATAGGTTCCAACTATAAATGTCAAGTTTGTGCACAAGTAAAATTGACAAGAACTTCATTTCACCATGCTGAAAGAGAAACTGAACCTCTAGACTTAATATACATAGATGTATGTGACTTAAAAATGTGTCAAACTAGAGGAGGTAAAAGGTACTTCATCACTTTCATTGATGATTGTACAAGGTGCTGTTATGTGTACCTCCTTAGAAGCAAGGATGAGACATTCAACATGTTTAAACATTATAAAGCAGAAGTTGAGAATCAACTCAACAAGAAAATAAAAGCTTTAAGAACTAATAGAGGAGGAGAATATAAATATCCATACAAGGAGTTTTTCTCCGAACATGGTATTATACACCAAACTATGGCTCCATATTCACCTCAATCCAACGGTATAGCTGAATAGAAAAATAGAACTCCTAAGGAAATGATGAATGCCTTACTGATCAGTTCTGGATTGCTAGATAACTTTTAGGGAGAAGCTATTCTCTCAGAAATCATATTTTAAATAAGGTGACACGAAAGAAAATATCTAAATCTCCCCACGAACTATGGAAACATAGACCACCATCCTACAAATACTTAAAAGTGTGGGGTTGTCTTGTGAAAGTGGAGGTACCCAGACCATAGAAAGTCAAAATTGGATCAAAAACAGTTTATTTTTTTGTACACAAATCCAAAATTGATGATATTCACGCATGAGTCGAGAAATGCTAGACTTTACGAACATATATACCCTTTAAAATAGGGTACTAAAAGTTATGCTCAAAAGAGACTAAGGGAAACTGAAATCTCTAATTCACCTCAGGATACTGAACACAATATTGACAATATTCAGCAAAACAATGCCGATCAACAAGTGAAGGAACCAAGGAGAAGCAAAAGATCAAGGATCTTAAAACTTTTGGACCAAATTTCTACACATTTATGTTAGAAAACGATCCATTAACATACAAACAAGCCATGTCCACCACAGATGCCCCTTACTAGAAGGAGGTCGTTAACAATGAGATCGAATCCATTATGTCAAACCATACATGAGAATTAGTTGATTTACCTCAAGGATGCAAGACCTTAGGTAATAAATGGTTATTTAAGAAGAAAATAAACATAATGGTTCAATAGACAAGTATAAAGCTCGACTTGTGGTTCAAGGCTTCAGACAAAAGGAAGATCTAGAATATTTTGACACATACTCTTCAGTAACTAGGATAACATCAATAAGAATGTTAATAGCAATTGCATCCACACTTGATATAGAAATACATCAAATGGATGTAAAAACAGCATTTTTGAATGGAGAACTAGAAGAAGAAATATATATGGAATAACCTGAAGGTTTCCTAAAATCTGGAAAATCACCCGTAAAATCTAGAAAATCACCCGTACATTGGGAAAATACTTGAAAATTTTAAACAACACAGTATAATATCAGCAAAATCACCCGTCGATTTGAACCAAAACTGGATTAAAAATAGCGGTGATAACATTTACCAACTTGAGTACTATCGTATATTAGGCAGAATTATGTACGTAACGAACTGCACTAGACCTGATATAGCACATGTTGTGAGTAAACCCAGTGGATATACTAGCAACCTAGGAAAGAACCACTGGAAAGCTATAATTCAAGTACTAGGATATCTAAGGTATACACAAAATCATGGACTACATTATGGTAGGTACCTATATGTAATAGAAGGGTATTGTGATGCAAACTGGAAAATTGTTTCATTAGATACAAAATCCACTAGTGGATATGTGTTTACCTTAGCAAATGGGGAAATATCTTGGAGATTCTCTAAACAAAATTGTATAGCAATATCTACCATGGAATCAAAGTTTATTGCCTTAGACAAAGCCATAGAAGAAGCAGATTGGTTTTGAAGTTTCTTAGAAGGTATTCTTAATTGGGAAAAACCTATACCTCCAATAAGCATCCATTGCAATAGCCAGTCAACTATTGGCGGGGCCAATAGTGTGCTTTATAATGGCAACTCTAGACATATTCGTCATAGACATACAACTGTTAGATAACTTCTCTTAAATGGGCTTACCACAATTGACTGTGTAAGATCAAACAATAACATTGCGGATCCACTAACAAAAGGTTTACCTAGAGAGAAGTTTAATATATTATCGATGGGAATGGGGTTAAGGCCCATAAACTAAAAGTTTCTCTAAAATGGAAACCCTACCTAGTTGACTGGAGATCCCAAGATCTTGGTTCAAAAGGAAAACTAAGTTTAAGATAAACTTGATGGCACTGGTATACACTCAAACCATTCCTATGATAAGTTAGTGCACTACTTGTCGAAAAATAGGATAAGTTTTGATATTCTTAATAATGTCTATACTTAGTAATATTAATAACCAAGTGGGGTACTGTGAAATACCCTTTATAAAATCACCTACATGAGTGTGAAGGCGCCGCTTCAAGGAGAATTTTAAGGCCAAATTCTCTAAGCACTCATAAGACCAAGTTGGTAATTATGGAAAAAATGAACACAAAAAGGGAACAAGGAAGATAAGAAACATTTATTGTGTACTGTCTATTTTAGATTTACACAAAAAGCTTACAGTTCAAAGACAACCTAAGTCCACTGATTCGCCAGTTAGTCAAAAGGATAGACACTAGGAAAGTTCAAGGCCAATGTGCTACTTTAACCGATACGATAAATGTTTCGTAAAATTTAAGAACAAATTGAGCAATTACTCATTCATATGGAAGATTGATAGAAATGAATGAGCATTTCATTGGGAAATGTGAGGCATTAAATGGCTTGGACTATGAATAATCCCACATAGTAGAATATAATAAACATCAGGTATTTATATAGTAAGATGTGGTCCCTATTATAGATACTATGAGACAAAGAGAGACAAGAAAGCATGGCCATCTTAGCGGGTGGTGCAACGCACCAACCCGCACGCATGCGCACGTGCCCGAGCCCGAGCCCGCACCTACGGCATGGGCGAATGAGCATTTGAGGCGTATTAGAGGCACTTAGCATTTTGCAGTTGGCTATTGGCTTGGTTGTTCAGACCAACCGTTTTTCTTTTTGACCGTTCAAAAACTCGTTTCTAGTAGTAGTAATAAAATGGTTGCTTCATTTGGTAAAGGGTCGCAACCTTTCCAACTGTCGCAACCGTTCGAACAGGCACCTATTACCAAATAGGCACCTCCCTGCGCCTATATATTGGCAAAAGAAAACGGGGAAAAAAGATCCTTAGTTTTTATTGCATTTCTTCTCTTACAAAACTATGTTCTTACTTAAATTCTTTTGAGTTCGTCATTGCTCAGTGAATGTTGCGCAGCCTCACAGAGCCAGGTCCGTTTCATCTTGAGAAACAATTGCTCGGTGTCCTTAAGCGTCGTAGAGGGAGCAATATTGTTTCAAGGAAAACAAATTATTTAGGGCTTGGACAATTGAAACGGTACTATATTTTATCACATAATCTATTCTCTGTAACTCTCTGTACGCTGCAATTATGTTTGCATAAAAATTTAAACAACAGACTTGAAACAATATTGATTGTTAGCTGTTTCTGTAGACGATGATGTCTCACTAAAGCAACAATTCTACACCAACACAGACTATAACTACCAACCAGTATACAACTGTGGTTTCAACAATGGCACTGTCTTATGAAGAAAAAACAAAAAAGTTCACAGGGATAGACTTCAAGTGTTGGTAGAAAAAGATGCTGTTTTATTTTACGACATTGGACCTTGCAAAGTTTCTTACTAAAGATGCTCCCATAGTTGCAGAACTGGAACCCGATGCAACTAAAGTTGAAGCCCTGAATATCTAGAAGAGTTCTGATTTCATATGCAAGAGCTAAATCCTCAATGGACTCGACAACAGTCTATACAATGTATATTGTACTGCTCAAACTTTCAAGAAACTCTGGACGACATTGGATAAGAAGTACAAAACTGAAGATACTGGCATGAAGAAATTCATAACAGGATAGTTTTTTGACTTTAAAATGATTGATGTGAAGACTGTAATCAACCCAATTCAAGGGCTACAAGTCATTATCCACGAATTGCATGATGAAGATACTGACTTTGGCTGATGTTCTTCTTATTCTAGAGATCCGCAAGAACCTGATTTCTAGATTGCTGCTTTGCAAGCATGGCTTCAAACTCACCTTTGTGTCCATTAAGTTTGTGTTGTCAAAGAATGGAGTGTATGTAGGGAAAGGTTATGTGAGTGATGGTTTATTTAAAGCAAATATAACCACAGTTATACCAAACAATGATATGAATAAAATTAAATCTTTTGCTTATATCGTTGACTCTTATAACCTATGGCATTCTAGATTAGGCCATGTAAATTTTGATACACTATGACTATTGATTAATCTAGACATCATACCAAAATGCAAAATAGATTCCAACTATAAATGTCAAGTTTGTGCAAAAGAAAAATTGACAAGAACTTCATTTCATCATGTTGAAAGAGAAATTGAACCTCTAGAATTAAAATGTAAAGATGTACGTAACTTTAAAATGTGTCAAACTAGAGGAGGTAAAAGGTACTTCATCACTTTCATTGATGATTGTATAAGGTACTGTTATATGTACCTCCTTAGAAGAAAAGATGAGGCATTCGACATGTTTAGAAATTATAAAGAAGAAGTTGAGAATCAACTCAACAAGAAAATAAAAGCTTTAAGAAGTGATAGAGGAGGAGAATATGAATTTCCCTTCGAGGAGTTTTGCTTCGAACATTGTATTATACACCAAACTATGGCTCCATATTCACCTCAATCCAAAGGTATAGCCGAATGGAGAAATAGAACTCTTAAGGAAATGATGAATGCTTTATTAATCAGTTTTGGATTTCCAGATAACTTTTGGGGAGAAGCTATTCTTTCAGCAAATCATATTTTAAATAAGATGCCATGAAAGAAAATATCTAAATCTCCCCATGAACTATGGGAAAGTAGACCACCATTCTACAAATACTTAAAAGTGTAGGGGTGTTTAGCGAAAGTGGAGGTACCTAGACCAAAGAAAGTCAAAATCGGACCAAAAACACTTGATTGTGTATTTATTGGATATGTACAAAAACAGTGTTGCTTATTGATTTTTCATACACAAATCCAAAATTAATGATATTTACGTAAATACCATCATTAAATCGTGAAATGCTATATTTTTTGAACATATATACCCTTTAAAACATGGTACTAAAAGTTATGCTCAAAAGAGACCAAGGGAAACCAAAGTCTCTAATTCACCTGAGGATACTGAACAAAATATTGACAATATTTAGCAAAACAATGCTGATCAACAAGTGGAGGAATCAAGGAGAAGCAAAAGATCAAGGATCTCAAAAACTTTTGGACTAGATTTCTGCACATTTATGTTAGAAAATGATCCATTAACATACAAACAAGGCATGTCCACCACTGATGCCCCTTACTAGAAGAAGGCCATTAACAATGAGATCGAATCCATTATGTCAAACCATACATGAGAACTAGTTGATTTACCTCAAGGATGTAAGACCTTAGGTAATAAATGGATATTTAAGAAGAAATTGAAACCTGATGGTTTAATAGACAAGTATAAGGCTCGACTTGTGGTTTAAGGCTTCAAACAAAAGGAAGACCTGGATTATTTTTACACATACTCTCCATTAACTAGGATAACATCAATAAGAATGTTAATAACAATTGCATCTATACTTGATTTAGAAATACATCAAATGGATGTAAAAACAACATTTTGAATGGAGAACAAGAAGAAGAAATATATGGAACAGCCTGAAGGTTTCCTAAAATCTACAAATGAAAGTAAGGTTTGTATATTAAGAAAATCACTATATGGGCTTAAACAAGCGCCTAAACAATGGCATGAAAAATTTGATGAAACTGTAATATCAAATGGATTTCATATAAATGAATGTGACAAATTTGTCTATTCTAAACATACAAATATAGGATATGTCATTATGTGCTTATATGTAGATGACCTACTAATTTTCATAAGTAGCAAGGAGATAATAAAATCTACAAAATATATGCTTTCCGCCAGATTTTTGACATGAAAGATCTTGGAATTGCCGATGTAATACTTGGTGTGAAAATACATAAAACCGACCAAGGATATGTGTTGAACAACACAATATAATATCAGCAAAATCACCCGTAGATTTGAACCAAAACTGGGTTAAAAATAGCGGTGATAGCATTTACCAACTTGAGTACTCTCGTATACTAGGAAACATTATGTACGTAACGAACTGTAGTAGACCTGATATAGCACATGCTGTGAGTAAACCCAGTAGATATACTAGCAACCTAGGAAAGAATCACTGAAAAGCTATAATTCAAGTACTAGGATATCTAAGGTATACACAAAATCATGGACTACATTATGGTAGGTACCTATATGTAATAGAAGGGTATTGTGGTGCAAACTGGACAACTATTTCATTAGATATAAAATCCACTAGTGGATATGTGTTTACCTTAGCAAATGGAGCAATATCTTGGGGATCCTCTAAACAAACTTGTATAGCAAGATCTACCATGGAATCAGAGTTTATTGACTTAGACAAAGCTGTAGAAGATGCAGAGTGGCTTCAAAGTTTCTTAGAAGGTATTCCTAATTGGGAAAAACGTGTACCTCCACTAAGCATATATTGCGATAGCCAGTCAGCTATTGACAGGGCCAATTGTAAGCTTTACAATGGCAACTCTAGACATACTCGTCGTAGGCATAAAACTGTTTGACAACTTCTCTCCAATGGGGTTATCACAATTGACTATGTAAGATCAAACGATAACATTGCAGATCCACTAAGAAAAGGTTTACCTAGAGAGAAGTTTAATATTTTAATGATGAGAATGGAGTTAAGGCCCATAAACTAGAAGTTTCTCTGAAATGTAAACCCAACCTATTTGACTGGAGATCCCAATATCTAGGGTCAAAAGGACAACTAAGTTTAAGATAAACTTAATGGCATTGGTATCCACTTAAACCATTCCTATGATAAGTCAGTGCACTACTCGCTGGAGAATAGGCTAAGTTTTGATACTTTTAATGATGTCTATACTTAGTAATATTAATAACCAAGTGGGGTACTATGAAATACCCTTTATAGAATCATCTATGTGAGCGTGAAGGCGCCGCTTCAAGGAGAATTGTAAGGCCATATTCTCCAAGCACTCATGAGACCAAGCTGGTGTTCATGGAAAAAATGAATACAAACAGAGAACGAAAGAAGATAAGAAACACTTATTATGTGTTGTCTATTATAGATTTATACAAAAGGCTTACATTTCAAAGACAACCTAATTCCACTAATTCGCTAGTAAGTCAAAAGGATAAACACTAGGAAAGTTCAAGGCAATATGCTACTATAACCGATACAATAAATGTTTCGCAAAATTTAAGAACAAATTAAGCGATTACTCATTCATGTGGAGGATTGTTAGAAATGAATGAGCATTTCATTGGGAAATGTGAGGTACTAAATGCCTTGGAATATTAATAGTCCCACATAATAGAATATAATAAACATCATGTGTTTATATAGTAAGATGTGGTCCCTATTATAGTTACTATGAGACAAAGAGAGAAAAGAAAGCATGGCCATCTTAGCGGGTGGTACGACGCACCACTTCGCACCCGTGCGCCCGCGCCCAAGCCCAAGCCACACCTTCACCCGCGGCATTGTTGAATGGGCGTTTGAAGTGTATTAGAGGCACTTAACACTTTGTAGTTGGCTGTTGGCTTGGTTGTTCAGACCAGACATTTTTCTTTTTGACCGTTCAAAAACTCGTTTCTAGCAGTAGTAATAAAATGGTCGCTTCATTTGGTAAAGGGTCACAACCTTTCCAATTGTCACAACCATTCGAACAGGCACCTATTGTCGAATAGGAACCTACCCGTGCCCATATATAGGCAGAAAGAAAATGGAAAAAAAGATACTTAGTTTTTTCTGCACTTCTTCTTCTACCACGAAACTATTTTCTTACTTAAATTCTCTTGAGTTTGTCGTTGCTCTGTGACTGTTGCGCAACATCACAGAGACATGCCTGTTTCATCTTGAGAAACAATTGCTCGATATCCTAAAGTGCCGTAGAGGGAGCAATATTGTTTCAAGGAAACATATATTCTGGACTTGGACAATCTGAAACGGTAGTATATTTTATCATATACTCTATTCTCTATAACTCCCTGTTTGCTGCAATTTTGTTTGCATAACAATTTAAGCAACATGCAAGACGTTACAAGTTTAGTGTATGGAGCGGGTATAGTACATGAAGACGCTATCTCCAGCATGAGTGCGTATAGATCGGTAAGGAGGAGTGCTCATCTCCGTAGAATGACTACTAGAGCATCTGACGACTCTAGCTTAGGTATAGATATTCTTTTATATAGTAATTATAGTACTTGTGCTTTGAGTAGACTATCAAGCAGTGGTATGTGTTTTTCGACTAGGAGTTTTGCTTCTACTTCTGGTGATGTGTAGTTTGATACAAAGTACATTAGGAGTAGAAATGTAGAGCATGTCAGATCGTTTAGATCATGAGATACATTAGTTGGAAAGTTAAAGTTTACACAAATTAGGAAAATATAATAAAATTAGATTATTTTTCTTAAATATAATAACATTGATATTGCTTTAATTATTAGGTTCATCTCTTGGCTATATGCAGCCCAAGGGGTTTAATGGCCGGGTAGAAGGAAAATTGCTTTAAACTTTTACAATTTATTATTAAAGTTCATTCGATGCATCTTATTTTTACCGATCGTAATGATTGTCCATTTCTTAATATTTTTAATGTTTACGGAACAAATTCTAAGATTAATCGAAGGTTTCTTTGGAGTGAATGCCTTGAGTTTAGATCACTCGCTCCTAGCGCATGAGTAATCGGCTAGGACTTTAATGTCATTAGATTTATAAGGGCTCTACTAAGGAAAGTTGCTTTACTGCTATGGAGATGTTCGATTGATTTATTATTAGTTGTAATTTGACTGAGTTACAATTAAATAATAGACGTTTCACCTGATTAAGCAATAAGGATGTCCCTTCAATGACACTTTTAGATATGTTTTTTTATTAGCGATGAAGCGGAAGATAGATTTTTAGTGTATAAGGTCGTTGGACTTTCGAGTGTCTACTGGGATCATTGACTTATTATTTTATCTTGTACTAATTAAATAGGCAAGCATAAAAATTTCAGATTTGAAAAGATGTGGTTGTTAGAAAATAATTTTACCAATTTATATAATTACAAATAAATTGTTTTCTTTGAGTAATTATAACTATAGATTTTTAGGAAATATAGCTAAAATACTTGTAATAAACTTAGAAATTTAAGAAACTTAAAAAAGGAACAAAGATGTTTTTGGCAATATTAGAATTAAATATGATAAATTACTAAACGAGATTTTAAAGTTGAATAAAATAGAAGAATTTAGAAATTTAAATATATTAGAAAAGAAACTGCTTTATAATTATAAAAAAGAATTAATTAAAATTACCATGTAAGAGAAAGTGATGTGGAAACAGAGATCTATGGTCCAATGGATGGATGGAGGAGATAAAAATACCAATTTTTCATGAAGTAGCAATTGGTAGGAAATGAAGTAACAACATTACTTCTATTTTAATTAATAATGTAGAGATTTTTGATTAAGAAGAACTAAATGAGGCACTTACTAATTATAAAGAAAATTTGGAACTAAGAATGCGCATATGATTAGGGCTAAGTGGATCAATTTATATTCTAATAACACTAGGATTGATTTAGATGGACTAAATAACCCATTTACAAAAGAGGATATTTTTTAGGGCTACAAAAGATATGTCGAGTGACAAATGGCTTGGTCCTGATGATTTTTCTATTTTCTTTATGGAAATTTTTGGAATGTTTTAAAATGCGATATAATTAAAATGTTTAATGATTTTATGATGTTTCATTACAATTAGGTAGCTATAATTTTGCTAATATGATATTACTGCACAAGAAAGTAGGAGCAAATGAGTTAAAGTATTTCAAACCTATTTCGTTACTTAAACATTTAAAATAATTTCTAATATTTTAGCTAATAGGTTAAACACTGAAATGAGTGAATTATTTGATAGCACTCAAACTTCTTTTTATGAAAGGTAGAAATATTACAGATGGGGTAGGAGTAGTTTAAGAATTTATTAATTATTGCTATAAAAATAATATCACTTGTGCGCCTTTTAAAACTTGATTTTGTAAAGACTTTTGATTAAATTGATTGGGAAAAGAGTTTATTTTGACTAGGGGTTTTAGTGTTAGATGAGTAGGTTGGATTATATCTATACTTAAAATCAAAAATTTGAGTATTATGGTTAACGGTATATTAGGAGATAAAATCCAATTGAAACGTGCACTTTGGCACCTAAGTAGACCCTTTGTCACTTATTCTATTTAATTTAAGTGCTGATATTTTTAGTAGGATTATTATGTTAGTCACTAGTAATGAGATTTTAAACAACATAGGAAATGAGATTACGAGTATTGGTCCTCCCTTCTTTAGTTTATGGAAGATGCCATACTCTTTACATCTCATTTATCTAGGCATATCATAGCGCTTAAATTCATCTTATATAACTATTATGTGTTACTCTCTAGAATAAAGATTAATTTTTATAAGAGTTCCATGTTAGCATTGAACTATATAGATAAGATAGAGAATCAAGTCACTTGTAGCTAAATTGTAAAATTATGAAATTCCCATAGTCTGGATTCACTTTTCTAAATGGGTAATTGATAAAGTAGATAAAATTAGGAGAGATCTTTTAAGGAGTGGGGATAATCCAAATAACAGTTAAAAGTGTTTAGTTAAATGAGAAATATATATTATGTAAATCTAAAGAAAAGGGAGGGTTAGATATTATAAATTTACATAATTTAAATAATCTTTATTAGGAAAATGAATATGAATATTTACTAATAATATTGAAAACTTAATTTGAGAAGAAATAATATCGAATTGGTGATATGGTGGTACATATGATCTACATCAAATATGTACTAGTAATACAAATAATATTTCTCATTTTTGGAAATCGATAGTAAAAACTTATGATATTTATAAATTAGGAAATAATAATGTGTTACATTCAGGGAATAGCACTTTATTCTAGCATGATTGTTGCATATCAGTATTAATAGGAATAGCGCTTTAAATTATTAATAGGAATTTAGTTTTAATCGTACATTAGTTGGAAATACTTTATTACAGCTTGCTTTATTTTGTGCTAAACTAGAATTATACAACATATATAATAAAAGTGACACTAGGCTATGGCGTTGAGCTAAGAGTAAAGTCTATATATCGCACCGTTTTTATAAATTTCTATAATTTTCAAGAACAAAGCCGAATATTTTTTAAATATATATGGAAATGTAATACTCCATCTATAGCAAATGTACATATATGATTAATAGTACATAGGAAATTTAAAAATATGGAGCATTTAAAAAAAAAGAAAAATATAATTTTGTATAATATATGTTGTTCTCATATTATGGAAATTGAAAATATTTCACATTTATATTTGAGTGTCATATCACTAATTTTATTCTTATAAATTATCTTAATATTTTTTATTTTAAAATAACAAATAGTGGTGCTAATTGTGAATTATATTGGCATATTCTTAGATTTTATTATACTAGATTTAGTAGATTAGTATTTGATACTATCTTTACTATAATATGTTGGTATATGTGGTTTGAAAGAAATCAAAGGGTTTTTAATAAAATATTCATAAGGAAAATTTAATATATATAATTGACTTATTTTATTTTAATTAGATTTCACACCCTAGTTATAAAATAGATAACAATGTTAGTTTCAAAGAATATCTTAAAAAAGGAAAATCTCGTATTAATGCAGTTAAGTGTTAGTCCATGAGTTGATGGTTTTGATGACAACAACCTTAGAATAAGATTATAAAATATAAATACTAACATTATAGTTTAGATATATATGTATATGCAGGATTTAACCATGCAGGTACCAAGAATGAAGACTGTATAGTATAGAGATTCAAGTTATCAAGATTGAAGACTCATGAGTACCAAGAATATCAAGATTATCAAGAGTTCAAGATTTCAAGATAAGTGTTGAGTCTAGAATTATGTTAAAACTTCACAATAGCACTGAAATCTTCACTCCAATTTTCTTTTGGGATGGAACCCATTTCTACCTTTTTAGTGGCTTACAAACCCACGACAAGTGGCTTACAAACCCACAACAAGTGGCTTACAAACCCATGACAAGTGGCTTACAAACCCACGAACATCCAGTTTTTGTACAAGTTCTCGAGTCTTGACATGATGAGATATTCTGCAGGAAGAAGCTTGCAAAACTACTTCAAAATGATTTTCAAAACTACTTCAGAATGATTTTCAAAATTGTTTTTCAAAATGTTTTAGCCTTAAAAATTATCTTTTCAAATGATTTTCAAAAAGATGTTTTAGCCTTAAAATATTCTTTGTCTTTGTTTTTAATAAACTCGTGTTTTTAAACTTTGTTTGTTTTAAACTATCTTTATACTTAGATTTAAATATAAAATTATAGTAAAATTATATATATTATTCTCTATATTTATCTATGTATTTTATCTATAGTCAAGTATATTTATAAAGTTTAAAATAGTTTTAATATAAGATAAAGGTTATTTTCAAAGAAAAACAAAACATCAAAATTTCCTTTGGGATGTCGACATGCCCTAGTACCCCATGTCGACATAGTGTCAGTTAGGACCAAAAATTTGAATTTCAAAAGAAGTGTCTATTCGTCATAACCCTTCACGAATGGACATGACTGTTGTTCTTCTATAAATAGGGGTTAGTTTCAACGAATTTTACATCAGATTTTCTGGTTTTTCACTTCTCTTCTTCTTCCACATTTTCTTATTCAAAATCCAATCATTACTCTGCCGAAATCAACATTGAATCTAACTAGATTATCTCTGGTTTGATTCTCTATCACTATCTCAACAAGATCCAAGTGCTATTCAGAGTTATAGGCTTCTTTGTAATCTATCTAGCGAGAAAAGGTGTGATTATAGCCTTGGAAATCAATCAAGCGAGAAAAGGTGTGATTGTAGCCTTGGAAATCAATTGGGTGAACTTGTTGCCCCGGAAATCAAGTATCTCTACCCAAAGGACTGTGATTCTGGAGGGTGTACCTCGTAGCCTTGAAACCGAGGGTTGTAATTGTTGAATTGCTTTTGAAAGGAAATCCGTACTTAGTTGTGCGTGACTGGATGTAGGGTAACTCCGAACCAGTATAAAATCCGGTGTGTTCTTTCCTTTACTGCATTTATTTTATTTCTGCATTTGTGTTTGTTTCTGTGATTATATCTGTGTCTGATTATTACATACATTTGTGTTCAAATTAACATAAACTCAAAAAGATTTAGTAATTTCTTAAAAAAACTATTCACCCCCCATCTAGTGTTATTTCTAGCCTTAAGATCCATATTCAGCATTCCTCACATTAAGGAAACTCTAGTCTCAGAAAGTACAAATAATAATAGTTTTATAAATACCTTTTTGATTAATATGTATGGTAATGATTTTTCTGATGCAATATTTCCGATGGGAAACAAGTTAGACTATAAAATGCTATTGTTTAGAATTTATCATTCATTCATAACTATACACGTATGCTCTATACCATAATTTAATGTTCTTTATTTACTCTTTTATCTGTTACTTTATTTATACTTAGTATGTTTATTTTCTTATTAAGGCAAATATATGCATATAAAATACATTTATACACATATATGTGTGTATGTCGATCTAATCATTTGGTTGAGTTTTTGTTTTCAGTTTAGATGTATCAATGATTGGATGGATTTAGCAGGATTTACTATCATTGATAGATTATTGATATTGGAGCATATCTAGGGTCAAACAAAGTTCTTTTGTTTTTATTCTATTTTATTGTCATTTTATTCATATTATGGACCTTATTCATTCTAATCGGGGAAGTTTTTAGTTTATTTTATTGTATAAGGGGTTCTTTGTTAATTCCACGGATATTGATCTTAGTGACAACAACCATATAAATATAGGTACTTGTAATGATACGACTTTTTGACCCCCGAATGTCGACACTAATACATCCACGGTATTTACGTGTCGAGCACCCAACTGCTAGAAAGACAAATTGTTAGGATAAAAAGAAAACGAAAAGGATGTAGAACAAGAAAGAAGGAACACAATATCAGAATCTCACTAACGAAATGGTAATATATAATATCAAAGGAATAGTATAAAGGGTTGCTCCGATATAGAAATTTCGGCGTTATAAAACCTAACTATCAACAGCCCGGAAAGTTGTAACAATCTGTCCTTATAAATGCTGATATATACAATATAGTAATGTAGTGAAAATAAGAATACTACGGTAAATGAAACATCCAGTTCGTCTCCTTGAGCTCCAATGAACATCAATGAAAACCTCCCTTTCTCAAACTACTCTAAAGAGCATGCAAGGAATTTTGGGAAAACAAAAGCCAAGCATCGGACATAAGTCTGATACAAGAAACTTAAGAAATATGTAGCTAGCATATAGTAATATTTTTGAGACCGCATGGAATGCCATAACGATTATCCCCTTAAAAGAACCACCATCTAATTAGTACATAAGGTGATATAATAGATAATGTTTAGAGTGAAAAATATAAATATATAACATATCTGAAATGGTTAAATTCAACATCATATTAGAGGGTACAATCAAACCTGATAATGAACGTTTTCATAATGGATTCCTATGGAGACACCTCCAATAAAATGAAGCGGATCTCCTACACAAGGATCAGAAACTACCTCCAAGTATTATATATCTCTAGATAGAATATACCTTTAAGGAAAACATAGCCAGTCCATGTCTAAATGTGTGATCCCAAATACCATTACCTCCCACACACAACATTGATAAGCATACTCTAGATATGGAGTGATAATATCCTATCATAGTTTAGCCAAACCCTAAGTTATACCTTTACTCTGTTTTCTATCATTTTCGATGTCGAGGTTACATTCAACATCTTTCACACGAGTCTTCATCACCTGAACAGAACATGAATCTCCAATTAGATTCCCATATCTCGAACAGATCTCGAAACCAAACATGGATTCCAATGTCTCGAGCATATCCACCTCCAAGAGATGGAACACGTATCTTAGGTGTGAAGTGGTTTTCAATAAGTAAAACACTTACCGATCCCGGTCTCTTCAAGACCGAATCGATGAATTTGGTCATTCAATAATAATGAGAATGATTGCATATGGAAACCAAGTCTCGTATACTTATCATGTTTTTGATATTTTCATCTCACACTATCTCTTGGTCAAGAGCAAAGCCAGTAGGTTAGAGCTCTATTGCACATATCCCTACTCGAACATCAACCTTAACTCCCATAGATAGACAAGCCTACTTCATCGGCTTTTACTGCTAATATACGATCAAAAGTTTTTCATAAACGAGTAAACACACAAAGCACGACCAAGTCATACAAAGCATGATTAAGTCACATAAACGACTTCTAATCCATTTTTTAATTGATCTTTTATTAATCAAAAAATCTTTTATCAGTAAAACTTCTTTTTTGTAATAAAACATTGTTTATCAATTTCTACAATTCAATGTACTCTTTCAATACTTCAAAAGTATTCATATACTTATCTCAAATGGTATAAGTATATTCATAAATCAATAATAAGATTTCTTACTTTAAAACTTTGCTTTTTCTATCTTTTTCCAAAGAATTCCTTACTTATAATTTCCTTGAAAATATCCATTTTAAGGATCTAAGTACTTTCACAAATCCATTCAAAAGGTTTAAGACTAATGTTATTCAAACAATTTCACTACAAACCAAAAACCATTTCATTTATGCTTATCTTTAAAACATTCTTTTCAAAGATCTATTTACATTCATAAGTAAAATAAAAAAAATTAAAGACGAATGTTATTAACACATTATCACAACAAACCCAAAACCATTTCACTTATACTTATCTTTAAAACATTCTTTTAAAGATGCAAGATAATATTTAGTTATGTTCGATAGTCGATTATTCGATTATCTAGTTAAAAATATTTCTTATACAAATCAATGTTTGTCTACTTAACTCGTTTCTGACATTTCAACTTAACTATTCCTCATTCAAGAGTGAAGTTAGGTAAGTTATAGCGCCGGTTACATCGTAGCCTTACCTAGGCACTTCATTCTTGAGTCTCACAAATAGATAAGTCTACTCGTCGGATTTTAGTGTTAAGTATAGTATTAATAATTTCCATGAACAAGTAATAAATAACATGATTAACCCATTTTTGACGTTTCTGACTTAATTATTTCTCGTTCAAGAGGAAAGCCGGTAGGTTAGAACTCTATTGCTCCATCCCCACTCGACATCAATCTTAACTCTTACAAATAAATAAACCTACTTCGTCGGCTTTTAGCATTAAGCAAAGTTAATTAACTTTTACACAAGTAAGTAAACAACAAGATTAACATGTTTCCCACATTCTAACTTAACCATTTCTCGTTCAAGAGAGAAGCCCGGTAGGTTAGAGCTCTATTGCTCATTTCCTTACTCATCATCGATCTTAACTCTCACAAATAGAGAAGTCTACCTCGTCGGCTTTTAGTGTTAAACCTAGTCAATTACCATTTTCAAAACATTAAAAATACTTGTAAATAGGTTTTAATATCCATGTAAAATACTGCTTGAATATAACTAATTTATAATTTGATAAAAACTTGTTTTATATTATAAAACCTCTTTACTTTGAAAGTACATATATAATTATTAAAAATATATTTAAACTTTAAACCAACTTTATAACACTACAAAGTGAGTTAGAAAACATATCAAAAATATTAAAGAAAATTATCAAATTTAAATATGATTTTCAAACACGGAAAACTATAAGCGACTTATAGCAGCATTTATAAATGTTGTTAAAAGTCCTTAATAAAAACAACATTGACAAGCACGATCTTTACGACTAGTTTTAACCACATTAACAAATGATTTAATATTTAAAATTTTTATAGTTAGTACTACCATTAGGGTATTTAAAAACCATGGGAAGAAACCCCTAAGAATATGTGACGACCGCCCATGACCCCTGCACCGAATCTAGAGATAGAGCGCTGTAAAGTGTGCCAGGCGACCATGGACGATTGTCAAGGTAAGATTTAAAACAACAGAATCTATCGTAATACTCACAGCGCATGGACAAAATACAATAGAACATAAGTATAGTGAAGCTTTACAGAACAAAATGACATCATATAAAACTCCATAATAGTTGCATACAAGCATCCACATAGTCAATACATCCAACCTCACTACATAACTCTCAGAGAATACAAAACAGCGGAATATCCAGTACATATAATAAGAAGATAATATGCAACCCTCTAGCTCGTCTTCGATATCAGCATCGTGAGAAGAGAACAACACCTGTCACCTGCTACCTAGTCTGCCCGTCCCAAAATGGACGAACAGCCCAAGGCAATAAGAATTAAAACATAAAGCCTTGAGTCAGACAACAGTCTTAGTGAGCAGAAAATTAACTAACAACATACCAAAAGAGCATAAAGGAAAAGGAATAGGAATACAACCCTCCCACTCCAACCTCATTCTACAGTGATAGCCTCCAGACACACACTAAGCAGAAGCAAACATAGCAGAGCATACAATTTAAAGTAAAGCTACTATCACTCGAGTCAAGGGCGATGTTTTCCAAGTACCAAGGCCTAAATCAGATAAGCACCCAGAAAATACCGCTCTTGAGTCCGAAATGACGTTACAACCAAACATCCATGACTCTGGCTATCACTGTTATCATTGCTTCGATATCACCGTTAATTGAATGACCGGCACATTCTTTCAGCCGTCCGTCAAGGGCTAATGGAAACCCCGGTTCTAGACATAACTCCCGCACGTCGTCGCAGCCCGTGCCTAGGACTATCGAATCTGCCCAGAGTACTCGACCATCAACAGTTGGCCGTTGGGACTATCGAATCTGCCCAAACGTACTCTTGCTTAGAGCATGCTAGAACCTTCAACAACGATGCTATCCAAGCCTCCTAGTCATCCTCCTCGACGACTATTCTCATATCCATTCATTATCCTCAACTCGAATCATATCACCGAGTTATCAACATGCTTGGAATGATCCCGTCTGGATTAGACCAAGTCTTCATCATATGATTGCCTCGCTTCATTACATCCTCGCAAAGCCTCATCTCATCATCACATCATCGAATCTATGCATAAGAGCTTCATCATCCCGCTACATATGCCACGAGCAGCTTTTCCAATTCAAGAGCCTTTCCCTTAGCTTTTGAATCATCTTCGATCTAAATCTAATCATCAATCATCTAGTTCATAACAATCAATCAAATCAAACATCAATCCAAGCAATCAAGCATTCAAAAATGATCTAAGTAGACAATTATAACAATAATGGCATTTTCGTAATTAAAGAGTTGAAAGTCCAATAAGCATGAAAACATGGATTATATCTCTACAAACTTGATGAATGAACTTGCATAGGTTAACATATGATAAAATGGATGTAACATCATCATGAACAATGGATCTATACGGATCTACACATAGGATGAAGAAAATGCATGGAAATCACTATTTTAACACCAAATCGAGCCAACAATCCGATATACTCCTTTGGATCCGTGTGAGAGATAATCACCACTCACCAAATCACCTAAACAAACCCAAATCAACACGCTTCAGATCTGGACAGCGAAGGATGAAGCTTGATCTATCACAAATCCGCTTCAAATGAAGAAATCTCTCTTGAAAAGATGAAGATCTTCAATCTAAGCTCTTGAATCTTCAATCTTGATCTTCGATTTGGATGGAAGGAAGCACTAGATTAGAGTGGAGAAAAGAAGTGAAGAAGTGTAGAAGTCGAGCTCTCAAAATGGCAGCACTTCGTCGCTTCAAAATCCGGATCCCAAAAAGTGAGAACAACCCCTCCTATTTATAGCTGAAAACTGCCTAAGTCGTAACTCGGCTAACTCCATAGGTCGTCTCCGACTTATGACCTAAGATTCCCACCGACCTAAGCCTTAGCCAACAACTCCGACCTAACAGACAAGCCTACGACTTAACATGCGCGCGACCTAACTTATTCGAGCTACACGACCTAATACACGCGCGCTCCCTCCTAAGTCGCCTGGACGACTTAACGACTTAGCACCATTCGACTTAACACTTAAACGACTTATAAAACCCTTGCGACCTAACAACTTAGCAACCCACGCGACCTAACAGTGTTACGACCTAACACATAGCCTCTCTTAAGGTCGCCAACTTGTTAACTCCTTAGATCGCTAACCCACCCAGTCGACTTAACTACTAAGTCGCTAACCTGCTATCCCAGCTCCTCTAGGTCGTTGCCGACCTAACTATAACTACATCCTATAGGTCGCTCGAAACCTTAACTCGAACTGCCGACCTAACACTTAACACCCAAACACTTAGGTCGCTCACAACATTCTCTTAGGTCGTTGCCGACCTAACTCTACCCCAGAATACTTAGGTCGCCTACTACTCTTCCTTAGGTCGCCTGAACCTCTTAAGTCGGTCACGACTTATCTCCTAGGTCGGTCACTACCTTAAGTCGGTCAACCATACTCCCTTAACTCGGTGAATTCCTTGAGTCGGCAATTCGACCCAGACTTACCTCTTAACTTGCCTATCCCCTTAGGTCGCAGATTTTCTCTAAGTCGCTCACGACTTATCTCCTAAGTTGCCAACAACATTTAGGTCGCGTACGACCTAGGACTTAGGCAATTTCAACCAAAATCTGAACAACTAGAAAATGCTGAAAATCCCAGATTTTGACAAACTTTTCGATCCGTAAAATACGGGTCGTTACATTCTCTCCCCCTTAGGAATTTCGCCCCCGAAATTCCAAGCAATCATAGCAATCAAAGACTATTCTGTACGCCTACCATCCATAGCAATCAACAAACCATGCATCCAATTCTAGCTTAGCGTACAGAATTCTAAGACTTAGAACAAGTTACAATATCGCGAGATGACACGACACCTTAGGGCCATACCTTGAAGAGTTCAGGATGAGCTGCTTTCATCCTCTCTTCCACCTCCCACGTACAGTCGTCATCATCATCACTCCATTGTATCTTGAGCAACTTAACTATCTTCCTCCTAAGCTGTTTCGTGTCAGTTTCAACAACACGAAACGGCTTACGAGGTCTTCTATCGACTGGATCAACTTCTAAGTCTTCACAGCTATCTGCAGAAACTACTGCATTCGAATCGTGCACATACTTCCGTAGATATGATACATGAAAAACATTGTGCACACTCGACATCTTCTCTGGTAACTCCAATCTGTAAGCGAGCTTTCCAATTCGCTCTATAATCGGGAATGGTCCAACAAATCTCGGAGTCAATTTTCCTCTCTTCCCGAATCGAATAACATTCTTCAGTGGAGAAATCTTCACAAAAACCATATCTCCTACGTCGAATTCCAAATCCTTTCGACGCTTATCGGCATAACTCTTTTGACGGTCTTGGGCTGCCTTCATTCGTTGCCGAATGATCTCTATGCAATCCGAAGTCTGTCGAATCATCTCTGGCCCAAGCATCAGCTTTTCTCCTGTCTCTATCCAACATGTCGGAGAGTTACACGGTCTTCCATACAACGCCTCATACGGTGCCATACCAATACTTGACTGGTAACTGTTGTTGTATGAAAACTCCACCAAATGAAGGTGATCTTCCCATGATCCTCCCAAATCCAAAACACAAGCTCTGAGGAGATCTTCCAAAACTCGGTTGACTCTCTCAGTCTGACCATCTGTTTGAGGATGATAAGCTGTACGCAAACACAACTCGGTTCCCAAGACTTCCTGGAAGCTCTTCCAAAATCCACTAGTGAACAATGGGTCTCGATCGCTCACTATACTCTTCGGAATACCATGGAATCGAACTATCCACTTAACATACAACTCAGCCAACTTTGATGCAGTCCTAGTCGATCGAACAGGAATGAATCGTGCGCTCTTAGTCAGACGATCCACAATGACCCAAATTCCTTCATTTCCCGTTCTGGTCCTAGGCAATCCATCGATAAAATCCATCGACACTTGTTCCCACTTCCATGTAGGAACTTCTAATGGCTGAAGCAATCCGCTTGGCTTCTTCTGTTCGGCTTTTACCAACTGGCAGTTCATACATTTGGAAATAAAATTTCCAACATCCTTCTTCATACCTTCCCAGTAGTAGGTTCTCTTCATATCCCAATACATCTTATTTCCACCTGGATGAATTGTCAACTTCGAGTGATGACTTTCCTTCAGGACTTCACTCCTCAATTCATCTATATCGGGAACAACTAGTCGTCCTTGCTTCCGAAGCCAACCCTCTCGATCGACCTCGAATCCTTTATCCTTTTCTGGATCCACCCCAGATTCCAAATCACGGATAATCTTGACAAGCTTATCATCTCGCTTTTGGCTCTCACCAATCCTTTCCACAAGAGAAGGTCTTATCGATAAGTTTGCCAACATCTCAGGTTCCAATTCGCATCTAGGCCTGAAGTCAAATCCAGCTAAATACTCGAGATTCTTCCATTCAGAAAACATGGCTCCCAATCCTGCATGTCTTCGACTTAACGCATCTGCCACTGCGTTACCTTTTCCCGGAGTATAAGCTATACCAAAATCATACGATGCCAAAAACTCTAGCCAGCGTTGCTGCCGAAGATTCAAATCCTTCTGGGAGAAAAGATACTTCAGCGACTTGTGATCCGTAAACAACTCGAATCGAACTCCCAACAGATAATGTCTCCACATCTTCAGAGTAAATACAATCGCCGCCAATTCCAAATCATGAGTTGGATAATTCCTTTCATGCGGCTTCAGTTGTCGACTGGCATACGCAACAACTTTATTCTTCTGCATCAGCACTGCTCCAAGTCCAGTACCACATGCGTCGGTGTAAACCACCATCTCATCATTCCCACTTGGAATAGTCAAAACAGGAGCACTCGTCAGTCTCTCTTTCAGGATTCCGAAGGCTTGCTCACACTTAGCATTCCAACTGAACACTTGGTTCTTCTTCGTCAATCCTATTAACGGTGCAGCTATCTTGGAGAAGTCTTTGATAAACCGTCGATAATATCCTGCTAATCCAAGAAAACTTCTCACATCTGATGCATTCTTAGGTCTAACCCAATCCTGGATTGCTGCCACCTTAGCGGGATCAACCGCTATTCCATTTCCAGAAATCACATGGCCTAAGAACCTCACTTCACTCTTCCAGAAGTGACACTTCGAAAACTTAGCCTTCAGCTGATGTTTCCGTAAGATCTCCAAAACAATACGCAAGTGCGTCTTGTGCTCTTCCTCCGTTCTGGAATAAATCAGAATATCATCCACGAACACAAGTACGAACTTGTTCAACTGATCTCTGAACACTCTATTCATAAGATCCACAAAATATGCTGGCGCGTTAGTCAATCCAAACGGCATTACCAACCACTCAAAGAAACCGGATGGTGTCCTAAAAGCAGTCTTCGGCACACTATCCTTAGCCACTCTCAACTGGTGAAATCCCGTTGCCAAATCCATCTGAGAAAACACCTTTGCTTCGTGAAGCTGATCAAACAAGTCATCTATTCTCGGCAATGGATACTTGTTTTTCTTAGTCACCTTATTCAGCTCACGATAATCCACACACAATCTCAACGACCCATCTGCCTTGGTTGCAAACACAACTGGTGCACCCCACTCGGACATACTACGCCGAATGAATTCTTTCTGTAAAAGGTCATCAACTTGCACCCTCAACTCCTGCTGTTCCCTAGGCGCCATCCGCCTAAGAGGCATCACAACAGGTCTGGCTCCTTCAACTAGATCTATACGAAACTCGATCTCTCTATGCGGCGGCAACCCTTTGACTTCGTCAAAGACATCCTCGAATCCATTAGCGATCGGCACTGATGACAGTCCATCCCGTGGAACAACTAGCGAATACATGAAGCTCATGAAGACGCCTTCTTCATGCTTACATCGTATCACAATCTTTCGCCCCTCCACATTCTCGACTGTCACCTCCAGCCTCTCACAATCAACCTTAGCCGCATACTTCCTAAGCCAGTCCATACCCAAAATAATTCCGAACCTCGCAAAGTTTAGAACAAAACAATCACAAACAAAAGAGCAACCATGACTCGATACAACTAGACCACGGCATAACATACACAAACAAGACGAACCCCCAACTGGATTAGTCACAACCAATGGCCTATCAACAATATCCGGCTTCAAATCTAACCGCCCTATTAGTTCAATACAAACAAACGAATGCGATGCTCCAGTATCAAACAAAACTCTAACTGGAATACCACATAGGAAAAGAGTACCTTGAACCACCACACTCTTTCCCTTCTCTTCAGCAATAGGAGCTTTCGAAGACGACGGAACAGCTCCCAAAGCATAAGCTTGCACAATCTGCTTATCTCTCCTCGGTTCTGGACAATTCTTCCTGAAATGCCCCGGCTTGTCACAGTTATGACACTTCATCGGCACCTTAGGATTCTTACAATCCTTCGAGAAATGGCCCTTCTGCTGACAATTGTAGCAAGTCACCTCGCCTTTCGGCTTCTTCTGGCCATCCTTACCCTTCTGCTGCTGCTGCTTCCTCTTCTTGTTTCCACCCTACTGGGGTTTAGACTCTTCCCTAGTCACAGCAACAACAGATCCTTCCTTAGGAAACAGACTCTCATGCCTAAGAGCTTTCTCCACAAGCTTCTCAAATGAATCGTCCAAATGATCCACCAACTGTCTCCCCAGATAACTGTCCAAGCCTGTCACAAACTTCTCATTCTTCTGATAAGCAGATTCAATATATGACCGGGCATACTTGGACAAAGCCTCAAACTCAGAAACATACTCAAGAACAGATCTCCCACCCTGCTTGAGTTCTACAAACTTCTTGAACAGAACAGACTTCTGAGCTGTAGAAATGAACTTAGCTTCAAATCTAGCTTGGAATTGCTCCCAAGTAATCTCTTCCTCCGCAGTATCGATGGTAATAGAGTTCCACCAATCAGAGGCTCTCCCTTGAAGCTGTCTTGATGCCAACTTCCTCTTAGTTGCATCATCAATCCCCAAATCACCAAAAATCCTTCTACAAGCATCTATCCATCTCTGGACCTCAATGGTAGATTCTGTTCCCAAGAAAACCTTCCCTCCAAGAGCAGTATAATCCTTGCACAGCTTAGCAAAATCCACTGGTTTCAGAGTTTGGACTTGAACTCCAACATCTACTGCTGCCCCCGGAACTGGTATCCTTCTCATGATCGAAGTCATCATAGCTTCGAACATGGCTGCATAATCAGCAGTCTCTTTAGTAGCACGGACTTCCCTAGCAGCTGGTCTCCCTCTTCGACTCATTCTCAATATCTATAAAAAGGAATGATTAGAACATCTAGAGAAACAACTGCATAAAGGACTCAACTCTACTAAACTACTATATTATCTATAGTATTCATCCATCAAAATACAATTACGTCTCTCATACGTAGTTACGACAGCGAGCGTTGGGTAAAATCGATTAACCAATGCTCTGATACCAAATGTGACGACCGCCCATGACCTCTGCACCGAATCTAGAGATAGAGCGCTGTAAAGTGTGCCAGGCGACCATGGACGATTGTCAAGGTAAGATTTAAAACAACAGAATCTATCGTAATACTCACAGCGCATGGACAAAATACAATAGAACATAAGTATAGTGAAGCTTTACAGAACAAAATGACATCATATAAAACTCCATAATAGTTGCATACAAGCATCCACATAGTCAATACATCCAGCCTCACTACATAACTCTCAGAGAATACAAAACAGCGGAATATCCAGTACATATAATAAGAAGATAATATGCAACCCTCTAGCTCGTCTTCGATATCAGCATCGTGAGAAGAGAACAGCACCTGTCACCTGCTACCTAGTCTGCCCGTCCCAAAATGGACGAACAGCCCAAGGCAATAAGAATTAAAACATAAAGCCTTGAGTCAGACAACAGTCTTAGTGAGCAGAAAATTAACTAACAACATACCAAAAGAGCATAAAGGAAAAGGAATAGGAATACAACCCTCCCACTCCAACCTCATTCTACAGTGATAGCCCCCAGACACACACTAAGCAGAAGCAAACATAGCAGAGCATACAATTTAAAGTAAAGCTACTATCACTCGAGTCAAGGGCGATGTTTTCCAAGTACCAAGGCCTAAATCAGATAAGCACCCAGAAAATACCGCTCTTGAGTCCGAAATGACGTTACAACCAAACATCCATGACTCTGGCTATCACTGTTATCATTGCTTCGATATCACCGTTAATTGAATGACCGGCACATTCTTTCAGCCGTCCGTCAAGGGCTAATGGAAACCCCGGTTCTAGACATAACTCCCGCACGTCGTCGCAGCCCGTGCCTAGGACTATCGAATCTGCCCAGAGTACTCGACCATCAACAGTTGGCCGTTGGGACTATCGAATCTGCCCAAACGTACTCTTGCTTAGAGCATGCTAGAACCTTCAACAACGATGCTATCCAAGCCTCCTAGTCATCCTCCTCGACGACTATTCTCATATCCATTCATTATCCTCAACTCGAATCATATCACCGAGTTATCAACATGCTTGGAATGATCCCGTCTGGATTAGACCAAGTCTTCATCATATGATTGCCTCGCTTCATTACATCCTCGCAAAGCCTCATCTCATCATCACATCATCGAATCTATGCATAAGAGCTTCATCATCCCGCTACATATGCCACGAGCAGCTTTTCCAATTCAAGAGCCTTTCCCTTAGCTTTTGAATCATCTTCGATCTAAATCTAATCATCAATCATCTAGTTCATAACAATCAATCAAATCAAACATCAATCCAAGCAATCAAGCATTCAAAAATGATCTAAGTAGACAATTATAACAATAATGGCATTTTCGTAATTAAAGAGTTGAAAGTCCAATAAGCATGAAAACATGGATTATATCTCTACAAACTTGATGAATGAACTTGCATAGGTTAACATATGATAAAATGGATGTAACATCATCATGAACAATGGATCTATACGGATCTACACATAGGATGAAGAAAATGCATGGAAATCACTATTTTAACACCAAATCGAGCCAACAATCCGATATACTCCTTTGGATCCGTGTGAGAGATAATCACCACTCACCAAATCACCTAAACAAACCCAAATCAATACGCTTCAGATCTGGACAGCGAAGGATGAAGCTTGATCTATCACAAATCCGCTTCAAATGAAGAAATCTCTCTTGAAAAGATGAAGATCTTCAATCTAAGCTCTTGAATCTTCAATCTTGATCTTCGATTTGGATGGAAGGAAGCACTAGATTAGAGTGGAGAAAAGAAGTGAAGAAGTGTAGAAGTCGAGCTCTCAAAATGGCAGCACTTCGTCGCTTCAAAATCCGGATCCCAAAAAGTGAGAACAACCCCTCCTATTTATAGCTGAAAACTGCCTAAGTCGTAACTCGGCTAACTCCATAGGTCGTCTCCGACTTATGACCTAAGATTCCCACCGACCTAAGCCTTAGCCAACAACTCCGACCTAACAGACAAGCCTACGACTTAACATGCGCGCGACCTAACTTATTCGAGCTACATGACCTAATACACGCGCGCTCCCTCCTAAGTCGCCTGGACGACTTAACGACTTAGCACCATTCGACTTAACACTTAAACGACTTATAAAACCCTTGCGACCTAACAACTTAGCAACCCACGCGACCTAACAGTGTTACGACCTAACACATAGCCTCTCTTAAGGTCGCCAACTTGTTAACTCCTTAGATCGCTAACCCACCCAGTCGACTTAACTACTAAGTTGCTAACCTGCTATCCCAGCTCCTCTAGGTCGTTGCCGACCTAACTATAACTACATCCTATAGGTCGCTCGAAACCTTAACTCGAACTGCCGACCTAACACTTAACACCCAAACACTTAGGTCGCTCACAACATTCTCTTAGGTCGTTGCCGACCTAACTCTACCCCAGAATACTTAGGTCGTCTACTACTCTTCCTTAGGTCGCCTGAACCTCTTAAGTCGGTCACGACTTATCTCCTAGGTCGGTCACTACCTTAAGTCGGTCAACCATACTCCCTTAACTCGGTGAATTCCTTGAGTCGGCAATTCGACCCAGACTTACCTCTTAACTTGCCTATCCCCTTAGGTCGCAGATTTTCTCTAAGTCGCTCACGACTTATCTCCTAAGTTGCCAACAACATTTAGGTCGCGTACGACCTAGGACTTAGGCAATTTCAACCAAAATCTGAACAACTAGAAAATGCTGAAAATCCCAGATTTTGACAAACTTTTCGATCCGTAAAATACGGGTCGTTACAGAATATATTCCAATTTATAAATAAAAATTCTAGAAAACAGACTATATTTACAAAGTGTATTTATAACCACATTTTTGTTTCAACTTTCACAACTTTTGTTCACAATTTATATAACTTTCCAAACCATTTATTTACTGTTCAATATACCAAAATATGTTTAGAGAACAACCAAATCAAACTATCCCAAGTAAAGATTATAAATATCCAATTTACACAATTTAAAGTTAAGGGATATCGAAATGCACTTATAATGACTATTCTCGCTTCAAACACTTTCAAACTTATTTCAATTCAACACACAATCCATACAACCATTTAAACATCAAGTCAAGGCCACGCCACATGTCAAGAGGGTAATAGAAGTGATGTTATACAATATAAAGTTGTCATTTGGTTTCAATAGCAAGAGGGGTCGAAAGTTTACAAGATTAATTAGTTAATGTCACTTTAACTTTATACTTTGCACACAACACACACGCACACACGCACAATATATGCAAATAAAATAGTGAGATAACTCACTTAGATTCAAGAAAGACACATGCACAAAGCTTCAAGAATCAAAGAACCACCTCGTACGATTACCAAAAGCCTAAAGATTCAACCTTTAACACTTTCAAACCAAGGCTACACCTCTCCTCCTCCTCCATTGCTCATGGTCCATCTTGGAACCCCCTCTTCCTCTCACTTTTCTTCCACTTTGAGTTGATATTCATGCTTTCCATGATTTTTTAGGCCAATAGCCAAAGTTTAGAAGAGATTGGAGATGATTTGGTTCAGACTTGAAAATTTTAGAGAAGAATTAGTGGATTTGTACTTAAGCACTTCCACCATTTTTACTCCCTTACTTCATTCCAAGCTTTGTGAATATGTGATTTATTATCAAGGGTGTGCCACTACTTTTATAAGCTTTAAATGGTGTTGCATAAGCTTGTTCTCACCCCCTCTCATGTCATGTAAGGCTCACCTCCCATCATTTCTCCTTTACATCACACTTAAGAGTTAAGTCTTTCCTGAAAAGCTTATTTTCATAATATCTTTGGTGACATCACCCATGACATCATCCAAAAAGTTTATTTCCATAAACGGTAAAAAGTTTTTACTTTATTTTATTAATTTTCTAAGAAAATAAGTGTATGCAAAAAATTTTGAACAACTTCCGACGAGTAAAAGCTATTTATCGATAAAATGATTTTCGGTTACAATATCAATATTTTCTCAAATTGTTTATTTTTGTAAATGTTTTTACAAAATAAGTTTACCATCATTAGTTATGATCTAAAAGGGGGTTAATAAGCTTATTAAATCATTTTAATAACATTAAGTCAAAGGTTTAAATATTTAAATAGTTCTGATATTTAAATACAAAGTGTCCAAAATTCCGAGTCGTTACAATACTAAAGTTTTCCCAAGTTGTATAGTGCATTTTTGTAGGATATTTTACAAGTGTATACAATTGCATGATAATCAAGTTTGGAGATTGATCGGTAAAAAGACTAGAGATCAAAATTCATAGATGAGCAAGATAATTGAAGACTCATGAGTTTAGAGATAGAGACAAGAAGAGTTCAAGACTAAGGTTTATAATAAATAAACATTAGAATAATTTATTAAAGTATTTAGATAACAACCATTTGATTCTTTGAATACTTTCTTATTAAATATTTATTATTATTTTATTATCAAAATATTTTATTTTATATTCAAAATATGTATTTTTACAAAAATTTTATAAAGGTTTTCATATTAAAATATTTTAGAAACTATGCATAAATAATTTTATAAGAATTCAAGAATTTTCCAACATCTTAAAAGACTTTTTACTTTTCAAAACATACATATATATGTCGACGTCTGTTACATAGATATCTCGACATATAGACCGATGGAGAGATGGTTTTTAAATTTTGAAAAGTTATGACTTTTGATCACATCTCTTCACGAATAGACACACCCTTTTAAACAATGTTTAAATCAGTTAAAAGATGCCTTTTAATTTTAAAAGGTTGAGACTGTTTATTACATATTTTCACGAATAGATACATCTTTTTGAACTGTGATAACGCGGATTTTGGTCATCTAATAATTGGATTTAAAAACATTATATTTTAAAACTAGTATATTTCTAAGAATTTATTTATAAATGTATAATTGGATTTTTATAACATTTTCTTTAAATTATATAAATACAAATAAAAGGGAAAGTATAAATATAAATTTATAACACAAATATATAAAAAACATAAATATAATATAAAGTAATATAAAAAGATATATACATTATATAAAAACAATTCTCATGTAAAAAGACAAGTGTTAAGATTATAAAACACAAATTAACAAATGTAAGTCATTTAACATAGAAATATACAAGTGTAACAATTGTAATATACATTTGAACAAGTGTCATTTATTTTAATTATTTATAATAAAAAGTAAATGAGATTATATAATATCTTTACTCTCCTCTCTATCATTTTCTTTCACCTTCACATTTCAAAACAAAAGCCTGTAAAACAAAATTCAAAACCAGAAGAAAAAAATAAAATCAAAAAGCCGGAGCAAACTCAAAGATCATCAAGCTCAGTTCAAATTTATTTCAAACAAAAACATAGGTCAGATCATCTCGAAAACATCAACTACAAAACAGATCAAAGATCAAGCTATTTTCCAGATTATCAAATTCAAAGAAACATTTTCAGATTTCAAAACTTCAGGCTTCTCTGTTTTATAAACAACAGGTGAGTAAATCTTTTTGAAATTTGAATTTTTACTTGTTGTTTGAAAATCATGCTTGAAGTAAAGTGATAAAGGATTGTATGTATACAAATATGTATGTATATATATGGATGTGACTGTGCATGTCTGGAAATAGACATATGTATCTATGTTCTAAGTTTTACAGGCTTCAAACCTGTTTAAAAATCAAACTCTTCATCTCCAATCCATGTTAGGCTTCAAGATCTACATGAAACTTGTTTGTATCATAAAAATCTAGGTCCTAAAAATATTTTTAAGAAGAATAAATTTGAGTTTAACTGGAAATTTAAAAATACAGTGAAAAACTTCAAAAACATGATTTATTCGAATCTCATAATTTATTGATTCACCTATACCATCCATCACGTCTTCGAAAATCACGATTTTTAAAAGTAAAATCAGAATTTTTAGTGAAGTATTGATCGAGAAATTCGAAGTTGAACGGTTTTTGGTTTTGTGGCAAATTCTGGTGACCGGTGGAAGTGGTGGTCTCGGAATCGTGGCTGAGGGTAGCTGGGTGATGGACGAGCTAGGGAAAAATGATCATAAAAATTCATGATCATCGTGGATGACGAACGTGATCGATTTAGGGTTTAAATCCAGTTTTTAGTCGATCGTGTTCTCGAGGCAACGGCGTCGTCAACGTCGAATTGGACTCGACTGGGGTTGGTGGAATCGAAGTAGGGATAGTTGACGAAGAGATGAGCATGATGGAAATGTTTCAGACGGCCGGGATCGATGAGGCAAATGGTTTTTGTTGATCGGAGTTTGAGTTCAAGGGTTGGTCGTATAGCTCGATCGCGAGTTCGTCAACGTTTTGGGTTTTTGGGTGGTTTGGGAACTCGAGTCAATCGTCGACGAGGGGTGGATGACAGCATAGTTGATCGGAGTTCATCGGATGGACTGTGCATGTGCACAGGTATCATTTATATCTGGAAATGGTTGTAATGTTTTGGGAAGACTAGGTTTTCTCGGGAAAATTTGGCACTGGCTCGAAGTCGAACCCGAAGGAAAAGAGAAAGCTAGTTTCTCGGGGACGTGCTCAGGAAACATGGGGTTAGGCTCGGGTTTTGTCTCGAGTATTTGAAGTTTCAGTTTAAAAAAACTTTAAACAAAATTAAGTTAAACAATTCTTAACAAATTCTTTTAAATCATTATTTTTGTTAAGTTTGGGATTTGTTAAAGGTTTTAAAGTAAAGTATTTGAATTAATTAAGATAAATGATTTATCTCTTAATTAATTAAAGTTTAAGTAATCAAAGATTAATTCATTTATGAAAGTGATTAAAAGATAATTGCTTAAAGAATAATTACTTAATTGAAGAATGATTAAGGTTAATTAATTAAAAATTTAAGGTTAATTAATTTAATGATTAAGGTTAATGAATTAATGATTAAATGTTAATTAATTTATGATTAAAGGGCTAATTGGTTAATGTAATTAATTAAGGATGATTAGTTAATTAAAGAATAATTAACTAAGGGTTAATTAACTAATTAACTTAAGGTTAATTTACCTATGTGATTAATTAATTAAGGTTAATTAATTAATTAAGGATGTTTAATTAAGATGGATAATTAAGGTTGGTTAATTAATTTCATTAATTAATATCCAAGGGTTTATAATTAATTAATGATAATTAAGTAGGATTGGGTAATTAATTCATAAGTAATTAATTTAATTATTTGGAAACAAAAATTGAATTAATTAGGGATTGAACAACTAATTGATCTTGCTTGTGGATAATTGAATTGAATGGAATGATTAGATTAATATCTAGTTTGATAACTTGTAATAAATTGTGATATGATATGATGGGTGAACTGTGATATTGTGAGTTATCTATCGATAATTGAATTGTTGTGAGAATATGATAACGTATATTTAAAATTGATTTGTATCCACTTAGACAACTGGGATTAAGGGTGACATTGAATTGAAGAGACCGGGGTCGGGTATCAGTAAATACCCGAAACCACTTCGATTAGTAATCTATAATTCTTTATAGATTTGATTTGTAAATTAAATAGGCTGGAATGGAATAAATTAAGTAAACTAGACCATTGAAACTAAGTAACAGTACTTAGATATTGTTTTAAAATATCAATGGATTTGTGTAATAAGTGTTTGGCTATAAAAAGATAAGAACTCGTAGTAAGGTACGAGTTACCCTGGTTTCAAAGAAGCTTTATAACTTTGTATTTTAAATTAAATGGGTTTTACTCACGCTGGTTTCCAGCCTGACTCGGGAGTTACTTTATTGTAATGCTCGGGTCAGACCGAGTATTACAGATTTCCAGGTTAGGACGTTTTGGAGTTCATGAGACGAGCTGGATGACAGGAACGTATGAAGTATATTCCGCTGTGTATTAGAACTTGTATTGATAGTAGTCAGGGACAAGTTATTTATAACTGTCCAGTTTTTGTGTGAATGGTACTCTAATGTATTGTGTAAACTTGAAATTTATAGCTTTCTTTATGTAAATGCTGCTATTTGTATATTATATTTTGATCCACTGCAAATGTGAGATTCTATGTTTTGTTTTCTATTTCTTCTTCTACCTCTTTTCTTCTTTATCCTAACTATCTGGAATTTTCAGGGTCAAAAATTCCGGGTCGTTACATTTGGTATCAGAGCTGAAGGTTAAGCGAGAACCTTGGCTCTGGTGGGTTTAGTCATTAAGGATAGGGTCAGTGGTACCCTAGAATGAGTTGAGTGTGTATATATATATGAGAGCGTACTTTTTATTTCTTATATAATGATTTTTTAATGGTTTTAAAAAAAAAGATGATTTTTATAAAAGCTTATATATAGAGCAAATAATTTTTCAATTATTGTATATAAAGAAATTGGTTATTGGTCATTGAAAAAGGAATAAGAATTTAAGTGGTATATATATATATATATCCAAATAAGGATTAAATAAGATAAATTAGAAATGGATTTAAACCAGAAAATAAAATGGTTATTGTAATGTTTGTTTTCCAATAATAATTATTGATAAAACAAAATGAAAGTTTTAAGGAAGTAAACTTTTAGATGAGTATGACTTGTAAATTAGAATGGATTTAAATAGTGAAGTTTTGAATTCTAAGTCTAGAAACATTTGAAATTGTTTTCAGAATGTTAAAAGAAATAATAAATAATATTATTCAGATTATTTTTGAATGTGATCTTATTTCAAAATAAGAAGTTGTTTGAAAACTTTAAGGAAATTAAAAACCAAAGGTGGTTTAAAACTTAAGGTATGACTTGGTGGGCTAAGAAATAAATATGTGTATGTGTGTGGATATACATAATATCAAAGATGATTTGAAATAAACTCTAAAGTGTTGAGTTTTGATTTTCCGTGAAGTGTGATGTAAAAACCCAAAGTGATATAAGTTTTGAACTTATAAGTGGGAAAGAATATTGATAAGGAATTTAAAAAATTTGAAATTTTAAGTGGGAATTCAATTGAGTAAGGTTAACAGGATTAAATTGAATTTAACTTAGAGGAAGTTAAATAAGTTTGGAATAAGCAACCTGAATTGAAAATTTCAAGATGAAATTGAGATTTAACTTAAGGAAGTTAAATGGGGTGATTTAGAAGGGAGTTATATAAGATCTCAAACGGGTTTGAGTTCTGGGAATATGTGATGGATACTACTGATGGATATTTCTATGATTAGAACTCATTTTATAGAAAAGTAATATGGTTAATAACTTTATAAAAGAGTAATCAAATTTGAATATTTGATTTGGAATAAACAAAGTTATATATCTTTGTTATATATGATAAACTCCCCTTGTTGAATCTATAGCCAGAAGAAAAAAGGTTTTTGAAATATTTGAAGTATAAAAAGATAATTTATACAAGTATGAAGTGATCCAAGATTTTTCAAGATTATATATATCTATATATATAAAGGATTTTATGAGAATGATTTTGGAAAGGGTTTTGGAACCTATGGATTTTGGAAAGGCTTTCGATTTTTGAGAAAAACCAGTTTTGGGAATTTGGAAAGCCAAGTTTGGAACTATCGATTTGGGACATCGATTTTGTGTAAAGGAGATTTTAATATAAATCATAAAGGGTATGATTTGAAGATACTATAAGTGTATAGTATAAAGTGTTTTGAGAATGGCTTTGGGGAAAAAGGCGCTCCCTTGAAATGAACATCTCAGGAGTGCCACAGGGTGGTACTGCCTTGAACCCTAAGCGGGGGTTCTAAAGTTGATCCTGTGAGGAGTCCGGACAAACTAGTTCCTGAGGATTATGTGTAGTGGGTAGTGAAAGTTGAGGGCGCTGATGCCTACAGAGACATTGGATTATGTTGTGACAACAGTGTAGCTCGATGTCACTGCGATCTACTGCGGACCATAGCGGAAGTCGTATGTGCTGCTTAGAGCCAACTATCTACGTTTGATTTTGCCGGGATGGCAATGTAACATCGGTAGACTGCGATCTATGAAGACATAGAGAAAGTTGAGAGGCCGTGAGAGCCTAAGGCTACATTGGGACTTGAGTGATGTAGTCTGCGACCTATGTGGGAGTGGAGAAGTTTCATTCTTTTGGCAGCTAAATTCGAGGGCACTGATGCCTACAGTTACATGGACTTTTGCTGTGATGGAAACGTAACCCAGGATGTAACTACGATCTGTAGCGGGTTCCATGGTGTAATTGAGGGGCGCGGAGTGCCTACAGTTATTTATGGATTTTGCCGGGATGGCAACGTAACCATCGGGTTAACAGCGACCATGGATGGGGGTGATGATTTCCAGAGCATTCTCACCAAAGATGTTTCCTCTATTTCAGAAATGTTTCTATATTTTCAACAAAATATTTTTTCAAGTATATTCACTGGGTGTTGAAAACGGGTTTACCAAGTACTTATTGATTTTTCAGTCCTACGCCTGATCAACGTATGGCCGAATTTCTGTGAGAACGAGGATGGACTTGTTGAGACATCGAGTTATAAAAGTGTTTTTATAAAACTAATTTGGTAATATTATATAGATTTTTAAAGTGTTTTAAAAATTCTTAATAAAAAGAGTTTATAGTTTAAAATGCTCAAAGAATAATCTAACTGGTAATAAGCTGGTGTAATTAAAATTCTGGCTTCGTTCCTTTTCGAGGACGAAAAGATTCAAAGGGGGGAGGAATGTGATAACCCGGATTTTGGTCATCTAATAATTGGATTTAAAAACATTATATTTTAAAACTAGTATATTTCTATGAATTTATTTATAAATGTATATTGGATTTTTATAACATTTTTTTTAAATTATATAAATACAAATAAAAGGGAAAGTATAAATATAAATTTATAACAAAAATATATAAAAAACATAAATATAATATGAAGTAATATAAAAGATATATACATTATATAAAAACAATTCTCATGTAAAAAGACAAGTGTTAAGATTATAAAACACAAATTAACAAATGTAAGTCATTTAACATAGAAATATACAAGTGTAACAATTGTAATATACATTTGAACAAGTGTCATTTATTTTAATTATTTATAATAAAAGTAAATGAGATTATATAATATCTTTACTCTCCTCTCTATCATTTTCTTTCACCTTCACATTTCAAAACAAAAGCCTGTAAAACAAAATTCAAAACCAGAAGAAAAAAGAAGAAGAAAGAATTAAAATCAAAAAGCCGGAGCAAACTCAAAGATCATCAAGCTCAGTTCAAATTTATTTCAAACAAAAACATAGGTCAGATCATCTTGTAAACATCAACTACAAAATAGATCAAAGATCAAGCTATTTTCCAGATTATAAAATTCAAAGAAACATTTTCAGATTTCAAAACTTCAGGCTTCTCTGTTTTATAAACAACAGATCAGTAATTCTTTCTGAAATTTGGATTTTTACTTGTTGTTTGAAAATCATGCTTGAAGTAAAGTGATAAAGGATTGTATGTATACAAATATGTATGTATATATATATATGGATGTGACCGTGCATGTCTGGAAACAGACATATGTATCTCTGTTCTAAGTTTTACAGGCTTCCAACCTGTTTAAAAATCAAACTCTTCATCTCCAATCCATGTTAGGCTTCAAGATCTACATGAAACTTGTTTGTATCATAAAAATCTAGGTCCTAAAAATATTTTTAAGAAGAATAAATTTGAGTTTAACTGGAAATTTAAAAATACAGTGAAAAACTTCAAAAACATGATTTATTCGAATCTCATAATTTATTGATTCACCTATACCATCCATCACGTCTTCGAAAATCACGATTTTTAAAAGTAAAATCAGAATTTTTAGTGAAGTATTGATCGAGAAATTCGAAGTTGAACTGTTTTTGGTTTTGTGGCAAATTATGGTGACCGGTGGAAGTGGTTGTCTCGGAATCGTGGCTGAGGGTAGCTGGGTGATGGACGAGCTCGGGAAAAATGATCATAAAAATTCCTGATCATCGTGGATGACGAACGTGATCGATTTAGGGTTTAAATCCAGTTTTTAGTCGATCGTGTTCTCGATGCAACAGCGTCGTTAACGAAGAGATGAGTGTGATGGCAATGTTTCAGACAGCCGGGATCAATGAGGCAAATGGTTTTTGTTGATCAGAGTTTGAGTTCAAGGGTTGGTCGTATAACTCGATCGCGAGTTCGTCAACGTTTTGGGTTTTTGGGTGGTCTGGGGACTCGAGTCGATCGTCGATGAGGGGTGGATGACAGCAGAGTTGATCGGAGTTCATCGGATGGACTGTGCATGTGCACAGGTATCATTTATATCTGGAAATGGTTGTAATGTTTTGGGAAGACTAGGTTTTCTCGGGAAATTTTGGCACTGGCTCGAAGTCGAACCCGAAGGAAAAGAGAAAGCTAGTTTTTCGGGGACGTGCTTAGGAAACAAGGTGTTAGGCTTGGGTTTTGTCTCGAGTATTTGAAGTTTCAGTTTAAAAAAACTTTAAACAAAATTAAGTTAAACAATTCTTAACAAATTCTTTTAAATCATTATTTTTGTTAAGTTTGGGATTTGTTAAAGGTTTTAAAGTAAAGTATTTTGAATTAATTAAGATAAATGATTTATCTCTTAATTAATTAAAGTTTAAGTAATCAAAGATTAATTCATTTATGAAAGTGATTAAAAGATAATTGCTTAAAGGGTAATTACTTAGTTGAAGAATGATTAAGGTTAATTAATTAAAAATTTAAGGTTAATTAATTTAATGATTAAGGTTAATGAATTAATGATTAAATGTTAATTAATTTATGATTAAAGGGCTAATTTGTTAATGTAATTAATTAAGGATGATTACTTAATTAAAGAATAATTAACTAAGGGTTAATTAACTAATTAACTGAAGGTTAATTTACCTATGTGATTAATTAATTAAGGTTAATTAATTAATTAAGGATATTTAATTAAGATGGATAATTAAGGTTGGTTAATTAATTTCATTAATTAATATCCAAGGGTTTATAATTAATTAATGATAATTAAGCAGGATTGGGTAATTAATTCATATGTAATTAATTTAATTATTTGGAAACAAAAATTAAATTAATTAGGGACAGAACAACTAATTGATCTTGCTTGTGGATAATTGAATTGAATGGAATGATTAGATTAATATCTAGTTTGATAACTTGTAATAAATTGTGATATGATATGATATGATGGGTGAACTGTGATATTGTGAGTTATCTATCGATAATTGATTTGTTGTGAGAATATGATAACCTATATTTAAAATTGATTTGTATCTACTTAGACAACTGGGATTAAGGGTGACATTGAATTGAAGAGACCGGGGTCGGGTATCAGTAAATACCCGAAACCACTTCGATTAGTAATCTATAATTCTTTATAGATTTGATTTGTAAATTAAATAGGCTGGAATGGAATAAATTAAGTAAACTAGACCATTGAAACTAAGTAATGGTACTTAGATATTGTTTTAAAATATCAATGGATTTGTGTAATAAGTGTTTGGCTATAACAAGATAAGAACTCATAGTAAGGTACGAGTTACCCTAGTTTTAAAGAAGCTTTATAACTTTGTATTTCATATTAAATGGGTTTTACTCATGCTGGTTTCCAGCCTGACTCGGGTGTTAGTTTATTGTAATGCTCGGGTCAGACCGAGTATTACAGATTTCCAGGTTAGGACGTTCTAGAGTTCAAGAGACGAGCTGGATGACATGAACGTATGAAGTATATTCCGTTGTGTATTAGAACTTGTATTGATAGTAGTCAGGGACAAGTTATTTATAACTGTCCACTTTTTGTGTGAATGGTTGTACTCTGATGTATTGTATAAACTTGACATTTACAGCTTTCTTTGTGTAAATGCTTCTATTTGTATATTATATTTTGATCCACTGCGAATGTGAGATTCTGTGTTTTGTTTTCTGTTTCTTCTTCTACCTCTTTTCTTCTTTATCCTAACTATCTGGAATTTTCGGGGTCAAAAATTCCGGGTCGTTACATGAACTGTATAAATGATTAGAAAACGAATTTATTAACTAGCTTTTATATTTTCTTACCGTGAACTCTTAGTACATATTCTCTTGAATTCAAATGCTACTTTGCTCTCTGCAAAGTACTCACTCGTCTGCAAGTACTCTCTTATAAATTCAAATATTAAAGTGCTATCAAAAGGGCTTTATGATATCTTGTCTCAAAGTACAACTGTTTGTATTTGGGAATCAACAACTCTTTAATACTGTTTGTTAGGGTATGTTTGTTGCCCATTCAAATCATGTAGGTGTGTATGTTGCCCGTTCAAATCAAGCGGGTGTGCTTATAGCCCGTTCAAATCAAGCGAGTGATCTTGGTTCCCGATTAAATCAAGAGAGTCTACCCTAAACTCAGATTTCAAGAGGGTGTATCTTATTGCCTTAAAATTGAGACTGTATTCTGGTTTGGTTGGTATCTGTTCAAAGTAGGCGATTGAAAATAAATATGTACAAGAAATTATATGGGACTTAATGTGGAAGAAATCCAAACCAATATAAAATTATTGGTGTCATCTCTCTAACTCATTACTTTTTACTTACTTCTTATATATATTTCCATGATTGCTTGCTAGTATATACATCTGTGATTGAATATAAATATTTTGATTCAAATATTAAAATAAGTGAAAAAGTTTCATAAAAGTTATAAAACACTCTTCACCTCCCTTTAGTGTTAAATATCCTTAAGATCAGCTCACTAGTCGCTACACTTTTCACCAAATTTGGTATCAAAGCTTTAGGTTTTCAAAAACTTGTTATTTGATTTTTGAAAAATATAAATGGCTAATAACACTAGTCATAAACTTTTTAACACTTATGTTGAAGGACAATCAACTGCTCGACCCCACCATTTAATGATAGTAATTATACTTACTAGTCATGTAGAATGAATTTATCTATAATCTAATGGTTTAGATATTTGGAACAATACACAAAATGAGTACACTAAACCCTAAGATGAACACTCAATATAGACACTAGACCAAAAGACACAAGCACTTAAAAATTCTAACGCCATTAATTTTTTATTTTGTTCATTGGATAAAGAAAAATTTAATCGAGTTTCTACTACATATAAAATTTGGAGAATATTGCAAGTTACACATGAAGGTACTGGTAATGTAAAACAAACTAAGATTTCTGTGCTAACTAACCAGTTTTAACTATTTAAAATGAAACCAAATGAGTCTATTTCTGATATGTATTCCAGATTTCATGATATAATTCATTCATTAATGTTATTAGGTAAAAATTTCTCCAAAAAGGATCAAGTTAGAAAAAATCTTAATTCACTGTCTTTGGAATGGGATCAGAAGACATTAGCAATAGTGGAAGCCAACAATATTAGTATATTGAAAATTGAAGAGTTAATTGGTAATCTAATGTCATATGAAGTACAATTACAGGGTACAAAGGAAAGCAAGGAAACCAAAATGAAATCAATTGCATTCAATGATACAACCGACGATCAAGATTCAGATGATGACGATAATGATAGGGAGATTGCTCTTATGATTCAGAATTTTGGAAATTTCCTAAAGTACAGAAAGGTGAACAACTTTTGTAAAACCGAAGAAAAAAATTCCAGAAACGAAAATGTTTTTAAGTGGTATGATTGTGATCTAGTCATCTTTGAAGAGATTGCCCGTAGCAAAATAAAATACCAAACACCAATTCATTCAAAAAGAAAAAAGGGCTTATAAAGCCATTTTGGATGGTTCAGATACTAAATCAAATGACAACGAATCAGATTCATAAAATATCAATTTGTGTTTCACAGTGATGGAAGATTAATCAGAAAAGACAAAGGAAATGGCAAAATGAGTACCTTTTTCATATTTTAATGTTTTTATTTCTTAATTTTTTTGGAAATTATATAGGAAAATAATAATAATAAGTATATATAAATGTCAATAATAAATATATATAAGTATAAATGTTAGATATATCTAAATATAAATATATATGAGTAAATATGTATGAATACATACATACATATATATATATATATAATATTTCTCTATTTTAAATTTTGAAATTTCGACCCATGTGTCGACATATGTCACATGGGTATGTCAACATACCTAGCATAATTTTGACAATCTTTTCAAAATTCAAACTTTTAAAATTCCCTCCCTTGCGTTAATTTCAAAATATGAATTGCCACCTTTTCACCTATCATATGGCTATTCAATCTCTATTTATTTACTCTATGTTATCTCATCTTTTACACACAAATAATTTCAGATTTCAAAACTTATTCTTTATTCTCTCTCTCCAAATCAAATCAAAAATGTCTTTCTCAAACCAACACTCCTCATCTAAAGCTAATAGGATTACCCGAAAGATCAAAAGTCAACTTCATAATGATCAAGGATCCATTGAAACTTATATTGAGTATACTGCTTATGGAAAAGTATTTTTGGAAGGGTTTGCAAAAATTAAAGAATTTTCTTCTTTTGGTTTACAAGATCTTGCTTTAGAAAATGGTTTTTTGGTTTAACCGATTTATCTCAAAATGATTTTGATTGCTATCACGATTTGGTTAAAATGTTTTATGTAAATTTAAAAGGAATTTTTTTTCAATGAGAAAAAGGTCAAATTGGGAGTAGTGTCAAAGATACCACTATTGTTTTGGATTTTGAAATTTTTGGTCAAATTCTTGGTTGTAAAAGTATTGGAAATGACCTCTCCACTTTTGAAATTGATTATGGTAATAGAGAAGTTATGCACGATTTGTTTTCTAATGATGAAGAGTATGGTTTTAAAGGCAATAATCTTAGGCATAAAGCAAAAATAATGAGTCTTATTTCACAACAAAATATTACATTGAGGATGGGGAATTACAATAAACCGACTAAAAAAGTTTTCAAAGCACTTTTTGCTAATTTTGGAGAATATGATATAAATTGGGCTCAAGTGATTTTGGATGCCTTTATTCAAAAGAAAATCTCTAGGCATGAGAACATACTTTACTGTAGTGTGTATCTTACTAGAATTTTCAATTATTTTGGTATTGATCTAAGAAGCGAAAACATTTTGTCTCATAAAGTTTTCGATAAAACTGTGATAACCCACACCTCGGTGGGCTTGAATTTGTGTAAATCGAAAACCTAAGTCCATCAAAGTACGGATCGTTGTTTTGGTATCTTGGAAATAAACAAATAAATGCATATCAAAGCATCATCGATATAACTCACAGCAAAATAGTAAAGTGTAATACATCAAATAGTCTTGACCAAGATTGACACTTCCAATAACTAGTGTCCTTGTTAGTGCTGAGCATGCATAAGGAAACATATTCTTCCACCGTTCTCGCCTTGCACCAGTACCTGTCTCTCTAAAGCTATTCTGTGGGTTGTAATGTGGAGGGGGTCAGAACAATATTACGGTGACTAGTAAATTATACATTTTATACATAAAACTAGTTTATGTCGATTGCCTTCCATTATATGTTATGTCCTTTTATTTTATTTAGTCGTCTCGACTCCATGTACGCGTACGATATGCCCCGTCTACCCGAAGTAGACCATAATTACATACGTGTTTGAGTGTGTAATATAAGTACCACAGTCCTCTTTTGGAACAAGATACTATCCCTACTAGTATCCATAACCTAGCACCCCATCAAGATCAGCCATCAACGCAGTACCACGGCTTGTCGCCATGCTTACCAAGAAACTCCCATAGTGCCTAATAATGACGTCATATAGGTTAGTCGTATTCTAACTCACCTTGGAGATATTCTACTTGTTTGATTTCTATTATGGACTTGGGTCCGTGAACTATATAGGATTCAATTCCTTAGACTATAGTGGACTCCGCTCCATGGAATATAGATGACTCGGTTCCTCGGACTATGAGCTCAGCTCCATGCACTATTGTGGACTCAGCTCCACGGACTACCCCATTTGTTTTGAAAGACCTTTCTTAAGAAAACAAACTAGCAAAAAACTATGGCAGTGCATGACCTAATGTAACCTACACTAGTAGGAGGTGTAGCCCATTAGGTGTAACCCTCGTCTCTTCGCTGACCGCTCAGGACCGATGATGTTCTCGACCTACGTAAAGCTCCTACTCCCTAATATGGTACCAACAAACTGACATAGCACCGATCTTTGCACATCGTCCTATTTAAATTTCCTAATGAAATCAAGGCAATACCCCTCTAAATGATTGAAGCAAACCCCACTGGGGTATTCCTTCACCTATACGCAAGAGTATAAAATTCCATGGGTCCTACAGTTGGATATTGTCCCACATCAGCATAATGTATATACAACTGCAAGTAGCCCCTTGAGGTGGATAGACTTCTATCGTGTAATGCTACTATTAATAACATTTCTTTACTTCTTTATGCGTTTACACCTTATTTAATTTAAGGTGATTTACCGCTTTCTTTTAAGAGATCTAAGTATCTTTTCCCATTTATTTCTCTTTTCCTCGCCATTAAATTTTCTATCTCTATTCCCTTTATAACCTTTGGTTCCCTCCTTTGTGTAGAGGACTTTCCCTACCCTTTTATCTTAAATTATTACTTGTCTAACTTTTCATTTTATTTATTTTTTCTGTCTTGCTCATATTGCGTGTGTGTCTATATATATTAATTCTTTTCTTAAGTCGTTTTTATCATATTTATAATTCTTCAATTAATCCTTAAGGATTTCTGTATTTTAATGCATTGGAATTATGTCTCTCCCAAATGGAAATGTTCACAATGTAAATTTCTATATCTTACCCAAAAGGAGAGTTTGTGTTACGTTTGAAATTACAAGGAATTATCTTTTCCATGACATTGAAATAGACAGTACAAAATATGGTAATTATCCCTATTTTATACATCTCTTTCTATTTAGGTGTATTCCTTGTTATTCCAAATGATACTCTTTTATTTATAAATCTGAACTTGATAATCTATAAAAATTTACATTTGCAACACCCTATATTCCAATGAACTAAAATACTACTTAAACTCCTATAATTTATTATGATAACTTAATTAACATTCTTATTTGCAACAGCCATTCAAATAAACAAATATGGAATTACCACATAATTTATAAGTTCAAGGACTACTACTATCAAATACTAAATTCAAGAACTGACAATACCCAACTTTTTCTAGATTTACATACAAGAAATATATAATTCAAGTTATCAATCAAGAATATGAAGGCAGGGTTTATAACTTCATTACACGTATTAAATTTTTAGCCTACAGCTCCAATTTACATTTCAGACATACATGAATAGATTTACAACAATATAATTCCAATATTAAATAAAAACATATAATTTCCACCATTTTAGCTTTTCAAATCGCCAAATCTAATCCTTGTTATTCAGTTTGACTCGCTTTTTATCCCTATTTGAATACATACCCACAAGCATACATATATCAAAAATCTATACCAGAGGATAGATTTGGATTTAATTTAAATACTAGATCAAGATTTATAATTTACCTTGGCTTGATGGTTTGATTCGATTCTATTCTACTTCTTAACTATCCTCTGCTATTCTCCACTTGTATAGATGTATAAAATATAATTATTTTTTAAGAATTTAGAATTTCGTAGAGAAGAGAAATGGCTGAGTTCCGTCGTACTTCAGAAATATGAAAAGAAAAGTAAGGGGCTAAGCCCATATTTATAGGGGTTAGAATCAATGCCAACTGTTAGGTTAAACTATTTTAAATTCAGGTCGTTTGGCCACGTCGAAATTCTCTGATTAATAGATCGATCGGTCGACCGCTAACAGTCGACCAGTGCGATTTAGGGGTCAATCGGTCATATATATTACTGGGAATAAATTGGTCATGTTTTCTTTGGTTAATTTCTTTCTGTTTTCATCTATTTGAGATAATTTATTTCCACGTTAACTTTTCTTTAATTTTACGCAACTTGTTAACGTTAATTAATTTCCATTAACTACTTTTTGTTTCCTTAATTACATATATACTTATTTCCGAATCGAATTATTCAAATGCTGATAACTTTTTCGTTTAAACTCTGATCGGAAAACTTTATATATGAAAATTGATCGGAAAATCGCCACGAACCCAATAGTGTAGGTTTCGTAGGAAAATTCTAGCGTTAGTGAAAATTTTATTTTCCAACATTATTATTTTTTAATTAATATCTTTTTAATTAATTATCGTAAAAATTGTGGGGTGTTATAAAAAGCAAACTCTCTTTTATGCAGATCCCTCTGGAATTTGAACTCCATGAATCTCTTACCAAAAAGGAGGAGAGATTGGCAAGGGAAGAAGAGATTCTAGAAGAAAAGTGTAACGACCCCAGATTTTTATTTAATTCAAATTTATAATTAATGAATTTTTGAATTAAAATTGTATAATTTATTATCAATGAAAGCGAGTTTCCCCGATACAAAATAAATTTGATATAAATCATTTAAATTTAAATATATTGTAAATATTGTATATATGTGAATATATATGTATTTGAGCATATATGAAGAAATTAGAGATGAATAAATAGAAAATAAGTTATAAAATACAAAGTAAATACATTGAATAAAAACTAGCAACAAAATTAAAATAAAAGAGAATCTCACTTATATTATAAAGTGATAAAAATAAACAAGAAAACATAATTAAGTATGAAACAAAACCAAAGTGTGTATATATGATAGCAAAAAACAAAGTATATATCCCTAAGTAATTAAGCAATGTACAAAATAATTATGTACAAACAAATAAAATATAAATATGCCCAAATGTGAAACCAGCAAACAACAAATGCATGCCTCCTTATGCCAAGAAAATATCTTTGATATTGTACAAAACAATATAATACATCTTAGCCGAAATGCAAGACAAAGCATTTAATGCAAGATCATTTCAGCCATGTCCTTAGTACAAACAAGATTTTCAGCCACCATAAAGAAAGAAAGAAAATCTCTACCCTATTGTACCAAACAAAGAAAATTATATTCACCTGTACCATAACCTTACCCTGTAAACACTCTGCCTCTTTTATATATACACACCTAGCTGTATACATTGTCTTCTATACATACAACTACTCTTAGTTCCAGTTCAACCCGAAGAAAGCTTAGTAAAAATGCTACAAACAATTCAATAAACAAGCTTCAGCTAGCAAAAATCAAAAGCAAGATTAAATAACAACCTGTCTCCGCAAAGCAACCCGCTGTTCTTCTCTGCTTCAAATCTCTGGTGAGTAACTTCATTTTTAAAAAAAACCTTAAGTATCTGAAATGTTTGGCAAGTTTAATCTGGGGATATGTGGGCTGAATTTTTTTTCTATGCATATATGTGGGTATATGTATGCCTGTAAAAATTGAGGCATCTCTGTTCTTATTTTTGTTCCAGACCCAAATTCCTTTCAAAATTCATTTGCTCTTGATCCAGACTTTGTTGAGGCATAAGTCTTAAACAAAGTATGTTTGTTATGTCATAGTTTTAAGTTTAAAAACTTGCTTAAGTTAAACAAATTGGTATGGGCTCTGGAAAATTTAAAACAACAGAACAATCTTTTAATATGTTAAATTTCAAGTTTCTTAATTTACAAATTCATGAATATAAATTGAATTCGTATACAAAAATATGATTTTTAAAACTATATTGATGATTTTTAGTGTTGGGGTTAGGATGTAGTTTTTAGTTGAACAAAATTTGTTCTTTTTGCCAATTTCCAGAAATCAAATAACTTTCGAATGCTGAAACTTTGCATGAAGTTAGTCTGGGAATCGATGGTTACAGGAAAATTGTCGAAGAATTTTTCTATTGTGTTAATTGGCGAGTCGAGTTTAAATTAGGGTTTAATGTGAAGTTTCGAAGGGAGGTGGTAGAGGGGGCGTTGATGAAGCGATGACCGGAGTTTCGAACATTCTAATGATCTTGATGTCGAGAATGATGTGTTTCTTTCAGATGTGGATCTGGGTTTTAGTTCGATCGAACTGCTCGATTTTTATACGTGGGGTTCTTGACGATTTGGGTGGTCGGAGTTGTTGCTAGGGTTGTAGGCGACGTGTTGGGGTGCTCGACGATGACCGGAGCGTCGCTGGTCAGTGGTGCACGTGCATGCGGGAAATTGTGTGTATCTGGGTTATTTCGTATTGATGGAGAAGATGGATTTGAACTCGAAGACGTGCTCGAGTAAAGTTGTGCTGGGCTTGGAGTTTTTAGAGATGGGCTCGGGAAGATGTTTGCCTAGATTTTTGTTTAACGGTTTTGAAAATTTTAAATAAAAACCAGTTTTAAAAATATAGAAGAAGAGAGGTTCGAGTAAATTAAGTGTTTACGCGGGAATTCTGCAGTTTTACTCGGGGTTGGCACGTGATATCGATAATCAGTCTCAGGTCTTTGAAAACAGGCTTTAAGCTTTAATACCCAACAAGTGTTATTGAAAATTTAAAACCACTTCTTTGTAAATGATGAGTGTTTATCTAAGTTTTAAAATGATTTAAAGATATACATAAACCTTTATTTTGAAAAGTTTAACTCAATAATATTAAGATTTATTAAAGAATGTTGAAATGGTTAATTAACTTTAAAAAAAGTTTTAGTTAAATTTATTTGTTAAACGAAATTTATTACCTGAAGTTAATGACCTAATAAAAGTGATTAAACATAAATTAATTAATGAATTTAAGTTTGATTTATCAAGAAATAATTAAAGGATAACTAATTAGTTAAGATTAACTAAATTAAGGTAATTAATTACTTAATCAAAAGTAATTAACTAATGATTTAAGTTAAGTAATCAAATGATTAAGATTAATTTTTGATTAAGGATACTCATTTATTAGTTAAGGATAATTAATTAAAATGATGATCAATTAGGAGGTTGATTAATTAATTTAAGATAATTAATTAAAGGATAATTAAACAATTAGGGTTAATTATTTAATGATTTAAGATTGATTCAATTTTTAATTATGGTTGATTTATTTATAATTAAAGGTTAATTAATTTATTATTAATGGTTAATTAATAAATGATTAAAGGATAATTAATCAGAATGATGTGTAATTATTAATATTAATTAACCAGGATTAGTAATTCATAAGAAATTAATTTGATTTGAATTAATCAGACAATTAACTGACCTTACTTATGAATATTTGGATTCTATTGGATGACTTGATTGTTTGATATCCTTGATATATGATGCTTTGTGATACATCCTGATTTATGTTGTGATCTGTAATTTACTTATCTGTGATATATATCTGTGATCTGTAAGCGTGATAGTTAATACGCTTATCAACTATATTTCTGTATTCTGATCTGTGATGATTGTATGATGTTACACTACTGTATAAAACCCCTGGACTTCACTTTTACACACACAAATATGGATTTCACATGGAAATCGGTTAAGTCACAGATAATTTAAATTTGATGTTTTTGAAATTGAAATTTTAATTTCAATTGATTTTGAAATTGGAAATTTGGGTTTAAAGTGAAAAGCTTTTGAAAAGGGATTTCAGAGAATAAAAGTTATTTTGAATAACTCAATCGAGTTTTGAAAATTTAAATAATTTGATTTAAATTTGAATTCAAGTTTGAAATTGAATTCTATGATTTGAAATTAGGTATTAAAGATGTGTACAAGTTATATATGGGTTAAACCATTTTAAAAGTATTGATTTGGGAATTTAAATTTAATTCAAGGGTTTTAACTCATGTAAATATAACTGGATTTTTCCGAAACGAAACTACTTGTTTTCAAATAGTAATAGCTTTCATTTTTAGAAAGGATTTCTAAATTGTGTTGAAAACTATAAAATGAGTCTTTAATTCAAAGACCAGACGAGTTAATCCCATTTGAAAATGGAATTGAAATGTTTTGAAAACTATGAAATGAGTCTTTAATTCAAAGACCAGACGAGTTAATCCCATTTGAAAATGGAATTGAAATGTTTTGAAAACTATGAAATGAGTCTTTGATTCAAAGACCGGATGAGTTAATCCAACTTGAAATAGAATTGTTTTGAAAGACTATGAATGAATCTTTGAAAACGAGTTTTGAAAGCTATAAGTTAAATCTTGATTTATAGATTTAACGAGTTAATTAGATTGAAATGGAAATCGATTTGAAAATCTATGAATAAATCTTTATGAACGGGGTGAACTTGGTGAATTGAATCTTTTTTGTTTAAAAGATTAAAAGTGTGGAAATTGTTTAAACCTTTGAAGGTTTTTGAAATGAATCTTTTTGTTTAAAAGATTGGAAATGGTAATTTGTTTTAACCATTCGAATGAAAAGTTTTGGGCTTTAAGCTATGATTTAACTGAGACCCCAGTATCCATATGATTTTTAATTACGCTCGTTATTCGGTTTAGCCGGGAAAGGACCTTTGTGTCATATAACCCATTCCGAATAGTGATACGACGATATGGATAGCATTTGAAGACCGGTGGTGAAGACCGGGTATTTGCGAGAGCGATAGGATGACCTATCGATTGTCTCTGCACCGAGTAGCGCCCGGTATAGAGATTTCTTAAGTGATGGGAAGTCCGATCGAGATTATGAATACCCGGATTTGCAAGGGCTTCTTTGGAAGTGCCTTCGGTTCTGTTCGAACCCGGAACAGACTTGTATGGATGTATGTCTGACGTTACACTTTGAGATGTAAAGTTGGTTTCTATCAAATACATTTCTGTTGCTGGCAGAGAATTTTTCTCTTAGCTTAACACCCTTCTCTGAGACGTTCGAGCTCAGAGGTTATGTAGTTGATGGTTACTAGTGATACATTCCCAATTTGGTAATGTGGCATACAAAGTGCTGTTGATCATTTGTTGGTCAAAGCGTGGCTTTGTGAAAAAGCGTGGCTTTGTGAAAAAGCGTGGCTTTGTGAAAAAGCGTGGCTTTGTGAAAAAGCGTGGCTTTGTGGACGAGACTTCGTCGAGCCTCACAACTCGGTAATGGTCGAAACAGGAATGTTGCGACAAAGGTTTTTAGGGGTAGCGCCCCTAGGGTATGTCATTTCCTTCTGGATAAAAGGTGATATCATGGTATGGAGCCCAGATATTTTACCTATGTTGATTATACTTCGTGGTTGTTGCTTTGTGATTGAGGATCCTCGGATAAAGGTCGGTAACGACCGGGGGATGACATAGCTCGTGTGTTAGTTACCTAGTTACAACTGTATAGCGTGAGGTAGCGTCAGTGTGTTAGTTACCTAGTTACAGCTGTACAGTGTGAGGTAGCGTCGGCCTTTTGTTTGCAGAGATCCGGTTAGGTTCTCGGGGCGTCTTTCCAGAGGCGTTTCTATTTCGGTAAGGAAGTTCCTTAGCTTGATCATTTGTTGGAAATCCAAAGAAACAATTCGAACCCTGTACGGTTTTAGTTGTATTACCTGCTATGGAATGTGGCGGTAACCTGCTATTGAACGTAGTAGCTATAGTAGGCATACAATAATGGTTGTATGCTGGCTAAGATTAATATTGTATTTTCGAAATGTTTTCACACTATGCACTAGTAATAATATCAAAAGAGTTTTCTTTTGCGTAGTAAGCATGTTTGACTATCATAAGAAGAAATCTCCTCCAATTCTGCATTTGCATTGTGTGTGTGGCGGGAGGTCTTATGGTAGTTTCATTTTCGAAAAGCATTGCGGATTTCAATGTTTAAAAGCCTTTTGTGTTTGTTTAAAGATAAACTGTTTTTGTTTGCTCATACCAGTCCCATGACTGACCCGGAGTTTATTGTTCCCTTCCTAAACTCTGGGTGCCCTTCATTTTCCACACGGGCAGTCTAGAGTTGGGTTTCTCAGATATTCAGGTTGAGTAGATTATCTGGAGCTGGTTCAGTTCTTGGAGTTCAGGACTACACTTGTTTCTCTTCGTGGTTCGAGCTTGAGATTGGAGTGGTTGGAGTCAGTCTCTCTGAAGATCATTTTGGAGTTATCACTTCTATTGATATTATTCCGTTGCTGATGTTATCAGTTCTGTTTTCCGCTGTATCATTATTTATCTCTGGTATTGTTGTATCATATTGATATCATTGTTGTATATCATTCTGGATATTGTATTCATTGGAGTTGTATATGATATCATTGTTTTCTTTCTTCCGCTATATTGTTATACTTAATGGTGTTATAAGCTCCGGCGAATCGGATTTGAACGGTCGAATCTACGGCATTCTAGTACAAGGTAAAGTACGGATGTCGATTTTCGAACGCGAAAAATTCGAGTCGTTACAAAAAGGAAGAATGTGATGGAATGGAAATTGAAGATAAGGAAGAGTAAGAAGTAGAAGAGGAGGAAATAGACACTTCCCTAGAAAGCTTTGAAAAACCATCTCGCTACTCCAACAAAAAAATTCTCAAGAACCAAGAAAAGCTTCTCAACAACCAAAAGAAGCTTAAAAGTTTCTTTAGTAAAAAGTTCACTTCTCTCTCAAAGTGGATAAATAGTTTGGGCAGATCGTTAGGAAGCTTGCTGAAAACTCATCATCATCTTTTTGTATCTTTTGTCTACCTTTGTATCTCTTAGTTATATGTTTTTCTAGTTTTATTTCATGTTATTTTTATTATGTTCAAGTACTTCTCTTTTATATTAATGAGAATTACTTAGAATTTAATTTTACGGTTATATAGTGTTCTTATATTCTTTTGGAATTTAAAATTTAAGATAGTATAAAATATAAACAAAATCTAAAACAAGAACAAGAAATATGTAAACTTCTACATATATGTTGACATATAGCACATATGTATGTCGAAATATAACTGATAATTTTGCTGATTTTTTTTAAATTCAGAAAGTTAATTATTTTTTTGAGGGAATAACTATCAATCCGACTTTTCACTTTTATAAAATCTTAAGTGGAAATTAGGGAGGCATCCCTATCATACTTTCATATTATAAAGCGGGTCCCTGTTAAAGTTTCATTGTAAAGCGGGTCCCTGTTTTCTGGAAACGAAGAAAAATTATTGCTGAAATGTCAGCAACTTTTATAAATAAGTGCTGATATTTCAGCAACTATCTGTGTCAAAGTTTTATTGTAAAAACAAAGAAAAATTATTGCTGAAATGTCAGCAACTTTTATAAATAAGTGCTGATATTTCAGCAACTTTCATAAACTGTGTTCACAGTGTATATAAATGTTGCTGAAATATCGGCAACTTTTATAAATAAGTGTTGATATTTCAGCAACTTTCATAGACTATGTTCACAGTGTACAGAAATGTTGCGGAAATGTCAGCAACTTTTATGAAATGTTGCATCATGCTCTGCAATAATCGTGAATAAAAAACAGGGACCTAATTTATACTGAAATTTAGTGAAGGACTTTTCGTGAATTTTGAAACTTAATAAGGACCTGTGCCAAAAGTACCCAAATCTTAATTCTTCTAGAAAACTAAGAAATTAATTCATCTTCTTATTCTATTCATTTCCACTCATCTCTTTTCATAAAAATGGATTCAAACACAAAATTTTCAAATAAAAACTTAGTTAAAATATCGAAGAATCTCTCCAATCTTTTAAAAATGCTCTTTGCTTCATTCTACACAATCAACGACACTTGAGGTTGAGTCAAATGAAATTGATCAAAGAATAGGAAAAATAATTCAACTCTCTTCATCATTTCATTTCAATTTTCACCAAACAATTTCAAAGAAACGCCCTTGAATGCTCGAACTCTAAAGCAAAAGTGGACAATGATGACTGTGAAGTTATCAACACAAATCTTATCTTTGATTCAGAAGGACTAGTCGAGGTTCTCAAGAAAATATAATTGTTTTTAGTTTATTTTTTATTTTATTAATTTGTACATTTGTATGATTAGTATGGATAATATGTGTAAAGCATATAAATTTAATAATAAAATAGTTTGTTTTATTTCTAAATAAAATGTTTAATATGGATTATCGTCTTGTATATATATAATTATATTTATATAGTTGTTTCTCAGAAATATTCTACAATTATTATTGATTTTGATTCCATTAACAAACATCATCATATTAATATGTCATATTTATAGGGAGTTTGTTTTTCTTTACCTATTTTAATTGATGAAAAAGGAGGATAAAAATAAAATATATGCATAGACCGAGGGGAAGTTATTAAAAATAATGGGAACTAACCACTTAAGGAGGAGTTATAATATAGTTTATATCAATATATTTACATGGTGTTAATTGGGTTTTTAACCAAGCAGAAGTCAATAGGAATTAGAACATCGATATGAAGACGGAACGATATGAAACTTGGCAAAAATACTTAGAAGGACTAAAGGAAGAGCTCTTGAATGTGTGGACCCAGAAAAGGATAAGTACCTAATTCGACCCGAACTAAGACCCTTAATTTTTTACCGTACCCAAATGTCCAGTCTTTGCATATCCATACTCTTGTCATGTGATCCCTTAGTCCTCCTCTGCATATTCATGAAGTTTAGTAGATTTTTGGAGAGCCTATCATCAAGAATGAAGGCATGACGGTCCAAACTGCAGGGTAGCTTAAGCCAGGAAAGAAGGAAATTCAATACTCGTCAACAACCTACCATATTGCATGGAAGACTGCTAGATGAAGCGAGGAACTCAACCCAAAAGGACTTGGCCATCCTATGGTTAAGGATTAGTTTGATACCGAATCTATTGGCTTAATTCGGCACCGAATTTAGTCCTCAACTCAGAGAGTTCGATATTTATTATGTTGTCTTAAGCTGGTTTCTGGACTTCATTGGTAGCGGGCTTCTAATCTAATATGACTGCTGCTACTATAAATACAAACCAAAGAGCAACTAAGAGAGGATCAGGATTCTTCTACCACTACGTGGGATCTCCATCTATTCTACAACTCTTTTCTCTACCCCATAGTCACTAAGACAGCTACTCTAGGAAATTCTAGGATTAAAAATCAGTCTAACCCCTGTGCTTGTGACTAATTCTTTCTCAATCACCTTGTAATCTCATTCAAGCTAGATCAAGCCAATAATCAAAGTTATAAAGTGGATGTAGTCTTAGTTAACAGCCAAACCACTATAAAATACATGTGTCTCATTTACTTTTCTACGATTTTTTGTTGTATTTGCTCTGTTCTAATAGGGTTATTACTTTCACATCATACTCTAGGGTGTTGATTCATTTTTTAGGTTAAAAGTTTGGTGCTTTCATTGAGAACTAAACTTGGGCTTGGATTTAATTATCTACTTCGGATTAGGTAGATCCAAAGGTTAGATCAAGATAGTTTGTTTGAAGAAGATTAGATATTGCTATTCTAATGGATCCTACAAGGAAGACAACATCTGGAAGATCTGTTGGGACAACACTTAGTGTTGATGAAACCAATCTACAGCAAAGGGAAGTGAACAACGCTAACGATCATTGAACAGAGATTAAAGCTAGAACCTAGCACCATGCGCTTCCGCTCAACAGGAGGTTGTAACCAGAGGAGTGCTTAACCAGAAAATGGCTGATAATTAAAAGGCTCTTATGGACAAGATTGATGCTTTGCTAGCGCTACAACCACAAACTACCCCAAGGACTAGCCTAGAAACTGCAAAGGCTATGGAACAGGAGAATTCCTCCATCTCAGGCTTGAATATGAGGGATGGCAAGCAAAAGCAAAAGGAGATAGTTAATGGAGTGACTGGAATTGAAGGTAATGTAAGTACCCCTCCTGCCGGAGGACAACCTGCCTCAAATCCCAATCTCGGAGTGAAAGCTCTATAAGGGAATATTGTAGTGCTTCTTTCTGATTTCAAAGATGACATGCAACTTGATGCAAAAGGACTAGAATTGAATGCTGACATAGCCAGGCAAAATGTCGAAAAGGAACTCCAGACTACCGCCATAAAGCCAACTTGCGCGCTAACGGAATTTTGCAGGAGTGGTTCCCCCAAAGATAGGAGAACCTAGACTTCAGTTGGCAAACGAAAGCCGTTTGCAGAGTCAAACGCTTGGCGTAGTCCCTGACCATCGACCCGTGGACTACCAGACTAGTGAGGCATTCATTACAGACATGGTTAAATGCTTATTGAAAGAAAATAAGGGTAGAAATGACAACGATTTGGGTTCTACACCAAGCCAAACTCCATTTACTGAAAACATTCTAAGGTAAGAGTATCCTCAAAAGTTTACAATGCCCACTATGCCTTCTTACAATGGGACGACGGACCACAAACAACACTTATACGCAAGGAAGCTAGAATCTAGCGGCTTGTTTACTACATCAGTAAGCGATTCACTGGAGCTAAGAAAAGCTATCCGATGTTGGAAAAACTATCCTATTGCCTGCTGATCGCATCAAGAAAGTTACGACCATATTTCCAAGCTCATCGAGTTAAAGTGTTGACAGATCAACCTTTGAAACAAATACTTCATCGACCCGAGACTTCAGGACAACTTCTGAAGTGGAATATTGAATTAAGCCAGTATGATGTGACTTATCACCCTCGAAGGGCAATTAACGGATAGGTGTTGGCTAATTTTATCACAAAATTCACCATTCAAGATGGAGAAGAGTAGGAGACAGAGGAAGTGGTATCATAATGGAAGCTATTCGTCGATGGCACATGAAATGAATTTTGCTCGAGAGCGGGAGTTATGCTTGAAACTCCCAAAAAATGATCAAACTTCTATGCCTTAATACTGGAGTTCTTGCTTCTAACAACAAGGTAGAATACGAGGCACTGATAATGAGATTGAAACTGGGAATAAAAGCTATGCATATCTATCCGACTCTTAACTAGTCGTTTGTCAGGTAAAGATGGAATATCATGCTAAAGGGGCAAATCTCGTTCCCTACTTGTCAAAAGCATAAGAACCACTCAATGACATTGAACACTACAAAATGAAATCTTTAGGAGGAATCAATGAAAATCTTTAAAAGGAATCAATGAAACGATATCAATTCAAATCCTTGATCTTCGAATTGAGAGAGATATTGAGTAGGTTGCTTAGGAATTAGTTTACTTAGTTTCCCTTAGTAACTCATTGACTTATTACCCTGTCCATTCAAGTCATATCTTATCCGACTTATGATTATTCGATGAAAGATCAGACTAAATATGTTGTATGGAAGACTTAGGTTTGTGTTTCTTCAGGGATAACCCATATTCCTAGGGAACAGAATGTAAAGGCCAATTACTTAACCAAACCGGCCAGTTTTGAAGAGGCACAATCAATAGGATTGGTTCCAGTTGAATTGCTAACAGCTCCAACCATAGATCAAATAGATGTAGATTGGGTATTGGAGACCATAGAAGAGAAAGAATCAAGGATAATGCCAATCAAAGATTAACTGCTCAAAGGAATATCCCCGTAAACAGGAATGAACGAATGAAGCTGCTTCGAAAGACACCATTGTTTATGCTACAAGATGGAGTGCTATACAGGAGAGGCTTCTCCACCCCTACTAAGCTGTGTAACCAAAAACGAAGCCATGAAGATTCTGATTGAAGTCTACGAAGGCAGTTGTGGTGACCACACCGGGTGGTAGGCACTAGAAAAGAAGGTTTTACGTTACAGATATTTCTGGCCCACAATCAACCAAGACACAGCAGATTACACAAAGCGCTATGATCAGTTCTAGAGATTTTCAAAGAACTCGAGATCCTCATCCTTGGACTTACGCAAATGGTCAGTCCTTGGCTGTTAGCAATCCGGGGAATTGATCTAATCGATGTATTACTGATAGCTAAAGAAGGAGCTAAATATGCTATCATTACAATTGATTACTTTACCAAGTAGGCTAAAGTGAAACCACTAGCTATCATTATAACTAAATATGTGATTAATTTTGTAACAAAAAACATTGTCTACAGGTTTTGAGTACCACAAAAAATCGTTACAGACAATGGAACTTGATTCGAGAGTGTTGAATTCAAAGACTTCTACAAGCGTTATCAGATTGAAAAGTGTTTTTCCGTGGTAGCACACCGGTAGGCAAATGGGAAAGTGGTGGCAGTGAACAAAACCATTAAGTCCACCAACAAGAAGCAATTGACGAAAGCTATAGGAAACGGGGTAGATGAACTTCCACTTGCACTATGGGCTTATAGAACAACACATAAATCTACGACAGGGCACTCACTGTTCGCCTTGGCATATGGTTCAAAAGCGATGATACTAGTGGAACTGGAAGTCCCCTCTCATCGAAGATGAGACCTCAATTAAAAAAACGAGCAGCTTTTGCTTGAGTTACTCGACCAGATCGATGAGAAGCAGGAAGAAGCAGAACTAAGGACCGCTGCTCACCAGAAGAGGGTAGCGAGACACTTTAACACCAAAGTTCACAACTGCACCTTCAAAGTGGGAGATCTTGTCCTGAAACATATCGTCCAGGGTACGAGAGCACTTGACCCAAATTAGGAAGGACCCTATGTTATCGGCCAGAAACTTGGAGATGGAACATTCAAGCCTGCAACGGTCGATGGAATTCGGATTCCCCGTGCTTGGAACAGTGACTCGCTGCGACACTATTTTATTTAGTACTTATCTATGTATTTCTTATTTCCGTAAATAAGCGACCCAGGGATGCTAGGGGCATTGTAAATAGGTAGGGCTTTCCTTTCTCATTATTTTATCAGTAAAGTAATTTCGCTTCTTGAACTAATGGAACCGCGTTCATATAAGCAACCCGCTGAGTCGAGGGTATCAAACCGACTCAAAACGCCGAATCGACGGTGAAAATCGACCCCAGCCTTCTGAGAACCAATGTAACTCCGGCAACATTGGGAAGGCCCAACCCTCACACACATCCACTCTTTTGCCACTTGAACTGATGGAACTACGTTCAAGTGCACACCACTTCTTCGCTTCTTGGACCGATAGAACTGCATCCAAGTAATCATCCATTCTTTTGTCACTTGAAGTAATGGAACTGCGTTCAAGTGTGCTCAATTTCTTTGCTTCTTGGGCTGATGGAACTGCTTCCAAGTAAGCATCCATTCATTTTCCACTTGAACCAATAGAACTGCATTCAAGTGCGTTCCATTTGTTCGCTCTTTGGATCGATAGAACCACATCCAAGTAAGCATCCATTATACTGCCATTTGAACTAATGGAACATCATTCAAGCGCACTCCGAGTCATCGATGTGCCCCGGTAACATCGTCATTCTACCAAAATTGCCTAATTGCCGATGCTGCTTTGGCAGCATCGGGAAATTCATCAGTTGCAGGATTGGTAGAAATCATTCCCCACCTCCCAAAACTCAACGTCACTCGACGGTAGGCGAAATCAAAAGAGAATCCAGGGGACTAAGCTATCCATTGGTCCCTAGAAATAGAGACCGATGCATGGATAGAACCTCAGTGCCGAGATTGGAGAGAATCATCCAAAATCAAAGTATAGGGGGCTCGGAATCAAGCATCCAAATTACAAGTTCCCAGAGATAGGGGATGCAATACATCGTGGACTAGAGGCAACTAGAGAGCTTCCTAGAGCATTAGGTCCCATGTCATGTGTTCGGAGTAACCAGCTCCGTAGACTAGGGGCACACAACACACTAACACTTGGTTAGAATGAAAATCACTCCACGGTTCTGTCACACCGAACAGTGAATTTTGGTAACCACAATAGAGTTAAGTAAAGTAGTACGCTAAATAACTGTAAAGACATCATATATCACACGAGATAATAGTATATAATATGGAAATTGTGGGACAAGCAATCGTATTATGTACACATATAGTGGTGTATAAACATGCATAATACGTAGAATATAGAAAAGTACATGGAAGAGATTATAGTGAAAATGCTAATCTTTTTCATTATTTTTTCATTTTATGTACAATATCAAATAGCAAGAGCCGTACTCGCACAATATCAACCTGTTTCAGACATCAAAAAGCAAAAGTACAGACATTACTGTTGCTATCTGTACAGACGGTAAGTACAGACTCTTTATCTGTACATGCTCTGACACCACAAAAATGGACAAAAAGACAACGAGTACCCTGCTCCACCAGTGCTCAAGCTTATCCCGACTTCTTTCCGCCCTTCCCTCCACATTTACTACCCCTGCCTAGGCGAATCGGGAGCTTCTTACTGCTATCCTTGCCAGTCCCTGCTCCCATAGAGGAGCCAGACCCCTCCGACCCTCTAGTAGCCAAACTCACCTCCTTCGACACCTTCAATGTGATGGTAGTGGGAGTCCTGCGCTTCCACTCTTTCTTTTCCTTCTTCATCTACAGCCTCTTCTTTTCATCCTCCTGTCTCTCTGCTATGGTTGTCTTATCTATCGGCTCCGACTAGCTGGTAACCACCACCTCTTCATCCACAGACGCTAAAACATCCTCTAAGTTTTGTAGTGCCTCCATCTGTTCAGAATCGGGTCTAGGCTCAGAGTTGGAGATAGGAACTATGCCAGAAGCCGCTGCAGAGATGGTAGTAGAAGCAGCAAAAATAGCAACGGGCCCTGAACCTTGAATAGCTTGAGGAGGAGGCGGGAGAGTTGGCTAACCTACAAGTTGGGAAAGATAGGTGCATAATTTAGAAAAGGATTCCAGAGTAAATCAAAGTGTCTGGAGCACCAGAGAGATGAGAGAAATACCCGAGCTAGGGGTTTAGTCATGAATTCAATCTCGAAGGCTTCACCGCTAGTCCCCATCTCTAAAGGTTGTACTACAACAGGAAAAGGGTATGGCTCACCCATGGCTACAGAAGTTGCATGGGCATGAGTTGCTTCATAAATATTAGCTGTGGATATAGGGATGGTCGCCGTCTGCTCTTGAGAAGTATGAATAAGTGTTTGGTGCTGACCCAAAGTGCTTGGACTAGCAAGAGCTTTGGCTGCAGCATCGATGGCTTCCTTCTCCCTCTCTTCTCTAAGGATCCTCTGCCTACAACCAAAAAGTCTATATCTTCAAGACTGAAATAAGTAGCCTTTAGTTTCTCCCCAGATCGCGTATCCTTGGCCTTCTCAAACCTGACCAATACCTCCTTCCAAACCATAACAAGAGTCCAGGGATAGTATTACCAAGCCATTTCAAGCTACCTTTTTTCATCACATAGCTAGTATAAAGATGAAGCACACTAGCGTCCATTTGGCTTATTGCATTGTCGTATTCCGATCACAACTCTGTAAGCTTTGACTTAGTGCTTAAATGCTCGATTTCCTCTGCCAGTTTGTCGAATGCATCCTTTTCCTTCTCTTTCACCAACCACACATTCTCCTCACAAAGACGAGTGAGCTCAGTGGCCTTCTCGGTAATGATAGTAGCATAATCATTAATAGTTTGGTTTTAAGATTTAATGGTGTTTTCTGCTTCGATAAGTTGCTCTTTTAGCTTTTCGGATTCACTATGAGCATCTTTGAGTTGATCCTTTATCACGATAATGGCTCTATCGTGAGCCCGGCTTGCCTCTGTCAGCAACTTATCACTGGCAGCCTTTCCTTTTAGGGTTGCGTCCCTCTTAGTCTTCAACTGGACTATCTCATCATTACGATCTTTGATCACCTTAGCATGGTCTTCCCTTTCAGCCTCAAATGAGAGGATCTCCTGATAATTAATATGATTGTTTCAAAAGGTCTTTCACTAAATGTTGCATGTCACACCCGGCTTCCAAGTGCTCGTGGACTGTCTCTAGATTGTTGAGGGAAGTGGCCCTATAAAGGGGCTTTATTTTCTTGTCAAACTCGACTCCCTTCAAGAATTGATTTGGAAAGGTAGCTTGAAGCATGGGTGGACCCAGCAGAAGCACAAACTTTTCAGTTTGTCAGGAAGTAGTGGGTGCCATTGCAACAGTTGTAATCCAAGAGGGTGGAATTGTTGGTATTTAAGCAGTCCGAGCATGTGGGGGAGGAGTAATCGATAATGAGGGCCGGCGGAAGTCGTGAAATTCTCTCCAATGCTTTTATGCACCACTAGGGCACTGCTCTCGTCATCTCGTTTTCCCTTCTTTCCCCTCTCGCTCCAAACGGCGAGCCTCATCCTCCTTTCTTTCCCTTCTTTCCTCATCCATTTCACGAGGAGGGCGGTGAGCTGGATCAGAAGTTTAACTTTTGCGGGAGCTGGTGTCTTGATGTAACTGATGGTATAACCCACGTCCTATGGTTACCTAAAACGAAAACAAGAATGAAGTTAATACTCGAACTTAGGAACTTAACGCGATGCACAGATGTGTGGTTGTGATCCTAAAGTGAAGTGTGTAGTGCAGATGACCCCCTATATACTCTACCAACTGTATCGACATGGTTTAAGGGTCAGAGTCATTTCATCACTGCTTACAAATGCGCTTGAGGAAATGTTAATCTCTAAGCCAATCTCAACTATCATTTCTCTAATGGAGATATCCCTATGTTCATCTATATAGATGGTGACATCTCTTATGAAATCGGAAGTAAACGACTCTCCAGCTAGGGTCCCGGTAGCTTGACATTCAACAGACTGTGGGGTCTCGGCAGTAGTTGTCCTTGAGGAGGAGAAATCATGAGTTCGGGGCTTAATGGTTTAGTAGTTAACAAATCTAAGGAAGGCAGCTTAGAAAGATCATGACTCATTCCCGACGACTCGTTGAAAGATTCAACTCTTTCTACGGAGATGTGAAAGTCGCTAACATCACCGTCTGACCCCTCTTCCTCTCTTTCCTCAAACATAAGCTGCTTCCAATCTCTTCTTCAAAACATTTCGTCTTCTTCTTCGAAAATAGGAGACATCCTATGGGTCTCATCTTTGTCCCTCATAATGTCCTCTCCGGAGGGTATGTCTATGTTAGCTCTAGGAATCTCTTCAGGTTGTGCTTCCTCTGATGGATCATCCATGTCTTCTTGAGCCTCCTTGTCAGAGTCACGAGCGTAGGTTAAGGAACGAGTATGTCTTATAGGGCCACTCGAAGTTAGGGATCATCATCTAAAGCAAAGCTATCAGGATGGAGCAAGCCGAACTCTTAGAGATTCTCATCGTTAGAAGAAACTCTACTGAGCGCTCGGAGGCCTTTGTAGCCTTGAGAGTTTCAAGCACTGCTTTAAGCTCGTCGTTGCTTTATCGCTTTAAGATGACTGTAACAAAACATATGAAAAGTTATGAATTTGAAAAATCATTCAGAATGGCAAACACCAGTGAATCAAGACTTACCTCCAAATAGCCAAAAGCGGTTGAAGCCCTCTGGGCGCCTAACAAAGAAAAACTCATTCTTGAAAGCTAAATTCTTGTTATGGAGGTCTTCTATTAGCTTACATCCCCTCCAGGCTTCGATAATTATAAAAGATGGGCAGTCCTGCCTTCTCTTGAAGTGTAAAAGAAATACTATCTCATTTAGCCTTGGAGGATGCTGGTGTCTTCGTATGAATAGAATATATGAGGAACTTAGGAGCACATAGCCGTTGGGATGGATTTGAAATGGTGCAATTCTAAATCTTGAAGCACCAATGCCAAGAAACGGTTGAATGGCACTACTGGACTACTCAAGCACATGTATTGATTACAAGAAATAAAACCTTCAAATTCAGCTCGAGTGGGCTAACAAACGTCACCCTTGAGGATGTCGTGCTATATGCATATATTCCCAAGCATCTTAGTTGTCAGAATTGAGGGCGCTTGCTCTAGGGGATCAATTAGAATTGTCAGTCCAGGAGGCAACGGTCAATTATAGGTCCAACTAGAACTAGCGAACCATAGGAATCTGAACCTAAGGTTGACTTGGTCCCACAGGAATGAATGGAGAAACAAGGGTAGCTATTGACTAAGCTACTAAAGGCGTGGACAATCCACCAATAGACTTGCGATGTATCGACTGGCAGTGTCATTTTAGATAATATAACTTGTTGATCACGGGCAGATACGTTTTATTTTTATTAGGATCCCCATGTAATTAACGCTTGAAATCCAAAGGAAGTTAGCGTGTGCTGATCAAACGGATTCCAAGTGTTGATCGGGGCAGATGCAGTGTGTTATCTATATGGGATGATTCTAGTGTCCCAAACACTACGAATGGACCATCCTGTGTAGATAGCAGCTCATATTGGAAAAAACGGTATGTGTCATCCTTCAAAATCACTTTTTCTATATTTACCCGTTATCAATCAACGATTGATATCGGATCCATTGTCCGAAGTGGCATGGAAAATTCTTTCTTTTTCAAAGACACTAGATGTACAGAAATGTAATGCAATGGAGCTATCTGATATATCCGAATCTATAGTGAACTGTTATATCGAAAGTTGATCCAACTTAGTTAATTTCATGGATAGTGATGCCTAAAATTAGGAAATGTGTTTCTCTAAAGTCACACACATCCAACATGAGATCAAATTCCAACTACATCACTAGATAATCATATTCAATTTCAACCATCTCCATTTCCAAATTGCAATCAACTAGAATAGATCATCATCTCTATCACCACCAAAGCATTAATCACTATCACTAATGCCAACCTTCAAATCAAGGTAAAAAGCAATCTTGGCCTAGGGTTTGTACTTAAATCGAGTCCGAATCTTCCATGTAGCGGCTATAGCGGCTTGATCGAACGATGATAAGTGAAGCGAGGAGGTGACAGATCTTGGTGGCGAGGTGGGAAGATGAACGATAATCGGTCTCAGGCTTGAATTGGTAGTAATGGAACTTGAATCAGTTGAAGAAAATATAGGCTCGGGTTGAAAATGAACAAGTGATGAGTGGCTACATGAAATGATATAAGTAAAGGAAAATCTCTGAAAATTTGCTAAGTCCTTAATTCGGGACGAATTGTCACCCTTAGTTTGGCACCAAATTTACTTCCTTAACTAGGGTCAACTCCAACTCCTCACAAAGAAACTACATGCCGACCTAAGGCCTTGCATAAATTTCGGAGCAGAGATTGCATTGTCAGTATAGGAAATTGAAATTCAAATTGAAATCATTATGAATAACCAGTCATAAGTGAACCAATTGAAAACAACATCTTGAAACGGAGTCCAACGGTTAATTGAAATTCATAAGATAGCAGTTCAGAATTTATCTTTTTCAGAGCACACTTTGTTTTCAATGAAAGCAAACTCTAGGGGCAAATGTTAACTAGGTTTTTTAGCAAGCAGAAGTAAATAGGAATTAGAATGTTGATATGAAGACTAAACAACTTGAAACTTGGCAAAGATACATAGAAGGACTAAAGGAAGAGCTCTTGAAAGTGGACTCAAAAAAGGCTAAGTACCTTATTCAGCTAGAATTAAAACCCTTAATTTGGTACCGAATCTGAATGCCCAACCTTTGCATATCCATACTCTTGGCAAGTAATCTCCTAGTCCTCCTATGCATATTTGTGAAGTTTCGTAGATTTTCAGAGAGCCCATCATTAAGAATAAAGACGTGATGATCTAACCCATAGGATAGCCCAATTCAGGAAAGAAGGAAATTCAATACTTGTCAACAACCTACCAAATTGCATGGAAGATTCTAGATGAAGCAAGGAACTCGGCCCAAAAGGACTTGACCATCCTATGGCTAAGGATTAGATTCGTTATCGAATTTAATGGATTAATTCAGCATCGAATTCAGCCCTCGACTCAGGGAGTCGCTATATTTCTTGTGTTGTCTTGAGATGATTTCTAGACTTCATTGGTAGCGGGTTTCTGATCTAATATGACTTCTACCACTATAATACAAACCAAAGAGCAACTAAGAGAGGATTGGGATTCTGCTATCACTACGCAGGATCTCCATCTATTCTACAGCTCTTTTCTTTACACCATAGTCATCAAGGCAGCTACTCTAGGAAATTTTAGGATTTAGAATTAGTCTAATCCCTGTGCTTGTGACTAATTCTTTCTCAGTCACCTTGTAATCTCATTCCAGCTAGATCAAGCCAACAATCAAAGATATAAATTGGACATAAACTTAGTTAACAATCAAACTGCTATAAAAATCCTAATGTCTCATTTAAATCCTTGATGATGATACAACCTAAGTTGGAATTTGGAATTGATACTTTTTGTAAAATGACATATTTGAGTAAATATGACAATTTTGGAACGAGGATTTAATTAACCTAACTTATCGATAAATTAAAAAGTGAATATGATTTTTGAAAGGGAATATGTTTTGAAAGTGAATATAGTTTTGAAAGTGAATATGATTCCAAAAGTGGTATGGTTTGAAATTGAACATGATATTTTGATATTAATTATGAAATGGTTTTGAAAATGTAAAAGAACCATCCGGTGTGAAATAAACATTTGGTTGTTAAAGAGATCGGGATCGGATATTGTCATACTCTCTGCCAATACCGAAAACCACTTTAGCAACTGTGTACGTGGTGGAGATTCCAGAAATGAAGTAGGATGGTTTGGCGAACGATTCTGTATGAGGTATTCACGTGACCCTGACTCCCGTAAGTCAGCTTGATGTGGCTAAAACAGGAGCTATGCCGGGCCAAGTGAGGTCACTCCTCCTATCGAGCACATTTCTTCGGTACCATTCTATTACTTTGTGATTGATTTGGTGGCCACCCCTTGATTTTGATTTGGGAGTGTGTTCCGAGGTGGGCGGTAGTAGCTGCTATGCGTTACCACCAGTCCGGATCCGCAATTGGTATATCTACCCTGGCATTGCCTCGAGTGCCATGTCGCATGCCCTATCGCGCCTTCTACGAGTTTGTTTTGTACCCCACCTATGGAGTGCCCTCTGACATCCCTCCAGTTTACGGAGGAATTACGGTACTGTATAGACTATGGGAATATATAAAAATTTGTTAAGGGGGATATGGGTAACGCCTTAACGCTATTTTAATACTTTACTTTACTGTAGACATATTATAATAGTGTATTGTACTACATAATAGATAGTTTAACGGATCCTTAGGAGATGGAAATCCCGAACATTTATTAAGTTATTGCACTCACGTTAGACACTGGATAGGAGAAGTCAAACCCCGTAAACATCTCTGATGCCGTCACACTCATATTTACCATTGATTTAGCTTACATAAGATCTTTTAGTTCTAACTCGAGTGTTTTGTCTTTTCAATTCACTCGGGTCAGTCTAAGCTTTTCAGTTTATCGAAGACTACTTTCTGGAGGATGAAGACGAAGATTTATACTATTATCTTTTATTATATTTATTACATTGCATCATGTGGTTCCGCTGCATTTATTTATTTCTTCCTGTTTTATGTAACTCTGATTTTGTGTTGTAAAAGAATAATCAAATGTATTTATAAAACAGCTTCATGAAATGGTATTTGATTATTATATTTTGTCATTCCGCTGCAAGATTCTATTTTTGTTTCCTTTCTTTCTCTGCTTTTTCTTATTTACCCCATAATAATCTACCCTTTTGAATGGTTTGAGGCTGGCGTGTGTGGTTTATTGTCGATTTAAATCGTCTAAAAAGGCAGGTCGTTACAGTTGGTATCAGAGCTTTGGTTTTGCGATAACCTTAGCTTTGTGGGGCCTGACTCATATAGAATTATGGTAGTAATATCCTACAATGAGTCGCTGAGTGTATATATATGAGAGAGCATATTTGTTAGTGTTATGAAGGGTTTTGTATTGTGTGAATTTGTTCCATTTAGTATTTAAAAATTCTGGTCGGTACATAGGACATTATGGCATGATAGGGATTTCTAAACACTTAATAGGACAGACCGACACAATATTGTTTTGAAATATAGGTAAATGAAATAATTTTGCTTATTATATATTATGTATATAAAATAATAAATTTTATAAATGATATATTTGGTTGTGATATATTTGTTTGTTAGGTAGTGAAATTTTATAAATATTGTTTGAAAAATAGTATTTACAAATAAAGTAAATATAAATTGGAAGTTTAGAACTAAAGTTCCGGTATTTTTTGAAACTTTCTTTCGAAAGATTTTGGAATATAATATTAGCAGTATTTAGAAGTATTTTTTGATATAAATATTTCAAGATGATTTGAAAGGAATGTTTAAAAAGAAATTTTTAAAGGAAAGAAGTTCTGTACTCCCCTCTCTGTCGCTGGAAAATAATTTTGATGATGAGTGCACGCATCATCGATGTTCATTTTCGAGTTTCAAAGTGGGAAGACCGTGGTAGTAATTTTACTTCACAATTGTTTGATAAATTAATCTTGATTTTTAATTCCAAATATGATTTGATATATAAAAAGGATATGATTATATATATTACTTTGAAATAATTGAGATGGAACCCGGTTTTTTAGCTCTTAAGATTCTGTAAATTAGAAATTAAAACAGTTATAATGGATGGAATCTTGACCATATTAATAATTGGAAACTTCTAAAATGAAAATAAGAAGTTTGATATTAAAATGATTAATGAAATAGATAAGAAACTGAAATTTTGAAAATTGTAAATAAAAAGGAAATGAAAATGAGAAATGGTAACTATTGAACATTTTGTTAACTAAATATATAAGAGAAACTTGGGTAATATTCAATTGCATTCTAAAAGACATATACATAACTTACCAAAATGTAAAATTTTGTAATGTTAAATAGGATATGTAATAGAATATTGTACAAGTAAACTTTAGTAAATGAAAATGTTCAATGGAATTACTTCTATGAATAAGAAATTCTAATGTTATAAATTGTTATAAACTGAAGTTAATAGTTGAAAGGCTATTAATTAAATGTAATAAAAGTGAATAATGTAGGAAAAATGATTATAAACTTAGGTTAACATTTTTTGGCTATTTATAATCAAATTTAATGGTAAAGAGGAATACTGTAAGTAAATAATTATAAGCTTGAATTAATACTGAAGCCATTTATAATTAAAATGAGTACTATATAGATTGAATGATCATAACTTCAGAAACCATTGAAATGATTCAGAAATGGAGTTAATATTCAATAATACTATATATAGAAAAATGAATGTGAATGTAACGACCCGCCTTTTTTGGACAGTTTAAATCGACAAATCAAACACACATGCCGATTCTAAACCATTCAAAAGGGCGGATGGTTAATGGGGTTAAATAAGAAAAGAAAAGAAAGAACAGAAACAAACTCTGAATCTCGCAGCGGAAGGAACAAGATATAATAATAAAATAACAGTTCATGAAGCTGTTAAATAAATAAATTTTATTATTATTATACATCATAAATCAGAGTTACATACATATCAGAGATAATACAATAATGTAGCGGAAAAATAATACAGTAGTAGAATACAATGATATAATACCAAACTTCGTCTTCGTCCCCCAGAATAGATCTTCAACCTTATCTGAAATGCTCAGGCTGACCCGAGCGTAATGAAAAGACAAAACACTCGAGTCAGGACTAAAATATCTCATGTAAGTCAAATCGAATAAGAAATATGAGTGTGACGGCGTCAGAGATGTTTACGGGGTTTGACATCTCCTATCCAGTGTCAACGTGAGTGCAATAACTTAAGAGATGTTACGGGATTTTCCATCTCTCAAGGATCCGTTAAACTATCTACTATGTAGTACAATACGCTATTATAATATGTCTACATTAAAGTAAAAGTATTAAAATAGCGTTAAGTCATGGCCCATTCCACCCTTAACACATTTTATTCCCAAGAGTATATACAAGACCGTAGTTTCCCCAAAACCGGAAGTCACCAGAGGGCAATCCATATACTAAAGGTACAAACCAAAATCGTAGTGGTCGCGAATAGGATAATCAGTATGACAAGGTACATGAGGCAATACCAACTAGGATACTAGTAGTTGCGTGATCCGGACTGATGTTGGGCATAGCAGCTACTACCCCAATACCGCGAAACAACACTCCTAAATCAAGGGGTGCACCCAAATCGAATCACAAATGTAATAGACATGGTATCGAAGAAGTGTGTCCGCTAGAGGTGGCGAACCTCAATGGCCCGGCGCGGCTCCTGTTTTAGTCATGTCAGGGGTCATCCAATATCGTTCTCTTTCTTCAATCAACGCGTTCATCAAACCATCCACTTCGTTCTGGATCAACACTCCGCGTATACTAGTTATTAAAGTGGTTTTCGGTATCGACAGAGAGTATGTCCATATCCGATCCCGGTCTCTTTAATAACTACGTATTACTACACTGATGGCTCTTTTACATTTTCAAAATCAATTCATAATTGATTATCAAAAATATCATATTCGCTTCAAAAATAAAAGCCATTTCAAAATCATCATATCTACTCAAAGTATACGATTTCATTTCAAAATCATTTCGCCTCAATATCTCATTTCGTTTTCAAATCATTTCGAATTTCAATTTAGGTTGCAACTTCATTTAACCCAATTCGTATTTAAATTCGAGATTTAAACATAAACAATTCACCTTATTTACCAGCTTGAAAATTTTAGAAAATAGTTTTAAGTAGTTTAAATAATCAAAATAGTTAAAGTAGTTTAATAGAAAATATTTAAATAGTTAAAAATAGTTTAATAGAAAATATTTAAATAGTTTAATCGAAAATAATTTGAATATAAAAATGGTTTATATAGTAAAGCAGTTTGAAAATCAAAATAATTTCAATATTTAAAGAATATAGATTTTAAATCATTCATACTAAAATATTCATTAAAACAATTCCAAAGTCAAACCGGTCAACTTCCCAATTTCCTACCCAAATCAATTCCAATTTCCATTTCGATTTAATCGATTCAATTCCGATTTCAACTCGAATAAATTTTGATTCTATATAAATTTCGATCCCAATAAACAAATTCCGTTCACCTTCAATTTCCAATTTCAAATCAGTTTCCAATTCCAAATTAATTTCCAATTCCAATCCCAATTCCAAATGAATTTAAATTTCAATTCCAAATTAATTTAAATTCCAATTTCAAATTAATTTCCAATTTCAATTCCAAATCCAATTTCAAAATATCGATTTAAACATTAAATCAAATTTACTTTCAATACCAAATTTTTGAATCCAAATTTCAATTCTAAACTCAAACCTGAAATATCATTTCATATAAATTTTCCTAGAAATATTCAAAGTTCGAATAAAAGTCCAATCTTTAAAACAAATCAACTTCCGAAAATTTATGCCGTATTTCAATTTTTAATTAAAAAACTAAACTTCGATTAATTAAACAATTTCGTTTATCAAGTTTAAATTCCAACATTTCAAGCTCCAATTCAAAATAATTCAATTTCCATAATTTGGATTTTTTCTCTTAAAATCAATTCATTTAAATAATTTCAAAACAACTTTTAAAATCAATTAATTTAGCCAACCCGGTGTCCGTATATAATTTTCTATCCTATGGCCAAGTGATTATTTATTTCAGTTAAATGTTAGGGATGAATATATATCACTTAACCGATCACAGTGTCATATGTATCACAGGATATATATAAGCAAATAAACATCCAAACAATTAAATATCAACCAATAGCATCCATCGAAATAAATCATCCAATAGACAATACAATTCACAGCAATTTCATAGTTATCAATATCAGGTAATTTAATCGCAATTAAATTTTAATTTCAATTTGACTGTCAATTTTTAATTTCTAACATTAAATTCGATGACAATCTATATGACAATTAAATTTTATCAAACAGCGACAAATAAAATCGTAACACTTCATAATGTCAAATTTAACTAGCATAAAGATATTTAGTACGTTGTGAGCGTTATAAAACACTCACTTTGGTTTTCTGTTGTCGCCGAGACGTTCCGGTTTGGAACTAAAACTGGACGACGCCCAACTTTAGCCCAAATTTCCACCGTCTCCAAATCCATCCAAACTAGTTTCATTTCGAAGCTCTTGTCATTTCGATCGCAACGCAAAAAGTTTCGTTCCAATCGGACCTCGTATGAAAAAGTTATGCTATTTTAAAGTTTGTACGAATTATATAATATAATAATTCAATTTCTATTTTTATTTTCTAACCCTAAAAGCAAATCTGGCCATTGATTTCTGCTCCATCAGATCTGGGCTGTTGGTATCCTTCTTCCTCCATCAGGTTTGCACGTTCAAACCTAACCCATAGCCGCCGTCTCTTTATCAATTTTCGCGACCACCTCGACGACTTCCAGAACGATCAGCTAGCGTCACCACGAAGCCCATCACCAGAGCTACCAACGCCGTGAACCATAGCAAGCTCGGCCACCACCTCTGCCTCGAAATGCGTGAAAAACGCAGCAGCTTCAAGCACGATTTCCCGTTGATCCGTTGCTTCATTTTCGATCATCTCCGTATGGATTTGAAGCTCTCATCGTCCTCTACAACTTTGTAGTTGACGACTTTTGCTAATTCTTTATGGATTGGAAGATATTAGAGGAGAAATAAGATGCATTTCTGGCCATTGATAGGAAAGTGGCGGCTAAGGGCTGAAACCCTAGTTCTTTTGCAAAATGAAATAAGTGAGGGGCTTTTTATAGAAAAATACGTGACACTATTCACCCGAAATTTTCCGAACTCCAAACGAAGCGTGCCGGCTGGCGTTTCTAAGGTTTACCCCACGTTCCGAACGCAATGGAACATGTTTCGGAGGCTAATTTGGTCATCTGTGCGAGTTACGGAGAAAACGATCAGTTTTAAATTAAACCGATTTAAACCGATTTTGATGCGTTTTGGCTTGCCCCGGACAAACGGTAACTCCGATTGACACGAAATTTGAAACCATACAATAATATCACATTACGGATCCGATGAAACTGGTTTCGTCGAAATCCGAGACTTTTTGAAAAATGACTATTTTCTCTCGCCGAATTAATATTAAAAACAATTCGATGCGTTTCGAGCTGCCACGGTCAAATGATAACTCCGATTGCTACGAAAATTGAAATCCGATAATAACAAACTATTACGGATCCAATGGAACTAGTTTCGTTCAATTCTGAGACTGTTCGAAAATTGGCTATTTTTCAGTCGATAATTAAATATTAAAATATTCAATTTTCACAAATTAACTTTAAATTCAATTTTAAAAGTTCTATAACATTACTATACTCCAATATGATAAGATAAAATTTTACAAATCATTTTCAATCATATTCAACTCGATTTTCAATTATTTCTGAAATTTAACTTATTAAATTATCGATTTAATTGTCTAATTAAATCCAATATTCGAAAAATAATTTATTCGACTGTTTAATTTCAATTTAAAATTCCTAATTTTAAATTATTAACTTTTAAATCAAATTTCAATTGTTTACAAATTCCATTTTTAATTTCACAGTAATTAACAATCTTTTACAATGCAATTTTCCATTATAAATCCAATATAAAAGATTATATTAGATTCCACGTTCAATTATATTGTAATTCAAATTCAAGTTATTTAATTCCAAATGAATTATTTTATTTTGATTTACACTTTCATTATTGAATCAACCATTTACTTATACATTATTATCAATAGTTTATAATTCATTTACTTTCATTTTCTTCAGCTATCATCTTATTTAAATTCACAGTAATATTAAATTACATTCATTTACGTTGATTTCCATATTATAACTTCAATATTAAATGTAACATTTTATTTATTTCGTTGCTTACAATCAAATTCAATTCAATTCAATTACTTGTTACATTCAAATTTAAATCTTTACTTACGTTCAATTACAAGTTAACATCTTTATTAAATTTACAAATAAGTTATTTCATAATTCAGTTTTGTATTTTAACTTGTAATTCACATTTAACAACACAAAATTTTATTTCCTTCGGATTTTTATCAAAATTTTCATTTTAATTCGTATTTTTAAAGTGTTAAAAATACGGGTTGTTACAGTGAAGAAGAATGAACGTGAAAAAGAAATAATCTATAAATGCTGAATTGAATTGTAAAGAAACTTACCTAATAATGTTTATCCAATAATTGAAAAGAAAAAAATAACTTATTTAAGCAATGAATGTAAGGTAATGAAATGAAAGAAATGGCATTATACGAATAAAGAAGAAATGAACTTTTAGTAAGTAATAATGAATGTGAATTAATGAAAATAAACATTATATGAATGAGAAAGAAAGGTAAAGGATGAGGAGAAAAAAAGGGAAATCAAACTAAATAGTAAATGTGAAGTAAACTGAAATAAAATGTACACAATACTTCAATAATTGATTCATTTATGATCTAAATGAATTGAAATGGATATAACTTATGTAAGTAAAGAATGTAAATTAATGAAATAAGCCTTACATGAATGAATGAAAATTTTGTAAGTAATGAATGTGAATTAAAGAAAATCATTGTATATAAAATAAATGAACAATAAATGATGTGAAAAGATAAATAGAGTAAACTTAAAAATGTGTTGAATTCTTTGTTTGTTGGGCTTATGGATTGGTTGGGAAAGGATACTTCTATTTTGTATAGAGATATATAACTAATCTATAAAGATTTATCTACGACTGTTGAGTGTATGGTTTACTTTATAGTTTATTTATCATTTTATACGATTGGAAGTTCTGAACCCGAACAAACCCTTTGTTTTGGTTGCTATGGATGGACGATTGATTTCGTGGTTGAAATTATGTTTGTACTGTTTATTTGCAAATGATTATTGTTATGTTGTGATGTTTGTTGTTATTTATTGAAACAACTTAAATATTTCACTTTTATATAATTATTAACTCTTTTGGGTTATATAAGTGAGATACATGTTATGGAAGCAATAGCTACTGCTTTTGGTTTCATAAATTAAGTGTTGTTTGCCCGATAAATATGTACGTTTTTGGATTGCGGTTTTCTAGCGATATTATATTGTTCTCCCATGGTTTGGGTTATATTATTTTGAAATATGATATATATTGTTATTATTGATATTATTATTTCTCACAGACCTCTCCGTACAAAGGAGACTCTGCAAAATTTTCCGTAAATTTTGGACTTAGAAAATTTTGTGAAATGTTTTCCAAACTTTTGTTAACTTGAATATAAAGGATTTGATTATTATAAATTGATATATTTTATTTAAATTATTTAATTATGTAAATTAATTGTTTATAAATTTAATATTTTGAATAAGATATATCGATTACTTAATTCCTTCTTTCCCCTTCTTTTCCCTTTTCGAGGACGAAAAGTTTTGAGTGGGGGAGAGTGTAACGACCCATAATTTTCGATAATTAAAATTAGTTAATTTAATAAAGATTTTGGGATTTAATATTGGGAGAAATAAAAATTTGTGATTTAATAATAAGAATATAACGGGAATGCAATGTAATAGTATTAATTTAAGGTAATTGATAATTGCTTTAAATTGATTAAAAATTTATAATTGGTTATAGATTGTAAATTAATTGTAATAATGTGTGTGTTAATTTATAATTGGATTTAAAGAGTAATGGAAAATTTAAATGTTGATTAATTAATGAAATAATGTGTAATAAATTGAATTAGGTAGAATTAGTATAGTGTAAGTTGTTATAACATTTGTTTGTAAATAATAAACTTACAAATGTTATTAAATGTAAAATGGCGACAATTGTTATTTGTTACCAATTTAATTAATCAATTACAAATAAATGTAAATAAATGTTACATTAATGTGAGTTAATACAATAACTGCAAATTGGGAATGTAATAAAATGTACAGAAATGTAAGTTACATTCATAAGCCAATAATTGAATTAATAAAAGAGTAAACAAAAGATAAATAAATTTATTGGGATCTTAAATTATAATAATATTGAAAAATTCAATGTAATTGAAATATTGCAACTAATATGGTGAAGGATGATAATTGGAAAATATAAATAAAAACCAATGTTAACTATGTCTATAGAGTAATGAATGATGAAATAAAAAGATTAAAATAAAATTAAATCAATTTATTGGAATTAAATTATAATTAATTGGAATTTATTTACAGTTGGAACTGAACATTGTAATTTGTGTAATATTCAACACTGAATTAATATGTAAATTTTCTTTAAGTTATTATAAATGTCTAAGTAATCAAAAATGATGAAATTTGTTAGTTTATAAATATTGAATTAAAAAGTGATTAATCAATTTAATATTAATTTATTTAATTAAAGTGAAAATAGCCATTTTGGCTACTATCTTGGATTTCGACGAAACTAGTTTCATCGGATCCGTAACAGTGAATTATTGTAAGGCTTCAAGTTTCGTAGCGATTGGACTTGTCATTTGATCGTATGGACTCGAAACGCGTAGAAATCAATTTAATTAAATCCAATTGAAATCAATTTGAAATAAGCTGATTTTAAGCTAACTTATTTATACGATAGAATTAGGACTTGAAACCTGTTCTATTGAGTTTAAAAATATTGAAAACATCTATTTTGATATATGGGATGACCCACTTTCATTTCGGAAACGAAATGGGCTTTTCGGATCGTTATTGTCAATTCGAGCCAATTCAATATGTTATTCTCTCTTATCGGGCTTTGTTAATATAAATAGACTTTGTTTCTCAAGCCCTAACAGTCTTTCAGTCTATTCTATACGTACATCAACTTCTGTTTGTTCCTTCTTCAATGGAAAAAGCAAATTCAAATTGCAAACCCTCAATCAAATTCCAAAATCAATTTCAAATTTTAAATTCCCCTAACCCTATCATATTATATATCTGTTCGAAGCTCTCGATGAGCGCAAGTCAAATCTACAGTTTGTTTTCGATTTGGGTTCATGTGTGGCCAGGATTGGGTGATTAATTTTTGGCCGTTCGTTGTGTCGTGATCAACTTCGACGGATCATTGAATCGTGGGCACCATTGCGTGGAGAGGAACAAGTGGAGCGCATCCGTGTGGTTGGTTTGGCGAATTAATGGTTGGATTGGGCTTGAAAATTCACCTAGGGTTTAGTGGTGCATGGCGGTGACTGAGAAAAGGAGCTCTGATCGGGGGTCTCGTGTTGCAAGGCATCGGTGGGTGAGGTGCATGGTGGAGGCGCCGGCTGCGATGGCCAGGCGTGGGCGAATGGAGGGGCCGGAGGTGTTTGGGTTTACGTGCGATTGATCTGAAGAGGCCGTGTCCGATTGCCAGGGAGCATGACAAGATAGTGACGTGGCGCATTGTGTAGGTAACGTATTTCTTTGTATATTTTATTTTATTTGTTTCAATTTAAATCATATAACTTTTAATCGTCATATCTTTCACGTACGAGGTCCGCTTCATGCGCGGTTTGTTCTGCTAGGATCGTATCGAAATTTTAGACATTTTTGAAACTGGTTTGGAAGAATTCAAAGATAGCTCAAATTTTGGCCCTATTTCGGATTTCTAATCGATTTGAAATCAATGGTGAGTGTTTTGGCCCACTCACAACTACTAGATTATCTTATGTTGGTTAAATTAAATGTATGATGTGATTACAAATTAATTGATTAATGTTCGGTATGTTTAAATTGTCATTCTAGTTAAATTTGACTTTTATTGCATTTTTCCCATCGTTTAATTTAATATTAAATTTAATTGTCAATTTAATACTTGTTAATGAAAACCAGTTATCTATTGATGTTTATTGGTTGATGTGGATAATGATTGTGATGGATGTTTGATTGTTGATATTTGATGACTAGATGTTGTATTTTATATTGTTATAACACTGCAAGTTCCCTATGGGTTGAAATGATACATACCCGAATGACCTATAGATTAGGGAAAAATCGTTACGGTTTGGAAAGATAGACTCGAACGATTTTATGGATTTTTGTTAAATTCGGGATTGCTGTTTGAAATGATATATAACCGTAAAATTTTAAATTTCGGATTGAAATGATAAATATTCGTATCACTTGACCCTAGGGTAGAAAATTATATACGGACACCGGATTGGTCAAACTAAATGATTTTTGAATCATTAAATTTAAAATTCAGTTAACTGGCATTTTGAAATAGAAATTGATTTATAAACTGAATTATTTTCGATAATCCAAGCGTTAATGCTCAAATTGGAATGGATTTAATGAATTGTTCAAAGGATTTAAATTGGAATTTCAAAGTTGAAATGTCAAATATAAATGAATTTATCGGAAATGAGTTATTGAAATTTTTGGATATAACTTTGAAATCTATTTAAATTAATTTTAACTATTTTAATGAATTTAAACTATTTTAATCAATTTAAAACTATTTTTAATTTATTTCAATCTATTATAACCTATTTAATCCAATTTAATCTATTTCACCTATTTTTAAACTATTTAAATTTATTTAATCTATTTTAAATCTATTTAATATAATTTAAATCTATTTAATCTGTTTTAAATTTATTTAATTTATTTAATCTATTTAAAATATACTTAATATAATTTAAATCTATTTAATCTATTTAAATCATTTTAAAATCTAATTAAATCTAATTTAAATCTATTTAAACTATTTTACTATTTTAAAACTATTTTAATCTATTTTAAACTATTTTAAAGCTGTTAAAACTATTTATGACTATCTAAACTATATAAAAAAAATCAGACTGCGTGAAGTTGAAGTATTTATATTTAAATCCTTGATGTTGATACAACCTAAGTTGGAATTTGGAATTGATACCTTTTGTATAATGACATATTTGAGTAAATATGATAATTTTGGAACGAGGATGTAATTAACCTATCTTATCGATAAATTCAAAAGTGAATATAGTTTTTGAAAAGGAATATGTTTTGAAAGTGAATATAGTTTTGAAAGTGACTATGATTCCAAAAGTGGTATGGTTTGAAATCGAACATGATATTTTGATATTAATTATGAAATGGTTTTGAAAATGTAAAAGAACCATCCAGTGTGAAATAAGCGTTTGTCGTTAAAGAGACCGGGATTGGATATTTTCAAACTCTCTGCCAATACCGAAAACCACTTTAAGAACTGTGTACGTGGTGGAGATTCCAGAAATGAAGTAGGATGGTTTGGCGAACGATTCTGTATAAGGTATTCACGTGACCCTGACTCCCGTAAGTCAGCTTGATGTGGCTAAAACAGGAGCTAAGTCGGGCCAAGTGAGGTCATTCCTCCTATTAGGCACATTTCTTCGGTGACGTTCTATTACTTTGTGATTGATTTGGTGGCCACCCCTTGATTTTGATTTGGGAGTGTGTTCCGAGGTGGGCGGTAGTAGCTGCTATGTGTTACCACCAGTCCGGATCCACAATTGGTATATTTACCCTAGCATTGCCTCGAGTGCCGTGTCGCATGCCTTATCGCGCCTTTTACGAGTTTGTTTTGTACCACACCTATGGAGTGCCCTCTGATAGCCCTTCAGTTTACGGAGGAATTACGGTACTGTATAGACTATGGGCATATATAAAAATGTGTTAAGGAGGATACGGGTAACGCCTTAACGCTATTTTAATACTTTACTTTACTATAGACATATTATATTAGCGTTTTGTACTACATTGTTGATAGTTTAACGGATCCTTAGGAGATGGAAATCCCGAACATCTCTTAAGTTACCGCACTCACGTTAGACACTGGATAGGAGATGTCAAACCCCGTAAACATCTCTGACGCCGTCACACTCATATTTACCGTTGATTTAGCTTACATAAGATCTTTTAGTTCTAACTCGAGTGTTTTGTCTTTTCAATTCGCTCGGGTCAGTCCGAGCTTTTCAGTTTATCGAAGACTGCTTTCTGGAGGAAGAAGACGAAGATTTGTACTATTATCTTTTATTATATTTATTACATTGCATCATGTGGTTCCGCTGCATTTATTTATTTATTCCTATTTTATGTAACTCTGATTTTGTGTTGTAAAAGAATAATCAAATGTATTTTTAAAACAGCTTCATGAACTGTTATTTGATTATTATATTTTGTCATTCCGCTGCTAGATTCTATTTTTGTTTCCTTTCTTTCTCTGCTTTTTCTTATTTACCCCATAACAATCTGCCCATTTGAATGGTTTGAGTCTGACGTGTGTGGTTTATCGTCGATTTAAATCGTCCAAAAAGGCAGGTCGTTACAGTGACTGATATGGCTAAAAATAAAACAAATTGGATATGCAAGAGCATTGGTTGAAGTCAAGTTGAATAGTTTGTTGCATATTGTTTTCCATGTTGAGCCTATTGTGAGCCAAGTTTCCCTTATGGACATTCACTACAAATGAAAGCCTCTTATCTATTCTACTTACTTCTCCTTTAGTCATCTTGCCCTTGCTTGAAGGGATTCCCCAATCTCACCTCATGTCCTACCAGTAGAAAAGGCAAATATCAAAATTCGCCTTCCTAATAAGATTATGTTTCCCAAAGTAGCGAAACATAAATGGATTCCTAATGCCCTTTCTGCTATTAAAGAAATAGTGTTCGAGGAAAGTTTACATGCTCCTTTTGATCCCATCTCCTGGAATCCAAATTAAATGAGTTGGATCCATGATGCAACTCAATTTAGGTAGAATCCTTCATATGATACATGTAACAAGTTTGTGGTTGATGAACATATGGAGAAGAGGTCCTTATTCTACGATGTTTCTGTAATCTCATGCTCTCACTGTGGATGTTAAGTATGGCATGCTTAATAAATAAACTTTGAAAGATGAAAGTTAGGATAGGAAATTTATTTACATAGAGGAGTCAAAACATTGCTATGTTATTTATGGACTTCACCCGGGCCATAGTGTCTGTTTCTAATGATGCAGAGAGTGGCTCCTCCGCTGATGAGGGCGGCTATTTGTTGTTTCTATCAGTAGATGAGACACCGTGGTCTCAATCCTATTCTAAATTGTGATTTTGTAGTTATTGAGGCATTTATGCCTCATAAATATTTATTTACATATAAAGTGGATGGCTATAAAACCTGCTTGCCTAGGCAAAATTATTTCATTAACGAAGGATATTTTTTGTCTTACCATTTAATCCATATCAATTCAAATAATCATGAAAAGAATCCCAACAGTTTAAATTTTTTTAGAAACACCTTTCTTTACTTTAGTAAAAATTTCAAATCAAAATATTTAATTTATTTTTTTTAAATATTAATTTACAACCAAAACTGCCTTTTATCCTAGAAAATTCACAATAAATTATTTACTCATTCGAAAATTATGAGAATTAAAAGTCATCTCTATTTTAATGTCATAAACATCATATTAAAATTTCAAATCATTTAGAAATGATTAATGCATGTTTTACTCTTAAATATATCACAAATTATATCATTTAACACCCCAAACATATATAAATTCATTATATTATCATTAAAACATGATTATCACCTTCTAAAATAGCAAAAGCTTATGAAAGTCAGAATCCAAATGGATTGAGATGCAAAATAAGGTAAGTTGTAACGACCCGTATTTTTTTAATTATTTTAATTTATTAAATTTAAATATAATTATTGAATAAAAATGGTTAAAAATAATTTTTTTAATGATTTTGAATGTAAGTTATTGGATATGAACTTGAATAAAATTTTGAATTAAACAAATTTCGTAGATTTGGCGATAACGAGTACTGAAATGAAATTCTATATATTAACTGAGTTTATAATCAATAATTGAAGTTGAATAATAATGATGAATTATTTAGATAGAAATAAAATGGGGATTTTCACTTCAAGGTCTTATTTGTGCACGGTAATAAGTTTTAAGGACACTACTTCTGAAAAATTAGTTTTAAGGACATTTTACAGGAAAAAGATAAAAGAATTTATCATTTTCAGTTATACAGAAATAATGATAAAAGAACTTATCATTTTCTTATATAGCTTAAAAAGATAAATGAATTTATCATTATCCTGTAAATTGTCCTTAAAACTAATTATTTAGAAGTGTTGTCCTTAAAACTTATTACCCTAAAGCCCTTCAACCTAATTTCCATGAAATAAAATGATGTTGATAACCAAAATTTATTTGGAACTTAATGATTTATTTATATTGATTTATAGGATAATTAAATTGTTTAAATTTAATATTGAAATTTTCAAATAATTGAATCCTAAAATAAAAATGAATGAAAATTATTTTAAAAGTTGATATGAATTTTACTTAAACGAGAATAAAGATTGTTTACTTTAAAAATTGAATTTGAAAGTGAATAATAGAAATTGGAAATTTTATATTTTAATTGACGAGTAAAAATAGCCATTTTGGCCACTGTCTTGGATTTCGATGAAACTAGTGTCATCAGATTTGTAATGGTGAATTATTGTAGGATTTCAAGTTTCATAGCAATCGGACTTGTTGTTTGGCCCTGTGAGCTTGAAATGCGTTGAATTTAATATTGAAAATTTAATATAATAATTGGGTCCAAAAAGCTATCTTCTCCATACGATCAAATTGGGACACAAAACTTGTTCCATTGCATTTGGAATATGGATACAACATTATGAACGCTAGGTGGCACACCTCAATAGGAGTTTGAAATTTTAAGCTGCTTTAAATGGGATATTTGTAATTCAATAATATTTAAATTGTTTAAAGTCAAACACATCCGTATTTTCTATCTTTTCAGCCACTCTACTTCCTGAATAAGCCAACCTACGCATGCCTGCCCCCTTATTTTAATCGAGTTTCCTTCTTCTCCTGGCAGTTCATTTTATGATTTCAAAAATAAAAATCAAGTGGAATACTTCATGAAAAAAATTGAAACAAACTCTAAAATTATTGTTTGAATAAGAGCTTCACTCTGATACCCTTTTTTTCACGTGCGATTGAGGTTTTGGATTGGCCGTGCTTGCTTAGGAAACTAGGGTTAGCTCATAAGGACTTTGTGGTGAACGATTTGCATGACGGAGTTTAGATTTCGGTTTCGAGTATCGAGGAGCTTCGGAGGCACGATTTTTGGGGAGTGCAATCCACCGTGGGAAGTCACGACCTGTAGCAAGTTGATGGAGAGTAGTTGATGGTCGCAATTCGTATGAGGAGGCCGAGCTTAAAGTTTGGGGTTCGAGCGGATGGAGACTGAGGCGAGAAATTCATCGGTGGCGTCAAAATTTGTTTTCGTTGATCCGAGGTGCTTGTCAGTGGCCGTGCTTGCAATATGGGGATGGGTCTTGCTATGTCTCGTGCACAAATTTTGGACATGGAGCCATGCTAGATTTATTTTGGCATATGTAAAAAAATTTGTTTATACAAATTGTATTCAAAACTTATATAATGTGTATATTTTTCATACACCGTCAGAATTGGATGAAACAAACGGCGACAGAATCATGGCGACGAGTTCTGCGTTTTGGAATGGATTTGGAGGCGATTGGGAATAACCAAAATTTTAGGTTAAATCAAACGTTGTTCGATTTGATTTAAAATTGAAAACTCAAGGTGGGTTCTTCATAACGCTCACGACGTACTGAAATTTTCTAATGTTCGTTAAATTGATATCATAAAGTTATTTATTTTATTGACTGTCATTTGGTAGTTAAATTGACATATAAATTGATATTTGAATTAACTGTAGAAATCAAAATTGACAGTTAAATTTGAATTTGGAATTTAATTGCTAGTAAAATACCCGATATTAATAGCTATGAAATTGTTGTGACTTATTGATATTTGGATGGTTGTTTGTGATGAATGCAAATTGGTTGATATTTGGATGGTTGGGTGTTTATTTAATTTTTATATGTCCTGTTATCACCCTTTAATTTGTTTACAGTATATAAAACTGTAAATTGAATTATTTCGAATAAATTAAGAAATAGGTTGAAATGATATATACCTATGACACTGTGATTTGGATTGAAATGTTGTATATCCATCCTTGAAATTAAATTGAAATAACTGATCACTTGGCCATAGGATAGAAAATTATATACGAACACCGGATTGGATACATTAAAGGATTTTAAAATTTTTGATTTGAAATTTATTTAAATGATTTGATTTTAAGAAAGTGAAAATCGAATTTATAGAAATCGACCTATTTTGAAATTGAGCTCGGAATTGAATTATATTTGAGAATTGGGATTTCAAATTGGGTATTGAAAGTAAATTGGTTTAAGTGTTTTGAATCGATGTTTTGAAAATCGAACTCGAAATTGAAAAAAATCAAAATGGTTCAGAATTTGAATTTGAAGTTATTTTGGAATTGTAGTTGAAATTAATTTTAAATTGGAATTGAAAATTAATTTGAAATTAACATCGAAATTAATTTGGAATCGAAGTAAAATTCGACTTGAAATCGGAATTGAATCGATTAAATCGAAATGGAAATTTTAAAAGTGATTTGAATTAGAAAATTTGAAAATTAACTCAGTTTGACTTTGGAATTATTTTCAAATAAATTATTTTGATATAAACTATTTAAGTCTATCTTTTTGAATACTCAAATTATTTTGGAATTTCCATACGATTTTGCAATATAAACCATTTTAATACTAAAACTATTTCATATTAAACTATTTTAACCATTTAAACTATTTTTAACTATTTTAACCAGTTAAACTATTTTTAACTATTTTAATTATTTAAACTATTTTAAAACTATTCAAACTATTTTTCAAAAATTTAAATTGGTGGGGTGAAGTGTTTATAATTAAACATGGATTTAAAAACGAATTGGGTTAAAATGAAGTTAACCTAAATTGAAATTTGAAAGAATTTTGGAAGCGAAATCGAAATATTAAGGCGCAAGTGATTTTGAAATGAAATGGTATATTTTGGGTAAATATGATGATTTCGAAATGGGTTTGATTTTGAAGAGAATATGATATTTTGATATCAAGTATGAACTGTTTTCGAAATGTAAAATTACCAACCGGTGTGTAAAACGACATTTGGTTGTAAAAGAGACCGGGGCCGGATATGGGCATACTCTCTGTCGATACCGGAACCACTTTAACAATTGTGTACGTGGAGTGATGGTCCAGAACGAAGTGGTTGGATTTGGCGTCGCTTGTTGGATTTGAAGAAAGAGATTGATCATGGATTAGCCTGGCACTTGTGCCAATTGAAAATGACTAAAATAGGAGCCGTACCGGTCAAGTGGGCTAGCTACCCCGAGCGGACACACTTCTTCGTTTTACCATCATTTACATTGTGATTGATTGGTACGCACCCTCGGGTTATGGGAGTGTTGGACGCGGTGGGCGATCAAGGCTGTGATGCGTTACCACCAGCCGGGAAGGGTGAACTGGTAGTATCCTACCTTGGACATTGCCTCACGTGCCTTGTCATACTTTTATCCTTAAACAAGACCCCATGATTTTGGTTTAGTGTTGTCGTATCATGGTGCATCCCTATATACCGACGGTTTATTGGTGTTTTATATGCAAACTATACGACAATGCTTAAAAACGCATTAAGGGGGATCAATGTAAAGCTTTAACGCTATTTTGATATTTATTTTACTGACCATACATCATATATATAGCATATTCTACTGCATATAAATATTTTGACGGATCCTTAAGAGATGGAAATCCCATAACATCTCTTGAGTTATTGCATGCACGTTATACACTGGATAGGAGATGTCAAATCCCCTAAACATCTTTGACACCGTTACACTCATGTTATATGCGGTATCGATTTGACTTACATAAGGATATTTTAGTCCTGACTCGAGTGCTTTGTCTTTTCATTACGCTCGACCAGTCCTGAGTTTTTCAGCTTATTGTAGATTTATTCTGGAGGACGAAGACGAAGATTTGGTATATTATTACTAGTATTATTCCATCATTATTTGTTCCGCTGCATTATTATATTTTGTTCTGTTGTATATGTATAACTCTGATAAATGTTATTTAAATTATAATCAAATGTATAATAAACAGCTTCATGAACTGTTTATTTGATTATCATATTTGATCGTTCCGCTGCAAGGTTCTGTGTTTGTTTTCTTCTTCTTTTCTTATTTTTCTTAATTAACCCTAATGATTATCTAAGTTCTAGATTGTTTAAGTCGGACATATGTGGATTATTGTCGATTTAAACCTTCCAAAATGGGGTTGTCACATAAGTATAACTCACCTAAGTAAAAAACTTGATTAGATTCCTTTTTTTGAAAGAAAGCTTCAATCTTCTTTTGCTTAATTTCCCTCCTTTCCTCTCCTTGGTGATATCAACCTAGCTTACTTCCTTTGTTATGGTTCTAAAATGAATGAGAGAAAGCGAGGAGAATGATGTGTCTTAGGGGTATAAGGGTTAGTAATTTAGGCTTGGGCTAAAATCATTTTTTAGCTTAATCTTATTAATCCCTTAATTATCACATTCCCTCGTTACACATTTGATTCTTTATGGTCATCTTTATTTTTATAAAAAATCATTATTTATAATTTGATCAATCTCATTGCTGATTTATCCTATAGTATGGCACTCCAAAATAAGGGGTGTTACAGTCCCCTCCTCCTTATGAGAATTTTATCCTTGAAATTCAGATAAGGTGGGACAATTACCACGATCATAAATACAGTCGTACATATAAGTACAATGATTACACTAGTTTACTAGTGTAGGATCATCAATAATAGATCATAACGTATTAGTGTTGTTGCCAATACATAATCATATCATAACACAAAGTACACACGTGCCACTACCAATACATAATCATATTATAACACAAAGTACACTAGTGCCACTACTAATAAATACAATAGACAACAAAGCACACTTTCTTAAACATATATTCCTAAACGCTGGATAGATATTCCTAATCCTCTCCTCGACCTCATCGGTACAATCATCTTTATCATTACTCCATGGGACACAAACAAGTCTAATAATCTTTTTTCCCAACTCTTTTATATCACGACCTACTATCCATTTTGATAATCTAACATATATCAAATCTTGTTCTATAGATAAGTCCCCAATTGCCTTTGGTTCCACTACCAAACTAAGGCCCTACACATATTTCCTCAAATGTGATACATGATAAAAGTTATGCATATCCACCAAACAACTAGGAAACTCGATTCGATATGCAAGTTTACTAATTCTATCAGTCACTAAAGATGGACCTACATATCTAGGAGCCAATTTCTCCGCTTTTGCAAAGCACATAACACCATACATTAGTGAAACTATCACAAACACGTGGTCATCTACTATGAACTTTAGTTCCTTCCGTCCCTTATCGGCATAATTATTTTGCCTCAACTGTGCAGCTATTATTCTAGTGCGAATAAATTATCCATTCTCATCGGCGTTTTTTTACCAAGTCAAGTCCTCACACAAGTCCGACTCCCATGTCCAACCAACAAACATGTGACTTACACGGCCCCGTATGAAACGCCTCAAACAATGCCATTCTAATTCACGATTGGCAACTATTACTATAAGCAAACTCTAACAAACGCAAATGATTTTTCCAAGATCCTCTGGAATTTAGGACACATGCTCTTAGCAAATCCTCCAATACATGGTTTACCCAATCCTTTGACCATTGGTCTATGGGTAGTAAATCATACTCAGGTTAAACTCAGTGCCCAAAGTAATCTGCAAACTTTCCATGAACTCATTCGTAAATAATGTGTCTCAGTCACTAACAATGCTGCTAGAAATCCCAAGAAGTCTCACAACATTCTTCACACATAGCTTTGCTAAGTAAGATTCCATTCTTGTCATCTTTATTAGGATAAAATAAGCGCTCTTATTCAATCTATCAGCTACTACCTATATAAATTCATTTCCCATTCTCGACCTCGGTAATCCATATATAAAATCCATAGAAACTAAAACTTACTTCCAAGTTATTGCTTCCAAGGGTTTGAATAATCCACTTGACTCCTAATTCTTAGCCTTCACTTGTAGGTAGGTCAAATACTTATGTGACACCCCGATTTTCGATCCCAGTTTGAAGCATTGAAAATTGAATCGTTAGCCAAAACCATTGCTCAACTACCCATCAATCACACAATATAACTATGATATATAAAATAGCTTATAAAGAAATCAGTTAAGATGCAACAGGTAGTATATAGTCAGTAACAAATATCTACCAGAGTGTTTTATATTTGTTGACTTAACTGGCATACTTTAATAAACTTAGAATATACAATGATTACAATCATGTAACACCCCATATTTTTAGTAACATTATTTAGGATATTTAATTAGTTAAATAAAATAAAATAATGTAAGTTGATTAATGGATTGAGATTTGTGATTAAATAAGAGGTAACCATGCCATGTAAACAAGTGAACTAAAGAATAAAAAGAGAATAAAAATAAAAATAGATAAGGGGCAAAATAGGAATAAACATATTATTATACCCTAAACCCCTTAGGAATTCATTCTACATGTTCATTTTATTTTCACAGACAAAAATAGAGCTAAGGCCGGTCACCATTAGGAAGAGCAAAGAAGAAGAATTCAAGAGGAAGAATCAAATCACTTAATCAAGATCAAATCTCACATCTTTAATCACAAAGCTAAGATGAATAATGAATACATCTCAAGTTTTTAATGGTTTTTGGTTTTTAGTATGAAATCCAAATTATTTGCAAATGTTTTGCCATGTTTTGGATGATAAAATGTATATTTATATATTTTTGATGATTTACGGTAATTCACATAGATTTTGTGATATGTTTTGATATGAAAACCCTATTATATGACATCCAATTGCCTTGAAAATTTAGATATAAATCAGAAATGGTATTTTAGAATCGTATTTCAATTTTCATAATTTTCTGAATTAATATGGATTTTATATGAATTTTCTAGTGAAGAAAAGGCTATTCTAGGTTTTCAATTAATTACAACCAAATTATATTGGCTTAGGGTCTGAAATTTATATATGTTGGAAAACATATTAAAAATGATTTACAAGAATTTTTGTAGAATTTTCCTAAGTTTTTTAGTGGATGTATAAAGTTATTTAAGGTATGGAACTTAATTTTTTTTATTTATAAAAAGGAGAAGGGGTACTTTGTAAATAATTCAAATTATATTTCTGAAAATTGGTAGTACATTTAGAAAAGAAAATTTGCAACCAATCATAATTTGACAAACAAGGTAGGTTAGGTACAAAGGACTAATTTAAAAAGTCAAATCAGCATGCTTCGAGACAGCTTCAAGGAGCAGCTTTATACTGGTGGAATAATGTGACGGTTGGAGTGGATGAAGGAATGATGGCATAGGTTGAGTTTAGAAGGAGGTTCGAGGAGAGATTTTTGTCTGTGATGGCAAGGTCTACCTTGCTCAGAAAGTTTGCAGAGTTAGAGCAAGAAGAGATAATTTGTTAGAGTATGCTACAAGGTTTGAGGAGTTGGCAAGATACAGTTATGCCACCGTGGATATCGTGATTGAGAGAAACGCGAAGTTCATTATGGGGTTGAAACCTGAATTGGCTAGGGCTACATTACCTCATATTAAGGATCCTAGCGATGTTGTAGTAGAAATGGCTCTAAGACACGAGGAAATGATTGCTTCTGTGGAATAGAATAAGGCGAAGGAGGTCCAGGTGGGGCAATGTCAAAAAAGGAAGTTCTTTCCTAAGAAGGGATCCCAAAAGGGTGGAGTCATGAAGAAGGGAAAGTCAGAAGTTGTTTGTTTTAAGTGCGACAACAAAGGGCATTTTGCCAATGAATGTTGTTCTGGAGAGGCAAAGAAGGTGATTGGGAAGAAGAATATCAGATGCTTCAACTGCGATCAGATAGGTCATTACAAGAACCAATGCAAGGAGCTCACTAAGGATGGGAAGGGCAAAGTACATGCAACTGAGTCAGTTACCTCAAGATCCACGGTAGGGGAAAAAGGGATAATTTTGAAAAATTCTACATATATGTAAACTTCTACATATATGTTGACATATGTAAACTTCTACATATATGTTGACATATAGCACATATGTATGTCGAAATATAACTGATAATTTTGCTGATTTTTTTTAAATTCAGAAAGTTAATTATTTTTTTGAGGGAATAACTATCAATCCGACTTTTCACTTTTATAAAATCTTAAGTGGAAATTAGGGAGGCATCCCTATCATACTTTCATATTATAAAGCGGGTCCCTGTTAAAGTTTCATTGTAAAGCGGGTCCCTGTTTTCTGGAAACGAAGAAAAATTATTGCTGAAATGTCAGCAACTTTTATAAATAAGTGCTGATATTTCAGCAACTATCTGTGTCAAAGTTTTATTGTAAAAACAAAGAAAAATTATTGCTGAAATGTCAGCAACTTTTATAAATAAGTGCTGATATTTCAGCAACTTTCATAAACTGTGTTCACAGTGTATATAAATGTTGCTGAAATATCGGCAACTTTTATAAATAAGTGTTGATATTTCAGCAACTTTCATAGACTATGTTCACAGTGTACAGAAATGTTGCGGAAATGTCAGCAACTTTTATGAAATGTTGCATCATGCTCTGCAATAATCGTGAATAAAAAACAGGGACCTAATTTATACTGAAATTTAGTGAAGGACTTTTCGTGAATTTTGAAACTTAATAAGGACCTGTGCCAAAAGTACCCAAATCTTAATTCTTCTAGAAAACTAAGAAATTAATTCATCTTCTTATTCTATTCATTTCCACTCATCTCTTTTCATAAAAATGGATTCAAACACAAAATTTTCAAATAAAAACTTAGTTAAAATATCGAAGAATCTCTCCAATCTTTTAAAAATGCTCTTTGCTTCATTCTACACAATCAACGACACTTGAGGTTGAGTCAAATGAAATTGATCAAAGAATAGGAAAAATAATTCAACTCTCTTCATCATTTCATTTCAATTTTCACCAAACAATTTCAAAGAAACGCCCTTGAATGCTCGAACTCTAAAGCAAAAGTGGACAATGATGACTGTGAAGTTATCAACACAAATCTTATCTTTGATTCAGAAGGACTAGTCGAGGTTCTCAAGAAAATATAATTGTTTTTAGTTTATTTTTTATTTTATTAATTTGTACATTTGTATGATTAGTATGGATAATATGTGTAAAGCATATAAATTTAATAATAAAATAGTTTGTTTTATTTCTAAATAAAATGTTTAATATGGATTATCGTCTTGTATATATATAATTATATTTATATAGTTGTTTCTCAGAAATATTCTACAATTATTATTGATTTTGATTCCATTAACAAACATCATCATATTAATATGTCATATTTATAGGGAGTTTGTTTTTCTTTACCTATTTTAATTGATGAAAAAGGAGGATAAAAATATAATATATGCATAGACCGAGGGGAAGTTATTAAAAATAATGGGAACTAACCACTTAAGGAGGAGTTATAATATAGTTTATATCAATATATTTACATGGTGTTAATTGGGTTTTTAACCAAGCAGAAGTCAATAGGAATTAGAACATCGATATGAAGACGGAACGATATGAAACTTGGCAAAAATACTTAGAAGGACTAAAGGAAGAGCTCTTGAATGTGTGGACCCAGAAAAGGATAAGTACCTAATTCGACCCGAACTAAGACCCTTAATTTTTTACCGTACCCAAATGTCCAGTCTTTGCATATCCATACTCTTGTCATGTGATCCCTTAGTCCTCCTCTGCATATTCATGAAGTTTAGTAGATTTTCGGAGAGCCTATCATCAAGAATGAAGGCATGACGGTCCAAACTGCAGGGTAGCTTAAGCCAGGAAAGAAGGAAATTCAATACTCGTCAACAACCTACCATATTGCATGGAAGACTGCTAGATGAAGCGAGGAACTCAACCCAAAAGGACTTGGCCATCCTATGGTTAAGGATTAGTTTGATACCGAATCTATTGGCTTAATTCGGCACCGAATTTAGTCCTCAACTCAGAGAGTTCGATATTTATTATGTTGTCTTAAGCTGGTTTCTGGACTTCATTGGTAGCGGGCTTCTAATCTAATATGACTGCTGCTACTATAAATACAAACCAAAGAGCAACTAAGAGAGGAACAGGATTCTTCTACCACTACGTGGGATCTCCATCTATTCTACAACTCTTTTCTCTACCCCATAGTCACTAAGACAGCTACTCTAGGAAATTCTAGGATTAAAAATCAGTCTAACCCCTGTGCTTGTGACTAATTCTTTCTCAATCACCTTGTAATCTCATTCAAGCTAGATCAAGCCAATAATCAAAGTTATAAAGTGGATGTAGTCTTAGTTAACAGCCAAACCACTATAAAATACATGTGTCTCATTTACTTTTCTACGATTTTTTGTTGTATTTGCTCTGTTCTAATAGGGTTATTACTTTCACATCATACTCTAGGGTGTTGATTCATTTTTTAGGTTAAAAGTTTGGTGCTTTCATTGAGAACTAAACTTGGGCTTGGATTTAATTATCTACTTCGGATTAGGTAGATCCAAAGGTTAGATCAAGATAGTTTGTTTGAAGAAGATTAGATATTGCTATTCTAATGGATCCTACAAGGAAGACAACATCTGGAAGATCTGTTGGGACAACACTTAGTGTTGATGAAACCAATCTACAGCAAAGGGAAGTGAACAACGCTAACGATCATTGAACAGAGATTAAAGCTAGAACCTAGCACCATGCGCTTCCGCTCAACAGGAGGTTGTAACCAGAGGAGTGCTTAACCAGAAAATGGCTGATAATTAAAAGGCTCTTATGGACAAGATTGATGCTTTGCTAGCGCTACAACCACAAACTACCCCAAGGACTAGCCTAGAAACTGCAAAGGCTATGGAACAGGAGAATTCCTCCATCTCAGGCTTGAATATGAGGGATGGCAAGCAAAAGCAAAAGGAGATAGTTAATGGAGTGACTGGAATTGAAGGTAATGTAAGTACCCCTCCTGCCGGAGGACAACCTGCCTCAAATCCCAATCTCGGAGTGAAAGCTCCATAAGGGAATATTGTAGTGCTTCTTTCTGATTTCAAAGATGACATGCAACTTGATGCAAAAGGACTAGAATTGAATGCTGACATAGCCAGGCAAAATGTCGAAAAGGAACTCCAGACTACCGCCATAAAGCCAACTTGCGCGCTAACGGAATTTTGCAGGAGTGGTTCCCCCAAAGATAGGAGAACCTAGACTTCAGTTGGCAAACGAAAGCCGTTTGCAGAGTCAAACGCTTGGCGTAGTCCCTGACCATCGACCCGTGGACTACCAGACTAGTGAGGCATTCATTACAGACATGGTTAAATGCTTATTGAAAGAAAATAAGGGTAGAAATGACAACGATTTGGGTTCTACACCAAGCCAAACTCCATTTACTGAAAACATTCTAAGGTAAGAGTATCCTCAAAAGTTTACAATGCCCACTATGCCTTCTTACAATGGGACGACGGACCACAAACAACACTTATACGCGAGGAAGCTAGAATCTAGCGGCTTGTTTACTACATCAGTAAGCGATTCACTGGAGCTAAGAAAAGCTATCCGATGTTGGAAAAACTATCCTATTGCCTGCTGATCGCATCAAGAAAGTTACGACCATATTTCCAAGCTCATCGAGTTAAAGTGTTGACAGATCAACCTTTGAAACAAATACTTCATCGACCCGAGACTTCAGGACAACTTCTGAAGTGGAATATTGAATTAAGCCAGTATGATGTGACTTATCACCCTCGAAGGGCAATTAACGGATAGGTGTTGGCTAATTTTATCACAAAATTCACCATTCAAGATGGAGAAGAGTAGGAGACAGAGGAAGTGGTATCATAATGGAAGCTATTCGTCGATGGCACATGAAATGAATTTTGCTCGAGAGCGGGAGTTATGCTTGAAACTCCCAAAAAATGATCAAACTTCTATGCCTTAATACTGGAGTTCTTGCTTCTAACAACAAGGTAGAATACGAGGCACTGATAATGAGATTGAAACTGGGAATAAAAGCTATGCATATCTATCCGACTCTTAACTAGTCGTTTGTCAGGTAAAGATGGAATATCATGCTAAAGGGGCAAATCTCGTTCCCTACTTGTCAAAAGCATAAGAACCACTCAATGACATTGAACACTACAAAATGAAATCTTTAGGAGGAATCAATGAAAATCTTTAAAAGGAATCAATGAAACGATATCAATTCAAATCCTTGATCTTCGAATTGAGAGAGATATTGAGTAGGTTGCTTAGGAATTAGTTTACTTAGTTTCCCTTAGTAACTCATTGACTTATTACCCTGTCCATTCAAGTCATATCTTATCCGACTTATGATTATTCGATGAAAGATCAGACTAAATATGTTGTATGGAAGACTTAGGTTTGTGTTTCTTCAGGGATAACCCATATTCCTAGGGAACAGAATGTAAAGGCCAATTACTTAACCAAACCGGCCAGTTTTAAAGAGGCACAATCAATAGGATTGGTTCCAGTTGAATTGCTAACAGCTCCAACCATAGATCAAATAGATGTAGATTGGGTATTGGAGACCATAGAAGAGAAAGAATCAAGGATAATGCCAATCAAAGATTAACTGCTCAAAGGAATATCCCCGTAAACAGGAATGAACGAATGAAGCTGCTTCGAAAGACACCATTGTTTATGCTACAAGATGGAGTGCTATACAGGAGAGGCTTCTCCACCCCTACTAAGCTGTGTAACCAAAAACGAAGCCATGAAGATTCTGATTGAAGTCTACGAAGGCAGTTGTGGTGACCACACCGGGTGGTAGGCACTGGAAAAGAAGGTTTTACGTTACAGATATTTCTGGCCCACAATCAACCAAGACACAGCAGATTACACAAAGCGCTATGATCAGTTCTAGAGATTTTCAAAGAACTCGAGATCCTCATCCTTGGACTTACGCAAATGGTCAGTCCTTGGCTGTTAGCAATCCGGGGAATTGATCTAATCGATGTATTACTGATAGCTAAAGAAGGAGCTAAATATGCTATCATTACAATTGATTACTTTACCAAGTAGGCTAAAGTGAAACCACTAGCTATCATTATAACTAAATATGTGATTAATTTTGTAACAAAAAACATTGTCTACAGGTTTTGAGTACCACAAAAAATCGTTACAGACAATGGAACTTGATTCGAGAGTGTTGAATTCAAAGACTTCTACAAGCGTTATCAGATTGAAAAGTGTTTTTCCGTGGTAGCACACCGGTAGGCAAATGGGAAAGTGGTGGCAGTGAACAAAACCATTAAGTCCACCAACAAGAAGCAATTGACGAAAGCTATAGGAAACGGGGTAGATGAACTTCCACTTGCACTATGGGCTTATAGAACAACACATAAATCTACGACCGGGCACTCACTGTTCGCCTTGGCATATGGTTCAAAAGCGATGATACTAGTGGAACTGGAAGTCCCCTCTCATCGAAGATGAGACCTCAATTAAAAAAACGAGCAGCTTTTGCTTGAGTTACTCGACCAGATCGATGAGAAGCAGGAAGAAGCAGAACTAAGGACCGTTGCTCACCAGAAGAGGGTAGCGAGACACTTTAACACCAAAGTTCACAACTGCACCTTCAAAGTGGGAGATCTTGTCCTGAAACATATCGTCCAGGGTACGAGAGCACTTGACCCAAATTAGGAAGGACCCTATGTTATCGGCCAGAAACTTGGAGATGGAACATTCAAGCCTGCAACGGTCGATGGAATTCGGATTCCCCGTGCTTGGAACAGTGACTCGCTGCGACACTATTTTATTTAGTACTTATCTATGTATTTCTTATTTCCGTAAATAAGCGACCCAGGGATGCTAGGGGCATTGTAAATAGGTAGGGCTTTCCTTTCTCATTATTTTATCAGTAAAGTAATTTCGCTTCTTGAACTAATGGAACCGCGTTCATATAAGCAACCCGCTGAGTCGAGGGTATCAAACCGACTCAAAACGCCGAATCGACGGTGAAAATCGACCCCAGCCTTCTGAGAACCAATGTAACTCCGGCAACATTGGGAAGGCCCAACCCTCACACACATCCACTCTTTTGCCACTTGAACTGATGGAACTACGTTCAAGTGCACACCACTTCTTCGCTTCTTGGACCGATAGAACTGCATCCAAGTAATCATCCATTCTTTTGTCACTTGAAGTAATGGAACTGCGTTCAAGTGTGCTCAATTTCTTTGCTTCTTGGGCTGATGGAACTGCTTCCAAGTAAGCATCCATTCATTTTCCACTTGAACCAATAGAACTGCATTCAAGTGCGTTCCATTTGTTCGCTCTTTGGATCGATAGAACCACATCCAAGTAAGCATCCATTATACTGCCACTTGAACTAATGGAACATCATTCAAGCGCACTCCGAGTCATCGATGTGCCCCGGTAACATCGTCATTCTACCAAAATTTCCTAATTGCCGATGCTGCTTTGGCAGCATCGGGAAATTCATCAGTTGCAGGATTGGTAGAAATCATTCCCCACCTCCCAAAACTCAACGTCACTCGACGGTAGGCGAAATCAAAAGAGAATCCAGGGGACTAAGCTATCCATTGGTCCCTAGAAATAGAGACCGATGCATGGATAGAACCTCAGTGCCGAGATTGGAGAGAATCATCCAAAATCAAAGTATAGGGGGCTCGGAATCAAGCATCCAAATTACAAGTTCCCAGAGATAGGGGATGCAATACATCGTGGACTAGAGGCAACTAGAGAGCTTCCTAGAGCATTAGGTCCCATGTCATGTGTTCGGAGTAACCAGCTCCGTAGACTAGGGGCACACAACACACTAACACTTGGTTAGAATGAAAATCACTCCACGGTTCTGTCACACCGAACAGTGAATTTTGGTAACCACAATAGAGTTAAGTAAAGTAGTACGCTAAATAACTGTAAAGACATCATATATCACACGAGATAATAGTATATAATATGGAAATTGTGGGACAAGCAATCGTATTATGTACACATATAGTGGTGTATAAACATGCATAATACGTAGAATATAGAAAAGTACATGGAAGAGATTATAGTGAAAATGCTAATCTTTTTCATTATTTTTTCATTTTATGTACAATATCAAATAGCAAGAGCCGTACTCGCACAATATCAACCTGTTTCAGACATCAAAAAGCAAAAGTACAGACATTACTGTTGCTATCTGTACAGACGGTAAGTACAGACTCTTTATCTGTACATGCTCTGACACCACAAAAATGGACAAAAAGACAACGAGTACCCTGCTCCACCAGTGCTCAAGCTTATCCCGACTTCTTTCCGCCCTTCCCTCCACATTTACTACCCCTGCCTAGGCGAATCGGGAGCTTCTTACTGCTATCCTTGCCAGTCCCTGCTCCCATAGAGGAGCCAGACCCCTCCGACCCTCTAGTAGCCAAACTCACCTCCTTCGACACCTTCAATGTGATGGTAGTGGGAGTCCTGCGCTTCCACTCTTTCTTTTCCTTCTTCATCTACAGCCTCTTCTTTTCATCCTCCTGTCTCTCTGCTATGGTTGTCTTATCTATCGGCTCCGACTAGCTGGTAACCACCACCTCTTCATCCACAGACGCTAAAACATCCTCTAAGTTTTGTAGTGCCTCCATCTGTTCAGAATCGGGTCTAGGCTCAGAGTTGGAGATAGGAACTATGCCAGAAGCCGCTGCAGAGATGGTAGTAGAAGCAGCAAAAATAGCAACGGGCCCTGAACCTTGAATAGCTTGAGGAGGAGGCGGGAGAGTTGGCTAACCTACAAGTTGGGAAAGATAGGTGCATAATTTAGAAAAGGATTCCAGAGTAAATCAAAGTGTCTGGAGCACCAGAGAGATGAGAGAAATACCCGAGCTAGGGGTTTAGTCATGAATTCAATCTCGAAGGCTTCACCGCTAGTCCCCATCTCTAAAGGTTGTACTACAACAGGAAAAGGGTATGGCTCACCCATGGCTACAGAAGTTGCATGGGCATGAGTTGCTTCATAAATATTAGCTGTGGATATAGGGATGGTCGCCGTCTGCTCTTGAGAAGTATGAATAAGTGTTTGGTGCTGACCCAAAGTGCTTGGACTAGCAAGAGCTTTGGCTGCAGCATCGATGGCTTCCTTCTCCCTCTCTTCTCTAAGGATCCTCTGCCTACAACCAAAAAGTCTATATCTTCAAGACTGAAATAAGTAGCCTTTAGTTTCTCCCCAGATCGCGTATCCTTGGCCTTCTCAAACCTGACCAATACCTCCTTCCAAACCATAACAAGAGTCCAGGGATAGTATTACCAAGCCATTTCAAGCTACCTTTTTTCATCACATAGCTAGTATAAAGATGAAGCACACTAGCGTCCATTTGGCTTATTGCATTGTCGTATTCCGATCACAACTCTGTAAGCTTTGACTTAGTGCTTAAATGCTCGATTTCCTCTGCCAGTTTGTCGAATGCATCCTTTTCCTTCTCTTTCACCAACCACACATTCTCCTCACAAAGACGAGTGAGCTCAGTGGCCTTCTCGGTAATGATAGTAGCATAATCATTAATAGTTTGGTTTTAAGATTTAATGGTGTTTTCTGCTTCGATAAGTTGCTCTTTTAGCTTTTCGGATTCACTATGAGCATCTTTGAGTTGATCCTTTATCACGATAATGGCTCTATCGTGAGCCCGGCTTGCCTCTGTCAGCAACTTATCACTGGCAGCCTTTCCTTTTAGGGTTGCGTCCCTCTTAGTCTTCAACTGGACTATCTCATCATTACGATCTTTGATCACCTTAGCATGGTCTTCCCTTTCAGCCTCAAATGAGAGGATCTCCTGATAATTAATATGATTGTTTCAAAAGGTCTTTCACTAAATGTTGCATGTCACACCCGGCTTCCAAGTGCTCGTGGACTGTCTCTAGATTGTTGAGGGAAGTGGCCCTATAAAGGGGCTTTATTTTCTTGTCAAACTCGACTCCCTTCAAGAATTGATTTGGAAAGGTAGCTTGAAGCATGGGTGGACCCAGCAGAAGCACAAACTTTTCAGTTTGTCAGGAAGTAGTGGGTGCCATTGCAACAGTTGTAATCCAAGAGGGTGGAATTGTTGGTATTTAAGCAGTCCGAGCATGTGGGGGAGGAGTAATCGATAATGAGGGCCGGCGGAAGTCGTGAAATTCTCTCCAATGCTTTTATGCACCACTAGGGCACTGCTCTCGTCATCTCGTTTTCCCTTCTTTCCCCTCTCGCTCCAAACGGCGAGCCTCATCCTCCTTTCTTTCCCTTCTTTCCTCATCCATTTCACGAGGAGGGCGGTGAGCTGGATCAGAAGTTTAACTTTTGCGGGAGCTGGTGTCTTGATGTAACTGATGGTATAACCCACGTCCTATGGTTACCTAAAACGAAAACAAGAATGAAGTTAATACTCGAACTTAGGAACTTAACGCGATGCACAGATGTGTGGTTGTGATCCTAAAGTGAAGTGTGTAGTGCAGATGACCCCCTATATACTCTACCAACTGTATCGACATGGTTTAAGGGTCAGAGTCATTTCATCACTGCTTACAAATGCGCTTGAGGAAATGTTAATCTCTAAGCCAATCTCAACTATCATTTCTCTAATGGAGATATCCCTATGTTCATCTATATAGATGGTGACATCTCTTATGAAATCGGAAGTAAACGACTCTCCAGCTAGGGTCCCGGTAGCTTGACATTCAACAGACTGTGGGGTCTCGGCAGTAGTTGTCCTTGAGGAGGAGAAATCATGAGTTCGGGGCTTAATGGTTTAGTAGTTAACAAATCTAAGGAAGGTAGCTTAGAAAGATCATGACTCATTCCCGACGACTCGTTGAAAGATTCAACTCTTTCTACGGAGATGTGAAAGTCGCTAACATCACCGTCTGACCCCTCTTCCTCTCTTTCCTCAAACATAAGCTGCTTCCAATCTCTTCTTCAAAACATTTCGTCTTCTTCTTCGAAAATAGGAGACATCCTATGGGTCTCATCTTTGTCCCTCATAATGTCCTCTCCGGAGGGTATGTCTATGTTAGCTCTAGGAATCTCTTCAGGTTGTGCTTCCTCTGATGGATCATCCATGTCTTCTTGAGCCTCCTTGTCAGAGTCACGAGCGTAGGTTAAGGAACGAGTATGTCTTATAGGGCCACTCGAAGTTAGGGATCATCATCTAAAGCAAAGCTATCAGGATGGAGCAAGCCGAACTCTTAGAGATTCTCATCGTTAGAAGAAACTCTACTGAGCGCTCGGAGGCCTTTGTAGCCTTGAGAGTTTCAAGCACTGCTTTAAGCTCGTCGTTGCTTTATCGCTTTAAGATGACTGTAACAAAACATATGAAAAGTTATGAATTTGAAAAATCATTCAGAATGGCAAACACCAGTGAATCAAGACTTACCTCCAAATAGCCAAAAGCGGTTGAAGCCCTCTGGGCGCCTAACAAAGAAAAACTCATTCTTGAAAGCTAAATTCTTGTTATGGAGGTCTTCTATTAGCTTACATCCCCTCCAGGCTTCGATAATTATAAAAGATGGGCAGTCCTGCCTTCTCTTGAAGTGTAAAAGAAATACTATCTCATTTAGCCTTGGAGGATGCTGGTGTCTTCGTATGAATAGAATATATGAGGAACTTAGGAGCACATAGCCGTTGGGATGGATTTGAAATGGTGCAATTCTAAATCTTGAAGCACCAATGCCAAGAAACGGTTGAATGGCACTACTGGACTACTCAAGCACATGTATTGATTACAAGAAATAAAACCTTCAAATTCAGCTCGAGTGGGCTAACAAACGTCACCCTTGAGGATGTCGTGCTATATGCATATATTCCCAAGCATCTTAGTTGTCAGAATTGAGGGCGCTTGCTCTAGGGGATCAATTAGAATTGTCAGTCCAGGAGGCAACGGTCAATTATAGGTCCAACTAGAACTAGCGAACCATAGGAATCTGAACCTAAGGTTGACTTGGTCCCACAGGAATGAATGGAGAAACAAGGGTAGCTATTGACTAAGCTACTAAAGGCGTGGACAATCCACCAATAGACTTGCGATGTATCGACTGGCAGTGTCATTTTAGATAATATAACTTGTTGATCACGGGCAGATACGTTTTATTTTTATTAGGATCCCCATGTAATTAACGCTTGAAATCCAAAGGAAGTTAGCGTGTGCTGATCAAACGGATTCCAAGTGTTGATCGGGGCAGATGCAGTGTGTTATCTATATGGGATGATTCTAGTGTCCCAAACACTACGAATGGACCATCCTGTGTAGATAGCAGCTCATATTGGAAAAAACGGTATGTGTCATCCTTCAAAATCACTTTTTCTATATTTACCCGTTATCAATCAACGATTGATATCGGATCCATTGTCCGAAGTGGCATGGAAAATTCTTTCTTTTTCAAAGACACTAGATGTACAGAAATGTAATGCAATGGAGCTATCTGATATATCCGAATCTATAGTGAACTGTTATATCGAAAGTTGATCCAACTTAGTTAATTTCATGGATAGTGATGCCTAAAATTAGGAAATGTGTTTCTCTAAAGTCACACACATCCAACATGAGATCAAATTCCAACTACATCACTAGATAATCATATTCAATTTCAACCATCTCCATTTCCAAATTGCAATCAACTAGAATAGATCATCATCTCTATCACCACCAAAGCATTAATCACTATCACTAATGCCAACCTTCAAATCAAGGTAAAAAGCAATCTTGGCCTAGGGTTTGTACTTAAATCGAGTCCGAATCTTCCATGTAGCGGCTATAGCGGCTTGATCGAACGATGATAAGTGAAGCGAGGAGGTGACAGATCTTGGTGGCGAGGTGGGAAGATGAACGATAATCGGTCTCAGGCTTGAATTGGTAGTAATGGAACTTGAATCAGTTGAAGAAAATATAGGCTCGGGTTGAAAATGAACAAGTGATGAGTGGCTACATGAAATGATATAAGTAAAGGAAAATCTCTGAAAATTTGCTAAGTCCTTAATTCGGGAGGAATTGTCACCCTTAGTTTGGCACCAAATTTACTTCCTTAACTAGGGTCAACTCCAACTCCTCACAAAGAAACTACATGCCGACCTAAGGCCTTGCATAAATTTCGGAGCAGAGATTGCATTGTCAGTATAGGAAATTGAAATTCAAATTGAAATCATTATGAATAACCAGTCATAAGTGAACCAATTGAAAACAACATCTTGAAACGGAGTCCAACGGTTAATTGAAATTCATAAGATAGCAGTTCAGAATTTATCTTTTTCAGAGCACACTTTGTTTTCAATGAAAGCAAACTCTAGGGGCAAATGTTAACTAGGTTTTTTAGCAAGCAGAAGTAAATAGGAATTAGAATGTTGATATGAAGACTAAACAACTTGAAACTTGGCAAAGATACATAGAAGGACTAAAGGAAGAGCTCTTGAAAGTGGACTCAAAAAAGGCTAAGTACCTTATTCAGCTAGAATTAAAACCCTTAATTTGGTACCGAATCTGAATGCCCAACCTTTGCATATCCATACTCTTGGCAAGTAATCTCCTAGTCCTCCTATGCATATTTGTGAAGTTTCGTAGATTTTCAGAGAGCCCATCATTAAGAATAAAGACGTGATGATCTAACCCATAGGATAGCCCAATTCAGGAAAGAAGGAAATTCAATACTTGTCAACAACCTACCAAATTGCATGGAAGATTCTAGATGAAGCAAGGAACTCGGCCCAAAAGGACTTGACCATCCTATGGCTAAGGATTAGATTCGTTATCGAATTTAATGGATTAATTCAGCATCGAATTCAGCCCTCAACTCAGGGAGTCGCTATATTTCTTGTGTTGTCTTGAGATGATTTCTAGACTTCATTGGTAGCGGGTTTCTGATCTAATATGACTTCTACCACTATAATACAAACCAAAGAGCAACTAAGAGAGGATTGGGATTCTGCTATCACTACGCAGGATCTCCATCTATTCTACAGCTCTTTTCTTTACACCATAGTCATCAAGGCAGCTACTCTAGGAAATTTTAGGATTTAGAATTAGTCTAATCCCTGTGCTTGTGACTAATTCTTTCTCAGTCACCTTGTAATCTCATTCCAGCTAGATCAAGCCAACAATCAAAGATATAAATTGGACATAAACTTAGTTAACAATCAAACTGCTATAAAAATCCTAATGTCTCATTTAAATCCTTGATGATGATACAACCTAAGTTGGAATTTGGAATTGATACTTTTTGTAAAATGACATATTTGAGTAAATATGACAATTTTGGAACGAGGATTTAATTAACCTAACTTATCGATAAATTAAAAAGTGAATATGATTTTTGAAAGGGAATATGTTTTGAAAGTGAATATAGTTTTGAAAGTGAATATGATTCCAAAAGTGGTATGGTTTGAAATCGAACATGATATTTTGATATTAATTATGAAATGGTTTTGAAAATGTAAAAGAACCATCCGGTGTGAAATAAACGTTTGGTTGTTAAAGAGATCGGGATCGGATATTGTCATACTCTCTGCCAATACCGAAAACCACTTTAGCAACTGTGTACGTGGTGGAGATTCCAGAAATGAAGTAGGATGGTTTGGCGAACGATTCTGTATGAGGTATTCACGTGACCCTGACTCCCGTAAGTCAGCTTGATGTGGCTAAAACAGGAGCTATGCCGGGCCAAGTGAGGTCACTCCTCCTATCGAGCACATTTCTTCGGTACCATTCTATTACTTTGTGATTGATTTGGTGGCCACCCCTTGATTTTGATTTGGGAGTGTGTTCCGAGGTGGGCGGTAGTAGCTGCTATGCGTTACCACCAGTCCGGATCCGCAATTGGTATATCTACCCTGGCATTGCCTCGAGTGCCATGTCGCATGCCCTATCGCGCCTTCTACGAGTTTGTTTTGTACCCCACCTATGGAGTGCCCTCTGACATCCCTCCAGTTTACGGAGGAATTACGGTACTGTATAGACTATGGGAATATATAAAAATTTGTTAAGGGGGATATGGGTAACGCCTTAACGCTATTTTAATACTTTACTTTACTGTAGACATATTGTAATAGTGTATTGTACTACATAATAGATAGTTTAACGGATCCTTAGGAGATGGAAATCCCGAACATTTCTTAAGTTATTGCACTCACGTTAGACACTGGATAGGAGAAGTCAAACCCCGTAAACATCTCTGATGCCGTCACACTCATATTTACCATTGATTTAGCTTACATAAGATCTTTTAGTTCTAACTCGAGTGTTTTGTCTTTTCAATTCACTCGGGTCAGTCTAAGCTTTTCAGTTTATCGAAGACTACTTTCTAGAGGATGAAGACGAAGATTTATACTATTATCTTTTATTATATTTATTACATTGCATCATGTGGTTCCGCTGCATTTATTTATTTCTTCCTGTTTTATGTAACTCTGATTTTGTGTTGTAAAAGAATAATCAAATGTATTTATAAAACAGCTTCATGAAATGGTATTTGATTATTATATTTTGTCATTCCGCTGCAAGATTCTATTTTTGTTTCCTTTCTTTCTCTGCTTTTTCTTATTTACCCCATAATAATCTGCCCTTTTGAATGGTTTGAGGCTGGCGTGTGTGGTTTATTGTCGATTTAAATCGTCTAAAAAGGCAGGTCGTTACAGTTGGTATCAGAGCTTTGGTTTTGCGATAACCTTAGCTTTGTGGGGCCTGACTCATATAGAATTATGGTAGTAATATCCTACAATGAGTCGCTGAGTGTATATATATGAGAGAGCATATTTGTTAGTGTTATGAAGGGTTTTGTATTGTGTGAATTTGTTCCATTTAGTATTTAAAAATTCTGGTCGGTACATAGGACATTATGGCATGATAGGGATTTCTAAACACTTAATAGGACAGACCGACACAATATTGTTTTGAAATATAGGTAAATGAAATAATTTTGCTTATTATATATTATGTATATAAAATAATAAATTTTATAAATGATATATTTGGTTGTGATATATTGGTTTGTTAGGTAGTGAAATTTTATAAATATTGTTTGAAAAATAGTATTTACAAATAAAGTAAATATAAATTGGAAGTTTAGAACTAAAGTTCCGGTATTTTTTGAAACTTTCTTTCGAAAGATTTTGGAATATAATATTAGCAGTATTTAGAAGTATTTTTTGATATAAATATTTCAAGATGATTTGAAAGGAATGTTTAAAAAGAAATTTTTAAAGGAAAGAAGTTCTGTACTCCCCTCTCTGTCGCTGGAAAATAATTTTGATGATGAGTGCACGCATCATCGATGTTCATTTTCGAGTTTCAAAGTGGGAAGACCGTGGTAGTAATTTTACTTCACAATTGTTTGATAAATTAATCTTGATTTTGAATTCCAAATATGATTTGATATATAAAAAGGATATGATTATATATATTACTTTGAAATAATTGAGATGGAACCCGGTTTTTTAGCTCTTAAGATTCTGTAAATTAGAAATTAAAACAGTTATAATGGATGGAATCTTGACCATATTAATAATTGGAAACTTCTAAAATGAAAATAAGAAGTTTGATATTAAAATGATTAATGAAATAGATAAGAAACTGAAATTTTGAAAATTGTAAATAAAAAGGAAATGAAAATGAGAAATGGTAACTATTGAACATTTTGTTAACTAAATATATAAGAGAAACTTGGGTAATATTCAATTGCATTCTAAAAGACATATACATAACTTACCAAAATGTAAAATGTTGTAATGTTAAATAGGATATGTAATAGAATATTGTACAAGTAAACTTTAGTAAATGAAAATGTTCAATGGAATTACTTCTATGAATAAGAAATTCTAATGTTATAAATTGTTATAAACTGAAGTTAATAGTTGAAAGGCTACTAATTAAATGTAATAAAAGTGAATAATGTAGGAAAAATGATTATAAACTTAGGTTAACATTTTTTGGCTATTTATAATCAAATTTAATGGTAAAGAGGAATACTGTAAGTAAATAATTATAAGCTTGAATTAATACTGAAGCCATTTATAATTAAAATGAGTACTATATAGATTGAATGATCATAACTTCAGAAACCATTGAAATGATTCAGAAATGGAGTTAATATTCAATAATACTATATATAGAAAAATGAATGTGAATGTAAAGACCCGCCTTTTTTGGACAGTTTAAATCGACAAATCAAACACACATGCCGATTCTAAACCATTCAAAAGGGCGGATGGTTAATGGGGTTAAATAAGAAAAGAAAAGAAAGAACAGAAACAAACTCTGAATCTCGCAACGGAAGGAACAAGATATAATAATAAAATAACAGTTCATGAAGCTGTTAAATAAATAAATTTTATTATTATTATACATCATAAATCAGAGTTACATACATATCAGAGATAATACAATAATGTAGCGGAAAAATAATACAGTAGTAGAATACAATGATATAATACCAAACTTCGTCTTCGTCCCCCAGAATAGATCTTCAACCTTATCTGAAATGCTCAGGCTGACCCGAGCGTAATGAAAAGACAAAACACTCGAGTCAGGACTAAAATATCTCATGTAAGTCAAATCGAATAAGAAATATGAGTGTGACGGCGTCAGAGATGTTTACGGGGTTTGACATCTCCTATCCAATGTCAACGTGAGTGCAATAACTTAAGAGATGTTACGGGATTTTCCATCTCTCAAGGATCCGTTAAACTATCTACTATGTAGTACAATACGCTATTATAATATGTCTACATTAAAGTAAAAGTATTAAAATAGCGTTAAGTCATGGCCCATTCCACCCTTAACACATTTTATTCCCAAGAGTATATACAAGACCGTAGTTTCCCCAAAACCGGAAGTCACCAGAGGGCAATCCATATACTAAAGGTACAAACCAAAATCGTAGTGGTCGCGAATAGGATAATCAGTATGACAAGGTACATGAGGCAATACCAACTAGGATACTAGTAGTTGCGTGATCCGGACTGATGTTGGGCATAGCAGCTACTACCCCAACACCGCGAAACAACACTCCTAAATCAAGGGGTGCACCCAAATCGAATCACAAATGTAATAGACATGGTATCGAAGAAGTGTGTCCGCTAGAGGTGGCGAACCTCAATGGCCCGGCGCGGCTCCTGTTTTAGTCATGTCAGGGGTCATCCAATATCGTTCTCTTTCTTCAATCAACGCGTTCATCAAACCATCCACTTCGTTCTGGATCAACACTCCGCGTATACTAGTTATTAAAGTGGTTTTCGGTATCGACAGAGAGTATGTCCATATCCGATCCCGGTCTCTTTAATAACTACGTATTACTACACTGATGGCTCTTTTACATTTTCAAAATCAATTCATAATTGATTATCAAAAATATCATATTCGCTTCAAAAATAAAAGCCATTTCAAAATCATCATATCTACTCAAAGTATACGATTTCATTTCAAAATCATTTCGCCTCAATATCTCATTTCGTTTTCAAATCATTTCGAATTTCAATTTAGGTTGCAACTTCATTTAACCCAATTCGTATTTAAATTCGAGATTTAAACATAAACAATTCACCTTATTTACCAGCTTGAAAATTTTAGAAAATAGTTTTAAGTAGTTTAAATAATCAAAATAGTTAAAGTAGTTTAATAGAAAATATTTAAATAGTTAAAAATAGTTTAATAGAAAATATTTAAATAGTTTAATCGAAAATAATTTGAATATAAAAATGGTTTATATAGTAAAGCAGTTTGAAAATCAAAATAATTTCAATATTTAAAGAATATAGATTTTAAATCATTCATACTAAAATATTCATTAAAACAATTCCAAAGTCAAACCGGTCAACTTCCCAATTTCCTACCCAAATCAATTCCAATTTCCATTTCGATTTAATCGATTCAATTCCGATTTCAACTCGAATAAATTTTGATTCTATATAAATTTCGATCCCAATAAACAAATTCCGTTCACCTTCAATTTCCAATTTCAAATCAGTTTCCAATTCCAAATTAATTTCCAATTCCAATCCCAATTCCAAATGAATTTAAATTTCAATTCCAAATTAATTTAAATTCCAATTTCAAATTAATTTCCAATTTCAATTCCAAATCCAATTTCAAAATATCGATTTAAACATTAAATCAAATTTACTTTCAATACCAAATTTTTGAATCCAAATTTCAATTCTAAACTCAAACCTGAAATATCATTTCATATAAATTTTCCTAGAAATATTCAAAGTTCGAATAAAAGTCCAATCTTTAAAACAAATCAACTTCCGAAAATTTATGCCGTATTTCAATTTTTAATTAAAAAACTAAACTTCGATTAATTAAACAATTTCGTTTATCAAGTTTAAATTCCAACATTTCAAGCTCCAATTCAAAATAATTCAATTTCCATAATTTGGATTTTTTCTCTTAAAATCAATTCATTTAAATAATTTCAAAACAACTTTTAAAATCAATTAATTTAGCCAACCCGGTGTCCGTATATAATTTTCTATCCTATGGCCAAGTGATTATTTATTTCAGTTAAATGTTAGGGATGAATATATATCACTTAACCGATCACAGTGTCATATGTATCACAGGATATATATAAGCAAATAAACATCCAAACAATTAAATATCAACCAATAGCATCCATCGAAATAAATCATCCAATAGACAATACAATTCACAGCAATTTCATAGTTATCAATATCAGGTAATTTAATCGCAATTAAATTTTAATTTCAATTTGACTGTCAATTTTTAATTTCTAACATTAAATTCGATGACAATCTATATGACAATTAAATTTTATCAAACAGCGACAAATAAAATCGTAACACTTCATAATGTCAAATTTAACTAGCATAAAGATATTTAGTACGTTGTGAGCGTTATAAAACACTCACTTTGGTTTTCTGTTGTCGCCGAGACGTTCCGGTTTGGAACTAAAACTGGACGACGCCCAACTTTAGCCCAAATTTCCACCGTCTCCAAATCCATCCAAACTAGTTTCATTTCGAAGCTCTTGTCATTTCGATCGCAATGCAAAAAGTTTCGTTCCAATCGGACCTCGTATGAAAAAGTTATGCTATTTTAAAGTTTGTACGAATTATATAATATAATAATTCAATTTCTATTTTTATTTTCTAACCCTAAAAGCAAATCTGGCCATTGATTTCTGCTCCATCAGATCTGGGCTGTTGGTATCCTTCTTCCTCCATCAGGTTTGCACGTTCAAACCTAACCCATAGCCGCCGTCTCTTTATCAATTTTCGCGACCACCTCGACGACTTCCAGAACGATCAGCTAGCGTCACCACGAAGCCCATCACCAGAGCTACCAACGCCGTGAACCATAGCAAGCTCGGCCACCCCCTCTGCCTCGAAATGCGTGAAAAACGCATCAGCTTCAAGCACGATTTCCCGTTGATCCGTTGCTTCGTTTTCGATCATCTCCGTATGGATTTGAAGCTCTCATCGTCCTCTACAACTTTGTAGTTGACGACTTTTGCTAATTCTTTATGGATTGGAAGATATTAGAGGAGAAATAAGATGCATTTCTAGCCATTGATAGGAAAGTGGCGGCTAAGGGCTGAAACCCTAGTTCTTTTGCAAAATGAAATAAGTGAGGGGCTTTTTATAGAAAAATACGTGACACTATTCACCCGAAATTTTCCGAACTCCAAACGAAGCGTGCCGGCTGGCGTTTCTAAGGTTTACCCCACGTTCCGAACGCAATGGAACATGTTTCGGAGGCTAATTCGGTCATCTGTGCGAGTTACGGAGAAAACGATCAGTTTTAAATTAAACCGATTTAAACCGATTTTGATGCGTTTTGGCTTGCCCCGGACAAACGGTAACTCCGATTGACACGAAATTTGAAACCATACAATAATATCACATTACGGATCCGATGAAACTGGTTTCGTCGAAATCCGAGACTTTTTGAAAAATGACTATTTTCTCTCGCCGAATTAATATTAAAAACAATTCGATGCGTTTCGAGCTGCCACGGTCAAATGATAACTCCGATTGCTACGAAAATTGAAATCCGATAATAACAAACTATTACGGATCCAATGGAACTAGTTTCGTTCAATTCTGAGACTGTTCGAAAATTGGCTATTTTTCAGTCGATAATTAAATATTAAAATATTCAATTTTCACAAATTAACTTTAAATTCAATTTTAAAAGTTCTATAACATTACTATACTCCAATATGATAAGATAAAATTTTACAAATCATTTTCAATCATATTCAACTCGATTTTCAATTATTTCTGAAATTTAACTTATTAAATTATCGATTTAATTGTCTAATTAAATCCAATATTCGAAAAATAATTTATTCGACTGTTTAATTTCAATTTAAAATTCCCAATTTTAAATTATTAACTTTTAAATCAAATTTCAATTGTTTACAAATTCCATTTTTAATTTCACAGTAATTAACAATCTTTTACAATGCAATTTTCCATTATAAATCCAATATAAAAGATTATATTAGATTCCACGTTCAATTATATTGTAATTCAAATTCAAGTTATTTAATTCCAAATGAATTATTTTATTTCGATTTACACTTTCATTATTGAATCAACCATTTACTTATACATTATTATCAATAGTTTATAATTCATTTACTTTCATTTTCTTCAACTATCATCTTATTTAAATTCACAGTAATATTAAATTACATTCATTTACGTTGATTTCCATATTATAACTTCAATATTAAATGTAACATTTTATTTATTTCGTTGCTTACAATCAAATTCAATTCAATTCAATTACTTGTTACATTCAAATTTAAATCTTTACTTACGTTCAATTACAAGTTAACATCTTTATTAAATTTACAAATAAGTTATTTCATAATTCAGTTTTGTATTTTAACTTGTAATTCACATTTAACAACACAAAATTTTATTTCCTTCGGATTTTTATCAAAATTTTCATTTTAATTCGTATTTTTAAAGTGTTAAAAATACGGGTTGTTACAGTGAAGAAGAATGAACGTGAAAAAGAAATAATCTATAAATGCTGAATTGAATTGTAAAGAAACTTACCTAATAATGTTTATCCAATAATTGAAAAGAAAAAAATAACTTATTTAAGCAATGAATGTAAGGTAATGAAATGAAAGAAATGGCATTATACGAATAAAGAAGAAATGAACTTTTAGTAAGTAATAATGAATGTGAATTAATGAAAATAAACATTATATGAATGAGAAAGAAAGGTAAAGGATGAGGAGAAAAAAAGGGAAATCAAACTAAATAGTAAATGTGAAGTAAACTGAAATAAAATGTACACAATACTTCAATAATTGATTCATTTATGATCTAAATGAATTGAAATGGATATAACTTATGTAAGTAAAGAATGTAAATTAATGAAATAAGCCTTACATGAATGAATGAAAATTTTGTAAGTAATGAATGTGAATTAAAGAAAATCATTGTATATAAAATAAATGAACAATAAATGATGTGAAAAGATAAATAGAATAAACTTAAAAATGTGTTGAATTCTTTGTTTGTTGGGCTTATGGATTGGTTGGGAAAGGATACTTCTATTTTGTATAGAGATATATAACTAATCTATAAAGATTTATCTACGACTGTTGAGTGTATGGTTTACTTTATAGTTTATTTATCATTTTATACGATTGGAAGTTCTGAACCCGAACAAACCCTTTGTTTTGGTTGCTATGGATGGACGATTGATTTCGTGGTTGAAATTATGTTTGTACTGTTTATTTGCAAATGATTATTGTTATGTTGTGATGTTTGTTGTTATTTATTGAAACAACTTAAATATTTCACTTTTATATAATTATTAACTCTTTTGGGTTATATAAGTGAGATACATGTTATGGAAGCAATAGCTACTGCTTTTGGTTTCATAAATTAAGTGTTGTTTGCCCGATAAATATGTACGTTTTTGGATTGCGGTTTTCTAGCGATATTATATTGTTCTCCCATGGTTTGGGTTATATTATTTTGAAATATGATATATATTGTTATTATTGATATTATTATTTCTCACAGACCTCTCCGTACAAAGGAGACTCTGCAAAATTTTCCGTAAATTTTGGACTTAGAAAATTTTGTGAAATGTTTTCCAAACTTTTGTTAACTTGAATATAAAGGATTTGATTATTATAAATTGATATATTTTATTTAAATTATTTAATTATGTAAATTAATTGTTTATAAATTTAATATTTTGAATAAGATATATCGATTACTTAATTCCTTCTTTCCCCTTCTTTTCCCTTTTCGAGGACGAAAAGTTTTGAGTGGGGGAGAGTGTAACGACCCATAATTTTCGATAATTAAAATTAGTTAATTTAATAAAGATTTTGGGATTTAATATTGGGAGAAATAAAAATTTGTGATTTAATAATAAGAATATAACGGGAATGCAATGTAATAGTATTAATTTAAGGTAATTGATAATTGCTTTAAATTGATTAAAAATTTATAATTGGTTATAGATTGTAAATTAATTGTAATAATGTGTGTGTTAATTTATAATTGGATTTAAAGAGTAATGGAAAATTTAAATGTTGATTAATTAATGAAATAATGTGTAATAAATTGAATTAGGTAGAATTAGTATAGTGTAAGTTGTTATAACATTTGTTTGTAAATAATAAACTTACAAATGTTATTAAATGTAAAATGGCGACAATTGTTATTTGTTACCAATTTAATTAATCAATTACAAATAAATGTAAATAAATGTTACATTAATGTGAGTTAATACAATAACTGCAAATTGGGAATGTAATAAAATGTACAGAAATGTAAGTTACATTCATAAGCCAATAATTGAATTAATAAAAGAGTAAACAAAAGATAAATAAATTTATTGGGATCTTAAATTATAATAATATTGAAAAATTCAATGTAATTGAAATATTGCAACTAATATGGTGAAGGATGATAATTGGAAAATATAAATAAAAACCAATGTTAACTATGTCTATAGAGTAATGAATGATGAAATAAAAAGATTAAAATAAAATTAAATCAATTTATTGGAATTAAATTATAATTAATTGGAATTTATTTACAGTTGGAACTGAACATTGTAATTTGTGTAATATTCAACACTGAATTAATATGTAAATTTTCTTTAAGTTATTATAAATGTCTAAGTAATCAAAAATGATGAAATTTGTTAGTTTATAAATATTGAATTAAAAAGTGATTAATCAATTTAATATTAATTTATTTAATTAAAGTGAAAATAGCCATTTTGGCTACTATCTTGGATTTCGACGAAACTAGTTTCATCGGATCCGTAACAGTGAATTATTGTAAGGCTTCAAGTTTCGTAGCGATTGGACTTGTCATTTGATCGTATGGACTCGAAACGCGTAGAAATCAATTTAATTAAATCCAATTGAAATCAATTTGAAATAAGCTGATTTTAAGCTAACTTATTTATACGATAGAATTAGGACTTGAAACCTGTTCTATTGAGTTTAAAAATATTGAAAACATCTATTTTGATATATGGGATGACCCACTTTCATTTCGGAAACGAAATGGGCTTTTCGGATCGTTATTGTCAATTCGAGCCAATTCAATATGTTATTCTCTCTTATCGGGCTTTGTTAATATAAATAGACTTTGTTTCTCAAGCCCTAACAGTCTTTCAGTCTATTCTATACGTACATCAACTTCTGTTTGTTCCTTCTTCAATGGAAAAAGCAAATTCAAATTGCAAACCCTCAATCAAATTCCAAAATCAATTTCAAATTTTAAATTCCCCTAACCCTATCATATTATATATCTGTTCGAAGCTCTCGATGAGCGCAAGTCAAATCTACAGTTTGTTTTCGATTTGGGTTCATGTGTGGCCAGGATTGGGTGATTAATTTTTGGCCGTTCGTTGTGTCGTGATCAACTTCGACGGATCATTGAATCGTGGGCACCATTGCGTGGAGAGGAACAAGTGGAGCGCATCCGTGTGGTTGGTTTGGCGAATTAATGGTTGGATTGGGCTTGAAAATTCACCTAGGGTTTAGTGGTGCATGGCGGTGACTGAGAAAAGGAGCTCTGATCGGGGGTCTCGTGTTGCAAGGCATCGGTGGGTGAGGTGCATGGTGGAGGCGCCGGCTGCGATGGCCAGGCGTGGGCGAATGGAGGGGCCGGAGGTGTTTGGGTTTACGTGCGATTGATCTGAAGAGGCCGTGTCCGATTGCCAGGGAGCATGACAAGATAGTGACGTGGCGCATTGTGTAGGTAACGTATTTCTTTGTATATTTTATTTTATTTGTTTCAATTTAAATCATATAACTTTTAATCGTCATATCTTTCACGTACGAGGTCCGCTTCATGCGCGGTTTGTTCTGCTAGGATCGTATCGAAATTTTAGACATTTTTGAAACTGGTTTGGAAGAATTCAAAGATAGCTCAAATTTTGGCCCTATTTCGGATTTCTAATCGATTTGAAATCAATGGTGAGTGTTTTGGCCCACTCACAACTACTAGATTATCTTATGTTGGTTAAATTAAATATATGATGTGATTACAAATTAATTGATTAATGTTCGGTATGTTTAAATTGTCATTCTAGTTAAATTTGACTTTTATTGCATTTTTCCCATCGTTTAATTTAATATTAAATTTAATTGTCAATTTAATACTTGTTAATGAAAACCAGTTATCTATTGATGTTTATTGGTTGATGTGGATAATGATTGTGATGGATGTTTGATTGTTGATATTTGATGACTAGATGTTGTATTTTATATTGTTATAACACTGCAAGTTCCCTATGGGTTGAAATGATACATACCCGAATGACCTATAGATTAGGGAAAAATCGTTACGGTTTGGAAAGATAGACTCGAACGATTTTATGGATTTTTGTTAAATTCGGGATTGCTGTTTGAAATGATATATAACCGTAAAATTTTAAATTTCGGATTAAAATGATAAATATTCGTATCACTTGACCCTAGGGTAGAAAATTATATACGGACACCGGATTGGTCAAACTAAATGATTTTTGAATCATTAAATTTAAAATTCAGTTAACTGGCATTTTGAAATAGAAATTGATTTATAAACTGAATTATTTTCGATAATCCAAGCGTTAATGCTCAAATTGGAATGGATTTAATGAATTGTTCAAAGGATTTAAATTGGAATTTCAAAGTTGAAATGTCAAATATAAATGAATTTATCGGAAATGAGTTATTGAAATTTTTGGATATAACTTTGAAATCTATTTAAATTAATTTTAACTATTTTAATGAATTTAAACTATTTTAATCAATTTAAAACTATTTTTAATTTATTTCAATCTATTATAACCTATTTAATCCAATTTAATCTATTTCACCTATTTTTAAACTATTTAAATTTATTTAATCTATTTTAAATCTATTTAATATAATTTAAATCTATTTAATCTGTTTTAAATTTATTTAATTTATTTAATCTATTTAAAATATACTTAATATAATTTAAATCTATTTAATCTATTTAAATCATTTTAAAATCTAATTAAATCTAATTTAAATCTATTTAAACTATTTTACTATTTTAAAACTATTTTAATCTATTTTAAACTATTTTAAAGCTGTTAAAACTATTTATGACTATCTAAACTATATAAAAAAAATCAGACTGCGTGAAGTTGAAGTATTTATATTTAAATCCTTGATGTTGATACAACCTAAGTTGGAATTTGGAATTGATACCTTTTGTATAATGACATATTTGAGTAAATATGATAATTTTGGAACGAGGATGTAATTAACCTATCTTATCGATAAATTCAAAAGTGAATATAGTTTTTGAAAAGGAATATGTTTTGAAAGTGAATATAGTTTTGAAAGTGACTATGATTCCAAAAGTGGTATGGTTTGAAATCGAACATGATATTTTGATATTAATTATGAAATGGTTTTGAAAATGTAAAAGAACCATCCAGTGTGAAATAAGCGTTTGTCGTTAAAGAGACCGGGATTGGATATTTTCAAACTCTCTGCCAATACCGAAAACCACTTTAACAACTGTGTACGTGGTGGAGATTCCAGAAATGAAGTAGGATGGTTTGGCGAACGATTCTGTATAAGGTATTCACGTGACCCTGACTCCCGTAAGTCAGCTTGATGTGGCTAAAACAGGAGCTAAGTCGGGCCAAGTGAGGTCATTCCTCCTATTAGGCACATTTCTTCGGTGACGTTCTATTACTTTGTGATTGATTTGGTGGCCACCCCTTGATTTTGATTTGGGAGTGTGTTCCGAGGTGGGCGGTAGTAGCTGCTATGTGTTACCACCAGTCCGGATCCACAATTGGTATATTTACCCTAGCATTGCCTCGAGTGCCGTGTCGCATGCCTTATCGTGCCTTTTACGAGTTTGTTTTGTACCACACCTATGGAGTGCCCTCTGATAGCCCTTTAGTTTACGGAGGAATTACGGTACTGTATAGACTATGGGCATATATAAAAATGTGTTAAGGAGGATACGGGTAACGCCTTAACGCTATTTTAATACTTTACTTTACTATAGACATATTATATTAGCGTTTTGTACTACATTGTTGATAGTTTAACGGATCCTTAGGAGATGGAAATCCCGAACATCTCTTAAGTTACCGCACTCACGTTAGACACTGGATAGGAGATGTCAAACCCCGTAAACATCTCTGACGCCGTCACACTCATATTTACCGTTGATTTAGCTTACATAAGATCTTTTAGTTCTAACTCGAGTGTTTTGTCTTTTCAATTCGCTCGGGTCAGTCCGAGCTTTTCAGTTTATCGAAGACTGCTTTCTGGAGGAAGAAGACGAAGATTTGTACTATTATCTTTTATTATATTTATTACATTGCATCATGTGGTTCCGCTGCATTTATTTATTTATTCCTATTTTATGTAACTCTGATTTTGTGTTGTAAAAGAATAATCAAATGTATTTTTAAAACAGCTTCATGAACTGTTATTTGATTATTATATTTTGTCATTCCGCTGCTAGATTCTATTTTTGTTTCCTTTCTTTCTCTGCTTTTTCTTATTTACCCCATAACAATCCGCCCATTTGAATGGTTTGAGTCTGACGTGTGTGGTTTATCGTCGATTTAAATCGTCCAAAAAGGCAGGTCGTTACAGTGACTGATATGGCTAAAAATAAAACAAATTGGATATGCAAGAGCATTGGTTGAAGTCAAGTTGAATAGTTTGTTGCATATTGTTTTCCATGTTGAGCCTATTGTGAGCCAAGTTTCCCTTATGGACATTCACTACAAATGAAAGCCTCTTATCTATTCTACTTACTTCTCCTTTAGTCATCTTGCCCTTGCTTAAAGGGATTCCCCAATCTCACCTCATGTCCTACCAGTAGAAAAGGCAAATATCAAAATTCGCCTTCCTAATAAGATTATGTTTCCCAAAGTAGCGAAACATAAATGGATTCCTAATGCCCTTTCTGCTATTAAAGAAATAGTGTTCGAGGAAAGTTTACATGCTCCTTTTGATCCCATCTCCTGGAATCCAAATGAAATGAGTTGGATCCATGATGCAACTCAATTTAGGTAGAATCCTTCATATGATACATGTAACAAGTTTGTGGTTGATGAACATATGGAGAAGAGGTCCTTATTCTACGATGTTTCTGTAATCTCATGCTCTCACTGTGGATGTTAAGTATGGCATGCTTAATAAATAAACTTTGAAAGATGAAAGTTAGGATAGGAAATTTATTTACATAGAGGAGTCAAAACATTGCTATGTTATTTATGGACTTCACCCGGGCCATAGTGTCTGTTTCTAATGATGCAGAGAGTGGCTCCTCCGCTGATGAGGGCGGCTAGTTGTTGTTTCTATCAGTAGATGAGACACCGTGGTCTCAATCCTATTCTAAATTGTGATTTTGTAGTTATTGAGGCATTTATGCCTCATAAATATTTATTTACATATAAAGTGGATGGCTATAAAACCTGCTTGCCTAGGCAAAATTATTTCATTAACGAAGGATATTTTTTGTCTTACCATTTAATCCATATCAATTCAAATAATCATGAAAAGAATCCCAACAGTTTAAATTTTTTTAGAAACACCTTTCTTTACTTTAGTAAAAATTTCAAATCAAAATATTTAATTTATTTTTTTTAAATATTAATTTACAACCAAAACTGCCTTTTATCCTAGAAAATTCACAATAAATTATTTACTCATTCGAAAATTATGAGAATTAAAAGTCATCTCTATTTTAATGTCATAAACATCATATTAAAATTTCAAATCATTTAGAAATGATTAATGCATGTTTTACTCTTAAATATATCACAAATTATATCATTTAACACCCCAAACATATATAAATTCATTATATTATCATTAAAACATGATTATCACCTTCTAAAATAGCAAAAGCTTATGAAAGTCAGAATCCAAATGGATTGAGATGCAAAATAAGGTAAGTTGTAACGACCCGTATTTTTTTAATTATTTTAATTTATTAAATTTAAATATAATTATTGAATAAAAATGGTTAAAAATAATTTTTTTAATGATTTTGAATGTAAGTTATTGGATATGAACTTGAATAAAATTTTGAATTAAACAAATTTCGTAGATTTGGCGATAACGAGTACTGAAATGAAATTCTATATATTAACTGGGTTTATAATCAATAATTGAAGTTGAATAATAATGATGAATTATTTAGATAGAAATAAAATGGGGATTTTCACTTCAAGGTCTTATTTGTGCACGGTAATAAGTTTTAAGGACACTACTTCTGAAAAATTAGTTTTAAGGACATTTTACAGGAAAAAGATAAAAGAATTTATCATTTTCAGTTATACAGAAATAATGATAAAAGAACTTATCATTTTCTTATATAGCTTAAAAAGATAAATGAATTTATCATTATCCTGTAAATTGTCCTTAAAACTAATTATTTAGAAGTGTTGTCCTTAAAACTTATTACCCTAAAGCCCTTCAACCTAATTTCCATGAAATAAAATGATGTTGATAACCAAAATTTATTTGGAACTTAATGATTTATTTATATTGATTTATAGGATAATTAAATTGTTTAAATTTAATATTGAAATTTTCAAATAATTGAATCCTAAAATAAAAATGAATGAAAATTATTTTAAAAGTTGATATGAATTTTACTTAAACGAGAATAAAGATTGTTTACTTTAAAAATTGAATTTGAAAGTGAATAATAGAAATTGGAAATTTTATATTTTAATTGACGAGTAAAAATAGCCATTTTGGCCACTGTCTTGGATTTCGATGAAACTAGTGTCATCAGATTTGTAATGGTGAATTATTGTAGGATTTCAAGTTTCATAGCAATCGGACTTGTTGTTTGGCCCTGTGAGCTTGAAATGCGTTGAATTTAATATTGAAAATTTAATATAATAATTGGGTCCAAAAAGCTATCTTCTCCATACGATCAAATTGGGACTCAAAACTTGTTCCATTGCATTTGGAATATGGATACAACATTATGAACGCTAGGTGGCACACCTCAATAGGAGTTTGAAATTTTAAGCTGCTTTAAATGGGATATTTGTAATTCAATAATATTTAAATTGTTTAAAGTCAAACACATCCGTATTTTCTATCTTTTCAGCCACTCTACTTCCTGAATAAGCCAACCTACGCATGCCTGCCCCCTTATTTTAATCGAGTTTCCTTCTTCTCCTGGCAGTTCATTTTATGATTTCAAAAATAAAAATCAAGTGGAATACTTCATGAAAAAAATTGAAACAAACTCTAAAATTATTGTTTGAATAAGAGCTTCACTCTGATACCCTTTTTTTCACGTGCGATTGAGGTTTTGGATTGGCCGTGCTTGCTTAGGAAACTAGGGTTAGCTCATAAGGACTTTGTGGTGAACGATTTGCATGACGGAGTTTAGATTTCGGTTTCGAGTATCGAGGAGCTTCGGAGGCACGATTTTTGGGGAGTGCAATCCACCGTGGGAAGTCACGACCTGTAGCAAGTTGATGGAGAGTAGTTGATGGTCGCAATTCGTATGAGGAGGCCGAGCTTAAAGTTTGGGGTTCGAGCGGATGGAGACTGAGGCGAGAAATTCATCGGTGGCGTCAAAATTTGTTTTCGTTGATCCGAGGTGCTTGTCAGTGGCCGTGCTTGCAATATGGGGATGGGTCTTGCTATGTCTCGTGCACAAATTTTGGACATGGAGCCGTGCTAGATTTATTTTGGCATATGTAAAAAAATTTGTTTATACAAATTGTATTCAAAACTTATATAATGTGTATATTTTTCATACACCGTCAGAATTGGATGAAACAAACGGCGACAGAATCATGGCGACGAGTTCTGCGTTTTGGAATGGATTTGGAGGCGATTGGGAATAACCAAAATTTTAGGTTAAATCAAACGTTGTTCGATTTGATTTAAAATTGAAAACTCAAGGTGGGTTCTTCATAACGCTCACGACGTACTGAAATTTTCTAATGTTCGTTAAATTGATATCATAAAGTTATTTATTTTATTGACTGTCATTTGGTAGTTAAATTGACATATAAATTGATATTTGAATTAACTGTAGAAATCAAAATTGACAGTTAAATTTGAATTTGGAATTTAATTGCTAGTAAAATACCCGATATTAATAGCTATGAAATTGTTGTGACTTATTGATATTTGGATGGTTGTTTGTGATGAATGCAAATTGGTTGATATTTGGATGGTTGGGTGTTTATTTAATTTTTATATGTCCTGTTATCACCCTTTAATTTGTTTACAGTATATAAAACTGTAAATTGAATTATTTCGAATAAATTAAGAAATAGGTTGAAATGATATATACCTATGACACTGTGATTTGGATTGAAATGTTGTATATCCATCCTTGAAATTAAATTGAAATAACTGATCACTTGGCCATAGGATAGAAAATTATATACGAACACCGGATTGGATACATTAAAGGATTTTAAAATTTTTGATTTGAAATTTATTTAAATGATTTGATTTTAAGAAAGTGAAAATCGAATTTATGGAAATCGACCTATTTTGAAATTGAGCTCGGAATTGAATTATATTTGAGAATTGGGATTTCAAATTGGGTATTGAAAGTAAATTGGTTTAAGTGTTTTGAATCGATGTTTTGAAAATCGAACTCGAAATTGAAAAAAATCAAAATGGTTCAGAATTTGAATTTGAAGTTATTTTGGAATTGTAGTTGAAATTAATTTTAAATTGGAATTGAAAATTAATTTGAAATTAACATCGAAATTAATTTGGAATCGAAGTAAAATTCGACTTGAAATCGGAATTGAATCGATTAAATCGAAATGGAAATTTTAAAAGTGATTTGAATTAGAAAATTTGAAAATTAACTCAGTTTGACTTTGGAATTATTTTCAAATAAATTATTTTGATATAAACTATTTAAGTCTATCTTTTTGAATACTCAAATTATTTTGGAATTTCCATACGATTTTGCAATATAAACCATTTTAATACTAAAACTATTTCATATTAAACTATTTTAACCATTTAAACTATTTTTAACTATTTTAACCAGTTAAACTATTTTTAACTATTTTAATTATTTAAACTATTTTAAAACTATTCAAACTATTTTTCAAAAATTTAAATTGGTGGGGTGAAGTGTTTATAATTAAACATGGATTTAAAAACGAATTGGGTTAAAATGAAGTTAACCTAAATTGAAATTTGAAAGAATTTTGGAAGCGAAATCGAAATATTAAGGCGCAAGTGATTTTGAAATGAAATGGTATATTTTGGGTAAATATGATGATTTCGAAATGGGTTTGATTTTGAAGAGAATATGATATTTTGATATCAAGTATGAACTGTTTTCGAAATGTAAAATTACCAACCGGTGTGTAAAACGACATTTGGTTGTAAAAGAGACCGGGGCCGGATATGGGCATACTCTCTGTCGATACCGGAACCACTTTAACAATTGTGTACGTGGAGTGATGGTCCAGAACGAAGTGGTTGGATTTGGCGTCGCTTGTTGGATTTGAAGAAAGAGATTGATCATGGATTAGCCTGGCACTTGTGCCAATTGAAAATGACTAAAATAGGAGCCGTACCGGTCAAGTGGGCTAGCTACCCCGAGCGGACACACTTCTTCGTTTTACCATCATTTACATTGTGATTGATTGGTACGCACCCTCGGGTTATGGGAGTGTTGGACGCGGTGGGCGATCAAGGCTGTGATGCGTTACCACCAGCCGGGAAGGGTGAACTGGTAGTATCCTACCTTGGACATTGCCTCACGTGCCTTGTCATACTTTTATCCTTAAACAAGACCCCATGATTTTGGTTTAGTGTTGTCGTATCATGGTGCATCCCTATATACCGACGGTTTATTGGTGTTTTATATGCAAACTATACGACAATGCTTAAAAACGCATTAAGGGGGATCAATGTAAAGCTTTAACGCTATTTTGATATTTATTTTACTGACCATACATCATATATATAGCATATTCTACTGCATATAAATATTTTGACGGATCCTTAAGAGATGGAAATCCCATAACATCTCTTGAGTTATTGCATGCACGTTATACACTGGATAGGAGATGTCAAATCCCCTAAACATCTTTGACACCGTTACACTCATGTTATATGCGGTATCGATTTGACTTACATAAGGATATTTTAGTCCTGACTCGAGTGCTTTGTCTTTTCATTACGCTCGACCAGTCCTGAGTTTTTCAGCTTATTGTAGATTTATTCTGGAGGACGAAGACGAAGATTTGGTATATTATTACTAGTATTATTCCATCATTATTTGTTCCGCTGCATTATTATATTTTGTTCTGTTGTATATGTATAACTCTGATAAATGTTATTTAAATTATAATCAAATGTATAATAAACAGCTTCATGAACTGTTTATTTGATTATCATATTTGATCGTTCCGCTGCAAGGTTCTGTGTTTGTTTTCTTCTTCTTTTCTTATTTTTCTTAATTAACCCTAATGATTATCTAAGTTCTAGATTGTTTAAGTCGGACATATGTGGATTATTGTCGATTTAAACCTTCCAAAATGGGGTTGTCACATAAGTATAACTCACCTAAGTAAAAAACTTGATTAGATTCCTTTTTTTGAAAGAAAGCTTCAATCTTCTTTTGCTTAATTTCCCTCCTTTCCTCTCCTTGGTGATATCAACCTAGCTTACTTCCTTTGTTATGGTTCTAAAATGAATGAGAGAAAGCGAGGAGAATGATGTGTCTTAGGGGTATAAGGGTTAGTAATTTAGGCTTGGGCTAAAATCATTTTTTAGCTTAATCTTATTAATCCCTTAATTATCACATTCCCTCGTTACACATTTGATTCTTTATGGTCATCTTTATTTTTATAAAAAATTATTATTTATAATTTGATCAATCTCATTTCTGATTTATCCTATAGTATGGCACTCCAAAATAAGGGGTGTTACAGTCCCCTCCTCCTTATGAGAATTTTATCCTTGAAATTCAGATAAGGTGGGACAATTACCACGATCATAAATACAGTCGTACATATAAGTACAATGATTACACTAGTTTACTAGTGTAGGATCATCAATAATAGATCATAATGTATTAGTGTTGTTGCCAATACATAATCATATCATAACACAAAGTACACACGTGCCACTACCAATACATAATCATATTATAACACAAAGTACACTAGTGCCACTACTAATAAATACAATAGACAACAAAGCACACTTTCTTAAACATATATTCCTAAACGCTGGATAGATATTCCTAATCCTCTCCTCGACCTCATCGGTACAATCATCTTTATCATTACTCCATGGGACACAAACAAGTCTAATAATCTTTTTTCCCAACTCTTTTATATCATGACCTACTATCCATTTTGATAATCTAACATATATCAAATCTTGTTCTATAGATAAGTCCCCAATTGCCTTTGGTTCCACTACCAAACTAAGGCCCTACACATATTTCCTCAAATGTGATACATGATAAAAGTTATGCATATCCACCAAACAACTAGGAAACTCGATTCGATATGCAAGTTTACTAATTCTATCAGTCACTAAAGATGGACCTACATATCTAGGAGCCAATTTCTCCGCTTTTGCAAAGCACATAACACCATACATTAGTGAAACTATCACAAACACGTGGTCATCTACTATGAACTTTAGTTCCTTCCGTCCCTTATCGGCATAATTATTTTGCCTCAACTGTGCAGCTATTATTCTAGTGCGAATAAATTATCCATTCTCATCGGCGTTTTTTTACCAAGTCAAGTCCTCACACAAGTCCGACTCCCATGTCCAACCAACAAACATGTGACTTACACGGCCCCGTATGAAACGCCTCAAACAATGCCATTCTAATTCACGATTGGCAACTATTACTATAAGCAAACTCTAACAAACGCAAATGATTTTTCCAAGATCCTCTGGAATTTAGGACACATGCTCTTAGCAAATCCTCCAATACATGGTTTAACCAATCCTTTGACCATTGGTCTATGGGTAGTAAATCATACTCAGGTTAAACTCAGTGCCCAAAGTAATCTGCAAACTTTCCATGAACTCATTCGTAAATAATGTGTCTCAGTCACTAACAATGCTGCTAGAAATCCCAAGAAGTCTCACAACATTCTTCACACATAGCTTTGCTAAGTAAGATTCCATTCTTGTCATCTTTATTAGGATAAAATAAGCGCTCTTATTCAATCTATCAGCTACTACCTATATAAATTCATTTCCCATTCTCGACCTCGGTAATCCATATATAAAATCCATAGAAACTAAAACTTACTTCCAAGTTATTGCTTCCAAGGGTTTGAATAATCCACTTGACTCCTAATTCTTAGCCTTCACTTGTAGGTAGGTCAAATACTTATGTGACACCCCGATTTTCGATCCCAGTTTGAAGCATTGAAAATTGAATCGTTAGCCAAAACCATTGCTCAACTACCCATCAATCACACAATATAACTATGATATATAAAATAGCTTATAAAGAAATCAGTTAAGATGCAACAGGTAGTATATAGTCAGTAACAAATATCTACCAGAGTGTTTTATATTTGTTGACTTAACTGGCATACTTTAATAAACTTAGAATATACAATGATTACAATCATGTAACACCCCATATTTTTAGTAACATTATTTAGGATATTTAATTAGTTAAATAAAATAAAATAATGTAAGTTGATTAATGGATTGAGATTTGTGATTAAATAAGAGGTAACCATGCCATGTAAACAAGTGAACTAAAGAATAAAAAGAGAATAAAAATAAAAATAGATAAGGGGCAAAATAGGAATAAACATATTATTATACCCTAAACCCCTTAGGAATTCATTCTACATGTTCATTTTATTTTCACAGACAAAAATAGAGCTAAGGCCGGTCACCATTAGGAAGAGCAAAGAAGAAGAATTCAAGAGGAAGAATCAAATCGCTTAATCAAGATCAAATCTCACATCTTTAATCACAAAGCTAAGATGAATAATGAATACATCTCAAGTTTTTAATGGTTTTTGGTTTTTAGTATGAAATCCAAATTATTTGCAAATGTTTTGCCATGTTTTGGATGATAAAATGTATATTTATATATTTTTGATGATTTACGGTAATTCACATAGATTTTGTGATATGTTTTGATATGAAAACCCTATTATATGACATCCAATTGCCTTGAAAATTTAGATATAAATCAGAAATGGTATTTTAGAATCGTATTTCAATTTTCATAATTTTCTGAATTAATATGGATTTTATATGAATTTTCTAGTGAAGAAAAGGCTATTCTAGGTTTTCAATTAATTACAACCAAATTATATTGGCTTAGGGTCTGAAATTTATATATGTTGGAAAACATATTAAAAATGATTTACAAGAATTTTTGTAGAATTTTCCTAAGTTTTTTAGTGGATGTATAAAGTTATTTAAGGTATGGAACTTAATTTTTTTTATTTATAAAAAGGAGAAGGGGTACTTTGTAAATAATTCAAATTATATTTCTGAAAATTGGTAGTACATTTAGAAAAGAAAATTTGCAACCAATCATAATTTGACAAACAAGGTAGGTTAGGTACAAAGGACTAATTTAAAAAGTCAAATCAGCATGCTTCGAGACAGCTTCAAGGAGCAGCTTTATACTGGTGGAATAATGTGACGGTTGGAGTGGATGAAGGAATGATGGCATAGGTTGAGTTTAGAAGGAGGTTCGAGGAGAGATTTTTGTCTGTGATGGCAAGGTCTACCTTGCTCAGAAAGTTTGCAGAGTTAGAGCAAGAAGAGATAATTTGTTAGAGTATGCTACAAGGTTTGAGGAGTTGGCAAGATACAGTTATGCCACCGTGGATATCGTGATTGAGAGAAACGCGAAGTTCATTATGGGGTTGAAACCTGAATTGGCTAGGGCTACATTACCTCATATTAAGGATCCTAGCGATGTTGTAGTAGAAATGGCTCTAAGACACGAGGAAATGATTGCTTCTGTGGAATAGAATAAGGCGAAGGAGGTCCAGGTGGGGCAATGTCAAAAAAGGAAGTTCTTTCCTAAGAAGGGATCCCAAAAGGGTGGAGTCATGAAGAAGGGAAAGTCAGAAGTTGTTTGTTTTAAGTGCGACAACAAAGGGCATTTTGCCAATGAATGTTGTTCTGGAGAGGCAAAGAAGGTGATTGGGAAGAAGAATATCAGATGCTTCAACTGCGATCAGATAGGTCATTACAAGAACCAATGCAAGGAGCTCACTAAGGATGGGAAGGGCAAAGTACATGCAACTGAGTCAGTTACCTCAAGATCCACGGCAGGGGAAAAAGGGAAAGCATTGTTGGAAGGTACGCTTATGATTCTTGGTATGGCAGTTGGCGTTCTGTTTGATACTGGTGCATCACATTCTTTTATATCTCGTTGTTTGGTAGATAAGCTCAACCTAGAACCCTTATACCTGGTTACTTCCTTAAGGGTTGCAAATCTGATAGGAGGGTATGCAACACTTGGGATGAGATGTGACCACCTAAAGTTTGACTTGTTAGATCATACTTTTGTTTTCAGTTTGCATGTGTTTGATTTCATAAGGTACAAATTTATTTTGGGTATGGATTAGTTAAGTAAGTATGATGTTAGGATATTTTACCTTGATGGGAAAATATCACTTAGACACCCAGACTATAGGGAGTGGATTGTATATACCGTAGAAAACCCTAGCTGTGAGGTAAGTGCTTTATTAGGTGTTGTGGAGATAGAAGACGAGCTGAATCGAGTTTTGTGGTTAGAGAATTCACGGATATTTTTGAACCCGTAGTATGATTACCACCGAAACAAGCCATTGAGTTTTGGATAGATTTGGCGCTTGGAGCAGAACCAGCAAGTAGACCGCCAAGCAGGATGATACCTACCAAAATGAGCAAGCTCAAGGTGCAGTTGGTGGATTTGGAAGGCAAGAATTTTATCAGAACTAGTAGTTCACCTTGGGGAGCAAACGTAGTGTTTGCTAAGAACTGGACGGATCGTTAAGGTTACGTATCGATTATCGTAAGTTGAATGAGAAAACGATAATGAATTGACATCTGTTTCCTAGGATTGACGATTTGTTCGATCAGTTGAGTGGAGCCAAGATATTTTCGCAGTTAGATTTAGCAACAAGTTTCCATCAGCTTAAAGTGGTAGAGGATAGTATTCCTTTGACGTCGTTTAGAATTAGATATGGATCGTATAAATAGTTGGTGATGTCATTCGGACTGACTAATGCGCTAGCTTTCTTTGTATATTTGATGAACCGGATTTTCTGAGAGCACCTGGATAGGTTCACATTGGTTTTCATAGATGATCCTATTGTGTACTCCAAGGATGAAAGAGCGCATGAAGTTCATCTTAGAGTATTGCTTGAAACGTTGAGGCAGCATCAGCTGAAGGCAAAGTTCTCAAAATGCCATTTTTGGATGAAGGAAGTGAAGTTTCTTGGCCATGTAGTTTCAGAGAATGGGTTATCAGTGGATCCAGCTAAGATTGAGGCCGTGAATAGTTAGAAGAGACCAGAAATAATGATTGAGATAAGACGTTTTCTGGGGTTGGCTGGTTACTGTCGGAGGTTTATTAAGGATTTTTCGTGGATAGCGACACCAATGACCAAGTTAACTTGAAAGGATGTGAGGTTTGTTTGGACCGATAAGTGTGAGGGGGCGTTTTAGGAGCTAAAACACTTATTGACAAATGCACCTGTGTTGGTTGTTCTAGAGGGGAATCATGATTTGGTGGTGTCCATGGATGCATGTAGGTATGGGTTAGGAGTTGTATTAATACAGAGGGGTAGAGTAATTGCCTATGCTTCTCGACAGCTTAGACCGCATGAATTCAAATACCCAACCCATGACATGGAGTTAGCTGCGGTGATTTTTGCACTGAAGGTATGGAGACATTATCTTTTTGGAGAAAGGTTTGAGTTGTATACGGATCATAAGTCATTAAAGTACTTGTTCTCTCAGAAGGACTGAATATGAGATAACATAGGTGGCTAGAGTTCTTAGCTGCTTATGATTTCAGTATTGAGTACATACTGAGGAAAGGCAACAAAGTTACAGATGCGCTTAGTAGAAAACATCAGAGTGTGGTGTTAGCGATGATAGTTGAGTGGAAAGATTTGGAAGCGTTTGCGACTTGCAGAGTACAGTGGAGAACTAAGAGTAGTTCAAGTACAGAAACTGCTTTGTTATCATGTTTGGAAGTTCGACCAGTTATGATCGAAAAGGTTGCTTCTAAACAGCTAGAGGATCCAGTGTTAGCTGAACGGATTAGAAAATTAAGAGATGAAACGGAGAGCGATGACTTAAAGGATTTTAGTCTTGACCAGAATGGGTGGTTGAGAAAGAAAGGAAGATTATGTGTTTCGAATGTGGAGACATTAGGAAGAATGTTTTAGAGGAATGCCATCATTCGAAGCCTGTGCAGTTAATGCGCTCGGCAGACTCAGTGCGGCGGAGGTGCAAAAAGTCATAGCGGGGATACAGCGAGGGTATAGCGGGATATAGCGGATGACTCTAAAATAACATATAAAACTCGTACTTAATGTTTTTACAAATATATAAATGGTAATTAAGTGAAAAATTAACATTCAATTTAATTTTAATTAATATTGAAATAATTTTAAATAAAAACATGTGCGGATATATTGTAAATAAAAGCAAAACTATTATATAACATAATTTAATTTAGTAGAATATTAGAGTATTTTCATTTCTGAAAATATACTAAAAATTCAATTAAATAAATTAATTTCATAATTTTTATAATGTATAAATATGATTTTTCAATTCATTTCTTTTAAAGAAGATATAGCGGAAATAACGGAATATAGCGGAAATAACGGGATATAGCGGAAATAGCGGGGCTTAAAGCGGAAAGGCTATATTTGGGGCTATATGGAAATATCGTAGCGGCAGAAATCCGCTATGAGATATAGCAGGGTTATAGCGGGGTAATAGCGGGGCATTAACTGCACAGTTCGAAGCTCACTATTCATCCGGAGGAACTAAGATGTATTAGGACATGAAGAGAAGTTTCTTCTAGGAAGGTATGAAGAGGGATGTAGGTTTATGGGTGAAGCAGTGTTTGAACTGCCAATGGGTAAAAGCCGAACATCAGAAGCCAAGTGGGTTGCTTCAGCCTTTGGACATTCCAGTGTGGAAGTGGGATTCTATTCTATGGATTTCATTGACGGGTTGCCAAGGTCTAATAGAGGAAATGAAAGCATATGGGTCATTCTGGATAGGTTGAACAAGAGTGCCCATTTCATTCCAATTAGGTCAACCAAAACGGCACTTGTGTTAGCGAAGTTGTTTATCAAGAATGTAGTAAGACTACAAGGAATTCCTAATAGTAAGCTCAAGATGAGTATTTCTTACCATCAACAGACTGATGAACAAATGGAGAGAGTTAACAAAGTCTTGGTGGATTTGTTGCGAGCTTGTGTGCTAGATTTTGGGGGATCGTAGGGGAGACCATCTACATCTAGTTGAGTTTTCATATAACAATAGTTATCAGGCTAGTATAGGGATGGCACCATTTGAAGCTTGTATGGAAGGCCATGCAAATCTCCAGTTTGTTGGTTTGAAACCAGAGATAGGTTGGTTCTTGGTTCGGATTTGGTTAGAGAAGCTACAGAAAAGGTTGAGTTGATTTGAGCTAGAATAAAGGAAGCTCAATCTTGGTAGAAGAGTTATGCGGATAAAAGACGAAAAGACTTAGAGTGTTCTGTTGGAGAGCATGTTTTTATTAAGGAGTCACCGATGAAGGGTGTGATTCGATTTGGGAAATCAAGGAAAGTTGGCACCGAGGTTCGTTGGACCATTTCCTATTATTGAGAGGATTAGGAAACTTGCATATAGAGTAGAGTTACCAAGCAGTTTAGCAAGAGTCCACGATGTTTTCCATGTATCTCATCTTAGAAAGTGTGTAAGGAATGCGGACACTATTATAGCACCGTCTGTGTTAGAGGACTTAGTAGTGAAACCAGATATGACTATAGTTAGGAAGCCCGTCCGTATTGTCGCGAGAGATGAGAAGAAGTTGAGGAACAAACAGTCAAATTAGTTAAAGTCTAGTGGAGCGACGATGATAGAGACTATACTTGGGAGACTAAGAGTAGGATTAGAGACGCTTATCCTGATTTGTTTGATGGTATGTTTTACTTTTGATTGTTTTGATGTGTACCTTATCGTAATTTCGAGAACGAAATTGTTTAAGGAGGAAAGTCTGTAACACCCCATATTTTTAGTAACATTATTAAGGATATTTAATTAGTTAAATAAAATAAAATAATGTAAGTTAATTAATGGATTGAGATTTGTGATTAAATAATCTGTAGATGTGCGATGTAAACAAGTGAACTAAAGAATAAAAAGAGAATAAAAAATGAAATAGATAAGGGGCAAAATATGAATAAACACATCCTTATACCCTAAATCCATTAGGAATTCATTCTACACATTCATTCTATTTTCACAAACAAAAATAGAGATAAGGCCGGCCACCATTAGGAAGAGGAAAGAAGAAGAATTCAAGAGGAAGAATCAAATCACTTAATCAAGATCAAATCTCACATCTTTAATCACAAAGTTAAGGTGAATTTCACTACATCTCAATTTTTTTAATGGTTTTCGGTTTTTAATATGAAATCCGAATTATTTGCAAATGTTTTGCCATGTTTTGGATGATAAAATGTTTATCTATATATTGTTGATGATTTATGCTGATTCACATAGTTTTTGATATGTTTTGATATGAAAACCCTAATATATGACATCCAATTACCTTGCAAATTTAGATATAGATCAGAAATGATGTTTTAGAAATGGGTTTCCATTTTCATAATTTTCTGAATTAATATGAATTTTGTATGAATTTTCGAGTGAAGAGAAGGCTATTTTGGGTTTACAATTAATTACAGCCAAATTATATTAGCTCAGGGTCTGAAATTTATATATGTTGGAAAACATATTAAAAATGATTTATAAGAATTTTTATAGAATTTTCCTAAGTGTTTTAATGGATATATAAAATTATTTAAGGTATGAGACTTAAATGTTTTGTATATTTATAAAAAGGAGAAGGGGTATTTTGTAAATAATTCAAATTGTATTTCTGAAAATCGACAGTACTTTTAGAAAAGAAAATTTGCAACCAACCATAATTTGGCAAACATGGCAGGTTAGGTACAAAGGACTAATTTAAAAAGTCAAATCGACATGTTTTTCCCTGTTTCAATGCTTTTGGCACCAGGCTTCCGACTCCTTACCTCCGCCTCCTACTCCATCGAAACTAATGCATAAGGTATCGGATAACTGTTACGTAGTGGATTGGATATAGGTGGAAGGTACTAGGTCGAAACTAAAGGTTCCGAGGGGACCAAAGCAAGCTTTGTTTTAAATTGAAAATGCGCCTGCTTTTGCTTTCGAAGGAAGTGCTTTTGACTTGGTTGGCTTTCGACCGATTCAAATGTTTCAAAGGAAAGGTTTCGAATGGGTTGCGCCTTTTATTTTAAATGAATGATTTGGAAGGGTTTGAAACCTCTGACTGCCGCTTTTTACCTTTCGACCCAGATTAGTTTCGAAAGGGTTACCTTATTTTTAAAACCAAGCCGATTCTCCAATTTTTTCGAAAGGTTTCTTTCGACACCAATACTTCTTTACTTAGGAATGCTTTCGAAAGGGATGCTTTCACTTAAATGTTTTAATGACCCTTTTGCTCTATAAAAGGTAGAACCCAAATGGGTTTTAAAGAGATAGTTTTAAATGGTTTCAAAAGGTGTTTCCATATGTTTTAAATTGAACCTAGATGCTTTCGAAAGGTTTGTTGTTTACAAAGGTTTTGATGCTTTTGAAAGGTTTCTAAGGGGTGGTTCCCCAATGGTTTCGAATGGTCTAAAATGAAAGGTTTTCCAACTGTTTCAAAAGGTTTAAAAGGAAATGTTTTCCAATGGTTTCGAAAGGCAATGTTTAAAGGTTTTAAAGAAGGATGTCTAAGGTTTTAAAGCTTTCAAAGGAGATGTTTTTCAATGCTTTTGAAAAGATAAATATGAATGGTTTCGAAAGGTATGATTTCGAAATGTATGTTTTGGCCTTCGACCTAAGATTTTACTGGGTTTTAGAAGGGATACTTTCAAATGTTTAAATGTTTTCATCAACAAAGATTTGAATAAATTATATATAACATGGCAAGGTGATTTTGGGTAAAGCATAGAGTATATATTTTCCTTGTTTAAGTTTGATTTAAAGGTTTAAATCAATTTGAAAGAAAAGGTTTTCAATGGAAATTTTATGGATAGATAACCCTAAGTAAAATGACTCAGATTATAGATTACCATATGGGACTGGTATGGGGTCACGCCCTATACTTTAGCTAGTAGCCCTAGCTATGATAGGTTCAAAATTCTAGTGTATAGGGCTTTGGCACAAGTAAGACTAAAACTATGTTACACATAGAAAGGAATTTAAAAAAGGAAAGATAGGTTATTGGTGATCCTGCAAAACCATTAGGATCAGTTAGACCTGGAGAAGTAAGTAAGGACAGACCATCCAGAAGAGGAGTATCTAACAGATGTTAGATTTTTATGTTTTTCTGGTAGGCCCGAGTCAGGCAAGGGTTAGTAGTTAGCCAAACAAAACTACAGTGGATGGAAAGTTAGTCCATTTGATAATGGATATGTACAAATACATGATATTGATGTACATGTTTAACCAGTTTTGGGTTGCAGGATTATAATTTGCAAAAGATATTTTTTAAAAGGATATTAGTGAGGGAAAACCCATTCCGCTAAGTGGCACGGTCTCACTTAATATCAAATAACCGAGATGTATAATATTATTCACACCAGGCTTTATGTCCGACTTGAAGTTTATGTTTTCCTCTTAAACTCTCGAGTGCTCAAAAATTATTTGTGTAAGCTGAGGGTTGAGGTTTACAGGTTTTAGTAGGTTGGCGAATAAAGCTTCCAGTGACGAGCAGATGGCTGACGGATAGCTAATTAGGAGTTGCTATTTTATTTTGAATTGATTCCGCTGTGTTGTATATATATATAGTACTCTGGTCAAACAAGGGGGCATCGTCATATGTCGCTCTTGGTGTATTTATGTAATAACTATATTTTATTTGTACCTGGGAAAGCAATGAGATTATGTAAATTGAATATGGAACATGTTTTGGAAATGTAATAAAAAATGTTGTTCTTTTTGAAATTCGTGATTTTGTTTCATATTCATGTGCTTCTGATATTATGGATACCATTAACATTACCGTATTAGGTCACCAGAAGTTAATACTACGGATGAATGCAGCATCTGTAGTGCTTAGCTTTTGGCCTCCAGAGATTGGATGTTACAAATCATTAGTATTTCTCACAATATGTTTCATTCTTATCTCTCCTCGAAGTAGAAATCAACACCAACCTATCATGTAATCTAGTTGACAAACATATACAAAAATTCAGGATATTAGATGGATGAATTGTGTCATGATACCAATGTGGTTGTCACGTACCATTACAGGATCATGCCCAACATATTTCTTTTTTCCTACCTACTAATTGATCCAAGGGAGGGTTTTGAAATCATACCCAGGACTTGCTCCTCTCCTGGACCAAAGTGTTAGCATATGTACTATATAACAACAATCAAAAAGCATAAATAGTTTTCCACCAGAATTATCCTCATATCAAATGGATCTCACAAGGCCTATAAGTTGCAATTCTAATCACAGAGTGCTTCATCATAATCACTACTCCAATCCATATAATATTTATAAGAGTGTTAATTATATAAACTTTTGAGTGCATATAAATAATCAATATATGGTATTAAAACTTTACAACAATATTAAAGGAAATAATATCTCACTAAAGTAATAAATCAACTTATACCGGTTCCCTAATAGTAAGAAGGGGTATTTTCTTGCAATATCTGAATAGTTGTTATTAGTAACAATAACATAATATTTTTTTAATATAAGCAAGTTACATATATTAAACTCTAGTGTGAACTTTAACCAGCGGTGCACTATAAAATATCATAACAATTATAATACCTCGGTTTATTACATTAACAATAGTGCAATATGAAGTAAACAATTTGATCTATAATTCTAACTTATATCACTTAATTATTTAATTATCATAATAACTTCATATTAATGTTACAAGTGATCCAACTTGAGTATCTTACTGTATTTCAATGCTCGTATAATGTCATCACATTTTATTCATGGTTGATTGATCATCATAATACTAAGTGGAGTGTAGATAGAGTATTAACACATAGTTGACCCATACCATCTGATGTTAAAAGCCTATCTTCTACTTTACATGGTATCTTGAATCTCAATCACTAAATCAATTATTCAAATGTCAAGTTGTCTACCCAATTATTTTCTAGGGATAATCCATTGATATTTGTAACAACTGGTTGCCATAATAAGTGGACAGACTTATATCATAATATATGTTACTGTTAGTAGCTATAAAAATGGGCAGACTTCCATCACAGATGTATTTGTGAATGCCGGTAGCCATGCAGATGGGAAGACTTCCATTACATATATCGGATTGACCGTATTAACTTATTAATATAAATACAAAGTACAGAATTACCCTAATTTGTAAGCCAAGAATATTTAGAGTCTAACTTAATATAACATCAAAGGGTCCTTAGTTGTAATTATAATATAAAAATGGTTATTACTTGTAATTAAAAATATTAATGAATTATTAGGTTAAGGAATAATTCATAAAATATGTTATAAAATTTCCCTTATTTAATTTAACCAAGTTTGACCTAAACTGTACATATTAACAGTTGTTTTTAGCTTACCCACTCTAATTTATACTCGATTGGGTAACTAATTAAAAAAGGTCATTAAGGGATTATTCATGCTTATGTTTCTTCAAACATATCAAAATAGGATCAACGAAAATTTCCTCGTCACGTATGAATTTTGTAACGACCCCTAAATTTTAACTATTATAATAACGTAATTAACTGAATTTTTTGAAAATTTAATAATTAATTTTGGAAATAAAACATTAATATTTGGGATACGTCTAATTAAACATAGCAACTGATAAATTTTCATCTTATAATACTGAAGTTTATTTTCTAGAGCAATTCTATTTCAATTTAGATCAGTTAATATTTGGTGATAATAAAATATTTTCCAAACCTGAATATTTTATGCAATAAATTTGTAAATCATCTTCTGAGTAAGACGTCATATTTCGTTTCTTCAAATTTTGACTTCTATTGCTCCGTTTATATTATTTCTGACATTTTAGCAGCATTTCCGATACCGATTATCGACATTTGATAGGATGATCATGCCACTGACATATGTATACCATTTTGATCGTCTCGTCATGCTGATCTCTTCGGTATAGTCAATTATGTGTTTTGAAGTTCGGTTCGCTACGGAATCGATAAACGATTTCGTATCGATACCGGTTTTAAAATCTTTTGGTCTCCATCTACCTCCGATCCAAAATTGAACAGCTATAACTTTTGAAATTCCTAAAATTTAGCGGTCTGATCTTTACTATTCTAATATTCAATATTATTTACTGGCTTTTGCAATTCCACTTGTTCAAATTTATGTTGCTCGTATTATCCAAAGAAATTTTTTTTATACAATATGAGCTGTATACTTTGGTTCCATTATCAGATCTGCTTCTTCATATTTTGTTCCATTTGAATCTGCTTCTTCACCGAAATATTCATCTCCGCCTCTTCACAATTTCCTTACCAAACACACAGCAGAAACCCACCTTGTCCTCTTCCTTTCTCTGCCGAACAAAACCTTCCACCCTCCGACCTTCAAGCTCTGCCTTCCTCTGCCAGTGACTCAACCTGGCCTCTCTGCCCCACTGTTATGCCGCACATAACCCATCCCAAGCCCGAGTATCACCACCACCGGCCGATAACCCCATGCCTCCGAATGCACTGTAGTACCAACCTCCGTCGATCTCGTTTAGTCTGCTTCTCATCCCCTCTCGCCTTCCCTTTCCTCCTCTGTGCAATGATGTGGGTGGGTATATATTCTAATATATATATATATATATTTGTCTTTATATATTGTTATAAAGTTTGTATATTAGCCTGTACAAGTATATTTGCAGCCGTATAGAGTTTTATAAAATTTATTTATATAGTTCGGGTTCATATATAATCTTATTTTCAAGTTATATGTTCATCCTGTCTATACCATATATATATTATTATATAGTAGTTGTACTAGTATGGTTTAAAGTACATATATAAAAGGGACGTTAGTTTTAATATATACATATAATATAGCAGTAGTTTTCATCTTAATATTGGAAACAACAATATGTGTTGTTTATATAATATATGATTTTACTGTTATGAATTTTATTATATATAAATTATCCATATTTTGGGTTCCATAGCTTTATACATTTCCTTACTTACAGTAGTATATACATAGTTATATTTAGTTATGTAGCCTACGTATGAATAAAGTTACAAATTTTGTTGCATACTCAAATATGTTTGCATATATTTTAAGTATATGTATATATATAGTTGTGATTATTTTAAAATGTATGTGTGTGTATATATATATATATATAAAGGTCTAACTTGATTTATAAAGTATTAATTGTGTATATATTCTATTTATCTGTTTGTATATATACATCTTTTGTTTTGTTAGTTCCATACTGTGGTTTGCAGTATCTATATTATTATAAAGGAAGATATATAATATGGTTGTTCTTATTTATAAGTCTACACAAGTTTATAACCAGTCAACATATATTTACGAAATTTGAAGCTAAATTATTTATTATTAGTATTTTTTTCGATATATATATATATAAGATTGCTTATAACCTGTTAACTATATATAAGTTATATATAGGTTTTGTTGTTTATATGTAAGTATATAGGGGTTCATGTAGTTATCTATATATATATATGTAAGTATGCATTTGGTTACTATCATATATTAGTATATATATTTATATTTTTGTTTACATGCTTTTGTCTGAGACCTTTTTACAGCCTTCCTTTGATCAGATATATATAGGTATAATATGTTTAAAGGTTTATTTAAAGTGTATACATTTGTTTATATATATCAGTAAGGTTATGGCTAGATATATGTTTATATAAGTAATTATTTCAACATATATATTATGTATATATTGTGGACTATAATATACGAGTTTAGTTTAAACCTTTGATTTTGAAATTCACATATATTTAATTTAATATATCTTTAATTTTAAAATATGATTATATATATATATATAGTTATATATAGTTATATATATATGAGTTCACTTATACTATTTATCATCATCGATCCAGTTCTGATTTGATTTCGTCAATTCCTTATCTATCAGCTTATCCGTCGAATCTGTATCCATCTAACTTTGATTTGGAATTCGTGCTTGGATTCACAACTCATCTCAGTCTCGTTCATCTCTAGCCTTGAAAGGTGAGCAATCACTCACGATTAATGTTCTTTTATTTATTAAATTTGATTTCAATTGAAACGTCAATTGAAATATGCTGCTGTTAGTTATTTACATTTGATATATATATATATATGATGTTATCTGTATCTGTTCACCTGTGACATCAGACACCATTATCTGTTATTCATATTGATGATATATGTGTAACAACCCGCATATCTATCAATTTTATATTTCAATATTTTATCGTTAGTCGGGTGTTAGTCCGAAAAGCTACTTTTTTCATACGGTCAAATTAGGACTCGAGACCACCCCCATTGAGTTCAAAATGACGTTTGCGATCTTTTTGAGTTTAAACTTCGATATGTTTGGAGATAGTGAAATTTTCGACACTTTTTCCCGCCTTTGACTTTGGTTTGGACTGCACCCCTTTAGTTCAGCCCAACCCTCTTCCTCACTCTATCAAAACACTTTAAGCTTTGTCAAAAATGGTGGTGGGAAGTGGAAATTAAAACTCCAAACACAAATTCTATTGCAAATCCGAGATTCAACATCAAATTCACGTGAAGAACATTGATTCAAGCTTGTTGGTGTTCTTGCTTTGCTCTCAAATCTCCATCTTCATCAAATTCCGTGAAAAGGTGAGATTTTTGATCTCACATCTTGCCTATAATTGTCATTGGACTGTTGGGGATGATCCCTCATCACTTTAGCATGTTTGTTTGCATTTGGTTTGGATTGGATTGGCGAAAAACTACAAATTTTGGCGTTTTGGTGAGTTTCTGGCCTTAAGTCGTTTCTGGCCATCCCTAAGTCGTCCACGAGTTGAGCCTAAGTCGTAAGTCATTCGCGTTGAAAAGTCACGCGGAGCATAAGTCGTTCCAGGCCTTAAGTCGTTCTGGGTGTGCTAAGTCGTTCGCGAGTTAAGGGCTTAAGTCGCGCGCGTTGAAAAGTCACCGCCTTTGTATTTCTGTTCGCCTGTGTTGAGTCGTTCACGAGTTAAAGGCTTGAGTCGTTCACGAGTTAAAGGCTTGAGTCGTTCACGAGTTAAAGTGCTAAGTCGTGCGCGAGTTAATGTGTTAAAGTCGTTCGCGAGTTAAAGTGCTAAGTCGTTCACGAGTTAAAGTGCTAAGTCATTCGCGAGTTGTGCTAAGTCGTCCACGAGTTAAGACTTAAGTCGTAAGTCGCTTGCCTCCCTTAAGTCGTAAGTCGCTTGCCTCCCTTAAGTCGTAAGTCGCTTGCCTCCCTTAAGTCGTAAGTCGCTTGCCTCCGATAAGTCGTAAGTCGCTCGCCTTCCTTAAGTCGTAAGTCGCTCGCCTTCCTTAAGTCGTTCATCTGGTTGAGTCGCACCACCCCTTAGCTCGGCCATGCTACCACTGAACCCCGTATTACTCTGCGTAGGCAATCTTATCTGAAAAGCATTCATCAGAACTTCCACTTTAATGCATTTTGCGCTGATTTCCTTGGATTTTATTCACGTCTCCAAATGTGAATTTTTGTGATAGATTGTTCCAACAATCATTTTATGACTTGTCACTTTAAAGATATGAAGGTTTTAATACTAGTAGTAAATATCAAAACTCTTTCATCAAATCGATTTCAACACTATTTTTAATATCAAAAGTTCGTTTTCTCAAACCGATTTCCAATCTACTAATATATATAAGCCTTTACTTCACTCGAATGAGAAATCGACTTAAACGACTTAGTAAAATGAGTGGTATGAAACGCTTGCGTTCACTTCGTCGGTTAGCTCTTGGACTTGTTCGATTGAACCCTTTTCGTGACAATTTCCTAGTGAAGATTTACAGCTTGTTCGTAAATATTTAAGTTAAGCAAGTGGTTATGGGACATGAAGCTAAGCTCATATATTTACTAGCTTGGTGTGATTGACACTTCTCGTTGATCATGATGATCATTTTATGGTTTAGACTAGCAATTGTGCGATGTCTCTTTGTTTGCAAGGTTAGACTAGACCGCAGTGGTGTGATTCCGACTCACACATATCTCTTTGTCCGCAAGGTTAGTCTAGACCGCAGTAGTGTGATTCCGACTCACACATATCTTTTTGTTTGCGAGGTTAGGCTAGACACCACTTGTGTGATTCCAGTCACACATACATTTTTGCTTTTTGGTTAGCCTAGGCCTCAATCAGTGTGATTCCGACTCACACATATGGGGTAGCGCCCCATGGTCTTCGAACCATCATGTGATAGGCCTCTTTCTCTTTTTATGATTTCTGGATTTCTTGTTTTGATTTCTGGATTTTTATGTCATTGACTTGTTATGAGTACAAGTTTAGGGTATGATGCCCTCTTTGGATCTTTGAGAAGATTCTCGTGATATTGATCATTTCTCATCGGTTGATCTCCTGTCGATCATCATTTTCATACTTATAGTAGTATGTCAGTATGGATATTTTACGCTTATGCCATATCTCTTATTTTATATCATGTCATCTGATATTTATAGTTAGACTGATCCGTTTATTATTTTCTTAAATAATACTCGGGTCAGACCGAGATGTTACATGTGCTTCTGCTTGACTTCCTTCCGGGATTTGCTACTCTGACTTTTGGCTGACTATTTAGTTTAGCAGTTTTTGTTGTATACACTTGAGATATGGACTCATAGTTGTATTCTTTTGGTATAGCACGTGTTGCTATTTTTTTGTATTATTGTGGAACTTTTTGACCACTACTCTGATGTACACTTTCATGTGTTAGTTATATATTCATATCTTCTTCCGCCTTTCTGATATGGATGTCTGTGACTGCTTTGTGTTATGTTTATTTCTATGTTTGTTTTCGAAGATTATTTTATAGCCACCGTGTGATAATCAATTACATGGATGGTTGCTCCTCAACAGCCTTATTCTCCGTGCTAGTTGACAGCACTACATCGTAGTGTCCTTGACTAGCGTGGGTATTGAGGTGGGGCGTCACATATGCCTGTTATATTTTTATCATATCTATTATCACTCAGCAAGTTCCCTGTTATTATAGAATTTCCTATGGGTTGAAATGATACATACCTGAACGATATGTAGAATAGGAGAAAATCGTTATGGGTTGAAATGATAAACCCAAGCGATTTTCATTGACATTGAATTTGGGATTGCGGGTTGAAAAGATATATATCCGTATATATTTTAAATTGTGGATTGAAATGATAAATATCCATATCACTTAACCATATGATAGAAAATTATATACAAACACCGTTGGTCTATATATAAATATTTTGAAAATGATTTCTATGGTTTTGAAAAGAAATATATGGTTTAATAAATATTGATTTCAAGATATTATATATATAGATGTATGTTATAAGGTTTAAATTCTTGATTTTTAAATTTATATGTTTTGAAATTTTAAAGTTATAAGTTAGTTTTGGAATTATATATTTTAAGAATTTACTTATTATTTTACAATTTTAAAATATGAATAAATTAGTTTTATTATAAGATAAGTTTGATAATAAGATTTAGTTTAATAAAGTTTGATTTAATTTATATATAATATATTTAAAATTATATTTTCAAATATAAAGTTTATAATAATTTTTAATAAATTAAGGTTGGAAAGATAGATTTGAAATTGATTTGAAATGGTATTTAATTAAGAATATATTTGATTAAATTGATTTGAAACTTATTGAATTTAGATGTTAAAGGATATGATTTTATAACTTGATTTTTGTTTTAAAGTGATTTAAATGAATATTTCAAGTTTAAATAAATTGAAAGAAATATTTAGTTTATTGTAATTTGGGGTTTTATTTAAATAATATTGGATTTATTAAGTGAATATTTCAAAACTAAATAATAATGAAGTTAAATTAAGATATGAATATTTAAACCTTTGAAATATATTGAAATTGAAATGGCTTATTTTGGGGTTCAAATCTGTATTTAAAATCGATCTGATTTTGAAAGGTTTATTGAGAAATTGAATTGAAATTGATGAATTGAGATTGAATTTAATTTGAATTTTGAATTCAAGTTGATTTGAATCAATTGTGGAATTTGAAGAAGCTATTTTATTATATAAAGTATTTTAAATTATATTTAAAACTATTTATATATTTTACTTTATAACTTTTAAAATATAAACTAATTTTAATATACTAATTATTTTATCATTAACTATTTTAATTTATAACTATTTTTTTATAAACTATTTTATTTTATAAACTATATTATTATAAATACTATTATTAATATCTAAACTGTTTAAAGGAAATTGCTATGATTTCAAAGTGTTATGATTTCCAAAGTGTTATAATTTCAAGTGTTTTGGTTTTGAAAGTGTTATAACTTTGAAAGTACTATGGTTTTGAAATGGAAATGATATCGTATTGATATGGTTTTTGAAATGGCAATGATATTTGGTTTTGAAATATAAACTATTTTGAAATGACCGCGGTGTTATGATAACGATTGGTTGTTAATGTGACCGGGATCGGATATTGTCATACTCTCTGCCAATACCAAAAACCACATTAACAACTGTGTACGTTGTGGAGATTCCAGAATGAAGTAGGATGGTGGCGACGATTCTATTTTGAGGTATAAAGTTGGACCTAACTCCCATGAGTTGGCATAAGGTGGCCAAAACAGGAGCAATCGACGGGCTAATGAGGTAGCTCCTTTGATCGGACACACCCCATCGAATGCCATTCTATTACTTTGTGATTGATTTGGTGCGCACCTTTGATTCGGGAGTGTGGCTCGAGGTGGGCGATTGCTGCGACTCTGCGTTACCATCGGCCTGGAAGTGTAATTGGTATATCTACCCTGGCATTGCCTAGTTGTGCCGTGTCACCTACCCTAGTGCGCCTTCTACGAGTTTGTTTTGTACCATACCTATGGAGTGCCCTCTGACGACTCCCAGTATGGGGGAGATTACGGTACTGTATAGACTATGGGAATGTATAAAATGTGTTAAGGGGGATATGGGTAACGCCTTAACGCTATTTTAATAGTTTACTTTACTTTAGACATATTATAATAGCGTATATTACTACATAGTAAATAGTTTAACGGATCCTTAGAGGATGGTTATCCCAAACATCTTTTAAGTTAATTGTATTTTAGTTGATATTTCACTTGAGTTAGATTTATTGATATAAGAATGTTAATCCTGACTCGAGTGTTTTGTGTTTTGCTTTACGCTCGGGTCAGACTGAGTGGTTCAGTGTTCGAGACTCACCTTTGGCGTTGGAGCTTCGCTTGGAGATCCAGCTATCTATCCAGCTTTCAGTTATTAAGTTGATTCCAGTGATGTATTCTAATCTTGTATTTGACTATTGTATTGAGACATCTATGTATTCGAAGACTTCTGTTGTATCTTGTTTAACTCTGATATATATATATATATATACTAGCTTCATGAACTACTATTCTTTTGCTTCCGCTGCTTATTTTTATATTACTCTGTGTATGTGGTTCTGTGATTATTTATTTACTGTATATGTTGAGTTTTGCCAAATTTAAATTAACAATCTGATATTTTGAGCAATTCAAGTCCGACATGTATGGATGCGAATGGTTGAAAATTTCAGGATGTTACAAATTTGCTAGCATAAATTCACTTAATTTGATATTATTAATTCTAAGGGTTATTTTAATATTTCAGGGATGTATTTTATTATATAAATCTCACCTACTAAATTTATAATTTATATCCTTAACGTGATAAAATTCTTGAAATCATACTTAACTTATTTTAAAGTTTATAAACTAATTCTTTTAACACTAATGAATTGATAGTGGCAATAATATCACCAAATTATCATATTAAGGAATTACCCAAATTTAATATCATTCTAATGATAATTCCCAATGTCTCCATATGGTCGACTAAATTATATCAAAATGGTCGAAATTTTGTATTGACTCTAATGACGCAAACCGCATGTCTTTCAGGTTAAGTATGTAGGATATATGAGACTTATACGATCTAGGAACTATACAATAATTTGTAAATTCAATTATAAATAAAATTATACCTACCATTGTAATTATTAAAATTTTAAGGACCTATATGGAAATTTCCCTTATATACTCCTACATTCTTGCTCAAGCTACATGACTCTAACTTGACATCCACTTTGAGCAATTTGCTCCTCCTTCTACGACTATGAAATCATCCACTGATGACTCCAGTATGGTCGCATCTCCAGTCGCTCCAAGGTCCGACCCATATGCACCAAGGCCAACTTGATGATGCCACCATCAATCCAAAAATTGACCATAAGTCGACCGTCTAATCCTACCACCATTGCTACAAGCGATGAAATCTTCCACATTTGCTCCATTCGACCCCTCATGCCATGACAAGCATAACTACAACACCCTCGACCAGTCTGATGATCATCCTTAACAGTCAAGCACACCACCTTATGTCATTGATTAAGAATCATGCCTATTTCCTATGACATGACACCATGCCACCTCCTCTAAAGTAATCGGCATTTATAGACACATGTATTGGTGCAGCCATCTTCCTTTTCGATGACCATCACCATAACCACCAGAAACCCATGGTTGTCGTTATCTTCTTCATTTCGAACCTCTTTAATCACTCATGCAATAAGCGAATGCTATGGTTAGACTCTACTAGTCATGCTAAGCATGGTAGTATCATTCTTGTCCACTTTGAATATGGTGTAATTCTGGCCTAATGGCATGTCGTGGTTGAACTCCTTCACCATTATTTCTCTTTTCATCATACTCCTTCATAAATGATAATAAAAGAAAGCTTACAAACTCCTCTATATATTTTCTTTTGGTGTTATGGTCAAACTCATGTTGTACGAGAGGATATTGATGATTAAAATTAATTCGTGAGCTGATTTGTATTCATTCATGAAGAAAAAAGTTTTGTATTGAAGGAAAGAATTATTTTGTATGGAGAATAGGAGATGTATTCCTGGCTAAGAGATAGTGTATGTCTATGTTCATGTGTCCTCAAACTTGAAAGGTAGGTACATATTTATAGTTGTGTATATTTTGCATTTTATTCCCTTCTTTTCTTTGTTTTGCACAAAAACTTATATTTCCATCTATCAAAACCATGCCAATTATCACCTTTAGTTTCATGCATATAAACACATCAGTTTGTATACGTTGATAAAAGAGATTTGATTATTATATATTTATTAGTGTATATATGGGTTTTATTTATGGATCCATTTTGTATGTGATGCCCGTTTTCGTTCTTCCACTTACTAATACAAAATTACACATTTGCTTAACACTATGCCTAGATAATAATTCTATACAGTTTATTTTGGTTTATAAACCTTTAAATTTTATGCTAAATGCATCGAAAAAATTGAATGGACAATCGCCATATTTTTATATATAAAAATATCGATAATATACGATTAAACATGGTGAAAATCAGGTTGTCACGGATCTCCCTCCTATAAAACTTACATCCTCGCAATTTTTAGTATAAATATCGGTAAAATTTGCCTTGCTAGTTAGTAGAATCATGGTTCTAGCATTACCCATTGGGTACTCTTATAAAATTCCAGTGGAAACTGTTTGTACCAAAATTGGGCATAACACTTTTCGGAAGTTTTTGAAGAGATAAAGTGAAGAAATTAAATGGAAAAAGAGGATTATCTAACAAAAACTCCAAATTTCAGATATGAGATTAATTAAAATGCAAGGAGACACAAGAATTTAGAGTAGTTCGGCGTATCGCCTAAATCCACTATGAAGTTGATAGCTTTATTGATCTTTCTTTGTAGATTACAAGTGAATTCAATAAATTACAGCAGGTAATTATGATTTGCAGTAGTGAATTTCGTTATTGGCAGCAGCAGGGGAGTTTAGATCTGGATCCGGCATAGTCTGGGCGTTTGAGCCTTCAAAGAAGAAGAAGCCCCTTTTCTATATGCCTTGGGGATCTATTTATAGGTGTAGGAGGCTAATATTCCGCTCAGATCTCGGGAGGCTCCCTCTGGCACGTGACTAGGCCCGCGTGCCCAAGCCCGTTAAGTTTTGGTCCAATCCGTGGTCGATACAAATGGATTTCGTATCGATCAAGATTTCATCCAATGGAGTCGAAATTTGGCGTGGACATTCTTTAGCATGTACGTAAGCATCTGTGAAAATGTCATAGCATTTGGGCTTGTAGATTAGGAGATATGATGGATACGAATTTGGATCTTCGGTTGGCTGTTTCGTTCGACTCCCACATTTCGACTCGCTCTTATTCGACTCGGTTCTGTTTGACTCGATGATGTGGCGTTTATTCGTATCGACTGATGTGCCTTGCTTCGCATTGATGGACACGAAGTAGAGCGAGTCAAAGTGGAGCGAATCGAACAGTGGTTCTCTAATGGACGCGAAGTGGAGCGAGTCAAACAGTGGTTCTCTGATGGATGCGAAGTGGAGCGATTCGAAGTGGAGCGAGTCGAACAGTGGTTGGTTTTCATCCAATTTTGTATCGTTCGTAACTTGAACATACGAGCTCGGATTAACTTGAAATTTGGAACGATGGCTCCCATAGCTTCGCTTGTCGTGTCATATCAATCTTGGCTCGATCCGGGCTCATAAAAAATTCGTCGATATCCATAGTGAACCGGCGTATAACCAATTTTCTAGACGAACTGTCTTTGGTTTCTAGTCAAGTTCTTGGTGTCACGGCCTTGCCAAAAGGCGGGATAACAGAAACAAAGCAACTTCAATTTTCAATTCCCAAATTTTCAATACTTTTTCTGTAACAATCCAAAATTTGAGATATAATAATAATTTGATGAATTAATTAAACAGTAAAATAAGTTTGTGAAATTTTCAAAATCAAGCTACGGGAGTTGCACCATTGGTCTGTGGAGATTTTCTAATCAATTTCCATATATAACTTGTCGAAATCCGAGTCAGTATGGAGAAGTTATGGGAGAAACAAGAAATCAAAATTAAATAAACAAGAACGAATAAAAAAAATAGACCCCATAGGGGTCGACCCTTATATTAGTCAGGTCGACCTATGGTCAACCCCTAATATACATAGGTCGACCCGCTATTTTGCCTAGACGCTATTTCATCCAGGTATGAGCCGAACACCTTAAAATTTGATTTTTGGTTAATCCTGTGCGTTCGTAGCTGCATCCGACGGTTCCTAGTGAGCTTATGACATGCTGCACCATATTTAATCTTCAAATCCAACGGCCTGAGATTCGTAAGCCACACTATAAATAGAAACCTTAGGCCTAGCTATTTTTCTCATTCAGATTTTCTCGCAATTGGGTTCATTGCCTAAGGCTGAACCCTAAACGGAAAAAATTTCTGGGGAGGAAATCTTTTTAATAAAAATATTCTACGCCCTGGAAGTGGATCCAGGAAGGCCCATGAATCGAGCTAAGAACCATAGGTGAGTATTTTGTAATTATTTTAGATTTGTAAGCAATTTAAAATAATAGGGTTCTCAATAGTTGTAGTTTATCTACAATTTTGAGATAGTTTTTATGTAAGTTTATTTACAGTCAAATTTTAAGTAAATTTCAGATGTTCCTTTCAGTCTATTTTTATTCAGTTATTTACATATGTTTTAAGTTGAAACTTAGCCTGTAAATGTTAGTTTCTTTTTTTAGAGATTTAATCCTTTTTGACACGAATAAAATATTAAAAAGAGAAGAATTCACAAATATAGATTAAAATAGAATAACACTAAATTTACAGAAATCGGATGTAAAATGGGAAAAACTGAAATAAAAATAGAAATGGACTGAAATAGGCAAATTTAAGATATTTGCAAGCATAATTATAACAAGTGGTTTTAACTAAAAAGAGAAAATAGAAGAGTAACAGTTGCAAGAACAATTATAACACGTAGGTTATAATTAGAAAGAAGAGATAACAGAAGTGGCTTATTTTAAAACTTAGATCTTAGATTAAGTCAATAAGCAAATATAGAAGTAGGGCCCGTACCGACAGCATTCCCTTTCAGGTCTAGGACTGATGGTTTCACCCATAGGTGAGGCTGGGACACGCTTATGCTAATTAGGGTAAATAAGTGGCCAATAGATAGAGGCTCAAATATGGGTATTTGGGCAAGTGGCGCAAAGGTGGAAGATTTGTTTGTTAGGACCAGTACCCGCAGCATTCTCTTTCAGGTCGAGGACTATTGATCTCACATGTAGGTGAGGCTGGGCATGCTTATGCTGGTTAGGGTAAATAAAGGGTCAAATAGGGGGCGACAGTTAGTGTGTACCGACGATGATCGAGCATGCGGCATCGATTAGGGTAAATAATTCGTTACTACATCCTATGCGCTAAAGAGGTGTCTTTTTCTATGACCAACATGATTGGCTCACAATGGCACAATAGAGATAGGAAAGGCCGATCAATGGGTAGAATTAGAATTTCAGCCTAATCAAGTTAGCAGTTGAGATAGGATCAGGATTTCAGCCTAATCACAGTAGTTTAAGACAAGTGCAAATAATCAAACAATCAAAACAAACAGTCAAACAAAATCAGAAACGGTATTTTATCTAATTTTTATCTTTTATGTATTTTCCTTTCAAGCTAGAACTATTACTTAGTCTATTATTTTTATCTTGCTTATAAATGCTAGTAATTACTTTCACTCACCACACTTATTATCTGACCCACTCCTCTACCTTTCCTTTTCCTCCATAGGCCAACAGAGTTGAGGATAATTGATTCAGGTTGCTTGGAGATTCATTCCCGGAGTTTTCACATTTCAGATGTATTCTTCTGCTTTTCATCTTTTTCTTTTGGTTCATGATGGACTAGCACTTGTGAGAGGAATTATTATTGTTATCTTTATACTCTGATTTTATAAGACTGAGATGTATTTTCATGAGACATGAGACATTTTGAGTTTTTGAGATATATTATGTTTTTATGATTTATTTTGGGATGAAGTTTAATTTTGAATGATAAGTTATTGTTTAAATGTTTCCGCTATTCTTACTTATTTGTCTTGTGAATCTTAGTCTCTGTAATGCTTTAGCTATACCTATAACGCACCACATCCTTTGGTGTGCCCTTTTTGGGAATACTAAGGGGTGTGGGGTGTTTCATTTGGTATCAGAGCCTAAGGTTACAGGATTCCTAAATACTTGTTTTAAAAGTAAAGTATTTTTCAAAGGTAACACATCTTCAAACTAAAAGTATTTTTTAGAAAGAAACACTTATTATAGAAATAGTTTTTAAGTATAAAAGAGTTTTTATAAAAAATCCTCTCAAAGTCGAGTTCAACCTTCTTTCGATTCTTTCAAGCCTAAATTTTCTTTTCTTTACATAGAATGGCGGATGCCCCAAAACTTCTATAGGGTATCCAAATCTCTGGCTGGTTCCGTAGATAACTTCAAGCTACCGCACCAGAGGTGCAAGGGAAAGCGCCCAATGCAGCACCGGTGGGTGGTGGTCCCGTTAATCCACATGCAGCAACCAATTTCTCTAAGCTATGCAAGGACTTCGCTAGTCTAGAAGGCAAGACGTTTTTTGGCATGGAGGATTTCCATAGAGGCACGAGCTTGGTTGAGGAATATGGAGAAAATATTTAGGCTATTGGGATTGGAGGACCAGCAGAGAGTTTAGCTTACATCTTGGCAGCGAAGGGAGAGGCTTCTTACTGGTGGGAGATTGTAGAGATGGAGGGTAGAGACATTGGTTGGTTTGGATTTCAAGAAAGGTTTGAGAGAAAGTTCTTGTCGCAAGCCGAGTAAGGCATGTAGATGGAGAAGTTCATTAGTTTAAAGCAGGGGAGTCTTTCGGTGAAAGAATATTTAAATCAGTTTAATGAGTTATCGCAGTTCGAGATGGAGCTTGTTAATACACCACATAAGAAGGCCACCAAATTTGCTAAAGTTTGAACTAACCCCTCCAAGGGTTGGCATTGACACATGTACCTATGAGAGCGACATATGAGTCACTTGTGGAAATGGCTCTCATTTTAGATGTTGCTAAGGAAGAAGAGGTTAAGGAGGTTCCTAAATCAGAAAACTCTAAGAAGCAGTGGTGGAAGAATAAGAAGGATAAGGACAAGAAGAAAGGAGGAGGACCTCAGAAGGGATAGATCAAGAAGGGCGAGAAATGTCACAATTGTGGATTGGTTGGGCATTTCACAAAGGACTGTAAGAACGACACGATGAAGGGGAGGTGTTACAACTGTGGGCAGCCTAGACACCTTAGTAGAGATTCTCCTCAAAAGATGGGGCAGAGAGCAAGCGCACCTACAGTGCAAGTACAGGCTTTGGATGCAGCACCTTCTTGTAGTAGACCAGATCGAGGTAGGAAAGTCTCTGTAGAAGGTTTGATCTCTATTTCGGATTTTCCTATTCGAACTCTTTTTGACTCTGGAGCATCGCATTCTTTCATTTCTAGTTCCTTGGTTGATTATTTGCACTTAGATATTTCTCTAGTTGTAGACCCTATAGTTGTTTCAAACCCCATAGGAGGATCGGCGCATTTATCCATGATTTGTAGGGATTTGAAATTTTTTATACTAGGCGTAGAATTTGATTATGATGCCTATGTACTGGGATTTTCAAGATATGGGATGATTTTGGGGATGGACTGGTTATCCACTTATGGTGCGATATTGGACTGCGATAGGAGAGTCGTTAGACTAGAGACATGTAGCGGACGAACCCTTGAGGTTTCTTGCGACCCATTGGGGTAAATCATGTTGAGCTTCCTTTATACCCTTGATTCATCACTTGGAGAGTTAGATTCAATTCTAGGTGTTAGAGAATTTCCAGACGTTTTTGAGGAGGTTAGGGGGCTACATGCTAAGAGAGAGATCGACTCTAGGATCTATGACAATGCTAAGCCAGTGGCATTGCCCGCGAGACATATGGCTCCTAGGGAGAGGAAGGAGTTAGGTAAGAAGATCGGTGAGCTATTAGAGACAGGATTCATCAAACGGAGCATATCTGAGTGGGGAGGCTCCAGTCATCTTCTCTACAAAGGCGGATGGTTCCCTTCGACTTTGGGTATGCTATAGAGAATTGAATAAGCACACAAAGAAGAAATGTTTCCCACTTCCTAGGATAGACGATCTTTCTGATCAGTTGGTTGGCCCTTCAGTATTTTCTCAGCTTGACTTAGCCACTGGATTTCATCAACTTAGGGTCACTGACGATAACATCGATAAGACAACATTTAGGACACCCGATGGATTCTTTGAGTGGTTGGTTATGTCGTTTGGGCTGGCCAATGCCCCGGCCTATTTTGTAGATCTAATGAGCCGTGTTTTTCGAGATGTCCTAAATAAGTTCGTTGTAGTGTTTGTGGATGACATTCTGGTGTTTTCCAAGAGTATGGAAGATAAATGTTATTCATCTTGATGAGGTTCTTTGCACACTTCGTGTTCATCGGTTGAAAGCAAAATTCTCGAAGTGTCACTTTTGGCGTGAGGAGATGCGTTTCTTGGGGCATGTAGTCTCAAGAGAGGGTTTAGATGTGGATCCCGCTAAGATAGTAGCAGTACATGATTGGAAGGCCTCCAAGAACCGAAGTTAGAAGCTTCCTAGGTTTAGCTTGTTATTATAGGAAGTTTATCAGAGATTTTGCTAAGATTTCAACACCACTTACTCGCCTCACTAAGAAGAATGCGGCATTCGTGTGGGACGTGGATTGTGAGGATTCCTTCACGATGCTAAAGAGAGCCCTTACTAGTGCATCGGTGTTAATTTTACACGATGGAGCTAAGCCTTTTTCAGTATACACTGATGCATGTGGGACTGGCCTTGGGGTAGTATTGATGCAGGATAGGAGGGTAGTATGCTATGGGAGTAGACAGTTGAGAACTCATGAGAAGAACTACCCCACCCATGATTTGGAGTTGGCTGCTATTGTTTTCATGCTTAAGTCTTGGAGACATTACTTGCTAGGAGAAAGGTTCGAGCTTTTCACTGACCATAAATCATTAAATACCTGTTCTCACAAAAGGATTTAAACTTGAGGCCGTAGCGTTGGATGGAGTTTCTGGCATCTTTCGACTTTGAGATAGCTTACACCCCTAGCAAGGGGAACGTGGTTTTGGATGTGTTAATTAGGAAGAGAGCAACCCTTAACCCAATGTTCGTGGAGTGGAAAATCCTATAGTTTATTTCCACCTTTGATTTTAAACCATCTACGAACATTACTCCTAGATTATTGGCAACGCTTGAGGTTAAGCCTATCCTCATAGATCAGATTGAATCAAGGCTGCGAGAGGATTCAGAGCTTGTGGATATTCTGGATAGGATTAGTAGAAGAGAGGACTCTAGACATCTCCAACACTATTCCATCGATAGAAAAGGGTGGCTAAAGAGAGATGGAAGACTTTGTGTCCCCTGCACTGGTGATTTGATGAGAGTAGTTCTAGGAGAGGCACATCATTCTTGGATGACAATTCATCCGAGCGGTGATAAGATGTATAGGAACATGAAGAGAGTGTTTTATTGGAGTGGCATGAAGAAGGATGTAGCAGAGTTTGTGGCTAAGTGTCTTGTGTGCCAAAAGGTTAAGGCGGAGCAACAGAGGCCTGGCGGATTGCTTCAACCATTGGATGTACCCGAATGGAAGTGGGATAGTGTTTCGATGGACTTCATAGATGGTTTACCTCAATCTAGGAAGGGGAATACCTGTATTTGGGTGATTGTAGATCATTTGACTAAGAGCGCTAACTTCATTCCGGTCAAGAGTAAGAGGGCAACATCTTATTTGGCATCCATATACGTTCGTGAGATAGTCCGACTTCATGGATTTCCCTCTAGCGTAGTGAGCAACAAAGACCCTATCTTTACTAGCGAGTTTTAGAGAAGCTTACAAGAGGCTTTAAGGACACAACTTAGATTAGGTACGGCCTATCACCCTCAAACAGATGGCCAAACAGAGAGATTTAGTGGAGTTCTTGAGGATTTGTTGAGGATCTGCATTCTTGATTTTGGAGGAACTTGGGAGGAGCACCTTCCTTTAGTGGAATTCACATATAACAATAGTTTTCAGGCTAGCATTGGGATGGCTTTTTTTGAAGCCCTTTATGGAAGATCTTGCAAGTTGCCTTCGTGTTGTTAGAGTCTATGGAAAGATTGCTACTTGATCCCGACATGGTTAGAGAGACTTTGGAAAAGATTGATTTGATTAGAAGAAGAATAAAGATGGCCCAAGATAGATAGAAATCCTATGTAGATAAGCGGAGAAGGGTTATTGAGTTCGAGGTAGGAGATTTTGTTTTCATTAAGGTGTCTCCGCTAAGAAAGGTAGTGAGGTTTGGATCATGTGAAAAACTTGCTCCCAAATTCGTAGGACAATTCCCCATTGTGGAAAGGGTAGGGAAGATGACGTATCAGATAAAGCTACCAGAGAAGCTCGTAGGAGTTCATGATGTTTTTCATGTTTCACACTTGAGAAAGTGCTTACATGATTCAGCGGAGGTAATGGAACCTATCCAACTTGAGGGAGTTGAAGTGGAGAGAGGAGCATCGGTTCGTCGCATTCCTACCAAGATCGTTGGGCATGATATCAAGAAGTTTAGGAATAAAGAAGTCCCTTTGGTTAAGGTGTAATGGGAAGATAGTATTGAGGATGCTACATGGGAGGCTAAGGAGAAAATATGTACCTCTTATCCGCATTTTTTCGATAGTACGTCTTGAATTTCCTATTTCCATCTTTAGTTTTGAATAGATTCTTTCCTTTAGTATCCTTTAGGAGGGTAGATCGTAGGATTTAACCTATGGATGGTAGGACTGAATGTAAACATGTTACTAGAACATGTTATGTATGATGGACGCTAGTGGTTGCAAGTGTTTGCTAGTGGACGCTAATGGACGCATATACACCCACTAGGCACTATTATCTCTTAGAGATCGGTCTAACTAGGTCACTAAAGCATATGCATATGGATGTGTGTGCACTTACATTTTTATTTATTTCCATGGTTGCCATAATGAGTGATTAGCATATGATTGTTGCGTTTGGATGATGATTGTAGCACGCATATAGAACTACCGGTTGTCATTAGGGAATTTGCATTGATTTGGATACATGACACGGACATGAGCGCATAAAAAGGAGGTTGACTGAATCAGTAGATCGCCTAATCTTTTGCATTAGTTAGGGACATTGACACTACACTATTGCATATATCATAAGTTGGATTAGAAAGCTTAAGGACAATGAATGTAATGGATGATTGTTGAATATCTGGTTGTAGAATTTAGATGTAAATATTTATTTCACTCTTCTGTCCTTGAAGATTCTGGGGTAGAAGTCTTTTAAGGAGGGAAGAATGTAACAAACCAAAATTTGAGCCATAATAATTAATTAACGAATGAATTAAACAATAAAATGAGTTTATGAAATTGTCCGAATCAAGCTACGGGAGTTGCACCATTGGGTCCATGGCAATTTTCTGATCAATTTCCATATATAACTTGTTGAAATCCGAGTCAGTATGGAGAAGTTATGGGAAAAACAAGAAATCAAAATTAAATAAAGAAGAACGAAAAAAAATTAGATCCCATAGGGGTCGACCCTTGTATTGGTCAGGTCGACCTATAGGTCGACCCTCAATATACATAGGTCGACCCGCCATTTTTCCTGGACGCTATTTCATCCAGGTACGAGCCGAACACCTTAAAATTTGATTTTTGGTTAATCCTGTGTGTTCGTAGCTGCATCCGACAGTTCCTAGTAAGCGTATGACGTGGTTGCACCAGATTTAAACTTCAAATCCAATGGTCTGAGATTCCTAAGCCACACTATAAATAGAACCCTAGGATTAGCTATTTTTCTCATTTAGATTTTCTCCCAATTGGGTTCATTGCCTAAGGCTGAACCCTAAATTGAAAAAATTTCTGGGGAGGAAATATTTTTAATAAAAATATTCTATGCCCTAGAAGTGGATCCAGGAAGGCCCAGGAATAGAGCTAAGGACCACATGTGAGTGTTTTGTAATTATTTTAGATTTGTAAGCAATTTAAAATAATATGGTTCTAAAAAATTGTAGTTTTTCTACAATTTTGAGATAGTTTTTATGTAAGTTTGTTTACAGTCAGTTTAAGTAAATTTTAGAAGTTCTTTTCAATCTATTTTTATTCAGCTATTTTATTTGTAGTTATTTACAGTTATTTGTAGTTATTTACATCTGTTCTAAGTTGAAATTTAGCATGTAAATGTTAGTTTCTTTTTTTTAAGAGATTTAATCCTTTTTGACGCGAATAAAATATTAAAAAGAGAGGAATTTGCAAATATAGATTAAAATAGAATAACACTAAATTTACAGAAATTAGATGTAAAATGAGAAAAACTGAAATAAAAATAGAAATGGACTAAAATAGGTAAATTTAAGATATTTGCAAGCATAATTATAACAAGTGGTCATAACTAAAAAGAGAAAATAGAAGAGTAACAGTTGCAAGAACAATTATAACACATAGGTTATAATTAGAAAGAAGAGATAACAAAAGAGGCTTATTTAGAACTTAGATCTTGAATTAAGTTAATAAGCAAATATAGAAGTAGGGCCCATACCGACAGCATTCCCTTTCAGGTCTAGGACTGATGGTTTTACATATAGGTGAGGCTGAGACACTCTTATGCTGATTAGGGTAGATTAATGGCCAATAGATAGAGCCTCAAATCTGGGGATTTGGGCAAGGGGTGCAAAGCAAGAATTTTTTTTTGTTAGGACCAGTACCGGTAGCATTCCCTTTTAGGTCGAGGATTGATGGTCTCACACGTAGGTGAGGCTGGGCACGCTTATGCTGATTAGGGTAAATAAAGGGTCAAATAGGGGGCGACAGTTAGTGTGTACCGACAATGACCGAGCGTGCAACATCGATTAGGGTAAATAATTTGCTACTTCGTCCTAAGCGCTAAAGAGGTGTCTTTTGCTGTGACCAATAGGATTGGTTCATAGTGGCACAACAGAGATAGGAAAGGCCGATCAATGGTTAGAATTAGGATTTTAGCCTAATCAAGTTAGCAGTTGAGATAGGATCAGGATTTCAGCTTAATCAAAGTAGTTTAAGACAAGTGCAAATAATCAAACAATCAAACAATCAAACAATCAAAGAAAACAGTCAAACAGAATCAGAAATAGTGTTTAATCCGAGTTTTATCTTTTCTGTATTTTCCTTTCAAGCTAGAACTATTGCTTAGTCTATTATCTTTATCTTGCTTAGGAATGCTAGTAATTACTTTCACTCACCAGCCTTATTGTTTGACCCTCTCCTCTGTTTTTCTTTTTCCCCCATAGGCCAGTAGAGTTGAGGATAGTTGATTCAGGTTGCTTGGAGATTCATTTAGAGTTTTCTCATTTCATATGTATTCTTCTGCTTTTCATCTTTTTCATTTGGTTCATGATGGACTGGCACTTGTGAAAGGAATTATTATTATTATCTTTATACTCTGATTTTATGAGACTGAGATGTATTTTCATGAGACATAAGACATTTTGAGTTTTTGAGATATGTTATGTTTTTATGACTTATTTTGAGATGAAGTTTAATTTTGAATGATAAGTTATTATTTAAATGTTTCCGTTGTTCTTTTTTATTTGTCTTGTGAATATTAGTCTCTGTGTGCTTTAGTTATACCTATAATGCACCGCATCCTTTAGTGTGCCCTTTTTGGGAATACTAAGGAGTGTGGGGTGTTTCATTTTCCCTTACTAGCTTCACTTTTAGCACTCAATTTGCCTTCCACAACCAAGCGAATACATATAGCCAACACTCATCTTTGATATAAAACGAGAATTTACAAGAATGGTACAGAGATATAGGGGAAAGTATCAAGTACACCTTACTAAAATTCGTAACCTATAACTTCAGTTGCAAGCCTTATCTTATCCATCTTGTTTATCAGATTATGGGTAGTATTATTTAATTTTTTTGTTTTTTAATAATCTTAGGTGAAATTTACTTAGGGATTTAACCAAAGCTCTAATACCAACTTTTTGGCACGTCAATTTTCAATCTCGGTGTGAAGCATTGAAAATTGAAGCCTTAACCAAAACAGCAACTTAACTACCCATTAGTCGCACAACAATAGTAAGATATAGAGTAACTTATAAACTGATAAGGTAAGATGTGATAGGATGTGTATAGTCAATAACAAGGTATCTATCAGTGTGATGTATAGTAATGACTTAATTGATGTACTTTAATATATAATTATAAGTTTTACTCACAACGATGTTTCCTTCTTATCTCTTCCCAAAGTAGAAATCAATACCAACCTATTCAGCAATCTCATTAACAATTATATACACAAACATAGGATATTAGATGGATGGACTATGTCACGATACCAATGTGACTACCAATGTACCCATTACATGTTCATGCCCCACATAGTTATTTTTGCCTACCTACTAACCGACCCCAAGGGAGGGTTTGGATATATAACCTGAGACCTGCTCTTCCCTTTGACCAAAGAGTTGGCGCATATAATACATAACCATAATAGATGAGCATATATTAATTAACATATAATCAATGCAAAGTAAATAGCTACAATATGAGATTGAGAGCTTGTAATTGTATGATTTCATGTTCTTCACCTACATCACCAAGTTAGCTCATATAAATAATGTATAGAATATCAATATCATAATGTTGATAACAAAATATAATTAATGTCACACAACACACTAATTTACGCCACTCAAGATATCATACTCATTTATTATCTCTAATGCCCATACATATATTCATAGGGATATTTTCTCATTTCATTTGTTATGTTGTTCTGAAATCGTTTTTCAAAAGATTTCCAAAATGCATTCCTTATTTCCCAAAATCACATTTTCTAAAATTAATACAAAATCATATTTATTAGAAATTTATGCCAAAAGCCGAGTAAAAAAATATAGAAAATACTCAGTTACAAAATTGTGAGCATCCTCACGTAGTCTCTATGCCACCCCAAATCACAACGAGGCATCGTCCACCAATTAATTAAACTAAAGTTATGACCTATAATCCTAGGAAAACAACAAGTAATAAACTGTTTAACCAGTGATAATAGGACTAACCTGTCATAGACTTGAGGTGCTAAACCGTGGTCAACTAGCTAAGATGGTTGTTAGCATCTGTGGTTTTACACAATAATTTTCCACCAAAAATATCCTCACATTGAATTGATCTCATAGGATCTACTTGGTGCAATTGTAATCATTTGGAGTTTATCTCATCGTACTCACTACCTCAACCAATATAATATTGACAAGAAAGTTAATAATATAAACATGTGAGTATGTATAAATAATCAGTAGGTGGTAACAGAATAGAGCATCAATATCTAGAGGAAATAAATCACACTAAAGTAATAAAACAACTTATCTTTGTTCCGTCATAGTAAGATGGGATATTTTCCTGTAATATCTTGACAGTTTTTATTAGTAACAATAATATAACATATTTTTAGTATAAGCAAGGCACATATATTAATCTTTAAAGCAAAATTTAATCAAAGGTGCACTATAAAATATCATAACATAAAATATCATAACAATTATAGTACCTTGGTTTATTCATTAACAATAGCACACTACGAAATAAATAAAGTGATCTATACTAGTAAAACCCGATTTAAAAATAATAATATTTAATTAAAATGACTATTTAATTAAAAATGGTTGAACAAAGAAATTAAATATGTGAAGACGGTTTTAAATTATCGAAAGTCATAGAGAATTTCAGGAGTAAACAAATTTACGTCAAATCTTTGATTATTAATCGAGTGATTAAATAGATTTTGGGGGGAAATTAATTAAAACACTATTTAAGAGAAAATTGGGATTTTTTTGTTAATAAAATATTTTATTAACGAAATGTTTTAAGGAAATACCATTTTTTGAAAATGTAGTTTTCAATGTGAAGAAGAATTTAATTTTAAAGGAGAAATAATTTATTTGGATATTTTATAAAGTGAATTATTCATTAAAGAAAAATGAAAAATTTATTATTTTTATGGTATTAAAATATAATTTAGTCTTTTATTTGAGTTAAAAATGATATTTTGAGTCGGAAAATAAAACTGGTTTGCAAACATATTTTTATTTGTTTGATCGTAAGTGTTTGCACCAAAATATGGCACAAACATCCAAATGAGTATAGTAGAGAAAAGAGCGAAGAAAATAAGCAAAAACAATAAATAACAGGACACCAAAGTTTTATAGTGATTTGCTAATCATTGCCTACGTCCACTTAGCTTTGTTGCTGTTTACAAATGATGCACTTATGGGTTAGTATGGATCCTCGAAATATAAGAGATTATAAAGAAAATTGTCAAGGGAACCAAAAGATCCACTGAAATGACGCTACAACCTCCTATTTATTGCTGTAGTGTAGCATCCCCCATTTTGAGGCCTGAAACTAAGCACTACAGATGCTGCAGTCATCCATAGTACTAATTTTCGATGATAAAATGCGGTTATGTTAATTGTATCAATAACATCAGAAGCACAAGAATATGAAATTTTCTTACACAATTTCAAACCAACTTCCATATTTCATTTCAAAGATAATATTTCATATTCATTACATAATCTCAAACGTTGGCCAGGTTCAGGTAAAATATAATTATTACAAAACACTCTAAGAGCGACATATGAAGATGCCTCCTTAGGGATTAGAGTTTACTACTAGACAGATACAGTTTCCACCATTACAGACATATAACAAAACAACTTCACATAGCGGACATAAACAGTAAACAAATTCTTACATAGCTAGTTTTGCCTCCTGCACATCCCCGGAACCTTTATTCGCCAAAACCACTTGACCTGGAAACCTTACTCTCAAACTACTCAAATGAGCACCCGAGAGTTAAAGGGGAACAATGAAAAATTCGGGTCAGAAAAAAAATCCAGTGTGAATAATAATAAGTCATCTCGATAAATAAATATTTACTGAGACTACACCGTTAAGCGGAACGTGTTTCCCCTCACCGGTATCATCTAAATATGTCTTCTATAAATCATACACCTACAACCACAATGGTTAAACTAAGCATTATAAACAATCATATACATGCGTGCATCATGGGTAATCATGACCAATATGTCTAAATTAATGGACTATCTATCCCAATATCATAGTTTTCTCAAGGTGACTTCAAACATATATGGTTGACTCGAGCCTGCCAGATATATCAAATTTTCTAACTTACTGTTAGAAGGAAGCCGGATGGCCTGTTTGAAACTTAATATTCCTAGAGTCAAACTTGTCCTAATGGTTTTACAGGCTAACCAATAACCTAACTCAACTTTGTGTATTCATTTTCGTGCATAAACCTACATTTAGTCTTGCCCATGACAAAGCCCTACGCACTGGAATTTTAGTCTTATATCAGCTAGGGGCTGACAACTGAAGTATAGGGTGTGACCCTACACCAGTCCCATATGGTTTTCTAATCTTTGATTCGATTTATTCTATCACAATTTATCTAAAGGTGATGAGAATAATAAATATCTCATAAAATTATGGGCTAAATAACCTTCTCTATTTCCTAAAAAACAAAACCTTAGTAAATGATTTAACCTTTAAAATCATATTTTGAAACAAGAAAAATACATAGCCCTATACTTTATCAAAATATTTATGCCAGGATATGTGCTCTAATAAAACAAAATTAGTAAAGTTCGAAATCACTTAGAGGTTGAAGCGCCTCAAAATTACAGGCTATAAAGCCAAAACTTAATAAAACTATATTATTGATGCAACTCGACGTTAATATCGCCACAAGGATCATCGTCTTTCTTGAATACCACAATATATGAAAGAACTTGATTTAATAAAACATTAGGCCAAAAGGCCGATAGCATATATATATCGTACTTTATAGAGTGTTGAAAACACACCTAGAAATTTATTATCGTATCTTTTTCTTCGTATAAAAATTGGTATGAAGCCTTAAAAGGAAAGTGGTGACACTAATGACTTTTGACGTCATTATTCAAAGGAGTTAACATCGAAAATATGGGGATGCACCCTACCGATAAAGAAGACCGGGGCAACAATGCTTTAGATAAAACACGACATTTATGGGGTTGAACTTGATAAAACGCCGCGCCCTTATGGATAATAAAAAGAAAAGAGGCATCGTTGACTTTGTAACGAACTGCCATTTCGAACCATTCAAATCGACAATCATCCACACATGTCAGACTTGAATTGCTGAAAACAATAGATAGTTAATTTATATTTGGCAAAACTTAGCATGTACAGTAAATAAGTCAATCATAGAATTACAGACATAGAGTAATATAACAATAAGCAGTGGATTAGATAAACATCAGTTCATGAAGCTACTACAGAAACATCAGAGTCTGAAATGAATACAATAGAAAATCCCAAGTACATAGAAGTGTCAATACAAAAGCAAATGACAAGTCTGAACATAAATATCTAGAAATAACTAGAATAACAGAAAGATGAATAGACAAAAGATAGATCTCCAAGCTCCAAAGGCGAGTCTCAAATGATGTGACACTCAGTCTGACCCGAGCATAAAGCAAAACACAAAACACTCGAATTAGGATTAACATTCTTATGCAAGTATTAACTCAAGTGAACTGCAATATAACTTAAAGGATGTTTGGGATTCCCATCCTTTAAGAATCTATTAAACTATCCACATACATAGTATAATACGCTACATAGATAATGTCTACAGTAAAGTAAAATATTAAAATAGCGTTAAGGCGTTACCCATATCCCCATTAACACATTTTTATATAATTCCCGTAGTCTATATAGATACTGTAAGCTCCACCAAATCGGTGGGATACTCAGGGAGCACTCCATAGGTACGGAGCAAACCCAACTCGAAGAGGGCGCGATAAAGCATATGACAAGGCACAGGAGGAAATGCCCAGGGTAGGATACTACCATTTTGCACTTCCGGACTAGTGGTAACGCATAGCAGCTACTACCGCCCACCTCAAGACACACTCCCAAATCAAAGGTGCACCCAATCAAATCACAAAGTAATAGATATGGTTTTGAAGAAATGTGCCTGACAGGGGAAGTGATCCTACTTGGCCCGGTATTGCTCCTGTATTTGCCATATCAAGCTGACTCGAGGGAGTCTGGGCTGCATTCATACCTCATGCAGACGTTCACCAAACCATCGAACTTCGTTCTGGAATCTTCACTATGTGCACAGTTGTTAAAGTGGTTTTCGATGTTGGCAGAGAGTATGACAATATCTGATCCCAGTCTCTTTAACACCCAAACGCTTATTTCACACCGTCGTCATTTTCATTTCAAACAGTTCATACTTCATATCAAAATATCATATTCATTTTCAAAATCATATCACTTTTGAAATCATATTCCCTTTCGAAATCATTATTCACTTTAAATCATATTCATTTCCAAAATCATAACAACAAAATAGGTTAAACCATCAAACCAAAGTATTCGCATTTAAATCCATTAAATCTAAATCTTAACAGATCTAACTTAAATAGTTTGAATATTGAAAGTAGTTTATATATTGGAATAGGTATACATTAATTAGTTTATATTTAAAAATAGGTTATAGATTAAAATAGTTTATATATTAAAATAGTTTATATATTTAAATATATATATTTAAAATTGTTTATAAATTAAAATAATATATATTAAAATAATATATATATTTAAAAGAGTTTATATCAAAAATAGTTTTAGATTAGAATTGTTTCTTCCAATTTCACAAATCAATTCAAATCAATCTTTAGTTCCAAGATTCAACAAATCAATTCAGTACAACGATTTCAATTTAAAAGGTTAAAGGTTCAATTCAAATTCTCATTAAAACCATTTTTAATTTATATCGATTTCAAATCCAGGTTTGAAATACAAATTTAAACCACTTCCAATTCAATAGGTTTCAAAGTTTAGATATTCAAACAATTTACAATAACTCAAGTTGATAAATTTCACTTATATTTCAGCATTCAACCTTAATTTTATTAAATTTGAAAATATTCACTTAATCATTTTAATGACATTTAAATTAAATCTCAAATTACAAATTTAAATCAATATTAAATATTCAATTTCAATTATATTTAAATTAGAAAATATTCATTTAATCAGCTTTAATCAAAATCCAGTTATCAAGTTATAAAATCATACTTTCAAAATCTCAAAATCAGTAAGTTTCAAATCAATTTTTATTTAAATACAATTCTTAAACAAAAAAAATTTCTAATAAATTTCAATTCTCCTTTCCACCCTTAATTTATTAAAGTTATTACAAAATCTATTTTTAAAATATTAATATGATTTTAAATAAATACTTAAACATATTATATATATACTAATTAAATTAAATTTTATTATATTAAATTTTATTAAATTAAATCTTATTATTAAAACTATTTTATTTTATATTAAATCTTTATTTTATATATATTTAAAAATAATAAAGCTATAAGTAAAATCTTAAAATTTACATTTTCAAAACTTAACTTATAATTTTAAAATTTATGAAACATATAATTTAAAAATCTAAATTTTTATACATATTAAAATTTAAAATAAAATCTTTATATTATATTTTAAAAATCAATATTTAATAAAACCCATATAATTTCCTTTCAAATCCTAGAAATCATTTAAAAATAGACCAACGGTCTCCCTATATAATTTTCTATCCTATGGTCAAGTAATATGGATATTTATCATTTCAATCCGCAAAAATTTAATATTTATGGGTATATATCATTTCAACCCGCAATCCCAAAATTTTAAAATCAATAAAATTGCTTGGGTTTATCATTTCAACCCATAATGATTTTCCCTAATCTATAATATCATTCGGATATGTATCATTTCAACTCATAGGGATTTCCTAAACTAATAGAAAACTTGTAGTGTGAGAACAATAGAATAATAACATAAAATGGCATAACATATCAATGACAAGCATATATAATAATTAACAATCTAAACATAATATATATACATACAACATGTTATGGTGTCATATGTCAATTTACATAGGTTGATAAATTTTAAATATTAACATATCATATTTAACAATTTAATTTCTAACTAATTCAAATTTAATAACATATTTTAATCGTCCTTTCATGTGAATTAAATTTATTAAATATAAGAATGTTAATCGTGAGTGATTTCTCATCTTCCGAAGCTAGAGATAAAAATGGGAATAAGAACAACGCCCACACGGATACTGACATGGACATGCGGCTATCGACAGGCACGTGGATACGCAGCAGAGTTAGAAAACTAAGGCTGAAATCTACGGACAGCGGCGACAAAGCTAGCATGATCTTGAATTCGATGAGAAAAAAATGTATATATATATAATATATTTCCTTTTTTTAGAAGAAAGAAGACTGCTTGGTGCTCGGCCAGGGAAGCGAGGCGGTGAAGCAAGATGATGAGCAGGTTACAGATATAGGAATGCAAACCTGATATATATATATATATGAACTTCATTTTTATTTTTTTAGAGAAGGAAAGGCTTTGCTCCTTGGTACGGCTGCGATGACAAGGCAGAGAGGAAGGTGTTTAGGTGGCGTGCTATGGCAAAGCAAAGGACGCAAGGATACGACAGATGAAGGGTTCGGCCAAACACAGGCTGCCGAGTGGCAGCAGGGAGAAGGGAAGTCCAGGGGCTGAGGCAGGTTCGTTCGGTCCAGTGGTTGAGGCGGGTGTGTTCGGTCCAGTGGCTGAGGCGGGAACTGCTGCAAGGGGAGGAGGTAACTATCGCGTAGGTAGTGAGAGGATGGCCTGGAGAGGCTCGACCGGAGCATGCTGTTGCATGGCGGGCTAAAGGCAGTGGAGGCTGTTCTCAGGTGAAACCGCGGCTCTGGTGGAGGGAATAAGGATGAGCCGTCGATTGGTGTTTGCGGTGAAGAGGAGATGGAAGGCTACTGTGAGGTTGGAGGGATGGGACATGTGGAGGAAGAAGGCTATGGTGAAGCGTGGTTGGTCGGAGGAATAAGGGTGGATTCTAGGAGGCTGTGGGATGTTTTGCGTGAGGTTGGCTGTGTGGATAGGAAAGGCGGATGTGAGAGGGGAGATGGGTCATGGAAAAAGGAAGAGGAAGTGGGTCGATAGGTTAGGGGAAGCAGACTATCACCATTATGAGTGAACATATATATAAACATATATATATTACTTTTTTTTATGGAAGCGATGCACAGAACAAAAATGAAAGGGGAAGAGAGAATGAATGTCAACGAGCAATGAATCAGAAGTAAATTGAAGTAGTGGGAATATAGAGAGCCAGCGACCATTCTGGAAATAATAAATGCAAATGCCATTTATTTCCCCGGGTGAGCAAGTAAAAGGACACGGGGAAACCCGAAAGACCCAAATGCGGAACCGATACGGTTAATCGTTTCGCCAATTTCGCCGTGCACCGGACACCGAAATGCACAAATGAATATACTACCGAATTCAGCATGACGAGATGAACAGAATGGTATACAGATATGAACGACATGACCTACCTGTCAAAACTCTAATTTCGCTGCCAGAAATGCTGCTAAAACGTAGAAACTAAAATAAACGGAGCTAGAGCTGTCCAAATTCGGCGAAACGAATAATGATGTCTCACTTAGAAAATGGTTGCCAATTTTATTATATAAAAATATTCAGATTTCAAAAATATTTTATTCTCAACAAATTTAACTGCTATTTAATTATTAAATTAAAATTTCACAACCAAACAGACTTTCATATTTTCCAATGAAAATTGGCACTTGCTACGTTTAAATGGACGTAACCCAAATATCAAATTTTTATTGCTAAATTTTATTGTTTTATTTTCATGAAAAATTTAGTTAATTACGTTAATTAAAAACCATTAAAATTTCCGGGTCATTACACTCTCCCCCACTCAAATCATTTCGTCCTCGAAAAGGAACGAGATAGGAGAATAGAAGCAACAGAAAGGAAAAATAAATTTGAAATGTATAGTACCAGATACAATAATTAATCCAAAACCATATAAATTTCATTTTTGGACATCTTATTACTTACATTTTATATTGTATATTATTTAATTACATTCTAACTTTTTCCCACGTAAGTTTTATTAGTGTATCTGAGTGTAATTGAGCACTATACAAATTTACCTTTTATTTATAACATTTCTATTAAGCAAAAATTTAATTTAGACATTTTATTACTTAAGTTTTCTCTTGTATAACCTTCAATTACATATTCACATTAACGTTTTAACTTTTTGAATATTTCAGGTAAGTTATATATGTTTTAGAATGCAATTGAGTATTACACAAGTTAATTTTATCCTAGTTCAACTATTTCAAGTTGTTTCAATTTCATCTCTCATTTTAGACACTCCAATTATTCAAAATTTACTTCATTCAATAATTGTCTTCTCAAAATTTCAAAAGGTGCTGAGTTGGAATCCCATTCATTCTAAGGATTCTTGTGGTTCCGGAGAATCCAGCTACAGGAGAACCAGGAACAGAGAGCTCTCTCCCTTTTTCCGCCCGACTCTTTGGTCTTAAGAATGCTAGTTTTATTTTAAGAACAAGTGATTGCCCTTCTCCGACCCTTACTGCCCAACGGGAGAGCGGACAACTAATGCGTTCCACTTATTGAACAGGGTCTATGGTCGGTCTGTGACCCCTGGATGCCGAAGGCGTCCTTGGGGCGATCTCGTAGTTCCTATGGGGTGGAGAAACCATTACTTAATATAAAACTTAAGAGTTAAATTTCCGGTTTCACTTCAAACCATTTTGAAATAAATATATAAATATATATTTTTTGTACATCAAATCATACTCAAGAAATTCAAATCAAATCTATTTTCCTCAACAAAAGTGTAGTAAAGCTACTAAGTGGTCTCCCCACTTTGAGACTCAAAAATGAATGTCGATGATGCTCCAGTCATCATCGAAATTATTTTCCAGCGACATAAGAGGAGAGTACTGACTTACTTCTTTTAAAATTCTTTGGAAACAATTTCCATTTGAAAATACTTTCGTATTTTTCAAAACTTTGAAAACCAAATTTTGTAAAACACCGAAAATTAAATTCTCAAATCCCTTATTTAAATTCATTCATTTGCAAATCAGATTTGTAGACCATATTTATAAAACTTCATCTTCTTATAACATACAACAATAGTTAATGGTTTAGGAATGTTGACAAAACAATAAATGATAATCTAGTACTATCATTCTAACAACCAATTCATTTAACTATCTAATTTCAGAAAATTATACCTCTGTATATAAAATATATACATAAAATTATCTCATATACCAATTTCGAAAACAATATTGTGTCATTTTGCTCTTTTAAAGTGTTTTGGAATTCTTATCGATAGCGTTGGCCAGACGAATCGATCAAAACCCAAAATTCAAACTTAACAACTCAAACAACATAATATAACACATTTTATATCAATTACAAATACGTTCTCTCATAGGATGATTCAAGAATGGATTTTAGAACAATGATAGAGATTCAAATTTAAAGGGACCATAATCCAAGAGAATTCTAACCAAGAGAATAGGTTCGAAAGGAAGATAAGATAATTAAATTAAAAAGTGGAAATATGGAAAGACTTATATTAATCGCGACGACCTTAACCGGGTCAACCGAGACTCCATTTTCAGAAACAATGTGTCCAAGGAATCGGACTTCATCCCTCCAGAAATGGCATTAAGAAAATTTGGCTTTCAACCGGTGACTCCTAAGAGTTTGGAGAGCATAGATCAAATGAGATTCATGTTCTTTCTTTGACTTAGAAAAGACGAGAATATCAGCAACGAAAATGGTGACAAACTTGTTGTGAACATCACGGAAAACGCAATTCATGAGATCGACGAAGAAGACATGAGCATTGGTTAATCCAAAGGGCATGACTAACCATTCATAGAAACCATTCTCTATTCGAAAATCTATCTTGGGAATGCTCTTCTCGGCTACACGAAGCTGGTAAAAACTGATAGCAAGATCGAGCTCCAGGAATAAGATCGATGCAGAATTCAATTTCCCGCTTGGGGAAGAGAAGTGACTTCACCAAAGCATCAGGATAATCCCTGATTATCGGGGTGGAGTCCAGACCTCTAGGATGAGAATCAAGCGAAAAGATAAAACTGCCTGCATAATCCTGAGGCATGCGATATACGATCACAAGAGAATTACCCTGGTCGTCTACTAGAGAAATGGTTTTGGGTTTGCAAGAGATAACAGCATCAAACCAATGACAAAGAAATATCCGGTGAATCGACGCCTGTTGTAAAGGAGTTTCACCCCTTTACAAATCATATTAAGGTTGGCAGGACCGCCGATGGGATTAGTCACACATAAGGATGAAGTTGCCAATTGAGGTTGTAAGATGTGCTCAAATTTATCGCAGTGATCAACAAAAATAAAGCTATAGGATGCTTCAGTATCAAGAAGAATGCGATCAAGAAAAGATAAGAATGGATTTTAGAACAAAGGGAAAGTTCCACAATTCAAAAGAAATCCTAATCCAGGAGGATCCTAGTGAAGAATTTCAAGATCGAACAAAGATGATTCTAAAATTAATTTCACTCATTCGAGGGTATTACTACCCCATCTCTAATGAGTTTTTACTCCATATGCTAAGTTTTGCCTAAACCAGAGCTTTGATACCAACTGTAACGACCTGCTATTTCGAACCATTCAAATCGGCAATCATCCACACATGTCAAACTTGAATTGCTCAAAACAATAGATTGTTAATTTATATTTGGAAAAACTTAGCATATACAGTAAATAAATCAATCACATAATCACAGACACGGAGTACTACAATAAGCAGCGGAATAGATAAATAGTAGTTCATGAAGCTACTACAGAAACATTAGAGTCTAAAATGAAAATAATAGAATATCCTAAGTACAAAGAAGTCTCAATACAAAAGCAATTGACAAATCTGAACATAAATATATGGAAATAACTGGAATAACAGAAAGCTGAATAGATAAAAGATAGATCTCTAAGCAAAGCTCCAAGCTCCAAAGGTGAGTCTCAAATGCTGTGACACTCAGTCTGACCCGATCATAAAGCTTAACACAAAACACTCGAGTCGGGATTAACATTTTTATGCAAGTAAATTAACTCAAGTGAACTGCAATATAACTTAAAGGATGTTTAGGATTCCTATCCTTTAAGGATCCGTTAAACTATCTATATACATAGTACAATACGCTACATAGATGATATTTATAGTAAAGTAAAATATTAAAATAGCGTTAAGGCTTTACCCATATCCCCCCTTGACACATTTTTATATAATTCCCGTTGTCTATACAGATACTGTAAGCTCCACCAAATTGGTGGGATACTCAGGGAGCACTCCATAGGTACGGTACAAACCAAACTCGTAGAGGGCGCGATAAGGCATATGACAAGGCACGCGAGGCAATGCCCAGGGTAGGATACTACCGTTTTGCACTCCCGGACTGGTGGTAACGCATAGCAGCTACTACCGCCCACCTCGAAACACACTCTCAAATCAAAGGTGCACCCAATCAAATCACAAAGTAATAGATACGGTTTCGAAGAAATGTGCCCGATAGGGGCAGCGACCCCACTTGGCCCGGTATAGCTCCTGTTTTTGCCATGTCAAGCTGACTCGAGGGAGTCGGGGCTGCGTTCTTACCTCATACAGATGTTCGCCAAACCATCCTACTTCTTTCTGGAATCTCCACCACGTGCACAGTTGTTAAAGTGGTTTTCGGTATTGGCAGAGAGTATGACAAAATATGATCCCAGTCTCTTTAACAACCAAACGCTTATTTCACACCGTGGTTTTTTTTATTTCAAACAGTTCGTACTACATATCAAAATATCATATTCATTTTCAAAATCATATCACTTTCGAAATCATATTCACTTTCGAAATCATTATTTACTTTAAATCATAGTCATTTCCAAATCATAACCACAAAATGGGTTAAACCATCATATCAAAGTATTTGTATTTAAATCCATTAATCTAAATCATAACAGTTCCAACTTAAATAGTTTGAATATTGAAAGTAGTTTATATATTGAAATAGCTATACATTAAAAATAGTTTATATTTAAAAATAGTTTATATTTAAAAATAGTTTATATATTAAAATAGTTTATATATTAAAATATATATATTTAAAATTGTTTATAAATTTAAAATAATATATATTAAAATAGTATATATATTTAAAAGAGTTAATATTGAAAATAGTTTCAGGTTAGAATTGTTTCTTCCAATTTCACAAATCAATTCAAATCAATCTTTAGTTCCAAGATTCAACAAATCAATTCAGTTCAACGATTTCAATGTAAAAGGTTAAACGTTCGATTCAAATTCTCATTAAAACCATTTTTAATTTATATCGATTTCAAATCCTGGTTTGAACTACAAATTTAAACCACTTCCAATTCAATAGGTTTCAAAGTTTAAATATTCAAACAATTTACAATATGTCTAGTTGATAAATTTCATTTATATTTCAAAATTCAACCTTAATTTAAATTTGAAAATATTCACTTAATCATTTTTAATAACATTTAAATAAAATCTCAAATTACAAATAAATCAATATTCAGTTTCAATAATATTTAAATTTAAAAATATTCATTTATCACCTTTAATCAAAATCCAGTTATCAAGTTACAAAATCATATCTTCCAAAATTTCAAAATTAGTAAGTTTCAAATCAATTTTTATTTAAATATAATTCTTAAACAAATAAAATTTCTAATCAATTTCAATTCTCCTTTCCACCCTTAATTTATTAAAGCTATTACAATATCTATTTTTAAAATATTAATATAATTTTAAATAAATACTTAAACATATCATATATATACTAATTAAACTAAATTTTATTATATTAAATTTTATTAAATTAAATCTTATTATTAAAACAATTTTATTTTATATTAAATCTTTATTTTATATATATTTAGAAATAATAAAGCTTTAAGTAAAATCTTAAAATTTACATTTTCAAAACTTAACTTATAATTTTAAATTTTCCGAAACATTTAATTTAAAAATCTAAATTTTTATACATATTAAAATTTGAAATACAATCTTTATATTATATTTTAAAAATCAATATTTAATAAAACCCATATAATTTCCTTTCAAAATCTTGGAAATCATTTAAAAATAGACCAATGGTGTCAGTATATAATTTTCTATCCTATGGTCAAGCGATACGGATATTTATCATTTCAATACGTAAAATTTAATATTTACGGGTATATATCATTTCAACCTACAATCCCAAAATTTCAAAATCAATAAAATCGCTTGGGTTTATCATTTCAACCCATAACAATTTTCCCTAATCAATAATATCATTCGGTATGTATCATTTCAACCCATAGGGATTTCCTAAACTGATTGGGAACTTGCAGTGTGAGAACAATAGAATAATAACATAAAATGGCATAACATAACGATGTCAAGCATATATAATAATTAACAATCTAAACATAACATATATATATATATATACAACATGTTATATTGTTAAATGTCAATTTACATAGGTTAACAAATTTTAAATATTAACATATTATATTTAACAATTTAATTCTAACTAATTTAAATTTAATAACATATTTCAATCATCCTTTCATGTGAATTAAATTTGCCAAACATAAGAATGTTAATCGTGAGTGATTACTCACCTTCCGAGGCTAGACAACAACGAGAATAAGAATGACGCCTACACGGATATTAACACAGACACGCAGCTATGGAAATGCACATGGATGCGCATCAAAGTTAGAAAACCACGGTTGAAATCTTCGAATAGTGGCAACAAAGCTAGAAAGATCTTGAATTTGATGAAAAAACATATATATATATATATATATATATTTCCTTTTTTTAGAAGAAAAAAGATTGCTTGGTGCTCGGCCAGGGAAGCAAGGCGGTGAAGCAAGATGATGAGCAGGTTACAGATATAGGAATGCAAACATGATATATATATATATATAAACTTCATTTTTATTTTTTTTTAGAGGAGGAAAGGCTTGGCTGCTTGGTACGGCTGCGATGACAAGGCGGAGAGGAAGGTGTTTAGGTGGCATGCTATGGCTATGCGGAGGATGCAAGGTTACGGCAGATGAAGGGTTCGGCCAAACACAGGCTGTCGCGTGGCAGCAGGTAGGAAGAAAGGCCAGAGGCTGAGGCGGGTGCGTTCGATCCAGTGGCTAAGGTGGGTGCATTCGGTTCATTAGCTGAGGCGGGATCTGCTGTAAGGGGAGGAGGCGGTTGTCGCGTAAGAAGTGAGAGGATGGCCTGGAGAGGCTTGGCCAGTGCAAACTGTTGCATGGCAGGCTAAAGGCAGTGGAGGCTGTTCTTAGGCGAAACTGCAGCTCTGGTGGAGGGAATAAGGATGAGCTAGCGGTCGGTGTTTGCGGTGGAGAGGAGCTGGAAGGCTGCTATAAGGTTGAAGGGATAGGACGTGTGGAGGGAGATGGTTATGGTGAAGCGTGGTTGGTCGAAGGAACACGGGTGGGTTCTCGGAAACCGTGGGATGTTTTGTGTGGGGTTGGCTGTGTGGATAGGAAAGGCGGATGTGAGAGGGGAGATGGGTCGTGGAAAAAGGAAGAGGAGGTGGGTCGATTGTTTAGGGGAAGCTGACTATCACCATTATGAGCGAACAGATATATAAACATATATATTACTTTTTTTATGGAAGCAAAGCGCAGAACAAAAATGAAAGGGGAAGAGAGAATGAATGGCAACGAGCAACGAACCAGAAGTAAATTGAAATAGTGGGAATATAGAAAGCCAAGTGACCATTCTGGAAATAATAAATGCGAATGTCCATTTGTTTTCCCTGGGTGAGCAAATAAAAGGACACGGGGAAACCCAAAAGACCCAAATGCGGAACCGGTACGACTAATCATTTCGCCGATTTCGCCGTGCACCGGACACCGAAATGCATAAATAAATATACTGCAGAGATCAGCACGATGAGACGAACAGAATGATACATAGATATGAGCGACATGACATAACTATCAAAACTCCAATTTCGCTGCCAAAAATGCTGCTAAAATGTCGAAAATAAAATAAATGGAGCTAGAGCAGTCCAAATTCGGCGAAACGAATTATGACGTCTCACTTAGAAAATGGTTTACCATTTTATTATATAAAAATATTCATATTTCAAAAATATTTTATTTTCATCAAATTTAACTGATGTTTAAATTTTAAATTGAAATTTCACAACCAAACAAACTTTCATATTTTCCAATGAAAATTTGACACTTGCTTCGTTTAAATGGACGAAACCCAAATGTCAAATTTTCATTGCTAAATTTTATTGTTTTATTTTCATGAAAATTTTAGTTAATTGCATTATTAAAAATCGTTAAAATTTCCAGGTCATTACAGCCTTATGGAGTCGGCATCGTCATAGAAAACATGTAGCGTCAAAAAGTTAAGGGAAATTAGTAGCATCATTCACGTCGATGCCCATGGTGTCGACCTTGATACTTTGCTTCGTATCTCAACCAAGACCGGTCCATTTCATACTAATTATAGTTTATCATATGTATCGTCATTGGTTGCCATCGAAGTCCGTAGATAAGGTAGGGAGGAAGGCGACAACATTGACTTCGGTGTGGCACTGTCGTAATTAACGTGAAAACTGCCGTTTTGCTATTAAAAGTAAATTCTTTTCAGCAACTCCTATTATTTGTCAAAATCTCATTGATAATAATTTTCTTTATCAATTACTTTTCAGAAATCTGTCGTAAAAAAGAAATATCATTCCCAAAGCATTTGCAAATTTATTATTTTATATTAATATTCTAATATAATCATCAAGCTTTTCTAGCCTAATAGATTCATAATAAATCATAAAAACTTGGGAAAAATCCTTAAAACCCACAAAAACTTAAATTTTCTATATTCTTTAAAATATAAAAATTTCGGGATCAAAAAAATTATTTAGTTATTTATAATAATTAAAACCCGAAATAAACCCTTTTTCTTTACCTAAGAAAATCATAAAATATTCATACTTAGCCGGAAAATTATGAAATTAAAAAATCACTTCCCAAATAATATTTCTAACATCATATCCAAATTTCAAGTCGTTTGGGTGTCATATGATAGGTTTTCTCACTTAAACCTATTACTAATTTCATAAAATAATTCTAATAAATCAATAAATACATAATCATCCAAACATTCAAATATGGCATAATATCAATCATATAACTCATGTCTAAGCATAAAACCCAGAATAAGCAAACAAACTTGAGATGGTTAACATTATTCACCTTGATTGGTTAAAAGAACTTGAGATTTGAATGTTGATTTGATTCCCCTAAGCTTTAGATTTAGTTTTCTTAGCTTTCTTTTCTTGGTTTCTCCTAGAAATGGCTGGCCTAAGCATTCTTTAGTTTAAGTGGAGTGGAAATGAAATGAAGGTAATGAGAGAATAAGGGTTTATGTTTAGGAAATGAAGCTTATTCCTATTTTGCCTCCCCATACTTCCTCCTTCTATTTAATGTCCTAATCAACATTATTAGCTCATAAATTAGGGCTTGACCCATATTACTTATCAAATCTCAATCTTCTTATCCTTTCACATTATTTTATCTAATTTATCTAATTAAATATCCTAAATAATGTTAATCAATATTAGGTTTGTTACATATAGGCGCCTAACTATAATCTCAATCACATAATCGTCGTCACTCCACTGGACTTTTACTAGTTTGATTGTCTTGTTCCTGAGCTTCTTCTCATCCTTAGATACAATATAAACTGGATGACTAACTATAATCATGTCCGGTTCCACCACTAAGTCTTCCAATGCATCGAAGTAATAGTAGTTTCTAGATCTTGAACACACTTCCTAAGATGAGAAATATGAAAGACATTGTGAACTCCTGCCAAACTGCTCAGTAACTCTATCCAATAAGTGAGTTTCTCGATCCTTTCTATAATAGGAAACAGTCCAACAAACCTAGGTGCCATCCCAAATCTTACTACACCCTTCATTGGCGGTACTTCGATGAAAACATGGTCTCCAACTAAGAACTCTAAGTCTTTCCATCTCTTATTTGTATAACTTTTCTGCCTAGATTGAGCTTCCTTAATCCTAGCTTGGATTAACTCAATCTTTTCTATGGCTTCTCTTACCATATCCGGACCAAAAAATATTCTATCTCCGATCTCTAACCAACTTATGGGTGATTTACACGGCCTTTCATATAAAGCTTCAAAAGTGTGATCCCTATACTAGTCTGATAACTATTATTATAGGAAAATTTGACTAGGTGTAGATGGTCTTCCCATGATCCTCTAAAATCTAACACACAAGTTCTTAACAAATTTTCCAAGACTTTGTTAACTCTTTCTGTTTGCCCATTTGTCTGTGGATGGTAAGCGATACTCATCCTGAGCTTAATACCTAAAACCTCTTGTAGACTCTTCCAGAATTTGCTAGTGAATAATGAATCTCTATCACTGACTATATTACTAGGAATTCCATGCAGTGTAATAGTATTCCTCATAAATAACTTTGCCAAAACAGGTGCGGTTCTTGTCGACCTAACGGCAATGAAATGTGCACTTTTCATCAGTCTATCCACTATAACCCAATACTTTCCTTTCTCTTACTCGACCTTGGAAATCCGTCAATAAAATCCATAGATATAGAATCACATTTCCATACTGGTATCTCCAAAGACTGAAGAAATCCACTTGGCTTCTGACGCTTGGCTTTTACTTACTGGCAATTCAAACTATGTTCTGCCCAAAATCCTACATCCCTTTTCATACCTTCCCAGAAGAAACTCTTTTACATATCCAAATACATCTTAGTTCCTTCAGGATAAATAGTGAACTTCGATTGATGGCATTCCCTAAGAACTTCTTTCCTTAGGTTACCAAAATCTAGAACACATATCCATCTTTTCTTCCTTAACCATCTGTTATGATCAAGATAAAAATCCTTCGAATATTCAATCTCATTTCCACTTTCCAATCTTCTAATTCATTCAGCTAGCAATGAATCATCTCCTTGCTTGGAAGCAGTCAATTCAACCAATACTGGTCAAAATTCTAAGCAAGATAACATTACGATATTATGACTAGAACTAGCCATTGACCTAACTGCACACTTCATGTGGTCAATGCCTCTAAATCTTTCCTTCAGTTATCATTGCTAATACTACATTCTAATGTTTTCTACTAAGTGCATCTGCAACTTTATTTCCTTTTCCTGGTGTATACTCAATTCCAAAATCATAAGTAGCTAAAAACTCAAACCACCTCTACTCCCTCATGTTTATCTCATTCTGAGAGAATAAATATCTTAAAGATTTATGATCCATATACAAATCAAATCGTTTTTCCAAAAGAAAACGTCTCCACACTTTCAGAGCAAAAATTACAGCAGCCAACTCTAAGTCATGAGTCAGATATTTAACTTCATGCGGTCTAAGCTATCGAGAAGCGTAGGCAATCACTTTAACCCTTTGTGTTAACACAGCTCCTAATTTTGTTCTGCACACATTGGTATACACCACCAAATCTTGATTTCCATTCGGAACAACTAACACGGGCGCATTGATTAATAAATGTTTCAGCTTTTGGAATGCCTCCTCAGATTTATCGGTCTAAACATACTTCGTATCCTTCCTTGTCAACTTATTCGTCGGTGCCGCTATACTGGAGAAATCTTTGATAAATCTTCAGTGGTAGCCAACTAACCCAAGAAAACTCTTTATCACAGTCACTGCCTTAGGTCTCTTCCAATTACTAATAGCTTCTATCTTTGATGGATCTACTGACAACCCTTCTTCTGGGACTACATGACCAAGGAACTTCACTTCTTTCTTCCAAAAATAACACTTCGAAAACTTCACTTTCAGTTGATGCTGCCTCAACATCTCAAGCACTATTCTAAAGTGAGTCTGATGATCTTGTTCATTCCTAGAATATATCAGAATGTCATCTATAAATACTAACACGAATCTATTCAAATGCTCTCAGAAGATTTGGTTCATCAAATTAATGAAGATAGCAGGCGCATTAGTCAATCCGAATGGCATTACTAACCACTCGTAAGAATCATATCATGTACAAAATGCCATCAAAGGAATACTATCTTCCGCCACCCTTAATAGATGGAATCCTGCCAAATCCAATTGAGAAAATACTTTAGTCCAGTCAACTGATCAAACAAATCATCGATTCTCGGCAAAGAATATCTGTTCTTCACCGTCTTCTCATTCAACTTTTTATAATGCATAATCTTAATGACCTATCCATTTTCTTTACGAACACCGCAGTCACTCCCCAAGATGAACTGCTTGGTCTAATAAAACTTTTTCTTTCTATGCCCACTAGTTGCACCTTTAACTCTTTCATATCTATAAGTGTCATTCTACTGGGCTGTATACTAATGGGTTCAGTTGTAGGTACAAGATATATTTGAAACTCAATAGCTCGTTTCGGCGATAGTCTTGTCACTGGCTCAAAGACATCAGCAAACTCTCTACCGACTAAAACACGGTTCAACTCGTCTTCCTCCTCTATTGCACCCAGTAAAGCACAAACATCAAAATTTGAGTCCTCCGCTGAGTATATAATTTGATCGCTATTATTAGGGTGTCTTAGTAATATTTTCCTGTCTTAGAAAAATATCCTAGCATCGTATTTACTTAACTAGTCCATACCCAAAATAATCCTAAATCCTACGAAATCAAATACATGTAAACTGTAGGCAAATATATGACCTAACAATTCGAACTCTAAATGGTCACACCTCATCCTAAGAGTTGCATAATCCCCTATCAGATTTGCAACCCTTAAGGAAGTAACTAGGTATGATGGTTCTAAACTTAGCTTATATACGAAGGAAATGGAAATAAAAGAATGCGATGCACCGGTATTGAACAATACTCTAACAGGTATACCATGAATTAAGCGTACCTCCCATCATACTCTTTTCTTTCTCCTTTATTGTAGGTCTCGAGGCAGATTGTTCCAAAGCAAACACTTTCCCTTTGTCACCTTTGGCTGGTTCCTTGAACTGATTCTTATAATGCCCAATCTGGCCACAGTTAAAGCACTTGATATTCTTTCAGCCAATCACCTTCTTTCCATCACTAGAACGACTTTCGTTTGCAAAATGCCCTTTCTTGTCACACTTATAACACACAAAATTCAGGCTTTCCTTTCTTAGCAGTCCACTCTTATGAGCTTCCTTTTTATAAAAGAACTTCCTTTTCTAATTTTTCCCACTCTGAGTCGCCATTGCCTTATTACCACCAAATAAAGCAAGCATCTCTTCATTCCTCAATGCCATCTCCACTACCACATCACATGGATCTCTAAGATGTTGCAAGGTTGCAATAGCAAGCTTTGGTCTTAATCCATAGATAAATTTTCATTTCTCTTTATCATGGTATCAACTGTAGCATACCCATATGTGGATAACTCCTCAAATATGGTTGCATACTCAAGCACAGTCATATCACCTTGCACCAACTCCGCAAACTTTCTAAGAAAAGTAGACTTGGCAATTTCTGAATAAACCTCTCTTTGAACCTCCTCTTGAATCTACCCAAGTCAAATTCTCTTCTGGAATCTCAACCGTTACACTATTCTACCAGTACAATGCAGCTCCTTGCAGTTTTCTAGATGCCGACCCACTCTTCAGTTTTTCATTTAAACCTAAATCAATAGAAATCCTTTCATAATGGAGCAGCCGATTCTCCATCTTGATAACATCCTCAGTTCCAATGAATAGCTTCCCTCAAAATCTTGCATAATCCCTACTCAAAATAGCATAATTATTGACAACTGAAACATCAGGATTTGCCCCTCCATGATTTCCACCAACTACTCTAGCTTCCACTCCTACTTGCATCATGTGGACGAAGAATTGATACGTAGCTCCCATATCCACTTGTGGTGTTCCAACATCCACATTTGCAGTAGTTTGTCGATCAGGATTCCTCCTAGTATTAGGCTTGATATTTCCATTGGTTGTGGTGCTTCCTCCATCGAGATTGACTCTTCTGTTTCCTGCCTCCATATCTTACTTCCTTAAATTTGCATTCGAATCTTAGTAAGACAGGGAAGAATGGTCTAAGAGAAAGGGAAATAGAGATAAGGCGTATACTATTATATAGCAAACACAAGTACGTTACTATAGTGTCATCCCTTACCCCAGTCTTATTCTCTAATTCATTTGGATTATTTTTTCAAAACTCTTTTTTAAGTTTAATTTTTTGTAGTTTTACATAAACCTATGCTCTAATACCAGGTTATAACATCCCCCATTTTGAGGCTCGAAACTAAGCACTGCAGATACTGCAGTCATCCATATTATAATTTTTGGCAACAAAATGTGATTATGTAAATTGTATCAATAACATCGGAAGCACAAGAATATGAAATTTTCTGAACACAATTTCAAAACAACTTTCACATTACATTTCAAAGATAATATTTCATATTCATTGCATAATCCCAAACGTTTCCCAAGTTTAGATAAAATATAATTATTACAAAACACTTCAAGAGTGACATATGAAGATGTCCCCTTGGTTGATCAAAGTTTACTACTAGACGATACAGTTTCTTCCATTACATACATACAGCAAAACAACATCACACAATAGACATAAATTGTGAAAGATTCGTACATAGCTAACTTTGCCTCCTACACGTCTTTAGAATCTTTATTCGCCAAAACTTACTTAACCTGAAAACCTTACTCACGAACTACTCAAATGAGCACCCGAGAGTTAAATGGGAAAAATAAAAACTTCGGGTCAGACAAAAAGTTTGGTGTGAGTAATAACATGCCATCTCAATAAATAGATATCTAGCGAGCCTATGCCACTGAGCGGAACATGTTTTCCCCTCACCTGTATCCGCTAAATATGTTTTCTATAAATCATACTCCTGCAACCACAATGGTTAAACTAAACAATATAAACAATCATATGCATGCAACATGCGTAATCATGACAAATCTGTCAAGATTGGACTATCTATCCCAACATCATATTTTTTCAAGGTGACTGCAAACCTATATGGCTGACTCGCGCCTACTAGATATGGCAAATTTTCTAACTTACTAGTAGAAGGAAACTGGACGGCCTATCTAAAATTTACTATTCATAGGGTCAAACCGATCCTAATGGTTTTGTGGACTAACCAATAATCTAACTCAACTTTCTGTATTCCTTTCTATGCATAAAAATACTTTTAGTCTTACCCATGACAATGCCCTACACACTAGAATTTTGGACTTATATCAGCTAGGGGATAATAGCTGAAGTATAGGACACGACCCTACACCAGTCCCATCTGGTTTTCTAATCTCTGAGTCAATTCGTCCTATCATAATTTATTTAAAGGTGATAAGAATAATAAATCTCCAGTAAAATTCTATGCTAAATACACTTCTCTATGTCCTGGAAAACAAAACCTTGGTAAATGATTTAACATTCAAAATCATATTTTAAAACAAGGAAAATACATAGCATTTACTTTATTCAAAACACTTATGCCAAAATATGTGCTCTTATAAAACAATATTGATGAAGTTTGAAATCACATGAGGTTGAAGCACCTTAAAACCATAGGCTATAAAGCCATAACTTAATAAAACTACCTTATTGATGCAACTCGACATCAATATCGCCACTAGGGTCATCGTCCTTCTTCAATACCAAAATATGTTAAAGAACTTGATTTAATAAAACATAAGGCCATAAGGCCGATAGCATATACATACATACATATATATATATATATATTGCACTTTATAGAGTGCCGACAACGTAGGGTGTAAAAATTGATTTGCATCGTATAAAGCCTTAAAGGGTAATTAGTGACACTGATGACTTTCAACGTCATTCTCCAAAGGAGTTAACATCAAAAATATGGAAATGCGGCCTATTGATAAAGTAGACTGGCAACAACAATGCCTTAGAGAAAACGCTGTATCTATGGGGTTGAACTTGATAAAATGTGGCACACTTATGGCTAATAAGAAGACAAACGGCATCATTGCCTTATGAAGGCGATATCCTCATAGAAAACATGGGGCATCAAAGTGTTAAGGCAAATAGGCGACATCGTTCATGTCAAAACTTATGGTGTTAACCTTGATATTTTGCTTCATATTTCAACCAAGGCCGATCCATTCCATGCTAACTATAGCTGGTATCATATGTATCGTCATTAGTTGGCATTGAAGCCCATAGACACGACAGAGAGGAAGCCGACAACATTGACTTCGGTGTGGCGCTGTCATAATTAATGTGAAAACTACCATTTTACTATTAAAAGTAAATTCATTTCACCAACTCCAATTATTTGTCAAAATCTCATTGGATAATAATATTATTTATCAATTACTTTTCAAAAATATGTCATAAACCAGAAATATCACTCCCTAAACATTTGCAAACCTATTATTTTATATTAATATTCTAATATAATCATTAAACTTTTCTAACCTAATAAATTCATAATAAATCACAAAAACTTGGGAAAATCCCCAAAAATCAAAATAAATCAGATTTTATATATTCTTTAACATATAAAAATTTTGGAATCAAATTTATTAAAACCCGAAATAAACCCTTTTTCCTTACCTAAGAAAATCAGAAAATATTCATACTTAATCAGAAAATTATAAAATTAAAAAACCACTTCCAAAATAATTTTCTAACATTATATCCAAATTTCAAGTCATTTGGATGTCATATGTTAGGTTTTCTCATTTAAACATATTACTAATTTCATAAAATAATTCTAGTAGGTAATCAATAAATACATAATCATCCAAACATTCAAACATGACATAACATCAATCATATAACTCGGTTCTAAGCATAAAAACGAGAATAAGCAAACAAGCATGAGATGGTTATCATTATTCACCTTGATTGGTTTAAAAAACTAGAGATTTGATATTGTTTTGATTCCCCTAAGCTTTAGATTTAGTTTTCTTAGCTTTCTTTTCTTGGTTTCTCCTAGCAATGCCCTTCCTAAGCTTTCTTTAGTTTAAGTGGAGTGGAAATGAAATGAAGGTAATGATAGAAGAAGGGTTTATGTTTAGGAAATGAAGCTTATTCCTATGTTGCACTTCCCATACTTCCTCCTTCTATTTAATGTCCTAATCAACATTATTAGTTCATAAATTAAGGCTCGACCCATATTACTTATCAAATATTAATCTCCTTATCCTTTCACATTATTTTATCTAATTGAATATCGTAAATAGCGTTTAATCAAAATTAGGGTTGTTACATGTAGGTTGTCTGAAAGCTATCCTTCAAGAACTCCATCATGTTCCCCACGTCCTTATAGCCGTGGAACTTGAGAAAACATGGCCATGTAAGCAAGCATGAAGGAACGGTAACAATCAATAGGCATGAATTTGTACTGATCCATAAGACCACTTTATGGAACTCTTTAATTGGTTTTCTTTGATGCAACTTGTCGTTAGCTTCGTGTTTTCCATCTTGAATACTCTGCTAGAAGTGTGTTTTTGGGTCAATAAGATGGATCGGTGATGAAATGGAGTTCCTGATTTCGAGTGCTGGAGATGCTTGATAACAAAGTATATGCGATCGATCAAATAAAGCTTAGAATGGGCTACAACCACCAATGTTTGGAAGTAGAGGGTGTTCGAAGTGTTTTAGATAGAGTTTTATGGATCGGTACGTATCTATAAGCATGGATACGTACCGATCCATACCTTTATTCCAAAGTTGGACTTTGGTCTTGGTTCTTGAGGCAACGTGTTGTGTGGACCACTTTGGGAGGTTGTTTTCATGTTGGCAACCTTGTCTCTTAACTCTGTTGGCATTCAACTTTTAGCTGCTTTATATTCCTACTTGACCAATGCAAATTGTTCGAATATAGCCTAGTCAAAAGGCTGGATAACACTTACCCCTAAAGTACACTTTGCGAATGGAAGGTGTGCTTTTCTCAAGAACAGATATTAAAGTTGACAGAACATTAGCAGTTTAATTTTCTGGCTATCGACAACTCAAGTTGTGGCGAATCATCTAGTCCCTTTAATTTGACCTGTAAATCAAAGACCATTCTAGACTATTACAACTAAGGACTCGAGTCTTTGCCTGAGTGTTAGTCATGGATCATCATTCTGTGTCGGAATCATTATATTGCATAGTATATCAAAAATCAGGAAAGTGTCGTGTTCACCTAGAAGTCAACAATTATGTATCAAAATCAGTGGCTTGATAATGGCTATCGAGTTGTTTCAAGGTCAACTGGTATTCAAAACCAAAGTTTAGACCGCAAGACCTCTGGTCTATGTATTCGATGACCGATTCAATTCCCGATTACTTCAATCGTTAATCAAATCTTTGACCTTTCTGGGCTGCAAGTCCTTTATCGATCTCTCTGAATCATTCCTTGATCTCTCCGGAACGCTAATCCAATCTAACCATCAATCTCTTTGGATTGTCAACTCCATCATCGATCCCTTCGTATAATAATCAATCATTGATCTTTATGTGCACATAAATGTGCATATTTTTGCCACCATATTTAATCTATTTAAATTAAGTAAATGATCATATTAGGTATTTTAACTTGTTTAAACAAAAATTCAAATTATTTCCAAAACGTCACATATTCATCTTCATATAGGGGAAAAATGGTCATTTTTGTACATATATTAATTTTCTAAAATTTAATTGAAAATTTCTATGTTGTTTTGCAGGAATTTAAATTCAAATACAAGTGACTTCATGAAGATATGCATGCACAAAAGGAAACAAAGCAAATGAAGATGAAAATAATTCAAACTCATGAACATGGAGGACCCCACCTACCTACTTACCTTGATTTTCAATTAGAAGCTAATGCACACGCTAAAAGGCCACTAAAGCTTCATGTTCATTCAAGTGGGGGATTAAGGCATTCTAATGAGTACTTGGTGGCCACACTACCTCAAGCGTATTTTGGGCATTCCCCCAAAAAATGAATTAGGGTTTCTAACTTGTATAAATACCCCATATATTCATGTAACACTTCTCTTCCTCTTAGTTAGTTTTAGGCTCAAAATAAAACACAAGCTCTCTTTCTCTTTCAATGGCTACTTAGCCATGTTTCTTTTCATGTAATTTTCCTTTCTTTTTTGCAATGTTAATTAATATTCTCTCTTATTTACATGCTCTATTTCTTTCTTGTTAGTAGTTAGTTTATTTTTCATGCAAGTAGATTAGTGTTTACATCTTTTTACTTAGCTTTTCTTTTCATTTTGCTCCCTTTTTCCTCTTCTTTTAGTTTCATGTTGTATGCTACTTGTGTTGATATGGTAACATAAATAAACGGCTAATCCCTTCAATTTAGGTGTAATGAAGCCTTTAATCATGTAGCTTCAACATTTTGATAACTATTGCTCTCTTTTGTGCTTAAATGAATGTTGATGTGATTTATTGTTTCATGTTGAATTTGATAGTCTATTTTATTTATAACAAATAGCTATGCTTAAACAATCACAAACAAAAATCGTCTTCATCTAAATATGATTATGACAAAGAAGTGAATGTTGAAATTTAAATTTGATGGTCTATATTTCTAATTAATAGTTAATAGACCATACTTAAAATAGATTTTTCTTTCATCTTGTTGTCATTTTTCATGAGAGTTGAAAAGTAGTTTAAATGGTGTGTTATAGTTTGATGCTTATGTTTAGCTAATTAATAACACAAATAGGCCATACTTATGATAACCATATCAATTAAACTTACTAATGACTAAAAAAGAGAGATAGTAATTTCATGTTTTGTTGAACAATGTGATCTAGAGAGTGGATTTATCTTTAAATTGTATTTCTACTCTCATATTTTTATCACTTTCTTTTTGTTAGTTTCCTTACATTTTTAGCTTAACATCATCAAATCTTTGGTTAATTTGATTGAATAGAAAATTTTAAAATCTAAAATAATTCCCTGCATATCGACCTGTACTCGCCACGTACTAAAATTGTACGCCGTGCGCTTGTGGTTAAATTTTAATTTGAAATTTTTTGGCGATTTTCTAATCCGATAGAAAATTTATCGTTAAACAGATCTCTCTGGATTGTTAGTTCGATCATCGATCCTTGGTCTCCGAGCCATTCTTCAATCTCGCCGAACTATATAACATCTCATCTACGGTTTGGTCGATCTAAGTCATTTCTCAATCTCTCCGGACCATTTATCTTCCAATCTAGGGTTCAATCTATCTAGGTCATTTCTTGATCTCGTTGGATCGTTTATCATCCAATCTAGGGTTCGACCAATCTAGGTCATTTCTTGATCTCTTTGGATCGTTGGACATCTAATCTAGGTTATTTCTCGATCTCTTCGGATCATTCATCATCCAATCTTGGGATTGCTTTCTTCGGATCCTTGCTGAGTCCAATCCACTTGCTCTCCGATAAGAGGACCCAATGACCAAATAAGTCCATCCGTTAACTCTTCAGTAAGTGGACTTACCTTCGCACAAGCCTAATCCGCTTACTCTACGATAATGATACTTGCGCCTTGTAGTCAACGCCCTGTTTCTCGGGGCAAGACTACCACGATCAATATCGATTGTCACATTCAAGTGGTTCATAAAATCTTAATCAAGTTCATGGGGTAACCAATCTCCATTGGTGTTTAGAAATTAGTATCAGTTATCACGTTCGGGTGATTTTTTAAGTCAAGTACTCATTCACAGAGTTCAGATTCAAAACATCAAGTAAACAACACAGCATTCGTCTCTTCACTCACTTAGTTTAGCATCCAACTTAGAGCACGCCTAGAGGCCGATCGAGGTCCAATACACAAGTGGCTTGGCTGCAATGTTGGATCATTTATTGAAAGCAAAAGCAAACTAAGAGAGCTAAACTTGATTCTCTTCCATCCCAATCAAGAGATAACTATCCTCAACTGGATCCAAGGTTGTTCCCATTTGCTGTAGATGATGGCTGCTCTTGTTCAATCAATGCAGCTCGGCCTCTTACTTATTATTATAACTAGTTGTCCCTAACTAGTTCCTCGATTAGGTCATGAAGATGCCTGCAATCATTTATTTCATACCCATCCTGTTCATGAAATATGTATAACTTTCCCGGTCTTCTCTCTCGATAGATGGATTCTCTCTTCATCGGTTTTTGGTAGGGGATTTGCCCCTTAGTATCAAGATAAATCCTTTCTAGGGTCTTATTCAATTCAGTGTAAGAAGAGTATTTCCACTTTCTTCTCTACCGCTTCGGTCCTCCAAAGCCATCATCAGCCTTTCATTTTCCTATATCTTTGCCAAATCCTACCACAGACGGTCCTCCATCATCCAGAGCATTAGCCTTTGCCTTTTCAGTTTCAGCGTCCTCTTGACGCAAGAACCTTTTGGCCTCATGATAAAATTCTATGAGATATACCAATGGATCCCTTTCTAAAGCAATTTTGAAATCCATGTTGTAACAACTCCTGAAACGGCCGCCAGTAGAACTACTGATAGATCTGACCTATGAACTGCAGTAGCCGCTGTGTTAAATCAAGTCAGAAAACTCTCTCCAGCCCTTTGCTTCACGCTCAATAACATCATTACATTCTTTGGTTGTGAAATATGCAGTCTGAACTACCTCATAAATCTGATTACCAACTCAGTCCATGTGCTTATGGAACTATTTTCCAACTGTCGGAACCACAACACTGCTAGGTCCATCAAATAAGAAGGGAGACACCATCCTACCACTTCTTCAGATGCATCCAACACCTCCACATGTTGCATGTATCTCATCAAATGAACCATTGGATATATTTTTCCATCATACATATCCAACGTATGTAGTTTGAAATCGGGTGGATTTCTCACATACCAGATGTAGGAGTGAATGGGTTCCTGGTCATGTCCTCTAGACTTCTTACGTACCAGATGTATCTCATCAGATGACCATGTATTTGATGGTCTGGCGATCCACTTCTCATTTCTTGTCTAACTATCTCAGCAATGGTCTGATCTGGCAATCCATCCACATTTTTTTTCTACCCCCATTCCTATAGGGAAATTCTGGCACATATGACTTTGGTCATGCCTCTGCATTCTGATTCAAGTTTTGTTATCCAATAGCATCCCTCACATAAGCATCTCTAAGTCCTGGATTCAAATCAGCCATGCCACCAAGTCCTTAGGGATTGGTATCGATCCGTGCTTAGGAATCGATACCGATCAATGGCATCTCTTTAGGGATTGCCCTGCTTTGCTCCACTCCATTTCCAAGGGCATCTACTCTTGCCTCTGATCTCTTGTTCTGATCCACAGCAACTCCAGCTGTTCCAAGTTGTCAAAGTATTCTGAAGAATCCCTCCATCATTTCTTTCAAGCAGGCTATCATTCCATTTTGCATCTCTGTCATCATCATTTCCATCTCATCTCCAGTTATGTATATGGGAAAAGGGTTAGATCTTGAGGACACTTCCTAGCTACCCCCCAGTCCTCGTTAGCTTCCTCCAATAGTAGTTTTCCTGGTTGATGATCTCGTCATCCTTTTCAATCACAAGTCTCAAGTCATCGAATTCAAGTATCTCTCAATGAAAGTATCAAACTCTTTGCACCAAAATATGTTACAAACACCCAAATGCATATAGTAGAGAAAAGATGAAGAGAATAAGCAAAAACAATAAATAATAGGATACCAAAGTTTTATAGTGGTTCGGCTAATCGTTGCCCACATCCACTTGAATTTGTTGGTGATTTGGTTGCTGTTTACAAGTGATGTTCTTATGGATCTGTATGGATCCTTAGGAATACAAGAGATTGTAGACCAAATTGTTAAGAGAGCCAAAAGATCCGTTGAAATGATGCTCCAACCTCCTATTTATAACTATAGGTTGCCTGAACGCTCTCCTCCATGATCTCCACCAAGTTCCCCACATCATAATAGTAATTGAGCTCGAGAAAACATGGCTATGTCAGCAAGCGTGATGGATCGGCATCGATCTTTGGGCATGGATCGATATGATCCATAAGATCGCCTTATGGGCCTCTTTAATTGGTTTATTTTGTTGTGACTTGTTGTTAGCTTCGTATCTTCCATCCTAATTACTCTTTTAGAAGTTCATTTCTAGGTCAACAAGATGGATCGTTGGTGGAATGGAGTTTCTAATTTTGAGTGCATGAGATGCTTGATAACAAAGTATATGAAATTGATCCAATAAAGCTTGGAATGGGCTATAATCACCAATGTTTGGAAGTGAAGGTAGTTCGTGGTGATTTGGATAGAGTTGTATGGATCAGTACCGATCCATAGGCATGGATCGGTACCGATCCATACCTTTGTTCGAAAGTTGGACATTGGTCCTGGTACTTGAAGCAGTGTAATGTGTGGACCACTTTGGGAGGTTATTTTCATATTGGAAACCTTATCTCTTGACTATATTTGTCATCCAAGTTTTAGCAGTTGTCGCTTTGGACTCCTGCTTGATCGATACAATTCGTTCAAATATGGCCTGGTCAAAAGACTACATAACAGTAAGGATTAATCATTTTGTTAATAAAAACACGGTTTTTCTTAGTTAACAAAATTATGAAAAGTTGAAAACCAATTATTTTGTTGGAAAATTACTTTTAAAAAAAGTTAATATTGTAAGAAATTCAAAATTATATTTTTTTTTAATTAATTTTTTATGTGTAAAAATATGTGTTTTGGGAATTTCTTGCAAGAAAATATGTCATTTTACGGTGTTTGAAATGTAGGACTTTTAAATAATATTCTCATCCAAACATCAATACATGCGCATGCTTCCTTCTACCAATTCTACCATGTAGTCATAACCCTCCTACGCATTCAAATTATCATAAATAAAAGTACATACAAAGCTCTCCTCCTCTTCATCTTCTTTATTCATTCCACCTCCTTTAAAAATTCACCAATATTAAAATAAAATCCAGAGAAATGTAAAAAGCACTCAAAATAGAATAACAAGACAAATCTTTGTCATATATATTAATTTCTGCTATTTAGTGATATTTTAAAATTCCTCAAATCGGTAAATAGGATAGTGAATCAGGTGTAGAAATGGTTGCTCATTGCTATAGATGCTAGAGGAATAAGATCTATAACCCAAAGATGAGAGATATCTACGAGTCCCCTATAAAATTTAATTTCCTCGGTGTATGATTAATTATATATGTTTATATATACATATTTATGGTTCGGATGATAGTAGAGGCGTTGTTCATACCCAAATTGAAGTTTTAGGAGACAAATTATTGATTTTGTTGTTGAAATCGAAAATTTGAATTTATGATTCTATAAAATTTTGGGCCTGAATTAATGATGGAAATTGTTGTTTTTGTGTTGTTTGAATGCTCTTTAAATAGTCGAAGCTATAACAAATTTTTCCAAATAAAAAGCGAAGGGAATGATGGTCAGAATTTAAGCACTTGAGTGCTTGACCACGAGCATTAGCTAACGCTCATGGTATCATAACTTCCTCGTATGAAAACACATGGAAGAAACATTTCTTCCTCACCATGTGCATGTGCGTTGTGTGGTTCATGTTTTGTTGTGGGCTTAGCCCACAATAGATGCAGCTCCATAAGCTACACCATATGCAACTTACGGTTGCATAGAAATATGAACCCTAGCCCTCATCCTAGTAGGCTAGGGCCAAAAGTTGTTTTCTTAAGAAAAATAATAATGAAAAACAATATCAAACTAAGATATTAAAGAAATATTTTCAAAACTGTGTATGATGTAGAGGTGGGGAAACACACTTCTTCCTTGGCCACTCGAGTTCAAATTTTTCTTTACCTACATTTTAACAGTTTTGGGTTTAAAGAAAAGAAAAACACTGTAACAATGTTTTAACTTAAGGTTATTTATAAAATGGAAACTATTATTTTAAAATTTTATTTTATAAATGATTATTTTAAATGTTTGAGAATTTGGAAAAATATTTTAAGCGATTAAATATATTTAAATTTCATATTGGGCATTTATAAGGTAGATTTGGACAGTGAAATTTCAATTTTTTGTTAAATTGGATTTTCAAAGGATGTCTAACACCTAGAAAATTTTAATAATAAATTAAAATATAAGTAAGAGTAAGAATTTAATTTTACATAAAAGGGCAAAATAGTAATTTTTTACAAATGTTGAGATTTGGTCTCGAGACATATTCTATTGCATCAAGAATATTTTTTATAGTTAAAAACATATATATCTTGTTAAATTTGATAAAACGGGTCAAAATTAGTGGAAACTAGACCCAGTGGCATTTTCATAACTATTGATTCTAAGATTTGACATAGACACCCTAACTGTCAACTATACATATGACCCTAACCCTCACTTCTCTTTATCCTAAACCCTAGCCATCGCCTCCTCCTCTCTATATATTATTTTTCTTATTTTCTTCCTCCAAACTTCTCAGCCTCTTATCTAGTTTTTGAAATAAAACAAAAATCAAATTAAAACGAGGGAGAGTAAGATGGAGCAAAAAATCGAAGAGTGGAGAGCCGAACTTGAAAGAAGGAACAAATTAATAGAAAAAAGAAGAAACAGATTCAAAATCAAGTTAGAAGAGGAATTCCTTTAAGGTGAGTGGATTGAATACTTTTGACATTAAACAAGTAGTTAATTTCCTTTATAATTATATCTAGATTGAAACTATAAATTTTTAATTTGGGACGATAAGTTCAATCCAGAATCTATGTAAATTGATGAATCTATATGGGTAGAATGATGAGAAAACCTTAGGTGGTAAATTGATAAAATAGCTATTGGATTCGAGAAAGGGTAGACTAATGGAATTCACCTCTAATTCTATAGATTAAAATTTTATATGACAAAGTTTGGGTTGATTTTGGATAGATAAAAAGTAATTTAATACACTTTTGTTATTACCTTAAATTAGTTCCATTTACTTTTGAAATATGCATATATTCGTGATTGTAACACCTATGGAAAATTGATTGAAATGTTATCTATAATTGTAGAGGTTAACTAGTTGAAATCTTATAAATAATCAATGAAAACTATAGCTAAACACCTGTTAAATACAAAGCTAACATCAATATTTTAAATCATGAAGAAGGTGAATGAAATAAATAAAGTAAAAAACAAATACGAATTTTGGAAAATGGTTAAATGAACATTTGAATTTATTTCCTAACATCTAGATTTCAGATGGTTTGAAAACAGAAAAATCAATTCATTTCTGAGCTGATCCAGTTGTCTAAATTTATTTTCATACGTTTGAGATCAAATTCAGATGTCTGAAGATAGAATTAGATGTTTGAATACCTGTAGCCAAATTTTCTACAAGGAATTCAGATGTTTGAATCAAAAATAAATTTTTGAATGGTTGAGAAATGTCTAGATTGAACTTAGACCTGGTGCAGGCCACGTAGGGCAAATCGTGGGGCTTGTTCCCACCTTTTCAAATTTAGGGGCATCCATGAAACTGAATGGAATCAAGCAATAACATAGAAAAGTATCACACTTAATGACGTCATAGGTTCACGCTTCACTAAGTTATAAGGCGCGACATTCGATATGGCATGTGATTCTATCGCGCTTGTATGCTTTAGGGCATATGACACTAACAGAAGGTTACTCGATGTTGGGCACTTTGGACTCGACATTTTTGTGTATGCATGGTTTTGTGCATAGTTATAGGCAGTAATGGAAGGTTACTCTATGCATTTGGGGTAATGGAGCCTAGGCTTGTTGTGTATGCTCGGTCCGGTGCATAGAAAATATGATATCGGGCATTAACGAGAGGTTACTCGATGTCATTGAGGCACTTTGGCTTAGACGTTGTTGTGTATGCCCAATGTTGTGCATAGAATAACAAACGTTAGCGAGTAAGTTACCCAATGCTTTTGGGGCAATTGAACCTAAGCATTATGAAATATATTCGACATAATATACTGATTATTAGATCGTATTCCGGATTCATATTGGAGATTGTCTACTCATGCAAAAGTTAGTGGTTCATCACTAAGGGTGTTTATTCAATATTAAATACTCTTAGGGTGACTGGTATTAGGTTGTCGCACATTAATATGTAGTTCTTACATATATACACACACGTACATACATACATATATATATATATATACATACATACGTATGTACGTACGTACGTACATACACACATATATTATCCACAAACACAAATGAACACCCTAGGTCATGTATACTATAAATGAAGCTAATTACTTGCAAACACCATGCACCAGTACTACAATTCATTCACCAGACTTTCTCATTTTCTTCCTTTTGTATCCGCAACACATGGTCAGGTTAGTTGGTGAAGCGGGCAAGATAAGGTGCATGGAGAAGGTAACTTGGAGCAAGATTTATTTCACTTACTCCTTTATGTACCTATATTAGGATATATTAGCTAGACATCATATGTACTACGGTTGTTTTGAGACTTTGTTGTTTTGGAATTATTTTCAGTACTTATATTTTATTCCTTCCATTGTGAGATATGAAAGTGTAAAATGTCTTAAATTTACGGTTATCTTTGTATCACGAAAACTTTTAAAACTAAACGATTTATACTTCTTGGCATGACACGAGTTCAAAGTTCAAACACTACTTTTAGGCTTTGGAACGAAGCATCCAGAGGTGCGGGTTGTTACAGGATGTGTAAAATTTAACCTCCTTTATGAAAATACTTTTGTCTATATTATAATTAATTGTTAAAATTTGAAATTTGACATAAAGTCAAAAAGGGAAATAAATTTGATGATAATTCTATAAAAAAAGTCCACCTATTTGTGTGGCTATCAATATTCACCACCGTCATAAAAGCCTGCCCACCACTAGGCTACCAGTAGTTAAAAGATTTTAATGGATTTTCCCTAGATATATAATTATATATTTACATTCCCAAAATTTAATTAAAATGTTCTAAAATGAGAAATTCATGAAATAATTTAAATATTGGATTTTTTTTAAAATCCAAATTAGTTTTTCAAACAACAATGAAAGTTCAAAAAATAATTTAATTATTGAATTTTAAATCCAAAATGACTTTCCAAATAATAATGGATATATGGAAAATAGTAAATTAATGGATTTTAAATCCAAATTTATTTTCAATTTATAAGGTTTTGAAAATAATGTAATATTCAGATTTTAAATCCAAATTAAATATCCAATTAATAATAGTTCCATGTAAAATAATATTTTAATTGGAAATATTTTTAATTACTTTTCATTGGAAATTACAAATGGGATTTAATAAGAGATCTAAAATAATAAATTGCTTATTTCTTGACTAATAAAATTTTATAATCAATATGAGATGAAATAAATAAGGGATAAATACCAAATTTCTTATAAATGAGGCAACCACTTAATATTAGGAAAAGAAATAAGATAAATTTGATTCTTTGGTTGCCTTTTCTATGTGATGATTATTACTAAGTTGATTATGGATTTCTTATTATTAATGTTTATTTATGTACGCACTTTGTATATTAATACCGACCCATAAATGACATTGGTGATAGAGTGGAATAATAATAATAATGGGATTATTATTATATGAGTGAGTACATTTAGATAGACTGTGAAATGACTAGAGTCTCACTGAAAGAGATCTTACAAGATCCTACCAAGCTAGGTGATTTATAATGAAAATTAATAAAATGAAACTCAACATATTTAATACCAGAAAGACTAGCATCTGTCTTAGATGATCAACTTCGAGGTAGTGCCTCAGGTCTATGATAAGTTAGCCCTATTATCACTAGTCGAACGGTATGTTACTCGGGCTTTATAATAGCTTATTGAGTTAAATTATTAGGTAAGTGAAAGTTGATAGAATAAGGGAATTTGTTGACTTGAGTGTTACTTGGGGTAACAAAGAGACCTAATAGGGATCCTCACAATATTGTGCAACAAATATTTTCACCTTGTTATACTCATCTTTTGGTATTGTTGTTGTAACGACCCACCTTTTGGTATTGTTGGGGTAACAAAGAGATCTAATAGGTTACTCGATGCACTTGGATGTGTGTAATAATTTATCCTGTTTATCGAATAATTGGATTGAAAATTCATTGTTTAGTGGTATATGGATTGTTATGTGGATTGAAAATACCAATTTGCAAACGGAATTTTATTCGATTGTAAATTTAATTTTATTAACTTATATAGAAGTACATACATTGTTTGTGTGACCGGAGTGGTCAAAAAGCAACTCGAATCGCTAAATAATTTCATATTATGGAATGATATTTTATAGAACGATGTTGGCTCTAAAAGTTGCATTCTAGATGGATTTATTGTTTGAATTGTTTAAATGTTTTTTAAAAGATTTTCAAAATAAGATTTTATATATTTTGATCCTTATTGGAATTTAGTATCTAGAATATAGTTAAATTATATTATATTCTTAATTTATTTCTTATTTCAAAATTTCTATTCAAAGCTTTTAAAGATTAGTAATATTTAGTTATTATATTTTAAAATTTACTATTATAAGTATATTATAACTTTGAAAATGTTTTAGAGGCAAACGATAAGATATGGTATTATTTTATAGAAGTTGTTATGAAAGTAATAATTTCAATTTCAAGTGATTTTAATTATAAATGCCATTTAAATGATTTTAAAGAGTTCAAAAGCCTTTGAACATATAACTCTTTTGAGAAATAAGTACAAGGTTTGAAAATAATTTATTGAATATTTATTAATATTTGTAAGTAATGTTGTTTAAAATTATATTTATATATACAAGATTTCAAGCCTTGTACAAGAGGTATATTGGAAGAAATATTGATTTAGCCTTTGGAAATTTCATGTTTATTTTTAAAAATAAATTACACGTTTTCAGAAAAAACTATAAGGTTTTAATTATTTTAAAACTCTTTTATTTTATTTATTAGGAATTTGGGATTTTATTGAAATTTTATGCTTTTCTATGAAATAAGGAATTTTAATAAATGGTTGAGTCGTACAGATTGGTATGAGACTTTTTGTACAATTCTTTCGCTTATTTTTATAACTTGTTGAATAGAGTATATTAAGTTGAATTAACTAGCTTTTAGTAAGTATTTGAATATCACTAGGTGGTGTGGGACATTTAGTGAAATTATAGTAATTACTAAAGTGATAATGATTTACACTTTAGAGTTGTATTACCTTTGGTGTTTGGCTATACGGGGTGATAGATCTTTAAGAAAAATATAACTTATGATTTTGACGATCATGATGATCGTTTGATTTTGATGATTCGATTGCTCGCTCGTGATCCTGGCAACTTACTAAACGGTTTTGGGATGCTATCTTCTACTTGAGGTCAATTAATGGTCTTTTATATGCTTTTGTCAGTGACTAGCTATCACCATATGCATTTAGTAGCTTATTGGTGGCTACATTCGTGATTTCATGCTTATGCATTAATTAGTAGCTTACTAGTGGCTCCATTTGTAATTTCATGTTTCCTAAGAAGAGATAGCAATTATTAGTAGTATTCTAGTAACTACATTTTTGTTTCTATGATTTGTCCAGGAGGGGACCGTACCTCTATATGTTGTCCAGGAGGGGACCATACCTTTATATTTTTCCATAAATGGGACAGTACCTTTGATTTAGTAATATCCTTGTATGGATTTATTTTAGTTCCATTGATTTTAAATGGACATATGTGGATCATCATATTTGCGTATGATAGTCTATGATAGACTTGAGTGTTTTATGAAACGGTGATTATTTTGTGATATATCCATTTGGATTGATTTGGATTGACATATTTTATATGACTTAGTAATTATGTGTAGTCATATATTATTATGATATATTATTCTCATACCTTTAAATTAGACATAGTTTAACCCATTTATTTCCATAATACTCGGGTCAGGCTGAGTCTCTATAGGCACCAGGACTCGTTGACCTTGGACCTGTGTGCTAGCATGGGGATAAACTATTTTGACAGTTTAAGTCTACCTCGTGTGTGTGTGTGGATATATTTTGTATGGGATGCTATGCACATATTAGATATGTGGGTTTAGTATTATTAATTTGTAGGCTCGTACTTTTGTAGTTGTATATGATGTATATTATTTCGTTGTGATCTGTGATTCTGTGACTAATACTACATATTGTTCTGATTAAGTTTAACCTAATTGTTTATTGCTATGTGCCGAGACTGTACATGTAATTACTTAGTTCAAATCCTTAAATTTTTGGTAAGAATGACATGTCAGTGTTAGCCCAAGGTAATAGTCACATCAGGTCGCACTTAACAAACCTCATTCTTTGTACTACTAGATAGTATTAATTAGTAATAATTTTTAGTGGTATAAGTATAGAGGCGAGGCGTTACAATGTGTTTGTGTTTTTCTATTCTAGAAAACTTCGTTGTGTCATTGCTTTGTGTTGGGAGGTGACCTGTGTATTGTATTGTATTAAGATGTATTTATTGTTGTGAACATGTGTCCATGTTGGCCAAATGGAATGCGTACGACAAATCACTCATCAAGTGTCCCATTCTCAATGCTTTAGGATAGTTTTTACTCTTTGATTGCATGGGTATAAGAACCGTGCATCACGATTTTGGTATTAAAAGCTTAGGTTTAGAACAACACATGAGTTCATGATAAGATTGTCTTATAACAAAGTTCCATTAGGTTAGTTATCCCTTTAAGCAGGAAGTATCCCTAAGTAACAGGAATAGTAGGTATATAAAAATTGTCAATGGAGTGATCATTTTAGGAATGTATATGTTATTTCAACTGCTATATAGTATCTCTACTTCTTAATCCCATTCCAATGAAGCATATAGGTGGTGACCAAGTTGGAAAACGGTCAGACTAGAAGCAAGAAGCTTAAGAAGTAATGCCGATCAAAGTTCTAGTACCATGGCAAATGGGTATTGTAGCCAAGAAAGAGCTAGTAGCGATAGTGTCATGATGATTATAGACCAATGGATGAAACCTATGAGAATGCAAGAGGCACAAATGGTGCTAAAAATTCAAGCATTACAAAGAAAACCGAATTTGCTCCATTGTGTAGTGATTTCATTAACCTTGGTGGAAAGCCATTCAAAGGCGACGAACGCATTGTTGGGGTGCAAATTTTGATAAGGACTTGTGAACGTATTTATAAAGATATGGGGCTTAAAGACCATCAGAAAAGGTAATTTTCCTCTCGTCAGCTGTAGGAAAGTGCTTTGAATTGGTATGATGTTATGACTTTAGAAGTTCCAAAAGAGAACTTTATCCAGAAGCAACTCAAAGAAAGGTTTGAGCATAGATTCATTCTAGAAGTGGAGAAAGTATCTTTACCTGCAAGTTTATTGAATTGAAACAGATGTGGAGCTCAGTAGAAGAATATGTGAGAAATTTAAATGCTATGTCCAAGCATGGAATGGTGCTGTTATTACTCCATTTAAGAAAAATGAGAAGTTAGTCAAAGGCTTAAGGATGAAGTTGTTATCCAACATTTGAGCCAAGTGACTTTTTAGTGAATGTGGACTTCAAGATGATGAAGGAATGACTTAAGAACTTGCGAAGCTATCTGGAAGGATAGAATGACGGAACACAAGAAGTTTGAACAAGATTGGTGCAAAGCAATTATGGTCGGTACCAACCACAATCATGACGATACCGAGGTGATTTTATGAAAGAACCCACTCTGATCATGTAAGTAAACCACTCCAGTACTTTGTAGAAAAAGACAAGTCTCACATTGGACAAATCATGTCGGTATTGAATGATTTGATGAAGTAATTTTTGGAAACGAAGCTTGGAAACTTGAAGATATAGACAAGTATGAAGAAAAAGCGATATACCATTAAGCAATATGTGGTCGTGATCGACATGATTATGGTCTGTATCGATAGGATTTTGGTCAAAGAATGTACTCGTTCTTTCTTCCTAATCATGTGGATTTGAGTTCTTACCTGGTCTTCCATGACCTAGCAACCCTGCTGAATGATTTCATCTAAAAATACGAGTGTTAGAGCAACGTAAAAAGGTCATTTTGGTTCTTGGTCTCCATTCTCTTCTCTATAGCTCAACCTTTGCCATGAATTGTTGTTAAACCCGAAGTTACATTAATTTTTAGATCTAAAACCTTGAAATCATCTGTATCCTTGTCAAATCCCTTGAAACAAAATAAAAGTGGAAGTAGGAAGTGGCTTGAGTCTAAACCACTATAAAAATTCTTATGTGTTTGCTGTTCATTTTCATTTTTGATATATTTACTCTTATTTATGATTGATCTGGGGTATTGTGTCAATTTTTGACTCAATATTTTTGGTCCATTTACTGAGAAACGAGAATCTTGACTGAAGATCTAGTATAAAACTTTGGATTTCAATCATCTTGAAATTAGATCTTGAAGTTTATTGTAGTAGATCTGAAGTTATTTAGATTTGAAGAAGAGTCTTTATCGTATCTAAAGGATATATTTGGCCCCTAGGAATGCTTTCATGTGGTCTGGAGCTGTTATTGGAGAAGATGAAGCTTCTTAGCATAATGAAGGGACTACTTAATCAATGAATACTTTTTCAAGACCTTCTTCCCATAGATAGCGACAAAGGCTAAATTAGATAGGATAATGGCTGAGATGAATAATAAGACGTTGGATAACCAAAATGCCATCTTTGCAAAAATGGAAAAGTGATTTACTATGTTGTCCCAGTAGCCTCAAAGGTGTAAGAAGAGCCACAAGGGTTCATCATTACTAAATTCTAAGGAGGAAAGTTCATCTTCATTAGATCATAATAGAAGAGATGACAAACAAAAAATAAAGAGGAAGGCTACTGGAACATAGAAGAAGCGGAGTAGAGGAGATGGTATGATTCTGACCAACCCTAATATGGAAGGTGCCAACCATAATCAAGTTGGTATCGAGTTATTTCAATGTAGGGGCAACGAGCAAACACATGATGCTGTAGATTTATCTAATAGTAAGGGAAATATGTAGGATGGTGGCGCCGATGAAATACAGGATACTGGTGCAAAGGTTGATGGTGTTCAGGTGAATGCTACAGAACTGGTGTGGTGTTATAAAAGGTCTGGATAAACGGTTCTCCCAGAGACAAGGGAATTTAGACATCATGTAACAATTGAGAGCATTTGCAGAGTCAAACACTAGGGGTTGTTCCTAATGATTACCGTCCAACTGCCCAATCCAATAGGAGTATATAGCGGATATGGTAAGGAGACAGCTGAATGAAATTCAATATTGGAGTAACGATGAGTGGGGCTCATCACCTAGCTAGACCCTATTCATGGATAACATTCTATAGAAGAGTTATCCTACAAAATTTGGGATGCCACGATGTTGTCTTATGATGAACTACTAATCTGAAATAGCATCTAATAAGTATGGATGGCACATGGATGGTGCCTAAGCTACTAATGTAGTAAGATGTAGGCACTTTCCTATACTCTTAGACGGAGTTGCCACGATGTGGTCCACTCGGCTCTTACCGAGGTCCATATCATTCTTTGACTAGTTGCAAAGAAGTTTATGGAATAATTTAGACTCCATATTGCTCGACCAAAGGATGTGATGTTCCTGTTGAATTTCCTTCGGCATTTTAGAGAGACTGAAGGCCAAGGGAAGAGATTACCTTGATGGCGTTGATTTGGAGGGCTCACCCTAATACGGACTTTGGTATATGGCTCAAAAGAATGCAGGCATCTACCATGGAAGAGTTTACCAAAGGTATCATACTTTTTGTGATTGGAAGAGGCAGACCCTACATAGGACTAATTGGTGGTAGAGTATCGAATGATGTAGTACAAAGCAATATTACTATCAAACAAAGCAGTGACAGTTTTGGAAATGTTGCTATGAATATTGGAAACAATAATCTAATGAGGAAAAACAAAGGCGTTGTAGGAAGAAGAAGGACACCAAGAAGCACATGAGGTATATGAGACCAAGAGAGTACACTCCCTTGAATGATTCTATTGAAAATATCTACCTTGCTATGCAAGGAATGGGAAATTATAGGAAACTTCCTTAGAGAGAGAAAATTAAGGAGGAACGACGCTCGAGGAAGTATTTTTGCTTCCATGAAACTCATGGGCACAATACCAATGAGCTTTGTCATTTGAGGGATATAATTAAAGAATTGATTAGAAAGAAAAAGCAGTAGTCATATGTGAGGAACCCGCGGGCTAGTGAATAGATGAATGATATGCCCCAAGCGTAGAATACCTAAAGGGATCGAGTTAGGTCCAGTGGATAAGGACCAAGATAACTTGAGAGATGGATTGTTACAAAAACTATATCTGGAGGACCCCGTCCAGCATAAAAAAGATAGAATGAGATGGAGAGATATGGCAGTTCATTGAGGCGTGTGCCTGATCAAGGAATGTACTTTACGATGTAGGATAGGACTCTAGCAAAACACCAGAAGACGATAAATAACAATGTTGTTTAGGAAATAGAGATGTTGAAGCACCAATGCTTGATCTTATGGTGATTACGGCTATTGTAGGGCCAGCTAATACACTGAGTTCTAATTGATTGTTGAACTCGGTTAATATCTTGTTCAGGAAAACCTTTGTTCAGACAAAGACCGGTCTAAAGGATCTGAAGCCATTTAAATCTCATATCTGAAAATTTACTAGAGACCCTAAAGAGCCTTGCGGCTGTATTGACTTGTTTGTGGAATCAGGCGATGCAGACTGTAAGGTAGGGCGGGTTCAGACATTTGTTGTGGTTGATGGATTTTTGGCCTATATTGCTTTTCTAGCCCGACCTGTCGACCCTTGCTAGTTCCAAGATAACCCTTCCTCTATATGGTTGGATGATGAAGTTCCCCACCATGAACGGAGTAAGTGTTATTCAATGAGAAAAAATTATTGTTCGATAGTGGTATGTTGTAGAGGTCAATGAGGCAAAGCAAGCGAGAAAGGAAAAGATGTCGTGAAGGGCCTCTACATCAAAACCGAGAATGCTTACAACCATTGCCTAAGCCGTGACTTGGTTCCCATAGTAAATTTTACAAACCCATGGACTGTTGAAAAGAGCCAAATAATGCAAGGGCGGCACCAGTGAAGCTGACGATTAACATCCCGATTGATGATGATGATCCTACTTGGGTTCTCAAGGTCGGATCTCAGCTCGGCATAAAAACGAAGAAGAAGTTGGTAGGATCTCTCCAGCGAACTTAGATGTGCTTTCCTGGACACATTCTAATATGTGTGGAATTTCTCCGAAGATAACATGCCATGCTTTGAATGTGGACCTAAGATGCCCTTCTGTAAAACAGCAAAGATGTTATTTAGATCCGGAGCGATTCACTACATTGAATGAAGTGGTGGATAAGCTAAAGGAAAATGACTCCATCCATGATGCAATATACCTTGAGTGGTTATCAAATCCATTATTTGCCAAAAAGCTAAACAGCAGGTGGCAGACATGCACTGATTATTCAAACTTGAATAAAGTATGTCCAAAAGACAGTTTTCCATCACTAAAGGTTGACCAACTTATGGATGCGATGGCCATACATGAATTGCTATCCTTTATGGATGTGTACTCGACTATAACTAAATAATAATACAAGTTCCAGATTAAAAACGCACGAGTTTCATTGTTGATTTAGGACTGTATTGTTACTAAGTGTTGTTATTCTGTTTAAAAATGTTGAAGCTACTTACCAATGAATGCTGAATAAGATGTTCAAAGATCTCAGATGGACAATGAAGGTTTATGTGGATGATATGATTAGGTCACAACAATCTATAAATCACATGGATGACCTCTTGGGGATGTTCAATGTGCTTCGGAAGTGTTGAATGAAGCTTCATCCACTGAAATATTCTTTCGGAGTTGCATCGGTTTTTTTAGTTTTATTGTAAACTCAAGCGGAACTAAAGCTTATCCAGAATAGATCAAAGCACTGAAAGAGGTTACTGCCCCAAGGACAAAGAGGAAGATGAAAAGCTTGAATTAAAAAGTTTCCACACTGAATTGATTTATCTCGAAAGTGATAGACAAATGTATACCATTCTTTGATGCCCTCAAGAAAGAAAAAGGAAAGTTTGTCTAGACGAAGGAATGTTAGGAAGCTTTGTATAATTTTTTAGAGCATGTAGAAAGACCATCGGTATTGTCAAAGCCTTTAAATGGATGGGACCTATTCGTTTACCTATGAGTATCCGCTCAGGCACTGAATGATACCTCGGTATGTAAGGAGTCTAGAATCCAAAGGCTTGTATATTAAATTAGTAGGTGGATCACCAGAGCGGAAAAGAATTATATGAAGTTAGAGAAACTAGCATATTGTTTGTTGATTGCTTCAAGGAAGTTAACTACCATACTTCAGATGCACCCGATCAAAGTACTAACTGATCAGCCATAGAGACAAGTATTACATCGATCTGAGGTTTCATGGAGATTGCCAAAACGGAATATCAAGTCGTGTCAATATGATATATCCTACCATCCTAGGAGAGTGAAAAGAGGTAGGCACTGCCGACTTCATTGTTGAGTTTACCGTCCGGTATGGAGAAGCGGAAGAAGATGTGTTTCAACCGTCCTAATGGAAATTGTACATAGATGGGGCCTCCAGCGAGCATAGTTCCAGGGTAGAAGTGATTCTTTTAACCCCAGATGGATGGAAGATATGCTAAGCTTTGAAGCTAGAGTTCTAAACGAAAAACAATGAAGTTGATTATATAGCATTAATTATTTGGCTCAAGATAGCAAGAGAGTTGGGAGTCGAAATCCTGCATATATTCAGTGACTTTCAATTGGTGGTTTATCAAGTAAAAGGAATTTTAAGCTAATAAGCAAGATTCACCCCTTACCTAATGAAAGTTCTAAAACCATTGAATGACACTAAGCACTATATGATAATGCACATTTCTAAAGAAGATAATATGAAAGCAGTTTCATTAGCCAAACGGGCTAGCTCTATGGATGCACAGCTTACGATACTCATTCCAGTAGAGGTTTTGTCAACTTAGACCATTAACCAGATGAATATTGATTGGATCTTGAAGATCAAAGAGGAAAAGGAGTCATGAATGACTCTAACAAAAACTGTTTGCTAAAGGGTACTTTATCGAATGGTAGAAATAAACAATGAAAATTACCGCGTAAGGTACCATGATTTATTATGAGAACGGTGTTGTATAGGAGATGATTCTAGACCCTTTTTGTACATTATGTTGCCAAAGATGAAGTTAAGAATATCCTTTTGGATGTGCACGAAGGAAGTCGCGGGGATCACACTGCGGGGGAGATGTTGGCAAAGAAGGTTCTTCGCTATGGGTACTTTTGACCAACAATCAGCCAAGAGGCAATTGGTTACACCAGACGATATGATAAGTGTCGAAGGTTTACAAAGATACTGAGAGCTTCGTCTATATAGCTTACGCAAATGGTTAGCCCATGACCATTTTCAATTTGGACAAGTGATACAATTAATGTGCTACCGATGTCAAAAGGGGAGCAAAGTGTGCTATTTAGCTATGTACTACATAACAAAGTGGGCAGAAGCGGACTACTAGCCATGATCACAATAAAGAAGTGATAAAGTTTGTGTTGAAGAATATTCTGTGCAAATTTGAGTTCCATAGAAGATTATCACTGATAATGGAACTTAATTCGATAATACTAAGTTCAAAGACTTCCGTGGTTGGTATCGAATTGAGAAGAGATTTCGATAATAGCACACCCACAAGTGAATGGATAAGGAGAGACAGTCAACAAGATCATCAAATCCATCCTAAAGAAAATATTGATGAGAGCTAAGGGCAACTGGGTTTATCAATTACCATATAGCGTGGTTGGCATATAGGATGACCCACAAGTCCACAAATAGGCATACTCCGTTCTCTTTGGCTTACGGAGCTGAGGCAATGATTCTGATTGAATTGAAAGCCCCTTCTCATCGAAGAATGCATTATGATCCCAAGATAAACAAAGAACTCTTATCTAAGTCCCTCGGCTTGGTCGATGAAAAACTAGAAGGGCTAAGTTGAGGGTAGTTGTTTAACACCAAGGTAAGAAACAATACCTTTGAGATAGATGACCTCATTTTAAAACGGGTCTTTCCTGATACGGGAGCACTTAGTCCAAACTGGGAAGATCCCTGTACGATTGAACAAAAGCTCGGAGACATAACTTTCAAGCTATCAACTATTAATGGGATCCCAATTCCATGAGTGTGGAATAACAAGCATCTACATCGCTATTTCACTTAGATTTATTTTGCAAATTAGACATCTAGATTGATAGGACGAGATGTGATAAAGTCAAGTCCGCCATTCTTTTGTTTATAAATAAAGTTGGATTTTGGAATCAATGAAACCATATCCTTAAAAATTCAGACTTTGCGCCACATGATCAACAGTTGAATTAGGCATTATATGCTTTGAAAAAGCAGATGTCTAAGTAACTAGCGATAGGTACCGATGAGCTCCTATGATACATGATCAAGTCAAAGGAATTTAATCATACTAAGGCTGACTGTATGATTTCCTTTACACATGTCATCCTTGACTAGTACCCTTAGATTGGTCAGGTCAAGGATTAATGCTAGAGATAGGCATCTGAGGCATTAGATCTTGGACATAGGAATTAGTGTAGAATTATATCTTTTTGCAGGAATGATCGTGCTTATAGCCTAACATGACATGTACGATCGAGGACAAATAAAGACAACGGATGAATATTTTTGGTCAATGCTCAAAAAGAGGCATCAAAGACATTGATTCCTAGAGATAGGAGTTGGTGTATAATTGAATTTTTGGTAGGTACTATCACGTTTATAGTACAACATGATATTTTCGACTGATGATAAATGAGGTTGACTAGCAAGACATGTTTGACTGTCACATAGAGATAGGTGAAATTAAGGGTGGAATTTTAGAGATAAACATCCAAAACGCTGTTTCCCAGAGACATAAAATGGTGCAGGTTAAAAGCCTTCATAAATACAACCTTATTTACAATCTAACAGAATACATCCTGCTGAAGATAAACAAGGTTACCCACAAAGTTAACCAAAGTAATATAACTTTATTTATGGTTGAGTGAAATACACTAAATCGAAGATAAGTAGGGTTAGCTAAAGAATTATGGTTCTGTTTAGCCAAGCAGAAAGTGAATTCGCGATGATAAATATAACTGAGTAACAAAATAATACTGAGAAATAATGGAAGTTTATCTATATGCATATAGTTACAGCGAATAATGGCATTGCATAGACATAGATATGTATAATGTAAATGTAATTGAATTACAGATGATTATATTATATACACAGGCAGGTATGCTTGCAAATGAAAAAAACAAAACGTAATGTAAATGCGAATGTGATTGAACCGAAAATAGTCTTTTATTTACATATCTCTTATACAGAAATTGCGAGGGTCGTTCTCGCACAAAGATGGGTTATATACATGAAATGCCAAAAAGAAACAAAATATAAAAAATAACATTGTCTTAAAAAATATGGCCATCATCTACTTTCTTCCTCCTCACTTATAGCCCTTGTAATATGCTTGGCGGGTCATTTCCTGGTGATTGCCTTTTTCTCCTCCTGCTTTTTTCTCTACAGAACTTTCTTCGAAAGATGAAGCTTCCTCCACGATCGTCGATTAAAGAGGGTCTTTGGATTTTTCGAAGGTAGGGTCGGAGGCTTTTGAGGCACCAACACCACGACCTCAAGGCGACTTGATTTTTAGTCGAGGGATCTGAGGAGTAGTTTTAGATTTTCTAGAACTGACTGGGAGATTCTTCGTTCCCAGCTTCATCTTAACTTTGATTTTATTAAAAGCCTATCCTTCAACAAAATTAAGTAAGAGTCCTTCGTGCCAAAGATTGTCACCTCCTCCTAAAAAGATGCATCAACATCTTCCATACCTTCCAATGTCCTTATTTTTGCTGGGATTATACCGTAGCAAAGCTAGAAGGAGGAGTTATAGGAATAGATGTTAACGGAGGTGGATGTTGTCATGACATTAGTTAGGCCCGAAGCATGAGTAGCGAGGAGCAAAGGGGCAGCAATGGATGACCTATAACTTGATAGAGAGAAAGGTATAGATTAGTGATGTCCTCAAGCGAGAACTAAAGTTTCTCAAAGATCAAAGAGGCTAGAGATATACCTTGGCTAACTAGAATGTCCTTTGGTGGGGACTTGATGACTTCTCCCTCCTCATTAGTGGGTTGGATCAGTTGAATGATCGAAGGAGCTAGGGTGAAGTATCAGTATTAGATGTAGCAGGGATTGGCATCTTAGTTGTGATGGCCTCAAAGGTGGCCACCATAGAAGTAACAATGTCTGCCGAGAGCTTTATGGGAGTTAGAGTGGAAGTTTTCTCATAATCTGATGCACTGGGGACCAGCGTGAGCCTCAGCAGTCGCCTGCTTGGTAGCGGCATCTTCTAATGCCAAGATTTTATTTCCCTTTCAAGGGCCACTAAATTGTCTTCATCCAAGAACATTGATTTCAAATACTCCTTATCAATGTTATGGCCATTGCTCTTGGCCTTACGCAGGATTTGCTCCCAAGCATCGGCAAGCATTTTTTGGATAGTTATCTCCTGGATACTTTAGATTTATCATTTCTATCACATTGGCAAAGAATTAGAGAAGAGTATTTTCCACCCCCTTATCAGTTTGGATAGCCTTTGCTTTAAGCTATGTGATTTCCTCATAGGTGTCGATGAGCTCAACTTGGATCTTTTATTTGGATTCTATCTCGACTTTCAAGTCTACTTTAAGTTTTTCTACTTCAGCTTGAATTGCCATAAATTGTAATTTATTATCTTTGAGCCTCACCTCGGGCTTAGCATTAGCATCATGTGTGGTCTTCAACTGACCATTCATAATTATTTTCTCTTATGTGTGAACCTTGGACATCTTAGCTAATCTATCTTGGGAGTCCTTGGCTAATTTTTCTTTTTCATCCATTTCCTTTTTTATTTCATCTAGCTCTTGCTTATAAGACTTTCATATTTTGTAGTGGTTAGCCCTCTCCAAGTTGAAAGAATAGATAATTAATTGGTTAGCCCGATTGACATGGTAAAAGCCTTTGGCAAGCTTTTGTTATTCGAACAACTACTCGATGACCTCCTTAAGTTTGTCAAGGCCTTCGTTAGATTCCTTTTAAGAAATGTCCCTAGCATTGCAATCAAACATCACCCCCTCTAAGTAAAAGTCAGACAAAGTCACTTTTATCTTTGTGGTAATAGTGGAAGATTGGCCTTCGAGTGGTAGAGGAGGAGCAGCGTGATGTGAAGTTCCTATATCAGCCCAATAAGATAACTATAATTGAGTTTGGTTGATGGCTCTGGATTACTGGGAGATAGAAACAAAAGTAGTTAGAGGTTCAGATGATGGAGGAAGCTCGTGATGAGATAATGATTTCTACTGCAAAGGTGGCAGCGAGGACGTTGTTAGGGATCAAAGTCACACCTAGCATGGTCGCACAATCCTCATTGTTCTTCTTGGTGGCACTGTTTTCTTTCGGTGTCATGACACTCTTGTTCATCATAAAGATACTACCTTTCTTCCACATCTTGTCGCTCTTTATCCTTTCTTCTTCTTCCCTCGAAATCCTATTCTTGGTACGAGCCGGGATGTCGATAATAAGCTTTAGGAATTGAAGAGTGGTGCTAGTATACACCTGCATGGAGTTGGCCAAAGCATTGTCTTAACATTGTACCTAAAAAGAAGAAGGGATATGTCAAACTAGGCATAGGGTAAAGAACGACTGTTAAATGCATTTGCTCGTGATCCTAGAAGTATGTGAAGTGTTGATGTTTTCCTAATTAACCTATGGACCATGTTTAAGGGGTCCAAGTGATGGAGTTTCATAACCCTTGGCAGACTAAAGAATATCCCCCAAAGGAAAGTTGAATTCACGGGGACTGGTGTTGAGAATATCTTCAAAGTTTATTCCTCTGAAACCAAAAGTAGACTAGCTCCCAAGATCGCCCAAGGAGCCAAAAATGTTATTGGAGGAGCCTACAGGAGGACTGATTCTTTAATTGGTTTAAGGTTTTGTTTAGGTGCAAGTTATGAAGACTTGATGAGCAGTCACCTCTTGGAGTGGTGTTTTGACTATAATGCCCTTAAGGGTTGTCTTTACATATGATTCATCCCCACCGAGACAATAATGTTCATCGTTGTCTTCCTCGTCTTCTTCTTCGTCTCCTCACTATCTCCTTCTTTGACTTTATTTTCTTCTCCTCTTCCTTCTTTCTTACAATTTGGTTCACTCCATTGGTCTCCTTTGCTCCATTGAACCTTATCATCAGGGTCATGAGCTAAGAAAGAAGAACCGATGATGGCTTGAGTTCTTTTGGTGGAAGGATTATGGAGAGTGATCATGCCATTGTATAAAAGATGGTACAAGCGCATCTGAGTGTTAATGAGAAGATAGAAAGTTTTACGAAGGTTAAACTCAACCCTTCAAGAATGCCAAGATGTTGGGATAAGCGTCAAAAATGTCACATTCGATGAGATCTATGAAGGTACAGAGAGAATGTTAGATGCCTAGGTGAAGAAAACCCAAGTATGGAGAAGGTATTGGATACTAGAACCTACGACCAAACAACCATGACCAGTTTAGCTTTTAGGATGGCAGATAAAAAATATATTCACTTTTGAAATAGTTGCACTTGTTATGGAGCAACTCAATAACTTTACAGCAATTTTATGCTTCAATAATTAGCATAGAAGGTGTTTCCTTTCTCTTTTTGAAGTTTAGAAGATAAGTGAGTTATAGGAATGTAAGTGGATGAGCTAGGTGCGTCATGAATAGAATATAAAGGAAACCAAGCAAGGCATAACTATTGGGATGCACTTGGGTAGGAGCCAGCCTGAGCTCTTGGAGGAAGAATTTGAGGAGGTCGTTAAAGGGCGAGATGGCTCGAGATAGGCAGATGTATCTATTACATGTTGTATATCTAGGAGGTGGGAGATGAGCACCTTTGATCGGTTATAGGTAAGAGAACCTCATCTTCAGGGATTCCTTGTTTAATAAAAATAACCAGGAGTTCGTATGTAGTTAGTTTTGATGGTGTTTGATCATGAGGATTATCCAAGACATAAAGAATAGGTAGATCCTCCCTTGGAGGAGAACGACCATGATGCTAAACTACTAGAACGACCTAGAGTTGAAGTTCTCGTGTGATGGAATGTCTTGCTTCAGATGTAGTGGAAGTAGATGCTTGAGCAGTAGAAGAGCCGCTTCTACTGGAGGAGTGGAAGGTGTAATATGGGTCTAAGATGAGGAGATCGTCTAACATCAATCATTTTTTACTTAAAAGCCTGATCGCGAACGTGGTCAAGTATGTTTTATTTTAATGAATTACTTTAATCAAAACCCCTTGTAGCTAATATATAGAATCCAACGAATGTCAACCTGTACTGACCAACCGGATACTGCACATTAATTAGAGTAGCATGAAGTGTCAATCTATGCAGCATGTGTCATATGTCAAGAGCATGGTGTACGAAAACACTTTGTGTAGGTAGCTCACTCATGCTGGTAAACAAACTCCATCATACTATGGAAATTGTGTTGGATTTTACTTGTTGTTGTACAGTATATGATAAGGGAACAATTGTCTAGAGTGACACAGAGCTTTCTTTGTAGAAATGCAGGGTTGTGACATTCAACTTAAAGTGTTAGCAACTGATCTAGTCAAGCGTCGAAGTGCACTCAGAGAGACTATCCCTTCAAATTGTCCCATGAAAGTTAAATCGTCAATGCCTATTCGATCAAAATTCAACTAAGAAAAATTTCCTCTCTCGCATGTGAAGCCTATGCTCAAAAAACCCAAAGCCGTGGCTTTGTAAACTCAAAGTGGCCATCAAATATGTTGACGAGAGTGGTAATTGGGGTTTAGACCTGGGAGGAATTTGGGACAATTTTGAGTCGGTCCTTAGCTATGATCTTAGGTTAGTGAATTAGAGTGAGAGAAAAAATCATGAAGCGCAAATCCAATAGAATCGATGGCGGCAACCATGATATCGACTATGACATGAAAATAACGATGACAATGGAATGGCAGCAGCGCTTTAAGGCCAAGAATTGAAAAACCCACCTAATTTTTGGTCAAAATCCGAAAGAGGTTTGGTTAACTAGTTCAGTGCCGATTTAGTCATGACAACATGATTCAGTTGTGATAATGCTAGGGTTTACAGCAACAATCGAATTAGTGGTGATGACGAGACAGCTGGAAAATCCCAACGGCAAAGGAAGCAAGGAAAACAAAGTGTGCTGCAAAATGAATTAAAGTGAGGTAAAAATTCTAAGTTTTGTTATATATAATATCATCCAAGAATCATGTTGGTACCAACATGTTTATGGTTGGTACCAATATGTTTTATTCATCAGTTTTAAAAAAAGGAGAAAAGAAAAGAAGGAACCCTACATGATCAAGACACGATATAGTCTCCAAAAAAATAAAAGCTTTGACTTTTTTAGGGAAAAGGAATGGTACGACGACTATTTAAAGCAGTGAGCAGTCGTTCTTGAAATAGGTACGATGCTTCAAAGATAATGGTAAGTTGACTACAAAATCCTATGCATTTGAAATTTGAATGCATTTCTTGATCTAAAGCATGCTTATGAAAGCATACTTTGGAGGGCAAGTGTTATTTAGCATTTGAACCGAGTGACTTCCCAGTGAATCTAGACTTCAAGATGATTAAGAAATGACTTAAGAACATAAGGAGTTGTCTAGTATGATGGAACATAATAAGCTGGAAAAAGATTGGTGTAATGAAATTATAGTCGGTATCGACCACGATCATGTCAATGCCGAGCTGATCTTATGGGCGGACCCACTTTTGAAGAAGTAGGTGAACCGCTCCGGTACTTTGTAGAAAAGATAAATCTCATATAGGACAAATCATGTTGATACCGACATGATATGATGGAGCAATTTTTTGGTATAAAGCATACAAACTTGAAGATATGAACAAGTACGAAGAAAAAATGATATAGCACCGATCAAATATGGTTGGTACGGACATGATTATGGTTGGTATTGACATGATTTTGATCACAGAAAGTGCTTAGTCTTCCTTCCTAATCACATGGATCTAAGTTCTTACCTGGTCTTCCACGATCTAGCAATTCTGATGGATTATTTCATCTATAAATAAAAGAGTTAGAGCAACATGAAAAGGACATTTTAGCTATTGTCTTTCACTCTCCTCTCTACAGCTAAACCATTGCCACAGATTACTGTCAAATTCGCAGTTATATTATTTTCTAGATTTGAAACCTTGTAAATGCCTGTATTCGTGTCAAATCCCTTGAAATAAAATAAAAGTGGACATAGGCAGTGATTTGAAGCCAAACCACTATAAAAATTCTTGTCTTTTTGCTATTCATTTTTGTTTCTGATATCTTTACTCTCATTCATGATAGATATGGGGCATTGCATCAATTTTTGACACAACATGAGCTAAGGCAGAAGCCTTAGCAGTGGAAAAAACCTCCATGAGTTTACTTTCTCAAGCATGGTACTTCATTGCCTGAAATGGAAAATAGAGAAAGCAACTGTTGGAATTAGAAGAAAACAGTTTTATTCATTCCAGCAGTATGCCTTGGGGTGCTATGGTGCTATTTGTAAAGAAATCAGATAGCTCGTTAAGGCTATGTATTGACTACTAAAGGTTGAACAAATTGCTATCAAGAAGAAGCATCCTTCCCAGGACCAATGATACGTTTGACAATTAAGTGGAGCTAAAGTCTTTTCTTAACTTGACTTAGCAACTAGTTTCACCAACTAATGGTACCAGAAGATAGCATTCCATCCACTGCTTTTCTAACTCTCTAGGATCTTATGAATGGTTAGTAACACCATACGGGTTAACAAATGCCCTTGCCTATTTCATTGACCTTACGAATAGAGTATCCTGTAGTTTTCTCAATACAGTTTTCTTAGTTTTCATCGATGACATCTTAGTATATTCAATGAGTGAGCAAGAACATGAAGTTCATTTGAAAATAGTCCTGGAGACATCGAGAGAAAATCAACTTAAAGCTAAATTTTCTAAATGACATTTCTAGAAAAGGGAAGTAAAATTCCTAGGACATGTTGTATTTGAAAAAAAATTCCTTATATCCTTCTAAGGTTGAAGCCATAAATAATAGTAAGCATCCTCAATCTTTACGATGATAAGAAGTTTTTTGTCCTTGGTGGGATATTATCATAGATTTATTAAATACCATTTAAATATTGCAATTCCAATTACTCAATTGACAATAAAAGGAGTAAAGTATGAATAGAATGACAAGTGTGAAAGGAATTCCAAATTTTGAAAAAAAAATTAAATTAACATGCCTATTCACATTCAATCGGGAGGCAATTAGAATCTTATCATGTATACAGATGCTTGTGGATCAGGTCTTAGAGTTATTCTAATGTAAAACAATAGACCTGTAGCATATGCATCAAGACAATCAAGGCCAATTGAAGTAAGATATGCAACTCATGACTTAGATTTGGCAACAATTGTGTTTGGTCTAAAGATTTGGCATCATTATCTCTTTGGAGAGAGATTTGTACTCTACATGAACCATAAATCACTTAAATATCTATTATCCTAAAAAGAACTTATTACGCGTCAACAACGATGGTTGAATTCTTAGCAACTTACGATTTTGACAGTCAATATACATGTAGAAAAGGAAACAGAGTATCAAATGTGTTAATCTGTAAACACCAAGCAGTAATGCCCATGATGATAACAGAATATTAAGCACTTAAAGCACTAACTAGTTATGAAAGTCGATATACAAGCGAGATATCAAACCAAAGTATGATATTGACAAGTGTTGAAGCAAGGCCTAGTTTGATTGAATGAATTTCCCTAAGTCGAGGAGATGATCTAATCATGGTTGACCAAATCCATCTTTTGGAAAACATAGTGGAAATTGATAACTTAGAAGATTTTGAGCTTTACCCATCGAGGTATTTAAGAAAGAACGGTAGATTGTATGTACCAAACATTGGAAATCTTTATAAAGAAGTTATGAATGAATGTCATTGTACCAAATATGCTATAAAGTATATTTTTCTAGGAAGGCATGAAAAAGGATATTGGTGAATAGGTGTGGAAATATATAAATTTTCAGTTGGTTAAATCTAAGCACTAGAAGCCTAGTGGATTAATTCATCCTTTGGAAGTACCATAACAGAAATAGGATCAAATTTCTATGGATTTATTAATGGTTTCCACAATCTAAACTAAGAAAGGAAAGCGTATAGGAAATATTTTATACGTTGATAAAGTACGCTCATTTTATTGTGATACAAACAAAAAGAAGTGCATCAAGTTTGGCCAAGATATATGTAAAGAAAATTGTTTGATTTCATGGAGTGCCTATGAAGATTATGTATGATCGAGATCCTATATTTACTGGTGCTTTTAAAAAAGGTTTAACATGCATTGGGAACAAAGTTGAATTTAAGTACCACTTACCATCTACATATAGATAGACAAACTGAAAGGATTAATAAGGCACTAGAAGATATGTTACGCACTTGTGTATTTTATTTTGGTAGATCGTGGGAAGATCATCTACTACATGTTGAATTTTCTTATGACGACAGTTTCCAATCTAGCATTAGAATGGTCTCATTTGAAGTATTATATGAAAGACCTTATCAATCACCTGCTTATTGGTTAATAGGTGATTAGTTAGATTTGGCTCCTGAGATGATTCGAGAAACTACCAAGAAGATTGAATTGATTTGAGAAAGTATGAAAATAGCTCAAGGTCGAAAAAAGTCATATGTTGATTAAAGACTAAAAGAATTGGAATTCTCGGTTGAAGATCAATATTTTGTAAAGGTATCACCTATGAAAGGTGTAATGAGATTTAAAAAGATAGGCAAGTTAGCACCGAGATATATATTGGCTCGTATCCTATATAGGAAAGAGCTGGTAGGCTTAATTATAGAGTTGAATTAACCCTAGTTTGTCTAGGTGCATAATGTTTTTCACGTCTCTCATATGAGAAAGCTTGATATGAATTATGTGAAAGAACCATTTAGATTAAAGGTTTGGGCATTAAACCTGATATGACTTATGTGAAAGAACCTTTTCATATTATTGCTACTGATACAAAGCAGCTTAGGAGAAAAGTTATACTATTAGTGAAAGTCCAATGGTGTGATAATGCTATTGTTTGGACTTGGGAGACCATAGAAAGGATGCAACGGTTTTATCTCGAATTTTTTGGAGCTTGATCAGTATTCGAGGTATGAGGCATACACTAAATACGTATTTATTATTACTGCCTATATATATGGATATTGTGTCGATTGTGATGATGTTATGCATAATTGTTTGTTATATGATCATTTTGATACATAGCTTATATATATGGGTGTAAGATCCTCCTTAGTATTCAAGTGCAAGGATGCAGTTTCTTATAAGGAGGGGGTACATATAATAACCCGATTTTTGAATAATAATATTTCATTAAAAATGGTTGAATAAAAAAATTAAATATGTGAAGACGATGTATATTACCGGAATATCATACAGACTTTCGGGAGAGAAAAAATTTATGTCGGAGACTTTGATTATTAATCGATCGGGTGAATAAATTTTGAGGGGAAATTAATTAAAACTGCTATTTTGAAGAAAATTGGAATTTTGTGATTGATAAAATATTTTATTGATGAAATTTTCTAGTGATAAATAGAATTTTCAATGTGAAGAAAAATTTAGTTTTGAAAGAAAAATAATTTATTTGGACATTTTATAAAGTGATTTATTCATTAAAGGAAAAACATAAATTTATTGCTTTTATGATATTAAAAAATAAAATAATCTTTTATTGAGTTAAAATGGATATTTAGAGTTAGAAAAGAAAAATATTTCGTGAAAAGATTTTTATTTGATTGATTGTAAAGATTAATCAATTTGTTAATAAGAAGCATAGTTTTTCTCTTCTAATAAAATTATTAAAAAATGAAAACCGCTTATTTTATTAGAAAAATCATTTTTAAAAGAAGAGAATTTTGTAAGAAATTCAAAAGTACAGTTTTTGTTAATTTTGAAGTGTAAAATGATGTGTTTTAGGGTGTTTTTGTAAGAAAATGTGTTATTTTATGGTGTTTAAACTTTGGAGGACTTTTGCACAAATTTCCTAACCAAAACATTAATACACGAGCATGCTTCCTCCTGCCAATTCTACCAGGCGATCATACCCCTTACGCACATTCGAAATTTTCACAAATAAAAGTATGCACAAAGCTCTCCTCCACTTCATCTTCTGTATTCAACTTACTTCTTGCAAAAAATTTCCAACATTAAAATAATATAGAAAATATAAAACCAATCAAACTAGAATCACAAACAAAATCTCCACCACATATTTATATATATATATATATATATATATTAATTTTAGCCTGTTTGATGATGTTACCAAATTCCCCACCTTAGTAAATAAGGCAAAATTGGAGTGAATTGGATGTAGAAATGTCTGCTCTTTTCTATAGATGCTAGAGAAATAAGGATTAGAACAAAAAGATGAGTTATGAATCCAAATGTCTTGGTCTATTATGATATATATATATATATATATGCTACTTATTCTTACTTTAGCTACTATTAGACATTGTATATCATTGAAAATTTTCTTAAGGGTTTTTCTACTTTATTTGCTAATTTAGGTTGTATTTGCTCATTTTTAATTTTATTACCGACTTTTAACCCAAACCTTTGTCTTATCTCCTTCTTTTTTACAATAGGTTGGTTTTCCATCAATTCTATGTTGGTTGGTTCGAAAGGGAGAGAAAAAAAGTAACAATAGAGATAATTCTCATTAATAGTAAGATCATTACTATTCATTGTAACTTATTCTAACTTAAATAATTTATTTCATAATACATAGATTTGTTTATTTTATTGTAATAAATATATTTATTTCACAACAGATGAATCTATCTATTGATTCAAATTTAATTCAACTAAGGTCTCTTCCTCTTCTTAGCACATTTAATACTATAAGTTTTTTTATTTCCTTAACTTCTCGATCTTCAATTTATTCTCCCTTCTTTCACGAAATTGTTTATTTCCTATCTCCAGCTTCACATAAAAAAATTCTATTTTAAATTAGAAACAAATTTAAGATTCTTTCTAAATAGTTTATTTAATTATCTTATGATTTTTTAATAAGATTATATTTTGATTGAATACACCAATGTTCTTTATCTTTTTTATTTACCTTAATTGTTTTTTATTTTATTCACATTACACAATGGTTGTGTTTCTACTGTTTGTATTAGGGGTAAGATTCATATAAATTTTGATAATCATGCTTACATCGCATATACTAATTGTTTTGGTCTATTATGAGATATATATATATGTCACTTATTTTTACAATAGATACTATCCGATATTGTATATGACTGAATATTTTCCCATGGATTTTTCTTCTTTATTTGCTAACGTATGTTGTATTTTCTAATTTTTAATTTAATTGTCGACTTTCTATTCAAACCTTTGTCTTAACTTCTTCTTTTTTACAGTAGGGTTTGTTTTTATCAATTCCATGTTGGTTGGTTTAAAGGGAGATATAAAATGTAACAATTGTAATGACCCGCAAATTCATCACTTCGGATAAATTTTAAAATTTTAAAATATATGGTTTTTTAAAATAAATGATAATGTTTTGAACAATAAATAATACCGATAATCTTAATTTGAATAAATATTTACAAAAATATATACTTTGGAAGATATATTGATAAAATGACCGAAAACCGTTTTATCAATAAACAACTCTTGGACCATCCGATGTTATGCACGGAGCTGGATATATACACTCACTTATGTATGTGAGTGAGAATATGTAATAAAATTATTTATTTTATTTTTGAAAAGAAAATCTCTTTATGACATCATCAATGATATCACTATTTTGGAATAAATGATTTTTGAATTTAAATTGAGTTTAAATGATTTAATAATTATTTTAAATAAGCCCTTTTAATTATTATACAATGATAGAAATATTATTATCAAACTTTGTTTACAAATATATATATATATATATATATTAAATAAGAAGTGAAAATATGATCGGAAATCGAAATCGAAATCCGTAACGATTTAACGTAAAAAAGTTGTACAACGTTGTGAATCATTTGAGATATACATATGCACAAATACTTGTACATATACATAAATACATTCACATGCATATGAACACATATATACATACAAATATGCTTATATATATATAAAGATATTTTCCATATACTTCATCCTTAAGCAAACCAAAGTCAACTTCTTTTCACCCAAAGTACTAGCATATGGGTATACACATGGGGGGAGTTCGGCAGAGCATGATGACATTGGAGGGGAGTGTGGTGGTGAGCAAATGGTGATGTATTTGTGTGGAAATATCATGATATTTTCCTTCTTACTTTTGCCTATAAATAGCACCCACCTCTCTTCGCTTCATTCACTTCATTTCTTTATAAAATTCCCAAAACTTCTTCACTTCTTAAATTCAACATTAATGTTTTCTTGCATAAAGAAAGTTATGTCAAAAATTATGGCAAAAAGAAATTAAAATTATATTGTAAGTATATATTATCAAAACTCTTCAAAACCAAAGCAAATCTGCTTCTTTTCCACCTCTAAACCCACAGCCACACATTCCACCACCTAAGGCCGAGCCCACCTCCATTAGCAAGCATAGGCCGAGCCTTCCTAAAGGTCCAAGGCTCGATTCCATAGGCTCTAGCACGATCGTAGCAGAGCTATAGGCGTTTTAAATTTAGTTTGATCAAAAATAAAGTGAGAAACTATATGTAACGACCCTGAATTTTGAACAATTTGAATTGAGAATATTTAATTAATTTTAAATATTTGAACGATGATTTGACTTGAATTTCAAATCATCAGAATGAATTAGCGATTAAATCTTTGAATTTAATCTATTGAAAGTTGAATAAATTTGAATCTTCGATTTTAAGCCGGTTAAAAATAATTTAAAGGCTTGGAAAATTCATATTGATAATACTGAAGGTAACAGAAGCTTCAGAATTGAATTTGAAAGCGATTTGTTCAGTTTTGAAATTGTATCGTTTGAAATCGAATTTAAAAATAACCTTCCGAGGCACAGTCTCGGAATTTGACGAAACCAGTTTCATGGGGTCCGTAATATTGAATTATTACTGGATTTCAATTTTCGTATTTATCAGAATTGTTTTATGAACATACGGCGTATAAAACGCGTATAAAATTAAATCGAATTTATCTTATTTAATAAAAATAAAAACACTACATTTTGATATGATAAGAAATATGCAAATAAATGTTATATAGAAAAGAGAAGTTATATCTACAAAAATTTAACACCATAAGTTATTAGAAAATAAAGAAAAAATTATAAAAAAATAAAATAAAAATAAAATAAAAATAATACCATACCCTATATACCAGCCCATACCCCTTAAATAATACCTTAGCCCATACCCGTTCCTTAAATCACGCCCAAAACCATACCCACGATTCCCTTGCCTCGGCATAAAACACGAACCCGACCCCCCTCTTTCATTTCTCATTCGTGCCCTAAATTAAATCAAACGAAAGAAGAAAATAAACGAAAAAAAAATGGTGGCGTTCGCGAATTAGGGCTACGGCGATTTCTCGATTCTTCGTTCAAATTCAAGGCGACGATGTATTCTTCGATTCTCTGGCTTGCGATGCGGCGGCTTTGACTTCCTTCGATTTTCGCTCGTCTCCAAAAGCTAGGGCTGGATAAAACTCGAAGAGGCTCCGACCTTCGAAGCTCGTTCCATCGATGCTTTCTTCGTTTCTTGCTCGCGACTATTTCAAACAACAGGTGAGTAATTGCTATTACTCACATCTAATTTAACCTCTTATGGATACGATTTTGTGAATTTATTTACATGGTTTGATGATTTTTGATCTGAGCGTGACGGTGGTGTTTCGTTTGATTTTAGCTATATTGTTTTGAACTTCAAGTCTGCACTGCAAATCATTTTGCCTCGAGTTTGTACTGTCTGGTTGAGATTCTCATCATATGTATACATACATTCATGTCTGTATATATATGTGTAGGTCTGCACTCATCTTTATTTCTGAAGAAGTTTGTTGTCAGTTTGATTCACCTATTTTTGTGAAAACTGTTTTGGGGAAATTGCTTGGCCTCGGCCTCGACTATGTCAAACCTGATTTGAAATTGATGCATATTGAATTGTTATAGAGTTATGCTCATGTATATTAGCTTCTTGCATCACTTGAGTTTGCACTTGAATATTGTCTTGTGCTGCTTGTATATCACCTGAACCTGTTCATGTTAGCACATTTGTCTGTAGTAGAATTGACTTTGTTGAAGTTTTATTCTCGTTGGGTTGGGGTTCCACTGGGGTACATTTGGAAGTATTCATGGTTTGGTGAAACTGGGTTTTATAAAAAAAAAAAAAAACAAAACAAAAATGTAAATTTCTTGGTTTCAAAGATTTTGACTTTGTTTCTGTTGAATTCTTGGAAGACGATGTTGAATTTGAAAATTTTCGGGGTAGTTCTGAGTTGATGTTGCATTATACCTGGACTTCCCCAATTGTGCTTGAGGCTTTGAGATATGAGTCTCACTTTGATGGCTTGTCCAATTTGTTTTACTGATGTTTGAGACCGGCCATCTCCTTCCTTTCTCTGTTGCATATATATATGATCATACATGCATACTGTGCACCATTGTTGTTTCATCTGGGTTTTAGTGAGGCCTTTGTGCCCTTGTAATGATTGCAGTTTGATTTATTTCATTTGATTTTGGTAGATGCCTGTATTTATAAGTACAATATATATACAGGTGTGGATTAAATCTATGTATATATATATATATTCTTGTATGTGTGTATACATACATCGTTTGTTTCTCTGTTGCACTTGATTCATTGCTTCAAGTCACTTGTGCATTCTCTCTAGTAGCTCTGAACTTGTTGCAACTGCTGGCACCATTGTTGTCTTCACTTGCATACATATTTTGTAGCTGTCTCAGGTGTATGCTGGTGCCATTCCATTTTGATATAGATTGGTATGCGTATTCATATATATGCATACACGCATGTTTGAAATTGTATTGCTTGCTGCCTTGAAATTGTTCACTGGAATTCGAGGGTGGCTGCACTCATGTGTTCGTCACTTGTTGATGTGCATATATTTGTTTCCCCACCCGCAGTAGTGTAATCTCCATGTCTTTTTGGAGTTTGCACTGTTATGTTGTACAGTTTCAGTTGTGTTGTTATTACATTTGTGTTGAACCCGATTTTTGGGTTTGACCTTTGCAGTTTCTACGCACTGTAGTGGCGAGGCAGTGCACGCGTGCGTGCACTGCAGCCACCCAAATCGACAGTTTTTGAATTGATAATTCTTTGCTCGTGATGCATTGATTTTTATACCATATTGGCGAGGCCGTACACGCGTGCGTGTACGGCAGCCAATCGAACTTCGAGGGTTTTAAAGTGAAAATTTCAATCGTTTTAAATTGATTTAGTCGATATGATAAATTGTTTATTTATCTCTGTTGATGATTTAAATCTGCTGATTTATTGTTTAACACTGTTTAGTGTTATATATTTTCGTTATCCGATTTCTTTGTTAAAAGAGTCGGATAGACGAGAATTATTGTGACTGTCGTCTATTTAAATTATTATTGCCTCTATGCACTAATAAACTGGTTTGAATTAGACTGACCTGTGTATTATTTTCTTTTGAATATAATACTCGGGTCAGACCGAGTATTTTTACAGCTTGAAGATTTTCGAGCAGCGAAGTTAGAGAGAGAGTAAAGAACCATTTTTTAGTTTCAGAAGAAAATTGTATTTTAAGATATTCCGCTGTATCAGTATTAAAATTGTATAAACTCTGATGTATATAAAAAGATTTATAGTAATGAAATAAAGATTCATTTGTTTTAATTGATTGTTATTATCTGTGTTTCTGTGGCTGATTCTGTTTAAACCTTATAAACTAAATAACAATTCGTCTTTTTGAACGTTTCAAGTTGGTTTAATCACCGACTGGAGGCGGTCAAAAAGGGGAATGTTACGAGGTGGTATCAGAGCTTTGGTTTACACAAAGCTTAGTTTATGATGTTTAATATGAATAGTTACTAGAAACACTTTAAAAGAGAACGTTTTTCAAATCTAAAGAAGTATAAAATTGTTTGAATGGATTTGAAATTTAACTAAAGGAAAGTTAAATAAATTGAACTTGATTTGATAAATTATTAAGATGGAAAGTTAAACTTAAAAGATAAGTGATTATATGATATGAATTAGAAAGTTTAAATTAATAAGTTGTTTAACTTATAAAATGAGAAAGTTTAAGTAAAACCAGTTTTAAATGGTTAAACAGTTTTGTTAAGTAAAACAAAATCTGAATTTTGAAAAGTGATATGAATTTGACTTTAGTAAAGTTAAATAAAATAGAATTTCAAATAAATTTGAGACGAACTTAAGCTGTATAGTGAAAATAAGTCAAGTGAAGATAAAATGAAACATGGCTTAAGTAATATTGAATCAAATTGAATTTGATATCAAAATGAATTGATAAAGTGAAGAATGAATATGAAATTGAGTTATAGAAAGGAAATTCAACTTTAACTGTAAAAGTGAATTGGTGAATATGGTGAGTATAAGAATTCAATCTGAATTAGAATATAAACCAATTGAAATTAAGTGTGTTGAACCAAATTGAATGTAAGCAAAGTAAATAAATTTGGTTAAATTGAATGTGCATTGGTTTTGCCAGTTGATTGTATAGAAGTCATTAAGTGTTAATGAAATTGTATTAATGGAAATTGGAAGCTATGAAATTTGTAATATCCCGGAAATTTTAACAATATCAATTTAATAATCTGTTAAATAATTAAATTGATATTGATGATCTTTGATAATAAGATTTGAATTTAATTTAATAATCTGATTAAATTAGTATTAATTGGTGATTTTATCTTTTAAAAGTTAATAAGATATTTTCTATTTGAATATATATATTTATTTATATATATTGTAAATAGAAGCTTCGGGTAAATTGGGAATTTAGATTTAATTTAATATGACTTTTCAAAGTTATTTAAATTAGTAAATTTATAGTTTTAAAATACTTTAATTGCTTAAGATATTTTTACTTAAGTTTAAAATTATATAAGAGTTAACAAAAAGGCTTGTTTTGTTTCTTTTTAAAATATCACTTGATAATATAATCTCTTATATAAATTATTTAAATATCAAATATGTTAATTTCAGATAATAAGTATAATGTATTATTTTTATTAATATGAATGGATTTTAAAGAATATGAAATTGTTATTTAATTAAATAAATAGTTATATATGTATATATATATATATATAACTTGACTTTTTAAATTGAATCTTAGGATTTAATTTAATTAAATTTGAATTTAAGCTTTGAAATTCAAGAGAATAAATATTTAAATTGTTTTGGATTTCAGAATATTTGTATAAGCTTTTATTTATAAATATAATTAGTTTTATTTCTTTAAAAAGTAATTATATATATAGATAAGTATTTAATAAATAAGAAAAAGGCATTTATTTACTTTTAAAATAAATAAAAATATGAATAATTACTTAAGAGACATATGTCATTTTTCTAAGGCTCCATTTTAACATGTGTAATGTAAGTAATCAATGTAATGACAAGTGTTCTTTTTATTTTTGATTTTCTTTTAATTCATAAATAAATCATTTTATCCTATATAAACACATACTTCACTCCTTTATCTTTTTTTCTAATCTTCATTTTTTTTCAAAATTAAGAAGATTTGTTTTCAGCTGAAACAAATCAGTAACAACTCTCAATAATCAATTCACTCCTCAAACCAAAATCGAAAACCTGATTTTCAAATTCCTCAAACCAGAGATTATTAACATCAAATCTCTGTAAACCATTTTCCCAAATCTAAATCAAGAATCAGCCTGCATGTTCTTTAGTTTGGAAGAAATTCTGGAATCATTTTAAACCAGTCTGCAATTTTCTAATTCAAGGGAAATCAAATCCCTGTAACCAAGTTGCAATCTGAAATCAAAACCCTGATGCATTCTTTTCAAATCTGCATCATCTTCAAAAAGCCTGTCTTCATTTTCAATTTGGAAACAACTCAAGGCCAGCCTGCAATTCTTTTCAACATCAAAGTCTGTCTGCCTTCATTTTTCTTCAACCTGGAAACATGCATGTAGTTTAGATCAGTAAAGCTCCATCAACTCAAGCATTTTATCAATTCCAGTCTTAAGTCAAAACAGTTTCAAAAGCTTTTCAAAAGATAGGCTCTGTCTCCATTTTAATGGTGAGTAACATTCTTACTTAAATTAACTTAAGAAATCATGATGCATGTTTAACCCGGTGATAAATATTGTTTGGATGTGAATGTTTGTAGATAGTTCTGTATATATATATGTGTATTGTGAAATGCTTCTTGTTTGTATATGTGAATGTATGGTATGCATGAATATCAGTGTGACCCTGTTATCTTGAATTCCAGGCTACTATTTTTAATATAAATCATATCCCTTGATCTAGTTTTAATTTAGATCTAAGGTTTAAATAAAATTAGTTGTTCCATAGTAAACTAAAGATTAAAAGGTTAATTAAATCAAAATTTAGTCTGAGTGCCTCTGTAAATAAAAAACAACAGAGACATGTTTTATAAAGTGAAAATTTGAACTCTGTAATTTATAAATTCAGATTTATAAATTGAAAACATAGATGATAATATGATTTTTAGCATGAATATCATAGTTTTTAGTCTAGTATAATAAGAGCAGTTCTGGTTTATGTTGGAAATGGAATTCTGGTGATTTCGATCATCTCAGTGAAATTGGAAGTTTGAAATCTTTAGTAGTGGTAGTGTAATGATCAAGGATACTAGGAAAAATGACTGGAAATCGAATTAGACATTGAGGAAGAAATGATTTAAGTTTTAAAATTTTAAACCTAGTTATTACCAGTCTAGAGAAATCGAGCATCATTTCGTCTAGGATGGATCGAGTTCGACGAAACTCTGGGAAATTGTAGTCGTGACGTGGACGAAGTGGTCGCTGGAGTTGCTGGCGTTCTGGTGATCAGAAATGGAAGGACGAGGGATTGTTGACAGGGATTGGGAGTAGTCTGTGTTCCTGTTTTTAGTGCTCAAGTGCTCGATTTTGATTTTGCGTCTTGATCGAAGAATTGATGATCGTGATATGGTGTAGGGATGATCGACGACTTGTGGGGATGCTCGGTGATGGTCGGAGGGGACTGGTCGAAAGGTGCACGTGCACGAGATCGTAGATGTGCACTGGTGAATCTGGGTTACAGAGGAGTATGGTTCGAGTTTTCTCGAGATTTTTCGAGTGATATTCGAAGTAATTGGAGAGGCGACTCGAAGTTTTAGAGGGTGCGACTCGAAGTAATTTTGTATGCCTCGAGTATTGTAGTTGTTGCCAGGTTTTTTAAGAAACCTGTCAGTTTTAATTTAAATCTAACTTAAATTGGTGAAGAAATATTTAAACAGTAAATCAAAAGTTTAACTATATAGATTCAAGTTAGTTTTGAATCTTAAAGGTATGAAATAAATAAGTTTAAATGTTGTTAAATTTAAATGTTTTGAAATCAAAAAGGGATTTGTTTAAATCTTGTAAAATTTATTTTACAAGGAAAATATTTTTATCACTTAAATATTTTAAGTTGATTTTAAAACTTGTTGAAGTTAAATTATAAGTTAATGATTTGTATGCATTTAATTATTAGGAAAATTAAATGGATAATTAATTTATCTAATAAATTAATGAAATAAATAATTACTTAAAGGTAATTAAAGGTTTAATCTTAAGGGTTTAAGATTAATTATTTTAGACTTGTAATTAAGATTCATTAATTAAAAAGGATTTGATTTTTATTAATGATTAAGATAAATTAAATAGAATAATTAATTTAAGGATTTAAATTAATTTAATTAAGGTTTAAGATAAATTAATTAGGAATGATTAATTTATAATTAAGGATTATAAATTAGAGTATTAATTAATGATTAAGAATAAATTAATAGTGTAATTAAATATTAATTAAGTTATGGTTAACACTTAATTAATTAAGTAATTAGAAATTAATTAATTGATTATTAAGATTTATTAATTTAGAATTAATAATAATTAGTATAAGTTAATTACTTAAGGAAAGTAATTAAATAATAGTAAATGAAGTTATTAACTATGGATTATTAAATAATTAATTTATGTAATTAATTCTAATAATTAATTAGATTAATTAATTTAAAGATAATCATTTGTGAATTTGTTTAAATGTAATTACTTAATAAAAGTAATTAAGAAATTAATTACTCATTTGTAATTAATTGAGTTAATTTGATTTAGTTAAATTAATTAATTAAGTTTAATTAATTTAGAATAATCAAGAGATGATTTGATAATAATTACTTAATGTAATTATTAAGGTAAGATTATTTAAGGAAGTAAATAATAAGATAATTACTGGAAGTAATTAGTTGAATAAATGATTTTATAATTAGAAGTAATTTGAGTTAATTACTTTGAATAATTAATCAAGGGATTAATTAAGGAATTAATTAAGGAGTAATTAATTTAGTTACTAAAAGTAATTAAGGGGAGTAATTACTAGATGAGATTAATCAAGAGTGATTAATAAATGTTGTTTAAATAAAGGTTAATTACTTAATGAAATTAATTTAATTAAGTATTTAATAATTAAGTTGTAATTAAGGATCATTAATTAAAATAATTAATGATGTAATTAAGATTGGTTAATTAAGTAATAATTAATAAATGAAGTAATTAATCAATGTAATTAATTACGGATTAATGTAATTAATTATAGTTGATTAAGTTAATTAATTTTAGTTAATTAATTAATGAAGTAATTAAAGGTTAATTACTATAAGTGGTTAAGGATAATTAATTTAAGTAATTAATTGAGAATAAATTACTTGAATGTAATTAAAAGGTAATTAATCAAAGATGATTAATTGAAATGAATTATTAAAGGATAATTAATTAAATTGTAATTAATTAATGGTTAAGTAAGCAGGATTTATAGAATGAAGTAATTAATTTAATTTACTTTAAATTAATTAGAGACGTTATAAATCATTACTTATGAATGGGTGATAGTATTGAATACTTTGCATTGATTGATATCTCTGATGAGATATATGCTGTGTGATATGGATGTTTAGTTGAATTGTGATGATAATATGGATTATCTGTTATATTGATAATGTTGATTATCTATTGTAATGTTGTGAATTATCTTTCTTTGTGTATAAAGATAATGAATTGAATTGTTTTAACCTTTAAAACAACTTGGCCCTAAAAGATACGCTTTGGATTTCGATGAGACCGGGATCGGGTTTCCGTATACCGGATTTCCAGGTCTGGAGACCCGAATACCACATCGATCCAAATTTACGATAGGTCGTGAATCAAGTGAAGATAAAGATTCAGAGTGCAAGGGTTATTGTCGTTAACTCTGAGGGTGATTCCAAAACGAGTGTAACGAGATAATGCCTTCGGTTTCGTTCGAACCCGGAACGAACTTATATGGATTGAATGCTTTCAGCACATCGTCAGGTGGACGATGAGCATTCTAAGATAGATATGTTCTATTTAAAGGTAATCGTGACCTCAAGCCTCACAAACCGGGAATGGCTAAAACAGGGGAGGTGCAGCAAGGTTAGTGGGTAGCACCCAAGTAGGACAAGATTACCTCTGTCTAGAAGTCCCTTCTTATTTCGGCTTAGTGTGTGCGGTTGCTGATCCCAACCGTGAGGTATCTTGTGCGGGAATTATCCAGTAAGGGATGTTCCGGCCTTGTGTTGCAGGGGATTGGGAGTGATCCTCGGTACGGTGATCTAGGCCACGTACTGTGACGGGCGGTACCCCAGTAGCCCTGCCATTGTATGGAATCCAAACTCCAATAAGTGCCGTACGTATTAGTTGTGCCCAACTATGTTGGAATGTGAGATGTAAGCATTTCAGCTATTTCTGTATTTTACTTGAAAACCCTAGACCCTATTATAATACAATCGAATTTCCTATCAAATGTTTTGGTTAGCGTAAGGTAAAAACTTTTCCATGTTTATGTGTGGGAAGTCTTACGTGATACCTTTGTTTCAAAAGGTTTTGAAGTTAAACAAGTTTAACCTGTTACTCACACCAGACCCATGTCTGACCCAAGTTGTTTATTTCTGTTTTATAAACTCTTGGGTACTCAAATTTTTACGAGTAGCCAAGGGAATTCAGGTTAGCCTTGACAAATTGTGGAGGAGCAATGGAGCAGGAGGCTTCGGCGTTCGTAGATATAGTATTCCGCTGTGTTGATATCTGTGATAGTGTCTTGTCTTGTATTGAGTTGTAATGTCTAGACAGATGTTTATAACTGTCTAGTAAGTGATGTATAAGTTGTGTACTCTGATTATGTAAAGACTATGTATTAGTTATGTGATATATTATAATTTGTTCCGTTTCCGCTGTGAGATTCTGATGTGTTGTTTCTTTCTTTCTCTTCTTTTCTACTTCTCACCCCTTTCTTTCTTATTAGCGATACGACTTTCTATGGAGAGAAAGTCGTGGTCGTTACATATGGTATCAGAGCTTAGGCTAGCGATAACCTTGGCTCTGGTGGGAATTTGAGTGTATTAATAGATATGAGCGCGTATTTGTTAGTGAATATAAAATGGTTTTATATTGTGTTGGTTGGTTTATTGAGTAGTTTATGGATTCTGGTCAATACGAGTAATTAACGTTATTGATAGGGATCTCTAAACACTTAAATAGAACAATTCGACACAGTATTGTTTTAAAGAGGTAAATGAAATAATTTTACCCAGAAATAATTTCTATATAAAAAGTATCATTTTAAATATATATTTCTACCTATTTGTTGGGTTACCTGTTCGGGTTTTCCAATAGAGGATATAAAGGTAGATGAGGTAGGTTGTGTATAACACGACTACCATTGATTGGAGTCTGAATGTTGAGGTTGGAAGTATATTTGTCGAGACTGTAGACCTAATACCGTCTCGAGTAAGCTTTGCTGTGGTAAAGGATTTCATCGATCTCCGAAGGAAACTGTAATGGTTCGGAGTTTATCTTTGAAGTTTGGATGAGTAAAGTTGGATCTGTCGGTTGAACAGAAGCGAGTGATGGTACCTTGATACCTCAGGTAATAGTAGCTGTATGATGAGATACAGTGACGATGGATGTTCCCGAAGATGTTTTCTTTGGAACAAGATTAAGGAAGTGTGTATGCTTTGGTATTGTGGCTGAGTTCAGCATGGTGTTTCTGTTTGGTTTGGAGTCCGAGTTTCTCGAAGAGCTTTGGTTAGGAAGTCTTCGGCATTGTGGCAGCGTAGCAGCTCGGAGTATTCTTGGATTGGCAAGAAGTTTTTCTGGCTGAGCAGTTTTTCTGAAGTGGAGTTCAGAAGCAGCAGAGTATATCCATTTCTTCGATAAATTGGATAAATAAGTGTAAGCTGTTCTGATTGGTAAAGAGAGAACAGTTTTCTTTGGAAATAGGTTGGGTTGATCGCAAAAGTGACTTGTGATTGCTGAGTGTTCTCTTGTGTTGTCAGAGTTTTTCTGGATGTCTTCAGAGAAGTCAGAAGTTTGTCCGCATCTGAAGGTTGAGTTTTCTTATCGACTGGATTCCAAGAGTGATACCGGTGGTTCAGTCTAGTGGAAGGATGTTTCCTAGAGATGGAGTTGGTGAAGCAACTCAAGTTTTGCTGGAGTATCTGAGTTTTCTTTTATGGATCAGTGAACCTTATTTCTAGAAGTGAGTTGTCCAGTCTGTGCTTGTGTTCTACCTCATATCAGAGTTGAGCAGCGAAAGCAGTTTGGAGTGTATCTCTGGATGGGAGAAGTAAGTTTGGAATCTACTGATGTTGTGAAGTAGAGTTATGTTTGGATCTAGTTTGTGTTCTGATTTGGATAAGTAATTGGTCTACTTGATGGAATTGCCAGTTTGGATAATTGGAATTCATTGTGTTTTACGTATCTCTGAGGGAGTACGTGTTTGATCTATCTCTGGTTTTGGAATCAGTAGTTCAGGAAGTTTGGTAGTTGAGTCAGACTCGTCTGTAGTCTGATATTCTGTTTAGTTCTGTAGATCTAGATGAGTAGGAGATCTATAGCTTAGTAGTTTAGATTGTTGTAGAGCGAGTATCCCGGTATATATATATACTTGGGAAAACTCGAGGAATTCTATCTAGAATTTTGTCTGGATAGTTAGATTTGATTGATTGGATGAATTGGTTGCTATGGTTGTTAGCATATGGATGATAGTATATGCTTGTGTTTTAAAATTTAAAATCTTTAATAAGATTATTAAATTACCTTTGTTTAAATTTCGGGGACGAAATTATTTTTAAGGGGGAAGGAATGTAATATCCCGGAAATTTTAACAATATCAATTTAATAATCTGTTAAATAATTAAATTGATATTGATGATCTTTGATAATAAGATTTGAATTTAATTTAATAATCTGATTAAATTAGTATTAATTGGTGATTTTATCTTTTAAAAGTTAATAAGATATTTTCTATTTGAATATATATATATTTATTTATATATATTGTAAATAGAAGCTTCGGGTAAATTGGGAATTTAGATTTAATTTAATATGACTTTTCAAAGTTATTTAAATTAGTAAATTTATAGTTTTAAAATACTTTAATTGCTTAAGATATTTTTACTTAAGTTTAAAATTATATAAGAGTTAACAAAAAGGCTTGTTTTGTTTCTTTTTAAAATATCACTTGATAATATAATCTCTTATATAAATTATTTAAATATCAAATATGTTAATTTCAGATAATAAGTATAATGTATTATTTTTATTAATATGAATGGATTTTAAAGAATATGAAATTGTTATTTAATTAAATAAATAGTTATATATGTATATATATATATATAACTTGACTTTTTAAATTGAATCTTAGGATTTAATTTAATTAAATTTGAATTTAAGCTTTGAAATTCAAGAGAATAAATATTTAAATTGTTTTGGATTTCAGAATATTTGTATAAGCTTTTATTTATAAATATAATTAGTTTTATTTCTTTAAAAAGTAATTATATATATAGATAAGTATTTAATAAATAAGAAAAAGGCATTTATTTACTTTTAAAATAAATAAAAATATGAATAATTACTTAAGAGACATATGTCATTTTTCTAAGGCTCCATTTTAACATGTGTAATGTAAGTAATCAATGTAATGACAAGTGTTCTTTTTATTTTTGATTTTCTTTTAATTCATAAATAAATCATTTTATCCTATATAAACACATACTTCACTCCTTTATCTTTTTTTCTAATCTTCATTTTTTTTCAAAATTAAGAAGATTTGTTTTCAGCTGAAACAAATCAGTAACAACTCTCAATAATCAATTCACTCCTCAAACCAAAATCGAAAACCTGATTTTCAAATTCCTCAAACCAGAGATTATTAACATCAAATCTCTGTAAACCATTTTCCCAAATCTAAATCAAGAATCAGCCTGCATGTTCTTTAGTTTGGAAGAAATTCTGGAATCATTTTAAACCAGTCTGCAATTTTCTAATTCAAGGGAAATCAAATCCCTGTAACCAAGTTGCAATCTGAAATCAAAACCCTGATGCATTCTTTTCAAATCTGCATCATCTTCAAAAAGCCTGTCTTCATTTTCAATTTGGAAACAACTCAAGGCCAGCCTGCAATTCTTTTCAACATCAAAGTCTGTCTGCCTTCATTTTTCTTCAACCTGGAAACATGCATGTAGTTTAGATCAGTAAAGCTCCATCAACTCAAGCATTTTATCAATTCCAGTCTTAAGTCAAAACAGTTTCAAAAGCTTTTCAAAAGATAGGCTCTGTCTCCATTTTAATGGTGAGTAACATTCTTACTTAAATTAACTTAAGAAATCATGATGCATGTTTAACCCGGTGATAAATATTGTTTGGATGTGAATGTTTGTAGATAGTTCTGTATATATATATGTGTATTGTGAAATGCTTCTTGTTTGTATATGTGAATGTATGGTATGCATGAATATCAGTGTGACCCTGTTATCTTGAATTCCAGGCTACTATTTTTAATATAAATCATATCCCTTGATCTAGTTTTAATTTAGATCTAAGGTTTAAATAAAATTAGTTGTTCCATAGTAAACTAAAGATTAAAAGGTTAATTAAATCAAAATTTAGTCTGAGTGCCTCTGTAAATAAAAAACAACAGAGACATGTTTTATAAAGTGAAAATTTGAACTCTGTAATTTATAAATTCAGATTTATAAATTGAAAACATAGATGATAATATGATTTTTAGCATGAATATCATAGTTTTTAGTCTAGTATAATAAGAGCAGTTCTGGTTTATGTTGGAAATGGAATTCTGGTGATTTCGATCATCTCAGTGAAATTGGAAGTTTGAAATCTTTAGTAGTGGTAGTGTAATGATCAAGGATACTAGGAAAAATGACTGGAAATCGAATTAGACATTGAGGAAGAAATGATTTAAGTTTTAAAATTTTAAACCTAGTTATTACCAGTCTAGAGAAATCGAGCATCATTTCGTCTAGGATGGATCGAGTTCGACGAAACTCTGGGAAATTGTAGTCGTGACGTGGACGAAGTGGTCGCTGGAGTTGCTGGCGTTCTGGTGATCAGAAATGGAAGGACGAGGGATTGTTGACAGGGATTGGGAGTAGTCTGTGTTCCTGTTTTTAGTGCTCAAGTGCTCGATTTTGATTTTGCGTCTTGATCGAAGAATTGATGATCGTGATATGGTGTAGGGATGATCGACGACTTGTGGGGATGCTCGGTGATGGTCGGAGGGGACTGGTCGAAAGGTGCACGTGCACGAGATCGTAGATGTGCACTGGTGAATCTGGGTTACAGAGGAGTATGGTTCGAGTTTTCTCGAGATTTTTCGAGTGATATTCGAAGTAATTGGAGAGGCGACTCGAAGTTTTAGAGGGTGCGACTCGAAGTAATTTTGTATGCCTCGAGTATTGTAGTTGTTGCCAGGTTTTTTAAGAAACCTGTCAGTTTTAATTTAAATCTAACTTAAATTGGTGAAGAAATATTTAAACAGTAAATCAAAAGTTTAACTATATAGATTCAAGTTAGTTTTGAATCTTAAAGGTATGAAATAAATAAGTTTAAATGTTGTTAAATTTAAATGTTTTGAAATCAAAAAGGGATTTGTTTAAATCTTGTAAAATTTATTTTACAAGGAAAATATTTTTATCACTTAAATATTTTAAGTTGATTTTAAAACTTGTTGAAGTTAAATTATAAGTTAATGATTTGTATGCATTTAATTATTAGGAAAATTAAATGGATAATTAATTTATCTAATAAATTAATGAAATAAATAATTACTTAAAGGTAATTAAAGGTTTAATCTTAAGGGTTTAAGATTAATTATTTTAGACTTGTAATTAAGATTCATTAATTAAAAAGGATTTGATTTTTATTAATGATTAAGATAAATTAAATAGAATAATTAATTTAAGGATTTAAATTAATTTAATTAAGGTTTAAGATAAATTAATTAGGAATGATTAATTTATAATTAAGGATTATAAATTAGAGTATTAATTAATGATTAAGAATAAATTAATAGTGTAATTAAATATTAATTAAGTTATGGTTAACACTTAATTAATTAAGTAATTAGAAATTAATTAATTGATTATTAAGATTTATTAATTTAGAATTAATAATAATTAGTATAAGTTAATTACTTAAGGAAAGTAATTAAATAATAGTAAATGAAGTTATTAACTATGGATTATTAAATAATTAATTTATGTAATTAATTCTAATAATTAATTAGATTAATTAATTTAAAGATAATCATTTGTGAATTTGTTTAAATGTAATTACTTAATAAAAGTAATTAAGAAATTAATTACTCATTTGTAATTAATTGAGTTAATTTGATTTAGTTAAATTAATTAATTAAGTTTAATTAATTTAGAATAATCAAGAGATGATTTGATAATAATTACTTAATGTAATTATTAAGGTAAGATTATTTAAGGAAGTAAATAATAAGATAATTACTGGAAGTAATTAGTTGAATAAATGATTTTATAATTAGAAGTAATTTGAGTTAATTACTTTGAATAATTAATCAAGGGATTAATTAAGGAATTAATTAAGGAGTAATTAATTTAGTTACTAAAAGTAATTAAGGGGAGTAATTACTAGATGAGATTAATCAAGAGTGATTAATAAATGTTGTTTAAATAAAGGTTAATTACTTAATGAAATTAATTTAATTAAGTATTTAATAATTAAGTTGTAATTAAGGATCATTAATTAAAATAATTAATGATGTAATTAAGATTGGTTAATTAAGTAATAATTAATAAATGAAGTAATTAATCAATGTAATTAATTACGGATTAATGTAATTAATTATAGTTGATTAAGTTAATTAATTTTAGTTAATTAATTAATGAAGTAATTAAAGGTTAATTACTATAAGTGGTTAAGGATAATTAATTTAAGTAATTAATTGAGAATAAATTACTTGAATGTAATTAAAAGGTAATTAATCAAAGATGATTAATTGAAATGAATTATTAAAGGATAATTAATTAAATTGTAATTAATTAATGGTTAAGTAAGCAGGATTTATAGAATGAAGTAATTAATTTAATTTACTTTAAATTAATTAGAGACGTTATAAATCATTACTTATGAATGGGTGATAGTATTGAATACTTTGCATTGATTGATATCTCTGATGAGATATATGCTGTGTGATATGGATGTTTAGTTGAATTGTGATGATAATATGGATTATCTGTTATATTGATAATGTTGATTATCTATTGTAATGTTGTGAATTATCTTTCTTTGTGTATAAAGATAATGAATTGAATTGTTTTAACCTTTAAAACAACTTGGCCCTAAAAGATACGCTTTGGATTTCGATGAGACCGGGATCGGGTTTCCGTATACCGGATTTCCAGGTCTGGAGACCCGAATACCACATCGATCCAAATTTACGATAGGTCGTGAATCAAGTGAAGATAAAGATTCAGAGTGCAAGGGTTATTGTCGTTAACTCTGAGGGTGATTCCAAAACGAGTGTAACGAGATAATGCCTTCGGTTTCGTTCGAACCCGGAACGAACTTATATGGATTGAATGCTTTCAGCACATCGTCAGGTGGACGATGAGCATTCTAAGATAGATATGTTCTATTTAAAGGTAATCGTGACCTCAAGCCTCACAAACCGGGAATGGCTAAAACAGGGGAGGTGCAGCAAGGTTAGTGGGTAGCACCCAAGTAGGACAAGATTACCTCTGTCTAGAAGTCCCTTCTTATTTCGGCTTAGTGTGTGCGGTTGCTGATCCCAACCGTGAGGTATCTTGTGCGGGAATTATCCAGTAAGGGATGTTCCGGCCTTGTGTTGCAGGGGATTGGGAGTGATCCTCGGTACGGTGATCTAGGCCACGTACTGTGACGGGCGGTACCCCAGTAGCCCTGCCATTGTATGGAATCCAAACTCCAATAAGTGCCGTACGTATTAGTTGTGCCCAACTATGTTGGAATGTGAGATGTAAGCATTTCAGCTATTTCTGTATTTTACTTGAAAACCCTAGACCCTATTATAATACAATCGAATTTCCTATCAAATGTTTTGGTTAGCGTAAGGTAAAAACTTTTCCATGTTTATGTGTGGGAAGTCTTACGTGATACCTTTGTTTCAAAAGGTTTTGAAGTTAAACAAGTTTAACCTGTTACTCACACCAGACCCATGTCTGACCCAAGTTGTTTATTTCTGTTTTATAAACTCTTGGGTACTCAAATTTTTACGAGTAGCCAAGGGAATTCAGGTTAGCCTTGACAAATTGTGGAGGAGCAATGGAGCAGGAGGCTTCGGCGTTCGTAGATATAGTATTCCGCTGTGTTGATATCTGTGATAGTGTCTTGTCTTGTATTGAGTTGTAATGTCTAGACAGATGTTTATAACTGTCTAGTAAGTGATGTATAAGTTGTGTACTCTGATTATGTAAAGACTATGTATTAGTTATGTGATATATTATAATTTGTTCCGTTTCCGCTGTGAGATTCTGATGTGTTGTTTCTTTCTTTCTCTTCTTTTCTACTTCTCACCCCTTTCTTTCTTATTAGCGATACGACTTTCTATGGAGAGAAAGTCGTGGTCGTTACAAAATTGAATTCAAATTGAAAGATAAGTAAATTTAAACAGAATCAAATTTGATTTGAATTGAAAGCAAACTAATTGGATATGAATGAATGTTAGTAAAATCCAATGTGAATGAATCAAATGCGATTTAATTGGAAATCAAGTCGATGAATGGTTTACTAAAGAACTAGTTGATTATCTTGGAAATGGAAAACTGATAAATTTATATAATAGTTTAAATTGAAAATTTTGAATTATTATAACCGGTTTAAATTAAAGATTTGAAAAGTGTTGTTAAAATATTGGAATTGTATAAGTGTTAAAAGTGAAATATTTAATGGATTTCATAAGTGAATGGAAATTACAGAATTGAAATTGTGAAGTTATAAAATGAATCGAAGTTGCGAAATAAAAGAATTTATAAGTAATTTACTTGTAAATTAAAATTCTGATATAAAATTGAGTTATAGAAGAAATGGTTAATGAAGTAAATTTTTATGAATTGAAGTCTTTATAAATAGAAATGGAATTTATAAATGTTGTTTATAAATTCGAAACTGACTTATTTTGATAAGTAAATTCTTATAGTTTGTTAAAAGTAGTATATTCACGATTTTGGACCGTGAATATATTATTGAATAAAATGGACATGTTTAGGAATGTGATATTTTAAAACGAAGTAATTGTTTTAAAAAGATGTTTTCAAAAGGCATTGAATATCGAAACCATAGATTTCAACATTTATTGTTGAAATAGACGTTTTCGAATATAAGGAAATGGTGGACTATAACACTGTTGTTATAGTAAATGATTTCCAAAAGGAAATATTTTGTATAGTATTGGGATTTATACATCTATCTAAATTTCGAATCCCTATACTAGTGATTTTGAGTTGTCGTAACGATGTTTTACGTAACATTCGTTTTAACTCAAATAAATATGTGAAAGAGAATGATTTCCTTAAAGATGAAATATATACTTAATTTTGATTAAAGTATATCGAATATTTTCAAATGTTGAAAATAAAATGAATTGTGAATTACTTATTTTTAAATAAGTATGGAAATGTTTTTCCAAATATGAAATGTTGTGAATATATTCCGTAAGGGATAAATGATTTGAAATTCATTTTTGAAGTCGAAGTTGAAAAGTTAAATGAGAATTTGAACAATTTGTTCAATTTGAAATTTTTCAAAAAGATTGAATCGTTAAGTTAAAATTGAGTTTAACTTCGACATCAAAGACAATATAAGTTGAGCTTTGAATTTCAGATGATGATTTGGATTGCATGTCTAACATTGTGAATTGATGACATAGCAATTGATCTCTATTAAATATATATCTGTTGGTGGCGGAGAATTTATTCTCTTAGCTTAACACCCTTCTCTGAGACGTACGAGCTCAGAGATTATATATCGATAGACATCAATTCTGTGTTGAGAATTGACGATGTAGCGTGAAATTCAAATCGAATGTGAAAGTCGATAATGAAATGGAATTATGAATATGAATTAGGTTTGAGATAACCTTAAATTTCCAAATCGACTTAGAGGAAAATTTTGAAATCCTCTATTTTGTTATGAATATGGATATGTAAGTTTTTAGAACTTATATATATGAATGCGGTGAATTGAAACCGTTAGTTTAGAAAGACATTGTTATGGAAATCTTATGTATGCTTACATGGATATGATATGTACGAAATGGGAAATGAAAGTACTACATATATGATATTATGTTTTCTAAACTGAGGATGTGGAAAAGTACCTTCCATTTATTATTAAAGAAGGTATTGGAACTCTCGATGAGTGTCCATTTGAAATTCGTAGCTACGTAGAATTTTAGTCAGAGTGACTATTTGAATCGGAAATCCTTCGCGATAGTTCATCGCGATGAGATTAGATTTGATTGATGATGTTAGCGTAATTTGAGGGGCGAGATGCCCACAGTTACGAGCGATTCCACTGGGATAGTGGCGTAACCGCCGAGTAAACTGCAATCTAATGCCAGGCGAAATTTGAGGGGCGTGATGCCTACAGACACGAGCGATTCTACTGGGATAGTAGCGTAACCGCCGTGTGTACTGCAATCTATGGCGACAACCATGGCGAAATTTAAGAGATGAGAAATCTACAGCCACAAGCGACTCTACTGGGAAAGTAGCGTAACCGCCGGGTGGAACTGTAATCCATGGGGGAACGTGCTTTCCATATCCATTTTTAAAAGAATTTTTAAAAGTATTTTCACTGGGAATTGAAGCAAGTATATTTAGTACTTGGAGATTTTTAGACCTGCGCCTGGCCAGCGTATGTCTAATGTCTGTGAGAACGACGATGGACTTGTTAAATTTCGAGTTAGCAAGTATTTTCAAACTGTAAATAGTGAATCAATGAACTGAAGTAGAATTACAAAAAAATTCCAACCTAATGAACTAAGGAAGAGGATCTTTGTAATGTTTTGAAAGTCCACAGCTTTGGAAGAGATAATTATATAAATCTCTAACGTGAAGAATTTTAAGTTTGAATCTGAGTTGTAAATCGAAAATGTTGATAAAAGACTTTTGCGTTTTGATTTTAGAAATCATTGAATAAAAGAGAAGATAAACAGAACTAGTGAGATTAAACAAATGGAATGAATCCTATATTCATTTATTTGTAATGAGTTTTAAGTTAGTAAAATTTTTTACTAGAGTATAAATATCGATGAAATTTTAACAACCTTTCCTTTTCGTGGACGAAAAGTTTTTAAGGAGGGGAGTTTGTAACGACCCTGAATTTTGAACAATTTGAATTGAGAATATTTAATTAATTTTAAATATTTGAACGATGATTTGACTTGAATTTCAAATCATCAGAATGAATTAGCGATTAAATCTTTGAATTTAATCTATTGAAAGTTGAATAAATTTGAATCTTCGATTTTAAGCCGGTTAAAAATAATTTAAAGGCTTGGAAAATTCATATTGATAATACTGAAGGTAACAGAAGCTTCAGAATTGAATTTGAAAGCGATTTGTTCAGTTTTGAAATTGTATCGTTTGAAATCGAATTTAAAAATAACCTTCCGAGGCACAGTCTCGGAATTTGACGAAACCAGTTTCATGGGGTCCGTAATATTGAATTATTACTGGATTTCAATTTTCGTATTTATCAGAATTGTTTTATGAACATACGGCGTATAAAACGCGTATAAAATTAAATCGAATTTATCTTATTTAATAAAAATAAAAACACTACATTTTGATATGATAAGAAATATGCAAATAAATGTTATATAGAAAAGAGAAGTTATATCTACAAAAATTTAACACCATAAGTTATTAGAAAATAAAGAAAAAATTATAAAAAAATAAAATAAAAATAAAATAAAAATAATACCATACCCTATATACCAGCCCATACCCCTTAAATAATACCTTAGCCCATACCCGTTCCTTAAATCACGCCCAAAACCATACCCACGATTCCCTTGCCTCGGCATAAAACACGAACCCGACCCCCCTCTTTCATTTCTCATTCGTGCCCTAAATTAAATCAAACGAAAGAAGAAAATAAACGAAAAAAAAATGGTGGCGTTCGCGAATTAGGGCTACGGCGATTTCTCGATTCTTCGTTCAAATTCAAGGCGACGATGTATTCTTCGATTCTCTGGCTTGCGATGCGGCGGCTTTGACTTCCTTCGATTTTCGCTCGTCTCCAAAAGCTAGGGCTGGATAAAACTCGAAGAGGCTCCGACCTTCGAAGCTCGTTCCATCGATGCTTTCTTCGTTTCTTGCTCGCGACTATTTCAAACAACAGGTGAGTAATTGCTATTACTCACATCTAATTTAACCTCTTATGGATACGATTTTGTGAATTTATTTACATGGTTTGATGATTTTTGATCTGAGCGTGACGGTGGTGTTTCGTTTGATTTTAGCTATATTGTTTTGAACTTCAAGTCTGCACTGCAAATCATTTTGCCTCGAGTTTGTACTGTCTGGTTGAGATTCTCATCATATGTATACATACATTCATGTCTGTATATATATGTGTAGGTCTGCACTCATCTTTATTTCTGAAGAAGTTTGTTGTCAGTTTGATTCACCTATTTTTGTGAAAACTGTTTTGGGGAAATTGCTTGGCCTCGGCCTCGACTATGTCAAACCTGATTTGAAATTGATGCATATTGAATTGTTATAGAGTTATGCTCATGTATATTAGCTTCTTGCATCACTTGAGTTTGCACTTGAATATTGTCTTGTGCTGCTTGTATATCACCTGAACCTGTTCATGTTAGCACATTTGTCTGTAGTAGAATTGACTTTGTTGAAGTTTTATTCTCGTTGGGTTGGGGTTCCACTGGGGTACATTTGGAAGTATTCATGGTTTGGTGAAACTGGGTTTTATAAAAAAAAAAAAAAAAAAAACAAAAATGTAAATTTCTTGGTTTCAAAGATTTTGACTTTGTTTCTGTTGAATTCTTGGAAGACGATGTTGAATTTGAAAATTTTCGGGGTAGTTCTGAGTTGATGTTGCATTATACCTGGACTTCCCCAATTGTGCTTGAGGCTTTGAGATATGAGTCTCACTTTGATGGCTTGTCCAATTTGTTTTACTGATGTTTGAGACCGGCCATCTCCTTCCTTTCTCTGTTGCATATATATATGATCATACATGCATACTGTGCACCATTGTTGTTTCATCTGGGTTTTAGTGAGGCCTTTGTGCCCTTGTAATGATTGCAGTTTGATTTATTTCATTTGATTTTGGTAGATGCCTGTATTTATAAGTACAATATATATACAGGTGTGGATTAAATCTATGTATATATATATATATATATTCTTGTATGTGTGTATACATACATCGTTTGTTTCTCTGTTGCACTTGATTCATTGCTTCAAGTCACTTGTGCATTCTCTCTAGTAGCTCTGAACTTGTTGCAACTGCTGGCACCATTGTTGTCTTCACTTGCATACATATTTTGTAGCTGTCTCAGGTGTATGCTGGTGCCATTCCATTTTGATATAGATTGGTATGCGTATTCATATATATGCATACACGCATGTTTGAAATTGTATTGCTTGCTGCCTTGAAATTGTTCACTGGAATTCGAGGGTGGCTGCACTCATGTGTTCGTCACTTGTTGATGTGCATATATTTGTTTCCCCACCCGCAGTAGTGTAATCTCCATGTCTTTTTGGAGTTTGCACTGTTATGTTGTACAGTTTCAGTTGTGTTGTTATTACATTTGTGTTGAACCCGATTTTTGGGTTTGACCTTTGCAGTTTCTACGCACTGTAGTGGCGAGGCAGTGCACGCGTGCGTGCACTGCAGCCACCCAAATCGACAGTTTTTGAATTGATAATTCTTTGCTCGTGATGCATTGATTTTTATACCATATTGGCGAGGCCGTACACGCGTGCGTGTACGGCAGCCAATCGAACTTCGAGGGTTTTAAAGTGAAAATTTCAATCGTTTTAAATTGATTTAGTCGATATGATAAATTGTTTATTTATCTCTGTTGATGATTTAAATCTGCTGATTTATTGTTTAACACTGTTTAGTGTTATATATTTTCGTTATCCGATTTCTTTGTTAAAAGAGTCGGATAGACGAGAATTATTGTGACTGTCGTCTATTTAAATTATTATTGCCTCTATGCACTAATAAACTGGTTTGAATTAGACTGACCTGTGTATTATTTTCTTTTGAATATAATACTCGGGTCAGACCGAGTATTTTTACAGCTTGAAGATTTTCGAGCAGCGAAGTTAGAGAGAGAGTAAAGAACCATTTTTTAGTTTCAGAAGAAAATTGTATTTTAAGATATTCCGCTGTATCAGTATTAAAATTGTATAAACTCTGATGTATATAAAAAGATTTATAGTAATGAAATAAAGATTCATTTGTTTTAATTGATTGTTATTATCTGTGTTTCTGTGGCTGATTCTGTTTAAACCTTATAAACTAAATAACAATTCGTCTTTTTGAACGTTTCAAGTTGGTTTAATCACCGACTGGAGGCGGTCAAAAAGGGGAATGTTACGAGGTGGTATCAGAGCTTTGGTTTACACAAAGCTTAGTTTATGATGTTTAATATGAATAGTTACTAGAAACACTTTAAAAGAGAACGTTTTTCAAACACTAAATGATATATGATGTCTAATATGATGTTTAATATAAATGTTTTATAAACACTAAAATCAAATTTGGTGAAGTTTTGACAAGTTATGAAAATTGAGTTAAAACTAGGCGCGTCGCGTAACAGCAGTTCGTGATTTCGCGCCGTAGAAAGTTAAATCCATTTCTAAGATGGATTCAGAGTCGGAATTCTTTCGAATAAGAATTTATCGAACTCTTATAATCATTGTTCCCAAACAAAAGAAAACGATTGAGATTTCGTTTAGTATATTTTGAACTATGAGCTAAACAAGTTTTCAAAATAGTCGCGGTTTGGCAGTTCGGAAACCAAAATGGCAAATTCTTAAGATTGATAATTTTAATTCTTTAAAAATATGGGATGAATTCTATAAATATTTTAAAAAGTTTTAAAAGAAACTGGAGTTATAAAAATGGATTTCTAAATGATCGAAAAGTTGTTTTGATCAAATAAGCCTTAAAAGCACTATTCACAGCACTTTTTGCAGCACTTATAATAACTTTTGAAATATTGCTTTAAACTTAAGTATTCTTTTCCAAATCCTTTATAAATGTTTTCAAATAAATAATTAAGTAATTTAAATATTATTTGAAGGTTTTATAATTTTTTTAAAAAGTTTAAATAAATGATTTAAAGAAAAGCTGTGAAAATCAAGTGATTTAATCTTGGCTCTAAAAGCCGACGAGTAGACGTGATTTTTCTATTCATGAGATCCGGATGTGAGGTGATTAAACTAAAGAGATGTTTGGAGCAATCGGTGCCCTGGCTAATCTGGCCTTTTTCCTGGGCGAGGAATAGATAAGGTCGAAATGTCGAAAACGAGACAAATATAAAAGATTTCAATTTACCGAATTTAATACAACTTGGATTGTATAGAAATAATCTTCTTATATTCAGTATTAAATTTTAAAGAGAGAACCTGTACTATTCGTGTGACTTTAAAAGGCGATTTCACCATTATTCGACTGATAGTAAAGGTTGAATACGGAAATTGATGTTGAGTATAATTGGTATAATTTCTATCGACCCTTTTTACTCAGTCAGGTTTTGCAATATGATTTTTGAGAAATGATTTAATGTGGTATTTCCAAATTTAAAGATAGGTTTAATGATTCCGTATATACCGTAAAGAAATATTTTAAAGGTATATATCTCTAGAAGATATTTTTGATAAAAAGAAAGTAATTAATCAAATGATAAGCACCTATTTACCTAACATTTATTTTATTGATGATTGGTTCGAAGGAACCGGGGTCGAATTTGAGTGATTCTTATCCGGAAACCACTTCGAACCAATTTACATATTCGAAGTGAAGACCTTAAATGATAATAAATGAATGAAGGGTTGCTTGTCACTGACCCTCGGGGAAATTTCCCATATCATATATATGTGGCAGTAATATCTTCATTTGATCTTCGATGCAAGGGCTGCTCGCTACTAATCCTAGGAATGATTCCCGATAGGATGTGGTAGGAGAGTTCCTTCGATTTATCCTATTCCTAGACAACTTGTATGGACGAATGTCTGACATTGCATTTCCAACATACCCGTACATTGATTTTTACGAACGTACATCTGTTTGATGGTGTAGGAAGTAACTCTCTTACACTTAACACCCTTCTCTAAATCGTACGAGCTCAGAGGTTGTACATTTATAGAAATCAATGGTCTGTGACGGAATTGGCAATGTGGCATTCAAAGTGAAATGTGCTATGTGATGGGTAATCGTTACCTCCGGCCTCATCACCTGAAAATGGTTTAAATAGGGCATGCTGTAAGGCTATGTGGTTTGCAACCATTAGGGTATGGTTGACACCTTTCTAGATTATTCTATATATGTCGTGTATGTTGTGTATGTTATGGGATCCTGGATAGGTCGGTTACGACCGGGATGATGTCATATTCGGTTCAATCCACCACCAGATGGGTTTGCGGGTAGGCCGGTCTTGCCAGGTGCAGAGGTTTCAAAGTTGTTAATGCTCGGTACATCCCTCTAGAGATGTACTATATGGAAGGTACTTCCTTACCTGTTATTGTATGGAAATCCATTCTCTAATAAGTGCCTTCGGACTTGATTGTAGAACCTAGTATGATGGAATTTAATAATGTAACAATTTCAGCTAAGATTATGTTTATTTACTTGAAAAGTATTTTCAAAAGAAAGTCATTAAAAATAATATCCCCAAATTTTTCGTAGTAAAGATTTTGGTTATCATAAGGTAAAAACCTGTTCCGTATTTATGTGGGATGTGGTCTTATAAGATACCCTTTGTTTTCAAATAGCCATATTTTGAGTTTCTTATATCAGTCCCATGACCGACCCGAAGTTTATTTCTTTTACCCTTAAACTCTGGGTGCCCTATTTTTCTAGGTAGCCAAGTAGTTAGGTAGCATGGAACTTTTTGGGAGAATCTCGGAGCATTTTGAGCATGAAGTTGGAAGGTCCTATATAGATAGTCATATATTTCTACTGTATTTTGTATGATGTATCTACCAGCACTTGTGAGGATAAGTAGTTATAACTATCCTAGCTGGATTAGTCTTACCAGTACTCTGATGGAGCAATTTGGAGTAATTGCATGTGCTACTCATATGTATAATTAAATGTTGAATACGATGTGAGATTCTATTTTTTTTGTCTTCTATCTTTATTTTCTTTTACCCCATGATAATCTGCATCTCCGGCACTTGAGTTTGCGGCACGTGAATACCGAGGATGTATTGGGTTATAAATATTATAAAATAGCAGTGGTGGATGTACAAACAATTTTTTACAAGCATTCACAACGGCATATAATTGCATGATATTCTAATAGTTTGCTACATTGACTGTAGTGTCATCTTTATATTTTATGTGTATCCATATGTAATTCTTCTTATGGTGATGTATTATTTGTATTTGAATTATTCTAAATTTTGTATTATTTAATGGTGTACTCACTTAAGAGTGAATGAAACTGTTCAGTCTAACTAGGTATTCAAAAAACAGCCTACAAGATGTTTATGGTTTACATATATTTCTCATGTTATATTATATTATATATAATAAAAATAAAACTTTTCAAGCTACTTAAATAATTCTGTTAGTATTGGATAATGTGAAATAGTGTACTATTGCAAATGTTAGAAAATTGTTTATTTAAATTGACTTTGAAACATTATCATTCTTTTATCATGGTTTCTTTATGTCATATATGAAAATTATTATCACATTAAATGTGAACATTTTTGGATTTCTATTTTAATTATATTAGATGAATCTATGTTGAGCGTATTTTTTTTAAATTAATAGGCATGTTCAATCATGTAATGCTTAACAAATAAGGAATGATTAGTGGTTGAAGTTATTGTTCTTTTTGTATGTCCATTATTCTCTAAAAGGATTTATTATACTTTGTGAGCATTGTAATTACTTAAGTGAATATTTTAATAGAAGTGTGTCGGTGGTGTTTAAGAAAAGTGCTAATACAAATAATTGCAATCCATAAACATGCATTCTCATTTTCATATTACTATAAAAATAAAAAAGATTGCGCTAAATAAATTATGTTGTGAACACCATGTGCGTAGCATGGGTTCGCACTAGTTATAATTATTTGTTACATTTTTAAACGTCATAAGAAAATAAAATGAGAAATAAATTTGAATGATAAGTCTATAATGGAAGTTTTCCCATCTGCATGGCGACCAACATTCACTATTGTGACAGAAGTCGGCCCACAAGTATGAAAACCAATAGTTATAGATTTTGATGAATTTTCCTTCGAAATATAATTAAATATTTAAATTTCCAACATTTAATTACAACGTGCTAAAATGAGTAATTCATGTAATGATTTAAATATTGAATTTATTTAAAATCCAAATTGGTTTTTCAACCAAAAATGAAATTTTGGAAATAATTTAATTAACAGAATCCAAAATGTTCTAAATTATTAATGAAAACATGGAAAAGAAAGTAGATTAATGGACTTTAAATACAAATTTACTTTTCAATTATAAATTTTTGAAAATAATGTAATATTTGGATTTTTAATCCAAATTAAATATCAAATTAGTAATGGATTTAAAGAAATATTATTTTAATTGGAAGTACTTTTAATTACTTTTCATTGGAAATTGGATATGGGATTTAATAAGAGACCCAAAACAATAAATTGCTTAACTCTCAAGCAATCAAATTCCACAATCAATTCGAGATGAAATAAATAAGGTAAAAATATCAAATTCCTTATAAGTGAGGCAACAACCCAATATTAGGAAAAGAAAATAAGATGAATTGGATTCTTGGTTGCATTTTATAAGTGATGATTATTATTCAGTTGATTACTGATCTTTTATTTTTGCTATTTATTTTTATGCTCAATTTATATGTTGATATTGACCCTTAAATGGCACCGAGGATTGATTGGAATTATAATCATGATAGAATTATTATTATATGAGTGAGTACGTCGAGATGGACTCTGGGATGACTAGAGTCGCATTGAAAGAGATCTTATGAGATTTTATTGAGATTGTAACAACCCGCACCTCAGTGGACTCGAACTTTTGCTAAATCGAAAATCCAAGTCCACCAAAGTACGGATCGTTGATGTTACTATCCTGTAAATAACAAAATCATATCAGAGCACTAACAATATAAATTCACAGTGGAATTGTAAAATATAATAAAACATATGGTTACTAACCAAGGTTGACAACTTTGATGTGCCTTTGTCAATATCGAGCATGCATAAGAAAATCTGTCCTTCCATCATTCCCCCTTGTACCGGTACATGTCTATAACCACCCGCAAATTTATCACTTTCATAAATTATATTTATTTTTAAATTTATTCAAATAAAAGGTTCATAATACAAATAATATTGTTTTGAGTGATAATAAATATTAATAAATCATTAAATTTTATTTTGAGTAGATATTTACAAAAATAATTTTCCTCGGGAATTAAATCGATAAAATGGCCGAAAATCGCTTTATCGAAAACCATCTCTATAGTCATAAAACTCACACACGAGCTGAATACATACACTTATTTTTATAATTAAACAAGAATATGAAATAAAATTAATTATTTTATTTTTGAGAATAAAATGTATTTAAGACATCATCAGTAATGCCCTTATATTTAATAATTGATTTATTTAATTTAATTAAGATCTAATGATTTAATAATTATTATAATTATATAAATAATTATTTTTAAATGATAATAATTCATTTTAAATAGTTATAAAGTGATTATAAATCGTTTATAATAGTTTTATAAAGATATATGTTTTATTTGAAAATATAAGGAAAAATCGATATCACTTTATCGGTATAATAACGATTTTTGTAAATATTTGTTAATATTAATTCATATGGTTTTATTAATGAAATGTGATCATTTTAATTAGTTAAAATTGATAAGAAATTTATTTTCAAATTTCGTTTACATAAATATGTAATTTAATGTTAAGTGAAAATGTGACCGAGAATCGGTTTCCCGATTTTCAACGGTTTGACGAACAAAAGTTGTTTTAAATCATTGCAACATTGTTTATATGTCATGTACACATATATAACACATAAATACACACCCTAACATACACTTTAACTTATACATAAACATGCATACAAATATACATACATACATATACATGTATAAAAGAAATATATAAGATATTTCTAAATTACTTAAACCTTAAGCAAGCTCAAAGTCAACAAGTACACACTTGAGCGCGCACACATGGGGGTTATGATGGTGGATGTTGGCAGCCAAAATGATGGATGGAAATTGGGCACATAGGTGATGGAGATGGAGCATGTGGTGGTGATGTAGGGGATGATGTAAAGGTAGATATTTTCCTCCTTCTCTTTTCTTATAAATAGCCCCTCCACAACTCATTTTTTATCCTCCGTAACTTCTTCATATCTGAATTAAATGGTGAAATTCTTTTTTCAAACCATTCAAATTTCAGTGGTTACAACTTTGTAGTTGACCACTTTACCCCATTCTAAGCTTAGCCATACTAAAAACTCCATTCTTTCTAGAGCATTTCGAGCCCAATTTTAAAGTCCGAAAATACCTCGTTTTCATTCGAGCATAACTCCTCCAAATCTGATAGAAATGTAGTAATTCTTTTTTGAGACGACGTGAAATTCTAGTGGATACAACATTTATGTTGGGCACTTCTTCTAGTTTTGACATTAGCTCTATCAAAATTCCAATTCTTTGTAATGCATTTTTGGGCTTTGTTTTTATAAATTCGAGAATACCCTCTGTTCTTTTGATCATATCTTCCCCATAATAAATCGAAATCAAGTTTTTCTTTTTTCTAAATTGTAGACAAAAGAATTTCAAGAACTTTCCTATTGACTATATTTCATAATTCTTTGAGTAACATGTCCAAAAATTAGCTAGAATTCGATCCATTTTCGGGTGTGATTTTTGTAAATCCAAGAATGCCTCTTCTTCATTTGACCATATCTCATTCAAAAATAAACCAAATTGGATGATTCTTTTTTTGAAACCGTAGTCCTACACCTCATTCCCCATGCTTGGCCAAGCACCACTTTTGTCATATAATGGTTGGACATACTAGGAGACAAGTTTTTGTGGTTCGTGAGCTCGAATTGGGAGTTTGTGAAGCTATAGCCTTTTTCCGATAGAAAATCAACATGAGAAACTCTTACTTATATTATATTTTTGGGTGATGATATGATGTTTGCAATGGATGTTTAATATGCTCAGATCATCAAGTTTGGTTATTTAGTATGAATGGTGAATATATATGCAAGTCATGGAAATACACGTCGATAAGTACAAAGGGAATCACTTTCTTTTATTTAATGAATTGGTGTATATGGGGTGTTAAACCTCTTTAAAAAGGTTTAAAATGAGTTTGAAATGTTTTATAAATATATGAAAGTGTTTTAGTGAAGTTTGAAAGGTAAATGAAAATTTAGTCAAAATTAGGCGCGTCGCGTAACGACGGTTCGCGATTTCGCGCCACAAAAGTCAAACGAGTATATATAATGGAAAATAGCACGGAATTCTTCGAGATAAGAATTTTTTGAACTATTATATCGATAGTTTTCAAACAAATAAAGAAAATCAAGATTTCAATAAATAGATTTTGAAATATGAGTAAAACAAGTTTCTGAAAAGATCATGGTTTTGCAGTTCGTAATCCATAACAGGATTTCTTTGAAAATGATATTTTAAAATTATTTAAAAATATGAAATAAATTCTAAAAATCTTTTAAAACATTTTAAAAGTGATTTGTGTTCTAAAAATGAATTTTCAAATGATAAAAAGTTGTTTTGATCAGCATAGCTTAAAAAGCATTTTCCGCAGCACTTTTCCATAACTTTTAAAATATAGTTTTAAAGCAACCGTTCTTTTCCAAATCTTTTGTAAATGTTCTCAAATGATTAATAATGTATTTTAAAGGTAATTTGAAGAATTTATAGAATGGTTAAATATTAAATGATTTAGAGTAGATCAAATAACTTGGCCGCCTTATGGGTGTCAAAGAGACAGTGTCTATGCTTGGGTTTCAAAAAACAGTTTCCTGCTATCCCTGGCTATCCAGACTGGCTCGACGGATAGAATAGTAAATTTAATTTACTCGGATTAAAATTTTCCAAGGTATAAAGGATATGATTTTCCGAATATAAACAGCTTGGATTTTACAGAGATAATCTTCTGGTACTCGGTATTAAAGCCCAAAGAGGGAACTCGTACTATTCATGGAATTTAATATGTGATTTCATTGTTATTCCGCCTATAGTGTTGTTGAATATGGGAATTTATGTTGAGTAGAACTGGATGATTTCTATAGGTTCTGCTCATTAAATATTTACTGGTTTCGGATTAACATCCTAGATAACGTGGTTTTAAGTTAATCAAAATTTTGAGTTTTGGATTAAGAAAGTTATGTTAAGATTTAAAAGAAATGATTTGGAATATTGTCCTAAGTGAAAAATATAATGATTTTCAAATTATTCCTAGTTTAAAAAGGTTTAAAGTAATCAAAGGATTTGATAAGAGGGGTTTAATGATTCTGTATATACCGAAAAGAATATTTTTAGAAATATATATCTCTAGAAGAGATTTTGATAAAATAACTTAATAAATTAAAGAACGATTCCCTATTCACAAAACATTTTTTATCGATGATTGGTTCGAAGGAACTGGGGACGGATTTGGGTGATTCCTATCCAAAGACCACTCCAAACCAATTAACGTATTCGAAGTGAAGACATGGAAATGATTTAGAAGATGGAATGTTGGGCTGCTTGTCACTGACCCTCGGGGGAAATTTCCCATATCATATTATGTGGCGGTAGTTCTTTATTTAAGATCTTTAATGCAAGGACTTCTCGCTACTGATCCTAGAGGTAACTCCCGACATGATGTGGTAGGAGAGTGCCTTCGGTTTGTCCTATTCCCGGGCAACTTGTATGGACGAATGTCTGACGTTGCATTTCTAGTTATATAAATTGATCTCTATGAACGTATCAACTGTTTGGTGGCGGAGAAGACAACTTCTCTTAGCTTAACAACCTTTCTTGAGACATATGAGCTCAGGAGTTATACGTTTGTAGAAATCAGTTATGTGACTATGTGATGGCAATGTGGCATTCAAAGTGGAATGTGCTATGTGAAAGATAATCGCTACCTCAGGCCTCATCACCCGGTAATGGCTTAAACGGGGTACACCGCAAGGCTATGAGGTTCGCAACTATTAGGGTATGGTCATCACCTTTCTAGATTACTCTCTATATATCAAGTATGTGGTGTATGCTATGGGGCACCGGATAGGTCAGTTACGACCGGGGTGATGTCATATTCGGTTCTATCCAGGCTATGTATGAGTGCCGAATAGGGATAGGCCAATCTTGCCAGATGCGGAGGATTGTTTGTGTATCCTCGGTATATTGCTCTAGAGATATACTGTATGTAAGGTAGTCCCTTATCTGCCATTGTATGGACATCCATTTTCCATTAAGTGCCTTCGAACTTGATTGTAACCTATTATGCCATCAAATTTAACCAATGTAAGAATTTCGGCTATTTGAATATATTTATTTGAAAAGTGTTTTCAAAGAATGTCATTAAAAATAATATTCCCATATTTTTCATAGCAAATGTTTTGGTTATCCTAAGGTAAAAACCTGTTTCGTGTTTATGTGCGGCGTGGTCTTATGAGATACCTTTTCTTTTTCAAACCGCATATTTTGAGTTTCTCACACCAGTCCCATGATTGACCCGGAGTTTATTTCCCTTTCCCCTTAAACTTTGGGTGCCCTAATTTTCCCGGGCAACCTAATAGTCAGGTTTAGTTTGAAGAAATCTGGATAGAACTATGTAACAACCCGCCTTTTTGGACGGTTTAAATCGACAATAAACCACACATGTCGGACTCAAACCATTCAAAAAGGAGGATTGTTATGGGGTAAATAAGAAAAACAAGAGAAAAGAAAGAAAACAAAACACAGAATCTCATAGCGGAATGAAAAAATATAATAACCAATAAAAAGTTCAGTAAGCTGTTTTACAAATAATATTTGATTACACTTTTACAATATAGAGCAGAGTACATATAGCAGGGATAAATAAATAATGCAGCGGAACAACATGATGCAGTGGAACATATATGAAATAATATGATATACAAAGCTTCGTCTTCGTCCTCCAGAAATAAAGTCTTCGACACACTGAAAAGACTAACCCGAGCATAATGAAATGACAAAACACTCGAGTCAGAACTAAAAGTTCTTATGTGAGTTAAATCATTAATAAATAAATATGAGTGTAATGGCTTCAAAGTGTTTACGGGATTTCACATCTCCTATTCAATGTCAAACGTGCGTGCAATAACTTAAGAGATGTTCGGGATTCCATCTCCTAAGGATCCATTAAACTATCTACTAGGTAGTAATATACACTATTATAATATGTCTATCAGTAAAGTAAAGTATTAAAATAGCGTTAAGGCGTTACCCATATCCCCCTAAACACATTTTTATCTGAATGTTGTAGTCTATACAGATACTGTAAACTCCACTGTAAACTGGTGGGCTATCAGGGAGCACTCCATAGGTATGACACAAACCAAAGTCATAATGGGCACGGTAAGGCATGTGGCAAGGCTTGCGAGGTAATGCCAGGGTAGGATTCTACCATTTGCAGAACCGGGCTGGTGGTAACGCATAGCAGCTACTACCGCCCACCACTGAACACACTCCTAAAATCAAATCGAGGGGTGACCACCAAATCAATCACAAAGCAACAGATATGGTATCGAAGAAGCATGTCTGATCGGAGGTGCGACCTCACTTGGCCCAGGTATAGCTCCTGTTTTAGTCACATCAAGCTGACTCGAGGGAGTCAGGGCTACGTTAATACCTCATACAGAATCGTTTGTCAAACCATCCTGCTTCATTCTGGAATCTCCACCACGTACACAGTTGTTAAAGTGGTTTTCAGTATTGGCAGAGAGTTTGACAATATCTGATCCAGGTCTCTTTAACAATCAAACGCTTATTTCGTACCGGATGGTTCTTTTACATTTCCAAAACCAATTCATAATTGATATCAAAATATCATATCCACTTAAAATAATATTACTTTCTAAATCATATTCACAAAATAGGTTAAACCCTCATTTTAAAATCATCATATTACTCAAAATATGTCATTTCACTAGAAAATATCATTTTAAATTCCAACGTAAGTTATAAAATCATTTAACCATATTCGCTTTTAAATCAAGGATTTAAATCTAACCAATTCAACCTTGCACTATTTGAAATTTTGAAATATAGTTTAGATAGTCATAAATAAATTAAATAGTTTTTAAAATAGTTTAAAAATACTTTAAAATACTTTAAATGGTTTAAAATAGTTTAAGATAGATTAAAATAGATTAAATAGTTTAATTAGATTAAAATAGATTAAATAGTTTAAATTAGATTAAATAGTTTAAATTAAATTAAAATAGTTTTAATAGTTTAAATTAGATTAAAATAGTTTGATAGTTTGATATAAAATGGTTTGATTATTGGAAATGGTTTATATAGTAAATAGTTTGAAAATCTAAATAAATCTGAATTTAAAATAATTTATCTTTGAACGGTTTATATTAAAATAATTAATTTTAAATTAATATCAAATTAAAATATATTTTTTATTTCAACAAATCTGGACCATATCCAGCTTTCAAATCAACAAAACTCAATTTTTACCTTTCAATTCAGATTCCCAATAAAACCATTTAAATCTATATCGATTCCAAAACCACATTTGAACTATAAATTTAAGCTACTCCAAATTCAATAGATTCTAAAGTTAAATATTCAAACGTTTACAATAACTCAATTTCGATAAATTCCATTTATACTTCAAACTCAACTTTAAAATTTCAATTTTAATTCTTTAAACAGTTCATTTAAACCAATTCCAATTTCAACATTTAAAGCTTGGACTTTCGAAAATAATTCAGTTTATATAATTCAAATTTTACTTCAAAATATCATTTAACTGAATTCAAAATTAAGGATTTAAAAATTATTTAATTTAACCAACCCGGTGTCTGTATATAATTTTCTACCCTATGGTCAAGTGATACACATATATATCATTTCTACCCGCAATAATTTAAATTTACGGGTATGTATCATTTCAACCCGCAATCCCGAGTTAAAATTCAAAATCCATAAATCGCTCGGTTCTATTATTTCAAAACATAATGATTTATCCCTAATCTATCAAATCGTTCGGGTATGTATCATTTCAACCCATAGTGATTTCCTAACAATAACTAAAGGAATTTGCAGTGTGATAACAATATATAAAATAAACATAACATCCAATCATCTAATATAAACAATTAAACATCCATCAAAATCATCATTCAAATCAGCCAATAAATAACAACAATTAACCGGTTATCATTAACAGGTATTTAACTGACAATTTAAAATTTTATATTAAATTAAATGGCGATTAAATTCAATAAAAGTCAGATTAACTGTAATGACAATTTAAATATACCAAACAACAATCAATCACTTTCTAATCACATCATAAATTTAATTTAAATAGCATAAGATAGTTTAGTAGTCGTGAGTGGGTTAAAACACTCACCTTTGAATTTTGACGATTTAAAATCCAATTTAGGCCCAAAAGTCCAACAGTCGTAGAATTCGTCCAAACCCAAATTCCATATATCAAAATAGATGTTTTCGATATTTTTAAACTTAATGGAACAGGTTTCAAACCCAAATTACATTGTATACAGAAGTTAGCTTTTAAAATCAGCTTATTTTAAATTGAATTCATTAAATTGATTTCTACGCGTTTCGAGCCCGCACGATCAAGAGACAAGTCCGATCGCTACGAAACTTGAAATCTTACAAAAATTCATCGTTACAGATCCGATGAAATTGGTTTCGTCAAAATCTGAGACAGTGGCCAAAATGGCTATTTTCACGTTAATTAAATAAATTATTATTAAATTAATTAATCACCTTTTAACTTCAAATTTAATAGTTAATAATTTTCATCGTTTTTGATTTCCTAGTCTTTTAAAACAAATTTCCATGTCAATTCATTAAGTATTGCACCACTTATAGCGTTCAATTTTAACTATAATAAAAATTCAATTAATTATATTCTAATTTCAAATAAATTCTTTTATTTTGATTTATATCTTATTATTCACTCAACTATCATCTTACAGATATAGTTAACATTGGTTTACATCTTATTACATTAATATTCTACAATCATCATCTTAATTCATATTAACAGTATTTAAATAGATTAATTGGAATTGATTTCCAATTTAATTTCAACAAATTAAATAAATAGGAGGTAAATAACAATTGTTACCTTTTACTTAATTTAATCACATTTATAAGTTTGTTATCTACAAACAAATGCTATAACTACTTACACAACACTGATTATATTCAATTTCAATTAATTACATACTATCTCACCATTTAAAATAACATTTAATTTACTTCCTTATTTACAATTTCTAACCAATTTAACTTTGCAATTATTTCAATTACTTGAGATTACATTCAAATAGTTATCGATTACATTAAATTAACATTATAAAATTTCATTCTAATTGTTTTCTTATCAACAAATCATAAAATTTTAATTTCATACAATATTAAACCCAAATCTTATTAAATTCAATATTTTAATTAACGGAAAAATACGGGTCGTTACAAGCTCGGAGCATGGAGTTAGAAGATTCTTCTGAAGATTGTTATCTTTTACCACCACACATGTGTATCGTTATATTCCGCATTTGTAAGGACGGATATTTATAACTGTCCATGTTTAACTCTGATAAATGTATTTAAAATTTCTACTGTAAAGGTTATATGTTAAAATAATATATGTTATTCCATTCGTGTGAGATTATGTTTTGTTTTTATTTTCTTTCTTACCCACGATAATCCGCCTCTCCGGCACTTGGATTTGCGGCACGTGAGGATGTATTAGTGTCGGTTTCCGAGGATCGAGGAGGCGGGTCATCACATTTAGTATCAGAGCGCAAGGTTAAGCGAGAACCTTGGCTTTGGTGGGGTAAAGTCTCATCAGAGATAGGGTTAGTGATACCCTAGGATGAGTACTCATTAGAGATAGGGTTAGTAACACTCTAGAATGAGTTTGAGAGTATTAGATATAAGTGTGATTTGTTAATATTATATACAAATGATTTTGGTTTTGAAAATTGATAAATGAAATAATTTTACCTAGAATTATATTTTGAATATAAAGAATATTTTTCAACTAATATAGTTATTTGATTAAGGAAATGATAATACTAAGTTATCATCATTGATTAATTGGTTGTTTAATGTAAAATTTTAAGTACGACTCGTGAATTTAGTTTCACAATTTGACTATGGGGTATTCGATAAATAATAATGTTTATTAAAGGAATTTATTTAAGATAAATAAATCTTATGAATATGTTTTTATGAACCAGATTTATAAAACGTGCTTTATAAAGAAATTTTTGAGAATTTAAATTCCAGTATTTTTGAAAGGAATTTCAAATGATTTTTGAAAAAGGAATAGTAATAGTATTATTTCTAAAATGAGATTTTGAAAACGAAAAAAAATCTTATGATTAATTAATTCGAGTGGTTCGAAAGTAACTAAAAATGGGCAGGAGATGTGTTCGGATGGTAAACACTTCTCTTAAGTATTCCTCTTCTTGTTAAAAAAATATGTGATACTATTGGTAGTACCCAGTTTCTTGGTATCATTATTGTGTTACTCGATCAATATAATTTTCTAATGTTAAAAAGCATAATGTGAATCATTAGTTTATAAATTAATTGACGATTGTCAATTTTTATCAAAGTGTATTGTCTTAATTGATAAGCATGGGTATGCCCTGATCATTAAAATAAATGTTTAAAGTTATTAATGAATGGTTTTTGGTTCGTAGTAAATGATGTTTTAGTAACATTTGTTTTTAAACCCTTAAATTACATTTTGAAAAGAAATGAGTTTTTAAGTAGAAATATTTGGAAATAAAAATGTAAAATGGTTATGTATAAAGAAGTATCTTTATAAAAGTTTGAATAAAAGATGAAAGTTTTATGAAATATTTTCATAAGAATTTTGAAAAGGTTAATAAATACACATGAAGTATGCGGATTATTTCGTCGCACGATTAAATCTAAGATTGGAGTGTAGAACTTTGAGGTGTTTACGCCGATCCGAAAAAAGATTTATCACTTAATTCTTGACGACGAACATTGATGAGGGTTTTTGGTTAGATACTTGAGTTTTCTATCATAGTTGAGAGCTATGCAAGGAAGAACTAAAGTTTTGATCAAAAAGCCTGGTCAGAGAAGGATCGGAGGATCAATGTTAGTTTGGAAGTAAAGTTGTGAATACGAATAAAAGAGCGAATCAGATATTGTATACGGATGATCTATGTACATCGTATAAATGTAAATTTAAAAATAAATATTTTGGGCAAAACCTTTGGGTTTTTGTCTTAAGTAATTTCGGGGACGAAATGCATTTAAGGGGGAAGTCTGTAACGACCCACAAATTTATCACTTGAATAAATTATATTTATTTTTAAATTTATTCAAATAAATGGTTCATAATAAAAATAATATTGTTTTGAGTGATAATAAATAATAATAAATCTTATTTTGAGTAGATATTTACAAAAATATTTTTCCTCGGGATTTAAATCGATAAAATGGCCGAAAACCATTTTATCGAAAACCAACTCTATAATCGTAAAACTCGCACACAAAGCTGAATACATACACTTATTTTTATAATTAAACAAGAATATGAAATAAAATTAATTATTTTATTTTTGAGAATAAAATGTATTTAAGACATCATCAGTGATGCCCTTATATTTAATAATTGATTTATTTAATTTAATTAAGATTTAATAATTTAATAATTATTATAATTATATAAATAATTGTTTTTAAACGAAAATAATTCATTTTAAATAGTTATAAAGTGATAATAAATCGTTTAAAATAGTTTTATAAAGATATATATTTTACTTGAAAATATAAGGAAAAATCGATATTACTTTATCGGTATAATAACGATTTTTGTAAATAATTGTTAATATTAATTATATGGTTTTATAAATAAAATGTGATCATTTTAATTAGTTAAAATTGATAAAAAAAAATTATTTTCAAATTTTGTTTGCATATATATGTAATTTAATGTATAAGTGAAAATGTGACCGGGAATCGGTTTTCCAATTTTCAATGGTTTGACGAACGAAAGTTGTTTTAAATCATTGCAACGTTGTTTATATGTTGTGTACACATATATGATACATAAATACACACCCTAACATACACTTTAACTTATACATAAACATGCATACAAATATGCATACATTTATATACATATATAAAAGAAATATATAAGATATTTCTAAATTACTTAAACCTTAAGCAAGCTCAAAGTCAACCAAGTACATACTTGAACGCACACACATGCGGGGTTATGATGGTGGATGTTGGCAGCTGAAATGGTGGATGGAAAGTGGGCACATGGGTGACGGAGATGGAGCAAGTGGTGGTGATGTGGGGGATGATGTAAAGGTAGATATTTTCCTCCTTTTTTTCCTATAAATAGCCCCTCCACAACTCATTTTTTCATTTTCCATAACTTCTTCATATCTGAATTAAATGGTGAAATTCATTTTTTTCAAACCATTTAAATTTCAGTGCCTACAACTTTGTAGTTGACCACTTTTCCCCATACTAAGCTTAGCCATACTAAAAACTCCATTCTTTCTAGAGCATATCGAGCCCAGTTTTAAAGGCCAAAAATACCTCTTTTTCATTCAAGCATAACTCCTCCAAATCTGATCAAAATGTAGTAATTATTTTTTAAAAACGATTTGAAATTTTGATGGCTACAACTTTTATGTTGGGAACTTCTTCTAGTTTTGAGATTAGCTCTATCAAAATTCCAATTCTTTGCAATGCATTTTCGGGCTTCATTTTTATGAATCCGAGAATATCCTATGTTCCTTTGATCATATCATCCTCATAATTAATCGAAATTAAGTTTTTCTTTTTTTAAATTGTAGATTACTTTTTTTTAAAGAACTTTCCTTTTGACCACATTTCATAATTCTATAAGTAACATGTCCAAAAATTAGCTAGAAGTCGACCCATTTGCGGGTTTGATTTTTGTAAATCCGAGAATGCCTCTTCTTCATTTGACCATATCTCATTCAAAACTAAACCAAATTGGAAGATTGTTTTTTCTAAACCGTAGAGAAAAGAATTTTCTACAACTTTCATGTTGACCAAATTTGCAAATAAAGCGAATAGAATGTCCAAATATCCGAGAGAAAATATCCTATTTTTAGTTCTAGTTTTTGGTAAATTCAATAACAATCCAAAGCCCTACACCTCATTCCCCATGCTTGGTCAAGCACCACTTTTGGCATGGAATGGCCGAGCATACTATATAGGAGGCAAGTTGTTGGGGTTCGTGAACTCGGATCGCGAGTTTGTTAAGCTATAGCCTTTTTCCGATGGAAAATCAATGCGAGAAACTCTTACTTATATTTTATGTTTGAGTGATGATATGATGTTTGCAATGAATGTTTGATATGCTTTGATCATCAAGTTTGGTTGTTTAATATGAATGTTGAATATATATACAAGTCACGGAAATACACGTCGATAAGCACAAAGGGAATCACTTTCCTTTATTTAATGAATTGGTGTATATGGAATGTTAAACCTCTTTAAAATGGTTTAAAATGAGTTTGAAATGTTTTATAAATATATGAAAGTGTTTTAGTGAAGTTTAAAAGGTAAATGAAAATTTAGTCAAAAATAGACGTGTCGCGTAACGGCAGTTCGCGATTTCGCACCACAAAAGTCAAATAAGTATATAGAATGGAATATAGCTTGGAATTCTTCAAGATAAGAATTTTTCGAACTATTATATCCATAGTTTTCAAACAAAGAAAGAAAATCCAGATTGTGATAAATAGATTTTGAAATATGAGTAAAACAAGTTTATGAAAAGATCGCGGTTTTGCAGTTCGTAATCCATAACAGGATTTCTTTGAAATGATATTTTAAAATTGATTAATAATGTGAAATAAATTCTAAAAATCTTTTAAAATGTTTTGAAAGTGATTTGAGTTCTAAAAATGAATTTCTAAATGATAAAAAGCCATTTTGATCAACATAGCTTAAAAAGCATTTTCCGCGGCACGTTTCTATAACTTTTGAAATATAGTTTTAAGCGCAACCGTTCTTTTCCAAATCTTTTCTAAATGTTTTCAAATGATTAATAAATTATTTTAAAGGTAATTTGAAGAATTTATAGAATGGTAAAATATTAAATGATTTAGAGTTGATCAAATAACTTTACCGCCTTATAGGTGTTAGAGAGATGGTGTCTAGACTTAGGTTTGGCAAAACAATTTCCTGCTCTCCCTGGCTATCTGGACTAGCCCGACGGATGAGATAGTAAATTTGATTTACTCGGATCAAAAATTTTCAAGGTATAAAGGATATGATTTTTTGAATATAAACAACTTGGATTTTACGGAGATAATCTTCTTATACTCGGTATGAAAGCCCAAAGAGGGAACTCATACTGTTCGTAGAATTTAATAGGTGATTTCACCGTTATTCCACCCATAGTACTTGTTGAATATGGGGATTGATATTGAGTAGAATTGGATGATTTCTATGGATTCTGCTCATTTAATATTTACCAGTTTTGGATTAACATCCTAGATAACGTGGTTTTAACTTAATCAAAATTTTGAGTTTTGCATTAAGAAAGTTATGTTAAGATTTAAAAGAAATGATTTCGAAATATTATCCTAAGTGAAAAATAAAATGATTTTCGAATTATTCCTAGTTTAAAAAGGTTTAAAGTAATCAAAGGATTTGATAAGAGGGGTTTACTGATTCCATATATACTGAAAAGAATGTTTTAGAAATATATATCTCCAGAAGAGATTTTGATAAAACGAACTTAATCAACTAAAGTATGGTTCCCTATTCACAGAACATCTTTTATCCACTACACCAGAAAAGACTTTTGGTAGCGTTGCAAAAACGCTACCATAACTTATGGTAGCGTTTTAGAGAACGCTGCTATACGACATGCAACTAAAAGTCTAAAACTTTTTGTTGCGTTGTAGTAAACGCTACCAAAAGTCACTTTTAAATGCAACTATAGGTATTTTCTGTAGGATTTAAAAAACGCTACCAAAAGTCATTTTTAAATGCAGCTATAGGTTTTTTCTGTAGGGTTAAAAAAACGCTACCATAAGTCTTCATTTTTTGGTTGCATTTTTATTTTATATACTATTCATATTAAAACGAACGATCAATCACATAATTTTCATATATTCAAACAAACAATTAAATCACATAATTAGCATATACAAACAATCAATCATATGATCATCATATTCAAATAATTGCAAAAACATGCTAATCTCACAATCAAATATAATATCCATAATCAATTCGATAGTAGTTTTTCAACAAAATAAGTCACATACTACAAGCATTCACAGACAAGTTTCCACAAATGGTACTAACAAAATACGACAACATATATAACAATTAAATTCATGTTCTTTACTTGATTACCAATAGTTCTTTGTTGTCGACATCCTTCGCTTCGAAATAGCTAATTACCTGCAAACGAGTTTAACAATCAACTGAAATAAAAAGAAATGGAAAAACATGTAGTTCAGGCAACATGTATAGCTAATTACCATATATAAATAAGTTTACACAACAGGTACTGACAAAATGTTATAATATATATAACAATTAAAGTCATGTTCATTACTTGATTACCCACAATTCTTTGCTGGAGTTGTTCTTTACTCCTAAAAAGCTAATTGCATGTAGACAAATTTAACAATCAACAAATGATTATGAAACTGTTTTGCATATTTAAAGTATATCAAACATCATTAGTTAAACTTTTATTAAATTTAAATTATTTTTATAAAACTTAGTTAATTTAGTTAAATTTTTATAAACTTGGTTAATTTTTATAATAAACTTGTTTAATTTTTAAAAACTTATTAACTTAGTTAAATTCTAATAAAACTTAATTAATTTGTATAAATTTGTTTATTTTTTATAAAACTTAGTTAAATTTGAAAAAAAATGGTTAATTTTTATAAATATTAGTTTAATTTTTATAAAAATCGATTAACTTATTATCAAACTTAATTAATTTTATCAAACTTGGTTTTATTATTATTATTATAAACTTGTTAATATTTATAATACTTAGTTAATTATTATAAACTATTTATTTTTTATAAAACTTAGTTAATTTATTCAAACTATTTATTATTATTATTATTATTATTATTAAACTTATAAATTATCTTAATTGCTAAAACTTAATATATCATAATTATATTTTAATTAACTTAAACTTATAAATTATCTCAAACTTAAACTTTTTTAACTTAAATCATAATTACAGAAGGTGTATCCAATAATAAGGTGGAAAATGATGTGCATCTGATAACAGAAGATGAAAGTCATGATGCAGGGCAACAACCAGGGATTAATAGTGAAAAACTCTTGAATCACAATCATAATGTAAAGGTCCATAATTCTGATCATAGCAAAAGGAGAGAACTAGATAAAAATTACCAACAAATAGCCGTCTGAACCAAAAGTCCTACATAATGAGCAAAAATCGGATCCCAATTCAGAATCAGACCAATCCACTATCTATAGAAAAATAAATAAAACAAAAGGACAATCCCTCTCACACACTTGGTAAGTGGAGGCAAAATGATGAGGAAATAAGAGGACTGACCTTATAAAAGGAGATTGACACGGATCGGTATGTAGAAGAAATGAGGCAGTTGTCATATACTGAAGGTTGCTTTCAGTTCCTTTGTACAGAAGCCCTCCTGTAATATCAATATTTTTATTGATATTGTAGTGTAACCAATTTTAAGTTTGATGTAGATAATTGGATGAGTTAATTGTAAAACAACCGGTGGATGATTTTGAACTTACATTGTAACAAGAATAAAAGCAGTACAAATGACGGACAACAGAGCTTAAGGAATCACTATAACTTATTCGGTGCTTATCAGCAAATTCAAACATATGCATAACAAAAGTGTTCTTCAGCATGTGCTCACTATATCAGTAGGTTGTAAGTACCAAAAATCACCATGCAGACGTGAAAGATAATCAACAAGTAAGCAGGGAAGAAGATAGAGTATTCCCAAAAAAGGTAAGCAGCAGTTTGAGATGAGTAGAAGGTTAAAAATAATTAAAATAAAGGTAATGGTGGAAGTTACATACATAAAGGAATAGTGGAATAGTGGAACTGCAGTTGCACGAATGATAAGTGGAAGTTCTTCTCACACTATATCTGCCAAAGTATTTGATAAGGAGGTTGTGTGTGCTTGGTAAAACGAACTATTGCTGAACTGTTTGACATGTCCAACATGGGAAGCCAAATGATATCACACGTTGCTGCTTTATTTTAGAGCCTTAGATAATATGTCCTTTAAACTTCAACCCGATCTATTTTACTATCTTTAATATGTAAACTCATATGGCTCATTTACAATATGTAAACGCATTAGGATAATCGATTCATTCTCAACCATACTGTCAATTTCTTCAAATTGATTCTTTTGCACTTCTTTATTTTGAAAGCTAAATTTTACTATCTATAATAGATCGTTTTGCAATCATTTATAATCCTGCTCTATTTTACTATCCATGATGGATTCTTTTGCACTCATTTATAACCCTTCTCTATTTTACTACCTATACCGTATCTACTTTATTAAAGACATGCTGATGTGTTTGCAATCCGTACAGCAGTTTAAATAATTTGTTTTGTAAATGGACGATACACGTAACAATTTGTATTGTGTCTTAAAATTAAACTCAGCAAAAGCTTTTTAAGATGAATAATTAAAAAATTATCTTGACTAAAGTCACCATGGTAGGGCATTTCCTATCATGCAAGTAAGATATACATCTGTACATGTTATGGAGTTTCTTTACTTTACAGCCCACTAAAAAGCAGGGTTAAAAGTTAAAACCATCATATAATGATGAAGTCAACCATATGTAAAAAATACCTCTCCTGTAGGGAAAAGTAAGAATCCGAGACTATGGTTAAAAGTTGTTTGCTTTATTTAAACATACAAATAAATGCTCTCTACGAAGAACCAAATTAGGCAGATGCTAGTGTACCCTTTAATCCATTCTTAATGTTTAATACCGCAAATTTAATATGAATTAAAACATGAAACTAAAAAGATGAGATAATGTTGTAAATATACTCACAGCACAACAGGCACAACAGTCAAAAACTTGCGGCTGCGTGTAAGTTGTTTGCCATTATCAATCTGCTCCCACCAAGTCAAAGTACTGTAGACCCCTTGATCTTCAGCAAATGGAGTTCCTTTTTTCCAGTGGAAACAGTGATACGTTATCTGTACATTAAACATCCAATTAGCATGAAGCAAACAACGAGACGGTTGATTTAACCAAAGAAATAGAGAAGTCAAAATAACATTTGGACAACTAAGAAATACAACCCTGCATAGTGTTAAGTCAGATTTTCCCATTACAGGGTTGTTTGTAAGAGGTCTGTCCATTGTAAGAATTAGATGTTTTGATATCATGCTTCCATGTTCCATCTACATTCATGTGATATTACGATAACAAGCATTACTGAAAAGTGAAAACACGTGAAATATACCTATAGACCAGCCAAGTTGATTTTACATTTTAGATATCAAAACACACGACTGAATTGAAAGATTATTTCTGTATGCTATTTTCTATGGAATCTCTAAATTTTCAAGCTGAGACCAAAACAGAATAATGATAATAACAAAGCCTTCAGTAGGAAACCTTTTCTCTCATTTATCTCTATTAGTAAAAATCGTAGATTTGGTGCAGGCATATAAACATTGAATCCATTACCTTTGATTCAAGCTAAAAAGCAAAAAATGGATGAAGCTGTCAGTTACTAGAAGTGAAAATTGATTAACAATTGCCGAACCCATGGAACAGTAGGTCCCAAATGATGTCTGATTAACAGAGAGCTAGCAATCAAAGACATATTGCTTCTTCTTAGCCATTCAGAAACAAGAATACAAAGCTGAATTAAGAGAAAACTACCAGAATTTGGTATCTATGTAACACCACAATAAAATGCAGTTAAAATTTGAGAAAACAAACAATGTAACAACAAGCTTTTACCGAAATATCAATGCTTATGTGCAAATGACAAATCAAATAGTGCTATAAGAACATATTATGTGCCTTATTATCACTGGAAACAATCATAACGACAAACAGGTTACTTCTATTGGCATTTCTAAATTAGTATAATAATTAAGCCTGTTAGTTAGGCTGCTTGAATAAGATATTTATTCTACTTTCTAAGAATGTCAATAGCAAAAGCCTATCCAAACTCCCTTGAGTTATCACATACAAAATTTTTAGAAAATTGAATCAATTTTCCAACCAGTCTTCCTATCATTGTTCAATGGGTTAGCTGAGCTTGTTAAGAAAACAAATTTTATGTCATTAACTACTTTTAAACTTATATATATCATAGATGGCTAGCAAATACATTACTTAGAGAATTAACTGTATATTATTTGACATGCATAAAAAGGGATAAAGCAAAAGCTAAATTTACATAATTTATTGACACCAGATGTTAAAAACCATACTTACTGGCTTTATATTAACTCCATATAAGTTTGTTCTAAAAGATAGCCCGGTCAACGATGCACTGCAACTAGAGTTTAAGTCAAGTAAGTGCATTTCTTCCCTTGCACCATCCTTCAACCTCAACACTACATCCTTGACAATGACAAATACCCCTACCATTCCTCTTCACAATGTCATCACATCCATTGCAAGCCAAAAGCTGTAGCATGATCCAACAATCCACTTTCATCTGCCTAACCTACCTCACCTCATATTCACCCCAATTCAACTCCCTCTATCAACTACTTCAACCCATCCGCTGTTACAAAACCCAGGTTGCGACACCAACCCAATCACCAACAAACCACCACACTACACTAGAATTCAAACAGCTAAACCACCCAACATCCTCATTTAAATTTCACGTCGCTACGTACACCTGCTCAGCCAACAAAAAATCAATTTTTATGTAAAACGCCTCATCCAAATTAGGGTTTTTGCAATTACCTCGATTTGTTAATTTAGGGCTTTTGAACAAATCTTAAGGAAGTAAACAGGAGCAGATGGAAAGAAGAGTGGATCGACCAAATAAAGGGGAGGAGATTGACGAAGAGGAGTAGCACCAAATGGAGGAAACATGATAGTAGAAGCGAGAGGAGCTTTTTCTAATGAAGGCAGAAACGTAATTAGGTAAGAGATGAGAAAACATGAGTTTTTGGTATTGGGCGGGGAAGGTTGCAAAATTTGGCGGAGTTGAAATAAAATAAAAACGCGGAGAAAAGAAACTGTAGAGATAATATTAGTTGCATTAAGACTACAAGCGCTACCAAAAAATGCAACCATAAACTGGGGCCGGATTTGGGTGATTCCTATCCGAAGACCACTTCGAACCAATTAACGTATTCGAGTGAAGACGTGGAAATGATTTGGAAGATGGAATGTTGGGCTGCTTGCCACTGACCCTGGGGGAAATTTCCTATATCATATTATGTAGCGGTAGTTCTTCATTTAAGATCTTCGATGCAAAGACTTCTCGCTACTTATCATAGGGGTAACCCCCGACAGGATGTGGTAGAAGAGTGCCTTCGGTTTGTCCTATTCTCGGGCAACTTGTATGGACGAATGTCTGACGTTGCATTTCTAATTATTTAAATTGATCTCTATGAACGTATCATCTGTTTGGTGGCGGAGAAGGCAACTTCTCTTAGCTTAACACCCTTTCCTAAGACGTACGAGCTCAGGAGTTATACGTTTGTAGAAATCAGTTGTGTGACTATGGGATGGCAATGTGGCATTCAAAGTGGAATGTGCTATATGAAAGGTAATCGCTACCTCAGGCCTCATCACCCGGTAATGGCTTAAACATGGTACGCCGCAAGGCTATGTGGTTCGTAGCCATTAGGGTATGGTCATCACCTTTCTAAATTACTCTCTATATGTCGAGTATGTGGTGTATACTATGGGGCCCCGAATAGGTCGGTTACGACCGAGGTGATGTCATATTCGATTCTATCCAGGCCATATATGAGTGCCAAATAGGGATAGGCCAGTCTTGCCAGATGCAGAGGATTGTTTGTGTATCCTCGGTACATTTCTCTAGAGATGTACTGTACGGAAGGTAGTCCCTTACCTTCCATTGTATGGAAATCCATTTTCCAATAAGTGCCTTTGTACTTGATTGTAAACCTATTATGCCATCAAATTTAACCAATGTAACTATTTCGGCTATTTGAATATATTTACATGAAAAGTGTTTTCAAAGAATGTCATTAAAAATAATATTCCCATATTTTGCGTAGCAAATGTTTTGGTTATCATAAAGTAAAAACTCATTCTGTGTTTATGTGCGGCGTGGTCTTATGAGATACCTTTTCTTTTTCAAATTGTGTATTTTGAGTTTCTCACACCAGTCCCATGACTGACCCGGAGTTTATTTCCCTTTTCCTTTAAACTCTGGGTGCCCTAATTTTAACGGGCAGCCTAGTAGTCAGGTTTAATTTAAAGAAATCTGGATGGAGCTCGGAGCATGGAGTTAGAAGATTCTTCTGAAGATTGTTATCTTTTACCACCACACTTGTGTATCATTATATTCCGCATTTGTAAGGATAGATATTTAGAACTGTCCATATTTAACTCCGATAAATGTATTTAAAATTTCCGCTGTAAAGGTTATATGTTGAAATAATATATGTCATTCCATTCGTGTGAGATTCTGTTCTGTCTTTATTTTCTTTCTTACCCACGATAATCCGCCTCTCCGACACTTGGATTTGCGGCACGTAAGGATGTATTAGTGTCGATTTCCGAGGATCGAGGAAGTGGGTCATCACAATGTCCCTCTAAAACTATCTTGTGGGTTGTAATGAGGAGGGTGCCAGAACAATATTTTGGTGACTGGTAAATTACACACTTTATACAAAGCACTATTTTATGCCAATTGTCTTCAATTACATGTTATGTCTTTTTTTACTTAGTCATCTTACTTCACGTACGCGTATGATACGCCCCATCTACTCGAGGTATACAAGTACTATATATATAAGTACAACAGTCCTCTTTTGGACCAAGATACTTTCCTTGCAAGTACCCGTACTCAATACCTCGTCAGGATCCATTGTCAATGAAGTATCACATCCTCATTGTCGTGCCTACTGAGGAAGTCCTGTAGTGCCTAATAACGGTGTTACAATTGTTTAGTCGTATTCAATTTGTTTTTGAAAGACCTCGACAAAAGGGTATTTAGCCTTGCCACCCGACAACAATCAAACTAGCAAATAATTTTAAGGCGGTGCATGTCCTAAATGAGATCTACACTAGTAGGAGTTGTAGTCCATTTAGGTGTTATTTCTATCTTTCCGCTGACCGCTCAGGACCAAACGACGATCTCGACCTTTGTAAATAGCTCCTACTCCTCATATTTGGTATCGATCCCACTGTCATTGCCCTGAGTCGTAGCTCTCAATCCTATTTAAATTGCTTAATGCAATCTAGAAAATGCTTGTTCGGTAATTTAAAACGTACCTCCTAAAAGGTTGAAGCAGAATCTACTTGTTCTTTAACACTTCAACCGGGGTGAACCATCCTAACTTAGGTATTCTCTTCACCTATTCACGAACGTATAACTCTACAGGTCCTAGAGCTGAATATGTTCCACATCAGTATAATGTATACACAACTACCGGTAGTCTCTTGCGGTGGGCAAACTTCTATTGTGTACCACTTTACCTAGCATTCCAACTCATTTTAATCACTATGTCATTTTTACTTAATCTAACTGTTGCCTAAATTCAATAATTCATACTCGTCATAAACACATACTTAAAGAATGCATGCATACACACCCCAATATTCAACTGTTAATATTTTGTTATTTTTACATAATTGACTTCTTGTTTCATTAATGTCAATTTAATGTCATTTACCGCTTACTTTTAACTTAAAAGATTTAAATATCTTTTACTGCTTACTTTCCCTTTATTTCATTAGATCTATTTTACTGTTCTTTTTCAATTCTTACTTTCTTCTTTTGATTACTAAACTTTTGTTACTTGCTCACACCTTTAAGCTTTCCAAATCTCTAGTTCTAAACCTTGTTATTTCCATTTGACTTAATTTTTCTCCTTAATGGTATATGTACTGCAAGCATATACATGCACACTTAGAACTTTAGATCTGAAAAGAGATTTGAAATAAATTTAGATTTGGATTATAGTTTACTTTTTCTCCGCAGAATTGATTCATCCTCTATTCTTCTTCTCTTTTATTTTCCGCTATTCTCCACACCCCTAACCACACACACGCATATGATATACTATTTTATAATTTATATATTTCCTAGAATTTGTGGGTAAAAGAAAATGGTATAGCTCCACTCTTTGATTCAGAAAATATAAAAAGAAAAGTGAGAGGTTAGACCTCTATTTATAGTCGCACAAGTCAATTCCATACGTTAGATTTTAAGTTATTAAATCCGAACCATTGAGCCTAGGTTTAATTTCACCGCCACAACAGCCGTTGGTCAACCGCTATACCCCATGGTCGACTGCTAGCGATCAACTTGCCCTAATATGGCGATCGATCGATCGTTATATATATGTTAAGTTTCATTTTCTTCCTTTTGTTTGATTCTGCAGCCAAATTTTTATTAATTTTAACATTACTTAGGGATGAAGTATTAGTTTACCGTTAATTACAATATTTATTTCCTTCCATGTTCAATTTATTTATTTTCTTCCACGCTTGCTTAATTAGATTTATTCAATTGAACGCTATTAATTTATGTTTATATTTAATGATTGCTTACACGCTAAGCTGATGGTATTTATTGCCTCATTTCTTTGTAAACATTAATATTCATTACCTTCATCCCCATAAATTTTTATTTAATTTGTTTTCATTGCTGATTTAATTAGATTTACCACATTCATTTCCTTTAGTGTTAACATTTGAATTTATTGTCCATTTTAATGCTAAGTAATTAATCGTTACTTTCTTAATTGGTTTTGAATTGTTTTCGATCCGAAAACTTCAAATGTTAATTATTTTCGTTTGAACTCCAATCATAAAACTTTATATATGAAAACTGATCAAAAAATCACCACGAGCACAACGGTGTAAATTTTATAGCCAAACTATGATGTTTACAAAAATTATATTTTTAGGCTTTAATTATTACTTATTAATTAATTTTCTTTTTATTTTATAGGCTGTTACAGAGATAGATGATTTATGAAATTTTTTATTAAAATGGAACTTGACATATTTAATAATAGAAAGGCTAACATCCATCTTAACTAACTGACTTCACCAGTCAAACGGTCAAATGGGTCTGTGACAAGTTAGCCCTGTCGTCACTAGTCAACGATCTATTACTCTAGCTTTATAATCAATTAGTGCAAGCCCGTGCTTTGCACATGGGTATGGCAAAAATATTTTTGTTGTAGACAGAAAATTAAATTATTTTTAAAAATAATCAGACTATATTATTTACAGAAAGGAATTGAAAACATTATTATAATATCAAATATAAATATTAAAAGTAGTATACACAATCTTTATGGAGTCTATGTAGTAATAGGAGCGAATGCTCTCAAACATATATGTCGGTGAAAGAGTTAAAAGAGCAAAGTGGACCGATTCCATTGGAGCAAGTTAGCAATTGTTTTATTTAAATTTCATTTATAATAATTACAACAAAAAACCAACACGCCCAAAACGACCCCAACGATAAATGAATTATATAAAGGGTTGTTTACCACAGGAAATACAATTAAGTTCTAACTCTTAAAAATAAAATAAAATATATGATGTTTTTTATTCCTCCATGGAATTTATTTAACGGGATGAAATTATAATTAATTACTATATTAAATTTTAAAGTAAAAAAATATAGAATTAATAGTCTACTTCGTTGGCAATTCCTATATGTTGCTTCATTTGTACTATAAACATGGACCGAATGGTCCAAAAAATGAAAAGATGGATGGTTATTAGTTTGGGATAAAAAACATAAGATCAAGACAATATGTCAAATAGTCAACTAACTAAATTATGCATTGTTATAATACATTGTTTTGCAACGTCCAAATCTGTAAATAAGTGAACATACAATGGTTACGAAAGTTGTTTCGTAAAAGGTTATTACATATGGCTCAAATATCATTTCATTTAATATTCTAGTTTCGAATAGCAGTAAAATTTTAAGCTAAAGCAACATGGGTGAAGAGTATTCAATTAATGATAACGTTACAAAGAACTAAAATAATGAAAGTTATTCAACTCCCAACCAACATCCATCACCTACCATTGGATTGTAAAATGAGCTACAATGAAACTGAAAAAAAGTTTGGCAAAGACTTGTGTTCAAAATCAAAATGAATATACAAAGACTTGTGTTTGAGACTAAAATGAGTAAGATTGCCAATATATCCATTATCTAATAAATACAGAAGATGTTAATAAAAAACAAAATACAAACAAATGAATAAATTAGTAAGAAGACACTTAAATTTGATTGAAATGTTCAATGACTTGTTTTTATATACACACTACCGCATATTTGAATTCAATGGTCTTCAGATGGAAAAAATGAATGAATAAGAGTAAGACGATGGAATTCAAGGTAGATGTCGAATGGTTTGTAAGCATTTCAACCACTATGAAGTATGTTACATCGAGTGAGTAAGCACGTAGAAGATCTACTTCATATCCTACTGCTATATTACTCGTCAAGTGCTTTACATTGAGGTTTATGCTTCTCATTCATATATTTGTATATCCTGAGATAATAAACAATTGTGTATACAACATGTCATTTTTGTGTACAACTGAATTATCTTTACTGAACTGTTTTAGTTTCAATAAAATTATGATAAGAATATGTACGTCTTGTGTATATGACTAACTAAAAACAATCACCTTAAAAGAAGTTTGTTTTGCCCTATACTTTTAAGAAAATAATTGACCTCTCTCATGATGGTCGTAAGTTAGGTGCTATTGGATAAGTATTCCACTATCAACTCAACCATCAAGGTTGACTCAATCATTCTTCAATCCACTCAAAAAAGCTCTTCTAAATACAATTTAGGCTCTTAGCCTTTACTTTCAAATCCTACAATGAATCAAGTAGCAAATATTCATTTGAATGCCACTGCTTATTTCTGTTTGGTAAATAGTAATTTTTTTCACAATCTTTATAGTACCTTCATGAATAAGAATATCCATAAATAATGTATTAAAACAATGGATGATAATATGTGACAAAGTGTTCATGTTTTCATATTCACAGAAATCTTTCATCAATCCAAGCCACGGCCAGTGTAACAAAGAGTCGAAACTCAAAATTCAAATTCACCGAAGTACTAAATAAGGATGTAAATAGCAGTCTTTATAGCCATCAAAACAACCTAATTTACCAATTGAACCACGAAATAAAGTTATACCGATTAACTCTGAAATTGTTGGTTTCTAAGTTATTTACAAACAATTGATCTCATTTACCTCATTTACCAAATGAATGGGTTTAAAACTGTATAAGCATTGGTAAGGGTGGTAAGATATCTAGATGTGAAATCTACAAATTTTTAATCTAGGTCTTCTATTGCAATTAGTTTCTTTTCTTCTTGGCTTACATATGGGATTTAGGCGGTGCAGACAGTGCTTGAACAGATATGCAACATACCATATACTCATAACAACGAAATTTCTGCAACCCGAAATGATGGAAAAACAATTAATACAAAAATGTTATTACCCATGTAGATTCTTTGCTCCAGGATACATAAATAGATGTAATCATCTAGTTGTAACAATAGTTCAATAGTTCAGTGTTATTGGACATAAGCTCCAAACTGGAATTTATAACCAAAAAAATTGTGAATTGTGCATGCAAGGAAATCATATATGCATGCATATACTATAATTAACAAATAAAGCACGATTAAGCACCTGCGTTCAAACTACTAAGAACTAATTTCCCAAAAGAATATTTTGGGTTTAATTCACATACAAAAAAGTTGGTGTAAACGCAATTAAAAGAAAAAAAACAAATTAGGAAGTATTATGTATAATCATCTTCCCTAATCCACGGTTGCACTGTTCCATGACATTAATAATTTATTGGGTTTTGGAACCTATCATAGTAAGACATATTGAAAAATACTTTCCTCAAAAGTCTTCTATAGAGGAATCTAAAATACAGTAAAATATTGCTAATAATACAAACATCTCTTTTGTTTTGATATCTTATGGTGTAATAATTATTATATTTAGGAAGTTAACTTCCTAAAAAGTGAATAGTGTTACACTGCATAGTTTTTATTTTACAAATAGAAAAAAAAATTCTCCAATCCAAAATCCACATCTATTACTCACCGTTCATTAGTTGAGATATTGATGTTATTTAATATGTATATACTAAAATAAACAACAATAGAATTTTTTTGAAAACAATAGATTTCGTGTATACAAATATTTCTTAAGCTACTTATTAGCATTTGAAAAAGAAAAAAAATTGTTATGTTAATTAGAATGCCAGTAATAATTAGATCCATTTCAAATTATTCTCTAAATAAAGCATTTTTATTCTCTAAACTAAGCATTTTCGTGGGCTGGCATTATAATACAAGCGAACTAAATCCAACATACTTTCCTTTTCCTTCCACACTAGAAATGAACGAGTATAATGTATCTAATAAATGTGTGTGTACATATACATATACATATACATATATATATATATATATATATAATGACAAAAAAATAGAATTGCATTTTTAAGTTACAAATATGAACTTAACTAATATTTTTCAACCCAATTAATATTTTTAGCATCTTCTAAATCTGGTTGAATAACTCCAACAGCAACATATAGTAATAATACAGAACTTCAACCAAAAAGATCAACACCACCAACATTAGGATTCATTAAATAATTATTTTAAGTCTCATTAATTATTGTGTTTTCATCGCTCGCATTGAAGTTGCTAATACCAACAATGCCAACTCAGTCAGAGGCTCGTATTTAATGAATTTGAGTGCTTTCATAAAGCTTAAAAGAAACAAAAGAAGAGTTAATCATATAATCCAAAATAAATTTTAAGAAGAAAAACATGCATTATTATTACTATCAACAAATCAAGATCTCAATTTTTATCATTAGATTAGCAAAAACCTAATATCGAAAGATACGAAGGCACAAGTCTAATAGACAAATTTGTCAAACTAATGCAAAAATAAAAGGAAAATTAATTAAGAAACGTATTAAATTATCATCAAACTTTCTTAATTGTTGATATTTCAGATTTCTAACATTGAAGACCAATTAAAACTTTCAATGTATGTCAATAAATATAATCCTACTATTATAGTCATGCATGCATCAAACTGTAAGCATATTACTAAATAGATCCACAACGGTCAAATTAGAAAAATGGCCTCCTGCTAGCTCTCTATTTTTTGCGTTTCTCTGATTCTTCTCCTCGTCCGATTTCTTTCATCGTTAGATAGCTCTTGCCAGCTCCTACTGGGTGCGCTCTTTTCCCTTTACTGCCCTATTGTCTTTCTTCGCTGTGGCATCTAGGGTTTTCAATGGATTTGGGGATTTTTTATTTCCGTGGTGATTTCGTGAGCACTTGTCCATCTTTTGCTGAATTAGCTGCCGCTCTCTTGGAAGTGGTGGCTCCGCCTTTATCGGTGTGTTTCACTAGCCACTGCTCGGCTGAGATTTGCGTATTCTCTCTTAGGGCATCTTCGGCTCTGTCTAGATTCAAGTATTTGGTTGTGGCTGGGCTTTTCATGGAGATTTCCCCATGTTTTTCGTATTCAGTGCGTGGCTCGAATTTCTCTGGGTTGTGTCCGTTTGCTTACGCCACGCCTGAGATCTGTTCCTCCTTCCCATGCTTGTCGGCGGCTATTGGTGATCGAGACTTCATCACCCGATTTGAACCGAGACTCCTCTTTAGGGATGTGGTGGGAGGATTGGACTTGCACCCGTCTGAGTTGTGCTTTGGTTCGATTGTTGGCGGTTCTGTTTGCGAGTCTGCTGGTTTTTTGGTTGATTGTGACTCTAGTTCGAGTGACAAGCGAGATTTCATCGCTCGCTTTGTTCCTCATCTATCTATTCTAGGGGAAGATGCTTCTGTTTGTCCGCTAGATTTTTCATGCGTCTTTGGGTCTGGGTCTGTTAACATTGTAGGCAATGTCGGTAATAGAGGGGAAAAGAATTTGACCACCTTGTCCCCTCGACCTGATCGGAAGGTGGCTGCTGTGTCTGTTCCTGGTGATGTGTTGCCTGGCAGTTCGCCCTTGCTCTCGGGCGAGAGTACTTCTGTGTCTTTGTTTGTAGGTGGTGGTTGGCCTTTTGATTGGGCCATAGGCGAAGAGGTTTTGCCCAGTTCGTTTTTGTTGTTGGCTCTGTCGTCTTTCCGGATGGTTGGTGCTGCCTTGTGCAGGCAGGTGAGCGATTCTATTTCTTTTTCCTTTTCCGTAGATAGTGTTGGAAACCCTATTTTTGTTTGGTTGTTGGCCGATGTGGTCGGCTTTGTTTGCTTGAGCCCTGACACACGTTTGTGTGTGCTCCCTGACATCGTCCCTGACATTGGCATCTCACCACTGTCTGGTACTACGTCAGGTCCCGTTTGCACTATTCTCTTTGCTTGGTCCAGCCGTGTTCTCTTGTCCAGCTGCATGCATCAGAGACATTGGTCTCTGGTTGATTTGCAAGCTTCCCTCTGCCATATTGGTTGTGTCCATGCCAATTTTCCAGTATGGAGCGATCGACTGGAATCCGCTTGCTGGGTTCTAGTGTTTAGTCACTACGAGGCCTTTTCTTTGTCGTCGGTGACCTATTCTTGTTATTGTGTTTCCTTCCTGCCGGTTAGCCATCGATTCTTTCGAGGGATGCTTCGGGCCTGGAGCGGTTGGTTAGGGCGATCTCCCATCTCTGGTCGTATAGCGGTCGTCTTTGACCGTTATACGGACAGCCTGGGTTATTGCCAGCCTTCGTTGTCCTGCTCTGCTGTTTCCCCTGGTTGGTCTGAGACGCGACTCTTACCCATAGCGCGGGGCTGTTTGATTAGTGACAGTCCGGCAGTGGTAGGACTCCCACAGCAACATGGGAAGCAACTTGTTTGCTCTTCCACACTTTTCAATCGTCCGTCAGTCTTTCCCTTCTGCGCTCTACCCGTTCACTCGTCTTTATCTTCTTGTCCTTCATCGGTTGATTCAGTGTTTTCTTCTGATGGTTGCTCCTCCATAGATTCTGCTTCCCCCTTCGCGGTTCTTTCCCCTCCTTCGTCTGACTGGTTCTTTAGGCTGTTTGGATTGCGCTTGGTCCGCATCCCCTCTCTTTTACGCTTTCCTTATGATCACTCGGAACATTTGGTCCCCTCTCCCTTGCGATGCTCCTCGGAGTGCTCCCGTCCCGCCTCTGGGTGTCCTCTGTCCATCTCCATTCCTCTGATGAGTAAGACAGAGATTGCGCTCCTTAATGACCGTCTAGATTGTTTAGCTAGGAACTCCTCACCTTCGTCTACTTTGGTTAGTTCCTCCTTATCTCCTTTGGTAGGGACCGGGGGTGAGGTGTCTTCTGAGCCGTCCGACCCTCCCATACGCTCTACGTGGCGCAGACCGCGGAGAGTTCCTTCTACCCCTCGCACCATTCGCACACACTCTATAGCGGCGTCCGAGCGGATCGATCGATCTGCTTGTTTTTCGCTGTATCTGGTTTGAGTTTGTGCTTGTTCTTGTTTCCCGTGGGAGGTGTCTTGTTTTCGCCTCTTTATCCTAGTCTTCATCCTTTCTCTTTTCATGACGAACTTTCTCTTCTGGAATGTCCGTGGTATTGGCAATGATGCGTCTTTGGCTAGGCTAAACGCATTGTCAGGAAGCACTCTGTTGGTTTGGTCGCTCTCCTGGAACCCTTTATTGACCCGGCGGGTATTCCCAAGATCGTCTTATCCCTAGGATTTGGCGGTGGCTCTGCTAATGTCTCGGGTAAGATTTGGATTTTATGGTCCAAATCTCTTGCGGTTCGACCTGCTTTCGATTCCCCTCAACTTTTTTCGGTGGCGTGTACGTCTCCGTCCATTATTGCTCCTTTTCTATTCTCCGCAGTCTACGCCAAATGTGATCGCTCGGAGAGATTAGTTCTTTGGTCTGACATTCTTGCTCTTGATTCTCTGGGCATCTCTTCTTCAGTGTTAGGCGGCGATTTCAATATCGTCGCTTTCCAAGCGGAAAAACGGGGAGGAGCGGCCATCAACCGAGGGGCGATGGCGGATTTCAACTCGTTCATTGCCTCCAAGCGGAAAAACGGGGAGGAGCGGCCATCAACCGAGGGGCGATGGCGGATTTCAACTCGTTCATTGCCTCCTCTGGCCTCTCGGAGCTCCCCTTTGTCGGCTCTGCTTTCACATGGTCTAACAATCAAGAAGGCCCGAATCGTATCCTCTCTAGACTTGACCGTGTGTTCGGTTCGGAGGAATGATTTCGTCTTCCATTCTCCTTCTCAATCGCTCATCTCCATCGGTCCTTCTCGGACCATGCTCCTATGATTGTCCGATGCTCTCCTCTATCGCTCTCGGGGCCCTCTTCCTTTCGGTTTCAGAGCATGTAGAAGTCCCACCACTCTTTCCTTCAGGTGGTATCTGAAAGTGTGTATGCTTGTGCACACTAATTATGGATCGTGTAATATGGACTGACAATATATGCGGAATGTTCTATACAAGTAAATATTTAATAAACCAACTATAACAATTCACAGATATAGAAAGGTAAATGCAGTAAACTGTAAAAATCACACCAGGTATTTTTATACTGGTTCGGACCTCCCGTCCTACGTCCAGTCCCAGACTTCTATCTGGATTTTCACTACCAACTACCTCGCTTCACCCAGAGGAACAGGTTTACAACACCTGAACAGCCGATCGGGATTTCGTGCCTCTTACAACACCGAGGACTTCAACAAAAAACAAATACAATTGCAGTTGACAACTTGTGCTCTTGATAACACTGATTTGTCACTTGTAGTACACCCTTCCTATAATCTTATCCTCAAAGTATGTGAATGATGTTTGTGAAGATTGAAGGAAGTATATTACTTAATTGAATCAAAAGATATGAAGTAATTTCAATGATTCAATAAGCAATTTGAAGTAGAGAGCTTTTAGAATGCAAGAGTATTTAGAAAGTAAGATCAGAAATTAAATCAAAGAATTGTTGTTTTTCAATCAATGATTTAGACATGTTTATATAGAGAATAAATGGTTGTAACTCTTTGTGAAGAGTAGTCATTGATAGATATGATCATTGATGAAAGGTAAGAGATGCAACCATTGGAGAAAGAAGTGTCTTTTGGGAAAAGTTGCTCTCTGTTTAAAAACGGTCGACAGGTCAAAGATGGCCGGTAGACAGGATTTCGAAAATATAGACGTTTTGTGCATGTGTGCACGTTCATTGTGCATTTTACACAGAGACGGTCGACCGCCTGGATTATCACCGGTCGACCGGTCCCTGTTAAATTGCACAGTGAATGTGCAATGCCTATTCAAACGTATATATATTTAGGTGCATGATTATTTAAGGATAGATTTTAACACGTTTATCACTATTGCAACATTAAATAATCAACCTATAATCTAGAGTACCATATGTAGCTCTTTTGAGTCTCTTTATAGCCAAGATGTCTTCTTTTTGTCGATCGCCTTTTCTTTGTCAGAAATCAAAACTCTGTGACTCAACATTCTCCCCCTTTTTGATTGATGACAACATATATCTGAAGTTCTGAATCTCCCCCTGAATATGTGATCTGTATTCTTTATATATATATATATATTCCTGCAAATAATTGTTAGCACTTTCTCCCCCTTTGTCATCGACGAAAAGGAGTAATAGATAATGGAATAATATAGAAGTACAGACTGAGATAATACTATGCATTATAATACCATACCGAGTCAAACATAACATGAATACCATACAGCACCATACCACAAGTTCAGAAATTACCGTAGCATACCATACCATATCATACAATATCAAAAAGAAGTTTCACTAACAAAAAGAGATAATAAGATAAGATGAGATAATATAAACTAAGAGTCGGAACCAGTATCTCCAGCTTCTTCTTCGTCATCGCCTTCCTCATCATCTTCATCTTCCTCATCTTCATCTTCGTCACCGTTACCTTCATTTGATCCAGAACCCGTAGCTTCTTCTGATGATGACCAATTAAAAGTAGGAGAAGCAGGACGCTTTCCTGGATCCTGGCCTTGAACAGCAGTGGATGTGTTGCATGAAATAGAATCCCATAATAGACCAAAGAACGACTTGATTTTATTGAAGCGCTTATCCATCTTCGTATCCATTCTTTTGAGACGCGCTTCTATCAAGTGTTGATTGCGTGCAATGGTTTCAAGTGAAGCTTTGGTTGATGATTTCGATTTCAGCAATTTAACATCTTCGGGACGAGATCGAGAAGATGAAGATTGTTGTTCTTTTGGACCCCGTTGTTGCCATGTTTCAAACGACATGATTTTAAAGTAAGGAGGTGGAAGCTTCATTCGTTTGATGGTAACGGAATTAATAACTTTTGGTTTCGAGATGGCCGAGGCAGGAGGAGTTATACCACAATCTAGCAAAATACGCATGATATATTCATTAAAGAAAAAGTGAGGTCGCGTAGATTCGTTTACCTTGAGAATCTCGCCAAATATCATACGCACCCAATTAATTTGGACATTGCCATAAATAGCATAAAGAGCCTTGAAGTTCTCTTTGTATACTGCATCATAGTTTCCAAGTCGAGGAAATAAAGAAAGCATCAAGACGCGATGTAGAAGTCTTGCAGTGGGTCGAAGTCCAATTGATTTCGTACCATTACTGTTATCTTCTATGAATTGATGACTGGTGCTATCACGAGTGAAAACTTGACAGAATTCTGATGAAAAATCAATGCCTCGATTTGGTATACCGAGTATAGATGCCATTCTTTCAAAAGTTATAAAGACGTGTTTTCCACAAACGACAGACCAAATGACCCCGTCCGGATTATCAGGCTTGTACTTGTCGAGATTCATATTTGCATAGAACAATTTAATCATCAATCGATTAACCTCAACATTGTTAGCCGAAAAATCAATCAACGGTGAAATATTTGAATTAATTGCTAACCGTTGGATTCCATAAGAAGCAAAGTCATCAAAATTGATAAAGGAACCCGAATGGAAACTGTAGTTGGTCATTTGATTCCATCTTGTTACAGCAATAGGATCTTCAAGCCATTTCTTAGAGGTGACATTGCTTAAGGAGATTTCAGAGGATGATCCTTGTTTGTGTCTTTTCTGAGGAGGAGCCATTTTTAGGAAATTTGGAGGATTTGGGAATTGAATTTGAAAAAATATGGTTTCTGGGATTTGGGGGAAGAAGACCGGTTGAAGTAAAATGAGAGAGAAGGAAAAAAAATTTACGTAATGTATATATAAAAAAACAGAATTGAACGTAACCGGTCGACCTATAAAAGTGGGGCGGTCGACCGTTTTCATCCAGAGAGCAAAACGGTCGACCGCCTCAATTTCGATCTGTCGACCGGTGCTGTTTCGGGAAAACAGTTCAGCCTGCTTTTTGAAAGAAAAAAATATCGTGTTCTATAAATCATGTATCACTCGTATGACAATATTTAAATGTTATTATATGAGTGATTACAAAAGAAAATAAACAACGATACAATATAAAATTAATGAGGAGTGGAAGAAGGAAGAATGGTTGAATCTTCGTTGATATCATCAATGCGAGCCTTCCAAGATGACCATTTTTCAGTTGCCCCTTCATTCTGAGCATAGTTTCTGTCCCATGAGTTTGGGGTTCTAGAAGATGAAGGTGCGTTTGGCATCGGCTCATGAACATCTCGTTTGTTTGTTCCACAGAAGAAGAATGCCATTTTTTCTAAAATAGATAATCGTGCCGAAGTCTGCTGTTGTTCATGATGAAGCTGTTGTTGTCCATAATGAAGCTGACGTTGAAGATCTATTTGATGTTTTTGATAGTGATGAATTTCATCGATCTTCTCTTTGGTATGAGGAGAACAGAATAGCACTTTCTTTGCCTTTTTTGATTTAGGCGTACTTCCAGGTGTACGAGAGCATTGATGATGGCACTTTGGTTTATATTTTGGTGTTTCAGGAGAAAAATATTCTTCTGGCTCAGAACTTGTAACGGAAATGTGTGATTTTTGAGCACACTCATCACAAATATGTGCCATAGAAAATAATGTATTTATGCTTAGATAAAGGAAGATGAATAAGAAGAACATTTTTGACAAGCTTATATAGAAATTCCTTATATATAAGCCTATGAATAAGAGTGAAAAGAGGAATTTGACAGTGAAAACAAGCAGAGGCTCATATTAAAAATAGCTTAAAAAATAGCTACAGTTAAAAATAACCAAAAGAAAGAACTTAATAGCTTAACATCAGTAATTATTAGACAAGTTCTTTTCTAGAAATTAAACCAAGCTCTCTTCGTAATCTAATAAAACTAGATTCGAGCAAAGGCTTAGTAAAGATGTCCGCTAATTGATTATCAGATTGGACATATTCAAGACATATATTTCCTTTTTCAATATTATCTCTAAGGAAATGATGACGGATATCAATGTGCTTGGTTCTAGAATGATTCACTGGATTCTTAGAAAGATTTATAGCACTTGTGTTATCACAGTATATAATAGAATTTGATAAATGAATATCAAAATCTTGAAGTGTTTGTTGCATATATAATACTTGAGTACAAGCGAGAGCCGCTGATATATATTCAGCTTCACATGTTGATAGTGAAACACAATTCTGTTTCTTACTAAACCAAGAGACAAGTGATTTTCCAATAAAATGGCACGTACCACTTGTACTCTTTCTATCCGTTCGAGAACCTCCAAAATCAGCATCACTATATGAAACTAATTCGAATGGACATTCAGTTGGATAAAAAAAGACCGAAATCTTTTGTATTATTAAGATAACGAATTATACGCTTCACTGCTCGTAAATGCGATTCCTTTGGATTTGCTTGAAAATGAGCACATAGACAAACACTCATCATTATATCTGGACGACTAGCTGTAAGATAAAGAAGAGAACCAATCATGCTTCGATATAATTTCTGGTCAACACTCTTACCATTTTCATCTTTTTCAAGATGTGTAGTTGTACTCATAGGAGTTGGTTTACCAGATGTATTTTCTAATCCGAAGCGCTTGATAAGATTTCCGCAGTATTTTTCTTGATTAATAAAAATACCATTCGGAAGTTGTTTGATTTGAAGTCCAAGAAAGTATGACAGTTCTCCCATATGAGACATTTCGAATTCTTTGGTCATAATACTTGCAAATTCCTTACAGAGTTTATCATTTGTTGAACCAAAGATGATGTCGTCTACATATATCTGAATAACTAGAATATCCTTTTGAGAATGTTTGATAAACAAAGTTTGATCGACTCTGCCTATTTGAAATCCTGAGTTAATAAGATAGCTACGTAATCGTTCATACCAAGCACGAGGTGCTTGTTTTAAACCATACAGAGCTTTCTTAAGTTTGAACACATGGTCAGGATATTTTTCATGTACGAACAAAGGAGGTTGTTCGACATATACATTCTCTTTGATAAATCCATTAAGAAATGCACTTTTGACATCCATCTGATAAAGTTTGAAATTATGATGACAAGCAAAAGATAATAGGATTCTAATAGCTTCTAGTCAAGCAACTGGTGCAAAAGTTTCTTCATAATCGATACCTTCTTCCTGATTATACCCTTGTGCTACTAACCTTGCTTTATTTCTGGTGATATTTCCTTGTTCATCAGCCTTATTTTTGTAGACCCATTTAGTACCAATCACTAACTAATCAGTTGGTCTTGGAACAAGTTCCCAGACGTCATTGCGCACGAACTGATTTAGTTCTTCTTGCATGGCAATGATCCAATATTCGTCGGTAGCTGCTTCTTTAGGATTCTTAGGTTCGATATTTGATAGAAACGCAACATGACCCATTTGATGTAATTGACTCCTAGTTCTTACTTGTGAGTCGACCTCCCCAATTACATTTTGAACCGGATGGTGTCTTAATAATCTTGGAGGGGAACGTATTTCACAAGCTTGTTGTTGTTGAGAAATATTTTCAACAATATTTTCAGAGTCAGAGTCATAATTTGTGATGATAGGAGTGTCAGTAAATATAGTTTCGTCATCATCAAATTTTGGTTGAGAGGGCTGAAAGACTTCATCAAAAGAAACATGAAGAGATTCTTCAATAGTTTTGGTTCGTTTATTGAAAATACGATACGCCTTGCTTCTTTCCGAATAACCGACAAATATACCTTCATCAGCTTTCGGATCAAACTTTCCGAGATGGTCTTTCGTATTTAAAATGAAACATTTTGAACCAAATACTTTGAAGTAAGATATATTTGGCTTCCTTTCGATAAATAATTCATAAGACGTGTTCTTGGTGAGTGGTCGAATGGACACACGATTCAAAACATAACACGCCGTAGCGACGGCTTCTGCCCAGAAATGTTTTGGTAAAGTGGATCCATTTAATAACGTTCTTGCACATTCTTGTAATGTTCGATTTTTCCGTTCTACAACTCCGTTTTGTTGTGGAGTTCTAGGAAACGAAAAATTATGGTTAATACCTTTCTTTGTGCAAAAATGTTCAAATTCGTTGTTTTCGAATTCACCACCATGATCACTCCTTATGTTTTTAACTTTTAGCCCTTTCGATTTTTGAATTCTTTTGACGAAAGATTTGAAACGTTCAAAAGTGTCACTCTTGTTTTTCAGGAAAATAGTCCATGTATACCGAGAATAGTCATCAACTATTACAAATACATATCGATTATGGTTTATCGACTGAACCTGTGTTGGTCCGAATAAATCCATATGTAGTAACTCAAGTGGTTGTAATGTTGATATGACTTTCTTGGATTTAAAAGATGATTTGGTTAATTTTCCTAATTGACATGCATCACAGATGTTGTTAACCTTAAAACTCATTTTGGGTAGTCCTCTAACTAGATTGTTTTTGACTAGCTTGTCAATAGTTCTGAAGTTTATATGACAAAAGCGTTTGTGCCATAGCCATGGATCATTATCATTAGCCACAAGACACATATCTGAGTTATGATTAATATTCATATTCAGAATATATATATTTCTGTCTCTATAACCTTCGAAAATTAAATTATGATCTTTATCTAGAATACTACATTTATTATTCGAAAAAGAAATTGTAAAACCCTTGTCACATAATTGACTGATACTAAGTAAATTGTGTTTTAAATTTCTAACTAGCATGACATTTGTAATAAGAGGTAAGTTAGATGTACCGCAATTGCTCACATCGCCTTTGCCGATGATATAGCCTTTTGAATTATCTCCAAAAGTGACGGAGCCACCATCTGAGTATGTGATATTTGTTAATAAGCTCTTGTCTCCAGTCATGTGCTTCGAGCAACCATTGTCCAATATCCACTTTCCTCTTTTCTTAAGTGGGACCTGCAAAAAATAAAATTAAGTCCATGGTACCCACTTTTTATGGGGTCCTAAGAGTTAGGTCTTAGGAGTCCAAACCCATACGGGTCCGGTATCCCCTTTATATATATAATTAGTATTAAGATGCACAGTATTCATGAAATTCTGAATATATTTATTCCTAATCAAATTGTTATTTGTTTTAGGAACCCATATTTTGATAGTCTTGACATTTTTCTTCTGAAATTTCACAACTGGTTTTGGTTTGGAATATAATAAACTAAGATTTTTCTTAACTTCAGTCTTTTGTCTTTTCTTTTTCCTTTCATTACCAAGATGTTTCTTGGTTTCTTGTTTCTTATATCCCAAACCTTGTTTATTTAAAACAGATTGTGAACTTTCAATGATTTTTGTCAAATTTTCTCGACCTTTGTTAAAGTTAGAAACATTTTGAGTAATATCATCTAACTTAGTTTGTAAACTAGCTTTTTCTAGGTCTAGATTTTTTATTTTTACCTTAAGCTCATGATTTTCAGTAGTGAGAGCATCGTTTTTCTCTTTTTGAGTTTCAATTTCTTGACTCAAAAGAGATAATTGAGAGTCAACATTAGATGATGATTCTTGAAGTTTTTCAAGTTCTTCTTCTAATATTTTCTTCTCGTCTTTTAACATATCTCGATCAAACTCTGCTCTACTCAAATCTGCTTTGGCTACTTTTAATTGACGTTTTATGTCTTTATATTTGACTATCAATTCAGAATTAATATCAAGTAATTCATCAAATGTAGGAATTTGTACCTCATCTTCTGTTGCCATAAAACAAACATTAGCTTGTTCATTCTCCTGATCACTTTCACTTTCAGATGAAGATGAGTCTGAATTATCCCATGTAACTGGGAAGGCTCGTTTCTTTGACTTGTCCTTCTTATATTTGAATTTATCATTTTCTGACTTCTTCTTCTGTTTTGGACAGTCCTTGTAACGACCCCAAATTTTCTATATATTTAAATTAATAATTAATTGTAATTTTGAATAAAAATTGTAATTTTAATTGTGAACTGAAGCGGGTTTTCCCAAAAAACAAATAAATTATGTGTTTGGTAAGTTGATTGAGAATAGAAATTGAATTGGGATTTATAAATAATATAAAGATATTTGAATTCAATCTTAATTAATGGATTTTTGAAGTTGTGTAAATATAACAAAATTCTAGAAATAAATATTTAAGTAGGAATCTTATATATATACATATATGTGCATATATTGGATTTGAATTTTAAACTTTAAGTTAAAAATAGAAATCAATATAAGAAGTAAAATATAATACAATACATTCAAGTATTCAAACCTACATATAGAATCTCTGAACTTGCAAAAGAAAACAACAAACATATATATGAGTGTACAAAACGAATTAGATAAGTGTGTATCTGTACCATGGCAATAAATGCCAATATCTTTAGCCACCACAACATCTGCTCAGCCACCAAGATGAAGAAAAATATATTCAATTGTACATGGCAATTTAATGCTTGGCCACAACATATTTCCTATCAGCCTCCAAAGAAAAAGATCTCGATCTTATATTGTACAAACAAAGAAAAATATGGTCTGGTGTTGTACAAAACAACATGATCACCCTGTACAAAATACCCAGTAACTTCATTTTCTTATATCAAGCTCTTCATCTCATTTCATCCATCTTCAAAGCCGAGTAAAATCTGAAATGAGCACCATTTAAAAACTAAAACAAAACTTCAATCAAAACAAACAATACAAATTCAAATCAGAGATCAAAGAAAAGGGTTTCAGTTTTTCAAACCTGTACAAGTTGAGTTCTCTGTTCTTGCTTTTACAAGGTGAGCAAAATTTCCCACCTTAATCCTTTGTTTCTGTGAGTAAACCTTCTCTTAAAAAAAAAACAACTTTTAATCTATGATTATGTTAAATCTGAATGGAAATTATTGTATGATGGTTTGCATGATTTGATCAGGGTATATATATATGCTTTGAATTTCTCTGTTTAAATGTGTATGTATCTGTATATTTATAAATATAAACTGTCTCTGTCATTCGCATAGGCTCGAACCACCTTCAAAAATCTGTATCTCTTAATCTCGTTCATATCTAATGATATTGTAAACTAGGAACATCTTTAACTGATAGTGTAGTTTAAGTTAAAAATAGTTAGGCATCAAACTTTGCTGTGTAAATTATGATTTATAAGTTTTACAGTGAACCTCAAATTTTGGTGAAATTTCAATGTTTTTAAATTAAGAATTCAGGCACGCGATCAGGATGCAGGTGTGAAAACATGAATTTTAGTAGAAAATTTGTGATTTTTAGAGGTTAGAATTTCGAGAGTTTGATAGATGATCAAATTCCGTTCAAAAATTATTTTCTATCCATCTAGTCAACGAGAGACGTTGTGATTTGACTGGGAGGTGCTGGTGGACTTGGCGAAGGTGATGACCGTGGCGGAATTCTCGTTTTGGTTTTTGGTTGTGCGCGCGAGTGGTTTTTAGGGTTTAAGGGTTGACCATTTTGGGGAGAAGTCGCGATGGGTTCGCGGCAACATGGCGAGACCGGAATCTGTGATTTTTGGCAGAGAGGTAGAACAGAGAGTGGACTTTCGATTGGGAGATGTTGGTTTAGGGGTTGACGCGCTCGTAACCGGAGGTGCGAATTTTCCGGTGGTCGTAATCGTTCAGACGAATCGATTTTGGGTCAGAGGTCTGTTCGAGATTGCTGGAGCTATGCTCGATTTCCATTGTGGTCATGTTTGGGTTTTTGGGTCGATCGGAATAGACGTCGTGATGTTCTTCGATAGGTCGAGATCGTCGTAGTGGGACGGAGGCTTCTGGCATGACTGTGCACGTGTACGTGTGCACCTGAGTATCTGATACGATTTGGGGAAGACGAAGTCGCGTGAGTGTTCGAGAATTCGCGGAGTCGACTCGAAGCGTGGTAGGGGATTTTGGGGGTATAACTCGGGTATGTACTCGAGTGATTTACAGGAGATAAGCTCTGTTTTTTTAAACTTTAATTTTTAACTATGTTATCTGGAAATAGGGAGTAGCAGGGTAGTCTCGGGGAAGGCTCGAGCAGATCTTCGGTTTGACCCAAAATAAGTCTGACCAGATTTAAAAAGTCTTTATAAAGCAATTTTTTAAATTTAAATTAGTTTTAAAACTACTGGATTATGTTTAGTATTTAGGTAATTTTGTTAACCTTAATTTATCAAGTTAATGATATCACTTTTTACTCAATTATTGATTTAATTAGGTAAAGTTAATTATAAGGTTATAATGATTTTAAATGTAAATGGTAATTAGTGTATTTACAAGATAATGTAGCTTAAGTTAAAAGGAGTTTTATTATCTTGGAAATTGCTTAAGTTAATTAGGAAATTAAGTATAATTGGTTGATTTAAATTAATTAAAGATAAAGGTTAATTAAATGGTTAATTTAAGAATAATTAAGTAATTTAATTAATTAATTGTTATAATTGATTAACTAATAAATTAGAGATTAATAAATTGAAAATTTATTAATTAAGAAAATTTAAGGTTAATTAATTTGTAATTAAGAAGTACTTAGTGAAATTGAGTGTATTGCTTAATAACTTGGTTTTATTAATTAATTAATGAATAAGAAATGATTGATCTATAGAGATTAATTAAGGATTAAGTGATTTGTTATCAAGTTTATTAATTGATAATTAAGGTTTATTAATTAATAATTAAAGATCAACTAATTCATGAATTAAGAACTGATTAGTTAATAATTAAGGGTTAACTAATAAATTTGAAAGTAAGATTTATTTCAAATAATTTGTAATTAAATTACAATAATTAACCTGGATTAATAAATTGATACATCTGATTTAAATTAATCAGTTGATTCATAAATTCACTTGTGAATATTTAGATTCTATTGGATGATTTGAATTATTTGATATTCCTGATATATGATGCTTTGTGATACATCCTGATTTATGTTGTGATCTGAAATTTCTATTTCTGTGATATATTACTCTGTGAATATGAAACCCCATGGCCCGTAAAACGGCACTTGAACTTCGATGCGACAGGGAGTCGGATTCCAGTTGGTTATCCGAAACCCACATCGAATTATAATTGTGAATCGTTGTGACCGATAAGTTTATTATATCTGTGATTTGTGAATAAAGATAAGCGTTATCAATTATACCGCTTATCGATATATCTGTGATGATTGATGTTGCACTATTGTGTGTGAAACCCCTGGACTACACTTTACACACACAAATATGGATTTCACGTGGAAATCGGTTAAGTCATAGATAATTTAAATCTGATGTTTTTGAAATTGAAATTTTAATTTCAATCGATTTTGAAATTGGAAATTTGGGTTTAAAGTGAAAAGCTTTTGAAATGGAATTTCAAAGATAAAAGTTATTTTGAATAACTTAATCGAGTTTTGAAAATTTAAATAATTTGATTTAAATTTGAATTCAAGTTTGAAATTGAATCCTATGATTTGAAACTACGGATTGAAAATGTTATGAATGTGTTTATCTGAATTTAAACCATTTAAAAGTATAATTTTGGGAATTTGGATTTAACCCAAGGATTTCCACTCGTATGAATGAATCAGATTTTCTGAAATGAAACTGTTTGTTTTCAAAAGATAAAAGCTTTCAGATAAGAAATGAAATTCCAGTTTAATTAAAGGAATTTCAATATTGAATTGAAAGATGGTTTTCCAAGTTATGAATGGATTGTTTTTGAAAACTATGATGATTGTTTTTGAAAACTATGATTTGAATCTTTTATCTTTAACAGATTTAAAAATATGATTTGTTTAAACCATTTGAAATGGGATTGTTTTGAAAGCTGTAAGTTAAATCTTTGATTTGAAGATTTAACGAGTTAATCAAATTGAAATGGAAATTAATTTGGAAAATCTGTGAATGAATCTTTTGTTTAAAAGATTAAAGTGTGGAAATTGTTTAAACCATTTAAGGTTGTTAAAATAAATCTTTTTGTTTAAAAGATTTGAAATGGTAATCAATTGAAACCATTTAAAAAGAAGTTGAATTAATAAGTTGTGACTTAATTGAAATCCCATATCCATATGTTTTTAAATATTTCGCTCACTATTCAGTTTAGCCGGGAGAGGACCTTTGGGTCGTATAACCCATTCCGAATATGTGATACGTCGTATATGGATTGCATTTGTAGACCGGTGTTGAAGACCGGATATTTTTGAAAACGGAAGGATTACCGTCGAGTACTCTGCATCGGCTGATCCCCGATATAGAGGTTTTATCATCCTTAGTGACGGGAAGTCCGGACGTGATTGGAAATTATCCGGATTTGCAAGGGCTTCGTGAGAAGTGCCTTCGGTTCTGTTCGATCCCGGAACAGACTTATATGGATTGTATGTCTGACATTACACTTTGAGATATAGAGCTGATTTCTTTCAAATACATTTCTGTTGGTGGCGGAGAATTTATTCTCTTAGCTTAACACCCTTCTCTGAGACGTACGAGCTCAGAGGTTATGTAGTTGAAATTTATCAGCGATATATCCCAATTTGGTAATGTGACATGCTGAGTGCTGCTGTGTGATGATCAGTGTTTGATCATTTGTGATATGATCATTTGTTTGATCTTATATCTTTGTGATCATAGGTTGATCATTTGTTTGACCCGAAGCATGGCTTTGTGACAAAGCGTAGCTTTGTGGACGAGACTTCGTCAGGGCCTCACAACCCGGAAATGGTCGAAACAGGAATGTTGCGGCAAGGTTATGAGGGTCGCGCCCTTTAGGGTATGTCATTTCCTTCTGGAAAGGGGTGGTATCATGGTATGGAGCCCAGATACTTACTCATGTGGATACACCTTCTTTATGATGTGTGATGATGGTTACGAGCGCTCGGATAAAGGTCCCAAAGGACCGGGGGATGGCATATTCGTGAGTTACCTGTTACAGGGGTAACCCGGCCTTGTTTGGCAGAGAGCAGTTTGTCTCTCGGGACGTCCCGCCAGAGGCGATCCCATGCGGCGGAAGGAAGTTCCTTAGCCTGACCATTTGTTGGAAATCCATTTCTCCAATACGGAACTTGTACGGTTTTAGTTGTAGAACCTGCCATTTACGTACGGTGGTCACCACTGTTTAGATGGTAGCTATAGTAGGCATACGATACTGGTCGTATGCTGGCTAAGATTAATATTATACTTTCGAAATGTTTTTCTGCACTATGCACTAATAATAATATCAAGATGGTTTGCGTAGTAAACATTTTTGACTATCATAAGAAGAAATCTCCTCCAATTCTGCGTTTGCATTGTGTGTGTGGCGGGAGGTCTTATGGTAGTTTCATTTTCTAAAAGCATTGCGGATTTCAATGTTTAAAACCTTTTGTGTTGTTTAAAGATAAACTGTTTTTGTTGCTCACACCAGTCCCATGACTGATCCGGAGTTTATTGTTCCCTTCCTAAACTCTGGGTGCTCATAATTTTCCACACGAGCAGTCTAGAGTTGGGTTTCTTTTCAGATATTCAGGTTTAGTAGATTATCTGGAGCTAGTTCATTCATCGGAGTTGCTTATCTTGGAGTTGTGGATTCATTCTTGTTTGAAGATCATTTTGGAGTTATCACTTCTATTGATGTTGTTCCGCTGCTGTTGTTATCTTTTCTTTTCCGCTGCTGTTTCTTGTATCATATTTCTGATGTATATTGATATCTGTTGCATCATTCTGTTGTATCATATTGTATCAGATTTTGTATCTGTCATTGTATCAATGTTATATATATTGATATATTCTTTTCTTCCGCTGTGTTATTTACTTAATTGTGTTATAGCTTCGGGAAGCCAGATTCGGCGTTTGAATCTGCGGCATTTTGAGTACAAGTGAAGTACGGGTGCCGATTTTCGAAGGCCGAGTTTTTGGACTCTTACATTTGGTATCAGAGCTAAGGTTGAACTTTAGCTCAGGAGTATAACACGTTAAGTAGCTCATTAGAGATAGAGTGAAGTAAACTCTAGAATGAGTATTCCTCAGATATCCATCCGAATGTCTCAGTAAATTCTCTTACTATCCACTGATAGTGAGTATGAGTGCAAGAAGAGGACGAGATAGAGGATAGGGAAATATGACTATAATCGGTCAATACTCTGTAACAATAGTGGAAACAAATTTTCTCCATCGATCTCTTTTGTTCAACATCTTTTCTCAATTCTTCGATAGTTTCTGGTAGATCCAGAAATAAATTCGATATATTTGTATGGGACATAAACTCCAAATGGACCAAAATTGTTTGTTTGGATGTATTGGTTGCTTTGGTTGCTATGGTTGATAGGTATAATTTAGTTTCTGAACTAAAAGCTTTGAAATAGTATCAATATATCTATCTATTCTTTGGGGTCCCAGTATATTCTACGAATGGTTAGTTATCCTTTCGAACCGACCGATGCCCCTGCATATTTCGTAGATCTGGATAACCCGAGTATTTTGTTGATTGTTAAGACAGATTCGTTCTTATATCTATTTTTGATATTCTGATTTGGTAAGCCAAATGCAGAATAGATGTTCAGTTTGATTTGATGAAATATTCTTCATCTATCTTTGTGTCTCCTTGGCAAATTTCGAGGACGAAATTCTTTTAAGGGGGGAAGTCTGTAACGACCCCAAATTTTCTATATATTTAAATTAATAATTAATTGTAATTTTGAATAAAAATTGTAATTTTAATTGTGAATTGAAGCGGGTTTTCCCAAAAAACAAATAAATTATGTGTTTGGTAAGTTGATTGAGAATAGAAATTGAATTGGGATTTATAAATAATATAAAGATATTTGAATTCAATCTTAATTAATGGATTTTTGAAGTTGTGTAAATATAACAAAATTCTAGAAATAAATATTTAAGTAGGAATCTTATATATATACATATATGTGCATATATTGGATTTGAATTTTAAACTTTAAGTTAAAAATAGAAATCAATATAAGAAGTAAAATATAATACAATACATTCAAGTATTCAAACCTACATATAGAATCTCTGAACTTGCAAAAGAAAACAACAAACATATATATGAGTGTACAAAACGAATTAGATAAGTGTGTATCTGTACCATGGCAATAAATGCCAATATCTTTAGCCACCACAACATCTGCTCAGCCACCAAGATGAAGAAAAATATATTCAATTGTACATGGCAATTTAATGCTTGGCCACAACATATTTCCTATCAGCCTCCAAAGAAAAAGATCTCGATCTTATATTGTACAAACAAAGAAAAATATGGTCTGGTGTTGTACAAAACAACATGATCACCCTGTACAAAATACCCAGTAACTTCATTTTCTTATATCAAGCTCTTCATCTCATTTCATCCATCTTCAAAGCCGAGTAAAATCTGAAATGAGCACCATTTAAAAACTAAAACAAAACTTCAATCAAAACAAACAATACAAATTCAAATCAGAGATCAAAGAAAAGGGTTTCAGTTTTTCAAACCTGTACAAGTTGAGTTCTCTGTTCTTGCTTTTACAAGGTGAGCAAAATTTCCCACCTTAATCCTTTGTTTCTGTGAGTAAACCTTCTCTTAAAAAAAAAAAACAACTTTTAATCTATGATTATGTTAAATCTGAATGGAAATTATTGTATGATGGTTTGCATGATTTGATCAGGGTATATATATATGCTTTGAATTTCTCTGTTTAAATGTGTATGTATCTGTATATTTATAAATATAAACTGTCTCTGTCATTCGCATAGGCTCGAACCACCTTCAAAAATCTGTATCTCTTAATCTCGTTCATATCTAATGATATTGTAAACTAGGAACATCTTTAACTGATAGTGTAGTTTAAGTTAAAAATAGTTAGGCATCAAACTTTGCTGTGTAAATTATGATTTATAAGTTTTACAGTGAACCTCAAATTTTGGTGAAATTTCAATGTTTTTAAATTAAGAATTCAGGCACGCGATCAGGATGCAGGTGTGAAAACATGAATTTTAGTAGAAAATTTGTGATTTTTAGAGGTTAGAATTTCGAGAGTTTGATAGATGATCAAATTCCGTTCAAAAATTATTTTCTATCCATCTAGTCAACGAGAGACGTTGTGATTTGACTGGGAGGTGCTGGTGGACTTGGCGAAGGTGATGACCGTGGCGGAATTCTCGTTTTGGTTTTTGGTTGTGCGCGCGAGTGGTTTTTAGGGTTTAAGGGTTGACCATTTTGGGGAGAAGTCGCGATGGGTTCGCGGCAACATGGCGAGACCGGAATCTGTGATTTTTGGCAGAGAGGTAGAACAGAGAGTGGACTTTCGATTGGGAGATGTTGGTTTAGGGGTTGACGCGCTCGTAACCGGAGGTGCGAATTTTCCGGTGGTCGTAATCGTTCAGACGAATCGATTTTGGGTCAGAGGTCTGTTCGAGATTGCTGGAGCTATGCTCGATTTCCATTGTGGTCATGTTTGGGTTTTTGGGTCGATCGGAATAGACGTCGTGATGTTCTTCGATAGGTCGAGATCGTCGTAGTGGGACGGAGGCTTCTGGCATGACTGTGCACGTGTACGTGTGCACCTGAGTATCTGATACGATTTGGGGAAGACGAAGTCGCGTGAGTGTTCGAGAATTCGCGGAGTCGACTCGAAGCGTGGTAGGGGATTTTGGGGGTATAACTCGGGTATGTACTCGAGTGATTTACAGGAGATAAGCTCTGTTTTTTTAAACTTTAATTTTTAACTATGTTATCTGGAAATAGGGAGTAGCAGGGTAGTCTCGGGGAAGGCTCGAGCAGATCTTCGGTTTGACCCAAAATAAGTCTGACCAGATTTAAAAAGTCTTTATAAAGCAATTTTTTAAATTTAAATTAGTTTTAAAACTACTGGATTATGTTTAGTATTTAGGTAATTTTGTTAACCTTAATTTATCAAGTTAATGATATCACTTTTTACTCAATTATTGATTTAATTAGGTAAAGTTAATTATAAGGTTATAATGATTTTAAATGTAAATGGTAATTAGTGTATTTACAAGATAATGTAGCTTAAGTTAAAAGGAGTTTTATTATCTTGGAAATTGCTTAAGTTAATTAGGAAATTAAGTATAATTGGTTGATTTAAATTAATTAAAGATAAAGGTTAATTAAATGGTTAATTTAAGAATAATTAAGTAATTTAATTAATTAATTGTTATAATTGATTAACTAATAAATTAGAGATTAATAAATTGAAAATTTATTAATTAAGAAAATTTAAGGTTAATTAATTTGTAATTAAGAAGTACTTAGTGAAATTGAGTGTATTGCTTAATAACTTGGTTTTATTAATTAATTAATGAATAAGAAATGATTGATCTATAGAGATTAATTAAGGATTAAGTGATTTGTTATCAAGTTTATTAATTGATAATTAAGGTTTATTAATTAATAATTAAAGATCAACTAATTCATGAATTAAGAACTGATTAGTTAATAATTAAGGGTTAACTAATAAATTTGAAAGTAAGATTTATTTCAAATAATTTATAATTAAATTACAATAATTAACCTGGATTAATAAATTGATACATCTGATTTAAATTAATCAGTTGATTCATAAATTCACTTGTGAATATTTAGATTCTATTGGATGATTTGAATTATTTGATATTCCTGATATATGATGCTTTGTGATACATCCTGATTTATGTTGTGATCTGAAATTTCTATTTCTGTGATATATTACTCTGTGAATATGAAACCCCATGGCCCGTAAAACGGCACTTGAACTTCGATGCGACAGGGAGTCGGATTCCAGTTGGTTATCCGAAACCCACATCGAATTATAATTGTGAATCGTTGTGACCGATAAGTTTATTATATCTGTGATTTGTGAATAAAGATAAGCGTTATCAATTATACCGCTTATCGATATATCTGTGATGATTGATGTTGCACTATTGTGTGTGAAACCCCTGGACTACACTTTACACACACAAATATGGATTTCACGTGGAAATCGGTTAAGTCATAGATAATTTAAATCTGATGTTTTTGAAATTGAAATTTTAATTTCAATCGATTTTGAAATTGGAAATTTGGGTTTAAAGTGAAAAACTTTTGAAATGGAATTTCAAAGATAAAAGTTATTTTGAATAACTTAATCGAGTTTTGAAAATTTAAATAATTTGATTTAAATTTGAATTCAAGTTTGAAATTGAATCCTATGATTTGAAACTACGGATTGAAAATGTTATGAATGTGTTTATCTGAATTTAAACCATTTAAAAGTATAATTTTGGGAATTTGGATTTAACCCAAGGATTTCCACTCGTATGAATGAATCAGATTTTCTGAAATGAAACTGTTTGTTTTCAAAAGATAAAAGCTTTCAGATAAGAAATGAAATTCCAGTTTAATTAAAGGAATTTCAATATTGAATTGAAAGATGGTTTTCCAAGTTATGAATGGATTGTTTTTGAAAACTATGATGATTGTTTTTGAAAACTATGATTTGAATCTTTTATCTTTAACAGATTTAAAAATATGATTTGTTTAAACCATTTGAAATGGGATTGTTTTGAAAGCTGTAAGTTAAATCTTTGATTTGAAGATTTAACGAGTTAATCAAATTGAAATGGAAATTAATTTGGAAAATCTGTGAATGAATCTTTTGTTTAAAAGATTAAAGTGTGGAAATTGTTTAAACCATTTAAGGTTGTTAAAATAAATCTTTTTGTTTAAAAGATTTGAAATGGTAATCAATTGAAACCATTTAAAAAGAAGTTGAATTAATAAGTTGTGACTTAATTGAAATCCCATATCCATATGTTTTTAAATATTTCGCTCACTATTCAGTTTAGCCGGGAGAGGACCTTTGGGTCGTATAACCCATTCCGAATATGTGATACGTCGTATATGGATTGCATTTGTAGACCGGTGTTGAAGACCGGATATTTTTGAAAACGGAAGGATTACCGTCGAGTTACTCTGCATCGGCTGATCCCCGATATAGAGGTTTTATCATCCTTAGTGACGGGAAGTCCGGACGTGATTGGAAATTATCCGGATTTGCAAGGGCTTCGTGAGAAGTGCCTTCGGTTCTGTTCGATCCCGGAACAGACTTATATGGATTGTATGTCTGACATTACACTTTGAGATATAGAGCTGATTTCTTTCAAATACATTTCTGTTGGTGGCGGAGAATTTATTCTCTTAGCTTAACACCCTTCTCTGAGACGTACGAGCTCAGAGGTTATGTAGTTGAAATTTATCAGCGATATATCCCAATTTGGTAATGTGACATGCTGAGTGCTGCTGTGTGATGATCAGTGTTTGATCATTTGTGATATGATCATTTGTTTGATCTTATATCTTTGTGATCATAGGTTGATCATTTGTTTGACCCGAAGCATGGCTTTGTGACAAAGCGTAGCTTTGTGGACGAGACTTCGTCAGGGCCTCACAACCCGGAAATGGTCGAAACAGGAATGTTGCGGCAAGGTTATGAGGGTCGCGCCCTTTAGGGTATGTCATTTCCTTCTGGAAAGGGGTGGTATCATGGTATGGAGCCCAGATACTTACTCATGTGGATACACCTTCTTTATGATGTGTGATGATGGTTACGAGCGCTCGGATAAAGGTCCCAAAGGACCGGGGGATGGCATATTCGTGAGTTACCTGTTACAGGGGTAACCCGGCCTTGTTTGGCAGAGAGCAGTTTGTCTCTCGGGACGTCCCGCCAGAGGCGATCCCATGCGGCGGAAGGAAGTTCCTTAGCCTGACCATTTGTTGGAAATCCATTTCTCCAATACGGAACTTGTACGGTTTTAGTTGTAGAACCTGCCATTTACGTACGGTGGTCACCACTGTTTAGATGGTAGCTATAGTAGGCATACGATACTGGTCGTATGCTGGCTAAGATTAATATTATACTTTCGAAATGTTTTTCTGCACTATGCACTAATAATAATATCAAGATGGTTTGCGTAGTAAACATTTTTGACTATCATAAGAAGAAATCTCCTCCAATTCTGCGTTTGCATTGTGTGTGTGGCGGGAGGTCTTATGGTAGTTTCATTTTCTAAAAGCATTGCGGATTTCAATGTTTAAAACCTTTTGTGTTGTTTAAAGATAAACTGTTTTTGTTGCTCACACCAGTCCCATGACTGATCCGGAGTTTATTGTTCCCTTCCTAAACTCTGGGTGCTCATAATTTTCCACACGAGCAGTCTAGAGTTGGGTTTCTTTTCAGATATTCAGGTTTAGTAGATTATCTGGAGCTAGTTCATTCATCGGAGTTGCTTATCTTGGAGTTGTGGATTCATTCTTGTTTGAAGATCATTTTGGAGTTATCACTTCTATTGATGTTGTTCCGCTGCTGTTGTTATCTTTTCTTTTCCGCTGCTGTTTCTTGTATCATATTTCTGATGTATATTGATATCTGTTGCATCATTCTGTTGTATCATATTGTATCAGATTTTGTATCTGTCATTGTATCAATGTTATATATATTGATATATTCTTTTCTTCCGCTGTGTTATTTACTTAATTGTGTTATAGCTTCGGGAAGCCAGATTCGGCGTTTGAATCTGCGGCATTTTGAGTACAAGTGAAGTACGGGTGCCGATTTTCGAAGGCCGAGTTTTTGGACTCTTACATTTGGTATCAGAGCTAAGGTTGAACTTTAGCTCAGGAGTATAACACGTTAAGTAGCTCATTAGAGATAGAGTGAAGTAAACTCTAGAATGAGTATTCCTCAGATATCCATCCGAATGTCTCAGTAAATTCTCTTACTATCCACTGATAGTGAGTATGAGTGCAAGAAGAGGACGAGATAGAGGACAGGGAAATATGACTATAATCGGTCAATACTCTGTAACAATAGTGGAAACAAATTTTCTCCATCGATCTCTTTTGTTCAACATCTTTTCTCAATTCTTCGATAGTTTCTGGTAGATCCAGAAATAAATTCGATATATTTGTATGGGACATAAACTCCAAATGGACCAAAATTGTTTGTTTGGATGTATTGGTTGCTTTGGTTGCTATGGTTGATAGGTATAATTTAGTTTCTGAACTAAAAGCTTTGAAATAGTATCAATATATCTATCTATTCTTTGGGGTCCCAGTATATTCTACGAATGGTTAGTTATCCTTTCGAACCGACCGATGCCCCTGCATATTTCGTAGATCTGGATAACCCGAGTATTTTGTTGATTGTTAAGACAGATTCGTTCTTATATCTATTTTTGATATTCTGATTTGGTAAGCCAAATGCAGAATAGATGTTCAGTTTGATTTGATGAAATATTCTTCATCTATCTTTGTGTCTCCTTGGCAAATTTCGAGGACGAAATTCTTTTAAGGGGGGAAGTCTGTAACGACCCCAAATTTTCTATATATTTAAATTAATAATTAATTGTAATTTTGAATAAAAATTGTAATTTTAATTGTGAATTGAAGCGGGTTTTCCCAAAAAACAAATAAATTATGTGTTTGGTAAGTTGATTGAGAATAGAAATTGAATTGGGATTTATAAATAATATAAAGATATTTGAATTCAATCTTAATTAATGGATTTTTGAAGTTGTGTAAATATAACAAAATTCTAGAAATAAATATTTAAGTAGGAATCTTATATATATACATATATGTGCATATATTGGATTTGAATTTTAAACTTTAAGTTAAAAATAGAAATCAATATAAGAAGTAAAATATAATACAATACATTCAAGTATTCAAACCTACATATAGAATCTCTGAACTTGCAAAAGAAAACAACAAACATATATATGAGTGTACAAAACGAATTAGATAAGTGTTAATCTGTACCATGGCAATAAATGCCAATATCTTTAGCCACCACAACATCTGCTCAGCCACCAAGATGAAGAAAAATATATTCAATTGTACATGGCAATTTAATGCTTGGCCACAACATATTTCCTATCAGCCTCCAAAGAAAAAGATCTCGATCTTATATTGTACAAACAAAGAAAAATATGGTCTGGTGTTGTACAAAACAACATGATCACCCTGTACAAAATACCCAGTAACTTCATTTTCTTATATCAAGCTCTTCATCTCATTTCATCCATCTTCAAAGCCGAGTAAAATCTGAAATGAGCACCATTTAAAAACTAAAACAAAACTTCAATCAAAACAAACAATACAAATTCAAATCAGAGATCAAAGAAAAGGGTTTCAGTTTTTCAAACCTGTACAAGTTGAGTTCTCTGTTCTTGCTTTTACAAGGTGAGCAAAATTTCCCACCTTAATCCTTTGTTTCTGTGAGTAAACCTTCTCTTAAAAAAAAAAACAACTTTTAATCTATGATTATGTTAAATCTGAATGGAAATTATTGTATGATGGTTTGCATGATTTGATCAGGGTATATATATATGCTTTGAATTTCTCTGTTTAAATGTGTATGTATCTGTATATTTATAAATATAAACTGTCTCTGTCATTCGCATAGGCTCGAACCACCTTCAAAAATCTGTATCTCTTAATCTCGTTCATATCTAATGATATTGTAAACTAGGAACATCTTTAACTGATAGTGTAGTTTAAGTTAAAAATAGTTAGGCATCAAACTTTGCTGTGTAAATTATGATTTATAAGTTTTACAGTGAACCTCAAATTTTGGTGAAATTTCAATGTTTTTAAATTAAGAATTCAGGCACGCGATCAGGATGCAGGTGTGAAAACATGAATTTTAGTAGAAAATTTGTGATTTTTAGAGGTTAGAATTTCGAGAGTTTGATAGATGATCAAATTCCGTTCAAAAATTATTTTCTATCCATCTAGTCAACGAGAGACGTTGTGATTTGACTGGGAGGTGCTGGTGGACTTGGCGAAGGTGATGACCGTGGCGGAATTCTCGTTTTGGTTTTTGGTTGTGCGCGCGAGTGGTTTTTAGGGTTTAAGGGTTGACCATTTTGGGGAGAAGTCGCGATGGGTTCGCGGCAACATGGCGAGACCGGAATCTGTGATTTTTGGCAGAGAGGTAGAACAGAGAGTGGACTTTCGATTGGGAGATGTTGGTTTAGGGGTTGACGCGCTCGTAACCGGAGGTGCGAATTTTCCGGTGGTCGTAATCGTTCAGACGAATCGATTTTGGGTCAGAGGTCTGTTCGAGATTGCTGGAGCTATGCTCGATTTCCATTGTGGTCATGTTTGGGTTTTTGGGTCGATCGGAATAGACGTCGTGATGTTCTTCGATAGGTCGAGATCGTCGTAGTGGGACGGAGGCTTCTGGCATGACTGTGCACGTGTACGTGTGCACCTGAGTATCTGATACGATTTGGGGAAGACGAAGTCGCGTGAGTGTTCGAGAATTCGCGGAGTCGACTCGAAGCGTGGTAGGGGATTTTGGGGGTATAACTCGGGTATGTACTCGAGTGATTTACAGGAGATAAGCTCTGTTTTTTTAAACTTTAATTTTTAACTATGTTATCTGGAAATAGGGAGTAGCAGGGTAGTCTCGGGGAAGGCTCGAGCAGATCTTCGGTTTGACCCAAAATAAGTCTGACCAGATTTAAAAAGTCTTTATAAAGCAATTTTTTAAATTTAAATTAGTTTTAAAACTACTGGATTATGTTTAGTATTTAGGTAATTTTGTTAACCTTAATTTATCAAGTTAATGATATCACTTTTTACTCAATTATTGATTTAATTAGGTAAAGTTAATTATAAGGTTATAATGATTTTAAATGTAAATGGTAATTAGTGTATTTACAAGATAATGTAGCTTAAGTTAAAAGGAGTTTTATTATCTTGGAAATTGCTTAAGTTAATTAGGAAATTAAGTATAATTGGTTGATTTAAATTAATTAAAGATAAAGGTTAATTAAATGGTTAATTTAAGAATAATTAAGTAATTTAATTAATTAATTGTTATAATTGATTAACTAATAAATTAGAGATTAATAAATTGAAAATTTATTAATTAAGAAAATTTAAGGTTAATTAATTTGTAATTAAGAAGTACTTAGTGAAATTGAGTGTATTGCTTAATAACTTGGTTTTATTAATTAATTAATGAATAAGAAATGATTGATCTATAGAGATTAATTAAGGATTAAGTGATTTGTTATCAAGTTTATTAATTGATAATTAAGGTTTATTAATTAATAATTAAAGATCAACTAATTCATGAATTAAGAACTGATTAGTTAATAATTAAGGGTTAACTAATAAATTTGAAAGTAAGATTTATTTCAAATAATTTATAATTAAATTACAATAATTAACCTGGATTAATAAATTGATACATCTGATTTAAATTAATCAGTTGATTCATAAATTCACTTGTGAATATTTAGATTCTATTGGATGATTTGAATTATTTGATATTCCTGATATATGATGCTTTGTGATACATCCTGATTTATGTTGTGATCTGAAATTTCTATTTCTGTGATATATTACTCTGTGAATATGAAACCCCATGGCCCGTAAAACGGCACTTGAACTTCGATGCGACAGGGAGTCGGATTCCAGTTGGTTATCCGAAACCCACATCGAATTATAATTGTGAATCGTTGTGACCGATAAGTTTATTATATCTGTGATTTGTGAATAAAGATAAGCGTTATCAATTATACCGCTTATCGATATATCTGTGATGATTGATGTTGCACTATTGTGTGTGAAACCCCTGGACTACACTTTACACACACAAATATGGATTTCACGTGGAAATCGGTTAAGTCATAGATAATTTAAATCTGATGTTTTTGAAATTGAAATTTTAATTTCAATCGATTTTGAAATTGGAAATTTGGGTTTAAAGTGAAAAGCTTTTGAAATGGAATTTCAAAGATAAAAGTTATTTTGAATAACTTAATCGAGTTTTGAAAATTTAAATAATTTGATTTAAATTTGAATTCAAGTTTGAAATTGAATCCTATGATTTGAAACTACGGATTGAAAATGTTATGAATGTGTTTATCTGAATTTAAACCATTTAAAAGTATAATTTTGGGAATTTGGATTTAACCCAAGGATTTCCACTCGTATGAATGAATCAGATTTTCTGAAATGAAACTGTTTGTTTTCAAAAGATAAAAGCTTTCAGATAAGAAATGAAATTCCAGTTTAATTAAAGGAATTTCAATATTGAATTGAAAGATGGTTTTCCAAGTTATGAATGGATTGTTTTTGAAAACTATGATGATTGTTTTTGAAAACTATGATTTGAATCTTTTATCTTTAACAGATTTAAAAATATGATTTGTTTAAACCATTTGAAATGGGATTGTTTTGAAAGCTGTAAGTTAAATCTTTGATTTGAAGATTTAACGAGTTAATCAAATTGAAATGGAAATTAATTTGGAAAATCTGTGAATGAATCTTTTGTTTAAAAGATTAAAGTGTGGAAATTGTTTAAACCATTTAAGGTTGTTAAAATAAATCTTTTTGTTTAAAAGATTTGAAATGGTAATCAATTGAAACCATTTAAAAAGAAGTTGAATTAATAAGTTGTGACTTAATTGAAATCCCATATCCATATGTTTTTAAATATTTCGCTCACTATTCAGTTTAGCCGGGAGAGGACCTTTGGGTCGTATAACCCATTCCGAATATGTGATACGTCGTATATGGATTGCATTTGTAGACCGGTGTTGAAGACCGGATATTTTTGAAAACGGAAGGATTACCGTCGAGTTACTCTGCATCGGCTGATCCCCGATATAGAGGTTTTATCATCCTTAGTGACGGGAAGTCCGGACGTGATTGGAAATTATCCGGATTTGCAAGGGCTTCGTGAGAAGTGCCTTCGGTTCTGTTCGATCCCGGAACAGACTTATATGGATTGTATGTCTGACATTACACTTTGAGATATAGAGCTGATTTCTTTCAAATACATTTCTGTTGGTGGCGGAGAATTTATTCTCTTAGCTTAACACCCTTCTCTGAGACGTACGAGCTCAGAGGTTATGTAGTTGAAATTTATCAGCGATATATCCCAATTTGGTAATGTGACATGCTGAGTGCTGCTGTGTGATGATCAGTGTTTGATCATTTGTGATATGATCATTTGTTTGATCTTATATCTTTGTGATCATAGGTTGATCATTTGTTTGACCCGAAGCATGGCTTTGTGACAAAGCGTAGCTTTGTGGACGAGACTTCGTCAGGGCCTCACAACCCGGAAATGGTCGAAACAGGAATGTTGCGGCAAGGTTATGAGGGTCGCGCCCTTTAGGGTATGTCATTTCCTTCTGGAAAGGGGTGGTATCATGGTATGGAGCCCAGATACTTACTCATGTGGATACACCTTCTTTATGATGTGTGATGATGGTTACGAGCGCTCGGATAAAGGTCCCAAAGGACCGGGGGATGGCATATTCGTGAGTTACCTGTTACAGGGGTAACCCGGCCTTGTTTGGAAGAGAGCAGTTTGTCTCTCGGGACGTCCCGCCAGAGGCGATCCCATGCGGCGGAAGGAAGTTCCTTAGCCTGACCATTTGTTGGAAATCCATTTCTCCAATACGGAACTTGTACGGTTTTAGTTGTAGAACCTGCCATTTACGTACGGTGGTCACCACTGTTTAGATGGTAGCTATAGTAGGCATACGATACTGGTCGTATGCTGGCTAAGATTAATATTATACTTTCGAAATGTTTTTCTGCACTATGCACTAATAATAATATCAAGATGGTTTGCGTAGTAAACATTTTTGACTATCATAAGAAGAAATCTCCTCCAATTCTGCGTTTGCATTGTGTGTGTGGCGGGAGGTCTTATGGTAGTTTCATTTTCTAAAAGCATTGCGGATTTCAATGTTTAAAACCTTTTGTGTTGTTTAAAGATAAACTGTTTTTGTTGCTCACACCAGTCCCATGACTGATCCGGAGTTTATTGTTCCCTTCCTAAACTCTGGGTGCTCATAATTTTCCACACGAGCAGTCTAGAGTTGGGTTTCTTTTCAGATATTCAGGTTTAGTAGATTATCTGGAGCTAGTTCATTCATCGGAGTTGCTTATCTTGGAGTTGTGGATTCATTCTTGTTTGAAGATCATTTTGGAGTTATCACTTCTATTGATGTTGTTCCGCTGCTGTTGTTATCTTTTCTTTTCCGCTGTTGTTTCTTGTATCATATTTCTGATGTATATTGATATCTGTTGCATCATTCTGTTGTATCATATTGTATCAGATTTTGTATCTGTCATTGTATCAATGTTATATATATTGATATATTCTTTTCTTCCGCTGTGTTATTTACTTAATTGTGTTATAGCTCCGGGAAGCCAGATTCGGCGTTTGAATCTGCGGCATTTTGAGTACAAGTGAAGTACGGGTGCCGATTTTCGAAGGCCGAGTTTTTGGACTCTTACAGTCCTTTTGCATGTGCCCCTTTTTGTGGCAGTTGAAACATTCTATTGTGGATGAAGATGGTTTATTTGATCCAGGTTTCCTTTTGTTGTAACGACTGGCTTTTCGATATTTTAGGAATTTTTTGAATCCTTTTGCAATGAATGCTAGATCTTCATCTTCAGAATCTGATTCATTTTCATCTTTCTGAGCATGAAATGCTACATTTTTCTTTTCTTCTTTCTGTTCTTTTCTAGCCTGCAAATTTTCTTCATAGGACATTAAATTTCCTATCAATTCATCTGGCTTCATGATGGAAAGGTCATTAGCTTCTTCAATTGCTAATACTTTTCCTTCCCATTCACTAGTCAGAGAATGTAGGACTATTGAAACAACATCAAAATCTGAATATTTTTGCCCTAATCCGATAAGTGCATGATGAATAGTTTGAAACCTTGAATACATATCATTGATTGTCTCATTCGGTTTCATTTTGAAATTTTGAAACTGACTTTTCAGCATGGCTATTTTGGCTTGTTTAACCTTGTTAGTACCTTCATGAGTGGTTTTCAACGTTTGCCAAATTTGATATGCAGTAGTGCAGATACTAACACGGTTATATTCATTTTGGTCTAATGCACAAAACAACATATTTATTGCTTTTGCATTTACGGATGCTGCCGTTTTCTCAGCCGTTGTCCATTCTGAATATTCAGTTGTTGGATTCACTATTTCTTTTTGGGTAGCATTCCAAGCATCATAGCTATTTGATTGCATAAAAAATGACATACGTGTTGCCCAATAGCTATAGTTGAGACCATTAAAGAATGGAGGTCTTTGTGTTGATTGACCTTCCGTGTAAGTGTTAGTGCTAGTGCTTGCGTTATTTGCCATATTACAAAAATATATCAAATAACGGTGTTACGGTTATATGATGACCGTGCTCTGATACCAAATGAAAGTGTGTATGCTTGTGCACACTAATTATGGATCGTGTAATATGGACTGACAATATATGCGGAATGTTCTATACAAGTAAATATTTAATAAACCAACTATAACAATTCACAGATATAGAAAGGTAAATGCAGTAAACTGTAAAAATCACACCAGGGATTTTTATACTGGTTCGGACCTCCCATCCTACGTCCAGTTCCAGACTTCTATCTGGATTTTCACTACCAACTACCTCGCTTCACCCGGAGGAACAGGTTTACAACACCCGAACAGCCGATCGGGATTTCGTGCCTCTTACAACACCGAGGACTTCAAAAAAAAAATACAATTGCAGTTGACAACTTGTGCTCTTGATAACACTGATTTGTCACTTGTAGTACACCCTTCCTATAATCTTATCCTCAAAGTATGTGAATGATGTTTGTGAAGATTGAAGGAAGTATATTACTTAATTGAATCAAAAGATATGAAGTAATTTCAATGATTCAATAAGCAATTTGAAGTAGAGAGCTTTTAGAATGCAAGAGTATTTAGAAAATAAGATCAGAAATTAAAGCAAAGAATTGTTGTTTTTCAATCAATGATTTAGACATGTTTATATAGAGAATAAATGGTTGTAACTCTTTGTGAAGAGTAGCCATTGATAGATATGATCATTGATGAAAGGTAAGAGATGCAACCATTGGAGAAAGAAGTGTCTTTTGGGAAAAGTTGCTCTCTGTTTAAAAACGGTCGACAGGTCAAAGATGGCCGGTAGACAGGATTTCGAAAATATAGACGTTATGTGCATGTGTGCACGTTCATTGTGCATTTTACACAGACGGTCGACCGCCTGGATTATCACCGGTCGACCGGTCCCTGTTAAATTGACAGTGAATGTGCAATGCCTATTCAAACGTATATATATTTAGGTGCATGATTATTTGAGGATAGATTTTAACACGTTTATCACTATTGCAACATTAAATAATCAACCTATAATCTAGAGTACCATATGTAGCTCTTTTGAGTCTCTTTATAGCCAAGATGTCTTCTTTTTGTCGATCGCCTTTTCTTTGTCAGAAATCAAAACTCTGTGACTCAACAGTATCTAACTCTTAGAGCGATCCTATTTTTCCTCCCCCTGTGCTGCTTTCGGGCGTAAGCTATCGCGTCTCAAGGCTTGCCTTAAGGTGTGGAACGTTCAAGTTTTCAAGAACATCTTCGATCGCGTTCGTATGGCCGAAGAGTCGCTTATCGTAGCCGAATCCTTGTTAGACGAGGATCCGACCGCTGCCAACAAGGAGGCGTGGGCCCTTGCCCAATCTTCCTTCTCTTCGGAACTGCGTGTCGAGAATGACTACCTCCATCAAAAGGCGAGGGTCAAGTGGGTAGTCGTCGGAGATGCGAATTCCAAATTCTTCCACTCTTCTATTCGGAAGAAGAATAACCTTCTCTCGATTCGAGAGATTTTACGGCCTGATCTCTCTTCGGCTTCTTCGCCTGAGGAAGTCAAAGATATCATTCTATCCCACTTCCAATCCTTTCTGGGCTCTCTATCTGTCTCGGTTTCAGATCCGGCCCTGTTAGCTTTCATTCCTTCGGTGGTCCTCCCTTCGGAAGGTGCCATGCTCGTGGATCTCCCGTGCACTGAGGAGATCCGTGCTTGTGTCTTTGCACTTAGCAAGGATAGTGCCAGTGGCCCTGATTGCTTCAATGGTGTCTTTTATAGGTGTTCCTGGCCTATTATCCAAGATGATTTTTGTCTTGCCATTCAATCCTTCTTCTCTGGGGGGACTCTTCCAACTGGTTGGACGTCCACCAACCTGATTCTCATTCCTAAGTGCGAGAACCCAAGGACTTGTGCGGATTTCCGGCCTATAAGCCTTTGCAACTTTTCGAATAAGGTTATTTCTAAAATCCTGGCCAATCGATTGGCTCCTTTCCTTGAGCGAATCATTTCTCTGTCTCAAGCAGGGTTTGTCAAGGGGCGTCTTATCTCTGATAACGTCCTTCTCGCCCAGGAACAGATCTCCCAGATTGATCGGAAAGTATGGGGATCTAATGTTGTCTTTAAACTGGACATGGCAAAGGCCTACGATCGCATGTCCTGGTTTTTCGTCATCAAGGTTTTAAGGACCTTCGGTTTTCCGGAGGCCCTGATTGACTTGGTGTGGAGGCTCATCTCCAACTGCTGGTTCTCTGTCCTCATTAACGGTTCAACCCATGGGTACTTTAAAGCTGGGAGGGGCTTACGTCAAGGCGACCCGTTCTCGCCTTCTCTTTTTGTGATCGCGGCAGAGGCTTTTATTCGCGGTCTCCAATCCTTAACCATCTACGGTCAAATCCGGCGCTTCGGGATTCCGAGGGGTTGCCCCCTAATTTCCTCCTTATCCTTTGCATATGACATTGTCATTTTCTCTAATGGCAGCCGTTCCTCTGTTCGACGGCTTCTTAGCTTTATCCATCAATACGAGAGGTCTTCGGGCCAACTCGTTAACCCTTCCAAATGTTGCTTCGTCCATTCGAAGGACATGTCTCTCTCTCTCGTGCTTCCTGGATCGAGACTATCTCCGGTTTCAAGGAAACATCCCTTCCCCTTCCTTACCTTGGTATTGTCCTATTCCGGGGCAGAAAGCTCAACGCGCTTTTCGATCCCTTGACAGACAAAGTGAGGGGTAAGATTATACGTTGGAATTCGTCTCTTCTTTCCCATGCCAGCAGATTTGTTCTTATCAAGTCAGTTTTAGATTCGATGGGAACTCATATTTTCGCGACTATGACCCCTACCTCCTCCTTTTTCCGATCATATCAGTCTTTGGCTTCGTCTTTCTTCTGGGGAAACAAGGACAACGGCCGTCGTCACCACTGGGTGTCATGGGACGCGATTTGTCGCCCCAAAAGTGAAGGTGGGTTAGGTCTTCGTAACCCCAAAGACCTTTGTGCGGCCTTTGCTTATAAGTTGTGGTACAGGTTCGGCGCCAACAACTCATTATGGGCGTCGTTCCTCTGTGCTAAGTACCACAGACTTGCGGGCTCTAATTTTACGGGCACCCCATCCTTTGCTAGTGAGACCTGGAAGCACATGCAGTCAATGAAGCATTTATCTGACTCTCACGGCGGTTTGACAGGGTGGGATGGCACTTCGTTTTCCATTCTGAAAGCCTGGTCCTCTATCAGAATTCCTTACCCCATTCGCCCTGAATTTTCGTTCATTTGGGATTCTCTCATTCCCCCCAAGGTCTCACTTTTGATGTGGCGTATCCTTCATGATGGGTTGCCACTGGACGAGAATCTCCAAAAGATCGGCACCCCATCTGTATCCCGTTATAGATGCTGTGGAAATGGGGAAACAGAATCCTTGAACCATTTGTTTTTCGGTGGCTTCTCGGCCAGAGCTTGCTGGAATTACTTCGGAAATCTAGTTGGTGTTCGAAGTACTGCGAGATCTCCTCTAGAACTTCTGAATTCCTGGTGGGCTGGGAGTTCTGGAAAATCGCTTCGGTTTATCGTGTTCCGTTTGATTCCTTGTCTCATCTGCTGGCACGTCTGGTGTGCGAGGAATAAGGCTACTTTCGAGAGCACCTCTATGGATCCGCCATCCATTATCCATCGAGTGAGGAATGATGTCTTCCTGGCTTTCCGCGGTAGACCTTTCAAGGGACCCATGAACCACCGTTCTGGGCGGCTAGTGGGACTTCTTTCGATTTTGTGTTCGCCAACTGCCGCTAGACTTGGCGTTGGCTGAGCCTATGCTATCGGGTGGTGTTCTTCTCCCCCCGCTCCCTCCCCCACCCCCCTCTTTTATTTTAATATGGTTGCTAGTTTATTGTTTCAGGTGTCTATGGTGTTTCCATGGCCCGGTTGTCGCTTTGGATGGATTAGCTGGTGTTTTCTGTTGTCATATTAGACTGCGCGTTCGGGTTTTCTACCGCCTTCTCAGTAGTCGATCATATCCTTTTGTGCTTGAGGGCTCTTGCTTCCTCTTTGGTGATCTCCTATACTTTTTTCTGTCACCACCATTGGGCGGTGGCCTTGCCGGAGCTCGATGGTGCTGGCAGATTGGCGGTTTCTTTGGATTCTTCCGGGATGTCCACTTTCTTTCCGTGGAAGTTGTGTTGTTTTCTCGGTGTGTGTTTGCTGCTCAGATTGGTTATGCTGCTTCTGTCTGTTTCTTTTGGCATGATGTTCGTTGGTGGCGTATTGGGTGGACTGGCCTACACCTTTTGGTTGTAGCGGGAGAGAGGGTCTATGGGTTGTTTCTGCTTCTTTGGTCTTTTTGTCTATTTCATCCTGGCTGCTTTGAGTCTGTGGGTTGTTTTTATTGCTTGCTTTTTCTTTTCATTATGTCGTTTTTTTTCCTGTCAGTTTCTTAGGAGGTATATGTTCGCCATATGCTTCGCCTTTATGTGTGAGCCTCTGGAGGAGGCTTTCTCCTCCTTTTTGCTATTTATATATATATATATATATATATCTTTCTGTTAAAAAAATATTACTAAATAGATGACTTTTACAGGCCATATAATGAATGACTCATGATCGCTGCATTGGACGCATTTGAACAAACTTGCACTGACAGTAACAGTTCTACTATATTGTACAAAATTCGATTAATAAACCAATACATATGAGGTTAAAAAAAATCCTACTATTATAGTTTATAATAAAAAATTATGAACCATTCACAAATTTAAAATAATGATATTCTAAATTTTCATCTTAAGTACATTAAAGTTAACTATGTTTACTTCATCAAAACAAAAACAAAGTTATAAGTGGATTATCACAACATGTAAGATGTGCAGTTAAGCCCCGCAAAATCACCGCTACGATACGTAACGCTCTTCGACCGCTATGTTTTTTCAATATTAAGTTGTGAAACAGTAAATCCGATTTAAGCCCCGCTATGTTTCGATGCACCGCTAAATCAAGGCATTTTAAAACCCGCTTTAGCAACAGTAATACAAAAATATTGATGGACTAGTTCCCTTTTAAACAAAATCAATAAAAATCAATGTAAAGACCTAATTTTATGACATAAGAGTTCAATATAAGTTAAAAATCTAGGGTACTAACCAAATCTGGATTGCATAAATCATAATATTCTTTGGTTTTATTATAAAAGATTAGACAATATTTATTTTTTTGCTACACAAATAGTGTGAAAATGAAAATAGATCAACTTTAAATATTTAGTTTTATATCTAATGAAGCTTTTTACGACTTCACGATTTTTGAATATATTTTCGTTATAATTTTTTGCACCTCTGCTAAGTGTTTTAACTACTTAGGTTAAATTTGTTGTATGGACGAAATGTGCTAAATTTCTAAAATAAAAATTCATCACATGCATCACCATCTAAAATAATAAAAGAGTTATCAATGTAGTGTCGGTTCTACGTTTTTGTTTATTTTTTTGTTTAATCTCAAACTTATAAATATTACTTTAAAAACAAATCACTTGCATCTTCAAGCAACTTGGTGTCGTTGTTCTAAGCCAATTAAAAAAAGAACTTTTTACAATAAAATCCAATCTCCTTCGCTGTCAAATTAAAAAAATACTTAATTTTATCTATTACTTAAATATAAAAGCACAATGTCTAATCTTCTTACGTGGCTCTTTCCTTGACTGTCATTAACCGATCTCTCACTTCTTAGCTCTCGGTATTATTTTTAATAATAAAATACTGCTAATTTTCCCACGTTTGCACTCCTGCATATTTTTCTCACATACCAGTTATCTCTCCGCCTTCATTTTCAATGATAAAATACTGCTATTTTCCCACGTCTTCCCTCTCTCGCATATAATCCTCATAGTTATCTCTCCTCCTTTGTGAAACCACTCCAGAAAATATCGTTCTCTCTCATCTTCCACATTTGGCCTTCATTTCTACTATGTAGTGCTATTATCACAATATCCACAATCTTACACTGTCCAACACACTTATGGTTTCCTTAATCCCCAAAATTATGTGTCACTGAAGGAAAAATTGGGAGTTTGCCAAAATTCACAGATCTTCTTCTATCATGAACTCAATCGACTACTATCCTGATGGAATCGACTATTGGTAAATTGCAAATACAATATCAATTTGTAAGTTTTTGTTTATTTCGCAAATCTGTTTGTGTTCCCAATTTCTTAATAACCATTTTGTTTCCAAATTACGATTCATCGATCAATCTTTTATTTCCTCTCATCGCAAAAACTCTTCACTAACCTCCCTCAACCTGTTCAAAGATGAGGACTGTGTGCATAGCTGTACGTAACTCTATTATTTATAACTATTAAACTTTGTTGTTCCCAGACTGTATTTATGTTGGACCCTTAGTTTACTTTGAACAACGACTTCATATACGTATTCTGTTCAATGTTGGTAGCATTTGCATACCAGTATTTGGGGTAGAGTTTTGTTGTAACGCTTAAAAAAAGTGTGACTGCATATTGAACTCTGTACCTGTAGTAAGATCAGTTTTCTACATCAATTTTCAACTGCATCATCACTGTGTTGTAGTTTGCTTAAGGAAAATTCATATATGCATGTCACTGAAAGCAAACATATCACCAAAAATGGTTGGAATCAAAATTTTGAATAATTATTTTGATGTTTTTACTAACTAATCATGTTTAGGCAGTCATTATTGCCTATTAGTTATTCTACTGCAGTTTCTTATGTTCATTAACCACTTTATACTTAGATATGCATGTTTATGACCGCCTTATTCACAATTAGATTTATCCTATATATTCAGTGATCGGTGTTACTATAAAAGTCCTACAGTTCGTGAATTCCATTTCTACCTCTATTCATGTTTGTAAAACAATGTCATACTGTTATCCTAGACCAACTTGCCACTGAAAAGCATAATATCAATATGCACGAAAGTACCCAATTATTAACTAAGATTAATTGCAATTGTGACCATTTCGTTCAACTACGCCATAGATATATTTTAGTAGATATATACGGTGATTACTTGATCTAATTAAGTACACAAAAAAATAAAAAAAATAAAAAAATAAAAAACTATATTTGCCAGATTTTAAGTTTGATACACACTTTTTTCCCTGTTCCACTCACCAGTTCTTCTCCCTAAATGTTAGTAATATTTTTAGTAATTTATACATTACCCCATTTTCATTATATATCAACTGTTTACCTGGCAGGATGATTATAATATCTTCTTGATAGTTTATAGATACTTTATATGTCTGCTAATCATCTAGCTGGATAACCATCCAACAGTAAGATTGCTTCTGGTACATATTACTGTTACGGGTAGTTCTTTTTCATTCACAATGCCGTTTAATTTTTGCCATATAAAACCATGTTTATTTCTTCTTAATGGTACAATTTCTAAAATTTCTACACTTACTCATTAAATTAGAATTTAACGCATTTTAAAATTGATTCGGGTGACAAAAGGAACAAAACAGTAGAATACGCTGTACTGATATCATGTCCAACGACCCAAATCCTCGGATCACGTAAAACGACATGGTTTGGCTGCTATAGACAACAGCTGTTAACCCATGCAAACGCATGTGTACACGTGTCTCGTGGGTGAAATATGGTATATGCCTAACTCATGCTACTGCATATTTCACTTACCTATAATTTTACTACATATCTACATGCTTTTAAAATCCTGTGGTTATCTTTAACTCATTGACTATGTAGCTTACGGTCTTTAATCGTTGAACTGTGACATAGGATTATGTTCTTCAAGTAACAGTTTACATATATAGTTTCATTACATGTATCCATCTCTCTCTATATGTATGTGTGTGTTTATATACATACGAGCAAGGATCGGCTCCCCTTACTTTTGCTACACGTCAAATCCCTCTGATTTCAACCACATGTTCTAATTAAAATAATATAGTTTCTCTCTATTGTCACTTCAGGAATTCTATTATTTAATACGTAACATATGGTTGAAATCAAGGGGCATTTAAGGAGTAGCAGAAGTTAGGGGGAGCCGATCCTTGCCATATACATATACATACATATACATACATACATATGTATATGTGCATACGTATACGTATATTCACCTATATATGTATATCTATACTTCAATTTGTACACATTCGTTAGACTGACATATAAATATTTTTGGGAAAGCAAAAAATTTGATAGTTACGGTGCGTAATTCTTTGCATCGACTACAATTGATTTAGTACTACAAGCCACTTACTACCACTTACTTTATCCTTTACCCGCTTTAAAAAATATGTTTGTGATTTTTTACTCAGTCTAATCATTTGTTTATGTCAATTTTCAGGTTGTTAGTTTTGTACAAAAGATTAAAACGTTGGGTGCACCGTTCATTTAGTCTACTGCAGATACGTTCAATAAAGTTACATATATAGTCTTCCGTAACTGTGGGAAATCATGGTGCGTAGCAGTTCACCGTTTGTCCATGTTCATCGCTATCAGGTATCAGTGACAACTATTACTTTTTTGTTAACATGTTACAACCCTTATTTGTGAATAACTAACTTTTTTCGTTGCCACAAAGTTGATGCATTTTTAAGTTTTTTTATCATGTTAAAATGCATGTCCCCCTTTTGGTCGTATTACTGAATTACTAATACTTTTGCTTGAACTATTTGTTCTTTAAATCGTACATTCAAAAAGAAAAGATTGAAGGTTTAATATGTCCGGTTAGCTATGTTCTCATTTCCACATAATTTTTAATCATCTGAATTTTATGTCATGTTCAGTGTCTAAATGTTCTATTCGTAGGTTTGATGTTCTTACCACATCCGGTACTACATACTGGGACAAAGTTTTTATAATAAATGAAAGGTCATGACGACTTCATTTAGAAAATATAAGAATAAAGTTTTAATTTGGATCTTCATGTAAATACCGACGTTTCATTATGTATGTTCAATCTTATTGACTGCATTTGCTGAACGTGACACCGAAAACGATTTTGGAACTGTGGTGGGTGTTAACATGAGGTTCTTTAAACATGACAATCGAGTATTGGTCATATTTCTAATGAAAATGTATGAAGTTAAAGTTAGTGTTAGTCCTTTATAGTTATGTAACATACTAAAGTTGGTTAAGATAGTGGTAACACAGAAGTTCTTAGTCAGTGTAACAAAAAAATGTAAATTGGTGTTAAAAAAATGATGTAATCTGACATAGAAATGCAACATTTTTGTTGATAGAAAACTATTAAAGAAGTCATTGGCCAGTTTCAAATCCATATTATTTACTGTAAATAGTACCACATAGTTTTTTCAGTGTACAGAAACAGATATACTAATAACAATCCAACCGCATTGTTCCAATGCAACAACGTATAATATATTATAAATAGAACTGCATAAATTTATTAAATTACTCCAAGTTCACCTTGATTGATAATATGGTTAACAAACATAGAAAGAATAACTCGCTAGATGGTAAATATCTTGGTATAAAACTTGATGAACTCGGTAGTTGATAAACTTCTACACAACTGAGCCAAACACAATATTGCACTGTCGAATGAACATGTATATAGTCAACATCAAGATCTATACTAACTTTATTGAATGGTAGATATGAAATAAAAGGATTGCTCCAATATATGAATAGCACATTGGTAAAGGTGTAAACCACTAATCAAACCACTAACATAGAAATTTCATTTTGACTTTGTACCATGATAACTTTTTCCATGTAGTAGTGCCATGTACACCATGGAATGATGGAAGGCCTAAAAAGTGAAAGGTATGCAACACAATGAATAACCTGTAAAGTTTAAAGATCCTCATACATTAGCTTTTGGACATGCTTTTAACAACTGTCGTATGATGAAATCAGTGTGCCCTATCATTTATTAGTATCAAACCATGCTATCTAAACTTTTCAGTTTCTTTTTTTATCCATTCTTTTTAAAATTAAAGTTTTTACTACTGGAAATTCTATTTTTCCAAAGCATAAATCGAGGTTCTGAACACTTATAATGCTAGAGTATGTTGTCTACAATTTTTAGTTATAACTATAGATGTTGGAGAGCTAATTAGTCGGTGAACAATATTGTATAAGTTGAACTGGTTTGTTTATATATCTTGCAAGTAAACATTGATCAAGTTAAGTTTGAACTTACAATCAATTTAACTGCACATTAACAATAGTAACAACTTCGTTTATAATAGTGCCTACCATGAGATCACTAGAAATCTATGTAGCACCTCATACAAAATAAATTACATAACACTACAAATAAAGACAGTTCAACCTAACCATTTCCCGTGTGCGCAGCATGTGGTGCACAATTACTAGATTGTTGGATTACTCAAAAACTCTAGATTTGAGCATTTTAGTTTGCTTTTAGCCTACATATATATACATAATAAATCAATCAATCAATTTTTAAATAGATGACATATTTTTAATTTAATTTATATGATATTTCCATAAAGATTTACCCGTGTGCGAAGCACGGGTTCCAACCTAGTGTTTATCGATGGAGCGCACCAAATCAGAAAATGTTGGAATCAAGTAATTAACTTCCACATTGCCTGTTGACTTCCTCAAATAAAGGACCAATTGAACGATAGCTGAAAACAATTAAAAGACAAAAGGAACCATCGCTATAATTGAGTGATCAATTAAAATGAAGAAAAATTAAATATCAATGTAAAAAATTTATCTTAAAGTTGGATTGAGACGACCTAAAAAAATATTAATACCAAATTTAAAATACATCAATAATTTTGTTATTATTATTACTATTATTATTATTAATTATAAGAAAGTTAACCTCTTTTGTTTAGACAACCTATGACTTAATTATTATTATTTTAATGAAGTTACCTTGAAAGATTATAATAAAAATATAAATAATTTTACCATGCAATTTTTAATACAGTGAATAGTGTACATTGCATAGTTATCAATTTACAAAAAGAAAATAGAATTCTCCGTCCCAAAATCCACATCTTTTATTCACTCTTCATTAATTGAGCAATTAATGTTGATTAATAATGTATATACTAATAGAAACAAAGATAGAACGATTTTGAAGACAATAGGTCCCCATACATGCAAGTATCATTTAGCTACATTATTATCTTCCAAAATTAACCTAATGCGTCCAGCTAAGAGCATTACTACCAGAGTAAATCGACGTTAAAATGGGGTTGATCCCTGCTTTCGTTCTTCCCAGCAGCATAAATTCGAGTGTGGGGAGGAACGGGAAGTGGGGATTGCCCCCTTTTTTTTTAAAGCAACGATCGCTAAACGGTTTTCTGTAACTCGTTTAAGCGCTAAACGGTTTTCAGAAAACCATTTAAAGCTTAAATGATTTACAAAAAACCGTTTAAACGAGAGGGGTTTTAGAACCCCGTTTAAGTTTATTTATTTATTTTTATGTTTTTTTAAGTTTGTTTCTGGTTTCTTTTAGTTTTGAATATTTTTAAATTTTATTGTTCATCTTTTGTTAAGGTATATATTTTATTTTTTAATTTGTTTATTTATATATATATGTGTTTGTTTTGTAAATTTTTAATGTGTATTCATCGAAGTTGATAAAATAACAATAACCATAAAAAATATTCTTTCAATAATCCAGAAAAAAAACACAAACTAATAGCCAAATTTGGCTTGAGTCATAATCCAAAAACCACACTACAAACACAAACATTAAAAATCAAAGCCAACCGTTGAAATTATAATAAGAAAACAACACTCTTGAAACAACACCGTAGAATTCATCTACATCCCAAAACTACCCTCTTCTTCTTGATACCTAAGTTGTTAAGCTCTTAAAATGTTACGTTTTTTGGCCAAGACGTACTCTAGAAACTCTACAGTTAGATGAGAAACATTGTTTGCTAGATACTCTTCCTCTTCCTTTTCCTTCAAACGTCTTTCATGTGCCTTTTTCAATTCAATTATTTCACGTAGAGCTCTAGTTCTATCTGCATCTTGTTGAACCTGCAATTCCATGAGCCTTAGCTTCTGCTCTTTCAGCTTCAAACGTTCTTCTTTTTTCGAGGCAGATGCAATTGAAATATCACTTAGTACCAAAGTTAGCCTATCACTAGCCATTGCTAAGTCGCTTGCCTCCTTGCTTCTCAACAAGGATCTCTTGCTTGATTTATTCCTTCGAGCCGAGTATCAACTCCACCATAAATCATTCCCGAAGTCGGAGTCAGTGGACTGCTACTATTCCCCTCTCTGTCTACTATCATGGGTGAATCGTTTGAATTGCCAGGGGATGAATCCATCGAGAGTCTTGAAGCTACATTTCTTAAATTTGATGCTTCGGTATCTCCTAGTTCCACATCATCTGGTTCAGTTAGAGTGGCCCAATGCGGTTTCGTTGAGAGAATTTCAAATGCTTCATGAGCAATGAAATTGCAATCATAAGTATCATGATATATCTTATCGTAATCGTCTTTCAAGTCTCTAAAAGATTGTCCACTTCTCGGTCTATCCCCTCTTTGTGCTATTATACATTTGTATTTGGTACACATACCATTCAGGTTATACCATACCATCTTTGTGCTTTCAAATGTTCTCCTTGTTTGGTATTCCGGATCCTCGTTGTATATCTCATTTACCCTCAGATAGAAAAACTTCCCAATAGATCGATCCGATGGAACAGATGCTTTTACCCATGCGTTGGCCAGCACCTTATAGTCATGTGCTTTCCACGTCTTACCACTACCATTGCTTGCGTCCACGGAATCTTCACCTTGAGAATCCTTGGGTTTTCGTTTATTGTAAGCTCGTTTTACCTTGCATTGCCCTTTGTCACTTGTAATTGCTGCTGAAGAGGTCTCTTGGGTTGTAACCGAAGGAGGAATCATGGGTTGTGAACCAAAGATGTTGTGGTTTAGAGGAATTTGATTGTACAAGGTACCATACTGCTGTGCGAAGTTAAATTGGTTAAGGTACCGACTTTGTTGTGGAGTTAGAAATTGAGATGGAATCATTGGTGGAGCTTCGGATTGTGATAGTAAACTTGTAAAATTTGTGAGATTATCATCATACAAGTCAGAGATATTGTTGTCGTTTGAGTTGGCTATTACTGTGTTTGTAATTTTGATGTAGTAGAGATAAATTTTTCCAAGTAAGAAGCATTTACCAGTTGTACACCATATATATGGAAAAAATGATGCAACTTGCTTTGTAAATTAAATGGTCTTCTCACCTCATTTCTGTAGTGTCTTGACTTATCACTTTTTTTCTACAGTGTATAATCTTATCACTTGTTTTCTGCATTGTATAGTCTAATCACTTGTTTTCTGCATTATATAGTCTTATAGGCTATACAATTCAAAATGATAACAGTGTTCATCTTTATTGGTTATTGTGAGTCTTTATTTGTTGTCTTCGATGTGTAGTCTGATCACTTGTTTTCTTTTTTGTATAGTCTTCAGTGTTCATCTTTATAGGTTATTGTGAAAATATTGTTAAACTTTATCGATTGTTGTGCTTACAGTGATTTTCTTTATCGTTTATCGTGAATATAATGTTCAACTTTATTGGTTGTTGTGGTAACTTTGTTGTGGAGTTTGTTTGTAACATCCTGGTATTTTCAACCATTCGCATCCGCACATGTCGGACTTGAATTGCTCAAAATTTCAGATTGTTAATTTATATTTGACAAAACTCGGCATATACAGTAAATAAAATAATCACAGAATCACAGACACAGAGTAATACAACAATAAGCAGTGGAAACAAATGAATAGTAGTTCATGAAGCTACTATATATATATATAACAAAGTTAAAACAAGATACAACAAAAGTCTCGAATACATAGAAGTCTCAATACAATAGTCTATAACAAAAATCTGAATATATCACTGGAGTCAACCGAATAACTAAAAGCTGAATAGATAGATGAATCTGCAAGCAAAGCTCCATCTCCAAAGGTGAGTCTCTAACGCAGTGACACTCAGTCTGACCCGAGCGTAAAGCAAAACACAAAACACTCGAGTCAGGATTAACATTCTTATATCAATAAATCCAACTGAAGTGAAATATCAACTGAAATACAAGTAACTTAAAGGATGTTTGGGACAATCATTCTCTAAGGATCCGTGTAACTATCTACTATGTAGTAATATATGCTATTATAATAATGTCTAAAGTAAAGTAAACTATTAAAATAGCGTTAAGGCATTACCCATATCCCCCTTAACACATTTTATAGTGCCAATAGTCTATACAGTACCGTAATACCTCCTGATCGGGAGGCTACCAGAGGATACTCCATAGGTACGACACAAAACAAACTTGTAGTGGTCTCGATATGGTAGGTGACACGGCACAACTAGGTAATGCCAGGGTAGATATACAATTACACTTTCGGGCTGGTGGTACGCATAGCCGCAACTACCGCCCACCTCGAGCCACACTCCCAAATCAAAGGCGTGCACCAAATCAATCATAAAGTAATAGAATGTCAATCGAAGAAGTGTGTCCGATCGGAGGAGCTACCTCACTTGGCCCGTCGATTGCTCCTGTTTTAGCCACCTTAAGCTAACTCACGGGAGTCAGGTCCATGTATATACCTCAAATAGAACGTCACAACCATCCTACTTTATTCTGGAATCTCCACTGCGTACACGGTTGTTAAAGTGGTTTTCGGTATTGGCAGAGAGTATGACAATAACCGATCCCGGTCTCTTTAACAACCAAACGTTATTACAACACCGTGGTCATTTCAAAATAGTTTATACTTCAAAACCAGAATATCATTTCCATTTCAAAACCATATCAATACGATATCAGTTCACTTAAAATATATTCATTTCCAAAAATCATATCACTTTCCAAAGTTATAACGCTTTCGAAATCATAAGTCTTTAAAAATCAAAACACTTTGGAAATCAAAACCTTGAAATTCATAACACTTTGAAATCATAGCTTTGAAATCATAACATTTTGAAATCATAACATTTTGAAATCCATAACACTCCTTTTAAACAGTTTAGATATTAAAAATAGTATATATATATATATTAAAATAGTTATAAATAGAATATTTAATATAATAAAATAATTTTTATATAAAATAGTTATAAATTAAATAGTTTATATAAATTAAAATAGTTCATAAAATAAAATAGTTTATATAAATTAAAATAGGTAATAAAATAAAATAGTATATATAAATAAAATAGTTTTATATTAAAATAGTTTATATATATATTAAAATAATTAGTATATTAATAATAGCTTTATATTAAAATAATTTATAAAGTGAAATATTTATACATATACATTTAAAATACTTTATATAATAAATAGTTCCCTCAAAGCTCACAAATCGATTTAAATCAATTCAAATTCAAAATTCAATTTAATTCATTCTCAATTCATCAATTTCAATTCAATTCAGTTCTTAGTAAACCATTTCAAATTATATCGATTTCAAATACAGATTTAAACCATAAAATATACCATTTCAATTTCAATATATTTCAAAGCTTTAAATATTCAACATTTCAAATCTAAATTTGATAATTTCATTTATATCTCGATTTAACTTCATTATTATATAGATTTGAAATATTCACTTAATAAAATCCAATATCATTTAAATAAGCCTCAAATTTCAATAAATTAAGTATTTTCTTCAATTTATTTAAACTTGAAATATTCATTTAATTACCTTAAATCAAAATCAAGTTATACAATCATATCTTTAAAATCTCAAATTTAATAAATCTCAAATCAAACTTATTTGATTATAATTCTTAAATAAATACAATTCAAACCAACTTATATTTCTAGTTCCAACCTTAATTTATTAAAAATTATTATAAAATCTATATTTGAAATACAATTTTAAAATAAATCTTAAACATATTATTAAATTTATTTGCACATTAAATCTCTCTCTATATATATATTTTAAGAATAGTAAAATTATAAGTAAATTCTTAAAATTTATAATTTCAAAATTAACTTATAAACAATAAATTTTCAAAACATATAAATTTAAAAATCTAAAATTTAAAACCTTTATAAAAATAACCTTTATATATATATATATATATTATTTAAAAATGATATTTATTAAAGACTATATATATTTCCTTTTTAAAACTTTGGAAATCATTTCAAAAATATGTATATAGACCAACGGTGTCTGTATATAATTTTCTATCCTATGGTCAAGTGATACGGATATTTATCATTTCAATCCGCAATTTAAATATATACTGGTATATATCTTTTCAACCCACAATCCCAAATTCAATTCAATGAAAATAGCTTGGGTTTATCATTTCAACCCATAACGATTTCCTCTTACTCTACAGATCGTTCGGGTATGTATCATTTCAACCCGTAGGGAATTCTATACTAACAGTGAACTTGCAGAGTGAAAACAGATATGATAATAATATAACAGGCATATATCATCAATAAAAATAACAGACAATGGTGTGAGATGTCACAGGTGAACAGATACAGATAATAGCATATATATAGCAATGCAAATAACTAGCAGCATCATATTTCAATTGTCGTTTTAATTGAAATAAAATTTAATAAATATAAAAACGTTAATCGTGAGTGATTGCTCACCTTTCGAGGCTAGATAGATTTGACAAAGAAATGAGCTACGAATTCCAAAGCATCGCTAGATGGACACGATTTGACTAACAAAACTGATAGATAAGGAATCGATGAAATCAAATTAGAACAGGATCGATGAAGATAATTGGTATAAGTGAACTTATATATATAACTATATATACTATATATATAATCATATTCTAAATTCAAAAACATATGTTAAATTAGATATATACATGTATTTCAAAATCCATTGTTTTAAATAAAACACATATAATAAAAACAAACATATCTACATAATATAATTTGAAATAAATACATACATATATATATATATATACTTTCTAAACTATTAATATAAATGTAAGTATAACATATTATATAAATATATATATATTTTTCAAAAATACTAATATAACATGTATATATATGAACAAACAAATTTTTATATAACTTCATAAGTTTTACAAATATGAAAAATAAGTCATATGCACTACATCTATGAACATCAGCTTATATATAAAATAATCTATTATTAATTTAAGCATCAAAACTTAACAGTATAACGTATATATATAAATCAACATCACTATATTATAAAATTAGCCTATATATATACACACTATACAACATAAAATATTGTTTTCATATTAACTATCAGACCAACTAAAGCAAAGTATATACAATCTATATATATAATATATATAAACTAAACCCAACAGAATAGTGATAAGTTTATACAGACATATATATATATATATATATCTCAGGGTACACAAAACCTATACAAACTAGAATATAATATACGGCTTACATAACTATATACATATATAACAATCATAGACACAAATTTCATATATACTAATATATAAATAAACTACATATAACCTGATCTGCGTAAACTAATATAACTAGTATATACACCGCATATAGAACTAGTATATAAACATATCTGTTATAAACTTAAAGTAAACTTCTATATATCTAACTATTATAAAATATACATAAATATAACTTATATAAACTTATAAAATTAGTTTTAATATAAACACAGAGAACAACTACTAAACTTCATACAAACTATATTATATACCATTAAATATGTTAACTTACCTACCTGTACATTATAACCAGCTTATACTCTATACATATATATACAATTTAAACTTTTCATACATATGTATATACAAAGTGACAAAATATATACTGTATATAAAACTCAATATATAATACCTTTACAAATATTATATTCAGATGGATATATAACAATAAGCTACACCAACACCCTATACAACTCAAGTAAACCTATATATATAAATATATATGTTATATATAAGAAGTGAAGAAGGTTGCTTACTTGCTGTGGTCAGGAAACAAGGCAGCAACTAGGGAATGATGGCAAACCGGGTCGCGATGCATGCTGAAGGCCTGCGGCTGTGCAGTGAAAGTTTATGTATATATACTTTATATATATTGAGTTAGGTGATGGAAAGTGGGGATGGGAAACTCTGGGTGCGAGTCAGAGGTGGAGGAAGCGGTGGGTCGGCGTTGATGGAGGGTGGAGGTCGTGCTCGGCTGCCTAGCACGGCTGTTGGTTGTGAGGAAGATGAAAAGGGGAAGAGATATGAGCTGGCAAAATGTATTGGTAATATGCAGATCGCATATTTATTTTCTTTTGAAATGAAGAAGCCGAACAATCAATGGTACAAAGGTGATTCAGTAAAATGGCAAAAGTCACATTGATATCAGGGAAATTTAAAAGCCAATGGCTTTTAGTTTAAACAGTGGAATGTGAAATGGTGAAAGAAACCAAAAGACACAAACTGGTTATCGATACGGTTACCATTTACACAGATTCTGTTGCGTACCGGATTTCAAAACACAGAAGAATATACCGCAGAGACCAGCACGACGAGACGATCAAAACGGTATACAGATATTAGTGGTACGATCATCCTATCACAAGTCGATAATCGGTACCGAAAATGCTGCTAATTTGCTAAAAATAAGATAGATGGAGCAATAGCAGTCCAAATTTGACGAAATGAAATATGACATCTCACTCAGAAGATGATTTACAAATTTATTATATAAAATATTCAGGTTTGAAAAATATTTTATTATCATCAAATATTAACTGATTTAAATTTAAATAAAATTTCACAATAAAATAAACTATCATATTATCTGATGAAAATTTACTATTTGCTATGTTAAAGTAAACGTATTTCAAATATCAAGTTTTTATTTACAAATTTAATTATTTAAAATTTCACAAAAATTCAGTTAAATTACGTTATTAAAATCATTAAAATTTACGGGTCGTTACACTGTTTCTGTATAGTCTACAATGTTCATCTTTATTTGATATTTTGAAAATAGTGCTAAACTTTATCGTTTACAGTGATCTTCTTTATCATTTATCGTTTATCGTGAATATAATGTTTCAATTATTTATTGTTTCTTTTACTTTCTTATATATAAACGAATGCAACTTCATTTTGAGCCATAACAATTCAAAATGACATCTGAATCATGGGCTGCAGCGGATTACTTATTATTGATAAAGGCCTACATTCAAGCAGATACACTACACATGGAAGAAGAGATAGATCAAGATTTTTGGGTTACCCTTAATGAAAAGTACAACAGTCATTCAGATTGTAGATTAATATGGAGGGTTCTAGCCACAAGAAGTGCATTCTACACATTTAGTACATCATGTAGGAATTAACGCAAAATAATAGATGAGGTGAAAGAGGAGGATGTTTTCCAACTATCACGCTCGACGTACGACTCACGTTACTTTTTCGAATACCGTACAAACTTCGTAGGGCACGAAGCGTACGAGTTATGGTACAACTATATGTCATAATTTGAGTAACAACCTCATAGTGTTTGTTGAGGCTATTATCTATTTATCGCTATTTGTACGCTGCAATGTTTATTTGAGCTATTTATCGAAATATAAATCATTTTATTGAAACAACAAATTAAATTACTGGAAGTAAGGATATAATTGAATACACCATGTACTGTCGACAATTGCCAAACAGACACACACAAACCAATATTTTAATTTTTCCTTCTAATGGTTAGGCAATGAAGATGGTCTTTAAGTCTACTGATTTCATTCTGCCACCCAACAGATTGAGTTTGCAATATTGTAAGTTGATACGCTAGTTCATTTGCATAGTCAGCGGCTCGACGAGGAAACAGCTCGTCAATCCACTGCCAAAAGGTACACCCTGTTGGATAAACGTGGCATTTGAAATAACGACGACCAATGTTATTTCCTCTCGAAATAACATCTTCAACAGCAGCATATTCACAGTCACATATTACAATTGGTGAGTCAACTTCATGTTCGTTTTCCACTTGGTTGTTTTGATGTTGCCACGCAATGAAACGCGTATTTGCTGTCGACGTAGCCTTTCTTCGCGTCGTCTTTATTCCCGATTTTGTCTTCGAAGTTCTTTTTGCTCTCGTTCGTGCTCGTGTAAATCTTCGTAGTATCTTTCTTGCATTTTAATGTAGAAATCAATATCAATTTCCGGTGATGATGGGTTAAAGGGCATTGGGTGCTCCATGGGACATTCATAGTCGTACGATGTTGGAAGAGAAATGGGCATTGCTTTTACTGCAAATTGTAAGTTCACCGAACCTCTTTATATAGTGTGTGTGTGTGTGTGTATAAACACAGTGAATAATAAAATATGTATTGATATGACTAGTCAATCTCATTGTGGTAATAATTAAAGTGTTATGCATGGACACGGAACTGTTAGAATAGAACAAAACATAACATAGTGAGATGTGACTAAACAATAAATGACATTATAGATTTGACTAAACAATACAACACACATGACAACAACGCTAAAGTACTACAACAACAAAACAGTGCATTTAAAGAATGGATTACATCAGAGCATTCCTCTTTAGATACCATAAATGTTCAACCAGATCATCTTGTAGATTTTGATGTTTCTCTCTGGATCTTATTCTATGCAAGCGGCTTAAGAACGCCTCAATGGTTGCTGGATTTCTATCAGCATCAACCGTTGATGTGTTATCTGGATCATAACCTAAATAAGATGGAAACGTTCCTCTTTCTTCTTCGGTGATCATATTATATAGTATAATACATGCTCGCATCACGTTGCTCAAAACCTGTGGCTTAAACAATTTGATAGGGTTTTTTACAATGGCAAACCTTGCTCGCAACATGCTCTACGTCTTTCCTTGCCGCCTCCTGTCTTTTAGAAAAATATTTTTCTTTTCTATGTCCGGATCTGAAATTGTTTGGACGAGCATACTCCATGAAGAATACGTGCCATCTGCTAAGTAGTATCCCATATCATACGAATTTTCTGCAATACTAAAATTACATGCAGGTGCTTTTCCATGTGCAAGGTTCTTAAACAAATGTGATTGGTGTAAAACGTTAATATCAATCATGGAACCAGGACATTCAAAGAACGCATGCCGAAACTAAAGATCATGTGAGGCAACTACTTCAAGTATCATTGTCGCTTTGGGATAATGTCCAACAAACTGACCATGCCACGCCGTGGGGCAATTTTTCCATTCCCAGTGCATACAGTCAAGACTACCTAACATTCCAGGAAAACCTCTTTTGGCTCCTAACTTTTTTAGTTTGTTGACATCGCTTTGTGTTGGAGATTGCAAATATTACTCACCATATAATTCAATGATAGCTACACTGAACCTTTCTAGACTTAAACTAATTGTACTCTCACCCATTCAGACTACCTCATCAAATGCATCCGGAGCTATCCCATATGCTATAACACGTAAAGCACCTATGATTTTTTGATATGGTGAACATCCTAATGTTCCAGCATTATTACGTTTTTGAACAAAATAATCATCATGTTCGATAACTCCATTAAAAATACGCATAAACATATTCTTACTCATACGAAAGCAACAAAGAACATCTTCATGGCCGTAAGTACAAGGGGTGTTGAAATAATCTTTAAGTAACCTAGTTGTACCTGCTTTATGATCCCGCATCTTCCTTTTGTCTATACGGCCATACACACTACCACCACGAGTACCACTAGAGGATCCTTCCATTAAGAATTTTTGCACCATTCCTAGTCGAACGATAACAGCTTGCATCATTAGCTCTAACTCATTGCTATCAGTCATACTGTCCGATGATAATTGTAGAAAATCTCTTTGTCTAAACAGTTCGTCTCCTTCATCCGTATCAGTTTGACTTTCCTCCGTACCATTATGGCTATTGATGTTTGAACCATTGATCACCAGATTCTCATCAAAAACTTCATCATCGTTACAACTGTTATGCGACATTTTTTTGTACAAATCAATTGAATGATATTATTATACGAAGAATTTAAAGTATAAAATATAGCCTTTTTATAGCTGTTGGGACAATTGAGATCCGTTTTTATGATCGTTGCAAACCTGAAATTCAACGGCTATAAATTTTAATTATATTTTAATCTTCGATAGCGGTTTGATTCTTTAACGGTCATATTCTTTAACGGCTATAAATTTTAATTATATTTTAAACTTCTTTAATGGCCATATTCAATCTAAGTATTTTGATTCTTTTTTATTTTAATTATTCATTCATAGTTGGATTCAAAGTTAATGTTTTTGAAATGTTTACTGTGGGTTAAATATATTTTTTTGATTATAAATATATTTTTTAGATTTTTAAGAGGTTTTAATACTAAACGGGAATCAAAAATCCATTTTGACCTAAACGGTAAACAGAACACCTTTTAGGGCTTAAACGGTATTCTGATTACCATTTAGTGGTTACCGTTTAACCACTAAATGGTAAACAATTTACCATTTAGGGACAGAATTAATATTTTTTTATATGAACAGAAGTCAGCAAACATGCATACATGCATACAGACATACATGCACTGCAATCAGACTTCTAAACTAGCATTCAAACATACAGCCAAGCATATATATAGGCATTCATACATTAATATAGCTCCATCACCTAATTCCAGTGGTTTTTAAACATACAACACCATTTAATCATACAACACATTTTCAATGTTTTTTAAAGCTCCATCAGCAAATTCAAACTCACTTACAAGTCCTCCAAACCGGGAATGCTCTTCCCACTTTTGCTCGATTTACTTATCCCTTTAAAAATTATCCCTTTCACCTTGCTCACAATTCCACCGCTCTTCTTTTTTCCTTTATCTACACTCTTACCTTGGTTGGAACCTGCAAAAATTAATTTATTCAGAAGAAGACTATAAAATTGAGTTTTTAAATATAAATTAAAATTATACCCAAAGTGAATGAAGAAGTGGTTGGACCTTTGATGTTAACCTCATATCTATTTGTAGGCACAGGACATGCTACGCCTCCGTGATCGTCGTCATCATCGGAGCTATCTTCATCCTCCCCTTCCTCCTCCTCCTCCTCTTCCTCTTCTTCTTCATTCCCATCATCATCATTGTCTTCATCTTTGTCACCATATTGCATTTGGTGGATAGTCTTTCGTTTTTTATGAAGTTTTGATCGACTTGTTAATTTAGTGCCAAGAAGGTTCCCTGATAATCTCCATATTATGTGCAAATGTGATGACCAAACTCCATAGTTGTAAACTATTAAGTACATAAATGTAAAACGTGTATTGAATAATAAATTAATAACTTACAAAGTCATCTGCTATTGTATTTATCATATTCAATCCTTCTTCGTAGTACTGTGATTCTTGAAGAGCTAACTGCCGCATACCCATGTTCATCTCCCATAAACTATTGAGGGTGTACTGCGGCAGAACCGGAGATATATCAGGCAAATGGGGAATGGGTAGTGGATTTCGCCATGTCCATTGCATATTCCATCCAAGATCCCCTGTCCAATCTGCTTGCTGCGGTTGTGGATAAAACTGTGATGCATAATTCACCTCTGAAGACGTGACGATGAGGGCTTGAATCCCTGCCTTCAAAGCAGAAGGCCCAAAAAAATCCATATTCCCTATACGCACTGCAGTATCTAGTAATGGACCAACGTCTTTACCAATTGACTTACAATACGTGTTGTAGTCCATGTCTTGGCCTTGATAGATATATTGTTGGCAGTCATCTTGGTATAGTTCTTGTTGCATCTCCGCATAAGTTGCATGTGTCATCCTACGTGTCATGTGCAAGGGAGAATCTAAAGGGATAGTTGCCCATCCAGTCAACTACCACAAGCACCTCTCTCCTAGAAACAACTAATAAAAATCTCCTTGGGGAACAAGCAGAGGCAACCATTTCATTGATAAGGTTCGTGCATGTACAACCTCATCAAAAGTAAATGCGACTGAATTGTGCGAAGGATTCCAATTTATATGACTGGCATGTCGATGATCAATATGATAACGCGTGCTAGAAAACAGATGGGCTGAAGTATCATGTGCTATGAGTATGTTTTTTTTCTCCTACGCTTTCGATCTTAGGTAAGCTGCTTCACATATTCTTTTACGATATAACCAAAAACCGTCATATACTCAAAGAACCAATACTGCAAATCACAAAATTACCATATTAAGCAATGGAATAATTAAATAGTAAAGATAAATTATTTCATGTGTATTATAAATTAATATACCTGCAACTGCTCGACAAAGCCGATGAGACGACCTCCCTTAATTATAACTAAGTCCAAGCTCTGGTATAGATAACCCATAATTGTCGAAACCCAATCAAGCTGTTGAGCTAGGTCCAAATCCAGTATGGACTACAAGTACCCAAGACTAATCGTGTCATTTGTTGTCTAAAAAAGTCCTCATCATGTATAACACAACTATTCAGACAATATGATCGAGATTATTGACATTAGCCCCTATGTAGTCATCACCAAAGTACTTAACAAGATGAAATACGACAACGTTTCCAATCTTAATATCTTTCACAACAAGAAGTGGTAAAAATTAACTAGCATTGGCGAATGGACTCGAACTCTCATTATACGGTATACTTAGTGTGTTCCAACGGATATGGATGTCAACATCGTAAAATCTAAGGGTGTAAAGCCAATCTTCGCACTAGGAAATAAAATGTATGCGTAGTCAGCCACCATCGCTCAACTATAGCATATATGCATCTATTATTGGAGTTTTTCTACTCGATATCCATACATCTACCAAATATTTTCAACACTAGATCTCTAATTTGAGGATGAACATTAAGTTTTTTCAACCATTTCAACATAGTTGTGAATGCTCCATAACATCTCATTCTACCATGATTCTATTTATAAAACTGTATAATATAAATTATTTGTACATATAAAGGAATTAATTCTTTACCACTATGAAACAAAAAAGATATATACCATGAGCTCTTTCCCTTCGTTGTAAATATTATGAACCCCTTCTTGAAGACTCGTGACCGATCTAAACGGAAATGTCGGTGAAATCGTGTTGTCTATACCGACTCCATATCCACCATCGTCGCCACTGAAAGCCCTTCGATTCCTCCTCGGCGTTTTTCTTCTATGAATAATGGATGCAGGGCTAGATCCTTCAACGTTTTCACCTTCCATCTTCAAAAATCAACCAAATTAACAAACCCTAAAATTTGGGAATTTTGTAATTGTGGGATTTAATTACATAAATTGATTGTATAAATGAGGAGATAGGCTAGAAGATTGATTCTATGTGACTAAATATGATTGTAGATGAAATTTTGATAGGTTTAAAAATTTTAGAAGTTGATGCTACCTTTAAACTCAAAGAGTTTTTACAGTGACCGAATGTCACTGTAAAAACTCTCTCGAGTTAAATTTTTTTTTTTGCATGTTCTAAACAGTTTTTTGAAAACCGTTTAGGTAAGAAAACTGTTTAATACCATTTTTTTAATAAAAAAACAAATCGCTCCACACTCGCTACTGACTAAGTCAGGATTTCTCCCATTTAATTTTTTCAAACCACTGATAAAATTCCTCCTCCTTCTCGAAATGCTCTAAGTGTTCACAACTCTTCACACAATCAGAGAAAGGCTTTCAGTGTAAAAATATTGCGTGATAATTGGCTTATCACATCAGAAAAGAGAAAAACTGGACTATGGATGAAAATTAGGAGATAACGAAAAAAACATCCCTCGAATACTTTTTATTTCCAAAAATAAAAGTTTCCTTTTCCACTAAAAATTTAACGGCAACTTATTCGAAGTGGTACGTTTAACTTTGGCAATTCAAAATTAATGCAGAAACTTCCAAGGCTTGCAAAACTAGAATCCCATTTTCCAAACCAAATGCAACAGATTAACCTTCAACTGGCATGTTTGATAGCATTAGAATTGTATTTCTAAATGTCAGTTAAAAGTGTTTGTATAGGATTTGAATAGGTGATAAACTTGATCTACAAAATGATTCAGCTTTTTTTCTAAAACGGATTTTCTTCACTGCGATAGAATAAACAAAAAATGAGTTAACAATTTATTTATCGCTTTACTTAAAAGATATATTTAGATCTAAATTTTGGCAGAGACTTTGAATGAAATAGAGAAACGAATTTACGCCATACATGAAATCCTAAAAATTGAAAGGGTTAAGGTTATCAAGTAGATCAACCAATTCAAAAGACAGAAGATAGATCATAGTCAGAACCATTAGCAACCAAAAGTTGTATCAACAATTACACAGAAATGCATTCAATTCAGTCTGCATCATGGTCGGGTCTTTCAGGTCCACATCATTTGGTTCATGTTCGCATATTTAACTATATAATATTTTCAGTCGAATAAAATTTACAAACCGAACATAGATTGCTATAGAAAAATTATTAAAATAAATATAGATTATTATGAAAAGAAAAAAAATGAAATGGAAGGAGCTCAGAGAATAAAAATGGGTAATAGTCGCTTTTCATCAACATCAGAATGGTGCATGACTGTTTCTCTCGTCATCGCTCTCGTTTTTTTGAAACAACAAATTAAATTACTAGAAGTAGGGATATAATTGGATACACCATGTACTGTCGACAATTGCCAAACAGACACACACGAACCGATATTTTAATTTTGCCTTCTAATGGTTAGGCAATGAAGATGGTCGCTAAGTCTACTGATTTCATTCTACCACCCAACAGATTGAGTTTGCAACATTGTAAGTTGATAGGCTAGTTCATTTGCATAGTCAGCGGCTCGACAAGGAAACAGCTCGTTAATCCACTGCCAAAAGGCACACCCTGTTGGATAAACGTGGCATTTGAAATAAGGACGACCAATGTTATTTCCTCTTGAAATAACATCTTCAACAGCGGCATATTCAAAGTCACATATTACAATTGGTGAGTCAACTTCCTGTTCGTTTTCCACTTGGTTGTTTTGATGTTGCCATGCAATGAAACGCGTATTTGCTGTCGACGTAGTCTTTCTTCGCAGCGTCTTTGTTCCCGATTTTGTCTTCGAAGTTCTTTTTGCTCTCGTTCGTGCTTGTGCAAATCTTCGTAGTGTCTTTCTTGCATTTTAATGTAGAAATAAATATCAATTTCCGATGATGATGGGTTAAAGGGCATTGGGTGCTCCATGGGACCTTCATAGTCGTACGATGTTGGAAGAGAAATAGGCATTGCTTTTACTGCAAATTGTAAGTTCATCGAACCTCTTTATATAGTGTGTGTGTGTGTGTATAAACACAGTGAATAATAAAATATGTATTGAAATGACTAGTCAATGTCATTGTGGTAATAATTAAAGTGTTATGCATGGACACAGAACTGTTAGAACAGAACAAAACATAACATAGTGAGATGTGACTAAACAATAAATGACATTATAGATTTGACTAAACAATACAGCACACATGACAACAACGCTAAAGTACTACAACAACAAAACAGTGCATTTAAAGAATGGATTACATCAGAGCATTCCCCTTTAGATACCATAAATGTTCAACCAGATCATCTTGTAGATTTTGATGTTTCACTCTGGATCTTATTCTACGCAAGCGGCTTAAGAACGCCTCAATGGTTGCTGGATTTCTATCAGCACCAACCATTGTTGTGTTATCTGGATCATAACCTAAATAAGATGGAAACGTTCCTCTTTCTTCTTCAGTGATCATATTATATAGTATAATACATGCTCGCATCACGTTGCTCAAAACCTGTGGCTTAAACAATTTGATAGGGTTTTTTACAATGGCAAACCTTGCTTGCAACACGCTCTACGTCTTTCCTCGCCGCCTCCTGTCTTTTAGAAAAATATTTTTCTTTTCTGTGTCCGAATCTGAAATTGTTTGGACGAGCATACTCCACGAAGAATACGTGCCATCTGCTAAGTAGTATCCCATGTCATACGAATTTTCTGCAATACTAAAATTACATGCAGGTGCTTTTCCATGTGCAAGGTTCTTAAACAAACGTGATTGGTGTAAAACGTTAATATCGTTTATGGAACCAGGACATCCGAAGAACGCATGCCAAAACCAAAGATCATGTGAGGCAACTACTTCAAGTATCATTGTCGCTTTGGGATAATGTCCAACAAACTGACCATGCCACGCCGTGGGGCAATTTTTCCATTCCCAGTGCATACAGTCAAGACTACCTAACATTCCAGGAAAACCTCTTTTGGCTCCTAACTTTTTTAGTTTGTTGACATCGCTTTGTGTTGGAGATTGCAAATATTCCTCACTATATAATTCAATGATAGCTACACAGAACCTTTCTAGACTTAAACTAATTGTACTCTCACCCATTCAGACTACCTCATCAAATGCATCCGGAGCTATCCCATACGTTATAACACGTAAAGCACCTATGATTTTTTGATATGGTGAACATCCTAATGTTCCAACATTAGTACGTTTTTGAAAAAAATAATCATCATGTTCGATAACTCCATTAAAAATACACATAAACATATTCTTACTCATACGAAAGCAACAAAGAACATCTTCATGGCCGTAAGTACAAGGGGTGTTGAAATAATCTTTAAGTAACCTAGCTGTACCTGCTTTATGATCCCGCATCTTCCTTTGGTCTATACGGCCATACACACTACCACCACGAGTACCACTAGAGGATCCTTCCATTAAGAATTTTTGCACCATTCCTTGTTGAACGATAACAGCTTGCATCATTAGCTCTAACTCATCGCTATCAGTCATATTGTCCGATGATAATTGCAGAAAATCTCTTTGTCTAAATAGTTCGTCTCCTTCATCGGAATCAGTTTGACTTTCCTCCGTACCATTATGGCTATTGCTATTTGAACCATTGATCACCAGATTCTCATCAAAAACTTCATCATCGTTACAACTGTTATGCGACATTTTTTTTTGTACAAATCAATTGAATGAAATTATTATACGAAGAATTTGAAGTATAAAATATAGCCTTTTTATAGCTGTTGGAACAATTGAGATCCGTTTTTATGACCGTTGCAAACCTAGAATTCAACGGCTATAAATTTTAATTATATTTTAACCTTCGATAGCTGTTTGATTCTTTAACGGTCATATACTTTAACGGCTATAAATTTTAATTATATTTTAAACTTCTTTAATGGCCATATTCAATCTAAGTATTTTGATTCTTTTTTATTTTAATTATTCATTCATAGTTGGATTCAAAGTTAATGTTATTGAAATGTTTACTGTGGGTTAAATATTTTATTTTGATTTATAAATATTTTTTTTAGATTTTTAAGAGGTTTTAATACTAAACGGGAATCAAAAATCCATTTTGACCTAAACGGTAAACATAACCCTTTTAGGGCTTAAACGGTATTCTGATTACCGTTTAACCACTAAACTGTAAACAGTTTACCGTTTAGGGACAGAATTAAAAAAATTTTATAAACAGAAGTCAGCAAACATGCATACAGGCATACAGACATACATTCACTATAATCAGACTTCTAAACTAGCATTCAAACATACAGCCAAGCCTATATACAGGCATTCATACATTAATATAGCTCCATCACCTAATTCCAGTGGTTTTTAAACATACAACACCATTTAATCATACAGCACATTTTCAATGTTTTTAAAGCTCTATCAGCAAATTCAAACTCACTTACAAGTCCTACAAACCCGGAATGCTCTTCCCATATTTGCTCGATTTACTTATCCCTTTAAAAATTATCCCTTTCATCTTGCTCGCAATTCCACCGCTCTTCTTTTTTCCTTTATCTACACTCTTACCTTGGTCGGAACCTGAAAAATTAATTTATTCAGAAGAAGACTATAAAATTGAGTTTTTAAATATAAATTAAAATTATACCCGAAGTGAATGAAGAAGTGGTTGGACCTTTGATTTTAACCTCATATCTATTTGTAGGCGCAGGACATGCTACGCCTCCGTGATCGTCGTCATCATCGGAGCTATCTTCATCCTCCCCTTCCTCCTCCTCTTCCTCTTCTTCTTCATTCCCATCATCATCATGGTCTTCTTTTTTGTCACCATATTGCATTTGGTGGATAGTCTTTAGTTTTTTATGAAGTTTTGATCGACTTGTTGATTTAGTTCCAAGACCCAAAAAAGGTTCCCTGATAATCTCCATATTCTGTGCAAATGTGATGACCAAACTCCATAGCTGTAAACTATTAAGTACTTAAATATAAAACGTGAATTGAACAATAAATTAATAACTTACAAAGTCATCTGCTACTGTATTTATCCTATTCAATCCTTCTTCGTAGTACCGTGATTCTTGAAGAGCTAACTGCCGCATACCCATGTTCATCTCCCATAAACTATTGAGGGTGTACTGCGGCAAAACCGGAGATATATCAGGCAAATGGGGAATAGGTAATGGATTTCGCCATGTCCATTGCATATTCCATCCAAGATCCCCTGTCCAATCTGCTTACTGCGGTTGTGGATAAAACTGTGATGCATAATTGACCTCTGAAGACGTGACGATGAGGGCTTGAATCCCTGCCTTCAAAGCAGAAGGCCCAAAAAAATCCATATTCCCTATACGCACTGCAGTATCTAGTAATGGACCAACGTCTTTACCAATTGACTTCCAATACGTGTTGTAGTCCATGTCTTGGCCTTGATAGATATATTGTTGGCAGTCATCTTGGTATAGTTCTTGTTGCATCTCCGCATAAGTTGCATGTGTCATCCTACGTGTCATGTGCAAAGGAGAATCTAAAGGGATAGTTGCCCATCCAGTCAACTACCATAAGCACCTCTCTCCTAGAAACAACTCATAAAAATCTCCTTGGGGAACAAGCAGAGGCAACCGTTTCATTGATAAGTTTCGTGCATGTACAACCTCATCAAAAGTAAATGCAACTGAATTGTGCCAAGGATTCCAAGTTATATGACTGGCCTGTCGATGATCAATATGATAACGCGTGCTAGAAAACAGATGGGCTGAAGTATCATGTGTTATGAGTATGTTTTTTTCTCCTACGCTTTTGATCTTGGGTAAGCTGACTGCTTCACATATTCTTTTACAATATAACCACAAACCGTCATATACTCAAAGAAGCAATACTGCAAATCACAAAATTACCATATTAAGCAATGGAATAATTAAACAGTAAATATAAATATTTTGCATGTACTATAAATTAATATCCCTGCAACAGCTCGACAAAGCCGATGAGACGACCTCCCTTAATCATAACTAAGTCGAAGCTCTGGTATAGATAACCCATAATTGTCGAAACCCAATCAAACTGTTGAGCTTGGTCTACAAGTATCCAAGACTAATCGTGTAATTTGTTGTTTAAAAAAAGAGTCCTCATCATGTATAACACAAATATTCGGACAATATGATCGAGATTATTGACATTAGCCCCTATGCAGTCATCACCAAAGTACTTAACAAGATGAAATACGACAACGTTTCCAATCTTTATATCTTTCACAACAAGAAGTGGTAAAAATTAACTAGCATTGGCGAATGGACTCCAACTCTCATTATACGGTATACTTAGTGTGTTCATTCCAACGGATATGGATGTCAACATCGTAAAATCTAAGGGTGTAAAGCTAATCTCCGCACTAGGAAATAAAATGTATGCGTGGTCAGCCACCATCGCTCAACTATAGCATATATGCATCTATTATTGGAGTTTTTCTACTCGATATCCATAAATCTACCAAATATTTTCAACACTGGATCTCTAATTTGAGGATGAACATTAAGTTTTTTCCACCATTTCAACATAGTTGTGAATGCTCCATAACATCTCATTCTACCACGATTCTATTTATAAAACGGTATAATGTAAATTATTTGTACATATAAAGGAATTAATACTTACCACTATGAAACAAAAAAGATATATACCGTGAGCTCTTTCCCTTCGTTGTAAAAATGATGAACCCCTTCTTGAAGACTCGTCACCGATCTAAACGGAAATGTCACTGAAATCGTTTTGTCTATACCGACTCCATATCTGCCATCGTCGCCACTGAAAGCTCTTCGATTCCTCTTCGGCGTTTTTCTTCTATGAATAACGGATGCAGAGCTAGATCCTTCAACGTTTTCACCTTTCATCTTCAAAAATCAACCAAATTAACAAACCCTAAAATTTGGGAATTTTGTAATTGTGGGATTTAATTACATAAATTGATTGTATAAATGAGGAGATAGGCTAGAAGATTGATTCTATGTGACTAAATATGATTGTAGATGAAATTTTGATAGGTTTAAAAATTTTAGAAGTTGATGCTGCCTTTAAACTCAAAGAGTTTTTACAGTGATCGAATGTCCCTGTAAAAACTCTCTCGAGTTAAATTTTTTTTTTGCATGTCCTAAACAGTTTTTTGAAAACCATTTAGGTAAGAAAACTGTTTAATACCATTTTTTTAATAAAAAAACAAATCGCTCCACACTCGCTACTGACTAAGTCAGGATTTCTCCCATTTAATTTTTTCAAACCACTGATAAAATTCCTCCTCCTGCTCGAAATGCTCTAAGTGTTCACAACTCTTCACACAAACAGAGAAAGGCTTTCAGTGTAAAAATATTGCGTGATAATTGGCTTATCACATCAGAAAAGAGAAAAACTGGACTATGGATGAAAATGAGGAACAGATAACGGAAAAAAACATCGAATACTTTTTATTTCCAAAAATAAAAGTTTCCTTTTCCACTAAATATTTAATGGCAACTTATTCGGAGTGGTACAATTCAAAATTAATACAGAAACATCCAAGGCTTGCAAAACTAGAATCCCATTTTCCAAACCAAATGCAACAGATTAACCTTCAACTGGCATGTTTGATAGCATTAGAATTGTATTTCTAAATGTCAGTTAAAAGTAAGTCTGTATAGGATTTGAATAGGTAATAAACTTGATCTACAAAATGATTCCGTCTTTTTTCCAAAACCGATTTTCTTCACTGGAATAGAACAAACCAAAAATGAGTTAACAATTGATTCATTGCTTTACCTAAAAGATATATTTAGACCTAAATTTTGGAAGAGACTTTGAATGAAATAGAAAAACTAATTTATGCCATGCGCGAAGTCTTAAAAATTGAGAGGGTTAAAATTATCAAGTAGATCAACCAATTCAAAAGACAAAAGATAGATCATAGTCAGGAACATCAGCAACCAAAAGTTGTATCAACAATTACACATAAATGCATTCAATTCAGTCTGCATCATGGTCGGGTATTTCAGACCCACATCATTTGGTTCATGTTCGCACATTTAACTAAATAATATTTTCAGTCGAATAAAATTTACAAACCGAATATAAATTGCTAGAGTAAAATTATTAAAATAAATATAGATTATTATGTAAAAAAAAGTGAAATTGGAGGAGCTCAGAGAATAAAAATGGGTAATAGTCGCTTTTCATCAACATCAGAGTGGTGCATGACTGTTTCTCTCATCATCGCTCATGTTTTGTCCAATTAATTTACATAAACTACGAGAAGAAAATGAACTAAAAATAATAATAATAATAATAATACAAACAAGGAGACGAAGGCAAGTGGTGAAGACCGCTAGCTGCGATGGTTCGTTTGCTAATATTTATGATACAGAAATGAAAACCCTAGTTCTCATGCTAAAGTGGGAAAAGACAAATCCATCCTTTCCGATGAATGTTACAAATTTAATTTTTACCCAGCCCAGCCCAAAGCTTTTTTAAGCAAGACTCATGCACAATAAAGTTAAGGAAAAGAAAAACAGTGTGACAATTGAATTGACAACATCCAAAATATTTACTTATCGAGTTTAGGCAAGTCAATGGATACCCGAAGTTCGTCTGCATCCGTATCCAAAAAGCGGATAAATATATTTGAAAAACGGATACGACTGTATCCGCATTCGAAAATTATATAACCAGTTTTTGTCAAGATTATAATTTATATTTCATGCATTTTAGTACAACGCAAGACATGTGTTTATTTTTTTATTGATTAAATAATTTGTATTACATGAATTTAATTCAAATTAATTGCTCAAAACTATTTATTATCATTCTATTTGTTTATTTTTCACACTTTTATTATCAATGGAATCGAAAAAAATTATGCTAAATCAAAATTTTATATTTATATTTCTCGATTTGTCGATCACTAGCGGATAGGATAATTATCCGATATCCATCCGTATCCGCGGATATGTATATCTGATATCCGAAAATGGTTTCGGATGCAGATGGAGATATGACACTATATGCATCCGAAAGTATCCGTTTACAAGTCTAATCGAGTTAACCTTATTTTATATGACTATAAATCTAAATTATCCTTATGCGTAAATTAAAGGGTGGAAATTTAGATCCATTGAAGAAAAAAAATAACATTTGATTTCAAATATAAACATCTGTCCATGTAAAAGATCGTAAGCTCGAATTCAAAACTTAGTAGCATTCAAATTCTTTTCTTCATATTCAATTTATATTTGTTAAGACTATATATATAAAGTTGAATTTTGATGATCAATATAAAATGGTATTTTTATACGTACAAAATATGGAAAATAAATATGGGAACTATTAAAGGGGGAATGGAAAGAAGAAAAAACTAATTTTTTTGTTAAAAGGTCATATAATGATTCTCCCCTTATGAAATTAAGCTAAAATTACATAATTATCCTTTCTAAAATCAACTTCTTTCCTTTTCATCTCCAAATAATTTGTCTTTTCATCTCTTAATCCAAACTTCTATTTCTCATATTTAAACTCTAATTCTCTATTTTTAGGATTATAAATAACAACAGATCTCAATCTCCATCTAAATCTCTATCAAAATAAGACGTTATGAATATTGAAATTTTCTTCTTCTTTTTATTCAATACTCCACTGTTAACTTCAGATGGTGTTTAATATTTTTATGTTTTGTCTAAATTTTATAGGAAGAATGTAATTCTCTATTTTATTAAACTTTATTTTATTTTATTAAAATAAATTAATATCAACATTTCATGTGTATTTAGATTAGAAACGATACAAATGGAAAACAACGAAATGAAGTCATATAGGCTAGTATTGGAAAAGTCACCCACTTAAAGAAATAATAAAATAAAGTAATCAAAATCACTTCAAAAACCCACCATGATCAAATAAATAAAACTAAATTAAAAATGAAAGAAAAATCTTGCATAATCGAACAACATAATATCAAAAAAAGACTTTAATTCTTAAGCATAATGATTTTGATATTTTCACTTTTTAAGCATAATGATTTTGATATTTTCACTTTTAATAGCAAAAGAAAGAGAGATATATAATTTAAGTGTAATTATTTTATAAACTATAAATTAATGTAAAATGATTTTTTTTTACAATATTAACATATGTTGGTTGGATTTTCGTCACCCAACGCCCCAAAGAACGAAAAGCAAGCTTCGATTAAGATGTTAATAGTGGCTTCAGTGGGTTGGTTACCAAAGGCTTTATATGAATATCGAAAGTGTAATACCCCGTAATTTGGCATTAGTTATATAATTAGTTTGTTAATTAATTAATTAGGCTTCGAAAATGGAATTTGTGCGAATGATGGAATTTGACCATGAAATTTGCACCATTGCATTCGTGGTGAAATTCTGGGCAACTTTTATATTTGGAGTTTTGCGATCGGAGTTCAAACAAAGAAGCACCGATGCTCTAAGGGCGATCGACCGGTCGCCTTCAGGCGGCTAGGTTTAGCCTAGACTACAACGGCCCGGATTTGATATTTTGAATCGAACGATTGTGGTTGATTCTAGCACCTATAAATTCAGACCTAGCCTATCCTTCTTCTCTCATATTTTTATGGAGGCAATAACGAAACTCTTTCATTTCTTCTTCTCCACTTTCTTTCTAAATTATAAAGATAAGGTGTTTGTATCTATATCCATACAAATTGGAGAAGAGTAGAAATCTAATGAAAAGGAGAATAGAAGAAAATCAACCATATGCGGATTTGAGGTAATTTATATATTCATATATATTTGTATTTATTTCCTCTTCCAATCCCAAATCTTTTCTCAGATCTGTAATTCTAATGTATGTACATACCTTTTTATACATACCTCTTGAATTAAAAAGGATTTGGATATGAATCAAAGGTTATACTTCAGATTTGGAGATTTGGATCGCTTTAAAAAGGTGAGTGAGAAATTTAATAGATTGTTATAATATGAAAATTATCCCGTTGGTGTTTATTTTATTTTTATGCCCAATTGGATAATTGTATATGAGTGGTAGGCAACGAATTGAATATGATCTGAATACAATAAATATCGCCATAATATTCTTGTTTATAAATTGATTTAGTATTGTTTACAACACGATCCGAAAATCAATCCTAAAAGTATGAATTTAGAATATTGATTTGAATGAAATTTGTTCCAGATCTGAAATAGAAGTTGTATAATAATGTGATAAATTTGGATTATTACCCTAATCTTGTTGGAATGTAAACTTCTCTATGTTTGGAATTGTTGGAATTTAGATGCGTTTAAAATTTGTAAATTAGTTTGATTTCTTTCCCATTTAAAATATACAACGTTTGATCTAACAAGGAAGAGATGCAAATAGAAAGAGAAAGAGATGTGTAAAATATGAATTCATTGTAGTTTACACTATCTACTTCGGTAATAAAAAAAAGATTATTCCTTACAATTTCAAACAACGTAATCTTTAAAGTTAAATCTTTTGTTTTGGACTAATTTATGAAAATTATAGCAATAATCTTTTAGATATGATTCCAATAATTTAACATGGAAAAGAATATTATAGTGAAAAATATAACTAGAATATATTTGATAAAAGTAAATATTTATACGTAATTTACTGCGTTTATAATAATTAAATAAAAAGCTAATATCTATGCTTGCACGTAATATTTGTGTTTAGGATAATTAAATAATGAAAAAAGAATTTAAAAGGTTGTAACTCTAATGAATGGTAATAATATGGAAGTTGCAATAATCTGATAGGTTAAATAGATTAATGGGACTGGTAAAAATGGAATAGATATATCAGGTTACTAATTTGAAATTAGTAATCATACATAAATGTCATAGAAAATGTCCGTTATGATTTTACAGAAAAATTGACATTTATGAGCATTAAATGGGGATTTATGGGTAGATAAATATTTAAGGTAAATCTCATTACCTTAAATAAAAGGGGAGTTAGTAAATTAAGTCCAATGTCTACCTAAGATAATATAAGTAAAGCCATAGGATGGTTAATTTGACTTAGTAGGTTAGTGATGCGAAGTTAGTAGAGTCACTCGACGGAAGACTGCCCTTCACTTTGAGGCTACTAGTAGTCGGATGTACTTACTACTAATGTGAGATATCGCTAATCATAGGACCCATGACGACGTGAGAGAATTGGGTCTGCTTTCTTAATTTGAAAGTATTAAACGGTCCAAATTTGAAATTAGGAGCGGGGAGGAATATCTCCCCAGGGGTTCGCTTCTGGTTTGGGGTCTTAAATGGAAGTATTAAGTAACCCAGTGAGATTCCAAATAGAGAAATAAATATGTTTCTAAAAGGAATTTACTTCGGCATTGAGGTCTTAAGTGGCCGTAGGGCCCACCTCCTTACCGAAAGAAGTAACCTAACAAGGTTCCATATTTATAACTAAGAGTAATAGTGGATATATTGGGGAGGGTTCGCTTCAGGTTTGGGGTCTTAAGCGACTGAAGGGTTTGCCTCTTTCCTATAAAAGAAGTATTAAGTAGCCCAATGGGATTTCCAAGCAATGTCAGCTAGATAGTACTAGCGAGGAGTCCGCCTTGGGGTTAGGTATTAAATGAGAAAGGCCTACCAATAAATAGGTGTTAAATGGTCAAGGGTCTGCCTAGTTCTTATTAATGAGGTATTGAGTAGCTTGGGTACGTTCTCTCACATTGCTAAGGCCGTTATAATGATAGTACCATTAAGGAGCACGTCTTGGGAATAGATCTTAAATGATGGGGCCTGCCTTAATTAAGGTCTTAAATGACCAGAATCTTCCAATTTTTTAATAAAAGGTATTAAGGGGCTTGGGTACTATTTATTACATGGCTACAATTTTATTGGCGATAGATGCGGTAATAGTTGGACATTAAATATCGGAAGCCTTAAATAGTGGTTAGAGGTCCTGTAGCTAGGACCCACCGACCATTAACAACATTGCTAGGAAACCACCTTAGAAATAGGTCTTAAATGACGGGGTCTACCTTGATTAAGGTCTTAAATGGCATAGTCTACCTATTTCTCTTTTTAAAAGTATTATAGAAGTCGCTTCATATTTAGAAGTATCAAGTGACAAATGGGTTTGGAAGTATTGGATGGTTGATAAGGCTTCATTAGTATTTTGTACCTTAGGAAGGGATAGGTAAGCAGTCGTGTGTACAATGCAAGGTTAGATTAGAATTGCTAACCTTGTTGGACATAACTATTAAATGGAAACCAATCAGTATAAATTTACATTATGGACAGTTTATATTTTTCCAGTCATCAGAACATTGTTCTAACCCCCTCCTCATTACAACCAACGGGATAGAATTTAGGAGAACAGGTTATTGGAGATGGATGTCCTTTGTTATTAGAGAAGTCTTCCTTCTCTCATGTTCGATGCTGATGTGGCAATCTGTTATCCAAGGAATTACATTAGTTCCAAGGTAGTAGTCCTAGTCAGTATTCTTAACCTATATATAAATTGAAATAGTTTTAAAAAGGTATTGTGTTTTAAATAGGTTTTTGGAAAGCTTGAAATATTTATATATATAAGTTTGACTTTTAAGGGAAGTTTTGGTATGAAATAGTTTCTATTATTTAGAAACAAGTATAAAGGAGTATATATTTTGCTCAATGATTTTTCGGTTTATAAAATTGAGGATTTTTTATTTTCTCTTTTTAAGGTATATACAAAATAGGAATGACATTCAACTTTATTGGGGTATGTAGTTTGAAGTGTTGTTATACCTACCAGTTATTGGAAGAATATTTCGTACGAAGTACGCAGGAAATAACAGTTGGAATACTTTTAAGTTTTTGGACGTGTTGTTGGTCGCAACAGTTCTGTTGAGGCTGTCGCAATCTTGCCATGGAAGGGTCTACAAGATAAGGTGGATATCATCGGTATGGCAGGTAGAATTTTTTTGGATCGGTTAAGCTAAAGATGGTGTGCGGAACAGTCATTAGAATTTTAGTTAATTTAATCGGCCCTATTGGGTCCAGTTTCAAGCCGTGCCATAATCTGGGCTAGTAGTCGACTATAGACGGTCGACTGGTCGACCTAATAGTGGTCGACTGCTAGGCGGATTCGGACCGAACCCGAACCTAGAACGTGACTATAAATCACGTTCAAACTATCAGCCGTCGCATGCCGCTCATTCTCTTCCTTCCCTCCATTTTCATATGAACCCCATTTCCATCTTCCCCTTCCTCCACTTAACCAAAGCCTCTCTCCTCCATTCCTCCACCAAGCGATGTCAAAATCCTTGCGCGTCAGATCTTGCCCCCTCCCACCACTCCGGATTTAAACCCTTTTCTCCCTATTTTCAACCGCCTCTCAGCCCATGGCACTGTCATGCACCGGCGGCTCTTCCTCTCGTCATCCTGGCATCACTCTGCAAGAAGCCGCTTAGCTTGACCGAAGCGAGCGGAAGATCGCCACTTATCTCAAAACGACGGACTTTGATTTTCTCCATTGGCGACCAGTGAAATTCAGAGATTTCATCGCTCTTGGACTTTAAGAGCTTTTCGTCGTGGCAGGACATGCACCGATCCTCCTCTTCGAGACTTATGTATGGGAATATTACCCACCCTATGTCCGTCTTTTCGATGCACAGATGGTGCAGAATTTTGATGATGGCAACAACTATATTGAGTCCGAGGTGAAGGGATCTTGGATCGAGATGACAGTTGATGATCTCATTGGGATTTTGGAGAAATCTACAGTAGGCGTAAATTTGGATGACATGGAGATGACTGATCCTGAGATTCTATAAATGTCGGTGATTGGAGGACCGCCAATTTGCGACCGTTTACCCATCTCGTCATGCACATTATTCAGGACAACATCATTTTGAAGACGGGAAGCCTTGACCAGATCTATACCTCAGTGCGGAGAGCCTCCTATGCTATAATTGGTGGCATAGCCATCAATTGGGCGTGTGTTTTGATGCTCCATATGGTCGATCAAGGAGTTAGTAACCCAATGACTCACTTTCCATTTTGCCACTTGCTCACTCGAGTGTTTAGGCATTACAAAGTATATTTGAATGGAGAACTAGTAGTGAGGAAGGTCCCTCTAGCCATCGACCGGACCACCATTAAAAGGATGAATATTCTTTTACCGTCTGTCGCACCACCAGTACCAGCACCTGAGTAGTATCACAAGCAGTAGGGGATAACACAGGGCACCGAGGGATACATGAGTCCTAAGCTTGTTGCTATCCATTAGGTTCAGATTGAGCTCCGAGAGATTAGGGCGGAGCAGCAGCGTGATAGAGTTAGAGGTATGCTTTAGGGACAATTGTGTAATTTGATACATATATCTAACTTGATGACTAACCTTGTTCAAACTAAAAGATGTTTTCTTTCTATTATATACTTGATAAAATGTGTTATATTAATTAATTAATTTAATTAAAAGTATATTTAATAAAAAAATCATAAATGGTATGCTTTGTGATAGTAGTTACAAAGTGTTGTAACCATGAGTAATTTATCACAATGAAAATAAATATTCCTTTTTAAATATTCCTACTCAAGATGTATCGAGACTGGATATCGATACATCTGTTGAGAGTGGAGTATGTAACGCTCTCCAAATGTTGGGCAGTGTATTACTCATGACTGCTGGGGGCACCAAGGAGTTACATACTGATAGTTATTGGATAACTATGGAATGACCCACCCGATAGTTTTCTATTGGTTAATATAACTAAGGTCAAGCAAAGAATATTGATGCGACTAATTTACAGAGTTCTCTCAACTTGATAATACTGTTGATCTTCAATATGGAAGCCCCTCTTTGATTATAGTTAAATTGTGGCATGACGTCCATCGAACGACTATAGTTGGGTCGAGTGAAAGCATTGGAAGTGAAACACTGTTCAAGAGAGGATTCATCTCCTCAGTTATATAAGGTTGGTATCACGGTCAACTTATGTCAACTCAAAGCCAAAGTCTCTGGCTAGAGCAGTTCGGTTAATAATAATTGTTATTATTGAACCAAGGACTTTGTGTTTGGATTATAAAGTTGAATGTGGATGATATTGGAATTTTGACCATTACCAAATTCCATAAGTCCTAATGCGATATAGTTTTGATGAAGATGTGCTGCTTATAATAAGTAAAATTGGATTTTACCAAAAGATGTGTAAGCAATAAATTCAGCCAAAATGTCACACCACCTACTAAGTGACGTGTGAACATTAATATTTGAATAGTCCGTATTAATCGCTGACTGAATTTACACCTTTGAGTCGCACAACCGTAATGATGAATACTCTAAATGAACCACATGATTTAATTAATTTATAAACTGGTATAAATTAATTAAATCAATTAATATTTTTGAAATATTAATTATTAAACTTCATTTGATTTGTTTGAATTAGTACTTAATAAAGTGCGTTTATAATACTTAATAAAGTGCGTTTATAAAAGTTATAAACGCGTGTATAGATATTCGATATTAATAAAATATTTAAATTGGATTTAAAAAGATTAATTACTAAGTGTTTTTTGGAATTTTTCATTGAGGCCCACATGCATGATGAAAAAAAGGATAGGTTTCAAATGTGATTTGAAAATCTAAAGGAGGAATAAAGAAAGGAAATAAATCTCCTTTTTATGAATCACTTAAATATCATTTATGAAATGAACTTTCTCCTTTTCTCTTTATTTTATTCTTCTAAATATATGAAGAGGATGGAAGAGGATTTGGCAATTTAATTTGGAATTAAATAAGGATGGTTTTAAAGGAGGAAATTGAAAAGGTTTTAATGTTTCTTTTAAAACATATTCTCTCTCTCATCCTCATTAACGTTTTGTTTTAGACAGACAATTTTTCTTTCTTTCTTTCTTAAGCTCTCCTCCTCTCCTTTAATGGCCTCCGTGAAAATAAAAATTTCATAAAACAAATACAAACAAAACAAATAAATTCAAGGTGGTACTTGTTTTTTGATCCTTGAAACATCTAGAGGCTGATTTCTGAATCTTGGAAATTTGATTCATCGTGCAAGGTACGATTCATTGGCTACATCTAAAGAAAAAATTCAACGTTTCAAGGTGTACTTCAAGGCTTTGAAATTAAGGTATGATCTTTTCTTTCTAATAATTTTGATATAATGTTTTAATGAATAAAATTGAATATCATAATTTATATGTGTATAATATTGTCTCATTTGATTTGAAAATGGTTTATGTAGTTCGAATTGTTTATTATACGAATTGGTTGGTTTTTATTTATTTATTTGGATAAATCAAAACTGAAACTTTTATATGATTAGATAATATTTTAATTTTAGATCTATGTTTAAACATTAAAATCAAAGTGTAATTCTTTTGATTTGAATGTTTACATGTTCTTATTATTTGCATTTGTACTGTAATAGAAACTTACATATTATTAAATGATATTTTGATAATAAATTTCTAAATTTGTTACCCTATTTGACATCACTATTATCCTTCTTTAACTATTCGAAGTATTTTAACATATTGCTTAGTTCAGTATACTTTTAACGTATTGCTTAGTTTAATATGTATCACCTTTTGTTTTATAATAATAATAATAAAATTATTTATTCATATGGGTTGAATCTCCTTAGATTTGAAAGTTTATTTGTTCTTATTATCTGCACATTATTGTAATTGAAACCCACACATGATTGAAGTATGTTTTGATAATAAATTGACTACAATAAATTTATAAATTTGTTACCCTATTTGACATGACTAATATCTTTCTTTAAGTATTCAAAGGATTGTTAATATATTGCTTAGTTTAGTGTGTTTCACTTTTGTTTAAAAATAAATTCATATAGGTTGAATCTTTTGATTTAATTGTAGACATATATATTTTGTTAACTAATTTAAGTTTACATAAGTTCATAAATACATCAGAAAATTTAATGTAATATGGTTTATTTTGAATTAATTAAGAAGTTTTGGGTTAATCTTTATATACAAATAATTACATCTATATGTATATTACATGTAAAACTTAATGTTTATATTTCAAATTGTATAATTTAAATGTTTTATTAATATCAAACAATTTTAAATTAGATAGTATTATATGCATATGAATTATTGTTGGATATTCCTATTCTTATGTCATAATAATTCATTGATTGCTAATTGAATGCTGCATAAATCAAGTTTGTCAAAAGAGGGTAGATGAATCAATCATCTTTGTCATCTTTTATTTCTTTCCCTTTTGTCCCTTATGTGATTGCCTTTAAACTTATTATAATTTATTCATATGCATCATTTTATCAATTGATCATACTTGCCTTATGTTTAACTATTCTGTCACACAATTAAGAATGAATATATTTGTTATATTCAAACCTTATTTTTTATACCCATCCTTGATTGTTTTAGAATTAAATTAATAAAAAAACATGGTATTAAATAAAATACTGCTTTTATTTAAAAGAAATTTAGATAAGATCTAAATACATTTAGACTTTATAGGCCCATTAATGATCCAAAAATAGTAAATTTTTTGGAATTCACTCATTTCTTCCGCTGCGGGCTGGCCCAGTTCTAACACAGCACCAGAGGCGTGAGATTGGGTGCATAACCACTATGCTATGACCATTCCATGGTCGCGGCAATGGCTCGAGCTCCAGACGCGGAGCGAGACCTTCTCACAGTTCTTAGGCGGTGTTTTACTTAGGATTGTTGTGTCTTTTTATTTCCAGCGTTTGTTCTTTCCTTTTAGGTTATTAGTTTGTAAAAATGTTAGTTGTCTCTTATAAAAGGCACGCACGATATGAGTTTATATTCATTTTTGTTTATTTTTTCTGGATATGCGAACCGCTCCTATATATGTATAGTAGAGAAGCAATATAAATATGAAATATCATAAAGACACTTAACTAACAGTAAAAGTAATATAAGACTGGAAGTTTAAAATAGTTGTAAATTTTAGCGAATGACATGATAAAGTTGTTTCAGTATCACGGGTCATTGCTCATGTTCGTTAAAAGCTAAATTTTTTGAATAATAGATGTGTTGACATTTTTAAATAAAATGTCAAATTTTTGGGTAAAGGTTAGTTGTAGAATTCTGGAATTTGGTTTATGCATTTAACGCATAACCGACTTCCAACTACACTGAAATTGTGGCTTGATTTATCAAAAAATTTAGAAGGAAAATATTTTGAAAAGTTTTCCCTTGATTTGAAAAGTTCTCTTTCGAATGAAAACAAAGAAAGAAAGAAAAGGTTTTTTGTTTTAGTTATTTTGGTTCTTAAACTACTTCTGGAGTTTTTGTTTAAAATTTTATTTCAAGGGAAAATGTGTGCCAAAATATTATGGGATTTTATTTTTCAAATGACGTACAAATTTAAAAAGTGGGAAAGATTTTTGTGAAAACTTTTATTTTGAAGGCTGTATGTTAGGCGTAGGAAAGTTAAATAGAGTTAGAATTTACGAATTTAGAGGTGCATTAGGGTTGACGATGCGATAAATGCAAGCGATAACAAGGGAAAAGCTACTTTAGTTTTGGAATTTCTATTTCCATACTTTGTCGACGACGCGCACAAGTCTAGTTTTATACTTAATTCCATTTTAGAGCTTTAAAATATGCCTCCTTATGCGTTTTATACGTGGAAAATTTGTTGTAAATCCGGTACAGCGAGGAAATTTCCACTGTACTATAGGAACAAGATGATTACAGTGTGGTAAAAATGTTACATTCTCCGTCTAAATTCCTTTTTCCATAGAAGTAAAGTTTAGGAAGCGATTTTTCAATGCGTTAGATTATTGAATGGTAGAAAGTGGATGCCAAATTGGTTGCTTCATACTTCTATTTGTAGGAGTATAGGGGATTTTGTTGAAAAGGTTTTTCAAAGAGCTGCGTACATATAGAACTGCCAGTATATATGTAGGTTGTTTCCATCTAATTTTTCAAAAGTGTTTTCAAAAGAAATGCATTTATATAGGTTATCTGATTTAGAATCATTCTCCATACATTTTTTATGTGGTAATACAGTAATACGCTCTGCACTTGTGCACGTTTGGTAGCAAATTTGTTGTACACTCATTGGTTGTATAGTTTAGGATAATTAGGATCCAAAGAAGGAATTTTTGTAAATGATGGAATTGATCATGAAACATGCACCATTGCGTTCATGGCAAAATTCTGAGAAAATTTCATATTTAGAGTTTTGCGATTGGGGTCTAAATGAAGAAGTTACGGACGAAAAATGAATTCAGAACGAAAATAATTAAATCGGAAAAATTAACGTTTATTAATTAATCGCCCGAGCCCATAGGCCGACCTTTTATTTTGACCGGTCGGCCCCTAGTGATCGGCCGGTGCTCCGTGGATGGTCGACCGGTCGCCTTCAGGCGGCTAAGGTTAGCCTAGGCCACAACGGCCTAGATTTAATATTTTAAATCGAACGGTTTTGGTTGATTCTAACGCCTATAAATTCAGTCCTAGCCCTTCTTTCTCTTCTCATATTATTATGGAGGCAGTAGCAAAGCTCTGTCATTTCTTCTTCTCCACTTACTTTTCTAAAATTTGTATCTATATTCATACAAATCGAAGAAAATTAGAAATCTAATGAAAAGAAGAAAAGAAGAGAATCAACCATATGTGTATTTGAGGTAATTTATATATTTGTTTATATTTTTTCTTCCAATCTCAAATCTCTTCTCAGATCTCTAATTCTAATGTATGTACATACCCTTTTATACATATCTCTTGGATTGAAAAGGAATTAGAGATGAATCAAAGGTTCTACTTCAGATTTGGAGATTTTGATTGCTTTTAAAAGTTGAGTGGGAAATTTTATAGATTGCTATAATATGAAAATTATCTTGTTGCTGTTTATTTAATTTTTATGCCTAATTGGATAATTGTATATGAGTTGTAGGCAATGAATTGAATATGATCTGAATACAATAAATATCGCCTACGTATTCTTGTTTATGAATTGATTTAGAATTATTTACAACCTGATCTGGAAATCAGTCCTAAAAATATGAATTTAAAATATTGATTTGAATGAAATTTATTCTAAATCTGAAATATGTTGTATAATAATGTTATAAATTTGGATTATTACCCTGATCTCGTTGGAATGTAAACTATTTTATGTTTGGAATTGTTGAAATTTAGATCCGTTTAATAATTTTAAATTAGTTTGATTTCTTTCCTATTTAGAAAAATACAACGTTTGATCCAACAAGGAATAGATGCAAATAGAAAGAGAAAGAGATGTGTAAAGTATGTATTCATTGTAATTTACACTATCTATTTTAATAATAAAAAGAAATGATTATTCCTTGTAATTTCAAACAATGTATTCTTTTAAAGTTAAATCTTTGTTTTGGACTAATTTATGGAATTATAGCGGATAATCTTTTAGATATTATTCCAACAATTTAACATGGAAAAGAAATTTTTAATGAAGATATATAATTAGAATATATTTGATAAAAGTAAATATTTTTACATAATTTATTGCGCTTATAATAATTAAATGATAAGCTAATAACTATGGTTGTACGTAATATTTTCATTTAGGATAATTAACAAATGAAAAAAGAATTTAAAAAGTTGCAACTCCAATGAATGGTAATAAATATTGGAGTTGCAATAATCTGATAGGGTAAATGGATTAATGGGAATGATAAAAATGGAATAGATATATAAGGGTACTAATTTGAAATTAGTAATCATATATAAATGTCTTAGGAAATGTCTGTTATGATTTCATGGACAAATTGACATTTATGAGCATTAAATGGGAATTTGTGAGTAGATAAATATTTAAGGTAAATCTTATTGCCTTAAATAAAAAGAGAATTAGTAAAATAAGTCCAATTTCTACCTAAGATAATATAAGTAAAGACTTAGGATGGTTAATTGGACTTAGTAGGTTTGTAATGCAAAGTCAGAAGAGTCACTCGACGGAAGACTGCCCTTCATTTTGAGGCTACCAGCGGTCGGATGTACTTACTACTGATGTGAGACATCGTTAATCCTAGGACCCATGATGACATGAGAGAATTGGGTCTACTTTCTTAATTTGAAAGTAATAAACGGTCCAAATTTGGAATCAGGAGCGGTAAGGGATATCTCCATAGAGGTTCGCTTCTGGTTTGAGGTCTTAAGTGGTTGTAGGCCCCCCTTTCTTAAATGGAAGTATTAAGTAACCCAGTGAGATTCCACATAAATAAATAAGGATGTCTCTAAAAGAGTTTACTTCGGTATTGAGGTCTTAAGTGGCTATAGGGTCCGCCTCCATACCGAAAGGAGTAACTAAATGAGATTCCATGTTTATAATTAAGAGTGATAGTGGATATCTCGGGAAGGGTTTGCTTCAAGTTTGGGGTCTTAATTGACTGAAGGGTTCGTCTCTTGCCTATAAAAGAAGTATTAAGTTGCCCAATGAGATTTCAAAGAAATGTCAGCTAGATAGTACTAGTGAGGAGCCCGCCTTAGGGTTAGGTATTAAATGACAAAGGCCAACCTTTAAATAGGCGTTAAATGGTTAAGGGTCTGCATAGTCCTTATTAATAAGGTATTAAGTGGCTTGGGTACAGTCTCTCAAATTGCTAAGGCCGTAATAACGATAGTACCATTAAGGAGCATGCCTTGGGAATAAGTCTTAACTGATGGGGTCTGCCTCAATTTATGGTCTTAAATGACCAAAGTCTGCCTTTATTCCAATAAAAGGTATTAAGTGGCTTCGTACTGTTTATTACATGGCTATGATTTTATTGGTGATAGATGTGGTAATAGTTGGACATTAAATGTCGGAAGCCTTAAATTATGATTAGAGGTCCTGTAGCTATGACCCACCGATCATTGACAACATTGTTAGGAAACCATCTTGGAAATAGGTCTTAAATGACGGGGTCTACCTTGATTAAGGTCTTAAATGGCAGAGTCTGCCTATCTCTTTTTAAAAGTACTCTAGAAGCCCGATTCATAGTTAGAAGTATTAAGTGGCAAATGGGTTTGGAAATATTGGGTGGTTGATAAGGCTTCAGTACCTTATGAAGGAGTAGGTAAGTATTCTTGTGTGCATTGCAATGTTAGATTAGAATTGATAACCTTGATAGACATAACTATTAAATGGAAACCAATCGGTATAAATTTACCTTATGGACATTTATATTTTTACAGCCACCAAAACATTGTTCCGACCCCCTCCTCATTCCAATACATGGGATAGAAATTAGGGGAACAAGTCACTGGAGCTGGATGTGCTTTGTCGTTGGAGAAGTCTTGTTTCTCTCATGGTCGATGCTAATGAGACAATCTGCTATCCAAGGAATGTCATTAGTTCCAAGGCAGTAGTCATAGTCAGTATTCTTATCTTATTATTGCTTCCACTGTGAGTTTAGATTTCTATCAATCTTTTATAATGCTCGTGCTTATTTGCAGGTACCAACTCCAATGATCTATGCTTTGATGGACTTGGGTTTCGATTTTTATCGAAATTTAGGCCTATAGAGGTATGGGTTGTTACATTTAGTATCAGAGCCTAGGTTAGTAGATCAGAGGAATTAGGATAAATTGAGAGAATGTATTTGTACTTTCCTATCTAGTAATATTATATTTCTACGCTAGATTCTAAGAGTTCCGACTATAGAAGTAGTTGTAGTTTCACTTCGAAGGGATGGGCAAAGACACTATGGGTTGGAAATATCATAGATCTAAAATTTTTACGCTGACTTCGAGGTATCCCATGGAGTGCTGGTGATCCGTAAAGCGCCGTTGATGAAGAGCATGAGCACGACATATGGCCGAATCCCGGAGACTAGAGGTGTTCGAAACTTGTGATTTTGGATTTTGAGTTCCAATCGGAGACACACGTTTATTCAAAATTGATGGGAAATTAGTGTTTGTAAGTCAAAATTGTCTGGAAGCAAGTCTTTGCTAGGGTGCATTCATTGATCATCTCTTGGATGCCAAACTGGATTTTTATTTGGATAATTTATGTCAAATCCTTAGTCTAAAACCTGTGAGAGAATATTTATAAAGTATATTTTGGAAATGCCTTAGATTTTGGAAAAAGGGTTTTCAAAGAATTTCTTTTCCCGAGGATTTATTTTGGAAATTTTGTTTCGGAAAAGTTTTGAAATTTTAATTTTCAAAGAAACACGTATACCACTAAGATAGTCGTGTTAAGAAATTCTTAGTTTATAAAAGATTAATTTTTTTGAAATCCTTAAGTATTTATATATATCAGTAAAGGCATGATATTTATTTTTGGCAAGAAACTAGTTTTCCAATTGGGGAAATTTGTGTTTTCGAAAGGTTTTTGGAAACCTGAAATATTCATATATATATATAAGTTTGACTTTTAAGGGAAGTTTTGGTATGAAATAGTTTTTATTATTTAGAAACAAGTATAAAGAAGCGTATATTAAGCTCAGTGAATTTTTGGTTTATCGAAGCTTTTATATTTTCTCCGTTTAAGGTGCAGACAAAATAAGAATGACATTCAATTTTATTGAGGTATGTAGTTTGAAGTGTTGTTGTACTCATCAGCTATTGGAAGAATATTTTCATACGAAGTAGGCAGAAAATGGCAGTTGTAATATTTTTGGAGTTTTGGAATTGTTGTTGGCCACAATATTTTGTTGAGGCTATCACAATCTTACCAAGGAAGGGTCTCCACGGTAAGATGGATGCCATCAAATGGAAAGTAGAATTTTTCCGGATGGGTTATGCAGAAGATGGTGTGAGGAACGGTCATTAGAATGTTAATTAATTTAACCGGCCCTACTTCGTCCAATTTCAAGCCGTGCCCAAATCTGGGCTAGTAGTCGACCGTAGCGGTAGACCAGTTGACCTAATAGTGGTTAACCGCTAGGTGGATTCGGACCGAACCCGAACCTAGAACGCAACTATAAGTCGCATCCAAACCATCAGCCGCCGCACCCCCTCTCATTCTCTCCCCCCTCTCCTTTTTCAGTAGAACCCCATTTCCATCTTCCCCTTCCTCCACTTAACCAAAGCATCTCTCCTCCATTCCTTCACCAAGCAACGTTAAAATCCTTGTACGTCAGATCTTGCCCCACCACCACTCCGGATCTAAACTTTTTTCTCCCTTTTCCCAACTGCCTCTCAGCCTATGACACCACTATGCACTAGCGGCTCTTCCTTTCGTCATCCCAGCCTCACTCCGCAAGAAGCCGCTTGGCTTAACCAGAGCAAGCGAAAGATCGCCACTAATCTCGGAATGACTGATTCTGATTTTCTCCATAGGCGACTTGTGAAATTTGTAGGTTTCACCGCTCTTGGACTTAAAGAGCTTTTCGTCATGGCAGGACTTGCACCAATCCTGCACTTCGATACTTATGAGTGAGAATATTACCAGCGCTGCGTCCGACTTTTCGATGCGTAGATGGCGTAGAATTTTGATGTGGACAACAACTATGTTGAGACCGAGGTGAAGGGAGGTCGGATCGAGATGACAGATGATGATCTTGCTGGGATTTTGGAGATACTTGTAGTAGGCACAGATTTGGTTGATATAGAGATGACTGATCCTAAGATTCTACAACGGATGTTTTCTAGAAATGTCGGTGACTGGAGGACTGACAATTATGACCGGTTGCCTATCTCGTAGTGTGCATCATTCAACACAATATCATTCCGAAGACGGGAAGCCTCGACTAGATCTATACCTCGATGCTGAGAGCCACCTATGCTATAATTCTCGGTATAACCGTCAATTGGGCTAGGGTTTTGATGCTCCATATGGTCGATCTAGGAGTTGGTACCCTGGGAACTCACTTACCATTTTGCTACTTTCTCTCTCGAGTGTTTAGGCATTATGAGATAAATTTGAGCGGAGAGCTAGTAGTGAGGAAGGCCCGTCCCACCATCGATCGGACCACCATTAAGAGGATGAATATTCCTTTACCGCCTGCCGCACCATCAGTACCAGCACCTGAGCAGCAGCACCAGCAGAAGGGGATAGCGCAGGGCGCTGAGGGATACATGAGTCCTGAGCTTGTTGCTATTCATCAGTTTCAGGCAGAGCTCCGAGAGATTAGGGCGGAGCAGTAGCGCCAGAGGCGTGAGATTGGGTGCATAGCTGCCATGCTATGACCATTCCGTGGTCGCGGCAATGGCTCGAGCTCCAGCCGCGAAGTGAAACCTTCTCATAGTTCGTAGGTGGTATTTTATTTAGGATTATTATATCTTTTTATTTCTAGCATTTATTATTTTCTTTGAGGTTGTTGGGTTGTAAAATTGTTAGTTGTATCTTGTAAAAGGCATGCACGATATTACGAGTTTCTATTCATTTTCTGTGTTATTGTTTCTGGATATACGAACCGCTCCGATATATGCATAGTAGAGAAGTAATATAAATATGTGAATCTCATAAAGATACTTAACTAAAAGTAAAAGTACGGCTGGAAGTTTACAATAGTTGGAAATTAAGCGAGGGACATGATAAAGTTGTTTCAATATCACGGGTCATTGGATTTTCCTTAAAAGCTATATTTTTTGAATAATAGATGTATTGACATTTTTAAATAAAATGTCAATTTTTTGGGTAAAGTTTAGTTGTAGAATTTTGGAATTTGGTTTAGGCGTTTAGTGCATAACCGACTTTTGACTACACTGAAATTGTGACGTGATTTATCAAAATCTTTGAGAAGGAAAATATTTTGAAAATTTTCCACTTGATTTGAAAAGTTCCCTTTTGAAAAAAAAGAAATAACAGGTTTTATTTTTTAGTTATTTTGTGTCTTAAATTATTTTTAGATTTTTTGTTCAAAATTTTATTTCAAGGGGAAATGTGCATCTTAATATTTTGGGATTTTATTTTTCAAATGACGTACAGATTTGAAAAGTGACAAAGATTTTTGTGAAAACCTTAATTTTGAAGGCCACATATTAGGCGTAGGGAAGTCCAATAGAGTTAGAATTTGTGAATTTAGCGGTGCATTAGGGTCGATGATGTGATAAATGCAAGCGATAACATAGGAAAAACTGTTTTAGCCTTGAAATTTCTATTTCCATACCTTGTCGATGATGTGCGCAAGTCTAGTTTTAGACTTAATTTCATTTAGAGCTTGAAAGTAAGCCTCGTTATGTGATTTGTACGTGGAAAATATGGAGTAAATCCGAGGTAACAAGGAAATTTCGACTATACTACAGGAATAGGAATATTATAGCATGGTAAGAATGTTAAATTCTCCGCCTAAATTACTTTTTTCAGCGTAGAACTAAAGTTTAGGAAGCAATTTTTCGATGTGTTAGATTATTGGATAGTAGGAAGTGGAGGCAAAATTGGTTGCTTCATAATTTTATTTGTACGAGTATGAGGGTTTTGTTGAAAAGATTTTCCAAAAAGCTGCATACATATAGAACTGCCAGTATATATGTAGGTTGTTTGCATCATATTTTTCAAAAGTGTTTTCAAAAGAAATGCATTCATATGGGAGGATCTTAATCATTCTGCATACATATTTTCTATGTGGTGATATAGTAATACACTATGCACTTATGCAGGTTTGGTTGCAAAATTTGATGTACACTCATTAGTCGTATAGTTTAGGATAATTAGGAGCCAAAACCTTGACTTAGTCCTTGGTGAAATTTTGGGGATGAAATTCTTTTTAAGGGAGGAAGAATATAGCACCCTGTAATTTGGCATTAGTTATTTAATTAATGAGTTAATTAGGCTCCAAAAATGAAATTATGCAAACGATGGAATTTAACCATGAAACTTGCACCATTGCGTTTGTGGTGAAATTCTGAGCAACTTTCATATTTGGAGTTTTGCGATCGGAGTCCCCATAAAAAAGTTATGGACGAAAATTGAATTCGGAACGAAAATAATTAAATAAGAAAAATTAACGTTTAGTAATTAATCATCCAAGCCCGCAGGTCGACCTGTCATTGGGACCGGTCGATCCCTAGTGACCGATCGATGCTCCATGTGCGGTCGACTGGTCGCCTTTAGGCGGCTAGGGTTAGCCTAGACCATAATGTCCCGGATTTAATATTTTAAATCGTACGGTTCTAGTTGATTCTAACGCCTATAAATTCAGGCCTGGCCCCCCTTCTCTTCTCATATTATTATGGAGGCAGTTAAAAAGTCTCGTCATTTCTTCTTCTCTACTTTCTTTCTAAATTATAAAGGTAAGATATTTGTATCTATATTCATACAAATCGGAGAAAAGTATAAATCTAATGAAAAGAAGAAGAGAAGAGAATCAATCATATGCATATTTGAGGTAATTTATATATTTGTGTCTATTTTCTCTCCCAATCTCAAATCTCTTCTCAGATCTATAATTCTAATGTATGTACATACCCTTTTATACATATCTCTTGGATTGAAAATGATTTGGAGATGAATCAAACTTCCTACTTCAGATCTGGAGATTTGGATCGCTTTTAAAAGGTGAGTGGGAAATTTTATAGAGTGATATAATATGAAAATTATCTTGTTGTTGTTTATTTAATTTTTATGCCTAATTGTATAATTGTATATGAGTTGCAGGCAACGAATTGAATATGATCTGAATACAATAAATATGGCCTACATATTCTTGTTTATGAATTGATTTAGAATTGTTTACAACCTGATCTGGAAATCAGTCCTAAAAGTACGAATTTAGAATATTGATTTGAATGAAATTTATTACAGACTGGAAATAGGTGGTATAATAATGTTTTAAATTTGGATTATTACCCTAATCTTGTTGGAATGTAAACTTTTCTATGTTTGGAATTGTTGGAATTTAGATCTGTTTGATATTCGTAAATTAGTTTGATTTTTTCCCATTTAGAAAAAATACAGCGTTTGATCTAACAAGGAATAGATGCAAACAAAAAGAGAAAGAGATCTGTAAAGTATGAATTCGTTGTAGTTTACACTGCCTATTTCAGTAATAAAAAAAATGATTATTCTTTATAATTTTGAATAATGTAATCTTTTAAAGTTAAATCTTTTGTTTTTTCCTAATTTATGGAAATTATAGTGGATAATCTTTTAGATATGATTCCAACAATTTAACATGGGGAAGAATTTTCTAGTGAAGTTATATAACTAGAATATATTTGACAAAAGTAAATATTTGTATGTAATTTACTGCGCGTATAATAATTAAATAAAAAGCTAATAACTACAATTTCACGTAATATTCACGTTTAGCATAATTCACTAACGGAAAAAAACTAAAAGGTTGTAACTCCAATGAATGGTAATAAATAAGGGAGTTGTAATAATCTTATAGGGTAAATGGATTAATGGGACTGATAAAAATGGAATAGATATATAAGGTTACTAATTTGAAATTAGTAATTATACATAAATGTCTTAGGAAATGTTAGTTTGGATTTTATGGAAAAATTGGCATTAATGTGCATTAAACGGAGATTTATGGGTAGATAAATATTTAAGGTAAATCATATTGCCTTAAATAAAAGGGAATTGTAAACTAAATCCAATGTCTACCTTTGATAATATAAGTAAAGACTTAGGATGGTTAATTGGACTTAGTAGGTTGTTGATGCGAGGTCAGTAAAGTCACTCAATGGAAGACTACCCTTCAATTTAAGGCTACCAGCAGTCGGATATACTTTCCATGGATGTGAGATATCACTAATCGTAGGGCCCGTGACGACGTGAGAGAATTGGGCTAGCTTTCTTAATTTGAAAGTATTAAATGGTCCAAATTTGAAATTAGGAGCTGAGGAATATCTCCATAGGGGTTCGCTTTTGGTTTGAGTTCTTAAGTGGTTGTAGGGTCCGCCTCTCTCCTAAATGGATGCATTAAGTAACCTAGTGCGATTCCAAATAAGTAAATAAGGATGTTTCTAAAAAGGGTTTACTGTAGTGTCGAGGTCTTAAGTGGCTGTAGGGCCCACCTTCCTACTGAAAGAAGTAGTCTAATGAGATTCCATATTTATAATTAAGAGTGATAGTGGATATCTCGGGAAGGGTTCACTTCAGGTTTGGGGCTTAAGTGACTGAAGGGTTCATCTCTTTCCTATGAAAGAAGTATTAAGTAGCCCAATGAAATTTCCAAGCAGTGTCAGCTAGATAGTACCAGTGAGGAGTCCGCCTTGGGGTTAGGTATTAAATGGCAAAGGCCTACCTATAAATAGGTGTTAAATGATCAAAGGTCTGCCTAGTCCTTATTAATGAGGTATTAAGTGGCTTGGGTACGGTCACTCACATTGCTAAGGCCGTTATAAAGATAGTACCATTAAGGAACACACCTTGGGAATAGATATTAAATGATGGGGTCTTCCTTAATTAAGGTCTTAAATGATAACGTCTTCCTATTTTCCAATAAAAGGAATTAAGTGGTTTGGGTACTATTTATTACATAGCTAAAATTTTATCGGCGATAGATGCGGTAATAGTTGGATATTAAATGTCGGAAGCCTTAAATAGTGGTTAGAGGTATTGTAGCTAGGACCACCGACCATTGACAACGTTGTTAGGAAACCACCTTGGGAATATGTCTTAAATGATGGGGTCTACCTTGATTAAGGTCTTAAATGGCAAAGTCTGCCTATTTCTCTTTTTAAAAGTATTATAGAAATACGCTTCATATTTAGAAGTATTAAGTGGCAAATAGGTTTGGAAGTATTGGGTGGTTGATAAGGCATCATTAGTATTTTGTACCTTAGGAAGAGGTAGGAAAGTAATCGTGTGTGCAATGCAAGGTTAGATTAGAATTGCTAACCTTGATGGATATAACTATTAAATGGAAACCAATCGGTACAAATTTACCGTATGAATAGTTTGTATTTTTCCAGTTACCAGAACGTTGTTCTGACCTCCTCCTCATTACAACCCATAGGATATAATTTATGGGAATAGGTCACTGGAGATGGACATGCTTTGTTGTTGGAGAAGTCTTCTTTCTCTCATGTTTGATGCTGATGTGACAATCAAAGGATGCCATTAGTTCCAAGGTAGTAGTCATGGTCAGTATTCTTATCCTATAACTATTTCCTCTGTGGGTTTAGATTTCTAGCAATCTCTGATAATGCTCATGCTTATTTGCAGGTACCAAATCCAACGATCTATGTTTTGATGGACTAGGGTTTTAATTTTTCTCGAAATTTAGGCCCATAGAGGTATGGGTTGTTACAGGATGTTAGGTTGAATTTCTAAGTATCGATGCCGAAGAGAACGGGTTTTAGTCTATGTCGAAACTGAGTGTGGTAATTAAAGCCGAGTGTTAAAGCATTAAAATTAAAGACAACAACAGTTATAGTGGTTTGGGCTAGAATCCCTACGTTCATTGCCTTTTCCTTGTTTTACTATGTAGCTAAGAGGTTGTTACAATGATAAGTTGGTCAAGTCCGCCATTAACAAGTTTTTGCTATGAGCTCTAATATAGGAAAATATAATTTTCTTAATGTCTGAATCATGGAGGTGCCAAAAAGATCCTTAAAACATTGAGTCCATGCGTATTTATAGGCATTTGATTGTATCGTCGTTGGAGAGTTCCTCTCTTGGATTGCTGATTTGGCCGGCTTATAGGGCTTAGATTAGAACTTATGTAGATATTTAGGTTGCTTGCCAATTGATATGGATTGGTGACCTGACATCTTATATATAGTTTCTGGATGAGGCAATCCATGTGCTTTATATATACTTTGGGTCATTTGAGCCATTGATCATGATTGTTTTGTAGAGAGTCTTCGGCTTTGAAGCCTTACCATGGCATTAGCTTTCGGTTAGTGCATATTTGAAGGCCCGATCCTTCAATTTTTGACCAGTTATGTAACATCCCCTATCTTGAGGCCCAAAGCTAAACACTACAGATGCTGCAGTCATCTATAGTATTAACTTTTGGTGACAAAATATGGTAATGTTAATGGTATCCATAATATCAGAAGCACATGAATATGAAATAAAATCAACACAGATTTCAAAAAACAACTTTTATAATTACATTTCAATTCCATATTTCACATTCAGTTACATAATCCCAAAATGATTCCCAGGTTTTGATCAAATATGATCATTACAAATTACGCCAAAAGCGATATGTGAAGATGCCCCCTTTGATGATCAGAGTACTAAATAGACATATCAGTCTTAAATACATCACAACAGAAACAACACTAAATAGCTCCTATATAACTAGCTTTGCCTCCTGCACGTCTTCGGAAGCTTATTCGTACAACCTACTAAACCTGAAAATCCTTATCTCTCAATCCACTCAAATCAAATTTTGAGCACCTGAGAGTTTAAGAGGAAAACAAAAACTTTGAGTCAGACATAAAGCCTGGTGTGAATAATACTATTACATCTTGATTTACTGATATTAAATGAGACCACGCCGCTTAGCGGAATGGGTTTTCCCTCACTAATATCCTTTTAAAAGCGTATCTTTCGCAAATCAAAAACTTGCAATCAAATTGATTATAATCATAATAGCAATAACATATATGCATATAAATCAGGTAATCAATAGACTGTCTGTTCAAACAATATAGTTTTATCAGGCTGACTATCAACCACTGGCTGACTCGGGCCTACCAGACATAACCAATAATCCAACTTCTGTTAGACACTATACTAGACGATCTGTCCTTAACTTACTTTTTCAAGGATCAACTGAATCTAATTGTGTTGCAGGCTCACCAATAACCTACCTTTACTTTGTGTAACCCTTTCTGTGTGTAACATCATTTTAGTCTTGCCTGTGAAAATGCCCTACCCACTGAAATTTTGGACTTATATTAGCTAGGGGCTACTAGCTAAAGTATAGGGCGCAACCCTACATCAGTCTCATCTGGTCTTCTAATATCTGAGTCATATACTTAAGGTTAACTACCCCATTCAATTTTCCTTGAAAACATTTCTTTCAAAATGATTTAACCCCTTTCTAAATCATACCTAAATAAGTAAAATATGTTCTTTTCTTTACTCAAACTACTTATGCCATGATATATGCTTTACACAAAACAATGTTGATGAAATTGAAATCAAGGGGGTTTTCTATCCTATCAAAACAAGTTAATACTCCTTTCAAACTTAGAAAACTTTAGGCCTTAAAGCCAAAGCAATACTTTTGAAACCTTGTTTACAACCTTAAACAATCCCTTTCGAATTTATTGAAAGTACTACTTTCAAATAAGTTACTACTTTAACCTTGAAAACATTAGGCCGAAAGGCCAAACCATACCTTTCAAATGTATTGAAAATAGACCTTTCGAAATCATCACTTACACCTTAGACATCCTCTTTCGAAACCATTAAACTTTTATTTTGAAAGCTTTGGAAATCTTCCTTTCAAAACACTTAAAACAAACCTTTCAAAAACATTGGGGGCATCCCCTTCAAAACGCTTTTAACATACCTTTCGAATGAATTGGGTTTAAGTAAAGGTTTGTGGAAACGTTCTTCGAAACCATTTAAAACTATTTCTTCCAAAACCATTGGGTTAAGCCTTTAATATAACTAAAGGGTCATAAAGAATTGAGGTGAAAGCAATTACTTTTGAAAGCTTTAATACTATGTAAAATAAATAGTTTGAAACCTTTCCTTTCGAAACCATTGTCTCCGAAACCATTTAAATATAGCTATACAACCCTTTCGAAAGCTTTGAGAAGGCAGCTTCCAAGCAAAAAGGCGAAAGCACCCTTTCGAATACGTTGTTTTAAGGCTATAAGGAAAAGCGGCCTTAACTAATTCGAAAGGTATGAATGCAGCAGCATGGGTTTCGAATAAGCTCAAAGCGGCTATCCTTTTGAAAGCCTCTTTTAAAACAAAAGGAGGCAACTCTTTCGAAAGCTCTTTTTAAAAAACAAAGGCAAGCGACAACTAGTTCGAAAGCTTCCTTTTAAAAACAAAGACAAGTTAAAAGCATCCCCTTCAAAAGCGTTGCCTTCGACACCATCAACGCTTCCACCTTTCTCCAATGCGCTACGTATCAATTGCTTGAAACAATGAACATTGGTTTCAAATGAGTTTGTTAATAGAAGTATGGAGACAAAGGCTAGCAAATGGAAGTGGCAAAGTGGTAAATCCAAGCAAAACTGATTTTATGCCTTTCAAAGTAATTTCTTTTCATCTAACTGCCTAATTTGTCAAAATGTAATTGGTTTCCATTTATTTATCAAAATCCTTTTCTAAAAGGCTGCCAAACTCAAAATTATCAATTAAAAGTATTTTAACAAATAAGCCCTTCTCCTTGATAAAACATATAAAACATTTAAGTCTCTTAACTTAAATAATTTTATAACCATGGTAAAATACTAAGGAAATTTCCCTAAAAATCACCATAATTCACTTTTAATATGTTTTCTAACAAATTTAAATCTCAGACCCAAAATCAACATATAATTGTTTTAAATAATTTAAACCCAACATTAACTATTTCTTTTCATAGAAAATTCATAATAAATCCACAATGACTTAGAAAATTATGAAACTTGAAACTCACTTCTAAAATAATATTTTCGATCATATATCAAAAACGGAAATCATTTAAATGTCATTTAATAGGTTTTTCAATCTAAACTTATCATATAGTCTATATGAAACAATATAAATCATCAACAAGCATATATATATATATATATATATCTATTTAAACAAACATAACATGGTATATTATTTGCAAAATTAATTCGGATCAAACCTTGAAACTGAAATCATTATAAAAAGTGAGATGTAAATCAAATTATTTACCTTGGCTTGGTGTTAAGGTTGAGATTTGCCCTTTGATTAATTTCTACAAGCTTTTTACTTATTTCCTAACTTATCTTCTTTTGATTCTTTTTAATGGTGGCTAGCCGAGCTCTTGGGGGTTTTAGTTTTGTTTGTAAATGTTGAAATGAATAAGAAATGAAAGAAGGGTTTAGGGTATAAGAACAAAGGCTATTCTTATTTTTTCCTTATCATATTCCTCCTACTTACTTATTTTTAATTCTCTTTTGCTTATACATTCATTAAGGCACGACCCCTTTTTAATTAACAAATCTCAATCCCTCAACCATCTACATTATTTCGTTTCATTTATCTAATTAAATGTCCTAAATAATCTTAGTCAAAAGTAGGGTCATTACAAGTTAGGTGATCACCTCCCTCAGATATTGTTTATAATTTGGCATATGAGATTATCCTTCAATTTGATGTACCAAAGATTGCTATAGAAAAGTATCTACAATATATCCATTGTTGTTCAATATTCATGAGAAGATCAATACAAAGCGAAGCTTATATGGTTTAGAAGTGGGATATAACTAAGTAGAAATTATGATATAACACATGCCCTCAAAAGTTCACTTTATATGATGAATACAAAGTGGACTTTGGTTTTTTTTTGGAAGAGTTGGACCATATTTTTTGTAGTCGGTTATTTATCTCTTTTCTTAGTCTGCATTAGTTTCCCATAACTATTAAACTTAATCTACGTTCAATAGAAATTTAAGGAACTTATTAAGTAGAGAGGATTTGGAGGCTGAGGGCTAGGTATAGTAGATGTGCTGTAAAGGTGGAAGTAGTTGTATATCGAAGGCTATGGATATCGTAAAGGAGAAAGTGGTTATATGCCGAAGGCTATGTATGATAGAGTTCCATAAAAGCGAAAGTAATTGTATGCCGAAAGCTACTTATGATAGAGTGCTGTAAAGGTGAAAGTAATTGTATGTCGAATGCTATGTATAGTAGAGTGCTGTAAAGGTGGAAGTAGTTGTATGTAGAAGGCTATATAGAGTAAGTGTCATAAGGAAATGTATTTCTAGCCTCATTGGATAAGGAGGGATTCAAAATGAATTTTTCGAAGTTTATCCTCATCTTATGTTGAGGATTTTTAAGATCTAACATCATTATATAGTGAAGATTTGAAGGTATGAACCTCAGGATTTGAAAATCTAACCTCATCATTTAGTGATGATTTGAAGGTTTGAACCTCAGGACTTGAAAACCTAACCTTATCATATGTAAGGATTTGGGGTTACGGTAGATTGTACGTCGTAGGCTTAGTAGATTGAATATTGTAAGGCTTCTTTATTGAATGCCATAAGGCTTTGTGAATCGTATGCTGCAAGGCATCTTTATTGAATGCCGTAAGGCTCAGTCAATAGCATGCCGAAGGTGTAGTTGATTGAATGTGTTAAGGCTAAGTAGACTGTATGTCATAATGGTTAATATATTACGTACCTAAGATGTAGTTGATAACATGCCATAAAACATAGTCGATTAAATGTTGTTAAGGCTTAGTAGTTCATTAGCAGAAGGCATAATTGATCGAATGTTGTAAGGCCAAGTAGATTGTATGCCGCAAGGCTTAATAAATTATGTACCATAAGACATAGTTGATAACATGCCGTAAGGCGTAGTTAATTGAATGTCGTGAGGCTAAGTAAATTGAATACTGTTAAGGCTTGGTAGTTTGTACGCTCAAGGCGCAACTAATCTTTTGTATGTATGTGTGTTAATATAAACCTTTGAAATTAATTATCTTTTTGCCGAAATTAATTTCACAAAATATATTTATAATTTTGTATATATGTGTGCTTACGCGCGCTACAGAATTCTTTTATTTATATAATATTTTAATTATGATTCAAGGGATATAAATAAAGTATGTTATCTAGATAATTCTTCGATCAATTACACATTGTACTGCGAGTTATTTCCCCCTCGGAGTCTTCCTCTTTTCTCCTCCTACCTTGACTTGAAAGGCTAAGCTATAGGCTTTAACTTCTTATAATGAAGATTATGGTCTTGGTTGGAATCTTATGAAAAGAACGAGGGAATAAGGTGGTATTTATAGCCTTCAGAAGGCTAGAGAATATCATAAATATTATAACTTTGTCTCCTTCCTTTTGTCTTTGATAAATTATTTACTAAAATATCTTTCCCAGATGAGTCAAAGAAACCCTAATTTTATTATGGTTAATCCCCTTTAATAAATATATATATATATAAGTCCGATTTCATAACTATTATTACTTATTTATATATTATTTCGGTCTTATCTGATTAGGTCAATATATAACATTTATACATTATCTTAAGTTTAAGGCTTCATATAAATAAATAAAAACCATAGTAAATTATTTTAACATTTGTATTAATTTGATTCATTTTAATTTATAAACTAATTCGATAAAGTTATATTCAAAAAAAATTGACAAATATTGTTGTGTGACTCCCAGATGTGAATTCAACCCGTAGTAATACATAACATTTTAAATATTAAAGGCTTTACAAACTTTGCTGAAGCATGATAATGGACACGAGTTATGTTTCTTACAGATCTTATAGGTGAAATCCTATTTATAATCATTTACACTACACTCTAAGCAATGATATATTGTGCACGTTTTCTCTTCGTCATCACCATATTACTCATATAGAGCTCGGTCGTTCATCCAAACTCTAATAATATCTGTAGTTGATTGTGAAGTACAACATTAAAGCTTATGTTTTAATTAGATAATATTTGTTGATTAACCGATTTGTTTTGATCAAAGACTTTGATTTTAAGTTAACTACCAATTATAGCGATACTATCATTCTATTTGAAGGACAAGAATCTGTGTATCACTTCAAGCGGTTTAACTTATACCCAAGTATGACCTTAACCAATCATCGCTATCGTGTGATTTACAATGTCAAAGTATGGTTTAAACACTCAAGATTCACTGTAATCTTAAGTCAAAAAACTACTTCATATCGTCATATAAGATCTTTTATTTAATTTTGTAATTAAGCTATAGAGAACTCTCGATGTGTCACTCTGTGTTTGCACCAAATAATCATACGTACATAACCCCTTGGTTCCTCTTGTTGGAACTGGACAAGCCTGTAGCGGAAGATATGGATGAATTTCAAAAATATTCCCTTATTGGATCTATATTGACCTATGAAGTCTAATTTAGTTAGAACATTTCTATTAAATAAAATCTCTTATTTTATTTAAATTTATAAATTATAGATAGGATTTTATATTTTATATTCAATTAAATATAATAATACACATATGTATCACACACACATATATATGTATGTGCATGTGTAACATAATAATATGGGCAAGGTATAACATATCCGTATATAAATGTTGGGATTTATATCGCAACAGACACGATAGCTCATCGTATATTAAAGTATATGTGTGTGTGTGTATTATGAGAAAATATTAATGATTTATATATATATTTCGATATTATTGTATCAAAAATATAAAGTAAACATATATATATATATAGTTTTTTAAGATATTTATACTATATGTAAGTATATATGTAATATTTAAATACAAATATGTGTTTATATAATATATATATATATATATATATATTATAAAATTAATTTTTTATTAAATTATTCCAGATCGAATGCATACCAGAACCAAATTTTATTATAATTTTATTACATTAATATATATATATATATATAAATTAATTAGTCAAACAACAATAAATTAAAGATAAAAAAATATTTATATAACATATTTTTTCAAATTTTAAACTTTTAAGAAAATCAGGGATGATATTTTAAGGTATAGGAAAAAATTCCATAATTTTCTCAATCATTTTTTATATTAATTTAATAGTTTCGACCGAAATATAAAAAGATTTTTTAAAAATATAAAAATGATTTAAAAAATCTTATTTTTTGGAAAAGAATTTCTATGGTGACAAAATAATTTTATAAAAATTGAAATGTAATTTTCGAACCATAATTTATTTTGTTTGAATTTTTAATTAGTATATTGATTTAAATAATAATAAAAATATTAAACAATTGTGAAAAATTATTTATAGCCATCGAAAAATATAATTAATGAAAATATGCATTTATAAAATATAAGTTCAATTATTTACATGATATAATTATATAATTTAATACAAGTCATATAACTGAATTAAGTAGTATATATATATGTATGTATGTATGTATGTATGTATTACAAAAATAATAAAATAAAATTTATCCGGCTACGTACATCAAACAATATGAAAAAAATTGTTTTCTAATTTAATAAATACACACACATAACCAATCTAATATATGACAACATCGATACATATAAGAATCTCATATAACTGACAATATAATAATAACATATATATAAACAATATACTATTGTTCAAAGTTTATATATCATATAGAAAAGTAAACACATACCTAAAACTAATGCCCTTAAGTACACCTTGTAATGATGAGTTCTCCCTTCTTAGAAACCTGCTCAATTCGGCATATAGGTAATCCCTGAACCGTAAACCCTATACTATCATATAGTTGTTGATTTGATTTGAATATTGATGGAGCTCTTGGAGGTATAAATCGGCCAACAATGGAAGAAAGGAGGCAACCAAAAAGTTATTCTAAAGTTAGGGTTAGGGGTCTTTTTTATAGTAGTTGAAATAGAATGAAATGTGGATAACATCTTATACCATTTCTCTACATCATGTAGCTACCAAAATTAACCTCCCAACGTCATGGGCTAACATCCCATTTAAGCCCAAATAAATATATTTAATTAAATCTAATTTAATTGTTTGTCAATATCGCATATTGATCGATATATTTATAACTATTATAAATATACACGTTAATATTTATTACTCAAATCATATTCGAAAATTTATAATTAATATTTCATAAATATTAATTAATTTAATTAATTTATAGCAATTATAAACTTATTAAATCGTTTGGTCTAAAGAGAATTCATCATTCTGGTTATGTGACTCATCAAGTGTAAATCAGTCGGCGATTAATATCGAACTATTCGAATGTTAATGTTTGCACATCATTTAGCAGGCTGTGTTGGCCAAATTAATCGCTTACTTAGTTTTGGTAAATTCCAATTTTATATTATTAAACATTACCCGATTGTGACATTTATTTACACCAATTCATCTTCGTCAAAACTATATCACTTTGGAATTATGAAATTTGGTAACGGTCAAAATTTCAATATAGTCCATATTCAACTCTATAGTCCGAACACAAAGTCATTGGTTCAATAATAACAATTATTATCAAACGAAATGCTTTGGCCAAAGACGTGGACTTTGAGTTGACTTGAGTTGATCGTGATACTAACCTCATATAACTGAGAAGACGAATCCTCGCTTGAATAGCGCTTCACTTCCAATACTTCCACTCGATCCAACTATAATCACTCGATGGACGTCGTGCGATGATTTGACTATAATCAAAGCGGAGCTTTCATATTGAAGATGCATAGTATTCTTAAGTCAAGAGAACTGTGTAAACCAATCATATCGGTATTTTCTGTTTGATCTTTGTTATATTAACTAACATAAAATAATCGAGTGGGTCGTTCCATGGTTATCCAATAACTATCAATACGCACCCCTAGATGCCCCCAGCACTCATGAATAATACACTGCCCAACATTTGGAGAGCATTACGCACTCTAGTCTAAACGGATACATCGATATCTAGTTTTGACTAGAAACATTTAAAATGATATATTTGTTTTCATTGTGATAAATTACTCACGCTTACACACTACGTCAAAAACATCATTTCGAAACAGTGAGAAGACGTTTCAATAAATTTTAGAAACATAATCCGAGTTTCAAATTAGCATCTTACTGTTTTTTTAAACACCTCTAAAGTGTTACAAGAGCTAAATCCGCAACACTCAAAACATGTTGCATATTTCAAATTAGCAACACTCATAGGTTGTTGCAGATTTAGGATTCGCAACACTCCTTTGATGTTGCGAATTTGGGGTCCGCAACATCCAATGGGTGTTGCAAATCTACCATTTGCAACCCTCAATAGTGTTGCAGATTTAGGATCCGCTACATCCAAATAGGGTTGCAGACTTAGAACCCGCTACATCTGCTGGGTGTTGCGAATCTTGACTTCATAACACTTGAGAGCAGTTGCAAATTTCGATTACGCTGGACAAAATGGATATTGCGAATTCCAAATACATTGCAGGTTTGACATCCAAAACTATAGATATTTAGAAATCAAATTGCCATAAAATAAACAAAAGACTAAAAGTAATATGAATAAGCAATAATAATGATGTACAAATTATAACTTCTAATGTAAGATGAATTATAGTTGACAATATTTGTTTGATAATAGCATCCCTAACCTATCGTCGGTTAGATCATATGTACGTGTACATCCTTGAATGATAGACTTCTGAAAAAAGCAACCATTCCATTGATTATTGAAGGTAGACCGAGATTTTGGTGGGTCAATGAATCCTGCTCATTACCTCTTGGCCACCCTTACTATCCTAGTCACTCAACTACTTCTTGGAACACTAAATAAAACAACTTGTTTATCTTCTTCTCTATTTACTGTTGATTACCTCCGTCCCTCTTTTTCTTCATGGACTCGTCTTCGAAAGCAACAAACCAACCCTTCCTTGTCAACACCGAGTAGAATACCTCTTTCCTTTTCTTTGGTAACCTCTTGCTTCAACTTTGCCGAACTCTTTGTCAACCAAGTAGTCTCTTACTCTCCTTCTGCAATTATCTATTTTCAAGTCCCCGACCTCCCGACTAGAGGCAATTGCTTTCTCTTTAGCATCAACGACCTTGGACCTCACCTCTTCCTTCTTATGCTTATCTTCTGAGCTCAGTAGCAGATATTGGGTATTCATCCACCTAAGGCTAATATCAAGATGAAAAAAATCAGTATGATCTATACAAAAAAAAGTTAGTGCAATAGGCGAAGGCTAGTGCAACACGCATTGGCAAAAGGGCAATAGGCATAGGCGAGTGCAGTATGCATATTGTAGTAGCAGTAGGCATAGGCGAGTCCATTAGACACAGGCCTGATGAATGACAACTTCAGTTTGTGACAGATGGGTGTAGCAGGGGCATGTGCAAAAGACTTAACTAACAACAATGTGATCCACCTTTATAGTGTTACAAATTTGTGCTACAACAGAAATTATCGTGTACCTGTAACTATTAACCTTATTCTATACTTGAATTCCTCCAATTACACTATGGAGAAACCTCTCAGAAATCATTTTTCTCTTATCTTGACTAATGGCATTACTGCATCCATTCCTAATTTTCTATAGTAAGATTTGATCATGTGGCAGAAATAGAGATATAACATCTTCCTGATGCCTGGTACTTTGTTTAGACAGAAGTTACCGATTGCGGTTTGACGCAGCGGAAATAACAGATGACAACGAAATGAAGATTTCGTGTCAAACTAATCGATGAAACGATTAGATGAAGCAATATGAATCGATGAATTAATGATACCAAACGCCCAAATCCGTTGATCACGAAGATACCGGACTTTAGCTATCTTCGACACGTTGATCGCGCACGATGCCGTGAGAGAAGATCTACAATTCTTCGAACGTTGATCAAGCGCACTTGATTCCGTGAATTGGCTTCAACAATCGTTGATTCGAGCGCACTCGAATGCCGAAGGTGGAGATAGGAGATAACACTCAACTACCAATTTTAATGGAGGCAAGAAGCACAAACCAAATTTTATTTCAAATTCAACAAAACTTTACAATGACATCACATCCCTATTTATAGGGTTTACAACACAACACAAGACTTAAGAAAATTACAACACTTCACAACGACTTACAAACAAACGACATAAAAAGTAACGACCTATACAATAGCGACCTAACAAACAAATATAACCACGACTTAAAATTCTCGCGACCTAATTCTTCAGTCTACTTCGCGACTTATCTTCTTACGACCTAAAGTAACAATCAACGACCTAGCATCTGGAGCTTCTCGCGACCTTCTGGAAAACATTCGCGACCTTCTGGATGACGTTAGGTCGCTGGCAACAATCAACGACCTAGGCTGGAGCTTCTCGCGACCTTCTGGAAATACGGCAGCGACCTAGGAGAAACTCGCGACCTAAGGAAGATCGTACGCGACATAAAGAAATCAGCGACCTAGGGTTATCACGCGCGCGACCTTCTTCTTCCTTCTGCTCTCGCGACCTAGGGTTATCACGCGCGCGACCTTCTTCCTTGCGACCTACCATGGTGGAGCGACCTAAGGTAATTTGATCGTCTTGATTTCGTGCTGCATCATCCTCCCCTGGTTGGGAAAAATTCGTCCTCGAATTTAAAAGTTCTTCCTCATTGGGTTGTTCATCTCCATAATAAGGTATAAGATGTTTAACATTAAACATGTCAGAAGTGTAAACATCCTCTGGCAGCTTCAACTTATAAGCATTTTCATTGATCCGTTTTATAATTTCTACTGGACCAATCTTTCGGGCTTTCAACTTGTTATAAGCACCCACTGGGAAACGATCCTTCGTTAACACAGCATACACCCAATCACCCTCGTTGAACTCCACACTTCTTCTCTTTTTATCTGCAGCTCGTTTATACTTGTCATTCGTCTTCTCCAAACGTTCCTGAACGATTCTATGACAATCTTTCAACTCATCAACGAAATCTAACGCCCGCTTAATCACTCCTTTCGGTTGTGGCACTACCGTTAAATCCAATGGCCCCTTTGGCAAGCTTGAATATACAACTTGAAATGAACTGTATCCCGTGCTTCGGTTAACAGCATGATTATGAGCAAACTCTGCCTGACACAACTTTAAGTCCCAACTCTTCAAATTGTCCGACATAAGATATCTCAACAGATTTCCCAATGATCTATTCACAACTTCAGTTTGCCCATCCGTCTGAGGATGATATGCACTACTAAAATTCAGCTTCGTCCCAACCATCTTCCACAGACTCAACCAAAAGTGACTCAGAAATCGAGTATCTCGGTCAGAAACAATAGATTCAGGTAACCCATGTAAACGATAGATTTCTTTAAAGAATAACCGTGCCACATGAACTGCATCTGTCGTTTTCTTACAAGCAATGAAATGTGCCATCTTCGAGAAACGGTCTACCATAACATATATAGAATCATTTCCCCGTTGAGTTCTAGGCAAACCCAAAACAAAATCCATGCTGATATCAACCTATGGTTTAGTAGGCACGGGTAACGGCATATACAATCCCGCATTCGTCGCTGTCCCTTTGGAAACTTGACAAATATGACATCTCTCCACAAATCTTTCAACTTCTTTTCTCATAGAAGGCCAAAAATATGATTGTGAAATCAACTGCAATGTACGATCTCTGCCCACGTGACCCTCTTCATGCAATTCTTTGACAATCTTCAGCCTCAAGCTACAATCCGGGATACACAATCGGTTTCCTCTGAACAAGAATCCATCTTTCATCACAAAATCATCAGAACTCCCTTCCTGCACCTGATCCAGCACTTTCGCAAAATAAGAATCTGAAATAAGCAACTCTAGCAACAAATCAAATCCCACTACTTCCACTCGCATAGTTGTCAGCAAATTATTTCTACGGCTCAATGCATCGGCAACTCGGTTAGTAACTCCTGATTTGTGCTTCACAACGAAAGTAAACTGTTGTAAATAAGCAACCCACGAAGCATGCCTTGCTGAAATTTTATCTTGCTCCTGCAAATGCTTCAAAGCTTCATGGTTAGTGTATAGCACAAATTCTTTATAAAATAGATAGTCTCCAATGCTTTATGGCTTGGACTATAGCATAGAATTCCAAGTCATAAGTACTGTATCTCGTTTTAGCTCCCGTCAGTTTCTCACTAAAGTAGGCAATAGGATGACCCCTTTGACTCAACGTTCCCCCAATTCCAACCTTGGACGCATCAGTATTTAGCTTAAAGAGTAACTGAAAGTCTGGGTATCTAAGAATGGGCGTTGTGGTCAAGAGTGTCTTGATTCTCTGAAAAGCAGAATCAGCCTCTTCAGTCCAAACAAACTTCTTCCCTTTCATACATTCCCTAACTGGTGCCATCACGCTACTGAAGTGGGGAATGAATCTTCGGTAGAATGATGCTAAACCATGAAAACTCATCACTTCTGTTATTGTCTTAGGCTGTGGCCAATTTCGAATAGCTTCAACTTTACTCTGATCAACTTGAATACCATCCTTCGACACAATATAACCCAAGAATAGAATACTTGTAGTCATGAAGGTTGTAACGACCCGTAAATTTCAACCGTTTTAATAACGTAATTAGTTGAAATTTTGTGAAATTTTAAACGATAAAATTTTGAAATATAAATTTGATATTTGGAATGCGTCTAGTTAAACATAGCAACTGGTAAATTTTCGTCCGAAAATATGAAGGTTTATTTCGCGCGTAAATTCACTTCAATTTAATCAGTTAAAAAGCGATGAAAATAAAATGTTTTCGAAACCTAAATATTTTTACATAGAAAAATTCTAAACCATCTTCTGAGCAAGATGTCAGTTTGTCGTTTTTCCAAATTCGGACATCTTTGGCTCCGTCGATCTTATTTTTCAGCGTTTTTCTTGCATTTTCCGCTATTAGAAAATTCAAATTTTTATAATTCAATCGAATCACTGATATCAGTATACCGTTTTGATCGTTTCGTCGTGCTGATCTCCACTGTATACTCATTTGTGTGTTTCGGTGTCTAGTACGCGGTGGAATCCATAGAACGCCTGGTCGTATTAGTGCCGTTTTAACCTTTTGGCTTCTCTGTTCACTTGATTAGCTGTCGTGTAACTGTATAGCCATTTTACATTTATAATTGACTTTTGGCTTTCACTATTTTCAAAATAACCTTTTGTTCTTTCATATCTCATCGGTTCAAAAAAAAAATTCCAATGCTACATTCATTATTCAGCCTGTTCATTTTAATTTTTTGGTTCATCAGCCATTTTGTTTTATAGCAGGAGCTATTTCTCCTCCGCATCTCCCTCAACTCACGTAGCACTAGGCCGATGCCTTGCATTCCCTCTTTCCCTCGATCTCCTCTCACCCGCCACCTCCAGCTAGCTCGCAACCCCAAGTGCCGAACCTCCTCTTCCACTTACCCGTGCTCCGCCTCCCCTCAGCCCACTTTGCGGCCTCCCGTCCCCTTCCACAACCCGACCCACCCAGTCATCTCGGCCTTCACACGGCAGGTGCCTTCAACCACCTGTTTTTTCTTCCACCAGCGGTCCGCGTTTCCACCCTGACCATCTCCCGTTTCGGCTTGCATATTTTTTTTTGTTTGAGGTATATATATAATACTTATAATTATATCTAGTTATATAGGTATTGGGTATATAGTCTGATTATAAGAGTTGCTTCTATACTTGTCTTTATATTTAGATCTAAGGAAATTATGTAGATTTATACTAACGTCTAAATCAAGTTTGGAAATAACTTTAATTTATAATATGTTGCTGAGTTTCTGTTGTTATTTGCAAGTCTGTACAAGCTTTATAAATTATTTGATTGAGTTATTATAAAATAAGCTATATTGGTTGTACACTTTAATAATGGTCTGTGCATATTTATTATAGGTTTGTATAAAATTGTCACGGTTAGCTTTAAGCTTTCAGCACCTTTTGTAATATAGGAGAAGATGTATACTTCAATGTTTTAGATTTTCGTTTACTGTTATAATGGGTTGGTACTCATATATTTGGAGTTGTGTTAGCATCTGGTATTATAAATTATATATATAGTGATTTATAATAATACATATATATGTGTTTCCAAAGCATTTTGAACGCATGTTGTGTCTTGTTTTCTTAGATATGTATTAATAATTTTAATAATGATAATAATAATATTTATGATAAGCTTATATTTTTTTTTCCCTTACAAACATTGTTTTTAAATAAAGAAAAAGGAGTACGCATGGTTTATGTATGTACTAGTTGTCGCAGGAAGCCTGTTCCAATTGAATTCTATCTGTTGTTTTTTTAGGGATTAAAGTATATATAGTTTTGTACATATAGTTTATACAAGTCATAAAAGCTGTTTCCCTGATGTTTATATTTTGGTTTACAAATAGGCATGACCGTATGAGTCCACTTAATAGTGTTTCATGTGTGTTTATGTAAATAAGTTTATGGTAATTTTATTTGCATTTAAATTAGTATCGATTTGAAATTATGTGTTTAAAATTGATTTTACATACATATTTTCAGATGAACATGTATTATACATGTAAGAATTTTGCATTTTAATATGTATATATATGAGGGTTTGTTTCAAAATAAATAACGTACATATGTTTGATTATATATATGTGTTTTATAACATTGATTTTTGAATTACATATTTAATTTAATATATATGTCTGAGTTTAGAATATGATCCTGTATATGTATATAGTTATATATAGTCAATATATAAATTCCCTTATATCAATTATCTTCATCGATTCAGTTTAACTGAATTCGTCGATTCCTATTTATCAGATTTTGTCCGTCGTGCCTATTTTCTTCATCGAATTCGTACCGTCTCACTTTGCTTGGAATTCGTAGCTTGCTCCGTTGTTTATCCTCTAGCCTCGAAAGGTGAGCAATCACTCACGATTAACGTTCTTTTATTTATTTAAATTTGATTTCAATTGAAACGACAATTGAAATATGCTGCAGTTAGTTATTCACACTGTTTATATGCTATTACCTGTATCAGTTCACCTGTGACATCTGACACCATTATCTGTTATATATATGAAATGATAATCCAGTTTGGTTGTTAATTGATTGATTGTTGATGTTTATATTGGACGTTAAATTGTTAGTGTTAAATGATAAATAGTATGCAAAATTGAAATGGTTATAGGATAGTTAAAAATTTTAAAACTGATTTATATGTTAAATTTGATTAGTGAATATGACCCCTTTTAATTGTTAAATTAATTGACATATAGAATAGCGATAATTACACTTTGAACCATCGACGTATATTGGATTAATTGTGTAGTGTAAAAATTGAAATTGAATGACAAGTGAAAACCGTAATGTAATAATCTTTAATCTACATGAAATGATAGTGTAGATTCTAGAGATAATTATATTAATTTGCACAAACAACAATGCGAATTAATATGGTTATTTCGGGATTATTTGAATTGATGATTGGATTGTTATTGATTGTTGTTATTGCTTGTTTATTTACTTTGACACCATCCCAGTTATCACACTGCAAGTTCCCTTTGCTATGTTATGATTTTTGAATTGAATTGGAATCGGGTTGAAATGATAAATACCCAAATTGAACCTTGACCTAGGATAGAAAATTAAATAAAACCCGATTGGTCAATAATTTGATTTAAAATTAAAATGAAGCTTTTATTTAAATAAATAATATGGTTTTGAAATGAAGTTGAAATTTGAAATTTTATTGAAAGCAAAATGTTAATATTTAATAATCTGAAACAGAATATTAACAATGTAATTGATGAAAGAACGTTGTTTAATTTGAGAAATAATTGAATTAAGTTGAAATGATTTAATAATTAAGTTTGAAATTATTAAACTTTGAAATTATTTAATAATTAAGTTTTGAATTATTTAATAATTAAATAAGGTTGAATTATTTAATGATTAACTTGAATTGAATTCTTTAATAAGTAAAATTGAACTTTTGAATAAGTAAATTTTTACTTCGTAAATAATTGAAATTGAGTTTCTTTATTAATTAAGTTTTGAAAAATTATTTAAGTAAGTAAATAAGTGAAATTGAATTTCTTTAACAAGAAATAAAATGTGATTTATTGAAATTAATGTAAGACTTGAAAATTAAAGGGTTTGATTTGATGAATTTAATTTAATTCAAATGGTAAGTTTTGAAATAAGGAAGTTGAATTTAAATAATGGATCTAATGAATTGGAAATTAAACAGAAATTGTTTTAAATGAAAATTTACTTAACGAACATTAAATGAAATTGATAAATGGATTTAAATTGATTTGAATGTTAAATTAATTTAAATGATTTCGGAATGAAACTTATATATGAATTTGAATCAATATTTGAATTGTTTTAAATAGAAATTGAAATTGAATTATAAGATTTTGAAATTGTGAATTTGGATGTTTTGAAACGTAAATATTGGAAATTGGTTTAGAAAGACAAATGAAATGTTGATTTACGAATTCTAATTGAAATTGTAATTGATTTGGTTTTGAAATATATAAACGACCAATCGGTGAAATAATTACGAAAGTTATTAAAGAGACCGGAATAAGTTATGGATATAATCTCTATCTAAACCGAAAACCACTTTAATAACTATACGCGGAGTGATGATCCAGAATGAAGTGGTTGGAATGATGTACGTGATGATTGAAGAAAGAGAACGATGATGGATAGCCTTGACACTTGTGTCAAATTGGAAATGACTAAAACAGGAGCCGTGCCGGGCCAATGGAGGATTAGCTACCTCAAGTGAACACACTTCTTCGAACTACTCATTACTTGTTGTCGATTGGTGCACCCTTGATTTTGGGGAGTGTTGTTTCACGGTGTTGCGGGCGCTGCGGCGTTGCGTTCTCACCAGTCCGGATAAGGCAAACGGTAGTATCACTACCTTGGGTATTGCCTCATGTGCCTTGTCATACTTGTATTCCCTATTCGCGACCACTACGAATTTGTTTTGTACCTTTAGTATATGGATTGCCCTCTGGTGACTTCCGGTTTTGGGAAAACTACGGTCTTGTATATGCTTTTGGGAATAAAAATGTGTTAAGGGTGGAATGGGCCATGACTTAATACTATTTTGATATCTTTATATTACTGATAGACATTATCTACTTATCGTACACTACTACATAGTAGATAGTTTAACGGATCCTTAAAGGATGGTTATTCCAAACATCCTTTGAGTTACTTGTATTTCAATTGCTGTTTCACTTGAGTTGGATTTATTAATATAAGAATGTTAATCCTGACTCGAGTGTCTTGTGTTTTTTGCTTTACGCTCGGGTCAGACTGAGTGTACCAGTATTCGAGACTCACCTTTGGAGTTGGAGCTTTGCTTGAAGATCCAGCCATCTATTCTGCTTTCATTATTCGATGATTCCAGTGATGTATTCTGATTTGTATCTGATGTATCGTATTACTTTTCCGTTGTATCTGGTTTAACTCTGATGTAACTTATACATTTATATAGTAGCTTCATGAACTACTATCTCTTTTATTTCCGCTGCACTTATTACTCTGTGTCTGTGATCTGTGATTACTTATTTACTGTATATGTTCAGTTTTTCCAAATTTAAATTAACAACGCGGTATTTTGAGCAATTCAATTCCGGCATGAGTGTCTACCTATACACTTATAATGGATGCGAATGGTCCAAAATATCGGGTCGTTACAGTTGGTATCAGAGCTTTGGTAGCTCTAGGCAAAACTTAACATATAGGGTAAATGTATTTATAGAATCACTCTCATTTGAGTTTCAATCTCTTCCTTTTACTCGATTCCTTTGAATTTTGGAACGTTCCCCACGGTTCCAAATTTTATTCGTGTCCTTCACTATTCGTCTTCTTTCGATTCTGGAGCACCCCATAACTCCATTTTGAATGATATCTATAATAGATCGGCGGTCTCGCCAATCTTCGAATGATTCTTAAAGGAGCAAAACTCCTTTATAATAGGCATCGATTTACCGGAGATTTCTGTATCCTCGGTTTACGATGCTATCTATCCCCTGCTATACCTGAATTCCATCTCTTGAGATCGAGTGTTGATTTACCTCAGAATTCAGCATCGACCTTATTCTTGAAGTGACGGACGACCCGGTTAAGGTTGCCCGTGAATTAAATAAACTCATCCATCTCCCGATTTTGGTAATTGAATTATCTTATCTTCTGTTTCAAACTTATTTTTGAATCAAAATTCTCATTGATTTGATTTCCATCAAATTTGAATCGCTATACATGTTCTGAAATCTATTCTTGTATCGTCAAGCGAGGAATTGTATTTGTAAAATTATATTTAAAATGTTTTAGAATATATTGTGTTGTTTGAGTTGTTGATGTTGATTTGGGTTTCCGATCGATTCGTCTGATCAACGCTATCGATAGGATTTCCAAAACACTTGAGCAGAGCAAACTGACACAATATCGTTTTCAAATTTGGTAAATAAAATAAAAGTTTTGTATGATTATATTATATATAAATAATAAGTTTTCTGAAATTAAATTGTTAATAAATTTGTTGTCAGAAATAATAATATTTGACTTTCATTTATTGTTTTGTAAACCATTGATTATTGCATAATATAAATAAATGAATTTATGAAACTTGGTTATAAATTGATTTGGGATTTGAAAGGAATTTAAATAAAAATTTGAGAATTTAATTTCCGGTGATTTCAAACTTTGATTTGAAGTTTTAATGTGTATAGTATTTAAAATATTTTCGAATATAAATCGTTTTCAAAGAATTTTAAAATATTGAAATCAGTGCTCTTCTCTTTGTCGTTGGAAAATAATTTCGGTGATGGCGGCCGCATCATCGACATTCATTTTCGAGTTTCGAAGTGAAGATACTATTCTGTAGCTTTGCTACGGTTTTGTTTTGAAAAATATTTTGATTTGAATTTCTTCAGTATAATTTGATATATATATGTGGGTATCTTATTTTAAAATTTAATTTGATCTGATATAAATATATTATATATATCTCTAAATTGTTTAAAGTTAATCGGAAATCTAATTCTTAAATTTTGTTAAAGGATGATTTTAATTATAAATAAAACCAAAATTTGGAATAAATATTTAAACTTGAATAATTGAATTGGGAAAATTTTATTTGTATATTGTTCAACTGCATTCTAATACAACTTAACTAAATCATTCAGAAGTTGAATATGTAATTGGATAATATGTAAAATAAAATGATTTTAATAAAATTTGAGTGTTTATAATAAATGTTATACACTAAATTTTGATTATAAAGATGTTAATAGAGTTAGATAGGATAATAAGTAAAACTCAGTAATGATGAAATAAATTAGTTTTGAAAGAATTAATAAATTTGTTTTAAAAGAATTAATAAATTGAAATTTGATCAACTTATGAAAATACCTTGAATTTAAAAGCAATTAGTAAAATATAAACTAATTTAAATCGAAACTTTTATGTTTTAAATTAATTTATATGGGTTAAATATATGTGAGTAGATATATTAAGTAGAATAAATTTAACAATAATTTGGAATAAAGAAGAATTTAAATTGCTAAAAAAAATATGATAATAATAAAAGACTATTCAAATTTATGGTTTTAGAAATTGTAAATTTAAGAAAATGGGATAATAAGATAATGAATTTAGAAATAGTTGAGATTGATTTTAGTGAAATCAAATGGATTAAATCAATTATTGAATATCAATTAATTTAAATTTGAATTTATATGGTTTAAATTAATTGTTATTTTGTATTTCAAATCTGTTTTCTTTCTGGTTGTTTCTATTCTCCTACCTCGTTCCTTTTCGGGGACGAAAAGTTTTGAGTGGGGGAGAGTGTAACGACCCGTAAATTTCAACTGTTTTAATAACGTAATTAGTTGAAATTTTGTGAAATTTTAAACGATAAAATTTTGAAATATAAATTTGATATTTGGAATGCGTCTAGTTAAACATAGCAACTGGTAAATTTTCGTCCGAAAATATGAAGGTTTATTTCGCGCGTAAATTCACTTCAATTTAATCAGTTAAAAAGCGATGAAAATAAAATGTTTTCGAAACCTAAATATTTTTACATAGAAAAATTCTAAATCATCTTCTGAGCAAGATGTTAGTTTTTCGTTTTTCCAAATTCGGACATCTTTGGCTCCGTCGATCTTATTTTTCAGCGTTTTTCTTGCATTTTCCGCTATTAGAAAATTTAAATTTTTATAATTCAATCGAATCACTGATATCAGTATATCGTTTTGATCGTTTCGTCGTGCTGATCTCCACTGTATACTCGTTTGTGTGTTTCGGTGTCTAGTACGCGGTGGAATCCGTAGAACGCCTGGTCGTATCAATGCCGTTTTAACCTTTTGGCTTCTCTGTTCACTTGATTAGCTGTCGTGTAACTGTATAGCCATTTTGCATTTATAATTGACTTTTGGCTTTCACTATTTTCAAAATAACATTTTGGTCTTTCATATCTCATCGGTTCAAAAAAAAATTCCAATGCTACATTCATTATTCAGCCTGTTCATTTTAATTTTTTGGTTCATCCGCCATTTTGTTTTATAGCAGGAGCTATTTCTCCTCCGCATCTCCCTCAACTCACGTAGCACTAGGCCGACGCCTTGCATTCCCTCTCTCCCTCGATCTCCTCTCACCCGCCACCTCCAGCTAGCTCGCAACCCCAAGTGCCGAACCTCCTCTTCCACTTACCCGTGCTCCGCCTCCCCTCAGCCCACTTTGCGGCCTCCCGTCCCCTTCCACAACCCGACCCACCCAGTCATCTCGGCCTTCACACGGCAGGTGCCTTCAACCACCTGTTTTTTCTTCCACCAGCAGTCCGCGTTTCCACCCTGACCATCTCCCGTTTCGGCTTGCATATTTTTTTTGTCTGAGGTATATATATAATATTTATAGTTATATCTAGTTATATAGGTATTGTGTATATAGTCTGATTATAAGAGTTGCTTCTATACTTGTCTTTATATTTAGATCTAAGGAAATTATGTAGATTTATACTAACGTCTAAATCAAGTTTGCAAATAACTTTAATTTATAATATGTTGCTGAGTTTCTGTTGTTATATGCAAGTCTGTACAAGCTTTATAAATTATTTGATTGAGTTATTATAAAATAAGCTATATTGGTTGTACACTTTTATAATGGTCTGTGCATATTTATTATAGGTTTGTATAAAATTGTCATTGTTAGCTTTAAGCTTTCAGCACCTTTTGTAGTATAGGAGAAGATGTATACTTCAATGTTTTAGATTTTCGTTTACTGTTATAATGGGTTGGTACTCATATATTTGGAGTTGTGTTAGCATCTGGTATTATAAATTATATATATAGTGATTTATAATAATACATATATATGTGTTTCCAAAGCATTTTGAACGCATGTTGTGTCTTGTTTTCTTAGATATGTATTAATAATTTTAATAATGATAATAATAATATTTATGATAAGCTTATTTTTTTTTTCTCTTACAAACATTGTTTTTAAATAAAGAAAAAGGAGTACGCATGGTTTATGTATGTACTAGTTGTCGCAGGAAGCCTGTTCCAATTGAATTCTATCTGTTGTTTTTTTAGGGATTAAAGTATATATAGTTTTGTACATATAGTTTATACAAGTCATAAAATCTGTTTCCCTGATGTTTATATTTTGGTTTACAAATAGGCATGACCGTATGAGTCCACTTAATAGTGTTTCATGTGTGTTTATGTAAATAAGTTTATGGTAATTTTATTTGCATTTAAATTAGTATTGATTTGAAATTATGTGTTTAAAATTGATTTTACATACATATTTTCAGATGAACATGTATTATACATGTAAGAATTTTGCATTTTAATATGTATATATATGAGGGTTTGTTTCAAAATAAATAACGTACATATGTTTGATTATATATATGTGTTTTATAACATTGATTTTTGAATTACATATTTAATTTAATATATATGTCTGAGTTTAGAATATGATCCTGTATATGTATATAGTTATATATAGTCAATATATAAATTCCCTTATATCAATTATCTTCATCGATTCAGTCTAACTGAATTCGTCGATTCCTTTTTATCAGATTTTGTCCGTCGTGCCTGTTTTCTTCATCGAATTCGTACCGTCTCACTTTGCTTGGAATTCGTAGCTTGCTCCATTGTCTATCCTCTAGCCTCGAAAGGTGAGCAATCACTCACGATTAACGTTCTTTTATTTATTTAAATTTGATTTCAATTGAAACGACAATTGAAATATGCTGCAGTTAGTTATTCACACTGTTTATATGCTATTACCTGTATCAGTTCACCTGTGACATCTGACACCATTATCTGTTATATATATGAAATGATAATCCAGTTTGGTTGTTAATTGATTGATTGTTGATGTTTATATTGGATGTTAAATTGTTAGTGTTAAATGATAAATTGTATGCAAAATTGAAATGATTATAGGATAGTTAAAAATTTTAAAACTGATTTATATGTTAAATTTGATTAGTGAATATGACCCCTTTTAATTGTTAAATTAATTGACATATAGAATAGCGATAATTACACTTTGAACCATCGACGTATATTGGATTAATTGTGTAGTGTAAAAATTGAAATTGAATGACAAGTGAAAACCGTAATGTAATAATCTTTAATCTACATGAAATGATAGTGTAGATTCTAGAGATAATTATATTAATTTGCACAAACAACAATGCGAATTAATACGGTTATTTCGGGATTATTTGAATTGATGATTGGATTGTTATTGATTGTTGTTATTGCTTGTTTATTTACTTTGACACCATCCCAGTTATCACACTGCAAGTTCCCTTTGCTATGTTATGATTTTTGAATTGAATTGGAATCGGGTTGAAATGATAAATACCCAAATTGAACCTTGACCTAGGATAGAAAATTAAATAAAACCCGATTGGTCAATAATTTGATTTAAAATTAAAATGAAGATTTTATTTAAATAAATAATATGGTTTTGAAATGAAGTTGAAATTTGAATTTTATTGAAAGGAAAATGTTAATATTTAATAATCTGAAACAGAATATTAACAATGTAATTGATGAAAGAACGTTGCTTAATTTGAGAAATAATTGAATTAAGTTGAAATGATTTAATAATTAAGTTTGAAATTATAATTAAGTTTGAAATTATTAAACTTTTAAATTATTTAATAATTAAGTTTTGAATTATTTAATAATTAAATAAGGTTGAATTATTTAATGATTAACTTGAATTGAATTCTTTAATAAGTAAAATTGAACTTTTGAATAAGTAAATTTTTACTTCGTAAATAATTGAAATTGAGTTTCTTTATTAATTAAGTTTTGGAAAATTATTTAAGTAAGTAAATAAGTGAAATTGAATTTCTTTAACAAGAAATAAAATGTGATTTATTGAAATTAATGTAAGACTTGAAAATTAAAGGATTTGATTTGATGAATTTAATTTAATTCAAATGGTAAGTTTTGAAATAAGGAAGTTGAATTTAAATAATGGATCTAATGAATTGGAAATTAAACAGAAATTGTTTTAAATGAAAATTTACTTAACGAACATTAAATGAAATTGATAAATGGATTTAAATTGATTTGAATGTTAAATTAATTTAAATGATTTCGGAATGAAACTTATATATGAATTTGAATCAATATTTGAATTGTTTTAAATAGAAATTGAAATTGAATTATAAGATTTTGAAATTGTGAATTTGGATGTTTTGAAACGTAAATATTGGAAATTGGTTTAGAAAGACAAATGAAATGTTGATTTACGAATTCTAATTGAAATTGTAATTGATTTGGTTTTGAAATATATAAACGACCAATCAGTGAAATAATTACGAAAGTTATTAAAGAGACCGGAATAAGTTATGGATATAATCTCTATCTAAACCGAAAACCACTTTAATAACTATACGCGGAGTGATGATCCAGAATGAAGTGGTTGGAATGATGTACGTGATGATTGAAGAAAGAGAACGATGATGGATAGCCTTGACACTTGTGTCAAATTGGAAATGACTAAAACAGGAGCCGTGCCGGGCCAATGGAGGATTAGCTACCTCAAGTGAACACACTTCTTCGAACTACTCATTACTTGTTGTCGATTGGTGCACCCTTGATTTTGGGGAGTGTTGTTTCACGGTGTTGCGGGCGCTGCGGCGTTGCGTTCTCACCAGTCCGGATCAGGCAAACGGTAGTATCACTACCTTGGGTAATGCCTCATGTGCCTTGTCATACTTGTATTCCCTATTCGCGACCACTACGAATTTGTTTTGTACCTTTAGTATATGGATTGCCCTCTGGTGACTTCCGGTTTTGGGGAAACTACGGTCTTGTATATGCTTTTGGGAATAAAAATGTGTTAAGGGTGGAATGGGCCATGACTTAACACTATTTTGATATCTTTATATTACTGATAGACATTATCTACTTATCGTACACTACTACATAGTAGATAGTTTAACGGATCCTTAAAGGATGGTTATTCCAAACATCCTTTGAGTTACTTGTATTTCAATTGCTATTTCACTTGAGTTGGATTTATTAATATAAGAATGTTAATCCTGACTCGAGTGTCTTGTGTTTTTTGCTTTACGCTCGGGTCAGACTGAGTGTACCAGTATTCGAGACTCACCTTTGGAGTTGGAGCTTTGCTTGAAGATCCAGCCATCTATTCTGCTTTCATTATTCGATGATTCCAGTGATGTATTCTGATTTGTATCTGATGTATCGTATTACTTTTCCGTTGTATCTGGTTTAACTCTGATGTAACTTATACATTTATATAGTAGCTTCATGAACTACTATCTCTTTTATTTCCGCTGCACTTATTACTCTGTGTCTGTGATCTGTGATTACTTATTTACTGTATATGTTCAGTTTTGCCAAATTTAAATTAACAACGCGGTATTTTGAGCAATTCAATTCCGGCATGAGTGTCTACCTATACACTTATAATGGATGCGAATGGTCCAAAATATCGGGTCGTTACAGTTGGTATCAGAGCTTTGGTAGCTCTAGGCAAAACTTAACATATAGGGTAAATGTATTTATAGAATCACTCTCATTTGAGTTTCAATCTCTTCCTTTTACTCGATTCCTTTGAATTTTGGAACGTTCCCCACGGTTCCAAATTTTATTCGTGTCCTTCACTATTCGTCTTCTTTCGATTCTGGAGCACCCCATAACTCCATTTTGAATGATATCTATAATAGATCGGCGGTCTCGCCAATCTTCGAATGATTCTTAAAGGAGCAAAACTCCTTTATAATAGGCATCGATTTACCGGAGATTTCTGTATCCTCGGTTTACGATGCTATCTATCCCCTGCTATACCTGAATTCCATCTCTTGAGATCGAGTGTTGATTTACCTCGGAATTCAGCATCGACCTTATTCTTGAAGTGACGGACGACCCGGTTAAGGTTGCCCGTGAATTAAATAAACTCATCCATCTCCCGATTTTGGTAATTGAATTATCTTATCTTCTGTTTCAAACTTATTTTTGAATCAAAATTCTCATTGATTTGATTTCCATCAAATTTGAATCGCTATACATGTTCTGAAATCTATTCTTGTATCGTCAAGCGAGGAATTGTATTTGTAAAATTATATTTAAAATGTTTTTAGAATATATTGTGTTGTTTGAGTTGTTGATGTTGATTTGGGTTTCCGATCGATTCGTCTGATCAACGCTATCGATAGGATTTCCAAAACACTTGAGCAGAGCAAACTGACACAATATCGTTTTCAAATTTGGTAAATAAAATAAAAGTTTTGTATGATTATATTATATATAAATAATAAGTTTTCTGAAATTAAATTGTTAATAAATTTGTTGTCAGAAATAATAATATTTGACTTTCATTTATTGTTTTGTAAACCATTGATTATTGCATAATATAAATAAATGAATTTATGAAACTTGGTTATAAATTGATTTGGGATTTGAAAGGAATTTAAATAAAAATTTGAGAATTTAATTTCCGGTGATTTCAAACTTTGATTTGAAGTTTTAATGTGTATAGTATTTAAAATATTTTCGAATATAAATCGTTTTCAAAGAATTTTAAAATATTGAAATCAGTGCTCTTCTCTTTGTCGTTGGAAAATATTCGGTGATGGCGGCCGCATCATCGACATTCATTTTCGAGTTTCGAAGTGGAGATACTATTCTGTAGCTTTGCTACGGTTTTGTTTTGAAAAATATTTTGATTTGAATTTCTTCAGTATAATTTGATATATATATATATGTGGGTATCTTATTTTAAAATTTAATTTGATCTGATATAAATATATTATATATATCTCTAAATTGTTTAAAGTTAATCGGAAATCTAATTCTTAAATTTTGTTAAAGGATGATTTTAATTATAAATAAAACCAAAATTTGGAATAAATATTTAAACTTGAATAATTGAATTGGGAAAATTTTATTTGTATATTGTTCAACTGCATTCTAAACCAAAATTTGGACTCAAACTCTCCTGAACACGCCCTTGTTCCAGCAATTCCTCCACCTGTCTTCTCAACTCCTCGTGTTCTTTTGGACTCATCCGATATGCAGCACCTAGCACCAAGTCAATCTGATGCTGTATGTCTTTAAGCGGTGGTAACTCCTTCGGCAACTCCTCTGGAAACACATCTTTGAATTCCTCTAAAACTGGCTTCACTTCCTCTGGAACTTCAGTAACTTCACTGCTTTCATGCCCAATCAACATAAAAACTTCCGGGCTCTCATCTACCTCTTCCACGAACTCCTTCAAGGACAACAAAGTCTTCAATTCCTCAATCTCCTCCAGCTTGTTCTCATTCTGCTGTCGCTTCTTCGGAACTATAGTGATTTTCGTGCCCTCGAACAAGAAACTGTAGCTATTTGTTCGACCATTATGCTGTACCTCCCGATCGTACTGCCACGGCCTTCCCAACAGCAAATGGAAAACATCCATGTCAACCACGTCACACCAAATCTCATCTTTGTATTTCTTCCTAATAGAAAATGGAACATGAGCTCGCCTCTCTACCTTCACTTCTCCTCCTTTCCTCAACCAAGCAAGTTTATAAGAACTAGGATGTTTTTTCGTTTTCAACTTCAACTTCCTCACAGCTTCCATTGAAATGATATTATCACAACTCCCAGCGTCAATGACAAATTTACAGACCTTCCCCAAAATGGTGCACGTTGACTGAAAAATGTTACTCCTCAACCAACTCGACTCCTCTTCCTGCTTCGGGGTTAAACAAGATCTCCGTAGCATCAGATTACATCCCTCGTCTCCCGACACCTCTTCTTCCTCCTCATCACGATGTGAATTGAGATCTTCTTCTACATCCTCATCTTCCACTTTAGCAATCATAGTTCTCTTCTTCGGTTTTGGACATTCGTTGCTCTTGTGACCCACTTCCTGGCAATTATTGCATTTGACATTGGTATTGACTTTTGGTTTAGCCACTTCATGAACAACCGGCTTACTCGATGCTTTAGGAACATTAGAACTACTACCCGCTCCTTTGTTCTGCCCCGTAGAACTTGGAAACACACCTCCCCCACGTCTACCTTGTTTCTCCCAAGCCAACGCCTTTTGATGTGCTTCTGCCACAGATCTAGGGTCGAACATGTTCACCATATCCTGGATCTGTGTTCTAAGTCCCCCAACAAACCTAGCGGTCAATTGTTCTTCTGTCTCCATAATGTCATTTCGAGCAATCAACTGGTAGAACTCATCAGCATAATCAGTAACAGTCTTCGTCCCTTGCCTCAGGTTCTGTAATCTCTGATACATCAGTGATTGGTAATTGTAGGGCAAGAAAGTAGCCTTCATCAACTTCTTCATCTTCTCCCAAGCAACAATCTTCGACTTCCCCATCCGCTCTCTAGTAAGTTTGGTTTGCTGCCACCACGCCATAGCTCTCCCCCTCAACCTAGTAGCAACCAACTTCACTTTACGATCTTCCGAAACCTCCTTGAAGTCAAAAGTTTCCTCAATATAAGCTAGCCAATCAAGAAATTCCTCGGCCTGCATACCTCCCTTGAATTCCGGTATTTCAGTTTTCATCCCGGACTCCCATTTGTGATCATACTCCGAATGATTTCTTCCTTGACCTCGTCCTCGTCCATGAACACTACCACCATCAAACTCCTCTTCAAAATCTGATGCATATCGATGTCGATCCTGACCACCAACATCTCTACTACTACCATTTCTTCCACCAACATCCCTTCGATCTACATTCCTCCGATCATGATCATTCACATTTCTATCACGATTTCGATCATCAAAATTTCTATCATAATCTCGATCCACACTTCTATGATCACTATCAACACTTCTCTCTCGATTTGAATGTGGTGAAACTCTACTTCCCCCATGGTTAGATTCAGATGAAACCCTTCTCTGATTTTGATTCATCTCCAACATCATTCTCTCTAATCAACCAATCCCTTCATTAAGCTTCTCATTAAAGTTTTCGTTAATTCTTTGCTCCATCTCATCGGCCTCTTCTCTCCCATACAAAGCATCAATGTTGCGATAACGGTTAGCTCTTCTCGGAGGCATGATCACTCTTCAACAAATTCCAACAAAAACTTCGCTTCGATCTAAAAATCTTCAAATCAAAACTACCCACTTGTTGAAATCTTCAAAAAAAATCACCAAACGAACAAATCTCTTCAAAATCTCGAGAACCCAATTCTCCAAATGATGCAAATCTCGCACAAACTCCAAAAATCTACGCAAACTCCTTGTGATCTAGCTCTGATACCAAATAACGCAGCGGAAATAACAGATGACAACGAAATGAAGATTTCGTGTCAAACTAATCGATGAAACGATTAGATGAAGCAATATGAATCGATGAATTAATGATACCAAACGTCCAAATCCGTTGATCACAAAGATACCGGACTTTAGCTATCTTCGACACGTTGATCGCGCACGATGCCGTGAGAGAAGATCTACAATTCTTCGAACGTTGATCAAGTGCACTTGATTCTGTGAATTGGCTTCAACAATCGTTGATTCGAGCGCACTCGAATGCCGAAGGTGGAGATAGGAGATAACACTCAACTACCAATTTTAATGGAGGCAAGAAGCACAAACCAAATTTTATTTCAAATTCAATAAAACTTTACAATGACATCACATCCCTATTTATAGGGTTTACAACACAACACAAGACTTAAGAAAATTACAACATTTCACAACGACTTACAAACAAACGACATAAAAAGTAACGACCTATACAATAGCGACCTAACAAACAAATACACTACTAGAAATACAGTATATAGCCACGAAGGCTTTCTAACGGCCGCCAACGGCATTTTCCAACGGCTACCAACGGCACGTTTTTTTTAACTTGCCGTTGGTAGCCGTTGATAACCGTTGGAAATAACGCCGTTTGCGGCCGTTGGTAACCGTTGGAAATTTGCGTATACCTGCAACCAGACAGAGACCAAAACATTATTCTCATCTTCCCCAATTCCACCAAAACCCTTCTCCTCCCCTCCTCTTTTCCACCTCCAACCTTCCCCACGCAACCAACAGCTGCTCCAACGCCATCACTCTACGCCAACATCCTCTCTCCATTCCTAGAAGTCTCCAAAATCAGGTTTTCCTAAAACCCTACAATTTTTATCTTTTTTAATTTTGTGTTAATTTGCTGTTATATTTGTATCCAATGACATACTGCTTGTTTATTACACCAAACTAAATGCTAATTACAATTATTGTCATCCAAATGTCCAAATTGTTTGTGTATGTATATATTATGCACATATGTAAATATGTTTATAATTTAGTATAAATGCGCATGTGAATTAGCATTAGATTAGTTATGATTGATTTAAATTATTTTGTGTATGTTTTGTAAAATGTTAGAAAAACATGAATTAGTGGAATATTTTACGAACATGAATTATATATTTTGTGAAATATTAAAAATCATATAATTTACTATATATGTATTTATTAAAATAATAGAATATAATGCATAATATGCCTTATTTTATATATTTAATAAAACGGTAACATAAAAACCAAATTTAAATCCCTTAGTGAATTTTTGGCCCCGTCTGACAGGTATTGTATATGATCGTTGTATGAATATTCGTTTTTATTGCAAAACGGATATTCATATTCATCTGATACAATATCTGTTGGATTTGTCCCTGTATTGGACAAGTTACAAACACTATAAAGTAATTACGTTTCGTAAATCATATCGTTATAAACGGTTCACAAAATTTCGACGGCATTTCCTTTTTGTTCCTTGTGTACATGCATTGTGTACGATACAAGGAACACGGGGGAAGTGCTGCCGAAATTTTGGGAAATCGTTTATAAAGATATGATTTAAGAAATGTAATTACTATTGTGTTTGTAATGGGAAGTAGGATAACCGACCATCACAAAAGGTACAAAAATATAAACAAAATAGCAAGAAATATAACTTTGTATATAAACGAAAATGGATTATAAAAAACAGTAAAATCTAAAATGTGTTTATCGAATTTGATTAATAGTTTTTTTACTATTGATCATAGGTTTTACAGTAGGAAAAATGGTCAATTATTTTATTGATCGGAGCTGGATGTATCAAAGAAGAGAATTGGAAGGCTCGATAAGTACACATTTTCTCAACGGGGTTAATGTGTTTGTCGAATTTGCTTTAAGTAATATTGGAAACGACGTAGAAATTCGTTGTCCATGTAGTAGGTGCAAATTGTTGAAGCATTTAGTACCAAATATGGTTAGGATTCATTTGCGCCAATATGGTTTCGTAACCAATTATTTGGTGTGGGATCGTCATGGAGAAAGTATAACACGTAACGAAGAACAGTCAATAGAGGTCATTAGTGATGAAGTTAGTACGACGAATCTCATAGAACATATGGTTGAAGATGCAGCACGATCAATGTTCCCTACTGTTGAATTTAATAACGAAGATGTTAACGTCGAAGAGGAACCAAATGTTGGAGCGAAAAAAATATATGATTTATTGGATGCTGCTAAGAAACCTCTTTGGAATGGATGTACTAGCGGCACTCAATTATCGGCAACTGCAGAGTACATTGCGATGAAATCAAAGTACAACTTCACAGAAGCCGGATTTACGGCTGTTGTACAAGCTGCTAAACGCCATATGCCATCAGATAATTTAATGTGCGAAAATTATTATGAAGTGAAAAAACTAATGTCATCTTTCGGTTTACCGTATCAAAAAATTGATACATGCCTAAATGGTTGCATGTTGTTTTGGAAAGATGATGTCAGTCTTCGGAATTGTAAAATATGTAATCAGGAAAGATACAAGCCAAGGAAAAAAAGGGAAAAGAAGTTCCATACAAGCGTATGCATTATTTACCTATCACTCCTAGACTTCAAAGGTTATATGCATCATCTGTAACAGCGCATCATATGAGATGGCACAGTGTGAGAACACCTGAAGAAGGTACGTTAACACACCCATCTGATGGAGAAGCATGGAAGTATTTTGATAAGAAATATCCCGATTTCGCTGCGGAGAGCCGTAACGTTAGACTAGGTTTGTGTACTGATGGATTTTCACCGTTTTCTCAGTTTGGTTCTAAATATTCATCTTGGCCAATAATAATCACACCTTACAATCTACCCCCGTGGATGTGTATGAAAACTCCATATATGTTTCTCACAATTGTCGTCCCTGGCCCCGATGATCCGACACAGGGTATCGATGTTTACTTACAACCGTTAATCGAAGAGTTGAAAACATTGTGGTACGAAGGAGTTGAAACATACAACATATCAAAAAAGAAAAAATTTCGGATGTTCGCTTCTCTGTTATGGACTATTAGCGATTTTCCTGCATATGCAATGCTTTTGGGTTGGAGTACGGCCGGTCGTTTTGCTTGTCCTTACTGTATGGAAGAAACACGAGCATTTTCTTTACGGCATGGGAAGAAAATTTCATGGTTTGATTGTCATCGACGTTTTCTCCATATTAATCATACTTTTAGAAGAGACAAAAAAAACTTCATAGCTAATAGACATGAGACTTTACAACCACCAACGATTTGGTCAAGTGAAGATATATATGAACTTGTCAAAGATTATCCAAAGATACATGAAACCGGGCAGCAAACTGAAATCCAAGGTAAATCGACGTTTCATAATTGGTGCAAACAGAGTATATTCTGGGAGTTGCCTTATTGGAAAAATCTCTTAATCCGTCATAACATTGACGTGATGCATAACGAGAAAAATGTATTCGATAATGTGTTTAATACACTTTTGAATGTTAAGGGAAAGACTAAGGACGATCTGAAATCAAGACGTGATATAGAAGAAATATGTAATCGTCCTGAGCTTCATATGAAGCCAAATGACACTAAAAAACCCAAAGCATGTTATGAATTAGATAACAACCAAGTTAAAGTACTGTTAAAATGGGTGGAAGGATTACGATTTCCTGATGGAATTTCATCTAATCTTCGTAGATGTGTCGACTATAAGAACGGAAGACTGAGTGGGATGAAAAGCCATGATTGTCATGTAATGATGCAAAATTTGTTACCCGTCGCTTTCAAAGAATTGTTGTCCGTAAAAGTTTGGAAGGTTATAACAGAACTTAGTTTATTTTATAAGGAGCTTTGTTCAACTACGTTAAAAGTTGACCGTCTTCGTAAACTTGAGGTAGAAATCCCTATACTGCTCTGCAAACTGGAGAAAATATTTCCTCCAGGTTTGTTCAACGTAATGGAGCATTTACCTGTTCATCTTCCATTTGAAGCACGTCTTCGAGGTCCTGTGCAATATGGATGGATGTATCCATTCGAGAGGTATGTTGTTAATACTGAGTATGTAATTTAAGTATAATTAAAAATCAATATTGATATGAAATAATTTTTATCAGGTACTTAAATCATTTAAAGAAAAAAGTGAGACTAAAAGCTCGAGTTGAAGGTTCGATTTGCAAATCATATATCGAAGAAGAAGCATCGTTCTTTTTCTCTCATTATTTCAATGATCATGTGAATTTATCATTTCAAAGTGTTGTGCGTAATGATGAGGCCGTCGAACAAGATTTTTCTTCTGAAGCAATGTTATCTATTTTTAAACAACATGGTCGACATGCTGGAAAATGTGTAGAAGTATGGTTAGATGATAGAGATTACCATGCAGCACACACGTATATTCTTCTTAATTGTCCAGAAGTTGCACCATTTATTAGGTAATTATCAGATTACAAGTTTTGATAAATTTAATTTAATACTGCATGTGTTAATTAATAATAAAGCAATATATTGTTTTTGTTTGCAGTGTTTATGAATCACAAAATCCAAACGGCGATTTAAGCAAAAATTTCGCTACTTGGTTTTCGAACTACGTTTGTGATCCTACAAATAATGTGGTCGATGAAGGATTAAAACATTTGGCGTTGGGACCGAAAAGGAAAGTTAAAACGTATCCAATATTTTTCGTTAATGGATATAAATTCAACACCAAAGAATACGGTGCTGAAAAATTAACAAACAATACCGGTGTATTTGTTAAAGGCAGTGATGATCCTAATAATCATATACATGATTTTTATGGCGTGTTAACCCAGATTTTGCAATTGACATATTTTATAAGACCCGCAGAGGAAGTTTTTTTGTTTAGATGCAACTGGTTCAGCAATGTTCTAGGTTCTGGTATTAACGTGCATCCAAATTATAATCTTATAGAAATAAAACATACCTCCCGTTATCAGCCATACGATCCGTTTGTACTAGCCAAACAAGCCCTACAAGTTTATTATGCCCCTTATCCGTCTCTAAAAAGAGATAAAGCGGATTGGTCTGCGGTTTTTAAAACCAAGACGAGATTTACATTCGATGGAAAAAATATTCCAGAAGAACAAGCCTATCAAGCAGATATCGAAGAAAATGTTGAAACCACAATTACAGACGATCAAACTGATTTTGGACAATTAAATGATGAGACAAATGTATTAGTCGAAGCATTTGAGAGTGTAGAGGAAAACGATATAGAACACGAGATCGAGTCTGAATCAGAAAACGACGAGGACTGAGTTAAATCCGGTAATTTTTACAATTATATATTCACGCACACGCATCACATATATATCATCTCATCATCATTACATGCACCACATATCATCATCATTTTATCTATGTCTATAATTAAAAATGAAACTTTTCAACAGGTATTATGTCAGGCTCCAGACGTCGTAGCTCTTCTCGCTCGGCCGGCGAGAGTAGTGGTGAGCCTCCAGCTCGACCACTTGTATATTTGCAGCCGAAGGCTGATGGAGCATAAGTATCAAAATTAAAATGATAACAATATAAATTTGTTCATACATATATATACTTGTCTAAAGCTTTGTTTTATTTAACACAGGGGATTTTATTTGGAGCCCTCAGGAGTTGTGCTTGGCATTTCCAAGCAATCATATATGAGCAGGACGACAGATTGCTGGCCTAAGTGGAGTAAGATCCCTGACCATGTCAGGGAGGCCATATGGCAGGATTTTCTGGTGAGTTTATATATACTACTTTACTATATGAATAAGTATAAATGAACACTTAGTAATGTTTTCTCTTTGTACAGGGGCAAGTGGACTTGGCGGAGGCCGATGTCGTCATGGTTCAGCGCCATTGGAATTCGAAGGTCGCCAAAAATTACAGGGAGGTAATGTCAGCTCTTAAAAAATCGGGGAAGAAACCGAACTGGATGGGCGCTTCCGTATGGGATTCTTGGATGAGGTGGTGGGAGACCGACGAGTTCAAGGTAAATGTTCTACCTAATATATAGTTAATTATTTCGCAATTAGTATAAATATAATATTCAATTTATAAAATTACAGATGGAGTCGGAGAGGAACTCTGCCAATAGAAGTAGGAATCCTGTAACGCATCGTGGCGGAACCAAGTCTTTTCAACATCACCGTGAGGACTTGGTAAATTTATCTAAACCGTTATTACATTTTGTATATTAATTAGTTCGGTAATTAGCTATGAAAAATTAAAATATATAAATTATTTATTGCAGGAAAGATCGGTTGGACGTCGCGTGTCTATGATGGAGGTATTTACCCGCACCCACGCATCAAGACAAACAGACAATGCTGGCAATATTACATATCAGTGGGATGGTGATGATAAGGTGACGGCTGCATATGTATGCATATTTTAAAACTTATTTTATTAATATCGATATGTTTAAATCCTATTCTACTAATTTTAACCTGTAATTGTTTTTTATTTTAGGCAAAGTTTCAGTAGGCACGGGCAGAGCTGCTTTCAGAATCGGATCGCGATGAGTTGACGGTAGAGGAGGAAGATAATATTTTCGATGTTATTATGGATCCGACACAGCGGAATAGGCGCTATGGCTATGGAAACCAAGCGGTAATCTTATAAACATTGCAATATTATATTTAATAAATTAACATATAGATACACTATACATATGATGATTTCTAGTTGAGTTAACCTATATATTTAATAAGTTAACCTATATATTGTAATAAAAATATGCATTTATTTGTGGTATATGCATTGCTTAAGATCACGTCATTTACGTTTCTATATTTTAAAATATACATTGCTTAAGAAAATGATTATAATACAAATGTGAACATCTCATATTCTATTTGCAGGTTCGGGCAGCTCAAAAGGCGTGTGACAAAGCTGAAATAAAAGAGCTTAGAACCATGGTTGAGCAGTTGCAAGAGCAGGACCGTCTTCGCGCTATACAAATGGAGCAGCTGAATCAACGTTTAGCGGAGTACGCGCAGAGGCATGGTTCCTTCCCTTCGTCGTCTGGTGCTTCCGGAGGTGATGATGATGCTTGAGAGGTATGATGATTATTGTTTTGTGGTTGGTTATTGTATATATTGACTTTGAGGTGGTGAGGATTGTGTTTGATGGTTATTGTGTATGTATTGACTTTGAGGTGGTGAGGTTTAAGTGTTTGCATTGTATATATTGACTTGAATATGGAGTTGGAGTTGGTGAGGGTTTGGTTGTAATGTTTGAATATGGAGTTGGACTTGAATATGTAATGTTTGATGTTGATTTTTGGTTGTTTATATTGTTTGTGGTATAATGTGTTGAATATGTGATATATATGTGAAATGGAGTGGAAATGGAATGGAAATTGATATATATTGATTGTGTGTGGCTGGAAGGTGAATCGCGTGCTGCTGTAAAAAAAAATTCACCCAGATTAGCAACGGCTACCAACGGCTAACAACGGCTTATTGGTCAGTGTTTTGCCGTTGGTAGCCGTTGCTAATTTCCCGTTGCTTCCGTTGGAAGCTGTTGGAAGGCATGGTACTCTATTCCAACGCTATTTCCAACGGCTCCCAACGGCCGCCAACGGCTGGAAGCCGTTGGAATAGCCTATTTCCCTTGTGGAAAACATTCGCGACCTTCTGGATGACGTTAGGTCGCTGGCAACAATCAACGACCTAGGCTGGAGCTTCTCGCGACCTTCTGGAAATACGGCAGCGACCTAGGAGAAACTCGCGACCTAAGGAAGATCGTACGCGACATAAAGAAATCAGCGACCTAGGGTTATCACGCGCGCGACCTTCTTCTTCCTTCTGCTCTCGCGACCTAGGGTTATCACGCGCGCGACCTTCTTCTTCCTTCTGCTCTCGTGACCTAGGGTTATCATGCGCGCGACCTTCTTCCTCGCGACCTACCATGGTGGAGCGACCTAAGGTAATTCCGTCTTGATTTCGTGCTGCATCACGGTTGTACTGCATAGAATAACATGCACGTGTAATTAGCAACCAGTTTAGTGAATATTCTAAACTGTGACCGTTGTTGTATAAATATTAATCTATCAAAAAGAATCCATTAAATTTGTACGTATGTCAGGAATTGAGCTCTTAAGTACCAACATTTATTGAATTGCATTCAATCAGCACAGATAATTGTCAGGAAGGCCAAATCAGAATAGCTTATAATTGAAAATCACTCATGGCTATGTTTAAGAGAGTAGATCTCTTGTCCACAAATCTCTGTCTACATGTTCCAATTTATATAAATGGTTTACTTTATAATCAAGAGGAATATTTTAAACAATTAATTGCATAAAACGGATGACTAAGGATCGGGATATGGGGACATAAGGATTTTAGTCAGATTTACTGGTTTCTACGTTTGTATTTATTACATACTACAGTCTACAGGGCCAATATTGAACTTTTTATATTATTATTCCCAGCAATCAGTATAAGTCACCCATATGATTCCAGTGTATTTCCACACAAATGCCAAAAGAAATAAAAATAATAATAATAATAAAGGACACAAGCCAGGTATTATGTAGAAATAGATGCAGAAGAATTTGTGTTTGTCATTCTTGCCTGATCTTTTCGCACCAGCCACCTTCCAGCTCTACTTGCACCTGCAACACCACATGTCACACTACCAGCCTACTCATACCTTATCAGCTCCTCTTCTTGCCCCTGCTAACATCAAGCAGCGTCACACAAAACAGCCAGCCGATGCTCTAGTAACATCTATTTTTATCAACTCAAAAGCCTGTAAATATATTTTTATGTATGCTCTTACATGTCTCATTTTGTTGATCACCAAAGTGATGATCCTTCATATTTGTACCGAATAATTCCCATCAAACAGTTATATGGTTTTTGGTGTTTTATTTAATAAAATTACGAGTGTTCTCCTCATAAGAGGACCACTCTTTCATATATATATATATATATTAAAAAAAAAATTTGTGTGCGCGCGCGCGCAAACACACCCATATAAGATCAAGAATAGATATATTTTATTTAGGTTATCTACCTTAAATATAGTTAGATTCAAACCATTTTACCATTCTAACATATACACGCATAATTGTATCATAACTGCTTCTGCTAGCACATATATAATTATATTTGCTTCTGATCATACACAGAGATGTACAAAACCTATGTACACACCATACATATAACTGTCCACATTGAAACAACTAACAAAAAAGGTAATAATACTTAACCGCTTAGGTCATGAAACAGACAACATGATTAAATATTTCACACAGACAAACCTGTAATAATAAAGTTGTTAAGACACTTAGTCAGAGATACATGTTGACAATAGACTGATTTTTAACGAACGATGGGTTATGAATTGAATAAGTACATACTTTCATTAATAGTTAGGAGGAAAAATCATATAACATTAATAGGTGAAGTTAATATCAACTAACCATATTAATAGGTAGGAAAAGATTTGGTAGTGTCACTAAGAGACGAAGAATCGACACGATTTGAGCACTGTCCAAAATGAATTCCGCCATAACCATCTAAATATGCAACAAGCTCAGTGTTATATATATTAGTAACTGCATACATTTAACTTGTGTGTACATAACATATAATGTGTGTCCATGCTTGTACATGAGTGTGTGTATGCTTGTAAAATAACATAATACATTTAGTATAAACTTTTGGTATAATACTCACATTGGTTTTCAATAATGTAATTCCATTGATAAGCAATTCCTTCTGTTTGTTCGTTGGCTCTTTTAGATACGAACACAATGAGGTGTTGATTATTAGCTACCATATCACTTACTAATAATAGTACATGAACCTAATTAATAGAAGGTTGTTTGCAGATAACAGTTAAGCCTCTATGAGAAGGCATAACATGACTCAGACATTCCAAGTTACAAGAGATATTTTGCAAAATAGAAATATATATCAAATATATCACATTACACTAAAATCAAAAACAATATCTACCACATTTTGCATTAGTCCATGGTTTTGAATAGTATAGCTCTGATCACTATCTGATGGACCAACCCAGGAAATCCAGTGCATAAATAAAAAATATTGATTTAAAACTAGTAGCTAGAGATAATAAGTATATCACAACCGTTTGTAATTTTGCATGTCATATAAGGTTGTTCTTTGTATAAGATATAAAATATCAAACACAATACCTGATCGTCTTAGGCATCCTTTCTATTACACACAATGGCTGCCCCTAAACATCTAGCTGGGTTTACATGTACCAGTTATCGGTACCGTAGCCAAGTGCACTAGAAAAACTGCAAATTCTATCGGCAATGGTGCCAATACCTGCATACACCATACAAAATAAGTAATATTGTAGTCATATCCTTAATTGTAAGCAGAATATATACATAACAGGAATAGTATGATATATAATTTGCTTACTGGAACATGAGAATCTTAGGCACTCCTCTTGGCATCAACAGCGGAAAAAACAGTATAAACAAGCACAAAAATACCGATAATTTCAGCACCCAGTCCGGTTACCTTGGAGTAACCTGAGTACAGTACATTAACACCTCCTCCTAACATTTCAAATGAAGTCGTTTGAAATCCCTTTACCATTCCTGCTCCACAAATGGCACCCAAACATCACATCACCATATAGAAGATCGCTCTTGGCACTGATAGTTTATATACCAGCAGCAACCCAAATGTAACTGCTGGATTTATGTATCCTCCTGTATACAAATCACTATTATATAATACAAAAGTTATTCTAAAAGCAATAAACCCAGTTAGATAAAGAATGAAAACCAATTAGAAAACACTTATATTATATAATATAAGTAACTTGGTACTGTCCTTGTATATTTGGAAACGATGCTACTGTCCTTATGAAACCATATAAAAGAAAGTACCAAGTTAACATCTGGTTGGATGAAGTTAGTCGATTGTTAATGATGTGTAAGTGTGACCTAATAAACATATACTTGCATTTGCAGGCTAAGAAATTGCTCCATACAACAGCTGTCTAAAACTATTGTGTAAGAGTTGATGACATTTAAATGATGCAGATAAATGATACATTCAATATAGCAGAGGAAAAAAAACATATGGAACTTGTTGAGACAATCTATTCAATTTGTGCGGCATTTACACAGTAAAAACAGTATATGTTGGACTTTTCCTCCGTTGCGTATCCCTCAAGGAAGGTTTTGTTAGAAGGATTAATCTTGTATTCTTTGCAATTTTGAAACTAAAAGCAGCGTTACTTGCGTACCGTGGGAGCTCTAAAAATGCTACTGTGATTTGCAGGGTTTTTATTTCTTGTTTGTTTGTGCAAATATGATTTGAAGTTTTGAACATATCTGGAAACTGCTTTCAGATGCACTGTTGACATGGTACTGTTTAGTGTTTGCTTAGAGCGTTAATGCATTTGTACCCAACAATGCATTACCAGTTGGATGGGTACCTATAAAACAAATGATCACCCCATCATTTCCTATAACTAACTCTGAAACTGGATTACAAAAGTTATGCTGGGTTTATGATAGCTCTTGGTCTGACTCTAAACTATAACTTATGCCCAGAAGTCAGTATCAATAGAGGGTAGCCTTTAAGGACACCGTGTGCAATTTTCAGCTCCAACTGGCCAAAGCTGGAGATTACAAAAGGAAAATGCATAAAATATGGGGGTTGTTAAAGAGACTCCACTTTTGAATACGAGGGGGTCAAAAAGTTTGGCTGACCCCCACTGGAAAAAAAAAATTTCATACTACACTCAGCAACCCCTAACCGAAAAACAAACCCAAATTCGGTGACTCCCTGCAGAAAACCTTCTCGTATCCAAAAGTAGAGTCCCTTTGTTAATCCTCTAAAATATTAACAATAATTACTCCAAAACTGAGAAGCTCTCATGGCTGTTATGTTATATGATAAGTAGATCTTACATCTTTGTCCACCAGGAGGTAGTGCACAGAGACACATAACTTATTGTTCTCTACTTTGGCACTTTTGATATCATTAGTGGTTTCCACAAGGGATCTAAAAACCTGATCATGTGTTTTTAAAGAAAGATGACTTCAATACCTTGGTAAAAGTATTGAGTTACATGTAAATGAGAAAGTTCAACTTATTTATTTATTTTTACCTCATTCATCATTGTAAAAACTCACTTGCAGGCTGGAAGAGAATTACTTTCGTACCCTATAAGTGTAAATACAATTAACGCACAATTATCAACAATAACATAACAAACTTACAACCTCACATCATGAAATGGAAGACCTGTTTAGAGAATTTAATTATAAAACATAATAGCTTTAGCCTTAGGTTTCTTCACTTCCTTTGGGCACGGCCACAGTAAGTACAATTAATACAACTAATTTATAGTTTCTGGATCCTATGGATGCATTAATATTGAAAAGAAGTTGGAAAACGACTAAATAACTCGAGCTCATCAATTTCATACTATTTATACTTTGTATATTTATATAGAAGCAGTACCTTAGGGTTTTTTGAGAGGATCCATGAAGCACGAACAGCAGAGAGAAGAAGGAAGCTCAATTAGGTTTGAATTCTGTTATGGCCCAGATGTTCTGACTGCTTGATCATGGTGGAGAGAATAAATTTAATGGTGATAAGAGTGCAGAAGCGAGAAGGTAAAGACACAGCAGTAAGGGAGGAAGACAGAGGCCACATTGGTGAATATGAAGAACAAGAGAAGGACTTACAAGAAGCAGGAGAAAAATGATCAGAGATGGAGTTGTTTAGAAGGTTAAGAGAGGAAGCAGATGATCAGAATTGAGATATAAGATAAGGATTGAATGTATCAGAAAGAAAAATAATAGAGAAAAGAAGAAATATTGTATGAACAGATATTGAATAAAAATGGAACTGTTATTTCTTTCATATTCTTTTCTGTACAATTGCATGATTCTATTTATAATGCAAATTTACAACGGCTATATTGTGCCAGCTCATACTTCCTTGACATATTCAACCTCTCAATTAAATTACAAGAAATATTTTCTGATAAAATGATATATATTCCCTGTGCACGTGCACACAGCGTGCACACACAATGATACGCTCAGTTTCCTTCATTCTTCCTTAGCAACACCTCCAGTTTTTACTTTATCCATGTTCGCCTCATAGACTGACATCACTTCAGACGACAGGGTGGCTGGATCCAGCTGAACTTCCTCAGAACCTGATAGGTGAATTGATCTGCTACTGCATATAAGTGTAAGAAGTCCGTGATTATTACATTTCCCTTCCCCTTCAAGTATAGACCTTGTCCCAACAAGGTCTAAAGTGGGGAATCTTCGGATCATAGGCCAGTAGTCTTCCCAGGTTGCTTCTTCTTCACCTCTACCCTTCCATTTTACGAAAGATTTGTACCACAGCCTTACCTCCTCGGGGTATCATTCTTCGATCCAATATTTTTTCTGGTTCCTGAACTTCCTCTTCTTCATAACTAGGCAGATCTTCCTGTATCACAATATGACCTCCTACTTTCTTTTTCAATTGTGAAACATGGAATACAGGATGTATCTTGATGTGGTCTGGCAGGTTAAGTTTGTATGACACTGTTTCTACAGTTTTCTCAACTTGGTAAGGGCCATAGCACCTAGGAGATAATTTATGAGTTCTCTGATTTCTGGCTGTAATTTGTTTATAGGGTTGTAACTTTAAATATACCCAATCCCCAATCTTAAACTCTCTTTCCGTCCTTCATAGATCAGCATATTTTTTTCATTCTTTCTTGTGACATCTTCAAACTATCTTTTAAGGATTCCAATGTGATATCCCTGCTGAACAAAATCTCTTCCACTTGTTCTACTTTAGCTGTGTTGGGGACATAAGACAACAAGGTGGGTGGATCCAGCTCATACACTGCTTTGTATGGAGTAGTATTTGTCGATGACTTCCACGTTGTATTATACCAATACTCTGCTAAGGCTAACCAGTCAGCCCACTCATGTGGTTTGTGTGAAACAAAACACCTTAAATATCCTTCTAATATTTTGTTGATAATCTCGGTTTGCCCATCACTCTGTGGGTGGTAGGCCAAGCTCATTTTTAGGCTGCAACCTTGTAATTTAAAGAGCTCTTGCCAGAAAATACTAGTAAACATGGCATCCCTATCGCTTACAATTGATTTTGGCATGCCGTGTAGCTTAAATGCTCCATTGAAGAATACTCTTGCAATGTCTTTGGCAGTGTATGGATGACCGAGGGGAAAAAAGTGGGCATATTTGCTCAATCTGTCAACTACTACAAATATAACAGTGTGCTTATGGCTTTTTGGGAGGCATGTGATAAAATCCATAGATAAATCTTGCCAAATATTTTCTGGTATGGGCAATGGGTTTAAAAGGCCTGGCATTAAAACATTTTCATTCTTGGATCTCTAACATGTATCACATGATTTGAAAAAACTCTCTACGGTTTTTTTGAGATGTTTCCAATAGAACATTTGTTTGATTTTTTTAATAGTTCCTTTAATACCAGTATGACCACCCAGTGGGGTCGAATGATGCTCTCCTATAAGTATGTTCAGTAGTGCTTCTAAGTGATGGTCTATAAGCAACTTTACCTTATAAAAAATGAGCCCTCCTACCAGTTTTTATTTTCCCTCATGCATTTCCTTATTGTGTATTTTTGAAAGCTTCTGTTGATACCAATCTGAGGCCAGTAAAGTCTCTTTCAGTGTTTGTAACCAAGGTGTCTGAACCATGGATATTGATTGTACCATTAATTCATTGCCGTTGAGTTCTTCTCTCCTTGATAAAGCATCAGCTATAATATTTTCTTTGCCACTTTTGTACTCAACCTTGTAATCGAAGCCATGTAATTTGGCAAGCCACTTGTTCTGGAATCCGGTGTGTAATTTCTGCGTGAGTAAATATTTCAAACTCTGATGGTCAGTCTTGATGATAAATTGTCTTCCCAAAAGATATTGTGACCACTTTTTAGTTGCAATGATGATGGCCATTAATTCTTTTTCATAGGTAGAAAGTGCTAAGTTTTTTCCTTGTAATGCTTTGCTAAGGTATGCTAGTGCCTTTCCTTCCTGTAACAAGACATCACCTATACCTTGACCACTGGCGTCACACTCAAGGGTAAACGGTTTAGAAAAATCAGGCATGACCAATATAAGAGGATTAACTAAGCATTGCTTCAGTTGTTCAAAAGCCTACCTTGCTTCCTCAGTCCATTTAAAGGAGTTTTTCTTAGTCATGTTGGTCAGTGGTCTTGCAATCGTACCATAATGCCTAATGAATTTTCTGTAATATCCAGTTAGACCCAAAAATCCTCTCAACGCTTTTAAATCTTTTGGTAGGGGATACTCTATAACTGCTTGTACCTTCTTGGAATCTACTGCCACACCCTGTTGTGAGATAATGTGACCCAAATATTCTATGGTTTCTTTTGCAAAGCTGCATTTGGATAGTTTGATCACAAATTGATTGTCCTTTAGTACCTGAAATGTCAACTTCAAATGCTCTACATGCTCAGACATAGTCTGTCTATACATTAATATGTCATCGAAAAATACTAACACAAATTTCCTTAGGTATGATGTGAAAATATCATTCATAAGAGATTGAAAGGTTGATGGAGCATTTACTAAACCAAAAGGCATGACTAGAAATTCATAATGTCCATCATGTGTTTTAAAAGCTGTTTTATGGATGTCATGATCACACGTTCTAATTTGATGATAGCCAGATTTTAAATCAAGTTTGGAAAAATACTTAGAACCATGCAACTCATCAAAAAAATAATCAATCAAAAGTATAGGAAACTTATCTTTAATGGTGAGGAGGTTGAGACTTCTATAATCAATGTAGAGTCGCCAAGTGTCATCTTTCTTTCCGACCATCACCACTGGAGAGGAATAGGAGCTGCTGCTGTGTTTGATGATGCCAGTATCAAACATGTCTTTGATAATTTTCTCTAGTTCATTTTTAATGTGGTGAGAGTGTCTGTACGGTCTCAAACAGACTGGTTTGGTATCAGGCACAAGTGGGATATGATGATCATGCCTTCTATGTGGAGGGAGGAAGGGTTTACTGCTAGTCACTTCAAGAAATTTTTGCAGAATACTTTTGATCTCATTGGGAATATTTACATCAGCAAGATCCGTATTGGAATGGTTGGTTGTTGAAGAACATAGCATCATAGTAAGCTGGCTCTGTGTACAGGCCTTATTCAGTGACTTCTTGTCTACTAATTTTACTTCCTGCGGTTGTAGGCCTTGCCATACATAAGGTTTTTTGTTGTAGACAAACTTGACTTGCAACTTTTCTAAATTTAAAGTGATTTTCCCTAAATTTTTCATCCATTGAGCTCTTAGAATTACTTAGCAGCCTTCTAAGGACAGAGTTAGCAGATCTCTGGCATCCTACAACCCTGACACTTCAAGATAACATCATGACATATTCCAGACCCCTGGAGCTTTTCCTCATTACAACTATTACCTCATAAGTTTTGGAGTCATCAATCTACAACTTTAATTTTCTTGCGAGTTGTTCATCTATGAAACTATGGGTTGAACCAGAATCTATGAGAATCTGAACTGGCTTTCCTTTAATGTTGCCTTGCACTTTAATTGTAGTGAGTGCTGGTATTCCACATATTGCTTGCAGTGTTATAGTATGAGTTTCTTCAGTTGCTACTTCGTTGAAATTCCCCTCATCTTCATCCCCCGTTTGGACATCTTCTTCCTCTGAACTATCAAAAGTCATAACTCCTTCTAACACATGGTCCTGTGGGCTTTTACATTTGTGACCCTTGTGCCACTTCTCTTTGCAGCCATATCAAGCATTTTGTCTTCTCATCTCAATCAGTTGGTTAGGAGTCAAGCCTTTACTTTTGGCCATATTTTCAAGATAGGTGGAATCCCACTCCTTGGGCTTTGGATTATTACTCTGCTGCCTTGGATAAGGAGTTGACTGGTTAGATTGGGTTTTGGGTAACATACGAGTAGTTTTGCATCTCTTCTTGTTTTGAGACCATACACTTTCAAACATTTTAGCCAAAGAAACTGCCTCTCTAAAGTCCACTGGTCTAGAGGTCATAACATCATACCTTATTTCTTCCTTGAGGCCCCCTATGAATCTGTCCAACAAGAATTTGGGTGGCTGTGTCTCAATGGTGGTTTGCAGCCCCTCAAATTTGGAAAGATAAGTAGAAACTGTAGTTTGTTGTTTGAGCTTAGCTAGTGATTCATATGGCCTCTCCATGTCTTTTGGATTGAATCTAATCAGAATTTCTTCTCTAAAGATGACCAAGTCTCATGGTTAGGTACATTTCTGGTATACCAATTGTACCACTTCAAGATATCTTTCTTGAGATAAAAAGATGAAATTTCAACCCATAAATACTCTTCGGTTTGATGAAATTTGAAGAATTGCTCAACTTGACTAAGCCATTCATGAACCATGTCATCACCGGAATATGTGGGGAAGTCAAGCTTGAGGTTGGGAAATGGTGAGTTCTTATTCCAAGAAATAGTTTCTTGATGGGGTTGATGATTGTTTGGGGACTGGGAGAGATTATTTATGAGTGGAGGGTCTATAATGGGGTTTGCAACGCTTGAGGATGGGATATTAGTATTGATTCTGGTGGTCGGATGGGAATGTGCTGGAGCAAAAGAGGAAGAGGTCATCTGATGGGGGTTTGATGCAAGAACCCCTTGTATATGTGCAGTTGCATTCGAGGTAAGAGGATTGGTTGCTGATTGCATTTTGAGTTGTTGTACATCTAATGCTAAGGCAGTTAAGACATTGTGCATTCCTTCAAACTTCGTGCACAGTTCCTTGGTGGAATTTTCCAAGCTATGAGCAATATTTTTCAATTTTCTTAATGAGTAAGAATTTCGGTTATTGATTTCCTCTTGCCTTCTCCGTGCCTCATCTTGTTCTTGATGTTTAGATTCAATGCAAAAATTATTGTTGAGGCTATTGTCAGGCTGGTTGTCGGAGGTTTCCCCAGCCCGAGGCTCTAATACCACGTTGTTATGCCCTAGATGTTTTGACTGCTTGGTCATGGTGGAGAGAATAAATTTAATGTTGATAAGAGTGCAGAAGCAAGAAGGTAAAGACACAGCAGTAAGGGAGGAAGACAGAGGCCACATTGGTGAATATGAAGAACAAGAGAAGGACTTACAAGAAGCAGAAGAAAAATGATCAGAGATGGAGTTGTTTAGAAGTTTAGGAGAGGAAGCCGATGATCAGAATTGAGATATAAGATAAGGATTGAATGTATCAGAAAGAAAAATAATAAAGAAAAGAAGAAATATTGTATGAACAGATATTGAATAAAAATGGAACTGTTATTTCTTTCATATCCTTTTCTATACAATTGCATGATTCTATTTATAATGCAAATTTACAACGGCTATATTGTGACAGCTCATACTTCCTTAACATATTCAACCTCTCAATTAAATTACAAGAAGTATTTTCTGATAAAATGATATATATTCCCTGTGCACGTGCACACAGCGTGCACACACAGTGATACGCCCAGTTTCCTTCATTCTTCCTTAGCAACACCTCCAGTTTTTACTTTATCCATGTTCGCCTCATAGACTGACATCACTTCAGACGACACGGTGGCTGGATCCAGCTGAACTTCCTCAGAACCTGATAGGTGAATTGATCTGCTGCTACATATAAGTGTAATTAAGAAGCCCATGATTATTACAAATTCCTTAGATGGAAGCACGATCTAATAGAGAGCTCAACATTAGATTAAAAATGAGGATTTGTCTACTTTAGAAAGAAGCGGCGTTTTTTTGATTTAGGAACGCTTATCATTTTAGGTTATGGTTAGTTTAGGGTTGAGACTGTCCGTTTGTGTTAGCCCATAATTAATTTGTGTCCTGCCTCAAAATTAGATATTTAAAAATGAAAAAAAAATAGGAAGACGTTTAAACAAGTATTGAAATAATAGATAACCGTCCAAAGCTAGAAACATCAAAAAATTGTTTCAAACTAAAAATATCATGTGTTTCTAATTTAGTTGTTTGGTGTAGTGACAACACTTTTTAACTACAATCACAAATATATCATTCATGAATTTTCTATTAAATATATTTTTAATTAAATTAATTAATTAATATAACATGTTATATTAAGTATATAATAGAAAGAAAATACTTTTATTTCGAACAAGATTGGTCAACGCATTACATATATATGTAACAAATTACCTAATTATCCCTAGAGCATAGCCCTAACTCTATCAATCTTCCACTTGCACTTGGGATCAATTATAGAATTTTATTCCAACTTCTCCAATCGGTTTTCTCAAAACCAATCGGGTCAGTCCCTCAGTGAACGGGTATGTCATTGTGCTTTAATTATCTACTCTATCGATTAATTATCTCTGGCGCTAATAAACTACCTTTATCATATGGAACAATTCGAAGTATGTTTCTCGACTTCCAATGAGCTCTAAGTTCGGTTAGAACTATATCGTGACATTGTTATCATATAACGATGTTATGAGATTCTCAACATTTGGAATCACCCTCAACTCAGTTATAAATTTGTGCATTTATATTTATATACATTTCTTTTTATTATGGCATTATTAAAGGTGATGTACTTAGCCTTTTTCATCGAATCAACCACAGTCTTTCATTTGGAATATTTCCAACTTAAAAATTCTTAACCTGAATTCATTATTGACATATTATACTCAATATCACCGATGAAGTTTGAGTCCGAACACTCCTTTATAAGGATTTTGTTATTTCTGTAAACAATTCTCTAGTATTTCATGTTTTTTCTGTATTGTTATTTGTCACCTGACAGGCATGTTGGCAGCTCCTTTATTATTAGTGATATATATATATGTATATATGTACATGTGTGCTCTCCTCTACTTTAGAGGATCACACATTTCTCTCAAAATTCTCTAGTAAGAAATACACGAGAACACTTCAAACAACCATTTAGTGATATCAATTTGGATTTGATATTTACTTCATGTATCAAATACATAAAAAAATCACGATATCATAGACAACATAACATGTATGATAATTCATATTGCCAATGCATAAGAAACTAGTCTTATATATTATATAAACATTTTAATAAGGTGTCCTTGCATATCGACTTGGGACATTTCCAGTATCTTTTATACTTACTGTAAAGAAATTATTTACAAATCCAACATCGAGTATTAAAACAAGTAAGGTTGATTTTAACACAAGTACATCGTTAAAATCAACAATGTGTTGTTTACTTATAGTTTCGAAATATCAATCTACATTTTAACATTCTTTCTTATGAGCACATACTTCCTCTGCATTTTGATTGATAATCAAACTGTTTGATATTACTATCAAAATTTTTATTCAATTCTGATGCTTATAAAATGATACTTTCTATCATTTTTTGGATCGTATCCAAACCCCACAAACACAATATCGCTTCCACTAACTTTGAGACACTTTGGTTATTATGTGTAAACAGCTTACTCTAAATCATTATTTAGAATTTTCCGTTTCAACACATATGTACAAGAACATAAAGTCATAACATGCGAAAATTTTGTGAGTAGAATCCGAATTAACTTGGCATGTTGAATAACAAACCTATTACGCTAATTTCAAAAATTGAAATTCATGATATTATTCTTATTAATGTGCTCACTATATTCCAACTGCATTTGTCTTTCTCTTAAACACATTTTTATGGCCAATGGATCATATCCCTTTGGATGTAGCTATCAAAATCATATTTTGATAATATACTTGGAATTTATTTCGGATCTGCATATCGTACCATATCATAGATTCAACACTCTTAATGGCTTAATTAAACAACCGAGGATTATATTTTTTCGACATTGATAAAAATCTCATAGTTTCTCTTCAATATGCGAGAAAACTCTATAATGCTATCTGTTCATTTAGGTTAGTTAAATTCATTTCACCTTATGTAATTAGTTTTATCTTTGAATCATACCCAATTTCATTTTACTACCAATAATTTCTCAAAGAAATTCTTTCACTATGAAGTTGGTATTTCTTGAAGCAACAATTGTTTCTCAGTGCAACTGAATATGTATTCATAAACACTTTACAATGTTTTTTATATAAAACTGATTTAGTTTTAGTTTACCAAACTTATTTTCAAAACATAAATATGTTATCCAACGATAGTCCTTCCCAAACTCTGTTTGGGGAGATTCATACATGATCCGTCACGAATAATTATAACATGCAGACTTTCGACTTTCACAACTTGCCAACTCCTTGGCCTATGATATATTAAGGTTTCTTATACACCCTTATCTTGTATGATTTTATAAACTATTATTTAGATGAAATAATATTAACTTTGTATACTACTTTTAAGTACATGACCTTATAGAAAGAAATTAACTCAACTTCACTCACAATTAATCTTACTTTGTCCAACAAAGTTCGATCATTCCTTATCGATATATCATTATGTATCATAGGGAGGAGTGACTTTTGAGATTGAATCTTTATTCATTTTTAGGTAGATTCAAAACTCTTTTAAGTATACTCACCTATTGATCAAACCGAATCATTTTATTTTATTGCATATTATACTTTCATTTTATACGGTATAAGCTTATCATAGACATACTACATATGTATTAAATGCATATGTCTGTGTCGGTGATAAATCATCGATGAATATAACAAAGTACGTGAAACCATTTTGGTATTGATAGACTTGCAATTGTATACATCAATATGTATTAATCCGAAGAGTTCATCAACTCCTATGACACTCCCACTAAATGGATGCATTGCCCTTGAATGTTTGAAATATAATTAACCAGTACCATATGATTCATAATCATATAATAAAAATTATTTCTCAAAATTACGGCTTAGTCTATAATTCCAAAATAATGTAAATAATTTTAGATACTTCGGTATTTTCAATTCATCACTTTTGTTGTGAAAACAAATACCACAATACGGTTTATTTCATAATGAATATTCATAATATTCACATTGAAATACAACTATGTCTATTCAATCGATGTCGAAAAATAGCCACTTTTCATAAATAACGTTCGGTATGTTTTATGAAAATAATTTTTGTGATTTGATGTAATCAATAAGTTCTACATGGCATGCTCTCACTATTTTTGCCATTATTATAATAGCGTACTAAATTCGGAGGTCCATCATTCACTTAATATAGATTATTTATTTCATATATTGTAACTAGTTTACAGCGGAGAGTTCTTTGATCCAATATCTTGAACTCAAAAAAATAAATCTCATAGAAAACAATTTTTTATATGAAAATACATTTCGAAATAAAAATTGTATTTCTTATTCCAGTATTAAGTATCAATTATTATTTTAATAATTCTTGTTTTTTATGTTTCTTTATGAAGCAGAAGTGACAATTCACTCCCTTCATTCCAACTATACATTTGATCACATTTACTCTTATACATTTGTTTTCTTTCTAAATGGTTGAACCATTCAAAAGAAAATCCTTACTACAACCTCATAACGAACTCTTTACCAAAGTGTACTCGAACATCCTTAACATTTAAGAACATCAAATAAGTTGCACTTTTCGTAAACTAATCGAGCTACATTTTTGTAATCGAATTATTAGATCTTTCTTCTACTTTTAGTCTAGTGTTACATTTAACACAATACAATCCTTTTTGTAATTAATCAAATTGAATACTCGATCTCACAGTACTGTTTATTGGCTTAATTTGAATGAACTGACTTCATTGAAGTATCGTACATTACGAACTATGACCGTTACCTAGATAACACTTATATGTGAGAGTATATGGATCAAATACCCATAGTCTTGTATTACTTTTGAGTTCGAAACTCATTGAATGCAATACACGGTCTCGACCAAATAAACACATAAGCGACAAAATTACGAATGTATTTAGTAGTTATAAAATTAGGCACTTGCATGGGTATAGAAACGTTTGCATGCAATAATCATTTATTAGTAAGTATATGTCATATTTCTATTCGTCAAATTTTCAATTCAGTTCATTAGTATATCTTAGTTGATAAATATTTCGTCCATCATTTTAAATGCACAATTTATCAATATAGATTATTATAACATTATATAGCATATATTCTTACAATACTAGAAAGGTTAAATGTTATCATTTCATTTTTCTAATAAGGATTCCACTAGTCTTTTATGTTCGCCAAACCCCAAGTCGAAACATAGAAGTTTTTTGACTTCACTAGTAGGTGTTAGGACTTGTCTGTCTTGGTATTCTGACATTGAGTTTGCTCAACAAGTCATAGCTCCACAGATGATGGATAACTCCTTATAGGTTGTATCATATACAACTCCTAACCATTTGGTACCTTGTCCTAATTCCGCTTCGACGTCGAGTCTGCTCAACAAATCGAAACGAAATTATTCACTCGTATCCACCATATCACGACGGCCTAAGTATAATATATGTACCTTGAGTCTACTCACCAAATACATATAGTTATTATACCTCGTCTATTCAATATATTAATAATACTATACATAACATCCCCAGCTTGAGTTTGCTCAGCAACTAAGGAGTATGCAAGTAATTTATTAGTATATATATGATAGAGGATAAATTATATTAAAAATTTATAATCTTCGATATATATAATATTGAGTGATATCGACTTATGGGATAATGTATTTCTTTTGAAATACCATCGTGATTCAAGTGTCGGACACATCGGAAATCACAGTATACGTACGTTTACGTATGTACTTATTCCTTAATTCTATTTAGGGTTTTTAATGTTCCACCTTTAATTATACATTCATATTATATAAGTTTTATTATTATATAACTTTGATATTTCATATTACTTATAAAATAGTCTTATATATAATATTATATTAATTAAATCTTATTTGATTAATTTAATTAACTAACATTTTAATTAATTTTATATTAATTTAATATATGATTTATATTTAATAATTACTATATTATAAGCTTTATAGTATAATAATATATCATATACGTGTATATTATTCAATTAATTAACCTTTTAATTAATTTATTTAATTAAAAATTTGTAATTAAATTTATATTAATTTTGAAATTAATTTATGTACATACATGTATACTTATATTAATTTAACACTTTAAAACAACATAACATACATCATAATATACAATACGTGTATATATTTATTAATTAATTGACTTATTTAATTATTATATTTTATTAATCTTATTAATAAATTTTATAAATTTCAAAATTAATTTTATATTAATTTTCAAACATTTTGAAAATTTTCATTATATTATAACATTTATAATATGTATATATTATATTTTAAATATAACTTTTAAATTTAAAAATATTATATTCTCAATGTTCAAAACAATTTGAAAATTTATATTATAACATTTAAAATATTTTTCTTATTTTAAATTTAAAACTTTTATTTTAAATTTCAATTTTTTTTTGAAATTAGCCCAAGGTCCAATTCAAATTTGGGCCTTTTCTATTAGGGACAACTTTTGGGCTGTGAGCTTAATAGTTAACTCTAACATGACTAATTTAGACCGCGTAGGCTCTTGGGCTTTGATACCATTATTGGAACTGGGCTAGTTCGTAGCGAAAGATATGGGTGAATTTCAAAAAATTTCTCTTATTGGATCTATATTGGGTATATAAAGTCTAATTTATTTAGAACATTTCTAAATTTAATTTAAATAAAATCTCTTATTTCATTTAAATTTATAAATTATAGATAGAATTTTATTTAATTTATATTCAATTAAATATAATGGTACACATATGTATCATATTGTGCATGTGTAACATAATAATCCATGCAAGGTATAACATGTTCATATATAAATATTGGGATTTACATCGCGACAAACATGTTAGCTCATCCTATATGCATTGTATGTTGTCCAAATACACACACACATTATTTATAAATACCGAAGTATGTGTGTGTGTATTATGAGAAATAGTAATAATTTATATATATGTAAATATTATTGTATTAAATAAAGTAAACACACACACACACACATATATATGTAATATAAGTTTTTTTGAATTATTATAATATACATATATATGTATTACAATAACATAATTATATATACCAGTACGTTTAGGCACATGCGTTGCACGTGTGCAAAAAAACCTGAAAACAAATTCGTTTGTGTGAAATAGTGGTCATATGTATAGGCAATACTAAACACAAATAAAAGACATTGTTAAATGCCCTCCATTTTTTGGTATGGGGATTAATTTTAGGGAGATTTCATCCAAAAAAAAATGTTATGTGGTATGCGATAAATAACAACAAATAAAATGATTTGACATTTTACCCTTGTGCAAAGATAAATTCATCAAAACTCCATTGAAAATGGAAAGGAAAACAATGGCGGTTCACTAAAAACCAATTTTGGTGGGTCAAATAAAAAAGAACATCAAAAAATGGTGGAGGGTCAACAAAATATTGAGGGAAGTTATGGATTTTTCCAAGGGAAGGCAATATATTTTGGTATACCCTATGGTAATTTTATGAAAATTGAAAAGATGATCCACTTATTTAAATTTGGAGTCCTTTTAACAATGGGCCAAATAAATATGTGAATTAAATTATCGTTATCGTGAAATAATATAAACAAAGGGTATAAAACTGATTGTTGTATTTACCTACATCAGTTTGGGTTCTACGTAAATATTGAATGGGAAAAATACATTGTTTAAGTATTTTTTGGTGAAATATTAGTAAAACTTTATATTTGAAACAGAGATCAAATATTTTTCAAATGAAATATCATACCGTAAATCATGTGAAAATTGAGTGTTTCCTTGATGATTTATTAACGATTTTATTTTTCTACTTTGCAAGTCATTCGTATTTTTCTTTTGTTAGTTATAAAGCTTAAATGCAGTCATGTGACAATCTAGCATTACCACATAGGTTCAATTATCAAGCAGTGAAGCAACGCTTGGAAATGATGTAAGTTTTGATATGTGAATAATATTGTATTTATTATGGCTCTAAAAGTTCATACATAAAGCAGTTTATTATAAAATGTTATATTGGAAATCATGGACTTATTGTTTCAGTAGATATTGCCGTTAGTGGATAAGTATAAATAGAAAAGTCTCACCGCTATAGCTTACACACAAATCCATCGATGGAAAAAGAATGCATAATTTTGATTATTTTGAATAACTTATTTGCTCCAAAAAAAATTGAACATTGTGTATTAGGTTTGGAAAGTAGATTTTATATCACCAAATTTGAAATTAAATAAATCAATATAGATAACAGACTTGTTTGTAAATCAAAATAATAAAATAACCCCTCTTGCATGTATTCCTCAAATTTTAGCATAAAGTAGGAAAATATTCAAATAAAATATTTAAAATTGGAAATCTTCATTCAGTTCATGCATTTATATTTTCACCTTTGATTAATCTCACCGTCTAAGTGCACAAATCCATTTGTATTCATCGCAGAAATTGCAGCTCTACGAAATTCTTTAATGTAACTAAATATGATCATATAAATATCAATTGTGACAATATTTAATATTCAAATAGTGGCAAATCATTTGTATCGTTAATAATCTTGTACTGCAGGTTTTGTCATCAAATATTACATACTTCTATCACATTACACTACAAATGCATCACATATAACATTGTTAATGCTCCGTGAGTTTAATTTCTCGATTAAGAACCACCAATTTATGATATCTATAAAGTATGAAAAGACATGTAAAAATATTTGTTCGAAATTTGATCTGCTAGGGCCTTTTATTATTTGTTAATATCAGTACCATCATTTGTTATGGACCATTGGACAAAGAAGTAGTTGAGAAAATAATTGAAACTGATCTTAACATGCATCTTTTTTGGGATTGTCATACATGCTCTCATTAATAGAACGTCACAATAATTTTGTTCTTGAATCACTATTCTTTGGAAGAAGAAACCATAGACAATTTTGAAGGGTTAATTCTACTTTTGATTATGTTCTCATACAAAATTTATGAGATGATCATCTACACTGATTTTCCATAATACTATATGGCATGTTGATAATAAAATAGTCAGTGCAGATACTATGACTTTGATTTGGTATGCTCCTTGAATTGATTTGATTTCTATAGCAATTGCTATCAACTATCTCATCATAAAAATGATATAAACTACATCATATGCTGGATATATAAGAATTCCCCAGAACCTCTGCCTGAACAGTGTTGTGATTATTATGATCCACGCTTGGGATTATTTATTACCTGAGTGAGTTTGCAAATTTATTTATGTGGTTAGATCATTTGCGATCTAAGATGACACTATGATTAATTATTTCAGAACTATTGTTCGATTGAAGATGCATACTTTCCTATGTATTATATTAATATAGTGTCTTAATTAGACGTTAGAGCTTTTGTTTTGAACACGATGCTTTGAACTGGGATTATTTATTACGAACGTGGTGAGAGGAAATTTTGCTGTTTTGAACAGTAAGAAATTGGGAGCATAAATTACCAAAATATCCTTATCATGTAGCACAAAGTAAGTGGACAAAGCAGACATTTCAAAAGCTTCAAATCCAACTATTCTCATTATATATAGATATATATAGTATACATGTAATATTTAAATATAAATATGTGTTTATATAACTTATATATATATTACAAAATTAAATTTTATTTATTTATTAAATTATTCTAGACCGAAGACACGGGAGAATCAAAATTTTATTATAATTTTATTATATTAATATATATATATTTATATATATATATATATGTAAATACAAATTAATTAGTAAACCAACAATAAATAAATGATAAAAATATTTATATAATATATTTTTTGAATTTTAAACTTTCATAAAATCAAGGATTATATTATAAGATTTAGGAAAAAATTCCAAAACTTTTCTCAGCCAAAATATTATTTTTTATTAATTTAATAGTTTCAACCGAAATATAAAATGATTTTTTAAAATATAAAATTGATTTTAAAACTCCAATATTTTGGTCGTAAGTTTCTATGTTGACAAAATAAGTTTATTATATTTGAAATCCAATTTTTGAAGCATAAGTTATTTTTTATGAATTTTTAATCAGTATATTGATTTAAATAATAATAAAAATGTTAAACAATTGGTAAAAATTATTTACAGTCACCAAAAATTATAATTGATATAAATATGCATTTATAAAATATAATTTCAATTATTTACATAATATAATTATATAATTTAATATGAGTCATATAATCAATTAACATATATATATATATATATATATATATATCTGTGTGTGTGTATTAGTGGAAAATAAGGAAAAGGATTTAGCACAAGTACACCATGTATATTTTTAGTATGAAGGCCAAAGTTCTTGCGAATATGCATCGCAACGCCAAACTTATTTTGGCTCAATTAAAATGACAGTGGCTTGGCAGACGATGTGCTAGCGGATAGGATTTAGGAGGCGACTAGGTGGCACGGCTTGAGATAGCGACGATAGTTGGTCAAGGTGATTAAGGTTCGTTCTACTGAATGAAATATTTTTGTGTCGATGTGGCTTTAGAGCGACGGAAGAGATGAGTGTTGGAGATTTAGCAACGAAGCATGGTAGAGCATTGACATCGATGATGGTGGTAGTGAAGACATCAGATGTTGGTGGCAGTCGATTTTTTTGAACGCTTAATAGCCGAAAATGCTAAATATAACTAGCATTATCTATAAGTGAAAACTAATAAAGAATTATATGTGTATAATGCCGATTTAATTCAGCATTTTTAAACTATAAAAATGAATGATAGTGCTAGTTTGATTTATCATTTTTTTAACTATAAATGAATATAACACTATGTTGATTTTATGTTAGTTTAATTTAGCATTTTTTGGACTACAAAAAATGAATAAAGCATTGTATGTGTATAATGCTAATTAATCATTTTTTGAACTGTAAAAATGAATAATACTACTAGTTTGATATATCATTTTTTAAAGTATAAAAAATAAATATAGCATTGTGTTAATTTTATGTTAGTTTAATTTAACATTTTTTTAAACTACAAAAAATGAATATAACAATGTTTGTGTACTCTGCTAATTTAGTTTAGCTTTTTCTAACATTTATTTAACTATAAAAAAATGAATATAGCATTGTGTGTGTACGAATGATAGTGTTAGTTTGTGTAACATTTTTTAAACTATAAAAAAGAATATAACATTATGTTGATTTAATGCTACTTTAACTTAGCATTTTTTTTGAAATATACAGAAACAGATATAGCATTATGTTGATTTAATGCTAATTTAATTTAGCATTTTTGGTAAGCTGCTGATTTTTTTATACTTCTAATTGACGATGATGCGTCGAGGTCTAGTGACGTGGCGTGTAATGGTGGTGTGGTGATGCAGCGGCGACACCTAGCAGTGTTTGTGATTTAGGATTCGAGGTTGGGCATCTCCACATGCTTAGGCAGTAACAGGGTCGATTGAGTTTTAGGTGACGGGGTGGATGAGATGCGGATTGCGAGGTGGCGTAGCCCTAAGTTGGTGTAATGAGGAGAGGCTGCCACGGCGAGGTTGCGTAGCAAGGGGGAGGCTGTTGCGATGAGTTTAGAGGAAATTTGAATTTAGGGATGAAGTTTGTCCTCCTTCCCAAATTTTAAAACTAATGGCCTAGATCTAAATTTTTTTTTATGTTTGTCATTTTCGCTAATTCTCTCTATATATTAATTAATAAAATTATAATAAACAAAATAAAATTTATTTGGCTGTGCACATCAAATCTACATGAAAAAAATGTTTTTATTTAATAAATACACACACATAACCAATCTAATATGTGATAGCATCAATATATATAAGAGTCTCACCTACATAACAATATAATAATAATGAAATATATATATATATATATATATATATATGTATGTATGTGTGTGTGTGTATGCATATGAACAATATACCATTATTAAAAGATTATCTATCATATAGAAAAGTAAACACATACCTAAAACTAATGACCTTAAGTATACCCTGTAATGGTGAGTTCTCCCTCATTTGAAACCTTCTTGATTCGGTAAATGGCTAATCCTTGAACCATGGACCATTTACTATCAAATATTTGTTGCTTTGAATTGATTTGATTTAAACATTGATGGAGTTCTTGGAGGTATAAATCAGCCAGTAATGGAAGAAAGGAGGTAACCAAAAAAATCTTCTAAAGTTAAGGTTAGGGGTCTTTTTATAGTGGTTGAAATAGAAAGAAATGTGGATCACTTCTTATACCATTTCTTATCAAATCTCAACCATCCATCTCCAAACCCCTCTTTACATTTTTTAAGCTGCCCCTTATACATCATAAAGCTGGCAAAATTAACCTTCCAACATCATGGGCTAACAGCCCATTCAAGCCCAAATAAATTTATTTAATTAAATCCAATTTAATTGCTTGTCGATATCGCATATCAATCGATATATTCATAACTATTATAAATATATACAATAATTTTTATTCCTCAAATCATATTAAAAAATTTATAATTAATATTTCATAAATAATAAGTCATTTAATTAATTTATAATAATGATAAACTAATTAAATCATTTGGTCTAAAGAGAATTTATCATTCCGCTTGCATAACTCGTCAGGTGTAAAATCGGTCAGCGATTAATATCGAACTATTCGAACGATAATGCTCACACGTTATTTAGAAGGTGGTGTGATATTTTGGCCAAATTTATCGCTAACTTTGTTTTGGTAAAATACAATTTTATATCAAGTGTTACCTGATTGTGACACTTTTTTACAATAATTCTCTTCGTCAAAACTATATCACTTTAGACTCATGGAATTTGGTAACGGTCAAAATTCCAATATCGTTCATATTAAACTCTATAGTTCAAACACAAAGTCCTTTGTTTAATAATAACAATTATTATCAACCAAAATGCTCTGGCCGAAGACTTTTACTTTGACTTGACTTGAGTTGACCATGATGCTAACTCTATATAACTGAGGAGACGAATCCTCTTTTGAATAGTTCCTCACTTCCAACACTTCCACCCGACCCGACTATAGTCACTCGATGGACATCGAGCCATGATTTGACTATAATCAAAGTGAAGTTTTCATATTGAAGATCCACGATATTCTCAAGTCGAGAGAATTTTGTAAATCAGTTACATTGATTTTTCTGTTTGACTTAGTTATATTAACCAATAAAAACTATCGAGTGAGTCGCTCCATAGTTATCCAATAATTATCAGTATGTAACCCTTAGGTGTTTCCAACAGTCATGAGTAATACACTGCCTAACATCTGGAGAGCATTTCATACTCTAGTCTTAACAGATATATCGATATCCAATCTCGATGCATCTTGACTAGGAATATTTAAAATGGTATATTTGTTTTCATTGTGATAAATTACTCACGGTTATAACACTTTGTAACTACTATCAAAAAATACACCATTTATGGATTTTCTATTAAATATACTTTTAATTAAATTAGTTAATTAATATAACACATTATATCAAGTATATAATAGAAAGAAAACACCTTTATTTCGATCAAGATTGTTCAACGAGTTAGATATATGTAACAAATTACATAATTGCCCCTAGTGCATACCCTTAACTCTATTACCCCTAACAATCATGAGCAATTCATCATCCATTATATGTAAAGCATTAAATATACTAGTCTAATGTACCAATATCCCATTTTCGACACATCATGACTATGAATATTTAAAGACAAGAATTTATTGACATAATTCAATATTCATGGTTACTACTTCGGATCTGACTTCGAGACTTCTGGAGTGTGCTGATTTTTGAGTCGAATGGGTCGAATTCGATTGAATGTGATTGTAGGTGGCTTTGGGAAAGTTGCTTGAGTGATTGAAGGTCTTGGAAAGTGTTTTTAAATGGTCGTAGTCCACTGGGTTCAAGTTGGAACTCAAAGCGTTGCTATTTCATATCTGACCCTGAAATGACTTCAAATTTTCAAGTTGCTCAACCCAAGCCTTTGCTTTAGAGGAGTTATGATCAGATTTTAGCAACATGTAAAAATTTGTATATTTTTGCCATTTTCAAGCATTTTCGAGTATTGTATTCAATTGAATTTCGAGAGAAGTATCTATAAACATGGTTTAAGTCTTCAAAATGGTTTTTGATAATTTTTCACTTGATTTTTCATCAATGTAAAAAATTCAAATGCAAATATCAAATATAAGAGCATCTCCAGTAGTAGGAGTTTGAAAAAGAACGGGGCAAACTCACACTCGATTTTCTTTCGCTACGCTACAGCAGTGGCGAGGCGATTCGAGCATGGGGAAAGAAGATAAGCGGGGTTTCCCCTTTTTTTTAAAGCGTCGATCTATAAACAGCAAACAAAAAGCCATTTAGGCTATAAACAGCTTTCTGAAAACCATTTATAGACTAAATGACTTTATGTTTGCCGTTTAAACAAAAGGGATTTTAAAACACCGATTAATTTTGTAAATAGTATTTTACATCGTCGTTTATTTGTTTATTTAGTTATTTATTTAGATGTTTAGTAGTTTATATGAATTTATTTATATTTAAGTGGCTTTTAAGCAGAGAATAGGATTGAAGTTATTATTTATAAAATTATATATATACATGTGTTTATATACAAGGTTAATGCTAATCAAATTCAGAAAAATAATAATAAATAGGACACTGAATCATTTAATAAAACCTAAAACAAACTTACAAACTCACAACCAAGCATAGAAACTGAAATAAGAAAGCAGTAAATTAGTAATACAAATAATATCGTTGTAGTTCTTCTACATCCCAGAACTTCCCTCTTCATCTCGATACATTTGTTCTTGTGTCCTCAGAATGCAACATTTTCTAGCCATAACGTACTTCAAAGACTCTCCAGAAAAATGAGAAACATCTTTTCTTAATACTATTCCTCTTATTTTTCCTATAAACGTTTTTCACGCGCCTTGTTCAATTTAGTTCTTTCTCATAGAGCTCTAGTTCTATCTGCATCTTATTGAACATGTGCTTCCAAGATCTTTAACTTCTACTCTTTCAACCTTAAACGTTTCTCTTTTTTTAAGGCAGATGCAATTGAAATATCACTTAGAAGTGCAGTTAGCTTGTCACTAGCCACTGCCAAGTCACTTGCTTCCTTATTTCTCAACAATGATTCTTATTCCTTCAGGGTGATTTGCAACTCCGCTATACAACATTCCTAATGTGGAAGTCAATGGACTGCTATTATTCCCCTCTACATTTACTGACATAGGAGATTCATTTGAATGGCCAGGGGATGAATCCATTAAGAGTCTTGAAGCTGTATTTCTTAAATTAAATTCTTTGGTATCTCCCTCACAAACATCTTCTTCTTTATTGAGAGTTTCCCAACGCGGCCTCAATGAAAGAATTTCAAATGCTTCATGAGCCTTGAAATCACTGTTGTAAGTATTACGATATATTTTATCATAATCGTCTTTCAGGTCTCTAAACGATTGTCCACTCCTTAGTCTATTACCTCTTTGTACTATTATACATTTGTATTTGGTACACATAGTATTAAAGTTATACCATGCTGTATTTATGCTCTCAAACGATCACATTTTTTGGCATTTCGGGTCCTAGTTATAGTTCTCATTTAGAACCTCCCACTCAAACGTCTTGATGGAACTTTGGATGCCTTAACCCATGCATTAGCTAAAAAAACTTATAATCATGTGCTCTCCATGTCTCACCACTATTAGTGCTTGTATCAACAGAATCAATGGATTGAGGACCCTTAGGCTTTCTTTTGTTGTAAGCTAATTTTGCCTTATCTTTCCCTTTGTCACTTATAGGTGCATCTAAAGGGGTCTCTTGGGTTGTTTCTACATGAGGAATTATCAGTTGTGAACCAAACATGTTCGAATTTAGAGGGATCTGATTAAGAAGGTTACCAAACTATTATGCAAAGTTAAGTTGGCTAAATAACTGATTGGTTGCAGAGCAAGGAATTGTGTCGGCATCACTTGTGAAGATTCAGATTGCGATAGTAAACTAGTAAAGTTTGTGAGACTATCATCATACAAGTTCACTTCACGGACATTGCTAAAATTTAACTTTGTCATTAGTTTGTTCTTCTGTTTAGTAGAGATTGATTTGTTTTAGTATAATGACTATATGTAATATGTTATACACCATATATATATATATATATATATATATAAATTGATGCAAATAATTTTTGCAGTGACTAATCTTCTCAGGTTATATTTACAATGTCTAATCTTATCATCTGTTTTTTGCAGTGTCTAGTCTTATCAGCCAATTTTTGCAGTGTCTAGCCTTATCGTCTGTTTTTTGCAGGGTCTAAATTTATCCACTTTGAGCAGAAATATTGCAATTGCTATTTATCATTCAAGCATCATGCAAACAATGTTTGCCGTGTCTAGTCTTATCATTTGTTTTTTGTAGTGTCTAGTCTTATCAAATTTATACAGAAATTGTTTGCTCCAGAATCATCAAACTTTTTTTGTACTGACTAGTTTATCAACATTATACATAAATGTGTTCACTTAATGCTTCTTTGCTCTTTAATATCATTTCAACTATATATATATATATATGAATACAAATTCTACTTTGAGCTATTAAATTTCAAAATGAAGAATGAAGAATGGAGCATGAACTCTAACGGATTACTTATTATTGATAAAAGCATATCAGGCAGATGGTCTTCATATGGAAGAAGAGATTGATCAAGATTTTTGGGTTACCCTCAACAAAGCACACAACAATCATTCAGATTATAGATTAATACGGAGAATTGTAGACACAAGAAGTAAGTTCGTCACATTTAGTAGGTCGTGTAGAAGGTACCACAAAATAATAGCTGAGGTGAAAGAGAACATTTTTCAACTGTCACGTTCAACCTACGACTCACGTTATATCTTCGAATACCGTATAAGCTTTGTCGAGCATGACGCATACAAGCTATGGAAAAAATATATGTTGCAATTTGAGTAACAACCTCAAGAGTGTTTGTAATGATCCACCCTTCGTAATACCTAAAAGTTGGCGCCTTACTTTCAAATTCTACAAAAGACAAATTGTCGGGGTAAAAATTAGAACAAAACACTAAACCAAGACATCGATAAGATCTCACAGCAGAATGACAATATATAATATACTGAATATACATAAACAGAAATAGAACAACAATACATATAAGGGACCGCACTAGCGAAAGCAATTGACAAATAAATATCAGTACAGAATAGTCAGAATACATCAACTCTGAAAGCATGGAGTTCTGAATAAATATCTGATACAACAGTCTCGTATATAAATAACAAGTCTGTCATGTACAATAAAATAACAAACATATATATCTCAAAACATTGATGCCACGCCTCCAAAATGCTCCAGCTGCGCACTCTGCTAGCGTATCCCCAAAAGCACTTGACTCCCAAACTACTCAATCGAGTGCCCGAGAGTTGTCATGACATAAGTAGACAAAGACAAATTGTGGATCAGACATAAAGCCTAGTGTGAGGGGGACTATCTCAAAATATTGTATATTAAAACTATATATAAATAGACAGGAACAAAAAATCACAGTCGGCCCTCTCCACAAAGGTGGCTCGGGAAAATCTGAACTGCCTATAAACAAGTACAATAAATCCATCTCAAAAGTAGGAGATCATACCATAACCTACTCTTCTCCTGTAACAACAAGTTAGCACAATATCTTATTGCACTACACTAGCCCAAAAACTACTAATACTATGGTACCAATACATCATGATCAAGCCATGTTCCCAAAGCCACGATCTCTACTGTTAAGATCGATAAAATATGCCTCAACGCGCATATTTCCCTACAACTAAAACCAAATAGGTAAGCCACAATGCATATGGTCACTACTACTAAGACCAAATTGTAGGTGACTCGTTACTGGGGAACTCTATGCCCCAGCCCGCTATCATCGAAATCGTAGATGACTCGCTATTGAGGAACTCCATGTGTCAGCCCGCTATCGTCACGAACCGTATATGACTCGCTACTGAGGAACTCTAAGTCTCAGCCCGCTATCATATAAAAACCTAGATGACTCGTTATTGGGGAACTCAATGTCCCAGCCCGCTATCATCAAAATCTTTGATGACTCGCTACTGGGGAACTCCATGTCCCAACCCGCTATCATCACAAATCGTATAGGATCGCCAGCACGACTCCATTCGCCATGGCCTAAAACCCACCGAAAAACTCTAACAAAACCCTATACTAACCTAAATTGCATTCTAAATCGAACGCATGCCCCCAATATCATACTACTCTCCCAGAATACCCTCTTCGACTACCAAAAATCTACTTTTTTGGAATACGTGCTAGGGTAGGTCCCACGTGGGCCTTGAAATCAAAGTACTACAAAACCTACCAAAATTTTCCAGATTGTAGCCCTCGAAAAATGATGAACACTAGTCAAAACGGCACCTTAATCCGAGTTCGTATGCGAAAAGCCACATTCTGGATTTCTAATTCAATAACAACTTAATATTTAAATTAAATATTTAAATATATTATCATTAAATTTTTGGGTTGTTACATTCTGCCATTCTTAAAAGGATTTTGTCTACAAAATTCATATGGGTACAAGAAAGTAACCGGACTGACCAAACTTCTCGAATCTCAGTTTTGGAAAGTCCCAACAACACCTTCCCAAATTTGAAGGCATCACACACTATAAAATATATGCGATGACCTATGTCATTCCACATTTTCCAAAAATTCATATCCCTCTTAAGAAAGCTTCTTACTATTTAAACGCAAATGTAAGCAAATAAGCATTTGAATAGCTAGTTCTCAAGTACCTAATTGTACTATACAAAGAGGATTGCACTAACAAAAAAAATTTAAGCATGTATAACCTCAGTATAGTAACCGGTACTACTATAATTATACATGACAATCAATTGGGCAGTAAGCTCAAGTGAGTCGGTATTAAAAAATACCACTGACTCCGAGTCACATCAAATGGTAGTGGACTCGTATAGATCCTATCTCGCCCTATAGTAGGCATGGATGACATGTGATATATTCCAAATAGCTAAGGAATACAAATCAATACCCATCATTACTAACGGGTGGAGTTGATAATGGACACTTATCGCAATCCAATAATTCCAGATAAACAAGGCTAGTACACTAACGTACTCAGACATCTATCTCGATCTAATAATAAACGTGGCCACTAATAGAAAGCCAATGATTTAAAAGACCACAAATACAAGGCCAATACAATGTATGATCACTAATATAAGATCAATATTACACACGGTCACTACTATAAGACCGATACAATTTATATAACTATATGTACCCTGGATTGAACCCTCAAAGTTGGGAATCCATCATCGCTAATAAAATGCCATGAACTTAATTATCTCATATAATTAATCTCTAGTCAATCAATGACTATAAGCGACAAGAAACCATTAAACAATTAGGGCTGTCAATGGATACCCGAAAAATCTGAAATCCGTCTACATCCGCATCCGAAAAGCGGATAAATATCCGATATCCGAAAAACGGATGCGGATACGAAGACATCCGCATTCGAATATTATACGTCTGGTTTTTGTCAAGATTATAGCTCAAATTATGTGTATTTTAGTGTAGTGAAAGAAATTTGTTTATTATTTTATTAAGTTATCAGTTTATGTTATATGCACATAATGCTTTTTAACTGCTAGAAACTATTTATTATCATCATATTTGTTAATTTTTTAAAACTTTTATAATCAATGGAATTGAAAAATATTTATATTAAACTAAAATTTTCTTTTTATAATTCTTGATTTATCGGTCGTTGGTGGATAGGATAATTATACGTTATCCATCCGTATCCGCGGATGCAGATATCCGATATCCGAAAATGATTTCGGATGCCGATGCGGATGCGGATATGGCACTATTCCATTCGAAAGCATCCGTTGACAGGCCTACAAACAATAGCCAATAACAATAAGCAACAATAACTAGCACCCAAACTATCAAACATCAACCAACAAAATCAGCCACAATAAAAACCAGCCTGCATCAAAGTCAACTTATAGCGACAACAAACATGATCAAACAGTAGCAACAACAGCAATAGACAATAGCAGCAATAAGAAAGAAGCAAATAGTAGCAAGCTAACACAAGAAGTAGCAACAATAGTAAGCAACGAGCAATAACAAATAAAAAACAACAGCAATCACCAATAATAACAAGCAAAAAAAGAATACAAGCAATGAAATATTTAAAAGAGTCTACACCAACATGCTCGGTAACCATCAAGAGTCAAACGCGCATGTTGAACCATAAACTTTAATGAGTCCATCTGTCAATCAAGAGGAATAAACGCCTAAGTGATGCAACTCTTTTCATGAATATAACACACGAACAACTACTACATCTCCTGGCTACAAAGTGGAAAAATCTATATGATATGCAAAACCATCGAGTCTCAAAACTCTCGAATAAATCTACCAATCAATGCCTCAACTTTCGTTTTCTTTTGGACAGAACTCATTCTCTAAAAGAGAAAATTATACTAATTAAATCATCATTAAAAATGAAGATTTACCGTTGCGTGGGATTGCTTGGGTTCAAACACACCTTGACTGCACAATGTTAATAAGGATAATATACTAAGTACACTAAGGCACTCGCCTAGGCAAGTACCGTCTTGTCACTTAGGAGATTATCTAATCGCCAAAAAACTGGTCAAGAAATCCTTCCCGGAACTATCCGATGCAATAATTACTATACTAAAATTTTATAATTTCCCAATGGTTGTTACAAATGACACGATACCCATTCTGACCCTTTGTTGCTTGCAAGATTTCTTTGTTAGATTAGGGTCGGCCACCTGACTGCATCCATGCGAACTCCGATCCGGTTTCTTGATCTAACTACTGAAATCTCCTAGCATGACCAAGGTCGTGTTTCAGAAATCTCTCAGTCATCCCAAGAATCCGACTCAAGTGCTCGTTTATCAGAATCAAGTGAAAAACCCTATCCTAACTGGTGCAAATCACATGAAAACTCTACGCTCGAACTATAGGTTAAGAATTGGCATGTAACTGGACAAATATTTATAAAATATTATTTTCAGCACATGGGATTTCTCCCATCACCTAAGGTTTACTAACACAAAGGAAAATAACAATAACACGAATGACATCTAGACAATCGCCTATAAGTCATCCGCTTGGTATCTGCTCATTATAGGGCATACACCGAACCCTGCTTAGATATAAATCCAAGTCACACTTCATCGACCGAACCCACTCAACTTGAAAGCTCGTGCATCAAGTTCGAATGGTAATGTTTCGATCGCTTCACCTCAGTTTTGCAACTCAGGTGACTCATACAAGGTTTATATATACCGAAGAATTTACCTACTATGTAAGGTGTCAAGTTTAGCCTATCTACCGAGTAACTAGTAATAGATAAATATACCGCTCAAGTGTCGGATGGAATAGAAGTGAGTTCTCAAAAATAGAGCATACCTCACTACATAAGCTCCTTCTGATTTTCCAGAGCCATAAGCTGCTAGAATTGGGTAATGCCTGAAAGGCACAAGTCATTATCACTTACACACTCTTCGAAAATGTAGGACAGTCCTTCTTCAAGTGATCAAGCTGATCGAAATCGAAGCACTATGCTTCGCTTTAGCTGGGCGACATTCCATAGCGAAATGCCTCCCATATACCGCAGGAGTGACATACCGGGCTAGCTTTTCCTTTTTTGAACAAGCTCGATCTTCCTTGTATAATGGTCTTTACGCTTCGGTTGGAGTTTTGATTGCTTTCCACTTTTATTACCTTAATGGTATCATATAGGCATTCCCACTAAGGAGAACCATCCCAACAAGATATTAAAAGGTGAACCATAATAGGGATGAGGCTAAACAATGAACCTTAATCAATGCTTAAGACCCAAGGCAAAACTTTTTGCCCACAACAACGGGGTACCGACCAACTCAAACTCCAAAACAAAAGGCCGAACTGGACAACACTCCTACATTGATAAGCTATCCTTCTCAGGATGGGTTGAATGCTCAAACTACATGCTCTTCTCAATCTCAAAAATGAACTGAGAACTTAAAATGATGCCTGAATAAATTTCGAGTCACGGGTATACTTATCAGCCGCCAAAACACTACATCCTACCCAGCCAAAGTTTCTCTTCCCTAATTGCCGAGAAACAATCTCACTTACGAGAACATTCCATAGACTTATATCGATGGAAGTCTTCTAGTACATATGTCCAAGACCGTGTCTCAGCAACAGTCTCAGGACCCAGATATTGCTACCCACCAAGGCTAAGGAAATTCCGGCACTCTTTCGAAGAGTCTAATGCTGGTAGAGCTAAAAATACTAATGTCCAAAGGGCCACACCACTTATAGCACTAACCGCAATCAGCTGGAAACATTCGCGGGTGATGGAATATCTTTTGAGGTAGCTAAATAGTCTTTGAACAAATCAGGCATCTTAGACTGCCTATTCGTAATCGTTCCCGTATTTTATCTGCTCATACGGATAATCTGACAAAAATGCCTTAACAACTAGCGGTAGAAATAATTTAAGTTCAAAAGATAAACGGTGTATATAGTATTGTATAGTTGAAAAATACAAGTACGCTCTCTCAACGTATTTCCTACTACCAGATTGATGAACTCAAACTGGTCTACTTGGTCTGAGTGTTGAGCCTAAGCTCTGATACCAATTGTAATGACCCGCCCTTTATAATACCTAAAAGTTGGCGCCTTGCAACATCGCCTTACTTTCAAATACCATAAAAGACAGATTGTCGGGGTAAAATCAGAACAAATTAATAAACCAAGACATCGATAAGATCTCACAACGGAATGACAACATATAATATATTGAATATACATGAACATAAGTAGAATAACAATATATATAAGTGATCGCACTAGCGGAAGCAACTGATAAATAAATATCCGGTACAGAATAGTCAGAATACATCAACTCCAAAAGCACGGAGTTTTGAATAAATATCTGATACAACGGTCTCGTATATAAATAACAGGTTTATCATGTACAATAAAATAACAAGTATATATATCTCAAAAAATCGATGTCGTGCTTCCAAAATGCTCTAGCTACGCACTCTGCTAATGTATCTCCAAAAGCACCTGAGTCCCGTACTACTCAATTGAATACCCGAGAGTTGTCATGACATAAGTAGACAAAGATAAAACGTGGGTCAGACATAAAGTATGGTGTGAGGGGAACTATCTCAAAATACTGTATATTAAAACTATATATAAATAGACAGGAATAATAAACTCATGGCCGACCCTCTCTACAAACGTGGCTCAAGGGAAATCTGGACTGCCTATAAACAAGTACAGTAAATCCATCTCAAAAGTAGAGGATCGTACCATAACCTGCTCTTCTCCTGTAATAACATGTTAGCACAACATCTCATTGCACTACAATATACAAAAAACCACTGATAATATAGTACCAATACATCATGATCAAACCATGATCCCAAAGCGACGATCTCTACTGTTAAGATCTATAAAATACGCCCCAGCGTGCATAGTCCCTACGGCTAAAACAAAATACGTATGCCACAGTGCGTATGGTCACTACTACCAAGACCAAATCGTAGGTGACTTGCTACTAGGGAACTCTATGTACCAGCCCGCTATCACCGAAATTGTAGATGACTCGCTGCTAAGGAACTCCATGTCTCAGTCCGTTGTCATCACGAATCATATATGACTTGCTACCGAGGAACTCTAAGTATCAGCCCACTATCATATAAAAGCCCAAATGACTCGCTACCGAGGAACTCTATGTCCCAGCCCGCTATCATTAAAATTGTGGATGACTCGCTACTGGGGAACTCCATGTCCCAGCCCGCTACAAATCATATTGGATCGCCACGCACGGCTCCAATCGCCATGGCCTAAAGTGCACCAGACAACTCTAACAAAACCCCATACTAATCCAAATCGCATTCCCAATCGAACGTATGACCACAATATCATAATACTCTCCCGGAATACCCTCCTGGTCTACCAAAAATCTAGGGTTTTGGAATACGTGCCGGGGTGGGTCTTGCGTCGGCCCTAAAATCAAAGTACTCCAAAACCTACCAAAATTTTCCCGATTGTAGCCCTCGAAAAGTGATGAACACTGAACATTGAGGGCCATAGAAAAAGAAGAAGAAGAAATTACCGTCTAAAGGCGAGATAAATCGATCGAGCATAAGATAATTTGAGTTTTTCTTCTCTGTTGTGTAAGTGTTTTCTCGAAGATAATTTGAGTTTTTCTTTTGTGTTATGTAACTATTTTCTCGACTTGCTGCTATTTATAAGCTTTTGAATTGATTTAATTATTCAATTTTACGATGTTGATTCATGCTTGGATGATTAAAGCTTTTGATTTGATCCGTTGTTCGATTTTTTTTTTGTATTTTCATTGCTTTCCATTTTTAATCTCACTGTTCCTTCACATGTCTTCACAAAAGTTTTGATTTTTTCTAAAAAATGATTCGATTTTTTTTGCCCTTGTCCAAAATCGATTTTCTTTATTGGTTCCGTACCATCGATGAATGATACCGGTCCAGTACCTACCCTTAGAATTTCAGGGTATTAGACGAAACCTCGATCCTTGGTTTTAACAAGGTTGATTGTCATAATATGACTTTTCAAAATTTGACCTTCAAAAGTTTTAACGAAGTTGAAAGTTGTTATATGACTTTTAGCAACTCTTTCTTTGTAAAAAGATAAATGTTATGTTTTAAATACGGTTCAAAATTCTGGTGGAATGCCAATCATTTGACGATTTCATTGTTGTTCCTATAAAAAAGGGATGGAATCATGTTTCAATTCCGACTTAGCTCAAGTGCTTCCAGAATACACGCGCGTGCATACACGCACACATATAATAAAAATGTAAAAGTTTCTAAATCAAACAAGATAATGAAAAAAATGGACAAATGACTAAATAGTTTAAGAAAAACTGTGACGCTTTTGTCTATTTTGACCCAATTTAGTATAATAACATTAAAAAATGAAAATTAATAACCAAATCAACTTTTAAATCTATACTACATATTTTTCTGTAAATACAAGTATGTATCATCTATTAATGTATTTCTACAGAAGAATGACAAAACTTAAAATTTCCAAAATTTTTGAAAGTGACTAAAGCTCTATATATCTTAATAGAACGAAATGGAAAAGAAAACCGGAAACTTAAACCTTGGTTTAAAAGACATTAACAGTCATTATATTATATTTAGAAACTGCGTTGCAAGGAAATAAAGGTTTTGTCTCGATAAGGTTGGTATTATCACATGACAATTTCAAATGCCAATTAAAGCAAAGATAGCGATATCTATGTGTCAGGTGGAGGTGCCACACACGACAACCTAGGACTTGTTTCAACGAAGCCAACTATCATCATAATGGCAACAACTAAGATCATCTCCCAAGATAATCATTAAGTGTTGTCCTTTCAAACCACCTATGATGAAAACCTTATTTATTTATTGAAAAACATACTGCGACCACTAAAAAAAGTACCAATGTACAGATCACATGTAAACAAAACGCATCATAACAGTCTATTTCTTGCTCAATTCTCGCAAGTCTATTAGCGATAGCCATGGCTCAAAAAAGAAAAGAAAGCAATGTTTCATGAACATGTAAGCCAATCAAAAAGTTAAAACAAAACACAACCGTCAGCTAGTTGCAGCTAGACTCAACTCCATCAGCATGTTGATCATCCCTTTGATGCCTCCTGTCTTTAAGCATAAACTAAAGTCTAGGTGGACTAGCGTGTCCACAAGGCAAGATAACTAAGTATACATTTACATATGGAGACTGTTAAATAGTAAACTTACTAAGGTGTTACGAAACCGTTATGATTACGTTGCAAAGATTTCTAACAATAACGTTACAAAGGTGTTACGAAACTGTTACGATTATGTTGCAAAGATTATTAACAGTAATGTTACAAATGTGTTGCGAAACTGCTACAATTATGTTGCAAAATTGCAAGAACAACAAAACTGTCACAACTATGTCGCAAAAGCTATTATGAATAGAATTATGCAGTAAACAGATTATGCAGTATAATACCGATTAGATTGTCCGAGTCCAGTGAAAAGATGTTTCCTTGAAACAATATTGCTCCCTCTATGGCGCTTAAGGATATCGAGCAATTGTTTTCCAAGATGAAACGGAACTGTCTCTATGATGCTGCGCAACAATCACAGAGCAACGATGAACTCAAGAGAATGTAATTTAAGAACAGAGTTTTGTGGGAGAGGAAGAAGTGCAAAAAAAACTTAATGTGTTTTCTGTTTTCTTTCTGCCAATATATAGGCGCGGGGAGTTGCACCTATTCGGTAATAGATGCATGTTTGCGAATGTTGGAAAGGTTGCGACCCTTTACCAGCGGTGCGACCGTTTGAGTTTGAATGGACAAAAACAAAAACTACTCGATCTGAACAGCCAAGCCAAGCCAACTGCCAACTGCCTCTAATATGCCTCAAACATCCATTCGTGCACGCCGCGGGTGCGGGCTCGAACGCTTGCGTGCGGGGTGGTGTGTTGCACCACCGTCATGGCTGTGTTTCTCTTTGTTTCATAGGGATTATAATAGTGTCCACATCTTAGTATATAAACACAAATTGTTTATTTTATTCTATAATGTGGGACTATTCATTTCCCAAGGCATTAATCCATTCACATTTCCCAATGAAATGCTCATTAATTTCTAACAATCCCCTTATGAATGAGTAATTGCTCAATTTGTTCTTAAATTTTGCGAAACATTTATCGTATCGGTTAAAATAGCACATTGGCTTTGAACTTTCTTAGTGTTTATCCTTTTGACTTACTAGCGAATCAGTAGACTAAGGTTGTCTTTGAACTATAAGCCTTTTGTGTAAATCTAAAATAAAGAACACGCAATGAGTGTTTCTAATCTTCCTTGGTTCTCTATTTGTGTTCGTTTTCGCCATGAACACCAACTTGGTCTCATGAGTGCTTTAGAGAATTTGGCCTTACAATTATCCTTAAAGCGGCGCCTTCACACTCAGGTAGGTGATTCTATAACGGGTATTTTCACAATACTCTACTTGGTTCTTAATATTACCAAGTATAGACATCATTAATAGTATCAAAACTTATCGTATTCTCCGACGAGTAGTGCACTGACTTATCATAGGAATGGTTTGAATATTTACAGTGCTATCAAATTTATCTAAACTTAGTTGTCCCTTTGAACTTAGATCTTGTGATCTCCAGTCAGCTAGGTGGGGTTTCCATTTAATGAAACTTTTTAGTTTATGGGCCTTAACCCCATTCCCATCGATAAGATATTAACCTTCTCTATAGTTAACCTTTTGTTAGTGGATCCACAATGTTATCATTTGATCTTACATAGTCAATTATGATAACCCCATTGGAGAGAAGTTGTCTAACAGTTTTATGTCTACGACGAATATGTCTGGACTTGCCATTGTAAAGCTTACTATTGGCCCTCCCAATAGCTGATTCTGTCACAATGTATGCTTATTAGAGGTACAGGTTTTTCCCAATTCGGAATACCATCTAAAAAACCTCCGAACAACTCTAACAAAACCCTATACTAATCCAAATTGCATTCCAAATTGAATGCATGACCCCAATGTCATACTACTCCCGGAATACCCTCCTGGACTACCAAAAATCTACGGTTCTAGAATACATGTCGGGATAGGTCCCACGTGGGCCTCGAAATCAAAGTACTCCAAAACTTACAAAATTTTTCCAGATTGAAGCCCTTGAAAAATGATGAACACTGGTCCAAACAGCACCTCAATCCGAGTTCGTATGCGAAAAGCCACATTTTGGATTTCTAATTCAATAATGACGTAATATTTAAATTACCTATTTAAATATATTATCATTAAATATGCGGGTCGTTACATTCTGGCCTCTGTAAAAGGACTTCGTCCACAAAATTCATATGGGTACAAGAAAGTAACCGGACTGACCAAACTTCTCGAATCTCGGTTTTGGAAAGTCCCAACAGTACCTTCCCAAATTTGAAGGCATCACACACTATGAAAAATATACGATGACCTATGTCATTCCACATTTTCCAAAAATTCATATCCCTCTTAAGAAAGCTTCTTACTATTTAAACGCAAATGTAAGAAAATAAGCATTTAAATAGCTAGCTCTCAAGTACCAAATTGTACTATACAAAGAGGATTGCACTAACAAAACAAATTTAAGCACGTATAACCTCAGTATAGTAACCAGTACTACTATAATTATACATGACAATCAATTGGGCAGTAAACTCAAGTGAGTCGGTATCAAAAAATACCATTGACTCTGAGTCACATCAAATGGCAGTGGACTCGTATAGATCCTATCTCGCCCCATAGTAGGCATGGATGACATGTGAAATATTCCAAATAGCTAAGCAATACAAAATAATACCCGTCATTACTAACGGGTGGAGTCAATAATGGAAACTTATCGCAATCCAATAATTCCAGATAAACGAGGCCAGTACACTAACGTACTCAGACATCTATCTCGATCTAATAATAAACGTGGCCATTAATACAAAGCCAATGATCTAAAAGACCACCAATACAAGGCCAGTACAATGTATGATCACTAATATAAGATCAATATTACACACGGTCACTACTATAAGACCAATACAATTTATGTAACTATATGTACCCCGGATTGAACCCTCGAAGGTAGGAATCCATCATTGTTAATCAAATGGCATGCACTTAATTATCTCATATAATTAATCTCTAGTCAATCAATGACTATAAGCAACAAGAAACCATCAAACAATAGCCAATAATGATAAGCAACAATAACCAGCACTCAAACTATCAAACATCAAGCAACAAAATCAGCCACAATAAAAATCAGCCAGCATCAAAGTCAACCTATAGCGACAACAAACACGATCAAACAGTAGCAACAACGGCAACAGACAATAGCAGCAATAAGCAAGCAGCAAATAGTAGCAAGCTTACACAAGCAGTACAACAATAGCAAGAAACGAGCAATAACAAATAACAAACAATAGCAATCACAAACAATAACAAGCAACAAAAAAGAATACAAGCAATGTAATATTTAAAAGAGTCCACACCAACATGTTCGGTAACCATCAAGAGTCAAACGCGCATGTTGAACCATAAACTTTAATGAGTCTGTCTGTCATTCAAGAGGAATAAACGCCTAAGTGGCGCAACTCCTTTCATGAATATAACACATGAAAAACTACTACATATCCTGGCTACAAAGTGGAAAAATCTATATGATATGCAGAATCATCAAGTCTCAAAACTCTTGAATAAATCCAGCAATCAATGCCTCAACTTTCTTTTTCTTTAGGACAGAACTCATTCTCGAAAAGAGAAAATTATACTAACTAAATCATCATTAAAAATGAAGATTTACCGTTTCCTGAGTTTGCTTGGGTTTAAACTCACCTTGAATGCACAATGTTAATAAGGATAATATACTAAGTACACTAAGGCACTCGCCTAGGCAAGTACCATCTCGTCACCTAGGAGATTATCTGAATCACCACAAAACTGGTCAAGAAATTCATCCCCGAACTATCCCATGCAATAATTACTATACTAAAGTTTTATAATTTCCTAAAGATCATTTCAAATGACACGATACCCATTTCGACCCTTCGTTTGCTCGCAAGATTTCTTTGTTAAATTAGGGTCGGTCACTTGACTACATCCATGCAAACTCCGATCCGGTTTTTTGATCTAACTACTAAAATCTCTTGCCACGACCAAGGTCATGTTTCAAAATTCTCTCAGTCATCCCAAGAATCCGACTCAAGTGCTTTTTTACCAGAATCAAGTGAAAAATCCTATCCTAACTGGTGCACATCACATGAAAACTCTACGCTCAAACTATAAGTTAAGAATTGGCATGTAACTGGATAAATCTTTAGAAAATATTCCTTTTAGCACATGGGATTTCTCCCATCACCTAAGGTTTACTAACATAAAGGAAAACAACTATAACACGAATGACATCTAGACAATCGCCTATAAGTCATCCACTTGGTATCTGCTCATTATTGGGCATTCACCGAACCCTACCTAGATATAAATCCAAGTCACACTTCATCAACCGAACCCACTCAACTTGAAAGCTCGTGCATCAAATTCGAATCGTAATACTTCGGTCGCTTCACCTCAGTTTTGCAACTAAGGTGACTCATACAAGGTTTATCTCTACCGAAGAATTTACCTACTATGAAAGGTGTCAAGTTTAGTCTATCTAAACTAGTAATAGATAAATATACCGCTCAAGTGTCGGATGGAACAGAAGTGAGTTCTCAAAAATAGAGCATACCTCACTACATAAGCTCCTTCTGATTTTCTTGAGCCATAAGCTGCTAGAACCGGGTAATGCCTGAAAGGCACAAGTCATTATCACTTACACACTCTTCGAAAATGTAGGACAGTCCTTCTTCAAGTGATCAAGCTGATCGAAATCGAAGCACTATGCTTCGCTTTAGCTGGGGGACATTCCATAGCGAAATGCATCCCATATACCGGAGGAGTGACATACCAGGCTAGCTTTTCCTTTTTTGAACAAGCTCGGTCTTCCTTGTATAATGGTCTTCACTCTTCGATTGGAGTTTTGATTGATTTCCACTTTTATTACCTTAATTGTATCCTACAAGCATTCCCACTAAGGAGAAACATCCCAACGAGATATTCAAAAGTGAACCATAATAGGGATGAGGCTAAGCAATGAACACTAATCAAAGCTTAAGACCCAAGGCAAATCTTTTTGCCCACAACAACGGTGTACCGACCAACTCAAACTCCAAAACAAAAGGCTGAACCGGACAACACTCCTACATTGATAAGCTATCCTATTCAGGATGAATGGAATGCTCAAACTACATGCTCTTCTCAATCTCAGAAATGAACTAAGAACTTAAAACGACGCCTGAATAAATTTCGAGTCATGGGTATACTTATCAACCGCCAAAACATTGCATCCTACCTAGCTAAAGTTTCTCTTCCCTAATTGTCGAGAAACAATCTCACTTACGAAAACATTCCAAGACCGTGTCTCAACAACATTCTCAAGACCTAGATATTGCTCCCCTCCAAGGCTATGGAAATTCTGGCACTCTTTCGAAGAGTCTAATGCTGGTGGAGCTAAAAATACTGATGTCCAAAGGGCCACACCACTTATGGAGCAAACCGTAATCAGCTGGAAACGTTCACGAGTGACAGAATATCTTTTGCGGTAGCTAAATAGTCATTGAACAAATTAGGCATCTCAGACTACCCATCCGTAGTCGTTCCCGTATTTCATCTGCTCATACGGATAATTTGATGAAAATACCTTAACAACTAGCGGTATAAATAATTTAAGTTCAGAAGATAAATGGTGTATATAGTATTTTATAGTTGAAAAATAATAGTACGCTCCCTCAACGTATTTCCTACTACCAGATTGATTAACTCAAACTAGTCTACTTGGTCTGAGTGTTAAGCCTAAGCTCTGATACCAACTGTAACGACCTGCCCCTCATAATACCTAAAAGTTGGCGCCTTACAACATCGCCTTACTTTCAAATACCATAAAAGACATATTGTCGGGGTAAAATTAGAACAAAACACTAAACCAAGACATCGATAAGATCTCACAACGGAATGATAATATATAATATACTGAACATACATGAACATAAGTAGAATAACAATATATATAAGTGACCGCCCTAGCGGAAGCAACTGATAAATAAATATCGGTATAGAATAGTTAGAATACATCAACTCCAAAAGCACGGAGTTTTGAATAAATATCTGATACAACGGTCTCGTATACAAATAACAGGTGTATCATGTACAATAAAATAACAAGTATATATATCTCAATACATCGATGTCACGCCTCCAAAATGCTCCTGCTACGCACCCAGCTAACGTATCTCCAAAAGCACCTGACTCCCATACTACTCAATTAAGTGCATGAGAGTTGTCATGACATAAGCAGACAAAGAAAAAATGTGGGTCAAACATAAAGCCTGGTGTGAGGAGAACTATCTCAAAATACTGTATATTAAAACTATACACAAATAGATAGGAATAATAAAATCACGGCGGGCGCTCTCTACAAAGGTGGATCAAGGGAAATTTGGACTGCCTATAAACAAGTACAGTAAATCCATCTCAAAAGTAGAGGATCATAACATAACCTGCTCTTCTGCTGTAACAACAAGTTAGCACAATATCTCATTGCACTACACTAGCCCAAAAACTACTAATAATATAGTACCAATACATCATGATCAAACCATGATCCCAAAGCCATGATCTCTACTGTTAAGATCTATAAAATACACCCCAGCACACATAGTCCCTACGGCTAAAACCAAATAGGTATGCCATAGTTCGTATGGTCATTGCTACCAAGACCAAATCGTAGGTGACTCGCTACTGGGGAACTCTATGTTCCAGCCCGTTATCACCGAAATCGTAGATGACTCGCTGCTAAGGAACTCCAGGTCTCAGTCTGCTATCATCACGAATCATATATGACTTTCTACCGAGGAATTCTAAGTCTCATCCCACTATCATATAAAAACCTAGATGACTCGCTATTGAGGAACTCTATATCCCAGTCCGCTATCATCAAAATCGTGGATGACTCACTACCGGGGAACTCCATGTCCTATCCCGCTATCATTACAAATCGTATAGGATCGCCATGCACGACTCTAATCGCCATGGCCTAAAGCGAACTGAAAAACTCTAACAAAACCCCATACTAATCCAAACCGCATTCCAAATCGAACGCATGACCCCAATATCATAATACTCTCCTGAAATACCCTCCCGGTCTACCAAAAATCTAGAGTTTTGGAATACGTGTCGGGATGGGTCTTGCGTCGGCCCCGAAATCAAAGTACTCCTAAACCTACCAAAATTTTCCAAATTGTGGCCCTTGAAAAATGATGAACACTAGTCAAAATGGTGCCTCAATCCGAGTTCATATGCGAAAAGCCATATTTTGGATTTCTAATTCAATAACGACTTAATATTTAAATTAAATATTTAAATATATTATCTTTAAATATGCGGGTTGTTATAGTGTTTGTTATGCGTAATATCTATTTGTATTCTACAATGTTTGTATGAGCTATTTATCAAAATATCAATCTATATTTGAAGAAATTAATAATAGTACTGAAAATAGTGATACATTGTCATGCATTATCATCTAACAATTATCAAACATAAACACTATTAGCACTAATAGCTTAATTTTTTCTACTAATATTTAGTCCATGAAGCTGATTGTGAAGTCTGCTAATTTCATATTGCCATCAAACAGATTGATTTTGCAACGTTGATACTCTAATTCGTTAGTTAGTGGCTCGTTGAGGAAAAGAATCGTCAATCCACCACCAAAAGGCACAACTACTTGGATATATGTAGCATCTGAAATAATGATGACCAATATCATTTCCTCTTTGAATGACATCTTCTATAGCGGCACATCCACATTTATATATTATACTTGGTGAGTCAACTTCTTGTTCGATTTTTGGAAGGACGATTTTTTGTTGTCTATGCCTTGAAGCTCGTCATTGCTATCGACTAAGTCTTTCTTCGCAACATCATTATTCCCTCACTTGTCTTTAAAGTTCTTCCTGCTCTCGCAAACCTTCATAGCATTTGTCTTGCATTTCAATGTTGAAATCAATACCATGATGATGGATTGAATGGAATTGGATGCTCAAGGGGGCCTTCATAGTCGTACGACGAAGAGAGAAAAATGTGACTATGATCCACGATTGTTGAACAAATTTTATGCTGTTGTAAAATAGCGATAAAAGGATGTTATTAATAGTGAATATACTCACACACTCTAATTAAAAGGTGATTGAAAACTAAAGTAGCTAAGATATTGCACAACTAAAAGATAAATTGATGGGACTAATCACTATCCATAAAGAAGATTGGACATTAAAATGTCACAAAAGCTATAAGTTGAATTGACTAAACAATACAAGATACGACGTTTCTATTTATTGTTGTGAAAGCTCCGTAACATATCATTCTATCGTAATTCTATTTATAAATGGTTTGAATGTAAATTAGCAATATATAAAAATAAATTAACGCGTTAACAATATGTAATGATATACTATGAGCACTTCCTCCTCCATGAAAATATGATGAACTCCTTCTCGAAGCATCGTGACCGACATTTGACCGACCTAAATGGAAATGTTGGTGAAATCACATTGGATACACCCACTCCACATCGTCATTGCCACCAAAAGCCCTTCTTCTCTTTCTCGTTGCTTTTCTTCTACTGACAAGGACTATGGAACTAGAACCTTCTTCATTTATGTTATCCATCTTCAAAATCAAACTCTATTTTCAAAACCCTAGAATTTGAGAATTTTTTTAAATTAAACAAATTGAATGAAGTGTGGAGGAGATTAGATCGAGGAATGAAGTTACATGTTTAAATTTGAACTTAGTAGAATTTTTGAGTGGATGGAAAACTTTTGAATTAGGATTTGGATGGTCGACATACGAAAGAAAGCAGAAGGAAAGAATGTATCGAGAAAAGGTTATATAGGGTTTAAAATCCTAATCATCTATAATTGGATTTCTGAAAACCGTTTATATCTATAAATAGTTTTCAAAAAACCGTTTATAGATTATTGTAAAATAAAATAAAAAACTATATTTCCCCCACACGCTGCTGGGACAGTGGGAGTTTGTCGTGCCTTTTAATTTGTTCCTTCTCCTTCTTTTCCACACCGTGCTATAGATGCTCTAACAGAATTGTGTACGTGCAATCAATTTGATTATGGCCATTGGCAAAAACTACCATAATCGACCACTTGCACCATTTCCCACTAATTTGGTAGTAAGTATCATTTAAATAAACATTTTTAAAAAATGATAATCCGCTCAAGAATGAGCATAGGTCAAATTATGATCTGTTCACATTCTGATTTAATCAAGAAATGCCAAAACAAAACAAACTAATAGATGGAACATCATTCAGCAGTTAACTGTAGGCATTAAGTGATAAATTGCACATAGCAACAATCACCAAATTTCCAAAGCATGGAACAACGTATGAATTCATATAAAATCAATTCCTAATACATTGGTCTTGACTTTCCCTATATCCAACATGGTGAAGCAAATTACCATGATCCTTCAGAACCCTTGTTGGGGTTCTGGAATGCAGAAAAACCCCAATACGATTTCAACGGGTACGGTTGAGAAATTGTCACTCCTTCCTCCAAAATCTTTGCAATCTGAATTTAAATAATCAAAATAGTAATTTATGCCATAACACTGCACTCAGTTATGGAATTTCAAGGAAATATAGTATTTGGTTCGCTTTAGTCTCTGCATAATATTCAATCTCCACAATTCAATCCTAAAAGTTTGAAGGCGGCCATAATAGCACTTTTATATTCAAAGTGAGAATATTTGAGTAGTTAGAGTTTTATATGCAAAGTCAGTACAAGATCATCAAGGGCATAACATAAGATAAACCGACATAACTTCCCCCACTGACTTATTTTTTTTCAAATATGAGGTAAATAACAAAGAAAAGGTATTTGCTAGAGTTATACCTGAAACTTGTTAATTGCTAATCTGTCACGATACAAAAGCACATGCAAGCATTTCTCAAGAAGCTTCACAGCCTCTTCATACGTAAGATCCTCATGCCATTCAGAATGAAGAATCGGTTTAGCAAGATGGTTTCCAAAACCGGTAGCCACGTGATTATCTTCAAAATGGTGCTAAATTGCCAATCATGGTTGCCTGAATTTATGAAGTGTATACAATATTGCTTTACTGATTTTAGGAAAATATTCAAGATTACATGTCATACAGCGAACATACCACGCCAAGATACTTCTGCCTATTTTTTACTCCACCAAGTACAACTGAGTTCCAAAAAGGGTTGAACTAGTTACGTCTATTATACATAACCTGGCTCAAATAACTGTGAACCTCTTTAGGACCCAATGAGTTGCCGTCATCCCACATGTTATTGTTAACCCAAAAAAATGGATCAACACCCTGGAACAAGTGTGAAAGCACCAGTGCAGATAATTAGCAGCACAAATCTTAGATAAACAACCAATAAACAACAGAAGTAAGAAAAGAGACATAGGATTTTTATAGCGGTTTGGCTAACTCTGGCCTACATCCACTTTAATCAACCTTTATTATGATTATACGAGTTGAATCTCTCTGGATATCAACTAGCTAGTCCTTAGATCTAAGTTACAATGAGTTAGAATAAGTCACAAGTTCAAGGGTTGACTGGAGAATACAATAACCTCCTTGATGACTGTTGTGAGAGAGAAGAAAGTTGAAGAAGTGAACGAATTCCAGTAGAGTAATGGCAGCTCTCTTTCTAGAAAAGATCCATCTCAAGGTGCAGGTAGGTGAGTATTTATAGGGGAATTCAGTAAGTGTTGGGCCAGAAGTCCAAGTGCAGAAGAGTCTAGTAGTTATGCCAAGTCATCACCGAAAATATCAAATCAATCTAAGTCATTTCTAGGGATCACTAGCTATCCATAGGGGATGGATCGCTAGCTATCCATCAACTTAGCATATTTTTCTACCAGAAGCCTTTACTTAGTGCTACGAAGGAGCTTAGAAAGTTTGAGGGCGATCCGACCTATCTTGTTGGATCGCTAGCTATACATAGGGGATGGATCGCTAGCTATCCATCCACTTAGCATATTTTGAGTGATCTTTGTTTGGTTGTCTTCCTATCTTCTATTTAAGTGCCTTGTCCAAATATCAAGCCGTTTGGAGTTAGTTTGATCATCCGTCTTCATGGGTCATCTGGTCTAGAAGAATCATCCATAACTCGCTCAAATATTAACTAAATCGAACGAAACATTGCAGGAACACTCCAGAGGGTGTCAGAGGGCCACCACAAAAATTTGAGGTAATGGGGTTCACTCTAGATGGGTCACTAGTGATCCATCTAGTTAGGTCGCTAGCATCCATAAAATCAACTCCAAATGATCTCATTTTTTTTGTAATCCTTCTTCTATGTATTCTAAATGTTCTCCCAGAATTTCAAGTCAATCCAACTAAATATGAGTTCTGTAAGTCCATTTTAAGTTAGCTGCTTTTGGTGAAACAACTTGAATCAGGTGAGTCTTCGCTTCTCGAGCTAGATTGTTTGGCATGCTATGAAACTTGGCAAGCGTCTCTAGGGAACATATTAGATCATGATGCTGGAGGGCTGGAGGATCCTCGAGTAAGCTTTATGGATCGCTAGCGATCCATCGCCTTAGCTTGTTTTGGCATTTTTCTTTTTTGGTCTTTCTCTTCTATTCCTTCTGGCCTTCTTGGTCGATCGTTGAGATATTTTGACTTGTTGTAGATATTATAGTTCTCTTTGAATTATATTGGGTTAAAAACCCAGTTAACACTTGCCCCCCCAAAGTACGTCTTTTGAATGAAAGGTGTGGTTTGCTCCAGAACAAGTTCCAGTAACGAGTCTTTGATTGTTGAGCTTTCCAGCGGCTTTAGCCTTGGCAAACCGTCCAGTTCCTTTGGATTCTTTCGTCAGTTACAAGTCGTTCCAAACCTGTTATAGCCTAAGACTCTAACTCTACCTAACTGCAACCTATACATCACAATCATTCTGGTTTCATTCAGAGTTACTTCATCACATGCTTCTAATTACATTACACATCTCTAATCCTCCCATGTTCATCCGCGATTTACATCATTACTGCTCATATTTAATTCATAGTTATAATATCATATATTAAAATCACATCACATCATATATCAAAAAATCACATTATACATCATGTATCAAAGTCGTCATGTGTTCATCAAGGATTTATCCGTTTTATTCTATTTATAAGGCATTCAAATCCTTTTTGCAAAATCAAATTTGTTTTAAGGTTCGATCTCTCTGGACCATTTAGGTTTAATGTGCAATCTCTCCGGATCATTTAATGTTTAGTTTAATGTGCGATCTCTCTGGATCGTTTAATGTTTTATGTTAAGGGGACGATCTCTCCGGATCGCTTATTGTTTCAGTTTAGGGGGATGATCTCTCCGGATCATTTGCTTATTAAGTTAAGGCGGATTAAGTAAGCCCATCCGCTCACTCTCCAGTAAGGGGACTTACTTCTTGCACTTCGGTCCTGTCTCTCCGGTCGGGACTCTATGGCGTTCAATATCGTACAAGTTCATCCACTCGCTCTCCGACAAATGGACTTGCACCTTGCACTCCGGTCCCATCTCTCTGGTCAAGACTCTATGGCGTTCAAAATCCTTCATCACATTAAATATGGATTTTACAAATTCAAATTTCAAACCAAAGTAAACAAGCAGAAATTAAATATGCAGAAATCCTGAATGTTTATCGCAGACATCAGACTCAGAATGTGGCAAGGGACCAATCTAGGTTTTGTGCACGTCCAAGCGGTCTGAGATTATTATCCTAAGCAGTCATCCTAAATATCTCACTTGGAGCGCGACCAGGAACCACTCTAGGTTTAACACACATCTAAGCGATCTGAGGTCATTATTGTTTTTACCGCTAATATATGAAAAGAAAAGTGCAAAAAAAGAAACCAAAGCAAAGAGTAGCAGTCAGATCTAACTTCCCATCCATCCTGGTTATGGGATTATCTGTCTGGGCCCAGATCCCTAGGCATTCCTTGAAGCATCAACTGTGGTTGATGGCTGCTCCGACTATGCTATTGCAGCTTTGTTCTCACGTACTGCGATAGCTGGTTGTTCCGAACCAGTTCTTCTATCAGATCACAAAGGTTTCGGCACTCATTCGTCTCATATCCGCCCAGCTCATGAAAGATGCAAAACTTTCTAGGTCCTTTCTCTCAATTAGTGGGCTCTCTTCTCGGAGGCTTCCAATAGGGAATTTGCCCCTAGTGTCTAGGTATATCCTTTCTAGGGTTTCAGTTAGCTCAGAGTAGGAGGAGAATTTGGGCTCCCTACTTTGTCGTTTCTGTCCTCTAAAATCATCATCTTCTCTTTTCCCTTTGCCTTTTCCAAGTCCTACTCCATAGGACCCCTTACCATCCACAGCATAAATTTTGGGGTCTTCAGCTTCATCTTCATCTTCAACATCAACATACTCTCGAGACTGACCGCCTGGTTCAGACGGCGGCTGAGATAGAAGCTATCCCCGGGAGAGATAGATCAGCTGCCTACCTGATCAGAAATGCGACCCTTCTGGAGTATAACTTGATCCTTCCACAGTAGTCAGTAGTCAAGCTGAGGGAAACGGCGGAGGAGAGGGCGGCTGCTCAAGCTAAGGGAGGTGTCACGGTAGAGAGTGGCAAGAGGAAACCTTTCACGAAACCTCCAACTGTCGGAGGTAAGAAACTTAAGAAGTCGGACGGTCCTTCCCCCAGCAATTGTCCACTTACCCAGGGGGAGGAAGATGTAGAGGAGGAGAGACGTGAGGGTAGAGATGGTCGGGAAGGTGATGATGGTGGCGATGGCATCGGGGCCTTGCTTCCTGGGCAGGCAGGCGAGATTCAGGAGTGGACGGATGATGCATTTCGTTAGGCTTTCGAGGGGCTGGACGGAGAAACGGCTTTGGTAGAGAAATCCGGGAAAGCTGACAAGGCTGAGACCGGTACAAGCGTGTCTTCCCAGACTGTTCCAGCCAAGGTGGCTCCGACGACTCAAGGTGAATTTTTGACTTCTGCAGGCTCCATTTATGATAGGGACTTAGGAATATTTTATGATCCGCTCCCGTCCTGGAATGAAATTCAGGACTTATTGCAGTATCCTACTTCTCCCCAGGGTTTGTATATCAGACGTGTTTCCTTTCTTCTTTTAACTTTTAATTTATCGCGTTTCTTGAATTATGGATTAATGTAAGCTTGTGACACTAGTTCTTCATATCAGGAGCAGGTAAAACGGCCAAAGCCTCAGATCTTCGACACAGGCTTGAACAATACAAGCTTTCCAAAGCTTCCGCCAAGCCGAAGCCTTCGACCCACCATTCTGGGGATGTAGTCGGCTACCGTCCTCTTCTCAGGGTTATTGAAGAGGGTATTCAAAAGAGAAAGAGGAGTCATCCCTCATCTGAACCTTCACTTGGTCCTCAGCCCCCAGTTCAGCCTCTTCATGATATCACGGAGGAGGATAGCGAGTTTGCACTCTCTCCGCACCCGTCCGAAAACCCTACCGTTATTCAGATTGATCGTCCTGACTTGGCTCGTAATCCATTTGCGGGTCATCCTGATCTGGATCCAAGTTCCCATGATATTACCTTTGACGAGGTTACTGGTGAGCACCTTCTTCCCTGCAATCCCATGGTACGGGTGCTCGATGAGGCTAAGTCCTTAGATCTCGATCTACTTACTACTCGGATAGTTACCATGGGAGACGAGGCCAAGGCTAATATTGATCGGGTGGCGGAGGAGACTAGGAAGATGATGGGGCATCATGCCCGGCTGGTTAAGGCTGGAGAGGAGATTGGGAGTGCCAACATCCGACTACGATTGATGGTTTCGGACCAGGCCAAACAGCTTGCTGATCAGGCCATTCAGATTTCTCAGCATGAGGCTGCCTCCGGGCGGTTGAGGAAGGCTATGGAGGAGGCTAGTAAGGCGGAACTGCGGAAGATGGAGGCTGTCTGCAAGGAGCAGATAAATATGGCCATCTCGACAGTGGATGAGGTTCGGAGGGCGGATCTTGAGAGGGTAGAGGAGCTGTCGAGGAAGCTTGAAGCCGTAGAGCTTGCTCAGGTTAGGCTGAAGGAGGAGATGGAGGCGATGCGGAAATCCCTTCAGGCTGACTGCTCGAGATACCGATTGGAGAGAGAAACTGCCGTTGGAAGGTTGTCGGCTTCCGAGGCCCGGATGAGGGAGTTTGAGGAGAATGAGGGGATGATGGATGAAATGCTTCAGGACATGTACTTCCGAACTTGGAAGCAGGGCAACCTATCCTGGATGGATGATTATCCTAGGGTCATGGCTAAGATTTATCTTCGGGCTCTGGAGGAGGCTAAGGTGGATGCGGATAAAGAGGGTGGTGTGGCCTTCAGCATGGATGTGGTCACTTCCCAGTTTACCAAGGAGGAGAAGGTGGCGGTGAAGGAGGGTATGCGGTTGCTTGCTGCTGAGGAGGCAGGTGTGCAAGTAGAGGATGACGACCAGGATAGTCAAGAAGCAGGTGCTGGTAAGTCTTCCTTCTTAGTCTCTCCATTAACTTGGTTGCTTATCACTGATGAATCCTTTCTCTGACTGGACAGGTGGTCAACAGGACAATGATAAAACTCCAATGCAGCCGGCCCCTTGATTAGACATGGAAAAACTCTTTTTGTGGACTTGACAGGGTTGTATATGTTAGTCTTAAAACAGTAAAGTGACTCTTAGGTTGTAATATTTTGCCACTTGTAATAAATAGCCTTATTTTTGACGTGTAATTCTTTAACTTAAGCTGATTTTGTCGTCTTCTGAATGTTTGTTGCTATTTTGACATGCCGTATGAGAAATATTGCCATGCATATTCTTGTAATCAAATTGTGTTTGATGTCAGGTTCTTGCTTAAAACATGATTTCATGATTTGCAATGTTAGCGCTAGGTGCGAATAAATTATAGTCATGTGTTTATATATGAAAGAAGGAAGTACCGCCCTTTAGATTTTGCTTGTAGATGGCAGCTTTGAATATCCTGCGCGACCGAGTAAGGGATGCGGTCCATTATCTTGCTGTGAGTATCCGCTTCTATTAGTGAGTGTCTCCTGTTTTGTGTCCTGTACTTCAGGAATTGTTACAGAGGATAGGAGAAAGGTTTCTTAAATAAAATTGAAATATGTGAAAAAGTAAAACTTCCAATCACGGAAGGCCTTCGATGTGCTTAAGTTCGTGGCAAACGGGTTTTGTAGTCACTTTCCCTAGCTGTGGGTCTTGGAGACATTTGTCACCCATCTTACGCCTCCGCGGGGAGTTAATTCTTTTTTACCACAGCCGCACTTAAGACACATCGGAGCCGAGATCGCGCACAGTAACTACCCGGGCCATTATGGCCCATAATCGTGGGTATTATTCGATTTACTATGGCCGGCTAGCGTGGGTGCCGATCGTCAACTGTGAACTGCCCCTGGCTGGCCACACCTTATGTTGGGGCTTATAGTCGGTTCACAGTTGCCGGCGAGCCTAACGCCGTAATGAGCTGCCTCGGCTATAGTCGGCCTTCTCGGTGGCTTATAATCGGCTCATTACAGTTGGCTTTAAGGGCCGCCGCGAGCAATGAGTTAACCCGCAGCAGAGGGATGCCGGAGCAAAAGTGTCTCATTGGCGAGGGCATAGATTCGCATAGTACCTGTTAGGTCTTGTCCAGGAGAGGTTGCGCTGTGGAGAGCCTTGAATGAAAATGCTATTTGCACAGGATTTTGTTCAACAAAAAAGGATACAGTTAACAAGCAGCCAAGATATGAAGGAACAAGTTAAAAAGAGACAAGTTTTTTAAAGTGGTTCGGCACGAAAACGCCTACGTCCACTGATTCTCTTTGTTAATTCACTTCATATGGGCAGTATGAGTTAAGAAAAGTATCGACGAAGGTGTTGGATGTTCCATGCCCTCTGGAACACCTCCCCGTCCACTGTTGACAAAATATAAGCTCCATTGCGAAGATCTTTATGAATTACATATGGTCCGTCCCAGATTGGATCTAGCACTACGGGGCGCGGGAAGATTCGCTTGAGGATAAGATCTCCTTTCTGTAAGCTACGATGCTTGACTTTGGAGTTGTATTGCGTTGCCACTTTTTGCTTGTGAGCTGCTGCCCTGGGGGGCTGCATCATTTCTTCTTTCCTCAATTAGATCCAGAGACATGAGGAGGAACTCTTCGTTCTCTTCTGGGTTGTAGTGGATCCTACGGTGGGAAGGCACTATAGTTTCAACTGGGAGCATAGCCTCTGATCCGTATGCCAAAGAGAAAAGGAGTATGCCCCGTTGATGTTCTGAAAGACGTGCGATTGGCCCATAGTGCCGTAGGAGGTTTCATCCACCCAAGCGCCCTTCGACTTTTCGAGTTTCTTTTTTATTAGAGTTTTGAGAATTTTGTTGACGGCTTCGACTTTTCCGTTTGCCTGGGAATAAGCTACGGATGAGAAGCTTTTGGGAATTTCGTGCTCTTGGCACCAGTTGGCGAACTCCTCGCTGTCAAACTGAAGTCCATTGTCCGATATGATTTTGAATGGAACTCCGTACCTGCATAGAACATTTTTTGATCAAGAAGTTAATAACTTTTGCTAAAAATACTTTATTTAGGGGTTCTGCTTCCCGAGGGATGTGTTTGATTAAATAGTGATCCCATCGATTGAGAAGCAACTTGGTCTTCTTTAAATATGCTATGAGTCGTTCTTCTCGAGCCTGGAATCCTACTAGTATTTGATTTACAATAAGTTGAGAATCGCTATGAAGACACAAAGAATTGGCTCCGATTTCTAAGGCAAGTTCTAATCCAGCTATCACTGCTTCATACTCTGCATCGTTGTTGGTGGCAGTGAATCCTGACCTTACAGCATAGTGTAGTTCATTTCCCTTGGGAGTGATTATTACCACACCTGCCCCCGAGCCTTGCTCGTTGATGGCGGTGCGAGGATGGTAGGTGATATCATATTGACTTAGTTGAATGCACCATTTAAGTAGTCGCCCAGAAGCGTCGGGACGATGGAGTACCTGCCTTAGTGGTTGATCAGTCAGAACTCTGATGGAATGAGATCGGAAATAGTGATGCAGTTTCCGTGATGTGATTAGTAGGCAATAGGCTAGCTTCTCAAGTTTAGGATATCTGGTTTCTTCTTGTGCGGGGGGCGTTTGTATTTAACTTCGTCTTGAGTGGCCAGGGAGATGTTTTCGATCGTTTCATTTAAAGGAGTATAAGCGTCAAATCTCGGTTCTGGCCGATACAGGCACTTTTCTCCCTTCTTGCCCCCAGCATTGTCTCTAGAAGCATCCCTTCGAACGTCCTTTGCTACAGCGGACGTGCTGCCGTGAGCTGCCTTATTTTATCGCCCTGACTGCCCTTTAGTGGCAGCGTCTTCAAGCCTCATATATTTCCCGGCCTCATGGAAGAAATCAGGTAAAGTAGCTGGTTTTTCTTTTGTCAATCTTCTAGCAAATTTAGTATCCGGATGCACACCACTACAGAGGGCCATTAAGATAAGCTTCTCGTCAGCATCTTGGACTGTGGCCATTGCGACATTGAATCGGGTTAGGTATTGCTGCAACTTCTCTCCAGGTTTCTGCTTGATACTAGATAGGGAATAAGCATCCTTAGGTTGTTCCACATGAATGCGGAACTGGCTGATGAACTTTTCTTTCAACATTTCCCATGAGCTGATGGATCCCTGAGGTAGATGACAGAACCAAGAGGTAGCGAGATCTGCTAAGAAGAGTGGAAAGCATTTGCACAGTACTCCCTCTGTCGCTCCACTCATGAGCATATGTTGTGTGTATCTCTGCAAGTGTACAACGGGGTCGGAGGTTCCTTTGTAAGGTTCCATTGTTGGCATCTTCCATTCTCGGGGGGTGATAGCAATTTCGATGTTGCGGGCGAAAGGGCTGGTCACCCTAGCGCCTATCCCTCGATCTCTTTGCTCCCGTTGGACGCACTCTCTGAATAAGCGTGCCATCCTTTCATCAGAACTTGGAGCAGATAGAAACGAATTTGGCTCTGTTCTGTGGGATTGATCCTGTCCAGATGATCTGTAGGGATGGTATCGTCTGTCATTCCTCATATTTTCCGGTGGCTGCCTTTGGTCTTCTGGGAGCATGCTAGGGTCAGCCATAGTTGGCCCTTGCCTTGATCTTCCCCTGCCGGGTTCCGATCTAAGCACTTCCTCGAGTCCAACTTCGGGCTGGTTTCTAGCTCGGCCCCGCTCACTGGCGTTTCCGTGGTTAGGTAGCATGACAGGCTCAGCTACAGTTGACCTTCGCTCGGTACCTCCCTCGTGGGGTTCGGTTCCAAGCGTTTCCTCAGGCCTAACTTCGGGCTGTGCTCGATCTCGGCTCCTACCATGGCTGCTTCTGCCGTTAGTTTCTTCGAAGAAGGAAGATCTTTGTTGTCTCTGAGATCCTCCAGACTGGGATTCGCCCCATGATTCGGTGTTGCGGTTGGACTCTTCAGCATCCCTTAAGCGTGACATGAGATGGTCCACCAAGGCTTACTGCTGGGATGTGAAGCGGTTAGTTACTTCAACCACAACCCTGTCTAAATCTGCCCTAGTAATTGTTGCGGGCTGTTCTGTGGCAGTAGTGGTTGGATTAGCCTGTCCTTCATTTGCTACTGCTGTTGGAGGAGGACGATTTACTTGATTCGTGACAGCTGGATCTGGAAGACTGCTGGATGCGATGTTTTTTCCTTTGTTAACATCTTTTCTCTGTTTGGGAGGCATGTTTTCCAAGTGGCGAACGATGCTGTTAGGAAAACTGTTAAGTGGATAAAGCTGAAGTTTCGAGCTTCTAGTTCTCAGTGAAAGCACCAAAAATGTTTGCACAAAAAATGGACAAACACCTCAAAGTCGTATGATTTAGTAGATCTTATGTTGTTTTTAGTGATTTGGGTGATTTATGCAAATATATGAAAAACAAGGGCTAAACTGTAAAAAGACACGCAGATTTATAGTGGTTCAGCCAGAATGTGCCTACGTCCACTTCATATGTTATTTCTCTTGTCTTGTTTAGATTACAAGTACAAAGCTTTGATACAAGTAAAAGAAAGTTGTTTGAAAGTTCTCTCCGTGCTTGAGCTCTCAAACTTGTCCCCATTATTGTACCCTTGCCCCTCTATTTATAGAGTGAGGCTGGGGGTAGGGGTCCTGGATGTGTACAGCTGCTGATGGGCCTGGGCTGACGCGATCTGGCCTGGTAGTGTTGGTTCGAAATGTCTTGGTCCGGTAGTAGGTGGTCCGGTAGGAGCTTGGTTCGATGGCAGCTAGGAGACGGTTGGTCCGGCAGTGGTAGGAGAAGCTTGGTCCGGCAGTGGTAGGAGAAGCTTGGTCCGACAGTGGTAGGAGAAACTTGGTCTGGCAGTTGGAGTTGGTTCGGCAACGAGGTGGGAGAAGCTTGGTCCGGCAGTTGGAGTTGGTTCGGCAACGAGGTGGGAGAAGCTTGGTCCGGCAGTTGGAGTTGGTTCGGCAACGAGGTGGGAGAAGCTTGGTCCGGTAGATGCTCTGGTTTGGTGTTGCTTGGAAGTGGACCGGTGGAGCTTTAATTTGGAGGGTGGCTGGTCCGGTGGTGAGAATCCGCCCAACACTATCCATATACTATAAGAATAGCTTGAAATACCGATGACCCTTGGCGACGGCTTCCGACGGCCCAAGTGCGATGGTTTCCGACGGCTTTCGACGGGCCGTTGGAAATTCGCGTTATGCAGGTCTCGGTCGAGACCTTTCTTCCTCATTCCAACTGGACGAATTTTTTTTTAAATCCCTAAAATCCATTTTCAAGCTTCCAGACCCCAAATTCAAGCTTCTGGATCTTGCACGGCTCCTTAATCACTCTCTATTGCTTCCAATCTCAGGTATAATCTCTAATTTTTAACCTAAATCTAGATTATCCTAATTTGATAAATTATGGCTAATTAGTGATTCTAATTATTTCTAACAGCCTAATGATGGTTTACAGTATCCCATGGAATACCTATTTCATTTGTTAGCTTTAAATTGTGAAAAGTATGTATAATTCATGAATTTGTATATATGTGTAAACCATTATATATGTGTTATTTTTAGCATTGTCTGGTGTTAATTGGGGTGTTTATGTGTTCATATATGTGTGTGTATGTGTATCATTATACACACATGCATATTAATAATTAAATAAATTGTTTTCTATCGATAACATCGTAAAAAAATAATTATAATACGCTGAATTAACCTTGTCCGATGAAATACGCGAAATATGGTAAATTAATAATTTTTCGAAATATATAAAATTAGTAAATTTTCAACCGTTTACAAACAATAATATATTATATAATAAATAATAAGTCAAATTATAAAACTTCCAATTTTTGTATAAACTACTTTTTTATTATGTCCCTTAGAGAGTTTTTGGCCCCGTCCAACAAGTGTGGTACATGGTCGTTATATAGATATTCATTTTTGTCATAAAATGGACACTTATATTCATCTGGTACAATACTTGCTGGATTTGTCTCTGTATTGGAAAAGTTATAAACACGGTAAACAATTACATTTTGTACATTATTTCGTTTTAAACGGTTCACAAAATTTCACCGTCACTTTTCTTTTTTGTTTCTTGTGTACACACATTTGTGTACAATACAAGAAACAAAAGGGAAGTGCTGCTGAAATTTTATTGAATCATTTAAAATGAAATAATTTATGAAATGTAACTGTATACTATGTTTGTAATGGGAAGTAGGATGACCGACCATCAAAATAGAAAACCATAAACCAACATTTCAATATTGTATTCTTAATTTGTTAAATTGACGCGTATAAGATTATATATCAATAAATTGAAAAATAAAATGCCAATTCGTAAAATGGCCGGTATTTATTTTTGAACTTGTGACATATTTTTTTAAATGGGAAAAATGATCGATTATTTTGTTGATAAGAGGAGATGGATGTATCAAAGAAAGGGGTTAAGAGGCTCAATAAAGGAAGATTTTTATAATGGTATAAAAATATTTGTTGAATTCACTTTAAGTAATAACGAAAACGATGTAGAAATTCATTGTTCGTGTAGTAGGTGTAAACATTTGAAGTATTTGTTACTAGATATTGTGAAAGTTCATTTGTGCAAAAACGGTTTCGTACCGGAGTATTATGTTTGGGATCGTCATGGAGAAGTTGTAGCACATACTCCTACAGAGTCTGAATTCGAGGTGGTTGGTAATGATATTGTTATGACGAATCGTATAGAAAATATGGTTGAAGATGCAGCATGATCAATGTTTCCCACGGTTGAAGTTCACGACGACGATGTAAATGTTGAAGAACCAAATATTAAGCAATTTTTTTTACGATTTATTGGATGCTGCTAAGAAAACTTGATGGTTGTAAAAGCGACACTCAGCTATCAGTAACCGTAGAATACATTGTGATGAATTCAAAATACAACATCACCAAAGCCGGATTTACAGCTATTGTACAAGATGCAAAATGACATATGCCGCCCGATAATTTAATGTGTGAAAACCACTATGAAATTAAAAAACTTAAGTCAGCTTTTGGTTTACCATATCATAAAATAGATATATGTTTAAATGGTTGCATGTTGTTTTGGAAAGAGGACATCACTTTTAGCGTAGAATATGTAACGAGGAAAGGTACAAACCAAGAAAAAAGAAGGGAAATCAAGTTCCATACAAATATATGCATTACTTTCCCATCACTCCTAGGCTTCAAAGATTATACGCATCTTCTGTAACTGACCTCATATAAGATGGCATAGTGTGGGAACAGAGGAAGAAGGTACATTGACACATCCAGCCGATGGAGAATCATGGAAGCATTTTGACAAAACTTATCCCACTTTTGCAGCGAAGAGTCGTAATGTTAGATTTGGATTATTGACGAATGGTTTTTCACCATTTTCTCAATTTGGTGCTAAATATTCATCTTGGCCCATTATCATCCCACCTTATAATTTACCTTCGTGGATGTGTATAAAAACTCCATATATGTTTCTTACTGTTTTCGTTCCTGGCCCCGACGACCCAACACAAGGAATCGATGTTTATTTACAATCGTTGATTGAGGAGTTAAAAAAACTTTGGAATGAAGGAGTAGAAACATGCGACGTTTCGAAGAAAAAAATTCGTATGTTTGCTTCTTTGTTGTGGACTATAAGTGATTTTCCTACTTATGCAATGCTTTCGAGGTGGACTACATCCGGTCGTCTAGCTTGCCCTTATTGCATGGAAGAAACATGTGCATTTTCTTTATCGAATGGTAAGAAATTTTGTGGTTTGATTGCCATCGATGTTTTCTCCATGTCAATCACCGCTTCAGAGGAGATAGGAAAATTTAGATAATAGAGTTGAAACCAGACAATCACCAACGATATGGTCAAGCGAAGGCATATATGAACTTGTAAGGGACTAACCAAAGATACATGAAACTGGAGTACAAACTGAAATTGCAGGTAAAACGACTATTCATAATTGGTGCAAACAAAGTATATTTTAGGAGTTGCCTTATTGGAAAGATCTTCAGCTTTGTCATAATATTGATGTGATGCACAACGAGAAAAATGTATTTGATAATGTTTTTAACACAATTTTGAATGTCAAGGGGAAGACCAAGGATGATCAAGACGCGAGATACAAGAATTATGCAAACGTCCTGAGCTTCATATGAAACCAAATGACAATAAAAAAACCCAAAGCGTGTTATGAGTTAGAAAATAATCAAGTTAAAGTTGTGTTAAAATGGGTGGAAGGATTAAGGTTTCCTGATGGGATTTCATCAAATCTTCGTAGATGTATTGACTTTAAAAATGGTAAATTGAGTGGAATGAAAAACCACGACTGTCACATGATGTTTTAAAATTTATTACCCGTTGTACTCAAAGAACTATTGCCCTTAAAAGTTTGGAAGGTAATAACGAAACTTAGTCTATTTTACAAAGAGCTTTGTTCGACTACGTTAAAAGTTCAGCGTTTATGTAAACTTAAAGAAGATATTCCTATATTGCTCTGCAAATTGGAGAAGATATTTCCACCAGGTTTTAATGTAATGGAGCATATAACTGTTCATCTCCCATCAGAAGCACGACTTCGAAGTCCTGTGCAATATGGATGGATGTATCCATTCGAGAGGTATGAAATATGTTACCTATTAATTTAATTACATTCGAAAGTTAAAGTTAATGTAAATTAATTTTTCATAAATACTTAAATCATCTGAAGAAAAAAGTGAGGCAAAAAGCACAAGTTGAAGGTTCGATCTGTAAATTATACATCGAAGAACTTCATTCTTTTTCTCTCACTATTTCAGTGACCATGTGAACATATCATTTGAAAGTGTTCCACGTAATGATGAAGGCAACGAACAAGAGTCCTCTCAAACAATGTTATCTATTTTTAAATAACATGGTCGACCTTTTGGAAAATGTGTAGACGTATGGTTAGACGATAGAGATCTTCATGTAGCATACACTTATATTCTTCTTAATTGTGTTGATGTTGCACATTTTTTAGGTAATATGAAATAATAATTCTTGATTAATTCATTTCAATAATGCATGCGCATGTAGAATTTAATGTAATATTTTATTTATATATGCAGTATTTATGAAAGAGAACATCCACGTGGAGATCTCAGTAAATAATTTTCTGGTTGGTTTTCAAAGTACGTTTATGAACCGCGAAATTATGTGGTCGACGAAGGATTGAAACATCTTGCGTTGGGACCAAAATGAAATGTCAAGGCATATCCAATATATTTCGTCAATGGATATTAATTCAACACCAAAGAATATGGTACTGAAAAATTTACTAATAATACAAGTGTATTTATTAAAGGTAGTGATGATCAAGAAAATCACATAAATGATTTTCATGGTGTTTTAACCCATATTTTGCAATTGACATATTTCTCACGATCCGTGGAAGATGTTTTTCTATCTAGATGCAACTGGTTCAGCAATGTTTCAGTTTCTGAAATTAATGTGCACAAGGATTATAATCTTATTGAAATAAAGCACACATCGCACTATCACAAGTACGATCCTTTTGTACTAGCCAAACAAACATTGCAAGTTTATTACGCTCCTTATCCTTCTCTAAAAAGAGATAAAGCAGATTGGTCAGCATTTTTTAAAACAAAAGCAAGATTTACGTTTGATGGAAAGAATATTCCAAACGAACAAGCTTATCAGGCAGATCTTGAGCAAAGCAATGAAATAATAATAGTAGACGATCGCACTAATTTTGGACCTCTAAATGGTGAATCAAACGTTTTGGTAGAAGCATTTGGGAGCAGAGAGAAAAATAATGTAGAATATGAGACCGAATCTGAATCAGAAGACGATGAGGATTGACAAAAATATTATGTTGAATTTTGATGTATTATGCAATTTATGTAATTGATGACATTTATTTTGCAAGTTATGTAATTTATGAAACCGAATCGTCTTATCGTCATTTACGTAATTTATGTCATTTATGTAATTTATGTCATTCATATCATTTATACCATTTATGTCATTTATTTAGCAATTTATGTTAAAAATGCTATATTCCGCTTATCGTCGGAATATGAGACCCAATCTGAATCAGGTATATTTTGCAATTTATGTACTTTATGTCATTATTATACAATATATGTCATTATTATGTTATTATTCTCTGATAAAATGATGTGTCTGTGATAGGTTCATGTCATCCAAAAGGAAGAGCTTATGCCATTCATCCGAAGGCGATGGCAGCATCCCATCACAGCCGCCACAGCGTCCAGTCTGTGTATCTGGTGCCTAAAGCGGAGGGGTAAGTATTAAATTTTTTCAGCATCATAAATATTTTATTTACGATATAATAATTTGTATCATATTTAACATAGAGGGTTCGACCTACAGCCGTCATCTATAGTTCTATCATTTTCTAGAGATTCATATAAGAGTAAGATGACGGTTTGCTAGCCCAAGTGGGATAATATCCCTTCCCATATCATGGAGTATATATGGTAGGATTTCATTGTAAGTATAATCTTCTATTTTCCATTCTCAATTTGTTTATCGCTTATTTATTGTTCACCTTATATTGTTTAATTATTTGTCGCATGTTTATCATGAAATGCATGCCGCAGTCGACGTTCAGACAATATGCAGCTGGTACGACAGCACTGGATGCATAAGATAAGGAAGAATTACCGGGATTCTATGCTAGGTTTGAAGCATAAAGGGGAGAAGCCGAACTGGATGGGAGCGAGTGTGTAGAAGGGTTGGTTGGCGCATTGGAAGAGTGATGAAGCGAAGGTAAGTGTACTAATCTTTTATTAATTATTTGATTGATATATAAATATAAAGAAATATTTGGTAAGTAAATAATGTATTGTTTATTTAAATGTATAGACAAAGTCGTAGAGAAACTCTGCAAATAGGAACGGGAATCCTGTCACTCATCGAGGAGGGTCCAAGTCGTTCCAACAATATCGCCAGGAGTTGGTAAATTTATTAACTGTGAATTGTAAATAGTTATTATGCTGTATAATTTTGAATATACAATAATAATACAAAATAATCAATTTTAGGAAGTGGAGATGCAGGGTCCCGTATCGTACATGGATGTATTTATCCGTATTCATGCCGTCGAGCATGTAAATCCACGCGGGAGTGTTTTATATACATGGCATGACGATAAATCGCGGGAGAGCCATGTAAGCTTATTTTAGTTTATATACTATTAGTAATTGTTTTAATTATTAAAGTATAATGAATTAAGATATTATGCTCTTAATTTCAAATGTATTTTTATTTGTTCATGCAAGCACGGTTTATGGAACAAAGGCAGAAACTCCTGGAGGAAACAGGTCGAGAGCAGCTTACTATGGATGAGGAGGATGTCATTTTTGAGTCAGTCATGGACCCACCTTCATGGAATAGGCGTTACAGTTTGGCAATCAAGCGATAATGAATAATATATTTTGATATAACAATTTAGCAATCTTTCAGTTCTAAAGAACTTCACATCGCTTTAGTTTCGATAATAAGTTATAAATATAACAATTAAAATATTATGATGTAGCTTCGATAGTAAGATTACATTAATTGAACTTTTACTAAATTAAATAATTATTGCAAGGTAGAAGGAAGAGAGCCAGCCAAAGCAAAGCTCAGATTGATCTAGTAGAGATCGAGGAATTGAGAGCTAGGGTGGCGCAGCTGGAGGAGCAGAACCATCGGCAAGACATTGAGTTGACATAGCTGTTGGACCATCATATTGCTGAGTACATGCAGCAGTATGGTGGCTGCTTTCCATCTTCAGCTGGTTCCGGAGGTTCATAAGGTGATTGATAGGAGTAATAGGTATATTTTTTTGTTATGTGACATTGTTTAGCATTGTTTGATGATACATTGAGATGGTGCGGTTGGATACTTTGAGATGTTTTGTATATTATTTGATGGTGCATTTGGTGATGGTCAGTTTGACTAAAAAAACTTACAGTAAAGAAAAAAGCTTGTTTGAAAATGTAGTTTGAGATTAAAATGGTTTGGGTAAATTTCAAATTTTAAATTGATTTAAAAGCTGAAATTTTGTTTGGAAAAGTGTTGTACTAAAACAACGATAACTTGAGATTCATAACTCCAAATGAATTCAATCTTTTTGTAAATGAAAGAGCTTTCGGTAAGCTATAAATTTTCTTTTTACCACTTAGGAAGATTTTAAGTCTGATTTAGTTTAAAATAAGTTTGAAAGTGGATAGGCAGTTCTGCCCTATTACAAAATTCTCTAAGATTTAAGCTGAAAGTAAATTTAACATAACTTTCAAACCGTAAATCTGATTTTGATGATCTTTATATTGCTGGAAAGCTTAGACTGAGTAGAATAGCTTTCATTTTAATAAATTTTTAAGAGAAGTATTAGATTTTTGAAGGTTTTTTATTTAAGACAAGACTATAGATGGTCGCTCCTAACTAGTTCTTTTTACTGTTTTTGTTTCAGGGAAGAAAGAAGAAGAGGAGTTGAGTTTTGATTTAGCTATAAATGAAATCTCCAAACTAGCATTACTGCATCTTAAATAGATTGAAATAATGAACACTCCAGTCTATTCCATCAATCTTGAGGATCGAGTATTCTAGGGAAATAAGGTGATTCATTGAATTTATTTGATCAACTCTGCCTCACCACTCATCCAACACTCACTATTGTTCAATGGTTTCATTAAACATTTAAAATAAAATTAATACTCCACTATATTAGTTAATTTTAAACTTTACTTATCAAAACTCAATTTACCGTGTCTGACTGTCTCATCACAACGTTTAGGAAATTCCTATCGATAACGTTGGCCAAACGCATCGACCAGAATTCTTAAAGCACTAGAAAGATAACCCAACACAAAAATTCATTTTCTTTAAAAAGAAATACCTCATATATAATATCTCGAACGGCTCAAATGTCCAATAATGTAAAAAGGCGATACACTCGAAAAATCACAAGGAAATCAATGAAATCGTCTCAAAGATATAGCATGTGCTTATGGCCGAAGCCCGCCAAGTACTATTCTCTCAATAGTATGGGAATTTTCAAATTCGTTTTTCAAAATGGGTTTCGAAAATTGATTTTAAAAGCTTGTTTCCAAAGTAAATTATTTTATATATAAAATAGACGTTTTTGCACTAATCGAGCGAATGAGAAGGAGAATTAAACGGTTTGGTAAAACACGTGGTATGGAACATGTGCATTTATCTTATCGGTTAATTCCCGACTTGTCCGTTCCTCGAGACCCACATTAACAAAGAGTATTACTGGGTAATAGTGTATGCTAATGCGGAGAATAAGGCTAGTTAGGAGCGACCATCTATAGTCTTATCTTAAATATCTATTGAATACGTCGGTTAGTGCTCTATATTTTTATTTCCTTTCTCAAGTGAATCGACATATCCAACAAATGCTTAATACAAAACTACATGTAGCTATAGGATCTATCAGAACAAAATACAACTCAAATGCATAAAACATCACGATTAGGATTACTCCTAAGATAAGATGTCATCAATTCTATTTTTGGAATACTATGGAATAAAAATATTCCTAGACATATCCCAAACTTCAATCTCAAAGGACACGATAAGATAAAGGGCACGATGATTAAGGAATTTGTAACACTCGTATTATACTTGGATGTACCGTGATATATGTTTATGTTCTGTGTTTATCATATTTTGTTCTAATATATCCTATACCACCTGTAGTTTTGTATTAAGCATTTATTGGATATGTCGATCCACTTGAGAAAGGAAATAAAAATATAGAGCACTAATCGACGTATTCAATAGATATTTAAGACAAGACTATAGATGGTCGCTCCTAACCAGCCCTGTTCTCCACATTAGCAGATAGTATTACCCAGTAATACTCTTTGTTAATGTGGGTCTCAGGGTGGGGCGTCACTGCTTGGTATCGGAGCTGAGTGCAGAACAAAATATGATAAACAAAGAACAGATACATATATCACGATACATCCAAGTATAATACAAGTGTTACAAATTCCTTAATCATCGTGCCCTTTATCTTATCGTGTCCTTTGAGATTGAAGTTTAGGATATGTCTAGGAATATTTTTATTCCGTAGTATTCCAAAAATAGAATTGATGACATCTTATATTAGGAGTAATCCTAATCGTGATTGTTTTATTCGAGTCATCTTCAATACGGGTGTTTGACACCCATCCATATTGGATGATGCTTTTGGATGTTCTTGTCTTGTTCTTTTATGAGGATTGTGAGTCTTATTGAGGGGATCCGCAATATTTGATATGATGTATGAGGATTCGGGATTGTTGCTTATAGCTTAGTTTTGGATAATTTAAAATTCAAATTTTAAATTGTTTTGAATTGAATTTGAATTTGAATTGAATATCAGTTTTAGTGAATTTCTCTAATTTTCTTCTTTTTCGAGCAAGGATTTTTCCAAACAGCTTTGAAATAATTTTTAAAAATAATGGGCATTTCGAATAATTATTCTATAGTATTTTAAAAGTATTTTTAAATATAAAATCTATTCATTCTCAATAATATGGGAATTTTCAAATCCGGTTTTTAAAATCCTTTAAAAATATAAATTCATCTTTTATATGGTGGAAAATATTTTATTTATTATATAGGTAAATTTACATATTTTATTTGTGTAGAAACTTGAAAGAAAATGTCATTGTTTTATAACATAGGGTATAATAGTGTACACTTGATTTTAGTGGTGAATTAAATTAACCTAGCTCTGATACCAAGCTGTGACGCCCCATACCATATGTTCGCACTAAACGGTTTACTAACAGCTAGAAAATTTTACACTCAAAGCAGTAAAAAGTTTACCTCTTCTCATCGGTAAACTCGACCCGAAGGTCAAAACGATCAAACGGACAAGTTGGGAATTAACCGATAAGTAAATGCATGTATCCCATACCACATGTTTTACCAAACCATTTAATTATCCTTCTCACTCGCTTGAATAATGCAAAAACGTGTATTATATATATAAAATAATTTACTTGAGAAAACAAGCTTTTAAAACCAATTTCCAAAATCGTATTTGGAATCAAACTTTGAAAATTCTCTTATTATAGAGAATATATAGACTATATAGCTAAAAATAATTTAAAAATATTATATAATAATTATAAAATGCCAGTTTAGTTTAAAAATTATTTGAAAATCGTTTGGAGAAAACCGTGCTCGAAAACCATAATAAAACAAAGAAAATACCTCAAAGCCGATAACTCAAATTCAATTCAAATTCAATTCAAAATTCAACTCAAAATCAATTCAAATTTGAATTTAAATTCTTAAAATTTAGCTAGCCTATTGATAGGCATCATAGCTCTCAAAACAGCATAAATATATCTCGAAAATGAGAAGCAGAAGTCAAGAAAACAAGTAGGAAACGAAACCGGAAACAAAAGGGAGAAACATAAAAACACACAGGAGACAAGGCTCCTTAGGTCGACTGCCAGGTCGACCTCTTTTGTCCCTAGGTCGACCTAAGGGTAAGCATGGTCGACCTAGCGGTCGACCTATGCGCCAAGCTGTGAAAATTTAACATAGAAAATGAAGATGTAATGCTATGAAATTTGGCATGCATGTAATACAACATCTAAGCTACCGAATGAAAGAAATCCAGCAGCATTTCATTGCCGGAATCACAAGTTACAATTATTCAAAGAAGCAACATAAAACTGTTTTCATAGGAAAGAAAATTATAAACAGACTCGATTACAGTAACTTATTTTTCACAAAATCAAGCAATTTGCCACTTTGATTTACTAGAGATGTGAGTTAACACTCATCCAACACTCACTATGGTTCAATGGCTTCATTAAACATTTAAAATAAAAATTAATACTCAAAATATTCTTTTACCTTAAATGTTTAATGAAGCCATTGAACCATATTGAGTGTTGGATGAGTGGTGAGGTAGAGTTGATCAAATGTGACGCCCCACCTCGAGACCTACATTAGCAAAGGGTATTACTGGGTAATACTGTCTGCTAATGCGGAGAATAGGGCTGGTTAGGAGCGACCATTAATAGATATTTAAGACAAGACTATAGATGGTCGCTCCTAACCAGCCCTATTCTCCGCATTAGCAGACAGTATTACCCAGTAATACTCTTTGTTAATGTGGGTCGATTCCTAAGAAGGATATCATAGGTCGACTGCTAGATCGACCATGATTTCCTTAGGTCGACCATAAGGTCGACCTAAGGAGTAGAGAGGTCGACCTGGTAGTCGACCTACGGGGCCTTGGCTTCCTAAGTTTATTCTTGTGTTGCTCCTTTTATTTCCAGTTTTGTTTCCAGCTTGTTTTCTTGGCTTTTCTTCTCGTTTTCGAGTTATTTTTGAGATGTTTTGAAGTGCTATGACGCCTATCAATAGGCTAGCTTAGTTTTGGAGAATTTAAAATTCAAATTTTGAAATGTTTTGAATTGAATTTGAAATTTGAATTTGAATATCGGTTTTAGTGAATTTCTCTGTTTTTCTTTGCTTTCGAGTATGCATTTTTCCAAACAGCTTTGAAATTAAAACTTAGACTTATTAATTTCTTTTATTCATTTTGGGCCAAGGCCCATTATAGTCTTAACCAGGTGAGAAAAGAAGAAACTTAGTTACATGTAAGTTCATAACTCAGCTTCTCTTCTTCTTTTTCCCCATTTTGCTAAATCATTCAGGATTGCGGAAGATAGTATACCTCTTACAGCTTTCAGCACTTGATATAGCTGTGATGCCCCACCCCGATACCCACATTAACAAAGAGTATTGCTGGGTAATACTGTCTGCTAATGCGGAGAATAGGGTTGTTTTGGAGCGACCATCTATAGCCTTGTCTTAAATATCTATTGAATACGTCGACAAATGCAATATATATATATATATTCTCTGTCTCAAGTGGATCGACATATCCAATAAATACTTTATACAAAGCCATAGTGGCTATAGGATCTATCAGAAAAAAATACAACAACTCAAATGCAAACACATCACTAAATAACAGATAATCACATATATACACATGTATAGATACATCACAGAGTATACAAAATGATACATCACATATATGGTATGACGACCACAATACAAACACGAGTCAAAAGAATATACATATCAGAGTAGCAACAAAAAGGACTACATAAAAGCTACAACAAAAAGAGCTAGCAGAAAAGTGTCGAAAACGCAAAGGAAAGGAGGAAAGAAGGGGCTGCAAAAGCCAACCAGCCAGGTTGACATAGAGGTCGATTTAACTCGCATCTCTAGCAAATCAAAGTGGCAAATTGCTTGATTTTGTGAAAAACAAGTTACTGTAATCGAGTCTGTTTATAATTTTCTTTCCTGTGAAAACAATTTTATGTTGCTTCTTTAAATGACTGTAACTTATGATTCCGACAACGAAATGCTGCCAGATTACTTTTATTTGGTAGTTTAGATGTTGTATTACATGCATGCCAAATTTCATAGCATTTCAAAACATATCAAAAATAACTTTGGAACCAAGCTTTTAAAATCAATTTTCGAAACCCATTATGAAAACCGAATTTGAAAATTCCTATATTATTGAGAATAAATAGATTTTATATTTAAAAATACTATAGAATAATTATTTCAAATTTTTGTAAATTAAAATATAATAAACACAGAAAAGAAAACATATATCACGGTACATCCAAGTATAATCAAGTGTTACAAATTACTTAATCATCGTGCCCATTATCTTATCATGTCCTTTGAGATTGAAGTTTGGGATATGTCTAGGAATATTTTTATTCCGTAGTATTCCAAAAATAGAATTGATGACATCTTATCTTAAGAGTAATCCTAATCGTGATTGTTTTATTTGAGTCCTCTTCAATACAGGTGCTTGACACCTATCCGTATCGGAGGAGTTTGTTGATGCTTTTGGATGTTCTTTTCTCGTTCTTTTGTGAGGATTGCGAGTCCTATTGAGGGGATCTGCAATATTTGACATGATGTATAAGGATTTGGGATTGTTTCTTATAGCTTAGTTTTGGAGAATTTAAAATTCAAATTTTGAATTGTTTTGAATAGAATTTGAATTTGAATTTGAATATCGGTTTTAGTGAATTTCTCTGTTTTTCTTCGTTTTCGAGCATGGATTTTTCAAACAGCTTTGAAATAATTTTTAAAAATAATAGGCATTTCGAATAATTATTCTATAGTATTTTTAAATATAAAATCTATTTATTCTCAATAATATGGGGCGTCACAGCTTGGATGTATGTATATATATTGTGGTTGAATACCACTTGTTACATGTTGTATTACATTTGGTGTATGTGTATATGTAAATTATCTATGTTGTTGTTCTATGACTCGAGATTGGTAGTTATTATATTTTGTTTCTGAATTGATCCTGTAGCCACCATAGTAGTGTATTAGATAGGAATTAAGTATGTCGAATACTTGAGACGAAATGGAAAAAAATGAGTACCAAATCGACATACTTAGCTCTTATCTAATGCAAGACTATGATGGTCACCCTTAACCAGCCCTATTCTCCACAGTAGTAGACAGAGTTACTAAGTAATTCTCTTTTTTAATGTGGGTCTCGAGAAGGGGCATCACAACTTTTATTTTTAAACACCCAAAAATTTCAAAATAAGCTTTTTGTTAAACCTTTATAGTTGTTTTAATTGTTTCATCTTTGCAAAAACTTGCTAAAAACTTTCCTCTTTGCTGCTATAATCTAAGTTTTAGCCTTCAATCAGCAAGGTGAGTTGAATAAGCTCACAATCTAGCAAAAAAAAAGCTCAAATTGCTTGAAATTGTGCATAAAGTTGTAATTTATATATAAAATAATTTACTTTGGAAAACAAGCTTTGAAAACCAATTTTTGAAATCAATTTGGAAACCCTATTTGAAAATTTCCCTTATTATAGAGAATAAATAGATTTTACACTTTGAAATACTTTAAAATATCATATAATAATAATTTTAAATGCTCATTAATTTTTAAAAATAAGTTTTGGCTATAAATAATGTTTTGAAATGGTTTGAAATATTTTTCTAAGTGAGAAAATAAATTTTGTGATATTTTAGAAGTTAAAAACAATTTCTTTATTAAAATTCAACAAGTCGAAGTCTTTTCCTCAGAAGAAGAAGAAGTTTGTTGGTTCTAGTTCTCAGCCTCGTGAAGCACCTCCTCCTTAGAAGGGGTGTTTCAACTGTGGCTCTTCTGATCATATGATCTGTGACTATCCTAAGCCTATTATTTGCTGCAATTGCAAGAAGGAGGGTCATCGAGTTGCCACTTGTCCTATTGCTCCGATACCAAGCTGTGACGCCCCATCCCGAGACCTACATTAACAAAGAGTATTACTGGGTAATATTGTCTGCTAATGCGGAGAATAGGGTTGTTTGGGAGCGACCATCTATAGGCTTGTCTTAAATATCTATTGAATACGTCGACAAATGCTATATATATTCTCTATCTCAAGTGGATCGACATATACAATAAATACTTAATACAAAGCCATAGGTGGCTATAGGATCTATCAGAACAAAATACAACAACTCAAATGAAAACACATCACAGAACAACAAATAATCACATATACACACATGTACAGATACATCACAGAACATACAAAATGATACATCACATATGTGGTATGACGATCACAATACAAACACGGGTCAAAAGAATATACATATCAGAGTAGCAACAAAAAGGACTACACAAAAGCTACAACAAAAAGAGCTACCAGAAAAGTCCATGCGGAAGCAGAATAGGCTAAGTCCAAAGGGTATCTAATAACCCACAGGTCCCAGGATTGAAACCTGGCTCTAATACCAAGCTTTTAAAACCAATTTCCGAAATCGTATGGGAATCAAACTTTGAAAATTCCCTTATTATAGAGAATATATAGACTGTATAACTCAAAAATAATTTAAAATATTATATAATATTTATTTAAAATGCCAATTTATTTTAAATGTTTAATGAAGCCATTGAACCATAGTGAGTGTTTGAGAAGTGGCGAGGCAATTTTAATCGTTTGATCAACTCTGCAGCCAATCGATTGGGTCATTCACCATAAATCAATGGCGAGGCAATACCCTTATATTATTTGAAATTTGAGAGATTGAATATGGTAATTTGGGTAAGTAAAAGTGAATAATTCTAATTAAGGAGATGTCTTAATTAGAACACAATACCATTTGATGCTTTGATTAATAAAATGATGTATTTAAGGAGCCTTGTCTCCTGTGTGCTTTTGTGTTGCTCCCTTTTGTTTCCGATTTCGTTTCCTACTTGTTTTCTTGACTTCTGCTTCTTGTTTTCGAGATATATTTGTGCTGTTATGAGAGCTATGATGCCTATCAATAGGCTAGCTAAAATTTGAGAATTTGAAATTCAAATTTGAATTTATCTTGAGTTGAATTTTGAATTGAATTTGAATTGAATTTGAGTAACGCCCCACCCCGAGACCCACATTAACAAAGAGAATTACTTAGTAACTCTGTCTGCTAATGCGAAGAATTGGGCTGGTTAATTTTTAAGTTAGGTTTAAAACCCAAACTCCATTATCTGGATGTTTCTAGAGAGAAATAAACTACTGTACGTAGTTTCTTCTTCCTCCCCAAACAAAAGTATAGTAAAAGAAAACAAAAGAAGGTAATGGCCTCCTTCATCAAAAATTAACCAGCCATATTCTTCGCATTAGCAGACAGAGTTACTAAGTAATTCTTTTGTTAATGTGGGTCTCGAGGTGGGGCGTCACAGCTGTGGGCATCCTCATGGAAGGATAATCGAAAGGCTAAGAACCGGGAATGAAGTCAATACAATATTTGATTGCCCGATCGGATGTCATACCTGAAACGGACTCACAGTAATCAACAGAGCCACAATGATTGGAATTCAAGATATATCATCGACATCTCGAAACTCAAGAGTGAATACAGAGACTTTGGAATCATAATCAATATTCCAAATACAAGAATTAACCAACCAACTGAATTAGGATACCTAACTATAGGACCCTTCAAATCACAGAATGTGGTTGATAAAATGGAAGCCACTCCCTCTCAAATTACTCCAAACTCAAGATAGAAAATAGCGTGCTAATATGCATGCAAAGATAAGCTATAAGCAACAATCCCAAGTCCTCATACATCATGTCAAAGGAAGGATAGACAAGCATGAGATCAAAATTAAAATCTTCCAAAGTGGTAAAAAGAAAATTTATAGCTTACTGAAAGCTTTATGAGTTCAACCAATTTGTAAATGAAAAACCTTACAGTAAGCTATAAATTTTCATTTTACCACTTTGGAAGATTTTAATTTTGATTTAGTTTAAAATAGGTTTGAAAGTGGATAGGCAGTTCTGCCCTATTATAAAATTCTCTAAGATTTAAGCTGAAAGTAAATTTAATATAACTTTCAAACCGTAAATCTGATTTTGATGATCTTTACATTGTTGGAAAGCTTAGACTTAGTAGAGTAACTTTCATTTTATAAAAGTTTTCAGATTTTGTGTTTTGCTATGTCATAACTTGTCTTCTTTACCGCAGGTCTGAAATGAAATTGATCTATTTCCCTTAATAGTTAAGTGTAGCACTTCTTATTATTGTTTCTTCTCATTCGAGAGGATATCTTACCCTTTACCTTATGCTCATATTATTACTTATCCTTTTAAACTGATTTGTTTAGCTAGACTGATCCGAGTATTTTATACTCGGGTTAGACCGAGGTGTTTCAGGTTAGGTACCCTTATGGACTTAGCATATTCTGCTTCCGCATGGACTTATCTGCTAGCCCTTTTTGTTGTAGTCTTTTTGTCGCTACTCTGATATGTATATTGTTTTGACTCGTGTGTATATTGTGGTTGTCATACCACTTATGATGTATTATTTGTATTGTATTGGGATGAATCAGTATATGTGTGTGTGTGTGTATTTGTTTGATGTTCTATGATGTGTTATGCATTTTAGTTGTTATATTTTGTTCTAATAGATCCTATAGCCACTTGTAGTTTTGTATTAAGCATTTATTGGATATGTCGATCCACTTGAGAAAGGAAATAAAGATATAGAGCACTAATCGACATATTCAACAGATATTTAAGAAAAGACTATAGATGGTCGCTCCTAACCATCCCTATTCTCCCCATTAGCAGACAGTATTACTCGGTAATACTCTTTGTTAATGTGGGTCTCAGGATGGAACATTGCAGCTTAAATAAAAAGGCAAAAACAAGTAATAGTAGAGGGTAGATATCCTCTCGAATGAGAAGAAACAATAGTAAGAGCATGCCACTACTTCAAATAAGGTAATTGCACTAAGTGTATGTCCTCGAAATAGGTAAACTCACCCAATAACACTAAGTATAATAAATGCCTCATATCATCAGCGAAATCCCAAAGGCCACTAAAATGGTTTCTATGAACCATATCTTCAAAATAGGAGAATCCCAAATCTCAAAACTCAAAACTCGCCATAAATGGCAATGACAAAAATATTCGCTAAATAGAGAAGTCTCAAACACAAAATACGCCAAAAATGGCAATCTCATATATCTCCAAATTGTTGATAATTAATTCAAACTTGTTTCCAAAAGAATTTTGTAATTTCAAACCCACAAGTTTTAATACCAATTAAGTTTAAAACAAAAACTGGCTCATAAATTTATACTAAATGTTCTAAACTAACACTTCTTTATTTTTTCTTAAGATAGAGTTTTATATCTATCCTCTACTATAACTCAAATAAATAGGTGTCAAAACAAATTTTTATAGTGTCAAATGATGATATATATTGTGTTTCTAACCTAATGGTCGATGTATATTATATAAATCATTTTTATATTGTATACTGTCCTCCGTACAAAGAAGACTCCACCGATTTTTTTGAAAATTTCTTACACTTAGAAAATTTGAGAAACATATGTGAAAATATATGTTACCAATTAAAATTTATGGAAGAATTAGAGGATAAAAAACTCAAAAAATTTATTTACACTAAATAAGAGTAATGAGTAATCAAGAATCTAAGTAAGAAGCTTCAGAAATTTTCAAATGTTGAAAATTAAGAATTCAATTATTTTGAAGATAATGGGTTTGTGAACTTTAAGAATATTTGTTTAGTAAAAGAAGTATAAAAATCTATTCAGTTTATCTTGCCTTTGTGCAATTATTTTACAACTTGCATTTATGCAATCGTATGAGTTTGGTGGTATTGGAGAATAACCACCTACCTCTAATTGGGTTTTCTTTCCGTAATAGTGGTCAATCTAATATCGGTATGACTCCCTTCGTAGTGTTATATGGAAATTCGTATCGATTATCATCTTGTGGGTTGGAGTTCGGGATAAAGTTGTGACTAAATCCCGACTATGTTCGTGAAGCTTCTTAGGAATCGATCTCACCCGATTTATCTATTGGGTAGCATCCCATCCGTATCGGAGGAGTTTGTTGATGCTTTTGGATGTTCTTGTCTTGTTCCTTTGTGAGCATTGCGAGTCCTATTGAAGGGATTCGCAATATTTGACATGATGTATGAGGATTTGGGATTGTCGCTTATAACTTAGTTTTGGAGAATTTAAAATTCAAAATTTTAATTGTTTTGAATTGAATTTGAATTTGAATATCGGTTTTAGTGAATTTCTCTATTTTTCTTCATTTTTGAGCATGGATTTTTCCAAACAGCTTTGAAATAATTTTTAAAAATAATGGGAATTTCAAATAATTATTCTATAGTATTTTTAAATATAAAATCTATTTATTCTCAATAATATGGGAATTTTCAAATCCAGTTTTCAAAATGGGTTTCGAAAATTGATTTTAAAAACTTGTTTCCAAAGTAAATTATTTTAAATATAAAATACGCGTTTTGCACTATTCGAGTGAATGAGAAGGAGGATTAAACGTTTTGGTAAAACACGTGGTATGAGACACGTGCATTTATCTTATCGGTTAATTCCCAACTTGTCCGTTTGATCGTTTTGACCTTCGGGTCGTGTTTACCGATGAGATAAGGTAAACTTTTTACTGCTTTGAGTGTGGACTTTACTAGTGGTTAGTAAACCGTTTAGTGCGAATGTGTGGTATGGGACACATGTTAATACTGTTCGGGTTCCTATCCAAGAGTTTGTGACACATTTGTTTGAGAGACGTATTTGCCAGTACTGGACCTTCGGGTCATTTGTCCTTTAGGATGTTTGCCTAAGAGACGTTTGTCATTGCGACGTATTTGTTGGTTGTGAGTTGTTGATGATGACATTTGAGTTGTTGATGGTGTGAGATTTGTTGGTGTTTCGTGGTGTATATATTGTATAATGACATGTATGTATATTATGTTAACGAAATGTTGGTTGGTTTGACGTTACATGAGTTATGGTTAGTTTAATTTTCTTTTTGTGATTTGAGTATGTTTGTATGATTTGAGATTATATTGAATATCTAAATTTGATATGTGCTTATGTGTGACTATATTATATTTGTGAATTGTGTATGTGAGGCTGGCATATAGCAGAAATTTGGAAAAAATCCTTCAGGTATTCTGACGATTTCCAACGGCTGGCGACGGCTTACAGGTCAACATTTTTCGATGGCTTTCGACGGCTAGTGGCGGTTTTGTTGCTACCTCTTGATCGACTGCGTGTCTTCGAAGACCGTCAAGAGCCGTTAGGTTTTCTGTCGGCAGCCAACAGAAAGTTTACAACGGAGGCTGTTGGAATCCGGCGGAATAACTGTGCGGCGACGGGACAAATTGGGACGTTTTTTTGCATCGGTTTCCGACGGCAGCCGACGGTTTTAAGCTATCGGAAATCGTACATTTTCTTGTAGTGATAGGGGATGGATCGCTAGCTATCCATAGGGTATAGATCGCTAGCTATCCATCAACTTAGCATATTTTTCTACCAGAAACCTTTACTTAGTGCTACGAAGGAGCTCGAAAAGTTTGAGGGCGATACGACCTATCTTGATGGATCGCTAACTATCCATAGGGGATGGATTGCTAGCTATCAATCCACTTAGCATATTTTTGAGTGATCTTTTTTTGGTTGTCTTCCTATCTTCTATTTAAATGCCTTGTCCAATATCAAGTCGTTTGGAATTAGTTTGATCATCCACCTTCATGGGTTATCTGGTCCAGAAGAATCATCCATAACGAAATCGAATGAAACTTGTAAGAACACTTTAAAGGGTGTCAAATACCCACTATAAAAATTTAAGGTGGTGGGGCCCACTCTAGATGGATCGCTAGTGATCCATCTAGTTAGGTCGTTAGCAATCCATCAAACCAACTCCAAATGATCTCATTTTTTTGTGAGCCTTCTTCTATGTCTTCTAAATGTTCTCCCAAAATTTCAAGTCAAGCCGACTTCGTATGAGTTATGTAGGTCCATTTTAAGTTAGCTGTTGTTGATTGAATAGCTTGAATCAGGTGAGTCTTCACTTCTTGTGCTAGATTGTTTGGCAAGCGTCTCTAGGGAACATATTAGATCATGATGCAAGAGGACTGGAGGATCCACGAGCAAGCTTTATGGATCGCTAGCGATCGATAGATGATGGATCGATCGCCTTAGCTTGTTTTGGCATTTTTCTTTTTTGGTCCTTTTCTTCTTTTCCTTCTGGTATTCTTGGTCATCCTTGAGATATTTTGACTTGTTGTAGATGTTCTAGTTCCCTTTGAATTCTATTGTGTTAAAAGCCTAGTTAACGGTTATCATAAAGCTATTAAAATATACAACATGTTAGATAATAAGAAATTTATACAAGCTGCTGATCATGTATCACTTGATTAAATGTACATTCCATTCATAACATTAAGAACATGAAGACCAGTTCATTTTGAGTGTGACTTTAAGCAACTGTCCCATTTTCGATAAAGGACACATAATCTTCCCAGTCCAATATATGTAAGTGAGCACATGTTAAAGTGTGACAACTTTAATAACAAGTAGATCACGATTCATGATAGATGGGTGGGTTAGCGTCATACATGGCAGGTTGATATTATTTAGGAGTGACCGCAAATAACTAATTGTGAGACAATGTCATAGCATATGCTCCATATATGAGTTTATATGTAGCTGTATATATACATGGGTGTGCAATATGTATCTGTGTGCATGCATACTCTGTAAAAGTCCCGTGGCACCTAAAAACCCTACATAACTAATCTCGTCCTTATATTGCCATATGACCACTGAATTTTACACAAAAGTAAAGAAAAGGGTAAATACTATTGACATTATATAAGAATCAGCCTGTGTGCAATACATAACATGGATCAAGATAAAAGGTGGAGATAAAGCATGAATAAATGAAAGTGCAAAACTATAGCTACAACAGAACATTGACTGGGCATAACTAATAGCCTAAGTGAAATATGCTAACTGTAGAATGTATAAAATTATTACATGAGCTTATCAAGATAGCGTAAGATCTCCTGAAAGTCGCTGATTTCTCCACTTGCACTAAGAAGAGAGTGTTTACCGATGTTTTTAATTCACTCCACACTTTTGTAGCGCAATGTAGAACCATAGGATCCTATTACAGAGAAGCAGAGATCAAGTAAAATATTTTGACATGCATCGGTAGGTTGGAATTTTTTCATGTCCGTAACCAAGATGACTCCATCTTTGTATTTCATACCAATACAGATTTAACGGTGACATAAGAAGATCTACATAAAATTCCCAACTATGTCAGAGTGAAAATCAGCGTGATATATAAAGTTAGGTAGGATAATAATTTCACATTTCTAAACAAACTAACTCCACCTATGAAGTAGAAGTGAAAAACTGCAAAAAATGCTCATTAATATTTTTGCCAATGAAAAGCTCACAGTCAATGCTATTAAAGGCCCATAACGAATTGCAATGATAGTGTTGGTGGGATGCATAGGAGAAGATGCACAAAGTGGTGCACATTGGCACATGATACATCACACAAGATAGTTTTTTGATTTATAATTTTGACTATATTTTTTCATAATTTATTTTTTTTCGTTGTTTTTTTCCAACCAAAAAGGAAAAAAATCAGTATATAATATGATTATGTTTTTTGAATGTTTTTTATTTTATTCAATTCTTTAATCAAATTTCATGCTATTGGAAATTAGGCTGACATCCCTTAGTTCAAACTTGGTATGATAAAGCTTCACTTAGGAGTATTCCATCGTTTGTTATCGTTCAAAAATGGCTCCATTTATGAGGGGTTGCAAGAACCAACGATTGCGGGTTATTTAAAGCAGCGATCCTGGATGTTTTTTAAACCAGCGAAAACCAATATTATCTAATTTTAATCTTTCCTTTGAACCTACCAAATCGGTGATTTTTGACCGTTTCTAATATTTTATTGTAATTTTACCCTCTCTGAAAAATATTATTTTAAGTACCTAAAATTTTTTAATATAACTTTGATCTCATATTTTCTATATTAAAAAATCATTTAAGATGTACTATCAAAGCAAAAATATTGTAATGATTTATTCCAACAAAACTAAAAATTATTGCTTTAACAAAATTTTAACAGTACTTTATCTATTTGAAATTGATATCATCTAATTCAGAGTTTTAAATCTCCTTTATCTCCCCTAAGATCTCATCTAAGATTCACTTTTTGCATTTGGTTGAAATGAGATTTTAAACATGAGTTTTAACACCCATCTCATCCGAGATCTTAAGATCTCAACCCAAGATATGAACCAAGATGTCAGTCCGAGATTTCATCCAAAATCCGGGATTTAAAAGCTTGATCTAATTTGATTTTTTTTCTAAAATATAGTTTATTCCGGATTTATAATACAACTTCTAAAACTCTAACTTTTTAATTTTGAAGCCAATTTTTTATATTCATTTTTTGTGTAAGTTAATTAATGAATAAGTTAATTCTAATTCTAATTAACTTTTTAAGCTTGATCTATATTAATGAATAAGTTAATTCTAATTCTTTGGTATCTTCCCATGTAATTATGATTTATTATGAATTTACTAAGCTAGAAAAGCTTATAGATATTATTAAATAACTAAAGATTATTTAATGGGTACGAAATTATTTTGGAAAGAAAATGAGTTTGCGGGGAGTTTTCTGAAAAAAAAGAAATTTGGTAAAGTTATTTTTAACCAATAGAAAATCGACAAGGATTAAGGTTGGTGAAAAGTAATTGTTTTTAATAGAAATAAAATAGTTTTTATAATAATTACGATATTTCCATGTTGAAAATACCAATGTCGAACCCCAGCGACATTAGCATGTATGAATGCATACGATATCAACTATGTCGTTATGGAATGAATCTATTCAGGTTAAAGTCGTATATGGCATTAAATCAATGTTGACATGGTTATCTCATAACGTATCAAAGCAATGTTGACCACCCTTTTTTCTTTGTTTTAAAATCTATAACAAATGGCATTAATGCCATAAGTTTTTATCATGGTTTTAATCAATGTTGCATGCTTCCTAGTTAACGTCATAGCTTAAGGCAGCAATACCGCAAGTAGTAGTTCTGACATTAATTACTTCAGGCAGTAATGTTGTTAGTATATAAAATGGTAATGATGTCGCCTATTATAAATTTCAGCATTATTATTATAGTGGCATAGTAGCTCAGTTTATGAATTCAATATCAATTGTTTTACGACATTGATGTCGGAAGTCATTAATGTCGATATTATTGTTTAAAAGCAGCTGATATCAATGGATTTTATGATATTGATGTCGCATGTCATCAATGTTGGCTTCTATGTATTTTATGTATAAAAGGCTGTATTTAATATGTTCGGCGATCTATAAATTTTTATGTTACGACAATATTGGTTTCGGCATTATAGCCTTATATTTTTATAAAATCGAAATTATTTTTAAAAGCTTTATTATGAAGGGATGCGACATCCCACGTCTGTCATATTAACACCGTAAGTTTTCAATGATGAACATATTCTAATTTATGGCATTATGTCATATAATGAAGAGGTGCAACGTCCTCGTATTAATACTAAAATTATACATGGTAGTATTAAAATTGATTATAAATTGGCATAAGAAATTGTTAGAGTATAGGGCCATATTTTTCTTGTTTTAAATATGAATTAAAGAGATTAATCATATATAATAATAAATGTTTTCAAGGAATAAATTGTTGTTAGCCCAAGTTTTGATATGAATTTACCAAAGAGAGTTATTACTTAAGGTTAAGTAATTATAATATGCCAATTGATTAAACATATTTGAATGATGGATGTTATATGTTCTTGTTATTATTTGATCGGTTATTTCGCATGATTATTATTGTCATACTCACAATATCATGACCCATAACTACATTTTGGGATATTTAATTGCAGAGTAACTAGTTAGGTTGATCCATTAGTAAGTATAATCATAATTAACTCCTGAGTCAGTAGGATTGCATCCAGGAGATTAGGTAGATTAGAAGTGTTAGGATGCCTAGAACTGATCAAAAGGTTATGATTTGAGATATGCTATTGGAAAGGTCTAATAGGTTCATAGTCATCCCATGAAAACTACGGCTTGATTGATGTTAATGGAGATATTCAACAGGTTCTTGTGATCCCATGAAAACTATGGTTTGAAAGTATAGTATTGGAAGAATCCAATAGGTTCATAGTCATCCCATAAAAACTATGATTTGAGAGATGTTATTAGAAAATTCCAATAGGTTCATAGTGATCCTATAAAAACTATGATTGTAAAATGTTATTGGTAGAAACCATAGTTTCTTAGTGATTCCATGAAAACTATGATTCAGGACAGGCAGTCCCTATGAATTTTGATAGGTTATTAGTTAGCTCATGAAAACTAATAAGTTCATAGTGACCCTAGGAATACTATGAGTTGAGACAGATAGTCAGTTTTGTGAGAATGGGAGAACTTAGGATAGATAAAACCCTAAATTGATAGATGAGTCAGACTTACCCCATTGCATACTTGCATAAGATTAAGTTATTATGTTTTAACTATTGTGGATGCAAGAGCATAGTATATGGTTGATATGTTGATTAAAATATTAGTGAGGGGAAAACCAATTCCGCTCAGCGATGTGGTCTTACTAGATATCTATTTGGTTCGAGTTGGCAGGTTATTATTCACAACAGACTTTGTCTGACCTAAAGTTTTTGTTTTCCTCTTAAACTCTTGGGTACTCATTTGAGTAGGTCGCGAATAAGGGATTTCAGGTTTCCAATCCGACAAATAAGCTTTCAGAGATGTGTAGAAGATAGGCTACCTATATTAGGAGTTTTATTTAATCCTTTGTGTAGTTCATTTTGTTTGAATGGATGCAATGATAGAGATTATAACTGTCAATTAGTAGTAGACTCTAATCAATTAAGGGAGCATCTTCATATGTCGCTCTTAAAGTATTTTGTAATAATTATATTTTCTATGAAGTAGGATTGAATGAGATTATGTAATGGATATGAAATCTTATTTGTGAAATGAAATATGAAAGTTTATTATTAAATTATGTTTGAAAAGTTCCATATTCACGTTTAATTATTGATATGATTACCATAGCCGCATTTGTCACCGGAAATTGATACTATGGATTACTACAACATCCGCAACATTTAGTTTCGGGCCTTAAAATGGAGGATATTTCAATTTGGTATCAGAGCATATGTTTATGTAATATTTAAAAGATTGAAAGATTTTTGAAAACATAATCCAATGAATCAGAAAATAAGATCGGGGTATGCGATAACGTTGTAGTAACATACTTGTATTTTCTATATAAAACTATGTATTCATCTTTCTCTCTTAGATTGTTCTTCTATACCTTATTAAGGCTCGTATGCAGATTATGAGAAAGCAAGATATGGAAGTAGAAAATGGAAGAGTGAATCTAGGTGGAGTAAGCACTACAACCAATGGAAATGTTCGGTCCAATACCAGAAGGAACCATGGTCGATAGGCAAATGCTAACCAAAATGCAAATACCAATATAGCTTATGGAACCCCACCAGTATATATAGGGCTATGTATCAGTTCTCTGTCAATATGATACAAGATGGAGCTGCTGCTGGTTTGGCTGGAGGGAATGTTGCTAATGTAGGAGGAGCTAATCCCGTAGTGCCGGTTGGCAATAACTATGCCATGTTAAACCGTGATTATACTAGCCTTGGAGGGAAGCCTTTTCTTGGAATCGAGGTTGCAACTGAAGTGGAGAACTGGTTGTTGCATTGTGAATGGATTTTTTACTTAGTTGGGTCTGAATGATGAGTAGAAGAGAAGATTGGTTTCGAGGCAGGTCCAAGGTGCTGCACCGTACTGGTGGAACGGAGTGACCGTTGGTGCTCCAGAAGAGGAATTGACTTGGGCTGAGTTCAGGAGAAGGTTTAAGAAGAGGTTTTATTTGAAGTAGTCAAGTCAACCTTGCTTAGGAAGTTTATAAAATTGGAGCAAGGGGAAATGTTGGTATTGGAATATGTTACTAAGTTGATAAGCTGTTTAGGTATGGATACACAGCCATCGACACCGTGATTAAGAGAAATGAGAAGTTTATCCGGAGTTTGAAGTTGGAGATTTCTATAGCAACTATGCCACATCTCCAAGATCCGAGTAATGCAGTGGTGGAAATGGCTATAAGGAATAAGGAGATTCTTACAACCTTTAGGAAAGAAAAGTCGGTGGAAACCCAAAGTCCTTAGAATAAGAAGAGAAAGTTCTTCATGAAGAAGGGAGCTCAGAAGGGTGGAGCTGCCAAGAAAAGAAAAGCTGATCTTGTTTGCTTTAAGTGCTACAAGAATGGACATTTTGCTCATGAGTGTCGAACCGGTAAAGGGAAGGAAGGTTGTGAAAAAGAAAGGTGTGAAGTGTTTCAACTGCGACCAAATAGGACACTACAAGAATTAATGTCCAGAGATGGCCAAAGCTGACAAAGGAAAGGCCTTTGCTTTAGAACCATCATCTTATAGACTAACTGCTGCTGAGTAAAAAAAGTTTGTGATGAAAGGTACTCTTTTGATTCATAACATACCAGAATATTGTTTGATACAGGTGCATCGCACTCTTTTATCTCTCAGTGTTTGGTAGATAAGTTAAAGCTAGAACCATCATACATTATTACTTCCTTAAGGGTTGCGAATCCAACAGGAGGATATGCAACTCTTGGAATGAGATGTGACCATTTAGAAGTTGAGTTATTATGTCATGCTTTTGCCTGCAGTTTGTATGTGTTTGACTTTACAAGTTTTGGAATCATTTAGGGTATGGATTGGTTGAGCAGATATAAGGCTAGGATATTTTTCCTAGATAGAGAGATATCATTAAGACACTCTAATAGCGGCGATCGAATTATATTGTAAAGACCCAAAAGTCGACCTTCGAAAATCGACATCCGTACTTCACTTGTACTCAAGATGCCGTAGATTCAAACGCCGAATCTGGTTCTCCGGAGCTTATAACACCATTAAGTATAACAACACAGCGGAATAAAGAAAACAATGATATCATATACAACTCCAATGAATATAATATCCAGAATGATATACAACAATGATATCAATATGATACAACAATATCGGAGATAAATGATGATACATCGGAAAACAGAAATGATAACTCCAAATGATCAGTCCGAGAGACTGACTCCAAAATGATCTTCAATGTCAAGCTCAAACCACAAAGAGAAGCAAGTGCAGTCCTGAACTCCAAATACTGAACTAGCTTCAAATAATCTACTAAACCTGAATATCTGAGAAACCTAACTCTAGACTGCCCGTGTGGAAAATGGTGGGCACCCAGAGTTTAGGAAGGGAACAATAAACCCCGAGTCAGTCGTGGGACTGGTGTGAGCAACAAAAACAGTTTATCTTTAAAACAAACACAACAGAACTTTAAACATTGAAAACCGCAATGCTTTTGGAAAATGAAACTACCATAAGACCTCCCGCCACACACACAATGCAAACACAGAATTGGAGGAGATTTCTTCTTATGATAGTCAAACATGCTTACTACGCAAAATCATTGGTTATTATTATTAGTGCATAGTGTAGGAAAACATTTCGAAAGTATAATATTAATCTTAGCCAACATACAACCATTATTGTATGCCTACTATAGCTACTATGTTCAATAGCAGGTTACCGCCACATTCCATAGCAGGTTATACAACTAAAACCATACAAGGTTCGTATTGTTTCTTTGGATTTTCCAACAAATGGTCAGGCTAAGGAACTTCCTTCCGCCGCATGGGATCGCCTCTGGCTGGACGTCCCGAGAGACAATTGCTCTCTGCCAACACAAGGCCGGGTTACCCCTGTAACAGGTAACTCACGAATATGCCACCCCCCGGTCCTTTGGGACCTTTATCCGAGGCGCATCGATAAACACACAATCACACAATAAATGAGATCGGAGTTTCCACATAGGTTAAATACCAGGGCTCCATACCTGATACCGCCTTTTTCAAGAAGGAATGACATACCCTAAAGGGCGCGACCCTCATAAACTTGCCGCATATTCCTGTTTCGACCATTTCCGGGTTGTGAGGTCCGAAGAGGTCTCGTCCACAAAGCTACGCTTTGTCACAAAGCCATGCTTTGGGTCAACAGATGATCATAAAGATAAATGATCAATCAAATGATCATATCACAAATGAACAAACGATGATCATCACACAGCAACACTGATCAGCATGTCACATTACCAAATTGGGAGTATATCGCTGATAACCTTCAACTACATAACCTCTGAGCTCGTACGTCTCAGAGAAGGGTGTTAAGCTAAGAGAATAAATTCTCCGCCACCAACAGAAATGTATTTGAAAGAAATCTGCTTTATATCTCAAAGTGTAATGTCAGACATGTAACCATACAAGTCTGTTCCGGGTTCGAACAGAACCGAAGGCACTTCCGAAGAAGCCCTTGCAAATCCGGATAATTTTCTAATCACATCCGGATTTCCCATCACAAAGGGTGCTAAAATCTCTATATCGGGGACCAGTCAATGCAGAGACATTCGACGAGTTGTCCTTTCGTTTTCAAAAATATCCGGTCTTCACCACCGGTCTTCAAATGCTATCCATATACGACGTATCATTATTCGGAACGGGTTATATGACACAAAGGTCCTCTCCCGGCTAATCCGAATAATGAGCGCAATATTTAAAATCATATGGATATTGGGATTTCAATTAAGTCACAACTTATTACCCAAAAATCTTTCTTTTAAATGGATTAAACAAATTACCATTCTTGAATCTTTTTAAACGAAAAGATTCATTTTAACAACCTTCAACGGTTTAAGCAATTTCCACACTTTAATCTTTTAAACAAAAGATTCATTCATAGATTTTCCCAAATTAATTCCCATTTCAATTTGATTAACTCGTTAAATCTTTAAATCAAAGATTTAACTTATTGCTCTCAAAACAATTCCATTTCAATGGTTTAAACAAATCATCGTTTTAAATCTATTAAAAATAAACAGATTCAATTCATAGCTTTCAAAAAGAATTCATTCATAACTTGGAAAACCATTTTTCAATTCAATCTTGAAATTCCTTAAATTAAACTGGAATTTCATTTCTTATATGGAAGCTTTTATCATTGAACAAACAGTTTCATTTTGGAAATCTGATTCATTTATACGAGTTAAGGTTCTTGGGTTATCCAAATTCTCAAGGTTATACTTTTAAAATGGTTTAACTTCATATAAACACATTTATATCATCTTTAATCAAAATTTCCAATCATTGAATTCAATTCTAAATTTTGAATTCAATTTCAATTAAATTATTTAAATTGGAAAACTTTACCAAGTTATTTAAAATAACTTTTATCTTTGGAAACACCTTTTCAAAAGCTTTAACATTTAACCCAAATCCAATTTCAAAATCAATTGAAATTAAAATGTTAATTTCAAAAATATTAAATTTACATCATCGGTGACTTAATCGATTTCCATGTGAAATCCATATTTGTGTGTAAAGGTGTAGTCCAGGGGTTTTCACACAATAGTGCAACCACATCAATCATCGCAGATATATCGATAAGCGGTATAATCGATAACGCTTATCTTCATTCACAGATTCATAGATAAAATAAATTTATCGGTCACAAAGATTCAATATTACAATTCGATGTGGGTTTCGGATAACCAACTGGAATCCGACTCCCTGTCGCATCGAAATTCAAGTGCCGTTTTACGGGTCAAGGGTTTCATATTCACATAGTAATATATCACAGAACTAGAAATTTCAGATCACAACATAAATCAGGATGTATCACAAAGCATCACAAATCGGATAGGACAATCAATTCAAGGCATCACATATAATGCAATCATTCATAAGTAAAGTCACGCATTCAATAATCATTTATAAATAAGATTTATTAATTGTTTCATCCTAATTGATTCAATTTATCTTTAAGTAAATTAATTACTTATGAATTAATTATCAAATTCTGATTAATTAATTACAAATTATTTGATATAAATAAATTTATCAAACACTTTAATTTATTTAAATTATTCTTGATTTATCATATTTATTATATCAACCTTTTAAACAAATTTCATAATTAATTAACCCCTTAATTTATTACAAAAGTAATTACCCAAATTACTTCATTTATAAATCATCTTCACTAATTACATTCTAGTAATTATCATTTATTACTTTCTTAAGTAATTATCTCCCTAATTCAACTAAGTAATTACACTTATCCAATTATCAATTGATTTTCTTAAATTAATTAGACTAAATTAATTAACTTTAAATAAATCAAGATATCCCAAAAATCAATCACAATAAGTGATAATTTCCTAATTACTTTCATTAAGTATTTAAACAATTTATAATTGATTATTTTAAATTAGTAAAATAAAACATTCTTTAATTACTTTATTAATTAAATCATTTTAAACCTTTTATAAAAGAACTTATCAAAAATCAAGTTTAATTATTTGTTTGTAAATAAATTCACTTTTAAATTCAAAGTTTATTGAAACTAAACTTAGAACTGGGTTCAAACTTGCTCACAGATTCAAATTTATTCAAATTGCTTAAATATTTAAATTTTGCAGACAGGTTTACAAAGCCTGTACAAACAAAACTAACCCGAGGCAAGAAAAAAAACGCTTCGAGTCAGACTCTACACTGCTTCGGGTCGAACCCTTCAATGACTCGAGGAAAACTCGAGACAACCCCCTGCTCAAAACCAGACTTCAAAAGAACAAGGAAGTGTACCGTGCACATGCACCACGTCGCTGGCCATCTTCCGGCACCGCTACGACATTGAACACTTCGACAATCGTCTCCAGAACATGCTCCAGTCACCTGAACTCCGCCGTCGTCTCAAAATCGACATCGAGTAAAATAAAAAAGAAACCTGGAATACGCGAAAACTACCTCCCCTCAAAACCTGGCAACGCCTCGTTCGTGACGCCCCGACCACCAAAACTCACGCAACTCCGGCCTTCACTTCGTCATCCACCCAGCCATCATTCCCCAAGACCGTACGCCACTCGATTAACCACAGCGAGAAAACGAACCACCCAATACTCTCGACCCAAAACTAGGTTTCTAGAAATAAACCACTCGCTGCCGCCGCCATGACCAACTGCACCACCACCTACTATTTTTCCTCGCATCTCCGTTCGCTCCTCTACCACCCCTGAGAACTACGACCTCCCCCATCGACGAGATCACCAGTGGCAACTCGAAGTGCACAATTTCGAACAAACTCAACTGCTCTTACATCCCTCCCCTAAAAATCATGATTTAAGCTCCAAAAATCATGTTTTAGTGTAAAGATTCGACTTGCATATCTGGATTCACGAATTTAGAAATTTAAAATTTGAGAAATTTAAAGTTTGGTTCACATTTCTTGATTTCCAGTGATAGTACTAGGTTGTTTAAACTTAAATGAATTTTTAGATTAAAGCTTGTGATAAAACAACCAAGTTGTATTTAAATCTAGTAACCAAATTTTGCTTAGATCAAGAGATTTTGATTTTTTTATAAATCTGGTCTAAAAAGAACAAAAACAAAAAATAAGGATACAGGCATAAACAGAGTTGCATATTCACATCTATATGTACCCAGGAACAACAACATACCTATTTCCCGGATATGAACTCGAAACAAATTTAGATACTTAGGTTTTCAAGAGTGGAAGTTACTCACCTGAAGTTGAAGTGGAGAAGAACAGAGAGGCCAGAGTTGATTGAAGACTGCAGATTTTTTTTTCTCAAGTTTGCTTTTGAACGAACAAGAATATGGAAGTTGATATAAATCAAAATTGTGTACAGGCTGATGAATATAGAATTACAAGATATTTTCTTATTTTTAGAGGCTGATGTCTTGCTTTTGTGCTAGTATTAATTGCCAAGGTACTTTATACCTTTTATATGTTTACTTGTTTTGTATTTAAATGCTTTGTTTACTTGCTTTGACCATGCTGAGATAAATCTCGGCTGATATGATTTGTACCATGCATGCTAAGATATTGGCATTAACTCCTTTGGTACAATCTACATATACTTATCTTTTTTTTCTCTTCTTTTTTATATTGCCTGACCTTGCTTTGTTTCGGCTCTACATGTATATTTTCTTGTTTCCTTTTACAAGCTAATTCATATGTAGATTTATTCACTTGTTTACAAATCTGAATGCATTTTGTTTTCAAGTGGTTCATACATGAATATATATTAGTGTTTGTATTGATTTATTAATATGATATTAAGATATATATGTATTTACTTTGTATCTTATAGCTTATCTTTTTATCTCTATTTATAACTCAAATATTTATTTTAATTCTATCTTTTTAGTTTAAATATTTATCATTAATTTATTTTTAGATTTATCTTTAAACCATTTATTTACAATTTATATTCAAATCAAAATATATACATATACATATATATATTATTTCAAATCTACTCATATATGCTCAAATACCTATATATTCACATATATACACATATATACAATATTTTTAAAGTTTAAATGATTTATACAAAATTTATTTCACAATTTTATTCAAAAATTCAATAAATTATCAATTTAAATTTAATTAAAATTCGGGGTCGTTACATATATACTCAATCGAGACCTCGAGTTTGGATGTTTGTGCCTTGTTGGGTGCAATGGACGTAGAAGACGAAGTAAACCAGATTTTTGTTGTAAGAGAGTACACAGATGTGTTTGAGCCCTTTACAGGACTACCATCGAAACGAGCAATTGAGTTTCAAATAGATCTTATACTTGGAGCTAAACACATAAGTAGACCGCCTAACAGAATGACATCAGCCAAGATGAAGGAGTTAAAAGTGCACTTGGTGGACTTAGAAGGAAAGAATTTTATTAGACTAAATAGTTCGCCTTGGGAAGCGGCCATGGTGTTCGTAAAAAAACTGGACAGGCGTTTAAGATTGTATATTGATTATCGTAAACTGAATAAGAAAACGACAAAGAATCGATATCCTTTTCCAAGAATTGATGATTTATTTGATTAGTTGAGTGGAGTCAAATTATTTTTCCAGTTCGATTTGGCGACAGGGTTCCACCAATTGAGGGTGGTGGAGGACGGTATTCTTTTGACGGCATTTCAAACAAGATATGGTTCATACAAGTGGTTAGTAATGTCATTTGGATTAACTAATGCACTTGCTTTCTTTGTGGACTTGATGAACCGAATTTGTGAGAGCACTTGGATAGGTTTGTGTTGGTGTTCATTGATGACATTTTGATATATTCTAAGAATGAGAGGGATTGTGAGATTCATATTAGAATAATGCGTGGGGCGTTGATGCGGCATCAACTAAAAGTGAAATTTTCGAAGTGTCATTTTTGAAAGTGAGAATTAAGGTTTCTTGGTCGTGTAGTTTCAGAAGAAGGGTTGTCTATGGATCAATCTAAGATTGAATCTGTAAATAATTGGAAAAGACCTGGGACCATGACCGAGATAAGGAGTTTTCTTGGATTAGTTGGCAATTATTAGAGATTCATTAAGATTTCTCTCGGATAACAGCACCCTTGACTAAACTAACCAGAAAGGACGTGAAGTTCATTTGGTCCGGCAAATATAAGGAAGCATTCCTTAGGTTAAAGCATTTGTTGACTAATGTGCCCGTATTACTTGTGCCAGATGGTAATCAAGACTTGGTGGTGTATACAAATGCATGTGGAACATGATTATGAGCTGCATTGATGCAAAGAGGTAAATAGGGGTGTAAAAGGGTCGGGCCAAACGAAGGTGTAACTTAGTCCTGTCTATAAGAGATTTGGATGAACATGGACCGGACAAGCTTTAACTTCGAACATTGTTTGTACGAGTGCGACAATAGATGGATAATGTTCAGACAATAGAAAATATCGAACATTTTCAAACAGACATTTTTTCGTACATTACTTTTTGTCCTAATTTGTATCCTAAATGAAAATCGTACGGACACGAATCGGACACCTTACAGCATCGGACCGAGCTGGACGTCAGACAATCATACAAAATTTACAGCCCTAGAGGTAAAGTGATTGCATACGCTTCTCCACAACTTAGACCACATAAAGTTAGATTTTCGACTCACGATATGGAGTTGGCAGCGGTGATCTTTTCTTTGAAGATGTGGAGACAATACCTTTTGGGAGAAAGATTCAAGTTGTATAAGGATCATAAGTCCTTGCGGTATTTATTCTCTCAGAAGGAGTTGAATATGAGACAACAGAGATGGCTGGAGTTTTTAGTAGCTTATAATTTCGATATCAAGTATACGCCAGGGAAAGGAAATAAAGTTGTTGATGCACTTAGCAGAAAACATCAGAATGTGGTGTTAGCTATGTTGGCAGAATGGAAAGATCTAGAGACGTGTGTGCAGTTAAGATTGGCTACTAGTTCCAGTCAGAATACTGCAATGCTATCTTGTTTAGAAGTTCGACTAGTATTGATTGAGAGGATTGCTTCTAAGTAAAGAGATGATCCAGTTTTAGCTAAATGGATTAGATGATAGAAAGGTGGAACCGAGATTGATTATTTGAAGGATTTTAATCTTGACCAGATGGGTAGTTAAGGAAGAAGGGATGATTTGTGTGTTCCAAATGTTGGTGACCTAAAGAAGAAGTTCTTAAGGAGTGTCATCGATCGAAGTTTACTATTCATCCCAAGGAAACTAAGATGTATCGGGATATGAAGAGAAGTTTCTTCTTAAAAGGTATGAAAAGGGATGTAGGCTTATGGGTAAGGCAGTGTTTGAATTGCTAGCAAGTGAAAGCCGATCATCAGAAGCCAAGTGGAATGCTTCAGCCTTTAGATATACCGGTATGGAAATGGAATTCTATATCTATGGATTTTATTGACGGGTTGTTATGGTCGAATAGGGAAAATGAGAGTATTTGGGTTATAGTGGATAGATTGAACAAGAGTGCACACTTCATTCCCGTTAACTTGACAAGACGACTACTGTGTTAGCTAAGTTGTTTATGAAGAATATTGTTAGACTGCATGGGATTGCTAGTAGTATAGGCAGTAGCAGAGATGCCTTATTCATTAGTGAAGTATAGAAGTGTCTACAAGAAGCGTTAGGTACAAAGTTTAAGATGGATACTACTTACCACCTACAGATGGATGGACAGACAGAGATAGTCAATAAAGTACTTGAAGATTTGTTGAGAACTTGTGTACTAAATTTTGGTGTCTCATAGGATGACCATTTGCACTTAGTTGAGTTTTCCTATAATAATAGTTATTAGACTAGTATAAGAATGGCTCCTTTCAAAGCTTTGTATGAAAGGCCATGCAAATCACCAGCATGTTAGTTAGAGACCGGAGACTGGTTGGTTCTTGGTTCAGATATAGTAAGAGAAGCCATAGAAAAGATTAAGTTAATCTGAGTACGGATGAAGGAAGCTCAGTCTAGGAAGAAAAGTTGCGCGGATAAGAGGCATAAGGATTTAGAGTTCTTAGTTGAGGCCACGTTTTTGTTAAAGTATCGCTGATGAAGATTGTGGTACGATTTGGAATGACAGGAAAATTGGCCCTAAATATGTTGGTCCATTTCCTATTATAGAGAGAATCGAAAAACTTGCTTATAGAACATAGTTACCAAACAGTTTGGCAAGAGTCCATAACATGTTTCATGTTTCTCATTTTAGAAAGTATGTACACGATCCAAAGACTACTATTACTCCGACTGCATTGGAAGATTTAGTAGTGGAACAAGATATGACTTTTGTTAGACAACCAGTGTGAGTTGTGGCAAGAGATGAGAAGAGGCTGAGGAACAAGACAGTCAGATTGGTGAAAGTCTAATGGAGTGATAACGAGAAAGACTGTACTTAGGAGATGGAAGATAGGATTAAAGAGACTTATCCTGCGTTATTCTGATGGTATGCTCAATATTTGTTATACATACCTTTTGCAAGTCAGGTAGGCTAGTATTGTTGTTATGTGATGTTTCAGATGTTTGCATGATTGATATACTTGTTATTATCCTTAACGAAATTTCGAGGATGAAATTATTTAAGGAGGGGAGCCTATAACAATCCTAATTTAGATTAACATTATTCAAGAGATTTAATTAGATAAATTAAATAGAATAATGTGTGGAGTGATAAGGAGATTGAGATTTGATAATTAATTGGGTTAGGCCTTAACTGATTAACTAATAAGATTGTTTAAAAAAATATAATATAGAAGAGAATAAATGAGAGGGGCAAATTAGGAATAGATTTTTGTTTTATCCCTTAAACCCTCAATCTCCCATTTCATTCTCATTTTCACAACACTTAAATTGCAAATCATAAAGCTCGACCATAACTAGGAAGGATTAGAAGAAGAAAGCTAAGGAATTTCAAAAGGAAAGCTAGGAATATCATTCTCCATCAAATCTCAACTTCATTATCCAAATTAAAGTGAATAATAATGAACCATCTCATTTTTATGCTTGTTTGGTTTCAGATCTGATTGGTTTTGATTCGTTGATGATGTTATGATGTGCCATGTTAGATTTTACCATTTTTTGGTTAAATAACGAATTATTGGAATGTTTATGAAATCATTATGATAGGTTTATGGTCAAAACCTTAGTTTATGATCTCCAAATGATTTGGCTTTTGGATATGTTGTGTAAAACATAATTTTGGAGATGATTTTTTAATTTCATAATTTCCAAATTAATTGGAATATTTTATGAATTTCCAAAGAAAGAAAGAAAGGGAACTTATTTCGAGTTTAATTATTAAAAATAATTAAATAAAGATTTTGGTCTCGAATTTTTATATGTTAAAGAATATATTAATTCTGATTTTTAGTGAATTTTGGGGATTTTCCCATGTAATTATGTTTTATTATGAATTTACAAAGCTAGAAAAGCTTATAAATATTATTAAATAATTAAAGATTATTTAATGGGTGCGAAATTATTTTGGGAAAGAAAATGAGTTCGCAGCAATTTTATGAAAAAAAGAAATTTGGTATAGTTGTTTTTAAGCAATAAAAAATTGACAAGGATTAAGGGTTGGTGAAAAGTAATTGTTTTTAATAGCAATAAAATAGTTTTTATTATAATTATGATTTTCTATGTTACCAATATCAATGTCGAACCCCAGCAACATTTGCATGAACTGATGCATACGATATCAACTATATCAGTATGGAATGAATCTGTTCAGATTAATGTCATATATGGCATTAAATCAATGTCGATACGGTTATCTCATAACATATCAAAGCAATGTCGACCGCCCTTGTTTCTTTGTTTTAAAATCTATAACATACGGCATTGATGCCGCAAGTTTTCACCATGGTTTTAAATAATGCCGCATGCTTCCTATTTAACGCCATAGCTTAAGGAAGCAATACCGCAAGTAGTAGTTCCGACATTATTATTGTAATGACATAGTAGCCCAGTTTTATGAACTCAATGTCAACTGTTTTACAATATTGATGTCAGAAGTCATCAATGTCGACCTTACTGTTTTAAAGCACCTGATACCAAAGGATTTTATGATATTGATGCTGCATGTCATCAATGTCGGCTTCTATGTATTTTATATATAAAAGGCTATATTTAATAGGCTCAACGACCTATAAATTTCTATGTTACAACAACATTGATTTCGACATTATAGCCTTATATTTTTATAAAGTAAGAATTACTTTTAAAAGCTTTATTATGAAGGGATGCGACACCCATGTTGGCCATATTAATGCCTTAAATTTTCATTGATGAGCATATTCTAATTTATGGCATTATGTCCTATAATGAAGAGGTGTGACGTCCTCATATTAATAGTGACAGTATACATGGCAATATTAAAATCGATTATAAATTAGCATAAGAAACTGGTAAAGTAAAGGGCTATATTTTCCTTGTTTTGAATATGAATTAAAGGTATTAAACAAATATAATGATAAATGTTTTCAAGGAATAAGTTATTGTTAGCCCAAGTTTTGATATGAATTACCAAAGAGGGTTATTACTTAAGATTATGTAATTATAAGATGCTAATTGATTGAACATATTCGAACGATGGATGTTATATGTTCTTGTTATTATTTGATCAGTTATTTCGCATGATTATTGTTGTCATACTCACATCATTATGGCCCATAACTACATTTTTGGATATTTAAGGGCAGAATAACCAGTTAGGTTAATTCATTAGTGTGTATAACCATAATTAACTCTGAGTGAGTAGGATTGCATTCAAGAGATCAGGTAGAACAGAAGTGTTAGGATGTTCAGTACTGATAAAAAAAGTGATGATATGAGATATGGTATTGGAAGGGTCCAACAGGTTCATCGTCATCCCATGAAAGCTATGGCTTGAGTGATGTTATTGGAGTTATCCAATAGGTTCCCAGTGATCCCATGAAAACTATGGTTTGAAAGTATGGTATTGGAAGAATCCAATAGGTTCATAGTTATCCCATGAAAACCATGATTTGAGAGATGTTATTGGAGAATTATAATGGTTCATAATGATCCTATGAAAACTATGATTCAGGACAGGTAGTCCCTATGAATTTTGATAGGTTATTAGTTAGCTCATGAAAACTAATAGGCTCATAGTGACCTTAGAAGAACTATGAGTTGAGACAGATAGTTAGTTTTGTGAGAATATGAGAACTTAGGGTAGATAAAACCCTAAGTTGATAGATGAGTCAGACTTACCCTATTGCATACTTGCATATGATTTTGTTATTATATTTTAACCATTGTGGATGTAGAAGCACAATATATGGTTGATATGCTGATTACAGTGAGGGGAAAACACGTTCCGCTCAGCAGCGTGGTCTAATTAGATATTTATTTGGTTCGAGATGGTAAGTTATTATTCACACCGGACTATTTATCTAAACCAAAGTTTTTCTTTTCCTCATAAACTCTCGAGTACTCATTTGAGTAGGTCAGGAGTAAGGGATTTCAGGTTTCCAGTTAAACAAATAAGCTTTCGAAGACATGCAGGAGGCAAGCTAGCTATATTAGGAGTTTTATTTAATCTGCTGTGTAGTTCATTTTTTTGAATGTAATGACAGAGATTATAATTGTCAAGTAGTAGTGACTCTGATCAACCAAAGGACATCTTCATATGTCGCTCTTGAAGTATTTTGTAATAATTATATTCTCTCTGAACGTGGGGTTGAATAGGATTATGTAATGAATATGAAATCTTATTTTTGAAATGAAATATGAAAGTTTATTACTTGTGTTTGAAAAGTTTTATATTCATGTGCTTCTGATTATTGATATAATTAACATAGCCGCATTTGTCACTGGAAATTAATACTATGGATGACCGCAACGTCTGTAGCACTTAGTTTCAGACCTTAAAATAAGGGATGTTACAGTAATGCTCCTTCATGTTGGTGGGAAGCGGGCAAGAAACTGATACTTGGGCCATATATGATTAGAGAAACTTCAGAAAAGATTGGGATCATTCAACAATGAATGAAAGCCACTCAGGATCGACAGAGGAGCTACGCTGATAAAAGTATTAGAGATTTGTAATTTTCTGTTGAGGATATGATTTTTGTGAAGGTATCTCCTTTGAAGAATGTTGTTCGATTCGATAATAAGAGGAAGTTGGCACCAAAATTCTTAGGTCCTTTTTCGATAATAAAAAGGATTAGGAAGTTAGCATATAGGGTTGACTTTCCACAGAAGATGTCGGGCGTGCACAATGTCTTTTATGTGTCATATTTACGAAAATTTGTGCATGACTCAGGCGTGACGATTACACCGGATAAACTTGAAGATGTTAAGGTAGAACCAGAAATTTCAAGATCTCATAGGCCGGTTCATATTGTTGAACAAAATACGAAACAACTTCGGAGAAAGTCAGTGAAACTAGTAAAGGTACAATGGACGAAAATGATGATGATTGTACGTGGGAAATTGAGGAGAGCATGAGGACTATGTGTCCAGAAATGGTAAGATACATCGTTTATCGTATCTACTTTCACTATTGTATATCACGTTTGATAGGTTCGTATTACTAATGCTAGGGAAGGTTCACTATTGGTTGCATGATTGCTTATTTGATATGGTTAATAGTTACAAATGGTTGTTAGGCATGCAGAGTAACATTGGTTGCTTATTTCTTGGCTTGTTTAGGGATTTCGGGGGCGAAATTCCTAAAGGGGGAGAATGTAACGATCCGTATTTTACATATCGGAGAATTGTAAAATATTTTTATTTTATGCATATGAGTCGTATGATCCTGTACATATTCCTAACTTATCTATCAATAAACATAAGGAAGGGATTTGATTTAATTCAGATCTAATTAAAATGTATTGTACTAAGTGTATCTGTTCTGTGTTTATTATGCTTATTCCTGAAACCAGGCTCCGATACCAAACTGTAACGCCCCACTCTGAGACCCACTGTAACAAAGAGTATTACGGGAGTAATACTGTCTGTTAAAGCGGAGAATAGAGTATAGTGGAAGCGACTATTTGTAATCAAGCTATAACTATCTACTGAATACGTCGAAAGGATGGTATCTATATATTTTTTTCAAGTGGTTCAACATATTCGGTAAATACATATAATGAAATTACAAATGGCTAAAGATCTATCAGGACAAAGCATAATAATAATAAATGATAAAACATCACAGAACAGAATCACATAACAGATATAAAATCCTAAAACAATACATCGTCAATACAGATCCAAATACTATAAGTCGGTACAAAGCCACTGCCCACACATGTGGGTCAAAAATATGTACATATCAAAGTCTGAATAATAACAGAGTAGCGGAATAGTGGACAAATAAAAGCGCTATCTATCAGCATAGCAGATAATGTCCAAGCGGAAGCACAAAAGCTAAGTCCAGAGACCTAACCTGAAACAACTCGGTCTGACCCGAGCGAAAACACTCGGGTCAGGCTAGCTAAACAATCAGTAATAACTGAGATATATAATAATGCGGTACATAAATAAAACAGTACTTTTCCTAAGAGAAGAGTATTTTGGACCACATGAATATAATGACGGTCCCTAATCATCAATCAACAGTAAAAATCTCCAAAGAGAATATCAGCACCAAAGTGATGAATAAATAAAATCGCCTCATATCATCGGCGTAGCCAAAGCTATATAAAGTTGCCCATAGGCAATAATCCCAAGGTGACCAGAGTCTGTAATCAATGCCCAAGCAAAGATCGATGCTCCAAAGAGCAATGGGGATATACTGAAAAGTCAATGAAATCAAACACTGAAAAGCAGTGTCTAGAGACACTGTGAATCCACAAGGTAATCGCACTTACATCGTATGGTTCCATAGAACCAACACCGAATGGCGGTACTCGAATGAATATAAAAAATCATCAGATAATACAAGTATAGCACGTGCACCGACCGGAGTCGTTATTGCCAAGTACTGTAGAGTTGTGATCGATCACTCGCACATATGCGGAATGCACGAGACGGCAAGATCCTTCCCAGAAGGATAAAGGCCCAAAGGCGCATGCCGAAAAATAAACTGCTCCAAAGAGCAGGTGTCCAGAGACGGTTGCCCAGAGGCGTGGTGACCCAGAGGTCCAGTACTGGCCGCCTAGAGGCTATTGTGTCACAAACTTCTTAGAGAGGAACCCGTAAAGTGTTAACAATGAGTCCCATACCCCACGTTCGCACTAAACGGTTTACTAACCAATAGCAAGCTCACACTCCAAACCATAAAAAGTCCACCTCGTATCATCGGTAAACTAGACCCAAAGGTCAAAACGATCAATCGAATAGGTATGGGATTAACCGGAAAGAAAATACACACGGTTCCATAGGCCGAAGATTTCCTAACCGTTTAAGCACCTTTCCACTTCGCTCGACGTGCTAAAAAGTGAGTGTGAGGTTTTTATTATAGAAAATAATGGTGCGAAACGGATTTATAATTGATTTTGAAATCACTTTAAAACGGCTTTTGAAAACTCTCCTATTATGGAGTAATTAATTTAATAATTAAAAATAATATTATATAATAATTTTGAAAGCCATTTAGGAGTGAAAAATCTTTTGAAAATAATTCATAAAACCCGTGTACAAAATCTAGAGACAAATCTCAAAGAAATCAATAAAACCGGAAAATCACTGAAAAATATTCTAAGTGTTTGTAAACATTCAAAAAAAATAGCTGCGAACCCAAGTTCGGCAATTTATTTGGACCAGCAAACTGTGTCCAAATGTCATGAAAATTTGCAGGCATGTATTCCAACATCCCTACTTTAAGATGCAAAAAGAATTTCTGGATTCCGAGTTGAGACAAAGTGGCAGCGACATCTCAAAGTTGGACCCAGAAAAAGATTCATACTGTTTGCCAACAGCGACCAGAGTTCAACTTCGACACAAAATTCGAAGTACCAAACTAAATCCGATGTTGCCCAAACTTTCCAGAGATGGAGTTCGAAACTCCACCTTTCCAACGAGACTGAAAACGTCGAATTCCGACTTTGGATGCGATCATGGTGGCATCGCGAAGTGGAGGTAAAAGAAATCTGGAAACAGGATTTATTATTATTATTATTATTTTTTCAGGCCCCAGCCCGCCTGGGCTGGGAAAGCCCCAGCCCACGCGGGCTGGGGTTCTCCAGGCCCCAGCCCGCCTGGGCTGGGGAGGCCCCAGCCCACGCGGGCTGGTGTTCTTCGGGTCCCCAGCCCGCTTGGGCTGGGGAAGGCCCCAACCCACGCGGGCTGGGGTCTTCGGGTCCCCAGCCCGCCTGGGCTGGGGAATGCCCCAGCCCATGCGAGCTGGGTGTAGTTCCCCCCCCCCCCCAGCCCGCCTGGGCTGGGGAGCCCCAGCCAATGCGGGCTGGGTGTAGTTCCCCCCTCCCAGCCCGCTTGGGCTGGGGAGCCCCAGCCCAAGCGGGCTGGTGTGTAGTTCTTCCCCAGCCCACCTGGGCTGGGGAGCCCCAGCCCAAGCGGGCTAGGGTGTGGTTCTGCCCCCAGCCCAGGTGGGCTGGGGTGTGCAGCAGCCTGGGTGCAGCCCAGGCCTGCCCTAGTGCACCCAGATCACTGTTTCAGCCTGTTTTCAGGCTGAAACATTCCAGCCAGCATAATTTGTTGATTTTGGTGGTTTATGGGTGTATTTTTTCAAGTTTTTGGCATCAATTTTCACCAATATTATAACTAGCAATAATCACTAATGAATAGTGATTACCTCTACCAATCAAGCAAATAAGCAAACACTTCAAGTGAAACTTTCCAAAGCAAAGAGGATGCAGATTAGAGAGCTTCAAAATTAAAAAGAGAACAAAACCAAGGATTACAAAGAGATTTCAAAAATTAAAATAAAGATTAGAAGGTGATTAGGCCTAGGATTGCATTACCTTACTAGGATTAAACAAGTTTAGCTATGTAGAGAAGGAGATGGATCTTCTACCAAAGGGAGGCCATTAGTTTGAGTTAGATCTAAGTTTAGAAATTATGAAGAGGAGGGTTAGGGTTTAGGGAATGGTTTAAGATATTATTTAGAAGTGGGTAGGCTAATGGGTTTGTTATGAGGGTTTTACAACCCAATAAGGCTTAGTTCAATTACTTAAGTGCATATGTAAATTTAAAAATTTTCTAAGTCCAACTATGTTTGATGTTATTATTATTTTTTTCTAATGTTATCATGTGAACAAAAATCCTAACTAGCAACCTAGTTTTAATCAAAACCATATAATTGTCTCATTAGCCAATTAAACCCATTATCACATTTAAAAATTCCCCTTTTAAATATTAAATTCCAAAAATATTAATTTCCCCATTTTAAACCCAAAATACTTTAATTTGCAAACCAATTGCAAATTAAAATTCCCAAATTTTTGTTTAGCTCCCTTTTCAACTTAAAATCATAATTTTAATTTATTATTCGGTAATTGCAATCTCAGGGTTGTTACAGACTCCCTTCCTTAAGAAAATTGCGTCCCCGCAATTTCCTTAAATATAGAAGTCGTCTATAACATCTAATCCACAAAGGAATACAGAGGATAAAATATAGATGCTCACCCATGCCGGAAGATGGAAGAAAACCAGGATAAGTATGCTCGATAAATTCTCTGGTCTCCCAAGTGCAGTCCTTAGGATTAGACGACCACTGAATCTTCACAAGCGGAACCTCTTTGTTTCGAAGACGTCTGATCTCCGAATCAAGCACACGAAGAGGTTGCTGCTCTATAGATAGATCGGGTGAGATCTCCAAATCGGGCACGATATGAGGCTCGATAATAGAATCAGGGTCGCGCACACACTTGCGAAGCTGAGAAACATGGAACACATCATGTATTCCAGAGAAATGAGCAGGTAGAGCCACACGATAAGCAACGGGGCCGATGCGTTCCGTAATAGGAAATGGTCCGACATAGCGAGGAGCCAACTTCCCTGTAGAGCTGAAACGCACAACCCCCTTCATGGGAGATATCCGAATAAAGACATGATCACCAATGGAGAACTCAAGAGGCTTCCTACGGTTGTCCGCGTAGGATTTCTGGCGGTCATGTGCCTCTTTCATTCTCTGACGGATAAGAATAATCTTCTCAGAAGATTCCCGAACTGAATCTGGACCAAGAAGGAGCTTCTCGCCAGATTCTAACCAACAAGCAAGAGAGCGACATGGCCTTCCGTAGAGAGCCTCGAAAGGTGCCATGCCGATACTAGACTGAAAGCTGTTGTTGTAGGAGAACTCTACAAGCGGTAAGTGATCCTCCCAACTACCTCCGAAATCCAGAATACAACAGCGCAAAAGATCCTCCAAAACACGATTCACCCTCTCCGTCTGACCGTCGGTCTGAGGATGATAAGCAGTCGAGAGATTCAGCTTTGAGCCCAAAGCTGACTGTAGGCACTTCCAGAAGTGACTAGTAAAGATAGTGTCTCGATCACAGACGATAGAGCTAGGAATGCCATGAAGTCGAACGACTTCCTTCACATAAAACTTGGCAAGCTGAGGAGCAGTCCGAGTGGACTTAATAGGAATGAAATGAGCTAATTTGGTCAAGCGATCGACGATGACCCAAATAGAAGTATGGCCTGACCTCGATCGAGGCAGACCGTCAATAAAATCTATGGATATCTGATCCCATTTCCACAATGGAATCTCTAGCGGCTGAAGAAGACGGGATGGACGCTGGTGCTCAACTTTGATCTATTGACAAGTCATGCAACGGCTTACATAACTTGCAACATCACTCTTCATGCCTTCCCAATAATATACCCGACACATATCGGCATACATCTTGCTCGAACCGGGATGGATGGTGTACTTAGTGCGATGACACTCGTCCAGAATGTCATGCCTAAGTGATAAATCAGATGGTACCAAAATACGGTTCTTCCTACGAAGATACCGATGAGAATCAATAGAATAATCCAATAATGTCTCATCACTGGATTTCGACTCAAGGAGATGAATATATCGCAACAAGTCTGGATCCTGCCGCTGAGCATGGGCAATGCGATCCAATAGAATAGGTCGAGCTTCCATGCTGAATAACAAGATCTGAGGATCAGAAGACGGAGCTCGATTTCGAATATCACACATAGAAAGAGTCTCAAGAATATCCCACTCGACTATCATCATAGAAACTACTGCCGAGTGTTTGCGACTAAGTGCATCAGCCACACGATTACCCTTGCCAGGGGTATACTGAATGTCTAAGTCATATGAGGCGAGAAACTCGAGCCATCGCTGCTGCCTCATATTGAGATCCTTCTGACTGAATAAATACTTCAGAGACTTGTGATCGGTGTAAATAGTGAAGCGTTCGCCTAATAGAAAGTGACGCCACGTCTTCAAGGCAAAGACGATAGCAGCTAACTCAAGATCATGGGTAGGATAGCGAACCTCATTCGGACGTAGTTGCCTGGAAGCATAAGCAACTATCTGATCCTTCTGCATAAGCACAGCACCAAGGCTGCTACCACAAGCGTCGATGTAAACAACAAGATCCTGGTTACTCTCAGGTACCACAAGGATAGGAGCATGAGTGAGAAGTTCCTTCAATCGCTGGAAAGAAACTTCACACTTATCAGACCAAATAAAGCGAACCCCGTTACGAGTCAGAGTCATGAGGGGAAGTGCAACACGAGAGAAATCCTTGATAAATCGACGGTAATAACCCGCCAGACCAAGGAAGCTGCGAATATCATGAACGTTCTCGGGCTGCTTCCAATTCTGAATAGCTTCGATCTTGGTAGGATCGACAGAAATCCCCTCAGATGATACAATATGGCCCAAGAACTTGACCTTGCTCTCCCAAAAAATGGCACTTGGAGAGCTTGGCCTTAAGCTGATGCTGACGAAGAGTATCCAAGACGATCCGCAAATGATGAGCATACTCTGCCTCGGATCTAGAATAAATAAGAATATCGTCGATGAAAACCAGAACGAATCTATCGATGTATTCCCGGAATACTCGATTCATAAGGTCGACGAAGAAAGCCGGAGCGTTCGTCAAGCCGAACGGCATGACCAACCACTCAAAAGAACCATAACGAGTGCAAAATGCTGTAAGAGTAATGCTGTCTTCGGCGACTCATAGCTGATGGAATCCGGTGGCAAGGTCGAGCTGAGAGAAGACCTTCGCACCGCTCAACTGATCAAACATATCGTCTATCTGTGGCAATGGATAACGATTTCTGATGGTCAACTCATTAAGCTTGCGATAGTCAATGCAAAGCCTAAGAGAGCCATCGGGCTTCTTAACGAAGACCACAGCAACACCCCATGGCGAAGAACTGGACCGAATGAACTGCTTCACCTCAAGCTCCACTAACTGCTTCCTGAGTTCCTCATTCTCTTTTGTAGACATCCTCGTGGGAGGACGCCCAACTGGGTGGGAGCCTGGAATGAGATCAATGCGGAACTCAATGGCCCGCTTTGGCGGTAGGCCTGATACTGGCTCGAATATATCGGGGAAATCCCGAACAACAGGAATACGAGATATGTCCACATCCTCATCTCGTGAATCAAGAGCAAATAAAGTAATATCAGAAATCCCAACATCCTGAAGAGCAATAGCTAACGGAGCGGACGAGTCAGGATGACAAAGAAATAATATCCGCTCCGAACAAATGATTTTGGCGTCGTACTAAGCGAGCCAATCCATGCCAAGAATCATGTCAAAGCCCAAATACTCCATAACGTGCAGATTCGCACGGAAAGAAAATCCACAAAGATCAATATCTATATCCTCACAAAGCAAGCTAAGGGTGTGGATCCGCCGATGGGATTCATAATCCTTAGTGAAGAAACCAAACAAGTAACATCCAAAGATAAAGTATCAACTAGTTCCTTTGATACAAATGAGTGAGAGGCACCCGTATCAAAAAGAACTCTAATAGATCTACCATGAAATAAAATAGAGCCTTCAAGAACGGAAGGATGTGTACCTTTAGGCTGAGCAGAAGTGGTAGGAGCCTTGGCAGCATTAAGCCTGCCAGGCTTGGCACTAGCTGGAGCAATAGGACAAGCAGAGATCCTGTGTCCCTCCTTCTTGCAAAAGGTGCAATAGAGAGGTTTGGGACACTCTCGAATAAAGTGATCTGGAGAACCACAGTTGAAGCATTTATTCGGAGGACGTGTCCCACTAGGATGAGCAGGAGTCTGGGACTGAGGACGAGTCTGAGGCTGAGTCTGAACGGTGGAACTGCCAGTCTTCTTCTTCTTGTGCTGAAAAGAAGAGCCAGACTTGCCAAGAGGAAACCTCTTCTTGGTGGGGTTTGTGGAACCCACCCCACCATCATCACTATGCTCCATCTCGACAGACTCAAGATGTAGAGCTGCATCGACTAGCTTCTCGAATGAGAGCTCAAGCTGTAGCATAAGCTGCCTCTTCAGATATTTCTTCAAGCCCTCAACAAATTTGAGGTTCCTCTTATAAGGAGTATCAATAAACTCAAGGCCGTACTTGGACAGGGCCTCGAAGGAAGAGACATAATCGGATACGGAGGACTTCCCCTGCTTGAGATCAAGAAAGCGGCGAGCAAGGGAGTTCTTCTCTGACTCTGGGATGAATTTGAGCTCAAATCTCTTACGAAACTGAGCCCAAGTAAGTGTGGTCTCATCGATCTCGGTAATAAGGAGTTCGTACCAATCCAGGGCACGACTCTGAAGCTGACTGGAAGCAATAAGAACACGGTCATGATCTGGGATATCCATACGAGTGAAAATGCGCTCGCATATCCGAATCCAAGCCTGGACCTCTAAGACATTCTCGGAGCCACTGAACGGCTTCCCTCCGAGATGGGTAAAATCACTGCAGAGACGCGCAAAAGCAAACTTGCGCGGAGCATCAGCAACTGGGGCTGGAGACTGAGAATTCCGAACCAGCTCCATGATCTGGTCGATGGTCATGAACACGCCCTCTGGATGACTGTTGCTGGACTGCCCAGCATCACTGGTCTGACGTGTGGTTCTCCCTCTTCCCCTTCCAGACATACTGAAAGTCAAACGGGAATTAGAGTTAGACATGATTCAATGATAGATAATTAATTAAGGAATACTACGGAATATAACGGATTCCTATACATATTCCTAACTTTATCTATCAATAAACATAAGGAAGGGATTTGATTTAATTCGGATCTAATTAAAATGTATTGTATTAAGTGTATCTGTTCTGTGTTTATTATGCTTATTCCTGAAACCAGGCTCCGATACCAAACTGTAACGCCCCACTCCGAGACCCACTGTAACAAAGAGTATTATGGGAGTAATACTGTCTGTTAAAGCGGAGAATAGAGTATAGTGGAAGCGACCATTTGAAATCAAGCTATAACTATCTACTGAATACGTCGAAAGGATGGTATCTATATTTTTTTTTCAAGTGGTTCGACATATTCGGTAAATACTTATAACGAAATTACAAATGGCTAAAGATCTATCAGGACAAAGCATAATAATAATAAATGATAAAACATCACAGAACAGAATCACATAACAGATATAAAATCCCAGAACAATACATCGTCAATACAGATCCAAATACTATAAGTAGGTACAAAGCCACTGCCCACACATGTGGGTCAAAAATATGTACATATCAAAGTCTGAATAATAACAGAGTAGCGGAATAGTGGACAAATAAAAGCGCTATCTATCAGCATAGCAGATAATGTCCAAGCGGAAGCACATAAGCTAAGTCCAGAGACCTAACCTGAAACAACTCGGTCTGACCCGAGCGAAAACACTCGGGTCAGGCTAGCTAAACAATCAGTAATAACTGAGATATATAATAATGCAGTACATAAATAAAACAGTACTTTTCCTAAGAGAAGAGTATTTTGGACCACATGAATATAATGACGGTCCCTAATCATCAATCAACAGTAAAAATCTCCAAAGAGAATATCAGCACCAAAGTGATGAATAAATAAAATCGCCTCATATCATCGGCGTAGCCAAAGCTATATAAAGTTGCCCATAGGCAATAATCCCAAGAGTGACCAGAGTCTGTAATCAATGCCCAAGCAAAGATCGATGCTCCAAAGAGCAATGGGGATATACTGAAAAGTCAATGAAATCAAACACTGAAAAGAAGTGTCCAGAGACACTGTGAATCCACAAGGTAATCGCACTTACATCGTATGGTTCCATAGAACCAACACCGAATGGCGGTACTCAAATGAATATAAAAAAATCATCAGATAATACAAGTATAGCACGTGCACCGACCGGAGTCGTTATTGCCAAGTACTGTAGAGTTGTGATCGATCACTCGCACAGATGCGGAACGCGCGAGACGGCAAGATCCTTCCTAGAAGGATAAAGGCCCAGAGGCGCATGCCGAAAAATAAACTACTCCAAAGAGCAGGTGTCCAGAGACGGTTGCCCAGAGGCGTGGTGACCCAGAGGTCCAGTACTGGCCGCCTAGAGGCTATTGTGTCACAAACTTCTTGGAGAGGAACCCGTAAAGTATTAACAATGAGTCACATACCCCACGTTCGCACTAAACGGTTTACTAACCAATAGCAAGCTCACACTCCAAACCATAAAAAGTCCACCTCGTATCATCAGTAAACTAGACCCAAAGGTCAAAACGATCAATCGAATAGGTCTGGGATTAACCGGAAAGAAAATACACACGGTTCCATAGGCCGGAGATTTCCTAACCGTTTAAGCACCTTTCCACTTCGCTCGACGTGCTAAAAGTGAGTGTGAGGTTTTTATTATAGAAAATAATGGTGCGAAACGGATTTATAATTGATTTTGAAATCACTTTAAAACGGCTTTTGAAAACTCTCCTATTATGGAGTAATTAATTTAATAATTAAAAATAATATTATATAATAATTTCGAAAGCCATTTAGGAGTGAAAAATCTTTTGAAAATAATTCATAAAACCCGTGTACAAAATCTAGAGACAAATCTCAAAGAAATCAATAAAACCATAAAATCACTGAAAAATATTCCAAGTGTTTGCAAACATTCAAAAAAACAGCTGCGAACCCAAGTTCGGCAATTTATTTGGACCAGCAAACTGTGTCCAAATGTCATGAAAATTTGCAAGCATGTAGTCCAACATCCCTACTTTAAGATGCAAAAAGAATTTCTGGATTCCGAGTTGAGACGAAGTGGCAGCGACATCTCAAAGTTGGTCCCAGAAAAAGATTCATACTGTTTACCAACAGCGACCAGAGTTCAACTTCGACACGAAATTCGAAGTACCAAACGAACTCCGATGTTGCCCAAACTTTCCAGAGATGGATTTCGAAACTCCACCTTTCCAACGAGACCAAAAACGTCGAATTCCGACTTCGGATGCGATCATGGTGGCATCGCAAAGTGGAGGTAAAAGAAATCTGGAAATAGGATTTATTATTATTATTATTATTATTTTTCAGGCCCCAGCACGTCTGGGCTGGGGAAGCCTCAGCCCACGCGGGCTGGGGTTCTCTAGGCCCCAGCCCGTCTGGGCTGGGAAGGCCCCAGCCCAATCGGGCTGGGGTTCTTCGGGTCCCCAGCCCGCCTGGGCTGGGGAAGGCCCCAGCCAACACGGGCTGGGGTCTTCGGGTCCCCAGCCCGCCTGGGCTGGGGAAGGCCCAGCCCTCCTGGGCTGGGGAAGGCCCCAGCCCACGCGGGCTGGGGTCTTCGGGTCCCCAGCCCGCCTGGGCTGGGGAATGCCCCAGCCCATGCGGGCTGGGTGTAGTCCCCCCCCAACCCGCCTGGGCTGGGGTGTGCTTCCCCCCCCAGCACGCCTGGGCTAAGGAGCCCCAGCCCAAGCGGGCTGGGGTGTGCAGCAGCCTGGGTGCAGCCCAGGCCTGCCCTGGTGCACCCAGATCACTGTTTCAGCCTGTTTTCAGGCTGAAACATTCCAGCCAGCATAATTTGTTGATTTTGGTGGTTTAGGGGTGTTTTTTTTCAAGTTTTTGGCATCAAATTTCACCAATATTATAACTAGCAATAATCACTAATGAATAGTAATTATCTCTACCAATCAAGCAAATAAGCAAACACTTCAAGTGCAACTTTCCAAAGCAAAAAGGATGCGAATTAGAGAGCTTCAAAATTAAAAAGAGAACAAAACCAAGGATTACAAAGAGATTTCAAAAATTAAAATAAAGATTAGAAGGTGATTAGGCCTAGGATTGCATTACCTTGCTAGGATTAAACAAGTTTAGCTATGTAGAGAAGGAGATGGATCTTTTACCAAAGGGAGGCCATTAGTTTGAGTTAGATCTAAGTTTAGAAATTATGAAGAGGAGGGTTAGGGTTTAGGGAATGGTTTAAGATATTATATAGAAGTGGGTAGGCTAATGGGTTTGTTATGAGGGTTTTACAACCCAATAAGGCTTAGTTCAATTACTTAAGTGCATATGTAAATTTAAAAAATTTCTAAGTCCAACTATGTTTGATGTTATTTTTTTTTCTTCTAATGTTATCATGTGAACAAAAATCCTAAGTAGCAACCTAGTTTTAATCAAAACCATATAATTGTCTCATTAGCCAATTAAACCCATTATCACATTTAAAAATTCCCTTTTTAAATATTAAATTCCAAAAATATTAATTTCCCCATTTTAAACCCAAAATACTTTAATTTGCAAACCAATTGCAAATTTAAATTCCCAAATTTTTGTTTAGCTCCCTTTTCAACTTAAAATCATAATTTTAATTTATTATTCGGTAATTGCAATCTCAGAGTTGTTACACATTAACCCTAATTTCATCCAAAATCACACAAATTACTCTCTAAACCTACCAAATCACTAATTAGAGAGAAGACTATTAAATAGAAGTTAAAAATCATCATTTTGGTTGATTTTCATTACTTTCTATTGCTATTACATTGGATCTAGGCGAGAATTGATTTATTTCGATAATTGGTGAGTGGTTTATGCCTTCACACTATCCTATACATGTTTATATTGTAGAATCATAAGTTTTGACATGATTTTCAGCCTAAAACCTATTCTAACTTTAATTACATGTTATCATATGCTTATGACCTAAATTTGTGAATCTTTGAAATGGTTTTCAAAAATGATTTAGTAATTCTCCTTATCCATACTAGTATAAAACGCACGTACGTGCATCTAATAGTTGGAGATATTTAGGTGGTGTTTGGTTTAAAAATGAATTTTATGTTTTCGGTTTTCAATATGTATTTCAAATATGAGAAAAAATGGAGGGACGACGGAAGGGACGAAAGAACGATGGATGAGAGGACGAAGGGGATAGAGTGATGACGGAAGAATGGATTGTTTTATGTGCTTGTGTTATTTTCCAAAACGTGGAAAATAAAATAAAGTTGTTTTCTATTTTGTATGTTAACTTCGTTTTCTAAATTGATCGTATTCGACAATATAAATGCGTCGTGTGCATTTTTGTATGGACGAAAGCCAAAAACTAAAAATAACAAACCAAACACTACCTTAATTTTTATTTAAAAAAATAAGTTAATCGACGGATGTGTGCTATAATTGCAAAACCTTTGGTAGTCACAACACTTTTATTTCTAGAAATTTTATTGATGGCGTTGATGGCAAATTGGTAGCAAAATTCCGGTGACGAATGATGAAAAAGGGAATGGTGGTTGAGGTTGCAAACCTATGGTGAGATTCCTTTGATGGATGATGGTATTTTTGGAATTTCAAAAAGACACCGTAGAAATCTATTCATTGAATTATCTTTATTAATAGTAGAGATTTATATGCGCACGTAATATGTGGATTTAGTTTAGAATTGGTTTGTTTATCACATTCTTGTGTATTGTTTGTATGAATGGATGTATATGCATGCTATTATATGCTTGTGTGTTGTGTTTTGATGTTGTTTGCTAGTGTTTTGGATGCTTAGGAAGATAGGTTGGTGAATTTGACAAATCGGAGGCAAAGTTGGTCGAAATTGGACGAAACTTGGAGGAGAGGCTCTGGAGCATGGGAGGAGCCAGCAGTATAATGTGCACCTGAAGAATTGATAAGGACTCAACCCGGCACCATGTTGAAGAGTCGGTATTGAGTTATTTTGAAGGCTCAAATGGATCGGTCAGCACAATGGATGGGTAGAGCATGGCTAATGGAGGTTGTCCATAGCAAGATGTAGGGATTTGGCTATGTATTAGATATTATGCAGAGTTGTTTCTAGAACTTGGAGTTAAATGCTTTAGATTGGGGGTCAAGTTGTTTTGATGAATAGGTTGGGGTCTAAAGCACTTGAGAAGAAAGTACTAAAGGCATAGTGATTTACTTTGTCAAAATTAGCTAAGTAAATGACTTTGTGGCGAGCCATTTTGGTAAACGTGTAGGGGTCAGGCTTATACAAGGAGGAAGTAGGGGATTTTGTATATCATGCTGGAGGTGTTGGCTCATTCGCTTGAGGATTGGATAGTGATGTAACAACTTGATGAAAGCTTTATATCTTCGGTTGGTGGCTCGTGAAGGGAGTAGATACCAAAGATTGCGGCTCGATAAAGGAGGGAGCCATGGAATGAGAACGTGAAGGGTTCCGAATAATGGAAACTGGATTGAGCAAAGGAAGGGCTTAGATCCGAATGACGCAAAGGAGGACTCGGATGTATGTGATAATGATGTAGCACGAGATAAAGGTAAGCGACTTACCTCAAATCGCGAGCAACTCCAAAATGGCGAAACCCTAAGTCGCTCCTCCTTATGTCGCGAGCAGACAATTAGGTCGCGAACGGAAGTAGGTCGCGAGCTCCAGAAGCCTTTCGTGAATTCCTCCACCTTATGTTGCGCGCCCTTATGTCGCTCCAGAATCTTTAAGTCGCTCCTGATGGCGAAGAAGCTTAAGTCGCGAAGAAGCTTAGGTCGCGAAGAAGCTTAGGTCGCGAAGAAGCTTAGGTCGCGAATTTCTTTAAGTCGCTGATGATTGTTAAGTCGCTCCAGTTATTTGCCGCAAATTCTTAGGTCGCTGATGTTAAGTCGCTCAGAATTCCTTATGTCGCTGTTGTGTTGACCTTAAGTCGCTACTTGCTTAAGTCGTGCTTGCTTATGCCGTTAAGATGTACAGTGTTGATAGGTCGTATAATGTTGTTATGTCATGTTGTAACTTGTTAAGTCGTTTGTATTTCATTTTCTTATGTCGCATTGTTTTCTTAAATCATTTGTCGTGTATTATTAAGTCGTGTGTGTGTTGTAAATGCCTATAAATAGGGGTGTGTGGTCATTTGTAAAGTAAGTTGATTTTTGAATAAAAATTGGTTTGTGCTTTGTGCCACCATTAAAATTGGAAGTTGAGTGTTATCTCCTTTCTCCATCTTCGGATATTCGAGTGCGCTCGAATCAACGAACTTATAGCTGATTCACAGAATCTCGTGCGCGAGATCAACGTCGAAGAATCGTAGATCTTCTAACGCGGTATCGTTCGCGATCAACGTGTTGAAGATAGCTAGAATCCGGTATCTCGAGAGATCAACGGATTTGGGCACTTGGGTATCTTCAATTCATCGATTCATTTTGTTTCATCGACTCATTTTCCGTGAATTCGTCAATTCATGAGTTGTGTGATCCTGTAGGCTGCGTCATTTGGTATCAGAGCTAGGAAACGAACTTTTCCAAGTTCGTTGGATTTCAAGTCTTGTGAATCTGAAAGAACAGGAAGAGTTGAAAAGACAGGAGGAAGAGAATAATTGTCAGTTGGAGTTTCCTAATCATGTCCGCACTGCTAACGTTGTCAACATCAACTGCTTGGAACCGTTTCATGAAAATAAACATGTCAAAGAAGAAGCGAGTGGGAATTCATTTCAATCAGGGGAAATTGATGCAACACGTCGAGGGAAGATTCTAAATGATGATACACCTGAATGAGATAAGGGAAGACAAGAATCTGGGCATGAGTCATCACACTTCTTCAGTCGTGACTGCCTAAGTCGCTCCGCGATTTTAATCTTCCTTATATCGTCTTGCATTTTCGTCACGCTTTGGTTCTATATCACACCTTCCTATTGGCACGAGCATCATGATGTCATCTCCTTCAGATCACTTCCTTATGCCGCCTGCCTAATGCCATGTCTGCTTTATGCCATGCGTTCCTTATGGCGAGCCGCATCTTCAAAGGGTCAAGACAAGATCAATCTCAAGAGTGGTTATCACCAGAACCGCATCGGACCAGATAATGAATGGAAGACAGCGTCTAGAAGAAGAAAAAAATGTGAATTCGGGACGAATTCTTTTCAACCAGAGGAGGATGATGCAGCGCGAGATAAAGGTAAGCGACTTACCTCAAATCGCGAGCAACTCCAAAATGGCGAAACCCTAAGTCGCTCCTCCTTATGTCGCGAGCAGACAGTTAGGTCGCGAACGGAAGTAGGTCGCGAGCTCCAGAAGCCTTATGTCGCGAATTCCTCCACCTTATGTCGCGCGCCCTTATGTCGCTCCAGAATCTTTAAGTCGCTCCTGATGGCGAAGAAGCTTAGGTCGCGAAGAAGCTTAGGTCGCGAAGAAGCTTAGGTCGCAAAGAAGCTTAGGTCGCGAAGAAGCTTAGGTCGCGAATTTCTTTAAGTCGCTGATGATTGTTAAGTCGCTCCAGTTATTTGCCGCAAATTCTTAGGTCGATGATGTTAAGTCGCTCAGAATTCCTTATGTCGCTGCTGTGTTGACCTTAAGTCGCTACTTGCTTAAGTCGTGCTTGCTTATGCCGTTAAGATGTACAGTGTTGATAGGTCGTATAATGTTGTTATGTCATGTTGTAACTAGTTAAGTCATTTGTATTTCATTTTCTTATGTCGCATTGTTTTCTTAAGTCATTTGTCATGTATTGTTAAGTCGTGTGTGTGTTTTAAATGCCTATAAATAGGGGTATGTTGTCATTTGTAAAGTAAGTTGATTTTTGAATAAAAATTGGTTTGTGCTTTGTGCCACCATTAAAATTGGAAGTTGAGTGTTATCTCCTTTCTCCATCTTCGGATATTCGAGTGCGCTCGAATCAACGAACTTGAAGCCGATTCATGGAATCTCGTGCGCGAGATCAACGTTGAAGAATCGTAGATCTTCTAATGCGGTATCGTGCGCGATCAACGTGTTGAAGATAGCTAGAATCCGGTATCTCGAGAGATCAATGGATTTGGGCACTTGGGTATCTTCAATTCATCAATTCATTTTGTTTCATCGACTCATTTTCCACGAATTCGTCAATTCATGAGTTGTGTGATCATGTAGGCTGCGTCATTTGGTATTAGAGCTAGGAAATGAACTTTTCCAAGTTCGTTGGATTTCAAGTCTTGTGAATCTGAAAGAACAGGAAGAGTTGAAAATACAGGAGGAAGAGAATAATTGTCAGTTGGAGTTTCCTGATCATGTCTGCACTGCTGACGTTGTCAACATCAACTGCTTGGAACCGTTTCATGAAAATAAACATGTCAAAGAAGAAGCGAGTGGGAATTCATTTTAATCAGGGGAAATTGATGCAACACGTCGAGGGAAGATTCTAAATGATGATACACCTGAACGAGATAAGGGAAGACATGAATCTGGGCATGAGTCATCACACTTCTTCAGTCGTGACTGCCTAAGTCGCTCCACGATTTTAAACTTCCTTATATTGTCTCGCATTTTCGTCACGCTTTAGTTCTATATCACACCTTCCTATTGGCACGAGCATCATGATGTCATCTCCCTCAGATCACTTCCTTATGCCGCCTGCCTAATGCCACGTCTGCTTTATTCCATGCGTTCCTTATGGCGAGCCGCATCTTCAAAGGGTCAAGACAAGATCAATCTCAAGAGGGGTTATCACCAGAACCGCATCAGACCAGATAATGAATGGAAGACAGCGTCTAGAAGAAGAAAAAAATGTGAATTCGGGACGAATTCTTTTCAACCAGAGGAGGATGATGCAGCGCGAGATAAAGGTAAGCGACTTACCTCAAATCGCGAGCAACTCCAAAATGGCGAAACCCTAAGCCGCTCCTCCTTATGTCGCGAGCAGACAGTTAGGTCGCAAATGGAAGTAGGTCGCGAGCTCTAGAAGCCTTATGTCGTGAATTCCTCCACCTTATTTCACGCGCCCTTATGTCGCTCCAGAATCTTTAAGTCGCTCCCGATGGCGAAGAAGCTTAAGTCGCGAAGAAGCTTAGGTCGCGAAGAAGATTAGGTCGCGAAGAAGCTTAGGTCACGAATTTCTTTAAGTCGCCGATGATTGTTAAGTCGCTCCAGTTATTTGCCGCAAATTCTTAGGTCGTTGATGTTAAGTCGCTCAGAATTCCTTATGTCGCTGCTGTGTTGACCTTAAGTCGCTACTTGCTTAAGTCGTGCTTGCTTATGTCGTTAAGATGTACAGTGTTGATAGGTCGTATAATATTGTTATGTCATGTTGTAACTTGTTAAGTCGTTTGTATTTCATTTTCTTATGTCGCATTGTTTTCTTAAGTCATTTGTCGTGTATTGTTAAGTCGTGTGTGTGTTGTAAATGCCTATAAATCGGGGTGTGTTGTCATTTGTAAAGTAAGTTGATTTTTGAATAAAAATTGGTTTGTGCTTTGTGCCACCATTAAAATTGGAAGTTGAGTGTTATCTCCTTTCTCCATCTTTGGATATTCGAGTGCGCTCGAATCAACGAACTTGAAGCCGATTCACGGAATATCATGCGCGAGATCAACGTCGAAGAATCGTAGATCTTCTAACACGGTATCGTGCGCGATCAACGTGTTGAAGATAGCTAGAATCTGGTATCTCGAGAGATCAACGGATTTGGGCACTTGGGTATCTTCAATTCATCGATTCATTTTGTTTCATCGACTCATTTTCCACGAATTCATCAATTCGTGAGTTGTGTGATCCTGTAGGCTGCGTCTGATAAGGAATTGTTGATACTCAAAGTGTTTTCTATTGTATTCGAAGCAGGGGTATGATAAATGGGGACGCCCATGGATCAATGGAGTGGATCTGAATTCCCTGGACTAGTGGCTTTGGGCCTAGTGTCTAGTTTTAGGTTACGGGACGCGTATCTAGCTTTGGGCTATGTGATATGAGAGTACACTGAAAACCAGGATTTCCATTAGTCACTGGCAATAAGGAGGCCATACGAGTTATCATATATTCAGAGCACATAGAGTGATAGCGGGGTCTGCTTGATGGATGCTATGGTTTATATGGTTGTTTTAGTTGCTTTCTTGTCTATCACTTGGAGATATCATTGGCAGTAGGTATTGAGATAGGAATACCTAGAGATCTGATATCCTTATTTTGAGTAAATTTCATTTATGTTAATTGCATAGTAACTTATTATGATGTTATGTGCTAACTCTTTGGTTGAAAGGACAGGTCAGGTATGTTCGTGCACCTCCGTTCCTCACTATATTTACCTGCATAGTATTTTGAGATTCATTTACCGCTCACACCAGACTATTGTCTGACCCATGGTTTTATGCTCTGCTTCTTATTATCTTAGGTACCCTTAAATGAGTAGACTAGATAATAGGTCTAGGTGACGTAGTAGCTGTGCGGAGGACGAGTTAGATGGAGCTATCTCGTATTATATACTTATATGGATTTCTGCGCTTATTTCGTTGTGCAACACTAGGGAACCTTAGTTGTTGGGTTTATTTTTATTGTATAAAATCTACTACTTTTGTATATGGATCTATGTTTTGATTATTTGTTGGCATAGTTATTAATCTCTCTTGTTATATCTATGATATTATATTTTATTCATGTTCTGTGAGATATTCGATAGGTTATATGTTGTATTTATTTCATTTTCAACCTTGATGATCGTCCTATATCGACCGAACATGACTACAGTGCACTATTTTAATATTATTAGATGTTGGTGGTATAGGGTGGTCGTCACGTATATTTGCTTGCAAAAGAAGTGAAAATGTAACAACCCGTCTCTCGTAATATCTTGAATCAACATCGAATGACAACTCTGACTCCTAAATACTAAAAAAGACGGTTTATTGGGGGTAAAAATTAAAACAAAATACCATACTAGGACATCGACAGAATCTCACAGTGGAATGATAACATATAATATACATAATATACATAAACATACGAGGATGAACTATATATAAAAGACTACACTAGCGAAAGTAACTAATAAATAAATACCAATACAGAAAGTCAGAATAAATCAACCCCATACATATGGAGTCCTGAATAGAATATCATATACTACAAGTCACGTATATAAATAACATATATGTCATGTACTGGTACAATTTCAAATATATATCCAAGGTACCGACACCATGCCACCAAAGCTCCAGCTACGCCACTTTAATAATGTGTCCCCAAAAGCACTTGAATCCCAAATTACTCGATAGAGTACCTACCAATTGTCATGATATAAATAAACAAAGACAAAATGTAGGTTAGACTGAAAGCCTGGTGTGAGGGGAACTATCTCAAAATCCGTATACCAAAACTATATACAGATAAATAAGAAACTACTAAAGCACAGCCAGCCCTCTCCACAAACTTGGCTCATGGATAATCCAGACTACCCGTAAACAAGTAATGTAAATCCAACTCAATGATAAGAAATCATACCATAACCTGCTCTTCTCCTCTAATCAACGAGTCAGCACAACTAATATAATGTGGCTGATCCGTAACAATATACTTTGATAGTGGTATCCCAGTATATAAATGCAGGGGCAATGTAGACACAATATATGTTCATCACAAAATGCATAGTAATACTATCAACCAACTAATAACACACAACATAATGATACATGCCAAACATGGAATTTCTATCGTCGTCTCGTATCGAACGAAATATCAATGGAGCAACTACAACTTATGTGATCTTTGGATTTATATACATTCTTACCCTTTGAGAGTCCATGAACAGAACTAAGCATCGTCATATGACCTTTTTTGCTGCATAAATGCCCCATATAGACTAGACAGTTCTCGTGGCACTAATGAAAAATCCCTGCAACTGCAATGCTCCCTAGCGCCTATATCTATGCTACCTTACTGGATACAAGTATACCTTTGCGCTGCTTCGAACCCTCTCGAAGGCTTGGCCCAAAACCATAAAATGAACATATAAATGAATACGTGACACTAGAACCGTGCTAAGACCCAAATTTAGTTGCATACCTCATGATTCTCTACCCGTGCACTTGCTTTGATCCCAACGGATCTCTTAAGCACCTCAACGCTTTAAACCATGGAATCTATACCAGTTGTCTATCTACATGTCTACTTGATCTCGTAACAATCACTACGGTCATGTGTTCATGCATCTGCCTGAATCTGGGACCAATTCCTTACCATTATGTGCTCCTTTCAATCATATATGCTCATTGCATGTGACCATCCAACCGATAACCGTATTGATCTCATGTTCAACCTGGATCGCTTCCTTGAGCGCATGCCTAATGCCTTATTGATCATTACCGATCACATATACATTAATTTATTTATGCATCCAAATCCTGAGCTTTTCTTTGCATTCCACTTTCTTGAGTAGCCCAAAGCCTTCCCGAAGTGATGCTAAAACCTCACGTTCAATCACAACTGAAACCAGGGAAAATCCCCATCTTGTTGCTCCCTACCTGGGCTTACTATGCAGTCCCACACCCCATAGGTGCACTAGTGGTATAGCCACCAGTGGACGGTTGTAGCCTACACCAGGCATTAAGTTTGGGCATGTAACCTCGGTGCCACTCCGTTCGTTGATTCACACGACATTTCCTCCGTCGCTTCACCCAATGAGTCGCTGGCTCCTCTAGCCTACTTCCACTACATCAAACCTCTTTTGGAGCCTATTGGTTGATATTTTAGAAGTGGTTTCTTATGTATTCGAAAACCAATTTCAATACAAATCCCACTCTTTTTCGCGTAGAATTTTTATGGGGCAATTCTTTCGACCCAGCCTCCTCTAGCACACCAAAACGAACTCAACCGACCTACTGGCCTCATGTGATGCTTACATGTGTGTCGATGCACCTACTTGTGCATGCCTATGCACATACATGAAAATACACTTTGTTAATACCACATATATTGATTTTGATGGAAACTATATAAATATAGCTACTAATGTTTTCCTAATTTATATAGAATATTTTTGCAGAATATTACATAGGTATAGGATAATCGAGTTTGAAGACTGATCGGTAAAAAGACTAGAGATCAAGATTCAAAGATGATCAAGATAATTGAAGACTCAATAGTTTAAAAAACGAAGATGTAAAGATTTCAAAACTATAGATAATAGTTAATAGACATTAGATAAATTTGTTAAAATCTTTGAATAGCAACTTTCTTTTCTTTGAATATTCTCTCACCAAAATATTTATTTTATTTTCATAATATATCTCTGCAAATATTTTATAAAAGTTTTATATATTAAAGTATTTAAAAACTATTTTTTAAATGATTTTACAAAATATCAGAATTTTGCAACACCTTAAAAGTGATTCTATTTTTCAAACATACAAGGGTATGTCGACATAACCTTACTAAGTATGTCGACATATGCACCGTTGAAAAGTTTTATTAAATTTTGAAGAGCTATGATTTTTTGCTCCACCTCTTTGCGAATAGACATGTCCCTTCAAACTTATATAATGGGGTCTGGAAATGAATTTTTTTAATAATATTCTCTCCGTTCTTTTTACTCCAAATTCTCATTATATATTTCACAAAATTACTTTCTATACTTTTCAAATCCACTCAAATTCAATCTCTACTTCACTACATTCATTCTCTATAATCTACTCACTGTTTTGCAAGAATTCTTTCACCAATTCAAAGATTAAAATGCTATAGGATATTCTGTGTACAAGTTACAACTATTTATGTTTGGAATCAACAACTCCCTACTACTAATTTGCATGGGTATGGTTGTTGCCAAGGTTTTAAATCTCCTATATATCGCCCGAGATCTCCTCCGAGATCTCCTTTTCACACTTAAACGAGACGAGATATTAAATCTCCTCCATATCTCCCCCGACACTCATCTCGTCCGAGATATTCAAATCTCACCCGAAATATGGATCAAAATCTCAATCCGAGATCTCACCCGAAATTATACATTTTTTTTATTTTGCATAATATTTTTTATTTTCATATTGATTCAAAAGAAAATACATGATCCAATTATAATTTGCCAACTTTTTGAACATATTCTTTACTTTTTATCTTAATGAGTCACAGTGAAAGGTTTCAATTCTTTATTATGTTCAAATAAAAGGATACTATTCAATCATTACCAAGTCAATTAAGCTAATCAAGCTAATACTCTTCTAAAAATATTCCTTTTTCCATGTAAATCAATTATGTTACCATTTTTTTTACACTAAGAAAGTTATAATCGTTAAATAAATTTTTGACACGTCAATTTTAAACACATAAGTACATCCGAGATATTCCCGAGATGCATTATAAGACTCGAGATGTCAATCCGAGATGTACACCCGATATGTACTCATCTCGTCCGAGATCTCCCCCGATACGAGATTACTTGTGTAAAAATTCCGAGACGAAACGTGACCGAAATCCGATATTTAAAACCTTGGTTGTTGCCTGTTCAAATCAAGTGGGTGTGCTCATCGCCCGTTCAAATCAAGTGGGTGTGCTTGTTTCCCATTTAAATCAAGTGGGCGGTCCTGTTGCCCAGTTAAATCAAGAGAGTTTACCTTGAGCTCAGAATGTCATGAGGTTACATCTTCTTATCTTGAAATCAAGGCTATATTCTAGTTTGTTTGCTACCTGATTAAAGTAGGCATTTGAAAGGAAGTACGTATAAATACTATATAGGATTGGATGTAAGAATGGTCAATCCAAACAAGTATAAAACTCATTGTGTCATCTTTTTTATACTTTTACTTTATTCTTACTGCATTTATATATACACATCTGTGACTGCCCACTATTGATTATTTGTGTTTTGATTTAAATCTTAAAACTTCTTAGAAAAGTTCTATATAAATTATAAAACACTATTTACCCTCCCTTTAGCGTTAAAGGAGTCTTAAGATCCGTTCACATCAGTATAATTTATACTATATCATTTTTTACATTTAGTATTAAAGCATTAGGTTTTCAAAATCTCTTTATTTGATTTTTGAAAATTATAAATGGCTAGTAACACTAGTAGTACATTATTTGACATTTTTGAAGAAAAACAAAGTTGTAAAATCCTTATGTTACCCTCAAACAGATTAGGAACTAATAATATTGAAAAGTCACATGAAAATTTAAAGTTAATAAAGTAAAATTGCAGGAATAGGTATGTTATATGGAAGATAACGAACAAACACCGGATAACTATACATCACAAATCAAGAAGGATAAAATGGATACAAGACAATGGATGCTCAAGAAACATGACTGGAAATCCGAAGATCTTAAAAGACATCATTTATAACGATGAAAGAACATTTAACTTTGAAGCTGTGCAGTTAAAGCCCCACTAAAGCCCTGCGAAATCCCCGCTGTAGAGCATAGTGCTCTTCGACCGCTACGCTTTTTCAGTATGGCACTATTAAATAGTTGATCCGATTTAAGCCCCACTTTATTCCACCACACCTGCTAAATAAAGGCTTTTTAGTACCCTCTTTAGCAATATTAATATAAAAGGTTGATTTGACTAGTTATCTTTTGAACAAAATCAACAAAGTTAAGGTAACGACCTAATTTTAAGGTATAAGTGCTCAATATAAGTTAGAAATCTATTTTAGTTACTAAATCTGAATTGCATAAACCATGATATTCTTCAGTTTTGTTATATAAGACTAAACAATAATTCTTTTTCCTATACGAAAGATGTGAGAATGAGAATAAATTAACTTTAAATATTTAGTTTTATCCAAAGAAGCTTTTCGCACGTCCACTATTTTATGCTATATCCCCACTATAACTTTTTGAACCTCCACCGCTATGGAATCACTAAGCGCTTTAATTGCACGAATATGAAGATAACTGAAAAGGATATGGTATCGACATCAGCAACGTCGATAACTCTAAAACTCCTATTATTTCTAATGTTTTGTTAATTAGGAATTTAAAACTTAATCTGCATAATATTAGTGTGTAATAAAGGTTTTCAAATTAAATTTGAAAATGACATTTGCCACATCAAGGATAATGAGTCTAGAATTGTTTTTGAAGGAGTTAGGAAACGCAATATTTACATTTTGAGTACAAAAGTGACTAATGATAATCTCTGTCTTATGCTTGAATTAGTGACCTTAGGATTTGGCACAAACGATTTGGTTATTTAAATTTTAAACATTTATCCAAAGTAGTCAGATATGAACTTATTAGAAGACTTCCATAAATGAGCTTTAGTATCAATAATCTATATGATGCTTGTCAACTTGGAGAACTCCACAAAAGTTCATTTAAATCAAAAGACATGATTTTGACTACACAACCCTTAGAACTTCTTCACTTAGACCTTTTCGGACCATCACAAGTACAATTAATAAATCACAGTATGTATGTTTTTGGAGAGTATTTCTTAAACATAAGAGTGAAGTATTTGAAATGTTTGAAATTTTTGCTAAGAAATTTAAAATTCAAAAGTCAATTAAAATTAAGACGATAGGGAGTGATCATGGATGAGAATTTGAGAACGATAATTTTGAAAACTTTTGTAATAAGAGAGGAATTACGCATAACTTTTCTTTACATAGAACCCCTTAACAAAATGGAGTAGTAGACCATAAAAATTGAATTATATAAGAATGCACTAGGACTATGTTAAATGATAGTGATTTACCAAAAAAAATTGGGCTGCGTAGTTACTATAGCATAAGACCGTTAACCAAAAAAACACATTATGAATTATTTTTTAATAAAAAGTCAAAAGTATCTTATTTTAAAGTTTTTGGTAGAAAATGTTTTATACTAATTACAAAAGATAATTTAGACAAATTGCAATGACCCAGAATTTTGGTTATTTGAAATTGAAATATTTAATTGATTTTAAATATTTAAAAGTTAATTTTGTAGATTTAATAACTTGAATTTCAAATATAATGATTTATTGGATAATTTAATTGTTAAAATTTAATAATTTAAATCGTTTAAATAATTTAAATCTTGGATTTTATTTGGATAAAAATGATTTAAAGGCTTATTTAATTTCTATTAATAAGAATGAAGGTCATAAAATTTTTAAATTGGATTTAAAAGCGATTTACTCGATTTTGAAAATAACTCGTTTTAATTAACGAGTAAAAATAGTTTCCAGGGCACAGTCTTGGATTTTGACGAAACCAGTGTCATTGGGTCCGTAACAGTGAATTCTAATATGCCGTCAAATTCCGTAGCGATCTGATGCACCGTTTGGTCATACGGGATAGAAACGCGTTGAAATTAATATTGAAAATTTAATATTATAATTGGGTTCAAAAGGCTATCTTCTCCATATGATCGAATTGGGGCTCGAGACTTGTACCATTGCGTTCAGAATAGGGGTATAACATTAGGATCGCCAGGCGGCACACCTCGATTGCGATTCGAAATTTATAGCTAGATATTTTGGATTTTTAATATAATATATTTTAAATTGATTTGACCCCACAGCTGTTTTCCCTACTCCATCTGCCACCCCACCCAGTGCAAGCCACCCTACGCACTGCCCTTCTTCTTTTCCCTCTTATTTAAACACAACTTTACAGAGAAAGGAAAAAAGATTCAATGAACTTAAACAATAATTTCTCCTGTTCTACTCCACAAAAAAATCCGAAATCAACTTTAAAATTCATATTTCGTGGAGAGCTTCGATCTGAAATGCCGTTTGTAGGGTACAACCATGTTTGGTGTTTCTCGAGTCGTGTACAGGGGAAGCTCGAAAACTAGGGTTAGCGTTAGTTTTGGCTTGAAGCCGAGTTAGGAGAAATGGTGAGCGTGGTTGGGTTTGTCGTCGCGTGGGACAGCCATAGCCGAAGTTTGGTGATGTCCGTTCATATTTAGAGGGTTGTGACAAACGAAGCTCAGCAGAAGGTCATGGGTGATGACGCGTTTCGAAGGGGAGGCTCGAGTGATGGGTGGATGGCACATGCATGTGGAGATTTCAAAGAGAGGACCAATGGCGAAATCAGTTCGTCGAACGGAGGCCTCTAGCTCCGTATCACTGATATACGTGCACGACAATGGGAGTTTGCACAGGATATTCGCTTGTTTTGGAGAAGAAGGGATGGTGGCGATCTTGTAATTTAGGTGAAAGTTGATATTAGTTGATATTATTTTATTTAAAAATCGTTTAACTTATAAAATTCATAACTCTCTCATACAAGGTCCGATTAGGACGAAACTTTTTGCGTTGTAATCATGACGATGAAAGCTTCGCACTGAATCTGGTTTGGATGGATTTGGAGCCTGTCAAAATTTTGGGTTAAAATTGAATGCCAGTTCAATTTTAACTCGAAAACGAAACCTTTTGGCGAATTAAAAATCAAGGTGGGTAAATCTCACTCATGTTGGATAACTAGTTTATTTTAAAATGTTAAAATTATTTATTGGTTGAATGGGTGGATTGATAAATTATTATCAGTTGGATGTTATATTATATATATTAGTATATATATATTAGTAGTTGGATATATTTCCCGCCGATTGGAGCGGATGAGACACTATGCACCTCGCATAATAGCGGATGACCCTTTTTATTGCGATATCCCACCTCGAAGTGGTGATTATGTTTTTGTGATTATATAACATCTGTGGTTGTAGGGAAACAGGCTGGAGGGATCCAATTGGATTCCTAAAAAATGTTGATTTTAATTTTATATATAGTGATATATGATGTGTGTGAATAATCTGATATAGATTACGTTGTGATTTGAATTATTGGATGCTATAGTAGAACTGGCCGTAATTTTGGTATTATAAATATCATAGATAATATTTTTGAATTTTAAAAAGGAATTTAAAAGGCAATTTTGGAATTGATAATTTTTATATTGAATTTTGGAATTTATTAAAAAGGGAATTGATTTGGATAAAATAAATGATTGAATTTTGGATATTTATATAGCTATTTCATAAAATGGTTTCAAATAGAGAATTTGAAATTGGAAATTTTTAAACAATGGATTTTAAATAAGATTCTTAAAAATATGAAATGGAAGATGAAATCGAGATTTGATTGGTTTTGGAATACAGTTTGGATTATTTAAGAAATAGTTTTATAAGTGGAGTTTTAATTAGAAATCGATTTATAAATGGATTTTAGTAATATGAACCTGTTATAAACAAGGAATGAGTTTATGAAATTTATAAAATGTTTATAAATAAGTGGAATGCTTATCATTGGATAAATTGGAAATATAAATTCACAGTGTGAATTTAAAATGAGATATGGAAATCGGTTTAGAAAGAAATAATAAATTCTATTTTGGAATTTGGGAATAGTTATGAAATTGGAAATGTAAAATTGATTTGTGATAAATCAAGAGAGATTTATAAGTATAAAAATGGGTATGTTGAATTTTAAAAATGGGTTTTCACAAGAAGTCCAGGATTGTTTTTAGAAAAGGATTTTTTATTTATTAAACTATGTAGTTTTAAAAACTATTAATTGGATTAAATATTTCAAAACGTTAGTTATTTAAATATTTAAATTTGTTGAAATGAATTCTAAGTTTATGAACAGGTTTTGTAAATCGATTAGAAATTTTATAAATAATTGGAATTAGTTATTGACGTTTATTTTAAAAGTGCTTGATATTTAAATAATTATTTAATCATGTTTCTGAAATTATTATATATATATATAGTTTAAAAGTAAGCGATTGAAATTTATTTATAAATGCTCTCGATATTTGTGAACCAGGTTTTATTTAATGAATGTGATCTTATAAGGGAAAATCTTATAATGGAATTCAGGAACTTAAGAAAATATGATAAAAGTAAATTTGATTCGAGAACATCGAAAATGAATCTGAATTCATTAAAGGAGTTATAAATTGTTAGTTGGATTATATATAAGTATAATCGATAATTTTTGGAAATTTTAAAAGGAATTAATAAAAATCGGAGATTTAGGAGATAAGTACGGAATATTTCCTAAGTATGGATATTAGAAATGATTTTTGGAAAATGGACTTATAATATTTTCCTAAGTATTGGAGTTAAAGGTTTGGAGATATTTTAGCGACGAAATATTTATATAGAAATATTTTTCTAAGTAATGAATTATAAGTTGGATTGGGAAATATTTCTAAGTGTTTTATATGGTTTAGAATATCCTATTATGGATTTAAGTATTTGAAATCATTTTCAAATATTGAATACTTGAAGAGATTTGAATATATATCTTTGTAAAGATATTTTGAAATAAATGTTTTGAAAGAGTTATAGTATGGGCCCAGTGACTGCTTATGTATGTAATTGGATAGTTAAATATCCTACTATCAAATCTGGCCAATTTCATTGATCGTTTCGAAGAGATCGGGATCGGATTTAACTATCTGAAAACCACTTCGATCCGATTTATGCATTACGAATTGTGATATCTCGAAGATAAATGGAATTGGTGATCTTGAAGGAGATTTGGTTTGTTCACACCCAGAACAACTTGTATGGATGAATACTATCATTGAGTTGCTTGGAAGGCAATGTTAGCATTCCAAGTATGAATGCTATTCTTAAGTAAAAACGTCGCCTCAAGCCTCATCAACTGGAAATGACTATAACCGGACACACAACAGGGCAAAGTGGGTCGCTTCTATTAGGGTATGTCATCATCTTTTTGGATTACCCTATTTTTAAGGATTTGGTTGTTCATAAGAGATCTCGATTACTGTTGGAAGACCGGGATGATGGCATATTCCGTACTACCAGTCAAGTGGTAGGCCGGTTCTGTGTGGCAGGATACAAGATGTTCTTGTCAGACCCGGGTGCATTGATCTAGAGATGTACCCATCGGAGGTTGTTCCTTACCTGGTCATAGTATGGAATCCATTCTCCAATAAGCGTCGTACGGTTTTGATTATGCCCAACTATGTTGAAATGTAAGATGCAAGAATTTCAGCTATTTTAATAAGTATTTGTACTTGGACACTGTTATAATATCATAGGATTTTTATATAAAAGTGTTTTGGTTATCGTAAGGTAAAAACCCATCGTGTTTATGTGTGGCATGGTCTTACGAGATACCCTTTGATTTCAAAGATTTTCTTATTACTTTAAATCCAATTGGGTGTGTTTTTCTCATGCTGGTTTTCCAAACTGACTCGGGTGTTATTTTATTATAATTCTCGGGTCAAACCGAGCATATTATAGATTAGTTGGGATGCTTGGAGTTTCAAGAGATGAGTTGGAGGCCCAGAGACGTATTCACTTAGATGGTTATATTTTCCGCTGTATTCATTAGTGTGTTTCAGCAATTATGAGGACATACTGTTATAACTGTCCAGGCTGAAATAGGTTAGTATACTCTGATTGATGTCTATATAAACATCTATTACAGGTTTGTTTTGTGTAAAGATTTATGGTATATTGTAGAATATACGTTCCGCTGTGAAATTCTATGTTGTTTAGTTTTCTTCTTATCTTCTTTTTTCTTCTTTCCCTTAACAATCGGGTTTTCCGGCATTCGATTTCTCGGCATGTAATATATTGGACGTATTGGTGTCAATTTTCGAGGGTCGAAAATCCCGATCGTTACATTTGGTATCAGAGCTGAAGGTTGAGCGAGAACCTTGGCTTTGGTGGGGTAACTCATTAGAGATAGGGTCAGTAGTAATGTAAAATGAGTTTGAGTGTATATATATTTGAGCGTGTATTTTTTAGTTATAAAAAAATTGTTTTATATTTTGCTGGTTGATTTGTTGAGTGGCTTATGGATTCAGATCAATACGAGTAATTAACGTTATTGATAGGGATCTCTTAACACTTGAACTGAGCAATTCGACATGGTATTGTTTGTAAAATGGGTGAATGAAATAATTTTACCTGAATTATATTTTATATATAAAGGAATAATTTTTCAAAAATTGTTAATATATTGTGTGTTGGTTGTTTGAAAATGATAATATTTGATTATTATTATTTATTGATTGTTGTTTGTGACCGAATAAAGGTTGGTACTATATGCAAACAAGATTAGCGATTAAGAAGTGATATAACCAAGGTGAGATTATATAAATATATGATTTATAAATGTGATTTATAAATTAAAAGGAAATTTATATGATTTATAAAAAGGATTTAAAAGCTAGGAATTTGAGAATCTAATTTCCATTGGTTTTGGGAATTGTCTTTCAAAGTTTTGGGAAAACAATAATAGTATTATTTGGAAATATATTTTTTAATAGAACTATTTAAAAGGGTTTAAAAAGGAATAAAAAGAACTAAACTCACTTCAGTCGCTGGAAAATAATTTCGGTGATGACTGCAGCATCATCGATATTCATTTTCGAGTTTCCAAGAGAGGAATTGCTACCATTGGAATTTTGTTTTGGTAAAACTAGTTTTGATTTTAAAATCCAAATGAATGATTTGATATACCAAGGGATCGTGAGTGTGTGTGTGTGTGTATGATTTCGAAAATGATTTGAAATACTTTAGGAACAAGGTATTTAAACTCTGGGATTTTTAAATGTTTTATTGAGAGTATGAAAAAAAAAGTTGATACTTTATGAATTTTGAGAATTTGTAAGTGAAACAAAGCTTTAAAATTGTTGCATGGAAATTTTGAATTCAACTACGGAATTAAACTTAACTTAAGTATAAAATGAATTTTGGAAAGAAATTTAGCCTAAGTTAGGTTAAATAAAATAATTTTTGGAAATGAATTAAGGAACGAACTAATTAAATAAATTAGTAAGTGAATATGATTTTGGAATATGGTTGAAATATTGAAATTTAACAATGGAGTTGAGTGAAATAAAATTGGATTTGATATGAAATGGATATATACTTAAGTTGTATAAAATGTTTTAAAATGAACTTAAGTAAACAAATTCTATGGAATGATGTTTAAGTGATAATCGTATTAAGGAATATACTATGTAAAGAAGTGAATGTGAGTAAATAATAAATGGGAATAAAGCAATGGGAATAAAGCAATGGGAATAATGATTGTGAATAATTGAATGTAATGCGATAAATGTGAATAAAAGGAATTTGGTGTGGCTAAGAAATCAATAGTAATAAATACGTAAGTTGTGTGTATATTATTTTATTCCCATTACGGTTTGATCCAGATTCGAGCATAGAATTTCGAGATAATTTATATCGATCCGAGTTGGAATTTTTCACTCGATTCTCGACGGTGAACAATGGATATGGATTTTTGATTGATTCTGGACTATCATAGTATATGGCTATGCAAGGAGAACAATGGTTTTTAATCAAGGAACTGGATCTGATGCAGCAGCGGATAACAAAAATGGATGAATCGGTGAAAGTAGTAATCGGTGGATTGAAAGAAACCAAAGGCCCAAATCCGTTGATCCAAAGATACTGGATTCTAGCTATCCCAAACACGTTGATCGCGCACGATACCGTGTTTAAAGATCTATGATTCTTCGACGTTGATCAAGCGCACTTGATTCCGTGAATCGGCTTCAGCAATCGTTGATTCGAGCGCACTCGTATAACCGAAGGTGGAGATAGGAGATCAAACTCAACTACCAATTTCAAAAGAGGCACAAAGCACTCAAACAAATTTTATTCAAAATCAACTTACTTTTACAAATGACACAACCCGCCTATTTATAGGCTTACAACTCACACGATTCAACATTTGACAACACTTAGGTCGTGAACGACCTAACAAAATATGACCTAAAACAAAGTCATGCGACCTAACAAATAGCGACTTAACAGATACAGTTACAACAAGTAAACGACCTAACACATTACAACACAACAAAGTACAACAACACACAAGGTCGAGCGACCTAAAAATACACGGCAGCGACCTATCTTGAGCGACCTAAAGAATAGCGGCATAAGGTCGAGCGACCTAAAAAGAAGCGGCTTCAGGATATCGTCGAGCGACCTAAAGTTGAGCGACCTAAGTTCTTCAGCAACGGAATCTTCTTCACGCGACCTATCTTCCAGCGACCTAACACCCCGCGACCTAACTTAGGTCGTAACTCGTCTTTCTTCCCGCAACATAAGGTTGAGCGACCTATCTTCCCGCGACCTAGCTTAGGTCGTAACTCGTTAGGTCGTTTGAGTAACTCGGAGGGACCTATAGGAATGAGTAACTCGTTAGGTCGTTTGAACGCCTTATTCTTTAACTCGTTAGCTCGTTCCAGCTTGTTATCTTCCTCATTAGGTCGCATACGACTTACCAGCATGTTAGGTCGCTCGCGACCTAAGACTTGGTCATTTTGGGTTGCATTATCCTCCCCTGGTTGGGAAAAATTCGTCCTCGAATTTGTGCTTTCCTCTTCCACAATAGGTTCATCTCCATAATAAGGAATAAGATGTTTAACATTAAACACGTCAGAAGTGTACATATCATCCGACAGCTTCAATCTATAAGCGTTTTCATTGATCCGTTTCACAATCTTTACTGGACCAATCTTTCGAGCTTTAAGTTTATTGTATGCTCCCACTAGAAAACGATCCTTCGTTAGTACAGCATATACTAAATCACCTTCATTAAATTCAACACTTCTTCGCTTCAGATTCGCAGATCGTTTATACTTTCATTCGCCTTCTCCAATCATTCCTGAACGATTTTATGGCAATCTGTCAATCCGTCGACAAAATCAACAGCCCGCTTAACTGTTCCCTTCGGTTGTGGCGCTATCGTCAAATCCAACGGTCCCTTTGGCAAGCTCGAATATACAATCTGAAATGGACTGAAACCCATACTACGATTCATAGCATGATTATGTGCAAATTCCGCCCGACATAACTTCATATCCCAACTTTTCAAATTATCCTGTACAAGACATCACAACAGATTTCCCAACGATCTGTTCACCACTTCCGTTTGCCCATCTGTCTGTCGATGATAGGCGCTACTAAAATTCAGCTTCGTTCCAACCATCTTCCACAAACTTAACCAAAAATGGCTTAGAAATCTAGTGTCCCGATCAAAAACAATAGATTCAGGTAGCCCATGCAATCAATACACCTCTTTAAAGAATAACTGAGCAACATAGACGGCATCAGCTGTCTTCTTACAAGCTATGAAATGTGCCATCTTCGAAAACCTGTCCACTACAACATATATTGAATCATTTCCCCTATGAGTTCTAGGTAACCCCAAAACAAAATCCATACTGATATCAACCTATGGTCTAGTCGGCACGGGTAAGGGCATATACAATCCCGCATTCGTCGATGTCCCTTTGGAAACTTGGCAAATATGACATCTCTCCACAAACCTTTCAACTTCCCGCTTCAACGAAGGCCAATAATATGATTGAGAAATCAATTGCAAAGTACGATCTCTACCCACATGACCTTCCTTATGCAACTCCTTCACAATCTTCATTCGTAAGTTGCACTCTGGTATGCACAATTGATTCCCCTTAAAAAGAAAACCATCCATCAACACGTACTCATCCGTCTTTCCCTCCTTGACTTCATCTACAAACTTCACAAAGTAAGGATCATCAACAAATAATTCTGGCAACACATCAAACCCCATCACCTCAACTTTCATTGTGGTCAACAAATGATTTCTTCAACTCAATGCATCTACCACACGATTCGTAATTCCCGACTTATGCTTCACTACAAATGTAAATTGTTGCAAGTATGCGATCCACGAAGCATGTCTGGCTGCAATCTTATCCTGTCCCTGCAAATGCTTCAACGCTTCATGATCAGTATATAAAACAAATTCTTTATGAAACAAATAATGTCTCCAATGCTTTCACAGCTTGTACGATAGCATAAAACTCCACATCATAAGTATTATATCTCATCTTTGCTCCCGATAGCTTCTCACTGAAATATGCAATAGGTCGTCCCTTCTGACTTAACACCCCTCCAATCCCAACTTTAGATGCATCAGTATGTAACTTAAACAACAACTGAAAATCTGGTAATACTAGAATTGGTGCTGTCGTCAAAAGTTCCTTGATTCTCTCAAAAGCAAATCCCACTTCCTCCGTCCATGAAAATTGCTTCCCCTTCATACAATCAGTAACTGGTGCCATCACGCTACGGAAGTGTGGAATGAATCTTCGATAGAATGATGCTAAACCATGAAAACTTCTAACTTCTGTTATCGTTCTGGGTTGTGGCTAATTTCTGATTGCTTCAACTTTATTCTGATCCACCTGTATACCTCCTTCCGATATAACATACCCCAAAAATAAAACACTATGCGTCATGAACACGCATTTCTTTATCACAGCATAAAATTGTTCCTGTCGCGGTATCATCAACACTTCTCTCAGATGTTGCAAGTGTTCCTCTGCGCTTCCACTGTATATCAGTATATCATCAAAATACACCACCACAAACTTCCCAATGAATGGTCTAAAAATCTGATTCATCACCCGCATAAATGTACTAGGTGCATTCGAAAGACCAAACGGCATAACCAGCCATTCGTACAAACCCTCACGTGTTTTGAACGCTGTTTTCCATTCATCCCCTGGTCTAATTCGAATTTGATGATAACCACTCTTCAAATCGATCTTTGAAAATATAGCAGCTCCACTAAGTTGATCCAACAAGTCATCCAATCTAGGCATAGGAAATCTGTATCTCACTGTAATCTTGTTCAGCGCTCGACTATCAGTACACATCCTCCACGTTCCATCCTTCTTCGGCACTAACAATGCTGGTACAGCACAAGGACTTAAACTTTCCTGCACACTCCCTTGTTCAAGCAATTCTTCCACCTGCCTTCTCAAATCCTCGTGTTCCTTTGGACTCATTCTGTAATGTGGTCTATAAGGTAACACAGCTCCTGGAACAAGATCAATTTGATGTTGAATGTCTCTCAACGGTGGTAACTCCGTTGGTAGCTCCTCAGGAAATACATCGTCAAATTCTCCCAGTACTGGTTTTACTTCTTCAGGAATTTCAACCACTTCATGACTCTCTCGTCCAATCAACAAAAATACTTTGGGCTCCTCTTCTACTTCCTTAACAAACTCCTTCGAAGATAGCAATGTTTTAAGTTCTTCAATCTCCTCCAACTTGCTTTCTTCTTGTTGTCGCTTCTTAGGAATTAAAGTGATTTTTGTGCCTTCAAACATGAAACTGTAACTGTTAGTACGACCATCATGTTGCACCGCTCTATCATACTGCCATGGTCTCCCCAACAACAGATGGCATACATCCATGTCCACAACATCACACCAAATTTCATCTTTGTATTTCTTCCCAATTGAAAAATTAACACAAGCTCTTCGTACAACCTTCACCTCCCCACCTTTCCTCAACCAGGCTAACTTATAAGGTTTCAGATGCTTCTCTGTCTTCAATGCTAACTTCTTCACAGCTTCTGTAGAGATAATATTGTCACAACTTCCTGCATCAATAACAAATTTGCAAACCCTTCCCAAGATAGTACATGTTGACTGAAAGATGTTATTCCTCAACCAGCTAGTCTCCTCCTCCTGTTTTGGTGTCAAACAAGATCTCTTCATCATTAATGAGTACCCTTCATCTCCCGACACATTTTCTTCCTCCTCATCATGTGGTGAATTAGAACATTCAGCTTTTACATCCTCATCTTCAACCTCAGCAATCATCGCCCGCTTCTTTGGCTTTGGACATTCATTGCTTTTGTGACCCATCTCCTGACAATTGAAATATTTGATACCACTATTGATCCTGGTCTTAGCAACTTCATTGACAACCGGTTTTGCAACAGCCTTAGAAATATTCGCATTGCTACTAGCCCCTTTCATTGGATTGTTGGAATTTGTAAACACACCACCGCCTCTCCTACCTTGTTTCTCCCAAGCTAGAGCCTTTTGATGTGCTTCAGCAATAGATTTGGGATCAAACATGTTCACCATATCTTGAATCTGCATTCTCAACCCTCCAACAAATCTAGCTGTCAATTGCTCCTCCGTCTCCATGATGTCATTTCTCGCAATCAACTGATAGAACTCATCCGCATAATCATTCACTGACTTTGTCCCCTGCCTCAAGTTCTGCAAACGTTGATACATAAGAGATTGATAATTGTAAGGTAAGAAAGTAGCTTTCATCAATTTCTTCATCTTCTCCCATGACTCAATCTTTGACTTTCCCATCCTCTCCCGTGTTAGTTTAGTTTGCTGCCACTATGCCATAGCTCTTCCTTTCAATCCTGTAGCAACCAACTTCACTCTTCGATGCTCGGGAACTTCCTTAAAGTCAAAAATTTCTTCCACATTAGACAACCAATCCAAAAATTCTTCTGCCACCATTCCACCCATGAATTCTGGAATTTCAGTTTTCATCCCCGATTCCCATCGGCGATCATCTTCAACATCCCGATATGCATTTCGAACTTGGTCTCGATCTCGATAATGAATATTACTTCTATCACTCTCTTCATCATAATTACGTGTATTTCTATATCGATCTCGACCATCAACATCTCTTTGATCACGCATGTCTCTTCTACTATGTCTGTCATCATCACGATATGGCTCATACTCAAACTCACGTTGAGTTCTTCTTTCTTCATCTCTATACTCATGGTGATCTCTTCTCATTGAAACTGACGATTCTCTTCTTCCTTGATCAAATTGTGGCGACACCCTCCTCGCTTCCGTAACTGATGGCGAAACTCTGTTTCCTCCATGGTTCGAGATTGGCGACCTTCTTCTTTGACCTTGGTTCATGTCCATCATCAATTTCTCTAATCTCCCAATACCTTCATCCAACTTCTCATTGAATTTATTACTAATGCGTTGTTCCATTTGTTCGGCATCTTCCCTTTTGTACAAATCTTCAACATTTTGATGACGATTAGCTCTTCACGGCGGCATTGTCAAATGAAACAATCTTCAACTCTCGACTTGAATTAAACTGAACTTGAACACTTTAACTTTCGGCCTTGATCTTCAAATATGATGCACGGCTTCACTAACTCCTCAAACTTCTTCAATAAGAATTGGCTCCAAGACTCGGCTTAGCTATGATTGGCTAAGTCTAGCTCTGATACCAAATGATGCAGCAGCGGATAACAAAAATGGATGAATCGGTGAAAGTAGCAATCGGTGGATTGAAAGATACCAAAGGCCCAAATCCGTTGATCCAAAGATACCGGATTCTAGCTATCCCAAACACGTTGATCGCGCACAATACCGTGTTTAAAGGTCTACGATTCTTCGACGTTGATCAAGCGCACTTGATTCCGTGAATCAGCTTCAGCAATCGTTGATTCGAGCGCACTCGAATAACCGAAGGTGGAGATAGGAGATCACACTCAACTACCAATTTCAAAAGAGGCACAAAGCACTCAAACAAATTTTATTCAAAATCAACTTACTTTTACAAATGACACAACCCGCCTATTTATAGGCTTACAACTCACATGATTCAACATTTGACAACACTTAGGTCGTGAACGACCTAACAAAATACGACCTAAAACAAAGTCATGTGACCTAACAAATAGCGACTTAACAGATACAGTTACAACAAGTAAACGACCTAACACATTACAACACAACAAAGTACAACAACACACAAGGTCGAGCGACCTAAAAATACACGGCAGCGACCTATCTTGAGCGACCTAAAGAATAGCGGCATAAGGTCGAGCGACCTAAAAAGAAACGGCTTCAGGAAATCTTCGAGCGACCTAAAGTTGAGCGACCTAAGTTCTTCAACAACGGAATCTTCTTCACGCGACTTATCTTCACGCGACCTAACTTAGGTCGTAACTCGTCTTTCTTCCCGCAACATAAGGACGAGCGACCTATCTTCCCGCGACCTAGCTTAGGTCATAACTCGTTAGGTCGTTTGAGTAACTCGGAGCGACCTATAGGAATGAGTAACTCGTTAGGTCGTTTGAACGCCTTATTCTTTAACTCGTTAGCTCGTTCCAGCTTGTTATCTTCCTCATTAGGTCGCACACGACTTACCAGCACGTTAGGTCGCTCGCGACCTAAGACTTGGTCAGTTTGGGCTGCATCAGGATCTGAGTCCGCACTAGAGTGGTCGTGTGAACGATACTAGTTCAAAATGAAATTGTGTGATCGAATGAGCGATCAGATTTGATATTGCGTACGAATGATACATGTACATCGTAAGGGCTTAAGTAAAGAAAATATTGGAAATTAAAATGCAGAATAATGTGGTTTTGAATTATATGATTGGATATCATTGGTAAATAAGATGCAGGTATTTAAAAAGCAAGAGCTAATTTGATGCCTTTGATTTCATAAGAAAATTGGGTTGCCCAACAAAAAGGTACATGTTTAAATTGTTGTCTGAATTTGATGGTTTTATAATTGTGCCACTTGGCTTTTATTTTCTTTTGCCAGTTTGGGCCCATAGTGGTGATTTATGGTTAATCTGATCTAGCTGTGCAAAGGAGACACTGGCGAAATTTTCGAAAATTTAAAGAGTTAGAAATTTTGAAGAAAATTTTTAATAACTAAAATTTGATTTTTGAGTTATAACCTTAAATGATTAAAAGGATAATTTTAGTTTGAACCTATGGAGGAATTTGGAAACTTAGTAAAAGTTATAACAAGGTTTTAACAAGTTGATTTTGGGGAAGTTATTTCAACCAATATGTTTAGAAAAGAAACGAGTTTGGATATTATCCTACCTTGGCAATTTCGGGGACTAAATTCTTTTATGGGGGGGAGAATATAACGACTCGGAATTTTGGTTATTTGAAATTGGAATATTTAACTGATTTTAAATATTTAAAAGTTAATTTTATAGATTTAATAACTTGAATTTCAAATATAATGATTTATTGGATAATTTAATTGTTAAAATTTAATAATTGAAATCGTTTAAATAATTTAAATCTTGGATTTTTTTGGATAAAAATGATTTAAAGGCTTATTTAATTTCCATTAATAAGAATGAAGGTAATAAAACTTTTAAATTGGATTTAAAAGTGATTTACTCGATTTTGAAAATAACTCATTTTAATTAACGAGTAAAAATGGCTTTCCATGGCACAGTCTTGGATTTTGATGAAACCGGTGTCATTGGGTCCGTAATAATGAATTATAATACGTCGTCAAATTTCGTAGCGATCAGATGCACCGTTTGGTCGTACGGGATAGAAACGCGTTGAAATTAATATTGAAAATTTAATATTATAATTGGGTTCAAAAATCTATCTTCTCTATACGATCGAATTGGGGCTCGAGACTTGTTCCATTGCGTTCGGAATAGTGGTATAACATTAGGAATGCCAAGCAGCACGCCTCGATTGGGATTCGAAATTTATAGGTAGATATTTTGGATTTTTAATATAATATATTTTAAATTGATTTGACCCCACAACTGTTTTCCCTACTCCATCAGCCACCCGACCCTTGTGCAAGCTACCTTATGCGCTGCCCTTCTTCATTTCCCACTTATTTAAATGCGAATTTACAGAGAACGGAAAAAAAAAGATTCGATGAACTTAAAAAATAATTTCTCCTATTTACTCAACAACAACAAAAATCTGAAATCAACTTTAAAATTCATATTTCGTGGAGAGCTACGATCTGATATGCCATTTGTAGGGTGGGACCATATTTGGTGTTGCTCGAGTCGTGTACAGGGGTAGCTCGAAAACTAGGGTTAGTGTTAGTTTTGGCTTGAAGCCTAGTTAGGCAAAATGGTGAGCGTGGTTGGGTTTGTCGTCGCGTGGGACAGCCATGGCCGAAGTTTGGTGATGTCCATTCGTATTTGGGAGGTCACGACAAACGGAGCTCAGCAGTAGGTCATGGGTGATGACGCATTTCGATGGGGAGACTCGAGTGATGGGTGGATGGCACAGGCATGTGGAGATTTCAAAGAGAGGACCAATAGCGAAATCGGTTCGTCGAACGGAGGCCTCTAGCTCCGTATCACTCGATCTACGTGCACGGCAATGGGAGTTTGCATAGGATATTCGCTTCGTTTTGGGGAAGAAGGCATGGTGGCGATCTTGTAATTTAGGGGAAAGTTGATATTAGTTTATATTATTTTATTTAAAAATCGTTTAACTTATAAAATTCATAACTCTCTCATACGAGGTTTGATTAGGATGAAACTTTTTGTGTATCGTGATGATGAAAGCTTCGCACTGAAATTGGTTCGGATGGATTTGGAGCTTGTCATAATTTTAGGTTAAAATTGAATGCCAGTTCAATTTTAATTCGAAAACGAAACCTTTGGCGAATTAAAAATCAAGGTGAGTAAATCTCACTCATGTTGGATAACTAGTTTATTTTAAAATGTTAAAATTATTTATTGGTTGATTGGATGGATTGATAAATTATTATCAGTTGGATGTTATATTATATATATATATATATATTAGTACTTGGATATATTTCCTGCCGATTGGAGCGGATGAGACACTATGCACCCCGCATAATAGCGGATGACTCTTTTTATTACGATATCCCACCTCGAAGCGGTGATTATATTTTTGTGATTATATAACATCTGTGGTTGCAGGGAAACAAGTTGGAGGGATCCAACTGGATTCCTCAAAAATGTTGATTTTAATTCCATATATAGTGATATATGATGTGTGTGAATAATCTGATATAGATTACATTGTGATTTGAATTATTGGATGCTATAATAGCACTGGCCTTAATTTTGGTATTATAAATACCATAGATAATATTTTTGAATTTTAAAAAGGAAATTAAAAGGCAATTTAGGAATTGATAATTTTTATATTGAATTTTGGAATTTATTTAAAATGGAATTGATTTGGATAAAATAAATGATTGAATTTTGGATATTTATTTAGCTATTTTGTAAAATGGATTCAAATGGAAAATTTTAAATGGGAAATTTTTAAACAATGGATTTTAAATAAGATTCTTAAAAATATGAAATGGAAGACGAAATCGAGATTTGATTGGTTTTGGAATACAGTTTGGATTATTTAAGAAATAGTTTTATAAGTGGAATTTTAATTAGAAATCGATTTATAAATGGATTTTAGTAATATGAACCTATTATAAACTGGGAATGAGTTTATGAAATTTATAAACGATGTTTATAAATAAGTGGAATGTTTATCATTGGATAAATTGGAAATATAAATTCACAGTGTGAATTTAAAATGAGATATGGAAATCGGTTTAGAAAGAAATAGTAAATTATCTTTTAGAATTTGGGAATAGTTATGAAATTGGAAATGTAAAATCGATTTGTGATAAATCAAGAGAGATTTATAAGTATAAAAATAGGTATGTTGAATTTTAAAAATGGGTTTTCATAAGAAGTTAAGGTTTGTTTTTAGAAAAGGATTTTTATTTATTAAACTATGTAGTTTTAAAAACTATTAATTGGATTAAATATTTCAAAAAGTTAGTTAAATGTTTAAATTTGTTGAAATTAATTCTAAGTTTATAAACAAGTTTCGTAAATCGATTAGAAATTTTATAAATGAATTGGAGTTAGTTATTAACGTTTATTTTAAAAGTGCTTGATATTTTAAATAATTATTTAACCATGTTTTTGAAATTATTACTATATTATATATATATATAGTTTAAAAGTAAGTGATTGAAATTTTTTTATAATTGCTCTCGAGATTTGTGAACCGGGTTTTATTTAATGGATGTGATTTTATAAGATAAAATCTTATAATGGAATTCGGGAACTTAAGAAAATTTGAGAAAAGGAAATTTGATACGGGAACTTCGAAAATGAATCTGAATTTATTAAAGGAGTTATAAATTGTTGGTTGGATTATATATAAGTATAATCGATAATTTTTGGAAATTTTAAAAGGAATTAATAAAAATCCAGAGATTTATGAGATAAGTACGGAATATTTCATAAGTATGGATATTAGAAATGATTTTTGGAAAATAGACTTATAATATTTTACTAAGTATTGGAATTAAAGGTTTGGAGATATTTTAGCGACAAAATGATTTATATAGAAATATTTTTCTAAGTGTTGATATGGTTTGGAATATCCTATTATGGATTTAAGTATTTGAAATCATTTTTAAATATTGAAATACTTGAAGAGATTTGAATATATATCTTTGTAAAGATATTTTGAAATAAATGTTTTGAAAGAGTTATAATATGGGCCTAGTGACTGCTTATGTATGTGATTGGATAGTTAAATAAATGACTATCAAATCTAGCCAATTTCATTGGTCATTTCGAAGAGACCGGGATCAGATTTAATTATCCGAAAACCACTTCGATCTGATTTGTGCATTATGAATTGTGATATCTCGAAGATAAATGAAAATGGTGATCTTGAAGGAGATTCGGCTTGTTCAGACCCAGAACAACTTGTATGGATGAATGCTATCATTGCATCGTTGCCTGGAAGGTAGTATTAGCATTCCAAGTATGAATGCTATTCTTAAGGTAAAATGTAGCCTCAAGCCTCATCAACCGTGAAATGACAAAAACAGGGAATGTAGCAGGGCTAAGTGGGTCGCTCCCATTAGGGTATGTCATCATCTTTCTAGATTACCCTATTTCTATGGATTTGGTTGTGCATGGGAGATATCGATTACGGTTGGAAGACCGGGATGATGACATATTCGGTACTACTAGTCAAGTGGTAGGTCGGTTCTGTGTGCCAGGGTACAAGATTTTCTTGTCAAACTCGGGTGCATTGATCTAGAGATGTACCCATCGGAGGTAGTTTCTTACCTGGTCATAATATGGAATCCATTCTCCAATAAGCGCCGTACGGTTTTGATTGTGAGATGCAAGCATTTTAGATATTTTAATAAATATTTGTACTTAGACACTATTATAATATCACAGGTTTTTTTATCTAAAAGTGTTTTGGTTATCGTAAGGTAAAAACCCATCGTGTTTATGTGTGGCATGGTCTTACGAGATACCTTTTGATTTCAAAGATTTTCTTATAACTTTAAATCCAATTGGGTATGTTTTTCTCATGCTGGTTTTCCAGACTGACTCGAGTGTTATTTTATTATAATGCTCGGGTCAGACCGTGCATATTACATATTAGTTAGGATGCTTGGAGTTTCAAGAGACGAGTTGGAGGCCCAGAGATGTATTCACGTAGATGGTTATATTTTCTGCTATATTCATTGGTGTGTTTCAGCAATTGTGAGGACAGGCTGTTATAACTGTCCAGGCTAAAATAGGTTAGTATACTCTGATTGATGTCTGTATATACATCTATTACAATTTTTGTTTTGTGTAAAGATTTATGGTATATTATAGATTATTCGTTCCGGTGTGAGATTCTATGTTGTTTAGTTTTCTTCTTATCTTCTTTCTTCTTGTTTCCCCTAATAATCGGGTTTTTCGGCATTCGATTTCTCGACATGTAATATAGTGGACATATGTATCGATTTTCGAGGATCGAAAATCCTGGTCGTTACATTTGATATCAGAGCTAAAGGTTAAACGAGAACCTTGGCTTTGGTGGGGTAACTAATTAGAGATAGGATCAGTAATACCCTAGAATGAGTTTGAGTGTATATATATATGAGCGTGTATTTGCTAGTTATATAAAAATTGTTTTATATTGTGTTGGTTGATTTGTTGAGTGGCTTATGGATTCCGATCAATACGAGTAATTAACGTTTTTGGTAGGGATCTCTAAACACTTGAATAGAGAAATTCGACATGGTATTATTTTGAAATTAGGTAAATGAAATAATTTTACCTGGATTGTATCATATATAAATTTATAATTTTTCATAAATTGTTAATATATGGTGTGCTTGGTTGTTAGAAAATGATAATATTTGATTATTATCATTTATTGATTGTTGTTTGTGACCGAATAAAGGTTGGTGCTATATGCAAACAAGATTAACGGTTAGGAAGTGATATAACCAAGGTGAGATTATATAAATATATGATTTATAAATGTGATTTATAAATTAAAAGGAAATTTTAGAAGTATATTTCAAATATGATTTATAAAAAGGATTTAAAAGTTGGGAATTTGGGAATCTAATTTCCGTTGGTTTTGGGAATTGTCTTTCAAATTTTTGGGAAATTAATAATAGTATTATTTAGAAATATATTTTTTGAACAGAATTATTTAAAAGGGTTAAAAAAGGAATAGAAAGCTCTAAACTCACTTCGGTCGCTGGAAAATAATTTCGATGATGACCGCAGCATCGTCGATATTCATTTTCGAGTTTCCAAGAGAGGAATTGCTATCATTGGAGTTTTGTTTTGGTAAAACTAGTTTTGATTTTAAAATCCATAAGATTGATTTGATATACCAAGGGACCGTGAGTGTGTACATATATATTTATTTATGATTTCGAAAATGATTTGAAATACTTTAGGAACAAGCTATTTAAACTTTGGGATTTTGATTTAAATGTTTTATTGAGAGTATGAAAAAAAAAGTTGATACTTTATGAATTTTGGGAAGTTGTAAGTGAAACAACGCTTTAAAATTGTTGCATGTGAATTTTGAATTGAACTATGGACTTAAACTTAACTTAAGTTACGTATAAAATGAATTTTGGAAAGAAATTTAGCCTAAGTTAGGTTAAATAAAATAATTTTTGGAAATGAATTAATTGAATAAATTAGTAAGTGAATATGATTTTGTAATATGGTTGAAATATTGAAATTTAACAATGGAATTGAGTGAAATAAAATTGAATTTGATATGAAATGGATATAGACTTAAGTTGTATAAAATGTTTTAAAATGAACTTGTTTAAGTGATAATGGTATTAAGGAATATACTATGTAAAGAAGTGAATGTGAGTAAATAATAAATGGGAATAAAGCAATGGGAATAATGATTGCGAATAATTGAATGTAATGAGGTAAATGTGAATAAAAGGAGTTTGGTGTGGCTAAGAAATTAATAGTAATAAATACGTAAATTGTACGTATATTATTTTATTAGCATCACGGTTTGATCCAGATTCGAGCACAGAATTTCAAGATAATTTATATCGATCCGAGTTGGAATTTTTCAATCAATTCTCAACGGTGAACACTGAATATGGATTTTTGATTGATTATGGAGTTCTCTATCATAGTATATGGTTATGCAAGGAGAATGACGGTTTCTAATCAAGAAACCGGATCGGAGTCTGCACCAAAGTGGTCGTGTGAACGATACTAGTTCGGAAATGAAATTGTGTGATCGAATGAGCGATCAGATTTGTTATTGCGTACGGATGATATATGTACATCGTACAAGCTTAAGTAAAGAAAATATTGGGAATTGAAAATGCAGAATAATGTGATTTTGAGTCATATGATTGGATATCATTGGTAAATAAGATGCAGGCATTTAAAAAGCAAGAGCTAATTTGATGCCTTTGATTTCATAAGAAAATTGGGTTACCCAACAAAAAGGTACATGTTTAAATTGTTGTCTGAATTTGATGGTTTTATGATTGAACCAGATGGCTTTTATTTTCTTTTGCCGGTTTGGGCACGTAGTGGCGATTTGTGGTTGTTCTGATCTAGCCGTGTAATGGAGAGCTGGAGAAATTTTCGAAAATTTAAAAAGTTATAAAATTCGAAGAAAATTTTTAATAACTAAAATTTGATTTTTGAGTTATAACCTGAAATTATTAAAAGGATAATATTAGTTGGAACCTATGGAGGAATTTGGAAACTTAGTAAAAGTAATAACAAGGTTTTAACAAGTTGATTTTGGGGAAGTTATTTCAACTAATTTGTTTAGAAAAGAAATGGGTTTGGACATTTTTCCTACCTTGGCAATTTCGGGGACGAAATTCTTTTAAGGGCAAAAGAATGTAACGACCCAGAATTTTGGTTATTTAAAATTGGAATATTTAATTGATTATAAATATTTAAAATTTAATTTTATAGATTTGATAACTTGAATTTCAAATATAATGATTTATTGGATAATTTAATTGTTAAAATTTAATAATTGAAATCGTTAAATAATTTAAATCTTGGATTTTATTTGGATAAAAATGATTTAAAGGCTTATTTAATTTCTATTAATAAGAATGAATGTAATAAAAAATTTAAATTGGATTTAAAAGCGATTTACTCGATTTTGAAAATAACTCATTTTAATTAACGAGTAATAATAGCTTTTCGGGGCACAGTCTCGGATTTCGACGAAACTGGTGTCATTGGGTCTGTAATAATGAATTATAATACGCCATCAAATTTCGTAGCGATCAGATGCACCATTTGGTCGTACGGGATAGAAACGCATTGAAATTAATATTGAAAAATTAATATTATAATTGGGTTCAAAAAGCTATATTCTCCATGCGATCAAATTAGGGCTCGAGACTTGTTCCATTGCGTTTGGAATAGGGGTATAACATTAGGAACACCAGGCGGCATGCCACGATTGGGATCCGAAATTTATAGCTAGATATTTTGGATTTTTAATATAATATATTTTAAATTGATTTGACCCCATAGCTGTTTTCCCTACTCCATCAGCCACCCTACTCCTTTGCAAGCCACCCTACGCGTTGCCCTTCTTCTTTTCCCTCTTATTTAAACGCGACTTTACAGAGAAAGGAAAAAAAGATTCGATGAACTTAAAAAATAATTTCTCCTATTCTACTCAACAAAAAAAATCTGAAATCAACTTTAAAATCATATTTCGTGGAGAGCTTCGATCTGATATGTCGTTTGTAAGGTGCGACCATGTTTGGTATTGCTTGAGTCATGTACAGGGGAAGTTCGAAAACTAGGGTTAGTGTAAGTTTTGGCTTGAAGCTGAGTTAGGTGAAATGGTGAGCGTGGTTGGGTTTGTCGTCGCGTGGGACAACCTTGGCCGAAATTTGGTGATATCTTGTTCGTATTTGGGGAATTGCGACAAATGGAGCTCAGCAACAGGTCATGGGTGATGACTCGTTTCGAAGGGGAGGCTCGAGTGATGGGTGGATGGCGCAGGCATGTGGGGTTCTCAAAGAGAGGACCAATGACGAAACTTTTTGCGTTGCGATCGTGACGAGAAAGCTTCACAGTGAAATTGGTTTGGATGAATTTGGAGCTTGTCAGAATTTTATGTTAAATTGAATGCCAGTTCAATTTTAATTCGAAAATGAAACCTTTGGCGAATTAAAAATCAAGATGAGTAAATCTCACTCATGTTGGACAACTAGTTTATTTTAAAATGTTAAAATTATTTATTGGTTGGTTGGACGGATTGATAAATTATTATCAATTGGATGTTATATTATATATATTAGTATATATATTAGTAGTTGGATATATTTCCCACCGATTAGAGCGGATGAGACATTATGCGCCCCGCATAATAGCGGATGACCCTTTTTGTTGTGATATCCCGCCTCGAAGCGGTGATTGTATTTTTGTGATTATATAACATCTGTGGTTGCAGGGAATCAGGTTGGAGGGATTCAACTGGATTCCTCAAAAATGTTGATTTTGATTTCATATATAGTGATATATGATGTGTGTGAATAATTTGATATAGATTACGTTGTGATATGAATTATTGGATGTTATAGTAGCACTGGCCTTAATTTTGGTATTATAAATACCGTAGATAATATTTTTGAATTTTAAAAAGGAAATTAAAAGGCGATTTCAGAATTGATAATTTTTATATTGAATTTTGGAATTTATTAAAAAGGGAATTGATTTGGATAAAATAAATGATCGAATTTTGGATATTTAATTAGCTATTTCGTAAAATGGTTTCAAATAGAGAATTTTAAATTGGAAATTTTTAAACAATTTATTTTAAATAAGATTCTTAAAAATATGAGATGGAAGACGAAATTGAGATTTGATTGGTTTTGGAATACAGTTTGGATTATTTAAGAAATAGTTTTATAAGTGGAATTTTAATTAGAAATCGATTTATAAATGGATTTTAGTAATATGAACCTGTTATAAACTGGGAATGAGTTTATGAAATTTATAAACGATGTTTATAAATAAGTGGAATGCTTATCATTGGATAAATTGGAAATATAAATTCACAGTGTGAATTTAAAATGAGATATGGAAATCGGTTTAGAAAGAAATAGTAAATTCTCTTTTGGAATTTGGGAATAGTTATGAAATTGGAAATGTAAAATCGATTTGAGATAAATCAAGAGAGATTTATAAGTATAAAAATGGGTATGTTGAATTTTAAAAATGGGTTTTCACAAGAAGTTAAGGTTTGTTTTTAGAAAAGGATTTTTATTTATTAAACTATGTAGTTTTAAAAACTATTAATTGGATTAAATATTTCTGAAAGTTAGTTATTTAAATATTTAAATTTGTTGAAATGAATTCTAAGTTATAAACAAGTTTTGTAAATCGATTAGAAATTTTATAAATGAATTGGAGTTAGTTATTGACGTTTATTTTAAAAGTACTTGATATTTTAAATAATTATTTAACCATGTTTTTGAAATTATTATTATATATATATAGTTTAAAGTAAGCGACTAAAATTTATTTATAACTTGAAATTTGTGAACCAAGTTTTATTTAATAGATGTGATTTTATAAGAGAAAATCTTATAATGGAATTCGAAAACTTAAGAAAATTCAAGAATAGGAAATTTGATATGGGAACTTCGAAAATGAATCTGAATTCACTAAAGGAGTTATAAATTGTTAGTTGGATTATATATAAGTATAATCGATAATTTTTGGAAATTTTAAAGAGAATTAATAAAAATCCCGGAGATTTATGAGATAAGTACGGAATATTTCCTACGTATGGATATTAGAAATGATTTTTGGAAAATAGACTTATAATATTTTCCTAAGTATTGGAATTAATGGTTTGGAGATATTTTAGCGACGAAATGATTTATATAGAAATATTTTTCTAAGTAATGAATCATAAGTTGGATTGGGAAATATTTCTAAGTGTTGATATGGTTTGGAATTTCTTATTATGGATTTAAGTATTTGAAATCGCTTTCAAATATTGACATACTTGAAGAGATTTGAATATATATCTTTGTAAAGATATTTTGAAATAAATGTTTTGAAAGAGTTATAATATGGGCCTAGTGACTTCTTATGCCTGTAATATGATAGTTAAATAACCGACTATCACATTCGGCCAATTTCGTTGATCGTTTCGAAGAGACCGAGATCAGATTTAATTATTCGAAAACCACTTCGATCTGATTTGTGCGTTACAAATTATGATATCTCGAAGATAAATGGAAATGGTGACCTTCAAGGAGATTCCGCTTGTTCAGACCCAGAACAATTTGTATGGATGAATGTTATCATTGCATCGTTTCCTGGAAGGTAGTGTTAGTATTCCAAGTATGAATGCTATTCTTACGGTAAAACGTAGCCTTAAGCCTCATCAACCGGGAAATGAATAAATCAGGGCATGCAGCAGGGCTAAGTGGGTCGCTCACATTAGGGTATGTTGCCATATTTCTAGATTACCCTATTTTTATGGACTTGGTTGTGCATGATAGATCTCGATTACGGTTGGAAGATCGGGATGATGACATATTCGGTACTACTGTCATGTGATAAGCCGGTTCTGTGTGGCCGGGTACAAGATGTTCTTATCAGACCCAGGTGCATTGATTGAGAGATATACCCATTGGAGGTAGTTCCTTACCTGGTCATAGTATGGAATCCATTCTCCAATAAGCGTCGTACGGTTTTGATTGTGCCCAACTATGTTGAAATGTGAGATGCAAGCATTTCAGCTATTTTAATAAGTATATGTACTTAGACACTACTATAATATCATAGGATTTTTATATAAAAGTGTTTTGGTTATCGTAAGGTAAAAACTCATCGTGTTTATGTGTGGCGTTATCTTACGAGATACCTTTTGATTTCAAAGATTTTATAATAACTTTAAATCCAATTGGGTGTGTTTTTCTCACATTGGTTTTCCAGACTAACTCGGGTGTTATTTTATTATAATGCTCGGGTCAGACCGAGCATATTATAGATTAGTTGGGATGCTTGGAGTTTCAAAAGACGAGTTGGAGGCCCAGAGACGTCTTCACGTAGATGGTTATATTTTTCGCTATATTCATTGGTGTGTTTCAACAATTGTGAGGATAGACTATTATAATTGTCCAGGTTGAAATAGATTAGTATACTCTGATTGATGTTTGTATATACATCTATTACAGTTTTTTGTGTGTAAAGATTTATGGTATATTATAGATTATTTGTTCCGCTGTGTGATTCTATATTGTTTAGTTTTCTTCTTATCTTCTTTCTTCTTCTTTACCCTAACAATCAGGTTTTCTGGCATTTGGTTTCTAGGCATGTAATACAGTGGACGTATTAGTGTCGATTTTCGAGGGTCGAAAATCCCGGTTGTTACACAAACATGATGCAAAATCAGATAAAGATATATTTATTGGTTATTCAAATAAAAGTAAGGCCTAGAAAGTTTTTAATACTAGAACTAACACTATGAAGAAACTTTACATGTTGCATTTGATGAAAATTTTCAAGCAACTAATACAAGCAATGATGAGGAAGAAAACCTTAATCCTAGTAAAAATAACGAGATTACAAATAACGAAATTACTATCAATGAAAATAATAATACTGACGATTCAAATACTAATAAATCAAGTAAAACAAAAATTTTGAAAGACTATCCCAAGGAAAATATTATAGGAAGCATATAGTCAACTGTAAAAACTAGAAATCAACTAAATAAGATGAGTAATGTAGTGTTTATTTCAAAAATCCAAAAGAAGCATTATTAGATGATTAACAGATTCTTGTCATGCAAATAGAACTAAGTCAGTTCACTCGAAATGATGTTTGGGAATTAGTTCAATGATCGAAAAATCAATCTGTAACTGGAACTAAGTGGGTTTATAAAAATAAGGTGAATGAACAAGGAGAAGTCATAAGAAATAAAACACGTTTGGTTGCACAAGGATATGACCAAGAAGAAAAAATAGACTTCGATGAGACCTTTGCCTCTGTAGCCAGATTAGAAGCCATAAGAATTCTACTTTTGCAAACCATAATAATCTTAAATTATTTTAAAAGAATGTCAAAAGTACATTTTTAAATGGATTTATTAAAGAAGATGTATATGTTAAACAACCCCCACTTTTGAATATTAAAAATTCTCTAATCATGTTTACAAGTTAAAAATGTTATTTGATTTAAACAAGGACCTAGAGCTTGGTACGAAAGACTCAAATCATACATAATACAATTAATGTCGCATTGGTAGCAAATAAGGACGTTAAGTTGAAAGCATAAGGCCTCTCATGCGGCCGGAGGGAAAAGGAATATCGCATGTACTACACTCCATCAAGGCAAAAATTGATGTAACCTCCCTTCAATGCCCCTTTCAAGCAATGCCGCATTCCTTCAAAGCATCATATAATCAATGCTGCATAGATTCAATGCCATATAGATTCAATGCCGCATCCAATCAACACTACATAGAATCAATGCTGCATAGATTCAATGCTGCTTCGTATTATTGCCGCCTCTTATTCTATGTCACTAATCACTAATGCCACCTATTATCAATGTCGCCTTCCAACAAAGGAGGATACTGAATGTCATCTATGCCGCATTTAACCAATATCGCACTTCATTAATATAATAGTAAGGGGAGGTTGCCACATACCCGCAGTATATAAAGGCTTATCACATACCGCCAATTCAATAGGGATATTGAATAGCAACGACATGATATCGATGCCGCATTTCATGAATATCACATATTATCGATACCGCACAACATCAATGCCATGGGAATGTCAAAGGCCATGTAAAGAAAGAGGATTAAAATCAATTGCATGAGCAAATTCGAGAGGATTTAGTATGTTTCCCTTCATAAAGCTTCAAAGACATTCATGTTGAAGCCATCACCAAAATAGCAATCAAAGTTCCACAACGCTAATGGAAACAGGTCTACCTCTTTCCAACCACTACAAATAAAGATGCACCCTCTCATGGAAAGGGGTCCTCAACCTCTTTCTTACTCTTATCACTTTTTCCAATTAGGATCATCCCCAAGTTCTCTTTATTGAGAGCTCGAGGACAAACTAACGGCATAAAGACTAATGAGGGAGTAGAGAATATTCAATATTTGCAAATAAGGGCTTGAATAATTTTAAAATTGCATATTGGCACATTTTGTAACATGTTCACAATTGAATAAAAGAACATGGCTTGAGCATATTGCCTATTGTTATTTTGAATTGCTTATTTTATTTTTTGAACTCACGAATGTTGTTTTAAACAATCTTGTGATATAAAACCATGGGGCATTGGTGGAATTTCTTCGATATACCTCCTTGTACACACATCTTGAATGTTGAACCAAATTATGGTTTAACATTTTAGCGCTAAAAAGAGGGCTCGAACCCCCGAATGTTCGAAAACGACCAACATGCCCTAAAAGGATGGAATTTCATATTTTAGAGAAAATTTCAAATCCAATCCTTATTAAATTCAAATCAAGAAGCCGATTATTATTAATATTTGCAGGTGAGAACGGCAAAGAACATAGATTTGATGGTAAATGAGTGTTGTTGATTTCGTCCTTTCGATACTGTCCTACCATTTACTAAAACTATCTCCAGGTTCTAGTTCATAAATTATTCGACCTTAATTTTTATTAGACCTCAATTTTTATCCACCATCATCCATCTCGTCTGTTCAGTACTTAATATTAATCATTGATTCCTAAGCATCCTTGTTATTCCATCGATTGAGCCGAACTTAGATCAAGTTTCAGATCTAGATGAAAGTTGAATTCGTAGATCCAAATGGTTTCAAGATTGTAGACCCAAAGGGCTTAGTATTTATAAATGGCATTGAATATTGAAATTTGGGAATTCCATATCGAAACTCAGATCCATGCCATAAGATAGTCAATACCAATGGGTATTGAATGCCATAAGCTGATCAATACCGATGGGTATTCAATGTCGTATGCAAATCAATACCTATGAATATTCAATGTCGTAAGTTGATTGATACCATTGAGTATTCGATGCCATAAGTTTATTAATACTGCTGAGTGTTTAATGCTGCAAGGGAGATTGAAACCACTGGGTTAATAATGCCACAGAGATGTTCGATGCCGCAGTTAAGTGGTGACATAAGAAATTGATGCCGTAGAGTAGTCTGATGCTGCTGGATAATCAATGTCGCAAGTATCTAATGCCGCAAGATATTTAACGGCGCACGATAATCAATGCCGCAAAGAAGTTAATGTCGTAGGGCAATCAATGCCGCAAGTAGGTGATTCTAGATCTAAGAAAAATCGATTTCGCTTCCAAAATAATGACTTCAAATGGTTCAAACTCCATAACAAAATTCAGATCTGGATTTCAATTCATGTTGTAGATCACCCAAATCCATGTCAAAACAGAGAGCTCTATGCGATGACTGCCATATACCACCGACACCAATAGTACATAAATAGTGCGCTACTATCATGCTCGGCTGGTATAGGATGATCATTGGGGTTTAGAATGAACCGATACAACATATAACATGTCGTATATCTCACAGTGCATGGATAAAATATAATATCACATATACAATAAAAGAGACAGTAATAACAATGTGAACAGACCATCATCATCAGAGTATAATATCCATAAAGTTATGCATAAATAGTAGAGTTTATACAACAAGAAACAAACTCAACAACTGCCTAAAATAAAAATAGTAAGCAGTCACTGCTAAGGCTCCCCAATGCTACATAGCGGAATAAGCGTAGACTCCATATATATATAATACGAGATAGCTCCATCCAGCTCATCCTCCAATAACTACTGCATCACCTAGACCTGTTATCTAGTTTACTCATTTAAGAATATGCAAGATAATAAGAGGAAAAGCATAAAACCTTATGTTAGACAACAGTCTAGTGTGAGTGGTAAATGAGTCTCAAAATATTAAACTTGTAAATATGGTAAGGAACAAGAGTACATGAACCATACCTGAATTGTCCCTGCAACCAAAGAGTTAGCATACAACATTATAATATGCTACTCTACAATATCATAAAGATATACCACAAACCAAATGAAGGATATCAGTCTTCCAGGTATTCCAGATACCTACTTCCTCTAGTACCTACGAGTGATAGCCTATTAAAGAGAGCAACCAAAGCAACCATAGCATCCATGAGGACCGCCCTACACCACCGGCACACAATATACATAAGATATGCGCTGTCATGCCAATCGATGTAGAGTGATCATTAAGGTTTAAAATGAAACAAACATCATAGAATCTGTAGTATATCTCAGAGTACATGGAATAAAATATCATATCATAGATATAAACATAAGAGATAGTAATAACTAAGTGATCCAAATATCAAAGTACAGATACACAAAGTTATACATCATGAAATTAGATTTATACAAATGAAGTAAACTCATATAACTATCTCATACTAATAATAATAAGCAAGCACTGATAAGGCTTCACAGTGTTGCATAGCAGAATAAGCATAGAAATCCATATATAATATGAGATAGCTCCGTCCAGCTTATCTTCCGCACAGCTACTGCGTCTCACCTAGACCCGCTATCTAATCTAGTCATTTAAGAGCACCCGAGATAATAAGAAGCAAAGCATAAAACCTTGAGTCAGACAACAGTCTAGTGTGAGCGGTAAATGAATCTCAAAGTACCATACTAGTCGATATAGTAAGGAATAAAGGTATATGAATCATGCCTGACCTGTCCTTGCAACAAAAGAGTTAGCACATAATAACATAATATGCTACTCTAAGTGTAATAAAGGCGCAATACAAATAAGTATGGCAACAGGTGTTCAAGTATCCCTATCTCCAATACCTATCTCCAATGACTACCCTAGAGTGATAGACTGCGGGGAAAGAAATCAAAGCAAGCATAACATCCATCAAACAATCCTCACCATCACTCGATGTACTTTGGATATATGATAACTCAAATGACCTTTCTACTGCCAAGGACTAATGGAAATCCCAATTTTCAGTGTACTCTCTTTAACCTGAACCTTTTACTAGACCCATTCAATCGGTCCAAGGTACATGGGCCCATTCAACCGATCTGGGGTAACTTTCAACATACCCATGAGCATCCTCATGATACCCCTGCTTTGAGCATAACAGAAAACTCTTCGAGTATCAACAATACCTTAGTATGCATATCAGAGCCTTTTCCATTGCTCTAACTAGCTTCCATTATCCTGGAGGAACCATTCTACATTCCACCACTCAATGACTCCTTTCAACATCAAGCCATCACCTTTGAGGAATCATTCTACATTCCTTATTCTACGACTCCTTTCTACATCAAGCCGCCTTCTTTGGAACCTAACTCCATTCAACGTCGAGTCACCATCCGAAGACTCTAACTTTCATCATGCTACTACATCGCCAATGCGAATGAGCCAACATCTCCAGCATAACCTCTTGAACCCTGTACCAACCCCCAGAAGTTCCATCCCCATAGGACGAAACTAGAGAGCTCGGTACCGACCTCTGAAGTCGATATCGACCTCTGTACTTGGCCACTAAGTGGCTAAGTTTCTTTCCATCCTACTTCTTGCTTCTGGTACTCCATGCCTAGGTGCTTGAACCCCTAATTCTCTGCTCCAAATCAAGTCGTCATATCTTCAAAACACCCTACTCTATATCCTAGAAGAAATTCGTCATAGCCTTTGATACTTAGTCGATCTCCAATCTATCACCATAGGCAACCTCTACAAGCCATACTCTCCCCTTTCCTCAAGTTGCTGCCGACATGGACCAGCTGAGAGAACTCAGTGCCGACCTCTGAAGTCGGCACCGACTTCTGCCCTTATTAAATTAGGGGATGCGATTTGGACCACGAGCCCTTCCTATGCTCTAGAATCTGCCCCCCCCCCCTCCCCCAAGTTCCGTCCAATTCCGACTAGTTTTGCCTCCCATTTGCCCAATTTCCCAACCTATCTACTTAACATCCAAAAAAAACTAGCAAACAACATCAAATCACAACATACAATCATGGAATATCATGCATATACATCCATTCATACAACCCATACATGAGAATGTGATAATCAAACTAGTTTTACTCTAAATCTAAGTATTACATTAGCAGATGGATGTATAAATGATGGGAGTTACACTAGCATGTGAATATGAGTAAGTAGATTACAAAACCAATTTTAAAGCCATTTCAAAATCTCTAATTTAAGATCATAAACATTTATGAATAATTGGTTAAAGTTAGAAAACCCTTTTTAGATCAAAATCGTGTTAAAAACAACCATTTTAACTATTAAACAAGTATAGACGAGTGAGAGGTCAAGAACCACTCACCACTTACCTAAAATACCAATTTTTCTCCTCAAATATGAAGTAGATAACAAAGGAAATGAATCGAAATTAGCAAAAACGATAATCTCTAGCTTTTGTATGTTAATCCCCTCTCCAATCAATGATTTGGCTAAGATTAGTAAGGAAAATATGTCATTTTGATGAAATTAGGGCTAATGGAGGTTTAGATCTATTTTGGGGAAGTAGGAAATGACTTAAGTCAATTAATATAGCGTTATATTAGCACAAATTTCGAAGTGGGTTAGTGGGCCTAAGCACGGGCTTAGTTGATTACCCACTAAAACTAGCCAGCAGCAATCAAAACTTAAAACTGTAATAACTTTCACACAACAAGTCTGTTTTTCTATTATCACCATTCTATAGAATGGAAAACCATCATCCTAAAGCAATGGAAGTGGTTTGAGACCCTAATTCGGCTCCTATCAAAAGTTATAGTCCAAACAAGATTTTCATGGTCAAAATGTAAGCATAGAAATTTGACAAAAATCATAGATGTGGAAAATGCCCATAAGAGTCACTTTCCATAATCTTCGAGTCATGTGACCTCATATAAGTTAAATAAAAATATTTTACGATCCTTTGATACGTAAAACATGGGTCATTAAAGCATCCATAGCATCCATCAAACAATCCTAATTATCACTGCATGTGCTCTTAATATATGATAACTCGTATGACCCCTAAGTCAGGGACTAATGGAAATCTCGATTCTCTGTTGTATTCTTGTATCTTGCAGCCCAAATCTGGATACGTCTCATAGTCCAAAGTTAGACACTAGACCCAAAGCTATAAGTCCAGGGTATACAGGTCCCTTGATTAATCCATAGGCATCCCCACTTACAATACCTCTACTTTGAGTACAACTGAAAACTCTTTGACTCATCAATGATTCTTTAACGCGTACACCCAAGCCCATCTTTGCTCCATCTGGATGTCGAGCCCTTCATTCTCAATCCAATTTCCATTATTCACGAGGAACCCTTCCACATTCCTTGATCACGCAGCCAACCCCTTTTATGAGCCGCCATCTTACTCCTAACACGAGCCAACATCTGAAGACCATAGCTTTACATCATGTTGTTATATCATCATCTATCCTGATATGAAGGAGCCAACACCTCTAGCACAATTTACAAGACCTCTACTTCACCTCCTAGAAGTTTCATCCCATTTGGACCTAAACCCAGAACTGGGCACTGACCTCTGAACTCGGCCCCGACCTCTCCACATAGCCAATCTATGGCTAAGTTTCCTTCCACTCTTTCCTTGCTTAGGGTACTCCATAACCAGATGCTTTAACCTCGACTTCTATACACAAATCAAGTCGGCATAGGACAAGTCCTCTCTTCAAAGCACTCTATTTCATATTTTAGAAACAACTCATCAAAGCCTCCATCGCCTAGTCAATCACCTATCCATCACCTTAGGTAACCTCTACTAGCAACACTCTTGCTTCCCCAAAAACCACCGACTTTTTGGACCAAGCCACAAACTCGATACCAACTTCTCATGTCGGTGCTGACTTCTATGCTTAGGCAATCTGACCTGCAACTTGAACCCCAAGCTCCTCTTATACTCCAGATCTTCCCCTCCAAGTTTCATCCAATTCCGACCAACTTTGCCTCCGATTTGCTCAATTCTCCGTCCTGTTTTTCTATACAATCACAACACCAACAAACGACATCAAATCATATCATCCAACATAGAATAACAAGCAATTCCATCCAATCAAACATGCAATCCATCAAAATAAGACAAACAAGTCAATTTCCAACATAGATCTACATATAGCATGAATATATAAACATGAGCAATGGTGATTTCTAGTCAACCTAGATCATATACATAGTTTTTTTTATTGAAAGGCAAGCGAGGTTGACTGGTCCCCTACCAGTGTTATTGATAATAAAAAGACAAAAGAAAACCACAACAAAAACAACCTTTTTGCCGTGAAAAAAGAGAATAAAAAACAGAACTAAAGCAACAAGCAAGCACGAAAACAAACGACATGCATGAGAGACATGCATGCAAACAACAGACGATACACACAAATGGACAAACAAAGAAAGGAAAAAAACAAAGGCAAAACAAGCAAGCACAACCAATACAAGAAAGCCAGACATGCACAAAATCGTGCACAAACAGGCTCATGCACACAACAACACCCAGCAAGCAGAAGCCCAAAAATCATTTCCAAAACTCATGATTATGAGGAGAGAATCCATGCTGAGAATATCTGATCCCAGTAGCTATTTTCGTCATGACTTTAACCCAAAACTGATGCGCAGTTGAGGCCTCATTTCTAAAGCAACGAGAATTCCTTTCGAACCAGACAGATTTGAAGTAAATTTTAAGAACAAAGAAAATAATATCCCTTTTATTTAGTCTCCACCTCGTAGCCCTCATCAGCTCATTCCAGTCAGAAGTTGTATTGCTATAAAAACTCGAAATTCCAACTTTATTCATCAGGGTAAAATCATATTGGATAAGTATTCACAATCAAAGAAAAGGTGGTCAACAGATTCTGGGCATAAATTGCAAAAAACACAAAGATGATCTAAAACCATACCATTAGACACCAATTTATCCCTAGTTAGAAAAGCTTTGCTTATTATTCTCTAGAACATCAAGTTATCCTTAGTAGAGGAATGAGAAGTCCAACAAACCTTAGCCCATAGAAAGTTAGGCAAAGCATCAGTATTTAATAGGAGATCATACACCCTACCAATACTATGAGGCCTACCCTTCCAACTTACTTCTGTCTCATGATTCATAAGCACCACATGATCACACAAACTCCACCATAAAGAGTTGATAGCCTGGTTACTAGAAGATGGAGTCCGCAGCTTCCCATTGACAATGAAGTCCACAACACGAGCATTATTACCTATCAATGATTGCAGCCTTTCTTGATCACTCAGCAAAGTTTCCAACACCAAGCCATCCCCTACCCAAGGATCCTTCCAGAAACTCACTGGGATATCAGGGGACAAAGAATATTTAACAAAAGGAAGGAAGATACTTCTCATACTCAAAATTTTCCGCCATATCCAACTCGAGCCTTGTGAGACATTCATAGACCAGAAATCCCCATTCTTAGTACGATAATTCCAAATCCATTGCACCCATAGGTTGTCCTTTTTAAGTAATAATGCATCAAAGTGAGTACTTATCGCTGATTTATTCCATGAGTTGATATTGATGATTCCAAGACCACCCTTTATTAGTGGCTTTTCCAAACTGGAGAAAGACAGAGGAATCAATTTCCTATTGTGTATTGATCATGTCCAAAGAAATCTAAGCATAGCAGCTCGATCATGGTGAGCAGTTTAGTAGGAAGAATGAATGTTCTAGCCCAATACATAGTCATAGAAAAGCAAACTGACTTTATTAGCACCAATCTTCCGGCCATTGAAAGCATTCTGGTAGTCCAAGAGTTCATTGTTGAAGTGATTTTATCATAAAGGATAATGCAGTCAGCCTTGGTTACTCTGGACGTACAAAGAGGGAGGACAAGATATGTCATCTTATTTTCCATTGGCTGAAGACCAGATAGAGCAACCAACCTAGCCATGGTAGATGAGTCAATTCTAGAGAAAAGAATCTGGGATTTGGAGTGATTGATCTTCAATCCAGTAGCAAGATGAAAAGTATGGAGAGTCTCAAGAATGCCAGCAATGGATTGTTCATTAGGCTTAGAGAAGATCATAATGTCATCCGCAAAGAAAAGCGAGGAAATTTGAAGCTGTTTACATTTAGGGTGGTATGATATAGCCTTATCCTCAAATTTTCTAGACAACATACAAGTCAGCGCTTCCATTACTATAATGAAGATATAGGAGGATATGGGATCCCCCTGGCGTACCCCTTGCTTCCCTTTAAAGAAACCCGAAGTCTTCCCATTATAGCAAAGTGAATAAGAGGGGGTTGAAATACAAACATATAGCCATGCTACAAAAACCTTTGGAAAACCCATTAATGACATAACACGTACAATTGAGGTCCAGTGCAAGCTATCGTACGCTTTGCTAAGGTCAAGCTTTAGCATAGCTCTTGGGGAGATCTGACATCTACCATACCCGTTAATTAATTCATGTGCCATCATTATGTTGTCAAGAATATTCCTCTTTGGTATAAAAGCAGACTGGTTCGTTGAGATGATGGATGGCAGCACTAAAACAAGTCTAGAGGCAAGAATCTTGGAAACACACTTATAAACAACATTACAACATGAAATAGGACGAAAAGAGGAAGCATTTTTGATAGGCCTGACTTTAGGAATAAGGACCAGATTGGTTGCATTTATTTCACCCAGTAATCTAAATTTATTGAAAAAAGTGTGAATTGCTGCTAAAAATACATGACTTACAACATGCCAACTTGCTTTGAAGAAGACAACGTTAAATCCATCAGACCCACCACTTAAAGTAGAATTCATTGCAAAAAGAGCTTCTTTAATTTCTTGATCAGAAACCTTTTGAACAAGCATGTTTATCATTGTGGTGTTTAACATAGGAAGGGGTAAGTTATTCAGACTATCAAGGTCAGGTTCAAAATTGTCAGAGTTTCCTAAAAGCTTGGAGAAATATTGAAACAAGTGTTGGTCGATCTCTTCTTCAGTAGAAAGGAGAACACCATGATCATCCTAAAGAGAATGGATATGGTCTCTAGCTTGTTTTTCCTTGATAGAAGCATGGAAAAAAGCAGAATTCCTATCTCCCTCGTTATCCCACTTTTGGTGCAATTTTTGCTTCCTCATCCTTGCTTCAGAATTCAAAGCATCATTGAGTTGTTGAAAAAGGATGGATTCATTCTGGGCTAGAGTAGGATTAGAGGGATCCTCGTCTAGAAGTATTTGCGCCTTCTTAAGCTGGTCTTTGAGTTTCATGGATGAGAGGGAGCCATTTCCAAACTTGAGAGAAGCCCATTGTCTTAAAGCATGCTTTGTAGCCTTCAGTTTCCTGCATAAGATAAACATAGGATTGCCATGAAAAGTGGTAGACCAAGTAGTAGAAAAAAATTTAATATATTCCGGGTCCCTGACCCACGCATTGAAGAATTTAAAAGCTTTTTTCCCTCTGCAAGGCAAAATGGAGGGAGAGAGAATAATTGGGGAGTGGTCAGATAAGATAGGTTGAGGCAAAAAGGCAGAGATGGCTGGCCACGTGGAAAAGGCAGGAGCATTACAAAAGGAGAGATCAATGTTGGTGAATGTTCTTATCCCTGACCGGCTTTTTTTATTCCACGAGAAGGGGACACTAGAGCGGGCAATGGGGAGGAGATCAGAGTCTAATATGGAGATATTAAGAGGAGCAATATCCTTCGGCACTAGAGGCAGCCCTCCCATTTTATCATTCAAAGTGAAACAACAGTTGAAATCACCCAGAGCAAGCCATGGATGGGTGATCTGTCTTAGAGAAGGGAGAAGATTAAGAAGCGATTGCCTAGAAGCAATAGCATTATGAGCATAAACAAAGGTTAAGTAAAAGGAAAGGTGAAGAGGAAGGAAAATGGCATGAAAGTGGATCAGCTGGGCAGTAGACAGAATGGGACAGAGAAAGAAAGTTTGAGGGTCATGGACAATTAGAATCCTTCCATATGCAGCATTATCCAGGTTATGATTAACATGCCATGCGGGGTAAATATATTTAGCTGCTTTTAGAGTCAAAGGAAGAGAAAGTTTGGTTTCCAAGATTGCAAAATTTTTGATGTTATGTTCATCGATCAGGGATTTTACATGATCGAGTTTAACAAGGTTATGGACACCCCGAATATTCCATGAAGCTATTGTATTCATCAAAAACTGTAATGAGTGGTGTGGCACACTTACTCTACTCCTAGTTGTCACTACACCAAAATAGTGATTTTGCAACAGTTTCCATTTGTTAATTTCCAACACTTATAAATGTTACAGCCTACTGACAATAAAAAAGTGTCAGGATACCTAAAAAAGTGTTGGCAAATATAAATAATGTTTTTTATAAACTTTCCAACACATCAGTTATAATTTACAACACAAAAAAGTGTTAGAAAAGTTGGTAAATTTGTAAATAACTCACTAAAAATTGGACCCTTATGTAATCTTGTATACGTATCATCTTTCTAACGCTTTCCCTTCCATCTCCACTATCGGCCGCCTAATTTTTAATTTAATTAGGGTTCTCGCGTTCATCAGCATTTCTGCCGCTTTCCCAATCGCGCATCCTCCATTTCTTCTCTAGGTAACGATTTCCCATTCTACTAACGACTTAGGTTACAAAGTTACACATCGTGCGTCATCTCCAGGTACATCGACTTAGGTTACAAAGATAATTCCAAGTAACGATTTCTACCGATTTCCCAATCACGCGTCATCTCAAGATACATCGACTTAGGTTCGATTTTGATTTTAAATTATCTTGTTGTTCTTTGAAGTATCTGTTCTTGTTCTTTGAAGTATCTGTTCTTTGAATTATCTTGTTGTTCGATTTCCTTGCTCTGAATAATACATAGTAGCATGTGTTTGCTTACTTAAATACATGCATGTACATGTAGTCACAGCAGCGAGTTAGCATGCTTTTCTTGCTTAAACTCAAACAACAGCATGTTTCCTTGTTTAGATTTAAAATATAGCAGCATGTGTTCTTGTTATAAATGAATTGTTGTGATATAATTACTGATGGACTTTGTGACCAAATTCCTTACCATGGTTGCTTGGTTATTTAGCTAAAATCTGAATTGATTAGAATTGTATTATATTTTCTAATTTGAAATAGTAGTAAAGATGTTTGTTTATAATCAAGTCAAATATTGAAGTCGATAATTTGGAAACAAATATCAATTATTAAATGGATTGTATGATATAGATTGGGGATAATACATGGTATATTTTTAAAAATGATGACCAACTTTCCACTGCGGGAACATGACACAACAAACCATCACTTCAGTAACATGACCCAATTCCCCACCTGGTCATAAGGTTGCATTGTTAAGCTCAGCAATTAAATTATGTCTCAGGGTCCTTCAATGTTATTGTCAATACAACCCGGCAAGTTACAAAGTTACACATCAACTAAATTATATTCCAGGGTCATCGAGTTTAGAAATAAACACCACAGTCCAATTAAAGATGTAATTCGATAGTAAGTTCAACTCATTAAGTTCAACTATAGTGATTACTTAATTATTAAGGATGTACATGTATAGTTTTGATTGACATAAAATTAGATATCATTAATAAATCATGATCCAAATCCCATAATATGTTCAAATCAAGTACCTGTAGTCATGTCAGTAATGTAGCAGCTTAATTCTTCATGAGGTTAGTAGTGGAAAGTTGTAACTGAAATTATGTTGTGATGTGCATAGGGAAGAAAATTCTTGTCTACTTTGTATAGTACTTTAAGCTTCTCAATTATAAGCAGTAATGCTTTTGGTTTCTAGATTTAGTTAATTTGTACACACAAATTCAACCACATTAATTATTTGACAGCATTCGTTGCCTTTTAGCTAGCAGCATTATTGGAAACTTAAGGTCTGTCTTATCAATTAAATTTTGATTAATTGATATACCATTTACAATGCGGATTTTTCCATGAGCATTCCATTAAAAATGACATTTGAGTACATTAATTGTACATGTATTGTGTAACATAGGAACATTTAACCTTTCCACCTGAAATTACATACACAAAAAGAAGTAAAAACTCTTAGGTTTCCTTACCATAGGAATATTAAGCCTGCTTCCATAATTGCTTCTCCTTTTTCATTTCTTTTATTCCTTACCATGTATGATGTGTTTGTTTTTTCCTTGAATTAAATTTGTATTTTAAAATACTAAATTGTTTGTTAATCAAGATGCCATTTTTCATTTGTTCTAGCAATTGGATAGCTCAACATCTTCTATTTGTAACTCTTAAAATGTATGATACAAAGAATTTTTGATGGTGACTATATATTTGAGGTCTGCACAAATTATTAATTGGGGCCAATAGAGTAATACAAATAACTGGGTCATTGCCTTGAAACTGAACGTTTTTTGGATTCATTTACAGCTTTTGATTTCATGTCTGCAATCCTCATGGTTTAATTTACATAAATTTTGATAAATTAATGTACCCTTCACCATGTCATTTAAATAAAATGAAAAAATAAAATAGAAGAATCAAATAACTCTATGTATTCTCCCATTTTAGTTTTATCCCATACTGCAGTAATATTTTACTGGAAAATATAAGGTTTATAGATTGATATGCTTACCACCTTAGTTATTATAGAATATGCATATGACAAATTGCTTAATAAATATTTGGTAAGTCCAAAGCTTTTGAATGATGCTATATTAGCTCATGAAAATACAATAATTCGTTCTCAATTAGGCATGAGACATTTATGCATGTGGATTCCATTTACATAGGATAAACTGCTTAATGTGATAATCATATATGATGCATCAAATTATAAATATTTAATTCCTCTTTTCCTTTTATGCATTTCTCTCCTTTCTCATTTTGTATGTTTGTATATTTACATCAACAATGTAGTATATTGAATTATCAAATTTATGGAGACTTATGTTCTTATACACATGATATTATATGTTTAGCTTTTATCATTTTGAATTTTTCTCTTTGCCTATATGTGCTTTTGGTGTGAATTTGTATATATTTTCTTTTGTAATACTTCTTAAGTCTAAGATGCAAATCTACACGAATAATGACTAAACCATGCATTTGGTTTCATGTTACCATATACCAATCAAGAAAGAACTTTGTCTATCATAATTGTGCCAAAATTATTTTTTCTATCTTTTTAATAAGGAAGACACACTAAATTTTCAGTGTAGAGTAGGAAAACAAAAATCGTCCATGCTAATTTGTTCATCATAAGCTATAATAATGCCTGTAAAAAATCTTCAACACCCATTAGGGTTTGGTTAAAAGTTAGCCCAATTTTGTAGTTTATGCAACCATTTTTATCAATGTGCAAAAATTGATTGCCAATATAGCTTATGCAATGAATAAATTAGAAGCAGCGCATGCTGTGGCTCAGACCATTTTTAGGTAAGGTAAAATGATAATTTAATGATTACATTTGATAATCCATTAGTGTGTGCACATGATTCATTATTTATTAACTGACTGTGTGATTTTTTACAATAAATTTGATTGTGTCGAGTTTATTTTAAATGTAGAGTTTATGATGGACTGATCCTAGGTTCGACCACTTCTATCAAATTCTTCAATTCATGAATATAATATTTATATTTTATGAAATCGTAGCTCAAACAAGTTGATGTACAAATTCTTAAATTGAATTTATTCACTTTACAATTTATTCCTTAAAAAAATAAAAATCCTCTAAAGGTACAAATGTAGAGCTTGAAGCATGTTTTTTGAATGAATTCAGCGAAGATGTCATGCCTGTACTTTGAAATGACATTTTAAGTTTTATTGTATACTAAAATCTTTTTTATGCAGGTCTAAATGTCGAACAATTGCAATGCTAGTGCATCTAAAGGTACAAATGCAGAGCTTGACGCATATAATCCTCCTTATACAAGTGATAAAAATACTTAATAAGTGTTGATCTTGAGGGTGTTAAAGGTAAAGATGAAGTTAAATGGAGCTCCAGATGCGGAGCCCTAATTCGTTGTCATATACCGATTGGCTATGACGAGTGGAGAAATGTAGATGATTATTACAAGAATATTTTGTGGCAAGAGCTATTAGTATGTCACAAATTCATCTTATTTAGTCATTTATGTTTTGCACAAGATTTATCCTTAGTACTAAAATTTCTTTGTTAAACAGAATGAATTTGACATGGATATAGATCCCGATCTAGCTCGGCCAATTTTAGAAAAAACTTTTCCACGATATTATCGTACGGTAAAGTCTACTTTGCGGAATAAATTGCTCAGAGTCGGAGTAACCACCATACCCAAGAATATTGCTATTACTAAATGTCCCGCGGACATTGACAGAGTATGGTGGGAAAAGTTTATAGATAATGAATATTCAGATAAAAAAAAGAGCAATGTAGGAAAAATGCCGAAGCCAAAGCTAAAAATACTATCACTCATACACTAGGAAGAAAATCATACCGTAGAGTTTACGATGAAATGGTAAGAAATAGTATAAAAAATATTTCTTGTAAATATTAATAATGAATAGTAAATTAGTTTAAAAATATTTGTTCTTGCATGTCAAGGAAAATACGAAAGAGAAAGTTACGCGGACAATGGTTTGGAAGGCGGGACATATAAATAAGAAATCTGGACAAGTTCTTCCATCTGCGGCAAAAGCCTATGTAAGTATTTTTCTTGAGGTTTTAATAAATTTTGGAATTTAAGCAAGGTTTTAATGAGGTCTCTTACCTCTGTAATAAAACAAAATTTCATGCATTGCCATATTCGTATACAAGTCATCCCTTTTCCTCCTTCTGATGCTAGCGATGACTAATTTCATGCATTGCCATATTATGTCACCTTCCTTTCTCTTTTCTTTCTAGAAAATTCTCAGGTTCCTCTTTGCTAACTTCTCCAATTTTGATGCTATATGGAGTTTTGGATTGGGATTGATTTCTGATCTTGCTTTCGATGGATTTTCTTAATTTATGTTGTCAATTCACAATCCCCTCTTTTTTTTTTAACACATAAAAGGTGTTTCAAATTGGTTAGTTTGGTCGATCATTACAAGGAGCTTTTCTAGTAGGGTGCCCATTATAATAACATAACAAATCCGTTTACTACTTATCCCCAATATTATGTTTGCTGGCTGATGGGTATATAATTCGAGCTTACTATTCTCTGTCATAGTGGGAACGGAGTTGAAGCCAAATTCAAAAGTGTTGCGTTGCCCCATGTCAAACGTAGCTATAGTACTGTGCTCATAAGTACAACAAACTCAACTCAGACATTCTCAATTCCTGGTAGTACTCTAATTTATTCCAAGCTTCAAATCTTACAAACATTCATTTTATAGTTGAAGAATTCTAACTAAATACACACAGCAAGGCACTTAATACAATTATACAAGTACACGCACATAAAAAAAATCAAGCACACATAAAGAATAGCAGTGTCAAAAGAACTGGAAGTAATCGAATCTGACTTTGCAATCAACTCTGGTATGGGTAGCACTGAACACATTCCCACACTTCCTGATATTGCGCAAGGCACTGTTAATGCAAGGCCCACATTTCCTCTTGTTATCCATAGAACAGAATGCCATACCATACACCTCAGGACCAGTCTCGTATGTTCTGTAAACCAAATCTACATTCTTAATCGTGAACTTCCTCATTCTTCCTATAACCCTATTCACGTTATATCTGTACCCGCGGTTTGGTTTTGTGCTCCATTTTTCTCCGCAGTCTAAATAGGTTTTAGCTTCTCCCAAACTGACAAGTAGCACTAGCAGTAGAAAACATTATTCACGCAAAGAGGAACCTGAGAATCAAAATTAGATTGAAAACATTATTCATGCATAACTGAATGCAGAGTGCAGACTGTCAATTGAGTGCAGACTGAGAGTGTTTGCATTAGGTGCAAAGTGCAAACTGAGAGTGTTTGCATTGGGTGCAAAGTGCGAACTGTGTTTGCACTGGATGCAAACACACGCATGTGCAACAGTTTGCACTGCTCAATAAATGTAGGGAAAAACTCGATGGACAGTAAACACAATTTAACAAAATGAAATGGAATATAAATTCCATCAAAGTTGGAAACAAACGATATTGAAATCATTAAAGTAAAATGAATGATTTTATATATGTGTAATATGAACTCTGCAGAACAAGTATCTTTTGGCAATCAACTTGGTGTATGTTAATTATTCCACACATGACTTGACTGCTTATGCGGTAGATATAGTGACTAGTTTTCCATCAAACAAATTTTTTTGAGTGATAAATTATTTTACAAACATTGGTGACAAGTTTCCCATTCTTTTGATTGTTTATGTCACGTCTTTAATGGTAGATGCAAAACCAATTTAAAAGGTGGAGGAAGAGGAAGAAAAACAGAATGTGTGCCCCCCTCAAATTAATACAAACTTTTATGTCATTTGATATAATCCCAACGTGTCCAATTGTTTATTATTTATCTTATTGCTTCTCAACCGCCACTACACCATACTACCCATTTTGTCACACCCCAACGCGGAAAAATTACCACGGTTTTGAGCCGTGGCAATTTTACCACGGTTTTGAGCCGTGGTAAAGTAAACTAGCACGGTCTAAGACCGTGGCAATTTTACCACGTTTACGAACCGTTCCAATATTACCAAAAAAATTTCACTCCCACCCCCAGGTTCCATCTCAATAACCCTCGCCTATTTGCTTAAACAAAACAAAAAAAGAACGCCCCCAATTTCAATCACACGCCCTAAATTCAACCGCGCGCACTAATTTCACAGTTTTCCCCAATCGCGCTTCTTCTTCTCACAGTTACATCATCTACTTCTCCGTCTTCCTTCACTTCTTCCTCTCATTTCCAAATTTGGAATGCTAACATGAATACCGTTATTGATTTGGCGAAGTTCCCTTACACTGATGTTTACCAAGTGAGCTACAATCAGCGCCGGCCAATTTCACATAAGACACCTGCAGCCATATATATCTATAAATGTGCTGGTGCCTATTTCTATTTTCCCGCCATCTCACTCTCTTCCTTTTCATCTCGTCTTCCTCGCAGCTCTCGATTCTTCTTTTGCACAGGAAATGGAGATCGATTCGTCTAGATGTTTTGCCTTCTGCTTCCTGACGTTTCTTCTTTTCTCAAAGGCAAGTAACATTCATGATTATTATTTCGATCTGTATATTGGTGGGTTGATTATCGGATTGATTCCAATGATTTTTTGTTTTGTTTCTTTTTAAAGGTATTAGTTGTATGGTAATTTAGGATGATTGGTATGTCGATTTTCAAAGCTGTGGTTAGGACTTGTTATTTTTAGACGCTAATTGCTATTGCGACATTGATGCTAATCGGATGTCGTGGAATCATATCATGAAATGACTGCAGAACCAATATTTTGTTTGTGTAAATTTGGGGATAATTTAGTTTGGATGGTTTGTCGATTGATTTAGTGGCTTGTTTATTTTTATTTGGCATACGGTGTTGTGGATAGTTTGTTTGATTTGGATGGACGAGTGATTTTGGTGCACTTAAGTTATCAGACACATGAATTAAAATTATTCTAACATGAAGGGTTAATTGATGTATCACTATTGTTTGTGATTGTTATTTTTAGTATGTTATGGGTATACCAACTGTGTTAATCTGGTTGTTATTATTATTACTACTAATCTTTCTTCATTTCTTCTTCTTCTCCTCCTTTTTTGCAGTTAGCTTCTGCACAAGGATCAGAACAGTCAGAGATGAGTTCTTCTGCAAGAGGGGCTAATTCTATAAAGTAAATATCAGTCTATTATAGACTATTTTCTAATTTTCTGCGATGGTCCTTACTAGTTACTTTACTTTTTTCTTCTTCTGTAATTTATATCCTTACTTTGCTACCAGCTAACTATTTTCCTTGCATATCTAGTAATCTCTCTTACCTACCATCTATTCACTCATAATGTCGAAAGTAATTTCTAACTAAGAATACACACACAGATGCATATACATACATACATACATCCATGATACATACATCCATACATGTGTGTGTGTATGTGTGTGCGTGTCTGTGTGTGTGTGTGTGTATATATATATATATATAAAGAAGTTATCCAAAATTTGTATATTTGCTTCTTGAAGATGGTTGTAGAAACCATTTGGTCCATCTTAGACAATGTCTAATCAGTTGGACACTTTTTTCCAAATATCGAGTCAAAAATTAACGTTGTTAGTTAACTAAAAATATGGCTCAAGATAGAAAAAAAACATGAGAAATGAGAATTCATGTGGCCGAACACAATCATTTAGGGAAAATGCAAAGATGATGATTTGGCTTGTGGTACATATTGATTATCACATAAGCACTGAGCTGGTGACTTAGCAACATGGCTTTTAATTTCTTTTATTTCTGCAGATATTCAAAAGATCTTCAAGAACAATGTCAAAATTGCATTGATGAAAAGGTGCGCACTCTGTTTGTCTTCTGAGTATTAGTTTTATTAAAATTTCTTATATACCAAACTATTCTTGTACTTTTCATCAGATGCAAATTGTTTGATATAACTCAGATTTTAGTTTGTTAATAACACACTTCAAGCCTGTTAAATTTCCAAGTTTTGCATGGAAATATATGTGCATAAATATCTGTCACATTAGAGAACATATATTAAGTGTTTGGTATTGAGTCAGTGCCTAAAGGCAGCGATTACAAAATATCAAGAACCATCAACACTTTGAGGCAATTGCAAAACAACGTTAGTTGACACGCATGGAACTGTGTCCATCCACAAAATGTTATAATTGCATTTATTTCTATTTGTTTTCTTCGACATATTAAAGTATCTTTATGATCATGTCGATCAGCCGAGCAAAATGCGCATTTGAAAATAAAGGTTACGGAGATGACTTTGCTCTTACAATCTTTGGCGATTTGATTTGGAATCCAAGAGGTTGATGGAGATTGATGCTTAGAGATAGAATATTGTGAGATAATAGTTGCATGAAATTTTGATTGGTGATAACATTGGCATTGCTGTTCAATTCATTCTTTTCTCCATGCTTAAGCATAGGAGAGAATCAAGATTTCATTTCTTATACTTTTGCATGTATACATGACATATTCTTAATCAATTGATTGAAATCTATAATTGATGTGGTCCATGTTTTGATTTCTGTTTACCGTGTTTCATTGCCTGGTTGATGCATATCTTTAGTAGTGTATTTGTTTTTGGAGTATTTATAGATAGTGCCGTAGATTTCTTAGAATGAATTAATTCTTTTATGATTAACCTTATATATTTGATCAGCTGTAGCTCTGCATGTTTATATATTTTTTGACTAAATAATGGGTACACAGATCACTGTCATTTTGGAATGTGTAGAAGGATATATATTGGTATAACACTGGGATTATAGTGCTTTGGTATTTATGGCAGCTATAGTGTTCTTTCAAATGTCCCTTAAATAACTGGATCTTTCTAAAAAATTTGATCCTTTTGACTTGCATTTTAGATCTATGGTTAAAATATTTGTAACTAGTTTTTTTGCAAGTATTTAACTGTAGCTTGTGCCTCTTAACATAAATTTTGGTGTTGTCTTTAGATTTTACTACATTAAACTTCATGCACTGATGAACTTCACATCCATGATTGATCTTGATGTAGAAATCAAAACCACCATTTGATTATCCTGTGATGCATGGTGCTTTTGTTGTTGATCTATTTCTTACTAATTTACTATCGGGATGCTCAATCAGCACCTGAACTTTCCCGCTTTCATCTTTTTTTTTAGCAGACATGGATAGCTCGTGCCTTTCACTTGTTGTAATGCTTGAACTTATTAGCAGTTTTTGTCCATTCCTAGCTCAGGCTCGGGTCCCCTGCGATCACCTGCATCATGTGCCAAAGCAGAGACCTTTATGAGATAGTTTCTAGCATTTTCAAGTTCTCGTCTTCTCATAAACATATTGCTCCAACTAGATAAAAGATCCTTTGCGCTCTTTGATATGTATGGGCTTCTATAAAATCGTAATTTGTTACAGTTTGCAAGACATCGGACACTTGTGTTCGTCGCGCTTTATCAAAGGGAATGTGACAAAAGACCTTAAAAATGATAGAAATCACAATCGTTTGTTCTTCAAGTGTGGCGTCAGTTAACCACAAAGTTAAAATTGTAATACCGCCTTTAGTAAAAAACCAGCTTTATTTTGAATCTGAAAGACCCATTCCCTAAGTCTCACCTGACCCAAAAAATTTCTTTTTTACTCCTCAAAATTTTCTCTATGAATTCTTTTTCACCAAAATCCACATTGCTTATACTTCCACTCACATTGGATGTATTTGAAATTACATTTTTGATATCTGAACAAAATTTGGGGGACCTTTTACTAACTTTCCTTTTTTGTACTCAATGCGTTTTTTTATTTTTGAACAAGTTTTTTGACTTTTGAACTTTCAGTTTTAAAGAAATCTCTAACTTGTGCGACTGTTGTTTGGAACAGAGTACTGATTTCATGGGTCTCCTTCTTGCTAGTTGTATCCTTTATAGAAAATACATCTTGCAAATGCTACACTGCCTTAGGGTTGAGTGAAGCTTTTGAATTTTTTTCCCAGCCCTATGGTTCAAAAATTTTTGTCTATATTTCTTAACGATCGTGGAATACAAAATAACATCTAATATATTAAATTAGGATGAAAACGTTTCAGTTATATGTTTCCTGTTGCATATTAAGTAATCCTATTAAAGTGTATATTCCATGAAATGTGCATATTTGATTTTAATTAAGTTCTCTCAAAATGGAAGGTTGAAAAGAAGCCTGTTAATTTTGTGCATCCACTGCCTATCGTGTTTGTATCTTTTTCTGGGGGATCCAAAGGCTATCTTTACCAGGTTCTTCAGGTAATTTTTTATTACCTATGTTTAATTGTTATGAACTTGTAAAGTATTTGATCTTCGTGTTTGTGTACATGGAATAACTTACGTGTGCAATTATTTCGATTGCTGGAGGGGAAATCAATTGATTCTAGTTCAATGTGTTTATCTTTATTACAAATTGATCTACCGCTGAACCAATTATAGAGTTTTATTGGTTGAATGAAAAATCCAAAGGAGATGGACTTGTCAGTTTTGAGTAGTCATTTATGTAAAAGTGCTACGTTTAGGTTTTTGAGATTGATGATGGCCAACCACCTTGATCTTTAGATACTTGGTCCGAGCTAATTAAACGACTTCAACTATAGTTTATGGTATCAATTTTGTCTAAGAACCCAATTTGGAAAATAACTAGTAAGATGAGATCAAAAACCTAATGCTGCTAGACAAGAATCATAAACTAGAGATAACAACAAGGGAGGAGGTTGATTTGCAAATTACTAGCACTAAAAACAAAACCTGCATAAATTCAGTAAGTAAGCATAACATGGTAGAAAAAAATATTACAATTCCAGCAATTTATATAAAACAATAGCATTCAGGTATAAAGTAATACCCTGCCCATCCATTGCCCATTCACCTTCAAGACAAACCTTAGTAAGATTTTATATAACAATTTGCATCTCTGCCAAATTTGCATGCTTTACAAATCTAGCAAATTTGCATCTCTGCCAAATTTGCATGCTTTACAAGATTTTATAAGTCCAGTGAATCCATTTGTTTTGAATAGTCACTTATATATGTGACAGTGCATTTTAGTTTGGTTTCAGATTTTCAAATTGTTTTGGTGACCATAAAGAAACATGCATCTTCTTTTCGACTTTAGTTTATTTTGTATCAGTTCAATTGAAGTGTAACTAAGTTTGCATTCAATTGCAGTGCAACTGAGTTTGCAACTTGATTGCAATGGTGCTCAGTTGCCGTAGTGATTTAATTAAGTAATTGCATTTGAATTTTTGTGTGCAGGCAATCCATACTTCCCTATTGTTAATTGATCATTTCAGATGATATCTTTGTCATAGTTCCCTCACTTTCTTTGAGTATTCAGCCACCACTTCTCTGTTGTTAATTGATCATTTCAGATGATATTTTCGATATTGGATGAACAAAAGTATTTCTAAATGTGGAAGCAATGAATAAAACCTGAAGCAAGTAGTTGATTGAGATGCTTTAAATTCAATTGAAGATTCATCCACTGTTGACTTTCTGCATATTTTCTGTTTATTTTGCAGCTAGGTATTTTGCTTAGGGAGAGAAGCATCTAAAATATCTTTAATTTGCGTCTGCACGTGGGCTACTGAGTTCAATTTGTTTCCTTCACTTATGTATTAGATTCTACAGTTAGCTTGGAGTTGTCATTGCTTCACTAAGAACTGCAGTCGTTATACTATGATGAAGTATATGCTTGGCGAATTCAGGAATCATTTCTTTCTTGTTGTTTAGTGTTTACATGTACAATAGATGTTGTTTACTTGTTTTACTATGAACTGACGGTTTCACTATGAAATGAAGTTGTATTATGAACAGTTTGTAACCAAGCACTTATAGTAGTTGTATTATAAATTGGGTTTGTCATGTATTACTCATTTTGTATTCACGTTATTTATTCCATGTACTATATATATTTCGAAACTGCATGTGGAATGTCTGTGTGTCATGAAACTGCATTTAGAAATGGATTTGAGCTGTGGTAAAAATGGTTATAAGCTATGGCTGTTTTTCATTTAGCCACGGCTTTGAGCCGTGGCAAAAGTTTAATTTGCCATGGCTCTTGGCCGTGGCAAAATATAAATTAGCCACAGCCCGGAGCCGTGGCAAAATATAAATTAGCCACGGCTCAGGACCGTGGCAAAATATTTGCCACTGCCAATTTTGCCACGGCTCTCAACCGTGGCAAAATGATTTAGCCACGGCTCAAAGCCGTGGCAAAATCGCTTTTCTGGTGTAGTGCGCTAATCTTCTGTACGTATTGAATGCAGGCACTTGTGGAGGAAGAGGAAGAAAAACAGAAGTTGGAATGTAGCGATAACGAGGAAGCAAACACATACGACCTTGACAACGATCCCATCTCTAAAGTTTTTGGGTCTGATAGAAAGAAAAACTATTGTCGTGCAATTAGCTCCACTTCCTCTGCAAAACAAGTAAAGTTGATGCAAGCTTCAAAAGCAATTGCCGATAAGAATAAAAAGGAAGATTTTCGTCAATGGTCATCGGAATTACAAAACCAAGTGGCAAATCAAGTTGCAAATCAAGTGTCGAGCCAAATCAATGAGGCTCTTAAATCATTTGCTTCATCTTTCTTAACTATGGTACCGGGGTTACAACATAATCTTAATGGTGGTAATGTGACGCCTATGACTGAAACCGCTTCTAACTTGAATAAATCTCCTTCGAATATTGGAGTTGCTAGTATTCTGTCAAATGATGTTGGATCATCTACAAGAGGTAAACAATTTGTAATGCTACTATCACAGGATACGAAGAAGGATGTAGCAAAAGCTTATATTGGAACACAAACTATGTGTCATTTCAGAGAGATAGTTCCAAATATTAAGTTGTTTGGATAACAGAAGTTTTAGAACCAGAAGCACCAATTTACGATGGTCCTCAAAATGGGCACCACAAGCTTTGTGAATTTTCAGATGGAGGCTTTGTGATATGGCCTGTGCTTCATCTTCACAGTATCTAAAATTCTATTTATTAGTAGCTCATATTATATTGCATATTTAAAATTAGATATGAAATTGCTTTTTTATAATTTGGATATGATATTGTGGTATTTTGAAATTGGAAAGTTTGTAGCTCATATTATAGTATTATCTAAATATGTATTGTTGCATTTGAGATATGGAAGCATTTTAGACTTCATATTGAATTGATATGATGAATTATATATGATATGGACATCATCATTTATGAGATATTATATTCATTTGTTTTAAGAATTTAATATTAATTGTGTATAAAATAGTGTAAAAACATAATTTCAATTAGTAACGCATATAAGTGTTACCAATATTTTGGATAACAACACTTATCTACGTCACAAACCTAAATGATAAGCAAAGCATTTTATGTGTAACAACACATATATGTGTTACTAAATAATCATTTTCCAACACTTATAAGCGTTACCGTATATTTCTGTACCAACACTTATAAGCGTTACCGCATATTTCTGTACCAACACTTATAAGCGTTACTGGATATTTCTGTACCAACACTTATAAGCGTTACCGTATATTTCTGTACCAACACTTATAAGTGTTAGTAATACGTATGTTCGTAACACTTATAAGTGTCACAAATTTGGCCGCTTCATTCCTCACAGTCCATTAGTAACACTTAAAAAGTGTTACTAAAATTATTTTTAACACTTATAAATGTTAGGATTTGCCTGTTTTGGTGTAGTGTGTAGGAGGGTCAAAACGAACTGACTTAAGTTTAGCAGTTAATGAGGAGGACTTCAGAGTGGTGGGGCTATGAGAAATTGGACGAGGAGGTGGAGAGGCCCATCCAGGAATGGATCCCAGAAAGATATAGGGAGAGGGGGTTGGAATGGGAGGATTTGATTGAGGAGAGGAGGTAGAAGGAGCATTAATTGGAACATAAGGCTTAAAAAGGTCGAAAATGTGATTCTCAATCTGATTAAGGAAGGCTTGTTCAAGGGATAAAAGTTCCAGATTGTTAGATGGCACCTTTGCATGGGAGTTTAATGATCTTTGATTTGATTGGCCAGAGGGAGTGGTGCAAATATTGCTTGCTCCAGTTGTCTTTTTGGTTTTCTGCTGTTTGATATCAACTGAATTAGCTGATGGATTTTCTTTTAAGTGCAAAGCATTATTTGAGTGTGTTGCAGGATCAATAGATTGATCAGCAGCCTTCACTACAGAGGGACAAAACTCTCCTTTCTCAGTATCACTAGTTATTACATCGTTTTCATCAAGTTCTGTTACTTCAGGAAAAAGCGCAGAAAATGGATTTGCGTTCAACATTACTTCGGGTAAAAATGGATTTTCTTGCGTGTTTGCTTCGGGATTGTTGGCTACTATCTTGATACCTCCTTCGATTTCAGCGTGCACAGTGCTAACTTCGAGCTCAACTGGCCTTACCTCAGAACTTGCTTCAGGATTCAGAACTAATTCTGATTTCTTTGCATTCGAATAAACTGTTCCATTAACTGATAATTTAACAGAAGCCTTCCTATTTCTTCTCATATCATTGTGAAATTTATCTTTCCTACCAGGTACTTTCCTCCACCCTCCCTTGGAAACAATATCTCTGTCCACTATGCTTCCAATCAAATTACTTTCATTACCCTTACCAGTACTGTTCAAGTCCCCCTGCTCAGATGGTTTATCCACTACAATCTTGTCATTATTGCATTTCAGCACATGGAAACCATTTGTTTCATGCCCAAAAACCTTGCAGTCCCCACATATAAGTGGTTTCCACAAATAATCAACTCTGACTAATTGCTTCGAGCCATCTAGAAGTTTAACCTTGAAGGCATCAGGCAACTCAGCTTGAGCAGACACCTCAACCAAACATTTGGCATACCCGATCCTTTCCAACTTTTCAATGTTATCGTCCATACAGAGGAATTTCCCTAGCCTTGTTGCTAACCAATTAATGCCTAAGTGTGACCAGCAATATAATGGAATGTTAGATAGCTTCAACCACACCGGAACTGACTTGATGGTGCTAACACTGTTTCCAATAGATGGATCCCATTCCATAACAATAAACAACTTGTTCCTCATCACTATAGAATCAGATTGGATGATCTTCCTTCTATCTTCATCAGAAGACAGATTGAAAAGGAACAAGCTTCCATCTGATTTAACGTTAATCGAGCCTTTAAGATGCCAAACTCTTTTTAGATGATGCAAGACAACCAAGTAAGGGAGAGGTTTGTCAAGGAAGAAACCGACAAGGCATTGCCCCCAAACATCATTACCTGCTTTAATAACTTCCACGGGTGGAACAATGGCACCATCATCAAAAACTAGCGGGAAAGTGACTGGTACAAAGCAGCCGGCATTGCGTGGCTTTGCCTTGAACAAAGAGTTCCACAGGGGAAGAGAAGAAGAAGAGGGAGGGAAGGAAAGACTAGGAACTGGCGGCGGGCCGAGGAGAGAAGAAGGAGCGGCAAGGGGAAAAGGCGGCGGATCAGGTAGAGGAGGGATGGTAGAGAGAGAGGGAGGAGAGGTTGAAGTGTACGAAGGGATGGTAGTTGAGTTGAGCAGTGTGAAAGATGGAAAAGGACAGGGTGGAGAGGCCATGAGAGAGGAAAAAAAAGCTTTTCGGTAAAATCATCATATACATAGTTTAACATGTAATTAAAGTTAGAAAAGTTTTTATGTCCAAAAATCGATTTAAAACATGTTAAACTTATGATTCTAACATATAAACATGCATAGTATTGTGAGAAGGCATAAACCACTCATCAATTATCAAATTTAACCAATATGAATGTAGATCCAATCCAAAGAGTAATGGAATGCACTTCAAATCAAGCAAATCAATGGTCCTAATCTTCTAATTGATGATCTAATCTCTAATCCGCAATCTAGTTTGATTTAGAGAGAAATTTGGGTGATTTTGGATGAAATTAGGATGGATCGATGGATAATTAGGGTTTAGACCTGATTTAGGGAAAAAAAATTAACTTGACTCTTCAGCCCTCTATTTATAGTATTCTCTAACTAGACTAATGGACTCACTATGAGCTTAATTAGTTACACAATAATCTTGGCCACCAGCTTAAAAAACTTAAAACATGCATAACTTTCTAACTTTAAGCCAGTTTTTCTTTTATGACCACTCTATGGAATGAGAAACCATCATCCTAAAGCAATGGAACTAGTCTGAGACCTAGTTCAACTCCTATCAAAATTTATAGCCCAAACAAGGTTTTTAGGGTCAAAATTGTCACATAGAAGTTAGAAAAAATAATAGGTGTGTAAAATGTCTGTGTGACTCATATCCCAATATTATAGAATCATACGACCTCATACTAATAAAATAAAAATATTTTACGATCCTCTGATACGTAAAATATGGGTCGTTACATTCTTCCACCTTCACCCTTTAGGAATTTCGCCCCTAAAATCCCAAAACAAGCTAAGTTGTAAGCAACCATGGTCATCTCGCATACCTATCAATCATAAGCAACCATCAAACATCTCAAACAAGCAACCATGCAACCAATGATGTAGTTAATCTATCGTAGCAAGTTGAGTACTAACCTATCAAATATAGTATACAATGGTGAAAGTAAACACGATAAACGATGGGTCTTGCCATTCAAAGAGCTTCAGATTAGAATTCCTCATGCTCTCTTTCGTTTTCCATGTACAATCGACCTCACTTCCACTCCATTGTACCTTAACTAGCTTCACCATTTTTCTCCTAAGCTGTTTCGTATCATACCCAACAAAACGAAGTGGCCTACGAGATATAGAAACTTTTGATTCTACCTCAACAGCTTCTAGCTGATTCGGCGTGATCATCATGCCTGAGTCATGCAAAAACTTCTGTAGATAAGAGACATGAAAAACGTTATGCAAGCCCACCATATTCTAAGGTAAGTCGACCCTATCTACTAGCTTCCCGATTCTCTCGACTATCGGAAAAGGACCTACGAATCTTGGTGCCAACTTCCCCTTTCTACCGAATCAAACTACATTTTTAGAGAAGACACCATTATAGATACCATATCTCCGATAGAAAAACTCTAAGTCTCTTCGTCTCTTATCAACATAGCTTTTCTGTCCATCCTAAGCAGCTTTCATTCGTTGTCGAATGACCTCAATCTTCTCTGAAGTCTCTCTAATCATATCTGGCCCAAGTATCAGTTTCTCATCCGCTTCCCACCAGCATGAAAGAGCGTTACATGATCAGCCATATAATGCTTCATATGGAGCCATACCAATACTCGACTGATAATTATTATTGTATGCAAACTCCACCAAATGCAAACGGTAATCCCATAATCCACCAAAGTCTATAATAAATGCTTGCAAGAGATCTACCAATATACGATTTACTCTTTCGGTCTGCCCATCCGTTTGTAGGTGATAAGCTGTACTAAGAAGTAGCTCCGTCCCTAACGCCTCTTATAAGCTTCGTCAAAACCCACTAATGACCAACGAGTCTCAATCGCTCACAATGCTCTTCAGAACACCATGAAATCGTACTATGCACTTTACATACAACTCTGCCAGCTTGGATGACATTCTACTTGACTTGACAGGTATAAACCTTGCACTCTTGGTCAACGATCTACTATAACCCAAATTCCATCGTACCCTATTCGAGTCCTCGGCAATCCATCAATAAAATCCATTGATACTTGCTCCCATTTCCATTTAGGAATCTCTAATGGTTGCAACAAACCACTGGTTTCTTCTGCTTTTCCTTTACCAACTAGCAGTTCATACACCTCGAGATAAATGCCCCAACATCCTTCTTCATACCTTCCCAGTAGTGGGTCTACTTCATATCTCGGTACATCTTGTTACCACCATGATGAATAGTTAACCTGAAATGATGACACTCTCTTAGCATTTCATCTCTCAGTCCATCAACATCAGGAAAAATAATCTTCTTTCCTTACAAAGCCAACCTTCTCGGTCGAGTTAGTATTACTTCATGTCTTAAGACCCTACTCCTTCTATCTTCATTATCATCTCCACTAGCCTAGCATCCCACTTCTAACTAGTACCAATCCTTTCAATTAGAGTAGGTCTAATCAACAAACTTGCCAACATTTTAGATTATAGCTCATAGTGAGGCCTGAAATCAAATCCATCAATATACTCTATCTACTTCCATTCCAAGAACATTGCTCCCAACCGTGCATGTCTTCTACTCAATGCATCGGCGATTGCATTTCTATTTCTCGGAGTGTAGGAAATACTGAAATCATAAGAGGCCAATATCTCCAACGAGCATTGCTATCGAAGGTTTGAGATCCTTTTGAGAGAAAAGGTACTTCAAGGATTTATGATCCGTAAACAACTCAAACCTTTCTTCTAACAAATAATGCCTCCACATCTATGAAGCAAAAACAATTGCCAACAATTCCAAATCATGAGTTAGGTAATTCCTTTCGTGCAGTTTCAGCCGTCGACCTGCATAAGTGACAACCCTTCCCTTCTGCATTAACGCCGCACCCAATCCAGTACTACAAGCATCGGTGTATACTGCCAACTCTTCATTTCAACTTAAAATGGTCAACATTGGTGCATTCGTTAACTTCTCTTTCAAACTCACAAACGCATGCTCACACTTCGCATCCCATACAAAGGTTTGATTCTTCTTTTTCAAATTGGTCAACGGTACCGCCACCTTTGAGAAGTCCTTTATGAAGTGTCTATAGTGTACCGCCAATCCTAGGAAATTTCTCACATCCATAGCATTGTTAGGCAGATTCCAACCTTGGATCGTTGCCACCTTCGTAGGATCCATAGATATACCCTGTCCCGAAATGACTTGACCCAAAAATCTCGCTTCTTATCTCTAGAAGTGACATTTAGAGAACTCCGCTCTCAACTTGTACTTTCTCCATATCTCTAACACAATCCTTGTAACAACCCAAAATTTTACCCGTAATAATTAATTTTTTAATTAATTAAATAATAAAATAACTTTGTGAAATTATCAGAATTAAGCTACGGAAGTTGCACCATTATGTCCGTGGTAATTTTCTGGTCAATTTCCATATATAGAATGTCAGAAACCGAGCTAATATGACCAAGTTATAAAATAAACAAAATAAGCAGAAATATAAAGAAAAAAATATATATACGTGGTCAGGTCGACCGGCCGGTCGACCTGGGTTGGTCGACCCGCCTTGTAATTTTGTAGGTGCATGAACATTAGTTCATTCGAATGAATGAGAAGCATTGAAACACGTCACTTGCACTCTATAGTTTAATCCCGTCCTTCCGTTTCTACATCCGATGGCTCCTATTAAGCCTATGACGTGGTTGCATCCTATTCAATCTCCAAATCCAACGGTCCGAGATCCACTTCTACACATATAAATAGACCCCTAAACCTAACACCTTTTCTCATTCTAGATTTTCTCCGCTTGGGTTCACCTTTTCAGGAAGGACTCTAAAAGGAATAATTTTCCAAGGAGAGAATCTTTTTAATAAAAATAATTTTACAACTCCAAGTGGATCCGGGAAGACCAAAGGAAGAGCTTAGGACCGGAGGTGAGTGATTATAATTATCTTAAGATTTCTTTAAGTAATTTAAAATAATAGGGTTTCCAATAGTTGTAGTTCTACTATAATTTTTGGAATAGCCTTTTTAGTAATTATTTACAGTTTTTAATCATTTCCAGTCTATTCAGCTATTCCTTTCAGTAATTTTAGTATTACTTCTGTTAATTATAAATTATTACTGTTAAGCATAGCTTTTTATTAATTTACAGTCTATTTACAGTATTTAAGTTTATTTTCTGTTATTTATTTCTTATTTACATCTTTTCGACATTTTAGATTTTATGCAAGCGTCTATTCTCTTCATTCCCCTTTTCTGCGCGTATGGATTGGAATAAATTGAACGCGAATATGGATTCTATAAGTAAGAATATTAAATGAAGAAAATAAGATGTAAATTATAAAAACTGTAATAAATAATGGAATTGGACTGAAATTACGCCTAATTATAATTAGAATTGGACTAATTATAGATAATTGGCATAGTTATAACTTATAATTATAACTAAATAAAGTAAAAGATGAAAGAAGCTTATTTTCACACTTAGACCTTGGGTTAAGTAATAAGCATGATTATAACATAGGTTATAATAAGAGAAAGAATAGAATGGGGCTTATTTTAAGGCTTGGGATAAATTAATAAGCGTAGAAAATAAAAATTTTAATAAAGGCATATTTAAATAATTTATCTAAGTTAATAAGCAAAGATGAAAGTATAACCTGTACCAAATAGCATTCCTTAGGGCATGCTTACGCTAAGAATGGTAGTAATTGGTCAAATAGAAGTCCAAATCACGGGGATTTGAATAAGGGGCGCAACTAGATATTGTTTGGATGAAGGGCCAGTACCAACAGCATTTCCCCTATTTTCTATGGACACACGGTGATCTCGCATTAGCCTGAAGTGAGATGAGGGGCATGCTATGTTGTATGTTGGAGGTAATAAGAAGACCCAATAGGTGGAGCAAAAGGTAGCATGGGCATGGTGGTAGTTACGCATGCGACTTCCATTCGGGTGCTTAGTAATAGCTATGAGTTCCAAGCGCTTAGTATGGTGTCTTAGTAGACACCATTGCCTTCTGTGTAGGGAGCTATATATGTCGTCCGGATCCATAGTAGTTTCTCTGTGTATCTTCCGTAAATACCATTGGGTGTCGTGCAGGAGGTTATATAGCGGCTAGTCCACAGAAAGGTCTACGGAGTAGCAAGCCGATCAAAAAGCACTACACCAGAAAAGACTTTTGGTAGCGTTGAAAAAACACTACCATAACTTATGGTAGCGTTTTAGATAACGCTACTATACGACATGCAACTAAAAGTCTAAAACTTTTTGTTGCGTTGTCGTAAACGCTACCAAAAGTCACTTTTAAATGCAACTGTAGGTATTTTCTGTAGGATTTAAAAAACGCTACCAAAAGTCACTTTTAAATGCAACTATAGGTTTTTTCTGTAGGGTTAAAAAAATGCTACCATAAGTCTTCATTTTTTGGTTGCATTTTTTGTTTATATGCTTTTTTTGATTTTCAGTAGCGTTTTTAAAATGCAACTGTATAATTTTTATATTAGTTTACATTTGTTTCTGTAGCATTTCTGAAATGCTACTAAAAGTTATTGGTTGTTTTGTAGCATATTTTAAATGCTACTATTTACGATTGATGGTTTATACCATTTCCAGCAATCGCTTATATACTATTCATATTAAAACGAACGATCAATCGCATAATTTTCATATATTCAAACAAACAATTAAATCACATAATTAGCATATACAAACAATCAATCATATGATCATCATATTCAAATAATTGCAAAAACATGCTAATCTCACAATCAAATATAATATCCATAATCAATTCGATAGTAGTTTTTCAACAAAATAAGTCACATACTACAAGCATTCACAGACAAGTTTCCACAAATGGTACTAACAAAATACGACAACATATATAACAATTTAATTTTTAATTTTTTATAACTCGATCTATATATCAAGGTTCAAACTCCAAAGACTCTGAACAACAACACGAAAAAATTCAACATTTGCAACATTCCAACTTAAATGTTTCAAAGAAGGTAATATATGTTCATTTGTGATCACAATCAGACTTCAGGATAGTGAAAATTTTGAAACTTTTAAAGGTTTGATACAAGTTTCCAACAATATAATTGAGATTTACATGAAATAACCTTTGCTACATAAAGAAGAACATAAACTTAATTTCAAACGTTCAAAATATACTGTTTTACAGCTAGATTTGTCAATACCAACATCGGTGATCTGTTTCTTAATCAATTAGCATTAAATCTTTGCTTTTACAATTACAGTTAAATCCTATAGGAAGACTATCAACTTCACTTGTTAGCATGTGAAATAAATGTAATTAGCATGAAGTTTACCTGCTTATTCATTAGCATGTGCACCATACTCTCCAATTCCGAAATTCTTTTTTGACAATTAGTTATTTGATTATATCTAGAATGTGCCAAAGTTAACTTAGTTTCGGTGTATCCCCTTCCTAGTGCTCTTAATCGTCCTGGTTTATCTTGTCCCAATACTTGTGCAATTGCATCTTCTTTGACATTACTTATGGAGCTAGAATGTTTATCATTATTTATTTTTTTGATCTCCTCCTATATAAATTAATATAAATGTAGGTTACGCACGACGGTAAAAATTTCAGTGTTTAATTACTAACAAAATGAAATATTCTTACAATAATAGTTGCAACTTCCATGTTCACCGGTTCACCATTTTTTTCAGTGTTTACCCCACGCTCAGGCCGGTCACTCATCTTCTTATCAACTAGCACCAGCTAGTATCTTCTGGCCATCTCATCCAAGCTTAGCTGCTCTCCAATGCCTTCACATCTATACCTACGCATCACTGTTGGAGCTTTTGCTCGCAGCTGCTTGTGGCTGAAGGAACTCAACCAAGTTTAGCTTCTCACGCTTTAGCACAATAGTTATGCAGTGTTAATCCAATCCAAACTTGGAGCATCTCAGTTTAAAGCTGAAGCACATTAATCGCACACTTCAACCAAACCAAGCGCTGCTGTTAACCAAACTAAGACTCTTCAAACAAACCAAGTTAGGCTTCACACAGTAAAGACAGAGCACATTAACCAAGCTCGAACACTTCTACACTAGAGACATACTTAGAACTATATGTCATTACTTAGAACTCATAAATTTCAAATATTTTGGATGATCTATTCTGTAAACAATGGTCCACAAATTCAAACTATAGATCATCACATCAGTTCCATTCATCAATCCCTTTGATCATTTTTTCATAATATAATAATTTTGAATATAACTATTAAACTATTTTGTTTTAGACAAATATTCGACATCTCCAAATACTAACAAAAAAGATCATATACTACCCTTTACATTATGAATCTTAAGACGTACAAAATTAATTATCAAAAATATTTAAGGAATAAATATATTGAATATTAGTATGCTAACAATTATTCAACTGTTCAAAGATGTGAATAATTCAATAAGCATCAATTGCAGATGATTAGACAATGTAGTCATACTCTATTTAGATCAGGGTTTTAATAGTGTCCTTAACTGCCATGAACTTTTATAGATGTGCATGAAAAGAAAATGGAGAAAGAATCAATAAAGGAAAGAATCATATACTAAAATGTTCTACAAGTATCTGTATCAACTTCACTACCTTTGGGTTTGGGGTATCACGAGACACGCTCTGTTCCATTAATATTTTCACTTGCATATAAGTTTCATTCTTGTGTAGATACCTTTTCCTGTAATCAAAATAGTAAACTATCATGACTCAACAAAAAATACATAGATGATACATTTTGGTCAACATCATTACGTATAATCAATGGCTTGTTTTTCTCTAGATTATCAGGAAAAAATATACAGATGATACTTTTTGGTAGTGACAACTTGGTTTTGGTTATGACTCAAATCCTAACTCTAATTCATATCCCCTTTTGACTCAAAACTTTGAAACGTTACACTGTAGAAACCATATTTGCACAAAATCTGCATAACCAAAATAGTCGAATAACAAAATATTTGAATCATATAATTTACAAAATCTGCATAACCATTGTACTGCTGCATGCATGAATAAATTTCTTTGTACTAAAAAATGCTCAACCTCTCCCCATGCATGTTCTGAAACGGTTGCTTTAACTTTATCACATGCATGTTTATTAATATTATCTGAGACTGTTTCTTACTTTTTTTATCAAAACATGAAACCTCTACACACCTATCTACCACATTATATAGTTCACTACTGTTGTTTTATCTATTTGTTCATATATCTCATAGTTTGAGTTTGAGCTTTTGAAGTCTGGTTCAAGAGAAAGAGGCAGAAGCATTCCTATGGTTATATATCAACTGTAGCTTTTCAAAGTAGTTCTTATAGTGCACATGTGTACACAATTATAGTGCATATAATTAGCTGGTATATACGATTTTATAAATAGAACGTTTTTGTAGTTATGTACTATAAAATCATAACAAAGAGAGGCAATGTGAAAAAAAAAATTCAAGCAATTTTCAAACACTTTTTACTGAGTTATTGCAAACCTAATATGATATTCATGAACAAAATTGATTTTTTAATGAAATTTGCTAACGAATATGGATGTGAAAAATATAAAATTTGTCAATGATCATAAAAGAAAAACCATTTGTATATTAAATGTGACCATGTGCATACATAATTAAAGGTTCAACTATCCAATGTAAGTACTGCCAGAAATACCACATCACAAAAATTCAACTCAAAACAATATACCGTGAACTAAACAATCCAAGTGAATTAGAAAATGAAACAACAAAATCAAGTTAATGCAAATAACAAAACCATTCTCACTTTTTTTTGCAAATTCCTGATAACAGTTACTGTTTATGCATACTATTGAGATAGGGCATGTGAAGTTTTGGCATAAAAGCTTTGCAATGGGTAAAATTAAGATCGAGTGATCTAAAAGTGAGCAACAACTATTCATTACTACTTTAGAAAGCAACAGACTGATATCCTACCATGATACAATATCTTCCCATAATACATGTTCATGGAACAATTGATAAAATGATCCTAGATTTCCATGTAGGTTACAAATAGATGAACCGTCAAATCCAGGAAAATCTATGGTGTAAATTAGTGTTGATTTCAGAATATTTAAGTCTAAAATAAGTGAAAACCTCTTCTATTTCTCAATCCTACATACCTCAATGTTCATTTTATGTTATATTAAATAAAAACTAAAGGCTTAGATCCCTTACAAAGCCACCGCATTGTGCAAGTGTCATACTTTTCTTAGATTATATGAACATATACTTCTAAATCCTGAAAAGAAAATCATATCAAAATTTTCATTGTAAAGTGTGCAAATCTTATAGGTATATCATTCAATTATTCAAGTTTTGGAAAATGCAATAAGATTATAGGTTAGTTTTATTGCTCCACCAATGATTAGTCCATGCGGAGATGACAACCTTTGGCATTTGCTTCTTTGCACATTAAAAGGGAGTAGAAAGTCTTACATGTAGATGATGCACGATCATTTCTTCCATAGTGGACAGTGCATTAGTAACTTGGATTCCAACTTTCCTTTGCCTACACATCTTTCTCAAGCTTATTGGTCAACCTATCAATATAAGTAAAATTCAGTGATCAATAACAAAATCAATTAGATAACCAATTAAAACTATGTTTGTAATTCAAATATCTAACACTAACCTTACATCTATAATACTATATGGACATGGTAAGATAATTGTTACTTGTACAGCTCTTCAGCTATCTTCATATAGAGTACCGAATACCAAATGCCAAATACCAAATAGAGCATTGGAAGATAATTTGGTTAAATACACACCTTTTGGAATGCCCCGTTGCACAGTGATCTATACAGTCAGCAATTGACACAAAAGTAAGGTATTAAAATAAGCAAGAAGACTTCACCATTAACCCTAGCATGTTCAAAATTCACATTTGAAGGTCAGAGCATCTCAAATAATCCTCTATTGCGCTAAACTGGAGACGCTGAACAATTCATTTTCACATTCTATCCATTTTCGTTTTAGCATTCAATTTTTAACATACACGATACCAAGTCTGAAATGCAAGAATTTTACTGATTATAACATCAACAAAGAACAAAATTTTACTGATTACTGATTATAACATCAACAAAGAACCATATATTTACTATAACAGAAAAAGCAGATAACAAGAGAGCACAAATAAACTCATGTTGTTTGCCTTAAATCTCGGTTATACCCCCTTAAGTCATTTATAAGTACACTTACCATCTCTAATTCCAAAATATTAGCCAAATTTAATGAGTCCGAACAAGTGAAGGTTATAAATGACTCAATGGGGGAAAGTGTAAACCAAAAGAAAGAATAACACACATAACCCGTTAATGAATAAGATATAAGTGCTCACCTTCAGCTTCATAAGCTTCAGCTCTCTGTTTTGCTTTATTTGATGATATTACTTCTCCACAGTATACAAAAATAAGTTGTCCAGCCTGAGTATTCCAAACTGAGTTTTAAAAAAAGTTTTAATAATACTTCCAAATGTTTTAATAAATGGCATCAACACCGCCATTTAGATTCATGAGCAAGCATCTCTTCCAGGCAACAATATGGAATCTCAAGCAACATTTCAACTGCGGCATATACTCCGATTATTCAGCAACGGCAACCAACTTAATGACGATGCGAGATGAAGAACTTTGACAAGACGTAAGCAACGTCATTCAGATCTCGATTGCAATCTTCTGACCATGATAACATCTCCGACGAAGCAATTTCTAATCGACAACAGCCTCGAGGTTCACACGACTTCAGGTCCAATGATTCAAGACGAAGAGCAACGACATGCGACTTCCCTGACAATCTATACTCATGCCAACGGCAGCATGGAGAAGAACAAGGCGTGAGTTTTTCAGGCTGAGACCTTTTAGGCGGTGCAATTTTGAGATTTGTGGAGATTGCGAATTTTTTTCGATTGAGGGAGAACAAATTAAAATGGAAGAAAGCGTGAAAAAGGATTTGTGAAGATTGTGAATTTCTTTTGGTTTTCCTTTTCAAGTAAATATAATAACATAAAGAGGAAAGGGAAGAAAAGTAACGAAGTGTTTGACATTTTTTGACCTTAATTATTGGCGGGACGGACGGGCGGCAAACATTTTAGCAGCATTAAACGAATTTTTTATTAATTGAATCAATAGTAGTTGCAATTAGAAGGAAATGCTACCAATATTTGCTACTGAAACTAGATTTTCTTGTAGTGAAGGGTAGAATTAGGGTCACATCCTAATTACAAGATTAGGAATTCAGCCTAATTAAATCAGAAAAAGTGCAAGCAATTAAAGTTAAACCTATCTTGAGCAATATTTAATCGTATTTATTTTTAGTTTATCTCTTTCCTATTTTCCTTTGTTATCCTTATTTATGCTAGAACTGTTGTAGAGTCTATTACTTTTATCTTGCTTAAAGACTCTAGTAATTACTATCATTCACCAGAATTTTAGTCTGACCCACTTCTCTATTTCCCCCCTTTTCCCCTTTAGGCAATCAAGGAAGAAGCTAGTAGATTGCTGCAGCTTGGAGTTCTCCTTGGAGTAGACTTCTTCTATGTACTTCTATTATTTTTAGCTGTTGTTCTCGTATACACTGGTTTATTTATGAGGGATATTACATACTCTGATTTTGAGATAATGAATTTTCATTTTATAAGACACGATGGGTTTTGAATTTGGCAATTGACTTATTATGAAATAATTCTAAAGCTTTTTTTTAGTTAAATACTTATTTAATTTCTACTGATTTTACCTATTTGTATCTTGTGAATCTTAGTCTCTGTTAGTTTTAGTTATACCTATAACATACCACGTCTTTTAATGTGTCCTTCTTGGTATATTAAGGGGTGTAAGGGTGTTTCACTTGGTATCAGAGCCTAAGGTTACAAGATTCCAAAAAAAAATATTTTGAAAGTAAAGTATTTTTCAAAATAACTTGTTTTAAAAGTATTTTTTAGAAAAGAACTTTTGGAAATGATTTTAAGTATAAAAGAATTTTTATAAAAAATCCCCTCATAAGTCCAGTTCAAACTCCCTTTGACTCTTTCCTAAACTATCGTTTTCTTTTCGTAGTATGGCTGATGCCCCGAACCTTCTCGAGGGCATTCCAGTCCCAACCTGGTTTCGTAGGTACTTCTAAGCCACGACTCCAGAGGTGCACGGGCCTGCGCCCAATCCTGCACCAGCAGGTAGGAATCCCATCAACCCACCTGTCGCCATCAATTTCTCTAAGCTTTGTAAGGATTTTGCGAGTTTGGGCAAGAAGACTTTTTCTGGCAAGGAGACTTTTGTGGAGGCGAGAGCATAACTTAGGGACACAGAGAAGATTTTTGGTCTTTTGGGATTGGATGGTCAGCAGCGAGTTCAGCTAGCTGCTTGACAGCTGAAGGAGGAGGCATCTTATTGGTGGGAGGTGATCGAGTTGGAGGGAAGGAATATTACTTGGGATGGATTCCGGGAGCGATTCGATAGGAAGTTTCTATCTCAAGTAGAAGAGAGTGTTTAGCTGGAGAAGTTTATCAATTTGAAGCAAGGGAGTTTACCGATCAAGGAGTACATCAATCAATTCAATAGGTTGTCACGGTTTGGTATGGACTTGGTGAACATGGAGCATAAGAAAGCTATGATGTTTGCAAAGAGATTGAATCAATCCCATCAGGGATTATTGCTGACTCATATACTAATGGGAGCTACTTATAAGTCTTTGGTCAAGATGGCGCTTTTGTCGGATATGGTCAAGGAAGGAGGATCTAAATAAGAGGTTAAGTCAGAAGGTCCAAAGAAGAAGTGGTGGGAAAAGAATAAGAAGAAGATGAAAGGTGATGGTCCTCAGAAGTTAATTAAGAAAGGAATAAAATGCCATGTTTGTGGGAAGGTTGGACATGTGGCCAAGGATTGCTAGAAGGAAAAGATGAATGGTAAGTGCTATACTTGCGGGCAGCCCGGTCATATGAGTAGGAGTTATCCCTAGGGAGCAAGTGCACCAGTTGCGCGGATTCAGAAGTTAGACATAGCACCTTTCAGTAGCATTCCAGACAGAGGTAAGAAAGTCACAGTTGAAGGTTTGATTTCTATATCTGATTTTCCTATTTGAACTTTATTTGATTCTGGAGCATCACACTCTTTTATCTCTAGCTCTCTAGTAGATTGTTTTCACTTGGACATATCATTAGTAGTAGACCCCATTATTGTTTCAAACCACATAGGAGGATCGGCACACTTATCTATGATTTGTAGGGGTTTGAAAACCTTTATCCTAGGCGTAAAGTTTGATTGCGATGCCTATTTGGGATTCTCGATGTATGGGATGATCTTAGGATGGACTGGCCATCCACATACGGGGTATCTTAGACTGCGAGAGGAGAGTCGTTAGACTTGAGACTTGCAGTGGTAGGACTTTGGAGGTATCTTGCAACCCGCAAGGGTCAGTCATATTGAGTTTTCTCTATTCCCTCGATTCATCTTCATCAGAGTTGCATTCGGTTCCTGTTGTCAGAGATTTTGCAGACATCTTTGAGGAAGTTAGGGGACTACCCCCTAAGAGTGAGATTGACTTTAGGATTTATTTGACCGAGAATGCCAAGCCAGTAGCGTTACCTGTGAGACACATGGCACCTAGGGAGAGGAAAGAATTGAGCAAGTAGATTCATGAGCTCTTGGAGAAGGGATTCATAAGAAGGAGCCTATCGGAGTGGGGAGCGCCAGTCGTCTTCGCCACTAAGGCGGATGGTTCTCTCCGACTTTGCATGGACTATAGGGAATTGAATAAGCTCATCAAGAAGAACCGATATCCACTTCCTAGGATTGATGATCTTTTTGACCAGTTAGTAGGTTCTTCGGTTTTCTCTCAACTTGATTTAGCCATGGGATTCCATCAGCTTAGAGTCGCTGATGACAGCATAGATAAGACTGCTTTTAGGACACTGGGCGAATCCTTCGAGTGGTTGGTTATGCTTTTTGGGCTAACCACTGCTCCAGCCTATTTTGTTGATTTGATGAGCCGCGTCTTTAGGGATGTCCTAAATAAGTTTGTGGTGGTATTCGTGGATGATATCTTGGTATTTTCCAAGAGTATGGAGAAGCATGTTGTTCATTTGGAAGAAGTTCTTCGCACACTTCGTAGCCATCATTTGAGAGCTAAGTTTTCAAAGTGTCATTTTTGGAGAGAGGAATTTTGTTTCTTAGGGCATGTAGTCTCGAAGGAAGGTTTGGCTATTGACCCCGCCAAGGTTATTGCAGTACAAGATTGGAAGGCCCCCGAGAACGTTACCGAGGTTAGGAGCTTCCTAGGATTAGCTGGCTACTATAGGAAGTTTATTAGAGACTTTGCCAAGATTTCGGCACCACTTACACGCCTTACTAAGAAGAATAAAGCTTTCGTGTGGGACATGGATTGTGAGGATTCCTTCATGAATCTTAAAAGAGCCCTTACTAGTGCACCAGTGTTAGTTTTACCCGACGGAGCTAAGCCATTCACTGTATACACTGATGCATGCGAAACGGGTCTAGGAGCGGTGTTGATGCAAGAAGGGAGGGTAGTGTGTTATGGTAGTAGGCAGTTGAGGATGCATGAGAAGAACTATCCTACCCACGATTTGGAGTTGGCTTCCATAGTTTTTGCACTTAAGACTTGGAGGCACTGTTTGCTTCGAGAGAGGCTTGAGCTTTTTACCAACCATAAGTCTTTGAAGTACCTATTCTCGCAAAAGGACTTGAACTTGAGGAACAAAGGTGGATGGAGTTTTAGCCTCATATGATTTTGAGTTAGCTTATACCCCTGGCAAGGATAATGTGGTTGCGGATGCATTGAGTAGAAAGAAAGCAACCCTTAGTCCTTTTTTCATAGAGTGGAGGAGCTTGGACTTTATTTCTACTTTTGATTTTAAGCCCTCTATGGACATTACTCCCGGATTGTTGGCAACCTTAGAGGTAAGGCCTACCCTTATGGATCAGATTGGCTCGAGACAATGGAAGGATTCAGAACTCATGGACATTATGGATAGGATTAGCCGAGGAGAGGTCTCAAGACATCTCCAACGCTATTCCATTGATAACAGAGGATCGCTTAGGAGAGATGGGAGGCTTTGTGTTCCACGTGTCGATGACTTGTTGAAAGCAGTTTTGGAGGAGGCGCACCATTCCCGTATGACTATTCATCCGGGTGGTGACAAAATGTATCGGGATATGAAGAGAATGTTCTATTGGGGTGGTGTGAAGAAGGATGTGGCAGAATTCGTAGCTAAGTGTCTCATATGCCAAAGGGTAAAAACAGAGCAGCAGAAGCCCGGTGGATTGCTTCAGCCCTTAGATGCACCGGAATGGAAGTGGGACAGTATTTCTATGGATTTCATTGATGGTTTACCCCGTTCTAGGAAAGGTAACACTAGCATTTGGGTGATTGTTGATAGATTGACCAAGAGTGCTTACTTCATCCTAGTTAAGAGTAAGCGTATGGCTTCATATTTGGCATCCTTGTGTATTCGACAGATAGTCCGTCTACACGGAATTCCTTCTAGTATTGTTAGTGATAAAGATCCCATTTTCACTAGTGAGTTTTGGAGAATCTTACAAGAGGCGTTAGGGACGCAACTTAGGTTGAGTATGACCTATCACCCCCAGACGGATGGCCGAACGGAGAGGGTAAATAGAGTGCTTGAGGATTTGCTATAGGTGTACATTTTGGACTTTGGAGGAACTTGGGAGGAGCATCTTCCGTTGGTTGAGTTTGCGTACAATAATAGTTACCAAACAAGTATAGGAATGGCACCATTTGAGGCTTTATATGGGAGACCTTGCAAGTCCCCATCATGTTGGGTAGAGTCTATGGAGAAGTTGTTACTTGGACCCGATATGGTTAGGGAGACCTCCGAGAGGGTGGATTTGATTCAGTGAAGGATAAAGACGGCTCAAGACAGACAAAAGTCATATGAAGATAGGCGGAGGAGAGACTTAGAGTCTGAGGTTGGAGACTTAGTTTTTATCAAAGTATCCACGCTTAGGAAGATGGTAAGATTCAGATCAAATGGAAAGTTAGCCACTAGATTTGTTGGACCATTTCCTATCATAGAGAGAGTTGGGAAGGTGGCTTACCGAGTGAAGCTACCAGATAGGCTCGCAGGAGTACACGACGTTTTCCATGTTTTGCACTTGCGAAAGTGCTTACATGACTCGGCAGAGGTTGTAGAACCTAGTCAATTAGAGGAGATGGAGGTAGAAAGAGAAGCTTCTATTCGGCGTATCCCCACGAAGATTGTTGGAAGAGATATCAAGCGACTAAGGAATAAGGAGGTTCTACTAGTAAAGGTGCAACGGGGAGAAGATGTTGCAGACGCCACTTGGGAAGTAGAGGAGAAGATTCGTACTTCCTATCCTCATCATTTTGATGGTAAGTTTTAGAATTTCTTTTTCCATATTTAGATTTGAATAGGTTCTTTCCTTTATTATCCTTTAGGAGGATATAACTTAGGATTTAGCCTATGGATGGTAGGATTTGATGTAAACATGTTAATAGAACATGTCATGAATGATGTATGCTAGTGGTTGCAAGTGTTTGCTAGTGGATGCTATGGACGCATATAGGTACACTAGGCACTATTATTCCTTAGGGATCGGCCTAACTAGGATACTAGAGCATATGCATATGGATGTGTGCGCATTTTTATTTTATTTCCACAATTGCTATAAATGGATGTTTATCACATGATTGTTGCATTTGGATGATGTTTGTAGTACGCATATAGAATTATCAGTATCATTAGGAAATTTTTGCATTCATTTGCATACATGGCACGGATATGGTTGCATAAAAGGAGGTCAACTAAATCAGTGGACCGCTTAATCTTTTGCATTAGTTAGGGACATTTACACTACACTGATTGCATAAGTATCATAAATTGCATTAAAAAAACTTAAGGACAATGGATGAGTGGTTGATGATTGAGTAGTTGGTTGTAGAATTGGATGAAAACATTTAGTACATTCTTTTATCCTTAGAGATTTCGGGGACGAAATCCCTTAAGGAGGGGAGAATGTAACAACCCGAAATTTAACCTATAATAATTAATTTGTTAATTAATTAAATACCAAAATAACTTTATGAAATTATCAAAATTAAGTCACAGAAGTTTCACCACTGTGTCCGAGATAATTTTCTGGTCAATTTCCATATACAGAACGTCAGAAACCGAGCTAATATGACCAAGTTATAAAATAAAAAAAATAAGCAGAAATATAAAGAAAAAAATACGTGGTCAGGTCGACCTGGGCAAAGGGGCGGTCGACCGCCCGGTCGACCCGGCTTGTAATTTTGCGAGCGCACGAACGTTAGTTCGTTCGAATGAATGAGAAGCATTGGAACACATCATTTGCACCCTTTAGTTTAATCTCGTCCCTCCGTTTCTGCATCCGATGACTCCTATTCAGCCTATGACGTGGTTGCATCCTATTCAATCTCCAAATCTAACGATCCGAGATCCACTTCTACATATATAAATAGACCCCTAGACCTAACACTTTTTCTCATTCTAGATTTTTTCCGCTTGGGTTCACCTTTCAAGGAAGGACCCTAAAAGGAATAATTTTCCAAGGAGAGAATCTTTTTAATAAAAATTATTTTACAACTCCAAGTGGATCCGGAAAGACCAAAGAAAGAGCTTAGGACCGGAGGTGAGTGATTGTAATTATTTTAAGATTTCTTTAAGTCACTTTAAATAATAGGGCTTTCAATAGTTGTAGTTTTACTACGATTTGTGGAATAGCCTTTTTTAGTAATTATTTACAGTTTTTAATCATTTTCAGTCTATTCAGCTATTCCTTTCAGTAATTTCAGTGTTACTTCTGTTAATTATAAATTATTACTATTAAGCATAGCTTTGTATTAATTTATAGTTTATTTGCAGTATTTAAGTTTATTTACTGTTATTTGTTTCTTATTTACATCTTTTCGACGTTTTGGATTTTATGCAAGCGTCTATTCTCTTCATTCTCCTTTTCTGCGCGTATGGATTAGAATAAATTGAATTGAAATATGGATTTTATAAGTAAGAATATTAAAAGAAAATAAGATGTAAATTATAAAGGCTGTAATAAATAATGGAATTGGACTGAAATTACGCCTAATTATAATTAGAATTGGACTAATTACAGATAATTGGCATAGTTATAACTTAGAATTATAACTAAATGAAGTAAAAGATGGAAGAAGCTTATTTTCACACTTAGACCTTGTGTTAAGTAATAAGCATGATTATAACGTAGGTTATAATAAGAAAAAGAACAGAATGAGGCTTATTTTAAGGCTTGGGATAAATTAATAAGCGTAGAAAATAAAAATGGTAATAAAGGCTTATTTAAATAATTTATCTATGTTAATAAGCAAAGATGAAAGTAGGACCTGTACCAAATAGCGTTCCCTGTGGAACGCTTATGCTAAGAATGGTAGTAATTGGTCAAATATAAGTCTAAATCACAGGGATTTGGATAAGGGGCGCAACTAGATATTGTTTGGATGAAGGGCCAGTACCAACAGCATTTCCCCTATTTTCTATAGAAACACGGTGATCTCGCATTAGCCTGAAGTGAGATGAGGGCACGCTATGTTGTTCGTTGTAGGTAATAAGAAGACCCAATAGGTGGAGCAAAAGGTAGCATGAGCATGGTGGCAGTTGCGTGCGACTTCCATTCGGGTGCTTAGTAATTGCTATGAGTTCCAAGCACTTAGTATGGTGTCTTAGTAGACACCATTGCCTTCTGTGTAAGGAGCTATATATATCGTCCGGATCCATAATAGTTGCTCTGTGTATCTTCCGTAGATACCATTGGCTGCTGCGTAGGGAGTTATATAACGGCTGGTTTATAGGAAGGTCTATGGAGTAGCAGGCCGATCAAAAAGGGTAGAATTAGGGTCACATCCTAATTGCAGGATTAGGAATTCAGTCTAATTAAATTAGAACAAGTGCAAGAAATTAAAGTTAACCTATCTTGAGCAATATTTAATCATATTTATTTCCAGTTTATCTCTTTCCTATTTTCTTTTGTTATCCTTATTTATGCTAGAACTATTGTAGAGTCTATTACTTTTATCTTGCTTAAAGACTCTAGTAATTACTATCATTCACCAGACTTTTAGTCTGACCCACTTCTCTATTTCCCCCATTTTCCCCCTTAGGAAATCAAGGAAGAAGCTAGTAGATTGCTACAGCTTGGAGTTCTCCTTGGAGTAGACTTCTTCTATGTACTTCTTTTATTTTTAGCTGTTGTTCTTATATACAATGGTTTATTTATGAGGGATATTACATACTCTGATTTTGAGATACTGAATTTTCATTTTATAAGACACGATGGGTTTTGAATGTTCTATTTGGCAATTGACTTATTTATGAAATAATTCTAAAGCTTTGTTTTAGTTAAATACTTATTTAGTTTCCGCTATTTTTATCTATTTGTGTCTTGGGAATCTTAGTCTCTGTTAGTTTTAGTTATACCTACAACGCACCACGCCTTTTAATGTTTTCTTTTGGTTATATTAAGGGTTGTGGGGTGTTTCAATCCTCAAGTATGTATTGTGTTCCTCCTCAGTTCTGGAGTAGATCAAAATGTCATTCACGAAAACAAGTACGAACTTATTCAACTGGTCTCTGAAAACCCGATTCATGAGATCTACAAAGTATGCCAGATCGTTGGTTAACCCAAATGGCATCACCAACCAGTCATAAAAACCTGATGGCGTACGAAATGTAGAAATAGGCACACTCTCCTTCATCGCTCTCAACTGGTGAAATCCCATCCCCAAATCCATTTGGGAGAACACTTTTGCGCTACGTAGCTGATCAAACAAGTCATCAATATGTGGGAGTGGATACTTGTTCTTCATCGTCACTTTATTCTACTCACGATAATCTACACACAACCTCAAAGATCCATCCGCCTTCGTTGTGAATGCTATAGGTGCGGCCCACTTAGATATGCTCCTTCGAATGAACCCTTTCCTCAATAGGTCATTCACTTGCACCTCAAATTCCTTCTGCTCTCTGGGTGCCATACACCTCAAAGGCATTACTATTGGTCTAGCTTCCTTCACCGAGTCTATCCAAAGCTCGATCTCTTAATGCGACGGCAATCCATTTACTTCTTTAAGACATCCAGATACTCTATAGTGATAAGTACTGATAACAATCCCTCCTGTGGAACCTCATGCGAATATAGAAAGCCGACCATCATGCCATCCTCTGGTAGACAACTAATCACTACCGTTCACCCATCCACATCTCCGACTACCACCAACAGCTTCTCGCAATCCACTATGGCTGCATACTTCCTAAGCCAGTTTGTACCCAAGATAATCCCAACCCAACAAAGTTCAAAACAAAACAATCGCAAACCAAAGAAAATCCATGACTTGATAAAACTAGACCACAACAAACCATGCAAAGACTAGTAGAGCCTCCAACATGGTTCGTCACAATTAAGGATCGGTCTACTATCTTAGGTTCCAGTCCCATTCTATCTACTAGGTCACTACAGATGAATGAATGAGAAGCACTGATATTAAACAAAACTCGAACAAGAACATCATCAATAGAAAGTATACCTTGAATGATGACTTCCTTCCCCTTCTCCTTCACCGAGGGAGCACTCGATGAAGTTGGGACTACATCCAAAGCATAAGCCTTCACCTCCTGCTTATCCTTCACTAGTTCTGGACAATTCTTCTTCAAATGCCCATGCTTGTCACAGTTGTAACATTTCCTCTTCTCACTCATCTCAGTCTTTAATTAGATGACCCTTCTCGTTGCATCTAAAGCAAATAGGTTCCCATTTATCCTTCTTGCCTCCCTTACCCTGAGGCTGCTTCCTCTTCACATTCCACTTCTTCTTGCCTTCACCGCCTTGTTGCTGCTTTGGCTCCTCTTTCTCAGCGGGAACAACAATAGCAGTTGTAACATTCCCCCTTCTGACCGCCTCCAGTCGGTAATTAAACCAACTAGAAACGTTCAAAAAGACGAATTGTTATTTTAGTTTATGAAGTTTAAACAGAATCAGCCACAGAAACACAGAATAATAACAATGAATTAAAACAAATGAATCTTTATTTCATTACTATAAATCTTTTTATATACATCAGAGTTTATACAATTTAATATTGATACAGCGGAATATCTTAAAATACAATTTTCTCCTGAAACTAAAGTGATTCTTTACTCTCTCTCTCTAACTTCGCTGCTCGAAAATCTTCAAGCTGTAAAATACTCGGTCTGACCCGAGTATTACATTCAAAAGAAAATAATACACAGGTCAGTCTAATTCAAACCAGTTATTAGTACATAGAGGCAGTAATAATAAAATAGACGACAGTCACAATAATTCCCGTCTATCCGACTCTTTAAACAAAGAAATCGGATAACAGTCAATATAACACTTAACAGTGTTAAACAATAAATCAGCAGATTTAAAACATCAACAGAGATAGATGGAAAGATTTCTAAATGAAGATGATTTAGAAAAGAATGGAATTGCCGAAAACGGCGATTAACAACAAAAATTATCAATTTAAACCAAATCAAAATACGATTCAAAATATTTTGAATTTTCAACATTAAAACAATTTTAGAAACAACAAAACATCAAGTTTTGATTGGCTGCCGTACACGCTAATGTGTACGGCCTCGCCAATACAATACGAAATATGAAACGAATCAATGAATCAGAACAAAAGCAACATCAATTAAAAATCTGTACTGTGTGGCTGCAGTACACACGTACATACATGTGCACTGCCTCGCCAACTCAATGCACACGATCAAATCAAAATTTGATTCAACACAAATGCAAATGGCCTCGATCAAAATTCAAAGTGTAACTGCAACAAGGCAAATGCATGTACAAGTAAACTGATGCAGCAGTCTCATCAATACTTCAATGCTCAAGACCAGAGTACAAGCATATAAAATGCATACAACATCAAGTTCAACACAGCAACCTCACATGCTACATGAATGAATGCCACTGACTCATGAACATAGTGACAACATCAAGTGTACAAATGAAAATATAGAATGCAGACAATAACCAAGTACTCAAGAGTACCAGATTTGTTGAACCAACTCAAAGCAGTACATGATCAATGCATTATGTGAATATGGAGAATCGAGCACAAATGCAGCAGTGCACATATGCAGACTAAACTATCAAGCTACAGAAACAAAACCAAATAAATGGTCAGAGCATACATCTACATACAGTGATGCAACTATAATGCAACAATACCGAAGTGATACAAGAACCAGATGAACAAGACATAGCAGGTGATCGAACACATATAAAAACCAGGCATCTATACTTGAAGCCAAAAACAATGCAAGTAAATGAAACCAATGGCCAATGCCAACTTGAATATTTCTAAACCAAACCAACCTGAAGCATAGTGATACATGCATCAAGTTGTAACTGCTACTAGAATGAACATCACATGAAACAGATGTGGCAGCATGGAGTTACAGAATAAAACAGAGGTGACAATATGGAGTTTCTGACCAACAAAACACCATAACTAATGTACAAAAAAGAACCAACAACAAATCAGGTACAAGTTAAGATAGTGGATTTAAATCCAATGCAACCAAGTTCGAATGCACTGTGACAATTATACCAGCTCAACCTACTATGAAGAAAAGGTAGCACACGCATAAGGACAGTGAAACAGGAATGTGCACCACAACAATGCAGACAGTATTCAAGTTCGAAGAACCAGACTCAACAAAATACATGAAGATCAATTGAAACTGCAATCTACAGACTCATGTACAAAATGATGAAAAATAATACACAGTGCAAAAGCTAACAAATGAAATGCTCAAGTGAAGGATGAAATACAACATGAAGACTGCATATACATCAGGGTGGACAAATGGTCAAGTGAACAATGTGTATGCAACCAGACAGTGTCAAGATCAAGGTTACAGAAAGCATGCAATACCAGACCAGTGACATGATGAAGCAGAAACAAAATTCACATTAATGCCGATGCCAACAGACACACGCTCAAAATTATTTGCAGTTCAAATCAAATGGTACCAAAGTTATAGATATCAAAAGCTATTCAAAGTCGTGCTCATTAAAGTAGTTTTTTTTTTAAAAAAAACTTCGTTTTAAAACTTAATTTAAACTTTGTTCACAATTGAAATTAAATAAAAAAAATCTAAAACAAAATCAGTTTTAAACCTTGTTCAAAAAAACTGGAGACAAACCCGAGATTGTCCAAACATTCCAAAAATGAACTTCTTCCCAAAACAACTTAATACATACAAGCTCAAGAGAAAACAAGACATGTTGAATTTCCAAAGTTGAACAAAGTCAGGTCAGTGCCGAAGTAAAACAAGGCTAAGGCAAAAAAAGAAAAATTTTATCGAAGACAACAGAGAAATGATCGGAGCAGTGGTAATCAAGGAATTGACTAAGTTAAACATCAAAGCCGTGAGATGCAGTCAAGCCAAAGCAGAAGTAAACATCCTCATATGAATAGTTTCAAAACAATTAAGCAGAGATGGTTTCAAAGCATGTCAATAACAAGATCAGGCAACAGTTGTAAATAGACATGTTAAAGTCTCAAAATCATTTCAAATGAACAAAGTTAAGGTCTTGAAATTCAAGAAATTAGCATTTTCAAAAAAATCCAAGTCACTGAAGTTCAACATCAATTCAGCCGAGAAAAAAAAACACGAAATCGCAAGTTCAAAAATAACGAAAACTTTGAACTAGATGTGAGTGAAAATTAAATCACTCACCTTAGCTTGAATCGGTCGCGAGCGAGGAACGGAAGTCAAAGCCGTGGCCCTCAAGAAGACGAGCGCGATAGATCGAAGAATCGAACGAACGCCGAAGCCCTAGTTTTTTTTTAGTCGCCACCATTTTTATTTTCTTCGATTGATTTTTTTCTTAGGGTTATACGAATGAGAAATTGAGGGGAGAGGGGTTACTTAATCACAGCTGCAACAAAAATATGGGCCAACATTGAAATTAAAGCCCATCTACTCTTTTAACAAAATTGTAAAAGAATTTCGATTAAATTAAAAACTATCAATCAACTAATTTACATAAGCAAAAAATTTTAAATCCAATTTATTTTTCTAAGTCATTAGTTCGAATTTCAAATACAGAGTTAATATTCAATTTCAAACTCCTGACTCAAATTTTTAAATTCAAATATATTTCTCATATTTTAAACTAGATCAATTCGAACAATTTCACAATTTAAATCAAAATTTAATTCAATTTTCAATTTAAAATAGTTTAAAATTTTGGGATCGTTACAGCAGTCTTAGCCTTAAGGTAATAGCTCTTATGGCAAAGCGCGTTCTCTACAAGCTTTTCAAACAGCTCATCTATATGGTCCACTAACTTCTCTCCAAGATATTCATCCAATCCTATGATGAACTTCTTATTCTTCCTCAAGGGAGTGTCGATGAGTGACATTCCATACTTAGACAAAGCATCAAATTCCATCACATATTCAGAAACTGCCATCTCTACCTGCTTGAGATTGGCAAATTTTCTGAACAGTACTAACTTTTGAGCAGCCTGAATAAACTTCTCCTCGAACCTCATCTTAAACCGATCCCAATAAAACTGGTCTTTTGGAGTAGCAATAGTGACAGCATTCCACCAATTCGTAGCTTGGCCCCGTAGATGTCTCAAAGCCAAATTTCTCTTCATAGCATCTTCCACCTCCATATTACGAATGATGCACTTACAAGTATCCAACCAATCTTGCACTTCTATGACTGACTCTATCCCATGAAAGGGCTTCCCTCCAAGAGTATAATAATCTTTGCTTATCTTGGCAAAATCATCCCTAGGAGCTTGCATTGGAGCACCTCCACCTATCACCACTCCAGGAGCATTCCTTATCATATTAGCCATCATATTATTAAACATGGCTTGGACAATAGGAGTAGCAGCTCCTGACCCTGCTCCTTCCTCTACTCCTTGAGCAGAATTCCTCATAATGTTCCCTGTATGCCAGCTCATTCTTATTTGTAACAAGAATGATCAGGCTCTCATAAAGAAAACCGTACCTATAGTGCTCATATGCATCTAACTTATACTATATAATATATTATTATATAGTTTGAAAACCAAACTTATAACAGGTATGCATTTTCTTGTACATATACATACTCTCGATCTAGTCTAAGGTTATAACGCCTTCCCTATCTCCACTGGATTATGGTATCAACTTCAGTTAATCGTATAACCAAAGCTCTGGTACCAAATGTGATGACCGTCCTATACCACCGGCACTAATAGTATATAAATAGTGTGTTGTTGTCGTGCCTGGCCGATATAGGACGATCATCAGGGTTAAGAATGAACCAATACAGCATATAACCTGTCGTATATCTCACAGCGCATGGACAAAATATAATATCACATATACAGTAGAAGAGACAACAATAACAATGTGAATAAACCATCATCATCAGAGTATAATATCCACAGAATTATACATCAATAGTAGAGTTTATACAACAGGAAACAAATTCAATAACTATATCAAATACAAATAGTAAGAAGTTACTACCAAGGCTCCCCGGTGCTGCATAACGGAATAAGCGTAGACTCCATATATGTATATAGTATGAGATAGCTCCATCCAGCTCATCCTCCGAACATCTACTTCATCACCTAGACCTGTTATCTAGTCTACTCATTTGAGAGTACCTAAGATAATAAGAGGCAAATCATAAAACCTTGCGTCAGACAACAGTATGGTGTGAGCGGTAAATGAGTCTCAAACTACTAAATAGGTAAATATGGTAAGGAACAAGAGTACACGAACCATACTTGACCTGACCCTGCAACCAAAGAGTTAGCATACAACATTATAATATGCTACTTTACAATATCATAAAGATATACCACAAACCAAATAAAGGATATCCGTCTTTCAAGTAATCCTATCTCCAAACTTACTTCCCCTGATACCTACGAGTGATAGCCTACTAAAGAGAGTAAACAAAGAAAACATAGCATCTATAGCATCCATTAAACAATCCTACCTACCACTGCATATGCTATGAATATATGATAAGTCATATGACCCCTAAGCCAGGGACTAATGGAAATCTTGGTTCTCTGTTTTACTCTCGTATCTCGCAGCCCAAAGCTGGACACTAGATCCAAAACTACAGGTCTAGGGTATACATGACCATTCATTGACCCATGGGCATCTCCACTTATAATACCCCTGCATCAAGTACAACTGAAAACTCTCCGAGTCATCAACGATTCCTTAGCACATACACCAGAGCCCATCTTTGCTGGATACCGAGCCCTTCATGCTCAATCAAGTTTCCATTACTCACGAGGAACCCTTCCACATTCCTCGATCGCATAACCCACCCCGTTTGCGAGCCACCATCTTCGAAACCTACACCCAACACGAGCCAACATCCAAAGACCATGGCTTTTCATCATGTTGTTATATAGTCATTCATCCTGATACGAACTAGCCAACACCTCTAGCATGATATACAGGACCGCTACGTCAACTTCTAGAAGTTTCATCCCATTTGGACCTAACCCTAGAACTCAGCATCGACCTCTGAACTCAGCCCCGACCTCTCCACTTAGCCAATCTATGGCTAAGTTTTTTTCCACGGCTTCCTTGCTTCTAGTACTCCATGCCCAAATGCTTTGAACCCGACTTCTCTACATAAATCAAGTCATCATAGAACAAGTGCTCTCTTCAAAGCACCCAACTTTATATTCTAGAAACAAGTCGTCATAGCCTCCATTACTTGCCAATCACCTATCCATCACCTTAGGTAACCTCTACTAGAAACACTCTTGCTTCCCCAAAAACCACTGACTTGTTGGACCAACCCACAGAAGTTGGTACCGACATCTCATGTCGGTGCCAACTTTTGTGCTTAGGCAATCTAGATTTGCGACTTGAACCCCAAGCTCCTCTCATACTCTGGAGCTTCACTTCCAAGTTTCACCAAATCTCGAACAATTTTGCCTCCAATTTGCTCAATTCTCTGACCTAACTTTTTATGCAATCACAACACTAAAAAACCATCAAATCAAATCATCCAACATAGAATAACAGGTAATTTCATCCAATCAAACATGCAATCCATCAAAATAAGAAAAACAAGTTCATTTCTAACATAGATCTATAAATAGCATGAATATATAAGCATGAGCAATGGTGATTTCTAGTCAACCTAGACCATATACATAGTTTAACATGTAATTAAAGTTAGAAAAGTTTTTATGGCCAAAAATCGATTTAAAACATGTTAAATCCTTTGATTCTAAGATATAAACATGTATAGTATAGTGAGAAGGCATAAACCACCCACCAATTACCAAAGTCAACTAATATGAATGTAGGTCCAATATGGACAGCAATGGAATGCACTTCAAATTAGGCAAATCGATGGTCTCTATCTTCTAGTTAATGATCTAATCTCTAATTTGCAATTTAATTTGATTTATAGAGCAATTAGGTGATTTTGGATGAAATTAGGATGGACCTATGGCTAATAGGGTTTAGACCTGATTTAGAATGAGAGGGAAAAGTTTTAACTTGGCTCTTCAGCCCTTTATTTATAGTATTCTCTAATTAGACTAATGGGCTCACTAATAGGCTAAATTAACTAACACTAATCCGGCTAGCAGCTTTAAAAACTTAAAACAAGCATAACATTCTAACCATAAGTCTGTTTTGTTAGAAATCTGCTATTAGAAACTACAATCGTTTCATTTACTTTTGATGTTATGCAGTTTCTAATCTTAATGTGACCCTATTAATTAGGTCATAAATAGAACGTTTCATTTACCTTTAACGTTATGCAGTTTCTAATCTTAATGTGACCCTAAAAATTAGGTCCTAAATAGAGCGTTTCATTTACCTTTAACGTTATGCAGTTTCTAATCTTAATGTGACCCGATTAATTAAGTTATAAATAGACCGTTCTATAATTAGAACATTAGGTCTGTGATTAATCTTAAGCGTTGAATTGGTATATGATGGACGTACCAGATTTAGAGTTAAATGTTATATAAAGGATTGGGTCCTCTCTCTCACAGCAAACAGATGTATTCTTCTCCATCAAGAAACACATAAAGAAATAGGGTTAGAGAGAGAAACCGAATTCTGAGAAGAAGAGTAATTATTAGAATTCAGAAGAAGAAGATGACAGCCATTACATCTTCCGCTGTTAATCAAGGTACGTCATCTTAAACAAAACAAAAACAAAAATCATATTAAGTTTTGTTTGTGAAATATTCGGTATTGGTGATCCTTGGGCTATTACTTGAATTGTTCATCATTATCATGAAAGATCGAACAGTAAAGAATCTTTGACATTTGGTATCAGAGCCACCAATCAATAACTGAATATTTCATATGATTGCAATTGATATGTTCTATGCTTTACTCATGATGTTTAATCAAGTATGTGTTATAAGTCATTTATGCACATGAGATTTATGATTTTGTTAATCACCAAAGTGGTCAAAATCAGAATAATCATTTAGTGCATAAGTGACATAATGATTATTGATAGAAATTGCCAGTTATAATAATACCAATTAAAAACTGGCGTTACTAATGATAGAACCTGAGAACTTACCCAAAGGAAAGTCTTGTTCTATAACTAGTTAACATGATGAGGTTTAATAGATATCTTGATTAAATAAATATTGATCATCCAAAGATGTCAGTTCTATTTAATTGAATATATTTATTACTTACTTATGTTTTGGTATTTAATTATGTTAAGTATAAGATAGTATCTACCCAAAGGAGTGCTATATTATACTATTATGTACATATCTGAATCGCGTTAGCTATGAGCTTATAGTTATTTCAATTTTTTATTTATTTAATTTGAAGTAGTTCCCATGAATACACATGCTTCATCTGTTACATTGTTCACTGGTGTTAATTTTTCTGAATGGAGAGAACAAGTCAATTTCCATTTAGGTGTTCAGGATCTTGACTTGGCACTCCTTGAGGATAAACATGTTGCTCTTACAACAGCTAGTACTGAGATAGAAAAATCACACCATAAAACATGGAAACGCAGTAACAGATTGAGCCTTATGTTTATTAAGATGACTGTTGCTAACAACATCAAGTCAACAATTCCGCAAACAGAAAGTGCTAAGGAATATATGCAGTTTGTGGAAGAGCGTTTTCGTTCAGCTGATAAGTCACTCGTTGGTACTCTTATGGCAAAACTCACGACCATGAAGTTTGATGGGTCGCGAACTATGCAAGAGCACATTATAGAGATGACTAATCTTGCAGCAAGGTTAAACTCCCTTGGACTTACAGTAGAGGATTCTTTTCTTGTCCAGTTTATCTTGAACTCGCTACCTTCCGAATATAGACCTTTTCAAATTAACTTTAACACTATAAAGGATAAGTGGAATGTTAATGAATTGGCCAGTAGACTTGTTCAGGAAGAATGACGTTTGAAAAATCAAGTGAATCACTCAGTAAGTTTTGTGAATAATAAAGCTGGTAAAGGAAAGAATGGAAAATCAAGTCATTTCAAGAAGAAAAAGGCACCTTCTAAGAATGGGCAGGATAAGGAAAAGAAGGAACTAAAGGATGTTCGATGTCATTTCTGTAAAAGGAAAGGACATTATCAAAATGACTGTCCGAAAAGGATAGCTTGGTTCGAAAATAAAGGTAATCATCTATCTTTCGTATGTTTTGAATCAAATTTAGTTGAAGTTCCTATTAATACATGGTGGCTTGATACTGGTGCTACAACTCATGTCTCCAATAATATGCAGGGATTTCTTATGATCTGAACCATAAATCCAAATGAAGATCGTTTTCTCTTTATGGGAAACGAAATGAAATCCACAATAGAAGGCATTGGGACTTATCGTCTAATTCTAGAAAGTGGATATGTATTAGACTTATATAGTACCCTTTATGTACCTTCATTATCTAGAAACCTTATTTCCGTAAGTAACTTGGATATTTTTGGTTTTAGATGTACGTTTGGATTTGGTTGTTTTGATTTATATAAGAATACTGATAATGTTGGTTCTGGTATTCTAATTGTTGGTTTATATAAATTGAAACTGAATGACACTTATGCGAATTCCTTGCTGAATGTAATAAATAATGTTGGATGCAAACGTAGCATGTTGAATGAAAATTCTGCTTTCTTATGGCATAAATGACTAGGTCACATATCCAAAGAAAGAATGATGAGATTAGTAAGTAATGAAATTTTGTCAAATTTGAACTTTAGTGATCTAGAATTATGTGTGGATTGTATTAAAGGTAAACAAACCAAACATAATAAGAAAGGAGCCACTAGAAGCAGCCAGCTTCTTGAAATAATACACACTGATATTTGCGGACCTATGGACACCTCAACCTTTAATGGAGAAAAGTATTTCATCACTTTTATTGACGATTTTTCCCGCTATAGTTATGTCTATTTGCTTCATGAAAAATCTCAATCTGTGAATGTCCTTAAGGCGTTTGTAAAGGAAGTTGAGAGGCAATTAGATAAAAAGGTGAAAATCATAAGGTCTGATAGAGGTGGTGAATATTATGGCAAATATATTGAGTCAGGCCAGTGTCCAGGTACATTTGCAAAATTCCTCGAAAGTCATGGCATATGTGTGCAATACACAATGCCAGGTACACCATGGAAAAATGGTGTAGCAGAAAGACGCAATAGGACGTTAATAGATATGATTAGGAGTATGGTGTCAGATTCTACACTATCTAAGAATTTGTGGTCGTATGCTCTCAAAACCGCTAATTATTTGTTGAATAGGGTTCCTACTAAAGCTGTTCAAAAGACTCCTTTTGAATTATGGACTAACAGAAAACCTAGCTTAAGACACCTGCATGTTTGGGGTTGTCCAGCGGAAGCGAGAATTTATAATCCACATGAAAAGAAATTAGATTCTCGAACGATTAGTGCGTATTTTTTAGGTTACCCTGAAAAATCTAAAGGATATGTGTTTTACTGTCCTAATCATAGTCCAAGAATTGTAGAAACTGGTAATGCAATATTCATTGAGATTGGTGAAGTCAGTGGGGGTACTAGAAGAGAAATAGTGGAAATAAAGGAAACAAGGGTAAATGTTACATTGCTTAGAATAGTTCCTCCATCTACTATTACTCCAAATGCTGTTCCAGCTGTTAGAGAACAACATGATGATGAACAACATATAAATGAAGAAGTACTTCCTGAAGGAAATGACTTACATAATGATGATATGCATGAACCACAACAAGTAGCATTAAGAAGATCTCAAAGAGATCGTAGGTCAGCTATTTCTAATGATTATATGGTTTATATGCAAGAATCAGATTATGATATAGGAATCAATAAGGACCCAGTTTCGTTTTCACATGCTGTAGAAAGTAAAGAGTCAAAGGAATGGATTAATGCCATGAAAGAAGAACTAAAATCCATGCAACAGAATGAAGTTTGGGATCTCGTTGAGTTACCACATGGCTGTAAAAGAGTCGGATGCAAATGGGTTTTTAAAACCAAACACGACTTTAGTGGTAATATCGAACAGTATAAAGCTAGACTTATTGCTAAGGGTTACACTCAGAAAGATGGTGTTGATTACAAGGAGACATTTTCTCCTGTTTCAAAAAAGGACTCACTAAGAATAATAATGGCATTAGTAGCACATTATGATTTGGAATTGCATCAAATGGATGTGAAAACAGCCTTTCTGAATGGAGATCTTGATGAGGATGTTTATATGGATCAACCTGATGGTTTTTCTGTAAAAGTTAAAGAACAATTGGAGTGTAAACTTAAGAAGTCAATATATGGGCTTAAACAAGCATCCCGGCAATGGTATATTAAGTTCAATACCATTATTATATCTTTTGGTTTTAAGGAAAATACGGTTGATCACTGTTTATACCAAAAGATCAGTGGGAGCAAGTTTATTTATCTAGTCCTTTATATGTTGATGACATCTTGCTTGTTGCAAATAATTTAAGCATATTGCATGAGACTAATGAATTTCTCTCAACGAACTTTGAAATGAAAGATATAGGAGAGGTATCCTATGTGATTGGAATAGAAATATTTCGTGATCGATCATAAGGAATATTGGGATTGTCTCATAAAGGATATATCGAAAGGATTCTAGAGAGATTTGGAATGAGTAAGTGTTCACCTGGGAAAGTTCTTGTAGAGAAAGGTGATAAATTCAATCTCATGCAATGTCCTAAGAATGATATTGAACGAAAGGAAATGGAATCAATTCCATATGCATTTGTAGTTGGTAGCCTAATGTATGCTCAAACCTATACTAGACCGGATATCAGTTTTGCGGTCGGTATGTTAGGGAGGTATCAAAGTAATCCAGGAAGGGAACATTGGAAAGCTGCAAAGAAAGTGTTGAGGTACTTACAAGGCACGAAAGATTACATGCTCATGTATAGTAGATCCAATGAATTGGAGGTGATTGGATATTGCGATTCAGATTTTGCTGGATGCATCGATACTAGAAAATCGACTTTTGGTTACCTGTATATGTTTGCTCAAGTAGCCATATCATGGAAAAGTGCGAAACAAACTATCGTTGCTTCATCTACTATGGAGGCAGAATTTGTGGCATGTTATGAAGCCACAATTCATGCATTATGGTTGCGGAACTTTATTTCAGGACTTGCGGTTGTCGACACCATTAGCAAGCCGCTGAAAATTTATTGTGATAACTCTGTAGCAGTGTTTTTCTCAAAAAACGACAAGTACTCTAAAGGTGCCAGATATATGGAATTGAAATATCTTGTTGTGAAAGATGAGGTTTAGAAACAAAGAGTGTCAACCATGCACATCAGGACAGAACTTATGATTGCAGACCCTTTGACGAAAGGGTTACAGCCAAGACAATTTAAGGAACATGTTCAAAGAATGGGTCTTGGTTGTATTGATAATAATTTATGTGTGACATTCTGAGCTCCTTTGTGTGTTTCTGATATACAATTATGTGTCTATTGTTTTAATGTGGTAGTACGTACTTTATGTAATTTTAAACAACAAAGAGTCTTATAAAGATATTATGTTTAATCATTATGATATAAGACATTATGTGGACCATTATGCTGTTTTATATAAATTATGAGTATAAAATGATGGATTGCTGGTATTGTAGTATATGGAAGGGAATGCATTGAATTAATAATGCACAACCGCCATAACTCTCAGCAATTTATCATAGTATGATGTTCAACACTTGATATTATGAATAATCGGGTCAAGTGGGAGAATGTTAGAAATCTGCTATTAGAAACTGCAATCGTTTCATTTACTTTTAACGTTATGCAGTTTCTAATCTTAATGTGACCCTATTAATTAGGTCATAAATAGAACGTTTCATTTACCTTTAACGTTATGCAGTTTCTAATCTTAATGTGATCCTATTAATTAGGTCATAAATAGAGTGTTTCATTTACCTTTAACGCTATGCAATTTCTAATCTTAATGTGACCCGATTAATTAAGTCATAAATAGACCGTTCTATAATTAGAACATTAGGTATGTGATTAATCTTAAGCGTTGAATTGGTATATAATGGACGTACCAGATTTAGAGTTAAATGTTATATAAAAGATTATGTCCTCTCTCTCCCAGCAAACAGATGTATTCTTCTCAATCAAGAAACACATAAAGAAATAGGGTTAGAGAGAGAAACCAAATTCTGAGAAAAAGAGTAATTATTAGAAGTCAGAAGAAGAAGATGACAGCCATTACATTTTCCGCTGTTAATCAAGGTACGTCATCTTAAACAAAACAAAACAAAAAATCATATTAAGTTTTGTTTGTGAAATATTCGGTATTGGTGATCCTTGGGTTATTACTTGAATTGTTCATCATTAATCATGAAAGATCGAACAGTAAAAAATCTCTGACATGTTTTTCTATCATGACCACTCTACGAAATTGAAAATCATCATCTTGAAGCAATGAAACTAGTTTGAGACCCTAATTCAACTTCTATAAAAATTTATAGCCTAAACAAGTTTTTCGGATCAAATGGTCACATAGAAATTCGGGAAAAATCGTAGGTATGTAAAATTTTCCTAAGAGTCATATGCCAAAATTATAGAATCATACAATCTCATATGAATAAAATAAAAATATTTTACGATTTTCTGATATGTAAAATACGGGTCGTTACACTCCAGATATAAGACTTTTTCTTCAAATTTTGAAAATATGCCCACCAAATTTTCAGAAAACACTTAAAGTTAATTTCAAAAAATATTTGATTTTGAAAATTACAACTAATTAATTTCAAACCAAGAGATCATTGATTTCAAAAATGGGGTATTTCAAAGAGATTCGATTTCGTAAATCACTTGGCTTCATGTCAAAATCAAGGATTTTAGTTTTGAGGATTATGAATGTATAGATATTTGGACATATACCAGTTTCATATACATTATTTTTGAGCATATATGGATTTTGAAATTTCAAAAAGTACATGGTTTCATATATCATTGGATATGAACGTATATCATATGCAGGCTTTTGAATTTCATATACATGTAGTTTGCATACAGGTTTCCATAGCATACAAGTTTCGAGTGCACATTAAGGTTCAAAGTTGCATGATTAACTTTCACAGTATATATGAATTTCAAATAAATGCTGATTTTGGAAAGTAACAAATTTTAGATGTGTACATAGGCATCATAAAGGCACAATTTCAAGTTTATATATATATATATGATAGATTTGCATTTACTTGAATTTCAAAAGCATAGAGCTTTAAATATATATGGCGAGTTTAAAAGTATTAAATTTCAAGTGCATGTCAATGTAAGGTTTTGAAATATATAAGTTTTGGGTATATGTATATATGTGGTTTTAAAGCCTCAAATATATTTGGTTTCAGATATATACATAAAGGTTTACAAAAATGTATGAGTTTTGCATATATGTCCAATATATATGTTTTAGGCTTTGAAAGGATGAAGTCTTGTATATGTGTGATTTCAAGCTCCAGGTACAGGTGCATAGTGTCAAAATATACCAAGTTCCAAGATCTGTGTGAGTTTTTGATAAAAGCAGTCTCATATATATAAGTTTTGCATGTATATCAGTTTTGTATACTAAGTTTTAGAATATATACCATTTAACATATGTAAAGATTTTGAGTATACAAGTTTTAGTACATACCAGGTTTTGTATTAACGAAATTTCATATGTATAGTTTGTAAATATAAAGTTTTGTACACAATTGAGTTCTCAGATGAATACTAATTTTCGAAATTTTTTGATATATGAAATCCCAAGTACATACATATTTAATTTTAGATACGTGTATACCCAGTTTTAATTGTACATGAGCTTTGAATATACATTAGCTTAATATATGAATCTAATTTCAAATATGTATTTTTTGTATAAATATGTTTCGAAGGCATAAAAGCTTCAAACTTATAATTTATATACAATACATTGAATTCGAATATGTGCATGAGCTTTTAATGTGTAAAAACTTCAATTTTAGCATATTTTTGGGTGTTGAAGTTTCAACTGCATTTTGCATGTGTTTTTGAATTAATGTCAGTTTCCAATATCTTAATTTTATAAATAAAGGTTTTGAACAAATATTGGTTTTCAAAGATGTATCGGTTTCAAGTAGGTGCATTTTTATGCATGTCAAAGCTTTGAATGCACCGAGTTTAGAATATTGTAAGCTTCATATATGTATAACCCTTAATGGACAATGAAATTTAGACATCATTCTGCCACAACGGTCATTTTAATGGCCTCCTAAATTAACCTTCCTCTGCGAATTCCTAAAAACTTCTTCTTCTCTTCGCAATTTCTTTTTCTGGTTGTTTGTGTTGGCTCTTCTAGGTGTGCTCCACCTCTGCTACTCTCTCTGTTCTCTGCTGTGTGATTTCTAGGGTTTTGGCGATGAATTTGGGGGTTTTCTCGTTTCGTGGTGATTTTGTGAGTTACTGCCCCTCCTTCGCTAGCATCGCTTCTGCTCTGCTGAAGGTGGCGGCGCCGCCTTTGTCGGTTTGTTTTGCTAGTGATTGTTCGTTACAGATCTGTGTTTACTCTCTCTCGGCCTTCGCGTCCCTCGCTCGCTTCAGGTTTCTGGTGGTGGATGATCTTTTCATGGAATTGTCCCCTACCTATTCGAATGAATTTGGGAGCGATGGGTCGAGACCGGAGGTCTTTGAGACGCAAGTTTTCTCGTCTGCTTCCTCGTCCCTGTCTGCGATCTGTGGTAACCGGGAATTCATCACCCGTTCTTCACCACGACTTGTTTTCGGGGAGGCTTTGACAGGTCAGGATGAGCTTTTGCTTGATGTATGCTTTGGTTCGTTTGGATCTGGCACTGATTGCTCTTGTGCCTTATCCTTGGTCGGTGGCTCCACCTTGGGTGGCGATCGAGATTTCATCACTCGATTCGCTCCCAGTCTGACCTTTTTTGGAGAAGTTTTGGATGCTTGTTCGTTCGAGGCCCCTATTGTCTTTGGATCATTTGCCGCGGTCGAGGTCGCGAGTGATTGTAGGGAGGAGGATTTGATCACCTGCCTCCCTCCTCCCAGCGAGCAGTTGGTTTCAGTGTTTGTTGATGTCTCTGGTTTTTCTGGCAATCCATTTTTGCCTTTGGTGGTTTTTCCTTCGCCCATTGGCGATGCTTTGCCTTCTGCTGTGGAACCCGTTGCTGTTGCGGGGACGGGGTGTGGTTGGTTTTCGTCCCTTGGCCATGAGGTGAGTATTGCCCATCGTTGGCAGGTATGCTTCTCGTCCTTCTGCTCCTTTGACTTTGGTTCCTTTGGCTTGCCTGTTGCTTACTGGTTTTGGTCCGTTGAGGCTTTTTCTGTCCGTTTGAGCCTTGACGCACGTTTGTGCGTGCTCCCTAACACTGTCGTTTCGTTTATGAAATGTGTAGTGTTAGGTCCCTTCGGTGTTGTTTGTTTCGTTTGGGCTGTTTTGGCTGTTTCTCGTTGCGATATGCAGGTGTATATCTCTGTGATATCTCACCTTTGTTATTTTGAGGGTTCCCCGTCCAGCTTGCTGTTTGGGTTTACTCTGTCGGTTTTCTGGCTTGGGGGCTTAGCAGTGTGTCATGACGAGGCCGCATCTGTGTCGTCGGAGTGCTCTACCCCTTCGTCTTCGTGTTCTTTATCCATCTCCATCCCTCTTATGAGTAGGGAGGAAATTGCGCTCCTTAATGAGCGTCTTGATTGCTTAACTAGAAACTCCTCTCCCTCGTTTTCGCGGTCGCGGTCTATTCCTTCGACTTCGTCGTTGAGGGAGAACGCTGCTGAGGAGTCTCTTGAGACACCTCTCCAGCCCGCTGCCCTTCCTCCTCGTACGACTCGACGCTCATCGCGTAGAGTCCCGTCTACTCCTCGCACCATCCGCACACGCTCTATAGCGGCGTCCGAGCAGATCGATCGATCTACTCGATCTTCGTTGTATCTTATTTGAGCCCTTTTGTCTCCTCTGCCTGCTATCCGCTTGTCTCCTCTTTCATCCTCGTTTTCCTTTTCTTCCTCATGGCTAACATTCTCTTCTGGAATGTTCGTGGCATTGGCAACGATGCGTCTTTGGCTAGACTAAAACGCATTGTCAGAAAGCACTCTGTTGGCTTGATTGCTCTTATGGAACCTTTCATTGCCCCAGAAGGTATTTCTTCTGTCATCTGTTCCTTAGGATTTGGTGGCGGTTCCGCCAACAGCACGGGAAAGATCTGGATCTTATGGTCCAAATCTTTTTCGGTTACCCCCGTTTTTGATTCTTCACAGCTCCTCTCCTTGTCCTGTTCGTCTCCTTCTTTTCCTTCAGCCTTCTTATTCTCGGCGGTCTACGCCAGTTGCGATCGTTCGATTAGATTAGACCTTTGGTCCGCCCTACTGGGCCTTGGGTCTACGGGGATAGCTCCCTCTGTGATCGGTGGGGATTTTAATATCGTTGCCTGCCAAGCAGAGAAACGGGGCGGGGCGTCCGTCAACCGTTCTGCAGTGGAGGATTTCAACTCCTTCATTGCCAGCTCTGGCCTCTCCGAGCTTCCTTTAAGGGTTCTGCTTTTACTTGGTCTAACAACCAAGAGGGTCCGAACCGTATCCTTTCCAGACTCGACCGTGTCTTTGGGTCGGAGGATTGGTTTCGCCTTCCCTTCTCCTTCTCCATCGCTCACCTTCACCGCTCCTTCTCTGATCATGATCCTATGCTTGTTCGTTGCTCTCCGTTCTCCCTTTCGGGTCCATCTTCCTTTCGGTTCCAGAGCATGTGGATTTCTCATCATTCCTTTCTACAGGAGGTGGAAGATTCATGGATCACCCCAATTGCAGCCCCTCCCTGTGCTGTTTTCAGTCGTAAACTTAAGCGTCTCAAGGAGAGCCTTAAGGTCTGGAATCGTCTCGTCTTTAAGAACTTTTTTGATCGCGTTAGAATGGCTGAAGAGTCTCTAATCTTAGCCGAATCGTTGCTTGACGATGATCCGTCTCCGGCAAACAAGGAGGCTTGGACGCTTGCGCAAATCATTTTTTCTTCGGAACTTCGTATCGAAAATGACTTCCTTCGTCAAAAGGCTAGGATCAAGTGGGTAGTCGAAGGCGGTACGAACTCCAAATTCTTCCATTCTTCTATTCGTAAGAAGAATAACCTTCTTACGATTCGCGAGATTTTGAGGCCTGACCTTTCTACTGCTTCCTCTCCTGAGGAAGTAAAAGATACCATTCTGGCCCACTTTCAATCCTTTCTTGGTTCTGAGTCAGTTTCGATCTCTGATCCGGCTCTCTTAGCCTTCATCCCTAGTGTCATCTCCTCGTCGGATAGTGTCCTTCTTTCCGATCTGCCAACCGCTGAGGAAATCCGGAACTGTGTCTTTGCCTTAAGCAAGGACAGCGCTTGTGGACCGGATGGTTTCAACGGCAGCTTTTATCGGTGCTCCTGGCCTATTATTCAGGCTGATTTTTGTCTTGCTGTTCAGTCCTTCTTCTCTGGGGAATCCCTTCCTGCCGGATGGACCTCCACCAACCTTATTCTCATTCCTAAGTGCGATAATCCTAGATCGTGCGGGGATTTCAGGCCGATCAGTCTGTGCAACTTTTCAAATAAAGTTATCTCCAAGATCCTAGCCTCTCGCTTGGCCCATTTCCTTGACCGTATTATTTCTCCCTCGCAAGCAGGTTTTGTCAAAGGTCGTTTGATCACTGACAACGTCCTTCTCGCCCAGGAACTTATTTCCCAAATTGATCGGAAAGTTAGGGGCTCTAATGTTGTCTTCAAACTGGACATGGCCAAGGCCTATGATCGCATGTCTTGGTTTTTCGTCATCAAGGTTTTACGGGCCTTCGGTTTTCCGGAATTCCTTATTGACTTGGTTTGGAGGCTCATCTCCAACTGTTGGTTTTCTGTGCTCATAAACGGATCGGCCAAAGGTTACTTCAGGGCGGGAAGAGGGCTTCGCCAAGGAGATCCACTTTCGCCTTCACTTTTTGTGATCGCAGCGGAGGCTTTGATTCGAGGTCTCCAAACCTTGACTATTTATGGGCAAGTTCAACGCTTCGGTATTCCGAGGGGTTGCCCCCTTATTTCTTCTTTATCCTTTGCAGATGACATTGTCATTTTTTCTAACGGCAGTCGCTCCTCCGTTCGACGACTCCTAAGTTTTCTGCATCAATATGAGAGGTCCTCTGGCCAACTTGTTAACCCTTCCAAAAGTTGCTTCGTCCATGCAAAAGACTTGTCTCCGTCTCGTGCTGCCTGGATTGAGACCGTCTCGGGTTTCAAATAAGCATCTCTCCCTCTCCCCTATCTAGGTATTGTCTTATCGTGGTAGGAAGCTCAATGCCTATTTCGATTCGTTGGCGGACAAAGTCAGGGGTAAGATTTTACGTTGGAATGCGTCTCTCCTATCCCAGGCAGGCAGACTGGTTCTTATCAAGTCTGTTCTTGATTCGATGGGAACTCATATTTTCGCGGCTATGTCCCCTACCTCTTCCTTCTTCCGGGCATATAAGACTTTGGCCTCGGCTTTTTTTTGGGGGTCAAAGGAAGATGCTCGCCGACACCATTGGGTGTCATGGGAAGCGGTTTGTCGCCCCAAAATCGAGGGTGGTCTTGGTCTTCGTAATCCCAAGGATCTTTGTGTGGCTTTTGCTTGTAAGTTGTGGTTGAGGTTCGGTGCGAATGAATCTTTATGGGCATCTTTCCTCCACGCTAAATACCGGAGGCTTGCTGTCTCTAATTTCTCAGGATCGCCGTCTTATGCTAGCGAAACCTGGAAGCACATGCAGTCGGTGAAAGCGTTTTCCGACTCTCATGGAGGTTCTTCTGGCTGGGATGGCGCGCCTTTTTCCATCCTGAAAGCGTGGTCATCTTGTAGATCTCCGAGTCCCAGTAGCCCGGTGTTCTCCTTAATTTGGGACTCCCGTATTCCGCCGAAAATTTCTATTCTGATGTGGCGTATCTTGCACAATGGTTTGCCACTCGACGTTAACCTTCAACATATCGGCATCCCTTTTGTTTCGCGTTGCCGCTGTTGTGCCAACGGGGCAACGGAATCTTTAAACCATTTGTTTTTTGATAGTGTCTCGGCTAGATCTTGCTGGAATTATTTCGGCAACCTAGTCGGTGAAAGACGCATGGCCAGATCTCCTTTTGACCTCCTGCTTTCCTGGTGGTCTGGGCTGTCTGGGAAATCTCTCCGCTCGTCCGTTTTCCATTTGATTCCTTGCCTTATCTGCTGGCACCTTTGGTGCGCTTGGAATAAAGCTATCTTCGAGAATTCTCCTATGGATCCTCCTTCCATTATTCGGCGTGTTAGGAATGACGTTTTCCTAGCATTTCGTGGTAGACCTTTCAGGGGAATTTTGAGCCAACGGTCTAGGAGATTGGTGGGTCTCTTGTCTATATCTTGTGGCCTGGCTTATGCTCGTCAGGGAGTTGGCTGAATTCTTGCCTTGGGTGTTGGTTTTCTCCCAACGTTCCCGTCCCCCCCCTCCTTTTTTGTTGGTTTTAATGTGATTGCTAGTTTTGTAGTACAGGTGGCTTCGGCTTGTTTGGTTCTAACGGGTTTCTTTGTCTGGCCGCATCTGGTTCTGTGCTACCGCCTCGATGGAGGCTCCTGTCTCCTATCTTTGTTACTGCCTTGGTTGTTGGGTTGGTTGAGGGATATCCGACTTTTCTTTTCCGCATTGACTTCTTCTTGAGGCGCTTGGGTCTTCTTCTTTTATTGTTTGGCTTTGCCTGTGATCGATGAGGTTTTCGTCTTTGTTGGTGAGCCGTTGTTATCCCAGATTTCCATCTTTATTCGGATTTTCCTTGAGGTCTCGTCTCTGTTACTGTGGTTTGGTTTGGAGGTCTGGCCTACTCTTCTGAGCTCAGGCGGGTTGGTGGGTTGTTTGTTGGTGGTTGTATCTGGTCCTCCCTGGCTAGCTGTCTTTATTTTCTGCTGGCTTTTTCCTTTTGTTGATCTTTGTACTGTTGTTCGGTTTTTACTGTCTGGGAGGTATATGGTCTTCATATGCTTCGCCTATTTTTGTGAGCCACCGGAGAAAGGCGTTTTTTCTCCATTTATATTTATATATATTCTTTTTGAAAGAAAAAAAAACCCTTAATGGATATATGATTTCATATATATATATATATATAGTTCTATGTGCATATGGGTTCAAATATGCATGAATGATATATTTAACTTTCAATATATGTCAGTTTTCCAAATATATATAGATTTTCACATATATATGAGTTTTAAATGAATTTATGTCTTCAAGGTTTAAGTATATGAGTATTAGGTGCATCAATTTCAAATCATAAATATATCAGCAAGTTTCGGATATGACCAGATACGGTTTCAAGTTTATAGACTCTTGTTTATCAGAAGAATTCCACTTACATCTAGTTTTAAAGCATGTTCTACGTACGCATATGGGCTTTAAAATATATTAATTTGACAAAAATGAGGCTTTTAGCATAAAGATTTTGACAGGTTTTGAGTATTTGAAGTTCAAAGAGCTTCAAAATTAAAATCTTTATCTCGGAAGGTTTCATTTCAAAGATTTGGAATGTATATGATTTCGAATATCAGCTTTTTGATATAAAGTGTTCCAAATAAACAAACTTTCAACGAACATCAGTTTTCAAAGTGTTGGGCATACCAATTTTGTACATGGAGGTTTTGGGAATGTCGGCCTTTTGGAAATGTATATGATTTTGTATGTGTGTACATGTTCAAATACGTAGAGCTTTTGGGTCTATATTAGATTTCAAGTCTAACAGTTTCAAATATATTTATAGCAGACAAGTATGAATAAAGTCTTGGATATGTGAAGACTTCAGATATATATATATGTGAATTTTCAAATAAGTGTAGTGTCATTTGTATAAATTTTTAAATGTATACTAGTTTTGTATATTAAACTTGGAGTATATGCGGTCTTCAATGGAATATAGCTTTATATATACATATGTGTGGGCCTTTGATGGTGATAGTATAAGGCCTTTGATGGTGACAGTATAAGTATGTCATTCTTACATAAATTTGGATACATAATGTATGTATGTATGGTTTTGGTGAAATATAGTTTAGAGTATATTAAGCTCTTTAAAATACAAGTTTTAAGTGTGGGCTGATCCAAAAAATATTCATGTTCGGATTTTCAAGTAGGCACGGTTTCAATACAGGTATCATTAAAATTCAAGCTTATGATTGTATGTATTTAGCTTCCAAAGGCATCAAGTTCCAAATGATTACGTAAGGTGTGTGTGTGTGTATATATATATGATACCCTCAAAATTATAGAAATAAATGTCATCAGTTTTATAAATATATTGTTTTGCACATTGATTTTGAAAAGCCTTAACTTTGTATATATTGATTTCAAGAAGTATTAGCTTCACGAAGCATTATTTTCGTAAATGCATAGTTTTGTGTATACCGACCTCGAATGTAATCAGTTCCATGGATATATAATTTTGGATAAATAAAGATTTTAATATATAAAGCTTCTTATATGAATAGATTTCAAACATGATTTACTTTCAAAAAGAACAATTATTTCAAAGAATGATTTCGAAGATTTACAAATTTTGAAGAAAAAGGATGACGAAGTCAATGATTTCAAAAATTTATGTGTCATCAAATTTTAGAACTTATGTCATATTAGGATGAAATGAAGACTAATTTACCATGAATAGATATCTAAGAAGCTTTGAATTTTCAAGAATTTTCATTATCAAATAAATTTCAGATTTTCTATACTGAGAGAATGGAGTTTGGAGAGATTTTTTATTTATGGTCGGAATTTAAATGCCAAAATGGGAATTTAAGTTTTCTTACATGTGACAATGAATTGTCTATGGAATATTTAAGTCAATAGGTTAACTCCTGCAGCCGTGTTCATCACTTCCAATCTAGCAACTGATTTAAGTCCTTGGATCGAAGGTATTGCTAGCCCCTCCAACTGGACCAATTTTCAAAAAGTTTATTTTTATAATTATCCATTTTGTTGAAAAGGCACCTTTATAAAGATTTTATAATTTTTGAAACATACCATCCAATCCGATTATACGGGATAAAATAGTCCATCTTATTTTCATAAAATTTTATACCATCAAAATAACCCACTATCCCAAGAAAATTTGCATGACAAAAGTATCTCATCAAATAATATATAGAAGTTTTAACCCAAATGATATTTTGAAAAATTATTTTTAAGATTTTGCAAATTACTTAATTATATTAACCAAAAAGGGGAATGACTACTTACCAAAGTAACCTAATGGGGTGCAAGACCCAAGTTTGGAACTTTAAACAACTAAAATAAAATTTCTAAATTCAGCCTATCAGGGTACCCCAAGTAGCTTTCGGAAAGATGGAAAGGTATACCTCAAGAATCATGATCATGATTAGTTAAAAGGGGCAGATCTTTCAAACCAATAGTTATTGAGAAAGGAAAGATCCAAGGCTATTAATGAACCACTTCATAATCACTTCATAAGTGAAAAAGGAGAAAATGTTTAAAGAATTTACCCTTATTTCAGATAAGGATAGATTCAAGAAAGGATTTTTATATGGATTAACTTAGCAAGATAGAGCAAAGCAAAGGGTAATAAATCATTAGCAAGATGATCATTACATCAAGACAGAATACAGAAGAAATTCAAATCTACAACTTTGGAGTAAAATCATTATCTAATGTTGTAATTCTCAAAGCACAAGATCCAGACTAGATTTACAAAGATCATCCAAAAATAGGATAATAAGATTACAAAAGCAGTAAAAAATATCTTGGATTATGTCTTGTTTCGAGTTCCAAAGCACATGTAATTTTAATCATAACTTGCTTCGAATTCCAAAACACTTGTAATCTTGATTTTTACTTGGATAAAATTGTTCCACATAGATTGGCTCCGAGATCGCACAGCTTCAACACGACTATGCTAATAACTTCTTTATGGACTTAAACCTACTTAGCCGAATCACTTAAGCCTTTACTCGACCAAATTTCGCTTTGGCTTACATTCGTTGAGATTAACATGGTTCATTGAAATCCTCCTTTACCCAAGTTCCTTTTTCCTTACACCGAATTCCAGAAACATTTATGATTCCAACATTGGTATTGATGCAGCATGAGATCAATGCAAAGTATCCTGAATAATTATAGGATTTTCATCTACAAGATCGGGAGTATTAATTATAAAATGTTGGTCTTTAATTACCAATGAAACCACAAAATGTATTTGAACATGAAGTGCACGGAAAAGGAAAATTATACCTAAAAGTATGGATTTGCTAAAGAGTTGCATATATAAAGGAGTGCTTCCCTACTCTTACTGCATACTTTATGAAAAGCAAGTTGAATGGAATAACTGCCACTCACACTTTAGGCATATCAAGCCACCACAGGATGAATTTCATATGCATAAGTAATAATGCTTCCAATCGAAGTTGAGGTTAAATCCCATCGAAAGATTAAGAAATAAAAGAAAATTCCCAAATTTAATTAATGAACTAAGGAATGAGGCAGCTGAACAAGCACCCGAATATCGACAAGGGATACTAAATACTATAACTCCAAAGTGATAGAAAGTTCATTTCAAAAAGGAGATTTAGTACTCTAAAAGGTTATGGCAAATACTAAGAATCCAGCGGATGGACCGCTCGAGCAAAATTGGGAAGGACTTCTAATCATATACAAAGTAAATCCCACCAGGGACCTATAAACTACGCCGACCTGATGGAAATATAATAGCAAGAACATAGAATATCGAATATTTTCAACCATATTTCTCAATAATAGATGAATAAAGAAGTTGAAATAAGTATATCTACATGGTTGAGGAGTACGACTCTCCTGAAGTTAAAGAAAAAGCCTAAACCACTACTTAAGATGGTAGTAAGGGGCGAAAAAGCCTTTATCCCCGTCAAGACAGCCTGTCAAACAACCTCATAGAGGGAGGTCAGAGTAAGCCTTTGGTCCCGTTTTAAAAGGCCTGACCAAAGCATCTGCAAGCCATTTTCCCTCACCTATGTGGCCTGCTCGGAGCGCCTCCTAAATCGAGGACAGAGTAAGCCTTTGGTCCCATTTATGATGGCCTAACCAAAGCACCAAACTAGTCTTTAGTACCGTCTCTAAGGCCTTACTAAAGTGCCTTCTAAAGGGAGGTCGGTAAGTCTTGGGTTCTTCTTAAGATAGCTAACCAAACACACCGGACAATAGACCTATATCATCACCTAAGATGGTGATAAGGGGTTCAATTCAAGTTGAGATCATCACCTAAGATAGTGACATAGAAAAGAGTCTAAGGCGCCCAAAGCCCAAAGAAGCATAAAGAAAAGGGACAAAGATGTCTAAAGCCCAAAGAGAGGCATAAAGAAAAGGGACTAAGACGTCCAAAGTAAAAAAGAGAGGCGCAAGGAAAAAGGGACTATGACGTCCAAGGCCTGAAGAGAGGTGAAAAGGAAAGGGACTAAGGTGTCCAAAATCTGAAAAGAGGCAAAAGATCTTGATCAAAAATGAACGTTTGTGCTCCAAAACAAGAATCAAGTAATCTCTCTAGAAAGATCTATAAAATATAAGTTGTTGTGCTTCAAAATAAAGAAAGCGGGATTTTTCCACGAAAGAAAGCATTACTGCCAAATAAATTTTCTGGTCTTCTTCTGTTATTCAAAAATTATTTTTGCCAAACGGTTTTTTGGTCTTCTATTTTATTGCTAGATGGATTTTCTGGTCTTCTATTGTTATTGCCAAATGGATTTTGTGGTCTTCTATTGCCTAATGGATTTTGTGGTCTTCTATTGCCAAATGGATTTTCTGGTATTCTATTATTATTGCCAGATGGATTTTCTGGTCTTTTATTGCCAGTTGGATTTTCTAATCTTCTACTATTATTATCAGACGGATTTTTTGGTCTTTTATTATTGCCAGATGGATTTTTTTGATCTTCTACTATTGCCAAATGGATTTTCCGGTCTTCTGTTATTACCAGATGGATTTTTATGGTCTTATATTAGTATTGTTAAAAGGATTTCCTAGTCTTCTATTATTGTTAGGTGGATTTTCTAGTCTTCTTCTGTCATTACCAGAAGGAATTTTTGGCCTTCTATTATTACCAGATGGATTTTCTAGTCTTCTATTTTTATCAATTGAGTTTTCCGATCTTCTTTTATTGTTGCCAGATGGATGTTCTGGTCTTCTATTATTGCCAAAAGATTTTCTGGCCGTCTATCTATAGGATTCTGTTATTACCAGACAGTTTTCTAGTTTTCTATTCGAGACATTATTCCTATGGCCTAAGGGTTTTCTAGTCTTACGAATCAGAAAATTAATATTCTCAAATGGACTTTCCGATTCATGGTATTGACAGAGAAATTTATGATCCTTCCTCCTATGAAATTACTAGATAACTTTTTGAGCTTTGTATTTATAACCTTGACTAACATGGATAGTAAGAGAAATCTATGATTATTTATAGCTTGATCACACTAGAAAGAATTGCTTAAAGTTAAAGTGAATTTAGATTTAATAATGAACATTATCATTCACTTTATGTTTTACAAGAAAACGGGACTGGAAAGAATATCTTGCAAAGGAGTAAGAAATCAAGGAAATTCTTGGTTTTACACTGAAGTGTAAAAAAATTCTTTTATACAAGAAGAGCGCAAATGTTATCCACATATTTTCCAAAGGAGAAAAATATATGCATATCGAGTTGATGTTGGAACAATGTCAAATATAAAGACTATCGAATTTGGTAGCAAACAATGACGTTAAGTTGAAATAAGGCCTTTTATGGCACCGGAGGGAAAAGGAATATTGCATGTACTACACTGCACGAAGGCAAAGATTGATGTTGCCTCCCTTCAATGCCACCTTTCAAGCAATGTTGAATTCCTTCAAAGCATCGTATAATCAATGCCGCATAGATTCAATGCCGCACCAAACCAATGCCGCATAGATTCAATGCCACTTCTAATCAATGCCGCATAGATGCAATGTCGCTGCTTATTGTTGTCGCCTCTTATTCTATTCCACTAATCAACAATGCCACCTTTTATCAATGTCTCTTATTATCAATACCGCATTCCATTAAAGGAGGATATTGAATGTCATCTATGCTGCATTTAACCAATGTCGCACTTCATTAATATAATAGCAAGGGGAGGTTGCCGCATACCAGCAGTATACAAAGGCTAATCACATATCGCCTATTCAATAGGAATATTGAATAGCAAAGGCATGATATCGATGCCACATTTCATGAATATCACATATTATCGATACCGCACAACATCAATGTCGTGCGAATGTCAAAGGCCATGAAAAGAAAGTGGATTAAAAAAATTCGCAAGAGCAAATTCAAGAGGATTTAGTGTGTTTTCATTCATAAAGCTTCAAATGCATTCATGTTGACGTCATCCCCAAAATAGCAATCAAAGTCCCACATCACCAATGGAAGCATGCATACCTCCTTCCAACCACTATAAATAAAGATGCACCCCCTCATGAAAAGGAACTCTTAACCTCTTTCTCACTCTTATCACTTTTCCAATTAGGATCTTCTCCAAGTTCTCTTCATTGAAGGCTCGAGGACAAAATAATGACATAAAGACTAATAAGGGAGAAGAGGATATTCAATATTTGTAAACAAGGGCTTGAACAATTTGAAAATTGCATATTGGCACATTTTGCAACATGTTCACAATTTAATAAAAGAACATGGCTTTAGCATATTGCCTATCGTTATTTTGGCTTTCCTATTTTATTTTTGAACTTATGAATAGTGTTTTATACAATCTTGTGAATTATTATAAAACCAAGGGGTATTATTGGAATTTTCTCGAACATGCCCCCTTCTACATACGTCTTGAACGTTGAACAAAATTTCGGTTTAACAAGAAGTATCAAGCCTGTTTCGTGACTTCACATTATCAAAATTAGACAACATTGGAAAAGAATTGAAGTATATTCTTACAATTCTCACTAAGATTGAAGTAATGCAAATTTGATTCGTAAACAAACAGGAAAGCAAGGAAGAATGTTTAGGAATCTTTAAAAACATCTATTGGATAATCATGCAAATCTAATAGTTATTGAAGAGGGAGATACCCAAATCAATCTTGCAATTTATAACCCTCCCTATAATCAAGATACTAGAGAAGATGACGATGAAGAAGAAGACGACGATGACAACGATGCAGACGAAGATAATGAAGATGGAGTACGTTGTGTAGGAGAAATCCATTATGGCATTCGTAGAAATTTAGTGGAACAAAAAGGAAAATTTTGTTTTCAATATCTAAATTTCTCCATCCACAAACCAAGAATAGTCAAAACAAAATGTTAGTTTATGAAAAAGGTGTTATGTGTATGTATTTGTTCTAGTTTAGTTAGTCTTATTAGTTTGGTTTGTATTAATTAACTTGTATGTGTGGTTTTTTTAAACTTGTATATTTGCTTTTGTTTGATAACATGGTTTGGTTTGTTCTAAACAAATTAGTTTGATACGTATGATATCTTGAACATATGGTTTGAATAAATATAATTTTAAATGTATGTGTATAAAGTTATTTCTCAATAATACTTTGCAATTAATATTGATTTTGATCCTATATACAACATTATCACATTTCATAATATTTAAAATGTCACATATAGTGGGGTTTACTTTTATTTACCTATTTTTATTGATGACAAAAAGGGAGAAAAATATAAAATATATATATTCTAATGGAGAGTTATTCAAAATAGGGGGAGTTAACCAATTTAGAGAGATTGTTATCCAATACATTATATAAAATATTCTTTTCAAAACATATTCTTTTCTTTTCTATTTATAGAAGCGTAGATAATAACCAAACATGTTATTATTAAGATATGTTATTAAATCACCATTTTCACAAGTTATAGTTTTAGGGATTCAAAATGCGTTTATAGCGACTATCGTTATACGGACCATTCCGTATTCAATCCAATATTTGATGTCATTTCATTTTATACACATATATGACTTCCAATTTCAAACCATATTAATTACAACATATTTTAACATATGTATTCAAATCACTTGTCCCTTTTAAATGTTCAAATTAACTTATCACAATAGTGGTTTAGTAAGCAACTACTTTAACAATTTATATACATTTTAAAGTATATAATCAAGGGTGTAACTTTAAGTAGTTAATGTATATTATTATTAATAATAGCAAGCAATTATCGAGCAATATTATCACTTATTAATTTAGATAATTAACTTCATTCAAAGTGAGATTAACTCACTTTTCATTAACCCAAATACTTCCTACCAACATTCAATCCATCAACGTTTCTACTTTCACTTCCATACAACCCAAGAACACATCTATGACTCCACTCCATCAACATTTACTCACGGCCCAAGGCACGTTTTCCCTCTGCATTCTCATGGCCTCAAAGCCATTTCCCCATACTCCATCTTTCGTCGACTTTTTAGAGGCTAAATCATGTTCTCTAAGTGATATAAGAAATTTGGTAGAGTTTGAAAGAGAATGGAGTTGAATTGACATGAGTTTAAGAAAGTTAGAGAGAAGGAAGAAGAAGAAGAAGAAGACATTGTTTTAGAAGTGGAGTTGTGTAGAAATGAAGTGCATATGCATGTGTATTTATATGCTTAGGATTTGAGTGGAAAAGTATGCAAAACTCCCTCCTTAGCCATGAAGTTAAGCATGTAAGACCATGCTCTTACACTGGTATACTTTCCTTAAATAGGTCGACCATGACCTACCATAAGGTCGACCATGAGCGATCAATCATGGGTCCAAGGCGGTCGACCCGAAGGGTTTAGAAGGTGGTAGTTAGGTTAGGCTGTTCAACCCAAATCTAATCCGGTTTCATCCAACGGTTAGCGTTGATTTGAACCTCCATAAATTAAGATCTAGGGCTTCACTTCTAACTCATTATTTTTCTAATGAGCGTGGAAGCTCTATCACTTCTCTTCTCATTCAAAAATTCTAAATACACAGAAACAGAATAGATTGCACGTATACAATTTGGAGAAGAATAGAAAAGGATAGAGCATAGAGAGTAGATTCAAGTCAGATCGATACATCAAAGGAAAACTTTTAGATCTAGTCCTAATTAATAAATCTAGATCTAAATCTCATTTCTCTAATCCAATTTCTAATGAGATCTACATAAATATTGTCCGTGGATCCGAAAAGGGAGTCAAAAAGTGGAGAATACATATAATAGGGTCAGATTTGGATTAAATCTAGAGATTTTGGAGCGCTAATTAAAGGTGAGTGGAAATATTATATATTTTCACATAATACTAGATTATATCGTTGCAAATCTATTCTTATATGTCTGAGAATTTATTTAAGTTGCAATGAATTCGTAAATGTGAAAAGTTGAGATATGAACTTGCCTATGTAATTACGTAATGATTAGTTTTAATTATGCAGTCGCGTAAAGATTAGTTTTATTTCTGTAATTAAGTAATGATTACAACTGTTAGTTTCTGCGTTGGATATTAGTTAACTAAAACCTAATGAATTGGGATTTCATTTTATTTGATATTGATGAATAAAGTATGGAATAAAGTTAATTTGACTTTTGTGATTTTTGTGATATTTAGTTTATTGGAATTTGTATTGTTGCAAGTAGATTTGCATAGATTATCAAGTCCAAATTTACAAAAGTGCGATGTTTGAAATGACAAGGAGTAAATATATACCTGTAAAAGAAAGAGGTGTACAACATAGGGATTATTCTCGTATTTTGTACTGCCTATTTCAATAAATAAAAAGAGAATTCCTTGTAATACAAACACCGCGCAAACCCCCTCTTTTATATAAAATATGGAAATTTACTGTGTAACAATTAATGGATGAAGTTTAATTCCAATTTATTAAAATATAGTAAATCTCAGAAGTGGAATATTGAAATAAGAATGTAACTAAAAAGTTAATAAAACAGAAACTGATGAAAATGGAGGTATGAGTAATAGGCAAGAGTAAGAAGCTGGGGAAATGAAATGGACTAAGTCTGATAATCTAATGAAATAGACTAAATTTATAATTGAATGAAATGGAATAGAAATCAAAGTTGAACTAATGAACGCTGTAGCGACGATATTGATGTTTGAACTTGAGAAGTGGTAAATGAAATTAATGAAATAAAAGATAAACGCATAGTAAGACTAAAGACTTAAAGTCGGACATAAAACATGTTGAGGAAATAAAGAAAATAAAAGAAGAATAAGTATACATAAGTCTGAAATATGTATATAAGTAGCATCGGATATGCGTTTATGACAGGTGTGAATAATTATAAATTGTCTGTTATAATTATAATGAACCAATGTATGAAGGTCGTCAGATTGGGTTGGAATGCTAAATGCATATCCAACCAATAAGATCCATGGTGAGTGTACGATTTCGTACTAGAGGGGTACCCCAGGTATGAACTGTGCTTATTGCCTTGAATATAAATTTTATGTTATAATTATATTGAACGCATAGTCAAATTAGGTCTGCTTCAAAGTTTTTTAAGTCGGGTATTGCCTTGATTGCACTAGGCAATCTAAATGGACGATGAGCGAGATCCGACTCATGCAACATGTCATGGAAAGTCTGGTGTGCTTAGGTACCAAAACGAGTTGCAACAAGTGTATGTAAAAGGATGGCGTACTTGGGTACCTATAGGGTAGGAGTTGCATATTTATCGAGCTCGTCGTCGGTCTCTTGCTGTCAAAGGGAAGGACAGGATTACACCTAATTGATCTCTTCCGCCTACCAAGATTGGTTCAGTTGGGTCATGCAACGCCATAGTTGTTTGTTATTTTATTTGATAGGGCAAGGCTAGTTAACTCATACAAAGGTTCCTTCAAAACATAGATGGGGTGGTGGTGCGTGGAGCCTAAAATCCACGATAAGAAGCAGATAATGATACACAAAAGGTTGGCGTAGGTGATGAAAAATCCCCGAAGCATTAGGACCTTATGGACTGGAGGTCGTCGGTGCGCACTGTAGGATTTCCCTCAATGATACGATGGCGATGGATCTTTACGAGGTGCTGAGCAATTGTTACTAATGGGGATAGTATCTAGGTCCATTAGTGGACTTGGGGTGTGTGTGTGCACCTACATAGACATAGATCTACAGGGTGTAGATGGGTATGGTTCGTACGTAGCAATGGAGTCTTAGCGGCTAATAATAAAATCTAACATAATATGAAATAGTGAATAATCGGTATAAGCTAGTGTTATGTATAAAATGCATAGTTTACCAGTCACCAGAACGTTATTCTGACCTCTTTCTCATTACAAGCCACGGGATTTAGAAGGGCAGTTACCGGTGTTGATTTGGAGCTGTTGTCTAGCTGAGGCCCTTGACATTTGAGATGTCGATTTTTGATGAGTAATTATATTGATCTATTATAATTTCTTATTTCTTCTGTGAGTTATTACCATTAGTGCTCTAGTATATTTTTCTTTTTGCCGGATACCAAACTAACGATTCATATTTTAGTGGACTTGGGTTTTCAGTTTAACGAAAATCTAGGTCTATTGAAATGCGGGTTGTTATAGCCTCGACAACTAATGTACTGGATCTAGTAATAAATAATAATTTATAATTAATATACAATTAACTGAATATTGATATACTTGAACTATATAATAAACTATAATGATATTTGGACTATCTAATTAACAATAATAAATACTACTAATTAACTAATAACATTGTTGTACTAACAGATATTTTATATTTATGGGTATACCTCGACTATATCCAAAGATATATTTATAGTTATACCTCGACTGTATCCAAAGCAGTCCACGCGCGATGTGTGTATCAATTTGGAGCATGGTCCGTAAGTTGAAAATCATCATGTTAGGGCTATGAGCAATATGAAGTGGACCAACTTGCTCTTATGTCTGTCTCACGAACGGTATGTCTTGCACTTTTGGTAGCATATGGCGGCACTACGACGCTTCTTTCTGCTAAAATTTTAAAAGATGGTAAAACGAGAGGGAAAGAGGTTGAATGCCCCTTTTATAGAAGTCCAACCTTAAACACTTATTTAATAGGTGCATAAGGTTCAGAAGCATGTTAAATAGACGTTTGATGTTTGGACGCTTATCAAATAAGCATCTGACCCTATTTGATGAGCGTCTACACTTAAACGCCTATTAAATAGGTGGTTGTTTCTCTTAATATTAAGAGTTGTCTTAAACCGTTGAAGATATTTTTAGAAATTGTTATTCAAAACTACTTAAAAGGCAAGGCAATGTTCATATTCAAAAATGATAGATATAAAATGAAACTTGTCTTCATGCTATACTATGGAAGTGTACCGGCATCAAAGACAATTTAAAAGCTTGATTTGTCATCTAAACAAATAAATTGTTCAAGAAACTCAAAAACCTTTCAAAAGAATAAAAGAAAAATCAAGACTTTTTAAAGAATGCATAACTAAACATTCAGCCTTTCTGGGGAAACAAAGAGACAAATCAACGAAGAATCAAATCCTAGAAAATAAAACCCAAAACTATTCAAGCAACTTTTTTGTTGATAGTTTTTTAAGCACCACACTTTTCTCAATAAACGGAGTAAATATATAAAAATACGAGCGTTGCGTCACGCGCTTCACACATTATGATGGCATGTATTTGACGCGTGAATTGTTTGTCTGCGAATTGTATATGTTTAGAACATTCAAGAGAAAATAATTTATATAATTATTTAACAATATTTTTAGGTTGAAATTATTTTTGTCAGTTCAAATTTTATTTGGTTCATGTCACCATTTGGTTGAAACCCTTTTTTCAGTTCAATTTTGCGTCGAAATCGTCCTTTTCAGTTTAAATTTTATTTTTGACTTGCAGCTGTAGAAGGATGGTGCCAGTTGATCCATGTCACCATTTTTCAGTTTATTTGAAATTAAGTTATGCTAAAATAAAATCAACGAACAAAAACAAAGTGTGCTATGACCACTGACCACTCCTCCGTGGATCAAAAATCCCCACATCGCTAATTTATTTCCATCCACATTCAAGAAAAATACAAAAATAGAAAATCAACGAAATAGAATCAAAGGAAACTTAACACCAAAGGCAGCTTCCAGTAATTTCTCCCCTTATATAGTACACTAACATTAACCCAAAACCCATCTTAAATTCTCATTCGATCTCCTTCAAACAAATCGGAGAAAAATGGGAATGGTATTTGGAAAAATCCGCGTAGAAACACCGAAATACGAAGTGATAAAATCGACATCGGAGTACGAAATTCGAAAATACCCAGCGTCTGTGGTGGCGGAAGTGACCTACGATCCGAAGCAGATGAACAACGACAAAGACGCTGGATTCAAGATTCTGGCGAATTACATCGGAGTTTTCGGCCAGCCCCAAAATGCGAAGCCTGAACAAATTGCGATGACTACTCCGGTTATTACAACTGCTGCTCCTGCTGAGAAAATCGCCATGACTTCTCCGGTCATTACAAATGACTCGCCGCAAGGTGAGTTATATAATTGTTAAATTAGTTTGAAATGATTGGAAGAACTTTAACAGTTTACTGGCTATCTGTCAAACGAATGAATTTAAGCAACCATTTTATACTCTGTAAAAATAAAAATAAATAAATAAATGGAAGAAAGAAGTGGTCAACTGTGATAGATGAAAATGGATATTTGTTGTTAGAAAAATGTAGTTTATAATGAGAGGTGCCAAAGGCACCGGGTTTGGTTGTTATGGCAACACGGTCGGAGGTACTTCGCCGACCGCAGTGTAAACAAAAAGTATTGATTAGCATATTGATTTGGTGTCTTTAGCATCTATCTTTATAATTTTTAGAAGACTTAAAATTGATTTTCGGACAACAGCTATATGTATGATACCTTGTATGAGTAAGGTTTCGGTTCTAGTGCACTTAATCATTCCAATCTCGCTATCAAATAGTCTCGCTATTTTTTTACATGTCCGTGGTCGGGCATGGACATCAAAAAACGTTACACCAAATGCAAGCATGAGTTTTACTACTATATCGCTTAGTCCCACCGTGGTTTTTTTTAAGAAAACACTGTAGTCGGCGAAAAGCGGATGCTTTGTTGTCATCGATTTCGCTATGGACGAGAGTGTTATTACCACTCAAGTCCGCTACAAGCAAGTAAATTGTTATCATCCATCCATCCATGCCTAAAGTCGGACAAGGGTGATTGAAACTTTATTTAATTTCTAGACCCGGATGTTGGTAATTTCATTATTGACCTAGATATGGAAACATGATTTATTTTATATATAAAAATGGATGATCAATCATTCAATTGGAGACAAATAAATCGGCCTAGAGTCTCTTTATTATGCACATTGTCATGATATTTATTTGGTTGTACTCTATTAAATGAAAATTAGGTTATGAACATAATTTTTTTTTAATTCATCGACCAATCCTTTAATACCAAACTCCATGTACACACACAAACTGTTGATAAAACTAAAAGCCGTGCTATTATCAAGTCTAAACTCTCTAGCGTAAAATTATATCTATGCAGGACTAGTAACAATGCAGTTCAAATTGCCTTCCAAGTACACAAAGGCAGAAGAGGCACCAAAACCATTGGATGAGAAGGTGGTTATAAAGGAGGAAGCAGAGCGCAAGTACGGTGTGGTGAAGTTCAGCGGCCGTACAACCGACCAAGTAGTGAACTCAAAAGTCGAACGCTTGAAGAGCAGTCTGGAAAAAGATGGGTATACAATTACTGGCAATTTCCTGCTAGCCAGGTACAATCCACCATGGACTTTGCCACCATTCAGGATCAACGAAATCATGATTCCTGTCGAGTAGAATTTGCATTCAGTACTCTTTATTAGTAATGTAAAGCAAAATATATGAAAATTGTACCCTTGTAAGTAACATTATGTTAAATTGTATGATGTGTGTACCAGTTCCCTGGCCATTATTTTAAACTGCAGAAAAGAGAGAACCAAAGCTACCCCATAGATAAACAAACCTGAACTACAGAGCACTAAACCTAGAAACTGAAAGCATTGTAATTATGTACATTAACTAAGCCTGATCAGTGGAGAATATACGAGTTCTGTATACAAAATGGAAGTCCACCCCTATGATAAAATGCATACAAAAAAATTACAAAAATTAGCAAACTTTCACATGGAAAACAAATCAACGCTCAAACTGGAAACCAAGCTTCTTCTCCAAATAAACCGCCATGCATTTTGTTAATAGCTTCAGCGCAGTAGTACTGGTTAGCGGGAAAAAAAGAAAGTATCTGTTGTGTTAGTAAATCACACAGAGGTAGCAGTAGAATGTTTTGGCCTACATATGTACTTGACTTGGTTTGCACTTTTGCTGTATAATATGAGCGTGCAGACTGTACTGTTTTACCTGTATATCATGTTCATGTTACTTGATGAAAACAACTGAAAAAGGGAAATAACTTTTGGAGCATAGATCGTGCTAGTGAACACTTACATGCATTTCTGCTACCAATGACAATAAAATTCTGGATTGGTCCAACAGTGTTTGTTCTTGTTCTGCCATTTTGGATAGTTCGGATGCCAGTACAGTGGTTCCTTCTACCTGTTTAATGTTGAGGTTATTGGACTAATGCTGAAATATGATTCCACAGTTAGGTGGTAGCAATATAAATGGTGAAAAGAGCCAATTGTATTCTTGAAAATTTGTGATATTAGATGCAGGGAGCCTTCTATTTGTACGAAAAATTGTGATATTAGATGCAGGCAGCCTTCTATTTGTACGAGGATTTTACCATACTTTGATTAATTTTAAAAATACGATGGTGCCATAGCCTCGGAATGGTTTATTCTCAACGTAGAATATGAAGAGAAGCTCCAATCAAAAGCCCTAAGAGCATATACAATGGACAAGTTAAATTTGACTTGACTAAACCAGTCATATAGACAAAACAAAATAACCACAAACCTTGCACATTCATAAGGTAAGTTTAGCTGGCAGGCACATCGTTGTTATATTAAACTAGTTGTATTTAATTAGCATAAATTATATTATTGCTTGTAACGCTTTATTGTTTTGATAGAAATCATCTACTTTAAAATTGATAATTGCACTTATCGTGCCTAATACATGTTTATATAGTATAGTATTGTATGCATTTATAAAGTTATATGTGGTTAAATATTATTTAATGAAAAATGCATCGGCTTTCAACTATTGTTATAAAATTGGCATTAAGGAACTCTACTTTCCAAAAAATAAAAAATTAACATTTTTAAGTTGGATTTTCAAAGATTTAAACAGGTACATAAACGATAGTATATAATAATTAACTAATATCAATTAAAATAATATGATGCTTCTTCATAGGCTAAAGTAACGGCCAGCGTTAACATACAAACCAATTTATGACACTAAATGTTGAACTTAGCACGTCCAATTTACAGCTAAAGTAAATATCTACCTAACTTATAACACCAACATGTGTACAAACTTGTCAATCTCATTGTAGAAAAATATTTATTTTTGCTTACATTAGATATGTTAATATACAAGTTCAAATGTTTAAGCGTCACATGTTGGTCTATATATATATATATATATATATATATATATATATATATATATATGAGATATACAGCTATCATTTTGACTTATGAAGTTGCATCGTTTAAACATGTTTGTCTATTTTGATTGGTATTAGTTGATTGTTTTATTTTATTGTTTATGTAGGTGAAAGATTAATATTTGTATACAGATTTGTGAAAACATTCTCAAAGTAAAAATAAAAAATGCAACGCCAATTTTTTTTCTAAAAAGAAAAGTTCATAAAATGCAAATTTTTAAATGAGCAAGATATTCTAACCATTTAATAAAATAATAATTGTAGAAAATCAAAATGTATAATTCATCAAATAACCATGGTTGTGAAAGCGCATGCTTAGGCCGCACTTAGGCTCAAGATGCAGCCTTCGCTCTTTTCAACCTTTAAACGCTCAGGTGTCAGTAAAGGTGGTGCAATACATTTGTCTTTTTTTCATTTCTTTTCTCCAAAAACTGGAAAGGTGCAAGGTGTGCTTTCTTGCGTTTTAACAATAATGTGATCATATGAATATGTTTCTCAATATTCTTTTTCGTTTTCTTCTTTCTTTAGTCGTTTTCTTCTAGCATCCCTTTCCTTTTGAACACTAATAGTACACTAGAGCAAATCCAATTTATGTTTGAACTGTTCAGATTTTGTTAAAAACTTCAATTTGAAGCTGAAACTGGTTAAAGAAAACGGAATGGTTCATCCCATTTTATTCTTGATTATTAAATTTTTTCTGTTTTATATATTTTATGATTATAACTTTTCATTTAACATTATTAATTTATTATAGGAAAATTCCAGATTTTGTACCAGTTCGGAATGTTATTAATTACTAGTTACTGATGTAGAAGGTTATTGATTTATTATAGTATAATTCAAAAAACGAAGTTCTGAATTGTTTGAAGATACACAAATCAACACAAAAGCATTAAATTTAATTATCGTGTTAACTTAATAAATAACCATAACAAGTTAACAATTGTAATTCTGCACAAAAGAGCATGCGAAAATCTCAAGGGGGGTAGCTGTTGGGGGGAGGCAGGTCTTGCGTTATTTTTTATTGGGTACCTTAGTATGTGCACACACTACTAGCTTATGAATGTGCATGTTATTGGTTATTTTGTGGTCTATGTTGGCATGGTTTAGCTAGTCAAATTCACATTGTCCATTTTAGAAACTCCACTCGCAAGTCTCAACTCTTAACACATTGGTGATGTTTGCTACAGCTAAATGATATAATGTTCGTACTGCTGATCAACAGCAAAGAAACTGCTTAAACTCTGCAGAATGTCAGTTTCCCCCTTTTTCTTCTTTTCTTTTTTTAAAAAAGAAAAGAAAAAGAAAACCAAATATTCCAAAGGTCACAATTATGAGAGTTCTAAAGGTACATTCTTAGTGAACAGATATGCAAACAGAATCAGATAACAGACAATGCGGACAATGAGAACGAGAGCAATAAAAGATGAGATGTGTTAACACGCTATATGTATGATACAGGAACATGGTATGTCAAAGCTGTTTTAATAGATAAAACATGAGTACGAAAAATGGCTAGCTTCAAAATAAATTGATGCTGGCGTCATCCGATATTCGATTCCAATGCAATTCAACATAAATTATAGAGAGGTCGAGAGACCATACTGAATAAGAAATTCTCCGCATTGAAACGACTGATGCAGAGTGGTTTTGACATTTTCTACTGAATACAATTGGAAACCCGGCAAGAAAAAAAATTGTCCAAGCATACTAAGTAATTCAAGCCAACATCATCAGACTTGTCAAGATTATCTTAGCAGTGGTATTTACATAATTTGAAAATAAAGAAGATTTAGATCTCATATGTTGAAATAACAATATTGCAGTATCATGCTGTTGTCATACATAGTATATTTCACTTTTAAACTTGTGAAGGCATTAAGAAATTATGTGTGCTTTTGTACTATTTTGTTAGCGGTTGTGCATCTTGTTCTCAGTTGTAGGATGTGCATTAGTTACTTCCATCGAACTTTTTACTTTTGCAAATTAGCCCCAAGGCCTTGGAATCCCTATTTTGGAGAACCCCCTTAGCACCTCTATCATATCTGAAGCTACATTATTTTAAACGCTACAAAATTTGGTAATTATCTTCATCTCATGCTCAATATCATTTTAACAAAATTTGGTCTCATTTGAATATATTTAACATAATATATTTGATTTTCAAATTTAACGATTAAAATAAACGTTTGAACGGTGTGTTGACGCCAAAAAGGGCATCAATACTCAAATATCAGATGACGGCACCAAAACGTAGAAATTCAAATCAAATAGAAATATGAAGAAAAGAAGACAACACAAACATTTTTTATAGTGGTTCGACAAATACTCGGATCTACGTCCACTTGAACCTTATTATTGATTGTTCTCTCTCTGAATTACAATCTAGTGGGTCTCAGATTCAAGAGCCTTTGGAGTAGTTGAGGAAGAAGAAGATGAAGTGCCCAAAAGTGGCAAAAAAACCTTTTTTAGTTGTTATAGGGCTGGTATTTATAGAAAAACTGCTCTGCAAGGTCTACAAGGTCGAGTTGTACATGGTCCATATGCAAGCCCCGAGGTGGAGGTGAGAGCACGCCGGTCATTTCCTAATATAGACCTCTCGGTAACGAGAGGTTCCTCTTGGTCCCGAGAGGTTTTGTTGAATGAAAACTAATCTTCTTTCGTTGCTTTGTCCTCCTATTTCCAACTTGATGCGTTCCACTCTTTACCATGAAGATCAAGTTCCTTCTGATAATTTATTTGATACTGCGTATCTTACTCTGCTTCCTTTGCCTTCTTCTCATAGTCCTTAGAATTGCTTGTCTATTCTTCGAGAAAAGACTCAATGATGATCACTTGAGATAGCATCTGGAGTATACGGGGTCCAGGATGTTCAAACTGCAAAAACTACCTCTCGGTACCAAGAGGTCCAATTTGGTCCAATGTTGATAAAACTTTTCGAGCTTCATCTTCTGATCCTTCCAAGTATGTTTCCAAGTCCATGAATCTTTTTATCTTTATCTTGACGTTGTAATTCCAGTTGAAAATCCACTTGGTCAAAAGCCGGTTAACACTTGCACTCCAAAGTACACCTTACGAATGTAAGGTGTGCTTTGCTCAAGAACAAGTTTCAGCAGTAATCAATCTTCGGTAGTTGAGCCCACCGACAATCCATCTATCCCCATCTTGACGAACCACCCGATTCCTTGAAATTCTCTTGCAAACCAAAGGTCGTTCCAGACTCATTATAGCTAAGGACTCTAGTCCTTGCTTAAGTGTTACTAATGAGTAATAAGCGGTCTGTTTTCATCCAGAGTTATCACATTATATATCAAAATCGTCCCGTGTTCGCACGGGATTTATATATTCTAGTCTAATCACAAGGGGCTCAAATCCTAAGGTCAACGTCCATTCTAGTGTCCAATATCTCCGGATCATCTAACATCCAATCTAGTGTTCCATCCAATCTAGGGTGTCATCCAATCTAGGATGTCATCCAATCTAGGGTGCGATCTTTTCGGATCGTTCTACATCTAATCTGGGATTCGATCTACCTAAATTATTTATCATCCAATTTAGGGTTTTACCTAAATTATATATTCTAGTCTAATCACAAGGGGCTCAAATCCTAAGGTCAACGTCCATTCTAGTGTCCAATATCTCTGGATCATCTAACATCCAATCTAGTGTTCCATCCAATCTAGGGTGTCATCCAATCTAGGATGTCATCCAATCTAGGATGCAATCTTTTCGGATCGTTCTACATCTAATCTGGGGTTCGATCTACCTAAATTATTTATCATCCAATTTAGGGTTTGATTTTTTCGGACTGTTTATCATCCAATCTAGAGTTCGATCTCTCTGGATCCTTGCTGAGCCCAATCTGCTCACTCTCGAAGGAAGGGACTGAATGACAAGCAAGTCAATCTGCTCGCTCTCTGGTGATGGAACTTGCTTTTGATCTCTTCGGATCCTTACTGAGCCCAATCCGCTCGCTCTCCGGCAAGAAGGTCAAACGGTAAGCAAGTCCATCCGCTTACTCTCCAATAAGGGGACTTACTTCTTACTAGGGGTGGGCATTTAACCGATCTAACTGACTTAACCAACCTTAACCGAACCGGTATAACCGAAAAATTCGATTAACCGAACTTTCGGTTAACCGACCGATGTTAACCGATCAAAATCAGGTTGTTAACGGTTAATCACGGTTCATATATCGGTTAACCGTTAACCAAAAATATTTTTTAAATTATAACAAAAGTCCAAATCTATTTCCAACCCAGCCCAACCCAACCCTAATCGAAAAATGGAATCGTGCTTGCCAAATTGCCCGCCGCTATTCACAATTTCTTTCCCAAAAAATAGTTATCTCGTTTGTTCGTTCCCAAAAAAAACTAATCTACAAAAAATTTCGCCCTTTGCTAAACCTTTGAATCGAAATACAAATCGATACCGCCGCCTTGATCTTCATTCTTTGCTATCTGAATCATCGATTAAAGCAATGGTGAATGCTAGCAGGAAGAGGAAAAACGTGAGTTTGATTTATTTGTGTAGCTTTAATGTTTATCTTTGTTGTTTAAATTTTATTGACTACTTAATTCTTTTCATGCTTACACTAATTTGTTTAAAATTTATATACGTGTAAGTCAACTAACAATTACTATGCTAAAGCAAGATTTGATAATCTAGAAACTTTATGGTAATTTTTAAATTTTACTTATTGAATTCAAAGTGGTACTAAACATTCTATGCACTTTGTACTGGTGGTTTTAAGAGTTGAATCTATCAACCAAAGAAATTTACAACCAGCAAAGAATGCAGCTTTACTTAAAGGAAAGAATTCGAGTTTTTTTGCTTTCACGTTTTCCTTTCCTGTAGTCTCATTGTATTTATAACCAAGCTGCACTGAAAGATGAACTTTATATCAAGCTTTTCATTATATTTTTTGGCTCCTGTTTTTTCTAAAATCTTAATGTTGGGTTTGATTTAGCACATATATTTGTCGGCTTTGGTATATAAAAAACTTCCCTCAACGTATATCTTCCTATGTTTAGCTTGTATTTAACCTATCTATAGCTTTGTATCATATGGTAACATGGTTAATTGCTTATAACAGCATATATGAATTGTATATATGCATATTTGTCATTGTCTTTCATTTTAAGTCCTCGATATTGAAATTAAAATGTAAAAAACAAAAGAATGATATCAATCGTAGATTGAAACCACATTAAGTTTTAGAAAAATATGATAGTAAGTTAGTAACATATTGAATTATATGCATTGTAATCCTGGATATAAGACAAGAGGTTAACTTTCTAAATATATTGCAGAAATGATTTTAACACACATAAATCTATTTTTGATATTTTTAGCTATTCGAAAATTAATACTTCTATAGAGTGAATTATAATTTTATGCTATGTAAGGGTAATCATTTGTTTATATGTTTCCATCCAAAATTGCTTATGAAGTTCGTACTATGTGCCATTCCTAAGTTTTGATGAACTAACTATAACAGCAACTGATATTGGAAATGAAAGACAAAACTGTTATGTGAACTAACTATGATACTACAGCAACCGATACAGTTTAACAGTTAGTTGTATAATCTTTTGTTGTATCAGAATAATATTAAATGTTAATCCTTTTTTGATATAACTTGATGTTATATTATCAGTTGATGATATACAGAATAATGATGTTAACTTGCAGTTGTTAATACTTTCTTGTTGATATAATTGTTGTAATAGCAACATATCGAAATAATTGATGTTGCTTATAAAATATAAACGATATTGATTATAATTGATATTGATGATAAGCAGCTGTGTAATTGATGATACTAAGTTAACTTGATGTTAATAATTTATAACCGAGTTGTGAACTAACTATTAAAATGTTATGTTTTATTAGAATAATGTTAAATGTTAATCCTTTTTGATAACTTGTTGTTATATCATCAGTTGATGATATACAGAATAATGAATTTATTTCATGATACAGTAAGGTTTGCAATCCTGAGTTTATTTTAAGTTTTCTAATCTCGAAATCATTTCATGATATCCTTAATTTAAAACAACAATTTCATTTCATCGCTAATTTTTAACAACTTTACCAAGTAACTTCAAAAAAATGATTTACATTCTTTTTTGTGGGTTATTTGGTTACTTAGTATTGTAATTCAATGCAAATAAATGCCTATATAGCTTGCTTATGACTACAAGTATTAACTGATAATATATAGTTAATCATTCTTTTTTTCAATATAACTTGTTGTTATATGCTGTTAATACTGATAATATATAGAATATATGCACTGTAACTTTTATGTTTTGTGTTGCTGCCCAATCTTATTTGACCTTTCAATTGGTATTTTTGGATCAACAAGTGCTTTATGTATTTATTTTTTGTTGTCTCTCCTCTGCTTTTTGACTTAGTTAGGCCATAAAAATCGTGATACCACTAGTAGAGTTACCAAGATTTTAGTCATTTGCTAATTCAATTTTATTCATAATGCATTCAAACATGTTGGTTTACTATTAATCCTAAAGCCTTTAACTTTAGTTGGCTTTCTCTCTTGACATTCAGTCATCAGTCCGAGTAATTTTGATGATTTCAAACTGTTATTTTTTCTAATATAGTCATATGAATGTATTTCTAATAATGTTTACAGTCTTCTAAATATTGTATAACAAGAGTTAATGTAAACTTGAAACACACGGATAAGATTGATTAGGATGCTAATTAATTACTGCAGTTAATAGTAAGAGGCGAAAGTAAAGTATTTATTATAGGAAAAGATGGTAAGCTCCACATATATTGCACCGACGGAGATTCAGTTAAAGTACTCATAAACAAACACCGACATCATATCAGTTCATGCATCATATATATATATATATATATATATATATATATATATTAAATTGGTTTGATTATTAGCATATATCATGTATTAGTTAGACATATAAGCAACTTAGACATATAAGCAACTGATATAGTATTAACTTGTATAACAGGTACAAATAGATAGATCATCTAGAGAAACAATATGCTGATGAGTATGTGGAAGAAGCGGACGAGGACATTAATGCTAGAAAACAACCTCTACACCTGAATCGCAAGCCTTCTTCTAGAAACTTTCTCGGATATGGGAACATTTTACTAAAGATATTAATAGCAATGTTCAGAAATGTATTTGCAACTACCGTGGTCAACAATTTACATGCGATTCTAGATCAAATGACACTACACATTTGAAATATCATAGCAAAATCATGTAAGTCAATTCCGCGTGATAGTGATAAGTGACAAAAAAACATTAGCTTTTGGAATAAATAGCGATAGTGAAGATAGTTGCAATCTTACCACATAGTCATTTAACAAAGAGGAATGTAGAAAAGCGTTAGCTCGAACGATAATTATTGATGAAACTCTCTTTTAGTTTTGTGGAGGGTGAAGATTTTCTTGAATTTTGTGGGCAATTGCGTCCTAGTTTTGAAGTTCCTTCACGTAGAACAATTTGTAGGGATGTGCTTCAATTATATTGGGATTCGATAGATTCTCTTAAAAAGATGTTCTCTGAATCATTACACAGTGTTTGTCTAACTACCAATACATGGACTTCTATTCAAAATGTGAATTATATGGTTTTAACCGCACACTTTATTTATGGAAATTGGAATTTACATAAAAGGATTATAAATTTTTGTGTGATTGCTAGTCATAAAGGAGAAAATATTGGAAAACTTATTGTCCAATGTATCAAAAAATGAGAACTCAAAAGAATAGTGTCTATCACAGTTGATAATGCTAGTGCAAATGAAGTGGCAATTAATTATGTGAAAAACAAATTAAATGAACATAATGGTGGTTGTGTTTTGAATGGTGAATTCATTCATATACGTTGTTGTGCCCATAATCAATTTAATTGTCAATGATGGGCTAAAAGAAATTAGTAGTACTATGCTAGAATTCGTATTGCAGTTAGATTTGTAAGATCGTCTCCGACACAATTTACTAAATTTAGAGAGTCTTGTTTAATTTTTGAAAATTGAGAATAAATCCATGCTTGTTTTGGATGTACCCACTAGGTGGAATTCAACGTATTTGTTGTTGGAAGCGGTTTTAAAATACAAAAGGGTTTTTGATGATATGAAAGAAAATGATGATATTTTTGTTGCCTACTTTGATGATGAAATTCGTCCTCCGGGTTGTATAGATTGAAAAAATGTCGAATTATTTTATAAATTCTTAAAGTATTTTTATGATATTACTCTAAAATTTAGCATAACCTTATCTATTATCGCAAATGATTGTTTTGCCGAGCTAAGTGGAATTCAAGAAGAACTTCAAGTATTGATTGCACAAACGTATCCTTATCTTGGAGGAATGGCACATAGTATGAAAGCTAAGTTTGACAAATATTAGGGAAGCTATTATATTTAATGAACATGAATACTGATAACATATTAATGAACTGAATAAGTGAATATGTATATAATTATTTATATTAGCGGTTTGTACTAGCATAAGTGATATGTATATAATTATTGAAATGAATCTTTCATGTTTGTACTAGCAATTGAGTTACAAACCTGCACTAGCAGTTGAACATACAGAAAATGGTTGTACATGTTTAAACCATTGATCATAATCTACAGGAAATGAACTAGCAGTTGAACATACAGGAAATGAACTAGCAGTTGAACATACAAGGAATGCATTTACATATTTAAACTACTTATCATAATCTACTGGATGTCTATTTATAGCATATTAAGTTTTAACAAAAGCTAGACAAGAGCAATAGATCTTGGCGATACACAGTTAGCACTTGGCTGATATGTACATACGCAGTGAGCACTTAACGGTAGCTGATGTGTAGATTGCTAACTATGGTGAAAATAGCGATGATGGAGATGGACTATCCATGTTGAAAATAGAAGATAATAGCGATTCACATTGACGTCCATGTACAAATTCTACATGGCAAACAAATTAGTTAGAGTGTTGTATGTAAAATCAAACAAATGTGGATATTTCGATAAGGTTGTTTGACTTCTATGTGAGCGATTCTACATTTGAAACACAAACATGTGATGAACCACGACCTAATACGTCCACTGATAGTGGAAGTGTGAATTTTAGTGATTTTCTTTCTAGAAAAATGAATACTTTTCTAAGACAAGTTCGACAACGAGATAATGAAGACAATGAACTAGAAAAGTATTTAAATGCACCAATTGAGGATACACCAAATAATTTTGATGTTTTACTATGGTGGAAGGTAAATAGTTCCAAATATCGTGTTTTATCTCTAGTCGCTCGAGATCTCCTTGCTATTCCAGTGTCGACGGTTGCTTTTGAATCCGCTTTTAGCGCCGGAGGAAGGGTCATGGAACCTTTTCGTAGTACTTTGAGCCCACGAATGGGTGAGACATTAGTTTGTACAAAAATTGGTTAAGGTCCAAACCAATTTTTGTCAATCACCAGATTGAGGTTCCTCTCGATGATGTTTATTATTATGATGAAGCTTTCTCAGGTGATATTAGCGTTCGTAAAATAATCTAGTTCCGCATTTGTTTGATTTTACATACAATACTCTAACTAATTTGTTGCCATGTAAAATTTATAAATGGACGTCAATGTGAATCGCCATCATCTTCAATTTTCACCATGGTTAGTAATCTACATATCAGCTGCTGTTAAGTGCTAACTGCGTATGTACATATCAGTCAAGTGCTAACTGCGTATGTACATATCAGTCAAGTGCTAACTGCGTATCGCCAAGATCTATTGTTCTTGTCTAGCTTTTGTTAAAACTTAATGAGCTATAAATAGACATCCAGTAGATTATGATCAATAGTTTAAATCTGTAAATGCATTCCCTATATGTTCAACTGCTAGTGCAGGTTTGTAACTCAATTGCTAGTACAAACATGAAAGATTCATTTCAATAATTATATACATATTCACTTATGCTAGCACAAACTGCTAATATAAATAATTATATACATATTCACTTATTCAGTTCATTAATATGTTATCAGTATTCATGTTCATTGAATATAATAGCTTTCCATCAATGTTTGTTTATATAAGCATCCACTTATTCACTTCATTAATGGTATTGCATTAATATGTTCAGTATTCGGTCAAAATAACAAGAGTTAACTGGGTCACAGGAGACTGATGTTGGCATAAGTTACAGTGCATATGTTATGCATATTTTCATAATAGCTTGCTTATATAAAGTTACAGTGTAACTTATCACAGTGCATAAGTTATCGTGCATATTTCATATTTAATTACCGTTTACTCAGTATTTTTATTTGGACAGACTAGGTCCGAAAGTGAAGACTGGGTCAGTGGAGACAGCAGTATTGGGCTGAACTGCTGAAGAATGGAGAGTGGAGACTATAGACTAGGAGTTTGACTTTGTAGTTGTTGCACATGACATGTAGTATTATTGTAATGTAATTTAAATTTAAGTTACTATTGTAATGTTATGAACTATGAAGCAACTATGAACTGAGAGTGACAAAGTGAGAACTTAAGTATGCGGTAGTAGACTAGTAGTGATTGATTCAGTGTTTCATTGCATTGTAACTGACTTTGTAGTTGTTGTCTTGTTGGCACTTGACATGTTTTGGTCGGTTAACCGGTTTATTTAGACGGTTAACCGAACCGTTCAAATTAGTCTGTTAACCGGTTAAATCACGGTTATTTTTCACCGGTTCGGTCGATAGACCAGAAGCAAAATTAACCGAAACTGGTTAACCGAACCAAAGCCCCTATAGCGGTTAACCGAAAATTTTAACCGATTGAGTCGGTTAACTGACCACGCCCACCCCTACTTCTTACAATCATTGTCTCGTCTCTCCGAACGGCACTACCAAGATCAATATTAGTCATCACATTCAAGTGGTTTATAAGATCCTAATCAATTTCAAGGGGTAATCAATCATTGTTGGTGTTTTCTAATCGGTGTCGATCATCACTCATGAAGCCAGGGCATCTAGCAAACATCAAATCATCTAACCTTATCAAGGTTCACCTTCAAACTTGCAACTCGAAGCGTGTCTAGGGACTGATCAGGATTCTGTACACATGTAAGTGGTCCGATAGTCATATTGCATCATTTATTTAAAACAGAACGCGACGTACGGGAATCGAACCTGACCCCAATCTATCCTGATTATGGGGTTATCATCCAATGGAAGTCATTAATCCATAACTTCATTCTGTGTCCCCTCATATGATTTTCCGGTTACAGCTCATGTCGCCGTGCATTCGTATTTTGATCTGCCACTCTGACTCTAGCTTCGCTCGTTCCAGGCATTAGAGCTCATCCTAGATCCAAATCGACCATGACCCAGAGCAGATTCCTCTCGGTACTGATCTGATTCCTATCGGTATTGACTGGTTCAGCTTGTGGGGGCATTGCTTCAGCTTGCTCTGCTCCAACTCCTGGTGGTCCTGCATTAGTTCCTGGTCCTTAATCTAAATTCCAACAACTCCAGCGGTTCCTCGCTGTCCTAGCCTTTGGAAAAATCTCTCCAGTATTCCCTATTGTCCTAGCTTTTGAAAAAAAACTCTCTAACATTCCATGTTGTTGGACCATCATCTCATCTTGCATTTCTTCATCATTCTCTTCATCTCTTCTCTGGTCACGTAGATGGAATGATTAAAATTTAAGAACACCTCCTGGTTGCCCCATGCTCTGGTTGATTCCCTCAAATCCTGAATCTGGTGTTGGGCCTCTTCATCTTCTCCAAACTTCAGATCTAATCGTTAGGTTGTGAAATCTAGCTCTTTCTCGGTAAAAGCACCAAAATGTTGCCGTCAAAAATGATCTCGACACCCAAATATCATATGAAAGTACCAAAATGTAGAAATCAAATCAAACGGGCAAAAACACAAAGAAAACAAGATCGCGCGCACTTTTTATAGTGGTTTGGCAAATACTATTATTGGCTACGTCCACTTTAATCTTATTAATGATTGTTCTCACCGGATTACAATGAATATAACTAGATCCGACCACAATCTAGTGGATGTCGGATTCAAGAGTTTTTGGAGTAGTCGAGGAAGAAGAAGATGAAGAATGAAAAGTGTCCAAAAGTGAAGAAAGATCTTTCTTTAGTTGCTATACGGCTGATATTTCTAGAGAAGTTGCTCTGCAGGTCTACAGGGTCGAGTTGTACAAGGCCCACATGCAAGCCTACTGGTGGAGGTGAGAGCATACTGGCCCATTTCTCGATATAGACCTCTCGGTACCAAGAGGAATCGGTACCGAGAAGTTCCTCTAAGTCCTGATAGGTTTTGCTGGGTGAGAAATCATCTTCTTTCGTTGCTTTGTCCTCCTATTTCCAACTTAATGCATTCCAGACTCTTTTTTTCCATGAAAATCAAGTTCCTTCAGATAACTTCTTTGCTATTGCTTACCCTATTCTGCTTCATCTGCTTTCTTCTCATTAGTCCTTAAAGTTGCTCATCTATTCTCTAAGAAAAGGCTCGATAATGATCACTTGAGATAGCATCTGGAGTGTAAGGGGCCCAGGAGGTTCAAACTGCAAAAACTACTTCTCGGTACCGAGAGGTCCAATTTGGTCCAATGTTGATGAAACTTTCTGAGCTCCATCTTCTGATCCTTCTAAGTATGTTTCCAAGTCCGTGAATCTTTTTGTCTTCATCCTGATGTTTTAATTCCAGTTGAAAATCCACTTGATCAAAAAGCCAGTTAACACGATGAATAATTGACTTATGATTTTGAAAAGGCTACAAATATCGAAATGTTCTCATGTTTTGTAGAGAAGATCCTCTCTACGTGGATTGAACATCTACAAAATTTTGTAGCATTTGGAATAGTGTATAGCTTAAGATACGATATGAGTGTTAAAGGGTTGCCCCAAAATAGAGATGATCGTGTATGTGTAGCTAGGATCAATGGTATCCTTTATTTAGCACCATTTTGTAGCCTCTGATATCAGCCACAAGTTTCTATATAAATATTCGTTCTTTCTCTCTTTTGTCATATGGACCAAATATTTAAATATAAATTATGGCTGATATCGGGGGCTACAAATGATGCTAAATAAAGGGTGCCGTTGATCCTAGCTCATACACACACGGACATATACACACACATACTAATAAAAAGGAGCGTTCAATAGCATCCCTATAACCCTTTGATTTCCACCTCACATTCCGACCTAAATAATAGTATGATATGGAAGGGAGAGAAAGTACAATTATTTAAACCGAAATGTGTGGTGAAAATCAAAAGGCTAAAGGAGTGCTGCAAAATAGGGATATATGTATGTAGGTATTTATATGTGTGTAAAGGTGAAAAATTATAGTTTCAACTGTAGACAGGTAGTTGGTTACATGTCGCGACTCTGCCTTTGAAACAAAAATAAATAAATCATTCAATCGAATATTCTAAGCATGCAGCATAACTTGAATTTAAAAGCATCAAAGGACTAACCTTTGACAGTAAAGAGCATATTGATGAGCCCATAGCCTGCATAACATCAACTGCAGAACCTACTGCATCTTTAACGACCTGTAGATCTGCCTACAGTACAAAAGATTCCTATAAGGTTTTAAACAACGAACCAACTATAAGCATATTCATAGAACAATGTTAAATATCACCCCCAAAATTTAGCACCTCATTTACACCTTAATTTAAACTCAGTGAGTTGGTTTAATGTCTGATGATAATGATGCATGACATGATTATTGATAAAATTGAAGTCATTAAATAACCATGTAAACATTATTGTTATTATCACTTACTGAGTCAATCCAATGGATTACATTTAAGATGCAAATGGGGTGCTAAGTTTCGTAATGTCATTGAACCAAGCTCATATAATGTATGAGGAAGGATCAAGAGCACCACTATTTCAGCACTCCAAAAGCGCTCTAATCTCGACCATTGGATCCCACAAACCATGGTTGAGAGAGAATGAAGACAGAAGTAAATAAAGACAAGGAATCCTCTTTCCTCCTTTGACTTTTTTCACTCTCTCAACTGTCAACCATGGATTTGTGGAATCCAATCATTGGGATCACAGGGCTTTCGGGGTGCTAAAAATAGAAGTGCTCTTGAACCTTTCTTATTATGCACGCACAAGCATACACGCACGAGCTTGCGCACACGCGCGCGCACACGGGCACACACACGTGTGTGTGTGTGTGTATAAAGCTTAAAATTGAATAACTTTAGAGGTACTAACTTTGGCGCCTCCAACAACCGGAAGGCGAAGAGTGCTAGCTTTCAGAGCCTCTATAGCTCCGGATAATGAGCTAGCATGATCTTTGTCGATATGAGACCACTCTTCCAAATATGCCATCTACAATAACCGAATGCCAAATTTAAAGAACTGATGATGAGGCAGGCTATTATTATTACATAGACACTACATAACTGTCAAGTGTTCAAGGGAATTTAAATGCATGTGTGATCATAGTATCCTAGCTAATGTAGTCATTCAAACAAAAATTGATTTTGTCACAGTTAAAGGACTGATGCCTTTAAGTATAATTTAAAGTATATGTAAATGAGGGGTTATCAAATTTGAGCATCAACTCTGTTTGTTATGGGAAAAAAATAATATGATCCCCAGATTGGTCGCAGTAAGTATTACAGAATGTACAGCACAGCTAGATAGCTTACCTGTTCATTGAGAACGGAAGTTAATTTCAGACTTTGAGTCATTAGTTGCAGCTTGATTCTTCTACGAGTTACAGAATCACGTAATTCTGATGTTGCGATCCATGCATTATACAGGTTTTTCTGTTATAAGATAAAACAGGCTAGTCACTGGATCAATTTCAATGACCAAGAAAGTATATGGCATTCTTTCATTTATCTACATATGAAACTGCTTGATCTTACCAATAAAAATAAGCCACTATGCAGATGCATATCGGTATGAAGCATTAGTACAAACATGTATTGGTGCATAATTTGGTCAACCATAAGAAACCATGGGAGCTAGCACATCAAACAGAGTAGATAAAGATAAATTGTTATCCTTCAGGTTTTATGATGGAGATCAGGCAGCAGGCAGTTATCACAATATACCAGTTGCTATATTATATATGTATAGTTCAGAGAGGACAATGTTGGATTAACAAATATTGTTGATGATTCGTTAAGAGGGCCAAAATGCTTGCCATAAACGAGGCACTAATTTCCTAGAGTCTAGATGGAGCCCAAATAAATCCTAGGCTCAGCCTAGATGAGGATTCACATAACTAATAATTTTTTACTCTTAATAGTTTATATATTTGGTGTTGTCACTCTAATAGCACAATCACCATGTAACTTATCTGAAAAACAGTTATAAATAGTATATCTAAAAAGGAAATAAACAATAAACACCAACGTATGAGATATCATATTTGTTTGTAAACTGGAAAAAAGGAGTTCCGGAAATGCCCAACAACGCTCATTAGTGCCTGTTAGTACCAACTACAACCAGCATCTGGGCAGTGCCCAAAAATTAGGCATGATTAAACGGTCCCTTTTCAATGGTGCTCTACAATTCTCGGATGGCGCCTCTAACATTATAGACCATAAACTCAGCTTCTCAAAACATCCATCAAAATCTTTATATACTCTCCTTAAACCAAATACATCTTAATCAAATTAAAGTTTTTTTTATTCAGATTTATATGTTACTTGGTTTTATAAACTGTCATAAGTAGCTTGGTTACTAAACCAAATGTGAAACTTTAACTTTCACTCAGCAAAACAAAACTATCAATCTATTACTTCAGTCGAATATATAAAACTAGATTTTGAAGGTTTCTAGAGAGTATATGGAGAAAGTTTTGGGGTGTATAAAGCACCGCTCTTGTATTAATAGGTGTGTTCCAATTTTTCTTCAAAGTAAAGAAAATGCAAATTTTGGCAAACGAGTAGGAAAAACTTCCAACCATTCTTGTTGATAGGCTAAAAGAGTGGAGTGTTATGCTCACTCTAAATTTCAATATCTTATCTAATAATGCAAATACTATAGGTTATAATATTGGTGAAGATTTTTGGCCAAATCTGATTTACTTTGTTCATCAGAAACTAAGCAACTAATCACTCCTAAACTTCAGAGATGCACTCTAATCCTCAAGCCTAACACAACATATAGAAACTTTGACGGCTTAAATGAAGCTTACTGTATCAAACTTGAGACCCCGCCACCAAAGGTTGCATGCATTTAGCCACTTCACCGCCATGGGGGTTGCCAAATCATATTGAAAAGAAAAAAAGACACATCTAGGCATATCAACAGATAATTTCAACTGCAAATAGTGTTCTATATCCGTAACCATATCCAAAATTGTTTCGCATACCAAATATTTGTATCCGTGGATACCGGACAGATATTGGATATCCACTAACAATTGGTAGATTCAAAATATAAATAGATAAATTTGACTCAATGTAAAACCACTTCATGCTAGTTCTTAAAAATATACAAGAAATAAATAACATGATAATTAAATAATGTTTACCAATACAATTGTGGTTAAAACATAATGAAACGGTGCAATTCTTAATCGTCATTTTTACCAAAATACATATAATATACATTATTATTTTATTACCATGACCAAAACCTGATGAAATTTTTTATGTAGATACGATCATATTCGTATCCGTATCTATTCTGAGATATTGTATATTTTTCAATTTTCAAATAAAGATGCAGATGGATATTCAAATTTTCAAGTACTCATCGACAGCCATTGACATAACTACCATCGCATTATTGCATCGGCAAATTAAACAGTAAACGATAATTAAAGAAATGTTAATAGCATCTTTCTTTTTTCGATCATTTCAACTTCAGAAATACCCATAGAGTAATAATTAATAACAAATAAAACAGTTGAATAAATTTTGTTATGCAAAGGAATTTAATCTTATCATTTAGAAGTATGCGAACGACAACAAAAAACTCACCCTATCTAATTTATTCGTACGAGTATTACGACACGCGCTTTGCACGTAAATTGTTCTCCTTACAAATTGTATATGTTTAAATCGGTCAAAAAAAATATTTTTTTATTTTCAAGTGATATTAAGATTTATATATTTGTAAAGAAGTATTTTGAATTTGTAAAGGAAGTTTAATTTTAGATCCTATTTTTAAAAGCGTTTTGAATTTATAAAGCATGTTTAATTGTTAGATCTTATTTTTAGGGGCATTTGAATTTGTAAAAGAAGTTTGATATTAGATCATAGTTTTAAGTGATTAAGATTTAATAATATTTAGAGGGGCGTTTTTGGTAGTTCACGTTGACACCAAAAAAGTGTGACACCAAAGTTATTACAACTGTTATTAAAGAAAATTAAAGAATATGCACTATATGCATAACGTTATAAAACTATATAGTACACTTAATTATATACAGAGAAAATTTATAGTGCACTTGATTATATACAAAGAAAATCACAAGCTACAAGGTCATCCATTCGAAACTTTGACATCACTTGTACAATATAAAGATTACAAACATGAAAAATATTTCATAAGTATTATTATGATATTTTTTGTTTTTACTTCAGATGTTTTGTGTATATACCTTCCAATTACATAAGTGCATCGCAAATGAAAATTACTAGTACTTTTCGAGCTAAAACAAATAGTTATCTATATACCAATCAGTGTCCAATACCAATATTTGTAATTTCCCCTTTCTTCCTACCATGAACCTCAGTTTGTGATCCATTTTCTTAGTTTCTAAACTTGGCATATTTTAGTTATTTCAAGCATCACACAGTCTTTTAGGCGATTCAAGTATACAAGTTAGCGCGCGCGCACGCACGCACACACACATAGATATATATATGTATGTATTTCAGTGGCATCCAATACCCATTTTCAGTCACACCCAATCAGAAAGTTTTATTCATAGAAGACAGCTTTTGTAACTGTTTTATCTCTCCAAGACTGCACCTATATAAAATATTTTCGCTGGTACAATCTGTGGAGTCAAAAAAACTAAAAAATGTTTTCACTGGCACAATCTGTGCAGTCAAAAACACTAAGTACATAAACATAAAGAAATAAATTATATAACTATGGGATATAAAGATCAAACAAATCTTTTATGTTCACTAGTTTGACAAATATTATCATAAGAAAATGATTCACGTTTGTCTGAATTTAAAGAAGTACATTAAACTTAGAAAAACATACACCTACACAGAAACAAAACCTCTGAATGGTTATAGCGGATACGATTCTTTCAGTGAAGATGGCATGAAACATGATATGATTATGGACCATGTTTAAGCTAAATTGCAAAATGTTAACACAAAAATGTGCCCATTGGACTGTTGGACAATATACAGTAAATATTATAGCTCTGACATATCAAATATAGCAAGAAAAATAATTTAAGTAGTGTATTTTCTATAAAATAACACTTCACAATGTAAGTTTTATGGACAAAACCACATGTTCTAATTGATTGGACCTTGAACTTCCTTTAACATCTGAACGTCTATTGTGTTATCAAATATATTCCTCTTTAGCATCAGGCTACATATCCTCTCAAGTCAAAATTAAGAAAAATAACCTCCCATTGATCCAACTCTGGCAAACTATAATTTCCATGATACTGCTAGCATCGTTCTTCTGACTCAAGTTCAAAGCTTCACAAAAAAGAGATTCATATTTGCTAAATACTCTCACTTAACAAACACCAATAAGATGCTCAATCTCAATTTTACTCTGCTGTCAAAGGCTCCCAGTACGCTGTATTAGGCTCGATTTGGCTTTATTAGGCTCCATTTGGCTTTTTATTTTAACTTTGCATCAACGTGTCTAAAAAGTGCTGTAGCGCCACACATCATTTTCGGTAGTGTGGTGGCTTATTGTATTTTTAGAAACTTAAGTAACTAGCAATCTGTTCCACCTGTAACAACAGAGCTAATCCAACAAACAAATTTCCCTATTAACTGAGTTTTGCTTAGATGCTAAGTGAATCATATTTTTATATTTACTCGAATAAGATTAGATGCAGGTTTCGCGCTTAAAATAAAAGTCGGCAAAGAAAGAAGAAAATGATATGCTTGCAAGTTTATGGACGATGAAAGCTACCACTGTGCTAGTATTCACTCTGTTATCAGTAGATGGAAGTCCAAAGCAAAAATAGTAGCTAAAACAAGTATAGGAAACATAAAAAAGAACACACAACCGATATGGAAATGTATCCAGATCTAAAAATAAATGTTAGTTGATATCGTCATGAAATTTCACAACGTAATATTTATCATAATTCATAACCTCAGTGTCTTAGCGATATGTTTATGTAACGTGAACACTAAATAATATTTGTTATCCAATTCAAACTTATTCTTATTGTAATAGCATCGCTTTCGAATAAATAAATATTTTTTCTTAAAAGATAAGGATCAGTGTCATCATTTTCCTCCCACTTTAATTTTGACAAAGATGTACAGAGATTCTCGATTTTTCATCCATTAAATTTGAACTTTTTAAACTTCACACAAAATATTTTCACCACAAAAAATATGTATTTTCGTTTATTTTGGATGTTTCTCTTTTAAATTTTTAAGTAAAAATCATCAAACAGTGATTCCACCTAAAAACATTTACCTTCTATAAGGTTCCGACTCCTAAAGTGAAGCACTAAATAATAATAATATATTAATTATCCACGGATACCCACTTCCTAACCTAACTAGTAGTGAAATTGAGAAAATTGGGTCCATTAGCGGCAAATATCGATTATTAATTAGATCTAAAGTTTAGGTATGAACCATGTATTACAATCTGGGGCAGGCAAATCGAATTGCGGTACATTAGAGATCTAAAACGCAGCTTATAGTATTTGGCATTCAAAAGCAAGTACACATTAAAATGGAAACAAGAAAAGGAAATCAGTAAACTGTGTAAATTTGAATTTTTGGATTGCTGATAAAGAACTCAGTAGGAGTTTCAGGAGGGAGTACTGTTCAAGAGAAAGATTCCGATGCTTGTAAGTCATCTAAGGTGAAATTAAAATTATCTATTTTCATGCAATAGATACGTGGAAATAAATTTTATATAGATGAATGCTTTGAAAAGGTTAGTTGAACACAAGATGATTTTGATAACTCATGGTGAATCATTGAAGTACTAAATTGTTGGCGAAATAAAAAAGGGAAATTTAGGAAAGTATTTAGATAGTCAAACTTACACAAACTTTTTGTGCTAAATTAAGAAAGTACTTTAAGAATATGGGTTAAATGGATGAGATAGGTTAAAATTAGATTATTAAAAAGATGGAATTGATAAAATACTTACAAAAGGGTCATCATAGCAATGCTATATGAGGAGATGCAACCAAAGATGCTATATCATACAACTGAAAAGAACTCATACCTTAAATTTTTACTAAATTGAGAAAAATTAGAGCTTAAGGGCTGGTTGAAGTTAAGTTAGATAGATTGTCAGAACCAAGAATTGACAAAATACCTAAAATAAGTCACTATGGTGATGCTAGGCAAGGACATGCAACCAAACAGTATGACTCATACAACAGAAATGATCTCAGCCATATAATAATCAGATATTTGCATATCTCAACAGTGACATATATATTATTGTTTAAATACAGTAAACCAGTTTAGTCCATGCACTGTAAGCATATGCAGTGTATATTGGGAGTCATATTTGGAAATCTAATCTAAAACCTGATTTAAAACGTACAGCAGTAAACAATAATCATATTTCTATAAATGATCATCAATCAAAATCCACTACCCGAGCATCAAAGAATGCTCATTTAAAATTGAATGACATTAAATGCAGCATCAGCTAGCATGAACAATGCAGTTCTCTTGAGCTTACCATATGAGTAGAACTAAGAATCTAGAAACCTAATAAGTGAACTAAGAATTCTACAACTGCTATAGATGCTAACTGTGAAACATGCTTTAAGTTATAATTGGAAAGATTAACAACCTCTAACCTAGTTGCCCGTTGAAAAAACTTTGTTAGAGCAACTATAGCAATCCAGCATAGAAATCAACAACCATCTACATACAAACTATGATATTAACTCGGCGATTTACACTATTTATTATCCATTTTGTTCGGCAATGAACTTTCATTTGAGTCTTATGTCATTCAGTGTTTTATTTTTGTTGTTGTTTTATAACGAGTTTTATGTCAATCGTATTCTGCTGTCGTCTGGAAATACCTAATATATGCATTGCGTTGCTAAATGGATTGTATAAGTATTTTATTGTAGTGTTTGGATATTTAGCAAAGTAATTAAAGTTTGGGTAAATATTTCATAGTTTGGGTAATACGAAGTGATAAAATATGAGCGAGAACCAGTCTCTACATTATTCAACCATAAAAAAATCAAACTGAGACTCAATTTACCTCTGCCACTGATCTCTGCACCATAAGTGCAGCATTTGCCCGTGCACTGGCCCACCTCCACTGCAAATGCCGATTATCGAACACTCTTAACATATGTGCCTCCTCAATCTTGCTTTCACCTTTCTTTGCTCTCCTCACCTCTGCAGCAAAACTTATAATCGAAGGCGCATTCCCAACTTGTTGCCTATCGTGCAAAGGCGATGAACTCCTCAACCCACTATTATTACTACTGTTAATGTTACTAGTCATGCTACTACTACTGCCATTACTACTACTTCGCCTCAATGGACTAGCTATCGACCTAGCCGTAGTGCCCACATTCTTACTTGGAGACGGACTCCTAACTGCTCTAGGTGATGAAGCCACGGAACTATCAACCAAATTCTTTCTAACATTGGACGATTTCAATCTACTATTATTTTCCTGCCAAAATCTAGCTGGAACACTCAACCCTCTCGATATAAAATTACTCCTTGAAATCTCATTTGCACCCGAACCACTTCCCGAGGAAACACTATCGCTGTCTGAATCAAGCCCATTCGGCCCATCAAATGAAAGCCTACTCTGCTGAAGCAATCTTACGCTATCTAAAACTGAATCTTTCTTGCCATTCTCTGCCGATAAATTCACACTCCTTGTAAGACAACTGCTCAAAGACCTTGCAGCAGGCCACCTCTGTGAATGAGAACTCACATTACTCTCTGCTTTCACATCTGACTTTCGTCTCTCTGGGGTAGGTTTTCTTGCTGGACTTGGTGAGATGTTGTTTTTCGCCTTGCTGGTCTGATAGAAAAAAGATTCACCCTGAAATGAAACGGAAAGAGATCTAGTTGTCGTAAAAAGTGACTTTGCAGCATTCGAATTCAAAGAATCTTGAGGCTTCGAAGCTGTTGTAGGGCGAGATTTGGACCGATCTACAGAGTGAGATCTTCCCAATCCAGTCAATGTAGATGGAGTAGAAGGTCGTGGAGTCAGTAGAGGGGAGGGGAATCTTCTCGAAGACGAATTCGAATTGGAAGAGTAGGAAGTCGAAGTGGAAGAAGTAGACGAGTTAGAGGAAGAATTGGAGGAGGAGAGGAAACGGGAAGGGACGTCTTTGTGGCGCTTAGGCTTGGATTTGGAGGCGGAGGTGTTGATTTCTTTGTCAGAAGAGACTAATGGCGGCCGGATCGGACCGAATCTAGGGCTTTTGGCGACCACCATTGTTTGGTTTTAGGGTTTGGACAGGCAGTGAGGTTAGCGCCTTGGTCTTCAGAGGAGTTGCGTTAGGAATATGGGTGGGACAGTGGCATTAGAGGGCGGAGCACCGGACTCGGGCCGAGGAGGTAGAAAGAGAGTGAGTAGTAATGGGAGAAGTTAAGGCCAGGAGTGGATGCATGTGATGAGAGAGAGAGAGTACATTTTTCTACTTAAGTGAGGATGTTTTGAATTTGTTAGTATTTCTTTATTTTGTAGTTTATTTTTACGGAAACTTTCTCAAAGATGAAGCAATATCATACCATTAAAGGTGTGTTAAGAGTGTTTAGGATCTTTTAAGTTCAACATATATCCTTTCTAATGACCTAAATGTTACATTAACTTTTCGAAAACAAAAGGTTTAGTAGCATTTGATTTAAAAACAAGTTTTTTGTTTTATATTTTTAGCATGTAATTTATTAAAATACACAGAAGATGAGATGATGGCCAAAAACGATAGATAAAATTGAAAATGACTTTTTATTGTTTTCCACCATTTGAGAAATACTGTCTTCTCCATTCCATTTCGGCACTATGATTTTTCAACTCCTCCTACCTTAACCGTTTAAAAATGGCGGGATTTTTAGAATAAAAAATATTAAGTGAAACATAAAATCTTGTAAGAATTATTTTTCTGTCTCAATTCCTCATTTTGTTCAAATTTCTTCTCTCCGCATTAGTGTTTCAAAAAGGTTTCAAATACGTTCTCGATCATTATACAAACCCCAAATCAATTGGAATATTTATGCCCGCGACATACTATGTCACATGGAATGGTATGTAAAAAATTTAGTCGACCCTACGTTTGGATAAGTGTTTGTGTTGAAGTCTTACGTAGTGTCTTACTCATGGTTGAAGATGTTGGTAAACCGACAAATTCCAGTGTTGTTCTTGATGAAATTAGGTATGATATACATTATTACCTCTTCTTTCAAAATGTTGCTGGAACTATAGACGAAATATACATTCATATTAAGATTCCACAAGATAAATTAGCGGCTTCTATAGATAGAAATAAATTTTCAATTCAAAAAATTTCGATTGTTATTAATTTTGATTGGACATTAAGTTTCACAATGGTTTATTGTGATGGCTTTTCCCATGATGGTGGACTGCTAAATCGTGTTATTGAATATGTTGAAACTTTTCAACATCCTTCCCCTAGCAAATATTATCTTAAATTCAGGTTAAAAATGGTTATTTACCACCTTAGTGGAATGAACGTTATCACGTTCTAGATTTCCATCAAATTCTTAATGTTCCAAAATCACGTAATGAAATCTTCAACTTTTATCACTCAAGTTTGATTATGGTTGTTGAAAGAACATTTGAAATTTGTATAAAAAGTCAACATTTACGACACATATCGATATATAGCTTTGAAAAACAAGCAGATTTTATCCTTGCAGCTTATGGTATATGCAATTTTATACGAAAATACAACAATTCAAATCTGCATCATAAAGAAAATATTAAAGTAGACATTCCACATAATTTGTGGAAATTAGCGTGAATGGGATCAACACATGCGAGGTGGTACAAGTTTAACAAATGCACAATAAATTGTTGTCACGCATGATGAGATTATAAACGTTTTTCTTATTGCAGGATGACGTTGAACAATATTTTTATTTGAATTAATTAGTTTTTTGTTTCACTGGATTTTCAATTTTGTTATATTTGAAATAATTAATAAGCATATTTTAACTAGTAATAACAAACTAAATTAATAAATTACATAAAATTCTTATATTATATCCCACATTTACATAAACTCCAACTAACCACTTTTCCAAGAGCCCCAATGAAGCAACCTCTAAAGGGAAACCTTTAGAGCTTGTCACCCACTTATTCGGAAATACACCCTAAGTACTTCTAAAGTGTAATAAAGCTAAACTTATAATAAAGTCATCGATGTTATTACTAAGTATGCCACTGATAACACCTTAAAGTACTCTTTCTACAACCGAAGCTAATAATAACATTGAAGTTAACTATAATGCTTCTCGCTATTATGATACATCTATACTATATTATTATTAGTGAGTTGAATTTCAAGCTCACACAGGCCCCCTTGAAATTTGGCAACTAAACAGTCGCATTTTTAATTTCTTTATATTCCAAACTTTAAAATGTGATAACTTTTTCTACATTGATTGGATTTAAGAATCGTTTTCACTATTAAATCTCAAATTTAATTTGCTTTCCAATGATATCCATTTTTGATAGCTAAATTATTATTTTTTAAAAATCATAATTTTATATAGCAGTTTTAATTGCACAATTATTTTGTGTCACCGCTGTGTACCGCGTTTCTGTAACAACATTATTATGATGATCATAAACATTATATAGTAGTTTTACCTAGATTATTATAATGTATTTATTATCTTTTAACATATTTGAAAGGAATATTTTTTTTGAATTATACAATTATGGTTGTCTTTGAATATTGTAACTACATTATGTAATAAAGTAATAATCTTGATTGTGTTTGATAGTATTCAAACTTAGTGCAGTTATAATTTAACCCCATCAAAAAATGGTGTAATAATTTATAGGCATTTTTTGAATTAATTTAACTACATTAGCATTTTTTTATTGCATTTACTATTGATGATTTTGACTATATTTGATAATTTTATTCAATTTTAAAACAGTTATAAATTAATGAAACTAAGAAAATGCAATTATAATTTACCAGCAAGTTTTGGGTAAATTTAACTATATTTGAAGATTTTTAACCACATTTATGTGATGAAGTAATAAATTTGGCTACATTTCAGGAATTTATTCAATCTTAATACAATTAAAATTTAACTACATTAATAAAATGCAGTTATAATTTAATGACAATTTTGAATTATGCATGGTAGAAATTGAATATTTCAGCTATATTTATGTGATGCAGTAATAATTTTGGTTGTACACGATGATTTATTCGAGCTTACTGTAGTTAAAATTTAAATGCATTAAGCAAAAGCGGTTATTATTTTGCAGTATTTTTGGAATTAAGCAATTATTGTTTTTGAATATTTTAATTGCATTTGTGTGATGCAATACTAATTTAGCTGTAGTAATAATTTTGTTTGATGTTAACGATAGTTATTTAACCGCATTATGAAAATATAATTGAAAAATGAATTTTGATTTTTGATAGCTTGAGATGATTAAATAATGACTTCACATAATTAATGCTTGATTCAACCGTGCAGCTCAGCGTTTAATACATTGCTTCCAGGTTTGATGACATAATTTGGCTAAGTTTACTCAATTTTGTTTACAATTACGATGATCAATAATACAATAAGCATATAAGTTGTTGTATTCGGGCTTAAGGTAGATGCACAGTTTAAGTGTTAGGTCAAAACATGCGTTGTAGTGAGAATAATGTTGATAACCACCTAAAATAGTTTATTTTTATTTTTTGCAGTAAATTCTAAAATCACTTGCACTACCACCGTCGGAAAACTTCTAGAAAACAATTGATGAATGTATCTTTGTATAGATGATTATTAGATATAGTTAATAGGTCAGACGAGCAGTGAGAGAATTTAGTAATAATACTGCATCAATGACACTTTTGCCTTTTTTGGCTGCAGATACAAATACCTTCAATGGTTAAAATAATTGACTGATGTAATGCATCTATTAAGGCCAAGAAAACATCACCTATTTGCGCTCAAGCCAATATCATACACGCGTTGCTAGCAGTTATTTCTGAGGCTAAAAAATGAATGGACTTCTCACAATTGTTCTCTTCTGTATGTTTTGGATATTTTCAAATATTGGTTACTGCGACCAGCTGTATGCCGTGTTTTGTACCCTACATCGACATAGATCAGATTCGGTAAACAATAGTAATTTATATTGGAACCCATGTTATTTTCTTATTGTATCATCATTTCTATTTCAATTGAATCTTCTGTTTTACTACTTTTCCCCTGTACTACATCTGTTGCTTTTTTCTTTTTTCTTCTGCTCCCTTTTTTCAGCTGTTGACAAATACTTTTCCCGACTGTTTACAAATTTCATCCTATTACTATATTTCTCCCCATTGCAAAAAACTTTTGTTACTCTTATTTAATTGAATCGAACTGCACTGTGTCTTTGTGTCTGCAGTTCACAGTGAATACTTCAACTATATCTATGCACATTGAAGTAGCTGTGTAATTGCAAAAGCAACAACATTGGCGTTATATGCCACAGTGAATATATCTATGCATTAGCGGATAAATTTTTAACACATTATCCTCTAAATAGTCTGTGAACTTTAACATATTCACTGTAATTGTTTTGTTCGATTTTAATTGTGATTATCAAACTCAAATATATCTATGTATTCTTTATCCTACCAAATTGTTATTCATGATGTAATACTATCGTTCAACAATGTTTTTTCATTACCACCGTATTAAATTTCTTATACATTTGGATATGACCTATGCAACAACAATATTTTTTCAACATCCGTGTGCGAAGCACGGGTTCGCACTAGTTTTAAAGGATACCACTGTACTTATTATCTATTTGAAATAAGAAGCGGTTACCAAAGGTTTCATATTCTTCCAAACACCAAACTCTAATTTTTAGATTCCTTTCTTTAAACTAATCGGAACCCATGAATGATGATTTGGAGTGCTATATAAAATTGGATTTTTAGTACTTGAATATGCTTCAATCTCAATCGTTTAGAGGGAGGGATCAGTTATGTTATTTATTGAAATTGATTTTTGTTATACCTGATTTCATCATTGACAAAAAATCAAGAAATAAAGTGTCAAATACCAATTTGACGACTTATACAATGTTTAGAGACACTTATCTCAAAGTTCAGTTGAAGATGACTCTCATAAAAGCTTAAGAAAATTTTGATGGTGGATTAGGTCAATCTCTTCAATATTAATTTTGTGCTTTTCTTCAGATGAATATTTAACCATTCTAATACCATTTAGTCAATGAATTGTTGCATTTACTTGATTAAAACCAATAGGCTTTATTTGTTTTCATTTTTGTTCATTTTTTTGTTTATTTATTTTATTTCTAAATTCATTTCTTGGAGAAGGTATTATATAATAATAAATTCCATTTTCAGAATTTTCTTCTCTATGAAGATGAACAATATTTTCATATTATTCATTATTTAAGTTAAATTGACACTTAATATTGTCGGGACTAACAAGCTTATTTTTATCTATGTTAAAATTTATTGAACATAGTTCTATCATTAGTTTTGAAGACCTATGTTTTTACCATGCTCTTAGATGTATATTAAAATCATACTTTTTATTCTTAGTTAGTTTTGACCATAATATCTATGGTTAGACATAATACCCTATTATGTTGTCAAGCATACCATGGTTTTCAAGCAGCATTAGACTTCGAATCTACAATCACAAGCCTACACTACCACTTTACAAAATTAGAGCACATCATTAGTTCGTTTCCTACTTCATGTGTAACAACCAAGAATAAAAGATACAAGTTGATAAAGATCTTAAGAACTTAATATTTCATAGATTCATGAACCATAATAAAACCATGTCTAAGTGAATAATTTAAGCTATCATAATTAAAAAAGATAGATTATTGAAGAAAAATATACCTCGTTGGCTTTGATACCAAATAGATAAGAGTGTTGCAACTCAAATTCAAAGTTCAAACTTACAAGAGTACAACAATATAGAAATTTACGTTTCTCCCCTTAATTTGAATGACTATGGTTTCTAACTCCTCCTTTTCCTCAATGCCATTCGACATACATATTGAAAACACAAAATACAAAACTCGTTTCAAGCTAAATACTACCTTAACCATTCAAAAATGGAGGGGTTTTTGAAACGAAAAATATTATGTGAAACATAAAATCTTCTGTGAATTATTCTTCTGCCCCATTTCCTCGTTCTGTTCAAATGTCTTCTCTCACCATTAATATTTCAAAAAGGTTTTGAATACGATCTCGATTATTATACAAACCCCAAATTGGTTGGAATATTTATACATACGATAATTGTTTATGTTAAGTTTTCCGTGGTGTCTTACTCATGGTCAAAGATGCTAGTAAACCAATAAATTCCAATGTTGTACCTGATGAGAATAGATATGATATACATCATTACCTCTTCTTTCAAAATGTTGTTGGAACTATATACAAAACACACATTACTAAGGTTCCACAAGATAATTGAGTCTCTTTTATAGATAGAATTAAATTTTCAACCCAAAATATTCCAATCATTATTAATTTTGATTGGACATTAAGTTTCGTAATGACATATTGGGATGGCTCTACCCATGATGGTAGACTGCTAAATTGTGTTACTGAATAAGGTGAAACTTTTTTACGTCCTTTACATAGCAATTATAATCTTTTAAATTTATGTTACAAGATTAGAAATGGTTATTTACCACTGTATCTATAACAATTCATACCTTAATGTGCCTAAATTTCGACAAAAATCAAAACCCAAGTCTATCAAATCATAGATCATTGGATTTGGTACCTGCAAATAATCATGAGCATTTACCAAAGATTGATAGAAATCTAAAACACACAACGGAAACAATTATAGGATAAGAATACTGATTATGACTGCTACCTTAGAATTTGTAACAGCCCGCATTCCCATACCCCTTGAATCGACACTATTCTCCAACATATCGACTCAAAGTGAACAGAAATACGAACCATTAGGATTAAAGAAGAGAGAGGTAGAAGAAGAAAATAGAAAATAAACATCAGAATCTCACATCGCAGTGGAATAAAATATAATAGATAATATCTGATCTTTACAGAAAGAAACTATATCTGCTTATGCATACATCATCAGAATACAACATTAGAGTACAATACAATCAACATCTCAATTCAGGACAGTTATAATAACTTGTCCCACACAGAATACACAACATACACAACACGGCGAAATATACATCATATACGTGTGATACGTCTCGCCATCCAACTCGTCTCCTGAGCTCCACAGCAACATATCCTATATCTGTAATACTCGGTCTGACCCGAGCATTATAATAAAATAACACCCGAGTCAGTCTGGAAAACCAGCGTGAGAAAACACACTCAATTGGATTATTAAAGTTTTCCAAACCCTTTGAAATCGAAAGCATCTCGTAAGACCACGCCACAAATAAACATGTCGGGTTTTTACCTTACGATTGCCAAAACACTTTTTATCAAATCCTCTAATATTATAATAGTGTCTATATACAAATACTTATTAAAATAGCTAAAATTGTTACATCTATTAAATTCCAGCTAATAGGTATACAAACAAAACCGTAAAGGCACGTAGGGAGAATGGATTTCCAACTAATGACTAGGCACTGGGGTACCACCTGTCACAGTACCTGGTCTAGATCAGCGTACCGAGGACCACGCCCGATTCCCTGCAACACAAGACCGAAACTACCCCTTACTGGATAATTCCGAGTAAGATCACCCCACGGTTGGGATCAGCAACCGCACCACTAAGCCGAATATAAAAAGGGACATCTAGACATGGATGACCTCACCCTAATGGGTGCGACCCACATAGCCTTGCTGCATAACCCCTGATTTTTAGTCATTCCCGATTGATGAGGCTTGAGGCTAAGCGTTACCTTTATAGAACATATCCCTTAGAATGCCCATCGTCCACCTGACGATGTTCCGAAAGCATTCATCCATACAAGTCCGTCCCGGGTTCGAACGGAACCGAAGGCACTATTCCTACTACATCCATTTTGGAATCACCCTCAGGATTAGTAGCGATTAGCCCTTGCACTTCACTGTACCATCTTCGATTCAAACTCGTTTCCCCACGAAACGTACAAACTGGATCGAAGTGGTTTTCGAAAAATTAATCCCGATCCCGGTCTCTTCGAAACGATCAGCGCTTTGGCCAATATTGGTAGTCGGTTATTTAACTATCAATTAACATTCATAACAATCATCAAGCCATAATAATTTCTACCAAATTATTTATTTTTAAATACCTTTGCAAGATATTTTCCCATATTTCAATCCTTTGAAATTAGTTTCAAATCACCTTTCTCTCTCTCTCTCTCGTGGAAATAAATTTCCACCCAAATGTTTTATTTCCACTGGAAACCGCCAAGTCCTAAATACTTAAGATTTTAAAAATAATTTAAAACACTTTGTTATAAAATATACTTTAAAGCATTTACATTAAAAACTACTTTAATACTTTATTTAAAAATATATACTTTAAGAATATTTAAAATAAAGCTACTTAATAAAATATGAAACTAGATTTTTATCCTTTAAAACATAATACCAAGTCATCTTTAAATAATTACTACTAAAATAAATTTGAAAAATACTTGCTTTAAAATTTAAACATTTAATAATAAATTTTCTAAACATGCTTTTTTTAAAACAACATTAAAACTTTTAACTTATATTTTAAAATTTGCTTTGAAAACGTACTTGGCTATCTAGGGAAATACGCTTCTCTTCCACAACTTTTTAAAAATAAATCACTATTTATTTTTAAACAAATTTACCCATTCCTTTAATAAATTCCCACCGTGAATTTATTCTTCCAAATATCCACTGATATATTCCTTCACTTTTATAAACCCAGTTTATAAATTCCAAAATCTCACTTCTCATTTAAATTACAATTCCAAACACTTAAATCAATTTACATTTGATTTCCAATTTACTTCACTGTGAAATAAATTTCCTTATTTACTCCATTTATTTCAAAATCCATTAACTTTCAAATTTTATTTCTTTATTATGATTTAAAATCTTTTTAACTAAAAATACCAATTTCAGATTTTCCAAATTCCTTCTTTATTCTTTTAAATAAATTCAAACCTTGAATTTAAAATAAATTCTTTATTTCTTTAAAATAATAATGCTTGAGTTTTAAAATTCATTATTTCTCGGTTATTTCAAAATTCCCTTTACATACTCGGAATTTTATTCACTAGAATTTAAAAATCTCTTTTATTCTTTCCAATTTATTCCTGAATTTATTCAAATTCTCTATCATTATCTACTTAGAAATCTTCCCTTATATTTTCTTTCCAAAATTTCGATATATATATTTTTGGTAACCCAGTATACCCAAATATATTCAATTAACCCGTTGCATCCAACATTCCAATCATCAATATAATTCATCATAGGGTGTCAAATAATCATAACAGAGAATATCAAACATTCTAAATAAATTTTAAGGAATCCAGTTGGATCCTTCCAACCTGTTTCCCTGCATCCACAAATGTTAGCACAATACCAATTCCACTTCGAGGTGGAATATCGTGGTATATGGGTTTAAATAAAATATCATCCGCTATTATGCGGCGCATAGGGTCTCATCCGCTATATAATGCGGGAAATCAATCACTCCAATATATATATATATATATACTACTATATATAATATATCACATCCAATCAATTTCAAACAATCTTTCATTCAATTTAAATTTAACTATTTAAATTTAAATAACCCAGATGAGTGAGATTAACTCACCTTTGACTTTTAAATTTGCAATCCGATCCATCTCGACTATTTCTCCACAATTATGGACCTTGTAACAAACATTATACGTTTTATTAACATTTGAACTAATCGAATGATAAATTATCATTTAATAAATTTAACTCTACCAATTTCCCTATAATAAATATATTTTCCCTAACCAAATCTTAAATTTATTAACAGGGTGTTTATATACATATCCTAATTACCCTTGTTCATATTTTAAAATTAACCCGTAAGCTAAATATATATATTTGAAACAATCATATATATATATACCTCTCTATATATTTTTATATCCTTTCCTAATCTATATATTTTTATTAAATTAAAACATAACTGTTTTGATCTTACTGTTAAACCAAAATTCCATCTCTATAAAATTTCAAATCTGTATGTGTATATATTATTAAGTTAAATTGAAATAGATGATATACCACACTGCCTCCAGCGAAACAGCGAACTCGCACCCTGCTCGACTACACCTTTCGACCACGCGCTCGCGAGCACCAATCCTCAGCGCCAATGCCTAGCTACGACTTCGAGCCTACGCCCATCCTCCTCGCAACTCCGCTCGCCGATCGAAACGCCCATTCCAGTCTGCGACCTCCCACTTCCACCGTGGATGACGATCGCATGCTATCGAAGCTCTAGCTTCTCCAAATACTGACGAATACTAGCAAGGGGCGGCGACCTCGAACTTGAGATGTAAATCGTGATTTGAAATCGCGCCCAAAATATTTTTTCTTCTTTTTGAAACGGTCGGCTATTTATTTTCGTTTGAACGAAAATTGATTTTCATGAAATTTTGGGTTCGACTTTGTTTTTAATTCGAAGGGAAGTGATTGTGGTTTATGTGGAGCGAATTCGATTTCCAATAAGTGGGGGCTCGGCTTTGATTTTGTATTGAAAATAGGGAGCTACCATCAATTTTTCTTCCCTTGTTCGTTCCCTTTGAATGTGAATGAAGGCTCGGCTGATAAAAAGATGAAGAAAGAGGGGTAACGTGTGTGAATAGGCTTGCGTGTTAGAACCAACGTGCTACAGTGATTTCTGAAAAGAAGGGAAAAAGTTTTGATGTGAGAGGATTTTGAAAGATCAGTATTTTATATTTAAACTTAAATTTGAATCGTCTCAAAATCACCACTTAAAATTTTGACTTCCTATCGAGGCATGCCGCTAGGCGCCTATAATGTTATGCCCCTATTCTGAAGGCAATGGAAAAGGTTTTGAGTCCAAATTCGATCGTATGGAGAAGATAGCTTTTTGGACCCAGTTATTAAATTGAATTCGATATAAATTTCAACGCGTTTATATATCGTACGCTCACACAACAAATCCAATCACTACGAAATTTGAAATCCGATAATAATACAATATTATGGATCTAATGGAATTGGTTTCGTCAAATTCCGAGACTACGCCTCGGAAGGCTATTTTTAAATATCAATTTAAACGATAAAATTTTAAAACTGAACAAAACACTTTTAAATTCAATTTTAAAAGTTCCATCACCTTCAGTATTACCAATGTAAATTTTCCAAGCCCTCAAATTATATTTAACAGGCTTAAACTTTCAGATTCAACCATTTACCCAATTTCCAATTATTTAATTAAACAATTAAGTCACTCAATAAATAGTGGCATTTGAAATTCATGTTAGAAATTAACATTTAAATATTTAAAATCAGTTAAATATTCCAATTTCATATATTTTAAAATTACGGGTCGTCACAGAATTAATGGTATTCCTTAGACAACGGACTGTCACATCAACATCGAGCATGAGAGAAAAAAAGACTTCTCCAACAACTAAATACATCCAGCTCCAGTGACATGTTCCTCTAAATCTATCATGTGGTTTGTAATGATGAGGGGGTCAGAACAACGTTCTAGTAATTAAAAAATCTATAAACTGACCATAACATAAATTTATACGATTGGTTTCCATTTAATTGTTACGTCTATTAAGGTTAGCAATTCTAATATAAACTTGCATTGGACACATGATTACTTACCTACTCATTCCCAAGGTACAAAATATTGACTAAGCTTTATCAACCACCCAATAATTTCATACCCATTAGCCACTTAATACTTCTAAATATGAAGCGGGGTTCTACTATCGCCACATAATAATTTTAAAGGAGAAATATGAAGACTCTGCCATTTAAGACCTCAATAGAGGTAAACTCCGTCATTTAAGACCTATTTCCATGGCGAACTTCTAGCGTCGTCATTATTGGTCTATTGGTCCTAGCTACAGAGACCTTTGACCACTATATATGGTCTTATAATTTATAATAGTCATACCACCAGCGCATATATCATTATTAAAGTCTTAGCAATGTGAGAGACTATACCCAAGCCACTTAATACCTCATTAACAAGAACTAGGCAAGCCTCTGACCATTTAACACCTATTTATAGGTAGGCCTTTGCCATTTAATACCTAACCCTAAGGCGGGTTCCTCACTGTACTATCTAGTTGACATTGCTTTGAAATCTCTTTGTACCGCTTAGTACTTCTTTTATAGGAGAGAGGTGAATCCTAGATTAGTCACTTAGTACCTCAAACCCGAAGCGAACCCTTCCCAAGATATCCATCATCACTCTTAATTATAAATACGGAATCTCATTATGTTACTTTTTTCGGTAGGGTGGCGAGCCCTACAATAGTCACTTAATACCTCTACACTGAAGTGAACCTTTTTGAAGACATCCTTATTTATTTGGAATCTCATTAGGTAACTTAATACTTCCTTTTAGTAAAGAGGCGGACCCTATAACCACTTAATACCTCGAACCAGAAGCGCAGCCTTATGGAGATATCCCTCACCGCTCCTAATTCCAAATTTTGACCATTTAATACTTTTTAATTAAGAAAGTTGGTCCAGTCTCTCATGCCATCACAGATCCCAGGATTAGTGATATTTCATATCAGTAGTAAGTGCACTCAGCTGTTGGTAGCCTCAAAGTGAAGAGCAATCTTCCATCGAATGACTTACCGACCTCGCATCACTAACCTACCAAGTCTAATTAACCATCTTAAGTATTTGCTTATATTATCTTAGGTAAGCGTCGGACTTAGCTTACCAATTCCCTTTTTATATAAGGCGATAAGATTTACCTTAAATACTTACCTACCTATAAATCTTTTTTTATGCTCATAAATGTCAATTTGTACATAAAGTCATAACAGACATTTCCTAAGATATTTATCTATGGTTACTAATTTTAAATTAGTAACCTTTTATATCTGTTCCATTTTTATCAGTCCATTTTTATCATTTTGTCCCTATTAATTATAACTCTCAAATTTATTTCCATTGATTGCCCATTAATCAAAGTTACAGTCTTTAATTTCCATACTAACCGGTTGTAACCCCTAATCTAATCCTATCATTGTTTCCCAGTAATTGCCCATTAATCGAGGTTACAATCTTTTATTTCCTATTAATTATTGGCAATTCCTAATTTATTGCTTATTAATAGGAATTACTACATTTCCTAATTCTAATTATTCGCTTCCCTAAATATAATAACAACTAACAAACGTTACGCATAAATAACGCACGAATAAACGTTGTTCTTCTTTATTAACGCTATAAATACGTATAAACTACCTAATAAACTACTTATTCTATCCAAATATATTATACTCATCACTATTTAACTAGAACATGTTTTCATATTTAATATGCTAGAATTAGATTCCTTAAGAAGATTTTCTGCTATGATTTCCATAAATTAGTTTAATACAAAAAGGAAAGATTAACTCCGTTTGAAATTACAAGAAATGGGTAATATCTTTTTATTTGGAATAAACAGTGTAAACTACGGAGAATAATTATATACTTTACACATCTCTTTCCATTTTGTTTGTGGGTATTCATTGTCAAATCAAATGTCCTCCATTTGAATGAAGGTTGAAAAAGTAAACAAATTTATAAAAATCAAACGGGTGTTCTTCTCATAGATTAAACTATGGAAAATCTACAATATAGCACAAATTGGGCGATAATCCAAAAATCATATTTTACACCCAAGTACAGATCTGGAATAAAAATATACAACATTCAAATTCTAAAAATCTTCGGAACTAATTTCCAGATCTAGGTGTAAACATATTTCAAATTAGATCTAAAACAAGAATATGTAGACACTAGTTTTCTACATTGATTTAAGAATACAGTTCACAAATTACAAACAATATATAAAATTTCTCACTCACCTTTTAAAAGCGATCCAAATCTCCAAAACTGAAGTAGAAGCTTAAATTCATCTCCAAATCCTTTTTAATCCATGAAATATGTATAAAAATAGAATATACATATATTAGAATTACATATCTGAGAAGAGATTTGAGATTGGAAGAGAAAATAGATAAAATATATATAAATTACCTCAAATACGCGTATAGTTGATTCTCTTCTCTTCTCCTTTTTATTAGATTTTTATTTTTCTCCAATTTGTATGAATATATATCTAAATATCTTATTTTTATAATTTAGAAAGAATGTGGAGAAGATGAAAAGCTAGAGCTTTGCTGCTGCATCCAGAATAATATGAGAAGAGAATGGAGGGTTAGGCCTGAATTTATAGACGTAAGAATCAACCAGAACCATTAGATCGAAATATATTAAACCCGGGCCGTTAGGCTTAGGCCAACCCTAGCTGCCAGACATGGAGCGGTCGACTGCCCCCTAACTAGAGGTCGACCGCTCATAGTGGTGGGTCGACCTGTGGGCCCGGGTTAATTAGTATAAAATATTAATTTTCATATTCGAATTATTTATGTTCCGAATTCGTTTTTCGTCCGTAACTTCTTCGTTTGGACTCCGACCGCAAAACTCCAAATATGAAAGTTGCTCAGAGTTTCATCACGAACGCAATGATGCAAGTTTTATAGTCAAATTCCATCATTTGCATATATTCCATTTTTGGAGCCTAATTAATTAACTAATTAATTAAATAACTAACATCAAATTACGGGGTGTTACATTCTTCCACCCTAAAAAGATTTCGTCTCCAAAATTTCACCAACGACTAAGTCATGATTTTGAATTCTAATTATCCAAAACTACACAACCAATGAATGTACAATCAATTTTGCAACTAACATGCGCAAGTGCATAGTGTATTACCGTATCACTACGTAGAAATATGTATGCAGAATGATTCTAAATCGGATCCTCCTATATAAATGCATTTCTTTGAAAACATTTTTGAAAAATATGATGCAAACAAGCTATATATACTGGCAGTTCTATACATATGCAGCTTTTTGAAAAAAACTTTTTAACCAAAACGCTTATACTCCTACGAATAGAAGTATGAAGCAATCTATTTTGCATCCAATTTCTACCATCCATAAATCTAACGCGTCGAAAAATCGCTTCCTAAACTTTACTCTTATGCCGAAAAAAGGAATTTAGGTGGAGAATTTAACATTCTTACCACTCTATAATCTTCCTATTCCCATAATACAATGGAAATTTCCTCGCTGCCCCGGATTTACTTCATATTTTCCACGCATAAGAAGGCTTATTTTCAAGCTCTAAAACGGAATTAAGTCTAAAAATAGACTCGCCCGCGTTGTCGACAAGGTAGGAAAACAGAAATTCTAAGGCTAAAACAGCTTTTCCCTTATCACCGCTTGCATTTATCGCATCGTCGATCCTAATGCACTGCTAAATCCGCAAATTCTAACTCTATTTGCCTTCCCTACACTTAACATGTGGCCTTCAAAATCAAATATTTCACAAAAATCTTTCTCAGCTTTCAAATTTGTACGTCATTTGAAAATAGAATTTCAAAATATTTAGATGCACATTTTCCCTTGAAATTAAATTTTTGGACAAAAACTCTAATAATAATTTAAGAGCCAAAAATAACTAAAACCTAAAACTATTTTTTTTTCGAAAGAGAAACTTTTCAAATCAAGGGAAACTTTTCAAAATATTTTGCTCTCAAAATTTTTGATAAATCAAGCCACAATTTCAGCATAGTTAGAAGTTAGTTATGCGCTAAACGCATAAGCCAAATTCTAAAATTCTACAACTAACGTTTACCCATAAAACTTGACATTTTATTTAATAATGTCATTATGCCCAATTATTTAAAAAAATTAGCTTTTAAGTAACATGAGCAATGACCCATGACACCGAAACAACTTTATCATGTCCTTTGCTAAAGTTTTCCAATTATTCTAAATTTTCAGTCTTATATTGCAGTTACTATCAGTTAAGTGTCTTTTATGAGATTTCCATATTTATACTGCTTCTTCACTATGCATATATAAGAGTGGTTTGTATGTCCAGAAATAATAACACAGTAAATAAATAGGAACTCATAATATCATGTGTTCCTTTTGCAAGAGACAACTAATAGCTACAACTCAAACAACCTAAAAGAAAAGAACAAATGTTGGAAGGAAAAAGACAACAACACCATAAATCCTAAAATAATGCCTATAAACTACGAGATGCCTTGCTCCGCGGCTGGAGCTCGATCCATTGCTACGACCCTTGAATGGTCGTAGCATGACGGTTTGGTAGAACATCCATGGAGAGGCAGTTTGGTAGAAGGTTTCTTATGTATTTTTATGCTACCCTTGAATGGTCGTAGCTGTGTGTTCTATGCAATATTGATTATTTTTCAATTATACGCAATTTCATCATTTTTTCCTTGATTGTTATGCAATAATGTGTTGTTTGAATAAATGTAGATAGTAAATTTGGAAGATTGAACTAAACAGAAATAATTGCATGAAACAACGCAATTTTTTTTATTAAAGTTGCTGAAATATCGGCAATTTCAAGAAAAATTGCATAATTTCCTGAAGTGCGAATTTTGTTGTTTTTTAGGTTTTAATGAATTTTTTTCTGTTTTTCTTGCATTGATATGAAGATGATTATATGTTGAAATAAGTTTTGAAGTTTGGCAATTTTTTACGATGTTTTTTGCTGTTTTTTTGTTGATTTTCGAAAAACAGGGACCTAATTTATAAAGTTTTAAGACAGGGACTTTTCGTGTATTTTGAAACCTACCAGGGACCTATGCCAAAAGTACCCAAATTATTATTTAATTCTGAAATTAGTGGCAGCACTTTTCTGAAAAATATTTTTTAACCAACAAAAATTTGATAAACAAAGGCAGGTTAGTTGAAAAGTTATCTCTTTTAAGTTAAAAACAAGAAAATCATGCTTTTAACATGTTTCAGCCATTTTAGGCATCAAATCTTCCAACCCAGACCTTTCGACAAAGTCGAAAGGTTATAGCTTTCGACAAGGTCAAAGTTCAATGCATATGGCAACAAGTTATTTTGTACGTAATGAATTGAACAAGGTCGAAGGGTACTTAATCGATAGGTTGGTTGCCAAAGAGGTTGGGGTATGTTTGTTTTATAAACCAACAGCTTACACCCGCTTGCTTTTGAAAAGGAGCTTTCGACTTGGTTACTTTCGACCAGGTCAATTATTTAAAATAAAGGTTTTAAACCTTTAAACAAAGTCGAAAGGTTACTACCGCTTTATCATTGTTTTGTTTTGAACCTTCCAACAAAGTTGAAAGGTTTGCTTGTTTTTAAAAACAAGCCGCTTCTCCATGCTTTCGAAAGAAAGCTTTCGACTTAGATGTTTTACCCTTGTTTTTAATTGAAGAATAACCTAAGCTTTCGAAGGAGTTTTTCTAAAGGCAGAGGCCTATTGTTTTAAATGATATGTTTTAAAGCTTTCGAAGTAGAGCTTTCGACAAAGTCGAAAGGTTGCTTCCATTGATTTTGAAAGGTTTGAGTTCAATGATTTCGAAAGGTTTTAGTTCAATGGTTTCGAAAGGTTTGAGTTCAATGATTTCGAAAGGTTTTAGTTCAATGGTTTCTAAAGGTTTGAGTTCAATGATTTCGAAAGATTTTAGTTCAATGGTTTCGAAAGGTTTGAGTTCAATGATTTCGAAAGGTTTTAGTTCAATGGTTTTGAAAGGTTTGAGTTCAATGATTTCGAAAGGTTTTAGTTCAATAGTTTTGAAAGGTTTGAGTTCAATGATTTCGAAAGGTTTTAGTTCAATAGTCTCGAAAGGTTTGAGTTCAATGGTTTTGAAAAGTTTTAGTTCAATGGTTTCGAAAGGTTTGAGTTTAATGATTTCAGAAGGTTTGCTTTGAATGGTTTTGGAAGGTTTAAATGGAAGGTTTTCCAAAGGTTTTCTAAGGCAATGTTTTAAGTTTTTTTTAAAGTTGGATGTCTAGGGTTTTATTGCTTTCAAAAGGAATGATTTCAATAGTTTCGAAAGGTTTGATGTTTGGTTTTGAAAGGTAAGGTTTTGGCCTTTTGGCTTAGAAAATTTAAGGGTTTCACTTGGTTTTGAAATAGATGTTTTCAAAAGTTCAGAAAGAGGTACTTTCAAATGTTTAAATGTTTTCATCAACTAAGGTTTGAATAAAGAAGATATATATAACATGGTAATGTGATTTTGAGTAAAGCATAAAGATTATATATTTTCCTTATTTGAGTTTGATTTAAAGGTTTTAAATCATTTTGAAAATGTTTTAAAGGAAAATTATGGAGGGGATCCTTAAGTGAAAATGACTCAGATATTAGAATACCAGATGAGACTAATATGGGGTCGCACCCTATATATTAGCTATTAAACCCAGCTAATTGTTGTCCAAAATCCCAGTGTGTAGGGCTTGGTTAGAGGTAGATTAAAATTATGATTACACACAGAAAGGAATATATATATATATATATATTTTTGTATACAGATAGGTTATTGGTGAGCCCGCAAAACCGTTAGGATCAGAAAGACCTAGTAGATGATTAAGCTAGGTACAGACCATCCAGAAGCGAAGTATTTAACTGATAGTTAAGGACAGATAGTCCAAAAGATGTGTGTCTAACAGATGTTAGATAATTTTGATATGTTGTTTGGTAGGCCCGAGTCAGCCAAAGGTTAAAAGTTAGCCAAACAAAACTTTTGTGTTTGAACAGATAGTTCATTTATTACCTGATAGTTATGTATGTTTACATAATGATGCTTTCAGTATTTAACCAGTTTTGGTTGCAGGAAAAGGTTTTGCAAAGGTATGTTTTAAAAGGATGTTAGTGAGGGGAAACCCGTTCCGCTAAGCGGCGTGGTCTCACTTAACATATTTAGCAGGGATGTATAATATTATTCACACCAGGCTTTATGTCTGACTCGAAATTTATGTTTTCCCCTTAAACTCTCCGGTGCTCAAAATTGATTTGAGTAGGCTGAGGGATTAAGGATTTTTCAGGTTTTGGTAGGATGATGAATAAAGCTACCGAAGGCATGCAGGAGGCAAACAGATAGCTATTCAGGAGTTGCAGTTTTATGCTTTGTTGTATTTCTGTTGTGTTTTTATTAAGTCTATTATGACTATATGACTCTGATCATCCAAGGGGGTATCTTCATATACCGCTCTTAGCGTATTTTGTAATAAGTATATTTTATCTGTGCCTGGGAGCGTATTGGGATTATGTAAGATGAACATGGAATCATCTGTTTTAAATGTAATGAAGAAAAGTTGTTTTGGAAATCTGTGTTTTATTTCATATTCAAGTGCTTCTGATATTATAGATACCACTAACATAGCCATATTTAGTCGTCGGAAGCTAATACTATAGATGACTGCAGCATCTGTAGCGCTTAGTTTTGGGCATCTAGATAGGGGATGTTACATCTTGGTTTCAGAGCTTGGTTTATGAAATACTTTAACTAAAAAATGGTTTTTGAAAAACATAATCCTTAGTGATTAGAGTTAAGATCGAGGTATGGGATAACGCTATAGTAACGTACTTGTATTTGCTATATATAAGTATACGCTATATCTCTAGACTCCTATCTTAGTTAGGTTATTCATCTGTATCTCACGAAGCTTGACTGCAGATATGGAAGTAAAAAGAGACAGAGTTAATCTTGGAGGAGAGAGCACCACCACTAATGGAAATGCCCAACCCAATGCTAGAAGAGGTCCAGGTCAAGCTCAAGCTGAAAATGTCGGTACTGGGATTTCCCAAGTGGATATAGGAGCCATGTATCAGTTTTTCGTAAACATGATGCAAGATGGAATTGCAGCTGGAGTTGTCGGAGGGAATGCTACTGGAGGAGGAGTTTAGGATGCTCTGATGGTTAACCACTATGCTAATCTAAGCAGAGACTATATTAGGCTTGGAGGGAAGTCGTTCATTGGAACTAAAGATGCACTGACTTAGGATTGAATAATGAGCATAAGAGGAGACTAGCTTCAAGACAACTTCAGGGAGCTGCTCTATTTTGGTGGAATGTTGTTGTAGCTGGTGTTGATGAGGAAACCATGACTTGGGCGGAGTTTAAGAGAAGGTTTCAAGAAAGGTTAATGTCGGTGTTGGCGCAATCAGCATTGGTTAGGAAGTTTGTTGAACTAGAACAAGGAGAGATGTCAGTTCTAGAGTATGCTAGAAGATTTGAAGAGTTGCCCCGGTATGGGTATGCCATGATTGATATGGTGATAAAGAGAAATATGAAGTTTATAAGAGGTTTGAAGCCAGAGTTGGCAAGAGCTACCTTACCGCACTTAAGAGATCCCTGTGATGTAGTGGTAGAAATGGCGCTAAGGCAGGAAGAGGCATTAGCTTGTTTGGAGAAGAAGAAAGAGAAGGAATTCCAGGTAGGACAAGGCCATAAAAGAAAGTTTTTCCATAAGAAGAATGCTTAGAAGGGAGGAGCACAGAAGAAAGGAAAATCTGAGGTGGTATGTTATAAATGTGATAAAAAGGGACACTATGCTCATGAATGTCGGACTGGAAAAGGAAAAGGGAATGAAGCAATTGGAAAGAAGAACATCTGATGCTTTAATTGTGATCGAATTGGCCACTACAAGAATCAGTGCAAAGTGCCTGCAAAGGATGGAAAGGGCCAAGTGTATGCGGTGGAGCCTGTTGCTTCGAGACTAGGGGCACAGGAAAAAGGAAAGGCTGTTTTAGGAGGCTCACTACAGATTCACGGCATGTTTGCTAGCGTTCTGTTTGATACTGGTGCATCACATTCTTTTATTTCTCGATGTTTGGTAGATAGGCTTAACCTAGAACCCTCATATTTAGTTACTTCCTTAAGGGTTGCAAATCCGATAGGAGAGTATGCAACACTTAGGATGAGATGTGACCACTTAGAGTTTGATTTGCTAAGTTACACATTTTCTTGTAGTTTGCATGTATTTGACTTTGTTGAGTTCAGAATTATCCTTGGGATGAATTGGTTAAGTAAATATGATGCTAGGATATTTTGCCATGGTAGGAAAATATCACTTAGTCACCCTAGTTGCAGTGAGCGGATTGTTTAAACCGTAGAAAGCCCTAATTGCGAAGTGAATGCTTTATTGGGTGTTATGGAGATGGAAGATGAGTTAAGTCGAGTTTTCATGGTAATAGAATTCGCAGACGTGTTTGAGCCGGTAACTAGATTGCCACCGAAATGCGTTATTGAGTTTCAGATAGATTTGGTGCCTGGAGCAGAACCAGTAAGTAGGCCACCAAGTAGGATGACTCCCACCGAGATGAGAGAATTGAAGGTGCAGTTGGTGGATTTGGAATGCAAGAATTTTATCCGACCGAGTAGTTCACCTTGAGGTGCAGCGGTAGTATTTGCTAAGAAGCCGGACGGATCGTTAAGGCTATGTATCGACTATTGTAAGTTGAATGAGAAGACGACAGAGAATCGATTTCCATTGCCAAGAATTAACGATTTGTTCGACCAGTTGAGTGGAGCGAAGATATTTTCTTGGTTGGATTTGGCTACCGGGTTTCATCAGCTTAGAGTTGCAGAAGATAGTATACCGTTGATGGAGTTTAGGACCAGTTATGGATCGTACAAATGGTTAGTTATGCTGTTCGGACTAACTAATTTTCCAGCATTCTTTGTAGATCTGATGAACCGAATCTTCAAACAACACTTGGATAGATTCGTGTTGGTGTTCATAGATGATATTATGATATACTCTAAGGATGAGATGGAGCATGAAGTTCATCTCAGAGTAGTACTTGAGACCTTGAGGCAGCATCAGCTGAAGGCGAAGTTTTCGAAGTGCCACTTATGGAAGAAGAAAGTTAAGTTTCTTGGTCATGTAGTCTTGGAGAGAGGATTGGCAGTGGATCCGACTAAGATCGAGGCAGTGAATGGTTGGAAAAGGCCAGAAGCCGTGACTGAGATAAGAAGCTTTCTTGGACTAGCCGGGTATTATAGAAGGTTTATAAAGGGTTTTTCGCGAATAGTGGCACTGATGACTATGCTTACACGAAAAGATGTAAAGTTTGTATGGACTGATAAGTGTGAGGAAGCATTCTAGATCTTGAAACCTTATTGACCCATGCACTGGCGTTGGTGGTTCTGGAGGGGAATCAGGATTTAGTTGTTTACACTGATGCATGTGGAACTGGATTAGGAGCTGTGTTGATTCAAAGAGGTAAAGTGATTGCTTATGCTTCTAGACGGCTCAAACCACATGAAGTTAGGTATCCAACGCATGATTTGGAGTTAGCTGCCGTTATATTTGCTTTGAAGGTATGGAGGCATTATCTTTTGGGAGAGCGATTTGAGCTTTATACGGATCATAAGTCGCCGAAGTACTTGTTCTCTCAAAAGGATCTAAACATGAGACAGCAAAGATGGTTGGAGTTTATTACTGCTTATGAGTTTGGAATTGAATACACACCCGGAAAAGGAAACAAGGTAGCAGATGCACTTAGCAGGAAACATCAGAATGCAGTATTGGCTATGATTACTGAGTGGAAAAATTTGGAAGCATTATCAGCTTGTAGAGTGTAGTTGAGATCTGAGGCAGGTTCTAGTGCAAGAAGTACTGTATTGTCTTGTTTAGAAGTTCGACTAGTGACGATTGAGAAGATAGCTTCTAAACAGGAGGAAGATCCAGTTTTGGCTGAACGGATCAGAAAGTTAAGGGAAGGAACAAAGAGCGATGACTTAAAGGATTTCAGTCTTAACCAGAAGGGATGGTTAAGAAAGAAAGGAAGGTTGTGTGTTCCGAATGTAGGGGACATGAGGAAAGAAGTTTTGGATGAATGCCACCGTTCGAAGTTCACTATCCATCCAGGAGGAACAAAGATGTATCAAGATATGAAGAGAAGTTTCTTATGGGAAGGTATGAAACGGGACATTGGTTTATGTGTTAAGTAGTGTTTGAATTGCCAGCAGGCAAAGGCTGAACACCAGAAACCAAGCGGATTGCTTCAACCATTGGATGTTCCGATGTGGAAGTGGGATTCTATCTCTATGGATTTTATTGATGGGTTGCCAAGATCTAATAGAGGGAATGAAAAGTATATGGGTCATAGTAGATAGTTTGACCAAGAGTGCCCATTTCATTCCCGTCGGGTCAAATAGGATGGCACCTAGTCTGGCGAAGTTGTTTATGAAGAATGCAGTTAGACTGCATGGAATTTCTAGTAGTATTGTCAATGATAGAGATTCGTTGTTTACTAGTGAGTTTTGGAAGAGTCTACAGAAAGCTTTAGGAACCAAGCTCAACATGAGTACCGCTTACCATCCACGGACTGATGGGCAAACGGAAAGAGTTAACAAAGTCTTGGAGGATTTGTTAAGAGCTTGTGTATTGGATTTTGGGGGATCATGGGTAGACCATCTTCATTTAGTCGAGTTCTCGTATAACAATAGTTATCAGACTAGTATTGGGATGGCACCGTTTGAAGCTTTGTATGGAAGACCATGCAAATCTCCCGTATGTTGGTTAGAGGTCGGGGATAGATTGGTTCTTGGTCCAGATTTGGTAAAGGAAGCCGTAGAAAAGATCGAGTTGATCCAAGCTAGGATGAAGGAAGCTCGATCTTGGCAGAAAAGTTATGCATATAGAAGGAGAAAAGATTTGGAATTCTTCGTTGGAGACTATATGTTCATTAAGGTTTCACCAATGAAAGGTGTTATCGGATTTGGTAAATCGGGAAAGTTAGCACCTAGATTCGTTGGACCTTTCCGTATTGTTGAGAGAATTGGGAAACTCGCATACAGAGTTGAGTTACCGAGTAGTTTGGCAGGAGTCCATGATATGTTTCATGTATCTCATCTAAGAAAGTGCATAAGGGATCCAGACACTACTATAGAGCCTACTAAGTTAGAAGATTTAGTAGTGGAACCAAATTTGACTATTGTTAAGAAGCCTGTCCGGAGTCAAGAGAGATGAGAAGCAATTGAGGAACAAGACAATTAGATTAGTGAAAGTCTAGTAGAGTGATGATAACAGAGACTGTACTTGGGAGACCGAGAGCAGGATTAAAGAGGCTTACCCTGATTTGTTTGATGGTATGTTTTACCTTTGATTGTTTTGTGTGTGCCTTATAGTAATTTCGAGGACGAAATTCTTTAAGGTGGAGAGTCTGTAACACCCCATATTTTTATAACATTATCTAAGATATTTAATTAGTTGAATTAAATAAAATAATGTGAAGATTAATAGGTTGAGATTTGATTAAATTAAGGGTAGCCGTGCTATGTTAATGTGTAAATTAAAATGAGAAAACATAAACTAATGTGTTAGGAAATGAGTAAGGGAATTATGGGAAATAAGAAAGGCTTATACCCTAAACCCTTAGGAATTGAAACTCACGTTCATTCTCATTTTTCCAAACTAAAAACTCTTAAGGCCGACCACCATTATTGTTCTCAAAGAAAGATTATTAAAGCTAGGATTCAAGAGAAGGAAGATAATCAACTAATTCAACATCAAATCTCACATCTTTTAATCTCAAAGCTAAGGTGAATAATTACTACATCCCATTTTCTTATGGTTTTCAGTTTCAAGATAGATCCGAAATGTTTTTGCAAGATTATGCCATGTTTTGATGATTAAAGTAATATATATAAAGCTTGTTGATGAATTATATACGTTCATGTTAGTTTTTATAATATGTTTGACATGAAAATCCTATTAGATGACTTCCAAATGCCTTGAAAATTTAAATATAGGTCAGCAATGATATTTATTAATTTTCTGAATTTATGTCGATTTTATATTAATTTTCTATTGAAAAAAAATGATTTATTGGGTTATAAATTATTTATGGCTAAAGTAATAACTATTTGGATTTTAAATTTTTATATGTTGGAAAACATATTAAAATAGTGTTATCCCGCCTTTTGGCAAGGCTGTGACACCAAGAACTTGACTAGAGACCGAAGACAGTTCGTCTAGAAAATTGATTACACGCAGGTTCACTATGGATATCGACGAATTTTGTACAAGTCCGGATCAAGCCAAAATTGATATGACATGACAACCTAAGCTATGAGAGTCAACGTTCCAAATCTCAAGTCAATCCGAGTTCGTATGCTCAAGTTGTGAACGATACAAAATTGGTTAAGAACAGCCTCCTTCGACTCGCTCCAGTTCGAATCCATAGGGAGTGCATACTTCGACTCGCTCCGTTCGCAACCAGCAGAAGCCAACTTCGACTTGCTTCCTTCGACTCGCTTCCTTCGACTCGCTTCGCAACCATCTGCAGTGATTGCTTCGACTCGCTTCGCAAATACTCAAAAGTGCTTACTTCGACTAGCTCCGTTCGCCTAGTTCGACTCGCTTCGCCTTCTCCGCTTCGACTCCAACACAGAATCACTCTTCGACTCGCTCCTCTACGACACCATCAGAGAACCATGCTCCGACTCGATCTACTTCACATCCACATAACAGAGTATGGCTATCGAGGCGAACAAAAGCATAGTCATCGATACGAACGAAGGGACCCGCATCGATACGAACTGGGATGATTCGTAACCGAGTCGAACAGAGCGAGTCGAACCAAACAGCCACCGAGAATCGCATTTCGTATCGACCATATCTCCTAATCTACAAGTCCAAATGCTATGAAATTTTCACAGAAGACTACGTGCATGCTAAAGAATGTCCACGCCAAATTTCGACTCCATTGGACGAAATCTTGAGCGAGTCGAAATCTGTTCGTGTCGATCACGGATTGGACCGAAACTTCACGGGCTTGGGCATGGTCACGTGCCAAAGAGGGTCTCCCGAGATCTGAGCGAAATATCAACCTCCTACACCTATAAATAGACCCCCAAAGCCAACAAAAAAGGGGTTCTTCTTCTTCTTTGAGATCTCCAACGCCCGGACTCCGCCAGATCCAGATCCAGACTCCATTGCTGCTACCACCAACGAGATTTACTGCTGCAAATCATAATCATCTGCTGTAACTTACTGAATTCACTTGTAATCTTCAAAGAAAGATCAATAAAGCTAACAAATTCAGAGTGGACGTAGGCAAGATCGCCGAACCACTATAAATCTTGTGTCTCTGTCTACTTCTTTCTATTTTAAGTTTATTATTCTTCATTTTTATCCTCTACAATACTTAGATCCGAGATCTGTGATTATATACTGCTAATTTGTGTTCAAACACTGGTGCTTTCACGATATTTGGGGTTTGTGACCATTTTTGGCGCAAACACTTTAGTGCTTTCACTGAGAAGAACTAGCACCCGCTATACCAGATTTAAAAGCTTGAAGAATTCAGATCTATAAGAGCTATGACAAGGCAATCAAATAGAAGACAAAGGCCAGAGAGAAGTCAGCATGAAGGGAGTCAAGACGCTTCCTCAGGTGCAAATCAGACATCAATCTTCATCACCAGGGATGAGATAGAGACAATGATGAAAAGACAAGAGGAAATGATCCAGAATTTGCTTCTTCAGATTGGGCAGCTTGGAGCGCAAAATAAAGGAGCAACCAGAGTTCAGAGCGGAGTAGGACCATCTGGCACAGCCCCAGAACTAGGGGGCAACAACCCAGAGCATGTTGGCCCAATCCTGGGGGGGAGTACCAGATGGAACTGCGCAACGCGACATTGACAGAGAAATGAATGCTCGGCCAGAAGAACAGATTCCAGGAATCCCCCGTGAACTTGGGGGGCAAATTGGAAACGACGAACAAGGACTACAACTTGGAGATAATGACAGATTGGCGGAGATGGTTAGATGAGCCATGAGAGGCGGACTAGTAAATAGAGATCTGGAGGACGTGAATAGGAATCCCTTTGCTCCTACAATCAGGCAAGCTAGGAATCCACCAGAATTCAAACTACCATCAATGGAAGTGTACGATGGAAGGACGGATCCAACAGTCCATCTGACGAGGTATATGAGGCACATGGAAGTGCTGGGGGCATCACAGGAAGTCATGGCCCGGTGCTTTCCATTGTATCTGACAGACATCACATCGCTATGGTTTAGACAGCTGGAGAGCGGTTCCATTGAAACATGGACCGATTTGACCGAAAGGTTCATGAGGCAGTTCAGGGTTCACATTTCAAGACCCAAGAATGTGATGAGTCTGGCAGCACTGAAGCAAAGAACCGGGGAGTCTTTGAGGAACTTTCTGACACGATTCAACGCAGCGGCAACATCAGTGGATCGACCTGATCCATCCATGGTTTTGATGGCAGCTGTATCTGGCATAGGTGATGGCACAGAGTTCAAGAATTCGTTAACAAGGGATCCCCCAATGAATCTAGGAGAATTTTGTCACGAGGCTGAAGGATTTTTGCGATTAGAGGATGCAAATGCTGAAAGAGAGGAAGGAGAAGGAACCGAGGTTTATGCAGTCAAAGGGGAGAATCCTCCTAGAACAGACTCAGGGACTGGTAAAGGGAAACGAAAGGCTGAGGATAATAGTGATGGACCGATGCGACAACGAAAGGAACCAAGATTCACCTCTTATACGGAGTTGAATGAGACTTTGGAGCGAATCTACCAAGACACTAGGGGGCAGATTCCCTATCGAAGGCCGATGAGAAGAGATCCAACCAACAATGAAAGAAGGTCCGACAAGTATTGCTTATTCCACGAGCTGAATGGTCATAACACGAATGACTGCAGACACTTGAAGGATGAGGTTGAGGGACATATCCGGAATGGTATGCTATCACAGTATGTAAGAAGGGGAACGACAACGGTGGAACGGGAGCGACCACCACCTGCATCTACTGGGGACGGCTCAGGATCGAGGCGTCAGCTTGTCATCAATTGATTGGGGTAATGATGAATAAGTAGCAAACTCCACACCAATGCGATTAAGTCATTTACAAATGTACAGAACCGCAAACGATCCTCAGGCATGCTCTGATACGACTACTAATCGCAACGGTGTGGGTGTTTGCACTTTGACGTCCTTGTTTTCCTTTTATTTTTCATTTCTAATATTTGAACCTGATTTTGTTGAACATTTCTGTTGAAAAACTCATTTTGAATAAAAGCATGCCATTTGTGATACCATGACGGCTAAGCCACTTACACATGTAAGGGATTGCGAACGGTCCTCAGGCATGCTCTGAGACGGCGATAAACCGCCACCACAACTCAGAGACTCACTCGAACGTGAAATCTGACGTTGTTAAAACTAAGTCCCCCCCGGGCACACAAAAATCGCCTCGAACGGTCACAATTCGCCTCGAACGGAACCCGACCGCGAACGGTCACAACTCGCCTCGAACGGCACCCGACCGCGAATGGTCACAACTAGCCTCGAACGGCACCCGACCGCGAACGGTCACAACTCGCCTCGAACGGCACCCGACCGCGAACGGTCACAACTCGCATCGAACGGCACCCGACCGCGAACGGTCACAACTCGCCTCGATCGGCACCCGACCGCGAACGATCACAACTCGCCTCGAACGGCACCCGACCGCGAACGGTCATAACTCGCCTCGAACGGCACCCGACCGCGAACGGTCACAACTCGCCTCGAACGACACTCGACCGTGAACGGTCACAACTCGACGCGAACGGCACCCGACCGCGAACGGTCACATATCACCTCGAATGACATACGATCCCGAACGATCGTCATTCGTGGTCAAATAAAACTATCAATTTCTTTGCAGGTCATCAATAGAATATGAACATCCAACTTATGGCATTACAAAACACACCTTCTTATCACAAGGCATGTTTTGGGGGGCAAATGTTATCCCGCCTTTTGGCAAGGCCGTGACACCAAGAACTTGACTAGAGACCGAAGACAGTTCGTCTAGAAAATCAATTACACGCAGGTTCACTATGGATATCGACGAATTTTGTCCGAGTCCGGATCGAGCCAAAATTGATATGCATGACAACCTAAGCTATGAGAGTCAACGTTCCAAATCTCAAGTCAATCCGAGTTCGTATGTTCAAGTTGTGAACCATACAAAATTGGTTAAGAACAGCCTCCTTCGACTCGCTCCAGTTCGAATCCATAGGGAGTGCATACTTCGACTCGCCCCGTTCGAAACCAGTAGAAGCCAACTTCGACTCGCTTCCTTAGACTCGCTTCGCAACCATTTGCAGTGATTGCTTCGACTCGCTTCGCAAATACTCAAAAGTGCCTACTTCGACTCGCTCCGTTCGCCTAGTTCGACTCGCTTCGCCTTCTCCGCTTCGACTCCAACACAGAATCACTCTTCGACTCGCTCCTCTACGACACCATCAGAGAACCACGCTCCGACTCGATCTACTTCACATCCACATAACAGAGTATGGCTATCGAGGCGAACAAAAGTATAGTCATCGATACGAACGAAGGGACTCGCATCGATACGAACCGGGCTGATTCGTAACCGATTCGAACAGAACGAGTCGAACCAAACAACCATCGAGAATCGCTTTTCGTATCAACCATATCTCCTAATCTACAAGTCCAAATGCTATGAAATTTTCACAGAAGACTACGTGCATGCTAATGAATGTCCACGCCAAATTTCGACTCCATTGGACGAAATCTTGAGCGAGTTGAAATCTGTTCGTGTCGATCACGGATCGGACCGAAACTTCACGGGCTTGGGCGTGCGGGCCTGGTCATGAGCCAGAGAGGGTCTCCCGAGATCTGAGCGAAATATCAGCCTCCTACACCTATAAATAGACCCCCAAAGCCAACAAAAAAGGGGTTCTTCTTCTTCTTTGAGATCTCCAACGCCCGGACTCCGCCAGATCCAGATCCAGACTCAATTACTGCTGCTACCAACGAGATTTACTGCTGCAAATCATAATCATCTACTGTAACTTACTGAATTCACTTGTAATCTTCAAAGAAAGATCAATAAAGCTAACAACTTCAGAGTGGACGTAGGCAAGATCGCCGAACCACTATAAATCTTGTGTCTCTGCCTACTTCTTTCTGTTTTAAGTTTATTATTCTTCATTTTTATCCTCTACAATACTTAGATCTGAGATCTGTGATTATATACTACTGATTTGTGTTCATACATTGGCGCTTTCACGATATTTGGGGTTTGTGACCATTTTTAGCGCAAACAAATAGATTTTCTGAGATTTTTTTAGATTTTTCCTTAGTGATTTGATGAATATATAAAATTATTTAAGATATGGGACTTAAATGTTTTATATATTTAATTAAGGAGCATAGACATTTTATAAAATAAAATTATTATTTAATTCTGAAATTAGTGGCAGCACTTTTCTGGAAAATATTTGTTAACCAACAAGAATTTGATAAACAAAGGCAGGTTAGTTGAAAAGTTATCTCTTTTAAGTTAAAAGCTAGAAAATCACGCTTTTAGCATGTTTCAGCCATTTTAGGCATCAAACCTTCCGACCTGGACCTTCCGACAAAGTCGAAAGGTTATAGCTTTCGACAAGGTCAAAGTTCAATGCATATGGTGTCAAGTTATTTGGTACGTAATGAATTGAACAAGTTCGAAGGGTACTTAGTCAAAAGGTTGGTTGCCAAAGAGGTTGGGGTATGTTTGTTTTATAAACCAAAAGCTTACACATGCTTGATTTCGAAAAGGAGCTTTCGACTTGGTTGCTTTCGACCAAGTCAATTATTTAAAATATGTTAGTTCCTGAGATGATGGTTTTGATGACAACAACTTTAGGACTTGTTATAAAATATAAATACTAATATCTTTGTCTGGATATATATGTATATGCAGGATATATATATATATATATGCAGGTACTAAGAATGAAGACTATACAGTATAGAGATTCAAGACTGACGAATTCAAGATTGTAGAAATCAAGACTGAAGACTCATGAGTATTAAGATTATCAAGAGTTCATGATATCAAGATAAGTAATAAAGTCTAGATTTATGTTAAAACTTCATAATAGCACTAAAATCTTTATTCGAATTTTAACTGTGTAATGGAATCCACCTTCTCGCTTTAATAGTGGGATGGAACCCAAGACCGCTTTAGTGGGATGAAACCCACGACCTTCTCTAGTGGAATGGAATCCACGAAATTTTCAAAATGAATTATTTTTAGATTTTTTTCAAAACTATCTTTTTAAAAAGACATCTCTCATTCAGTTTAAATATTTTAGCCTTAATTCAAAAACTATTATTAATCATATTAATTTCAAAATCATTTCTTGTTTTTAAACTATCTCTTGGTTTTAATGTTTTAGCTTTAATCTCAAAATATTTATATATTTAGTTTTTATTACTTTTATATTTCGTAAGATCACTTTCCAAGGGTTTTTATAATCATAAAGTATATTCAAAATAGTTTACAAAGTTCTAAGATTGTTTCGACAAACTTTAGAAAGAAAATCTCTTTTAAAACAAAAATCAATTTTCAAAAAATACTAGGGGATGTCGACATGCCTATACCCCCCATGTCGCATGGTAGCCGTAGATTTTAAAATTCGAATTTTCAAAAGAAGTGTTTATTCGTCATAACCTTTCACGAATGGACATGACCATTATTCTCCTATATATACCAGTAGTTTTCAGCGAATTTTCACTTAAGATTTCTTTTTTTCCTCTCCTCTTTCTCTTCCATTCTTATTTTCAAACATTCTTAACAAAACTCTGCCAAAATCCTAAGTGAATCAAACTCGATCAGCTCTAGTTTGATTCTCTGCCACACTCTCTCAAAGATCTCGGTGTTATTCAGAGTTATAAGATCATTTGTAATCAAAGATCGAAAGATCGAAGTGTATCGAGTCTCTCTCTATCAAAGTGTGATTGGAAACGGTGTGATTGTGGCCCGTAAATCAATTGGGTGTAATTGTAGCCCGTAAATCAATTAGGTGATCTTATTGCCTGGTTAAATCAAGAGAGTTTGCCCTGGACTCGGTGGCCTTGAAATCGAGGTTGTAATATCGACATTATATTTGAAAAGAAATATAAATTTTGTGGGACTGGATGTAGGGTAACTCTGAACCAATATAAAATTCCGGTGTGTTCTTTCCTTTACTGCTTTTATTTACTATTTGCATCTGTGTCTGGTTCTGTGATTGTCTCTGTATTTGTAAATTGAATCTGTTTGGGTTTAATTTGAAAAGATTCATAAAATTAATTAAACACTATTCACCCCCTTCTAGTGTTAATTTTGCCTCAAGATCCGTAATCCACATTTCCTATATTTGGTATCAGAGCATTGGTTTTCAAAGTTATCATAATCTGAATTTTGAAAAAAGTTTAAAATAGCAATTTTTGGAGATTCTGTTAATACTAGTTCAAAACTGTCTTAATCATCATTGTCTCATAAGTCTGCATATTATTATTATAGAAAATCAAGTTATCTACCGAATTGGTGCGTTGTGCAGGAACAGATGTGTTATATGGCTTTTGAAGAATCAACACTTAATAGACAAATGGTGTAAATCAAGAAAAACAAATGGATACTTGATAGTGGATGTTCAAGACAGATGACTGGTAATCCGGAGATACCGAATGACATAATTTATGAAGATGGAGGACTGGTCAACTTTGGAGACAATTCAAAAGGATATGTGATTGGCATCGGCAATGTCGGTAACTCTAAAACTCCTACTATTTCTGATGTTCTGTTAGTTAGGAATTTAAAACACAACTTACTTAGCATAAGTCAACTATATGACAAGGGCTACAAAATTAAATGTGAAAAGGATAAGTGTCACATCGAAGATAATAAATCAAATATTATCTTTGAAGGAATCAGGAAGAAAATTATTTATATTCTCAGTATGAAAATCTCAAATGATAACCTATGTCTTTTGGCTAATACAAGTGACCCTTGGATTTGGCATAAAAGATTTGGGCATTTGAATTTCAAACTCTTATCTAGACTTTCAAAACTTGATCTAGTAAGAGGTCTTCCTAAGATGGATTTTAAAGTAGATAGTATATGTGATGCTTGTCAATTAGGAAAAATTAGGAAGAGTTCATTCAAATTGAAAGATATGATTTCAACTTCAAAACCTCTTGAGTTACTTCATTTAGATCTGTTTGGTCCATCTCAAATTCAGCCAATAAATCACAGTAAATATGTTTTTGTAATTGTAGATGATTATTCTAGATTTACATGGACAATTTTTCTGAAACATAAAAGTGATGTTTTTGATTTATTTAAAACTTTTGCAAAAAGAATTCAAAATCAACTTTCTTTAAAAATCAAAACTATTCGTAGTGATCACGGTGGAGAATTTGAAAATGAAAATTCTGAGAATTTCTGTAATAAAAAAGGAATAACTCATAAATTTTCTTTTCCAAGAACTCCACAACAAAACGGAGTGGTAGAGCGTAAAAATAGGACGATTGAAGGGTATGCAAGAACTATGCTTTCAAATAGTAAATTACCAAGAAATTTTTAGGCTGAAGCATTCGCTACAGCTTGTTATATTTTGAATAGGATTTTAATTAGACCTCTAACCAATAAAACACCATATGAACTTCTTTTTAATAAGAAACCAAAGGTATCTTATTTTAAAGTTTTTGGAAGTAAATGCTTTATTCTAAATACAAAGGACAATTTGGATAAATTTGATCCTAAATCGGACAAAGGAATCTTTATCGGATATTCTAACAGAAGTAAAGCATATAGAGTTTTCAATTTAAAAACTAACACCATTGAAGAAACAATGCATGTATATTTTGATGAAAATTTCAAAGATTTTGTTCAAATAAATGATGAAGATGATTTTGTTACTTTAAGTAATGAATCAAATGAAACAAATTGTGAAAATGTTCATCCTAATAAAAGGACCAGGCTTTTAAAAGATCATCTTATAGAAAATATAATAAGAAATATTGAATCTGTTGTTAGAACTAGAAATAAACTAAACAAGATGAGTAATGTAGCTTTTATATCAACTATTGAATCCAAAAATCCAAAGGAAGCATCATCTGATGATTCATGGATTCTTGCTATGCAAGAAGAACTGAATCAATTCACCAGAAATGATGTATGGGAACTTTTTCCTAGACCTTAGGACAAAACTATAATAGGAACTAAATGGGTTTATAAAAATAAAATGAATGAACAAGGTGAGGTCATTAGAAATAAAGCTCAATTAGTTACGCAAGGTTATTATTGAGAAGAAGGAATAGACTTCGATGAAACCTTTGCACCCATAGCAAGATTAGCAGCCATTAGAATTCTACTTTCTTTCACAAACCACAACGATTTCAAATTATTTCAAATGGATGTCGAAAGTGCTTTTTTAAATGGTTTTGTTAAAGTGGATGTTTATGTTGAACAACCTCCACTTTTTGAAGAAGAAAAGTTTCCAAATCATGTTTACAAATTAAAGAAAGCTTTATATGGTCTGAAACAAGCTCCTAGAGCCTGGTATGACAGACTAAGATCTTACTTATTACAATCAAATTTTGAAATTGGTAGAGTAGATAATACTCTTTTTATTAAAAGAAACAAAAATGATATCCAATTAGTACAGAATTATGTAGATGATATCATATTTGGATCAACAAACAATGAAATGAACAAAGAGTTTTCTGAAATAATGACAAAAGAGTTTGAGATGAGTCATATGTGTGAACTTACTTTCTTTTTAGGATTACAAATAAAACAATTAGATAGTGATATTTTCATTAGTCAAGAAAAGTATGCTAGGGATCTAGTTAGTAAGTTTGGTATGACCACTGCGAGTGGAAAACTCACTCCTATGGCAACCAATGAAGCCTTGAATAAAGAAGACATGTCAAAAGATGCTGATAAAAAACTATACAGGGGAATGGTTGGATCACTACTCATATAACTACGAGTAGGCCTGATATCATGCATAGTGTCTGTCTTTGTGCAAGGTACCAATCTCAACCCAAAGAAACCCATTTAAAAGCTATTAAACGTATCCTAAGGTATGTTAAACACACTTTAGACTATGGCCTATTTTACCCTAAAAATGATTCATTTGATTTAATCTCATATTGTGATGATGGCTATGCTGGTAGTAAATCAGCCCGAAAAAGTACAAGTGAAACTTGTCACTTTTTAGGACATTCTCCAGTTTCCTGGTTTAGTAAAAAGCAAAATACTATCTCACTATCAACAACTGAAGCAAAATATATCTCTGCTGCTTTGGCTTGTTCCCAAGTTATCTATATGCAACAGACCCTAAAGGATTTTGGGTTATATATTTCAAAATCACCAATTTATTGTGACAATACAAGTGCAATAAATTTATCCAAAAATCCTACTCATCGTGCCAGACCAAACATATTGATATCAGACATCATTTTTTCAGAGATAATATAAGTAAAGAGATTATTTCTCTTGAATTTATCAACATTGAGAATCAAATAGCTGATATTCTAACCAAACCCTTGAATCAATCAACCTTTACTAAATTAAGAAGAGAACTAGGTATTTGTTCTATAACTGAGATATAGAATATATATAGTAACATATATATATTTAAATAAATAGAGAAAAAAAAATTGTCAAAATTTTCAAAGGGATGTCGACATGCCCCTACCCCCCATATCGACATACAACAGTCAGATTTGAAGTTTTGATTTTCCCTCTAAAATCGGTTTGGTGGTTATATTACCACAATATTTCGAATTCATCTGTCTTCTCACTTCATTTTCTCTGTAATAAACTTCTGAAAATACAAAGTAATGGCCTTCTCTTCTAAATCAAACCAAAATGCAACCATTTCCTTCCCTTCTCCTAATTCTGGTCCATTCCAACGTACTACATTGGCTCGAGTAATGAAAATCGAGAAAATTATGAAGGATTCTCTGCAAATGCTCACTGAATTACAAGTCATGCAAATAGGGATGGCAAAGGAACAAGAGAAACAAGGCAAGATTCTTAGAAATTTGCAAAAATTTCAAATGGATAATCTTGCAGACCCTATTGTGATTGAAGATGATTCCTCTAACATACATATTCATAATCCATTAGAGGACGACGAAGAAGAATAAGAAGAAGAGGAAGAAGTGCAAATGGACGAGGACGATAATGTTGTTTGCGTTGGAGAAGTCTGTTTTGACAAAAGTGGTAATTTGGTCGAACAACATGGAAACTTCTGTCTCCATTACCCTAATTGTTCGATCCACAAGTCACCAATTATCAAGGTCTCTCGTTAGATTGTTATTATACGAATGTTTTTATATTTTGTGTACTTGTATATATTTGTGTCTATGTTTCATATATATGTGTAATGTAACATCATATATAATAAAATTAGATTTATGTTTCACTTATTATACTTCGTTATTAGCATTTAGTTCCATAGTATTAGTTTAAGGGGGAGTTATGTAGTTTAAGCTTAGTTTTTGTTAATGACAAAGGGGGAGAATTATAAAATAGGATAGTTAGGCTGTTAGTCAGGCTTAAATTAAGAGGGAGTTAGTAGATTAAGTGGGAGTTATTGGAATAAGGGGGAGTCAGAGTAGAATTAGAGTTTGGTGGAGTATATTTTATAAACATAGGTTGTCATCATCAAAAAAGGGGATATTGTTAGTTCCTGAGACAATGGTTTTGATGACAACAACCTTAGGACTTGTTATAAAATATAAATACTAATATGTTTGTCTAGATATATATATGTATATGCAGAATATATATATATATATATATATGCAGGTACTGAAAATGAAGACTGTACAATATAGAGATTCAAGACTGACGAATTCAAGATTGTAGAAATCAAGACTGAAGACTCATAAGTATCAAGATTATCAAGAGTTCAAGATTTCAAGATAGGTAATAGAGTCTATATTTATGTTAAAACTTCATAATAGCACTAAAATCTTTATTCGGATTTTAATTGTGGAATGGAATCCACCTTTTCGCTTTAATAGTGGGATGGAACCCACGTCCTCTTTAGTGGGATGAAACCCACGACCTTCTCTAGTGGAATGGAATCCACGAAATTTTCAAAATGACTTATTTTCAGATTTTTTCAAAATTATCTTTTTAAAAAGACATCTCTCTCTCGGTTTAAATATTTTAGCCTTAATTCAAAAACTATTTTTAATCATATTAATTTCAAAATCATTTCTTGTTTTTATACTTTCTCCTGGTTTTAATGTTTTAGCTTTAATCTTAAAATATTTATATATTTAGTTTTTATTACTTTTATATTTCGTAAGACCACTTTCCAAAGGTTTTTATAATCATAAAGTATATTCAAAATAGTTTACAAAGTTCTAAGATTGTTTCGACAAACTTTAGAAAGAAAATCTCTTTTAAAACAAAAATCAATTTTCAAAAAATACTAGGGGATGTCGACATGCCTATACCCCCCATGTCGACATGGTAGTCGTAGATTTTAAAATTCGAATTTTCAAAAGAAGTGTCTATTCATCATAACCTTTCACGAATGGACATAACTGTTATTCTCTTATATATACCAGTAGTTTTCAACGATTTTTCACTTAAGATTTCTTTATTTTCTCTCCTCTTTCTCTTTCATTCTTATTTTCAAACATTCTTAACAAAAATCTACCATAATCCTAAGTGAATCAAACTCGATCGTCTCTAGTTTGATTCTCTGCCACTCTCTCTCAAAGATCTCAGTGTTATTCAGTGTTATATGATCATTTGTAATTAAAGATCGAAGTGTATCGAGTCTCTCTCTATCAAAGTGTGATTGGAAACGGTGTGATTGTGGCCCGTAAATCAATTGGGTGTGATTATAGCCCGTAAATCAATTAGGTGATCTTGTAGCCTGGTTAAATCAAGAGAGTTTGCCTTGGACTTGGAAACAGGAGGGTGTATCTCGTGGCCTTGAAATCGAGCTTGTAATATCAACATTATATTTGAAAAGAAATCCGCACAAGAAATTGTGTGGGACTGGATATAGGGTAACTCCGAACAGTATAAAATTCTGGTATGTTCTTTTCTTTACTGCTTTTATTTACTATTTGCATCTGTGTCTGGTTCTGTAATTGTCTCTGTGTTTGTGAATTGCATATATTTGGGTTTAATTTGAAAAGATTTCAAAAAGATTCATAAAATTAATTAAACACTATTCACCCCCTCTAGTGTTAATTCTACCTTAAGATCCGTAATCCGCATTTCCTACAAAATAAAGGCTTTAAACCTTTCGAAAAGTCAAAAGGTTACTACCGCGTTATCATTGTTTTGTTTTGAACCTTCCGACAAAGTCGAAAGGTTTACCTGTTTTTAAAAACCAGCCGCTTCTTTATGCTTTCGAAAGAAACCTTTCAACTTAGATGTTTTACCCTTGTTTTTAATTGAAGAATAACCCAAGCTTTCGAAGGAGTTGTTCTAAAGGCAAAGGCCTATTGTTTTAAATGATATGTTTTAAAGTTTTCGAAGCAGAGCTTTCGACAAAGTCGAAAGGTTGCTTCCATTGATTTCAAAAGGTTTGAGTTCAATGATTTTGAAAGGTTTTAGTTTGGTTTCGAAAGGTGAGTTCAATGATTTCGAAAGGTTTTAGTTTAATGGTTTCGAAAGGTTTGAGTTCAATGATTTCGAAAGGTTTTAGTTCAATGGTTTCAAAAGGTTTGAGTTCAATGGTTTTGAAAGGTTTGAGTTTAATGATTTCGAAAGGTTTGAGTTCAATGGTTTCAAATGGTTTAAGTTCAATGGTTTCAGAAGGTTTGCTTTGAGTGGTTTTGGAAGGTTTAAATGGAAGGTTTTTCAAAGGTTTTCTAAGGCAATGTTTAAAGTTTTTTTTAAAGTAGGATGTCTAAAGTTTTATTGCTTTTGAAAGGAATGATTTCAATAGTTTCAAAATGTTTGATGTTTGGTTTCGAAAGGTAAGGTTTTGGCCTTTTGGCTTAGAAAATTAAAGGGTTTCACTTGGTTTTGAAAGAGTTGTTTCCAAAAGTTTAGAAAAGGTACTTTCAAATGTTTAAATGTTTTCATCAAATAAGGTTTGAGTAAAGAAGGTATATATAACATGGTAATGTGATTTTGAGTAAAGCATAAAGATTATATATTTTCCTTGTTTGAATTTGATTTAAAGGTTTTAAATCATTTTGAAAATGTTTTCAAGGAAAATTATGGAAGGGGATCCTTAAGTGAAAATGACTCAGATATTAGAATACTATATGAGACTAGTATGAGGTCGCGCCCTATACATTAGCTATTAGCCCCAGCTAATTGTTTTCCAAAATTCCAGTGTGTAGGGCTTGGTCACAGGTAGATTAAAATTACGATTACACACAAAAAGGAATATATATATTTGTATACGGATAGGTTATTGGTGAGCCCGCAAAACCATTAGGATCAGGAAGACCTGGGAGATGATTAAGCTAGGGACAGACCGTCCAAAAGCGAAGTATTTAACTGATAGTTAAGGACAAATAGCCCGGAAGATGTGTGTCTAATAGATGTTAGATAATTTTGATATGTTATCTGGTAGGCCCGAGTCAGCCAAAGGTTAAAAGTTAGCCAAAGAAACTTTTTGTGTTTGAACAGATAGTTCATTTATTACCTGATATTTATGTATGTTTACATAATGATGCTTTACAGTAACTAGTTTTGGTTGTAGGAAAAGGTTTTGCAAAGATATGTTTTAAAAGGATGTTAGTGAGGGGGAAACTCGTTTTGCTAAACGGCGTGGTCTCACTTAACATATTTAACAAGGATGTATAGTATTGTTCACACCAGGGTTTATGTCTGACTCGAAGTTTATGTTTCCCCCTTAAACTCTTGGGTGCTCAAAATTGATTTGAGTAGGCTGAGGGATTAAGGATTTTTCAGGTTTTAGTAGGATGACGAATAAGGCTACCGGAGGCATGCAGGAGGAAACAGATAGCTATTTAGGAGTTGCAGTTTTATGCTTTGTTGTATTTCCGCTGTATATGTATTAAGTCTATTATGACTATATGACTCTGATCATCCAAGGGGGTATCTTCATATACCGCTCTTAGCGTATTTTGTAATAAGTATATTTTATCTGTGCCTGGGAACGTATCGGGATTATGTAAGATGAACATGGAATCATCTGTTTTAAATGTAATGAAGAAAAGTTGTTTTGGAAATCTGTGTTTTATTTCATATTCAAGTGCTTCTGATATTATAGATACCACTAACATAGCCATATTTAGTCGTCGGAAGCTAATACTATAGATGACTGCAGCATCTGTAGCGCTTAGTTTTGGGCATATAGATAGGGGATGTTACATTCTTTGCCAACATGACATCGGAAAGACAAATATAGTACGGGTTACATTCCTGCTCAAAGGTCTTGAAGCAGAGGATCAATGCAAATCCTATAGCGAAAAATAGTTCTTCCAGCCCAAAAGCGATGAAACCTTTTATTCATTCCAGTCCAACCAAGTGGCCTCTTGAGGGTTGAGACTATAATGGTGCGAGGAAAAACCGACAGTGCGGGAAGGTGTCTTAGGTTAAGAAGTGGTCGGAGGGAGGAAATAAGGTTTAGATTTGGAGTGGTGGTGGGACGAGATCTAACATGCAAAAACAACATAAGGGGGAGGCGAGGCTGCTGCTCCTAGGAAAAACCAGAGTTGCCTAGGGGAGGAATGTAAGAGATATGCTGATAATTGAAGGAGGATGGAGATTGGGTTGGGCTTGTAAAGGAAGAAGGAATGAAAAAGGCAACTGGGGGAATTCAGACGTGACTTTTATAGTCCCGTTCCAGGTTCAAGTTGTGTCAAAACTCGTTAGTTAATAGACCACTCTAGATTTACCGCTAGGTGGTCAACCACTAGATGGGATTTGGGAGTTAATTAAACCTAGACCCAATCGAGATCGTACTAAATAATAATAATCGTTTCGCGTCGTCTCCTTCGATTCGACATGATCTGAATCGTATTAAATAATAATAATCGTTTTGTGTCGTCTCCTTCGATTCGACACAATCCGAAAAGTTCTAGTCCTCATAACGGCGGTGTCAAAGCCTACCGCCTAGTCCAGAACCATGCTCCAGCAATTCATAGTAGACCCAACAAAACTGTTGTGACCAACAACAGTTCCAAAAATCCAAAAATATTCCAGCTGCTATTTCCTGTCTTCTTCGCAGAGATATATTTCTTCTAATTGCAGGTGGTACAACAACACTTTAAAATACATACCCTAATAATATTGAATGTCATTCATACTTTGTCTGTACCTTAAAGAGAGAAGATTTTAAAAACCTCGATTTTATAACCCGAAAAATCACCGAGCTAAATATATGCTCCTTTATACTTGTTTCTAAATAACAGAAACTATTTCATACCAAAACTTCCCTTAAAAATCAAACTTATATATATTTTTCACGGTTTTCAAAAACTTTGTTTTTTTTAAAACACAAATTTCCCAAATTGGAAAACTATTTCCTTGTCAAAAATCCAAATCAAACCTTTGTTGTTATATACATATAAATATTTAAGGATTTAAAAAATTAATCTTTTATAAACTAAAAATTTCTTAACATGACCAACTTAGCGGTATATGCATTTCTTTGAAAATTAAATTTTCAAAACTTTCTCAAAACAAAATTTCCAAAATAAATCTTTGGGAAAAGAAATCTTTTGAAAACCCTTTTTCCAATCTAAGGCATTTCCAAAATATACTTTATAAAAATTCTCTCATGGGTTTTAGACTAAGGAATTGAAATTAATTATTCAAATAAAATTCGGTTTGCTATTAAAGAGGTGATCAATGAATGCACCCTAGCAAAAACTTTCCTCCGAGAAATTGCGACATACAGACTCTTATTTCCCGCGCCTTTAGAATAAATGTGTATCTCCGACTGGAACTCATCATTAAAATCCAAAATCACAAGGTAGCTAGAATCTCAACCATTAAGTCGAACACCTCTAGTTTCCGGGATTCTGCCATATGTAATACTCATGTTCTTTATCAATAACGCCTTACACATCGCTAGCACTCCATGGGGTACTTCAAAGTCGGCATAAAAATCTTAACTCTAAGATATTTTCAACCCATCGCATTCCTTCGAAGTGAAACTACAACTACTTCTATAGTCGGAATTCTTAGAATCTAAAGTAAAAATATAATAATACTAGATAGGAAAGTATGAACTTGTTCTCTCGTTTATCCTAATTCTTCTGATCTAACCTAAGCTCTGATACCAAATGTAACAACTCATACCTTAATGGGCCTAAGTTTCGACAAAAATAGAAACCCAAGTCCATCAAAGCAATTGTTGGATTTTGTACCTGCAAATAAGTTTGAGCATTATGAGAGATTGATAAAAATCTAAACTCACAACAGAAATAATAATATGATAAGAATACAGATTATGACTACTACTTTGGAATTAATGGTATTCCTTGGACAACAGATTGTCACATCAGCATCGAGCATTAGAGAAAGAAGACTTCTTCAACAACTAAACACATCCAACTCCAGTGACCTGTTCCTCTAAATCTAGCCCGTGGGTTGTAATGTGGAGGGGGTCAAAACAACATTTTAGTGACTGGAGAATCTATAAACTGTCCATAACATAAATTTATACCGATTGGTTTCCTTTTAATTGTTATTTCTATTAAGGTTAGTAATTCTATTCTAACCTTGCATTGCACACACAATTACTTACCTACCCATTCCCAAGGTACAAAATATTGACGAAGCCTTATCAACCATCCAATACTTCCACACATATTAGCCACTCAATACTTCTAAATATGAAGCGGGCTTATACTATCGCCATATAATACTTTTAAAAGAGAAATAGGCAGACTCTTCCATTTAAGACCTCAATCGAGGTAAACTCCGTCATTTAAGACATATTTCCATAGCAGACTTCTAGCGTCATCATTATTGGTCTATTGGTCCTAGCTACATAGACCTTTGACCACTATATCGCCTTATTAACACTTAGTACCTCAAATCCGAAGCGAACCCTTCCCGAGATATCCATCATCACTCTTAATTATAAATATGGAATCTCATTAGGTTACTTTTTTCGGTAGGGATGTGGGCCCTGCAATAGCCACTTAATACCTTAACACTAAAGTGAACCTTTTTGGAGATATCCTTATTTATTTGGAATCTCTTTAGGTTACTTAATACTTCCTTTTAGGAGAGAGGTGGACCTTATAACCACTTAATACCTCGTACTAGAAGCGAACCCCTATGGAGATATCCCTCATCGCTCCTAATTCCAAATTTGGACCATTTAATACTTTTCAATTAAGAAAGCAGGTCCAATCTCTCACGCCGTCACAGGTCCTAGAATTAGTGATATCTCACATCAGTAGTAAGTGCACCCGGCTGCTGGTAGCCTCAAAGTGAAGAGTAGTCTTCCGTCGAGTGACTCTATTGACCTCGCATCACTAACCTACTAAGTCCAATTAACCATCCTAAGTCTTTACTTATATTATCTTAGGTAGACATTGGACTTAGCTTACTAATTCCCTTTTCCTATAAGGCAATAAGATTTATCTTAAATACTTATCTACCCATAAATCCCTTTTTATGCTCATAAGACATTTATATACATTTACTAATTTCAAATTAGTAACCTTTTATATCTATTCCATTTTTATCAGTCTCTTTTTATCCTTCTGTCTTTATTAATTGTAACTCCCAAATTCATTTCCATTAATTGCCTATTAATTTGAGTTACAGTCTTTAATTCCCATACTAACCAATTGTAACCCCTAATCTAAACCTAACATTATTTCCCAATAATTTCCCATTAATTGGGGTTACAATCTTTTATTTCCTATTAATTATTGGAAATTCCTAATTTATTGTCCATTAATAGGAATTACTACATTTCCTAATTCTATCTATTCACTTCCCTAATACAATAATAACTAACGAACATTACACATAATAACACACAAATAAACGTTGTTCTTCTTTATTAACATAGTAAATACGTATAAACTACTTAATAAAACTACTTATTCCTATCCAAATATATTCTAGTCATAAATATTGGATATACTTTCCATATTTAATATACTGGAATTATGTTCCTTAGGAAGATTTTCCGCTATGATTTCCATAAATTAGTTTAACACAAAAAGGAAAGATCGATTCTCTTTGAAATTATAAGGAATTGATAATTTCTTTTTATTTGGAATAAACAATGTAAACTACGGAGGATAAATCTGTACTTTACACATCTCTTCCCATTTTGTTTATGGGTATTGGTTGTTAAATCAAGCATCGCCTTTTGAATGAAAAGTGAAAACCGTAAACACAATTATATAAATCAAACAAATGTTTTTCCCACAAATTAAACCATCGAAAATTTACAACATCACACAAATTAAGCAATAATCCAAAAATCCTATTTTACAACCAAGTACAGATCTGGAATAAAAATATACAATATTCAAATTCAAAAAAAAATTGGGACTAATTCTCAGATCTGGGTGTAAACATATTTCAAATTAGATCTAAAACAAGAATATGTAGACAATAGTTTTCTACACTAATTTAAGCCTACAATTCACAAATAAAATTGATTTAGGCATAAAAATCAAACATATGCCAATGGAATAGATTTAAAATCATAAACAATATATAAAATTTCTCACTCGCCTTTTAAAAGTGATCCAAATCTCCATATCTAAAGTAGATACTTAAATTCATCTCCAAACCATTTTTAATCCATGAAATATGTATAAAAAAGGTATATACGTAAATTAGAATTACAGATCTGAGAAGAGATTTGGGATTGGGAGAGAAAATAGTTACAAATATATATATAAATTACCTTAAATACGTGTATAGTTGATTCTCTTCTCTTCACCTTTTTATTAGATTTCTATTCTTCTCCAATTCGCATGAATATAGATATAAATATCTTATTTTTATAATTTAGAAAGAAAGTAGAGAAGAAGAAATGATAGAGCTTCGCTACTGCCTCCAGAATAATTTGAGAAGAGAAGGAAGGATTAGGCCTGAATTTATAGGTGCAAGAATCAACCAGAACCGTTGGATCGAAATATATTAAATCCGGGACGTTGGGCCTAGGCTAACCTTAGCCACCACACCGGGCCCCCTACCTAAAGGTCGACTGCCCCTGGTGGTGGGTCGACTATGGGCCCAGGTTAATTAATATAAAACGTTAATTTTCCTATTTGAATTATTTCCTTTTCGAATTCGTTTTTTGTCTGTAACTTCTTCATTTGAACTCCAATCGCAAAATTCTAAATATGAAAGTTGCTCAAAATTTTGCCATGAACACAGTAGTGTAAGTTTCGTGGTCAAATTCTATCATTTTCATAAATTCCATTTTTGATGCCTAATTAATTAACTAACTAACTAATTGAATAATTAACGCCAAATTACGGGGTATTATAGTATCTCAATGAACGCTATCATGTGTTAGATTTTCATCGAATTCTTAATGTTCCAATCTTTAATTTTTACCACTCAATTTGATTATGTCTATTGAAAGAATATTTAGAATTTGGATAAAAGTTAGCATTTGTTGATGCCAAAAATGGATCAATACCCAAGAATGAGTTGTAAAGAACCTGTGAGACCTAGATCTGGCTGGTAATATTGAAAATAAGAGAAAACTAATAAAGAGACATAAGACTTTTACAGTGGTTCGGCAATCTCTGCCCTACGTCCACTCTATAATTTTATCGATTATGCATTTGAGAGAGTTTGTATGAGTTTACATAGAATTAGAGTCATAAGTACAAAAGGTTGACAAGTTTTAAGGCCTAGAACTGTCAAAAGTAGCTGCCTGGGTGACTATTGTGATGGAGGAAGATAATGAAGAGCAATGGAATCCCAAATCCAAAGTGAAGAAGAAAGAGTAGGGAGAAGACCTTATTTTGGTTGATATATGGTTTGTATTTATAGGGAAACATGTGTGTTTAGTCAGAAGCCTCCTTGCCGTAGAGTTCAGGAATTAGCCACATGTCACACAAGAGATCACGGGGTCCACCGGGTTAAAATAATAACTCACTGCCGATTCCTTAAGTGGAAATCAGCCCAACTCTTTTGCTCTAGTTTTCTAAGTTTAAGTTGATGTGTTCCATGCTCTTTTCATCGATTTTGAGTTGATTCTAGTGATCTTTCCATTATCACTTAAATTATCATGCGCTCTTGGTTTTCTTCTCTTCATACTTAGAGTCGGTCATCTAATCTCTGGGAAAACCACTTAATCACGAGTTATTGGAATGCTATAGTAGTTGTATGGAGTTTAGGAGGTGAACTATTGCAAATATATAGGTTGGTACCGACCTGTATAACTTGGTGCCGAGTTATTTACTTAGCTCCATTTCCTTTGCAACTTATTGAGTTACATCGTACCTTCATTCTAGATAGTTCTAACCATGTTGGAGTGAATCAAGAAGGTGAAAACCATGTCTATGAAAATCATGAGCTTAAGATCGGGGTTAACCTGACTTGGAGTCTGACCTGAGAGTTTTGTGAGTCCGACCTGAGTTTTTCTCATTAACGATTGCTTAGAGTCTGACCTGAGAGTTTTATGAATCCGACCTGAGTAAAATCATAACTCGGTATGGAAATGTGTTGCTTGGAGTCTGACCTAAGAGTTATGTGAGTCCGACCCGAGCTTTGCTCTGTATCAATTCCTTGGAGTCTGACCTGAGTTTTGTGAGTTCGACCCAAGAAAAATCATAACTCGGTACTAGTTGTGACTTATAACTCGGTACTGAGTTGTGACTTATAACTCGGTACCGAGTTAACTTGGGTCTGACCCAAGTTTGTCTCGAGTTTAACTCGGGTCCGACTCCAAGTCATTTCGTTTTGCCTTGCTATTTCTGAACTCAGGTTTTCCTTCATTTTTCCAAGGTTCAGCTCAAGTATGACTCGGGTCCGACCCCAAGCACCAAGTTGAAAAACTCAACTTTTTTCACTCATTTTTTGATATTTCCTTTTTCTTGCTTTTTTGTGATGTTTCCAAAGTTCTTGAATCATTTTGTCTTCGTTTTGACTTTCTAACTTCTGATTGAAATCGACTTGGTCAAAAAACCCGGTTAACACTTGCCCCCCAGAGTATGCTTTTGTTGAAAACAAAGCATGCTCTGAATTAAGACAAGTTTGATTTGCTATCCCTTGATTGTGGATAGTCATTCAGAGACCGCTTTGAAGCATTACTTTTGTCCTGTAGATATCCCTTCAACCGTTTTAAATAGTTAGGATTCCATTCTTTACTCTTCATACTAAGGACAAGATCTATGCTCTAGAGATTGTTCCATGCCTTAGACAATTATGCTCTCTCCTTGTTGTGTATTGTTTTCATTTTTTCTTTTCTGTTGCCCTTGAGAGCTTTTGGCCCCAACCATCAAGTGAAATTTACCTAAGGTCGTAGGCATGGCGATCGATGCAGTGATGGTGATAATGGTGTGGTGCAACCGATTGCTTGTTCGTGGAGATAGTCGAAGTTTGGGTTGTGCTTGACCTATGATGGTTCTCAAGCTTGTCCTAGCTCATATTCACGCCGCTTTGGAGACACGTCCAATTCTCTGTCTTCGGCTAACTCCTATCAATGCACGGTTGTTCTTATATTGCCGCTTGCGTTCCAATAAGATGGTTCACTTCAAGAATGGTTGTGTTGGATGATTCCAATGTTATGCTTTTCCTTTTGCTTCATTTTCTGTGTTCCTAGAAAGAAAAGTTTCCGAGTCTCTCCGGACAGCGGTTTCGTTATCGATTGTTCATCGATACCTGGTAAGTTCTGGCATGTAATATCACTGTTTGACACAACTCATTTTTCTAGCACAAGCAAGCTATCTACACAGGATGGTCCATTCGTCGCATACGAGATAGGGGACTCATACTGCATAGATTGATACTTCTCACTTGTCCCAACCAATGCTCAGAATACGATTGATCGACATACGTCGATACCCTTTGGACTTCAGGCATTGGTTACATGGGTTTTATCTTTTCAAAATAAAAACATACATGATCGTGTTGAACACCAAGTTTCTTTGCTTAGGGTGACTCATCGATCACCACATTTCAAGTTCGGTGGTGATACGTCTACCTCTCCTGAAGTTGGATCCTCCACAGCTCAGGCTTCTCCTTTTGTTGCTATTATGCCTGGTCCATTGATCACGACTGATTTACAAGGCACAATGGTTCCTATAGAGCCATTGCTAAATCTCCCTCCTCTTCTAAATAAGTACACATCCTTAAGAGTTTTGAACGAAGAGGGAAGAGCAAGTAGAGATCTCCTGAAGCCCGTTGGCTTGTCGATCTTCCTTTTGGTCATGTAGTCTGTACTCTTTGTTTTCTCTTTAAATATGTCATATTCCTTTCGACCAGGGGTTATTCGCGAAGAATCCTAGTACCGTGTCGCTCCTTGTTGTCTTGGAGCAGCAGTTGGGATGTTAATCCCCTCTTTGTATGATCTTTGCTATAAACTAAATCTTGTTTACGAAACATTTAAAATGCCTGACTCTGGGCACCAGTTGTAGCTAAATGTTGTGGGGAAAACCATCTAATTGCTCTAGTCTAAATGTGTTTTCCTTATACTAATCTTGGATTAGGAAAGTCCAACGATACCAACCGTAGATTCACCTGAAATTAGCATGTGAATTACTCAATTCTGACTACCCTCTTTAACGTTACCAGTCGATTCCTACAAGCTGGGGTTGAATTATCCGATTGACCCCTATATGGTTATTTCTCCCTAACGTTGTCTATCTCTTAGCTAAGGTAGGTTTCTGATGATTTTGGCTGAGTTTCCCTTGGCAGACTTTTATTATGAGTAGTCCATGTTCCACACTGCTCCCTTTCGCTAAGGAACATTACCTGTAATGTTTGCTCCTCGTTCATACATTTCGACCGTGAGGAGTTTTCTGCCATAAGTCCGAACATTAGTGTGTGTTAAACATGCGGGCAAATTATCTTATTGCCCCTAATCCGATTGTGCTTCCCTAGTCATGGTCTTGGATTGGGAAAGCCCGATAATACTTGTCTTCAACTTTCCACGACTATCCTCGTCTATCCTCGACCGAGCATGTCCCGCTTGGTCGCTGATGCTGTCGTTGAAGTTCGGTCAGGCACTAACTTTAATCTTTGAAAACTAGCGCAAGAATTATCCAATTCTAATTATCCTTCCTTGAAGTTGTCTATTTCCAAGAAACGGTAAAATTTATGACGAATACGGACGACAGTCCAGTCGTGTACTTGTTTCTGTCTCTGAAAGCTAGCACGCTAATGGTTCAATTCTGAGGGTTCCACCCCGACGCTTTTAACCTTTGAGCAACGCCGGGTTCCTGAAGTTCGTGGTTGGAAATCAGGTCATGCACCAGTTTCTGTCTTCGGAAATTAGCACACTAGTGATTCAATTCTGAAGATTCATCCTTGATGTTGCCTATGTTCGGGCGATAGTTGATATCTGCAGGTTAAAGTTAAATGATTTTATCATCTCGAAAGTGAATACTTCTTCCTGACATTGTCAGTCTCCGAGCAACATCAGATTCCTGAAGATTTTATGATTATGCTGTCCCGACATTACCTATCCTTAAGTGATGCCAAACCTCTGAGTGTTATAAGACGGTACCATCTTGATGTTTCCAATCTTTGGGTTGCATCAAATTCTGGAAGGTGGGGCAAAAGATTCGATCGAGTTCCGACTTTTGCCTCTGAAAGCCAGTGTATCAATGGTTCCATTCTAGGGTTTCTCCTTAGCATCGCCATTCTTCGGGTGATGGTACATACCTAAAAGTTGGGACCGAGTGATCTGGATGGTCCTCGAATAAGTTGTCGAAGCTTCTCATCATCACCAATTTTCGGGCAACAATGAATTCTAGAAGGTAGATTTTGCTATCGATCTCCTAGTCACCTTTTGTCTCCGGGCAACGACGTATTCTTGAGGGTTAGGCGCTTCTTCACCCTGTTATCACCTATCTTTGGGTGATAGTGTGCTCTTGCCAGTCTCCGAGCAGCAACGACTTTTTGGAAGTCGGCTTCTCTTTTCGACGTTCTTGGGGCAATGCCGGTTCTCAAAAAGTAGGAAATCCATGTGACCGTCAATCCATCGATTTGGACTTTCCCGACGTTGCCAGAGCAAAGCTGGTTCTCAAAAGGTAAGGGGTTGATGTAACCATTGACCTGACAGTTTTGATCTTCCCGACGTTGCCAGTCTTAGGGCCATGCTGGAGTTTAGTTTTCCTTATCAACTCCTCGATCAAATTCCTTAGATGTCGGCATTCGTTGGTGTTATGCCCGTGATTTCATGGAAGTGACAGTACTTCCCGGAACGTTTCTCCTGCTCGGTCGCTTCCCTCTAAGGTGGCTTCTTATACTGCTTAGTTCCTAGAGTAGCAAGATATATATTCTCTGATGTGCCATTCAAGGGCATGTAATCTTCCAATCCGAAGTTCTTCGGACGTTTCGCATTCGCGTCATGCCCGACACTAGAGTTTTGACTTCTTTTCCTTTGAGAGTTTCCAGTGTTTACTGCGATGTTGCTTTGGATTACTTCCTTCGATTGTTCATCAACAACCTTTCTTTCAGCTAGTCTTGCTTCTTGCAACCACATGGATTAATTTGCCTTTTGGTAAAATTCTTCCATGGTAGTGGTTTGCTTCATCATTAACCATCTACCGAAATCCATATCCGGATGGATTCCCCAGACCAAAGCTATGAATACCAAGCCTTTGTTCAGATAGCTAACCTCCATTACAATGATGTTAAATTGGTCCAAGAACGTTTTTAACGATTCCTTAGGCCCTTGAGATAAGCTTTATAGGGACATTACATCCTTTGGTTAGGCAGCGTGGAGCCTAAACTGCTCGAGGAACTTCTTAGCCAATTCATCAAAAGTAGAAATAGACTTCAATGCGAGCCTAGTAAACCACATGGAAGCGACTCCTTCCAAGAAGATAGGAAAACATCTACAGCAAACAACATCCATAGCTCATGCTCCATCTATATGTCGTTCGTACTTGAATAGGTGCTATCTAGGATCCATGGTTCCATTGTAGGATGGCATGGTGTGCATAGTGGACTTCCTGGGGTATTCTTCTCTCAAAATATTCTTAATAAATGGAGTTCGGCTTGGCACGGAACCCTAGTCTTCATCCTTCCTGCCCCTGCTGTAATGACCATAATTTTGATTAACATTATTTAGGACATTAGTTTAGTTAAATTAAATGAAATAATGTGAATGGTTAAGGGATTGAGATTTGTGTTAATAGAGAGTAGCCGTTAGGAATGGCAATGGGGCGGGTTGGGGCGGGTTTTTAGTGCCCCATACCCGCCCCGGATTTTTTAGACCTCGCCCCAGACCCGCCCCGTAGACCCGGTGCGGGTCTGGAATTTTGTCCCGTACCCGGGACCCGTGCGGGTCAGGGTAGACCCGACCCGCCCCAAGACCCGATGAGTCTTTATGTATTGATTGAAAATTATGTAGCAACGTACATATATTTATTTTTTATACTTGTTATCACCAAATAATATATGAAATACAAATAACAATGTGTCTATGGGAAGTTAATAAAAATGATGTCTACAATAACAATTCAGAAAATATATACATATGTTATTGTATAATTATCAATGACGCAACTTAATACTCTAATTTTTTCTATAGATATTGATTGGAACATTTTAATATCCATGCTAGAATCACTTATAACTAAAAAGATTAATAAATCATTATAGTAATAAAGTGGTTTCATGAGATGTTAGTAGTGCGGGTCGGGTTGGGGCGGGTCGTCCAAGCCCCAACCCAACCCTATACCCGGAGTACTCAAGAACGGGTCACGGGTCTACCCGTCCCAATGACCCAATGGGGCGGGTCTTGACGGGCCAAAACAGGGGCGGGTCGACCGGGTTTGGACCATGGACCCGCCCCATTGCCATCCCTAGTAGCCGTGCCAATTTAAATTAATGAACTAAGGGGGTTAAAATGAAATAAGCAAGGGAGATAGATAAGGGCAAAATATGAATGAGTTACATTCTTATACCCTAAACCATTAAGCTATATTCATCTTACACGTTCACAAATTAAAACAAACCTAAGAAGAGGCCGGCCCCCATTAAGAAGAAGTAAGGGTAAGATAAGCAAGAACCAAGAGGAAAGGCTTAATCAAATTCATTCAAGATCAAATCTCAAATCATTAACAATAAAGATAAAGGTGAATAATCGTTTACATCTCATATTTTGATGATTTCGGTTCTAGATTAGATCCGTATGTATTTTGCTAAATTTATTGCCATGTTTTGAATAATAAGTAGATATATATATATATGCTTGTTGATAAATTATGTTTGTTCATATAAATTTTATGATAAGTTTCGATTTGAAAAACCTATCAAATGACATCCAAATACCTTGTGATTTTAATATATGGTCAGAAATGATATTTTAGAGATGAGTTTCAAGTTTCATAATTTTCTGAATTAATGTGGAATTATTATTAATTTGCTAGTGAAGAAAATGGTTAACTGGGTTTAAAATTAATCACGACTATTTTATATTAGCTTTGGGTCAGAAATTTATATACATTGGAAAACATATAAAAAGTGGTTTATGGGAATTTTTGGAGAATTTCCCTAAATGTTTTAATAAGTATATTAAGGCATGCGACTTAAATCTTTTATATGTTTATAAAAGGAGAAGGGGCAATTTACAAATGTTTTAAATTGTTATTTTCGAAATTCGGCAGCACTTTTAAAAAAGAATTTGGAAAAGAAATTGGCAACCAATCATATGTTAACAAACAAAGCAAGTTAGTTGAAAATAAATTACCTTTTTAAGTTAAAAACTAGTTTTTAGAAGGTTTTGCTATTTCACCACTTTTGGCAGCACCTTTTGACTACATACTTCCGCCTCCATCTAGGTCGAAACTAATACATATGGTATCAAAGACTTGGTTACGTCGTGGATTGGACATATGTGAGAGGTATAGAGTCGAAATAGGGTTTTCGAAGGGGTCGAGACCTTGTTTTGCTTTCAAAAGAAAATGCACTTGCTTTGCTTTCTAAAAGAATGCTTTCGAATAAAATAGCTTTCGACTTGGTCAAATGGTTTTAAGGATAGAGCTTTCGAAAGAGGTTGCGCCTTTGTTTTAAGAAATTGCTTTCGAAGGGGTCGAAATCCCAACTTGCCGCCTTTTACCTTTTGAAGCAGTGCCTTCGAAAGGGTTCCTTTGTTTTAAAATTAGAGCCGCTTCTCGAATGCTTCCGAAGAGATTCGTTTCGACACCATCCACTTCTTTTGCTTAGGAAATTGTTTTCGAAAGAGTGCTTTCAAGTTAGTTATTTTTAGATCCTTTGTTCTGTTGAAAGATAAACCCATAGGTTTCGAATGGAATGGTTTTTAATGGTTTTGAAACTACGTTCCGCAAGCTTTTACTTAAACCCAATGCTTTCGAAAGGTTTGTTTTGAGTAAAGAACTTTAATGCTTTCGAAAGGTTTAAAAGGAAGGTTTCTAATTGCTTTTGAGAGGCAAGATTAAAGAGTTTAGAAAAGAGGATGTCTGAGGCTTATAAAGGGTTTTGAAGGGATAACTTCAATGATTTCAAAAGGCTGTTATAAAGGTTTCGAAAGGTATGTTTTGGCCTTTCGGCCTAGTGTTTCAAGGTATAGCAGTTAATATGTTTCGAAATGGGTAATTTCAATGGTTTCGAAAGGGTTGTTTAAAATTTTTAAGCAAAGGTTTCGAAAGGTTTACCTTGGCTTTATGGCTTAAGAGTTTTTAAGTTAAAAAGGGTTTTGACTTACTTTGGAGGGATAGGTAACCCTCAATATATTTCATCAACATTGTTTTGAGCAAAGTATATATATAATATGGCAAATAGCCTTGAGTAAAGCAAAAGTATATTTTCCTTGTTTATATTTAAAGGGTTAAATCGGTTTGAAAGGTTTTCAAGGAAAATTTGATGGGTAGTTAACCCTAAGTAAATGACTCAGATATTTGAATACTAGATGAGACTGGTATAGGTTCACGTCCTATATATTAGCTATAGCCCATAGCTAATTTAATCCAAAATTTCAGTGTGTAGGGCATCGTCACAGGTAATACTTAAATGATGGTTACACACAGAAAGGAATATATACATAGAAAAAGGATAGGTTATTGGTTAGCCCGCAAAACCATTAGGATCAGGTGACCTTTGGAGAAGTAAGTTAAGGACAGACCGTCCAAAAGTTTGTTCAACAGCTGTTAGATTATTTGTTTATTTTGTTTGGTAGGCCCGAGTCACCCAATGGTCAGTAGTTAGCCAAACAAAACTATATTTTTGGACAGATGGTCCATTTGTTACCTGTTTATAAGCATATATGATATTTCTATTATTGTTATAATCAGTTTGATTGTAGGATTCTGATTTCTAAAAACATATGTTTTAAAGGGATATTAGTGAGAGGAAACCCGTTCCACTAACTGGTGTGGTTTCACTTAATATCAGTAAACCGAGATGTAATACTATTATTTACACCAGGCTTTATGTCTGACTCAAAGTTTATGTTTTCTCCTTAAACTCTCGGGTGCTCAAAATTAATTTGGATAGATTGAGTGTTAAGGCTTTTCAGGTTTAGTAGGTGGATGAATAAAGCTTACGAAGACGTGCATGAGGCAAAGTTAGCTATTTATGAGTTGCTATTTAGTTTTATTTTCGTTGTGATGTATTAAGACTTTTATGTCTATTTAGTACTCTAATCATCCAAGGGGGCATCTTCATATTTCGCTCTTGGTGTAATTTTGTAATAATTATAATTGACTAAAACCTGGTAATCGATTATGGGATTATGTAAATTGAATATGAAATATTGCTTTGAAATGTAATCAGAAAGTTGTTTTAATCTGTGATGATTTTATTTCATATTCACGTGCTTCTGATATTATGGATACCATTAGCATTACCGTATTTTGTCACCGGAAGTTAATACTTATGGATGACTACATCATCTATAGCGATTAGCTTCAGGCCTCAAGATAGAGGATGTTACAACTTAGTATCAGAGCATAGGTTTATAAAAAAACTATAAACTTAAAATGATTTTTGAAAACATAATCCTAAGGAAATAGAGAAAAGATTGGGTTATGGGATAACGCCATAGTAACGTACTTGTATTTTCTATATATAAGTAAATGCTTTATCTCTATTCTCCTATCTGTATTAAGCTATTCTTCCATATCTTATGAAGACTTGAATGCGGATATGAATGCTAGAAGTGGAAGAGTTAACCTTGGAAGGGGAAGCACCACAACTAATGGAAATGCTAGACCAAACGCCAAGAGAAATCAAGGTCAGCCACAAGCTGCAAATGTGGGTGTTGGAGTCCTACAAGTTGATATGGGAGCAATGTATCAGTTCTTCGTAAACATGATCCAAGCGGGAATTGCTGCTGGAATAGTTGGAGGAAATACTGAAGGAGGAAATCAGGAAGCTCCAGTGGTCAATAACTATGCTATTTTGAGTAGAGATTATGCTCGGCTGGGAGGAAGGCCGTTTATTGGTATTGAAGACGCAATTGAAGTGGAGAATTGGTTACTTCATTGCGAGAGGATTTTCGCTGATTTGGGGCTCAATCATGAGCAGAAAAGGAGACCCGCTTCCAGACAGGTACAAGGAATAGCACTGTATTGGTGGAACAGTGTGACTGTTGGAGTCAATGAGGAAACCATGACTTGGGCAGAGTTCAGGAAAAGGTTCGAAGAAAGGTTTATGTCAGAGATTTCTAACTCCACTCTGCTTAGGAAGTTGCTGAGTTGGAGCAGGGGGATATGACTGTACTTGAGTATGCAACAAGGTTTGAGGAGCTAGCGAGATAAGGCTATGCTACGGTCGATACTGTTATTAAGAGAAATGAAAATTTCATTCGGGGGTTGAAGCCTAAGCTTGCTAAGGCCATGTTATCGCACATTAGAGATCCATGTGATGTTGTTGTGGAAATGGCTTTGAGGCATGAAGAAATGCAAGCTTTTCTTGAAAGAAATAAGGCCAAGGAAGCTCAAGGAGGGCAGAGTCAAAAGAGGAAGTTTTTCCATAAGAAAGGAGCTCAGAAGGGTGGAGCTGCTAAGAAGGGAAAGGCAGAAGTGGTTTGTTGCAAGTGCGATAAGAAAGGACACTATGCTTATTATCTGGGTTTTTAACCCGTCAGAATCCAAAAGATGTCGGAACAAATTGATCAAGTCAAAATAGCACAAAAGCCAACCAAAAGGACTATAGCAACAAGCCAAAGGAAGTCAGAGGAAAAGAATGAAAAAATACACTAAGAACATGGATCGCTAGCGATCCATGATATCAAGAGTTCTTCGATTTTCTTGGATCATGATTCAATCTATATTCTAGGAGCAATGACTAAGTTTGGTGGGATTTCGCGCTAGCCAAATCAAGAGACAAGCATTCGTCTGGTCCAATCAGCAGACGAATACAACTGGTAAACAAACCATCATCAAAACAAGGCAACGTGCTACAAGACTACATGAACAACATCGACACACACAAGATGACAAAGGCAACCCAGAAACCAAAGTCCAAAGATAGGCTAAGTGTATGGATTGCTAGCGATCCATATACTATGGATCACCAACGATCCATACATCATCATCGGATTACTGCGACTCAAATGGAACAGAGCAAAGGGAAGTACTAGGGAAGTGGGTAGCATACGAGCTTGATCCATGGACCACTAGCGATCCATCACTTTGGCTCGGATCGCGATGCAAACTCCAGTGCGCCTTCCTGTGATCATCTACAAGCATCTAAAGAAAAAGGCTTGGCCCAATAGCTTCCTAAACTCTATAAATACAATCCTATCTAAAACATAAACGGGATCTTAAGAACTGGTTGCTAAAACTCTGCAGAAAGCTTTCTTCACTCCTCTCCTTCCTCACAACGGTCATCCAAAAGGTTCACTATGATTCTCTAGAAAACTCTAACACTGGGGACTTGATCTAACAAAGGATATTCAAGAGCTTTGTAATCCAATTAACTTTGTAACAGCAATCAGTCAATAATAAAAACTATAAAGTGGACGTAGGCTTCATTATCAGCCGAACCACTATAAAAATCTTCTTGTCTTCTTTCTCTTTCCGCTCTTTTAATTTTATTCGCTATATTATTGCTCTGTAAGAACAGGGCGGGCTCTTTCACACTCAATCAGTGTTGATTCATTTTTTAGATTAACGTTTTGGTGTTTTCACTGAGAAACCAACTCGGGGTTCAGATCTAGCCATCTACTTTGGGTCAGGTAGGTCCAGAAGTTAGATCCTCAATCTTTGCTTGAAAAATCTGTTGCTTGGAATCGATGACTCTGGGAAGGAAGAGAACTGCCTTTGGAAGGTCCATAGGGGCAGTAGTAGCTGGAGAAGATATGAATCATCAGCAAACTGAAGTAAATGGTGCCAACATAGGAGATCAGGTGCCAACATCCTCCAATCAACGAGAAGTCGTTACAAGAGACGAGTTGAACAAAATGGTTGACGAAATCAACCAAAAAATGGAAAGCAGAAAGAAAGCTCTGATGGATAAGCTCAATGCTCTCTTAACCTCACAGTCAAATCTTGCTCCAAGAGCTATGGCTGAACCCGCAGCTGTCATAGAACAAGAAAATTCTTCTGTTTCTGGCCTAAATAGAAGAAATGGGAAGCAGCCGCAAAAAAGGGTGATAGCAGGAACTATGGGAATCAATGCAAAAGAAAATAAAGTACTCCGCTCGCCATAAGGCAGCTGTTAGCACCAAAATTGGTCACTAACCTCATTCAGAAAGATTGTGTAGAGATATAAATGATGAAAGTAAATTAAACAGAGAAGACAATACTAATTTAAATGCAGAAAGTAAGAACACCAAATTTATAGTGGTTCAGCGTAATTGCCTACGTCCACTTTGAGGTTAAACTTTATTGATCTTCTTTATTGTTGATTACAAATACAATTCGTGAATCAAATGCTTGAATGAAGTTGTTTAAGTAGAGAAGATGAGTCTTGGAAATGGCAGAGTCTCCCCGTCTTCTCTCCAAAAAAGGATCCCTTTCACTGTGACCCTGCCCCTCTATTTATAGGCAAAGATGGGCTGGACTTCCCAAGTGGGCTGTTGGCCGAACACTCCAGCCCGAGTATAGTGAGCGCTGTATGCCGAACCACAGATGTGCCGAACGCTCTGACGTCGAACGGTCCCGTCTATGCCGAACGAGGTGGTTGATGTTTGGGAAGTGTAGGGTGTTAGTTAGTTGAAGCAGAACGCTCTTCTAGACGCCGAGTGCCCTTACGCCGAGTACTTCTAATCCCACCGGGTACTACGCCGAGTACTCCTGTATGCCGAACAGTCTCGTATGCCGAGCAGTCTTGACGCCGAGCGCTCTCGTTGCTGAGCACTCTGGTATGCCGAGCAGTCTTGATGCCGAGCACACTTGTTGCCGAGCACTCGTTGGATGTTGGGTGCCTCGCCGAACACTCCTGGTTGTCAAGTGCCTCGCCGAACACCATGGGATGCCGAGTACTCCTGTATGCCGAGCAGCCTTGACGCCGAGTACTCTTGTACGCCGAACAGTCTCGATGCCGAGCGCTCTTGTATGCCGAGCAGCCTTGATGCCGAGCAGTGGTTGACGTTGAGTGCCAGTTGACGCCGAACACTGCTGAGTATTTTGCCGAACATTACTGGACGCCAGACACTAATGGATGCCGAGTACTATGCCGAGTACTCATGGATGTCAGTTGCTTCGCCGAACACTCCTGGATGGACAGTGCTTCGCCGAACACTCCTTGATGCCGGTCACTCTCTGATGCCGAGCACTTATTGCCGAGTACTAGTTGCCTGGTCAAATCCCCAGGAAACACTTGCCCCCCAAAGTGTATTGCGTGGCCGAACGTGATGCGCTTTGAATCTGGTACAATCTACCTCGGAGGTATCTTCTCGAGAGTGCTAGCGAAGGAGGTGCAAGACGAACGAGATTTAGATCCCGAACGATACGCTCGAAGCCGAACGTACCTCGTGTGCCGAACGTCATACTGCTACAATGCCGAACCCTTCGGTGTTGACCGGTTCTACCGGGTATAGCCTCTTCAACTTCTACCTCCCTCTATATAACCAGGTCCTCACCGTCTCTTTTCCCTTTACGCCTTCTTTTCAGCCATTCCTTAGAGACATTCAACTCTCCCCATCCTACCAGATATAAAGCCTATATAATCCATTCTCAACTTCGATCGTCGAATTAGGTATCAATCCTTCTGTGATTTAGATTACTTCAACACAAGACTTAGGTTGTTTTCATGGGAAACGTGACCTTTCCATGATAGTATAATAAGCGTCGAGCAGAAATGGTTCGCATGCTTGGAGTTGTCTAGTTAGGGCTAGCTCCTCTGCGCCGAACAAGAATGGAAGGAAAAGCAAGATGGGATGCTGAACGGTGTAGTCTTCGCCGAGCGATCTGTCCCTGACGTTCGGCGTAGACGGAGATGGTGTAGGGTGAAGTTGACATCGTGGTGGAGAGCCACTTTTAGCCGAATGATAACCCAGACCGAACAGTCGACATGCCGAACATTACTTAAATGCCGATCAATTGACATGCCGAACAATACAATTGCCGAACACTTGACATGCCGAACAATACAATTGCCGAACACTTGACATGCCGAACAATACAATTGCCGAACACTCTTTAAACCGAGCCAAACACAGCCGAACACTATACTTAGGACGAATAATCTTGAATGCCGAACATTACTTAAATGCCGAACAGTATAAATGTCATACTACACTTAGGCCGGTTACTTTAGAAATCATATGTCTTTTGAATCTGGAACTGTAATCACCTTAAGGCGGGCTTTTTGAGACGGTCAGCGATGACGGTCTTCGAAGGCGATGATTCGAAGCTAATTATTATGTCTTTTAAAACATTCTCATTGTCTGTACACAATTGCCTGCACTAGTTCACACACCACGTGGGGGGAAAACTCGTGTTGCTAATTCTAACGTTCAACGTTTTTCAAGTATAGCTTTCTCAAGCATTTAGTTATTTATTCGGGATGTCGAGAAAATCTAGCTCTGCCACCATATCCGACAGGCCTGGGCCGTCATCGAGGCAAGGAGCCGCAGATGCTTCCAACCCGTCAATCTCTCCTGCTCATAACTTGGCGCCCGATTCTCTGGAGTCAACCATCTTACTGGACAATCCGATCGATTCTCAAGCCTCGAAGATCAACGAGGCCGCTCTACGATGGATATGTTCCATTCACGGGATTCCCTTTGCTGCGTGTTAGTTCCTTCGAGACACGACCGCCCTCATTTGCCCCCAGTCGGGTACACAGCCTGCAACAAGTTCATGTGTTGGATGGGCAGCGTGCCTCCATTCAATTTATTTCTCCGGGATGTGCTGTAGTATATTGACATAGCTCCATCGCAGCTGCACCCGAATGGCCATGCGTTTCTATATGGGACTTATTTACTTTTCATGGCCATCTTCTCCAGACCTCTAACCCCCGGTGATATCCAATACATTTATATGTTCAAGAGACGGAAAGATAGCCCTTCCTTCATGTTCCTCGAGCCATACCACAAGTGCCAGATCTTGACAGGGGCCTGTAGCAAATTCGCCCTGTACAAACAGGAATGGTTTTATGTGCGCTGCCCTTCCGGTTTCCCTAGGAGATGGGTTGAAGGCAGTAAGTCTCTCTGCCGAGTTACTATTCGTATTTAACCCGAGCATGTCTTTCCTAACTTTCCGTTTCATCTTTTCAGGTATCAGCCCATGCCCGGAAGGCCGAGGATATTCTGATGCTGTCGATGCGATTAGAGCTCTTCCGGCCGAGGATCGAGATATCCGAGCTATCATTTCAAATGAATCGCTGTCGGGGTTCGGCTTGCTAGCCCCTGGTCGTTGGATCAGCCTTCCAGAAGGTGTTACAATTCCCAAACCTCCATCTGGTAAAGGGAAAAAACTTGCCGGACCGTCGTCGCGTCGCGCTCCCGACACGCATGAAGAAGGCGAGCGCAAAGAGGATGATGCCCCCGAAACTCAGGGCGAGAACGTGGGTCCCGCTTGGAATCCGGCGATCGAAGTTCAGGATATTGAGACATCATCCTCCCCTTCGAAGGGAAAGAAGAAGTTGAAATACACGGTTCAAAAGGAGAAAGTTGGTGGCACCTCAAAAGTTACGCCTACCCCTCCTGAGAAAGAGGCTTCTTCGCAGCATCTGGAAAGTTCCTTGAGAGGTCTATCGAACCTTTCTATTCCCGAAGACATACTAAATTACGGGTTCGATGATCCTGAAGCTCTCAAATTCTCTTCGCCCGCTAGAGGCAATGTAGGAGTTCAACTCCCGGCTCAAGGAGACAATACTCCGATTAGCAAAGATAAACGTACGGGTCCGTCGGGGGGAACACTTAGGACACACACGCACATGCGCATTCCATAATATACTTCAAGTCTTTTTAATTCGTGAATTCTCCTTAACTCGTTGTTATCTCCCTTCTTTGCAGGTGATATGGGCCGCTCACACGGACTTGATCGCCTTCAGGGGTCTTCTATATTCCATCACTCCGGACGGGATTCCGGTTCAGGCAGACGCCGGGACCGAGGTGATTATGAAGATAGGGACAATCGTCCGCGCGAGTCGTCTCACCGCAAGAAAGCACACTCTCAATCTTCCCAGTCCCGTGATCTTCCTCCTCCAACTGAGCCGGATAAAAAGAAGTCTTTGCAGAAGGGTTATCAGTCTGATGCTGCTCGAGAACAACATTCCAGTTCATCGAGTACGAGGCAAGTTCGAGAGCAGCGTAAAAGAACGGAATTCTCTAAGCCTCCTCCTCCTACTCCTGCCGTGGACCCAACTGTTGCGGAAAAGATGGTCGACCTTAAGGCCAAGTTTCCGAAAATCTGTTTTGACGGCTTGAAATTCCTCCCAACCATCCATCACATTCCTGGGCACGTGAAGCAAAGTGCCATTGCCTGCAACAATGACGTCTATGTTCAACATGACGCATTCGTGCACTTGGTGGAGAAGATCTCGGAAGTATCTGTCGAGCGTCAACACGAGATTGACCGTCTGAATCTGGAGGCTGACAGCGATAAGAAAATCATCAAACTCCAAGACGAAGAGCTTGCTTCGTATAAGTCAAAGCTAGAAGCCGCTGAACAAGGTGCGAAAGATACTACTGAGGCAGTTGCTTGCTTAGAGGTGGCTCACAAAAAGGAGCTTGACGAAGCAGTTCAGCGCAGCGGCGCCCTTGCCCTAGAAAAAGACTCTGTCCAAAAAGAAAGGGACGCGCTCGCTACTCAAGTCAAAGAGCTGAAAGAACAACTCTCCAAGGAGAAAGAAAACAAAATAGCTGCTCAGGAAGAATCGCAGCGATATTGTGATGAGATTGTTGCTACCCGACTCCTGAAGACAAAGCTCGACAACGAACTTGCCGGGGTCGAGAAAATGAAGGATGAGGCCCGTGAGGAGGGCAAAAGAATGGCTGTGGAGGAGCTTGATTCTCGCCTTGAGGCGGCCGCAGAGGCTGGCAGGGAAGAGGTCAAGAGTATGTTTGACCCGCTGATCGCCGAGTACGGAGCTCGCGTCCTTATGCACCGCGACCTAACATTCTTGGGCGACGGCTACCACGAATCCCTGGTTGAGGCATGGGAAACTCTGATAAAGATCAAGAAAGTCGAGTCAGGCTCCGAAGAGATCGACGAGGATGCATTGGTGAAGGAGTTCCTGAGGGGGAATGAGCCATCGGATTTATCCGCAGCATTGGCTCTTTATGGCAAAGGCTCTTCCCCTTCGAAAGAGAAGAACGATGAGGCTGGCCCGTCAGAGGCCGACGCTACTACTCCTTATATCGCCGCTCCTTATGCTGCTCAATCGACTGGTCGGTCGGCGCTTGATCCATTCGAGCAGCATGCCAGTTATGATCCCGAAGATCCCGGGCTCGGCGTTCATGTGCTGTCACCTATCCTGGAGGGTGAAACCCCGCGCGCCACCGATAGCCAACCAGATCCTGGTAGGAAATTCTTCTTTCTCTAGAAGTCGAAGAGATCCCGTCATTTTTCAGCAATGGTTATTCGTTCTAATGCCCACTTCTTATATTTTCATGCAGGTTGTTCTGACGCCGAGCTAACTCCGAGGAGCGATGACGCCAAGGAGGAAGCAGGGAAAACAAGCGACGTTGCTCACGCAGGGATAACTCCCGGTCCAGACGCTCAAGTGATCGGGTCGCTTGATGATGACAAACTTGATACTTCGTCTCCTGCCGAAGGAAGCGATGAAGTTAAAATCACTGGCGCCTCTGAACATACTTCAGAGACGAGCATGAAGGACCGTCTCGCCGACGAGGAGAAGAAAAAGGTCAAAGTCAAAGTTGAATCTGAAGTACTGGAACTCACTGACCCGCGGAACAGACCTTTGAAAATCATTCGCCCGGGCAGGTCCAAACCGCTAGATGTTCCGTCTCCTACTCCTGACTCCGTCTCTCTAGCAAGCAAAAAGTCCAAGAAAAAGCGTGAGGGAGAGGAGTCGTCGGAAACACCAAAGGCAGACAAGAAGAAGAAGTCGAAGAAATAATCGATGCACTTGTTCAACAAGTTTCCTGATTAAGTTTTGTAATCGTTTTTTATCTCCCATGATTTGTAGTTTGTATAGAGAGGTCTGAATTTTGTAGGAGTGATCATGTATCCTCATTTTGGACTTATTGAATAAAGTTTTAGTTTCTTTTTTGTTTGAATGATTCTCTTGTCTTTATTTGGTTTGCTGACTAATTGTAGCCATAACTCAAGTTCTTATGAGTTGCATCATCTCCCGGTCCATTCTTGTGTAGTTCAAACATTTTTGGACATGGCGTACCTCTCGTTCCACATCTTTCGAGTACTTGGACTTCTTGTTGACTCTATGTCCCGGGGACTTGGAGGCTTGAAATAGTTTATGCTCTAGTCCACGCTCTAGGGACTTAGAGTACTCCGATCCGCGCTCTGGGGATTCGGAGATTTGGAATCGTTTATACTCTAGTCCGCGCTTTGGGGACTTAGAGTACTCCGATCCGCGCTCTGGGGATTCGGAGATTTGGAATCGTTTGTACTCTAGTCCGCGCTCTAGGGACTTAGAGTACTCCGATCCGCGCTCTAGGGATTCGGAGATTTGGAATCGTTTATACTCTAGTCCGCGCTCTGGGGACTTAGAGTACTCCGATCCGCGCTCTGGGGATTCGGAGATTTGGAATCGTTTGTACTCTAGTCTGCGCTCTGGGGACTTAGAGTACTCCGATCCGCGCTCTGGGGATTCGGAGATTTGGAATCGTTTATACTCTAGTCCGCGCTCTGGGGACTTAGAGTATTCCGATCCGCGCTCTGGGGATTCGGAGATTTGGAATCGTTTGTACTCTAGTCCGCGCTCTGGGGACTTAGAGTACTCCGATCCGCGCTCTGGGGATTCGGAGATTTGGAATCGTTTATACTCTAGTCCGCGCTCTGGGGACTTAGAGTACTCCAATCCGCGCTCTGGGGATTCGGAGATTTGGAATCGTTTATACTCTAGTCCGCGCTCTGGGGACTTAGAGTACTCCAATCCGCGCTCTGGGGATTCGGAGATTTGGAATCGTTTGTACTCTAGTCCGCGCTCTGGGGACTTAGAGTACTCCGATCCGCGCTCTGGGGATTCGGAGATTTGGAATCGTTTATACTCTAGTCCGCGCTCTGGGGACTTAGAGTACTCCGATCCGCGCTCTGGGGATTCGGAGATTTGGAATCGTTTATACTCTAGTCCGCGCTCTGGGGACTTAGAGTACTCCGTTCCGCGCTCTGGGGATTCGGAGATTTGGAATCGTTTATACTCTAGTCCGCGCTCTGGGGACTTAGAGTACTCCGATCCGCGCTCTGGGGATTTGGAGATTTGGAATCGTTTGTACGAGTCTGTATGTCGTGCAGGATAATGTAATTTATCATCCAATTAAGAGATATAGAAACTTCATAGAAAATGTGGCTTCAAGCCTTTATTAATGAAAATCAACTAAATCGCTCGATTACAATTTTAAAAGGAAACTAAGTCATTATTGAATGGAAACATGCATGAAACAATAGTGCCTATAACAAGAAAGGGAAACATATAAATGTAATAGTGCCGCAAATGTTCACTGTTCCATGCTCGGGGGAGTGTCGCGCCATCAACGGTCGCTAGCTTGAATGTTCCTTCTCCAAGCTTCCGTTCAATGGCGTATGGACCTTCCCAGCTGGGATTCATGCGTGATGGTACCGGGAAGACTCGTTTCAGAACGAGATCTCCCACATCAAAGATTCTTGGGCGGACTCTGCCGTCATAGTAACGCTTGACTCGATGTCTGTGCGCCGCCGCCCTTAATTCAGCTTCTTCCCGCTTTTCATCGATGCAGTCCAGTGATTCCAGCAAGAGGTTTTGGTTCATCTTGGGATCATAGTATGTCACTCGGTGCGATGGAACTTCAAGTTCCACGGGTATAACGGCTTCAGAGCCGTATGCCAAGGCGAATGGAGTGTGGCCGGTCGCGGACTTGTGGGTAGTTCTATACGCCTATAATGCTGTCGGGAGTTCATCTACCCATTTGCCTCCAACCTTCTCCAGACGCTTCTTTAGTATAGACTTGATTATTTTGTTAACGGCCTCGACTTGTCCGTTAGCTTTTGGGTGTGCAACGGCGGCGAACTTTTTCTCGATGCCGTACTTTAAACAGAACTCTTTGAACTCTCTACTTTCGAATTGCGTTCCGTTGTCTGTAATGATGGTGCGTGGAAGGCCAAAGCGGCATATAATGTTTCGTATAACGAAGTTAATGACCTTCTTAGAGGTGATAGTGGCCAAAGGTTCTGCCTCAGCCCATTTCGTGAAATAGTCGACTGCAACTATTGCGTATTTCGCACCACCTTTGGATAGAGGCAAAGAGCTGATTATGTCGATTCCCCAGATCGCAAACGGCCAAGGACTGATCATTTGTGTGAGTTTCGTTGATGGAGCCCTCGGGATTTTTGCATATCTTTGACACTTGTCGCATTTTCTTGCGTAGTCCGCGGCATCCCGGTTTACGGTGGGCTAGTAATATCCATAGCGGAGGATCTTCTTTGCTAGCGTTTGCCCCCCAGTATGGTCGCCACATTCCCCTTCGTGAACTTCCCTCAAGACTCGCTTTGTTTCATCATGAGCGATGCACCGTAATAATGGGACTGAGAATCCTTTTCGGTACATGGATCCACCCTGCATTACGTACCGCACAGCCTTCCGAAGGACCTGTCGTCTTTCGCTTCTTCTTTCTAGTAAAGCCCCGGTTGTCAGGTACAGTTTGAATGGGGTTATCCACGAGTCCTTCTCGATTTCTGTTTCCAACACGCGATCGATTTTCATCTCGTCTATGCTCGGGGCATGCAAGACTTCAACGGGATACAATCCCATTTGTTGAGCATCGTCGGTACTTGCGAACTTAGCCAACAAGTCGGCTTCTTTGTTCTGTTCTCGCGGGATATGTGAAATGTCATAACGCTCAAGATTTGATAGTAGTTCTTGGACCTGAACGAGGTACGGAGCAAGCTTTTGTCCTTTTGCTTGGTAGTCTCCTCGTACTTGGTAAACCACCAACTGCGAGTCACAAAAGATTTCGACTGATTCGATTCCGAGTTCTTTGATGAGCTTCAAGCCAGCGATCAGTGCTTCATATTCAGCTTCGTTGTTCGTAGCCGGGAAATCGAGCTTCAGGGCATAACAGATTGATCGGTTTTCCGGAGTTATAAGAAATACGCCCGCGCCGGAGCAACGGTCGTTTGATGCACCGTCAGTGTATAATTTCCATCGAATGGGGGGAATGATGTCGTGATCGTCCGGCTTGATGGGTATGGTAAATTCAGCGATGAAGTCTGCTAACGCTTGCCCTCGGATGGCTCTCCGTGGTAAGTACGCGATATCGAATTGGCTCAACTCGATGTTCCATTTTAGCAATCTTCCAGAAGTTTCCGGTCGTTGAAGTACCTGCCTCAGGGGTTGATCGGTATAAACACCGATTGAATGCGCTTGAAAGTATGGGCGCAGCTTGCGTGATGCAATCACCAAGAAATAAGCCAATTTCTCGATTTTAGGGTAATTCTTCTCTGCCCCCGTTAAACGCTTGCTAACATAATATACTGGCTTCTAGACTCGATCCTCCTCACGAACCAAAGCTGCGCTTATCGCATGAGGGGATATAGCCAAGTAAACATACAGCATCTCATGGTCAACTGGTTTAGATAGCATTGGTGGGCTCTCCAGATGCCTTACCAGATTCCGGAATGCTTCCTCGCAGCTAGACGTCCATTCAAAATTTCTCTTTCCTTTGTTTATTATGTCAAAGAACGGGATGCACTTGTCAGTTGCCTTGGATATAAATCGACTCAGCGCAGCTACTTTTCCGTTCAAGCTCTGTACCTGCTTTATAGTCCTGGGCGCTTGTACATCTCGAATGGCTTGGATCTTTTCTGGGTTGGCTTCGATTCCCCTAGCGTTGACGATGAATCCTAAAAACTTCCCTGATGCAACGCCGAAAGAACACTTCAGCGGGTTGATCTTCATTCCATAAAACCTGAGTATGTTAAACATTTCAGCTAAGTCTTGAATGTGGTCGTTTGACCGTCGTGACTTCACGAGCATGTCATCCACATAGACTTCCATGGTTTTGCCCAGCTGGTCCTTGAACATTCGATTCACCAGACGTTGGTAAGTTGCTCCAGCATTCTTCAATCCAAAGGGCATCACTACATAGCAATACATCCCGACATTTGTAACGAAGCTGGTGTGTTCTTGGTCTGGAATATGCATTGGGATTTGGTTGTATCCTGAGTACGCATCCATGAATGACAATAATTCGTGTCCTGCTGTGGAATCGACCAACTGATCGATCCTAGGCAATGGGAAACTATCCTTAGGGCATGCTTTGTTCAAGTCGGAATAATCTACGCAAGTCCTCCATTTCCCATTCGCCTTCTTTACTAGCACGGGGTTGGAGACCCACTCCGGGTAGAGGGCGTCGCGGACGAACCCATTTGCTTTGAGTTTGTCCACCTCCTCTCCAAGAGCGGCGGATCTCTCCGGATCCATTCCTCTCCTTTTTTGCTTGACTGGGACGTATTTCGGGTCTATGTTCAACATATGACTCGTGATGGCGGGAGAAATCCCACACATATCAGAATGCGTCTAGGCGAAAACATCAAGGTTTGCCCGGAGGAAGTCGCTAAGGTCTTCAGTCATTGCGGGGCCTAACTGTGATCCGATCTTCAGTATTCGCGAAGGATCGTCACGGCTAACTGAAATGTCAATTGTTAATTCAGCCGGTGCCGCCTTCTCTTCCCTGGGTTTCTCATCGTCGTCTCTCGGATCTATATCTCCATAGATCCGAGAACTATGCCCGAGCCAGGGCTCGGGCACTACTTGTCAATTATTCGTATTGAGGATGCGGACGGGATTGTCCGCAACCTTTCCTTTCTCCCTCCGGTGGGCCTCTCGGAGCTCGGCCACATAACAAGAACGACCAGCTGCTTGGTCACCGTGAACAATGCCTACTCCTTTGTCAGTCGGAAACTTCAAAGTCAAGCACCACGGGGCTAGTGCCGCCCTAAATTCAGCCAGGGCCGACCGACCCAAGAAAACATTATACGGAGAGTCCACATCCAAAACTACAAAGGGTAGAATTCGTACCCTCCGACGCTCGCCTTGTCCCAGTTCAACTGGTAACTCGACATATCCTACTGCATCAGTCGCAGCGCCGTTAAAGCCGTGGATACGAGCTTTGGATCGTTTCAAGTCTTTTGTCTCTAGCTTCATCTGATCATAGGCCTTCTTGAAGATGATGTTGACTGAACTTCCACAATCAATCAAAATTCTTTTTACATATGCTGGTCCGATCGTTGCAGATATGACCATGGGATCGATGGTCGGAGCCTCTACCTGATCAGCGTCTCTGTTCCTGAACACAATATCGTCTGTCATCACGCGCTGCTGCTTAGCAGGGGCCCCGTCCTCTACGTTCAAACAGCACTCAAAATCTGCATGCTTCAAGGAGCTTGCATATCGTTCCATCTCTTGCCAGTTCTTATCTGCGGGATGAGGTCCGCCGATAATTGTATTTATGACCAGTCTTCCAACAGTCCGAGCAGGCTCCTCAGGATGACGTGGAGCTGGTGCACGACCTGGGTTGGACGTTCCCTGTCCTCCTTCCTGTGGATCCTTTACAAATTCTTGCAACTTCTTTTGTCTGATCAATTTCTCGATAGCGTCATGCAGGTGTCTGCATTCTTCCGTGTTGTGTCCATAAGTTTCATGGAAGCGGCAATATTTCCTAGTCCGCTTCTGTTCTTCAGTTGATTCTTTTGGACGTGGTTTTCTGTACTGAAAAGTATTGCAGGTGGATAGGTAAATGTTTTCAAGTGGGGCATTTAGCGGAGTGTACTCGCTGTAGCTTGGAATTCTCGACTTCCACTTTCCCGCTTCTTTCCTCTTTCCTTGACTTCTTCCTCCGGACTCTTTGGGCTGCACAGGCTTACTCTGGACATTGACTTGGACCTTTCCCGAATTGTCTCCAGATTGCTTCACAGCAATGTTGCTCTTGATTGACTCTTGGGCAGGTCCCGGTGCCTTATCTCGTCGTACCCACCTAGCTTCCTCTCTTCTTATGAACTGGTGTGCCTTGGAGTAGAAACGCTCTAGCGTTGCCGGAGGTTTTCCTGCCAGCCAGTCTCCAAATTCAGAATCCGGATCTACACCTCTCATTACAGCCATTAGGATTGCATGGTCGTTGGGATTACTGACTTCAGTTGCCGCAACGTGGAATCTTTGTAAGTACTCCTTCAGCGACTCTCCGGGATTTTGGATTACACTTGACAGAGACATCACGTCCTTCGGGCGTGTAGTGTGTATCCTGAATTGCTCAATAAACTTCTTTGCCAACTCCTCGAAACTTGATACGGATCGCGGAGGAAGTCGGGTGAACCACATAGTAGCGATCCCAGATAGAGTAATCGGAAAGCACCTACACTTGGTGGGATCATTTTCTCTGGCTGAATCCATCATCCATTCATACCTCATTACATGTTGTTTGGGGTCAGTCTTTCCTTCGTATGCAGGAATAGTTGGCATGCTAAACTTCTTGGGGTACGCCGCTTGCAGCACAACATCCGTGAATGGAGTATGACTTCTTGACACTCCCCAGTCGTCATTTGATAAGCCCTGATTTTCTTTCATCAGTTGCCTGATCATGGCTGTCAGATCGGGTGTCTGTATGGAAGCTGGGAGGTTGGAGTCAGTTCTACGCGCCTGTCCATGCTGATGCCTCCTTTCCTGGCGATCTGCCAATCGTGCGTCTTGAGGCTCAACATTGTTAGCATTTTGATGATCTGGAGCTCCATCCTCCATCTGTACTCCGGTTCTGAAGCTCCCAGTTCTGGCTTGGTCGCGGTCTCTAGTTGTTCAAACAGTAGCATCCGCCCTTGCAGCTTCAGTCTTGCGGCGTCTACGCCTGGGTGGTTCATCAGAAGAAGTAGAGCTGTCAGATGAGGAATAAGTAGCAGGATTGCCCCCAGCATTCTGTTGCTGCTGTTGAGTGAGTTGTGCCATCAGGTTGGCATTAGCTTGCATCTGTTCTCCCAGTTGTCTCCTGCTTTCCCTAAGTTCTCTCATCAAGTCATTGAACTCTACTCTGGTGACAACTGGAGTCTGTTCTTGAGCGGCAATCCCTGCACTCGGGATCGCCGGTTGATTGCTAGGTCCTGCTTGTTGCACACTAGCAGTCTCTCGGGCATCCGCATTAAGAGAAGCTGACCTGGTACGTGGTCTTGCCATTGTAGAGTTATCGGTATGAACTCTGAGTAGAATCAACGGATGTCCTATCAGTAAGTCGGATCTTCTTTGGGGGATTTGTTCAATCCAGTAGCTTCAAAGCAGATCCTTGAGGTCTGAGAATTCGATTCTCAGTGAAAGCACCAAAATTGGTCACTAACCTCGTTCAGAAAGATTGTGTAGAGATATAAATGATGAAAGTAAATTAAACAGAGAAGACAATACTAATTTAAATGCAGAAAGTAAGAACACCAAATTTATAGTGGTTCAGCGTAATTGCCTACGTTCACTTTGAGGTTAAACTTTATTGATCTTCTTTATTGTTGATTACAAATACAATTCGTGAATCAAATGCTTGAATGAAGTTGTTTAAGTAGAGAAGATGAGTCTTGGAAATGGCAGAGTCTCCCTGTCTTCTCTCCAAAAAAGGATCCCTTTCACTGTGACCCTGCCCCTCTATTTATAGGCAAAGATGGGCTGGACTTCCCAAGTGGGCTGTTGGCCGAACACTCCAGCCCGAGTATAGTGAGCGCTGTATGCCGAACCACAGATGTGCCGAACGCTCTGACGCCGAACGGTCCCGTCTATGCCGAACGAGGTGGTTGATGTTTGGGAAGTGTAGGGTGTTAGTTAGTTGAAGCAGAACGCTCTTCTAGACGCCGAGTGCCCTTACGCCGAGTACTTCTAATCCTACCGGGTACTACGCCGAGTACTCCTGTATGCCGAACAGTCTCGTATGCCGAGCAGTCTTGACGCCGAGCGCTCTCGTTGCTGAGCACTCTGGTATGCCGAGCAGTCTTGATGCCGAGCACACTTGTTGCCGAGCACTCGTTGGATGTTGGGTGCCTCGCCGAACACTCCTGGTTGTCAAGTGCCTCGCCGAACACCATGGGATGCCGAGTACTCCTGTATGCCGAGCAGCCTTGACGCCGAGTACTCTTGTACGCCGAACAGTCTCGATGCCGAGCGCTCTTGTATGCCGAGCAGCCTTGATGCCGAGCAGTGGTTGAGTTGAGTGCCAGTTGACGCCGAACACTGCTGAGTATTTCGCTGAACATTACTGGACGCCGGACACTAATGGATGCCGAGTACTATGCCGAGTACTCATGGATGTCAGTTGCTTCGCCGAACACTCCTGGATGGACAGTGCTTCGCTGAACACTCCTTGATGCCGATCACTCTCTGATGCCAAGCACTTATTGCCGAGTACTAGTTGCCTGGTCAAATCCCTAGGAAACAGCAGCCAACTTTGAACTTGAGTCAAGTGGCGAAAACCCCACGAGAGGATATAGCCATGGACCTCTCCGACTCAAATGGAGAACAATTTAATGATGATAAGTTGGAAGAAAATGCTAATGCATTCGATGATGCTAAAAATGTCCAGACTGCCGCAGTCAGGCCAACCGCAAGCCAACAGGATCTCGAGAGAGTGGTTCTCCCAAAGATAGGAGAGCCTAGGCTTCAGCCCGCTTGCCAAGACCGTTTGCAAAGCCAAACACTTGGTATAGTAATTGACAGCCGTCCCTAGGACCACTGGACTTCAGAGGCATTTATTGCAGATATGGTTAAGCGATTGATGGACGAGAATAAAGATAGAAGAGATGATGAATGAGGATCCGCACCAAGTTAGACTCCTTTTATTGATGATATCTTGAATGAGCAATATCCGGAAAAGTTCACGATGCCAACTATTCCATCCTATGACGAGACAAAAGACCCAAACCCCCATTTGTATAAGTATAGTTGGCACATGGACAGAGCAAATGCTTCGGAGGCTGTTCGGTGTAGATGTTTTCCCCATCTTTCTGGAAGGAATTGCTTCCATGTGGGTCACTAGGCTTCCGCCGAGATCCATTTCCACTTTTGACCAACTAGCAACAAGATTCCTCGATCAGTTCAGGCTCCATACCATGCAACCTAAAGATGTGATGTTCATGTCCGGACTATTCCAGGGATGAAACGAATCGCTGAAGTCTTTCATGAACTGGTTCAATACCGCAGTGACAGAGGATCCAAATGAGGACATGGTTTTCATGGCCTTGGTCCATGCCATTCATACCGAAACTGAATTCAGGAAGTGGATCAAAATGAAGCAACCCACTATGAAGAAGGACTTCAATCGTAAAGCAAGTCAATACTTGAGACTAGAGGAGGTGCAGGAGCTAGAAAGGAAGTCCACTGGCGTGCAATTGATGAACGTCAGGCAGAGTGACGTGGTGATGAATCAGAATAGAAACGCTTCCGGAACTATTGAAGGAATTATAGGGAAAGATGGAAATCAAAAAAGGAAGAATCAAAATTCCAATAAGAGAAATGGAAACAATAAATGCCTTAAAGGTTCCAGGCCTGAAGATTACACCCCTCTCAACGATACACTGGAAAATATCTATCTCGCGACATAGGGGACTGAGGAATATAAGAAACCCCCTAAGAAGGAAGCAACCGAACAACAAAAGCGCTCAGGGAAGTTCTACTGCTTCCACGAGACGCACGATCACAAAAAAAACGAATGCCGCCACCCAAAGAACTTGATTGAAGAGATGATTCAGGAAAACAAGCTTCAGCAATACGTGAGAAAATCACAAAATCCTAACCAGCCCACGACTCCTCAAGCCCCTAGAATCAAAGAAACCAAGCCGGAACCAGTGAAGAGAGTTCGAAGCGAACTGACCAGAGACTCATTATTGAAATGATATCTGGAGGCCCACATCCTGCACAGAGAAGTTGGGGAGAGATGGAGCAATATGCAAGTTCATTAAAGCACGCTCTGAAGGAATTATTTCTCACAATCGAAGATGGGGCTCCAACCAAGTAGCATAAAACTTTGAATGACGACATTGTACTTAGAAACCGAGGTACTGAAGGGATCAAAGCTCCAACCCTTGATCCAATGGTGGTGACAGTAGGAATCAGATCCGCTATAGTCCGACAAGTATTGGCTGATAGCGGCAGTTCTGTCAATATTCTTTTCAAACACACCTTTGACCAAATGAAGATCATCATGAAAAGCGTGTCTCCATGTCAAACAAAAATCCAAGGGTTTACCAGCGAACCTAAACAACCCGTGGGGACGATTGACTTGCCAGTGGAGCTTGGAGAGGGTGATCGAAGAGTGACCCTCATTCAGACCTTCGTAATTGTGGACAAAACTTCCGCGTATAACGCCTTCTTAGGATGACCCATCCTAGCTGATTTTAGAGTCGTTCTGGCCCAATGGTGCCTTACCATAAAGTTCCCAATGGTAAACAAAATCGAGGTGGTCAAGGGAGATCAATGCGCCACCAAAGAATGTTATATTGTAGAGTTACCTGAATCTAAAAGAAGAGAAAAGGGGAAGGATGTGGGGGAGAACTCTCCACATCGTGAACCTTCTGAATAGCAACTACATAACTGCTCTTGGCTCGGGGACCATAACCGATTCGACAAGGCTTTGGACCCTAGAAAGAAGAGTTCAGGGGAGGATCAGGCAGCACCAGTAGAATTTATGGTGTTCGTCCCAGTCGATATGTATGACCCAACAAGAGTCCTGAAGATTGGATCCCAACTTGGAAATAAGGTGCGATTAAAACTTACTAACTTTCTTTGCACCAACTTGGATGTGTTCACTTGGACGCATTCTGATATGTGTGGGTATCACCAGAAATCGCATGCCATGTGCTCAACATTGACCTTAAGTTCACACCAGTAAAGCAAAAGAGGCGCAGCCTAGGCCCTGAACGGTCCAAGGCATTAATAGAAGAGGTGGACAAGCTAATAGCCAATGGTTTTATCCATGATGCAACTTATCCTGAATGGGTATCTAACCCGGTCTTAGTTAAAATGTCCAATGGGAAGTAGCAAACCTACATCAACTACTCGGACTTAAACAAGGCTTGCCCGAAAGATAGCTTCCCTCTGCATAGAATTGATCAGCTTGTGGATGGGACAGCAGGACACGAATTGCTATAATTTATGGATGCATACTCAGGGTACAACCAGATCCTGATGCACGAACCTGATCAAGAAAACACCAGCTTCATTACCGATTGGGGACTATACTGCTACAGGGTAATACCATTTGGTTTAAAAAATGCTGGGGCAACCTACCAAAGATTGGTAAATACCGTGTTCAAGCATCAAATTGGGAAAACCATGGAGGTTTATGTGGATGTCATGTTGGTCCAATTGTGAGTAGCTGTTAATCACCTAGATAACCTCGCTGAAATGTTTGAAATACTCCGGAAGTATGGAATGAAACTCAATCCACTCAAATGTCACTTCGGAGTAGCCTCCGGAAAGTTCTTAGGATTCATAGTAAGCGCCAGGGGCATTGAAGCAAATCTAGAGCAAATAACTGCCCTACGAGAAGTTCAAGCCCCGAAGAATAAGAAAGAATGGCAAAGCTTGAATGGGAAGGTCACAGCATTAAGCCGATTTATCTCGAAAGCCACCGACAAGTGTATACCGTTCTTTGATGCGTTAAAGAAAGGAAAGAAAAAATTCGAATTGAGTGAGGCATGTCAAACTGCATTTGAAGAATTGCTGCGACATATGGAAGCCTCGCCAATCCTATTAAAGCCAGTGAACGGCGAGGATCTATTCATTTACCAGCAATCTCACCTCATGCGTTGAGCACTGCCCTTATGCGTGAAGAAGCGAAAATCCAATGACCCGTATACTACATTAGAAAGCGGTTTACCGGAGCCGAGAAAAATTACCCAAAGCTGGAAAAGCTAGCGTATTGCCTCCTGATCGCGTTTAGGAAGTTACGACCGTATTTCCAAGCACATCCAATCAAAGTACTAACGGATCAGCCTCTGAAGAAAGTACTATACCAACCCAGAACTTCCAGATGACTTCTCAAGTGAAACATCGAACTGAGCCAATGTGATATTACTTACCATCCGAGAAGGGCTATCAATGGGCAAGCGCTGGCAGATTTCATCGCCGAGTTTACCATACGGGATGACGAAAAAGAAACACCGTCGGAAGTGGAGACGCAATGGAAACTCTTCGTTGATGGGACATCTAACAAACTTTGTTCGGGGGCGGGGGTAGTGCTTGAAACCCCTAAGGACAAACCATTTTCTATGCCTTACGCTTGGAATTCCCTACAACAAATAACGAAGCGGAATACGAAGCACTGATAGTAGGGCTGAAAGTTGTGAAAGAACTCAGAATAAAGTCCATCCACATCTGCAACAACTCCCAGCTAGTTATATGCCAAGTAAAAGGCGAGTACTAGGCTCGAGCGGAGAACCTTGCCCCATATCTATCTAAAGTACAAGAGTTGCTGAGTGACATCGAACATTATACCATAACTCACATTCCGTGGGAGCAAAACACTAAGGCAGACTACTTAGCTAAACTGGCAAGCTCTGGAGAAGCTCAATCGTTGGAACTAGTCCTGGTTGAGACTTTGACTGCCCTGAGTATAGATGAAATGGATGTCGATTGGATTCTTGAGACCACCGCTGAACCGGAAACATAGACGACTCCAGTCAAGGACTACTTACTTACAGAAACCCTTCTAACTGACTGAAAACAACAGAAAAAGCTTCTCCGGAAGGCGCCGCGATTCGTAATACAGGATGGGATACTCTACCGAAGGGAATTCTCAACCCCCTTCTTAGATGTATGACCGATGATGAAGCTCGATGGATCCTGAAGGTAGTGCACGAAGGCGAATGTGGAGACCATACTGGGGGGGCAAACCCTTGTAAAGAAAGTTTTCCGATACGGGTACTTCTAGCCTATAATAAACCGCGATGTAGCAGACTACGCCAGACGGTGTGATCGTTGCCAAAGATTCGACAAAATTAAAAGAACTCCCTCAACAAAGTTAACACGGATGGTCAGCCCGTGACCATTTGCAATATGGGAAATCGACTTGATTGGCGTATTGCCAATAGCTAAAGGAGGGGCCAAATACGCTATAGTTGTTGTTGAATATTTCACGAAATGGGCTGAAGCAGAACCGCTGCCCACCATTACCACAAAGAAAATCATTAATTTTGTTACTAAAAACATTATTTGCAGGTTTGGTGTGCCACAGAAAATCATCATTGATAACGAGACCCAATTCGAAAGTTCCAAGTTCAAAGGCTTCTCCAAACGCTTCTGAATTGAGAAGAGCTTTTCCGCAGTCACTCGTCTGCAAGCAAACGGCAAGTGAAAGCGATAAACAAGATCATCAAGTCCACTATCAAAAGGCAACTAACTAAAGCGAAAGGAAACTGGGTTGATGAACTTCCACTCGCACTATGGGCTTACAGAACAACCCACAAAGCGGCAACCGATCACATTCCATTCACCTTGGCATATAGCTCGGAAGCAATGATTCCCATCGAACTAGAAGTCCCCTCTCATCGAAGGCAAAATTTTAATCAGAAGCAAAATGAGCAGCTCCTACTTAAATCACTGGATATGATTGATGAAAGGAGGGAAGAAGCCGAGTTGAGGACCGCTGCCCATCAAAAAAGGGTCATGCGATACTTCAACTCCAAAGTTCACAACCACACCTTCAAAGTGGGAGACCTTGTCCTCAAAAGAGTCCATCTCGTGCCACGAGCCTTCGAACCAAACTGGGAAGGGCCATATGTGATCAGTTAAAAGCTAAGGAACAGAACTTTCAAACTGACAACCGTCGATAGAATCCAAATTCCTAGAGCATGGAATAGCGAATCGCTGCGCCACTACTTCACTTGAAAATTACCTTATGTACTTTCTATTTTTTAGCAAATAAGCCATCCCGAGATGCCGAGGGCATTGTAAATAGGCAAAAACTTGCCCAACTTTTCTTAATGATTTGTCTTTTGAACCAACAAAACCGTGTTCATAATAGTAACCTGCTGAGTCGACGAGGTCAAATCGACTCAAAACCATTCAATTGCTACTTGAGAAAGTGGAATCATGCTCAAGTATGCCTCGCTTACCTGCCGGGTTGACGAAAGCAAATCGACTCAAATTGTTGGATTGGTGGAACCCGATCCCCACCTTCTAAGAACTGGCGTTGTCTCGGCAATATCGGGAAGGCTCGAATAAAATGCCGCGCATCCCATAAGTCGCGCACTAACTTTTTGAGCCATGAAATCATGCTCTTAAAACATAAACTCCTCAAATTCCCGAAGTTAGGAACCATTAAGAAGAATCAAAAGCCACGCATCCCATAAGCCACATACTAACATTTTGAGCCGTGAAATCATGCTCTTAAAACATAAACTCCTTACATTGCCCGAAGATAGGCAACATCGAGAAGTATCTAAAGCCGCGCATCCCATAAAGCCGCACACACTTTTAAGTATTGGAATTGACCCGACAATACCGGGAAAATTATTCATCATAGGAATTGTGAGGATCAACCCACTCCCATTATCGGGAGTAACGGGCGTGAATCCAACAAAATCGAAGTGCTACAAACCGGCAGAAAACTCCAACTGCTAACACCCAATGATTAGCTATAGCATTTAATATGGAAAACGTTTAGTTGTCTATAGTTAATTCATACAATGTGCATGCTCTAAGCAATGAAGCGCATGTTTGAAGATTGCAAAATTCCTAAGAAATAATGTGCATAAGTATTTACTCACGTTCTTGAGGAGTGAAAAGTGGTTTAACTTCTAAAAATTTGCAAAAATTATTTATTTACCCGAAGAGTGTTTCTGAATTCTTTAATAGTTAATCTTATAACTATATATTCTACACTCAATGTACATTTGTATGCACGTCTCCAACATGCATATGTTACACACCGTAGACTGTATACTAAAGTTGTAAAGCTTATAAAAAATAAATCGTTTTATTCCAAGTTTTGGTATGCAGACTGTTCAAACCATAAGTTACGATCGTTTTTCAAGTGTTCGAAGTAAACGGCCCTATGAATTTGGGGGCATACACCTATACTCAAGTAGAAATACACAAAAACAAAATCACTTCACAAGCTTTGTTACTTCAAACAAAGAATTTTGGCAGTAATCATAGAACTAGATAAAATAAAATAGAAGTAAGCAAAGTAGACATAAGTACACAGAACACAGATAAGCAGATAAGCAAAGCTACAATCAAAATATCAGTAGTATGTTACTTATAACTTTTTTTTATACAAGGTCAAAATGTGGGGCCGCACCTACACAATATCAGCCAACAAAAGGAAAAAAGTATAGAAAACGTAACAAAAGCAGTGAGTGCAGACTCTGCACTTGAACAAAACAACGAAAAATGACTTGAAATCAGATTAACCACCGTCCATGCTTCTCAACGCCTTTTTCCGCCACTCCCCTTCCCGCCTTTCATTTGAAGTTTCTACTTCGCCTCGGGAGTGGTATCGCTGCCGGTAATGTAAACTATGTCCTCGGTGCTGATATCTTCTTCCTGCTCTTTAACTTTCTCGGAAGCTTCCCCTTTAGTCTCGCGCTTTCGAGATCCGCAAGAGCTCTTAGAGGACTTTATCGCTTCAACTTTCTCCTTCTTGGTGGTAACCAGTTGTTGTTGGGATTTGCATGGCTGCTCTATCTGAATCTCTTACTCCCGAATTTCAAATATCGTGAAGTCACCATCCAAATACACGGAAGGATCATCCAAGCCGTGTAATGCGGCGATTTTCTCGGACTCCGGCCCCGGCTGCTAGCCGGACACGACAACCTGAGCTGCTATAGAGATGAGCACGAACGCGATTGAGATAGCGATAGGTCCATGCACCAAGGAAACCGATGGATCGGCGGATAGGGAAGACGGACCTATAAGATCAAAAATGAAAGCGTTAAGTTCGTCTTGCTCTTGCGACGTGAGTTGGAAGTTCTTGAACTCAGGAGAAATAAGAAGATTACCTGCACCAAAGAAGTGACCTAGAATGTCAACCTTATATTCACTACCTTCTCCCTCCTTGGATGGTTCCACAACCCATGGAGAAGCTTCAAGCCTAGAAATTGTCGGTGGATCGCAGGGCTGACTCAATGATTCACTGGGGCCGAAAATAAAAGGCTCCGACAATGCTTCAGTAGTCACTACCATGGCAGCATCAACAACGTCTTTCTCCCTTTCAATTTGCAAAATCTCCCAGCCTTCTAGCAACGATTTCTTTGATTCTTCATTGAGATAAGCATTCTCTAGCTCTCACTCGGTATAAATATCCCTGCTATCATGAAAACGGGTCAAGGTTTCCTCCCAAAGCACAGCGAGAGTGCGTGGGAATTTAGGGCCCAAGTAACTGAGACTCCTCTAGTGCAGCAAGGAGTTGACATAAAAGTTTAAGAAGGTCTCATCCATCTTCTCTGTCTTTCTCTCGAAGGCGTTATGAAGCTCCAAATAATCCGTCGTAATGGCGGCCTTTTCGACTTCGACACGAGCTTTATCGACGCTAAGCTGCGTGACTCGATCCTGGAGCAAGGCGATCGTCTCAGCCTAGCTAGAGATGGTTTATCGCACGACTTCACGACTTCTTCATATTCCGCAAACATTTTATTATGCCTCTTTAAGATAAGGTCATGGTCGGAAATGGTCTTCTTTTGGGCCTTAATTGTTGCACTGCAAGCTGCCACCTCCTCTTTCAACATAGCTTCTTCTGCATGAACCTTCTTAATTTTATCCCTATAGACGATCTCTATTCTCTCATGACTCTCTTTTAGCTCTTTCAACAAGCCGATGTTGTTCTTGCTTTCTCGAAGCGTCGTGTCTCTGTCTTCTTCCATCCGATTGACTTTGGCATTGCATTCCACCAACGCTTTTTCGTAGTCATCCTTCTTCGATTCAAAGGAGAGGATTTCTTGATAGTTATTGCGGTTCATATCTGCTAGTTGTTTGCACAATTTCTCCCACCCCTCGGCCTGCTCTAAATCATTCTAGATTGCCTGAAGGTGGGGCATGTATGTATCTTTGTGAACTGGATGAAGATCGCGATCAAATTTAACTCCCTTAAAAACCACCCGGGAAGCGCTGCTCCAGCCTGGGAGGACCAGACAGAAGAACATAGGCAGATCTCCGGTGTGGGAATGAAGAACCGAGGGCAAGCGCCACATGAGATGATGGGACTTGAGACGAAGATGGAACAAAGACAGAGGAGACCGGAATTTCAGGATCGACTGAAGTGGGTGCTGGAGCGAAGGCCTGTGTTCCGAAGAATGAGAACCACGAACGACTTTTGACTTTTTAGATGGCTCCTCTCGCTCATCAAAAGTCTTTCTTTTCTCGTATCTGCCATTGTACGCTCGACCCCGTTCCCTCTCGTCTCGGCGACGAGCTTCAGCCTCTGAATCTTTTTTCCTTCTCCATTCCTCCTCTATTTCGCGAGGTTGGTGACGGCCGGAAGATCGTTTCGGCCAGCGTTGAGAGTCCGTAAACTCCTCAAGATCATCGTAAAGGCCGCGCCCTCTCATTGTACCTAACAGGAAGAATAAATAAAGATCCTTAGAAATGAAGAATAAGCATGAAAAATATGTGTATAAGTGAGTGTAACCCTAGTGAAACGTGTAATGTATTTGGGGGAGAGCCGAAAACGACGTCACAAACCAGATCAGACTGACTTGTGGAAGGAATCAGACCGACTTCAGGCACAACATGGCTCGGACGAGGAGACACCTCCTCAAGTTTGAAGTCTTCTCCCATGAGCACGTCAAAATTGACGTAAACATTGCTCAAATCTCCGAAGTCTACGCCAATATCTTTAATCGAAGAATCCCGACGTCGTTTGACTTCTGGAGCATCATCTTTACCACTCATGTCCAGGGAGGCGAGCTTGGAACAATGGGACTCATCCTCAAAGTCTCGTCGCATGATTCAGAATCTCCATCATCGGATTCTGCATAGAATTAGAAGTCATCGTCGTCATTGGAGGAGGACTCATCGCTACCGCTCGCAATCTCACCCTCCTCTTTTTCTATGTCTATCGCGACTTTTCCTTCTCTATGATTAAACTCCTTTTCCTCATCTTTCGAAATCGGAGGCATTCTAGCCAGGCAACTAGCTTCGTCGCGGCGTCTTTTCCCTCACGAGTCTCTTTTGCCGACTCGTCGGACAAATCTCCCCTCTCTTGAAAAACACCCTCTTCAGAACCATGAGATGAAGAAGTGGATCGCGTACGTATCTTGGATCGAGAAGGGGATGGGAACTCAACTGGGACTGCAGATCTCCCTGGATGCAATAGCCCGTATCGAAGCAGGTTCTCGTCTGTCAACAAGAATTTAACCGATCTCTCCTCGGCATCAACTGCCTTCAGGGTTCAAAAAGTTTCGTCGAGAGATAAGTCCTTGTTTGGCCTTGGAATAACTGTAGGAAGTATTTGACACGTAAGAAATTCCGTAGCAACATATCGGAGCTCTATAAGTAAGAAAAAGAACTTACCTCCCGTTATCCAGAGACGATTGAATCCCTCAGGACACCTAATAAAGAAGTATTGAGTCTTGAATTGAGATAAATTACTATGCAGTCGCAACACAATTTTACAGTTTCTCCGGGCCTCAATCACAACCAAGGATGGACACTCATCTCTTCTTTTGAATGAGAGAAAATATCTTAACTCGTCAAAGCTCGAGGCACGGTTGAGAGTCTGCATGAAAAGAACGTGCAAGCGGGTTAGGATAGCGTATCTGTTGGGACGTATCTGAAACGGAGCGATTCCCAAGTTCGAGAGGGTTTCTCTTAAAAATTCATTGAAGGGGGGCACTGCTCCGTTCAGGCACATATACTGATGACATGACGTTTATCCCGGAGGCGGCATATGAGCAAATTCATCTTTCTTTGGGAGGCACACGTCTTCCTCCGGAATGCCGTCCTGCAGGCAGATGTTGTGCAAGACTTTAGCAGAAATCACGGAAGAGGCTCTCTCCAGCGGATTGAGAAGAACTCTAAAATTAGGGGGAGTTCGATGCAAGACCGAACCGATTGGAACTAGCTGGCCATATTCAGCCTATGAAGTAGAAGAAGAAAGGGCGACAGACGACGACTCAGCCTTTGAAAGCACAGGACTTCCTCCGCTAGACTTATGCCGAGAAGACAGGTGCTTCATTCTAGACAACAGGACTTGCGTCCAAAATGGTTGGGTTATTCTACTCTAAAATAAAAATCCCCCCTACGACACTTAAATTACGAAGAAATATTGGTTCATGCTAACATGTTGGATTTCAAGTATGTACCGGGGTGAGTGCGGTGTGCTATCTATCAGTGGTGGGCTCGGTGTCCTGAACACTATAAATGCTCTCCCTTGTGTAGATAGTACGCTCGTAGCTGAAAGGAAAACGGACTTCCCCTATCGCCTTCTGTTTGAAATTACTTCTTCTACACTTACCCATTATCGATCAACGATCGATAACAGATCCATTGTCCAAAGTGATGCGGAAAGTTCTTCCCAGTACAGGAACACTAAGCATGTAAAAGAAAACAAGATTAATCTAAGTCCTCTGCAAGGACTAGGGCTAACTCGCGATGCATTGTACTATATTGGCAATGTAGCTCTGTGCAAGTCGATTTCGATTCTCAGGATGAAGACAACAAAGCATGTAAAGCGCCGAGACAAAACCCGAATGTCGTTCGACAAGGAACTCAAGACTCGGTTTACTATCTTCTTCCCGAAAATTGCGACCGACTCGGACTTTCCACAACGAACATCACGAACGCAACTCCATCGCCAAATCGATAAATGAACACCATAATCATCAAACCCACCTTGAATCGGTAATCAAGAGGCAAGGATTATGGAAGTTATCAGTCTAGCAACCTAGTCAGTCGATCAGCAGTGATCTATGCAAGCAAACGAGCTAGGCCTGGGACTGGAAACGACGGCGAAGCAGCGGCGACAAAGTTTTGGAGTCAATGGCAAAGCAAATCGACGGCGTTGATGGAAGCTTGGTCGAAGTTGGGTCGAATCACTAGAGACAGTGGATCGAATCGCTCAAAGCAGCTCAGATCATAAGAGATTGAAAGGTCAAGTCGTGAAAAGCAAGTGGGAGCTGATATGGGTCGGCTTGAAGTGATTAAATACAATGGTTGTGCAAGAAAAAAAAGCTAAGTAGTAGGATCGCTAGCGATCCATCGCTATGGATTGCTAGCGATCCACCAAGTTGCTGGCAAACTTTCTCAAACTTGTCTAGCGAGGTCTATATACCACTTCAAGACATATTGGGGAGCTATACAGTAAAATTTGGTCTGTCATGACAAGTAATGGCAGTCCAGGTCAAAACTTAGAAAGTGGCAGCATAACCTGGTTCAAATTCATATGGCCCTAACATGATTATTCAGAACTCGACAAACATAAACTGAAAAACAATAACTTCTAGAGTACGCCTTATTTTCAACGAAGACATACTCTGGGGGGCAAATGGTATTTGGGTTTTTAACCTGTCAGAATCCAAAAGATGTTGGAACAAATTGATTAAGTTAGAATAGCACAAAAGCCAACCAAAAGGACTAGAGCAACAAGCCAAAGGAAGTCAGAGGAAAAGAATGAAAAAATACACCAAGGACATGGATCGCTAGAGATCCATGGTATTAACTCATGGGTTCTTTGACTTTCTTGCATCATGATTCAATCTATATTCTAGGAGCAATGACTAAGTTTGGTGGGATTTCGCGCTAGCCAAATCAAGAGACAAGCATTCGTCTAGTCCAATCAGTAGACGAATACAACTGGTAAACAGACCATCATCAAAACAAGGCAATGTGCTACAAGACTGCATGAACAACATCGACACACACAAGTTGACAAAGGCAACCTACAAAGCAAAGTCCAAAGATAGACTGTGTATGGATCGCTAGCGATCCATATACTATGGATCGCCAGCGATCCATACATCATCATCGATCGCTGCGACTCAAATGGAACAGAGCAAAGGGAAGTACTAGGGAAGTGGGTCGCATACGAGCTTAATCCATGGATCGCTAGTGATCCATAGACTATGGATCGCTAGCGATCCATCACTTTGGCTCGGATCACGATGCAAACTCCAGTGTGCCTTCCTGTGATCATCTGCAAGCATCGAGCGAACATGCTGGGCCCAATAGCTTCTTAACCTCTATAAATACAATCCTATTTGCAACATAAATGGGATCTTTCGGACTGGTTGCCGAAACTCTGTGGAAAGCTTTCTCCACTCCTCTCCTTCCTCACAACTGTCATCTAAAGGGTTCACTATGATTCTATAGGGAACTCTAACACTAGGGACTTGATCTAACTAAGGATATTATATAGAGCGATGACTTGAAGGATTTAAGTCTTGACAAGAATGGGTGGTTGAGAAAGAAAGGAAGATTATGTGTTCCAAATGTGGGAGACATTAGGAAGGAAGTTTTAGAAGAATGCCATCGTTTGAAGATCACTATTCATTCGGGATGAACTAAGATGTATCAGGATATGAAGAGGAGTTTCTTCTGGGAAGGTATGAAGAGAGATGTAGGCTTATGGGTGAAGCAGTGTTTGAATTGCTAACATTTAAAAGCTAAACATCGGAAACCAAGTGGGTTAGTTCAACCTTTAGATGTTTCGGTTTGGAAATGGGATTCGATCTCAATGGATTTTATAGACGGGTTGCCAAGGTCAAACAGAGGAAAAGAAAGTATATGGGTCATAGTGGACAGGTTGACCAAGGGTGCCCATTTTATTTCAGTTAAGTCAACTAGGACGACACCTGTTTTAGCTAAGTTGTTTATGAAGAATGAAGTTAGACTAAATGGAATTCCTAGTAGTATAGTAAGTGATAGAGATTCCTTATTCATTAGCGAGTTCTGGAAGAGTCAACAGGAGATTTTGGGTACCAAGCTCAAGATGAGTACCGCTTACCATCTGCAGATGGATGGGCAAATAGAAAGATTTAACAAGGTCTTAGAAGATTTGTAACGAGCTTGTGTGCTAGATTTTGGAGGATCATGTGAAGACCATCTACACTTTGTCGAGTTTTCATATAACAACAGTTATCAGGCTAGTATAGGGATGGCACTGTTTAAAGCTTTGTATGGAAGGCAATGCAAATCTCCAGTTTGTTGGTTAGAGACTAGGGATAGGTTAGTTCTTGGTCTGGATTTGGTTAGAGAAGCTGTAGAAAAGATTGAGTTAATTAGAGCTAGAAGGAAAGAAGCTCAGTTTAGGCAGAAGAGTTACGCTGATAAGAGACAGAAAGACTTAGAATTCTCAGTTGGAGATCATGTTTTCGTCAAAGTATCACCAATGAAGGGTGTGATCAGGTATGGGAAATCGGGAAAGTTGGCATCGAGATTCATTAGACTATTTCCTATTGTAGAGAGAATCGAGAAACTCACATATAAAGTAGAGTTACCGAACAGTTTGGCAGGATTCCACAATGTTTTTCATATTATCATCTAAGGAAGTGTATTCGAGATCTGGAGACTACTATAGCACCAACTATGTTAGAGGACTTAGTAGTAGAACCGAATTTGAGTATAGTTAGAAAGCATGTTCGTATAGTCACGAGAGATGAGAAGAGGCTAAGGAACAAGACAGTCAGATAAGTTAAAGTCCAATGGACTGACGACGAGAGAGACTGTACTTGGGAAACTGAGAACATGATTAGAGATGCTTATCCTGATTTGTTTCATGGTTTGTTTTTCCTTTATAATTGATTTTGATGAGTGCCTTATCGTAATTTCGAGGACGAAATTCTTTAAGGAAGGGAGCCTGTAACGACCCTAATTTTGATTAGCATTATTTAGGAAATTTAATTAATTAAATTTAATTAAATAATGTGAATGGTTAAGGGATTGAGATTTGTGTTAATAGAGAGTAGCCGTGCCAATTTAAATTAATGAACTAAGGGGGTTAAAATGAAATAAGCAAGGGAGATAGATAAGGGCAAAATATGAATGAGTTACATTCTTATACCCTAAACCATTAAGCTATATTCATCTTACACGTTCACAAATTAAAACAAACCTAAGAAGAGGCCGGCCCCCATTAAGAAGAAGTAAGGGTAAGATAAGCAAGAACCAAGAGGAAAGGCTTAATCAAATTCATTCAAGATCAAATCTCAAATCATTAACAATAAAGATAAAGGTGAATAATCGTTTACATCTCATATTTTGATGATTTCGGTTCTAGATTAGATCCGTATGTATTTTGCTAAATTTATTGCCATGTTTTGAATAATAAGTAGATATACATATATGCTTGTTGATAAATTATGTTTGTTCATATAAATTTTATGATAAGTTTTGATTTGAAAAACCTATCAAATGACATCCAAATACCTTGCGATTTTAATATATGGTCAGAAATGATATTTTAGAGATGAGTTTCAAGTTTCATAATTTTTTGAATTAATGTGGAATTATTATTAATTTTCTAGTGAAGAAAATGGTTAACTGGGTTTAAAATTAATCATGACTATTTTATATTAGCTTTGGGTCAGAAATTTATATACATTGGAAAACATATAAAAAGTGGTTTATGGGAATTTTTGGAGAATTTCCCTAAATGTTTTAATAAGTATATTAAGGCATGCGACTTAAATCTTTTATATGTTTATAAAAGGAGAAGGGGCAATTTACAAATGTTTTAAATTGTTATTTTCGAAATTCGGCAGCACTTTTAGAAAAGAATTTGGAAAAGAAATTGGCAACCAATCATATGTTAACAAACAAAGCAAGTTAGTTGAAAATAAATTACCTTTTTAAGTTAAAAACTAGTTTTTAGAAGGTTTTGCTATTTCACCACTTTCGGCAGCACCTTTCGACTACATACTTCCGCCTCCATCTAGGTCGAAACTAATACATATGGTATCAAAGACTTGGTTACGTCGTGGATTGGACATATGTGAGAGGTATAGAGTCGAAATAGGGTTTTCGAAGGGGTCGAGACCTTGTTTTGCTTTCAAAAGAAAATGCACTTGCTTTGCTTTCGAAAAGAATGCTTTCGAATAAAATAGCTTTCGACTTGGTCAAATGGTTTTAAGGGATAGAGCTTTCGAAAGAGGTTGCGCCTTTGTTTTAAGAAATTGCTTTCGAAGGGGTCGAAACCCCAACTTGTCACCTTTTACCTTTCGAAGCAGTGCCTTCAAAAGGGTTCCTTTGTTTTAAAATTAGAGCCGCTTCTCCAATGCTTTCGAAGGGATTGGTTTCGACACCATCCACTTCTTTTACCTAGGAAATTGTTTTCGAAAGAGTGCTTTCGACTTAGTTATTTTCAGGTCCTTTGTTCTATTGAAATATAAACCAATAGGTTTCAAATGGAATGGTTTTTAATGGTTTCGAAACTACGTTCCACAAGCTTTTACTTGAACCCAATGCTTTCGAAAGGTTTATTTTGAGTAAAGAACTTTAATGCTTTCGAAAGGTTTAAAAGGAAGGTTTCCAATTGATTTCGAAAAGTAAGATTAAAGATTTTAGAAAAGAGGATGTCCGAGGCTTATAAAGAGTTTTGAAGGGATACCTTCAATGATTTCAAAGGCCATTATAAAGGTTTCGAAAGGCAAGTTTTGACCTTTCGGCCTAGTGTTTCAAGGTATAGTAGTTAATATGTTTCGAAAGGGGTACTTTCAATCGTTCCGAAAGGGTTGTTTAAAGTTTTTAAGCAAAGGTTTCGAAAGGTTTACCTTGGCTTTATGGCCTAAGAGTTTTTAAGTTAAAAAGGGTTTTAACTTACTTTGGAGGGATATGTAACCTTCAATATATTTCATCAACATTGTTTTGAGGAAAGTATATATATAACATGGCAAATAGCCTTGAGTAAAGCAAAAGCATATTTTCCTTGTTTAAGCATGATTTAAAGGGTTATATTAGTTTGAAAGGTTTTCAAGGAAAATTTGATGGTTAGTTAACCCTAAGTAAATGAATCAGGTATTTGAATACCAAATGGGACTGGTATAGGGTCACGCATTATACATTAGCTATAGCCCCTAGCTAATTTAATCCAAAATTCCAGTGTGCAGGGCTTAGTCACATGTAAGACTTAAATGATGGTTACACATAGAAAGGAATATATATAGAGGAAAAGGATAGGTTATTGGTGAGCCCGCAAAACCATTAGGATCAAGTGACTGCTGGAAAAGCAAGTTATGGACAGACCATCCAGAAGTTTGTCTAACAGGTGTTAGATTATTTCTTTATTTTTCCTGGTAGGCCCGAGTCAGTCAATGGTTAGTAGTTAGCCAAACAAAACTATATTTTTCGAACAGATGGTCCATTTATTACCTGTTTATAAGCATATATGATATTGCTATTATTGTTATAATCAGTTTGATTAATCAGTTTGATTGCAGGATTCTGATTTGCAAAAAGATATGTTTTAAAGGGATATTAGTGAGAGGAAGCTCATTCCACTAAGTGGCGTGGTCTCACTTAATATCAGTAAACCAAGATGTAATAGTATTATTCACACCAGGCTTTATGTCTGACTCGATGTAATGTTTTCCTCTTAAACTCTCGGGTGCTCAAAATTAATTTGCATAGATTAAGAGCGCTTTTCAAGTTTAGTAGGTGGACGAATAAAGCTTTCGAAGACGTGCAGGAGGCAAAGTTTGCTATTTAGCAGTTGCTATTTAGTTTTATTTTTGTTGAAATGTATTAAGACTTTTGTGTCTATTTAGTACTCTAATCATCCAAGGGAGCATCTTCATATGTCACTCTTGGCGTAATTTTGTAATAATCATAATAGCCAAAACCTAGGAATCGGTTATGGGATTATGTAAATTGAATATGAAATATTGCTTTGAAATGTAATCAGAAAAGTTGTTTTAATCTGTGATGATTTTATTTCATATTCATGTGCTTCTGATATTATGGATACCATTAACATTACCGTATTTTGTCACCGGAAGTTAATACTATGGATGACTGCAGCATCTGTAGCGATTAGCTTCGGGCCTCAAGATAGGGGATGTTACAAATGCTTTCCTCCACCAATCGTTTGACCATATTAGTGATGCACTCCTTGCTGGCACGGTAATCTGAAGATCGACTATCTAGGGCTACACTGAATATTTGACTTTGCAAACGGTCTCGATTTGCTAATTGACGTCTAGGTGCTCCTGTCTCTAGAAGTACCACTCCTTCAGTATTTCTCTACCATGGAGTTGTTTTAGGTGTGGCTGCTCGAACTCTGACAGCATTTCCTCTAGCTTTTGGTTCAAAATCATCATCATCCATCATCAGATCATCATTAGAATCAGAAACCACCATTCCATCTTCCTCCTGTGCATTGTTCTCCCCAAGATTCGAGTTGGTACCAAGAGGAAACCTCTCGGTAACAATTGGTTTCTTTATAGGAGGGAGAATCTTACCTCCTCCTGGAACAATTCCTACAATTCCAACAGTTACCTCCTTCTGTTTTTTCTTTCCATCCCTTCTGTTTTGGCCACAAACTAAAGATTTCTCTTGTTCTATTGCAAGAGAAGTTTCTCTTCTAACTCTTCTTGTCATTAGTGGCTGCAAGTTTAGCAATGTTTCCGTCTTATTTACGAGAGCTTTCTGGCTATTCGTCATCTTCCAATTAAGTTCATGAATAATTTTATTAAGCTCTCCTTTGGTAACAACTTCCTGTTGAGTAGAGCATTCTGGTATTGCATTTCCATTATTAATTTCTGTTTTGGTGAGTGTTTCCATCACCACCATTAGCCATCACTCCTGTGGATCTCCCGGAAGCAGATTTCCCTTTTCTGGAAGACATTGATTTCCAATAGCAATTCTTCAAATCCTTTAAGTGGAATTTTCTGGATATAACCTCTGGATCTTTCCAATCTAAAGTAGAGAGCTAGATCTAAGCCTACAATTAGTATTCTCGATGAAAGCACCAAAATGTTGACAACAAAAATGAATCAACACCGAAGAATGAGTTGTAGGGAACCTGTGAGACCTAGATCTAGATGATAGTATTGAAAATAAAATAAAAATAAAAAGATGACATAAGATTTTTATAGTGGTTCAGCAATCTCTGGCTTACATCCACTTTATACTTATATTAATTATGGATTTGAGAGAGCTTGTATGAGATTACAAAGAATTAGAGTCACAAGCATAAGAGGTTGACAAGTTTTAAGGCCTAGAACTGCCAAGAGTAGCTGCCTTGGTGACTATTGTAATGGAGGAAGATGATGAAGAGCAATGGAGTCCCCGATCCAAAGTGAAGAAGAAAGAGCAGGGAGAAGATCCTGTTTTGGTTGCTTTATGGTTTGTATTTATAGGGAAACAGGTGTGTTGGGTCAAAAGCCCGCTTGCTGTAGAGTCCAGAAGTTAGCCCAATGTCACACAAGAGATCGCGGGGTCCACCAAGTCAAAATAATAACTCGGTGCCAAGTCATTTGACTCGGTGCCAAATTATTTCCTTTAGTGGAAATCAGTCCAACTCTTTTTCTCTACTTTTCTAACTTCAAGTTGATGTGCTCCTTGCTCTTTTCATCGATTTTGAGTTGATTCCAGTGATCTTTCCATTATTACTTGAGTTATTATTCATTCTTGGTTTTCTTCTCATCAAACATGAAGGTAAAAACCATATTGGGTCGGGGTTTGACTTGGAGTATAGGAGTTGTATGGAGTTTTGGAGGTGAAATGTCGCGAATATATAGGTCGGTACCGACCTATATAACTCGGTGCCGTGTTATTTACTTAGCTCCATTGACTTTTCAACTTGTTCAGATACTTCATACCATCATTCTATATAGTTCTAATCATGTTGGAGTGAATCATAAAGGTGAAAAAATATTGGTGAAAATCATGAGCTTTGGGTCGGGGTTGACCTGACTTGCAGTCTGACCTGAAAGTTTTGTGAGTCCAACCCAAGTAAAATCATAAATCGGTACCAAGTAATGTTGCTTGGAGTCTTCTTGTGAGTCTGACCCCTGTTTTACTCTGTAACGATAACTTGGAGTCCGACTTGAGAGTTTTATGAGTCAGACCTTAGAAAAATCATAACTCGGTACCGAGTTGTGACTTATAACTCGGTACCGAGTTGACTTGGGTCTGACCCAGGTTTGTCTCGAGTTTAACTCGGGTGCGACTCCAAGTTATTTCATTTTGCCTTACTATTTCTCAACTCATGTTTTTCTTCATTTTTTTAGGTTCAGCTCGGGTATTACTTGGGTCCGACCCTAAGCGCCAAGTTGAAAACTTCAAGTCAACTTTCTCCGCTTATTTTTGATATCTCCTTTTTCTTGCCTTTTATGATGTTTCCAAAATCCATTAATCATTTTGTCTTCGTTTTGATGTTCTAACTTTTAGTTAAAATTGGCTTGATCAAAAACCCGATTAAAAACATTTGTGAAGCATATGAATATATAACTTTAATAAACAAGCAGGTTTTGTCCTTGCGCTGATGATATTTGCAATTATATATGAAAACACAACAATTCGGATCTGGACTATAAAGAAAATATTAATGCAGACATTCCACATAATTTTGCAAAAATTGGCGTGAATGGGATCAACAAATGCGTGATAATACAAGTTTAACAAGTGCACAACAAATTGTTATCACACATAATGAGATTATAAGTTCTTTGTTTGTTGCAGGATGACGTCGAACATTTTTTGTATTTGAATTAATAAGTTTTTTACTTCGATTGAATTTTCAATTTTGTTATATTTGAAATAATTATTAAATATAATTAACTAATAATAACAAACTAAATTAATAAATTACATAAAATTCTTGCATTCTAACCTACATTTACTTAAACTCCAACCAAACACTTTTCTAAGAGCCCCAATGAAGCAACCTCTAGAGGCCAACCTTTAGATCTTGTCAACACCTTGTTCAAGAATACACCCTAAGTACTTCTAAAGTGTAATAAAACTAAACATATAATAAAGTAATCAATGTTATTTTTGAAATATGCTACTAATAACATACCAAATACTCTTTCTAAAACCAAAGCTAATAACATTGAAGTTAATTATAGTGCTTCACACTATTATAATACCTTTTATACTTATTTTCTATTTGAACCAAGCAATAGTTATCAAATGTATTGTATTCTCTCGAACACCAAACTCTAATTTTTAAATCCCTTCCTTTAATCAGAACCCAGAATAATGATGTGGAGTAATCTAGCACATCGAATTTTTAATATTTGAATATGCTTCTATTTTAATTGTTTAGAAGGAGGAATCATTACGTTATTTATTGGAAATGATTTTTGTTATACCCGATTTCTTCATTGATAAAAAAAATCAAGTTATAAAGTGCCAAAAACTAGTTTGATGACTTAAACAATGTTTAGAGACACTTATCTCAAAGTTCATTTGAAGACGACTGCAACGTCCCTCGCTAGGAGACCTGAAAATAAACGCTGATGATGTTGCATCATCACCTTAATTATTTTCGAGTGACCAAGAGTGAGTTATTTATTATTCAAAACAGTCTAAGTAAACAGAATAGAAAAACGCTTCATTCCATCAAATTTGTTCTGATATTTATTACATACATTTTCAATATTAACCCCAAATAGTACCCACGCAGAGGTCAAAATATAATCATAGATATGCATAGTAGAGTGTCGGATAAACATGTGATGATGCCACCCAATACACTTAAAATAGCGGAATTTTCATACAATAATAAATAACAAGGCCTTCTGCACCATCTTCGATCTTCGGCCTGCGCTTAAAATAACATGCCTATCCCATAAACTTAGACTATTCAAATGAGTACCTATGAGTTCATGGGGAAAACAATAATAAAAAAATGGGTCAGACATAAAGTCTGGTGTGAATGATACTTACCTAAAAGTATAACATAAACACATAGTGAGACCACACCGCATAATGCAGAATGGGTTTTCCTCTCACTACTTACAAACAACATACATAATACTGCACATAACAAAGATCATAATTACTTACCCGGGAAACTTCCTAAGTTTCACTTAATACAATTTACTACTGCACCCCTATGTAGTTCCTACCTGATTCCAAACGGACTATATATAGATTTGATGCTGCACAGAATTCCCTCAAGGAACCATCCTTAGATTTTCTCTTTGGTTTACTAATACTGCACTGATCCAAGTCCCTACAGTATTATTTTATTGACTTATTTAACATTATACTGCATGGAATCCCACCCCTGCAGTATCATTTTATTTAGCTTTGGGCTACTATGCTACCCCACCCGCATGCTCCTTCTTATAAACTTATTAAGTTCAAATCTGGTATGAAATAGCCACCCGCAAATTTTCTCTTTATTTTTTATATTATTTAATTAGACCTGGGACCACTATAAATTAGCCACCCACAGCTGTTGGAACTTCACCAGCCCACAGCGGAAGATATAGGTGAATTTCATTTTTTTTACCCTATTAGATCTTTATTGGGCCTATGAAGTCTAATTTATTTAGAATATTTCTAAATTTAATTTATATAAAAACCATATATTTCATTTAAACATATAAATTGTTGATAGAAATTTATTTAGTTTATTTTCAAATAAGTATACATATGTATCTTATACATATGTGTATATGTGTGCATGTGTAACATAATATTCTATACAAGGTATAACATGCCCGTATATAGATGTTGGAATTTACATCGCAGCGGACATGATAGCTCATTATATATGTATTGCATGTTGTCCAAGAATGCGTATATATTTATACTAATTATATATAGAATCCCAAAGTGGTGTATATATATATGTATGTATGTATGTTGTATGTATATGTATTTATGTATATATGTATATTTTTATAGATATATTTATACATAAAATACTATAGTGTTAAATATTAAATAAACATATGTATATATATATGCAAGGCATAAGTTTAATTTTACATATATCATATATATATATATATTTATATATGTATGTATTGAAGTAACACAATTACATATATATATATATAACAATATGTATATATAAATATAAGTATAATAATTAATGTAAATATGAGTTAGAAGAGTTTATATAAACATATAAATTACAAAATTAAAAATTAGAATTTTTTTAAACATTCCAAATCGAATACACAACAGATCCAAATTTAATTATAATTTTTATTATATTAACATATATAATATATTATGAATTGATTAGTTAAACAACAATAAATAAATGATAGAAAATATTTATATAATAAAAATTTTGAATTTTAAAATTTTAGAAAATTAGGAATGATATTTTATAGCTGATGAAATTTTTTAGATTTTTCTAAGTCAAATTTTATTTTTTATTAATTAAATAGTTTTGGTCGAATTTAAAAATGATTTTTTAAAATTTTTTAAAAATGGTTTAAAAAATATGACTTACCGAGAGCTTCTATGATGAAAAATTAATTTTAGAAAATTTAAAATCTAATTTATTAATTCGTACAATGATTAACTAATAATATAATATTAAAGAATTACCAAAAATTTATTTTCAGTCACTAAAATTTATAATTGATGTAAATATACACTTGAAAAATATTAGTTTAGATATTTATGAGATATAGTTATACAGTTTAATACAAATCGTATAAATAAATTAGTTAACATATTAGCACATGTATATATATTAATTAATAAAGTAGTAATAAATATATATAATAATTTCGGATGTGTGTATCAGATCCTTAACGAAAAATTTGTTTTCTTTTTTTATAAACACATACACATAACCATTCAATATGTGACAACATCAATACCTATAGGAATCTCACTTAACTAATAATACAATAATCACAATATATATATATATCTTATATATAAAGCGAATACTTGAGGAGGTGAAGCCTTTTTGGCATTTCCCAGAATACCCCTCCACAATATATTTTGTACACGGTATATAACTTCCTTTTTTTGCCCTCTTCCCTCTCCACTAACCCAACACGTTCCCACTTCTCCCTGTTTTCAACTCCATTTTCCTCACTTTACCAGCAAATCATTTTATCTGTTATCAGTACTGCTAAGCAAAAGATACCATCGCAACTTTAGATTACATGCAAATCCATGGTAGTTAGCGAGGCATTTTCAAACTAGAAGCGAGCATTCTATCAATGCAGATCTGACTGCAAGCATCACCAGCGATTGCCCAACCTAAGCTTCAGAATAATCAACATCTCTTCATCTAGGAAGCACTAACGACTTCATCAACAGCAGGCGACAAAAAGTTGTTCTCGAATCAACAATCAACCTCTAGATTCTTTTAGTCCTACATTCTTTTACTCAGTTATGCTTCCGCCTCTTCTTCTCATTCCTCTTCTTTTTCCATTTTGATTGTTGAATTGGGAACGTGATGCTGAACTGAATCTCTTTTGGTTTTGTTTCAATTCGATGTTCGACTTGAAATCACGATTCAAATTTTTCGATAATGTATAATCACTTTCGAATTTTACTGCATTAGTTGATAACTAAAAATTATTGTCCAGGTTGATAGCGAAAAGGTACAAAACATTTGGATCTGAAATATTCGAAGTAATATAGTTCGATAAAGAAAGCAAAAAGGTACAAAACATGTAGATCTGAAATGGTTCGATTTGGTAAAATCTAATTTCTGACTGTCATTATGTTCTGTGGTTTTTTCCCTATGTTTTTTGTTGGTATCAGGTACATTTTCGTGCAAGATGAATGGGAGAGCTTCTGAATCCTAGATTATTTTAGTCAGGTATGCTGCCGCAGCTTCTTCCTATTCCTCTTCTTTTTCCCTTTTGATTGTTGAATTGGGAAAGTGACGCTTAACTGAATCTCTTTCGGTTTTGTTTCTATTCGATGTTCGAATTGAAGTCGCGATTCAAAATTTTCGATTTCAGAGTATTGTGAGTAAATATTTATACCCACAATAAATTTTTTACTTTTAAACTTATAATTTTCATACATTTTATGTATGTGCCTGCGGTTGAAGTATTAAGACGAAAGGTTTTCCATTTTGAGTAAGATCCTCAAGATTGTGGTTTAGATAAGGCATGTTAATATTGAAGCATAATTTTGAAACTTTTTAGTCTTTTGCTAAATTGAAGTTTACTGTAGACTAGATGTATTTAATCTTCATTAACTTTATATTTAATAAACTTATGCATATATGAAAGCGACACTTATTCAAACATTGATTTTTTTATATTTGTATTGATTACTTCAAGTATCCACCCAAGTTACTCAACAGTCCTTATGTTTGTGACATGTATGGTTTTTTTATTTCTTTCCTCCAGGTTTTTCGTGCAACCGACCATATTATGCTAAACTAGGGTGGCATGGTTTTCATACAGTAAAATATATCTATATTATATAAAATATTACACGTTTAAAAATACATGAAAGGAATGATTATGTAATGCCCATTGAAGCATGTTCTATTACTCATTTTTTGATTACATATAATAATCTGATCAACAAATAATGTTATTTAATTTAAATATAGCAATTTTTGACTAAAATACTCAGAATAAGACCATGTTCTATTCTTTAAGTTTTAATTGATATAAGAAATTTGTCAAACAGTTATGTTATGTGACTAAATATTAATCTTGGCTTACTATAATATGCTTAGGATGAAGTTTCATTTTATTTGAAGAGTAAAACCAAAAGTGCAAGGACTTTGGCAATAAGAGATCAGAGCTTGACTGTGTGCAATCAATTAGAGGTGATTGTTACGCCACCCATGTCATCTTCAACTTATATCATTTCATATATCTTTTCCGCTGGCTATTCGTTTGAAGCGATTTGTATGCATTTAACTATAGATTGGATGATGCAATGTGAGTGATTTGCGATATATGTTGATTGGTTGATTTCTACCTATACATGAATATAACTGAAAAGGGATTTGGTGTCATTCTATCATATGTGTTTCCAAATTATATGGTTTGAATAATCAGATTATTTTTCTTCTTGGTAAATTGAGTGGTTAGTAATTCTAACTTTTGAATATTAAGATACTTTTTCCCTAATAAAGGTATGTCCACTGAAATGCTTCATAGTTGACCCAACACTAGCACTAAAATTGCACTGTCTGTGACAGCAGTACATGTAGCACGATGTAGTAACACCCTATTATACCTAGGCTAGCTAGCAGTAGTTGTACATGGTAATCTAGGTTTTACACTCAAATTGTGTTGCTGTACTCGGTTTACCTTTCAACTCACTTTTCACTAACCGAATTTAAAATGTGGTACTCTTGCTACATCTGTTAATATGTTACTTACATACTGCTTTAGTTGATGGGTTGAGATCCAAAGTTGGACATGTTTATAGCTGACTGTGTCCTACTGCTTGGACTACGATAAGTTTGGGTACTAAAAAATGGAGGAACTTGAATTATCCACAGTTTTAGAGTAACTTAAAACTGCACTACACACCACCATGTCAGCAAACAAGTCTACGGCAATAAGTGGCCAGAGTTTTTAGGGAAGGAGTTAATACGTTAGTTTTATATACAGCAGTTCGTCTACCGGTACGCATTGCTCCTTACTTCAGTGATAATATGTTACCTACTTTTACAAATTAACTTACTGTTACTGCATGGTTGGTGCTTGGTTCTTGCTTGGACTCCATACGGGCTTGCTGTGGCTTGCCAATAATTGTGCATAAAGAGTGCAAATCCTACAGCTATGCAGCGTCCTTGAATCTATCATAAAGCATTTTTATCACACTACCGAGTGAATGTTTTGACATTTATTTTGCATCACAACTTTTTTAATTACTCTTACATTAGTTTGCTTTTTGTTTCCCAGATCTGAAGAGCTAGAGTCTGCACTAATGGAGATGGTCAAGCAGGATAATAGACACCTTTTGAGCACAAAGGTTGAATGTAATGGTGTGCTCCACCAGTGTAGTGGTCAACGAAAGTGTTTCTCACTTGAGCAAAGATATTTTAATGGGTGTACATGATCCTAGAAGCTTTTTAATTTTGTATTCTTTCCCTATCATGTTACTGCAAAAAATATTATATTATGTTGTTATATTATTTATAAACGTTGTAAGATGAGATATAGGAAGAATTATCACAGTTTTTGTTTGTAGTTGTATGATTAAACCTTTTAGAGTTCTACAACTAAATTAATGAAAATTTTAAGTAAGCTCAAACCAAGTTACTTGGTGTTCTCTTTATGTCCGTTTGAGTTACATGAACAATGTTTTGCAGTACCGTTAAACCAATATACATGTGGTGAATCTATATTTTGCTTTGTTGTCAAACCATATACATATGTATGAATCAAATGTAGCATACTGGGGTTACTCACCTGACACAAATAGTTTGTATATCATCCGTGAAATGCTTAGCCGCTGAAACAACATATTAATGATAAGGCAACTATGGTCCAATCAAACACTCATTTTCAGTTTCGAATACATTTTTCTATCATAACTGTAACAAAGACAAAATATGCTCACTTTCTTCTTTGCACACGTCCAACGGACGTGCCACCATACTTGTATATATATATATTTATGCATGTATGTATGAACAACATACAGTTATATAGAGGTTGTGCATTATATATAAAACTAAACACTTACCTAAAGCTAATGCCCTTAAATCGACCTTGTAACGATGAGTTCTCCTCTTTTGAAACCTTATTGATTATGCAGATTGCTAGTCCTTGAACCGCAGACCCTTTGCCTTCAAATAGTTGTTAATTTGAATTGATTTGGTTTGAGTTTTGTTGGAGCTTTAGGAGGTGTGGTTCAGCCAAAATAATGGAGATAGGAGGCAGCAAAAAGTCCTTCCAAAGTTAGGGTTAGAGCCTCTTTTATAATGGTTGAATCAGAGAGAAAAGTGGATCACATCTCTTACCTTTTCTCACCCATTCTTAACCATCCATTTCAAACCCTTTTTGCCCTCTTTTTGGCCGCCCCTGTACCATATATTTTCTGCCAAATTTTGCCTCTAACATCATGGGCTAATAACCTATTTAAGCCTAAATAAATATATTTAATTAAATTCATTTGAATTCCTTATCGATATCTCATATCGATCGATATATTTATAACTATTATAAACATATACAACAATTTTTATTCCTCAAATCATATTCAAATTTTATAATTAATATTTCATAAATATTAATTAATTTGTAACAATTATAAAGTAATTAAATCATTTGGTCTAAAGAGAATTCATTATTTCTGTTGTCTGATCATCGGGTGTAAATTTGCTCAGTGATTAACATCGAACCGTTCGTATATTAGCGCTCACACGTCACTTAGCAGGCGGTGTGACATTTTGACCAAATTTATCGCTTACTTAATTTTAGTAAAATCCAATTTTAGTTAATTAAGCGCTACCTGGTTGTGATATTTATTTACACCAATTCACTTTGTCAAAATTATATCACTTTGGACTTATTGAATTTGGTAATGGTCAAAATTCCATCATCGTCCATATTCAACTCTTTAGTCCAAACACAAAGTCCTTGGTTTAATAATAACAATTATTATTAACCAAATAACTTTAGCCAAAGATTTTGACTTTGGGTTGATTTGTGTTGACTATGATACTAACACCATATAACCAAGGAGACAAATCCTCTCTTGAATAGTGCTTCACTTTCAACACTTCCACTCGACCCAGCTATAGTCACTCGATGGACTCCATGCCATGATTTGACTATAATCAAAGCGGAGCTTTCATATTGAAGATTCATAGTATTCTCAAGTTGAGAGAACTTTGTAAATCGGTCACATTGATAATTTCTATTTGACCTTAGTTATATTTACCAATAGAAAACTATCACGTGAGTCGTTCCGTAATTATCCAATAACTATCAGTACGTAACCTCTAGGTGAACCCAGCAGTCATAAGTAATACACCGCTTAACATTTGGAGAGCATTACGACTCTAGTCTCAACGGATACATAGACATCCAGTCTCAATGCATCTTGACTAGGAATATTTGAAATGATGTGTTTTACAATATTGTGATATAATACTCATGGGTACAACTATTTGTAATTACTATCACAAACACACCATTTATTGATTTTCTCGTAAATATATTTTAATTAAACATTTAATTTTTTATTGTTATCCCACCTTTTGGTCAAGGCTGAAATATCAACAAATTGGCAAGGAATGATGGATATCAGGATTGGAGTTCAATTGGAAACAAGGCTGCAATGGATGACGTCAAAATTTGACCGGGCGCCGATTGGGACGGAATCAATTGGAAATGATGATCAATGCTAGAAAAGGCTACATTTCAAATTTCAGGTTAATCCGAGTTCGTATGATCAAGTTATGATCGATGCAAATTGGAGGAAGTGGCCTCATCTTCGTATCCATCATCACGCCTCGGTTCGAATCCATGGACTTCGCACCAACATCTTCGTATCCATCGGCAGGAGCTATGTTCGAATCCATTGCCTCCGCATCGATCAGAATGGCAAAGACCTCACACCCATCTGGTTCGTATCCATCAAATTGAGTTCCTTCGAATCCATGATATTACTCCACTTCGAACCCATCGGATTGAAGTCCTTCGAATCCATCAGAAGGCAACTCGTTCGTATCCATCGGATCAGGAAGGCCTGAGTCGACACGGTAAGCATGGATACGAACGCGGCGAAATCTCCAGAGTGACTCGATCAACTCGACGAGAAAGGCGGTTCGATACGAAAGCTGCGCTCCACGTCACCACATAATCACATGCCCCATCGATTCGAAGGAATCGATACGAAGGGATCGATTCGAATGAAGCATCCTGACGAAAAACACTATTTCGAATCGATGATATCTCACAATCTACAAGTCCAAATGCTATGAAATTTTCACAGAAGCTTGCATACATGTTGAAGAATGTCCACACCAAATTTCAGCTCGATCGGATGATTTTTTGATCGATACGAATGGAGTTTGAATCGATCCCGAAGCGGGCCCAGATTTCCTGGACGCGGGCGCATGGGCCCCCACACGTGCCAGAAGTAGTCTCTCGAAATTTAGGCGAAATATCAGCCTCCTACACCTATAAATAGAGCCCCTGGTCATTCAGAAAAGGGGTCGGACAATTTTGAGAGCTAAAGGGCGCCCAGACTCTGCCAGATTTACTCCAGATCACCACTGCTGCCTTAGATTCAGATTATAATCATAAAATCTGTTGTACTATGTGATAAGAAATTGTAATCTTCAAGCATCGAGCAATAAAATCATAAAAACCTTGAAGTGGACGTAGGCCGGAGATAGCCGAACCACTATAAATTGTGTGTCACTGTTCATTATTTCTAGATCGCTGTTTGTTGCTTGCTTAGATCTGATATTTGTGTTTGAATATTGTCGATTTATATTCATACACTGGTGCTTTCACAATACTTGGGGTTTGTGACCATTTTTGGCACAAACACTTTAGTGCTTTCACTGAGAACAACTAGCACCCGCTACACCAGATTCAAAGTTTAGATTTGAAAGTTTGAAGGATTCAGATTGACTCGACGATGACTCAACAAACAAGACAAAGAGCTGAGAGAAGCCAACAAGGAGGAAGTCAAGAGGCATCCTCCGGAGCTGGAGAAGGACAAGCTTCGATTTACATTACTAGAGACGAAATGGAAGCTATAGCAAATTCATTGCAAGAAAGGTTGCTGAAGAGTCAACAGGATATGATGCAGACTTTCTTCGAGCAGATGAGAGCTGTTGGGACACAGAACCTTGGACCAACTACAGCGACTGCAAATGTGGAACAAGGAACTAGGGTTGCAGAACCCAATAGAGAACAGAATACAGAGCTAGACGGTAATCAACAAGGGCTTGGGGGCAGGCCCGTAGGATCCAATACAGGAGGACCTTTGGAAGGAGCACAACAGGCTAGGGCCAACGTTGCTGCTAGTGAGCCACATGAAGAATATGTGCCGGAGTTCCCTCGGGAGCACGGAGGGCAACCCCTGACTAACAATGCTGGATTAATGGAAATCATTAGGAAGACTATGCGTGGAGGTTCGACCAATAGAGACTTGGAAGGAGTGAACAGGAGTCCGTTCGCTCGGGAAATCAGGATAGCTCAGAATCCAGCTAAGTTCAAGTTACCTAGCGTGGAAGCATATAATGGCAAGGCTGACCCAACTGATCACTTGATGAGATACACTAGACACATGGAAGTTCTGGGGGCATCGGAGGAAGTGATGGCCAGATGTTTCCCGTTGTATTTGACAGATCTAGCCGCAATGTGGTTTAGACAGTTGGAAGAAGGAACTATCAGGACTTGGAGGGAATTGGTGGATAGGTTTTTGGGATAGTTTCGGGTTCATATCAAAAGACCTAAGAACGTGATGACGTTAACATCGGTAAAGCAAAGGACGGATGAATCACTTAGGGATTTTCTAACTCGGTTCAATGCGGCGGTAGCTTCGGTGGATCGGCCGGATCCATCAATGGTTTTGATGGCGGCGGTGTCGGGAGTCAGAGAGGATTCAGATTTTAAGGTATCTTTAGTACGAGACCCGCCACTGGATCTCGGGGAATTCTTCCATGAAGCTGAAAGGTTCCTTAGGCAAGAAGACGCATGTATGTATTTAAAGTTAAAGGAGGTGAATGCGACTGAGGGTGGAGGACCATCCAACGGAAACCCGAATAAAGACAAAGGAAAGAGGAAGCTGGATGACGATTCAGGAAAAGCCGGGAAGCGATGGAAGGATCCAAAGTTTTCCACATACACAGGATTAAACGAGACGCTGGAGCGGATATACATGGAAACCCGGAATCGCCTTCCTTACCGGAGGCCGGTTAGGAGAGAACCATCCGAGCGGGAAAGGGCATCAGGAAGGCACTGTCTCTTCCATGATTTGGATGGACACGATACCAACAGCTGCAGGCACCTAAAGGACATAATTGAGGAGCATGTGAGGAATGGACAATTGAGGCAGTATGTTGGGGCTCGGAATGCAGCGGTGGAGCAGGAGCAACCACCGCCCACCTTAAGCCATGATGATGTGAGGCCCAGGAATGATGGTCGATTGGTTATCCATTGACCAGGGTAATATGAAATAAGTAACAAACCATTGGCGAGCAACCAAGTCATTTACACATGTATGGGGACGGAGATAGCCCCTAGGCATGCTCTGAATGATGATAAACCGCGAAGCCATGGTTTGCAAAATCTGTCTTTTGTTTTTGGATTGGACACTCGTTTTTCTGGTTTGGTTTTGGAGTTTGGTTTGAACTCCTGGTTTTGTTTGCTTTCTGGTTTGGATTTTCTTTTTGGATGTTGGTTTGGATTTCTGATTTTTTGGTTTGATTTGGATTTTGGATTGGATTTTAATTGGATTTTTATATGGTTTTTTGATAAAAGGTCGTCGGGTATAGATTATGCATGGCAAGGGATGAGTCACTTTGCCCGAACGTGGTAAACTGACTCATTCAGGTCGTCGAGTATGGACTATGCTCGACAAGGGTCCAGAAAGACCAGGATTCGGCCTAGGACTTAGGCCCTGTATTATCAATTAACATTTTCAGGTCGTTGAGTATGGACTATGCTCAACAAGGGTCCGGAGCGACCAGGATTCGGCTTAGGACTTAATCCATGGCATTATATAACGTCCAGGGACACTGGACCAAGGTCGTCAGGTGTGGATTGCGCTTGGCAAGAACCCGGAGAGGTTAGCTCAACGTCCAGGGACACTGGACCACGGTCGTCAGGTGTGGATTGCGCTTGGCAAGAGCCCGGGGAGGTTATGGATTTGGATACCGACCCGGAGAGGTCCTGGATTCGGCTATTGGCTATTGGATAAGAACGGATCAAAGGCTCGGTCTTCGAGTTCGGATGGACATGAAACTGGCTATGGACTTTGGATATCAGATACGGAATTATTCAAAACATGCCTTATTATCATAAGGCATGTTTTGGGGGGCAAATGTTATCCCACCTTTTGGTCAAGGCTGAAATATCAACAAATTGGCAAGGAATGATGGATATCAGGATTGGAGTTCAATTGGAAACTAGGCTGCAATGGATGACGTCAAAATTTGACCGGGCGCCGATTGGGACGGAATCAATTGGAGATGATGATCAATGCTAGAAAAGGCTACATTTCAAATTTTAGGTTAATCCGAGTTCGTATGATCAAGTTATGATCGATGCAAATTGGAGGAAGTGGCCTCATCTTCGTATCCATCATCACGCCTCGGTTCGAATCCATGGACTTCGCACCAACATCTTCGTATCCATCGGCAGGAGCTATGTTCGAATCCATCGCCTCCGCATCGATCAGAATGGCAGAGACCTCACACCCATCTGGTTCGTATCCATCAAATTGAGTTCCTTCGAATCCATGATATTACTCCACTTCGAACCCATCGGATTGAAGTCCTTCGAATCCATCAGAAGGCAACTCGTTCGTATCCATCGGATCAGGAAGGCCTGAGTCGACACGGTAAGCATGGATACGAACGCGGCGAAATCTCCAGAGTGACTCGATCAACTCGGCGAGAAAGGCGGATCGATACGAAAGCTGCGCTCCACGTCACCACAGAATCACATGCCCCCATCGATTCGAAGGAATCGATACGAAGGGATCGATTCGAATGAAGCAGCCTGACGAAAAACACTATTTTGAATCGATGATATCTCACAATCTACAAGTCCAAATGCTATGAAATTTTCACAGAAGCTCGCATACATGTTGAAGAATGTCCACACCAAATTTCAGCTCGATCGGATGATTTTTTGATCGATTCGAATGGAGTTCGAATCGATCCCGAAGTGGGCCCAGATTTCCTAGACGTGGGTGCATAGGCTCCCACATGTGCCAGAAGTAGTCTCCCGAAATTTAGGCGAAATATCAGCCTCCTACACCTATAAATAGAGCCCCTGGTCATTCAGAAAAGGGATCGGATAATTTTGAGAGCTAAAGGGCGCCCAGACTCTGCCAGATTTACTCCAGATCACCACTGCTGCCTTAGATTCAGATTATAATCATAAAATCTGTTGTACTACGCGATAAGAAATTGTAATCTTCAAGCATCGAGCAATAAAATCATAAAAACCTTGAAGTGGATGTAGGCCGGAGATAGCCGAACCACTATAAATTGTGTGTCACTGTTCATTATTTTTGGATCGCTGTTTGTTGCTTGCTTAGATCTGATATTTGTGTTTGAATATTGTCGATTTATATTCATACACTGGTGCTTTCACAATACTTGGGGTTTGTGACCATTTTTGGCACAAACATTTATAACATATTATAACAATTATAACGGAAAGAAAAATACCTTTATTACGAACGAGAATTGATTGCAGAGTTAATTAATTTATAATAAATTACATAATTGCCCCTAGGGCATACCTCTAACTCTATTAATCTCCCACTTGCACTTGGGACCAATCATGGAATCTCAATCTAATTCCTTCAATCAGCTTTTCAAGAGCTGACCGAGCTAGGCCTTTGGTGAATGGATCTGCTATGTTGTCCTTGGTATCTACCCTTTGAATCATAACTTCTTTCTTCTCAATGAATTCTCTAATCAGGTGGAACTTTTGAAGAATGTACCGTGACTTCTTGTGTACTCTTGGTTCCTTTGCGATCTCACCGTTGTCTCAGAATGTACATGTATCATCGCACCGTTATCTCAGAACAATGCTATAAGATTCTCAGTATCGGGAATCACTCCGAGCTCACTCAAAAACTTCCACATCTAAACTGCCTCTTTTGCTGCTTCATTGAGGGTGATGTACTCGCTCTCCATCGTGGAATCAACAATTGTTTCTTACTTAGGACTTTTCAAACTAACGGCTCCACCGTTAAGTGTAAAGACGTAGTCGAATACTGACTTACTATCATCTATATCACTTTGAAAGCTCGAAGCTGAATACCCCTTCATAAAGAGGTCTTCATTCCCATATATGAGGAATAAGTCCTTAATATTTCTCAAATACTTAAGTACACATTTTACGTCTGTCTAATGTTTTTCTCTGGGATTAGACTGGCATAGGCTTATGCATCCTAATGCATATGCCACATCTGGTCTAGTACATAACATGGCGTACATTATGGATCCTATGGCTGAAGCATAGGGAATCCTCTTCACATGCTCCTTCTCCTCATCGGTATGCAGAACGTACTTTTTAGAAAGGACGATTCAAGATTGTGTTGGAACATTTCCACGCTTGGAATTCTCCTTACTAAACCTTTTCTATTTGGTGTCTATGTACAAGGATTAGAATAATCCCAACATCCTCTTAGATCTATCTCTATAGGTCTTTATACCAAGTTATAGGAGCTTCTCCCAAATCCTTCATGGAGAAGTTTTTGGAAAGCCAAGCTTTCACTGCTTGCAATGACGTGTCATTCCCAATCAATAATAGATCATTGACATAAAGTATTAAGTATACGATATCATTGCCCTATTCCTTTATATATATATATATATGCTTCCTCTATGTTCTGATAAAAACCAAGCTGGTTGATTATTATCAAAACACTTATTCCAACTCCTTGAAGCCTGTTTAAGTCCATAAATGGACTTTAAGAACTTGCAAGCCTTGCCTTCACTACCACCGACCACAAAACCCTCTGGCTGCTATATATAAATGGTTTCTTCTAAATCACCATTTAGAAAATCCATCTTTACATCCATTTGCCATATTTCGCAGTCATAGAATGTAGCGATGGCTGGCATAATCCGAATAGATTTAAGCATGGATACGGGCAAAAAGGTCTCGTCATAATCAACACCTTGAATTTGATGAAATCCTTTCGCAACTAGCCTTGCCTTATAAATCTCCATTTCCCCATCTGCATTTAGCTTTTTCTTAAAAATCCATTTGCAGCAGATGGGTTTTATCCCTTTTGGTACGTCCAACAAAGTCCAAACTTTGTTTTCGTACATGGAATCCATCTCGGATTTCATAGCTCCAAGCCAGAGTGAAGAATCTTTATTATGCAGTGCTTGTTGGAAGATAGAGGAGTGTCATTATCGAAGACACAGCCTCCTTCTCGCCATCCACAAGAAAATCGTAGTATCTCTCTGGTGCACAAGATACCCTACTAGACCTTCAAATAGGTTGCGTATTTTTGTATATGGGTGAACTTGGTTCTTCCACTGTTTCGATTTAATGTTTATTTCTTGGATCTCATCCAAGTCAAAAATCTCGTTGTTGATTTCCTTTGATAGAAATTCCTTTCCTAAAAAAATAGTGCGTCGAGAAACAATGACTTTTTATTCCTCAGTATTGTAGAACATATATCCCATTGAGTTTTTGGGATATCCTATAAATTTACACAGTACCGATCTTGCCACTAGTTTATTCGGACGAACGTTTTTAACATACGCTAGACAACCCCACACCTTCAAGTGCTTGAGTTGGGGTTCCTTATCATATCACATCTCATATGGTGTTTTAGGTACAGATTTTGTAGCCAGAGAGACCAACATATGTTTTGGAACTGGGCCAGCCCGCAACAGAATTTATAGGTGAATTTCAAAAAAAATTCCCTATAAGATCTTTATTGGGCATGAAGTCTAATTTATTTAGAAAATTTCTAAACTTATTTTAAATGAAATCTTTTATTTCATTTGAATTTATAAATAATGGATTGGATTTTATTTAATTTATGTTAAATTAAATATAATGGTACACATGTGTATCATATACATTTATGTATGTGTGTGCATGTGTAACATAATAATCCGTGCAAGGTATAACATGCCTGTATATTATTGTTGGGATTTGCATCGCAACAGACATGTTAGCTCATCTTATATGTATTGTGTGTTGTCCAAATATATGCATGCGTGTGTGTTTATATATAAAAATTGTTATTTTAAATAAGTATTAAAACAATATAAATATTTACTTATATATATAATATGTATTGCATAAATGTAAAGTATTAATATATATCCATATGTATGTATGTATGTATATGTTAAGTTAGATAAATGACTTTATCTATGTATACATAATATACAAAGTTGTTTTTTAAAATATAATATACATGTATATTTTACAGCAATAAAATAACATTTCTTTTATTTGTAATATCATATATATTTATAAATACATGTATTTAAATAAATATTTATATTATATAATTATATCAATTAGGAAAATAAAATAAAATATTTATTTTTATAGCATTCCAGATCGAATACATAACATATACAATATTTTATTATAACTTTATATTACTAAATTATATATATATATATATAAATATATATAAGCCAAAAAGCATTAAAATAATGTTAAAAAAATTCCATAAATTTCTGAGTCAAAATTATATTTTTATTATTTAATTAATTTCGGCTACATAATTAAATGATTTTTTAAAGATAATAATTTTGATTTTTTAATTCTAGGATTTTGGCTGAGAGATAATATGGTGATGAAGAATTTTTATAAAATTCAAAATATAATTTTTGAAGCATATATTATTTTGTATGTATTATTCAACTTAAATTTTGATTTAAATAATATTAAAATTAGTACATAATTATTAAACATACTTTGTTGTTACCTAAAATTATATTTAGTATTAATTTGCATATATGGATCAATTTTAACATGACATGATAACATAATTAATTATAAGTCTTTTAATTTATGTAACATGCCATATTAATATAAATATATTTAATTAATAAAAATGATAAAAGTTAAAATAAATTTATTTGGCTATGTGTACATAAGTTCTATACAATTTTTTTTTAATACATACATACATATAGCCATTCAGTATGTGACAACATTCATACATATATGAATCTAACCTAACTAACAGTATAATTATGATATATACAAAGAAGCAATAGAATATTATACATTAATTATAAGTCATATGAAATAATAAGACCATACCAAAACCCATGCCTTGAAGTACACCTTGCTATGATGAATATCTCTCCTTATAACTCTTCTCAATTTGACAGATTGCTAATCCTTGAATCGTAGACCTTTTTCTATCAAATAGATGTAACTTTGAATTGACTTGATTTGAATATTAATGAAGCTCTTGGAGGCATGGATCGGCCAGCAAAATAGAGATAGAAGGCATCCAAAACTTTTTAAAGGTTGAGAATAGAGATGCTTATATAGAGGAGAAGTTGGATATACTTTAAGATTAAGCCCACTTTAAGCCTAAATACATATTATTAATTAAATCTAATTTAATTGCTTATCGATATCGCATATCGATCGATATATTTATAATTATTATAAATATATAGAATAATATTTATTCCTCAAATCATAATCAGATTTTTATAATTAATATTTCATACATATTAATTAATTGAATTAATTTATAGCAATTATAACTAATAAAATCGTTTGGTTTAAAGAAAAATCATCATATCGATTGTGTGACTCGTCGGGTGTAAATTCGGTCAGCGATTAACATCGAACTATTTGAATGTTAATGTTTACACGTCACTTAGCAGGTAGTGTGACATTTTAGCCAAATATATCACTTACTCAGTTTCGGTAAAATCCAATTTCTCTTTATTAAGCATTACTCGATTGTGACATTTATTTACACCAATTCTCTTCGTCAAAACTATATCATTTTGGATTTATGGAATTTGGTAATGGTCAAAATTCCATTATCATCCATATTCAACTCTATAGTCCAAACATTAAGTCCTTGGTTCAATAATAACAATTATTATTAACCAAATTGCTCTGGCCAGAGACTTTGACTTTGAGTTAACTTGAGTTGACCGTGATACTAACCCTATATAACTGAGGAGATGAATCCTCTCTTGAAAAGTGCTTCACTTCCAATACCTCAACTCGACCCAACTATAGTCGCTCGATGGACACCATGTCATGATTTGACTATAATCAAAGTGAAGCTTTCATATTGAAGATTCATAGTATTTTCAAGTCAAGAGAACTGTGTAAATCAGTCACATCTATGTTTTATGATTGACCTTGGTTATATTAACCAATAGAAAACTGTCAAGTGAGTCATTCCATAATTATCCAATAACTATTAGTACGTAAACCCTAGGTGCTCCCAACAGCCATGAGTAATACACTGCCCAACATTTGGAGAGTGTTACGTACTCAAGTCTCAACGAATACATCGGTATCCAGTCTCGATGCATCTTGACTAGGAACATTTAAAATGGTATATTTATTTTCATTATGATAAATTACTCATGGTTGCAACACTTTGTAACTACTATCACAAAATGTATCATTTATGGATTTTCTATTAAATATACTTTTAATTAAATTAATTAATTAATATAACACATTATATCTAGTATATAATAGAAGGAAAATACCTTTTATTTCGAACAGGATTGGTTGTCGAGTTAGATATATATAACAAATTATATAATTGCCCTAGGACGTACCCCTAAATCAATCTATCTCCCACTTGCACTTGGGGTCAATTAGGAATCTTATTCCAACTTCTTCAATCGGTTTCCTCAAAACCGATTGGGTCAGTCCCTCGATGAACGAGTATACTATTATGTTTCAATTATCTACTATGTCAATCAACTCTCTTCGAGCTGATAAACTATCTTTATCATATGGAACAATTTAGAGTATGTCTCTCGACTTCCAATGGGCTCTATGTTCTTTTATGAACTATATAGTTACATTGTTATCATATAACAATGTTGTGGGATTGTTAAGATTTGGAATCACCCTCGTTCGGTTATAAATTTGTGCATTTATATTTATATACATTTCTTTATTGCTGCCTATTCAAGGCGATCTACTTAGCCTGTTCCATTGAATTAGCTATAGTCTTTCATTTGGAACATTTCCATTTTAAAGATTCTCAACTTGAATTCATTATTGACATATTATGCTCAATATCACTTATGAAGTTTGAGTCCAAATTCTCCTTCACAAGGAGTTTGTTGTTTATGTAAACAATTCTCTAGTATTTTATAAATACACGAGAACATTTCAAACAACCATTTAGTGATATCAATTTGGATTTGATATTTGCTTCATGTATTAAATATATAAACAAATCACGATATTATTAACATCATAACATGTATGATAATTCCTATTGCCATGCATAAGAAATTCATCTCACATGTTCCGTAATAAACAATTTAATAAGGTGTCTTTGCATACCGATTTGGGACACTCCTAATAGCTTTTATACTCACTATAAAAGATATCATTTACAAATCCAACGTCGAATATTAAAACAACTAAGGCTAATTTTAATAAAGTACATCGTTAAAATCAGTAATCTATTGTTTACTTACATTTTAGAAATATCAATATACCTTTTAACGTTCTTTTTTATGAACACACGCTTTGTAACATACCATATTTCTAATGATAGGATATTTGAATAATTGGTTTAAATATTTAATCATTAACAAAATGAAGGCCCAAAAATATGATTTTTCGCATACAGTCGAATCAGGACTCAAGACCACTTCTGTTAAGTCGAATTGATCTGCGAGTTAAAATGAGTATAAGCTTCGTTATATTTTGAGATTGGGTGACCCGATGGCCGAAACAATCTCGAAATGAAAAAAATTTGCATCCTTGGATGTAGTCTTAGATAGCGACGAGATTTATACCGTTGGATCTGGAAAAATGAGGTAATGTACATAGATAAGTTTCATCGTGATCGGACATATCGTGTGATCGTACAAACTCGAAACATATGGCCATTTATTTGAGAGAATAAATAAATGGAATAAAATATGACTATAGACTATTCAAATCTTTCCCTCTCTCTCTATTCTCATTCTCCACTTATTGTTACATTCCTGAAAGAGAAAATCATGGCCACTCCCTCTTTCTTGCCATTCAAAAATTAAAATCGTGAAATCGGCTCTAGTAAAAATCATGAAACTAGATTGGATGAGATTGTCTCCATGAGTGCTTCACGATGACCATGGCGGAATTTTGATCGATGGTGATTGGTCGAGATCGTCCTATTCATAGCCGATTAGGGTTTGATTTTGTCGGATCTTGATGTGACGATAGGAAAATTCGAGATTTGCATTATGATTCTCATGTGAAGTGGAGTGTGTGGCTTCGATTTGGTGGTGTGCGGCACACCGAGGAACAAAGCATCCATGGCTTGGACGAGAGCATCCCATCTGGTCATGATTTTATACATAAGGCCAAGCTTGATTTCTTTATGTCCAGGGTGAAGAGATTGCGAAGAGGACGCTTTGCATTCGTCGGTTGTTGATTTCGTTTTGAGTATACCTCAAGAAAATGAAGAGAGAAGGAAGAGGAATTGGGTGTACATGTCTTGGTTGTGCATGCGTAAAGGAATTTAAATAGAGGAAGAAGGATTAGATGCTAAGTGAGGTAATTAAGGAATTAATTATCATTAATTGATTAACCGATAATCTCTTTTCTTATTTTGTCCATATCTTTTGCAAACGAGGTCCGTTTTGGATGCAGTTTCTTACGTTGCACTCATGATGAAGAGATCTATGATTTGGCACTAGTTTGGGTAGATTTTATTGAGTAAGTAATATTGTCTCTCACTATATTATGATTGGTTGTATAGTATTAGATCGACGTTCTGGAATGGTTTTTGGTTTTAAAATGTGATTTTCCTACACTTATACACCTATTGGATTTTTATAAAAAAATGGAAGTATTTTAAAATGATTTATATCAGATATCACATTATTTCTATCGACGCGCCATTTTTAGGGAATTATTAGATTTGAGCTATTTTTGATATGATTCCCCTTTGGTTGATATGGATGTATTATACATGTTGTATGTATGCTGTTTTGGATGTATGTATGGTTGTTGGTTGCATGGTTATTTGTTTGTTGTTTAGCTTGTTTGGTTGTTTTTGTTGAAAAGGTCGATTTAACGGCGATTGAGTGTTAGGTAGTATCTTGTATGTTGGGATTTCATACACACAAAAGTCCAATGAACGAGATAAATTGTAGAGGAGGGTAAAGATACGTGCCGACGGATCTAAAGGTGGAAGATGAGGCTTCGGATTTTTGGATGGATGATAGACATTTCCATTTGGTTTGTACTTGTTTGTTTTGGTTAAGTACAAGACCAAAGTGGTTGGTATTAACCACTGTAGAGTAGTCAATGTCCATCACTATTATTGATTGGCGATTTGGCCGATCTTTGGCTTAGACGTTAAGGAGATTTCATGGTGCACAATTTGATGATTTGTTCATGTGATCGACTTAGAGTCTTGATATGATTTCTTTACGGTGAGCAATTTAGATGGTGAGGCGATGATGTGGCGCTTTGACATGAGAGTTGGTACTTTTGATTATGACTTGATGGTGTATGGAGTAGGTTCCGAGGTTGATAGTTTCAGGACTTTGTAGATCATGTTGGAGGTGTTGGCTCATTCGCATCGTGGGGGTAGCGATGTACGACATGATGAAAAGCCTTGTTTCTTTGGTTTGTGACTCATGGGGGTAGTAGGTATTGAAGATTAGATACTTCGTATCTTTGGTTTGTGACTCTAGTAGGAAGTACGTTCTGAAGAGGCTCATAGTGGGAGTTAGGGGTGAGCAATATTCGGTTAGAACCGAATTAACTGATCAAACCGGTTCATTTCGGTCGGTTCAGTTCGGTTATGAAATTATATCGGTTTGAATTCGGTTTGTAATATAATTTTATTTTGGTTATCGGTTTAACCGAATTAACCGAACTTTCATTATACTATCCAAATTCATGGCATTGTAATACTCTTAACAATTGGTCTAGTAATAAAAAACAAACCTTATCTATTAAAAATAGATTAATTTTTCTTATAAACTTAAAATAAAAACTCAAAATAGTTTATATAAACATAAATATATGTTTTCCATTGACTAAATCAATCATTTGAATAATGACATATAATAAATTCTCTTACTTGCTTTCTTAGTTCGGTTAAATCGGTTACCGACCGAACTAACCGGTTACTAATTCGGTTCGGTTTTGATTTTTTTCGGTTTCAATTCGGTTTGGCATTTTTTAGCTCAAAACCGACCGAACCGACCGAATGCACACCCTTAGTGGGAGTCATGGAGTGGAGGAACATGGTGGATTCTAGATAGTGGAAATTATGATGAGCTAATAGGGCTCAGATGGATGAGCATGTGCTAAGGGATCGTTGATGACTCAGAGTGTTTTGTATTGTACTCGAAGTAAGGGTATTGTATAGTGGGGATGCCCATGGATTGGTAGCGAGGATCCGTATACACTGGACTTATGGGTTTAGGTCTAGTGTCTAGCTTTAGGCTACGAGACACATATCCAACTTTGGGCTGCGAGATATAAGAGTACGACGGAGAACCGGGATTTCCACTAGTCTTTGGCATGTGGGCCATACGAGTTATCATATATCTAAAGCATACTGAATGACAGTTAGTATTGTTTGATGGATGCTATGTTTGTTATGGTTGCTTCACTAGCCACCTGTCATCCTAGGGATGTCACACGAGGTAGGTATTGTGCATAGGGATACCTAGACACCCCGGACAGTTTACTTAATATGGAGTAGGTATTGTGGATGGAGATACCTAGGTTCCCCGATAGTTTACTAAGTATGGAGTACCCTTTTATGATGTTGCAGAGTAGCATATTATCTATGTTATATGCTGACTCTTTGGTTGTAGGAACATGTCAGGTATGATTTGTATACCCTCTATCCCGTATACTATATCGACTTTTATAGTATTTTGAGATTATGTATCGCTCACATCAAATTGTTGTCTAACCCTAGGTTTTATGCTTTGCTACTTATTAGCTCGGGTACTCTTAAATGAGTAGGCTAGAGAGCATGTGTGGATGACCTATGAAGTTTTGGTTTGCGAAAACACCATATTATAAACTCCCAAAACTGCTTCAACGTGAAATGTCAATTCTATGTTGGAATCTCATTTTCTTATGTCAAAATAATGGAAGTTGTGTAGATTTGCGATTTTGATAATTTTACCTTCTACTCCACTTCTTATTCTTTTTCTTTGAATTTGGTTAATGGATTTTGATTAAGGAATAGTGTGCAAAGTATGAATTATATTCGCAGTTTGCACTGCTTATTCCCATGAATTAAATAGAAATTCCTTTGTTTATTTTTATATGAAAAAGGAATTGAATGGAGCGTAAAATTGGAATTATAAGTTTCTATTGTTAATATATTCCATTATTTTGATATAATAAGTTGAGTTTAGATTTTTTATTATATACTAGCCTGTTGGTTGGAATTTTTGGATACGAACATTGAAATTTTAGCATTGTTGATAATATGAGACGAGACTTGTATAATTGTTAAAAGAGTTAAAATTTAAATGATAACACCCCTAATTTTTTGGTAACATTATTCAGGAGATTTAATTAGATAAATTAAATAGAATAATATAAATGTTAAGTGATAAGGGGATTAAGAATTGAATAGTTAATAAGGAGGTCGTGCTTAATTAATTAATTAATTAAATGGACTTATGAATGGCTTATAAGTTAATTAGATTACACAAGGGTATATTTGGTATTAGCCACACCTTAATTCCATAACCCTTATATATGTCCATGGCTTGCCATTCATTCACGTTTATTTCTAATTTTCACAAAATCGTAAAACACAAAAATAAAAGAGGAGCCGACCATTGTTAAGGAAGAAAAGAAGAGAAATTCAAATCAAGCTAAGGAATTAAATCAAGGGGAATAAATCTCAATCTCAATCCAATCTCCTTATCTTAATCAAGGTGAATAATAATTTATACAATCTCTATTTTGTTTTATGATTATATGTTTTCAGATTTAAGATTAAATTTGTTTTTATGATGATTGGGATGAGGATATGCTTAGATCATGATTTGTTAGATTTAAACAAGATTCTTTAAATATGTTTTCCATGGTTTTAAGGGTAAAACCGATTGAAATGGATGTTTAAATGCCATGGAAAATTTTTATGTTATGTAAAACATGGTTTTGGAGTTAGGTTTTAATTTTGATAATTTTCCAAGCTATGGAAAGAATATTATGAATTTTCAATGGAAAATATGATAAAATTGGATTTAAATTTAATTTCAATTATTTTAGGAAGAAATTGGGTCTGGAATTTTTGTATGTTAGATAACCTGATGAAAGTGAATTTTAGTAATTTTTGGGGAATTTTTCCTAACTGATTTACTGTGGAAATTAAATCGTTTTAGAAGGAAGGACATATTTGCATTCTTGTTTTTGCTTAATGGAAGGGCTTATTTATTAAATTGTTATTATTTAGATCTGAAATTAAGCGGCAGTTATTTTTGTAAAGAATTTGAAAAGTTGAGGCAGCCAATCACATGTTTACACGTGGGTTGTTAGTTAGAAAGTATTTTGGTTTAATTGGCATTAATCAGTTTTTACCCAGAAAAGTTGGTTCTGCCTTCTTTGGAAGTGTGTTTCAACTCAAATGCCTCCACTTCATCTCAGTCGAAACCAATACACATGGTATCAATGAGATTGGTACGAAGTGGATTGGTGAAGTGCGGAAGGCAAGGTGTCGAAAGCATTGCTTTCGATAGAGACGAAACCATCATTTACTTTTAAAAGATATGCACCCGCCCTGTTTTTAAAGGGTGCTTTCAACCAAGTCGATACCTAGTTTCTTTTGAACTTGTTGCCGCCTTTCTTTGTTTAAAAGTAGAGCTTTCGACTTAGACCCTTGTTTATAAAAGAATGCTTACAAAAATGAAGGTTCCGACCTAGTCGAAACTCTACTGTTGTTTCTATACCTTTTGAGTGTGTTAAAGTCATCAAAGCTTTCGAAGGGTAGTTTTTGTTTTAAAGGTATTCTAAGCCACTTCTTAAAGTCTTTCAAAAGGGTCCAAGGTTTCGAAGGCGATGGCTTCAAAAGGGGGTTTCGATGCTATCCTTAAGTATTTTGCTTAAATGATTTGAAGCTTCCGAAAGGATGGTGCCGACGCCATCAAATTTTCCCCAAATACTTTTATATGATAAAGAATAGTTTCAAAAGAGTTACTTTCATTTATATTCACTTCGACCCAAATAATATTTTTAAATATAAACCCAATGGTTTCGAAAGGGGTACTTTCATTGGTTTCGAAGCTATGTTTCTAAGAATTACTAAGTAATGTTTTGATACTTTCGAAAGGTAATTTTGGTTTCGAAAGAGATGATTTAAAGAGCTTTGAAAGGTATATATGTAATGTTTTGAAAAGTAGTTTTCTATGCTTTCGAAAGAGGTTATCCAGGGGTTTCTAAAGTGATGTTTAAGGTGTCGAAAGCCTTAGTTTTCAAAACAAATAACCCAATCTCATTTTAAAGGAAAATCATGGTATAAATAAATAAAGTGGTTTGAAATGGAGTTTTGAATAAGTTTTCCTTGATTAATGGGTTAAAGGGATTAACCAAATTTTATATAAAATGAATTCTAGGATATTAAACCCACAGGAGTGGTATTGTTATGTTATTTTGTTGGCTTCTTCAAGTATATATATATATATATTCACATTGTAATGAACCCATAATGGTAATTTGGTAAAGGGCAGAATAACCAGCTAAGTTGAACCAAAAGTGAATATAAATTAAATTAATTAAAGATATTGGCAGGGGCCAATAAGTACACAGTAAACCCATGAAAACTGTGTGTAGGAAAAAGATATTGGCAGGGGCCAATAGGTTCATAGAAAGCCCATGAAAACTATGTATAAATGAAGATGTCAGGAAGACAAGTTCATAGTTAGCCCATGAAAACTATGATTTGCTGTTGGCAGGGGCCAATAGGTTTGTAGTTAGCCCATGAAAACTATACCCGGATTAAGATGTTGACAGAAATCAGTAGGTTCCTAGTTAACCTATGAAAACTAGGATAAGAGGAAAGATATTGGAGTTACCAATAGGTTTAGGGAGAACCTATGAAACAGTAAAGATATTGGCAGGGGCCAATAGGTTCTTAGTGATCCAATGGAAACTATGTAACTGGATAGGGAGTCCATGAACATTAAACATGTTATTAGTAAGCCCGTGAAGACTAATAGGTTAATAGCGACACTAGAAACTATAAATGAGACAGTTAGTTAGAATGTATGGGGATGGGAAATCCAAAATCGTTTTACTTGTTTGCATATCATCATATTGTTTTGAATTGTTTTAACCATTGTGGATGCAGGAGAACATTATATGGTTTTATAAAGGTTTTTAGGATACTAGTGAGGGGAAAACCCGTTTCGCTAAGCTGCGTGGTCTCACCAGATGTCTAAATGGTTTGAGATGGTAGATTAGTATTCATACCAGGCTTTATGTCTGACTCAAAGTTTATGTTTTCCCCTTAAACTCTCGAGTACTCAATTGATTTTGAGTAATTTGAGAGTTGAGGTTTTTAGGTACCTTTTAGAGGAATAAGCTTCCGGAGACGTACAAGAGGCATGATAGCTATATAGAGTTCTCTTTTATTTTGATTCCATTGTGTTGCTATTATAAAGGCAAATTTGTTAAATTGCCTATATATAGTCTGATCATCCAAGGAGGCATCTTCATATGTCACTCTTGGCGTATGTTGTAATAAGTGTATTTTCTCTTAACATGGTTCTCGTATTAGGATTATGCAATGAATTTGAAATGTTTGGAAATGAAATGTGGAACTTGTTTGATGTTTTAATTTTTTTTCTATATTCATGTGTTTTTGTGTATCAATGTATCTAACATTACCGTATTTGGTCGTCGAGGATAAATAACTATGGATGACTGCAGCATCCATAGCCATTAGTTTTGGGCCTCCAAGTGGGGGATGTTACAAGTTAGTATCAGAGCACAGGTTTATGAAACTTAAAAGAAATTTAAAACCTAAAAGATTTTCAAACATAATCCAATGAATCGAAAATATGATCGGGGTTTGGGATAACGCTATAGTAACGTACTTGTATTATATATATATATAAGTACGTATTCCCCTCTCTCTTAGACCATTCTTCTGCATCTTACTAATGCTCGTATGTAGATTTACGAGAAACAAGATATGGAAGCAGGAAACAGAAGAGGAAATCTCAGTGGAGGAAGCACCATAACCAACGGAACTGCTCGACCCACCAGAAAAACGCAGGTCGACAGGCTAATGCTAACCCAAATGTTGATGCCAATGTGGGTGTTAGAAATCCACCAGTAGATATAAGGGTGACGTATCATTTCTTCGTCAATATGATGCAAGTAGGAGTTGCTGTTGGAGTTGCTGGTAATGTTAGAGGAGCTAACCTCGTTGCTCCAGTTGGGAATAATTATGCTAAGCTGAGCATAGATTACACCAATCTTGGTCGGAAGCCATTTATGGGAACAGAGGATGCCATAAAAGTTGAGAATTGGTTGTTACACTGTGAACATATCTTTGCTGATTTGGGTTTAGACGATGAGCAGAATAGAAGGTTAGCCTCTAGGCAGTTGCAAGGGTCAGCGCTTCATTGGCCGAACAGTGTTACTGCCGAAGTTTCGGAGGAAGAGTTGACATGGGCTGAGTTCAAAAGGAGATTTGAGTAGAGATTTTTCTCTGAAGTTGCTAAGTTGTCGTTGATGATGAAGTTTAAGGATTTAGTTTAGGGAGAGATGTCGGTAATCGAGTATGCTACTAAGTTTGATGAGCTGTCTCGATATGGGTATGCTACTATAGACACCGACATCAGAAGGAATGAAAGGTTCATTCGGGGATTGAGGCCCGAGCTTGCTAGGGCGACCCTGACACATATTCGAGATCCTTGTAATTTGGTTGTAGAGATGGCAATTCGCCTTAAAGAAATGCTTGTTGTTTGTGCTAGAGAGAAGCCAGTTGAAACCCAGGGTTCTTAGGGAAAGAAGAGGAAGTTCTTTAAGAAGAAGGGAGCCTAGAAGGGAAATGCTGCCAAAAAGGCAAAGGCTGATTTGTTTGCTACAAGTGTGACAAGAAGGGTCATTATGCAAATAAGTGCCGGTCAGGCAAGGGGAAGAAGGCTGCAGATAAGAAGAATGTGAAGTGCTTCGACTGTGACCAAGTTGGACATTATAAGAACTAGTGTCCAGAGCCAGTCAGGGCGGACAAGGGGAAGGTTTTTGCTATTGGACCGTCATCTGCTAAGCCAACTGCAGTTGAAAAGGAAAGATTGTGATGGAAGGTACGTTTTTGATTCAGCGTACACCAGTTATGATACAATTTGATACCGGTGTATCACATTCATTTATATCCCAATGTTTGATTTATAGGTTATGCTTAGAACCCACATACTTTGTTACTTTCTTAAGGGTTGCGAATCCAATAGGAGGGTATGCAACTCTGGAGAAGAGATGTGACCAGTTAGAACTTGATTTGTTAGGTCATAAGTTTGCATACAGTCTGTATGTTTTTGATTTTGTAGATTTCAGAATCATTTTGGGTATCGATTAGTTGAGTAAGTATGAGGCTAGGATATTTTTTCAGGATGGGGAGATATCACTAAGACACCCTGATAGTCATAACCGAATCATATTCTCAGTGGAGAACTCTGACCGGAGTAGTTGTGCTTTGTTAAGTGCAATGGAAGTGGAGAAGAGTTAAAGTTAGGTTCGAGTAGCAAGAGAGTTTGTAGATGTTTTTGAGCCGGTCAGAGGACTACCACCGAAACACGATGTTGAGTTTCAGATAGATCTTATGCCAGGAGCTGAACTTACACCACCTAGCAGGATGACATCGACCGAGATGAAGGAATTGAAGTGCAACTAGTGGATCTAGAAGGAAGGAATTTTATTAGACCAAGCAGTTCGCCTTGGGGAGCGGCCACGGTATTCGTGAAGAAACTAGATGGGTCGTTGAGGATGTGCATCGACTATCGTAAATTGAACGAGAGGACGATCAAGAATAAGTATCCTTAGCCAAGAATAGATGATCTATTTGATCAGTTGTGTAGAGCTAGAGTGTTTACACAGTTGGATTTGGCGACAGGTTTCCATCAGTTAAGAGTGGCAGAGGACAACATTCCTTTGATCGCATTTCGAACTAGGTATGGTTCATATGAGTGGTTAGTAATGCCATTCGGGTTAACGAATGCACCTGCTTTCTTCGTGGATCTGATGAACCGAATCTTCCAAGAGCACCTGTATAGGTTTGTGCTACTGTTTATAGATGAAATTTTGGTGTACTCTAAGGATGAATGTAACATCCTGCTTCCGAAGGCTCAAAACTAACTGCTATGGATACTACTGTCATCCATAGGTGTTATTTCTGAGTGACCGAAATCAGAATCTTGAAACTATTGGCAACACAAAACACAAGAATATGAAAAATTTTAAACTTCAACAAAATGGAATTTCTCATTTTTTATGAATTTCAATTTAAGATTTAATTAAGTAATCCCAGACGTTAACCACGTTCAGATCACATATACATGTACAAAATACGATAAGAGTGACATATGAAGATGTTCCCTTATGATGATCAGAGAACTAATAAATATGAACTTTTCAGTTCTTAGTACATCACAGCGGAATACACAAAATAACTCCTATATAGCTAATACTGCCTCATGCACGTCTTCGGAAGCTTATTCGTCCAAAAACCTGAGAAACTCCCACTCTCAGACTACTCAAATTAATTTTGAGTACCCTAGAGTTTGTGGAGAAACACAAACTTCGAGTCAGACAATAAGTCTGGTATGAATAATCCCCTATCATCTCTTATCATAAATAGATATTTAGTGAGACCACACCACTTAGCGGAACGGGTTTTCCCCTCACTAGTATCCAAAACAAAACATGCAAATCATTTACTATGCCCCTGCACCCAAAATGATTAGTCTTAACATAATATGAAATAAAGCCATAAATCATATACTTTGGATATCCCAACCACCCATTTATTCGATATCCCATCTATAAGCAATATATTAGATTCCCCATCTAAAATCAATTTATTAGAGATCCCCTTTAAAATCTTTTAAAAAGACTACTCGTCAAAACTTTAATAGGACCGTCCGTCCCAAATCCCTTTAAAATAAATGCAGATTATCCATCATACATTAATTTACAAAAGATGGTGTGGGTTATCCACCGCATACTCCATAGTTTTCCTAGGATGACTATGAACCCTTGGGTCCCAAATCCCGAGGCTAACCACCTCTGGCAAAACATACTTTACTTTAGAAATTTGATGTGGGCTATCCACCGCACATTCCATGGTTTTCCTAGGTTAACCAAGAACCCATCACTTGGCCAATTAAAATATCATGATCCCCATGATTATTTATAAAAATTCACGATCCCCATGATTAATCATTTTCCCCAGGTATACCACATGTTTAATCTATTTCCATTGGTAGCCCCAATTAGGTTAAATTAAATAAAAACACATTGATAGCCCCAATGTATATTTTCAAAAGCATATTTCTATTTGTAACCCCAAACTATGTAATGAAAACATTAAACCAACCCCAGTGTCCCCATGGTTTTATAACATTCAATTTAAATAAGGACCCCCCTTATATATTCAAACAATGATAAGTATTTTATGCTATAACCCTTCGAAGTAGCCCCTTCGAATTAGCAAAAATTTACTCAAGAAAAATGGCTAAAAACAGCCATTTAAAACCCTTCAAATGAAGTCCCATTTGAAAGCAAATAAACATCCAAAGTTAGCCCCTTCAGAAACCTTTATTTTGAGAGCATCACAAAATTATACCTTTCGCAATCATTGAAGGTAACCCCTTCAAAACCCTTCAAAATCAAACCTTTCGAAATCAAATCTTTCAAAATCAAAAGCTTTCGAAATCAAAACCTTTCGAAATCAAACCTTTCGAAATCAAAACCACCTTTCGAAATCAAACCTTTCGAAATCAAAACCTTTCGAAATCAAACCTTTCACAATCATTCAAAAGCAATGAAGTGTTGGTGTTGGAACGAACCCTTCGAAAGTATACTTCCGACCTTGTCGGAAGGTTAACCGTTCGACTTTGCCGACAGGTATTAAAACACCTTTTTAGAAAACATTTTAAAACAATACTCTTGAAGGCTTAAGCTTTCGAAGATCCCCTTCGAAAGTCCTTATTGAATACATAAATTTTTTAGTCTTTTGTAAAATGATAGAGTCGAAGGATCCCCCTTCAACTTATTCGAAAGCAATTATATTTCTGTCCAAAAGCAAAGGAGTAGCCTCCCCATCCCTTCGCCCCTCTTCCTTTCGACACCGTGCCTACCTTTCGACTTTGGCGGAAGGTAATGGTTTGCCTTCCATCTTAAGCGAAAGGTACCTTTCGACTTCATCAAAAGGGTAAAAGCGGGCTTATTGGAGTCGAAGACAGAACTAGGCCCACTGAAGTGGTGTTTTTATCTTGTTTGTCTTTTTGATTGGCTGAGGAACCTTCTCCTGTACTTCCAAATAGTAAAAAGTATACAAAAGTCAACCTTTTTCTCAAAACACTGTACTTCTTCCTCAAATATTTCCAAAGGCAATTTCCTTCTGAATTTAAGTAATTACGGAAGCAAATTTTTAGTTTAGCCCTTGGGCTTAAATAATTTAATTACCTTAGTAAATCACTAAGGAAAATCCTCAAAAATCACCAAAAATATGACGAATCATATACTTCAACATATTAAAATGTCAAAGCATATGAAGATCAAAACAACTCGGAATTTAACCAAAACCGAATGAAAACATGTTAATTAGCCCATTAACATTTTAAAACACCCATGTCTTATCCAAACAAAGGTTTAAATGGTAATATCCTGACCAAAATCACAAACATGAATCGGGTATAACCCATAACTGACCCAAAAACAGAAAAACGAGACGATAAACATGATTATTCACCTTGATTAGTTGATTGGAGAATGAGATACTTTCCTAGCTTTAGTTCCTTAGCTTATTCTCCAATTTGAATTCTTCCTGGAGCTTTTTAATGGCCGCCGAAAGTATATGGGAGTTAAGAATGAGAAAAGTGGAAGTTTATTAAGGTAGAGGAAGAGATATATACAAAGAAATGTAGCCCCATTTCCAAGTTAACCCTTAGGAAATTCCTCCTTCTAAATTTAGTTAAGTCTTATTTTAGTTCATTCATTTAGACACGGCCATTTGATTTATTAATCTCATCCCCTAATTATTCACATTATTCTATTTAATTTATCCAATTAAATATCCCGAATAATGTAAATTATAATTCAGGGTCATTACAATGAAAGAGAGCATGAAGGTCATCTTAGAGTTGTGCTTGAGACACTGAGGCAACATCAGCTAAAAGCGAAGTTCTTCAAGTGTCATTTTTGGAAGAAAGATGTTTAGTTTCTTGGTCATGTGGTTTCAGAGAAGGGGCTGTCAGTCGATCCAGATAAGATAAAAGCTGTTAATAATTAGAAGAAACCAGAGACGGTGACCGAAATTAGAAGTTTTCTCGGACTAGATGGCTAATACCGAAGGTTCATTAAGGATTTCTCACGGATAGCAGCACCTTTGATGAAGCTAACCAGGAAAGATGTGAAGTTTGTTTGGTCCGACAAATGTGAGGAAGCATTCCTTAAGTTAAAGCATTTGTTGACCAATTCACCTGTGTTAGTAGTTCCAGACGGAAACCAAGGGTTGGTGGTTTATACCGATGCACGTGGAACTGGATTGGGAGCTATGTTGATGCAGAAGAGTAAAGCAATTGCCTATGCTTCACGATAGCTTTGACCGCATGAAGTGAAATATCCTACCCATGATTTGGAGTTGGCTGCAGTGATCTTCGAGCTGAAGATTTGGAGGCATTATCTCTTAAGAGAGAGATTTGAGCTATATACAGATCATAAGTCTTTAAGGTACTTATTCTCTCAGAAGGAGTTGAATATGAGACAGCAAAGGTAGTTGGAGTTTTTGGCAGCTTATGATTTCAGTATAGAGTATACACCAAGGAAAGGCAATAAAGTAGTGGATGCTCTTAGCAGAAGACATCATAATATAGTGTTAGCTATGTTGGCAGAGTGGAAGGTATTAGAGGCTTTGACTACTTGCAGTATGCAGTTAAGATCGATTGCTAGTTTTAGTCAGAGCGCAGTCATGTTGTCCTGTTTAGAAGTTCGACCAGTATTGATCGAAAGGATAACTTTTAAGCAGAAAGAGGATCCAGTATTAGCCGAGAGGATTAGAAGGCTTGAGGTTGGATATGAGATCGGCGATTTAAGAGATTTTAGTCTTGACCAGTGTAACGACCCGGATTTTTAGCATCTGTTATTGGAATAATTAACTAATTTTAAATATTGAAGTATTAATTTTTACAAGTCAAATAAATAAATTTTCTGATATTGGAGATATTTGAATATATAAATTTCGGGAAGCTATACAAAATTTTCAAATGCTAATTTCTGAATATGAAAATTATATATATGTTTATAGCATCACCATTCCGAACTTATGATTACACACACACACACACGAAGCTTCATGATGCAAATTTCAAATTTATGATGAAAAAAAAAATATAAGTATATATATATATATGTATATGTTTATAAGAATAGTGTATATGTAAAAATATATATACATGTATAAACTTTATGATGACAAATTCCAAAACTTATGATAAAATATATATGTATATATATATATACATATCTATATCTATATGTATCTGTAAATATGTAAATGTATATATGGTAAGAATACGTGTATGTAAGTGTATATATCTATATATATATATGTATATATATACATAGGAACATTAATGATGGCAAAACATTAAATCAAGCATACAAAACTTATTATCAAGCACACAAATGATAAAATCAAGTCAAGCACACAAATAAAATCAAATCACCCACAAAAGATCAAATCAATCCACATGAAATCAAATCAACAAAAGCAAAAGAAAATGAGAGAAAATGAAAAATGAATGAACCTGTACCTGAAATCTTCAGCCACCCTAGTATATACTCAGCCACCATATTGATTTACTACCTTCCTCCCATTCTTTTATATATCCATGGCCATACGGGCTTGTTCACTTACTTAAGAAAAAAAAACCTCTGCCAATTAAATTAAGGAAGGGGGATTGAGTCATTCAAGAAGCCTGGAATAGGGGATTAAGAAGTAGTTGATCGCCTACCTTTTTAAACAGTGAGTAAACACTTACCTTGGTTTACATGTTACTACATATATATATATATAACTGTGGGAATGAATGCATAGTTTGATTTATGTTAAGTATCTGTGATGTTAATATGGACATGTATGTGTGCATTTAACATGGTAAATTTCACCAAGTGTTGTATATCTTCCATCAAAGTTCTATGTTCTTGTTTTTTTATAAAACAGTGGAACTTTTAACTTTAAAAATTCGTACCTCAGCATCCAGTCATTTTTAGGATACGATTCCAGAATGAAAGTTGTTTGTTTTTGAGTTTGGAACATTTTAAAATTTATTTCGTTAAAATTCATCAAACATAGAGGCAGAGAATTTCAAATAATAGGGAGTAGGTCACATTTGGTTGAAATTCAACTCCCATAAATTAATTCATGAACTATACAATTTGATCGTTATCGAAAAACTTGATTTTTAAAATGGGTTTGGGAATTTTAAGTGCTGTGTGGTGGGAGAAAATGGGAGGTGATCAGAAATGGGGGTTTCACCAAATTACGGTGACATGGTCGATTTCGTAGCGAGGGGTTGGTCATGGAGGAGGTGCAGGTGATGGCGCATACGAGAAAAATGGTGCGCTAATTTGTTATGGTGTGGGTTGGCTTGACGAGGTGGATGTAGGGTTTTAGGGTAGGTTGATTTGGGGTTCGGGTTTATGGCTTTGGTGACGATGAGAGAGGGATAGGGACGTGCGCACCAAGGGGAAAGAGTAGAGGAGATGACGGTGATGCTTGGGGCGAAGTCTGGTGGTGGATCGTGGACGGTGGCGGCGTGACGAGGGGGATTAGGTGTTAGGGTTGGTTCCAGTATTTGGGTGGAGTGGTTCAATTTCGAACCCGAGGGTTGAGCATAGTTTCAGGTGGGTAGGCAGGGTGCGGTGGTCGTAGGTGGTCGGCGAGAGTGGTCGGCGGCGTGATCAAAGGGTTGGTGGTCGTGTGCATGTGCATGGTGTCATGCACGTTTGGGTTGTTCAAAGAAAGGAAGGATTAGGGAGAAGAACTGGGAAGAGGGGAGAAGATATTGGGTTGGGTTGTATTGGGATGGGCCGGGTTTTGTTTGGTTTGGGCTGGTATGTTTTTAAACAAAATGGAACTTATTTTTTTATATTTAATAACCTAAATTTTAAAACCCTATTTCTATTTCATTATAAACCCAATCAGCACAAGATTTTTTACATCGGGATCCTAATGCTATGTATTTTTATCTGATTAATATCGTCAGTTTTCTGCAATGTCAAAAATTTAATGATTTGTAATATTTAAAGTGAACGAATAAGAAATTTCTATTCGATAAATTATCTGTTAATTAATCGATTCATTTTTAAATGGACTGTTAATTTTTAATTAACTAAAAATAAATTATTTTATTTAAACTCTTGTTTAACAAATAATCTGGATTTAAATATAATTCGACTTAGTTAATCGAAACCAATTCAATTCCGATTGGTAAATGGATTTAATATTGATTATTAATCGATGATTGAATTAATGACCTATGTTTGACTGATATTTCTCTGAGATATTGATTTCAATTATCTTTTGTCTGCGCCGTTAAGTAGCCAAACAAATTAAAGTAGATAGAATAAAACGTTGACACGTTTTATTGGAAGTAAATCGACTTGTACTGATCACTATTTTGAATTTCAAAAAATGTGATGATTACAAGCGAATTAATTTCGATGGACAGGTCATGATAAAGTAAACGTATGGAATGAATCTCCATATGTGAATATTGACACCCTGATTGTAGAATTGTTTATTTTAAACAACTTGGCCTCTAAAAATTTATCATTTTGGATTCGATGAGATCGGGATCGGATATCAACATTATTCGAAAACCACTTCGATCCAATATCCACTACGAGCCTGTACGATTTTGATTGTAGAGCCTAGTATGCTGGAATTTAATTAATGTAACAATTTCGACTATTTTAATAAGTATTGTACTTAGACACTATTATAATATCATTGGATTTTCTATAAAAGAGTTTTGGTTATTGTAAGGTAAAAACCCGTCGTGTGTGACGTGGTCTTACGAGATACCTTTGTTTTGAAACGATTGAAAATAGTAATAATTCAAATGGAGTGTGAATTTTTCATGCTGGTTTTCTAAACTGACTCGGGTGTTATTTTATTATAATGCTCGGGTCCGACCGAGTATTACAGATTCAGGCTAGGATGCTATGAAGCTTAGGAGACGAGCTGGATGACAGATGTATTCCTGTACTTTGTTATTTTCCACTGTGTGGGTTGACTGTATAGTCAGTACTAGTGAGGGCAAGTTATTATAACTGTCCAGATTGATTTATTGATTGTTGTACTCTGATGATTATATGTATATTAACTGATACAGATTCTTTTGTATAAATATCTATTATTATATATTATATTTTATTCCGCTGCGATTGTGAGATTCTGTGTTGTTGATTATGTTTCCTTCTGTCATTTTCTTCTTCACCCCTAATGATCTGGTATTTCTGGCGCTTGACTATTCGGCATGTTATACAGTGAACGTATGGATGTCGATTTTTGAGGGTCGAAAATCCTGGGCCGTCACAGTTGGTGTCAGAGCTTTGGTTTAGCGTATACCTAAATCTGTAGGATAATCTCATTGAGTGTATATACGTATAAGAGAGAGCATATTTGTTAGTGATATAATAGTATTTTGATATTAATAAATGAAATGATTTTAACTTGGATTTTATATAGAATATAAAAGAATGAATTCTATAAACTGATAAAATCAATTGTGATTGTTGATGATGATTAGATGTTATCTCTTTGTTGATTGATTGTTCGATTAATATGGATGTGCATATTATTGCTTATTGATTGATGAGTCGTGCTCGGCCAGTTTATGAGCATCGACTATTGGCTGTTGATTTGAGCATTTGACTATGGTTGGAAAATTTTGATTTTTAGAAAATATCTAACCAATTGAGAAATTGCATGTTTAACATGGATTTTGAAGCGAATATATATTTGAATTCCCCCCTGTATCATTTTAAAGAGTAATAGATACCATTTGAAAGTGATATATGAAATATGGTTTATCTAGACATGGTTAATAAATAAACAAAAAGTTATTCAAACTGAAAATTTGAGAGTTTAGATTCCAGGATTTTTTGAAATTGGTTTTAAGATTCGGAAATTATATAATAGCATAATTTGAAATTATTTTCCGAATAGAATTGTTATAAATGATTTCAAAATGATTTCAAAAGGGGATTTTCAAAAGATTTAAAAGAAATGAAGTTCGAAACTCACTTCTGTCGCTGGAAAATATATTTTGGTGATGACTACAGCTTAATCGACATTCATTTTCGAGTTTCAAAGTGGAAGAGGCCACTCTAGTAGCTTTGCTACTCGATTGTTTATGAAACCGATTTGATTCAGATCTCTGAAGTATGATTTGATATTCGAAAAAATATATGTGTATATATATTTCAAACGATTTGGAATAAAACCCGGTGTTCAGTTCTCGAATTTTGGACTGAATTATATTATGAACACATGTATCCTATGCATTAGGATTGATTAATTGATTGATTGTGCATCTTATTGAGATGATTGATTGCCGATTTCCAATTTTGAATTGGAATTTGATTTTTTCGACTATTCTGAATAGTTGAACACTTCCAAATTGAGAATTAATTTTCAAAGCTAAGAATTTTTGGAAAGTATATAAAGTTTAGTTTTGAAAATTTTAAAATAAAAACTAATGGAAGTTGAACAAGTTTAAAAAGCTAAATATTTTGATAAGTAAATTTTACAAGTTTATTTTGAATTATACAAGTATGAAATTTAGTTTTGAAATGTTCTTAAATGAAAAGAGTTTTAAGAAATGTTTTGAACGTAGTAAATATTTATAAAATCTTATTTTTTGCAAGTTGATTTTTTTAAGCAGTTCCAACTTTGCATAAATATGAAAAATAGTTTTGAAAGGTTTATAATGGAATTTGTTTCAAGTAATAATTTGAACCTAGTAAATGTTTATTGAAAAAAAGAAAGAAAATTGATTTGGAAGTTTTCGAACCTATATAAAATGAATTGTATAAGTATGAAGTTAATTCGAAAACTATTGATTTTGAAAGGTACTCGATCTGAAAAGCGATGATCTTATATATAATGGAATTATATAAGAATGATATATTCAAAATTGATGATTTGAAAAGGTACTATGTGTAGTATGATATACATTTTGAGATTGAAGATATGGGAAGTACCTTCTATTGACTATCTACTTTGTGGCCACATTGTGGATACATTCTATTGATTCTTTGATTTGATCCCAGATGGACTTGGGTGGATCCAGAAATGGGACCTAATAGATATAGGTTGTCCAGACATAATACTCATGAGTTTCCTTTGACTCGGCTGCATAGCGAAATTCGCTAGGCTATAAAGGCTTACGTTTAGGGATGTTACCTAGGGGAACCAGGCGAAACCATTTTATAACTGTAAGCTATGGTCGTTTTCGGCGTAATCCACCTGGGTAGAGCAATTGCCCTGAGGTATGGATGTTTCCCGGGGGAACCAGGCGAAATCATTGTGTATCTACGGTCCACATGGCGTAATTTGTGGGGGAAGATGATTGTCTTGATTCTATAAGTGATAGCGACATAACTACCACTGTTACTATTAGGTAGACTACGATCCATGCGAGTGTTTTGCATAGCATAATTCGTAGAGCAGTGATTTCTCATAGGTACAGATGTTACCTGGGGGACCCAGGCGAAACCATTGTGTATCTGCGATCTATGGTTGTTTTGGACGCATGGCATAAGACGTGGGGCAGTGACTGCCTAAAGTCACCTAAGGCCGCGTCGCTCTGTCCTCTCGACTTAGCAAGAGAGCGACCTTAAGGAATGCGTTCCATGACGATCCCGTTCATTTGATTTTGGTGATTGGATTGTACTTTCCATATCTGTTTTAAAGTTTTCTAAGTATTTTCACTAGGTGTTAAAATGGGTTTGCTAAGTACTTACAGATTTCTGGTCTTGCACCTGATCAACGTATTACTAGATTCTGTAAGAACGAGGATAAACTTGTTGAAACATTGAGTTTTAAAAGTATTTTCGAAAGGAAAATTTTCTTCGATATAAAAGTATTTTGTTATAAAAGAATTTTTAACAGAGAAAATTTTCAAACATTTAAGTATTTTGTTATAAAAGGATTCTTAACAAAGAAAATTTTCAAACATTTAAGTATTTTGTTATAAAAGAAATTTTAACAAAGAAAATTTTCAAACATTTAAGAATTTAAAAAGAGAAGAAAAAACAAAAATAAAAATGGTTAAATATTGGAATAAAAATCTAAACTTGAATTATAAAATGAATTTGAACACAAGTCAAACTAATTGAAGTGGTTTTTGAATAAAAATCAGATATTGAATTATAAATTGGAAGTGAACTAATTGGATAAATTAATTAGTTAATTGAATACAAAAAAAATGGAACTTAACATGGTTAAGTAAATTGGATTGTGGATTAAAATTGAAATTGAATGTGGAACTTGAGTTATAAATGAAATTCGACTTAAATATAAGCGAATTAAGTATATGTTGGAATGTGATTGAATAAAATAGAAATGGATTGAAATGGCGATGACTTAAGTTATAAATAAATTCAATTTAAATGTAAATAAATTGAATATGGCTTTAGGATATTATTTAAATGAATTCGATTATGAAATTAAGTTTTGAAGTGGAAATGAATATATGTGTTGTATAAAAGGTTATAATAAACCTTAATATTAATTTTATTAAATGATTCTCAAATAATATAGTGAAATTGAGATATGCCAAGCAAATGGAAATGCGAATCAATCGACGATAAATAAATTGAATAACAATCAATTTAAAAGAAATGGAATTTGATTGCAATGGAAATAAACTTAAGTTATATGATTAACTAATTGGAAATAAATGAATTAACTTAAGTTAATATATTTGGATGTAAACTTGGCCCGGGTAAATTTACGAAATGATTCATAAATAAATTTGAAATGGATTGGATTGATGTTGAAAATAAAAATGGAACGAATAAGATTTTTGTGACTGAATGTGCATTAATAGAAGTGGAGAAATTAATTTAGAATCAATCTAAAATGGGTTATAATCTCAAGTGACTATTTTATTAAATGAATATCCCTGAATTATCATGAAGAATTTGTCATTTGTAGCAAACAGAAGTAAATAAAATTATACAATATATGTGGAAAGTGGATAAATTGGTTTAAAATCCATTTGGAATGGATATGAATATGTATTGTGTGTAATATGAATTGAATGCAAATAAATGGTTGTGAATCGTTGGAATAAATTTGAATGGATATGAATTGAATGCAAATAAATGATAACTAGTTGTTGGTTTGTATCGTGTATGCCTTGTTTGCTATGGTTGTTAGTGTATTACTTATGTATATGCTTTACGATAAAAATATATGACTTTCTGGTATAGCTTGAATTATCTTTTTCTTTCTGATTTCGGGGACGAAATTCTTTTAAGGAGGAAGGAATGTAACGACTCAGATTTTTAGCATCTGTTATTGGAATAATTAACTAATTTTAAATATTGAAGTATTAATTTTTATAAGTCAAATAAATAAATTTTCTAATATTGGAGATATTTTGAATATATAAATTTTGGGAAGCTATACAAAATTTTCAAATGCTAATTTCTGAATATGAAAAATACATATATGTATATAGCTTCACCATTTCAAACTTATGATAATATATATATATATATATACATATATATATATATATACACGAAGCTTCATGATGAAAATTTCAAATTTATGACGACAAAAATATATATAAGTATATATATGTGTGTGTGTATTTTTATAAGAATAGTGTATATGTAAAAAAAATATACATGTATAAACTTTATGATGACAAATTCCAAAATTTATAATAAAATATATGTATATATATATCGATATATATATATATGTATGTATGTATATGTAAATATGTAAATGTATATATGGTAAGAATATGTCTATGCAAGTGTATATATCTATATATATATGTATGTGTGTGTGTGTATACATAGAAGCATCAATGATGGAAAAACATTAAATCAAGCATACAAAACTTATTATCAAGCACACAAAATATAAAATCAAGTCAAGCACACAAATAAAATAAAATCACCTACAAAAGATCAAATCAATCCACATGAAATCAAATTAGCAAAAGCAAAAGAAAATGAGAGAAAATGAAAAATGAATGAACCTATACCTGAAATCTTCAGCCACCCTAGTATATACTCAGCCACCCTATTTATTTACTACCTTCCTCCCATTCTTTTATATATACATGGCCATACGGGCTTTTTCACTTACTTAAGAAAAAAAAACAGCAATCTCTGCAAATTAAATTAAGGAAGGGGGATTGAGTCATTCAAGAAGCCTGGAAGAGGGGATTAAGAAGTAGTTGATCACCTACCTTTTTAAACAGTGAGTAAACACTTACCTTGGTTTACAAGTTACTACATAGATACACACACACACATATATATATATATAACTGTGGGAATGAATGCATAGTTTGATTTATGTTAAGTATATGTGATGTTAATATGGATATGTATGTGTGCATTCAACATGGTAAATTTCACCAAGCGCTGTATATCTTCCACCAAAGTTCTCTATTCTTGTTTTTTTATAAAACAGTGGAACTTTTAATTTTAAAAATCCGTACCTCAGCATCCAGTCATTTTTAGGACATGATTCCAGAATGAAAGTTGTTTTTTTAGTTTGGAACATTTTAAAATTTATTTCGTTAAAATTCATCAAGCATAGAGGCAGAGGATTTCAAATAACAAGGAGTAGGTCACATTTGGTTGAAATTCAACTCCCATAAATTAATTCATGGACTATACAGTATGATCGTTATCGAAAAACTTGATTTTTAAAATGGGTTTGGGAATTTTAAGTGCTGTGTGGTGGGAGAAAATGGAAGGTGATCAGAAATGGGGCTTCACCAAATTATGGTGACATGGTCGATTTTGTGGCGAGGGATTGGTCGTGGAGGAGGTGCAAGTGATGGCGCACACGAGAAAAATGGCGCGGCAATTTGTTATGGTGTGGGTTGGCTTGACGAGGTGGATGTAGGGTTTTAGGGTAGGTTGATTTGGGGTTCGGGTTTATGGATTTGGTGACGATGAGGGAGGGATATGGACGTGCACACCAAGGGGAAAGAGTGGAGGAGATGACGACGATGCTTGGGGCGAAGTCTGAATGTGGATCGTGGACGGTGGTGGCGTGATGAGGGGGATTAGGTGACAGGGTTGGTTCAAGTATTTGGGTGGAGAGGTTCGATTTCGAACCCGAGGGTTGAGCATGGTTTCCAGTGGGTAAGCAAGGTGCGGTGGTCGGCGAGAGTGGTCGTCGGCGTAATCAAAGGGTTGGTGGTCGTGTGCATGTGCACGGTGTCGTGCACGTCTAGGTTGTTCAAAGAAAGGAAGGAGCTGGGAGAAGAACTGGGAAGAGAGGAGAAGATATGGGTTGGGTTGTATTGGGATGGGCTTTGTTTTGTTTGGTTTGGGCTAATATGTTTTTAAAGAAAATGGAACTTATTTTTTTTATATTTAATAACCTAAATTTTAAAACTCTATTCCTATTTCATTATAAACCCAATCAACACAAGAATTTTTACATCGGGATCCTAACGCTATGTATTTTTATCTGAGTTAATATCGTCAGTTTTCTACAATGTCAAAAATTTAATGATTTATAATATTTAAAGTGAACGAATAAGAAATTTCTTATTCGATAAATTATCTGTTAATTAATTGATTCATTTTTAAATGGACTGTTAATTTTTAATTAACTAAAAATAAATTATTTTATTTAAACTCTTGATTAACAAATAATCTGGATTTAAATATAACTCGACTTAGTTAATTGGAACCAATTAATTTCTGATTGGTAAATGGATTTAATTTTGATTATTAATCGATGATTGAATTAATGACATATGTTTGACTGATATTTCTCTGAGATATTGATTTTAATTATCTTTTGTCTGCGCCATTAAGTAACCAAACAAATTAAAGTAGATAGAATAAAACGTTGATACGTTTTATTAGAAGCAAATCGACTTGTACTGATCACTATTCTGAATTTCAGAAAATGTGACGATTACAAGCGAATTAATTTCGATGGACAAGTCATGATAAAGTAAACATATGGAATGAATTTCCATATGTGAATATTGACACCCTGATTGTAGAATTGTTTATTTTAAACAACTTGGCCTTTAAAAATTTATCATTTTGGATTCGATGAGATCGGGATCAGATATCTGCGTTATCCGAAAACCACTTCGATCCAATATCCACTACGAGCCTATACGGTTTTGATTGTAGAGCCTAGTATGCTGGAATTTGGTTAATGTAACAATTTCGGCTATTTTAATATGTAATTGTACTTAGACACTATTATAATATCACTAGATTTTCTATAAAAGAGTTTTTGTTATCGTAAGGTAAAATCCCGTCGTGTTTATGTGTGACGTGGTCTTATGAGATACCTTTGTTTTCAAACGATTGAAAATAGTAATAATTCAAATGGAGTGTGTTTTTTTCACACTAGTTTTCCAGATTGACTCGGGTGTTATTTTATTATAATGCTCGAGTCAGACCGAGTATTACAGATTCAGGCTAGGATGCTATGAAGCTCAGAAGATGAGCTGGATGACAGAGACGTATTCCTATACTTGTTATTTTCCACTGTATGGGTAGACTGTATAGTCAGTACTAGTGAGGACAAGTTATTATAATTGTCCGGATTGATTTGTTGATTGTTGTACTCTGATGATTGTATGTATATTAACTGATACAGATTCTTTTGTATAAAAATATGTTATCATATATTATATTTTATTTCGCTGCGATTGTGAGATTCTATGTTGCTGATTCTGTTTCCTTCTATCCTTTTCTTCTTCACCCCTAATGATCTGATATTTCCGACGCTTGACTATTCGGCATGTTATACTGAACGTGTGGATGTCGATTTTCGAGGGTCTAAAATCCTGGGCCGCCACAACCAGAGAGGATGGTTTAGAAAGAAGGGACAATTATATGTTCCGAATGTTGAGGACTTGAGGAAAGAAGTCCTTGGAGTTTACGGTTCATCTTGAAGGAACCAAGATGTATCAAGATATAAAGAGGAGCTTCTATTGGGAAGGTATGAAGAGGGATGTTGGCTTGTTGGTTAGGCAGTGTGCAAACTGTCAACAAGTGAAAACCAAACATCAGAAGATGAGTGGATTGCTTCAACCTTTAGAGATTCCAATTTGGAAATGGGATTCGATATTCATGGATTTTAAAGACGGGTTGCCAAGGTCAAATAGGGGGAATGAAAGTATATGGGTCATAGTGGACAGGTTGACCAAGAGTGCCAATTTCATTCCAGTTAAGTCAATTAGGATGCCACCTGTTTTAGCTAAGTTGTTTATGAAGAACATAGTTAGACTATATGGGATTCCTAGTAGCATAGTCAGTGACAGAGATGCTTTATTCACTAGCAAATTCTGGAAGAGTCTACAAGATGTGTTAGGCACTAAGCTCAAGATTAGTACATCATATCACCCTCAGACAGATGGGCAGATAGAGAGAGTCAATAAGGTACACGAGGATATGTTGAGAGCTTGTGTATTGGACTTTGATGGATCTTGGGAAGATCACCTACATTCAGTTGAGTTTTCCTATAATAATAGTTATCAGACTAGTGTAAGAATGGCGCCTTTTGAAGCTTTGTATGGTAGGTCAAGCAAATTGCCAGCATGTTGGTTGGAGATCAGGACAGATTAGTCTTAGGTCCAGATTTGGTTAGGGAGGCATCGGAGAAGATTGAGTTGATTCGAGAAAGGATGAAGGAAGCTCGGTCCAGACAGAAGAGTTGTGCAGATAAGAGGCGTAAAGGCCTAGACTTCTCGGTTAGAGATAAGGTTTTTATTGAAGTATCATCAATGAAGGGTGTGGTACGGTTCGGGAAGTTAGGGAAGCTGGCACCGAGATATGTTGGTCCATTCCAGATTATAGAGAGGATTGGAAAGCTTGCATGCAGAGTAGAGTTGCCGAGCAGTATGGCAGGTGTCCATAATGTATTTCATGTTTCTCATCTTCGCAAATATGTGCAAGATCCACAGACTACTATTCCTCCGACAAAGTTGGAAAATTTGATAGTAGAGCCAAATTTGACTTTTGTGAGACAACCAGTTCGGGTTGTAGCGAGAGATGAGAAAATATTGAGGAACAAGATAGTCAAGTTGGTGAAAGTTCAGTGGAGCAACAATGAGAAGGACTGTACTTGGGAGATGGAGGATAGGATTCGAGATACTTATCCTGATCTGCTTTGAAGGTATGTCTATATTAGATTTATATAGATAATTGCTAGTTAGGTAGACTAGTATGGTTGTTAGGAGTCGTTATAGATGACTGTTATGTTTAGTATTTAGTCCTTATGGAATTTCGAGGACGAAATTCTTTAAGGAAGGGAGCCTGTAACACCCCTAATTTTTTGGTAACATTATTCAGGAGATTTAATTAGATAAATTAAATAGAATAATGTAAATGTTAAGTGATAAGGGGATTGAGAATTGAATAAATAATAAGGAGGTCGTGCTTAATTAATTAATTAAATGGGCTTATGAATGGCTTATAAGTTAATTAGTTACACAAGGGTATATTAGGTACTAGTCGCACCTTAATTCCATAACCCTTATATACATCAACGACTTACCATTCATTCACGTTTATGTCTCATTTTCACAAAAACATAAAATGCAAACATAAAAGAGGAGCCGGCCATTGTTAAGGAAGAAAAGAAGAGAAATTCAAATCAAGCTAAGGAATTAAATCATGGGGAATAAATCTCAGTCACAATTGAATCTCCTTATCTTAATCAAGGTGAATATAATTTATACCATCTCTATTTTGTTTTATGATCATATGTTTTCATATTTAAGATTAAATTCGTTTTTATGATGATTGGATGATGATATGCTTGGAACATAATTTGTTAGATTTAAACAAGATTGTTTAAATATGATTTTCCATGGTTTCAGGGGTAAAACCGATCGAAATTGATGTTTAAATGCCATGGAAAATTTTATGTTATGTTAAATATGATTTTGGAGTTGGGTTTTAATTTTGATAATTTTCCAAGCTATGGAAAGAATATTATGAATTTTCAAAGGAAAATATGATAAAATTGGGTTTAAATTTAAATTTGATTATTTCAGGAAGAAATTGGGTCTGGAATTTTTGTATGTTAGATAACATGATGAAAGTGAATTTCTGTAATTTTTGGGGATTTTTCCTAATTGATTTATTATGGAAATTAAACTGTTTTAGAAGGAAGGACTTATTTGCATTCCTGTTTTTAGCTTAATGGAAGGGCTTATTTATTAAATTATTATGTTTTAGATCTGAAATTAAGCGGAATTTGTTTTTGTAAATAATTTGAAAAGTTGAGGCAAGCAATCACATGTTTACACGTGGGAAGGTTTGTTAAAAAGTATTTTGCTTTAATTGGCATTAATCAGTTTTTACCCAGAAAAGTTGGTTCTGCCTTCTTTAGAAGTGCGTTTCGACTCCAATGCTCGCGCTTCATCTCAGTCGAAACCAATACACATGGTATCAATGAGATTGGTACGAAGTGGATTGGTGAAGTGTGGAAGGCATGGTGTCGAAAGCATTGCTTTCGATAGAGATGAAACCATTGTTTACTTTTAAAAGATATGCGCCTGCCCTGTTTTGAAGGGTCCTTTCGACCAAGTCGATACCCAATTGCTTTCGAACTTGTTGCCGCCTTTCTTTGTTTAAAAGTAGAGCTTTCGACTTAGACCCTTGTTTATAAAAGAATGCTTACAAAAATGATGGATCCGACCTTGTCGAAACTCTTCTGCCGTTTCTATACCTTTCGAGTGTGTTGAAGTCATCAATGCTTTCGAAGGGTAGTTTTTGTTTTAAAGGTGTTCTAAGCCACTTCCTAAATGCTTTCGAAAGGGTCCAAGGGTTTCGATGTTATCCTTCAGTATTTTGGTTAAATGATTTGAAGCTTTCGAAAGGATGGTGCCGACGCCATCAAGTTTTCCCCAATACTTTTTTATGATAAAGAATAGTTTCGAAAGAGATACTTTCATTTATATTCATCTCGACCCAAATAATATTTTTAAATATAAACCCAATGGTTTCGAAAGGGGTACTTTTATTGGGTTCGAAGCTATGTTACTAAGAATTACTATGTAATGTTTTGATACTTTCGAAAGGTAATTTTGGTTTCAAAAGAGATGATTTAAAGAGCTTCGATAGGTATATATTTCATGTTTTGAAAAGAAGTTTTCTATGCTTTCGAAGGAGGTTATCCAGGGGTTCAAAAGTGATGTTTAAGGTGTCGAAAGCCTTAGTTTTCAAAACAAATAACCCAACCTCATTTTAAAAGAAAACCATGGTATAAATAAATAAAGTGTTCTAAAATGGAATTTTGAAGAAGTTTTCCTTGATTAATAGGTTAAAGGGGTTAGCCAAATTTTATATAAAATGAATTCAAGGATATTAAACCTACAGGAGTGGTATTGTTATGTTATTTTGTTTACTTCTTCATATATATATATATATATATATATTCACATTGTAATGAATCCATAACGGTAATTTGGTAAAGGGCAGAATAACCAGCTAGGTTGACCCAGAAGTGAATATAAATTAAATTAATTAAAGATATTGGGAGGGGCTAATAGGTTTACAGTAAACCCATGAAAACTGTGTATAGGAAAAAGATATTGGTAGAGGCCAACAGGTTCATGGTAAGCCCATGAAATCTATGTATACATGAAGATGTCAGGAAGACAGGTTCATAGTTAGCCCATGAAAACTATGATTTGATATTGGCAGGGGCCAATAGGTTTGTAGTTAGCCCATGAAAACTATATCGGATTAAGATGTTGATAGAAGTCAATAGGTTCCTAGTCAACCCATGAAAACTAGATAAGAGGAAAGATGTTGGAGTTACCAATAGGTTCAGGGAGAACCCATGAAATAGTAAAGATATTGGCAGGGGTCAATTGGTTCTTAGTGATCCCATGAAAACTATGTAACTGGAAAGGAAGTCCATAAACATTAAACAGGTTATTAGTAAGCCCATGAAAACTAATAGGTTAAGAGTGACCCTAGAAACTTAAATGAGACAGTTAGTCAGAATGAATGAGGATGGGAAATCCAGAATTGTTTTACTTGTTTGCATATCATCATATTGTTTTGAATTGTTTTAACCATTGTGGTTGCATGAGCATAGTATATGGTTTTATAAAGGTTTTTAGGATACTAGTGAGGGGAAAACTTGTTCCGTTAAGCAGCGTGGTCTCACTAAATGGTTTGAGATGGTAGATTATTATTTATATCAGGCTTTATGTCTGACTCGAAGTTTATGTTTTCCCCTTAAACTCTCGGGTACTCAGTTGATTTTGAGTAGTTTGAGAGTTGAGATTTTCAGGTACTTCTTAGACGAATAAGCTTCTGGGGACGTGCATGGGGCATGATAGCTATATAGAGTTCTCTTTTATTTTGATTCCGCTGTGTTGCTATTGTAAAGGAAAAGTTGTTAAATTGCCTATATATACTCTGATCATCTAGGGGGGGCATCTTCATATGTCGCACTTGGCGTATGTTGTAATAAGTATATTTTCTCTGAACGTGGTTCTCGTATTAGGATTATGTAATGAATTTGAAATGTTTTGAAATGAAATGTGAAACTTGTTTGATGTTTTAATTTTTTTTCCATATTCATGCATTTCTATGTATCAATGTGTCTAACATTACCGTAGTTGGTCGTCGATGATTAATAACTATGGATGACTACAACATCCGTAGCCGTTAGTTTTGGGCCTCCAAGTGGGGGATGTTACATAAATGTTAGTTTAGGGCTTAAATTTCGCACTCTTAGAAATTACTAGGCATGCATATATATATTACCGTAATTAACGTATAATTGTGTAGTCAAATAGGTTATTAATTTTATTAAATCCCCTTGGCAAGTAATTAATGTTAAAGGCTTAATAAGAAAGGTCTCTTATAAGGCCTTGATTATGGAAATGGTGAGATGTGTGATAATATATGTAGAGAGTGATATAGATTATGACAAGTTATAGGGATGCAAGGTTAGTCAAAAGCACACGGAAGTCTACCCAGATAATCTGACTACCAGCAGTGTGACTTTGGGGTCAATGTGAGACATCGTCTATAATAAGCAACTATGATGATGTGAGATTTGTCCCAAATTCTATAGGGTAAATCTGTCCAGCTAATCTAGCTACCAATACCTACGAATAGTCGGGCTAATGTTAGATATCACCGTGGGGTACGAGCCATAATACGAAGGACCTACTTTGGAGATTGAAGGTAATAAGTGGTTGTGTGAGGACCCGCCTCTTCTCTCGTAGGAAGTATTAAATTGTCGAGATTATGGGTTAGGCACGGTCGAGGATATCTTGGGAATGGGCTTGCTTCAATAGGAAGTATTAAGTGGTTGAAGAGATTCCATGAAATGTCAGCTAGATAGTTACTAATGAGGAGTCTACCTTGGGATTATAGGTAGTAAATGACATGGACCCGCCTTAAAAAGGTATTAAATGGTTGAAGTCTACCTAATTCCAATTAAAAGGTATTAAGTGACTTGAGTACCATTAGGTTGATAGGATATTATTGACGATAAATATGGGTTATTGGGTTGATAGAAAATTGGTTATGGACTTATATGTTGGGAAGCCTTTCATTTAATTTTGAGGAAATCCTTTGGGCTTATATTTGAAAAGACTTAACATGTAGGTAGAAATCGTAAGACATATTCCTTTTTAAATTATACTACCCAAGTACTAATATAATAAGGCTTGATATTTTTATTCACCGGGCATATGCTGTTACAACTCCCTCCTTATTGCAACACGAGTTAGGAAGGGCGATGCTGAAGGTGGAGATGTTAATGAGACTTGTGGCAGTAGTTTATTTATTTAGTTGTTATTTTTTGCAGTTTTTGATGTACCCATGAAATAAAAACAATGTTGTAATATTGGAATATTGCGGATATAATACAGTTATCATTGGGTTTTGGAATTGTGGATATTTTATTATAGTTTTTAAATGACACTTTGAAGTTTGAATGAAATAGGTACTGTTGTTATTATTATATTTTATCCTTTGGCTGTGAGATTCCGAATGTGTAGATAAATAGCTCTGTATTGTTCTTTTTACCAACCTACAACTAGCTTTGAGATGGTTCTATGTTTCGATGAGCATTTTTTAGGTCGGAATTTAGGCCCATTTTAGAGCGGGTTGTTACATTTGGTATCAGAGCCTAGGTTGCCGATCCATGGGGAAAAGTATATGAATGAGAGATATACTTGTTAATCTTGAAAAGATTTTTCCAAAAACCCCTATTATACACACATACACACACTCTTTATTACAAACATACGCATTTACACTAGGTAAATCTTTCTTTCAGCGATAATACAACCTTAGAAAATTATAACTAAAAGTTTAACCTACAGATAGTAGACTATGGCTGAAAATCCTTCTTCTTCTTTGACTGAGAACCCCGCTAGAGGAATGCCCACTATTCGAGGGATGTCCAAATGGTTTAAACAATACCTCAGGCACATAGGACAAGTCCCTGTTCCTCAGCATACTACACTGACAGCACCTGTTGTTCCACCTTCCGAGACAACACCTCGTCCTATCGATTTTCCAAAATGTGTAAGGATTTTATGAATATGGGAGGAAGAGTATATTATAGAAAGGAATGCTTCGTGGAGACTAAGGCATGGATAAATGATTGCGAAAGGATATTTCAGGATCTTGGTTGGGAGGTCGAGTGAAGCAGAGAATGGCCGCTTCGCATCCTAAGGGAGAAGCCTTAGATTGGTAGAATATGGTGGCTGAGGGGGATGCTGGTAGGATTGTCACTTGGGATGAGTTCAAGAACCAATTTGAGATAAGGTTTATGTCAAAATCATAATTAAGCTTGCAACTAGAGAAATTTATATAGCTTAAGCAGGAAGACTCCACTCTGAAGGAGTACATTAGTAAATTTATAGAACTAGTCAGGTTTGGGATGAGTTTGACTGATACACCCATGAGAAATGCCACAAAATTTGTCAAGGGCCTAAACTTCCCGCTTAGTGAATGGTTGTTGATTCAAATACCCACTGGAGCTACCTACAAAATGCTTGTTGAGATGGCTTTACCACAAACGGCTAATGCTAAAGATAAAGAAATGGAGAAGGTAGGACCCGCACAGAATCAGAGAGGGCCAACAAAGGAAATTTTTGGGAAAATAAGAAGTCAAAAGGGAAATTTAAGAAAGAAAGTAAAGTGTGTAATAGATGCCAAAAGAATGGACACCTCACAAAGGATTGTAGAGTGAATTTGTTGAAGGAAGCTTTTAAGGGAAAGTGTTACCACTACCACGAGGAAGGGCATTTCAAAAATTAATGTGCAAAGATGGCAAAAAAAGAGCAAAATGGGCAAGCCTATGCTATTAAGGCTGCCTCTATTTCGAGTATACCATCCCTTAGAGACCAAGGAAAGACAGCTATGAAAGGTTTATCTCTTATTTTTTAGAATAAAATTCATACTCTATTTGACTCTGAAGCATCATATTCTTTCATAGCTAGGAGTGTGATTAACTCCGTAAATCTTTAAACCCAAACTGTCACCTACCCAATAGTAGTTTCAAATCCTATTGGGGGAATGACACATCTTTTCTCAATTTGCAAAGACCTAGTTTAGTATGACGTTGACTTCATATGCAATGCATACGTTCTAAATTTCGTGGGGTATGGAGTTATTTTGGGTATGGATTGGTTGTCGCACTATGGAGCAGTCTTAGACGGCGATAAGATGGTAGCATGGCTTAAGAGTTGTAAAGGGCGAGACCCTAGACGTTCATTGTACACCCTAAATTCAGTCGAGTTAAGTCATTTATACTCGGTGAATCTATCACGAAATGAAATTTCATCTGTACCCATGGTTCGATAATTCTCGGATGTCTTTAAATAAGTTTTGGGGCTTCCGCCCCAAAGAGTAATTGAGTTTAGGATTGATCTAGAGAAGGACGCTAGAACAGTCGCTCTGCCATTAAGACCCATGACCTTTAAGGAAAAATGGGAATTGGATAAGCAGACCTTAGAGCTACCGCAGAAAGGATTCACTCGACAGAGTACCTCAAAATGGGGAGCCCCGGTTGTATTTTCCATTAAGGCAAATGGATCATTGAGGCTTTGTGTTGATTATAGGGTACTCCACAAGTTGACGAAGAAGAATATGTATCTCTTACGTAAGATATACAATTTGTTTAATCAACTTGTGGGAGCTAAAGTCTTCTCCCAATTAGACTTGGTAACTGCATTTCATCAGCTAAGGATTGCAAAGGATAGTAAACCAAAGACTACTTTTCACACACCAGATGGACTCTATGAATGGGAGTCTTTTGGATTGACAAATGCCTATGCATACTTTGTATATTTGTTCAGTAGAGTATTTAGTTGACAGTTAAATAAATTTGTTATAGTTTCTGTAGATGACATCTTGGTATTTTCCAAAAGTGAAAGGAAGCATGAAAGTCACTTAAGGGAGATATTAGGAACCTTAAGAAAGCATCAACTTAAAGCTAAATTCTCAAAAGGCCACTTTTGGAAGAGGGAAGTGAAATTCCTTGGGCATATTGTTTCGAAACATGGATTAGCTATAGACCCCGCAGAAGTGGAAGCTATTCAAAATTGGAATACTTCAAAGAATGCCACAGAGGTAAGAAGTTTTCTAGGGTTGGTAGGTTATTATAGGAAATTCATAAAAGATTTTGCAAAGATAGCAATTCCTCTAACTCGGTTGACCAAAAAGAATTTAGCCTTCGCTTGGGATGAGAAATGTACGGAAGCATTCATAAAGCTAAAGAACTATTGACAAGTGCATTGTACTAGTCATCCCCGGTGGAACAAAACCTTCTAGGGTTTATACAAACATATGTGGCACAGGATTGGGAGCAGTTCTTATGTAAGAAGGAAGAGCGATAGCTTATGCCAACAGACAACTGAAGGACTATGAGGACATATCAAGTGCATGACTTGGAGTTGGCAGCCATTATTTTCTCCTTGAAGATGTGGAAACACTATTTTTTGGGGGAAGGTTTGAGTTGTTTACTGACCATAAATAACTCAAATATTTATTTTTCCAAAAAAACTTAAACTTTAGCAGTTGAGGTGGTTAGAGTTTATAGCATCATATGACTTTGGGATATAGTATATCCTTAGAAAAGGGAATGTCATCGCCGACGCCCTTAGCTGGAAGCATGCTACCTTGGGTGCTATATATGAGTGGAGGCAGTTGGAGTTCCTCTCGAATTTCAACTTCCAACCACCAATAGGACCTACTCAAAACTATTTGGCAGCAATGGAGGTTAGACTAGTATTAATGGACCGTATTGGACTTGAACAAAATAAAGATGAAGGGATAGTTGATATTTTGGATAAGCTAAGGAGAGGAGAACAATTTCCCCACATCAGTAGATATACAGTTGACGAGAAGAGATGTTTAAGGAGAGATGACGCCTTTGCATCCCAAAGATTGATAGTTTATTGGAGGAATTGCTTACAAAATGTCACCATTCATGGATGACTATTCACCTCAGAGGAGATAAGATGTATAGGTATATGAAATAGATTTTCTATTGGCCAGGAATGAAGGAGAAAGTAGCTGAATTTGTTTCTAGGCGTTTGACGCATAAAAGGGTTAAAGCTGAGCAAGAAAAGCCCAGAGGATTGTTATTGCCATTAGAAATCTCGACTTGGAAATGAGAACACATATCAATGGACATCATAGTTGGTTTCCTAGGAGTCAAAGTGACAATGAAGCAATTTGGGTCATAGTGGATAGACTTACAAAAAACACCCATTTTATTCCTGTTAGGAGCACTAGGACCACAACATCTCTAGCATAGATTTATATTAAGGAAGTGGCTCAACTTCATGATATTCTGGTTAGCATCATTAGTGATAGAGACCCCTTATTTATTAGTGAGTTTTGGAGGACTTTGCAGATAAGTTTAGGAATGAGTCTTAGTACCGCTCACTACCCTTTGACAGATGGACAAACAGAAAGAGTAAATAGAATCATGGAGGACTTGTTGATACAGCATGCATCATAGACTTCATAGGACATTTGGAGCAGTACCCACCTTTAGTGGAATTCTCTTATGATAATAGTTATCAATCAATGATTGGTATGACACCCTTTGAAGTACTTTATGGAAGGCCATGAAAATTGCCAAATTGTTGGTGGGAAACCACCGAAAAAAATTTACTCGGACCAAATTTGATTCACGAAACTTCGACGAAGGTAGAATTGATTAAGCAGCAAATGAAGGCAGTGCAAGATCGTCAGAAATTCTATGCGGATAAGAGAAGGAAAGAATTGGAGTTCGAGGTTGCAGACATGGTGTTTATCAAAGCCTTCCCTCATAGGAAAGTCGTCAGATTCGAAAAATCAGGAAAGTTGGCACTGAGATTCGTTGGGCCTTTTCAAGTCATGGAAAGTATAGAAAGTCTAGCATACCGCATGGAGGTACCCGATAGATTAGTAGGAGTTCATGATGTTTTTACATTTCACACTTGAGGAAATCTTCATGACATAGTCGTTCTAGAGCCTGATCAATTAGGGGATACCGAGATAGAGCCAATATCATCCCGTGCCACTGCATACATTATGGAGCACGGAATTAGGAAGCTCTGCAACAAAGTAATTAGGTCAGTTCGAGTACAATGGGGAGATAGGCCAACAGAAAGCACATGGGAGACTGAAGAAATGATGAGGTTCTCACATGTTGAACTTTTCACCAATAAAATTTTATCTTCAAAATTAAATTTTTGGTTGCATTGTGATTGTTAGATTGCATGTTAGGAGATGGTTGCTCCACTTTTCACCATCACTTTGCACTCATATAGAAACTTTATGAATGTTTTGGGTGTTTTGCATACATACTTATATGTCACAGTCACACACTCACGCTAAGATTGAGCTCATTTATAGTATGTCTGCAATACATAATCAAATTGCACTTTTGGATGAGTAGATGAATGTGTAGATAACTTGGTTGTATAACATGGATTTTTAGTGCATGTTACACTGTTTTTCCCTTGGAAAATATTTCGGGGACAAAATCCTTTTAAGGAGGGAAGAATATAACACCCTATAAAATCAAGCATAAATAAATTGGATCAATTAAATTAAATAAGATATGAATAAAAATGGAACTTTTTCAAAAGTTGGAATTTGACAATGAAAGTTATGTTTTTGCATTCGTGGAGAAATTTTAATCAATTTTCATATATAATATGTTAAAAATGGAGCTCAAACGAAAAAATTATGGACGTTTGAAGTTTTTGGGTTTGAAGTAATTTAAATAGAATTCAAATTCAAATAAATAGTTAATTTTAAAATTTTAAATTCAAAAGTTAACAGTAATTAGACTTAGGGATTAAGTAAACTTTAAAACCACCGTTTAGTTAAAGTATAATTAAGGAAAATAATAAATAAAACAATGGCATAAAACTAACGTTCTTGGAACAAGGGGAGAGGTCAACCCTTGACCTCGACTGTGGTAGAGGGGTGGTCGACCACTCCCTGTCGAGTGGCGGTTAGGGTTTGTGAATTTGAACGTTTTGGATTTTATAATTTCCAACCGACCTTCGTCCAATCGTTTCTGTGTATTCCAACCACTACAAATAAGACCCTAGACCCCTTATTTTTATTCACAAAATACTTTGGGAACATTAGCGAAGCTCTGTCTGTTTGTCTCTTCATAGATTCAGAAAACTCCAATAGGGCTTTAAGTAAGAAATCATATACAACTATTTTTTTCTTCTCAAACTATTCTCTTCCAATTCATCAATTTCTAAATCTAATCTATATGTACGAATCCCTTGCTGTATATATATCAAACGAGATCTGATAAAGATTGTCAAAGGTGTGTCAAATCCAAAGGAGGCAAAGCTAAGGATACAATGTAATTGGAAACCTTAGCTTTTCTATTTTAGTAATTGATTAGTATAGTTTGGGTTTGAAATGTCTTGGGGAGTTTTGGTTTGCGAAAACATCATATTATAAACCCTCAGAACTCCTTTAATGCGAAATGTCAATTCTATGTTGGAATCTCAATTGTTTATGTCAAAATAATGGAAATAGTGTAGATTTGCAGTTTTGATAATTTTACCTTCTATTCCACTTCTTATTCATTTTATTTGAATTTGGTTAAAAGATTTTGATTAAGGAACAGTGTGTATGGTACAAATTTTATTCGTAGTTTGCATTGCTTATTCCCTTGAATTAAATAGAAATTTCTATGTATATTTCTATGTGAAAAATGAGTTGAATAGAGCGTAAAAATTGCAATTGTAAGTTTCTAGCATCAATATATTCCATTATTTTGATGTAATAAGCTGACTTTAAATTTTTATTGTATACAAGTATATTGATTGGAATTTTTGGATATGAATATTGGAATTTTGGTATTGTTGATAATATGGGATAAGACCTATATAATTTTTGAAAGAGATGACATTTAAATGCTAGTTTTGGACGTAAATTCCACAAGGTTAGAAATTACTGGGCACACACACACACACACACACACATATATATATATATTAGCGTAATTAACTTATAATTATAATGTATAGTACATAGTTAAATAGGTTATTAATTTTATTAAATCCCCTTTAGGCAAGTAATTAGTGTTAAAGGAAAAATAAGAAAGATCTCTTATCAGGGCTTTGTTAATAAGATTTTTCATCTTACAACACTCCAACTGAAGAGGAAGTGATTGTCGTACTAATAACCTCAATGATTTTGAATTTGCAAAGTTAAGTGGTTTTAAATTTGCTGTTAAGTAGTAATTGTGTCGTTGGATGCTAACACAATTAGGTAGTTGCACTTTAACTATTTGTTAAAATGTTAAATTCAACCAGTATTCAATTCTGATACAGAAAAGGTAAGATCTATTACTAAAAACTAAGTATGTAAATAATAAAATGCAAAAATAGTAAAAAAACACAAGCAATTTACATGGTTCGGATGTTAAGGAATCCTACGTCCATGGAAGAAATATTTCTTCCTTTATATTTTCTGGTATAGGTTTTCATGGCAGAGAGTACAATAAAAACCTTAAAAGTATCGAAAAGTGGAAAAGAACCCGACCCTTTTTCTTGCTGTAGTGCTTTTTCTATTTATAGTATGATGACGTATGCAGATCGCCACAATCTGTCTCGTGCCGTCGTGTTTCAGTTCTTAGATCCTGCCAAGTGTCGTCTATTCACGTTGTCTGTTTGATATACATGGATTGCCGATGCATTTTTGGCGGGGAGTTTGAAATGAAAGCAGGAATTCTTAAAATCGTGGCGGGAATATTTGAAATCATGGCGGGTGACCTCAAATTTGAGTTGGCCTTATACGAGTCCTTGGGAGGATAACAAGAGTTATTCGTCGGTTTTAGGGTGATGCCGACACTTTTAGAGTGAGGCCGTGCTGATTGGTGCGTAATATTTGCATGATGATGCAGTGTTTGTCTAATACCTAGGTGTGATCGTTTTGAGCTGCTTTGAGCTTCACGGTGCGTGATTTGCCTAACTTAGGAGTTGGTCGATATAGATCTATGATTGGAGCTGAATGTTATCTGGTTTGCCCTTGTTGCATGGTTTATTGATAAGGGTGATCTTATATCTTCGCTATTTTCCTATGAGTGTGGATCTCAGTGGAGCGTTACCTGAGTGGCCCTGAGTGCATCCCTTTAGGATAATTCTGACCGCATGCGGTTCCGCTTAGGTAGCCCTCAGTATGTATAGTTCAGATCCGCCTTGAGGGCGTTAACAAAGTATGAGTTTTGAGAATGTTGGCATCACAGTTCAGTCATTCATTTATTATGGCTGGCAGGCACAGTCTTTTGTTTCTAGCGGCTGTATCAGATCTTGGTTTTAGTATCTTAATGCAATATTAAAACCAAGGGATTGACAAAAATATGGTATTTTTGTGGCTCGTATGATGAGCGCTATATTTTTTTCTATTGCGACTTCCTGCCTTTTGGCTATAGTTCTTTTGGTCCGATTGAGTATAGTGACCACAGACTGACTTTTTGTGCAGTACCAGTTGGATCACTACAATCTCTTCTCCTTTTGTCTTTTATTGTGAGGGCGGCTCTTCCGGCGGCTCTTTCGGCTCTTTGCCTTATTTAACTCTCCTTTAATTTAGCTTGCGAAATACATGTGTAACACCTTTACCCCCAAGTCTGCAGTGATCCCAAGTCTATGTGGACTTGTCTCTGCTTATTTCTGGTCTTCGCCTCTTATGAGCTGCTTTCTTGATGTTGTCTTTCATTTAAGCTTTACCATGCATTTGGCATTGTCTTCCCCTCTATTTGGGGACAGGCCGTTTGTTGTTTATATGTTGTATGGTTGGTACGACTATTAAACGACGGTGTTGATCCGCAAGTAATTGCTTATTTTTAGTTTAGCATTACCGTTCTCATTTCTGAGATTGCCGCTGTCGTTCATATGCTATGCTGTCAATATAACTATTGAATGGCGATGGCAAGCTATGAAATGTCACTTGCTTTTAGTTTGTGCGCATAGAACGGCCTTCCCTGTGACTTGGGGAGGACTGAATTTTAACTATGAACTCCGATCGCGTGTTTGCGGCCTTTCAAATCATGCGCATAGTTCGAGTCATCCAATATCCTTAGGTCTAGTTAGTTAGCTGAAGAAGACGAGCTGTGTTATTAGCGGCTCCATTTCGATAACTGGTTAGGGCAGTCTAATATCCCTACGTCCAACATGATTATTTTGATAACCAGGTTGTCATCAGGTCTTGATAGTCGATATGCCCCATTCGCTAATACCTCTGCTATGACTAATGGGCCTTCCCAATTTGGAACTAATGCTTCATCTGTTGGATCCTCTGTATTGGCCATTACTCTTTGCAATACTAAGTCCACTTTACAGAAATTTCTCTCTTTGAGCCTGGTGTTATAATTTTTTGCTATCCTTTATTGATATGCGACTGATACTACCACTGCTTCATCCCTTCTTTCCTAAATGAGGTTATAGGCAGCTTCCTTCAATTTCTTATTCTTTTCTTCTGTGTATGATATTTTTTTATGGATGGGATCTCTAATTTGACAGGAAGCATAGCCTCATGGCCATTAGTTACCGAAAAAGGGTATAGCCAGTTAGGGATCTGGTTGAAGTTTGGTAAGTCCATAATACTAAAGATAGTTCTTCTGCCTACTTTCCTTTAGCTTTCTACACCCTTTTTTTTGGAGCTTCTAGATGGTTTTGTTTGCAGCATCTACCTGCCCATTGCTTGCAGGTGAGCGACCGAAGAAAAACTTTTTATTATGTTGTTCTTCTCACAAAGCTCAGTAAACTCTTTACATTCAAACCGGGTGCCAGTGTTGGAAATGATCTTGTGGGGAATCCCGTATCTAGTGATTATGTTCCTCACCACGAAAGTGACTATCTTCTTTGAAGTGATCGGGGCTAGAGGTTCTGCCTCTACCCACTTAGTGAAGTAGTTTATTGGTTCTATGGCATATTTAGCTCCTCCCTTTGATATTGGAAGTGGTCCTATCAGATCCATGCCCCATACATCGAATGGCCATGAAATTGCAAATGGGATGAGCTCATTGGATGGCTGTCTGGGAATGCTTGCAAATCGTTGATATCAGTCACACCTCCTTACAAATTCATTTGCGCCCTGAAGTTCCGTAAGTCAATAATAACCATGCCTTAATACTTTCTTTGTTAATTTGTTTCCCCTTGGGTGATCTCCGTATTGGCCCTTATGTAGTTCTCCCATGACATGTGCCCCTCTTCTTCAAAAACACACATTAGATAAGGGGTTGAATACCATCTCTAGTATAATTGCCATTAAAGAATGAGTAGTACGGGGCATGATATCTTATTTTTTGGGCTTCGTTCTGATTTAGGAGTAAGATCCCATTTAGCAGAAATTGCTTGATGGGAGTCATCCAGTTATTCTCCTCGATTTTTTGAGGCGAGGGTTCAATAGAGAGTTGCTTGATTCTCCGCTATCTCCTGATCTCAAGTCCCTTGAATGGCGGGTCGTTGGGCTCGAGTTAGAACCAGTATCTGATTAGATTCTGTTATACTTGACTCTGCTTAATGCCCAATTAGTACTGCCTTCATTTCACTAGCAACTTTGGTACTAGCAAGTTTTGCTAAGGAGTTGGCGGATGAGTTATCTTCACGTAGAATTTGTTCTATCCCAAATTGTTCGAACTGCTCTAGTAAGTTCTTAGATAGTTCTGCATATTTGGCTAAGGTTGGTTCCTTTGCTTGGTAATTGCTCCATACTTGGTTCACAACTGGTTGGGAATCATAGTGAATTTTAATTTGGGTTACCTCTATTACGTGACCCATTCTTAGGCCTGGGAGGAGAGCCTTATATTCTGCCATATTATTGGTTGCTTTAAAACTGAGCTGCACTGCTCCATACAGCTTCTATCCATTTAGAGTGATCAGTATGTACCCAATTCCTACCCCATGTTCATTTGATGCTCCATCTATGAACAACTACCATAGTTGTGGAGTGTTTGCTTCTTCTTCTGATTGGGGTTCAGTTGGTAAGGTGCACTTTGCGATGAAATCTGCAAGTTCTTGGCCTTTGATTGCCTTCCTGGAACAATAGGTGATGTCGTACCGACTAAGCTCCATTGCCCATTTCAATAGGTGGCATGACGTCTCTATCTTCTACAGTATTTGCCTGAGGGGTTTGTTTATGAGGACTTTAACGGGATGCGCCTGGAAATAAAGCTGCAGCTTCCTTGCTGTAAGGAGTAGGGAGTGGGTCAGTTTTTCAATGACTAAGTCGTTTAGCTCTTCCCTTAATAGCCACTTTCTTGTGAAGTAGATGGGTCTTTGGTTCCCTTCGTTTTCTCGTATCACTGTAGCGCTAACAGCTTTATCAATTACTACTAAATAAATGTACAAGTCCTCAGTTGTCATAGCTTTTGATAGTATAGAAGCATTGACCAGATGATCTTTTAGGTTTTGAAATGCAGCTTTGCATTCCTCGGTCCATTCGAAGTTTCTCCCTTTCTTCACTTGGTCGAAGAATAGGATGCACATGTCTATTGTGTTGGATATAAATCTTCTTAGTATCACTACTCTGCCATTTAGACTCATCAGATCCTTTGGCTTCTTTAGGATTCCCATTCCTCTTATTGCCACAATCTTCTCAGGATTCGCTTCAATGCCACATGCGCTTACTATGTATCCTTGACTGGATGGCGAAGGTCCACTTCAATGGGTTCAACTTCATATTGTATTGTCTCAGGACTCCAAATGTCTGCTCTAAGTCTCGGACGTGGCTTGATGCTACCTTGGACTTGACCAGCTTATTGTCTACGTATACTTTAACATTTTTTTCCAATTTTTTCTACAAACATCGTATCAACCAACCTTTGGTAGGTTGCCCCCGCGTTCTTGAGCCTGAATGGCATGACTTTGTAGTGGTATAACCCTTTATCTATTATGAAACTAGTATGCTTCCATTCTGGCTCAAACATGGCTATCAAATTGTACTATGAATATGCATCCATGAATGAAAGCAGTTCATGCCCACTAGTCGCGTCTACTAACCGATGAATTCTGGACAGGGGAAAATTGTCCTTCGGACAAGCCTTGTTGAGGTTGGTGAAGTCTATGCAAGTCCTCCATTTCCCATTAGGCTTCCTTACAAGTACTGGGTTAGCAACCCATTTCGGCTAGTATACCTCCCTAATGAATCCATTCCCCTTTAACTTATTAAATTCCTCATGTAGAGTGTTTCACCTTTCTAGGTCTAGATTTCTACACTTTTGTCTGACCTGATGGGCATCAGGGTCAATGTTGAGTACACGACAGATTATGGCTGGATCTATTCCTACCATGTTTGAGTGTGTCCAAGCAAATACATCTGTCAATTTTTTCAAAAATTCTATCAGCTCAGTATGGGAATCTACACTGAGGCTCTTTCCGATTTTGAGAATCTTTATGGGGTCTTCTAGATCTATTTATACATCTTTTAGATCATCAACCGGCTCTAGCCCATTCTTTTGATGCCCCTAATCTGGGGTCTATTTCACTTTCTGTTTCCTCCTCCCGTGGTAAATGTGATGCCCTTAATCTGGGGTCTATTTCACTTTCTGTTTCCTCCTCCGGTGGTAAATGTGATGCCCCACCTTTATGCCCTTATTAACAAAGAACATTACAATGTAATATCGTCAGTTAATGTAGAGAATAAGGCTTGTTAGGAGCGACCATATGTATTGTTACTTTGGGCGAGTATCGATACGTCGAATTGAGTGAAAATATTTTTCTTTTATAAGAGGATTCGACGTATCCGATCCAGGCACAAAACAAAAACATAGTGGCTTAATATAATTCAGAACAATATATAATATAACAGAACATAGAATCACAGAATGCGACAAAGAAATATAAACATTTCTCATAAAACAGATGTGAACATGTATATGATACATGATGTGAACTACAAAGGGTGGTCATAAAAGATCCACGATGTACGTATGAAATATCTAAGACAACATAAATGAATATATATCAAAATGAATCTCTATTTCAACATACAAGAAGGACTACAACATAACTAGACTACAAGTTTACTAAAGCATATGAAGAAGCCTCAAACTAATCCAACTCTAAGATCATTATGCTGAACAACTTGAAATACCTCGGTCTGACCCAATTATTACATAAAGATAATAAACGTATCAGTCTAGTCTAATTCGAATCAATGTAAGGTAGAAGTGATGATAGTTTACAAGCCATAATAGGAACACAAAAACTCACATAGAGTTAACATGAAACTCACATAGAGTTAAACAAAGAGTAATATTATCCTTCTTAAAATTATTCACCAAATCACAAAACCATTATTAGCTTATAAAATCAAATCTCACAAAATATTTGGTGAAACACAAATTTGATAAAATTCGAAAATTAATCATTAAAAATCCAGAGACCTAAAGTGGGAGGCCTATCATAAATGGGAGAATAAAACTCACCCAACACATGTTATCATAAACGGTCAAGGGACCCATAAATGGATAGTGAATCCATAACTCTAGTGAGCCGAAGCTCCATAAATCCGCTTATCACGGATCAACATAAAAGACAAGTCGTTAAACTTATCTTCGAAGTGTTATTTACCTTCAAATAGTAACTAATAAAACAACACCCGTATGTCCCATATCGCAGTTGTTTATATGAATATTTACTACAATTTAGTAAACACCACTCAAGAGAAAATATGGTTTCAATCGAATAAGTCCGGGAATTAATCGACAAAATAAACACAAGTGTTCCATACCACTTGTTTTACTAAGTCATTTAATTGAATTTCTCATCCAATGATGAAATAGTTTTATATACTATTAATAGGTTTGGAAATTCTTTTCTAAATTATTTGTTTGGAAAAAGAGTTGAAAATCCATAAAATGATATTTTTAAATGTTTATAAATAGTATCAAAGTGGTTTAATAAAAATAGGAGTTAGAAACCTTTCTGTGAATTGCTCCAAAATCACTTTATAAATCACTTGAAATCTATATATTTATTTTTCAATCAAAATTGCTATTTATTAGAAAACCAACTTATCAAAAAAATTCATAAATATTCATATCATCAAAATACAAATTAAACCACTGAAATTCTGCAGTAATTGGATACATCAAAAATGGAATTTCCTCCATAGAACACAAAGGCATCATAAATGGAATTTCTTCCATAAAACACAAAAGAATCAAAATGCAACTATTTTCCATTAATTCAAAAATCAAAATTCATATCGGAAAATCATCGGAAAACAACATTAAAAATTTGAGCAATGTCTAATTTCAACATTTAGAAAGCAGTAAACTGACAGTGAACAAACAAGGAGTAGATTTAGAAAACACTGACAGTAATCACCAAACAAAGATCAATAAAACTAGTATTTTCACAATTCAACTACTTGCAAATGAATCTAGACTACGTGTGTGAGGGTTACTCACCTCAATCATTCTTAAGGCTTCAAATTGCTTGCATTTTGTTTCAACCCAAACAACCAAAATTTTCGGAAAATTTGACTCTTGTGCAGCAACGAGTTGACATTGCAAAACTAAGTGTTTTCCTACAATTTTTTTTACGAAAGGTGTATTTATGAGTTGATAACAACATATCCAAATTTCAGATTTTTATGATTTTTATACAATTAGTTATGAATTTTCTACTGACCATCATTTTTCAGCCAAGATCTACTCGAAAACCACTTGAGAAAAGAAGACTTTTGACCCATCAAAACTAAACCAAATGCCATGAAATTTGGAGCAGAGGTGTTGAAACATCTTAGCAACAATATATCAAAATTGAGAATATCTAAGAATTTATTTGATTTGTTATGATTTTGGAAGCGGCTAGGGTTTTGTGAAAATTTTGAGAAAATGGAGTTTGCTCTTTGATTTGGTTTGAGAAGAAGGTGGAGATGATTTGTGTTTGCTGGTTTGAGAGAGATGGAAATGAGATCAACGTATTCTCATTTGTTTAAGTACTAATGGGCTTTAGGATAATTGGTAGATATCCAATAAGAAGTGTTGCTAAATTTTGTTATCACAAGGTATTGCTAATTACAACTTTGAATTATAAAACACTTCACTTTATATTTAAACAAACTTGTATATTTTTTTATAAATTCAACCACTCAACTTTTAACAAGCTCTATAAGATAAAATCTTCATTTTATAAATTACAACATGTTATTTAATTGAACCATATTTTCCATAATAAAATATATTGTTATTATTAACGTTGTAAAAATACACCGTTTGTGTCCAAAATTTAATACAACTTTTAGAATAAAAATTATTCTTCACAGTTTTACCAAAATAATTTATTTATGGACAAATCATATTTGAAATGTTGAAATTGTTTCCATTATTACTAAAAATTTTCAAATACCCATTTTTAGTACAAAATTCATTTACATGAACTCCGTACAAATAGATACTCCAAACTCCAATTTAATTAACACTAAAAATTCCCAAATCTTTAATTATTTAATTATCACTAAATTAAATTATTCTCCTAATTTAATTTCAGGTAATCTAAACCAGGGTTGTTACAGACTTCCCCTTTACGAAAATTGCATCCTGGCAGTTCTCTATGGAGAAAAGTCAATAACAATTCTCAAACGAATACATCTTTCAAAAGAAAATAACAATCGATAAAGGATCTTTAAACGAAAGAAACATCACTAATGTGCAGTAGAGGATAATATGGAATGTGTTCAACCTCCGAAGCAACAACACGACTAGGATTATACTCCTAAGTCAAATCGAATGAGATCTAAAAATCTCGAAGAGCTCTAGGCTCAAGAACATAAATCAGAATCTCTTAGACATTTCCAAAAATGAGATACAAAGAAGACATCAAGAATAGCGGAAAATTTAGTTGGAGAAGTGAGTTGATAAGTAACTGGGATGATGTATTTAGTAATTGTAACGCATAACACCCTCAAAAAGAAGAATACAAATGGAAACTAAGTTTCCTACCCAAAAATTCACATAATTTATTAGTATTTCAACTTATATCTTTAAAATTTACAGTTTACAATCACTAAACTTAATTTCCCCCTTTTTTTAAGCTTCTTTTAATGTAACATTTCAAAAAAATTCTTTCCAAAATCCTCTTTTATTTAACAATAAAAGATTTAAACCAATTTAGATTCTATAATTCAAGGCTTGAGAAATCAAATTCTCCTAGTTAGATCACCAATTCAAAACACTGTTCACTATATTTTTTAAAACGTACAAAATTTAACGAAATATTTTAAGTGTCGAAAATTTGAAAAATTTCGACATAGTCTTCTTTGTATAGAGAGCCTTCCAAACATTAATAGTATAATAATTTAGATATACATCGACCAAAACATAGTCGAAAATAAGTTATATATATCAAAATTTTAGCATTCCAATATTTTAATCCACAAGCGTACCTTATTTTTGCATTATAAGCAAGCTATTTAGCTTATTGCGAGCAAAAGTGAAACAAATTTGCTAATTAATCCAAATATACTCCAATGGTACCTATTCTCATATCTCATCATAGGTCAACATATATTTTATACCAAAAGTTTAAAACTCAAATTGTTCAAACTCTAAGTTCATAAAATTTCCTATTCTCATATCTCATCAAAATTGTACAAACATTAATATCGTATATTGTTCCTAACTCGGCTCTGTACCAAGATGTGATGCCCCCTTTCATGCCCTCATTAACAAAGAACATTACAATATAATATCATCGGTTAATGTGGAGAATGAAGCTTGTTAGGAGTGACCATCTATATTCTTACTTTGGGTGAGTATTGATACGTTGAATTGAGTGAAAATATTTTTCTTTTATAAGAGGATTCAACGTATTCCAATCCAGGCACAAAACAAAAAAATGGTGGCTTAATATAATTTAGAATAATATAAAATATAACAGAACATAGAATCACAGAATGCGACAAAGAAATATAAACATTTCTCATAAAGCGGATGTGAACATGTATATGATTCATGATGTGAACTACAAAAGGTGGTCATAAAAGATCCACGATGTACATATGAAATATTTAAGACAACATAAATGAATATACATCAAAATGAATCTCTATTTCAACATAAGAAGGACTACAATATAACTAGACTACAAGTCTACTAAAGCATACAAAGAAGCCTCAAACTAATCCAACTCTAAGATCATCATGCTGAAGAGCCTGAAATACCTCGGTCTGACCCGAGTATTACATAAAGATAATAAATGGATCAGTCTAGTCTAATTCGAATCAATGTGAGGTAGAAGTGATGATAGTTTACAAGCCATAATAGGAACATAAAAATTCACATAGAGTTAACATGAAACTTACATAGAGTTAAACAAAGAAGAATATTATCCTTCTTAAAATTATTCGCCAAATCAAAAAACCATTATTAGCTTATAAAATTAAATCTCACAAAATATTTGGTGAAACACAAATTTGATAAAATTTGGGAATCAATCATTAAAAATCCAGAGACCTAAAGGGGGAAGCCTATCATAAATGGAAGCATAAAACTCACCGAACACATGTTATCATAAATGGTCAAGGGACCCATAAATGGATAGTGAATCCATAACTTTAATGAGCCGAAGCTCTATAAATCCGCTTATCATGGATCAACATAAAAGACAAGTCGTTAAACTTATCTTCGTAAATGTTATTTACCTTCAAATGGTAATTAATCAAATAACATCCGTACGTCCCATATCGCACTTGTTTATTTGAATATTTACTACAAGTTAGTAAACACTACTCAAGAGAAAATATGGTTTCAATCGAATAAGTTCAGGAATTAATCGACAAAGTAAATGCAAGCGTTCCATACCACTTGTTTTGCTAAGTCAATTAATTGAATTTCTCATCCGAATGATGAAAGAGTTGTATATACTATTAATAGGTTTGGAAATTATTTTCTAAATTATTTATTTTTAAAAAGAGTTGAAAATCCATAAAATGAAATTGTTAAATGTTTATAAATAGTATCAAAGTGTTTTAATAAAAATAGGAGTTAGATACCTTTATGCAATATAATTGAATTACTCCAAAGTCACTTTATAAATCACTTGAAATCTATATTTATTTTTCAATCAAAATTGCTATTTATTAGAAAACCAACTTATCAAAAAATTCATAAATATTCATATCATCAAAATACGAATTAAACCACTGAAATTCATTAGTAGTTGAATACATCAAAAATGGAATTTCTTCCATAGAACACAAAGGCATCAAAAATGGAATTTCTTCCATAGAACACAAAAGCATCAAAATGCAATTATTTTCCATTGATTCAAAACTCAAAATTCATATAGAAAATCATCGGAAAACAACATTAAAAATTTGAGTAAAGTCTAATTTCAACATTTAGAAAGCGGTAAACTGATAGTGAGCAAACAAGGATTAGATTTAGAAAACACTGACACTAATCAACAAACAAAGATCAATAAAACTAGTATTTTCACCATTCAACCTCATAAAAATGAATCTAGACTAGAAGTGTGAGGGTTACTCACCTCAATCTTGCTTAAGGCTTCAAATTGCTTGCATTTTGTTTCAACCCAAACCAAAATTTCCAAAATTTGACCCTTAGTGCAGTAACGATCTGACATAGCAAAACTAAGTATTTTCCTATGAAATTTTTATAGAAGGTGTATTTATGAGTTGATAACTACATATACTAATTTATAGTTTTTATGATTTTTATACAATTAGTTATGAATTTTCTACCGACCTTCATTTTTCAGCCTCGATCTACTCAAAAACCACTTGAGAAAAGAAGACCTTTGACCCATCAAAACTAAACCAATTGCCAAGAAATTTAGAGCAGAGGTCATGAAACATGTTAGAAAAAATATATCCAAAATTAATAATTTTTGGAAATTTATTTGATTTGTTATGCTTTTGGGAGCGGCTTGGGTTTTGTGAAAATTTTGAGAAAATGGAGTTTGCTCTTTGATTTGGTTTGAGAAGAACGTGGAGATGATTTGTGTTTGCTGGTTTAAGAGAGATGAAAATGAGATGAACGTATTCTCATTTGTTTAACTACTAATGGGCTTTAGGATAATGGGTAGATATCCAATAAGTAGTGTTGCTAGATTCTCTTATCACAAGGTGTTGCTAATTACAACTTTGAATTATAAAACACTTTACTTTATATTTAAATAAACTTGTATATTTTTTTATAAATTCAATCACTCAACTTTTAACAAGCTCTTTAAGATAAAACCTTCATTTTATAAATTACAACATGTTATTTAATTAAACCATATTTTCCATAATAAAATATATTATTATTATTATTAACGTTGTAAAAATACACCGTTTGTGTCTAAAATTTATTACAACTTTTAGAATAAAAATTATTCTTCACAGTTTTACCAAAATAATTTATTTATGGAAAAATCATATTTCAAATGTTGAAATTATTTCGATTTACTAAAATATCTCAAATACCCATTATTGGTACAAAATTCATTTACATGAACTCTGTACAAATAGATACTCCAAACTCCGATTTAATTAACACTAAAAATTCCCAAATCTCTTAATTATTTAATTATCACTAAATTAAATTATTCTCCTAATTTAATTTCAAGTAATCTAAACCAGGGTTGTTACAGTGAATTTACCGAGGATACATGTTTCTGGACTTTTTCGGAGAAGTACTGTGCATAAACTGAATTATACTCATCAGTGTCGATCATGTGCGTACATGTTCTCTTTTCCTTTTTCGTTGATTTCGATGGCTCAGGATTACCCATTTCTACGCTAGTTCGGGTACTAAGTGGTTTTATGAACCGATTCGCCTTTATTGTTGTTATTATCATTATAAATATTAGAAGGGATGCCATAATAATTTTGAACAATTTTATTGCCAGAAGTAAGGTTTATATTGTATAACTCTTTAGCTAAAACTTGTTCGCCTCTTATTGACTTTATTCCTACAGGGTGTTGAACTTCATAATCATATCTTTTAGGACATGATAGCTCCTACAGGTATACCAAAGAAGGACTTTCCAGGAAGGCATTGTACGGTGAGGGTTGGTCAATAACTAAGAAGCTGGCATGAATGACTTGTGCAGTGGGGCAGTTCCGACGGTAACAAGCAAGCGTGCAGATCCCATCGGGATAATGGCAATGTTATTGAAGTCAAAAACCGGTTCAGGACTTGGTTTTATGATTTTTGGTAGTATTCTCATCTAATCGTTTATAGATTTGAAGATGACATTGACTAAGCTCCCATAGCCAATAGAAACTTTCATCATAGTGCAGTTTGATATCTGTACTGTAATGATGAGTGGGTCTTGGTAAGGGTTGATAATTCCTCTTGCCTGTGAACGCTATCTCTGAAATAGGCTTTTGTTTGATATGGAAGATTGACTTCTGCTGGACCCTCACCTCCTGTACATATCTCTCTCGTGCCTTCTTGCTCATACCTACGGATGTGGCCCACCATGGATTGATGCTATCGGGTTAAAGGGGTTCCCAACTTGATTCTCATTTGGGTCAGGAGTCATATCTCTCGTTCCGCCTTTGCTATTATTCTTTCAAAAGTTGCTTAGGTATATTTTCTCGATCCACCTTTCTATTTCGTTCTTCAGGTGTCGGTAGTTGTCGATATGATAGCCATTAGCTCGGTGGAAGCGGCAATATGCCTTACCCCATTTTTTCTCTGATTTCTTCCCTTTGTTGGGCAAGTTATAAGCAAGTTCTGCCTTGGTCATCTCATATCTGACTAGTAGTTTGAATGAGTAGGGTTTTTGCTACAAAGTTAACTTCCTTCCATCTCTTTGCAGAAGATTTTTGAATCTATGCGATGGAACCGACTTCTTCCATCCTGATGTAGCAATTGGCTCTTTTGTAGAAAGCTTTCATGCTGTTGCATGACTTTCGGCTATTCTTCTTCCACATCGAGGTCCCCTTTCTGATCTCTTCATGGGCCTCCATCAGTAATGCTCCTTCATCACTTGCTCCAATCCTAAGAGCCTCAGACTTGAAATGCTTAATAAAGTTGCGCAGACTTTTATTCTCGCCCTGCTTAACGCAGGACATTGTGTTTGCATCAGGTGAAGTTTCTCTTCCTGAATTGAACTGTCTTAGAAAACCCATAGATAATTGTTGCCAGGGATGGACCTTCCCAGATCCAAATCTTCTAAACCACCTAGCTGTAGCTCCGGCTATGTAGATCGGAAAAAGTTTGCATTTAGCCATCTTTCCACTTTCAGAACATCCACGTGATATTCAAACATACAGAGGTGATCGTTTGGATTTGTAGTCCCATTAAAATTTTCAATTATTGGGGCCTTGAAGTTGTCAGAGAAATATGCTTTGATGATGATCTCACTGAATGAAGAAGATTCTTCATCCCTTATCTTCTCCCCTTTTCTCAGGTAGCATAGTTTAGCCAACGGCTCTACACGGGCTTTTAACTTACAAATTTCGTCATTTTTGGGCTCTGAATGTGACAATTCTTTCTTAAACAGTGAAGTGACCTCATCCTCTTCCAGGGCAGATCGTGTTTGTTTCTTAAGTAGCAGAAGATTAATATCGGCTGGTTTTGTCTTAATTTGTGGATTTTTTTGAATCTTGCCTTTCAGCTTGATATCGGTTTTTAAGCTAGCATCACCATTCTCATCATTGGGAGCCCCATTAGCGTTCCTTTGCTGAATGACTAGCGCAGTAGGTGAATGAAGGTGATGAGCTATGGATCGAGGTGGAGAGGATGGCCTCCGGGCAATATGTTGGGCCATAATTTTCTCTAGCCCTTCCATCCGTTGGTTAATTTGGTTTGTGAAGGATTGGAATGCGGTCAGGAGCGCATCTACGGGAACTTCAGTCGAAGCTCTTGTTTCATTTTGGGATATCGAAGTTATGAGCGATTTATTGGAAGTCTTGGAGGCTAAGTGCAAGTGCACTTGAATAGGTGGGATGGGTGAATCGGTGGGATCCATGTTGCGTGGAACAAATGTAGGTAAAGCTTTACTTGATGTAGGGAATAAATGGAGGTTGGCCCTCCTTCTAGCACCAAAAATGTTAGTAAGATTTTTTGTCTTACAACACCCCAACTAAAGAGGAAGCAACTATCATATTAATTACCTTAATAATTTTGAATTAGCAAAGTTAAATAGTATTAAATTTTCTATTAAGTAATAATTGTGCTGATAGATGCTTACACAATTAGGTAGTTGCCCTTTAACTATTTGTTAAAATGTCAAATTCAACAGTATATAATTCTAGTACACAAAAGGTAAGATCTGGTACTGAAACTGGATATGTAAATATTAAGATGCAAAAATAGTATAAAAAAACACAAGCAATTATGTGGTTCAGATGTTAAGGAATCCTACGTCCATGGGGGAAATTGTTCTTCCTTTATATTTTTTGGTAAAGGTTTTCATGGCAGAGAGTACAATAAAATACTTAACAGTATCGAAAAGTGGAAAAGGCCGCAGCCCCTTTTCTTACTATAGTGCCTTTTCTATTTATAATATGACGGCGTATACGGATTGCCACAATCTATCTCTTGCCGTTGTGTTTTAGTCTTTGGATCCTACCAGGTGCCGTCTATACGCGTTATCTGTTTGATATACCCGAATTGCTGACGTATTTTTGGTGGAAAGTTTGAGGTGAAAGCCGAAACTCCTGAAATCGTGGCGGGAATATTTGAAATCATGGCAGGGGACCTCAAATTTGAATTGGCCTTGCATATGAGTCCTCGAGAGGATAATAAGAGTTACTTGTCGGTTTTGGGGTGCTGCTGCACATTTATAGTTAGGCTATGCTGATTGGTGTGTGATATTTGCATGATGATGCGATGTTTGGCTGATAACCGGTGCGATCGTTCTGAGCTGCTTTAGGCTTCAGGGTGCGTGATTTGCCTAACTTAGGAGTTAGTTGATGTATGAGCGAACATGATCTGTGATTTGAGCCGACTGTGATCTGGTTTGCCCTTATTGCATGGGTTATTGATAAGGGTGATCTCATATCTTTGCTATTTTCCTGTAAGTGTGGATCTGTAGTCGAGCGTTGCTTGAGTGGCCCTATGTGCAGCCTTTTGGGATGCTTCTAACCCTATGCGGTTCTGCTTAGGTAGCCTTTAGTATGCGCAGTGCAGATCTGTCTTGAGGGCGTTAACGAATTATGAGTTTCGGGAATATTGACAGCACAGTTCAGTCATTTATTTATTATGGATTGCATGCATAGTACTTCATCGTCTATTTCTAGCGACTACATCGGATCTTGGTTTTAGTATCTTAATGGAATATTAACCCAGGAGATGAGCGCATATTTGGTATCTCTATGACTCGTATAATAAGTGCAATATTTTGTTCTGTTGCGACTTCTTGCCTTTTGACTGTATTTCTTTTGGTCAGATCATGTATAGTAACCGTAGACCGGCTTTTTGTGCAGTACCAGTTCGATCACTTTAGTCTCTTCTCTTTTCGTCTTAACTTTTATTGTGAGGGCAGCTCTTGCGGCTCTGTGCCTTATATAATTCCCCTTTAAGTTAGGTTGAGAAATACGGGTGTAACAGCCTTGATTATGGAAACGGTGAGATGTGTGATAACATATATAGAGAGTGATATAGATTATGACAAAGTTATAGGGATGCGAGGTCAGTCAGAAGCACATAGAATTCTGTCAAGCCAATCTAGCTACTAGCAATGTGACTTTGGGGCTGACATGATACATCCCTATAATAAGTATAATGATGCGAGTTTAGTCCCAAATTCTATAGGTTAAATTTTCCCAGCTAATCTAGTTACAGGTACCTACAAATAGTCGAGCTAATGTAAGACGTCATTATGGGGTACGGGTCATAATACGAATGACCTGCTTCGAAGGTTGAAGGTAATCAGTGGTTGTGTGAGGGCCCACCTCTTCTCTACGTAGGAATTAGTAAATGGTCGAGATTATGAGTTAGCCGCGGTGAAGGATATTTCAGGAAAGGTCCTGGTCCTGCTTCGATAGGAAGTATAAGTGGCTAAAGAGATTCCGTGCAATGTCAACTAGATAGTTACGAGTGAGTCTGCCTTTGGATTATAGGTAGTAAATGACGTTGACCTGCCTTAAATAAGGTATTAAATGGTCGGATCTGCCTAGTTCCCATTATAAGGTATTAAGTGACTTGAGTACTATCTCTTACATTGATAGGACATTATGGACAATATATATGGGTTGTTGGGTTGATAGAAAATTGGTTATGAGTTTATATTTGGGAAGCCTTTCATTTAATTTAGAGGAAAGCCTTTGGGCTTATGTTTGAAAAGACATATGATGTAGGTAGAAATCATAAGACATATTCCTATTTAAAATATAATGTCCATGTACCAATATAGTAAGACTTGAGATTTTTATTCACCAAACATATGTTGTTCTGACTCCCTCCTCATTACAACACGGGTTAGGAAGGGCGATGCTGAAGGTGGAGATGTTGATGAGACTTGTGGCAGTAGTTTATTTATTTACTTGTTATTTTCTACAGTTTTTGATGTATCCATGAAATAAAAACAATGTTGCAACTTTGAAATATTGCAGATATGATATGGTTATTGTTAGGTTTTGGAATTATGGATATTTTATTATGGTTTTGAACGACACTTTGAAATTTGAATGAAATGGGTACTGTTATTCTTATTATATTTTATCCTTCGCTGTGAGATTCTGAATATGTATATAAATAGCTCTGTATTGTTTTTTTACTAACCAACAACCAGCTTTGAGATGGTTCTAAGTTTCGATGGGCCTTTTTTAGGTCAGAATTTAGGTCCATTTTAGGATGAGTTGTTATGACCCACTTGGCTTTTGATGTTCTGCCTTCAATTGTTGGCATGTAAGACATCTTCTCACATACCCTTCTGCATCTTTCTTCATCCCTTCCCAGAAGAAACTCCTCTTCATATCTTGGTACATCTACGTACCTCTAGGATATATGGTAAACTTTGAATGATGACATTCGTCTAATACCTCTCTCCATAGTCATTTAGCGCTCGAAACGTACAACCTTCCATTCTTCCGTGGTCCGCCCTCTCGATTAGCACTGATTCTTTTTAGCTTGACTGCCTTAACTCCTGAGTCCAATCTTCTTACTATATTTGCACAGAACTCATCTCCCTTCTGCAGTTCAACTGTGCTTTCTACCCGTGCAAGCCTGACTTCTAAGCGTGCTATCATTTTGAAAGTACTGCTCGAACTTGTACTAGACTGAAACTGCACATCGCACGCAAATAATGTCTCTAAAACGACATATTTCTCTATCCTAGCCAAAACATAACTTTGCTATTTTTGGCTCAAGACATCAGCTACTTTGTTTTTCATTTTTAGGGGTATACCCTATCCCAAAATCATATGATGCTAGAGACTCTAACTACCTCTGCTGCCTAATGTTCAATTTCTTTTGAGAGAACAAATATCTCAATGACTTGTGGTCAATATACAACTCAAACGTCTCTTAGGAGATCATGCCTCCAAATCTTCAGTGCAAAGACAACTGCTGCCAACTCTAAATCATGAGTTGGATATCGAACTTCATGCAGTCACAACTACTTCGATGCATAGGCAATCACCCTGTCCTCCAGCATCAATACTGCACCCAATTCTGCTCCTGAAGCATCCGTATACACAGTCGTACCATCATTCCCTTCAGGTATCACTAACACAGACGCATCTGTCAATCGATGCTTCAATTCTTAGAATGCATTTTCACACTCTTACACCCAAACAAACCACTCTCTTCCTGGTCAGCCTTGTCATTAGCGTAGCTATATGAGAGAAGTCTTTAATGAATCTCCGATAGTTGCCAACTAATCCAAAGAAACTTCGCATCTCAGCAATAATTCCAGGCCTCTTCCACCTATTCACCACGTCAACCTTCGAAGGATCTATAGCTAACCCTTCTTCTAAAATCATATGGCCTAGGAACTTCACTTCCCATCTCCAAAAATGACACTTGGAGAACTTTGCCTTCAACTTGTGCTCCCTCAATGTCTCCAGCACATGTCTTAGGTGAACTACATGCTCCCTCTTACTTCGGGAGTACACTAAGATGTCATCTATGAATACCAACACAAACTTATCTAGTTGATCTCGGAAAACTCTATTCATCAAATCAAAAAAGAACTCTGGCGCATTCGTTTGTCCAAACGGCATCACTAGTCACTCACATGAACTATACCTTGACTTGAACACGGTCAAAGGAACACTGTCCTCCATGACCCTCAGTTGATGGAACCCCGTAGCTAAATCTAGCTGTGAAAATACCTTAGCTCCATTCAATTGATCAAAAAGGTCATCAATTCTCGGCAAAGGATATCTAATCTTCAGCGTCTTTTTGTTCACCTTCTGATAGTCTATACATACCCACAACGACCCATCAGACTTTTTCAGAAATGCTGCCACTACTCCCCATGGTGAGCTACTTAGCCTAACGAAGCTCTTACTTTCAAACTCAACCGACCGCTTCCTCAATTCCTCCATTTCCTTCGGAGGCATTCTACTATGGGGTCGACTAAACGGTTCAGTCTCTGGTAGCAAATCTATACGAAACTCTACTGCTCTTGGGGGTTGCAACCACAAAACTAGTTCAAATACATCTCGGAACACCTTCGCAACCCGCACTGCTTCCATCTCTTTTTCTATTTCTAAAGCTAAAGCAAACAAAATGCTCCTACGCCTATTACTGCACTCCTCTAAGACCACGTACATTCTATCCTTCTGGTCTGGATGGCTAAGAGTAATAATCCTCTCAGCGCAGTGCACACTAGCACAATACTTCTCCAATCAATCCATCCCTAAAATAACCCAAAGCTTATGAAGTCAAATACGTAGGGATCATAAGAAAACTTGCACTCGCCCAACTCAATATCCAGCTCAGTGCATCTCAATCCAAGAGTGACGTATTCCCCAATTAGATTAGCTATACTTATGGAGGTGACTAAATAGGTAACTGCTAACCCTAGTCCATCAACCAAATCTCTTACTATAAATGAATGTATATCACCAATATCATACAGTACCATAAACGATATACCATAAATTATAGCCATACCTTGTAAGACCTTCCCTTTTCCTCTCTCTTCAACGGATGGTCCTTTCCTTGGTCCCTTTAAAGCATAAACCCGCACTTTAACCTCTGGGCAGTCCTTCTTCAAATGCCCCACTTTATCACACTTGAAGCATTTAGCCCTTGCAAGACTCTTTGGCGCTTCCACGGTAGCAGCTTCTCCGCTCTTCCCCCTCGGCACTCCCTTCTTGCCTTTGGTATAAGGAACAAACTTCTTCTTCCTCTCACCTTTGGGCTTCGTCTCTACTCTCCTCTACCCTTGATACATCCTATCATACCTCTTGGCCATGTCAACCACGAATTCAAAAGAAGATGCCAAGTAAGCCATCCTCTTATAATCCAACCCTTGCTTCAAGCCTATGATGAATTTCTCGTTCTTCTTCAATTGAGTGCTGATGATCTCCCTACTATACTTAGCCAAAGAACAAAACTTCTGAACGTATCCTTCCACAATAAGGTCTCCTTGCTTCAAGTCTATAAACTCACGCAGTAACATGCTCTACTATGACTTAGATATAAACCGAGCCTCGTATCTTTCTCTGAACTGCACCCAGGTAATCTCTTCCTTTAGTGTTCCATCAATAATGATCTTCCACCAATCTAGCGCATCCTCCTACAACTATCTCAATGCCAGCCTCATCTTCTATGCGTCGTTCAACCCTAGGTCTCCAAATATCTGTTTGTAGTTTCTTAGCCAATCCAGTACTTCAACCGTGGGCTCTCTCCCCATGAACACTTTTCCTTCTAAACTCTTGTAGTCTTTACACATCTTTGGAAAATATTTTTGTACAACAATGGGCCTTGGCTCAACCACTCCAGGCACATTTTCCCTCATCATATGAGCTATAAACTCCATAAACAAGGCGTTCACATCCATGCCCGTAGCATTTACCGGTTGTGCAACATCCACCCCTATTGCTCTTGGGACTTCTCCCCTGCTTCCTTCATTGGTCTATGCACTTTCCGCATCTCTCCTTGCACTTGCCCCTCCTAACGCAATATGCCTATTCCTCAAATCCATCTTACTTTTTCTGTTAAGAAATTCTTTATAAGAAACGAAAAGGAAAGAGCGAAATAATAATAGATGGGTAGATATATTTTCCCATATATCTGTATATCAACTTGCAAATACGTTATATATAGTAGCGCATCACATCCTTAGGGTGTTCATCTTATTCTAAGTTATTACTCCTACTTCTAACTCTATTTTACTTAGATTACCCTAAACCTATGCTCTGATACCAACTGTAATGTCCCTCACTAGAAGACCCAAAAATGAACATCGATGATATTGCAGTCATCACCTTAATTATTTTCAAGCGACCAAGGGTGAGTTCTTTACTATTCATAACAACCTAAGTAAACAGAATAGAAAAATGTTTCATTCCATCAAATTTCTTCTAATATTTATTACATATATTTCCAATATTAACCCCAAATAGTACCCACGTAGGGGTCAAAATATAATCATAGATATACATAGTAGAGTGTCGGGTAAACATAAGATGATGCCACCTAATACACTTATAAAAGCGGAATTTGCATACAATAATAAATAACAAGGCTTTTAGGATTGTCTTCGATCTTCGGTCTGCGCTCAAAATAACATGCCTATCCCGTAAACCTAACCTACTCAAATGAGTACCGATGAGTTTATGGGGAAAACAATGATAAAAACATGGGTCGAACATAAAGTCTAGTGTGAATGATACTTACTTGAAAGTATAACATAAATAGATAGTGAGACCACGTTGCTTAACATGGAACGAGTTATCCCCTCACTACTTACAAACAACATACATAATACTGCACATAACAAAGGTCATAATTACTTAACCAGGAAACTTCCAAGTTTCATAATTAATTATTGCGCCATTACACAGTTCCTACCTGGTTCCAAATGGACCATATAAATATTTGTTGCTGCACGGAGTTCCCTCGGCAACCACCCTTAGATTCTCTCTTTGCTTTACTAATATTGCACTAACCCCAATCCCTAGTATTATTTTATTGACTTACTTAACATTGTACTGCATGGAATCCCACCTCCGCATTATCGTTTTATTTAGCTCTGGTCTACTATGCTACCCCACCCGCCGCCCTATTCTTATAAACTTATTAAGTTCAAATATGCTATGAAATAATCACACGTAGATTTTCCCTTTTTTCATCTTTTATATTATTAAATTAGACCTAGGACCACTATGAATCAGCCACCCTCATTCCCCTATCTAATATTTATTCATTTATTTCTGACATGCTATGAATCAACCACCCATATGTCTTATTTAATTACTATTTAATTATGGACTACAAAGAATCGGCCACATGTAGTCCCTTATTACATAGAATCGCCCCTTGCAGTATTAGTTTTTATTTTAATTTGAGGTTGCATAGAATCAGCCCTTTGCAAACCCTTGGAAGTTGAATGCCTTTCCTCACCTGAAGTTTCTTCAGGTGTGCATTCGAGTAAGCGTCCTTACTCGACGTCGATAGCCCTTCCACTCTCCTCTTTCACTCACATCACTTCGACGCAATACACCCTACCTCGACCCATGGGCATAACACGCTCTTTACTTATTGAGATTGTTCTTTTCCAAATGGCGACGTAGTATGGTGGTGCATTTTGTCTTATTCTCATCTTAATTACGGTGCTCTTTATCTTTCATTAAAATAGAGGCGTAGAACTACTTTCCCTAGAAAGTCTCCAAATTCCTTCAGCAAATCATTACCCACTACCTAGCATAGTTTTATTTGGTGAAATTCTCCTTTGAGACGTTTGACCACTACCTCCTTAGCTCAAAACCTGACAATATTTGACACTTCTGACAAAGTACATTACCACCTTTACACTTGTTTCCATTAGATACATCACCTTACTATTTTCCGACATTTACAGAGTCCTTTATTTATCTTTTTGGCTATTTTTGTGGATCTTGTCCCTTTACATTAATGTTTTAATACATATATCATTTCCATTAATTCTCTGTGCATATCTCTCTTTCCACCAGCGTAATTCTACATTAATTCTAGCATATTTTACGCATAGAAAGTCTTATAAAATTCCAGAAAATTCATGAATAATTCCTTTATCCCCTCCTTGTCTTTCATTTGAATTACAAGTTATTTTCCTTGTATCTTTTCTAGATATTTACTTTAAAAATTTATAACAATTTATTCCTGAGCCGTGAGCTTCTCAAGTTACTAACCTATCTTTAGGACAATGGTTAGGATATCATAGTAGGTTTTTATTTTGACATAAATCTATATGAATACCAACAACATAACACAATCCAATCAACTAAAATGAACTGAATAAAAGGCTAAGTATTGCTCACTTGAATCTTTAAGAAATCTTGTTTAGATCATCTTCTCTTTTCCTTAGCTTGTATTTGCTTTATTTTATCTTTATTCCCATTTCTCTAAGCCACCACCATTAATGTATCTTTTAAGCTTTTATTTTACTTTTAATAGAATGAAATGAATGGATGGAAAAGTGTCATGTTTATTTTCCCACAATTAATTGGCTTTGGCATGCATACTCGTTTCCATTAATTCATTGTCCCTTTCTTTATATTACTTAGCCTCTCTTGGCTTTTTAATTAATTAATTAAATTATTTGTAATTTAGAGGTTTTTACAATGACTCTTAAAAAAGTCTAAGAAAATTTTGATAGAAATTTATATCAATCTCTTCAATTATTCTTTTCCTCGAATGAATTTTAACCATTCTAATATTATTTAGCCAATGAATTATTGAATTTCTTGATTAAAACTAATAGTCTTTATTTGTTTTCACTTTCATTTTGGTTTTATTTTTTATTTATTTATTTTATTTCTAAATTCATTTCTTGAAGAAGGCCTATTATATAACTATAATTCCATTTTTAGAATTTTCTTTTGTAGGAAGATGAACAATATGTTCGTATTGTTCATTACTTAAGTTAAGTTGACACTTATGAGTGTTGGGAATAACAAGCTTATTTTTATCCATGTTAAAATTTATTGTACATAATTCTATTATATTTTTGAAGATCTATGTATTTACTAAGTTCTTTTAGATGTACATCAAAATCATAATTTATATTCTTAATTAGTTTTGATCTTAATCTCTACTACTAGACATAGTTTGTCATTATCTTGCTAAGCATACTGTGGTTTTCTAACAGGGTTAGGCTTTGAATCTACAACCGTAAGCCGATACTACAACTCCATAGAGTTAGAGCACAACGTTGATTCGTCTCCTACTTCATGCGTAAATCAAGAATAAAAGACGTATGTTGATACATATCTTAAGAACTTAATATTTCATAGATTCATGAACCAAAATAGACCTATGTCCAAGAGAATAATTTAAGCTACCATAATTAAAAAAGATAGTTTCTAAAAGAAATATACCTCGTGTTATCCGGGTTTTTAATCCTATAGGATCCATGAGAAGGCGGAACAACTTGATGGAGTCAGAATGGCTCAGAACTCAACTAAAAGTGGCTAAAGCAACAAGTTAAAGAGAGCCAATTCATTTTAAAAAAAGCAACGACCGAGTTTAACTAAACCAAGAGACAAGCATCCACCTGGTCCAATCAGCACCTAAATATAACCAACATGCAAATCGTCATCAAAACACAGCAAAGTACGACGAGACTGCACGAACAACATCGACACAAGGCAACAAAAGCATTCCAGACATCAAAGTCCAAAAATAGTCTAAGTATATGGATGCTAGCGATCCATGTTCTATGGATCGCCAGCGATCCATACATCTTCATTAGTTCGCTATGGCACATGGGGAGCAAAGAAAGATTAAAGGAAAAAGTGCATAAAATATGTTAAGTATATGGATCGCTAGCGATCCATACACCATGGATCGCCAGCGATCCATACAAAACCATGGAATACCTACGACCTAGCATAGTGAAGCAGAGGAAAAAAGGAGTTAAGTAGTTAGCTCGCACTCAAGCTAATTCTATGGATTGCTAGCGATCCATGGTTTTGGCTTGGATCGCGAGCTAAGCTTCGTTGCATCTTCCTATGTCCATCTACAATCAGTTAACGAACAGGTCTGGCCCAGAAGCTCTCTGATCTCTATAAATACCACCTTACCTGCAACATAAAGAGGATCTTCTCCAGGCTGGTTGCTGAAGCTCTGCTGAAAACTTTCTTCACTCTTCACCTCCTTCACAACAATCTCCAAAAGGGTTCACTGTGATTGTCCAGTGGATTCCAACCTTGGAGATTCAATCTAGCTAAGGACAATCAAAATCCTTGTAATCAAACACTTCTTGTAACAACAATCAGTCTATAATAGAAAATATAAAAGTGGACGTAGGCTTCGTTAATAGCCGAACCACTATAAAAATCTTCTTGTCTTCTTCCTTTTTCTGCTCTTTTCCGCATTTATTGTTTATATTATTGCTCTTTGAGAACAGGGCTGGTGCTTTCACACTCAAACCAGGGTGTTGATCCATTTTTTGGATTGGCATTTTGGTGCTTTCACTAAGAACTCAACTCAAGGTTCAGATCTAGCTATCTACTTTGGATCCCATAGGTTCAGAAGTTAGATCCCCAATCTTTGCCTGAATGATTTATCGCTTGGAATCGATGGCTCTTGGAAGAAGGAGAACTGCCTCCGGAAGTTCCATAAGGCAGTGATAATAGGAGAGAATGTTAATCCTTAACATACTGAAGTAAATGGTGCTAACTTAGGAAATCAGGCTCCAGCATCCTCCAGTCAGCACGAAGTCGTTACTAGGGATGAGCTGAATAAGATGGTTGATGAGATCAACCAAAAAATGGAAAGTAGCTAAAAGGCTCTAATGGATAAGCTTAACGCTCTCTTAATCTTACAGTCAAACCCTGCTCCAAGAACTATGCCCGAACCCACGACTATTATAGAACAAGAAAATTACTCTGTTTCCGGTCTAAACAGAAGAAATGGAAAACAGCTGCAAAAAAGAGTAACAACAAGAGCCACGGGACTCAACATGGAAGGAAATATGAGTACCCCACTTGCCGTAAAGCGACCAACCCTGAACTTGAACCAGGGGGGCAAATACTTTGAAAAGACATAGCTATGGACCTCTCCGACTCAGAAGATGGAGAACAAGACAATTAGCTGGAAGAGAATGTTAACGCATTCGGTGATGCTAGCAACGTCCAAACTACCCCGATCAGACCAACTGCAAGCTAACAGGATCCCGTAGGAGTGGCTCTCCCAAAGACAGGAGAGCCTAGGCTTCAACCTACTCACCAAGACTGTTTGCAAAGTCAAACACTTGGTGTAGTGATTGACTGCCACCCCCAGGATTACCGGACATCAGAGGCATACATAGCAGAAATGGTCAAACAACTAATGGACAAGGGTAAAAATAGGAGAGATGATGAATGGGGATCTGCACCAAGTCGGACCCCCTTTAACGATGAAATCTTAAATGAGAAGTATCCATAAAAATTCACAATGCCAACTATTCCATCCTACGACAGGACAAAGGGCCCAAAACCCCATTTGTACAAATATAGTTGATACATGGATGGAGCTAATGCCTCTGAAGCTGTTTGGTGCAAGTTTTTTCCCATCTTTCTTGAAGGGATTGCGTCTATGTGGTTCACTAGGCTTTCGCCAAAATCTATATCAACCTTTGACAAACTAGCAACAAGATTCCTTGATCAGTTCGGGCTCTATACCGCGCAACCAAATAAAGTCATGTCCCTATCCGAATTGTTCCAGGGACGCAATGAATCGCTGAAATCCTTCATGAACCAGTTCAATACCATGGTGACAGAAGTAAGCAACCCCAACGAGGACATGGTTTTTTTGGCGTTAGTCCATGCCATTCACCTGGAGATTGAAATTGGAAAGTGGATTAAGATGAAGCATCCTACCACAAGGAAAGACTTCAATCGTAAAGCAAGTCAATACTTGAGATTAGAGGAAGCACATGAGCAGGAAAGGAAGTCTACTAGTGTGCAACCGATGAACATCAGACAGAGCGATGTAGCAATGAATCAAAATGCGCACGCTTCTGAAACTGCTGAAGGAGTCATAGGGAAAGATGGAAATCCAAAGAGAAAAAATCAAAACTAAAATAAAAGGAATGGTAATGGAAACAATAAAAGGTTGAATGGCTTCTGGCCTAAAGACTATACCCTTCTAAACAACACATTGAAAAATATTTATCTCGCAACACAGAGGACTAAGGAATACAAAAAACCCCTAGGAAGGAAGCAACTGAGCAGCAAAAACGCTCAGGGAAGTTCTGTCGCTTCCATGAGGCTCATGGTCATAACATAAACGAATGTCGCCATCTGAAGAACCTCATTGAAGAGTTGATCTGGGAGAACAAACTCCAGCAGTACGTGAGAAAGTCACAGAACCCTGATCAACCCATGGCTCCTCAGCCACTTAGAGAACGAAGGAATCAGGCCGGAACTAGTGAAGAAGGGTCCAAACAGACTGACCAAAGACTTATTATTGGAACAATATCTGGGGGACCAAACCCTACGCAAAGAAGTTGGAGAGAAATGAAGCGGTATGCAAGTTCGTTGAAGCATGCTCCAAAGGAATCATGTCACGCAACAGAAGATGAAACCCCAGCCAAGCTGTAGAAAATCTTTGGGTGACGACATAGTGTTCTGAAATCGGAACACCGAAGAAATCAAAGCCCCGACTCTCGATCCAATGGTGGTAACGGAGGGAATCAGTCCCGCTGTTGTTTGACGAGTGTTGGTCGATAGTGGTAGCTCTGTTAATATAATTTTAAAACGTACTTTTGATCAAATGAAGATCGGTATGAAAAGTGTGTCTACATGCCAAACGAAGATCCAAGGGTTCACTGGCGAACCCAAGCAACCTGTGGGAACAATCGACCTGCCAGTGGAACTTGGATAAGGTGATCAAAGAGTCACCCTCATTCAAACTTTTGTAATTGTGGACGAAATGTCCGCATATAAAGCCTTCTTAGGACGGCCCGTTTTAGCAGATTTCAGAATAGCTCTGGCCCAATGGTGTCTAACCATGAAGTTCCCTACTGCAAATGGAATCAGAGTGATGAAAGGAGATCAGTGCGCCACCAGAGAATGTTACATTCCAAAGTTACGTGAATCCAGAAGAAAGGAAATAGGGAAGTATGTGGGGAGAACTCTCCACATCCATGAACCTTCAAAATAGAAACTACAGAGCCGCCCTGGCTTGGGGACCATAGCCGATTCAATAAGGCTTTGGACCCAAGAAAGAAGAGTTTAGGGGTGGAATGGGGGCAGCACCGGTAGAACTAGTGGTGTCTATCCCGGTCGATATGGATGACACAACTAAAGTCTTAAAAATTGGATCGCAACTTGGAAACAAGATGCGGTTGGAACTTACCAAATTTCTTCGGGCCAACTTGGATGTGTTCGCATAGACGCATTCCAACATGTGTGGGGTGTCACTAGAAATCGCATGCCACGCACTCAACATTGACCCCAAGTTTACACCCGTAAAGCAAAAAAGGTGCATCCGGGGTCCTGAACGGTCCAAGGTGTTAAGGGAAGAGGTGGATAAGTTAATGGCCAATGATTTTATCCCTGATGCAACTTATCCTGAATGGGTGTCTAACCCGGTCTTAGTCAAAAAGTCCAATGGAAAGTGGTGAACCTGTATCGATTACTCAGACTTAAACAAATCTTGCCCGAAAGATAGCTTCCCTCTCCTCAGAATAGACTAGCTTGTGGACGGAACAACAGGACACGAGCTGCTATCATTCATGGATGCATACTCCGGGTACAACCAAATCCTAATGCATGAGCTTGACCAAGAAAACATTAGCTTTATCACCGACCTAGGCCTATACTGCTATAGGGTAATGCCATTCGGCTTGAAGAACGCCGGGGAAACTTACCAAAGGTTGGTAATTACCATGTTCAAGCGTTAGATTGGGAAAACGAAGGTTTACATAGACAACATGTTGGTCAAATCAAGAGCGGCTGCTAACCACCTGGATAATCTCGCCGAAATGTTCAAAATACTCCGAAAGTATGGAATGGAACTCAATCCACTCAAATGTCACTTCGGAGTAGCCTTCGAGAAATTCTTAGGATCGTAAGTGTCAGAGGCATCGAAGCAAATCCAAAACAAATAACAACATTACGAGAAGTTCAAGCTTTGAAAACTAAGAAGGAACTGCAAAGCCTGAATGGGAAAGTTGCAGCACTAAGTTGATTTATCTCGAAAACTACTGACAAGTGTATACCATTCTTCGATGCACTGAAGAAAGGAAAGAAGAACATTGAATGGAGCAAAGCTTGTCAAACAACATTCGAAGAATTGTTGCGGCACATGGAGGCTCCGCCAATCCTATCAAAGCCTATGGATGGAGTGGACCTGTTCATTTACTTAGCGATCTTACCTCATGCATTGAGCACCGCTCTTGTGCGTGAAGAAGCAAAAATCCAATGACCCGTGTATTACATTAGCAAGCGGTTCACTGGAGCCGAGAAAAATTACTCGAAACTAGAAAAACTAGTGTATTGCTTCTTGATTGCTTCAAGGAAGTTACGACCATACTTTCAGGCCCATCCAATCAAAATGTTGACTGACCAGCCCCGGAAGCAAGTGTTGTATCGGCCTGAAACTTCCGGACGACTTCTCAAGTGGAATATAGAACTAAATCAATATGATATCATATACCACCTAAGGAAGGCCATCAATTGGCAAGCGTTAGCAGACTTCATCATCGAATTTACTATACGGGTTGACGAGGAAGAAACACAGCTGGAAGTGGACATGCAATGGAGGCTTTTTGTCTATAGCACATTTAACAACCTCTGTTCGGGGGCAGGAGTAGTGCTTGAGACCCCTAAAGGATGAGCCATTTGCCATGCTTTATGCTTGGAATTCCCTGCTACAAATAATGGAGCGGAATACGAAGCGTTGATAGCAGGACTGAAAGTTGTGAAAGAGTTCAAGGTAAAATCTGTTCACATCTACAACGACTCTTAGCTAGTCGTCTGCGAAGTAAAAAGGGAATACCAGGCTCGAGGGGAGAATCTTGCCCCATACCTATCCAAAGTGCAAGAACTGCTAAGCGACATTGAACATTACACCATACTCACATTCCACGGGAGAAAAACACCCAGGCGGATTATTTGGCTAAACTGGCAAGCTCCGGAGAGGCTCAGCCATTGGGGCTAGTCCTAGTTGAAACTCTAACCACCCTAAGCATAGACGAAATGGATGTCGAATGGGTCCTCGAGATCACCGTCGAACCAGAGACGTGGATGACACCGATAAAGGACTATTTACTTGCAGGGACCCTTCCGACTGACCGAAATCAACGGAAAAAGCTTCTTTGAAAGTCATCGCGATTCATGATAGAAGATGGAATACTCTATCGAAAGAGATTCTCAACCACCTTCTTAGATGTGTGTCTGATGATGAATCCCGGCGAATCCTAAAGGAAGTTCACGAAGGCGAATGTGGAGACCATACTTGGGTGCAGACTCTTGCAAAGAAAGTCCTTCGATACGGATACTTCTGCCTAACGATTAACCGCGACGTTGCAGAATATGCCAGAAGATGTTGTCGTTGCCAAAGATTCAGTAAAATTAAAAGAACTCCGTCAACAGAGCTAACGTAGATGGTCAGCCCATGGCCATTTGCAATATGGGGAATCGACTTGATTGGCGTCCTGCCAATAGCAAAAGGAGGGGCGAAATATGCTATAGTTGCTATTGATTATTTCATGAAATGGGCCGAAGTGGAGCCGCTGGCCACCATAACCAAAAATAAAGTCATTAATTTTGTTACTAAAAACATTATTTGCAGGTTCGGTGTTCTGTAGAAAATCCTCACTGACAATGGAACTCAATTCGAAAGCATCGAGTTCAAAGACTTCTGCAAACGCTTCCAAATTGAGAAGAGCTTTTCCGCGGTAGCTCATCCGCAAGCAAACGGGCAGGTGGAAGCAATAAACAAAATCATCAAATCAACTATCAAAAAGTGACTAAGGCAAAAGGGAACTGGGTTGATGAACTTCCACTCGCACTATAGGCATACAGAACTACTCACAAAGCGGCAACTGGAAACACTCCATTTGCCTTGGCATATGGCTCAGAAGCAGTGATTCCCATTGAATTGGAAGTCCCCTCGCACCGAAGGAAAAATTTTAATCAAAAACAAAACGAGAAGCTCCTATTCAAATCACTAGACATGATTGACGAAAGAAGGGAAGAAGCCGGGTTAAGAACCGTTTCCCACCAAAAAAGGATCGCATGATACTTCAACTCTAAAGTTTGTAACCAAACCTTCAAAGTAAGGGATGTACTCAAGTGAGTCTACCCCGTCCCGGGGGCCTTCAGACCGAACTGGGAAGGACCATATGTCATCAATCAAAAGCTAAAGGATGGTACTTTCAAGCTAACAATCGTCGACGAAATCCAAATTCCCAGGGCATGGAATAGCGAATCGCTCTGCCGTTACTTCATTTGAAAACAACCTTATGTACTCTCTATTTTTCAGCAAATAAGCCATCCCGGGATGCCGGGGGCATTGTAAATAGGCAAAAATCTGCCCTGCTTTCCTTAATAAAAATTGATTCGCTTTTTGAACCGACAAAAACTGTGTTCATAATAACTACCCGCCGGGTCGACGGAAGCAAATCAACCCAAACCGTTGGATCGGCGGAACCCGATATTCACCTTCTAAAAACCAGTGTTGCCCCGACAACATCGGGAATGCTAAAACATACACTCCTCACGTTGCGCGAAGATAGACAACACCGAGGAGTATGAAAAGTCGTGCATCACGTAAGCCGCGCACCAACTTTTAAAACTTGAACTCCTCGCATTGCCCGAAGATAGGCAACACCGAGGAGTACCAAAAGTCGAGCATTTCATAAGCCGCGTACTAACTTTTAAAACTCACCCTCCTCACGCCGCCCAAAGATAGGCAACACCGAGGAGTACCAAAAGCCGCGGACCACATAAGCCATGCACCAACTTTTCAACAAAAATTCTTCACGTTGCCCGAAGATAGGTAACATCGAGGAGTACTGAAACCGTTTCAGACCGATGGGTCGCATCAGTTCCAAAAGCCACACATTAACTCTCAGAGCCGTGAAATCAGCTCCTAAAACGCAAACTCCTCACATTGCCCGAAGATAGGTAACACTGAGGAGCATCGCTGTGAAATCACGCTCCTAAAATGTAAACCTCTCACGTTGCCCGATGATAGGCAACACCGAGGAGCACCATAACTGTTCCGGATTGACGGGACATGTCGTTCTTAAAATCCATGCATCCCATAAGCTGCGTGCATTTTCAAGTCCCGAAATTGCCCCGGCAATACCAGGGAACTTATCCATACAGAAATAACAAGATTCAATCCACTCCCATTGTTGGAAGCAATGGGCGCGACTTCAACAAAATTGGAGTGCTACAAACCAGTGGAAAAACTTCAACTGCTGACACTCGATGACTAACTATAACATTCAACGTTGACAATGTGTAACTGCCTACGGTTAACTCATACAATGTGCAAAAAACTTGGACTACAAGCTAAAGTTACAAAAATTATGAAAGGAGAAAAGTCAATTTGTGACTAAGTCAAATTTCAAGTTGTAATATGCAAATTATTTAAACTATAAATTACTGGCCATTTGTTAGTTGTTTGAAGTAAATAGCCCTGTGAACTATGGGCATACACCGACACTTAAATAAAAATACTTAAAAACAATAATTTCACAAGTACTGTTACTCCAAACAAAGAATTTTGGCAGTAATCATAGGACTAGACAAAGTGAAGTGAAAGTAAATAGAATAAACGCAAGTGCACAGAACACACATAAGCAAATAAGTGTAAAAAAAACGAGCATAAGTGCACAGAACACATATGAACAGACAAACAAGAATACAACCAAAATGTCAACAATGTATTACTTATAACTTTCTTTTATACAAGGTCAAAACGTGGGGGCCGTACCCACACAATGCCAGCCAACAAAAGAAATATACAGACACCACAACAAAAAGTCTAAGTTCAGACTCTACACTTCAACAAACGACACAAAATGAATCAAAATCAGATCAGTCACCACTCAAGCTTCTCAGCGATTCTTCCCACCACTCCCCTTTTCGCCTCTTGTTCGAAGTTTCTACTTTTCCTTGGAAGTGGTATCACTACCTGTAATTTCAACAATGTCCTCAACGTTAGTGTCCTCCTCCTGCTTCGCAACCTTCTCAGAAGATTCACCCTTCGTTTTACGCTTCCGTGACTTGTAGGAGCTCTTGGAGGCCTTGATTGCTTCAACCTTCTCCTTTTTGGCTGCAACCAGCTGTTCTTGAGTCTTGCATCAGTCTGAACTTCCAACTCCCTAGCTTTGGCCGCTGTTACGTCACCTTCCAAAGATACAGAAGGGTCATCCAAGCCATGAAGTACGGTGACCTTTACGAACTACGACCCCAGCTGCGAGCCAGATGCAGACATAGAGACCGGAGTAGGAACGAAAATGAGCATGGAAGTAGTGGAAATAGCAGCAGGTCCAGGCACCAAGGAAGCTGGCAGATCAACATGCAAGGTAGACGGACCTATAAGATCAAAAATGAAGGCATTATATTCTTCCTATTCTTATGGCGTAAGCTGAAAGCTCCCGAACTTGGGGGAAACAAGACGATTACCTGCACCGGAAGAATGACCAAGAATGTCAACTTCGTATTCATCGCCTTCACCCTCCTTAGACGGTTGTATAACTCGAGGGGAAGCCTCAAGCCTAGAACTTGTTGGCAGATTACGGGGCTGCTCCGATTGCTCGCCAGCACCAGAAATGGAAGGCTCCGTAAGCGCTTCGGCAGCCGCAGTCATAGCGGCATCAGCAGCTTCTTTCTCCCTCTCGATCTGCAAAATCTGTTGGCCCTCCAACAATGCCTTCTTGGATTCTTCATTAAGGTAGGTGTTTTCCAACTCTCGCTCGGTATAAACGTCACCGCTGTTATGAAAGTAGGTCAAGATTTCTTCCCAGACCACAACAAGAGTGCATAGAAATTTCGAGCCTAAGTAGCTGAGGCTCTCCTGATGCAGTAGAGAATCAACATAAAAATTCAAGATGTTCTCGTCCATCTTTTCCATCTTCCTTTCAAAAGCGTTTTGAAGCTCCAAATAATCCACCGTAATGGCGGCCTTTTCAACTTTGACACAAGACTTATCGGCGCTAAGCTACGCAACTTGATCCTGTAGTCGAGCGATATTCTCAGCCTGGTCAGAGATGGACTTATTGTGCCCCTCAATGATAAGGTCGTGATCGGAGATAGTTTTCTTCTGGGCTTCAATTGTCACGCTACAAGCAACTACCTCCTCTTTTATTTTGGCCTCCTCGGCATGAGCCTTCTTTATTTCGTCCCTATAGACAATCTCAATTCTCTCGTGGGCCTCTTTTACTTTCTTTAGCAAGTCGGCGTTCTTTTTTCTTTCTCAAAGCGCCGCTTCTTTCTCCTCCTCCAGCTGTTTAATCCTGGCATCGTGCTCCATCAACGCCCTTTCAAAATCAACTTTCTCTGATTCAAAAGAGAGGATTTCTTGATAATTGTTGTGGTTCGTATCTGCCAGTTGCATGCGTAATTTCTCCCACCCTTCGGCTTATTCTAAATCATTCTGGATAGCCTGAAGATGTGGCATGTAAGAATCCATACGAACCGGACGGAGATCACGATCAAACTTAACCCCCCTTAGAAACCACCCGAGGAGCGCTGCCTCAAGCCTGGGAGGACCGGATGAAAAAATGTAGGCAGGTCTCAGGTAGGGACGTGAAGCACTGAGGGTAAGAGCAGCGGAAGATGACGGAATGAAAGTTAAAGGTGGAACGAGGACCGAAGTAATGTGGATTTCCTGACCAGCTGAAGAGAGTCTCGAAACAGAAGTTCGCTGGTATGAAGAATGGGAATCGCGGTTGAATTTAGACCTCTTCGATGGCTCCTCTCTCTCATTGAAAGTTTTACTCTTTTCAAACTAGTCTTTGTATGTTCGGCCCCGCTCTCTCTCGCCTCGACGATGAGTTTCGGCCTCTAGATCTTTCCTTCTTCTATATTGTTTCTCCGTCTCTCGGGGCAGGTGATGGTCGAAAGAACACTTGGACTAGCATTGGGAGTCAATGAATTACTCAAAATCATCATAAAGGCCGCGTCCTCTCGTCATACCCGACATAAAGCATAAATAAAAGGTTTCAGAAATGAAAAATGAACATGAAAAGTGTGTACAAGTGAGTGTGACCCAAGTGAAGCGTGTTGTGTGTTTGGGAAGAGAGCCTAAAATGACATCACAAACCAGATTGGGTAGGCTCTGCAAAAGGAATCAGACTAACTTCGGATGCGACAAGGCTCGAACGAGGGGGCATCTCCTTAATTTTGAAATCTTCCCTCATAAGCATGTTGAAATCGGCATAAACATCGCTCAAATCTCCATACTCCGCGCCAGCATCTTTACTCGGAGAATCCTGACATCCCCTGTTTTTAGGGCATTGTCTTTATCACTCGTGTCTGGAAGAGGTGAGCTCGGAATAACGAGACTCATTCCCGGAGTCTCATCGCAAGATTCAGAACCTCCATCATCGGATTCTGCATAGAAGTCATCGCTAGAAGTGGACTCATCCCTACTACTCCCAATTTCTCCCTCCTCCTTTTCTAAGTCCTTTGCGGCTTTGCCTTCCCTCTGTTTGAACTCTTCTTCTCCTTCTTCTGAAATCAAAGACATTCTGGCCGAGCGACTAACTCCGATCGCAGCATCATCTCTTCCATCACGAGCCTCCTCGGCTGATTCTCCGGACAAGCCCTCTCTCTTTTGAGAAGCGCCTTCTTCGGAGCCGTGAGAAGAGAAAGTGGATCACGTGCGAACCCTGGATCGAGAAGGAGAGGGGACTTCAACTGGAATGGTGGATCTCCATGGATGCAATAATCCATATTGGAGCAAGTTCTCGTCAGTTAGCAGGACTTTAACGGATCTTTCCTCGACATCGATAGCCTTCAGGGTTAGAAAAACTTCATCGAGAGACGAGTCCCTATTCGGCCTCAGGATAACTATAAGAAATATTCGACCTGTTAGAAACTCCTTAGTGACACGTCGGAACCCAGTAAGTAAGGAAAATAACTTACGTCCCGTTGTTCACAGACAATTAAACCCCTCGGGGAATCTGATGAAGAGATACTGGGTCTTGAACTGGGATAAGTTGGTCTGCAGTCATAATACGATTTTTCAATTCCTTTGAGCTTCAACTATGACTAAGGACGAACACTCATCTCTCCTCTTGAATGAAAGAAACTATCGCAACTCGTCAAAGCTCGGAGCCCGATTGAATGTTCGCATGAAAAGGACGTGCAAACAGGTTAAGATGGCATAACCATTGGGATGAATCTGGATTGGGGCAATGCCTAAATTCAAGAGAGTCTCATGCAGTAAGTCGTTAAAAGGGGGCACAGCTCCGTTCAGACACATATACCGATGACAGGCAGTATACCCCGGAGGAGGCATGTGAGAAAACTCGTTCTTCTCTAGAAGGCATACGTCTTCCTCTGGTATGACATATTGCACACAAATATTGTGTAGGACCTTAGCGGAAACCACAGAAGAAGCTCTCTCTGGCAGGTTGAGAAGAACTCTAAAATTGGGGTGAGTTCGATCCAAGACCGGACCTACTGGAACCAATTGGCCATATTCAGCCTGTGAGGTGGAAGGAGAAAGGGAAACAGATGACAGATCGGCTTTTGAGAGCGTCAGGCTTCCTCCGCTTGACTTACGGTGCAAAGTTGGATACTTCATTCTAAACAATAGAACCCGCATCCAAAATGGTCGGGTAATTCTATTCTAAACTAATAGCTTCCCTACAATACTTGAATTCCGGAGAGACGTTGATTTATGCCGACACATCAGATTTTAATTATGTACCGGGGCAAGTGCAGCATGCTGTCTATAGGGAGTGGGCTTGGTGTCCGAAACACTACAATCGCTCTATCCCGTGTAGATAGTTTGCTCACAGCAGAAAAAGAAAAGGATTTCCCGTATGGTCTCCTTTGTTTTTTTACTCCTCTACACTTACCCATTATCGATCAACGATCGATAACAGATCCATTGTCCGAAGCGATGTGGAAGATTCTTTTCAATACAGGGACACCGAGCGTGCAAAAAGCAAGAAAGATAAGTCCAAATTCTTCGAAAGAGCCAGGACCAATTCGCGATGTGTCGTGCAATATCATCTATGGAACTTGGCACAAGTCAATTCCGGCTCAATAAACGAAGGTAGCAAAATGTGTCAAGCACTGGGCAAGGCCCGAATGTGGTTCCGGGTTAACTCAAGACTCGATTTACTATCTTCCTCCATTAAGCTGCAATCAACTCAAACTCCTCATGACAAACATCACTAATGCAACCTCGCCATTAAATCATTAAATGAATGTTGCAATTAGCGAACCCACCTCGGATTGAACACTAACACGGAATTGGTCGAAGACTTAGGATCAATGAACCAAGGATAGGCCGGCGGCGATCTAAGGATATGTCGGCAATGATCCAAAGCAAAGACAACACTAGTGTTTTTGGTCAGCGACGATGCTCCGGCGTTGGCAACGAAGAAGGAATCATGGCGAAGGACAAGATTGAATTTCTGAAAAATAATGGATCGAATCAAGCAAGCCTAGGTCGAATTTCCTGTAAAAAGTTGGATTGAATCGCTGCAAGAGGCTCAGATCGCACGAAGGAAAGCTCGGGTCGTAGGAAAGTGATGAGATAGGTCCGCTCAACTGCATAAATAGGAAACAAAAAACACGAAAAAAACACTAAGTACTCGGGTCGCTAGCGATCCATCATCTATGGATCGCCAGCGATCCATAGGATTGCACATCTGCGACCTTAAACTTGCACTGTGACATCTACCTACTATTTCAAGGTATACCGAGAAGCTACAGAGAGAAATTTGATCTGTTATGACAAGCAGTAGTGTTCGAGATCGAAACTAAGCAAGCATTAACGTAGCCCGGTTTACATTCGCAAGACTCTAACACGATTACTTGGGATTAAACAAGCACGGACTAAAATCAATAACTTCCAGAGCATGCCTTGTCTCCAACGAAGACGTACTCTGGGGGCAAATGTTATTTGGGTTTTTAACCCAGAAGGATCCAAGATAAGACGAAACAACTTGATGGAGTCAGAATGGCTAAGAAATCAACTAAAAGTGGCTAAACCAACAAGTTAAAGAGAGCCAAGTCATATTACAAAAGCAACGACCGAGTTTAACTAAACCAAGAGACAAGCATCCACCCAGTTCAATCAGCAGCTAAATACAACTAGCAAGAAAATCGTCATAAAAACAAAGCAACGTACGATGAGACTGCACGAACAATGTCGCCACAAGACAACAAAAGCATTCCAGACATCAAAGTCCAGAAATAATCTAAGTGTATGGATCGCTGGCGATCCATGTTCTATGGATCGCCAACGATCCATACGTCTTCACTGGTTCACTATGGCACATGGGGAGCAAAGAAAGATTAAAGGAAAAAGTGCAAAAAAATATGTTAAGTGTATGAATCGCTAGCAATCCATACACCATGGATCGCCAGCGATCCATATGAAACCATGGAATACCTGCGACCTTGCATAGTGAAGCAGAGGAAAAAAGGAGTTAAGTAGTTAGCTCGCACTCGAGCTAATTCTATGGATCGCTAGCGATCCATGGTTTTGTCTCGAGTCGCGTGCTAAGCTTTGTTGCATCTTCCTGTGTTCATCTGCAAGTAGTTAGCGAACAGGCCTGGCCTAGAAGCTCTCCGATCTCTATAAATACCACCCTACCTGCAACATAAAGGGGATCTTCTTCGGACTGGTTGTTGAAGCTATCCTGGAAACTTTCTTCACTCTTCACCTTCCTCACAACAATCTGATTCTCCAGTAGATTCCAACCTTGGAGATTCAATCTAGCTAAGGACAATCAAAAGCCTTATAATCAAATACTTCTTGTAACAGCAATCAGTCTATAATAGAAAATATAAAGTGGACGTAGGTTTCATTAACAGCCGAACCACTATAAAAATCTTCTTGTCTTCTTCATTTTTCGGCACTTTTCTGCATTTATTGTTTATATTATTGCTCTGTGAGAACAGGGCTGGTGCTTTCCTACTCAAACCAGGGTGTTGATCCAATATTTGGGTTAACACCTTGTTAACTCTAATACGAAAAGGTAAGAGTGTTACAACTTCAAACTTACAAAATTACAATAATATAGAATTTTCCATTTGTCATCCTTGTTGGAATGACCATGAATCTCTAACTCTTCCTTCTCCCCCGCACCATACATATTGAAAACACAAAGTACAAAACTTATTTTCAAGCCAAATACTACCTTAACCATTCAAAATAGAGGGATTTTTGGATGAAAAAAATTAAGTGAAACATAAAATCTTCAATGAAGTATTCTTCTGCCTCAATTCCTTATTTTATCCAAAAAAATTCTCTCATCATTAATATTTTAAAATTGTTTTGAATATGGTCTCAATTATTATACAAACCTTAAAATTGGTTGGAATATTCATGCACATGATAAGTCGTAATATGTAACATAGAATGGCATGTAAAAATTTCAATCGACCCTACAGTAGGGTAAGTGTTTATGTTAGTCTTATGTGGTGTCTTACTCACGATCAAAGGTGTTAGTAAACCAACGAATTCCAATGTTTTTCCTAATGGGAACAGGTATGATATACATTATTACATCTTCTTTCAAAATGTTGTTGGAAGTATAGATGAAACACATATTCACACTAAGGTTCCACAAGATAAACTAGCAGCTTTTACAGGTGGAAATAAATTTTCAATCCAAAATATTCCAATATTATTAATTTTGATTGGACATTAAGTTTCATAATGGCTTATTGGAAAGGCTCTGCCCATGATGATAGACTACTAAATCGTGTAATTAAATAAGTTAAAATTTTTCGACATCCTTCCACCGTCAAATATCATCTTTTAAATTCATGTTACAATATTAGAAATGATATTATTATTGACACTCCATTTTTGGATATGAAGGGGTCAAATTTTATTTGCACTTCACACAAAATTAAATTGCTATGAGGGGTACACATCCTATTAACAAAACATATATTTTTACCTCTTTTGCCCTTAGTTAGGACATCAAAACCTTAAATACTTTCATCTACTCTCTCTCCTTCTCCTTCATTTTTAAAAAAGAAAATAATGGTAAGAACAAAGAATTCATATCGATCTTCACAATTAGATTCAAACTTTACTGAGAAGGTGATGAAAATGGAATTTCTTAACCCAATTTATTATGCATTTTTTAACAGTGGTAAAAATTAGGGTTTAAAGTTGCTGTGTTGAATGCTTCCTTGAGTAAGATTCAAACTTGTTTCTCATTTTTATTTGCAAGTCCATCTAGAGGTGGGTTTGAATTATCCATTATTTGATTAATGATTTTGGATTAAATGTCATGATTATGAGAAAATTAAGATAAATAAAAGAAAGGGCAATCATGTCGGTTTGATTGTAATTTTATGAGGGGGCTAGTTTGATTAGTATCCCTGTAGTAAAATTACTTTTTGAAATAAAATGGCCTACTCATATCCAAAACTGGAGTGTCAATAACAATACCTATTAGAAATGGTTATTTACCACCTTATCGCAACGAACGCTATCATGTTCTAGATGTCCATCAAATTCTTAATGTTCCAAAGTTACTTAATGAGATCTTCAACTTTTACCACTCAAGTTTGATTATGGTTGTCGAAAGAACATTTGGAATTTGGATAAAAAGTCAATATTTACGAAACATATCAATATATAGGTTTAAAAAACAAGTAAATTTTGTCGCGGCTTATGATATTTGCAATTTTATATAAAAATACAACAACTGAAATCTGGATTATGAAAAAAATATCAATGCAGACATTCCACATAATTTAGCCAAAAATAGAGTAAATGGGATCGACAAATGCATAGTGGTACAAGCTTAACGAATGCACAACAAACTATTGTCACACACAATGAGATTATAAATGCTTTGCTTGTTGCATGATGACGTTAAACGATATTTGTATTTAAATTAATTAGATTTTTGTTTTGATTGGATTTTCAACTTTGATATATATGAAATAATTATTAAATACATTTAACTAATAACAACAAATTAAACTAATAAATTACGTAATTTTCTTACATTCTAACCCACCTTTACATAAACCTAACCAAACACTTTTCCGTGAGCCCCAATAAAGCAACTCTAGTGGCCAACCTTTAGATCTTGTCAGCCTTTTCTCCAGGAATGCACCATAAGTACTTCTAAAGTGTAATAAAACTAAACTTAAAATAAAGTCATTAGTGTTATTATTAAAGTACTACCAATAACACCTTAAAATACTCTTTCTAAAACCAAGCTATTAATAAAATTCAATTATCTATAGTGCTTCTCACTATTACAATGCCTTCCAAGGGATACCATCATACTTACTATTTGTTTGAACCAAGGAGTAGTTATCAAACGTTTCATATTCTCTCAAACATCAAACTTTAATTTTTAAATCCCTTTCTTTAAATTAAATAGAACCCATGAATGATGATTTGTGGTAATCTTGAAAATCGAATTTTTTAATATTTGAATATACTTCAATCTCAATTGTATAGATGGAGAGATCGATTATGTTATTTATCTAAAATGATTTTTGTTATACCTTATTTTTTCATTGATGAAAAATCAAGTTATAAATGCCGAAAACTGGTTTGACGACTTATACAATGTTTAGAGACACTTATTTCAATGTTTGGTTAAAGACAACTCTCGAAAAAGTTTGAAAATAACGAAAAATACAAGTTATACCAAACTCGGACCGAGTGCTCGAAGTAGGCCCTGGACCACTCAATAATCAACCAGAAGTCGACTTCATAGCAACACTTCTAAGCAAAGTGTAGCTCGACTCGGTTTGACTTTGAAGTAGACTTTGAGGTTTCATGTTTTAGTTCCAGCTTGAGCACTATGGACCAAGAGTGTTAGGGCATGTAGAGGTCTTATTTAAGTAGTCTAGATGGGTAGAGATCGAGTTGTAGTGGTGCAAAGAGATTCAGGTCGAATTTGAGCCTTAATTGAAAAGTTGGGTCAAATTTGAGCCCTTCGCTTTTAAATATGGAAATAAATCAATATTTCAAACTTTAGAACATGCTCTATGAGACTAAGACTTAGATGATAATTTTATGAAGAAAGGACTTTACTTCAAATCTTCTCCCATCTACACAATCTTGAAACAAGAAAATATTCTAAAGGAGATTCTTAAAGACTTTTTTAGAATTTAGGATGGTCCACTAATCATTTTGCTTCAAGGATAAAAACATTCAAATTTCGATTTGTGCTTGAGTGTCCTGAAATCCGCAGGTTAACTTAGATGACTACTTCCTATTTTCCTTGAAGTCTTCATGAAATAAACATAATGAAAGGCTCAAAAGTTAAATATGTGCACATCTTTGCTTACGTGGCTCGCAATTGAATTAAAATATGTGTGTGCGCGTGCGTGTGTGTGTATTACATGCTGATAAGGCAAAGTAGCATGTGAATGAGAAAATAAATATATATGTCACATGCTAGAAAAAATGAATGCATGAAGGAATTTAATTAACGCGAAGGCTATGTCCAAAATGGCCCATGAGAGCAACCTAATACTGTTATGAACAAATGAAATATATATAGCAACTTAAACTTGAAGAGTGGTGTGTGTATAAAATGCAAAAGTAGGAAATTTGTCTCAGCATACACGTGAGTTGATGTAAGCACGTCGCATGAATTTGATGTAAGAAAGAAAAATGTGTCCATTTAAATGCACGCAAAAATATACATTGAAACGAAAGTGAAAATAATTTTTAAAAATTAAAAAACTTCAACTCCAATCAAACAAACAGTGCATTTCATTTTTACAATATATTGGTATCAATTTTGTAACAAATAACCATGAAAATAATTTCTAAAATTACAAAGCATCAACTCCAGTCAAACAGACATTATGTATCATTTTTGCAATATATTGGTATCAGTTTTGTTGCGAATGATAGTGAAAACAATTTCTAAAATTAATAAGCATCAACTCCAATTAAACAGATGGTTGGTTTCATTTTTGCAATACTTTGGTATCGGTTTTGTTATGCATGACAGTGAAAACAATTTTTATAGTTAAAAAGCATCAAATCCAATCATATAGATAACGGGTTTCATTTTTGCAATATATTGGTATCAGTTTATATGTGTGATGGTGAAAACAATTTCTAAAATTAAAGCATCGACTCTAATCAAACAGACAGTGGATACATTTTTGCAATATATTGGTATCAGTTTTGTTACGTATGACTGTGAAGACAATTTCTAAAATTAAAAAGCATCAACTCAAATCAAACAGACAATGAGTATCATTTTTGGAATATGTTGGTATCAGTTTTGATATGTATGACAGCGAAAACAATTTCTAAAATTAAAAAGCATCAACTATAATAAAACAGACAATGGGCATCATTTTTGCAATATATTGGTATCAGGTTTGTTATGTATCACGGTGAAAACAATTTTTAAAATTAAAAAGCATCAACTTCAATCAAACAGACAGTGGGTATCATTTTTGCAATATACCGGTATCGTTTTTGTTACAAATGACAGTGAAAATAATTTCTAAAATTACAATCAAACAGACAGTGGGTATCATTTTTGCAATACTTTAGTATCAATTTTGTTATGTATGATCGTGAAAAAAATTTCTAAAATTAAAAGCATCAATTTCAATCAAATAAATAGTGGGTTCCATTTTTGCAATATATTGGTATCAGTTTTGATATATATGATAATGAAATATAATTTCTAAAATTAAAAAGCATCAACTCCAATCAAACAGACAAAGGGTATCATTTTTGCGATATATTGATATCGGTTTTGTTATGTATGACAATGAAAATAATTTTCAAAATTACAAAACATCAACTCCAACCAAATAGACAATGAATATCATTTTTGCAATATATTCGTAACAGTTTTGTTATGTATAGTTTTGTTATGTATGACGTGAAAATATTAGCAACATTAGTAAGCTACTTGTTATTATAAATATGCAAACTCATTATGGGTTGCACTTCCAATGTGAAAATGCTCAAGTGAAATTTGACTAAAGGAGAAAATAAAATAAAATAATAAGTACATATAATTCACAATATGTATATGTATTGAATGACTTATGTAACTATATATGTAAATGTTGACTGTGAAATAGAAAGACAGCAAAACCAAAACATGGTAAAGGCTAATTGTACATGTGAAAATGAATTATGGAAACATGCAAACACAATAACATGTTAATAAATGGGATAAGGAAAGGAAGCACATAGAAATTATACACATGAAACAAACACAATAAAAGGCTTTCTATTTCATAAGCACACGTGAAAATGAAATTATACTCATCAACACTAGAAAGATTACGAAACCCAACAACGTAGCCTTCATTTTGCTTTTGATTTTATATGAGAAGATGCTGCGAAAGAGCGAGTTTTCTTCGATTCCTTTTCTTTTCATAATGATTTGAAGTACCAAGGAGGCGGTATTTATTTACATAATGGTTTGGTTGGATGGAGCATTCTGGAGGGGGCTTGAATACAAGACCTAAGCTTAGCCGGGTTCTAGTAATTTGGAAGAGGACGGAATAGAAAAGTTTGAAATTGAATGGAGAAGAAGGTAAGGAAATAGAAAATTTTATTTTCAGATAGAAGGAATGATTTATCTCGTAAGCGGGCTCCGCCGTGTAACAAAAATAATTGGTTTGCGTATCAGTGCTTTACTATATCTTTTTCCAATTTTTGAATAATGTGTTGGCTTTAGAAATGTAATAATGGAGACTAGGGTTATAACTGCCTGTACCATTTCCATGTCATTTGCATTCCCACCCACTTTGCTCTTTTCCATCTCTTCTCTATTCGCACCGATCCCTTTAGTCTAATCTTTCTTTCCACTTTGATTTTTCCTTCGTCGTTATTTCCATTTAGGGCCATATTTATTCATCTCATCCATATTGCAATCGTAGCGAACATAGTTAGTTGTTACTTGTTAGCATAGAAGTCATCATCAAATGCTAAAATACAGTGAGCATCAACAAATAATCCAAAGGCTTTATCATCAATCCATCTCCTAAAACAAAACAATAATTACCGAGGCCATAGCAAGTTTCATCTTAATATGGGTAATCGCCAAACTCAAGTGTACATCCTACTCAAGATAAAGGCTTTTAACTCACCTTAGTATGGCACACATCACTGACTTTGGCCAAGAAATCGAGGTCATGTTCCAACCACAATGAAGTCTTCAAAGATCGTGTCTTTATAGAAGGTGGAAGCTCAAAGTTTTTGAATGATTCGACATCTTTAGGCATTGACAAGTAGAAGCATCGATCTCTAGGAACTGTACATCTTAGGCACACCGACGCATCAGAGTCATAATCTTCATTTTTCACCACCACCACAAAATATTACCAGATCCAAGTTAGAGCAGTATTTCTCAAAGCAGTCCTTATAGGCGTAGGCATCTTCAGATCTCAACGACGAACATAGCTCATGTTTCTCGGTTTTCAACTCCAACTTCTTCACCGCTTCTGTAGAGATAATATTATCACAACTTCCAGCATCAATAACAAATTTACAAACTCTTCCCAGAATAGTGCATGTAGATTGAAAGATATTGTTTCTCAACCAACTACTTTCCTCCTCTTGCTTCGGTGTTAAACAACTTCTCCTCATCATCAATGCATACCCGTCATCTCCCGACAGTAAGTCTTCCTCCTCAACTGGCAAAGAATTAGAGCATTCAGCTTCTTCATCCTCATCCTCAACCTCAGCAATCATTGCTCTCTTCTTTGGCTTTGGACACTCATTGCTTTTATGACCCAACTCCTGACAGTTGTAACATTTGAAACCGTTGTTAACCTTTGCTTTCTCAACCTCCTTCACCACGGGTTTACTGATAGGTTTAGACATATTAGAACTTCCACCAACACCCTTCACTTGATTATTGGAATTCGTAAACACTCCACCTCCTCGTCGTCCCTGCTTCTCCCAAGCCAACGCTTTCTGATGTGCTTCCGCCACAGATCTTGGATCGAACATATTAACCATATCCTGAATCTGCATTCTCAATCCCCCAATGAATCTAGATGTCAGCTGCTCTTCCATCTCCATAATGTCATTCCTCGCAATAAGCTGGTAAAACTCATCCGCGTAATCATTAACAGTCTTTGTGCCCTGCCTCAAGTTCTGCAAACGTTGATACATCAGAGATTGATAATTGTAAGGTAAGAACGTTGCTTTCATCAATTTCTTCATCTTCTCCCAAGATTCAACTTTTGACTTCCCCATTCGTTCACGTGTAAGTTTAGTTTGCTGCCACCATGCCAAAGCTCGACCCCTCAACCTTGTAGCAACCAACTTCACTCTACGACGTTCTGGAACTTCTTTGAAATCAAAAATTTCTTCAACATTAGCCATCCAATCCAAAAACTCTTCGGCTTGCATACCACCTTTGAATTCAGGAATTTCAGTTTTCATCCCCGATTCCCACTTGTGATCGTACTCCGATTGATTCCTTCCTCGTCCACGTCCTCGTCCATGAACACTACCACCATCATACTCTTCTTCTCCATCCGATGTATATCGATGTCGATCCTGACCACCAACATCTCTACCACCACCATTCCTTCCATCAACATTCCTACGATCCACATTCCTCCGATCTCGATCAGTCACATTTCTATCACGCCCTTGATCATCAACATTTCTATCACAATCTCGATCCACGCTTCTATGATCACTATCAACACTTCTCTACCGATTAGAATGTGGTGAAATTCTACTTCTTCCATGGCTCGATTCAGGTGAAACCCTTCTCTGATTTTGACTCATTTCCAACATCATCCTCTCTAATCGACCAATCCCTTCCGTAAGCTTCTCGTTGAAATTCTCGTTAATTCTTTGCTCCATCTCATCGGCTTCTTCTCTTCCGTATAAAGCATTAATATTGCGATGACGTTGAACTCGTCTTGGCGACATGATTGAATACTTCACAAACACTTCAACAAATTCACACTTCAAGTTTTCAAACGCCTTTCGAACTGTGATCCAAAATGAAATGGATCGAAAACTCCAACTTTGTTGCAAAGTATGATGAACACGATGAACACAACTTCAACACTTCAAATTCTCGGCTCCAAGACTCGATTTAGCTATGATTGGCTAAAACAAGCTCTGATACCAAACTGACGCAACGGATAATTCAAAACGATCTTCAATCGACGTAAATAGCAATCTGTGGATTGATGGATACTGAAATGCCCGAATTCGTTGATCCGAAGATACCGAACTCTAGCTATCTCTGACTCGTTGATCCGAAGATACCGGGAAAGAGATCTACGATTCTTCGACGTTGATCTTGCGCACAAGATACCGTGAATCGGCTTCAACAAACGATGATTCGAGCGCACTCGAATGACGTAAGTGGAGATAGGAGATACACTCGACTACCAATTGAAATTGAAAGCACAAAGCTAACAAAAGAGAATTTTATTCAATTTTCAACAATCCTTTACAAATGACACAACTCGCCTATTTATAGGCTACAACACGCAAAAGCAGAAAAAAATACAACTCCTAAGTCGACAACCGACTTAACAACATCTGACGACCTAGAGAAACAGAAGTCCTCCGACTTAAAGAAATTCACGCGACTTAACATCTTTGATTCGCGACTTATCAGAATCTCCTCACGAGTTATCATCTTCGCTTCCGACTTATCAAGTCTCGCGAGTTAAGGTAGTTTGTTCGCGACCTTCAGTCATGCGGTGATTTATCTGGCAATGATTCAAGGTTAGGTCGAAGATAGTTTTCGGTTGGTGGTTGGGGATTGGGAGCAATCGGGGTTAAGTCGTGGAATTGGCGATGAGTCGTAGGTTGTAATGGAGATTGGAGATAGGTCGGAACATGTCTGCGAGCTACCGTTAGGTCGGCGATTAACTGCAAGCTACCGTTAGGTCGGCGATTGTTGGGTGGTGCCAGTGACAAGAGTTTAGGTCGTAAATCGTCACCGACATAGGGCGTAGGTCGTAAGTCGTCACTGACATAGAGATTAGGTCGGAATTTGTGGTTTAGGTCGTCTACGACCTTGGGTAGGTCGGCAAGTGGATTGGTAGGTCTACGGCTTTGGTTAGGTCGGCAATTGAATTGGAGCTTGCTAGTTTGCGGTGAAGTGTTAGGTCGGAAGCTGTAGCTGAGGTCGTAGGTCGGTAGGGAAGTTGGAGATAGGTCGTAGGTCGCGGTTGAGGTGGGAGTTAGGTCGGAGCTTCTGGTCTTCGATCCTAGGTATGCTGCTTCATCAACAAGGCTGAGGAGTGTGGCTTCGTGGGTTATCAGTTTACATGTCGTTCGCTTGGTATGAGCTTGTGAATTTAGTTGACATTCTTATTTTGTTATCTGGTTTGATTTGCAAATGCATTGGCTTGCGTTACTCTTGTTTGAAGCCTCTACCTCTTGCGTGTTTGTATGGTAGATTTTTGGAACTTCACAGCGACAACTGTGCTACTCTTAGTGTCAGTGTTAGGATGATCTTCTCATGTTTGGTCCATTGATGGTTCTCTGTAATGATTTTCTGAGTTATGATATCTTGGTTGTTCGGTTGTTGACGCATGTTTGCATCTTTATTTTTTTTTTTACTAGTAGTGGTTGTGTAATTTGTGTGTGGGTGATGTGCTGTTGTGGCATTGGTCATGTAGAAATAGAGGTGCTTTAGCCTCACTCTTGTTTTTACTGTTATATAAAAAGCAGATGGGTCACTTGAAAATATCGGGTTGCCTAGGGCAAAAAAACAGACATCCCCTTCATAAAATGTTGTAAAAGAATACAAAAATGTTGATTTACAATGAAGTATATAATAAGAAGAAAAAGTAGATGTAGGTTTCATTAACAACTAAACGACTATAAAATCCTCCATCTCTCTTTTATTTCTACGTTTTCCCTTATTTCTATGGTTGAATTTGTTGAAACCGGACCAGTCGGAAACGGCTTTAATATGTAGGTTTTTAAAAAAAATCCTATTTTAGCTCATATTGGGCAATGATGTCTGAAGGTACTTATTAAATCCAATCTAATTAATTTAAATAAAATTATATTTTATTTATTTTTTCTGATTTATATATTTAATGAATTTGTTTAAAAATATTTTATATAGTTTATAAATATATCAATATATGCTCATATGTATATAACGTGCACGTGTAACATAACATGGGTTTGCATAGTTAATGTATACGTACTATTATCCCGCCTTTTGACAAGGCCGTGATATAATCGACTTGACTAGAAAAGGATGGTTACCAGTCATGAGAGTCAACTGTATACAATACTGTGGACGATGGTTGAGCAGATCTGGACCGGGACCCAATCGAGGTGCAATTAGTATAAAGTAATAGACATAGCCCCATGAAGCTACATTTCAAATTTCGAGTCAATCGGAAGTCGTATGCTCGAGTTATGGACAAAGTAAGGATTTATATGGGTCAATCGGGAACGATCCATAAAAAAACACAAATCAGCGAAGATCGATCGATATCTCAAAATCCACAAAGCCAATACACTTGAAACTTTCAAAGCATCAATATATTGAAGAGTGGAGCCCACAAGAATGATCGCAGGATATAACTTACCAAATTACATTTTCATCGATCGTTCACTACCGATCGTTCTAAAACGTTGAGTCACGACTACCGATCGTTATGGTGGGTCCTTATAGACCTGGAGAGCCTTCTATCGAAATCTTAGTAAAATATCTCATCATCTCACCCTATAAATATAAGCCTTTTGGTTCATTTTCAGAATCTTTACGCTGCTTGTTACTCTAGACTCCATTGTAATCAAGTGCTAGCTTTGTTCTACTGTTGTAATCAGATTCATAAGAGAGTAATAAAATATAATCTTCAAAGTGGATGTAGGCACACAATGCCGAACCACTATAAACCTCTGTATCTTTGATTACCACTTATTCTCTGTTGCTTACTTATTCATTCACTCAGTTTAATTTTACTTTTCTTCATTTAATTCTCTACAAAAACTATTCTTGGGTGTTTGTAACCATTTTTTGTGCAAACATTTTGGTACTTTCACTAAGAAACTTGATTCTCAAATTATTGGGATCCCTTTATTAATACTAGATTACATAAATCATTCGAAGGAGATCCATAGTTATCTTTAGAAAGTTTGCTCATTCTCCTTAGATTTGCAAAAAATTTAAGCAAAACTATCAACAGTGATGAGGAACACTAGATCTACTTCTCAGAATGTGGAAGGAAACGAGAACATTAGTATCCAGCAAGGAGGCCCAAGCAGTCAATCAATGGATGTAAATGCTGAAGCAGTTGAAGTCGAGAACCCAACTAATTCTATTACAAGAGCTAAATTCCAGAATCTGATGAGAGAGCTAATGGCTAGCCGTCGATAATTAAACCAGCAGACTCGGACCAATATCAACCTAATGAACCAACTCAGTCAGCAACAGGGAGGAAAAGCTAGGAGGGACCCTACCCCTTACTCGGCATCAGAGAGTTCTAGTTCATCGGATGAGTATCACAGACATAGGCGCTGTAGAATAGACGGATATCATGTAGAAACTTTGGGGCGTCAACAGGCAGACCATCGTGGTGTGTTAGGAACGATCGACGCCGATCCCTTCTCCAGAGAAGGAAACTTAACCTATGCATGCTGGGATTTAAACTGGAGCTATTGCTGCCTATTTGGATGATGGAGTTCAATTACATGTTGACCAAGCGCTTCCCCAGAATGACGATGAAGTGAATTTACGAGATACACACCGGGAAGATGTTGAACCAAGAAGGCATAGAATGACCCGTAGACATTGACCAGACCATTCATGTGAGGTGGAACACGACCACCGCTTGGCACCAACTATCCAAACGCCGGACTTGTCGGCTTAGGTCGGAGAGTTAGTGAGAGAAAGCCAAGGCTTAACCAATGATGACTGGAGAATCTTGAAAAGCCATACCCCATTCACTGTTAATGTCCTGATGTAGAGTATCCGAGGAGGTTCAACATGCCATCGATGTCCGCTTACAAGGGAAAAACCGACCCCAGGCAGCACATCATGAGATATGAATGACTAATGTATTCCTCATGAGCAGATGATGCAACCAAGTGTAGATGTTTCCCCATAACTCTCTCTGAAATAACAACAATGTGGTTAACAAGGCTATCCCATGGTCGATTTCTAGATTTGATGATTTGACAACAAGGTTTGTGGAGCAGTTCCGAATGCATGCAACTCCCCCCAAGGATGTAATGTCCCTGTCCAGCGTAATCTAGGCTCCAGGAGAATCGTTGAAAGATTGTTTGGAGAGATTTCATACATCTGTTACAGAATCAGTAATCCGAATGACCATGCAATATTGATGGCAGTGACAAGAGGGATTGATCCACAATCTGGTTTTGGCGATTGGTTGGCTGGCAAACCACCCGCAATGTTGGAACGCTTTTATGCAAAAGCGGCTCGGTATTTTAGGAAGGAGGAAGCTAGATCCTCCAGGAAGAAGAATGTTGTAGGAACGAATGGAGAGAAAGTATAGATCAATATTGCTGTAAAGCAATCCGATGAAAGCTCTGGAAAAGCTCAACTGGATGTCCAGAACAAACCAAATCGACAATAGAAAGGCGGAGATAGGACCTGAGAATGAAAGAGGGATTCTGGAAGAGGGAAGCCTAGGATTTCGATGTACAATACTTACACGCCACTGAATATGTCCTTGGAGAATGTCTATTTGTCTACATGCAATACCATGCAGTACATGAAGCCGTCTGCAAAAGAATCAGTAGAGAAACGGAAACAAACCGGAAAATATTGTCGGTTTCACGAATGCTATGGGTATAACACAAATGAATGCAGGCATTTCTAGGATATTATCGAAAAGATGATTCGAGAAAGGAAGTTACAGCAGTTTGTGAAAAACCCACAGGATGGTGGGTAGAGGACATCTGACCCCAACCGAGGACAAGCACTGCACAGGGTTGAAGAGTCTGCGTGGACTGGTGTAAGATTGCTGATCAATATAATAGTCGGAGGACCACATCCGGCTGATAAAAGTTGGCATGAGATGGAGCGCTATGCTAGCGCGATTAAGCATATGGATTTTGAATGTTGTTCAAATACGGAGGATGGAGCTTCGGCAAAATAACAACTTGCAATGGCAGATGATATCGTGTTTATAGATAAAGATGTAGACAAGATGGAGGCTCCAATGATCAACCCAATGGTCATTTCAGCCATGATCGGCCCTGCTTTTGTGAGAAGGATATTGGTTGACTGTGGAAGTTCTGTAAACATAAGTTTCAAAAAAGCTTATGATCATATGAGGATGGAAGCCAAGGTCTTGAAACCGTCTAAAGCTCGCATTCATGGCTTTAATGGTGCTACAACTGAAGTTGTCGGTTACATTGAATTACCTATAGAGTTGGGAAAAGGTGACCGTAAGAGAGTGTGTATTCTGTCTTTTTTTGTTTTGGATGTCGTCTCCCCATACAATGCTTTTTTGGGTCGACCTGCTCTAGCTGAGTTCTGGGCAGCTCTTACCCTATGTATTTGACTTTGAACTTCCTGACAGATAATGGTGTTGGAGTTGTTCGTGGTGATCAGGCGACTGGACGTGCCTGTTATGTAGCTGAGTTGAGGGATGCTCAACGGAGGGAGAAAGGTAAGGGTGTGGACAAGTCAGTCTGCATCCAAGCCATTAAAGATTGACAACTAGGGCCTAAGCCATGGCTCGGGCGCCACAGTCGGTTCTATGGAGATATATATCCAAGAGATAATGAAAAGGAGCCCAAAGAGACCAAGGCTGCACTAGCTGAGCTGACGATTGACATTACAGTTAGCCACGACGAACCGTTATGGGTTCTAAAGATCAGAACATAGCTCAACCCCCCAATGATGAAAGAACTTGCAAGATTTCTCTAAGCGAACTTTCGCTTGGACTCACTCTGACATATATGGGATCTCGCCTGCCATTGCGAGCCATGCATTGAATATCGACCCGAGGTATGTCTCGATGAAATAAAAAGGACGTGGCATGGATACGGAGAGATCTGCCGCTCTTAAAGAGGAGGTGGATAGACTCAAAGACAATGGATTTATTCGCGATGCCCTCTACCCTAAATGGGTGTCTAATCCTGTACTTGTGAGAAAGGCAAACGAGAAATGGAGAACATGCGTTGACTACTCGGATTTGAACAAGGAATGCCCAAAAAATAGTTTTCCCCTTCCAAGGATCGACCAGTTGGTGGACTCAACCACGGGACATGGATTGCTATCTTTCATAGATGCGTACTCAGGATATAACCAGATCCCGATGCACATTCCCGATCAAGAATACGCCAGTTTCATTATCGATGTTGGATTGTATTGCTATGTGGTGATGCCGTTTGGACTAAAAAATGCAGGAGCGACCTACCAGTGCCTAGTTAATAGAATGTTTAAACATCAGATCAGAAAAACAATGGAGGTATATGTGGATGATATGCTCGTGAAGTCACGATGGTCAAGCGACCACATTAGAGAGCTGGCAGAAATGTTCGACATCCTCCGACATTACAAGATGAAGGTTAGGCGTTGCATCAAGGAAGTTCTTGGGTTTTATCGTTAACACCCGTGGAATCGAAGCTAATCCCGAGAAGATCCAAGCTATTCGCAATATCCAAGTGCCAAAGACTATCAAACAAGTACAGAGCCTGAATGAGAAGGTCATTGCCTTAAGCCGATTCATTTCTAGAGCTACCGATAAATGCATTCCTTTCTTTGACTTGATTAGGAGAGGAAAAAGGAAATTCGAATGGACAAAGGATTGTAAAGACGCATTTCAAGCTTTGGTGAACCCCTTGGAGAGGCCTCTCATCTTATCAAAGCCAGTGGATCTGTTATCCCGCCTTTTGGCAAAGCCGTGACACCAAGAGCCTGACTAGAGACCAAAGACAGTTCGTCTAGAAAATCAGTTATACACAAGCTCACAACAGATATCGACAAATTTTGTCCGAGTCCGAATCGAGCTAAAATTGGTATGACATGACAAGCTAAGCTATGGAAGTCAACGTTCCAAATCTCAAGTCAATCCGAGTTCGTTTGCTCAAGTTATGAACGATACAAAATTGGATGAAAACCAACCACTAGTCGAATCGCTCCGCTTCAAGCCATACTTCGACTCGCTCAGTTCGACTCGCTTCGCCTCCATCAGAAGCCTACTTCGACTCGCTCAGTCCGACTCGCTTCGCAACCATCAAAAGTGGCTACTTCGACTCGCTCCGCTTCAAGCCTACTTCGACTCGCTCCACTTCGCGTCCATCAGAAAACCACCGTTCGAATCCCTAAGGACGCTCCACTTCGACTCGCTCAATCAATGCACACTTCGACTCGCTCAATCAATGCACACTTCAACTCGCTCAACCAATGCATAGTTTGACTCGATCAAAAAAGCGTCGAAGGCAGGGTGATCCAAAAGATTCAAGCACCACGTCACCGAGTCGAACAAAGCGAGTCAAACAGAGCAAGTCGAACTAGACAGCCAACCGAGGATCCCAATTCGTATCGATCGTATCTCCTAATCAACAAGTCCAAATGCTATGAAATTTTCACAGGAGACGACGTGCATGCTAAAGAATGTCCACGCCAAATTTCGACTCCATTGGATGAAATCTTGATCGATACGAAATCTGTTCGTATCGATCACGGATCAGACCAAAAATTCACGGGCTTAGGCGCGTGGGCCTGTTCACATGCCAGAGAGGGTATCTCGAGATCTGGGCGAAATACCAGCCTCCTACACCTATAAATAGACCCCCAAAGCCAACAGAAAAGGGGTTCTTCTTCTTCTTTGAGTTCTCTAATGCCCAGACTCTGCCGAATCCAGATCTAAACTCCCTTGCTGCTGCCAATAGCGAGATTCACTGCTGCAATCATAATTATCTGCCGTAACTCATTGAATTCACTTGTAATCTTCAAAGAAACATCAATAAAGTAATCAACTTCAAAGTGGACGTAGGCAAGATCGCCGAACCACTATAAACCTTGTGTCTCTGTCTATTTCTCTCCTTTTTAAGTTTATTATTCTTCACTTTTTATCCTCTACAATACTTAGACCTGAGATCTGTGGTTATATACTGCTGATTTGTGTTCACACACTGGTGCTTTCACGATATTTGGGTTTTGTGACCAATTTTGGCGCAAACAGGATCATGAAGATTTATATATCTACTTAGCCGTGTCGGCACATGCTATAAGCGCCACATTGTTTCGCAAAGAGAATTAAATTTAGAGATCGGTCTATTATGTTAGCAAGCGATTGACAAGGACTGAAAGGAACTATCTCGAAGATGAGAAACTGGCACACTGTTTGCTGATTGCATCACGAAAGCGGGGGGAGATTTTATAGCAGAATTTACCGCATAGGATGATTTCCCGAAGAGCAATGAAATCCCACCAAACGGTGGAAGTTGTATATAGATGGAGCATCCAACGATCGTTGTTCTAGAGCTAGGATTGTGCTTGTAACCCTGAAGATCGATCAATCTGCTATGCTTTAAAGCTTGATTTCCCTGCAACAAACAACAAAGCGGAGTATGAGGCTCTGATTGCTGGACTTAAACTCGCTAGAGAACTGGGAATAAAGTCTTTTGAAATCTTTTGCAACTCACAATGGTAGTATACCAAGTTAGGGGAGATTACCGAGCTAAAGGGTAATGACTTGCTCCATACCTTACCCAAGTCCAAGAGTTGTTGACTAACTTTGAGTATTATGACATTATGACATCCCTCGAGATCAAAATAGAGAGGCTGATTCATTGGCAAAGTTTGCTGGCACCGGGGATGCACAACAGATGGGCTTGGTTCCAGTCGAGGTATTAATGCTCCAAGCCTGATGGAAATTGATTGGGTACTAGAGACAAAGCCTGAGAAGGAATCATGGATGACTCCGATTAAAGACTATTTGCTACATGGAGTTCTTCCCGAACGAAGGAATGAAAAGCGACTAGTCCTTCGCAAAGCTTCATGGTATATCATACAGGAAGGAGTTATGTACAGAAAGGGTTTCTCCATTCCCCTTCTCCAGTGTATCGCTCATGATGAAATAAAACGAGTCCTAAAATAAGCTCATGAAGGGGAATGTGGCGATCACACTGAGGGGCAAACCCTAGCAAAGAAAATACTCTGTTACGGGTATTATTGGCCGACCGTTAATCGAGATGCTGCTGATTATGTAAGGCGATGCGACAAATGCTAGATATATGCAAAAGTTCCAAGAGCTCCACCGAAAGAAATTACACAAATGATCAGCCCGTGGTAGTTTGCTATATGGGGTATAGATATTATCGGTTCCTTGCTGATCTCTAAAGGTGGTGTGAAGTACGCTATTGTCGTAGTTGATTACTTCACCAAATAGGTTGAAACGGAACCTTTAGTCACCATCACAACCAAGAAAGTAATCAACTTCATTGTCTGAAATATCATCTGTCATTCTGGTCTTCCACGAACTAGTGAAACAGACAATGGGACTCAATTCGATAGTGCTGAATTTAAAGATTTTTGTCGTTGGTATCATATTGAAAAAAGATTTGTGGCAGTCGCTCACGCTCGAGCAAATGGAGAGGTTGAAGCTATGAAAAAAAATCAAAAAATCCATTCTGAAGAAGTGTTTGGAAAGGGCTATACATAGAGGCAAGTGGATGGATGAACTCCCGACAGCACTATGGGCTTAAAGGACCACCCACAAGTCCACGACTGGCCATACTCCATTCGCCCTCGCTTACGATTCCAAGGCTATTATTCCTGTTGAGTTCGAAGTTCCTTCTCATCGAGTAACTTACTACGATTCCAAAAAAATAAAGCTCTCCTCTTGGAATCTCTAGACTTCATAGATAAGAAGCATGAGGAAGCTGATTTGAGGGCTGCTGTACACCAACACCGAGTCGCTAGATACTACAACACTAGAGTCCGACCTAGAAACTTTGAAATCGGTGATCTTGTCTTAAAACGGGTTTTTCCTACCCCATCGCATATGAATTCAACCTGGGAAGGACCGTACGTCATTGAGCAGAGGCTGGGAGAGGGAACTTTCAAGCTAGTGACTAATGATGGCATCACACTCCCAAGGGCCTGGAATAGTAAGCATTTACGACGCTATTTCACTTAGTTTTTTCTTTTTCACTTCGTTGTATTTAATTTCAGGATTTGCTTTAGCATTTGGTTTTTGAAATATGTAATAAGACAAATTATGTCATTTCTTTCCATTCAGCAATAGAGCTTTGAATTTTCCATCATATCTGTGACCTGCTATTATAGTACATGTTGGTTATGATATACGACCGACTAAATCCCACTGATCTATGGGACCGACATAACTCGGGAGTGATTGAGATTCGAATGGTCACTTATCGAGTCAAACTCCATACTTGGGGGCAGAACGACTGACCAAAGAGAACCGAACTCGAAAATTTTCCGAATAACTCACGTCCCCAGAGCACGGATATGAGTATAAATGCTAAATGGGTGCGAGCGACCACCTATGAAATAACTCATGTCCCTAGAATGAGATATGAGTATAAATGCTAAATAGGTGTGACCGACTACCTATGAAATGACTCTCGTCCTTAGAGTGCAGATATGAGCATAAACAAAAAGAAAAGTGTGATCTAACCTCTTATTATTTAAATAACTCGGACTTGACAGGATGAGAACGAAGTTAGTGGAGATGGAACTCGACCATCCACTGATCAACCCTTCCAACCTAAGTTCAAGGGAAAAGGCACAATGACTTGATCGCTGAATTCGACAGTATAACGTTAGGGCTAAAGCCTAATGTTTGGATACGACTCGGGGCCACGACCTCAGAGAGGCCTAGGGATGGATAAATCGGATGGATATCCGATCCAACGAGCAATGAATCACAAATACATTAAATGGAAAATATAATAGCTCGATCATTTAAATAAGCATGTACGAGAATTCTACACAAGAACAAAAGAATTCTTATTCACATTAAACTTGCTATTCACAATACAAGTTTATCCAAAATGAGAAGTAAAAGTAGGGGTCGTACCCGTACAAACATGACCAACAAAAAGAAAAAGTAGCTATCCAAGCTATTTACACATCACATCAACCCAATGATTATTTCTTGAATTTCCTCTCTTTCTTTTGTTTCTGTGGAGCGGCTCCGTCCGAACTGCCATCCGATCCTCTCTTCGATCCTTTTCTGCCTCGGCTTTTCTTCGAAGAAACATCTTCAGTTATTGAGATAGAGGCAACATCATCATTAGAAGTAGGAGGGATAGAAGCATTCTCAACACCAGAAGCAGGGGGACCTCATCTCAGGGAATTTTCCCGCCAGGAGGGATTATCTAGAGCACGATAGGAATCAGCTCATTGAAATCTATATCAACAGGCTCAGCTTTCGCCTTCTTTTTCAACCACTCTTCCTTCTCAACACGCTCTTTCATGCTGAGCTCTTTAGTAGGGTTGGAAGAGCCCGTGATTACGACATCCTCATCAAAAGGAATTTCGTGGTGTGGGTCGCCTCCTTCTTTGAACAGTGCCTACATGAATTGATCATCGATAACGAAGGTTTCTTCTTGAGCACCTTGAGCGGTGGCTGAAGTTGTAACTTTGATGGATTCCATCAAGGCCGCTTTCAATCCCAATTGAGGCTCTTGCGAGGGATGAGGAACGACACCTGATAGATTTAAAGCTGAGGAAAAATAGGCGAAAATACTAGAAATATCAACTGATAACACCCTAACCTTTTGAAAGACGGAAGATGTTAGCGAAATACCTTCCTTAGTTTAGCTCCTAAGTTGAGCCAAAATACCCTCAGAACCACGTTCAGGAATTAGAGAAAGCTGAGGCTTGTCCAGATCATACTCGGGGATGGTTGAAGAATCTTCCATGGAGCTAGGGATAGCCTGGGATGTTGGGGGCAAATCAGTTGTAACATCGGGTTGTGCTGACCCAGATCCTTCACCCACTTCATGTAAAGAGGCAGCAGCAGATTCTCTCTGAAGTGTAAGTTAGATATCATGCAATGTTTTAGATTCATCGCCCAATAGCATTTCACCAATAAGCCTGGACAGGTTTATTTCCTTAGTGTTAAGGAGTCTTTTTTCCTCTATAACAAGAAATTCCCACACGCGCCAAAGCTGGTAGGGATAATCATCACCAAGCCATGTTAGATTTCTGTGTTTGAGAAGGTTGGCATTGTAAAGAATAAGAAGCGCGCCGAACTCGTTCATTATCTCTTCCCTAACCTTATCCTTAGCAGCTTCTACTTCGCGTTGAATGAGTGCATCAACATCTTTGGCTCTTTCAACGGCTGTATCTCTCTTAAGCCTAACATTTACCAGCTTATCACAAGCATCTTGAGCGATTTTTTAAGCATCATCTTTCTCCTTGTTTGCATACTATAGCTTAGCCTTGAGTTCCGCTATCTCCTTTAAGGCTGCAGATTCATTACTTCGAGCTGTATCTCTCTCGAGTGCGATTTCTTAATTTCGATGATGTAACACCTGGACCATATCTAGATGACTGGACTTCATCTCCTCCATAGATTTGATGATAGCATTAGCTTTACCCTCGACCTCCGCTTGAGAGGTACTAGAGGCCTCTAACTCGTTTGTCAAAGTGTTGATAATTCTTTTATTCTAAGCTTCCTAGCGTTTTAACTTTTAAATTTCCACCTCACGCTTGAAAGATACTTTCGACATCTTCTCAACTGCTTTCATCTATTCACGATACTGCTTGTGGATATCAGTAACACAATCGATAGTTATTTTTTGGACATGGTCTGGGACCCTCTTCAGATTAGGAGGAAAAAAGAACCCTTCAAAGCGTAGGTTTGGAAATTCTTCTCGAAGCTGTGCCATGCGAGCAATTGGAACGATCATAGGATCTTCAACAGCGATTTCGACTTCAGTGCTTTCCTTGCCGGAACTGTAAGTAGCAACATGTTTGCTATGGCAACGACGATCACTGGGCCATTGAGAATGAGAAGGAAATAAAGGCTGTGGAGGAACTAAAATGGGAGGGGGACCACGAGAGGGATCGACAAGTGGGTCCCGACGATCAGTTGTCTTATCGAGACTCTTTGGAGGACCTAGACCTTGATCGACGCTTATCTTGAGTTGGTTTATCCCTATCACCCCTATCCTAATGACCCCGGTAACTATCGGGCCGATAACTAGAATCATAATATTCTCGACTACCGCCTTGACGGTACGAGCTAGAGCATGAACTAGAGGATTAGTGGTGTATATCCCGAAGGTAATCGAACATGTTTCTTTTCTTCACCATCGTTCCTATAAAGGAAAACAAAAGTTAATCAACTTTAAACATTAAAGGGAACAAGTTGAGTACAATGCAATGTTGAGGGGTGTAAGTGTCCTTGTGTTTCCACCCAACAGACAAGATGCAGGAGCTTTGCTCATTGAAGTAATTTCCCCTTTAGATGTTAGAATTTCAGTGCCAGTTCTGGTGGGAGATTCCGACCCATAAACACTCATGTCAGTGAAGTAGAAAGAGTTAAGGTCATGCGGTATTGGCAGGCCAGACAAAGAATCAAGCGGCAGACTTGAACGCTCCGTCGGTTGAGAAGAAGATTCATCTTGAACAACCTTGGGAGTCATCGACAACTTGAGTTGATCGAAAAGGCGACTTTTGGGAAATTTATAAACAAGTGTTTTCTCTTTTCCATTATCGAGAGCCAAAGGCTGTGAGGTCCGCGAGGATCTAACCTCGACTCGAAGGCTAGATCCATCATCAATGTGACCTAGCACATCGCCTTTATCTCCTTTGACCTCAATATCGGTGAATTCATGAGCACCCATAGCTGGGGGCACGACGGGATCGATTCGATTGCCCCTTTGACCGGCTGCAGCCCGTGGTCTTACCCCTGCAGTTTGAGCAACTATTGTTAGCCCTACGCTGAGGCCCTCTTCCATCAAACAAAAAATAATAGGGCGTTCGTCCGTGGGAAGACATTCGATGTTCCTATCTTTAAGTGGTGCATTTTTTAGAGTCATGATCGCCTCCTCATAAAGATTACCGTTGGGCCATGTGGTGGTGCCTATAAAAAATCACATAGTCAAGAATACGGCTTGCATATCGGTTTTCCACGCTAATATAGAAATGATGGATAACACTTACGTCTTTCCAGCCGTTGTCGAGCAAAACCGGGAGGACATTGAACTAAGAACCAGTTGCTTTTAAAAGCGCTTAATTTATTGCATGTGCTAGTTAGAATCTGACACTTCTTCGCTGACTCAAGAAATGTAAACGAAAGACTCCCTGTTTGTCACTTGAAAGAGAATATGAACCGAATGTCATCAATGGTCGGAGGACGATGCAAGAACTCCATAAATACCATATAAATGCAATTGAGAAGAGCATAGCCATTCAGATCAAATAAATAGATGAGCTCTAAGAGAATAGTCAAAGCCATTGGTTCGTGTCAAAGGTCAAATGTCATCTATGTATGTAAATGCAGCTCCAATCGTATACAAGTCATATGAGTTCACTTGAATATGCAAGGCCGAAGCTCATCATTGGGTTCAAGTCTATTTGATTAAGTTCCATTTTAAGGTTCATGTGCAGACAATCGATCATTCATTTTAGCTTCGCCGATTGTTCCCCATGCCTCACTACTGATCTTTTCTAATCAACTCATTCTCACCGATTGTTCCATACTGGCCATTCCTCAAAATTCACCAACTGCGGAGCACCACCGATCATTCAAAGATGATCGTTGAGATACCCAAACATCAAAATCACTCCATAACGGTCGGTACATCATCACCATCACCCACTCCAAAGTCATCTAAGTCCAAAACTTTATCGGTCGTCCAAGGACGATCGTCATACATCGATCTGCATCATTTCCCTTACTTAGCAAATCCATCTTCCCCAATTCCCATCCTCTCCAACTTAATTCAGATCAAACGACTCCACCAACTAAACTAACTAACACGAGATTCACGGCACTCGAAGTCTCATCCTTGAAGTCTCGTCCTCGAATCACAAAGCAACTTCAAGTCGTCCTACCTAAATTTGAGATCTGAGAAAAGAAGATAGATTCGAACTCGAATCAAAGTGAGATCCAAAAGAGCAAGTACAACAATGGTTAGTATGGAGGAGGATTAATTCTTGTTTTAGAAAATTCAGGTCGTTGTTTGGAGTGATGGAGGAGATGGACGATTCATTTTTCTTTCCTGGTCAAAAGCTAGAACGATACAAAAATGGGAAGTGGGACGAAAATTGCTAAATGAATGAATGTTTTGATACGAATAGACAAGACGATCCTTTGTGGCCTAGAAAATTGCACCGATCGTTTTAAACGATCCGAATTCTACAAGCCCAGAAATGATTGGACAAAAAAAGGTTAAGTATGAAAGCTTTTATAGAAAGAGCATATACCGATCATTCAACCCATAAGATATACTGATCATTCAAACTAAAATTCCTACCGATCGTTCTACCACCTAAAACGATCCGAAACTCCCCTATATATACTAACGATCGGTAATGATCATTAAAAAAGGAGAGAAAGAATAACGATCGGCGATGATCGATTTTATGAAAAATGGAAACAACAATCAGTAGAGATTGTTTCTAAAAATTTCAAAACTTGGCAACGACCCGTGAACGTGTATTCGTGATCGGGAGTCAGGTACAAACGCGTATGTGTGCTAGAATAAGTTCCAAAATTCAAATTTTTGAAATCAACAGAAATTGAATGTTCACCTGAAATCAACCGGAGAAAAGTTAAACCAGATTGCTGGAGCTTAGAAATCACTAGAAACAAGACAAGATGGTCATCAACAAGTTTAGATCCTGTATTTATACTATTGAAAATCAGTCGATCATCACGATGAATAAGAGAATTACAACCCTCAACAAGAAAGTGACTCAACAGAAGGATAATGATCATCCAATGAACTAAATGGAATCCTTTTTCGACGATTGAAGTTTGCAACTTTTCAAAGCACATCCTGTTCGAACAAGACGTACCACTACGCCATAAATGGCCTTCTGCAACACAAAAAAAATGTTGGCTCAGGCCCGAATAATGTTGCCATAGGTCTATGGCAACACTTTTAGGGTGATGCAATTTTTGCCGTTGCCTTAGACCTCAAAGGCAACATTTTGACTATCTAAGCCAACATAAGTAATATTGTTGCAATAGAACCCTATTTGGGTCTATGGCAACACCCATAGGTATTTGTAGCAACATTCCAAAAATGTTGCTATAGATATTAACTTTCTGAAGTTGTGGGGCCCACATCTTGTGGGGCCCACAATGTTGGGCCCACGATCCAACTGGGTCCATCCCTATGGCAACACCTTGAATGACTATTGCAACATTATTTTAAGCAACATTTATAACCCGGTGGCAACACTATTATGAAGCTACTGCAACACTATTCTGAAGCTACTACAACACTATTCTGAAGCTACTGCAACACTATACTGAAGCTACTGCAACACTATACTGAAGAGACACTAAGAGCACATAGAACAGTACAATATCACATAGAACACTTGCATAATACACAGTACAATATCACATAAAACACTTGCATAATACACAACATAATACACAGTATAGATAACAATTCATACAACAGTACACATCACAATTCATGCCAGTTACCCCAAAATATCCAGTTACCCCAAAATACTACAAAGCTACCCCAAAATATCCGGTACACATAACAATTCATAAATGAGACTTAAGAGCTGGTGCCTCCAGTCAGATTATCAGTCTCACTGGACATGATTGTGGAAGTTAGATCCTCTACATTGATGTTCATCTCTGGGTTGGCATCACCTAATTTCTTAAGCACCCTAGCCAAATTCTCTTGTACCTTCTGATTTACCTTGGATTCTAGCTGTGCTTCCATTTCTTCGACAAGCCTTTGCCTTAAGTCATGTACGTAAGCATTTGTTAGAGCCTCGGTTGATTGTTTTGCACACTTTGCACGCCTCCCTATAAGCAAAGGATGACCCTGTGATTTTCCATTCGAAATTACTGTTTCAACAGTATTTCCTCCTTCTCCACCGGCCATTGCCTTTTGAACTAAGTCCTACAAAATAAAGCCACATCAAAATTTCCCTACAGTAAATGCAGAGAATGCATCAAATGCTTACATATGGATTGTGTACAGCAAATGCAGAGAAAGCCACATTTTGGAAAACAATTTGTTTATGTGCATGTAACTAGAAAACAATTTGTAACATATATACTAGTAAAAACTAGAAAACAATTCCGTCGACAGCCAGCTACGGCTTCGTCATCTGGATTCTGAGGCTTCAAATGGCCATTCATTTTATTTATGCACATATGTGTATTACTATAGACATATATTTTTATATAAACCAAGTCAGTAATCCCTTTAACCAAATTCATTTCTTCGTTTCCAGTTTTTGTGTCATTTCTAGCCAAACGCAAAAGCAAGTCCTCTTCATTCGACTAGAAAAGGAAAAAAATGGCTGAGGGTTCAAAATTCTTAATCTCACAATATACTCAATTACAATTTCCAAAGCAAACATCTATGCCATTAGTACGTTTGCAAAACTCAGGTTCAACAAGTGTTTCAAGGACATGAGCATGCATGCACATGAGCAAGACATGAACAATGTGCAGCATGTGCAAAACAACACAAAATTATTACAAAACAGAATTATTACTTACAAGTTTGTACTTCATTACTTGAGGATTAGACACGTACTCACGTCCATCTGTTCTCTTACGACTTTTAAGAAAAAGTGCTGCATCGGATGGTGTCTCCTGATACAAGTTCAATAGATAGTTTAGCATACACTCTCTTTAGTTAAAAATGTAAAGTATCACATACCATCTTATGACGAAGCTGGGCGAATGACTTTGGACCAGCGGTGTGTGTGTGTCTTGATACGACTTACGACTATCAGAATTTTTCAGGGCTTTTTGCTAAAAAATACACAAAAAACAAAGTACTCGTTTATCTCACAAAAAAAAGTACTCGTTTATCTTGCGAAATAAATAATATGTACGTATACCTGAATCTCATCATCTGCCCAATACCTCAAGAGCACTTTAAAATCCTCCACTGGGATGTTGTCCGGTTTGTTTTCTAGCCTCTCCTCATCAGTCTTATAAGCTTTATAATGAGCTGTTTTTATGCGACTCTTGTACCCCCTCCAACAGTCACGAATAAACTTCAACACCCAGTTTTCACATTCATCCGGAATAATATACCGTTGCTTAAATATAAATCAAAGATAAAAAAGAATAAATAAATCAAAATTCAGCTACATTATAGTTAATAGATCAATATTACTTATTAAAGTAAAATTCAGCAACATTATAGTTAATAATAGATTACCTTAACATAATCCCATAGAGATTTCTTCAACTTTTCAGGAACATCCGACCAAGATTTATACGTAAGTGGCACAAACCTTTTCAATGTTCCTAAAAAGTTGCTCAGTTCAGATATTACTTTGTCATCATCTGAAATAGGTTGGAACCACTGGTTCATCATAATTACAACTCTTTTGTCATTCACCCTTGTATGAACATTAAACATCTTTGTGTGACCTCTGAGTCTTTTAGGAACTTCACTTTTAATTAAAATGAAAAGTCCCGCCAAATAATAACATAAATCATAATGTAAATTCGGTACTTAAATATTAATCCTACTGTAATATTAAATATTATTATCACATCAATTCAGTACCTGCTTCAACTTCTTCATTTTCAATGTCCGACAAGACATTCTCCACAACATACTTATTTGCCATACCACTTGCACTAGCTTTTGCAGCATTTTTCTTTTGTTGTTCCCGTAGAGTCAAATAATCAACCATTGTTCCTTTTCCTTCAACATCCTTCTCAGTTGAACTTACTACCAGGCTTGGGCTTGGCCTTGTGCTTCTCAACTTTTCCTTTTCCTTTGCGATACCACTAGCTGAACGAGTTTGTGGTCCACTAACAGGCTTGGGTTCTCAACTTTTCTAGTTCTCTAAATTGTATATATAAGTAGGAAATAAGATTGGATTTTATAGTTATTATCTTCATAAGTAGAAAAAATAAGATATGTGGCTATCACACACCTTTCTTGGACTTTGTGAAGTATCATCTTCATTATGCTCCTCATGGTCCGGATTATATTCCTGATCACTATCCACATCCTCTTGCATCTTTTCTTTTCCTTTATCTTTTTTTGGTTTGCATTTCTCAGTTCAGCTGAAATTGCAGGCACACCTAGAGAAGCAAGAACTTCGTTGTTCCTCATCACATTAACAGCTCTATGTACTTCATAATCTTTTAGCTTCATCATCAACTTAGCAGCTCCCTGTACTTCATAATCTTTTAGAGATAGTGGAGGTGTAGAATACTCATTTGGAGGTGGTGGAGGTGGTAGATGAACATCCTGCAAGTATATAATAAACAGGAACATCATAGTAAGTATGCTGCAAGAGTGGTACAAAATATTCAAATTACAATAAGATCATCATAATAAGAATTCTTCAAACCTGCATGCCATTTTCATCCATATCTTCTTCTTCCGATGTTGGTAAACGTGATTCCAACTTCCTCTTAACACATGATGAGTTCAGATTCACTGTTGAATCGCTGATTTTTAGTTTTTTTTTTCTGTGTCATCTTCTGAGGATTTACCTGATCAGCTAACTTTAGATTCACGGTTACATTGTTGGGTTCTGGATTATTCAGCCGTGTCGACTTCCGAGGACTCCTCACCTCAGCTAACTTTAGATTCTCGGTTGCATTGCTGGGTTCTGGATTATTCAGCCGTGTCGACTTCCGAGGACTTTTCACCTCAGCTAACTTTATATTCACGGTTGCATCGTTGGGTTCTAGATTATTCAGCCGTGTCGACTGCCGAGGACTGTTCACCTCACCTAACTTTAGATTCACAGTTGCATTGCTATTCAGCCATGCTGACTTCCGAGGACTGTTGACTTCAGCTAACTTCTTGTTTTTTTGGTTCTGTTGTAGTTGATGAGCCGTCACATACTGTCGTTTCACTGGTTTTGTAGCTGCAACATTACAATGATATTATAATCATAATCTTTAAATGTTATAATCAAAATATCACAATAATTTTTTTTTGCTATATCAAAATATCACAATCTATAAATGATATTAACTATCCATTTGTATATACCTGTAACCAGATTCTGCCTTGGCCGCATGATTACATGCGGCTGCATTTGCTTCAGTGGCTCAATTGCAGTATCGACAACGTTGTCGATATAAAAATCCAAGTTGCCACCACCGTTAACTCCTTTGACTAATTCGGAGAGGTCCGCATCATTCGTCACTAACTTCCACCCACCCTTCTCACCATTTCTCATATAAATTCCTCCTATTTCGGTGTATTGAAGGTCATCCTTCACAAACTCCATGAGCACTGTGTACGAGAAGTAGTCAGGATTAACCCTCTTTACCACAGTATCGGTTCCACCAACATATTGTGCCTTCTGAAATGCACCCTTGTGATGAAATGTGAGCTGCATGAGTTCCCCCATCCTATACAAAATGGATACAGAATGGTGAGTTTACATTGGAAGCAAGATATGAAATAATAAAATGGGCAGGTATATTAAGTACATATGTGTATGAAGGTATATAAAGCACTAGAAACAACAAGGGAACACATAAAATCAGAATAACTTACAAGCAGTCAAGTAATTAAAAAGTAGTAAATTAATTATGAAAATCAACAGATATAGAAGTCGTCCCTTAATTAAGAACCAATACATAAATAGAAGTCACTTGATATTGCTACATAGAAATCAAGAGGAAGTTTCCTCTATGCTAGGCGGAATGAGGATTTGTGTTGCCGAGACGTCATCTCTATACCACCTAACATCACTAACTTGATTTCATATTCCATTACCACATTGAATATCATGTAAAACTGGATCATCTTCATTTCCATTTTCATTTTCGACATCACACCAGTCCCTCGGCAATTTCTTGACAACATTATAAAGTGTCGTATCAGTTGGATCTTGTACATAAAATACTTGTTGTACTTGTGAAGCCATAACATACGGATCAAATTTCTGGCACAATCTATTAAAATTAGCTCGAGTCATCCCATACAAATCTTTCTCTTCTTGGTACCAGCAACACTTAAATAAAACCACTGAAATTTCTCCCCAATAATCAATTTCTAGTATTTCTTCAATTGCTCCGTAGTAACTAACATTACCAACCAATAGATTTTGATCTTTTGAACTTGCAAAGCTAGTGGTCAAGGCAGTCAAGAATACACCACTATTCTATGTTTTACACTTAGCATCTCTATATTTTGTATGGAATCTGTATCCATTAATAACATATCCACTAAATTTCCTAGCTGTCCGATTAGGGCCCATTGCAAGCACTTCTAGCTCTTTCAAAATGTCCTCTTTTTTCCCAACCTCATCCTTCAGCCATTTCCAGAATTCTTTAGTATGTGCTCTCTCTCTTTTATATCTTCTCGATATTGCATGACCATCAATTAAAGCTCGATGTTCCCTATAATAATTATGATGGTATTAATATCAATAAAGAAATATTCTAATTCTTTAGTACTTGCTAGAATAAAATTAGAACATAAAAACTTACTCTTTTAAATTATCTATTTCCTCGTTACCACAATTGAATAGAATGTACCGGTGACATGCCATCCACTCAGATTCTTTTAGATGAATAGCTTTTCCGTCTTTATTTCTTCTTGTACCAATAGCATATTCCATATTTTGTGGACAACTTTCAAATTAGGTACTGCATCACCACCGTTTAAGAATCTTGAGCAGAATGTCAAGCATTCTTCTGCCAAGTAACCTTCGGCGATGGAACCCTCCGGTTTAGATCTGTTGCGCACATAAGATTTGAGTTTAGCTAGATAACGCTCAATCGGAAACATACATCGAACGTGCATAGGTCCACCGTATTCAACTTCCTTGCACAAGTGAACCGTCAAGTGAACCATTATGTCAAAGAAAGCCGGTGGAAATATCATCTCAAATTGGTAAAGAATTTCGACAATTTCTTGTTGTTGCCTCTTCACATCTTCCAAATCAATTACTTTGCCCTAAAGACCTCTTAAGAATGCACCAAATCTTATCAGAGGCAATGTAACCTCAGGCTTCAGTGTTTTTTTCACAGCAAATTGAAACAAGTAGTGAAGTAGAAAATGAGCATCATGGGTCTTGTACCCTGAGATTTTCCTTTCCTTCGTGTGAACATACCGACTGATATTGGCTGCACAACCGTATGGCAATTTAACATTCTCCGGTACTAAGCAAAATATTTCTTTTTCTTTATTCGTCATGTCAAATATGGCAGCCCTAATCTCAAAGTGTTCGCCGTCATTTGATAAAACGGGATGCAGGACCTTCCTGATGCCCATTTCCTGTAAATCAAAACGAGCATTCAAATGGTCTTTTGACTTGCCACTAATATTTAGCAAAGTACCGAGTATGTTGTCACATATGTTTTTCTCTATATGCATAACATCAAGGTTATGTCGCAATAAATTGTGGCTCCAATACGGTAAATTGAAAAATATTGACTTCTTTTTGAAAGGGGAATCCTTTTTCTTCCCAAAATTATTTTCAAAGTCACGCAACAGTTCTTCAATATCTGTTCCTGATAAATTTCCCGGAATCTGTCCTATTTCAACTTCACCATTGAACCTCCTCTTATCAAACCTCCACTTGTGTTTCAGATCCAGAAATTTTCTATGATTCATGTAGCACATTTTTTTACTATGTTTCAAGTACATTGAAGAAGTCTCATAATGGCATACAGGACAACCCAATTTACCCTTTGTGCTCCAACCGGATAACATTGCATACCCCGGAAAATCGCTAATGGTCCACAACACACTTGCACGTAACATGAATTTTTGATTAGTAATGGCATCATAAGTTTCTATGCCTAGATCCCATAATTCTTTCAACTCTTCAATTAGAGGCTGCATATATACATCAATTTTATTCTTTGGAGACTCTGGACCGGAGATGAGTGTTGAAAGAATTAGATTTTCGGGCTTCATGCACAACCAAGGTGGAAGGTTGTAGTTAACTAATACAATTGGCCATGTACTGTAAGTTGTACTCATTGTACGAAAAGGATTGAATCCATCATAGGCTACACCCAATCTGGTATTTCTATTTTCTGATGAAAAATCAGGATACATAGCATCCATCGCCTTCCAAGTCTCGCTATCAGCTGGATGTCTAAGTTTTCCGTCTTTTTTTCGGCCCATAGAATGCCATCTCATAAGTTGTGAATACTCCTTGCATATAAACAGCCTTTGCAGCCTTGGTTTTAGCGGAAAGTAACGCATCACTTTTGCCGGGACTTTGTGAATCAACTTCTCTGGATCATTGTCACGGGTGCCTTTCTTTTCCTCTTCCCACCTCGAAATACCACAAGAGTTACAGACATCTTTATCTTCATTTCTACGCAATAGAGCATGCAATCGTTTGGACATGCGTGTATTTTTTTGTAATCAAGACCTAAATCTTTAATGATTTTCTTCGCGGCTCTAAAAGATAAAGGTATGTGGGCCTGTGGAAAAGCCTCTCTCATCAACTCTAGTATATCCCCAACTGCAGACTCTGTAATTCCATGTACACATTTTAAAGAATAAAGCCGGATGATAAAACTTAATCTCGAAAATTTTGAACAGCCAGGATATAATGGCTGCTTTCCATCTTCGACAAGGCGATAAAATCTTTTAGCATCGGCATTTGGTGCATCAGAATTCTCATCTTCACAGTTCTGCATATCTCCAAAATCACCAGCATCACAGTCTATATCTTCATCACTCCTTCCAAAATTTGGGTGAGAAACCTCACAAATCCATTTCACATACAATAGAGATGGACCATTGCAGATGAGATGATCATAAATTATATCTGGATGACGCCACTTGCTATTTTTACAATTCTTGCATGGGCACGTCATTTCATCGCCTACGGCGAATTTAGAAAAACCGTTTTGTCTAAAGGCTCTTATCCCGCTAATATATCCTTCACTAAACTTTGGAAGTTATATCCAAATGTTTTCGCTGTCCATCACTACAATTATGAATATGAGTATTTTTACATAAAAAGATAAAATTTGTGTGTGTGTCCAACAAGAGGAAACCTAGACAAGTCGAATTGTTAATTCAGGCCGAATTAAGAATTTATAAGTAGTTTAAATCGAAACCCTAAAGTGATGGGAGAGAGTGTTATACCTCAAAATCAAAATTGAAGCCCTAAAGTGATGTGAACAATGCTTGAACCCCCAAATCGAAGCGAAATCGCTGAACAAAGCTTGAACCCCCAAATCGAGCCCTAATCGAACCGAAATCGCTGAACCTCAAATTAAGAATGTTCGCTTGAACCTTTGTAAGAAGAGAGAGAAGAATGAAAATAAAAAGTTATTTGCGGGGACTTTTTTTCTTCGCGGTTCTAAAAGATCAAGGAGTGGTGTTCGGATTGATGAGGTGTCACGTTCTCCAACGTAGGATTTGCCTTGGTAGATTGGCGCGGATCGGTGCGAAAGATATGCAAAGGTCTACTATAGCAACACTATAAAAAAATGTTGCATCAATTACACTTGTTTAGCTAGAGCAACACATTTTTATGGCTAAGGCAACACCAAAAATTCAACGTTTCAGTAGGACCAAAATTGTATAGCTATCGCAACATTTTACCTGGCAACACCTTGCAAAAATGTTGTAGAAGGCCATCTATGGCGTAGTGTATTTTGGGGGGCAAATGTTATCCCGCCTTTTGGCAAGGCCGTGATATAATCGACTTGGCTAGAAACGGATGGTTACCAGAGTTGAGAGTCAGTTATATACAATACTATGGACGATGGTCAAGCAGATCCGAACCGGGACCTAATCGAGGTGCAATAAGTATAAAGTGGCAGGCATAGCCCCGTGAAGCTACATTTCAAATTTTGAGTCAATCGGAGGTCGTATGCTCGAGTTATGGACAAAGTAAGGATTTATATGGATCGATCGAGAACGATCCATAAAAAGCACAAATCAGCGAAGATCAAATCCACAAAGCCAATACACTTGAAACTTTCAAAGCATCAACATGTTGAAGAGTGGAGCCCATAAGAACGATCGCAGGACATAATTCACCAAATTACATTTTCACCGATCGTTCAAAACGATCAGTATAAGATTTCCAAGGTGCCATATTCGACAAAGATCGATGGATATCTCATAATCTACAACTTAGAATGACACCATATTTTAGGACAAGGTCTAAATGCATGTGGGAACCCCCACAAATGATCACGTGGCAATCAGAAGCAAGAAAAACGATTAGTATGATTCACACTGATCGTTCCAAAACGTTGATTCACGACCATCGATCGTTATGGTGGGCCTCTATGGACCTGGAGAGCCTTCTACCGAAATCTTAGCGAAATATCTCATCATCTCACCCTATAAATATAAGCCTATTGGTTCATTTTCAAGATCTTTACGCTGCTTGTTACTCTAGACTAGATTGTAATCAAGTGCTAGCTTTGTTCTACTATTGTAATCAGATTCATAAGAGAGTAATAAAATATAATCTTCAAAGTGGATGTAGGCACACAACGCCGAACCACTATAGACCTCTGTGTCTTTGACTACCACTTATTCTATGTTGCTTACTTATTCATTTACTCAGTTTAATTTTACTTCTCTTCATTTACTTCTCTACAAAAACTATTCTTGGGTGTTTGTGACCATTTTTGATGCAAATACGTACATGGATATTGGGACTTACATCCATAACATATATATTCACGATTTGTATATGTTTCGACTATCTCAAAATAATTTAACTTATATGAAGTATTTGCAGATATATATATATATATATCTATATAATAAATGAATGGATTTCAAAATTAATTTACATACATAGACACACATACATATTAAAAAAATAAAATTCAAAATGAATTTTGACTAAGAAAATAAATTTCGAATTCAAACTTATATTTTAAATATCTTTTAAATACTTGGTAAAAATTCTAAATTCAAATCCAGATTATAATAACTAATTTATACATTTTGAATTAGTAAAGATAAATATGAAAGATCTTTTTCAGAAATATTTTGTTATAAACAATTATATATGTATATAAAGCTATTTAAAAATAATTAAATCAATACACACACATATGATACATAAAAATACAAATAAATAAATAAATATATCAATTTGGCCATAATGTTTTATTAAACCGTGAATAATTTAATAAAAATAAAAAGATAAATTTTATCATTAAATAAAATAAATGTTTTAAAATAATAATGTTAAAAGGGTATATATATTGATAATTAATATAATTTGGCAAAATAAAATATTAATATTTTTTTCCATTTTTTTGCAAGGCCAACGGGGTTGAATGGTCCCCTACCATTTTATTAAATACTTGAAAATTTACAAGCAGCTAATAAAAAGAAAATAAAGATAAACTAGAGGATATAATAAGATGAGACAATTAAATAAAGCATCATTTCTCCACCACCACAGCAGGAAAGTGATAAGGTGAAATAAGCATTGCAAAGTGAATTCCTTTGATGATTTCATGGCATAGTTCCAATCTATTCTTGTTTTTTGCATTGAAGGCTCACATTTCTCTTCTTCCAAATACTCATGGCAAAAACTTTAAGAATCAATGGAAGCTCATACGAATATGGAACTTTCCATTTTGTTTCCTTGTATATGGTTTCCCACTCCATCAAGCTGTCACGAATTGGAGGAACAAATCCTCCTTTGTTTTTAATAATGTTGCAGAGGTAAAAGGTGAAAGAACAACTAAAATATAGGTGGTGATTATCCTTAGGGGTACTACTGTAGAAAAGGCAGGAAGTAGAGATTGGTATACCTCTGTGATTAAGGTTGCATAGTGTGTGATTAGCATTCTTTAATATGTTCTATAGGAAAAAGTTAAGTTTCTTAGAGGTAGAAATTTTCCATACTCTTCTATACCATGGGAATTTGTGAAGGGGCAGCTGCTCAGAGATTGCGTTGTACAATAGATCGGAGGAGTGTTTCTTCTTGTTAGTACGCTAGACATACTCATCATTATCAACTAAGCTGTAGGAAGTGTTTGAGTAAATGCTCCACAAGGCATTTATTTTATTACAGCTTGATCTAGGAAGCTCTATTATACCATCTCTAATATAATATACTGCTTTAGCTTGTAAAGGGATACCAGATTGGACTATCTCCTCATAGTTAAGACAATTTTGAAGAATTATACCTTTAGCAATCCAAGGCACCTTCCAAAACTTGTCTCCACTGTTTCTGGCAAGAGATAGAATAACATGAGGAAGGAGAAACTACCTTATTTTAAGTATTTCCTTCCATATCCAGCTAAAGGAGGGTTTAGCTTCCATAAGCCAAAAGTCTTGTGCTTTAAGGTTGTGTTTATAAGCCCATGCAACCCAGACAGAGCTAGAGTTGTTTAGGAGACCATCAAAATGTTTGGAAAAAGCTAACGTGTTCCAGATTGATAGATTTTTTTATGTGAAGACCTCCAAGCTGCTTAGATTTTTGAATATTATTTAAGGCAATTGGAGCAAGCTTCCTTGAGTAGATGGATCCAGACCATAAAAGTTTGATCATAGCACTTCTAATCATGGTGATGAGCTTTAATGGGAATAGAAATGATTTGCCCCAATAACCATTCATAGAGAAGATTGCGGAGTTTATTATGGTTAATCCGCCTGATTGACTAAAAAAATCTATTTTTCCATCTGTTTAAGGTGGAAATTATCTTCTCAAACAAAGGAGTACGTTGAGCTGTAGTAATAGCTTTAGTTGTTAAAGGAATACCAAGATAGCTCATGTCATTCTATAGGGGTTGCATATTGGTGATTAGAGGCAATGGCCAATCTATGGACAAGTAAGTCCTGCTAGCAGAATATGTAATATAGAGGGGTTGATGTGCAGCCTAGTGAAGTTAGTAAGGGATTCAAAGTGAGCATGATGCAAGATAGGGACGATGGGATGGTTTTGTGAATATGATGAGATCATCGGCAAAAGTGGTGATTATAGGGCTTCTGCATTTTGGATAGGGAGAGAAGTTCTTTTGCTTAACTTGAAGAAGCAATGCCCGTGTGAGAGATTCCATGATAATGATGAATATATAGGCACCCTGTCTAAGACCTTTAGTGCCTTTAAAGTAGCCCACAGATTGGGAGTTGATCAGGAGAGAGTAGCTAACTGTTGAGATGCTTTTATAAATCAAGGCAGTGAAGGCAGTAAGGAAATTTATGGCATTCATAATGGAGATGAGGGCTGACCATTTAACAAAGTCAAATTCTTTCTTAATATCAATTTTGAGAATAGATCTAGGAGAAGCATTGATAGAAGAGTAACCATTGAGAAGTTAATGAGCTAACTAAACATCATTTAGGATGTTTCTATGACGGAGGAAAGTAGATTGGTTTGGTGAGATGAGAGGGGTTACCGACCTTAGGAATTAAGGCAAGTTTTGTGGAGTTGATGGAACTGATCATCTTGCACTTGGAGAAGAACTTGTGAATTGCACTAAGTACATCCTTTTCTATTATTTGCCAGCAATGAATAAAGAATAGGGCATTAAACCCATCAAGCTCTCCATAAGCATCTTTCTTGATATTGAAAACAGTGCATTTTATTTCCTCATCAGTAACAGGATTGGTTAGAATGTCATGATGAGAGGAATTTAACTTAGGTAAGGAAAGTGAAGAAATAAATGAATCATCAGATTGCGCGTCTTCTTGGCTGCCTAGGAGAGTAGTATAGTAATTGAGAAAGGCATTGTCAATATCATCAGGGGATGAAAGAGTTAAGCCATGTTGATCATCTATTTGAGAAACGTAGGATTTGGTTTGTTTGATTTTAAGGGAAGCATGAAAGTATATGAAGTTCCTATCTCCATCAATATTCCACTGCTCTCTTGATTTTTGTCTCCACATACTAAGTTCTGAAGCTTTTTATATATATTAAACCATGAATATTATAATAAAATAAATATATAAATTTTGTCACTAAGTGTAACATCTCCCATTTTGATGCCCAAAATGAAGTGTTACGAATGCTGCAGTCATCCATAATATTAATTTCCAGTAACAAAAAGCGGCTATGTTAATCATATCAAGATTATCAAAAGCATATGAATATGTAAATTTTCAAACACAATTTAATAATACACTACACCAAACAACCCATTTTGTAACACTTTTCCGCTTTCAATTTACAACGCTAATAACATTTATAAATTTCTAACGGTTATATCCGTTACAACCATTTACAATGGTTATTACCGTTAGTCAATATGGTAATTTCGTAAATAATTAAAACAGTATGGATAAGATTGTAAATTTACCTTCTATTAATCGTTATCTCATTTCTCACGATCTTTTTATTTCCCACTCTCTCATGTTTTACTGCTCTTCTGTACGTACCTGGTTTCCTCTACCACCGCCTCCACTGTCTGCCACTGCCTCCGCCGTCTTCCACCACCTTCGCCGTCTGCCACCGCCTCCTCCCTTTGTCCTATCAAATCGACGAAGATGAAGGAAGATCTGGGTTGCGAACTACAAATCTAGGGTTTCGCTTTTCCGCCTCCGTCCACTCAAGTATGAACATTTAGGTGGTTGAATCTCAAAACCAACCTTAGACCGTTGATTTGTTGCAGGATAAACCTCTAGGTTGCTATTTCCAATCTGTGAGGTCGAATATATTTTTATTTCTCTTATAGTAAATATCCTTTATCCATTTATAAATGATTGTCAGTTTTAGTTCGGGTTCATTTTTCTACTTCGGGATTAAAGATACCTGCACCTTATCTATATTTTAGCTTATGTTCACTGATAAAACCCTAGCAAAATTGCTAAATAAACTTTTCAAGTCAACTTTAAACTCTCAGGTTAAAATCGATATACACACTTTTTTAGTGCTTTATGAAGTGTAAACTTAATATAATGGAACTAATTGTCTGGGAAGTCATGTATTACTTTTACTGCCTGCACTAATATATCTTGGTTTGTATTTTTCAAGTATATTAATAAGGATGATTATTCCATTTGTTTGTAAACATGAAGATAATATGGCTTTACTGAGAGTTGCTAAACAATCGAACATTTCATGGCCTCAGACTTAAATTAATTAATCTTTTACCTGTTTAATTTGTTCTTATAGGTGGTTTGGTTTATTGAGAGGAAAATCAAATCATGTCTGTTTTTTCCTTTTATTTAGTTTATAGCTAATGTATTTGTTATTAGTAATAAAAACATGGATGTTTAGTTGATGAAATATTCAAGCAGTTTGCTTGGAGTGTGTTTACATTAGTTTGCAGTTTTGATAATAGATTTCATGAGCTCCCACCATTTGGTTAAAATAGTAAGGGTGTGTATACATGGGAAAGAAATTACGGAAAAGATACAAAAAGGGATTGGGAATAGGATAAAAATGGGAAACGAATAGTGTGCCTTTGCGTATTCAAATGTATTGCGAAAAAGAAATAAGAAAGAACATCTTTTTATGCCTAGTTAAAATATTAAATTCTTCAATAAATTAAAAATATTTATGAAATGCAATAAGAATACATACATAAACTTATCTGAAGCTGCAAATTTTACTATGCAATTTGAGACACATTAGGTTGGTAAGTCTTCTCTGCTTCTTTCTTAAATGCCAATACAATCATTAATTGGTGTGAACTCCTTTTTTTTGAAGAATATAGACTGAGCCTTAGGCGTTAGGACATTTATAAGTTAACCAGATGATTCAAAACGAATTGAGAATCTCACTAGACTTATAGCTTTCAACAATGGCCTCTATAACCATATTAGTTTATATACAAAACATGTCAAATTCATAGATTTGATTCATGTGGATCTCGGTTGTGATGAAATTTACTAGTATGTATGATTTGTAAATGCAAAATGAATGCTCAGAGCATGTAAAATCAACTAACCCTTTATTGCAAGTTGTAGTTTTAAAAGATGTGATGCAAGGTAAGGGTGTACATAACTACATACTACCTTATCTGAATAAAATGCGGTTTTGTAATAGTCAATGTTTTGTTAATATAAATATTGTTCAATCACTTTATGGAAGGTGGTTTTATGACCTTGAATTAGCAGAAATTGCTTAGCTTTATTCCTAATTCATTAAAAACTAATTTAGTGACCCATATTTTCTTTTATATTCAGTATTTAGCTTAATGTTCTTTGTAATTTTCCATAAGTTGCAAAAAAAGTTAGTTATAGCAATTTGGTCTCCCTTACAAAAACATACATGCAACTGTGTGGATTTTCAATTCGGTTTGCATGTATATTTTTTGGTTTCTATAAGATACTCTAGAGATATAAAAACTAAAAAGCTAAGGTCCCGTTTGGCTTGTCGTTTTTAGTTTTGTGTTTTCGTCTATACAAAAACGCGTCCGTTGTATGTATAGTTGAAAAACAAACAATTTTGAAAAATGAAATTAACATATAAAATAGAAAACACGTTTATTTTATTTTTCGTGTTTCTAGAGATAACAAAAGCATGGAGAACAATCAAACTCTTTCGTTGTCCATTGGTCGTCCCAACGACTAAGAATTATAAATCTTCTTCTCTTATTTCTTGGTGCAAATTGAAAACACAAAACTCAAAATACAAAATGAAACCAAACGGGCCCTAATATAAAGCCGATCTGTTTATAGGTGACTTAAAATAAATAGGATAATGCTACATTTTCCTGTAGTTTATGTCATAGATTTTGCTACCTATCCCAGTAAACTCAGTAAATTGTCATATCAGGTTCGGCCCATCTATCAAACCTAGTCAACCCAGTAATTTGTACTGGGTTGCATTGGCCGAGTAGTATTGTTTCTAGTGATAGTGAACTATGGATCAGTTTTGGATCAAGACAGTGACAGTCGGAACTTATGAATTGTCTGTCCATGTAATTTTAGTCCTTTAAAACTAAGAAATGCTAAAATAAATTCTTCCTGATAAGTGTAATTCACTGTAAAGGTCTGGTGTCCAAAATCAATTAGTGAACCCGTCTACTTTTAAGAAACTTGTGGGGATTTCATTCCGAGTTGCTAAATGTATGTGTTTGCATTGAGTCTTCAATGCCATTTTGTTGCTAAGTTTAACATTAACCCGTTAAAATTTAATGGAGCTTTACATCATGAAAGCAGGGACAAACTTAAAAACTGCACTACCTTAGGGTATATAAAACCATTATCTAGTTGTTACACTTACAGATATTAGACCATATTAATGTATATCATCAACATGCTTAAAAAATTAGACACGCTAAAGCTTGGTGGTTAACTTATGAAGTTGTATGGTCCTGAAACTGTAATATGAGATCAATTTGTGTGATAGTGAAAGAAGATGATGATTATGAAGCAAATCATTTATATGAATTGTTGTCAATATGCTAAAAATGCAATATGTGCTGCCATGGGATAAATAAACCTTCGTGTTGTTGTGGATGTGGAAGTTTCTTAGAAGATTTCTTTTTCCATTTCTTTTTACACAAAACAGTCAAAAGTATTATGGCCAGTAAAATTGCATTTTTATATGCCTCTTTTCTTAATTTTGGAGGATGACTGATAACAAATTTTGTTCTAATAATTGTTTGAAAATGGTACACGAAGTATGGTTGTAATTTTTTTTGTTCTTCTAATGTGTATTATTTGTTCTTTGTCATTTTAGATAGAGAAATGATGTTTTTTTACCTAGTGTTTCTCGGCACAAATAATCTGGTTAGAATGACGAATTCAGTTGGAGACATTTTGACAGGGTCCCACTAAATTCAGTTTTAATGCTGTTTGTGCTGGGAAATAGCTGGCTCAAACTGCACATTCCTTCTATATAGTTTTTCCTAAACATAGAGTACAGTTATTGATGAATCAACTATATCATGTGACAAGGTAAGACTTAAGAGAAGAATATAACCGGGTAAACACTAAAATGAGGATGAGGTACAATTATAGATTTGTAGCAAGTAGAAGAAAATCAATTTAATTTAGTTCATGAGCTAATTTTTTTTGTTCTATGCTGGTGTAAAGTAGCATGTCTAGGTAGCATATAACATTTTGTGACTCTGCAATGTTTATTAAAGAAGTAACATCAAACAAAGGAGTGAGAAAATTTATCTCACTTTCCCTAAATCATGATGTCCTTTATAGATGTAAACTTATACTCAAGTATGCTTGGTAAATATGTTTCTTTGAGACCTTAGTTTCTTCTCCTAACTTATATATAATAATCACACTTTAGGAAACTAGGCAAAAATACAGGAGGATTATTGATCTTTAGTTTAGAAATTATGATCCTATGTTTCATACACTTGTATTGGATTTTTATCATTCCTTTACCATTGACAATCAATTCACAACTCCTGTTTTTTGTTTCTTGCAAATGCAGACGCCCCTCCTACAGCTAAGCTCGCCTAAAACAATTTAATGAAATGTTCTATCCTCTGATTTGAACTATTGATTTCTTTAGGTGCATCATAGTTTACTCAAAACATGCTTCTTGTGCTTACACAATTTTTTTAATTGCATGTTAGGGAAATTAATACTGTTTTTTCCTCTTAAATTCATCAATTTACAATTTTAAAAGTATAAAGTATCATCTTCTTCCTATCGGTGCTAACTTTTTGTTCCAATTTTGAAAAAAATTATAAAATGTACATCTTACTATTACTTCTTACAAACTCATATTATATATAGGGATCATGCTGGTGGAAATAAGGACATAAAGAAGTTGATTCCAGGGATCAAGGTATATGGTGGATCAATAGACAATGTCAAAGGATGCACAAATAAGTTGGAAAATGGTGATAAACTCACTTTGGGAGCTGATATCAAAATACTCTCGCTCCGTACACCACGGTACACTTTTTCCCCTTCAAGAAAACCCTTTTTCTTCGTTAACTATGTGTATAACCATATATTATCACCTAACTATGTGTATAGTATATTATCACCTCTATAGGAGTCAGCATAACCTTAGTTACTAGAAATGAAATTGAGCAAGTTTAACTAGCAATATATGTTGAGTTGCATTTGTATAGCTTGTTAGTTATTTGTCTGCAAATTAATATCTCTAAACCTATGGGTTGTTGACTGGCCTATTTACATTTGTTATCTTGGAAGTATACTGTTATCATCGAATCTTCATTGAATCTTCGTTAAATAATTTGAAGTTGAATTCTAACATTGTTATGGATGCAATAATGGCCACACCAATGGCCATATCAGTTACTACGTGACAAGCAAAGAGGGAGAAGACCTAGCCGTATTTACAAGGGACACATTGGTAAATATATAACTATTTCCTTTTTGGTTTTTGGAACAAGTAAAACAGTAATTTACATGTAACGTTTGTGTGCACACTGAAGTTTGTTGCTTGCCGTGGAAAGTTCTTTGAAGGAACTGCTGAGCAGATGTATGAATCGCTATGTGTGACTTTGGGCTCATTACCCAAGCCAACTCGTGTATTTTGTGGTCATGAGGTAAAATTTTCATATAAATCCTCAGATGTTCACCATATTTATATAAATACGAAAAATGGATTATCTTTTTTACACATACAATTATATATATATATATAATTGTATGCATGTGTACACACACATATAGGAGTTAAGGCTGTAAATTTTGTATGGGTGTCCGACGTTCGACTCGGCCGAAGTTATAAAATGTCCAGTCCGTGTTCGTCTGATTCTCATTTAGAACATGAATTATGATAAGAAAAAATATACGAAAATATGTCTGTCCAACATTGTCCGATGTTTCTCTATTGTCTATCTGTTGTCCGGTTCGTACGAACAACGTCCATACTTAAATTTTATCTGCTCCACGTCTGTCTAAATCTCTTATAGAACATGACATGGACACAACTTCGTCTAGTCTGAGCCATTTACACTTCTAACAGGGAGTGACTATATGCACATAAAATAAACACAAAATCTGGCACATGATATTTTAACCATTGGATCTCCTTTTGTTTACATAAAAGATTAAGTTCATTAGAAGATCTATTTGGTTTAGTTATGTTGTGTCACAAATTGTGTGGCCTGCAGAATTTCTACACACATGTGTATTGATGTTTAATAAGGAATGGTTACGTGCAGTACATAGAAAAAACTTGAATTTTGCAACTACGGTTGAGCCAGAGAATGAAAAAATAAAAGAGAAGCTTTCATGGGCTCAGAAACAGCGACAAGCGAACTTGCCAACAATTCCATCATCGATCGGTGAAGAGTTTGAAACCAATCCTTTTATTCGTGTTGATCTACCTGAAATTCAGGTATCAATTTATTTTAAAAAATATTAGTCAGCAGCCTCTAAAACAACCTTGCTATAAAAAAGTAAAAATGTACTAGCATTAGTTTAAACGAATATTTACATTTTTGATGAGATATACTCAACTATACCAAGATATCATGCTATTATTACATTTATGTACTATTGTATAATAAATACTCATGTTGTATTGTAGTCAAAAGTTGGGTGTAGATCAGTTGTTGAAGCAATCAAGAAAATAAGGGAGTTAAAAGATACCTGGAAAGGGTGATCTATGTACTTCATTTTCTACGTTTGCACGTGGTGACATATAGAAGTTAAGTGCATCAGTTAATAAACACAAGGCTTACTTGTGATGTAGGCTTGTTTCTTCTTGTACTCTAATAAAACATATACTTTACGTTGGTGAATGGGTTATTTTAGGTTTTTAAGTTTGAGCTTCTTCATAATCTTTTATTTAATTTTTGCATTTTGTTATTGAATAGGAGACGATTTTTGATTTTACCAATTTCATGTTATTCAAGCTTTGTGTTGCAAATTATTGCATGATATCATCAGAGCTTTTTTTCTTTCATAGGGAACCGACTTTAATAATATTAGGTAAAATCTTAATGTTTAATGTTATCGATAATTTATTTAGCGCAGATCATTTGACTTAAGTACCTGAATGGAGAGTTACTTGAAATTCAGGTTGTATTTCTTGATAATTTATAATTTGATGATATATTAGTTTTGAAATTTAGTTTCGTGCTTTCTATTGTTATAAATTCGTATAGGTATAGTTGAATGAAATACTATTAGATGCTGAATAAGATATGGTTCAACTGTACCAAATTTGCAACACTTATAAGTGTTGGTAATTTTTCTATTTACCTATGTGTGCAAGGAATTTCCAATGGTTATAACTGTTGGAAATTAAAAAGTTCTCAATGGTTATAACCGTTGGAAATATGGAAATAGGCGTAGGTTATAACTGTAATTTCCAACGGTTATAATCGTTGGAAAAGAAAAATTCTCAACGGTTATAACGGTTGGGAATACCAAAATTTCGTAACGGTTATAACCGTTACAAAATATGTAAAGAAATTATAACGTACCTGCTACCAATGGTTATAACCGTTGGGAATTTGATTACCAATGGTTATAACCGTAACAAAATGACAATTTTGGTGATAAACTTTCATATTTCATTTCATAAATAAGATTTTATATTCATTACATAATCTTATTCGATCCCACGTTCATAGAAAATATAATTATTATAAAATACTCCAAGAGTGACATATGAAGATGCCCCTTGGTTGATCAGAGTATAATACTTGGCAATTATACAATTTGCCATCACATCCATTGAAGTTGATAAAACGACACGACGGAAATTAAAAGCTCATAATAATAGCTAGCTTGCCTCCTGCACGTCTCTGGAAGCTTATTCATCTAACTGGAAAACCTGAAAACCTTACTCTCGGCCTACTCAAATGAGTACCCGAGAGTTTAAGGGAAAAATAAAACTTCGGGTCAGACAAACAGTTTGGTGTAAATATTAATAACCTACCATCTCGAACCAAAATAAATATCTAGTGAGACCACGCCGCTGAGCAGAACAGGTTTTCCCCTCACTAGTATCTTAACCAAAGCATCTCAAAAATATACCGTGCTCTCACATCCACAATGGTTAGAACATAATAAATAAACATTTGCGATCTTGCAATATAAAATGGACTACCCATCCCAATTCATTTGACTATCCGTCTCAATTTTATCCAACTATCTGTCTTAACCTTAAATGACTATCCGTTTTATATTTATGTGGACTACCCATCTCACATGTGTACAATATATGGATTATCTATCCACTACCATATGGACTACCCATCATACATAGTTTAACTATCTAAAATTATGTGAACTATCCATCACACATGTTTCATTCATTTTAAACTATGTGGACTATCCATCACACATATCATAGTTTTCCTAGGATGACTATGAACCCTTTATTAACCATATAGAGACTATCCATCTCAGGCATTATGTGGACTATCCATCACACATTCCATATTTTTTCTGGGATGACTATGAACTCATCACTTATCTATTTAATTCATAATTAACCTTATTCGCCCAAGTTCCCAACCTATCTCTATTGGTATCCCCAATTAGGTTGACAACCCCTTAACTTATAGCATGTCATAATAACAAGCGTTGGTATCCCCAATATATGTAATGCCCAAATCATAAAATAATTGGCAAGTCAAATATAATATACATTGGTGTCCATAATGAATAATGTCAAATTCGTAAACTTATGGCATATAGAAATATGGAACATTGGTATCCCCAATGAATAATGTCGAAAACATGAAGCATATGGCTTACCACCATTAATATAGTAAAATAGAAGACTTATGGCATCATGCTGTTAAAACAATAACGAACCTCTATCCAAGATTCGAAAACAAAAATTTGATTTTATAGAACATAAGGCTAACTGCCAAAATCAGAAGGTTATCGACTTTCTTAAAACATAGGCTATCTCGCCTTTTTAAAACATACTTTTAGTTTGCATAAAACAAGGCCTCACCGGCATTGAAATAGAGAGTTGCGACAGCAATACCGCATGGCATAGTTGCTGAAAACAATCAAACAAAGAACGCCGATGTTGATATACCACGTCATTAATACCTTGAGCTGAAATCAATTACTTACGGCATCATTATAAGTATGTCGAAATTATTATACTCCGGCTATTATGCTGCATGCATAGAAACATTAGCGACATCGTCGTGGGGAAATAGATTGACATCGAAATTGATGACTTGCGACATTAATTTAAGGATGCCGAATATTGTCGACATTAATAACTCACAACATCAATATCTCCACGAGATGCAGTATTCCCATAACGACAATGTTGAATGCATGACTCAATGCATCACATACTTACGGTATAAATATCACATGCATTGCTTCATGTCAATGCCGCCTATTCCGATATCGCTTACAACTATAAAGTAGCACCGCCTATTGTTAATGCCGAACATCATGAGAATGCCACATATCAGTGGCATTGTCGTACTTATTATAAAACTGTTTTATTTCTATTAAAAGCAATTTCTTTTTATCAACTCTTATTCCTTGTCAAAATTCTATTAGTTGAAAACAAACTTTACCAATCTCTTTTCAGAAAAGTGCCGCAAGTCATTTTTATACTTCCAAAAACATTAATCAACTTAACTAATTAATACCCTTAATTAATATTAATTTAAATGCTTTTATAGCATAATAAATTCATAGAAATTCATAATCATTTGGGGAAAATCCCCAAAATTCACCAAAAATCAGAATTAACATATTCTTTCATCTATAAAAATTTCGAGGCCAAAATAATTTATTTAATTATTTTTAATAATTAAAACCCAAAATAAATACTATTCCTCCTTAGGAAATTCATAAATTATTCATTTTAAGTTGGAAAATTATAAAATTAATAACCCATCTCCAATATTGTTTTATACAACATACCAGAAAATCAAATCAATTGGAGGTCAAAAACTTAGGTTTACCCTTAAAACCCATCTAAATAATTTCATAAAAAATCCATAAATCATTATTCTTCCCAAACAATGACCATACATCCATAACATGGCAAAACAACTAAGAATAATTCAAAAAATATTCATAACCGAATTCAAACACAAATAATAGAGATAGTTAACTATTATTCACCTTAAATTGGATGATGGAGTTAAGATTTGATGAAGTTTAGTTTCCCTAAGCTTTGCCTTTTGAATCCCTTGATTTCCTCTTCTTTCTTCCTTAGTAATGACCGGCCTTGATTGTTATTTTTACTTAGTATATTTCAGAAAGGAGAATGGATGAGAGGGAGGAAGGGTTTAGGGTATGAACTAAGATTCTATTCCTAATTTCCCTTCTCATTCATTCTTTTCTTTAATAAGTTTAAAACAATCTTATCACTTGATTTATTAAGGCATGGCCTAATTAAACTATCAAATCTCATTCTCCTTAACCCTCTGCATTATTCTATTTAATTTATCCAATTAAATTTCCTGAATAATATTAAACTAAAATTAAGGGTGTTACAGGCTCCCCTCCTTAAAGAATTTCGTCCTTGAAATTCAGTAAGGACTATACAATAAGCACATCAAACATGCAAACAAATGTGAGAAACAATGCTAGTATATCCTACCAGCTAGAAAGTCTATATGAAAAACATAGTACATACCATCATAACAACTCAGGATAAGTATCCCTGATCTTGTCCTCTGTCTCCCAAGTACAGTCTTTTCGTTGTCACTCCACTGGACTTTCATCAATCAGACCGTCTTGTTCCTTGGCTTCTTCTCATCTCTTGCTACAACATGAACTAGTTGCCTAACAAAAGTCAGATCCGGATCTACTACTAAATCTTCTATAACATCCCCTATCTAAAGGCCCAAAGCTAAGCACTACCGATGCTAAAGTCATCTATAGTATTAACTTCCGATGACTAAATATAGCTATGTTAATGGTATCTATAATATCAGAAACACTTGAATATGAAACAAATCACAAATTTCAAAACAATAATTTTCCATTACATTTCAAAACAGATGTTTCATATTCAGATTACAAAATCCCAAACATTTCCCAGGCAATGATAAAATATACTTATTACAAAATACGCCAAGAGCGGTATATGAAGATACCCCCTTGGATGATCAGAGTCATATAGTCATAATTGACTTAATACAAACACAACTTAATTAACAACAAAACAAAGAACTACACTCTTAAATAGCTATCCGTTAGCTTCCTGCATGCCTCCGTAGCCTTATCCGTCATCCTACTAAAAATTGAAAACCTTAATCCCTCAGTCTACTCAAATCAATTTTGAGCACCCGAGAGTTTAAGGGAAAAACATAAACTTCGAGTCAAACATAAAGCCTGGTGTGAGTAATACTATACATCTCGGTTTTTAAGGTTAAGAGAGACCATGCCGCTTAGCGGAATGGGTTCCCCCTTACTAACATCTTTTTAAAACATATCTTTTGCAAACCTTTATCCTGCAACCAAAGCTTGTTAAAACTGTAAAGCATCATTATATTATGTAAATATACATGTCAGGTAGTGTTATCCCGCTTTTTGGCAAGGCCGTGACACCAAGGAATTGACTAGTAACTAATGACTGTTCGTCTTAGAGATCGGTTATACACATGCTCACTATGGATATCGACGAATTTTGTCCAAATCCGGATCGAGCTAAAATTGATATGACACGACAAGCGAAGCTATGAGAGCCAACGTTCCAAATTTCAAGTCAATCTGAGTTCATATGCTCAAGTTATGATCGATGCAAGTTGGAAAATCCATCTATTCGTATCCATCGTTTCGAATCAATTGGAGTCGCAACCCATCATTTCGCATCGGTCATTTTCGTATCCATCAACAGGTAAGTGCACTTCGTATCCATCAGAAAGCTTACTTCGACTTGGTCAGCTCCGCATCCACCACCAAGCCTCTGTTCGACTCGATCAAGTTCGTATCCATCAGGAAGCCTCTGTTCGACTCGATCGAATTCGTATCCATCAGGAAGCCTCTGTTCGACTCGATCAGCCAGTGACCACTTCACATTCATCACCAAAGTCTACTTTGCATCCATCGCATGAAGGGCTCTGTTCGAATCCATCAGGCTTCTATAGTTCGTATCCATCAGTTGACCTTACTTCGTATCCATCAAGAAGTACTTGTTCGCATCGATCCACGTCATGGTTATTCGTATCGATCGATGGCTAATAGTGTTCGAGTCCACCTGGCCACATCAACTTCATATCGATCAAATGGAGCCATTTCCAATAGATACGAACAAGACCACGCAGTCGAGTTATTCCATGTGCATTCCATCGACACGAAACAAGGGCCACCTTCTATCGATTCGAACAACACAAGTGCCTCGATACGAACAGATCGAAAGTCCTAGAACGACTCGATCGACTCAGCGAAGAAGGTGACTTGATCTGGAGAATGCTCGCTACGTCACCACTTGATCACACGCAGCTATCGAGTCGAACGGGATCGAGTCGAAATGATGGAGTCGAACGAAACAGCCAACCGAAAGTCCTAATTCGTATCGATCATATCTCCTAATCTACAAGTCCAAATGCTATGAAATTTTCACAGAAGCTTACGTACATGCTAAAGAATGTCCACGCCAAATTTCGACTCCATTGGATGAAATCTTGATCGATACGAAATCCGTTCGTATCGATCACGGATCGGGCTGAAACTCCACGGGCTTGGGCGCGCGGGCCTAGTCACGTGCCATGGGGAGTCTCCCGAGATCTAAGCGAAATATCAGCCTCCTACACCTATAAATAGAGCCCCAGGGCATACAGAAAAGGGATCCTTTTCTTATTTGAATCCTCCAATGCCCAGACTCTGCCGGATCTAGTTCCAAACTCCATCGCTGCTGCGACCAACGAATTTCACTGCTATAAATCATTGTTATTCGCTGTAACTTGCTGAAATCAATTGTAATCGTCAAAGAAAGATCAATAAAACAATCTACTTCATAGTGGACGTAGGCAATACGACGAACCACTCTAAATTCTTGTGTCTTTGTGCATTTTAATTACTCTCATCAGTTTTTGGAGTTTTTGTTAGATAATCCTCCTTTTCCATTTAATTTCTTCATTTTATCTCTTCAAAAACTTCCGAAGAGTGTTGTGCCCAATTTTGGTAAAAACACTTTGGTGCTTTCACTGAGAAAAACCCTAGTTTTTCTCCTGCTCCTTGGATCTCCTATCGATACCGGATTGCACAAATCTAAGAAGAAGATCCAGATCTCAGATCTTGAAGCCCTTCCATTCTATTCAAATTTGCAATCAGATCTAGGAAAGGACTTCATCAATTCATTATGGTGAGTACACGTACCGCTTCGACAGCTGCTGATCAAGGAGGACGGGACATACAGAATCCCGTGCAGTTGCCTCCATCAAACCAAGATGCCGACGGACCTTCAGATCCATCAGGCTCGGTCACCAAAAAAGAATTCCAAATGCTGCTTCAAGAGTTGACCCAGAGTCGGCAACAACTTACGGAACAACTGCGCGTCAACACAGAGTTGGCCAATCAGCTGAATCGCCAAAGGCGCAGAAGATCCAGAAGAGATCAAGGTTCTTATTCTTCTACGGAGAGTTCAGCCTCCTCTGATGGCCATCACCGGTCCACACGCCCACAGCTGGATGTAAGCTACACCCAGGCCACAAGACACCAACCTGCTTCGAATCTTGGACAACCCAGAACTGGACCATTCACTAGTAATCAAACAGGACCTTCATCCCGAGGAGGTGCTGCTCCGTATCATGTCACAGGCAACCTCTCTACCACCACTACTACTGAACAAGGGGTTGATGCTAGAAACCAAGCTGATCCTCAACGTAACCAACGAGAGCAGACTCCAGAGCCTTATGTCCCAGAAAATGTTGAACCAAGGAGGCGAGGCACGGACCGTCGACCGCGTCCGGTCCAGACTCGTGCTGTGGAACCCGACCACACCTTGGCCCAACATGCTCCTAGTATCCGAATGCCGGATATACCAACGATGATTCGTCAAATGACCCGTGAAAGTCAGGGTCTCACTAATGACGACTGGGGAATCTCCCGGAGTCATACTCCTTTCACCGATGACATATTATATGCTGAACCACCTCGACGCTTCAGGATGCCAACTTTGCCAGTTTATGAAGGAAGTTCTAATCCCAATCAACACATCCTGAAGTATGAATGGCTGATGAATGCTGCGAGAGCTGATGATGCAGTAAAATGCCGTAGTTTCCCCATTTCCATGGGGGGCATTGCAACCATGCGGTTTACTCGTTTGCCACCACGATCCATTTCTAATTTTGATCAGATGGCCACCAAGTTTGTTGAACAATTCCGTATGCACGTAGCACGGCCTAAAGATGTTAACACTCTGTCTAGCGTCACTCAAGCTCCTGGAGAGACATTCAGACGTTACTTGGAGCGATTCCATGCTACGTGCGCAGAAATAAGCAATCCCAATGATAACTCTCTTCTGATGGCATTGACTAAGGGGATTGATGCTGATTCCGAATTCGGAAATTGGTTAGCTGGGAAGCCGCCTGCGTCATTGGACTGTTTCTATTCCAAGGCAGCCTAATTCTTGAGAAGGGAGGATGCGAAATAGTCTAGGAAGCAGGATGACGCAGGGCCCAACATCGAAGGAATCTAGAGTAACATCGCCGTTAAACGGTCCGGAGATAGTTCTGGAAAAGTTCAGTTGAACATACAAAATAAACAGAATCAGCAGAGGGACAATGGAAATCAGGGAAAGAAGCGAGATCAGAGCCGCGGTCCATGATGTAGAGCTCCCATGTTTGACAATTATACTCCATTGAATACGTCGCTGGAAAATGTGTATTTGCAGACCTGCAATACCATGCAATACAAGAAACCTGCTCCGAAACCGTCAACGGAAAGACAAGTCCAAACAGGGAAGTTTTGTAGATTCCACGAAAGTTACGGCCATAATACAAATGAGTGTTGTCATTTACAAGATCTCATTGGGAAACTGATACGTGAACGAAAGTTGGATCAGTATGTACGGGCGCCGCAGTCTGGAGGTGCGGGCCCATCAAATCAGAATCGTGTGCCAAATCAGGAAAGACAGGAGGAACCCACTCGTACTGGCGGGAGGTTGGTTATCAATACAATAAGTGGTGGTCCTCATCCAGCAGACCGAAGCTGGAAGGAAATGGAGTCGTATGCCAGCTCTATTAGGTATGCGGACTTCGAGTGTTATAGTTATTCTGATGAAGGAGCTCCGGCCAAACAACTGAAGACGATGACAGATGACATCATGTTCAGAAATAGGGACGCTGATAAAATCGAAGCTCCCACTATCGATCCACTGGTCATCTCAACTCAAGTAGGTCCAGCTTGGATGAAGAGGATCTTAGTTGACAGTGGAAGCTCAGTAAATATTATGTTTAAACGAGCTTATGATCAAACGAGAATGGAAGCCACAGATTTGAAGCCTTGTCAAGCTCGAATCCATGGCTTTAATGGGAGTGCTACGATACCCACTAGAGTAGTGGAACTGCCAGTGGAGTTGGGAATTGGAGAATGCCGGAGAGTACGAATATTACAGTTCGTTGTGTTAGACATAGACTCCCCTTATAACGCTTTCTTGGGGCGACCGGCCCTTGTTGAATTCAAGGCAGCCATTGCCCCATGGTGTTTGACTTTAAAGTTCCCCACTGATCATGGAGTGGGAATCATTCAAGGAGATCAGGCTGTTGCAAGAGCCTGTTATGTTGCCGGGCTGCGGGAGGCGCAACGAAAGGAGAAAGGGAAGGGCGTAGAGGAATCTCTCTACGTCCGCTTTGCTGATAATTGACAATTAACGCCTGGGCCTAGGCCCGGGCACCCCAGCCAATTCCAAATGGATCTTGACCTAAGAGAAACCAAAGACGAAGAAGAATCTAAAGAAAGTCAAGCATCCCCGGCCGAACTCACGATTGATGTCCCAATTGACGATGACGATGATTCGAAAATGATAAAGATTGGGTCTCAACTAAGCCAGCAAACTCAAGAGGAATTGGTTGAGTTCTTACGGGCGAATCTTGACGTATTCGCCTGGACGCATTCTGATATGTGTGGGATCTCGCCGGACATCGCGAGCCACACTCTGAATATTGACCCGCGGCATGTCCCGGTCAAATAGAAAAGGCGTGGTATGGATCCAGAGAGATCCGCCGCCCTTAAAGAAGAAGCAGAAAAGCTTAAAGCAAACGAGTTCATTCGAGATGCATTATATCCAGAATAGGTGTCGAATCCCGTGCTCATCCGAAAGTCAAACGGAAAGTGGAGAACATGTGTCGACTATTCCGATCTGAATAAAGCTTGTTCCAAAGACAGTTTCATGCTTCCCAGAATTGATCAGCTCGTAGACTCAACAGTTGGACATGAACTCTTATCCTTTATGGATGCGTATTCTGGCTATAATTTGATACCAATGCATTTACCCGATCAAGAACATACCAGCTTCGTAACCAATCTGGGACTTTATTGCTACAAAGTTATGCCATTCGGACTCAAGAATGCCAGGGCTACTTACCAACGGCTGGTCAATCGGATGTTTGCCAACAAATCGGGAAAACCATGGAAGTATATGTAGACGACATGCATGTGAAGTCACGATTTTCCATTGACCATATTAAAGACTTGGAAACTATGTTCGACATACTTCGAGAATATAGAATGAAGCTTAACTCACTGAAATGTCACTTTGGAGTTGCATCCGGAAAATTCCTCGGGTTTATCGTCAACGCTCGGGGAATCAAAGCGAATCCTGAAAAGATTTGGGCAATCAGAAATCTTGAAACTCCGAAAACTATAAAGCAAGTCCAGAGTCCCAATGGGAAAGTAGCAGCATTGAGCAAGTTCATTTCAAAGTCCATCGACAAATGCATTCCCTTCTTCGATCTGATCCGAAAAGGAAAACGAAACTTTGAATGGACTGCGGAGTGTGAAGGCGCTTTTCAAGCACTAGTTCAACATCTATCCACACCACCTATCCTGTCAAAAGCCTATTGATCATGAGAAGTTGTACGTATATTTGACGATATCAGAAAACGCTATCAGCGTTGCCTTAATTCAAGAAGAAGACAGGATACAAAAACTAGTATACTACGTCAGCAAACGATTGACTGGAGCTGAAAGGAATTATCCAAAGCTAGAAAAGTTGGCTTATTGCCTTGTTATTGCTTCAAGGAAGCACCGACCATATTTCCAGGCACATCCAATTACTATCTACATCGACCAGCCGTTACGACAGGTCCTTTCGCGGCCTGAGACATCTGGTAGGTTACTAAAGTGGAACATCAAACTGAGCCAGTTCGACATTACTTACACTCCAAGACTAGCGATTCAAGGACATGTCCTAGCCGATTTCATAGCTGAATTTACCATTCCAGAGGACTTGCCCGAAACTAGTAAATCCCCCGAATACATCTGGAAGCTGTATACTGATGGTGCATCAAACGACCGGTGTTCGGGCGCTGGTGTTGTACTTGAAACTCCTGAAGGTCGATCTATATGTTATGCCTTGAAGTTTGATTTTCACGCGACCAATAATGAAGTTGAATATGAAGCCCTCTTAGCTGGACTAAAACTTGCTAGAGATCTGAAAATTACCGCTGTGGAAATTTATTGTGATTCACAATTAGTTGTGTGTCAAGTTCGGGGAGAATATCAAGCGAGAGATCGAAGGCTGGCTGCTTACTTAGCTCGGGTACAGGAAATTCTGAATCAGTTTGATTATTATGCCATTCGTTGTATACCCCGAGAGCGCAATCAGAAAGCCGATTCGTTGGCGAAGTTAGCCAGCACAGGTGAAGCTCAACAAATGGGACTCGTTCCCGTAGAGACGTTAACTTCCCAAAGCATCAACCGGGCAGAAATAGATTTTGTACGTGAAACAATTCCCGATAAGGAGTCTTGGATGACCCCACTCAGAAATTACCTTGAGCTCGGAACCCTGCCGGAATGCAGGAGCGAAAAAAGACAAGTCCTTCGGAAGGCCTCACGATTCACCATCCAAGATGGAGTCATGTACATACGAGGGTACTCTGTTCCTTTACTCCGGTGTATCGCTCACGATGAAATCAAACGAGTATTGCACGATGTACACGAGGGAGAATATGGCGATCACAACGGGGGGCAAGCACTTGCCAAGAAAATACTTCGGTATGGATATTACTGACCTACTGTGAATCGCGATGCGTCGGATTATGCAAAGAAATGTGATAGGTGTCAAAAGCATGCTCGAATTCCTAGAGCCCCTCCTACCGAGATAACGCAAATGGTCAGCCCATGGCCGTTTGCAATGTGGGGTATCGACATCATTGGTACTCTACCTCTGGCAAAAGGTGGTGCGAAATACGCCATCGTCGCAGTTGATTACTTTACAAAGTGGGCTGAAGCTCTTGCTACCATAACAACGAAGAAAGTAATCAACTTTGTAGTCCGCAACATCATCAGTCGATTCGGTCTTCCACACACCATCATTACGGACAACGAAACCCAATTCGACAGTGCTGAATTTAAAGATTTCTGCAAACGGTTTCACATTCAAAAGAAATTCTTTGCAGTTGCACACCCTCAAGCGAACAGACAAGTCGAAGCAGTCAATAAAGTTATAAAGTCCATTCTGAAAAAACGACTGGAAAAGGTCGGGGGCAAGTGGGTCGACGAACTTCCTATGGCTTTATGGGCCTACCGAACCACCCACAAGTCCGCGACTGGTCACACTCCATTCTCTCTCTCTTATGGATCAGAAGCCGTTATTCCCGTCGAGCTAGAAGTACCTTCTCATCGTGTGACGTACTATGACCCAAAGACTAATGCTATCCTGCTTGCCGAATCTCTCGATTTACTATATGAGAAGCGTGAAGAGGCTGATTTGAGGGCAGCCGTGCATCGAAGCCGAGTCGCTCGATTGTACAATGCCAAGGTCCATCCGCGAACCTTTGAACTAGGCGATCTCGTCTTGAAAAGAATCTATCCGGTTCCTTCGCATATGAAGCCGACATGGGAAGGACCGTATGTTATTGAACGAAGGCTCGAAGATGGAACATTCAAATTATCGACCGTTGATGGTCTTACTCTGCCAAGGGCCTGGAATAGCGAAAGTCTTCGTCGCTACTACACATGACATGCTATGTTTATTCATTTAGTTTATTTTCCATTTCGCAATTTGTTTCTGCATTTCGAAATTAGAATTTGTAATAAGGCAACTGACTTTGCCATATTTTCTTATTTCAGCAATAAAATGCAATCTCTTCGAGCCAAAGCTGTGATTTACTTGAAATGCTTCATATGATCATCACTATGCACGGAGAGCTAAGTTTCACCATGCGGTGGAATTTATTCAAATAGGGAGTGACTGTGATGCAACCAGTTACTCGCTAAGTGAAACCCGAGCTCGGGGACAGGCCATCACATCAAAGTCAAAACGGATTGATACACAACAATCCCTCACTTAACTCCCGGTTCCCAGAGTGCGAACCAAAGTATTAAAATACGTCTACGAAGAGGGTGGATCCGTCCGCCTAACGACTTCGTCCGTATCTGAACCAAGTTTGAGGAGGGTGGACCCGTCCATCTAACGACCTCTCTTGTTAACTTAGGGTGGATGTGATCTGACCATCCATGATCCTGATACACCTTTCGTTCCCAGAGTGCGAGCGAAATCCAAAAACATACAACATATGTGACTAACCGTCTGCTTATCAACTCCGAACTCCCAAAGTGTGAGTCGGAGTATAAACATCAACTCCGGATTCCCAGAGTGTGAAACAGAGTATAAACATCAACTCCGGATTCCCAGAGTGCGAAACGGAGTATAAACATAAACTCCAGATTCCCAGAGCGCGAATTGGAGTATAAATACCAACTTCGAACTCCCAGAGTGCGAGTCGGAGTATAAACATCAACTCCGAATTCCCAGAGTGCGAAGCAGAGTATAAATGCCAACTCCGAACTCCCAGAGTGCGAGTCGGAGTACAAACGTCGATTCCAAGTCCCCAGAGCGCGGACGTATAATTAAAAATCAAGCCGGCGTGACCAACCGCCAGTAAACAAATGAGAATCTCCGGAGTCCGGATATGATCACCGATAGTCGAACAGGCATGGAGGAACCACTCAATCTCCACTTGTCCCAGACGTTCGTTCGGTGGCACTAGACCCAACATGTTATAAATGTGAAGCGATCACTGACTAATGTCCTACAACTCACCCCCAAGACTGGGGGGGGGGGGGGGGCAGGACTTAAGCATCGACCATTAACTGAAGTGGTGCGAAGTCAAAATTCAACTCACTTTCTGGTCGTAAGCCATGTCCACAGTTTCCGGACCTAGCAAACAAAAACAAACTTAACTCGGAACATGAAACTTCACAAGTGTACTTCAGATATTGAAACACTTAGGCAAATACAAAATGACTGAAAAGAAGCCAAAAAAAGAAGTTTCATTTCTATTGTTTGTAAAAGAAGTTCGTGTACAAGTTTGTTCCAAAAAATTTCTACTAGCAGGGGCCGAACCCGCATCTATACACGGCCAACAAAATGTGAATCAAAATAAACCAAGGAAGCATGTCTAATCTTTCTTCTTCCTCGGCTTCCTTTTCGGTGTGGGCTCATTGGAGCCGCCACTATCTTTCCTCTTTGAGCCCTTGCCTTTCGGTGGTCGGTCCCCAGGCGGGAGCATGATCTCAACATCCTCCTCTGAACTCGAGTGAATAGGAATGCTACCTATGGGTGGAGTCGGAGGAACAAGATCAAGTGCAGAAGGTGGAATGGGCACGCTGGTGATGAAAACTGTACCACCAGGAGATATCATTCTGAGCGGAGCTGGACCGGGCGCCGCCATCCCACCTCCGAAACTACCACCATGGGCCGCTGCTTCCATCTCAGCGTCGATTTGTGTGAACATCTCCTCTTCAGTAACCGCTCGAGCCTCGCTGGGGGCATCAATAGTTGGCAAGGAAGAACTTGTAGCAGGAGCGCCTTCACCCATAATAAATGGCAAGTCGGCAAGAGGATCGCCATGACGGCGAAAGAGTTCTTCCATCAGCTGCTCATCAAACGCAAGGGTGCCTCCCTACTTATCGTCAAGTAGGACAGTTGTAGTTACAGAGATCGCTTCAGTAACAATAGCCTCCTGCGTCTGATATGATTCTCGAGTAACAGGAGGCCCGACAGGTGCAGCATCGATCATTAGGCAAAAAAATAAGAGAACTGTTAGAACTTAACTCGAGTGAAGATTTTGACTTAAGATAGATATGTGGAATGTCCAGAATACCTTCCTCAGTTTGACTTGTGGGCGGCGGAACGGCTTCAGCAACTTGCTCTGTAACCGGAGACATCTGCGGCTGATCCGGATTATAAGCAGGAACAGCATGGGGATCGCCGCAGACAAGGATTCGGGCTGGTTTGACGCTGGAACTTCAAGACTCGCCTCATGATGGTCAACCCATGAACCCTCTCCTACTTTGAAGTACTGGGTGCCGAGTCTTTCCTTTTCATGCAGAATCATTGACTCGTGAAGAATCTTCCTTTCATCTGCATTCAGAATGCGATTCTCGAGTCCAAACTCATCCACAGACTCACCCAGATGCGCCTCCTTCTCTTCTTCGACTAATCGGCCCTAGGCGTTGTATAGATGCGTCGGATAATCATCGAGCCAGGCTTGACCCCTGTGCCTCAACACGTTAGCATTGTAAATCACGAGAAGGTCTTCGATATCAGCCTCTAGCCTGGACTCCGCCGATTTCACTTTCTCCTCGACCTTAGTCTCCATCTTGTGAACCATAGCCACGGCCGCATCCCATTCACCCCTAAGCAGAATAGCTTGTTCGCACGCCTCTTAGGCTGCTTTGTTTGCATCATCCCTTTCCTTGGCCATGTCGGAAAATTTGGCCTTGAGCTCGTTAAGTTCCTTAACCGCCGCATCCCATTCAGCGGTAACTGTAGTATTCTGATGGCTCATCTCCTCCACCAAGGAGACATGTGTCTGCCTCAACCTCTCCATTGCCACAATCGCTTCATCAGCTTTTTTGGTGGCCTCAATTTCATATTTCCGAGAAGACTCGGCCTCAGCAGTGAGCACTTGAATGATCCGGTCCCTTTGAGCGAGTTCGGTCTCCATTTTCTCAAGCGCTTTGGCTCGCTCAAAGGCCACCTTAGAAGCTTTCTCTGCAGCCTTTACCCACTCTCTGTACTGGGTGTAGATATCATGAACGTAATCATGCATCGTGTTTTCCACTCCAGATGGTATTCTCTTTAAGTGAGGTGGAAAGACGTAGCCATCGAAGCATATGTTCGGGAACTCCTTCCTCATTTGAGCCAATTTAATGGCCCCTTCTCCTATGGGCTCAGTCGGGACCTGCTCTGCAATTATGGAGGCCGTGGTTTCGACTCTCTGGAGATGGGTCTCGGATCTAGAAGTGTGAGAAGATAGCCTGTGACGTGGAGGCTCTGGCGGGTGTGGAACAAAAACAGGAGGTGGAGATGGAAGTCTAAGAGGAGGAGACCGAGATCTAGATCGATGTTTGTATTCTCTATCCCTGTCACGCCCATACCTATCTTGGTTAGAGTACTCGCGATCGTGGTCTCTGTCTGAGTCTCTCCTACGGGAATCATAATAGGTAGAAGACTTTCGGGCTGAGTGAAGATTCCCAAGCATCGATCCTCTTCCGGACATCGTACCTGAAAATGAGAGACGAAGGAAAAGTTAGTGATTTCTTAGGTTGGACGATTTGCAGTTATGAATCATGCAGTGTAGTGAAGTGTATGCATGTGCAATCCCCCGACCAACCGGAAATGTCGGCCGCACTCATAGCAAGCGACCCGCTCAGTACAAGAGCATTATCAAGCTCCTCCATCCCGGTGTCGTGTTGAAATGACACATAATCTGGAATCGGGATATCAGCAAGCCCTTCGAAAGGATTCTCTACTTGCGGGGGAGGAGCCTCCGAAATTCTAATCCCCTGAATGGGCAAAGACATAACCACGGATTTTACTCTTAGAGATTTAGAACGCTTGTGAGCAACTGCCTTGCCTTTTCTCCTTCCTCCTGAATCCTGGACATCGGAAGAAGGCCCAGCTTGGAGCTCGTTATCAATAGGCGTTCTCTCCGGGTCAACTTCTTCAGCTATTACTACTCCGGGCGCCTTGCGTTTCAATCGCTTCTTCGAGACCGCTCTAAGTGTCCCTTCCAGCCGTAGGCTTTGCCTCCGTTCAATCAACCCGACGGTTCTCAAGTTTCTATCGGTGAGAACCAAGTCAACATTCCTCTCCTCACCAGGAACCGTTTGGAGGATCCGAACCAGCTCTCTGAAATATCCACCGTCCGGTCGAGAGATGGCGGCTGTAAAAGAAGTGAAACGTCAGTTTTGGGAACAATTATTGTTATCTTGACAATTCATGAGAATGGCTGCAACACTTACGTCTATCCAACCATCGCTTAGCGAATCCAGGGGGCATCGAACGTAGAACCATTCCGTCTTGAGTAACTTAACCTCCCCCAGGATCCCGTTACTATTTGGCAGTTCCTAACCGCTTCCAAGAAAGTGAAGGAAGGGTTGTCTCCGCGGCTCTTGATGTTGAAGAGATATCTGATCTCGATCGGCTTGGGAGGACGAAAGAGAATTTCCATAAACAAGATGAAGGTGCTATTCAACAGGGCGTATCCGTTGGAGTGTAGCCGGGATGGAGCTATTCCAAGGAATGATAACGTCTCCCTAATATATTGATTGAAAGGAGGAAGTGTTCCCGCCGTACAAGCATGATGGTTAAAAGCAGTAAACCCCTCCGGGGGAACATGTGGCCTGTCATTTGGCCCAGGCAATAACATGTCGTCAAGTGACAAGCCGTGCCTTAAACAAATCCGCCCCAGCATATCTTCAGAAATACCGGACGACACGGAATCTTGAGGATTCATAATGAACTGGGCGCCTAGAAGCTCGTCCGGAGCCGGATCTATAACTTCGGCTTCAATGACCGGTATCTCGATGGTTGAAGGAATTGAACTCGGGAGTTCCTGCTGCTGTGAACTTGAAGGTTCCATGACTAACTAGCTTATGAAAAATCATTGTTAAACAGACAATAGCGTTCGTGCATCCCCCAGTGTAAAGTGTGTAAGTGTGTTGTGCAGTGTAGTACTACATGTCACTTGACAAGCTCTATGGATTTAAAGAGAGCATGTAAACGACGAGACTTCGAAATTCAGTCGGAATGACCGTCATCGCTGACCGTCACAACCATACCATCCAGGAATTAGCAATCAATCCAAGTCAAAGTTTGTTAAAATTTTGTTAAAGTTGCAGTTCCATCGACGAGCTTCGAAAGAAAGTCAAATATGCAGTCCAACTGTCAAGTCCAATTATGCCAAAGTGAAGCTCGTTGGAGTTAGATGTTCAAATGCACAAGAGTCTTCGATATCATCGAAGTTAGGTTCATTGCCAACCATCAAAGTTTAAGTTCACACTGATCTGTGAAGTCATTCGTATCCATCAGGGATACAGGTTTGAGTTCGTATCGATCGTTCAGAGGAAATTTCGTATGGATCCCATGGCACGTAGTTCGTATCAATCAGAAAGCATCCGCTTCGTATCGATCAGAAAGCATCCGCTTCTATCGATCAGAAAGCGTCCGCTTCGTATCGATCTGATATCATTTGCTTCGTATCGATCTGATATCATTTGCTTCGTATCGATTTAATGTCATCTACTACGTATCGATCAAGATCGTTTCGAAACAACCAATGCTAAGCGACTGTTCCATGATCGATGCGAAGCCCGACGCAAGGCAACGATACGAAATTCCCCATCAGGATCGATACGAGGCAAAACACCTTCTTCACCAATCGATTGATACGAAATTCAGAACGACCTTACTTTGCATCCCTCCTTACTCCTTCTTCCCCAAGAAATTAACGTGCCATTACTCCTTCTCAATTCAACGTCGACCAAGTCCCGGCATCAACAGTGACGGAATCGATGACGACATCGATTGAACTGGCACTAAGATTCGAGTCTCGTCATTTTCAGAATGGATTCGTTGTTTATTTACCTAAAGTCAGAAGTTGTCGCGCTAGATTAAGGAACAAGTTGGATCGATTCGAAGGATTGTTTGGTTCGAAGGCAATGTTTCTTTCTTGAAGTCCTTTATCGATACGAAGACAAGGCAGCGAAGTAAAAATTAAAAAAGTGAAATACGACTAAGTCAACAGTATTTATATGGACTCGAGCGTGAAGGAAAAAAACGATTCGCATCCCAGTAGATCCGACCGGTTGCAAAGCGTCACCATGGGATCGATTCGAACAAGCTGTTCGAATCCATGAACTCGAGTCTGTATCGATACGAAGTCCTCACCAAATCCATCGATGCAAAGCCTTTCTTCGTATCGATCATCTTCGACTCCATCTCCAGTACGTTGATACGAGCGATCAGTTTGAACCCATCGATACGAATTGTCTATTCATATCCAATGACACCAAATCCATCGATTCGAAATACACGACAGGGGCTGTTCTTAAGGCATTGAACTCCATCGATACGAACGACCGCTTCGTATCCATCGAACCCCACATCCATCGATTCGAAATGCTCATTTCGTATCCATCAATGCAATGAATACCGATGCGAAAACAATGTTTTAACCTTCTACACCGATTTAGGAGAGGATCGATACGAAGGAACATTCAAAAATGACCATCGAGCGTTGTTACAATTTGAATCTCACATCGGTTTAGGAGAGGATCGATACGAAATTCGATATGGGATAAACTGATAATGACTCGTGAACGTACAAACGTCAACGAGAGTCAGATTAACATATAGGCATATATGTCGGACTAATATTCAATATTCCAGATTTACAGGAATTGGAAGCTCATTTGATAACGATTACAACAAAAAACAGCTAATCACTAGCATACAGCAATCAGTTGCAACAATACAGGGTACAGCAGTTGATGGTCAACAGTTTACATTATCGAGAAAATCAGTCGAAGATTACAGCTTTCATCGAAAAGACGATAACTATTCAGAATGAAGATTGCAGCATTTCAAAGCACATCATGTTTCCACAAGACGTACTTTGGGGGGCGAATGTTATCCCGCCTTTTGTCAAGGCCGTGACACCAAGGAATTGACTAGTAACCAATGACGGTTCATCTTAGAGATCGGTCATACACAGGCTCACTATGGATATTGATGAATTTTGTCCGAATCTGGATCGAGCTAAAATTGATATGACACGACAAGCGAAGCTATGAGAGCCAACGTTCCAAATTTCAAGTCAATCCGAGTTCATATGCTCAAGTTATGATCGATGCAAGTTGGAAAACCCATCCATTCGTATCCATCGTTTCGAATCAATTGGAGTCGCAACCCATCATTTCGCATCGGTCGTTTTCGTATCCATCAGCAGGTAAGTGCACTTTGTATCCATCAGAAAGCTTACTTCGACTCGGTTAGCTTCGCATCCACCACCAAGCCTTTGTTCGACTCGATCAAGTTCGTATCCATCAGGAAGCCTCTGTTCGACTCGATCAAGTTCGTATCCATCAGGAAGCCTCTGTTCGACTCGATCAGCAAGTGACCACTCCACATTCATCACCAAAGTCTACTTCGCATCCATCGCCTGAATGGCTCTGTTCGAATCCATCAGGCTTCTATAGTTCGTATCCATCAGTTGACCTTACTTCGTATCCATTAAGAAGTACTTGTTCGCATCGATCCACGTCATGGTTATTTGTATCGATCGATGGCTAATAGTGTTCGAGTCCACCTGGCCACGTCAATTTCGTATCGATCAAATGGAGCTATTTCCAATCGATACGAACAAGGCCACGCAATCGAGTTATTCCATGTGCACTCCATCGACACGAAACAAAGGCCACCTTCTATCGATTCGAACAACACAAGTGCCTCGATACGAACATAGCGAATGTCCTAGAACGACTCGATCGACTCGCGAAGAAGGTGACTCGATCCGGAGAATGCTCGCCATGTCACCACTTGATCACACGCAGCTATCGAGTCGAACGGGATCGAGTCGAAATGATGGAGTCGAATGAAACAGCCAACTGAAAGTCCTAATTCATATCGATCATATCTCCTAATCTACAAGTCAAAATGCTATGAAATTTTCACAAAAGCTTACATACATGCTAAAGAATGTCCATGCCAAATTTCGACTCCATTGGATGAAATCTTGATCGATACGAAATCTGTTCGTATCGATCACGGATCCGGCCGAAACTCCACGGGCTTGGGCGCGCGGACCTAGTCACGTGCCAGGGGAGTCTCCCGAGATCTAAGAAAAATATCAGCCTCCTACACCTATAAATAGAGCCCCAGGGCATACAGAAAAGGGATCGTTTTCTTCTTTGAATCCTCCAACGCCCAGACTCTGCCGGATCCAGTTCCAAACTCCATTGCTGTTGCGACCAACGAATTTCACTGCTGTAAATCATTGTTATTCGCTGTAACTTGCTGAAATCAATTGTAATCATCAAAGAAAGATCAATAAAGCAATCTACTTCATAGTGGACGTAGGCAATAGGCCGAACCACTCTAAATTCTTGTGTATCTGTGCATTTTAATTACTCTCATTATCTGTTTTTGGAGTTTTTGTTAGATAATCCTCTTTTTCCATTTAATTTCTTCATTTTATCTCTTCAAAAACTTCCGAAGAGTGTTGTGCCCAATTTTGGTACTAACAGGTAGCAAATGGACTATCTGTCCGATCATTATAGTTTTGTTTGGCTTACTATTAAACTTTGGCTGGCTCGGGCCTACCAGACAAAATAAAAAAATCTATCTAACATCTATTAGACACCTCTTTTGGATGGTCTGTCCTTAACTATCTGTTAAGTACTTCTCTTCTGGACAGTCTGTCCCTAACTTAACATCTACTAGGGTCACCTGATCCAAATGGTTTTGCGGGCTCACCAATAACCTATATGTATACAAACATATATTCCCTTCTGTGTGTAATCATAATTTTAGTCTTACTTGTGACAAATCCCTACACACTAGAATTTTGTACTAAATTAGCTGGGGCCAATAGCTAATGTATAGGGCGCGACCCTATACCAGTCCCTTCTGGTATTCTAATATCTGAGTCATTTTCTCTTAGGGATAACTTCCCTTAAATTATCCATGAAAAACTCTTTCAAATTGATTTAATCTTTAAATCATACTTATACAAGGAAAATATATATCCTCTATGCTTTACTCAAAATCACCTTTCCCTGTTTTATATATATATATATATATATATATTTCTCAACCCTTGTTGGTGAGAGCATTTACCCCTTTCGAAACCATTAAACCTTGTCTTTTGAAAATATTGGAAAATCCTTTCCTTTCTTTTCTCCAAAAGCTTCGAAATAATAGACATTCCTCTTTAAAACCTTTAAAAATTGTCTTTCAAAAATATTGGAACCTTCCTTTCTTTTCATCAAAAGCTTCGAAAATAAAAAAAGCCTTTCCTTTCGACCCCTTCATAACCCCGGGGAACCACCCCTTCGAAACCATTCATTAAAACTCTTTCGAAAGCATTGAAACACTAAACCTTTCGAAAGCCTTTTGGGTTCAATTTAAAACATATGGAAACCTTTCAAAACCATTCAAAGTTTACTGCTTCGAAACCTTAAAAAACCATCTTGGTCGAAACCTTTTGAATTATGCCTTCAAGTAGAGCAAAAGGATAAGAAGCCCATTGAAGTCGAAAGCACTTCTTTCGAAACCATTAAACCATCTTTTTCGAAACCATTTGGGTTATACCTCAATTATAGAAAAAGGGTCTTTAAAACATTTAAGTCGAAAGCTTCTGTTTCGAAACAATTTCCTAAGTAAAGAAGTGATGGCATCGAAACCATCCCTTCAAAAGCATGGGAGAAGTGTCCAAGTTTTAAAAACAAAGTATTTCCTTTGAAATCATTGTAGGCGAAAGATAGAAAGAGGCAGCTAAAAAGGTTTCGGCTTTGTCGAAAGCAAATATTTAAAACTAAAGTGCAACCCATTCGAAACCATCTCTTTTAAATGCATTGACCCAGTCGAAAGCCAACCGAGTCGAAAGTCATTTAGTCGAAAGCAAGCAGGCAAATTTTAATTTAAAAACAATGTGACGTTTCGACCCCATCAGAACCTATGGTTTCGACTTCATACCTTTCGCCTTCTATCCAATTCGCTACATATCAATTTCTTGATACCAGACGCGTTGGTTTCGATGGAGATGGAGGCGGAGGGACTTGGTCGAAATACAACTAAGGTGGAAGCAGGTGCCGAAAGCAATGAAACGGTTAAAAGCCTGAAATAAACAGTTCTTTTCACCTAACCTGCTATACGTGTAAAATTTTGATTCGTTGCTTCTTTTCTTTACCACTAAAAAGTGCTCAGAACCAATTAATTAATTTAAATATTTTGCAAAACACCCCTTCTCCTTAATTAAATATATAAAACGTTTTAAGTCACATACCTTAAACACCTCTTCTCCTTGAGATTGAAAATGGTGGTCGGCCTTAGGGTGTTTTTTCTTGAAGAAATTGAATTAACGTATGTTTGTTTTTCCTAAGGGTTTAGGGTATAAGTTCATCATATTTCTCATTTTGCCCTTCCTTATTTCTTAACATACTTATTCATGTTATCTCGTTTTGAATCACACATTAACAAGGCACAGCTACCTTAAATTTTAATCAAATCTCAATCTATTAATGATCTTACATTATTTTATTTTATTTAGCCAATTAAATATTCTAAATAATATTACTAAAATTATGGGGTGTTACAATCTCCCCTCCTTAAAGAATTTCATCCTCGAAATTACGATAAGGAACACATCAAAGGCAAAACATTCCATTAAAACAAATCAGGACAAGCGTCTCTAATCCTGCTCTCAGTCTCCCAAGTACAGTCTCTAGCATCGTTACTAAACTGGACTTTTACTAATATGACTGCCTTGTTCCTCAACTTCTTCTCATCCCTTGTGACTATCCGGATAGGCTTCCAAACTATAGTCATATTTGGTTCCACTACTAAATCCTCTAACACAGTCAGTGCTATAGTAGTGTCTGGATCCCTAACACATTTCCTTAGATGAGATACATGAAAAACATTTTGGGCTCCGGCCAAATTACTCGATAACTCTACTCTATACGCGAGTTTCCCGATCCTTTCTAAAATAGGGAACGGTCCTACGAATCGTGGTGCCAACTTTCTGCCTTTCCAAATCTGATAACGCCTTTCATCGGCTATACTTGACGAAAACAAGATCTCCAATCGAGAACTCTAAATCTTTTCGTCTTTTATCTACATAGCTTTTCTGTCTAGACTAAGCTTCTTTCATTCTTGCCTTTATCAGCTTAATCTTTTATTCTGCTTCTTTTACCAAATCAGGACCAAGATTCAGTCTATCCCCAATCTCTAACCAACATGCATGGGATTTACATGTCTTCCATACAAAGCCTCAAACGGTGCCATTCCTATACTAGTTTGATAACTATTGTTATACAAAAACTCAACTAGGTGTAGGTGGTCTTCCCATGATCCCCCGAAGTCCAATACACAAGCTTGCAACAAGTCCTCTATGATCTTGTTAACTCTTTCCGTCTGCCCATCTGTTTGTGGATGGTAAGTGATACTCATCTTGAGCTTGGTTCCTAAACTCTCCTGAAGACTTCTTCAGAATTCACTAGTAAACAAAGAATCTCTATCACTAACAATACTACTAGGGATTCCATGTAGTCTAACTATATTCTTCATAAATAACTTAGTCAATGCAGGTGTCGTCCTGTTTGCCTTGACCGAAATGAAATAGGCGCTCTTGGTCAATCTATCTACTATGACCCATATACTTTCATTCCCTCTATTAGTCCTTGGCAACCCATAAATAAAATCCATAGAGATGGAATCCCACTTCCATACTGGAATGTCCAATGGCTGAAGTAATCCACTCGGCTTTTGATGTTCGGCTTTTACCCGCTGACAGTTCAAACACTGTTTCACCCATAAGCCAACATCCCTTTTCGTGCCTTGCCTGAAGAAACTTCTCTTCATATCTTGATACATCTTCGTTCCTCCTGGATGTATAGTGAACTTTGAACGATGACATCCCTTCAAAATCTCTTTCCTTATGTCTCCCACATTTGGAACACATAATCTGCCCTTCTTTCTCATCCATCCGTTTTGGTCAAGACAGAATTTCTTTAAGTCATCGCTCTCCGTTTCTTCCCTTAACTTTCTGATCTGTTCAGCTAAAACTGGATCCTCCTCCTATGTAGAAGCTATCTTCTCAATCAATACCGGTCGGACTTCCAAACAAGACAACCTAGCAGATCCCCCACTAGACCCAGCCTTGGATCTCCACAATACTCTACAAGCTGACAATGCTTCTAACCCTCTCCATTCTGCTATCATAGCTAATACAATATTCCGATGCTTCCTATTGAGTGCATCTGCAACTTTGTTGCCTTCCCCTAGTGTATACTCTATTCCAAAATCATAAGCGGCTAGAAACTCCAACCATCTTTGTTGTCTCATGTTCAGCTCCTTCTGAGAGAACAAGTACTTCAACGACTTATGACTTGTATAAAGCTCAAACCTTTCTCCAAAAAGGTAATGCCTCCACACCTTCAGCGCAAATATAACTGCTTCCAATTCCAAGTCATGTGTTGGATACCTAACCTCATGCGGTCTAAGCTGTCTAGAAGCGTAGGCAATCATTTTACCCCTCTGCATTAGTACAGCTCCCAATCCTGTTCCACATGCATCAGTATAAACAACTAAATCTTGATTCCCCTCCGAAACCACTAACACAGGTGCATGGGTCAATAAGTGCTTCAAGCTCTGAAATGCTTCCTCACACTTATCGATCTATACAAACTTTACATCCTTTCGGTTAGCTTAGTCATTGGCGCTGCAATCTACGAGAAATCCATTATAAACCTCCGATAATATCTCGCTAATCCAAGGAAACTCCTTATCTCGGTTACTGTTTCTGGTCTCTTCCAATTATTATCAGCTTCAATCTTTTTTGGATCAACTGAAAATCCTTTCTCCGAAACCACGTGACCAAGAAACTTCACATCCTTCTTCCAAAAATGGCACTTCGAAAACTTTGCCTTTAGTTGATGCTGCCTCAGCATTTTCTAGCACAACTCTAAGATGAACTTCATTCTCCTTCTCATCCTTAGAGTATATCAGAATATCATCTATAAAAACCAGCATGAATCTATCCAAGTGCTCCCGGAAGATTCGGTTCATCAAATCTACAAAGAATGCCGGTGCATTAGTGAGTCCGAACGACATAACTAACCATCTGTATGACCCATATCTTATTCTGAACGCTGTCAAAGGTATACTGTCTTCCACAACTATAAGCTGATGAAATCCTGTTGCCATATCCAACTGAGAGAATATCTTGGCCCTGCTCAACTGATCGAACAAATCGTCAATCCTTGGCAATGGATATCGATTCTTTATCGTCTTCTCATTCAGCTTACGATAATCGATACATAACCTTAACGATCCGTCCGCCTTCTTAGCAAATACAGCGGTTGCACCCCAAGGTGAACTACTCAGGCTAATAAAACTCTTTCCTTCCAAATCTACCAACTGAGCTTTCAACTCCCTCATCTCTGTTGGTGTCATCCTGCTTGGCGGCCTAGTAATCGGTTCTACATCAGGTGCTAAACCAATCCGAAACTCAATGGCTTGTTTCGGTGGCAATCCAACTACAGGTTCAAACACATCTGTGAATTTTCTAACTATGAAAACGCGATTCAACTCATCTTCCAACTCCATAACTCCCAACAAAGCATTTACCTCACAACTAGGGTTTTCTACTATATAAAATATCTGATCACTACAATCTGGGTGTCTAAATGATATTTTCCTATCTAGGCAAAATATCCTAGCATCATAATTACTTAGCCAATCCATACCCAATATAATTGTGAACCCAACGAAATCAAATACATGCAAATTGCAAACAAAGGTGTAACCTAGCAGGTTAAACTCTAACTGGTCACACTTATCCCAAGCATCGCATACCCTCCTATCGGATTTGCAAGTCTTAAGGAAGTAACTAAATAGGTGGGTTCTCGTTTAAGTTTATCTACCAAAACATCTAGATATAAAAGAATGAGATGCACCGGTATCAAATAAAACGCTAACAGATGTATCATGGATCTGGAGCGTACCTCCAAACACCGCCTTTACTTTCTCCTGCGCTATCGGCTTTGATGTAGCAGGTTCCAATGGAAATACTTGGCCTTTATCCCCTTTTGTTGGCTCTTTGCACTGGTTCTTGTAATGCCCAATTTGATCACAGTTAAAACATCTAATCCCTTTCTTCTCAACAGCCTTCTTTCCTTTGCCTGTCCGACACTCATGAGCATAATAGCCTTTCTTGTCACATTTATAACAGACCACCTTAGACTTTCCCTTCTTTGTCGCACCTTCTTTTCGAGCATTCTTTTTGTGGAAAAACTTTCTCTTTTGGCCTTGTCCGACCTGGACCTCCTTCTCCTTCTTCTTGTCCAAACAAACTAACATCTTCTCATGTCTCAATGCCATTTCTACCACCACATCACATGGATCTCTGGTGTGTGGTAAAGTAGCCCTAGCCATCTCCAGCTTCAAACCTCTAATAAACTTTTCATTTCATTTCAACACTATGTCAACAGTGGCATACCCATACCGGGCTAACTCTTCGAATATACTATTCTAGAACTGACATTTCCCCTTGTTCCAGCTCAGCAAACTTCCTGACCAAGACAGACCGCGCCATTACTGACATGAACCTTTCTTGAAACCTCCTCCTGAACTCCGCCCATGTAGTATTCCACCAAAACAAAGAAGCTCTTTGAAGCTGTCTTGAAGCAAGTCTTCTTTTCTGCTCGTCATTAAGCCCTAGGTTAGCAAAAATCCTCTCATAATGTAGCAGCCAGTTTTCTACCTCAATAACAACCTCTGTTCCAATAAATGGTTTTCCTCCAAGCTTAGTATAGTCTCTGCTCAACTTAGCATACCGATTGACTACTGGAGCTTCCTGAACTCCTCCTCCAGCAGCATTACCTCCAATAACTCCAACCGCAATTCCAACTTGCATCATGTTACGAAAAACTAATACATAGCTCCCATATCTACTTGGGGAACAACAACACCAACATTTTCAGCTTGAGCCTGACCTGGACCTCTTCTAGCATTTGGTTGGGCATTTCCATTTGTAGTGGTGCTCTCTCCTCCAAGGTTAACTCTGCCTCTTCTTCCATCCATATCCGTATTCAAGCCTCATGAGATACAGAAGAATAGCCTAACAAAGATAGGAGTCTAGAGATAAAGCGTATACTATGTATATAGCAAATACAAGTACGTTTCTATAGCGTTATCCCGTACCCCGATCCTATCTCTGATTCCTAAGGATTATGTTTTCAAAAATCATTTTTAGTTAAGGTATTTCATAAACCTATGCTCTGATACCAAGTTGTAACATCCCCTATCTAGAGGCCCAAAGCTAAGCGCTACAGATGCTGCAGTCATCTATAGTATTAACTTCCGACGACTAAATACGGCTATGTTAATGGTATCTATAATATCAGAAGCTCTTGAATATGAATCAAAACATAGGTTTCAAAACAATAAATTTCCACTACATTTCAAAACAGATGTTCCATATTCAGATTACATAATCCCAAACGTTTCTCGGGCAATGATAAAATATACTTATTACAAAATATGCCAAGAGCAGTATATGAAGATACCCCCTTGGATGATCAGAGTCATATAGTCATAATTGACTTAATACAAACACAATAGAATTAACAACAAAAAAAGAACTACACTCCTAAATAGTTATCCGTTAGCCTCCTGCATGCCTCCGGTAGCCTTATTCGTCATCCTACTAAAACCTGAAAAACCTTAATCCCTCAGCCTACTCAAATCAATTTTGAGCACCCGAGAGTTTAAGGGGAAAACATAAACTTCGAGTCAGACATAAAGCCTGGTGTAAATAATACTATACATCCCGGTTATTAATGTTAAGTGAGACCACGCCGCTTAGCGGAACATGTTTCCCCTTACTAACATCCTTTTAAAACATATCTTTTGCAAACCTTTATCCTACAACCAAAGCTGGTTAAAACTGTAAAGCATTATTATATTATGTAAATACACATATCAGGTAGCAAATGGACTATCTGTCCGATCATTATAGTTTTGTTTGGCTTACTATTAACCTTTGGCTGATTCGGGCCTACCAGACAAAATAACATAATCTATCTAACATTTGTTAGACACCTCTTCTGTACGGTCTGTCCTTAACTATCCGTTAAGTACTTCTCTTCTGGACAGTCTGTCCCTAACTTAACATCTCTCAGGGTAACCTGGTCATAATGGTTTTGCGGGCTCACCAATAACCTATCTGTATACAAACATATATTCCCTTTTGTGTGTAATCATAATTTTAGTCTTACCTGTCAAAAATCCCTACACACTAGAATTTTGGACTAAATTAACTAGGGCCAATAACTAATGTATAGGGCACGACCCTATATCAGTCCCATCTGGTATTCTAATATCTAAGTCATTTTCTCTTCGGGATAACTTCCCTTAAATTTTCCTTGAAAAACTCTTTCAAATTGATATGAATCTTTAAATTGTACTTATACAAGGAAAATATATATCCTCTATGCTTTACTCAAAATCACCTTGCCATGTTATATATATATATATATATATATTACTCAACCCCTTGTTGATGAAAACATTTATCCCTTTAGAAACCATTAAACCTTGTCTTTCGAAAACATTGAAAAATCCTTTCCTTTCTTTTCTCCAAAAGCTTCGAAATAATAGACATCCCTATTTAAAACCTTCAAACACTGCCTTTCGAAAATATTGGAACCTTCCTTTCTTTTCATTGAAAGCTTCGAAAATAAAAAAAAACCCTTTCCTTTCGACCCCTTTGAAACCCTAGGGAACCATCCCTTCGAAACCATTCATTAAAACTCTTTCGAAAGCATTGAAACACTAAACCTTTCAAAAGCCTTTTGGGTTCAATTTAAAACATGTGAAAACCTTTTGAAACCATTCAAAGTTTACTGCTTCGAAACCTTTAAAAACCGTCTTGGTCGAAACCTTTTGAATTATGCCTTCAAGTAGAGCAAAGGGATAAGAAGCCCAATGAAGTCAAAAGCACTTCTTTCAAAACCATTAAACCATCTCTTTCGAAACCATTTGGGTTATACCTCAATTATAGAAAAGGGTTGTTATCCCGCCTTTTGGCAAGGCCAGGATACCAACGGACTGATTAAAAACCAAGTATCGCTCGTCATGGATATCGATGAATTTTTTTCGAGTCTGGATTGAGCTACAATTAATATGACGTGACGAGCACAGCCAAGGAAGCCTGCATTCCAAATTTCAAGTCAACCCGGTATCATATGCTCAAGTTATGATGGATACAAGTTGAAGGGAAAAGCCATATTTTCGTATCCATCAGTAAGCCCCATTTCGTACCTATCGAGGAACATTGGTTCGTACCGATGAAGTTGGCCGTGTTCGAACCCATCAAGTTTGTATCGATGGACTTCGTGTCCATCAATAGCTAGTACGATTCGTCTCGATTGGCCAAATGTCTGCTTCGTATCCATCATGGAAAGCTTTCTTCGAATCCATCTGGACAGGGCAATTCGTATCCAAAAGGTTATCTTATCTCGTATCCATCTAAGGCTCCAGTTCGCATCCATTGGCTTCATATCCATTGAGAAGCTACGTGGTTCGTATCCATCAAGTCAACAAACCTGGGTGACGTGTCATCCCTCGAAGCGAACAAGGCAAGATTTATGGAGTCGATACGTGAACTCAGAGTAAAGACCGGATCGAGGCGAAGTGCGCGTGCCAGATCATCTCAGAAACACGTGCAATTATCGATACGAGGGGATCGATTCGAAGCCATGGAGTCGAACCAAACAGCCATCGAGAGATTCCACTTCGTATCGACAATATCTCATGATCCACTGATCCAAATTAGATGAAATTTTCATAGGAGCTTGCATACACACTATGGAATGTCTCTGCCAAATTTCAGCTCGATTGGACATCATCTAGATTGATACAAAATGGTTTCGTATCGATCACAAATTGAGGCGAAACTTTCTGGAAACGGTCGCGTGAGCCCCCTCACGTTCCAGACCAAGTCTCCCGAAGTTTGAACGAAATCTCAGCCTCCTACGCCTATAAATAGCACCCCAGAGCCTACAGAAAGGGGATCTTTTGATTCTCAAGCGCCCAGACTCTGCCGGGTCGAGATTTGCATCTTATTCTTACTGTTGAATTCGAATTCCAAGCTGTAATTCACTGTTGTTTGTTGTAATCACTTGTAATCATTGAAAGAGAATCAATAAAATCATCAAAACTTCATAGTGGACGTAGGCAACACGCCGAACCACTCTAAATTGCTTGTCTGCGTATTTACTATTCTGTTTATTGGAGTTTTTATTAGATATTCTTCATTTTTAATTTATTTTCTTCACTTTTATCTCTTCAAAAACTTCCGAAGAGTGTGTGCCCATTTTTGGTACAAACACTTTGGTGCTTTCACTGAGAAAAAATAGTTTTTTCTCCTGCTCCTTGGATCTACCATCGACACCAGATTGCATAAATCCAAGAGGAAGACCCAGATCTCTATTCCAGAATCTTTCCATCCTATTCAGATTTGCGTAAAGTCTAGGAAATGACTCCACCACTCAAGATGGTTAGCACAAGAACTGCCTCTACAACTACTGATCAAGAAGGCCGGGACAGACAGAATCCTATACAACAGCCACCATCCAATCAAGACAATATTGTTCCCTCAGATCCGTCGGGACCAGAGTTACCAGACAAGAGTTCCAAGTGTTTCTCCAAGAACTGACTCAAAGTCGGCAACAATTGACTGAACAGTTGCGCGCTAACGCTGAGTTGACCAACCAACTAAACCGTCGAAGGCGCAGGAGGACCAGGAGGGATGATGTTTCCCACTCGTCTACTGAAAGTTCTGCCTCATCTGACTATCACCACAGATCTACCCATCCCCGATTAGACGGGAGTCACACACAAGCTACCAGATATCAACCTGCCTTGACCGTTGGACAATTGAGGGTTGGGCCGTCTACCAGCGTCCAGATCGGGCCCTCATCGCGAGGAGGTGTTGTTCACATTATACCATGAACAAGCGCACTGCAACCGCCGGGCAGAAACAAGGGCTGATACCCGAAATTTGTCAAATCCGAACAATCAGCAACGTAGGCATACTCCTGAGCCATACGTCCCGGAAGATGCTGAGCCAAGGAGGCGAGACATGGACTGTCGACAGCGTCTGGTCCAAACTCACACTGTGGAACCCTACCACACCTTAGCTCAGCATGCACAGAATGTGCCGATGCCCGATATTTCAACCATGATACGTCAAATGATTCGTGAAAGTCAGGGGCTTACCAATGACGATTGGGGAATCTCCCGTAGTCATACTCCTTTCACAGACGAGATATTATACACTGACCCCCCTCGGCGATTCAGAATGCCAACTCTCCCAATGTACGAAGGAAGTTCCTACCCCAATCAACATATTTTGAAATATGAGTGGTCAATGAGCGCTGCAAGAGCTGATGATGCAGTGAAGTGCCGAAGTTTCCCCATATCTCTGGGGGTAATCGCAACAATGTGGTTTACAAGGTTGCCACCTAGATCTATCTCCTCGTTCGATCAACTGGCTAAAAAGTTTGTAGAACAGTTTCGTATGCACGTTGCTAGACCTAAAGACGTTAACACCCTGTCTAGTGTCACCCAAGCTCATGGGGAGGCACTCAGGCATTATTTAGAGAGATTCCACGCAGCATATGTGGAGATTAGTAATCCCAACGATAACTCGATCTTGATGGCATTAACCAAAGGGATCGATCCCGATTCTGAGTTTGGAAATTAGTTAGCTGGAAAACCACCCGCATCATTCGACCGTTTCTACACCAAAGCCGCTCAATTCTTACGGCAAGAGGATGCAAAACAGTCTAGGAAGCAGGACGATGTGAGGCCCAGTAGGGAGGGGATACAAAGTAACGTAGCAGTTAAGCAGTCCGGTGAGAGTTCCGGAAAAGTTCGGTTAAATATACAGAACAAACAAACCCAGCCGGGAGGCAATAATGGTCAAAATAAGAAAAGAGATCAGAACCGAGGCCCACGGCGTAGGGCTCTGATGTTTGATAATTACACGCCGTTGAATACGTCATTGGAAAACGTGTACCTACAAACTTGCAACACTGTGCAATATAAGAAGCCTGCTCTTAAGCCCTCGTCGGAGAGGCGGGTTCAAACAGGGAAGTTTTGTAGATTCCATGAGAGTTACGGCCACAATACCAATGAGTGTCGACATTTGCAGGACCTCATCGAGAAGTTGATCAGGGAGAGAAAGTTAGATCAGTTTGTGCGGGCGCCGCAGTCTGGTGGTGCGGGCCCTTCAAAACAAAATCGTGTGAAAAATCAAGAAAGACAGGAAGAACCCGCTCGTACGGGCGGAAGGCTAGTTATAAACACAATAAGTGGTGGTACCCACCCAGCAGACAGAAGCTGGAGGGAAATGGAGTCGTATGCTAGCTCTATCAGTCATGCAGACTTCGAATGCTTTGTGAAGATGGGGCTCCGGCCAAATAATAGAAGACAATGTCTGATGATATCGTGTTTAGAAACTTAGATGCTGATAAGGTCGAAGCCCCCACAATCGACCCACTGGTCATATCTGCCCAAGTAGGTCCTGCTTGGATGAAGAGGATCCTGGTTGACAGTGGGAGCTCCGTAAATATCTTACTTAAACGGGCTTATGATTTAATGAAAATGGAATCGAAGGACTTAAAACCCTGCCAATCTCGAGTCCACGGCTTCAACGGAAGTGCTACAATACCCACCGGAGTGACAGAGTTACCAGTGGAGTTGGGGGTTGGAGAATGTTGGAGAGTCCGGATGTTGCAGTTTGTCGTTTTGGATATTGAATCACCTTATAATGCATTTTTGGGCCGACCGGCCCTTGCTGAGTTCAGGGCGGCCATAGTCCCATGGTGCTTGACTCTGAAGTTCCCCACCGATCGCGGGGTTGGAGTCATTCAAGGAGATCAGGCAGCGGGAAGGGCCTGCTATGTTGCTGAACTATGCGAGGTACAGCGAAAGGAAAAAGGAAAGGGCGTAGAGGAATCTCTCTTCGTCCGTTTTTCCGACAATTGACAATTAATGCCTGGGCCCCAGCCCGGGCACCACAACCAATTCCAGAAAGACCTTGACCCTAGAGACAATGAAGATAAAGACGAATCTAAAGAGAATCAAGCTTCCCCGGCCGAACTGACCGTGGATGTTCCAATCAGTGAGGGTGATGATTCGAGGGTGCTAAAAGTTGGGTCTCAATTGGGCCAACAGACACAACGGGAATTGGTTGAATTTCTCCGGGCGAATCTTGACATTTTCGCCTGGACACACTCTTATATGTGCGGAATCTCGCTGGACATTGCAAGTCACTCCCTGAATATTGATCCGCGGTATGTCCCGGTCAATTAGAAAAGGTGTGGTATGGATCCAGAGAGATTTGCCACCCTTAAAGAAGAGGTTGATAAGTTACGATCAAATGGGTTCATCCGAGATGCTTTGTATCCAGAATGGGTGTCCAATCCCGTACTGGTTCTAAAACCGAATGGGAAATGGAGAACTTGGATTGACTACTCTGGTTTAAACAAGGCTTGTCCAAAGGATAGTTTTCCACTTCCTCGAATTGACCAGCTCGTAGATTCAACAGCTGGGCATGAATTATTATCTTTCATGGATGCTTACTCTGGCTACAATCAAATACCTATGCATTTACCTAATCAAGAACATACCAGTTTCGTAACCGATCTGGGACTCTACTGCTACAGAGTCATGCCTTTTGGTCTAAAAAACGCCGGAGCAATATACCAACGCTTGGTCAATCGGATGTTTGCCGACCAGATCGGGAAGACCATGGAGGTTTATGTGGATGACATGCTACTAAAATCTCGATTCTCCACAGATCACGTCATAGATTTAGATTCGATGTTCTGCATCCTTCGGGAATATGGGATGAAGCTCAATCCATTAAAGTGTCACTTTGGTGTCGCCTCTGGAAAGTTCCTCGGGTTCATCGTTAACGCTCGAGGGATAGAAGCAAATCCCGAAAAGATCTGGGCAATAAGGAACCTACAAACTACAAGTACCATAAAACAAGTCCAGAGTCTCAACGGGAAAGTAGCAGCATTGAGCAGGTTCATTTCAAAGTCCACTGATAAATGCATTCCTTTCTTTGATCTGATCCGGAAAGGAAAGCGAAACTTTGAATGGACCATAGAGTGTGAAGATGCATTCCGATCGCTGGTTCAACATCTTTCCACACCACCGTTCTTGTCAAAACCAGTTGACCACGAGCAATTGTACCTTTATCTGGCTGTGTCAGAGCAGGCTATCAGTGCTGCTTTAGTTCGGGAAGAAGACCGAGTGCAGAAACCAGTTTACTATGTTAGTAAACGACTAACAGGAGCTGAAAAAAATTACCCAAGGCTAGAGAAACTGGCTTATTGCCTGGTCATTGCCTCAAGAAAGCTTCGCCCTTATTTCCAAGCACATCCCCTTACTGTGTACACCGATCAGCCGTTACGACAGGTCCTCACGCGGCCTGAGACGTCTGGTAGGCTACTCAAGTGGAACATTGAACTGAGTCAATTTGATATTACTTATGCTCCACGAAGAGCCATTCAAGGACAAGTCCTAGCAGATTTTATAGCCAAGTTTACTACTTCAGAGGATCTGCCTGAAACCACTATACCTCCTAAATGCATTTGGAAGCTGCACACTGACGGTGCATCGAACGATCAGTGTTCAGGTGTCGGAATAGTACTTGAAACTCCCGAAGGCCGATCCATATGCTACGCTCTGAAGTTCGAATTTCGCGCAACCAACAATGAAGCCGAATACGAAGCTTTGCTTGCCGGGTTAAAGCTTGCTTGTGATCTGAAGATTGTTGCTGTGGAAATCTATTGCGGTTCCCAGTTGGTTGTATATCAAGTTCGGGGCGAATATCAGGCCAAGGATCGACGACTAGCTGCCTATCTAGCCCGAGTTCAAGAAGCACTAAGTCAATTCGATTACTATGCTATTTACCATATACCCCGAGAGCATAATCAGAAGGCTGACTCATTAGCAAAGCTGGCAAGTACAGGTGAAGCACAACAGATGGGACTTGTCCCCGTCGAAACTTTGTCCTCCCCAAGCATTGATCAAGTAAAGATGAATTTTGTGTTTGAAACCACTACCAGTAGAGAATCGTGGATGACCCCGTACCGAAATTACATTGAGAATGGGATGTTGCCTTAGCGTAGAAATGAGAAAAGACAAATTCTACGAAAAGCTTCACGGTTCGTCACTCAGAACGGAGTCATGTATAGAAGAGGGTATTCTGTTCCTCTCCTCCAATGTATCGCGCACGATGAAATCAAACGAGTGTTACATGACGTACACGAAGGAGAATGTGGCGATCACATCGATGGGCAAGTTCCCGCTAAGAAGATACTCCGATACAGATACTACTGGCCGATTGTGAACCGAGATGCAGCAAACTATGCCAGAAAATGCGATAGGTGCCAGAGACACGCCCGAATTCCAAGAGCCCCACCTACCGAAATAACCCAAATGGTCAGTCCCTGGCCATTTGCAATGTGGGGCATCGATATCATCGGCATGCTACCTTTGGCCAAAGGTGGGGCAAGGTATGCCATCGTTGCAGTTGATTACTTCACCAAGTGGGCTGAAGCGGAACCCCTTGCAACCATTACGACAAAGAAAGTACTTAATTTTGTAGTTCGCAACATTATCTGTCGATTTGGACTCCCACGTACCATCATCACCGATAACGGAGCCCAATTCGGTAGTGCGGAATTCAAGAATTTCTGTCAACGATTTCATATCCATAAAAAATTCTCGGCAGTTGCACATCCTCAGGAAAATGGTCAGGTCGAAGCTGTCAACAAAGTCATAAAATCCATTCTAAACAAATGACTGGAAAAGGCCGGGGGCAAATGGGTTGATGAACTTCCTATGGCCTTATGGGCCTATCGAACGACCCACAAGACCGCGACCGGACACACCCCATTTTCCCTATCTTATGGCTCAGAAGCCATTATTCCAGTCGAGATGGAAGTGTTTTCCCATTGCGTGACTTAGTATGATCCGGAAAAAAACGCTACACTGCTTTCTGAATCTTTGGATCTACTGGATGAGAAGCGGGAAGAGGCTGATTTGAGAGCAGCCGCACATCAAAGTCGAGTCACCCGATTGTACAACGCCAAAGTTCGACCTCGAACCTTCGAACTCGGCGATCTCGTTCTCAAGAGAATCTATCCGGTCCCTTCACACATGAAACCAAATTGGGAAGGACCATACGTGATTACACAAAGACTTGGGGATGGCACATTCAAGTTATCGACCGTTGACGGTCTTGCTTTGCCAAGGGCCTGGAATAGCGAGAGTCTCCGTCGCTATTACACCTGACAGGCTTTATTTGTTTCATCTTATTTTTTCCATTTACAGTTTGTTTCCACATTTTTAAATTTGAATTCTGTAATAAGGCAACTAACTTTGCCGCATTTTCTTACTCCAGCAATAAAATGCCATCTCTTCGAGCCAGAGCTGTGATTCATTGAATACGATGTACGACATTGCGATGCACGGAGAGCTAAATTCCATCATGCAATGGAATTTATTCAAATAGGGAGTGGCCGTGATAAGACCGGCCACTCGCTAACCGAAACCCGAGCTCGGGGGCAAGTCATTACACTAATGTTAAATAGGATTGATACACGACAATCCTATAACCAATTCCAAACTCCCAGAGTGTGAGCTGGAATATAGATATCAAACGAATGCGGTCTCGAGGAGGGAGGATCCGTCCACCTAACGACCTCGACCGTATTACGACTAAATGCAGTTCCGAAGAGGGTGGATCCGTCCACCTACCGACTTCGGCTGTACCTTAAACAAGCTCGAGGAGGATGGACCCGTCTATCTAACGACCTCGCTTGTCGACTCAGGGTAGATGTGAATCAACCGTCCACGATCGTGATTAATCCACCGTTCCCAGAGTGCGAACGTAATCCAAGTGCCCAAACAAACGTGACTGACCATTTGTCGGCCAACTCCATGCTCCCAGAGTGCGAGGTGGAGTATAAACTTTAAAATACAGTGTCGAAGAGAGTGAATCCGTTCACCTAACGACTTCGACCATAACTTAACCAAGCTCGAGAGGGATGGACCCGTCCGTCAAACGATCTCACTTGTTAACTCAGGATGGATATGATTTAACCATCCATGATCCTGATGCGCCTTTCGAACTCCCGGAGTGCGAGTCGGAATGTAAATGCTAACTCCAATTTCCCAGAATATGGGTTGGAGTATTAACGTCAATCCTAGGTTCCCAGAGTGTGAACGACCGCTCACAGGATGGCCTGTGTCCCCAGAGTGTGGACTAATATTTGAAAGCTTTCGATAGATGTGACTGACTGCAAGGATGCACGTGCAAGCCCCCAGAGTGCAGATGTAACGATTTATAAAGAAACAAGCGTAGTTCGACCGCTCGATCCTTACTTATCGCAATCACAAGTTGATCTTTACAACTTAACCCCGGAACTAGGGGCAGATTCAAGTGTTAATCACTACCCGAAACGATTTAAAATAATGCAAGTACACAGAACTGAGGTTCAAACACTGCAACATATAAGCATAGAAGGAATGAAAGTTGAAACAAGAAGATAAACTTTATTTCAACTAATCAAGAGCGATGGCTCATATACCAGCCCTTCCAAAAAATTCTTACTAGCGGGGGCCGAACCCGCATCTATACACGATCTATAAAAAAAAGATGACAAAATTCCTAACTGCAAAAGGAAACATGTGCCTAAAAAGTCTATCTACTCTTTCTTTTTCCTTGGCTTCTTCTTCAACGAGGAGCTGCTGGAGCCACTAGTGGTCTTCCGTTTTGACCCCTTTTCTTTAGGTAGGCTATCCTCGGACGGGAGCATGATGTCGACATCCTCCACCGAACTGGACTCTAAGGGAATGCTCCCTGCGGGAGGAGTCGGAGGAATGGGATCTATAGCCGGAAGTAGGACTGGCGCACTAGTGTTGACAAGCGTGCCCCTAGGGGATATCATCATAAGTGGTGTAGGGCCACGAGCCACTGCTCCGCCCTCTGAGCTGCCACCATGTGCCGCTGCCTCCATCTCGGCATCAATTTCAGCCAGCATGTTTGCTTCTCGAAGGGCTCGGGCTTCACTGTGTGTCGTGGCGGCCTGTGTCAAAGCATCAGAAGTAGATGAAAATCCACCCAGAATGAATGGTAAATCCACAAAGGGGTCACTTTGTCGATCGAGAAGCTCGTTCACCATATGTTCGTCAAAAGAGATTGAGCTCCCCTGCGTTACTTCGGCAGGCACAACCGTCGCAACAGAGGTCGCCTCAGAGATAATGGCCTCCTGCGCTTGGCATGATTCCTGGATTGCAGGAAGCGTTGTCGGTACAACTTCGGTCACTGATCAGAGAAAAGAAGCATTTGTTAGTATACACTTCTATACAAGTTCTTCGATCCGAATGTACAAGAGATTAGTGCAGAGTACCTTCCTCAGTTTGGCTCAAGGTCGGTTGAACAACTTCAGAAGGGTGCTCCTTAATAGGAGATAAATGTGGCTGGTTCGGGTCATAAGATGGTATAGGTTGAGAGTCGATCATCGAAGTCGGCTCAGACTGAGGTGGCATAACAATCTCGGAACTCGTAATATGATGTTCAACACCAGAGCCTTCTCCGACTTCCCAGGGCTGAGTACCGAGCCTCTCTTTTTCGTGAGAAATCATGGAGTCGTGAAGAACCTTCTTTTCGTCATCGTTAAGTATACGGTTCTCCAGCTCAAATTCGTCAAAGGCTTCATCGAGATGCCCCGACTTCTCCTCCTCAATCAGTAGATTCCAGGCATTGTAAAGATGTGTCGGGTAATCATCAAGCTAAGTCAGATCTCTATGCCTTAACACGTTGGCATTGTAAGTGACAAGAAGCTCCTCTACCTCATCCTCAACCCTGACTTCCGCCTGTCGGACCTTCTCATCAGCCCCGGCTTCAACCTCATGGACTTTTTCCATAGCCGCATCCCTCTCCTTCTAAAGCACCACCGCCTGATCACAGGCCTCTTGCGCAGAGACGTTGGCCGCATCTTTCTCCTTCATAAGATCGGAAAGCTTAGATTTAAGCACATTGAGCTCTTTGAGGGCTGCGTCTCTCTCAGCAGTGATGGTGGTGTTCCTATGACCCATGTCTTCCATCGAAGTGTAGTGCTCTTGTTTCATTCTATTCATGGCCGAGTTTGCATCATCGGCCTTTTTGAGAGCCTCTATTTCAGATTTACGGGAGGACTCAGCCTCGGCTTTGAGCACTTGAATAATTCGGTCTTTCTGACCCAACTCTGTTTCCAGCTTTTCAATAGTGGTGGCCCGATCAAATGCCACTTTTGATGCTTTCCTCGTGGTCCTCGCCCACTCCTTATACTGAAAGAATATGTCTGCAACATAGTCGTGAATAGTATTTTCGGTCGTTGGCGAAATTCTCTTCAGGTGTAGGGGGAAGACGTAACCGTCGAAGCAAATGTCGGGGAATTCTTTCCTCATTTGTGCGAGCTTGGCTGCTCCTTCCCCGGTCGCATCAGTCACGACTGATGTAGTAGTCACGGAGGTGGCTATTTCGGTTCCACGTGGAGGGTCGGATCTAGGAACATGAAAAGGCGGCTTGTGCTGTGAAGTTTCAGGAGGACGTGTAACTATAACTGGGGTGGTACTGAGATTCTAGGAGGAGAGCGAGATCGGGACCGGCATACATATTCCCTATCTCTGTCAGACCGTTCCTGATTGGAATACCCCGGTTCGTAATCTCTATCACCTTCTTCCTACGTGGTTCATAGTATGATGAAGATCGGCGCTTGTTGCGCAAACTACCAAGCATTGAGCCTCGACCAGACATTGTACCTGCAAAGTAAAATGAGGGAGATTAGTAACCATTTATGATATGCGGTTTGCAGTCAAAGATTGTGTAGTGCCGTGAAGAGTGTATGGATGTGTAACCCCCCAAACCAACCAGAAGTGTCGACCACACTGGTAGAAAGAGACTCGCTAACATCAAAAGTATGTTGCAGTTCATCCAACCCGACATCATGTTGTGCAGACGCGAGGTCCGGAATTGGGAGGTCAGCGAGCCCTTCGAAGGAACTTTCCGCCTGCAGGGGGATGCCTCCGAGATTCTAGCTCCAAAAAGGGGTCGGTTTATGACCCTAGACTTCCGCCTCCCAGATTTAGATTGTTTAAAAGCAACTGCCTTGCCTTTTCTCTTTTCCTTAGAATCCGAAGTCACATCAGCAGGCCCGACCAAAGGTTCATCGTCGGTATGGGTTCTCTCGGAGTCAGCCTCCTCAAGTATGATAACTTTAGACTTCTTGCACCTAACTCACTCCTTTAAGATAGTCTTTAGTACACTATCGAGCCTTATACTCTGTCTTCGCTCGATCAGTCCAAGGATCCTAAGGTTTTTTGTCTGTCAAGATCAGGTCAATGTTTCTTTCTTCGCTCGGGGCTTCTTGGAGAACCCGGACTATCTCTTTATAATAACCACCTTCAGGTCGCTGGATTATTGCTGAAAGAAAAAGAAAAAGTAATGTGAGTTCGATTTCATTCATGATTGCCTTACCAACAACTTGGGAAAGTGATGGTACTCACGTCTGAATAGCCATCTACTAGCAAATCCTGGAGGACAACGAACGTAGAACCATTCCGACTTGAAGTAGCTTAGCCTGGTCCAAGATCCGGTGACCACTTGACAATTCCTTACTGCCTCCAGGAATGTAAAAGATGGGCTGTCTGTTCGACTCTTGAAGTTGAACAGATATCTTATCTCGGTTAGGCGGGGTGGACGATAGAGATACTCCATAAATGCAATGAACAAGCTATTGAGCGAAGCATATCCATTCGGGTGTAGCTGAGATGGGGCGATCCCCAGAAACGACATCACTTCTCTTATATACTGATTAAACGGAGGAAGTGTCCCGGCTGCGCACGCATGGCGATTAAATGCAGTATATCCCTCCGGGGGATTATGCAGTCTGTCATTTGGTCCCGGCAATAATACGTCGTCCATCGACAGACCATGCCTTAAGCATATTCTCCCTAGAATATCTTCAAAAATGTTGGACGGAATAGAGTCAGGTGGACTATTAATGAAGGACGCATCGGGCAATTCGTCCGGGGCCGGACCGATGACTTCGGCCTCAACCTCTGGTATTTCAAGTCTGGGAGGAATTATACTCTGGGTTTCCTGTGGCTGCGAGCTCGAAGTTTCCATAGCTAACTAACTCACGAGAAATCATCGTTAGATGCTAAAAAGCCCGTGTGTTCCCCCCGTGTAAAGTGTGTGTTGTGCAGTGCAGTGCAGTGCTGTGCATTACTTGAAAGAATTCTGCAGAGTTAAAGAAAATTTGCAAACGACAAAGATAATCGGAATCCAGTTGGAATGACCGTCATCGCTGACCGTCATCCTCAAACCATCCCGATGTTGGTGATCGATTCAAGTTAAAGTTCATTATCACAGTGTTAAGTTATAGTTCCATCGACGAGCTTCGATAGGCAGTCAGATATGCAGCTAACAGTCAAATTCGGATATGCAAGAATGAAGCTCGCTGGAGTTATGCTGTTAAGAGTTCACAATTTCGTGTCCATCAAGGGAAGAGTTCGAATCGATCACGGGAGGCTTATTTGAATCCATCAGGATACGAGTTCGTATCGATCCCGGGGGCACGCTTCGAATCGATAGCCAAGGTGCAAGTTCGTATCGATCAGAAAAGGAAACTTCGAAACGACCGTTTGTTTAATTTTCGTATCAATCATTGATACGATCCACCACCATCGCAATCAGTACGAACTGTATTACCTCCCCCAAGGAATCTCCAGGGATCGATGCAAAATCCAAAGAGAGCATGCTATGGCCTACATCGACTCGAACGCAAGCCTCCAGATCGATCCATTTTTTGCTTTTCCACTCTTTCTTCTCCAATCCACAGGAGCATTGCCATGGTCATTTACAACCAAGCTTTGGTCCAGATCTGGTTTTACCAATTGCCAGAATCGACGATTGATGAAGATGGAATGGATCTGAGATAACTTCGTTGTGTGAATTCGTGGTTAATTACCTAAGTTGAAGTTAAAATTCGAAGGATTGGAAGTATAAATCTGGTCGATTCGAAAGCAGTATGCAGTTCTTCTTCTTTCTCGAAGGATGCGGATCGATGCGAAAGTAGCAAATAGTGGATGCGACAGTAAAAAGTAAAAAAGTGAAAAATGGAGAAGTCCCAGGTATTTATATGGAGCCTAGGGTGAAACCGGGTCGATTCGCCTCCCAGTCCACATGACCGGTCGCAACCGGTCGACTCACGAGTCGAGTCGAACCCCTTGTTTGTATCCATCTGAACAAAGTTCCCATCGATTCGAAATGGACAGTGAGCACATCGACTCGAAGCCCCTGTTCGCATCAACAAGTTCACAACTCCATCCACTGCATGTCGATACGAACGGCGATTTCGTATCCATCATATCTTAAACATTAGCATCGATACGAATGACACAAATAAGACATATTGGAGTTACTAACCATCGATACGAACGGGCATTTCGCTGGTTCCAAATCCTCCATTTATCGATGCGAAGTCAGCCTTTCAACCTTCTATATCGTCTCAGGAGAGGATCGATACGAAGGAACTTCTTAAAACAATTGACGGTCGTTGTTGTAATTCAAACTTCTACATCGATTCAGGAGAGAATCGATACGAAATTCGATAACAAACTAAACTGGCAACGACTCATGAACACGCAACGTTAACGAGAGTCAACTAATCATTATTACACACCAGTCAATTACAGCAATATAGAGTACAACTTTCAACAAGAAATACGATAATTGATCAGAGAGAAACTGCAGCTTTTCAAAGCATGTCATGTTTCCACAAGACGTACTTTGGGGGGCAAATGTTGTCCCGCCTTTTGGCAAGGCCAGGATACCAACGGACTGATTGAAAACCAAGTATCGCTCGTCATGGATATCGATGAATTTTGTCCAAGTCCGGATTGAGCTACAATTGATATGACGTGACGAGCACAGCAAGGGAAGCATGCATTCCAAATTTCAAGTCAATCCGGGTTCATATGCTCAAGTTATGATGGATACAAGTTGAAGGGAAAAGCCATGTTTTCGTATCCATCAGTAAGCCCCATTTCGTACCTATCGAGGAACATTGGTTCGTACCGATGAAGTTGGCCGTGTTCGAATCCATTGAGTTCGTATCGACGGACTTCGTATCCATCAATAGCTAGTATGATTCGTCTCGATTGGCCAAATGTCTGCTTCGTATCCATCATGGAAAGCTTTCTTCGAATCCATCTGGGCAGGGCAATTCGTATCCAACAGGTTATCTTATCTCGTATCCATCTAAGGCTCCAGTTCGCATCCATTGGCTTCGTATCCATTGAGAAGCTACGTGGTTCGTATCCATCAAGTCAACAAACCTGGGTGACGTGTCATCCCTCGAAGCGAACAAGGCGAGATTTATGGAGTCGATACGTTCAACTCGGAGTAAAGACCGGATTGAGGCGAAGTGCGCGTGCCACATCATCTCAGAAACACGTGCAATTATCGATACGAGGGGATCAATTCGAAGCCATGGAGTCGAACCAAACAGCCATCGAGAGATTCCACTTCGTATCGACAATATCTCATGATCCACTAATCCAAATTCGATGAAATTTTCACAGGAGCTTGCATACACACTAAGGAATGTCTCTGCCAAATTTCAGCTCGATTGGACATCATCTTGATCGATACGAAATGGTTTCGTATCGATCGTAGATCGAGGCGAAACTTTCTGGAAACGGTCGCGTGAGCCCCCTCACATGCCAGACCAAGTCTCCCAAAGTTTGAACGAAATCTCAGCCTCCTACGCCTATAAATAGCACCCCAGAGCCTACAGAAAGGGGATCTTTTGATTCTCAAGCGCCCGGACTCTACCGGATCGAGATTTGCATCTTATTCTTACTGTTGAATTCGAATTCCAAGCTGTAATTCACTGTTGTTCGATGTAATCACTTGTAATCATTGAAAGAGAATCAATAAAATCATCAAAACTTCATAGTGGACGTAGGCAACACGCCGAACCACTCTAAATTGCTTGTCTGCGTATTTACTATTCTGTTTATTGGAGTTTTTGTTAGATAATCTTCATTTTTAATTTATTTTCTTCACTTTTATCTCTTCAAAAACTTCCGAAGAGTGTTGTGCCCATTTTTGGTACAAACACTTTGGTGCTTTCACTGTGAAAAACCAGTTTTTTCTCCTACTCCTTGGATCTACCATCGACACCAGATTGCATAAATCCAAGAGGAAGATCCAGATCTCTATTCCAGAATCCTTCCATCCTATTCAGATTTGCGTAAAGTCTAGGAAAGGACTCCACCACTCAAGATGGTTAGCACAAGAACTGCCTCTACAGCTGCTGATCAAGAAGGCCGGGACAGACGGTATCCTATACAGCAGCTACCATCCAATCAAGACAATACTGTTCCCTCAGGTCCGTCGGGACCAGTTACCAGACAAGAGTTCCAAGTGTTGCTCCAAGAACTGACTCAAAGTCGGCAACAATTGACTGAACAGTTGCACGCTAACGCTGAGTTGACCAACCAACTAAACCGTCGAAGGTGCAGGAGGACCGGGAGGGATGATGTTTCCCACTCGTCTACTGAAAGTTCCGCCTCATCTGACTATCACCACAGATCTACCCGTCCCCGATTAGATGGGAGTCACACACAAGCTACCGGATATCAACCTGCCTTGACCGTTGGACAATTGTGGGTTGGGCCGTCTACCAGCTTCCAGACCGGGCCTTCATCGCGAGGAGGTATTGTTCCACAGTATACCACGGACAATCGCACTGCAACCGCCACGGCAGAAACAAGGGCTGATACCCGAAATCTGTCAAATCCGAACAATCAGCAACGTGGGCGTACTCCTGAGCCATACGTCCTAGAAGATGCTGAGCCAAGGAGGCGAGACATGGACCGTCGACAGCGTTCGGTCCAAACTCGCACTATGGAACCCGACCATACCTTAGCTCAGTATGCACAGAATGTGCCGATGCCCGATATTTCAACCATGATACGTCAGATGATTCGCGAAAGTCTGGGGCTTACCAATGACGATTGGGGAATCTCCCATAGTCATACTCTTTTCATAGACGAGATATTATACGCTGACCCCTCTCGGCGATTTAGAATGCCAACTCTCCCAATGTACGAAGGAAGTTCCGACCCCAATCAACATATTTTGAAATATGAGTGGTCAATGAGCGCTGCAAGAGTTCATGATGCAGTGAAGTGCCGAAGTTTCCCCATATCTCTGGGTGAATCGCAACAATGTGGTTTACAAGGTTTCCACCTAGATCTATCTCCTCGTTCGATCAGCTGGCTAAAAAGTTTGTAGAACAGTTTCGTATGCACGTTGCTAGACCTAAAGACGTTAACACCCTGTCTAGTGTCACCCAAGCTCATGGGGAGACACTCAGGCGTTATTTAGAGAGATTCCACGTAGCATGTGTGGAGATTAGTAATCCCAACGATAACTCGACTTTGATGGCATTAACCAAAGGGATCGATCTCGATTCTGAGTTTGGAAATTGGTTAGCTGGGAAACCACCCGCATCGTTGGACCGTTTCTACTCCAAAGCCGCTCAATTCTTACGGCAAGAGGACGCGAAACAGTCTAGGAAGCAGGACGATGTGAGGCCCAGTAGGGAGGGGATACAAAGTAACGTAGCAGTTAAGCAGTCCGGTGAAAGTTCCGAAAAAGTTTAGTTAAATATACAGAACAAACAAACCCAGCCGGGAGGCAACAATGGTCAAAATAAGAAAAGAGATCAGAACCGAGGCCCACGGCGTAGGGCTTCGATGTTTGATAATTACACACCGTTGAATACGTCATTGGAAAACGTGTACCTACAAACTTGCAACACTGTGCAATATAAGAAGCCTGCTCCGAAGCCCTCGTCGGAGAGGCAGGTTCAAACAGGGAAGTTTTGTAGATTCCATGAGAGTTACGGCCACAATACCAATGAGTGTAGACATTTGCAGGACCTCATCGAGAAGTTGATCAGGGAGAGAAAGTTAGATCAGTTTGTGCGGGCGCCGCAGTCTGGTGGTGCGGGCCCTTCAAATCAAAATCGTGTGAAAAATCAAGAAAGACAGGAAGAACCCGCTCGTACGGGCGGAAGGCTAGTTATAAACACAATAAGTGGTGGTCCCCACCCAGCAGACAGAAGCTGGAGGGAAATGGAGTCGTATGCTAGCTCTATCAGGCATGCGGACTTCGAATGCTGCAGTAATTGTGAAGATGGGGCTCCGGCCAAACAACAGAAGACAATGTCTGATGATATCATGTTTAGAAACCGATATCTGATAAGGTCGAAGCCCCCATAATCGACCCACTGGTCATATCTGCCCAGGTAGGTCCTGCTTGGATGAAGAGGATCCTGGTTGACAGTGGGAGCTCCGTAAATATCTTACTTAAACGGGCTTATGATTTAATGAAAATGGAAGCGAAGGACTTAAAACCCTGCCAATCTTGAGTCCACGGCTTCAACGGAAGTGTTACAATACCCACCGGAGTGACAGAGTTACCAGTGGAGTTGGGGGTTGGAGAACGCCGGAGAGTCCGGATGTTGTAGTTTGTCGTTTTGGATATTGATTCACCTTATAACGCATTTTTGGGCCGACCGGCCCTTGCTGAGTTCAGGGCGGCCATTGCCCCATGGTGCTTGACTCTGAAGTTCCCCACTGATCGCGGGGTTGGAGTCATTTAAGGAGATCAGGCAGCGGGAAGGGCCTGCTATGTTGCTGAACTACGCGAGGTACAGCGAAAGGAGAAAGGAAAGGGCGTAGAGGAATCTCTCTGCGTCCGTTTTGCCGACAATTGACAATTAATGCTTGGGCCCCGGCCCGGGCACCACAACCAATTCCAGAAAGACCTTGACCCTAGAGACAATGAAGATAAAGATGAATCTAAAGAGAATCAAGCTTCCCCGGCCGAACTGACTATGGATGTTCCAATCAGTAAGGGTGATGATTCGAGGGTGCTAAAAGTTTTAATTAATGGGTTGCCATACGTGTATAATTTTGATTGGTTGCCTCTTTTATTTACCACTAAAAAATGCTGCACATTTGCAGAACCAATTAATTAATTTAAATCTTTTGCAAAACACCCCTTCTCCTTAATTAAATAGATAAAACGTTTGAAGTCCCATACTTTAAACAATTTTATATATTCATCAAAACACTTAGGAAAATTCTATAAAAATTCCATAAAATCCTTTTCATTATGTTTTCTAACATGTATAAATTTCGGACCCAGATAATTATTTATTTTGCCATAAATAATTTATAACCCAATACATCATTTTCTTCACTAGAAAATTAATATAAAATCCACCATAATTTAGAAAATTATGAAAATTGGAACGCGTCTCCAAAATATCATTTTCGATCTACATTAAAATTTTCAAGGCATTTGGATGTCATTTAATAAGGTTTTCATATCAAACATATCATAAAAACTAATATGAACATGTATAAATCATCAACAAGTATATACAAACTTCCAATCATCCAAAACATGACATTATCATGCAAAATCATTTTGGCTTACCCTTAAATCCGAAAAACTATAAGAAATGGGATGTATTTATCATTCACCTTAGCTTTGTGATTAAAGATATGAGATTTGATGTTGAACAAATTGATTCACTTTTTCTTCTTGAAATCCTAGCTTTTATCTTCTCTTGAGATTGAAAATGGTGGCCCACTTTAGGGTGTTTTTACTTGAAAAAAAGGAATGAACGTGTGTTTGATTTTCCTAAGGGTTTTGGGTATAAGTTCATCCTATTTCCCATTTTTCCCTTCCTTAATTCCTTACATATCTTATTTATGTTATCTTATTTTGAATTACACATTAACAAGGAACGACTACCGTAAATTTTAATCAAATCTCAATCTATTAATCATCTTACATTATTTTATTTAATTTAGCCAATTAAATATTCTAAATAATGTTACTAAAAATATGGGGTGTTACATCTTCCAATGCAGTCGGAGCAATATCAGTCGTTGGATCATGCACATACTTCCTAAGATGAGAAACATGAAAAAGATTATGGAATTCTGCCAAGCTACTCGGTAATTCTACTCGGTATGCACGCTTTTCAATCCTTTCTATAATAGGGGACGGTCCAACATATTTAAGATCCAGTTCCCCTGACTTTCCAAATCATACCACACCTTTCATCGGTGACACCTTAATGAAAATACGACCTCCAACTGAATACTCTAAATCTTTAGGCCTCTTATCTGCATAACTTTTCTACCTAGACCGAGCCTGCTTCATCCATCCTGGATCAACTCAATATTTTCCGTGGCTTCTCTCACCATGTCTGAACCAAGAACCAATCCGTCTCTGGTCTCCAACCAACATGTTGGTGATTTGCACAGCCTTCCACGCTTCGAAAGGCGCCATTCCTATACTAGTCTGATAATTATTATTATAGGAAAACTCAACTAAGTGCAAATGGCCTTCCTATGACCCACCAATCTAGTACACAAGCTCTCAACAAATCTTCGAGTACCTTATTTACTTTCTCTTTCTACCCATCTATATGTGAGTGATAAGTGGTACTCATCTTAAGCTTATTACCTAACACTTCTTGTAGACTCTTTTAGAACTCACTAACAAATAAAATATCTATGTCACTGACTATACTACTAGGAATCCCATGCAGTCTAACAATATTCTTCATAAACAACTTGGCCAATACAGGTGCCGTTCTGGTTGACTTAACGGAAATGAAATGTGCACTCTTGGCTAGTCTATCCACTATAACCCAAATACTCTCATTTCCCCTATTCGACCTTGGCAACCCGTTAATAAAATTCGTGGATATAGAATCCCATTTCCAAACAGGTATATCTAAAGGCTAAAGCAAACCACTTGGCTTTTGATGCTCGACTTTCAATTGCTGGATATTCAAACATTGCTTTACCCATAAGTCTACATCCCTTTTCATACCTTCCTAGAAGAAACACCTCTTCATATGATGATACGTCTTAGTTCCTCCAAGATGAATAGTAAACTTCGATCGATGGCATTCCCTAAGAACTTCCTTCCTTAGGTCACCAACATCTGGAACACACAATCGTCCCTTCTTTTTTAAGCTTTCATTATGCTCAAGACTAGAACTCTTTAAATCATTAACCTCAGTTCCACCTTCCAATCTTCTAATCCTTTCAACTAGCAATGGATCATCTCTCTACTTAGAAGCAATCCTTCCGATCAATATTGGTCGAACTTCTAAACATGACAATATGGCGACACTTTGACTAGAACTAGCTGTCAATCTTAACTGCACATTACAAGTTATCAACATCTTTAAATCTTTTCATTCTACCAACATAGCTAATACCAAATTTTGATGTTTTCTGCTAAGTGCATTAGCAACTTATTTTCTTTCCCTACTGTATACTCAATACCGAAATCATAAACTGCTAAAAACTCCAGCCATCTCTACTATCTCATATTCAACTCTTTTTGAGAGAATAAGTACCTCAATGACTTATGATCCGTAAACAACTTGAATTTTTCTCCTAAGAGGTAGTGTATCCACACCTCCAAAGCAAAGATCACCGTTGCCAACTCCAAATCATGAGTAGGATACCTAACTTTATGTAGTTTGAGCTGTCGAGAAGCATAGACAATCACTTTACCACTTTGCATCAAAACAGCTCCCAATCCTGTTCCACACGCATTTGTATACACCACCAATGATTACCATCTGGCACCACTAACACGGATGCATTGGTCAATATTGCTTTAGCTTCTGAAATGCACCCTAACATATACTAGACCAAATTAACTTTACGACCTTTCTGGTTATCTTAGTCAAAGCTGCTGATATCCGAGAGAATTCCTTGATGAATCTCTAGTAATAGTCAGCTAGTCTGTTTGTACCAAAATTGGGCACAACACTCTTCGGAAGTCTTTGAAGAGATAAAGTGAAGAAATTAAATGGAAAAAGAGGAATTATCTAACAAAAACTCCAAATCTCAAAAATGAAAATAATAAAAATGCAAGGTAACATAAGAATTTAAAGTGGTTCGGCGTATTGCCTACGTCCACTATGAAGTAGTTTGCTTTATTGATCTTTCTTTGATGTTTACAATTGATTTCAGCAAATTACAGCGAATAGCAATTGTTTGCAGCAGTGAAATTCGTTGGTAGCAGCAGCAATGGAGTTCAGATCTGGATCTGGCGGAGTCTAAGCGTTGGAAATTTCAAAGAGGAAGAAGAACCCCCTTTCTGTTGACTTTGGGGGTCTATTTATAGGTGTAGGAGGCTAGTATTTTACTCAGATCTCGGGAGACCCTTTCTGGCACGTGACCAGGCCCGCGCGCCCAAGCCCTTGAAGTTTCGGTCCGATCCATGATCGATACGAATAGATTTCGTATCGATCAAGATTTCATCCAATGGAGTCGAAATTTGGCATGGACATTCTTTAGCATGCATGAAGCCTTCTGTGAAAATTTCATAGCATTTGGACTTGTAGATTAGGAGATATGATCGATACGAATTGGGATTCTCGGTAGGCTGTTTGGTTCGACTCGCTTTTGTTTCGACTCGCTTTTCATTCGACTCGGTTCTGTTTGACTCGGTGACGTGGCGTTAACCTGTATTGACTGCTGTGCTTTGTTCCACATCGATGGATACGAAGTAGAAGTCTTCGGATGGATGCGAAGTCGACGAAGTGGAGCGAGTCGAAGTATGGCTTGAGGCGGAGCGAGTCGAAGTATGCATTGATTGAGCGAGTCGATGAAGGCATTTCTGAGGGATGCGAGCTGAGCGAGTCGAAGTCGTCACTTCTGATGGTTGCGAAGCGAGTCGAACGGAGCGAGTCGAAGTCGTCACTTCTGATGGTTGCGAAGCGAGTCGAAGGGAGCGAGTCGACCGGTGATTGGTTTTCATCCAATTTTGTATCATTCATAACTTGAGCATACAGATTGACTTGAGATTTGGAACATTGACTCTCATAACTTAGCTTGTCATGTCATACCAATTTTGGCTCGATCCGGACTCGGACAAAATTCGTCGATATCCATAGTGAGCCTGTGTATAACCGATCTCTAGGACGGGCCATCACTGGTTTACTAGTCAATTCCTTAGTGTCACGGCCTTGCCAAAAGGTGGGATAACATTTGCCCCCCAAAGTACGTCTTGTGGAAACATGATGTGCTTTGAAATGCTGCCATCTTTACTCTGAATAGTTATTGTCTTTTCGATGAACGCCGTAATCTTCGGCTGATTTTTCTCAGTAATGAAACTGTTGACTGTCCACTACTGTAATCTGTATTGTTGCAACTGATTGTTGTGATCGTTATTAGATGAGTTTCTGATTCCTGGAAATCTGGAATATTGAATATTTGTCCGACATACATGCATATATGTTAAATGACTCTCGTTGACGTTTGTACGTTCACGAGTCGTTGTCAATTTATTTTATATTGAATTCCATATCGATCCTCTCCTAAACCGACGCGAAAATTGTTGTAACAACGCTCGATGGTCGCTTTTGAATGTCCCTTCGTAACGATCCTCTCCTGAACCGATGTGAAGGGTTGAAACACTGAAGACGACTCTCATCGGATTTAGGGATGCAAAATGAGCATTTCGAATCGATATAGATGGAGTCACTGGATACGAACAGGCAATTCGTATCGATGGAGTTGGCCTCTGGAAGCAGTGATTTGATGGAGTCGATCTGCACATGAGACGGAGTTGAAGGTGATCGATACGAATTGTGGTCTCGTATCGATGGAGTCGAACTGGACAGGGGACGGAGTCGAAGGTGATTGATACGAAGTGTGGCTTCGTATCGATGGAGTCGAACTGGTTGCTTGTATTGCTGCACCGGGGATGGAGTCGAAGTCAAGCGATACAAAGGGGAGCTTCGCATCGACGCATTGGAGATGAAGTCGAAACACGTGTTCGAATCCACCGGGATGCGAATCGTTTTATTCCTTTTGCTTTCGAGTCCATATAAATACCTTGTACTTAGACATTTTTTCACTTTTCACTTTCCGTTTTCCTGCCTTGCTTTTGTGTCGCTCTGAAACTCGAGACAACAAAGAAGAAAAACAACCTTGCCTTCGAACCGATTCATACCTTCAATTACTCGAACTAACTAACAGATCTAGGTAATCCACTAAGCGATCCACACGTAAACGATGAGACTCGGGTTTTCAACACCGAATCAATCAGAGTTGTGATCGATCGAAAATTCCTTGGCCTCAGCTTCGCGTCGATCTGGAGTAGGGGTTTCGAGATGATGAGGCGGAGGCCTTCGTATCGATCGATGGTAGAGCTTCGCATCGAATCGAATGCTTTGAATACGTGGATCGAAACGAAGGGGTTGCGTCTGATGGACTCGAAACGATGGCCTTGGATCGAGTCGAAAAGGATGGGTTTTGATCGACTCGAAGTGGTGGCCTTGGAACGAGTCGAAGCAGAGTGCCTTGGAACGAGTCGAAGGGGAGTGCCTTGGAACCAGTCGAAGTGGAGGTTTAGGATTGAGTCGAACTGTTGCGCTTTGATCAATTCGGAATCCCCAGTCTTCTGATCGAGTCGAACCCATACTCGGATGACCATGATCTATCGATGCGAACGCGACTCTCGTTAGCGATACGAATTCAACATCAAAAAATCTAAAATTTCCTGCACATTTGAACAATTGACTCCGACGAGCTTCAAACTTGCATAACTGGACTTAATCGTTTCACTGCATATCTGATTGCCTATCGAAGCTCGTCGATGAAACTAGAACTTATCAAAATAATAACAGGCTTCAACTTGGAATGATAGTTAACAACTGGATGTCATGGTTGTGTCGGTCAGCGATGACGGTCCTTCCGACTGAATTCTGAATTCTCGTCATTTACATGTTTTCTTTAATCCTGTAGATCTTCTCAAATGATATACAGTACTGCATTGCACAGCACACACTCACACACTTTACACTGGGGGATGCACGAGTGTTACTGCCTGTTTAACAATGATTTTTCATGAGCTAGCTATTCATGGAACCCTCAAGTTCACAGCAGCAGGAACTCCCGAGTTCTATTCCTCCATCCATCGAGATACCGGTTATCGAAGCCGAAGTTATAGACCCAGCTCCGGACGACCGTCCGGGTGCCCGGTTCATTTGTAATCCGCAAGATTCAGTGCCGTCGGGTATCTCCGAAGATATGCTAGGACGGATTTGCTTAAGGCACGGTTTGTCGCTCGACGACGTGCTACTTCCTGGGCCAAATGACAGGCCGCACGATCTCCTGGAGGGGTTTACTGCTTTCAACCATCACGCTTGCACAGCGGGGACACTCCCTCCCTTCAACAATATATAAGGGAGATGTTATCGTTTCTTGGCATAGCTCCATCTCAGCTACATCCCAACGGGTATGCCTTGTTGAACAGTACCTTTGTCCTGTTTATGGAGATCCTCTTTCGACCGCCGAAGCCGATCGAAATCAGATATTTATTCAACGTCAAGAGCCGTGGAGACAGCCCTTCTTTCACCATCCTGGAAGCGGTCGGAAACTGCCACATTGTACTGGGCTCCTAGGGAAGGCTAAGTTACTATAAAACTGAATGGTGCTATGTTCGGTGCCCCCCTAGATTTGTTAGGCGGTGGTTGGATAGACGTAAGTGTTGCCATTTCTCTCTTAAATCATTGAGATATTAGTAACTGACTTCAAAACTGACATACTTTTCCTTTTTTATAGCTGCAATCTCTCGTCCTAACGGCGCATACTTCAGAGAGCTTGTTTGGATTCTTCAGGCGTTTCCGGGCGAAGAGAGGCATATAGACTTGGTCCTGACCGATAGGAATTTAAGGATTGTCGGACTGATAGAACGGCAGCAGAGCATTCGGTTGGAAGGGACATTTAAAGTGGTCTCTAAGAAACGGGTGAAGCGCAAAGCGCCCGCAGTCGTGATAACCGAGGAAGTTGATCTGGAGAGAACGCCTACCGATACCGAGCTCACGGCCGGGCCTTCTTCCGATGTTCAAGATTCCGGAGAAAAAAGAAAAGGCAAGGCTGTAACTCACAAATGCTCTAAATCCGAGAGATTTAAATCCGTGGTCGTGTCTTTGCCCGTCCCGGGGATTAGAATTGCGGAGGCTTCTCCCTTGCCGGTAGAGAATCTTTTTGAAGGGCTTGCCGATGTCCCGATTCCAGATTTTGTGTCGTCTCAACACGACGCCGGGATGCAGGAGCTTGATAGCGCTCCCGAACTAAGCGGGTCACTTGCTACGAGTGCAGCCGACATTTCCGGTTGGTCGGGGGGTTGCACGAGCATACACTTCACTACACTGCATGATTCACGACTGTAAATCGACCAACTTAAGAAGTCGCTAACTCTTTCTTCGTTTCTCATTCTCAGGTACTATGTCCGGAAGAGGATCGATGCTTGAGAATCTTTGCTCAGCCTGAAAAGCTTCTGGTTACTATGATTCCCGCAGGAGGGATTCAGATAGAGATCACGATCGCGAATACTCTAACCAGGACAGGTATGGGCGTGATAGAGAGTATAGACATCGATCCAGATCGCGCTCTCCTCCTCCTAGACTTCCGTCTCCTCCTCCTGTTTAAATTTCAAATCCGCCAGAGCCTCCTCGTCACAGGCCGTCTTCTCATGCTTCTAGGTCCGAAACTCATCTTCAGAGAATTGAGACTATGGCCTCCATGATTACAGAGCAGGTCCCCGCTGAGCCCACAGGAGAAGGGGCCCTTAAATTAGCTCAGATGAGGAAGGATTTTCTGAATATCTGCTTCGACGGCTTTGTCTTCCCTCCCCACTTAAAGAGAATTCCATCAGGGGTAGAAGGCACGATGCATAACTATGTCCACGACATCTACACCTAATACCGAGAGTGGGTTAAGGCTGCAGAGAAGGCTTCTAAGGTGGCCTTTGAGCGAGCCAAAGCGCTTGAGAAGATGGAGACCGAGCTCGCTCAAAGGGATCATATTATTCAAGTGCTTAATGCCGAAGCCGAGTCTTCTCGTAAGTCGGAAATTGAGGCCACCAAAAAAGCTGACGAAGCGAAGGCGGGAATGGAGTGGTTGGGGCAGACACATGTTGCCCTGGTGGAGGAGATGGGCCACCGGAACACTAAAGTCACCGCCGAGCGGGATGCGGCGGTCAAGGAGCTTAATGAACTCAAAGCCAAATTCGCTGACATGGCTAAGGAGAGAGATGATGCAAACAACGCAGCCCAGGAGGCGTGCGAACAAACTATTCTGCTTAGGGGTGAACGGGATGCGGCTGTAGCTAAAGTCCGCACGGTGGAGGCTGAGGTTGAAGTTAAGGTGAAGTCGGCCGAGTCCAGGCTAGAGGCTGACATCGAAGTCCTCCTCGTTGTTTACAACGCTAACGTGCTGAGGCACAGGCGTCTAGCCTGGCTCGACGATTACCCAACGCATCTTTATAACGCTTGGGGCCGACTGGTTATGGAAGAGAAGGAGGCGCATCAGGGCTAGTCCGTGGTTGAATTCAAACTCGAGAATCGCATTTTGACTAAAGATGAAAAGAAGATTCTGCACGAGTCGATGATTCTGCGCGAGAAGGAAAGACTTAGTGCCCAACACTTTGAAATAGAAGAGGGTTCTGGAGTTGACCACCACGAAGCAAGTATTGAAGTTCCCGCGTCAACCCAGCCTGAATCCTCGTCTGCGGTCGATCCTCAGGCTGTTCTTGCTTATAATCCAGATCAGCCGCAGATGTTACCGGCTGCAGCGCAAGTTACTGATGCCGCTCTGCCGCCCACAAGTCAAACTGAGGAAGGTATTCTGAACATTCTACATATCTTCCTTAAGTCAAAATCTTCGATCGAGTTAAGCTCTAACAGTTCTCTTATTCTTTGTCCAGTGATTGATGCTGCACCGGCCATGCCTCCTGCCACTCAAGAACCATACCCAACGCAGGAGGCTATCATGACCGAAGCAATCACCATGACTACTGCAGTGCCTCTTGATGATATTCAGGGAGGCACACTTGTTTTTGAAGAGCAACTAATGGAGGAGCTCTTTCGCCGTCCTGGCGACCTATTGGCTGATCTGCCATTCGTCATGGGCGGAGGCGTTCCTGCCACAAGTTTTTTGATGCCGACTACTGACGCTCCCAGCGAAGCTCGGTCGGCTGCTGAAAAGGAAATCTTGGCACAAATTGTTGCTAAAATGGATGCCGCAACACAAGGCGGTAGTGTCGGAGGTGGGACGGCGGCACTAGGTCCATCCCCGCTCAGAATGATATCGCCCGGTGGTACATTCTCTGATACCGGTGCGGCTATTCCATCTTCCACGTTTGATCCTATCCCCCGACCCCTCCTGTAGGAAGCATCCCCGTTCATTCGAGTTCGGAGGAAGACGTAGAAATAATGCCCTCGCCTGAAGACCAACCGCCGAAAAGCAAAGGCTCGAAGAGGAAGATTAGCGGTGGCTCCAGTGGGTCTACACCGAGGAAGAAGCCAAGGAAGAAGAAAGATTAAACATGCTTCCTCGGTTTATTTTGACTTGCATTTTGTTAGCCGTGTATAGATGCGGGTTCGGCCCCTACTAGTAGGAATTTTTTGTAACAAACTTGTATACGAACTTCTTTTATAAACAATAGAAATGAAACTTCTCTTTTTTGGTTTCTTTTCTGTCATTGTGTACTTGTCCAGGTATTTCAATATCTGGAGTGCACTTGTGAAGTTTTAGATTCCGAATCAAGTTTGTTTTTTGTCCGCCAAGTCCCGAAACTGTGGACATGGTTTGCGACTAGGAAGCGAGTTGAATTCTGACGTCGCATTGCTTCAATCAATGTTTGATGCTTAAGTCCTGCCCCCCAGTCTTGGGGATGAGTTGTAGACCATAAGTCAACGATCGCTTCTCACTTATAACACGTTGAGTCTGGTTCCATCGAACGGATGTCTGAGGCAAGCGAAGATTGAGTAGTGCATCCATGCTTGTCTGATTGTCGATGATCATTTCCGCACTCCGGGGAGTCCCATTTGTTTACTGGCGGTTGGTCACACTGGCTTAAGTTTTAATCATATGTCTGTGACCTAGGGACTTGGAATTAACATTTGTATTCTGACTCGCGCTCTGGGAGTTTGGAGTTGATATCTATACTTCGATTCATGCTTCGGGAACTTGAAATTGGCGTTTGCGCTCCGTTTCGCACTCTGGGAATCTAAAGTCGATGTTTATACTCCGCTTCGCACTCTGGGAATACGGAGTTGAGGTTTATACTCCGCTTCGCACTCTCGGAATACGGAGTTGATGTTTATACTCCGCTTCGCACTCTGGGAATACGGAGTTGATGTTTATACTCCGGTTCGCGCTCTGGGAACTCAGAGTTGATGTTTATACTCCGGCTCGCGCTCTGGGAACTCGGAGTTGAGGTTTATACTCTTCTTCGCACTCTGGGAATACAAAGTTGATGTTTATACTCCGCTTCGCACTTTGGGAATACGGAGTTGATGTTTATACTCCGGTTCGCGCTCTGGGAACACGAAGTTGATGTTTTGTATTCCGCTTCACACTCTGGGAATACAGAGTTGATGTTTATACTCCGCTTCGCACTCTGGGAATACGGAGTTGATGTTTATACTCCGCTTCGCACTCTGGGAATACGGAGTTGATGTTTATACTCCGCTTCGCACTCTGGGAATACGGAGTTGATGTTTATACTCCGCTTCGCACTCTGGGAATACAGAGTTGATGTTTATACTCCGCTTCGTGCTCTGGGAACTCGGAGTTGATGTTTTATACTCCGACTCGCGCTTTGGGAGTTCGGAGTTGGTGTTTATACTCCGCTTCGCACTCTGGGAATACGGAGTTGATGGTGGATTGTCGTGTATCAACCCTTTTTTGACTTTGATGTGATGGCTTGTCCCCGAGCTCAGGTTTCACTTAGCGAGTGATTGGTTGCATCGCAGTCACTCTCTATTTGAATAAATTCCACCATATGGTGAAACTTAGCTCTCCGTGCATAGTGATGGTCATATGAAGCGTTTCAAGTAAATCACAGCTCTGGCTCGAAGAGATTGCATTTTATTGCTGAAATAAGAAAGTATGGCAAAGTCAGTTGCCTTATTACAAGTTCTAATTTCGAAATGCAGAAACAAATTGCAAAAAGGAAAGTAAACTTAATGGATAAAGATAGCCTGTCATGTGTAATAGCGGCGAAGACTCTCGCTATTCCAAGCTCTTGGCAGAGTAAGACTGTCGACGGTCGATAGCTTGAATGTGCCATCTCCGAGCTTTCGTTCAATAACATACGGTCCTTCCCATGCCGGCTTCATATGCAAAGGAACCAGATAGATTCTTTTTAAGACAAGATTGCCTAGTTCGAAGGTTTGCGGACGGACCTTGGCGTTGTACAATCGGGCGACTCGACTTCGATGCGCAGCTGCCCTCAAATCAGCTTCTTCACGCTTCTCATCTAGTTGATCAAGAGATTCAGCAAGTAATATAGCATTTGTCTTCGGATCATAGTATGTCACACGATGAGAAGGTACTTCTAGCTCGACCAGAATAACGGCTTCTGAACCGCAAGAGAGAGAGAATGGAGTGTGACCAGTCGCAGTCTTGTGGGTTGTTCGGTAAGCCCATAAAGCCATAGGAAGTTCATCGACCCACTTGCCACCTACCTTTTCCAGTCGTTTTTTCAAAATAGACTTTATAACTTTATTAACTACTTCGACCTGTCTGTTTGCCTGAGGGTGTGCAACTGCAGAGAATTTCTTTTGGATGTGAAATCGTTTGCAGAAATCTTTAAATTCAGCACTGTCGAATTGGGTTCCGTTGTCCGTAATAATGGTGTGTGGGAGACCGAATCGACAGATGATGTTACGAACCACAAAGTTGATTACTTTCTTCGTTGTAATGGTAGCGAGAGCTTCGGCTTTAGCCCACTTTGTAAAGTAATCGACTGCGACGATGGCGTACTTCGCACCACCTTTTGCCAGAGGTAGAGCACCAATGATGTCGATGCCCCACATTGCGAATGGCCATGGACTGACCATTTGTGTTATCTCGGTAGGAGGAGCTCTAGGAATTCGGGCATATTTCTGGCACCTATCACATTTCTTTGCATAGTCCGACGCATCGCGATTCACGGTCGGCCAGTAGTATCCATAGCGAAGTATTTTCTTGGCAAGTGCTTGCCCCCTGGTATGATCGCCACATTCTCCTTCGTGTACATCGTGCAATACTCGATTAATTTCATTGTGAGCGATACACCGGAGTAAAGGAACAGAGTACCCCTTTCTATACATGACACTATTCTGAATGGTGAATCATGAGGCTTTTCTAAGAACTTGTCTCTTTTCACTCCTGCGTTCTGGCAGGATTCCGTGCTCAATGTATTTTCTAAGTGGAGTCTTTCATGAATCTTTTTCGGGGACGGTTTCGCATACCCAGTCTATTTCTGCCCGGTCAATGCTTGGAGAGGGTAACGTCTCTACGGGAACAAGTCCCATTTGTTGAGCTTCGCCTGTGCTGGCTAGCTTTGCCAATGAATCGGCCTTTTGGTTGCGTTCTCGAGGTATACAATAAATGGCGTAATAACCGAACTGATCCAGTACTTCCTGAACTTGAGCTAAGTAAACAGTCAGCCTTCGATCTCTTGCTTGATATTCTCCCCGTACCTGACACACAACTAATTGTGAATCACAATAAATTTCCACTGCGATAATTCTCAAATCTCTAGCAAGTTTCAAGCCAACTAAGAGGGCTTCATATTCAGCTTCATTATTAGTCGCATGAAAATCGAACTTCAAGGCATAACATATGGATCGGCCTTCGAGAGTTTCGAGTACAACACCAGCGCCCGAACACCGGTCGTTTGATGCGCCGTCAGTATAAAGTTTCCAGACATATTCGGGGGATTCACTGGTTTTGGGCAAGTCCTCTGGAATGGTAAAGTCAGCTATGAAATCGGCTAGGACTTGTCCTTGTATGGCCTGTCTCGGAGCGTAAGTAATGTCAAACTGGCTCAGTTCGATGTTCCACTTGAGTAACTTACCAAACATCTCAGGCCGCGAGAGGACCTGTCGTAACGGCTGGTCGGTGTAAACCATAATGGAATGTGCCTGGAAGTATGGTCGGAGTTTTCTTGATGCAATAACAATGCAATAAGCCAACTTTTCCAGTTTCAGATAATTTCTTTCAGCCCCAGTCAATCGTTTGCTGACGTAGTATACCGGCTTCTGTATCTTGTCTTCTTCTCGGACTAATGCAGCGCTGGTAGCATTCTCTGATATCTCCAAATATACAAACAACTTCTCATGGTCGATAGGCTTCGACGGGATAGGTGGTGTGGATAGATGTTGAACTAGTGCTTGGAAAGCGCCCTCGCACTCCGCGGTCCATTCAAAGTTGCGTTTTCCTTTTCGGATCAAATCGAAGAAGGGAATGCATTTGTCAGTGGACCTGGAAATGAACCTGCTCAATGCTGCTACTTTCCCATTGAGACTTTGGACTTGCTTTATAGTCTTTGGAGTTGCAAGATTTCTGATTGCCCAAATCTTTTCAGGATTAACTTCGATTCCTCGGGCGTTGACAATGAACCCAAGGAATTTCCCGGATGCAACTCCAAAGTGACATTTCAGTGGATTTAGCTTCATTTTGTATTCTCGAAGTATGTTGAACATAGTTTCCAAATCTTTAACATGGTCAATGGAGAGTCGTGACTTCACAAGCATGTCATCTACATATACTTCCATGTTCTTCCCGATTTGATTGGCAAACATCCGATTGACCAATCGTTGATAAGTAGCTCCGGCGTTCTTGAGTCCGAATGGCATAACCTTGTAGCAATAAAGCCCCAGATTGGTCACGAAGCTGGTATGTCCTTGATCGGGTAAATTCATCGGTATCTGATTGTAGCCAGAGTATGCATCCATGAAGGACAAGAGTTCATGCTTAGCTGTCGAATCTACAAGTTGATCAATTCTGAGAAGTGGGAAACTGTCTTTGGGACATGCTTTATTCAGATCAGAATAATCGACACATGTTCTCCACTTTCCATTCGGCTTTCGAACGAGCACAGGATTCGACACCCATTCAGGGTATAGCGCATCTCGAATGAATCCGTTCACCTCAAGCTTTTCTACTTCTTCTTTAAGGGCGGCAGATCTCTCTGGATCCATACCACGCCTTTTCTGCTTGACCGGGACATGCCGCGGGTCAATATTCAGTGTGTGGCTTGCGATGTCCGACGAGATCCCACACATATCAGAATGTGTCCAAGAAAACACATCAAGACTTGCCCGTAGAAATTCAACCAATTCCTCCTGAGTTTGCTGGCTTAGCTGAGACCCCATCTTTATCATTTTCGAATCACCGTCATCGTCAATAGGGACATCAATCATCAGTTCGGCCGGGGACGCTTGACTTTCTTTATATTCTCCTTCGTCTGTAGTTTCTCTGGGGTCAAGATCCTTGAGGAATTGGCTTGGGTGCCCGGGCCTAGGCCCGGGCGTTAATTGTCAATTATTGGTAAAACGGACGCAGAGAGATTCCTCTATGCCCTTTCCCTTCTCCTTTCACTGCGCCTCCTGCAGCTCCGCAACAAAACGGGCTCTGGCAGCAGCCTGATCTCCTTGAATGATCCCCACTCCACGATTAGTGGGGAATTTTAAAGTCAGACACCACGGGGCAATGGCTGCCCTGAACTCAGCGAGGGCCGGTCGGCCCAAGAAAGCATTATATGGGGAGTCTATGTCCAAGACAATGAACTGCAACATCCGTACTCTCTGACGTTCTCCAACTCCCAACTCTACTGGCAGTTCCACCATCCCGATGGGTATAGTAGCACTTCCGTTGAAACCATGGACTCGGGATTGACACGGTTTCAAGTCTGTGGCTTCCATTCTCATTTGATCATAAGCTCGCTTAAATAAGATATTCACGGAGCTTCCACTATCAACTAAGATTCTCTTCATCCAAGCGGGACCTACTTGAGTTGAAATGACCAGTGGATCGATAGTGGGGGCTTCGACTTTATCAGCGTCTCTGTTCCTGAACACGATGTCATCTGTCATCGTCTTCTGTTGCTTGGCCGGAGCCCCTTCCTCAGAGTTACTATAACATTCAAAGTATGCATGCCTGATAGAACTGGCATATGACTCCATTTCCTTCCAGCTTCGATCTACTGGGTAAGGACCACCACTTATTGTATTGATGACCAACCTCCCGCTTGTACGAGCGGGTTCTTCCTGCCTTTCCTGATTCGGCGCACGATTCTGATTTGATGGGCCCGCACCATCAGACTGCGGCGCTCGCACATACTGATCCAACTTCCTTTCGCGTATCAGTTTTTCGATGAGGTCTTGTAAGTGACAACACTCATTGGTGTTGTGGCCATAGCTTTCGTGGAATCTACAAAACTTTCTTGTTTGGATTTGTCTTTCAGTTGGTGGTTTAGGGGCAGGTTTCTTGTATTGCATGGTATTGCAGGTCTACAAATACACATTCTCCAACGACATGTTCAATGGAGTGTAATTATCGTACATGGAAGCTCTACGCCGTGGACCACGATTTTGATCGCGTTTCTTGTTTTGATTTCCATTTTCCCTCTGCTGATTCTGTTTATTTTGCACGTTCAACTGAACTTTTCCAGAACTATCTCCGGACTGTTTAATAGCGATGTTGCTTTGGATTCCTTCGATGTTGGGCCCTGCATCATCCTGCTTCCTAGACTGTTTCACATCCTCCCTTCTCAAGAATTGGGCTGCCTTGGAATAGAAATGGTCCAATGACGTAGGTGGTTTTCCAGCTAACCAATTTCCGAACTCGAAATCAGCATCAATCCCCTTAGTCAATGCCATCAGGATAGAGTTATCATTGGGATTGCTTATTTCTGCACACGTAGCATGGAATCGCTCCAAGTAACGTCTAAGTGTTTCTTCGGGAGCTTGTGTAACACTAGACAGAGTGTTAACATCTCTTGGCCTTGCCACGTGCATACGGAATTGTTCAACGAACTTTGTGGCCATCTGATCAAAATTAGAAATGGATCATGGTGGAAAACGAGTAAACCACATGGTAGCGATGCTCCCCAGGGAAATAGGGAAACTACGACATTTTACTGCGTCATCAACTCTCGCAGCATTCATCAGCCATTCGTACTTCAGGATGTGTTGATTGGGATCAGAACTCCCTTCATAAACTGGCAGAGTTGGCATCCTGAAGTGCCGAGGTGGTTCAGCATACAATACGTCATCGGTGAAAGGGGTATGATTCCGGGAGATTCCCCAGTCGTCATTACTGAGACCCTGACTTTCACGGATCATTTGACGAATCATCGTTGGTATATCCGGCATTCGGATGTTGGGAGCATGCTATGCCAAGGTGTGGTCGGGTTCCACAGTGTGAGTCTGGACCGGACGCGGTCGACGGTCCGTGCCTTGCCTCCTTGGTTCAACATCCTCAAGGACATAAGGCTCGGGAGTCTGCTCTCGTTGGTTACGTTGAGGATCAGCTTGGTTTCTAGCATCACCTCATCGTCCGGCAGTGGTGGTGGTAGCAATGTTGCCGGTGACATGGTAAGGAGCAGCACCTCCCCGAGATGAAGGTTATGTACGGAGACTAGCGGATGGTCCAGTTCTAGGCTGCCCAAGATTTGATGCTGGTTGGTGTCCCGTGGCTTGGGTGTAGCTTACACCTAGCCGTGGGCGTGTGGATCTGGTTTGGCCATCAGAAGAGGCTGAACTCTCCGTGGAAGAATAAGAACCTTGGTCTCTTCTGGATATTCTTCGCCTTTGGCAATTTAGCTGGTTAGTCAACTCTGTGTTGGCGCGCAGTTGTTCAATTAGCTGTTGTCGACTCTGGGTCAACTCTTGAAGCAATGTCTGGAATTCTTGTCTGGTGATTGGACCTGATGGATCTGAAGGTCCTGCGGCATTTTGGTTGGATGGAGGTGATTGCACAGGATTTTGTCGGTCCCGTGCTCCTTGATCAGCAGCTGTAGAAGTGGTACGTGTGCTCACCATAATGAATTGATGAAAGTCCTTTCCTAGATTGATGCAGATCTGAATAGAATGGAAGGGCTTTAAAGTTCTAGATCTGGATCTTCTTCTTAGATTTATGCAATCCGATATAGATAGGAGATCCAAAGAGCAGGAGAAAAATTAGGTTTTTCTCAGTGGAAGCATCAAAGTGTTTGTACCAAAATTGGGCACAACACTCTTCGGAAGTCTTTGAAGAGATAAAGTGAAGAAATTAAATGGAAAAAGAGGAATTATCAAACAAAAACTCCAAATCTCATAAATGAAAATAATTAAAATGCAAGGTGACGCAAGAATTTAGAGTGGTTCGGCGTATTGCCTACGTCCACTATGAAGTAGTTTGCTTTATTGATCTTTCTTTGATGTTTACAATTGATTTCAGCAAATTACAGCGAATAGCAATGGTTTGCAGCAGTGAAATTCGTTGGTAGCAGCAGCAATGGAGTTCAGATCTGGATCTGGCGGAGTCTGGGCATTGGAGATTTCAAAGAGGAAGAAGAACCCCCTTTCTGTTGGCTTTGGGGGTCTATTTATAGGTGTAGGAGGCTGGTATTTCGCTCATATCTCGGGAGACCCTTTCTAGCACATGACCAGGCCCGCGCGCCCAAGCCCGTGAAGTTTCGGTCCGATCCGTGATCGATACGAACAGATTTCGTATCGATCAACATTTCATCCAATGAAGTCGAAATTTGGCGTGGACATTCTTTAGCATGCACGTAGCCTTCTGTGAAAATTTCATAGCATTTGGACTTGTAGATTAGGAGATATGATCGATACGAATTAGGATTCTCGGTAGGCTGTTTGGTTCGACTCGCTTTTGTTTCGACTCACTTTTCATTCAACTCGGTTCTGTTTGACTCGGTGACGTGGTGTTAACTTGTATTGACTGCTGTGCTTTGCTCCATATCGATGGATACGAAGTAGAAGTCTTCGGATGGATGCGAAGTCGACGAAGTGGAGCGAGTCGAAGTATGGCTTGAGGCGGAGCGAGTCGAAGTATGCATTGATCGAGCGAGTCGAAGAAGGCATTTCTGAGGGATGCGAGCTGAGCGAGTCGAAGTCGTCACTTCTGATGGTTGCGAAGCGAGTCGAACGGAGCGAGTCGAAGTCGTCACTTCTGATGGTTGCGAAGCGGGTCGAAGGGAGCGAGTCGACCGGTGATTGGTTTTCGTCCAATTTTGTATCGTTCATAACTTGAGCATACGAACTTGGATTGACTTGAGATTTGGAACATTGACTCTCATAGCTTAGCTTGTCATGTCATACCAATTTTGGCTCGATCCGAACTCGGACAAAATTCGTCGATATCCATAGTGAGCCTGTGTATAACCGATCTCTAGGACGGGCCGTCACTGGTTTACTAGTCAATTCCTTGGTGTCACAGCCTTGCCAAAAGGCGAGATAACATAGTCCAAAAAAACTCTTTATCTCGGTCATTGTCTTGGATCTCTACTGATTATTTACAGCTTCAGTCTTAGCTGGATCTATAGATAAACCTTCCTATGAAACTACATGACGAAGAAACTTCACTTTTCTCTTCAAAAAATGACAGTTCAAAAACTTCACTTTTAGTCTATACTGCCTCAACGTCTCAAGCACTATTCTAAGATGGATCTCATGATCTCTCTTATTCTTATAAAATATCAAAATATCATTAATGAACACCAACACGAATCTATCCAAGTGCTCTCGAAAAATTCCGTTCATCAAGTCCACAAAGAAAGCAAGCGCGTTAGTTAATCCGAATGACGTTACTAACCACTCGTACGAACCATGTCTTGTTTGAAACGCGGTCAAATGAAAACTGTCCTCCCCCACCCTCAATTTATGGAACCCTATCGCCAAATCCAATTGGGAAAATACTTTAGCTCGACTCAACTGATCAAATAAATCATCAATTCTCGATGAAGGATACCGATTCTTTATAGTTTTCTCATTCAACTTACGACGATACATAATCTCAACGACTTGTCCGGTTTCTTCACGAACACCACGACCGCTCCTCAATGCGAACTGCTTGGTCTAATATAACTCTTTCCTTCTAAGTCCACCAGTTACACCATTAGCTCTTTCATCTCAGTAGGTGTCATTTTGCTCGGCGGTCTACTTACGGGTTCAGCTCCAAGTACAAGATAAATTTTGAATTCAATAGCTCTTCTCAGTGGTAATCCTGTAGCTGGTTCAAAAACATCTATAAATTCTCTTACAACTAAAACCCGACTTATCTCATCTTCCACCTCCGTTGCACCCAATAAAGCACAAACTTCTAAACTCGAATTCTCACTAATTATATAATTCGGTCACTGCTATTTGGGTGTCTTAATAATATTTTCCTATCCTGATAAAATACCCTAGCATTATATTTGCTCAACCAATCCATACCCAAAATAATCCCAAAGCCCACAAAATCAAACACAAACTTCAAGCAAAAGCATGACTTAATAACTCAAATTCTAGATGGTCACATCTGATCCTAAGAGTTGTATGCCATCATATTGGATTCGCGACCCTTAAGGAAGCAATAAGGTATGATGGTTCTAGATCTAACTTATCTACCAAACACCGAGAGATAAAAGAATGTGATGCACCAATATCAAACAAATAATACTCTAATAGGTATGCCATGAATCAAAAGTGTACCTCCCATCATAGCCTTTCCCTTCTCTTCTACTGTTGGCCTAGATGATGATGGCTCCAAAGCAAAGATCTTTCCTTTTCTATCTTGGCTGCTTCTAGACATTTTTTCTTATAATGCCCTACTTGGCTGCAGTAGAAACACTTCACGTTCTTCTTCCCTACAACCGTCTTACCATCACCAGATCGACACTCATTCGCATAGTGCCCCTTATTACCACACTTGTAACAAATAACATCAGCTTTCCTTTTCTTGGCAGCTTCACCCTTCTGAGCTCCCTTCCCCTTGAAGAACTTTCTCTTCTTATTTTGAGAACTCTTGGCTTCCACCTGCTTATCCTTCCCAAAAGTTGAAACCATTTCTTCATTCCTTATTGCCACTCCACTACTACATTCGATGGATCCTTGAGATGTGGCATAGTCTCCCTAGCAATCTCCGCCCCCAACCCCCGGATAAACTTTCCATTCTTCTTAATCATAGTATCAATGGTGGCATATCCATACTTGGATAGCCCATCAAACTTAGTAGCATACTCCAGTACAGCTCCTTGCACCAAATTAGCAAATTTCCTAGGCAAGGCTGACTTGGCTACTCAGATAAGACCCTCTCCTCAAATCTCCAACGAAATTCAGCCCAACCCAATTCCTCTTCTGGTATATCTACGATCACCCCGTTCCACCAGTACAGTGTTGCTCCTTGCAATTGCCTAGAAAGCCAGTCTCATTTTTCTGATTTTATATATCATAAGGCTAACTGCCGAAATCATAAGGTTATCGACTTTCATAGGCTATCTAGCCTTTTTAAAACATACTTTTAGTTTGCATGAAACAAGGCCTCATCGGCATTGAAATAAAGAGTTGTGGCATCAATGCTGCATGACATAGTTGCTGGAAATAATTAAACAAAGAATGCCGACATTGATATACCACGGTATCAGTACCTTGAGTCAAAATAAATTACTTACGACATCATTATAACCATGTCGAAATTATTATACTTCGGCTATTATGCTGCATACGTAGAAAATTAGCAGCATCATTGCCCCAAAATAGATTGATACCGAAATTGATGACTTGCGGCATTAATATAAGGATGCCAAAAACTGTTGGCATTAATAACTCATGACATCAATATCTCCACGAGATGCAGTATTCCCATAACAACAATGTCAGATGCATGAATCAATGCATACATACTTACGGTATAAATATCACATGCATTGCTTCATGTTAATGCCACCTATTCTAATATCGCTTACAACTGTAAAGTATTGCCTATTGTTAATGCCGAACATCATGGGAGTGCCACATATCGGTGGCATTGTCGTAATTATTATAAAAACTATTTTATTTCTATTAAAAGTAATTATTTTTTATCAACTCTTATTCCTTGTCAAATTTCTATTGGTTGAAAATAAACTTTACCAATTTCTTTTTAGAAAACTGCCACAAGCTAGTTTTATACTTCTAAAAACATTAATCAAGTTAACTAATTAATACCCTTAATTAATATTAATTTAAATGATTTTCTAGCATAATAAATTCATAATCATTTGGGAAAATCCCCAAAATTCACCAAAAATAATTTGGGGGCCAAAATAATTATTTAATTATTTTTAATAATTAAAACCTGAAATAAATACTATTTCATCCTTACGAAATTCGTAAAATATTCATTTTAACTTGGAAAATTACGAAATTAAAAATCCATCTCCAATACAATGTTTTATACAACATACCAGAAAATCAAATCAATTGGAGATGAAAAACTTAGATTTTACCCTTAAAACCCATCTAAATAATTTCATAAAAATTTCATAAATCATTATTCTTCCCAAAAATGATCATACATCCATAACATGGCAAAACAACTAAGAATAATTCATAAATTATCCATAACTGAATTCAAACAAAAATAGTAGAGATGGTTAACTATTATTCACCTTAAATTGGATGATAGAGTTAAGATTTGATGGAGTTTAGTTTTCCTAAGCTTTGTCTTTTGAATCCCTTGATTTCCCCTTCTTTCTTCCTTAGTAATGGCCGACCTTGATTGTTATTTTTACTTAGTGTATTTCGAAAATAGGAGTGGATGAGAGGGAGGAAGGATTTAGGGTATGATTTAAGATTCTATTTCTAATTTGGCCTTCTCATTCATTCTTTTCTTTTATAAGTTTAAAACAATCTTATCACTTGATTTATTATGGCATGATCTAACTAAATTATCAAATCTCATTCTCTTTATCCCTTTATATTATTCTATTTAATTTATTCAATTAAATTTTTTGAATAATGTTAAACTAAAATTAAGGGTGTTACATCACGTAAAATAAAGTTTTTTTTAAAATAAAATTCAAGCTCAATCAAAACTAAATATGTATAAGAATATACAAACATCTTAAATATACACAACCGCCAAGAGTTAACTTAAAATACACAACCTTCACACGCAAAACATTGCACCCAACCCATCAACAAGAAGTTTCTAGACTTCACACATAAAGAAAATGCTCCTACTTCATTCGTTCATCCTTTGTTTTTAACACTTTAGCTTGCTCTTTTTATTTTTAATGGCGGTTCTAAAAAGAAGAAAAATGAAATAAATAACCACTACTTCTATATCATCCCGCTTCCTTAAAAATTTCCCCCATCACAACACGCTTCATACTAGCTGAACATCCCTTCATGAATACCACTACATCAAAAGCCTGTTAAGTCCAAAAGATAAGTCTATTACTTGTTAAGTATAGAAGATAAGTCTGTTACTTACTAAGAGATCTAAAGCATGCATCCTCCCTATGCTCAGATGTGAAGTTTTAGAGATAAGTTTATTACTTGTCTAACTTTCATAGATATATACTTCCATTCTGCTGTTAATGATATTTAGAAAAAATTGACTTATAGGTCAAAAAACTGCCTGATCTAGATCCCACAATCGCTTATTTTGAATGACAATTTGTCAATTATCGTCGAGCGTTTTATTTTCATGTGAATAAATTTATGTAATATTTAAGATTAAAAAAAGTTATATCCATACCAATGAGCATATGAGGCGGGCTGAAGACTGATAGTTCATATGATCATCTTTGGTAAACCACTCATACGTTTTGTTAAGTATACTAAATGACCCATTCTCTGCAAATTTCCAAATCGACGATGTTGTTATTCTGTACGTGCTTGGATTTAGATGATCCGATTGCAATGTATTCTAAGATTTGTTTGTAGATAATCTGTTCAGTGTTGTGAGCATTATTAAAAACTCTGTTTTTCATTTCATGCCATATACACCACAGGAAAATTGTAATTCCATTGACATTCCCTTTTTTCGAGCATAACAAAGTTAGGAGGAGCAGTTTCAAAACAAATTTCCGTATTTTAGAATGATGAGTTCTGCTCTCCAATTCCTTGAATGAATTCATTCTAACGTATTTATCCTTCGTCCATTTTGACCATATTCCTTCTTGATTAATCACTTTCCATACTAGCTGATACCCTTTGCATTGTTCGTGTCCACTAAAACTTCTCAGCCCCTTGACATCTTGCCTTTTGTTCATAAGTAGCATCCCAAGGCACCTTGCTTGTCTTCTCTTTCCATAGAAAATTAAGACATATGTGCCTTGCTTTACTGAACATCATGCTAGGGATTTTTAAACATTGCATCCATTAGTTTACTATGGGATAAATCGTTGATTTAATGAGTTCGAGTCACCTTGATGTGCTTAATAATTTTGTCTCTGAACCCTCGATTCTTTGTTTGACCTTATCAATAAGGTCGGGACAATCTTTATCATTCAAGTTAACGCAAGATAGAGGGATTCTTATATATTTAACTAGTAGCGTACCTTGTTTAATATTTAAGATCACCACTATCTCAGAATTACACATGATGCCTACACCAAGAAGATGCGTAACGATCCGAAATTTTTAATGTTTCAAATAGAAATATTCAATTTATTTAAATATTCAGATTTGATTCAAGCTTAATAAATAATAAGGAAATCAATTATTAATATAACGACTCGATTTTAATGAAGTATTTTTAATTTGATTTATTTGATTTTTCTATAAATTTTAATTTGGAAAATATTTTTGAATTATTGTTTGACGATTTGTCGGCAAACGACAGTATTTTTGTAATTTTACAGAATAAGATAATCAGTGTATATTGTTATTGTTTTGAGATCATATTGCATTTTTATGCACGATCGTATTTTTGTTTTGTGATTCGCGGTTCGTACGCGAACAGATTTCTATGTAGCGAGATGCCGGAATTTGTATTATAAACCCAAACTCAACACTTAGAATATTCAACAACCTTTACTTTTCAACTTTCCCTCTTAGCTTTCATTTTTCCCTCCTCTCATTTTAATTTCACAATCCTATAAACATAAAAGGAAATATCCTCCACCTTTGAAAAATCAAATAAAAAGATTTACTTATCCAAAAATTGTAAAACAAAAATCTTTGAGTCCCGGGCGGTGAGATCTACAATCTATATGAGTTTTGTGGTGTTTGGTGATATTTGGTGAGTGCGGCAGTTTTGAACGAGAGTTGAGGCAAACTAGAGTTTGATTTTTTTTGAAAAATTAGGCGATGTGAGGCTAATTGAAGTTTAAATATGGGTTTGTTGCATTATATGGCATCAGTTTTAGGGGTTCGGAGTATTGCGGTGGCTCAGGTCAAAATGGGACTTGGTTGGAGTCGCTGCCTAGGGTTTTCGGTCACGATGAGGGTCTGGCTTCGAGCTTGACGAGGTGGTGACGGGAAGGTGGAGTCTTGGATGTAGAGTGCAATGGTGAAGGTTGAATATACAAGGAGAGATCGGAGGTTGAAGGCACGACTATGGTGGTGCTTGGGAATTGCATGTGCAGATTTTTGGAGGGAGTGTGATTTGAGAAGATGGATTTGAAAATATAATGGTGATTAAGTGTTAATTAAATAATTAATTTTATTTTTAATCTCCAAACTTATAAAATGTATTTCCCTCTCATATGAGGACCAATTGAGATGAAATTTTTTTGCGTTGTGCTCGTAATGGCGATAGCCACGCACTGGAACTAGTTTCGTTGAAATCAGAGCAAGTAAAATTTTAGGCTAAAATCGAACGTTTGTTCGATTTTAGTTCAAACTGGAACGCCTAAGCGTCCGTTGGAATTTCGATGAGTTAAACTCACCTTTTTGGATAATCAGTATATATATAGTGGATAGAATTTACTGTTTGTGTTTGGATGATTAATGGTTGGTTTGGTTAAATATTCACTTTTGAAAAGCGAATGCCATTAAAAATAAATACAGAGAGTTTTATAGAGAAATCAAGATTTCTCGACATTGTGATTCTAAATTTCCTGTTATATACCTGTTGATTTTGTTTCAGTTATATACATGTTAGTTAGATGGTTAAATGCTGAAATTTGATAGTTTGGCCATATTGGATATGACACCGACATATGTTAAAAGTTGAAGCTTTTTAGGAAAAATGGTAGTAATAGCATTGGTTAAGTGCTATAGTAACTATTGGCCTCGTTATAGTATTTTGAAAATACTATTAATTGCTGTTTTGATCTGAAAATGATTTTCGATTTGGAAAAATGATTTTTAATTCTAACCATTTTGGATTTTTTTGTGATATTTTATTTAAAAATAGTTTGTACTTCTATATTTGACTTTAATTTCCTTTATTATTCTTTTCTAATATATATATATATATATGTAAATATTTTAAATTATTCTAAAAAAGTATTTATCTTTATAGAAAAGTTATTATAATAATGAATCTTTATTTTAAAGGAAGTAAAAGAGGTTATCTTTTATTTTAAAGAGTTTTTTGTGTTTAAAAGAAGATAGAAATATTTCGGGAGTAAATATTTGTGAAAACATTTTAAATAAAATGTTGTAATAAAAGAATAGATTTATAAATGGTATTTTTATAAATTAAAGAGAGAATATAAACGGTATCTTATAAATAAAAGAATAGGTTTATAAATGACATTTTATAAAAGGAAAATATTATCATTTGGTAAATTAGAGAAATGAATCACAGTTGTGAATTTATTGTAATATATGGAATGATTGTGTTATAGGAAGCATGTGAGATTTATAATTATATTTGGAGTTCGGTTTATGTTTGGATTTTTTTTATAAAAAGGAGTTTAGTAATATTATTTAGAAATTTATAAAAGGAGTTTTATAAATGAATTTGGAGTTTTATAAAAAGAGTTACAAATAAATTTAGGAATTTATAAAATGAGTTTTATAAATGACTATTTTATAAAAGAAGTTTTTATAAAAGAGTTTTATTATAAAGGTGTTTATTAAATAAGTTTGAAGATTTATAGAAGAGGTTTATAATTATTTTTGGATATTTAGAAAGGCAATTTTATAATTTATAAAAATATTTTATAAATTTTTTTTGTAGAAATAAGGAGTTTTATAAAGGCATTTTATAAAGAAGGGATTTATAAAAAAACCGAGATCTGATTTCCATAAATGATTGTTTTAAATATGGTCGTATGAAAAATGTTCTTTTCGTACTTAACACCAAATTTCAAGGTATGGAAACTCGTCTCTATCTTGAGAACTAAGAATGTGTATCGAGGCAAGGTTAGTTTTTTGAATTATCCGATCTCATTATTAATTGAGGGATAGTACTGTTTGAAATCAGAAAGTGGTAGTAAGTATAGATAGTTTAATTTCCACACGATCCGTTTACTGTGTTTTGAGGTTTATTGTTGTCAATATTTCCAAATGACATTTGTTTAACCCAAATTAAGTGTGGTTTTGGAAAATGAAATCTTTCTTTAAATTTGTGAATATAATCTGCCGTTGAGATAAATATATGGATATATTTTCTAAGTATTGGAAATGTAGTGTGTGAATATACTTATACCGTCAAGATAAGTATATGAATATTTTCAAGTATTGAAAAGGGTAGAGAAGATTTGTGAATATATCTTTGTAAAGTATTTTTATATAAGAATTTGCAAAGTGGGTTTTAATTAATGGAAGGATTTATTAAAGAGGCATGGTGGTTGCTTAAGTGCTTAACTAGTGTTGGTTTTCATATGGAAATAAATCCCTGATTTGATTGTTTGTTTATTTTATAGTTAAATAACCAATTGTCAAATGTTGGTCAGTTTTTAAAACTGTCGTTGTCGGTTCGGAAAGATCGGGATCAGACTTATTATTTGAAAACCATTTCGAACCAGCGTGAGCGTTCGAATGGAAGACATCTCGAAGATGATCGAAGATAGAATTCTTTAAAGTGCAAGAGCTACTTGCTACTAATCATGAGGGTCCATCCAAAAAGGATGTAGTAGAAGTAGTGTCTTTGGTTTGTTCTTATCCGTAACAACTTGTATGGACAAATGCTGAAATTGCATTATTGCCTGGAGGGCAGTGTTAGGATTCCAAGTGGGGTTTGTAAAAAGGTAAAATATAGCTTCTAGCCTCAGCAAGTAGGAATGACTAAAACATGGAATATGCTTGAGGGCTATGTGGTTTGCTACTATTAGGGTATGTCGTCACCCTTCTAGATATATATATTTATGGATTTGGTTATGCATGAGAGCTTTGGGGAAAATGTTGCAAAGCAACCGGGATGGTGACATATTCAGTACTATTTAGTAAGGGGTAGGCCGGTCCTGGCTCGTAGGGAGTCTAAGCGAGGTCCTCGGTACATTTTCTAGAGGTGTACTGTGGAAGGTGGTACCTCAGTAGCATTGTCATTGTATGTAAATCCATTCTTCAATAAGTGCCTTTTGGACTTAGTTGTATACCTACTATACTGGAATTTAATTAATGTAACAATTTTGGCTATGGTTCAATATTCATTTTAAACCCTAGATATTTTATAATATCAGAAGATTTCCTATGAAATGGCTTGATTATCGCAAGGTAAAAACCCATCCGTGTTTATGTGTGGTGTGGTCTTACGAGATGCCTTTATTTTGAAAGGTTTATAACATTAAAATCCATTTGAAGTGTGTTTCTCATGCTGGTTTACCAGACTGATCTGGGCGTTATCTTCTTAAAATGCTCGGGCCAGCCCGAGCATATTTTTCCAGATTTAACTTAGATGCTTTGGAGCTTCAGGAGACGAGCTAGATGCCTCCAAGACGTAAAATCACATATATTTAATTTTCCGCTACATTTGTTAGTCGTATTTACCAGAAATTGCGAGGAAAGGTTGTTATAACTGTCCAGGCTGATGATTGGTTAGTTAACTTTTATTTATGGATGTATATTACAATTTTCTTTTGTAAAGATCTATTGTATATTATATATTACTCGTCAAAATGTGAGACCATGTTTCGTCTTTTCTTTCTTTTCCCTCAAACATCAGTCTTTTCGGCATTTGGATGTTCGACACGTGAGTACCATAGATGTATAAGTGTCGACTTTTGAGGGTCGAAATGGCGGGTCATTACAAGTGATATCAGAGCTTAGGTTAGCTGAACACCTAGGATTTGGTAGTGGAGGACTCATTAGAGATAGGGTTGGTAATACCTGGAATGAGTTTGAGTGTGTATGAGCGCGTATTTGTTAGTGCTATTAAAATATTTTTATATTATGTTGACTTATCTGTTAAGTGGTTTATGAATTCTGGTCAATACAGAAGGAAAAGCTGTATCGATAGGGGTTTTCTAAACACTTGCACAAGGCAAACTGACACAATATTGTTTTGAAAATTAGGTAAATGAAATAATTTACCAAGAATTATATTTTATATATATAAAAGAATAATTTCAGAAATTAATATAGTTATCTATGGTGTGCTTATTTGTTAGGAAATGATAATATTCAGTTATTATTATTTATTGTTTGACTAGTCATGTCTTCCAGTTTAGAAGCATTTACTATTGATTGTTGAAAAATTATTTGGGCTCAGATAGTTTAGGAGCATTTATTGTTTTGGTTGAATTAAATACAAACACCTTGTAAATTCAGTTTCATAGTTTGACTATAAGGCGTTCCATGATAACGTTGAGTTAAAATTTGATTTTAATAATAAGTTATTTATTATAATCTAAGCAAAGGTATACATTTCTGAAATGTTTTATATATGAAGTGAAATTATATAAGTATGGATCATAAGTGGGATTTACAAATCAAAAAGGTTTAAGGATTTTGAGATCTTAAATCCTGGGGTTTTGGAAGTTGTTTTTCAAAAACTTAGAGAAAAATAATGATAGCAGTATTTGAAAGTATTTGTGAATAGAAATATTTTAAAAAGGATTTTAAAAGAGATAGGAAGCACTGAACTCATTTCTGTCGCTGGAAAATAATTCTGGAGATGACTACAGCAACCTAGGTGTTCATTTTCGAGTTTCTAAGTGACAGATTGCTACCATAGGATTTTGCTTTAGAGCTGTTTTGGTCAACAAAATTTGTTTTAAATTCCAAAAGTATAATTTTTTATACAAAGGAGATGTATATTATTGTTTCAAAGTGGTTTGAAATAAAACTCGATGTTTAATTCGGAAATTTTCTATTAAGTTATTATATGAACTCATGTATCCTATTCATTAGGATAGTTTAGTTTGTGCATCTCGTTTTGGGATGTTATTAGGAAATTTTCAATTGTTGAATTGAAATGGAATTTTCAACGATTTTGAACAATCCAAAACTTCCGAGTTAATTGAGAAATTGAAGCTCAGTCTTTTATGAAATTATAAAAAATAAGTTTTTGTAACTTATAAATTCGAGGAGATATCTAGTTAAAAACAAGTTTTAAATTTGTTGGACATCCTGGCTAAGTAAAAAAAAATCTAGATTTGTATATACTCTTAGGATGTAGAAAAATGTTGTATTATGAAATTAAGTTTTAAAAAGCGATTGATTTACATAAGTCGTGTTTCATAAGATGTTAATAAACTTAAGTGATAGTTTCATGAGATGGTTCACCAATGATTTTAGTATTAAAGGAAATACTATTGGGGAAATTAATTGTGATTTAAAATGAATGTGAATAAAAATAATTGAAATAATTAAGAAACTAATGGAATAAAGATGTAAGTTGTACACATATCATTCTATTCGCATGATTGTTCTTGATCCAGATTCGAGTACACGATTTCGAGGTAATTTACACTGATCTAAACAAGGATTTTCATTTGATTCTTGATGACGAACGCTTTGATACAGATTTTTGATTTGATTCTGAAGTTTTCTATCATAGTATATGTCTATACAAGGAGAACATAGATTTATAATCAAGGAATCAGATCGGAGTCCGCACCAGAGTGGTTGAGCGAGCGATACTAGTTCGGAGGTGAAATTTGTGTGATCGAGCGAGTGATCGGATTTGATATTATGTGGATGGTATATGTACATCGTATGGGCTTTAATAAATTGTATACTCTTGACAATAGATAATGCAAGTTATATGGTTTGATATCATTTGTATGTGAGATACAGGTTCATGGAAGCAAAGGCTAGCTTCTTGCTTTTGGTTTTATGAGTAAAATTTGATTGCTGGACAAATAGGTACACATTTATATTGTTGTTGATGGTTTTATGCCCAAGATATAGAAGGTCAATTTTGGGATTTTGTTTTATGAGTAAAATTTGATTTCTCGACAAATAGGTACACATTTATACTGTTGTTGATCGACACATTTATACTGTTGTATATGTACATCGTATGTTGCTGCTGCGTGCTTCAGGGTGCGGTGTATGGTGGGGAGGATGGCCGCGTTGAGGTGAGGAGAATGACCGCGTGGGTTTCGGTGAACTGTGTTGGAGATGGGTGGTATTTGGATGGAAGGCTGCGTTGCTTTGGCGGTGGTTATGGGTTTGGAAAGGGATGACGTGGCGGATGGTGTATGGGCGGCGGTTTGACCTGGGTGATGGGCGGTCGAGCAAAAGAAATGGACGAGTTGAACTTGATCTCAGGGAAAAAAAGGAGCAATCTATATAACTTAATATATATTTTATGTGTATATATTTTCTTTGTTATGTGACTAAACAGAGAAGTGGAAAGAAGAAGGATAGGAGAGGAAGAGTACGAACCAGAATATATTGTATATTGGAACCAGGGAAAAGCAAAAGTCAAGAGCTGAATTTATGGAAATAATAAAGAGAGCAGCCATTTGTTTTCAGCCGATGGACAAATGAAACGACACAAGGAACCCAAAAGCCCAAATACGGAACCAATACTGAAATCATTTCGCATATTTCGACATGTACCGTACTTTGAAATACACAAATGAAAATACGGTGGAGATCAGCACGACGAGATGAACAGAATGGTACACAGATATCAACAATACGACCATTCCTATCAAAAGTCGATATTTGCTACCAAACTGCTGTTAAAACGCTGAAAATAAGATAAACAATTTGGCGAAACGAATTACGACATCTCACTCAGAAAATGATTTATATTTTTCTTATATAAAAATATTCAGGTTTCGAAAATATTTTATTACCATCTAATTTAACCGATTTAAATTTAAAAATTGAAAAATTACACAACAGAATTAACTTACATATTTTCCATTGAAAATCTCTCATTCGCTATGCTTCAATAGATGCATAACAAAAATCAAATTTTCATTGCAAAAATTTTAATTGTTTAATTTCAAGAAAAATTTAGTTAATTAAAATCGTCAAAATTTCCGAGTCGTTGTAGAAACCATGAGGGCCTATTACAGATCCTCTTTAACACTGAAAAAGGCCTCTTTAATCTTATCTATCTCACCGCGGTCATTGAGAAAATCCGTCTGTAATCAACTATAATTGAATTGCAAACGTTGGCCTGGTATTTTGCTGATTTTGGTTAAATAATTCAACGTAGAAGTCCATGGCTTTAATAGAAAATTCAACTTGGTCATTATACAACCACCATTAATTTAAAATTTATTTTCCCACTTCATAAAATTAGACATTTTTGCATAGAAAAAAGCAGTTGCCTCATCCCTTAAGAGTAGCCAATCACATCTGGCCTATTGTTTATTGTCCTCGCTTTTTTGCTGAATTGCTCTCCAAAAGAACTTTCAGTATTGGAACTCATTTTTAACGGTTTCATTATCATCTATCTCAGTTTATTTTGCAACCTGGCACATTCCTTATGATACTATTCCACTTCTTTTCTAGTATTATGTTTGTCTTTGGACCATCGCGTAAGGTAATCTTTATTGCCTTCTTTGTATGAATGAAACGGTATAAAGGTGTTCCTTCCCCCACCTCTCTCCACCCTTGATTAAATATTTTAATATGATCTTCAATAGGGGCCAGTGATTTCATATACTTGAATAATCTCATCATATTCTTCCTCTGTTCCACCAATGACACAATTATTGAAGAGTCGTCACTTATGCCAGAAGGCAAATATTTTGCAGACGTATTACTAAATGACCATCCACTGTAAATTCATGAAGACTCTATCAATACTTATCAAATATTCCTTTCTAGCCTTGACCACCATGAAAATTCAAATCCCGAATCAGTAGCTCTATAATCCCAATTCCGAGCATCTAAGTATCGAATTCTTTAAGTTTGCTAAAAGGTACCGAATTCCCCCCTTGTCTCTCTTTAGACAGCCTTATGCAATTGAAATCCTCAAGGATTAGCCATGGTCTATAAATTCTGTATGGATCCTCTTCTAGATCTCACCATAATCTTTCTCTAAGATTCTTAAACTTTTGGCCATAAAAAAAAGTGCAATTACATTTGGTGCCTTCCACATTAAACAGTTTCAAGGTGATGTGTTGATCATTCATCCTATTATACAGTAAATACAGCTTTCCAAGTTTATTAGGACATAAATTTGACATTTAAAATGACATGTGATATTACCGGCCAACTCCCAATTGTTCCCAAATTTCCTTCTTAATTCCTCTAGCTCCTTTAGATGTAATTTATTCTCTAATAGACCAATGCAACCAACATTAAACTTGTTAATAATTCTAAACACCTCTATCATTCTGTTAGGCCTGTGAAAGCCCATTATATTCCAACTGGCTATGGACATTACTTAGTTTTGAATGAACTATGTAGCACCATACCTCGCTTGGCACTAGAGTTACCTATAGCCTTCCCCTACTCAATCTCCTTCCATTTCCGGTTCTTAACCACCAGTTGTTCTTTCTTAACTGTATCATATTTTTAGGTTGAATGGAAAGGTTCTTAGGATCATCTGATTTTTTATTAGCTTTACCGTTTTTTCAATGCTCATATGAACTATCAGCCATTGGTTGACTGGCGAGGCTCTTAGGGCCATGTGATTTCTTTTTTGCTTCACTGATTTTACTATCATCACATGAACTGTCAAACGTCTTAAGTTCAACCTCCTTGTGCTTTTCTAGCATTGGATCTGATACCTACAAAAGATCCACATTATTATTAGCACAAATATTAATATTATGGGATCGAGACGTCGAAGTTAAATTATCATTCAAAAAAGAGCAAGTTTGGGATCCTCATCCGAAAGAGTAACATCCGATGATGACTGGCAGCATTTCAGCATTACTATAGGAGCATTCGTTGACTCGTTATTCAGCCGTACGGATTCTATGGCTACCTCATATTTGGGGTAGCAGTAGCATGTGTTAGTATGGTTGGCAAACTGGTTGCCCCTTCAAACGCCTATCTGAGGACACCTCTCCCTACACAACTATGTCTTTCTTTTCCAAATTTGTTTAAATGTACTCTTTACTATCGACATCTTTCTACTCCAAGCTTGGTTGGTCTTTGTTGCTCACTTCATCATTCCATTTCAGATTGTGATTTCTCTCTAACAAAATCGCTTGTTTTTCCATCTTTAACTGATCAGTAGCAACATTCATCTCATTCAATGTTTGCTGATCATCCTTCTGGCCGCTCTTCATAGGATTAGGCCTATATTTGTCTTCTGCTATGGTTGCATGAGTTGATTCTATTTCTCATCTTTCTTGCTATCCAGACCCGACTGTGTGCTCATTTCTACCTTTATTACCTTGAGTTCTCTTTCCACCTTCTTATCCTTACTCGTTACTTGACCTTCTTTCTCCTTAACGTTAGAAGTCACCTCTGGCTTATCGCTTATTTTTGGTACCCATGTTTTATTCAGAGGGCATTGATGATTCAAGTGGCCAAAACAGAAGCAATTCTCATAGCGAGGTGGTTGATTTCATAAATTACTCCCACTTAAAAATTGCACCATTCTTATAGATGACTTCTACACTCCCAGGGAAACCCAATTCTACATTAATCTCTACAAGGAATCTTGCAAAAGATATCCTTGATTTGTTCTTAGTTGCCATATTAATCTTAATATTGGCACCAATAGTGCTAACCAAAGCGCTAATAGCTTTCGAACCCCATAACCAAAAGCTTAATCCTGATAATATGATCCACATTTTCATAGTGGTTAATATGTCACGATCAGTATGCATTAATGAGGTTAATTTCTTCATAATTGATTAAGTTTTTGTCAAAAAACCAAGGCCTAGACTCATTCACTTTAAGACAATCTACTTCGCTTCCTAATCTAATAAAAAGACCATTCTCTCTAGTTTGAACCACAACTCTTTTCCATTTTTCACACTCTCTTCGCTATGCTAAAAAAGTTAAAGTAAGGTCTATGCCCGACAACATACAAAATGACACTATTGGCACATCCTTCTTTTACCTCCTTAATTATTGAATTGGATAGGACCCTTCTTCTTTTACCATTCTCTACACTTGGTTCAATAAATTCTAGTTCTAATGTTTTTTCACTCACAGCTGAACCCACTTACAGCCTCATAATAAGAAATCTTTTTTGCATCCATCGGGAACTGTAAATCTGATTTGGTTTGCCTCGTACCCACCAACACCTCTCGCCTCATGTCCTACACTAATCTTGTTTCCACCTATGCTAGATATGAAACTAACACCGCCTAAATCTGTCCGATTGGACCCAGATCCACCTGGTTTTCCATTTACAGTTGGCTTTTTACCTTTCCCCCTTACCAGTTCTACCCATCCATCCTTCGCCTTCTCACCTGATCCCTACCCACTGAAGACATAAAAATTAAGTGCTAGATACAAAAAGAAAGGGAAAAAAATAATAGTGAATTTATAAGAAATAGCCGGCTAGGGTTTCTTCCCAGTTAATCGCCATAAATTTGCTCGAAAGCTAAAAAATAACAATAAAAATTAAAACAATGTTTAAAAGTAACAATGTTAAAAAGGTATATATTAATAAAATATAATTCGACAAAAATAAAATAGTAATAACATTTTTTGATTACTGAAAGTTATTTTAATATTAATTTATAAATAAAGATTTAAATATCTATACTAATGATCAATAGTTTTAAAATAAATGAACAATGATTTAAAAAATATAATTATTTACAATTATTAGAAAATTAAAAAATATAAAAAATATGGTCGAATTAAAAGTTTGTATTTTTTATAATCTAACTATAAATCAATAACACCAATATATGATATAATTTATTACCATGATCTAAAATATTTACAGTGTAGATAAAACAGTCGATACATATACCAAATTGTTATAATGATATAAATACCGCATGTATAATGGTAGATAAACATTATTTTTGAAGTTAGGCCCTTGAATGCACCTTGTCAGATGGAATCTCCTAGATCCAACTTGATCACATATTAGACCTTACAACAACCTAAAGTACCACCCGAGTTTGTTTTATTTTGATGTATAAACAGGGTTAAAATACATGGCTATGGGGTGAGGGGAGTTAGGGTGTGGCAGCTATGTAGAATGAAGAACCAAGAGGAAAATAAATGAAGGATGGACTTCATTTTAATAGATAAGTAGGAGGAGATATATACTTTTCCTTTTACTCTTTTTTATTTTACTGATTCCCAAATCAATACCCATTTAATAATTAATGATAATTAAGTGGTATTTAAATGTGTATCGATATCGTATATATGTACATACATACATAACATTTATATATAGATCCAATTATTTACTAATGGCACTTAAAAATACTAATGGCACCTAAAAATCCAATTAAAGGAATATTAATTAATAAAAGGAAGTTTTATTAGATAAAAATGAGTTTTACTAATAAAAGAGGTTTTTATTAATGAAAGATTAATTAACCAAAAAGGGGATTAAAAGTTGTTTATGTGACTTGATCGTGCTTTGTGTGTGTTAATCGTGCTTTGTGTGTTACTTGTCTATGGGAAGTTTTTAGTCATGTACTTAGCACTAAAGTCGACAAAGTAGACTTGTTTCTATCTATGAGAGTTGAGAATGACGATTCGGGTGGGGCGTAGAAGTAATAGTGCTCTAACCAATCGGACTTCACTCTTGACTGATGTATAGTGGAAGTTGAGTGTAACGAACCACCTTTCTTACTCCGAAAGTCGAGCTATTAGGAGTAAAAGAAAACGAAAGATAAGAAAAAACTACACAATCACAGAATCTCACAACGCAACAGATCAATATATAATAGATAGCATAAAGTTATACAAAGACATTTTCATAATAATAATACATCAGAGTCATTACATTACAACCTTCGACTGGACAATTATAACTACCTGACTCCTCTCCTGTTGGCCTTGCTAAAACAAAAGCACCAAGACTTATACTAGCTAACATAGAAGAGACACCATAGGAAAGGGCACACTAAACCATTTTTGAACAAGGTCACCCTCACCACAGACAGAAAGGGAAGTTTAATGAAATCAACGGTCTTTGTCCTTTCTCTATAAAGAAATAATTGAAATACCTAGTTCTTCCTTAAAAACATACCAAACAGACTCACCTAACGAAATGCCCCTATACAAAATACATAGATCGGGCATACATACATCGCAGAAATAGAAATAACTAGCTAACGGTGAAGCCACCTGCTCCAGTTCCTCCAAATGCAATCGCAAGAAACCTGGATCACTTGGCTACTCATACAAATTTGAGTACCCAAGAGTTTAGGAAAAGAAAAGAAACTCTAGGTCAGACATGGGTCTGGTGTGGGTAAACTCAAACAATTTAAATTTTACTTTTATAAAACACTTTGAAATTCAAAAGTATCCCATAAGACCACGCCGCACATAAACACGGATGAGTTTTTACCTTACGATAACCAAAACACTTTATATAGAAATCCAGTGATATTATGATAATTTCTAGGGTTTTCAAGTAAAATAGAACATAGATGAAATGCTTGCATCTCACATTCCAACATTTGGGTACAACTAAATCCATACAGCACTTATTGGAGAATGGTTCCAACAATGACTAGGCTACTGGGGTACAGCCCATCATGGTGCATCTCTAGATAAAATAACACCGAGGACCTCATCGGGATCCCCTATCAACACAAGACTGGCATACCCCTTGCTAGATAGTACCAAATATGATTACCCCTCGGTTGGGATGAGCAACCGTACCGAAGCATACATAAGTTAATAGTAGGGACTCTAGATAGGGGTAACCTTACCCTAATGGGAGCAATCCACTTAGCCTTGCTGCATATCCCCTGTTTTAGTCATTTTCGGATGATGAGGCCTGAGGCTATGTTTACCTTTACCATAGCACTGCCACTTGGAATGCTAACATTGCCTTCCAATGTTGACACACTGTCAGCATTCATCCATACAAGTCGTTCAGGAGATGAACGAACCGAAGGCACTACTTCCACTACACCCATTTTGGAATCACCCTCAGGGTTAGTAGTAAATAGCCCTTGCACTTCAAAGCCTTCATCTTGGACCTTGACTTTTATATTTCCAATTCGAACGCTTTCGTTGGTTCGAAGTGGTTTTCAGATAACAACTGCTATCCAATCATCGTCTCTCCAAACCAATGTTCGATAATTTAAAAGGTCAAGTTGTTTATAGTGGAACATTCCACTATAAGGATGTAAAGATTTACATATGAACATATGTTCCATATGCTTAGATCATCATGACCCGCTTATCAAAATTAACTCCCTTGTATTCATCGCGTTCTCGAAGCATGGTATTTGTGATTAGTATAATTTGACTTACTTCTAATAAAACGTGTCAACGTTTATGGGTTTTCCCCTTAAAAACAAGTTTGGGTTTTAAAAAGCCTTTTCGACACCTTCGAAACCTTGCTTTCGATTTCATTGGATAGCCTCCTTCGAAAGCATTAAATTCTATCTTTAAACATTAGGCTCCTGCCTTTCGAATACTTTAAAACACCTCTTTCGAAACCCTTCGACCCTATTAAAGTATTATCATATAAGTATGGAAGCATTGCTTCGAAACCATTTAAAAATACCCCTTTCGAAACCATTGAAGGTTACCCTTCAAAACCAATACCTTTCGAAGCCATTGGGTTTATATTTAAAATAACATTTTTGGGTCAAAGTGAACATAAGCGATAGCATCTCTTTCGAAACCATTCTTTATTTCAAAAAGTATTGGGGAAACTTGATGGTGTCGAAACCATCCTTCCTAAAGCATTAAAACATCTGGGTAAAACAACAGAAGGTTGGCTTCGAAACCCCTTCTGAAACCATTGCCTTCGAAACCCCTAACCACTTCCAAAAGCAGTAGGAAGTGGCTTATATTAATAAAAACAAACAGCACCTTTCGACAGCATTGATGTCTTCAATACCATCGAAAGGCATCTAATCACAAAAGTGCTTCGACTTGATCGAAACTACCCCTTCCAAAAGCTTTAATTAAAACTAAGTAACTCCTTTGGAAGTTACTACTTTAAAAAGGCGGCAGCTCTCCTTTGAAACCTTCTTTTGAAATATCCTTTCGCAACCATTGGTTTCGACTAGGTCGAAACCACTTTGTAAATAAGCAAGCGCTTTTCTTTTAAAACAAAACAAAACAAAGGAACCTACCCTTTCGGAAGCTATGTTTCGACACCCTACCTTCCGCCTTTCTCCAATCCACTACGTACCATCTAAATGATACCATGTGTATTGGTTTACTGGTTTCGACCTAGAAGGTTTCGACTAGGTTGGAGGCGGAAGTTCTAGGTCGAAAGTTCCTTCTAAAGGAGGCGGAACCCACTTTTCTGAGCTAAAGGTTGTTTTTACTAAATAAAGTAAACTTTTTGTTACAAACTTGCTCACTTGTCAACACTTGATTGGCTATCATAAACTTTCAAATAGGTGGAAATTAGCCACAAGGGCCTCTTTAGCAAGTTCAATTAGATTCTAGGACACACAACTGAAATAATTACTTTTAAGGACAAAATGCAAAATAATTAGTTTCTAAGGCCTAAAAACCTATGAAATTATGTCCTTGAAAGTAATTGTACTGCTGACTTTGGCCTTAAAAGTAATTATTCTGCTGACTTTGGCCTTAAAATTAATTTTTATGGATGTGTGTCCTAGAAACTAATTGGACTGCAAAGTTTGTCCTTCTAGTGAAATGCCCCTTCAAATAATTTGGCTAATTTTTGCTGCATTTTCTCAGATCTAAAACCAGTTAACAATTAACACATAAGCCCTTCCAAGTAATAAAGCACTTAAATCATTTAGGTCCTCCTTTCAAAATAATTTAATTTCCATACTAAATCACTTGGTAAAAATCCCCAAAAATTCTAAAAATTCACTTTAATCATGTTATCTAACATATCAAAATTTCAGACCCAAATTCTTAATATAATTTCCAAAATAAATTTATAAACCCAAATAACCATATTTTCCTTTGAAAATTCATATCTAATTCTCCACGGCTTGGAAAATTATAAAAATTGAAACCCAACTTCAAAATCATGTTTCTCATAATATATAATTTTTCCCTGGCATTTAAACATCCTTTAATCTCGGTTTTACCCTAAAACCGTGCATATTCCTCTTTTAAACAATCTTGTTTAAACCAATAAATTATAAATCAAGCATATCATCATCCAATATATCATAAAAACGAATTTACCCTTAAATCCGAAAACATATGATTATAGAAACCAAAATAGAGATGTAGTGATTATTATTCACCTTAGATTGGATAAGGAAATTGGAGATTGCTTGAGATTGATTTCTTCTAGCTTGAATCTAAGCTTTTAATTTGATTTTCCCTTCTTCTCTTCTTCCTAATGGCCGGCTCCCTTTCTTTCTTACATTTTAAAATTTTGCTTATGTTAAAAATGAACATGTATGGCCTAGATGTAATGGTATATGGGTGGGAACATGGGCGGCAATTTACCCTAATGCCCCTAGGTTTATTTAGTTAACACTTAACCATTTATAAGCTCATTCATTTTAAATAAGCACGACCACTTAGTCTATTCACCAAACTCAATCTCCTTATCACTCTACATTATTCTATTTAATTTATTCTAATTAAATCTCCTGAATAATGTAATCGAAAATTAGGGGTATTACATATATGGTAGAGTCAATGCCCTTGATAGCTTATTGACAATTAAAAAAATTCTTTTCTCGATATCGATACAAAACTCATAGTTTCTCTTTTATATGTGAGCGTCTTATTAGATATTCTAATGAGTTTTGTTTATTTTAGCTTGGTTAATTTCATTTTATCCTTCCTAATTGGTTTTATCTTTGGATCGTACCCAAATCCATTTTACTGCCAATAATCTCTAAAAGAAAGTTCTTTTCCACGAAGTTGGTGTTTCCTGAAACAACAATTATTTTTCAATGCAAAGGAATAGGTATTCATAAACATTTTATGCATCGCCTTTATATATGTATAACACCGATTTAGTTTTGATTTTACAAAACTTTTGTTCATGAATATTACGTGTAGCTTCTCGCCTTACACAATCAATCAACTCCTTAACCTATGATATGTAGGAGTTTCTTATAAATTTATATCTTGTATGATCTTGTAAACCATGCTTTGGATGAAATTAATTTTAACTAATGTATTTACTCTTAAGTACACATCCCAACATAAAGAAGTTAACTCAATTCGAATAAGATTCAATCTCAAGAGTCTCTCCTTCTTATGATACATAATGATGAATCGATAAGGAGTAATCAGACTTTGTCCGACAAAGTCTGATTACTCCTTATCGATTCATCATTATGTATCATAAGAAGGAGAGACTCTTGAGATTGAATCTTATTCGTTTTTTGGTACTTTTCTAACATCTTCCAATATACTCACCTACTTGATCAAATAGAATTTTTTTTGCATGTTAGGTTTTTCTACTTCTATTTTATATTCAATAAACTTATCATAAATATAGTAATTATGTATAAAATACACATGTTTGTTGATATGATAATTCATCTGTAAATTTAATAAAGTAAGTGGATCCATTTATGTAATATTAGACTTTGAACTGCATACTTCTATGTGGATCATTCTGAAGAGTTTGTTAACTTTTTATTGCTTCCACAGAATGGGTGCTTCGCCCTTAATCCTTTGAGACATAATTCATCGGTATAATATGATTCGTAATTATATTATTGTTGAATTATTCCTCAAAAATATGGCTTAGTCCAGTATTCTAAAATAATTATAAAATTTCAGACACTTCTGTATTTTCTAATCATCATTTTTGTTATTATAGTCTTATTTCATGATATTCATATAAAAAAACTATATCTATTTCCAGTCAATACTGAAAATAGTTACTAGTTCATAAATAATATATGGCATATTTATGAAAATAATTTTTCGTATTTGATGCATCCAATAAGAAGTGTTATATGGTATGTCCCCATTATTTATGCCATTACTATAATAGCGTACAAAATATGAAGATTTATTCAACCACTTATTACGGAATATTATTTCATTTATTGTAACTAGTTTACAGTCAAAATTTTCATATCGAACGTCTTGAACTCGAAGAAATAACTTTCATAGAAATCAATTTTCTATGTAAAAATATATTTGGAATAGATATCACATTTCTCATTCCATATTAAGTATTTTTAGTATTTTATGCAATTCTCATTTCCAACGTTTCCAATGTCTCTTCATAAAGCAGAGGTGATAATTCACTCTCTTCATCCCAATTGTGCCTAAGTTACATCCACTCCCGTATATTCACTTTCTTTTCCAAATGGTCGAACTACACAAAAAAAATCGTTACAACAAGACATAACGTACTCTTTACAAAATGCATTTGGTTACCCTTAATAGTTAAGATTATCGAATAAACTACACTTTATCTAAATAGATCAAACTAACATTTCAATGATCGAATTCCTAGTTACATCTTGTTGATCTTGGTCAAGTGCTACATCTAACACAATAAGATCCTTACTGTACTAACCGTATTGAATACATGATCTTGTATTACGGTTTATTTGCTTATTTCAAATGAACTAATTTCATTGAAGTTTTGTACATTACAAACCACGAGCGTTCACCATATAACATTTATATTTGATCGAATATGGATCAAATATCCATGTCTTGCATTGCTTTAAAGTTTAAAACTCGCATTAAAAGCGACCAATGTATGAATGCTTTAGTGGTTGTTGTTATCCAACATTTGAACCAAGCGACTTCTTGATGGATCTAGACTTCAAGATACTGAAGAAATAGATCAAGAAGCTCAGGATATGCCAATAATGGAAAAAGAAGAAGAATAAGAAGTTCGACGAAAATTTGCGTAAGCCAAATCATATCATTACCGAAATGACCAATCATGCTGGTACCGAGTTATTTTGTGAAGTGGCATTTATTTTCCACTGTAGAAGAAGAAGACTTGTATTTTGATAAAAGGCAAGACTTGTATAGGGCTGATCAGGTCGATACTGATATGATTTATATGAGAAATTTTGTCAATGAATCATGGAAAGTTGAAGACTTGTGCAAATATGAGAAAGATCAAAGATACGAGATGCAAAATCATTTCGACATCGATATGATCATGTCGGCGGTGACATGATTTGAGTTACTTGTTTTACTCATTCTTCATGCCTAAAGGAGTGGATCTAACTTTTTACTTGGCCTTTTAAGACGACTGCCCTCTATCTTCGGCATCAAATATATCGATATAGCATGCTGCAATGGTACTGCCCGATAGATGAAGGATGATTCTCGAGGAATGTAAAGCAAATAAAATGATCGCATAACCTATCATATATCTCATAACGCATCAAATAAAATATAATACCAATCACATATATAAAACACGCGAGATGGAAATATAATTGAATGAACCACAAAATCAGACTGCACAGGTTCAACAAAGTTATAAAACACAGTAATAAAGTTTACACGGCTAATAAATAAACTCTAATATCTTTCTCTAAATAAAATAAGTCCACACTATTAATGCTCCATGGTTTCACATAATGAAATAAGCAATAATATGCCCAAAATATAAATATAAATATAAGAAAGTGTTGCCTCTTTCTAGTCCATCTGCACAACTCCATGTACCGTCTATACCTACTATCTAGTCTACTTATTTAAGAGTACCGAAGATAATAAGAAGCAAAGTATAAAATATCGAGTCAGATAACAACCTATGTGAATGATAAACAATATTAAAATATATGAAAATCGATATAGTAATGGACATATGGAACAAAGAATCATATCTGACCTACTCCTGCATCCAAAGAGTTAGCACATAATAATATATGTTAATCTAATATCATCATAATGGTGTACTACATCCTAAGTACAATATCAAGTGTCTAGGTATCCATATCCTCAATACCTACATCCCGTGACATCCTACCTGGAATGATAAACAACCATTGCAAACATTGCATCCATCAAACAATCCTCACCATCACTCATGTGCATTGAACATATGATAACTCGTATGGCCATTCCTCAACCAAGGATTAATGGAAAAATCCCAGTTTATAGATGTTCGAACCCTAGCCACATAGATGTTTTGAACTAGATCCCTTCCTCGATCTAGGGTACACATATCCTATCCTTGATCTGGTGTACATGTCTTAAAACCAATTGTGTGTCCTTACATACCACTCTGTTTTATGGGCACACTTCAAAACACTCCAAGTATCAGCGATTCCTTCGCACGCATATCCGATCCCTTCCTTGCTCCATTTTTTTCTTCCATTTTTCCATAATATAACCCTTCCTCGTTCCATTTTCCATATTAGAATCCTTCCTTGTTCCACTTTCCGTGGTAAGACCCTTCATCGTTCCACCTACGAGCTCCCTTCCTCGAACTTGTCCTTATTAATCATCATCACAACTCCCTTGATTAAGTTGTTTTCACCAGAACACTTCTAGACATCTCTCATTAGTTGTATAATCCACTTCTCAAAGACTTGAAGTAATCACGTCGAAGTGTCACACCATCACCCTATCGTTTATCATCATTTATCGATCCACAATGTTGAAATTAAACGCCAAATGAACAAACATCCATAGAACGGCCTACTTGGCATCACCATGCATCAAAAAAATTTGGTCATCATCATCTAACCTTTGATCATATAAGTACCAACATCATTGAACACGTGGGTGCTGAGATGATTATATCTTCTGAATGGTGAGTCTAAAAAGCTGTTATGACCACTCTATGGAAAGAGAAACCATCATATCTTTCCAATGGAAGTGGTCTCAACCCCTAATTCGGCTCCTATCAAAAGTTATAGCCTTAAAAAATATTTAGGCTCGATTCATCCAATAAAAATGCTAAGGATGAAAAATGTCACTAGTTAACATTTCCCAAGGTTATAGTCATATGAGCTAATGCAAATTTAAAAATAATATCTTATAATCCTCCAATAAGAAAAAATTATGGTCGTTATAGTCTCCCCTCTTTAGGAATTTCGCCTTCGAAATCCCCAAACTAAATAAGGATAAGTCAAACATAGTTACCTTGCATGCCTAACAACCATAAGCAAACGTATGAAGCATCAAACATGCAACCGCGCAATCATAAGCAATCGACATATAAATATACCTATCCTAGCATGCGGGGTACTAAACTGCCTTACATGATATCAAAAAGTGAGTGTAAATGTGACAAGAAGAAAGGCTTACTAAGTAAATAGCTCTAGGTAAGTGGTCCTCATGCTATCCTTGGTTTCCTACATACAATTGCTCTTGCTCGCTCCATTGAACCTTTACCAAGTCCACCATCTTGCTCCTAAGCTATTTTGTATCTCGTCCAACGATACAAATAGGCCAACGAGGTGTCAAATCTTCCGTTTCAACTTCGACATCATCCATTTGATTCGGTAAAATAGTCACGCCTGAGCTATGCACACACTTTCCTAAATGAGAAACGTGAGATACATTATGCACGCTCGCTATCTTCTAAGTAAGTCGACTATATAAGCTAGGTTCCCAATCCTCTCCAGTATTGGAATAAGACCTACAAATCTTGGCGCCAACTTCCCTTTAGTACCGAATCGAACTACATTATTCAACGAAGAGATCTTCGTTAGGGATGGAAATGGGTCGGGTAATATGAGGGGAATGCATCCTCCGCCCCCATCCCCGCTACCCATATATGCCCCCAATCCATGCCCCATTCCCGTTTAATACCCAGCGGATTCGGGTAGGGGAATACCCATCGGTTATGGGGAACCTGTTGGATACCCATTAACAGGTTCCCATTAAGGCAAGATTAAGAAAAAAGGTAATAAAAAAATAAAAGACAAAACAAAAGTTTTAAATTTAAATCAAACAAATATTAATTATACTTCATGATCCCTAAAAGATAATAGATAGGCCTTCAAGTTTGAAACAAAAAACATAACCAACCACATAGTCATAATTTCATAACTCTTAATACTTTAAAAAGTAGACAAATCATAAGCAGCAAAATGAAACTAAAATAGTCACGGTGAAAAAGTCTTCAAAAAAAGTCTTCACACCTGAAATCCACAATCACTAGCAGATCACCACCATCATTTGATCTTCATGATTTAAGCATCAAAATTCACAAAACTTGAAGCCTACACCATTAAAGAAAAGTCAAGAATACCAATTGTTAGTAAATAAGAAAAAAATACAAATAAACAACTTACTGCTGCATCCACTACAAGAAAAGTAGGTATTAGTTGCACTATATGGTAGCGTTTGTTACCAAAATGCAACTATAGACATTTCTCCTCCTTGCTTAGGCCAAAAGACACGCAACTAAAAATGAATTTAAGCATTAGCAAACTACGGCTCTTAATTTTTTTAATTCCCGCACTTTTTTCGTTTCCGCACTGTCTATTTTCCATTTCCCTCTTCTCACTTTTCTTCCATAACCTTATTTCTCATCTACAGCAACATCCACCTATACCTCCTTCTCCACTTCCCTTTTCTACCTCCTCTCCGCGTCCACCTGTAACTGCTTTCATCCATCTCAGCTTTCGTCCTATCTACGTCCACCTATTGCCATCATTTTCCTTTCCGATCAGATCTGAATATTCCCCCATTCCATCCATATCTCTCCCACCTTCTATCAAGAACACCTTCTCCTTCATTTCCTACTCCTCATCTTCATCTTCTCTGCCCAATATTCCCAATCTTGATCTGAGCTTGCCCCAAATTAGATCTGGAAAGAAATCAAAAATGAACACAGTAACCACACCACTGCTGTGGAAGAAATTTAAAGACCAAACAGTAATTTCACCTCAGGAAACTAAATTGGAGGCGATGATGGTACCCACTGGTCCCAAAAACTAAAACCGATGCAATGACTTCACCGCAAGAAAATGAAACAAATGCAGTGAAGATACCACATGCAGTGGAAAAAGAATATTATGTGGTGCCTCACCGAAGGAAGGAAAAGCAGAAGCAGTGATGAAATCTGATGATAAAGGAAAAGAAGTGGTGATTTTACAGGAGGAAAAGAAAGTATTAGAAGAGATTATTACACCGTAGGAAAATAAGATGGTAACTGAATCCCAGTTGAATTGCGATTGCTGCGACCACGGTTCATCGCCTAAGAATACTGTTATGGTAAATTTTGATTTTATTATCAATAGTATTATTATTATTATTTCTTGTAATTGCGGATTAAAAATAAATTAAAATGGCAGGAGAAGGAATGGAATAGAGGAGATTCGAATAGTGTTGAAGTGCAAATGTGGAATTGTGTGGAAGATAATTTTTACTTGATTGTTCAATGCAATGCAAGATGTTGGTGCTTCTGCTTGTAAATGTTTTTCTTCTTTCTTTCTTTTTAACTTTGCACAGAATCTTGTTCTTTGTTTATTGTTGAATGAAATTAACTAGAAGTGGTTTAGTCAGTTTAGTAAATGACTACATTTTGTAATTTCTTGACCTATCAAACAACTGCAAATGAAATGTAAATGATTTCTTTCTAGTGATTTAAAAGAATTGTAAATGAAATCATAAGATTTATTTCTTGTGTTACTAAAAGAACTATAAGAGAATCCTTGATTATTTCCTACGCATGTACTTCAATTCATGATATTCCCCCTTCTTATACAATGTGGTAATCCATCCTTTGTTTTATTTAAAATAAAATCATGATCAACACTCTATAATACGGTAAAATTCCATTGATTATGTGTTAATAGGAGAATATTAAGGAATTGCTAGCTTCCTTGTCAATATATGACAAAGTCTTAGCCACAAACTATAATAATCGACTTCTAGATGTATTAGTTTTCAAACAAAATGAATTGTTTACATGTCTTTAGGATTGATTACATGCGTGGTATTATGTGTGTAAATATTTATATAGTTTGAACTCAACATTTTTATCCGCCAGTGCTGCAGGCAGTGCTCATATGATATAACACTATATTTATATATAATATTATATTTATATAGTAGACTAATGTACTACATGCAGTGCTCATATGATATTTCCTCATTCTTATTTTATATATTTAATTTTTGCTAGTGATCCCTGACAAAATCCACTCATCAAACTCTCATCATGCATCGTATGTAATAGAAGTTCCATCTGTTGGAGAAACCCAATCGAAGCAAACTCGAAATCAGCCTTAGTTGTGGAAGAAACACAATTAGAGATAGAGTCAAAAGATAGACCTTTGACTACTAAAAAAGTTTCAAAAGTATCAGAAGAAAGGTAGGTATGATTATGTCTGTATACTATAGTTATATACGTTATACTTGCCTTTCCATATCTATATTTACTTTTTTGAGTTTCGATAAGTACGATACTAATTAGTTCGAGCAAATGATTTCAGGAGTATGGGTTGTATCATTTTTTATGCAGGTTTCCTTGTATTTTTAAATTCATGGAGGATCATATTTGCAGAGTATAACTATGTAAAATGAAAATAGGTTCCAGACAGCAGGAAGCCAATATACGCAGGTTTAGGTTTCAAGCGATGTCTATTTGAAATGTGGTCTTGTATATTGAATCAACGCATGGATAATTTATATGCACAGTTTAGGTGGCAGCCAAAGGATTATGAAATGTCCGAGTTTGATGGCCCTAAGCTTTTAGGAAAGGTACTATTGATCAATCATACTAGTTTGATATGTTGACGACTTCTTAAACTCAGTTTCATCAGTATGAACAGCCAAGAATTGTTTGAGAACATGTTTGGATGTTTGAAATGGAAGGGAAGAATTGATTTAACTGTTAAAATTAAAATGCAAACCATTTAAACTCAGTTTCATCAATATGAATAGCCAAGAATTTTTCGGATGCTGATAACATGGATAATATATAAGAATTGGATACTTCTTCATTTGTTTGTGATCTTAAACATGAAAACATAGAAAATTGCATGACTCACATGCATAAACATCCTGGCTTGATGTTGAGTAATTGAAAGATCCTAGTGGTCTACTCACATATGTCGGGTTAAAGGTAAATAGTGTGTCTATTTTGTTGTTAAAGGCTTTGTGGTTAATGTCGACTTGATTATCTCTTAAAATCTATTGTCACAGGTTAAAAGGAATTTCATATGTTTATATTGCAACTGAATTCCTTCTCAAATCCTAGAGGTTGTTAGGAAACATATGATTGCAAAAAGTCATTACATAATTCATTATGGAGATAGATGTGATTATGCAGAAGCTTTGTTTGAAGAGTCTTATGATTATAGCCTCAGGTCTGTTCATATATTCATTTATACTCCATATAGTTTACCATATAAAAACTTTCTTTACATACATGCTGCTTAATGCAAGCTTTACAGGCAGACTAATGACTGTAGACTAGTGGATTGATAAAACGATAGTCACTGGTTGTATAGTTAAATTATCATAAAGAAGATAATTAATAATAGTAGTTTCCAAGAATAAGGCATAATGTATTTTTGAATATCAATCAGGGGAAAAAATATTCCTATCAACTAAGCTAAAGGGTAACCTTATGCATATATTATATTAATACTAAAGAGTTGATCAACGTTATGCACTTGCAGACAAACGGAACAAATTAATTGCATCAATGGTAGCTATGATTTATAGGTGGAAATGAAATCTACCAAACAGGAAAAAGGTTATTTTATAACTTGAATGCAAAAAACAAACATGTAGGACTTGTTTTAGCTTCTGTACAAGATCACTTCTATGATAAATATCATTTTTGTTGGATTCTTTATTAAAAACTTTCTAAAGAAGCAGATCCAGAAAACTACACACTAAAAAAGTTAACATGCATTGCCTTGGTTATTAGTTAACTTTCAGCACTACATGCAAATATGCTTAGAAATGAAATGTTTGCTGTATAATTATGTGTTACTGGTTTCATAAATTTAGTTCTTATAGTTTACACATCTAGCTAGATTTTACACTACCCTGCTTATGTAACCAAGTACCAAATATGGAAGCTATTAGCATGTCAAATATCTATCTAAAACACAATGAATTTAAGGTCCTCGGTTGAAAATATTGTTGTTTATGTTGATCACTGATTTTGTTGTATGTATATGCACAGACAATTTTGTTTGGATCCATGGATGGTTTTATGCAGAAATGCACTTTCAATAAAAATATCTGTTGCTCTATTATAAATGTTTACTAATACAAGTCAATGATAAGCCTATTGCCATCACTTAACAGGTGCATTGCTTTTCTTATATGACACTTATGTACACAGGCTGCTCATATTGTTACTTATCTCCTTGTTTAATCAAGAAAGCATTAGATCTTAGGATGCATGTTATTATCTGAACATCATATATGCGGCTGAATGCAATTAGATTATCAACCCTCTTGTTTCTGTCAGTCTTGACTAGATACTAGATGTAATCTAACTCAGTCCGTATGACATAAGCATTAATTACCACCAACAGAAGTTGCATTGAATCTTGAAGTTGCATTAAATACCACCAAATTTTTACAGGAGCTTGCGTACCAAATTTTCAGCCTACTCGTATGTTAGTTTATTGGAAAGGCCTGACCTCAATCAATCATTGATTAATCTCTGCCTAGACGATTAATTTAGTCCATACTTACTACATGGCAATTTTTACAGCCTTAAATACAAACCCAATCAATAACCTTATTTGAGAATGGAATTTTGATCCTAATGCAACGGTTTGTTGTTCATTATCAAAATATTTAGTAGTTGAATATCAAAATATACTATGTCAGTATAAAATTGTATTTTTCTAACTCAAATAATGAAATTTGTGGCTTATTTTTCTTTGGATTAAACAAAACAGACTTGTACTAGTTGCTCTTTTGATGTATGTTGTAATATACCTTAATCTCCAACATGCGATAGTTGTTTTTAAAATAATACCAAATCTATATGTACTTTAATCTCCTACCACAACTGGTTAATAATACTCAACAATCAATATTTTTTCTTAATATATATATATGTATGTTAAAACTATAAACATAAACTATATATATCAGGTCGGATATGGGGCGAATAGTATCACCCTCATACCCGCATCGGCCCCATTTCAGGTATTGAAATCATCCCCCACCACCGCCCCGTTACTTGCCAAGTTGGGGAATCCCCACCCGATTAGGGACGGGTCCCTATAGTTACCCATCCCCGCAAATTAAATTTCCATCCCTAATCTTCATAAACATCATATACTATAGAGAACTCCAAATCTCTATATCTCTTGTCAACGTGGCTCTTTTGTCTACCTTGAGAAGCTTTCATTTATTATCGAATGATCTCTATCTTCTTCGAAGTCCCCCTGATCATATCTGGCCCAAGCACTAGTTATTCTCCTACTTTCCACCAACATGAAGGAGTATTACACGGTCAACCATACAATGCCTTGAATGGTGCCATGCAGATGTTAGACAGATAATTATAATTGTATGCAAACTCCATTAAATGCAAGTGATCATCCCACGAGCCTCCAAAGCCAAGTATCAAGCTCGTAAGAGATCCTCTATGATACAATTCACTCTCTAGGTTTGGCCATTTCTTTATGGGTGATAAGCTATATTAAGATGCAACTCTATCCCCAATGCCTCTTGTAAGGTCTTCCAATACCCGCTAATGAATAAAGGGACTTGGTCACTCATAATGCTTTTTGGCACACCATAAAATCACACTATCCACTTCTCATACAACACAGCCGACTCGGATGCCATTCTCATAGACTTAACAGGTATGAATCAAGCACTCTTTGTTGATCTATCGACTATAACCCAAAATTCTATCGTACCCTCTTCTGGTCCTCACTACTAATTGATGAAATCCATCGATACATGTTCCCATTTCCACTCGGGAATCTCAAGTGGTTGCATCAACCCACTTGGCTTCTTCTACTCTACCTTTACCAGCTAACAGTTCATACACTTTGAGATGAATGCACTGGCATCCTTTTTCATCCCCTCCTAATAATATGCCTACATAATATTGCGTAAATCACATTACCATTGGGATATGCAGTTAGTCTCGAATAATGGCACTCTCGTAGTACCTTATCGCACAATCGATGTTGAGAACAAAAAAATCTCCCATCCTTACAGATCCAACCATCACGGTTAAGCCCATACCGCTTCATCTTCTTAGACTCCACTCCTTCCTTTATTTTCGTTATAATCTCCACAGTATAACATCATACTTTTAACTGGTGCCAATCTACTCAATCAAAGTGGGTCTGATAGCCAAACCGACCAACGTCCTAGGTGCCAACTCGGAATGAGGTCTGAAGTTATAGCTAGTAATGAACTCTATCTACATCCACTCCATGAACATCACTCCCAAACCAGCATGTCTTCTACTCAAAACATCGGCAATTGCATTTCCCTTACCAAGTGTATAAGAAATGCTAAGGTCATGGAGGCCAAGAATTTCAACCATCGCTGCTGGTGAAGGTTGAGGTCATTTTGGGAGAAAAGGTATTTCAATGATCTATAGTTAGTGAATAACTCGATCCTTTCCCCAAGCAAATTATGCCTTTAAACCTTCAAAGCGGACACTATTGTTGCTAACTCTAAATCATGGTTGGGTATTTCTTCTCATTTGACTTCATTTTTTGACTAGCATATGCGACAACCTTACCTCCTTGCATTTGTACCATACTCAATCAGTACTACATGCATCCATATATACCGTCATTTCCTCATTCTTGCTCAGAATGGTCAACACCAGTGCAATCGTCAACTTATATTTTAGACTGGTGAACGCTTGCTCGCATCACGCATCTTAAATAAAAGTTTAGTTCTTCTTCGTCAAATTGGTCAATGGTATCGCTGCCTTTGAGAAGTCCTTTACAAAATGTTTATAGTATCCCACAAATCCAAGGAAACTCCTCGTATCCATAGCATTTCTAGGCTGGTTCCAGTCTTAAACCGCTGCCACCTTAACAGGATCTATAACAATGCCTTGTTCTGAGACAACTTGACTCAAGAATCTCACTTCCCTCCTTCAGAAGTGACACTTAAAAAACTACACCTTCAATCGGTGCCTCCACAATACCTTAAGCACAATCCTTAAATGTGTCTTGTGTTCCTCTTCCATCCAAGAATAGACTAGAATATCATCCATGAACACTAGACATAGTTCATAAGATCAACAAAGTATGTCGTCGCATTGGCTAGCCCGAATAGCATAATTAACCATTCATAATATCCAAACGGCTTACGCAACACCGTAATCAGCACACTCTCCTTTACTACTCTCAGTTAATGAAACCCCATTGCAAGGTCCAACTAAGAGAACACGCTCACACCATGGAGACGATCGAACAAGTCATCAATCGTGGGAGTGGATACTTGTTCTTTCTCGTGACCTTGTTCATCTCACGGTAATCATCACATAACCTCAGTGATCCATTCGCCATAGTGGCAAATACTAAATGTGTGACACACTCAGATATACTCTTATGAATGAACCCCTTCCTCGTTAGGTCATTCACTTGCACCTCTAGTTTCTTCTACTCTATGGATGCCATACACCTCATAGGTACATCTACTGGTCTAGTGTCCTTCACCAAATCTATGCGGAACTCTTTCTCTCGCCATGGCGTTAATCTAGTCATCTCCTTGAATACGTTCGGATATTCTCTAATGATAGACACCGATGACAACTCGTTCTGTAGGACCACAAGTGAATATAGAAAACTAACAAAAACCTCATCCTTCGATAGGCTGCCCAACTCTACCTTCCATCCATCCTCAGTCCCAATTGTTAGCAACAGCTTCTCACAATCCACCACTACCGCATACTTCCTCAACCAGTCCATTCCCAAAATAATACCGAATCCCAAAAAACCAAAAACTAAAGCATTCAGAAAGAAAAGAGCATCCATGAATCTATAAGAGCAAACTACGAAAAACCATACATAGGCTAGTGGAGCCTCCAACAGGTTTTGTCACTACCAAAGATTGGTCAACCATTATGGGTTTCAGTCCTAATCTAACCACCAAGTCATTGGATATAAAGGAATGAGAAGCCCTAATATCAAGTAAAACGTATGAGAGCATCATAAATAGAAAGCATACCTTGAATAATGATGCTCTTCCCCATTTTCTTTCGCCAATGGAACAATCGACGAGGTTGGAACAACATTCAAAGTATATGCCTTCACCATCTGCCTCTGCTTCACTGGTTTAGGACAATCTTTTTGCATATGCCCTACCTTGTTGTAGTTACGACGCTTCTTCCCTTTAGCTTTCCAGTTCTTACTCAAATGGACCTGGTTGCCAAAATTATAGCAAATAGGGTTCCACTTGGTCTTTTTTGAGCATCCTTGTTCTGGAAAAGCTTACTCTCGTGATTCCTTTCCTTCTTACCTCCCAAGCCCGATTACGGCTTTGGCCGTTCTTTAGAAACAACAACTAAATTAGATTTGGGGTACAAATTCTCGTGTCGGAGAGCCTTCTCAATGAGCTTCTCACAAGACCCGCCGATGTGTCCCACTAGCTTCTGTCCTAAATAATCATCGAAGCCTATGGTAAACTTCTCATTCTTCTTTAATGGAGTGTCGATAAAAGACATCCCATACTTTGACAAAGCATTAAACTCGGCTACATACTCGAAGATAGATAAGTCTCCCTATTTCAGGTCAGCAAACTTCCTGAACATTACCGACTTCTAGGCTGTTGGTATGAATTTATCCTCAAACATAGACTTGAACTGATCCCAAGTGACTTGATCCTCATACCTAGCAACCTTCACAACATTCCACCAATTCATAGCCCTTTCCTGGAGTTGTCAAGAAGCCAACCTCCTCCCCATAGCATCATTGAATTATAGGTCAACAAAGATTGTCTCATAGGAGTCTAACCAATACCGTACTTGCATAGCCGACTCCGTTCCTTGGAAAGATCTACCTCCAAAACTAGAAATATCCTTGTTTAACTTTGCGAAATCAGCCTTGGGCGCCTACACTTGAACACCACCACCAACAACAACATTAGGAGCTTCCATATGGGCATTTTGCGGCATGTTCCTCATAATGGTATCGAACATCATATGCAAGTCATGGTTAGGCTGAGCCCGTTACTTCCTCCTCAACTCCCGATATGGAGTTCCTAGTAGTGTTTCTTGTATATCGGCTCATTCTTAATCTATACTAAGAATAATCAGTCTCTTATAAAGAAAACATCATTCATTGTACTCATAAGTGCACTATGATACACACACACACACACTACTATATAGTTTTGAAATACAAATATAACAAGTATGCCCTCTCATATACTCTCAATCCATTCTAGAGTGCTCCACTTCCTCTATCTCTAATGAATCCTAGATCAACTTAGCTCCACTACACAACCTAAGCTCTGATACCAAATGTGACGACCACTATACACCCTCGGCACAAATATACCTATATAGCACACTACAATAGTGCCCAGCTAATGTAGTATGATTGTCAAGGATTATAAAGTGAATAAAACCATCATAGAACCTGTCATATATCTCACAACGTATTAAATAATATATAATATCAATCAGAGATATAAAATAAGCAAGATAGAAATATAACTGAATGAACCATAAAATTAGAGTTCATAGGTTTAATAAAGTTATACAACACAGTAATAGAGTTTACACAACTAATAAATGAACTGTAATGTCTTTCTCTAAATAAAATAAGTCAACACTATTAAGGCTCCATGGTGTCGATAACGGAATAAGCAATAATATGCTCAAAATATAAATATGAGAAAGTGTTGCCTCTTGCTAGTCCATATGCACAACTTCATGTACCGTCTATACCTACTACCTATTCTACTCATTTTAGAGTACCCGAGATAATAAAAAGCATAGCATAAAATATCGAGTCAGACAAAGTTTGTTTGAGTGAAACAATCTCAAAATACTATGGAAATCGATATAGTAAAGAACATATGGTATGAATAATCATACCTGATCCACCCTTGCATCCAAAAAGTTAGAACATAATAATATATGCTAACCTACTACCATCATAAAGATGTACTACATCCTAAGTACAATATCAAGTGTCTTAGTATCCACATCCACAACACGTACGTCCCGTGACATCCCTAGAGTGATAAACAACAATAAAAAACATAACATCCATCAAATAATCCTCACTATCACTCATATGCATTTAATATATGATAGCTCGTACGGCTATTCCTCTACCAGAGATTAATGGAAAATATGAGTTTTTAGATGCTCAAACCCTAGTCATACAGATGTTGGGAACATGATCTCTTCCTTGATCTAGGGTACATGGATCCCTTCCTCGATCCAGGGTACAAGTCCTAATACACTGTGAGCGTCCTCACATACCCCTCCTTTATGACCACACTTTGAAATACTCTGAGTATCAACTCTCCATGGTAGAACCCTTCCTCATTCTACTCTCCATGGTAGAACCCTTCCTCATTCCACCCACAAGTTCCATTCCTCAAACTCATCCTTATGGATCATCACCACGACTCTCTCGATCGAGTCGTCATCACCAGAACACTTCTAGAAATATCTCATTAGTCATAGAATCCACATCTAAAAATCTCGAAGTAATCATGTCGAGGTGTCACATCATCACCCTGTCATCTATCATTATTCTTGATTGAGCCACAACGTCTAAATCGAACGCTGAATGATCAAACGAACGCTCATAGCATGGTTTCCTTGGCATAACCCACACCTCCATAAATTTTTTTCATCATAGACCAATCTTCGATCATGTTGGTACCGACATGATTTGACATGTTGGTGCCGATATGATTTGTTTAGCAAAAATGGCCAAGACTTTTCATGCACTCTCCAACCCAAAGTTTGCTTTAACAGCCTCGAAGTCCAAATCCTCTTGCCTTCAAGTAATGCTCGACACTGATCATATTCTCGAACCCTAAAATTTTCTAAGTCCAAACATTTCACCACCTCGAATCTTCAAAACGAATCGAAGTTTCCCCTCCATTTTCTTAAAGCAATCACGAAATTTCTCCGATCTAGTATAGCTAGTATTGACATGTCACTTAGCCACATTTTTCTTCTATAGTTCCACCACACCACTTCTTTAGCTATGACTCGAATTAGGCTCGCCTCGACCTGAAGTTTTTACACTAATTCCTCAAAGTGACCCACCACCGACCATAATTGACATCTACCACCTACCATATTTTCCTTCACCAAATCAATTCTAAATTGCATGAACTATTTTGGGGTCCTTATAGGCTTCAAGAAACATTAACTCCATCTGCATCATGTTTTGAACATTTTTGCCATCCATTTGCACCAAATGATGACCATATTCCTAACTACTCTCAACAACTAACAAAAACATTATGCAATAAATACAATCATCATACATCATAACATAACATCCAAACAACACATACAATAAATCAAAACACGAATCAAGCATATATATCTTCTATCATCTCACCTTTTGGCAAGGCCGTGACACCAAAGAATTGATTGGAGGCCAAAGACAGTCCGTCCCGAAGATCAGTTATACACAGGTCTACTATGGATACCGGCAAATTTGGTCCGAGTCCAAATCGAGCTATAATCGATATGGCATGGCAAGCAAAGCTATGAAAGCCAATCTTCCAAATTTCAAGTCGATCGGAGTTTGTATGCTCAAGATATGGATTGATCAAGAATCATGAAGAAAGCCTAGGTTCGTATCCATCAAAGGCAGTTCTTCTTCGTATGCATCATTCTCAAACCCATTCGTATCCATCAACGGTTAACGTTTCATATCGATTCCATTCACACGTGCTTCGTATCGATCTCCCATTTACACAGTTCGTATCGATTGGCCAACGATCGATACAAAAAACACCACTAAAATGATCGATACGAAGTACACATACAATGATCGATACGAAATAGCCTCTAAATCATCGATACGAAAAACATAAGTTTGTATCGATACGAAGCGGCTATAAACGATCAATATGAAAGGATCCAATGACCATCGATACAAAGGAGTCCTTTGATCATCGATACGAAGCGGTTTCAATCATCGATACGAAATGAAGCGTTCAAGGTCGATACGAACAAAGCACGTTCAAAGGAAGGAAATGATCATTCGACATGAAAAGTGGATCTCTCCTGGATTATAGCTCCACATCATCGAAGTGCAGCTGATCGATACGAACTACTATCGATCCGAAGTTGATCGATACGAATGAGATCGATACGAAGACATCAGCTAGTTGAAAATACCAACTTGGATCGATCATAACTCAAAATCTACAAGTCTAAATGCCACTAAATTTTCACAGGAGCTTGTGTACCACCTCAACAATGTCTATGATCAATCTCAGCCGAAATGGAGCAAGTATTGATCGATACGAATGTGATAGGGATCGAACCTAAATGACCTCGGATCGATCAAGTGGGCCCACCCACGTGTGAGAAGAGGTATTTCGAGATCTGAGCTAGATATTTTCAGCCTACAGCTATAAATAGCAGCCCAATGCCTTCAGAAAAGGGACTTTTTGATTCGACTACGCCGATACTCTACCGGAGACCTTTTGTAACTCGAGTGCTTGAGTGTTTACTATTGTAGTCAGATTGTAATCTTCAATAAAATAGCAAACTTTCCATAGTGGACGTAGGCTACAACGCCGAACCACTCTAAATTCCTGTGTTCTTGCATTTCTATTTGTCTGTTTTGGCGTGTTTGTTAGATTAGCCTCTTTTTACATTTATATTCTTCATTTTAATCTCTTCAAATACGCCCGAAGAGTGTTGTGCCCAATTTTGGTGCAAACATCTTCCTAGATCTTAGTTTATATGAAATTAACAATATGGTTGGTAATTGATGCAAAACAAATTAAAAATGCAAATCTACCTTCTCAAATTTAGTTCTAAGGTGCTATTATATCATATCTAAGTTTTAAAAACATTTAAACTTTGAGAATCATATCAAAAACCACATTTTACTATACCAATAAACATAGAACATTGATAGAGGTAAAACCACTCACTAAATACTAAATTACCCAAATTTCAAGGTGAATTAGAGATTGAATAGTATATGCATGAATGCAAAGGTGCTCAATCCAAAAATTAAGCTAATCCCTTGCTAATTACTCCCTAATGATGTTTATGCTAAATAAGGTAAAGTAAAAGGATGCTATTTGGCTAAAGAGGGGACTAATAGAGGAATTTTCTATTTTTGGGAAATTCTTAATGAGGAAAAGGACTTCTCATCAGCCTCCTATGGATCTAATCCCGAAATGGGCATTTGGGCTTAACATAATCCTCACTAATTACCCACTTAACTGTCTAAAAACTGTTCAAACTTCAAATAGCCGTTTCTCTTAAACCGTAAGTCCAAAAAAATTATAACCACTTTACGGAAAGAGAAACTATCATATCTTACCAATAGAAGTAGTCTCAACCCCTAATTCAACTCCTATCTAAACTATCATATCATATCTCACAATATTTTCAAGGTTGAAATTGTCCAATAAAAATACAAAGGATGAAAATGTCACTAGTTAACATTTCCTAAAGTTATAGAGTCAATATGACCTTACAAAAAATTTGAAAATAGTATTTTATGATCCTCTAATATGTAAAAATTCAGGTCATTACACCTTCCATGAGCTGGCATTTTAATGGGTGAATTTGCATATAAATATCTAACCTTTGGGAATGAAAAATGGACTTTTGGAACTTCTATCTCCTTTTTTCCACAAAGTGCTGTTGAACTTGAATTTCCATAGGTTTCTTGATCTGAAAGCTTTGTAATTTGATTGTACTCATGCAAAATTACTAAAATAAAATTAATAGTGGATGAAGGAAACGATTTAAGGACGAACCACTTTAAAATCTCGTGTGTTCATACTTTCAATTTTGTTCTTTGATCTATTCATCTCATTTTTGGTTGATTTGGGTGTTGTATCATTTTTTGATGTAAATTTTTTGATGTTTTCATTAAGAGGAAAAAGATTCACAAGAGTAGATTTGCACTTTATCTTTGGATTTAAAGAGTCTAAAAGGCAAATCGAGATCTTTTTTTGTTGAAGGTCCATGGTTATTTGGATTAAAGAAGAATATACTAGCAGTGTTAACTTGCTTTTTAGCCAAGCAGGTTTCAATTGGACTTAGAAGATCAAAATGAAGATGAGATAAATCGTAAACTTGGAATCATGATTAGAAGGAAAAGAGAATGAACTCAAAAAGTTTGAAGTGATAAATAGTCTAAGTAGACCACTCAGTACCGAGAGAAACCTCTCGATACCGAGAGGTATTTTCTTGTGTTTTGACCTCCCACAACTCCATATACTTCATACATCACTGTAACCTCTCGGGGTAAAGAGCTTTTCTTAGAGTTAGGACGAGCAATTCTTAAGATTGATGAGAAGAAATTAAAGAAAGAAGAACAAGATAAGAAATATCAAGAAAAATCGCTGGAATGGACTCGATCTTCATGAAAAAGAGCTTGGAATACTTCGTCTTAGAGATAGGAGAGCGAAGAAAGATAGAAAGTTAATTTTCACAAGTAAAAAGCTCTCAATACCGAGAGGTCTTCTTTGATGTTAAAGCTGGCGTGCTCTCTTGTGGGCCTTGTGGCTTATATTTGGACTCCATACTTTATGGACTTTTGAGACTATTGGCAAGTTTCTTTATAAATACCAAACCTACTACAACTAAAGGAGGATCTTCTTCTTCTCTCTGACTCTGGGATTCACACTCCACATCTTCTTTACTCTTATCTCCTCCCCTAGATATACTCTAGAAACTCCATTATAAATCTTAGATCCATTAGATTGTGGTCAGATTTGATAAAATTAGTTGTAATTCAAAGAGAAAATAACTAATAACAAAGATTAAAGTGGATGTAGGCCAGAAAATTTGCCAAACCACTCTAAAATGGTCTCCTATTTTCTGCTTTTACCGTTTTTATTAGAATTGATGCTTTCATCGGATAATTTGGTGTTTATGCCATTTTTGTCATTAACATTTGATGCTTTCACTGAGAAAGAGCTTGATTTCACAACCTAAAGCTTGGATCTAAAGTTTGGAGAAGATGAAGAGGCCTAACACTAGATCTAGGATTAGAGGAAGTCAACTAGAGCATGGAAGCATCCAAGAGGTGTCATCCAATTCAAATCATTCCATCTACGAGACCAAAGAGGAGATGGAGAGAATGATGAAAGAGATACAAGATGGAATAATGGCTCGACAACAAGAGATGCTAGATGGATTTTTTAGAATGATTGAACAACAAAGAACAGCCGGAGCAGCTGAAATTTAAAACCCAAAGCCACCAACCAATGTTGGAGCATTTGAAGTTGGAATAGAGCAAATTGAAGTAATGCCATAACCAGAACTAGTCGGTGCCGAGTGAAATTTACTCTAGAGCACAATCAATTTGGATCTAGGATAAGCTCAAATGCTTGGAACGGGTGATGCTGGAGCTAGAGAGGCAGATGGAAATGCGAATACATAATAGTAGGAGTTGGAACCGGTAGCACAATGGGGGAGGGGAGGGCAGGATGAAGTTATGGATTGGAGACTTCGATTGGATGATAACCCATAATTGGGATGGATAGGAGTCGGGTTCAATTACCTTATCTCACCTTTTATTTTTAATAAATGATGTAATATCACTATCAGACCGTTAACATGTGTACGTGACCCTAATATGTCTCTAGGCATGCTTTAAGTTAGAAGTCTGAAGGTGATCCTTTATAAAATTAGATGTGTTGATGTTTGCTAGATGCCTGATTCAGGTTTCATGAGTGATGACCGACACATATTAGGAAACACCAATGGAGATTGATGATCCTCTGAAATTGATTAGGATTTTGTAAACCACTTGAATGTGATGACCGATATTAATCGTGGTAGTTTTATATGGAGATATGAGGCGATGACCATAAGAAGTAAGTCCCCTCAGTGGAGAGTGAGCAAATGGACTTGCTTGTCGTTGAGTCCCCTCGTCGAAGAATGAGCGGATTGGGCTCAGCAAGGATCCGGAGAGATCGAAAGTAAGTCCTCTCATCGGAGAGTGAGCAGATGGACTTGCTTGTCGTTGAGTCTCCCTCATCGGAGAACGAGCGGATTGGGCTCAGTAAGTATCTGGAGAGATTGAACCCTAGATTAGATGTTAAACGATCCGGAAAGACTGAACCTTAGATTGGATGAAAAATGATCCGAAGAGATTGCACCCTAGATTAGATAAGACCCTATATTGAATGTTAAGCGATTCAAAGAGATTAGACCCTAGAATGGACGTTGACTTGTCCTTAGGATTTGAACGCCTTATGATTAGAGTAAAATGGATGAATCTCGGACAAATATAAGACGATTTTGATATATAACATGATAACTCTAGATGAAAATGGACTGATTATGATTCATTGCCAAAACCTATGCAAGGACTAGGGTCTTTAGCTATAATGGGTTTGTAACGACCTTCGGTTTGCCAGAGAATCCAAAGGAACCAGATGATTCACCAGGATCAGGACCGATCAATGGTCGAAGGGCTCAACTATTGAAGAATGACTATTGTTGAAACTTGTTCTTAAACAAAGCACACATTACATTCGAAAGATGTAATTTGAGGGGAAAGTGTTAACCCGCTTTTTAGCCAAGCAGTTTTCAACCGGACTTAGAAGATCAAAATAAAGATGAGATGAATTGCGAACTTGGAATCATGATTAGAAGGACAAGAGAATGAACTCAAAAAGTTTGAAGTGATAAATAGGCTATGTAGATCACTCGGTACTTAGATAAACCTCTCGGTATCGAGAAGTATTTTCTTATGCTTTGACCTTCAACAACTCCATATACTTTATACGCTACTTCAACCTCTCAAGGTAGAGCTTTTCTTAAAGTTTGGATGGGTAGTTTTTGAAGTTGATGAGAAGAAAGAAAAGAAAGCATAACAAGATAAGCAATATTAAGCAAATCACCGGAAATGACTAGATCTTTATGAAAAAGAACTTGGAATACATCGAATCAGAGATAGGAGAGTAAAGTAAGAAAGAAAGTTAAGTTTTCAAGAGCAAAAAGCTCTTGGTACCGAGAGAAATTTTCAGTACTGAGAGGTCCTCTTTGATGTTAAAGCTAGCATGCTCTCTTGTGGGCCTTGGGTCTTCCATCTGCAATCTGTACTTCATGGACTTTCGAGACTATCGGTAAGTTTCTCTATAAATACCAGCTCCACTGCAACTAAAGGAGGATCTTCTTCTTCTCCCTCTCTCTGACTTTGGGATTCACACTCTGCATCTTCTTCACTCTTATCTCCTCCCCCAAATATACTCTAGAAACTCCATTGTAAATCTGAGATCCACTAGATTGTGGTCAGATATGATAAAATTAGTAGTAATCTGGAGAGAAAACGACTAATAACATAGATTAAAGTGGACCTAGGCCAGAGAATTTGTCGAACCACTATAAAAATGGTGTCCCTTTTATGCTTTTACCTTTATTTTATTAGAATTGGTGCTTTCATCTGATAGTTGTATGTTTGTGCCATTTTTGGTGCAAACAAGCAAACCTCGTAAGAGATGGCTCCAAGCAAAGGTGCTACAAAATCTGTAGCCATTATTGAAGAAGACCATAAGGAATTTTAGCATGCTGAAGGTGAGACTAATTAGTTTGTGTCTGCTCTATTAGCATCATCATCTCAGCCGACTGAAGTCATGATAAGAGATGAAATGGAGATGATGATAATGGATATGCATATGAGGATGTTAAACTGCATAAGAATCAAATGGATTTGATGAGAGTTATGCAAGAGCAATTGACAACGTTGGCTTAGCTCTAGTAGAGGACTGAATCGTGAAGGCGAATGAAAGATAGAAGGGAATAATCATCTTCTGATTCTAGCAAAGAAAGGCTGCCTGTGACATAACTGAGTAGAAGGGATAGAAAACAACTGAGAGGGGCAGGGGCAGCAAAGAAGAGAGATGCAAAAGATGGTGCAAATAAGGTAATGTCAAAACATGTCGGTACTGACATGTCACAACAGGTTGGTATCGACATGATTGCCGAGGCTATGGATTTATCTGATAGTGTAGCACAGTTGCAAGATGTTAGCACCAATGATGAACAAAAATCAACATAGAAATAATGACGAGTGGGGTTCATCGCCGAGTCGTACCTCTTTGCCGAAAACATTATAAAAGCTAAGTATTCAAAGATGTTTGTAATGCTGACTATGTCATGGTGGGACGAATGACCCAAGACATCATCTATTGAAATATAGGTGGCATATGGATGTTGTTCATACTACAGACGTTGTTAGGTGCAAATGTTTGTTGATACTCTTGGATGGAGTAGTAACGACGTGGTTCATTCAGCTTATGCCAAAGTCTATATCATCATTTGATCAACCAGCTGAGAAGATCATGGAACAATTCCAGTTCCACATCGTGTGATCGACGGATGCTATGTCATTACCGAACGCATCGGAGTTCTAAAGAGACACTGAAGAAATTTTTAAAAAGGTTTGATGCTGCAATTATTGAAGTGAGCAACCCTAGAGAGGATGGCATTAATCAATGGGGTTCACCCAAGAATGGATTTTGGTAGATAGCTCAAGAGAAAGTAGCCATCTACTATGGAAGAGTTTTATCAACATGCACCCCAATTTATGTGCTTGAAAGAGGTAGATTTAGTTGTTGACGATCAAGAGAGGTCGAGTAAAGCAATACATAGCAATGTTGCTATCAACCAGACAAATGATACACTAGGAACATTGCAGTAAATGTTGGAAATAATAACAATAATGCTAAGAGAAAGGACCAAGGCACTAGTGGAAGGAAAAAAGAAAAAGCTCAGTAGGCATACTAGACTGGGAGATTATACTCCCTTGATTGATACGGTTGAAAATATTTATCTTGCTAAGCAAGGTACCGAGCACAATAAGAAATTGCCTCTGAGAGAGGCAAGTTAGGTAGAAAGATGTTTGAGAAAATATTGTCGCTTCCATGAAACCCACAGGCACAATATAAATGAGTGTAGGAGTTTGAGAGATGTCATTGGAGATTTAATTCATAAGGAGAAACTATAGAAGTATGTTAGGAACCCGTAGGTTAGCGGTCAAACAAATAACATATCCCAAGGGCAGCCTGCCCAAGGGAATCAAGTTGGGTCCAATGAAGAGGGACCAAGACATCAAACAAGAGGAATTGTGATTAATACTATATCTAGGGACCACATCCAACGAAGAAGAGTAGAAAAATAAATGGAGCTCCATGGTAGCTCATTGAGGCATATACCTCAGGAAACATGTTTCCCATCAAGGATGGGACTCCATCAAAGCAACAGAGGATGATGAATGATGATATTGTATTCAGAACTAGAGATTCTAATGAGGAAGAAGCACCAATGCTTGTCTCGATGGTGATAACGGCCATGAAAGTGCTAGATATAGTGCATCGAGTCCTTATTGACTTTGGAAGCTCAGTTAACATCTTGTTCTAACAAGCCTTTGACAAGATGTGCCTCGATGACAAGGATCTGAAGCCTTGTAAATCTCCCACCCAAGGATTTACTGGAGATGCTAAGGAGCTAGTGGGGCGATTGGGATAAGGTGACCGCAAGGTTATGCGGGTGCAAATGTTTGTTATGGTGGATGGTTTTTTAGCTTACAATGTTTTTCTGGGCAACCGACCCTTGCCAACTTTCATACCTCAATTTCCCCATGGTATCTAATGATGAAGTTTCCGACAACGAATGGGGTAGAGGCAATTCAAGGAGACTAAATCACATGTCAAGAGTGCTACGTCGTTGACTCAGAGAGGAAAAGCGATGTGAGAAAGGGAAGGATGCAAAGAAGCCTCTTTGCATTAAGTCTTCTGACACTTAGCAATTACCACCTAAGCACTGGCTTGGGTCCAACAGCAAGTTTCATAAACACATGGATCCATGAAAAGAGTAAGAGGATGCAAAGGCGACCCCAGGTGAGTTGACGATCGACATTCTGATCCATGATTAGGATCCGACAAAAGTTCTCAAGATAGGGTCTCAGCTCAGTGTAAAGATGAGAAAGAAGTTGGTAGGATTCTTCCAGGCAAACACAGACGTGTTTGCTTGGATGCATTCTAATAATGTGGGACTTACCCAAAGATAGCATGTCATGCTTTGAATGTGGACCAAAGATTCCTTCTAGTGAAGAAAAAGAGGTGCAGTATGGAACTAGAGTGTTCTGCTGCATTGAAAGAAGAGTGGAGAAGTTGAAAGAAAATGGCTTCATCTGTGATACACTATACCCGGAATGGGTATCGAATCTTGTGATGGTCAAGAAGGTGAATAAGAAAAGGCGAACAAACATTGATTATTTAGACTTGAATAAAGTATGCTTGAAAGACCGCTTTTCCTTTCCAAGGATCGACCAACTTGTAGATGGAATGACTGGACATTAATTTCTATCTTTTTAAGGATGCATACTCTGTCTACAATCAGATTGCAATGCACATCCCAAATCAAGAGAATACAAGATTCATCATCGATCTAGGGTTGTATTATTACCGAGTCATGTCGTTCGGTCTGAGGAATGCAGGAGCTACTTACCAGTAAGTGGTGAACATAATCTTTAAGGATCGGATCAGATAAACCATGGAGGTCTATGTGGATGATATGCTTGTGAAATCATAGAAATCAGTGAATCGCATGTGTAATCACTTAGAGATATTTGACGTACTTCAAATGTATGGAATGAAACTCAATCCATTTAAATGTTCTTTCAGATTTGCATTGGGCAAGTTTTTGGGTTTTATTATGAACTTAAGGGGCATTGAAAATAACCCGGAAAAATTAAAGCATTAAGTGAGGTTACTACTCCGAAGAGGAAGAGATAAATTCATAGCTTGAACGGGAAGGTTGCATGTAACATCCTCCACTCTGAGACACGAATATGGACAGCGATGATGCTGAAGTCATCACCGAAATTATTTCCCGGTGACAAAATGAGTTTAGAATTATTTTTCACAACAAAAGTAAACAAACAACTAAATAGCCTTTTCATTACATCAGTTTGAATTACATAATTCATTACATCGTTTTAACCCAAATCATCGCCCATGTAGGGGTAATTATAAATAAAACATAGATAGAGTAGTGTTGAGTCCGACATATGAAGATGCCAACTCAACACATAGCCAGTTATAAATCTTGGCTTTACACAGTGGAATTTAAAATACTTTTGTTATAAATAGTAAGCCTCCCGCTTCGTCTTTGAAATATTTATTCATCTTCAAAAGATACATGTTTAATCCATAAACTCGGCCTACTCAAATGAGTACCCATAAGTTTAAAGAAAATAATAAAAACACGAGTCGGACATAAATCTTGGTATGAGTAAAACCTTTACCATATTCATCCATAGGGGACCACACTGCTAATGCGGAATGGGTTTTACCCTTACTTTATCATCATAGCATAGTATATCACATCATGTAAACAAATATTACATAAAAAGCAACCATATGCATATCGAATCAAGAAGTGTACCCTACACTTACCATTCAATTATGAACCATGTCATATATAAATTCAAGTTAATCATACCTTATACTTATTAGTAGTTATAAACCATATCATACAATCATTTATCATCCAATTAAACATCACCTATCTCCTTTTTAAGGTTTTTCATCATTAAATTATCGTTAACTTGTTAAGTATTACCTCTATAGGCCTATATATCTTTAGTTCATCTTTTCTTGAACAACGTCACCTGATGAAATGACCACTCATTCCACCAATGGGAGACACCCTGACTAGAGCCATCCCGACTCTCCTAAGAGGTTAAATGTAAGCACCCTGAATATATTCTAGTAAGTGTCCTTACTGAGAATAAGTAGACTCTCTTACTCCCTGAACCACTATCGTTTATGTTGCAGATTTATTTATTTTAGTTGAAACATCACCTTGATGATCTAGCACCCTACCTTAACTCCTTTTAGAGTTTATAAAATTTTAGTATTGAAACCTATAGTGGCACCTCTCCATATATCATTGGACTTTAGTGTATTAATCAAGGCACTCTGCCATCCAATAACTCTATGAGCCAATATATCTTTACGATCATAGTTCAACCCATTTTATTAATTAGTTGTGTACCATACACATTTAGATAAAACATCTTTATCTTTCATTTAAATGATACCCTATCATTTATTAGCTTTTCTAAGCTTTATTGCATTTCAAAATAAGTTAACAAAAGTTTACTTGTAAAATCTTTCCTTTATTTTATCCTTATGAAATAGTTTAATAACACTTGGAAATAGTCTTCCAAACCGCCCTAAACAGTTTCTCATTTTACGTAGAAAATATAACATCCTGTGCTTCCATGAGTTATGATTAGCATCATGAATTAGCTCTCCCATAGCTTTCGAATGTTAGGATAGGTTATCATATGTTTGGCTATCCCATAGCCATCGTGGAACAATAGCACCCCAAGTTATTACACATTACTCCTTAATAACATTCATGGGTTATCTTCCCCATAACCATCGCGTGCTATTTCCAACTAAACCATCCCAAGACAAAGCCATCGTGTACTATCACACTCACAACCATCACGTTCAATTCCACAAGTGCCGGACGTAGCACTAAACTTGCTAACATACCTGGATCTCTACTCAATCCACTGTTCTGCCTATACTGCACTACATAAGAGGCTAATGTCTACAACGTCTTACATTCTTCAATCATGGCTAACAGTCCATTCTGACACTTTTCGCCCAAAGCATCGATAACCTTTGTTCTCTTTTCCTGGTGTATATTCTATTTCGAAATCATATGCCGCTAAGAATTCCAGCCATCTCTGTTGTCTTATATTCAACTCCATCCGAGGGAATAAATATTTAAGGGACTTATGGTTTGTATACAACTCGAACCGTTCTCCCAATAAGTAATGTCTCCAGATCTTTAGTGCAGACACCTCCGCTGCCAATTCCAAGTCATAAGTCAAATATCTAACTTCATATAGCCTCAACTGCCTTGATGCATAAGCTAACACTCACCCTCTTTGCATCAATACCTCCCCAGTCCTATTTCACAAGCATTAGTGTACACAACCCAAACTTGGTTCCCTTCAGGCACAATCAATACATGAGCGTTTGTCAATAATTTCTTTAACTCCTGGAATGACTAATCACTTATCAGTCCACATGAACTTGTCGTTCTTCTTAGTCAACTTAGTAAAGGGTGCCGCTATAAACTAGAAATCCATAATGAATTTGCGGTAATACCGAACTAATCCCAAGAAACTTCTCACCTCTATGACCGTCTCTTTTCTAACCATTAATATTTTCTATCTTCGATGGATCCAATGCTAATCCATTCTCGGAGACAGCATGCCCAAGAAACTTCACCTTTCGTTTTCAAAAATGGCACTTTGAAAACTTTGCCTTCAACTTGTGTTTTGTTAACATCTCCAACACCAACCTCAAATGGACTTCATGATCTCTTTCATCTTTAGAGTATACTAGAATATCATCAATGAAGACCAACAAAAATCTATCCAACTGATCCTGAAAGATACGGTTCATAAGATCAACGAAGAATGCATGGGCGCTGATCAGTTTGAACGGCATTACTAAGCATTCATATGAACCATACCTTGTTTGAAACACGGTCGATGGAACACTATCTGCTACTCTCTGTTGATGGAAACCCGTTGCCAAGTCTAGCTGCAAGAACACCCGAGTTCCACTCAAATGATCAAACAAGTTTTCTATCCTAAGCAGGGGGAAAAATTATTCACCGTTAGCTCATTCAGCTGTCGATAATCAATACACATCTGTAAAGATCCATCCGACTTCTTTACAAATACCACGAATGCTCCATACGAACTATTTGGCATAATTAACATTTATCATCAAGTTCCACTACCTGCTTCTTTAATTCTTCCATCTGATTTAGCGACATTCTGCTAGGTAGTTTACTGATAGGCTGTGACCTTGGCATCAAATTTATCCAATATTTGATTGCGCTTCTTGGCGGTAATCCCATTACAACTTCGAAAGCGTCAACGAATTCTTGGACACATACTTTATTGATCTCATCTTCCTGATCTTCCATAACACATAGCATCAAGTCCGACTTCTCCTTTATTACGTATAATGCTATCATAATTTTTTCTCCTCCTATAGGATTTCGTATGGCAATAATCTTATCCGCACAATAAATCGTAATATCATTATGCACCAACCATTCCATGCCTGAAATCACCCCGTCCTAAACAAAGTCAAACACATGTGGGTTGCAATCAAATGGATGTCCATAGAAGTCAAACTCAAGGTCTATGCACGTTAATCCGAGAGTGACATACCCAACGATCGGACTAGTCACACATAATGACATAATCAAATAAATAATCTTTAATTCTAACCTATCAGCCAAAGCTCTTGAATGAAAGAGTGAGTAGCACCGGTATCAAACATAACTCTAGTTGATATACCGAAAATAAAAATCGTACCTCCAAGCACACCCTTTCCTTTCTCCTCGGTAGTTGGTCTAGACAAAAGTCCTTCCAAATCATAAAACTTTGCCTGCTTAGCTTTTGGGCAATCTCTCTTCTTATGGCCTTTCTTATATAGATAAAGCACTTGGCCATGTCCTTGTTCTCCAACTGGGTACACTTTATGGAGTACTTCCCCTTCTGGCCATAGTTAAAACAAGTAACAATAGCTATATTCGGCTTCTGAGTCCTTCCTCTAGAAGTCTTTCCTCCCTCTGATTCTTTCCACCCTTCTGATACGGGTTGAATATTTTCTTCTACCCACCCTTATGTCTACCATAAGCTTCCTTCTCCTTCTAGAAAAAGCAATCATAACTCCTGGCCATTTCCACTACCATATCAAATGGAGCCAATAGATGAGCCATCACCTTCTAATTCGACCCCTTCCATAGAACTTTCAATGAACTTCTCATTCTTTTTCAGTGGAGTATTGATATGCTCCTATCCATACTTCGACAGAGCATTAAAGCATCGAATGTACTCTACCAAAGCAATCTCTCCTTGCTTCAAGTCAAGGAACTTCCTACACAAAGTAATTTTCTGAGATTTAGGGATAAACTGAGCCTCGAACCTCTCCTTAAACTACTTCCAGGTTATCTCCACCTCTGGGACATCAAAAATCATTGCCTACCACCAGTCCAATGCATCTTCTTGGAGTTGACGAGAAGCCAACCTTCTCTTCTGAGCATTGTTATATTCCAAGTCTTTGAAATACGTTCAAATGTCGATAAAATTTTGAAACAAAAACTTAATAATAAAAATATGTATGTTGAGACATAGCAACAGATAAAATTTCGTCAGAAAATAAACAACTTTCAACCAATTCAACACTTCCATGGCATACTCCTTCCCTGTGAACCTCATTCCTCCATAGCTCTTAAAACCTATTCATCTTAGAAAAGTCTGCTTCTCTTACTACCTCCTGTCTTTGTTCAACAACTCCAACTAGCTGTTGGTTTATCATCTCCATCATAAACTGGTCGAGGAAGACATTAACATCCATTCCTCCTTCGACTGGGCCAGGAATTTGAGTACCGGCTTTAGTACGAACTCTCGGGTTCTCCTCCCCTCACTGGCCATTAATTTGCATACTATCATCTCCTTTACTAGCATTCGCTCTTGTACTTCCTATGGCCAAACATCTAGACGTAGATCCATTCTTGCCTTCCACATAAGCAATGGTTCGTAAGAAACAGAAGTAAAGAGAATGAGATCAGTCGTAGGGGGTAGATATATTCTTCTATATATCTATATCAAAATACAAGCACGTTATGTATACAACATATACCTTCCCTAAGATGTTCATTTTCTACTAATAAGATTCTACTTAGTTCTATTTTACTTAAATGGTCCCTAACGTAAGCTATGATCCACGTTGTAATATCCCTGACTCCGAGACTCGAAAATAGACATCGATGATGTTGTAGTCATCACCAAAATCATTTCCTAACGAAAAAGTGAGTTCAATACTACTATGCATAATTTAAGTAAACATAGCAGCTAAATAGCTTTTTCATTGCATCAATTTAAATCACATAATTCATTACATCATATTAACCCAAATCATTGCCCACGCAGGGGTAATTATAAATATAACATAGACAGAGTAGTGTTGAGTTCAATATATAAAGATGCTAATATAGCACATGGCAAGTTATATATCCTGGCTTTACACAGCTGAATTCAAAATACTTTTATTATAAACAGCAAGCCTCTTGCTTCATCTTTGAAATCTTTATTCTTCCTTCAAAAGTTACGGGTTTAATCCATAAACTCAGCCTACTCGAATGAGTACCCATGAGTTTATAGGAAATAATAAAACACGACTCAGACATAAAGCTAGTATGAGTAAAACCTTTACTCTAGTCATCCATAGTGAGACCAAGCCACTAACGGGAATGAGTTTTCCCCTCGCTTTATCATCATAACATAGTATCACATTATGTAAACAAATATTAAATAAAAAGCAATCATGTACATATCTAATCAAGGAGTGTACCCTACACTAACCATTCAATAATGAACCATGTCATATCTAAACTCAAGTTAAATATCCCATATGGTTATCATAGGTTATGAACCATTTCATACAATCATTCATCATCTAACTAAACATCATCTAATCTCCTGTTTTAGGCTTTTCATCATTAAGTTACCATTAACTTATTTAGTGATTACCTCCATAGGCCTATCTATCACCAATTCATCTTTTCTTGAACAACGTCGCCTGATGAAATGACCACTAATTCTACTAATAAGAGCTACCCCAAATCTCCTAAGCGGTTGAATGTAAGCACCCTAAACACATTCTAGTAAGCATCCTTACTAATCGTCAATAGCCCTATTAGTCCTTAAAGCGCTATTGTTCACGTTGCTGATTTATTCATTTTAGTTGAAAAGCCACCCAGATGTTTTAGCACCCTACCATAACTCCGCTTTAGAGTTTATAAATTTTTAGGATTGAACCCTATCGTGGCATCCTGACTTATAATGTTGGAATTTCGACTATTAATCAAGGCATCTCGACATCTAATAACTCCATGAGTAAGAATATCTTTACGATCATAGTTCAACCTATTTCATTCATTAGTTGTGCACCCTACACATTTAGATAAAACATCATTTTCTTTCATTAATATGATTCTTTGTCATTTATTAGCTTTTCTAAGCTTTATTACATTTCAAAATAAGTTACACAATTTTAACCTATAAAATCATTCCTTTATTTCATCCCTATGAAATAGTTCAATAACTCTTGAAAACTATCTTCCAAAGTGCCTTAAGCATTTTCTCATTTTACTTAGAATATATAGCATCCCATGCTTTTGTAAGTTATGATTAGTCGTCACGAATTAGCTATCCTTTAGCTTTCAAATGTTAGGTTAGGTTATCATAAGTTTGGCTATTCCATAGCCATCGTTGAACAATAGTTCCCCAAGCTATTATGCATTACTCCTTAATGAGATTCATGGGTTATCTTCCTCGTAGTCATCGTGTGCTATTTCCAACCAAGCCATCCCAAGCAATCCACCAAAGTCATCATGTAACATCACGCTTATAACCATCGTGTTCAATTCCACTTAGCGTCACTGTGCATCATTTCCACCTAGGCCTTCATGCCTTATTCATCCATAGTCATCACACGTTATTCCACACTTAGCCATCGTGTGCTATCTCGTTCAAAGCCATCGTGCCTTATCTTCATAGCAGTCAGCGTATGCCATTTACTTGAAGCCATCGCGAGTTTTCCCTTCCAAAGCCTTCATGAGCCATCTTATTCATAGCTATCGCATGCTTATTCTATTTGAGCTATCGCATGCTAAGTCCTATAATTAGACTTGGTGGGTAGATGACTTCAATTGTTGTCGCGTATAAACCCATTTCGAGTCATTGTAGGTTATGATAGGCCTTATTGAGTATTCTACAGAAGCTTCTTTTAGTTTAATGGCACAGATGTTATTATATTGAAATATAATTCTTTACCATTTTAAGTGTCAACTTTACACCAAATCTCATCTGATTCTTTGCAGTTTATTTTTCAAAAACAAGTGAACTTCATCCTCTATTGGCTATTTGATTATCATTAATTAATTACTCATTTCCTTAGCCAGTTCATTCATGTAAAACCGAAAATTGATGGAAAAAATTCACCAGAAATCGATTTTATCATATTTCTTCTTTTTTCCAAAATTTTGGGTTAAAATAATTTGTTTTATTATTTTCAATAATTAATTTATTCGAAATTTACTATTTTTTCAACCTAGAAAATTCCCCTAAAATTTTGAATTAAATTCCAAAAATTCTGAAATTTAAAACCTATCTTTTATTCATCATTATACACATCATATTGCTAATTTAAATCATTTAGCTTTGATTGCTTCATGTTTTACCCTAAAATATGAAAATTTTACTTCATTCAAATTTACAAGCACAACTAGACAAGGTTTAATCATTCAAACATGTTTAACATCACCAAACCATTCATATGAAAATCAAATCCAAATGCAATAGGTTAGGACATGTTTTAGAAAAAGATTTTACTCACCTATGTTTAAGAAAACTTGTTTTAGTCTTCCATTTCCTTAAATTTGAAAGCTTTAATCTTCTAACTTTGAAATCTCCTTCTCCTTCCTTGAAAATAATGGCCGGCCTTGGTTTTTGGGTTTAAGGGTTTTTTGTGTGAAAATGAAGTGAAAATGGAATAAATGAGGGGTTAGGGCTAAAGAAAGTGGACTAGTTCTTTTGGCTTGGGCTGATATCCAATTCCAGCTTAGTTATACTATGTCATTTCCCTTGACATAAAACTTCCTACCTAAAAACTTAAAAGTTTATATTCATTAACAAGGCCAACCTTAATTGATTGAATTACCCTCACTCCAATTAACCTTTTAAAGTGTCCCACGCTTAATTAATCAAATCCCTTGTAACGACCCGTATTTTACATATCGAAGAAGGACTGTAAAGTATTATTTTTAAATTCAGATGAGGTCGTATGACTCTGTAAATTCGGGAAACGCCTATTAGAGTATTTTCTATATTTAAAATTTTTCCCAATGATTTTGCGCCTAAAAACTTGTATCACCCATAACTTTTTATAGGAGCCAAATTAGCACTCGATACCACTTCCAATAAAAAGATATGATGGTTTCCCTTTGCTTAAAGTGGTCATAATAGCAATTTAGATTTTCTGACTAAGAGATATGGCTATTTGAAGGTTGATAGTTTTTGGAGTAGCTTAGTGGGTAATTAGTGAATTTAGGGGCAGAACCACTAACCCTTTTCAGGTTTAGAGGGTATATAGGGCTGAACCATCATCCCTAAATCACTTTTACACCTCTCTTAGATCTAAGCCTCCATTAACCCATTCTCTATCCAAGAACTTCTCTATTCTCCTATAAATCAAGTCTAAATCATGGAATAGGGTTAGATTAAAAAGGGAATTCATTAGAGATCTTCACATCTACATTTTAGAGAAGATAAAATCTCAAATTTGTTGTTCACTTTTTGTTGAGTGATTTATCATCTCTCACCTTACTGATATATGTATCTATAGGTTTTAATATGTTTTAAACTCATTTTTGAAGTTAAAATAAGATTTTAAAACTATTTTCAATGTCAAACCTGTAGCAAAACAAATTTTAAAATGTTTAAAGCACTTAAATCATGTTGTTTTGAAGTATGGTTGCCTTTGTATATGATAGACTACATTAGGGATGTAATTACATGATGATATGCTATGGTTTGATATGTGTTTGGATTTTTGGATGGTTAGATGTGATTATGTGTTTATTGTGTTTATGTAAATGCTTGTATGGTTGAAATGCTCATTGGAGCGACTTAGAGTTAGGAACCGTGAAACCGAACTTCGACGGATACGCATGCTAATGTTTGGAGTTGTATCGATGCATGCGGAAGGCACAAAGATCGAAGAACAGAGCATAGCGATGAAATCAGGGCAAAATTGGAGTTTAGAGAAATCATTGCATTTTGGGTCGGTGGTTGCTTGGATTTGTGCATTGAGATTTGTGGGTCGGCTTGGTGCCGGGTTGGTAGCCGACCAGGTTTCATGGATCAATAGTTGTTTGGAGTCATGCATGGATATTTGTGGGTCGGCTTGGTGTCGGGTTGGTAGCCGACCAGGTTTCATGGATCAGTAGTTGCTTGGAGTCGTGCATGGATATTTTATGGGTTAGCTTGGTGTCGGTTCAGTAGTCGACCAAGTTTCATGGATCAGTAGTTGCTTGGAGACATGCATGGATATTTTATTTGTCGGCTTGATGTTGAGTCGATGGCCGACCAGGTTTCATGGGTCAGTGGTTGTTTGGAGTCGGGCCTGAAGATTTTGTAAGTCGGCTTGGATCGCCGCCCAGGCTAGATTTCCTAACCGATGCTTAGAGTCGCACCCGGTGTTTTTGTGAGTCAGCTTGGCGTCCGGTAGGGATAGAGCTGCTTGGAGTCATGAGAAGATTTGCTCGGGGCTCAACTTAGATATAACCGAATCGAAAACGAAAGTTACAGATTATCATCATGGCGCAGCGGTACTTCTAGAGTTTCTTCATGACATATTCCGAGGTTCTCGAGGGTGATCTGGAATGGAGTTAGCAACCCTAAATGACTCGGGATGACCTTGGATCTTATGTGGCGATTAGTGAGGCGATGACGTAGTGCTTCGACATGATGACGTCGAGGACGACTTTGGAACCTTGGTAGGATGGTTCTAAGACTTACGATGGGTGTCTAGAGGCGTTTCGAAGATGGCTACTTAACGATGGGAGTCATAACGGTGATCCACAAGGACAAGTTAACGATGGAGGCTTACGAGTGGGATTTGCGACTGTGTCCTACTATGGAGATAGTAGTGATGGAATAATGATTGAGTCCATGGTCTGCGATTGTGACGCATGAGTTATCATATATCCAATGCACATGAGTGACGGTGAGGATTTTTTAATGGATGCTAAGTTTTCCGTGATTGTTTATCACGTATCACACGACGTAGGTAATTCGACTGTATACCTAGACACTGGACATTGTACTTCAATTGTAGTACACTTATATGGCTTTGATGGTAGATTAGAATATATGGACTGTTATGTGCTAACTCTCTGGATGCAAGGACTTGTGAAGTATGGCTCTACATACCTTGTGTCCATATTTACTATATATGAAATTTATAGTATTTTTGAGAAGTTGTATCGCTCACACAAGTCTGTTGTCTAACTCGAGGCTTTATGCTTTACTTCTTATTACCTTGGGTACTCTTAAATGAGTAGATTAGGGTTAACAGGTCCAGATAGCGCATGCAGCTATATAGAGTATGAGCAGTAGGCTAGATTTCATTTACATACATATATACGTACTTGGAGTTTACTATCGCTTATATTTCGCTGTAAAATACTGTAGAGCTATGTAAGTACTTGTATTATTATAGAAAATTATAGCATTTATTATGGAGATTTAGGATATATAAACTCTTTATTTCAGTTTTGTATAGTCTATGAACCTGATGCACTCTAATTTTCTTATTTACGGTTCATTTGATTGTATCACTGTCTCGCATGTTTTACATCTGTGTTGTTATATTATATTATATATGTGCATTGTGTGATGTTCTATAGGATTTTTGTTTGGATTTTTCTCTACTTTATATTCTTGGTTATCATCCTGCATGGCCGGGTACCTCCACCGCGCATCACATAGGTATATTGGTACCAAAGATGTAGGATGGACGTCGCATTTGGTATCTGAGCTTAGTTTGTATGGATGACCTAAGTTGATACTTGGATCCATTAGAGATAAGGGAAGAGCTATCACCTTAGAATGGACTAAGCGACATGTGAGAGAGCGTACTTGTGTGTTTTGGTTTTCAAAACTATATAATAGTGTGTATATATAGTATATAAGTTGCATTGCATTCTTGGACGCCACTTATTCCTTTTAGAGAGACTGATCATTCTTATTACAGCTCATAAGAATGAGTTGTCTAACAAGGAACGCTGCTAGGAACTCCATCTCTAGAGTTGAGGAGGGCACGGGACCAGGGGCTGCTAATCTCGATTTGCAGAACATGTTCGCTGAGATGGTGCAAAACATGGTTCAAAATGCCCAAGTTTCTCCAGCTGCAGCAGTTGGTGGTGATGCTATAGTGCAAGCGCCGAGGGCTGACTTTGCCAAATCGAGCAAAAATTTGTCTACTCTATGTGGCAAACCGTTTCTTCGAACGGAATCAGCCGTCGAAGTGCATTATTGGTTGGACATCTGCAAATGCATCTTTGAGGATATAGAGTTAGAGTATGCGATGAAGAGGAACTGGCCTTTAGACAGCTTCAGGGAAGAGCTATGGGGTGGTGGAATGCCATAAAGATTACTACTCCTGAGGATTAGATTACTTAGGAGCAATTCAAGGCAAGATTTAATGAAAGTATATATCGGCCGCTCAAAAGTCAGTGATCTTCCGAAAGTTTGCTGACTTAAGACAGGGAGATATGTCTGTGACAGAGTATATAGCCGAGTTTGACATGTTGTCGAAGTATGGTCTATCTTTTATCGACACTCCGCTCAAGAAGTATGAGAAGTTTATCATAAGCTTGGATGACTATCTTGGAGAGAAGCTGATAAGTCATATTGATGAGACCTTTGAGAGGCTGGTGGAGAAGGCTCTTCGACATGAGAGCCTATATCCAAAGCTAAGAGCCAAAGCTATTGTATTGAATGAGGAGCCAATGCCGAGCAGTGAAGGCAAGAGTAAATGGAACGACAAGGAAAAGAAGCAGCCTAAGGAAGAAGATGGCTAGAAGAAAGGTAAGTGGTACATGGAGTGCTTTAATTGCAATAAGATAGGGCATCCTAACAAGGATTACAAGGTCCCGAGGGTCGAGAAAGGAAGTGCTTCATCTATGGTAAGGCTGGACACTTGAAGGACTACCTAGAGTTGTAGAAGAATAAGCAGAGTGCTACTGCTTATGCATTGGATGTCATTCCTGCTACATCGGTGAAGGAGAAGGGGAAGGGCATTTTTAATAAAGGTATGCATTTAATTATGTTATACCTATGCATGTTTTATTCAATATCGATACATTAGACCCTTTGTATGTCCAGTGACTTAGTAAGTAGGTTAGGATATTGAGCTGACCTAGTGGACAGACCTTTAATTATATCAAAATTAGTGATGGTTGAACTGATTTAGTGACGGTTTGTCAAGACTTAGCATGTTGAGTCACAGATATTTGTTTTCTTGTGTTTGTTTTGATTGGGTCTTGTGGGGTTCGGTATCATTCGACTTGAGGACTGAAAGGATGTGGAGCTATGACAAAGTGGAGGCGCATTAGATGACAGATGAGGCATGTAGAGAGCAGAGGCTAGAGTAAGGTTGCATACCTGAGTCGGTATAGTTATGGTTAGCTTGGTGTGTTCACTTGGGATCCCGCACGAGGAGTCGTCATTGTTTTCCATAGGGAGGGAACACCCAAAGGTAGTCAAGTTTTCGATATATAAAGTGATGGGGTTCTGTATTGATCTAGTGACCAGGGTTATATCTTCAAGGAAGATGGTACTTAGAGAAGGGGTAAAACTGGAAATATTGGAGAGCCCATGGAGGAGGTTCATTCATGGTGGTATATCCGGGCGAGGAGTACTTATGGTATTCGCGTAGTGATCAAATGATTCTTTGAGATGACTTCGGAGCCTTGTCCGACAACACGAGGACTTTGATCGAGTACTTCAAGTAGTTCAAGTAGGAAGCGTAGGATGGGACTAGAGTAGTCTAAGGAAGCACGTTCAACAAGGTGAAGCGATGTAGGGAACCTTGAGTTGCTTTGGATTGAGTCGAATGGTGAAGGGATTATTGATAACTCTGGATAGGATGATTGTTCTTAGGGGCAGGGTTATGGTAGGACGCTCACCTGTGTACCCTGGACCATGAGACGGTCTGTTTTGTCCTAAGAGGACAATACATATGAGATAGGTATCCGAAAGAACACCGGATCTAATTGTGGCATGAGATGCCGCCGACTTGAGGGATTGTTGAGTGAGTTATCATGTATCTAAGAGAGACTTTGAGAAAGTCATAGTGGGGTGAGACTCCGGGAATGATCATGATATGGTGAGACTCCTAAAATGGTCATACCGAAGGGAGATTTCGGGGGTGCCTTGAGAAGGCCAAAATGAAGAGGGACTTTGAGAAAGTCATAGCAGGGTGAGACTCGAAGAATTATCATGATGGGGTGAGACTCCTAAAATGGTCATATCAACGTGAGACGTCGGGGGTGCCTTGAGAAGGCCAAGATGAAGAGAGACTTGGAAAAGGTCATAGTGGAGTGAGGCTTTGAGGATGATCGAGTGGAGCGAGACCTTGGTGGTGGTTGGGATAAAGAAGCATTTTGGTAATAATGTGATACCTTGGTAAGGATAAGGGCGAGGTGAGACTTCTGTTTATCACATTTACTTTCATTTTCGATATTATATAGTGTAGTTTAGTATCCTGCATGCTAGGGTAGGCATAGATATTGCTTGTGTGTGTATGTTTGATGTTCGACATGTTTGCTCATGAATGATAGGCATGTAGGGTAACTATGTTTGATTTACCTTTGTTGTACTGGGGATTTCAAGGGCGAAATTCCTAAGGGGGGAGTGTAACGATTCATATTTTATGTACCAAAGGATCGTAAAGTATTATTTATTAATTCATATGAGGTGACTCTATAACTTTGGGAAATGCCTATTAGAGACATTTTCTATATTGAGATTTTTCCGGACGATTTTACCCCTAAAAACTTGTATCGTCCATAACTTTTTATAGGAGCCGAAATAGCACTTGAGATCACTTCCATTGGAAAGATATGATGATTTCCATTTTGGTAAAGTGGTCGTAATAGTGATCTGGACTTTCTGGCTAAGAGATATGGCTATTTTAAAATTGATAGTTTTTGGAGCAGTTTAGCGAGTAATTAGTGAGTTTGGGAGCAAGCCCACTAACCCATTTCGAGTTTAAAGACTTGATATCCACATATTTTCTAAGGAGGGAAAGCGAAGGAATCATTGCCGAAATTAAGGATTTATGTTAAAGTTCAAGGCTCTGGATGATAAGGCAAGAGAATAATCGATATTGAAGGCCTACAACCGATAAAGACACTACACAACTTCCATGCCATATAACATCCATGCCCCATTCAATCGATGCCGCGTAGATTGCATCCTACACATAATCAAAGCCTTATTTAATCAGTGTCATACATAATGCATTATATCCATGCCATGCTCCATCGATATGCAAATAAGAGAAGGTTGTCGCACTTCATTATTATGGAAGCCTACAATGATGCCGCATTGATCCCATGCCGCACTCAATCAATTCCGCATGGATTCAATGCCATACCTAATCAATGTCATACTCCATCAATGTCGCCCTTCATTGATGTCGCTTCTCACCCAAAACATCTTTCCTCAACGTCAACATCGCATGTCAAACGATATCGCATATTACTAAGACCGCTATACACTGATGCCGTATGATATTATTACCAAAGCTATTTGAAGGACGACCCACTCCAATGATACTTCCATAAGACAATGCCACTCATAACCAATGTCGCATCATGGTGACAGCGTGTTTCATCAATCTTTAGAGGATGCCACACATTTGTAAGTGCGATATTGATGCCGAGAGTCATCAATATTCGTGGAAATTGCTATGCCGCTCTTTACCAATACTGTTCTATATCAATGCCGCTCTTCACTAATGCTTAATGCCACTTCCGACCAATGCCATCAATGTCCTATTGAGAGTGTTTCAGTGCATAACGTTATCAAGGCCGAAGGCTATTACTACTAAGACGGTGCCAAAGTTCTGCTGTTTACCTAGGGGTGCTGAATGCCATCATTAAACAAATCCCAATGCCATGCAACATTGATGTTGCCGATGCCAGCGTGCCGAATCCATGCGTTATTTTGCGCGATCACCCCTATAAATACGGACCTAGGGGCCATGGAGAGGGCACGTTGATTCTCTTTCTCAACTCTCAAAATTGAATTCTTGTAACCCTAAATCTAATTGGAGACAATTCTAATCTGATTGTAATCATGTTTGATTTACATAAACAAGGGCTTGGACAAACATATTACCATGATCATGCACTTTGAACATTATTGAACATGAACATGCATATAATAAAGCTTTTTAGACCCAAAGCAATGGTGATTCTATTTTACATGGATTCACATGAGCTTCGGTCTAAACTAGTGTTTATATTCATATCTCCTATATTGCCTGTGATGATCTACCGTTCTTACCCCTAAAGACGACACTTAATACATCCTCGGTATTCATGTGCCGATTATCTAAGTGTCCGAAAGATAGGTCGTGGGGTAAAGAAAATAAAAGACAAGGAAACAAGCACAGATTTTTCTCACAACGTCAAAGTTACATATACATCATCATAGAATAGTAAATATGGTTACTTCAAAATGTTACATCAAAGTTACAACAAGTACTATTCCAAACAAGGATAGCATATCGGCCTGCCCAAACTACTAATACATAATATACAGTCATGGTGGAAATATAGACAACTACAAGATGATGAAAGCTCCCACTCCATACTACTTCCCAAAATGCTCCAAAGAAACCTGACTACTTAGCTACTCATAAAAATTTGAGCACCCAAAGGTGTGAGGGAAAGAAAAAAAACTTTGGATCAGACATGGGTCTGGTGTGAGTAAAGAATAAGTTTAACTTTATAAAAACCTTCAAACAAAAGTCATCTCATAAGACCACGCTGCATATAAACACGGATGGGTGTTTACCTTACGATAACCAAAACATTTCTGTATAAAACCCTTTGATATTATCATAATGTCTATGTTTAAAATAAATATGGAATCATAGCTAAAGTTATTATATTAATTAAATTCCAGCATAATAGGTATATAATCAAGTCTGAAGGCTTGTACTGGAAAATTGATTCCAACAGATGGCAAGGCAAGGGACTACCTTCCGTACAGTACACCTTTAGAAAAAATGTACCGAGGGCTACAAACACATTTGCCCCTCTACTAACACAGGACCGGCCTACCCCTTACTGGATAGTACCGAATATGATCACCCCCTGGTTGCGATGGTCATACCCTAATGGGCGCAAGCCACCTAGCCCTACCGCATCTACCCAATTTTAGCAACCTTCGGGGTGTGAGGTCCGCGGTTACGCTTTACGTTTCCTCATAGCAGACCATCTTGGAATGCTAACATTACCCTCCAAGAAATCAATGCAACGATAGCATTCATCCATACAAGTTGTTTAGGGATCGAACAAACATTCAACATTCACTATCTCCCATTTTGAAATCACCCGTAGGAAGAATAGTACAACTTCGTAGCATACTTCATAACAATCCATCACGAACGTTATTAGTTTAGAGTGGATCGGATAAATCATACTTATCCGAACCTGGTTTCTCCAAACTAAGCGATAGTTTCTGGCTAACTCAATTCCGGTTCTTTGGAAGTATGCAACAAGCATTCAGGTCCTCATCGGGGAACTCAAATACACACACATACTTCCTGAGTTAAAACAGGTCAAGTTATAAATTGCGAACAATCCGCTACTTAGGGTAATTATACAGAGTTCGCATATGGATAACCATATACTTAATTTATACATGACCCATTGATAGGAATTAACCCTCCCATATCTATTATGTTTTCCATATTTCAACCTTACTTTATCCATTGCCTAGAAATAAATTTTAGATCTCACAAATAGAGGATCATCATACTCATCAGTTTTTAGTGCTAACTATGGAATGACTTACTTTCCATAAATGTCTCACCACATTAGCATTGGTTTCGTATTTGTTTGAGGTTACTTAAGGGTAATCGATAAAGAAATCCCTTGATTTAAAACACCTTTGCAAAAGAAACCAGTATTAAACAAAACTGATATTTAGTATTTTTAAAATTCAAACCCTTATTAATTAATTAAATAAACTAGATTAAACCCTTATTAAATAATAATTAAATCTTAATTAAGTCCTAATTAAAATCTTAATTAAATTTGACTTAATCAATATAATTAAACCCTCTTCTAAATAAATAATTAATTAGTAATTAATCTTGAATAAATAGTTAAATAATAATTTATCACTAATTAATTAAATAATAATTAACTTTTAATTAGTTAACTAATTATAATTAACACTTAAGTACTAATTACCTTACTTACTTAATTAATTAAATAATCATTAAATAAATAATTAATTAATTACTTTTTAAAAACTTAAATTATGTTTGAAAATATTTTCCAAAAATATTCCTAAGTGAAAACACTTTTAGATTTCGAAAAGAGTTCGTTTTCATGAACTGCACTTATAGCAGCTATCGCTATACGATCCGTAATTTCCAAAATTGAAGTTTTGTTTTCTAAGTCTTTTCTTTGACTTTAGACCCTTAGAGATTGTACTAAAACATAGAGTTATGTTTTTGAAACGTAAACAAATTTTCAAACTTGAAAACATTTGAAATTACAATATCCAAATATCAAAATTTTACATAAAGGATTCTAAGTCGCTTCAATAAGTAAAGGTGCTAACTTCTTAGCATGCAATCATGTATTCATGTTCACAACATACATAATCATAGCACAATCACATATAAGCATCCTATAACCAACTTATACAAGCAAGATTATAACTTACAAACTAACTTGGCTATTTAACTTCAATATTTAACCATATGTCATTTCATCACAACACATACACATATATCCAAGCCAACACAATTTATATCCAAACAAACATCATATATCAAGTCGAGCATATATTTTAAATTTAGAAAACTTAGTTAAGATTTAAAACTTTACTCATCAAAAGTCGACGAAACTAAGCGAACTTTCACTATAATTTGAACACGACCTAGATTTTCGCTTCTTGCTTGGAAAAGTGGTATTTTTATGGACTTAAAAAGGAAATATGGCTCGGCTAGGGGAAGTGGGTGCTCGGCCAAGGTGGTATGGGGTGTGTATGGGCTTGTTTTATGAAGAAGAAGTGTAGAAGTGGAAGGGAATAGTTTTAACAAGGATTTAAAACTTAAAAGGGAATGAAAATTAGATTTTTGAACTTAAGAATTTATTTTAGAGGCCATTTAAGTGTTCATGAAGATATGAAGGAATATGTAGAAAGTAGAAATGAAAATAGAAAATGAAGAAAATGTTTGGAAATTTGCATATGTACAAAGTGCATAATTTAAATTACTAAAATGACCTTAGGTACATAACCTCCATTCTTTGATTGCCACCTCACACCCTTGTCTCCTCCTCCCCTCAAAACTCACGTGAGTAGGTCCCCTCCTTCATTCCAATAAGCCAACATCCATTTATACTTGTGTACTTAATGTTTGTTATAAAATGACATGTTATGACAACTTCCATTTTAATTTTTAAACTAAATTAAACTTCATAAAATGTCTTTTTATATTTTAATAATCTTATATATATAGTTCATATTGCTAACTTACTTATGAATGAATTTTGAACATTTATACCATATAGTTTACAATGTTTTAGACAACTTTTGAACACCAAAAAGTTGAAATTCGAAAAACGATTTCCTGCCACATTTTATATTTTGCTTTGAACAATTATCTTTGTAAACAAAATTTGAAAAGTATTTCACCATCATTAGTTATTATTTAAAAGGAGTTAATTTGAGTTATAAAGTCCATTAATTAATTATTAAAAATATATTTTAAATATTCATATTTAAAGTGGTTAATTTTCGGGTCGTTACACTCTCTTCCCCTTAAAAGAATTTCATTTTACAATTAGCAAACAAGGAGATAACTAGAGATAACACAAAAAGGCATATATTATATCACAAAACCCATACAATAGAAATACACTAAGCATCCATAACAAAACAATGCATACATTATACATACAACCAACAATGACTATCCCGACATCAATTCTGGATAAGCTTCCCTCACATGATCCACCGTCTCGCATGTACAATCTCTGGAATCCTCACTCCACTGAATCTTTACTAATTTTACCACCTTATTTTGCAACCTCTTCTCATCCAGATCTATAATATGAACTAGATGTTTGATCATCGTCATGTTTGGTTCTATCTCTAAATCCTCTTGAAAAGACGGCGCAACTGTCAATGATGGATCATGCATATAATTTCTCAAATAGGACAGGTGGAAAACATTATGGACCTCCGATAACCTTTCCGGCAACTCAGTCTGTAAACGAGCAGTCCAATCCTCTCAATAACTTTAAAAGGTCCAATATACCTGGGTGCCAACTTCCTAGCTCTTCCGAATCAAACAACTCATCTGGTAGGGGAAATCTTCACAAATATAGAGTCTCCGACTTTAAATTCCAAAACCCATCTCCTTTTATCGGCATAACTCTTTTGTCCATCCTGAACTTCTTTCAACCTTCTTTTGATCATCGCAACCTTTTCTGTAGCTTTCTGAATCATATCTGGTCCAAGCACTAGTCGATCCCCAGTCTTCATCCAATATGCTGGTGACTTACACGGTCGTCCATAAAATGCTTCGTAGGGTGCCATGCCAATGCTCACTTGATATCTATTGTTGTAGGAGAATTCTACCAAGTGCAGGCGATCTTCCCATGATCCTCCAAAATCCAGAATAAATGCTCTCAAGAGATCTTCTAAAATTCGGTTTACTCTCTCCGTTTGTCCATCTGTTTGGTGGTGGTAAGCTGTGCTAAAGGTTAGCTTTGTTCCTAAAGCTACTTACAACGCCACCCAAAACTGACCTGTAAAGATGGAATCTTGATCACTTACAATGCTTACTGGGACCCCATGAAATCGATCAATCTCCTTTATATAAATTTCCACTAAAGAGGCTACAGTTCTTGTCGGCTTTACCGAAATAAAATGAGCACTCTTCATTATCCAATGTACAATGACCCACACATCTTCATTCCCTTTTTTGGTTCTTGGTAAACCATCGATGAAATCTATTGATATCATCTTCCATTTCCAATTTGGGATTTCCAAGGGTTGAAGTAAACCACCCATCTTCTGGTGATCTCCTTTTATCTGTTGATAGTTCAAACATCAGTGACATATATTGAGACATCCCTCTTTATCCCTTTTCACCAAAACTCCCACTTCATATTTCGATGCATCTTAGAAACTCTGGATGGATATTCGATTTGGATCAATCACATTCTGATAAAACTTCTTGTCTAAGGCCATCGACATTAGGGGCGTAGATCTCCCCATTCATACATAAAATGCATCGGTTATCCATCTTAAAACTTGCACACTACCCCTCCTCAACATCCTTGATGATCTTCATCAAGCGCTTATCTTCTTTTTTCTTACTAGCAATCCTTTCCAATAGTGTCGGTGTAACTTCGAAGAGGGCCAAAACTGCATTCCTACTTAGAGCGTCTGCGACCATATTTGCTTTTCCTAGCATATAGAGAATATCCAAGTCGTAAGCTTCCAAGAACTCCAACTATTGCTGTTGCCTCAGGTTCAGATCCTTCTAAGTGAAAAGATTCTTCAGGGGCTTATGATCCGTGAAGAGCTCAAACTTTAAACCTATTTAAAGAAGGAAATTACTATCTAGGATCCTTACAGATTAGAAATAAACAAAAGAGGAAGAGAAGGACACTTACCTGGCAAGTAATGCCTCCACATCTTTAATGCAAATACTACGGCTAACAGCTCCAAGTCATGCGTTGCATAATTATTCTTGTGAGGCTTTAGCTATCTACTTGCATAGGCTATAACCTTCCCATGTTGCATTAACACTGCACCCAAACAAACTCTACATGCGTCCATACAAACAGTTAACACTTATCCTCCATCAATAATAGCCAAACAAGGGGCACTGGTCAACCTTTCTTTTAAATCGAGAATGCACCCTCACACTTTGGAGTCCACTCGAATTTAACATCCTTCTTCGTCAGCTTGGTTACCTGAGCGACAATCTTCGACTAAACCTTTATAAACTTTCTAATAACCTATCATCGCTAAAAAGCTTCTCACTTCTATGGAAGTTTGGGGTCTCTTGAAATCTTGCATAGTAGCAACCGTAGCCGGATCAACTGAAATGCCATCTCCTAATACAATATGTCCTAGGTATCTCACTTTTGATTGCCAACAGTGGAACTAAGAAAATTTTGCCTTAAGAACGTTGCTCCTTAACTTTTCCAACACCATTTCCAAATGGTGTTTCTGCTCTTCCTCTGTCTTTGAGTAGATAAGAACATCGTCTATGAAAACCAACACAAAGTCATTCAACACATCCTTAAAAATGCGAGTCATAATATCAACGAAAAATGCAGGTGCATTGGTTAGCCCAAAAGGCATAACCAACCACTCATAGAAAAAGTCTGTTCCTCTAAAAGCAGTTAAGGGTATACTATCCTTTGCTACCCTTAAATGATGGAAACCCGTAGAAAGGTCCATTTAGGAAAATACTCTAGCCCAATGAAGTTGGTCAAAAATATCATCTATCCGGTGTAATGGATAATTATTTTGAATAGTTTACTTGTCAACTCCCTATAATCCATGCACAATCTTAAAGAACCATCGGACTAGCTATAAAAACTAATGTTGATCTTTAACTCGAACGGCTTGGTTTAATCAATCCTTTTATTAACAAATCATCGGTTTGACTTAATAGCTCTTGCTTCTCTCTTGGGGCAATTTTACGCAGAGGTTGAATGACAGGTCTCGCACTTGGAACTAAATCAATACGATATTCCATTTTCCGATGGGAAGGTAAACTGCTTACTGGCTCCAAAGATCATGGAAATCTTTAACCACTAATATAGACCCTAACTCCTCTTGGGGTGATTCTAAGGAATAAAGAAAACACTCATTCTTTTGCTAGGCTCTTTACACGATACCTCAACAAATTTTCCAAATTTGGCCCTTAAGAATATAGTTCTCCCAACATAATCTTAAACAGCCATATTTAGCAAATTCATACCAAGTATAACATCAAACCCCTCAAAATCCAAAAAAAATTAGTCGCAAGAAAAATAGTGGGTAAGTTAGAAAATTTGTATATTCTCACAAATCAAGCATAGATTAGTTGTACCACCCATGAGGTTTGACACATAGAGGAGTTTCTACCAATTTTGGGGTAAGTCCTAATCTATAACTAATTTCTTAGAAATGAAACTATGGGAAGATCCGGTGTCAAATAAAACTTGAACTAAAATACCATTAATAAATAAATTACCTTCCAAGAGTCCCTTCCATTTAACGTCTTCAGAAGTTGAGGGCTCATCTTTCATAGCATAAACTTTTATCTGCTGACCCTTCTTTAAAACTGGGCATTCCTTAACCATGTGTCTAGGTTGGTGGCAATCATAGCAAAGCGTCTTCTGGACCATTGAAGAGATAATCTTTGCCTGCTGATAATATGGTGAAATGTGCCCCTTTTAATTACACTTGAAACATGTAACATCCTTGAACTTGTCTCCTTGATTTCCTCCTGCTAGTTTTCCCTTACCCTGCTTCTTATTCCTACTCGGATTAAACTTCCTTTTGTTTGGGTTAATGGTACCGCCATTGGGTGTTCCTGTTGATGGTTTCTTCTTCAAAAGCACTTTATACCTTTAGGCCATATCTACCAAATCTACAAATGATTCCTTTAAATGAGCAATCATCTTTTCATGGAACCCTTCTCTCATACTCAATATGAACATCTTGTTTTGCTTTAGCGGCGTGTTAATAAGTCCAGGTGTTTGCACCAAAAATTGGCACAAACACCAAATAGAGATTTTTTAGAGTAATAAATGAAGAATATTAAACGTAAACAGAGAGAATATAATAGTAAAGCAATAAGAAATAAGCAAATAACAGAGACGCGGCAGTTTATAGTGGTTCGACGTTGTTTGCGATGCCCACTTTGAAGAGATCACTTTATTAATCACTTTGTAAACTTAGTACAATATGGATCAGATAAAAATCCTTATTTACAAAAGAGTACCAAGCAACAAGTGGCGTAAAAGTCCCGAAAATGGACCATAAAGTCTGTATTTATAGAGGAAGACGGTGAAATATCTCCTTGAAAAATCGGTAGAAGGCTCTTCAAATCCATAGGGACCCACAAAAGGGATCACATGGCCCAAATCCCAAGAAATAGGGATCAGGGCTGATCCCTATAACTGATGATTTTTGGGGTGCATTCCCTATGGGAGCTTCTCCTTGTTGTATTATGCTTAGCCTCCAAATTCATGTCAATTGGACTTGTAGATGTTGAGTTATCGATCGATCATTACTGCAATGTGTTGTGTAGTCTGATTCTGGTCGATCCCTCTTAATTCTTCATCTTTGGGTGCGATCCCTAGGGTGGAATCCCTAGGTTCCCTTCTTCTTGTTTCCAAAGTTTTAAGTGTATTGGACTTCTGGATTTTGAGATATCGATCGTTTTGCATTGAGTTGCATTGTTGGGCTAGATACGATGCGATCCCTTCTATGTGATCCCTTTTATATGATCCCCTTTTATTTGATTCTTTTATAGGATCCCTTTCTTAGGTGAAGTAATTTTCCCATAACTTGATCATACAAATTTCAAACGACTTGAGATTTGAAATGTAGCCTCGTGGGGCCTTCCCTATCACTCTATATCGATGTCACCTAGTTTCAAACAAAAATTTAGGTTATGTACCGATACCTGAGGGGGAGGGATAGGCACTGATTCCCTGCATGGGGAAGGTAATAATCCGTACTTAGAATATTCTGGAGAGTCTATCTCTTGGTCTCCGTTGATCATTGCTTTATATCATTGCCTACGCTTGATCTCTAAGCCTAACAATCATCTCTCTGGCTTGCCTTCCTCGATGATCATCCAGTTTAACTTGTCCAGTCAGTCTGAATATAGCCGAGCCAACAGGCTGGATAACACCAAGGCTGAAACTAGATAACTCATTAAACTTCATCTCATATTCCGCCATTGACAAGTCTCCCTACTTAAGATCCATGAAGCTTTTATATAGTCAAGTTTTGCCTACAGCTGGCATGTATTGGTCTTTGAATACTTCTTTAAATCTAGTCCATGCGAACTCATCTTCTAAAACATTAGCGGTGATAAAATCCCACCATGCTGCTACTCCATCTTGCAATTGTCGTGATGCCAAGAAGTGTTTCTGATCATTAAAAATGTCCAAACCTTTGAAATTCTTCTCACATGACCATAGCCAAACTTGTACTTCAATGATGGATTATGTACGCTTAAAAGGTTTTCCTCCTATGGTGTTTGAAGTCCTTGCATAGAGTTGCGAAGTTTACTGGAGGCTGTACTGGAGCTACTATCTCAATAGTTATTCCACCCCTTCCAACTTTCGGGGTTCTCCCATTTGTGGTTGTTGTGCTACTATTTCCCTTTCTTCATCCCCTTCTCATACTCATTCTTACTAGCTGAATAGAGTAAGGTATCTTTAGAATACATAGACGACATTATCTTTAGGAAAAAAACATAAAACCAAACATAGAAATGATAATCAGAACAACACGGAGATGCACTTCCAAAGACTGAACTCATCCTAGGATACTACTAACCCTATATCTAATGAGTTTACCCCAACTAAGGCCTATGCGTTCGCTCAACCTAAGCTCTAATACCAAGTGTGATGAACTGCCTTTTATACACAAAGATGACTCTTATACATCCTCGTTATTCATGTGCCAATCATCTATGTGTCCAAAGGACAGGTCGTGGGGTAAAGAAAATAAAAGACATAGAAACAAACACAGATTTTTCTCATAACGTCGGAGCTACATACACATCATCATAGAGTAATACATATGGTTACTCCAAAACATTACATCAAATTTACAATAAGTACTATTCCCAACAAGGATAGCTATATCAGTGTGCCTAAAGTACTAATACATAATATACAGTCAAAGGGACTACCTTCCGTATAGTACACCCCTAGATAAAATGTACTATGGGCTACAAAATCATTAGCCCCTCTACCAACACAGGACCGGCCTACCCCTTACTAGATAGTACCAAATAGGATCCCCTTGGTTGCGATCAACAACTATAAAGGGATCCCGAAGCATACATAAACCATAGATATCGCTTTAGATTAAGCGATGATCATACCCTAATGGGCCCAATCCACATAGCCCTGTTGCATCTACCCTGTTTTAGCCACCTCCGGGGTCTGAGGCTCATGGTTAAGCTTTACCTTTCCTCATAGCAGACCATCTTGGAATGATAATATTGCCCTCTAGGCAATCAATGCAATGATAACATTTATCCATACAAGTTATTTCAAGATCGAACAAACATTCAACATTTACTATCTCCCATTTTGGAATCACCCTTAAGAAGAATAGTATAGGTTCATAGCGTACTTCATAACGATCCATTACGAGTGTTATTGTTTGGAGGGGAATGGATAAATCATACTTATTTGAACCCAGTGTCTCCAAACTAAGCGATAGTTTTCAGCTAACTCAATTACAGTTCTTTGGAAGTATGCAACAAGTATTCGAGTCCTCACCGGGGAACTCGAATACACACACATACTTCCTAAGTTAAAACAGGTCAAGTTATTAATAGCGGACAATCCACTACTTAGGGTAATTATACAGAGTTCGCATATGGATAACCATGTATTTAATTTAAACATGACACATTGACAGGAATTGGCCCTCCCATCTCGATCACGTTTTCAATATTTCGATCTTACTTTATTCCTTGCATAGAAATAAATTCTAGAACTCATAGATAGAGGATCAGCCTACTCATCGCTTTTAGTGCTAACTATGGGATGACTTACTTCTTATAAATGTTTCACCACATTAGCGTTGGTTTCATATTTGCTTGAGGTTACTTAAGGGTAATCGACAAAGAAATCCCCTGATTTTAAACACCTTTGCAAAAGAAAATAGTTTTAAACAAAACCGATATTTAGAAATAAAGCGATTTTTAAAATTCAAACTCTTATCAATTTATTAAATAAACAAAATTAAACCCTTAGTAAATAATAATTAAAATTTAATTAATTCCTAATTAAAATCTTAATAAATTTGACTTAATCAATACTTAATTAATAATTAAAACCTTTCTTAAATAAATAATTAATTAGTAATTATTATTAAATAAATAATTAAATAATAATTTATTCCTAATTAATGATTAAATAATAATTAACTTTTAATTAGTTAACTAATTATAATTAACTTACTTAATTAACACTTAAGTAGTAATTACCTTTGTTAATTAATGATTAAGTACTAATTACCTTACTTAATTAATTAATTAATTAATTAATCATTAAATAAATAAATAATTACTTTTTAAAAACCTAAATTATGTTTGAAAACATTTTCCAAAAAGATTCCTAAGTGAAAACACTTTTAGATTTCGAAAAGAGTTCGTTTTCACGAACTGCACTTATAGCGACTACCGCTATACGATCCATAATTTCCAAAATTGAAATTTTGTTTTCTAAGTCTTTTCTTTGATTTAACCATTGGAAAACTTTACTAAAACATAAAGGTATGTTTTTGAAAACTAAACAAGTTTTTAAACTTGAAAATATTTGAAATTTTAGAAACTAAAGATCAAAATTTTATATAAGGGATTCTAAGTCGTTTCAACAAGGTGCTAACCTCTTAGCATACAATCAGGTATTCATGTTCACAACATAAATAATCGCAACACAATCACATATAAGTATGCTATAACCAACATATACAAGCAAGATTATAAATTCAAAACTAACTTGGCTATTTAACTTTAATATTCAACCACATGCCGTTTCATCACAAAACACATACACATATATCCAAGTCAACACAATTTATATCCAAACAAACATCATATATTAAAACAAGTCAAGCATATATTTTAAGTTTAGAAAACTTACTTAAGGTTTAAAATTTTACTCACCAAAATCGACGAAACTAAGCGAACTTTCACTATAATTTGAACATGACCTAGATCTTCACTTCTTGCTTGGAAAAGTGATATTTTTATGGACTTAAAGAGGAAGTGTGGCCCAGCTAGGGAAGTGGGTGCTTATCCAAGGTAGTATGGGGGTGTGTATGGGCTTATTTTTTGAAGAAGTGTAGAAGTGGAAGGGAATGGTTTTAACAAGTATTTAAAACTTAAAAGCGAATGAAAATTAGATTTTTAAACTGAAGAATTTATTTTAGAGGCCATTTAAGTGTTCATGAAGATATAAAGGAAGATGTAGAAAGTATAAATGAAAATTGAAAATGGAGAAAATGTTCAGAAATTTGCATATATACGAAGTTCATAATTTAAATTACTAAAATGACCCTAGGTACATAACCCTCATTCTTTGATTGCCACCTCACACCTTTGTCTCCTCCTCCCCTCAAAACTAACATGGATAGGTCCCCCCTTCATTCCAATGAACCAACATCCATTTATACTTGTATACTTAATGTTTGTTAAGAAATGACATGTATGACAACTTCCATTTTAATTTTTAAACTAAATCAAACTTCATAAAATGTCTATTTTAATAATCTTAAATATAAACATATATATATATATATATATTACATATATGTAGTTTATATTTCTAACTTACTAATAAATGAATTTTGAATATTTATCCATATAGTTTACAACTTTTCAGACAACTATTGAACATCGAAAAGTCAAAAATTCGGAAAAGGATTTCTGATCACATTTTCTGTTTTTCTTTGAACCAATTATTTTTGTTAACAAAATTTGAAAACTATTTCATTATCATTAGTTATTGTTCAAAGGGAGTTTATTTGAGTTATAAAATCCATTAATTAATTATTAAAAATATATTTTAAATATCCATATTTAAAGTAGTTAATTTGTGGGTCGTTACATTGCCTATTACATATGGACATTGGATTATGATCAGAAGCGCTATTTAATTAGTTCATTAATGAACTTAATGGGCTATTTCACATACTTATCACTTATCTTCTTTCTCCTTCAGATATATGACATGGGATTTGGAGTGCTCTTTTCCTAGGGACCATGTAGATTCTCGAATATTTTATTCCAAGTGATCTTAAGGGCGTTCGAATATTTTCTTCCAAATGACCTTATGGAATCTCGAATATCATATTCTAAGATAATATATGAGCCATCAATGTGTAACATCTAAAAGCCATGGGCATTATATCTTATTTTCTAGTGATATCATCTTGTATTTGGCCTTAAATGTTAGATTTGTTCTTGATTCGATCAATACCGACTGAGCCATCCTTAGTCATTTTATCAAATATACTCGAACCAATGATTCATTTATCATTCACGACATCACGGGTGTTATACCAATTTAGTTTAACATTTTGGCGCTAAAAGAAGGGCCTGAACCTCCAATCTTATTTAACTCTTCCCTCAAATTAATTGAATGAATTCAATTTCAGGAAAATATTAAAATCAAGGCGAACCAATGTTCCAAACGAAGAAGTTTCACAACGAGGAAGAAAATGTTATTCCCAATTTCAACATGAATAGTGTAGAAGTCGGACAACCATCAGATCCAGCACAACCAACCAATAGCGAAGCTAAGATTAAAAACCTAGAACAAAAGGTGTCAATGATGAAAGGACTTTTGGAAGGAATCCTTGCACAAAAATCCTCCAAGCTCACGGAAGTATATGAGGTAGAGTATCCAAGAAGGGGCTTGGTTGCCTCTTTTCTTAAAACAAAAGTAAAGGCAAAACTCCACAAAAGAGAAAGGGTGACCAGCAGGCTAAAGCAAATTACCAAGGAACCGTGATAGAGAGACCTACGGAACAATCTGGAAGTTCAACCTTCAAGGAATATAAACCAAATAGAAGCAACTACCATAGTGATGAAGCCTACTTAAGAGAGATGGAAAAAAAGATGGCAAAGGATATGTTTAATCTCAAGGGAAAGAGAACTCTTGATGACAGAGTCAACAATAATCGTCGAGAAGCTCCTTTCACGGATGGAATCATGTTCACAAAAATTCCTTCTCATATCAAGATTCCATCTATCAAGTATAACGGAGCGACTGATCCAAATGATCGCTTGTTGCCATTTGAAAGTCAAAGGAACTTATACAACACATCTGGAGCTGTGCATTGTAGGCTTTTCCCTACTACTTTTCAAGGAGCGGCAGCTAAATAGTACAGTTAGTACCGAGAGAGGACTATTTATTCCTGGAAATAATTTTCTTATGAATTCTTGGCGTAGTTTTGTATTTGTAAAGATCCAAATATTGACTACACCATGTTGGCTAATATCAAACATAGATTCAGGGAATTGTTAGGCGATTATCCTAAGCGGTTCAATATAGAGGTACTAAAGGCAAAAGATATGACCGATAGGGACAAGTTAGTGGTAGTAAATTCAGGGCTGATCAAGAAAACCCCATTCTGGCGAGAACTCTATAACATGGATGTAAGGACTTGCAGGATTTCTGCTTTCAAGTTGATAAATTCATCCGTATGGATTAAATGTATCATGCTAAAAAGAAAGCTCAGACAAAAAAGGAAGCGGGAAAAATTAGATTTGACCATGGCAATAGGAAGCGGAAATGGGAGGAGGCCCCTAGTACCAATCATGTTGCTTTGAACAAGCCAATATCCTATATATTTGCTGCAATGAAAGAAAGCAGCAATATACCAAATTCTCACAAGGCTACAACCAACCCTAAACCCAAAAGAGAGGGAGATTATTGTGCCCTTCATAAGAAAAATGGACATAAGACGGACGGATGTCGAGTGCTAGCAGGCATAATTCAATGTGTGATTCGCTCTGGACACTTAAAGGAGTTTGTCAAGGATAATCAGAAAGTTGTTCATTCTAAAAATGGTAGCCAAAGACTACCAAACAATGCTGCAAACCTAATAGAAGGTGATGTCCAACTAGACTTCATTCCTCCCCTCAACAGAATTAATGTGATCCATGGAGGTCCACATCTAGCTGGAAGTAGCAAAAGAGCCAGAAATTTCTATATTAGAGAAGCGAAGAATGGGTTTTTCTCTCTTTTGGAGGAACCACTACTCAAAGACCTAGATTCCAGATCCAGATGCATAGATTGACCATCACTCTGTGGGAGCTAGGAGGGATTCGTCATCCACATAACGATTTGCTTATGATCACTATGCAAATTGGATTCTCCGTAGTTACCAAAATTCTGGTGGATACTGGAAGTGCCTTCAACGTTATCATTAAACATGCATTTAACCAAATGGGAATACCAGAGGAGAAGCTTGAACCGAGTTTTGAGCCCATTTTTGGGTTTAATAACACAGGATCAACTCCTATTGGGCAGATAAGACTTCTAGTAAAGATGGGAGTTCTACCACATTCCAGAACCTTTGAGACTCTCCTTGTTATTATGAATCAACCTTCTTATTACAATGCTTTCTTTTTTAGGCTAGCTTTGGACGAGGTTAATGCTTTTGTTTTACCAAAATACTTTGTGGTAAAGTTTCTAACTAAGAACGGGTGGGGGATCCTAAGAGGGGAGCAATTTAATTATCGAGAAATGTACTTTTCCACTGCTGAGCAATACAAACGAGACAATCCTTCTTGTTATGATTCGAAGGAAAGTGAATTAATCAAAATTAATGTTAAAAAGCCTTTGGATGATGATTTCCCAAACTCATCATTCAAAGCAATAACAAAGCCTATTGCGAAAACCAAGCATGTATTGAGAAAAATTAATTTCTTTGAGAAGAAAAGAAAAAGGAAGGAAGCAACTTTGATGGAAGACGAGATAGTAAAAGAGGAAATTGTCACTGAACTAGACTATAGAAGTGAATAAGAGAGGATGAAGCCCAAAGAAGATATTGAGGAAATATGCTTGGATCCAGCCGATGCAACAAAGATAGTTAAGACTGGAAAAGAGCTAACTAACAAACTGAAAGGAGAGTTAATTTAGTTCCTTCAATCCAACAAAGATGTATTCACCTGGACTCATTCAGATATGGTTGGAATAGATTCGACTGTCATGTGTCATGCTTTGAATATAGACCCGAATATCACATTGATCTGGCAGAAGAAAAGATAGTTTGATAAGATCTGATCTAACGCTTTGAAGGAAGAAGTCAAAATATGGCTCGAAAATGGATTTATCAGAGAAGTGCTTTAACCAAAATGGTTAGCCAATCCAGTACGAGTCAAGAAATCTAATGGAAAATGGAGGATGTGTGTCGGTTACACTGATTTGAATAAAGCATGCCTAAAAGACTACTACCCCCTCGAGGGTAGACCATTCATTCGATGTAACAAGTGGACACAAACTCTTATCTTTTGTGGACGCTTATTCTGGATACAATTAAATTCTACCGTTCAAACCAGATGTGGAAAACACTAGTTCCATAATAGATTGGGGAATATATTTCTACAAAGTAATGCCCTTCGGATTGAAGAATGCTGAAGCAACATACCAGAGATTAGTGAACAGAATGTTTAAAGAAAAAATTGACTGAAACATGGAAGTATATGTGGATGATATGCTGGTTAAATCTCAAGGGGAAGGAAATCATCTAAAAGATCTTAAAGAAATGTTCGACATACTATGAAGATATCAGATGAAGCTTAACCCACAAAAATGTTCTTTTGGAATTCAGTCTGGCAAATTCTTGGGATATATTGTCAATGCAAGAGGAATCGAAGCTAACCTAACCAAATTCAAGCTAATAAAGATATGGCGGATCCTAAGAAAAGTAAAGATATAATGAGCCTGAATGGAAGATTAGCAACATTAAACATATTTATTTCTATGGCCACCGACAAATGCATTTCGTCTTTTGATGTAATTAAAAAGAAGGAAAACTTTGAGTGGAATGAGGATTGTCGAAAAGCTTTTGAGGAGCCGAAAAATCATTTGGAGAAACCACCCATTTTATCTAGCCACGTGGAGGAGGAAAACCTTTACCTCTATATAGCAGTCTCTGAGCATGCAGTTAGTTCAGTCCTAATCAGAGAAGAGAAAGGAACCCAGCTTCCAGTGTACTATACAAGCAGAAGGCTAAAAGATGTAAAGACCAGATATCTAGTCATTAAAAAACTAGCATACCACCTGATGCTCACAGCATGAAAGTTAAGAGCCTACTTTTAGGCACATCTAATTAAGGTCCTAACCAACTTTCCACTCAAATAAGTTTTCAGTAAGCCCGAAGCTTTAGGAAGGCTAGTAAAATGGAGGATAAAGCTCAGCAATATGGTATCAAATTTTACCTCGAGTAGCAGTTAAAGGACAAGTTTTAGCCAATTTTATCAATGAATGTACATGATTCATTGAAGGGCAATCAGAAAAGGAAAAGGATCTAAAGCCTAAGTGGCAATTATTTCTTGATGGAGCCTCAAATGAGCAAGGAGCTGGAGCTGGATACGTGGCTATTACCCCCGATGGGCGCCGTTTACATTATGCAATGAAATTGGGATTCCCGGCTACTGATAATGTGGCAAAATACGAGTCAATGATAGCAAGACTTACCTTAGCCCTTCAATTAAAGACTCCTATAATTGAGATCTTGAGTGATTCACAATTAATGATAAATCAACTAAACCAAAAATATCAAACAAAGGATACCAAGCTGATCTTATACGTCAAGAAGATATTAAAATGTTAACCCAGTTTGAAGATTTTTCAATATACCAAGTGTCGAGAGGAAAGAACTCCCAAGCTGACTCTTTGGCTAAGTTAGCCAGCTTGCGAGGTGCACCAGAGGCTCGAATTGTACCGGTAGGCTACTAATCAAATCCTAGTATAGAGGAGAAAAGCCCCAGTCCAGAAAGGGAGTCCTTATTGTTGACTAGGTCTCAAGCCTTAACACATAAAAAGAAGGAAGATGAAACTGAAATCCTTTAAGAAAAATCTTATTATTTCGATGATCAATATGAGAATAGTTGGATGACACCTACCGTCGAGTATATAACAAAAGGAAAGTTGCCAGTGGATAAAAAGGAGGCAAGGAGAACAAAACATCAACCCAACCTTTGTGATGGTAAATGGAATACTCTATAAGAAAGGATATTCACTCCCTTACTTAAGGTGTGTGAATCCGAAAATAGGAGAAAAACTGCTAAGGGAAGCCCATGAAGGGTTCTGTGGAGACCATTCTAATGGTATGAAGTTAGCTAAAAAAATTATGAGACAAGGCTTAAATTAGCCTTAAATGACTAACCGTGCCATCGATTATGTGAAAGATGTGAAAAATGCCAAAAGTTCTCTAAGATCCCTTGTTTGCCGCCAAATGAATTAACTTCAATCTCAATCCCATGGCCTTTCGATGTATGGGGAATTGACCTAATTAGACCGCCACCTTTATCCAAAGGAGGAGCCAAATATGCGGTAGTAACTATTGATTATTTCACAAAATGGGTAGAAGCAGAGCCACTTCCAAATATCACATTGGGAAATGTTCTCAAGTTCGTGATTAAGAATGTCATTACCAGATTTGGAATCCTACATAAAATAATATCCAATAATGAAATTCAATTTGAAAGGAAAGAATTTACACGGTTCTACTATAGAAATGGAATCATTAAGTGCTTTTCATTTATTGCTCACTCCAAGGCTAATGGAGCCATGGAAGCTGCCAACAAAACTATTAAGACCATTCTCAAAAAACGATCGGATAAGGCTAAAGTTAATTAGGTACAAGAATTACCTCTTGTATAATGGGCATATGGAACCTCTACTAAAAATGCAACAAGGCATACTCCATATTCCCTAACATATGATGTAAAGCCATGCTCCCTGTTGAAGTCAAAGTACCTTGTTATCGAAGGATTGCATATGCGTTTAATTCGAATCAAGAATTAAAGAAAGAATCCTTGGACTTAATCAATGAATTAAGAGATGAAGCAGTTATGCAACGACCCAAATATTAACCACTTCAAAGTATAATATTTAAAGTGATTTTAATAATAAAATATAAAGATTTTTATGATTCAAACAATATTAGATAAGATTTGGAAATAGAAATATACATAAAAATAGTAACATTTGCTTATATCGACAAAAGTGACAAAATCCTGATTTTAGAAAAGTAAGTTTAAATGGTTTAATAAATTATTTTAATTTATTTATGAGTGTTTATATTTTTAAATTATATTATATAGATTTATTTTTAAATTTGGTTTACATAAATAAATGGTTTAATTAAAACGTCAAAATATGAGCGTAAAACATTTTGTCAAAAAAATCAACGTTTTATCGATTTAAAGTTGTCACAACGTTGTTGCACCCTTATTTTAATATTCATGTACATTTATATAAATGTAGTAAGTATTAATTAAGTTGCTAATTAGGTTTACTTTTATTAAAACACAATTAGAAATTTCTAGAATATAATTAGAAAAAGTAAACTAATAAAAACAAAACATGTCAAATCAAAAGAAACATCATTATTACTTTATGTTTTCTTACTTCTTAAGTGATAAGGACATAAAGCAAAGATTTGAAAGGTGATGTTAAGTGTTGAAAAATAAGATTACTTTAAAAGTAAGTAAAGGGTATTTTGGTCTTTTGCAAATATAATATTTTTATCCAAATTTTTTTCTATAAATACACACCCACTTTCTCACTTCCTTCCACACTTCTTCTTCTCAAAATTTCAAGCTTCTTCTTACCTCTTTTAATGGGTTCCAACCTTAACAAAGTTATGCCAAAATATTTCAAAAAATAAAACAAAGAAAAATATTAACAAAACTCCGTCCGAACAACTTCAAAACTCCTCCTCTCCCCTTCTATTGCTCACTCCCCCCTTCACCATCAAGCCGATCCAAAACCTCCTTGAAACTCACGGCCCAAAGCTCCAAAGACCTCCACAAGTCAAGTCAAGCCACCTAGAAGCCTTAAAACAAGCATTTGTGAGCACCCGATTGAAGTTAGGAAAGTTATAATCACTTTAAAGTTAGTTCATTTGCAACTAAGGTGAGAACTCCTAATTTATATGTATATATTTGGTTATGATGTTGTGATATGTTTGTTTGGATGTTTGGTTATGATATTGATTTCCATATGTTGTTTATTGTATGAAAATATTGAAACAATTCACGATATACACGACGTTGATTCACACGGAAAACACTTTCCAAAATAAAATAAATGTGATATGGAATCATTTATACCTTTGAAAATATTTTAATATGCTTTAGAAATGATTCCTAAGTGTTTAAGCTTGTCCCAGTAAAGTTTGGATATGAATCTCAAAATACGCCTAAAATTTGACGCGTCGCGTAGCGGTAGTTCGTGTTTACGCGTCAAAAGTTCAAATGAACATACGAAGTGGAATATAGTTCGGAATTCTTCGAAGCAAGAATTTTCCGAATCCTTATATCCATACCTTTCATATAAAAAAGAAAAATCAAGATTTCATCTTATATATTTTGAAATATGGCAAAATAAATTTTCAAGAAAAATCCAGTTTTTGCACTAAATGACCAAAGTTGGAAATTGATAAAATAATCATTTTAAAAATATGAATTAAATTCTAAAAATCTTTTAAAATGTTATAAAGGTGATTTAAGTTGAAAAGATGGATTTCTAAATGAGATAAAAGTTGTTTTGAAGAATATAGCTTTTAGAGCACTTTTTGTAACACTATTTGCAACACTTTTCGCAACGCTTTTCAATAACTTTTGAAATAAAGGTTGAAACTTAACAATTCTTTCCCAAATCCTTAGTAAATGTTTTAAAGTAAATAATAAAACATTTCAAAAGAAATTTGAACAATTTAACAGTATTCAAAGATGGTTAAACAAATAGTTAAGTGATTTAAAAAGGGAAAATGAGTATGCGGAAACAACTAGTACATTTGTCCCGCCTGTGAGATCTAAAAGTGAAAACAAGGTGTGTAACTAAGGTTAGGGATGGAGCAACCAATGCCCTGAACTTACGTGACCTTAGTTGTCTCTTTTAGGCGAGGAGTGGAACATATCGAAAGGAAAGTCCGGATGCTCAACTTGGATTTTATAGGAATAACCTTCTTATACTCAGTATTAAAATCCAAAGTGGGAACTTGTCCTATTCGTGGAATTTAAAAGGCGATCTCACCATTATTCCGCCCATAGCACTCGTTGAATACGGAAGTTGATTTTGAATAAAAGTAGAATGGTTTCTATAATCCTATTTTCTCAAAAGATACTCTTTAAAAATGATTTGAGAAATATACAAAAAGAGGTTTAAATGATTCCGTATTCCCTAAAAGAATATTTTGAAAATATGTATCTCTCGAAGATATTTTGGTAAAGGAAAATGAATGAATCAAAAAACAATCACAAAATTACATCTTTATCGATGATTGGATTTCGAAAGAACCGGGGTTGGATTTGGGTGATTCCTATCCAAAAACTACTTCGAACCAATTTTACATGTTCGAAGATTAAAGATGTTTGAAGATGGAGATATTGAGACGAATAATAGCGAAGGACTACTTGTTGATTTATTGGGGACAAACTCTCGATTCACTATATTGTAGCAATGGTCTCTTTGTTATGAAAAAACCTTAAAACCACAAGGGCTCGCCTAGTAATGGCCGAGGTAAGTGCCTTCGGTTTCGTTCAGTCCCAGAATGAACTTGTATGGATGTGTGTCTGACCTTGCATTCTAAATCACAATGAGTGGTCTCTATAAATGTATATCTGTTTAGTGGCGGAGAAGACACCTTCTCTTAGCTTAACACACTTCTTTGAGACACATGAGCTCAGAGGTTATACGTTTGTAGAAATCAGTCATGTGAATGTGGAATGGCAATGTGGCATTCAAAGTGAAAGAAGATGTGTTATGTGAAAAGGTAATCGTTGCCTCGAGCCTCATCAACCGGAAATGACCGAAACAGGGTTAGATGCAGCAAGGCTAAGTGGGTCATTCCCAAGTAGGGTATGATCATCCCCTTCTATATATATATATATATATATTTCTTTCCGCTATGATGCTCGGGATGTAAATTAATGTGGATGTATGCAAAGAGAGCTCTCGGATAAAGGTCGGTAACGACTGGGGGATGGCATATTCGGTACTACCTAGTTAAAAAGGTAGGTCGGTCTAGTGTTGGTAGAGGGCAGATGTTCTATGCCTCGAGACATCCATCTAGAGGTGTACCCATCGGAAGGTAGTCCCTTCACCTGGTCATTTGTATGGAAATCCATTCTCCAATAAGAACCTTTGGGCTTGATTGTAAACCTATTATGCTGGAATTTAATCAATGTAACAATTTCGGCTAAGATTAATAAGTTTATTTGCAAATGTTTTCAAAGAAAGTCATTAAAAAAATAATATCCCCAAATTTTATGTAATGAAAGGTTTTGGTTATCATAAGGTAAAAACCCGTTCCGTGTTTATGTGCGGCGTGGTCTTATGAGATACCTTTTTGTTGTTAAAACATCGTACTTTGAGTTCTCACACTAGTCCCATGACTGACCCGGAGTTTGTTTTTCCTTTTAAACTCTGGGTGCCCTATTTTTCGGGCAGCTTTGTAGTCAGGATACCTTAGGAGCATTTTGGAGCATGTTGGGGAGCATTTATGAGAAGTATTTTGGAGCTATGAAGCTGAAGTACCTTATGTAGTATGTATTTCCCAGCATATGTATGCATAGACAGTTATAACTATCCCGCTGGATTTGTATTTGACTCTAATAATTTATGTATAATTAAAATGTTGAATGCGATGTGAGATTCTATTATTGTGTTATCTTCTATCTTTATTTTCTTTTACACCCCTGATAATCTGCCTCCCCGACACTTGGATTTACGGCACGTGGTGTATGTATTAGTGTCGATTTCTAAGGGTCAAGGAGACGGGTCATCACAAGTTATAAAGATGTCTGAATATCAATGATGAATATCCATGTATTACAATTCCAAAGTAAGAGGAAGATCATTTGAAAAAGAAGATTTAGTGCTCTAAAGGGTTATAGAAAATAGTAAAAATCTAGTGGATGGATCACTTGGTCCAAATTGGGAAGGACCCCTAATCATACACAAAGTGATCCCACCTAAGGACTATAGACTATGCTGACCCGACGACAATGTAATAGCAAGAATATGGAATGGTAAGTATTTGCGACTATATTTCCCAACAATAAATGAATAAAGAAGTTGAAATAAGTATATCTACATTGTTGAGGAGTAAGACTCTCCTAAAATCGAAGGAAACGCCTAAACCACTAGCAAAGAAGGTAGTAAGGGGTAAAAGCCTTTGTCCTCTGCCAAGATGGCCTGGACAAAGTACTTCCTAGATGGAGGTCAAAGTAAGACTTTGGTCCCGTCTGAAATGGCCTGACCAAAGCATCTGCAAGCCCTCTACCTCTGCCTACGTGGCCTGCCCGGAGCGCCTCCTAGAAGGATGATGGAGTAAGCTTTTGGTTCCATCTAAGATGGCCTGACCAAAGCACTGAATCAACCTTTAGTGCTATCATCAAGGACCTCACTAAAGCTCCTCCTAGAGGGAGGTTGGGTAAGTTGTTGGTTCTACTTAAGATAGCTAACTAAACGCACCAGACAATAGAACTAAATCATCACCTAAGACGGTGATCAATGGTACGATCCATTGAGATCATCACCTAAGATGGCGACAAAGAAAAGGATTAAGACTTCTAAAGCCCAAAGAGAGGCACAAAGAAAAGGACTAAGGCATCCACTACCTAAGGAGAGGCGCAATGAAAAGGACTAACAAAGAAAAGGACTAAGACATCCAAATCCCAAAGAGAGGCGCAAAGAAAAAGACTAAGACGTCTGATGCCCAAGGAGAGACATAAGGAAAAAGGACTAAGGTGTCCAATATCCTAAGAAAGACAAAAGAACTTAATCGCAAACGTGTTGTTTGTGCTCCAAAGAGAAAATCAAGCAATCTTTTAAAGTAAGATCTATTATTATTGCCAGATAGGATTTCTGGTCTTCTTTTATTATTGCCAGATAGGTTTCTAGTCTTCTATTATTATTGCAAGTTTGGATTTTCTACTCTTCTATTGTTATTGCCAGATTGGATTTCTGGTCTTGTTCAATTGTTGCTAGATGAATTTTCTGGTCTTCCAATATTATTGCCAGATAGGATTTGCCAGATGGATTTTCTAGTCTTCTATTATTATTTCCAGATGGTTTCCTGGTCTTCTATTATTGTTGTCAAATGGTTTTCTGGTCTTCTGTTATTACCAAATGGGTTTTGGATTTTCTATTCAAAATGTTATTATTACCAAATGGTTTTATGGACTTCTATTATTGCCATATTGTTTTCTGGTCTTATATTATTATTGCCGGACAGATTTCTGGTCTTCTATTACTATTGTCAATCAGAATCCTGGTATTCTATTATTATTTCCAGATGATTTTCTAGTCTTCTATTCAAGAATTATGATTGTCAGATGGAATTCTAGCACAATAATCAATAAATTATTAATATTGGGCAGATTTTTGGTCTTCTTTTCACGATATTGCCAGAAGTGTTTCTGGTTTCTCCCTTCTATGATATTTCCAGATAGTTTTCTGGTTTTCTATTCAAGAGATTATAATTTATAAATGACTTTCTAGTTCCCTATTCATTAAATCATTATCTCTAGATAGTCTTCAAGCCCTGATTCCAGTAAATTGCTGCCAAATAGAACTTTTGCCTTTAAAGTAAGATTGGATTACAAACAAATGATCCTTTATGATCTTATCAAAATTCTGAAAGATTTGCCCAAAAATCAAAATTAAAAAGTTAATAATTAAAATCATGAATTGCTTTGTGTTTTGTGGGAAAACCGAGTTAGAAAGGAAACCTTGCAAAAGAATAAGAAAAGATGGCAAAATTCTTGGTTTTTTACTAAAGCGTAAAAAGCTTTTTTATACAAGGAGGGGGGAAAATGTTATCCACATATTTTCTAAGGAGGGCAAGCAAAGGAATCAATGCCAAAATTAAGGATTTATGTCAAACTTCAAAGCTTTGGATGATAAGGCAAGAGAATAATTGATATCGGAGGCTTACAACTGATAAAGACACTACTACTTCCATGCCATATAACATCTATGCCGCATTCAATCGATGCCGCATAGTTTTCACGTCATATATCATTAAAGCGGCATTTAATCAATGTTGCGCATAATTCATAACGCATCGTATCTATGCCATGCTCCACCAATATGAAAATAAGAGAAGGTTGCTGCACTTCATCATTATGGAAGCCTATAATGATGCCGCATTGATCCCATGCCACACTTAATCAATGCTGCATAGATTCAATGCCACATCTAATCAATTTCATACTCCATCGATGCTGCCCTTTATTGATGCCGCTTCTCACCCACATCATCTTTCCTCAACGTCAATACCGCCTGTAAAATGATGCTGCATATTACTAAGACTGCTATACACCGATGTTGTATGATATTATTACCAAAGCTATTTGATGGACGACGTCACTCCAATGATACTTCCATAAGACAATGCCACTCATAACTAGCGCCTTATCTTGATGACGGCATGTTTCATCAATCTTTAGGGGATGTCGCATGTCTATAAGTGCAATATTGATGCCGAGAGTCATCAATATCCGTTAAAATTGCTATGCCGCTTTTTACCAATACTGCTCTATATCAACGCCGCTCTTCACTAATGCTTAATGCCACTTTCGACCAATGCTGTCAACGACCAATTGAGAGTGTTTCAATGTATAAGGTTATCAAGGCTGAAGGCTATTACTGCTAAGACGACGCCAAAATTCTGCTGTTTACCAAGGGATGTTGAATGCCATCATTAAACAAACCCCAACGCCACGCAACATTGAAGTTACCAAAGCCAAGCGTGCCGAAGCCATGCGTCATGCGGCATGCCCATCCCTATAAATACAGACCTAGGGGTCATGGAGAGGTCACGTTGATTCTAAATCGAATTGGGGACAATTCTAATCTAGTTGTAATAATGTTTGATTTATATAAATAAGGACTTGGACATACATATTACCTTGATTGTGCACTTTGAACATTATTAGACATGAACATGCATATATTAAAGCTCTTTAGACCCAAAGTAATTGTGATTCTATTTTACATGGATTCACATGAGCTTCAGTCTAAACTAGTGTTTATATGCATATATCATATCTTGCTTATTACATATGGACATTGGATTGTGATTATAAGCGCTCTTTAATTAGTTCATTAACAAACTTAACAGGCTATTTCAATTGCTTACCACTTATCTTCATTCTCTTTTAGATATATTACGTGGCATTTGGAGTGCCTTATTCCTAAGGACCTTATAGATTCTCGAATATTTTACTCCAAGTGATCTTAAGGGCATTCGAATATTTTATTCCAAACAACCTTATGAGATCTTGAATATCATATTCTAAGATGACATATGAGCCATCAAATGTACAATATCTAAAACCCATGGGCATTATAGCTCATCTCCTAGTGATATCATCTTGTACTTGGCCTCGAATGTCAGATTTGTTCTTGATTCGATCAATACCGACTGAGCCATCCTTAGTCATGTTATCAAACATACTTGAATCAAGGATTCATGTATCATTCATGGAATTATGAGTGTTATACTAATTTTTGGTTTAACAAGAGTATATAGGGCTAGACCATCATCCCCAAATCACTTTTACATCTTCTCTCTTTGATCTAAGCCTCCATTAACCCTTCCTCTATCCAAACCTTCTCTTTTCTCCTCCAAATCAAGTCTAAATCATAAATTAGAGCTAGATTAACAAGTGGATTCATTAGAGATCTTCATATCTACATTTTAGAGAAGAGGAAATCTTAGATTTGTTGTTCATTTTCAGGTTTACACCGATTTGCGTGCAAAACTTGGATTTTGGTGTTTTGGTAAGTTCTTTATCATCTCTCACCTTACTACATATGTATATATAGGTTTTGATATGTTTTAAACTCATTTTTGAAGTCAAAATAAGGTTTTAAATCCGTTTTCAATGTCAAACCTGTATCAAAACGAATTTTAAAATGTTTAAAGCACTTAAATCATGTTGTTTTGAAGTATGCTTGCCTTTGTATATGATAGGCTACATTAGGGATGTAATTACATGATGATTTGCTTTGGTTCGATGTGTATTTGGATGTTTGGATGGTTGGATGTGATTGTGTGCGTGTTGTGTTTGTGTAAATGCTTGTATGATTGAAACGCTCATCGGAGCGACTTAGATTTAGGAACCATGAAACTAGACTTCGACGGATAGGCTTGAGAATGTTAGAAGTTGTATCGGTACATAAGGAAGGCATACGAGTCGAAGAACATAGCGTAGCGATGAAAATTAGGGCAAAATTAGAGTTTGGAGAAATCATGGCATTCTGAATCGGTGGTTTCTTGGAGTCGTGCGTAGAGATTTTGTAGGTCATCTTGGTTTTGGGTCGATGGCCGACCAGGTTTCAAGGATTGGTAGTTGCTTGGAGTCGTGCGTGGATATTTTGTGGGTCAACTTGGTGCCGGGTCAGTAGCCAATCAGGTTTCATGGATCGGTAGTTGCTTGGAGTCGTGTATGGATATTTTATGGGTAGGCTTGGTGTCGAGTCGGTAGTCAACTAGGTTTTATGGATTGGTAGTTGCTTGGAGTTTGCATGGATATTTTGTGGATCAGCTTGGTGTCGGGTCGGTGGCCGATTAGGCTTCATGTGTCGGTTGCTTGGAGTCGGGCCTGAAGATTTTGTAAATCGGCTTGGATCGGCACCCGAGCCAGATTTCCTAACTGATGCTTGGAGTCACGTCCGGTGGTTTTGTGAGTCAGCTTGGAGTCGATTAGGGATAGTGCTGCTTGGAGTCGCGAGAAGGTTTGCTTGGGGCTTGACTTAGGTATAGCTGAACCAAAAATGAAAATTATAGATTTTCATCGTGGATCAGTGATACTTCAGGAATTTCTTTGTGACACATTCCAGGGTTGTGGGGGGTGATGGGAGTGGATTTAACTACTCAAAACAACTCGAGATGACATTAGATCATGTGTGGCGATTAGCGACGTGATGACGTAGCGCTTTGACATGATGACGCTGAAGACGACGACTTCAAAACCATGGTACGATGGCTCTACGGTTTACAATGGGTGTCTAGGGGCGTTCCAAAGATAGTGACTTAGTGATGGGAGTCGTGATGGTGATCCACAAGGACAAGTTAATGATGGAGGTTTGCAAGTAGGATTTGCAACCGTGTCCTACCGTGGAGATAACCATGATGGAATAATGATTGAGTCCCTAGTTTGCGATTGTGCGATACGAGTTATCATATATTCAATGCAAACGAGTGATGGTAGGATTGTTTGATGGATGCTATGTTCGCCATGGTTGTTTATCACTCTAGGGTGTCACACGATGTAGGTATTTCAACTGTATACCTAGACACTGGACATTCTACTTCGATTATAGTACTCTTATATGGATTTGATGGTAGATTAGCATATATCGACTGTTATGTGCTGGTTCTTTGGATGCAGGGACATGTCAAGTATGGCTCTACGTACCCTATGTCCATATTTATTATATACTATTTTTATAGTATTTTTAAGATGATGTATCGCTCACACCAGACTGTTATCTTACTTAAGGTTTTATGCTTTGCTTCTTATTCCTTGGGTACTCTTAAATGAGTAAATTAGGGATAACTGGTCGAAATAGTGCATGGATCTGTACGGAGTACGAGTAGGAGGCTACGCTTTCATACGCACACACATATACATTCTCGGAGCTTGCTATCGCTTATATTCCACTCTGCAGTACTATGGAGCTATGTCAGTACTTGTATTATTAGAGATAATCATAGTGTTTATTATGGAGATTTTGGATGTTTAAACTCTTTATTTTATTTTTGTATAGTCTAGGAACATGATGCACACTGATATTCGTATTTATGGTTCATATGATTATATCACTGTCTCGCTTGTTTTACATCTATGTTGCTATATTATATTTTATATATGCACTGTGAGATGTTCTACAGGTTTTATGTTTGGATTTTTCTCTACTTTATATTTTTTGTCACCAACCTGCATCGGTGGGGGTACCTCCATAGAGCATCACATAAGTACATTAGGTACCAGAGATGTAGGGTGACCGTCACATCTCCCTTGGGCAATTCTTACAACTAAATTATCTTATTCATCTTACTAATAATATCGACGTGCTATTAGTTTAATTTTTTCCACATTATGGACCCTTTAAAATATAGGGTGTCACATCGCAACACAGATTAGATTCATCTCGAAGGAGACTGATAAGTACATGTCATTCTTTGATGCCCTCTAAATAGAAAAAGGAAAGTTCGTTTGGATGAAGGAATGTCAGGATGCTTTCTTGAATTTGTTAGAACATATGGAGAGACCACCAATTTTATCGAAACCTTGGAAGGAAAAGATCTATTTATTTACTTGGTAGTGTCCGCTCACGCACTAAATGTAGCCTTGTGCGTGAGGAGAGCAGAAACCAAAGGCCCATGTACTATATCAGCAAACGGTTTACTAGAGCTAAAAAGAATCATCCAAAACTAGAGAAGTTGGCATACTATTTGTTACAAGTGCTACATCAACCCGAGACTTTGGGAAGATTAATAAAGTGGAATATCAAGTTGAGTTAGTACGACATAACATATCGTCCATGGAAGGCAATTTGAGGATAGGTATTAGAAAATTTCTTTGTCGAATTCATTATGCAGAATGATTGAAAGGAAGAGGAATGGGTTTGGCTTTCTCAATGGAAGTTTTATGTAGATGGAGCATCTAATGAGTATGATTTTGGGTAGGAGTAGTTCTCATGACCCTGGAAGGATGGAGGATATACTTTGAGACTAGAGTTCCCGGAAATAAACAATGAAGTCGAATACGAAGCGCTGATTGTAGGACCTAAAATAGCAAAGGAACCAAGAGTCAAGACATTGTGTATATCCAACGCCTCTCAATTGGTAGTCTTCCCAGTAAAGAAGGAATTTCAAGCTAAGGAAGCGAGTCTTGCCCATTACCCGATGAAGGTTTTGGAATTCATGGAAGATATCAAACATTACATAATAATGCACATCCCTAAGGAAGAAAATATAAAAGCTGATTCACTAGCCAAGCTAGCCAGCTCTGGGGATGCATAGTTTCACTACAAGAAAACCAATTTTTAGTTGCATATATTGGCAGCGTTTGTAACTAAATGCCACTATAGATACTTGGGTTTTTTTTTATTATGCGGAAAATGCAACGATTATTATTTGGTTAACCCGCCAAAACTTTTCGCCAAAAATTTCTATGTCCCTACCAGCCAAAACTTTCTAACTCCCTCTTCTCTCAAACTTTCTATGTCTCAAATTGTCTTATTCTCGTTATACTTCTTTCAAAACTACAAATCTATATTCCAATTAAAACCCTAGATCCATAACTAAAAAATTCATCTCTTTTCGCCTGCAATCACATCACACAAATCACCGATGTCGCTCAGCTCTAGTGTAGCCTATCACCAAGTCTCCAATGAGTCTCGCTCTCGCATCTACGTAGTTGAAACTTATTTAGTTAGAAAGCTAAAGTAGCCGATTTTATTCAAATTGAAAAGGTAATGCTTTTAATTATTAATTTTTGTTTAAATTCAGGCTAAAGCATTAATAGTGTGACATGAGTACTGGGTAGGAATCTTGTTGTGGTGCATGGGAAGAGTATGATTATTGAGTTTAATCTTTATTTTGTACATGCATGGTTGTAACGGTTATGGTTGAGATTTAATTTAGATTATTGTTCCATTCAGGCTGATGAAAAGAGTTTCCACTCTGCATCTGTGCTTGAATCATTTTTTGTAATGTCAGTATCTGTTCATTATGCAATATAGCTAACGAGTACTATTTTCATATGATTAGTGATTAAATGATGAACTAATGCAGTAAGTATTATATTTTATCCACTATCTTTTTGAAACTTTGTAGAATTTGGTTAGTTCTATTGAAGCAAAGATTAATTAAATAGAGAAGTAATATGAAGAAATAGCTAGAGTCAATGAAGTAAGGTTGAAGAAAGCTTTAGAGGCCGAATCAAAGATATCCAAGCTAAATGATTCTTTTTGAAGGTTGAAGAATGCAGGTTTGCTTTCATAGTTTGTTGTATGTAATATTTTTAGTGATTTTTAGAACGACAAAAAAAAATTATGTAGATATTTGTTACTTGAATTGTAAATCCAAAATATGGTTTGTGCTCAAGCATTATAGAAATACACTATTTAATTTGCAAAGATAGAAAGAAATTAATCAAAATATTACATGACTCAATTCAAATTGAAACTACAAGCTGTTATATGGAAAGTAAAAAATTGCCATAGGGAAAAATAATAACAAACTTAGTCTGATGGTGACAGTAGCAAAATTTTGAACATACCAACCAATGCTTAAGAAAATCCCTTGTATGAATTATCCTAGTTATATATAAAGTATTAAAGTTGCAACCTTTTAGATATCTTGAACACTTTCATACTCACTTTCATAGCTTTTCATTATGACCATACTTTTTGTTGGTAATTGCTAGAGGTTAGCTAAACTTTTTATATCTAGTCGATTTTTTATTGATGGCACTGCCTTATTATTTCGTTTTAACCACCTTATTTTCTTTAGTAGACATCATGGTTCCTCCTCACTAGCACCCAACCTAGGAGAAAAAAGAAAAAAAGGTAGAATGAAATGATAAGAGAAATAAAGGAATAAAGGAGTTTGGGTTATAACAAAACTATATCATATCTCTATCTTTTCTCTTTCTTTAGCATTCTCTACCCAGAAAATAGGAAACATGCAATAGTATTAGTCAATAATAAAGATTAAACATGAAAAACAATAGCTACTTGCAACTTCATATATACAAACATTTCATGTGCATAATTAATGTAAACTAAAAGATGAAAGAAAGAAAATAAGGATATAGACATGTACTTAAAGAAAGAAGCACAAACAACGGTATGAACATATAAAAGAGAGCTAGGAAAGGGTCCTAGATGAAACTGACATACTTATAGTATTATTTTTAAAATTTTGAGGTTGACCATGGCATATCAAGAGAAAATTAATTATGGGAAATTAAGAGAGAGATGTCAGCAAGATGAAGTAGACTGACTGATCTGTATATAGAAATAGATAATTGGTAGCAACTGCTAGAATGTGTATATCGTACTTAGAGTCCACAAAAAGATTAAAATTTTCGATATAGTCACTTAATAATCATGCACATTTCAGTATATTTAGATATTAAAATTAAAATCCTCTTACAGCATGTATACAATATAAGTCCAATGAATAGTTAAAAACTTTCATGGCTTCTCTCCCTTCTGATCGTTCCTTACCATCCCTCTCCACTCTCCATACCTTAACTTCCTATACACCTCCCATACCTGTCCCTTCTGTACTCACCACTGCTACCACCTCTATTGCCAATCACGTCTCCTTACCCACCGTACCACCTGATCCTTCAACTCCGCCTGGCCATCCTCCTACCCATCTTCCTGCTTCTCCTCCACTTTGCTCCATCCCTCAAACCACCTCCTGGTCATCTCTCTTCAAAACTCTACCACGTAATGCAGGGAAATACACCCTTACTAACTTCGACCTTAACTATGTTGACTCTCCTCTTTCTCTCCTGACATAGTCAAACAAGATGGCACACGATTTTGGGAAAAACACCTTGTGGGATTCTTCCTCGATGGGAACTTATCATACTCTGCCGTCATCCAACATGTTAAACGAGTTTCGAAGCTCAATGGTACAGTCATAGTCAAAACTGATTCACAATATTTCTTTGTTGAGTTTAGTGATGATGAGGATAGAGATAAATTTTTTAAAGCTAATCCTCTATTCATAAGAGGAAAAATGTTTATTGTCACTGTTTGGCAACCATCCCACTACAATATGCGATCGATTGTTAAATGTGTTCCAGTTTGGGTACATTTTTATAATATACCCTTAATCACATGGTTGCTGGTTGGTATAAACTGGCTTGCCTGTCATCTCGGCAAGTTAATATGCATGAATGAAGCAACTGAGAAAATGAGCAGATTTGAGCATGCTAAATGTCTCAATGAAATCAAACCTGACAGGGAGCTACCTGAATATTTGAAGATTGGAAAAAAAATATGATTATGTGAATGTAAAATTTACATATGACTGGAAACCTCTGATTTGCACTAAAAGCAAATGTTTTGGACACACCACAATGGAATGTGTTATAGCTATGACAAAAAATGAAGGAGGAAAGTAGAATAGAATCAACAGAACTGAAGTTGAAATAATGAGCAAAAGCACTGTTCCAGAAGTTAAAAATAAAGAACAAAATCAGTAGAAAACAAAGAAAGGCAAAACAAAACTTCAGAGATACAAAAATAAGGCAACCTGGAATGTTATGATGGACAACACTTCAAGTGATAATGCTTTCTACCAAACCGCAGCTTTAATACTTGGACCACACCCATGCCACTTAAATGAACAAGTTAATGGACCTGAATGTGTATTATCTACACACAAAACCAATGAAGCACAAGTGCATGGAAATACAAATCCTTTGGAAACAAGCAATGAGACATTCGCATGTACACCTGATACAACATGCACACTTCCATCCACTAACCAACCACAAAAACCATCTTCTCTCCACGCATCCAAAGCTGTCCTCAATCCGACGACTATAATTCCAACCAATCATATTAAACCACACACAAACTCCTTCCAACCTTTAACTTCTATTACTTCTACCATTTATCAATTATCTGATCCACCAGACCTATTATCCCGCCTTTTGGCAAGGCAGCGATACCAATAAATTTGACTGATTATAGTTGTTTACCTGTTTCAGAAAACAGGTATACTCAAGGCTATGAATGAAATACGACCGACCGGAACCCGAGCCCCAATCCGAGTGCAATTAGTATGGAATGATTTACAAAGCTCCAGGAAGTCATATTTCAAATTTCAAGTCAATTGGAGTTCGTATGCTCAAGTTATAAGCAAAACAAGCACTCATGTACTCCATCTAGGATCGATGCTAGAAACTGTTCAAATTAGCAAGGATCGATCAATATCTCAAAATCTACAAAGCCAATCAACTTCAAACTTTCAAAAAGTCAATAAAATAGTGTAGGAAGCCCACCCACAAAATTACAAGTCAAAACAATGAAGTTAAGAAATCGTTCGTATCCATCATTTTCGTATCAATCTGATGGATACGAAAATGTTGCCTTTTGACACGAAACAGGGTGATCCAAATGACTCCAAACTTTGAGGACATGCTTAGAATACTCTAAGAAACTTGCATAATCGATCTCAAGCCAAAATTCAACAGAAAAATATTTTCCATATCGATAATTTTCGTATCGATCATATGGATACGAAAAACGCCCATCTCATTGAGGATCGATAGCTAAACTCACTGGATTGATCTCAAACTTTCACACAATGTTCCTAAGCTTTTGGGGACCCACTCCAGTAAGTTTCATCATCATATTCATATGACACATGCTCCTATTGATACGGAATTGTATGGATCGATACGAGGGCCTCAACTACTCCATAATTGCAATCTTGATCGATCAATAACTCCTCAACCACAACTCCAAATGCAATGAGATTTTCACAGCAAGTTACATAACACTTCAGAAGCCTCCATGATCGATTATGGCTTGATTGGAGCATTTCTTGATCGATACAAAATGCTACGGGCCGATCAAGGACCGATCCCAAACGACCCCAGATCGATCATGCGGGCCCACCTGGGCTTGAGAAAGAGTATTTCGAGATCCAAGACAGATATTTCAAGATCCACACCTATAAATAGCACCTCCATTGCAACTAAAAAAGACTTTTGGCTCGGGACTCTACATGCTGCTACTTTTATTTCTGATTTAACTGTAATCAATCATTGCTATTACAAGCATTGTACTGGAATAAAAAAGCAATGAATGATTGATCTTCAAAGTGGACGTAGGCAAAACAGCACCGAACAACTATAAACCTTGTGTTTCTTATTGTTCATCTATTTGCTAAGTGTGATTGCTATATTATCCTCATTTTAATTTTACTTTCTTCGTTTATTTCTCTACAATCACACTCAACGGGGTTTGTGACCATTTTTGGTGCAAACAAGACCCTCCACCTGTTCAAACCACCATCATTCCACCTTCTCCTATCACCTCTGAACCAACCAGCCCTCCCCTCTCAATCAACACATCCCCTTATCTTGACCTTCAACTACCTGAACTTGTTACTTCTGCTCAGCTTCAACATAACATTAAACCAAACCCTCCTCCACCACCACCACTTCTTCTTCAAAAATCCATATATAGTAAATCCCACAACACTTTTGGAAAACACTTCTACTAGCAATACCGAACAAAATCCTGAAGCGAGTAAAAAGAAGAAGAGCAAGAAGAAAAAGAAAAAAATAGATTACCTGGATGAATTAGATTTGATGTTGGTAATGACATTAACATTAGCTCCCTTCTTAAAGAAAGTGAGATCATTGCTGACCATGTTAGCAACATCAATGCCAGAGAAACAAGGCTCAGTGCATCTGGCAAACAAAAGAAAAAATATTGTTAATCATGATACATAAGATTGCATCATGGAATGTTAGAGGTGCACACTTGAAAAGCAAGCAAAGTGAAATTTAAAACCTCATTCACACTAACTCACTTGAAATGATTGCTATCCTTGAAAAAAAATTAAATAAAGAGCTTTCTGTCAAAGCTTTATCCTACATTGCTGCTACATGGAAAAGTGTTGATAATCTCCACTTTTCTCCATATGGTAGAATCCTTATTCTCTTCAATCCCTTGGTCTTTACTGTTTCTCTCCTTTCTGCTTCCTCTTGATATATTTACCTACACTGCCTTCACATTCAGTCCAATACCTCTTTTCATCTTACTTTTGTTTATGCCTTTAACCATAAAAATTCCAGACAGTCTCTTCATGTTATCCTTCCACAATTCTCCTCTACCAATATCCATTGGTTGTGTTTGGGGATTTCAACTATATGTATAGTGCAAACCACAAACATGGGGGTAACTCCTTATCCCTGAATGACATCTCCCCCCCTTAATCAAATCTTACAACTCTCCTCCTTGTTTGAAACTCCTTCCTTTGAATCTCATTTCACATGGAACAATAAAAGCAAAATTGGTAAAAAGAACTTTTTGCAAAATTGACCTTTTCTTCCATAACATTGCAGCAATAGACCTTTGGCCTAACCTTGTAACAAACATTCCTCCCTTTGGCATTTCTGACCACTCCCCACTCATTCTCACCTAAAGAGAGAGAATACATGAAAGACATCCTCCTTTTAAATTTTTTAATACTTGGACTGATAACCCTGAATTTATCGGCATTATTTTGCAGGGATGGGATTTTCCTGTTTATGGTAATCCTATGTACAAGCTTCAAGCAAGACTAAAGAATACTAAGCATGCAATCAAAACCTGGGCTAAGAAAACATATGGATGTAGAAATAAGAGAACTGATCAAATTAGAACCAAACTTGAACGTGTTCAAAAGGAAATGCTTTCTAATCTTGATGATGTCAATCTCTCCTTGCTTGAACACTCAATCTGTGATGAATTCAACAAAGCAATTATTGAAGAAAACAACATGATCAAGTTGGTGTGGATTTTTATCTTCTTGGTGACAAAAATACTGCCTTCTTCCATAACTCTTTGAAGATCAAAAATGCAAAAAGCAAAGTATATGTCATTACTGACATGCATGGAATCATACACACTGAGCAGCAAAAAATAAATAACTCTTTTCTTCAGTACTTTAATGACATTTTTAACTCCCCCATTCATGAAGGTTTAAACCTCTCTCTCATTCAAAGCACTCCCCTGCCTAATATCACTCCTGAAGAACGAATTTCCTTGATCACGTATGTAAGTGATGATGCAATTAAAGATGCTGTTTTTAGTCTAAAAGCAACAAGTACAGGTGGACTAGATGGATTTAATGCTCATTTCTACCATAAATGTTGGAATATTGTCAATGATGTGTTCTGCAAGGCAATACAACATTTTTTCAAAACAAACATCTTGTTGGGTGGTGTCAATGCTACCCTCCTTGCTCTCATACCCAAAACTACAACTCCTGATCATGTCTTTCATTTTTGGCCTATACCTTGTTGCACTGTCATTTACAAAACTATCACAAAAATACTTGCTGTTAGAATAAAGCCAATTCTTATGAGAATAATTTCTCCTAATTAAACTACCTTCCTTCCTCAAAGAAGAATCACTGATAATATCTTGCTTTCCCATGAATTAATCAAGGGCTATAACTCAAAGTACATATCCCCCAAATGTATGATGAAACTTGACATACAAAAGGCCTTTGACACCTTAAATTGGAACTCCATGGTTGCTATTTTAATTCAAATGAAGTTCCTACCCCTTACATTGCATGGATATATTCTTGTATCTCTACTGCCAAATTCACTATCTTACTCAATGGGCAATCCTTTGGCTTTTTCAGCTCTAGCCATGGAGTAAGACAGGGAGACCCGATATCCTCTTATCTCTTCATCATTGTGATGGAATATTTTAACCAGCTGATTCTCCAAAGAGTCCATGATAAATCCATTAAACTACATCCTAAATGTAAAATGCCCACAGTAGTGTCTCTTATGTTTGCTGATGACTTGATTATCTTCTCCAAACCTGACCAGAGGTCCATTATTTCTATCAAGACCAGTTTACATGTGCTCAAATGTGCAACTGGTCTAGCAATAAATCATGATAAATCCCATATATTAATTGGTGAGCTATCAGAATTTGACTCCCATCTCATAACCCAGCTATCTGAATTGCAATATATGCCACCAAACTCTGTATACTTAGGTATACCCCTCTCCACAATAAAACTCTCAACCATCCAATGCTTGCCATTATTTGAGTCTATCATGAATAAACTTAATAGATGGCCTACTCAGCTCCTCTAGCAAGCTAGTCGTCTAACTATCATAAGCTCAATTGCAGTTGCCATGGTGTCTTACATCTCCAGAACCTTCATTCTTCCTAGGAAACTCACATCCATGTTAAATAAGGCTTTCAATCATTTCTTTTGGCATGGTGATTGATTTTCCAAAAAACCTATTCCCTATGGTTTTCACAAAATTAACAAGCCAGAATATGCTGGTGGTCTGGGTATTCTTAATCTGACACTGTGGAACAAAGCAGCAGCATCCAAACACTTGAACAACCTATTACTACCAGATCACACCTTGTTGGGAGCTTGGACGATGAATCATCGGATTAAAAACCGTAATTTTTGGACCATGGACAGGAACAACACTTCCAGTTGGTTTTTTAGCACATTGCTCAAACTCAGGGATGATTTTCTGCCTATGATTAGGTACAAAATTACTCCTCAGGGCAATCATAAATTCTGGCACACTCCTTGCGCTAAAGCTGGTATTATCCTTAATAATCTTCTCTCATATGGTCAGAAAGCTAGCACTGGCATCCCTGATAATGCTCTGGCAAGGAATTATGTTCACAATGGAAATGTCAGTTTTCCATTTAATACCAATCAGGATATCAGAAACTTATGGTCTCTTTTAGCTGATGACCAACACATCAACTTTGATGCTGATGTTGCTTGGGGGACTTCCCTTAAACCTCACACCATAGAAAACATGTATAAGTACCTTATCAAGAACAAACACCCTAACATTGACCCTTGGCATAAGCGCATATGGAATCGTATAGGGAGTCATAAGGCAACTTCTCATATGGAAAGTTATTCACGATGCATGCCTCAAAAAGCAAAAGCTGGTCAACCGTGGTCTCCTGATTGATGCTAATTGCAACTTTTGCAATGCAAATCTTGAAACGAGAGATCACCTTTTCTTTGAATGTTCCTTCTTACTGAAACTGTGGCAGAGAATCCTAGCCTATAGTGGTTATGTTACTAGAACCAGTTCTTTTGTTCCTCAATGGCACTGGATATTCATGAACTCTAGATGGAAAACTAATAAAAATCGTATGCTTCTTCTCATTTTAAGAAAAACCCTTCTACATATCTGGCATGAAAGGAATCAGAGACTTTTTGAGCACAAATCCTTTACTGAGGAGCAGCTTTTCCATGTTGTTGTGAATGACATACGAAGCTCTGTTTCCATGTTGAGAACAAATAATGCACTCAATCCTAGCCATCCATGGTGATTGTGTTCAATATTTATGTTATGTTTTTTTAATTTTCTTTGCCGTTTTACCATTTAGTGTTCCTATTTGGTGTTTGTATGTTTCTTCAATTCTCTTTCTATTCAATAAAGTGGTAGGGGACTACTCAATCCCGCTTAAACTCCAAAAAAAATATGTTTAATTATTGTTCCTTCGATTTTAAAGTTAGTGAGAATAGTTTTTTGTAAAATGTAAAACATCATGATTTCGTGAAATATACGCAGAAAAAGAGACCATTTGGTATACAATGTTCATTAAAAAAATGTGTTTGATTGAAACACAAATTACATACTCATTATGCTCGGGCTCAACCAGAACGAGCTCCGGTACAACCATCTTGCACTGTTGCCCGAGCGATAGTGATTCTATACACTACTGCCGCAGACCGCAGTGTTACACTACACTACTTCCCTCAACTGCATTGTTTTATACACTTATACACTGCTTCCTAAGGGCAGTAGTGTTCATGGTTACACTGCTGCCTAGACAGTAGTGTGGTGTGCACTGCTATCTTTACACTACTGCCTAGTGCAACAGTGTACACTTTTACACTGCTGCCACTAAGCAGCAGTGTACACATTGCAAACAAGAAGCAGTGTGGTATACACTGCTACCTGGTAGCAGCAATGTACACTTTTACACTACTGCCACCAGGCATCAGTGTACACATTGCTACCACGGCAGCAGTGTGAAGTACATTGCTGCCTAGTGGCAGTAGTGTATGCACTATTGTGTACAGCAGTGCATATATTTATGCATTGCTGTCCACAGTAGTGTTCCCTTTGTTTCAGACTCTGTCCGAGGAGGCACCAAGGTCGGGGCGAGATTAAGGTCATCTGATTTCATCTGGATAATGCCCGTTGTATTTTTCTTATTATATATATATATATATATATTTCTGTTATGTGCATACATATTCATGGCAACTGGGCACCAATCAAGGAATTGCTCCTACTAATGAAAACAATTGAAGTGCTAGTATCAGTTCAAATGCAAGTAAACAGTTGTTAACAAGTTGACTACCTATACTATAAGTCCTCCTTTTATTTCATCAACAATGACTACTGCATTGAAATCTCCGATTGCAACCCACAGTTTTATGACTTTTTCACAGTATCCACTGACTTGTCTTATGTTTAGTCTAATGGACTGCCAATTTTTAGCATAAACAAAGGTAATATTGATTGAGAGGCCTCAGAAATTATTGGGAGGTATTGTTATTTTTTATCTATGTCATTGAATTTGTCTTTAAACCATACAAAATTATCCTAGATAATTAAGACTCTACCACTAGTGGTAGCACTATCATAATTATTGTGTAAAAATCCCTAGTTCTTACCTACCACATTTCTGCTCAATACTTTTAACTAGAAAACTTGTTCTCTAGAATACCCACTATAGTAGGATTATATTTGTTTTCCAATTTGAATAAATCTAACTGCCTATTATCCGAGTTCAACCATCATTTAATAGCATACCATTTATTATCCAATAATAAATACTCATCTTATCACTTATCAGTAGTGGTAATTCAAGGTCTTGCATTTTCTTTTTCAGATGTCAAAAATCTACAAGTTGTTTTTGAACACTAAATACGAATCCAAGTTTTTCTTCTGCAAAATTTGATGAAATGTCACACGAAACATCAATGTAACACTATATTTATCATAATTACATTTTAATTAATATATTATCACAATAAAGAACTGATGTCAATATTCACAGAGTATGAATGTCTTTCACATTGGTGCCATTCAACCAAACAACTAGTTTGTTCTTTTTTTCAGTTCTGATGGCACAAATTTGCGCAACAATCAGTTTCTAACTATGGATCTGGATTTCTAGCTGGTACAAACATGGCAGGTTCATGTCAATAAACACATTCTTCTTTTATTATGTTAGTTCTTGAACATTTTTATAATTTTCACAACTCTTCATAAAATACCTTAACATATTTTATAGAACCAAACCTTACTAACATTTCCAAACTTCCATTATAGGATCCCACCTTATAAATTTTAATGTGTTATCTTACAGCAGTTTTTCTTTTGGCAGTTAGTTTGTGCAACTTATTCATGTAATTTTTAATGTGTTTTATTCATAAATTAATAAGGTATTTACTGCTTGTTCTTATTACTGACTTTTAAAACCGTGAAGCAACCAATAGCAAAACACATAATAGAAAATCATATTCTGCTTAGTTATGAAAAGAAAAGAGCAAAGACTGCTAACAAATCAATATTGGAATGAAAAGATTAGAATGGAGTGGAAAATCATTAACAACTATGTACTATACATTATACTCTATACCAAAAATGTTAAATATTACATCGAATACATCAACAAAAATAATAGTTTATAAATAATAATAATATACCTAATTTAACAAAGTTTGATAAATAATAATGATGATGATGATGAATTAACTAAGTTTATAATAATAATAATATAATTAAGTTAACTAAGTTTTAATAATAATAATAATAATAATAATAAATTAACTAAGTTAACCAAGTTAATAAAAATTAACTATGTTTCATTCAAATTAAACAAGTTTTAGTAAATTAACTAAGTTTAAGTTCACTAAATTTTATAAATAATAATAATATAACTAATTTAACAAAGTTTTATAAGTAATAATGGTGATGGTTATGATGAATTAACTAAGTTTATAAAAACTAACTAAGTTTATAATAATAATAATAATAATAATATAATTAAGTTAACTGAGTTTTAATAATAGTAGTAGTAGTAGTAAATTAACTAAGTTAACCAAGTTAATAAAAATTAACTAAGGTTTTTTAAAATTAAACAAGTTTTATAAAATTAACTAAGTTTAAGCTAACTAAAATTTATAAATAATAATAAAACTAATTTAACAAAGTTTTATAAATAATAATAACTAAGATGATGATGAATTAACTAAGTTTATAAAAATTAAAATTAACTAAGTTTTGTTAAAATTAAACAAGTTTTATAAAATTAGCTAAGTTTAAGTTAACTAAATTTTATAAATAATAATAATATAACTATTTTTATATAAACTGTAAGATTTAACATATTTATTTCATTTCGTTTATAACTTTGACTATTATATGACATTATTTATAGTATGATATACTTGTACAATGTTGTAGATGTTTGATATCAGATTTTAAGTCCTATGAATTAACATAATTGTTTGACTATATATTATGCTTTCACTTGTGCAGGCATTGGACTTTCAAAGAGAGCAAGGTTGGACTTTTATGGTGCTAGCTTTCATTTGTGCATGCAATAAAGAATTATGGATAATCAAGCGTTTTGTTAGTACTAGTTAGGTATAACATTTTATTAGTCCTAGGTGTGTAAATTTGTATATGAATGGTTATTGTATGCGAGGTTGGTCATTTTGTCGAAAAACTATTGTATTGGAATGATTATGGATATTTTATTTGATTATATGGTTAATATTTTTTTTAATTGTTTGGATATGATAATTATGTGAGTAATTGTTGTTGATATAATAGAAACAAAATAGACCTTTAACAGGGAACAATAGCATGAAAAAATGCTGCAAAATAATCAACAGCTTTTAGTAGCATTTCAAAAACGCTAAATACATACAATGGCGTTGAGTAAACACAACCGTAGAGTAAGGGTAAAGTTGGAAACTTTATTAGTAGCGTCAAAATGCTTTTTAATGGCGTTTCTAAAATGCTACAAAAAGATTTATGGTTGCGTTTGAGAAACGCTGCAATAAAAGGATTTATAGTGGTGTTGAAATAAATGCAACTGAAAATCATGGATTTTTAGTTGCGGGTTTTATCGCGGCATTCATTAAAATGCTATCGTAAGTTTTGGTTGCGTTTTTTGTGCGACACCAAAAATATTTTTTCCTGTAGTGCTTCTAGGCATTGTTCCACTTGAGACTTTGACGGTTCCAATCATAGACAAGATAGATGTTGATTGGATCTTGGATATTGAGGAAGAGAAGCAACCGTGGATGATACTGATTAAAGCATATTTGCTAAAAGGGATTCCCTTGAATGAGAGAAATGAATGACGGAAGTGATCAACTTTGTTATAAAGAACATTTTGTGTAGATACGGAGTTCCACAGAAGATAATCACTGATAATGGAACTTAATTTAAGAGTGCTAAGTTCAAAGAGTTTTATGCTTGATGTTGAATTAAGAAGAGCTTCTCAACAATGGCACATCTACATGTGAATTTATAGGTGGATGCGGTGAACTAGATCATCAAATTCATCATCAAGAAGAGATTAAAGAGGGCCAATGGAAACTAGTTTTATGAGGTGCCACTTGCATTATGGACTTATAGGACAACCCACAAGTCCATGACTAGCCATACTCCATTCTCTTTGGCCTACGGAATTGAGGCCATGATACCGATCGATCCGAAGTCCCTTGCCACCGAAGACTGCATTATGATCTCAAGATGAACGAGGAACTCTTGCTTGAGTCCCTCGACTTGGTTAAAGAAAAATGAAAATAGACTGATCTAAGGGTAATTGCTCACCAGATAAGAGTATAAAAACAGTTCAATGCCAAGGTTAGAAACTGTACTTTTGAGATACGAGACCTTATTTTAAAATGGGTCTTTTCCGAGTATCGGGGCACTTGGCCCGAATTGGGATGGTCCCTATGTGATTGAACAAAAGCTTGGAGATGGAACTTTATAGCTATCGACTGTTGAAGGGGTACCAATTCTACGAGCATGGAATAACGAGCACTTACGATGCTATTTCACTTAGATTTGTTTTGTGCAAATAATATGTCTCGTCGCTTAGGAATTGATGTAATAAGGCAAAGTCTTCCATTCCTTCATTCATAAATAAATTTGGCATTTAGAATCAATGGAAATGTATTCTTAAAAGTTTGACTTTGTGATGCATGACCAGCAACAAAATTAGACATTTTGTGTTTTAAAAAAGGAATATCTAGGTACCAAGGGATAGGTACCGATGAACTCCTTCAATCCATGATCAGTTCATTAAAGTATAATCATACTAGGGTCGATCGAATGATTCTCCCTTACACATCTAATCTTTTACCAGCCAGAGATAGGAAAGATCAAGGATTGATGCCCGGAGATAGACATCTAAGACATTGAATCCTAGAGATAGGAACCAGTGTAGAATTGAATCTGTTTGCAGGTGCAACCTCGTTTATGATCCAATGCAATAAGTTCGACTGATGATAAATAAGATCGGTTGATGAAGTATCTTTGATTATTGCTCAGAGATAGTCAAAATCAAGAATGGATGCCTCGAGATTGGCATCCGAACCGATCCCCAAAGTCAAGAGTTGGCATAGAATTAAGACTTTTGCAAATGCAACTCTGTTTACGGCTGAATACGATATTTCCAACTGAAGATAAAGGGAGTTGGCCAAAGAAATACAGTTTTTTTAACCAAATAAAAAACATTTTAGCTCATTATAAATAAAGCCAACTAGTGAAACAACACTGAGCAAACGTAGAAGTTTATTTATACGTATAGAGTATAGTAAATAATGGCATCACATAGATCACAAGCACATGCATGAATAATATATAAGTAACTGAATTATACATAATTATATTATAAATATGTGCAAGTATTTAGGCAATAGAAATAAAAGATGCAGTAACGTAAATAGGAAAAAGGTCAGACATAAAAAAATCATTTATTTACATCATTTTAAGTACAATGTTGCAGGGGACACTCCCATGGCCTATGTACATGATAAAGACAAAGAGAATGAAACCCAAAAAGACGAGATGTCAACTGAAAGCAGTAACAACTAGCTACTTCTACATCCCTTGCTTGCCTCCCTCCCTTCATATGCTGCTTATCGAGATGTTTCTTCTAGGCTTTCTTCTCCTCCTCCTTCTCCGAGGTGCTCTTCTCTTAGTAGGAAGTCTCTTCATCGGTAGTCCAGTAGATGGGCTCCTCGGGTTTGTCACGAGCACTAAGAGGGATTTTAGAAGCTACGGGAACGGAGCGGAAGGCAGCTTGCCATGATATGTAAGAGGCTAAATATAAATTATTAAGCTGGGTAGGGACATTGATGCCAGAGGCGAGGGCATCTCCAGGCCCAGTTCGACTTTGACCTTGACCTTGGAAATGTCAAACACTAATCTCTCCACCATAGAAGTAGATCTAGGCCCTTTTCATTGATTATAGCCATGTCTTCGTTGACGGATACTTCAGCATGCTCAAGGCATTATAGTACCCTATCTTCTCAGAGTTAGTACCGGGGCCAATGCTAGAGGGGAGAGATTTAGGAATGGACATTGTAGTGATGGTGGAAAACATAGTTGTGATAGCGTTAAGACCTAAAGCATGATGGTTAGTGGCGGAGGAGGCAGTGTACGCAGTTGACCTGTAAGATTACAGACATAAAGGTAGAGATTAGAAGTATCCTCGGACGAGAATTGAAGTTTCTCAAAGACCAGTGAGACAAAAGATATACCTTGAGCAGGCAAAGATTCTTTTATAAGGGACTTAGCGATTTCCCCTTCCTTCAGAGTTTTTGAAGATGTCGGCAGAGTAGGAGGACTTGCTGGAGTATTGAAGGCTGATGCATCGAGATTGTAAGCCCTAGAAGTGATAGTATCAGGAGCTGCAGATACAGATGTTTCAGTTATAGCAACCTCTAGAGTAGTTGCCACAGAAGCGATGATATCCACTAAAGACTCTTTTTGAGCTAGAGTGGAGTCATCAACATGATCTAGAGAGCTAGGATTAATGGAAGGTTCATTAGGCACATTTTCTTCAACTGTAGCCCATGTTGCCATGATATTCTTACCTTCTTCCAGGGCTACTAAATTCTCTTCATCCAAAAACTTGCTCTTCGGTGTCTCTTTGTCAACATCATTACTAGAGTCTATGATCCTTTTCAGAATTTCATCCTAGGCTTAGTTAGTGTCTTAGAGTAACCATCTCCGAGGCACTTAAGATTCTTCATTTCTATAATGTTTTCAAAGAACCTAAAGGAGGGTGGCTTCCATTTGTTCCTCATCCGAGCTACCTTGGCCTTAAGGTCTACATTTTCCTTTGCTGCAATGGCCAGGTTGATTTTTAAATCAATAAACTCAGCCTGAGCCTGCTCTCTTGATTTTTTTCACCCTTTAGGTCAGCTTTGAGTTTTTCAACCTTGGGCTGGAGTGTTGCTTTCTTGGATTCTTTTGCCTGAATGTCCTTCTTAAGATTTATGTCAACGACATGGGCATTCCTTTGCTATTCATTAAGAACTAGGATCTTAAACATGTGAGCCTTAGCTAACTCAGTCTACCTTTGTTGGGAGTCCTTAGCAGATTTAGCTTTTCATCCCTTTCCTTCTTGAATTTAACAAACACCTTTTTATTGTCCTCGTGAATGTGGTTATGATCGGCTCTCTCTATGTCAAAGCTTCGAATTATCAACTGATTAGCACGATTGACATTAGGTAGGCCCTTACCCAATCTTTTCCATTAAGACAGCTGCTCCACGACCTTCTAATTCTTGTTAATGCCTTCATTCATGTAGCTTCGTGGGAAGTCTTTGACATTACAATCAAACATCACCCCTTCTAGACAGAACCCTGAGAGGGCTACCTGCATCTTTGAAATAGGTGTGATAGATTGGCCTTCCATGAGAGGTGGGTGGAGGAGGAACAACATGATGTGAAGTTATTTCTTTGCCAGCCCTATGAGATTGCTGAGAATGAGAAGGGCTGATTGATTTGGATGTATTGGGAGTTGCAATAGTGGCTGTAAGAGGTCGTGATGATGGAGGAAGTTCAAGGTCAGAGGATTGATAATGCTGGGAAGACTGAGAGTTTGAGTGTTCTTAATAGTGGGAATCGAAATCGTGCCCTTGGTGGTCGTGTGATTCCCTCTATTCGTCTCGGCGTCACTATCTTTCCTCGATATCATGCCATTCTCGATCCTTCCTCATTCATCTTTCATTCTCTGACTCATAGTATGAGCCGTGATGAGGAAGAGAGGCCCTAAGAGCTTGGGAATGATGTTGGTGTATGCCTGCATGAAGCTTTCCCATTCGGTTGCTTCTCCCTATTGAACCCGAAGAGAAGAAGGATAGCATCAAAATTGAATCACTGGATGAAGAACAGCTGTCAAGTGTTCATGCTCATGGTCCTAGAAGCGTGTGAAGTGTTGAGATGCCTTAAGCAGCCTACAGACCGTGTTTGAGGGGTCCTAAAGATGGGGTCTCATCACCCTTGGCGGTCTTTAGTATATCACCTGAAGTGAAGCTGATGTCGTAAAGGCTAGAGTTTAGTATGTCTTCAAAGTTTAGCCTATTTGTCGCTATATGTAGCGGAAATAAGATAGTAAATCACACAGTCGATTTTATTCTAGTTTAAACCTTCCGTCCTATGTCCAATTCCTAAGCACCTCTTAGGAATTTTACTATCAATATCCTCACTTCACCTGAAGGAACAGGTTTACAGACTTCGTCTGAACAACTGAACAAGACTTCAACACTTACTACCCGAGGACTCCATAACAGGACTTCAATCTTTTCTTTTACAAAGGATTAACTTGACTATATATTGTGTCTTCAATACATCGAGTAGTCACACTGGAGTACAACTTATATTTCCTTCGAAAATGATGCAGAATGATGCTTTTCTAATGAATATGGAGTTTAAGAATTTTGAAATCAATATGAAAGTAATTAGGAAGTATATTATTGAGTGATATTTTGATTCAGGGATGATTAGGGGTCGTTGTATGTGTTGTAGGGATGCTAAAATAGGGGTGCAATCTTTAAGATCCGCCATTGATGAAGAGAAGCAACTTCTTGAAAAAGAAGGGTTGAAAAGGTGCTTCAACTATTTGTTAGTAATGGTTATGTAAGCTTTGTAACACTCTTTAAACTTAAATGGTGTGTAGTGCGGTGGTAGAGGCATGCGCTTTATCTTAAGCCTCCTGGTGTGTCAATTTTTGCAGAAATTCACTCTAACTATTCTTCTCAAATGGTCATAAGAATTATCAGCTCATTTTGAGTTATAATGTTATGTAGCATAGTGGTAGAGATGCACCTTGCTTTCCCCGGGCATCTGAGTTCGAGTCTCGCCTTTCTCCCATTAATTTGTCCACTGCTCCTTTTGATTATTCCATAATTAAATAATACCGCTACCTACCTTTTCAACAAAAGCGGCTCTAGTGTAATTGGTAAATGGCTGCTTCCATCTTCAATCGCATCGGTTCGAATCACGGCCCATGTATTTTTCATTAATTTAATTATCTAATTTTCAATGAAATAATAAAATGTGCTAAGCTTTCCCTTTACATGAGGAGCTGTAGTATAGTTGGTGGAAGGTGCATGTCTTTGACACCCACATGGGTTGATTCCTGACATGGTTAGTTTTACCCAATTATTTTCTAGCTTGCATCACTTTTATCTTTTATACTGTTCAATACAGCTTGTATAAACTTTTCTTCCATGTTAGGTACTTAACCTGAAATTACTCAATAAACACATTTGCAGCATTATCCTATAGTTTTCATCATCAAAACACTAAAATCGTGTTTTTCAACATTCTCCCCATTTTTGATGGCGACAACCATACGACTTTCTAAAATAATATCATATTACTTCCCCTTAATAGTTGTTCCCCTAAAATTTATATACTTCCCCTATAAACATGCACATTTTTCTCCCCCTTTGTCATAAATAAAAAGGCTGAAAATCATCATAGGTTTTGGGTTATATTTGGTCAGTTTAGTCAAAATAATTTTCATCAAATACTCATAATTGACTTAAATAGCCCTGGTATTTTCTTGTTAATTTTTAAATGTTTGGTATAAGGAAATAATAATTTTAAATGTGTGCTATTATATATTTTAGTACAATCACATATAGGATTTTTTGAATATAAGTTCTACTTTGGAAGCTCTTTCCAAAAAAATCAGCAATTATTAGTCGATTCCCAAAATATTTTAAAAAATGGACATAATATTGGCCGATGTTAGGTATAAAAAATGATTTATACAATATTAAATATATATATATATCCTTTTTTTTAAAAGATGTTACTTTCAAAAGATATTTTTATTTTCCTTAAAGTAATTTTTTACACCCATTTAGCATAATGGAAAATTTTCTAAATATTTCTAGCACTTTTGGAAGCAATGCCTTATATAAAAAGAGTATCTAATTTCTTCTTTTTCAAAAATATTACTTTGTGATACTCTAAAATTAAAAATCCCAACCCCAAACTATTTATAAAAAAAAGAGTTAGATATACCTAATTTGCCGCAGTTCCATTATGCATAAATGCTTGTTCTCCATTATATGTACAGAACGTTTGCTATTCGAAATCCATCTCATCCTTTTGTCTTTCTTGGGTACTTGCAAAAAATAAAGTCTATATTTTGGTAATCACTTTTTATGTTTGGGTTCAAGGAGTTAGGTCGAAGGTAACCATACCCAAGAGGATTTGGTGGAACCTTTGAAAATAAATTTTAACTACTGTATCAAAATAATCATCAATTTATTTTTCTCTGTTTTTCCAATTAAAGGAACCCAAATACTTAGGTAACTATTAGTTATATTTCCTATTAATGATTTTGCATTCTAGAGATATTACAAGCATTGTTGGTTAGAGAAGTACTTGAATTTCTATAAAAATTGGATTTAGATTTGACGACCCACCTCCTCGACCCTCAGAAATTGACACCAATACATCCTCGGTATTCACGTGTCATAAATCCAAGTGCCGGAAAGGCAGATTATCATGGGGTAAAGAAATAAAGATAGAAGGTGGACAATAATAGAATCTCACATCGTATTAAACACATAATTATACATATGAGTATTCCATGCAATTACTCCAAATTGTTCCATCAAAGTTACGACAGGTACTAACCCAGCTAGGATAGTTATAACGACCTATCCTTACAGTGCTGGTAGATACTAATACATAATACAAACACAGTGGAAAGTGATATATGACTTCAACAAAAGACACAAAATGCTCCATGCTCCATTCTCTATTCCAAAATGCTCCAAGCTTACCTAACTAGTTGGCTGCCCAGGAAAATAGGGCACCTAGAGTTTAAGGGAAAAAGAAAATAAACTCCGGGTCAGTCATGGGACTGGTGTGAGAAACTCAAAATACGATGTTTGAAAACAAAAGGTATATCATAAGACCACACCGCACATAAACACGGAACGGGTTTTTTCCTTATGATAACCAAAACATTTGCTACACAGAATATGTGGATATTATTTTTAATGACATTCTTTTGAAAACACTTTTCAATTAAGTATACATAATCTTAGCCGAAATTGTTACATTATTAAATTCCAGCATACTAGGCTCTACAATCAAATCCGAAGGCACTTATTGGAGAATGGATTAACATACAATGACAAGGTAAGGGACTACCTTCCAACAGTACATCTCTAGAAAAATGCACCCGAGGCTCCAACCTCTACCAACACAGAACCGGCCTACCTTTACCATAGATAGTACCGAATATGTCATCACACCGGTCATTCCCGGCCTACCCGAGAGCTCTCTTTGCATACACCACGTTAATTTAAAACCCGACGTCATAGCGGGAATAAATATATCTAGAAAGGTGATGACTATACCCTAATGGGAGCTACCCACTTAGCTCTGCCGCATCTACCCTATTTTAGTCATTTCCGGGTGATGAGGCTTGAGGTAACGATTACCTTACTCATAACACATTTCACTTTGAATGCCACATTGCCATTGGACCAAAATCTGGTCGAATCCGGTTCTACCACGCGGATGGTTGCCATTGGACCAAAAAATCTGGTCAAATCAGGTTCTGCCATGCGGATGGTTGCAATTGGACCAAAATCTGGTCGAATCAGGTTCGGCCATGCGGATGGTTGCAATTGGACCAAAATCTGGTCGAATCATGTTATGCCATAGTTGGTAAGGAGGATTCCTATTGGACCAAAATGTGGTCGAATCAAATTAAGCCATCAAGATGTTTTCAATTGGATCAAAATGTGGTCGAATCAAATTAGGCCATCAAGATGTTTTCTATTGGACCAAAATGTGGTCGAATCTGGTTAGGCTGTAGGAAATGACTAAAGTACTCAGATTCTAATACAAGCATTAATGTGACGACCCAGATTTTTAACGGGTGTTAATTGGTAATTAACTAATTTAAAATATCGGAATATTAATTTTGGTGGGTCAAACAAATGAATTTCTGATAATTATAAATATCCGAATATATAAATTGGTTTGAAAACTATAATATATATATATATATTGAATTATAAAACCTCTGGATATGATAAGTCTTATAGGAAATGTGTGACATCCTGGAAATTTAGCAACATTATATTAATGAGTATTTAATCGGATTAATTAAATATTAACTAAAACAACTATATATATGTCTTTTAATGTAAATAAAATATACCTTATCAATATTTAAACATAGGTGAAAATAAAATATGGGTATAAAAATAAATATATTACCACTAGAAGTATGCAATCGATACAAGTATAAAACTAAATAATAAATAAGCAATTAAAGTGTTGATAGTTTAACTTTAGAAAGAAATAAGAATAAGTATTTATATTAGCAATAAATAATATTTCAAATAAAATCTATAGTTATGTAAACTATAACATAAACACTTAAGATAATACTAAAATATAATAATACTAAAATACAATAACTTTATAAAGCACGTAAGATACTTGGAAGCGTACCAGATAAGTAGAAATGAAATAAGACAAGTGTTGGGCGCATTCTCACCCAGAAGACCTTGAGACCAAGGAGAATAACTCATCCATCCAGGCTCGCCTAAGCCCATCCGGTGTTCTCGTCCTCCAAGGCCCATTCGGCAGGAACCCATTCGGCAGGAACCCATTCGGCAGTCTTAGGCAAACACCGAACCAATATTCTTCCATCCCACCGGACCAGCTGCCACCGGTCCAATATTCTTCCATCCCACCGGACCAACTGCCACCGGTCCAATCTCCTTCCATCCCACCGGACCAACTGCCACCGGTCCAATCTCCTTCCATCCCACCGGACCAACTGCCACCGGTCAAATCTCCTTCCATCCCACCGGACCAACTGCCACCGGTCCAACCTACTTCCAAACAACTACCGGTCCACTCTACGCTCCAACCAAGCAATGCCGAACCAAGATATACCAGGCCAGATCACATCAGCCCAGGCCCATCAGCGACTATACATATCCTGGACCCCTACCCCTAGCCTCACTCTATAAATAGAGGGGTAGGGGTACAGCAATGGGGACAAGTTTGAGAGCTCAAGCACGGAAGGAACTCTTCAAACAACTTTCTTTTACTTGTACCAAAGCTTTGTACTTGTAATCATAACAAAAGAAGAGAAATAACATATAAAGTGGACGTAGGCACATTCTGGCTGAACCACTATAAATTTGCGTGTCTTTTTATAGTTTAGCCCCTGTTTTTTACGTATTTGCATAAGTCGCTCAAATTACTAAGAATAACATAAGATCTACTAAATCATACAACTTTGAGGTGTTTGTCCATTTTTTGTGCAAACAATTTTGGTGCTTTCACCGAGAGCTAGAAGCTCGAAGCTTCAGCTTCATCTACTTAACAAGTTTTCCTAACAGCATCGTCCGCCACTTGGAAAACATGCCTCCCAAACAGAGAAAAGATGTTAACAAAGGAAAAAACATCGCATCCAGCAGTCTTCCAGATCCAGCTGTCACGAATCAAGTAAATCGTCCTCCTCCAGCAACGGTAACAAATGAAGGACAGGCTAACCCAACCACTCCTGCCACAGAACAGCCTGCAGCAATTACTAGGGCAGATTTGGACAGAGTTGTTGTTGAAGTAACTAACCGCTTCACGTCCCAGCAGGAAGCCTTGGTGGACCATCTCATGTCACGCTTGAGGGACGCTGAAGAATCCAACCGCAACACTGAATCATGGGGCGAGTCCCAGTCTGGAGGATCTCAGAGACAGCAAAGATCTTCCTTCTTCGAAGGAGCTAACGGCAGAAGTAGCCGTGGTAGGAGCCGAGACCGAGCACAGCCCGAAGTTAGGCCTGAGGAAACGTTTGGTACCGAACCCAACGGGGAAGGTACCGGGCGAAGGTCAACTGTAGCTGAGCCTGTCATGCTGCCTAACCACAGAAACACCGGTGAACGGGGCCGAGCTAGAGTTCAGCCCGAAGTTGGACCCGAGGAAGTGCTTAGATCAGAACCCAACAGGGGGAGATCAAGGCAAGGGCCAACTGTAGCTGACCCAAGCGTGCTCCCAGAAGATCAAAGGCAGCCACTGGAAAATATGAGGAATGATAGACGATACCATCCCTACAGGTCGTCTGGACGGAATCAATCCCACAGAACAGAACCAAACTCATTTCTATCTGCTCCAAGTTCTGATGAAAGGATGGCACGCTTATTCAGAGAGTGTGTCCAATGGGAGCAAAGAGATCGAGGGATAGGCGCTAGGGTAACCAGCCCTTTCGCCCGCAATATCGAAATTGCTATCACCCCCCGAGAATGGAAGATGCCAACAATGGAACCCTACAAAGGAACCTCCGATCCCGTTGTACACTTACAGAGGTACACGCAGCATATGCTCATGAGTGGAGCAACAGAGGGAGTACTGTGCAAATGCTTTCCGCTCTTCTTAGCAGATCTTGCTACCTCCTGGTTCTGTCATCTACCCCAAGGATCCATCAGCTCGTGGGAAATGTTGAAAGAAAAATTTATCAGTCAGTTCCGCATTCATGTGGAGCAACCTAAGGACGCTTATTCCTTATCCAGCGTCAAACAGAAACCTGGAGAAAAGCTGCAGCAATACCTAACCAGATTCAACGCCGCAGCAGCCGCAGTTCAAGATGCCGATGAGAAGCTTATCCTAATGGCCCTCTGCAGTGGAGTACATCCGGACACTAAATTTGCTAGAAGATTGACAAAAGAAAAGCCAGCTACTTTACCCGATTTCTTCCACGAAGCCGGGAAATACATGAGGCTTGAGGATGCTGCCGTTGAGGGGCAGTCAGGACAGCAAAATAAGACGACCCATGGCAACACCCCTGCTGTGGCGAGGGACGTTCGAAGAAATGATTCCAGAGACAATGCTGGGGGCAAGAAGGTAGAAAAGCGCCTATATCGGCCAGGACCAAGATTCGACACTTACACCCCTTTGAACGAGACCGTCGAAAATATCTTCCTTGCCACCCAAGGCGAAGTTAGATACAAACGCCCACCATACAAGAAAGAATCAGATAACGCACAGAAGTCTGGAAAATTCTGCCGCTTCCACGAATCTCACGGACATGATACCAACGAATGCCATCATCTCCGAGATCTGATTGAGGAACACATCAGAAGGAAGAAACTGGAACGTTATGTAAAAAGTCAAGACAGGACTCCAGCTCCTGCCAATGAAAACCCAAGGCTACCCTCACCAGGGACCGACAGAGGAAACCGCAACGCTAGCAGCTCTAGTCAAGAGAAGATAGTGGTCCATACCATCTCAGGAGGTCCGCACATCGCAGACAGAAGTTGGAGAGAGATGGAAAGATATGGGAAGTCGCTTAGAGACAGTAAAGACTGTGTCAATACGGTTATAGAGGAGCACCACCCAAAGCGGAAAGAAAGTGATGACATCACATTCAGTAAACGTGACCTAGAAGGAAGACAGTACCCTCACATGGATCCCATGGTTATCTCTGCCCGACTCGGTCCCGCCGAAGTTTACCGAATCCTGGTAGACACTGGAAGCTCTGTAAATATCCTGTTCAAACACGCATTCGACAAAATGAAGCTATCAATGAAGGATGTATCTCCCTGCGATAAACCACTACACGGTTTCACCGGAGATGCGAAGATGCCCCTCGGGCAGCTGAACCTCTTTGTTGAGATTGGAAGCCATCCCCGCTCCGTTGTGAGGAAACAGACGTTTGTGCTGATAGAAAACCATTCGGCCTACAACGCCTTCTTAGGAAGACCAGCCTTGTCTGACTTCCAGATTGTCCTAGCCCCATGGTGCCTGAAAATGAAATTTCCAACAGACAATGGGGTAGGGGAAGTGGAAGGAGACTAGGATATTGCACGAGATTGCTATGTAACCGAACTTCGCAACAACCACAGGAAAGGTAAAGGGAAAGGTGTAGAGATTGCCCTCTGCACAAAAAGCCTTGAAGCATAGCAACTAAAGAAAGCCCCTCCTCTTCGATACACCAGCGACCCTTTCAACGAATTAGACCCTAGGGACAAAGAGGAGGAGGCCACCGCCGAGCCTGCAGAGGCTATGGAGTTTATATCTATAGACAAGCACGACTCAAGTAGGCTACTGAAAATTGGGTCCCAGCTGAAAGCTGAATTGAAGGAACAACTCATTGATTTTCTCCGCCACAACTTGGATGTGTTCGCTTGGTCACACGCTGACATGACCGGAATCTCCCCCGACATAGCATGCCACGTATTAAACATTGATCCTACCAAGGCGCCTGTAAAACAAAAAAAGAGAAGTATGGGGGTAGAGCGATCAGCAGCCCTCGATGAAGAAGTAAAGAATCTACTCGCCAATGACTTCATACGAGAAGCTGTTTACCCAGAATGGATCGCCAACCCGGTACTAGTAAAGAAGGCTAATGGGAAGTGGCGGACCTGCATTGACTTCTCCAACCTAAACGACGCCTGCCCAAAGGATTGCTTCCCGCTTCCCAGAATCGACCAACTTGTAGACAGCACAGCCGGGCACGAACTCCTATCTTTTATGGATGCATACTCAGGATATAACCAAATTCCTATGCATACTCCCGACCAAGACCACACTAGTTTCATCACTGACCGGGGTTTATACTGCTACAAAGTGATGCCTTTCGGACTTAAAAATGCAGGAGCCACCTACCAGCGCCTCGTCAACAAGATGTTTGCAGGGCTAATAGGACAAACTATGGAAGTATATGTGGACGACATGCTGGTGAAATCACGGAAAGCCAAAGATCACGTAAGCCACCTAGGCGAGATGTTTCAAGTACTTCGGCAATATGGAATGAAGTTGAATCCACTAAAATGCTCCTTCGGTGTGTCGTCAGGGAAATTCTTAGGATTCATCGTTCATGCCAGAGGGATAGAAGCAAACCCTGAACAAGTCCGAGCGCTAAGGGACATCAAGATACCTTCCACCCGAAAGGAAATGCAAAGCCTAAATGGAAAAGTAGCCGCCCTAAGCCGATTCATCTCCAAGGCAACGGACAAGTGCGTCCCCTTTTTCGAAGCTCTAAAGAAAGATAAAGGAAAGTTCGAATGGACGGACGAATGCTTAACCGCTTTCCTTAACTTAATCAAACACCTCCAGAAACCACCGGTGCTCTCAACTCCAAGCGAAGGAGAAGAATTATACCTATACCTTGCTGTGTCATCTCACGCTTTAAGCGCTGCCTTGGTAAGAGAAGACAACCGCACGCAACGACCAGTTTACTTTGTCAGTAATAGGTTTACTGGGGCAGAAGTCAGATATCCTAAACTTGAAAAGTTAGCATACTGTTTACTAATCACATCACGGAAACTGCGTCACTACTTCCAGTCCCATTCCATCAAAGTTCTGACCGATCAACCACTGAGGCAGGTACTCCATCGTCCTGACACTTCTGGGCGACTACTTAAATGGTGCATTGAACTAAGTCAGTATGATATCACCTATCACCCTCGCACCGCCATCAAGGGACAAGCCATGGCTGATTTCATTGCAGAGTTCACTACCAGCGAGGATAGGGAGCAACTGGAAATAACAGAAGATATCAAGTGGAATCTCTTTGTGGACGGTGCATCTAACGAACAAGGCTCGGGGGCAGGTGTGGTAATAATCACTCCCAGGGGAAATAAACTGCACTATGCTATAAGGTTGGAGTTCGCTGCCACCACCAACGATGCAGAATATGAAGCAGTAATAGCCGGATTAGAAATTGCCATCGAGATCGGAGCCAATTCTTTGTGTCTTCACAGCGATTCTCAGCTTATTGTTAATCAAATACTAGGGGAATTCCAAGCTCGAGAAGAACGACTCGTGGCATATCTAAAGATGACCAAGTTACTTCTCAGCCGATTGGACCACTACTTAGTCAAACACATCCCTCGGGAAGAGAACCAAGAGGCCGACGAATTGGCAAGGCAAGCAAGTATGAGAGACATCGCCATCTTCGGGGCAGTAACTGTCTCAAAGCAAGCGGTCCCAAGTTTTGAGCAAGTGAATCTGATAGCTGCAACCGAAGAAGCGACTTGGATGACTCCCATCCGGGACTACCTACAAAATGGCACACTACCCGACGGGCGTAACGAAGTCAAGAAAATCTTGAGGAAAGCGTCCCGCTACACAATACAAGGAGACATCCTCTATCGGCGCGGGTTCTCTAACCCATTGTTAAGGTGTGTCGCCGGAAGGGAAGCCAAGGAAATCTTATCCAACATCCATCAAGGAAGCTGCGGAGATCACACCGGAGGGAAAACGTTAGCAAAAAAGATACTCCGATACGGATATTTCTGGCCCACCTTAAGCAAGGACGCCTTAGATTTCGTCAAGAAGTGTGACAGATGCCAAAAATTTGCTAAGATCCCTCGGCTACCAACAACCGAGATTACTCAGATGACCAGCCCTTGGCCCTTTGCAGTATGGGGAATTGATTTAATCGGTGAACTGCCAATGGGTCGAGGCGGCGCCAAATATGCTATAGTAGCAGTCGACTATTTCACCAAATGGGTGGAAGCAGAACCTCTAAATAAAGTATCTTCAGCGAAAGTTATCAACTTCTTAATCAAAAATGTTCTATGCAGGTACGGAGTCCCACTAAAAATCATATCAGACAATGGACTTCAGTTTGACAGCGAGGAATTCGCCAACTGGTGCCAAGAACACGGAATTCACAAAAGCTTCTCATCCGTAGCATATCCCCAAGCAAACGGACAAGTCGAAGCAGTCAACAAAATTCTGAAAACTCTGATCAAAAAGAAGCTCGAAAAGTCAAAGGGCGCTTGGGTGGATGAACTCCCCACGGCACTATGGGCCTACCGCACATCTTTCAGAACATCAACAGGGCACACTCCTTTCTCTTTGGCATACGGATCGGAGGCTATGCTTCCAGTTGAAACCATTGTGCCTTCCCACCGTAGGATCCACTATAACCCAGAAGAGAATGAAGAGCTCCTCAACATGTCTTTGGATCTAGTCGAGGAGAGAAGGAATGATGCAGTCCTTAAAACAGCAGCCCACAAGCAAAAGGTGGCAGCACTATACAACTCCAAAGTCAAGCATCGTACCTTACGAGAAGGGGATCTTGTCCTCAAGCGAATCTTCCCTCGCCTCGGAGCACTAGACCCAATCTGGGATGGACCATATGTAATTCATAAAGATCTCCACAACGGAGCCTATATTTTGTCAACAGTGGACGGAGAGGTGTTCCAGAGGGCATGGAACATCCAACACCTCCGTCGATACTTTTCTTAACTTGTATTGCCCATATGAAGTGAATTAACGAAGAGAATCAGTGGACGTAGGCCTTTTCGTGCCGAACCACTTTAAAAAACCATGTCTCTTTTTTAACTTGTTCCTTTGTATCTTGGCTGCTTGTTAACTTTATCCTTTTCTGTTGAACAAAATCCTGAGTATACAGCATTTCTATTCAAAGCACTCCACAACACAACTTCACCTGGACAAGACCTAACAGGTACTATGCGAATCTATGCCCTCGCCAATGAGACACTTTTGCTCCAGCATCCCTCTGCTGCGGGTTAACTCATTGCTCGCGACGGCCCTTAAAGCCAACTGTAATGAGCCGATTATAAGCCACCGAGAAGGCCGACTATAGCCGAGGCAGCTCATTACGGCGTTAGGCTCGCCGGCAACTGTGAACCGACTATAAGCCCCAACATAAGGTGTGGCCAGCCAGGGGCAGTTTACAGTTGACGATCGGCACCCACGCTAGCCGGCCACAGTAAATCGAATAATACCCACGATTGCGGGCCATAATGGCCCGGGCAGTTACTGTGCGCGATCTCGGCTCCGATGTGTCTTAAGTACGGCTGTGGTAAAAAAGAATTAACTCCCCGCGGAGGCGTAAGATGGGTGACGAATGTCTCCAAGACCCACAGCTAGGGAAAGTGACTACAAAACCCGTTTGCCACGAACTTAAGCACATCGAAGGCCTTCCGTGATTGGAAGTTTTACTATTTCACATATTTCAATTTTACTTAAAAAAAAACTTTCCTCCTATCCTCTATAACAATCCATCAAGTACAGGATACGGAGCAGAAGACACTCGCCAATGGATGCGTGGATCCACAATCAGATGGCAGGGCATTCAACTACTTTCCATGCTCAGTCATACAAGATATTCGAAACTGCCATCTACAAACATAACATGAAAGGCGATATTTTCTTCATTTATGTACAAATGCATGACTATAATTTGTTCACACCACACACTAATATTACAAGACATGAAATTATGTTTTAAAACCAAAACCTAACATCAAACACAACTCAATTGCAAGAATACGCACAGCTATATTTCTCATACGACATGTCGAAATAGCAACAAATATTCAAGAAACGACAAAATCAGCTTAAGTTAAAAAATTACACGTCAAGAATAATGTTGATTATTACAAATAGCAAGAACTACAACTTAGAAGTTACTCTACTGTTTTAAGACTAACATATACAACCCTGTCAAACCCACAAAAAGAGTTTTTTCAGATATAATTAAGGGGCCGACTGCAGTGGAGCTTTATCCTTGTCCTGTTGACCCCCTGTCCAGTCAAAGAAAGGACTCATTAGCAATAAGCAACCAAGTTGATGGAGAAACTAAAAAGAGAGACTTACCAGCGCCTGCTTCCTGACTATCCTTATCGTCATCCTCTACTTGCACGCCTACCTCCTCAGCGGCAAGCAACCGCATACCTTCCTTCACCGCCACCTTCTCCTCCTTGGCAAACTGGGCAGTGACCACATCCATGCTGAAGGCCACGCCACCATCTTTATCCGCATCGGCCTTGGCCTCCTCCAGAGCCCGAAGATAGATCTTAGCCATGATCCTGGGATAATCATCCATCCAGGATAGGTTGCCCTGCTTCCAGGTTCGGAAGTACATATCCTGGAGCATTTCGTCCATCATCCCCTCGTTCTCCTCAAACTCCCTCATCCGGGCCTCGGAAGCCAACAACATCCCAACGGCAGCATCTCTCTCCGATCGGTATCTCGAGCAGTCGGCTAGAAGGGATCCCCGCATTGCCTCCATCTCCTCCCTCAACTTAGCTTGAGCAAGCTCTGCAGCCTCAAGTTTCCCGGACAATTCCTCCACCTGCTCAAGATCCGCTTTCCGAACCTCATCCACCGTGGCAATAGCCATGTCAATCCGCTCTTTGCAAGTAGCTTCCATTTTCCACAATTCGGCCCGACTGGCCTCTTCCATGGTTTTCCTTAGTCGCCCAGTAGCAGCCTCATGCTGAGAAATCTGAATAGCCTGATCCGCAAGCTGTTTGGCCTGATCCGAAACCACCAATCGAAGTCGGATATTGGCGCTCCCAATCTCCTCTCCGGCCTTAACCAGCCGGGCATGATGCCCCATCAGCTTTTTAGTCTCCTCCGCCACCCGATCAATATTAGCCTTGGCCTCATCTCCCATGGTAACTATCCGAGTGGTAAGTAGATCAAGATCTAAGGACTTAGCTTCATCAAGCACCCGTACCATGGGATTGCGGGGAAGAAGGTGCTCACCAGTAACCTCATCAAAGGTAATGTCGTGGGAACTTGGATCCAGATCAGGATGACCCGCAAATGGATTACGAGCCAAGTCAGGGCGGTCGATATGAGTAACAGAAGGGTTTCTGGACGGGTGCGGAGAGGGTGCAAACTCGCTACCCTCTTCAGTGATATCATGAAGAGGCTGAGCCGGAAGCTGAGGACCGGGCGAAGTTTCGGATAAAGGATGACCCCTCTTCCTCTGCTTAATACCCTCTTCGATGACCCCAAGAAGAGGACGGTAGCCGACTACATCCCCGGAGCGTTGGGTCGAGGGCTTCGGCTTAGCAGAAGTTTTGGAAAGCTTATATTGCTCAAGCCTATGTCGAAGGTCTGAGGCTTTGGACGTCTTGCCTGCTCCTGATATAAAGAACAAGTGTCACAAACTTGCATCACTATATGATTCGAGAAACGTGGTAAATTACAAGTTAAAAAAAGGAAAAGAAACACAGCTGTGGTTGTACAAACCCTAGGGAGGAGTGGGATACTGCAATAAGTCCTGGATTTCATTCCAGGACGGGAGCGGGTCATAAAATATTCCTAAGTCCCTATCATTAATGAAGCATGCAGGAGTCAAGAGTTCACCTTGAGTCGTCGGAGCCACCTTGGCTGGAATGGTTAGAGAAGACTCACTTGCACCAGTCCCGGCTTTGTCCGTCTTCCCGGTTTTCTCTACCGAAGCCGGATCTTCGTCCAGCCCCTCAAAAGCCTGGTGGAACGCATCATCCGTCCACTCCTGAATCTCGCCCGCTTGCCCAGGAAGTAGGGCCCCGATGCCATCGCCACCTTTGTCACCATCCCGACCATCTCCACCCTCGCCTCTTTCCTCCTCTATGTCTTCCTCCTCCCGGGTAAGTGGACAATTGCTGGGGGAGGGACCGTCCGACTTCTTGAGTTTCTTACCTCCGACGGCTGGAGGTTTTGTGAAAGGTTTCCTCTTGCTACTCTCCACCGAAACACCTTCTTTGGTCTGAGCAGCCGCCCTCTCCTCCGCCGTCTCCCTCAGCTTAACTACTGACTGCTGTGGGAGGATTAAGTTGTACTCCAGAAGGATCGCATTTCTGATCAGGAAGGCAGATGATCTATATTTCCCAAGAATAGCTTCTATCTCGGCCGCCGTCTGAACCAGGCGGTCAGTCTCCACAATCGCAAAGCCACCTGTCGCTAGCAAAAATGAGAGAGTATGAGAAGAAGCATCGCAATCAGAATGGAAATTATAAGTAAAAGCATCAACTTACATCCAGAAGTAAAGCGCCGAATTGAAACGGAGTCGTCCCTGACAAAGAACCACTCTTTCTTGAACATACTGAATTTAGAATACAAATCCAAGACCGGTTTGAAGGTCACAGCTGACTCCAAGCTAATGTATGGAGACCCCTTCTTATAGCCCCTCAGATTATACAAGTACCGGATCTCCCGGTTGGAAGGGGCATGACCATACTTCCTCTGGAAAATAACGAAGAGGCTCACTAGTATAGCATAGGAGTTGGGTTGAAGCTGGAATGGGGCCACCTTGAGATATGTGAGGAAGCTGGTTACCCAAGCGTTAAGAGGCGGAATGGCACCACACATGCAGTGGTATCTGCTGTAAGCAAAGAACCCTTCAGGAGGGTCGTATGGCATAACATCTTTCCCTGGCAACAGCATTCGCGCCTTGTCAATTCCGAAAGAGCGAGAGATGACATCAAGCTGCTCTTCCTTAAGGGAGCTGGGATAGCAGTCCGGGGGAGAATTCAGAAGCTCCTGCGGACCGTACCCGTCCACTAACGACCTCGGGGTTGGTCCGTGATGTTCTGGATTCGGCTGAGCTGGGGGCACGACAGAGGAACCTCCTTCACCCCCGAATTTCCTTTTGTCTGATCGAGTTTCCGCTTTACGGGACATTATCTACAACACCGGAAAAGCATAGTGTTAGAACAAAGGATGTAAACAAGTAAGTATATAATATGGAATTTCACTCAGAAAGTCAAAATGCTTAAAAATCCCATTATCATTCGGTAAAACCGAATATAAGATTCCACTCGGCATTCTCATTCGGCGTTCTCATCTGGAAAATTTCATTCGGCACGTATGGCATATGCACTTCATTCGGTGGACACAGACAAACAACCATTCGGCTAAGGGAAATTGAGTACCTGGTTCGGCAAGCGAAATGGTTCGGCAAGCTGGGATGATTCGGCAGAGGATCAGAATTTGGTTCGGCTATGTGACTAACTTGGCTTGGCTGTTCGTTCGGTAGAAGGAAATAGAGCCTTGGGCCCTTACTTATAGGCAACTGTAGACGACCGGACCATCTGATTCGGCGAAAGCATCCAAGACTGACGTCATCATCTTCTAAACAAAGCGTGGCACATTCCGGCATATGCCCCACTTTGGGGGGCAAATGTTGGGCGCATTCTCACCCAGAAGACCTTGAGACCAAGGAGAATAACTCATCCATCCAGGCTCGCCTAAGCCCATCCGGTGTTCTCGTCCTCCAAGGCCCATTCGGCAGGAACCCATTCGGCAGTCTTAGGCAAACACCGAACCAATATTCTTCCATCCCACCGGACCAGCTGCCACCGGTCCAATATTCTTCCATCCCACCGGACCAACTGCCACCGGTCCAATCTCCTTCCATCCCACCGGACCAACTGCCACCGGTCCAATCTCCTTCCATCCCACCGGACCAACTGCCACCGGTCAAATCTCCTTCCATCCCACCGGACCAACTGCCACCGGTCCAACCTACTTCCAAACAACTACCGGTCCACTCTACGCTCCAACCAAGCAATGCCGAACCAAGATATACCAGGCCAGATCACATCAGCCCAGGCCCATCAGCGACTATACATATCCTGGACCCCTACCCCTAGCCTCACTCTATAAATAGAGGGGTAGGGGTACAGCAATGGGGACAAGTTTGAGAGCTCAAGCACGGAAGGAACTCTTCAAACAACTTTCTTTTACTTGTACCAAAGCTTTGTACTTGTAATCATAACAAAAGAAGAGAAATAACATATAAAGTGGACGTAGGCACATTCTGGCTGAACCACTATAAATCTGCGTGTCTTTTTACAGTTTAGCCCCTGTTTTTTACGTATTTGCATAAGTCGCTCAAATTACTAAGAATAACATAAGATCTACTAAATCATATAACTTTGAGGTGTTTGTCCATTTTTTGTGCAAACAACAAGTATATATATATGAATGTATTCATTATAGAATGAATACAAGTGTGCACAATATAAAATCAAGAGGATATATTAGCTTATAGAACAAGCCAAGTAATAAATGCTAGCACACATTTTATCTTATCAGCCACCAACTGGAAAAAAATCTCTGGCCAAAATATTTACAAAAATATTCTCAGTACAAAGAAAAATCTTGTACCAGTATTTAACACAACCCTGTATACATCTCTTTTTATATATCATCTCATATTTCATTTTCGTTCATCAATTTAAAACTAAAAAAAATATACGGCAAACCTACAACAACTTGATCAACAACAAATACAACTACAGCTAACTCAATTTCAAGAATCAAAACAAATAAGGAAACAAGACTGGGAACAAAGAGCAAGAGTAGACTGTGTTCATTTCAAAACCCAAAAGCATCTCTGTTTAATTTATAACGGGTGAGTAAACTACTTTTATAAAAGTTCAAATCTGTTGATAACCTGATGCATGTGATAATCTTTGAAGTTATGATATGAAATATGCTTTGCATGATTGTTTAAATATGATTGCATATATATATATATATATATATGTATGTATGTATGATGATATTTGTGTGCATGTCTGTATACAAGATTGTTTGCTCTGTTCTAAGTTCTACAGGGTTTAAACAAGATCAAAAATCAATTGCTCTTCCCCTAGTCTTCTATAGATTATAATGTATAAACAAAATATGTTTGAATTAACAAGATATCGTTTTTAAAAATGGTTTCAAGTGAATATATGGAGTAATTATTTCAAAAACAATAGATTACAGTGATTATCATTTAAAGTCAGGTAAATCGATGGTTTAAAATTTATGTTTTGAATATATAACTAGATTCGAACTTGAAAATTTTGAATTTTGATAATAGTTCCAAGATTTTTAGGATTGGGATTGACGAGATTTCTTGAGATGGTCAGATTTGGTATTATTTTCGATTGCCATCGATCGGCGAAGTTATGGTCGTCGAGATTTAAGCTAGAGGTGGCTGGAGGACTGGAGATGATCAGAAAAATGGTGGTGGAATTTATTAGTCGCCGTGGTGGCCGTACGACATTGAAATAGGGTTTTAGGAGCAAATTTAGTGGACGTTGGTTCTTGGATTCGTGCGTCGTCGTGGGTGATCTAGAGGCGATCGGACCAGGGGGAAAAGGGGCGTGGGTTATCGGTGTAGCTCTGGTCGCGGCGGCGTGAACTCTAGTTGTCGGGATTGGCGATGCGAGGCAATTTTGGTCGATGGTTTGGGTTTCCAGGTGATGCTCAATTGCTCGAATTTTGATTTCTGACGTTGTTGATCTTTCTGGGTGGTCGTGATGCTCAGGTGTGTCGTCGATGACTTGTTGGAAACGGCTGGTTCCGATCATCTGTACACGTGCATGCGTGTGTTTGTGTATCTGGTAGTTTGGGATCGGAGAAGAAAGTGTTGGGCTCGGGGTGGATAAGGTTGTAGCTCGGGTTGGGCTCGAAGAAAAAGGAAGATGGTCACGAAGGAAAGTAAGAACGTGGTGGCTCAGGTTTGTCTCGAGTATTTTAGCTTTGGGCTCGGGTTTTTATATAAAGATGAATTAACCAGATTTTTTTTAAACCATAATTAATTAAGGTGATTGATTAAAGGGTGATTAAGGAATTAAAGGTTAATTAAGTAATTAGGGATAATTAATTACATGATTAAGGTTAATTAATTAATAATTAAAGGTAATTAATTAATAACTTAACGATAATTAATGGATTAATTAATTAATGGATAATTAATTAAGGATTAATTAGTCAATGTGATTAATTAAGGTAAATTTAACTAATGTAATTAAGTAAGGATAACTAATTATTATAAGTATCGGTTAATTAATGAAGGTGATTAAGAATGGTGAATTAATGAAAGCAATACTAAATGGTGTGTAATTGATTAAGGTTAATTAAGCTGGGTTACATAATTAATTGGTTAAATTAAATTAATTATTAGGTCTGTCAATGGATATCCGAAAAATCTGAAATCTGTCCGGATCCGTATCCGGAAAAATGGATATTATCCGATATCCGAAAAGCGGATGCGGATATCTGATATCCAAAAAGAAAATCGGATGCGGATATGGGCATATCCGTATCCGAAAAACATCCGTCCAATCCGAAATTTTATGCGTGTTGTCATTTTATCATTATGTATGTTGCTATTTTATCATTTGAATTGATGTAATATCGTGTAAACTTGTTTCATATTATGTGTGTTGTCATTTTGTCATTTGAAAAACTGATTAGTATTGTAGTGTGTGTATTGTCATTTGAGAAAGTGATTGTTTTAGTTCAAAAATATTAGTATAATAAAAAAATTATTCAATTTCGGATGCGGATATTTCGGATATTTTCGGATATCCGGAAATATCCGCTTTTTATTTTCGGATGCGGATATTTCGGATATTTTCGGATATCCAGAAATATCCACTTTTTATTTTCGGATGCGGATATTTTCGGATATCCGAAAAATATCCACGGATGCGGATACGGATGTTAATTCTCAGATATCCGTGGATATCGGATGCGGATTCGGATGCGGATTTAAATTTTCGGATGCGGATGCGGATACAGCCATATCCGCATCCGTTTGCATCCGTTGACATCCCTATTAATTATGTAATTAATTAATCTTCCTTAGGAATGGTGAGTTGAACGGAATGTTGATTAATACCTCAAGGCTGATAAGTTGTGATGATCCGTGACATGAAATGCATTGGTTGAACTGTAATAATGTGGGTTATCTATCTGTGATAACTTTTTGTGTGAAAATTGACATCCTGTGTTTAAAATTGAATTGTATTCACTTAAACTACTTGAATTAAAGATGGTAATAATTCGAAGAGACCAGGGTCGGGTATCAGTATATACCCGAAACCACTTCGATTTGGTAATCTACAGTAATTCATTATAGATTTGATTTGTGAAATCAAATAGGCTGGAATGGAATAATTTAAGTACTGGACTATTTAAACTAAGTTTTGGTACTTAGATATTGATGTGTGAAATAAGTGTTGACTATAACAAGTTATGAAATTGTAGTAAAGTACGAGTTACCTCGGGTTTCAGATAAGTTTTAAATCTTAGTATTTTCTTGTTAGATGGGTTTACTCACACTGGTTTCCAGCCTGACCTGGGTGTTACTTTGATGTAATGCTCGCGTCAGACCGAGTATTACAGATTTTCAGGTAAGGACGTTCTGGAGCTCAGGAGATGAGCTGGATGGTAGGAATGTATGGAGTGTATTCCGCTATGATATATTGTAGTTTGTCTGGGACATGTTGATTTTATCTGTCCAGTGTTTGTGTATATGTTGTAACTTTGATGTATTAAAGTGTAAATTAACAAGTACAGATTTCTTTGTATAACTGTTATTATTTGATATTATATTTTGATCCGCTGCGAATGTGAGAATCTGTGTAGTGTTTCTGTTTCTTCTTATACTATCTCTTTCTTCTTTCCCTAACTATTTGGAATTTTCGGGATCGAAAATTCTGGGTCGTTACAGTTGGTATCAGAGCGAATGTTAAGCGAGAACCTTGGCTCTGGTGGGTGTAGTCATAAGGATAGGGTCAATAGTACCCTAGAATAAGTTGAGTGTATATATATATATATATATATATGAGAGCGTACTTGTTATTTTCTTATATAGATATTTTAAATGATTTTATATAAGAATATATTTTGATATATATAAAGCAATATTTCTTACTAATAAATGTTAAGGTAATTGGCTGTTAAAAATTATTGGAATTAAATTAAGAGGTAATAGAAATACAACCAAATTGAAATTAAATAAAGATAAGTTTGAAATGGATTCAAACTGAAATTAATATCTTGAATTTGGGGAAGAGTTCAAACTAAGATAATAATGAATTAGTAATATTATAAATGATTGTTGTGTGTATTAATAAGTAAGCAAAATGAAATGTTTTAGGGAAGTAAAACATTTAGGGAAGTATGACTTATAAATTAAAATTGGAAAATGATATAACCTGGGAAGTTTAAAATCTGAGCCTAGAATTTGAAAATTGTTTCAAAGTGATAAAGAGATAATAAATAATATTATTTGAATGAAAGAGCTTGATTCAAACAGTAGTTGTTTGAAAATTTAAAGGAATTCGTTTGAATTAAAAACCCAAGGTGGTTTAAAATTTAAGGATAGCTTGGTGTGTAAAGGAAATAATATGTATAGATGAGGGATATACATAGTATCAAAAATAGGTTGAAATAAACTCTAAATGTTGAGTTTTAAATTTGGAATGAGATGTGATACCCAAGGTGATAAATTTTTGAACTTATAAGATTATTAATGGGATGTTTAAAACTTGAAATGGGAATTCAAATTGGGCAAGGTTGGCTGGATTAAGTAAATTGAATTTAACTTGGGAAAGTTAAATAAGTAACAAACAACCTGAAGTGGGAATTTCAAGATGAAAATTGAAATTTAACTTGGGAAGTTAAATGGTTGATTTTAAATAGGAGTTATGAGTGATCTCAAAATGGGTTTGAGGTCTAGAAATTGAAAATGGATGCTGTTAATTGGTGTTTGGATAAATTTGGATGTTTATTTATCCTGATATCATTCTATTGTTATAAATAATCTATGAAACCGAGAATTGGTTTTGAAGTTAGAAATGGATAATAAATTAGAATCTGAAGATTAAATTGTTTTTGAATTCTTATTTGAACTTTGTAATAAGTTAAGTAAAGATAATTTTAAAATGGAATTTTGGAACTTGGGTTCAGAATTAAATGGTTTAAAGATTTAAGTTGTTAAATTAAAAATAAAGGTTGATTTGATTTAAAAGTAAGGGTTAATTTGACTTAAGGGATTAAATCAACATTTAAATTTTTTAACTCGAATGTATATAATTCGAGATGGTTTTAAGTTGAAATTTGAATAGAATCAGTTCAAATTTAATTTGATTTTAATTAATTAGCATTGTGGTTGAAGATGGATAAGCATAAGTTTAAATGGAAAATTTGAGTTGAAATAATTTGAAGTAAAATTGAAGTTGAATAAGTTTGAAATTCAAATGGGAGATGATTTGAAGGTGGGATAGAAATTTGAGGTTTAATTTAAATTGAATTGAAATTGAATCAATTTAAATGGAAGTGGAATATGGAAATGGATTGGAAATGGGGATTGGAAAGTTGGACAGTTTGGCTCCAGACTTTTTTCAAAATAATTTGGTTTAATATAAACCTATTTTTCCAAGCTACTTACTATACAATATTTTTTTTAAAAGCCAAACTATTTAATACTTATTTTACAATTATTTTTGGAACAAATTACTATTTTTCAACTATTTTATAACAAATTCTTATTTTACAACTATTTTACAATTACCTAAATATTCTATAACTATTTAACTATTTTTCGACTATTTTACAATTACTTAACTATTTGTAGCTATTTTACAAACTAATAATTATTTTCCAACTACTTATCTATTTTAAATTTTCGAGCTATTTTCTAAATATAAACTGGTCGAAGTTCAAACTGTTATTGATTAAATACCCAACTGAGATAAGAATTGAAGTGATAATCCAAATGGGGATTAAGGCAAATGTGGATAAGTGAATAAAATCAAAGTGAGGATGAATAGAAAGGAAATTGATTTACTTGATAATCAATGAAGATAAATACGTAGGACGTACGTATATTATTCTATTCGCATAGTGATTTGATCCAGATTCGAGCATAGAATTTCGGGATAATATTATCGATCCGAGTTAGGATTTTTCGCTCGATTTTCGACGGCGAACCTGTATATGGATTGTTGATTAGTTCTGGATATCCTCTATCATAGTTATAGCTATGCAAGGAGAATGATGGTTTCTGATCAAGAAACCAGATTTGAGTCCGCACTAGGAAGTCGGGTGGACAATACTAGTTCGTAAGTGAAATTGTGTGATCGAGTGAGCGATCAGATTGATATTGCGTACGGATGGTATGGGTACATCGTACGGGTTTGAATAAAATTGATATTGAAAATTTGTGGATAAGAACCGTAAATGATTTTTGAAATTGAAAATATATTTTGTGAACTATATGATGAAGTAAAGTGGAAATTGGATATTTCTATGGTAAAAATTTACTTTATGGAAGTAAGTAAATTGGTAAGTGACTTTATAGAGTAATCAAATTTGAATATTTGATTTGGAATAAACAAAGTTACGTATCTTTGTTATATATATATATATGATAAAACTTCCCTTGTTGAATCTTTTGCCAGAAGAAAAGGGTTTTGAAAGTATTTGAAGTATAGAAAGGGAATTTATACAAGTTTGAAGTGATACTAAGATTTTTAAAGTTATATATATATATATATATATATATGTATATATATGTAAAGGATCTTATGAAAATGATTTTGGAAAAGGGTTTTTGGAACCTATGGATTTGAAAAGGCTTTTGATTTTGTGGAAAATCAAATTTGGAATTTGGAAAGCCTAGTTTGTGGATTATCGATTTTGGGAATCGATTTTGTAAAGGAGATTTATATGAGATTCATACTTGGTGTATGATTTGAAAATACTATATGTGTATAGTATAAAGTGTTTTGAAGTGGCTCTAGGGAAAAAGGCGCTCCCTTGAAATGAACTTCTCAGGAGTACCATAGGTTGGTACTGCCTTGAGCCTCAAAGGGGGAGGTTCTAAAGTTGATCCTGTGAGGAGTCCGGACAAAACTAGTTCCTAAGGATTATTGTGTAGCGAAAGTCGAGGGGCTGATGCCTACAGAGGCATTTGGGTTATGCTGTGACGACAGTGTAACTCGATGTCACTGCGATCTACTGCAGACCATAGCGAAAGTCGTGTGTGCCGCTAAGAGCCAACAGTCTACGTTTGATTTTATATCGGTAGACTGCGACACTATGGTAACATAGCGAAAGTCGTGTGTGCCGCTGAGAGCCAACAGTCTACGTTTGATTTTACATCGGTAGACTGCGACCTATGTGAGAGTGGAGAAGATTCATTTTGACAGCGAAAATCGTGTGTGCCGCTGAGAGCCAACAGTTACATGGACTTTTGCTGCGACGGCAACGTAACCCTGGAATGTAACTACGATCTGTTGTGGGTTCCATGGCGTAATCGAGGGGCGCAGAGACCTACAGTTACATGGACTTTTGCTGCGATGGCAACGTAACCTAGGATGTAACTGCGACCATGGATAGGGGTGATGATTTCTATAACATTCTCACCAAAGATATTTCCTCTATTTTCAAAAATGTTTTCGATATTTTCAATAAAATTATTTTTCAAGTATTTTCACTAGGTGTTGAAATGAGTCTGCTAAGTACTTATAGATTTTCAGTCCTACGCCTGATAAACGTATGATCGAATTTCTGTGAGAACAAGGATGGACTTGCTTGGACATCGAGTTATAAAAGTATTTTTATAAAAAACTATTTTAGAAATATTATATAGATTTTTAAAGTAGATTAAAAATGATCAAAGAAAATTTATCTGATTTTAAGCATTTTCAATAAATCTGGCTTCGTTCCTTTTCGAGGACGAAAAGATTCAAAGGGGGGAGGAATGTGACGACCCAGATTTTTAACGGATGTTAATTGGTAATTAACTAATTTAAAATATCGGAATATTAATTTTGGTGGGTCAAACAAATGAATTTCTGATAATTATAAATATCCGAATATATAAATTGGTTTGAAAACTAATATATATATATATATATTGAATTATAAAACCTCTGGATATGATAAATCTTATAGGAAATGTGTGACATCCCGGAAATTTAGCAACAGTATATTAATGAGTATTTAATAGGATTAATTAAATATTAACTAAAACAACTATATATATGTCTTTTAATTTAAATAAAATATACCTTATCAATATTTAAACATAGGTGAAAATAAAATATGGGTATAAAAATAAATATATTACCACTAGAAGTATGCAATTGATACAAGTATAAAACTAAATAATAATAAGAAATTAAAGTGTTGATAGTTTAACTTTAGAAAGAAATAAGAATAAGTATTTATATTAGCAATAAATAATATTTCAAATAAAATCTATAGTTATGTAAACTATAACATAAACACTTAAGATAATACTAAAATATAATAATACTAAAATACAATAACTTTATAAAGCACGTAAGATACTTGGAAGCGTACCAGATAAGTAGAAATGAAATAAGACAAGTATATATATGAATGTATTCATTATAGAATGAATACAAGTGTGCACAATATAAAATCAAGAGGATATATTAGCTTATAGAACAAGCCAAGTAATAAATGCTAGCACACATTTTATCTTATCAGCCACCAACTGGAAAAAAATCTCTGGCCAAAATATTTACAAAAATATTCTCAGTACAAAGAAAAATCTTGTACCAGTATTTGACACAACCCTGTATACATCTCTTTTTATATATCATCTCATATTTCATTTTCGTTCATCAATCTAAAACTAAAAAAAAATACGGCAAACCTACAACAACAACTTGATCAACAACAAATACAACTACAGCTAACTCAATTTCAAGAATCAAAACAAATAAGGAAACAAGACTGGGAACAAAGAGCAAGAGTAGACTGTGTTCATTTCAAAACCCAAAAGCATCTCTGTTTAATTTGTAACGGGTGAGTAAACTACTTTTATAAAAGTTCAAATCTGTTGATAACCTGATGCATGTGATAATCTTTGAAGTTATGATATGAAATATGCTTTGCATGATTGTTTAAATATGATTGCACATATATATATATATATATATGTATGTATGATGATATTTGTGTGCATGTCTGTATACAAGATTGTTTGCTCTGTTCTAAGTTCTACAGGGTTTAAACAAGATCAAAAATCAATTGCTCTTCCCCTAATCTTCTATTGATTACAATGTATAAACAAAATATGTTTGAATTAACAAGATATCGTTTTTAAAAATGGTTTCAAGTGAATATATGGAGTAATTATTTAAAAAACAATAGATTACAGTGATTATCATTTAAAGTCAGGTAAATCGATGGTTTAAAATTTATGTTTTGAATATATAACTGGATTCGAGCTTGAAAATTTTGAATTTTGATAATAGTTCTAAGATTTTTAGGATTCGGATTGACGAGATTTCTTGAGATGGTCATATTTGGTGTTATTTTCAATTGCCATCGATCGGCGAAGTTATGGTCGTCGAGATTTAAGCTGGAGGTGGCTGGAGGACTGAAGATGATTAGAAAAATGGTGGTGGAATTTATTAGTCGCCGTGGTGGTCGTATGACATTGAAATAGGGTTTTAGGAGCAAATTTAGTGGACGTTGGTTCTTGGATTTGTACGTCGTCGTGGGTGATCTAGAGGCGATCGGTCCAAGGGGAAAAGGGGCGTGGGTTATCGGTGTAGCTCTGGTCGTGGCGGCGTGAACTCTGGTTGTCGGGATTGGCGATGCGAGGCAATTTTGGTCGATGGTTTGGGTTTCCAGGTGATGCTCGATTGCTCGAATTTTGATTTCTGACGTTGTTGATCTTTCTGGGTGGTCGTGATGCTCAGGTGTGTCGTCGATGACTTGTTGGAAACGGCTGGTTCCGATCATCTGTACACGTGTATGCGTGTGTTTGTGTATCTGGTAGTTTGGGATCGGAGAAGAAAGTGTTGGGCTCGGGGTGGATAAGGTTGTAGCTCGGGTTGGGCTCGAAGAAAAAGGAAGATGGTCACGAAGGAAAGTAAGAACGTGGTGGCTCGGGTTTGTCTCGAGTATTTTAGGTTTGGGCTCGGGTTTTTATATAAAGATGAATTAACCAGATGTTTTTTAAACCATAATTAATTAAGGTGATTGATTAAAGGGTGATTAAGGAATTAAAGGTTAATTAAGTAATTAGGGATAATTAATTACATGATTAAGGTTAATTAATTAATAATTAAAGGTAATTAATTAATAACTTAACGATAATTAATGGATTAATTAATTAATGGATTAAGTAATTAATGGATAATTAATTAAGGATTAATTAGTCAATGTGATTAATTAAGGTAAATTTAACTAATGTAATTAAGTAAGGATAACTAATTATTATAAGTATCGGTTAATTAATGAAGGTGATTAAGAATGGTGAATTAATGAAAGCAATACTAAATGGTGTGTAATTGATTAAGGTTAATTAAGCTGGGTTACATAATCAATTGGTTAAATTAAATTAATTATGTAATTAATAATCTTGCTTAGGAATGGTGAGTTGAACGGAATGTTGATTAATACCTCAAGGCTGATAAGTTGTGATGATCTGTGACATGAAATGCATTGGTTGAACTGTAATAATGTGGGTTATCTATCTGTGACAACTTTTTGTGTGAAAATTGACATCCTGTGTTTAAAATTGAATTGTATTCACTTAAACTACTTGAATTAAAGATGGTAATAATTCGAAGAGACCGGGGTCGGGTATCAGTATATACCCGAAACTACTTCGATTTGGTAATCTACATTAATTCATTATAGATTTGATTTGTGAAATCAAATAGGCTGGAATGGAATAATTTAAGTACTGGACTATTTAAACTATGTTTTGGTACTTAGATATTGATGTGTGAAATAAGTGTTGACTATAACAAGTTATGAAATTGTAGTAAAGTACGAGTTACCCCGGGTTTTAGATAAGTTTTAAATCTTAGTATTTTCTTGTTAGATGGGTTTACTCACGCTGGTTTCCAGCCTGACCCGGGTGTTACTTTGATGTAATGCTCGGGTCAGACCGAGTATTACAGATTTTCAGGTAAGGACGTTCTGGAGCTCAGGAGACGAGCTGGATGGCAGGAACGTATAGAGTGTATTCCGCTGTGATATATTGTAGTTTGTTTGGGACATGTTGATTTTATCTGTCCAGTGTTTGTGTATATGTTGTAACTTTGATGTATTAAAGTGTAAATTGACAAGTACAGATTTCTTTGTATAACTGTTATTATTTGATATTATATTTTGATCCGCTGCGAATGTGAGAATTTTGGTATTGTTTCTGTTTCTTCTTCTTCTATCTCTTTCTTCTTTCCCTAACTATCTGGAATTTTCGGGATCGAAAATTCTGGGTCGTTACAATTAACGTTTTTACTATACATGAAAGTGTATCTAGTACTATCTCTACAATTGGTTTTATTATATCCTAAACCACTTTGATCATTTAAAGGTTTAGAACTAGATAAAATCTTGTTTAATCATTTGACCTTTATTAAATTTCGCAAATTCATTTTTTTTTTCAAATTTAGCTTTAAAGTCATAATTATTATTTCAAAAAGGAATATTACCATATTTCAAAATATCAATCTTTTTATTTAATCTAGAATTCTCTTTTTTTAACATACATTTCTTGTTTTCGAGAAGAAAAATTCGTGATTCGGAATTATCTAAAGAGGATTGTAATAAATCATTTTTCTTTTTAAATCCAAAATTTCTTTTGAAAAATTATCTAAAGAAGATTGGTAAAACATTTTAAATTCAAATCCAGATTTAAAATTACTAATTTAAATATTTTGGATTAGTAAAGATAAATATGAAGAAAAAAAATTAAAACTAATTTTATATGAACAACTAGATATATATATAAAGCAATTTAAAAATGGTTAAATTAATAATATATATATATATAATATATATGATATTTTAGAATATTTAAAAACACGAATAAGTAAATATATCAATTTGGCCATATTATTTTTATTAAATCATGAATAATTTAATAAAAATAAATACAAAAATTTTATAATTAAATAAAAATAATGTTATAAAGTAATAATGTTAAAGGAGTATATATACTAATAATTAATTTAATTCGACCAAACAAAATATTAATATTAATTTCTATAAATCCATGAATAATTTAATAAAAATAAATATATAAATTTTGTCATATTATAAAATAATGTTTTAAAGTAATAATGTTAAAAAGGTATATAATAACAATTAATATAATTTAAAAAAATTGAATAAAAAAATATATGGTCGAAAGCTATTTTAGTGTGTGTATATATAATTTGTACATAAAGATTAAAATATTTATATTAATGATAATTGGTTTTAAAGTTGATAAACAATGGTTTAATAACATTTAAAATTAACAACAAATATTAGAAATTATAAAAAGTATATAAAATCATATATGGCCAACTTAAAACGTTTGCAAGGGTTTTTTAATCCAAGTATGAATCAACAACAACAATATATGGTATAACTGAATAAATACAGTGTTGATAAGATGGTCAATACATGTACAAAATTGTTATAATGACCTAAACACGACATGTATATTGTACATGAATATTACCTTTCAAGATAGGCCTTGAATGCACCATGTCCGATTAAATCTCCTAGATCCAACCTTGAGGCTTTTGGAGGCTAGAGCATACAAGGGCATACTAATGAGATACAGCGGTGGTATCAAAGGGTATCAAATTTGGATCCCTTTTGATCGGAAGATTGTTCATTCCAGACATGTTACTTTTGATGAGTCTGCTATGTTCAATCCGAAGGAGAAGTTACCTACCACATCAGAAGATTCTGATAGGCCTAAGGAGATGGAAGAAGTTCCCGTGTTCCAGCCAAATAGTAGAGTTGTTGTTGATGCTGTCGAGGAAAACGCAGTTGATGAAACATCAAAGGATAGTCCACAGATACCTTCTAGTAGTGCTGGTGATGTGCATGAATCTAGAGGAAGTTCAGTTCAAGGTGGAGCTAAAAGGAGTTTAGGCGAAGCAGTACCTACCCGGGTCAGTCGTAGGACTACCAGGCCACCCGAAACGTATAGTGATTGGCAGTTTGCAAACCTTAGCCTTGGTGATCAGTTTGACTATGCCCTACATGTGGTTCATGATGAGCCACTTGACCTTGATGAAGCTTTGAAGTCATGTGACAGTTCGAAGTGGATGTGCGCTATGGAAGAGGAGTTAGAGTCGTTGAAGAAGAACAAGACCTGGGATCTGGTACCACCTCCTCAAGGAAGCCGAACCATAGGTTGCAAATGGGTTTTCAAGGTGAAGGATGATGGGAGATACAAGGCTAGACTAGTTGCTAAAGGGTTTTCACAAAGAAAGGGATTGGAGTATGATGAGATATTCTCTCCAGTAGTGAGGCATACGTCCATCCGCATTTTGCTCGCTATTGTCGCAGCTCATGACTTTGAGCTGGAGCAACTGGATGTGAAAACCGCTTTCTTACTCGGAGACTTGGATGAGACCATCTACATGAAGCAGCCAGAAGGATTTGTTGTAGATGGGAAAGAAAATTGGGTTTGCAAATTGAAGAATTCATTGTATGGACTTAAGCAGTCGCCTAGACAATGGTACAAGAGGTTTGACTCTTTTATGCTTTCACTTGGTTTTGATCGTAGCATCAAAGACGCTTGTGTGTACTTCAAGCATTTAAAGAATGGTAGATGAGTGTACCTACTCTTGTACGTGGATGATATGTTGATTGCTTCCAAGGATAAGGCTGACATCGATAGTTTAAAGCGAAAGCTAAAAGTGGAATTCGAAATGAAAGACCTTGGAGAAGCAAAGAAAATTTTGGGTATGGAAATCCAAAGGGATAGAAAGCTAGGACTTTTGAGTCTCACTCAAAAGGAGTACATTCGAAAGGTGCTTGCTCGGTTTAGCATGGAAGGGGCAAAGGCAATCAGCACACCTATGCCTTTGCACATACAGCTTTCTAGTAAAGGCTCTCTGATCTCGGAAAAGGACAAGACCTACATGAAGAAGGTCCCATATGCAAGTGCAATTGGCAGCTTGATGTATGCCGTGGTCTGCACTAGGCCTGACATTGCACAGGCGGTTGGATTGGTGAGTAGGTTTATGGAAAATCCAGGAAAGACGCATTGGGAAGCAGTGAAGTGTATCTTCAGATACCTTAGAGGAACTCCAAACTATGGACTCGTCATTGGTGGCAAAGATAGAGATTTCAGCTTGGTTGGATTTTGCGATTCCGACTATGCCGGTGATAGAGATCGAAGGAAGCCAACCTCCAGATATGTGTTCACCATTGGTGGGACAACGATTAGTTGGAGAGCGAGGTTGCAGACGATTGTGGCTTTGTCCACCACAGAGGCAGAGCTCATAGCTGCGGTTGAAGCAGCTAAGGAGGCACTTTATTTAAGGCGATTGTTGTGTGATTTGGGCTTCGCATACGAAGGAGTGAATGTGCATTGTGACAGTCAAAGTGCAATTCACTTAGCTGAAAATCTGGCATTCAGCTCAAGGATGAAGCATATTGATTTGAGAGAGTCGTTCCTTGTCTCAATGAATGAAAAGAAGCTAGTTTGTCTTCAGAAAGTTCGTACAAAGGAGAATGCAGCAGACATGTTTACCAAGTCATTGCTTGTTGCTAAGTTCAAGCATTGCTCGGACTTGATTCGCTTAATGAAGTGCTAGGTGCCATGGGGTGGCACGGGGAGGAGAGTTGAGATGGTTCATGGAGATGTTTGTTTTCATGGTGGAGATTGATAAGTTCTACACAGTCTGGGTACTTCGAACACTTTGTTGACGGGCGGTGGCCTTGTCGGAGTTCGTTGACAAAGTGTAATGGGTGATGGCATTTCTGAAGCTTATTGGGTAAGTATCCATTGCTTGGAGCATAAAGGTGTAGACGGAGTTAGATGGCTTGATGGAATATGGTAATAAGGTGGAGATCGTTGGAATTGTTACCTTGATTCCATCGCCGGCGGAGTTGAAGTCGCGGAGGAGGAAGTGAGCACCCAAAACCTTAGATCAAAGTGACAATGCTGGAATAGAAGCCCTAAGTTGCGATGATGAACCGAATCATTTGGTTTGGTGATTACACCAAACAAGATATCTCGTTCTGGGGGGTAGCGGCTTCGTCCGGTGGAGGTGAGTGACTTCGGTGAAGAGAAGAAGTTCATTCGATGCTGATTGGGAAGCTAGAGCTTCATTCGGAGAAGAAGTACTATTTGGCGCGGCGTCGAAGCAGAGATTCCGTTCAGGAATAATACCGAACGAAATATTTCATTCGGTGGAATGGTTTTGCCGGACGAGAATTTTGGTTCGGTAAAGTCATGCCGCTCTAGATTGCGTTTGCCAATCCAAACGTGCGATGTGCCGGTCCAAGAGATGCCGAACCAAGTTAAAGTCGAACCAAATATTTGGTTCGGTATTGGACCATGCCGGTCCATATCTCAAGTGCTATATGCCGAACTAAATTGTGCCGGACCAGATGCATGCCGAACCAAGTAGTGCTGCTCCAGATGTTTGGTTCAGGAATTGGGCTTTGCCGGTCCAGATGGATGCCGAACCAAACCCCAGGGCTGCTATATAGCAGCTATACCTCCTTATATCTTCACTTTATAAATAGTGGAGCTTCTGGGCAACAATGACAGCCATCCTAGAGAGCTGAAACTCTGTAGAATTTTGTCTGTAGTGTTAATTCTTCTTACGTATAGCCTCCAAAAGTAAATCAATCTTGTAACTCTAATCTTTCAGTGATTAATAAAATCTCCTCTCCCCAAGTGGACATACACTGCCTCGCGGTAGTGGAACCACTATAAATACTAGTGTTATTTATTTTTCTACATTGCATTGATCTGTGACTATTTGTTCTGTTGTTTATCTCTGTTTATTTCATCTCATTACAATCACGACCCAGTTGCTTTCCGCTGCATTGGGTTTTTTGTTTCCTTAGATTGATCGTCTGAAGGGATTTTCCCCAAAACATGGACTATAAAGTGTCCATAGGCAACACACATTCATGGTTATCATCAAAGTCTCGGTGATATTATGCAACAATTAGGTAATTATCTATGATTTTTTATGAAATTCTTTTATGTTACATTACTTTGAATGTTTTGGAATTTTAAATTGTTTATAAATAACTCAACTATAAATTTGAGATACTATTATTCCTAATGGTTGCAATAAACTATTTTAGGTAGGAAGGTCATATCATACATAATTACCACACAATCAATAAATGAAAGCAATTGGTTTTAATTTTGATAAATTTGAATTCAAACTATAAACATTAATTCAAATTAATGAGAGAATTAATTACATATCGGTTCACTTTAATGCTAATCAATTATAGACTTGATATGTAATCAGTTAATTCTTTTTATTTATTTCTATTATCAGCAACATTTCGGACGCATAACTCTATTATATTAGGGAACATGCAACATGATGTGTTCTATGGATTTAACAAATGTTTCGTCGATGTGAGAAATATGTGTATCAAAGAGAAACGGTAACTTGGAACTCATTACCTACTCATAACAAATAGTTTCCTTTTTCTTTAATAAGGTTGGTAAAAAACTAAAATGATTGAGAAAAAATATATTTATAGATAATTTTCTTAACAAACTTACCAAACTAATATTTAGGTAATACTTATGCTTTTATGGCAACATGATGTTTTTGGTATATTTGTTTATGTTTGAAAGGAAACATTATATATTTAGTATAATTCAAAACACAATTCTAATTTTTCCTTTACATGTATAACAATAGCATTGGGTTATAAATATTATACAATTCTGATGTTAGATGTACAAACAATTTTTTTAAAGCATTCATAATGGCATATAATTGCATGATATTCTAATAGTTTGCTATGTTGGCTATATTTTGTTATGTCATTTGATCTTATAGTTATCTTCGATGTTGTGTCATCTATATATTTTATGTGTATCCACATGTAATTTTTCTAATGGTCATGTATTATTTTTATTTGAATTATGCTAAATTTTGTATTATTCAATTATTATGGTGGTAAAATTATTAGAAGTAAAAGAAAAGGTTATTTGGTTGATCCAAAATTGGACTATGATGTCCTTGAGTGTTAGATTATTGGCTAATGGCATTAATGATAATAAAGGAGCAAGGATTGATTCCCAATGACAACATTAAACCAGTTTGTTAATTATCCAGAATATAGGGATTCTATGGCGTACTCACTTAAGGGTTAATGAAAATTTTTGATTTAACTAGATATTCAAAAAAATAGCCAGCCCATAAGATGTTTATGGTTTATATATATTTCTCATGTTATATTATGTTATATGTATTAAAAATATAAATTTTCAAGCTACTTAAATATTATTCTAATTCAGTTAGTATTGCATAGTGTGAAATAGTGTACTAATGCAAATATTTGAATATTGTTTATTCAATTGACTTTGAAACATTATTTGTCTTTTAGCATCATTTATTTATGTCATATAAGGAACACTGTTATCACTTTAACTGTGTATAGATTTGGATTTATATTGTACATAAGATGAATCTATGTTGAGTTTATGTATTATTTAAATTAATAGACATGTTTAGTAACGTAATGCTTAACAAGTAAGGAATAATTGATAGTTGACGTTAGTGTTTTTTGTATACATCCATTATTCTCTAAAAAGAGTTGTTATACTTTGTGCTCATTGTAATTACTCAAGTGGATATTATAATGAAAGTTTCTCAATGGTGTTTAAGAAAAATACTAATATAAATAATTTCAGTCCATAAACATACGTCCTCATTTTCATATTACTAAAGAAATAAAAAATCATATGCTAAATAAATTATGTTGTGAACACCATGCATGTGTGTAGCACGGGATCGTACTAGTTTATATACTAGTTCCAACATGTTTATATTTAATGACACATAATGAAATTTTGAGTCAAAGTTGGTAGACTATACTAAAATTATGTTTTCCAACAACTTTGTTTTTTCATCCTTAGAGTAATGATAATGAACTATTATAAAGTGTAAAAAAAACAAACTTAAGGTTTGGTAATTTCCACAACAATTGTACAAAGACTAAATGGATGCCTGGTTTATTCCAATAACAAGTACATAATATTTGTATTTATGCGTGTAGAATGATTTATGATGGAAGTAAAAGAAAAGCTAGCAGGCCTTTTAAATGGAGTTCAATTCCTCCATCTCCTTCTTGCATGTTCCCAATCATTCATCACAACAAAATAATGAATCAGTAGTCCACCACATTATATAGAAGATTTTGATTTTTTTTAAATCGGGGGTTTTTCTATAGAAATGAGGAGAGGCGTTATTGGGATTGGTAGAAATTGTTGTTGATATTGTAATTGTTATATATCTGATTAAATTAGACACATGTACTGGGACATATTGGACAAGACCTTTGTGTATTTTATTGTTGTTGAGCTGAGTATACAATTAGGAGATGAGTCTTACTTATTCACTAATTTGTTATATTTAAATTTCAGCTAAAACAAAGGGCATTTTGTATTGATCGATGCTTTGAATTGATATGGACCAAAACAGTTGACGGAATTGATTTTCTGAACCTTCCAATATCAATCCTGTTATTTATGCTTTCTTTTTATATTTATTCATATCAAGTTAATATCATAGCCTTAAAGTTATAGCAAACAAATAAATCCTTACCATAAAACAAAAAAGCATTATAAGTGTACATGGTGTATAAACAAGAGAGAATTTTCTATTAGCGTAATGTATTGCATTATTGCATTTTCTCAACCATGAGGGTGGATGATCATACTAATTAGAATTGTACCTGTAAATGGTTTATGGTGGCAAACATTATCTTGTTTACCACATTACGGTACGGTGATTGACAATAGCAATACCTATCAAATTAATGGAAGTAAATATTTGGTTCCTTAGTCATCCATACACAGTTCTATGCTTGTTCTAGCTTTGTTCTATGTAAAGTTTATTCTGCCATGGAAAAAAAGCTATATGGCGTTGAGCAGCAGCGAGCTGCTGCTATTGTATGCAGTAGTGCTATGCTACTGCTACATGCAGTATCTTATGTTGTTGCTATATGCAGCAATGTGGCTGCTGCATTGAATAGCCCGGCAAAAAATGTAATAAATTTGTATTATTGTTTTTGCCTATTTAGGTTAAAGGTTTATTACTATTATGTGATAATGGTTTTTGCTTGAGCTAAGTGCAGGTACACAGGACTGACCTTGGGCTTGGACTATTTGGACGATGGTCTAGGATCAAATTTCAGGAAGGGCCCGATCCAATTGATTTGTGTGATAAAAATGATAACATATCATTAATTCTCTAATATGTTGTTGGTTCATTTGGTAATGACTATGACTTGTAGGATATGCTACAATTTCAAACCTGGTCCTCTTCAATTTGTTTTGAATAACATTATAGCACAAAGGGCCTAATTTTTATTCATATTCTGTTTTAAAATATCATTGCTCAGGACCCCATATTTATATTGCGCCGATCCTACAGGTAGACGGTGAATTGAATTGCAATATAATACTCATTGCTTATTCTTGAACCAAAATTTAGCTCGACACTCAAAATGGTGTACAAGGTGATCTTATTTGAGAACACCTCACTAACACCCCTTGATTTTAATATAATCAGGAGGTTGTCCAAAAGCTCAAATCACTTGTTCAAGAATAAATTTAGTGAATCGAGTAAATTCACAATAGTCCTTTACTTATGTGTTAGTGGGCAAAATAGACAAGTCACAAATATTGTTAGCGTCAAAATTGATCATTAACACCCAAATCTAGATGAAAGCACCAACCAACAGTCACAGATAACAGATAGAATGTATGTAGAGAGTATAAATATGAAGAACAATAAAAATTAAAAGGAAAACAATAATAACAGAAGATTTATAGTGGTTCGGCTGACTCCGGCCTACGTCCACTCCAGAAATTTCCTTTTTATTGATGTCAGAATATATTACAGTTACAATCCAGAGTTTTTAGAGCAACAGTGGCAGAACAGCCTTATATAGAAGACGAAGTGAAACAGAATGAAGATCCTTTTTTCTGAAGCCCTGCCTGTTGTATTTATAGGCAAAATCCGAGTTATTGGGCTTTGTGAGTAGTTCGGGCCCACCAAGACCACTACCGACCCAAACTTCGAGCACCACGACCGACCTGGACATAATATGCCGACCCGATATCTCCCGGGCATGACTCGAAGCAGGCCTATCCAAGACTCGGAGTAAACTAGGCTAGAACTCGGAGCATAATGAAGCCGATCCTATCCACTCATGCCGACCCGAAGACTGGAGGATGCCGACCCGAGGTAAGTGAGCAACGACTCGAAACTACCGACCCCATTCAATATGTCGGTCCCCTTCCTTACCGATCCAAAACCAAACTGCCAATCGCGTCTCCAAATGCTTGCCGAACCCAAAAATGCCGACCTACACACACCGATGGACTTATGCCGACCTACCTTGATCGAACCATATCGATACTCCAACACCGAGCCACTCCCGACTCTGATACTTCCTAAGCATGCTGATCCACTGCCAAATATACCGAACCACATATGTATACCGATCCACTCGTCATGACCGAACCACCTCCATTGCTGAACCACTTCAATGTCGACCCACTCCACGTCGTCTCCTAGCCTTCCTACCAACCCACTCTAACACGAACGATCCAGAAATGACGGCCCAGATCACCACCGAGCCACATCTGCCGACCCACTCAGGCCGAGCCACTCATGACTTTCCACCCTTGATCGAGCCACACCAGCACTCATACCTCCAATTCTTTCCTAACCCGACACTCGTTCGAACCCAATCATATCTTCCGCAACTATCGTCTTGTAACCGGGTAACACTGTTGATTTTAGTTAAATCCGCCCATTTACGGCCTTGCCAAAAGGCGGGTTAACATTTGTCCCCCAAAACATGCCTTGCAATTGGAAGGTGTGTTTTGAATAGCCTCAAATCCGATATCCGAAGTCCATATGTTATCCATAGCCATACCTTCCGATTCATAATCCAATCCATTTTATCCAAGTGCCATTGCCGTATCCTTATCCAAATCTACGACTGCTCCGAGTCGATATTCGATTCCTATCCAGTAACCAAATCCTTATCCAATTCCACATCCATCCGAACCCGACAACTGAGTTCTAATCCATACATATCCAATAACCAATAACCGAATCCATGACCTCTTCGGGTCGGTATCCAAATCCAGGACCGCTCCGGATCCATGCCCAAACCCTTAGCTGTTCATAGCCAATATCCAAATTCGTAACCTCTCCGGGTTCTTGCCAAGCGCAACCTGCACCTGACGACCTGTGTCAAGTAATGTCATGGTGTTCCTGGTATAATGTCCTTGAACATTAGGTAATGCCGTGGCTTAAGTCCTAAGTCGAATCCTTGTCGCTACGGACCCTTGCCGAGCATAGTCCATACTCGACGACCTGAAATAGTAACCGATAGATATTATGGGGCCTAAGTCCTAGGCCGAATCCTGGTCTCTCTAGACCCTTGCCGAGCATAGTCCATGCTCGATAACCTTTTAGCCAAAAACCAGAGGAAAATTCAATCCGAAATCCAAATCAAACCGGAAAACCAAAAATCCATATCAAAAGTCCAAACCAAAATCCAAACCAAAAACCAAGCATTCAAACCAAAATCCAAACCAGAAAACCAACAAAATCGGGAGTTTAAACCGAACTCCAAAATCAAAGCAGAAAAAGAAAGTGTCCAAGCCAAAAAGAAAAAAACTGATTTCACAAACCAAAGCATCACAGTTCATCATCATCTCAGAGCATGCCTAAGGGTTGTCTCCGTCCCCGTACATGAGTAAGTGACTTAGCCATCTGCCCAGAGTTTGCTTCTTATTCCAAACCATCATGATTAGTTGATGACCAACCGACCACCATTCCTGGGCCTTGCGCTATCGTCGTTCAAGGTAGGCGATGGCTGCTCCTATTCCACCGCTGCATTCTGAGTTTCGACATATTGTCGCAACTGATCATTCCTTACATGTTCCTCGATTATATCCTTTAGATGTCGACAACTGTTAGTATCATGCCAGTCTAGGTCATGAAAGAGACAGTGCCTTCCTGATGCCCTTTCACGTTCTGAGGGTTCCCTCCTTGTCGGCCTTCGATAAGGAAGGCGATCTCGAAAATCCAAGAATATTCGCTCCAATGTTGCATTCAATCCCGTGTAAGTGGAGAATTTTGGTTCTCCCCAGCGCTTCCTCTTCCCTTTATCCTTGTCCTTACCCGAGCTTTCACCGGGCGGTCCTCCATCCTTAACCATGTTTACTTCCTTTGACTTCATATCCAAACATGCATCCTCTTGTCGAAGAAATCTCTCAGCTTCATGAAAGAATTCCCCGAGATCCATTGGCGGGTCCCCTATCAACGATACTTTGAAATCCGAATTATCCCTGACTCCTGCTACTGCAGCCATTAGAATCATTGATGGATCTGGCCGATCCACTGAAGCAACTGCTACATTAAACCGAGTTAAGAAAGTCCTGAGTGATTCATCCGCCCTCTGTTTAACTAACGTCAGTGTCATCACATTTTTTGGCCTTTTGATGTGAACTCGAAACTGTTTCAAAAAACTGTCCACCAGTTCTGTCCATTTTCCAATTGATCCATCTTCCAGCTGTCTGAACCACATAGCAGCTATATCGGTCAAGTATAGGGGAAAACACCAGACCATAACCTCCTTTGATGCCCTCAGCACTTCCATATGCCTTGTGTACCTCATCAAGTGGTCAGTGGGATCCGTCTTACTGTTGTATATTTCCAGAGTGGGCAGCTTGAAATCGGGTGGATTCCTAGCTATCCTGATGTTACGGGTAAACGGACTTTTGTTGACTCCCTCCAAATCTCTGTTTGTCAGACCTCCGCGAATGGTTCGCCTGATAATGTCAGCCAATCCAGTGTTACCTTCCAAGGGTTGCCCCCCATCTACATTTCCTAACTCTCTTCTAAATCCGCGAGGGAATTCTGGCACATACTCCTCGTCACGTACTCCTGTATTCCTGTTGGCGTCGGGCTGCGCAGCATCATTTGGTATCCCTCCATGGATTGGTCCAGCATTACCCGGTGGTTTGCCCCCGAGTCTAGGTCCATCCAGATTGACAGTTGTTTGCTGATTAGGGGCTGCCCCCTGCTGAACTACTCCATCTGCTTGCCTATTGAGTCCTTCTGATCCAACTCCATGGATTCGAGCTCTTGCAACTCCTGCTGGTCCTGTCTATCCAAATTGCCTAAGAAGGGTCTGCATCATTTCTTCTTACCTTTTCATCAACTGCTCCTGCATAGAATCCATCATAATCCGCATCTCGTCCCTAGTGATGTAGATGGATGCCTGATCTGATCAAGCCCCAGAAGAGGCATCTTGACTTCCCTCTTGATTGCTCCTTTCTATCACTTGTCTCCTTGTTGATTGCCTAACCATTGTTCCTCCTAGAATCCGAGTTCCTAAGCCTTTAAATCCAAAATCCAAGCTTTAGAATCCCCGAGTACTAGCGCTCTCAGTGAAAGCACCAAAATGTTAGCGCCAAAATTGGTCACTAACACCCAAATCCAGATGAAAGCACGAACCAACAGTCACAGATAACAGATAGAATGTATGTAGAGAGTATAAATACGAAGAACAGTAAAAATTAAAAGGAAAGCAATAATAACAGAAGATTTATAGTGGTTCGGCTGACTCCAGCCTACGTCCACTCCAGAAATTTCCTTTTTATTGATGTCAGAATCAATTACAGTTACAATCCAGAGTTTTTAGAGCAACAGTGGCAGAGCAGCCTTAGTATAGAAGACGAAGGGAAACAGAATGAAGATCCTTTTTCTGAAGCCCCGCCTGCTGTATTTATAGGCAAAACCCGAGTTACTAGGCTTCGTGAGTAGTCCGGGCCCACCAAGACCACTACCGACCCAAACCTCGAACACCACGACCGACCTCGAGTTCATAATATGCCGACCCGATATCCACCGGGCATGACTCAAAGTAGGCCTATCCAAGACTCGAAGTAAACTAGGCTAGAACTCGGAGCATAATGAAACCGATCCTATCCACTCATGCCGACCCAAAGACTGGATGATGCCGACTCGAGGTAAGTGAGCAACGACTCGAAGCTACTGACCCCATTCAATATGCCGGTCCCTTTCCTTACCGATCCAAAACCAAACCGCCAATCGCATCTCCAAACGCTTGCCGAACCCAAAACGAAATGTCGACCTACACACGCAGATGGACTTATGCCGACCTACCTTGATTGAACCATATCCATACTCCAAAACCGAGCCACTCCCGACTCTGATACTTCCTAAGCATGCTGATCCACTTTCAAATATACCAAACCACATATGTATTTCGATCCACTCGTCATGACCGAACCACCTCCATTGCCGAACCACTTCAATGCCGACCCACTCCACGTCGTCTCCTAGCCTTCCTACCGACTCACTCTAACACGACCGATCCAGAAATGACGGCCCAGATCACCACCGAGCCACATCTGCCGACCCACTCAGGCTGAGCCACTCGTGACTTTCCACCTTTGACCGAGCAACACCAGCATTCATACCTCCAATCCTTTCTTAACCCGACACTCGTTCGAGCCCAATCATATCTTCCGCAACTATCGTCTTGTAACCGGTAACACTATTGATTTTAGTTAAATCCACCTATTTACGGCCTTGCCAAAAGGCGGGTTAACATATATCATAGTCCCTTGTTAATATGTTCATAATTATGATAGTCAATATGCAAAGCAAACTTTCATATAGTCAAGGGTTTAAGTGGCCTTGTGTCTATTATTAATATGCAAGTCCAAATTTAAGTCCAAGTCCAAGTTTAAGTCATATGCACGTCAATTACTTGATAACAGTCTAATATGCATGTCAAAGGAAGATATGCTATGCGAAATTATATTCTCAAGCCCTTATATGCAATAAATCCAATGGTTACAATCGATCTTCAAAATCGTCAATTCAATTTAGGGTTTACAACTTTAGAATTTCAAGAAAGAGAAAAGAATGATCTGTGAGGGTCTTATATAGAGGTGTCAACTATACGGGTTGGTTGACATGTGTCCTGGCCTTGAATCGGAGGGCTGCGCTAACTCCCTCTTGATTGTACTTTCGGTGGCACTTTTTGCTGAGACTCGACACCATGTGTAGGAACACGGCAACCCTTATGACAGTTGATATTCAACACCCTATATTATGGTAATTATTTAATAACTTGCATGAAGATAGGTACTCGATAGTTTATATAGTTGATGATTCTCAACACCCTTTATGTCATTTATTGTTCGACAATGTCATCTGCTTGTAGAAGCTCGACATCCTTTACATCTTCAGGTCTTTGACATCCCTTGCCGCTTGTAGAAGTTCGAAACCCCTTGCTAGTTTTGAAGTGTATTACTTCTTCTAAATTAGTCATCCTTGTAGAAATTCGATACCACTTGTCGCTTTTATATGCTCTACAATAACCATAGTCGTAATGGCTCAACATCGGTTACCAAATCCGAGACTTTAATAAAGACTCGATATCTTCTCTTCATGAGTAAATGCTCGATATACTTCATTTGCATGACATCCTTCCTTTGTTACGTATTTTATGATACCTAGTGTTATATAAATTCGACATCCCTTGGAGGGTTGGTATCTCTTCAATTTCTTGTTTAGATGTTCAACATCTCAATTATCATAAAGATTTGACATTCATTTCTAACTTTAGATCCTCGACAACCTTTGTAGTTGCCGAGGCTCGATATCTACTGTTTATCTGGGTTTGCTGTAGCTCAATATATACGAGCCTTTATTAGTTCGGAACCTTCATCTGTTCATCAAAAATTCGACAACATTTCTCGTTGTAGAGGCCCCTTACCCTTTTGGGGACTCAATACCTCCTCTTGGTTCGATAACCACTTGAAATTTGACACCTTTTTTATTGTTAAATGTTCAGAATCTCCTTATAGTTGCTTGAGATTCGCTATCCTTCTTTGCTTTATATGCTTGACAACCCTTAAGGCTCGACGTCCCTAGTTCTTTGCTAATCCCTTAAGCTTTTTAACTTTGGAATTGGAGCTCAATAACTATCTTCATATCAGATGCTCGGTACCCGTTGCTTCTATATTTTCCATGCTTCTTTTCCCTTGATTTCTCAAGTACATTTGACAGTTAGAAAATATGTGGATAACACTTATATTTGCTATAAGAATTATAACAGGCTTTCTAAATTGCTAATACAAGGTACATTTTTATGCTTTTTACATGTGTATGTCATGCGTCATGCACATCATGTTGCAATATATATGATATTATACTCATGGAGTGAATTATTTTGATATTTATTGAGATTCTAACCATGTTTTGATTGTGAGTAAATATATTTTTATTTTGTAATTTGTCGAAAGGTTCTTTAAGCAAAGGAGATTTTTTATCATATACACGTAAACGTATAAAACATTTAATAAATTCCTTCAAATTTGAAATGTTAAGATATGAAATAATTAGAGTGGAATGTAAGTTATGTTGTGAGTAACATAATCATCACTTTAAGTCCTTAAAGATATATAGATTTATCATTATATAGGTGCAATATATTATTATACGATTATTTATACATATGTCATATATGCAATATTTACTTTATATGAAATTGCGATGACGCAAAATATGAGAGGGCTGTAACAACCCAATTTTTTGAACATTTTTAGTAGATTAAGCATTATCGATATGAGTTATTTGAGTTCTGTTTTGAATAAAATATTATCTTAAAAATATATTTTAATGAATTAAACTTTACTCGATAAAGGAAATTTATTTTTATACAATTTAAATTAATTATATTATCAAAATAAAACAAGCTCGAATAAAATTTACAACGAATATATAATATTTACTTATTGTAAACGATTTGCAAATAATTGAAATAAATGAAAGTGAGAACCATATCTTGAGAAATAAAATTGATGAATAAGTAAATGGAGTTATAATTTATTCAGTATAAATTATTTTTGTGAAACTAGTACACAATAACATTTTGAGTAAATATTCATATTTAAATTGTTGAATCATATTTAAGAAGTTAAATATGAAATTCATGTGATGAAATGAATTTGGAAACGAGTTTGAATACTAACTGGAATTACCAAATATATTCAAAATAAACAGAATAAATTATTATTTTATATAATAATCAGTAATTAAACGAAGTTAAATAATCATTGAATTTGAATATGTTGAATAACCTATCAAAATATATTTGTAAAATGTATGATAAATAAATTTTGGTTTTATGCAAAATTTAGTTTATAAAATGAATAGTAAATGATAGAGTAATTATATGCAATAAAAATGCATTTAAAGGGTAAATTGAAACTTTACAATACAAATTGTTTTAAATTGTCTTAAGTGTAAAACGACAATATATAATAAATACAATCCTAAACTATCCCTCCTTCACTCCACTTTTCAGCCCGTAGGCCTCCCCAATACCAAATCCTAACCTTAAATCAATGAACATGGAGAATGAAAAAAAACATAAGAGCTTGCAATCGACGAAGTGACAAGAGAAGACGGTTCATGCCTCGGATCTCGAGCTCACATGGGTTTTGCTTGGAAGAGTGGCACAATGGAGAGTGAGGATCATCGTGACCTGGCGCATTGCGATTTGACACGTACATGGGGCAGGCATGCATAGATTATAGAAGATGGAGGAGTTAGATGTGGCGAGGAGCTTGGTGGTTCGTACTCGCTTGTCGAGGAGGAGGTCGATCGGTGTTGTTGTGTAGTTGTAATATCAATTTCGGTGAGATATATTATAACCTTTTTTAATTTGTTATAGTCTAATTTTCATATATGCATAAACTATACAATTACCCAGGTTAATAGATAGTTAATATTATGCATTCCATGCCAATTATTGAGTGACTGCTTAGATCATCAAAATTGGATTGAATGCTTGCTTGGATGATGAAATTAACATCTAAGCATGTGTTGGATGAATTGATTTGATAATGTAATGGATTTCCCATCTAATTATTGCCAAATGTCGTTAAAGTTGATTGATTCTTCATCATTAGCTAATTAGCTTCTTTCACCAGATAAGCTAATTCTTCGCCATTAGCTGACCGATTCAGGTTCGCAGCCCAAATCGATGGCAACTTGCCACTATCATCATAGTCAATGACATACTACCAAGGCATGGTGTTTGTATAGGTCTTTTTGTTGATGTCTCTACGACTTTATACTGATTGAATGACATATGCTATTGGGAGTAGCATAGAGGGGTGGTGTCGTCTGCATTTTTGGGAGTTTTTTAATGAAACCGGGTTAAAATGGGGTTACAAATCAACCCATTGGGCTTTACAACCAAATTAGGTTAACACATGTCTTCTTTCATAACCATCAAATCCTAGCCGCCTAGGGTTTCATTTATTTTTCACTCTTGAGAAACTTCTTGTTTCTCGTTAATGGTTCCTCATGTCCTTGACAAAATCTTCTTCTCTCCTACTGAAATTTCCTCCTCTTCGTCCACATACATGCTCTGCTTTGCTCTAACATGGCTATACTCTCCTTTTCCCCAGTATAATTACTCTGATTTAAACTACGTCACATGTTCATAATTTCAAAATTAAGGTTTATTTCCTTGTTTGTATTGTTCTCGTCATCGAATCTAAGCTAGCGTATCCTTGAATTATCTAATGGATAGTAATTAATTAGATCTGTAGCAAAAAAAATCATGCAAGGCTCTGTAAATTTTAGAACGACAACGGATCTTCTTCTACCTGTAATTTCTCTAGATTCTAGGTGATGAATATTTCCGAGGCTTTGTAGACTTTAGAGCAGCTTCCGGTTCCAGTCACTTTCCAATGTCTTCCTTGTTATTAGATTTGCAATCCATTTTGCATAGTTGGGTTCTGCAGTATGAAATTATGTATATACTCCTTTAGTCCTCTGTTGTCGTTGATGGACGTCCAATCCTCTGATAAGTGATTTGAACTTCTAATTCACCATTTTTTTCCTTTGGTTTGGATAGTATAATTAAACTGTTTTTTGTAAACAAGTGGCTACCTTTGCTCTTTACTTATCTCTTTATCATCATGAATTCTAGTATTTCATTCTTTCCAAATATGATAAACTATAGTTATTAGCATGATACGATCCATATCTCTCACACGTGATTTTTCTTTGAAATGTTTTTTGATTAGATTTATTTCTACTCTTAATTCCATGCTGCTAATGTTGCTTATGCATAATTTGGATTTTGCATTTGACCATAGATAACTTTCATGACTACATTCAAAAAATAAATTCTTGCATGATTCTGTCTCTGATTTGCATAATAGACATGCCTGATTTTCTAATTTTCTCCACTTACTAACTTTGTCGCTTGTTGATAGTTTTTCTATCATCGAAAAATATGAATGAAATGCCATTTTTGGATAGTTTATTATGTCTCAAGTACGCTCATACATATTCTTTTTGGCTGCTTTTCTCAAATGTACTATGTTATTTTAAATGAAAATTTTCCATTTTCATTTAGACTCCATGTAACAACCCGTATTTTAAAGAATGGATATTTAAACAATTAATTTAAATATTGAATCATTAATGAATTGAAGGTCCAAAATCTGACTTTTTGCATACAGTCGAATTAGGACGCGAAACCACTTCCACTGAGTCTGATTGACATTGTGAATCAAAATGAGTAAAAATATTACTACATTTGAAATCACGACATTTATATAATTTACATATTGTTATTCGTATTTTGCAAAAATACGTGCTTAGTCGAGTCTAGTGGGATCTCGACTGGCAGCTTGTGACTGGGATGAGGACTACATTATGAAACGTACGGTTGAGGAATTTTTGGAATTAGACTATCCGATGGTCGAAATGACCTTGAAATACATGAAATTATCATCCTAGAGCACTGTCTCGGATAGTGACAAAATTTATACTAATAAGACTCGAAAAATGTGATGATGTGCACCAATAAGTTTCATGGTGATCTAATGTGCCGTGTGATCATAAAAGCCCAAAACGTGTGGCATTTTATTTGAAGAGTTAAATAAAAGATACATAATATAATATATATCCTCCCCTTATATAATATCTTCATCCCTCCTTAAAATATCCATGCCTCCTCCATAGAGTAAAAGGAAATAGCTACTCCTCTGTCAATTAAATCAAGAGCCAGAGGCGGTGTTAGGTAATAAAGATAGTTAGGATGGACTTAGGAAACGATGATGAGGAGATTGGTGGTGCTCGGGTGGCATGCGAATGTCGATGGTGGATTGCCACCTAAGCCTGGACGTGGAGGGGTGTATGTCACATTTCGATTTAAGGTTCCTGAGGTTGAAGCAAGGATACGGTTGGACTTGGCATGCGAAGAGGTGTCAATTGGCACAGCGCGGAGGAGCTCCGTCCGAACATAGGCCATCGCGACATTAGACATGGCCGACTAGGGCACAAATGTCGCACTCAACTATGGGGGTGCAGACAAGAAATAAGGGACGCGATTGTGTTCTTCATCACTCCATGTGATGAATGGAGAAGGTTGTGTGCGATTTCGTTGACCACAGAGAGAGAAATTGAGGTAAACGTACACAACATAGTAGGTTTTGGTGCACAACATGTGTAGGAATGATATGGAGAAGAGGAAAGGTGGATTATAAGAGGGATTAATGTATTGATTAATTAATTAAGATAATTAATTAATATTTATAATTCGTATTCTTACAAAATTTGTATCTCTTGCATAAGAGGTCCAATCGAGACGCGGTCTTCGCCATTGTATTCGAAGTGAGATTATGTACAACATGGTAGATGCTTGGACTGGATTCAAACACTTGGGAATTTTGATTTAGGTGAGCGAAATTATAATTCTGAATTTATATTTTAGTACAAATTCTCGTAATTATATATATTGAAACATATTAACTAGGAGAGGTAGAATAATATACATAAGGAATTATTTTTCTATTTGATTGGATTGGTTTGACTAGATATTTGGGATAATTGATTAAGATCCTGTAAATATAGATATTGTGTCCTATTCATATTGAACAGAGTAAGATGGAGTTGATATTAATTTATTACATGGTTATAAATTGATTAAACTCTAATTTGTTGTTAGATCCATGATAGAAATATTATTATATATTTTATTACTGATATTCAGGATAATTGATTGAGATTACGTATATATAAATATTGTGTTCTATTCGTATTGAATAGAATTAGATGAAGTTGATATTAATTTATAATATGGTTATAAATTAATTAAAACTCTAATTTGTGGTTATATTAGTGATAGAAATATTACTGTATATTTTATTACTAATCGAAAATTAGAATTACGACCTTTAAAATAAGCTGTAAGGCTAAAACAATGATTTAACCAGGTTAAACTTGTATTAAAATGACTTTCGAGTTTTTCTGGCCTTGATATTGATTTATTATAGTGCAAATCAATAATTAATTAACTAGTGAATTTCTAAAAAGGTGATTTGAGAAGTTAGAAATTACAAAGAAGTATTGTATTATTTAATAGGGATGATTAAGGTTATGAAATTCTGAATATTGTAATAACGTGATACCCTAAGAAATAGTTTGAGATATATCTGTATGCACACACACACACACACACACACATATATATATATATATATATATATATATATATATATAGAAATTATATACCATGAGCTTTATAATATTTTGAGGCATTGTTGATGGCTAAATTTAATTTAAATAGAAGAATTAAGTAAAAATGAGTTATAATATGATTGATAGGCAAGGGCATTATTTTATAAAATAAGTGTGAGATTTTTATAAAATAATACGACGGAGATATAATTGTTAGATTGGTGAATTAAGTAAAATGCATTTTGTTAAATTGTTTATGTGATTGTATTTTATAATTGTTATTGATATTAAGAAGATAGATTTGTTACTTTGGTTGTGTATTCCCTCTATGTATATAAATGAGCATTATATATGTCTATTAATTCCATATAGTTGGACTAGTTATATATACATGCATATAGTTTATGTGATTTATATACGTCTATATGTGTAAATATAGTTTTGGTATGTCTGACTTGGAACTACCAGTTGGTGCAAGGAATCTATTGTACCATTGAGATGCATGACCTACAAACGCGGTTTCGAAGCAGAGTCAGAGAGATTGGGATGCCAATCTAGAGTAGGTCATATGTTATTGCATTGTACAGGCGAGTGTTATGACAGGATCTACAGGCCAACTTCTTTTGAGGTGTTAGTTTTGAGAGGAGTCCACAAGTTAGTTATGGCTCTTGATGAGTCTCTTTGGTAGCTAATGGCAATTTGGCGTGATTTATCGATACACAATTTAAGCATTTGTATAGTTTAGTATGCCCGTCTTGTTGTTACTGAATAGTGGATGAAATATATTATACAAATGCTTAAAAATATGATTCAAGTGGTGTGTGTGTGTGTATAATTATTTGGGCGATTTATATATATTGCCTTGGTATGCCTGATTCGGGGCAACCGGGTAGTGCGAGGCACTTCAAGAATGAATCACGATCCATATGGGAACGACAATACTTCGGTGTTATGTATACGTATGGGAAGGGTGTATGTGGGGTAGCTTGAATCCGAATTTGTTATCGATAGACAATGGACGATATCGATTTTGTAAAAGAATACATTGTACCATTGAGACGCACGACATGCATATGTGGTTACGAAGAAGGGGCAAAGAGAGATTGGGATGCCAATCTAGATTAGGTCATATATTGTAGCGTTGTATATACGAGTGCTACAACATGACATATAGGCCAACTTATTTTGAGGTGTTGGTTTTAAGGGAGTCCACAAGTTAGTTGTGGCTCTCGATAGGTCTCTTTGGTAGCTAATGGAATTCAACATGAGTATCGGTTACAGATATTCGTGTTTTGATTTTGGATATTGCTATATTAGTAGCATTGCTATATCATTGTATTTTTTTGCATTTCAGATGCTTCAATAGGAATTGAGAGATCTATGGCGTCGTTGCTTATGAAATGTAGTATTACCCGTATGCTCAATTTTCGTATTCAGTATGTAACATCCCCCACTTGAAGGTCCAAAACTAACGGCTACGGATGCTGTAGTCATCCATAGTTATTAATGAAAGGAAGTGCGGATTAAGGATCTTAAGACTAATTTAACACTACAGGAGGAGTGAATAGTGTTTAATGGATTCTAAGACTTATATGGACTAAATTAAAATTATGACACAAATAAATGCATAACTTAATCACAGAACAATCACAGAATCAAACACAAATGCAGAAAGTAAATAAAAAGCAGTAAAAGGAAAGAACACGCCGAATTTTATACTGGTTCGGAGTTACCCTACGTCCAGTCCTACACCAAGGCAAACACCTTGTACAGATTTTTATTATACCAATTTCGAGATTACAATCCTCAATTTCTAAAGGCCTTGAGGTACCCTCCTGTCTTCGAGTCCGGGGCAAACTCACTTGATTTACGGGACACAAGATCACCCAATTGATTTCCAGGCACAACCACACCTTATAAGAGACTCGATAAACTTTTGATTACAAATTGATCCTATAACTCTGAATAGCACTTTGATCTTCGAGAGAGGACAAAAAATCAAACAAGAATGAGATTCTAATTTGATTCACTTGAGAATTCGGCAGAATTTCGGCACGATCTTAAAAATAGAAAGTTTTAGAATATGGATTTGTGGAGAAGGAGTGAAGAAAATAGTTAGTTAAAAAATTCGTTTGTGAAGGCTATTTATAGACCAGTAACGGTCATAACCATTCGTGAAGAGATTTAAACGAATAGACACTTCTTTTGAAAATTGAAACATTTGAATTTAATGGCCACCATGTTGACATAGGGTATCCCATGATGTCGACATCTCTTAGTTAAAAACAATGTAAAATTTGTTTTGAAAATGGTATTGAAAGGAAAACAAGATGAAATGATTCTGGAGTAAAATAAACTAATTTTCCTATGTTTTAAAATAAAGAAAAGTAGAAAAAATATTTTTAGAATGTATATATAAATTTGATTTTAAATCTCAAGTATATATATATATTATAAAAGAATATTTTAAAAAATCAGAAGATAGTTTTAAAAACAAACGAATTTTAAAACAAGAGTTTATTTAAAAACAAAAATAAAGAACATTTTAAGGTTAAAACAACTTTTTTTAAATCATTTAAAAAGATAATTTTTAAGGCTAAAACATTTTGAAAAGAAGTTTTGAAAATCATTTTGAAAAACCATTTTGAAGTACTTTTGCAAGCTTCTTCCTGCAAAATATCTCATCACATTAGGACTCGAGAACTTGTACAAAACAAGGATGTTCGTGGGTTTGTAAGCCACTTGTCGTAGGTTTGTAAGCTACTTGTCGTGGGTTTGTAAGCCACTAAGAAGATAGAAATGGGTTCCATCCCAAATGAAATTTAGAATGAAGATTTTCGTGCTATTATGAAGTTTTAACAAAAACTAGACACTTATCTTGAAATCTTGATCTTGATACTCTAGAGTCTTCAATCTTGATATCTCTATTCTGAATCTTGAGTCTTGAGTCTTTATACTGATTAGTCTTCAGTAATCAATACCTGCACACACACACACACACACACACATATATATATATATATATATTCTGCATAGTTTCTGCATATACATATCTATCTAGACAATAGTGTTAGTATATATTTTATAATAGGATAAGTTAAAAAGGTTGTTGTCATCAAAACCAACATCTCACTTCCTAACAATCTCCCTCTTTTTGATGATGACAACCTGTATTTATAAAATGTACTTACCATACCATAACTCATATCATAACTCCCCCTTACTACATGACTCCCCTTACTCCAATCATAACTCCCCCTTACTCCAAGCCAACTACTATTTTATAACTTCTCCCCCTTTGTCATCAACAAAAACTTCTTACTAATAAATTCCCTGAACTTGATATAAGATAATCAACCATAATACAATAGAGTAATCCATATATGTGTAATAAGTGCTAAGTGTGATCATAAGTATGAAATGTGATCATAAATGTGAAATGTGATCATGAGTGTGATCATAAGTGTAATCCAAAAGTAAATCAATCATCATCCAATCATATTTACAGTAATTATTCAATCCAATCATATATACAAACCGCACCAAATGTTTTAAATAAGTCAAGTCAATCAAGTTTAAAACACACCAATCAAATTAAACAAATAACATACAGAATGACTAGACATTCCTTGGTACTTCCACCCATCCATCTTCTCCAAAGATAAGGTATGCTTTGATGACATCCCATTCTTCTTTATCTTTGTCGAGAGTGACTGGTGGATTTCCTTTGAGATCATCCTTGTTAAGGGCTGAGATCATCCAACGAAGGGCGTTGAAATGTCTCTCTTGCTTCTTGATCATCTGCATTTGACTCAATTCTAAGTGGTGATTACAAAGTATAAATGTAAGGATATTCTTGAAGGAAGTGAGAGTTTCCTCAAGATTATCACTTAGATTCTTAATCGGAGAAGCCATAATTCAAGAAATAGGAAGAAATATGAAAGGGAGTGATTAGAAATGAAGTTTGATAATTTATTCTGGAAGAAACAGGTATAAATAGAGGTAGAAAGTCGTTTAAAATGAATAGACACAAGTTAGTTACATGAAATTAAAATTTGAAAGTGTAACTACTTTCTGCCCGTTGCATGTCGACACGGGGGGATGGGGGATGTCGACATGCCTTTGCCTAAAGTGACAATTTTCTTTGTTTTGAATATTATGAACAAATCTATGCAACTAAAATTTGTATAATATAAAAACAAGCAATTACAGAGACAAGTGAAGTTGAATAACAGGAAATAAAAGATTTCATTAATGATTCTAGTCAACATTACATAAAATAATATAATATTAACTAAAATAAAGGAAAATACATGGATAGAACTTGAAGCAAACAAGATAACATGAACTAAAACTAATTAGATGAAGATGAAGAAGATGATAGTCCAATATTTCTACTAACTTTCCCGAAGAACTTGTTGATTCTAGTGGAAATCTTATCCATTTTCTTACTAATTGATCTTTTGAGTGTCTTTTGATTTTTCAATATGTTTCTTTGATTATTGAGAATGGTCTTATTGGATGGATTAGCAGGATTAGTAGGATATTCAATACTCTCTAAGGAAGTTTCTTGATCTTCCTCTTCCTCCTATTCAATTTCCATTCCTTCCTCTTCATCTTCTTCTTCTTCTTCTTCCTCCTCCATTTCTTCCATCTCTTCGTGAGCAAGCCTTTCTTCCTTTTCTGTAAGTGTTTCATATGGTTGAAACACTAATGGAATTTGCATAAGGGAAATGTTTCCATGGTTGAACACTTTTCTAGTTATAAATTCTTCCCTTTTGAAATCAACTCCAAAGTAATTAAAAATCCGAGTGAGATAAACTCCATGATATAATGTATTTTCACCCATAGTAAAATTCTTGGGCCTTAGCTCATGCAAAATAACTTGAGCCCAATTGATATCGTAATTTTCAAAAATTGCAAAAAGATCTTTGCAAACTTTCAAAGTTGGGTTGTTGTAGTTTCCCGATCTAGGTATAAGGGTGTGTTGAATAAGAAGGTTAACAATTCTTGCTTTTGGACGAAAATAACGATTTTTGAATTCAAAATTGTCATCCCCTTCAAAGATGTGATGAAATGTCTCTCGATCATTTTCATTTATTTGAAATTCCAAGAGATTCATTCCGGTATACTTGCATCCCAAAATATTTCCTAAAATTTCAAAATTCAAAACTATTTGTCTTCCTTTGACACTACTCCAAATTTGTCCATCTTGCCCATCATAAAAACCACGATTCAAATTCGCATAAAACATCTTAACAAGATTTGGATAACATACAAAATCATTTTGTTTGTTATCTACTACACTAAGAATAGAACATTGTTGAAAAAGATTTTCAATTTCATATGAAGGAAAATCTTCAAAATAGCAAATTTCCCCGTATGAATTTTACCAAAGTTTGCATAGTTGACGTAAGCTTTGATAGCTTTCGGGTCATTAAAAAGAAAGTTTTTGATAGCTTTTGGAAGCCTAATGGTGTTAGAAGTGCTTAAAGAGGCCATTGAAGAAGTTAGAGAGGAGTTGAAGATAAATTTGAAATTTGAAATAAAAGTGAAAAGTGATGATAAGGAGAGTGAATTAAATAGAGATTCTATAGACATGTTCTCTGGTCAAGAGGCATCTTTCCAGAGCATTGAAGTTGGTGAAAAGGTGGAGGAAAATTCAAAAGTTTGAATTCAAAGTTTGAAATCAAATTTCTGAGGGGCATGTCGACATGGGGTATCCAGGTATGTCGACATGTGCCTATTGAATCAAAGGACAAGTGTCTATTCCTAATTTCTAATAAATATATATATTATATCCTATATTCTACTTATATAAGTCCTGTGATAACATTAAATATAATAATACTTAAATTTTAATAATTTAATATTTAAAATATTATTAAAATAATATTATTTTTGGATTTAAAATTCAAATTTCAAGGGATAAATTTGAATTCAAAATTCAAGTAATTTAAAAAAATCAAGCAAGCAAAAAAGCATCCATTCAAACAAAAAATAAATAAAAATAATGTAAATGCGTACCTATTTTTAGATCCATACTCCCATCGTCGTCTGATTCATGAATAGCAGTGAAACACAGATTTGAATTATCCGTCTTCTTTTCATTGTCACTAGATGATGAGTCTGAGTCATCAAGAGTTGCTGTGTATGCTTTCTTTCTTTTCCTTGATGAATCATTGTTTGGAGGGAACAACTGTTTATCTGGATACAGACAATCTTTCCTATGATGCCCGACTTTATTGCAATTGTAGCATCTATCATTGTTGACGTTCTCCGTATTATTTCTGGAATTCCTTTGATCATTTCTTTTGTAATTATTCATTTTTCTATATTTTAGGAATTTCCGGAAGTTTCTTGTCATGAAAGCAATCTCCTCATCACTATCTGGTTTCAAATCTTCAATTGTTGCATTGAATGCTAATGACTTGTTTTCTGTAGCCTTGTTTTCTCTTCTTCCTTGCAGTTGAACTTCATAAGACATCAGATTCCCAATCAATTCTTCTATTTTCATTAGACTGATATCATTTGCTTCTTTGATTGCAAGTGTCTTTTGATCCCATTCTGGAGTGAGCGAATTTAGAATTTTTCTGACTTGGTCTTCCTTTGAAAAGCTTTTTCCCAGTGCAATTAGTGAATGAACAATATCTTGAAATCGAAAATACATGTCGGAAATGGACTCATTTGCATGCATTTTAAATAATTGAAACTGATTAGTTGATATGGAAATTTTAGTCTGTTTAACTTTGCTTGTTCCTTCATGAGTAACTTGCAAAGTTTTCCAGATTTCAAATGCAGACTTATAAATAGACACTCTATTAAACTCATTCCTATCTAGTGAACAAAATAATATATTCATGGCCTTTGAGTTATTTTGTGCAACAACCTTTTGCTCAACAGTCCACTGGGCAAAATCGGTAGTTGGTTCAACATACTCAGTTTGTGTGATATTCCAAGTGTCTAATCCTACTGATTGTAAATAAATTTTCATTCTACAAGCCCAATATGCATAATTACTACCATTGAAAAATGGTGGTATGACAGTAGACTGACCTTCTACAAATGAACTAGTGTTAGTGTTAACAGAACTAGTGCCAGAGTTGATATTACCAGTGTTGGTAGCCATTAAAACAATTTTCAAGTTTCAGATTGTGAAAACTATGAAAACCAATGCTCTGATACCAATTGAAAGGAAGTGCAGATTAAGGATCTTAAGGCTAATTTAACACTAGAGGGAGGGGGTGAATAGTGTTTAATGGATTCTAAGACTTATATGGACTAAATTAAAATTATGACACAAACAAATGCAGAACTTAATCACAGAAAAATCATAGAATCAAACACAAATGCAGAAAGTAAATTAAATGCAGTAAAAGGAAAGAGCACATCAGATTTTATACTGGTTCGGAGTTACCCTACGTCTAGTCCTACACTAAGGCAAACACCTCGTACAGATTTTTATTATACCAAATTCGAGATTACAATCCTCAATTTCTAAAGTCCTTGAGGTACCCTTCTGTCTACGAGTCCGGGACAAACTCTCTTGATTTACGGGACACAAGATCACCCAATTGATTTCCAAGCACAACCACACCTTATAGAGAGACTCGATAAACTTTTTATTACAAATTGATCCTATAACTCTGAATAGCCCTTTGATCTTCGAGAGAGGGTAGAGAATCAAACAAGAATGAGATTCTAATTTGATTCACTTGAGAATTCGGCAAAATTTCAGCACGATCTTAAAAATATGAAAATTTTAGAATATGGATTTGTGGAGAAGAAGGAGTGAAGAAAATAAGAAAATAGTTAGTTAAAAAATTCGTTTGTGAAGGCTATTTATAGACCAGTAACGGTCATAATCATTCGTGAAGAGATTTAAACGAATAGACACTTCTTTTGAAAATTGAAACTTTTGAATTTAACGGCCAACATGTCGACATGGGGTATTGCATGATGTCGACATCCCTTAGTTAAAAACAATGTAAAATTTGTTTTGAAAATGGTATTGAAAGAAAAACAAGATGAAATGATTCTGGAGTAAAATAAACTAATTTTCCTATGTTTTAAAATAAAGAAGAGTGGAAAAAATATTTTTAGAATGTATATAAATTTGATTTTAAATCTCAAGTATATATATATTATAAAAGAATATTTAAAAAATCAGAAGATAGTTTTAAAAACAAACGAAGTTTAAAATAAGAGTATATTTAAAAACAAAAACAAAGAATATTTTAAGGCTAAAACATCTTTTTGAAAATCATTTGAAAAGATAATTTTTAAGGCTAAAACATTTTGAAAAGCAGTTTTGAAAATCATTTTGAAAAACCATTTTGAAGTATTTTTGCAAGCTTCTTCCTGCAGAATATCTTATCACATCAGGACTCGAGAACTTGTACAAAACCAGGATGTTCGTGGGTTTGTAAGCCACTTGTCGTAGGTTTGTAAGCTACTTGTCGTGGGTTTGTAAGCCACTAAGAAGATAGAAATGGGTTCCATCCCAAATGAAATTTAGAATGAAGATTTCCGTGCTATTATGAAGTTTTAACAAAAACTAAACACTTATCTTGAAATCTTGATCTTGATACTCTAGAGTCTTCAATCTTGATATCTCCATTCTGAATCTTGAGTCTTGAGTCTTTATACTGATCAGCCTTCAGTAATCAATACCTGCATATATATATATATATATCCTGCATAGTTCCTGCATATACATATCTATTAAGACAATAATGTTAGTATATATTTTATAATAAGATAAGTTAAAAAGGTTGTTGTCATCCAAACCAACATCTCAGTTCCTAACAATTAGTCCTCGGTGATCAAATATGGTAATGTTAGATACATTGACATAACATAAACACATGGATATGGAAAAAATTTAAAATAAACAAACAGCTTTCTCATTCCATTTCAAAACATTTCAAATTCATTACATAATCCCAATACGAGAATCAAGTCTAGAGAAAATATATTTATTACAACATATGCCAATAGTGACATATGAAGAAGCCCCCTTGGACGATCAGAGTATATACAAGCAATTAAACAACTTTTCCTTTACAACAGTAATGCAACGGAATCAAAATAAAAGAGAATTCTAGGCAGCTATCATGCCTCTGCACGTCTTCGGAAGCTTATTCGTCTAAAGGGGTACTGAAAACCTCAACTCTCAAACTACTCAAAATAAATTGAGTACCCGGGAGTTTAAAGGGAAAACATAAACTTCGAGTTGGACATAAAGCCGGGTATGAATAATAATCTACTATCTCAAATCATTTAGATATCTAGTGAGATCACGCCGCTTAGCGGAACGTATTTTTCTTCACTAGTATCCTAAAACCTTTATAAAACCATAAACCGTGCTCCTGCATCCACAATGGTTAAAAAATTTCAAAACTATATGATGATATGCAAACAAAAATCAATTCTGGATTTCCCATCCCCATTCATTTTGAAGAATTGTCTCGTTTATAGTTTCTAGGGTCACTATTAACTTATTAGTTTTCATGGCCTGACTAATAACCTGTTTAATACTTATGAACTCCCTGTCCTATTTCATAGTTTTCAGGGGCATACTATTAACCTGTTTAAATTTATGGACTCGCTGTCCTATTTCATAGTTTTCATGGAATCACTAAGAAACTATTGGCCCCTGCCAATAACATCATTGTTTCATGGGTTCTCCCTGAACCTATTGGTAACTCCAATAACTTCCCTCTTATCCTAGTTTTCATGGGTTGACTAGGAACCTATGCACATCTGTCAATAACTTAATCCGGATATAGTTTTCATGTGTTCACTACAAACATATTGGCCCATGCCAATAACTCAATCTAATCATAGTTTTCATGGGATCACTATGAACCTATTGGTAACTCCAATAACTTTCTAAACATAGTTTTCATTGGTTTACTATGAACCTGTCTATCTGACAACTTCTTTAATCAATGTTTAGGCATCCTATATTCTGGGCTTCCTGACCTCCTAGATGCAATTTTATTCATTCAGGAGTTAACTTAATTTATATTTACTACTCGGTCAACCTAGCTGGTTATTCTACCATTCCTCAAAATACAGTTATGGGTCCATTACAATGTGATTATATATATGAAAAGTAAACATAATAACATAATAATACCAACACCTATGGTTTAATATCCTCGAAACCCTTTTATATGAAACTTGGTTAATCCCTTTAACCTATTAATCAAGGAAAACTTCTTCAAAAACTCCTTACTTAAAATCATTCCAAAACTCTTTTATTATGTCATGGTTTTCCTTTAAAATAAGGTTGGGTTATTTGTTTTGAAAACTAAGGCTTTCGAAACCTTAAAACATTACTTTCGAAACCCTTGTATGACCTCCTTCGAAAGCATAGAAAACTTATTTTCAAAACACAAAATATATATCTTTCGAAGCCCTTAATCATCTCTTTCGAAATGAAACTTTCGAAAGTATCAAAACATTACTTAATAATCCTTATAAATATAGCTTCGAAACCAATGAAAGTATCCCTTTCGAAACCTTTGGGTTTAATCAAAACATCTTTTGGGTCAAAGCGAATATATATGAAAGTATCTCTTTTAAAACCCTAAATTTTCATATAAAATTGCTTGGGGAAAGTTTGGTGGCGTCGGCATCATCCTTTCGAAAGCTTCAAAACGTTCAAGTAAAACGTTGAAGGTTAGCATCGATACCCCTGAATCCCTTCGAAAGCATTTAGGAAGTGGCTTAGTACATCTTTAAAACAAAAGCTAACCTTCAAAAGCATTTTTGACTTCAATACACTCGAAAGGCAAGAGAACGACAACAGGGTTTCGACCACGTCGGAATCACCATTTTGGAAAGCATTGTTTTATAAATAAGGGACTCATTCGAAAGCTCATACTTAAAAATGAAGGGTGGCAACCTTCTTCAGAAGCTATTTAGAAAACCCCTTTCGATAGCTTATGTTTCGACTCTTTTGATAGTTTAGTAAAACAAAGCAGGCGCTTAATCATTTGAAAACAAAGCAAAGGTCTCGACCCCATCATAAGCTAAGGTTTCGATACCATGCCTTCCGCCTTTCTCCAATCCACTTCGTACTAACATTGTTGATACTCTGTGTATTTGTTCCGACTTCGTGGGTTTCGACATGATTGAAGGCGGAACCATAAGGTCGAAAGATGCTTCTAATAGAGATGGAACTCACTTTTCTAGGTAAAAGCTGATTAATGCCAATTAAAGCAAATACTTTCTAACTGAACTGCCTACTTGTAAACATGTGATTGGTTGCCTCAACTTTTCAAATCCTTTACAAAAATAACTACCGCATAATTTCAGATCTAAACCAAGATTAATTTAACAAATAAGCCCTTCCATCAAGCAAAACAATTAAACCATTTAGGTCCTCCTTTAAAAATAATTTAATTCTCATAGTAAATCACTTAGAAAAAATCCCCAAAAATCACAGAAATTCACTTTTAATATGTTATCTAACATATATAAATTTCAGACCCAAATTCTCAATATAATTTCTGAAATAAATTTCTAAACCCAATTAAACATATTTTCCTTTGAAAATTCATAATAATCTTTTCATAGCTTGAAAATTTATCAAAACTAAAACCCAACTCTAGAATCATGTTTTAAATAACATAAAATTTTCTCATGGCATTCGAAATCAATTATAATCGGTTTTACCCTTAAAACCATGTAAAATCATATTTAAACCATCTTGTTTAAATCTATCATGTTATAATCCAAGCATATCATCATCCAAATTATCATTAAAATGGATTTAATCTTAAATCCGAAATAAAATGATCATAAACAAAAAATAGAGATGATATAGATTATTATTCACCTTGATTAAGATAAGGAGTTTGGATTGAGATTAAGGTTTATTCCCCTTACTTTAATCTTTAGCTTGATTTGAATTTCTCTTCTTTTTCTTCCTTAACAATGGCCGGCTCCTCTTTTATGTTTGTGTTTTATATTTTGTGAAAATGAGAAATGAACGTGAATGAATGGTAAGCCGTGGATATATAAGGGTTATGGTAATAAGGTGCGGCTATTTCCCAATATGCCCTTGTGCAAATTAATTTTCTTATAAACCATTCCTAAGCCCATTTATTTAATTAAGCTCGACCCCTAGATTTATTTTCCAATCTCAGTCCCTTTATCACTCTAATTAGTTACATTATTCTATTTAATTTATCTAATTAAATATCCTAAATAATGTTATAAAAAATTAAGGGTGTTACAGGCTCCCCTCCTTACTGAATTTCGTCCTCGAAATTCAGTAAGGACTAAATACTAAACATAGCAATCATCTGTAACCACTCCTAACAACCATACTAGCCTACCTGACTAACAACCATATATATAAAGCTAATATAGACATACTCTTAAAGCAGATCAGGATAAGTATCTCTAATCCATGTCTTCTGTCTCCCAAGTACAGTCCTTCTTGTTGTCGCTCTACTGAACTTTCACAACTTTACTGTCTTGTTCTTTAATCTTTTCTCATCTCTCGCTACAACCCAAACTGGTTGTCTAACAAAAGTCAAATTAGGCTCTACTATCAAATCTTCCAACCCTGTCGGAGGAATAGTAGTCTCTGGATCATTCATATACTTGCGAAGATGAGACACATGAAATACATTATGGACACATGCCATACTTCTCGGCAACTCTACTCTATATGCAAGCTTTCCAATCCTCTCTATAATTTAGAACGGAACAACATATCTCGGTGCCAATTTCCTTGACTTTCCAAACCGTACCACACCTTTCATCGGTGATAATTTAATGAAAACCTTATCTCCAACTGAGAATTTTAGGTCTTTACGCCTCTTGTCTGCGTAACTCTTTTGTCTGGACTGAGCTTCCTTCACCCTTTCTCGGATCAACTCAATTTTCTCTAACGCCTCCATAACCAAATCTGGACCTAAGACAAATCTGTCTCCAGTCTCCAACCAACTTTCTAGTGATTTGCATGGCCTTCCATACAAAGCTTCAAAAGGCGCCATTCCTATACTAGTCTGATAACTATTATTATAGGAAAACTCAACCAAATGTGGGTGATCTTCCCAACATCCACCAAAGTCCAATACACAAGCTCTCAGTAAATCCTCGAGTACCTTATTAACTCTCTATGTCTGCCCATCCATCTGAGGGTGATATGCAATACTCATCTTGAGTTTAGTGCCTAACACATCTTGTAGACTCTTCCAGAATTCGCTACTAAACAAAGCATCTCTATCACTTACTATACTACTAGGAACTCCATGAAGTCTAACTATATTCTTCATGAAGAACTTAGCATCTCTGTCCACTATGACCCATATACTTTCATTTCCTCTATTTGACCTTGGCAACCCGTCTATAAAATCCATGGATATCGAATCCTATTTCCAAACTGGAATCTCTAAAGGTTGAAGCAACCCACTCGGCTTCTGATGTTCGACCTTCACTTGTTGATAGTTTGCACACTGCCTAACCCACAAGCCAACATCCCTCTTCATGTCTTCCCAAATAGAAGCTCCTCTTCATATCTTGATACATCTTGGTCCCTGCAGAATGAATCGTAAACTTAGACCGATGACATTCTCCAAGAACTTCTTTCTTTAAGTTCTCAATATTTGGAACACATAGCCATCCTTTCTTTCTCAACCATCCCCTCTGGTCAGGACTAAAATCTTTTAGATCATCGATCTCTGATCCAACCTCAAGCCTTCTAATCCTCTCGACTAATACTGGATCCTCCTTCTGCTTAGAAGCTATCCTTTCGATCAACACTAGTCGAACTTCTAAACAGGACAATATGGTGGTACTATGACTAGAACTAGCAGTCGATCTTCTGCACACTACAAGTAGTCAAAGCTTCCAAATCCTTACATTCCGCCAACATAGCTAACACCGCATTTTGATGTCTTTTGCTAAGAGCATCCGCTACCTTATTTCCTTTTCTAGGAGTATACTCTATACCAAAATCATAAGTAGCTAAAAAATCTAGCCACCTTTGCTGTCTCATATTCAACTTTTTTCGAGAGAATAAGTATCTTAAAGACTTATAATCTGTGTATAGTTCAAATCTCTCCCTTAAGAGATAATGCCTCCAAATCTTCAATGCGAAGATCGCTGCAGCCAATTCCAAATCATGAGTAGGATATCTCACTTCATGCGGTCTAAGCTATCGTGAAGCGTAGGCAATCACTTTACCCCTTTGCATCAACACAACTCCTAATCCAGTCCCACATGCATCGGTATACACCACCAACCCTTGGTTTCCCTCTGGAACTACTAACACAGGTGCATTGGTCAACAAATGCTTTAACTTAAGGAATGCTTCCTCACATTTTTCGGACCGGACATACTTCACATCCTTCCTGGTTAGCTTAGTCAAAGGTGCTACTATCCGCGAAATCCTTGATGAATCTCCGGTAATAGTCAGCAAGTCCAAGAAAACTCGTAATCTTAGTCACCGTCTCTGGTCTCTTCCAATTATTAATAGCTTCGATCTTATCTGGATCGACTGACAACCCTTTTTCTAAAACCACATGACCAAGAAACTTAACATCTTTCTTCCAAAAATGACACTTGGAAAACTTCCCTTCAGCTGATGCTGCCTCAGTGTCTCAAGCACCACTCTAAGATGATTCTCATGCTCTCTTTCATCCTTAGAGTACACTAAAATGTCATCAATAAACACCAACATGAATCTATCCAAGTACTCTTGGAAAACTCGGTTCATCAAATCCACGAAGAAAGCAGGCATTCGTTAACCCGAATGGCATTACTAACCACTCGTACAAACCATACCTAGTTTGAAATGCTGTCAAAGGAATATTGTCTTTTACCACTCTTAACCGATTGAAACTTATCACCAAATCCAACTGGGAAAACAATCCGGCTTCACACAACTGATCAAATAGATCATCTATTCTCAGCAAATGATACTTATTCTTGATCGTCTTCTCGTTCAACTTACGATAGTCGATACACATCTTTAACGACCCATCTGGTTTCTTTACGAACACCGCAGTCGCTCTCCAAGGTGAACTGCTTGGTCTAATAAAATTCCTACCTTCTAGATCCCCTAGCTGCATCTTCAATTCTTTCATTTCGGTTGGTGTCATCCTGATAGGTGGTCTACTTACAGGTTCATCCTCCCGACACAAGTTCTATTCGAAACTCAACAGCTCGTTTCGGTGGTAGTCCCATTACCGGCTCAAAGACATTTGCAAAATCCCTTGCTACTCGAACCTGACTTAACTTTTCTCCCTCTTCCATAGCACTTAGCAAAAAAAAAACTATTTCGGTTAGAATTCTCCATTGAGAATATGATTCGGTTATGACTATCAGGGTGTCTTAGTGATATCTCCCCATCCTGGCAAAATATCCTAGCCTCATACTTACTCAACCAATCCATACCCAAAATGATTCCGAAATCTACGAAATCAAAAACATACAGATTGCATGCAAACTTATGACCTAACAAGTCTAGTTCGAACTAGTCACATCTCATCCCTAGAGTTGCATACCCTCCTATCGGATTCGCAACCCCTAAGGAAGTAACAAGGTATGTGGGTTCTAAGCATAACCTATCAACCAAATTCTAAGATATAAATAAATGTGATGCACCGGTATCAAATAATATCCTAACTGGTATACTCTGAATCAAAAGCGTACATTCCATCACAGTCTTCCCTTTTTTAGCTGCAGTTGGCTTAGCAGATGATGGTCCAGCAGAAAAAAGCTTTCCCTTGTCCTCCCTACCAGATTCTGGACACTGATACTTATAATGCCTAACTTAGTCATAGTTGAAGCACTTCACATTCTTCTTATCTGCAGCCTTCTTCCCCTTGCCTGACCAGCACTCATGCGCATAATGACCCTTCTTGTCACACTTGAAGCAAACTAAATCAGCTTTAGCCTTCTTGGCAGCCTCCCCCTTCTGGGCTCCCTTCTTCTTAAAGAACTTTCTCTTCTTTCCCTGGGTTTCAACTGGCTTCTCTCTAGTACAAACAACAAGCATTTCTTCATGGCGAATTGCCATCTCCAGCACTACATTACTAGGATCACGAATATGTGTCAGGGTCGCCCTAGCAAGCTCATGTCTTAATACCCGAATGAACCTCTCATTTCTCCTAATGATGGTGTCTATGGTATTATATCCATAACGGGAAAACTCATCAAATTTAGCAACATACTCAACAACCGACATCTCTCCCTACTCCAGATCCAAAAAATTCCTCAACAGCGCTGATTTAGCAACCTCAGACATAAACCTTTGTTCAAATCTCCTTCGAAAATCAGCCCAAGTCAATTCCTCCGCCGGAAATCCGCAGTAACACTGTTCCACCAATGAAGTGCTGACCTTTGCAACTACCTAAAGGCCAACCTTCTCTTCTGCTCATCATCTAAACCCAGATCAACAAATATTCTCTCACAATGCAGCAACCAATTCTCTTACTCTATGGCATTCTCCGTCCTCATAAATGGATTGCCACCAAAACTGGTGTAATCTCTGCTCAGTTTAGCATAATTATTCCTAACTAGAGCCATAAGATTAGCTCCTCCTACATTTCCAGCAACACCAGCAGCAGCTCCAACTTGCATCATATTGACGAAGAACTGATACATCGCCCCCATATCTACTGGTGGATTTCCAGCACCCACATTGACATCAACATTTTGGTTAGCATTAGCCTGTCGACCTTAGTTCCTCATGGTATTAGGTCGAACATTTCCGTTGGTTATGGTGCTTCCTCCTATGAGATTTCCACTTCCGTTTCCTACTTCCATATCTTCTTTCTCGTAAATCTGCGTACGAGCCTTAGTAAGATACAGAAGAATGGTCTAAGAGAGAAGGGAATACATACATATATATATCTATATCAAATACAAGTATGTTACTATAGCGTTAACCCAAACCCTGATCTTATTTTCTGATTCATTGGATTATATTTGAAAATCTTTTAGGTTTAAATTTCTTTTAAGTTTAATAAACCTATGCTCTGATACCAACTTGTAACATCCCCCACTTGGAGGCCCAAAACTAACGGCTACGAATACTGCAGTCATCTATTGTTATTAATCCTCGGCGACCAAATACTGTAATGTTAGATACATTGATATAATGGAAACACATGGATATGGAAAAGTTTTAAAATCAACAAACAACTTTCTCATTCCATTTCAAAACATTTCAAATTCATTACATAATCCTAATACGAGAATCACGTTCAGAGAAAATATATTTATTAAAACATACGCCAAGAGCGACATATGAAGATGCCCCATTGGATGATCAGAGTATATATAGACAATTAAACAACTTTGCATTTACAACAATAACACAGCAAAATCAAAATAAAAGAGAACTCTAGGTAGCTATCATGCCTCCTGCACGTCTCCGGAAGCTTATTCGTCTAAAGAGGTACTTGAAAACCTCAACTCTCAAACTACTTAAAATCAATTGAAGACCCAAGAGTTTAAGGGGATAGCATAAACTTCGAGTCAGACATAAAACCTAGTATGAATAATAATATACCTTCTCAAATCATTTTGATATCTAGTAAGACCATGCCACTTAGTGGAATGTGTTTTCCCCTCACTAGTATTCTGAAACCTTTATAAAACAATATAATGTGCTCCTGCATCCACAATGGTGAAAACAATTCAAAATAATATGATGATATGCAAACAAGTAAATCAATTCTGGATTTTCCATCCCCATATATTTTGACTAACTGTCTCATTTATAGTTTCTAGGGTCACTATTAACCTATTAGTTTTCATGGACTGACTAATAATATGTTTAATACTTATGGATTCCCTGTCCTGTTTCATAGTTTTCATGGGCTTACTATTAACCTGTTTAAATTTATGGACTACCTGTCCTATTTCATAGTTTTCATAGGATCACTAAGAACCTATTGGCCTCTGCCAATAACATCATTGTTTCATGGGTTCTCCCTGAACCTATTGGTAACTCCAATAACTTCCCTCTTATCCTAGTTTTCATGGGTTGACTAGGAACCTATGGACATCTATCAATAACTTAATCGGGATATAGTTTTCATAGGTTAAATACAAACCTATTGGCCCCTGCCAGTAACTCAATCTAATCATAGTTTTCATGGGATCACTATGAACCTATTGGTAACTCCAATAACTTCCTAAACATAGTTTTCATGGGTTTACTATGAACCTGTCTATCTGACAACTTCTTTAATCAATGTTTAGGCATCCTATATTTTGGTCTTCCTGACCTTTTCGATGCAATTCTACTCATTCAGGAGTTAACTTAATTTATATTTTCTACTAGGTCAACATAGCTGGTTATTTTGCCCTTCCCTAAAATATAGTTATGGGTCCATCACAATGTGAATATATATATGAAGAAGTAAACACAATAACATAATAATACCAACACCTGTGGTTTAATATCCTTGAAAACCTTTTATATAAAACTCAGTTAATCCCTTTAACCTATTAATCAAGAAAACTTCTTCAAAAACTCCTTACTTAAAATCATTTCAAAACTCTTTTATTATGCTACAGTTTTCCTTTAAAATAAGGTTGGGTTATTTGTTTTGAAAACTAAGGGTTTCGAAACCTTAAAACATTACTTTCAAAACCCCTGGATAACCTCCTTCGAAACCATAGAAAACTTCTTTTCAAAACACAAAATATATACCTTTCGAAGCTCTTTAATCATCTCTTTCGAAACCAAACTTTCGAAAGTATCAAAACATTACTTAATAATCCTTCGAAACATTGCTTCGAAACCAATGAAAGTACCCATTTTGAAACTTTTGGGTTTACTCAAAACATCTTTTAGGTCAAAGTGAATATATATGAAAGTATCTCTTTCGAAACCCTAAATCTTCATATAAAATTGTTTGGGGAAAGTTTGATGGCATCAGCATCATCCTTTCGAAAGCTTCAAAACATTAAAGGTTAGCATCGATACCCTCTTTCGAAGCCATTGCCTTCGAAACCCTTGAACCCTTTCAAAAGCATTTAGGAAGTAGTTCGGTACATATTTAAAACAAAAGCTAACCTTCGAAAGCATTGATGACTTCAATACACTCGAAAGGCAAGAGAATGGTAGCAGGGTTTTGACCAGGTCGGAACCACCATTTTCAAAAGCATTGTTTTATAAACAAGGGACTCATTCGAAAGCCCATACTTAAAAATGAAAGATGGAAACCATCTTCGAAAGCTATTTATAAAACCCCTTTCGATAGCTTATGTTTCGACTCCTTTGAAAGTTTTAGTAAAACAAAGCAGGTGCTTAATCATTTGAAAACAAAGCAAAGGTCTCGACCCCATCGGAAGCTAAGGTTTCGATACAATGTCTTCCGCCTTTCTCCAATCCACTTCGTACCAACATTGTTGATACCCTGTGTATTGGTTCCGACTTCGTTGGTTTTGAAATGATTGAAGGCTGAAGCATAAGGTCGAAAGGTGCTTCTAATAGAGGTGGAACCCACTTTTCTGGGTAAAAGCCGATTAATGCCAATTAAACCAAATACTTTCTAACTAACCTGCCTACTTGTAAACATGTGATTGGTTGCCTCAACTTTTCAAATCCTTTACAAAAATAACTGCTGCATAATTTTAGATCTAAACCAAGATTAATTTAACAAATAAGCCCTTCCATTAAGCAAAACAATTAAATTATTTAGCTCTTTATTTCAAAATAATTTAATTCTCATAGTTAATTTCTTTGGAAAAATCCTCAAAAATCACAGAAATTCCTTTTTAATATGTTATCTAACAAATATAAACTTCAGACCCAAATTCTCAATATAATTTTTGAAATAAATTTCTAAACTCAATTAACCATATTTTCCTTTGAAAATTCATAATAATCATTCCATGGCTTGGAAAATTATCAAAATTAAAACCCAACTCTAGAATCATGTTTTACATAATATAAAATTTTCTCATGGCATTCGAAATCGATTATAATCGGTTTTACCCTTAAAAGCATGTAAAATCATATTTAAACAATCTTGTTTAAATCTAATATGTTATAATCCAAGCATATCATCATCCAAATTATCATTAAAATGGATTTAATCTTAAATCCGAAAACAAATGATCATAAAAACAAAATAGAGATGATATAGATTATCATTCACCTTGATTAGGATAGGAGATTGGATTGAGATTAAGATTTATTCCCCTTACTTTAATCCTTAGCTTGATTTGAATTTCTCATTTTTTTTTTCTTTTTTAACAATAGCCGACTCCTCTTTTGTGTTTGCGTTTTATATTTTGTGAAAATGAGAAATGAACGTGAATGAATGGTAAGCCATGGATATATAAGGGTTATGGTAATAAGGTGCGGCTATTTTCCAATATGCCCTTGTGCAAATTAATTTTCTTATAAACCATTCCTAAGCCCATTTATTTAATTAAGCTCGACCCTTAGTTTTATTTTCAAATCTCAATCCCCTTATCACTCTAATTAGTTACATTATTCTATTTAATTTATCTAATTAAATATCTTGAATAATGTTATCAAAAATTAGGGGTGTTACAGGGTATCATGACTTGTTATAGTAGGTACTGTTTTAATTAGAGAAACACTAGTATGTGTCATCCTGACTTGTTGGTGTATGGATAAAGTATGGCAAAGTATGATTAGTATTACCCATTGATCCTTGCTTTATGTTTAACCCATGTTTTGTCTTTGTCTATTTATGTCATGACAACTCTCGGGTACTCAATTGAGTAGTTTGGGAGTTAGGTGCTTTTGAGAGCAGGTTTACTGGACATCTGGAACATTCTGGAGGTGTGAAGTCGGTATATTAGACATGTATACTTGTTGATGTAGTACATGGCAGACAGACTATTTTGTATATAAGACTTGTGATATTAGATACTATATTTAGAACTCCATATGAATGGAGTTGATGTATTCTGACTTTCGGTGTTGATATTCATTAATCAGTTGCTTTTGCTAGTGCAGTCTCTTGTATGTTGTTTATCCTATTTTTCTCATGTATATTCAGTATATTATATGTTATCTTCTTATGGTGAGATTGTATCGATGTGTCTTGGTATGGTGTTCTGTTTTAACTTTTACCCCTAATTGACTATCTTTTGCGGTATTTTGGAGCCAAACAATGTCATTCAACGTTGATTCAGGTATTACTGAGGACGGGTCATTACACTCCATTCCCAATAGTCTTGATCTTCTTGCTTATGCAATGGTAATTTATTTATTATATTCCCATGCTTGGCTATTGCTGGATGGATATATGGTTGCCACCAATTATCACCTAGTATGTCTTCACCTGTTTCTTTTTCATTACCCATTATAATTAGATTGCTCCGCCCCCACTTATGGATTAATGAATCACTTTCTAACCAAGGATCAAACCATTAACTAGTAGTTGCTCCACCTTAAAATTCCCAATGATGATTTTTTCCTAATGTATCTTTGCTTTAATATTTGATTAGTCCAATTGCACTATTGCAGTCCATAAGCTTTGTATTTAAAATACCTATTTTTAGACGACCCAACTCATAGGAAATCACCGTTGATAAACATCCAAAAGAGTTTTAAATGACATGTTGTATTGAGATAACTAAATTTCTAATGCTCATACCATCTTCCTTTTTTGGTTTGCATTATTACTTCATTCCATTTTATGATATCCACCTCTCCGAACAAAGTTTGCACACAGTTTTGATATCTAGTTTACTAAGGCTGAGAGGATGTAATGTGTTTGCATCCAATATAGAATGATTGCATACACTATAGTCTTTAATAACTTTACTCTGCCCTACTATTGATTGTACTTTACTAGACCAAGTTTCTGTACTTTCATGTATTTTATCTATTAATACAACACATTCATTAACTTTAATCTGATTAATAGATAAAGATAGCCTTAAATAATTTATTGTTAGAGATCGTTCTGCTATTTGTAAGTATTTCAAAACTTCACATTTTTATCTGCATTGTTTGTTGAAATATACTTTACTTTCGAATTCATTGACCTATAAACCTGAATGCATGTGCAACAAGTAAAAAATTTCTTTAGTAGTTATAACATTAAATATATTAGCCTTAATAAATAGCATTAAGTCATCCACATATATCAAATGGGTTATGCATGGCTTAGCTCTATTTATTAGGCTGTAATTATTTTTAACCACTTCTAAATCCAAAAGAATAGTAAAATACTCTACAACTATAGTAAAAAGATATGGAGATAATAGATCACCCTGTCTCAGAATCCTACCACTTTCAATAAAACCAACCGGTTTTTCTTGAATTACAATAGAGAAAGTGACGGTACTTATACATTTAAAAACTATATCATAGAACATTATTGGTAAACCCATGCTTAGCATCATTAAATTTTCTGTTTACTTTATTATACTTTTTTGTAAATCTACATTCAAGCACATACTAACCCCCATCTTGCTATTAAAATTTCTCACCATCTCATGCGCTAATAAAGAATTTTGATATATTAGTTTTCCTGGGATAAAAGCACTTTGGTTTTCTGAAATAACATACATTAGAATTATTTTGATTTTGATACTAGTAGATATATATATTTTTATAATAGCAAGTGTGATACTTTATTCAAGTAGAGCACCCATTATGATGTCTTAGGGGTTTGAACACATGATCTCTAGAACCTTTAATTAAAATGCTATACTTCTAATCACTTAAGCTAGAGGTCCTTGACAGTAGAGATAATTTCATATATAAAATTACAACATGAGATAGGTCTATAATCACAAATATTGGTTGGTGTGATGACATGCTATTTTTAACATCTAAATTCAATTATAAGCAATATTGAAATATAGTTATAGCTAAACTAAGATATTAAAGATAGTGGATCATGGGCATAAAAAATTAGGAAGAGTCCAAATCATTGGACATAAAAAGGGAAACCTCGTAACAAAATTTGAACATCAATACAAAAACACACACACACACATCTCACTTCAATAATTTAAATATTACCCAAACAAAATACATCACATAATTTAAACATTTCACTACAACAGTTATTAAGCAGTATACATATAACTATGATGCAAGAGATATGCCGAATCATTCTACAGATATGGCTCATTCCAGACCCTTTGCTCCCTTCTTTGCTTCTGCTTGCAAACTTACAAAAACATATATATATATATATATATATATATATATATACACACACACATACACATATAGTAAATGGAAAAGGTGTCAACTATGTTTAGGGCTGCGCTAATTTCTATACACTCCGACTACAAGGGAACCATGGGCTATTTCATAGACAAATACTACATATGTACCCTTTTTGGAGGATCAAGCCCATATAGTTCTATTTCCTGTTATTCTCCTACATGCAAATACTTGTTAGTACATAATAACCATAATGATGATTTGTTCCTACTCATCCATCCCAACAAATCATCATTCTGGAACAATAACAATAATAGCACACTTAGCCGTTAAACGTCAACAACACTCAATGCCAAATCTATTCATCAATAGGATAGACAGAAACAACATAAATATACTTACATACATTGTTAATTATCAACTATTGTACAACAGCATCAATGTAAGTATAAGTCACTAAATATTAGTAATACAACTTCAATCATCGAATGTGTACTAATCAACTAAATATTAGTAGCACAACATCCATCATCATGTATGTACTAATCCACTCAATGTTAGTAACACAACATCAATCATCATATAACCATAATCGACTATCCATCATCTGGTAGTAAAAATAGAAAAATATTGCATTCACGTCTTAATGTGATTCCATTGTCACAAAACAAGCATATGTGATAATTCAAATTAATAATTAATCACATATTACATCCTTCCAAAATAGTATATTTATGACCAACGTTTTATCTTAAATATAAAATGACTTTATTATTATTTATTATAAAACCACGTTTGTTTATATATGTTGGAACAATCATAATCTTACTAAAGTGATAATACACATCAAAAACTCTGTTTACACTTCTATTTCTTTAAACGCTTCCTAACTACGCATTTCAAATCGAAAGTAGTAATCTTCATCAAATCGGTTTGTAAAGCGATATTATTATTATTATTTTACATCAAAATAATAATATATATTAAAACCTCTTAACTACTTTCCAAAAAAAATTATCACTATTTATTGCAAGAATACAATATTTTATTTTGAATCATTGAAACTCCATTTTAATTTCTATTTATCTCAAAATAGTAACTATTTTATCCCAAATTTTTTTTGGAAAACATTTCTTTATTATACTTATTATTATCCAGAAATTTCCTTTTTTATTTTATAGATCAAACAATAATAGAATTTCTTACCATAAATACCATAAAATCAATCACTTCGTCATTTACGTGAAACAATACTATTGTCGCTGAAATTCATATTATTATATTTAAGGTCTCATTCCATTTTATAAATAATAAACCTCCAAAATGTTAATTTAAAATATAATTTTAGTAGTTATTTATAAATTTCTCTAGAAATTCATAAATAATAATCTTGTTTAATTTCATACTTTATTTTCAGTAATGTTTGTTAAATGATCTTATTTACAGATACCATCCAAAATTCATAAATAACAGAAATTCATAAATAATAGCCTTGTTTAATTTTATACTTTAATTTCAGCAATGTTTGTTAAATCGTCTTATTTACAGATACCATCCAAAATTCATAAATAACCTTATTACCATTTATTTTTCTCATTAATATAATTTTTATTCCAATTAATTATATTCCAATCCAAATAAAATATTTATTTTAATTAAACACCCAAAAATAATACAATCAACAATAATTATCCAATCAAGACACAATACATACAAAATAGTATAATAATCAAACAGTCATCCAAAGAACACAACATATATTAATAAATATAATTTTCATCAATATATATGTATTTTATAATTCAACTAATTAAATTAAATGAGTCATACCAACGTGCTTTTGCTAACAGCCTCTAAACTCGGCGAACTAAGCACCAAACCATCCAGAATTCCACCACGAGTCCAATGAAAGAAATCGACGTGAATCAAAGCTCATATTGAAAGATATGAAGGTTAGAAGTTATAGGAATATAAATGTAGATATGAAAATATTATGGGTTAAAATGCAAAATCTCCACACCTGGAAAACACCCAAACCCATCGATGTACCCCATCGTAGTATTGATGACTACTGTTTGCTTTGCCTACATGCCTCCATAGGCCATGGCACTACTACCATTAGCTCCACCTTATCGCCGCCTCCGCCGGATTCAACGCCCTCCGAAGCTACTGTCGCCACCCCTAATTCTAGCACCGTCGAAACTTTCAGGAAAATTTTGGCCGCCTTGTTGCTCCATTCACCAACCAGATCTAGACTCCCCTCATCAAGAACTATAAATTTGCACCTTCAATTGCATCAATCGATCGCCGAATCAAAAATCCCCAAATCGACACCTAGATTTTCACCTCCAGCCTCTTTGACCGTGATTTTCGATCAATTCGAACACTTTTTCCATAAATGGACACCACCCATCAACTCCATTCGTCTAGAATTTTGCAACGATATATAATTCGATATGGTTTGGACATTCTAAATTTTAAATCAATTTATAATCAGCGAAAATACCCGCCAATAAAATGTGATTAAGAAGAATTTTTGAATGAAGGAAGAAAGACTGATGTGATTATTACTCTTTAGGGTTTCTAAGCCATATTTATATAGGAAATGAGAAAGGTTCGGTTATGTGTATTCGTTTGACCCAAATGTGGCTACGTACTCTATTCAAACACCTTATCGCCTCTCTTTCGCAAACCGTAACTCCAAATCCATCAAAATTATATATCAAATTGATTGGCTCAAAGAGACCTTTACAAAGGTTATAAATTCAACACCCAATTCACATTTTTATTAAAAATTCACTTTTAGTTAATATAACATTAATTGAGTCGAATTTGTGGGTCGATACATTCTCCTCTTCCACCTCCCAATAAGAATTGCGCACTCGCAATTCCCCAATTACAACTCCAACCAGATCAATAAATCATCACTGCTAGTTTAATTAAAAAATGTAGAGAAATACATCAATCGCAAATAAACTACTTATAAAAGTAGTGTATAACAACCACATAGCATCACCGATCATGACACAATACAAGTCATTTACAATAATGAATTCAACTTTCTATATATACATACTACAATAACACACACGCTTCCTAAAGCATACAGTCCAAATTATAGTATATAAAAATAACATTCCATCAACAAATGGTGAAATAACATCAACCATAGATTAACCCATATCATGCATCTCAATAATTTAACCATAATTGACCATAATAAAAGTTCACAACAAAACATAAGTTGATCAAAACATGCATGCAAATAAGTGAATACACATAAATCAACAATCAGCATAGCTTGTCAAAAATAAAGCATGCACACGTCCCAAAAAGGCAGTCACTACACCATCATACCAACAAATAACATGTGTGTTAATCCCTATGTAGACTACACATCCATCCTAATATGTGTACTTTCAAAGTTGTTGATGAACTTCCTCCTGGTCTCATCCTAAGGTGTTTACACCTTCCAAAGTAATTCATGTGCTTGTTCATGGCTATATTGAATAATATGTGCCTAGTCCTCGCTACATCCCTAAAATAATATGACCATTTACTGATGTTTTAGCTACATCAATCCTTGATTCTTTTACCTACATTGTAAGGTCTCGTACCAAATGACCATCATCGTAAGGTAGATGACTACTCAACATTGTAAGAGTATTGTACTTTAGGATATATAATGACACCAATGACCACCATTTTAAGATAAATGAATACTCAAAATTGTAAGAGCATTGCGGCTACATGTATGCCCGAATCCATGCCACTTAGACGGTTAGGGTACTAGACTCACATCATAAAAATCTAGGGTATATGGATTACATCATAAGATTCAGGATCACATCGTAAAATCTAGGTGAGCGTCTTCACATACCCCCTCTTTACGAGCATACACCAAAGCCTTTGGTTATCAATGATCCCATGGTACACATCCACATCAGAACCCATTTTGTGCCAAACTCCAGATCATATCAATAAATCTAATTCTAATATCCTCTTATAGTGATTCCTTCACCTGATGACATGGATGACTCACCCAAAATAACTAAGAGGGATTTGCTAGCGAGGAGAGTTCCAATACATCTTCAAAGCAAAACATTTACCAAAACATTTTATTTTCAAAATCAAAGCTTCCATCTTCCTTTAAAACAAAAATCATTTTCTCCCTGAAAAATCACCACCATTTTATAAAACAATTTCATAAAATATTTTCACCATTTTAAATTAATATAAAATCATTTTGGAGAAAACATCATTTCATTATAATTTCAGACTGTAAAAATCTCTTCACAATAGAAAATCTTTGTTTTAAAACATTATGGAAGCCGATAATTGTTTGTACAAAACAAATTTTGAAATGCATATTTTGTATAATGAACCTCCTGCCCATCGTCTTGATTCCTCAGGGGTACCTATCAAGTTTTTAGTCACCAAAATCCTGTGACCAACATTACTCATCTGTAAGGAACACTTCACATCTCTTAGTCGATCTGAACACCTAGTCTTCCTCAAATTAGGAAACCATGTTATCCCATTATGACTTGTTTACGCCAGAAGTTGGCACAAACACCCAAAGATTAATAGCAGAGAATAAAATAAATAAAATAAATTGAAAACAAGGAAAGTTAGAACTCATAGCAATTATAGTGGTTCGGCTAATCAGAGGCCTACATCCACTTAAACTTTGTTGAAGTTTTTGTTGAGTTTTTACCAAGTTTTTCTTATGGATCGATGTTGATCTGTGAGATTACAAACATAATGTAGAAATTTGTTAAACAAGCAAAAAGATCTCTAAAACAATGCCCTTCCTCCTCAATTTATAGCTGCAGATCGACAGAAATCTCCCATACACATTCTTTCCTACGTTCCTCATATCCTAAAGGTACCGCACTCAAGAGATCATGGCCAGGTCATTGATATTAGGGATCGATACCGATCCAAGAGTTTACTTTATGGATCTTCACTTCCTTCTTATGGATGTTCGGTTGGTCTATATCTTCATCTTTATTATCTTGATTGCATTGCTACGGACTTGAACTTGAGTGAATTACTTAGTTCGAAGGTTGGGCAGAAGCACTTGATTAATCCATTGATCGTTTAGGTCGAGAATAGTAGGCGAACCATTCCACACATCATTGACTAACTTGTAATTGCTCCATATTTGTGTGGCATGAGATGATTTGGAGGAGCTTTCAGGGATATTACCGATCCCTGATCAGGGATCGATATCGATCCATGACTTTTGTTGTACCATAGATCTTTGAGGTTGGTACGCGTTTTAGAGGAAGTGCAGTAGTCTATTGTTGAAGATTTTTTGCTACCTTAAGACTTCATTCTTCGGTTTCGCTCGACATTTGAGTTTGGTAGTTATCGTTCTGGATTTCTGCTTGGGTACACACTTGTCTGACCAATTGATTCGTCCAATGTAAACCCTATTAAAAGTCAATATTGGATAACTACTTCATCATAAAATTATCATACATAGTAAACAAACAAACAAAAACATGCAGCAAACAAACTAAGTATAGCAAACAGACAATCAACAACAACCAATATACGCAAAGGAGACAAATCCAAACAAGCATGACATGAATTAATAGTTGAACATCAAACAAACAAGTAAACGAACAAATAATTAAAATTAGTCATAGTTAAACAAGCAATCAACAACATAGTACAAGCATAAGGAATTAATTTAAACAAGCACAACATAAATTAATAAGCATACATCGGTAATTAAGCAGCTAAAATTTCTTAATTGTGAAAAATTTAACAAATAACAATGCAATACAAACAATTCGACCAAAGTAATAAAATACAGGCATAAGGTCATTATCTCATACATTGAAATGGGCAGTCCCTACATCATATCCCTATCCTCTTCATGGAAGCGAATAATCATACATCTCTACATCTCCTTAGGGAATGTTACAAATAACAATCATAAGATAACATCGTCATAATGGATGTTGGGCAAACTCAAACTCATCTCGCCTTATTGTCTTACACCTCATGTTACAAAGCCTAGTTTTGTAGTTCTTAAATAAAATTTCCGTATAGAAAACATTTTCAATTAAACACCTTCAAAGTTTGTTATTCAATTAAATCTTTTACCATTTAATTTAAAATTTAATCGTAATCTTTTTAGTAAAATATTTTCTCAAAGTATTATGAAATTGTATACTTTATAATACATCCTTTTTCAATAATATATTTCCAAATATATTCTTAAAAAGATTCAGATTAGGTCTTTTTCAACAAAAACTCTTTACCCAAAAATGTTTTCCCCTCAATTTTTTATTATCAAAGAGTACACTTTAAGTGAAAATCCTTACAACCAAAATCAATTTCGAAACAAAAAGTTTTCTGAAATCAATTATACCTCTTTGATAAAACTTTTCTCTCAAATAAATATTTTATCGTATTCTTTACTCAAAATGATACTTCTCACATAAAAAGATTTCCATCAAAATATTTTTGAATATTTCCACCAACAAAATAATTTCACAAATAAAAATATTTCCACCGTATTATTTTCAAATACTTCCATTGAGAAAATAATTCCATTAAAGTAAAATACTTTTTATGGAAATAAGCTTCCTATAAAGTATCTTTAAAATAAATCTTCTCCAAACTGCATAATATTCATTGTAAAGAATGTTTTAGCAAAGGATTCTTTTCTTTAAAATGGTGATTCTCAATAGATATTCCCCAACATGGTACTTTCGACAAAAACATTTTAAATCTTATACAATTATCAAAATAATTTTCTCCATCAAAACAACTTATTAAATATATACTCCTCAAACCTTACAGTATATGTTTTAAAATATCCTTTCGACAAAAATATTTCTTTCTAAAACATCCCTCAACAAAATATTTTTACAATATTCACTTTTCCTTACAAAAATATCTTCATAAAAATATTTTATTCCAAATTAGTTACTTTATTCTAGCCACAAATTTCACCAAATTACTTTATATGTAAAAATATACAATTTTTCCTTCTTTATTTTAAAATAAAAATGTAAATTTTATAAATTTCCCAAACAAATAGGCTTTAAAATAAATAAAAATAAAAGTGAATCCATTTTATTAAGGTTGGATTTCAATTTTAATTCAGCATCATGTGTGTATGTCGCTCGATTTGTAACCAAACACTTAAGCCTTTCTATAAGCGTTCGTCCTACCCCCATCCTACTTTATTTATCTTCCACACAAGGGTCATCGTAATTAAACAGCATTTTAGGGTATGGTATTTATGGTTAAACAAATAACCCATATACACAAAGCATGCAATCATTAATCAAAACGCTCTCTCATTCTATAGTCAAACCCAACCCAAGGTTGAGGGAATTGCTAAAGCTATGCTCTGATACTAAGTGTGACGACCAACTATTTTTAACATCTAAATTCAATTATAATCAACATCAAAATATGCATACAACCAAATTCGAAGATTAAAAATAGTGGACAGTGGTATAAAAAAATAGAAAGAGTCCAAAACAGTGAACATAAAAAGGGAAAACCCATAACAAAATTTAAACATTAATATATATACATATCTCATTTCAATAATTTAAATATTATTCAAATAAATAATATCATATAATTTACACATTTCACTACATTAATTATGAAGCAACATTTATATAACTATGATGCAAGAGATATATCGAACCATCCTGCAGATATGGTACATTCTAAACCCTTTGCTCTTCTTTGCTTCCACTTGCAAACTTATGAAAACACATATATACATTTAATAAAGGTCAACTATGTTTGGGACTGCACCAATTTCTATATACCCCGATCATAAGGAAACCATGAGCTATTGCATAGAAAAAAACTGCCTAAGTACACCTTTGGAGGTCACTACAACAAAAAGACTGTTTAAAGCGTTTAAAAATGCTACAAAAGCCTTTTATAGCGTTTTTATAAACGCTGTAAATCAACATGTTGTAATAAGTCAATGACCTATTATTGCAACATAAGAAACGAAATAAAAAAACACGCCTTTTATGGCATTTTCAAAATGCGATAAAAATTCTTATTAATGGCGTTCGTAACATGCTATATAAAACCCTTTATTATAATGACATGTTGGTGTACAATGGTCATAAAACGTTGTAACAACCCAAGTTCTAGTGGGTCCGGATTTTTCGCAAAAAATGCTAAAACCCAAGCCCACTGAAGCCCGAGTTGGGTATCTGGTATCCTGCAAATAGACAAAGACAAATATATCAGAGCTCGGATAAATATCTTATAGCAGAACTGACTAAAATATAATAGTAAGTAAATACTCACTAATAAAATAACACTTTCTAAACAAGTGTATCAAAGCTGGGAAGTCACTGCCATCTACCTAACCTATAGGATGTTATGAGGAGGGGATCAGAACTAAAGTTCTGGTGAATGGACAAATTATACACTTCTAAGCTTAATTCTACATATACCGTTTTATTTCCATTTACTGTTATGTTAGGTTCATTGGGTTTATAATACTCTTGCCTCCGTGCGTGAATCTTGCCCATCTACTCCCTAGTAGATTAAAGCCTAATAACTGATATATATATATATATATATGTAGCTATATGCCCAATGACCGTATTAGTCCTAGGTACTACCCATAGTACCTTCCGTATCCTCCTCGCAAAGGACTCCATCATCTTGCTTCCATGGAGTTCTGTGACTACATCTATAAAGGACTGCCTCATAATTCCTATAATACAGATGTTCCGTCGTCTACTATGAAAACGTAAAACGGCGCCCGCACTAGTCTATACTGATGCTCGGATATCCTCAATGTACCACCCAGTGCGTACCTTGAGGACTATACGTAATCGTTCTGTCTACTCCTTGAATCTCGCTTAATAAGTTCTACCTTGTACGGAATTCAGTCAGGAATTTTCTATTTCTGTAAAGGACTGCCTCGTTAGGCCTACAATACAAATATTCTATTTCTGTAAAGAACTGCCTCGTTAGGCCTACAATACAGATATTCTATTTGGTCTGTCTCTTTCTTATCCTAGCATGGCCCCACGCAACCACTCCTCAACTAATCGAAAGACTTCTAAAGAGTTAAGTGGCTGTGCCCTACTGCAAACAATCTAAACATCCAATTGGCTGCGCCCCTCATCCAATGTCTCGATATTGAAAGTATCATTGGACTGTTTGTTTAACTCTAGTCTTTCCCGAACTCACTCTTGGTTTTGATGCTGGCCCGATATCCGCATGCGACTATCCTTTTGGGTCCTGCCCACTAAACTTACTTGCAAGTACTGGGAAATACGAATATCCTACTCCAAACATCAACCTCTTTTGACTGCCTACAATGGTCCTACCATGCAAAAAGCAATCAAGGCATACTCTTTTGATGGAACACCTACAGACCTGCCTCTGGAGGACTGCTTCACTACGCCTACCCCAGAGGGTCATCCTAGAGTACCCTCACGTCCCATTGAAGTCTCGTACTTCCTTCTAGCCCAAAATAACTAAGTTGGACATGCTTCTTCTGTGTTGAAATCTGTGATGAAGTACTTCGTTAGACTCTTTATCCTTTGGTCTGCTACAAACACATCTCACTCTTTCATTAGACCCTAAGTCTAATCTTTTAATTTGCGTTTAGTTTATTTTCTTATTCTGTTGGCTACTTATTTACCCTAATTAGCATAATCTTGTCTCAGCCTCAACTAGCTGTTGTGAGACTATCAGTTCCAGACTGAAAGGGAATGCTGTTGGTATAGGCACTTCTATTATCTTGCTTATTAACTTAATTTAAGTCTTAAGTTTATTAAAATAAGCCTCTTCTATTCTTTCTACTTAATTATAACCTATGTTATAATTTTACTTGTAATTGTCGCTTTTATTTTCTTTTATAATATGTACATTATAAATATAATTACAAGCGTCTCTTTTCTATTCTAGTCCGTCTTCTTTTATTATGATGTTGAATTCTCTTTAATTCTCTTATATTATATGACAAGCTTAGCTTTGGACTACGTCCGATTGTCACAAATTTACTTATCATAATAACTACATTACTTTTATTCTATTATCTGCGCAGTAAATGCAGATCTAAGTACATTTCTGTTTATAGCTTCTAGTCTTATCTAATAATTAACTTGATTCCTTCAATTCTTTGCTTTATCTTCTAATATTATAGAAAGTAGTTCTATTCTATTTGGTTGGTTACGAAAACTGTGCTAAAAATTCATTTCCATATTTTAATACTAAATAATGCTATAAACAATAATTCGTAACTGCAAGATATTTCTTTTATTATCTCTTTACTTTTTGGATAGTGCAAAATACAGTGGTTTCTCTATTTTACACTAATTCCCTTTTTCTTTCTTTTATTATTGCAATTATGTTTATCGTTATCTTTTTAAATATTAAACTATAGAAAATTTTCTATTTTCTAAACCAACCAATTAATTTGTCACGTACTTCCAAATCAAGTTATTAGATTTTTCTTTAAGTTATTACTCCCGTTTTAGCATAATTACCGTAAATTTCTATCTTTCTTGTTTTATTTTAGCTTTTCTTATTTTACATCTAATTTTTGTAAATCTAGTATTCTTCTACTTTAGTCCGTATTTGCAAATTCTTCTCTTTACTATTTTATTCGTGTAAAAAGGAATAAAAAGAAGCTAACATTTACTGGCTAAATTTCTACATTAAAATAGATCTGATCAACTATAAACTTCTTACTTTTAGGCTTAAGTCTTTCTCTAACTATCAAGCCTAATATTAATAAAATATAAGCTCTCTTATACAATTTACAGTCTCAGCATAACTAATTAAATGAATTAATTACTGAAATAAATGCTAAATAAAATTATTTAACGGGAATCTAACGATAATATATCATAAATTTAAAAGATATATATTTAAATCCACTCACATGTCATCCTTAGCTTCAATTTCTATCCCTTTTAATTTGTTACGCTTTTCTCCGCCTTTTCCCCTTTTTGATTCGTTGTAAATTCTCTGATTAGTTTGCGCAATTCTTTGATTTGTTTGTATGTATTTCCTTACTTAATTTTATTTTTGGTTTGGGGAAAGATTTGATTAACAGAGGAGAAAAGAAGAGGGAGAAGAGAAGAGGAGTTTGTTGTAAATGACGGTAGCTGATTCAGAGAAAATAGTGTGGGCTAGGGTTAAGTTACGTTCAATTTATAGGTACAGTGAACAATTAGGAACCATCCGATTAACCCTAAAAACAATCCTCACCATCAGAACTTGATTTGTTTATGTTAGCTTATAACGTATAACTCTCCAACGTTATTCATTTGTTCCTTTGTTATATGACCCTATTAATTCACGTTTCCTTCTAAATAAGTTTCTCCCATTAATTATCCAATTAATTAGATCGTATATATATATATATATATCTATATCTATATCCAATATTAATTGATTCTTATATGTTATAATTTTTTACCTATTTGAACACGTCAATTAATACCTCTATTAATTGAATGCATATAAAAGTTATACTTTTTAATTTATTCTTATTAATTTACCTACATCATAAACCTAATTACTTTGTTTGATTTTTGTACGCGTTCCAATTTTTTTTAACTTGGGAACAAATAATCCTATAACTGGCGTTTTCTTCTAACTAATTAATTTACATTATTAGCTACTGTAAAGATGGCATATTCTTTGATTAATTGACACCCCTTTTTAGATGCTCAACTAATTGCCAATTAATTAATTGATATGTTTTCCCATTTTAATCGATATCCAAATTAATTCATATACATCACTCAATCACACATTTATTAGTTGTACATATTTAAACCGCCAATTCATTACCCAATTAATTGACATATAAGTTTCTCTCTTTTATTAATTGACGCTTACTTAATGTCTTTAATTAATTTCTCAATTGCGTCAATTATAAATTAATACATGTATGTTATCATTTAATTTATTCCCCACATACATTTCCCTTTATTAGAAGATTCTTTAATTAATTAATGTTATAAAAGTGACATATTCTCTGACTAATTGACGTCTTTACGTCTCTTAATTAATTCCTCTTTTAATTGATTGATGCGTCAATTAATCACACACTCATTGGTTGCATATACCTATGTAACCTCTTAATTTTTAAATGCGTATATTTGACATTTATATTTTTCACTGTTTTATAATTATGTTAATTCAATTGATTTTATTTTTCATTAAAGCGCGGAGTGTTACGAACGCTATTATTAACTGTAATAGCATTTCATAAACGCTATTATAGGCTTTAATAACATTTTTAAAACGCTATTAAATCCTTTAACACCGTTATAAAAACGCTATCAAATCCTTTAACAGCGTTTTAAAAACGCTATCAAACCCATTAACTGCGTTTTAAAAATGCTATCAAACCCGTTAACAGCGTTTTAAAAATCATTTTTGCGGTACGTACATATACCATTGTCACACTATAATTTTACAAATTTACATCAATACAATGTATCATTTCACACAATCATATAGATCACACTAAAAGAAAAATAACTAACCATTCAACATTCACATAGAATAATGCATAATATGTCGTAATATTTAATGAACATTACATTAAAAGTGTAAATAATACAAGTGATAAAAGATCGTGCTACACATGACGATTAAATGTGCAAACCAAAAAAGTTGTTACTTCAAAAGAACTTCAAATTGCTAATATACCGCAGCATGTAACCATTTGTATGCACCATAGATGGGTAATTACCTATTAAAAAGAAATTCAACAATTAGCAATTATAACTATACATACATACATATATGTGTGTGTGTGAAAGTTAATTATATAAATTTAATTAAGTTATATGGAACTTAATTAAATTATATGAAACTTGATTAACTTACTTAATTTTTATAAAACTAAATCGATTTATATAAACTTTAGTTAATTTTACAAAATTTAGTTAATTTATGTAATCATATGGAAACAAATCAATAACATATGGAATTTCCTGAAATGGATGTAAATTTTGTTTAAAATTCTTTATTCAACAATTGCATGTATATTGTTATAAACTTATTAATTTTTATAAAACTTAATTAAATTTTATAAACTTATTTAATTTAAAAAAAAACCGTTGGCTTATTTAACTATTATAAAACTTAATTAACTTAGTTACTTGTTTTAAACTTAGTTAATTTGTTGTTGTTATTATATTATTAATATTATTATTTTATTTTATTACTATTATTATAATAATTATAATATATTATTATTATTCTTCTAAATTTAGTTAATTTTTATAAAACTTAGTTAATTTTTATGAAAATTAGATAATTTTTGTAAAACTTAGTCAATTTTTATAACAATTTAACAAAGATTTCAAAATAGAGAACATGATTTTTATAAAACTAATTTTTATAAAACTTAATTAAATTTTATAAACTTATTTAATTTTAAAAAACAGTTAGCTTATTTAATTATTATAAAACTTGATTAACTTAGTTACTTATTTTAAACTTAGTTAATTTATTATTATATTATTATAATATTATTTTATTACTACTATTATTATTATATTATATTATTCTTCTTCTTTTAAATTTAGTTAATTTTTATAAACTTAATTAATTTTTATAAAACTTAGTTAACTTAGTTAATTTTTATAAACTTAGTTAATTTTTATATCCTTTAATTAATTTTTATAAAACTCATTTAGTTAACTTAGTTGAATATTTATAAGACTTAGTTTATAAATTAGTTAAATAATTTTAGTTAATTTTTATATAACTTAGTTAAATTTTATAAGAATTAGTTAATTTTTATAAACTTTTAGTTAATCTAGTTAAATTTGTATAAAACTTGATAACGTAGTTAACTTTTATAAAAATTAGTTGACTTTTAAAAAAACAGTTAGCTTATTTAGTTATTATAAAACTTAATTAACTTAGTTACTTATTTAAACTTAGTTAATTTATTATTATTATTATATTATTATTTTATTACTACTACTATTATTATTATATTATATTATTATTCTTCTTTTAAATTTAGTTAATTTTTATAAAACTTAGTTAACTTAGTCAATTTTTATAAAAATTAGGTAATTTTTACAAAACTTAGTCAATTTTTATAACAATTTAACAAAGATTTAAAAATAGAGAACATGATTTTTATAAAACTAAATTAATTTTCATAAACATTATTTAATTTAATTAAAAAAATTAAATTTTGTTGATTTTTACAAAACTCAATCAACTTAGTTAATTTTTATATAGCTTAGTTAATTTTTATATCCTTTAATTAATTTTTATAAAACTCACTTAATTAACTTAGTTGAATATTTATAAGACTTAGTTTATAAATTAGGTAACTAATTTTAGTTAATTTTTATATAAATTAGTTAAATTTTATAAAAATTAGTTAATTTTTATAAACTTTTAGTTAATCTATTTAAATTTGTATAAAACTTGATAACGTAGTTAACTTTCATAAAAATTAGTTAATTTTTATAAATTAAGTAATTTTTTTAAATTTTAGTTATTTTTTATAAAAATTAATTATCTTAGTTAAAATTTTATACTTAATTAATTTTCATAAAAAAAATTTGAATTTTATTAATATTTAGATATTAATTTAATTTTATAAAACTTAGTTAATTTTTAGAAAATTATTTAATTTTTATAAAACTTGGTTAACTTAGTTAATTCTTATAAACTTTGTTGATTTTTATGAACTTATCGGATTTCATGAATTTTCGACAGCACTTCCTTTGCGCGATTAGTGCTTTCCCGCACACCCCAATTCAATATACATTTACACGATCAAAACAAGATCGTATTTATATCATATATAAAAAAATATACTTCATAATAGCGTACACATTCAAATGCATAAAAACATACCTTTTATTAACAACTTTAGGCACCAATCTTCCATACAGCAAAGGAATATTTTGTGTACCTATATAGCAAAGTAAAGGGAATAATTAGGGTGCAAATCTATAAAAGGGTTATGTAATTATGCAAAAGGTGTGAATGACAATATTATTTATCAAGTAATATTTGCACACTTAGAGAAAGAGCTCAAGTTGATCCATAAGATGAGCGAAAAATGAGCTTGATGATAATTCATGTCTTCTAGTCAATAATCGCTATTCCATTCAGTGTTGGAAAGTATAGCTACACCATGAGACGGTGTTGGAAAGTATAGCTTGATGATGGGTTGATTAACCTCCTTATTTGAAACATTAGCATAGCATTTTTCAGTCATGAAATACAAGCATGCTACACTCCGCAGATGCCTATTCTTTAATTTACACATCCTGTCAACAATTATAATACAGGTTGTAACTGATGGCTCTAAGATTATAGGTTTTACATGCTTCAGTGGAAAATTTTGTTCCTGAATATGGAAATTCAAATTGGTATTGTAAGTTTAGAAGATGCTTAATATGAATTGCTTTAACATAAAGGATACGTGAATAAGGTATTCATTCGCACCGTATTCATACTATTTTTGCATGAAACAGCTGATGCGTGACCATAAGCTTGAATTAAGATTTAGTTTATAAAAAATTATATCCAAGTACTTGAATCCTGTTACATTTACATCAGCATGTAAATGTATTATTATATCTAAAGCCTGATACATAGATCTCAGATACACTTGCATATAAGGTGGATGTATGATGGAGATCAATGCTCAAAATAGGTTAATCTAAAATTAAAAAGGCTCAAATATCCTATGTATATAAATCAAATTTACTAAAGTTAAACAAAACTATGTTAATGAGACCATTTGACATATTCGAACTAGAAACGGTTATGAGAGTACATGATAATTGCGAATATCTCCAAATTATATAATCGTAGTAGATTGGTTAATGTTTAAAAAAAATAAGGAATTATGAATTTAATAACATATGTATATGTATATCTATATGTATGTATGTATACGTACATATGTATGATTGTATATAGTGAGCTAGGGGTATGGTTTAGCATATTATCAAATCATCGATAACTTAACTAACATTTTTCAAAATATGGTGGAGTTACATGTTTATACAAAATTGCTAATTTGAATAGTACACTGACCAAAATATATGGATCATCGATTCAGTTATCGTTGCAGGACAAAGACCAGGTTTTCCAATAGGAGTGGTTCCAGGACCGCATGAGTATCGCTTTATAATCATCATTGCCTGGTATCAAAAATAGAAAGTTGTAAACTAGTTTCATTCATTTTAGTGTATTGGATAAGGTATGCTTAGATGTTTGGAATAATGCCATCAGGATGAGTAATGACAATTGCACAAAACTTACTGTTATTGGAGTAGTGCCACATTGCCATTTATTGATCGATTGTTTTAAGTTTGTAATTGTAGCCATGTAACCATTCAAACTAGCAGCTAACATAAGATAAGAGATGCCTCCCAAGACCTGAATATGTGAAGTTCCTTGGTTAATTGAGACATATGGGTAAATAACGTAGAGAAGTATACATGCTTTTATACTTACATAAGCATAATCACAGTAAAATTTAATCGTAAAATCCTTCTAGCTTGATAGCTAAAGAAATGACATACAACATTAAATTTCTTTACCTTATATGTCCCTTCTTTTTGAAAAGTGAAAAAAATAAGAAGTCTTATTAGAGTTTGGGAGTAAATGGGTGGAAAATTATATAGGTACATTCTTAAAATGATATATTACAAATAAATAAGACAGTAAGGTAGTTCATGGTCAGTTTGAAATTAAATAAATAATGTCTACCATCCTCTTATTCATTTCTACTTCCACCAAATAAGCTGATAGTTTTTCCTTCTCAATCTAAAGCAAGGAAGCATATGCAGCTAAATGATAATAGTTAAATGGATGAAATTTGCACTCACCTATCCAGCTATCCATGTTCAACTTAATTAAAAATGTCACCGTCCTACTATTAACTTGAAACATAACCAACCGTACAAGATAATAAGTATGTTAGCAAAATAAATATAATGTTTGCTAGCAACATGAACATGAAAAAACAATTTCAAATAGGAAAATAAGCCTCGATCATGTTTTAACCTCTGTTCTTATACTTGCATCGATGCTCTAATTTTGGGATTCAATTTAACAACAGCCCATGCAATTTGGTTCAACAATTGTCTTTGTGGAATCTTTTTGTTTCACCTCTGTATTTCAACACACACGTTTCATCTTGCATTCAACAATTGCCTCAGTACAAATTAAGTTAAGCTTCAAGCCTGTTTATTCTCAGCTCGCTTCAGCTCCTTCATTTCAATTGGCACTTCGCTCCATATTCATTTTAGTTATGCTCATCTTCTGTGAAATGCACACTCGAGTTATCGTTAAATCCAGGCTCAACAACGCTCTTTCAGCAATGGGAGCAGTTCCCTTCCTATCTACTCGTGCACTGGCTCATCTATTAACTACCACACTCACTTTCCTCCTTCCTGCCCGGCAACTTTCGTGCATTTGCTCCTCTTTTATTACTCATGCTACTACTTCATATTTCTATCACTATCACGTTCACAGGCTTCACGCACTTCCCAGTTTATAGCTTAGTTAATGCATCTCATATTACACTCTGCTCATTTCAAATACACAGCCCTGTCCATAAGCTTCTCATCTCACATCACGCATCACTCTCCATGCAACTTAGTCAGCTTGCCTTGTCCACTTGATATCAACAGTCTCAACTTTTCACCAACCATACAACACTCATTCAGTTCTAGAGCTTTCGTCTGATGGTCCTTCGACCTAACATACTTCAAACAGCAATGAATTCCCACATTATTTTTGTATTCTGTTTTGTATATTAATAATTTTCGGCTTATTTCATTTTTATTGCTTATGTTGATCATCCATATGATGATCTCGCATTTTGTATAAATACACGTAAATTGTACTATCAGCTATCAAACGTGTTGATGGCTTTTGTTACAGCAAAATATTTTGATAGTACACACATCACATAAGACATGTTGATGGCCAATTTGCTAAATCTCTTAAAGGAGAGATATATCATCTTGTTCATGGCACACTTGATTTGCCAATTAATCTTCTTAGCACAAACTATAGATGTGTCTTTCAGCTAATTGATAATGTATTTGTGATGGTTAATGATACAGAAAACACATAGTTACCAATTAAAGGAATTTTATATATACATATATTATTTCAAGCAAGAAAGGAAATTATAAGCCTGCAAACAAAGCTCATTATTAAGAGAGTATTTAGTGCAAGTTTAAGAAATGATGATATGCTTGATTGCTCACTAAAAACATTGAAGAAGGAAAGATAAACTAAACAATGAGAAAATTATCGACTTGATAATTGCATCAATATACTCGAGTTATGAAACGATTCCTACTACTTCAATGATGGTTGTTAAGTATCTCCATGGCCATCCAAAATCTCTAGAAAAACTCAGAGTGTGTGTATCATGTTTTAGATGAATAAATATTAGTTATAGTACTAATATAATTATTTTATTGCATACAAGAATGAAAATTCGGACATTAGATTGCATGACGATGGACTTAGATGGACTGACTACAAGCCTATGAAATTCACTTGAGTAATAAGCACTTAATACATCTAACTATATTTGTATATTCGTTTTGGCCTCTACTTATTTCAAATTCCTTTAAATTTATTATTTAAACAATCGTACCATTATCCAAATGAATAGTTCCATTACCACTGTGATTACTATCAAATCTAAAGTCAGTAAATTTAATGATAACAATACATGTCCAAACATTTTAATTTGAAAAATTCATATCATGATCTCCAAAAATACTTGAAGCAAGAATAACATGATTTCTAAAATTAGAATTGTAGGTTGAAAATTATTAAGGAATAAATTCTAACTTGAGAAATTTTGAAGCTTCACAAAAATTTAGGGCCTAGACTATAGATCTATTTAGAAAAGGATGCAAGTGCTCCTCATAGCAGTGACGAGTCGACTCAGCGGAAGTTAGCTCTCTAGTGCAAGCACCAAAGCGCAGCGGAACCATGTGGAACTCTTCTTTAACGACATTGGGCATAACAGAGAAGCATCATTTAGGGATTAGAACAACGAGGCATAGTGAATTTAGGTTTGGAGGAGTGGGCGCTTTGAGATTTAGGGTTGCTTCTTTCAGTGAAGAAGCGGAAAATAAGTTTACGCGGTGAATGAAAATTATAGAGGGAAGTTAGGCGGGCTTACTTTTAGTAGAGAGTGGATATGACACACAACATTATGTTACGTTGTCTTTTGTTTTTACCGTTTAAGCAAGGATCAACAACAGCAATTACCATCCCAACGCCATGTTCCATTGTTGTCAAAATTAACTTTTCTTGTAGTGGCAAGCCCATGTATTTCTATTTCCTGCTCTTCTCTTACATCTAAATACTTACTAGTACATAACAACCGTAGCATCCATTCAACCATTGCAACCGATGAAAATAGTAGAAGCAGAAAATAGTTTTCATACTCATCCATCATGATAAATCATCATTTTGGAGCAACAACAATAATAGCACACTTATCCACTAAACATCAACAACGCTCAATGCCAACTCCAATCATCCAATAAGAAAACTGGCAACAACAAAAATCATATGTTATTAATTATCAACTATAGTAATACGCCATCAATGTAGGTATAAGTCATCAAATGTGTACTAATCGCTCCACAATAGTAACACAACATCAATCATCAAACGTGTACTAATCAACTCAATATTAGTAGCATAACATCCATCATCAACTGTATACTAGTCTACTCAATGTTAGTAACACAACATCAATCATCAAATAACCATAATCGACCACCAATTGTCTGGTAGTAAAAATGATAAAATATCGCATCCACATCCTAATGTAACTCCATTGTCATAAAACAAGCATATGTGATAATTCAAATTTACAATTAATAACATATTACATCCTTTAAAAATAGTATATTTATAGCCAACATTTTATCTTAAATATAAAATGATTTTATTGTTGTTTATTATAAAACCACCTTTGTTTATATATGTTGGAACAATAATAATCTTTCTGAAGTGATAATATGCTTCAAAAACTCTTGTTATACATCTATTTCTTTAAATGCTTCCTAAAATCGCTAAGTTGAAAATAGTAATCTTCATCAAATATTATACTTTTTATTTTTCTCATTATTATACTTCATCAAATATCGCATTTTCTCGTTATTTTTCTCATTATTATACACTTCAAAAATACGTAACTAACTTTATTACCATTTATTATTCTCATTATTATAAATTTTATTCCAATCAATTAAATTCCAATCCAAATCAAATATTATTTTAATTAAACACCCAAAAATACCACAATGAACAATAATTATTCAATCAAGGCACAGTGCACACAAAATTTGATAATAACCAAACAGTCATCCATATAACACAATATATATCAATAAGTACGAATTTTCATTAATAGATATGTTTCTTATAATCTAAAATTCAATTAATTAAATTAAATAAGCGATACAAACACACATTTTCTAAAAGCCTCGAAACTCAGAAAACCTAGTGTCAAATCATTTGGAATTCTACCACGTGTCCGCATGTGAATCTGAGCCTGTTTGTGATAGATTCGAAGGTTAAAAGTTTCGGGAGTTTAAACGTAAATATGAAAATATTATGGGTTAAAGTGAAAATTTTCCATACCTGGAAAACACTTGAACCCATCGTCTTACCCCGTCATAGTATTTTTTACCACCATTTCTCCACCTAAATGCCATCGTAAGTAATGGCACAACTGCCAATAGCTCTGCCTTGCCACTGGCTACGCCTCCGCCAGATCCGACGCCCTCTGGAACTGCCGCATCCATCCCCGAATTTAGGACCTTCAAGACTTTTAAGGCTTCTAGCCGCCTTATTGCTTCATTATCAAATCGAAACCAAAAGTAGATATCCCACATCGGGCACTACTATTTTGCACCTTCAATTGCATCAAACTGTTGTCGAATCAAAAAGCCTCAAAATGACACCTAGGGTTTCACCACCAATCCCTTTTGGCATGATTTCCAATCGATTTGGACACTTTATTAACAAATGGATACCACCCATCAACTCCATTAGTCAAGAGCTTTGCAATGACATATAACTTGATATGGTTTGGAAACTTTAAGTTTTAATCAATTTGTAATTAGTGAAAATCATCCGCCATTAAAATTCGATTAAGAAAAATTTTGGGATTAATGTAGAGTGACTGTTATGACGACTGCTCTCTAGGGTTTCTAAGCATTATTTCTATAGTTATGTGTAACCGTTTGGGCCAAAAGCGGTTGCGTGCTCTATTTACTTTATCGCCTCTATTTCACAAATCGTAACTCCAAATCCATCAAAATTTATATCAAAATGACCATCTCAGGGATATAATCGTAATGGATATAAATACAACACACTATTCATCCTTTTATTAAAAATTTACTTTTAATTAATTTAATATTATACATGTCGAGTTTGCAGGTTGTAATAACCCGAGTTCCAGTGGGTCCGTATTTTTCGCAAAAATGCTAAAACCCAAATCCACTAAAGCCCGAGATGGGTGTCTGGTATCCTGCAAATAGGCGAAGATAAATAAATCAGAGCTCAAATAAATATCTCACAGCGGAATTGAGTAAAATATAGTAAAAGTAAATACTCACCAAGGTAATAACACTTTCTAAACAAGTGTCTCAAAGCTGGAAAATCTCTGCCATCTATCTAACCCGTGGGATGATATGAGGACGGGGTCAGAACTAAAGTTCTGGTGAATGGACAAATTATACACTTCTAAACATAATTCTACATATACTATTCTGTTTTCATTTTCTGTTATATTGGGTTTATTGGGTTTATAATACTCTTGCCTCTGTGCATGAATCGTACCCATCTACTCCCTAGTAGATTAAGACCTAATAACCAATATATATGTGTGTGTGTGTGTAGCTACATGCCCAAAGACCGCATCGGTCCTATGTACTACCCACAGTACCTTCCGTATCCTCCTCGAAAAGGACTCCATCGTCTCGCTACTAGAGCGTACTGTAACTACATCTATAAAGGGCAGCTTTGTGAGGCTACAATACAGATGTTCTGTCGTCTACTATGAAAACGTGAAACTGCATCCGCACTAGCTTATGCTAGTGCTCGGACATCCACAATGTACCACCCAGTGCGTACATTGAGGACTACACGTAACCGTTCTGTCTACTCCCTAAATTCTGCCAACAAGGTCTACCTTGTACGGAACTCAGTCGGAGATTTTCTATATCTGTAAAGGTCCTCTTCGTTAGGCCTACAATACAGATATTCTACTTGGTCTGTCTCTTTTCTCATCATGGCTATGGCCCCATGTAGCCCCTCTCAACTAATCGAAAGACCTTTCAAGAGCTAAGTGGCTGTGCTCTACTGCAAACAATCTAAACATCCAATTGGTTGTGCCCCTCCTCCAATGTCTCGATAGTGAAAGAATCATTGGCCTGTTGGTTTAACTCTAGTCTTTCCGGAACTCGCTCTGACTGATGATGGCTAATATCCGCATGCGACTATCCTTATGGGTCCTGCCCACTATAAACCACTTGCAAACTAGAGTACGGTGTCATACGAATATCCTACTCCATCATCAACCTTTTGACTGCCTACAAAGGTCCGCTTCGTTAGGCCTGCAATGCAAAAGCAGTCAAGACATACTCTTTTGATGGAACATCTACAGACTTGCCTCCGGGGGTGCAGCTTCGTTAGGCCTACCCCAGAGGGCCATCCTAGAGTATCCTCACGTCCCATTGAAGTCTCGTACTTCCTTCTAGCCCAAAATAACTAAGTTGGATGTGCTCTTTCTGTACTATAAATCTGCAATGAACTGCTTCGTTAGGCTCTTTATCCAGATTCCCTTCGGGCTGCTCCAAATCCACCTTACCATTTTATTAGACCCTACGTCTAATCTTTTATTATGCGTTTAGTTTACTTTTCTTATTATGTTGGCTACTTATTTACCTTAATCAGCATGCCCATCCCCCATCCATGTGTGAGACCATCAGTCCTAGACCTGAAATGGAACGATGCCGGTATGGGCCAATTCTATTATTTTTTCTTCTTAACTTAATCCAAGATCTAAGTTTGATAAAGTAAGCCTCTTCTATTTCTTTCTTTTTAATTATAACCTACGTGTTACAGTTTTACTTGCAATTGTCACTTTTATATTCTTTTCTTTCTTTTATAACCTATATGTTATAAAGGTAATTGCAAGTGTCTCTTTTCTATTCTAGTCTGTCTTCTTTTATTATGATACTAAATTTTCTTTAGTTCTCTTGTATTATATGACAGTCTTAGCTTGGGACTACGTCCAACTGTCAAAAATTACTTATCATAATAACTGCTTTACTTTTTATTCTACTATATGCGTAGTAAATGCAGATCTAGTCACATTTTCTGTTTATTATTTCTAGTCTTGTCAAATATATAACTTGATTATTTCCTCTTCTTTAATTTCTTTAACGCTTCACGTTATTCTCTTTTATTCTAGGAAGTAGTTCTATTCTATTTGGTTGGTTACAAAAACTGTGCTAAAAATCCATTTCCATATTTTAATACTAAATAATACTATAAATAATAACTCGTAACTGCAATATATTTCTATTATTGTTTCTTTAATTGTTGGGTAATGTAAAATACAGTAATGTCTCTGTTTTGCACTAATTCCATTTTTCTTGCTTTTATTCTTGCAATTACGTTTATCATTATTCTTACAATATTAAACTATGGAAATGTATTCCCTTTTCTAAACCAACCAACTAATCTATCACTAACTTCCAAATCAAGTTATTAGATTTTCCACTTTTTAATTCATTTCTCCCGTTTTAACATAATTTACTGTAAATTTCTCACTTTTAGGCTTATGCCTTTCTCTACAACTTTTAAGCCTAATAATACTTATATTTAATTAGGTTTCTTTTTTTCCATATAAATAACATTTAAATATAAGTACACTTTTCTTACAAAATTTACAGTTTTAACATGACCAGCAAGTGAACCAATTACTGAAATTAGTCCAAATGCTGAATTAAATATTTAACGAGAATATAACGATATTATATATCATAAACATAAAAGAGATAATTTAAATCCACTCACCTATCATCCTTAGCTTTAATCCATGGCCTTTCAGGATCCACTTCTAGGGCATCTAATATTTTTATTAAAAAGATATTCTCCCTAGAAATATTTTCTATTTAGGGTTCAGCCTCAAGCAATGAACCCAATTGGGAGAAAATCTGATTGTGAGAAAATAACTAGGCCTAGGGTTCTATTTATAATGAATCTTATGGATCTCAGGCATCGAATTTTAGGATTGAATCTGGTGCAACCATGTCACAGGTTTGCTGCGAATCATTGGATCCAAAAAAAAACGCTCGAGATTGCGCGAAAATCAAATTATAAAACTTCGGCATGTCCCTGAACGATTTCTCATCCAAGGAGAAACGCGGGTCGACTCGTCCGTTTAATTGTTTATATATTTATATAATTCTGATTTCTTATTCTTCTCGTAACTTCTTCATATTAACTCGGATTTCGACAAGTTATATATGGAAATTGATCAAAAAATCGCCACGAACACAATGGTATAAGTTTCGAGGCCATATTCTGACAATTCAAAAAATGCTTATTTTCACTGTTCATCATTATTTGATTATTTAATTATCTAAAACTGTGGGGTGTTACACAGGTCGTTACAGCTGGATTATTATTTTTTGGAATCAAAGTGATAAATGCATGGTGTAGATTTACACTTTTATCTTATCTTCATTCATACGTTTATTTACCACATTTAAATTTCCCCATTAATTTTTTACCTATGAGTTTTATAAAACCTTGCATTAAAAATAATCCATCATATTTCCTCCTTATTTATTGGAGCCAATAATATTTCACCACATTTGATTTTAATTTCTTTTTGCATATTATATACGGTAGTTGTATTTCATTTCCATTCTGATTAAAAAGTTTATTGAAATAATTCACTCGACAACTTTATTAAACTCATTGATGGAATTCCCTTTATCATTAATTGATTGCCAAATTATTTATGTGTCTTCTTCTCAACATTTTTGCATTAAAAATTTAGTTGCTTCATCTCATTGAGTTAACCATTCAACTTTTGCTTTTTTCCTCAAATCACTAACCTAAATTTTCATTTCCTTTAATGGGTTACTTTGACATTGGAAAACATTGAGGCATTTTCACTATAAGCTTTATCTCTATCTAATAAGTCCTATAGTTTCTCACTCATTTCTTAAATTATTAAAATATTAGAATGCTTATTTTTTATTTTATTCCATTATTTCAATTTATTTTTGGTATAATTTAGAAACATCTCAAACTAAAACTGTTTTGTCCCCTGATATGAAAATGTTATACATTCTTTTATTATTTTGTTATATTCTCTATTACTTGTCCAACCATTCATAAATGCGAATGGAGCATACTGTCATACTTTCAATTAATAAGAGTAGGGTATGATTACTAGTATTTTTCTCTAAAGTATTACATGTAAATTTAGGGAATTTAACTAAAAACTCTTTATTCAATAAAATTCTATCAAGTTTGCTTTGAATGTTTCTAAATTTACCTAATCTTTAGGTGAATTTATTACCATTCAACATAGGTTCCATTAGCCCTGCTTCAAACATAAACTTTGTTAATTTTGTTTTCGTTTTTTTTGATAGAATGGGATTACCACCACTTCTTTCAATTGGGTGCATAATAGTAATAAAACCACCCATAATTATCCAAAGAAATTTGCACTTGGAAATAATTTATTTGAGATTAGGAAATTGTTTTTTTGGTTTCAAAATTACTTGCATAAACGCTAGTTATTTGTATAACCAGGGCCCTATTCTTATAAACTGTACTATTGACGAAGTGATAATTATAATTAACAAAAATCTAAATCCCATAAAAGTAAAATTCTTCTCTTACCACCACACTAGTTATTTTTAACATTTTCCAATTATTTTGTAATTTCAAATATAATATTTCTATACTCTTATCATTTAACATATTCTCTAGTAAAGCAACAATGATTTGTTTATAACACCTAATGATATTAAAAATCCATTTTATTTAAATTGGGCATTCATCCCCCTTATGTTCCATGCTAAAAATTGATATTTATAAACTAAGAGATAAATAGTCTCTATTTTTCATACCTGACCCAGCTAACATTTTTACCTCTCTTCTCACAAGATGACCTTTTGACCTTTAGTTCTTTTTTGTAAAGTCTTCCCACTATGGGTTATCTAAAATGTATCTATGCTTGAAACATATAGTCCTTTCCTTTTACCTCTAACATCTGTCTCTTTTTTATAGTTTTCATATTGATGTCTTCATCAATTGTTTCCTTGCTGTGGATTAGCATACCTGAGTTGATGCTAGCTTACTTTCTACTGTCCATTAGAACTGCATCTTCTTCTAAGTAAACTACCAAATCCACTGTAGTATTGGCAGTTTCATTTTTATTGAACTTCCTATGATTGATTTGATTATCTATATAAATTTGCGCTATAATTAAACATCGGTCCGGTGCCAGGGGATACCAAATTCAAATACCCCTGTATTTTATTCCCCCTTCTTTTTATATCTTGTCTACCTTTAATAATCGTTAATTTGTGATATTTTGGCAGTTTTGTTGTGTTTCCAACAAGTTAAGCATCTTCCTCAATGAGCGGACTACTAACGACATTTACATCATCTTGATTTATATTATTGTCCAAATTCATTACATATCCATTAGATTTGTTGCATTGCATATTGTTTGTTGGAATGCTAAGATTTTCAGTTAGGGTATCATTGTTATGAGTAAACTGAAATTCCATATTTTTGGATATCTCTGTTTCTTTATTCATTACAGAAGCTTTTGGCAAATTGTCATTGTTTACGATTTCTTAAAAACCATCCATTTTGGTACTCATGCTTTCTTTGTACTTTATTAGTTCCTAATATGACCAAAGCATACATAGATTTCATATTTTGGCGGAGTCCATTCATATTCCACCTTTTACATGATATGTTTGCCATTGTATAGTGTCAGATTTAATTTATTTAGTATTTGCATGAAAAGTGGACAAACACCTCCAATTAAAATTTATAACAAAGAATTCAATAGAAATAGAATGAAATAAAAGTAAAGTACGCATATATTTATAGTGGTTCAGCCATAACGGACCAATGTCCACTGTTCATTTTCATTCCTTTTATCATATTTCATCTTTTACAAGTGTTTTAATGCAAAGTACAATGAGTTATTGTTAAATATTGGAATCCGAAAGCTTTGTTCGGCTATTTATGTTTAGCAGAGTTTTTGGGCTCCAAAAGTTGTCTTTATGGCTGCTGGACGCTTGGGTATATATAGAAGTGAAGAGATATAGGGGTCTTCCCAAAAGATTAGGTAGTTTCCCTTTATAACTTGGTTGGTTCGGTTATTCCTATATATAAAAGATACGATCATCAATTTTCATATATACTCAGATTTCCTTCCATATATAACTTGTTTGGTTTGGCTGAAATGGCTCTATTTAGGGTCAATTGGTTCAGTGGATGGAAGTAAACACCTTGCTGGCTAGCTTCTTTCATGCCTCTCCTTGGTTCGGTCTTGCTTAGCTTCTCCTTGTTGGGCCTCGAAATTGTACCAAAACATAACATTCTGTTTGGAGCCTTGCTTAGTAGCAATATGAACCGAACAACATTCCTTATCCGGTGAGTTACTCACTGAACAGAAATTCCTACCTAGTATTGAAACTACCAAACAGGGATTTTTGTTCGACATTGGAACTACCGAAAATCGGTCGTTGTTTGATGTTGGAACTACTGAGGTGTTAAAACAACCAAATAGCGGTTCTTGCTCGGTGAGGGGGATAGGGGAATACCGCATAAAAATTCATGTCCGGTTCATTCCAATAGCTAGGCAAGATGGAGCATGTTAGGTCTCTAACTCCTTTCTCCTTATTGCTTCTTCCTTCCTTATCCTTCCTTTGCTTCTTTGGCTATCCTATGACTTCATTTTCCTTCACATTAGTCTAGTTCACTAGATCTCAGTCTCTTGGATGCACATGCCCGTAACACTTGCCCCCTAATGCTTAGTTTGTAGAATACGGAGCAAGCTTTGTTTGGTGCCTAACTCTGAATGCCTAGCCCAATTATCTTTTGGTCTGGTTTTATTGTTTGGACATTAACATGCCAAACAGAAAACCTTGTTCGGTCGAATTTTCTCAGTGCCGGACAGGCTGGCTGGCCTATCTAAAGGCAGTGCCCTTCTTTCATTGAACACCTTTACTCACTTTTCTAACTCTCACCAGCTTCATGCCAGTTCGTCTCTCATCTGTTTGCTGGTGCTGATTTCTGCTCCATACTCCTCTAAATCGCTGCAACTGTTGCCTTTAGCCACCATTTGACCTAGTAAGCTTTCCCTTAACCATTTAAACATTCATGAGGTTAATTTGTATGCTATGATTTATGCTTTGCTCAATATAGAGTGAAGGGGTTAGGGTTTAATCCGTTTGACCCCCATAGAGGTTAGGGTTTAAGGCGAATTTGTGAAAAGGTGTACTTTCAAGCCGTAACATCACGATCCTAAAATTATTTTGAATTGAAGGGATTCTGAATTCCAAGCTAGAGTTCGGCTGCCCGTTTGGTCGGCTACCGGACATGGAGGTTACTAGTGGGATGTTAATTGTATGTCGAACTTTATTAGATATTCCTCACCTACCATCTATGATTAGGTTGCCGAACAACACTTTGTGTAGGTTAGCTAGCTATGGGTTATATCGCATTACTTAGAAATGATTTTACTTGCGCTAGGATATCTATATTAGTATTACTTAACAATTTGTTAGATTTTCCATTGCACTTGTACATACCCATACACACATAATCACTAGTACACTCTACGATAGTACATGAGGTAGGTTATCATATCATACAGGTACGTTGAACTGTCGATAGACTTGATCGTTGACTGCTTTTGGAGATCAGGCTCTGTCTTCTTCTGCTTCTCCAGGTCCTGCACCATTAAGTCACCGGACTAACCAGCCCGGTTTTGTTTATTGCCTGATGCATAGGTATGGATCGTCATAACTAGTTGTCGATCCAATTAACTCCTTAGCTTCTACTCAAACTTCCAGGCAGTTGGATTCAACTATGGCCCCTCATGGCCTTCCTAAAGAGAATGTTCTCTTGCCTATTCTTGAACAATGGGCTCATGCTTCGCTAGAAGGGTACAAGGCCTATTCAAGATATCACTTGCAGTAGAGGCCCCGCCTCCACTTCCTCAGTGGATCATGGGCTTCCTGGTGTACCTGAAAATCACTTCCTTCCAGCTGCACCCTAATGGTTGTACCATTCTAACCAACTTATATGCCATCATTAGGAGGGTGTTTCAAGTTCCTCCCACCCATTGCCAGATTAGGTTCTTTTATTCTATTAAGAGCAAAGCAAGAGGCTCTCCTTTCATCTATCTCGAGGTGGGGAGCAAGTTTAGATGGTAGAGGACTTGTACTCCAAGTATAGCATGTTTAAAAAGAGTATATCTTCATCTGGGATTATTCCCCGTGTTTTCATCAATGGCACTTGGGATGCAAGCTATTTTTTTATCCTTTCCTAAACAACTCCATGTTATTCACTAATACTCTCCTCCTTTAACTTTTTCTTCAGGCTTGGTGAGAGCTGCCTCGTGGGATGGCCTGGAAGACATGTTGTGATGACTACAACGAATTCCTATGGAATTTTAGGAGGTTCCCCACCTGGTACCAATTAAGAATTTGAGATAGCTTGGGCTACTATCCGCTAGGCATTTGATTGGGAATGGTATGGCTCCTTCCCCCTATAAGGCCGTAAAGAGAAAGAAGGGTAAAACTTCAGTAACCGGTGAGATAAGTGAAGAACCGTCTTCTTAGCCCACTATTTCTAGTGCTATCTTAATTTCAGATCTACCTGAAGCTGATCCCATAGTTCACACGGACATAGAAAAGCCATCATTAGATTCCTTTAGGATCGAATCCATCAAAGGCGACCAACTTTCTACAATAAGGGAGTTTGATGGTTACAACATCTAGACAAGGACGATAGAACAGACAAGTTCTCATTCACATGACAGCAAGGGAACCACTTCAGATCATAGTAAAGCCCATTCTTCTGGGCATATTGGCCTTGATAGTTTGTACAACTTGGACGTGGCAGAAGCCCTACACTACAGTTTCAGTTCGAAGGAGGAGGGAGATTTTATCCTTGGAGACATCAACATTTCCGACTATCTTTGTGATCCCGAGCTAAGGATCGATTATGGGGAGTCTACTTTGATAGAAAAAATCCAATGGTAGCTGGAAACCCATGAGGACTCCAAGGGTTCATCTAGATGCTATGCACTTTTTGCATATACACACTCACACACATGTCATGGTCATGCACTTCTTGGACATCTGGTTGACCTAAACCACTGTTTCTACACTATTGTAGGGAGTATGAGTTCAGAAAGGTGAAAATTGCTATCTACAATGAAGCAGTTGAAGTAGAATGCACCCCCAAAAGATATCAAAAAAAGCAGCATCCTCTTTTGGTCCAAGCGAGAATGTGGGATAGCTGACTACGGAGCTAAAAATGGAGGAAACTATATTTTATCATGCAGTTGGAACAAAGGTAACCAAAACCTTAAAGATGGTTCCAGATAAAGATCCCGCTCCTCGGTAGCAAGTCAATATCTAGGACTCCCGACCGTTCCTCTAAATCTTCTTGGGCTTCTCTTTCTCTTATCAAATTTGGAAACTTCCAAGCAATAGGAGAGGACAGATGAGAGAGGAGTGGTTTTTCTTGCCCCTAAAGAAGGAAAAGAGAAGGGGAGAAATAAAGAAGGAGCAGTCATTGTCACTGACCCTACATATCTTAATTTTGATGAGTTCCAACAACCCCACCAGCTAAGAGATCCCCTCGCCCGCTTGCTTGCTAAGGCTCCCCCTCTCTCCTTTACAGGTTCGATCAATTTTCGTGTGAATAGGCTAAGCGGTGTAAAGGCCCTATTAAAGTTTCATACCAGAGTGGTTAAGGCTGGAGAGGAGATCAACAAAAAAATATTGAACAGAATCTGAAGGTTTTTGAACTGAGGAAACAGATGCATAAAAAGGATTTAGATCACAAGATAGTGTTAGATGTGTTAGAGATATCACGTGCAAAGGAGATTGAGAAACTTAAAATCTCCCATGCCGAGTAATTGGAGAAGCTGAAGAAAAAACAATCTAATAACTTTAAAGCTACCAAAGAGGAGTACATGGTTAAAGCTGGGCGGCTATTCAAGGATTACAAGAACGTTAAAGCCAAATTTACAAAGAGATTGGACAACCCTCAAGCGGTGGCTGTGAAAATAGATTCTAAGCTTACTGATTTGAAAAGGAAGGTGATGGAATGGAAAGTCGAAAGGGTCTCTTTAAGCAAAGCTTGAAGTCATGTCTGCCGAAAAGGCTACTGAAACCACCAGGGCTGAGAGGCTACAAGCAGAGTGCAACAAGATTAACAACCAACTAGATCAGGTGGAAGAGCTCCTAGACGAGATATATTTTACAATGTTTACTGAAAAGAGCTTATCTTGGATGGAAGACTATCAGGAAGTTATGGTCTCTGTCCATAATTGATTAATCAAGGAAGCCAAGGCAAGCTAGCGAATAGGGAAAGCCACCCTGCAGTCTTGAGACCATCGATGCTTGTTTCACAACAGAGGAGAGGGAGGTCGTCTACTATGGTTACACCAAACTAGCTTAGGTTGAGAAGGCCCAAAAAGAGTAGGAGGAAAGAAAAAAGAAAGGCGGCTCAACTTCAAGGGCGATGACACAAGGTAAAACTTCTAAACCGATCATCTATAACGATTTCCCTCTAACTATTTTTCATGTTTCTTCAGATGCATCGAATATGAGCTAGCTTCGGGACATGCCTCCACCTCCAGATGATGCTCAACCATAAGGAGATGCTCCAATCTCTAACAAAGGAGGAAGGATTCTACTTTATAGTCCGCGGGCCACAACTCAGTATGTTCGAGCCTATTTGAGAAAAACCGTATTTGACAGCCCTCCCCATTTTCATGTAGGTGACACGCTTCTAACAGATCCTTTTGGAGCTGTAATTACTTCGTAACCCATCTCAAGAACCGTGCCCTTAGGCTCTTCAAACCTTCTAGTCAATGAGGGTCAAGATAAGAAGATTGTGGCCCTTAGGGATGACGCCGATGTTGAGATTTTGGGTATCATTGAGTCCATTGAGGATTTTGATAGGAAGGAAAGCCTTAGATAGAATGTTATGGTAAAATTTCCTGAGGAAGTCGTGAGAGTCAAGTTAGAAGCACTAGAGACTTACAACCGATTAAGAAAAAACAAGTAAAACTCGACTAGGCAGTTGCCGCTAGGCTGAAGGAAGAGAAGAAAGAAGGGGAGCAATAGCATTTCAAATCACATGGTAAGCAATTTATCTCCAAATCCAAGTCCAAGTGATGGACGCATTTGCATTTCTTTTGTTCTCGTGTTTGGAATAAGTTATTGTATATCTTTTGTCTATAAAAACATTATTATCTGCGCTTACCCAATTTTGATGTGTTGAGGGTGAGTACCTATTATTTCTTGACACTTGTGAATTTGTACTATAAATGTTTGGATGTCCAGCAGTATGGTTTGTATGTCATTATCCTTATGCATCTAGTCTTTCTTATTGCACTTTCATCTTTGCTACTTGTTTAATATTACATACATAACCCATGCATAATTTTATAAGTTTGATTTAATAGTTGTCTTTTACTACCGGTGAACTTGGCTTTATGCTGCTAACCAAAATCTAGTGTCAATTTGTCGGGGGGAGGGGGTTGAACCAACTAGGCGGCGGTCATGTCCTCATCATCGGTAAATTAGGTTCTCCATAACCAACCATTGGTTTTGAGGCTATCGTCAACGGTGAACACCCAATTTGGGTCACTCTGGTTCACCGTTGCCGACAAGAAGTGTTGGGCCGATCGTCAATGGTGTACATGTGGTTAGGGTCACTTTGGTCCACCATTACCGGCAAGAAGTTTGGGCGATCGTGAATGGTGGACATTCGGATAGGGTTACTCTAGTCCTCCATTGCCGACAAGAAGTTTAAGCTGATCGTCAATGGTAGACACTCAGACAGTGTAATAACCCGATTGAGTTCACCTTGATTTATCATTTATTTAATTAAACAAACCAGATTTAATTGTGTAAGATTAAGGATCTAATAAGTGAGGAATTGTGTAATTGGATTGTTAGGATAAATTATGTTTGAGGAATTTGGGCTTAAATTGAGTATTTGTGTAAATAAGAGCATTATAATCTTTTAAAGATTAAAATGGGGATTTAAAAAATGTTAGAATTTATTTATAAAATTAATAAGTTTAGAGAATGAGTTAAATCAATTAAATTGTGTATTTTCTTTAATAAAGGAATTTAGAGAAAATATTGTATAAAAGGGATTTGAGTGTGTAAATCATGTTAGTACTTTCTAAATAATAAGTAATTTTATTTAGAGAGAAAATGGCTAGCTTTGGTGTTAATATAATATATGGGTATGTTTTCTTATTTTAGAAAATGCAAAAATGTCTCATTTTCAATAATAAAACTAAAGGGCTAAATGATTATAATTTTTTTTGTTTTATTATCTAATTATCAAGATTAGGTGGTAAACTTAATTTTAGGACATTCATATTAATTTTTCTACGTTTCAGTCATTTAGAAAATGGTGTTTAAAGTGTGTAAAAATGAGATTAGGGAATGATTTAATTCATGCTTTATTTAATTGAAAAGGGTTTGGGCTTAGGTATTTAGTTCAGCCCATTTAATGGGCTTAGTGAATTTCTCTAAGTTGAGAAATATCTCCCTGTATGTTCGTTCAAAACACAGAAGCTTTCTCAAACCAAATTCTCAAACTCTAAACCTAGGTTGAAAGCCAATCTTACAATTTAAAATAAAATACATTACGGAAAATTCCAAGAAAAATCAAGGTAGTTTCTTAATCCATACTACACCTGTTCTCCAATTTATTTGTTGTATGATAGCTTAGTTTTTCAGATTTTTGCTTTTATGTATATTTGAGTTTTTAGGCTAATTAGAGAAGAAGAAGAGGAGTAGCAAGCATAGAAAACCAAGGCAAGTTGATAAAAGGCCAATAGGTGAGTTTATCTCACACTACTATCTCTGAACGGAAGCCTATTCTATGTTAAGTAATTGATTGAATTTAGGATTTAATTGTTCTCAATCTTGTGTGCTAATATTACCATATGAAACCATATTTTCTGTTTGCAAAACCATTATCATAAGGTCATTTAAATCATTAAAATGTAGTCGGTTGTATGCTTGCATGTCTGCTAAATTAGTGCCCTAGGAGTTAAAAGCATCCACCGTCGTAAAACCCCCACCGACGAATCACCAAAAAGCACAAAAATCGTCTAGGGCTTCACCCAGGCGACGCCACCGGTGGACCGGCCCTTATGGATCAGTGCACCGGTCAAGCACCTGGGCAGAACCCCGGGTGTTGTTTGCATAAATCCTGATGGCTTGTTCTACCTTTTTTTGCTCAATTGTTTCTTTGATTGATATGTGCTATTTTGTGTGCCCTATTTTGTGTTAATTTTAATGATATTTAGGGGGTTTGATTTATGAATTTGTGAATTCATCTTGGAGTTATATTCCATAGAAGTGCTCCATGAATATACGATTTTATAAGTTTTAAGGCACAATATCGACTTTAGATTCCAAAAGAACGATTTCCAAATCAATCCATTTTCTCATTGTCTTTTCAAAGGAAATTCAGAACAACTATATATATACACATTTTTATATCAAGTTGTGTTTTGAAGTTTAATTCTTCTAGTATTTAAAAGATATGTAAAGTTAAGCAATAAAGGAGTTTATGGATTTTAAAGGAGAAGTGTGGAAATAGACTCATACGAATTGTATTAGAAATCATTTCATATGTGATGAATTAGAAGTAATTGCTTTCAAAACTATATATACCAACTTGGGCTTTCTTTTGTGACTTTTAATGACTTTTCATGTAAATTAGCTTTCAAGTTAATTATTTGCTTTTCTATGAAATGACAAATATACTTAAACAATATAGTAGTAACAAGTGGTTATGGGACATTAGTAATCACTTCATTGTTTAATTTTATGACTTTTTTGTGTAGAGTATTTGGTAGTGGAATTTACTAAGTAATAGTAAATATTTTAGTAACATCGAGTGGTTATGGGTCACACGGTGTTACTTTAGTAATTACTATTTGAGAAGTTTATAACACTTCGTAATAAACGGTATCTTGGGGATATGAGTTATCGTGTAACTCGTTATATTCGTTAGTGCATTCGTTAGGTTAACCTTGCAAGCTAGTTGTTTGACCTAGCGGCCTAACGGTGGAGATCACATCCTGAGTCATGGTATTCGTTTAGTTTCTAGCCCTATACCACTGAGCTAGCAGTCTGTACTGCAGGCTATATTCAATATCATAACAATTACGCCATCCGTTATTAGGCATGGCACCTCAAAAGTGCAATATTAGCTTGAACATATGTTGTGATATCCGATACCATTGGACTATCGGAGTTTAGCGGGCTAAACTCCCTAAGCTTTTCTTATTAGTCTCCCTTTGGAAGAGAGCAATTCGCACTAAGAATATCTTATTGGTCGATTTAAGTATTATGGTGTTAGCGACCGACTTAAACTGCTAGTACAGTGTTAGCAACTGCTAAACTGCTAGTATAGTGTTAGTAATCGACCAAACTATTAGTATGGTGTTAGCGACCGACTAAATTGTTGGTGTGGTGCTAGCGACCGACTGAATTGCTAGTGCGGGGTTAGCGACCGATTAAACTGCTAGTGATTATTTAGTAGTATTTTTAGGTATCCATTCCTGCATGATCTTCGTAGCGTTTAGTTTTGGATTTGAATCCCTTCTCCGTGCTTTGAAGATTTTGATAAGTTAACACCATATTTAAGATGATAGTCCTTGAGAGACTTGATATAATTTGGTGACATGGTGTGATTCGTTTGTGTTTTATGATTTTCCAGGAGGGGACCATACCTCTATGCTTAGTCCATAAAGGGGACAGTACCTTTGATTAGCAATAGACTTTTGTGGATTTATTTGGTTTATTGATTTGAAATGGCAATGTATGATTTTTCATATTTGTTTATGATAGTCTTCAATAGACTTGAGTAGTATCGAGATCACTTGTATGTTAACTATAGTTAGATATATCTCATTTTAATTGATATCTTTATTGTAGTGATCTTACCCTTTGATATTTAAAGATAGTCTGATCATGATGTTATTTTATTATAATGCTCGGGTCAGCCCGAGATATTTCTGGTTCAGGAACATTGAGCATGGATTCATGCACGTGTTTGGAGTTTAAAGGGATTTTGCATTATGTAGCTTTTTGTTATCTCATCATTAGGCTTAGTGAGATTTTCATTAGTTTTTTCTTCAGTAGTGTGTGATGTTTGTACATTATATATATACGTTTGATATTTTGGATTTGGGTAGTGATGACACTATGATGTATATTTTTGGGTGGTGAGCTTTGCTTCTACTTTGAGACTCACTTTATATTAAGGGATGTATATCATATTTTGTTTCATGTGATTTTGTGTAAGTGAATATTTATTATATATTGTTCTGCTATTATGAACCTACGTAAGTTTTGCTTCGCGAAAATATCGCATATGTCAAATTTTGAGATTGATTCGGACTACGGTAAGATGGCATATCGGTGTTAGCTTAAAGGAAGATTTACGTAAGGTCGCTCCCAATAAACCTTATTCTCTATATTACTAGACAACATTACTTAGTAATGACCTTTAGTAGTATAGGTATAGAGGCGGGTTGTTACAACTTGGTATTGGAGCAGGTCAGAACAATATAGAATAATTATCTAACACGAATCCCGACCTAGGAAGACTTAGTGTCCCTATCCTGGGTGTTTGTGTGTGATAGATAGAATTTTACTTCTGTTTAGGGATAGGAATAAAATGATTACTAGGGTAATCATTGGGTCCTAATTGTGTTGTTTTATTAGTTACGTATATTGAGTGTTAATATTGTGTTTATTTCTAGTGGAGACTCACTTTTGTCAAAAGTGAAATTTAATGGATAGTGGTTATTAGACTTTAGATGGTTTAGATTTGAATTGTTATGTCCCGATCCGCTAGTGATCAGAGTTGTGCTGCGAGAACAGATGAACTGTTTTCGCTGAGCACATCTAGTAATTTGATCTTTGATAAATGTTTGTTTAGTTGATTAATGCACGGATGTTTTGGTATTATAGTAATTGTTATAATTAACGTTGAGTTGGAATTTTCACTGAGAATTAGAAACCTACTTAGATTAAAGATAAGAACTTGAGGTGTCTGCAAAGGCATAGCTACCGCAAGAAATATTGAAAAGATTAAAATTGTGAAAAATAAAATTTAATTCATAAGAATAATTAACCAAAGGTTAAAACGAATTTAAAATTTGATGTTTTCTTAAAGTGGTTATGGATGCATTGTGAACATTGTTATTAGTAAAGAATTAGGATTGGAAAAAATATATATAAAAGAAAGCATTCATTTAAATTAAAAATCTTTCCGATAAGCTATATACATATAAGCAGAATCAGATTAGGTCTACTGAGGCAAGTAAATAAATATTTTTAAAGTTGTAAGATATATTAAGATCATAAGAAAATTTATTTTTGTGTTAAAATTTCCATTGAGTGCTTTAAGAATTATAGTCGATGCGCTAGATTAACATTATCGATAGGAATTTTCTAAACACTAGAATGAGACATTCAAACACAGTATTTTGAATATAAATTATTTAGTGAGTATACAATATTTGAAGAAAAGATAAAACTTAAAAACTTGTTAAATATTGTGTAGAAATATTAAGTGAATAGTTGGAAAGTTGCTTTGGAAATAAAAAAAAGATTTTATAATACTATATGAGTTATATTTGGAGAAAAAGATATCATGTGATATTTTGAGGAATAAAATGAAGTATTCAAAATGAGAAAGTACATTGTTTAAAAAACAAAAATATTGATTAAAAAGATATTTGGTAAAAGTTATATTTGATGTTTATAAAATTTTGAGATGATTGTGTATTGTTAGTAATTGAAAATTTTATATACCCAACTGTATTAATGCATATTAAATGAAAAGTTAGAATAGTCGAATAAAGTATGAAGTGTAATAAGTTATTGAAAGTTGGATACTTCGAATTGTGAATAATAGGTAATTTCTCTCAAAATTATTAAATGTTGAATAAATGCTTTTATAAAACATGGATAAGAGAGAAATTTTGTGAAAAAGAATTTGGGATATAATATTATCACCAAAATAGAGTGAAACCTTTTCGAGTAAATATGTATTTTAAACATTTGAAGAGTTAAAATTTGTTAGTTATGAATTTGTAAAATTCATTTGAAAGCAAGGTTTAATTTTGTGTTAAGAGAAAAACTATAAGTGTGAATAGTTCATTTATTATATAGATGTTAAATATTGAGAGTTTAAGAAATAATAAATGAATTAGGCAACAAGATTAGATTGTTTAAATTGTGAGTATAATTTAAAAATCAATGTGTATCTCCAAAATTTATTTTGGATAGATAATTACTTCTTGTAAATAAAGAAGATTAACTATCTCATTTAAAACGAATTTTCATTAAAGAGAGAAACTTGCTTTCATGACTTGTGAAAGTGTTCTTATTAGGTGAATTGATTTTGAAAGTTGGTTGCACAGGGTAAATTTTAATTTTTGAAGTCTCTAGCTTTCCGTAAAGTGTTATAATAAATAACTTCGTGTAAAGGTTTCCCTAGAGAATATATTCTTTTGCATTTTGAAAATGTTTTGAGAGTAGTAGTTTTAAAATGGTCATAGTGCTGAAATTTTGATTCAAAATGCGCTGTAGAAAAATAGCGATATCTTGAGATTTATTATTCCAAATGTAGTCAATATTTTTGTGAAAGAAAGTAATTTCAGTAAGCTAAGATTTTTCTTTTTACTACTTTGGAAGATTCTACTGTTTGTTTAGTCCGAAATGAGTTTGAAAATGGGTAGGCAGTTATGTCCTATTAGAAATTTCTGAGATTAAAAGGCTAAAAGTATTTTGGGCATAACTTATAAACAGTAAATCCAATTTTGATGATCTTTACCTTGTCAGAAAGATTAGACTGAGTAAAAAACTTTTGTTTTATGAGTTTTTTCAAACTTTGAGTTTTACTGGGTGAAAATCTAACTAGTGTGTGGCAGGTCTGTATTCGGGTTATAGTTGTGAAAATTATGTTGGTCATGATAGTGTCTTTTTGGAAGTTCATCTTAGTTTGAAAATTTGTGTAGTATTTTATAAAGACTTGCTAGTATCATGTTACTTGTTGAAGAATTGCTGTTATAATTAAAGGATGATTTGTAAGTTGGAGTTTTAAAACTTTTAAAGGTAAGTTAAAAAATTTAAGAACAAAAGTGTCGTTCATGAATGCATGTATGAATTTGTGAAATATTCAAAGTAGTGTGAATTTTTGGAACATACTTCGTACTATAGAGTTATCCTGGAGTTTTTTTCAAAAAATTTGACATTTGAGTTTGGGTAGATATGGTATTTCTAAATGAGTTTGTATAAAACTCAAAGTCCATAATAATAGACAATAGGCAAGGAAGGTAATTCTAAGTTTGAATTGCCATCAATGAAAGGTCTAATAGTTATTTCAGATTGCTTTATTTTACATGATGGATCAAAGCAGATCCCGATTCGTGCTAAACCAATTGAGTAAAAATGAAACTTTCTGAGTTTTAATATAAGATTGTTTTGTAGCTGATTGTTACATATATAATATATTACTAATCGTAGTATCTTTATTATAGAATATTCTTTAAAGCAGAATTGCAGAAACACATTTTTCTTCTAGAATGAGAGCATACAACAACTCTGATTTAAATCTACTTTAAATAAAAGTTAAAATGATTAAATTAAAGGTTTAAATGAGAAATTTTTATTTTTCAAGTATTGAAATATGGAAAAATTTGAAATTTTTGTTTTATGAAAGAAAATGAATTCTTCGGGGTAAGGCCTTTTTATTTTAAAGAGGGGTTAAAAATGCTAAATTGCATGTAATTAATTTTGAAAGGTTACATTGAGACTCTAATTGTTAAACTATTTTATTTGTTATAATAGGAGTTTAAAATGATTATTTTGTAGATAATCAAACCTTAGCGAATTTGGAATTTAATTTAAAGGTGGTACTTAAGTTTATGAATTTATATCATAAATGATAATAAATTGGAAGTATTAATTAGCAACAATTAGTAGGAAGTACAATTTGAAATTTTGTAGAAACCTTAATTTGAAATGAATTTTTAAAAGAAATAAAAATCAAGGTATATTTCCTAAAAGCGCATGAGTTAGATGAGCATTTCTTTTGTATTTATTTGTTGTTTGCTTACATGGTCATGCTAAATTTTGTTAGTTGTGGAGCTAAGTAGTAACTTGTTATGGAATTTCCTTTAGATTCAAATTGTGAGGATGTAATTTTATTAGGTGGAGAGTTTTGTAACAACTCGATCGAGTTCACTTTGATTTATCGTTTATTTAATTAAACAAACCGGATTTAATTGTGCAAGATTAAGGATCTAATAAGTGACAAATTTTGTTATTGGATTTTTGGGATAAATTGTGTTTGAGAAATTTGGGTTTAAATTGAGTATTTGTGTAAATTAGAGTATTATAACCTTTTAAAGATTAAAATAGGAATTTATAAAGTGTTAGAATTTATTTGTAAAATTAATAAGTTTAGAGAATGAGTTAAATCAATTAAATTGTGTATTTTCTTTAATAAAGGAATTTAGAGAAAATATTGTGTAAAAGGGATTTGAGTGTGTAAATTATTGTGTAAATCATGTTAATACTTTCTAAATAATAAGTAATTTTATTTAGAGAGAAGATGGTAAACTTTGGTGTTAAAATGATTTATGGGTATGTTTTCTTATTTTTAAAAATGCAAAAATGCCTCATTTTCAATAATAAAAATTAATGGCTAAATGATTATTAAAATTTTGTTTCATTATCTAATTATAAAGATTAGGTGGTAAACTTAATTTTAGAACATTCATATTAATTTTTTATGTTTTAATCATTTAGAAAATGGTGTTTAAAGTTGTGTAAAAATGAGACTAGGAAATGATTTAATTCATGGTTTATTTAATTAAAAAAGGTTTGCGCTTATGTATTTAGGTCAACCCATTTAAAGGACTTAGTGAATTTCTCTAAGTTTAGAAACATCTCCCTATACGTTCATTCAAAACACAGAAGCTTTCTCAAACTAAATAATCAAACTCTAAACTTAGGTTGAAAAAAAATCTTCAAATTTAAAATCAAATAAATTACAGAAAATTTCGAGAAAAATCAAGGTAGTTTCTCAATCCATAGTACACCTATTCTCTAATTCGTTTGTTGTATGGTTGCTTAGTTTTTTAGATTTATTCTTTTGTGTATATTTGAGTTTTTAGGCTAATTAGAGAAGAAGAGGAGGAGTAGCAAGCATAGGAAACCAAGGCAAGTTGCTAAAAGGCCAATAGTGAGTTTATCTCACACTACTATCTTCGAATGAAAGCCTATTCGTTGTTTAGTAATTTATTGAATTTAGGATTGAATTGTTCTCAATCTTGTGTGCTAATTTTACTATATGAAACCCTATTTTCTATTTATAAAACCATTATCTTTTAAATCATTAAAATGTAGTCGGTTGTATGCTTGCATGTCTGCTAAATTAATGCCCTAGGAGTTATAAGCATCCACCACCGGAAAACCCTCGCTAATGGACCATCGGAAAGCACAAATATCGCCTGCGGCTTCACCCAAGCGACGCCGTTAGTGGACCGGTCCTCAAGGATGCACTGGTCACTCACCTAAACAGAGCCTCAAGTGATGTTTGCATGCCTCTCGATCTCCTGTTCGACCTTTTGTTCCCCCTATTTTTTCTTTGATTGATATGTGATGTTTAGTGTGCCCTATTTCATAGTAATTTCAATGAAATTTCAGGGTTTTGATTTATGAATTTGTGAATTCATCCTGGAGTTATATTTCATAGAAGTGCTCTATGAATATATGATTTTATGCACAAGTTTTAAGGCACAATATCAATTTGAGTTTATAAAAGAATGATTTCCAAATCAAACCATTTTCTCGTAATCTTTGCAAAGGAAATTTAGAACAACTATATATATATATATACATTTTTATATCAATTCGAGTTTTTCCGTTCAATTCTTCTTGTATTAAAAAGATATGTAAAGTTGAGCAATAAAGGAGTTTATGGATTTTAAAGGAGAAGTGTTGAAATAGACTTATACAAATTGTATTAGAAATCATTTCATATGTGATGAATTAGAAGTAATTTCTTTCAAAAGTATATATGCCAATTCGGGTTTTCTTTTGTGACTTATAATGACCTTTCATGTAAATTAGCTTTCAAGTTAATTATTTTCTTTTTCTATGAAATGAGAAATATACTTAAACAATGTAGTAGTAACAAGTGGTTATGGGACATTAGTTATCAATTCATTGTTTAATTTTATGACTTTTTGTGTAGAGTATTTGGTTGTGGAATTTACCAACTAATAGTAAATATTTTAGTAACACTAAGTGTTATAGGTCACACAGTGTTACTTTAGTAATTACTATTTGAGAAGTTTACAACACTTCATAATAAACAGTATCTCGGGGATATGAGTTATTGTGTAACTCGTTATATTCGTTAGGTTGACCTTATAGGCTAGTTATTCAACCTAGTGGCTTGACGGCGGAGGTCACACACCGAGTCATGGTATTTGTTTAGTTTATAGCTCTATACCACTAAGCTAGGAGTCTATTCCGTGGGCTATATTCGATATCCTAACAATTGCGCCATCCGTTAGTAGGCGTGGCACCTCAGCAGTGCAATATTTGGTTGAACATATCTAATGGATATCTGGTACCGTTGGACTATAGGAGTTTAGCGGGCTAAACTCCTGGAGCTTTTTTTAAATGTCTCCCCTTAGAAGAGAGCAATTCGCACTAAGAATACCTTATTGGTCTATTTATGTATTGTGGTGTTAGCGACTGACTTAAACTGCTAGTATGGTGTTAGCGACCGACTAAATTGCTACTATAGTGTTAGTGATTGCTCAAACTTTTAGTATGGTGTTAGCGACCGACAAAATCGTTGGTATGGTGTTAGTGACCGACTAAATTGCTAGTGTAGGGTTAGCGACCGATTAAACCGCTAGTGATTATTTGGTAGCATTTTAGGTATCCATTCCTGCATTTCTTTGTGGAATTTAGTTTTGGATTTGAATCCCTTCTTCGTGCTTCGAAGATTTTGATAAGTTAACACAATATTTAAGATGATAGTCCATGAGAGACTTGATATGATTTGGTGACATGGTGTGATTCGTTTGTGTTTTGTGATTGTCCAGGAGGGGACCATACCTCTATTTTAGTCCACAAAGGGGATATTACCTTTGATTAGCAATAGACTTTTATGGATTTATTTGGTTTATTGATTTGAAATGGCTATGTAGGAGTTTCCATATTTGTAAATGTAGTTTTCAATAGACTTGAGCAGTATTGAGATCACTTATATGTTAATTATAGTTAGATATATCTCATTTTAATTAACATCTGATTGGTATCTTTATTATAGTGATCTTACCCTTTGATATTTAGAGATAGTTTGATCCGGGTGTTATTTTATTATAATGCTTGGGTCAGACCGAGGCATTTCAGGTTCAGGGATATTGACCATGGATTCATGCACATGTTTGGAGTTTGAAGGGATTTTGCATTATGCAGCTTTTTGTTATCTCGTCATTAGGCTTAGCGAGATTTTTATTAGCTATCTCTTCGGTATTGTGTGACCTTTGTACATTATATGTATATGTATGATATTTTGGATTTGGGTAGTGATGACACTATAATGTATATTTTTGGGTAGTGAGCTTTGCACCATATTTTGAGACTCACTTTATATTATGGGATGTGTGTCATATTTTGTTCCGCATGCGATTCTGTGTTTGTGAATATTTATTATATATTGTTCTGCTATTACGAACCTACATAAGTGTTGCTTTACGCAAATATCGCATATGTCAAATTTTGAGATTGATTCAGACTACGGTAAGAATGATAGATTTTTGTTAGCTCGAGGGATGATTTAAGTATGGTCGCTCCAACAAACCTTATTCTCCATATTACTAGACCATATTACTTATTAATGTCTTTTAGTAGTATGGACATAGAGGTAGGGCGTTATAAATAGGGTCACTCTGGTCCGCCATTGCTGGCAAGAAGTTTTAGTCGATCGTCAATGGTGGAAACCTAGTTAGGTTCACTCTGGTTTGCCATTGTCAACAAGAAGTTTGACCCAATTGGAAATGGCGAACAACCCGATGAGGTCCACTCCAGTCTGCCATTGATGGCAAGAAGTTTGAGTCGATCGTTAGTGGTTGACACCCGGTTAGGGTCACTCTGGTCTGCCATTATCGATAAGAAGTTTAAGCCAATCGTCAATGGTAGAGACTCAATTGGGGTCACTCTAGTCCACTGTTGGATGTAAGAAGTTTGAGCCAATCATCAATGGTGGACACTCGGTTAGGGTCACTCTGCCCCACCATTGCCGACAAGAAGTTTGAGAGGAGGACTCCTTTATTGTGGGGATGTTGTTTTGCCCGAGTAATGAGTTCGGCTCATCTAGCCTTTGCGACATTTTCCTTAATACCAACATTAATCTAACGTGTTTGGGCAATAGTATAAAGTTACATTTCATCCTCATTACCTGCCGTAATAGGATTTCAAGCAAAGCATGTTTTATTAAAATTCATTTCATAACTGTTTCAATTACATGATTGTGATATAATTAGTTAAACAACAGAAGTTAAGTAAAATGACGACAGAGATTATGTGCATTCTAGGCCTTTCTAAATATAGCTCCATGTTACCCGGTCATCTGACCAGGTAACAAGATGCTTGGCACGTAGTTCCCATTCGACATTCAAAGCCCCCGCTCAGCACAAAGCATCGCTCGGCATCAGCCTTCGTTCGGCACGGTCCTTCGTTCGGCACAGCCTCGTTCGGCATACAGCCTGGGTCGGCACATAGCCCCGCTCGGCATTTCGCCTCGTTCGGCGTAGAAAGGTCGCTCGGCATAAGCCTCGTTCGGCATAGTTAGGTCGTTCGACACCGGCCTCGTTCGGCATGATAGGGTCGCTCGGCATGTTGCCTGGCTCGGCATACGAATGTCGTTCGGCATGAATCCCTCGCTCGGCACACCAGGCCTCGACCGGCATCTTCGCTCGCCCGACATCCATTAGCAACATCGATTAGCAAAATTGCTCAACGAGGCCGTTCGGCATCCCTGGTTCGGTGCATATGAGGGATGTTAACAAGCTGTCAAGTCCACAACAACGTAAGGGCATTCGGCATAGCTTCACTTCGCTTCAACTCTCTACTTGCCTTGGTTCTCTTGAGTGGTTACTTCAAGTCACTCGATGGTTAACCAGAAATGGTTCTCGACCGGCACTCCTCGCTCGGCATGGCTCGTTCGGCATGCCTGGTTCGGTGTGCTGGGGTTACCTACTGTGGGCCGAGATACCTTGTTCCTAGGCTCGTGAGGGAAGTCCAACCCATCTTCGTCTATAAATAGAAGGGCATGGGCACAGTGAAATGGACCTTTTTTGGAGAACACTGGGGAGACTCTACCGCTTTCAAGACTCACCCTTTTCAGTTCAAACTTGTACTCAAGCCATTATTGTACGGATTGTATCTGTATTTAACTACTTGGGAAAGCAATAAAGATTACAATTCAAAGTGGACGTAGGCAGTTATGTCGAACCACTATAAATCCGGTGTTCCAGATTTCTGCAGTTAATTTAGTCTATATCTCTCTGTTTTAATTTATCTTCTTCATTTATCTCTCTACACAATCTTTCTAAAGAGGGTTAGTGACCAATTTTGGTGCTAACACTTTGGTGCTTTCACTGAGAATCGAATTCTCAGGCCACAAGGATCTGCTTTGTAGCTACTGGATTGAATAAATCCCCCGAAGGAGATCCAAGTCATTCACAAGACGTCAGTTGATTCTACTCAGAGTTCCTATCAATAACTCTACTATGGGAAGACCACGTACCAGATCAGCCTCTCATAATGCGGACGTCAATGAGACTGCTAGCGTACAACAAATAGGACCTAGCAATCAACAAGCAAATCTGGGTGCAGGAACTACCACCCAAAATCGAATGGAAGTTGTCACCAGAACAGAGTTCAACGACTTGATGAGAGAACTCATTGAAAGCAGGAGACAGCTTGGAGAACAGATTCAAGCTAATGCCAACCTTATGGCTCAGCTCACTCAACAACAGCATCAGAATGCTGGAGTTAGTCCAGCTCCTTACTCTTCATCTGATAGCTCGACTTTGTCCGATGAACCTCCCAGGCATAGACACCGCAAGACTGAAACTACACAGGCAGGTGCTGCTGATCGATCAACTAGGGATCACTTACACCTCAGAGACCGCAACCAAGCAGGAATGGGAAACTTAGGATCTGGAGCGCGTGTGGAAACTGGACGCCCGGATCACCAAGACGCCAATGATGCTAAACCTCAAGATACACGTTTGGCAGATCGCCAATAGAGGAGACATCAACCTGAACCATCCCATAGAACGGGCTCCAACCTTCCATCTTCCATACAAACCCCAGACCTATCGGCTATGGTCAGACAGCTGATGAGAGAAAATCTAGGCCTGACCAATGAAGATTGTGGGATATCCATGAGTCATGCTCCATTCACAGACACTGTTCTACAGGCCGGGTACCCCAGGAAGTTTAGCATGCCAACTATCCCGGTGTACGAAGCGAAGACCGATCCCCGATAGCATGTGATGAGATATGAATGGATGATGGATTCAGCTAGAGCGAATGATGCAACTAAGTGTAGATGCTTCCCAATAACTCTATCTGGGATTGCTACCATGTGGTTCACCCGACTTCCTCCGCGGTCCGTATCCAGTTTCGAAGAGTTGGCAACGAAATTTATAGAACAGTTCAGGATACATGCTACTCGTCCAAAGAACGTGATGTATCTATCAAGTGTAATCCAGGTTCTAGGGGAATCGTTGAAGGAGTATTTATAGAGATTCCATGTTGCGGCTGCTGAAGTTAGCAATCCTAATGATCACGCAATTCTTATGGCTATGATGCGAGGTGTGGATCCGGATTCAGAGTTTGGAGATTGGTTAGCGGGAAAACCTCCAACTACGCTAGAGCGTTTTTACTCAAAGGCTCATCAATTCATTAGAAGAGAGGAAGCCAGGTGGACAAGGCGAGATAAGGCACCAAGGCCTGTTCAAGAGACCGTGAAAAGCAACATCGCTGTGAAGCAATCCTGAGACAACTCGGGGAAAGTTCAGGTCAATGTCCAGAACAAGCGCGGGCAATCTAAGGAGTTCGGAGGAGGAAATCAGGGGAAGAAAAGAGAAGCAGGGAAATGGAAGCCGAGATTTCCAACCTACAACGAATACACCCCACTAAATGCATCTCTTGAGAATATTTACCTATCAACTTGTAATACCTTTCAATACAGAAAGCCGTGCCAAAAGGAGTCAACCGAGGAGTAAAAGTGGACTGGGAAGTATTGCCGCTTCCATGAGACTTATGGGCACAATACTGAAGAGTGTAGGCACCTACATGACGTTATAGAAAAATTGATTAGACATAAAAAGTTGCAGGAGTTTGTAAAGAGTCCTCAAGAAGGTGGACAAGGAACGTCCAATCCTGGTCACGCACCAGCTCCACGTCACCCTGAGGAGCCTGCTTGAACTGTGGGTAGACTGGTCATAAACACGATAGTAGGCGGACCTCATCCTGCAGATAAGAATTGGCAGGAAATGGAGCGATATGCTAACTCCCTGAGGCATGCAGATTTTGAGTGTTGTTCAAATACTGAGGATAGGTCCCCAGCTAAGCAGCAGCGGACAATGACAGACGATATAGTATTCAGGAGCCGAGATGCCGACCAGGTGGAGGCTCCTACCGTTGACCCGATGGTCATATCCGCGACTATCGGGCCAACACTAGTGAAGAGAATTTTGATTGATTGTGGAAGTTCTGTTAACATCATCTTCAAAAAAACGTATGACCAAATGAAGATTGAGATGAAGGATTTAAAGCCGTCTAAAGCTCGTATTCATGGCTTTAACGGTGCAGCGACTGATGCAGTGAGGTATGTTGAGTTGCCAGTTGAACTGGGACAAGGTAAACGTAGGAGGGTGCGAATCCTACCTCTCATAGTCTTGGATGTAGATTCCCCATACAATGTATTTCTAGGTCGACCGGCCCTGGCTGAATTCAGGGCAGCATTGGCCCCGTGGTGTTTGACTTTAAAATTTTCGACCGACAAAGGAGTAGGTGTTGTTCATGGCGACCAGGCGACCGGTCGTGCATGTTATGTGGCTGAGCTCTGAGAGGCCCAGCGGAGAGAGAAAGGAAAGGTTGCGGACAACTCCGTCCGCATTCAGAATACTGACAATTGACAAGTAATGCCCGAGCCCTAGCTCGGGTAAAATTCTCGGATCTATAGAGAAATAGATCCGAGAGACGATGATGAGGAACCCAGGGAAGAAAAAGCAGCACCGGCTGAACTGACGATTGACATTTCAGTCAGCCGAGACGATCCGTCGCGAGTACTGAAGATTGGATCATAACTCAGCCCCTCGATGACCGAGGACCTTAGTGATTTCCTCTGAGCGAATCTCGATGTTTTCGCTTGGACAAATTCCGACATGTGCGGGATTTCTCCTGCTATTATGAGTCATATGTTGAACATAGACCCGAGGTATGTTCCAGTTAAGCAAAAAAGGAGAGGAATGGACCCGGAGAGGTCTGCTGCTCTTAGAGAGGAGGTGGACAAACTCAAAACCAATGGGTTCGTCCGCGACGCCCTCTACCCTGAATGGGTGTCAAACCCCGTGCTAGTGAGAAAAGCAAATGGGAAGTGGAGAACTTGCGTAGATTACTCTGATTTAAACAAAGCATGTCCTAAGGACAATTTCCCGTTACCTAGAATTGATCAGTTGGTCGACTCCACTGCAGGACACGAGTTATTGTCATTCATGGATGCATACTCGGGATACAATCAGATCCCGATGCACATTCTGGACGAGGAACACACTAGTTTGTCACAGACGTTGGGCTATATTACTATGTAGTGATGCCTTTCGGATTGAAAAACGTGGGAGCGACTTATCAGCGTCTGGTGAATCGAATGTTTAAAGACCAGATTGGTAGAACAATGAAAGTCTACGTAGATGACATGCTCATAAAGTCACGGCAGTCAAACGACCACATTCGAGACTTAGCAGAGATGTTTGGCATACTCAGATACTATGGGATGATGATCAACCCTCTGAAGTGTTCCTTCAGCGTTGCGTCAGGGAAGTTTTTAGGATTCATTGTTAATGCCCGGGGAATCGAAGCTAACCCGGAAAAGATTCAAGCTATTCGAGACATACAAGTGCCCAGGACTATAAAACAAGTACAAAGCTTGAATGGAAAAGTGGCTGCGCTGAGTCGATTCATATCCAGAGCCATAGACAAGTGTATTCCCTTCTTCGATATAATAAAGAAAGGAAAAAGGAATTTCGAATGGACATCCAACTGTGAGGAAGCGTTTCGAGCTATGGTAAGGCATTTAGAAAATCCTCCAGTGCTGTCGAAACCAGTAGACCATGAAATGTTGTACGTATACTTGGCTGTATCCCCACATGCTATAAGTGCGGCTTTGGTCCGCGAGGAGGACCGAGTTCAAAAGCCGGTGTATTACGTTAGTAAACGTTTAACGGGGGCAGAAAGAAATTATCCTAAAATTGAGAAATTGGCCTATTGCTTGGTGATTGCATCACGTAAGCTGCGTCCGTACTTTCAAGCACACTCAGTCAGTATTTATACCGATCAGCCCTTGCGGCAGGTACTCCAACGACCAGAAACTTCTGGAAGGATGTTAAAATGGAATATTGAGTTGAGTCAATTCGATATTACCTACCTGCCACGAAGAGCCATACAAGGGCAAGCATTAGCAAACTTCATCGCTGAGTTCACTATGTCAGACGAACCAGATAGTCACAGTGTCATTCCCCCCATTCGATGGAAATTGTACACCGATGGGGCGTCAAACGACCGTTGTTCTGGGGCTGGTGTAATTCTTGTGACTCTAAAAAATCGATCGATTTGTTGTGCTTTGAAGCTCAATTTCCCGGCTACGAATAATGAAGCAGAATATGAAGCATTGATTGCTGGTTTAAAGCTTATTGGAGAACTCGGGGTAAAATCAGTTGAAATCTTTTGTGACTCACGGTTGGTGGTGTACCAAGTGCGAGGAGATTACCAAGCAAGGGGACAAAAGCTTGCTCCGTACCTTGCTCTGGTTCAGGAACTGTTGGCGAACCTTGAACATTATGACATTTCGCATGTCCTGCGTGAACAGAACAAGGAAGCCGACTCGCTGGCCAAATTCGCAAGTATCGACGATGCACAACAAATGGGATTAATTCCCGTCGAAACCTTACATGCTCCAAGCATAGATGTGATGGAGGTAGATTTTGTGTTGGAAACAGAAATCGAGAAGGAGTCATGGATAACCCCATTCAAAAAATACCTGCTAAATGAGACTTTGCCCGAAAGAAGAAGTGAAAGACGTCAGGTCATTCGTAAAGTCGTGCGATATGTGATACAGGATGGAGTAATGTATCGGAGGGGGTTCTCGGTCCCCTTACTCCGATGCATTGCCCATGGTGAGACAAAGCGGGTCTTGAAGGAAGTTCACGAAGGAGAATGTGGCGACCATACTGGGGGCAGACATTAGCAAAAAAGATCCTCCGCTACGGATATTATTGGCCAACTGTGAATCGGGATGCTACAGATTATGTAAGAAAATGTGATAAGTGTCAAAGATACGCGAAAATCCGGAGAGCTCCGCCGATGGAACTCACGCAAATGGTTAGTCCTTGGCCATTTGCAATTTGGGGAATCGACATAGTCGGTTCCTTGCCTATATACAAAGGTGGCGCAAAATATGCAATAGTTGCAGTCGACTACTTCACCAAATGGGCCGAGGCAGAGCCCTTAGCCACAATCACCTCCAAGAAGGTCGTTAATTTCGTTGTGCGAAACATTATATGCCGCTTCGATCTCCCGCGAACCATCATTATAGACAACGGAACTCAGTTCAAAAGTAAGGAATTCAAAGATTTCTATTTAAGGTACGGCATTTTGAGAAAAAGTTCGCCGCAGTTGCTCATCCTAAGGCTAATGGACAAGTTGAAGCCGTGAACAAAATAATCAAGTCCATATTGAGGAAGCGTTTGGAAAAGGCCGGAGGCAAGTAGGTAGATGAACTTCCAACAGCGCTATGGGCTTATAGAACCACCCATAAGTCCGCGACTGGCCACTCCATTCGCATTGGCATATGGCACGGAGGACGTTATACCCGTGGAGCTTGAAGTTCCATCACATCGGGTGACACATTACGATCCTAGGACGAATCAGGATCTCTTGTTGGAATCACTGGACTTCGTTGATGAAAAATGTGAAGAAGCTGAGTTAAGGGCGACAGCATATAGGCACCGAGTTATGCGATATTATAACAAAAAAGTTCGCCCGAGAATCTTTGATGTGGGTGATCTCGTTTTGAAACGAGTTTTTTCGGTACCATCATGTATGAATCCCAACTGGGAAGGTCCATATGTCGTTGAACAGAAGCTTGGGGATGGAACTTTCAAGCTAGCGACCGTTGATGGCATGACACTCCCCCGAGCATGGAATAGTGAACATTTGCGACGTTATTATATTTAGCATGTTTCTTTCGTGTTTTAGGTGCAATTATTTCTAGTATGTTTTTGTTCCATTGATTCCTAGTTTTTTTTAGCATGTAATCGGACGATTTAGTTTGTTTTCATTAATAAAGGCTTGAAGCCATCTTTTCCATGAATTACTGATGTTTCTATGCATGATAATCCGATGGCAAACAACTAGAGTTACATTATTCCGTCTGACGTACGAACGCGCATAAACAACTTAAAATCTCCAAGTCCCCTGAGTGCGGACTGGAGTACTCTAGGTCCCCAGCATGCGGACTAGAGTATAAACAAATTAAAATCTCCAAATCCCCAGAGTGTGGACTAGAGTACTCTGAGTCCCCTGAGTGCGGACTAGAGTATAAACGACTTAAATCTCCAAGTCCCCTGAGTGCGGACTGGAGTACTCTGAGTCCCTAGAGTGCGGACTAGAGTACACACGATTTAAATCTCCAAGTCCCCTGAGTGCGGACTGGAGTACTCTAAGTCCCCAGAGTGCGGACTAGAGTATAAACGACTTAAATCTCCAAGTCCCCTGAGTGCGGATTGGAGTACTCTGAGTCCCCAGAGTGCGGACTAGAGTATAAATGATTTAAATCTCCAAGTCCCCTGGGTGCGGACTGGAGTACTCTAAGTCCCCAAAGTGTGGACTAGAGTATAAACGATTTAAATCTCCAAGTCCCCTAAGTTCGGACTGGAGTACTCTAAGTCCCCAGAGTGCGGACTAGAGTATAAACGACTTAAATCTCCAAGTCCCCTGAGTGTGGACTGGAGTACTCTGAGTCCCCAGAGTGCGGACTAGAGTATAAACGATTTAAATCTCCAAGTCCCTTGAGTGCGGATGGAGTACTCTAAGTCCCCAAAGTGCGGACTAGAGTATAAACGACTTAAATCTCCAAGTCCCCTGAGTGCGGACTGGAGTACTCTAAGTCCCCCAGAGTTCGGACTAGAGTATAAACGACTTAAATCTCTAAGTCCCCTGAGTACGGACTGGAGTACTCTGAGTCCCCAGAGTGCGGACTAGAGTATAAACGACTTAAATCTCCTGTTAGCACCAAAATTGGTCACTAACCTCGTTGAGAAAGATTGTGTAGAGATGTAAGTGATGAAGTTAAATTAAACAAGGAAGAATATGCTAATTTAAATGCAGAAAGTAAGAACACCGGATTTATAGTGGTTCAGCATAACTGCCTACATCCACTTTGAGTTTTGATCTTTATTTCTTTCACAAGTAGTTGAATACAGATACAATCCATATATTAATGACTTGAATACAAGTTTGAACTGAAAATAATCAGTCTTCAAAGTGGCAGAGTCTCCCCATTATTCTCCCCCAAAAAAAGGTCCATTTCACTGTGCCCCTGCCCCTCTATTTATAGACAAAGGTGGGTTGGACTTCTCTGGCGGGCCTGGTAGCTGAATAACTCGGTCCAGATAGGCTGGTCCATGTGTGTCGAACCAATCAGGCCGAACAGTTGGGTGCCGAACCACTCTCCTTCTGCCGAACGAGGCGCTTGCTGTGTGGGAAGAGTAGGCCGAACAGCCATCGAAGCTGAACGATGTCCTTAGGCTGAACAAAGCCCTTGGTCGGACGATGTCTCTGGTCGAACGATGCCTCTAGCCGAACGTTGCCTGATGTCGAGCGCTCCTGGATGCCGAGTACTCCTGGATGCCGAGTACTCCAAGATGTCGAGTACTCCTAGACGCCGAGTACTCAGTTGCCTGGCCAAATCTCCAAGAAACACTTGCCCCCCAAAGTGTGTTATGTGACTGCACGTAATACGCTTTGAACTATGTATCCTCCATGTCTCGTTTCAAATCCTTGACTAAATTCTAATGGAGATGCCTTCTTGAGAATATCAGTGGTCATCCGTGTCTGATTCTGCAGAGCTAATAGGCTTCGGCTATCTGATCTAGTCTTCTCTTAATAACCCTTAGTGAGAATTCAATTTCCGTTGATTTCAAGAAGTCGAACTTTTTCGGATGTACACATGCACGTTCGGGTACATGTTCTTGCCATTGGCTCTCGGATGCGTTTTATATGCTCATAAGTCGTCGCCGACTCCATCCAGTTTAATTGTAATTCAATCGCGATTCCTTGTTTGTATTTTCTGTGAAATAAGGGTTGCAATCAGCCACTTGAGGAGTTTTCCAAACCTCTCTTCAGTATAGACTCTATGATTTTGTTCACAGCTTCAACCTGTCCATTTGCAGTTATAATGGATCATGGAAGGTCATAAGGACAGATGACGTTACGGATAAAGAAGTTGATTATTTTCTTCATCTTGGTCGTGGTTAAGAGTTCTTCATCTGCCCATTTGGTGACGTAATCAACTGCTATGATGGTGTATTTCGCATCACCTTTAGGATCGACAAGAAGATGATTTCAGTGCCCCCAAGTGGCAAACGGCTATGAACTAGCCATTTGAATAATTTCCATCGGTGGGGTTCCCGGATTCTTTGCAAACATCTTGCACTCGTCACATTGTCTAGCATGATCAACCGCATCTGGGTTGATGGTTGGCCAGTAATACTTGTAGCAGAGTATCTTCTTTATCATGGTTTTCCCCCTGATGTTATTACCGCATTCTTCTTCATAGATTTTGCTCAAGATATCATCATGGGCGATATGCCGAAGCATGGGGATGGATAAACTCCTTTTGACACACGAATTATTCTTAGATGATTTGGCGTGAAGCTTTGAGGAGGATCCGTCGTTTTCCATTCCTCCGTTCAGTAAGAATTCCTCATTGTAGATAGTCTTTGATAGGAGTCAACCATGACACCTTTTCATTTGATTCGCTGAGTACGTGTGTAATGATGTAATACGTGAAGTCAGTTAGTAGCTCTTGGACTTGGCCGAGAAAAGGAGCAAGACAATGCCCTCTAGCAAGATCAACTTTCTTAAATTTGTATACTACCAATCAAGAATCACAAAAGATATGTAAAGTTTTCACTTCAAATCCTCTAGCAAGTTTGAGGCTGGTAGTTAAGGCTTCATACTAAGCATCGTTGTTTGTTATAGGTAAATCGAGTTTTAGGACGTAGCAGATTGATCGTTCCTCAGGAGTCGTTATCAAGCCATAACACTGATCATTGGATGCTCCATCCGTGTACATTTTCCATCTTATGGTTGGTTCTCTGCTATTCTTCGAGTAGTCATCTGAGGTAGTGAATTTGGGTGTGAGGTCTGCTAATTTCCGTCCTTGGATAGCCCTTCGTGGAAAATAAGTGATATCGAATTAGCTTAGTTTGATATTCTATTTAAGTAGTCTTTCAGATGTCTCAGGTCATTGTATGCCTTGTCGCAACGGCTGGTAGGCATAGACGTTGATGGGGTGAGCCTAAAAGTAAGAGTGGAGCTTTCATGATGAAATCAATAGAGATTGTGCTAGCTTTTGTAGCTTCAGGTTGATATCCAATGCATGGCTCGCGATAGTTAATGAAATCACATATGCATGTCAGAATGGGTCCAAGGGAACATATCATCATTTATTCAGAAAAATCCAACTAATTCTTTTATCATCATTGCACCGAGCTGTGATCCGATATTCAGCACCCGGAAAGGGTCGCCATGGCTGGCTGTAATGTCGACCGTCAGCTTAGCAGGTGCCATCCCAGATTCTTTGAGTAAAGATGTAACTATTTTGCATAACATTCAATGTGAAATATGGTTGGGACGGCCAATGTTGATGGTTACTCTAGTCGAATCCTAGAGTCTTGTCATGAGTTATTGAGTCTAATAGTGAAGGGCTCTGAATGCTCTAATAGATTATCAGCAAATGGCCAACAATCAGGCTTAAAAGCGCATTAAAGGAAATGTCGAGTGGGGGTCAGCCTCGAGTGGCACGCAACGGTATAGCTGGATCTTGCTATGAGTTTGAATTTGCTTGTGCATTCGAGTAACGCACTTTCTATTTAATGCATTCATGATTCTTTACCCGTCCTTCGGGTTGGAGTGAAAGTCAATTGCCCATGAGCTAAGGTATCGATTTAACGATTCTATCTCTAGGCATCCTTTCGGTCGTTGCCTTGAGTAGCTGTAAGCACTATATATAAGTTTTAATACTGAGCTATCGTAGCCAGTTTTTGGATGACCATGCGTCTTCTCCCAGTCTCGGGTTTATAAATGTACTACATGGACGGTTGAGTCTCGTCCTAGCTATGTTTATGTTTTCACCTACACTCCAAAGACATAGAGGTGATTGGTGAATAGTCAGTTCATATTCATCTTGCTTCTCGCTCGTGCCCCCAGGTTTGGGGCATATACCGATAAGTAGGAAGGCCAGCCACGCCCACTTTAGCTTTACTCTCTTTCCCGTTGGATCGTGGGATCATGTCAGTCGATGGGAGACTAGGTCTCGCCTATCTTGGATTTTATCGTGGTTTTCCATTCCAAGAGGAATACTTCGATGCCACGTAAGTTTCAGGGCGTAATTTGGACAATAGATGGTCATCCACGTCCACTTTAGTTCATGCTCTGTAATCAGATCTTGGGGTAAAGTTGGCTACAAATGCAGTCGGGTTATGCTCATCCAGTTTCATACTCCTCCTGACGAATCAAACGAGGGTGCTGGAGAATTTTTGACCAAGTATTCGTGGTTTACCCTATTTTTCATACTCTGGGGGTCATAGTTTTTCATAAAACATCCGAGTCACATTCGTATGTGCTTGGTGCAGATCGGCATTGACCCTTGGTCTGAGGTATGATATAGTAGGTTGCTTGTAGCTTTGGATGCCGTTTCGATTGGCTCTGTATTGAGGCCTCCCTGCAGTCGCTGCCTCAAGTTATAAAGAACGCCACGCTAGAGCTACAATAAGCTGTCGTATTCAGCTTTTTAGTGTTTTGTACCCCTGCCCCCAGTAATGATTTGGCCAGGTCACTGGTTGGATGGTCGAACTCCATCCTCAGCGGGTTAATAATCCTCCTGTCGATTCCAGGTCGAAGTTTGCGGAATAGAAAATGGTCGGAATCCACTCGTCTATTTATCGATGTTCATACACCACTCTGCATTCTGGTGACTTAGTGTTATTCTCCCCCCGGTTGACTCGCGCCCAATTTGTGTTCATGCTTCGGTCCACGCTCCGGGGACTTAGAGATTTGTCGAACGGTTTACGCTTTAGTCCACAGTTCGAGACGCAGAGATTTTCGTCAACTCGTTTATACTCTAGTTCGCACTCTGGGAACTTAGAGTAATCCGGTCCGCTTCTGGGATTTAGGGATTTTTCTGAAGTCGTCTATAATCTAGTCCATGCTCTGGGGACTGAGAGTACTATAGTCCGCACTCTGGGGACGTAGAGGTTTTTGAGTCATTTATACTCTAGTCCGCACTCAGGGACTTAGAGTACTTTAGCCCGCATTATGTCTCCCATTCCAGAGGGTGAGACCCCCCGGATGGCTGAGAGTTTGCCCGAACCTGGTAGATAATCCTTCTCTTTAAGATTCTCTTTAAGATTTCGAAAGTCGTTATTCTTTATGTAGGACTATTGCATTCTAATGCTTGTTTTCCACGATTTTGTGCAGGCCGTTCTGACCCCGAGCCCACTCCGAGGAGCGATGTCGCCAAGGAAGTGGGGGAGAAAACAAGTGAAGCCACTCACGCAGGGGAGGCTCCTGGTCCAGACGCTCAGGTGATCGGAGCGCTTGATGAAGACAAGTCTGAAACCTCCTCTCCTACCGACGGGGGTTATGAAGTAGAAATTACAAGCGCCTCTGAGCACACATCCGAATTGAGCATGGAGGAATGACTCGAGATAGAGAAGGAGGAGACGGTCAAGGTAATAGTAGAGCCCCAAGTTGTGGACTTGGACGATCCTTTGAACAAGCCGTTGAAGGTCATCCTTCCTGGCGGGTCCAAGCCCATGGAAGGCCCCCATACTCCTTCAGTTGCTACCCCTCTATCAAAGAAGAGTACCAAGGGTAAATGCTCTAAAGAGGAGCCGTCTGGAAAGAAGTTGAAGAAGCACAAGAAGTGATTACTATCCTCGTTCAATGAGAGTTAGTTTAAGTCATGTAATTATTTTCATCTATTTCCTTAGTCCTTATAAATAAAATGTCGACTCCGAACTTTGGAGGGGTTGTAATAGAAACTCATTTCTGAATAAGGTTTAGTTCCTTTTTCTGTCTTACAAAAGACTCTTATTGTTCAGTTTTCTTTGTGATTGTGACTTTAATCCAAGCAGTTCTGAGTAACATAGACTTCTCAGTCCATCTTCATATAACTCGGAAACTCTTCGGGAGTCGTTGAACTTCCATTCTGTGCTTCGAGCACTTAGAATACTTTCTAGCCCGTATGTCAGGGATTTGACAAATTCAAGTCATCTGTGTCATAGTTCATATTCAGGGAACTTGGAGATCCGATTCGCTTATATTCGAGCCCGCACTCTGGGGAGTTAGAGTACTCCAGTCCGCACTCTGGGGACTTGGAGGTTTAAGTCATTTATACTCTAGTCCGCGCTCTGGGGACTTAGAGTACTCTAGTCCGCGCTTTGGGGACTTGGAGGTTTAAGTCATTTATACTCTAGTACGCGCTCTGGGGACTCAGAGTACTCCGGTCCGTACTCTGGGAACTTGGAGGTTTAAGTCATTTATACTCTAGTCCGCGCTCTGGGGACTCAGAGTACTCCAGTCCGTGCTCTGGAGACTTGGAGGTTTAAGTCGTTTATACTCTAGTCCGTGCTCTGGGGACTTAGAGTACTCCAGTCCGCGCTCTGGGGACTTGGAGGTTTAAGTCGTTTATACTCTAGTCCGCGCTCTGGGGACTTAGAGTACTCCAGTCCGCACTCTGGGGACTTGGAGGTTTAAGTCGTTTATACTCTAGTCCGCGCTCTGGGGACTTAGAGTACTCCAGTCCGCGCTCTAGGGACTTGGAGGTTTAAGTCGTTTATACTCTAGTCCACGCTCTGGGGACTTAGAGTACTCCAGTCCGCACTCTGGAAACTTGGAGGTTTAAGTCGTTTATACTCTAGTCCGCGCTCTGGGGACTTAGAGTACTCCAGTCCGCGCTCTGGGGACTTGGAGGTTTAAGTCGTTTATACTCTAGTCCGCGCTCTGGGGACTTAGAGTACTCCAGTCCGCACTCTGGGGACTTGGAGGTTTAAGTCGTTTATACTCTAGTCCTTGCTCTGGGGACTTAGAGTACTCCAGTCCACACTCTGGGGACTTGGAGGTTTAAGTCATTTATACTCTAGTCCTTGCTCTGAGGACTTAGAGTACTCCAGTCCGCACTCTGGGGACTTGGAGGTTTAAGTCATTTATACTCTAGTCCGCGCTCTGGGGACTTAGAGTACTCCATTCCGCAATCTGGGGACTTGGAGGTCTAAGTTGAGAGCAGTCGTATTTCCACTCTTTAATTTGTATTCATCCACTGTATCGAGGCTAATTTCGTCGAATGAACAATCGAACCATGTTTGCTCACGGAATGGGATTTTGCCCCCCAGGATGAGGGATGGAATTTGAAAAATGGACGATCGATTCTCGTCCACTTGGTGATTGTAGCTCTTCCAATCAAGTCAAGGAAGGAGGTATATGACAGATGGTTGGATCGCATCCATGTTGGGTTAGATAGCCAAATCTCTTACAATTTGCTCTGTATCTCCTTCTAGAAAATAAGGATAATAGATTGTTGAGTAGACAAAGTAAGTTGCATATGCTCCAAGGTGCAGTCGTGTCCATATATTGACAGCGATGGTTAGCGAGTACGCAGTCTACCATAGCTACTTCAAGTTGGGCTTTCGAACAACCTTTCGTGTTCAGGGTAGGATTTGATGTGTAGATGATCAAATCACGTCCACTTTAGACGGATCCCGGCGTCACTGAGCTTCATGAGGGGTATTTGTATTTTGTCAAACTTTGTTCTATGACTCGATTGGAGTGGATGATCGGGCCATATTCATTCCAAGCAGTTTAGGTCTCCAAGTCAAATGTGGAGGTTGATGGATGGATGGTCGGTTGTCCGAATCGATCATAAGTTGAGCATACGAACTCGGATCATCTTGAAACTTGGAACGTTGGCTTCCTTGGCTTTGATTGTTATGTCTTGTTAATCGTGGCTCGATCCAGACTCAGACAAAATCCATCGATATCCATAGTGAGCCTTTGTGTAACCGATCTCCAAGACGAACTGTCACTGGTTTCTAATCAAGTTCTTGGTGTCACGGCCTTGCCAAAAGGCGGGATAACATTTGCCCCCCAAAGGACGTCTTGTGTAAACATGACGTGCTTTGAAAAACCACAGTCTTTCATGCTGAATATTTCCGTTCAGTTGATTGCTTGACAGTCGTCTTTTAATCGTTTCGTTGCAATCTTCTTTTAGACAAATGTTCAACTAGCGTGCTTTGCTTTGGTTCTGCCCCTAGTTTTGGGGATGAGTATGGAGTTGATGTATGTTTATACTCCGTCTCGCACTCTGGGAGTACGGAGTTGAGTAGATGTTTATACTCCGTCTCGCACTCTGGAAATACGGAGTTAATTAATGTTTATACTCCGTCTCGCACTCTGGGAGTACGGAGTTGATTAATGTTTATACTCTGTCTCGCACTCTGGGAGTACGGAGTTGATTAACGTTTATACTCCGTCTCGCACTCTGGGAGTACGGAGTTGATTAACGTTTATACTCCGTCTCGCACTCTGGGAGTACGGAGTTGATTAACGTTTATACTCCGTCTCGCACTCTGGGAGTACGGAGTTAAGTAGATGTTTATACTCCGTCTTGCACTCTGGGAGTACGGAGTTAAGTAGATGTTTATACTCCGTCTCGCACTCTGGGAGTACGGAGTTGTGCTAAGGATCGTCGTGTATCAACCCATTTTTAGCCTTGATGTGATGGCTTGCCCCCGAGCTCGAGTTTCACTTAGCGAGTGGTCGGCCGTATCGCAGCCGCTCTCTACTTGAATAAATTCCACTTGCAGGATGGAATTCAGCTCTCCGTGCATCATGATGTTGTACATTGTATTTAACCCATAGCCCCAAATCAAAGGCATATGGTTGATGATGAGCGATAGAATTATGCTCGTCCAGATGTAACTCCACACGTCCGATCATGGTCTGCGTAGATTGGTTGGCAACCAAATTTGAGTACCTGGTCACCTGCATCGTTTTGAAAGTAGTTTAGTTCAAGCTAGTCGTAGTTCATAGAACAATTGAAATAGAGATGGAAATGTAAATAATTCAAAGAAGATTATGGTAAATTTCATTGATATGTGAAGCAGCATCGTGTGCTCGCTATTCGACTCTGCCCTTGGCTCCTTTCAAAGGGATGTCGGCCGTCAACCGTCCAGTTGATAATCATAGCCCTTTATTAATAGGCATCGGATATTCGCTGCCCGCCATTCTGTAGGACTTGTACATACTATCGAAGCTTTCCTTTCCAGGTCATCTTTTCGTTCACACCTCGGAGGTGTTTGTAATTGCCCGTGTTAGGATCAGCGAGCATCCGGGAATATACAACATTCCCCTGATTTTCTTTAGACTTTGGTGTACTCTCTCGAGGTTGGTTTCCAGTACCACTCCGAGTCGTGAGTCTTCAAGTAGAGGTTGTCAATTGAATCTTTCAAAGAGCATATGAGCTGAATTCTGAAGTCTTGTTTCGGCTACTGGGATCTACATCCTTAGCCAACGGGCCTTCATTGTTATTTTTCTTAGTATGCTCCACTCCACCTCACTTTAGTTTTGATTCATTTTGTAAAAGAAACGATCCATAGTCGTAGGAGGCTCTTTAGCTAACTATCTGCCAAAATATATCTGGAGGTTGACTTTCCTCAAATGCGATCAGTATGATACCCTTGTTAGTATTTGGAATAAATTGCTTAGAGCATTAGTTTGCTTGGAGTCACTAAATTCGAAGTGCTGGGTCAGCGAAGAATGGTGCTTGGAGTCATCTTGGCATTTGCTAGAGTCATATCATCTATGTTCTCCAACCTTTGGGAGTACCGCTTGAATAGTGGTTGCTTGTCCGTTCCCTTGATGTCGTTCATAAGCTGCCGCTAGATCCTCTATGCCCTGGTCGATCATGGGATGTCAAGGAAGTGGATAGAATGTTCCTTTATTAAGTTGAGTTTTGAATTCACTATCCGGAGGCACTGCGCTGCGGCTAGGGTTCGGGGGGGGGGTTCCCCCCGAAATTTTTTTTAGCCTCTTTTTTGAAAATTTGGGTCGTACCCGAAAATATTATTTTTTTGAAAATAGGTGTCGTATAAGGGACCGGTGTAACTTAATTCCAGAGGTGTTCGGCATTCGTTCTCGTTCGGCACAACCGAGTGGTTCGGCATACAATATTGTTCGGCATTACAGAGGTGCTCGACATTCATTCTTGTTCGGCACAACCGAGTCGTTCGGCATACAATACCGTTCGGCATTACAGAGGTGTGGATCGGCCTGGAAGAGCGTTCGGCCTAGAGGTATGGTCGGCTTGGAAGGGCGTTCGGCCTAGAGTTATGTTCGGATGGAGTACTCTAAGTCCCCAAAGTGCGGACTAGAGTATAAACGACTTAAATCTCCAAGTCCCCTGAGTGCGGACTGGAGTACTTTAAGTCCCCCAGAGTTCGGACTAGAGTATAAACGACTTAAATCTCTAAGTCCCCTGAGTACGGACTAGAGTACTCTGAGTCCCCAAAGTGCGGACTAGAGTATAAACGACTTAAATCTCCTGTTAGCACCAAAATTGGTCACTAACCTCGTTGAGAAAGATTGTGTAGAGATGTAAGTGATGAAGTTAAATTAAACAAGGAAGAATATGCTAATTTAAATGCAGAAAGTAAGAACACCGGATTTATAGTGGTTCAGCGTAACTGCCTACATCCACTTTGAGTTTTGATCTTTATTTCTTTCACAAGTAGTTGAATACAGATACAATCCATATATTAATGACTTGAATACAAGTTTGAACTGAAAATAATCAGTCTTCAAAGTGGCAGAGTCTCCCCATTGTTCTCCCCCAAAAAAAGGTCCATTTCACTGTGCCCCTGCCCCTCTATTTATAGACAAAGGTGGGTTGGACTTCTCTGGCGGGCCTGGTAGCTGAATAACTCGGTCCAGATAGGCTGGTCCATGTGTGCCGAACCAATCAGGCCGAACAGTTGGGTGCCAAACCACTCTCCTTCTGCCGAACGAGGCGCTTGCTGTGTGGGAAGAGTAGGCCGAACAGCCATCGAAGCCGAACGATGTCCTTAGGCCGAACAAAGCCCTTGGTCGGACGATGTCTCTGGCCGAACGATGCCTCTAGCCGAACGTTGCCTGATGCCGAGCGCTCCTGGATGCCGAGTACTCCTGGATGCCGAGTACTCCAAGATGCCGAGTACTCCTAGACGCCGAGTACTCAGTTGCCTGGCCAAATCTCCAGGAAACATCTCCAAATCCCCTGAGTGCGGACTGGAGTACTCCGAGGCTCCAGAGTGCGGAATAGAGTATAAACAACTTCAAAATCCCCAAAGTCCCTTGAGCGCGGACTGGAATGTTCTGTGTTCCTAGAATACGGATCAGAGTATAAGCAGTTAAAAAAATCTCCGAGACATATGGAAGTGAACTAGGGCTTATGTAACTCATAAGGTTTCAGATTTTGACTACAAGCTATATAGTGAGCTGAACAACAGAAGTTATTTGAAAGACAAAGAACAAAATTTTATTCATCAATTCAAAATAAAGTCCTACTACAACTTCTCCCAAACTCGGGGCCAAAAGTATATTTACAACGGTTATGAAAATGAATAAAAGTGATTACATGATCCAGAAAGATTCTCGTTGAACGAGCGTGATAGTTACTTATTCGGCTTATTCTCCTTCTTTTATTTCTCAGATGACTCCTCCTCCCCGCGTTTTCTCTTGGACGTTCTGCTCACCCGAGAAGGGGTGTCAGAGGAAGGAGGAACTTCTGACGGCCTAGTTCCGCCTGGAAGAATGATCTTCAAAGGCCTGTTCAGTGGATCATCGAGCTCTACCACTTGAGGCTCGGCCTTAATTTCGGCTTTCTTTATCCCCTCTTCAGCGACCTGTTCCTTCATGCTCAGTTTTGAGGTATGCTTGGAAGCGCCAACAATTTCAACTTCGTAATGTTCCTCAACGGGCGACGGATCGTCGGATTTGTCTTCGTTGAGCGCCTCAATCACTTAAGCATCAGGTATGGGAGTATCTTCCACTCGAGTTGCTTCTCCCATTCTCTCCTCCTTCTCCGTGGAGGCATCGCTCCTTAGAGTAGGCACGGGATCGGGATGACCTGCGCGGAATCATAAGAAACAAGTGTTTGAATACATTTACCGCTTGCTGAAAGCAAAGACCCTTTGGATTTTGAAGGGGAAGTTATATACCTGTCCCTGGTTTGCTGTCGACCGTTCGAGGAGTCTCGCCCTCTGGAATGGGAGAAAGAACATGAATGTCAAGGCCAGGGTCTTCCGGGTCATAACCAATGTGCTACTCAAACGGATCAAGTGTTGCCCGACCCATCGATTGAGTCGGGGGAGGAGCTAGGGACCCGGTCTCAGACGGACCGGCAATGTCATTCTTTCCTATTGACAGGGAAGAACCTCCGCAATAGAGAACCCTTGCTGCGGACAAGTCTGAAGGCTCATTCCCCCTAAGAAATTCCTTTACTAAAGCGTCCTCGTCGACCTCCTTGATACCAAATTCCACCTTTCTAATCTTTATTAAAGTTTCCCATGCCTCGGCTAGAGATTCAAGGTAGCCCTCGCCAAGAAAAGTCAAGTCCCGATGCATGAGGACATGAGCGTTGTATTCAGCTATCAGCGGGTCGAACAAGCACTTGATCTCCTCTCTGCCAGCCTCTGTAGACGCCTCAAGGCGAGAGTCAATCTCCGCGGATGCTATTCTCTTGCCCTCTTCACGGGCTTCATCTTTCAACATCCCGACCTTAGAGAGCTCGTCGTCGAGTTTTGCCTTCAAGAGTCGCATGGCAACAATCTCATCGCAATATCGTTGCGACTCTTCCTGGGCAGCAGATTTTTCTTCTCTCTCTTTGCAGAGTAGATCTTCCAACTCTTTGACTCGCCGGGCGAATGCATCCCTTTCTTTTTGAACAGAATCCTTTTCTAAAGCCAAGTTCCGCAGCGTTGGACCGCTTCGTCAATTTCCTTCTTATGAGTTATCTCCAGACGATTGACGGCCTCCGCAGTATCTTTAGCACTTTGTTGGGCAGCTTCGAGTTGGGACTTGTATGAAGAGAGCTCTTCATCCTGAGCTTTGAAAGTGTCTTTATCAAAAATGTCTTCAAGCTTCAGGCGGTCGATTTTGTGTTGACGCTCAACAGAGACTTCCGAGACTTTTTCAGCTAGATGGACAAATGCGTCATGTTGAACATAAACATCGTTGTTGCAAGCAATGGCGCTCTGTTTGGCATGTCCCAGAATGTGATGGATCGCCGGGAGGAACTTCAGACCATCGAAGCAGATTTTGGGGAACTTAACTTTAAGCTCAGCTAGCTTCTCCGATATCGTCGGATCTGTTGCGGGAACAGGGGGAGATGACTTTGAAAGTTCAGTCTTCTTGCGATGTTCCTGAGACTGTCGTGTGCTGGATGAACCAGAGTGTTGATCATGGGGGACATCGGATTGGGACTCCTTCTGCACTGACTTCTCCCTGCCTTGCTCTGATTGAGAAGGATGATCACGGGAATATGAGGACGAGCTGTATGTTTTCCTTCGATAAGTTGATTCTCGGGGGCGATAATCTCGGTCTCCAGAGTCATCTCTATCTCGGCGCTTGCCGGGGCCCGAATCCCAGCCAGAATGATGAAAAATAGATGACCCGCGAAGATGATCGAGTCCGTGAGTGCGTCCCATGTCACCTGCGCAGAATGAGAATAACGACAAGTTAGAAAAGAACAGAGTGATGGATAAAATTGAAGTGCAGGGTGAAGTGCACGTGTCTGTGTGTGTCCTAGTGCTCCCCCCAACGGACCAGTTTCTTTACCTTTACTAATAGGAGTTTTTTCTACCTGGATTTGGGCTTGAGCGCCTGTATCGCCTCTTGCGGGCGAATGAAGTTTAAGGGCTTCTGGATCATCGAAGCCATAGTTGAGCAAATCATCGGGAATAGTGAGGTCCGACAAGCCTTTCAACGAACTCTCTAAGTGTTGAGAAGAAGGCACTCTTTCTACTAGAGTGATGGTGACCTTAGAGGTTCCGCCCGCTGTCTTTTTCCTTAATTTATAAGTTAATTTCTTCTTTACCTTTGAAGGAGAAGGCGTCTTCTCGATATCGTAGACTTCGACTATTGGGTCCCGAGTAGGGCTAACATTTTCGCTCTGTACTTCGAGCGTTTTGGCTTCTCTAATCCCCCCCTCCTCTGGTGTGTCAGGGGCGTTACGTGTTGAAGACCCAGCCTGCTTTTTTCCTTTGCCCGAAGCAGGCTTGGGTATAATGACGCCTTGAGGGAGGCTTATTAGGCGACCTTCCACCAGTAGCCCAAACTTTGTGAGCGATTCATTTGAAATGAGAGATCTGATGTCCCGGTCTTCTACGGGAATGACTTGGATAGCTTCGACAGCTTCAGAATACCCGGAGCCTTCGGGACGTGGGTTGATACCTGTAAAAGTATAGAAAGAGTTAGAAAAGGTACAGTTTCCGCCAAACACGGGCATTGATCCAAGAAAAAAGGACTTACTCCCTTCCACCCATCTCCTCGTGAAACCGGAAGGACAGCGCACGTAGAACCACTCCTGTTTATATTGAGCGAATTTGCTCCACTCTCCAGTCAAAATTTGACACTTGTTATGCGGCTCAAGAAATACAAAAGATGGACTATCTAACCGTTCCTTGAAGCGATAGATATAACGGATATCGCCAGGAGTCGGGAGCCTGAAAAGGACACTCATGAAGAGAATGCAAGTGCCGTATATGAACGCGTGGCTGTTTGGATGTAATTGCGATGGGGCGATCTCGATATACTGTAACAGGTCCCGAAGAAAGGAGTTGAATGGCGGCACGCTACCGACCCAACACATGAATCTATTGCAGGCTGTATATCCAACTGGGGGCAAGTGAGGACGATCCTCTCTCGATGGAACCAACACGTCGTCGAAAGGAATCCCGTGTACTGAGCATATACGACGAAGCGTGCTTTCGTTAATCTTCGAGGCTTGAGAATCGATCGGATCGTCTAACAAGATCGCTGGTTGGTCGACTTTCACTTTCACTTGAAAAGCAAACGCCGACCCATCCACCATCACTTCTCCCTCGCTCCTTGTTTACCGACCGGCCTCGAACGACACTCTAGTCACACTCTGACAGCTTAACTACCATGCTTGGTAACCTAGCAGTAGCCTACGACCTAGAAACCACTGGAGTCTTCTTCCCTTCTCCTCTCCATTTCTATAGACTCAAAATCAATAAAGGTTGTACCGAGTTCCAACCCTAAGGCATGTTCAAACCTCAACTTGTCTTCCTCTTCTACATGATTCCCACTGCCCTTGGTCTAAGAAAGATTCACGAACTCAAATCTCGTGCTAAATTCCCTAATCAAGAAATAGTGTTTGAAATAGAGCTTATTACCTAAAGGGATGGTCGAGGCTAGGGATCTAATTGGGACTGGAGGCTGTTAGATCTGACTTGGGGGAGAACTGTAAGGAACATTTGCTGGATTCGGGGTAAAAGAAGAAGATTAGCGAAGTAGCTGAGGTTCGGGGGAAAGGAGGTAGCGAGTTCTTGAAGAGAAGTAAAAGTGAAAAGGGAAAGGAGGAAGAAGTTCCGATTTATATAAGGAGAGGGGGAAGTCGAACATGCATCTACAGGTGGACCTGGTCAAAGAACGATAGTGGTTTGGCAGGAAGTATGCTGAAGGACTTTCGGCAATCGAATAAGCTGGCACTCGAGTATGGACCAAACCGTAAAAAAGAAGGTATGATAAAAGGAGCAGTAAGCATAGATGTGTTATGATTCAAAGCATATCATGATTGACACTCATGATACGCTTTGGGGGGCAAGTGTTACCCGGTCATTTGACCAGCTAACAAGACGCTCGGTACGGAGTTCCCGTTCGGCATGCAAAGCCCACACCCGGCACAAAGCATCGCTCGGCATCAGCCTCCGTTCGGCAAAGTCCGTCGTTCGGCATAGCCTCGTTCGCCATACAGCCTGGGTGGCACACAGCCCCGCTCGGCATTTCACCTCGTTCGACATAAAAAGGTCGCTCGGCATGAGCCTCATTCGGCACAGTTAGGTCATTCGACACCGGCCTTGTTCGGCATAATCATCGTTCGGCATGATAGGGTCGCTCGGCATGTTGCCTGGCTCGGCATACGAATGTTGTTCAGCATGAATCCCTCGCTCGGCACACCAGGCCTCGACCGGCATCTTCCCTCGCCCGGCATCCATTAGCAACATCGATTAGCAAAGTTGCTCAACGAGGTCGTTCGGCATCCCTGGTTCGGTGCATATGAGGGATGTTAACAAGCTGTCAAGTCCACAACAACGTAAGGGCATTCGGCATAGCTTCACTTCGCTTCAACTCACTACTTGCCTTGGTTCTCTTGAGTGGTTACTTAAATTTACTCGATGGTCAACCAGAAATGGTTCTCGGCCGGCACTCCTCGCTCGGCATGGCTCGTTCGGCATGCCTGGTTCGGTGTGCTGGGGTTACCTACTGTGGGCCGAGATACCTTGTTCCTAGGCCCGTGAGGGTAGTCCAACCCATCTTCGTCTATAAATAGAAGGGCAGGGGCACAATGAAATGGACCTTTTTGGAGAACACTGGGGAGACTTTGCCGCTTTCAAGACTCACCCTTTTCAGTTCAAACTTGTACTCAAGCCATTATTGTACGGGTTGTATCTGTATATAACTACTTGGGAAAGCAATAAAGATTACAATTCAAAGTGGACGTAGGTAGTTACGCCGAACCACTATAAATCCGGTGTTCTAGATTTCTGCAGTTAATTTAGTCTATATCTCTCTGTTTTAATTTATCTTCTTCATTTATCTCTCTACACAATCTTTCTAAAGAGGGTTAGTGACCAATTTTGGTGCTAACACTCCATCTACCAAGCTGAGAATGAAAGCTCCAATACCCAAGTCATTTTGAATAACGTATGGTCCTTTCCATTTTGGGTCGAGTACCCTCGGTCTAGGGAATATCTGCTTTAGCACCAGGTCCCCTTCCTTGAGTAGGCGGTGTTTGACTTTAGAATCATATTGGTTGGCTCTCCTCCATTTATGCGCCTCAACCTTTAAGGCAGCTTCTTCATGCCTTTCATCAACTAAGTCCAGTGAAATGTTCAATAGCCTCTCATTCTCACTTGGGTCATAATGAATCCTTCTATGTGACAGCACTACTGGTTCCACCGGTAACATTACCTCCGACCCATGAGCCAATGAGAAAGGAGTATGTCCTATTGTTGTCTTAAAAGAAGTGCGTAAGCTCATGGTGCCAAGGTAAGTTTGTCCACCTATGCTTCTTTCGCCTTTTCCAACCGCTTCTTTATGAGGGTCTTCAAAACCTTAATGACCGCTTTGACCTGTCCATTAGCCAGAGGATATGCTACTGTGGAGAAACTTTTCTATGTCCCATGTTATTAGTAGAAACCAAAAATCTCCTTGCTGTTAAACTGCAATCTGTTGTCCGAGATGATTTGAAGGGGGACTCCGTACCTGCATATCACATTCCTGATCAAAAAGTTTATGATCTTAGCCATTAATACCTAATTAAGCGGTTTTACTTCGACCCACTTAGTAAAGTAGTCAACCACTACTATAGCATATTTGGCTCCATCCCTAGCCATAGGAAGCTCTCCAATCAGATCTATTCCCCAGACCGTGAATGGCTAGGGGCTAACCATGTGAGTTAGCTTAATCGGAGGCAATCTTTGGATTTTCGTGAACCGTTGGCGTTTGTCACATCTTTTGGCTTATTTCACCGCTTCATGATTTAATATCGGACAGAAGTATAAATAATGCAACACCTTCGCTAGAGTCTATCCCCTAGTGTGTTCCCCACGTCTCCCTTAATGTATGTTTTCCAACATTTCCTCGGCTTCCTTTTCAACAATGCACCTTAGTAACGGCTTAGAAAATCCTCTCCAATATAACACACTATCCTGAATGATAAAGTGAGGCGACTTTCGCAAGACTTTCCTAGCTTCGTTCCAGTTGAGTGGTAATATCCTTTCATTTAGATATATGATTAATGACATCATCCAGCTCTCCTCGTCATTGATAGTTACAATCACATTCATCTCCTTAAAGTTAGGACTAAGCAGGGTCACAACAGGTATCGATCCCAACGGAGGCCCAGCTCCCGAACTTGCTATCTTTGTCAAGTCGTTTGCATACCGATTCTCTTCTCGTGGGATGTGTTTGATCATACAGTGCTCCATTTCACTAAGAAAACTTTTTCCTTCCTAAATGAAATTTCAAGCGTTCCCCCTTAGCCTGGAATTCTCCGAGCACCTGGTTTACGACCAACCGCGAGTTGATGTGCACACACAGCGACCTAATTCTCATTTCCTTTGCTATCTCTAAACCTGCTATCAAGGCTTCATATTCCATCTCATTGTTCATCGCCTTGAACCCCAGTCTTATTATGTAGCTCATCTTATTCCCTCTAGGTTTCAATAGTACACTCTTGCACCAGAATTATGGCTCGTTCGAAGCCTCATCCACAGACATCCACAATTTAAGAGATTTTTCCTCCCGGGATTCCACTTCGACATCCCTAATGGTAAATTCAACAATAAAGTCTATAATGTCTTATTCTAAGATCGTCGTTCGAGGATGATAGGTAATCTCATATCGACTCAATTCAATGCTTCATTTGATAAGTCTCCCTGAAGTATTAAGTTGACGTAGAACATTTCTTAGAGGCTGATCCACCAGCACTTGGATGGGATGTGACTAGAAATAATGCATCAACTTCCAGGATGCGATTAGCAGGTAGTATGTCAGCTTCTCCAGCTTAAGATACCTAGACTCCGGCCTAGTGAAATGCTTACTCACATAATATATTGGATGTTGTACCCTACCTTCCTCTCGAATCAATTCTGCACTATGGGCATGGGATGACACTGCCAAGTACAGATATAGGTCTTCTCCTTCAACTGGTGTAGAAAGAACCGAAGGCTTATGTAAATGCTCTGATAAGTTAAGGAACTCGGCCAGGTAGTCGTCTGTCCACACAAATTTTCCTTGCTCTTCCTTGAATGCTTCAAAGAATGGAATACACTTATCAGCAGCCTTGGATATAAACCTTCTTAATGTTGCTACCTTATCGTTCAGGCTTTGCATCTCCCTTCGAGTTTCAGGGATCTTTATATCTTTCAAAGCTTGGACTTGTTTTGGGTTGGCTTCAATTCTCTTCGCATGTACAATGAATCCCAAGAATTTTCCATAAGAAACCCCAAAAGAACATTTTAGCAGGTTCAACTTCATCCCAAACTCCTGTAGAATCTGAAACATTTCGTCCAAATATGAGATGTGATCTTCGACCTTTTTTGACTTCACTAGCATATCATCCATGTATACCTCCTTAGCCTTTCCAATCTGACCAGCAAACATCTTGTGACTAAGCATTGATACGTTGCCTTGCATTCTTGAGCCCAAATGGCATGATCTTGTAGCAATAGAGTCCTAAGTTGATGATAAAGCCGGTGTGGTCCTGATCCGGAACATACATAACAATCTAATTGTATCCGGAGTATACACCCATAAAAGATAGAAGTTCATGCTCTGCCATTCCATCTACTAATTGATCAATTCTTGGGGGCGGGAAGTAGTCTTTAGTACAAGTTTCATTTAAGTTAGAGAAGTCAATACACGTCCACCATTTTCCATTCAACTTCCTGAACAAAAATGGGTTTGCAATCCATTCCAGGTACTGATACTACCTAATGAAGCTATTTGCTAACAAGGTTTTACTTCCTCATTATGTGCCACTGACCACTCTGGACCCATACTTCTTTTCTTTTATTATATTGGCGGTTTCCTTGGATTGATATTCAAGGCATGACATGTAATTAAGAAGGAGATTCCACACATATCTACATGAGACTAGACAAATATATCCAGGTTATCCCATAAGAATCCTATTAACTATACCTTAAGATCTCATTCTAGCTTGGATCTAATGTTCATAAGTCTCGTTGGATTGTTGGTATCTATTTCCACAAATTCCATTGCCTCTCCGGGCTCAGCTACGACCCCCTCTCCTCCATCTCTCGGGTCAAGTTCATAGTAAGGATTACTTGTGATCCCAAGCGGGGAGCCCTCTTTTAATTGCTATGCGATAGAATTTTTAGCACAAAGTGCAACCTCTTTGCCCTACCCTTTCTCTCGTTTTTTGTTTTCTCTAAGCTTTGCCACATAACACTCCCTGGTGACATCATGGTTTCCTTTCACTACCCCTACTTCGTTGGTCGTAGGTAATTTCATGGTTAAGCACCACTGAGCCACCACTGCATGGAAATCGGATAAGGATGGTCGCCATAGGAAAGCATTGTATGCCAAGAATCCATCCACCAGAATGAAATTTTGTTTTCGTATGGCTGATCAGGGAGGGTTCCTATCTCGATAAATAGATCCAGCCTTCTTAAGGGTATTGTGCCCTCTACTGTGAAGCCATGCGATCATTGGTTGCACGGTGTAATATCTTCCATGCACAACCCCATTTTATAAAATGCATCTTTGAACAGAATGTTTACTGAACTCCCACTGTCTACTAGAATGCGATGTACTTTTTAGGGTTGAGTAGTGTCAAAATCACGAGGGGGTCTATATGCCGATATTGCTTACCTCGTAAGTCAATATCGTTGAAGATTATCTCATCCTGCACTTGATGCTGGGCATTGTTTTTCCACTTCGCTTATCGTGTACTCGTAAGCTTCTCCATTCTTTAACGACTTTGTATATCTTTCCATTTCAATCCAGCTTCTATCAGCTATGTGTAACGATCCGTATTTTACATATCGGATGATCGTAGAATATTAATATTATTTTATTTTAGGGTTGTATGATTCTATAACTTTGTCAAATGACTACTGAAGACACTTTCCATCCTTAGAAATTTTTATCCAACGATTTTGACCCTGAAAATATTGTGTGGCATATAGCTTTTGATAGGAGCCAAGTTGGGGTCTAAAACCACTTCCTTTAAATTGAGATGATGGTTTCTCTTTTCGTAAAGTAGTCATAATAGGAAAATGGACTTATCATTTGGGAGTTATGGTTGTTTGAAGTTTCACTTGATTCTGAACAACTTAATGGGTGTTTAGTGAATTAATGATTAGGTCCAAAGGCATTTCGGGATTAGCATGATGATGAGGCTGATGGGGCTTCTCCCCATCATTTCACACTTCTCAAAAATAGAGAGAAAACCACCATTAACATTCTTTAGGCTAAAAAGTTACCTTAAACCTACTTTAATTAGCCAAATCCTTAATTTGAAGGAGATTAACATAATTAGCACTTGGATTTAAAGATCAACTATTGGAGATTACTTAGAGAAGCTGTTCATTTTGGGATTGTGCACCTTTAGACTTGCTTTGGATTGCTTGGATTTTAGGTGAGTGGTTTTACTTCTCTACTCGCTAATTAGCCACAATATGATGTTTAATGATGTTTTTAAATGATTTTTAAACTCTAAAATAATCTTTAAACCCTCTTTAATCCATTAGTAAATTTAAAATGTTTTGAAAAAGATTTGTAAAATTCATATTCTTATAGATCTCCCTTGTTCTTATGGTTATACCTTTATATTTGAGCTTCACTTTGATATGTATGGATGTATGCTTATTAGGATATATTCTATATGATGATTTCTCGAATGTATGATGTTTAAATGGTTGAAAACACCGATCGAATGCTGATTTAATTTTAAGAATAAGATATGGATTGGTGATGACCCATAAAGGTCACACTGTCCAAATGGCAGGCGACCCATAAGGTTGGTCAGGGAGGACCCCTTAAGGCTAGGTTTCAAGTTGTTTGGAGTATATTTTCTCGAGTTATGGATGATTGAAGATGGATCGATGGCAATTTGCGGACTATGGATCAATGGAAGTTTGCTTCGAGGCGTGCTTATGTCAGGGGATGAATTACTTTGGGTCATGGAAGGATTTGCTTTGGGTTGTGAGTGAAGATGGATGGATCGCGTGATGGAGGTGAGAAAATCCTAAGTGATGGATCGGTAGTGTGCTTGCTTCGAGTTTTGGGATCTTTGCTTCAAGTTACGAGAGTTTACTTTGGCAGTAAGTCGATGGAGCAAAGAAAGGGAAATTTGGTTTAAGGCATGGATCGATACTGATCCATGGGGTACCAATTAGTGATTATGATGGTTCGGTGGAGGAAAGTTTTACATGGAAGAACATTGCTTGTCGCATTAAAGTGAGGGATGGTGGTGAGATGGAGCAGTGATGATGGATAGGCGTCTCTTGGATCGGTGGTAATTGAATACAAGGTTGCTTCGGGTTCTTCCTATGCTTGCTTCGAGATGTGGTGATGTTTGCTTCGAGTCTTGGGTGTGTTCTCTCTAAGCTTGTGACAACCCAAACATTTAGCCAAATAAGGCCAAGTTTCAGGTCAGTACTGAAGCATATATAGGGTTCGGTAGCGATTTCAGGGAATACGATGTGTGATTTGACGTTAATGATCCCATGATGGGAATTGATGGCTTTGACGATGGATAGTTGTATTTCAAGGCCCTAAGCAGGTGACCATGGGTTGTATTGAAGGAATTATTGGAGGAGGATGGCTGTCAAGAATAGTTCCAACTGCATCGACTTCAAAAAGGAGTTATAAAGACAGTTCTAGGATGAGCTCTGCTATAAATGACGCATTCAAAGGGATTGTGGATACTCGAGGGTTTCCAGAGTACTCGTAAGGTGGGGTATGTACTAGAGGTATGATGGCCCCTAGAGGTGATGTCTCCTTGATTTTAGATGAGTGGTTTGTTACCCCAAATTAATGTGATGGTTAGTCTAGTTGCTGGCCTATTGAGTGGCACAGATTCAAGTACCATGAAATTAGGACGTTGACTATTATGATGGCTAGTCAAGTGCTCAAGCATGATGGCATAAGTGAGTTATCAAATATCCAATACAATGAGTGAGTGAATATGAGGACGGTTTATGGATGTTATGTTACTCGATCGTTTATTACCTCAGGGATGCCATATGTAACGACCTGGAATTTCGGACACTTCGTATTTAAATATCTGAATTATTTAAATATTTGAATCTTGAAGTAAATGTTATTAAATTGATTCAATAACCTTTTAACCCCATTTTAAATCATAACTAATGATGGTAAACTTGTTTTGGAATTTTTTTACAAAAATAGTTCCTTTGAAGAAATATCGATAATGTAACCGAAAATCATTTTATCGATAAATAGCTTTTTATTCGTCAAAAGTTGTTCAAAATTTTGCATACAGTTATTTTCTTAGAAAATCATTAAAATAAAATAAAATTATTTTACCATTTATGGAAATAAAGTTTTTGATGATGTCATGGGTGATGTCATAGAAGATATTTTGAAAATGAGCTTTTATGGAAAGTCTCAAGTATTAAGTAAAGAAAATGAGGTGTGAAGGTAGCATGTGAGAGGGAGGCTCCTTTGTGACTTTACATGGAGGGTAGAAGATGGTTGTGACCTCTTGAAAAAGTCTATAAATACATCCTTAAGGGCTTCACTAATCACATTTTAAAAATTAAGAAAATGGTAGAAGTGGATTAGCACTAATCCACTTTATTCTTCACTAATCTTTCTCTAATTAGTTCAAATGTTATCCAAACTTCACCAAACTTTCACTAACACCTTAGAACACCTTAGGAAGCTTAGATCTAAGTCAAAGTAGAAGAAATGTGAAGAGTAAGGTGGAGCATGGATTTGGCCGTGAGCATTGAAGAGAGGGGGGAGGTCTTTCCTTTTGTTGTAAGTGGTTAAGGTTGGATCTTTATGTGTTTAGTGATAGTAGGAAGTGTTCTTGGCTTTGTGAGTGTTTGAGCATGCGTTTGACTTGGATCTAAGTGAGTTATATCACTATCTTGTTTGTATATATTGTGTATATATGTTGTGTGGTTGAAATATAAAGTTAAAGTATTTTAACTAATTAAAGTTATAAACTTTGGACCCCTCTTGCTTTTGAAAGCAAATGATAACTTTATATTGTATAACATCACTTTTATTACCCTTTTGAACATGTGGTGTGGCCTTGACTTGATGTTTAAATGGTTGTTTTGGTTGTTTGTTGAACTGAAGTATGTTTGAAGCGAGAATAGTCGCTATAAGTGCACTTTGATATCGCTTAACTTTAGCTTTTGTAAATGGAGATTTACGATCTTAACTTGGGATAGTTTGATTTTGTTGTTCTCTACACATATTTTGGTGTATGGGATAAGGTTTGAAAAGTTATAAAAATTGTGAACCAATGTTGCGAAAAGTTATAGTGAGAAGAAGGTCGCTATATGAGCACTTTGAAATATCCTTGTTTTTGGAATTTTTGGTAAATAAATTGAAAGATATTTTTAAGGTTTCAACTACCCTAAGGGTAGTACTTACTATAAAAATTTGAAGTCTTAAATCATTTTTTAAATGGTTAAAAGTGGGCTCAAAAATCGTGCTTTTCTATGTTGTTCTTTAGTAAGGACATTTAATAGCATTTATAAATGCTATAGTAAGTTGCTTATTGTTTTAAATGTTCAAAAATGATATTTGAATTTCGTAATTTTTTTCCTAATCCTCTTATGGATGTTTTACTAACATATTTTTCAGTATTCTAAAGTTGATTTGAAGTTTAAATATATTTTAATATTTATTTATGAATTTTGGAAGTAAAGAGGTTTTATAATATAAAACATGTTCTTATTTATTTTCCTCAAATTATAAATTAGTTATTTTCAAAAAATATTTTATATAGATATTTAAAACCTATTTATAAGTATTTTTATCATATTTTAGAAATATGTAGGTTTTGAAGAGGAAATTAACTATGGTTAACAGTAAATGCCGACGAAGTAGGCTTATCAACTTGTGACTGTTAAGATTGATGTTCGAGTTGGGATAGAAGCAATAGTGCTTTAACCTACCAGATTTAATCTTGACTGAGGAATAGTTAAGTTAGGAATGTCGGAAACATGTTAATCATGTTGATTTCTTATTCGTGTATGAAAGTTATTAATACCATACTTAACACTAAAAGCCGGCGAGGTAGACTTATATATCTATGAGATTCAAGAATAAGTGTCTAGGCAAGGCTTTGATATGCAACCAGTGGTCTAACTTAACCAGCCTTACTCTTGAACGAGGGATAGTATAAGTTGAAATGTCAGAAACGAGTTAAATATACGAACCATGATTTTTATAAGCGGTCGTTATTAACTGGATAATCGATTAGTCGACTAATGAACTTAACCAAATATTAACTTAGATCTTTAAAAGAATGTTTTAAGGATAAGAATAAGTGAAATGATTTTGGGTTTGTAGTGACAATGTTTAAATAACATTAGTCTTAAACCTTTTTGAACAGATTAGCGAAAGTACTTAGATCCTTAAAATGGATATTTTGAAGGAAATTATAAGTATGAAATCTTTTGGAAAAAGATAGAAAAAAGTAAAGGTTTAAAGTAAGAATCTTGTTAATGATTTATGAATATGCTTATACCATTTGAGATAAGTATATGAATACTTTTTGAAGTATTAAAGGAGTACAAATGAATAGTAGGGATTGATAAACAAAGTTTTATTAAATAAAAGAAATTTTACTAATAAAAAAGGTTTGAATTAATAAAAATATTAATTAAATAAAAAGGGGATTAAAAGTCGCTTATGTGACTTAATCATGCTTTGTGTGACTTGACCGTGCTTTGTGTGTTTATTCGTTTATGGAATCTAGTCGTTTACTTAGCACTAAAAGCAATAAATTTGGCTTGTCTATCATTGGAAGTTAAGGCTGATGTTCGAGTAGGGATATAAACAATAGTACTCTAACCTACCGACTTCACTTTTGACTGAGGGATAGTATGAGACGAAAAGGTTGGAAACATGATAAGTATACATGAGTTGGTTTCCATATGGGATTGTCTATTTCAAACTTGATAGTTGTACTGAACATGACCGTACATTCATTGAATTAGATTTGAAGAGACCGGGACCAGTAAGTGTTTTACCTATCGAAAACTACTTCAAAACTGATATATGTGTTCTATATTTTGGAAGTGGTTGTTAAGTGGAATGCTATATAGTTGAACTGTCTATCCTATGGTTAAGTCCAAGGGAGAGGTTAACGTTAGGATTCGTCGGACGGCTTATGTTGGGATCTGTAACGATCACGATTTTTCGACGCTCGAAAGTCGACATTAATACGTCCACTGTATCAAATGTCACGCAATCGAATGCCGGAATACCGAATCATTAGGGTTAAAAAGAAGAGGTAGAAGAAGACAGAAGAAAAATAAAGAAGAAGAAATAAAAACAACAACAGAATCTCACATTCGCAGCGGAACAATATACAATAGATGAATGACTAATCTTTAAAACAAAAGACTATATCAGTTTATACATACATCAATCAGAGTCAATATACAACTCAATACAACAATGGACAGTTATATAAACTTGTCCTCATACAGAATACACAGCGGAATAAATAAACAAGTACGAGAGTACGCCTCGCCATCCAGCTCATCTCCAAAGCTCCAGAATATCATGATAACATAACTCTAGGTTGCCCGTGTGGAAAATTATGGGCACCCAGAGTTTAGAAAGGGAACAATAAACTCCGAGTCAGTCATGGTGACTGGTGTGAGATCGTACAAAGAAAATAAAAAAATTTCGCAATGCTTTTGGAAAATGAAACTACCATAAGACCTCCCACCACACACACAATGCAAATGCAGAATTGGAGGAGATTTCTTCTTATGATAGTCAAACATGCTTACTACGCAAAATCAGTTGATATTATTATTAATGTCTAGTGTGGAAAACATTTCAAAAGTATAATATCAATCTTAGCCAACATACAACCATTATTGTATGCCTACTATAGCTACTATGTTCAATAGCAGGTTACCACCAAATTCCATAGCAGGTTATACAACTAAAACCGTACAGGGTTCGTATTGTTTCTTTGGATTTCCAACAAATGGTCAGGCAAAGGAACTTCCTTACACCGAAATGGAAACGCCTCTGGAAAGATGCCCCGAGAACCTAACCGGATCTCTGCAAACACAAGGCCGACACTACCTCACGCTTTAACCAAGCTGTAACTAGGTAACTACCACACGAGCTATGCCATCCCCCGGTCGTCACCAACCTTTATCCGAGGATCCTCAACCATAAAGCAACAACCACAAAGTATAATAAATTTGCAGCATCAACATAGGTAAAATATCTGGGCTCCATACCATGATATCACCTTTATATCCAGAAGGAAATGACATACCCTAGGGGCGCGACCCCTACAAACCTTGCCGCAACATTCCTGTTTCGACCATTACCGGGTTGTGAGGCTCGACGAAGTCTCGTCCACAAAGCTACGCTTTTTCACAAAGCCACGCTTTTTCACAAAGCCACGCTTTTTCACAAAGCCACGCTTTTTCACAAAGCCACGCTTTTTCACAAAGCCACGCTTTTTCACAAAGCCACGCTTTTTCACAAAGCCACGCTTTTTCACAAAGCCACGCTTTTTCACAAAGCCACGCTTTTTCACAAAGCCACGCTTTGATCAACAAATGATCAACAGCACTTCGTATGCCACATTACCAAATTGGGAATGTATCACTAGTAACCATTAACTACATAACCTTTGAGCTCGTACGTCTCAGAGAAGGGTGTTAAGCTAAGAGAATAAATTCTCCGCTACCAATAAAAATGTATTTGATAGAAACCAACTTTACATCTCAAAGTGTAACGTCAGACACACATCCATACAAGTCCGTTCCGGGATCGAACGGAACCAAAGGCACTTCTAAAGAAGCCCTTGCAATCCGGGTATTCACTAATCACGTCCGGACTTCCCATCACAAGAAGAGTGATATAAATCTCTATACCGAAGCAACTCGGTGCAGAGACATTCGACAGGTTGTCCTTTCATTTTCGAAAATACCCGGTCTTCACACCGGTCTTCAAATGTTATCCATTCACGACGTATCACTATTCGGAATGGGTTATATGACACGAAGTCCTCTCCCGGCTTAACCGAATAATGAGCGTTTGTTTTGAAAACAAATCAAGTGCCATTTCAAAGGCAAATATTAATAGTCGGTTATTTAACTATCAACAACATATCACAACAATCATCAGATTTAAATAATTTTTCCTAAATTATTTATTTTCAAAATATCTTCACAAGATATATATTTTTCCACACTTTAACATTTGAAAACCAATTTCAAATCACATTTTCACACTTCATCACTTTGAAAACAAATTTCAAATCACATTTTCACACTTCATCAAAAAATGGTCCATTTAAACCAATTAAATAAATCCTTATCGATTTATTTCAAATCCCAAATCATTTTACAAATCGATTTCCAATTTATTTCAACACAAATCAATTTTTCATTCAACATCATATAAATTTTCATATCGATTTCCCAAAGATTTATCTTCAAATACCAAATCAATTACAAATTGATTTCTAAATATTTACCACCTTTTAAATAAACCCCTTTATTCTTTCCAAATCATTAAAATTCCATTTTCAAGAAATTCTTCAACTTTTAAACAATATTATTCAAAATCCTTTTATTTATATCTTTTCCCATAACTTGGAAATAATTCGATAAGATTACGAAAACAACTTTATGCTTTTAAAAATTCCTTCTTTTAAATTCACTCAATTCTTTCAAAAAGAATTTTCTAAAATTTCCAACTTTAATTTCAAAAATCCAATTTATTTATTTCTGGTATCCAACGATACCAAAAATACATCCGGCTAAATTTTAGCCTTCAACACATTTAATCACAAATATAATCATTCACAGATTATAAATAAACAATCACACAACATATGAAACAAATTCATACAATAATATGAAACAAATTCATATAATTTTGAGGAATCCAGTTGGATCCCTCCAACCTGTTTCCCTGCATCCACAGATGTTAGCACAATACCAATTCCACTTCGAGGTGGAATATCGCGGTATATGGGATTTATAAAATATCATCCGCTATTATGCGGCGCATAGGGTCTCATCCGCTATATAATGCGGGAAATCACAACTCCAATATATACATATTCCAATATATATATATTGCTATATACTACTATATATACTATATCACATCCAAACAGTCAATCAATCAATAACTGCAATTCAAATTTTTATTTGAGTGAGAAGATCTCACCTTTGCTTTAATTTTGCAATCCCATTTCCATTCCAGTTTGTTTCTCGATTTTATAGACCTTGTATAAACATTTATACAATTTATCAATATTCGAACCAATCGAATAATTAAATTTCTATTTGAAAATTTAAATTAACGCATGATTTTAATTTAAGCTAATACTTAAACAAATTCCATTTAATACATTATTTCTAGTAACTAACGAATTAAATAAGCCTATCAAACAAATCAATCTCCACATTGATTTAAAACATAAATATTTTTATTGTAAAATAATTTCTGCTATAATATACATATATTTCTCACTGTATATATTTCCTGTAAATAACCAAAATAAGATTTTTACTTTATGACTTACTGTTTATATTTTCTTTTATAAAAAAAAGTGTTTTTATTAAATTTAATAAAAAGAAGAAAAACCACCTCACTGTCGAGATGAACTCCAGCCTTGCGATTCATCGATTGACCAAAACTCAACGTCCCCTTCACTGACCTCGAGCTCGTCTCCGATAATGCCACCCCTGGTCCTTTGACGCGAAATCGAACTCGCGATACACCTCAATAGTCGCCTTCCATCACGACGTTGCCCCAAAAATCGAGTATGACTCTTGCTCGAAACCCTACCCACGAAGACCACCTCGCGCGCGCTCTCTTCTAGTCGCCTCTCATCGAATAGACTTCCTCACCCACGCATGCTTCCAACGAAACTCGGCCTCCACTTCTTGAGCTTGTCGTCGAGGCAATCGCGACTAGGTCGCGTACATGTATTCTTCGAGTGATTGGGTTGGATTCGAATTCCTATGCTCGGCTATTATGTTTGACTTAGAACATGGGAAGAAAAAATCGGGTTTTTGATTTGGGTTTCGTTCATTACTGGTTGAGGAGTAAAAGAGAAAGAGGGGTGTTCATCCATTATTTGATTTTAAATGAGACCATATTTTTTTGAACGAGAAACAGTTTCGTTTTCTTTAAAAGAATGGAGAGGGACAAGATCGGATGGTTGCATGATGAAAAAGGGTTACAGTGACTAGCAGAGGAGACCAAAAAGCTTTGATGCTGAAAGAATTTCAACTGATGGAAAGAAAAAGCTGATGGGATGAATTTGACTAGCCAACTTATATATAAAATATTATTTAAATTTAAATTGTCTCGATAAATGCAACTCAACATTTTGAACTCCTATCGAGGCGTGCCACTAGGCGTTCGTAATGTTATACGCCTATTCCGAACGCACTGGAAAAAGTTTCGAGTCCAAATTCGATCGTATGGAGAAAATAGCTTTTTGGACCAATTATTAAATTGAATTTTCGATTTAATTTCAGCGTCTTTTCTTATCTTACGCTCACATAACAACTCCGATCACTACAAAATTTGAAATCCGATAATAATACAAGATTACGGATCTAATGGAACTAGTTTCGTTGAATTCCGAGACTACGCCTCAGAACGCTATTTTTAAATATCGATTAAACGATAAAATTTCAAAACTGAACAAAACAGTCTCAGATCCAATTCTGAAGCTTTTATTATCTTCAGTATTATTAATATGAATTTTCCAAGCCTTGAAAAATATTTTTAATCAGCTTAAAACTAAAGATTCAAATTTTTTACCCAACTTCAGTAATTAAATTCAATAATTTAATCGCCAAATCCATTTTGATACTTGAATTTCAAATTGAACTATCATTCAAATATTTAAACTCAATTAAATATTCACATTTCAAATGTCAAAAATTCAGGGTCATTACAGGATCCTTGTAAAGATCCATGGACTATTCGAGGTGCTGGAATCCTTATGGGATTTGTGTTCTGTTCAAGTGATGAAGACTCATGTGAGAGATGTAACCTCGACATCGAAAATGATAGAAAATAAAGTAGGATCATTGCTATCGGGGTTTAGCTAACCCGTAGGGTATCTCAACTCTATATCTAAAGTCTGCTCATCGATATGTTATGCGCGAGAGTTGATGTATTCGAGATAAGGAGAGTTTATGCATAGACTAACTATGTTTACCTTATTGGTATATTTTATCTAGAGGTATACGTGGCTAGGAGGTAGTTTTTGACCATTGTAAGGAGGATGGCCCCGTTTGTTCCGGGGATGTCTTCGACAGAAAATCCATTATGCGAACGTACCTTATCGATTTTGATTGTACCCTCTAATATAGGATTGAATGTAATTAATGAAACCATTTCGGCTATGTTCTATATTCATATTCTTCACTCTAGACATTATCTAATACATCACCTTATGTATTTATTAGATGAGTGGTTCTTTTAAGAGGCTAACCATTACGGCATTCCATGCGGCCTCAAAAGTATTGTTATATGCTATACACATATTTATTGATTTCTCATACCAAACTTATGTTTGATGCGTGGTTTTTGTTTTTCCTAAATTCCTCGTGTGCTCTTTCGAGTAGTCTGAGAAAGGCTGGTTTTTGTTGATGTTCATTGAAGCTCGAGTAGACAAGTTGGATGTTTCACTTACTGTAGTATTCTTATTTCCGCTGCGTCACTATTGTATATATTAGCATTTGTGATGATAGGTTGTTATAATTGTCTAGGCTGATGATAGTATTTAGAATTGTAGCTCTAAATGTTATGTATCTTAGAGTGACAGTTTTGTACTGTCTTTTGATACTATATGTTATCGTTTCTATCTACTGTGAGATTCTAATATTGTGTTCCTTCTTTCTTGTTCTATTTCGTTTTCTTTTATTTTACCCTAACAGTTTGTCTTTCTAGCACTTGGATGCTCGGCACATGAATACCATGGATTTATTAGTATCGACATTTGGGGGTCGAAAAGGCAGGGCGTTACACCACATGATGCAGATGTTATTAATGTAGATACTTAGACACCCCTTAGTACTTTGATAAACAGTACACCCATGATGACTATGATGTAGAGTAGCATATATCTTGTGTATATGCTAACTTTGTGGATGCAAAGACATGTTAGGTATGATTTTCCATACCATTTGACCTATTATATTGGTTTATTAGTATTTAGAGATTTTCTACTACTCACACCAGACGGTTTTCTAACTTGGAGTTTTATGCTTTGCTTCCTATTACTTTGGGTACTCTTAAATGAGTAGATTACAAATATTAGGTCTAGTGAGAACGTGGAGCTAGATAGGAGATAAGCATGAGGCTATGCTCTCATATTACTACATTTACTTATTATGATTTGCTATTCCGCTGCATAGCACTATGGAGCTTGCTAGTACCTTTATTATTTAGAGACAATCTATTTATGGGTTATTATTTGACGTATAACTCTATCATTTATGTTGTACACTGTATGGATCTGTGCAATTTGATTGTTGTGATTCATTCGATTATTCCTATATCACTTGTTTAATATCCGAGATGTTTATTGTTATATTTTATTCAATGTGCTATGAGATATACGATAGGTTATATAATTTATTTAGCTTACTACAATCTTAACTATTATCCTACATCGGTTGGGCATCATTGCAGCGCACTATACAGGTTTATTGGGTGTTGGTGGTGTAGGGCGGTCATCACATTTGGTATCTTTAATGACCTACCTTTTCGACTATCGAAAGTAGGCACTTAATACATCTACGGTATTCAAATGTCGAACATCCAAGTGCTAGAAAGGCGGATTGTTAAAGTAAAAAAGAAAAGGAAAAAGGATGGGAGAAACATAATCTCACAATGGAATGATCATATATAATATAACAAAGACGGTAAAGCTATCACTCTAAAATACATAGTATATCAAAGTTATAAACAAACCTTATCCGCCTGGACAGTTATAACTTCCTGACCATACAATTTCTGATGGGTATATATAATAATATAATGGGAATAAAATATTACAGCAGGTGAACCTCTAGCTCCACTCCATGAGCACCATGTCCCACCAGGGCCTGGAAATATACTTGGTCTAACCTGAGTATTATAATAAATTAACACCCAGATCAGTTTGGAAATACCATTTTGAAAAAAACAAGCAATGAGGTGAATAAATAATAATTTTGTGAGACCACGCTGCTAAAAGCGAAACAGGTTTTTACCTCACAAGAACAACTTCCACACATGAATGAATGGAAGCAAATTAGAACAAAACCCAAACTTGAAGGGATGGGTATAGACCAAATCCCAACTTAAAGAATGGACAAAAATAATTAAATATCGAGAAGAACTCCAAACACTTCTCGATGCAATTAAGAAAATAATTCAAAGATTTGAATCAATAATAAGGAAAAGGAATTTTCCAACATGAATAGGAGGGTGTGCCTCTCTTACCGAAAGTATATCTGTAGACAATATACTTGAGAGAGTCATATACTCTGTGACACCTCTCGAGAACTCTAAGCCGGACCATACCAACCTTACCGAGAATATGAGTATTTCACATCTTCGCATGCATACCACCGAAACCAAATCTATAGTAGATGTGAAAATACTCTAATGGGAGCAACCCCATATAGCTTGTCCCCCACTTGCACTTTTGTTTTAGTCATTTTCAACAAAGGATACCAACGCTCAAAAAAGCAACAAATCATCTTGAATTGACGATACACAAAGAAGAAAGCTGAATCGATAGTTAATAAATCAACTATTAGGAATAATCAAATTGATCATATATGGAAATTAAATCTCATATCCTTAACACTCATCGATTTCAAACTTGAACTATCCCTCGGTTGAAAATGAAACCGGGCAAGTTAAGGTAGTGTTACCTCTAGGCATTGCCTTAACAATATTTTTAATCTTCGAGATAGAAACGAGTTTCCATACCTCGACGATTAGTGCTACGTGTATGACTAAATCCTTTCCATATAAACAATGTCGTGGAAATTAAATTTCTTATCCTTTCCGTAACTGAATCAAACTTTTAAACTTTTAAAACCCAAACTTGTGCTTGGTTTTTCACATCACAAATATTTGTAAAACACTTTAAAAATACTTTTTGAAAATATTCCTTTTAAAGATTTTCTCATTTATAAACTATCATTTATAAATTTCAAACAACATTTATTTTCCCAAAATGTAATAAATCAATTAAAATACTTTTATAAATTAAAAACCACGTTAATTATCCCGAAAGAGAATCAATCAACTTTATAGCTCCTTTAATAAATAAATTAATTATATTTAAACACTCTTATTAAATCATATAATTAATTTTAAACATCTTCGTTTAAACCAATTAGTTAACTTTAAACATCATTTATAAAATGATTAATTAACCTTAAACATCATTATTAAAATGATTAATTAACTTTAAACTCCTTTATAAAATCAGTAATTAAATTTGATCACTTTTATTGAATCAGTTAATTGGCTTTTAAACCCTTTTATTAAATTAGTTAATTAACTTTACACACTTTTATTAAATCGGTTAATTACCTTTTAACATAATTAATAACTTTATTAATTAACTTTATTATAATTAACTTTATTATAATTAACTAATAATTAAAAATATATTTAAATCCTCAAATTCCTTTCAAAACTTATACAATCCTTACACCCCATTTGAAAAGGATTTACAAAATATTTAAGATGAATAACCTTTATAAATTTAAAACAGCTTTAATTATCCCAAAAGATAGATAAATCTAATTTATAATCTTTTAGAAATTTAAACAACATTAATTATCTCAAAAGATAATAAATCAAATTTATAATCTCTTCATAAATTTTAAAAAACGTTAATTATCCCTAAAAGATAAGTAACTAAATTTGTAACTCCTTTTATAAAATTTAATCAACACTTATTCTTTATTTTCTAAATTCTCAAAATATTTTAATATAGTTTAAACAACTTTCAAAGTGCAACACACAACTAAACATTTATTTTGTGAAAATACCAGCTCACATTCCATGCACAAAAGGTTTAAGGGGATGATATTTCATGAGTGACAATATAGCAAAAATTGCTATAACGACGCTTATTCAAACCAAACAGTATGTCATAAATATTTCAACCAAACAATAATATAAGCAGCATAAGAATATAAGTAAATACATAAATATTGGCGAGAAACCCCTTAGGGTCTCTTTACAAAAGTCCCATATAAATTACACATGTGAATGTGTATTTCAAAGTGTTCTATAGCGACCTATTCACTACGTACACTCCGACTTTCCTTTTATTTTTGTTCCCTGCAACAAAACGGTTATTTCTGCCATCCGCTTTTTCGAGCAGGAATTTAAATCCAAACAAACAATCAAACAATAATATTATCAACCAAGCATTCAACAATTATTTATAGCAACATAGATATTATATAAATTATTTAGAGGTGAGTAAACTCACAGAAATTCCAACTAACACTTTCGCATTCTGATTTGGTTTAAAATCAAACGGCATTCGATTTTAGCCCAAAATTCAACTAGCTCCAAGGAAATCAGTTCCTCGCGTAAATAAATTTCATACAAGTCCAACACAACTGACCGCGTCCAAAACCGACCTCGTATGAGCAATATATGAATTTTATAAGTCTTCGAATTAATTAAAATAATTAATAATTTAATTACACTTAATTAATTTAATATTTACCCTCAATCGTCTTTTCTACCCCAAAATACCAATGCCTGTACATAAATAGATATGCACAAAGCCAAAACCCGTCAATGCCGTGACTTCCTTCCTCCTTCTATCACTCGATACGCCACAAAATCCATCGAAACCACCTATGTTCAACCTCTCTTTGTGATATCAGTTGCCCGATGGACACAAGCATACATAGCTCGGTCAAGCGAATTAAATCATGACCTATAGGGTCATCCTCCATCCGTACATATGTCGCACCCTCCTACGTTAAGCCACGCTCCACCAATCTTTGCCAAACGCTGCCCTTCGACGCCACTAACCAACATCCAAGCTTCGATTAACCTCCAGATACCTAGATTCCACGAGAATCCAAGCCCTAGTTTGCAAAGCCCTTTTAAAAACTATCGAACCACTCACAGTGGAATACGCACACTCCAACACCCCATCCACTAGTATATCTACATATATAAAACTCAAAAATCCAACCTTTCTATTTTTTATATTTTTATTTGAATTGTTTGAGATTTTTAAAGGTTGAGCTAAATTTCGTTTTACTATTTTATTGAAATATAAAGGAGAAAGAAAGGAAGTGGCATTGAATTCGATTAAGGGCTAGGTTTAAGTTAAGTTTATATTGATTTTTTTAGTATCTCGTCACATAAATTTCTGTTCACGTACGAACCGCGAATGATAAAATAAAAATAAGGTCGTGCTTATAACAGCAACGTGACCTCAAAAATATAATAATAAACACTGGTTAACTAATTCTGTAAAATCGCTAAAATACCGTCGTTTGTTGAAAAATCGTCAAACAATAATTTAAATATTTTCCAAATTAAAAATTATGGAAAAATCAAATAAATAAATTAAATATACATCAATAAAAATTGAGTTGTTATATGATTTTTCTATTATTTATTCAAACCATTTATTACTGAAATTAAATTTACAAAATGAATTCACCATTGTTATTTATTAATCTGAACGAGTTAAATAAGACCATTAAATACATCTAATTAATATTCAATTGAAAATCCAGATATTTAAATCACTATCCAAATATTAAGTTCACAATTCAAATATTAAATAATCCTTATATTTGAATTCAAGTTATCAAACTATTAAAAACCCATTTATTTCAACATTTAAAATTAATTAAATATTCACGACCAAGACGATCAAATTTCTAAGATGTTGCAGTATTAGAGCTTAGGTTGCGTAGTTTAACCTAAAGGATACCGTTGGTCCAATAGAGATAGGATAGGAGTTCTCGCCTTTGACTAGATCAAGAATGTGTGTCTACGCGAGTGTGCATACTTGTTATATTTTTGGTTTTCACAACTATGTAGTGTATATAAGTCGCACTACACGCATGAGTACTACTTAAACAGAATTCCTTATAGAGAGACTGATCGTCCTTATTATAGATCGAACAATGAGTCGTCAAACAAGGAATGCTGCTAAGAACTCCGTCTTTGGAGTTAAAGAAGGAGCTGGCTCAGGAGATGCTAATCCCAACTTGCAGACCATGTTTAATACCATGATGTTGTAGTATGCTTAAGTAGCCGCTTTGAGTGTTGTTGTTGATGATGGTGCTGCGGTGAAAGCGCCCAAAGCTGATTTCTCTAAGCTAAAAAAAGACTTCGCTAGTCTTGGTAGCAAACCATTCCAAGGGATAGAGTCGGTGGTGCAAGTGCAAGATTGGCATGATACCCGCAAAAAGATTTTCGATGACTTAGAGTTGGATGATGCTATGAAGAGGTGATTGGCTACCTGACAACTTCAAGGGTGAGCTATGAACTGGTGGAACGCTGTGAAGGTTTCCACTTCCGAAGATTAGTTCATATAGGACCAGATCAAAAGCCCGATTCGAAGAAAAATTTATTCCCATGGCTCAAAAGTCAGTTCGCAGATCCAAAGCAAGGAGATATGACTAGCTCCGAGTATGTTGCTGAGCTCGATGCATTGTAAAAATATGGGATGTTCTTCATCGACACTCTATCAAAGAAGAACGAGAAATTCATCATTGGCTTGGATGACTACTTAGGAGAGAAGCTCATGGGCCACATTGATGAAACTTTTGAGATGATAGTCGAAAAGGCCTTAAAGCATGAGAGTCTTTATCCAAAATTGAGGACTATTGTTCCCAAAGACGAGCCAAAGCTGTAATTGGGCGGGGGAGGCAAGAAGAAGTGGACAATAAGAGCAGCAGTTTCAGAACAACGGCATCCAGAGGAAGAATAATACCTCGCTAACTTGTTACAACTGCAGTCACAAGGGCCACTATAGTAGTGACTACAAGGCCGAGGGAACGAAGTGCTATAATCGCAACAAGCTTGGGCATATTCAAAAGGACTGTTTAGAGCTATTGAAGCAGATGGTGAAAACATATGCTATCAATGTCATTCCGACTTCGTCGAATGCTCCATCACTGAAAGAGAAGGGGAAAGACATCATTATTCAAGATATGCTTCCTGTTATTCAGGTTTTTAACCCAATAGAATTCAGTGGAAGTTAGAATGTCTGCGTCGAGTCGAAGGGACTCAAGAATCAACCAGAAAAAAAGAAGGAACCAAGGGGGACTCAAGAGAAAAAGAGCAAAATTAGCCTAAGGCGATGGATCGCCAACGATCCATCAACCATGGATCGCTAGTGATCCATAAATATTGCTCATGGGTCATCCATCCTTCTTGCATCATGAAGCATTATCTTTGTTAGGGACGCCTGCTAAGTTTCACGATATTCCAAGCAAGCTAGATCAAGAAGTGGGCATTCATCTGATTCCAGTAATAGTTCAATGCAACATGTACATAAATCATCATCAAAACAAGGCATCTAGCCTTGAAACTGCACGAAGGGCATCTACAAAAGGCATGGACATGGTACAATTGAAGCGAACCAAAAATAAGCTAACTGCATGGATCACTAGCGATCCATGCCCTATGGATCGCCAACGATCCATCGTATTAGCTCGGTTCACTACGAAATTTCCTAGGTGCCTTCGTACCTTCAAATGCAAGCTTTTGGCAAGGCGTCCTAGCCCAATAGCTCTCCAATCCCTATAAATACTCATCCATCTGCAAGATAATGAGCATCCTCTGGACTGGCTGCTGAAACTCCACAGAAGCTATTCTTCACTCTTCTCCTTCCACACAATAGTCATCTAAAGGGTTCACTATGATTCTCCAGTGAACTCTAACACTGGTGACTTCATCTAACTTACAAGATCTAATCGAATTGTAATCAGATTCAACTTGTAATAACAGTCAGGTAATAACAAAAGTTATAAAGTGGACGTAGGCTTCGTTAACAGCCGAACCACTATAAAAATCTCTTGTCTCTTTAACTTATTTGCAAGTTATTATTACTTGTTTCTATTTTGTTTGCCTTGATAAGCAGGGCTGGTGCTTTACACTTAATATAGGGTGTCGATCCATTTCTTGGGTTAACATTTTGGTGCTTTTATCGAGAAAACTAAATTAGGCTTAGATCTAGCTATTTAGTTTGGATCAAATAGATTCAGAAGTTAGATCCTCAATCTCTACTTAGAAGATCTACTGCTGAGAATCAATGACACCTGGAAGAAGGAGAACTACCTCTGGAAGATCCATAGGAGCTACCATTGCTGGAGAAGCAACAAACCCTTAGCAAATTAAAGTCAACAACCCCAATAACCTACAGTTAGGAGCTAACTCTGGAGATCAGGTTCCATAATCCTTCACACAACATGAAGTTGTGACTAAGGGAGGACTGAATATGATGGTTGATGAAATTAATCAAAAGATGGAAAACAACCAAAGAGCTCTTATGGACAAATTGAATGCTCTATTGAACCTACAGTCACATGCTGCTCCAAGAACCATGATAGAGCTAACTGCTGCCATAGAACAAGAAAATTCTTTCGTCTCTGGCTTAAACAGGAGAAACGTAAAGCAGCAGCAGAAAAAAGTGATAGATGGAACCATAGAAATTAATATGGAAGGAAGCGCAAACACTCCACCAACTATGAGGCAACCAACTACAAACTTGAATATAAAGGCGAAAACCCCATGGGAAGATGTAGCAATGAATCTCCCTGACTCAGAAGATGGTGAGTGACTTGACGATCACAAATTGGAAGGAAATACCAATGCATTCAATAACACCAAAGCCATCCAAACTGCCCCTACCAGACCAACCGCAAGCCAATGGAACCCCGAGGGAGTGGCTCTCCCAAAGACAAGAGAGCCTAGGCTTCAGCCCACTTACCAAGATCGTTTGCAAAATCAAACAGTTGGTGTAGTCACTGACAGCCAACCCATAGATTACTGGACATCTGAGGCATATATCGCGGACATGGACAAACAATTAATTGATGAAAGTAAAGATAGAAAGGATGATGAATGGGGATCCGCTCCTAGTCGGACTCCCTTCACTGATGACATTCTGAATAAGCGGTACCCTGAAAAGTTCACTATGCCAACTATTACGTCTTACGATGGAACGAGAGACCTGAAACCCCACTTGTATAAGTACAGTTGTTACATGGATGGAGCAAATGCTTCAGATGTCGTTCGATGTATATGTTTCCCAATTTTCCTGGTGGGAATAGCTTCTATGTGGTTCACTAGGCTTCCTCCAAGACCATCTCCACCTTTAATCAACTAGAAACAAGATTCCTTGATCAATTTAGACTTCACATAGCACAACCAAAAGATGTGATGTCCTTATCTGGTCTATTCCAGGGATGAAATGAATCTCTGAAGTCTTTCATGAATCATCTCAACATCGCGGTAACTGAAGTAAGTAATCTAAACGAGGATAGGGTTTTCATGGCCTTATTCCACGCAATTCACCCTAAAACGAAATGGATCAAAATGAAACAACATACCACTAGAAAGGACTTCAACCGAAAGGCGAGCCAGTACTAGAGATTGGAAGAGGCATAAGAATTAGAAAGGAAATTTGCTAATTTACAACCAACCAACATTGGGCAGAGTGGTATGGGGACAAACCAAGACATAAATACCTCCAAGACCGTTGAAGGGAATGTAGGAAAAAATGGGAATCAGAAAAGGAAGAACTAGAATTCTAACGAGCGAAATGGAAGTAGTAAGTGACTCAAAGGTTTAAGGCCCGAAGAATACACCCCGCTTAGCGATACTCCAGAAAACATCTATCTCGCGACATAGGGGACAAAAGATTACAAGAAACCACCTAGAATGGAAGAACCTGAACAACAAAAGCATTCTGAAAAGTATTGCTGCTTCCATGAGACACATGGCCACAACACGAATGAGTGTCGTTGCCTCAAGAATTTGATTGAGGAGTTGATTTGGGAAAACAAGCTTCAGCAGTATGTAAGGAAGCCACGGAATCCTGATCAACCCGCATCACCCCCACGCTATTAGAGATCGAGGGAACCAAGTTGGAACTAGCAAAGAAATACCCAGACGGTCTGACCAAAGACTCATCATTGGAACAACATCTGGAGGACCCCATCTCAAGCAAAAGAGTTGGGGAGAAATGGAGCGGTATGCGAGCTCATTAAAGCATGCTTTGAAAGATTCATGGTTTGCAATCGAAGATAGAACCTCTACTAAGCAGCAGAGAACCCTGAACGATAACATAGTATTTTGAAATCGAGACACTAAAGGAATAGAAGCTCCAACTCTCGACCTCATGGTCATGACAGTAGGAATCAGACCCGCCATGGTCCGATGAGTATTGGTAGACAGTGGCACTTCTATGAATATCCTTTTCAAACGGACCTTTGATCGGATGAAGATTAGTATAAAGGATGTATCTGCCTACCGAACAAAGATCTAGGGATTCATCAGTGAACCCAAACAATCTGTCGGAACGATTGACTTACCGTATAACTCGGAGAAGGTGACCAAAGAGTTGCCCTCATTCAATCTTTTATGATTGTAGATGAAATTTCCGCTTATAATGCCTTCCTGGAGCGGCCCGCCTTGGCAGATTTCAAAAATACTTTAACTCAATGATGTCTAACTATGAAATTTCCGATGGAAAGTGAAGTCGGGGTGATCAAAGGAGACCAAAGTGTCGCTAGAGAATTCTATATCGTAGAACTACGCGAGTCTAAAAGTAAAGAAAAGGGGAAGAATGTGGGGAAAACTCTCCATGTTCGTGAACCTACCGAATAGCAACTACAGAGCCACCCCTAGCTTGGGGACCATAGCCAATTCGATAAGGCTTTGGACCCTAGAAAGAAGAGTTCAGGGGTGGAACGGGCAGCACCGGCAGAATTGACGGTGTCTGTCCCAGTTGATATGGATGACCCAACACGGGTCCCGAAAATTAGATCACATCTTGGAAACAAGATGCGACTTGAATTCATCAAATTTTTTCTCGGCAACCTGGACGTATTCGCTTGGATGCATTTTGATATGTGCAGGGTATCGCCAGAGATTGCATGCCACACACTTAATATTGATCCCAAGTATATGTCGGTGAAGCAGAAAAGGTGTAGAGTTGGACCCGAGCGGTCCAAAGCGCTAAGAGAAGAAGTGGATAAACTAATGGCGAATGGTTTTATCCATGATGCAACTTACCCCGAATGGGTATCCAACCTGGTCTTAGTCAAGAAGTCCAATAGGAAATGGTGAACTTGCATCGACTACTCGGATCTGAACATAGCTTGCTCGAAAGATAGCTTTCCTCTACCTAGAATCGATCAGCTTGTGGACGGGATGGCTGGACATGAATAGCTATCATTTATGGATGCATACTCAGGATACAACCAGATCAAGAAAATACCAATTTGATTATTGATCTGGGACTATACTGCTACAAAATGATGCCATTTGGCTTAAAGAATGCTGGGGCAACTTATCAACGACTAGTGAACGCCATGTTGAGACATCGGATTGGGAAAACTATACAAGTTTATGTAGACGATATGTTGGTTAAATCATGCACAACTGCAAATCACTTGGACAACCTCATCGGAATGTTTGAAATACTCCGCAAGTACGGAATGAAGCTCAATCCACTTAATTGTCACTTCTGGGTTACCTCTGGAAAGTTCTTGGGATTCATCGTAAGCGCCAGAGGCATCAAAGAAAATCCCAAACAAATAACCGTTTTACGGGGAGTCGAGGCCCCAAGGAATAGGAAAGAGTTACAAAGCTTGAATGGAAAGGTTGCAGCACTGAGCTGGTTCATCTCAAAAGCAACCGACAAATGTGTACCATTCTTTGACGCACTAAAGAAGGGAAAGAAGAACTTCAAATGGAATCAAGCTTGTCAAACTGCATTCGAAGAGCTGCTGCGACATATGGAAACCCTGCAAATCCTATCCATGCCGGTAGACGGAGAAGATTTGTACATCTACTTAGCAGTCTCACCCCATGCATTGAGTGTCGTGCTTGTAAGAGAAGAATCTTAGCTCCAGCGACCTGTATATTACATCATTAAACGGTTCACTAAAGCAGAAAAGAACTATCCGAAATTGGAAAAACTAGCATATTGCCTCTTGATCGCATCTAAAAAGTTACGACCATACTTCTAGGCACACCCGATCAGAGTGCTGATAGATCAACCCTTGAAGCAAGTGTTATACCACCCCGAGACCTCTGGATGACTTATTAAATGGAACATCGAATTAAGTCAGTATGAAATCACATACCATCCTCGAAAGGCAATCAGCGGGCAGGCGCTGGTAGATTTCATTGCCGAATTTACAAAACGAGATAACGAGGAAGAAATGACTCCTGAAGTGGAGACACGTTGGAAGTTGTTCGTTGATGGTGCATCTAACAACTTTCGCTCAGGAGTAGGGGTAGTGCTTGAGACTCCCGAAGGACGATCAGTTTGCTATGCCTAGCGCTTGGAATTCCCTACAACAAATAAAGAGGTAGAATACGAAGCATTGATAGCCGGACTCAAAGTTATGAAGGAACTCGGGATAAAGTATATACATATCTATAGTGACTCTTAGCTGGTCGTCTATTAGGTGAAAGGCAAATACCTGGCTCGGGGGAGAACCTCGCCCCATACCTATCTAAAGTGCAGGAATTGCTGAACGAAATCGAGCATTACACCAGGACTCATATCCCGAGGGAACATAACATAAAGGCGGATTATCTAGGCAAACTGGCCAGTTCCGGAGAAGCTCAATTGTTGGGGCTAGTCCTAGTTGAAGCCCTGACCACTCCAAGCATAAGAGAAATGGATATCGACTGGATTTTTGAAACAGCCAAAGAACCAGAGTCATGGGTACACCAATCAAGGACTATCTGCTCGCAGGAACCCTCCCCGCAGACAGGAATCGACGGGAAAAGCTTCTCCGAAAGGCACCACGATTCGTAATACAGGATGGGATACTCTACCAAGGGGATTCTTTACCCCCTTGCTCAGATTTGTGACCAACGACGAAGCTCGAAGGATCCTAAGAGAAGTTCATGAAGGCAACTGCGGAGATCATACCGAGGGGCAAAACTTTTCAAAGAAATTTCTCTGGTATGGGTACTTTTGGCCAACAGTAAACCACAATGCAGCGGATTACACCAAATGGTGAGATCAATGTCGAAGATTCAGCAAGATCAAAAGAACCCCCTCGACAGTGCTAACACAGATGGTCAGTCCATAGCCATTCATAATTTGGGGAATCGATTTGATTGGTGTATTACCAATGGCTAAAGGAGGAGCCAAATATGCTATCTTTGTTGTTGACTATTTCACCAAATGGGCTGAAGCAGAACCACTGGCCAATATTACCACAAAGAAAGTCATTAACTTTGTTACTAAAAATATTATTTGCAGGTTTGGTGTGCCATAGAAAATCATCATGGATAACAGGACTCAATTCGAAAGTGTGGAGTTCAAAGATTTTTGCAAACGCTGACGAATCGAGAAAAGTTTTTCCGCTGTCGCACACCCACAAGCAGACGGGAAAGTGGAAGCAGTAAATAAGATCATCAAGTCTACCATCAAAAAGCTAACTAAAGAAAAAGAAAATTGGGTCGATGAACTTCCCTCGCATTATGGGCTTAACGGACAACACACAAATCTGCAATCGGGCATTCTCCATTCACCTTGGCATATGGTTCAGATGCAATGATCCCGATTGAGTTAGAAGTCCCCTCTCATCGAAGGAGAAACTTTGATCAAAGGAAGAATGAACAGCTCCTACTCTAGTCGCTTGATATGGTTGATGAGAAGAGGGAAGAAGCTGAATTAAGAACTGCCGCTCACCAGAAAAGGGTCGCACGGTACTTCAACTCCAAAGTTCATAACCGCACCTTTGAGGTGGGAGACCTTGTCCTCAAGAGGCTCTGCCCTGTACCAGGAGCATTCAGACCAAATTGAGATGGACCTTATGTGATCGGTCAGAAGTTTGGGGATGGCACATTCAAGCTAACAACTGTTGATGGAGCCCAAATTCTCATAGTATGGAACAGTGATTCGCTGCATCCTTACTTTATCTAAAACTATCTTATGTATTTCCTATTTTCAACAAATAAGCCACTTGGAATATCGGAGGCATTGTAAATAGGCAAAACTTACCCAACTTTCATTAATAAAATTGCTTTGCTTTCTAAACCAATAAAACCGTGTTCATAAAAGTAATCTACCGAGTCGACGGGACCAAATCGACTCAAAACCATCTGATCGCTGCTTGAGATAGTGGAACCATGCTCAAGTACACCCCATCTACCCTTCAGGTCGATGGAAGAAAATCGACTCAAACCATCGAATAGACGGAACTCGATCCCTGTCTTCCAAGAATCAGTGTTGCTCTAGCAACACCGAGAAGGCCTCCAAATGTCACGCATTCCATAAGCCGCACATTGCTTCTTGAGTCGTGGAACCACGCTCTCGAAACATGAATTTCTCATGTTGCTCGAAGATTGGTAACGTTGAGAAATTCCAAACCGTTCCGGATCGACGGATCATATCAATCCCAAAAGTCGTGCATTTCATAAGCAGCGCACACTCCCAAAAGCCGCGAATCTCATAAGCCACACATACTCTTAAAAGCCGCGCATTTCATAAGCTATGCACACTCTTAAGTACCGGTATTGTCCCGGCAATGCTGGAAAACTCGTCTATTGTAGGATTAACAAGAATCCACTCCTACTATGAGGAGTAATGGGCATGAATCCAGTAATGTCGCATGGCTACGAATCGTCAAAGAATTTCGATTTTTGATCGACAAAATCTCTGGAATCGAGACACTCAAATCACAAGTTCCTGAAGATAGGAACCGCAAAATAGACTCGGTTACAGACATCCGAGGGATGACACAGATCGACCGGTCAAGTGTTTGAAGTAAACAGCCCCATGAACTTGGGGGCACACACCAATATCCAACAAAAAACTAAGTACTTCACAGTTATGTTACTCTAAACAAAGAATTTTGGCGGTAATTACAGGACTAGATAAAATAGCAATAAATAAAATTGGCATGAGTGCACGAAACATAGATATGTAGACAAATAAAGTTACAATCAAAGTGTCAACATTGCATGACTTATAACGCTTTCTGTACAGAATCAAAATGTAGGGGCCGTACCCACACAATATCAGCCAACAAAAAGGAAAATACAGATGCTACAACAACAAAAGTAATGAGTGCAGACTCTGCATTTGTACAAAACACGTATCAAACAAATCAGAATGTCCCAATATCTGGCTCTAGTGTTACTCGAGCCGATCAATGTTTCTTTCCACCTCTTCCCTTCCCACCTTTGGTCGGAAGTTTCTTCTTCTTCTCAGAATCCCTGCCAGGGGTTGTGTCACTGCCTGAAATATCAACTATCTCCTTCATGCCAGCATCTCCTCCCTGTTCTTCGACCTTCTCGGAAGACTCCCCCTTGGTCTTGCACTTCCAAAACTTGCAGGAGCTCCTTGAAGACTTTCTCTCCTCAACCTTTTCCTTCTTAATGGCCACCATATGCTGTTCAAGTTTACTTAACTGGTTGGTTAGGCCTTCTTGCTCTCGAGCTTCAGCTATTGTGAAATCGCCCTCCAAAGATATGGAAGGGTCATCCAGACCGTGTAGCTCTGCAATCTTCTCGGATTCTTGCCTTGGTTGTGAGCCAGACACGGGTTCATCGATCAAAGCGGCTATAGAAACAAGCGTCGAGGCAGTTGAAATAGCAACAGGCCCGGGGACTGAAGAGATCGGTAGGTCGGTAGGTAAAGAAGACGGACCTATAAGATCAAAAATGTAAGCATTTAATTCGTCTTGTTCTTGTGGCGTGAGCTAAAAATTCTCAAACTTGGGGGAAATAAGAAGCTTACCTACATCAGAAGAGTGGCCGAGAATTTCAATCTCATACTCCTCGCCTTCTCCTTCTTTGGATGGTTGCACGACCTTTGGAGAAGTTCTAGGACCGCCCGAGGTTTCCGAGAGGGGCAGACAACAAGATAGCATCGACCGAACTTACAAACTGATCGTGAGGCTGTTTTGATGATTCGCCAGGCCTGGAAATGAAAGGCTCTGGTAGCACTTTAGCAGTTGTAGTCACATCAGCATCGACGGCCTCCTGTTCCCTCTCAATTTGAATGATCTCACTACCCTCTATCAAAACCTTCTTCGACTCTTTGTTAAGACAAGCATCCTCCAATTTTGCTCGGTGTATACATCCCTGTTCTCTCGGAAATGGGCCAGAACTTCCTCCTAAACCACAACAAGAGTACACAGGAATTTAGGGCCCAGATAACCGAGGTTCCTCTGATGTAGCAAGGAGTTAACATAGAAATTCAGGATGGTGTCATCCATCTTCTTCATTTTCCTTTTGCAAGCATTCTGCAACTCCAAGTAGTCCGCTATCACGATGGCTTTCTCAACTTCGACCTGGGTCTTCTTAGTGTTAAGCTACGCAACTCTATCCTAGAGTGAAGCAATCAGTTGGAACTGATCACAAATGGCCTTGTATGGGATTCCATCATTCCCGCATTATCAGCAAGTGCCTTTTTATAGGTTTCGATGACTTCATTATGACTAGTGATAGTTTTCTTCTAAGCTTCGATGATCTCATCACGGGCTTCAATCTCCTCTTTCAGCTTAACCTCATCCGTGTGGGTCTTCTTGTTTTCATCATGAAACATGATTTCTATTTTTATGTGGGCCTCTTTAAGTTCCTTCAACAAGCTGGCGTTGCTCTTACTCTCTCGGAGTGCAGCGTCCCTATCCTTTGTCAACTGCTCGATTCTGGCGTCATGTTCAGTTAACGTCCTCTCATAATCGTCCTTTTCTGATTCAAAGTAGAGGATCTCTTGGTAGTTGTTACGATTGGTGTCTGCCAGTTGCTTGCATAACTTCTCCCATCCTTCAACTTGATCCAAATCGCTTTGAATCGCCTTTAGATGGGGCATATAAGCATCTTTACGGATTTGGCGCAGCTCGCGATCAAATTTAGCTCCCTTTAGAAACCATCCAGGGAGCGCAGCTTCGAGTTTAGGGGAACCGGATGGGAGAATGTAAGTCGGCCTCCTGCGGGGGCGTAAAGAATCAGAAACAGGCACTACGTAGTTGATGGGGCCTAGGATGAAGGTGAAACTTGAACGGTGGAAGCCTGAACTTCAATTCCAACAGAGACCGGAGCCAAGGCAAATGCTTGGTGCTCGGAGGAATGAAAACCGCAATGTACCTTCGACTTCTTGGATGGCTCTTCTCGATCGTCAGTAGTCTTTCTCTTGTCATAACCACTCTTGTAAAACCTGTCCCGTTCTCTATCATCTCGATGATGTACTTCGACTTCCAAATCTTTCCTCCTTCTCCACTCTTCCTCGGTTTCATAGGGCTGATGGGGGCTTGAAGTCCGTCTTGACCAGCAATGTGAATTAGTAAATTGTTCAAGGTCCTTGTAAAGTCCATGGCCTCACATAGTACCTAATATAAAATAATAATAAAGAGCTTTAGCGATAGGAAATAAACCTAAATAATGCAAAATGTGTAACATGTCATAGGCGACCTAAAACGACGTCATAAATCAGGTCGGGAAGTCACCACGGTAGGAATCGAGTTAACCCTAGACATAGCATGACCGGGGCGAGGAGACAATCCTTTGAACTCAAAATTTCCCCCCATGAGTTTATAGATACCTACATAAACGTTGCTCAAATCCCCAAAGTCAATACCGGTTTCCTTAAGCGGGGAATCATGAAGTCGCTTGGTTGCTGAGGGAGCATCTTTCACACGAATCTCTTGAGGAGGCAAACCCAGGAGAACGGGACTCATTCCAGGAGTTTCATTACACGATTCAAAGTTTCCACCATCGAAACTTGCATCGAATTCATCATCATTAGAGAAGGAATCATAACTAATGTTGCTCTCAATTTCACCCTCCTCCTTTTCCATTGTCAACGTACCCTTGCCCTCATGCTGCTTGAATTCTTCTTCCTCCTCCTTCGGAATCGGGGCATCCTAGGTGAGCAGCTGGCTTCAGTCGTAACACCTCTTCCTTCATGAATTTCTTCGGTTGACCCACTAGACGAATGTTCTCATTTTGGGAGATCACCCTCTTCGGAGTCGTGTGATGAAGAAGTGGAACATGTTCGAATTTTGGAACGGGAAGGAGACAGAACTTCAACGGCTACGGTAGATCACCCAAGATGCAACAACCCACACTGAAGCAAATTCTCATCCGTTAAGAGAAACCTGACCGATCTCTCTTTGGTGTCTACGGCCTTCAGAGTATGGAAAATTGGATCAAGTGATGGATCTTTGTTTGGTCTCAGAATAACTGCAAGAAGTATTCAATCTATCAAAAATCTCATAGCAATGTATTAAATCTCAATGAGTAAAAGAGAAGACTTACCCCCCATCGTCCAAAGATGATTAAATCCCTTAGGACACCTAACGAAAAATATTGGGTAATGAATTGGGACAGGTTACATTGAAGCTGCAGCATAATCTTGCGGTTTTTTTGAGCCTCGATAACTACGAGGGACGGACATTCACCTCTCTTCTTAAATGAGAGAAAATATCTCAGCTCATCAAAACTTGAGGCACGATTAAATGTCCGTATAAACAAGACGTGAAGGCAAGTCAAGATCGCGTATCCATTCGGGTGAATCTGAAATAGAGAAATTCCCAAGTTCAGAAGAGTTTTTCTCAAGAAGTGATTGAAGGGTGGCACTGCTCCATTCAAGCATATATACCGGTGGCAAGCGGTGTACCTCGAAGGCGGCATATGTACAAACTCATTCTTCGATGGAAGGCATACGTCATTGTCCGGAATGCCATGTTGTAAACAAATATTATGCAGAACCTTAGCAGAGATTACAGAGGAAGCTCTCTCTGGAGGATTTAGTAGAACTATAAAATTTGGAGGAGTCCAGTCTATAACTGGACCAACCAAAACAAATTGACCGTATTCAGCTGGCGGTAGTGAAGAAGTAGGCGCTACTGAAATCGTTTATGAAGGCGCAACTGATGATGATTCAGCTTCTGAGAGTGTCGGACTTCCCCTACTGGGTTTACAATGGGATGACAGGTGCTTCATTCTGTACAACAGAACTTGTACCTAACACGGTCAGGTAACTCTATTTTTAACAAAAAGTCCCCCTACGCTTAACACTTGAACTCCGAAAAAATATTGATTTATGCCGACACATCGGGTTCCAAGTGTTTATTGGGGCAAGTGCTGTGTGTTATCTATGTGGGATGGGCTCATAGTCCTGAACACTACAAACGCTCTATCCTACGTAGATAGTTCACTCGTAGTGAAGAATGAAAAGATCTTTTCGTATCATTCATTAAAGTTATTTCTCCTACACTTACCTGTTATCGACCAACGATCGATAACGGATCCATTGTCCGAAGCGACACGGGAAGCTCTTCCCATTCCAGGTACACCGATTGTGCAATGACAAGACTAATTCGAAGTGAGCAACTATAGATTGATGGGTCCGAATTGAGTAGAGAATTCTGGGCATAAGTCGATTTTAGCTCTCTGGAAGGTGATAACAGCATAAGCTGCACACAAGATGCTACCCTAAGCTATTATCACATCCTAAAAAACCAAAATCAATTCGCAAGACATCGTGCTGGATTAACGATGTAATTCGGTGCAAGTTAATTCTGATTCTGTGGAAAAAGATAGCAAAACATGTCAAGCGCCGAGGCAAACCTCGGATTTCATTTCGTGAAGAACTCAAAACTCGATTTACTATCTTCTTCCAAAATCGTAATCAACTCGAATTCTCCGTTACATCCATTACCAATACAACCTCATCACCAAATCGCTATAACAAACTAAAAATCCATACCACCCACCTTAAGTCAAAAATCAAAAGGTGAATATGGTCAAACTCTAAGTCAGTGACATCCAAGGTGGATAGGTTGACGGTGATCCAAGTGGGTAAGGTCGGCGGTGATCCAAATTAATGAAGTTTCAGGAGCTAGGGGCAAGGTCAAAGCAGTGGCAAAGTCCAGTAGGGTTGATGGCAATAAGCTCCGGCGACAAAGATCAGCGGCAGCGATGGCAGAAGCGAATTTAGGGTTTGAATACTTTGGTTCGGGTAGCACAATTGGTAGCTCGGTTCGTAAATGAAAATAAGATAGAGAAGGATCGGCTAGAATAAGGAGTTAAATAAAAGATTGAACGAAAAATTGATAAGTCCTTGAACTGCTAGCGATCCATAGACTATGGATCTCTTATGATCCATCAAATTGCAACCAGTCTCCTCCAAACTTGCTAAGCATGATCCACATGTTATTTGCAAGCATCGTGAAAGTTGTGGGACATAAATTGATTTATTATTATAAGCAATGACAATTCACATTGGAACTCAACAGACAACTGAATAACCAAAGCCAAATTCGCATGATGGCCTCAATACCGTCTTTTGAACCTCACTAAACAAAAACTCAATGGTAGTTACTTCTAGAGCATGCCTAGTTTCCAATGAAAGCATACTCTGAGGGGCAAATGTTATCCGATTTTTTAACCCAATATAATCCAGTGGAAGTTAGAATATCTGCGTCAAGTCGAAATGACTCAAGAATCAATCAGAAAAATCAAAAGAAGAAACTAAGAAGGACTCAAGAGAAAAAGAGCAAAATTAGCCTAAGGCGATGGATCGCTAGCGATCCATAAATATTGCTCATGCATCGTCTATCCTTCTTGCATCATGAAGCATTATCTTTGCTAGGGACACCTGCTAAGTTTCACGATATTCCAAGCAAGCTAGATTGAGAAGTGGGAATTCGTCTGATTCTAGTAATAGTTCAATGCAACATGTACATGACATCATCAAACAAGGCATCTAGTCATGAAATTGCACAAAGGGCATCTACAAAAGGCATGGAGCATGGTACATTTAAAGTGAACCAAAAATAAGATAACTGCATGGATCGCTAGCGATCCATGCCCTATGGATTACTAGCGATCCATTGTATTAGCTCAGCTCGCTATGAAATTTCCTAGGCGCATTTTCAAATGCAAGCTTATGGCAAGGTGGCCTAGCCCGATAGCTCTCCAATCTCTATAAATACTCATCCATCTACAACATAAAGAGCATCTTCTGGACTGGCTGCTGAAACTCTACAGAAGCTATTCTTCACTCTTCTCCTCCCACACAACGGTCATCTAAAGGGTTCACTGTGATTCTCCTGTGAACTCTAAAAATGGTGACTTGATCTAACTTAGAAGATCCAGTCAAATTGTAATCAGATTCAACTTGTAACAGTAGTTGGTCAATAAAAAAAAGTTATAAAGTGGATGTAAGCTTCATTAACAGCCTAACCACTATAAAAATCTCTTGTCTCTTTACCTTATTTGCAAGTTATTATTGCTTATTTCTATTTTGTTTGCCCTATTAAACAGGGCTGGTGCTTTCGCACTTAATCTAGAGTGTTGATCCATTTTCTAGGTTAACACTTCCTATTTATGATGTTCCTATATGAGTTTTGTTTGTTACCAAGGCTTCACATTCCTTCATGTCTTATGACTTGGTAGATAGACTGAGATTGAAACTCGAAATTATTAACCGACCTTTGATTACAATAAACCCTATTGGAGGTTCTACTAGTCTATGTACGGTTTGTCACGGTTTGGTCTTATCGAGTCATGGATGTACTTTTGATAGTGATTGCTTTGTTTTGGGTATCGTTGGGTTTGGTATTATATTAGGGATGGACAGGCTTCATAGATATGGGATGATGGTGGATTGTGAGAGGTCATTGGTGACTGGTTGATGATTTTTGATGTGAATAAAAACTATGATTTTATTTTCATGCAAGCGCACGGCGTCTGTTGTAGTGTTGTTCGATACAGTTTGAATCCATAGGGAGTTATTAGTTACTAATGTTTATCTAATTTCTAGGCATGTTAGACAATTTGAGAAGTTAAATCTGCTAAATTTCAAATAAGAAATTGCAAGAAAAGAAAGGAAAACGCTCTAACAAAAATAAGAAAACAAGGAAATATAAATAAGAACTTACCTTAATTTAATAGATCGTGGAAAAGATTAAATCTATTGATCTCTTGGCAAATCAATAGATCTCAAATAGAATAAAAACTATAAAGGAACTAAACAAAAATTGAAAGAGAATAAAATAGAATAAGAACAAGTAACAAGTAAGTTTTGATTAATTTATTTGTTAAATAAAAAAGTTCAAAGAGATTACAAGAGTTGGAAGTCCTAAATACAAAACCCAATAAATAGATTTGAAAGTAATTGCCAAGACGATCTAAAATATTTCTAGGTGGAGGTAATTATAGAGATCTCTACATCCAAATCTAAAAACATGAATATTCTAGAACTTTTTGACTTGTCCATCTCTTGAAACTTCTGTACTGTGTGCATTCCATATTATTTTAGAAACCTCATTCTCCAACATGCTCCAGAAGCCTCTTGATGTGGTGTGTTCTAGAAGTGTCTTTCTAGGAGATCTGAATGGCTAAAAAAAGTGTGCTACGTAGGATTTGAACCAACGACCTCCTAATAAATGCAGATCCTCAAACCAGTTGAGCTATAATAGTTTTTGCGCACAAAAAACATTTTTTTATTATCACAGAGTCTTGAAGTTAAACCATTGTTTTTTGAACCATCTCTCCGATAATTTCTTCAATTTACAACAATTAAGAACCTGCAATAAAACACAACAAAAGGACCAAGTAATACTGCCTTATGGATATTTAAATGCGTAACTATGTAGTTTAAAATATTCAATATTTGATATTCGTCAAATACCCCCACACTAGAACCTTTATTCGTCCTCGAATAAAATCTAAGTAAATTTATTAGCCACATTTTCGTAAGGAAACATGATTGCATTTAGCGTATGCAACAAGCCTTTAAACCCCTCGGTGTTCCTAGTAGGACGAGTTGTGTCTCGTAAGGCTTTTCAGCAGATACGACCCACAAAATCCAAACGCTGGATGTTCTGATTCTAATGCAGCAATATGAACGCAAAAGGTTATGAAAAATGACAAATCGATTTATTTTTGAATAATCACAACATTGCAGTGTACACATGTTTTCACAAAATCCAAACGCTGGATGTTCTGATGCTAATGCAGCAATATGAACGCAAAAGGTTATGAAAAATGACAAATCGATTTATTTTTGTATAATCACAACATTGCAGTGTACACATGTTTTTTGACAAAATCTACAAATCTAAGTTCATCACCTAGTCAGAAACCTTAACAAAAATTAAGTTCTCATCACACTCGACTCTAGCTTGCTAGTCATTTCAATTGAAAACATAGTGCAACTATGAAATTAGTTTTTGATTTGATTGTTAAAGTTTACAAAGTGATATTTATATTTCCACTTGTATAACAACTTCAAATCAATAAAACCGCAGAGAATGCCTTAAATTCAATCACATACCCTTTTTATATTTCTTTATTATTGTTGTTATTGTTGTTATTATTATTATTTTATATACATATACCTAACCCATGGACCAAGATATACCACCCATACACTGCCTTTCGGGCTTACATGAGAATGGAATAGAGCTTGACGGATTGTGCAAACCGACTTTGAAAATGTCAGTATAGGTCGGTGATCCTTAGGTGTCCAACTCATAAAGTGAGACCAAGGTATACCAACCATGCACTGCCTTTCGGGCTTACGTGAGTGTGGGACAGAGCTTGGTGGATGTGTACACCAACACTGGATGTACTAGCAACGTCGGATACCCTTGGTTTTTATTTTTTTATTTTTTTAAGAGAGAGAGTAATGCAAAATCATCTTAGCACCTCTTGATTATAAAGATTAAGAAATCGTTAACACATGCACTTTAAACATTCCATTTATAAAGGGGGACAACAAATTCCAACAGTCTTCATTTGTCGGGTCTATTCAAAATAAACTAACTTGAAAAAATTTTGCTTTTTTAAAAAATGTTATGTCCTAAATGCATATGTCTTAAAGAAATGCGAACCTACATGCAAAATGAATGCAATTTAGAAAAAATAAATGCAAAATTAAAAAAACGCAAAATTTTTGGAAGAATATGTGCAAATTTGAAAAAAATGAATGCAACATGATTCTTCCCCCCACACTTAGATTTAACAATGTCCTCACTATTCAGAACGTTTTTTCTAAACTTGAACGACGGTACCCACAAATGGATGCAATGTAAAATGATTTGTAAAATAAAATGTATAATATGTAGAAATGGATTATATATGAAATAATACATGTGTTTACGATGCAGAAATTTCCATCATATTATTTATTTGCACTTGGTTTTAATGTTATGTTTCCCCGTCACACCACGCTTTGGTATGTTTCTTTATAAGCAAATTCGTTTTACCAACAATTCATTTTTATACCTAGATTTATAATCGATTAAGTTGATATCTAGGTATCTTGAAAGTAGAAAATTTTCCACCTAAGCTTTGTGCACAATGTGACTCATGTACTCAACAAATTTATCTGTGTAGTCCTTCAAAAATAGATGATCATGCATAAGTATAGTTGAAATAGTGTAGGCACTGTGTTGATTGTCTACTAACAATTTATATGGCTTAGGTTTTTTGTTTTCAAGAGGTGATTCAAGATTATGTTCAATATCAAGTGTCTTGTTTGTTGGCATTTCAACATTCTCATTAAGTTCTAGATCAAGCTTAGGTTCACCTTTACCACTAGTTTCATTAATTAAACTTCCAACATTAAAAGCCTTAAATTCAAAGTGGTAATTTAAATTTAACTCATCTTTACATGACAATTCATTCTCAAACAGTCTAAAAAATTCGCGATCACTACATTCATCTTCTTAAACTGAATCAGTAATAACTTTAAAATTTTTGAAATTTTTAACCTCAAAAATCATTGTTTATATCTTGTTCGTGTCAGGCAAAGGAAGATCGAAATTCAAACCTAAATCATTTTCTTTAAAAGAATTGAAATTCTAATTAGTCTGTGAATGTTGAACTATTCCATTAAGGTTATCATCTTCATCTTCAGAAGTAGTTATTTGGATTATCATTTGATCCGTTACATGTTTTGATTTTTTTTGCATCGTATTGTTTCAAGAGACTTTCAACTAATTTGACAATTTTCGTATATTTTTCTTGGGAAGAGCTAGTTTCAAAACTATAGTCGAAATCATTTTTGTGATCAAAATTATTTTCATTTTGATTTTCATGTGTATAATTTTCTTGATATGAGCTATTTTCAAAATTATAAACCTAGTCAATTTCAACATCAAAATTATTTCCAAACTTATTTTCGTTTTCAAGAAAAATATGTCGGTTTGGAGAAACATTTTGACAATGGAAATTCCGTTGAAAACTATTTTGACATTGAGAGTCGGATTCATAACCAAAATCATTAAAGTTGGATGAAATTATAATTTTGGTTATTTTCAAAATCATGACTTGAATTATTTTGAAAATATTGTTTACAGTGGGAATCATTTTCAAAATTACTTTTGTTGCTGTATTGATTTTGAGAAAATTTATTTTCTGATTCGTTGGATATTCTAGTTTTCTTTCTTTTCTCAAAAAATTTGTGACAAGTTTTGACCAAGAGTTCTATATAACTTTTTTCATCATACTTCAAATCTTCTAGTAGAAAATTTTCTGACGGCTTTATATAAAAACCATTATTATTATCCAAATCATTCCACCTATCAAAATTATTTCTATATTGATTTTCATTTACATTTTCATAAAAATCATATTGATAATGAAAATCGTTTTGAAAACAAAAATTATTATTTTGGTAATGAAAATAATTTCGAGGCTGGGAATCAGGTCCGTAACCAAAATTGTTAAAACTATAAGAAAAATTATAATTTTGGTTATTTTCAAAATTTTGATTTGGATTATTATGAAAATTTTGCGTGCTTTGAAAACTATTTGTGCTATAACCAAAGTCTCTTCCACTATCAAAATTATTTTCAAAGAGATTTTCATACCTGTATTGTTTTTGGGAAAATTACTTTCGGACTTAAAATTACTTTGATGTGGATTTGGTGCATAATAAAGATTATTAAAATTTGGATTAAATCGGTAATTTCGATTATTTTTCAAATTTTGACTTTGACTATTATTGTAATAAAGTAACTCTCTTAAAGTTTTTTTCTTTTTTGGATAATCATTCGATGAAAATTCCATACACTGATTTCCAAACATATTTTAATGCTTTAAACGACAATGTAACACGAACATAGAAAATAAATATAATCGGAATAAAAGTAAACACTTACAGAGTTAGTCTGTTATTCCAATTTGCCTTGACTGTTCGATCGTGAATTTTGTTGACGCTGCTCTCAATTCTAGTGCTTGTGGTGGTCTTCAATATTCGTCCTCCTTCCTTTCTTTCTTTCTTGTTTTTTTGTAAACAAAATATGTAAATTAAAAAATAGTAATAGTAATGCTTTTTTGATAGAAACTACGTAAATTGGAAAAAAAATTTAGGGTTGCTGGGTTTGTTGGCGTTAACTGAAATGCAGTCGGTGGTGGCGGGAGGTGATTGGAAGTGGCCAGTGGTGGTTGAAAGGGATGGAACAGAGAGAAAGAAAGAAGTGGAAAAAAATGCAATTTTTTGGAGTGTAAATAGGAAAAAACTGATTTTCTTTATATATAAAATATGTAAATCGAAAAGTAAAAAATAAAAGTTGTTTGCCTTTTCTTTTTTGTTTTGTTTTATTTAAACTATGCAAGCACGAAAAGAAAAAAACTCTTTTTTGTCTAAAAAAAGTAAACTAAAGAAAGGAAGAACAAAAACCTACAAATTTGAATTAAATAAGAAAACAAAGCAAAACAAGAAACCAAATTAAAGAAAAAAAACTCTTTTTTTGTTGAAAAAGAAAATCAAAAGAACAAACTTACATGAATCGAATATTAAAACAATAGAAATTAATTAACTCCCCAGCAACGGCGCCAAAAACTTGATCGATGATTTTTGATGGGAACAAAAACCATGATTTTATTTTACGGCAAGCGCACGTCGTCTATTGTAATGTTGTGCGAATACGGGTCGAATCCACAGGGAGTTATTAATTACTAATGCTTATCTAACTTCCAAGTGAGTTAGATGATCTAAGAAGTTGAATCTGCTAAATTTCAAACAGGAAATTGCAAGAAAGGAAAGGAAAACGCTCTAACAAAAATAAGAAAACAAGGAAATATAAATAAGAACTTACCTTAATTTAATAGATCGTGTAGAGAATTTGAAAAGATGAAATCTATTGGTCTCTGGGCAAATCAATAGATCTCAAATAGAATAAAAACTATGAAGCAGAAACTAAACATAAATTGAAAGAGAATAAAATAGAATAAGAACAAGTAATAAGTAAGTTTTGATTAATTTATTAATTAAATAGAAAAGTTCAAAGAGATTACAAGAGTTGGAAGTCCTATATACAAAACCCTAGAAATAAAATTGAAAGTAATTACCTAGATGATCTAAAATATTTCTAGGTGGAGGTATTTATAGATATCTCTACATCCAAATCTAAAAACATGAATGTTCTAGAACTTTTTGACTTGGTCCATCTCTAGAAACTTCTGTAGCGTGTGCGTTTCATATTATTTTAGAAACCTCTTTCTCTAACATGCTCCAAAAGCCTCTTGATTTGGTGTGTTCCAGAAGTGTCTTTCTAGGAGATGTGAATGGCTAAAAAAATATGTGCTATGTGGGATTTGAACTAATTACCTCCTAATAAATACAAATCTTCAAACCAGTTGAGCTACAATAGTTTTTGTGAAAAAAAAACATTTTTTTATCACAAAGTCTTGAAGTTAAACCAATGTTTTTGAACCATCTCTCCAATAATTTCTTCATTTTCTAACAATCAAGAACCTGCAATAAAACACAACAAAATGACCAAGTAATACTGCCTTATGGATATTAAAATGTGTAACTATGTAGTTTAAAATATTCAATATTTGATATTCATCAATGACAATAGGGATAGATGATGGACGGAAGGTAGTATTAAGCTACCCACTGTATGATGACATGATGATCGGTTTTCTATGTTCACTCGATATCACACTGGTCGAGTTACCATTAGTACCTATTGCTACGGAGTAGCTGGATGTATTTAAGGTGGTGACCGAACTCTACAACACAGAGAGATTGAGTTTCGTATTGATTTAGTTAAAGATGCCAGACCGTAGTGATGCCTTTGAAGAGTATGGCAACTAGAGAGCAGCAGGAGCTTGAGGTGCAAGTGAATGACCTATTGTAATGAGGGTTCATTTGCAGGAGTATTTCTAAGTGGGGAGAGCTTGTAGTATTCGCTACGAAGGCGGATGGTTCCCTTATATTGTGTGTTGATTTCCATGAGTTGAATAAACTGATGAGGAAGAACAAGTACTCACTCCCACGTATTGATGACTTATTCAATCAGCTTCATGGTGCCGGAGTACTTTTTCAGTTCGATCTTGTGATGGGATTTAACCAACTGAGAGCAGCAAAATAGAGTGTGTTGATTACTGTGTTTCATATGCCATTAGGTTTCTATGAGTAGTTGGTTATGCCATTCGAACTAACTAATGCCCGACATACGTCATCGATCTCATAAACCATGTTTTCGGGGATCGACTAAAAATGTTTATTCTTGTGTTCATCGTTGATATTCTCATTTACTTATGAATGGAGAAGGAACGCAAGATGCATTTAAGAATCGTGCTTAAGGTCTTGAGAGAGCACCGACTTAAAGCAAAGTTTTGTAGTGTCACTTCTGGAGGAAAGAAGTGAGATTCTTGGGTCACGTTGTTTCTGAGCAGGGCATTACCGTGGATCCTACAAAGTTGCGGTAGTTCAAGATTGGACTAGACCCAAAAACGCTACGGATGTGAGAATTTTCTTGGGGTTAGTTGGATATTATAGACGATTCATCCAGGACTTCTCCAAAGTAGCTGCATCGTTGACTCGGTTGACGAAAAAGAATTAGACTTTTACTTGGGATGCGAGATATGGGCATGCATTCATGAGTCTAAAAGAGAAGTTGACGAGTATGCCAGTATTGAACATTTCAAGTGGATATGAAGAGATAATGATATACACTAATGCTTATGGTACCAGATTGGGCGCGGTATTGATGTAGAAGGGCAAAGTTGTTGCATATGCTAGTCGACAATTGAAGCCACATGAGAAGAAATACCCGACCCATCATTTAGAGTTAGTAGTGATTATGTTTGCCCTGATGATATGGAGGCACTATCTTTTAGGAGAGAGGTTCGAGCTGCTCACCGACCATAAATAATTGAAGTACCTCTTTTCATAGAAGGATCTTAACCTTCGTCAACAGTGATGGTTAGAATTCCTAACCTCCTATGACTTTGATATTGCATATACACCAACGAAAGGGAATGCAGTTACTTATGCATTGACTAGGAGACATGCTAGCTTGGGAGATATAGTCGTAGAGTGTATGTAGTTAGAATATATTGCTTGTTCTAATTTTCGACCGAGATGAAAACTGGAGTCAAAGATATTGGTGAGCTTGACTATTAGACCTACTCTGATTGAGCGGATCGGTACTAGTCAGAGGCGCGGTACCAGATTTACTGAAATTATTTCTTAAATTGAAGCTGGGGTAGAGTCTGAAGAGATGAGATAGTACAGATTTAACTGAGATAGTTGGCTCCATAGAGGCGGGAGATTGTTTCTTCCTGATGTTGATGGGTTGAGGGATGAGATGCTACGAGAGTGCCATCATTCGAGGTTGACTGTCCATCCTGGCGGTAATAAGATATACCATGATATGAAGCAGACCTATTATTAGGAAGAGACGAAGAAAGACGTTTGGACATTCATCTGAAAATGCATGAACTGCTAGTTGGTTAAGGAAGAAAAAGAATCCCAGTAGTATGATGCAATCGCTAAAAGTTCCCAAATGGAAGTGGGAACAAGCATCAATGGACTGGCAAGGACTTAAGAAGGGTATGATAGCATTTGGGTCATAGTTGATTGATTGACGAAGAGTGCCAAATATATACCTATCAAGTCAAGTAGAACAGCAGTTAAACTGGCCGAATTATATGTGAAATGGATAGTACGATTCCATGGTGTGTCGAAGAATATTATGAGTGACTGAAACCCATTGTTCACTAGTGGGTTTTGGAAGAGCTTACGAGATGCTTTGCGGACAAAGCTGCATCTAAGTATAGCTTATCACCCTTAAACCGATGGCCAAACCGATAGAATGAATCATATCTTAGAGATCTCTCATGTGCTTGTATACTGGACTTTGGAGGCTCATGGGATGATCACTTACAACTCCTTGAATTTGCATACAACAATAGTTATCAGTCCAGCATTGATGTGGTACCATTTGAAGCATTATATAGCCGACCATGTAATGCTCCTTCGTGTTGTGGGAAGCGGGCGGGAAATTGATACTTGGACCAGATATGATTAGAGAAACCTCAGAGAAGATCGAGATCATTCGACAATGGATGAAAGGTTCTTAAGATAGAAAAAGAGCTTTGTTGAAAAAAGACAGAGATCTAGAGTTCTCTATCGACGATATGGTATTTGTCAAGATCTCTCTATTAAAGAATGTAATTCAGTTCGATGATAAAGGAAAGTTAGCACCGAGATTCATTGGTCCTTTTCCTATACTAGAGAGGATTGGGAACCTTGCTTATAGAGTCAACTTGCCTCAAAGAATGGCAGAAGTGCATACTGTATTCGACGTTTCTCACTTGCTTAGTTTTGTTTAGAATTTTTAGGGCGAAATTCCTAAAGTAGGGAAGAATGTAACGACCTGTATTCTACATATCGGAGGACCGTAGAATATTAATATTATTTTTATTTTAGGGTCATATGATTCTATAACTTTAGGAAATGACTACTAGAGACATATTCCATCCTTAGAATTTTATCAGACAATTTTGAACCTAAAAATCTTGTGTGGCCTATAACTTTTGATAGGTGCCAGGTAGGGTCTAAAACCACTTCCATTAGATCGGGTGATGGTTTTTGTAAAGTAATCATAATAAAGAAATGGACTTACCGTTAAGGAGTTATGGCTATTTGAAGTTTCACTTGATTTTTGAATAGCTTAATGGGTAATTAGTAAGTTAATGGTTAGGCCTAAAGCTCATTACGAGATTAGCATGATGATGGGGCTAATGGGACTTCTCTTCATCATTTCACACTTCCTAAAAATAAAAATAAACCACTATTAACATTCTTTAGCCGAAAAAGTTACCCTAAACCCTAGTTTAATTAGACAAATCCTATCACTAGAAGAAGATTAGCGCAATTAGCACTTAGATTTGAAGATTTGCTATTGGAGATCACTTGGAGTTGTTGTTCATCATGGGATTTGTGCACCTTTGGACTTGCTTTCAATTGCTTATATTTTAGGTGAGTGGTTTTAAGCCTCTACTTGCTAGTTAGCCACTACATGATGTTTAATGATGTTTTTAAACGATTTTTGAACTTTAAAATATGTTTAAACCCTCTATAATCGCATATGTAAATTTCAAATAATTTGAAAAAGATTTGTAAAATTCGTGTTCTTATAGATCTCCCTTATTCTTATGGTCATGCCTTTAGATTTAAGCTTCAATTTGATATATATGGATGTATGCTTATTAGGATATATCGTGTATGATGCTTGTTTGCATGTATGATGTTTGTATGGTTGAAAATTATGGCATAATGGTAATTTAGTTTTAAGAATGAGTTATGGATCATTGTTGATGAATCGTTGATGACCCATAAAGGTCACACTGTCCAAATAGCATGTGATCTATAGGGTAGGTCAAAGAGGACCCCCTAAGGCTACATTTTAAGTTTCAAGTCGTTTGGAGTTCGTTTGCGCAAGTTATGGATGATTGAAGATGGATCGGTTGTGATTTGGGGATTATGGATCGGTGGAAGAGTTATTCAAGGCATGTTCACGTCATGGGATTGATTGCTCGAGTCTTGAAAGGATTTTCTTTGGGCCATGAGTGAAGATGGATGGATCGTGTGATGGAGGTGAGAAAATCCTAATTGATGGATTAGTAGTGTGCTTGCTTCGAGTTTTGGGATGTTCGCTTCGAGTCACGAGAGCTTACTTGGTGAATAAGCCGACGAAATAAAAAAGGAGGAAATTTGGTTAAGGTGTGGATCAGTAGCGATCTATAGGGTACTGATCGGTGATGATGATAGTTCAGTGGAGGAAAGTTTTACGTGGAAGAGCATGGCGTGTTGTGTTGAAGTGTGGGATCGGTGGTGAGATGGATCAGGGATGATGGATTGAGGTCTCTTGGATTGGTGGTGATTGAAGATAGGGTTGCTTTGGGTTCTTTCGATGCTTACTTTGAGACGTGGTGGTGTTTGCTTTGAGCCTTGGGTGTGTTCACTCCGAGCTCATGCTAACCCTAACACTTAGCCAAATATGGACAAGTGTCGGTCGGTACCGAACCATAGGGTTCGAAGGCAATTTCGAAGACGATGATGTGTGATTCGACATTGACGATCCCATGATGGAAGTGACGGGTTTGATGATGGATAGCTGTACTTTGAGACGTAGAGTAGGTGACTATGGGTCAGATTGAAGGAACTGTTGGAGGAGGGTTATAGGACAAACAATGACATTCTATTACTAACGGTGGCTGTCGAGAATAGTTCCAACCGCAATGACTTTAGATAGGAGTTATAGAGATAGTTCCAGGATTAGATCTGCTAGGAATGATGCGTGCAAAGAGATTGTTGATACTTGAGGGTTTCCAAAGTACTCATAAGATGAGGTATATACTAGAGGCGTGATGGCTCCTTGATTTCAGATGAGTGGTTTGTTACCCTAGACTGACATGATTGTTAATCTAGTTCCTGGCCCACTAAGTGGTGTGGATTCGAGTACCATGAAACTGGGACATTGACTATCATGATGGGTGGTCAAGTACTCGAGCGTGATGGCTTACACGAGTTATCAATATCCAACGCACTGAGTGAGTGGATGTCAGGATGGTTTATGGATACTATGCTGTTGATCACCCCAGGGCTGCCACATGATGCAGATTTATTGATGTAGATACTTATACACCCCTTTGTACTTTGATGTATAGTACACCCATGATGACTATGATATAGATTTGCATATACCTTGTGTATGTGCTAACTCTGTGGATGCAAGGACATTTCAGGTATGATTTTCCATACTATTTGTCCTATTTTAGTAGTTTATTAGTATTTAGAGATTTTCTACTGCAAACATCAGACTGTTGTTTGACTCGCAGTTTTATGCTTTGCTTCCTATTACTCTAGGTACTCTTAAATAAGTAGATTAGAGATATCAGGTCTGGCGAACATATGGGGCTAGAAAGGAGATGAGCATAAGGCTATACTCTTGTATTACTACATTTTCTTATTATGATTTGTTATTCCGCTACACAGTGCAATGAAGCTTGCTAGTGGCTTTATTATTTAGAGACAGTGTATTTATGAGTTATTATTTGATGTGTAACTCTATCATTTATGATGTATATTGTATGGATTTGTGTGCTCTGATTTATGCGATTCATTCAAATATTACCGTCTTACCTGTTCTATAACGGAGATGTTTACTATTATATTTTATTCCATGCGCTATGAGATATATGATAGGTTATGTGATTGATTTTGCTTACTACAAAATTGACTATCGTCCTATATCGGTTGGGGCACCACTGTAGCATACTATACGGGTATATTGGGTGTTGGTAGTGTAGGGACGTTGTCACATTACATGAGGTCCTCCTATTATGGTATTAATTATAAGCCTCGCATCCTTCTCACAGTTAGCACTAGATTCTTCACCCCCATTTCTAGGTGGGATTTGCTTCAGGACCTGTTGTATGGGAGTCGAGGGAGCATTCAAATTCTTGATATACCGCTCCAAATTTTTCTTCCTGATGTGTTCTTCTATTATATCCTGTATATAACACCCCGCATTTTTGTATAATTAAATAATCAAATAACGATAAATAGTGAAAATAAACATTTCTAGAATTGTCAGAATATGGCCTCGAAACTTATACCATTGTGTTCGTGGCATTTTTGATCAATTTCCATATATAACTTGTCAAGATCCGAGTCAATATGAAGAAGTTACAAATAAAACAAGAAGGTGAATATATATATATATATATATGGGTCGACCCACAGCCCCCAAGGTCAATCCTAAGTAAGCAAAGGTCGACCCTAGGGTCGACCCGCATAGTATCTTGGACGATAATTCGTCCAGGTACCTGCCAAACTCCTTAAACTCAATTTTTGTGCAATCCGGAGCGTCGTTTTCTGGATCTGACGACTCATAGTGACCCTGTAATGTGGTGACTCCAGATTTAATCCAAAAATCCAACGGTTTGGGATCCCCAAACTCCACTATAAATAGGACCTTAGGCCTAGCTATTTTCTCACAATCAGATTTTCTCCCAATTGGGTTCATTGCCTAAGGCTGGACCCTAAAAAGAAAATATTTCTAGGGAGAAGATCTTCTCAATAAAAATATTAGACACCTTAGAAGAGGATCTAGGAAGACCATGGAGCCAAGCTAAGCACAAGCAGAGCTAAGGACGACATGTGAGTGATTTAATTATATATCATTTACGTTTATGATATATTATCGTTAGATTTCCGTTAAATAATTTTATTCAGTATTTATTTCAGTAATTAATTCTGTTAATTAGTTATGCTGAGATTGTAATTGTATAAGAGAGCTTATATGTAACTATTATTTATATGGGAAATAGTAATCAAATTGAATATGAATAATATTAGGCTTGATAGTTAGAGAATGGCATAAGACTAAAAATAAGAAATTTACAGTTATTTACACCTATTTTAAAAGTTGAAATTTAGCATGTAAATGTTAGCTTCTTTTTTTTCCTTTTTATGCGAATAAAATAGTAAGGAGAAGAATTCGCAAATACGAACCAAAATAAAGGAACACTAGATTTACAGAAATTAGATGAAAAATAAGAAAAGCTGAAATAAAAAGAGAAAAATAGAATTTTGTAGTAAATTATGCCAAATGGGGAAAAATAAATTAAAAGGGAAAATTTAATAACTTGATAGGGAAGTAAGTGATAGATTAATTGGTTGGTTTAGAAAAGAGAATACATTTCTATAGTTTAATATTTAAAAGATAACGATAAACGTAATTGCAAGAATAAAAAGAAAGAAAAAGGGAATTAGTGTAAAATAGAGAAATTACTGTATTTTGCACTATCCAATAAGTAAAGAAATAATAAAAGAAATATCTTGCAGTTACAGATTATTGTTTATAGCATTATTTAGTATTAAAACATGGAAATGGATTTTTAGCGTAATTTTTTTTTGTAACCAACCAAATAGAATAGAACTACTTTCTAGAATATAAGAAAATGAAGTGAAGAATTAAAGGAATTAAAGAAGGAATCAAGTTAATTATTAGACAAGAATAGAAGCTATAGACAGAAATGTAACTAAATCTACATTTACTGCGCAAATAATGTAATAAAAGTAAAGCAGCTATTATGGTAAGTAAATTTGTGACAGCCGGACATAGTCCCAAGCCAAGATTGTCATATAATAAGATAATTAAAGAGAATTCAATATCATAATAGAAGAAGACAAACTAGAATAGAAAAGAGACACTTTTAATTATATTTATAATGTATAGATTATAAAAGAAAACAAAAGTGACGATTACAAGTAAAATTATAGCATAGGTTATAATTAAGAAAAAATAATAGAAGAGGCTTATTTTAATAAACTTAAGACTTAAATTAAGTTAATATGCAAGATAATAGAAGTGGCCCATACCAACAGCATCCCCTTTCGGTTAGGAACTGATGCTCTCACAATAGTTAGGTGAGACTGGGACAAGATTATGCTAATTAGGGTAAATAAGTAGCTAACATAATAAGAAAAATAAACTAAACGCAAAATAAAAGATTAGACTTAGGGTCTAATAAAAGAGTGAGATGCGTTTGGAGCAGCCCAAAGGATGAAGAGCCTAAACGAAGTAGTTCATCACAGATTCCAGCACAGAAGAAGCATGTCCAACTTAGTTATTTTAGGCTAGAAGGAAGTACGAGACTTCAACGGGACATGAGGGTACACTAGGATGGCCCTCTAGTGTAGGCGTAGTGGTGCAGTCCTCCAGAGGTAAGTCTGTAGGTGTTCCATCAAAAGAATATGCCTTGAATGCTTTTTACATGGCAGGACCATTGTAGGCAGTCAAAAGGGGTTGATGTTTGGAGTAGGATATTCGTATGTCCCAGTACTTGCAAGTAAGATTTAGTGGGCAGGACCCAAAAGGATAGTCGCATGCGGATATCGGGCCAGCATTAAAACCAAGAGCGAGTTCGGGAAAGAATATAGTTAAACCAACAGGCCAATGACACTTTCACCATCGAGACATTGGATGAGGGGCGCCGCCAATTGGATGTTTAGACTGTTTGTAGTAGGGCACAGCCATTTAGCTCTTTAAAAGTCTTTCGATTAGTTGAGGGGTGGCTGCGTGGGGCCATAGCCACGATAAGAAAAGAGACAGACAAAATAGAATACCTGTATTGTATGCCTAACGAGGCAGTCCTTTACAGAAATAGACTATCTGTTGTTACCCGGTTGCTCGGCCCGGCTACTAGGGGCAACTGTTGAGTGCCGTTCGACCTAAATGCCGCTCGGCCTAAATGCCGCTTGGTCTGAATGCCGCTCGGCCTGAGTGTCGCTCGCCCTAAATGTCGCTCGTCCTAAGTCCATCGCTCAGCATTGTTAGTTGGAACTGCATCGTTCGGCATCCTTTATTCAACCAATGTCGCTCGACATAGGAGGGTTCGGCATCTATCATTCGGCATGACCTAGATTCGAGCCAACTACCCAAAGTTCACCATTCGATCAATTACCGCTCGGTGTAAAATTGTTCAACCTTAGAAGTGCATCCATCTCGGTTATCGCCGCCCGGCATCCATCGTTCGGCCAATGCCGTTCGGCAACCCTCTTTGACAACATCGTTTGGCAAAGTTACTCAGCAAGGTCGCTCGGCAACTACCGTTCGGCATCCCTAGCTCGGTGCATATTAAAGGAGTTAACGAGTGGTCAAGCCCACAACAAAGGGCGTTCGGCATCACTTTACTTCGAGTAACTTGATGATCGTTGCAGACAGTCCTCGACCGGCATCCCACGCTCGGCAACTGCCGTTCGGCGTCCCTAGCTCAGTGCGTAGAAGCCGCTCACTACGGGCCGAAGTACCTTGTTCCTGGGCCCACGAAGGAAGTCCGACCTATCTTCGCCTATAAATAGAAGGGCAGGGGCACAGTGAAAGGGACCCTTTTTTTCGAGAACTCCAGGGAGACTCTGCCATTTTGAAGACTCATCTATTTTCGATCCAAACTTGTAATCAAGTCATTATTGTACGGATTGTATCTGTATTCAAGTAATTGAGAAACCAATAAAGATTACATTCAAAGTGGACGTAGGCAATTATGCCGAACCACTATAAGTCTGGTGTTCCCGCTTCTGTAGTTAATTTTGCATACATTCCTCTGTTTTAATTTTCTATCTTCACTAATCTCTCTACAAAAATCTTTCCTTGGGTGTTAGTGACCAACTTTGGTGCTAACATTTTGTTGCTTTCACTGGGAAATCATTCTCAGGCCGTTAGGATCTACTTTGTAGCTACTGGATTGAAGAAATCCCCCGAAGGAGATCCAAGTCATTCACAGGAAATCCGTTGATTCTACTCAGAGTTTCTACTGATAACTCTACAATGGGAAGACCATGAACTAGATCAGCCTCTCACAACGTGGATGTCAACGAGACTGCCAGTGTCCAGCAAATAAGACCCAGCAATCAACAAGCTAATCTTGGCGTGGGGACATGGCCACCCAAAACCAAATGGAAGCTGTCACCAGGACAGAGTTCAACGAGCTGAAGAGAGAACTCATGGAAAGCGGGAGACAACTTAGCAAACAGGTCCAAGCAAAAGCCAACCTTATGACTCAGCTTACTCAACAACAACATCAGAATGCTGGAGGAAGCCCCGCTCCTTACTCCTTATCCGACAACTCTTCTTCGTCTGATGAACCTCCCAGGCGTAGACGTCGTAGAATAGAAACAACACAGGCAGGTGCTGCTGGTCGATCAACCAGGGATGGTCCGGGTTCCTTACCGGGAGAAATGGCCCCTCACTTACACCAAGAAAATCACAGTCAAGCTGGAACGGGAAACTTAGGATCTGGAGTACGAGTGGAAGCTGGACAACCGGCACACCAAGGTCTTAATGATGCTGGTCTCCAGGATACACACTTGGTAGATCGCCAACGGAGGAGACACCGACTAGAACGGTCTCACAGGACAGACACCAACCTGCCATCTTCTATACAAACCCCAGACCTATCGGCTATGGTCAGACAGCTGATGAGAGAGAATCAAGGCTTATCAAATGATAATTGGGGGATATCCAAGAGTCATACTCCGTTCACAGATGTTATCTTACAGGCCGAGTACCCCAGGAAGTTTAACATGCCGACTATTCTGGCCTACGAAGGAAAGACTGATCCCCGATAGTATGTGATGAGATATGAATGGATGATGGACTCAGCTAGAGCGAACGATGCAACCAAGTGTAGATGTTTCCCAATAACTTTATCTGGAATCGCTACCATGTGGTTCACCCGACTTCCTCCGTGGACTATCTCCAACTTTGATGAGTTAGCGATGAAATTTGTGGAACAATTCAAGATTCATGCCACTCGTCCCAAGGACGTGATGTCCTTATCCAGTGTTATTCAGGCTCCATGGGAGTCATTGAAAGAGTACTTACAAAGATTCCATGTTGCCGCAACTGAAGTTAGCAACCCCAACGACTATGCTATTTTAATGGCCGTGATGCGAGGGGTAAATTCGGATTCAGAGTTTGGAGATTAGCTAGCGGGAAAGCCTCCGACTACACTTGAACGTTTTTATTCAAAGGCACACCAATTTATAAGAAGGGAGGAAGCTAGGTGGACGAGCTGAGACAATGCACCTATACCTGGCAAGGAGACAGTGTAGAGCAACATTGCTGTAAAAAAATCCGGTGACAACTCTGGAAAAGTACAAGTCAATGTCCAAAACAAGCTTGAACAATCTAAAGGATCTGGTGGGGGGAAATCCCGAAAAAAAAGGGAAGCCGGAAAGTGGAAACCAAGGATCCCAACTTACATTAAATACAATCCTATGAACGCATCTCTGGAGAATATTTACTTGTCGACTTGTAATACTTTCCAATATCGAAAGCCATGACCGCAAGAGTCCACCGAAGAGCAAAAAGCGGACTGGGAAATATTGCCACTTCCACGAGATTTACGGGCACAATAACGAGGAGTGTAGGCACCTCCATGATGCAATTGAAAAGCTGATTCGACAAAAGAAGTTGCAGGAGTTCGTTAAGAATCCGCAGGAAGGCGGACAGGGGGCATCCGACCCCAATCGCGGGCAGGCTCCGCATCGACCTAAGGAACCAGCTCAGACCGTAGGAAGACTAATCATAAATACGATAGTCGGAGGGCCTCACCCGGCAGACAAGAGTTGGCCAGAGATGGAGCGTTATGCTAGTTCCCTGAAGCACGCAAATTTCGAGTGTTATTCAAACACGGAAGACGGTACCCTGGCTAAGCAACAACGAATAATGACGGATGATATAGTGTTTAGAAGTAGAGATGTCGATCAGGTGGAAGCACCTACCATTGACCCGATGGTCATCTCAGCCACTATTGGACCAGCGTTTGTGAGAAGAATACTGATTGACTTTGGAAGTTCTGTTAATATCATCTTCAAAAAGGCATATGATCAGATGAAGATGGAGACAAAGGACTTAAAACCATCTAAAACTCGTATTCATGGCTTTAATGGTGCGGCTACCGATGCGGTGGGTTATGTTGAATTGCCGGTTGAACTTGGGGAAGGTGAACGTAGGAGGGTGCGGATCCTACCGTTCGTAGTTTTGGATGTCGATTCCCCGTATAATGTGTTTTTGGGCCGACCAGCCCTAGCAGAGTTTAGGGAAACTTTGGCCCCATGGTGTTTAACTCTGAAATTTCCGACAGAAAGTGGAGTTGGTGTAGTGCATGGCGATCAAGCGACTTGTCATGCATGTTATGTGGTTGAGCTGAGAGAGGCTCAACGGAGAGAGAAAGGAAAGGTTGTGGACAGCTCCGTCTGCATCCGAGTTGCAGAAGATTGACAAGTGGTGCCCGAGCCTTGGCTCGGGCAACATGATCGGATCTATAAGGACATAGATCCGAGAGATGACAATGAGAAACCCAAGGAGGCAAAAGCAGCACCGGTTGAACTGACGATCGACATTCCAGTCAGCTGTGATGATCCATCGCGGGTACCTAAGATTGGATCACAACTTGACCACTCGATGATCGAGGATCTTGCTGATTTCCTTCGGGCAAATCTAGATGTTTTCGCTTGGGCACATTCTGATATGTACGGAATTTCTCCCGCCATTGTGAGTCATATGCTGAACATAGACCCAAAATATGTGCCAATAAAGCAAAAAAAGGAGAGGGATGGACCCGGAGAGGTCCGCCGCTCTCAGAGAGGAGGTGGACAAGCTCAAAGCCAATGGGTTCGTCCACGACGCCCTCTACCCTGAATGGGTATCTAACCCCGTGCTAGTGAGAAAAGCGAATGGGAAGTGGAGGACCTATGTTGATTACTCAGACTTGAACAAAGCTTGCCCTAAGGATAGTTTCCCTTTACCCAGAATTGACCAGCTGGTCGATTCAACCGTCGGACATGAGTTATTATCATTTATGGACCCGTACTAGGGATACAATCAAATCCCAATGCACATTCCGGATCAGGAGCACACTAGCTTTGTCACGGATGTCGGACTTTATTGTTATGTGGTGATACCTTTTGGGCTGAAGAATGCTGGAGCGACTTATCGGCGCTTGGTGAATCGGATGTTTAAAGACCAAATCGGTAGGACGATGGAAGTCTATGTGGATGACATGCTTGTGAAATCACAACAGTCAAACGACCACATTCGAGACTTGGCAGAAATGTTCGATATACTCAGGTATTATGGAATGAAAATTAACCCACTGAAGTGCTCCTTTGGTGTCGCATCGGGAAATTTTTTGGGTTTTATTGTCAATGCACGAGGAATTGAAGCTAACCCAGAAAAGATTCAGGCTATTCAAGACATTCAAGTACCCAGAACTATAAAGCAAGTACAAAGCCTGAATGGAAAAGTGGCCGCGCTGAGTCGATTCATATCTAGAGCGACCGACAAGTGTATTCCTTTCTTCGATGTAATAAGGAAAGGGAAGAGAAATTTTGAATGGACGCCCAACTGCGAGGATGCATTCCGAGCTCTGGTAAGACATTTGGAAAGTCCCCCCGTGCTGTCGAAGCCTATAGACCACGATGTGTTATATGTATTCTTGGCCGTATCTCAACATGCCATCAGTACGGCTTTGGTTCGCGAAGAGGACCGAGTTCAAAAGCCAGTGTACTATGTCAGTAAACGTTTAACGAGGGTTGAAAGAAATTATCCTAAAATTGAGAAGCTAGCCTACTGCTTGGTGATTGCATCATGCAAGCTTCGTCCGTACTTTCAGGCACACTCGATCAGTGTTTATACCGATCAACCTATACGACAGGTGCTCCAGCGACCAGAAACCTCTGGAAGGCTGCTAAAGTGGAACATCGAGTTAAGTCAATTCGGTATCACCTACCTGCCGTGGAGAGCTATCCAAGGACAGGCATTAGCAGACTTTATTGCAGAATTCACAATACTTGTCGAGCAAAGTAAGGAAGACATTACTCCTCCCATTCGATGGAAGTTATACACCGATGGGGCGTCAAATGACCGTTGTTTCGGAGCCGGTGTTATTCTTGTGACTCCCGAAAACCGATCGATTTGTTATGCTTTGAAGCTTGATTTCCTAGCTACGAATAACGAAGTAGAGTATGAAGCATTGCTCGCTAGCTTAAAACTTGTTAGAGAGCTCGAGATAAAAACGATTGAAATTTTTGTGACTCTCAATTGGTGGTGTACCAAGTGCGGGGAGATTATCAAGCAAAGGGGCAAAGGCTTGCTCCATACCTCGCTCGGGTTCAAGAACATTTGGCAGACCTAGAATATTATGATATTTCGCATGTCCCACGTGAACAAAACAGGGAAGCCGATTCATTAGCAAAATTCGCAAGTACTGGTGATGCACAACAGATGGGCTTGGTTCCTGTTGAAGTTTTGCAATTTCCAAGTATAAACGAGATGGAAATAGACTTTCTGCTAGAAGCAGAAATTGAAAAGGAGTCATGGATAACCCCATTCAAGCAGTACCTGTTACACGGAGCTTTGCCTGAAAAGAGGAACGAAAGACGACAAGTCACGCGCAAAGCCTCAAGATATGTGATGCAGGACGGAATAATGTATCGAAAAGGGTTCTCGGTTCCATTACTTCGTTGCATCGCCCACGACGAGATAAAATGGGTCTTGAAAGAGGTTCATGAGGGTGAATGTAGCGACCATATTGGGGGGTAGAAACTGGCAAAAAAGATCCTCTGCTATGGATACTATTGGCCCACTATAAATCGGGGTGCTGCAGACTACATAAGAAAATGCGACAAATGTCAAAAGTTTGCGAAAATCCCGAGATCTCCGCCAACGAAACTCACACAAATGGTTAGTCCCTGGCCATTTGTGATTTGGGGGATCGATATAATCGGTTCCTTACCGATTTCCAGAGGTGGTGCAAAGTATGCAATTGTTGTGGTTCATTACTTTACTAAATGGGCAGAAGCAGAGCCTTTAGCTACGATCACCACCAAAAAAGTAATTAATTTCGTTGTACGAAACATCATATGTCATTTTGGCCTCCCACGAACTATCATCATGGACAATGGAACTTAATTTGAAAGTAGAGAATTCAAAGAATTTTGCTAAAAATACCATATTGAGAAAAGGTTTTCAACGGTCGCTCACCCTAAAGCGAACGGACAAGTGGAAGCTGTAAATAAAATAATCAAGTTAATATTAAAGGAACGACCGGAAAAGGCTAGAGGCAAGTGGGTGGATGAGCTTCCGACAGCGCTTTGGGCTTACAGAACCACCCACATGTCTGCGACTGGCCATACTCCATTCACCTTGGCATACGGCACTGAAGCTGTGATACCCGTGGAACTTGAAGTTCCTTCTCATCGGATAACTTATTATGATCCCAAGACGAATCAGAATCTCCTATTGGAATCACTGGACTTTGTTGACGAAAAACGTGAAGAAGCTGATTTAAGAGCGGCTGCACATAGCTACCGAGTTTCTTAGTATTATAATGAAAAAGTCCGATCGAGAATTTTCAATGCGGGTGATCTCAATTTGAAGTGAGTTATAACTTTACTTCGAGTCACTTGATGATCGCTGCAGACAGTCCTCGACCGGCATCCCTCGCTCGGCAACTACCGTTCGGCGTCCCTGGCTCGGTGCGTAGAAGCCGCTCACTACGGGCCGAAGTACCTTGTTCCTTGGCCCATGAAGGAAGTCCGGCCTATCTTCGCTTATAAATAGAAGGGCAGGGGCACGGTGAAAGGGACTTTTTTTTCGAGAACTCCAAGGAGACTCTGCCATTTTGAAGACTCATCTACTTTCGATCCAAACTTGTAATCAAGTCGTTATTGTACGGATTGTATCTGTATTCAAGTAATTGAGAAACCAATAAAGATTACATTCAAAGTGGACGTAGGCAATTACGCTGAACCACTATAATTCTAGCGTTCCCGCTTCTGTAGTTAATTTTTCATACATTCCTCTGTTTTAATTTTCTATCTTCACTAATATCTCTACACAAATTTTTCCTTGGGTGTTAGTGACCAATTTTGGTGCTAACATATGTATTGTAGGCCAATGAGGCAGTCCATTACAGAACTAGACTATTTGTATTGTAGGCCTAACAAGGCAGTCCTTTACAAAAATAGAAAATCCCCGACTGAGTTCCGTACAAGGTAGACCTTATTAAGCGGGATTCAGGGAGTAGACAGAATGGTTACGTATAGTCCTCAAGGTACACACTGGGTGGTACATTGTGGATGTCCGAGCATTAGTTTAGACTAGTGCGAACGTAGTTTTACGTTTCACGGTAGACGATGGAGCATCTATATTGTAGGCCTTACGAGGCAGTCCTTTATAGATGTAGTCACAGAACGCCATGGAAGTAAGACGATGGAGTCCTTTGCAAGGAGGATACGGAAGGTACTATGGGTAGTACCTAGGACCGATACGGTCATTGGGCATATAGCTACATATATTAGTTATTAGGTTTTGATCTACTAGGGAGTAGATGGGTATGATTCATGCATAGAGGCGAGAGTATTATAAACTCAATAAACCTAATATAATAGAAAATGAAAATAAAATGGTATATGTAGAATTAAACTTAGAAGTATATAATTTGTCCATTCACCAAAACTTTAGTTCTGACCCCCTACTCATAACATCCTACAGTTTAGGTAGATGGCAGAGACTTTCCAGCTTTGAGTCACTTGTTTAGAAAGTGTAATTATTTTGGTGAGTATTTACTTACTATTATATTTTAGTCAGTTTTGCTATGAGATGTTTATCTGAGCTTTGATATATTTGTCTTTGCCCATTTGCAGGATACCAGAAACCCAACTCAGGCTTCGGTGGGCTTGGATTCTAGCATTTTTGCGAAAAATACGGACCCATTGGAATTCGGGTTGTTACACTGTAAATGACAACATTTGTTAGTGTTATATCCATGATATTCATGAAATCTACAATACATCCCCGTATTCATCTCAGCTTTGGTTTCTTTCTTCAACGCGGGCCTGTTGTATTTGAGTTCTGCTTGCGTGGCGAGGTAGATGTTTTCTATAGTATTTTTCAAATCAATGTAAGTATCAAACCTTGTTCTAGGCCTGAATATTTTTAGTTCCATTTTCTTTCCGCTAGAGTTGCTTTGGTTATTACTTTTCTTTTTCTTAGCACCGCTACCTTCATTGATTTTAACCATAGCATTCATAGTATTAGATGTTTTTGACGGTTTAACAGTCACTCCAGTCACATGTATTTTGATGCTTCATAGAAGAATTCCTGCAAGGTAGCTAGTTTCTCCTTATTTAATCTTTAAGCTAACTTCATGTCATGATGAATGCCACTACACAATGCCATAAGAGTCGACCGTTCGTCATCATTATGGACACTGGCGACTGTAGAGTTAAAACGTATCGGGAACTTTCGAAGTGTTTCACCCTCTCCTTGTTTTACATCCAACAAAGAGTATGGGTCTTTGGGTTGCTCTATATGGACCCAGAATTAGCTGATAAATTTTTCCTTTAACATCTCCCACGAATGGATTGAGCTAGGGGGAAGGCGGAAAAACCACATAATCACCAAATCCGATAGGAAGAGAGGAAAACACATGTAAAAACTTCCTTCGTTGCTCCACTTATTAACATATGTTTTGTATATCGTTGTAGATGCACAATAGGATCGGTCGGGCCTTGATAAGGGCCCACAGTAGGCATTCAAAAACTCCTAGGATTTTGGGCAGTCTTTATTTCTATGGAAAGTAGGCTACAAACTCTTGCTCTGATCCCACGCTCCATTTGCTCATGACGTACACACTCCCTTATGATTCGCACCATCCGTTCTTTCGACTTAGGTGATGAGCGAAGCTGAGTATACCTCTCCCATTAAGGTGGAAAGCTCCTTTCATTTCTTCTATAATGACTTGCTCTGCGATCTTGGTTCCGCTCCTTGCTTTAGGATCGTTCACGGTGATAAGTTTGCCTTCCGTCGGTTTTCATTTTTTCTAAGATAGGGGAGCGTTGCCTAGATTGAGAAGGATCAGCCATGGTCGACCCTGGTCCACCAACCCTCCTCTTTGGTTCATGGTTGATACGATCCTTGGACGCGGTGTATGGTTGAGTCCTTGCTTGATCTATTTCCTCGACATTCACTCATCCCGCTCCTCGGTTTTCTTGATCTGATTTACTGGCAGAGCGTGACCTCCTTCGTCTCCTAGATCCTCAGGATCGGGTTCCCCCCCTTACTTCAGTGTTGTGTGTGATTGGCTGCGTCAGCCCCAAGCATGTCATGATATGGTCCACAATAGCTTACTATTGGGTAGCGAAGCGAGTATTGAGATCCACCGTAATCCTGTCCAAGTCACCATAGTGATTGTACCTGGTCCTGGAGTACTGGATAAATGGTTATTTTAATTGGTAGCAGCTTGTTTAGCATTCCCGCTGGTACCGCCAGTCTTGCTCTTAGATTTAAGAGGCATCCTGAGTTTAGTTCCCAGTGAAAGCATAAAAAGTGGACAAAAATCTCCAATCGAACTTATAACAAAGAATTCAATAGAAATAGAATGCAATAAAAGTAAAGTACACATAGATTTACAGTGGTGCAGCCATAACGGGCCTAGGTCCATGTTTGTACCAAAATTAGGCACAACACTCTTCGGACATATTTGAAGAGATTAAAGTGAAGAATATAAATGAAAAATGAGGTTAATCTAACAAACACGCCAAAAACAGACAAACAAAAGTATAAGAACACAGAGATTTAGAGTGGTTCGGCGTTAAGCCTACGTCCACTATAGAAAGTTTTCTATTTTTATCGATGATTCTCGCTGGTTACAACTGATTACAATAGTACACTCAAGATACAATGAAGATTTTGGCAGAGCATCGGTGTAGAGGAACCAAAAAGTCCCTTTTCTGGAGGCATATGGCTGATATTTATAGGTATAGGCTGAAAATATCTGGCTCAAATATCGGAAGACTCCTTCTCTCACGTGGGAGGGCCCACCAGATCGATCCGAGGTGGATTGGGATCGATCCCTGATCTATACGTATGAATTTCGTATCGATCCAAAATGGATCCATTTGGGTCGAGATCGATCAGAGACCAAGTAGAGGTGATACGCAAGCTCTTGTGAAAATTTGGTGGCATTTGGACTTGTAGATTTTGAGTTATGATTGATCCAAGATTGATTTTGCAATAGGCTGAACAGTGCGTATCGATCCCTTCGTATCGATCATGCATGGCTCAGTTTGTATCGATGCTTGCATGCTACTTCGTTTCGATGGTTGGAGGCCGCCTTTATATCGATGCTTCATGTTGCTTTCTTCCTATCGATCGGTGGTTGTTGCTCTTCGTATTGATGGTAGGATATCGATACGAGATGGATGGAGGAAGATCGATATGAAATGGACATTTGTTGATGGATACGAAGGGAAGGTGTTTGATGGATACGAAGAGGAGAGGCACATGATGGATACGAACTAACACCTCCTTCATTGATTTTGATCGATCCATATCTTGAGCATATGAACTCCGATTGACCTGAAATTTGGAACATTGACTCTCATAGCTTTGCTTGTCGTGTCTTGTCAGTTGTAGCTTGATTCGGACTCGGACAAAATTCACCAGTATCCATAGTGAACCTGTGTATAACCGATCTTCAAGATGGACTGTCCTTGGTTTCTAGTCAAGTTTTTGGTGTCACGGCCTTTTCAAAAGGCGGGATAACATTTTCCCCCCAAAGTACGTCTTGTGTGAACATGACGTGCTTTGAAAAGCTGCAATCTTCATTCTGAAAAAGTTCTATCTGATTCGTTGAGTAATTGTTGCCTTTTCGTCAAAAGATGTAACCTTTGGTTGATCTTCAGTGATGTAGATGTCGAACTATTGATTGTCAATGATCATGCAGTGTTTTGTTGTAACTGAGTGTTGAGCACTAACAATTTGTTGTTCATCGTTCTGATTGTCACCACGTAAGCATTCAAATCCTGTTAACTTCAAAATCGAATGTTAGTTTGGCATACATGCACGTATGTTAACCTGACTCTCGTTCATGTTTTCACATTCACGGGTTGTTGTCAAGTTCTTTTTTTAATTTGGATCGAGTTTCGCATCGATCCTCTCCTGGATCAATGTGAAATCCGAGTTGCAACAATGATTGACGGTTGTTTTGATCCCTTTCTTTGTATTGATCCTCTTATGGATCAATCTGGGATGTATGAAGGTAGGCTTCGTATCGATGATGACCGATACGAAATGGACTCACATAAGGTGTGCTTCGTATCGATGGATACGTAATTTACAAGTGTTAACTCATGGGATAGCTTCACGGAGGATATGCCATTTCTCATTCCTCTGTTCAAGAAGGATTCCTTGTTGTAGATAATCTTTGATAGGAGTCATCCATGACTCTTTTTTGGCTCCGTCTCTAAGATCTAGTCGATCTTCATCTATCAATGCTTGGAATAATAAGTATTACAACTGGGACAAAGTATGTTTGTCGCGCATCCCCAGAACTAGCTAGCTTGGCCAGTGACTCGGCTTTTTCATTTTGTTCTTCGAGGATGTGTGTAATGGTGTAAGACTTGAAGTCGGCTAGTAGCTCTTGGACCCAACTGAGATAAGGAGCAAGACGTTGCCTCCTAGTCAGATAATCTTCCCCGACACCAGTAATCACATAAGATATGTAAAGTGCAGTGCACCCGAACCCTAGCCACAGCGCAGTGCACCCACATAGTGAAGTCAAAAGTCAACTTAATGAAGGAATATTCCATCCACTCTCCTGATTGTTCCATGACTGAACGTGACATAGGGGATTAAAACAGCAGATGCTGAATTGCAATCAAGGAATGGGCAAGGAACTACTACTTAAACGGTGCTCCCAGAAACTGGAGAACCAAGCTAATATGCCAAGAACTATAGTTGGTTAATATATCATGCTTCCAAGGTGTATTGCAACTTCCCCCAAGTGACAAGCTTTCAAATGCATGAATTGACAACTATGGTACAATGGCTAACGTGACAACTCCTAAACTGTCTACTCTGCCACCTGAAAGCATAGCTAGTCACCACTAAACCATCTTCAAATGCCCGCATCTTGATCATGCTATCTCCATATGACTAGAAGCATGCATACAACCTCGAGAGGACTTCCTTACTACCCTATGTGGGTCTCCTACCTTGATGGAAGTTTGGGACAATCACCAATCTATGATCCCATCTTAACCAACTCGCCATCCAATCGGCGTTACCAACAACTCAAACATTGGACAATCATGCATACATCATTCACCAGTATTACAAGACCCCGTAGCCATTAAATGGACCTGCTAGTGACGATTGGAGTATCTTTCCCAATCGAGACCTATTCATTGAAACCGTCCTACATGCAAAATTCCTAGTGAAAGTTCAACATGCTGACTATGTCAGCATACTATGGAAATACAACCCCCGACACTACCTCATGAAGTGGGAATGGCGCGTGGATTTCGCCAAGAGTAATGACTGCCCTCAAATGCAGATGTCTTCCCCCATTCCTCAAAGAAGACTGTCAATCATGGTTAGACATACTAGTTCTACTTCTCATATTGCTGAAGGGAATAAAGAAGCTGGCAGCCAACGAATTGATCAAAATCCACAGCCCGTTGCTACCAAAGCTCATAAATGAATTTATCACAAGAGCTTATTTACAAACTTTGATAACAGAACTGGCGGATATCCGCTAACAACTACACCGACATATCTAGGCCAATATTGAGTTGATGAACCAGATGAAGGATCAACATGGCGAGATAAGGAGGGAACCTACTCCATACTCTAGATTGGAAAACTCCTCTTCTTTAGATGGCTACCGTGGACGCCGTCGCCATAAGGCTGCTCCGGAAAGGATAGCTCCGACAACATGTACAAGCCCCATAAAACGAAGTGCAGGGAACCCCTGACCCCTATCGATCAAGAGCTTTGATTAAGTTGAACCACTTGCGTTAGACTTCCGACTGAGAAGGGCTAGACCGAAGTGCAATAGCGAGCATACAATGCTCACTTATCAGTGAGATTCAATCTGATCTCTTTTGAATTGTTTCTATTTCAATTTCATTTATGTTGTGAAATATAACCAACTTGAATTAAACTACTTGCAAATGGTGCAGGTAACTAAGTACTCAAGGTTGGGTACCAAACAACTTCCACAGACTATGATCAAGTCATTGAGGTATCATCATGACGAGCGTGATTCAACCACTCATTGGCTACTATATGCCCATGACTTGGGGGCAAGGCATCAAAGCAAAAGAGACCGGCAATGTGAAAATTCCAATACAAAGTGGATGCAACCGACCATCCACTTATCCGGCTATGCAATTTAATTGGAGATCTAAGAAAGACTTGGAGTGATATGTCCCAACAATGCACTCACCATCTCGTACTTGAAGATCCCAAAATACTTATGCTTCTTCTGATGCCCAGTAAAATCGAAATCACACCAAGGGTGGACGTGACGTGACTGTCCATGCATCCAATCCTACATTAGACACTTGGGGTTATTTGAGAACACATGTTTGAAGTGGATATGATTTGACCATTCACTCTCCATCTTGCGTCTGTGATTCAGAAAAACAATCATGCCTTAAACCGACTTCGTCAAGGCCGAAGCCCCAATTTACAATCATCATGGACTGACTGCCAGCTCGCTAATCATTAGGAGCTATCATTTCAACTCTCTTCCCCGACCCAACCGGAAGAGCGCGAAGTGGACGCAACTCGACTGTCCACTCTCCAATTCTTTCCCCTAACGCTGGAGGCAGACATAACTCCAAGTGGATGTGGTTCGACCATTCACTCTTTCGCCCAAACTCAAAGTTCTCCAGAGCATTACTCTTACTCCTTAAGCTTGGCGGAAGCAAAATATAAATCAAAGACGACGAAGTACGATCGTCCATGTGCCGGCTCTTATCCCGGATGCAAGGGGCAGTTTGACAGCCCAAGTTTAAATTGGACGTGATCCGACCGTCCAACTCGAGAAGGATGGATCTGTCCATCCACGACCTCGCTCAAATCCAAGCTCGAGGAGGAGGGACCCATCCATCCATGACTTCGCTTGCTAAATCAAGGTGGATGTGATCCGACCATCCACCAACTTAATCAACTACTTGTTCCCAGAGTGCGAACGAGATCCAAATACCTAAACAGATGTGACTGACCATCTGTCGACTAACTCCAGATTCCCGAAGTGCGAACTGGAGTATAAACATAAACATAAATGGGTGTGACTGACCACCCATCCACTAACTCTGGTCCTGAGAGCGCGGACTGGAGTGTAAACACCAAATGGGTGTGACTGACCACCCATCCACCAACTCCAGATTCCCAGAGTACGAACTAGAGTATAAACACCAAATGGGTGTGACTGACCACCCTTCCATTAACTCTAGTCCCGAGAGCGCGGACTGGAGTATAAACACCAAATGGGTGTGATTGACCACCCATCCACCAACTCCAGATTCCCAGAGTGCGAAATGGAGTATAAACATTAACGGGTGTGACTGACCACCCATCGACTAACTCTGGTCCCGAAAGCGCGGACTGGAGTATAAACACCAAATGGGTGTAACTGACCACCCATCCACTAACTCTAGTTTCGACAGCGCGGACTGGAGTATAAACACCAAATGGGTGTGACTGACCATCCATCCACCAACTCCAGATTCCCAGAGTGTGAACTGAAGTATAAACATTAACGGGTGTGACAGACCACCCATTCATTAACTCTAGTCCTGAGAGCGCGGACTGGAATATAAACACCAAATGGGTGTGACTGACCACCCATCCACCAACTCCAGATTCCCAGAGTGCGAACTGGAGTATAAACACCAAATGGGTGTGACTGACAACCCATCCACTAACTCTGGTCCCGAGAGCACGAACTGGAATATAAACACCAAATGGGTGTGATTGACCACCCATCCACCAACTCCATATTCCAAGAGTGCGAATTGGAGTATAAATATTAACGCGTGTGACTAACCACCCATCGACTAACTCTGGTCCCGAGAGTGCGGACTGGAGTATAAACACCAAATGGGTGTGCCTGACCACCTATCCACTAACTCTGGTCTCGAGAGCGCGGATTGGAGTATAAACACCAAATGGGTGTGACTGACCACCCATTCACCAACTCCAGATTCCCAGAATGCGAACTGGAGTATAAACATTAATGGGTGTGACTGACCACACATCCATTAACTCTGGCCCTGAGAGCGAGGACTGGACTATAAACACCAAATGGGTGTGATTGACCACCCATCAACCAACTCCAATCCTCAAAGCACGAATTGTAATATAAATACCAGAAGGGATGCGATTCGACTGTCCATCTATCAACTTTGATTCCTCAGCAAGTCCTGTAGTATAAAAAGTGGATGTGGTTCAATTGTCCACTTTCCAACTCTTCCCCTTACTTAGGGGCACACTTATCATGCAAAATCGGATGGGATCCGACCATCCAGCACTAAGAGGGCGTGACACGACCGTCCGTGCATCAACTCTTGTCCTTGGCACGAGACCCATAACATAAATTTTTACACTCCAACCCTACAAGAAAAAATCTCTTCCTTGATTTGATAGGGAGACACAGATTCTCAAAATGGACCTAGTTGGATGTCCTGTTCTGAATGGATATGACTACCATCCAACCGCAGATGAACGTGACATGATCGTTCATCCACTAACTCTCACCTGTGATCCGATAGGTTGTGCACGTAACAGGGACGGGTGTGACCCAACCACCCGCCAATCAATTCCTTCTTACAATTCAAGGGAGATACATCAAATTAAAGTTGGCATAATGTGACTGGCCACACTTCGATTTTCGCCCTTGACTAGAGGCAGAGGAATTAACGGAGGAAAATGCAGTCCGATCATTTTCTGCAAAAACTCTTAGTCCACAAAGTGTGGATAGGGGTATAAACATCAAATAGGTGTGATTAATGGCCCTTCAACTAACTTTGATCCCCAGAGTGCAACTATGAGCGTAGACAAATGAATGAATGTGATTCAACCATTCATTCACCGACTCTGACCTAATGTGGACAGGAGGAATATAAACTCACTACAAATGCAATTAGACCGTCCACAAACTAACTCTACTAAGCCAAGACTGGAGGCAGAAGTACAAATTACTAAAAGAAGAGAAAGGTGACTCATTACATCTCCAGCTTAGCGTCCTTTACAACTTAAGGCAATGACTACACGGCCTTAATGCCAACCAATCAGAATGACATCCGAAGTTATGGGTGACCAATTATATCGTACCCCCGGATCGATAGGCAATATCGATCTAGACCTTTCATACCATACCTTTGATCGACACATAATGTGATCCGAGTTTTTTACATTGTGCCACTGAGTCGATGGTCAATATCAATCCTCGTCGACTACAAATCGATGTGACCCGAACGTCTATCAATTACCTTTGACCATCAAAGCATGGATAGAAGAATAAACCACGAATGAGTGTGACTTGACCATTCATCCTCCATCACCTTCCTTCGATCCGTCAGGAATAGCATGAGACTGGATGAGCATGACATGACTGCATTTAAGCTGACTTTATCCCTAGATCTGATAAGAGAATGTAAATCGAAATGGACGTAGTTGATCGCCCAACTCCAAATGAATGCAACGCGACCATTCATTCGTTGACTCTTACCATGATTCGACTAAAAGAGCAATTCAAAACAAGTGCAACCTAAACATCTGCACACCGATTTTTTCCCTGGATTGGACAAGGGAAGCATCAATCCTGCATTAGATCTGACTGGACAATTCACTCTTCAGTTTCAGCCCAGTGTATGGCGACATAAGCAGCGAAGTGAATGTCATTGACCGTCCATAACTTAGCTCATGTTCGAATGTTGGCGAAGCAACAAAGTATTCTGCCTAGTGGAAAGAACTGGAACATATTGTAGGATAAGCATGACTCAACCTTCCATCGGTTAACTAGATCCCATGGTTCAACAGGATAGAATATGAAATTGAAGCGGACATTATTTACCTTGCCACTTATTTAGATATTCCCCAGACTTGGGGGAACGCATGAGAAATAAGATGAATGTGGTTTGATCGTTCATCAAACAACTCTGGCTCTTGCAGCTTGGACTACAGCATAAAAACAGCAAGGGCTAGACTCGACCATTCACACAATACATCCATCAACCCAAGACAGGGGGCACGAGTGTGATCATCCAAGAGCTGGATACGACTACTCGATCCTATGACTCGTGCCTGATATTTATTACAACTAGAGGTTACGGCCGAAATAATGCTTGGAGATAGAATCATCGGATCGATGCCTGGACTTATGGGCAACTGATCGTCATTCCGACCTTTACAATGAGCAATGGATCGCGAGTACACTGAACGAAAAACGTATCACTCGGAAACACAAGTAGATTCAAACTCATAGTTGGAGCCAACTATGTAGCAGCATGCGATACAAGGCTAAACTCTACTTGGCCTTTGACTCAATGCGCATGTAAGGCTGATCATTAACCATTACAAATAAGCACATGAAGTGCTTACAACCCATCACAAGTGCTAAAGATTAGATCACAACTTTGCGCAACGATGATGCAAAAGTTAGCTGTTTTACTCCAAGTGAATCTTGATATGTTCGCTTGGACTCAACCTCATATATATATATATATGGACTCTCGCCAGCTATTTGAGAACCCTGCATTAAATGTCGATCAGAGGCATGTCTCGGTGAACAAAAAAACGATGCAATGTGGATCCGAAGAGATCTGCTGCACTTGAAGAGGAGCCGAATCTACTCAAAACCTATGGGTTTATCCACGATGCCCTCTACCCAAAATGAGTATCTAATCCTTTACTTATGAAAGAAACAACGGAGAGTGGAGGACGTACGCCGACTACTCAGATTTGCACGAGGCATAACAAAGCACAGCCTTCCACTTCCAAGGATCAACCAACTACTAGACTCGACCATCGAACATGAATTACTCACTTCCATGGACATAAAACTCTAGATACAATCAGATACTGAAGCACGTCCCAGACCAGGAATACAGCAGTTTCGTTACTGACCTGGGCCTATAGTGCTATGTTGCAATCTCCAGATTCAAACTTAAGGACATTGGTGCTACTTACCAAAGGACGGTTAATAGATCGTTCAAAAAATCAAGTCAACCGATCGATGAAAGACATGTGGTTAATATGCTCGTGAGATCACGACTATCAAACGACAACATCGATGACTTTGCAAAGATATTCGGTGCTATCCAAAAAATGCAGAATGAAACTCGATCCTTTGAAATGCTCTTTCAACATTGCATCTAAAAATTTCTTGGGTTTCATCATCAATTCTCGTGGAATCGAAGCTAATTCCAGAAAATTCTGATAATTAGAGACATCCATGTACCGAGGAAAACCAAGCAGGTACAGAGCCTAAGTCAAAAGATCACCGTCCTAAGATGATTCAACTCTAGGGCCATCTACAAGTGTATTCTCTTCTTCAACCTGACCAAGAGAGGGAAGAGAACTTTTGAATGGACTAACAACTACGTTGATGCAATTCCAGCTCCGATAGATCGCTTAAAGAAACCTCTCATTTTACCCAAGTCATTAGATCGCGAAGATTTATACATCAATTGTGTCGTGTCAACACATGCCATAAGCATCGCAATTCTATATGAAGAGAAACGAATCCAAAGACCAGTATAAGATGAAAGCTAGCTATTGACAAGCTCACCCCGTTAACGTCTATATCGACCGCCCGTTACAATAGGTCCAATAGCAACCTTAGATGTATGGAAAGTTACTCAAATGGAGCATCGAGCTAAACCAATTTGATATCACTTATCTCCCTCGGAGAGCTATCCATGGCCAAACATTAACATACTTCATACTGAATTCACTACATCAAACGATTATCCGAAGAAGTGGAGAACCGTCCAACCGATAGAGAACGTACATAGATGGAACTTCCAATAATCAGCTTTCTAACGTCGAAGTTGCGTTAATGACTCATGAGGATTGATCGATCTGCTATGCCCTGAAACTCAACTTCCCTGCAACAAATAATGAAGCTAAGTATGAAGCCTTGGTCGCCACGCTCAAACTTGCAAGAAAACTAGGAGTGGAAACTTTACATATCTTATGTGATTGCTAGTTAGTAGTATGCCAAGTCAGGAAGATTATCTGACTAGGAGACAACGTCTTGCTCCTTATCTCAGCTGGGTCCAAGAGATACTAGCCGACTTCGTGTATTACACCATTACACACATCCTCGGAGAACAAAATGAAAAAGCCGAGTCACTGGCCAAGCTAACCAGTTCTAGGGATGCGCGACAAATAGACTTTGACCCAGTTGAAATACTTATTATTCCAAGCATTAACAGATGAAGATCGACTAGATCTTAGAGACGGAGCCAAAAAAGGAGTCATGGATGACTCCTATCAAAGATTATCTACAACAAGGAATCCTTCTTGAACGGAGGAATGAGAAATGGCATATCCTCCATGAAGCTGTCCCATGAGTTAACACTTGTAAATTTCATATCCATTGATACGAAGCACACCTTATGTGAGTCCATTTCGTATCGGTCATCTTCGATACGAAGCCTACCTTCATACATCCCAGATTGATCCAGGAGAGGATCAATACGAAGAAAGGGATCAAAACAACCGTCGATCGTTGTTGCAACTCGGATTTCACATTGATCCAGGAGAAGATCGATGCGAAACTCGATCCAAATTAGAAAAAAAAGAACTTGACAACGACCCGTGAATGTGCAAACATGAACGGGAGTCAGGTTAACATACGTGCATGTATGCCAAACTAACATTCGATTTTCAAAGTTAATAGGAATTGAATGCTTACCTGGTGACGATCAGAATGATGAACAACAAATCGCTAGTGCTCAACACTCAGTTACAACAAAACACTGCATGATCATTGACAATCAACAGTTTGACATCTACATCACTGAAGATCAATCAAAGGTTACATCTTTTGACGAAAAAACAACAACTACTCAGGGAATCGGATAGAACTTTTTCAGAATGAAGATTGCATCTTTTCAAAGAACATCATGTTCATACAAGACGTACTTTGGAGGGCAAATGTTATCACGCCTTTTGGAAAGGCCATGACACCAAGAACTTGACTAGAAACCAAGGACAGTCCGTCCTGAAGATCGGTTATACACAGGTTCACTATGGATACTGGTGAATTTTGTCCGAGTCCGGATCAAGCTACAATTGACAAGACACGACAAGCAAAGCTATGAGAGCCAATGTTCCAAATTTCAGGTTAAAGTTCATATGCTCAAGATATGGATCGATCAAAATCAATAAAGGAGGTGTCAGTTCATATCCATCAAGTGCCACTCCTCTTCGTATCCATCAAACACCTTCCCTTCGTATCCATCAACAAATGTCCATTTCGTATCGATCTCCCTCCATCCATCTCGTATCGATCTCCCACCATCGATACGAAGAGCAACAACCACCGATCGATATGAAGAAAGCAACATGAAGCATCGATATGATGGCGGCCTCCAACCATCGATACGAAGTAGCATGCAAGCATCGATACGAACAGAGCCACGCATGATCGATACGAAGGGATTAATACGCACTGTTCAACCTATTGCAAAATTAATCTTGGATCGATCATAACTCAAAATCTACAAGTCCAGATGCCACCAAATTTTCACAGGAGCTTGCGTACCACCTTTACTTGGACTCTGATCGATCTCGACCCAAATGGAGCTATTTTGGATCGATACGAAATTCATACGTATCGATCAGGGATCGATCCCAATCCACCTCGGATCGATCTGGTGGGCCCTCCCATGTGAGAGAAGGAGTCTTTCGAGATTTGAGCTAGATATTTTCAGCCTACACCTATAAATAACAGCCGTATGCCTCCAGAAAAGGGACTTTTTGGTTCCTCTACGCCGATGCTCTGCCGAAATCTTCGTTGTATCTTGAGTGTACTGTAGCAATCAGTTGTAACCAGCGAGAATCATCAATAAAAATAGCAAACTTTCTATAGTGGACGTAGGCTCAACGCTGTACCACCCTAAATCTCTGTGTTCTTATACTTCTATTTGTCTGTTTTTGGCGTGTTTAGTAGATTAACCTCATTTTTCATTTATATTCTTCACTTTAATCTCTTCAAATACGTTCGAAGGGTGTTATGCCCAATTTTGGTACAAACAGTCCATTGTTCATGTTCATTCCCTTTATCGCATTTCAGCTTTTACATTGTTTTCGTGCAAAGTACAATGAGGTACTATTAAATATTGGAATTTGGAAGCTTTTTCGGCTATTTCAGTTCAGCAGAGTCCGAGGGCTCCCAAAGTTGTCCCTATGGCTGCTGGATGCATAGATATTTATAGGAGTGAAGAGATATAGGGGTCTTCCCAGAAAATTAGGCGGTTTCCCTCTATAACTCATTCGGTTCAGTTGTTTCCATATATAAAAGATAGGATCAGGAATTTTCATATATACTCAGATTTCATCTTATATATAACTTATTCGGTTTGGCTAAAATGGGCCCGTTTGAGGTCAATTGGTTTGATGGATGGATGTACACACCTTGTTGGCATATTCTTTCATGCCTCTCGTTAGTTCGGTCTTGCTTAGCTTCTCCTTATTTAGGCTCGAAATTGTAGCAAACAGAACATTCTGTTCGGTTCCTTACATGGTAGCAATATGCACCAAACAACATTCCTTATTCGGTGAGTTACTCACCGAATAGAAATTCCTACCCGGTGTTGAAATTACTGAATAGGGTTTGCTGTTTGGTGTTGGAACTATCGAATAGTGATCATTATTCAGTGTTGGAACCACCGAGCAAGAATTATTGTTCGATGTTAAAAATCACTGAATGGGGATTCTTGCTTGGTGGGGGGAATACGGGAATACCAGACAAAAATTGTTGTCTGATTCATTCCAATAACTGACCTAGATGGAGCATGTTAGGTCTTTGACTCCTTTAACCTTATTGCTTCCTCCTTCCTTGTCCTTTCTTTTCTTCTCTAGCTACCCTTGACTTCATTTTCCTTTACGTTAGCCCACTTCACTAGATCTCAGTCTTGGGCGTACATGCCCATAACATTTGGTAATTCATCACTGGCATCCACTTCAACAAAAATTCAAGCATAATTTAATCTCGTCTTCATAGCAGTGGCTGCATCTAGTTTTAGTGGTTTTCCAATTATACTTGCCATGGCTCTAAATGCCTCTTGATTCCATAGTTTCAGATTTACACTTGGTAGCCTTATCCATTTTGGCATCGTTGTTAACAGATCTTTTTTTTATTTAATACTCTTGAACCATTTCCTCGTAATGATGAGTCTTCCATCATAGAACATAGGGACATTTTTTTAGCACACTGTCACAGTCCGATGATTCTTTGTATTTGACAAGAAAAAACCATTTCTATGGAGTAAACACGAAATCTCCTTATGGTTTCCAAGATCCTTATATGTACACCTTAAAATTAATAAAGTAAGGTTTGTTACCTACTGCATAAGTCGGAATTGAATTATTCCAATATGTTTTGATTATTGGGCATACTTTTTCTTTGATAACTACATATTTTTTCATTGCTAATATTGATATTGGGGGAAATATTTAGGATTAAAGTCTTCATTTCTTTGTTCTTTTGTGAAAATATCATTCCAAGTCTTTGGTACTTATGATTTTTTTTAATGAGATAGTAGTCGTGATCTTTCTTTCATTTGCATCAGATTCTCTATTTTTGGGTGGAGCGTATTGAGGGTATGGGATACTTAAGTCTCTGTTATTCTCCAAATAGCCTTTGTTATCTTTGAAAGAAGTCGACAAATGTTTTTGAACATTTCTATTCTAGCCATTATTATCCCTTTCACTTGCACGGTGTTGTACTAATTGAAAGCCTTCTTCATCAATGATAAATGACCCCTTTTTAAATAATACTTGTTATGAGGAGACTAGTCTAAATCAGGAGATCTATCTAAGTTAATTTAGTTAGGAATGGGAGAAATTTTTTCTTGAGAGTGAGGGGTATGAAATAGCTCTCCTTTTAGATATCCTAATATTTGAGCCTTCGATTTTGTTTCATTGCCCCAACTATAGTAAGTTTTGAAGTAACATAGGTATATATTTGTTTGTAGATAGAATTGTTAAAGTATATGCATATACGCTATCCATTTACGCACATGGATTCGTATATATAAATACATAATTTAACAACTCATCTTACTTTACCATGTTTGACATAATATAAATATACGTTAGAACTAATTTTTCTTTAATTCACAATTACATCTCATATGATACGTACTTTTGCACATGTATGTTTATTATATACTCTTATGGTTTCCCTCACATTTGACTTTCCAATCTCACCCGTGTCTTACATTTATATATAATACCTAGGTCAGTCTGTAACACCCCATAAATTTTAATAATAAAATAAATAACTATTAAAGGATAAAATGGTAATTTTACTAAAGGGACAAATTCTGATTTTTTGTAAATGGATGAATTAAGCATTGGAACTTGCACCGTTGCGTAAAGAATATTTTTTTTGGTCAAGTTTCATTATAAAAGTGTTTAAAATGGACATATGAGTTGGAAATTATAAACATAAGAATCAACTTATTTAGGATGGACTGATTAGATCTAATAGCCCACTAGTACCAATTAGGGTGCTAATATCCCTTCTCAGTATAGAAAGAAATAAACATTCATTTCTTTCTTCATCTCCTTTGCCTCCTCAAAAGAAACCTCAGATCCAAAATTCTAGATTCAAAGTTTAACCATCAAATCTCCTTCAAATAAAATAAAATAAATGTCTAAAGAATTAACTCAAAGGGTTCAATCAAAAGATGGTAAAATCTGAGCATTGCATGGAGTTTGGAGGTTAATGAGAATGGGTGTAGCGGAGGAAGAAGGATTCCATTAGATTTGAGAATAACTCGATTAATCTGTGAGTGGGGTTTCATTTTCTTTGCTATATGATCCTAATCATGCTCTTAATTCATTATTTATCGTTTATGTTAGGTAAATGGTCGTGATTGATATGAATAACCCATAGGTATATCTTGAATTGAGATATAAATAGTGGAATTTAGGTTTAGAAATGATGATTGGTCATTGAAATTGAATTATAACCTTTAATGATAAAGAGAAGATGAATAAAAAAACATAGATAAATTATACGAAATGATAATCAATCTATTAGATGGATAATGGGTGGATCGATGACACACTTGATAATGAAATGATTAGAGAATGGTTTTGGTTCAATTATATGAATTGGTAATTGGATAAGACAGTGAAATAGAAGAAAACTATGTTACAAGAGAGATCGATGAATACAAAGAGGAGAATAAGAGTAAAATGATCATTAAACCACATGACCATCCTATAACATATTTAGAAGTAAAACTACAGTTAAGGTATATATAGACAATTAAAAAGGTGAAATAAACAGTAAAACGATGAAAATATGCACGTAATAGTAATTCAAGCATCTGAATTAACAATTTAGATGTCTGAAATTGAATAAGTCAAAACCAAAAAGAACATGTTAAAATTCTTCCTAATTTAGGCATCTAAATTTAGGTCTCATATGTCTGATTTAACTCGGACGTCTAATTTAATTCAGACAACTGAATTCAAAGTCAGACGTTTGAATGTATGAAGGAAAATTTGCATAATCTAATCAGACATTTGAAAAAAGTTCAGATACTTGAATTTGTTAATCATACGTCTGAATGTCTATATGGGGTGCAAGTTGAACTTGGACCCATTAGGGCTAATATGAATGGTAGAGGCTACTTTGTCTTATTTAATTAACAACGTTAGAGTGTTGAACGGTGCATATTCGATGAATGTGGAATGATACCATAAAATAAAAATGTTAGGGACACTTGTAGTGATATATAAGCTAACAATGAATTATAGATAAATTGTATGGTGTATATGATATATATTTGTTGCCTTATTTATAAATTGGATGATGCATACGATATATGGTCGTTGCCTTATTAAAAATTGGATGGTGTATACGACATATGGTCATTGCCTCAATGGTAGGTCGGGAGGTGTATGCGACATAAGGTCATTGCATCAATGGTCTATAAGGAAGTGTATGCGACATATGGTCATTGCCCCAGTGATGGATAAAGGAATTTTAATTATTATGCAGTTATCTCTATTTCTTAGTATTTACCATGGATATAATGATGTCATGGAATGATTAGAATTGAAATGTTATGGAAGTAGCCTAAAACATTAAAATAAGTAACTCTGAAATGATAAGAGTAGTAATAGCCTTTAATGATGCTATATTAGTACGATATTTAGAGATATTTCCTTACTCACCAAGCATATGTTTTACCTCTCTATATTTATATTTTTTCTATATATGATAGGTTAACTGGGGTTAGGAAATGCTAAAAGAGAGATGGAGAATTTTATAGTAGTTCGGCTATACGTCCACCTTTCTGCTTATCATATGCTCCATTATAATTCTTCATATTTTCATACAGATACTTTATAGAGGAAATTTTTCTATGTTAAAGGAGATAGAAATTTTCTTAGAGCTCTTCTGGACTTTAATGGTTGCTTCAAGCTTATGTAGAGCAAAGAAGACCTGGAGAGAAATCCTTTTTTCATTAAATGAATGTCTAATTATAAGATTTGAAGCGTGTTCTAAAGTTGAAAATATTGCTTTGCTTCAATATTTATGAGTGAAAGGCTCAAATTTGAGCATGGAAAGGTCTTGTTTCAAAGATCCAGAGGTAGGGGTTAAGTTGGAGTGATAAAAAGAGGTTCAAGTCAAACTTGGGCCAAAATAGGAAAGTTGTGATTTTTATTTGGGTTGAACTCATGCTCAAGTCTTACTTGAGCACAGCCTCACGTTGCACTCAAAGTGTAACGACCCGCCAATCCGTACAATTCAAGATGACAATAAACCACACATGTCCAATCCACATTGAACGAAAAGATGGAAAGTTATAGGAAAGAAAAAGGAAAGGAGAAGAGAAGAACAGAAAACTAAACAACAATATAATCTCACAATCGCAGCGAAACAATATATAATATAATATCAATGATCTTTACAAAAGAAAAACTGTTATATACATACATCCATCAGAGGACAACAATAATTCACTATCATCAGCCTGGACAGTTATAACAACATGTCCTCAAAAATGCCGATGATTTCAAGAACAAACAACGGAAATAAAACATATATGTAAATACGACTTGAAGACCTCCAACCCATCTCCTGAGCTCCAATGCCTCCAAAACAATCTGTAAACATGCTCGGTCTGACCTGAGCATTATAATAAAATAATACCCGAGTCAGTCTGGAAAATCAGCATGAGAAAACACGTCTAATTGGATTTTAAAGTTCCAGAAAACCATTTGAAAATCAAAAGTATCTCGTAAGACTACGCCGCACATAAACACGGATGGGTTTTTACCGTATGATAACCAAAACATTTTCTATAGAAAATCCATTTATATTATAATAATGTCTAAGATACAAATACTTATTAATCTTAGGTGAAAATATTATATTATTAAATTCCTGCATACTAGGTTCTACAAACAAAACCGTAAAGGCACGTATTGGAGATTGGATTCCATACTACGACAAGGTAAGGAACTACCTTCCGAAGGTACATCTCTAGATAAATGCACCGGGGTCTGACGAACATCTTATACCTCTGCCACACAGGACTGGCTTACCACTTGACTAGTAGTACCAAATATGATCACCCCGCTTTGGGCCCCGAAGCATACAAATGAGAGATAATAACCGATCTAGATTTGGAATAACCATACCCTACTTGGGAGCTACCCACTTGTCCCTGTTGCATGCCCGATTTTTGTCATTTCCCAATTGATGAGGTCCGAGGCTATGTTTTACCTTTTTATAGCGCTTCCCACTTGGAATGCTAACACTACCCTCCAGGCAACGATGCAATATCAACATTCATCCATACAAGTTCGTTCTGGGCATGAACGAAACACTTGAGAGCTCCGTCTCCAAATTCCATCGTCTTCAAGATATCTTCACTTCGACACACATACGTTGGATCGAAGTGGTTTTCGGATAACCGATCTAATCCCGATCGCTTCGAAACAACATTTCGATAATTCCCGGTAAAGTCAACTCCGGTTCTTTAGGAAATAAATAGTCAAAGATATTAGATCACCTCCTAACCGTTAGTGGATGGATTTCCTTACCATTTCCCTAGGAGAACGAAACGAGATTTATATGCACAGTACAGCATCACCAGAGATGACTGTGCCACGTAACTCACGTGTTTCTCCTAGATATTTCTATAGTTACGTTTTGGGTCCAATTCCGATAGTCGGTTATTTAACTATCGATTAACAAACATTCAATCATGAATTTAATTCCATAGGGAAAACAAACATTAGTTAAGCACCAAGCAACAATAAGCCTCTATTAATTAATATTTTATTAATTAAATTCATTTTGTAAAACTTGAATCAAAAATTCTTTTTACAAGGATTGATATAAACCCAAAATCCCTATTTCCCCATACTTGGAAAAATATTTATATGCTTATCTCGATTGTATAAGTGTATTCACCAATAATTTGGAAGATTACCCTTTTATTCAATTCAAAAACCATTTATAAATCTTATTATAAGCCACAAAACCATTTATAAACTCCTTTTATAAATTTATAAACTCATTTCTAAAATTCCTTCTATAAATATCTAAAACCATTTATAAAACACCCTTTATCTTTTTAACCAATCTTCCTTTTCGATTTCCAAAACATATTATAAGATTCCTCTTATAAAACCCCATCTATTTATAAAACTCCATTTATAAATCTCGAAAACAACAAATAAATTCTAATCACTTACTTTTAAACACTGATACACTAATAACATTATAAATAAATAAATAAATACTAATTTAAAACATCTTAAAGTAATACTTAATAATTTTCAAAACATCCTTAAATAACAATAATAGTTAATCTTTAACATTTTTTTATAAATACTAAAAATTAATTTCCAAAACCTTATTGATAAAAATTAAAATCAATTTCAAACCATATTAATATTTTAAATAATTAACTTCCAAGAATTTTTAAAATTTCGATAAACAATTTTTAGACAATATTAATATTAATAAACCACCTTTAAAATATAAATATATTTCCTCGATAAAAATCCATACTTAATTCAGCATAATCACTTCCATATTTATAAACTATGTTTATAAATCTTTTCCCATTTTATAAAACTTCCTTTCATAAAATCCCTTTATTTATGAACCGATTTATAACTCCATTTCCTTTATAAATCTCACTTACTTATAAAGTCTCATTCAAAACATAATTTCAACCGTTTTTATTTTTACCTTGCTCCCATAGGTATAAATTTCTTTTATAAATTCTTTCAATTTATAAAATATCATTTAACAATCCCAAATTTACCATCATCTTAAATTTCCAAAATAGAATCAACAATTTTCTAAATTACCATTCCTCATCATATAATAGATCTACCGTTTGATTTATTTTTTCCAATCTATCCCATGATAATAGTTTCCTTTTATTTATAAATACCATTTATAAATCCATAATTTTACTAACAAAAATACGATTTTGCAAATCCTCACTTCTTTTGTAAAATATCACTTTTATAACTTATCACATTTATAAATTCCATTTTAATATATGTACCCATATAAATATATATGACTATATAAAATGGTCAATAAATATTTATATAAAAATATTTCTATTTTCCTATTAAAACAATATCCATTTATTATAAAAGACTGACTTGTTTTTCCAAGATTTTAAAAATCTTTATTACTGTTCAAATCTCTATTTAAAATGTTTTATAAAACTATTAAATTATACTATCCATGAAAATCATACCTTTGATTTTAAAATAGATTACTTCTCCAAATAATTCAAAAATAACTATTTAAAATGTATATAATTCAAAAACCACTTGAAATCCCTTTTAAAATCAAATCATTATTTTATTATATTTCAAATACCAAAATAAGGCCTAATGCTAGTAAAGCACTAAATAAACAAAATCATATTCATGTCATCCAGTATAACATCCAACATATCATATATCAATTTATATGAAAACAAAATTAACAGTGTGAGGAATCCATTTGGATCCCTCTAACATGTCCCACTGCATCACATATAGTATATAATCATAAAAATATAAACCAACCGCTTCGAGGTGGAATTCGTATACAAAGGGTCATCCGGTCTTACAAAGGAACGTAATAGGGTCTCATCCGCTCTAATAGGCGAGAATATATATCCAAACCAATAATATAAACTAGTAATCCATTCAAACAGTCAATAACGATCAATAATAAAATATCCACGCATCCAATAAATAATTTTCATTGACTATATAAATTTTCTGATTAACCTAAAAGGTGAGATTAACTCACATTGATTTTAGTTGTCGTATAAACATTCCGTTTTGAATTAAAATTGAATGAACGTCCAATTTTAATTCAAAATTCCAACTAGCTCTGAATCCATCTAATCCAATTCCAAAGCGTAGTCTTCATTGTCATGATCGCAACGCGACTCGTCGCGTTCAATTTAGACCTCGTACGAACAAGTTATGAATTTAAGAACATTTGCAATAATTAAAATTAACTTAAATTAATTGACTAAAAATCAAAACTTTAAAACCTCTTCTTCCTTCCCTCACATAGACGAGCATTTCCAAGCAAAGTTTTTTTATATAATTCTGATCGAATGCACGACCTGCCACCATCGCCGCTCGCCGCTCGCCGCCACCCTCGCTTCTCCGCGTCTCCCTCTGCTGCTGCCACCAACAACGCCACACACGCGCTACTACTTGTGCGAAGATGCGAGTTGTTATACGAGAACGCGGTGGAATTTTGGCTTCGTCGAGCATTGACTTGACGATCAAATTGTATGGATTTGTTCGTGGAGTCGAGCTCTCCAACTTTCATGTTGGACGTTTCGACTAATTTTGCTCCTTGCTCGTCGTACAATGATGGCCGTTGGATGGAGGATTTGGGAAATGGCGACTAGGTTTTAAGTTAGGGTTTTAGCAAATGAAAGGAAGTTGATAACATTTTATAGAAAAATTTCGCGGCACTATTCATCCGTACTACAAGAAAAACCATTTATAGTTGCAAAAATTGTTGGCATTTCTTTCTAAATGCAACCAAAAAGTATTTCCCTAAAAAATATAAATGCAGCTAAAAAGATTTCACGTTTCCGTTTTGTACCCGCGCAAAGTAAAAAATATTTCACGAAATTTCTTTATTTATTTACTGTCATGTTTCCTTTCCTCTTCATTATTTAGAAACTTTTCTCCTCACGCTTCCGTTTTCGCTCCAGCAAAATCTACCCCACCCTCCAACAAAATCCACCTTGCTTCGTTATCATTGTTGCGATAGACGTCCTTCATTCTACTCCTCTCCACATCGTCGCGGTAGTCCTTCACAGATCTCTCCTCGCGGAACCCTAAATAGGTATATTTAGGTATGAAATTTTATAACCCGATTTTATGAGTCTAATTTCTGCGTAAACCCTAATTGGATGTAGGATTGTGATGAAAAAATCAATCGTCGGATTAAAGTCGGCCATTTCTACATTATTGAAGTAATTTGATTGTTATTCCTGGATTTTATACTTTGGCACTTATTCCCTTGCGTATTGATACTTATTTTATTGCAAATGATACGCTAGAGACGTTTACTGACTGCAAAAACCATTCAGAAAGGAATCTGGAATTATTTAAGTTGGGAATGAAAAAGAAACTAGAATTTGTAAATTCAAACTTCAATCTTTTGAACTGCAAATTAATTTACCCTTTTAAATTTTAGTTTCGTTTATCATTATTCTCGTTATTGATAGGAATTTATTTTGTATCAGTTTTGAAGAAAATTAGGGAAATTGTATGAACAAGAGATAGGATGCAAGGACATAAGCCATTCACTGAATGCATATATTTACATTTGATTTTCAAATTAACAAGTTGATATTGGCACAATTATGACTGTTATAAACATCAGATGTATTTATGATTTTATCTAGAAAAATAAAGAACAATGTTGTTCTTCCTTCAATGCTACTGATCTTCACAATGCAAATTAAACTTTTCTAGGCTACGTATGTGGAACAACCATTAGTTGCGCTTGGTAATTCGTGGTTGGGATGACTTGGTTTCCCACTAGATTTTTACATATCCAGATTTAAATGGAAATAAAGGGAAAATTAGGCATGTGTTTTTCTTTCTACAAGAGCATTTTTCCACAATTATCATCCGAATTTGTTCACTGATCATCTCGTTGTCATTTATGATGTTTGACTATGCTTATTTGTAATTCTCATTATTTCTGGAATATAGCTTTAACCTGAATACCTCCATTTTACAATCATGAAACCTTGATCAGTTTTCATTTGGATTTTTATGTCCTTGCAAAATCTACTTATGCTTAACCATTCGTTTTCATTTTTAGAACTGGAATTCAAACTTTAAAAATTAGAATTCGATGTTGAAATCCATTAACTTTTGCAATCGAGTGATAGTTTTGAGCAAAGAGTTATGACTTATAATTTCTTTTTAAAGAAATGATGATTGCCAAAATTTGTAACCATTATATTTTTTAGAAAAAAAATACATGTCAGTATAAATAACAAGATTTTCTTGAGATGCTAGGAGAAATCTGTTAACTGTTAACAACTTTACACTTGTTATTTTAGATAAACGCTAACCATGAGTTGTTACATAATACTTAATACGATAATTAGACCTCACAATATTCTAAACTTATTGAATATATATGGGCACGCTAGTGTTGTCTTAATCTTAACACGTGCCACACAAATTTCACATATACTTTCTTTGACTACTAGATTTTAAATTTGGTTGTGTATAATAATCAACGTTCATGGATTCAGTGGGTTGTAGTTTACCATTAAAAAGATAATGGAAAAGTGGGATGATCAAGGAACCAGATGTATCATGGTTCATTATATGGAGCAAATCATACGTAATTCTCATTATACCAGGATTGTTTTCTAAAACTATATTTTATGTTCATCAATATATTTTTATATAAATTGTTTCACGATTCATGTGCTAAATCATGTTGTAAATTATTCAATTGGTAGCATTTGTGCAGTTAAGAAAAAATTTCCTATGGAGTTAAATTCATCAAATTGTCATCTAAACAACTATTCTAATTTTGCTATATTACTGAACTTGGTCAAGTGCATGGCTCAGGTTTATGGGTGGTTGATGTAACAGAGTGAACATAGGACTACATGTTTTTGTTTCCTTCCTCACTAGCTGCAGGTTGTGGCTACTATCTTGCCAACAGCTCGGATTTTGATTTCACTTTTAAAGATATTATTTCTTTTTGTTAAAGATATTGTTTTTGGCTTTTACACCAGATTTTGTAACTCACACAAGTAATCATCAAAGTCTTGAGAAGGAGATATTATTACATTTTACATGCATCTTTTCAAGATTTTTTTGTTCTTTTCATATCATCACTCATTTAAGCAAATGGCTATTCTTGTGCACAAATAAATTTTTATTTCCCTGATAATGCAACCGAAGGATATAATCAGCACAGTTTTAAAAGTGGTTTGACTGTTATTTATAAACGTGTGTAGCACATTACCTTCTTTACGATTGATTTATTTACTGGATGCACTTGATATCTCATAGACTTAATCAACTTATATTTTTGTATAAATTTTCTGTGCCGGTTTTCTTCTACAGGGAGTATTATTTTTTGTCAGCATATTCATATTTACTGGATCAGTTGTAGCCCATGGCACAATAGCGTCTGCAAAGCCCTTATATGCTTTAGGTTACAAGGGATGGAGTGGTCATCATGGATGGGCAATAACTGCCGTAATCGCTTTGCTAGCTACTGCTATTCTACCATCATTTTGTGGTTTGCCACATATCGATTTTATATCTCTTCTGCTTTATGCATTACCCTATTTTCAGGTAAGCCAAACTATACCATAATATCTTCCTTATTATAATCATATTTATTTCATCTCTAAACTATAAGTTTTTGATTTAGTGGTTCTTGTTGCTTTTTGTGGAGTGACATATTGGGAAGTAGTGAATTCTCAGGTGGATAGAGTACCGATGAAGGTGGAGTGACATATTGGGAAGTAGTGACTTTTTTTTCTGCAGGAAAGATGATGGTTGGAAACTTTTGTTTGGTGTCTATGTGTTTGATATGATCGGATTTTTTCACCTGATTGGTGCTATATCTGCAATTACAACTATCATTACACCATGGACGGTCTGTAGATATGTCAAGATTTTTTTCACAGCTAAAATTTTATTTTCACTGTTAACTTGTGATAATTTGTAATCATTCCATTTGTTACAGGTTGAGGTCACATTCCTTGTTATCCTTCTAGCTATTCTTGGCATTGGTGTTATTCCTTACTAGGCTTCCAAACAATTTCTTTCGGACTAGAACTCAAATGTTCTTTGTTTTGCCTTTTCGTATTCCTTCTTGGTCTGGCTGCTTTTTTGGTTGGATATTTTGAAGGTGACAAAAAAATTCCTTGTTTGTCAGTTAGTTGGGTATAAAAGTATTTATATTCATTGTTTGCAGTCAAACCGTACATTGGAGCATCTGTGGACTATTTTTCATTTTGTTCCTCCTCACAGGAAGAGCTTTAAGAGTATGCAGATTGTGCCAAAAATATCAGGTCAGTAACAATACTGAAACATATTCATAATTTAATCATGAAATCACAATATTTTGCTTGTAGAATTAGGTCCTTTTATCATCAAATTAGTGTGGTTACACTGGCTTGAATAATTATCTGAAAGTACACGAAAAATCCATACACTATGAACATAACTTAAAAGCTGAAAGATAGAGCGAGAGCAGGAATAAGAAATGAAAAATGCCACCATTTAGATTGTCCAGAATTTGAAGCAAAAACATGCTTTATCTTTGATAATATTTACTAATGTTTCCATGAAATTATACAAATGTTTCAACATAATTTTAATTTATTGTATTAGGTGTTTGTTTAGTAACAGGCACCTTTTGTTGGCTAATTAGGCAAGCCCATAAAACTCAAACATAATATGCAGTAACATAGTTAATTTCTAGCTTACCAAAATAAAATATGTTATGTAGTATAGTTTATGTTACAATACTAATAGAATTAACAATTAGATAAAATTTATGGATTATAGACAGTGTTACCAGGCTTGCATTTTCAGCCTTTAACTGCATTTTCAGCCAGGCATGGATCGCAAATTCCGCCACAGACGTACAGTTTGGCGTCATTAGCTTCATCTTAATAGTTTCGTAACAAAGTCTCAACATTATATATGATGAGAAGGAAAAGAAAGAGATGGATTGCAATCTTCTGCATACTATAATTGCTGCTACTACCCACCATGAATGTCTACGATTAATACACGCGCAGAGTGAACAGGTACATTGTACTATTAAAATGTCTGCAAGTTTAAGATAATTACAATTTCAAACAAGTGTAATAATGTTGCTATAATACTTAGGGAACCAAATGAAATCCATAATACTTTAATGTGAGTGCTCAGTCGATAATGAGTGAACTCATACATTATAGTATTTTGTATGTATTACTTTCTATTTGTCATTATTTATTATCTTGGTTATATGCCATGGCTACTGTATGATTAAATCGTGAATGGATTTGCTTCATAGTCTGTCTGACAAGCTAATACTTCCAAATATAATTTCTATAAAAATTTGCATGCCAGACCTCCACGTGATTTGCATATATAATTACTATATTCATAACGTTAGCTCAAGCTACTCTACAGTATATTCATAGTGTTGTAATTTTATACAAATGCTCATGTATCACTAATTTGGCTTTTGCACTAACTAGTACACCTTTATTGTTTAGAATAAACCATGTTGAAGTGAGATTGCAAAAGGGTTTTACCTTAGGAATAATAGTTGGATAAAAGCAAAAGTCGCAGTATTTAGGTAAAACCAACAGCACCTAACAATAATCTAAAAATATGTAAAAGTTTATATGTTCATTTATTTTCTTAAAAGGTAAACCACTAATCAATTTTTTATTTCTAATTACGTGAACTGACCGTTGGTCAACATATTAAGTACAAAAGGATAAAGTTATCACAAAACAGTTTGTAAAAGTACATTATTACACAACATACATAAGATACTTTTGGGTGTAAATGCATAATTTAAGTGACAACCAATCAAACTATGATAGTACCTACAAAGATATGTTCTATATCGACTAAATTCATTGGTTCGAGGATTAGTACAAGATGAAACTATGATATTAGCTATAAAGATATGCTAAAGTTCATCAATTTGATCAAATTCATGTAAATAAATACATTCGTATTTTGTTTGTTAATTCCTCATTTTAACTCTCATTACTAATGTATACTAAAATGCAGTCTTGGGAGCCTGGGACAGTCCCTGTGGCGTTGCCAGGCTTCCAGCTCCAATTGCCCTGCCGGCGCAATAGTAAGTTCATAATATTTTCAATGCTCATAGGAATTGGTCACCGTTTATGAACTATTAAACTGTAAAATGCAGTCTTTGAGGATAGGAGAATCGAGCAATGTGCACATCAGCGGAGTTACTTTGTTGAACAGTGAGATGTTTCACATGGTGATATTCGGCAGCAACCACGTTACAGTGCAAGGAGTGAACATTCAGGCGCCTGGAAACAGTCCTAACACGGATGGGATTCACATTCAGAAATCGAGCTACGTCAATATTCTCGGATCCACTGTGAAAACAGGAGACGACTGTGTATCTATGGGGGAAGGCGTTACCAACGTGTGGATCGAGAAAGTTAACTGTGGCCCCGGACATGGAATTAGGTATATGTACAGTTATAATATATGTTACTATTAGCTTGAGATGTTGCTAGAGGTTTATGTTAAATGACATATGCAATGATGCAGTATTGGGAGCCTGGGAGACTCGCCACAGGAAGACGGAGTGCAGAACATAACAATGAAATCTGTCATTTTTACAGGGACGCAGAATGGACTGAGAATAAAGACATGGGGGAAGCCGAACCCTGGGTTCGTTAGCGGAGTTACGTTTCAACATGCCGTGATGAGGAACGTGCAAAATCCAATTATGATCGATCAGAACTACTGCCCTGACGATAAAAACTGTCCAAATCGGGTACATGTTGTTTATAAAATAAATTTTTAGTGCTACATTTTTACCAACTTATATTTATATATACTGATACGCTGATGATGCAATTAATAGAATTCTGAAGTTAGGATAAGCAAGGTTTGGTTTACGGACATACAGGGGTCTTCTGCTACGCCAATAGCAATTAAGTTGGACTGCAGTCCTACGAATCCATGCAGAGGGATGGGGCTGAGGAATATAAAGCTGACGTATGGAAGGAATGCCGCTAAAACTTATTGTAGGAATGTGCATTGGAGGGCAGCCGGATTTGTTATACCCTCTGGTTGTTTGTGACAAGAAGCAGAGTCTAATTTGGGAACAGAGAGTTTCCGGCTTGCTCTCTTTGATTATTTATGAAGAAGGGTAGGTCCTGAGATTATTCTATCTGTTCTTATCTGAGTATGTTGTGCCTACCCTTACACTTTGATAGAAAAGTATATCCCTAGTTGATGTAACAGAACCAGTTTTAACACCTTCAGTGTACTCACTGCGTAGCCTGATAAGCTATCACATTATCAACAACATATTGTTCTAGCAATAATGCAATACTTTGATAAATTAACTACCAGCTTGTATTCAACATCCATCAACACAGTGAAACTGCGTTGCCCCAACTGTAGGTGCTATGAGCCAACAGGGTCGCGTTGCTCGCTACAACTAAGGCGAACACATGTTCATTCTTTAACATATCTAAACCCCTAGTAGTTAGTTAAATATCATTCTACACTTAAGCACTGAATGGTCACAATCTGCCACATGATAAAAACATTTATCTTTGTCATAAGTTCATCTGCTAATGTGCAAGTCTAGTTCACTGACTTCACAAATATGATGTAAAAGTTGTTGGACGATTACAATGTGCTCACATCAGTGGTTAATACGCAGAGGCATATTTGTTTGAAGTATTATAGTCTAAGGACTTCTATATTTGTCCATTTTTGATCTTTGATACCTTCATCTCACAAATATTTAGTAACATGATTATTATTGTTTACAGGTAGATAAACGTTTGTGAAGAATTCAAGCAGCAACGCTGGTTTTTGGTATGGTGGCAGCACATGTATGTAGTTAGGTTGATTAAAACTGTTATGAAACTAGTATGTATGGTAGCAGCACTACTTTAGCTGCATGTACTATTATGAAACTGTTTACGGTAGTTTGGTTGTGTAAACGTATGGTTAACCTTTTGTCTTGACACTAATGTTATGATATAGTGGTGATTATGTAATTGCTTTTGTTTGTGTTATTGTGGTTCATTGAATGTGTTATTTTTGAATGTGTATGTGTTTATATATTACGTTATTGTATGTGTATATATATTTTTTTGTAGCGTTTAAAAAGCGCTACAGAATCAGCAATTATAGTAGCTCAGATAATCTCCGTGGCGTTCAAAAAACGCTGCAAAAAATAATAATAAGTGCAACAAAAAAATAAGATAGTAAAAGGCACATTTTCGATGGCGTTTCTTAAACGCTGTAAAAAAGATCTTTAGTAACTGTAACGACCCGTAAAATTTCAACTGTTTTAATAACGTTATTAATTGAAATTTTGCGAAATTTTAAACGATAAAATTTTGAAATAAAAAATTTATATTTGAAATACGTTTAGTTAAACATAGCGACTGGTAAATTTTCGTCCGAAAATATGGAAGTTTATTTCGCGCGTAAATTCACTTCAATTTAATCAGTTAAAAAGCAATGAAAATAAAATGTTTTCGGAAGCTAAATATTTTTACATAGAAAAATTCTAAACCATCTTCTGAGCAAGATGTCAGTTTATCGTTTTTCCAAATTCGGACATCTTTGACTCCGTCGATCTTATTTTTCAGCGTTTTTCTTGCATTTTCCGATAGTAGAAAATTCGAATTTTTATGATTCAATCGTACCACTGATATCTGTGTATCATTTTGATCGTCTCGTCGTGCCGATCTCTGCGGTGTATCCAATCCTGTGTTTTGAAGTATGGTACGCAGCAGAATTCGCATAAACGGTAACCGTATCGGTAACCAGTTTGTGTCTATTGGTTTCTTATACCCTTTAATTTCCTACCGTATAAACCCAATAACTATTTGTTATTAATTCTGGTTCAACTTCCACCTTTTGCTATTCCTAAAGTTTAATTCGTGACTTTTGTGTTTCCAACATGTTGAATATAGTTTTCTATTCGTTCAGATGCCTCTTCGTTTTCTGTTATCATTTTGGCCTCGTTCCCCTTCTTCCATCTCTGTTTTCTTTTTCTCCAGCTTAGTTTCATTATCTCCTCCTCCATGCGCAATAACCTCACCATCCTTGCTTCTAATAATCACCTGTCACTTCACCTCGGCCATTCTATTCAATCACTGCCACAGTCGCTTATATCACCATGCAAGCAGCCCTCGGCTTTCCACTCACCCATGCCTACTTGCAGCCCAGCAACCTTGCACCACCTCAATCCCATCAACACTTCCGTCCACCTTCCTACTTCCGAGTTACCCCACCATTTGTCAGCCCCTCAGTCTTCATTCCCGACCACCGCGGCTGATGACCCAACCGGGCTTCCCCACGCAACTCCTCCCCGTGCCTTTCCCCTGGCCACGACAGCACTCCCGCCTCCTTCATTCTTGAACCAGCCTCGCCGTGATGACTTGCCTCCACCAATCTCCTTTACTTCCTCTTTGCGTAAGTATATTACATAGTTTTATAGTATATATATTATAAAATAGTAGTCAGAATATAATATATATAAGTGTTTGCATTGCAGTTTTATATACCTTAGATGTCTACATATATTACGTTTTGAAGTATACGTGAATCTGGGTTTCCAATTTTATATATAGATGCCGTGATTTTTAAAAACTATAACTTACAAAGATATTATAATTATATATGGATTTTACCTTTTAAAAATATGTTGGTCTGCATATGGCATAAATCTGTTTGTACACATATAGTATATAAGTTGTATTCATATTTCTTGCGCCTTGTTTAAAGTCTGCATTTATATTTGTTTATATAGTACATTAGTATATATATGTACGTATCTGGCATGTAGGTTTGATTTAGTAGCTTATATACACTATTGTATATATAATCTGGGATATGTATATGTTAGATATATAAAGTTGTATAAATTGTTGTTTATATTATATATAGGTCTGCTTTGCATGTAGGTTCGGCCATTGCTTGACTCCTTACTGCTACTAGCTATATCTTGTGGAACCGACTATTTTGGAGGTCTATATCCATACTACGTATATTTGTATTTTCATTGCTTTTCCTTTAGGTACCCACATCTTCTCAAACATGTAGTGTTTTCGTGAATGACCAGAACATTTGCAATTTTGATAAATGTTTGGCCTCCGCTTAAAAAAAAAAGTAGTTGTTTGCATATATATAGTATACATAAGTTTTACATAATCCATTTGTTCTCTGCTTGTTTCTATATATATATATATATATATACTGTTTTATGATAAGTATATGGGTACATATACAGTTATTTTAATGTTGAAATGTATATCGACTTTAAACTAAAATATATATGAGTTTGATTTAATATTGATTTGGAAGTTATATTATTTTAATATTTGTCTTGAATTGAAATATTGAATAAATAATATAACATAATAATAACGTACATATTTTCAGTTTGTATCAAAATGACTCTAATTGATTTTCATCGATTCCCATGTTTATCAGCTGTTGGTCCATCGTGCCTGTTTCTTCATCGAATTCGTGCCCATCTCAGTTTGCTCTGGATTCGTAGCTCATTTTGAGAAAATCTATCTATCCTCGAAAGGTGAGCACTCACTCACGATTAACGTTCTTTTATTTATTAAATTTGATTTCAATTGAAACGACAATTGAAATATGCTGCTGTTAGTTAATTACACTGTTATATATGTTATTACCTGTATCAGTTCACCTGTGACATCTGACACCATTATCTGTTATATATGCAATGATAATCCAGTTTGGTTGTTAAATGATTGATTGTTTGATGTTTATATTGGACGTTAAATTGTTAATGATGTAAGTGATAAATAATGTGAAATTGAAATTGACGTAGGATAGTTAGATTTGATATATGTGTTAAATTTGATTAAATGACATTTGTATAATATGACCCCTTTAAATGTTAAATTAATTGACACGTAGGATTTGTTTAATTACACTTTGAACCACTGAATGTATGTTGTTAAATTGATGATGTAGGAAATTGTAAAAAGATGACAAGTGAAGAACCGTAATGTACTAATCTTTAATCTACATGAAATGATAGTGTAGATTCTAGAAATAATTATATTAATTCGCACAAACAACAATGTGAATTAATACGGTTATTTCGGGATTATTTGAATTGATTATTGGATTGTTATTGTTTGTTGTTATTGCTTGTTATTTACTTTGACACCATCCCAGTTATCACACTGCAAGTTCCCTTTGTTATGTTTTGATTTTGAATTTAATTGGAATCGGGTTGAAATGATAGATACCCAAATTAAACTTTGACCTAGGATAGAGAATTAAATAAAACCCGATTGGTCAATAATTTGATTTAAAAATAAACGAAGATTTTATTTGAATAAACAATATGGTTTTGAAATGAAGTTGAAATTTGAAGTTTAATGAAAGGAAATTGTTAATATTTAATAATCTGAAACATAATATTAACAATGTAATTGATGAAAGAATGTTGTTTAATTTGAGAAATGATTGAATTAAGTTTGAAATAATAATTAAGTTTGAAATTGTTAAACTTAGAAATGATTTAATAATTAAGTTTGGAATTATAATTAAGTTTGAAATTATTAAACTTTGAAATGATTTAATAATTAAGTTTGGAATTATAATTAAGTTTGAAATTATTAAACTTTGAAATTATTTAATAATTAAGTTTTGAATTATTTAATAATTAAATAAGATTGAATTATTTAATGATCAAATTGAATTGAATTCTTTAATAAGTAAAATTGAACCTTTGAATAAGTGAATTTTACTTCGTAAATAACTGAAATTGAGTTTTCTTTATTAATTGAGTTTTGGAAAATTATATAAGTAAGTAAATAAGTGAAATTGAATTTCCTTAACAAGAAATAAAATGCGATTTATTGAAATTAATGTAAGGCTTGAAATTTAAAGAATTTGGTTTGATGGATTTAATTTAATTAAATTTGTAAGTTTTGATATAATGAAGTTAAATTTAAATAATAGATTTAATGAATTGGAAATTTAATAGAAATTGTTTTGAATGGCAAATTAACTAAATAAATATTGAATGAAATCGATAAATGAATTTGAAATTGATTTGAATGTTAAAGTATATTAATTCAAATGATTTGAAAGGAAACTTATTTGTGAACTTGAATCAATATTTGAATTGTTTTAAATAGAAATTGAAATTGAATTATAAGATTTTGAAATTATGAATGTGGAAGTTTTGAAACGTAAATATTGGAAATTGATTTAGAAAGACAAATGAAATGTTGGTTTACGAATTGAAGTTGAAATTGAATTTGATTTGGTTTTTGAAATATATAAACGACCAATCGGTGTAATAATTACGAAAGTTATTAAAGAGACCGGAATCGGTTATGGATATACTCTCTATCTAAACCGAAAACCACTTTAATAACTATACGCGGAGTGATGATCCAGAATGAAGTGGTTGGAATGATGTTCGTGATGACTGAAGAAAGAGAACGATAATGGATAGCCTTGATACTTGTGTCAAATTGGAAATGACTAAAACAGGAGCCGTGCCGGGCCAATGGAGGTCAGCTACCTCAAGTGAACACACTTCTTCAAACTACTCATTACTTGTTGTCGATTGGTGCACCCTTGATTTTGGGAGTGTTGTTTCACGGTGTTGCGGGCGCTGCGGCGTTGCTTTCTCACCAGTCCGGATCAGGCAAACGGTAGTGTCACTACCTTGGGTATTGCCTCATGTGCCTTGTCATACTTGTATCCCTATTCGCGACCACTACGATTTTGGTTTGTACCTTTAGTATATGGATTGCCCTCTGGTGACTTCCGGTTTTGGGGAAACTACGGTTTTGTATATGCTTTTGGGAATAAAAATGTGTTAAGGGTGGAATGGGCCATGACTTAACACAATTTTGATATCTTTATATTACTGATAGACATTATCTACTTATCGTACACTACTACATAGTAGATAGTTTAAAGGATCCTTAAAGGATGGTTATTCCAAACATCCTTTGAGTTACTTGTATTTCAATTGCTATTTCACTTGAGTTGGATTTATTAATATAAGAATGTTAATCCTGACTCGAGTGTCTTGTGTTTTTGCTTTACGCTCGGGTCAGACTGAGTGTACCAGTATTCGAGACTCACCTTTGAAGTTGGAGCTTTGCTTGAAGATCCAGCCATCTATTCTGCTTTCAGTAGTCGATGATTCCAGTGATGTATTCTGATTTGTATCTGATGTATCGTATTACTCTTCCGTTGTATCTGGTTTAACTCTGATGTATCGTATTACTCTTCTGTTGTAAACTCTGATGTATTTTATATATTCATATAGTAGCTTCATGAACTACTATCTCTTTTAATTCCGCTGCATTTATTACTCTGTGTCTGTGATCTGTGATTATTTATTTACTGTATATGCTCAGTTTTGCCAATTTAAATTAACAACGCGGTATTTGAGCAATTCAATTCCGGCATGAGTGTCTACCTATACACTTATAATGGATGCGAATGGTCCAAAAAATACCGGGTCGTTACAGTTGGTATCAGAGCTTTGGTAGCTCTAGGCAAAACTGAACATATAGGGTAAATGTATTTACAGAATCACTCTCATTCGAGTTTCAATCTCTTCCTTTGACTCAATTCCTTTGAATTTTTGGAACGTTCCCCTCGGTTCCGAAATTCATTCGTGTCCTTCACTCTTCGTCTTCTTTCAATCATGGAGCACCCCATAACTCCATTCTGAATGTTATCTATAATAGATCGGCGGTCTCGTCAATCTTCGAATGATTTGTAAAGGGGTGAAACTCCTTTACAATAGGCATTGAATCTCCGGATATTTCTGTATCCTCGGTTTACGATGCTATCTATTTTCTGCTATACCTGAATTCCATCTCTTGAGATCGAGTGTTGATTTACCTCGGAATTCAGCATCGATCCTATTCTTGAAGTTACGGACGACCGGTTAAGGTTGCCCGTGAATTAAATAAACTTACCCATCTCCCGATTCTGTTATTGAATCATCTTATCTTTTCTTTCGAATTTGTCTTCGAATCAGAATTCTCTTTGATTTGAGTCCATCAAAATTTGAATCTCTATCCTTGCTTTGAATCCATTCTTGTATCGTCAAGCAAGGAAGTGTATTTGTAAATTAATATTTAAAATGTTTTAGAATATATTGTGTTGTTTGAGTTGTTGATGTTGATTTGGGTTTTCGATCGATTCGTCTTATCAACGCTATCGATAGAATTTCCAAAACACTTGAGCAGAGCAAACTGACACAATATTGTTTTCAAATTTGATAAATAAGATAGTTTTGACTGATTATATTATATAAGTAAATTTTTCTGAAATTAAATTGTTAATGAATTTGTTGTCAGAAATGATGTTATTTGATTTTCATTTGGTGTTTTGTAAACCATTGATTTACCAACTTATGAATAAATGGAATTATAAACTAGGTTTATAATTTGATTTGGAAATTTAAATGAATTTAAAGTAAGAATTTGAGAATTTAATTTTTGAAAATTTCAAACTTTGGTTTTAAAGTTTTAAAGGTATATTATTAAAAATATTTTCGAATAGAAATCATTTCAAAGGAGTTTTAAAATATTGAAATCAGTGCTCTTCTCTTTGTCGCTGGAAAATAATTTCGGTGATGGCGGCCGCATCATCGACATTCATTTTCGAGTTTCAAAGTGGAGATACTATTCTGTAGCTTTGCTACGGTTTTGTTTTGAAAAATATTTTTGATTTGAATTTCTTAAGTATGACTTGATTTATATATATATGGGTATATTATTTTAAATTTAATTTGATTTAATATATATAGTATATACATAATTATATCTAAAGGGTTTGAAATTAAAAACGAAAATTTAATTCTTAAAATTTTGTTAAAGGATGTTTTCAATTATAAATAAAGCTAAATTTTGGATAAATGTTTAAACTTGAAATGATTGAATTTGAAAATTTTATTTGTATAGTACTAAATTGCATTTCAATATAACTTACCTAAATTATTCAGAAGTTAAAAATGTAATTAGATAATATACAATATAAAATGATTTTATAAATAAAATTTGAGTGTTTATAATAAATATTATACACTTGGATATTAATTATAAAAATGCTAATAAAGATGATAGAATAATAAGTTAATTGAATGAGATAAATATAATACAATTTTGTTCTGAAAGAATTAACAAATTGGAATTAGATTAACTTATGGAAATACCTTAAATTTAAACCAATTATTGAATATAAATTAATTTAAATTGAAATTTATATGGTTTAAATTAATTTATATGGTTTAAATATATGTAATAAGATATATTAAGTGGAACAAATTTAATAATAATTTGGAATAAAGAAGAATTAAATTGTTGAATAAAATATGATTGTAATAAATGACTATTCAAGTTTATGATTTTAGAAATTGTTAATAAAGGATAATTGGATAATAAAACAATGAATAAATGAGATAAATAAAATAAAATTTTATTTTGAAGAAATCTTTTGGTATTAAATATTAATAAATTGGAATTAAATCAACTTATTGAAATACCCTGAATTTTAAATCAAATATTGAGTATTATTTAAGGTAAATTGAAATTTATACGGTTTATACTAATTGTTTTATTTTGTTTTCAATCTGTTTTTCTTTCTGGTTGTTTCTATTCTCCTACCTCCTTCCTTTTCGGGGATGAAAAGTTTTGAGTGGGGGAGAGTGTAACGACCCGTAAAATTTCAACTGTTTTAATAACGTTATTAATTGAAATTTTGCGAAATTTTAAACGATAAAATTTTGAAATAAAAAATTTATATTCGGAATACGTTTAGTTAAACATAGCGACTGGTAAATTTTCGTCCGAAAATATGGAAGTTTATTTCACGCGTAAATTCACTTCAATTTAATCAGTTAAAAAACAATTAAAATAAAATGTTTTTGGAACCTAAATATTTTTACATAGAAAAATTCTAAACCATCTTCTGAGCAAGATGTCAGTTTATCGTTTTTCCAAATTTGGACATCTTTGACTCCGCCGATCTTATTTTTCAGCGTTTTTCTTGCATTTTCCGATAGTAGAAAATTCGAATTTTTATGATTCAATCGTACCACTGATATCTGTGTATCATTTTGATCGTCTCGTCGTGCCGATCTCTGCGGTGTATCCAATCCTGTGTTTTGAAGTATGGTACGCAGCAGAATTCGCATAAGCGGTAACCGTATCGGTAACCAGTTTGTGTCTATTGGTTTCTTATACCCTTTAATTTCCTACCGTATAAACCCAATAACTATTTGTTATTAATTCTGGTTCAACTTCCACCTTTTGCTATTCCTAAAGTTTAATTCGTGACTTTTGTGTTTCCAACATGTTGAATATAGTTTTCTATTCGTTCAGATGCCTCTTCGTTTTCTGTTATCATTTTGGCCTCGTTCCCCTTCTTCCATCTCTGTTTTCTTTTTCTCCAGCTTAGTTTCATTATCTCCTCCTCCATGCGCAATAACCTCACCATCCTTGCTTCTAATAATCACCTGTCACTTCACCTCGGCCATTCTCTTCAATCACTGCCACAGTCGCTTATATCACCATGCAAGCAGCCCTCGGCTTTCCACTCACCCATGCCTACTTGCAGCCCAGCAACCTTGCACCACCTCAATCCCATCAACACTTCCGTCCACCTTCCTACTTCCGAGTTACCCCACCATTTGTCAGCCCCTCAGTCTTCATTCCCGACCACCGCGGCTGATGACCCAACCGGGCTTCCCCACGCAACTCCTCCCCGTGCCTTTCCCCTGGCCACGACAGCACTCCCGCCTCCTTCATTCTTGAACCAGCCTCGCCGTGATGACTTGCCTCCACCAATCTCCTTTACTTCCTCTTTGCGTAAGTATATTACATAGTTTTATAGTATATATATTATAAAATAGTAGTCAGAATATAATATATATAAGTGTTTGCATTGCAGTTTTATATACCTTAGATGTCTACATATATTACGTTTTGAAGTATACGTGAATCTGGGTTTCCAATTTTATATATAGATGCCGTGATTTTTAAAAACTATAACTTACAAAGATATTATAATTATATATGGATTTTACCTTTTAAAAATATGTTGGTCTGCATATGGCATAAATCTGTTTGTACACATATAGTATATAAGTTGTATTCATATTTCTTGCGCCCTGTTTAAAGTCTGCATTTATATTTGTTTATATAGTACATTAGTATATATATGTACGTATCTGGCATGTAGGTTTGATTTAGTAGCTTATATACACTATTGTATATATAATCTGGGATATGTATATGTTAGATATATAAAGTTGTATAAATTGTTGTTTATATTATATATAGGTCTGCTTTGCATGTAGGTTCGGCCATTGCTTGACTCCTTACTGCTACTAGCTATACCTTGTGGAACCGACTATTTTGGAGGTCTATATCCATACTACGTATATTTGTATTTTCATTGCTTTTCCTTTAGGTACCCACATCTTCTCAAACATGTAGTGTTTTCGTGAATGACCAGAACATTTGCAATTTTGATAAATGTTTGGCCTCCGCTTAAAAAAAAAAGTAGTTGTTTGCATATATATAGTATACATAAGTTTTACATAATCCATTTGTTCTCTGCTTGTTTCAATATATATATATACTATTTTATGATAAGTATATGGGTACATATACAGTTATTTTAATGTTGAAATGTATATCGACTTTAAACTAAAATATATATGAGTTTGATCTAATATTGATTTGGAAGTTATATTATTTTAATATTTGTCTTGAATTGACATATTGAATAAATAATATAACATAATAATAACGTACATATTTTCAGTTTGTATCAAAATGACTCTGATTGATTTTCATCGATTCCCATGTTTATCAGCTGTTGGTCCATCGTGCCTATTTCTTCATCGAATTCGTGCCCATCTCAGTTTGCTCTGGATTCGTAGCTCATTTTGAGAAAATCTATCTATCCTCGAAAGGTGAGCACTCACTCACGATTAACGTTCTTTTATTTATTAAATTTGATTTCAATTGAAACGACAATTGAAATATGTTGTTGTTAGTTAATTACACTGTTATATATGTTATTACCTATATTAGTTCACCTGTGACATCTGACACCATTATCTGTTATATATGCAATGATAATCCAGTTTGGTTGTTAAATGATTGATTGTTTGATGTTTATATTGGACGTTAAATTGTTAATGATGTAAGTGATAAATAATGTGAAATTGAAATTGACGTAGGATAGTTAGATTTGATATATGTGTTAAATTTGATTAAATGACATTTGTATAATATGATCCCTTTAAATGTTAAATTAATTGACACGTAGGATTTTTTTAATTACACTTTGAACCACTGAATGTATGTTGTTAAATTGATGATGTAGGAAATTGTAAAAAGATGACAAGTGAAGAACCGTAATGTACTAATCTTTAATCTACATGAAATGATAGTGTAGATTCTAGAAATAATTATATTAATTCGCACAAACAACAATGTGAATTAATACGGTTATTTCAGGATTATTTGAATTGATTATTGGATTGTTATTGCTTGTTATTTACTTTGACACCATCCCAGTTATCAAACTGCAAGTTCCCTTTGTTATGTTTTGATTTTGAATTGAATTGGAATCGGGTTGAAATGATAGATACCCAAATTAAACTTTGACCTAGGATAGAGAATTAAATAAAACCCGATTGGTCAATAATTTGATTTAAAAATAAACGAAGATTTTATTTGAATAAACAATATGGTTTTGAAATGAAGTTGAAATTTGAAGTTTAATGAAAGGAAATTGTTAATATTTAATAATCTGAAACATAATACTAACAATGTAATTGATGAAAGAATGTTGTTTAATTTGAGAAATGATTGAATTAAGTTTGAAATAATAATTAAGTTTGAAATTGTTAAACTTGGAAATGATTTAATAATTAAGTTTGGAATTATAATTAAGTTTGAAATTATTAAACTTTGAAATGATTTAATAATTAAGTTTGGAATTATAATTAAGTTTGAAATTATTAAACTTTGAAATTATTTAATAATTAAGTTTTGAATTATTTAATAATTAAATAAGATTGAATTATTTAATGATCAAATTGAATTGAATTCTTTAATAAGTAAAATTGAACCTTTGAATAAGTGAATTTTACTTCGTAAATAACTGAAATTGAGTTTTCTTTATTAATTGAGTTTTGGAAAATTATTTAAGTAAGTAAATAAGTGAAATTGAATTTCCTTAACAAGAAATAAAATGCGATTTATTGAAATTAATGTAAGGCTTGAAATTTAAAGAATTTGGTTTGATGGATTTAATTTAATTAAATTTGTAAGTTTTGATATAATGAAGTTAAATTTAAATAATAGATTTAATTAATTGGAAATTTAATAGAAATTGTTTTGAATGGCAAATTAACTAAATAAATATTGAATGAAATCGATAAATGAATTTGAAATTGATTTGAATGTTAAAGTATATTAATTCAAATGATTTGAAAGGAAACTTATTTTTGAACTTGAATCAATATTTGAATTGTTTTAAATAGAAATTGAAATTGAATTATAAGATTTTGAAATTATGAATGTGGAAGTTTTGAAACGTAAATATTGGAAATTTATTTGGAAAGACAAATGAAATGTTGGTTTACGAATTGAAGTTGAAATTGAATTTGATTTGGTTTTTGAAATATATAAACGACCAATCGGTGTAATAATTACGAAAGTTATTAAAGAGACCGGAATCGGTTATGGATATACTCTCTATCTAAACCGAAAACCACTTTAATAACTATACGCGGAGTGATGATCCAGAATGAAGTGGTTGGAATGATGTTCGTGATGACTGAAGAAAGAGAACGATAATGGATAGCCTTGACACTTGTGTCAAATTGGAAATGACTAAAACAGGAGCCGTGCCGGGCCAATGGAGGTCAGCTACCTCAAGTGAACACACTTCTTCGAACTACTCATTACTTGTTGTCGATTGGTGCACCCTTGATTTTGGGAGTGTTGTTTCACGGTGTTGCGGGCGCTGCGGCGTTGCGTTCTCACCAGTCCGGATCAGGCAAACGGTAGTGTCACTACCTTGGGTATTGCCTCATGTGCCTTGTCATACTTGTATCCCTATTCGCGACCACTACGATTTTGGTTTGTACCTTTAGTATATGGATTGCCCTCTGGTGACTTCCGTTTTTGGGGAAACTATGGTCTTGTATATGCTTTTGGGAATAAAAATGTGTTAAGGGTGGAATGGGCCACGAATTAACACTATTTTGATATCTTTATATTACTGATAGACATTATCTACTTATCGTACACTACTACATAGTAGATAGTTTAAAGGATCCTTAAAGGATGGTTATTCCAAACATCCTTTGAGTTACTTGTATTTCAATTGCTATTTCACTTGAGTTGGATTTATTAATATAAGAATGTTAATCCTGACTCGAGTGTCTTGTGTTTTTGCTTTACGCTCGGGTCAGACTGAGTGTACCAGTATTCGAGACTCACCTTTGAAGTTGGAGCTTTGCTTGATGATCCAGCCATCTATTCTGCTTTCAGTATTCGATGATTCCAGTGATGTATTCTGATTTGTATCTGATGTATCGTATTACTCTTCCGTTGTATCTGGTTTAACTCTGATGTATCATATTACTCTTCTGTTGTAAACTCTGATGTATTTTATATATTCATATAGTAGCTTCATGAACTACTATCTCTTTTAATTCCACTGCATTTATTACTCTGTGTATGTGATCTGTGATTATTTATTTACTGTATATGCTCAGTTTTGCCAATTTAAATTAACAACGCGGTATTTTGAGCAATTCAATTCCGGCATGAGTGTCTACCTATACACTTATAATGGATGCGAATGGTCCAAAATATCGGGTCGTTACAGTAACGTTTAAAAAACGCTGCCAAAAATTGATTTATAGTGGTGGTAAAATAAATGCAATAAAAAATCATGGATTTTTAGTCGCATGTTTTCTAGCGGCGTTTATCAAAACGCCGCCAAAACTTTTTGTAGCGTTTTTTGTGCGCCACTAAAAATCAAATTTCTTGTAGAATTTCGAACTCTAAACGAAGCGTGCCGCTTGGCATTTTATATGTTATACCCCTATTCCGAACACACTAGAACTAGTCTTGAGCCCTAATTCAATCATATGCAGAAGATAGCTTTTTCAAACACAATTATTATATAAATTCCAAAATTAATTTCTACGTGTTTCGATCTCGCATGTCCAAACGATTCGTCCGATCGCCATGAAATTTGGCGGTGTATTATAATTCACTATTACGGATCCAATGAAACTTATTTTGTTGAAATCCGAGACAGTGCCCCAAAAGACTATGTTTACACGTTAATTAAAACAAATTATTTTAAAAACCAAATTAATCACCTTAAAGTCCAAATTAAAAGTTTATTATTACCATTCTTATCCAACGGAATTTAAATAAGCTTTGAAACCATTTTTATCCAAAATAACACCCAAGATTCAATTTAAACAATCCAATTATTAAATTCAACAATTAATTGTCGAGTAAATGGCTATATTTTGAAATCCAAGTTCTTAAATTTATAAAATTAACTTTTTAATATTTAAACTCAATTAAATATTCCAAATTCAAATGATTGAGATTCTGGGTCGTTACATTCTTCCCCACTTAAAAGTATTTCATCCCCGAAATTACCAAGTAAGAAAAACGCTCAAACCCATTAACTTCCAGAAACAATTAGTTGAAACTTGTTATCACAATTTTTAAGTCTTTAATTTCATTCATAGATCCCAACTGATTTCCATCTATTCAATCATTTCAGGTTATAACTCAAACCAAACTTTAGTTATGAAAAATATTTTCGAAATTCTCAAAAAAAATTCTAACTCTTAAATTTACGGAAATTTCACCATCGTCTCCTTTGCGCGGCTCGATCGTAAAAGTTTACAATACACACACACACACACATATATATATATATATATATATATAATCACAAATATACATCTCACCTTTGAGGATGAGGCATCCTGTAGGGAAAAATATAAAAATACGGTATGTAATCCGAGATGTGTACCTTATTTTAGCGTTAGCAAGCATATACAATCAACAAAATGCGAAAGCGAGCTCCAATTGCGAAGCATACGCCATCCGCACCTACTAATCGCTCAACAAACAATGAGAACAAGTATGTAGAATGCAACATCACTATATAACATAGAATATACCATAACTACATGCAATTTTAGCAAATGTAACAAGGGTAACCATTAACCAAATAATATTCATCCAATTTATTTATCAACAAATCAACTTGCATTTTCAATTTCAACATTATATACTTTCATTTCTTATTAATATGCAACTGATTCACTTCCAGTTTATTTGCAATCAATTGATTCTCATTAAATTCATCTACTTCCAATTGATTTGCATCCAATTTGTTAACATTCATTTTATTCTCTTCAATTTCACTTTCATAACTTAAGTTCAGTTTCAACTCTATCAACCAATATTCCAAACCATATTTCATTCACTTTACAACTTAAACTGAATTTCATTTTATAACTCAAATTCTCATTTATTTCATCACTTCACTTAATTCATTTCTTTAATACCAACAACACTTAATGCCATTTTATAAAATCCTTTACTTAAGTTAACTATAAACATTTTATACAACATAATTCTCATATTTATCTTTCACTTCACCACTTAAGTTCATATTAAATTTTAACAAACAACATACCAAACCATATTTCATTCACTAATTTATTTCATTAGCTCGATTCAATTCATTTTGCAACTCAAGTTGAATTTCGTTTTATAACTCAAGTTCATATTCATTCCACTAATAAATTTTATTAGTTCATTTCATTAATTCATTACAAATTAAATTCAATTTCAATTTCATTTAACTTTGCTTAAGTTAAATTTCATTCCAAAATTCATTTTATTTAACTTCACTTTAAGTTAAATTTCATTTCATCTTATCCATTACCCAATTTATTTAACTTAACCAAAGTTAAATTTTAATTTCATATCTCGATTCCAAATTTTTCTTTTCTATCTATACCATTTCGAAATAATAAGTCCAAAAAGTTATTATCTTATGTTCTCAAAACATTTTAGATAAAAATCTTCAGGACTCTAAACACCCGATTTTATTTCAAATCATTTTGAAATCAATATATATTGATATGTAACTCATTTATATTTCAAATTACACTTTCAGAATCTAAAAAAAATGGTTTTACTAAAAAAACTTCAATGGTAGCAATCCCTCACTTAGAAACTCGAAAATGAATATTGATGATGCAGTCGTCATCACCAGAATTCATTTTCCAGTGACTGAAAAGAGTTAAGTGCTTTCTATTTCTTTTAAATCCTATTTCAAAATATTTCTAACAAAAATATTTTAAAATAATACTATTATTATTTTTCCAAACTTTAGAAAAATAATTTCCAAATCAGTGGAATTTAAATTCTAAAATTCCTTGTTTTTAAACCATTTCCATTTACAAAATCATATCTACAAATATATTTATGAAATTTTCATTTCCTTCACTTATAATCACATTCACAATCAAATTATAAATTCACTTCCTTATATAACTTATTTTGCAAATGTTTACCATTGTTTTATTACAATAATAACAACTTTTATTAGACAACAAACAACAAATGATAATAATCAAATATTATCATCCACTAACAACCAAACACTCCATATATAGCTTATAATAACATCTAAAAATTATTCTTTTATATATAAATTATATTTTAGGTAAAATTATTTCATTAACCCACTTTTAAAATAATGTTGCATCGGTTTACCTTGTTTAAGCGTTTAGAAACCTCTATCGATAATGTGACGTCCCACGTATCGACCAGAATTTATAAACCACTCAATAGATAAATTAATACAATATAAAACATTTTTATATCCTAACAAATAGCGCTCATATATATATACACTCAAACTCATCCTTGCATCTCGCTTACCCTATCTTAAATGAGTAAAATTCCACCAAAGCCTAGGTGTTCGCTCAACCTAACCTCTGATACCAAATGTAACGACCCGCCAATCAGTACAATTCAAGCTGACAATAAACCACACATGTCCAACCTACATTGAACAGAAAGACAAATAGTTATAGGAAAGAAAGAGGAAAGGAGAAGAGAAGAAGAAGAACAGAAAACTAAACAACAATATAATCTCACAATCACAGCGGAACAATATATAATATAATATCAATGATCTTTAAAAAAGAGGAACTGTTATATACATACATCCATCAGAGTACAACAACTCACTATCATCAGCCTGGATAGTTATAACAGCCTATCCTCACAAATGCTAATGATTTCAAGAACAAACAATGAAATAAAACATGTACGTAAATACGACTTGAAGACCTCCAACCCATCTCCTGAGCTCCAATGCCTCCAAAACAATCTGTAAACATGCTCGATCTGACCTGAGCATTATAATAAAATAATACCCGAGTCAGTCTGGAAAATCAGCGTGAGAAAACACGTACAATTGGATTTTAAAGTTCCAGAAAACCATTTGAAAATCAAAAGTATCTCGTAAGACTACGCCGCACATAAACACGGATGGGTTTTTACCGTATGATAACCAAAACATTTTCTATAGAAAATCCATTTATATTATAATAATGTCTAAGAAACAAATACTTATTAATCTTAGGCGAAAATATTACATTATTAAATTCCTGCATACTAGGTTCTACAAACAAAACCGTAAAGGCACGTATTGGAGATTGGATTCCATACTATGACAAGGTAAGGAACTACCTTCTGAAGGTACAACTCTAGATAAATGCACCGGGGTTTTACAAGAACATCTTGTACCCCTGGCACATAGGATCGGCCTACCACTTGACTAATAATACCGAATATGATCACCCTGCTTTGGGCCCTGAAGCATACAAATGAGAGATAATAACCGATCTAGATTTGGAACGACCATACCTTACTTGGGAGCTACCCACTTGACCATGTTGCATACCCGATTTTTGTCAATTCCCAGTTGATGAGGTCCGAGGCTACATTTTACCTTTTTATAGCGCTTCCCACTTGGAGTGCTAACACTGCCCTCCAGGCAACAATGCAATATCAGCATTCATCCATACAAGTTCGTTCTGGACCTGAACGAAACACTTGAGAGCTCCATCTCCAAATTCCATCATCTTTAAAATATCTTCACTTCGACACGCATTCATTGGATCGTAGTGGTTTTTAGATAACCTATTTGATCCCAATCTCTTCGAAACAACATTTCGATAATTCTCGGTAAACTCAACCCCGGTTCTTTAGGAAATAAACAATAAAAGATAAGATCGGAGATCACCTCCTAACCGTTAGTGGATGGATTTCCTTACCATTGTCTTAGGAGAACAAAACGAGATTTATATGCACAGTACAACATCACCGGAGATGATTGTGCCATATAACTCACGTGTTTCTCCTATATATTTTCAAAGTTACGTTTTAGGTCCAATTTCGATAGTCTGTTATTTAACTATCGAATAACAAACATTCAATCAGTAATTTAATTCCATAGGGAAAACCAACGTTAGTTAAGCACCAAGCAACACTAAACCTCTATTAATTAATATTTTATTAATTAAATTCACTTCGTAATACTTGAATCAAAAATTCTTTTTACAAGGATTGATATAAACCCAAATCCCTATTTTCCCATATTTGAAAAAATATCTATATGCTTATCTCGATGGTATAAGTGTATTTAACAACATTTTGGAAGATTACCCTTTTTATTCAATTCAAAAACCATTTATTATTCTTATTACGAGTATATATGCACGTCCAGATGGGCCTGCATTTAATCACAACGTGTATTCGTTTATAGTTGCACCTATGAAATTAGATTTGACAGTACCATTAGCAACATAAATTGAACCTGAAGCAACGACAAAGAAGACCGAGATAACTGAAGAACATTCATAGAGCCAATAACTTGAAAACATTCATAGTTTTAGCATTGGTTTCTTTTGTTTTGGTTTATTATTATTATATAATAATGGAAATGGAAATAATACTTGTACTTTTACATGCATATGATCTTTTAACTAATATGGGTTGTGAGCAAAAACATATCTAAATACATCATCACTTCACAATTCCATTAATAGAGAGAAATTAATGAGTAGAATTTCCACCGTGACTTTTTGAAATTTCAAATTTGAAAGTTGATTCTGATATACATCCATGTTTATATTTTTTTTGATATTTGAAAGGTGGCTTCAAATAAATTATTATTATGGTCAGTTTGGATGAACAGTTAAAGATCCCATCAGAGTCGTTGGCAGTTTTTATGACTGCAAATATCTATGAAAGACCAAAGTGGTAACTTCTGAAGCAATGATATTATTCATGACTTAATCTGACATTGTTTCCATCGGTGTTGATTAATGTATTTTAGTGTTCTTTAACCATGTAAATCAAAGGTACTGCTTTTATTCCGTTCTAAGTTACTAAACATTAGTGGAATCATACGTTTATTTTACGTGTCAAGTTTTTGATGCATTAAAGATAAATATACAAAATATACCTCCATTATATATTACTACTAATCGTGTATTAAATTTATACCTTAATATTGCAATATTAATGATCATTTTTACTTATAAGTGCAAGTTAAGCATTGAGTTGTTGTAGAAGGATTATAAATCATATTCAACAAAGCTAGAAGGTTACCGCTAGAATGATGCACCACTAAGTAGCAAGCATTATATTTGTTTGTTAAACAACGTTTGACTAGGTTTGACATCTTATATTATTACCTAATTATTATTATTATTCACTTTTATGAATTCTAATTATCTATTAAGAGGGGTTGCCCCTCTTAGTGGCATACTTCTAGAAATCATTTCTTGTATTCATACTATATGAAATTTCCATCCCGATGTAGAAGAAAATGCAAATGTTGTCGCTATAATAGATAATCAAAACTTGTTTAGTCATAAAGTCCAAATAACAGCTGAAATAATAGCAGTTGATGGTGATTGCCTATACACATAAAAGGTACATTCATAATCTTCTTGGTTCTTAAAATAAATAAAACAGCAGGCAGGGTCTCATGCAAGGCCCTGTTCAAATATGGTAATGGATTCTTAAATGTCAAGTAGATAGAGAGTAGACCTGAGAATTGATCAATAAAAAGTTCCACTATTTTAAATGTTTTTTAAAATAAAAACCATATTTTATTTTACTTTAGTATTTTTAATTTAATTTATAGGATTTTTCACAAATTTTAATTTGAAAAACAATTAAATTTTCATTTGACGTATTTTGCGGCCAAGTTAGTGTTTTTGGAACTTTACAGAATTAGATAACCAGTGCGTTTTCATGTTTTTTTGCGATCATGTCTTATTGTTATGCACGATTGTATTTTCATTTTTGTCGTTAGCGAATCGTTCGTGAACGTAATTTAGTGGAGCGACGTACCGCCATTCAATTTTTGTCCATATTTTGAATGCTAAATTCTTTGCCTATGCTTACATTTGTAATAAAATGGCATCATTTTCATTAACTAAATGTACATATCAATGTGAAGACCTGGAGATAATATATGCAAAGCTCAAAAAAATAGCAGTAGGCCTAAATATAAATTAGCATATAAATGAGAAACCGACGTTCTTTACATTATAATAATATATGTATTACAATTTGTGGACCTAAAAGCTCCTGTTTTAAACGCACAACACACCTGAAATGATATCTGCAATTACACTTGTAAACTCACAAATACACACGTAAATACACAAACAAAAAATACACGCACCCAGTCATTGTCATTCCTAGACTGTCACACACACGTGGCTTCATAAACCACAAAGGAATTGATATACACACTTATATATTTACATGCACACGTTATTATACAATGCACATGTATTGAAAATACACACGGTATTCATCCCTCACACACACCCAAACAACTTGCAAATGACAGAACGCGCATATATTTGCGCACACGCACACACAACACTCTCTACATATATGCACACACATACAATAACTTACACATGCAATCACACCCTGTAACAGCCTACACACACTGCAAGACATATTATATAATCCAATTAAAATATTATATTCAATATGCTATTTAGTTTAAAGCAGAAACCATGCTGCTGTGTGCGTTAAAGCATGAATATATACTTGCTTTGTAAATTAAAACATGAAAACATGCTAAACATGAAAACAATTTAAAATATTCAATCCAAGTTAAATAAACACAAAAATGATGGCATTCTAGTTAATAAGAATTTAAAATGCATCAGACAATTCCCATTTAGACCGTGATCAACAATTCATTCACACTATATTAATTAGCATGTATTCTGAAAGATCATCTATTTTATCATCACATGCAAATTGCAATAATATCATTCACTAACTTAAAATTTAGGCAGAAATTGAACTACCAAAAGACAAAACAACATAAAATATTGGATGAAAACTTGCATCTTCAGTGTTAGTGGCATGAATGAACGTGGACAACTGTGAGAAGCATGAAAAAGATGATTGTCGATAAGAATAAAGACAGTGCACTGGATATCACCAATTGTCGATGAATGAATAAAGACAGTTGCTCGAAATAGCCCAAGGTCACCCCTTGTAGTTGAGCAGCTTATAATTTTCCTATAATGGATTTATTTCTTTTGAATAGCTGTTGAAGTAGCTGTTCACAAAACAAAAACTACTTTCGACCTCAAAATATCCTCTTTCACCTTCATCCCCAACATTTGCTTGCTTCATTGGTGTCTTCAACATGCATTCTATTTCTTCCACATATTCATACATCTTACCGTCCTTTAATCCCGGTATTACAACCTATGAAAGATTGAAAGGGAAGATGTCAGTGCTACAAATTATGAAGAATAATTTTTGAACAATTAGTTAGTGCCTTAAAAGTGCAGATCAATATCATTTTGAACTATATCATGTCACTATGAAAGTAGAGAGGTGTTTGGACAATAGTCATGATAGTACAAATGCTGAAAATGATTCCTTGTTTGCTAAAAATCATTATTATTTATTGTTATAGGTATTGAATCTCCTTAAAGCTTGTTTGACATCAAAGAATCCTCTAAATGACTATTTGGAACAAAGAAGAAACTACATGCAGCATGAAAGAATTATTTATCATAATTATTATTGCTGTTATTATGGTTTTTTATCCAACCAAATGAAAGAAAAAGATATTTGTGTTCTATTAGTCTTCCCTTCCCTTAAATTTTGGTCATTGCTTATGCACTTAAATCTAATTTCTTATTGAACAATATATATTTTGAAAATGTTGACTCTACACTTAAGAAAAGTTACTTGAAATTTTCAGGAGGGAGGATCTGCGTATGCATGCTTTGTGCATTAGGTATGCTGGAATGTACATTTTGTTACAAAAATAAAATACTTTAATATTGGTTTTTAAAAAATTTGTTTAATATTTGCTTTAAACAGAAAGATAGGTTAACATTGTTTTGAACAAAAGATAAATGTTTTTATCTTTTATGTAAAAGTTACTGAATTTTCATAAACCATTCGCAAGTTACATAGAAGTAAGTGAGAGGTAAAGCGATCAAATTTTAAAATTTACTACTCAAGGTCTCAAATTTGTTTATTATTTTTTTCAATTAAAATATAATATATTAAACTATAAATGATATCAATAAAAGCTAATTCATATACATATAGGAAACAGAAAAGCGCAGTAATTCCTCCACAAACAAAGCTTTGCACAGGGAGGATAGGTACAATATATAGAGCTTTGTAAGGTCCGTATGCAGTTCAGGTACCAACATTCCTTTTAGCTTCTCACTGGCTCTATTTCATATGGACTGTATATGCAGTTCAGGACTTCCTTTCGACAGCAGTGAACTTTCTTATAACGTCTCCACCTCCTTTCTCCCTTGTATTCTCTGCAAAAATAACAATCTACACATGTTTATTTAGTGAGACTCCATCAGAAACCCAGCCATGCTTTGAGCACTAATTCAAGTATGGTAACTCTCCTTTCTTTATTGTAACAACCCCGGGTTTTATAATATTTGATTAACGTCAAATGACGATTTGATTTGTTTGACAGTTGCAATTGGAATTTTATTCGAGTTGAAATTCTTTTATGATTAGGTGAAGAAGTTGTGGACTTTAAAATTTTAAAATGGTAGTCCATATTTTCTTTAGTTGTTTTGTAGTGGTAATTTTCATAGAGAATATCGTTCCTTTCGTATACCAATAATTCAACCCGTTTCCCTGGGATTTTCCCATTCGAACCCTAAACAAATTAACATACGAAAGAAAAAGAATGGCGGCTCTTGTTCGTTCGATCCTCTTCCTTCGACAATTAGGGTTTTCATGAAATTCAGAAGAAGCCGACTATGATTGTTAGACTATAAGCTCCGGCGTGCTTGCTCTATCGAATGATCGTTTCTTCGATTTCGCAAGGGCTGCTAGGGTTTCGTTTTGGCTTCGATCGACTTGGTAAAGCCACAGCTTCAACTCGGAGCTGTTCGATTCTTAGATTTGTGCTCATCAAGACGAGGTGAGTGATTTTTAGTCACTCACATCTAATTTGAACTGTTCGAACTTGTCTATTTATTTTGTTTTAGTTGCCTTTAGCTTCAATTTGATTTTTGTTCGTTGTTGATACTTTTCTGCCTTGAGTTGATTTTGGGGCTGTTGATTTTTGATTATGGCTTGACTTGTTCGACTCTTTGTTCGACACGGTTTCAGCTTCGAGCTTTTTTTTTCCGTTGTCTTTAGTAAATGAAAATGTACTTTGATTCCTTTTCATTTTTTTGTCACTGACTTTGATTTCTCGGTCCTTGTGAGCTTCGGCTCTGACCATCTCTGTGTTCATCTCTCACCTGTCGCACTTGTAGTATATTGATATCTTGCAGTTGAACACCTGTTTGTGGTTTTGTTTCACTGTCTGGTAAATGCATATTTGAATTTGGGGTTAGTTTTGAGCATTGTAGCGGATGTCTCGTCTCTGGTCATATTTGGGTCAATACTGGAAATATGTTTTGATAGTTCATTCCTGACGTATTCGGTCACTTGATTTTGTATACGTGATTCCCTGACTTTGTAGTATCTTCGGCCTTAAATTTGATATCACTGACTTTGGGCATTTAATGATTTGTAATTGCTATTGTCTTTGATTTTGTAAAAGTGCTTTGACGATGTTTTTCCTTGGGTTAATTGTTTGCCCTATTTCTTCATACCACTATTCATAGGTGCACTTAGTTGTGATTGTTGTTGTTACTGATACGTTAATTCGGCCTTCAATACACATGTAGATATAATGTTCATTAGATGACCAATTCCATTCCCTGTTCTTACAACATTTTATATACCCTGTTGTATTATACCTGGACTTCCTCTGGTCATTGTAGTTTGATTTGAGTTGTATTCGTACCACTTTTGGCATATTGAATTGAGTGGTATCATGGCCTTTGCTCTTGAGTATGGTATTTGCACCGTCTAGTTTTACAGTGCATGCATGTTATATCTTTGTTCATGTCTCTCTCCTTTGATTTGTGATTCACTTGCATTGCCGAGCTTATTCTTTGTGTTTGTTGTACATGTGAACTTGGTTCATATGTATGCAAAACATTGCATCTCAGTGACATTTACTTGCATCTTTATGCTTGAATGATTTAGTTGTTGCTGTGTTGCCTTACCTTGGGTACATAAGCTTATTTTACCTGTAGCCTTGTGCTTTGTACCGTGTTGCCTTATTTTGGGTATACATATTTGTTATCTCTTGAGGACATCCCTGTAGTGTAGTTTCACGTTGCCACCATCATTTCTGGGTTTGCCTTGAAGCCCTGAGTTGACCTGCTGCCTGATTAGGTTAACATGCGTGTATGTATATGAATACATCTACCTAGTATTGCACTTTGGTGTTCACCTGACATGTTAGGTTTGTAATTCACTGTCGCCGTCTATTTGCATTTTTGGTTCTGCCCGGTCAGTTTCATTTATGTATCCACTGGTGCATTATGTTGCACTCGTATTAGCATTTACCACTTTGCACAGTGGTTTTGTCCAGTTGAGTTCACACGTATTGAGCTCTGGTTGCGCTTGTTTTGTTCGAACTCGTGTCACTTGTGTCTGCACTTGCTTGATCCAGTTTCACCGTTGCATACTTGTTTCTGCACTTGAGCCTGATACTGGTGTATATGCTTGCTTATCTCTTGCCAGACCTGTACTTAATTATTTAAGTTGATTTTTGAGATTGTACAGCGAGTTGAATCCAGTCACAAAGACTTGGGTTTGACCCTGTACTCGGATGTAAACGCTTATTGTGTATTCCTGTGAAATTTGTTCCTTTTGAATTGAGTTAGTGCCAGTTGTTTCTGGTTCATTTATATTGACATTTGTAGTTCGATGTACTGTAGTGGCGAGGCAGTGCACGCGTGCGTGTACTGCAGCCACACAGTTTGGTTTGATTTAACTACTTTGATATTTTCTAATTATTCATTTATGTTTAAGCAATTCTGTTGTTTTCTAAAATTTTCTTCATTGATAATCTTTTTATCTATCTTTATTGATGATTTGGATCTGCTGATATGTTGTTTAACACTGTTTAGTGTTATATCTGTCGTTATCCGAATCTCTTATCGAGGAGTCGGATATACGAGATTTCTGTGACTGTCGTCTATTTGATATTTGATTATTATTGCTTCTGTGCATTAATAACTGAGTTTGAATTAGACTGACCCGTGTATTATTTTCTTTTGAATTTAATACTCGGGTCAGACCCGAGTTATTTCAAGTTGTAGATTCCCTGCTTTGAGTTGCTGTTGAGCTATGAAGACTTTTTATATCATTTGAAGGGGTCTTCGTCTTGTTGTAGTAGTCAGTGTGTTTGTTTTAAGATGATATGTATTTATGTATATTAGTCGATAATGTACTTGTATATATAACTTCTTGAGTCGACAGTTGTAGTTGTATCATATGTATTGTGTCAACTGTATTGTAACTGACATCAGTTATATATATGAGACTTTTTGTTTAATCTGTGTTCCGCATTTATATTATCTGTTTTATTATTATATTCATTGTCCTAAACTATTATGAACCGTCGTAGTTCGTTTTATACTAGAATTGGGTATATCGATGGGAGTAAATAAATAAGTGATGAAAAATAAAAAGTATATACCACTCCTATCGAGGTAAGTGAGGTAACCAATATTAGTGTAAGGCTAACTACGGATGGTCGCTCATATCCAGCCTTATTCTTCGTAATAATAGACAGTATTTCTTTTAATACTCTTTGTTATTATGAGCATAAAGGTGGGGCGTTACATTTATTATGTCATGCTATTTGGTGTTATAGTTTGAAGCAAGAAATCAAAAGCTTACTAATATAAAATCCAACCATAATTATGCATCGCAAAGGCACTTCAACTGGCAGTCCTCCATCTTAAATAATGATCTAACAACAACAGAACCAAATAAAAGTAGCGTATGCCAGTAAACTAAGAAGGCAATCATAGTGAAACAACGATATCAGCTCTTTTAGTAACATGAAATGTTAACTTGAATTTTTAGTTTTCCAGGAGGAAAGTCTGAAATTTCAGTATCAACATCTAGTCTGGAATTCCAGTATCAACCTTTTGTTTCATTGCATAAATTTGATTTTAGCCACTTGAAATAATCCCCTTATTACTTTGATTATAAGTGTTTTCTATGATTGATTTGCAATAATCAACTATGGACCGACCTTGTTAACCGCCTCTAAAATATCATAATTTCAGTTTTTTTCTAACTGATTTGTAGTGTTGGGAAGTGACTTAAATTTAAGCATGATATGACGTGTACATGTATCGCTCATTCATCATATAACATAGGAATGATTTTACAAAGGACCTCAAGTGAAATAACAATATAAGTATCAATGCCTTACAAAAGTCAAACAAAATTGAAACTGTGCACCATCTTATGAGCATGGTTCTTTGTGATAGCAAGGAACGGTTTATGGTTCCCTCAGTTGACTGTTTAGTGCTTTTATTTTCAATAATCATGCTATTATTTTTAGCATGGTCACAGTTAACTCAGACAACCTTTTTAGTTGTTTATCTTAGCTATATTTTGTTAAGGATAATGACTTTTATCAACATATTCCCACTTTAAGAAGTTTGTGAAAAATAAGTTATAAGATTCAATTCTGTTTGCAAATTGTAATTGACCAAGGAATAACCACAACAATGATTTATAGTATGTAGGTCAATGTTATTGTGCATGTGATACTGACTATGTAGACATGTCAATCGTTTGTCACACAAACTTATTGGTGTCAAGTGTCGTAAACAAATTCTTATATATAATACATTGCAGTTTACTCATTACTGATGTATTTTCGAGCATTTATAGCACAATAATATAGAACCAAAAAGAAAATAAATAAACAAATATACTTAACTGTACCATTTGGTATGTTGATGGCCAACTCTTCTTTTAGCTCCCTCGTTACGCGATGTTATCGCCATATAAGTTTGACCAACATTTGAGATATCGAATTGGCCCTGCAATGAATTGTAGTTGTCAGCCCAAATTTTGTATCAGCGATTGAAAAATGCAATCCATATACATTATTACGAAATAATCATAAAAAAATTAACTAAGATTACCGTCATTTTTAGTATAATATACTACCATCAATAAGTAGAATTGGCTTGCTTACAGAAAAATAGTTAAAGTTTGAATTTAGGTTAGTAAAAGTCTAAACAGCTTAACATCAGGAAAAAAACTGTTTAATATTTTAGTTCCTCGTGCTTCATACCAATTGAGATAAATCTTGTACATAGCAAAAAATACAGAGGTTATATACTCATATGTTAAACATAGAAGAAAAATATGTATCGTTATTTGTAAAAGACAATGCCCAATGGTTAACTGTAAATTGAATGCTACTGAACGATACAAATGTTGATGAATCAAATTCAAAATTTCGAAGTAATGAATATAGCACAGTAAATCAGACAAATAGCAACATGTGATTTATGGGTGCAAAAAATGTTAGTACCATCACCTGCAATAGTAAATCCATATGATGAGAGTTGATTTCATTTTTGCCACAAATTATGTATGGAGATGAATATAATCAGTATGTATGGAGATGAATGCAACCAGTTGGATAAGTGAATAAAGAAATAAAGCTGGATCCACAACCTCACAACTGGCTTTAGTATATTAGCCTACATTGAGAAATGAAAGTATGAATTTTGTATACTAAGTTTATCATCGTTTCTAAAATCAAAATGAATATTGTTTTGCTGGACGAAAAAAATATTGCCATATTTAAACAAACAACAAACCGGAGTAAGTTTGAAATTATTGCTTAAATTTTGATAATATTTAAATGGGAATAATCAGAGACACAAATGAAAAAAGCTAGCATTCAATAATAAAATATGCATCCAATGATGTGATCACAGCCATAATCATCACTAAAAAATCAAATAAATAGATGGTATAGTCATAGATTAGTAAAATTATCCCATCTTTTTTTGCAGGTTCCTTGTGAGTTTATTCATGCTTCGATGTAAACCACTGCCTAAGTGAAGATTAAGAGCATGCCATAACTTTTAGAATAATTCAAACTTGGTCCACATACTTTTTAGAATAATTCAAACTTGATCCACATACTAATTTATAAAATAAACGAAAAAAAAAATGTAAAGCATTTAACTACATGCTTCATTTTTCCTATTCCTTGACATCTTTCGTAAATACATCATAATCTACGATGAGAAATTAATTGCTTAATTTAAAGTTGTTTATTTTTTAGATTATTGTAGTAACGAAGAATCTTCGTATTTAAGAAACCAAAAATCATCAGTTATTATTTTTCTTTGAATGACCATTGACATTGTCACTCCTCCAGTTCAAAACCTATTTCATAAACATTTTGTTTAAAAATTAAAGCAACATGTAGAGTAATGTACATATATGGTATATAAATTAACTAAAGCACAGTTTTGGTTGCGGAGTTAAATATGGCAGCAAATCATCATATACAGAACATATGACTAAATAAAAGATATATTATCACTGTACTATAATGAAATTGTTCTTCTAAAATGTACGTGATGCCGCAAAAGTAAAATGTTAGTGGCACATCCTCATTTGAGTCAAGGGAAAGACAAACAAAAACATAAAGAAAGGTTCGGATTTGATAATAAGAAGGATATCAAAGGCTATTATTTGTCCAAATAAGCATTGAATTAATTATGTAAGTGATTTTTTAAACGATGTTAAATTTCGCACTCACTATATTACTGCCTGCATTACTCAATCGGTCTACTCCATGGTTAATATCAAATTAACCGCTATCTATTCAAATTTCAATAATGGTACATGAAATCTTTCTTCAAAGGACCATAATCATTGAAAAATTAGTTACTTTAGATATATATATTTTTTGAACTAATTGTGCTAACATTGAATCTTCACAATAAGGAAAAAAAATCATAAGTTATTATTTTTCATTGAATGGCCATTAACATTGTCACTTCACAAATTCAAAACCTTTTTTATTTACTTAGTATAAATATTAAAGGAACATGTGGATTAATGTACATATGGGATATAAATTAACTAAGAAAATCAACAGGAAAATATTTTTTTTTGGGGAAATCAAATTTGGTAGCAAATCATAATGTACGGAAAAAATAACTAAGCAAAAGAATTATTATTAACGTACTTTAATGATATTGTTCTTCCAAAATGTACATGATGCAACATACATAAAATGTAGTGGTACATTCAATCAATAAAACTATAGATTCTTTAAACATTATAGTGGAAATAAAATGACAATATCACTTGTTGAAAAAATATTCATTAATGTGCATCATCAAGATATCGTAAATAGATGTACGAACATACCTTTTCCAACTGGTGAATCAGCATGGCGTTGAATTTTTTTCAGAACACCAAAACGAAAATAAGAGTAACAAAAATCTGCAATAAGGTTGATCGTTTATTAAAATGAATAAAGAGAATCAGTGGCAGCAGATGCAGATGGAGAATTAATCACCACTGACAGCATTGTGTACTAAGCAAGTTTAAATTGACGAAAATATCCTCGATGATGTAGTTTAAATCAGCCATGATAAGAGTGAATTGTATGTAGATAAACAAAGTAATTCAATTCTAAATCTTAAATAGCATTGATAACTTGTTTACCATTATACTTAGTACTGGAAGTAAATTAACATTAGGTCCAATATGAACTATGCAAGGCTCTTTAGTTTTCTTTAAAGTTTAATAATAACTAAATAAAAATATAAAAAAAAGTAAGAATTGAAATTTTAATATAGGAAAAAATTAGCTAGGACTATTAAATATACTTAAAGAATGATACACAATAACACCTACAGTAAAAATAAAGAATCAGTTTGCATGATAAATGTGAATCGACTAAAGTCTAGAATTCATCGGACTTCTTATTTCACCTTAACGTACAAAATATCCACAATTTTGATGTAGATGCTTTAACCATGTATTTTTCGAAATGGAGTTTCCCTAAATTAAAATCTTAAATTGAAGTAGATAATGGTCAGGAATTAGAAGAATACAGACCTACACGTACAGAAAATTAAGTCCAAATATTTATGTACTTAAGCAATGTTATGTCCCACTGAGAAATATCTCCATCAAATTAAGAATGTATAAACATCAGACCTTAAGTGGCTTGATATTACATCTAGCTAAAGTAGAGGTAAAAAACAGGTTACAAAATCTATAACAAAACAATTTTACTAAATCTTGGTTTGTATCCTCTTCTCTTTAAATACAACTTCATTGTAAATATTGAGTGGAAACAGATAAATATTAAAGGGTAATAGATCAATCATAATGTTTGTAGAAGTGTAAGTAGTAAATAATGTTGGTACACTACACACAATGGTACAAAACAAATTGAAATTGTATTTTCAACAGCCTCAAACAAATTGCCACTAAATCTCTCATGACTTATTAGGAATGATGAGAAGACAAAATTGGCATAAAAACAACATATATTATGCACAAATATAGTGTCAGTTGATACTAAATTCAAATCAGTATGAATACCTCAACGTGATTCGGGTTGTAGTATTGTCTAGGAGACTATGATATCTGTATCAGCTCATTTGAAAAGAGGCACGTATAAATTGATGAACGAAGCAACCTCAGGTACCGATGAAGAAAAACTGAAGCAAAATAAGAAAAAGGCCAAAACCGTCAGGGAATAGAGTCAGAAATAACAGTGAATTTAAGTCTAACAAACAATACATAAAATCCATTCAGATTAATGAAAATCAATGAAAAATCACCTTTGATCGACGTCTAGTGGATGATAACATGGTGAGGGTTGAGCGTAGTCGTCACTAAATCCACAAATCTCATTAGTCGAAAACCGTCGTTAGTTGCCAATCATTGTTGCTGCTATGAAGGGTAACAGAGGAAGGAATATGCCCAAATTTGTCATTGCCAATCCGTTGGAGTTAAGGGAAATCAACGAAAATTACATGTGGTCGAAGTCCGATGGACATCTGTTCAATAAGGGTTGAGCGTAATCGTCGGTAATTGCTAGCTGGAGTTAATTGATAATCGTTATAAGGTTTTTTAGTTTCAGGGATAGCGTGGATTCAACAGTGGATAAATGAAGCACTATAGAAGGAGGGACAGCGGTGTGTATTGAGTAGAGAGGATGATGGCTGCAATTTTTTCAGTTGATCTGGATGAAGGAGGATCTTCGAGTAGCGTGGATTCGATGTAGGTTTGGAGAAAGATTGGGGGTAGAGGGAGGGCAGAGGGACGATGGCGGAGGTTCGGTCTAATAAGGAAATAGTTTTTGATTCAGGGTTAGCTAAGAACCAGCGAAACAGTAGCTTAGACGGGAGGGTATTTTCGGCATTTCAAAAAGACACCGTGCAAATTAGTTAATGGAATTATCTTTATTAGTAGTAAAGATAATCCACAAAACCATTTATAAACTCCTTTTATAAATTTATAAACTCATTTCTAAAATTCCATTTATAAATATCTAAAACCATTTATAAAACTTCCTTTATCTTTTTAACTAATCTTCCCTTTCGTTTTCCAAAACATATTATAAGATTCCTCTTGTAAAACCCCATTTTTTATAAAAATCCATTTGTAAATCTCGGTAACAATAAATAAATTCTAATCACTTACTTTTAAACACTGATATACTAATAACATTATAAATAAATAAATACTAATTTAAAAGATCTTAAAATAATACTTAATAATTTTCAAAACATCCTTAAATAACAATAATAAGTAATCTTCAACATTTTTTTTTATAAATACTAAAAATTAATTACCAAAACTTTATTGATAAATATTAAAATCAATTTCAAACCATATTTATATTTTAAATAATTAACTTCCCAAGATATAAAATATCGATAAATAATTTTTAGACAATATTAATATTAATAAACCACCTTTAAAATATAAATATATTTCCTCGATAAAAATCCATACTTAATTCAACATAATAATTTCCATATTTATAAACTATGTTTATAAATATTTTCCAATTTTATAAAACTTACTTTCATAAAATCCCTTTATTTATGAACCCCATTTATAACTCTATTTTCTTTATAAATCTCACTTATTTATAAAGTCCCATTCAAAACATAATTTCAGCCGTTTTTATTTTTACCTTTCTCCCATAGGTATAAATTTCTTTTAATTAATAAAATATCATTTAACAATCACAAATTTATCCTCATCTTAAATTTCCAAAATAGAATCAACTATTTTTTGAAATATCATTCCTCATCTTATAATAAATCCTCCGTTTGATTTATTTTTCCCAATCTATCCTATGATAATAGTTTCTCTTTATTTATAAACACCATTTATAAATCCACACTTTTACTAACAAAAATACGATTTTGCAAATCCTCACTTCTTTTGTAAAATACCACTTTTATAACTTATCACATTTATAAATTCCATTTTATTATATGCACCCATACAAATATATATGACTATATAAAATGGTCAGTAAATATTTATATAAAAATATTTCTATTTTCCTTTTAAAACAAAATCCATTTATTATAAAAGACAGACTTGTTTTTCCAAGATTTTAAAATCTTTATTTACCGTTCAGATCTCTATTTAAAATGTTTTATAAAACTATTAAATTATAATATCCATAAAAATCATACCTTTGATTTTAAAATAGATTACTTCTCCAAATAATTCCAAAATAACTTGAAATCCCTTTTTAAATCCAATCATTATTTTATAATATATTTCAAATATCAAAATAAGGCCTAATGTTACTAAAGCACTAAATAAACAAAATCATATTCATGTCATCCAACATATCATATACCAATTTATATGGAAAAAAAATCAACAGTGTGAGGAATCCATTTGGATCCCTCCAACATGTCCCCCTGCATCACATACAGTATATAATCATAAAAATATAAATTAACCGCTTCGAGTCGGGATTCGTATACAAACAGTCATCTGCTCTTACACGGGAACGTAATAGGGTATCATCCACTCAAATAGGCGGGAATATATATCCAAACCAATAATATAAACTAGTAATCCATCCAAACAGTCAATAACAATCAATAATAAAATATACATGCATTCAATAAATAATTTTTATTGATTATATAAATTTTCTGATTAACCAAAAAGGTGAGATTAACTCACATTGATTTTAGTTATCGTCCAAACGTTCCGTTTTTAATTAAATTGAACGAACGTCCAATTTTAATCCAAAATTCCAACTAGCTCTGAATATGTCTAATCTAATTCCATAGTGTAGCCTTCATCGTCACGATCGCAACGCAACTCGTCGCGTTTAATTTGGATCTCGCGAACAAGTTATGAATTTACAAAACTTTAAAACCTCTTCTTCCCTCCCTCACGTAGACGAGCATTTCCAGGCTGAAGTTTTTTTTCTATATAATTTTGATCGAACACACGACCTGCCACCAGCGCCGCTCGCCATGCATCACCACCCTTGTGCCTCCGTGTTTCCCACTACCGCTGCCACCAGCAACGCCACGCGCGCACGCTATTGCCTGCACGAACTGTAATGACCCGCCATTTTTGACCATTCAAATCGACGAAGCTGACACCCATGCCGACTCAAACAATCCAAAATACAGATAGTTATTGGGGTTAAATAAGAAAAGGAAAGAAAGAACAGAAGCAAACTCAGAATCTTGCAACGGAAGGAACAAGATATAATAATAAAATAACAGTTCATGAAGCTGTTAAATAAATAAATTTGATTATTATTATACATCATAAATTAGAGTTACATACATATCAGAGATAATACAATAATGCAGCGGAAAAATAATATGGTAGTAGAATACAAATGATGTAATACCAAACTCCGTCTTCGTCCTCCAAAATAGATCTTCAACCTTATCTGAAATGCCCAAGCTGACCCGAGCGTAATGAAAAGACAAAACACTCGAGTCAGGACTAAAATATCTCATGCAAGTCAAATCGAATAAGAAATATGAGTGTGACGGCGTCAGAGATGTTTACGGGGTTTGACATCTCCTATCCAGTGTCAACGTGAGTGCAATAACTTAAGAGATGTTACGGGATTTTCCATCTCTCAAGGATCCGTTAAACTATCTACTATGTAGTACAATACGCTATTATAATATGTCTACATTAAAGTAAAAGTATTAAAATAGCGTTAAGCCATGGCCCATTCCACCCTTAACACATTTTTATTCCCAAGAGCATATACAAGACCGTAGTTTCCCCAAAACCGGAAGTCACCAGAGGGCAATCCATATACTAAAGGTACAAACCAAAACGTAGTGGTCGCGAATAGGATAATCAGTATGACAAGGTACATGAGGCGATACCAACTAGGATACTAGTAGTTGCGTCATCCGGACTGATGTTGGGCATAGCAGCTACTACCCCAACACCGCGAAACAACACTCCCATAATCGAGGGGTGCACCCAAATTGAATCACAAAAGTAATAGATATGGTAACGAAGAAGTGTGTCTGCTAGAGGTGGCGAACCTCAATGGCCCGGCAGGGCTCCTGTTTTAGTCATGTCAGGGGTCATCCAAAATCGTTCTTTTTCTTCAGTCAACGCGTTCACCAAAACCATCCACTTCATTCTGGATCAACACTCCGCGTGTATTAGTTATTAAAGTGGTTTTCGGTATCGACAGAGAGTATGTCCATATCCGATCCCGGTCTCTTTAATAACTACGTATTATTACACCGGTGACTCTTTTACATTTCAAATCGATTCATAATTGATATCAAAATATCATATTCGCTTCAAAATCAAATCCATTCAAATATCATCATATCTATTCAAGATGTAAGATTCAGTTTCAAAATCATTTTTCGCCTCAATATCTCATTTCGATTTCAAAATCATTTTCGCCTCAATATCTCATTTCGATTTCAAAATCATTTTTCGCCTCAATATCTCATTTCGATTTCAAAATCATTTTTCACCTCAATATCTCATTTCGATTTCAAAATCATTAATTTCAACTCGATTTAGCTTCTCAATAAACCATTTCAAATTATCAATTTCAAATACATATTTGAACCACAAAATAAACAATTTCACTTTCAATATATTTCGAAACTTTAAATATTTCACATTTCAAAACAGCTCATATATTTATATAAGAATATAAGATTCGTTTTAAAACCATTTCGTATTCAAATTAGAATATACTTCAAATTAAACATCCGTATTAAGTAGTTTACTTAATTTCTGAAACAATTCCAATTCAATAAACTTAGATTAACATTCGGATTTCAAGAATTCATTTAAGTATTACATTCCAAATCAATTTCAGTTCAAATCCTATTCAAATCAATTTTATCTTCAAATTTAATTCAATAGTTTCAATTTAGTCCAATTCACAAATTTCTTTGAATTTCAATTAAATTCCAAATTAATTAAATCTCAATTTCAAATTAATTTTCAATTCCACACTCAAACTTGAAATATCATTCCATATAAATTTTCTTAGAAATATTCAGAGTTCGATTAAAAGTCCAATCTTTTAAAACAAATCAACTTTCGAAAATTTACGTCGTATTTCAATCTTTTTCTTAAAAATCTAAACTTCGAATAATTAAACAATTTCATTTACCAAGTTTAAATTCCAACATCTCGAGCTTCAATTCAAAATAATTCAATTTCCATAAATTGGATTTTATTCTTAAAATCAATTCATTTAAATAATTTCAAAACAACTTTTAAAATCATTTAATTTAACCAACCCGGTGTCCGTATATAATTTTCTAACCTATGGCCAAGTGGATATAATTATTTCGATTTTAATTTCAAGGATGGATATATATCATTTCAATCCAAATAGATGTCATAGGTATATCATTTCAACCTATTCCTTAATTTATTCGAAATGATTCAGTTTACAGTTTTATATGCAATAAACAATATACATGATGATAGCATGATATATCAAAATAAATAAACAACCAATATCGACCAATAGCATCCATCACAACCAATCAACCATAAAGCCAACAACATTCACAACAATTTTATAATTATCAATATCGAATAATATACTGCCAATTTAAATTTAAATTTATTTTAACGGTCAATTTAAATTCTATCAATTAATTCATATATCAAGACAGATGATAATTAAACCTACCAAACAACAGCCAATAAATTTCATATCACTTCAGAATATAAATTTAACTAACAAAAATTATTTTAGTCAATTGTGAGCATATAAACACTCACTTTGATTTTCTATTGTCGCCGAGACGTTCCGGTTTGGAACTGAAACTGGACGACGCCCAACTTTAGCCCAAATTTCCACCGTCTCCAAATCCATCCAAACCAGTTTCATTTCGAAGCCCTCGTCATTACGATCGCAACGCAAAAAGTTTCGTTCCAATCGGACCTCGTATGAAAAAGTTATGCTATTTTAAAGTTTACACGAATTTAAATAAACAATTTCAGCTTTTAATTTAAATTTCAAACCCTAGATTCGATCCTAGCCCTTGATTCCATCTGCACCAGATCTGGGCCGTGCCCATTTTCTTCCCAACCAACGTGAAAATCACGTACAAACTCATGCATGAACCCATAGGCCGCCACCTTCTTCCAATTATCGAGCCCCATACGACGAACTTCAACCCGATCAACTACCACCACCACGAAGCCAACGTCGAGCTCCACCTTCACCATCCAACACATGCAACTCGGTGGTCCCAAGGCCTTGGAAACCGTGCTCGAGCTGCAGCCAACACGCCCCCCTAGCGACCACCACAACGCTCCAAATCCGATCATCACCGTATAGAATCGAAGCTCTCATCGTCCTCTAGAACTTTCATGTTGAACACTTCTTCTAATTGTCTACGAATTGAGAGAGATTGAGGAGGAAAGAAGATGAATTTCTGGCCTTAGAATGTGTTAGTGGCGGCTGGAGCTATTTGGATTAGGGTTTTGGGCTTTTGTTTGCAAATTGAAGATGTGAGGTCCTTATATAGAAAATTGGCAAAACACTATTCATCGAAAATTTTCCGAACTCCAAACGAAGCGTGCCGGCTGGCGTTTCTAGGGTTTATCCCGCGTTCTGAACACAATGGAACAGGTTTTGGACGCTAATTCCATCATCTGTGTGAGTTACAGCAATAAACGATCGATTTAAAATTAAATCGGTTAATCAAATTTCTGTGCGTTTGGGCTCGCCCCGGACAAACGGTAAATCCGATTGACACGAAATTTGAAACCCTACAATAATATGACATTACGGATCCGATGAAACTGGTTTCGAGACTTTTTGAAAAATGACTATTTTCTCTCGTCGAATTAATATTAAAAACAATTCGATGGGTTTCGAGCTGCCACGGTCAACGATAACTCCGATTGGTACGAAAATTGAAATCCGACAATAACAAACTATTACGGATCCAATGGAACGAGTTTCGTTCAATTCTGAGACTGTTCGAAAAATGGCTATTTTTCAGTCGATAATTAAATATTAAAATATTCAATTTTCACAAATTAACTTTAAATTCAATTTTAAAAGTTCTATAACATTACTATAACTCCAATATGATAAGATAAAATTTTACAAATCATTTTCAATCATATTCAACTCGATTTTCAATTATTTCCGAAATTTAACTTATTAAATTATCGATTTAATTGTCTAATTAAATCCAATATTCGAAAAATAAATTATTCGACTGTTTAATTTCAATATAAAATTCCCAATTTTAAATTATTAACTTTTAAATCAAATTTCAATTGTTCACAAATTCCATTTTTAATTTCACAGTAATTAACAATCTTTTACAATGCAATTTTCCATTATAAATCCAATATAAAAGATTATATTAGATTCCACGTTCAATTATATTGTAATTCAAATTCAAGTTATTTAATTCCAAATGAATCCTTTTATTTCGATTTACACTTTCATTATTGAATCAACCATTTACTTATACATTATTATCAATAGTTTATAATTCATTTACTTTCATTTTCTTCAGCTATCATCTTATTTAAATTCACAGTAATATTAAATTACATTCATTTACGTTGATTTCCATATTATAACTTCAATATTAAATGTAACATTTTATTTATTTCGTTGTTTACAATCAAATTCAATTCATTATTTACATTCACTACAAGTTAACATCCATATTTAATTTATAAATAAGTTATTTCAGAATAAATTTTTTTTATTTTAACTTGTAATTCACATTTAACAACACAAAATTTTATTTCCTTTGGATTTTTATCCAAAATTTTCATTTTAATTCGTATTTTTAAAGTGTTAAAAATACGGGTCGTTACATTCTCCCCCACTTAAAACTTTCGTCCTCGAAAAGGAACGGAGAAGGGGAAACCATCATTTAGATATAATTCATTCAAAATATTCTACTTATTTGCAAAATTTAGTTATAGGATTTTTTTTTCACAAAATTTTCTAACTCCCGGATTTTTGAAAAATTTCGGCAGCACCTCCTTTGCGCGGCTAGGACCGAAAAATTTCACAGTGGTAATAATTGCATGATATACATCTCATTACAAGAATGAGGCATCCCAAAACATCGGGAACACAATAATATACCACAACATAAACCGTAATCCGAGAACGTACCTTTTATTAAGCGGTTATTAGCATTTTAACTTACATTTTGCATTTAGCGCAGAAGCGAGCTCCACAAGCGAAGCACAACCCCTTTGCTACCTACTAAAATGCTCAATAACCAAGTTAGAACCATGCATATAAAGATAGATCGATATACTTAGCATAAACAACATACATATAACATGTTTAGCTTCAAAACTGAAATTACAATTCCAGGACAGCAAACGAATCTCCGTTTTTGGTCACCTAAACTATAAAATTTGGTAATGGAATCTAAACAAAAGTTGTTGCATTCGTTTCAGGCTTTCCGGAATTTCCAAAATCATTGAATTCGGACCTTCTGTTCAAAAGTTACGACCGTTTTACTAAATAGATACGCCTCAGCCTGGCAATGAATTGCGCAGGTCAGCGACGTTTGGTCACGTTTTTGACTTTCTAAACGACAGAAAAACACCAAATGCTTAAAACAAAAGTTTTAGCTTAAGTTCTAAGCTTTCCAGAAAGTGCAAGATCATCAAAATCCAATACACCAGTAAAAAGTTATGGCAAAAATACTAAGAGTATATGCTACTGATTTTGCTTCCCTTTTTACACAAGCCAGCGAGATGATTCAAATTTTTAACTAAGTAAATGAAGGAATTTCTCAAGACAGTCTAAACAAAAGTCGTGCTACAGTTTCTAATCTTTCCGAAAAGTCTAATATCGTTGAATTTCGTCCAGCCATTTAAAAGTTATGGTTGTTTTCGTTTCAGCATATATTGGACAATTTTGGATTTTTTTTTCCAAAATTTTGCTTTTATTATTTCAAAGTACAAACCATCAAACTTTAAATTTTATAAAGAAACAATCATAAACACAAAGTCGTTTATTTTCTTATTTATCCATGAAATACGTTTATATTAAATTTATTTCCGATTTATTCAAGTTTGTTTCATTCACATTTTAAATTCAAGTCAATTTGCTTCAATTTAAATTGGATTCAATTATATTTAATTTCACTTTGCTTCAAATTTGAATTTAATTATTTTAAAATTTTATTCCGTTTATTCAATTCCATTAACACTAATGAATTCTACTAAATCAATTACCATCCATCCAGAATCTACACTAAATCAATTATACATTTCCAAGTCAATTTTTTTTTTATTTCATACACTTCCAAGTTTATTGACATTTAGTTATATTCAACTTTAATTAGTTTCCATTTACAAATTTTATATTTCATTAATTTTAAATTTTATTCATTCACTTGTATATATCATTCATTTTACAGCTTAAATTTCTTTTATATTTACAACTATCAATAGATCTTCACATTTTATTATTCACTCTCACACTGGTATATTATTCCTCTACTTATCCTTATTAGCATTTTAAACTTTTTAAGTATTTGGTAAGTTATAGTTATGCAAATAGAATGTAGTTAAACAACATACAACCTCTTTTCATTCAAAGTTGAATTTTCAATTAATTAATTCTTAAGTCATTACTTAAATTTCACTATAATTTAATTTCACATTTACATTCACATATAGTATTTCCATTTTATATTAACATAATTGTGAATCACCCTTAAATGTTAATTTAAATTCCAATTATTTACTAACAATTTTATTTGTATTTGCAAACCATTAATTAAATGCATATTTCATTATTCAAACCTATACTTGTATATTATCCAATTAACAATTCATATAACATTTTTGAACTTCTTAAATATTTTGGTAAGTTATATCTATGCTATAGAATGAAATTTAATACTATGCGAGTTTTACAGTTTCAATTTTATTTTAAATTCATAATTTCCTAATTCTAAGGATTTCTACTTCAATTGATATTTCACTTAGCTCTTAGGTTCATTTCCCATTTCGCAATTCAGAAGTTCCGTAATGATTCAAGTATTAATTCATTTCAACCATTAAAAGAAAAATCATTAATTATTAAAGAACTCAAGAATTCCAATCCCGGTTTCATTTCAAATCAAGTTTTGAAATAATATATACTTATATAATTTATATATCAAATCATACTATAGAGAATACAAAATAAAATTCAATTTTAATCAAAAAAGGGTTTAGAAAAACTATTAAGTGATCTCCCCCACTTGGACTCTCGAAAATAAAATCGATGATGCGTGCACTCATCACCGGAATCATTTTCTAGTGTCAAGAGGGGAGTACAACACTTACTTCATTTGAAAATCCTTTGAAAACAATTTCTAATCGAATATACTATCATATAATACTTATATTATACATTTCAAATTTTTGATAATAAATTTTCAAAACACCGGAAATTTAATTCTCAAATCCAAAATTATATTCATTTAATTTCATTATCAACTATATTCACAGAGTTTCATTTTTTTTTCATTCAATAGTCAATAGTTTAGAAATATTGACTAATCAACCAATGGACAATGATAATCTAATATTATCATCTTCTAACAACCAATACAATCAAAATTTATAAATTTTCAAGATAAGTCTTTTATATATAGAATATAATCCAAAACAATATTATGTCAATCTGTCCTATTCGAGTGTTTAGAAATTCCTATCGATGCCTTGGCGTCCCAAGTACCAACCAGAATTCATAAATACTCAACGGAACAAATTAACACAATATAAAATCATTTTTATATCAAAATTACAAATACGCTCTCTCATATACACTCAACTCATTCATATAGTTTACCTCTATTTCAATGAGTTATTCCCCACTAGAGCCAAGGTTTATCGCTAAACCAAAGCTCTGATACCAACTGTAACGACCCGCCATTTTTGACCATTCAAGTCGACAAAGCTGACACCCATGCCGACTCAAACAATCCAAAATACAGATAGTTATTGGGGTTAAATAAGAAAAGGAAAGAAAGAACAGAAGCAAACTCAGAATCTTGCAGCGGAAGGAACAAGATATAATAATAAAATAACAGTTCATGAAGCTGTTAAATAAATAAATTTGATTATTATTATACATCATAAATCAGAGTTACATACATATCAGAGATAATACAATAATGCAGCGGAAAAATAATATGGTAGTAGAATACAAATGATGTAATACCAAACTCCGTCTTCGTCCTCCAAAATAGATCTTCAACCTTATCTGAAATGCCCAGGCTGACCCGAGCATAATGAAAAGACAAAACACTCGAGTCAGGACTAAAATATCTCATGCAAGTCAAATCGAATAAGAAATATGAGTGTGACGGCGTCTGAGATGTTTACGGGGTTTGACATCTCCTATCCAGTGTCAACGTGAGTGCAATAACTTAAGAGATGTTACGGGATTTTCCATCTCTCAAGGATCCGTTAAACTATCTACTATGTAGTACAATACGCTATTATAATATGTCTACATTAAAGTAAAAGTATTAAAATAGCGTTAAGCCATGGCCCATTCCACCCTTAACACGTTTTTATTCCCAAGAGCATATACAAGACCGTAGTTTCCCCAAAACCGGAAGTCACCAGAGGGCAATCCATATACTAAAGGTATAAACCAAAACGTAGTGGTCGCGAATAGGATAATCAGTATGACAATTTACATGAGGCGATACCAACTAGGATACTAGTAGTTGCGTCATCCGGACTGATGTTGGGCATAGCAGCTACTACCCCAACACCGTGAAACAACACTCCCATAATCGAGGGGTGCACCCAAATCGAATCACAAAAGTAATAGATATGGTAACGAAGAAGTGTGTCCGCTAGAGGTGGCGAACCTCAATGGCCCGGCAGGGCTCCTGTTTTAGTCATGTCAGGGGTCATCCAAAATCGTTCTCTTTCTTCAGTCAACGCGTTCACCAAAACCATCCACTTCATTCTGGATCAACACTCCGCGTGTATTAGTTATTAAAGTGGTTTTCGGTATCGACAAAGAGTATGTCCATATCTGATCCCGGTCTCTTTAATAACTACGTATTATTACACCGGTGACTCTTTTACATTTCAAATTGATTCATAATTGATATCAAAATATCATATTCGCTTCAAAATCAAATCCATTCAAATATCATCATATCTATTCAAGATGTAAGATTCCGTTTCAAAATCATTTTTCGCCTCAATATCTCATTTCGATTTCAAAATCATTTTCGCCTCAATATCTCATTTCGATTTCAAAATCATTTTTCGCCTTAATATCTCATTTCGATTTCAAAATCATTTTTCACCTCAATATCTCATTTCGATTTCAAAATCATTAATTTCAACTCGATTTAGCTTCTCAATAAACCATTTCAAATTATCAATTTCAAATACATATTTGAACCACAAAATAAACAATTTCACTTTCAATATATTTTGAAACTTTAAATATTTCACATTTCAAAACAGCTCATATATTTATATAAGAATATAAGATTCGCTTTAAAACCATTTCGTATTCAAATTAGAATATACTTCAAATTAAACATCCGTATTAAGTAGTTTACTTAATTTCTGGAACAATTCCAATTCAGTAAACTTAGATTAACATTCGGATTTCAAGAATTCATTTAAGTATTACATTCCAAATCAATTTCAGTTCAAATCCTATTCAAATCAATTTTATCTTCAAATTTAATTCAATAGTTTCAATTTAGTCCAATTCACAAATTTCTTTGAATTTCAATTAAATTCCAAATTAATTAAATCTCAATTTCAAATTAATTTTCAATTCCACACTCAAACTTGAAATATCATTCCATATAAATTTTCTTAGATATATTCAGAGTTCGATTAAAAGTCCAATCTTTTAAAACAAATCAACTTTCGAAAATTTACGTCGCATTTCAATCTTTTTCTTAAAAATCTAAACTTCGAGTAATTAAACAATTTCATTTACCAAGTTTAAATTCCAACATCTCGAGCTTCAATTCAAAATAATTCAATTTCCATAAATTGGATTTTATTCTTAAAATCAATTCATTTAAATAATTTCAAAACAACTTTTAAAATCGTTTAATTTAACCAACCCGGTGTCCGTATATAATTTTCTAACCTATGGCCAAGTGGATATAATTATTTCGATTTTAATTTCAAGGATGGATATATATCATTTCAATCCAAATAGATGTCATAGGTATATCATTTCAACCTATTCCTTAATTTATTCAAAATGATTCAGTTTACAGTTTTATATGCAATAAACAATATACATGATGATAGCATGATATATCAAAATAAATAAACAACCAATATCGACCAATAGCATCCATCACAACCAATCAACCATAAAGCCAACAACATTCACAACAATTTTATAATTATCAATATCGAATAATATACTGCCAATTTAAATTTAAATTTATTTTAACGATCAATTTAAATTCTATCAATTAATTCATATATCAAGACAGATGATAATTAAACCTACCAAACAACAGCCAATAAATTTCATATCACTTCAGAATATAAATTTAACTAACAAAAATTATTTTAGTCAATTGTGAGCATATAAACACTCACTTTGATTTTCTATTGTCGCCGAGACGTTCCGGTTTGGAACTGAAACTGGACGACGCCCAACTTTAGCCCAAATTTCCACCGTCTCCAAATACATCCAAACCAGTTTCATTTCAAAGCTCTCGTCATTACGATCGCAACGCAAAAAGTTTCGTTCCAATCGGACCTCGTATGAAAAAGTTATGCTATTTTAAAGTTTACACGAATTTAAATAAACAATTTCAGCTTTTAATTTAAATTTCAAACCCTAGATTCGATCCTAGCCCTTGATTCCATCTGCACCAGATCTGGGCCGTGCCCATTTTCTTCCCAACCAACGTGAAAATCACGTACAAACTCATGCATGAACCCATAGGCCGCCACCTTCTTCCAATTATCGAGCCCCATACGACGAACTTCAACCCGATCAACTACCACCACCACGAAGCCAACGTCGAGCTCCACCTTCACCATCCAACACATGCAACTCGGTGGTCCCAAGGCCTTGGAAACCGTGCTCGAGCTGCAGCCAACACGCCCCCCTAGCGACCACCACAACGCTCCAAATCCGATCATCACCGTATAGAATCGAAGCTCTCATCGTCCTCTAGAACTTTCATGTTGAACACTTCTTCTAATTGTCTACGAATTGAGAGAGATTGAGGAGGAAAGAAGATGGATTTCTGGCCTTAGAATGTGTTAGTGGCGGCTGGAGCTATTTGGATTAGGGTTTTGGGCTTTTGTTTGCAAATTGAAGATGTGAGGTCCTTATATAGAAAATTGGCAAAACACTATTCATCGAAAATTTTCCGAACTCCAAACGAAGCGTGCCGGCTGGCGTTTCTAGGGTTTATCCCGCGTTCCAAACACAATGGAACAGGTTTTGGAAGCTAATTCGATCATCTGTGCGAGTTACAGCAATAAACGATCGATTTAAAATCAAATCGGTTAATCAAATTTCTGTGCGTTTGGGCTCGCCCCGGACAAACGGTAAATCCGATTGACACGAAATTTGAAACCCTACAATAATATGACATTACGGATCCGATGATACTGGTTTCGTCAAAATCCGAGACTTTTTGAAAAATGACTATTTTCTCTCGCCGAATTAATATTAAAAACAATTCGATGCGTTGCGAGCTGCCACGGTCAACGATAACTCCGATTGGTACGAAAATTGAAATTCGATGCGTTGCGAGCTGTCATTAATACGTGTTTCGGCCCGCGCCCGGTCCAAACCTGCCTTGTTAATACGGATATGGATTTTGCCTTAACTACCCAGACCCGACCCGATTACTATTAGGATATGGTACGGTTTTATCAAAACCAGGCTCGGTTTGGTTCGACCCGGTTATTAGTTTTTTGTAGTATCGAAACATGAGTGTTTATGTTATTTGTTCACCTTTTTTGCATGTTGATCTTTTTGCTTACTTTTATTGTGAACTTGGATACATCACTATCCAATTTGTATAACTACAAGAATAGCTTGAAATACTGACGACCCTTGGCGGCGGTTTCCGATGGCTTTCGACGAGCCGTCGACGGCCGTAAGAAGCCGTCGAAAATTCGCGTTATACAGGTCTCGGCCGAGACCTTTCTTTTCTCATTCCAACTAAACGAAATTTTTTTCTAAAATCCTTAAAACCCATATTCAAGCTTCCAAACCCAAAATTCAAGCTTCCAGATCTTGCACGGCTCCTTAATCACTCTCTACTGCTTCCAATCTCATGTATAATCTCTAAATTTTTCGAAAAACCTAATTTTTAACCGAAATCTAGATTTGTCTAGTTTGATAAATTAGGGCTAATTAGTGATTCTAATTGTTTCTAATAACCTAATGATGATTTATAGTATCCCATGGAATACCTATTTCATTTGTTAGCTTTAGATTGTGAAAAGTAGGTATAATTCGTGAATTTGTGTATATGTGTTATTTTTAGCATTGTCGTGTTAATTGGGATGTTTATGTGTTCATATATGTGTGTGTGTGTTAATCATTACACACATGCGCGCGTGCACGTATACTAATAATTAAATAATTTTTTTTCTATCGAAAACGTCGAAAAATAATAATTTACATATCTATTATAATACGTTGAATTAACCTTGTTCGATAAAATACACGAAATGTGGTAAATTAATCATTTTTTGAAATATATAAAATTAGTAAATTTTCAACCCTTTACAAACAATAATATATTATATAATAAATAAGAAGTCAAACTATAAAACTTCAAATTTTTGTATAAACTACTTTTTTGTTACGTCCCTTAGAGAGTTTTTGGGCCCGTCCGACAAGTGTTGTACATAATTGTAACACCCCATATTTTTATAACATTATTTAGCATTTTAAATTGATTAAATTAAATAAAATAATGTGAAGATTTATAGGTTGAGAATTGATTAAGCTAAGGGTAGTCGTGCCATGTTAAATATAAATCAAATGAGATAACATAAATTAATATGTTAGGAAATGAGTTAGGCAATATGGGAAATAGGATAGGCATATACCCTAAACCCTTAGGAATAGAAACCCACGTTCATTTCATTTTCACTCAAACTAAAATTTTACCAAGGCTGGCCACCATTATTATTCTCAAGTGAAGATAAAGCTAGGATTCAAGAGAAGAAAGATAATAAACATAATCAACATCAAATCTCACATCTTTTAATCTCAAAGCTAAGATAAATAATTACTACATTCCATTTTCTTATGGTTTTTGGTTTTTAGATTAGATCCTCAATGTTATTGCAAGTATATGTCATGTTTTGATGATTAAAGTTATATGTATATATATATATATGCTTGTTGGTGAATTATGCATGTTCATATTAGTTTTTATGATTGATTGATATGAAATCCTATTATGACATCCAAATGCCTTGAAAATATAAATATAGATCAGAAATGATATTTTAGAGATGTTTTTCAATTTTCATAATTTTCCGAGTTAATATGGATTTTATATTAATTTTCTAGTGAAGAAAATAATTTATTAGGTTATAAATTATTTATGGCTAAAATAATGATTATTTGGGTTTGGAATTTTTATATGTTGGAAAACATATTAAAATAGATTTTCTGGAATTTTTATAGATTTTTCCTAAGTGTTTTGATGAATATATAAAATTATTTAAGGTATGGAACTTAAATGTTTTATATATTTAATTAAGGAGAATGGGCATTTTATAAAATAAAATGGTTATTTAATTCTGAAAATAGTGGCAGCATTTTTCTGGAAAAAAAATTGTTAACCAATGAGAATATGACAAACAAAGGCAGGTTAGCTGAAAAGTTATCCTTTTTAAGTTAAAAACAAAAAAAATCATACTTTTAGCATGTTTCAGCCTTTTACGGCATTAAACCTTTCGACCCAGACCTTTCGACAAGGTTGAGAGGTTCATAGCTTTCGATAAGGTCAAACCAATGCATATGGTATCAAGTTACTTGGTACGTAATGAATTGGACAAGGTCGAGGGGTTCTTAGTCGTAAGGTTGATGACCAAAGAGCTTGAAGTATGTTTGTTTTATAAACTAAAAGCTTTCACCTGCTTGCTTTCGAAAAGGAGCTTTCGACTTGGTTGCTTTCGACCAGGTCAAGTATTTTAAATAAGGTTTTTAAAACCTTTCGACAAAGTCGAAAGGTTATTGCCGCCTTGTTATTGTTTTGTTATGAAACCTTCCGACAAAGTTGAAAGGTTTACTTGTTTTAAAATCAGCCACTTCTTCATGCTTTCGAAAGAGAGCTTTCGACTTAGGTGATTTATCTTTGTTTTTCTAATTGAAGTATAACCCAAGCTTTCGAAGGAGTTATTTTAAAGGCGGAAGCCTATTGTTTAAAAGTTAAGTTTTAAAGCTTTCGAAGCCGAGCTTTCGACAAAGTCAAAAGGTTGCTTCCAATGGAGTCGCAAGGTTTTTAAAGTAGATTTTCCACTTGTTATAAATTAAAACCAGTAAGTCTTCGAAAGGTTTATGTTTTTGAAGGTTTAATGCCTTCGAAAGGTATGCTTATTGAATGATTTCGAAAGGTTTGTTTATCGAATGAGTTCAAAAGGTTTGAGTTTAATAGTTTCGAAAGGTTTAAGGTCAATGATTTTGAAAGGTTTAGTTCAATGGTTTCGAAAGGTTTAAGGTCAATGATTTTGAAAGGTTTAGTTCAATGGTTTCGAAAGGTTTGAGTTCAATAGTTTCAAAAGGTTTTAGTTCAATGGTTTCGAAAGGTTAGAGATGGAAGGTTTTCCAATGTTTTTCTAAGGCAATGTTTTAAAGTGATTTTTAAAGAAGGATGTCCAAAGTTTTATTTCTTTCGGAAGGTTTGCTTTTCAATGGTTTCGAAAGGTTTAAATTATGGAAGGGGATCCTTAAACAAAAATGACTCAGATAATAGAAAACTAGATGGGACTAGTATGGGGTCGCGCCCTATACATTAGTTATTAGCCCTAGCTAATTGTTGTCCAAAATTCTAGTGTGTAGGGCTTTGTCATAGGTAGACTGAAATTATGATTACACACCGAAAGGAATATATGTTTGTATACAAGTAGGTTATTGGTGAGCTCGAAAAACCATAGGATCAGGGAGACCTGTGAGATGATTAATTTAGGGACAGACCGTCCAGAAGAGAAGTATTTAACAGATAGTTAAGGACATACCGTCCAGAAGAGAAGTATTTAACATATAGTTAAGGATAGATAGTCCAGAAGAAGAATAGCTATCATGTGTTAGATTAATTTTGATTATATTGTCCGGTAGGCCCGAGCCAGCCAAAGGTTAAAAGTTATCCAAACAAAACTTATGTGTTTGAACAGATAGTTCATTATTACCTGATATTTATGTATGTTTACATAATGATGGTTTACAGTATTTAACCAGTTTTGGTGCAGGGAAAAGGTTTTGCAAAGATATATTTTAAAAGGATGTTAGTGAGGGGAAACCTGTTCCGTTAAGCGGTGTGGTCTCACTTAACATATAAAATCGGGATGTATAGTATTATCCACACTAGGCTTTATGTCTGACTCGAAGTTATGTTTTCCCCTTAAAATCTCGGGTGCTTAAAATTAATTTGAGAAGGCTGAGGGGTTAAGGCCTTTTTCAAGTTTAGTAGGATGACGAATAAGGCTACCGGAGGCTTGCAGGAGGCAAATGGATAGCTATTTAGGAGTTGTAGTTCTTGTTTTATGTTTTGATGTATTTCCGTTGTGTTTTGTATTAAGTCTATTATGATTATATGACTCTGATCATCCAAGGGGGTATCTTCATATACCGCTCTTGGCGTATTTTGTAATAAGTATATTTTATCTGTTCCTAGGAATGTATTTGGGATTATGTAAGTTGAATATGGAACGTCTGTTTTAAATGTAATGAAGTAAAAGTTGTTTGAAATCTGTGTTTTGTTTCATATTCAAGTGCCTCTGATATTATAGATACCATTAACATAGCTATATTTAGTCGTCGGAAGCTAATACCATAGATAACTGCAGTATCTATAGCGCTTAGTTTTGGGCCTCTAGATAGGGGATGTTACAATGATCGTTATATAGATATTCGTTTTTGTCATAAAACAAACATTTATATTCTTCTAGTACAATATTTGCTGGATTTGTCCCTGTATTGGACAAGTTATAAACACAGTAAACAATTACATTTTGTACATTATTTCGTTTTAAACGGTTCACAAAATTTCACCGTCACTTTTCTTTTTTCCTTCCTGTGTACACGCATTTGTGTACAATACAGGAAACACGCATTTTTGCAAAATACATTTCAAAATTGTATTCTTAAGTTGGGTTAAAAGAAAATGCCTGTCTCGGCCGAGACCTTTTTTCCTCATTCTAGCTGAACGAATTTTTTCTCTCTAAAATCCCTAAAACCCATTTTCAAGCTTCCAAACCCCAAATTCAAGCTTCTGGGTCTTGCACGGCTCCTTAATCACTCTCTATTACTTCCAATCTCAGATATAATCTCTAATTTTTACAAAAAACCTAATGTTCAACCTAAATCTAGATTTTCCTAATTTGGTAAATTAGGGTTAATTAGTGATTCTAATTGTTTCTAATAGCCTAATGATGGTTTATAGTATCGCATGAAATACCTATTTCATTTGTTAGTTTTAAATTGTGAAAAGTAGGTATAATTCATGAATTTGTGTATATGTGTAAACCATTATATATGTGTTATTTTTAGCATTGTCTTGTGTTAATTGGGGTGTTTATGTGTTCATATATGTGTGTGTATGTGTTAATCATTATTTACACACATACACACAGTGGTGGGCATTTAACCGATTTAACCGAACCGTTTTAACCGACAAAATCGGTTACTGAACATTCGGTTAACCGATCGATGTTAACCGATCAAAGTCGGGTCGGTTGACAGTTAAAGATTTTACAACATTGGTTAACCGTTTAACCAAAAATAAATTTTATCTTTACCAATTGAAACCCGACCAACTTAACCCAATAACCCAAACCTAATTAATTACTCGTGCCTCTTTCGTTTCGCCTCATTTTCATCTCGTTCCTTTAGGGAAAAAACCCTAGACCTACATTTTTTCATTCAACAAAATTGTAGATCTCATATCCTTCAAAATTCACGTCGATCCAAGTTGGGCTTGTCTTGCTTGCTTCTGTGTTATCTGGTGGGTCGGTGGCCATCGATTTGTTGAGCTATGGTGAACGCAAGTAGGAAGCGGAAGAATGTGAGCTTTTATTTTAGCAGTTTTTTTAGTGTGGCATACTTTTAGTTTGATTGAATCTGTATATTGTTATGATTAATAAACCGACCTAATTAATTATGTCTCAACTAGAACGAATTATGGTGAACGGTTGAATTGTATTGTATTGAACTACAGAAAGTAGTCGTTTTTGTATGTATAATCGCTAATCCACATACTTAACTACTGAACTGAAAGTAGCATTTTGGTATGTATAATCTATATATGTATTGAGCAATTAAATATGAATTTTGTAATTTATATGCACAATTTTTGATCAGTTTGTGATACAAGTTAAAATTGAATTTTAATGTGAATTAAAGTCGTAATTGGTTCATTTACATGTGTACATTAATTTGACATTTAAAATTCAAATGCAATTAAATGTGAATTAAATTGTGTATTAAACTATGAGTTAATTTCAGGTTACCTTATGTGTGTGTGGATGTGTCAGCATGTGTCAGTGTGTGGGTGTGTGTGTGTGGTTGTGTATCTCTCTGGTTGCCTTTTGTTTATATATTTTTGGTTGCCCTATATGCATGTGTGTGGATGTGTCAGCATGTGAGTAATATTTTCAAATACACACATATATAGTTTTATAGTTTGTAATTGTATCAGTTCTTGACTTCATGTAATATCAGTTCATAAGTTACTATGTGCAGTATGGTTTATGAAAGAGTCTATGCGGTAGGATCGTATAATATGGAATAATGAAATGGTCTAGGTAGATAGTAATATGCTATAAGTAAAGTAGACACCAAGACTTTATACTGGTTCAGACCTCTTGTCCTACGTCCAGTCCCTAAGCTCCTCTTAGGAATTCAACTAACCAACAGCCCTCACTTAACCCGGAGGAATAGGTTTACAACTTACCCAAACAACCGAACGGGATTTCTTGCCTCAACTACCGAAGAGGACTTCAACTAGATACTAAAAGTATTTCTGACTTGTTGTGTTCTTGATAACACTAATGAGTCAAATTGAGTACAACTTTCCTATAATCTTATCCTCGAGAGTATTCAAAGTGTTTGTGAAGATTTAGGAAATGTGAATTGCTATGAATCAAAAGGTGTTATAGTTAAAACAGAGATTCAAGCAATTGCAGTGGATTTTGATTGCTTTTGAAAACTTAAGAAATGTGAAAGTATGTTCAAGAAAATAGAAAGATTAAAGCAAATAGAATTAGTGATTTGCAAATGTTAAAACCATGTATTTATACTTGTAGAAGAGGTGCATTTGTTTGCAAGAGGTGCAGGCAAGAGATGCTTCCATTTCTATTGGAGAATGGTTGCAACTCTTGGGAGGAAGAAGGTGTCCTTTCATAGAAAATTCGCAGTTACAAATTCAGTCGACTGAGCAGGATATTCAGTCGATTGAAAATATAAAGAAAAATTTTCAGGAATGCTTTCAGTCGACTGCACAGGAAATTCAGTCGACTGACACTGTGCATATTTGTAATTCTGTGCCAGTTTCAGTCGACTGTCTATGCCTGTTCAGTCGACTGAACTATAAAAATCTGCACAGTGAATGTGTGCATAAAATGAAGTTTTACGGATGCGTTTTAATGTTCGTGCAAATCTCTTGAGGATAGATTTTAACAAATAATCTAGACTTTAGACCTATAAAAATCATACTCATGTTTACACTTTGGTCTTCATCGATCTTCCTCTGATTTTTCATATATCTCTTCCTTTTTGTTGAAGCACATTGTCATTGATCAAAATCTTCGTGTATCAACATTCTCCCCCTTTTTGATTGATGACAACACTAATGTGTTATAGAGATGTATTTACTAATTTTCTCCCCCTGAATGTATGCACTTATCTTTCCTACAAAACAAAGTTAGCTACATAGATTTCTCCCCCTTTGTCATCGACAGAAAGGAAGTAATAATCATAGATGTATAGTATAAAAAACAATCACTGAACAATAGAATTCTAAGATTATCAGAGAATAGCATAGTCAATAAAAAAGTTGCATAAGTAGCATAGATGCACGATTTAAACAAGTTAAAACAATCAACAAACCATAAAAAAAAATTACTGATCTTTATCCCAATCATAAGAGCCTTCACGATCTCCTTCAGGTTCACGAATAACAAAGTTGATTCATGATAACACTAATTGGAGAGTTTGATTTGTTGGAAGACATTTTTCGTAATTGCTCACGTCTCCTTTGCCAATTATACAGCCTTTTGAATTGTCTCCGAAGGTAACCGAGCCACCATCAAAGTATGTGATGTTCGTAAGCATATCTTTGTCGCCGGTCATGTGTTTTGAGCAACCACCGTCTAGTATCCATTTCTTCTTTTTTGAGTGGGACCTGAAAATAAATACAATATTGGTACCCACCTTTCAATAGGGTCCTAAAAGTTAGAACTTAGGAAACCAAACCCAATTTGGTTCAGTATCCTTTTTATAAATATAATTTTTATTATTATGAACACTATCCATAAATGCTTTAATATATTTATTCCTAATTAAAATATTGTTAGTCTTTGGAACCCAAATTTTAACTATCTTAGTTTCTTCTTTTGTTCTAATAGGTTCTCTTAATAACATTTGTTGTTTTGAATCAATATTCCTCTTAAAATTTGTATTTTTCTTTTTAGGAATTTTTGACTCCTTTTTATATCCTAATCCATGTTTATTTGAGGAGGATCGAGAATTTTCTAAAATCTCAAATAAATTTTCTCTTCCTTTATTAAAATTAGAGACATTTTTAGTGATGTTATCTAATCTAGCTTGAAGACTATTATTTTCTAACTTAACTTGTCTAATCTTAGTTTTTAACTCATGATTTTCAGAAACAATTATATCATTCTTTGTCTTTTGAGTTTCAATTTCTTGACTTAAAAGTGATAATTGAGTTTCCGAATTTGAAAGAGATTCTTGAACTTTTTCAAGTTCTTCTTCTAGAATTTTCTTTTCATCTTTTAACATATCTCTTTCAAATTCAGCTTTGTTTTGATTTTCACGAGTTTCCTTTTAAGAGTTTTTATTGTGCTCAAAAGTTCAGTGTTTACATCAATTAAATCATCATAAGATAAATCACTAACCTCAGATTCTTGAGACATGAAGCACACATTTGCTTGTTCGTTGTTGCTATCACTATCACTATCTAATGAATCTGAATCAGAATCGTCCCATGTGACAGAAAAGGCCTTCTTTTTAAATCTGTCTTTCTTATTCTTGTTGTTGAAGTTTTTCTGATTCTCCTTCTTTAGCTCCGGACAGTCTTTTATCATATGACCTTTCTTGTGACAATTAAAACATTCCATATTTGAGGATGAAGATTTGTTCAAGAAATTTTTTTTGAAACCGTTTTCATTTCCTTTTCTATATTTTAAGAATTTCCTGAAATTTTTGGCAATAAATTCTAGATCCTCATCTTCAGACTTTGGTTCTTCCTTTTCTGCGTGAAAAGCCACATTTTTTTTATTTCATGTGCTTGATCTTTCTTAGCTTGCATGTTAACTTCATAAGACATAAGGTTTCCAATTAATTCTTCTGGTTTTATTGTAGATAGATCGTTTGCTTCCTCGATTGCTAAGACTTTTCTCTCTCATTCATCAGTAAGTGAATTTAGGACCTTAGATACAATATCAAAATCCGTATACTTTTCTCCTAATCCTATTAAGGCATGATGAATGTCTTGAAATCTCGAGTATATGTCATTGATGGATTCATTCTGTCGCATTCTAAAGTTTTGGAACTAGTTCTTTAACATGGAGATCTTTGTTTGTTTAACCTTGTTTGTGCCTTCATGTATGGTTTTAAGTGTACTCCATATCTGATGTGCAGTAGTACAAATGCTAACACGATTGAATTCATTTCTGTCCAAAGCACAAAATAGCATATTCATAGCTTTGGCATTTGCACTAACTTCATTCTTCTGAGCTTGCGTCCATGTAGAATATTCCGTTGTTGGTACAATGAGTTCTGCTTGTGTTGCATTCCAGGCTTCAAAACTTGTTGCTTTCATATAAATTCTCATCCTTGTAGCCCAATAATTATAGTTTAGTCCATTGAATAGAGGGGGTCTTTGAGTAGATTGTCCTTCCGCAAATGTAGAGTTGTAGGTAGATGTTGTACTTGTGTTGTTTTCCATATTATCAATATGTTAAATAACGGTGTTATGGTTATAGGACGGCCTGGCTCTGATACCAATTGAAAGAGTCTATGCGGTAGGATCGTATAATATGGAATAATGATATGGTCTAGGTAGATAGTAATATGCTATAAGTAAAGTAGACACCAAGACTTTATACTGGTTCGGACCTCTTGTCCTACGTCCAGTCCCTAAGCTCCTCTTAGGAATTCAACTAACCAACAGCCCTCACTTAACTCGAAGGAATAGGTTTACAACTTACCCGAACAACCGAACGGGATTTCTTGCCTCAACTACCGAAGAGGACTTCAACTAGATACTAAAAGTATTTCTGACTTGTTGTGTTCTTGATAACACTAATGAGTCAAATTGAGTACAACTTTCCTATAATCTTATCCTCGAGAGTATTCAAAGTGTTTGTGAAGATTTAGGAAATGTGAATTGCTATGAATCAAAAGGTGTTATAGTTAAAACAGAGATTCAAGCAATTGCAGTGGTTTTTGATTGCTTTTGAAAACTTAAGAAATGTGAAAGTATGTTCAAGAAAATAGAAAGATTAAAGCAAATAGAATTAGTGATTTGCAAATGTTAAAACCATGTATTTATACTTGTAGAAGAGGTGCATTTGTTTGCAAGAGGTGCAGGCAAGAGATGCTTCCATTTCTATTGGAGAATGATTGCAACTCTTTGGAGGAAGAAGGTGTCCTTTCATAGAAAATTCGCAGTTACAAATTTAGTCGACTGAGCGGGATATTCAGTCGACTGAAAATATAAAGAAAAATTTTCAGGAATGCTTTCAGTCGACTGCACAGGAAATTCAGTCGACTGACACTGTGCATATTTGTAATTTTGTGCCAGTTTCAGTCGACTGTCCATGCCTGTTCAGTCGACTGAACTATAAAAATCTGCATAGTGAATGTGTGCATAAAATGAAGTTTTACGGATGTGTTTTAATGTTCGTGCAAATCTCTTGAGGATAGATTTTAACAAATAATCTAGACTTTAGACCTATAAAAATCATACTCATGTTTACACTTTGGTCTTCATCGATCTTCCTCTGATTTTGCATATATCTCTTCCTTTTTGTTGAAGCACATTGTCATTGATCAAAATCTTCGTGTATCAACAGTTTATATACTATATTAAGCTGTATAGTATCAAACTGTGTATTATATTAAACTATATAATATATGCTTTAAACTGTGTGTTATATTAAAATGTATAATACCAATTGTATATCAGTTCATGTATTTTAGGTTGCATCTATGAGTTAAACTATATGTGCAACTGTGAGTTAATTTGAATTACATATGCAACCATGACCGTGAGTTAATTTGAATTATAGTTAAACTGAATGTTTTAAATTGTGTATTATATATGCAACTGTGAGTTAAACCGATATGTATTAAACTATATATGCAAATGGGGTGTGAGTGTATGTTCATTTGAATGTTTTAAACTGTGTATTATATATGCAACTGATACATATATATATATATATATACGTATATATATACGTATATATATACACACACACGTATTTATATACATATATATACATATATATATCTGTTATATTATTAAACAGAAACTGTTATGTAATATATATGGTATTGACTCAGACTGATACACACACGTATATGCAACTGATACACACACACGGTATAGACTGATATGGTATTAAACTATATATGCAACTATTATATATATTAACTCATAGTTTAATACACAGTTTAATATGCAGTATAGATTGAGATAGACTGATATGTCTGTGTATCATATGTGCAATTGATATATGCAGCTCATATATATATATATAAACTCACAATTTAATGCATAGTTTAACTGATATATGAATGTTACTTAACCTGAACGTATACTGCTGTGTTACACAGGGTTAAAAAAGAGCATTAAACCTAGTCATATAAAAGCATTAATTGTCAGTGTATGGGAAAAAGCACTTACTTGTAAATGTTTTTGAACCTGATCATTGCAATTTTCCAACTAAGATATAGTGTTAGTGATCCTTGTAATATGTTTGATATGTATTACAGTGCTACTGTAACGACCCGACTTTCCAGACCCGGAAAATCGAACCATTTTAGTTAAGAAGAAGAGGTAGAAGAAGAAAATAGAAAAACAACATCAGAATCTAACCATCGCAGCGGAATAAAATATAATATATATTAACAGATCTTTACACAAATCAAAACTATATCAGTTTTACATAATATAGCATCAGAGTATACACCAGAGAACATATAACATACAACTGGACAATAACCATATCATGTCCTCAATACAACAGAGTACAACAATCAACACAGCGGAATATATATATAAACAAGTATGGAAGATACGTCTCGCCATCCAGCTCATCTCCTGAGCTCCACAGCAATAACCTGAACCTGTTTATCTCGGTCTGACCCGAGCATCATATAAAACAATACCCGAGTCAGTCTGGAAAACCAGCGTGAGAAAATCACACTCAATTGATTATTAAAGTTTCAAAAATCCTTTTGAAAATAAAAGCATCTCGTAAGACCACGCCACAAATAAACATGTCGGGTTTTTACCTTACGATAGCTAAAACACTTTATATCAAAATCCTCTGATATTATAATAGTGTCTACAGAAAGTAAAATAGAATCTAGCTGAAATGCTTGCATCTCACATTTCAACAATAGTTGGGCACAATCAAAACCGTACAGGCATGTAGGGAGAATGGATTTCCAACGAATGACTAGGCATTGGGGTACCACCTGTCACAGTACGTGGCCTAGATCACAGTACCGAGGAGTATGCCCGCTCCCCTGCAACACAAGGCCGGAATCATCCCTTACTGGACAATTCCAAGTAAAATCACCCCACGGTTGGGATCAGCAACCGCAACACTAAGCCGAAATAAAAGGGACATCTAGACAGGGATGACCTTACTCTCAAGTGGGGGCTACCCACAAAGCCTTGCTGCATAACCCCTGATTTTCAGTCATTCCTGGTTGATGAGGCTTGAGGCTAAACGATACCTTTATAGCACATATTCCTTAGAATGCCCATCGTCCACCTGACGATGTCACGAAAGCATTCGTCCATACAAGTCCGTCCCGGGTCCGAACAGAACCGAAGGCACTATTCCTACTACATCCATTTTGGAAATATCCTCAGGATTAGTAGCGACTAGCCCTTGCACTTCACTGCTCCATCTTCGACTCTGAACACGTTACACGAAACGTACAAACCGAATCGAAGTGGTATTCGAGTCTCCAGACCTAGAATCCCGGTATACGGAAACTCGATCCCGGTCTCTTCGAAACGATCAACGCATTTGGCCAATATTGATAGTCGGTTATTTAACTATCAATTAACATTCACAAGCAACCATCACACAATAAATAATTTTCCACATTATTTATTTGCCCAAATATCTTTCCAAGATATATTTTCAAATTTTCAAAGCTCATTTGAAAACAATTTCAAACAGTTTCCGCTTACGGAATACATTTCCAAATATCTATTTCCTCTGAAACACCAAGTACAAAACACTTTTAGATTTTAAAATAATTTAAACACTTTATTTTAAATATACTTTATAACATTGAAATCAAATTAGCTTAATACTTTATTAAAAATATATACTTTAAAATAAACCACTTTATAAATATAAACTAAATTTCTTCTTTTAAAACATAATAGCAAATCACTTTTATATACTTACTACAATAATAGATTTTTGAAAATACTTACTTTGAAAATTAACCTTTAGAAATAATCAATTTTCTAAAATATGCTTTTTAAAAACACAAATTAGAACTTTTAACTTATATTAAAAATTGCTTTGAAAACGTACTTGGCTATCCAGAGAAATACACTTCTCATTCCCATCTTTTAAAAATAATTCAACATTTATTTTTAAACCAAACCATATCCTTTTATAAATTCCCATCTTGAATTTATATTCTCAAATATCCACTGATATTTTATTTTACTTTATAACCCAGCTTCCAAAATCTCACTTCTCTTTAAATTTCAAATTCCCAAATATTTAAATCAATTTACAATTGATTTTCCAATTTATTTTACTTTGAAATAAATTTCCTTACTTAATCCATTTATTTCCAAATTCATTAACTTCCAGATTTTATTTCTCATTATGATTTAAAATCTTTAAACTGAAACACAAGTTTCAGATTTCCCAAATTCCTTCTTTCTTTTTAATTACATTTAAACATTGAATTAAAATAAATTATTTATTCCTTTAAATAATATCACATAAGTTTTCTTTAAATTCAATATTTCTCTGTTTATTCAAAATTCCTCTTTCCCATATTTAATTTATTCGAATTCACTAGAATTACTTAACTTAAATTTTATTCTTTTATTTCTTTCAAAAAAATCCAATTCAATTGCTTTTGATAACTCATTATACTGGGAAATTCAATCCAACCAGATTATCCAATATAAATCATCACAGGATATCAACAATCATATCACAGAATATTTAAACAAAATTAAATATTTTGAGGAATCCAGTTGGATCCCTCCAACCTGTTTCCCTGCATCCACAGACGTTAGCACAATACCAATTTCACTTCAAAGTGGAATATCGCGGTATATGGGTTTTATAAAATATCATCCGCTATTATGCGGCGCATAGGGTCTCATCCGCTATATAAATGTGGGAATATCAACAACTCAAATATATACATATGCCAATATGTATATATTGGTATATACTACTATATACCATATCAATCAAATCAATCAATTCAATCATTCATCCATATTTAAATTTAACCAATTAAATTTAAATTATAATTTAACTGAGTGAGATTAACTCACCTTTGACTTAAGATTGCCATCCACTTCAAACTCGACTTGGTTCCATGATTTTAGACCTTGTATAAATATTTATACAATTTATTAATATTCTGAATTATTTTAATAATCAAATTTCCATGTAATAATTTCAATTGACTAATGATTTAATTTAACTATTAATTTCCCTTTGAAACTACAAATACATTGATAAAAATAAATTATAGAATTTCAAAAATCTACTTTTATAAATTCCTCAAACATTTAAAATCCCTATATTTTCCAAGCTCTTTTCTTTTCTTTTGAAATCATATACATATATTCATAAAATATATTCAGATTTAAAAATCTGATTTTATATAAACTCTTCTGATCCATTGGGTTTCTTTTTTTTTTATAACATAAATTTATCTTAACCAATTTTTAAATTTCTATATTCCCAAATCTTGTCTATATACTTTTCTGTTTACTTATACAAGCAGAACCATAATTGTTTTGCATCCCTCAATAAGTTAAACCCTGTATATGTATATAGAAAAAAAAACGAACAGCCTCATACCTCACTGCCTGACATCGACACGGCGACTTCCCGAAACCAACCTCTACGCGAACCAAACCCTAGGCGGAACGGCACCATCCCCATGAACGACGCCGCCAGCGACCAAGTCGGCATTGAACATCGACCCTCCCCCTTCTACACGCGAACAACCAAGGGACTGTACCCTTCCCTTCCACGCGATGAATCGCGTGCAAAGCCTAGGTAGCCGCGACCCTGCCTCCCTCTTCACACGCGAGTTCGAAACTCGCAGTTGCTTTCCCATTCGAGCTCGACCTTCCACTCGCGAACGTTCCCCTTACCCTAGCTCGAGCACTTGCCTTCGAATTCGAGCGCGGCCACAATCCTCGCAACTCAGGCGACTTCTTTAACTCGTGCGATTTAGAAATCGCTGCCTCGATCTTGATTCGATCGAGCGAAAGAAAAGGGGAAATACGATTTGAAGAAGATGGGAAATTTCGAGATTTTTAGTTGAAGGTTGGATACGTGATTTACAGGAATGAAGAGCTGTTGAAATGAACTAGAGGAAATGAGAAATTAAAAGCGACCCACTCGTCTGTTTATTACATCATTTCGGCTGTCTGCTTCAAAAAGGAGATGTCGTGCTCTGCTAAAATGATGGAATGTTGGCGTGTTAAAGAAGACACAATAGTATTGGTCGGCTATAGTCAGATGATAGGGTGGCAAAGACAGGTTAGGGTGGCTGATGCTATCTCTTTTACAATTTAACTATTATAAATAATTTTTGATATAAAATCTCAATGCATTCACTTATGGTATGCCCACACAATAATCCCAAACACTATGAAAATTGAAATTTGATAATAATACAATATTACGAATCCAATGAGACTGGTTTCGTCGAATTCCGAGACTGTGCCCCGAAAGGCTATTTTTAAATTCAATTTAAACAATATATTTTTAAAACTTAACAAAATTCTTTGAAATTCCATTTTAAAAGTTCTATCATCTTCAGTATTATTAATATGAATGAATTTTACGAACTTTCAAAATATTTTTAATTAGCTTAGAATACCAGATTTACTATTTTATCCAACTTCAAATAATTTAATTGAATAATTAAATTACTCAATAAACAGCGATATTTGAAATTTAAGTTTATAATTAACCTCTGAATATTTAAAATTAATTAAATATTCCAATTTCAAATATACAAAAATCTGGGTCGTCACATTCCTTCCCCCTTAAAAGAATTTCGTCCCCGAAATTTCTAGTTAAGAAGAATGTCCCATATCCCGTTAGCTATTTCCCAAGTTAGCTATTTCCCAAATTCAAACAGTTTTAACAATACCCAAACAATCTTCTATTAATGATACTCTAATCATTTTTTTTTTGACTTCCCAAACTTATTCATAAATTCAACCCATACCACCTACTTATCCATTCAAATTTAAATTTGAATTCAAATTTTAACTTATCAAAATTTTCCAAAATTTTTCTAACTCCCTAAATTTCCGAAAAATTTCGCCAGCGTCTCCTTTGCGCGGCTAGCTCGGTACAACTACAAAATGGCTCTACGGCCTCCCAATCTCAAAAAGAAAACAAAAAGCCAAGTGGCTGGATCCAAAACCCAATCAATTTCATACAGAAATTCAAATACATACCTTTTGTCGGGCCATTAAATTTTATCTTCAAAAATCAAAATCCCAATTTATCCATTGCTTTTATACACCTGTATATCCTACTAAGCAATAATATTCAATCACAATTCCAAAGTCATTTTATCGACTACTTTACAAATTTACAATATTTATTTTACTTAAGCCCGTACGATGCACATATATCATCCGTACGCAATATCACATTCGATCGCTCAATCGATCACACAATTCCACTTCCGAACTAGTATTGTCCACCCGACTTCCTAGTGCGGACTCAGATCTGGTTTCTTGATCAGAAACCGTCATTCTCCTTGCATAGCCACCAACTATGATAGAGAATATCCAGAATCAATCAACAATCCATATCCAGGTTCGCCGTCGAAAATCGAGTGAAAAATTCTACCCGGATCGGTATAATTACCTCGAAATTTTATGCTCGAATCCTGGATCAAATAGCTATGCGAATAAAATAATATACGTACATCTTACGTATAAATTTCAATCGATTACCAATTATATCAATTCTCTTTTATTCACATTCCTTTTTGATTGTTATCCCCTTATTCACAACTATCCCATTTCACAACTTCAGTTTTAGTCTTCATTCAACTATTCACTTAGTATATTCATTTTTTCCCATTCCAAAATTACTAAGTATATTTCCAATACCAATTTTCTTAAGAATTTCATTCTTCAATTCTTAAGTTCAATATAAATTTTTCTTATATTTATTTACTACTCCACCACTGGAGTGTATATATTCAGATCGAATTCCAATTTCATATGAATTTCAATTTACTTCAATTTACCACTTCATTTCCAATTTTTTTTCCTTAAATTCAATTCATCTCCAACTTCCAAAAATTGAATTTTATTTAGCTCGAAAACAATCCAAGTTAATTCATTCAATAACTATTTCTCAACTTATTTAAACCACTCCTCTGTTGAGTTCAGTTTCCATTCAACATTTACTTAAGTCAATAACTTAAGTTTATTTTCCATTTAACCAACCCTTTAAAGTTTTATTTCCATCTTTCATTTGACTCTTATTTAATCAAATTCCATCCATTTATTTATTTAATATAAGTGGTTCATTCACTCAATCATTATGAATTTAAATTCCCATACTCAATTCATCTGGAATTATTTTATTAATAACCAGGTCATTTCCAATTTATTTTCACTTATTTGGATTTCATTCGCAATCCAAACCATCACTATGTTAATCCAATTTCATTAACTCACAATTCAATTTCATTAACTAATTTATTATCTAATTAGTTCCTCCGTTGGTTAAAATTAAATACTTGCTTTTTAATTCCAAATATCACTTCACTTAATTTTCTTAAGTTCAATTTATTTTATAACTCAAGTTTGGATTTATTTAAAAATTAAGATTGCTCATCCTAGTCATTTCCATTTGATAATTACAATTTCAAATTATAACTCTTAATGGTTCAAATAAATGAATTCCCATTTATGACTTACAATTTCATTTCTATTCATAAGTTTTAACTTACTTGCTGAAGACCTGGGACTATTCATTTAAGTCCATTTTCATCTTTACAATCAAATCTCAAATTATTACACTTAAGAACTTAAGAATATGAATTTCTTTACAAAATTATAAGCATTTTACATTACCTTTATATCCAATTCAATTCGACTTCAACTTATTTACATTTAATTCAATTCCAATTCTCAATTTTTATTTAACTTATCTTAAGTTAAATTCAAATATATTTTATTCACCTTCATATACTCGAATTAAATTTTAATTCTAGGATACAATTTTATACAAGTTTTACAATTCATTCACCTTCAAGTTCTCTAACTCTTTTATTTACCAACTTATATTACTCATTTAGTTATTTTCATCTCATAATTATAATCCCAGAATTAAACTTTCATCCCCTCCTTATTTCAATCAATTTCATTCTATATTTTATATTGTTGATTCATTTTAAATTTCCACATTTAAATTTTAAATAGAATTCCCAGAATTCAATTGCCCGGTTTTATTTCAAAACTATTTTGAACCCATAAATAACTGATACACATCTGGTATATCACCTCAAATCCCAATTTCCAAAACAATCTGCTTTTACCAAACAAATTTCCCTTCGAATTTCAAAACAAACCCAGTTCACAATCATTTTCAATTTTAAACAGTTTGGTAGCAATTTCTCTTTGGAAACTCGAAAATAGACATCGATGATGCTGCAGTCATCACCGAAATTATTTTCCAGCGACCGACAGAGAATTTAATGCTTTTATCACTTTAAAACATTTCAAACATTTTTAAATCCCAAATCCCACCAGATTTCAATTCAATTTCAAATCTATTCATGAAATAATATCACCATTATTTCCCAAAACCTTAAAACTATTTTAAATCCAAAGGAATTTAAAACTTTCCCAAAACTTCAAATTCAAAACCCATTCAATTTTATATCCAACATTACTCTGGAATTCTATCACATTTTATTTCAAGTTATAAGTCACATTTACAATTTACCTTTACAAATTTCATTTGTTTATGAATTTATCTCATTTGATTATAAATCACATTTGTAATTCACATTTGTATATAAAGTTTATCTCAATTTATAAATTTCATTTATAGTCTATATTTCAATTTTCTACTCAATAATGAGACTAACTCATTATTGTCATTTTCTAACAACCAAGCATCCAAATATATAACTATAATAAATTTCAAATAATTATTTCTTTTATATACAAAATAATTTGGGCAAAATTATTTCATTCACCCTATTTAAAACAATATTATGTCGAATTGTTCTATTCAAGTGTTTAGAAACCCCTTCGATACAGTTGTCCAGACTGTGCCGACGAAGGTTCATATGCCACTCAATAAATCAACCAACACAATATAAAACCATTTTATATTCACTAACAAATACGCGCTCATATCTATTAATACTCTCAAAATTCCCACCAGAGCCAAGGTTATCGCCAACCTAAGCTTTGATACCACTGTAACGACCCGACTTTCCAGACCCGGAAAATCGAACCATTTTAGTTAAGAAGAAGAGGTAGAAGAAGAAAATAGAAAAACAACATCAGAATCTAACCATCGCAGCGGAATAAAATATAATATATATTAACAGATCTTTACACAAATCAAAACTATATCAGTTTTACATAATATAGCATCAGAGTATACACCAGAGAACATATAACATACAACTGGACAATAACCATATCATGTCCTCAATACAACAGAGTACAACAATCAACACAGCGGAATATATATATAAACAAGTATGGAAGATACGTCTCGCCATCCAGCTCATCTCCTGAGCTCCACAGCAATAACCTGAACCTGTTTATCTCGGTCTGACCCGAGCATCATATAAAACAATACCCGAGTCAGTCTGGAAAACCAGCGTGAGAAAATCACACTCAATTGATTATTAAAGTTTCAAAAATCCTTTTGAAAATAAAAGCATCTCGTAAGACCACGCCACAAATAAACATGTCGGGTTTTTACCTTACGATAGCTAAAACACTTTATATCAAAATCCTCTGATATTATAATAGTGTCTACAGAAAGTAAAATAGAATCTAGCTGAAATGCTTGCATCTCACATTTCAACAATAGTTGGGCACAATCAAAACCGTACAGGCACGTAGGGAGAATGGATTTCCAACGAATGACTAGGCACTGGGGTACCACCTGTCACAGTACGTGGCCTAGATGTACCGAGGAGTACGCCCGCTCCCCTGCAACACAAGGCCGGAATCATCCCTTACTGGACAATTCCAAGTAAAATCACCCCACGGTTGGGATCAGCAACCGCAACACTAAGCCGAAATAAAAGGGACATCTAGACAGGGATGACCTTACTCTCAAGTGGGGGCTACCCACGAAGCCTTGCTGCATAACCCCTGATTTTCAGTCATTCCTGGTTGATGAGGCTTGAGGCTAAACGATACCTTTATAGCACATATTCCTTAGAATGCCCATCGTCCACCTGACGATGTCACGAAAGCATTCGTCCATACAAGTCCGTCCGGGTCCGAACGGAACCGAAGGCACTATTCCTACTACATCCATTTTGGAAATATCCTCAGGATTAGTAGCGACTAGCCCTTGCACTTCACTGCTCCATCTTCGACTCTGAACACGTTACACGAAACGTACAAACCAAATCGAAGTGGTATTCGAGTCTCCAGACCTAGAATCCCGGTATACGGAAACTCGATCCCGGTCTCTTCGAAACGATCAACGCATTTGGCCAATATTGATAGTCAGTTATTTAACTATCAATTAACATTCACAAGCAACCATCACACAATAAATAATTTTCCACATTATTTATTTGCCCAAATATCTTTCCAAGATATATTTTCAAATTTTCAAAGCTCATTTGAAAACAATTTCAAACAGTTTCCGCTTACGGAATACATTTCCAAATATCTATTTCCTCTGAAACACCAAGTACAAAACACTTTTAGATTTTAAAATAATTTAAACACTTTATTTTAAATATACTTTATAACATTGAAATCAAATTAGCTTAATACTTTATTAAAAATATATACTTTAAAATAAACCACTTTATAAATATAAACTAAATTTCTTCTTTTAAAACATAATAGCAAATCACTTTTATATACTTACTACAATAATAGATTTTTGAAAATACTTACTTTGAAAATTAACCTTTAGAAATAATCAATTTTCTAAAATATGCTTTTTAAAAACACAAATTAGAACTTTTAACTTATATTAAAAATTGCTTTGAAAACGTACTTGGCTATCCAGAGAAATACACTTCTCATTCCCATCTTTTAAAAATAATTCAACATTTATTTTTAAACCAAACCATATCCTTTTATAAATTCCCATCTTGAATTTATATTCTCAAATATCCACTGATATTTTATTTTACTTTATAACCCAGCTTCCAAAATCTCACTTCTCTTTAAATTTCAAATTCCCAAATATTTAAATCAATTTACAATTGATTTTCCAATTTATTTTACTTTGAAATAAATTTCCTTACTTAATCCATTTATTTCCAAATTCATTAACTTCCAGATTTTATTTCTCATTATGATTTAAAATCTTTAAACTGAAACACAAGTTTCAGATTTCCCAAATTCCTTCTTTCTTTTTAATTACATTTAAACATTGAATTAAAATAAATTATTTATTCCTTTAAATAATATCACATAAGTTTTCTTTAAATTCAATATTTCTCTGTTTATTCAAAATTCCTCTTTCCCATATTTAATTTATTCGAATTCACTAGAATTACTTAACTTAAATTTTATTCTTTTATTTCTTTCAAAAAAATCCAATTCAATTGCTTTTGATAACTCATTATACTGGGAAATTCAATCCAACCAGATTATCCAATATAAATCATCACAGGATATCAACAATCATATCACAGAATATTTAAACAAAATTAAATATTTTGAGGAATCCAGTTGGATCCCTCCAACCTGTTTCCCTGCATCCACAGACGTTAGCACAATACCAATTTCACTTCAAAGTGGAATATCGCGGTATATGGGTTTTATAAAATATCATCCGCTATTATGCGGCGCATAGGGTCTCATCCGCTATATAAATGCGGGAATATCAACAACTCAAATATATACATATGCCAATATGCATATATTGGTATATACTACTATATACCATATCAATCAAATCAATCAATTCAATCATTCATCCATATTTAAATTTAACCAATTAAATTTAAATTATAATTTAACTGAGTGAGATTAACTCACCTTTGACTTAAGATTGCCATCCACTTCAAACTCGACTTGGTTCCATGATTTTAGACCTTGTATAAATATTTATACAATTTATTAATATTCTGAATTATTTTAATAATCAAATTTCCATGTAATAATTTCAATTGACTAATGATTTAATTTAACTATTAATTTCCCTTTGAAACTACAAATACACTGATAAAAATAAATTATAGAATTTCAAAAATCTACTTTTATAAATTCCTCAAACATTTAAAATCCCTATATTTTCCAAGCTCTTTTCTTTTCTTTTGAAATCATATACATATATTCATAAAATATATTCAGATTTAAAAATCTGATTTTATATAAACTCTTCTGATCCATTGGGTTTCTTTCTTTTTTTTTATAACATAAATTTATCTTAACCAATTTTTAAATTTCTATATTCCCAAATCTTGTCTATATACTTTTCTGTTTACTTATACAAGCAGAACCATAATTGTTTTGCATCCCTCAATAAGTTAAACCCTGTATATGTATATAGAAAAAAAAACGAACAGCCTCATACCTCACTGCCTGACATCGACACGGCGACTTCCCGAAACCAACCTCTACGCGAACCAAACCCTAGGCGGAACGGCACCATCCCCATGAACGACGCCGCCAGCGACCAAGTCGGCATTGAACATCGACCCTCCCCCTTCTACACGCGAACAACCAAGGGACTGTACCCTTCCCTTCCACGCGATGAATCGCGTGCAAAGCCTAGGTAGCCGCGACCCTGCCTCCCTCTTCACACGCGAGTTCGAAACTCGCAGTTGCTTTCCCATTCGAGCTCGACCTTCCACTCGCGAACGTTCCCCTTACCCTAGCTCGAGCACTTGCCTTCGAATTCGAGCGCGGCCACAATCCTCGCAACTCAGGCGACTTCTTTAACTCGTGCGATTTAGAAATCGCTGCCTCGATCTTGATTCGATCGAGCGAAAGAAAAGGGGAAATACGATTTGAAGAAGATGGGAAATTTCGAGATTTTTAGTTGAAGGTTGGATACGTGATTTACAGGAATGAAGAGCTGTTGAAATGAACTAGAGGAAATGAGAAATTAAAAGCGACCCACTCGTCTGTTTATTACATCATTTCGGCTGTCTGCTTCAAAAAGGAGATGTCGTGCTCTGCTAAAATGATGGAATGTTGGCATGTTAAAGAAGACACAATAGTATTGGTCGGCTATAGTCAGATGATAGGGTGGCAAAGACAGGTTAGGGTGGCTGATGCTATCTCTTTTACAATTTAACTATTATAATTAATTTCCGATATAAAATCTCAATGCATTCACTTATGGTATGCCCACACAATAATCCCAAACACTATGAAAATTGAAATTTGATAATAATACAATATTACGAATCCAATGAGACTGGTTTCGTCGAATTCCGAGACTGTGCCCCGAAAGGCTATTTTTAAATTCAATTTAAACAATATATTTTTAAAACTTAACAAAATTCTTTGAAATTCCATTTTAAAAGTTCTATCATCTTCAGTATTATTAATATGAATGAATTTTACGAACTTTCAAAATATTTTTAATTAGCTTAGAATACCAGATTTACTATTTTATCCAACTTCAAATAATTTAATTGAATAATTAAATTACTCAATAAACAGCGATATTTGAAATTTAAGTTTATAATTAACCTCTGAATATTTAAAATTAATTAAATATTCCAATTTCAAATATACAAAAATCTGGGTCGTCACAGCTACAGGGTAAATAAAATGCTTTATCCAGTGATAGTAAGAGGGCTGGGAAGATAGCAAGAGGATAACAAGTGGGCGATATGTATTAGTGCACAAATTGCACCATGAAGCATGTAGACCGAGTTGAATGAGTTACCATTTGCAGCAGTACATTATTTGCTAGTTACAAAAAACCGTCTATTAATTTGTTTAGTCTCTCTACTTGCAGGAAGTAGGTGAAAGTAATGCTTCATTGCGGAAAGAGTGGTTGAAAGGTATTTAATAAATTGATGATGGTGGTGCTCAGTGCGTAGTCTCGACGACGTGAATTATTATGATATTACCTTTTTAGGTAACATTATTATTAATATATACAAATTCTTCATTTGGAATAATACTACATATATTTAATGATTGGTTTGGTTTGTTATTATAGAGTTTATACATTAGAATGATTCGCATATATCAATGATAATTTCACTACATGTATAGTAACAACTGACATGCATGTGCATATAAGGTAGTAGTTTCACATATATCTTGTTGTCTCATAGTTTCATTTTGATATTCCACATATTTCAAATAACAGTTCCATTTTGAGTTTCTTAGTTTCAGGCCCTTAGATATCATGTTGTTCATATGCATAGAAAACGTATCTTGTTGTTCATAAGTTGCTGATGTGCAATATGCATATAGAAAACATATCAGTTCGATACCTATATTGCTCAGTTTGTAGGAAATATATATAAATTACGAAACATGAAACATGATAAACTAGGGAGTCAGTTTATCATTTATACTACTAATGTTTGAACATATTATAGTTTTTAACTACATGTGTACTTGTATAGGCTATACTTTATAGCTTCAATTTATCATGTTTTGAGTTTTAACATACAAAAAGTATTGCCCAGCTTCTTCCTGTAGTAATGTGGAAAATTGGATACTAGTAGTAGTCTGGTGGACTCTCGGTAACTCAGTTTATCATGTTTGGATTTGGAGACGCACGTGTATCTGATGAGTGATAATGTGTTTTCTATGTTTATGTTATTGTGCTTCTTACTGCAGTAACATGTATTGTGTGTTTATGTTACATATTTTGGACTTTGAAACTTTGAATCACTATCTTTGTAACTGGTTGTTTGCTGTATTTGCTAGGAAAATGTTCTTTGTAATTTCTATTTGACAACGTGTGTTGTATTTCTACTGTATTTGTAACAGCCTATGTATATTGATTCATTGATATTATATTGAATCTGCACGGTTTCAAAATTGAGTTGTGGATAACCTCTATACAGAAACGGTTAACCAATAAAATTTGATCGGTTAACCATTTGTTTGGTTAACCGTTCGAACACATTGGTTAACCGATTTAGTACGATGGTTAACCGCGGTTAACATTAATCGGTTCGGTCGATATTGGCTAATCAATATTAACCGATTAGCGGTTAACCGAACCGCTCATAAATTACGGTTAACCGAAAATATTAACCGATCGGGTTGGTTAATCGATCGTGCCCACCCCTAACACACTTACGCATACTAATAATTAAATTAATTGTTTTCTATTGAAAACGTCGTAAAAAAATAATTTACATATCTACTATAATACGTTGAATTAACATTGTTCGATAAAATACGTAGAATGTGATAAATTAATAATTTTACAAAATATATAAAATTAGTAAATTTTAAACCGTTTACAAACAATAATATATTATATAATAAATAAGAAGTCAAACTATAAAACTTCAAATTTTTGTATAAACTACTTTTTATTACGTCCCTTGGAGAGATTTTGGCCCCGTCCGACAAGTGTTGTACATAATCGTTATATAGATATTCGTTTTTGTCATAAAATGGACATTTATATTTATCTGGTACAATACTTGATGGATTTGTCCCTGCATTGGACAAGTTATAAACACAGTAAATAATTACATTTCGTACATTATTTCATTTTAAACGGTTCACAAAATTTCACCATCACTTTTCTTTTTTGTTTCCTGTGTACACACATTTGTGTACAATATAGGAAACACGCATTTGTGTATAATACATTTCAATATTGTACTCTTGAGTTGGGTTAAATTGACACATATAAGATTATATATCAATAAATTGAAAAATAAAATGTCAATTCGTAAACGTATTTGTTGAATTCGCTTTAAATAATAACGGAAACGATGTATTCGTTGTCCGTGTAGTAGATGTAAACATTTGAAGTATTTGCTACCAGATATTGGTTTACCATATCAAAAAATGGATACACGTTTAAATGGCTGCATGTTGTTTTGGAAAAAGGATAGCACTCTTAGGAAGTGTAGAATATGTAACGAGGAAAGGTATATGGCAGGATTTGAAATATTCAACTTTTCTTGTACTATCACCGCACGAGTCAGTCTACCACTGCACTACTGTTCTATAACATCGATTTTTGAAAATTAATTGACAACTGATTTATTTTTCTTTGTTAAGTAAGTTTTGGTCGCTGGTATTAAAAGCATATTAGCGCGCATACCAAGCTTGCAATGATGACATTGGAGTTTCTTTGTCATATTTTTCGACATAAAGACATCTTATGAAAAGTTAATTTGTTTTCTGAATGTACTGAAAAATTTTCAACTACCTCCAATCTAGTTATTAAATTTTTTAATCAAACATCACTCAAAGTATGCATTTGAAGCAATGGATGCAAACACCATGAATAACGAAGATGGAGATCAAAATTCTCTCTCTGTACTCAAACTAAAAGCCATAGAACTTGAAAACAAGTTACTTATCGAAAAACAGAGATACATTCTACTTCAGTCGGAGTTAGAATCATCCATGTCCATTGCTTCTAAACATCTTGACTTGTATAAAGATGAATGCATGAGTCTCAAAGAGAAATTGACTGCATTGGAAAATGACAACAATCTGCTTAGGGAAATGTGACAGCCCATAGTTAGGCAAATATATATATATATATATATATATATAATATAATATATGTATATATGTATTTTGAATATTTTATAAAAGAAAGACAATTAATTAAAATAAAACTTTTTCTCTGAAAATACTTGTGTGTGTATGAGTGTGCATGCTCTTGTGCATGTGCACACTGTTTTAGTCAGCTACATGAACAAGGCACTTTTGTGAGTAAAGGCCTTATAAATAAATACAAAATAGCAGTAATAACAAATGAGTACATGACTTGTTAGTGTGTACACATTAGCCTAGTTACAATACATAAATAACTTAGGCAGACTTTAGTCTTAATTTCCATAGATTAAATAGGAGCATAGTTGCTTGTGTAGGTAGGAAATGCATGAATATATATGATGTGCAAAATGTTTGATTCATACACACATATAGCTGGTTATACAAATAGGTTTATATACATGATTAAAACTAGAAAAGACAAATAATGTCTGAGCCACAGTCATGCAAATAATATGTGGAGAAATTTGCCAAAAGTAGCCAAGACAAGAAAAAAAAGAGAAATGGTGGGAAAGTAAAGTGGAGAGGGTGAACTATGGGTGAAACCAGAAATGGTGATGGGAATTCTGATAAAAATAAATTACTTAACTAACCTTAAAACCCTAGTAACTCCCTTATATACATCATTATTTCCTACGGTTACATGTTAGAACCAGGAAACAAAAATTAGAAAAAAATAGGCAGCAGTTTAGAAAATCAATGGCAGGCCTGAACCAAGACTTGGGAAGGAGAACTATGGTGAGTAAATCCTCACTTGGCAAGGCATTAAGACCTATGAAAGGCAGCCATTAACCTTTAGTTATTTTAATTTATGTTTGATGTTTTGCTTGCATTTTCTTAGTTTAGAAATTTTCTGTTGTTCCTGAGATTTTGTGACTTTCATTGCTTTGTTGTCACTCAACCTATGCTTGTTTATATATGACAACTTATTGAAGGAATAACAACCGATTTATTTATATGTTTATGAATTTGAGAAATATTTTTAGTTAAAGCATGGATTAATAAGGAAAGTAGGATGCAAGGCAGTAAGAGGAAGGGGTTCTCTGGCTTATGTCTTGCAACTGAAAAGATGGTTGGGGTGCAATGGAATTTCCATGTGTTGAGTCCTAATCCATCAGTAAGTATTCTTTGGAAATAGGGTTGAGTAACAAGCAAACACACTTTAATATGTGGATTGATTGTGAGAACCTTATTACTGGGGAAACCACAGAGGCATTTCACTTTCTAAAATGCTCAGACCTATGCTTAGCTAAAGATATATCTCTGAATGAAACTGACTTGAAATATCTACAAGTGTGACTGATTAAATTGTTGAATGGATGAATGGGTGAATGATTGATGGATGTATGAAAACTGCTAGCACATATTAGTTAACATATCACAGTTTTGGGCATGACACTGCATATGTAATATGGGGTCATATGAAAGAACTTAGTGATTAAACTAAGGATGTGGGTCACCTCTATCAGGTTGGGTATGAGGGAAGCGGGTATGACATAGTGGTTGGCTCGCATCAAGGCTGGGGTGTGAGTTTGCACATGGCATGTTTATGCCCAAATAGCTTATAGTGCACTGGAAACCAGGTAGTGGTTCTAGGCAGTGTGCACCAGTGCAACCATGAATGTAATACTGGACTTTAGAATAACATGAAATAATTATACATGCAAGGGTAAATAGGCTAGAAGTATATGGGAGTCCTAACATGTAGACTCAGGTTTGATACTTTGGCCCAATACCATGAATATGGTATGTGCATGTTTATGTATGATTGTGCATGTTTTGGGTGTTAGCACCAACTTGTGTGTATGTATGATGGTTGATAGGATTTCTGGACCAATGTTTTGATGACAAGTTAGTCTAAGAATACACACTTGTCATTACACATACACCACTGGATAAACACTTTGTCAATTTGAACATGAGAAGGAGACTTGTTATCTTGAATAAAATATTTAGCCTCTGAGAACAGAAACTATAATAATGGAACATACTTCATTAGTCTTTATGCATTAACAAGTGATTCTACTCACACCAGACATAAGTCTGACCTGTTTGTTGCTTGCATCAAATGGGTGCTTCATATGTATTATGGAGTAGATCATGAGATGTCTACAGGAAAAGAGAAGGCTAAGTGATAAGATGCAGATGTGTGATGCTAAGAAGAAATTTGGTGATTCAGTGAACTATGAATGTTTGCTGAAGAATGTCCTTCATGTTTTATTTTTAATTAGAAGACTTTCTGTAATATTATTGTATTTGTGCTGGATTTTGATGGTGATGTAATGAATGGTCTAAAAGGTTATTATGGGATGAAACTGCTTTCAGTAGAAAAGATAAATGTGTTTAGCTTTATATCATAACCTGTAAGTATGCAAATTTTCATGAGTCAAGCAGTGAATTCAGTAGTAAATCTGAAGCATATGTGAACCAGTAATGTATACATATGTGTTAGATTGTTTAGAGGTTAGAACCTATTTACAAACTAACTGTAACATTATGAAGTAAGGATAAACCCATAGGTAGAAAGGAAAAAAAAACAAAGGAAGCATGAACTCAGATTTTTGTATGAGTTTGAGGTTTTAAATGAATAAGCAGAGATAGTAATCATAACAAGACAGTATAGGGGTCCAACCTAATCAAGTTGATCAATCTGCAAACTAAGGTGTAGTAAATAGCAGTTGTACATGTTTATGTGCACACAGGTGCACAGAAGCATGCACAACCTTCTGCTTTGCTATCTGAAAAGCCATATTGCAAAAGTCTAAGTGTTATGACTCAACTCACATGTTTCATTAAATATACAGAGGTAAACACAAACAAACAAACAAGAATTAGTTTGAAAATAATTGCACAAAGATTTAAATGGGAGAGGGTTTTTCCCAATCCTTTTTACTATGGCTAAAACATAGTTATTTTGTTTAGAATAAACTGAGTTATTATTTATTCAAAAAAAAACTTTGATATTAGAATTAAAATGATTTGTATGTTTATATGTATATACAAATAGTTTTTTTACAAGAAGTATATCAATATTTCTATATTGATCAAGTTGGATCTTGGGAAATAAATAAAATGAAAAAAAAGGAAATAGTTGGTTTTGGAAGTAAGTAACCCCAAATTTAGCATAAACTAAATTGAGTCACTCAAACAATTTGTAGACTAGGGAGGGTTGCTTCAGTTGGTATTAGAGCTATGTTATTAAATACATAGCCAATACAAATACTTGGTTGAATCTGTGTGCATTGTTTGTACTGTTTGCATTGGTTGTTTTACTTATTATGTATGAATGAGTTCACTTCTAGTTTAAAAAGTGAAGTAGTGAATAGGAATTAGAACTAACCATATTAGAAATGTCAATAGAGGCCCAGAGCTGTTAGGATCAATCTCCGGGCTGCTGGAGAAAGGGAGGACAATCATGATGAACAGACAATTGGAATGGCCACTGATCCCCCAATGATTAACATGCAAGATTTTGTTAGAGTATTAAGGGATGGGATGGCACATAGAGTAGATAATCCTCATGAGGAGCTGTCCAAATTGCTTAAAACATATACACACTTAGGAGGCAGTAGCTTTGATGGCACAGAAAATGTCATGGGTGTCCAAACATGGCTAAGAACAATGGAGAGGATCTTTGCAGATATGCAGGTTAATGACCAGAGAAGAAGGCAAATAGCTTCAAGACAACTAAAAGGCCTTGCTTTGGATTGGTGGGAAGTGATCATTGCAGGCAGGCAAGAGCAAGAGATCACATGGAATCAGTTCAAAGAAATGTTAGAAGCCAGATTTATCCCAGCCTCAGCAAAAGCTTCATTACTTGAGGAGTTTATCAAGTTGAGGCAAGGATCTATGAGTGTCACTGAATACACTCAGAAATTTGAAGGGTTGTCCAAGTATGGGGCAGTACTAATCCCAGATGAAGTTTCAAGGAATGCAAGGTACATTCAGGGATTAAATGCTGGATTGAGTAGAGCCATGTTACCATACAAAGACAGAACCTTTGATCAAGTTATGGACTTGACATTGTCATTTGAGCAGCATGACAATGCCAGGGAAAAGTTTAAGAATTTCAGGAATAACAAGAAAGGGAAGAATAGAGCACACCCATATGAGAAGAAGAAGGGAGAAGCAATGAACAAAGAAGGAAGTAAGGTGGCAAGCTCTGACAGTAAGAAACCTAAAGTGATCTGTTACAACTGTGGGAAGGAAGGCCATATAAAGACCAAATGCCAAGCACCCAAGTCAACTGTTCTTAGGTGCTACAACTGTGGTAAAGAGGGGCACATGAAAAGGCAGTGTCCAGAAATGGCAAGGGTGGCTGTACTTGAAGGGAAGGGCAAGACCATGGAGGCACCTAGCCAAGTGGAAGGTATATTATTCATTAAAGGCATACCCATATCAGTTATTTATGACACAGGAGCTACACACTCTTTTATTTAATGTGACATAGTTCAGAAACTAAGGTTAACATGTGTTTTTGTTGATAAGCCATTGCATGTTAATAGTCCTATAGGTAATTCCTGCATTACAAATATGAAATGCATGCAAGTAGAATTATGTATGGGTGGTCACACCTTTATTTCAGAATTATATGTGTTGAATTACCCTAAGTTGGATATTATACTGGGAATGGATTGGTTAAAAGGTTTTTGTGCTATCATTAACTTAGAAAATTCCACAATCTCATTACAACTTACTGATGGCAAAAGAGTTTTGGTCATGTATGAGGCAGCCAAAGATAGGGGTATGGGCAGGATGTTCAACTTGAACAGTGGTGAAGTTGAATCAAGCCTAGAGAAGATACCCATAGTTAACCAATACACTGATGTGTTTGGTGAAGTGAATGGCATTCCTCATAATAGACCAGTAGAATTTCAAATAAGACTTAAGCCAGGAACAAGCCCTGTCATTAAAAAACCAAACAGAATGGGTCCTAAGGAACTGATTGAGTTGAAGAAACAATTAGAAGAATTAGAACAAAAAGGCTTCATTAGGCCAAGTAGTTCAAATTAGGGATCACCAGTAGTATTTGTTAAGAAGCATGATGGTTCCTTGAGAATGTGCATAGACTATAGGGAACTAAACTCAGTCACCATAAAAAACAAATACCCTCTACCTAGAATTGATGATCTTTTTTATCAATTAAATGGTGCTAAGGTATTTTCCAGGCTTGACTTAGCATCTGGTTTCCATCAAATGAAAGTGGAAGAAGAAAGTACCAAGTATACAGCTTTTAATACCAGGTATGGCTTGTATGAATACTTAGTAATGCCATTTGGTTTGACCAATGCACCATCCTATTTTGTGGATTTAATGAATAGGATTTTTAGAGATTATTTAGATAAATTTGTACTGATTTTCATCAATGATATAATGGTATACTCTAAATCAGCTGAGGAACATGAGAAACATCTGCACATGGTACTAAGTAGACTAAGGCAACAAGGCCTTAAAGCCAAGTTTGCAAAATGTTCCTTCTGGAAGAATGAAATAAAATTCTTAGGCCATATAATTTCTCAAGAAGGAATTTCAGTAGATCCTAGTAAGGTCATGGCAGTACAAGCATGGAAGAGACCAAGCAATGTTACTGGGATAAGATCATTCATGGGCATGGCTGGATACTACAGAAGATTTATAAAAGACTTTGCTAAAATAGCAACCCCATTAACTAAGCTAACAAGGAAAGACCAACCTTTCTTATGGACTGAGAAGTGTGAAGGGGCATACAACCAATTGAAGAAAGCACTGATGGAAGCTCCAGTGCTGAAAATCCCAGAAGGCAATGATAATCTGGTAGTGTACACTGATGCATGTGGGTCAGGTATAGGGGCTGTTCTTATGCAAGATGGTAGAGTAATAGCCTATGCATCAAGGCAATTGAAACCAAGTGAGACCAAGTATGCAACACATGACTTGGAATTGGCAGCTGTGGTGTATGCATTAAAGCTTTGGAGGCACTACCTATTAGGAGCAAAATTTGAGCTTTATACTGACCACAAAGCTTTGAAATACTTATTTTCTCAAAAAGATTTGAACATGAGACAACATAGGTGGGTGGAATTCCTTGCTGCCTATGATTTGGACATTATGTACACACCAGGAAAAGCAAATAGAGTGGCAGATGCATTGAGTAGGCAACATGCCAAGTTGGCTACATTGATGATAGAGGAGTTTAAAATGTTATTGGCACTATTTGATGTGGAAGTGCAAAGTGTGGAAGGGCAAACTATGGTGATAGATGAGGACATGGAGCACTATGGCAAGCTCAGCCTTATCACAATAAAATCAGACTTAGTGGAAGAAGTGAATCAGTCTCAAGACATGGATGCATTCCTAAGAGAGAAGAAGGAACTATTAAGGAATGGTTCAAATATTGATAAGTTTGAATTGGATGAAAAAGGATTTTTGAGATACAAGGGAAGACTATGTGTGCCTGGCACAGAAGCACTACAAAGAAAAATCATGGATGTTCATCACAAGTCTAAGTACACCATACATCCAGGTGGTACTAAAATGTATCATGATCTAAAGAGGAGTTATTGGTGGAAAGGAATGAAAAGGAGTGTGGGTGAATATGTGGCAAGATGCATGACTTGCCAACAAGTCAAGGCTGAGTACCAAAGACCCAGTGGACTGTTGCAACCTCTGGAAATTCCAAGGTGGAAATGGGAAAGCATATCAATGGATTTCATTGATGGCTTGCCAAGATCAAAGAGAGGTAATGATAGTATTTGGGTGGTGGTAGATAGGTTGACTAAATCATCACACTTCATACCAGTAAAGAGTGATAGAAATGCACCAAAATTGGCACAAATTTTCATGAAAGAAATCGTAAAACTACATGGAGTTCCTACCACTATCATTAGTGACAGAGACACCATATTCACATCAAAGTTTTGGAGTAGTTTTCAACAGGAAATGGGGGTTGAATTGTGCTTGAGCACGGCCTACCATCCCCAAACTGATGGCCAGACAGAAGTAGTTAATAAATTTTTGGAGGATCTACTTAGAGCCTGTGTACTTGACCATGGTGGTAATTGGGAAGACTACCTTCATTTAGCATAATTTGCTTACAATAACAGCTACCAGAGTGATGGCTCCCTATGAAGCTCTATATGGGAGGCCTTGTTTGTCACCTGCTTGCTGGTTAGAGGTAGGAGATAGGGTGATGTTAGGACCAGATCATGTGAAAGAAACAAATGATAAGATCACACTGATTAGACAGAGAATGAAGGCAGCACAAGACAGAATGAAATCATATGCAGATAGAAGAAGGAAACCACTTGAATTTGAAGTAGGAGATTTTGTGTATTTGAAGGTCTCACCTATAAGGAAGGTGTTGAGATTTGGTAAGGCAGGGAAGCTAACCCCGAGATATATAGGGCCATATGAGATCATAGCAAGAATAGGAAAGATGGCTTACAGGTTGAGGTTGCCAGAAGAAATGAGTGGAATACATAATGTATTTCATGTATCACAATTGAGAAAATGTGTACATGATGAAGCTTCGGTGATTCAGCCACAAAACCCAGTAGAAGTTAGACCAGATTTAGTTTACGAGAAGGAGCCAGTGGGCATTGTAGCTAAAGAAGATAAGAAATTGAGGAACAAAACTATTAAACTGGTAAAGGTGCAGTGGAGTCTAGACCATAATGATTGCACATGGGAGGTTGAGGACAAGATAAAAGTCCAGTACCCTCAACTATTTGCAACTGACAATTAGATTAGAGGTAATTTATCATTTATGCTTGTATTCAGTTAGTTAAACATAGTATTCAGTATTGAATGTGCTTACTTGATGTGTGCTTTTGTTGAATTAAGAGTATGTGTTTATGATGGTGTTGATATGTGACTAACACAGGAATAAGATGTTAAATTGTGGGACACAATTTCTTAAAGAAAGGGTGTATGTGACAGCCCATAGTTAGGCAAATATATATATATAAAAAAAATATAATATATGTATATATGTATTTTGAATATTTTATAAAAGAAAGACAATTAATTAAAATAAAACTTTTTCTCTGAAAATACTTGTGTGTGTATGAGTGTGCATGCTCTTGTGCATGTGCACACTGTTTTAGTCAGCTACATGAACAAGGAACTTTTGTGAGTAAAGGCCTTATAAATAAATACAAAATAGCAGTAATAACAAATGAGTACATGACTTGTTAGTGTGTACACATTAGCCTAGTTACAATACATAAATAACTTAGGCAGACTTTAGTCTTAATTTCCATATATTAAATAGGAGCATAGTTGCTTGTGTAGGTAGGAAATGCATGAATATATATGATGTGCAAAATGTTTGATTCATACACACATATAGCTGGTTATACAAATAGGTTTATATACATGATTAAAACTAGAAAAGACAAATAATGTCTGAGCCACAGTCATGCAAATAATATGTGGAGAAATTTGCCAAAAGTAGCCAAGACAAGAAAAAAAAAGAGAAATGGTGGGAAAGTAAAGTGGAGAGGGTGAACTATGGGTGAAACCAGAAATGGTGATGGGAATTCTGATAAAAATAAATTACTTAACTAACCTTAAAACCCTAGTAACTCCCTTATATACATCATTATTTCCTACGATTACATGTTAGAACCAGGAAACAAAAATTAGAAAAAAATAGGCAGCAGTTTAGAAAATCAATGGCAGGCCTGAACCAAGACTTGGGAAGGAGAACTATGGTGAGTAAATCCTCACTTGGCAAGGCATTAAGACCTATGAAAGGCAGCCATTAACCTTTAGTTATTTTAATTTATGTTTGATGTTTTGCTTGCATTTTCTTAGTTTAGAAATTTTCTGTTGTTCCTGAGATTTTGTGACTTTCATTGCTTTGTTGTCACTCAACCTATGCTTGTTTATATATGACAACTTATTGAAGGAATAACAACCGATTTATTTATATGTTTATGAATTTGAGAAATATTTTTAGTTAAAGCATGGATTAATAAGGAAAGTAGGATGCAAGGCAGTAAGAGGAAGGGGTTCTCTGGCTTATGTCTTGCAACTGAAAAGATGGTTGGGGTGCAATGGAATTTCCATGTGTTGAGTCCTAATCCATCAGTAAGTATTCTTTGGAAATAGGGTTGAGTAACAAGCAAACACACTTTAATATGTGGATTGATTGTGAGAACCTTATTACTGGGGAAACCACAGAGGCATTTCACTTTCTAAAATGCTCAGACCTATGCTTAGCTAAAGATATATCTCTGAATGAAACTGACTTGAAATATCTACAAGTGTGACTGATTAAATTGTTGAATGGATGAATGGGTGAATGATTGATGGATGTATGAAAACTGCTAGCACATATTAGTTAACATATCACAGTTTTGGGCATGACACTGCATATGTAATATGGGGTCATATGAAAGAACTTAGTGATTAAACTAAGGATGTGGGTCACCTCTATCAGGTTGGGTATGAGGGAAGCGGGTATGACATAGTGGTTGGATCGCATCAAGGCTGGGGTGTGAGTTTGCACATGGCATGTTTATGCCCAAATAGCTTATAGTGCACTGGAAACCAGGTAGTGGTTCTAGGCAGTGTGCACCAGTGCAACCATGAATGTAATACTGGACTTTAGAATAACATGAAATAATTATACATGCAAGGGTAAATAGGCTAGAAGTATATGGGAGTCCTAACATGTAGACTCAGGTTTGATACTTTGGCCCAATACCATGAATATGGTCTGTGCATGTTTATGTATGATTGTGCATGTTTTGGGTGTTAGCACCAACTTGTGTGTATGTATGATGGTTGATAGGATTTCTGGACCAATGTTTTGATGACAAGTTAGTCTAAGAATACACACTTGTCATTACACATACACCACTGGATAAACACTTTGTCAATTTGAACATGAGAAGGAGACTTGTTATCTTGAATAAAATATTTAGCCTCTGAGAACAGAAACTATAATAATGGAACATACTTCATTAGTCTTTATGCATTAACAAGTGATTCTACTCACACCAGACATAAGTCTGACCTGTTTGTTGCTTGCATCAAATGGGTGCTTCATATGTATTATGGAGTAGATCATGAGATGTCTACAGGAAAAGAGAAGGCTAAGTGATAAGATGCAGATGTGTGATGCTAAGAAGAAATTTGGTGATTCAGTGAACTATGAATGTTTGCTGAAGAATGTCCTTCATGTTTTATTTTTAATTAGAAGACTTTCTGTAATAATATTGTATTTGTGCTGGATTTTGATGGTGATGTAATGAATGGTCTAAAAGGTTATTATGGGATGAAACTGCTTTCAGTAGAAAAGATAAATGTGTTTAGCTTTATATCATAACCTGTAAGTATGCAAATTTTCATGAGTCAAGCAGTGAATTCAGTAGTAAATCTGAAGCATATGTGAACCAGTAATGTATACATATGTGTTAGATTGTTTAGAGGTTAGAACCTATTTACAAACTAACTGTAACATTATGAAGTAAGGATAAACCCATAGGTAGAAAGGAAAAAAAAACAAAGGAAGCATGAACTCAGATTTTTGTATGAGTTTGAGGTTTTAAATGAATAAGCAGAGATAGTAATCATAACAAGACAGTATAGGGATCCAACCTAATCAAGTTGATCAATCTGCAAACTAAGGTGTAGTAAATAGCAGTTGTACATGTTTATGTGCACACAGGTGCACAGAAGCATGCACAACCTTCTGCTTTGCTATCTGAAAAGCCATATTGCAAAAGTCTAAGTGTTATGACTCAACTCACATGTTTCATTAAATATACAGAGGTAAACACAAACAAACAAACAAGAATTAGTTTGAAAATAATTGCACAAAGATTTAAATGGGAGAGGGTTTTTCCTAATCCTTTTTACTATGGCTAAAACATAGTTATTTTGTTTAGAATAAACTGAGTTATTCTTTATTCAAAAAAAAACTCTGATATTAGAATTAAAATGATTTGTATGTTTATATTTATATACAAATAGTTTTTTTACAAGAAGTATATCAATATTTCTATATTGATCAAGTTGGATCTTGGGAAATAAATAAAATGAAAAAAAAGGAAATAGTTGGTTTTGGAAGTAAGTAACCCCGAATTTAGCATAACTAAATTGAGTCACTCAAACAATTTGTAGACTAGGGAGGGTTGCTTCAGGAAAGGGAGTTAAAAAGTCAAGAAACCGTAAAGAACTTGCTAAAGAAGACTAAAAGAGTTGATAACGAATATGGCTTTGAGAGTCAGAAATTGTTTTAATTATTAAAGTATAATGAATTAAGATATTATGCTATTAATTTCAAATGTATTTTTATTTGTTCATGTAAGCACGGTTTATGAAAAAAGAAACTCCTGGAGGAAACAAGTCGATAGTAGCTGACTACAGACAAGGAGGGTGTCATTTTCGAGTCAATCATAAACCCACCTTCACGGAACAGGCATTACGGTTTTGGCAATCAAGCGGTAATGAATAATATATTTGGATGTAGCAATTTAGTAATCTTTTAGTTCTAAGAACTTCACATTGCTTTAGTTTCGATAATAAGTTTATAGATATAATAATTAAAATATTATGATGTAGCTTCGATAGTAAGATTATAGTAATTGAACTTTTACTAAATTAAATAAGTATTAGAGGGTAGACAGAGGAGAGCCAGCCAAAGCAAAGCTCAGATCGATCTAGCAGAAATTGGGAGCTAGGGTGGCACAGTTGGAGGAGTAGAACCATCTCAGTCCATTGAGTTGACACAATTGCTGAACCAGCGTATTGCTGAGTACATGCAGCAGTATGGTGGCCGCTTTCCATTTTCAGCTGGTTCTGGAGGTGATTGACAGGAGTAATAAGTATGTTTTTTGTTATGCGACATTGTTTAGTATTGTTTGATGATACATTGAGATGTTTTGTATATTATTTGATGGTACATTTGGTGATGGTCAGTTTGACATTAGTGAGTTGATGTTGGTGAGTTGTTGATGATGACATTTGAGTTGTTGATAGTGTGAGATTTGTTAATGTTTCGGTGTATATATTGTATGATGATATGTATGTATGTATATTATGTTAACGAAGTGTTGGTTGGCTTGATGTTATGTGAGTTATGGTTGGTTTAATTTTCTTTATGTGATTTGAGTATATTTGTATGATTTGAGATTATACTGAATATCTGAATTCGATATGTGCTTGTGTGTGACTATATTATATTTCTGAATTGTGTATGTGAGGCTAGCATGTAGCAGAAATCTGGAAAAATGCTTCAGGTATTCCCGACGGATTCCGACGGCTGGCGACGACTTATAGGTCAACATTTTCCAACGGCTTCCGACGGCTAGTGGCGGTTTTGTTGCTTTCTCTTGATCGGCTACGTGACTTCGACGGCCGTCTAGAGCCGTCGGGTTTTTTCTCGGAAGCCGTCGGAAAGTTTACGACAGAGACTGTTGGAAGACGTCGGAAAAACTGTGGGACGACGGGACAAATTGCGACGGTTTTTTGCGTCAGTTTCCGACGGCTACTGACGGCCGCCGACGGTTTTTAGCCATCGAAAATCTTACGTTTTCTTGTAGTGTATGTTAACATGGTTTGTGTATAAATTTAACAAAAAATGCAAGTTTAAAGTACGATTTTAACAAAAATATTATCGTGTGAATTTGCATGCACAGGCAAGATAAGTGCACCATGTGTAGCAGAGTAAGCAAGAGATAGGTGAGCCTCCTCACGTGAAATTGACAGTCCCAGAGGATCAATATCCACGCTTGATGAGTACCCGCGCTTGATGTCTGAGTGTTGACAGCCTGGTTTTGAGTTTGCACATGCATGAAACTGTACATGTTTTGGATCATGAGGCTTAGCATACCGATGAGTATGACGACCTGGTAGTTGATCGAAAGTATGTGGAGCATATAGCTCAGTTGAGTTTCCTGAAGCTAATGGAACAACTTGACTTGAGGCAAACAATTGAAAACATGGGCCAGCTTGTGCGTATTTAGTTATTTACATGTCTGGGACAAAGCTTCTGCATGTTCAACTGGAAATGCAGCAGGAGCTTCGTGGTTAACTTCAGGGGCACGCACCAGTGAGCTAGGTTGAGCATGTACACCGAGTGCAGGAGTACTGGCAGGCTTCATTTGGGCAGAAGCTTGCATTTGCACAGAGGGGGAGGTAGCATGATAAGTGTGATTCCTTTAATAAAGAAATTCCCAGCTTCCATTTTTGAAGAACCATCAACCGGACAGTCGAACAAAAGGAGACCACCTTGCGGTATCCTTTCATAATCTTGTTCTTTCTCAAATTTCACAAAGAAAAAGCCATTTTTCTTGGAAAATATACCAAACTTGCCACTCGGCTTCCATACAAGCCTAATGTAGGCACAAAAGTGGATATAGTAAAGCCTTGCTCCGACCACATATAAAACGAGCGTGTTGTTATTCCAATTCTCAATAGATTTTCGGAGCATTCCTTCACTAACATACGCTCGTGACTCTTCTATAACCTTTCGTGAAGCTATAAATTTGAGAGTATGATTATTACCAGTTTTTGCAGCGGAATTGCAAGATAAGATAGCCTGCTCCGCCTCAGCAACTGAAATCTCCTATTGTGGACTAGCCGCAATCTCAGAAGAAGCAACTGCCACCGCGGGCATCGCCTCATCGATTACTTGTGGCTGCGCTGCTCCAGTGGCTGGCTCGGTACTCACCTCCGCGTCTGCTTCGAGATAGACCTCCCATCTGACGCGTACGAACAAGAAGTCGCGAAGGTCATCTGCTGGTCGGAAGCGTGGTTTGTGCTTTCGCTTACCCATCCAGAAAGAAACCGTGGCCTACCTTCTAATCCGATATTTTACATCTCATCAAGGGTGACCAAAAGGATATGCATTCGGTTTCTGTTATAAATAAAATCGGACCGAACACGGACCGGACAAAATTTATATTTGTACAATTTTTGTTGTCCTACCTCGTTTTCTAAATGAAATCGGACGGACACGTACATACGTTTTTCGGACACGGACTCGAACAGACACAGACGAACATTGCTATTTACATTAAATTTTATGTTGTTTAATAGAATTTCCATCAGCTATATTATTTTTATCAATGTGTATTAAAGTATAAACATTTTATGAATCCTTACTCAATTAACCAACCAAATAGTTGTCGTATATGTTTTGAGAAACATAGAGGATATACTGAATTATAAAAAATTCGGACGAAGTCGAACGAACACGGACCGAACGAGATTTTTGCTTGTACAAATTTTGTTGTCCTAGCTCGTGTCCTAATTGAAAATCGAACGAACTCGGACGGAGGTATTTCGGTCACGGACACGAATGGACATCGGACACTCGTACAAAATTAACACCCTTACATCTGATTTAAATAGATTTAAGTAGATAGGTGAGGCCAGTGTGCCAACCACACTTTAAGGGTGCGTTCTTTTTTGAACCGAAAGGGGCAAACAAAAGGGGCTGGGAAATGGGTAAGTTCGCGAAAGGCAAATGCGTTCTTTTTACGAAAGAAGCAACGCGAAATGAGCAAAGTTATTATTTTATTGTTTGTTTATGTTATTATTTTATTTACGTTAATTATTTTTAAATACAGAATACAGAAATAAAAATTCATAGTTCAGAATTCACAATACAAATGCAGAAATAAAAGTACCGAATAAAAATACAGAAAATAAAATACAGATAAAAAAACTACATTCTCTTTCTCAACTAGGCAATAAGATAAATAACGGCCTTCCTAAGCTGCTCGGGGTTGTCCAGCAGGGCATGCAAAGGATTGAAACCTTTGTCATCATACTCAACCAAACAAATCGCGACCTCTCATTCCTCATAATCGTCATCCTCCTGCTTCGCTTCCATGCACCGAGCAAAAGTCAGATCATGCGAAGAACTGCTAACAGACCTAGAAGGACCACCAGTAGGCCGTTGCTGTCTAGGCACTCTATGATTGGAGATCTCTGCAGCATCACCCCTAAGATAGTCGCCATAAAGCCATGCGTTGAACTGTAGCTGAATAGGTAGATCTAGTGGAATTATGAAATGACATTTGTCGGTTCGGATGCAGCCATCAAAAATCATGTCCAACTGCCTAAAACGAGCAGACGAGACATGTTTGTATTTGCGGTACCTTGTTGCAGTTGTATCCCACAACTCGTCGGATTCACCGACCGTATCCTGTTCTTCGTTCCAATAGCCACCTGGAATCTTTAGCAGCTTGTTCCATGAGCTCCACTCACGTTTTAGATTGTCGAACTTGTTTTTCATTTGCCCAACGTTGTAATCTAGACCAATTCTTACGTTGAACATGACTGTGATATCTTCATACCATTATGCAACACGATGGGCACACGTATCAATATTTTCGAAACAAACATCGATAAGCGCGTTTGTCCTGTCGGCATTCCAGTCGATGATGGTTCTAGTAGAAAAAGAAGCAGAGTGGCTAGACATTCTGAAAAAAGTAATTAAGAAAATAATTCAAAAAAATCTGAATATATATATGGTAGATAATAATACGAAAAACGCAAATATAAAAAAAATTACCTGAAAAAATCGACGACGAATCTTGTAGAAATTGTTGAATTTTAGGATTTTATGTTTTTTTTTGTTGGTGATTTGGTTGAGAAATGGAATGGTGTATATAGTGAGTGAAGGGATATATGGCGGTTGGGAATGAACCGTTCGCGTTGAACGCGTCTGACGCGAACGGTTCGTTTGAACTAGACAGCTGCGTGGGGTCCACGCTTGACGCGTCTGACACGTCAGACGCAGACGCCAACGCTGACTGCACATTTTGCAAAAAGAACGGTACCTAAATAATAATTTTTTTTGTCCCACCCACTGTATTATTTAAATCGGAACTTATGGTGGAAATTAGAGGGGCTAAGGTTGTAGTCAAATTGTGGTGTAGTCAATCCTTGTCCCCACACACACACACACATATATATATATATACACACATACACATACATATATACACACACACACTATTCCTTACTTTTTTGAGAAAAATGAGCGATCCTTGTGAAAGCACTCGTGTACTTTTATGATACACGTAATAAGGAGCTGCCAACAAGTCTAGCAAACCTCGTACAAATAAGGGAAAATAAAAGGCCCTCCCAAAAACCTAAGTAACTAAGGTCCAAAATAGGAAAATACAACAAAACAAAAAAAGGTCAAAGCTCAAAACTACCTCATCAACAACACCGTCAATACCTACCATATCATCAATACCTACCTCATCATCGATGCCATCAACATCTACCTACCTCATCATCACACCCACCTCATCATCAACACCATCAACACCTAGCTCATCATCAACATCCTACCTCATCATCAACATCCTACCTCACCATCAACACCTAATATCGACAGCTCCATCCCAATGCATAGTGTGTCCATACCCATTGCAACTTAACAAAAACCATCACTACTACTACTACTCCACTTTCATCAACGCAATACTGACTTAAGCTTTTGAAGTCTGGGACTTCTTCTAATTGCATTCCTAAAATTACACTTACGCAACTTTCTTTTACAAGCAAAGTCACGAATATATTTAGATCCTCTTACAGATGCAATACAACAATGTAAAATGACTTTATAGGTTCAATATAATAATAGATTTCGCTACCATTCTTTGTACACATTTTAGAGTCTTTGTTCCTTAAGCAATTATCTCCAAATCCCTGATCAAAACTGCCCACTCTTAACCTCAGCAACATCCACCAATACACCATCAATCACTGACCTTGGATTAACAACATTCTCACCACCACTAAACACAATATCGTCCACCAAAACATCATCATTCACTGACTCCAGATTAACAATATTCTTACCAACATATGAAGCAAGTCCATATATATCCAGCTGCACATCTGAGTCCAATATATCTGTCTTATTAGCATGCCATTAAAAACTAGCACCCACCGCAACTCGGATAACAAACAAACTCCAAAACCATCAACATCCAAATGAAACAGACAGCAACCAATCCCTTTGTCTTCCAACAAGCGAGCAGAAACCAGAGCATCGGACTGAGGAAGCCAAAGCTAATAAACAGAGGACATATATCAAATCCATTATGCATGTTTAAGGAAAAAACATGCACAACCCCATATAGTGTACATAAAGATTCAAACTTAGCTCTCCTAAACACAAGCTTATCTTTCCATTACCGATCCAACAATCAGTAAGAATACCCTTAACCAAGCCCAGATTCAAAGAATAATGTGCACCTCCATACCTACCTTGAAAAATATTGTCTAAATCTTTATCAAATGCACCCAACCGACTTTTAATATAACTGAAAGAAGGACTCTCCAAAGCAATATTGTTCCTATGATAATTCATGAACCCAAGATCCACTACAGTTCTTTGACAATATAAGAATCCAGATTCCACTACATTCGTATCAACAATAGTATTGTCATTTACGAACCCAAAACATCTTTATCACTGATAGAATCACGAGAGTTCTCCAACACGGTTCCATCTCCAACAGATTTCTTAATCTTAGTCACCACATCATCAACATTAATCATAGACAAGCCTCAAAACTATTAGACAATACAATCTTGAAATCTGAATTCCGATGTTTTATAGACAATGAACAGTTCTTGACAGTTAAACTATCAAAACTCTCTACAACATGAACACTATCATCTAAAGCAATCATACCATCTCCCAATTCACTCAAAAAGGATGACTGCATATCCTTTTCAAGATTCAGAACTGAGGGATCATATAGCATACAATCAGAAACCAGAATCTTGGAAGCCTCTGATCCTCCTTTACAAAAATCAGCGACCTCCTCTCAACTTGACTCATACACTATTACTTTGATTCTCACTTTACTACTTCCTACAGCAAACACCATTTCCATCATGAATAGAATTACGACTTATGCTTCTGCAATCTAGGACTTCTTCTAATTGTATTCCCAGAATTATAATTACGCGACTTTGTTTTACGATGAGCAAAGTCACGAATATATTTAGAGCCTCTTACAGCTACAATACAACAATATAAGATAAACTTTATAGGTTCAATGTAATAATAAACTTCTCTACCATTCTCTATACCAACTTTAGAATCTTTGTTCTTTAAGCAATTTTTTTCAAAACTTTGATCATATATCACCTCATCATTACTTGAATTCTCTGTTGTATCTACCTCCACCACATCATTAAGCATAGAACTTAAAGTAGGGTTATTTACAGTAAAACGAAACACCAGAGCTCCATAAACCTGACTTAATAACATGCCAATCGGTACTCACAACCACCCACTTCTTAGAAACCAAACTGACCACATATTTATCAACATCCAAACAAAACAAATAGCAGCCTACACCTCTTTCTTCCATCAGACAAACAAAAATCAAAGAAACACCCTGAGGAAACTCAAAACTAATATAAATAGGACATGTATCAAACCATTTGTGCATATCTAAAGCAAAGACATGCACAACCCCCTTGATATGCACATATAAATTCAAACTCATCTCACCTATACACAAGCTTATCTTCCTATTACTAGTCCAACAATCCACTAAGACACTGTTGACCAAACCCATATCCAAAGAATGTTGTGCATCACCATTACTACCAGGAAAAACAATGTATATATCCTTATCATATGCACACGGCCTATCTTTAATAAACTGAGAGAAGGTCTCACTGAGCCAATGTTTCTCCTTCGCCAATAAAAGGACCCAGATTCCACTAATTTCATATCAACAATAGTTGTGTCACTTGCCAAACCCAAAATATCCATATCACTGACAGAGTCATCTAAGTTCTCAATCACAGATCCCCCTCTATCAGAATTTTTAACCTCAGTTACCACATCATCAACATCATTCATGGATAAAGCTTCGGCCAATTCACTCGAACATGATGTCTGCATATCCTTATCAAAATTCAACACCGAGGAATCATAAAGCATACAGTCAAAATTCAGAATCTTATAAACCTCTGACCCGTCATTACCAAAATCAGTTATCTTCTCTGTCTGCAAACTAACAAAATTACTGACATTTTCCTCTGTAATAGACATATTATAATCAGAAAAACCCAAACCAGTAACTTTAACATCGCTCTTTTTAACTGGATCACCAAACATATCCACATAATTCTTTCCTATATTAACAGAACTAATGGCGTCAAAGTGCTTAAACAATTCTTCCAAGAAATTTATAACCTCACTTCTTTGAACCCATAAATGATCTAAAAGATTTCTTTTCAATTTCATAATCTTAAGCACAAATTGAAACCCATGTTCTGAAATACTAAGCTGCTTAAAGAAACTAGAATTCGACTCTCTTGACTCCCTCAAACAACGGTCTCTTTTATGCCCAGATTTCCCACACTTGAAACAACGCAATGACTCCTATAATCCCTAGCAAAGTGCGATTTACCACCACATCTAAAGCAAATAAAATTCTTCCTTCTGTAGTCAATTGAATTCTTGATAATCGACTTTAAAAAGGCAGATTTAGGGAGTTGAGTAGGCGAATTATTCACAACCTGGGCCAAGGAACGAAATTGTTGTTTATGGGGGTTAAGGATGTATGAAGGAAACGGAGGAGGAGCAAGAGAGTTGTACGGGAAGAAAGAATTTGAAAAGGAAGGAGAAAAAGAAATGGCCGCCATTAAAAAATTTAATATCACTATTCCTTACTTTCGAAAGAAATTTTGTTATTCAAATATTCTTAGCGAAGCATTACATATATATAAATTTCTTACATTTACTAAATGTAAATAATTTTATTTTATTGCATATATATAACTTTTAGGAGGAATTAATTTAAAGGACAAACATTTGTATATTTTTTGCCTCAAGGACACAACCTCAATAATTTTACCATAAGGACAAGCATTCTTTTAAAAATTGTTCATAAGAACAAATATTTTCCAAAATTGTTCATAAGGACAACAAAACTGATACCTAAAAACTGCTACCGATAACTACAAACTGATACCTAAAAACTGCTATCAATGACTAAAAACTGATACCTAAAGAAGGTTGTCCTTCAGGATAAAATATTGAAGATTTGTCCTTGAGGCAAAAACGCTTAAATTTTTTGTTCTTGACAATAATTTCCTGTATCTTTTATTGCATTTATTTATCGTTCACAAACAACATAACCATACAAACAATGATCCAAGGCAATCAACCCATCAAGCATCTAATTTTTATTATCACACTTTATCTATCAATTAAGGTATATAAGACAGTTTTAGTTTTAGCTATGACCGAGTTCATAACTTGTTTAAACTTGTATCTTACTCATATCGCTGCAAACTCTGATATAATATAAACAAAAAACCAGAATATATAACATATTATCTAATAATGTATAACATAATGTGTTTCATTAGATCGATTAATAATAAAAATAGTCGTATGTGTCTTGTATTCTCCTATTCGTATATACGCACTAGAACCAAAAATAATATTTTTCTTTGTAAGTTAAGTAAAATTTAGTTAAAATACGTTAAAATAGCGATATAAAAAAATTATCACTAACAAGTACGCATTCATAACGATCAACCCTGATCGTTATATAATTTATTTTTCTAAATAAGGTAACTACCAAAGGAAAATTGGGTCACATTTTATCCTAAGTTTCACAACCTATATCAATCTTGTATTTAATTCTATGTATTATTCTGAACATGGGCTCTGATACCAACTTAAAAAGCCCAGCCTCTATACTCATGCAATTAAAAGAGAGTTTACCATCCTAAAGCATGAAGAATGAGACACTTAATGAGCGATCCGATGTATCTATTCCTTTGGACTAACACTGAATACGATATAATGAAATATAATTTACCAAATTCATATTCGGTGTGGATATAAAGCAATAGTACATGGATCTTTCTTAGAACTGAATAATACATAGAAACCAAATACAAGAAAAAAATTCCACGTTAGAGCAAAAAATATAGTATATCATATAATACACAATACATATTTGTAAAATATAATACAAGTCGTACATTAATCACATACACAGGACTATACATCAAACTATCTGAAAAGTACATGTCCAAATCTAAAGAACAACAAGATCTAAAGTAGACAGATAATAAAAGGGGAATATTATAATGATTCTTCATAGTGGCATCCAATTATCTGTTAAGTAAATATCCAACCTATAACAATCCCCCGACTGATCCGAGTATTATAAATAAATATAAAACATGGGTCAGACTATAAAATCTAGTGTGAGAGAAACCATAAAAGTATAATGATAAACATACATGTAGTACATATCATATAAGATGTAACAGTGAATTAGAATACAAGTATAATTTAGGTAAACCAAGATAAATACTAATGTATATTTATCTTAAGTCAAAATAGTGATGAAGTAAGATGAATTGCTAAGCTATATATTTATATATATGAATCCACGTGCACAAGCGGATATCGTATATACATATGATTTAACAATTCTATCCACAAATAAATCAATATATTGTAACGACCCGCCTTTTTGACCATCGAAAGTCGATACCGAATACATCCATGGTATTCAAATGTTGAACATTCAGTCATCGGAAAGGCAGATTGTTAGGGTAGAATAAAAAGAAAAGAACAAAGAACAGTGAAATCAGAATCTCACAGCGGAATCGACAACATATAATATAAAATTGACTGTAAAAACTATTGCTCCAAAATACAAAGTACATCAGAGTTAAAAACAAACCTTATCAGCTGTACAATTATAAAATTCTGACATTATAATTGTTGATAGGTATACAATATAATACAGCGAAAATAAAACACTACGATATGTGAACCATCTGTTCTTCTCCAATAATTCCATATCGCCAAAGTCAACCTAGGAATAACTCGGTCTAACCCGAGCATTACAATAAAATAACACCCGGGTCAGTCCGGAAACCAACATGAGAAAACTCAAGTAATATGATGAACATATAAAAACTCTATGAGACTACGCCGTTAATGTGGAACGGGTTTTTACCTCACAAGAACAACATCCATAAATGAAGAAATGGAAAAAAAATTAGAACAACAATCCAATCAAGAAAGAATGGACATAAACAACAGAAACAATCCAAATAAAGGGGGTGGGTACTAGTAAGAATAAATCCCATACTAAACGAATGGCATAAATAATATCAAACTCCAGACTTGAAAGAATGGTCACAAATAATTGAACATAGAGAATAGCAGAAAGCAGTTCTCCATGCTATTAAAGGAACAATTGAAAGAGAAGTTTTTCCAACAATGACTAGGAGGGTGCGCCTCCTTACCGAAAGTTTACCTCTAGGAATATACTTGAGAACTCCAATGGCTCCCGGAAACCTCCAAGCCGGACCCCACCAACTATTATCGAGAATTTGAGTATTTCAAATCTTAATGCGCAACAAGCGAATCCAATCTAGAGTGGATGTGAAAATACCCTAATGGGAGCAACCCCACATAGCTTGGCCTCCACTCGCTCTCTGGGTTTAGACATTTTCGACAAAGGATAAAAAGGCTCAAATGAGAAACACATCATCTTAGAGTGATGAAATATAAAGTAGAAAGTAGAATCAAAGTCGATAGTCGATAAATCAACTATCAGGAATGATAAGAAGGTTGTTTTCACTTGCACTTGATTTTCGATCACAATACTTTCAAAGACACTTTAAAAACATGCTTTAAAATATTCTTTTAAGGGGGCAAATTAAATTTTCTATGTATATTAAAACCAAGGTCAAAACAAATTTCAAACCATTGTTATGTATAAATCCAAAACAATTTACACTTGGCTTTATTTCGAAACACTTCTTTTAAAAAGATCTTCTTATTTATAAACTATTAGTTATAAATTTTTAAACAATATTTATTATCCCAAAAGATAATAAATCAATTAAATTACTTTTACAAATTTTAAATCAGAGGTTAACCATCCCAAAGGATAATTTGTATAACCTTTTTATAGCTTTTAAAACCACATTAATTTTCCCAAACAAAATAGATCAAATTAAAAATTCCTTTTATATATTTAAATCAACATTATTATCCCGAAAGATAATTAATCACATTTATACTCTTTTATAACTTTAAAAACAATATTAATTATCCCGAAAGATATTTTATCAAATTTATAATCTCTTTTAATAAACCAATCAAATATCTTTATTATACAATTAATTATTTTAAGAACGCCTTTATTTAATCAGTAAATTAACTTTTAAAAATTTTAAATCAGTTCATTAACTTTAATACACTAAATCAGTTAATTAACTTTAATTTTTTTAGTAAATCAATTACTTAACTTTTAAAACACCATTAATTAAAAATATTAACTAAAGTCAAATATCATTAATTAAAATTGATAAATTAGATTCAAACATTGTTAATTAAAATGATTAACTAAACTTAAAACATCATTAATTAAAATAATTAATTAAACTTAAATATCATTATTCAAAATGATTAAATATCATTAATCAAAACGATTAATAAAATTTAAACATCTTTGGTTAGAATGATTTATTAACTTAAAACATCATTACTTAAAATGATTACTTAAATTCAAATATCATTAATTAAAATGATTAACTAACCAAATATAATTAACTAGATGGTTTAATTAAATTCAAACATCATTAGTTAAAATAATTTGATAAATTTTAAACATCATTAATTAAAATGATTAATTATTTTAAATATCATTAATCAAAATGATTAATGAATTTAAATATACATTTTGTGAAAATACAAGCTCAAGACAACACAGAGAAAGAGTTTAGGAGATGATATTCAATAATTGACGATATAGCGAAAATTGCTATAACGACACTTAAATAATTTAAATAAAATATCACGATTAATTACAACTAAATCAATATAAGCAGCATATGAAAATAAATAAAAATTATTGGCAAGAAACCCCTTAGGGTCACTTTACAATTATCCCCTGCAAAACAATGGTTACGAACAATATATATAATCATATGGGTTCACAACTAGGGGTGGGCATTTAACCGACTTAACCGATTTAACCGACCATAACCGAACCGTTGTAACCGACAATTTCGGTTAACCGAACATTCGATTAACCGACCGAAGTTAATCGACAAAAGTCGGGTCGGTTTGCAGTTAATAACATCATGCATTTCGGTTAACCGTTAACCAAAACAAATTTTATTTGTATTAAAATTTTACGACCCGGCCCACCCAGTAAACCAAACCACTTCTATTTGTGCTTCTGCCGCCGCTTTCAACTCATTTTCATCTCGTTCCAGTAGAAGAAATAAAGGGGAATTTTTTTTAAAGGACAAATTATTTAAAAATTTTATTCATAAGGACCGGCACAACAAAATTTCTTCCAAAGGACAGGCCCAGAGCCCATTCGCGCTTCAAAACATATTTCCATTCCGTTCATTCGTCTTCCAGTACAATTTTGAAATCCACACTCATCTTCACGGTACAAAATTAAAATTAAGAAAAAATGGCGAACGAAACCACATCAAGATCGCTACCTCCATCTCAATCGCATTCATCAGAAAATAAAGAACAAGCAGAGTTTGAGAACGATTCTGATACCTTATCCCCTCAATATGATATTCGACAAAAACCTAATACCCTAGCGTCTCGTTTTGATCATCAGCTCGAATCTGGAAACAAAGAAACTAAATCTAAGAATCGAGACGAAATTGAAAACCTAGCAGTTGAGACGCAGCAGAAATCAACAAAATTAAAACTATCAAAAAGCCTAATGGAAGAAGGTATACAGCAACAAAGGGAAAGAAGAACAAAAAGGAAACATGAACAAAACAGAACAGAAGAAAAGGTAAATGATATTATTAAATGTAGCATAACAAATCCATTGTACATTGATTATGATACTATTGAACTTATTTTACAGAAGAATGAAGAAACCATACAGGGAAAAACAGCTGGTGACAAATTAACTGGACAACAAATGCAAAAAAGAGAATTAAGATCAAAGAAAAAAAATGAGAAAATAATTCAGCAGCAACTTCAGAAGGCAATTAATAACATTCAGTTATAAAACTGATACTATTTAATCTTTAGATGTATTTTAATATTGTTAATATGTATAACAGGAAAAGGTAGAAACAAATAAGGCAAAGCAAATAGCTGTTGAGGAATCTGAAGACGAACAAGCAAACACGGTAAATGTACAAGCCATATTACTAATAAAGATTTTCATGTTCAAAAAGTGATAGTTATAGTTTGTTTGGTAGAAATCAAAGATTAGTTGGTTTAAAAATAGATTTCGTTGCTATTTGTTACAAAAGTGATACTAATATATTGAAAATATGATACCAAACATCTGTTAGAATTAATGTGATACTTTGTGTTTAGGAAAATTAAAGTAAGCACACAAATAAAAACTGATACCAACATACTGCAATAGTGATACCTATAGTCTAATTGTGTGTAGCTGTCTCATTTTAGTTTACAAATTATTTAACCATCTTTTTTCTAGTACAACTGAAACTAAATTCTTACAAAATGGAACCCACTGTATAAAATGTTTTAGTTCATTTGACAATGTTGTAATTTTTCAATAAAGTGATACCTATAATTCAAAAAATGATACCCACTGTATAACAAACTGATACCTATATTTCAAAAAATGAACCTATTGTTTGTTTAACTGAAGACAAAACTTCATAATTTTTTTAGAAAATATTATATACTTTATAACAAAACTGATATAGGTATATACATAAAACAATACCCACTATCACAAATATAAAATTGATACCAATGGAATGAAAAACTGATACCTACTGTCTGTTTTTATGGACATCATATCTTAAAATTGGTATACTGTTTGTTAGAACCAAACTGATGCATACACCTTATAAATATGATACTCACTTTATCTGTTGTAAACTTTGTACTTTTAATTATACAAATTACTGTCATTGTAATTTGGAACAAAAATAACACAAATATAAGCTAAAAATTATACATGCAGTATGTTTCTTTTGAAGTTATTATGTACCAATTTTAGAAGTATTTCAACCAGAATTATTAAAAAATTGATACCTACATTTAGCAAAAATGATAGCAAATTTTAGTTAAATAAAAATACCATGTTTTATCTCATGTTTGAAGAAACTGAAACTGGTATATCATGTTATATATTGTTTTGTTTCAATGCTGTTTGTTTCACTAACAACTTAATGACACATTTTCATGAAATAGGATGATGATGATTTTGTCAATCCATGTCATAAAAGCATGCATGCAACATCAGAACAAACAACAAAACAGATAGCAAAATCGGAACATGTTAAGCCAGAAACTGCTTATAGATGTGGCTTACAAGCTATCTTCAAGATATTAAAACTGGTCAAAGAAAAAAATGGATTGACCAAAAAGCAAGTTGACATCTTAAAGAAGACACCATTTTACAACTTCTTCAAAGTAATCTATGAAGAAAAAATAACAATGAAAGAGTGCAAAAAGCATCAACAAAACTTGGATGCTTTATACAACTGCTACTGTATGGAAACTGATACCTTCATCTTAGGAGAAGACAAAATGAAGGTAACTGCCAAAGATATAAGCTTATTGTTCGGTCTGCCATTAAAAGGAATAAACATAGAACCGACAAAAAAATTGACGAGCAGAACCATTCCACCAGACTGCAAAGACTTTGCAACTAGAAACTTTGGCACAAATACTTACATAACAAGAAATGTTGTGGAAAGAAGAATAAAACAAGAAATATCAAAAAGGAAAAAAGAAAATGAAGAAGATCTCCCTTTGTTGATAGTAATGCAAATACTATTGACATTTTTCTTTCCCAACAACCAACAAAAGCTGAGATGGGGAATTCTACCCTATTTGGTTGACAGTGAAACAATGCAAAGTGTCTCATGGCCACAAACAATAGAGAAAAATTTTAGTAAATTTGTCAAGAAGTTTATCTCTAAGCCAAGAAACATGTCTGGATGTTCAATGCTTCCATTGGTAAGATGTGTTATGCAAAATATTATTAATTTAAAAAAATTGTTATATTCAACATTCTTATCTAATTATATCTTTAAATTTTTATAGTACTGCATCTGTGAGAAAATGAACCTTATTCAACCAAGAAAGCAACTTGCTGAAGATTTACCCAGATTTGCACGATGGGATGTAAGAAAACTTAAAGACATTGTTGTGAAACAATTGTTGAAGGATATAAAAGTTGGCAATGTAAGTTAAAGTTAATTCTTACTTACAGTAGTATTTATCAGTGTACATTTTATGTTCTCTTTCTGTAGTATCAGTTTCAACACTTAGAATAATTATTTGTCTCTACATAGTATCACATATGTCTCTTTGTAGTATCACTTTAACTTCTGATTAGTATCAGTTTCATTTTGTAGCTTTAAATTTTAAAATAAATTACTATTTCAATTACACAGGTGAAAGAAATAAGCAATATTCTTCCACATGAACAGAAGCTACTCCAAACAGGATCGATAATAGAAGAATCAAGTGAAAAAAGAAAAGAAAACCAAAGGAAAAAAAGAAAAATTGAAGAAGCAGAACAAAGTGCTCGATCTTTTGAAGATTTTGTAAGCCTTAATGTTTTGCAAACGCACATTAAAGATTTGGAAGAAGAAGGTAAGAAGACAAAGAAGCAATTAGAAAAAGAAAAGAAGTTGAGGATAAAGGTTGAAAAAGAAAATTTGAAATTGAAAGAACAATTGAAAGAACTCAAATCAAGAATAGAAGAAAGTGAAAAGAAAAATTCAGCAGTTGAACTAGAGAGTAAGCATATGGAAGATGAACCTGACAACATTCTAAAGGAACATGCACATGTAGAAACACAAATGGAAAACAGAGAAAAGAAATCCACAACTGAAAGCAATGAAGAAGAGAAGGAAGACAAAAATGTTGAGCCTCATGTGGAAAAAGTTAATACAGCAAATAAAATAAATGAAGATGAATGTTTAAATATAGAAGCCCAAAATGAAGAAAAAACATTCACAGCGGAAAATATTGAAGAAGAAAATCCAGAGTGTCAAGCAAAAATAACACAAATGGACAGGTACATGATTTTTTACTATTGAAAATAACACTGTTTGATTCAAATTAATGCTTGCTTATATTATAAATATTATAAATAATTATGAGTATAAGTTAAAGTAAACTGATACCTAAATGTATTAAAAACTGATACCTATGTATATAAATATTGTAAATTGAACTATTTATGTTCATCATCATTTAGTAGAGAACTAATACCAAAATAATGCACAATTTATATGCATCAGTTGTTTGATTATAACTGATGGTTGGTTAATTTACAAACAATTTTCACTATGAAATAAATCAAAACTGATACCTATATGTATGAAAAACTGATACTTACTTTGTGTTTGAAAAACTGATATCTATGCAAAAATGATACCCATAAACCGCCACTATTAACATTATTGATACTAATAATATTATATTCATTCACCAATAACAAAAACTGACAGCTTCTTATTGTTAATACAGATTCTCAACTGGAAAAAATGTAGAAGAAGTTGAAGACACAACTACCGACACTAATACAGAACAAGTTCATCAAACAACTGAAACAGTGTTGAACAAAACAAATGAAACAGTGTTGGAAACAAATGAAGATAAAACAATGAAAAAAGATATAAAAGAGGCTCAAAAATTGGAAGAAGATACCAATAAAGAGAGCAAAGTTGCACAATACAGTGATGTAGTACAAGACCTAACACCTCCATCTTTCAATCTCAATATCACACAACAGTTGCAAGAGGGAATAACAGAAAAGGACAAAGAAAACAAACCAGCAAAACCTTCTGGTCGGAAAAGGAAACAAATAGTTCATAAGCCATCTTCTTATGTGAAAAGAATAAAAGAAAGAGCAAGGAAAAAAAGAGAAAGCCTCAGCTTTGAATATGGTCAGAGAAGGAAAAAAACAGCAAAAAAACAAAAACCTGAAGCAAATGAAAATGATGAAAAACTGGAAGAAAATGATGAAAAAGAAAGTGCAGAAGAGTCAATCCCAATGCCAATTCAAGTAATAGAGCCAACACTTTCAAATGTAGGACTAGGACACTGCAGCAAAACTTTGGCATACTTGAATATAGAACAACAAAATACAATCAAAACTTTCTTTGCTATGACATCATCAAAAGAGTAAGTATACAAACATATATACTAATTTTGCTGGTTAAAATAACATTGTATAATTGATATGTAACTTATTTTCTTAAAACAGAGATATAGCATGGACAGATAATGACACAATTAGAGGAGGATGTACAATAACAAAAAAAGTACTACAAGAACTTCTTGAAGAAAATGCCACACATGGATCGGTACACACTTTTTTTTTGTTTAATAATACTGCTACCAATAAAAATAATTACAAAAAATAATGTGTAATAGCTATGTCCACTGCTATTTGTACCAAAACTGATACCTATTTATAGCCAAAAATGATACCTAATTACTATTTATTACAAAGTGGTGGTATATTAGTTGAATTATGTATTAACTATCATGTATGACAAAATAAATACCAAAATAGTGCAAAACTAATTCCTAGTGGCAGTTGATATAAATTCATACTTTTGTTTTCTAGTAGCAATTGATTTAACAGCATGTACAAAAATGATACTAAGTCAGGGCAAAAATGATACCCAGAAGTTGTTTCATCATATTTCATGCTTAATTATTCTTGTAATTTGTAATATATTTTACCACTATGTAAACAAAAGATACTAATTATCATTGAATATTGCTTCACCAGTAACAAAAAATTACATTTTCTTGTTGTTAATGTAGATAATTGACTGGTATTTATCTAAATGTGGGCTGAAAGAGCACAACTATGCATTCACAACAATAATGACGGTAAATAAAACTGTAATATACAGTAATATGATAAATGCTAAATATATATTGAATTCTAACTTATTTTTTTTATTTAACAGCAAGCTATAGTTTTCAATATACATGGAATTATAAAATCTTTAGTGCTGCCTTTCCTTGAACAAATTGTGGATGATGAATACACAGATGCTATATATTTTCCATTGCATTGTGAATTCCATTGGACAGTAGTAACTTTGACATACCCAACAATGGAATGGAGTCATCTAGATTCTAGACGTCCAAGAAGGAATTCTAATGAAAGAAACAACCCCAGTCTAAAGCAGGCAATGATATTGGTATGATATATTTTTGTTAGGAAACAAAATAATTTAATTAAACAAATTGAACATTAACTAACTTTGTATTGTTTTGTCTTCAATAGAGAAATAAAATTGAAGAAATGCTGAAAGAACTTTGGAAAAAGAAAAACATACAAGATAAGCAGGTGAAGGCAAATGAAATGCATCAGATACCATGTGCACAACAAGGATCAGACACGTAAGTTGTTTATATTGTTCAAAATGATACGTACTGACACTTAAACTGACAAAACTGATATTGCTAATATTCTTTTAAACAGACTTGACTGTGGTATATACGTGATGATATTCATCATATCAATGAACATAAGTCAAATACCACTCAAAATAGCCCCTGAACAAATGCTGAAATCAAGAGCAAGAATTGCACATCAGATATTAACTGACAAAGAGCACTGCTGGAGCTTAGCCAAATTCATGTCAAGTTTGGAAGAAGAAAGATAAATGAACAAATCAAACAACTTGCAAAAAGTGCTAATATTTTAACATGAACTGATGTACATTTTAGATATTTTGTTATATGTAGTTGAATTTAATTTCTGTTTTAATGTTGGTACAATCAATGCTTTATATTAGTACAATTTGTTGTACAAACTATGAACATATTTCTGATGATGTTCTGTTCTTAAAACAATGTTGATCTTACTTGTAAAAACAATGATGATCTGGTGGAATGATTTGCTGTAATTGATTTTCATTTCTTAACCTGAAGTTTGGATTATAATAAGATTATACAGTGAATGTTCTATCATGCAACTATTGATCCTACATAATATTATCAGTTTTATGATTCAACTACCAGTTGTATAATAATATTATAAGATTTCATATCATATATCAATAGCAAACAGTAATTGGGTATCGGTTTTAATAACTACTAGTATCAGTTTTGCTCAAACTGACACTCAACATACTTTATGAAACAACAATTAACACCAGTGTCAGTTTTTGCTAACACAAGATATCATTATAATTATTAATTAGTACTAATGTCTGTTATAGAATGTATTATAATACACGAAACTGATACTAAAAACTAACCAAAACTGATACTAAAGTCCTTATATCCAATCAAACAAAAATTATCTCCGCCCAAAAGAAAGCATATATCAATTCAATCATCTTCTTCAATCAATTACACAATGATTATCATATCCCATATACTATAATATCTACTTTATTATAAATAACTAAAATATACATAATTAAACAAAACTGATATCACACAAAGAAAAAATGATACCATAATTTATACCAACAGAATGCGTAACATGATACTAAACAACTGAAATTAACAGTATGCAACAAATATCAAAACAAATGTTTGAAATAAATAAATAAATAAACACCAAAACTGATACTGTAAAAATATATAACTAATACTAAAACTGATACTATCATTTATACTACATAGCTGAAATTAAAATCAAGTTGATAATATGCTATACTGACCAAGGTTCAATTACAGTAAACAATCAAAACAAGTCACACAACCACTTATTAATCTAAACAAATTCAAAATGTAAAATCAAATCCTCTTTGAAGCTTGACAATTCCGTTTATTATGACCAAACTGCTTGCACTCTCCACATCTATTTTGCTTGTTCTGAAAATATGAAAATCCTCCTTTGCGCTTGATTGATGGTCTACCAGCACCACGTTTCTCCTTTGGTGGCTTGATAACATCTTGAATGCTACCATCAACAATAGGCCTATCATAATTTGGAATAGGATTTATAGCATTGGCATAAGAACATCGATAAGCATCAACAGTGAAATACTTCTCAACAAAATCATATACAGACAACTTAGACTTGTTCATACACTTTATAGCATGAGCACAAGGGAATCCCGTAATTTTCCATTGGTTGCAACTACAAACCCGCTCCTTCAAATCAACACAATGAGAGTTTGGAGATTTCACTTCATAAGCAAAATCAGAAGATTTATATACATCCCATCCAAATCCTTCTTCAATCAACTTATCTAAGCGTAACTCCATAGAAGGACATAGACTTGTTCTCCACAAACGACATTCTTCTCTTCTTCTAGCCATTTGTTCCATAATCTTAACACGAATACCATCTAAACACAAAGTAATAGGCAATGTTCGTTCATTTAAAATCCAACTGTTAAAACTTTCTGCAACATTGGAACTATATTCGCCATAACGTTTCCCTGGAAAAAATAAATCCACCCACTTATCAAATGGCTTATCCTTTAAAAAATTAACACCAGCAACACCACCAATTTGACAAAACTTAGAATATGCTCCTTCAAATTCATATAGATTTGAAGCTCTAGAACACATTTTGAATAGATCAACAATAGAAACATTTGCATTTTTGGCTTTCACTGCTGAAAGAAGATTTTGTTCCATATGCAAATAGCAATAACTGTGATAATCTGAAGGAAAAACATCACGAACACCTGAAAGCAAACCTTGGTGGCGATCTGACATAAAAACTAAAGTACGCTCTTCTTGAAGCATTTGTTTTAAATGGTTCAAAAACCATGTCCAGTTATCCACATTTTCTACAGAAACTACACTCATAGCTAAAGGGAAGAAACCTGCAAATGCAAAAATAATTAGTAAAAAAAAACTAAAAGTAATTACGACCATAAATATAAAACAATTCATAAAACTGATACTGACAGTAACAAAACTGATACCTAAAACCTGATATGACCATTATAAAAAATATTAATAACCACAACATTATGCACAGTAATCTTCATTCTAAAACAACAAAGAAACAAAAATTGACATATATTATGATACAAAGGAAATTTCGATACTACATAACTATAAATGATACCATATATGAACATACTTGAAACTGATACTAAGATTATACCAAAACTGATACTAATCTCCTGTTTAGCAGTATGAAATTATTATACCAAATACAAACTTACAATTCAATACAATGAAAATTCTGATACTAGAAACTTGCTACTTATAAACTACATTTCTTAAAACTGATACCAACAGAATACAAATTATGGTAAAAAAATGTATATTAATGATTATGCCAAGTATTATGATCTCAATACAAATAACTCAAATCTGAAAACAAAGACATACCTTGATCACCATTTTTTGCAGTAGCACCCATCAACACACCAGGACGTCCCTTCAAGTGAGTAGCATCTAAGAATATCATAGGACGACAAGACTTGAAACCAAGTAAACAAGCGCCAAAACCAATAACCACCCTTTCAAATTCATTACTACAAGGATCAACATCCATATCAACATAACTATCTGGATTAGATTTTTTCACTGCTTCCAAATACCAACTCAAATCGTTATAAGACAAAGCATCATTACCGTGCAACTCCATCAATGCAAGTTGTTTTCCATGATAAGCATAACCATAAGACAACTGAAAATTGTATTCTCTTTTAAAATCAACTATAATATCCTTAGGCTTTTTACTTGGACAATCGCGGATCTCATCAATAATCATCGATTTAACAAATGAACTAGATATATGTGGATTATTCACATGTCTAAGACCAGCCCCACAAGAATGATCAAAAACCAAATTTCTCATAAAGAACCTTTTCAATTCTCCAGAATCACAGGAACCATGGACTTTGAAAAGACAACCATCCTTATATGATGAGCAAATCACAGTAACTCTTGTTGCACAATTCTTTAAAAATACTAATTCATACCCCTTTTGAATTTGATATGCCATCAAAAACTCTCTAAATTGTTCAGCTCCTCCAAAACAAAAACCAACAAAATTGGAAATGCTTAATGTCGACCCTCTCCTCAACATATCTTTTAAATAACTTTTACCATTAACAACAACATTTGAACAGACAGATACAGTAGAAGATGAAGAAGCACGAACAACGGATGAACTTGAAATAGAAGCACCATCAACATATTCCAATTCAGAACCCTTAACCTTAACAGTAAAACCAAAGAAAGAACTTTTCTTGTATAACTGAAAACAAATTATACTCTGAATATCAGAATCAGTGTCAACCATAATAACTTTGTCCTCAAGTACATAAGAAATCTGAATAGAAAGAGGAGTTAATTGAGACCAACATCGACATATCTCATTCTTCAAATCATACAAAGAGCAATCAATAGACAATCGAGTGCTAAAAGTGTTATTATTCAACACAAACAGACAAAGAAGACTGTTATCCCCACTGTCAAAAAAAAATAAAAAATAAACGTTAGTAAAAATACATTCAATTTAGAACATTATTCATTCAATTTCACAAAAACTGATACCTACAGTATACACAACTGATACCTAGTTACTGATAATAAAAAAAATGATACTAAGAAAGAATAAAAATGATACCCAGAAACTGAACCTAAAGTACAATAGTTTTCCACTATATCACAACTTTATATACAACTCAAGCAACGATACTTTTCCAATCATCCCAACATTAATGCAAGAAAATGCAAGATAAATTAAATGAAAAGCTAACTAGAATACAACACTGCATAAAGAAACGAGTATAATAATAAAAAACCTGCTGCTACTTCCACAATTTTCCATCGACGAACGAACAAACAATGAGAAGAACAACACTGCATATCATCCAAAAAAATGAAAACAAATAGAACGCATAGACAAATTTTTTTAAATCGAATAGAAAAACAACAAAAAACAGAATAATATAAGCATACCTAAAAAGAACGAGATCACGGTACAAATATGAAAAGAACGAGATCAACAAACGCACGTAAGAAAAAAAAACGATCGATGAAGTACAATTTTCAGAAGGACGGAATTGAAAAAACGAACGAAGTTGATCGATATTATTTTCAGAAGGACGGAATTGAAATAAACGAACGAAGGTGATCGATTTTATTTTCAGAAGGACGAATTTGAATTAAACGAACGAAGTTGATCGATATTATAATTGGGAGAAAGAGATTTGATCGCGACTGAAAAAATTTGATCGAAAGGAAGAAGAAGAAGCGCGCGAAAGTGGGCTGGAAGGAAATACGGTAATTTGTCCTTTTGAGAAAATAATTAGCGGGCTGTCCTTACGGTAAAAAAAGCCCTAAAAATTGTCCTTGAGAAAAATTTCCTGAAGAAATAAAACCCTAGACCTACCAATTTCAAAACCCTAAACGTTCCTTCAAAATTCAGATCGATCCATAGCACATCATTGCCTTCGTCTTACTTCCGTGCTACCTGACGCCCATTAACTTGAGCTATAGTGAATGCTAGTAGGAAGAGGAAGATTGTGAGTTTTAATTTTAACAGTTTTATATAGTTATTATTGTATTATACTTTTAGTTTGATTGAATCCATAACATTTTTTATTATTAATAGATCCTATGATATTTATCAGTAATTGCAGTAAACTATGTTTGGGTTACAAATAATTTCAATTGTTTTGTGCGGAATTATTCTAAAACTGTGTAGTAGATATTGGGTTCATTGTTTGCTAGAAAGTGTATATTACAAGATTGAGTTAACTGGAGTTGGATGGAGTTATTTGAGGCTGGTGGTTAATCCATGATTTACACAGCTAATTTGATCATTTTTTGTGCCATGATATATTATTCAGCTTTTGTTATGTGCATGTTCACTTTGAAAAATAACTTGCTCACGTTCTTCTTCACATAATAGCATATCATCTTCGGTCATAGTATTAATATGTACAGGTCCTTTTGAAGGTTTACCACCTGAATTATGTTTAGTTTACATTTGAAACTCCATGCTTCCTCCTGTTAAAGTACAAAATATGAAGAGATACAGCATTCAAAATTTTCTATGTTGGATGAATCTACTTTTGTAATGATTTTTTTTTTGTTTGCTCACAAATGCTAATTCTCACTGGGTTACGAAATGAATCAAAATTAAAGGATTTACTACTACACAATACTATATAGTGAAATGTACTTAATAATTATTTCTAACTATTCGGTATTATATTATTTGCTATCTAATGTTATATAAAAGATAACATGGATATGGCATTATAAAAGATTATCAATTCCAACACGTAAGCTTGTTTGGTTTTGTTATTCTTTGGACGTGTGATTTAAGTGGACATATCGCTTATGTGATACCGACGTTGTGGTATAACTACCATTTACGCTTTTAAAAAAATTGTCTAAATTATGGCTGTTATATGATAGCCTTATATATCTTTTAGTACTGTATTATCTCAGTCAATGTTTCAATGATGATATAATATATATGTCAACGGTCAAACTATTTGCAAGTTTTAATTATTTCTACATGCTCATAAAAATAGTTTCACCAAATGTGTTGTGACTGAAAGAATTACTTGCACTTAATACCTTTATATCTTCCTTTTCTTGCTTCTGGTTACTTGATATTGTTGTCATTTATGTGCTTGCATATGATAGCCGTGTGGTTATGAGTTTAAAATTCCAACAAAACACAAAATTTAAAGTGTATTTAAATATAGAAATCTTTGATTTCATTTATGAAGAGTTTAGTTTAATGGTTTTGTACATATGTTGCTTAAGGAGTTGGGTATGTACAAATATGTACACGGAAAATAATAAGCCGGCTTAACTAATAATTAATATATCAATATTTCAGTTCATGCAACTTGTTGGTCTTATTTTCAGGGGGTCTTGCTTTCACTTGATGCACCAGTGAAGTGTCTGAACAATGTTGCCTTGGGGTATTTTAGACTGTGATAGTATATGTACATGTTAATTTTCATTTTCTTGCTAGTATTTCAGCCTATGGACTATGTATTGCAGCTTTGTAGTGTATATAACTATGTACTGGCGTGAACTGTGTATTCTTGTATTGTATTTGCTGATCATGTTGCACTTATTCTTTTCATCTATTGTTTTGATAAACTATATTTGCTGAAATGACTTGCCTGATTTGATTTGAGCTGAGACAATTTTGAGTTGATTAATGTAAGTCCGTTTGAGTTAACTGGTGAATGTAGGCTGGTTTGAGAATTTTGTTGGTATCAGTTAATTTTTAACTGTTAAAATCGGTTAAAATGTCGGTTAACTGATTGTTATTAACCGGTTAAAACATAACGGTTAACCGTTAGATATTTGCGGTTAACCGCGGTTAAAACTGGGCTGTTCGGTCGGTTAGAACCGACCAATTTTATTTTCGGTTCGGTTAACCAAACCGAATCTTTTGATTGGCTAAATCGGTTAATTAACCGAACGATTCGGTTAACTGACCGTGCCCACCCCTATTCACAACAATTCAGTTAATATGTCATCCGTTTTCCAAAATGGGATTTCAACCAAACAATCAATCACACAAGTCAATCAAACAACAACAACAATATCTAAACTATTAACCAAGCATTCAATAGGAAATTTATAGCATCGCAGATATTGTACAACTAATTTAAAGATGAGTAAGCTCATAGAAATTCCAGTTGCCGCCGAGGCGTTCCATTTTGAACTAAAATCGAACGGGCATTCAATTTTAGCTTGAAATCCTAGAAGCTTCAATTTTCTTCAATCCAACTTCATAACATAGACAATGCTTTCACAGTACAACACAACTCACCGCGTTTGAATCCGACCTCGTATGAACAAGTTATTGCATTTATAAGATTTTGCATTAATTAAAATAATTAGTTAACCAACTAATCTCTAATTGCCATCATTAATGAACTCAAGCTGCTAATTAACCTAACCCTAAAACACGTTCGAAAAAAAACTGGTTGCCACCTTCATCTTCTCACCACCGCCTCTACAAGCGCCTTGCCGCTGCAGCCTCCCCTAGCCACGGCGATTTGATTAACACAAGCCTCGCCTCTCCTAGTCGCTCCAAACACCCCCACCGACTTATAATTTCAGACTCCTTTGAATGCAGATCCACGAGGACATAGGCCTCCAACCGTCGATCCACCACCGCCGATGACCTTCCTCCACTGTGCTGCACCTTTTTCATGTTGGGATCGAGGCCCAATTCGGCCTATAGCTCTCCGACCAACCACGGTTGTTGGAGTTGGCCATTTAGGGTTAGGGTTTTGAGCCAATGAAAATGAGGTGAGGTCCTTATATAGATTTCTAACAGGTACTATTTACGCCTGAAAATTGACAAATTCCAATTGAGGTTGCTCACTGGCGTTCCTAGCTAAATACCCTCATTCCGAACTCAGTGGAACTATTTTCGAGAGCTAATTTTATCTTATACAGAAGTTAGCTTTTTAAATAAAATTAAAATATTTTAATTTTATAAAATTAATCATTACGCGTTTTCGAGCTCGCTCGATCACACAGTACGCCCATCGTCATGAAACTCGTCGACGTACAAAATTTATCATTCCAGCTCCAATGACACTAGTTTCGTCAAAATCCAAGATAGTGCCCCGGAATGCTATTTTCATACATTTTAAATATTGTTTTATATTTTGATCCAATTATCAATATTTATCCGATCTATTTATTATTTTTTTGTAAATAAATTTACAAATTGAATCCACTAATATTGTTTATTAATTAAGAGGAGTTAAATAAAATTATTAAATCCATTTAATCAATATTTAGTTCACAATTTAAATATTTAAATAATCACTATATTTGAATTTTAGTTATTAAATTCCAAAATCCAATTATTTGAATATTTAAAATTATCTAAATATCTAAAATTCAATGTCCAAAATTCTGGGTTGTTACATTCTCCCCCCTTAAAAGAATTTCATCCTCGAAATTCCCAAGGAAGAAAATGTCTTCAATCCATTAAGGTTTAAAAACTTATTAATTAAAATGAGTTATTAAACTTATTGCTTAACTAATTCCCAAATATTTTGGAAAATTTCAGCAGCACTTCCTTTGCGCGGCTCGATCGAAAAAACTACAAATCGCCACTACGGGCCCCAAACCTACTAAAGAAAACAAAATCCAAGTGGCCTCCCATATCTGGGGCGTAAAATCATCAACTAATTTAAATTTCTAAATCAATTTCGTACCTTTTTACGTTTAATTTATATTTTTGCAAGTAGTTTATTATCTCGATGTAAGTGTAGGTGTACAAGAAGTCAAGTAGAAAGCTCTTGCTTCCCCATACTTACATAATCCAAAGATTCATACTAATAAAAGAGAAATATATTAGTTATCTCTATCATAAATTCAAATTAGCATAAGAAATATAACAATCATATGCAACAAAGCAAGATGATGCAACAACTAATAGTAATGCAATTGATAATAATGAGGCAATCCTACATGCTAAAACTAGCATGATATAAATCTACATACAACTCTAGTGTGAAACAAAGCTATATGCAACCAAAAGCAACATATCAACCATATGCAACAAAATACATCAAATATTCTACAACAAATGTTATGCATCCAATATTTTCAAACCATAAATTTAGAACCAAATTCCTAGGTTTTATATTCAAAGATATATTTTAAAACTCCCTCAAAAAGAAATATATCAAAACTAGATATAACATGACTACGAGGGTGCGCCTCCCTTCCGAGCATGGTATAACTCTAAATACAAACAATGGAGCCTCCAGTGGTATTCTGGTGCCTCCAGAAAACAACAGAGTAACTACACTTGGGGAGTCCCAAAATGAGGGAAACTCCCAATCACGCTTTGATTTTAGTTATTCATCGCAATAAATAAAAATATTTGTAAAACACTTTGCAAATATCTATTGGAACAAATTCCAATTTTTATCAAAATAATAATATTTCCCAAATACTTCAAATCATACTGTTATTATTTCTTTCCACAATCAGTCCAAAAATTCTTTTAAAACGATTTTAAAACCACTGGGACTTGAGTCCTAATAAACAACAATTCAAAAACCTTTGTTTATAAATTCAAACTTTATAAACTATGGTATATATATCACACAACCAATCAAATTCCATAGGGAAAAGTCTAACACTTAACATTATTTTAAAATGTCAAACGACTAACAACCAAATTTAGAATTTTGCTTAAGTTCACAAATTTTCTTAAGTCACATACTAAGTATACAATTATACTTAAGTCCGTATGATATACATAAATCATCCGTACGCTATACTTGATCTGATCACTTGCTCGGATACATAGACTTCTACTTTCGAACTAGTATCACTCACTCGACCTCTCTATGGAAGACTTCGATCAGATTCCTCGATTAGAAAATTCCGTTCTCCTTGCATAGCCATATTGATACAAAACTTCAATATCATATCGAGAATCTGAATCAAGTGTTTGCTGACACTAATCAAGTGAGAAATCCTTTTTCGGACTGGTGTGTGAATCACCCTAAAGCTATGTATTCAAATCCTAAATCAAGAGCCATGCAAATAAAATGATTTACGTATAACACACACTTAGTTCGATTGGTTTCTTAATTATACCAAACTCTTTCTAAATCACTCATATTTTCCATTTAGTATTTTATTCAACACTAAAATTATTTTATGAATTACTTCATAAATTTTGACCTAAGTTTATAAATATTTTACAAAGAAAATTCTTTAAAAAACAACAAATAAAAGCTTACTCTATTTTATTTACTTGTATAATACTCTTTTAGGTCCTAAGAGTACATTCAAAACTCCAGTTTTATTTTATTTATTTGTTATTTACTTTTATTTTTTTCAAAATTTAGTTGGAAAACCAAATACAATATGGGTCTTTAAAACTGAGTCAACCCTTCGACCTCTTTACCATAGAGTGCTCTAAGGAAAAATGTCCATGGGTTGGCTCAATATCAATAAATAATTTACACAACTTATCTGATTTACAAAACCATGGTGTTAATTAAATAAATTTACCAAAACCTTTTTATCTAATTTAACCCATTTAAAACTTGAGAGTTAAATTATCTCTTTTCTATCTAAGAGTTTTTAAAATTTTCATTTATCAAATTATTTATGAAAACACCTTTTTATTTTAAATAAATTTCCTTTAAGGAAAATTAAGAACTAAATACCCGTTTTTTTATTTCAAAAACCTTTTCTGAAATCATACTACTTATATTTCTTTATGAAATAACTTTAACAATTTATTTATTAGAACTCACTTTAGGTTCGTCCGGATTTAAACACATTTCAATCGAACAATGATAAAGAGGATAATTTACTAAGTGCCCCACAATGTTCATCTAAGCAAACATCCGATCGTCACTAAGAAGATTATTCGGATTATCACAAAACTAATCGAGATGTTTTTCCCAAATTACCCCAAAGAAAAGGCATTTCATTTAAAATTTCACTTCCAAAATATTTTTATTTATAAATACTTCCAAGTAATATTATTCTCTAAATCTTTTGAAATTATTTTCAAACAACTCCGGGATTTAAAATTCAAAAATCCTTTTTATAACACGTTTTATAAACTAAATTTATATAAAATTTCCTTTATATAAAATCATTTCATATTATAATAATTCTCCTTTATTATAATAAAATTTTCTCAAATATTTGTCTAAATGTCTTATCCTACCATTTAGATTATTTTAAACAACCTTTATTAAAAGACCACTTTAACTTAACATTTACTCCGTACACCTTATAGTCAAATTGTGAAACTTAATTCACAAGCGGTTCGTTTTAATGTACTTTCAATTATCAAACAATATATGCTCATAAACTAGTTGAGCATGGATTAATAACCAACAAACAATAGTCAATGCTCCTAAACTATCTGAGCATGAAAAATCAAACAATAATGATAATAAAGACGTATTATCATTAACAAACAAACACTATAAATAATTATATAAATTTGAAAATTATTCCTTTATATATAAAAATAGAGGTAAAATATTTCATTTACCAAATTCTCAAAAATCAATATCGTGTCTGTTTGTCTTGTTTAAGTGTTTAGAAATCCATATCGATGCCGAGGCGTCCCACATCTCGATCAGAATTCATAAACAACTCATAAGACCAATTAACACAATATGTTTTTATAACAATAACAAATATGCTCTCGTATATGTATAATACTCTCAAACTCATTCTAGGGTGTCACTTACCCTATCTTTAGTGAGTCACTCACTCTAGGTTATTACCAACCTATCTCTATGAGCCATACCCTACCAAATCCTTGGTTCTTGCTTAACCTTCAGCTCTGATACCAAATTGTAACGACCCGCCTTATCGACCATCAAAAGTCGACACCGAATACATCCTCGGGTATTCAAATGTCGATCTTCCAATCACCGAAAAGGCAGATTGTTAGGGTAAAATAAAAAGATAAGAACAAAGAATAGAGAAATCAGAGTCTCATAGTGGAATCGACAACATATAATATAACAAAAACAGTAAAAACTATTACTCAAAAATATAGAGTACATCAGAGTTAAAAACAAACCTTATTAGCTGGACAGTTATAAATTTCTGACCTTATAATTGTTGATAGGGATACAATATAATATAATGGAAATAAAACACTACGATATGTGAACCACTAGCTCTTCTCCAATGACTCCATATCGCCAAAGATAATCTGGGAAAATTTCGGTCTAACTCGAGCATTAAAATAAAATAACACCCGGGTCAGTCTGGAAAACCAGTGTGAGAAAACTCAAGTAATATGATGAATATATAAAAACTCTGTGAGACCATGCCGCTAACGCGGAATGGGTTTTTACCTTACAAGAACAACATTCATAAATGAAGAAATGGGAAACAAATTAGAGCAACAATCCAATCAAGAAAGAATGGAAATAAACAATAGAAACAATCCAAATAAAGGTGGTGGGTACTAGTAAGAATAAATCCTATATTGAATGAATGGCATAAATAATATGAAATTCAAGACTTGAAAGAATTGTGATGACCCGTCTTTTTCGAATAATTTAATTCGACAACAATCCACACATGTCCAACCAAATCATTCAAAAACAATAGATTATCAATGGGGTTTATAATATGAATCAAACACAGAATCACAGGCACCGAAATGATACAGAATCTTGCAGCGAAATTACAAAATATTACATAAGTAGTTCATGAAGCTACTAAATAAGTTACAACAAGTTCCAAAAGCAAATGAAGCGGGAATGGAAATACATAGAAGTTCAATACTAATACATGCCAACTGAAAATAGGGAAATAATAATAGATAGAGTGGAGTCTTCGACAAGTCTTCGGCTCCCAAAAAGTGCTTCTCAAACACTGTAATGCTCAGGCTGACCCGAGCATAAAGCAAAACAAAACTCTTGAGTCAGGACTAATATTCTTATACAAGTGAATCAACTCAAGTTAAACTAGTTACAAATTAACTCAAAAGATGTTATGGGGTTTTCATTCTTTTAGGATCCGTCAAACTATTTACATATAGTAGGATATGCTATATATGTAATGTCTATCTATAAAGTAAATATTTTCCATAGCGTTAAGGTTTTACATTGATCCCCCTTAATACATTTTTAAGTATTGACGTACAGTTTGCATATAACACAACCAGTGGAACATAGGTAGCCAGTGATGCGCCATGATACGACAACACTAAATCAAAATCGTAGTGGTCTCGAATAAGGATAAAAGTATGACAAGGCACGTGAGGCAATGCCCAAGGTAGGATACTACCAGTTTGCGTTCCTAGTTGATCGTAACACATCGCCGCAGCGACTGTCGACCACATCCAACACTCCCAAAATCAGAGGATGCGCACCAATCAATTACAATGTAAAGATAGTAATACGAAGGAGTGTGTCCGCTAGAGGTAGCTAACCTCATTGGCACGGGTGCGGCTCCTGTTTTAGTCATTTCAAATTGACACAAGTGTCGGGTCATCCATCAACGTTCACTTCCTTCAAATCCAACAACGTTCATTAAATCCAACCACTTCATTCTGGTTCAAACTCCACGTTCATAGTTATTAAAGTGGTTCCAATATCGACAGAGAGTATGTCCATATCCGGCCCTGGTATCTTTAATTACCAATGTCATTTTTCACACCGATTGGTCATTTGATTCAAAATATTTTATTTTGATTCAAAATCTCAAAATTTAAATTTCCAACACTTAATATTTTACAATAGTTCTTTTCTTTCTTTTCACATACTTATTCAAGTTCCAATTCAATTAAAACAATTTAGATTAAAACAATCTAAGTTTCATTTCAAATAGGTTTAGTTCAAATATTTAATTAAGCAATTTTAGTTAAATATTTTAACTTAAACCAATTCAATTCAATTTTCACTTATCAATTAAATTAATTATTCACTTTAAATAAATTAGAGTAAATACACAATCAAACCCATTTTAGTTTATCATTCTAATTAAATCTTTCAATTTTATTTCATTTTCTTTAAACCATTTTATTAAATCTAACATTCAATTAAATCTTGAATTAAACAATTAGAGTAAATATTTAATTTTAACCAAATACAATTTCTTTTCAAAATAACGATCTTTATTATATGTTCACTTTAACAAATCTAATTAAATATTTTAGTTAAATCAATTTTAATTTTATTTTTGTTAAATCATTCAAATTTAATACAAAAATACAAATTAAATTCTAATTAATTAATTTAATAAATTCAATTCTATTTTAAATAAATTTAATAAAATTTCATTTAAACAAATTTTAATTTAAGTAAAGTAACTTAACCTTATTAAATTAAATCCTTTAATTTAAATTTTCCAACACATAAATTTCAAATATACTTCACCATTACACTAAAAATCATAATTTCCAAATTAGGTTTCTCAATTATTTCAATTTAAATCAAATCAAAAATTTATAAATTCGAAAAAATCAATTTAATCGACCAAATCGGTGTTTATTATTTAATTGTCTACCCTAGGCCAAGTGATTAATTTCGGGTATATATCATTTCAACCCATATCCCAATTCAAGTTCAATATTCAATAATTCATACAAGATGACGTGTTTCATGGTTGTGTATCATTTTAACCCAAAAATTCAGTTCCGAAGTCCATGATAAAAATGGTTCATACAACAATACATACAAGATGATGGGTTTTCAAATTTATAACTACATATGCAACAATCATCATATTAACAATTTTAGATTTCACATGCAATCGGGGTTTTTAAATTAAACTAACATATGTCATAACATCATATAACATGTTGTTAACTAAGCATGATTATAACTTATCATTTCATGTCATAAATTTATTATTATCATATAGCATTTTTAATGTCAACGTAGCATTTTTAATGTCAACACATATTAACCACAATCAACTTATTATTTCACATCATAAACTTGATTATAATTTGCATTTCAAATATTGTCTTGAGCATAAATCTCACCTTTCGTGGTTATGAACACACAAACGACGAAGAATAAGATGCAACAGACATGGGTAAGCAATGAATCGCCAAACGGACAAACGTACACAACGGGACAACAAGGAATGAGATGGATTGCTGCAATATAGATCCAGACAGCGGCAAATGCTGACTGAATAGTGACAAAACTTAGACAACAGTGTTGTATTAAAACAGATAGCGAAGGAAAGAAGCAGAAAGCTGTTGTAACCTGTCGGGACAACGAGAACTAGACCGGACAGCGAGCAAATAAGCTGTCGTCGAGTTGGAACAACGAAATGAAGATGTTGGAGTAGCACGTAAGAGAGGGCTGCTGCGGGTTCGGTGACGTGGAAGAGGGGCAGTGAAGTCTCGAGTGTAGGTGGGTGGTGGACTGGGCTGAAGGGGATGAGGCGAAGGCTGTGGGCTGGATGGTGGAAGGTTAGTGGCTGTGGGGGTGCTATTGAGGCTGGGAAGGTTGGGTGGAAGGCTGTTGCGGGCTGGGAAGGCTGGGTGGAAGGCTGGTGGCTGTGAGGCTGTGGGGGTACTGTTGTGGGCTGGAGGGTGGAGGGTGGTGGCTGTGAGGCTGTGGGGGTGCGGTTGAGGCTGGGAAGGCTGGGTGAAAGGCTGTTGCAGTCTGGAGGGTGGTGGCTATGAGGTGCTGTTGCGGGCTGGGAAGGCTGTGAGAGTGCTATTATGGGCTGGAGGGTGGAGGATGGTGGCTGTGAGGTGCTGTTGTGGGCTGGAGGGTGGGGGTAAGGTGGTTAGGGAGATATATATTGAGAGGAAAGGGAGTTTACGTGAGTGAAAGAAAGGAAAGGGGAGAGGTGAGTGAGAATGGAACCATATATAGGTGGAGATATATGATTCCTCAGTTTGAAATGGTGTGGCTGGAAACTAAACAAGTGGCAGGGCAAAGTTGAGTTCATATGCAAAAGAACAGTGCAATGATGACTAGGCTATAATTAAAACTGAATGTGTTTATAGTTCCGAAGCAGCTGACTTGCTTTGGCCAATGAATATAATGCAGTGGTAATAATTATTATCATGTTCCAATGAAACACAATATTTTCTTGAGCAGAAGAAAGATTTGATGGAGGGAAGATGAGTGGTAGAAAATTTGAATAGGAAGGTGGAGATATTGGTTGTTTAGACAAAATAGGGTACCGTTACAACCAACAATTCTACCACTACGTCGCGCACCAGACGCCAAAATTCACAAATGACTATACTGCGGAAATCAGCGTGACGGGACGATCAAGATGGCAAAATAATATCTATGCTACGACTATCGTGCCAAAATCTCACTTTTGTCGCCTATTGCACTGATTCAAGTTGACGACAAACGACAAATCGCGATAAACAGAGCTAGAAATATCAGAATTGGATGGAACAAATTGTGCCGTTTTATTGAGAAAATTTTCTATATCATTTTTGGGTAAAAATATTCACATTTTAAATTTTGTCAATTTACACTAAAATGTTAACCGACTTTACGTCAAATTTTGGAATCGGATAAAATTTCATTTTTTTTCAACAATTAAAATTTCTTTCAACCTAACTAATTAGATGCATTCACCATTTAAATTATCCTTTCCAATTTCTTAAATTTCATTTTTAAATCAAATACGTCGTTTTATTCTCGATAAATTTTTATTTTAACACAAAATCAATGTTTTAAAATTTAGAATTAGGTTGTTAAAATCAGGGTCTCCATGCTATTAAGGAAACAATTCAAAGATTTGAATTAACAATAAGGGAAAGAGAAGTTTTTTCAACAATGACTATGAGGGTACGCCCCCCTTACCGAAAGTATACCTCTAGAAATATACTTGAGAACTCCGATGGCTCTCGGAAACCTCCAAGCCGGACCTCGCCAACTGTTACCGAGAATCTGAGTATTTCACATCTCAATGTGCAACAACTGAATCCAATCTAGAGTGGATGCGAAAATACCCTAATGGGAGCAACCCCATATAGCTTGGCCCCCACTCTCTCTTTGGGTTTAGTCATTTTCGATAAAGGATAACAAGTCTCAAATGAGCAACGCATCGTCATAGAGTGATGAAATATAAAAAAGAAAGTAGAATAAAAGTCGATAGTCAATAATTAACTATCGGGAATGATAAGATGGTTGTTTTCACTTGCGCTTGATTTTCGATCACAATACTTTCAAAGACACTTTAAAAACACGCTTTAAAATATTATTTTAAAAGGGCAAATTAAATTTTCTAAGTGTATTAAAACCAAGGTCAAAACAAATGTCAAAACATTTTAATTTATAAACTAAAATAATTTACACTTGGCTTTATTTTGAAACACTTCTTTTTAAAAGATCTTCTTGTTCATAAACTATTATTTATAAATTTTAAAATAATATTTATTATTCCAAAAGATAATAAATCAATTAAATTACTTTTATAAATTTTAAATCAAAGGTTAATCATCCCGAACGATAATTTATATAACCTTTTTATAATTTTAAAACCACGTTAATTTTCCTAAACAAAATAAATCAAATTAAAAAACCTTTTATAAATTTAAATCAACATTAATTATCCCGAAAGATAATTAATCACATTTGTACTCTTTTATAATTTTAAAAACAATATTAATTATCCCTAAAGATATTTTATCAAATCTATATCCCTTTTAATAAACCAATCAAATATCTTTATTACACAGTTAATTATGTCAAGAACACCTTTATTTAATCAGTAAATTAACGTTTAAACCTTATTAAATCAGTTCATTAACTTTAATACACTAAATCGGTTAATTAACTTTAATTTTTTTTACTAAATCAATTACTTAAATTTTAAAACACCATTAATTAAAAATATTAACTAAATTCAAATATCATTAATTAAAATTGATAAATTAGATTCAAACATCGTTAATTAAAATGATTAACTAAATTTAAAACACCATTAAAGAAAATAATTAATTAAACTCAAATTTCATTATTCAAAATGATTAAATATCATTAATCAAAATGATTAATTAAATTTAAATATCTTTGGTTAAAATGATTTATTAACTTAAAACATCATTACTTAAAATGATTACTTAAAATTCAAATATGATTACTTAAAATGATCAATTAAATCCAAATATGATTAACTAGATGGTTTAATTAAATTCAAACATCATTAGTTAAAATGATTTGATAAATTTTAAACATCATTAATTAAAATGATTAATTAATTTAAATATCTTTAATCAAAATCATTAATGAATTTAAATATCTATTTTGTGAAAATAGAAGCTCAAGACAACACAGATAAAGGGTTTGGGAGATGATATTCAATAATTAACGATATAGCAAAAATTGCTATAACGACACTTAAACAATTTAAATAGAATATCACAATTAATTACAACTAAACATCAATATAAGCAGCATACGAAAATAAATAACAATTATTGGCGAGAAACACCTTGGAGTCTCTCTATAATTATTCCCTGCAAAACAATGTTACGAACAATATATATAATCATATGGGTTCACAGTAATTCAGTTAATATGTCATCCGTTTTTCAAAACGGATTTCAACCAAACAATCAATCACACAAATCAACCAAGCAACAACAAAAATATCTAAACTATCTACCAAGTATTCAATAATAGATTTATAGCACCATAGATATTGTACAGCTAACTTAAAGGTGAGTAAACTCATAGAAATTCCAGTTATCGCCGAGGCGTTCCATTTTGAAATAAAATCGAACGGGCATTCGATTTAGCTTGAAATCCAAGAAGCTCCAATCTCCTCCAATCCAACTTCATAACGTAGACAATGCTTTCACGAGTACAACGCAACTCATCACGTTTGAATCCGACCATGTATGAACAAGTTATTGCATTTATAAGATTTTGCATTAATTAAAATAATCAATTAACCAACTAATCTCTAATTACCATCATTAACAAACTCAGGCCACTAATTAACCCAACACTAAAACACGTTCGAACAAATATTGGCCGCTATCTTCATCTTCTCACTACCCCCGCTATAGACGCCTTGTCGCCGCCACAACTCCGTTGCAGCCTCCTCTAGCCACGACGATTCGATTCACACCGGCCTCGCCTCCCCTAGTCACCCCAAACTCCCTACCAACCCATGACATCAGACTCCTTTGAATGCAGATCCACGATGACATTGGCCTCCAACCGTCGATCCACCATCGCCGATGACCTTCCCCCACCGTGCTGCCCTTTTTCATGTTAGGGTCGAGGCCCAATTCGGCCTCTAGCTCTCCGATCAACCACGGCCATTGGATTTGACCATTTGGGGTCATGTTTTTGAGCAAATGAAGATGGAATGGGGTCCTTATATAGATTTCTAACTGGTACTATTCACGCTTGAAAATTAACGAACTCCAATCCAGGCGTGCTCGTTGGCATTCCTAACTAAATACCCATATTCCAAACTCAATGGAACTATTTTCGAGTGCTAATTCTATCGTATATAGAAGTTAGCTTTTTAAATCAAATTATAATATTTTAATTTTATAAAATTAATCGTTACGCGTTTTCGAGCTCGCTCGATCACACAGTATGTCCGATCGTCACGAAACTCGTCAGCTTACAATAATTTATTATTCTGATTCCAATGACACAAGTTTCATCAAAATCCGAGATAGTGCCCCGAAATGCTATTTTCACACATTTTAAATATTGTTTTATATTTTCGATCCAATTATCGATATTTATTCGATCTATTTATTTTTTTTATAATTAAATTTACAAATTGAATTCACTAATATTATTAAATAATTAAGAGGAGTTAAATAAAATTATTAAATACATTTAATTAATATTTAATCCACAATTCAAATATTTAAACGATCACTATATTTGAATTTAAGTTATTAAATTCCAAAATCCAATTATTTAAATATTTAAAATTAATTAACTATTTAAAATTCAATGACCAAAATTATGGGTTGTTACATATATAATACTCGAAAAATTCAATATATAATACTTGAATAAGTACTATAGTCAAGGCAAAAAGACGAATCCAAAGGGACAAAAACCAGGATATAGTACACCAAAAAATAGATTTAGTAGCGCACAAAAAATGCTATCATAAATTATAGTAGCGTTTTAGAGAACGTCGTTATAGAAGGTGTAACAACCATGATTTTTGAGTTGCTTAAATAATATAACTAATGATGTAAATTGGAGATTTTAACGAGAAGTTTGATTTCTCAAATATTTAAATTGGAGAATTTTAGTGTTTTATTTGAAGATAATTGAAATCAGAGTTTGGATTAGAATATTTAATTGGTTTGAATCTTTTATTTTAAATAAAAGAACATTTTGGGATTAGTGGACTTCATTATTTTAAATAGTTGTTCATGGCTTTAAAAATCATTCAAGAAATCATTTAATTTATCTGGGCCATGGTTTAAATACTTAGGATTTTTGTTCATGAAGGTATTAGTAAGGAATTAAATAAAAGTGGTTATTTAATTCTTATTGGGTTGTAAATTAATTCCTAAAGCCCAAATTAAATAATTAAACTAAGAAGACTTTTCCTAAGTCAAAATGTTTCTGTACGTACTATTCTCTACCTCAGCTCACAACAAACTAAAAATATTTAGATTGAAGAAACCAAGTTCCCTCTTGACCCTAGAAGCAAATCATCAAATTAAAATAGGAATAAATTGATAGAAAATCCAGTAAATTCAAGGTAATTTTCTCAAGCCTATTCTAGCTTTTAGATTCTTTGATTTCATTTTTACAATAGTTGATTCCTGTATTTGTTCCCTATGTGTATTGAGTTCTAGGGTTTGCTGATTTCTAGTTTTAAGCTGATGTAGAACTTATAGCTACTTAATTGAAAGGAGATGAGGAGAGTTAATCCTCACACAATCTATCTCTCTGAATATCTAATTGCAGGCTTATGAATTTTAAACCAAATGCTTGAGAAATTGTAATGTGATTTGTTGCCTCTGTGAATGCAAATCTGTTTAATCATTTTCTATCAAAACTCCTTATTGTAAATCAGTTTTTCTACCTCTTTTCAATGTTTTGATTGCTAAGTGAATCCTTGTTGAATGCATGCTTTTTTTCTAAGTCCATATTGCAATTTCATGTTGCCGAAAAGCGTTGGAATCGCACCGGAATAATCGTCGATCATCGGTGGGGAGGGAATGGAACCTGGAGCTGACGTCTCAGATCTCTACCCATCGATCAGTGGCTTATGACCGGTCAAGCTGTCCTCACCTGGAGCGTGAGCTCTAGGTGTCTATCCCTCCTCCTTGCTCTTGTGCTTTGCTTAGTTGTTTCCTTGCTTTGTTTTGTGATTCCTGCTCCTATTTTAGCTTTCGATTTTCTGAGTTTGATTCTTCGATTTGGTTACTCATTTTGATTCAAAGATTTGGAATTTCATGAACATATTTATTATATATATATATGGTTTGAATGCTATTATTTTACAAATTAAGAATGTTAATTATAATTTACTAATTTTAAACTTATTTCCGAATTAATTCAATTTATTTTGTAAATGGCTATAATGTAGTAATTATATACTAAATATGGTTAAGTAGAAATAGTTTATGGATTTATAAGTATGGTTTTGAAATATAAGCCTATGTTTTTATAAATAAATGTTTGTATATCTATGTGGCTTTTGGAATATGGCTTATAGACTAAAATACCTTTTAATGGGATTTTGAAACAACTATATATATATAAAGATAATTACATTTATATATCAAATCATATTTATAGCTTGTTTTATCAAGTATTAAATATATATAGTTGAGCAATAAATGAGTTTATGGTTCTTAAAGGAGAAGTTTGAAAGTACATATACATTGTATTATAGAAATTATTTTATATATAGTGAATTTGAATTAATTGCTTTCAAAACTATAAACTGTTCTTGGTCTTTATTTTGCTTGGCCTTTGGCTATATATATCATTTTGGCATTTCTTTTGTGACTTTTGGAACCATTGCTTTCTTGCAATTTATGCCTTCACTTGAATGAGAAATCTAGTTGAACGATTTAGCAATACAAGTGGTATGGAAATTTGTATTACTTTATCGATTAATTCTTGGACTCGTTCGATCGAATATTATAATCGAGTGGGATTTTCAACCTTTTAGTAAATATTTAAGTGTCGTAAAGTTCTTGTGGGACATTGGGCGATACTCATTTAATTACTAATTGAAAGTATATTACACTTATCGATCAGAAATGATCACTTTGGCATGCGAAGTGCTCGTCTCTTGTGCCGAGTGGGATTTACAATCTTTTAGTAAATATTTAAGTATCACAAAGTGGTTATGGGACATTGGACGATACTCATTTAATTACTAATTGAGAGTATATTACACTTATCGATCAGAAATGATACTATGGCATGCGAAGTGCTCGTATCTTGTGTTGACTTGCAAAGTGCTTGCCTTTAGTTTTCACTAGCGAAGTGCTTGCCTTTTGTTTTGACTCGTAACATCTTTATTATAGCTTGCGAAGTGCCTGCTTTTTTATTAACTTGCGAAATGCTCGTCTTCTGTGTTGACTCGTGAAGTGCGTGTCTATTATTGTGACTTGCGAAGTGCTCGTCTTCTGTGTTGACTTGCGAAGTGTGTGTCTATTTTTGTAGCTTGCGAAGTGCTTGCTTTTGTTTTGACTTATGATGTGCCTGCCTTTATGGTTTTATGATTTGTGACTCGCTTTATTGCTAGTCTCTTGTTTTTGACTCGCTTTCAAGCAGTCTTATATTTTTTGGAGTTTGACTTGTTTTTATGTAGTCTCTTTTGTTCTTGTGATTTCAAAGTTGGTTACCTTATCACTATATTTATGATGATTGCCATTGATGAGCATGAGAGGACTTGCTGACATGGTGATTTGGTATTGATGTTGTTTTATTACCCATGGCATATGATACAGTTCATTTTATTCCTTGTTTGTTATGCAAGTTTGTTAGTGGATGATTTTACAGTGATGCTTTATGATGTCTAGCGTAATCCAGTATACAGATTTCTATATCTTTTATGTTTATGTGTGCACATTATGTGATCTCACCTTTTTGATATTTATAGATAGTCTGGTCCGTTTATTATTTTTATAATACTCGGATCAAACCGAGACTTGAAAGGTACAGGGACTCAATGACCTTGGATGTGGGCTAGCTTAAAAAGTTTTATACGATGTTACTTATATTTTGACATATCATTCGAGTCTGGCCTATATTATTGTTGTGTGTTTGTTTATGATGTAGGCTTATGTAGTCATGTATATTTTGAGACCTGTCATAGTTTATGTATGTATATGTTCGTATATGTGGGTCTAGTATTTCTCTTTTTGTTGACTCAAACTATAGAGAGATATTTGGTGTATTATATTTCCGTTGTGACGTGTGATTTTGTGTTGTATATTATGTGTTATATTGTTTTGTTCTAATTGAGCCAATGTATTTATTGCTTTATGCCGAGACCATTCACATCAATATGTGGAGTTATGAGGTAAAATATGACGTGATAGTGTTAGCCCATGGAAATAGACATGGGTCCTTGGTCCCATCTAGCCTTATTATCCATATTACTCAACAATATTATTTATAATATTCTTGGGCAATATGTATATAAAGGTGGGGCGTTACAGAAAGCGTAACTAAAAATCCAGGACTTTCTGTTGTGTTTTTATAAACGCTTCTAAAAGCTACAAATTGTAGCGTTTTACAAATGCAACCAAATTTTCTTATCGCAGCGCTATGTAAATGCCACTAAAAAGTAATGTTGACGCTACTACAAAATATTATAGTAGCGTTCTCATAAACGCCACCGTATATATTTTGTACGTTTTCTGTATGCTACCATATATATTTTGTAGCATTTATTTTGCTGCATATTCTTTTTTGTAGAAACGCCGCTAAAAATGGTTAATTTTCTATGTAGATTTCCTTCTCCATGGTTTCTCATTTAGTTTCCACTTCATTTTGTTCACAATGTATACTGTCTCAAATTATACCCTAAAGATAAACAAAATACATTAATCACATAACAAAACACGATATCCATAACCATTCTGATACAAAAGGCATAAGATGATTATTTTATTCTATACAAGTTTCTCCTTTAAAAGTCTGCGTAAAAAGCTAAACATCAAATAAAATCACATTAGTCCAATGTAGCATATGAAACTCAATTTTAGCTGATCCCCGATTTCATATTCCACTGTTTTAGAGAAGCTGCAAATGCAATGTACAATAAATAGCTCATTAATAGATGGATTTTTCCCATAGATAAGATCATATATTTCTGAATAAAAGTTTAAATGTGAGCAACGTAGAGAAAAATACCTCTAGATTGTAGAGAAATAAAACACAATGAAGATGTTACCTTTTTGTCAGTGAGAAATAAGCAAGGCACACTTTTCAGATTTACAATGTTGTTTATCAAGATATATATCTGTAAGTACAAACATTTTGTTTCTCCTCTCCAGTTAAATTTATACGAAGGGAAGCTTGTGTTCATGCTTACCTTATAGAAATTTTATCAGGAAAGGATTACTTCACAGCAAGAACTTTCACATTTTCATCCACTGCTAAAACATTATTTGCAGGACACTTTTCTGAGAAATGTTTGATATATGTAACATTCCATTGTAAAATAAGTTTGGGTCGTATAGCTCATTTTCGGTTACAAAAGAAACTCATATACTGGTTATGAATTTATGAATTATATATAGATCGATTTACCTTCTTTTAGTGTCACCGATTCTTACTTGGGATCCATATTAGAAATTTTTGTGAACGTTGCCTTTGAAAATGGATCCTTCCTTGAGATTTAACATATCCTATAAAACTTTTATTACTACTATTGTATTGCAGCATACAAGTAACACCAAAGTGAATTCATCTTAACACATCCACAAAGATAAAACAAGGATGTAATTGTTGATATAACATGCTAATATATCACCTTGATTTAATTTTATGGTGGTCTACAATTCTTTTTTTCCTCTCAGGTTAAGAGTGCAATTTTAATATTTTTCAAGTTTCAGCATTTATAATGTACAATAAATGCTACTTGAATTCATGAGAAATGCAAAATATGTAGAGAATAGAACTTACCCAAGCATGTCACTCACTAATTATCATGTCATTAGTTGTTTCATCCATCCTTACAATACTCATGACCAATCTCCGACCTACCTGCAAAAAGAGCTCATTAACAGAAACTACAATAAATAGTTCATTAACATAAAATGTGGGAAAAGTACAACTGAATTGGAAATCTATAGCTTCTACAATCTATTATGAAAAATCAAGTAAAAAATCAAGGAAGCTGATATTTTCTTTAAAAACGCTTAATTGCCCCCATTGACAAGTTTAACCATCAACAATGAGAACTTGTATAGAAATCCAAGTTACTTGACTACAAAAAAAGATGAAATAAAGACCGAATTTTTCAGTCTTTAATTAAACGATTCAGTCTCTAATTAACTACCAAAGACCGATTAAAAACTAAAATTTTCGGTCTTTAATTGTTAAGTCCCAAAAACATTTAAGACCGAAATTTTAGTCTTAAATTTTAAAGACCGAAAATCAGTCTCAAATAATTTTAAAAACCGAATTTCTAAGACTGAAATATAGTTTCAAATCAGTCTCAGATTATAATCACATTTGAACGAAGCCATAAACAATTAACAATACAATATTAATACCAGTCACAAAAACATCCAAAGTTAGAATGCAATAATATTATACAGAACAACCAAATGCATGCCATATGTCCAAAATATGCGTGTACATAATTTCATAATTGCTTCCATTCAGCACCAGCAAGTATGATACTTTAATAGTCACTTAGATATCACATAATAAATACAACTACATAAAGTACATCCATTTAATATTACAGATGAAAAAATACATAATACAATTATCTCCACTATCACTGTATTATACCCCTTCGTTGTCGTTTCAGACTAACGCAGCCACCCACCATTGTCAAAAATAGCTTTAGGTTCATAAAATTTTCCATAAATTGCAAAAACCAACTAGCTCTTTGTTTTCTTAGGTTAACTTCAATGCAAATCAATCCAAGTGTCCAATGTAAGCTTTAGTAAACTGACAACATCAATGGCCCACGTATATCCATCAAATACCACCATCTAACTAACTAACAAATAAGCTAACAGCATGCTTCAATCCATACATAACCATCATTTATCCTAATACGCCGATGAATGCACTCCACAACTTGGTATTTTTGAATGTTTCCAAGAAAATTTCTAATAATTTTGAATATCTCAGCTCTTCGATTCCATAGGGTGCAACTACTATATCGGTTGATCCAAATTCTTGTTTGTATGGGTTACTTAAGTATTTAATGACTAACTTTTCTTCCAACTACATGTAACCACTAACGCTTTCTGGCCATCATAACAGTTAACCAAAAATTGGTAATATGGTGCCTTTGGTGGTCGTAACGATAGCGTAGAATTAGTCGGAGTAGATTGGGCAAACTATAGTGAAGAAAGGGAATTGACTGTGGAGCATGAGAGATGGGGAATATTATCTAAGATTACTTAAGAAATGTTAAAAATGAATAAGACGAAAGAGAACGGTCAGTTGAAATAAGAAAATTGGGGGAAGCAGTTTGCCTGGTGAAGAAAATGGAAAAGGTGGGGAAGTTAATGAGAAGCTGATTTGACGGAAGTGGAGAAATTTTCGCAAATTATTTATTTCAATGAATGAGTCCATATACAGGCACGTTGTGGATCACTAAAAATGATCGTTGGATTTTTTTTCTACGGAAAAAGTTAACCGTACAATTTTAACTATTTAATATAATATAGATTAATAAGAAAATCAAAGACTGATATTCAGTATTTAAACGGTTACAGATTTTACAAACCGATCAAAGACTGATTTTCAGTCTCTAGTATTAAATTTTAAAGACAGGATTTTGCAGTCGTTAACCCGTCTTTAAGCAGAGACGGAAAACTTTCGGTCCTTAATTTGCTTTCTCTACTTACAAGACTTTATACAAAAACTAACAATTAAAATCCTTAATTAGCATCAATGTTTTGATAAATGAATCTGCATTTCGCTGAAACAAGTTGGCTGAGGTAGAATTAGGCTTTTGAATTGATTTTTTGAAGCAAAATAGCATAATAAAGGCTCCAGGCAGACCACAACAACAACATAACAAGAATTTTCTGTTTAAATATGCACTGACCTATAGTAGCATGCTCAAACAGAGCATGTGAGCAAAACTACTTTAGGCAGAATAATCTTTTACATATTTAATTACCATTTTCAGTAAAATCAATACGTTAAAAAAATTTAAAAGCCTTTTGAATTTACTTAAAAGGGTTTGAAAAACCAACGTTGAATTTTATCTATACATATATATGCATAAATAAACATATAATTAATGCCTGCAGATTTATCCAAGTTAGTGAAACTCGAGTAAGTGATCTTACTTGTCACTTCCATTAGGGTTGAAGCAAAATATGATGTTACCTCATCAATTTTTGAAAAGATAGATTTTCATCTTTGGGATACTCTAACAAAATTATAAAAATATAAGGTAATCGATAAAGCTAATCCAAGTAATTAAATTATAATTTATTTTACAAGGGAAGTTAAACTTAAGTAACATTATAAATACGACTGTAACTTTGGACACCTTACATTATAAACAATAAAATAAAAAATAAAAAAGGTTTTGAGAACTCATGGTTGTAATTGACATTCTAGAATCAAACTTGAGACTATCGATTAAATGACTGAATAAAATCAAACTAGTGAGATGATAAGCACTATATGCTATAAAAGGCAAAATAATAATAATAATAAAAGTTCACCCGTATATCAATAGAGGTACTCGGTTACAAAGAATAAACCAAGAAGTGGTGTAACAACCGCCCTACACCACTGACACTCAATACACATAAGATAGTGTGCAGTTGTCGTGCCCGACCGATATAGGACTTCCAAGGGTTAAAAGAAAAGAAGACCAATCATAGAACTTGTCGTATATCTCACAGTGCATTGAATAAAATATAATAGTCATCACATATATAAAACAGTAGAGACAGTAATTACTAAATGATCAGATCCCTAGAGTTATACAACATAGTAGTAGAGTTTATACAAAATGGAATAAACCCAAATGAACAGTCTCATAAATAATAAGCAAGCACTGTCTCGGCTCCACGGTGTTGCACTGTGGAATAAGCATAGTAATTTCAGATATAGTACGAGATAGCTCCACCTGCTTGTCCTCTGCATACCCACTGCGTGTCTCCTAAACATGTTATCTAGTATACTCATTTAAAAGTACATGAGATAATAAGAAGCAAGGTAAAAAACCTTGGTTCAGATAATAGTCTGGTGTGAGCGATAAATGAATCTCAAAATACTATACAAGTCGATATAGTAAGGAACAAGGGTATACGAACCATACTTAACCTGTCCCTACAACCAAAGAGTTAGCACATAAGAATCAATATATGCTAATCTTCTATCATTATAAGGTACACTACACTACATATGGCATGGGTGTCGACATACCAAATACCGTGTACTTACATTACAAGACATCCATGGCAAACATGCAACAGCCAAACCAATAACAACAGCAATCATGAGAAGCACATAATAAGCATGTGCAATATGTTAGTCCTTGAGATGATGGTTTTGATGACAACAACCTTAGAATAGATTATAAAATATAAATACTAATATTACAAGTTTAGATATATATGTATTTGCAGGATCTAACCATGCAGGTATCAAGAATGAAGACTGTACAGTATAGAGATTCAAGATACAGAGATAGAAGAATCATGAGTATCAAGATTATCAAGAGTTCAAGGTTAAGTCTGTTTTATTAGGAATATTTGTTAAAACTCGTAGAAAAGCACTGACATCTTAATATCCAATTTATTCGTGGAATGGAATCCACTTCGAGCCTGTTAAAGGGATGGAACCCTAATTAGGATGGAACCTACGAAAATCTAGTGGGACATTGTTTTGTATCCACTAATTTTAATTCAAATGATTTTACAAAATTACCTTGTTTTCAAAATGATTTCAAAACTTTCCTTTTAAAAGATTCAAAACTCTCTATCCTGATTTTAAATAATTTTAGCCTCTGTAACAACCCTGTATTTTACAATTATTTTTAAATTGATTTCCAGATTTAAAAGCTTTATTTATGAAAAAGAATAAATTTTTGTTATTTTAAGTATAAACTTTTATTTTGATGTGGATTAGAATTCCAAATATGACTAAATTAAATATTTCCAGAAAATGTGAATTTTTGGTCAATAGTCAAACTTTGACTTTTAAATTTAAATTTTAAATATTTTAAATTTTATCTTTTATTATGAAAATAGATTTAATAACATGAATACTGCTTTTCGTTTCGTTGAAACGGAGTTAAAATGTAAAAGTTATGTACATTTCAATTTTTAGTATAATTTGTTTTATTGTGCAATTTTGCCTATTTTATATTTTATAAATCATATTTTATTTCTTATTATTTATTTTAATATGTGTCAATATGTTAATTTATGTATATTTTCATCTCTAAATATTTTTAAAAATAATAATAGAATTTTCCAAAATTTACTATGATGATTTCCTATTTTAAAGGCTGTTTTCCTATTTTCTGTTATTTTCTCCATTTAAAAATTATATGTAAATTAAATTTTTAATATTTATTTTGTGAATATATTTTTATTTTATGTTATTATTTATGTTTAAAAATATATTACAAGCTCATATGAATTTTCTAAAATTTATTCTATTCAATTTCAAATTTCCTAGACTAGTTTACTATTGTTTAAGCAATTTCCTTAATTCTTTTTATATTTTCTTTAAATTTAATTATATATTTTTATTTTATTTCACTTTGTTTCAGTTTTTAGATGTACTTGCTGAATTTTATTTCATTTTATTTGATTTAAAAGAAAACGAAGTATGGAAGGTTTTAAAAGCTAAGAAACGTAAAGTCGTTTCACCGTTTCTTTTACCGTTTCTTTTTCAATCAATACATCAGTTATTTTGGCCGTTCTTTATACTTACTTCAGCTGTACCTCTCTCTTATTCACGTGAAAAACTTCTCAAAATTTCAGTTCTCATCTCCTAAAACTCACGGCTAAGAAAAATTTGCCAATGGCTTCCATTCTCTACTTCTTCTCTTCACTTTTCCTCTTTTCTTTCAATGATTTTGCTTGATCACTTCACATGTTTGCTTGGCCTAGCCTCTACCACCTTCATCCCCATCATCACCTCCTCCATCTACTACAGCAAACACTCCCTTCCCTCTGACCAAGACAGGCCATGACCTTCCACTTGAAGCCATCACCACAAAACTCCACAAAACATTGCCTAGACCACACATATCATCACCTACCCTCCATATCTTGCTTTGGCCACCCCCTTAGCCGCCACCACCACTTGCTACATGACCTTTGGCTGCTGCTGCACCATCACCCTCCACTGTCCAGACCTGTACCATGCAAGGGCCGAGCCCCACTTGCCTTTGGATGAGCCAAAAATGCACCAAAACTCCACTTATTTTGCCTTGACCCTTTGTCTTATTCATATGTAACTCCTACCATCATCATCTACTTGTTGCCATGCTATTTTGATGCCATAAACTGAGATTATGTCCAGCTATGGCTGAGCAAAAGATCCCTTTGGTCAAGCTCTTGAATGGTTAAAGAAAGGTCGAATCACTTTGCCCTTTGTTGTTTTTTTATTTCAAGTCATTTCGATATTGTTTTGTGTTACATATTTATGTATACATTGTCTTGTTTTGTTTATATGTATACAAGGCAATTATATTTGGCTCTCCACTCTCAAATCATATTCATGTTGTCGTGCCTTCAAAGATTCTGTGTTGTGTGTTTGGTCATCATCTCCAGCTTAAACAAGTGAGTTATTCTCACCAGACAATATGTACCTATATAACTAGTAAATTGACACCCTGTGAATCTGTAGAAATATATTATCATGTTATATATGCCTATATTATTATCATATGATGTTCACACCTGTTATTACACCTGTTATATCATATGTTACTGTTATTTAATGTTATTCTGTTATTTATATCAGTTATCACCATTGCAAGTTCCCTGTAGACTAGAATCACTATGGGTTGAAATGATACATACCCGAACGGACTTTAGAATAGGGAAAAATCATTATGGGCTGAAATGATAGGCCTGAATGGTTTTTATTTAATTTATTTTAACTTGGGATTGCGGGTTTGAAATGATAGAACCCAGATTTTTCTTTTTAAACTACGGATTGAAATGATACATATCCGTATCACTTGACCTAGGCTAGAAAACTATATACAGGCCCGTGGTTATTTTATAAGGTGTTTTGGATATTTTTAAGTATTTTAAAAATATAAATTTATGAAATTTGATTTAAACATATTTTGAAATATTTTGAATTAAAGAAATTATGATTTTTCTATGTGTTAAAAATGTAATAAATGAATGGTTTAACTGGATTTTTTGAAATATAACTCAAGTTTGGAAATTTGGAATTTTGGTTAAAAATGATATTTAAGTTATATAAATAAAATGGAAATTTAATTATATTTGGAAAATGGTAATTATGATAATTTGATTTAATTTGAATTTAAATGATTTATTAAAGTATTATTGATTTTTCTATGAATTTAAGTGGTTAAATAAATGAATGTTTAAAAGTGATCTTTTAAAATATAACTTGACTTGGAAATGTGAAATTTAGTTTTAATTAAAAGTTTAAGTTAATTAAATAAAACTTGAAATTTAGTTAAATTTGTGAAAAGGTAATTAAACTCTGAATTTGATTTGACAACATTTTTGAAATGTATGTAAAAGATATTACAGCATTTTGCAAATGCTGTAGTTGTTTAAATGAACTAAAAAAGTTAATTTGAAATAAAGGCTATTATAGTACTTTGTAAGTGCTGTAGTGGTTAAACTTAACATTTAAGTTTATTCTAAATTTAATGGAAATATATTACAGCATTTAAGTGCTGTCGTTTTGTTAAATGAACTATTTTAAACTATAACTTTACGTAGCATTTTGTAAGTGCTACGGAAACTGTATTTTTGTTGTTTTAATAAATTTTAATGAAAAATAATCTTTGGAAAATGATATAATTTTGGAAATTAAATGTTAAATTTCTAAAGATAATGAAGAGACATTTAAATGGTTTTAAATGGAAGAATTTGATTTTAATGTGAGTTTAAAATGGTATTTAAATTTAATAAAATGAATGGATTCAAATGGTATTTAAATGAAATATAAATGAATGATGCTTTGAATAATATTTTGATATTTTGAAATGTATATAAATGATTTTGAATTTATGAAATGTGGGATATTTAAGCTTTGAAATATACTAAAGATTGAATATTGTATTTTGTTAATTAAACCTATATTTGAAATTATAAGATTTGAAATGGTTTGTTAGTAAACTGAATTTGAGTTGAAAATGATGGTTTGAATTAAATTAAAATTAAAATTTGGAATTTGGGTTTAATTTAATAAATTTGTAAATATGTAGAATTAAAAGATGATTTCAAATATATGTTTTCGAAATGTTGTGATTTTCAAAGTATAATGATTTCAAATGTTTTAGTTTCAAAAGAATTATAACTTTGAAAGTATAGACTATTTGAAAGGTGAATATATGTTTGAAATGGAAATGATGTTGTTTTGAAATGAACATAGTTTTGAAATAAAAATGATTTTGATTTCGAAGTATAACTATCAAAGATATGATATTTTGATATATTAAAATGATTTGAAATGAAGTTTGTAAGATATGATATTTTGATATATTAAAATGATTTGAAATGAAGTTGAAAAGATATGATATTTTGGTATATTGAAATGATTTGAAAAGAAGTTTGAAAGGATACGATATTTTGGAATATTGAAATGATTTGGAAATGATAAATCTTTATTTTGATAAAGACATGATTTTGAAATGATATCTTATTTTGAAGTAAAGTATTGTTTTTAAAAGTTATAACCACGGGTTATAATAACGATTGGTTGGCAAAGAGACCGGGATCGGATATGGACATACTCTCTGTCGATACCGAAAACCACTTTGACAACCGTGTACGCGGTGGAGATTCCAGAAAGAAGTAGGATGGTGGCGACGTTCTTAAGGTATGTTACGTGGACCCAACTCCCGTGAGTTGGCATAAGGTGGCTAAAATAGGAGCGATCTCGGACCAGTGAGGTAGCACCTCTTCTCGGACACATTTCTTCGATATTATACTCTTACTTGTGATTGATTAGATGGCCATCCTCCGATTTGGGAGTGTTGTTCGAGGTGGAACGGTAGTGGCTGCTATGCGTATCCATCAGTCCGTGTGCGTAATTGGTATATCTACCCTGGCATTGCCTTGTGTGCCGTGTCACCTACCATATCGAGCTTTACTACGATTATGATTTTAAGATCCGACCGCGTTAAGGTTCTCCATCCCCTTAACGTTATTTTCTATATGATTATACTTTACTGATTAGACACTACTGTATATAGCGTATATTACTATATAGTAAATAGTTTAACGGACCTTTAGAGGATGGGCGGTCCCAAGCATCTTCTAAGTTACTTGTACCTTATTACAGTTCACTTGAGTTGGTTTATATTATATAAGTATATATTGTCCTGACTCGAGTGTTTTGTGTTTTGCTTTACGCTCGGGTCAACCTGAGTTATTCACAGATTTGGATTTCCACTCTCTTGGGGATTTGAATCGCTGGAGATTATCTGCTTGTCATGTCCTATCTATTTCAATTCCGTTGTTCTACTCAGCTTGTACTTGGTTATCATATTGAGACTTTTGTTGTATTCTATTTCTTCTGTTATATCTTATGTAACTCTGATATTTATATAGTAGCTTCATGAACTACTATTTCTTTTACTTCCGCTGCATTATTTTACTCTGTGTCTGTGATATGTGATTATATTTATTTACTGCATATTCTGAGATTTGCCAAATTTTTATTTACAACGCGGTATTTTGAGCAATTTAATTCCGGCATGAGTGTCTACCTATACACTTATAATGGATGCGAATGGTTGAAAATATCGGATCGTTACAGTTGGTATCAGAGCTTTGGCTTTGAGGCAAAACTTAGAATGTATGGTAAATTTATTTACAGAATCACTTTCGTTAGAGTTTTAATCTCTTCCTTTTGATTCGATTTCCTTTGAATTTTGGAACGTTTCCTGCGGTTCCAAAATTCATTCGTGTCCCTCACTATTCATCATCTTTTGATTCTAGAGTATCCCATGACTCCACTTCGAATGATCTTTATAGTGAATTGGCGGTCTCGCCAATATTCTAATTTTCTTGTAAAGGGGAAAACTCCTTTACAAATTTGTATCGATTCACCAGAAATTTATATCTATCCTTAGTTTAGATGCTAATGTCTTTTGTTATTCCAAACTCTATCTCTTGAGATCGGATGTAGATTTACCCCAGAAAAAAATACACATTTGATCTTATTCATTAAGTCACGGTTGACCCGATTAAGGTTGCCCGCGATTTATTTAAGCTTACCCATCTCCCTATTTTGTTATTTAATCATCTTGTCTTTTGTTCCAAACTATCTCCAAACATTTTTAAATTGTACTTGCAAATCTATGTTTTGTTTTATATATTGTGTTGTTTGAGTTGTTGATGTTGATTTGGGCTTCCGATCGATTCGTCTGATCAACGCTATCGATAAGATTTCTAAAACACTTTGACAGAACAAACTGACACAATATTATTTTATATATATATAAAAAAATTTGTTTAATGAAATAAATTTTGATATAAGTAAATATTATGGAACTTAATAAATTGATTTAAATTGATTATTTGAAATGATAATACTTGATTTATCATTCTATAAATGAATTTATAAATAGATGTTTATAAATTGATTTTGGAAACTGAAATGAATTTAAATCAAGAATTTGAGAATTTAATTTCTGATGGTTTCAAACCTTGTGTTTAAAGTTTTAAAAGGATATATTATTTAAAGTATTTTTGAATAAAAATTTGTCTCTAAAGGATTTTAAAGTTTAAAATTAAGTCCTCTTCTCTTTGTCGCTGGAAAATAATTTCGGTGATGACTGCAGCATCATCGACGTTCATTTTCGAGTTTCGAAGTGAAGAGACCGTTCTGTAGTCTTGCTACAGCTTTGTTTTGGAAAACCTAATTGATTTGAATTTCTAAAATATGACTGGATTATAATATATATAGATATATGATTTAAAATTTGATTTGACATATTATGTATGTATAATAATTACTTATCGCTAAATGGTTTGAAAGGAATCGGAAGTTTAATTCTTAAATTTTATTTTAAAGAATAATTTCAGTTATAAGAAGAAAATCAAAAATTTGAATAAATGATTCAAACTTGAGATAATTGAATTGGAAAGTTTTACCTGTATAACACACAATTTCATTCCAATATAACTTGCCTAAATTACACAGAAGTTGAATATAGAATTGGATAATATACAATATAAAAAGGATTTTATAAATAAAATTTGAGTGGTTATAATAAATTTTATACACTTAAATTTTAGTTATAAAAGATTAACAGAGGTAAATAGTGAAAAAGGAATTTAAAGAGATTTTATTTAAATAACTTAATAATTAATTTGATTTAAAATGGAACCTTAAGTCTAACCTAGGAATTTTAATAAAGGTTATTTCCTGAAATGACTATGTTGTATAATAAATAATGTATCTTTGAATAGATAAAATAAAATACATTTGAATTGGACATTTTGTAATAAAGTTTATTTAACTTGAAATCATAGTTTAATTGATATCTAAATGAATAAATGTGTAAAGAAATTTGATTGTTATATTTGCTATGATAAATATTTTATTTATGAAATAGATATGTCTTAAAAATAATAATAATAATAATAATGATTTAAATAGTTAAAATGTATTTTAACATCACTAAAATTTGATAATTGAGAATTTGGTTTTCAAATGGAATTTTAAGTGTAACTTATTAAAGGAATATCTATTTATGAAATGGGATATTTCATTCATAAAAGTATGTTTTAATAAGTCATAAGTTAAATGATATCCAAATGAATATTTCTGAAATTAAACTGATTTGAAATGCTAATATATATACTGTAGCATTTTATAAGTGCTGCTGTTTTGGAAATACAATGTTTTGGAAATTTCTATAATTGAATGAACTTAGAAATGTTACAACTTTTAAATGAATTAAAATATTTTAAATGAAGATTATTTTAAAAGGTGTTATGATTTTCTAAGTATTATGTTTTTTAGAATAACATTTCCAAGTGTTATGATCTTAGTAGTATGATTTCCAAATGATAAACATCCCAAAAGTATTATGATTTCAAAGCATTATGGTTTCAAATTATTATCTTATTTTGTTTTTCAAACCATCTTTTGGTTGTCCTTATTTTCCCTCATCTTGCTACAGGCTGGTATAAGCATCTTTCGATAGTCTTTCTATTTAGAAATCCTTCTGTAATCTTTGATAATCTTTGTTACTCATCTGGATCTGAACACTGTTTTTCCATTCATAGACCGTCGGTCAAGTGAAAGGGGTGATTCAGACTCTAGAGGATCTTTTTCGTGTTTGTGTTCTTGATTTGATCACCCTATTTTGTCAAACTTACCTATAACAATAGTTATCAGGTGTAATTCCAATCTTCTTATCATATTGTCTTAATTCTATTTCATTCTATCTTTTTCTGTGCTTTCCCGTACCTCATTCCTTTTCGGGGACGAAAAGTTTTGAGTGGGGGAGAGTGTAACAACCCTGTATTTTACAATTATTTTTAAATTGATTTCCAGATTTAAAAGCTTTATTTATGAAAAAGAATAAATTTTTGTTATTTTAAGTATAAACTTTTATTTTGATGTGGATTAGAATTCCAAATATGACTAAATTAAATATTTCCAGAAAATGTGAATTTTTGGTCAATAGTCAAACTTTGACTTTTAAATTTAAATTTTAAATATTTTAAATTTTAAATTTTATCTTTTATTATGAAAATAGATTTAATAACATGAATACTGCTTTTCGTTTCATTGAAAACGGAGTTAAAATATAAAAGTTATGTACATTTCAATTTTTAGTATAATTTGTTTTATTGTGCAATTTTGCCTATTTTAAATTTTATAAATCATATTTTATTTCTTATTATTTATTTTAATATGTGTCAATATTTTAATTTATGTATATTTTCATCTCTAAATATTTTTAAAAATAATAATAGAATTTTCCAAAATTTACTATGATGATTTCCTATTTTAAAGGCTGTTTTCCTATTTTCTGCTATTTTCTCCATTTAAAAATTATATGTAAATTAAATTTTTAATATTTATTTTGTGAATATATTTTTATTTTATGTTATTATTTATGTTTAAAAATATATTACAAGCTCATATGAATTTTCTAAAATTTATTCTATTCAATTTCAAATTTCCTAGACTAGTTTACTATTTTTAAGCAATTTCCTTAATTCTTTTTATATTTTCTTTAAATTTAATTATATATTTTTATTTTATTTCACTTTGTTTCAGTTTTTAGATGTACTTGCTGAATTTTATTTCATTTTATTTGATTTAAAAGAAAACGAAGTATGGAAGGTTTTAAAAGCTAAGAAACGTAAAGTCGTTTCACCGTTTCTTTTACCGTTTCTTTTTCAATCAATACATCAGTTATTTTGGCCGTTCTTTATACTTACTTCAGCTGTACCTCTCTCTTATTCACGTGAAAAACTTCTCAAAATTTCAGTTCTCATCTCCTAAAACTCACGGCTAAGAAAAATTTGCCAATGGCTTCCATTCTCTACTTCTTCTCTTCACTTTTCCTCTTTTCTTTCAATGATTTTGCTTGATCACTTCACATGTTTGCTTGGCCTAGCCTCTACCACCTTCATCCCCATCATCACCTCCTCCATCTACTACAGCAAACACTCCCTTCCCTCTGACCAAGACAGGCCATGACCTTCCACTTGAAGCCATCACCACAAAACTCCACAAAACATTGCCTAGACCACACATATCATCACCTACCCTCCATATCTTGCTTTGGCCACCCCCTTAGCCGCCACCACCACTTGCTACATGACCTTTGGCTGCTGCTGCACCATCACCCTCCACTGTCCAGACCTGTACCATGCAAGGGCCGAGCCCCACTTGCCTTTGGATGAGCCAAAAATGCACCAAAACTCCACTTATTTTGCCTTGACCCTTTGTCTTATTCATATGTAACTCCTACCATCATCATCTACTTGTTGCCATGCTATTTTGATGCCATAAACTGAGATTATGTCCAGCTATGGCTGAGCAAAAGATCCCTTTGGTCAAGCTCTTGAATGGTTAAAGAAAGGTCGAATCACTTTGCCCTTTGTTGTTTTTTTATTTCAAGTCATTTCGATATTGTTTTGTGTTACATATTTATGTATACATTGTCTTGTTTTGTTTATATGTATACAAGGCAATTATATTTGGCTCTCCACTCTCAAATCATATTCATGTTGTCGTGCCTTCAAAGATTCTGTGTTGTGTGTTTGGTCATCATCTCCAGCTTAAACAAGTGAGTTATTCTCACCAGACAATATGTACCTATATAACTAGTAAATTGACACCCTGTGAATCTGTAGAAATATATTATCATGTTATATATTCCTATATTATTATCATATGATGTTCACACCTGTTATTACACCTGTTATATCATATGTTACTGTTATTTAATGTTATTCTGTTATTTATATCAGTTATCACCATTGCAAGTTCCCTGTAGACTAGAATCACTATGGGTTGAAATGATACATACCCGAACGGACTTTAGAATAGGGAAAAATCATTATGGGCTGAAATGATAGGTCTGAATGGTTTTTATTTAATTTATTTTAACTTGGGATTGCGGGTTTGAAATGATAGAACCCAGATTTTTCTTTTTAAACTACGGATTGAAATGATACATATCCGTATCACTTGACCTAGGCTAGAAAACTATATACAGGCCCGTGGTTATTTTATAAGGTGTTTTGGATATTTTTAAGTATTTTAAACAGGTAAATAGGCACAAGGAAGAAGTTGCAAAAAAAATTAGTCTCAGGGACAACAAGTTTGCTTTTTAGTTTGAAGGACACTTTTTAGTGTAAACTGAAAATGATAGTTACAACTATCATTCTTTGATTTACACTAAAAAGTGCTTTTCAACCTAAAAAACAAACTTCTTGTCCCTGAAACTAAATTTTTCTCTAACTTTTTCCTTGAGCCTAAAAACCCCTATTTTAAAAATATAAATTTATGAAATTTGATTTAAACATATTTTGAAATATTTTGAATTAAAGAAATTATGATTTTTCTATGTGTTAAAAATGTAATAAATGAATGGTTTAACTGGATTTTTTGAAATATAACTCAAGTTTGGAAATTTGGAATTTTGGTTAAAAATGATATTTAAGTTATATAAATAAAATGGAAATTTAATTATATTTGGAAAATGGTAATTATGATAATTTGATTTAATTTGAATTTAAATGATTTATTAAAGTATTATTGATTTTTCTATGAATTTAAGTGGTTAAATAAATGAATGTTTAAAAGTGATCTTTTAAAATATAACTTGACTTGGAAATGTGAAATTTAGTTTTAATTAAAAGTTTAAGTTAATTAAATAAAATTTGAAATTTAGTTAAATTTGTGAAAAGGTAATTAAACTCTGAATTTGATTTGACAACATTTTTGAAATGTATGTAAAAGATATTACAGCATTTTGCAAATGCTGTAGTTGTTTAAATGAACTAAAAAAGTTAATTTGAAATAAAGGCTATTATAGTACTTTGTAAGTGCTGTAGTGGTTAAACTTAACATTTAAGTTTATTCTAAATTTAATGGAAATATATTACAGCATTTAAGTGCTGTCGTTTTGTTAAATGAACTATTTTAAACTATAACTTTACGTAGCATTTTGTAAGTGCTACGGAAACTGTATTTTTGTTGTTTTAATAAATTTTAATGAAAAATAATCTTTGGAAAATGATATAATTTTGGAAATTAAATGTTAAATTTCTAAAGATAATGAAGAGACATTTAAATGGTTTTAAATGGAAGAATTTGATTTTAATGTGAGTTTAAAATGGTATTTAAATTTAATAAAATGAATGGATTCAAATGGTATTTAAATGAAATATAAATGAATGATGCTTTGAATAATATTTTGATATTTTGAAATGTATATAAATGATTTTGAATTTATGAAATGTGGGATATTTAAGCTTTGAAATATACTAAAGATTGAATATTGTATTTTGTTAATTAAACCTATATTTGAAATTATAAGATTTGAAATGGTTTGTTAGTAAACTGAATTTGAGTTGAAAATGATGGTTTGAATTAAATTAAAATTAAAATTTGGAATTTGGGTTTAATTTAATAAATTTGTAAATATGTAGAATTAAAAGATGATTTCAAATATATGTTTTCGAAATGTTGTGATTTTCAAAGTATAATGATTTCAAATGTTTTAGTTTCAAAAGAATTATAACTTTGAAAGTATAGACTATTTGAAAGGTGAATATATGTTTGAAATGGAAATGATGTTGTTTTGAAATGAACATAGTTTTGAAATAAAAATGATTTTGATTTCGAAGTATAACTATCAAAGATATGATATTTTGATATATTAAAATGATTTGAAATGAAGTTTGTAAGATATGATATTTTGATATATTAAAATGATTTGAAATGAAGTTGAAAAGATATGATATTTTGGTATATTGAAATGATTTGAAAAGAAGTTTGAAAGGATACGATATTTTGGAATATTGAAATGATTTGGAAATGATAAATCTTTATTTTGATAAAGACATGATTTTGAAATGATATCTTATTTTGAAGTAAAGTATTGTTTTTAAAAGTTATAACCACGGGTTATAATAACGATTGGTTGGCAAAGAGACCGGGATCGGATATGGACATACTCTCTGTCGATACCGAAAACCACTTTGACAACCGTGTAGGCGGTGGAGATTCCAGAAAGAAGTAGGATGGTGGCGACGTTCTTAAGGTATGTTACGTGGACCCAACTCCCGTGAGTTGGCATAAGGTGGCTAAAACAGGAGCGATCTCGGACCAGTGAGGTAGCACCTCTTCTCGGACACATTTCTTCGATATTATACTCTTACTTGTGATTGATTAGATGGCCATCCTCCGATTTGGGAGTGTTGTTCGAGGTGGAACGGTAGTGGCTGCTATGCGTATCCATCAGTCTGTGTGCGTAATTGGTATATCTACCCTGGCATTGCCTTGTGTGCCGTGTCACCTACCATATCGAGCTTTACTACGATTATGATTTTAAGATCCGACCGCGTTAAGGTTCTCCATCCCCTTAACGTTATTTTCTATATGATTATACTTTACTGATTAGACACTACTGTATATAGCGTATATTACTATATAGTAAATAGTTTAACGGACCCTTAGAGGATGGGCGGTCCCAAGCATCTTCTACGTTACTTGTACCTTATTACAGTTCACTTGAGTTGGTTTATATTATATAAGTATATATTGTCCTGACTCGAGTGTTTTGTGTTTTGCTTTACGCTCGGGTCAGCCTGAGTTATTCACAGATTTGGATTTCCACTCTCTTGGAGATTTGAATCGCTGGAGATTATCTGCTTGTCATGTCCTATCTATTTCAATTCTGTTGTTCTACTCAGCTTGTACTTGGTTATCATATTGAGACTTTTGTTGTATTCTATTTCTTCTGTTATATCTTATGTAACTCTGATATTTATATAGTAGCTTCATGAACTACTATTTCTTTTACTTCCGCTGCATTATTTTACTCTGTGTCTGTGATATGTGATTATATTTATTTACTGCATATTCTGAGATTTGCCAAATTTTTATTTACAACGCGGTATTTTGAGCAATTTAATTTCGGCATGAGTGTCTACCTATACACTTATAATGGATGCGAATGGTTGAAAATATCGGGTCGTTACAGCCTCAAAACATCTTTAATTTCAAAGTCAAAATACTCCTGTTTTTAAATGTCTTTACAAATAATATATTTAACTTTTAATATTTATACTTAGATTTAAATATAAAATTATAGTTAAATTATGTATTTATTGTTCTTTATATTTACTTATGAATTTCAACTATATTCAAGTATATTTATAAAGTTTTAAATAGTTTTTATATAAGATAAATATTGTTTTTATAGAAATTCAAATTATCATTTTTGGCTGAGGTATGTCGACATGCCCCTAGGTAGTATGTCGACATAGTGACAGTTGAAGTTCAAATTCAAATTTCAAAAGAAGTGTCTATTCGCCATAACTCTTCATGAATGGTCATGGCTGTTGGTTTTCTATAAATAGGGGTCAGTTTCAACGAATTTTCAATCATATTTTTCTGATTTTCACTCCTCTTCATCTTCCACATTTCTTATTACAAAATCATACCATTACTCTGCCGAAATCAACATCGAATCATACTCGATTACTTCTAGTTTGATTCTACATCACTATCTCTACAAGGTTCTCAGTACTATTCAGAGTTATAGACTTCTTTGTAATATATTAGCGAGAAAAGGTGTGATTGTAGCCTTTGAAATCAATCAAGCGAGAAAAGGTGTGATTGTAGCCTTGGAAATCAATTGGGTGAACTTGTTGCCCCGGAAATCAAGTATCTCTACCCAGAGAATTGGTATTCTGGAGGGTGTACCTCGTAGCCTTGAAATCGAGGGTTGTAATTGTTGAATTACTTTTGAAAGGAAATCCGTATTTAGTTGTACGGGACTGGATGTAGGGTAACTCCGAACCAGTATAAAATCCGGTGTGTTCTTTCCTTTACTGCTTTTACTTTATATTTGCATCTGTGTTTGATTCTGTGTTCATATCTGTGTCTAATTAGTATATACATTGTTAATAAAGTTAGATAAACTCAAAAAGATTAACAAATTTCTTAAAACACTATTCACCCCCCTCTAGTGTTAATTCTAGCCTTAAGATCCTTAATCCGCATTTCTCACATTTGGTATCGGAGCTTTGTTTTCAAAAGTTTCATTATCTGAATTTTGAAAAATTTCAAAATGGCTACTAACACTAGTACTGCTATTACCACCAACACTAGTTCATTTGTAGAAGGTCAGTCTACTGCCAGACCACCACTTTTTAATGGCAATAACTATGCATATTGGGCATGTAGGATGAGAATATATTTACAATCTGTAGGATTAGATACTTGGAATATCACAAAAACTGAATATTCTGAACCCACAACTAATTTTGCACAGTGGACCACTGAGCAAAAGACTGTTGCACAAAATAACTCTAAGGCAATGAATATTCTGTTTTGTTCACTTGAAAGAAATAAATTTAATAGAGTGTCAGTTTGTAAGTCTGCATATGAAATCTGGAAAACTTTGCAAGTAACTCACGAAGGAACAAGCAAAGTTAAACAGGCCAAAATTTCCATGCTCACAAATCAGTTTCAGTTATTTAAAATGAATACTAATGAGTCTATTTTCGATATGTATAGTCGATTTCAAGATATTGTGCATTCTTTAATATCTTTGGGAAAGGAATTTTCGGAAGAAGATCAAGTCAGAAAATTTTTAAATTCTCTCACTCCAGAATGGGATCAAAAGACACTTGCAATTGAAGAGGCAAATGACATCAGTACTTTAAAGATAGAAGAATTGATTGGAAATCTAATGTCGTTTGAAGTTCAAATGATCGGGAGAAGAGAAAGCAAAGCATCTGAAAAGAAATCAATGGCATTCAATGCATTGACCGATGGATCAGACTCAAACAGTGACAATGATGAAGAGATAGCATTTATGACCAGAAATTTTAAGAAATTTCTGAAGTACAGAAAATTGAATAGTTCCAAGAGAAACAACTTTAAGAATTCCGATAATCAAACTACAGTACCAAACTTTATCAAATGCTTCAATTGTGATGAACCAGGTCATATCAAAAAGAACTGTCCGTATCCAGAAAGGCAGAATCCTCCTATGAACAATGAACCAGCAAAGAAACGGATGCATGCATTTACTGCTACTCTAGATGACTCAGACTCGTCCTCAAGTGATGATGATCAGAAGACGGATAACTCGAATTTGTGTTTCACTGCAGTTCACGACTCTGACGAGTTCAAAGAAACAGACTCAGAAAAAGGTACACGTTTACAATATAATTGGTTGAAATTGCTTGCATAGAATTAGTTGCTTGATTGTTTGATTGATTGATTTTAAATTGATATGCTGTTTGAATTTTAAAATTTATTTTCTATTTTTATTATTATTTTATTATTTTATTATTATTATTATTATTTTTGACACATTCTAAAATATATTATAAGTAAAATAATATTTCAGAAATATAGACATTAATAATAATATTTATATATATGTATATTAGATATCTTAGGAAAATCATATCATGAAAATTCACAGGCACATGTCGACATGGCCCCTACCACGATGTCGACATGCCTACCTGAATTTGAATTTCAAATTTTGAGTTCAAATGTTTGAATTTCCGTCCACCTTTTCACTTTATTTATTTCTCTGAAAAGATACCTTTTGACCAGAGAATATGTCCTTTGAAAGTCTATTTATCCACTATCTTTTATCATATCTTTTCACTTTCATTTTCAAATTCAAACTCTCTCTTCATATCTTCAAGCACTCTACTCTTTACTCTAATGGCTTCTTCAAGTAACCCCTCAACCATGAGAATTTCCAGAAAAATCAAAGAGCAATTATTCAATGATCCGGAGGCAATTAAAGCATACATCAATTATGCTAATTATGCCAAAGTCCATCCCGGAAAATTTGCTATTTTTCAAGATTTTTCTTCTTATGAAATTGATTCTCTTTTTACAAACAATGGTGTTTTAAGTCTTATTGACTCTTCTCAAAATGATTTTGTTTGCTATCCTAATCTTGTCAAAATCTTTTATGCTAATCTAAACCGTGCTTTTTATAATGGAAATGAGAATGAGATTTGGAGTAGTGTCAAAGGGACTCAAATTGTTTTGAATTGTGATCTCTTGGGTACCATTCTTAATTGCAAAAGCACGGGAATGGATCTTTCTAGTTTTAAAATCGATGAACATGATCGTGAGACATTTCATCATATTTTTGAAGGAGATGAAAACTTTGAATTTAAAAACCGAAACTTTCGTCCTAAAGAGGATTGTCAATCTTCTTTTACAACATACTTTGACCCCAAGATCGGGTAATTTTAACAATCCTACTTCAAAAGTGTGCAAAGCACTTTTTGGTATTTTCGGAAATTATGACATCAATTGGGCGCAAGTTATTTTGGATGAACTTCGTCCTAAAAATTTTAAAATGGGAGAAAACACTTTATATCATGGAATTTACCTTACTCGGATTTTTAGCTATTTTGGAGTGGATTTCAAAGATGAAGAATTTGTCTCTAGAAAAGTTGTTAATATCTCAAACATTTCTCTCATGAAAATCCCATATGTTTTTCAACCTTATGAGACTCTTACCGAAAAAGAAGAGCGTTTGGCTCATGAAGAAATGGAAGAGGAAGAAGAAGAAGAAAGGGATGAAATGGAAATAGAAGAAGAAGAAGAAGAAGGTGAAACATCCTTAGAAAGTATTGAATACCCTTCCAATCCATCCAACAAAACTCTTCTCAAAAACCTAAAGATAATTGTGGAGAATCAACGGATTTTAAAACGATCCGTAAGTAAGAAGTTGGATAACATGTCTTCGGAGATGAACAAGTTCTTTTCAAAAGTTAGCAAGAAACTTGGACTATCTTCATCATCTTCATCTTCTAACTAGTTTTATCTTTTAGTATCTTATTGTATTTGTCTTAGTTTGTTTCGAATGTTCGTGTAGTTCCTTATGTTTAATCATTGTATTATCCAATTATGCAATGAAATTGAATTTCCTTCCTGTCATCTAGCTTATTTTATATCTAGAATAAATGTTAGTATATTATAGAAATATATATACATCATTATTCACAAAATAAAATTATCATCAATTTTCACTGAATTATGTCGACATACCCCCCTTGACCATGTCGACATGTACTGGTCAGAAGTGACTATTGATTTTGAATTTGAAATTTGAATAACTACCAAATGTCTATTCATTTCAAACGAATTTCTACACCTATATATACCTTTGTCTTCCAGAAATCTTCACTGAAATTTATTTCTCATTATCTATATCCTTCATTTCTTTCTCTAATTCAATTATGGCCAATCCTATTCATAATCTATCTGAAAATCTTGAAGAAACACTCAATTCATTCAAGAATATTCTCTCTATCATCCTCCGTAATCAACGTCACTTAGAATTAAGTCAAATGCAGATGATCAAGGAACAAGAGAGACACTTCGATGAAATTTGATGGATGATCTCCTCCCTGCACAAGGATGATAACGGAGCACATCCTCCCGTTTCTCTATCTGTTGATAATGAAAATTGGGATGCCATCAAACAAGACCCTATCTTTGGAGAAGAAGGATGGGTTGATGTTCCTCGTAACGTTTAATTTTCTTTCTTTGATTGATTTGTTTGAATTAATTTGTTTGATTTGATTTGGTTTGGATTGATACTTTGTGTGGATTGATTTCATTTGGTTTGAAGTTTGCTGTGTGAAACATGTATATATATACATTAAAATGAATATAGTCTTTAGTTAAGTTATTATGCTCATAAGTATCATTATTTCTTAATCTATATATTATATATTCCGTTGTATAGTTTATCAATGCAGGTACTAAAGTCTAAGAGTAAGGGGGAGTAAATTTTTGTTGATGATAAAGGGGGAGAAGTATAAAATAGGGTAGTTAGGTATAGATTAAGGGGGAGTTGTTAGTTTTAGGGGGAGTTATTAGGATAGAAGGAATATATTATAAACAAAGGTTGTCATCATCAAAAAGGGGGAGATTGTTAGTCCTTGGGATGATGGTTTTGATGATAAAAACCTTAGAATAGATTATAAAATATAAATACTAACATTACAAGTTTAGATATATATGTATTTGCAGGATCTAACCATGTAGGTATCAAGAATGAAGACTGTACAGTATAGAGATTCAAGATAGAGAGATAGAAGACTCATGAGTATCAAGATTATCAAGAGCTCAAGGTTAAGTCTGTTTTATTAGGAATATTTGTTAAAACTCGTAGAAAAGCACTGGCATCTTAATATCCAATTTATTCATGGAATGGAATCCACTTCGAGCCCGTTAAAGGGATGGAACCCTAAGTAGGATGGAACCTACGAAAATCTAGTGGGACATTGTTTTGTATCCACTAATTTTAATTCAAATGATTTTACAAAATTACCTTGTTTTCAAAATGATTTCAAAACTTTCCTTTTAAAAGATTCAAAACTCTCTATCCTGATTTTAAATAATTTTAGCCTCAAAACATCTTTAATTTCAAAGTCAAAATACTCCTGTTTTTAAATGTCTTTTCAAATAATATATTTAACTTTTAATATTTATACTTAGATTTAAATATAAATTTATAGTTAAATTATGTATTTATTGTTCTTTATATTTACTTATGAATTTCAACTATATTCAAGTATATTTATAAAGTTTTAAATAGTTTTTATATAAGATAAATATTGTTTTTATAGAAATTCAAATTATCATTTTTGGCTGAGGGATGTCGACATGCCCCTAGGTAGTATGTCGACATAGTGACAGTTGAAGTTCAAATTCAAATTTCAAAGGAAGTGTCTATTCGCCATAACTCTTCATGAATGGTCATGGTTGTTGGTTTTCTATAAATAGGGGTCAGTTTCAACGAATTTTCAATCATATTTTTCTGATTTTCACTCCTCTTCATCTTCCACATTTCTTATTACAAAATCATACCATTACTCTGCCGAAATCAACATCAAATCATACTCGATTACTTCTAGTTTGATTCTACATCACTATCTCTACAAGGTTCTCAGTGCTATTCAGAGTTATAGACTTCTTTGTAATATATTAGCGAGAAAAGGTGTGATTGTAGCCTTTGAAATCAATCAAGCGAGAAAAGGTGTGATTGTAGCCTTGGAAATCAATTGGGTGAACTTGTTGCCTCGGAAATCAAGTATCTCTACCCAGAGGATTGGTATTCTGGAGGGTGTACCTCGTAGCCTTGAAATCGAGGGTTGTAATTGTTGAATTACTTTTTAAAGGAAATCCGTACTTAGTTGTACGGGACTGGATGTAGGGTAACTCCGAACCAGTATAAAATCCGGTGTGTTCTTTCCTTTACTGCTTTTACTTTATATTTGCATCTGTGTTTGATTCTGTGTTCATATCTGTGTCTAATTAGTGTATACATTGTTAATAAAGTTAGATAAACTCAAAAAGATTAACAAATTTCTTAAAACACTATTCACCCCCCTCTAGTGTTAATTCTAGCCTTAAGATCCTTAATCCGCATTTCTCACACAATAATGACCACCACCCAACCTCATTTGCTCTTATCCTCGCCAAGGTCTTATATCACTTGACCCCACCAAGGTCTCGCATCACCACCAAGATGCTTTCCAAACCTCTGATAACTCTTACGACCATCACCCAGGATGGCAACACACCACATCACTACTGGATCCCAGTATTCGATCATGTACCATCAGCAAGGTACCGCCATCACCAAGGCAGGCTAGACCATCACCAAGGTCCAGGGTACATAGGTGAGTGTCCTTACATACCCTTGCCCCATGAAACACCTTCCTTATGCAGTGTTATAACTATCCTTCTAATACACGCTTCAACACTAGAACACACCACGTCCCATCGTCCCACTTCACCCGTCGAACGTACCTTTTTGGACATCATCAAGTCTATGTTATCAACCACTTTTTCTTGGACATTACTAAGTTCACATACATTTCCCACCTAAAGTGAACAACAAATTAATTCACCCACCGGTCATAGAACTAACTCCTCAAAAGTCTGAAGCTAACACATTAAAGCCTTTGACCTAGCCCCAACCTTCACCATGATACCCCATCACCAACGAACCCCAAGCGAACAAATAAACACCTTCAGCATGACCTACATAGTCTACACTCCCCTCCTAGAAGTTCCACCCCGACCCCATCAAAATAAACCTCTCATTACTGACCAAAAGCTCTCGGTAGTAAGTTGGTTACTTAGCCAATTTTACCGTCCTTCTTATTTCCTAAAGTCCTTGTCTCAACTTCTAAGTATTTAGACCCCGACCCCTTTCTAGAATATCTCTCGGTACCATTATCCAAAGCTCTCGGTATCAAGTCCAAAGCTCTCTATACCAAGTCCAACACTTAGCTAAATTCTTGCATTTGGTCTTCACTCATCACTCCTAGCCCTGACCTGAATCACCATCACCTGTTGAGACCTTTTACACCGAACAAAAGCTCTTGGTACCAATTGAAAGCTCCCGTTAACAACTGCTCTACTTAGCTCCAATTTTGATGCGACTTGAATCCTAGGCTCCTTCCATGTTCTAGAGCCCCTCCTCCAAGTTTCAATCAATTCCGACCATTTTTGCCTTCGATTTGCCAATTCGACCACCTCTTTTCCTAACTACACTAAAGTACTAACAAACCGTATCAAACAAATTCATCCAAGCATACTTTTAAGCAAATATCATCCAAAAAAATAATTTAACTTAGAAATAATATTAAAAATGCCAACTTTAATCATATTAACATGTATAAGATAGTGAGACCAAGTAATCATTCACCAAATACTCAAATTTACCACTTTCCCCCTTGAATTCGAATTGGACAGTAAGCAATCCAAATCACTAAGTACAAAAATGATGAATCTAAGATCCAACTTCACTTATTTATCCTCCAATGAAGATTTAAGCTAGATTTAGACAAGAAAAGGTAAAGCTTTTGAAGGAAAGATGATAAATGGAGGTTTGTAAATGTTTTGGGAAACTGAGAAATGATTCACTTCAGCCCCAACACCTCCTCCTTTGCTCCAAACCCGAATTGGGTCAATGGGCTTGGGTTCAGGCCCATTAATTACTTAAAAATCTAGTCAGCAGCTCTTAAAATTTATAACTGCCATAACTATCAAATGGTATGTCTGTTTTCCAATTATGACCACACTATGGAAAGAGAAACCATCATTCTAAAGCAATAGTAGTGGTTTCAGACCCTAACTCATCTTCTATCAAAAGTCATGGTTCATAGATGTAGAAAGTGTCCCTAAAAGTCATTTCCCAAGATATCGAAGTCATACGACCTCTTACGAAATAAATAATAATATTTTATGATCATGCGATACGTAAAATATAGGTTGTTACACTCTCTCCCATTGGGAATTTCGCTCCCGAAATTCCTAGAAATCTAAGGATAGTCAATATAACGGCCTGTATCCCAGTGAGCTTGAATTTTCACTAAATTAAAAATCCAAGTTCACCAAAGTACAGATCATTGGTTTGGTATCCTGCAAATAGAAAAATAAATGCATATTAGAGCACTATCGATATAACTCACAGCGAAATAGTAAAGTATAATAGATTATATAGTTACTGACCAAGATTGACATTTCAAATGTTTAGTGTCCTTGTTAGTGTCGAACATGCCAAAGGAACCTATCCATCTAAGCTATCTTATAGGTTGTAATGAGGAGGGGTTCAAAATAACATTCTGGCAACTAGTAAATTATACACTTTGTACATAACAGTAGTTTATGCCGATTGTCTTCCATTACATGTTATGTCTTTTAATTTTACCTAGTCATTTCAACTCCAAGTTCATGTACGATCCGTCCCATCTATCCATAGCAGATTATAGCTTTGTACATATATATAAATATACAAGTACTATAGTTCCCAATTAGACCTAGATACTATCCCTGCTAGTATCCCTAAATTAGCACCCTGTCAGGATCCATCGCCCTCGGTGTATCACGACCTTGTCGCCACACATATCAGGGGACCCCGTAGTGCCTAATGATGGCTTTTCAAATATTTTTCCATACTCGATCTCGCTTTGGGGATTTACTACTTGTCTGCTTCCTTTTGTGGACTTTGCTCCACGGACTACCCCATTCATTTTAAAAGATCACTTTATAGGTTAACTAGCCTTGCTCTAACAAATAAACTAGCAAACAACTATGGCGATGCATTACCTTACTTGGACTACCCTAGTAGGTGGCATAGCTCAGTTAGGTGTAACTATGTCTTTCTCGTTGATGACTAAGGACCGATGACGTTCTCGTCCTATGACAGCCCTACTCCGTCTTTAGTACTAATACACGTCGTCATAATGACCCGATCTCGCTCACCATCCCATTTAGATTGCCTATTGCAATCAGGGCAATACTCCATCTTTTTCTATTTTTGAAGCAGATTCCTCTATCTATTGAAGGTATTCTTTCATCTATACGCATGCGTATACTTTACATGGGTCCTATGGTTGGATATGTTTCACGTCATTATAATGTATACACAACTGCTGGTAGCTCCTTGTGGTGGGCAAACTTCTATTGTGTAACACTGCTGACCTTGCATTCCAACTCATTCTAATAACTATGTCATTCTTATCCATTTAAGTTATTTACATACGTATGTAATTCACACCCATTATAAACACATATTTGAGGCTACGCATATATATGCATGTTTATATATATTTCCATTCATTCCCGTTTAACTAGTGTGCCTCTACTATTTATGGTTAACAATATTTCTCTACTTCTTTATGTGCTTACATCTTATTTAATTTAAGGTCATTTACTGCTTTCTTATAAATATATCTTCTTTACTTTAAATCATTGATGTTCAATAAATCTTACATAACGTACTTTTGATTTATTCTAGTCATTTACTATCATTTGTTATCCATTTCTAATTTATTGACTTAAGTGTCACTTATTATTTCTCTCCGTCTAACATTATTGGATGAAATCTCATGTTTTCTTTTTAACTAATATCTTTCTTTAATTGCCTATTTAGACTTATTACTTTCTTATTTTTTTAATTGTATCTTCTTTGTTTACCGTTCATTTTCTATGTCATCTTAAATTATATACTTTAGGTTTCCCATTCAAAATTTTGTTATTATTCCTACTTACATTCCCTGAATTATACTTAAGGATTTTTATATCTTAATACGTTGGAATTACTTCTTTCTCTATAAATTACATAAAAGAGGACATGTGTTATGTGTGAAATAATAAGGAATTATTTTTTATTTTTCTATTGGAATAGACAGTACAAAATACAGTGATTTCCATCTTTTGTACAGCTCTTTCTTTTTGTTTGCGTTCCTTGTTATTTCAAACACTACACTTTTATTTGTATTTTTGGACAATTTATAGAATTTCACATTGTTACACAATTCATCCATTGTATTAAAATATTATCTAATCTCAATTTAATTTATAACCAATTCTTGTTTATGTTCAACAATATATACATGTATATTTTACATAATCATTATGTGCATACAATTAAATATCCAAATCATGATTTATATCTAGGCATAAATGAAATAGATCTACAACGATATTACAAAATATGCAATTTCCCACTCGCCTCTTTTTAGCTCAAATTCTCCAGATCTAGATTCATTTCCTTTTTATCTGACTCACTCTTACTTTAAATCCAAAATATAAAAAGGATATACACTTATTAGAACTACAGATCTGGAGAAAGGGTTGAATTAAATTTAGATTTCAGTTTAAGAACCATGATTTACCTTTGTTTCTGTGTTCTAAATCGATCTCATTCTTCTCTTCTCTTATTCTATGCCTTTCTCTACTTATATATATATAACAGTACTTTTAGAATTTATATAATTTAGAAGAGAAGAAAATGACGGAGTTTCAGTACATGGTAAGTTTTCTAAATAAATTAGGGTTTGATTAGCTGTTTATTTATAGGGGTTGGGGATTAATTTAGAGCATTAGATTTAGTCCAGGAAATCTTTAGGTCCATCTAGAACGCACATTACTAACTTGGCAGCAAAGGAAAATAATTGGATCAATCAACGCCATTTAATTGCACGCCCGTTCACAAATTTTTATACACCAACGGTCGACCATTCTTGACCTTAGGTCGACCACTATCGATCGATCTGGGTGCGTCTTGGGTCGACAGTGGCGTTTGTTTTATGATAATTAATTAGCATGCATGGTTTGTTAATTATACTACTTAATTTTCTTTACGTTCATTCCTTGTTTGACTAATCATGATAATTTGTTTCCCTTAACATTTATTTTCCCCAGATTCATTTAACATTAATATTCCTTAACGTGTAAGCTTCCATTAACATTATAAATTAATTGTTTAATTTATTTTCATTACCATAACTACATATATAATTATTTCCTATTCAAAACATCAAACGTTAATAACTTTGAACTCCGATTGAAAAACTTTATATATGAAAATTGATCAGAAAATTGCCACGAACCTAATGGTGCAAGTTTCATAGCCAAATTCTGACGTTTGTAAAAATTCTATTTTTCGACATTATCATTTAATGATTTTATTAATTAATTTTATTAATTAATTACTGAATTTTATGGCGTATTATAGTCAACCTAGGTTACCCCGCATGCATAACACCCATTTGCAATCATCAAACACCTCAAGCAAGCAACCATGCAATCAACAGTATAGATAGGCCTACCATGGCATGTGACATACTAAACTATCCTATATTATATCGAAAGTGAAAGCGAATACTATAAGAAATAGACCTTACCAAGTAAAGAGCTTCAAATACAAGGCTCACATGCTCTCCTCGGTTTTTCATGTGTAATCGCTATCACTTTCACCCCACCGAACCTTCACTAACTCCATCGACTTCTCTCTCAATAGTTTCGTATCACGCCAACTATACAAACTAGCCTACAGGTCTCGAAGCTTCTGGTTCAATCTAGATATCATCCAACTAATCTAGTGTCACTTTCCATAACGCCTCTTGCAAGCTCTCCCTAGAATCCACTCGCGAACAATGGGTACCTATTACTTACAATGCCCTTTGGCACACTCTAGGATCACATAACCCACTTCACACACAACCCTACTCGATTCAGAGCCATTCCACTTGACTTTGTGGGTATAGCCTCAACACTCCACATTAATCTGTCGGATATAACTCGGATATCACCATACCCACCTTAAGCTTTGGTGGTTTTCCAGTATCTATTCCCACTCCTGCTGGGAAATCTTTAGTGGTATAAAATAATCTAGTTTGTCATACTTTCAGCTCTAGCTTTCATGCTAGTCGAATATCATAACAAGAATACACTCAGGTCCTGTTTTTCCTTGGAACACTACTTCTAGACTGGTGCATTTCCTTAATACCACCTACACAACTCCAAAGTGCATCATGTACTTCCTTCCTGCTAGAAGACAAGAATATCACCCATGAACACCAATACAAGCCCACCAGGATCCTGATACTCCGCTCTGTCTCTAAAGTCATCCGCTCACTATACGGATATTGTAGGCACTCCTCACCCGAATATACTCCTACAAAGGACCCTCTTTCTCTATGGGTCTTCCAATTTTTTCTCTAGTCCTCCTTGCTCTTCGAGTATCACCCTCCTTAAAGATATAACACTAATCTTAAGTCAATACGAAACTCGATTCCTTTACACATCGGTAGTCCAATCACCTCCAAATGTTTCCCACACTATGGGAAATGATGACGAATGCTCATGCAGGTTCTCAAGCGAGCACACCAAGCTAACCATAACTGTACTCTCTCAAGTGCATAGTCCAACTCTAGCCTCCACTCTCTTGCTATCCCAATCGTCACCTTCAGCTCCTCTTCATCCACCATATATCTATATCCTTTTGACCACTCCATCCTAAATGATATCAAACTTAATGAACCCAAATAAAGCGATCACAATAAAACACACATCCATGACTAAATACTCTATGTCTCAACGAACCACACCTAAGTTGATCGAACTATCACAAGTTCAAAACAACTGTAGGTTCGCCTACTGGGTCAAGAAACAACCCTAACCAACTCGCTAAGTCACTGGATGAAACGGTCTAACATATCTATATCAAATAAAACATGCATAGGTATAGCATAAACATAAAGCATACCTTGGTTATTGACACCCTTCCCCTTCTCCTTCGTCGATGGAGCACTTGATGAAGCTGGAACAACGTTCAAAGCATTAGCAGACACAACCTGTTATTCCTCGTCGGTTCCAGATAATCTCTCTTCATGTGCCCAGTCCTATCATAGTTGAAGCACTTCCTCTCCCCACTCTATGGGGCCCTGAAGTGCTTACTAAAGTGACACCCCTCTCATTGCAATTAAAGCACACCGGCTCTCACTTAGCCTTCTTCTGGTCCTTTCCTTTTTGAGGTTGCTTCTTTTCCCTGTCATTGTTGTTCCACTTTCTTTTGCATCCCCCTCACCTATGGCTTTCGATCTCCCTTAGAAACAATAACCTTGGCTTTTGGTTTTGGGTATAGGCTCTCATGCCTCAAAAACTTTCTCTGTGACCCTCTCAAAGGTCTCACAATATGGTTGATCATCCTCTCACCTAAGTACTAATTCAGACCAACTATGAACTTCTCATTCTTCTTTAACAGAGTGTCTATGAAGGACAAACCGTACTTCGACAACATGTCGAATTCCGCCACATACTCAGAAACAGTTCTCTCTCCCTATTTCAACTTAGAAAACTTCTTAAACAATACCGAATTTTGTGCAGTCGGTAGGAACTTCTGCACGAATTAGGCTTTAAACTACTCCCAAGTAAACTGGTCCTCGAGAGTAGCATTCTTCACAGCATTCCACCATCTCATAGCCTGACCCTGAAGTTTCCTAGAGGTCAACTTCATATTCATCGCATCCCTTAATTCTATATCCTCAAAGATGTGGTCTTAGGTATCCAACCAATCCTACACCTCAACAGCTGATTCCTTTCCAAAAAACGGTTTTCCTCCCAAAGGAGAACAATCCTTATTTAGCATAGCGAAATCAGCTCTTGGCACTTGCATAGGAGCACCACCACCAACAGCTACATTAAGAGTATCACCTTAGATATCCTGAATCATATTCGCCATCATGGCGTTAAATATTACCTGAAAGTTGCATTAGTACCTTACGTTTTGGTTTTGATGATCACAACTATAGGACATTATTTAAAATATAGATACTAATGCTTTATCAAGATATATATAATATATAGTGCAGGATATTAGACAGGTGTTGACTAAGAAGACTGTATAATATCAAAAGTAGATTCAAGATGATAATAACTGAAGACTCATGAGTATTGAAGAGTTCAAGATTTCAAGATATTCCAGATAAGTTATAGAGTCATAGAATTTATGTTAAAACCTTGATAGCACTTTCCTGATCTCTCTCTTCTTCTCTAAAATTCTGTTTTAAATTATTTTCAAGTATCCTGGTTTTAAAATCTTATCAGAATATTTTCAAAATGATTTCAATCTCTTATACTTAGATATTATTTTAGTGTTTTTAAGTTTATACATATATATATTGAATTTTTGTTTATGCTTTAATAATTTGTAACTATATTGATTATATGTATTATTTACATTATATTGAATATTCTTATTAAATCTTTCAAAATTATTTTATAAAGTTTTAATAAGTTATATTTTGATTAAAATATGTATAAACTATATTTAAATGATTCTATAAAGTATCAAATTATTTTACAAAGCAACGGATTTTCAAAATAATTTTTGTAAAGTGTTTTTTAATTTTGTGAACGATATGTAGACATATCCATTTCCTATATATCGACATAGTATCTGTAAATTTCAAAATTCAAATTTTGAATGGAAGTGTCTTTTCGTCGTATCTCTTTGCGAAGGGACATTACCGTTGTTTTACTATATATACCAGACTTCCAAACGGATTTTCAACATCAATTTACTTATTCTTCTCTCCTCTTTTCACTTTCTTGATTTCTAAATCAATTTCTGCTTAAACACTGCCAAAATTCAATCAGAATCAAATTCAATCATTGCTAGTTTGATTCTTCTTTATCTACTTTCCGATTTCTCTCATCTCTCTCACTCAAACTAAGATCAAAGAGCTATTCAAGAGTTATAAGATCAATTGTAATCAAGATCGAAGATCTAAGTCTGTAAAACTCTACCAAATCATACTATTATACTCGTGGGTGTGATTGCATCCCGTAATATCAATTGGATATGGTTAGTAGCCCGTAAATCTAGTGGGTGTGCTTCTAGCTCGGAAATCAAGCGACTCTACCTAGAGGTTGGGATTTTGGAAGGTGTGTCTCGTAGCCTTGAAATCGAATTGTATTTGCATTTGCTAGTTGAAAAGAAATCCGTACAAGGAATTGTGCGGGACTGGATGTAGGGTAACTCTGAACCAGTATAAAATCCTGGTGTGTTCTTTCATTTTTTACTTCTACTACGTTTACTTTTATCTATACTTTGATTCTATGATTGTTAATTACATCATTCCAAGTAGAATCTAAAAGAATTTGAAAAATATTCATATAATCAATTAAACACTATTCACCCCCCTGTAGTGTTAATTTAACCTTAAGATCCCTATTCTGATGACTCGCAATTGGTATCGAAGCATTGGTTTTCAAAGTGTTCATCGCCTGATTTTTGAAAAAGTTTAAATGGCTACTAACACTGGTAATAGTACTATTAGTATCACTGTTAATACACTTGTTAGTAATTCATTTGTCGAAGGACAATCAACTACTAGACCTCCACTTTTTAGTGGCAGTAATTATGTATATTGGTCATGTAGAATGATAATTTATTTACAGTCAATTGGTTTAGACACTTGAAATATCACACAAACCGAGTAAACTGAACCCGAGACTAATTTTGTACAATGGACCGCTGACTAAAAAGTAGTTGCACAAAGTAACTCTAAGGCTATGAATATATTATTATTTTCACTAGATAGAAATGAATTTAATAGAGTATCTATATGTAAGTCTGCATTTGAAATTTGGTGAACTTTGCAAGTTACACATGAAGGCACAAGTAAGGTTAAACAGACCAAAATTTCCATGTTAACAAACAGATTTCAATTATTCAAAATGACTCCATATGAGTCTATATCTAATATATATAGTTGATTCCAAGATATAGTATACTCTCTTATTGCACTGGGTAAAAGTTTCTCTGAGGAGGATCAAGTTAGAAAAATCCTCAATTCACTTACTCCTAAATGGGATCAAAGGACTCTTGCAATCAAAGAGGCTAATAACATTAGCACTCTAAAAATTGACGAGTTAATTGGCAATTTAATGTCATTTGAAGCACAAATGCAGGGCAAGAGAGAAAGCAGAGCAATATAGCTATAGCTTTTAATGCAATGATAGATAATCTGGATTCAGACAGCGATGACGATTAAGAAATTGCTTTCACGACAAGGAATTTTAGGAAATTTCTAAAACATGAGAAGATAAACAATTTCAAAAGAAATGACAACAAAAATCCACGAAGTGGAAGTGGAAACGGAAATGGCATTAGATGTTATAATAGCGATGAACCTGACCATTTAAATCAAGACTGTCCACATCCCGATAAACTGAAAACTACACCAAACACTAATTCATCCAGAAAACGGAGAAGAGCCTATACTGTAACATTAGATGATTCAAACACATCCTCAATTGATAATGAATCAGATACAAAAATTGCTAACATGTGCTTCATAGCAATACATAATTCATAATAAAATGGTGAAATGGATCGGAAAAAGGCACGCTATTAATATATCAAAAGTTTTAATTTCTTGAATGAATTTTTTTGGTTGCTTTATTGGTTGTTTGGAATATCCTATAGATTAATAATAATATTGGTTGAATATTGTGTGATTATATTTTAATAATGTAAAATATATTTAAAATTATTTCTCTGAAAATTGAATAACTATAAATAGACATATTTAATCAAATAGGATATAATTAAACAAAAATCATTTTTGAAAACTTCGACCTATATGTTGACATACCCTACATGCATATGTCAACATATGTATACAGATTTTGAATTTCAAATTCAAATCCAAAATTTGAATTTCCTTCCATCTTTTCACCAAATTCTATGTTCTGAAAAGATATCTTTTGACCAAAGAACGTGTCCTTTGATTATCTATTTATCTACTCTATCTCCATCCATTCATTTTTCACTTTCATTTTCAAATTCAAAAATCATAAACTCTCTTATCTCTTCAAACTACTCTTCACTGGCATCCTCAAGCAACACAAAGATAACCATGAGGCTTTCTAAGAAAATAAAAGAATATTTTTTCAATGACCAAGAAGCCATGAAAGCCTATATTGAGTATATATCTTTTGCGAAAGTCTTTCCTGGAAGATTTGTTCTTTTTGAAGATTTTCCTACTTATGATCTTTTTAATCTTTGTTTGCAAAATGAAATTCTTGGTTTAATTGACGCTTCTGAAAATAATTTCGTTTGTTATCCAAAGTTGGAAAATATGTTTTATGCAAATTTAAAAGGAAAGTTTTGTAATAGAAGAAAAGGAGAAGTGTGGAGTAGTGTCAAGGGGACACAAATTGTTTTAAATTGTGAACTTTTGGGTCATATTCTTAGATGCAAATCTAGTGGAATGGGCTTTCAACTTTTCAAATTGATTTTCAAAATCGTGAAGTAATTCATGACATTTTCGAAAGTGATGATGATTTTGAATTTAAAAACAAAAACTTACATCCAAAAGCAAGAATTTTAAGCCTTCTTTTGCAACAAATTATCACTCCTAGAATGGGTAATTATAATAACCCGACACAAAAAGTTTTCAAAGCACTTTTCGCCATTTATGTCAATACGATATAAATTGGCTCAAGTCATTTTGGATGAACTTTTACCTAAAAATCTTTTTAAATATATAAACACACCATTTCATGGTGTGTATCTCACTCATGTTTTCAATTATTTTTGTGTTGACCTTAAAGGAGAGAAAATAATTCCTAGAAAAATATTTGACAAGGCCAACATTTCACTTATGCACATTTCACCCTTTTTCGAGCCTTATGAAACGCGTGTGGAAATGGAACAAAGGTTGGCTTGGAAAGAGGAGCAAGGAATAAGAGAAGAGGAGGAAGAGGAAGAGGAAGGACATGAAATGGAAGTTGAGGAGGAAGAATAAGAAGAGGAGGAGGATACTTCCTTAGAAAGTATCAATATGCCACCTAACACATCTAACAAAGATCTTCTCAAAAATCAAGAGAAGAACATTCACAACTAAAGAAAGCTTAAGAAATCATTTTCACAGAGATTTACCTCAATTCCCAACAAAATGGATAAATCCTTTGGAAAGATCATTCGCAAGCTTGGTGATTCTTCTTCATCTTTATCCACATCTTTTTAGTTGTTTGTTTAAGCTATCTTTGTATTTGGATTTTCTAGTTGTAGTTTATGTTGAATCTCATGTACTTCTCTTTTATTTCTTGTACTCATCCTTATTATCAATGAACATACTATTTCATGCTGTTATACATTGTCAATTATCTCTAGAAAGTCAAACAGATATGATAGTACAAGCCAAAACAATAGAATTGTAAATAAAGTAGTTTTGAAAAATACAGTGCATATGTCGATATATGCAAATCATATATGTCGACATACAACGGTAATTTTTCAAATCTTTTTAAATTTTGAAAACTAAATAGACAGGAAGTGTCACGTACCGGAATTTTCGACTTCGAAAATTCGACATCGATACTCACTTTATCGACTGCCGAGCAATCGAGTGCCGGAAACTCGAATAGTGATGGTTTTAAAAAGAAGAAAAAGGTAGAAGAAGAAGAAAAGAGTAGAAGAATAAGAGAAGGAAGAACAACAGAACAACAATAGGAACAGAAACAGAACAATATCAGAATCTCACATTCGCAGCGGAACAACATATAATAGATAAATGAATAATCTTTAAACAAAGAACTATATCATTTTATACATACATCAATCAACAAAGTCAATATACAACAATGGACAGTTATATAAACTTGTCCTCATACAGAATACACAGCGGAATAAATATATCAGATACAAATACTACGTCTCGCCATCCAGCTTGCTTCCAAAGCTCCAGAATATCCTGATAACCTAACTCTAGACTGCCCGTGTGGAAATTGGTGGGCACCCAGAGTTTAGAAGGGAAACAATAAACTCTGAGTCAGTCATGGTGACTGGTGTGAGATCGTAAAACAGTTATTCTTTAAAACAACAAAATAATTTTTTTAAGTAAATTCGAAATGCTTTTGGAAAATGAAACTACCATAAGGCCTCCCGCACACACACACAATGCAAACGCAGAATCGGAGGAGATTTCTCCTTATGATAGTCAAAGATGCTTGATACGCAAAATCAAATCATTTTTGATATTATTATTAGTGCATAGTGTAGAAAATATTTCGAAAGTATAATATAAATCTTAGCCAGCATAGGCATTCCGCACTTATGCCTACTATAGCTACCATCCAAACAGTGGTGACCACCATAAGTGAATGATAGGTTCTACAACTAAAACCGTACAAGGCTCGTATTGTTTCTTTGGATTTCCAACAAATGGTCAGGCTAAGGAACTTCCTATTCCACGAACAGAACGCCTCTGGAACGACGTCCCGAGAAATAACCTAACATTATGGTTAGATCTCTGCCAACACAAGGCTGGGTTACCTCTGCAAAAATAGGTAACTACTGACACGCGTATGCCATCCCCCGATCGTCACCAATCTTCCCGAGGATCCTCGATTTCCAACAACCACATAATAATAATAATGCAGTAACCACAGAGGTTAAGTATCTGGGCTCCATACCATGATACCACCTTTATCCAGAAGGAATGACATACACTAAGGGGCGCTACTCCCTAGAACCTTGCCGCATCCTTCCTGTTTTGACCATTTCCGGGGTGTGAGGCTCGACGAAGTCTCGTCCACAAAGCCATGCTTTGGGTTAAACAAATGATCAACCTATGATCACAAAGATATAAGATCAAACAAATGATCATATCACAAATGATCAAACACTGATCATTTCACAGCAACACTCAGTATGCCACGTTACCAAATTGGGAATATATTGCTGATAAATTTCAACTACATAACCTCTGAGCTCGTACGTCTCAGAGAAGGGTGTTAAGCTAAGAGAATAAATTCTCCGCCACCAACAGATATGTATTTGAAAGAAATCAGCTTTATATCTCAATTTGTAACATCAGACACACAATCCATACAAGTCTGTTCCGGGATCGAACAGAACTGAAGGCACTTCTCACGAAGCCCTTGCAATTCCGGATAATTTTCAATCACGTCAGGACTTCCCGTCACTAAGGGTGATAAAACCTCTAAATCGAAGATCAGTCGATGTAGAGTAACTCGACGGTAATCCTTCCGTTTTCGAAAATATCCGGTCTTTAACACCGGTCATCAAATGCAATTCGTAACGACGTATCACATATTCGGAATGGGTTATACGACCCCATGGTCCTTTCCCGGTTAACCCGAATAGTGAGCGTTTATTCAAAAATAAGTGTGGCATTCAATTTCATCCAATTCACAACAAATACCATATTCAAGGTAATTATTGATAGTCGGTTATTTAACTATCAATAAAGATGCGCAACATCATCAGATTCCAAATAATTTTCCAAATTATTTTATCTTCCAAAATATCTTTACTAGATATAAAATTTCCACACTTCAAAAATAAATCGATATTTATTTTTTAAACAAATTCACTTTTCTTTTATAAATCCCATAGTGAATTTATATTTTCAAAATATCAACTGATATATGATTTTTAATCGATTCCAAATATTCACTTTCGATTTATCTTTAAGAAGATAAATTCTAAAACGTTTCATTTCATTTTGGAAAAGCATTTCCATTCTTATTAATAATAAGAAATTCACAAGTCTATTTATTTTCAACATTTGAAAATATTCGATATACTTAAAAACAATATTAAGTATACATTCATTCTTTAAGGAAAACATTTATTTTAATAACATCTATTTGAGTCAAAACGAATGTTACGTAAAACATCGTTACGACGACTCAAAATCACTAGTATAGGGATTCGAAAATTAAGATAGATATGTAAATCCCAATACTATATAAAATATTTCCTTTCGGAAATCATTTACTATAACAACAGTGTTATAGTCCACCATTTCCTTAAATTTCTCGAAAACATCTATTTTAATAACAAGTGTTGAAATCTATGCTTTCGATTCATAATACATTTTAAAACATCTTTAAAATGTTTAGCTTCATTTTTAAAATATCACTTCTTCAAAAATAAATCCATTTTACTTAACAATATATTCACTGTCCAAAATCGTGAATATAATTCACTTAACCCAATTTCAATCATTTCTACACATTTTAATTTTAATAAAAATTCGTTATCCAAAATCGCGAATTTATCTTCTTTAAAAATCTTCTATATTTAATTTATCAAATTCAATTGATTTTGAATTTATAAACACGTTTATAAATTCTATTTCTATTCTCTAACAACTTCAATTTAATAAATCTCCTTTATTAACAATTTGATTCATAACTCAAACCTTATACCAACAATCCATATTATAAGTTAAATACTTATAATTCCTTTATTTTACAAAATCATTTCCATTTATAAGTTCACAATTTATAAATTTCTTTTATTTATAAATTCTTAAAAATTCATTTTAACGCTTATAAAAACTCGTTTTATAATACCAACATTTTAAAGTTATAAATATCAATCTTGTACATCTTTTACATACATCGTTTTTAATAATTCAAAAATTCCAATTAAAACCCTTTTATAAATTTCTTAACTCTTTATTTTCAAAAGAATTTACTTTTTGGTTAAAGTTCACAAAATCTTAACTTTTATAACTTTAAAGTTTTAACGTTTACTTATTTAAAATAAATCAATTCAACAATTTAAATAAAGCGTATATTTTCAAATAATCACTTTAAAAATTCTCTTTTAAAATCAACATCGTTATTTTTAAATTTCAAAAATGAATCCGATGATGCAACGCACCAATTCGTCAATCACAACAACAAACATCATATATCAATATGATAACAGAATATACATCAATATCTGTAAATAAATAAATACTGGTGAGGAATCCAGTTGGATCCCTCCAACCTGTTTCCCTGCATCCAAAGACGTTAGCACAATACCAATTCCACTTCGAGGTGGAATATCGCGGTATATGGGTTTTATAAAAATAATCCGCTTACTAACGGCGCAATAGGGTCTCATCCGCTATACGAGGCGGGAAATCATCAATCCAATATATACATATGCCAATATGTATATATTGCTATATATATATATAGATATATCCTACTATATCTAATATCACATCCAAATAGCAATCATATCAGTCAAATCAATAACTGTAATCCAAATTTCATTTGAGTGAGAAAAATCTCACCTTAGCTTTTATTTTGCCATCTCATTTTCCATTCCCGATTGATTTTCTTGATTTATACCTTGTATAAAAAATTATACAATTCGTTAATATTCGAAATAAATCGACAGTTAAATTTTATTTCTTAATTTCAAATAATGTTTAGTTTTAAACCAATTTTCCCTTAAAATATCTTTTAGTAATTAAAATAATTAAATAAGTTTAAATAAACAAACCTATCTCCATAATCTATATTTTTTCGTTTAAATGGGATTCCCGAATTTAATAACATCTGTTATGATTTTAAACCACCCATAATACCCTCAATTTAAATTTCAATCCATTGGGTAAATAAAATTATAAAGTTTACTTTTAAAACTTATTATTGTTTTTCTCCCTGTAAAAATACATATTCACAAATAAAATGAGTTACAGATTTTCAAAAATCTATTTTTTTCCTTAAATCTACATATACAGATTTTCATTAAACCAAGTTAAATTGATAAACGAATTCGAATACCTCACTGCCTCGTGCAGAACACATGTCAACGTCGCCGATCGCGATTTCCATTTTCCACGAGAAGCTCACCCACGCTCCATCCTCGCAGAAGTCTGCTGCCACCGCGACTTGCCTCTCGATCGTCTTGCCCTAGCTTCCGAAATCGTGATTTGCCATGAACTGCTCCCTTCGACGATGCGGTTCCCGATGTTCGCTTGGCCATCGCGTGAACGAGATCGCAGCCGCCTCTTGCCCCAAATATACTCGAGACCACCCATCAATGTCGAGCTCGAGATCGAACCACCCAGGCTCGAAGTGCCCTAGCTCGCGTACGCCGTCGCCTGCTGAGCCCCCTCATGTCGCGAATCCCATCTTCCCCAAATCGCGACACTACTCGCGAGCTCCATGCCGCCCTTGCCGTTTCGTGCTTCTACTCCCAGGCTTCGGCCATTCTTTTGTTTGATTTTTGGTTTCGTGAATTTACAGAGGGAAACGAATTTGACTTCCCTTTTATTCCCAAACACTCGGCCATTTTGTTTTGTTACTGATTTTTGAACGAGAGGAATGAGGGAAGAACGCGAAATTTAAAAAGAGAGGGGATGGGTTGCGTGATTTCTCGTTCGTGATGCTCGGCTGAAACAAAGGAGCGTAATTGAAGGCGTGTTTAAAGGAGGAAAGAAACTGATGTTGACCAAAGTGTATAAATTTATATAAAATCGATAAATTATCGACTAGGCGTTTATATCCCGTACGTTCACACAATGACTCCGAAAAATACGAAATTGGAAATCCGACAATAATTCAATATTACGGACCCAATGGAACTGGTTTCGTCGAATTCCGAGACTGTTTGAAAAATGACTATTTTTAAATATTGATTCAAACAATTAAATTCAAAACTGAGCAAAACAGTTTAAATTTCAATTCTGAAGCTGCTGTTATCTTCAGTGTTATCAATATAAATTTTACAAGCGTTTGAAATATTTTTCTTTAGCTTTAAATTGAAGATTCAAATTTTTTATCCAGTTTCAATAGATTAAATTATAAAATTTAATCGCCAAATTCCAAGTTAAATTCGGGATTCAAATTAAATCATCGTTCAAATATTTAAAATTAATTAAATATTCTCAATTTAATTTGTTCAAGATTCTGGGTCGTTACAGGAAGTGTCTTTTCATTTCCAACGGATTTTCACTCATTTAAATACCTGTTAAGACCAAAGAATCATTTGTTTCAAGTCTCCCTCTCTTCTTCCTTTTCACTCCTAAACTCTAATAAAAATCAATGGCTTCTCCTATCCAAAAACTGATCGAAAACCTCGAACAAACTCTTGAATCATTCAAGAACATTCTTTCTTTCATCCTAAGAAAGCAGAGGCACTTAGAATTGAGTCAAATGCAGATGATCAAGGAGCAAGAAAGACATTTCGACGCAATTCGATGGATGATTTCTGCCTTGAACAAAGAAGAACCAATCACCAATCTAGAGTGTACCATCAACAAAGATGATGAAGATTGGGATGCTACCAAAATAGATCTTATCTTTAGTGCTAATGGATGGGTTGAAGTTCCTTAAAATGTCTAGTTTAAATACGCTTCATTGTATATAAATAATAATACTTAATTTAGTTTGGATTTGATTAGTTTAATTTGTGTGGATTTGTTTAAATGGTGTGTGACATTAACTTTGTTGGTTTGGATGAATATTTAGAATGATTATGATTATTTCATGATTATCTAATTTTATGTATCACTTATTGTTTTTATATGAACTTTCTCATCATCATTATATATAATTCTTATATATATATATATCAATTAGTATTTAATTTAGGGGGAGTTAGAGTTAGAATTAGAGTAAGAGTTAGAGTTATAGTTTTAGTTGGTTATTTTCTTTTTGTTGATGACAAAGGGGGAGAAATATATAAAATCTAGGCATAGATTAAGGGGGAGTTATATTATATTACATATATAGAGTTGTCATCGTTAAAAGGGGGAACATTGTTAGTACCTTAGGTTTTGGTTTTGACGATCACAACTATAAGACATTATATAAAATATAGATACTAATGTTTTATCATGATATATATAGTATATAGTGCAGGATATTAGACAGGTGTTGATTAAGAAGACTGTACAGTATCAAGAGTAGATTCAAGATGATAATAACTGAACACTCATGAGTATTAAAGAGTTCAAGATTTCAAGATATTCCAGATAAGTTATAGAGTCATAGAATTTATGTTAAAACCTTTATAGCACTTTCCTGATCTCTCTCTTCTTCTCTAAATTTTGTTTTAAATTATTTTTCAAGTATCCTAGTTTTAAAATCTTATCAAAATATTTTTCAAAATGATTTTTAATCTCTTATACTTATAAAGATATCATTTTAGTGTTTTTAAACTTATATATATTAAATTTTTGTTTATACTTTAATAATTTATAACTATATTAATTATATATATATATTACTTACATTATATTGAATATCCTTATTAAATCTTTCAAAATTATTTTATATAGTTTTATTAAATTATATTCCGATTAAAATATGTATAAACTATATTTAAATGATTCTACAAAGTATCAAATTATTTTACAAAGCAACGGATTTTCAAATAATTTTTGTGAAGTGTTTTTCAATTTTGTGAAGGATACGTCGACATATCCATTTCATATATGTTGACATAGTAGCCGTAAATTTCAAATTTCAAATTTTGAATGGAAGTGTCTTTTTGTCGTATCTCTTCGCGAATGACATGACCATTGTTTTCCTATATGTACCAGACTTCTAAACGAATTTTCAACATCAACTTTCTTATTCTTCTCTCTGCTTTTCACTCTCTTGATTTCTAAATCAATTTTTACTCAAACTCTACCAAAATTCAACCAGAATCAAATTCAATCATCACTAGTTTAATTCTCTTTCATTTACTTTATGATTTCCCTCATCTCTCTCACTCAAACCAAGATCAAAGTGCTATTCGAAAGCTATAGGATCAATTGTAATCAAGGTCGAAGATCCGAGTCTATAAAACTCTATCAAATCATACTACTATACTTGTGGGTGTGATTGTGATCCGTAAAATCAATTGGGTGTGCTTAATAGCTCGTAAATCTAGTGGGTGTGCATGTAGCCTGGAAATCAAGTGACTCTACCCAGAAGTTTGGGATTCAGGAGGGTGTGTCTCGTAGCTTTGGAATCGAGATTGTATTTGCATTTACTAGTTGAAAAGAAATATGTACAAGGAATTGTGCGGGACTGGATATAGGGTAACTTCGAACTAGTATAAAATCCTAGTGTGTTCTTTCTTTTTATTTTTACTGCATTTACTTTTATCTATACTTTGATTCTGTCATTTTTTTTGTGATTGTGAATTACATCATTCCAAGTAGAATCTTAAAGAATTTGAAAAATATTTGTATAATCAATTAAATACTATTCATCCCCCCTCTAGTGTTAATTTAGCCTTAAGATCCATATTCCACCGACTCACAAGTCAGGGTTAGCAGCTTCCAAGCCTGCTCCTCCTTCGACTTCGGAGGTAGAGTTCCTTACGGTATTTCTTGTATGCCGCTTATTCTTGATTTATAACAAGAATGATCAGTCCCTCATAAAGAAAACTATATCAATAGTACTTATGTGTGCATGCGACTTATATACTATATATACTAAGATATAGTTTTGAAAACCAAAATATATAACAAGTATGCACTCTCTCGTATATATACACTCTCGGTCCAGTCTAGGATGATACCTCATTCGCTATCTCTGTTGGACCACGATATCAACTCAGGTTAATCGTGCAACCTAAGCTCTGATACCACATGTGACGATAGCCCTACACCACTGGAACCCAATATATATAAGATAGTGCACGACCGATGTAAGATGAACACCAAGGGTTAACAAAAAGGAAGACCAATCACAGAACCTGTCGTATATCTCACAGTGCATTGAATAAAATATAATATTTATCACAGATATAAAATAGTAGACAGTAATAACCAAGTGATCCAGAATCAGAGTATAGATCCCTAGAGTTATACAACATTGTAGTAGAGTTTATACAAAACGAAAATAAGCCCAAATGTATTGTCTCATAGATAATAAGCAATCACTATCTCGGTTCTATAGTGTTGCACAGCGGAATAAGCACAACAAGTCCAAATATAGTATGAGATAGCTCTACCTGCTCATTCTCTACATACCCACCACATGTCACCTCAACCTGCTATCTAATCTACTCATTTAAGAGTACCAAAGATAATAAGAAACAAATCGAGCAAGACAATAGTCTATGTGAGCGATAAATGAATCTCAAAATGCTATATAAGTCGATATATTAAGGAACAAGGGTATACGAACCATACTTGACCTGCCCCTGCAACAAAAAAGTCAGCACATAACAATCAATATATGCTAATCTTCTATCATCATAAGGTATACTACACTTAGTATGGCATGGTTGTCGAGATACCTAATATGGCATACCTACATCGCAAGACATCCATAGCAAACATGCAACAACTGAACCAATAAAAGTAGCAACCACAACAAGCACAGAATAAGCATGTGCAATAATGACCCCCACCGCGGCCTCAGTTTCTCTTACCCTCACCAAGGTATCATATCACCTGACCCCACTAAAGTCTCACATCACCGCCAAGATGCTTCTTGAACTTCTGATAACTCCTACGACCATCACCAAGGCCGATGACACACCACGTCGCTACTGGATCCCGGTGTTTGATTGTATACCATCACTAAGATACTGCCATCACCAAGGCAGGATAGACCATCACCAAGGTCCAGGGTACACATTTGAGCATCCTCACATACCCTTGCCCCTACGAAATACCTTCCTTATCCAGAGTAATCACTATCCTTCTTGCGCACACTTCGACACCGGATCACACTATGTTCCATCATCCCACTTCACCCATCGAACATACCTCTTCGGACATCACTAAGTCCACATAGTCAACCATTTTTCCTTAGACTTACGAAGTTCATGTACACTTTCAACCAAATTGATTCACCCACCAGTCATAGAAATAACTCCAAAAAATTCTAAAGCTAACACATTAAGACTTTCGACCTAGCCACAACCTTTATCGTGCTACCACATTGCCATCAAACCCTAAGCGAATAGACAAACACCTTCAGCATGACCTACAGAGTCTACACTCCCCCTCCTAGAAGTTCTACCCAAACCCAATTGAAATAAACCTCTCGGTACCAACCAAAAGCTCTCGATATCGAGTTGGTTACTTAGCCAATTTTCCTAAAGTCCTTGCTTCATCTTTGTTAATCGGGTTTCTAACCAAGCAGAATTGGACCCTAAGAACTAGGACAGGATGAAAACGAAAGACTTAAGAACTTGGGAACACGATCAGAAGGGTAGAAGATTGGAAGACAAGAAGTTTCAAGTCGATTTTTGGCTAAGGAAAGCACTCGGTACTGAGTGTTTTCTCTCGGTACCGAGTGCTCCATTCAAGCCAATTTAGACACTCATGCCTCATGTACCTCATCTACATCTTTAACCACTCGGGGTCATGTGCTTTTCTCAGTGAATAGTTGAGCAATTCACAAGATTGATGAAAAGAAAACCAAGAAAGCAGAATAATTCAAGTGTTATCGAGAAAACGACTAAGAACTAACTCCAAATCAATGGGTTAAAGCTCAAAATGCACTAAGAAAAAGATAGCAGACAATGCAAACAAGACTCGAAGGTTTACACTTAAGTATACCACTCGGTGCCGAGAGGTTTTTGTGGCACGTGGGCCCATGTGCTCATTCCCTATAGATACTAACCCTGCAACAACCAGAAAAGGATCTGAAATCTACTTCTCTTCTTCCTCTCCAACCTCCCTCACAATAGTCACTTAGGTAGCTACTCTTGGCAGTTCTAAGCAATAGAACCTGTCAAATCCTTGTACTAGCGACTTCTAATTCTTTATAAACAACAATCAATAAAACTCTAAAGTGGATGTAGGCTAGAGATTGCCGAACCACTATAAAAATCCTATGTCACCCTATTTCATTTCTTTTATTTTCAATACTATCTGCTAGGTCTAGGTCTTATAGGCTTCCTATAACTCAATCTTGGGTGTAGATCCATTTTTGGTGTCAATGTTTTGGTGCTTTCACTGAGAGAACTGAATCCAGGATTAGATCTTGTTCTCTACTTTAGACTAGAAGGATCCAGAAGTTAGATTCAGAAAACTTGCTTGAGGAACTTAAGGGTTTGCTATTAGAAACTTATGGCACCTAGAAAAAGAAAGTCTGTATCTGGAAGATCAACAGGAGCGGTAGCAAGTGGATATGAAGAAAATACTCACCAAATGGAAGTTAACAATAACATACATTATGAGGCTCTTCTTCTCAAACTGAAGTAGTTACTAGAGGATAGCTTAATAAGATGATGCAAGAGCTTAACCAGAAGATGGTGGATAGCCAGAAATCTCTGATGGATAAGATGGATTCCTTGCTAACTCTGCAACCACTAAGGACAAGAAGAGTTAGAAGGAAACTTCTTCTACAATAGAACAAGATAATTCTTCAATTTCTGACCAAAACAGAAGGTATGGAAAGCAGAAAATAGAAGGGATAGAAAGCAAAAACAGAAGGGATAGAAAGCAAAAACAGGAGGAGGTAACTGTTGGAGTTGTTGGAGGAGGAAGTAGGAGTGTTCTCCTTGCAAAGAAACCAACTGTTACTTCGAGGTTTCCTCTCGGTACCGATACAAATCTTGGGGAGAACAATGCACATGAGGAAGATGCAATGGTGTTTTTTGATTCTGATGATGAGATGCTATTGGATGACGATGATCTTGAACCAAATGTTGGGGGAAATGCTGTCAAAGTTCAAACAACCGCAGCTCAACCAACTATACGTCTACGAAATACAGAAGGAGTGGTTCTCCTAGAGACAGGAGGACCTAGACGTCAGCCGATAAAATGAGGCCATTTACGAAGTTAAACACTCGGCACGGCCCTTGATAGTCGACCTTTGAACTACCATGCCAGCGAGGAGTAAATCGCTGACATGTTCAAATGATTAGTGGAAGAAAGCATGGGTAGGAAGAATAAAGATTGGGGTTCCACACCGAGCCTAACTCTATTCACTAAAAATATCTCAAGGAAAGAATACCCTAGAAAATTCACTATGCCAACGGTGCCATCATACAATGGAACTACCGACGCTAGGCAACTCTTACTCAAGTATAAATGGCATATGGATGGAGCTAGAGCTACGGATGCTGATCATTGTTGATGTTCCCCTACCTTCTTGGAAGAGTTGCTTTTACGTGGTTCACTAGGCTCACGCCAAGTCCATATCTACTATTGATGAGTTAGCTAAGAAGTTTCTAGAGCAGTTCAAGCTCCATGCTGCCTGATCGAAGGACGTGATGTCTCTAACTGGTTTGTCGCAAGGACCCAAGGAGTCGCAAAAGGCTTTCTTGAATCGATTCAACATTGCTGTTACGGAGGTTAGAAATCTGAAGGAAGATCCCATATTCATGGCACGTCCAAGGAATTCTCCCGGATACGGACTTTGGTATTGGCTAAATATGAAACAACCAACCACTATGGAAGAATTCCATCGAAGGCAAACCAGTTTTTGGGATTAGAAGAAGCGAGCTTGGTTGAAGAAAAGGTCAGTAATGTACAATCAAAGGAGGTAATTCAAAGTAATGTGGCGGTTAAACAGGATGGAGAAAACTCCAATGGAATTGCAGGAAATGCCAAGAACTCTAGAAACCAGAAAAGAGGAACCGAAACCTTGGTAGTAGGTGTAATAAGAACAGGAAGCATCCCAGGAATATATGACCAGAGGATTATACGCCTCTGAGCAAAACACTGGAGAATGTTTATCTTGCTACTCAGGGAACTGAGCAATATAAGAAACCAATTGGGAAGGAAGCGATGAAGCAGCAGAAGCGATCTGGGAAGTACTGCCACTTCCACGTGATGCATGGGAATAACATCAGTGAATGCCATCACTTGAAGGACTGGACTGAGGAGCTTATATGAAAGAATAGGCTCCAGTAGTACGTGAAGTGACAAAAAAACTCTAACCAAATTGTTAGACCCCAAGGCCCTTCAGCTCACGGAAAACCACCTAGACCCAGTGGAGAGCGACCGAAGAGTATGAATGGAAGACTGGTGACTAATACTATAACTGGAGGACCTTATCTATTGGAGAGAACCTAGGGTGAGATAGAAAGATATGCGAGTTCACTAAAACACGCACCACAGGAAAGTTGCTACGCCATCGAAGATGGAGCTCCGCCTAAGCAACAGAAGATGATAACAGATGACATTGTGTTCAGAAACTGAGATTCTTACGAGGATAAGGCACCAACCCTCGATCCCATGGTGGTAATAGTTGGAATTGGGCCAATAGTTGTGCGCCGAGCTTTGGTGGATAATGGAAGCTCATTTAACATTCTATTCAGAAAGACTTTCAACGAGATGAAAATTGATTTGAAGAATGCGACTGTCTGTAAGACAAAGATCCAGGGATTTATGGGTAAAGCTAAACAGCCAAATAGGATGATTGACTTGCCCGTAGAGCTTGGTGAAGGAGAACGTAGGGTAGTGCACATTCAAACATTTGTTATTATTGATGAGTATTCTGCTATAATGCTTTCTTGAGCCAACAGGCCCTGGCCGGCTTTAGAATCACTTTAGCTCCATGGTGTTTGACGATGAAATTCCCAACGAAGAATGGGATAGGAGTAGTAAGAGGAGACTAAAGCACTATAAGGAGTGCTACATTGCTGAATTATGTGATGTAAATGTCGTGAAAAGAGAAAGAATGTGGGGGAAGACTCTTCGCATTCAGGAGCCATAAGCATAACAATTACATAACAGCCCCTGGCTCGAGGACCACAATCGCTTCGACAAGGCTATAGACCCTAGGAAGAAGTCAGATGAGATTTGGGCAGCACCGACGGAGATTACGTTGGCTGTGCCTGTTGACATGGATGATCTTACTCGGGTCTTGAAGATTGGCTCTCGGCTAGGAATCAAATTGTGAAAGGAATTAATTAACTTTTATCGAGCAACTATGGACGTGTTCGCTTGGATGCATTCTGATATATGGAGTATATCGTCGAAGATAGCGTGTCACACACTTAATATCAATCCCAAGTTCATGCCAGTGAGACAAAAGTGGTGTAACCTAGGTCAGGAGCGATCGGCTGCATTAAAGGAAGAGGTGAATAAGCTGTTGGCCAACGGCTTTATCCTTGAAGCTACATATCCTGAGTAGGTGTCAAACCCTGTGTTGGTCTGAAAATCGAATGGGAAGTGGCGAACTTGCATTGACTCAGATTTGAACAAAGCTTGTCCAAAGGATAGATTTTTGTTGCCCAAGATCGACCAGCTTGTTGATGGAACCGTGAGGCATGAACTACTATCTTTTATGGATGCCTACTCAAGGTAGAATAAAATTATAATGCATGAACCAGATCAGGAGAACACAAGCTTCATTATAGGCTTGGGACTATATTACTATCGTGTAATGCCATTCGGTCTAAAGAATGCTGGAGCTACTTACTAAAGATTGGTAAGTAAAATGTTTAAGGACTAGATCGGACAAGCGATGGAAGTGTACATAGATGACATGCTGGTAAAGTGGCGGGTGTTTAGAATCCATCTGGATGTTCTCTCGGAGAAGTTTGGGATTTTTAGAAGGACATAATGAAATTGAACCTGCTTAAATGGTTCATTTGGAGTAGCTTCTGGGAAATTTCTCGATTTTATTGTGAATGCAAGGAGCATTGAGGCCAATTGTAATGACCCATAATTTTGGACCATTCAAATCGACAATAAATCCACACATGTCGGACTTGAATAATTCAAAACAATAGATTGTTAATTTAAATTGGCAAAACTCAGCATATACAGTAAATAAAATAATCACAGATCACAGACAGAGAGTAATATAACAATAATGCAGCGGAAACAAAAGAATAGTAGTTCATGAAGCTACTATATATATAACAGAGTTAAACAAGTTACAACAGAAGTCTCGAATACAATAGTCAAATACAATATCAGAATACATCACTGGAATCAACTGAATATCTGAAAGCTGGATAGATAGCTGGATCTCCAAGCGAAGCTCCAACTCCAAAGGTGAGTCTCGAATACTGGTACACTCAGTCTGACCCGAGCGTAAGGAAAACACAAAACACTCGAGTCAGGATTAACATTCTTATATCAATAAATCCAACTCAAGTGAAATAACAACTGAAATACAAGTAACTCAAAGGATGTTTGGGATAACCATCCTCTAAGGATCCGTTAAACTATCTACTATGTAGTATTGTACGCTAAGTAGATAATGTCTAATCAGTAAAGTACGATATCAAAATAGCGTTAAGGCGTTACCATAATCCCTCTTAACACATTTTTATAATGTCATAGTCTATACAGCACCGTAAGCCCCATCGTAAACTAGTGGTTATCAGAGGGTACCCCATAGGTATAACACAAATCAAATCGTAGTGGTCGCGATAGGATAAACAGTATGACAAGGTACATGAGGCGATACCAACTAGGACACTAGTAGTTGCCTGATCCGGACTGATGTTGGGCATAGCAGCTACTACCCCAACACCGCAAAACAACACTCCCATAATCGAGGGGTGCACCCAAATCGAATCACAAAAGTACTAGATATGGTAACGAAGAAGTGTGTCCGCTAGAGGTGGCGAACCTCAATGGCCCGGCGCGGCTCCTGTTTTAGTCATGTTAGAGGTCATCCAAAATCGTTCTCTTTCTTCAGTCAACGCGTTCACCAAAACCATCCACTTCGTTCTGGATCAACACTCCTCGTATATTAGTTATTAAAGTGGTTTTGGTATCGACAGAGAGTATGTCTATATCCGATCCCGGTCTCTTTAATAACTACGTATTATTACACCGATGGTCATTTAATAAAATTTCAAAATAGTTATATTTCAAAACCGACATATCATTGCCATTTCAAAACCAAATCAATACGATATCATTTTCATTTCAAAAATATTCACCTCCAAAATCATAGTACTTTTCCAAAGTTATATCGCTTTCGAAATCATAAGTCTTTTAAAATCATAACACTTTGGAAATCAAAACCTTGAAATTCATAACACTTTGAAATCATAGCTTGAAATCATAACATTTTGGAATCCTAACACTTTCCTCTTAAACAGTTTAGATATTAAAATTTGTATATATAGAAAAATAGTTTATACAATAAAATAGTTTATATAAAATAGTTATAAGTTAAAATAGTTTATAATAAAATAATTTAAATTGAAAATGATTTATATTAAAATAATTTATATTAGAATTTATAAAGTAAAATATAAATAGTTTTAGATATAGTTTAAAATACTTTTTATATAAAATATAGCTTCCTCAAATTTCACAAAACGATTCACATAAACTCGAATTCCAAAATTAAAATTTAATCAAATCTCAAATCATCAATTTCAACTCGACTCGGCTTCTCAATAAACCATTTCAAATTATCAATTTTAAATACATATTTGAACCACAAAATAATCCATTTTAATTTCAATATATTTCAAAACTTTAAATATTCAACATTTCAAAACTAAATTCGATAATTTCGTTTATATCTCAATTTTATTTCATTACATTTTTGTTTCTGAGATATTTCTTTAATCATTTCAATACATCTAAATACGACTTCAATTTAAAATTTTAAATAAACAAAATATCCCATTTAAATTTATATAAGTATGAAATATTCATTTAAGTCACTTTTAATCAAATTAAAGTTATAAAACATATCTTTCAATTTTCAAATTTAATAAATTTCAAATCAACCTTATTTAAGTAAAATTCTTAAATAAATATAATTTCAAATCAATTTCAATTTATCTTTTCAAAATCTGAATCATTATAACTCTATATTTGAAAATATATATATTAAATAAATACTTAAACATATTATATATATCAACTTTATTAAATCAACTTTGATAAATCTTTAAAATCAATATTTGTCAAAATCATATATTTCTTTTCAAAACCATAGAAATCATTTTCAAAAATATATAAATAGACCAACGGTGTCTGTATATAATTTTCTATCCTATGGTCAAGTGATACGGATATTTATCATTTCAATCCGTAATTTAAATATATATACGGGTATATATCTTTTCAACCCGTAATCCCAAATTCAATTCAATGAAAATCGCTTGGGTTTGTCATTTCAACCCATAACGAATTCTATACTAACAGGGAACTTGCAGGGTGATAACAGATATGATAATAATAATACAACAGGCATATATCATCAATATAAATAATAGATAATGGTGTCAGGTGTCACAGGTGAACAGATACAGGTAATAGCATATATATAATAGTGTAAATAACAGATGATGGTGTCAGATGTCACAGGTGAACAGATACAGGTAATAGCATATATATAATAGTGTAAATAATAGATAATGGTGTCAGATGTCACAGGTGAACAGATACAGATGATGGCATATGTATAACAACGTAAATAACTAACAGCAGCATATTTCAATTGTTGTTCCAATTGAAATCAAATTTAATAAATATAAGAACATTAATCGTGAGTGATTGCTCACCTTTCGAGGCTAGAGAAAATAGACAATGGAATGAGTTACAGATCCAAGCACGAATTCCAAAGCAAAGCAAGATTGGCACGAAATTGGACGGACAAAGCTGATAAATAGGAAATCGACGAGAATGAATCAAATTAGCTTGATAAACTAAGCAAATAAATATTATGTCCATGTATATATTCTCTAATAATTAATATAAAATTTTAAACTCTTATTTAAAATAATATATATTTCCAACCGTATATAAAAGAAGTCTGCAACTTGTATATATAAATAATCTATTATAAACTAACATACTTTACTGTAACAGACAAGTAAAGCAAATAATATATATATATATATATAACAAACACGGTAAAACTATAAACTATAAAACAATATATAATATTTCTTTTAAACTAAAATCTATCATAATAGTTTCAAGTAAACATTTCAAGAAATAAATATTTATATATGTACAAACAACATACCACTATCATATATAGCTTATATTTGTTGACGGCAAACCACATATATACCAATATAGATATCAACTTATATAAACAACAAGCTTTATATATTACCCTTATCTATACAGCATGCGACTTAAACTAGATCTAAATATAAACTTATAATTGAACAACAAAGCGATACAGAACTTATATAAATTCATACATATAAAGACAACAGATCTTATGTAAAACTTATACTTATAAGCTTTTATATAATAACTTATACTTTATATAACCAACAGATCATTATATACAATCATATATACTCAACAACTTATGTGCCCACTATATATAATATTATGTATATAAAACCAAAATATAAACATCGATATCCTATAACTAAATATACAAAAAAAATATACGTAACTGTTATATACAAGTATTTACATAACTTAACATAAACAACCAATATATTATATAACTTAGAAACAACAGATGTATATAAACACAGTTTTAAGGTAATATCAAACCTTATATAATAATATATATAACACTTATAATATATATAACACCATACTTTTAAACAATAAATATAATATATAACTCATATCTATTTATATGAACAGAAAATATATGTACAGCTTATATAAAATTATATATATGTATAGGTGCAAACCAAAGCAATACCACTACTATAAATTGAAGAAAGAAGGAGGCAGTACCGTTAGAGAGTGGAATTGCTGTCGTGAAGGCTAGAGGCGAGATCGAGGGTCGGGCCGCACGTGAGTGGCTGCCGAAGTGATGGGAGGCAGAGGGGTGGAAGCAAGTCAGGGAGTGGGATCATGGAGAGAGGGAAGGAACAGCCGAAGTCGAAGCTCGGCCGGTTGATGCTGCAGAGACGGACATGTGGAGAGTAAGGCACGGTGGCTGCTGCTCAATTTAGTGGTGGAGATGATGTGATGGGTGGCCGGTTATAGAAGGGAGGAGGTGGTTGGCTAATGGCGTTGTCGATTGGTGATCATGCTGAGGAGAAACACTCGGCAATAAAAGCATGGGATAGGCAAAAATTATACACGTATAATATATTCAATCTCCACAAAATAAAAAGAGAAGAAAAAAATGAATACAAGCAAACAGAAATGAAACCGAAAGGAAAGAGAAAGGGACGCATCATTTTCAAGACTAAGGGAATCGTTAAAGCTGCACCTGAATTCAAGGAAACAATAATAAAGTTGATGACCATTGGAATATACACTATGGATAAACGAACAGCCAGATGAATTCAGAAAGTTCAAAACGGTACCGATATGGATGACTATTTCGTAGTTTCCACGTTGTACTGGACATCGAGATTGACAGTTGAATATACCACAGAGATCAGCACAATGAGACGATCAAAATGGTATACAGATATCAGTGGTACGATTTAGTTATAAAAATTCGAATTTTCTACTATCGAAAAATGCAAGAAAAACGCAGAAAAATAAGATCGACGGAGCCAAAGAAGTCCGAATTTGGAAAAATGACGTCTTGCTCAGAAGATGATTTAGAATTTTTCTATATAAAAATATTTGGGTTTCGAAAATATTTTATTTTCATCAATTCCTAACTGATTAAATTGAATAAATTTACGCACGAAAATAAACTTCATATTTTCGGATGAAAATTTACCAGTTGCTATGTTTAACTAGACGCATTCCAAATATCAAATTTATATTTCAAAATTTTATTGTTTAAATTTCAACTAATTACGTTATTAAAACAGTTAAAATTTACGGGTCATTACACTCTCCCCCACTCAAAACTTTTCGTCCCCGAAAAGGAAGGAGGTAGGAGAATAGAAACAAGTAGAAAGAAAATAGATTGGAATACAAGATAACAATTAATCTATATCATATAAATTCCAATTTAAATTAATTGATATTCAATAATTGATTTAATCCATTTGATTTCACTAAAATCAATCCTAACTATTTCTAAATTCATTATCTTATTGTCTAGTCATCCTCAATTAACAATTTCTAAATCATTAATTTTTATAATCATTTATGGTACCCATATTTTATTCAACAAATTTAATTCTTTTATTCCAAATTATTATTAAGTTTATTCCACTTAATATATCTTATTACATATATTTAAACCATATAAATTAATTTAAACCATATAAATTTCAATTTAAATTAATTTATATTCAATAATTGGTTTAAATTTAAGGTATTTCCATAAGTTGATCTAATTTCAATTTGTTAATTCTTTCAGAACAAAATTTATTATATTCATCTCATTCAATTAACTTATTATTCTATCATCTTTATTAGCATTTTTTTATAATTAAAAACTAAGTGTATAACATTTATTATAAATACTCAAATTTCATTTATAAAATCATTTTATATTGTATATTATCCAATTACATTTTAACTTCTGAATAATTTAGGTAAGTTATATTGAAATGCAATTTAGTACTATACAAATAAAATTTTCAAATTCAATTATTTCAAGTTTAAATATTTATCCAAAATTTAGCTTTATTTATAATTGAAAACATCCTTTAACATAATTTTAAGAATTAAATTTCCGTTTAATTTCAAACCCTTTAGAGGTAATTATGTATATATATATTAAATCAAATTAAATTTAAAATAATATACCTATATATATATATATATATAAATCAAGTCATACTTAATAAATTCAAATTAAAATATTTTTTCCAAACAATCGTAGCAAAGATACAAAATGGTTTCTCCACTTCGAAACTCGAAAATGAATGTCGATGATGCGGCCGCCATCACCAAAATTATTTTCCAGCGACAAAGAGAAGAGCACTGATTTCAACATTTTAAAATTCTTTGAAAATGATTTCTATTTGAAAATACCTTCAATAATATACATTTTAAAAATTTAAAACCAAAGCTTGAAATCACTGGAAATTAAATTCTCAAATTCTAAATTTTAAATTCATTTAAATTTCAAATCAGTTTATAACCCATGTTTAAAAATTCATTTATAGAACAATAAGTGATAATCAATTATTATCATTTCAAACAACCAATTAATTAACCTCTTTTTTTTTATTCTAGAAATTTTTTTACTTATATATTTATAATATAATCATACAAATTTATTTCATTTACCAAATTTGAAATTAATATTGTGTCAGTTTGCTCTGTTCAAGTGTTTTGGAAATCCTATCGATAGCTTTGATCAGACGAATCGATCAAAAATCCAAACCAACATCAACAACTCAAACAACACCCTATAAACATAAAATATTTTATATTAATTACAAATACACTCCCTCGCTTGATAATACAGAATGGATTAAACAAGGATAGAGATTCAAATCAGAGAGATCCTCACCAAACGAATTCAACTAGAAAATAGGCTCGATATGGAGACAAATATATTCCAAAGAGAGAAACGAATGGATAGACTTATATAAATCACGGGCAACCTTAACCGGGTCAACCGTAACTTCAATAATAAGATCGAGGTAAAATTCTGAGGCAAATCGACATTCTATCGCCAGAGATAGAATTCGGGTATAACAAAAGATAAAAGCATCGTAAACCGACGATATAAAATCTCTGGTGAATCAATGCTTATTGTAAAGAAGTTTCACCCCTTTACAAATCATTCAGAGATTGGCGTGACCGCCGATTTGCTATAGAAATCATTCGAAGTGGAGTTATGGGATACTCCAGAATCAAGAAGACACAAATAGGGAGAGACAAGAATGGGTTTGGAACCGCAGGGAACGTTCCAAAACTCAAAAGAAGTCGAGTCAAAAAGGAATAGATTCAAGCTCGAACGAAAGTGATTCTGTAAATAAATTTACCATATATGCTAAGTTTTGCCTAGAGCCAAAGCTCTGATACCAACTGTAACGGCCCATAATTTTGGACCATTCAAATCGACAATAAATCCACACATGTCGGACTTGAATAATTCAAACAATAGATTGTTAATTTAAATTGGCAAAACTCAGCATATACAATAAATAAAATAATCACAGACACAGAGTAATATAACTATAATGCAGCGGAAACAAAAGAATAGTAGTTCATGAAGCTACTATATATATAATAGAGTTAAACAAGATACAACAGAAGTCTCGAATACAATAGTCAAATACAATATCAGAATACATCACTGGAATCAACTGAATATCTGAAAGCTGGATAGATAGCTGGATCTCTAAGCGAAGCTCCAACTCCAAAGGTGAGTCTCAAATACTGGTACACTCAGTCTGACCCGAGCGTAAGGAAAACACAAAACACTCGAGTCAGAATTAACATTCTTATATCAATAAATCCAACTCAAGCGAAATTACAACTGAAATACAAGTAACTCAAAGGATGTTAGGGATAACCATCCTCTAAGGATCTGTTAAACTATCTACTATGTAGTATTGTACGCTAAGTAGATAATGTCTAATCAGTAAAGTACGATATCAAAATAGCGTTAAGGCGTTACCATCATCCCCCTTAACACATTTTTATAATGTCATAGTGTATACAGCACCGTAAGCCCCACCGTAAACTAGTGGTTATCAGAGGGTACCCCATAGGTATAACACAAATCAAATCGTAGTGGTCGCGATAGGATAAACAGTATGACAAGGTACATGAGGCGATACCAACTAGGACACTAGTAGTTGTCTGATCCGGACTGATGTTGGGCATAGCAGCTACTACCCCAACACCGCGAAATAACACTCCCATAATCGAGGGGTGCACCCAAATCGAATCACAAAAGTAATAGATATGGTAACGAAGAAGTGTGTCCGCTAGAGGTGGCGAACCTCAATGGCCCGGCACAGCTCCTGTTTTAGTCATGTCAGGGGTCATCCAAAATCGTTCTCTTTCTTCAGTCAACGCGTTCACCAAAACCATCCACTTCGTTCTGGATCAACACTCCTCGTATATTAGTTATTAAAGTGGTTTCGGTATCGACAGAGAGTATGTCTATATCCGATCCCGGTCTCTTTAATAACTACGTATTATTACACCGATGGTCATTTAATAAAATTTCAAAATAGTTATATTTCAAAACCGACATATCATTGCCATTTCAAAACCAAATCAATACGATATCATTTTCATTTCAAAAATATTCACCTCCAAAATCATAGTACTTTTCCAAAGTTATATCGCTTTCGAAATCATAAGTCTTTAAAATCAAAACACTTTGGAAATCAAAACCTTGAAATTCATAACACTTTGAAATCATAGCTTGAAATCATAACATTTTGGAATCCTAACACTTTCCTCTTAAACAGTTTAGATATTAAAATTTGTATATATAGAAAAATAGTTTATACAATAAAATAGTTTATATAAAATAGTTATAAGTTAAAATAGTTTATAATAAAATAATTTATATTGAAAATGATTTATATTAAAATAATTTATATTAGAATTTATAAAGTAAAATATAAATAGTTTTAGATATAGTTTAAAATACTTTTTATATAAAATATAGCTTCCTCAAATTTCACAAAACGATTCACATAAACTCGAATTCCAAAATTAAAATTTAATCAAATCTCAAATCATCAATTTCAACTCGACTCGGCTTCTCAATAAACCATTTCAAATTATCAATTTCAAATACATATTTGAACCACAAAATAATCCATTTCAATTTCAATATATTTCAAAATTTTAAATATTCAACATTTCAAAACTAAATTCGATAATTTCGTTTATATCTCAATTTAATTTCATTACATTTTTGTTTCTGAGATATTTCTTTAATCATTTCAATACATCTAAATACGACTTCAATTTAAAATTTTAAATAAACAAAATATCCCATTTAAATTTATATAAGTTTGAAATATTCATTTAAGTCACTTTTAATCAAATTCAAGTTATAAAACATATCTTTCAATTTTCAAATTTAATAAATTTTAAATCAACCTTATTTAAGTAAAATTCTTAAATAAATATAATTTCAAATCAATTTCAATTTATCTTTTCAAAATCTGAATCATTATAACTCTATATTTGAATATATATATATATATATATATTAAATAAATACTTAAACATATTATATATATCAACTTTATTAAATTAACTTTGATAAATCTTTAAAATCAATATTTATCAAAATCATATATTTCTTTTCAAAACCATAGAAATCATTTTCAAAAATATATAAATAGACCAACGGTGTCTGTATATAATTTTCTATCCTATGGTCAAGTGATACGGATATTTATCATTTCAATCCGTAATTTAAATATATATACAGGTATATATCTTTTCAACCCGTAATCCCAAATTCAATTCAATGAAAATCGCTTGGGTTTATCATTTCAACCCATAACGAATTCTATACTAACAGGGAACTTGTAGGGTGATAACAGATATGATAATAATAATACAACATGCATATATCATCAATATAAATAACAGATAATGGTGTCAGGTGTCACAGGTGAACATATACAGGTAATAGCATATATATAACAGTGTAAATAACAGATGATGGTGTCAGATGTCATAACAGATATAGGTAATAGCATATATATAACAGTGTAAATAACATATAATGGTGTCAGATGTCACAGGTGAACAGATACAGATGATGGCATATGTATAACAACATAAATAACTAGCAACAGCATATTTCAATTGTCGTTCCAATTGAAACCAAATTTAATAAATATAAGAACATTAATCGTGAGTGATTGCTCACCTTTCGAGGCTAGAGAAAATAGACAATGGAATGAGTTACAGATCCAAGCACGAATTCCAAAGCAAAGCAAGATTGGCATGAAATTGGACGGACAAAGCTGATAAATAGGAAATCGACGAGAATGAATCAAATTAGCTTGATAAACTAAGAAAATAAATATTATGTCCATATATATATTCTCTAATAATTAATATAAAATTTTAAACTCTTATTTAAAATAATATATATTTCCAACCGTATATAAAAGAAGTCTGCAACTTGTATATATAAATAATCTATTATAAACTAACATATTTTACTGTAACCGACAAGTAAAGAAAATAATATATATATATATATAACATACACTGTAAAACTATAAACTGTAAAACAATATATAATATTTCTTTTAAACTAAAATCTATCATAACAGTTTCAAGTAAACATTTCAGGAAATAAATATTTATATATGTACAAACAACATACCACTATCATATATAGCTTATATTTGTTGACGGAAAACCACGTATATACCAATATAGATATCAACTTATATAAACAACAAGCTTTATATATATTACCCTTATTTATACAGCATGCGACTTAAACTAGATCTAAATATAAACTTATAATTGAACAACAAAGCGATACAGAACTTATATAAATTCATACATATAAAGACAACAGATCTTATGTAAAACTTATACTTATAAGCTTTCATATAATAACTTATACTTTATATAACCAACAGATCATTATATACAATCATATATACTCAACAACTTATGTGCCCACTATATATAATATTATGTATATAAAACCAAAATATAAACATCGATATCCTATAACTAAATATACAAAAAATATATATACGTAACTGTTATATACAAGTATTTACATAACTTAACATAAACAACCAATATATTATATAACTTAGAAACAACAGATGTATATAAACACAGTTTTAAGGTAATATCAAACCTTATATAATAATAATATATATAACACTTATAATATATATAACACCATACTTTTAAACAATAAATATAATATATAACTCATGTCTATTTATATGAACAGAAAATATATGTACAGCTTATATAAAATTATATATATATATAGGTGCAAACCAAAGCAATACCACTACTATAAATTGAAGAAAGAAGGAGGCAGTACCGTTAGAGAGTGGAACTGCTGTCGTGAAGGCTAGAGGCGAGATCGAGGGTCGGGCCGCACGTGAGTGGCTGCCGAAGTGATGGGAGGCAGAGGGGTGGAAGCAAGTCAGGGAGTGGGATCATGGCGAGAGGGAAGGAACAGCCGAAGTCGAAGCTCGGCCGGTTGATGCTGCAGAGACGGACATGTGGAGAGTAAGGCACGGTGGCTGCTGCTCAATCTAGTGGTGGAGATGATGTGATGGGTGGACGGTTATAGAAGGGAGGAGGTGGTTGGCTAATGGCGTTGTCGATCGGTGATCATGCTGAGGAGAAACACTCGGCAATAAAAGCATGGGATAGGCAAAAATTATACACGTATAATATATTATATCTCCACAAAATAAAAAGAGAAGAAAAAAATGAATACAAGCAAACAGAAATGAAACCGAAAGGAAAGAGAAAGGGACGCATCATTTTCAAGACTAGGGGAATCGTTAAAGCTGCACCTGAATTCAAGGAAACAATAATAAAGTTGATGACCATTGGAATATACACTATGGATAAACGAACAGCCAGATGAATTCAGAAAGTTCAAAACGGTACCGATATGGATGACTATTTCGCAGTTTCCACGTTGTACTGGACATCGAGATTGACAGTTGAATATACCGTAGAGATCAGCACAACGAGACGATCAAAACGGTATACAGATATCAGTGGTACGATTTAGTTATAAAAATTCGAATTTTCTACTATCGAAAAATGCAAGAAAAACGCAGAAAAATAAGATCGACGGAGCCAAAGAAGTCCGAATTTGGAAAAACGAAAAATGACGTCTTGCTCAGAAGATGGTTTAGAATTTTTCTATATAAAAATATTTGGGTTTCGAAAACATTTTATTTTCATCAATTCCTAACTGATTAAATTGAATAAATTTACGCACGAAAATAAACTTCATATTTTCGGATGAAAATTTACCAGTTGCTATGTTTAACTAGACGCATTCCAAATATCAAATTTATATTTCAAAATTTTATTGTTTAAATTTCACAATATTTCAACTAATTACGTTATTAAACAGTTAAAATTTACGGGTCGTTACACCAATCTAGAGCAGATTAACGCCTTACGGAATGTTAGAGCCCCGACGAAGAAGGAGTTACAAAGCTTAAATAGGAAGATCGCAACATTATGCTGATTTTTCTCTAGAGTGACGGATAAGTGCATATCGTACTTTGATGCATTAAAGAAGGGTAAGAAAAACTTTGAGTGGAATCAGAACTGCCAGAATGCTTTTCAAGAATTACCGTGACATACGGAGACACCACCGGTTCTGTCTAAACCGGTGGATAGGGAGGACTTATTCATTTACCTGGATGAGTCTTCTCATGCATTAAGTGCAGGGCTTGTGCATGAGGAAGCTAAGGTACAATGGCTCATCTACTACATTGGCAAGCGATTTACCAGAGCTGAATGGAACTATCCGAAGTTAGAAAAACTGACATACTGCTTGCTAATGGCATCTAGGAAATTGCAACCGAATTTCCTGGCTCACCCAATCATGGTGCTGATGGATCGACCCTTGAAACATGTACTATATCGACCTGAGACCTCAGAGCGACTTCTAAAGTGGAACATCAAGTTGAGCCAATACAATGTGACTTACCATCCCCGACGAGCGATTAACCGAAAGGCATTGGTTGACTTCTCGTTGAGTTCCCTATTCAGGATGATGAAGAGGACATAATGGTCACAGTATCCCAGTGGAAATTGTTCGTTGATGGTGCACCAAACGAATTTTGCTCAAGAGCGGGAGTTATACTTGAAACTCTCGAAGGACAATCAATTTGTTATGCTTTAAAGCTGGAATTTCCTGCTACTAACAATGAGGCAGAATACAAGGCATTGATGGTAGGATTAAAGATTGCAAAGGAACTGGGAATAAAAACTCTGCATATCTATTGCGACTTCCAATTAGTCGTCTGCCAGGTTAGATGGGAATATCAAGCTAATAGCACAAAACTTTCTCCTTACTTGTCAAAAGCTTGGAAGTTGTTCAATGAAATTGAATACTACACGATATCTCACATTCCCAGAGAGAAGAATATGAAGGCCGATTCCTTAGCTAAGCTAGCCAGTTCTGGAGAAGTGCAGCCGATGGAATTAGTTCCAGTAGAAGCACCGACTACTCCTAGCATAGATCAAATGGATGTTGATTGGGGTCTAGAGACTACAATGGAGGTATAAGTCATGGATGATGCCAATAAAGGACTTCTTGCTCGGGGGAATACTCCCTAAAGACAGAAACGAACGAAAGAAGTTCCTTCGAAAGGCACCATGATTCATAATGCATGACAGAGTGCTATACAGAAGAGGATTCTCTTCCCCCTTAATTAGGTATGTAACCAAAGATGAAGCCAAAAGATTCTCATGGAAATTCATGAAGACATCTGCAGGGATCACACTGGGGGGCAGACATTAGCAAAGAAAGTGCTCTGTTATGGATACTTTTAGCCGATGCTGAACATGGACGCAGCTGATTATATTAGGTGATGTGACAGGTGCTAGAGATTCTCGAAGATTTCGAAATCCCCATTGACAGAACTTACGTAGATGGTCAGTCCCTGGCCAATTGCGATCTGGGGAATCGAGATTATTAACGTGCTACCAATGGCGAAAGGAGGATCAAATACTCTATCGTTGCAGTTGATTATTTTACAAAATGGGCTGAAGTGGAACCGCTTGCCATGATCACTACCAAAAGGCAGTTAATTCTGTAACCAAAAAAAAATTATTTGTAGGTTTGGAGTGCCTTAGAAGATTATCATAGACAACGAGACTTAATTCGAGAGTGCCAAGTTCAAAGATTTCTATAGGCAGTACTAAATCGAGAAGAGCTTCACCACGGTAGCACATCCCCAAACAAATGGGCATGCGGAAGAAGTGAACAAAATCATCAAATCTACCATAAAGAAGAGGCTAACTAGAGCTTAAGGCAGTTGGGTTGATGAGCTTCCACTGCACTATGGGCTTACAAGACAACACACAAATCTGTGATCGGGCACTCGGCATTCACCTTAGCATATGGTTCAGAAGCTATGGTCCCAATGGAACTAGAAGTCCCCTCTCATCATAGAAGAAACTTTAATCAGAGCGAAAATGAGTAGCTACTGCTTGAGTCTCTTGACTAAATCGATGAGAAGCGAAAAGAATATGGACTGAGGGTTGCTGCTCACTAGAAAAGAGTGACATGACACTTCAATGCAAAAGTCTACAACCGCACCTTCAAAGTAGAGGACCTCATTCTGAATACGGAAGTGATGTGCACGTAAATGTGCATATTTTTACCACCATATTTAATCTATTTAAATTAAATAAATGATCATATCGGGTATTTTAACTTGTTTAAACCAAAATTCAAATTATTTTCAAATTGTCACATATTCATCTTCATATATGGGTAAAATGGTCATTTTTATGCATTTATTAAATTGTGAAAATTTACTTGTAATTTTCTATGTTGTTTTATAGGAAATTTGGTGAATTTTACAAGTGGCTTCATGATAATATATGCATGCACAAGAGTGAAGAGAACAAATGAAGATGGAAATAATTCAAAATGATGATCATGGAGTTTCAATTAGGAGCTAAGCACGTGATAAAAGGACATTAAAGCTTCATGTACATTTAAGTGGGGGATTAGTGGATGTTAATGATTACTTGGCCACCACACTACCTCAAGGGCTATTTGGGCATTCCCAAAAAATATGAATTAGGGTTTAACACTTGTATAAATACCCCATATCTTCATGTAACCTTCTCTTCTTAGTCTCCCTTCTCTTAGTCTCTTCTCTTAAGAAAATAAAATGAGAGCTCTCTTTCTTTTCATGGCTGCTTAGCCATTTCTTCTTTTCATGTAACTTTTTTTATGCAATTTAATACATGTTCTTTTCATTTTCTTGTTTATTTCCTTTCATGTTGTAGTGTAGATCTCTTTTCCATTAGCTTTCATTTTCCTCTTCTTTTTATTTTTGTTTATTTCATGTTGCTTTCTACTTGTGTTGACATAATAACACAAATGAGAGGCTAATCCCTACAATTTATGGGTAATGATGCTCTCTTGAATCATGTAGATGCAACATAATTTCTCATTTATGTCTGTTTTGTGCTTAATGGAAAGTTGGATGTTTGTGTGATTTTGTGTTTAATATTGAGTTTGATAGCTTATGATGTTCAAAACAAATAGGCTATGCTTAGTCATATGAATCACTAATTACCTCTTCTTCTACATATGATCATGGTAATGGAAGTGGATTTAGAATCAAAATTTGATGGTTTATGTTTCTAATTCAATAGTTAATAAACCATCCTTAAAATAGATTCTACTTTTAATTTCATATCATTTTCATTGAAGTTAGTAAGTGGGTTAGAGGGTGCATTAAAGTTTGATGGTTTATGTGTGTTAATTAATAACACAATTAGGCCACGCTTATGATAAATGCATCAACTAAACTCACAAATGACCAAAAAGAGATCATAATTCATTATGTTGATTTATGTGATCATGAGAGGGGATTTACCTCTAAATTGCTCTTTAATCTCATATTTTTATCCTCCTTAGTTCTAGCTTGTTCTTACCTTTTTTAGTTAGTTTATTATCCCTCGACTTTGGTTTAATTTGATTGAATAGATTTTTAAAATCATCAATTCCCTATGGATCGACCCGTACTCGCCACGTACTTCAATAGTACGCCGTGCGCTTGCAGTTATTTTTATTTCAAAATTCGTTTGATGGTTTTCTAACTCGATAGAAATTCCGTCGTCGAACAAGTTTTTGGCGCCGTTGCCGGGGAATTGTTTTGATTTTGATTTTCTATTCTTCGAATTATTTTTATTTGATTTTTGTGTATTTTTATTTTTTGTGTGTTTGCATAAAAAAAAGAAAAAAATATATATATTTTGTGTGCTTGTGTGATTTTGTTTGCATTTGATTTGTTGTTGTTCTAGTTTGCATTGTATATTGCATTTCTATTTAAAAAAACATCACAATTTCAAAACATAAACAAAAATATTTTATTTCCTTTGCAATTTCCATTTCATTTTTTTTACATTGTCATTCACATTTTCATTTGTACATATATTTTTTATCCTCTTTTCACTGTTCTCAGTTACAAAACTGCTCTCTGCCTGTACACTGTTCACTGCCCATCACTTTCACAACAACCTGTTCCATCTCCAAACAACAATTACATCACCACAAACTGCTCCTGTATTTCCACACAATTGCCCCGACCTTCTCGACAAGCTCTTCGAGAATCTAAAGACATCCACTGCCGAAACATCAAGCTGCAACAACATTCCTCAACTGCCTCCAACCTCACAACATTCCTCTCCATACATCATATAAACAATCATTGCTTGCACATTCACATTTCTGCCTTCCCAAACCAACATACCTCATCACTACTATCCTTCCTGGAAACTGCTAGCCATCATTTCGACCTCTGTCAACTACTTCACAGCATCATAGTAGTCCACCCACCTACCTGCAGTCAATCATACAACCACCCCGCTACAGTACACAACATAGACCATAATTCCATCACTGTCACAAGACCATTCCTTCTTCCCATTTACATCACTCTGCATTAACAAAACAATCATCCACCATCTCATCACTTCACTTGCCTCTTGACCATTCAACAATACATCTGCCATATCACACAATTGTGTGCATCCCCAAACATCATAACCAACTTCAACAATCCTCTGCCACTACTTGCAAATCACAACACTTCATATTGCCATCCTCGCCACAAAACGACCAAACTGCAACCTGAATCACGTACAGCAACATCACCATCTCAAACCCCCTATCAAAACAATCCACTGACTTCTATACATCACACATTATCAAACAGCAGAGCCGAGGCGACCATTGTATACCACACTGACAACACACCAGACCCTACCGATAGCATCACAAACATCCCTTCCATCCAAACCAGTCACAACATACCATCAACCATCAACAGACAACAGTCACTCCACCTTTTTCATTTTCTACCCAATACGCAAGCAATTGATCCCGCAACCTCCACTCTGCCAATCACAGTCAAACCCACTTCCATCGCCTGAAACAGCAAACACAGCAAACAACTCCATCATCACTCTACAAATCCACCCACTTCTGTCAACCCGACAACCAACTTCCCTGACCAAGTTTCTCTACTGCCTATCCCCTGAACAACAGTACTCGAACCACCCCCTATCACCTGCTACAACACTTCACAACTTCAAACCAAACCCAAAAAAAAAGAACCGTCTGCCTGCAAATCGTCCTGTTGAACCATTGTCAACAGCCGCTTCTCCAAACCAAAGCGACGCAAGCCACGAAAATCGAGAACAAATCCACTGCCCATTTCAAAAACACTCGACGCTTCCACTCTATCCACGAACTCGTTCGACTTCATCGCCACAATCCATCACCAAACCAACACCCTTGCCTCTGCAAACTGCTTCAGAATCAAGACCAATCCCAATCGTGAATCCCCAATTGGCCAGAACGACGCCACAAAACCAAGACGCAAATCCTCCACCCTCGACCAATCACTTCGCGACTGCAATAATCCTAAATCTCAGCATTCAATTTCGAAATTCGATTTTGAGAATATACGAAGAGAGGAGATGCAAATCGATTTTGGCGTTCGATTAAAATTTGAAAAAAAAGGAGGGGAGAGAACGAATTTGGTTCAGTAAATTATGATTTGGAGAATTAGACGAAGAGAATTTTTTTGATATAAACGGGTTATGTTGGTTTGGATTACTGTTTGGGCTTCTAGTGGGCTTATTTGGGTTAAGTAATTATTTTGTGTTGTTTTACTTTAAATCCTTTTGTTTTTCTTTTGTTAAAACCCTTTCTTGTTTTATTTTATTCAAATTAAAAAAAAAGTTTGTTTTGTGTTGTTTTCTTCCAAAAAAAATAAGTTTTACTTTTCAATTTTGTTTTTCATTTGTTTTCATTAGTTTTACTTTCATTTATTTTGTTTTTCACTTGTTTTATTTTCTTCTTTGATAAACATTAAAAAAAAAAATTTAGGTAAAACTTTACTTTTACGTTTTGTTTCCTTTTCAAAAAAAAAAACAAAGAGTCTCTCCCTAAAAAAAGTTTTTTTTTTCGTTTATTTCTTAATAAACAAAACCCAAGTTGTTTCATTTTAATTTATTTTACTTCTTCCTTAAAAAAACAAAAAAAGCAAGCAAACAAACAAGTTAGATTTAATGTTGTTTTCTTTTGTATAGTTTCATTCGTTTTGTTTTAGGTTCATTTCTTTTCTATTTTCATTTTTTCTTACTTTCTTCTTTGATATATATAAATAATCTGTGTATATATCTTTGTTTTATCCTTCAGGTTGCAAAAACAGAAGGAGAAGGATTGCGCTGCTAAGCTTGCTAAAAAAAATAACTACTCCGCTTGCTTATAAAAAAATTGCTGCTTTTAACCCTTATCTATTGTTTTTATTCGTCTTGCATTGTTGTTTGCTTGCATTTAAAAAATAATATTAAAAAAAACACCAAAAACAAAACAAAAATCATTTGTAGTTACATTGTTAATACACATTTGTTTTCTGCTTTGCATTTCATCCTAGATTTTGATTAATAATAACGATTAGACATCGATAACTTTTAATTGTATATTGACAAGTTGTCTTCTTTGAACAATTTAATTTCTTGGTGTCTAGGCTATGGCAGAGTAATAACCATTTATAAATATTACGGTGATTCGTAAATATTATAGTGGTTGTTCCTTTGAAGGTACTTAAACCTTCGGTTGCATTGCTACGGTGATTCGTGGTGCACCGATAACTCATGCCCGTTACTTGGCTGAGAACTATCTTGTTGATTTAAGATAGAGTGTGATTATACAATTTTGGGTTAACTTAGGATAAATCATTTGTAATTAGCCCTTGCATTCATTTAGTTGCATTAGTTTATGCATATTTAAAAAAAATTCAAAATTCAAAATTCAAAAGTAAAAAAAAAATTGTAAATATTACTTTTCTTTTTCTATGATTTTTTTTCCTTTTCCTTTGAAATTTCAAAAATCCAAAAAAAAATTAGAAAAAAGAAATCCAAGAAAAAAATAAATATATAAAATCTTTACAAAAAAAACCAAAAACATTCTTGAAAATGTCCGAGTTTCCCCACTCACTTGAAGTTTACAATAGTTGTGAAAATCAATATAATCCATATAATTTCACTCCAAATTCGTACGGATATTTTAACGACAACTATTGTTCAAACGATTTGGATTTTGCACCACAAAGTTTTCAAAATAACGAACTACCCTCGAATCTCGAAAATAGCATTTCATCTCTACTTGAAATCTCTACACAACAAAATCAAATGATAAATGATTTGTGTAATTCATATTTGTGTAACAACTCGAGTCAAGGATTTCAAAATTTGAATTCAACTCAAAATTCAAACGATTTCGATTATAACCCATGCCAATTCAATTTCAAACTCCAAAATGAATTTCAAACTCAAAATGAAAATGGAAACAACTTTTCAAACAAATTTGGCAATGGGAATAATCTTAACCACGTTACGATTGAAAATCTTTGTTCTCAACAATTTCAAAGTGAAAATCCTCATGTTAATAATTATAAATTGGATTTTGTTGTACAAATGAACGAAATTTACGATGATCAAACGGATTTGTTGTTTGAAACTTATATGAAACAACGTGAACAACAAAACCAAATCCCAACGTGTGACGAGTTAAGTAATAATCCATCTTTTACCCAAATCGACGATTTTCAAATAACAACTTTTGAAATTAAAAATAATAATCTTAATAAAGTTGTTGAAAACACGGTAATTGAGTTGGATTTCTATTCTTTTGAGGGTGTGGAACCAAATTTAAAATGTGATCTTCCTTTTCTCGATTTCGAAAATTTGAATACAACAACTTTAGATTTTGAACTTGAGATACGCAATGAAGTTGTTGATAATCCAATAAAGGAAGACGAATTTAACGAACACGAATTTTTTGGACTTTTCTATGACGAGTTGTTAAATTCCGACGGGGAATATTTAAATCACCATTTTGATTTTGAATTCAGTAATTTTGAAGAAGTTTTCAGTGATAAATTTCAATTTCAATTTGGTGATAAGAAATTTGAATTTCAATCAATTATTCTATCAACCCCAAAAATCATCGAAAATAAAACAACTCGTACGGTTTTCAATAAAACGATATTTGTTTTTCCAAATTAACATTCAACTTTGAAATCTTTTACGATTTGGTTTTTCGAGCTTAAACTATGTCTCGTATACTTGATGAGGCAAATGAATCGGTTTTTGGAAGACCATTTCATTTACGCTTTGACGATATACTTTCTGATCCCGTGTAAATACCGTTCATTTTCATATAAATAAAGGCCATTTTTATTTTTATTTTTCTCCTTTCACTTGAGTTGACTATGGGGACACAGTCAAAATCAAGTGTGGGGGGGGGAGACTCATCATCATTTTCGATTTTTCATGGTTTATTTTTAAATTTTGAAAAAAAAATCTCAAAAACAAAAAAACAAATTTAATTTTTTAAGCATTTTTGTTTTATTTTTAAAGAAACACTAGAGGATAAATATATGGTTTTGGTTTATTAAATTGAAATTTTTGAAAATTTATTCGTCTTAACAAAAATAAAAATGAAGTTTGATTACAAATAAAAATGGTTTAACTAGTATATAGGAAGATTCATACGTGATAATTATGAAATATATCCTAATTGAAAATCTTTGTTTTAAAAAGTGGTGAATTTAAAGTATAGGATATAACATTTTTTGTCTTCTAAGTTAAATGGTGCTAAGATGATTTTGCAAAACTCTCTCTTCGAAAAAAAACAAAAAACAAAAAACAAAAAGAAAAGGAAATAATACAAAATACAAAAAAAAACATTTGTATATATGTATATATTTTTTAACACCTAGAGTCAGGTGTTCACACTCATGTGTTCACTCGCCATGCTCTGTACCCTTCTCACGTAAGCCCGAAAGGCAGTGCACGATCGGTATATCTGGCCTCAGTTTATCTGAGTTAGGTGTATATATATAAAAATTCTTTTTAATAACGCCTACAGTCAATAGGTGTTCACACTCGTGTGTTCACTCGCCATGCTCTGTATTCCCCTCACATCAGTCCGCAAGGCAGTGCATGGGTAATATATCTGGCCTCAGTTTATCTGAGTTAGGCATATGTAAATATTGTAAATATCAATAAAATTTTCAAAAAAATGGAGAGAGTAAGCAAATGAAATCCAAGCACTATTTTAACTTATTTGATTTGATTTATTATTGAAATGAAATGAAATACCACTTTAATAAACTTTGATAATCAACTAAGGACCTATTTCATGGTTACACTTTGTTATCAACTGAAACAACGAGTTAAACTATTGTCTATTTGTTTTGATAACTTAATTTTTGTTGGAAATTTTGACGAGTAAATGACTTAAATTTCAAGATAATGACCAAACCTATATTTAACTTATTTATGTTAATTTAAAAGTAAATCCTGCATTCGTAAATATTTTCAAAAACTTGCAATTACATCTTTGTAAATAAATCTTGCATTTTGTAAATATTTTTCATCCTGCATTTGGATTTTGTGGGAAGTATCCGCTGAAACCCTCACGAGACAACACTCATCCTACTGGGGACACCCAGAGGTTCAACGGCTTGTTGCATACGCTCAATGCAATCATGCTCCCTACGAAAACGGATTTATCTTAGTTCTTCTTTATACGAGGACGAATAAAAAGATAAGTGTGGGGGTTTTTGATATGCACGAAAATGTGCATATTTTTACCACCATATTAAATCTATTTAAATTAAATAAATTATCATATCAGGTATTTTAACTTGTTTAAACCAAAATTCAAATTATTTTCAAATTGTCACATATTCATCTTCATATAGGGGTAAAATGGTCATTTTTATGCATTTATTAAATTGCGAAAATTTATTTGGAATTTTCTATGTTGTTTTATAGGAAATTTGGTGAATTTTACAAGTGGCTTCATGATAATATATGCATGCACAAGAGTGAAGAGAACAAATGAAGATGAAAATAATTCAAAGTGATGATTATGGAGGACCCCACCCACTTACCTTGATTTTCAATTAAGAGCTAAGCACATGATAAAATGACATTAAAGCTTCATGTACATTTAAGTGGGGGATTAGTGGATGTTAATGATTACTTGGCCACCACACTACCTCAAGGGCTATTTGGGCATTCCCCAAAAATATGAATTAGGGTTTAACACTTGTATAAATACCCCATATCTTCATGCAACCTTCTCTTCTTAGTCTCTCTTTTAGGCTCTCTTCTCTTAGTCTCTTCTCTTAGGAAAATAAAATGAGAGCTCTCTTTCTTTTCATGGCTACTTAGCCATTTCTTCTTTTCATGTAACTTTTTTTATGCAATTTAATACATGTTCTTTCCATTTTCTTGTTTATTTCCTTTCATGTTGTAGTGTAGATCTCTTTTATTTTATGCAATTAGATTAGTTCTCTTTTCCATTAGCTTTCATTTTCCTCTTCTTTTTATTTTTGTTTATTTCATGTTGCTTTCTACTTGTGTTGACATAATAACACAAATGAGAGGCTAATCCCTACAATTTAGGGGTAATGATGCTCTTTTGAATCATGTAGATGCAACATAATTTCTCATTTATGTCTCTTTTGTGCTTAATGGAAAGTTGGATGTTTGTGTGATTTTGTGTTTAATATTGAGTTTGATAGCTTATGTTGTTCAAAACAAATAGGCTATGCTTTGTCATATGAATCACTAATTACCTCTTCATCTACATATGATCATGGTAATGGAAGTGGATTTAGAATCAAAATTTGATGGTTTATGTTTCTAATTCAATAGTTAATAAACCATGCTTAAAATAGATTCTACTTTTAATTTCATATCATTTTCATTGAAGTTAGTAAGTGGGTTAGAGGGTGCATTAAAGTTTGATGGTTTAAGTGTGTTAATTAATAACACAATTAGGCCACGCTTATGATAAATGCATCAACTAAACTCACAAATGACCAAAAAGAGATCATAATTTCATTATGTTGATTTGTGTGATCATGAGTGGGGATTTACCTATAAATTGCTCTTTAATCTCATATTTTTATTCTCCTTAGTTCTAGCTTGTTCTTACCTTTTTTAGTTAGTTTATTATCCCTCGACTTTGGTTTAATTTGATTGAATAGATCTTTAAAATCATCAATTCCCTGCGGATCGACCGTACTCGCCACGTACTTCAATAGTACGCCGTGCGCTTGCGGTTATTTTTATTTCAAAATTCGTTCGACGGTTTAAAATTGTTAGACGACGGATTTTCTATCGGATTAGAAAACCGTTGAACGAATTTAGAAATAAAAATATAACCGCAAGCGCACGGTGTACACTTGTAGTACGTGGCGAATACGGGTCGATCCGTAAGAAATTGATGATTTTAAAAATCTATTCAATCAAATTAACCAAAGTTGAGAGTTGTTTAAGCTAGAAAATGAGAAAAGATGACAAAAAGAAATTGATAAAAATAAGAGAGTGTGAAGGCAATTTAGAGATAATTCCACTCTCTAGATCATAAAGTTCAACCAAATATGAAATTATGATCTCTCTTTTTTGGTCATAAGTGAATTTAAATGATGTGTTTATCATAAGTATGGCTCATTTGTGCTATTAATTAGCTCAACATAAGCCATCAAACTATAACACAGCCTTTAAACTACTTTTAATTCTCATGAAAATGACAACAAAGTTGAAAATGAAAATCTATTTTAAGCATGGCCTATTAACTATTGTTTAGAAATATAGGCCATCAAATTTTGACTTAAACATTCACTTCTTTGTCATAATCATATATAGATGAAGAGGCAATTTGTGATTCATATGACTAAGCACAGCCTATTTGTTTTGAACAACATAAGCTATCAAACTCAATAATAAGCACAAAATTACATAAACATCATTTTCCATGAAGCACAAAAAGAGAGCATAACATTTATCAAAATGTTGAAGCTATATAATTAGATAGCTTCATTACCCTAAATTGAAGGGGTTTAGCTTCTCATATTTGTTATCATATCAACAAATATAGCTTGCAACATAGAACAAAACAAAGAGAAAAAGAGAGCTAAGTGAAAGAAAAAAACTAATCTACTTGCATAAAAGAAAATCTACACTACTAGTATGAAAGGAAATGAACATGTAGGTAAAAGGAAACAATAATTAACATTGCATAAAAAGAAAAGAAGATTACATAAAATAAAAATGGCTAAGTAGCCATGAAAAGAGAAAGAGAGCTTTCTTTTTTATTTTCCTAAGAGAAGAGACTAAGAGAAGAGAGCCTAAAAGAGAGACTAAAAGAGAGAGGAGGGTTACATGAAACATAAGGGGTATTTATACATGTGTTAAACCCTAATTCATATTTTTGGGGAATGCCCAAATTGCCCTTGAGGTAGTGTGGTGGCCAAGTAATCATTAGCATCCATTAATCCCCCACTTAAATGTACATGAAGCTTTAATGTCCTTTTATCATGTGCTTAGCTCCTAATTTGAAAATCAAGGTAAGTGGGTGGGGTCCTCCATGATCATCGCTTTGAATTATTTCCATCTTCATTTGTTCTCTTCACTCTTTGTGCATGCATATATTATCATGAAGCCACTTGTAAAATTCACCAAATTTTCTACAAAACATCATAGAAAATTCCAAGTAAATTTTCACAATTTAATAAATGCACAAAAATGACCATTTTACCCCTATATGAAGATGAATATGTGACAATTTGAAAATAATTTGAATTTTGGTTTAAACAAGTTAAAATACTCGATATGATCATTTATTTAATTTAAATAGATTAAATATGGTGGTAAAAATATGCACATTTACGTGCACATCAAATACCCCCACACTTATCTTTTTATTCGTCCTCGAATAAAGAAGAACTAAGATAAATCTGTTTTCGTAGGGAGCACGATTGCATTGAGCGTATGCAACAAGCCATTGAACCTCTGGGTGTCCCCAGTAGGACGAGTGTTGTCTCGTGAGGGTTTTCAGCGGATACTACCCACAAAATCCAAATGCAGGATGAAAAATATTTACAAAATGCAAGATTTATTTATAAAGAGATGCATGCGAGTTTCTGAAAATATTTACAAATGAAGGATTTATTTTTAAATTAACACGAATAAGTTAAATATAAGTTTTAGTCATTGTCTTGAATTTTTTTGTCATTTACTCGTCAAAATTTCCAACAAAAATCAAGTTATCATAACAATTAGACTATAGTTTAACTTGTTGTTTCGGTTGATAACAAAGTGTAACTATGAAATGGATCCTTAGTTGATTATCAAAGTTTATCAAAGTGGTATTTTCATTTCTTTTCAATAACAAGTCAAATCAAATAAATTAAAATAGTGCTTGGATTTTATTTGCTTACTCTCTCCATTTTTTCTTTTGAAAATTTATTGATATTAACAATATTTACATATGCCTAACTCAGATAAACTGAGGCCAGATATATTACCCATGCACTACCTTGCTGACTGATGTGAGGGGAATACAGAGCGTGGCGAGTGAACACACAAATGTGAACACTTATTGATTGTAGGCGTTAGTAAAAGAATTTTTATATACACACACCTAACTCAGATGAACTGAGGCCAGATATACCGATCGTGCACTGTCTTTCGGGCTTACGTGAGAAGGGTACAAAGCATGGCGAGTGAACACATGACTCTAGGTGTTTATTAAGAAAATATATACATATATACAAGAAACATTTTTTTGTTTTTGTTTTTTTAGGGAGAGAGTTTCGCAATATCATCTTAGCATCATTTAACTTAGAAGACAAAAAAAATGTTATATCCTTTACTTTAAATCAACCACTTTTTGAAACAAAGATTTTCAATTAGGATATATTTCATAATTAACACGTATGAATCTTCCTATATACTAGTTAAACCATTGTTATTTGTAATCAAACATCATTTTTATTTTTGTTAAGACAAATAAATTTTCAAAAATTTCAATTTAATTAACCAAAACCATATATTTATCCTATAGTGTTTCTTTAAAAATAAATCAAAAATGCTTAATAATTTTTTTTTTGTTTTTTTTGTTTTTGAGGTTTTTTTTTTAAATTTTGGAAAGAAAATAAAAATAAGTAAACCATGAAAAATTAAAAATGATGATGAGTCTCCCCCCACACTTGATTTTGACTGTGTCCCAACAGTCAACCCGAGTGAAAGGAGAAAAATAAAAATAAAAACATGACCTTTATTTAAATGAAAATTAACAGTATTTACACGAGATCAGAAAGTATATCGTCAAAACGTAAATGAAACGGTCTTCCAAAAACCGATTCATTTGTCTCGTCAAGTATACGAGACACGGCTTAAGCACGGAAAACCAAATCATAAAAGATTTCGAAGTTGAACGTTGATTTGGAAAAACGAATGCCGTTTTATTAAAATTGTACGAGTCGTTTTATTTTCAATGATTTTTGGGGTTGATAAAACGATTGATTGAAGTTCAATTTTATTTTCACCAAATTGAAATTCAAGCTGTTCATTGAAAAATTCTTTAGAATTATTGATTTCAAAATCAAATTGGTGATTTAAATCTTCCCCGTCAGAGTTTAACGACTCGTTTTCAAAAAGTCCATAAAACTCGTGTTCGTTAAATTAAACTTCCTTTGTTGGATTATCAACAACTTTATTGCATAAATCAAGTTCAAAATTTATAGTTGTTGTATTCAAATTTTCAGAAAAAGGAAGATCGAGTTTTTCACCCTCAAAAGAATTGAAATCCAACTCAATTACCAAATTTTAAACAACTTCATTAGGATCATCATTTTCAATTTCAAAATTTGTTATTTGAAATTCGTCGATTTGGGTAAAAGATGGATTATCACATGACTCGTCACACATTGAGATTTGATTTTATTTATCACGTTGTTTCATATATGTTTCAAACAACGAATCTATGTGATCATCATATATTTCGTTCATTTGCTCAACAAAATCCAATTTATACTTATTAACTAGAGAATTTTCGATTTGGATTTGTTGAGAATAAAGATTTTTAATCGTAACATGGTTAAGATCATTCTGAATACGAAAGCGCTTGGTCGAAGGATCCTATGTGATCAATCAGAAACTTGGAGATGGAACATTCAAGCTGGCAACTATCGATGGAATTCCGATTCCATGTGCTTGGAACAACGACTTGCTGCGGCACTACTACACTTGATCGTTTTGTTTCTTACTTTCTCAAATAAGCAATCCATGGACATTGGGGGCACTGTAAATCGGCAGGACTTGCCATTTCTTCTATTTATCAATAAAATTAGCTTATTGAACCAATGGAACCATGTTCTCGTAAGAAAAACCGCTGGGTTGATGGTCAATTTGACCCCTACCTTCTGAGAACCGACGTTTCTCCAGTAATGTCGGGAAGGTTTAATACCGCCGGGTCGATGGTCAATTCGACCCCTATCTTCTAAGAACCGACGTTGCTCCGGCGACATCGGGAAGGTCCAAAACCGCTGGGTCGATGGTCAGTTCGACCCCTACCTTCTAAGAAACCGATGTAGCTTCGGCAACATCGAGAAGGTTCAAAACTGCTGGGTCGACGGTCAATTCAACCCCTACCTTCTGAGAACTGACTTATTGTAGTAATGTTGGGATGGTCCAAAACCACTGGGTCGACGTTTATTCGACCCCTACCTTCTAAGAACCAGCGTTGCTCTAGCAACGTCGGGAAGCTCCAAAACCGCCGGGTCGACTGTCAATTCGACCCCTACCTTCTAAGAACGGTGTTTCTCTACTAACATTGGAAAGGTCCAAAATTACCGAGTCGACGGTTAATTTGACCTTTACCTTCTATGAACCGGCGTTGCTCCAATAATGACGGGATGGTCCAAAACTGTAGGATCGACGGTCAATTCGACTCATACATCTTGAGAACCGGTGTTGCTCCAACAAGTTCAGGAAGGTCCAAAACCACCCGTTTGATGGTCAAGTTGACCCCTACCTTCTGAGAACCGACGTTGCTCCGACAACGTCGAGAAGACCCAAAACTGTTGGATCGATAGGGAAAATCAATCCTTTCCTTCTAAGAACTAGTGTTGCTCCAATAACGTCGGGAAGGCCTAAGCTGCCAAGTCAATAGGAAAATCGACTTAGACCCTTCAAAATTTGACATCACACTGGGACAGGTGATAACGAAGAAATTAACCGATGCTCCGAGATAGGCAACGAGGAGAAATACACAAAACCAAGCCACTCATGTTCTAGTTTTCGATGATAGAAACTGGTGCACGACCGGATCTCAACATTGAACATGGAAGAGTTTGTTATGATGAAAGATGACGATGATGCATCCTTATAATATATACATCCAGAATGACATTGGCTAATGATGTCAACTTGGAAGAATTAGATTGTAGCCAAAGAATTGGCGGTGTTGAAAATATAATGCTTGGAATCAAGTACTAGAGTTAGTAGCTCCCTGAGATAGGAATTATCATGCGAATCAGATTGGGGGACAATCAGACAAATTGCTCAGGATGTTCGATCTCTTGTAGATGACTGAATCCTAACATTCAGGCCTATAGGTAGGGGCACATACATTAACACTTGGTCGAAAAGAACTCGACCGAGCCCAATCAATAATAGCCGTAGAGTCGGTTAAATGATATTTCTGTTCCATAAGATATAACAGCTTAGTATCTACAAACAGAGTCGAGTAACAAGATATAACTAAGACAAATGCATGAATATTATTTACATGCACAGAGTTGTGGTAAATAAGCATATTGCACCAAAACAGAAGTACATAATACAGGCAATTGCAGTACAAATAATCATATTATATACATAGGCAGTTATACATAAACATGCATGGCACATAAAATTCAGAAAAGTACATAGAAGAGAGATTACAATGGAACATCTAAACTTTCATTACTAATAATCTTTAATGTACGAGTCAAATAGCATGTGCCATACCCGCATAACCACGACCTGTTGAAAACAAAAAAGACAAAATATGGACTCAACCACACAACAACATTAAAACCAACGCTCCCCTAGCGTGCACACACTATTGAGTATTCCACTTCTTGCCACTCCGAATATTATGCTAGTGCTACCGGCACGAGTCTTGAGTTTCTTCCTCCCTTTTCTCTCCTCGCCAGGGGGAGTCTCGCCTTCCAAGTGTGTAGACTCTTCTCCAGTAGCAGCTTCGGGTTCTTCAGATTTATTAGCAGGCACATCCCTATGCTTTGATTTACCAGGCTTAATTTTAGATGGAGTAATCCTAAGCTGGTCAACTCTGGTTTCCTTCTTTACTCCGATCTTATCCATATCCTTCTTCAACCTTTCAGCCATAGTTTCATGCTCAGCTAGGTTAGAAGCACCTATAATGAACACTCCTCCTAAGACACTGAAGGATCCTTTAAATTTTCAAAAGCGGCTATTTTATTAGAATATGGCCCCAGACCAGAACTGGTGATAAGGTTAGAGACAATGAAACCCGTAGAGATAGAGTAGAAGCAGTGAAGATAGCTACGGCTCCCGAGCCTTGCATAGCTGGAGGTGGTGGTAGAAGAGACGGTTGACCTAAAAGTTGACATACGGATTGGTAAAATTTAATGAAAGATTCTTGCGAGAACTGAAGCTTCTCAAAGACTGGAAAATGAGAGATTACTTGTAGCAAAATCCAGGTGAGATACGACGAATTTGCCTTTTTCGATCCCAAGCTCCCCGGGCTGGACCACAATGGAAGGAATGTATGGTTCATGAAGTGCAGTTGCTACTGAAGTAGGAATCACCTGGGTCATTTTAGAGCTAACCCCAAGGACATGGGAATAATTACGGCCAACTCTTGATATTTCGAAGCAGACATTTCACCTTGACCCAAAGAGCTAGGCTTGGCAAGAGGTTTGGTAGCAACATCAATAACAGAGTTTTCGACCCCTACAGCCAGGATAGCACTACCGATGGGGAGAAGTTCAATATCATAAGGGTTGAGGTACACAGCCATAAACTCTTCCTCAGAGCGCATATCTCTGGCCGGAGCAGACCTCACCCATACTTCTTCCTACACGTCGACAACGGTTGTAGGGTAGTCTTCCCCTAGCCATCTCAAGTTCTTATTCATGGCAATGCAGGTATAGGAGTGTAGCATATTTGCATCGAGATGCTTGTGCATTTTGGTTTTTTCACCTTGGAGCTTCTTAAGTTATTGTCGGGCCATTTCAAGCTCAAGGTCACTGTCAAGCTTTGTAGTGGACAGCTCCTCCACCTTCTAAGAAAGTTTCTCCTTTTCTTCAGCGAGCTTTAGATTCTCCTCACGAAGTCTGGTGAGTTCAGCAACTTGCTCAGTGATCGATGGTCAAGTCCTGGGCCTGGATAGTCTTATCTTTTTCCTTGAGAAGCTGGTCCTTTTCATAAGCTGAGTGGCGATGTGAGTTCGGACCATCTCGGACATTAGTTTTTCAATCTTAGCCTTGGACTTGAGAGCAATGTCATTCTTTTATTTCAACTTCAATATCTCATCACCCCGGTCCTTAATCATCCTACCATGATCCGCCTTCTCCATTTCAAATGATTGGATTTGCGTGTAATTAGTTCGAATCACATCAGAAAAGGCCTTGCATAAATGTTTCCATTCGTGCCCAGCCTCAACATTTTCTTGAATAGCCTGGAGGTTTTTCAAGAAACTTCCTTTGGGACGTCCTTAATATCCTAATCAAACTTCACCTTATGTAGAAAGAGATAAGGAAAAGCCGCCTGCAAACGAGGTGGGCTAGCTGGGAGAGTGCAGTTTGTAATGCTCTTGAAATGAGTAGGAATAACGGTAGTCATGGCTTGAGAAGTTGGGATTTCTTGTTCGGTAGTGGTTTGAGCTTCTATATACCGAGGAACTGCAGGTAAGGAAGGCCCACGATGCTCAAAGGATTCTCTCAGGCATTTAGTGGGATAGTGGGACATATCTGTTGATACGCTATATTTTGATCAATGACAATGTGCTTCAACAAAAAGGAAGAGATATGTGCAAAGCTAAAGGGAGAACTATGAAGACCAAAGATACCATAAGTATGATTTAAAAATAGGTCTTAGTTTAGATTCATTGTTAAAATCTATCCTCAAGAGGCTTGCACAAAACACTAGAACACGTTTCATAACTTCATTTTTTAGAAAAACATTCACTATGCAAAAACTAATAGTTCAGTCGACTGAACAGGTATTCCCAGTCGACTGAACCTATTACAGAATTACAACATGCACAGTTTCAGTCGACTGAAATTCCCTGTTCAGTCGACTGAATTCGAACCTGCGAATTTTTAATGAAAAGACACCTTCTTCTTCCCAAGAGTTGCAACCATTCTCCAATGGTAATGGATGCATCTCTTGCCTGAATCTTTTGCAAATAGATACACCTCTTCTACACCTATAAATACATGTTTCTATCATTTGCAAATCACGAATTCTAATTGCTTTAATCTCTCTATTATCTTGATCAAATTTTTCAGATTTCTTAAGTTTTCAAAAGCAATCACAAACCACTTCAATTGCTTGAATCTCTGATTTATCTTAAATACTCTTTTGATTCATAGAAATTTATATTTCCTAAATCTTCATAAACACATTTCATATTCTTAAGGATAAGATTATAGGAAAGTTGTACTCAATTAGACTCATTAGTGTTATCAAGAACACAACAAGTCAGAAATACTCTTTGTATCTAGTTGAAGTCCTCTTCGGTAATTGAGGCAAGAAATCCCGTTCGGTTGTTCGGGTAAGTTGTAAACCTATTCCTCCAGGTTAAGTGAGGGTTGTTGGTTAGTTGAATTCCTAAGAGGAGCTTAGGGACTGGACGTAGGACAAGAGGTCCGAACCAGTATAAAGTCTTGGTGTCTACTTTACTTACTGCTTATTGCTATCTACCTAGACCATTCCACTATTCCATATTATACGATCCTACCGCATACCCCTCTTTCAATTGGTATCAGAGCAAGGCCGTCCTATAACCATAACACCGTTATTAGACATATTGATAATATGGAAAATAACACAAGCACAAGCACAACAACTGCCTATAGTTCTACATTTGCGGAAGGAAAATCTACCCAAAGACTCCCCCTATTCAATGGACTAAACTATAATTATTGGGCTACAAGGATGAGGATTTATATGCAAGCAACAAGCTTTGAAGCCTGGAATGCAACTCAAGCAGAGTTCGTTGTACCCACAACTGATTACCCTACATGGACGCAAACTCAGAAGAATGAAGCTAGTGCAAATGCCAAAGCTATGAGTATGCTATTTTGCGCTTTGGATAAAAATGAGTTCAATCGTGTTAGCATTTGTACTACTGCACATCAGCTATGGAGTACACTTAGAACCATACATGAAGGCACAAACAAGGTCAAACAAACAAAGATCTCCATGCTAAAGAACCAGTTCCAAAACTTTAGAATTCGACAAAATGAATCCATCGATGACATGTACTCGAGATTTCAAGACATTCATCATGCCTTAATAGGACTAGGAGAAAAATACACGGATTTTGATATTGTATCTACAGTTCTAAATTCACTCACTGATGAATGGGAGAGAAAAGTCTTAGCAATCGAAGAAGCAAATGATCTATCTACAATGAAACCAGAAGAATTAATTGGAAATCTTATGTCGTATGAAGTAAATATGCAAGCTAAGAAAGATCAAGCACAAGAAAGAAAGAATGTAGCTTTTCATGCGAAAAAGGAAGAATCAGAGTCTGAAGATGAGGATTTAGCATTTATAGCCAAAAATTTCAAGAAATTCTTAAGATATAGAAAAGGAAATAAAAATGGATTCAAAATGAATTTCTTGAACAAACCTACATCCTCGAATATATAATGTTTCAACTGTCACAAGAAAGGTCACATGCACAAAGATTGTCCAGAGCAAAAGAAGGAGAATCAGAGAACTCTCAATAACAAAAACAAGAAAGAGAAATTCAAAAAGAAGGAATTCTCTGTAACATGGGACGATTCAGATTCATCTTCATCTGAAAGTGAAAATGATAGCGACAATGAACAAGCGAATGTATGCTTTATGGCTCAAGAATCTGAGGTTAGTAATTTAACTTTCGATGATTTAATTGATGTAAACACTGAACTTTTGAGCACAATAAAAACTCTTAAAAGGAAACTCAAGGAAACTCATGAAAATCAAAACAAAGCTGAATTTGAAAGAGATATGTTAAAAGATGAAAAGAAAATTCTAGAAGAAGAACTTGAAAAAGTTCAAGAGTCTCTTTCAAATTCGGAAACTCGATTATCATTTTTAAGTCAAGAAATTGAAACTCAAAAGACAAAGAATGATATAATTGTTTCTGAAAATCATGAGTTAAAAACTAAGATTAGACAAGTTGAGTTAGAAAATAATAGTCTTCAAGCTAGATTAGATAATATCACTAAAAATGTCTCTAATTTTAACAAAGGAAGAGAAAATTTATCTAAGATTTTAGAAAATTCTCAATCCTCCTCAAATAAACATGGATTAGGATATAAAAAGGAGTCAAAAATTCCTAAAAAGAAAAATACAAATTTTAAGAGGAATATTGATTCAAAACAACAAATGTTATTAAGAGAACCTATTAGAACAAAAGAAGAAACTAAGATAGTTAAAATTTAGGTTCCAAGGACTAACAATATTTTAATTAGGAATAAATATATTAAAGCATTTATGGATAGTGTTCATAATAATAAAAATTATATTTATTAAAAGGATACTGAACCAAATTGGGTTTGGTTTCCTAAGTTCTAACTTTTAGGACCCTATTGAAAGGTGGGTACCAATAATTTTGTATTTATTTTCAGGTCCCACTCAAAAAGAAGAAATGGATACTGGACAGTGGTTGCTCAAAACACATGACCGGCGACAAAGATACACTTACAAACATCACATACTTTGATGGTGGCTCGGTTACCTTCGGAGACAATTCAAAAGGCTATATCATTGGCAAAGGAGATGTGAGCAATTACGGATACTCAGAACGAGAAGGCTCCTATGATTGGGATAGAGATTGATCACTTATGGTTTGATTGTTTTTTATTCTATTTCGAACACTACTCCAAAGGCTTGTATAAATAGCCTTCTTTCTTTTATGCTACATTTTGCGTTGTTTAAACTATAGTTATGCATATCAAAGATTGTCTTTTTCTTAATAATATACTTCTGCAGTTATTACTTCCTTTTTGTCGATGACAAAGGGGGAGAAATCTATGTTACTAACCTTGTTTTGTAGGAAAGACAGTGCATATATTTAGGGGGAGGAAATAATTACACACATAAGTATTGTCATCAATCAAAAAGGGGGAGAATGTTGATAAGCTATATTTTGATCAATGACAATGTGCTTCAACAAAAAGGAAGAGATATGTGCAAAGCTAAAGGGAGTACTATGAAGACCAAAGATACTATAAGTATGATTTAAAAATAGGTCTTAGTTTAGATTCATTGTTAAAATCTATCCTCAAGAGGCTTGCACAAAACACTAGAACACGTTTCATAACTTCATTTTTTAGAAAAACATTCACTATGCAAAAACTAATAGTTCAGTCGACTGAACAGGTATTCCCAGTCGACTGAACCTATTACAGAATTACAACATGCACAGTTTCAGTCGACTGAAATTCCCTGTTCAGTCGACTGAATTCGAACCTGCGAATTTTTAATGAAAAGACACCTTCTTCTTCCCAAGAGTTGCAACCATTCTCCAATGGTAATGGATGCATCTCTTGCCTGAATCTTTTGCAAATAGGTACACCTCTTCTACACCTATAAATACATGTTTCTATCATTTGCAAATCACGAATTCTAATTGCTTTAATCTCTCTATTATCTTGATCAAATTTTTCAGATTTCTTAAGTTTTCAAAAGCAATCACAAACCACTTCAATTGCTTGAATCTCTGATTTATCTTAAATACTCTTTTGATTCATAGAAATTTATATTTCCTAAATCTTCATAAACACATTTCATATTCTTAAGGATAAGATTATAGGAAAGTTGTACTCAATTAGACTCATTAGTGTTATCAAGAACACAACAAGTCAGAAATACTCTTTGTATCTAGTTGAAGTCCTCTTCGGTAATTGAGGCAAGAAATCCCGTTCGGTTGTTCGGGTAAGTTGTAAACCTATTCCTCCAGGTTAAGTGAGGGTTGTTGGTTAGTTGAATTCCTAAGAGGAGCTTAGGGACTGGACGTAGGACAAGAGGTCCGAACCAGTATAAAGTCTTGGTGTCTACTTTACTTACTGCTTATTGCTATCTACTTAGACCATTCCACTATTCCATATTATACGATCCTACCGCATACCCCTCTTTCAATATCTCCTTCAATCACGGTCTTCCTCTTCTCCTTCTCCCTTTCCTTGTCCTTTTCTTTCTCAACTCTACGGGCCTCGTCGGCCTCGCGATCTGTCCTTCTCTGTCTCTCCTCATCAATTTCGTAGCAACGGGGCGGAGTAAGGTCTGGAGTCTAAGCTCGATAAGAACTGGCATAGAGAAAGAGCTGACCATAGTAACCGCGATGGCCCATGGAATCTGAAACAAGTAATAAAACTGAATTAATTTTGGAATTTCGAAGCAAGATTCAATGCAAGAATGAGTGTCTGTGAACCTAGTGAAGTGTATAGTGCCAATGACCCCCTAAGTGCTCTACAGACCATGCTGGCAAGAAACTAAAGTCAAGGTCTCGCCACCATTGCTTACTGGTCCCTTAGGACACAAAGCGAAGCCGGAGCCAACATCATTCAAGATGTCGCTGACTGTGAAGTTAACATCGCCAAGATTGCTTAAGTTAACGAAAATATCTCCAAGTGAATGGCCTTGAGGTATTGTCCCAATAGGAGGAATCTTTATTTACTCCTCAACCCTTATAGGAATATCCAGAGTGATGTGCTCTGGAGGAGGTGGGCTAGGATTGAAAGGGCTTTTATAGGGTGTCTTCCCAAAAGACTCGCCCTCTCCACTAGCTCGATAATCACTATCACTGTCATCCACATTTTGACCTTCCTCATCTTCCTCCTAAGTCAGCGGTTGCTTGTCATCTCTTCTCTCGATCCCTTCATCTTCTTCTCGGATCGGAGACATCCTGGCGTCTTTATTTCTGTCGATTGGAATGTCAACATCGATAGACCGTTTAGGCTCTCCCACAATGGGCCCTTCTAAATGTAGTGCACCGAAGGGACCTGTAGCATCCTAGAAAGACCCTCGCCGGAGCTACGCGTAGGAGCATAAAAGCGTGTAGAGTGGTACGAGCTGTGGAACCACTCGGTGAAGGGGAGTTGGCAATAGCAAATCTGCCAGGACTTAGTAAACCACACCACTATAGATTGTCATTTGTCAAGAGAAATGCGAAGGTATAGTGATGGGGCCTAATCTCTCGCAAACCTTTAACCGCATCCTTTTACTCTTTACGGTCTTCACGAGTAGGGATACCTGTGAAAGATAATGTGTTAAGTTAGAAACCATAGATTAGAAGAATCTTAACACCGGAGGAATGGAGGAAAAGCATATATCCGGATAGCTAAGAGCGGTTGAAACCGAGCGGATAACTCATGTAGAAATACTCATTCTTGAAGTACTGCGCTTAATATGGAGCTTCTTGATGACTTTGCACCGACACTAAGCCTCGATTATCATATATGACCGAGATCCCCGTATTTTTTTGAAATGGAGTAGATAGGTTAGCTCATGGAAGTCCGGTGCCTGACTAAATTGATTCATGAATAGAATATATAGAGAAGTCAAGAGAGTATATCTGTTCGGGTGTACTAGGGTCGGTGCTAGCCCAAGCTCTTGGAGCACCATCATGAAAAAACGATTGAATAGCGGGACAGCACTGCTTATGCACATATAATGATTGCATGTACTATATCCTTTCAGGGGGTTATGTGCAAACTCACCCCTCCCGGGAAGAAGAATGCCCTCTTCGGGAATCCCGTGCCGAAGACAGATATTGTGAAGCATTCTAGCATTAGGATTGTCGGCACTTGATCTGTTGGATCATTAATTACTTTTAGACCTATGAGCATATTCAACGGAGGCAGTTGATTCACCACTGGAACAACTAGTACCAACGAACCTTGTGATTTAGATGTAGCGGGTTGGCCTGGTCTAATAGGGATCGTATGTGAGACCTGAGTTGTAGAAGATCCAGCTTCGGGGAGAGTGGAGGTTCCCTCACCGAACTCGAATTGAGGCGATCGACGGGTCATTCTAAACAACAAAACTTGGCGCTCAACACAGACATATATGTTTTATCTTAGATAATAATCCCGTGTGACCGACCCTTGGAATCTAAAGGAAGTCGATGTGTATTGACCAGTCGGATTCTGAGCATTAACCGAGGCAAGTGAGAAATGTTAATCTATGCAGTGTGAGCCCAGTGTACCGAACACCATGAACGGACCATCTTGTGTAGATAGCTTGCTCATGCTAGAAAAACGAGCCGTGTCATACTCTAGGATTATATATTGGAACTTACCCATTATCAATGAGTAATCGATAATGGAGCCGTTGTTTGGAGTGACACAGAAGCTTTTCTTTTTTGGAACACAAGAAATGCAAAAGCATAAAACAATGCGATGGAATCATCTAATATGACCATTCCCGGAAATGAACCGTCATGCTAGAGTTTAAATGACAATAAGAACTTAGCTGTGTTTTGTCAAGAGATAGTTGGAATTATATAGATGGATTTATCTCTAGAATAGCATAGACATAACCAAGGAAAAATCCTAGAGGTCGAGTGCAACACAAATCCAACCATCTCCTTCCAATTGCAAACAACCATATCCTCACCAACGCCATCGCAAAGTCTATCACAGATCGCCACCTTCAATAGCTTGGAATTATGGTCGGTGAATATAGCTCAAACACTCAAGAACTAGAGGTTAGGGCACAAGAGAAGTCGGCCGGAATCGATGGCCGCGGCAGGTCAAGCGGCGGCTGCGATTGGATTTGGGAGGCAGTGCTAGGAGGTCGTGACACTTGGAGTTGATCAGAGGCAAGATAAACGGCGGCGACATAAGTGGAAGCTCAAAGGACTCGGTAGCAAAGAACTCGACACAAAGATGAATAAGTGGAAAAGCGAAGCTAAAAATTTTCTAAGTCCTAAATATATAAGGGAAGGACTCGGTATCGAGAGGAACCTCTCGGTACCGAGAGCTTTTTGCTCCCCGATGCATAGAAAGTAAGGAAAAAGCATAGCATATTGGTCTAGAGTGTGAAACGATCTTCGAAGCATAGATCCAGTCCTTAAAGTGAAGATTGTAATTCCAACTGTGCAAAGAAGTTGAAGGAATATCAACTAAATAGGAGCAATGTTCCAAAGAAATGCCCGGACTATCGACTTGAATTCAAGAGATAGCAGTCAAGGCCTTGTCTCGATCCGGAGCATGCCTTGTTTTCAACGAAAGCATTCTCTAGGGGGTAAGTGTTAACTAAGTATTTAACTAAGTAGAATTCAACCCTAAGAACTAGGATAAGACAAAGACGAAACAACTTGAGAACTTGGGAACATGATTGGACGGGCAGAAGATTGGAAGACAAGTTGCAAGTGGATTTTTGGCTAAGGAAACCACTCAGTACTGAGTGCTTTCTCTTGGTACAGAGTGGTCCATTCAATCCAATTTCACTGCTCATGCTTCATGTACCTCATCTACATCTTCAACCACTCGGAGTCATGTGCTTTTCTCAGAGAATAGTTGAGCAATTCATAAGATTGATGAGACGAAAGCCAAGAAAGAGGACAGTTCAAGTATTATCAAAAAAATGACTAAGAACCAACTCAAAGTCAATGGAATAGAGCTCAAAACACATCAAGAAGGAGATATCAGAGCAATGCAAACAAGACTCGAAGGTTTACACTTAAGTAAACCACTCGGTACCGAGAGGATTTTGTGGCACGTGGGCCCATGTGCTCACGTGTACATCTTTGGGCTCTCTCATGGGCTTCGACTCGAGCGGGCTTCTCACTCTATGCTGCTCCTTCCCTATAAATACTGACCCTACAACAACCAGAAAAGGATCTGAACTTTGCTTCTCTTCTTCATCTCCTACCTCCCTTACAATAGTCACCTAGGAAGCTACCCTTGGCAGTTTTAAACAATAAAGTCTGTCAAACTCTTGTACTAGTGACTTTTAATTCTTTGTAAATAACAATCAATAAAACTATAAAGTGGACGTAAGCCAGAGATTACCGAACCGCTATAAAATCCTATGTCTCCCTAATTTATTTCTTTTATTTTTGATACTATCTGGTAGAACTAGGTCTTATAGGTTCCCTATAACTTAATCTTGGGAATTGATCCATCTTTGGTGTCAACAATCTTCTAAGTATTTGGACCCCGACTCCTTTCCAGAAAAGCACTCGGTACCATTATCCAAAGCTCTCGGTACCAAGTCCAAAGCTCTCGGTACTACTAAGTCCAACACTTAGCTAAATTCTTGTCTTTGGCCTTCACTCGTCATTCCTAGCCCTGACTCGAAGCACCATAGCCCATTGAGACCTTTTCCATCGAACAAAAGCTCTCGGTACCGATCAAAAGCTCTCAGTATCGACTCCTCTACTTAGCTCCAATTTTGATGCGATGTGAATCCTGGGCTCCACCCATGTTCAGAGCCCCTCCTCCAAGTTTCATCCAATTCCGACCATCTTTGCCTTCGATTTGCCAATTCAATCACCTCTTTTTTTAACTACACTAAAATATTAACAAACCATATAAAACAAATTCATCCAAGCATAAATTTCAGAAAATGTCATCCAAAACAATAATTTAACTTAGAAATGATATTAAAAATGCTAACTTTAATCATATTAACATGTATAAGATAGTGAGATCAAGTAATCACTCACCAAATACTCAAATTTACCACTTTTCCCCTTGAATCCGAATTTGACACCAAGCAATTTGAATCCCCAAGCACAAAAATGATGAACCTGAGATCCATCTTCAACAACTCTCCTCTAATGAAGATTTAAGTTAGATTTAGACAAGAAAAGGTGAATCTTTTGAAGAAAAGATGATAAATAGAGGTTTGGACATGAATTGGGAAAGAAAAAAATGATTCACTTCAGCCCCAACACCCCCTCCTTAGCTCTAAACCCGAATTGGGCCAATGGGCTTGGGCTTAGGCCCATCTAGTTATCCAAAAATCTGGCTAGTAACTCTTAAAACTTAAAACAACCATAGTTTTCAAGCGGTGAATCCATTTTCCTATTATGACTACTCTACGAAAAGAGAAACCATCATTTTAAAGCAATGGAAATGATTTCAGATCCTAACTAATCTTATGGGTCATACAAGATTTTCAGGGTCAATATGATCATAAAGAAATTCGATAAAAATCATAGATGTACAATCACCTGTTATACATTAATAAATAACAAAACCAAAACACAACCTCCCTCCTCACGAGTATACCTCTCCAATAGTTATACATTAATAAATAACATGTACAAGATGGTATTTTTGCAACTGCTAGCAAATTTTCTTTTGTATTGAATGAACTTTTCAAAACACTTAACAGGCAAAAAATTACCTGAAAGGCAGTTAGCTGCACCTTCTTCTACTTGCAAACCTTTATATAATATAAAATTAAGGATCGAAATAATAACAAAAAGTAATGATCAACCATAACAAAATTTAGATTATTAAATGAAAAGAGATGTAAAATCTATATACAGTAGTAGTATATTGTGTTAACTGATGAAAAAGTCAAAATAGTTTTATTGTTCATCCTAAATATATTAAATAAAAAAACAAATATTTACCACAAACCCAATATAGCAAATTTTCACCTCTTACCACTCACAAATGCAAGTAGTTACACGAAGTTCCTTTTTTGCAGTGGCCATTCTTGAAAAATTGGCAAACTCCAACTGGTGCTGTTGCACTATTAGGATTCAGCAGAGAACTAGTATTAATACCCGTGCTTGCGGTACAACCCAACTTCTTGACTCTGCAACAAACTCTACAACATTACTACTTATACAATCACCTATTATTTTTCTTCCCACAGATTTTTCTTATCACTCGAAATTTCAAGAATTTAATCATATTAACCTATTAATTTGAAGAAAAAAATCCAATGCAAGTTTATACAAATATAAGTTCGAAATTATGCAAGTACTGGAAACAGGTAAAGAAACCGAAAATGCAAGCTTATTATGATATAATATCCACTATAATGTCTGTGTTGCACTAAACTTATTGTGACATTTAGAAAAAAGTAAAAATTCTTCAGTAGCAAAAAACAAAAACTTATAATATAAACTCCTTTACAAAGCTTATTATGCGGGTTCCTCTTGTCTTTCCTGATTTTGTGCACGGTTCTGATTTGACAGGCCCGCACCACCAGGCTACGGTGCTCGCACAAACTGATCTAACTTTCTCTCCCTGATCAACTTCTCGACGAGGTCCTGCAAATGTCGACACTCATTGGTATTGTGGCCATAACTCTCGTGGAATATACAGAACTTCCCTGTTTGAATCTGCCACTCCAATGATTGCTTCGGAGCAGGCTTCTAATATTGCACAGTGCTGCAAGTTTGTAGATATACATTCTCCAATGATGTATTCAATGGCGTGTAATTATCGAACATTGGAGCCCTAAATCGTGGGCCCTGGTTCTGATCTCTCTTTTTATCCTGACCATTGTTGCCTCTAGGCTAAGTCTGTTTGTTCTGTATATTCAACTGAACTTTTCCGGAACTTTCACCGGACTGCTTAACTGCCACATTACTTTGTATTCCTTCAGTTCTGGGCATCGCATCGTCCAGCTTCCTAGACTGTTTCGCGTCCTCTTGCCGTAAGAATTGAGCGGCTTTGGAGTAAAAACGGTCCAATGATGCGGGTGGTTTCCCAGCTAGCCAATTTCCAAACTTAGAATCGGGATCGATTCCTATGGTTAATGCCATCAAGATTGAGTTATCGTTAGGATTACTAATCTCTACACATGCCGCGTGGAATCTTTCTAAATAACGTCTGAGTGTCTCTCCCTTAGCTTGGGTGACGCTAGATAGGGTATTAACGTCTTTAGGTCTGGCGACATGCATACGGAACTGTTCGAAAAATTTCTTAGCCAGTTGATCGAACGAAGAGATAGATCTAGGTGGCAACCTTGTGAACCACATTGTTGCAATTCCTCCCAAAGAGATGGGGAAACTTTGGCATTTTACTGCATCATCATCCCTTGCGGCGCTCATTGACCACTCATACTTCAAAATATGTTGATTGGGATCGGAATTTCCTTCGTACATAGGGAGAGTTGGCATTCTGAATCGCCGAGGAGGTTCAGCGTATAATATTTCGTCTGTGAAAGGAGTATGACTACGGGAGATTCCCCAGTCGTCATTGGTAAGCCCTTGGCTTTCGCGAATCATCTGACGTATCATGGTTGAAATATCGGGCATAGCCACATTCTGTGCATGCTGAGCTAAGGTGTGGTCGGGTTCCACAATGCGAGTTTGGACCGGACGCTGTCGACGGCCTATGTCTCGCCACCTTGGCTCCACATCTTCTGGGACGTATGGTTCAGGAGTACGCCCACGTTGTTGATTATTCGGATCTGACAGATTCCGGGTATCAACCCTTGTTTCTACCATGGCGGTCGTAGTGTGATTGTCTGTGGTATGCTATGGAACAGCACCTCCTCGTGACGAGGGCCCGGCCTGGAAGCTAGTTGACGATCCGACCCTCAATTGTCCTACAGTCAAGGCAGGTTAATGTCTGGTAGCTTGTGTATGACTTGCGTCCAATCGGGGATGTGTAGATCTGCCGTGATAGTCAGATGAAGCAGAACTTTCAGTGGACGAGTGGGAAGCATCATCCCTCCTGGTCCTCCTACGCCATCGGCGGTTTAATTGATTGGTCAATTCAATATTAGCACGCAACTGTTCGGCTAGCTGTTGCCGACTTTGAGTCAATTCCTGGAGCAATACATGGAACTCTTGTCTGGTTACTGGCCTAGACGGATCTGAGTGAGCAGTGTTGTCTTGATTGGATTGTAGCTGCTGTGTAGGATTCTGTCTATCCCGACCTTCTTGATTAGCAGCAGTAGAGGTAGTTCTTGTACTAACCATCTTAAGTAGTGGGTTCCTTTCCTAGATTTTATGCAAATCTGAATAGAATGGAAGGATTTTGGATTAGAGATCTGGATCTTCCTCTTGGATTTATTCAATCCGGCATCGATGGTAGATCCAAGGAGCAGGAGAAAAAGCTAGTTTTTCTCAGTGAAAGCACCAAAGTGTTTGTACCAAAAATGGGCACAACACTCTTTGGAAGTTTTCGAAGAGATAAAAGTGAAGAAAGAAAATTAAAACTGAGGATTATCTAACAAAAACCCCAAATAACAGAAAGTAAATTGCACAAAAGACAGCGATTTAGAGTGGTTCGACGCTTTGCCTACGTCCACTATGAAAGTTGATGATTTTATTGCTCGATACTTGAAGATTACAATTTCTTATAATGTAGTACAACTGATTTTCTAAGCTAAGTCTGAAAATAAGGCAGCGGTGGTGATTTGGAGTAAATCTGGCAGAGTCTGGGCGCCCTTTAGCTCTTAAAATTGTCTGACCCCTTTTCTGAATGACCAGGGGGTCTATTTATAGGTGTAGGAGGCTGATATTTCGCCTAAATTTTGGGAGACCAGTTCTGGCACGTGAGGGGGCCCACATGCCCGCTTCCAGGAAATCCGGGCCCACTTTGGGATCGATTCGAAATCCATTCGAATCGATCAAGGAATTGTCCAATCGAGCCGAAATTTGGTGTGGACATTCTTCAACATGTGCTCAAGCTTCTGTGAAAATTTCATAGCATTTGGACTTAGGGATCTCAAGATACGGTCGATTCGAATTGGTGTTCTTCGCCAGACTGTTTCGCTCGAATCGATTCGTTCAAATCGATTGTTTCAAATCGATGGTGCTGCGCGCCTCTCTGATGACGTAGAGCGCAACCTTCGTGTCGATCCACTTTTCTCGCCGAGTGGATCGAGTCGTTCCATGGACTTCGCTGCTTTGACTTGATGCATTCGAGGCAAGGCACCTTGATGGATTCGAGCATACCACTTATGCTTGGAGTCGAGATAGAGCTTTGTTCGTATCGATCATGATGGGATCCAGTTAATCGATACGAACTGGTGGGGTCCGGATGGATTCGAAGAGTAGTGGCTTTTTGGACTCAAATGATCTCAAGCTGGATGGATACGAAACAGATGGAAGCGGAGCTATCTCCCTTCTGATCGATTCGAATGCTATGGTTTCGTACAAGGCAACTCGATGGATTCGAACTAGCGATGTCTTTGATGGATTCGAACATAAGCCCTGCCGATGGATACGAAGGAGATGACATTGATGGATACGAAATTGTGGTCTTCCCCTTCATCTTGCATTGATGATATCTTGAGCGTGCGAACTCGGATTGACTTGAAACTTGGAATGTTGCTTCTCCTGACCTTGCTTGACGTGTCTTATCAATTGCAGCTCGATCCGGACTTGGGTAAAATTTAGTGATATATGTGGTTAGCCTGTGTGTAACCGATCTCCAAGACGAACTGTCACTGGTTTCTAGTCAAGTTCTTGGTGTCACGGCCTTGCCAAAAGGCGGGATAACATTTGCCCCCCAAAGTACGTCTTGTGTAAACATGACGTGCTTTGAAAAGCTGCAGATTCATGTTAGACAGCTATTGCATGTTTCGTTGAAAGCCGTATTCTGTATTACCGTAACTGACTGTCGTTCAGTAGTGATTAACTATTTGTCGCTGCAGTCGTTATTGGATGAATGTTCCAACGAATTTTTGTTAACTTTCTTGTATTGCATTTCGTATCGATCCTCTCCTGAATCGATGTGAAATTTTAGTTGTAACAATGTCCGTCAGTTGTTTTAGGTAGTTCCTTCGTATCAATCCTCTCCTGAACCAATATAGAAGGTCGAAGGACCAACATCGTACTGGTGAATTAGTGGATACGAAACGCTTGTCCATATCGATATGCAGTGGGTGGAGTCGAACAAAAGCTTCGAATCGATGGAACTCATTGGTGATGGATTCGAAAGCATCGTTCGACTCGATGCAATGATGGACCCTGATTCGTATCGATGACAATCGATGGATACGAAGCGATCGTTCGTATCGATAGGCCGTGCATCGTTGTGGGTCGATGAACACCTCGAACTGGTGGAGTCGAATGCTCTTTAGGTCTTTCTGACACCATGCTTCGAATCATTTTGATGGATTCGAAGGATTGGATTCGAAGTGTAAATGCATGTTGGGGTTCGAATCAATTTCAGCGCTCTAGCTTACAGTTTCGAACTCGTTGCTTCGAATCGTTCCGATGTCTTTACCTGTTTCTACCGGTTTTACTCACCGGGATACGAATCGCCATATAATCCTTATAAATACTATGGCTTCGTTCACTTTTTACTTTTTACTTTTTATCTCTGTCTTCCTGTGTCTTCGAATCCATCTCGATCCTTCAAGAAACAGGTTGAACTACTCTCCTTCCTTTGAACCGAGGCGATATTCTACTTCTTTCGAATCGATTTATACATTCAGGTAGACGAAATTTTATGGATTCGAAGATTCAAGAACAAACCTTTCCATCGTGTTTAGTTCGTCTCGATCTTGGCTTGCTGGAGAAGAAACACGAATGAATCCTTCGTATCGATCCATTGCGATCGATTCGAACATCCTGCCTATGCGATCGATACGAACTTCAAGTCTTCTATCTGTCTTTTGCTGTTGGGGATCGATTCGATGCCTCTATTGACGATGGATTCAAAGCTTGAATCGTTGATCGATACGAAGGGTTCCGGTTTCCATCGATTCGAATCGTATCGATCAGAGTCGATTCGAAGTACCGTCTCTTCGGCTGATTCGAACAACTGAAATCTGGCCCAGCTCGATTCGTAGCATCGTCTTTTCGATTGATTTGAACACTAGAAATCTGGCCCAGATCGATTCGAAGCGTCGTCTCTTTGATCGATTCGAACACTTATAATCCGACTCAGATTGATTCGAAGTAATTTCTATGGATACACAACTTTCACATATTTAGCAGCATGATTCCGACGAGCTTCATTTCTGCATATTTGGACTGAACTTTTGTTGTGCATACTTGACTGCCTTTTGAAGCTCGTCGATGGAACTATAACTTTACACCGTGATAACAGACTTTAACTTGAATCAATCGCCAACATTGGGATGGTTCGGCGATGACGGTCAGCGACGACGGTCATCCCGACTGGATCTCTATTGCCTTTGCTGTTTGCAAGTTCTTTCTAACTCTGTAGAATTTTTTCCAAGTATTAGCTACACTTCACTGCACAACACTTCACACCGTGGGATGCACGGGTTTATTGTTTGTTTAACACTGATTTCTGATAAGTAGTCAGTTATGGAATCTTCGAGCTCTCAACAGCAGGAGATTCAGAGTTCTCCTCCTCCGGTCTTAGTAATTCCAGATATCCCAGCGGAGGTAGTAGATCCAGCTCCTGACGAGCTGCAAGAGGCTATATTTATTGAGGACCCGGTAGACTCCGTTCAGTCCAATATCTCCGAAAACTTATTGGGCAGGGTATGCACGAGACATAATATCTCTTTAGACGATGTGTTATTGTCGAGTTCCAGCGACAGACCTCACTGTCCGCCCAAAGGGTATACCGCCTTTGATCGACATGCTTGTGCGGCCGGAACACTCCCTCCATTCAACCAATACATTAGGGAGATGCTATCATTTCTTGGAATCGCTCCTTCTCAATTACACCCCAACGGGCACGCGCTACTGAACAGTGCGTTTGTTGTATTTATGGACCACCTCTTCCGTCCTCTAAGGCCGACGGAAATCAGATATCTATTTAACTTTAAGAGCAGGGGCGATAGTCCGTCTTTTACATTTTTGGAGGCAGTGAGAAATTTCCAAGTTATTACTGGAGCCTGGACCAGACTCAGTTACTTTAAGAATGAATGGTTTTATGTCCGGTGTCCTCCTGGTTTTGCTAGGCGATGGTTGTCTAGACATAAGTGTCGTAACCTGTTGCCGATTTCTTTGACGAATAGCCTTTTGGAATTGGTATTGACATCCTGTTTTTCTTATAGCCATTATCTCCAGACCCGACGGCGGGTATTACAAGGGCATAGTTCAGAGCCTTCAAGGGATCCCGAGCGACTTGAGACACATCGACTTGGTGTTGACTGACTATAACTTAAGAGCTCTCGGCTTGATTGAAATGAAGCAGAGCATAGTCATCGAAGGGATGCTGAAGCCCGTTTCAAAGAAGAAGAACAAGAAGAAGAAAAAGAAGAAAATGGCGAAGAAGACGCATGGGGTTATGATTACCGAAGCGAGCGATGAAGAAAGAACTCACACAGACGTAGAGCCGATGGCGGATCTTTCGGGAAATTTTGAAGAGTTGGGAGAAAGACGGAAAAGCAAGACCGCCGTTTCTAAAAAAACTTAAATCTAAGGGGTGGAAGTCTGTAGATGTGTCTCCTCCCACTTCCGGAGTTATGATTTCCGAGGCCGCCCCTTCTCAATCGAGAGATACTTTCAAAGGGCTTGACGATATTCCCATCCCGGATTATATATCGATTCCTCACAATTCCGGGTTGGAGGAATTTCAAGATGTTTTAAATATGAGCGAGCCCTTTCCTTTGAGTGCGGTCAACACTCCCGGTTGGTCTGGGGGTTTACACATTTACACACACTTCCACAGCACTACATGATTTCCGCATATTGAACGTTACTTTTGTAGGATTCTAAACTGTAGTTTCTTCTTATCGCAGGTGAGATGTCAGGCCGTGGATCCACTTTGGATAGGCTTCGTAATGTACGCCGATCTTCCTCATACTATGAGTCCCGCTGGAGGGAATCGGATAGGGATCAGCAACGAGGCTATACCAATCAGGATCGCTATGATAGAGATCGAGATTATTGGCGTAGCCACTCTGGTCAAGATCGTACTGATAGAGATAGGAGCTATCAGTACTGACCGCGATCTCGTTCTCCTCCGCCTCCTAGGGTCCCTATAGATCCTCCTGAGTCTTTGCATCAACAACAACCTTCTCTATCTTCCAAGCTCGAAACTCAGTGGCAAAGGGTTGAACCGCCGGCAGCTGCCATTGTTGAACAGGCCCCGGCTGAATTGACAAGTGAAGGAGCCATCCAGCTTGCTCAAATGAAAAAGGACTTTCCAGAAATCTGTCTGGATGCATATGTCTTCCCTCCCCATCTCAAGAGGATTCCTCCGGATGCCAAAAATATTGCGCATAGCTATATCCACGACTTTTATGCTCAATACAAGGAGTGGTACAAAGCAGCCGTGAAAGCTTCGAAGGTAGCTTTTGACCGGGCAAAGGTTATTACGGAGCGTGATGCTGAGATTGTCAAGAAAGATCGCATCATCCAGGTTCTTCAATCTGAGATGGAGTCGTGTCGAAACTCTGAGCTCCAAGCGCTTAAAAAGCATGATTATGCTGTGGCGAAGATGGCGAGGATGCAGCAGGCACATTGTGCCTTGGTTGAAGGGATGGGCCACCGTTATACCACTGTCGTAGCCGAGCGAGACATAGCCGTTAAAGAGCTGAATGAGCTCAAGGCCAAATTTGCTGAGGTGGTGAAAGAAAAAGACGATGCTAATACCACCGCTCAGGTGGCATGCGACCAAGCTGTGTCACTTCGAGCCGAACTTGTCGCGGCGGTGGCCAAGACCAAGTCTGTGGAGGCAAAAATCCAGGAAAAGATTATGGCGGAGCAGTCCAGGATGGACGCTGATTTCGATGATCTCCTGGTCACATACAACGCCAACGTGCTGGAGCACAGAAATTTATCGTGGCTGGGAGATGACTCTATGATTCTGTACAACGCCTGGACTAGGTTGGTGGAGGAGAAGAAAGCAGCGCATCCGGATGAAACGCTGGATGATTTCGAGCTTGAGATGCGCTTGCTTACTGAGGAAGAGAGGAAAGTTCTCCACGAGGCGGTGATTTCCGTGGCGAAAGAGAGGCTTGGTGCTCAACAGATAGAGACAGGTGAGGGCTCGGGGATTGAGCATCACGAAACAAGTGTTGGAGCTGTAATTCCGACATTGCCTGAAACCATTGGTGCGGTCGATCCCCAGTCCGTCCCCGCTTATAATCCTGACCAGCCGCAATTGTCTTCCGCTGATGCTCCTGCCTCTGTATCTACCCATACTTCAGGCCAGGCTAAGGAATGTACTTAAACGCCTCTTCGTATACACTTAGTGTGGTGAATCTGAATCAATACTCTTAGCTAACAATCTTCGTTTTTTCACATTTCATTGACTGAAGCCGTTATCTCTGCGCCTCCTGCATCTCAAGCCTCTTATCAAGCGCATGGGGCTATCGTCACCGAAGCTATTATGACATCTACCATGGTCGGCGAAGAAGGGGAAGCGAGCATGTTATCTTTCGATGCTCAGATGATTGAGGAACTCCTCAGTCAACCCAAACGATCCCTTCGTCGATCCATCCTTTGCTATGAGTGGGACCACTTCGGCTGTTAGTTCTTTTATGCCAGTCACTAGCATATCCAGCGCGGCCCATGCACTTCGTGAAGATGAAATTTTGGCTGAGATCGATGCTGAGATGGCGGAAGTGACTGCCGGCATGAATCCGTCTGGCCCTGCCCCACTAATGATGATATCGCCGGGCGGCACTGTGGTCATTGCGAGTGCTCCTGTCCCATTTCCTGTTACAGCCCCTATGCCTCCAGTTCAACCCTCCAAGAGAATCTCCGTCGCCTCAAGCTCCGAGGAAGATGTTGACATTATATCGCCATCGGAGGATAAACCGGAGAAGAGTAAGAGAGTGAGGAGGAAGTCGGGTAGCGGATCCAGTGGGACTACTTCGAAGCAGAAGTTAAGGAAGAAGAAAAATTGAACTCCTTCTTTAGTTTGCTGTAGTGTTTTGTTTTGTCTTTTGGTTTTTTCTATAGCCGTGTATAGATGTGGACTCGGCTCCCACTAGTAGGAATTTTTTGAACCATCTTGTAATCGGATTCTTTTTGTTGATAATGGAAATGAAAGTATATTCTCTTTCGCCTTCAATTCGATATTTGTTTTGGTTCTGCCCCCAGTCTTGGGGATTGATATGGGGTTGATGTATGTTTATACTCCGTCTCGCACTCTGGGAGTACGGAGTTAAGTAATGTTTATACTCCGTCTCGCACTCTGGGAGTACGGAGTTAAGTAATGTTTATACTCTGTCTCGCACTTTGGGAGTACGGAGTTAAGTAATGTTTATACTCCGTTTCGCACTCTGGGAGTACGGAGTTAAGTGAATGTTTATACTCCGTCTCGCACTCTGGGAGTACGGAGTTTAGTTAATGTTTATACTCCATCTCGCACTCTGGGAGTACGGAGTTTAGTTAATGTTTATACTCCGTCTCGCACTCTGGGAGTACTGAGTTAAGTGAAGGATCGTCGTGTATCAACCCATTCTTAGCCTGACGTGATGGCTTGCCCCCGAGCTTGGGTTTCATTTAGCGAGTGGCCGATCGTATCATGGCCACTCCCTACTTGAATTAATTCCACTGCGTGATGGAATTTAGCTCACCGTGCATCGTGATGTTGTACATTGTATTTAATGAATCATAACTCTGGCTCGAAGAGATGGCATTTTATTGCTGAAATAAGAAAGTATGGCAAAGTCAGTTGCCTTATTACAAATTCTAATTTCGAAATGCAAAAGTAAATTGCTAAAATGGAAAAATGCAATAAAGTAAATAAAGCCTGTCATATATAGTAGCAACGGAGACTCTCGCTGTTCCAAGCCCTTGGCAAATCAAGACCGTCAACGGTCGATAGTTTGAATGTGCCATCTCTGAGTCTTTGTGTAATTACGTATGGTCCTTCCCAATTTGGTTTCATGTGTGAAGGAACCGGATAGATTCTCTTGAGAATGAGATCGCCGAGTTCAAAAGTTCGAGGTCGAACTTTGGCATTGTACAATCGGGCGACTCGACTCCGATATGCAGCAGCTCTCAAATCTGCCTCTTCACGCTTCTCATCTAGTAGATCCAAAGATTCAGCAAGCAATATAGCATTTGTTTTCGGATCATAATAAGTCACGCGATGGGAAAACACTTCCGTTTCGACTGGAATAACGGCTTCCGAGCCATAAGATAAGGAATATGGGGTGTGCCCGGTTGCGGTCTTGTGAGTTGTTCGATAGGCCCATAATGCCATAGGAAGTTCATCAACCCATTTGCCCCCAGCCTTTTCCAGTCGTTTCTTTAGGATGGATTTTATAACTTTATTGACAGCTTCGACCTGACCATTTGCCTGAGGATATGCAACCGCCGAGAATTTTTTATGGATATGAAACCATTGACAGGAATTCTTGAATTCTGCACTGTCAAATTGGGCCCCATTATCGGTGATGATGGTATGCGGGAGTCCAAATCGACATATGATGTTGCGAACTACGAAATTTATTACTTTCTTCGTCGTACTTGTTGCGAGAGCTTCGGCTTCAGCCCACTTTGTAAAGTAGTCAACGGCGACGATGGCGTACTTCGCACCACCTTTTGCCAGAGGTAGAGCACCGATGATATCGATGCTCCACATAGCGAATGGCCAGGGGCTGACCATTTGAGTTATCTCGGTAGGTGGGGCTGTTGGAATTCAGGCGTGTTTCTAGCACCAATCGCACTTTCTGGCATAGTTTGCTGCATCTCTGTTCACTGTCGGCCAGTAGTATCCGTATCGGAGTATTTTCTTAGCAAGAGCTTGTCCACCGGTGTGATCGCCACATTCTCCTTCGTGTACGTCATGTAACACTCGTTTGATTTCATCGTGCGCGATACACCGGAGGAGAGGAACAGAATAACCTCTTCTATACATGACTCCGTTCTGAATGACAAACCGTGAAGCTTTTCGTAGAATTCGTCTCTTCTCATTTCTGTGCTCAGGCAATGTCCCATTCTCAATGTAATTTCGATACGGAGTCATCCACGACTCTCTATTGGGAGCGGTTTCAAACCCAAAATTCATCTCTATTTGATCGATGCTTGGGGAGGACAAAGTTTCGACGGGGACAAGCCCCATTTGCTGTGCTTCACCTGTGCTGGCTAACTTCGCCAATGAATCGGCTCTTTAGTTGTGTTCTCGAGGTATATAATAAATGGCATAGTAATCAAACTGATTCAGCACTTCCTGAACTCGAGCCAAGTAAGCAGCCAACCTTCGATCTCTCGCTTGATACTCTCCCCGTACTTGGCACACAACTAATTGTGAATCACAATAAATTTCCACAGCAATAATTCTCAAATCTCTGGCCAATTTCAACCCAGTTAAGAGGGCTTCATATTCAGCTTCATTATTGGTTGCATGAAAATTGAATCTCAAAGCATAACATATAGATCGGCCTTCGGGAGTTTCAAGTACAACACCAGCGCCCGAACACCGGTCGTTTGATGCACCATCAGTATATAGCTTCCAGATATATTCGGGGGATTCACTGGTTTCGGGCAAGTCTTCTGGAACGGTAAATTCAGCTATAAAATCGACTAGGACTTGTCCTTGAATGGCTCGTCTTGGAGAGTAAGTAATATCAAACTGGCTCAATTCGATGTTCCACTTGAGTAACCTACCAGACGTCTCAGGCCGCGTGAGGACCTGTCGTAACGGCTGATCGGTATACACAGTAAGAGGATGAGCTTAGAAATAAGGGCGAAGTTTTCTTGAGGCAATGACCAGGCAATAAGCCAATTTCTCCAGCCTTGGGTAATTTCTTTCAGCTCTCGTTAGCCGTTTACTAACATAGTAGATCGGTTTCTGCACTTGGTCTTCTTCCCGAACCAAAGCAGCGCTGATTGCATGTTCTGATACTGCCAGATAAAGATATAATTGTTCGTGATCGACCGGCTTTGACAAGATCGATGGTGTCGAAAGATGTTAAACCAGCGATCGGAATGCACCTTCGCACTCCATGGTCCATTCAAAGTTTCGCTTTCCTTTCCGGATCAAGTCAAAGAAAGGAATGCATTTATCAGTGGATTTTGAAATGAACCTGCTTAGTGCTGCTACCTTCCCGTTGAGACTCTGGACTTGTTTTATGGTTCTTGGAGTTTGTAAGTTCTTTATTGCCCAGATCTTTTCGGGGTTTGCTTCTATCCCTCGAGCGTTAACGATGAACCCAAGGAACTTTCCGGAGGCGACACCGAAGTGACACTTTAATGGATTGAGCTTCATTCCATATTCTCGAAGGATGCAGAACATTGAATCTAAATCTCTGACGTGATCTATAGAGAATTGGGACTTCACTAGCATGTCGTCCACATAGACCTCCATGGTCTTCCCGATCTGGTTGGCGAACATTCGGTTGACCAAGCGTTGATATGTTGCTCCGGCATTTTTTAAGCCAAAAGGCATGACTCTGTAGCAGTAGAGTCCCAGATCGGTCACGAAACTGGTATGTTCTTGATCAGGCAAATGCATAGGTACTTGATTGTAGCCAGAATAAGCATCCATGAAAGATAATAATTCGTGTCCAGCCGTGGAGTCTACGAGCTGGTCAATTCAGGGAAGTGGAAAACTATCCTTTGAACAAGCCTTGTTTAAGTCAGAATAGTCGACGCAAGTTCTCCATTTCCCGTTCGGTTTTCGAACCAATACTGGATTTGACACCCATTCTGGATACAAAGCATCTCGGATGAACCCATTTGATTGTAACTTATCAACCTCCTCTTTAAGGGCGGAAGATCTCTCTGGATCCATACCGCGCCTTTTTTGTTTGACCGGGACATACTGTGGATCAATATTCAGGGAGTGACTTGCGATGTCCGGTGAGATCCCGCACATATCAGAGTGTGTCCAGGCGAAAACGTCGAGATTCGCCCGGAGAAAATCAACCAATTCCTGTTGTGTCTGTATTCCCAGTTGAGATCCAACTTTTAGTACCTTCGAATCATCATCCTCACTAACTGGGACGTCCACAGTCAGTTCGGCCGGGGAAGCTTGATTCTCTTTAGATTCGTTTTTATCTTCGCTGTCTCTAGGGTCAAGATCTTTACGGAATTGGTCGTGGTGCCCAGGCCGAAGCCAGGCACTAATTGTCAATCATCAGCAAAACGAACGCAGAGAGATTCCTCTACGCCCTTTCCTTTCTCCTTTCTCTGCGCCTCGCGCAGTTCAGCAACATAACAAGCTCTTCCGGCTGCCTGATCTCCTTGAATGACTCCAATTCCGTGATCAGTAGGGAATTTCATAGTTAAACACCATGGGGCAATGGCTACCCTGAACTCAGCAAGGGCCGGTCGGCCCAAAAACGCATTGTAAGGTGAATCAATATCTAACACGACAAACTGCAAAATCCGGACTCTCCGGCGTTCTCCAACTCCCAACTCCACTGGCAGTTCCACCACTCCAGTGGGTATTGTAGCACTTCCATTGAAGCCGTGGACTCGAGATTGGCAAGGTTTCAAGTCCTTTGCTTCCATTTTCATTAAGTCATAGGCTCGTTTAAGTAAGATGTTTACAGAGCTCCCACTGTCAACCATGATCCTCTTCATCCAAGCAGGACCAACCTGGGAAGATATGACCAGTGGGTCGATTGTTGGGGCTTCGATCTTATCAGCATCTTTGCTTCTGAATATGATATCATCAGACATTGTTTTTTGTTGTTTAGCCGGAGTTCCATCCTCACAATTACTGCAACATTCAAAGCTCGCATGCCTGATAGAGCTAGCATACGACTCCATTTCCCTCCAGCTTCTGTCTGCTGGATGGGGACCACCACTTATTGTATTGATAACTAGCCTTCCGCCCGTACGAGCGGGTTCCTCTTGTCTTTCCTGATTTTGTGCACGGTTCTGATTTGACGGGCCCGCACCACCAATCTGCGGCGCTCGCACAAACTGATCTAACTTTCTCTCCCTGATCAACTTCTCGATGAGGTCTTGCAAATGTCGACACTCATTGGTATTGTGGCCATAACTCTCGTGGAATCTACAGAACTTCCCTGTTTGAATCTGCCTCTCCGATGATTGCTTCGGAGCAGGCTTCTTATATTGCACAGTGCTGCAAGTTTGTAGATATACATTCTCCAATGATGTATTCAATGGCGTGTAATTATCGAACATTGGAGCCCTACGTCGTGGGCCCCGGTTCTGTTCTCTCTTTTTATCCTGACCATTGTTGCCTCTAGGCTGAGTCTGTTTGTTCTGTATATTCAACCGAACTTTTCCGGAACTTTCACCGGACTGCTCAACTGCCACATTACATATTCCTTCAGTTCTGGGCATCGCATCGTCCTGCTTCCTAGACTGTTTCGCGTCCTCTTGCCGTAAGAATTGAGCGGCTTTGGAGTAGAAATGGTCCAACGATGCGGGTGGTTTCCCAGCTAGCCAATTTCCAAACTCAGAATCGGGATCGATTCTTTTGGTTAATGCCATCAAGATTGAGTTATCGTTAGGATTACTAATCTCTACACATGCCGCGTGGAATCTTTCTAAATAACGTATGAGTGTCTCTCTCTTAGCTTGGGTGACTCTAGATAGGGTATTAACGTCTTTAGGTCTGGCGACATGCATACGGAACTGTTCGAAAAATTTCTTAGCCAGTTGATCGAACGAAGAGATAGATCTAGGTGGCAACCTTGTGAACCACATTGTTGCAATTCCTCCCAAAGAGATGGGGAAACTTCGGCATTTTACTGCATCATCAGCCCTTGCGGCACTCATTGACCACTCATACTTCAAAATATGTTGATTGGGATCGGAATTTTCTTCGTACATAGGGAGAGTTGGCATTCTGAATCGCCGAGGAGGTTCAGCGTATAATATTTCGTCTGTGAAAGGGGTATGACTACGGGAGATTCCCCAGTCGTCATTGGTAAGCCCTTGGCTTTCGCGAATCATCTGACGTATCATGGTTGAAATATCGGGCATAGCCACATTCTGTGCATGCTGAGCTAAGGTGTGGTCGGGTTCCACAGTGCGAGTTTGGACCGGACGCTGTCGACGGCCTATGTCTCGCCTCCTTGGCTCCACATCTTCTGGGACATATGGTTCAGGAGTACGCCCACGTTGTTGATTATTCGGATCTGACAGATTCCGGGTATCAACCCTTGTTTCTACCGCGGCGGTCGTAGTGTGATTGTCTGTGGTATGCTATGGAACAGCACCTCCTCGTGACGAGGGCCCGGCCTGGAAGCTAGTTGACAGTCCGACCCTCAATTGTCCTACAGTCAAGGCAGGTTGATGTCCGGTAGCTTGTGTATGACTTGCGTCCAATCGGGGACGTGTAGATCTGCCGTGATAGCATTTCAGAAGTGCTGCGGTAGTTCAGATTTCAAAACAATTGTTAAATTTGGTTTCAGCAAAGACTGCAGACCATTATAGCATTTCCAGAGAATGCTATAATAGGCCTGAGTTCAATATTAGCCTATAAGTTCAATTACAGCAACTACAGCATTTCAGAAATGCTGTAATAGTTTTTTTACACAATTTTAGTTCAAAACAGAATCTATAGCATTTCTGAATGCTATTGAAAGTAGATTTCAGGTGTTAGTGTATTTCCAGCAATTAAATAACTTCAATTTAAAACACATAAACATTTTAAAAATCATATTTTAACATTTAAAATATTCATTTACATATCATTTAACATATATCGTTTTCACAATAAATTTCTTATAATTAAATCCAATTTTCAACAATTTACTTAATAAATTTAAGTGTAAAAGTTTCCAATTCTTCACATTTCAACAAATAACTTAACACTTCAAATTTAAATTACCATTTCACAAATTTAACTAAATTTCCAATTTTATTTAATTAACTTAAACCTTTAATTAAAACCAAATTTCACATTTCCAAGTCAAGTTATATTTTAAAAGATCACTTTTAAACATTCATTTATTTAACCACTTAAATTCATAGAAAAATCAATAATACTTTAATAAATCGCTTAAATCCAAATTTAATCAAATTATCATATTTACCATTTTACAAATATAATTAAATTTTCATTTTTATTCATATAACTTAAATATCATTTTTAACCAAAATTCAAAATTCCAAACTTAAGTTATATTTCAATAATCCAATTTAACCATTCATTAATTACATTTTTAACTCATAGAAAAATCATAATTTCTTTATTTTAAAACATTTCAAAATCTATTTAAATCAAATTTCATAAATTTATATTTTTAAAAATACTTAAAAATATCCAAAACACTTTATAAAATAACCACGGGCCTGTATATAATTTTCTAACCTAGGTCAAGTGATACAGATATGTATCATTTCAATCCGCAGTTTAAAGAGAAAAATCCGGGTTCTATCATTTCAAACCCGCAATCCCAAGTTAAGATAAATTAAATAAAACCATTCAGGCCTATCATTTCAGCCCATAACGATTTTTCCCTATTCTAAAGTCCGTTCGGGTATGTATCATTTCAACCCATAGTGATTCTAGTCTACAGGGAACTTGCAATGATGATAACTGATATAAATAACATAATAACATTAAATAGCAGTAACATATGGTATAACAGGTGTATAAACATCATATGATCATAACATAGTCAAGTATTGTAACGACTCGGGTTTTGCCCGCTCGAAAATCGACATCCGTACTTCACATTGTACTAGAATGTCGCAGAATCGACCGTTCAAATCCGATTCGCCGGAGCTATAACACAATTAAGTAAATAACACAGCGGAAGAAAAGAATAATACATTGATATACAATATCTGATACAACAGAGTGATACAATGAATATCAATATACATCAGAGATATGATACAAGAAATAGCAGCGGAAAAGAAAAGATAACAACAGCAGCGGAACAATATCAATAGGAGTGATAACTCCAAAATGATCTTCAGACAAGAATGAATCCACAACTCCAAGATAAGCAACTCCGATGAATGAACTAGCTCCAGATAATCTACTAAACCTGAATATCTGAGAAACCCAACTCTAGATTGCTCGTGTGGAAAATTATGAGCACCCAGAGTTTAGGAAGGGAACAATAAACTCCGGATCAGTCATGGGACTGGTGTGAGCAACAAAAACAGTTTATCTTTAAACAACAACAAAGGATTTTAACATTGAAATCCGCAATGCTTTTGAAAAATGAAACTACCATAAGACCTCCCGCCACACACACAATGCAAACGCAAAATTGGAGGAGATTTCTTCTTATGATAGTCAAAGATGCTTACTACGCAAAATCAAATCATTGGATATTATTATTAGTGCATAGTGTAGAAAACATTTCGAAAGTATAATATTAATCTTAGCCAGCATAGGCATTCCGCACTTATGCCTACTATAGCTACTATGTTCAATAGCAGGTTACCGCCACATTCCATAGCAGGTAATACAACTAAAACCGTACACGTCACGTATTGTTTCTTTGGATTTCCAACAAATGGTCAGGCTAAGGAACTTCCTATCCACGATGGGTACGTCCCTGGAATAGACGACCCGAGAACCTAACCGGATCTCTGCCAACACAAGGCCGGGTTACCTCTGCAAAAATAGGTAACTACTGACACGCGTATGCCATCCCCCGATCGTAACCGATCTTCCCGAGGATCCCCGATTTCCAACAACCACAAAGTAATAATGCAGCAACCACATAGGTTAAGTATCTGGGCTCCATACCATGATACCACCTCTATCCAGAAGGAATGACATACACTAAGGGGTGCTACTCCCTAGAACCTTGCTGTATCCTTCCTGTTTTGACCATTTCCGGGGTGTGAGGCTCGACGAAGTCTCGTCCACAAAGCTACGCTTTGTCACAAAGCCATGCTTCCGGTCAAACAAATGATCAAAGAAATGATCACAAAGATATAAGATCAAACAAATGATCATATCACAAATGATCAAACCATAATCATCACACAGCAACACTCAGCATGCCACATTACCAAATTGGGATATATCGTTGATAAATTTCAACTACATAACCTCTGAGCTCGTACGTCTCAGAGAAGGGTGTTAAGCTAAGAGAATAAATTCTCCGCCACCAACAGAAATGTATTTGAAAGAAATCGGCTTTATATCTCAAAGTGTAATGTCAGACATGTATCCATACAAGTCTGTTCCGGGTTCGAACAGAACCGAAGGCACTTCTCACGAAGCCCTTGCAAATCCGGATAATTTCCAATCACGTCCGGACTTCCCGTCACTAAGGATGATAAAACCTCTATATCGGGGATCAGCCGATGCAGAGTAACTCGACGGTAATCCTTCCGTTTTCAAAAATATCCGGTCTTCAATACCGGTCTTCAAATGCGATCCATATACGACGTATCACATATTCGGAATGGGTTATACGACCCAAAGGTCCTTTCCCGGCTAACCCGAATAGTGAGCGCAATTTAAAATCATATGGATATGGGATTTCAATTAAGTCACAACTTATTAATTCAACTTTTCTTTCTTTTCAAATGGTTTATCAAATCACCATTTTCAAATCTTTAAACAAAAAGATTCATTTTAAACAACCTCCAATGGTTTAAACAATTTCCACATTTAAATCTTTTAAATAAAAGATTCATTCACAGATTTTCTAAATCAATTTCCATTTCAGTTTAACTCGTTAAATCTTTAAATCAAAGATTTAACTTATAGCTTTCAAAACAATTCCATTTCAAATGGTTTAAACAAATCATCATTCTAAATCTGTTAAAATAAACCGATTTAATTCATAGCTTTCCAAAAAGAATTCATTTATAACTTGGAAAAACCATTTTTCAATTCGTACTTGAAATTCCTTTAATTAAACTGGAATTTCATTTCTTATCTGAAAGCTTTTATTCTTTTAAAACAACAGTTTTTATTTCGGAAAATCTGATTCATCCATACGAGTTGAAATCCTTTGGTTAAGTTCAAATTCTCAAAATTACATTTTTTAAATTCAGATAAACACATTTATAATATTTTCAATCCCTAGTTTCAAATCATAGGATTCAATTCCAAACTTGAATTCAAATTTAAATCAAATTATTTAAATTTTCAAAACTCGATTAAGTTGTTCAAAATAACTTTTATCTTTGACATTCTATTTCAAAAGCTTTTCATATAAAACCCCAAATTTCCAATTTCAAAATCAATTGAAATTAAAATTTCAATTTCAAAAACATCAGATTTAAATTATCTGTGACTTAACCGATTTCCACGTGAAATCCATATTTTTGTGTGTAAAAGTGTAGTCCATGGGTTTTACACAGTAGTGCAACATCATACAATCATCATATATCAGAATACAGAAACATAGTCGATAAGCGATATAAACTATAACGCTTATCTTTTACTCACAGATCACAGATATATATAAATTTCAGATAAATAAACTACAGTAGAGATTACACGCAAATCAGAATATATCACAAAGCATCATATATCAGGAAATATCAAACAATTCAATCATCCAATCAAATCCAAATATTCATAAGTAAGGTCAGTTAATTATCTGATTTATTCAAATTAGATTAATTACTTATGAATTTCTAATCCTGGTTAATTAATCATTAATTAATTACAAACCAATATAATTAATTATCCTTTAAATCATTTATTAACTAACCAATAATAATTAATTAATTAACCTTAAATTAATTATCCTTAATTAATCACATTGATTAATTAGCCCTTAATTTATTATCTTTCCTTAATCATCTTCATTAATTTATAATTCCTTAATTAATTAACTTAATTAATTAATCCTTAATGACCCATTAATTAACCATTAATTATTTAATTATCTTTAAGATAAATCATTTCTTCTTATTAATGACTTAATTGTCATTTACAAATGCATTTCAAAACATTTTACCTTTGAATTTACTTTTAAATTCCATTTCAATTTAAGATTCAAAATAAATACAAATTTAACTTAACAAAGTTTTAAAAAACAGATTTAAAAACCCTTTTCCAATTTTTAATTCAAATCACTTTTCTAAAATATACTTTAACTTTTTAAAGTTGTTTAGCATACAACTTATTTATTTTAAAACTAGCATCAGATCTATTCTGGATCCAGGCTTTAAAACTTATTTAACTTTGTTTAAAAATTTAAGTTTATCAAAAGAAACAAACAGTGACAGGTCCTTACAAAAAAAAACCTGTAACCAACTATACTCGAGCAAATCCCTAAATCCCCCGAGTACAACCCTACACCCCTTCGAGTAGAACGCTCGAACTACTCGAGTATCACGCAAACTTCCCCTGCTTCTTCCCAGGCACAATACACCCAGGCACCAGAATACACATGCACGTGCACAGTTCTTCCGACCACCTCCGACCCACACCTCACCATCGAGCAAATCGGCGACAACCTCCTCACCAGAATCTGACCATCAAAACTCGGCTAACCACTCGAAATCGAGATCGAGCTTCCAGCTCGAACTGGAACGATTGAACCCATCATCGCAAAGCCTGTCATCGCCTTGAACCCACGATTCCGACCACGATAAACCTCGCCACTCCGGTCATCGACGCGTCTACTCCCTAGCTTCCACTTCCCAAACTCTCGCGCTACTCGATCCCTTGGTGGTGGCGAACGAATCAAATACGTGATCCCCTTAAAAACTAGGTTTAAAAATTCGAAACGATCGCCACTGCCACCACATGCATCTATGGACCACCTCACCATTTTTCCTCGAATCTCCGTTCATCCCTCCCCGTCTCCACGGAACCACGAGAACTCAGTGACCACCGATCGCCAGAAAACGATAAAATCCCATTTCCAGTTCAACTTCGAACCGCACTTAACCCCATCCACTAAAATTTGTAATTTTTGTTTCAAAAATCATGGTTTGGTTAATGTATTCGAATTATAATCCTGAGTTTATAAAATAACATGTTTGAATTTTTGGCTTATAGAAGAAATCTCTCTGTCAATTTTGTTTTCAGATACATTACCAATTATTTCGACTTGAATAAATTATTAAACTTTTGTTTATACTAAAACAAACAATTTTTACTTTAAATCCTAAGTTCAAAAATAATTAGATCAACAGATAGTGATTTGTTTGGACATTTGAGACTTAAAAATTAAGAACAGACATATCACCATATACAGACATGCACACATCATTTTCAACTATTCAGAGCTATATACTTATAAATACATACACAGCAACATTGTTTTTAGAAGATCAAACAACCAAAACATGCTTAAGTTTTTAAGATAAAAGTGTTACTCACCTGTAAAGAAGATGTACAGAGCACATTCTTGCTTTTGAAAACTGAAATCCCTATTGCTTTAAAACTGGGAAATATTTTTTGCTTTTAAAACTTCAAACTTTGAGTTGCTAATGCCCTTGTTAGAAAAGATGCAGGCTTGCTCTTCTTTAAATTTTCTTGTTTTTATTTAAATGAAGGATGCTCCAGTTTTAAATGTGTTTACTGGAAAGGATAAGTCTTTGTAAACGAGAAGAGGTAGATTGATATATAAAAATGTTTACAGGCTATTACTACTGGTACAAGAATTGATCAGAGATTTTTATCTCTTTTGGAGGCTGAAGAAAATTTTAACAATTCGAATTGACTTGTTGAAACTAGCATTTAATGCTAAAGTCCTTTATGTCTCAACCCTTATCTTATTTTAGTACATAGATTTTTTTTTTTTTTTACCTTGTTTATTCTTTTGCCTGCATATCTATTTTACAAACATGATTACTTGCCTGGGTATGCTTCATATCGTATGTACATATATACTATGTTTTATTAGGCAAATTTATGGAGGCTGAAATGCTTAATAAGATTTCGAATTGACTTAAGTTTTGTGCTGAGATGAAAGCATTTTAATGCTAATGTACTATGTGTTTCATGCTTAAATATATTTATATACTATCTTTTCTTTTCTTCTTGCCTACTCTTGCTTTAACTCGGCTGAGATATGATTTTGTTATGGTGGCTAATGGTATTTTACTTTATTCATTTTACTTTGTAAATATATTTTTGTTTGTATTCACACATATTTATTAAAAGACAATGTTTTGAAATCAAATGCATATCTAATGAATTACATAGATATATTTACTTTTAGCTTAAATATTTATTATTAGATTCAATACCAATTGTTTTTATTATAATTCAACTTATTATAATTTCTCATATATATTTATTTTATAATCCATTTACTTGAAATTTAAATTCAAATCAAATATATATATCTATATATTTATTATTTCAAATTTAGTCAGATATGTTCAAATACAGATATATATTCTCATATATACAATAATTTAAATTTTTAAACGATTTATACAAATATACTTGGATATCGGTGAAACTCGCTCCATTTTATCGATTTATTCCACAAATATAAATTCAAAATTAATAAATTATCATTTTAAATTTATATAAAATCCGGGGTCGTTACAAACTTCCCCCCTTAAAAGAATTTCGTCCTCGAAATTACCAAGGAGACAAAAAGATAGATGAAGAATATTTCATCAACTCAAACTGAACATCTATTCTGCATTTGGCTTACCAAATCAGAATATCAAAAATAGATATAAGATCGAATCTATTTAACACTTCACAAGATACTCGGGTTATCCAGATCTACGAAATATGCAGTGACATCGGTTAGTTCGAAGGAATAACTAACCATTCGTAGAATATATTGGGATCCAAAGAATAGACAGATATATGGATACAATTTCAGAATCTTTTAGTTTAGAAATTAAAGCATATCTATCAACCATAGCAATCAAAGCAACCAATACATCCAAACAAACAATTTTGGTCCATCCGGAGTTTATGTTCCATACAAATATATTGAATCCCTTTCTGGATCTACCAGAAATTATCGAAGAATTGAGAAAAGATGACGAACAAAGAGATCGATAGAGAAAGGATTGTTTCCTTGTTGTTACAGAGTATTGACCATTTATAGTCGTATTCCCCTGTCCCCTATCTCGTCCTCTTCTTGCACTCATACTTACTATCAGTGGATAGCAAGAGAATTTACTGAGGCGTACGAACGGATATCTGAGGATACTCATTCTAGAGTTTACTTCACTCTATCTCTAATGAGCTACTTAACGTGTTACACTCCTGAGCTAAAGTTCAACCTTAGCTCTGATACCACATGTAACGGACTACCGTCGGCGGTCACAACCGGTAGGCTTTTCAACCATCCCAGCCCCACCGTGGCTTACACTGGCACCTCGCATTTACTTTTACGACCAGCCTCTCGACTGTCACGGCCTTCGCCTAACCAACCCATCCCTCTCAGGGACATGTAGGGGTAAGAGTCTCCTGTTCGCCACCAAACCACGAAGCGAGAACCCCCTATCATGCTGTAATATAGCAAATGCGATCCATATACGACGTATCACATATTCGGAATGGGTTATACGACCCAAAGGTCCTTTCCCGGCTAACCCGAATAGTGAGCGCAATTTAAAATCATATGGATATGGGATTTCAATTAAGTCACAACTTATTAATTCAACTTTTCTTTCTTTTCAAATGGTTTATCAAATCACCATTTTCAAATCTTTAAACAAAAAGATTCATTTTAAACAACCTCCAATGGTTTAAACAATTTCCACATTTAAATCTTTTAAATAAAAGATTCATTCACAGATTTTCTAAATCAATTTCCATTTCAGTTTAACTCGTTAAATCTTTAAATCAAAGATTTAACTTATAGCTTTCAAAACAATTCCATTTCAAATGGTTTAAACAAATCATCATTCTAAATCTGTTAAAATAAACCGATTTAATTCATAGCTTTCCAAAAAGAATTCATTTATAACTTGGAAAAACCATTTTTCAATTCGTACTTGAAATTCCTTTAATTAAACTGGAATTTCATTTCTTATCTGAAAGCTTTTATTCTTTTAAAACAACAGTTTTTATTTCGGAAAATCTGATTCATCCATACGAGTTGAAATCCTTTGGTTAAGTTCAAATTCTCAAAATTACATTTTTTAAATTCAGATAAACACATTTATAATATTTTCAATCCCTAGTTTCAAATCATAGGATTCAATTCCAAACTTGAATTCAAATTTAAATCAAATTATTTAAATTTTCAAAACTCGATTAAGTTGTTCAAAATAACTTTTATCTTTGACATTCTATTTCAAAAGCTTTTCATATAAAACCCCAAATTTCCAATTTCAAAATCAATTGAAATTAAAATTTCAATTTCAAAAACATCAGATTTAAATTATCTGTGACTTAACCGATTTCCACGTGAAATCTATATTTGTGTGTGTAAAAGTGTAGTCCAGGGGTTTTACACAGTAGTGCAACATCATACAATCATCATATATCAGAATACAGAAACATAGTCGATAAGCGATATAAACTATAACGCTTATCTTTTACTCACAGATCACAGATATATATAAATTTCAGATAAATAAACTACAGTAGAGATTACACGCAAATCAGAATATATCACAAAGCATCATATATCAGGAAATATCAAACAATTCAATCATCCAATCAAATCCAAATATTCATAAGTAAGGTCAGTTAATTATCTGATTTATTCAAATTAGATTAATTACTTATGAATTTCTAATCCGGGTTAATTAATCATTAATTAATTACAAACCAATATAATTAATTATCCTTTAAATCATTTATTAACTAACCATTAATAATTAATTAATTAACCTTAAATTAATTATCCTTAATTAATCACATTGATTAATTAGCCCTTAATTTATTATCTTTCCTTAATCATCTTCATTAATTTATAATTCCTTAATTAATTAACTTAATTAATTAATCCTTAATGACCCATTAATTAACCATTAATTATTTAATTATCTTTAAGATAAATCATTTCTTCTTATTAATGACTTAATTGTCATTTACAAATGCATTTCAAAACATTTTACCTTTGAATTTACTTTTAAATTCCATTTCAATTTAAGATTCAAAATAAATACAAATTTAACTTAACAAAGTTTTAAAAAATAGATTTAAAAACCCTTTTCCAATTTTTAATTCAAATCACTTTTCTAAAATATACTTTAACTTTTTAAAGTTGTTTAGCATACAACTTATTTATTTTAAAACTAGCATCAGATCTATTCTGGATCCAGGCTTTAAAACTTATTTAACTTTGTTTAAAAATTTAAGTTTATCAAAAGAAACAAACAGTGGCAGGTCCTTACAAAAAAAAACCTGTAACCAACTATACTCGAGCAAATCCCTAAATCCCCCGAGTACAACCCTACACCCCTTCGAGTAGAACGCTCGAACTACTCGAGTATCATGCAAACTTCCCCTGCTTCTTCCCAGGCACAATACACCCAGGCACCAGAATACACGTGCACGTGCACAGTTCTTCCGACCACCTCCGACCCACACCTCACCATCGAGCAAATCGGCGACAACCTCCTCACCAGAATCTGACCATCAAAACTCGGCTAACCACTCGAAATCGAGATCGAGCTTCCAGCTCGAACTGGAACGATTGAACCCATCATCGCAAAGCCTGTCATCGCCTTGAACCCACGATTCCGACCACGATAAACCTCGCCACTCCGGTCATCGACGCGTCTACTCCCTAGCTTCCACTTCCCAAACTCTCGCGCTACTCGATCCCTTGGTGGTGGCGAACGAATCAAATACGTGATCCCCTTAAAAACTAGGTTTAAAAATTCGAAACGATCGCCACTGCCACCACATGCATCTATGGACCACCTCACCATTTTTCCTCGAATCTCCGTTCATCCCTCCCCGTCTCCACGGAACCACGAGAACTCAGTGACCACCGATCGCCAGAAAACGATAAAATCCCATTTCCAGTTCAACTTCGAACCGCACTTAACCCCATCCACTAAAATTTGTAATTTTTGTTTCAAAAATCATGGTTTGGTTAATGTATTCGAATTATAATCCTGAGTTTATAAAATAACATGTTTGAATTTTTGGCTTATAGAAGAAATCTCTTTGTCAATTTTGTTTTCAGATACATTACCAATTATTTCGACTTGAATAAATTATTAAACTTTTGTTTATACTAAAACAAACAATTTTTACTTTAAATCCTAAGTTCAAAAATAATTAGATCAACAGATAGTGATTTGTTTGGACATTTGAGACTTAAAAATTAAGAACAGACATATCACCATATACAGACATGCACACATCATTTTCAACTATTCAGAGCTATATACTTATAAATACATACACATCAACATTGTTTTTAGAAGATCAAACAACCAAAACATGCTTAAGTTTTTAAGATAAAAGTGTTACTCACCTGTAAAGAAGATGTACAGAGCACATTCTTGCTTTTGAAAACTGAAATCCCTATTGCTTTAAAACTGGGAAATATTTTTTGCTTTTAAAACTTCAAACTTTGAGTTGCTAATGCCCTTGTTAGAAAAGATGCAGGCTTGCTCTTCTTTAAATTTTCTTGTTTTTATTTAAATGAAGGATGCTCCAGTTTTAAATGTGTTTACTGGAAAGGATAAGTCTTTGTAAACGAGAAGAGGTAGATTGATATATAAAAATGTTTACAGGCTATTACTACTGATACAAGAATTGATCAGAGATTTTTATCTCTTTTGGAGGCTGAAGAAAATTTTAACAATTCGAATTGACTTGTTGAAACTAGCATTTAATGCTAAAGTCCTTTATGTCTCAACCCTTATCTTATTTTAGTACATAGATATTTTTTTTTATTTTTACCTTGTTTATTCTTTTGCCTGCATATCTATTTTACAAACATGATTACTTGCCTGGGTATGCTTCATATCCTATGTACATATATACTATGTTTTATTAGGCAAATTTGTGGAGGCTGAAATGCTTAATAAGATTTCGAGTTGACTTAAGTTTGTGCTGAGATGAAAGCATTTTAATGCTAATGTACTATGTGTTTCATGCTTAAATATATTTATATACTATCTTTTCTTTTCTTCTTGCCTACTCTTGCTTTAACTCGGCTGAGATATGATTTTGTTATGGTGGCTAAAGGTATTTTACTTTATTCATTTTACTTTGTAAATATATTTTTGTTTGTATTCACACATATTTATTAAAAGACAATGTTTTGAAATCAAATGCATATCTAATGAATTACATAGATATATTTATTTCTAGCTTAAATATTTATTATTAGATTCAATACCAATTGTTTTTATTATAATTCAACTTATTATAATTTCTCATATATATTTATTTTATAATCCATTTACTTGAAATTTAAATTCAAATCAAATATATATATCTATATATTTATTATTTCAAATTTAGTCAGATATGTTCAAATACAGATATATATTCTCATATATACAATAATTTAAATTTTTAAACGATTTATACAAATATACTTGGATATCGGTGAAACTCGCCCCATTTTATCGATTTATTCCACAAATATAAATTCAAAATTAATAAATTATCATTTTAAATTTATATAAAATCCGGGGTCGTTACAAGTATAACATGATAATATATTTCTACAGATTCACAGGGTGTCAATTTACTAGTTATATAGGTACATATTGTCTGGTGAGAATAACTCACCTTTTTATGCTGGAGATATCAATTAGAATGACACAACGGATCCAGAAGGCACGACCTTTGATTTGAGTGGAGAGAAATAGCCAAGATATCATCTTGTAAACAACCCCAAAACAAGACAATATGCACATGTGAATATTAACCAAAACAATATCGAACAAATTGAAATACAAAGCAATAAAGACAAGACTTTGCCTTTACCATTCAAAAGCTCGAACAAGGGGATAACGTGCTCAGCCATGATGTGTTTGGGCTCAGGTTAGCATCATATAGGTCAGGTTTAGCACACCTAAGCATGGAAACATGAAGTGATGTGAAGGGTAGGAGATGCAACATGAAGAATATCAACGGACAAGGCAAATAGGTGAAGTTTTGGTCACAACAAGGCTCGACTTGGTCATTGCTTGGCTCGGCCATGCATGGTACAGGTCTGGACAGTGGAGGGTGATGGTGCAGCAGCAGCCAAAGGTCATGTAGAAAGTGGTGGTGGTGGCTAAGGGGGTGGCCAAAGCAAGATATGGAGGGTAGGTGATGATATGTGTGGTCTAGGCAATGTTTTAAGGAGTTTTGCATTGATTTTGTGGTGATGGCTTCAATTGGATGGCACGGCTTGAGGTGGTGGTCAGAGGTGGAGGTGGTGGTTTCTGTGGCTGGTGATGGTGGAGAGGATGGTGGAGATGAAGGTGGGTTATAGCTGAGCAAATCATAAGAGGAGCAAAGACAAAATCAATAACAGAAGAGGAAGAAAAGAGAAGCCATTAGAATTGCAATTTTTTCTCAAATTTGATATAGCCATGAGTTTTGTTTTTTTTTTTGAGGATGGTGAGTTGTTTTCTCATGTGAAATGAGAAGGAAGTCACAGCAATAACAAAAAGATATGGTCGGCTAAGCAACTGAATGCAAGAGTTAGGAAATGAAAAGGCGGAAGAGGAAAAGACTTAGGAGTTTCAATAGTTTAAAACCTTCCATATTTCTTTATTTTAATTATATAACTTTATATTTCTGGAAATAATAATAATCCCAGATAAAATTTCGAAATTTTATCAAAATATAATAATTTATATAAATATTTATCAATTATATAAAGTTAAATTAAGAAAATAGCTAAAAATAGTAAACTAGTCTAGAAAATTTGAAATTGAATAGAATAAATTTTATAAAAATTCATATGAGCTTGTAATATATTTCTAAACATAAATAATAACATAACATCAAAATATATTCACAAAATAAATATTTAAAATTTAATTTACATATAATTTTTAATGAAGAAAATAGCGGAAAATAGGGAAACAGCCTTTAAAAATAGGAAATCATCATAGTAAATTTTGGAAAAATTCTATTATTATTTTTGAAAATATTCAGAGATGAAAATATACATAAATTAACATATTGACACATATTAAAATAAAATATAACAAAGAAAAAGTAATTTATACAATTTAAAATAGACAAAATTGTTAAATAAACAGTTTATACTCAAAATTGAAATGTACATAACTTTTACATTTTAACTCTGTTTTCAACGAAACAAAAAGCAGTATTCATATTATTAAATCTATTTTCATAATAAAAGATAAAATTTATAATTTCAAATATTTAAAATTTAAATTTAAAAGTCAAAGTTTGACTATTGACCAAAATTCACATTTTCTGGAAATATTAAATTTAGTCATATTTGGAATTCTAATCCACATCAAAATCAAAGTTTATACTTAAAGTAACAAAATTTATTCTTTTTCATAAATAAAGCTTTTGAATCAAGAAAAAATCAATTTAAAAATATTTGTAAAATACAGGGTTGTTACACAAACTTCATATTCTTCTTATAAGAAGCGCTAATGAATTCAAGACCATACTTAGATAAGGCCTCGAATGATGCAACGTACTCAGAGACGGAGGACTTCCCTTGCTTCAACTCAAGAAAGAGACGGGATAATAAAAATTCTCAGATTCAGGAACGAATTTGAGTTCGAATCGTTCCCAAAACTGAGTCCAAGAAAGACTCATCAAGTTTGGCTATAAGAAGCTCGTACCAATCAAGGGCACGCTCTTGCAATAAGCTAGAAGTTACAAGAACTCGATCGTGGTCAGAAAGATCCATGCGAGAAAAGATACGCTCGCATGTGCGAATCCAAGCTTGGACCTCAAGAACGGACTCGGAGCCTTTGAATGGCTTTCCTCCAAGATGAGAGAAATCACTACACAGGCGTGCAAAGGCAGACTTGTGCGGAGGAGATGCTCGAATAGGAACTGGGGGCTGAGTGCTCCTAAATAACTCCAAAAACTGATCGGCAGACATATAAACGCCGTCCAGATGCGAGCCACTGGATTGCCCAGCATCCGAGCGTCGTCCTCTACCTCTTCCGGCCATTAGCTGAAAGATAAGATAAGATAAAGATTATTCATAAGGTAGATATCATTAATTCAAATATGGAATACTACGGAATAATATGCATTCCTAGACGTATTCCCAAAATTCTATCTACCCCAAGGCACAGAAAGAATAAAGGCACGATGATTCAAAGATTCGTAACATTCGTACTACCCTTTGATGTACCGTAATATGTGTCTCTATTTTATGTTTATCATATTTTGTTCTGAACTCAGCTCTGATACCAAGCTATAACGCCCCACTCCGAGACCCACATTAGCAAAGAGTATTACTAGGTAACACCGTCTGCTAATACGGAGAATAGAGCTGGATAGGAGCGACCATTTATAACCTTGTCTTAATTATCTATTGAATACGCCGACAATTGCCACTTCTTACTTAAATGGATCGACATATCCAATAAATACTTAATACAAAGCCATATGTGGCTGAAGGATCTATTAGAATAAAATATAACAACTCAAATGTAATACACATCACAGAACAGTGGATCATCACATGCATTTATACATATACAGATACATTACAAAGTTTACAAAATGATACATGTCAAGTGGTAAAGCAAACCACAATATAAAGGCGAGTCAATAGAATACATATCAGAGTTACAGACAAAAAGGACTATACAAAAAGCTATAACAAAAAGGAGCTAGCGGAATAGTCCATGCGGAAGCAAAATAGGCTAAGTCCAATGTACCTAACCTGAAACATCTCGGTCTGACCCGAGTAAAAATACACGGGTCAGTCTAGCTAAACAAATCAGTTAGATAAACTAAATGATAATGAACATATAAGGTCATAAAGTACCACAAATATCTCCAAAAGAGATAACCAGATCATCTAACAAAAGATGAATCAAAACAAGCCTCATAACATCGGCAACTCAAATAAACCAAGGATATCATATCCCAAAACAAGCCAAAAGGAAAATAACAAATACCAATAAAGGTAACACAAGTTTCCACAAGGAAATCGCTATATATCAAGTGGTTCAAAGAACCTACACCGAAAGGCGATACTCTAGGGAAATATAATTGTCAAAGAAACAAAAGATGCTCGAGCTCAGTACTATATAACAAGGATCCACATGCCCGAAGGCAACGCCCGAAGGCAACAAACCGTAGTGGCGAAGGTCCGGAGACCCAGTACTGGACACCACTAACAGGCAGAATGTGTCACAACTCTCAGAAAGGAACCCGGAAAATGTTAACGTGAGTACCATACCCCACGTTCGCACTAAACGGTTTACTAATCGTTAGTCAATTTCACACTCAAAGCAGTACAAAGTTCACCTCATCTCATCGGTAAACCAAACCCAGAGGTCAAAATGGTCAAACGAATAGATTAGGAATTAACTGAAAAGATAAACCCACGTGTTCATAGCACGCGTTTTATTTAATCATTTAATTCTCCTCCCTCTTCGCTCGAAGTGCAAAATTGTGTGTGTGTTTTAAATAGAAATTATAAATTGGAGAAACGAGCTTTTAATACAATTTAAAAAGATCATTTTATAAAAACCCGTGTACGAAATCTAAAAAGGAATCATCAAAGTCAAAAATGCAATACGACTAATTGGATCGACACGAATCGATCGAAATTGGAAACCAAACAAAATAATGGTTGAGACAAGCAGGTCAGTCGACTGAACCAGGGGGCCAGTCGACTGGCCCAGTGCCTGGAAACTTTAAGTTTCCAGGTCAGTCGACTGACCCAGGGTGTCAGTCGACTGACACAGGGAAAAGAATTTTCTGCCCCCAGGTCAGTTGACTGAACACAGAGGTCAGTCGACTGATACAGGGACAGAATGTTTTCTGCCCCCTGGTTCAGTCAACTGACCTACTGGTTCAGTCGACTGAACCTGCTTCCTGGGCAGAATTAGTCTAGCCCCCTAATGGGGTAAAACTATACCGGAATGATCGATCGAGCTACTGCGACTCGGGACTTATGCCAAACGACAACCCAGCCTTAAAGCCTCTTTGGTACATCCCGGTAAACATGTTCAACCATCCATAAAAGAGATTTTCACAAAATTGGTCTTCAAACCTAAAAATTGGACAATTCACCGAATCGATCCAAATCGAACACAAATGAACATGAGTTGATGTTAGGAATTCTTACCCAACCACAACAAAAGCTATAGGCTTAGATGTGAGTTCAAAAATCTCACCTTTTAACTCAAAAACAATGATAAGAAGCTCAAACACAAGGAAAAGATCAACCACTCTTCACTTCAACTCTACAAGCTCCAATCTAAGATCAAAACAAGTATTTCCTAAATTAGGGTTTAGGAATTTTCTAAAATAGGAGAGAGAGATAGATGGAGAAGGTGAAAAGAAGGCTTACCTAAGCTTCTCCTTGATTTTGGAGCAAGAAATGGAGTTTGCAAATGATCTAGGGCTTGGAATTTCTAATTCCTTTTCTCTTCCACCATTTTCAACTGAGCTAGAGTGTTAGGAGAGTGAATGGATGAAGAGTTAAAGAGTTAGAGTAATAAGTAGGGTTAGTGGGCTGAAACCCAAACCCAAAAAGCCCAACAGAAAATAGCAAAATTCAACTCACTCCAAACATATCGATGCTTATACTCAAAAAAGTCGCAAACGCCATTTCGGACTCAATGGAAGTGGTCCCAAGTCCTAATTTGACCGTTTGCAAAAAGTGACATTTCGGACCTAAATCCGACTAACGACGCTATATTTAAATAAAACATTTAAATACACCATCGTAAAATATGCGGGTTGTTACAGGTTAGCTGAATAAATTTAGAATGTGTTACTTGAATAAAATTGTGGTTTTGATTGATATAATTACATAATTTTGAATATGGGTTTGGAACAAAATTGGAAAGTCTAATTGGCATAATTGTTTGTTTCATATGTGGCTAAAAATGTAAAAGTGGAATTTTGTGTAATTAAACGGTTTGTGGCTATTGGATAAAAATTTTGTACAGATTAAATCTCTAAAAGGAGAACATAAATTAGGGTGGAAAAAAATGTAAATTAAAGGGATCCTAAAGGCTAGTGTAAATCTGTAACAAAATGGTATAAAAATACAGACAAACCATACGGACTGAACGGACGTGAAATTGAAACACCATTCATGTAAAAAAAAGGGAATTGTGAAATAACCAAATCGGATGTAAAAATGCCCTAAAGCAGATTATGAAAATAAACATTATGTAAACTATAACGGTAAAATTAATTAATCTGGAAGGGATTTGGTAGGAAGACCTTGTAAAGGTCTAGATAGGTGTTTCATGCAGTTAAGACCAAAATATAGTTTTGGCTGTACATACTAGAAGTGGGCAAGTAGGTTCGCAAGGATGTTTGTTACCTTTCATAGGTTGCTAGTACATAGGATAGATAGCATCCACAATCGTAGGCTTCTTCAGGCAAATCGACGCGGACGGAACATGACAAGTGTGCTCCAATGTAGGCTTCTTTAGTCATATCGTTGGAGAATTTTGCGCAGCCGACCCAGCTGTGGGCGCTCTTTTGGAGGACTGACACTTTGGATACGGCAAGCCCACGTTGGTGATCGAGGAGACAGGAGGATATGAGTCCAGTTTGGCAGAGCTAGAGCGCAACTTCGAGGTCCTGTGAGGTTGTTTGAGTCGGCACCGGTCAGACATAAGAGGCATTTAGTCACAGTGCACGGTTGAAAAGCATGACTTTCAGGCTGTAGCACGTGGATAGGTAAGGACAGCAGGTTCGACATGCCGATTGACGTTTAGTATTACTGCATGGTTGACTTCCCTAGAGTGACGATGGACTTTAGCTCCTTAGGAACTGTTTCTAAGAAGGATTCATTGCATTATATTATTCACCCTCTGCGATATCCGGGGAAGACCTGGAATTAAACTGTTCTATTCTTTCTACTTCATTTATTTTTCATTCACCAAACTTTATGTCTGACCCATTCCTATTTTTTCTATTTTCCCTCAATCACAGGAGGGCAGGTCTAGGTTGCGGTTCTTTGTAGCTTGGAGGGTCATTGGAGCAGTTGTTATCTTCAGCTTTTGTTTCTTTTGTTTCATGTACTTCATTTCTCTTTTCCATACTTTACTCTATATATGGAGACCTATATTGTGAACTTTGTTATGTTTTATGTTTTGGTGGAGACTACTTGGTACTTTTGGTTTCAGAAATAAATTTGGGATAATGTTGTTTTTAATGAAGTTGTTTTGCTATTAATTTATAATTAGTGAAAGTTTTCTTCCGCTGTAATATTTTAATCATTTTATGTTGTTGCCTTAGTCTCTGTGCTATGTTATGGATTTTTATTTCACCCGACCACCCGTGCTTCTAGTCATGTTTGATTTTCGGGGTGCCTAGATGTGCGGGGTGTCATAGTTGGTATCAGAGCTAAGGTTTCGGTAATCCTAAAAATATTTTAAAAATATAAAGGTTTTCGAATAATTTTTAAAGGGTATCCCAAATAATACTTTTAAAAGTATATGTATATATTTTGGAAAGAAAAGAAATTCTTGAAATTGGTCCCTCATATCTCTTCCTCCCTATCTATTGAACTATTTGTGGAGTACCTAATCCCATCTTTTTAATATCCACATATAGAAATGTCTGAACCGCAAGATATCCCCGAACTTCCAGGCCTTAATATGCTTGCTTGGTTCAGATGTTATTTGCAGGCTACTGCACGAGCAGAGACACGAACAAGGGATGCTGCTCCAGTGGAAGGGGCTCCAGCTCGCCCGCTAGGCATTCCCAATTTTTCCAAGTTATGCAAGGACTACACCAGCTTAGGAGGCAAGCCGTTTCTTGGCACTATGTCATATACTGATGCGAGAGCTTGGATCCGTAGTTGTGAGCGGATATTTGGACTTATGGGATTGGAGGATTTGGCTCTGAGGCAGTTGGCTTCATGGTAGTTACCGGGAGAGGCTCTTTATTGGTGGGAGATTACGGAGGCTGAGGCTGATAATTTGACTTGGGCGGATTTTCGTACTAGGTTCGAGAGGAAATTCTTATCGCGGGCTGAAGAGGGAGTGCAGGTAGAGAAATTTATACATCTCAAGCAAGGGGATATGACAGTTAAGGAATATATTAATCAATTCAATGAGCTTGCCAGATTTGGACTAGACCTGATCAATACTCCTCACAAGAAGGTGTTGAAGTTCATTAAGGGTTTGAGTCAGCCATTGTAGAGTTTGGCGGTGAGCCACATTCCGATGGGAGCCACTTTTGAGGGATTGGTAAAGATGGCTTTACTTGTGATACTGAGAAGAAATGAGATGTGGTGCAGAAGAGTGATGAGAAGAAGCAGTGGAAAGGAAAGAGGAGAGGAGGAGGAGGGTCGGGTGGAAAAAGGAAAGTTCCAAGGAAGGACTGGAAGTGCAATACTTATGGGAAACTAGGTCATCTTGCTAAGGATTGTAGAGGGGAAGGATAGCGACCAAAACTGAGGTGCTATCTTTGCGATCAAGTGGGGCATATAAAGAAGGACTATCCGTCGAAGCCCAAGGACAGTTCACAGATACCCTCACAGCCTGCTCAGGATTATGCTTTAGAGGCAGCTCCTTCTTCTAGTACTCGTTTGGTTGTGGACAAGGGAAAGAAGGTGATCATCGAAGGTGTGTTATCTGTCTCTGATTTTCCTGTTCGTACCCTATTTGATTCTGGAGCTTCGCACTCTTTTATATCTAGTACTCTTGTAGAGAGTCTTGGTCTTGATGCTTGCTTAGTGACTGACCCGGTAGTAGTATCAAATCCCATAGCAGGATCGGCCTATTTGTTCATGTTATGTCGGGATTTGAAATTTTATATTTTAGGGGTTGAGTTTGACTGCAGTGCCTTTGTATTAGGCTTTTTCAGGTTCGGGTTGATTCTTGGTATGGATTGGCTATCCATGTGTGGTGTTGTTCTTGATTGCGATAAGAGGGTAGTGAGGTTAGGCACTTGTAGTGGACATACCTTGGAGGTATCTTATGACCCTAGAGGATCAGTCATGTTGAGCTACCTTTATTCTCTTGACTTATCGCTCGATAGTTTGAGTTCAGTACCCGTTGTTAGAAACTTTCCATATGTGTTCGAGGATGTTGCTGGCCTTCCACCTCGGAGAGAGATTGAGTTCAAGATTTATCTTGTCGATAATGCCAAACTGGTTGCTTTGCCGGTAAGGCATATGGATCCTAAGGAACATCGTTAGTTGAGCAAGCAGATTGGAGAGCTTTTGGAGAAGGGCTTCATTTGTAGGAGCATTTCTGAGTGGGGCACACTTGTTGTCTTTTCCACTAAGGCGGATGGCTTTCTCAGACTTTGTGTGGATTATAGGGAGCTTAATAAGATGACGAAGAAGAGATCGTCTTGAAGAATCGGTATCCGCTTCCCCGTATAAACAATCTCTTCAACCAGGTAGTAGGAGCCAAGATATTTTCGTAGCTCAATTTGGCCACGGGATTTCATCAGTTGCGTGTGGCGGAGGATAGCATCGAGAAGACTGCGTTTAGGACTCCGAATAGGTTATTTGAGCGGTTAGTCATACCATTTGGGCTAACCAATGCTCCAGCATATTTTGTGGACCCGATGAGTCGAGTATTTCATGAATCGTTGAACAAGTTTGTGGTGGAGTTCGTCAACGACATTTTGGATTATTCGCGAAGCAAGGAGGAGCATACTGTTCACTTGGAAGAAGTTCTTAGGACCCTGCGAGCACATAAGTTGAAGGCGAAGTTCTCCAAGTGCCACCTTTGGAGGGATGAGGTTCGCTTTTTGGGACACATCGTTTTGGAGGACGGCGAAAGTGGCAGCAGTACAGGATTGGCAGACCCCTAAGAATTCCATGGACATAAGGAGTTTCCTTGGTCTTGCGGGCTACTATAGGAAGTTCATTAAGGACTTCGCTAGGATATCATCTCCACTTACCCGCCTTACCAAGAAGAACTCAGTTTTTGTTTGGGATGCTAAGTGTGAGGATGCCTTTGGTCGATTGAAGGAAGCTTTGACTACCACACCCGTATTGGTATTACCAGATGGAACCAAGCCTTTCTCAATTTATACGGATTCTTGTGGTACGAGGCTAGGGGCGGTACTGATGCAAGAGGGTAGGGTAGTGTGCTATGCGAGTAGACAGTTGAAAATGCATGAGAAGAACTACCCGACGCATGATCTTGAGTTGGCAGCTATAGTTTTTGCTCTCAAGTCTTGGAGGCACTATCTCTTAGGAGAAAGATTTTAGCTTTTCACGGATCATAAGTCTTTGAAGTATCTATTCTCTCAAAAAAACTTGAATTTGAGACAGCAAAGATGGATGAAGTTTTTAGCCTCTTATGACTTTGAGATTTCCTATACCTCTGCAAGGGTAATGTAGTAGCAGATGCGTTGAGTAGACGTAAAGTGGGTTTAAGTCCTCTGTTTTTGGAATGGAAGCATTTAGAGCACATCTCTACCTTTGATTTTAGACCTCCATCGGATTTAGCTCCGGAATTGTTAGCAGCCCTCGACGTCCAGTCTACTTTGATGGAGCATATTGGAGCAAGGCAAGGTGAGGATGAAGAGTTAAAGGACATTTTAGATAATCTTGGTAGAGGAGAGTCATCACCACATCTTAGGCGCTATACCATGGACACTAGGGGATGGCTTAGAAGGGATGATAGACTTTGTGTTCACCGTAGTGAGGATTTAGTAGATGCGGTATTGGCCGAGTCACATCATTCTAAGATGACAGTGGACCCCGGTGGTGATAAGATGTACCAGGATATGAAGAGGGTATTCTATTGGCTCAGAATGAAGAAGAGGGTGGCAGAGTATGTATCAAAGTGCATCATTTGCCAAAGGGTAAAGGTGGAATAGAAAAAGCCCGGAGGGCTGTTGCAACCATTGGATATTCCATAATGGAAATGGGAAAGTGTCTCTATGGACTTCGTGGATGGATTACCAAGGTCACGGAGAGGGACACAAGCATTTGGGTTATTATGGATAGACTGACGAAGAGCGCTCATTTTATACCCATTAAGAGTAATAGGACAGCAGCTTCTTTGGCAACTCTCTATGTAAGGGAGATAATTAGGCTTCATGGAGTTCCCGCCAGCATTGTGAGCGACAAAGATCCATTATTCACCAGCGAGTTTTGGAGGAGTCTTCAACAAGCCTTGGGAATAGAATTGAATCTAAACATGGCATATCACCCTCAGACGGATGTACAGACTGAGAGGGTAAATAGGGTTTTGGAAGATTTTCTCAGATTGTGCATCATTGACTTCGAAGGCTCTTGGGAAGACCACCTACCTTTGGTGGAGTTCGCGTATAATAATAGTTATCAAGCAATCGTTGGGATGGCACCGTTCGAGGCACTCTATGGCAGATCATGTAGATCACCAGCCTGTTGGTGGGATACCACCGATAGGATCTTGCTTGGACCAGACTTGGTGAGGGAAACTTCCAAGAAGGTGGATTTGATTCGCAAGTGGTTGAAGACTGTAAAAGATAGACAAAAGTCATATGCCGACAGAAGTAGTTTAGATTTCGAGTTTAAGATTGGAGATATGGTTTTTGTCAAGGTTTATCCTCTGAGAAACGTTATGAGATTTGTCTCAGTGGGTAAGTTGGCACCGAGATTTGTAAGACCCTTCCCTATTACCGCACGGATTGGAAAAGTGGCATACAGAATTGATCTTCCAGATAAGTTGGCAGGAGTTTATGATGTTTCTCATGTTTCGCATCTGAGGAAGTGTCTACATGATTCTGCAGTAGTAGTAGAACCTGATCAGCTAAGGGAAGTGGAGGTAGAGCGTGAATCACTTGTGCGTCATACACCGACCTGTATATTGAAACACGGCGTCAAGAGATTACGCAACAAGGAAGTTCATCTAGTGAAGATTCAGTGGGGAGATGACCCCAAGGAGTGCACATGGGACTCTGAGGAGAGAATTCGAACTTCTTATCCTTTTCTATTTGAAGGTACACTTCAAATATCCTATCTTTGATCTTTGTCCTTTCCTTAGTTAGGGTCTTTTCGATAATCTTTAAGTGAAACCTATGGATGGTAGCTTGGTTGTAAACATGTCATTAGGGCATGTTATGTTTGATGGATGAAAATGATTTCTAGTGGATGCCAATGTTTGCAAATGGATGCATTGAATGCACTAGATAGATATTTATTAGGATAATCAGCCAACTAGGTACACACACCTGCATATGTGTGCCTGTTATCTATTGCATTTGCACATGGTTATATATATATATATATATATTTGTGTGTGTGTATACAAATGGATGTTGCATATGGATGGTGCATTTGGGTGAATGATTGAAACATACTTATAGAATTATCAATTATACTAGGGTAAGTGCATACATTTGGTTGCATGGCATAAGCATACTTGCATTACAGGAGGTCAACTAAATCAGTAGACTGACTACCTTTTCGCATTAGGTAAGTTCATATGCATTTCACTTTGCATAAATCATAAATTGCATTAGTTAAAAATAAGGACAATGGTAGAAATTGATGATGGTTGAGTAGATGGATGTAGTTCTTGGATGCTGGTTGTTAATTACGTTCTTTTGTATTTGGAGATTTTGAGGATGAAATCCTTTAAGGGGGAGAATGTAACACCTCGATTTTATGGGAAATATAATTAAAAATAAATTAAAAGCGCATTTGGTACAGTGGTAAAGGCGCATGTTGACTTCCTTAGTAACCAGGGATCAAGCCCCGTTGTCGCCCAAAATCTGGAGCGATGTTTTTTTAGCTAGTTCATTTCCAGTAATTTTCCTACGTATTTCAGCGTTGTTTCTGACATGTGGCGGCCTCCCATTCTCTCCAGTGATGTAATAGGATGAGATGGTTAAATTTTATTAGTTGAGTAATGTGTATGGGCTAGAATGGATAACCATCAATAGTATGAAAGAACCAGATTTAATCTAAAATAATCTAATGGATATATTCACTCAAACAATCTATAAATAAACCATATAACCTAAACCTAATCTCTTATTCAATCGTCGCCATAATTCTACAGTAAAATTAAGGTGTATTATTCTTCCTCCTTTTCTCTACTAAATAAACAAATATCTACCAAATTAAATTATCTATATATATTCAAGCAATTTGGGGAGTTTAGAAGAATCAAAGGGAGATAGATTAAAGCAAAGCCTTTTCAAATTTATACAAGCTCAAGCGCTAGATGAGTGGGAATTAATATGAAATAGAAAATTAAAACAGTTCAATTTCAGTTCTTTTCTGGCACGTTAATATGAATTAATTTCTGTTATTAATTGAGGATATATGTAAATTATTGCAACTTCTTCTTCTTCTTTTACTTCTCAAATCTAATTCATGTTTGGTTTAAAATATGGGACATATAAATTGTCTGCTCACGTTTTATGGTATAAATAAGATTGAAATTTATGTAAATTATTGCATCTTCTCCTTCTACCACTTCTCAATTCTATTCATGTTTGGGTTGAAATTTGGAACAAACAAATTGTTATTCACGTTTCATGGCGTAAATAAGATTGGTTTAATTAAATTGAATTAGAATTGTTATCCAATTTCTAATGGTGGAACAGGTTAGTTGAATATATTTAGAATGTGTTACTTGAATAAAATTGTGGTTTTGACTGATATACATAATTTTGAATATGGTTTTGGAACAAAATTAGGAAGTCTAATTGGCATAATTATTTGTTTCATATGTGGCCTAAAAATGTAAAAGTGGAATTTTTTGTAATTAAATGGTTTTGTAGCTATTGGATAAATTTTTTGTACAGATTAAATCTCTAAAAGGAGAACGTAAATTAGGGTATAAAGGCTAGTGTAAATTTGTAACAAAATGGTATAAAAATTACAAACAAACCATACGGACTGAACGGACGTGAAATTGAAACACCATTTATGTAAGAAAAAGGGAAATTGTAAAATAACCAAATCAGATGTAAAAATGGCCTAAAGCAGATTAATGGAAATAAATAGTATGCAAACGGTAACGGTAAAATTAATTAATCTGGAAGCGATTTGGTAGGCAGACCTTGTAAAGGTCTGGATAGGTGTTTCATGTAGTTAAGACCAAAATATAGTTTTGGCTGTACGTACTAGGAGCGGGCAAGTAGGTTCGCATGGATGTCCGTTGCCTTTCATAGGTTGCTAGTACATAGGATAGACAGCATCTGCAATCGTAGGCTTCTTCAGGCAGATCGATGCAGACGGAACAAGGCAAGTGTGCTCCGACGTAGGCTTCTTTAGGCAGATCGTTGGATGATTTTGCGCAGCCGACCCAGCTGCGGACGCTCTTATGGAGGACCGACACTTTGGATAGGGGAAAGTCCATGTTGGTAACCGAGGAGACAGGAGGATAGGAGTCCAGTTTGGCGGAGCCTGAGCGCAACTTCGGGGTCCTGTGAGGTTGTTTGAGTCGACACTTGTCAGACGTAAGAGACATTTAGTCACAGTGCACATGTGAAGAGCATGACTTTCACGTTGTAGCTCGTGGATAGGTAAGGACAGCAGGTCCGACAGGCCGAGTGACGTTTAGTATTAATGCATGGTTGACTTCCCTAGAGTGACCATGGACTTTGGCTCATTAGGAACTGTATCTAAGAAGGATTCACTGCATTATATTATTAACCCTCTGCGATATCTGGGGAAGACCTGGAATTAAACTGTTTTATTTTTTATGCTTCATTTTATTTATCATTCACCAAACTTTATGTCTGACCCATTACTATTATTCCTATTTTCCCCAAATCACAGGAGGGCAGGTCTAGGTTGCTGTTCCTTACAGCTTGGAGGGTCACTGGAGCAGTTGTTATCTTCAACTTTTGTTTCTTTTGTTTCATGTACTTCGTTTCTCTTTTTCATACTTTACTCTATATATGGGGACCTATATTGTGAATTTTGTTATGTTTTATGTTTTGGTGGAGACTACTTGGTACTTTTGGTTTCAGAAATAAATTTGGGATAATGTTGTTTTTAAGGAAGTTGTTTTGCTATTAATTTATAATTAGTGAAAGTTTTCTTCTGCTGTAATATTTTAATTATTTTATGTTGTTGCCTTAGTCTCTATGCTATGTTATGGATTTTTATTTCACCCGACCACCCGTGCTTCTAGTCATGTCCAATTTTCGGGGTGCCTAGAGGTGCGGGGTGTCACACTAATGCTTTAATTTATGGTCAACTACCATCAAATATTATGATGCTATTTTGTCAATTCGTATATGACTCAAGTTCTTTTTTCATACCAACTTAACTAGATGAAAGACTTAACAATGTATACATTTTTATCTCTTTTAATTTATAAGCATCTAAGATGTATATATGTTTCGATATTATATATTACTTTTTTCGTTCACTAAAAATGTAAGAAGTTTGTTTTAATAAATATAGTTTTTATAATGCCAAAAATTTCGAAACAAATGAACTCAAAATTTACATTAAAAAATATATAAAAAGGGTTTCGGAATCAAAATAAAAAAATATTAAAAAATAATATAAGATATATTAAATTAACAAAATTATGATTCAACATAGAAATATACGAAAAATAATAATTTAAATAGTCAATCTCACTTAGGAAAAAATTAAAGATGACGAGGATGATGATTCCCTGGAAACAACAAAGAAATTGTTAAATGGATTTACTTTAGGAATCAGAATATAGTCCTAAGAATTTTAAAACATGGTGCTGGATTTTTTTAAATTTAAATAGGAGGCACCGACTAACAATTTACAATGTATATTCCAATCCATAATTAAATTAAATTATAAAATATAATAAAATAATAGTGCTAATTATAAATTAGTGATTTTATATTTATGTAAACATGAACTATGACTATTTTAGTCCCATTTAAAGCCTAAATTTACAAAAGTGAATAAAATAGCGTGCGCTATAGCGCATAACATAAAATAGCACATAGCGCAAGCTTTGCGCGATTTGCTATTGACTATCTTGGTCCTCAAAAGTTTTGAAAATGTAAAGTGGCCCTTGTATTTTATAAATTTCTAAAATAGATCTCTTTTATTCCTTGCATTTTATACAAGTGCAATCGACCAAATATTGTTTAGATTGTTGCATTGTTAAAATGTATCTTACGTATATATTTTTAATTTATATGTTGTTGCTAGAATAACTAGGATTATATCTATAAAAGAGATATATCAATACATCAAAATCATATAAAATGTTAATATTGTAGACATACTCTCAATTGTGCATGTTTGGTTTTTCGTTGATATTTGCACTTTAAAAGTACAAATAACTTAAATGGTCATTATTACAATTAATACGAAGATTTTAGATTTGGATTTATGATGTCGATTTCTATTTTTTAATCGTAGTGAGTTTATATGGGATTTTATTATTGTACATTTCTAGAGCTTATTTTATAGTATAAAAAGAAAATCAGGTTTTCCTGACTAGAGGCGCCATAAGTAGCACTGTATGACTGACCGTGTAACGCCCCTTTGTGTTGGTGGGAAGCGGACGAGAAACTAAAACTAGGGGCAGATATGATTAGAAAAATCTCAGAGAAGATTGAGATCATTCGATAATGAATAAAAGCTGCTCAAGGTAGGCAGAAGAGCTATGCTGATAAGTGGCGTGGATATTTGGAGTTCTCCATCAGCGATATGGTGTTTGTGAAGATTTCTCCCTTATAGAATGTTATTCGATTTGGTACTAAAGAGAAGTTGGCACCGATATTCGTAGGTCTTTTTTCGATAGTAGAGAGGATCGGGAACCTAGCATATAGGGTCAATTTACCTCAAAAGATGGCGGTTGTGAGCAAGATCTTCCATGTTCCTCATTTACGGATGTTTGTGCATGACTCGGGCATGACGATTACACCGGATCAACTTGATGATATTGAGATTGAACTAGAAGCTTCGATACCTCGTGGGACGGTTTGTACGGACACAATACGAAACATCTTAGAAGGAAGATGGTAGAGTTAGTTAAGGTTCAGTGGGGCGAAAGTGAAGGCGATTGCATGTGAGAAACCGAGGAGAGCATGAGGGCCACATATCCGGAGCTTTTTGCATGGTAAGGCCTACTGTTTATCGTATTTATTTTTACCTTTGATATCATATAAGATAGTTTAGTATCTCGTAAGCTAGGATAGGATTACCTACACTGTTGGTTACATATAATTACTAGGCATGCATGGTAACTATGTTTGACTATTCCTTGACTTATTTGGGGATTTCGAGGATGAAATTCCTAAACATGGGAGAGTGTAATGACCCGTATTTTACGTATTGGAGGATCGTAAAATATTTTTATTTTATTCATATGAGGTCGTATGACTCTAAAATTTTGGAAAGTGGCTTTTAAGGACATTTTCCACACCTATGTTTGTTGAATTTCTATATGACCATTTTGACCATAGAAATCTCGTATGAAATATAACTTTTGATAGTGCCGAATTAGGGTCTCAAACCACTTTCATTGCTTCTTGATGATGGTTTACTATTCCGTAAAGTGGTCATAATAGAAAAACAGACTTACCGTTTGAAAGTTATAGTTGTTTTAAGTTTTGGCTGCTATAGGCATGCATTAGTGGGTAATTAACTAAGCCCATACTTAGGCTAACTAACCTATCTCGAAAATTGTGCTAAGGAGAGGCTGTAGGATTTAATCTAAGTCATTTCTATCTTTCCCAAAATAGCTCTAAACTTCCATCAACCCTAATTTCGTCAAAAACCTACCTTTTTCCTTACTAATCTTAACCAAATCATCAATTAGAGGAGTGAATAGCATAGAGGAGCTTGAGATTATCATTTTGACTGATTTGCATCCCACTTCCTTGTTGTCCACTTCAGATTTAAGGGTAGGTATTAGTATTATAGGTAGTTGGTGAGTAGCCCTTGACCTCTCGCTCTACTATGCATGTTTATATAGTAAAAATAATGTTTTTAACATGATTTTGACCCTAAATCGTTTTCTAAATTTAATCACATTTAATATATGTTTATGGCTGAATGTTAAAGGTTTTAAGTGCTTTTTAAATGGTTTTGCAACTCCTTTTGTTCATATTCATGTACTAGCGTAAAAGTTAGATTTAGATTAGGATTTGCTTGATTATCATGTTCTTATATATTGCACGTATGAATGGATGTATATCTGTGATATTCCATGTTTGTATATTGTGCTTTAATATGTTTTGCAAGTACTTTTAGGTAGTTAGGACAGGAGTGGTCGAATCGGCAAATTAAATGCAAAGATGGTCGGAATTGGGTGAAACTTGGAGGGAAGGCTCTGGAGGATGAGAGGAGCCCGGGATTCAATTCGCACCAAGTTTGGAGCAAAGTAAAGGACCCAGTACCGAGATCTTTTGCTCGATACCAAGAGTTTTTTTTGTTGTGGAAATTGCTCGGTGAAAGATTGGAAGTAGAGACTTAGGGGGATGAGCAAAAGACAAGTGCAAGAATTTGGCTAAGTACTAGGCTTGTTGCTGAGAGCTTTAGAGGGCATGGAAATAAGAGATTTTAAAGTAGCACCAAGAGCTTTAAAGTTGATGTCGAGAGCTTTTAAGAGGAGTGGTCGGGGTCTAAGTATTTAGAAGATGGAGCACTGGGCAAGAGAGGAAGAAAGTTATCTGAAATTGGCTAAGTACCCAACTCGGTACTGAGAGCTTTGGTCGGTACCGAGAGGTCGGGTCTTGCTAGAAACTGGGTGGAACTTCCAGAAGGGGAAATAGGGGCTCTATAGGTCGTGTTGAAGCTATTTGTTTGTTCGTTTGGGGTTTGATGGCGATGTAGTAGCACGATGATAACGTTGGGACTTCGATGATGGTAACTCGACGGTGAATGGAGTTATGTTTCGATGATAGCGGCTCGATGATGAAAGGAGTCATGAGATGGTTATATACATGGGGCGGGTTCTACAAAGGGTGACCTGTGAATAGAGCGTTAGAATGGTTCTATCATGAAATGGAGGAACATTGAATTGTTTCTAAAGAATAATGGAAACTAGATGGAGCAAGGAAAGGGCTCGGATGCACGTGCTAAGGGATCGTTGATACTCGGAGTCTTTTTTGATGTACTCGAAAGCAGGAGTATTATGAGTGCACTCATGAATACTTGGAAAGGCTATCCAGGATCATTTGAAAGGATCTATATACCCTGGACTGAGGGAAAGGGGCTAGTATCAGCTTTAGGCTAAAGACAAGTACACTAAAAACTGGGATTTGCATTAGTCCCTGGCATGGTAAAATCCATATGAGTTATCATATATCTAGAACGCATTGAGTAATAATAAGGGTTGTTGTGGTTGCTTTGATTGTTTTCTTCTGTTTTCTATCACTCTAGGGATGTAATTGGAGATAGGTACTAGGGATAGGGATACCTGGACATCCGTTATCATACTTAATTTGTAGTACACTTTTATGATATTCATAGAGTAGATGCTCGTTATGTGCTAACCTTTGGTTGCAGAGACAGGTCGGATATGGTTCGTATATCCTTGTTCCTTACTATATCGACTTGTATAGTATTTTGAGATTCTTCACTGCTCACAGCAGATTATTGTCCTACCCGAGGTTTGCTTTACTTCTTATTGTCTTGGGTACTCTTAAATGAGTAGACTAGATAGCAGGTCTAGGTACGACGCAGTAGCTGTAAAGAGGACGAGCTGGATGGAGTTATCTCATATTACATATGGATTTCTATGCTTATCCAGCTCTGCAACATTGTGGAACCTTGACAATGCTTGATTATTGCTATTATTATTAGACAATTATTCGAGTTTATTTCCGTTCTGTATAAACTCTATTACTTGTTGTATAACTTATAGATTTGTACTCTGATATTTGGATCACTTAGTTATTACTGTCTCTCTTATTTTATATTTGTGATGTATATTATATTTTATTCCATGCACTATGAAATATACCATAGGTTTTGTGAAGTTCTATTTCACTTACAACCCTTAATGATCGTCCTACATCAACCGGGCATGTCAGCAGCACACTATATAGTTATATTAGGTGGCAGTGGTTTAGAGCGGTTGTCACATGCACTATGGATGTCTGATTTGGAGTTACAATGCAGCTAACTATGTAGCCAAGGCACCAATGCCCCATCTTGCCAAGGAGACAAGTAACATCACGAGCGAATGAATCAGGACCACTACGGGCCGGTCTCGCCATCGGCTCGTCGATGCCTCGGAAAGGAAGGAAGCATTGAGTGGCTTGCGCGTCCCCATAGACTAGCATTATGGATGCCTATTCAGAGTAACAGTGAAGTAACTAAACCACCAAGGCATCGGTGTCTCGTCCCACTAGGGAGATGGCCAGTATCATGGGCGGACGAATCAGGACCACCGTGGGGGTGGTCACACCATCGGTTCGTCGATGCCTCGGTAAGAAAGGAGGCATTGAGTGGCTTGCACATCCCCACGAAGCAACACTACGGATGCCTGGTTCAGAGTTATAGCATGGGTAGTTGCACTACCAAGGCATCAGTGCCCTGTCCCATCAGGGAGACGGGCAGCATCATGGGTGAATGATTTAAAACCACTGTGGGGATAGTCTCGCCATCTGTTCGTCAATGCCTCTTACGAGGAAGGAAGCATTGAGTAGCTTGCGCATCTCCAAGGAGAAGTTTCCTTGGCGTTCTTAGTGGCTGAGGTGGGTTTTTAACCCGATCCCTCCAGATAGCCGATGTTATGGAGTGCCCCAACAATGATAGGGCTTGAATAAGTTGGTTCCAGTTGATTATTAGGTCGATAATGTTCCAAGGATGTTCCACACGCATTCCACATACCAAACAGAGGAGGTATAAGTCATATTGCCTTATAACTATGGCAATACTTCACAGCTTTATAACAACGGCTCACAATTTTCAGACATAATACGCCCGAAGATACCCCAGGTTCCATTCGCGTGCCACGTTGGAGCTATTGGGATTCGACACATGGTATGCCCCACTGGTGTAACAACCCGTACCTTCATGGGCCTAAATTTCAACAAAAATCGAAACTCAAGTCCATAAAAGCACAGATCGTTGGATTTGGAACCTGCAAATAAGCATGAGCATTATTAGATATCGATAGAAATCTAAACTCATAGCAGAAACAATAATAGGATAAGAATACCGACTATAGCTACTACCTTGGAATTAATGGTACTCGTTGGATAGCAGATTGTCACACCAGCATCGAACATGAGAGAAAGAAGGCTTCTCCAACAACAAAGCACATTCAGCTTCAGTGACTTGTTCCTCTAAAATTCTATTTCGTGGGTTGTAATGAGGAGGTGGTCGAAACAACGTTCTGGTGATTGGAAAAATAAACTATCCATAACATAAACTTATACCGATTAGTTTCCATTTAATTGTTATGTCCATTAACGTTAGCAATTCAAATCAAAATCTATATTGCACACACGATTACTTACTTACTCCTTCTCAAGGTATGAAAACACTAATGAAACCATATCAACCACCCAAAACTTCCAAACCCATTAGCCACTTAGTACTTCTAAATATGAAGTGGGCTTCTATAATACTTTTAAAAAGAGAAATAGGTAGACTATGCCATTTAAGACCTTAATCAAGATAGATCCCATCATTTAAGACTATTCCCAAGGAGGTTTCCTAACAATGTAGTCAATGGTTGGTGAGTCCTAGCTACAAGACCTCTAACCACTATTTAAGGCTTCCGACATTTAATGTCTAACTATTACCGCATCTATCGCCGATAAGACCGTAGTCATGTAATAAATAGTATCCAAGCCACTTAATAACTTTTATTAGAAAATAGGCAGACTCTAGTCATTTAAGACCTTAATTAAGGCAGACCCCATCATTTTAGACCTATCCTCGCTCCTAAATGGTACTGTTGTTATTATGGCCTTAGCAATGTGAGAGACTGTACCCAAGCCACTTAATACTTCCAAGTGGAAAATAGGTAAACTCTTGTCATTTAAGACATTAATTAAGGTAGACCCTATCATTTAAGACCTATTTTCAGAAACGTGCTCCTCAATGGTACTATCTGGCTATCATTGCTTGGATATCTCATTGGCTACTTGATACTTCTTTTATAGGAAAGAGGAGGACCCTACAGTCACTCAAGACCTGAAGCAACCCTCCCTAGTCTACAAATTGTTTGAGTGACTCAATTTAGTTTATGCTAAATTCGGGGTTACTTACTTCCAAAACCAACTATTTCCTTTTTTTTATCATTTTATTTATTTCCCAAGATCCAACTTGATCAGTATAAAAATATTGATATACTTCTTGTAAAAAAACTATTTGTATATACATATAAACATACAAATCATTTTAATTCTAATATCAGAGTTTTTTTTTTGAATAAAGAATAACTCAGTTTATTCTAAACAAAATAACTATGTTTTAGCCATAGTAAAAAGGATTGGGAAAAACCCTCTCCCATTTAAATCTTTGTGCAATTATTTTCAAACTAATTCTTGTTTGTTTGTTTGTGTTTACCTCTGTATATTTAATGAAACATGTGAGTTGAGTCATAACACTTAGACTTTTGCAATATGGCTTTTCAGATAGCAAAGCAGAAGGTTGTGCATGCTTCTGTGCACCTGTGTGCACATAAACATGTACAACTGCTATTTACTACACCTTAGTTTGCAGATTGATCAACTTGATTAGGTTGGATCCCTATACTGTCTTGTTATGATTACTATCTCTGCTTATTCATTTAAAACCTCAAACTCATACAAAAATCTGAGTTCATGCTTCCTTTGTTTTTTTTCCTTTCTACCTATGGGTTTATCCTTACTTCATAATGTTACAGTTAGTTTGTAAATAGGTTCTAACCTCTAAACAATCTAACACATATGTATACATTACTGGTTCACATATGCTTCAGATTTACTACTGAATTCACTGCTTGACTCATGAAAATTTGCATACTTACAGGTTATGATATAAAGCTAAACACATTTATCTTTTCTACTGAAAGCAGTTTCATCCCATAATAACCTTTTAGACCATTCATTACATCACCATCAAAATCCAGCACAAATACAATATTATTACAGAAAGTCTTCTAATTAAAAATAAAACATGAAGGACATTCTTCAGCAAACATTCATAGTTCACTGAATCACCAAATTTCTTCTTAGCATCACACATCTGCATCTTATCACTTAGCCTTCTCTTTTCCTGTAGACATCTCATGATCTACTCCATAATACATATGAAGCACCCATTTGATGCAAGCAACAAACAGGTCAGACTTATGTCTGGTGTGAGTAGAATCACTTGTTAATGCATAAAGACTAATGAAGTATGTTCCATTATTATAGTTTCTGTTCTCAGAGGCTAAATATTTTATTCAAGATAACAAGTCCCCTTCTCATGTTCAAATTGACAAAGTGTTTATCCAGTGGTGTATGTGTAATGACATGTGTGTATTCTTAGACTAACTTGTCATCAAAACATTGGTCCAGAAATCCTATCAACCATCATACATACACACAAGTTGGTGCTAACACCCAAAACATGCACAATCATACATAAACATGCACAGACCATATTCATGGTATTGGGCCAAAGTATCAAACCTGAGTCTACATGTTAGGACTCCCATATACTTCTAGCCTATTTACCCTTGCATGTATAATTATTTCATGTTATTCTAAAGTCCAGTATTACATTCATGGTTGCACTGGTGCACACTGCCTAGAACCACTACCTGGTTTCCAGTGCACTATAAGCTATTTAGGCATAAACATGCCATGTGCAAACTCACACCCCAGCCTTGATGCAAGCCAACCACTATGTCATACCCACTTCCCTCATACCCAACCTGATAGAGGTGACCCACATCCTTAGTTTAATCACTAAGTTCTTTCATATGACCCAATATTACATATGCAGTGTCATGCCCAAAACTGTGGTATGTTAACTAATATGTGCTAGCAGTTTTCATACATCCATCAATCATTCATCCATTCAACAATTTAATCAGTCACACTTGTAGATATTTCAAGTCAGTTTCATTCAGGGATATATCTTTAGCTAAGCATAGGTCTGAGCATTTTAGAAAGTGAAATGCCTCTGTGGTTTCCCCAGTAATAAGGTTCTCACAATCAATCCACATATTAAAGTGTGTTTGCTTGTTACTCAACCCTATTTCCAAAGAATACTTACTGATGGATTAGGACTCAACACATGGAAATTCCATTGCACCCCAACCATCTTTTCAGTTGCAAGACATAAGCCAGAGAACCCCTTCCTCTTACTGCCTTGCATCCTACTTTTCTTATTAATCCATGCTTTAACTAAAAATATTTCTCAAATTCATAAACATATAAATAAATCGGTTGTTATTCCTTCAATAAGTTGTCATATATAAACAAGCATAGGTTGAGTGACAACAAAGCAATGAAAGTCACAAAATCTCAGGAACAACAGAAAATTTCTAAACTAAGAAAATGCAAGCAAAACATCAAACATAAATTAAAATAACTAAAGGTTAATGGCTGCCTTTCATAGGTCTTAATGCCTTGCCAGGTGAGGATTTACTCACCATAGTTCTCCTTCCCAAGTCTTGGTTCAGGCCTGCCATTGATTTTCTAAACTACTGCCTATTTTTTTTTTCTAATTTTTGTTTCCTGGTTCTAACATGTAACCGTAGGAAATAATGATGTATATAAGGGAGTTACTAGGGTTTTAAGGTTAGTTAAGTAATTTATTTTTATCAGAATTCCCATCACCATTTCTGGTTTCACCCATAGTTCACCCTCTCCACTTTACTTTCCCACCATTTCTTTTTTTTTTCTTGTCTTGGCTACTTTTGGCAAATTTCTCCACATATTATTTGCATGACTGTGGCTCAGACATTATTTGTCTTTTCTAGTTTTAATCATGTATATAAACCTATTTGTATAACCAGCTATATGTGTGTATGAATCAAACATTTTGCACATCATATATATTCATGCATTTCCTACCTACACAAGCAACTATGCTCCTATTTAATCTATGGAAATTAAGACTAAAGTCTGCCTAAGTTATTTATGTATTGTAACTAGGCTAATGTGTACACACTAACAAGTCATGTACTCATTTGTTATTACTACTATTTTGTATTTATTTATAAGGCCTTTACTCACAAAAGTGCCTTGTTCATGTAGCTGACTAAAACAGTGTGCACATGCACAAGAGCATGCACACTCATACACACACAAGTATTTTCAGAGAAAAAGTTTTATTTTAATTAATTGTCTTTCTTTTATAAAATATTCAAAATACATATATACATATATTATATATTTTTATATATATATATATATATATTTGCCTAACTATGGGCTGTCACATACACCCCTTCTTTAAGAAATTGTGTCCTACAATTTAACATCTTATTCCTGTGTTAGTCACATATCAACACCATCATAAACACATACTCTTAATTCAACCAAAGCACACATCAAGTAAGCACATTCAACACTGAATACTATGTTTAACTAACTGAATACAAGCATAAATGATAAATTACCTCTAATCTAATTGTCAGTTGCAAATAGTTGAGGGTACTGGACTTTTATCTTGTCCTCAACCTCCCATGTGCAATCATTAGGGTCTAGACTCCACTGCACCTTTACCAGTTTAATAGTTTTGTTCCTCAATTTCTTATCTTCTTTAGCTACAATGCCTACTGGCTCCTTCTCGTAAACTAAATCTGGTCTAACTTCTACTGGGTTTTGTGGCTGAATCACTGAAGCTTCATCATGTACACATTTTCTCAATTGTGATACATGAAACACATTATGTATTCCACTCATTTCTTCTGGCAACCTCAACCTGTAAGCCATCTTTCCTATTCTTGCTATGATCTCATATGGCCCTATATATCTCGGGGTTAGCTTCCCTGCCTTACCAAATCTCAACACCTTCCTTATAGGTGAGACCTTCAAATACACAAAATCTCCTACTTCAAATTCAAGTGGTTTCCTTCTTCTATCTGCATATGATTTCATTCTGTCTTGTGCTGCCTTCATTCTCTGTCTAATCAGTGTGATCTTATCATTTGTTTCTTTCACATGATCTGGTCCTAACATCACCCTATCTCCTACCTCTAACCAGCAAGAAGGTGACAAACAAGGCCTCCCATATAGAGCTTCATAGGGAGCCATCCCTATACTACTCTGGTAGCTGTTATTGTAAGCAAATTCTGCTAAATGAAGGTAGTCTTCCCAATTACCACCATGGTCAAGTACACAGGCTCTAAGTAGATCCTCCAAAAATTTATTAACTACTTCTGTCTGGCCATCAGTTTGGGGATGGTAGGCTGTGCTCAAGCACAATTCAACCCACATTGCCTGTTGAAAACTACTCCAAAACTTTGATGTGAATATGGTGTCTCTGTCACTAATGATAGTGGTAGGAACTCCATGTAGTTTTACGATTTCTTTCATGAAAATTTGTGCCAATTTTGGTGCATTTCTATCACTCTTTACTGGTATGAAGTGTGATGATTTAGTCAACCTATCTACCACCACCCAAATACTATCATTACCTCTCTTTGATCTTGGCAAGCCATCAATGAAATCCATTGATATGCTTTCCCATTTCCACCTTGGAATTTCCAGAGGTTGCAACAGTCCACTGGGTCTTTGGTACTCAGCCTTGACTTGTTGGCAAGTCATGCATCTTGCCACATATTCACCCACACTCCTTTTCATTCCTTTCCACCAATAACTCCTCTTTAGATCATGATACATTTTAGTACCACCTGGATGTATGGTGTACTTAGACTTGTGATGAACATCCATGATTTTTCTTTGTAGTGCTTCTGTGCCAGGCACACATAGTCTTCCCTTGTATCTCAAAAATCCTTTTTCATCCAATTCAAACTTATCAATATTTGAACCATTCCTTAACAGTTCCTTCTTCTCTCTTAGGAATGCATCCATGTCTTGAGACTGATTCACTTCTTCCACTAAGTCTGATTTTATTGTGATAAGGCTGAGCTTGCCATAGTGCTCCATGTCCTCATCTATCACCATAGTTTGCCCTTCCACACTTTGCACTTCCACATCAGATAGTGCCAATAACATTTTAAACTCCTCTATCATCAATGTAGGCAACTTGGCATGTTGCCTACTCAATGCATCTGCCACTCTATTTGCTTTTCCTGGTGTGTACATAATGTCAAAATCATAGGCAGCAAGGAATTCCACCCACCTATGTTGTCTCATGTTCAAATCTTTTTGAGAAAATAAGTATTTCAAAGCTTTGTGGTCAGTATAAAGCTCAAATTTTGCTCCTAATAGGTAGTGCCTCCAAAGATTTAATGCATACACCACAGCTGCCAATTCCAAGTCATGTGTTGCATACTTGGTCTCACTTGGTTTCAATTGCCTTGATGCATAGGCTATTACTCAACCATCTTGCATAAGAACAGCCCTTATACCTGACCCACATGCATCAGTGTACACTACCAGATTATCATTGCCTTCTGGGATTTTCAGCACTGGAGCTTCCATCAGTGCTTTCTTCAATTGGTTGTATGCCCCTTCACACTTCTCAGTCCATAAGAAAGGTTGGTCTTTCCTTGTTAGCTTAGTTAATGGGGTTGCTATTTTAGCAAAGTCTTTTATAAATCTTCTGTAGTATCCAGCCATGCCCATGAATGATCTTATCCCAGTAACATTGCTTGGTCTCTTCCATGCTTGTACTGCCATGACCTTACTAGGATCTACTGAAATTCCTTCTTGAGAAATTATATGGCCTAAGAATTTTATTTCATTCTTCCAAAAGGAACATTTTGCAAACTTGGCTTTAAGGGCCTTGTTGCCTTAGTCTACTTAGTACCATGTGCAGATGTTTCTCATGTTCCTCAGCTGATTTAGAGTATACCAATATATCATCGATGAAAATCAGTACAAATTTATCTAAATAATCTCTAAAAATCCTATTCATTAAATCCACAAAATAGGATGGTGCATTGGTCAAATCAAATGGCATTACTAAGTATTCATACAAGCCATACCTGGTATTGAAAGCTGTATACTTGATACTTTCTTCTTCCACTTTCATTTGATGGAAACCAGATGCTAAGTCAAGCCTGGAAAATACCTTAGCACCATTTAATTGATCAAAAAGATCATCAATTCTAGGTAGAGGGTATTTGTTTTTTATGGTGACTGAGTTTAGTTCCCTATAGTCTATGCACATTCTCAAGGAACCATCATGCTTCTTAACAAATACTACTGGTGATCCCCAATTTGAACTACTTGGCCTAATGAAGCCTTTTTGTTCTAATTCTTCTAATTGTTTCTTCAACTCAATCAGTTCCTTAGGACCCATTCTATTTGGTTTTTTAATGACAGGGCTTGTTCCTGGCTTAAGTCTTATTTGAAATTCTACTGGTCTATTATGAGGAATGCCATTCACTTCACCAAACACATCAGTGTATTGGTTAACTATGGGTATCTTCTCTAGGCTTGATTCAACTTCACCACTGTTCAAGTTGAACATCCTGCCCATACCCCTATCTTTGGCTGCCTCATACATGACCAAAACTCTTTTGCCATCAGGAAGTTGTAATGAGATTGTGGAATTTTCCAAGTTAATGATAGCACAAAAACCTTTTAACCAATCCATTCCTAGTATAATATCCAACTTAGGGTAATTCAACACATATAATTCTGAAATAAAGGTGTGACCACCCATACATAATTCTACTTGCATGCATTTCATATTTGTAATGCAGGAATTACCTATAGGACTATTAACATGCAATGGCTTATCAACAAAAACACATGTTAACCCTAGTTTCTGAACTATGTCACATGAAATAAAAGAGTGTGTAGCTCCTGTGTCATAAATAACTGATATGGGTATGCCTTTAATGAATAATATACCTTCCACTTGGCTAGGTGCTTCCATGGTCTTGCCCTTCCCTTCAAGTACAGCCACCCTTGCCATTTCTGGACACTGCCTTTTCATGTGCCCCTCTTTACCACAGTTGTAGCACCTAAGAACAGTTGACTTGGGTGCTTGGCATTTGGTCTTTATATGGCCTTCCTTCCCACAGTTGTAACAGATCACTTTAGGTTTCTTACTGTCAGAGCTTGCCACCTTACTTCCTTCTTTGTTCATTGCTTCTCCCTTCTTCTTCTCATATGGGTGTGCTCTATTCTTCCCTTTCTTGTTATTCCTGAAATTCTTAAACTTTTCCCTGGCATTGTCATGCTGCTCAAATGATAATGTCAAGTCCATAACTTGATCAAAGGTTCTGTCATTGTATGGTAACATGGCTCTACTCAATCCAGCATTTAATCCCTGAATGTACCTTGCATTCCTTGAAACTTCATCTGGGATTAGTACTGCCCCATACTTGGACAACCCTTCAAATTTCTGAGTGTATTTAGTGACACTCATAGATCCTTGCCTCAACTTGATAAACTCCTCAAGTAATGAAGCTTTTGCTGAGGCTGGGACAAATCTGGCTTCTAACATTTCTTTGAACTGATTCCATGTGATCTCTTGCTCTTGCCTGCCTGCAATGATCACTTCCCACCAATCCAAAGCAAGGCCTTTTAGTTGTCTTGAAGCTATTTGCCTTCTTCTCTGGTCATTAACCTGCATATCTGCAAAGATCCTCTCCACTGTTCTTAGCCATGTTTGGACACCCATGACATTTTCTGTGCCATCAAAGCTACTACCTCCTAAGTGTGTATATGTTTTAAGCAATTTGGACAGCTCCTCATGAGGATTATCTACTCTAGGTGCCATCCCATCCCTTAATACTCTAACAAAATCTTGCATGTTAATCATTGGGGGATCAGTGGCCATTCCAGTTGTCTGTTCATCATGATTGTCCTCCCTTTCTCCAGCAGCCTGGGGATTGATCCTAACAGCTCTGGGCCTCTATTGACATTTCTAATATGGTTAGTTCTAATTCCTATTCACTACTTCACTTTTTAAACTAGAAGTGAACTCATTCATACATAATAAGTAAAACAACCAATGCAAACAGTACAAACAATGCACACAGATTCAACCAAGTATTTGTATTGGCTATGTATTTAATAACCTGGCTCTGATACCAACTGAAGCAACCCTCCCTAGTCTACAAATTGTTTGAGTGACTCAATTTAGTTTATGCTAAATTCGGGGTTACTTACTTCCAAAACCAACTATTTCCTTTTCTTTTTTTTATCATTTTATTTATTTCCCAAGATCCAACTTGATCAATATAGAAATATTGATATACTTCTTGTAAAAAAAACTATTTGTATATACATATAAACATACAAATCATTTTAATTCTAATATCAGAGTTTTTTTTTGAATAAAGAATAACTCAGTTTATTCTAAACAAAATAACTATGTTTTAGCCATAGTAAAAAGGATTGGGAAAAACCCTCTCCCATTTAAATCTTTGTGCAATTATTTTCAAACTAATTCTTGTTTGTTTGTTTGTGTTTACCTCTGTATATTTAATGAAACATGTGAGTTGAGTCATAACACTTAGACTTTTGCAATATGGCTTTTCAGATAGCAAAGCAGAAGGTTGTGCATGCTTCTGTGCACCTGTGTGCACATAAACATGTACAACTGCTATTTACTACACCTTAGTTTGCAGATTGATCAACTTGATTAGGTTGGATCCCTATACTGTCTTGTTATGATTACTATCTCTGCTTATTCATTTAAAACCTCAAACTCATACAAAAATCTGAGTTCATGCTTCCTTTGTTTTTTTTCCTTTCTACCTATGGGTTTATCCTTACTTCATAATGTTACAGTTAGTTTGTAAATAGGTTCTAACCTCTAAACAATCTAACACATATGTATACATTACTGGTTCACATATGCTTCAGATTTACTACTGAATTCACTGCTTGACTCATGAAAATTTGCATACTTACAGGTTATGATATAAAGCTAAACACATTTATCTTTTCTACTGAAAGCAGTTTCATCCCATAATAACCTTTTAGACCATTCATTACATCACCATCAAAATCCAGCACAAATACAATATTATTACAGAAAGTCTTCTAATTAAAAATAAAACATGAAGGACATTCTTCAGCAAACATTCATAGTTCACTGAATCACCAAATTTCTTCTTAGCATCACACATCTGCATCTTATCACTTAGCCTTCTCTTTTCCTGTAGACATCTCATGATCTACTCCATAATACATATGAAGCACCCATTTGATGCAAGCAACAAACAGGTCAGACTTATGTCTGGTGTGAGTAGAATCACTTGTTAATGCATAAAGACTAATGAAGTATGTTCCATTATTATAGTTTCTGTTCTCAGAGGCTAAATATTTTATTCAAGATAACAAGTCTCCTTCTCATGTTCAAATTGACAAAGTGTTTATCCAGTGGTGTGTGTGTAATGACATGTGTGTATTCTTAGACTAACTTGTCATCAAAACATTGGTCCAGAAATCCTATCAACCATCATACATACACACAAGTTGGTGCTAACACCCAAAACATGCACAATCATACATAAACATGCACAGACCATATTCATGGTATTGGGCCAAAGTATCAAACCTGAGTCTACATGTTAGGACTCCCATATACTTCTAGCCTATTTACCCTTGCATGTATAATTATTTCATGTTATTCTAAAGTCCAGTATTACATTCATGGTTGCACTGGTGCACACTGCCTAGAACCACTACCTGGTTTCCAGTGCACTATAAGCTATTTGGGCATAAACATGCCATGTGCAAACTCACACCCCAGCCTTGATGCGAGCCAACCACTATGTCATACCCACTTCCCTCATACCCAACCTGATAGAGGTGACCCACATCCTTAGTTTAATCACTAAGTTCTTTCATATGACCCAATATTACATATGCAGTGTCATGCCCAAAACTGTGGTATGTTAACTAATATGTGCTAGCAGTTTTCATACATCCATCAATCATTCATCCATTCAACAATTTAATCAGTCACACTTGTAGATATTTCAAGTCAGTTTCATTCAGGGATATATCTTTAGCTAAGCATAGGTCTGAGCATTTTAGAAAGTGAAATGCCTCTGTGGTTTCCCCAGTAATAAGGTTCTCACAATCAATCCACATATTAAAGTGTGTTTGCTTGTTACTCAACCCTATTTCCAAAGAATACTTACTGCTGGATTAGGACTCAACACATGGAAATTCCATTGCACCCCAACCATCTTTTCAGTTGCAAGACATAAGCCAGAGAACCCCTTCCTCTTACTGCCTTGCATCCTACTTTCCTTATTAATCCATGCTTTAACTAAAAATATTTCTCAAATTCATAAACATATAAATAAATCGGTTGTTATTCTTTCAATAAGTTGTCATATATAAACAAGCATAGGTTGAGTGACAACAAAGCAATGAAAGTCACAAAATCTCAGGAACAACAGAAAATTTCTAAACTAAGAAAATGCAAGCAAAACATCAAACATAAATTAAAATAACTAAAGGTTAATGGCTGCCTTTCATAGGTCTTAATGCCTTGCCAAGTGAGGATTTACTCACCATAGTTCTCCTTCCCAAGTCTTGGTTCAGGCCTGCCATTGATTTTCTAAACTGCTGCCTATTTTTTTTTCTAATTTTTGTTTCCTGGTTCTAACATGTAACCGTAGGAAATAATGATGTATATAAGGGAGTTACTAGGGTTTTAAGGTTAGTTAAGTAATTTATTTTTATCAGAATTCCCATCACCATTTCTGGTTTCACCCATAGTTCACCCTCTCCACTTTACTTTCCCACCATTTCTTTTTTTTTTCTTGTCTTGGCTACTTTTGGCAAATTTCTCCACATATTATTTGCATGACTGTGGCTCAGACATTATTTGTCTTTTCTAGTTTTAATCATGTATATAAACCTATTTGTATAACCAGCTATATGTGTGTATGAATCAAACATTTTGCACATCATATATATTCATGCATTTCCTACCTACACAAGCAACTATGCTCCTATTTAATCTATGGAAATTAAGACTAAAGTCTGCCTAAGTTATTTATGTATTGTAACTAGGCTAATGTGTACACACTAACAAGTCATGTACTCATTTGTTATTACTGCTATTTTGTATTTATTTATAAGGCCTTTACTCACAAAAGTGCCTTGTTCATGTAGCTGACTAAAACAGTGTGCACATGCACAAGAGCATGCACACTCATACACACACAAGTATTTTCAGAGAAAAAGTTTTATTTTAATTAATTGTCTTTCTTTTATAAAATATTCAAAATACATATATACATATATTATATTTTATATATATATATATTTGCCTAACTATGGGCTGTCACAAGACCCCAAACCTGAAGCGAACCCTTCCTAAGATATCCACTATCACTCTTAATTATAAATATGGAATCTCATTAGGTTACTTCTTTCGGTAGGGAGGCGGATCCTTCAGCCACTTAAGACCTGAACACCGAAGTAAACCCTTTATAGAGACATCCTTATTTATTTATTTGGAATCTCACTAGGTTACTTAATACTTCCATTAAGGAGAGAGGCGGACCCTTTAGCCACTTAAGACCTCAAACCAGAAGCAAACCCCTTATGGAGATATCGCTCACCGCTCCTAATTTTAAATTTGAACCATTTAATATTTTAAAATTAAGAAAGCAAGCCCGATCTCTCACGTCGTCAGGGGTCCTAGGATTAGTGATATCTACATCAGTAGTAAGTACACCCGACTGCTGGTGGCCTCAATAGTGAAGGGTAGTCTTCCGTCGAGTGACTATACTGACCTCGCATTACTAACCTATTAAGTCCAATTAATCATCCTAAGTCTTTATTTATATTATCTTAGGTAGACATTGTACTTAGCTTATTAATTCCCTTTCTATTTAAGGCAATAAGATTTACCTTAAACATTTATCTACCCATAAATCCCCGTTTAATGCTCATAAATGTCAATTTGTCCATAAAATCCTAATAGACATTTCCTAAGACATTTAGTATGATTACTAATTTCAAATTAGTAAACTTTTACATCTATTTTATTTTTATCAGTCCCATTAATCCATTTACCCTATCAAATTATTGCTACTCTCATATTTATTACCATTTATTGGAGTTACAACTTTTTAAAGGTATTTTCCTATTAGTTAATTATCCCAAATGCGAATATTACGTGCAAGCGTTGTTATTAGCTTTTTATTTAATTAGTATAAGCGCAGAAAATTTCGTACAAATGTTTACTTTTATCAAATATGTTCTAGTTATATATCTTCAATAGAATATCCTTTTCAATGTTAAATTGTAGAAATCGTATCTAAAAGGATTATCCGCTATAATTTCCATAAATTAGCCCAATGCAAAATATTTAACTTTAAAATATAAAAGGTTACATCGTTTGAGATTACAATGAACAATCATTTCTTTTCATTACCGAAATAGACAGTGTGAACTACAATGAATTCGTATATTACACATCTCTTTCTCTTTCTGTTTGCATTTATTCCTTATTAAATCAAACACTATATCTTTCTAAAAGGGAAAGAAATCAAATTAATTTACAAATACTAAGTGGATCTAAATTCCAACAATTCCAAATATAGAAAACTTTACATTCCAATCAGATTAGAGTAATAATCCAAATTTATAACATTATTATACAACCTATATCAGATTTGGAATAAATTTCATTCAAATCAATATTCTAAATTCATGCTTTTGGGACTGATTTCCAAATCAGGATGAATTCATAAACAAGAATATGTTGACGATATTTATTATATTCAGATTATATTCAATTCGTTGCCTACAACTCAAATACAATTATCCAATTAGGCATAAAAAGAAAATAAACACCAAAGGGATAATTTTCATATTATAACAATATGTAAAATTTCCCACTCACCTTTAAAAAGCGATCCAAATCTCCAAACCTGAAGTAGAACCTTTAATTCAGCTCAAAATCCTTTTTAATCCAAGAGATTGTATAAAAGGGTATATACATACATTAGAATTACAGATGTGAGAAGAGATTTGGGATAGGTAGAGAAAATAGATACAAATATATAAATTACCTCAAATACGCATATGGTTGATTTTTTACTTTTCTCCTTTTAATTAGATTTCTACTCTTCTCCGATTTGCATGAATATTGATACAAATATCTTATCTTTATAATTTAGAAAGAAAGTGGAGAATAAGAAATGGCAGATATTCACTACTGCCTCCATAAAAATATGAGAAGAGAAGGGAGGGCTAGGCCCGAATTTATAGGCGTTAGAATCAACCATACGCATTCGGTTTGAAATATTAAATCAGGGCCATATGTGGCCTAGGTCTACTGGAGCCGCCACGCACAAAGCGATCGACCGTCTCCTTCCTAGGGGTGACCGCTCCAATATGCGGGTCGACCGATGGGCCCCGGCTAATTAATTAACAATGTTAACTTTTCTTATTTAATTATTTTAGTTTCGAATTCGTTTTTCATCCGTAACTTCTTCATTCGAACTCTGATCGCAAAACTCCAAATATGAAAGTTGCTCATAATTTTACCACGAACGCAATGGTGCAAGTGTCATAGTCAAATTCCATTATTTGCATAAATTCCACTTTTGGAGCCTAATTAATTAACTAACTACTAATTAAATAACTAACGTCAAATTACGGGGTGTTACATTCTTCTCCCCTTAAAAAGAATTTTGTCCCTGAAATTTTATCAATGACTAAGTCAAGGTTTTGACTATCCTAAATTACACAACCAATGAATGTACAACAAATTTTGTAACCAAATGTGCATAAGTGCACAGTGTATTACTGTCTCACCACACAGAAAATATGTATGCAGAATGATTCTAAATTGCATCTTCCTATATGAATGCATTTCTTTTGAAAATATTTTTGGAAATATGATGCAAACAACCTATATATACACTGGCAGTTCTATATATATGCAACTTTTTGAAAAATCTTTTCAACCAAAACCCCCATACTCCTACAAATAGAAGTATGAAACAACCCATTTTTCATCCAGTTCCTACCATCAATAATCAAACGCATCGAAAAATCACTTCCTAAACTTTACTCCTATGCCGAAAAAAGGAATTTAGGCGGAGAATTTAGCATTGTTACCACACTATAATCTTCCTATTCCCGTAGTACAGTGGTAATTTCTATGTTGCCCCGGATTTACTCCAAATTTTCTATGCACAAAACACATAAGACGGCTTATTTTCAAGCTCTAAAATAGAATTAAATCTAAAAATAGACTTGCGTGCGTCATCGACAAGGTATGGAAATAGAAATTCCAAGGCTAAAACAGCTTTTCCCTTGTTATCGCCTGCATTTATCGCATCGTCGACCCTAATACACCGCTAAATTCGCAAATTTTAACTCTATTTGCCTTCCCAATGCCTAACATGTGGCCTTCAAAATTAAAGTTTTCAAAAAATCTTTCTCACTTTTTATATTTGTACGTCATTTGGAAAATAAAATCTCAAAATATCTAGACGCACGTTTTCCCTTGAAATAAAATTTTGAATAAAAACTCTAAAAATAATTTAAGAGCCAAAATAACTAAAACACAAAACTTTTTTTTTAATGGGAACTTTTCAAATTAAGGGGAAATTTTTCAAAATATTTTCCTTCTCAAAATTTTAGATGAATCAACCCATAATTTCAGCGTAGTCGGAAGTCGGTTATGCGTTAAATGCATAAACCAAATTTCAAAATTCTACAGCTAATCTTTACCCAAAAATTTGACATTTTATTTAAAAATATCAACAAACCTATTATTCAAAAAATTTAGCTTTTAAGGAACATGAGTAATAACCCGTGATATCGAAACAACTTTATTATGTCCTTTGCTAAAATTTCCAACTATTCTATACTTCCAGTCTTATATTGCATTTACTGTTTGTTAAGTGTCTTTATTAGATTTCCATATTTATATTGTTTCTCTACTATGCATATATATAGGAGCGGTTCGCATATCCAAAAACAATAACACATAAAATGAATAAAAACTCATAATATCATGCGTGCCTTTTGTAAGAGACAACTAACAGTTTTACAACCCAGCAATCCAAAAGAAAAGAACAAATGCCGGAAATAAAAGGTACAATAATCCTAAAAGAAAAGAACAAATGCTGGAAGGGAAAAGACAACAACACCCAAAATCCTAAAACAATGCCTACAGACTATGAGATGCCTTGCTCCAAGGCTGGAGCTCGATCCATTACAACGACCCTTGAATGGTCGTAGCATGGCGACTATGCACCCAATCTCATGCCGTTAGCGCTATTGGTGTTGTTGACGACTTCAGAATTGCCATCTTCCGAAGGAAGGATCTAAAGATGGCAGAAGGAACCTTCTACAAAACTGCCTCTCCATAAAGATTCACCCGTATTACCTAAAGACGAGAGTGGATAGGTGAAAATACGGAAAGTGACTTTGTGGAGTGCTAATCCTTGATCAACAAATTGAATCAAAAGGGTGCAGGTCCAATTGATGGCGATGCCACCAATACTAGCATAGATGGTCTTCTGTACCACAGGATAAATCCAGTCGTAACTTCCCGTTTTGGGGATGACGTTGTGCTAAATGATGCGCACAATCAGACGGGCAGTCAGACATGAATTATCCATCTTCCAAATACCGGCATCTTGGGAAAAGATCTGGTACAAAAATCTTTAAGTTGGTCACTTCAAAATCATCCAAGTCCACGTCCTTCGCGGAGGTCTCCAAAATCTCAACAAGAACATCATTAGTTAGCTCAATCAAGACACCCTTCACCTCCGAACAAATCAGACTGTTGCCTCCATCGAAATTCTGCGTCAACGGGACATCGAAAAGGCAGATACAACACGGGTAACATTCCTGCTCAAAGGTTTCAGAGTAGATGTTCAGTGCAAATCCTACCGCGACGAATAGCTTTTCCAGCCCAAAAGTGGCGAAACCTTCTGCTCATTCTGGTCCAACCAAGTGGCCTCTTAAGGGTTGAGACAATAATGGTGCAAGGAAAAACCGGTAATGCGGAAAGGTGTCTTGGGCTAAGAAGTGGTCGGGGAGGAAATAATGTTTAGATATGGAGTGGTGATGGGGTGAGATCTAACGTGCAAAACCAGCACGAGGGGGTAGGGTTGGCAATATGGCGGGCCTAGGGACTAAACCCGGCAGACCCGCTAAGACCCGCTCCATCGACTCGTCGGGGCGGGTAGACCCATGACCCACTCTTGAAAGCTCCAGGTCTAGGATCAAGTTGGGGCTTGGCTTACCCGCCCCAACCCGACCCGCACTACTAATATATCATAAAATCACTTTACTACTATAATGATGATTTGTTAATCCTTTTACACATAACTAGTTTTATCATGGATATTATAATGTCCATTCAACAAGTTATGGGATTTTTATAATATTAAGTTGTCATTGATAATTATATATTAACATATGTGTACATTTTGAACTATTATTCTACACCTCATTTTTTATTATTTTTCATTATTATTGTAAACATATTGTGATTTATATTAAATGTCATTTGGTGATAATGTCTCTTACAAATAAAATAAAATAAATAAATGTATGTACATTAATACACAATCCTGAATGAATATATAAAGTCTCACCAAGTCCTGGGGCGGGGCGGGTCTACCCTAACCCGAACCGATTCTGGGTTTGATGCAAAAATCCAGACCTACACCGGGTCTACGGGGTAGGTCCGGGTTAGGGTTAGAAAAACCCGGGGTGGGTCTGAGGCATGAAAACCCCGCCCCATGGCCATCCCTACGAGGGGGAGGTGAGGCTACTGCTCCTAGGGAAAAACAGTGTCGCCTAGGGGAGGAACGGAAGAAAGAGGCTGATATTTATATGAGGATGGAGATTGGGTTCGGCTTGTTGAGGAAGGAGGAACGAAAGAAGGCAGTTGGGAAAATTCGAACGTGACTTTTATAGTCCCATTCCAGGTTCAAGTTAGGCCAAAACTCGTTAACTGGTATACCATTCTAGGTTTACCGTTAGGTCCTCATCACGGTGGTGTCAAAGCCTACCACCTAGTCTCGAACCATGCTATAGCAATTCACCGTAGCCCCAACAAAACTGCTGCGACCAACAACAATTTCAAAAACCCGAAAATATTCCTGTCGATATTTCCTGCCTACTTCGCACGGAAATATTTCTTCCAATAACTGGTGTGTATAACAACACTTCAAACTACATACCCCAATAAAATTGAATGTCATTCCTATTTTCTCTATACCTTAAAGAGAGAAAATATAAAAACCTCGATTTTATAAACAGAAAATTACTAAGCTAAATATATGTTATTTTATACTTGTTTCTAAATAATAGAACTATTTCATACCAAAACTTCACCTAAAAATCAAACTTATATATATATATATATATATATATATATTTCAGGGTTTTCAAAAACCTTTTTAAAACACAAATTTCCTAAATTGGAAATCTATTTTCTAACCAAAAATCAAAATCAAGCCTTTACTGATATATATATATATATAATATATATATATATATATATATATTTAAGGATTTAAAGAATAAATCTTTTATAAACCAAAAATTTCTTAACACGACCAACTTAGTGGTATACGTGTTTCTTTGAAAATTAAAATTTCAAAACCTTCCTAAAACAAAATTTCCAAAATAAATCTTTGGGAAAAGAAATTCTTTGAAAACCCCTTTTTCAAAAATCTAAGGCATTTCTAAAAATATACTTTATAAAAATTCTCTCTCAAGTTTTAGACTAAGGAATTGACATTAATTGTTCAAATAAAAATCCGGTTTGCGATCAAGGAGACGATCAATGAATGCACCCTAGCAAAACTTGCTTTCGGACAATTGTGACATACAGATTCTAATTTCCCATCCATTTGGAATAATTGTGTGTCTCTGACTAGAACACAAAATCCAAAATCACAAGGTAGCTGGAATCTCAACCATCAAATCGATCACCTCCAATCTCCGGGATTCTGCCATATGTCGTACTCATGCTCTTCATCAACAGCGCTTTACGCATCGCCAGCACTCCATGGGGTACTTTGGAGTCGGCGTGAAAATCTTAGTTCAAAGATATTTCCAACCTATAGTTGCTTTTCCCATTCCTTCAAAGTGGAACTACAACTACTCATATAGTCGAAACTCTTAGAATCTAGCGTAAAAAATATAATATTACTAGATAAGAAAGTACGAATACGTTCTCTCAATTTATCCTAATTCCTATGATCTACTAACCTAGGCTCTGATACCAAATGCAACAAACCGTACCTCCATGGGCCTAAATTTCGACAAAAATTGTAACCCAAGTCCATCAAAGCACAGAATGTTGGATTTGGTACCTGCAAATAAGCATGAGCATTATCGAAGTTTGATATAAATCTAAACTCATAACGGTAACAATAATGGGATAAGAATACTGACTATGACTACTACCTTGGAATTAATGGTATTCCTTGGATAGCAGACTGTCACATCAGCATCGAGCATGAAAGAAAGAAGGCTTCTCCAACAACAAAGCATATTGAGCTTTAGTGACATGTTCCTCTAAAATTCTATCATATGGGTTGTAATGAGGAGAGGGTCAGAACAATGTTCTGGTGATTGGAAAATATAAACTGTCCATAACATAAACTTATACCGATTGGTTTCCATTTAATTGTTATGTCTATTAAGGTTAGCAATTCTAATCAAACTCTGCATTGCACACATGATTACTTACTTACCCCTTCCTAAGGTATGAAACACTAACGATGCCATATCTGTAACATCCCGCCTTTTTGTACATTTTAAGCAAACGCGCATGCCGACTCAAACCATATAGAAGGGCAAATTGTTATTGGAGTGAATAAGAAAAAGCAGAGAAAGAAAAAAAAAATAGAATCTCACAGCGGAATGACAAAATATAATAATCAAATAACAGTTCATGAAGCTTTATACAAAACATTTGATTATACTTATCCAATACAAAAATCAGAGTTACACATATCGAAGATAAATACATAACATTGCAGCGGAACAGTATGATGCAGTGGAATGATATGGTAAATAATAATAATACAATCATCGACTTCGTCCTCCGGAAATAAGGTCTTCAAATCCTGAAATGCTCAGGCTGACCCGAGCGAATTGAAAATATAAAACACTCGAGTCAGAACTAAATGATCTTATGTGAGTTAAATCAACGGTAAATAAATATGAGTGTAAACGGCGTCAGAGATGTTTACGGGGTTTGACATCTCCCATCCAGTGTCTAACGTGAGTGCGGTAACTTAAGAGATGTTCGGGATTCACATCTCCTAAGGATCCGTTAAACTATCTACTATGTAGTACAATACGCTATTATAATATGTCTACAGTAATATAAACTATTAAAATAGCGTTAAGGCGTTACATTTTCCCCCTTAACACATTTTTATTTCCCATAGTCTATACAGAACCGTAATCCCACCCGTAAACTGGGTGACGCCAAAGGGCACTCCATAGGTATGGTACAAACCAAACTCGTAGAAGGCGCGCTAGGATAGGTGACACGGCACAACTAGGCAATGCCAGGGTAGATATACCAATTACGCATCCGGACTGTTGGTAACGCATAGCCGCAACTACCGCCCAACTCGAAACACACTCCCGAGTAAAAATCGAAGGGTGGCCACCAAATAAATCGCAAGTCAGAATATAGTATCGATGGAATGTGTCCGATCAGAGGAGCTACCTCATTAGCCCGGAATCGCTCCTGTTTTAGCCACCTTATGCTAACTCACGGGAGTTAGGTCCACGTATACCTTTACGATCGTCGCTGCCATCCTACTTCATTCTGGAATCTCCACCGCGTACACAGTTGTCAAAGTGGTATTCGGTATTGGTAGAGAGTATGACAACATCTGGTCCCGGTCTCTTTAACAACCAATCGCTTATTACACGCCGGATGGTTCTTTTACATTTCCAAAATCGTTTCAAAATTGATATCAAAATATCATATTCAATTCAAATCATATCATTTTTGAAATCATTACTTACTTCCGAAATTATATCACATTGAAATCACAGTTCGAAATTATACTTCCTTTCAAAAGTCATATTTCCAAAATAGGTTAAACTCTCATTTCAAAATTATCATATTAAACCAAATATGCTATTTAGATCCCAACTTAGGTTATAATGTCGCTTAACCACATTCACTTTAAAAATTGAGAATTTGAATATAAACCCATCCATTTTACTTAGTTTGGAATTTAGAAGAAAATAATTTTAAATAGTTATAAATAATTAATATAGATTTTAAAATAGATTAAATATAATTAAAATAGATTAAATAGCTTTAAAATAGATTAATTAGATTTAAAATAAGTTAAAATGGGTTAATTAGTTTAAAAGTTGAAAATCTTAATAATTAAATTCTTTAAACTAATATATTTTTAAAACAGTTTATATAAAAATATGAATTGTAATTTATATCAATTTAAACTATTTATTCCATTCCAGTACATTTGGACCATTTTAATATTCCAAAACCCAATTTCAAATTTCCCAATTCCAATTCTCAATAAAATATTTAATTCAATATCGCCTCCAATCCATGTTCGAAATATCAATTTAAATTACTCCAAATTCAATATATTTCAAAGTAATATTTCAAACGACTTAAAATAATTCAATTCTGACAAATTTCACTTTTTATTCCAAATTCAACCTTGAAATTTCAATTAAATCCATTTAACAATACCTTTAAACCAATTCCAATTTTTATCATAAACTTGAATTTCAATAATAATTCAAATCGTATAAATCAATTTTTATTTCAAAATATCATTTAAAAGGATTCAAAAATTTAAAGCTTTAAAATCATTTAATTAAACCAATCCGGTGTCCGTGTATAATTCTCTACCCTAGGGTCAAGTGAACAGATATTTATCATTTTAATCCGCAATTTAATATTTACGGTTATATATCATTTCAATCCATAATCCCAAAAATATTATAATCCATAAAATCGCTCAAGTCTATCATTTCAACCCATAACGATTTTTCCTTAATCTATTAATCATTCGGGTATGTATCATTTCAACCCATAGTGGACTTGCAGTTTATAACGATATAAAATACAACATCCATTCATCCAATATCAACAATCAACATCCATTGCAAACATCATCCAAATCAATCAATAAATATCAATATAGAACTGATAATCAATAACAGGTATTTAAATAGCAATTTATTCAATAATAAATTAAATAACGATTTAATTCAAATAATTTCAAATTAATTGAGATGATGATTCAAAATATACCAAACAGTCATAAATAAATTTCTAATCACATCAAACATTAATTTAACAAACATAAGAAATTTTAGAAGTTGTGAGTGGGTTAAAACACTCACCTTTGAATTTCAAACCGATTTGAAACCCAAAATAGGGCCTAAATTTGAACAGTCTCAAAATTTGTCCAAACCAGCGTCAAAATGTTCGGAATTTCAATATGATCCCAGCGAAACAGACCACACGTGAAACAGACCTCGTATGCGAAAGTTATGCAGATCAGAACGATTGAAATCAAAATTTTCAAATAAATAAATAAAACACCTTACACGTTCTGACACGTCAGCTTCGTTTAGAATGACCGAACCCTTGCTCAAAATCGCGACTTCCAGCTGCTACCAGAAAGCCGTTACGCACGCAACTTTGACCAGAAATACGCTTCACCACGATCAACTTCCCTCCGATAGGCGACCGCCGCCAGCATCCATACTTCCTGCCGCACCATAGGCCAACACGCGGCCATGAATGTCGTCTCCCTCTGCCGTGCGCTGCCACCTCGTCTATGGGCCGATTCTGGCAATTCGAACGACCAACACCAACCACGAACGACATGGATGACCTCTACTCGACGAGCTCTACACGATGGTGCTTCCCGATCGACCCATAGCTGAGGATCCGCCGTTAGATCAAAACCCTAGCCCATGGACGGCTGAGGTTCAACTTGAATTTCAGGACAAACAATGCGTCGAATCAAAAAACGAACAGCACCAAAAGATTACGCTCCTTGAGAGCTTCAAATCGATATATAATTTGTTTGGATTGGAGGAGTTTGAATTTTTGGATTTGAATTTGATTTGGAATTGCAATTGGAAATTAGGGTTTGTCTGCCAATGGAAAGAGGAGATGAGAAGGAGATGTGCATACAGACAAATGAAAATAAGAAGCGGCTAAGGTTTATAACAGTTTATTTATAGGCAAAGCTGAGATAGAAAAGAATGGACAAGATTTGATTTACACGTTGAACGATAAATGGCCCAACAAGCCCGTTCTGCCTCCGGAACGAAATTGGGTCATCCCATATATCAAAATAGATGTTATTGAAAATTTTAAACTCATTGAAACAGGTTTCAAGTCCTAATTCCATCGTATGAAGAAGTTATGTTAAAATCAGCTTATTTCAAATCGATTTCAATTAAGTTAATTTCTAGGCGTTTCGAGTCCGTACGATCAAACGACAAGTCCGATCGTTAAAAAACTTGAAATCCTACAATCATTTACCGTTACGGATCCAATGAAACTTGTTTCGTCGAAATCCGAGTCAGTGGCCAAAATGGCTATTTTTCAGTTAATTAAATTAATTAAATCACATTTTCCAATTCAAATTTAATTATGTACAAATTTTATCAATTTGGATTACTTGGTAAATTTAGAATCCTTTAAACAAATTTCTATATTAATTTATCATTGAATATTTCACAATTTACAGTATTTAATTTCAATTTCAATTAATCCAGTAATTATAAATTTAAATTCCCAATAAATCCATATATTCTTATTTCCATCTTGTTATTTAATCAATTATCATCTTATGGGTATAATTAACATTGATTTATATTTATTACATTAATATATTCCTATTTCATATTAATTCCCATTAATGTAATATTTCATTTCATTTAATTTCAATAATCCATTTATTATAGCTTAAAATCCAATAAATTAATCAAACTTGAATATCAATTATTTTTATTCAATCAATTGCCATATTATGAATAGAATTTACATTGGTTACTCCTTATTGAATTAACATTCTCCAATTACTAATTTAATCTACACTAACTGTACTAATTAAGTCAATTAACTGCAATTGATTTCAAATTAAATTTTATGAACTAAACAAATAGGTAACTTATAACAATTGTTACCATTAACCTTTAATTTAAGTTTATTACTTTCAAACAAATATTATAATTACTTACAGAACCTTGATTTTATTCAATTACCATTTATTATATTTTAAATTAATTAATTAATTCAATGTTTACGTTTGTTTTCTTATATTCAATTTATAGCCAAGTATAACATTTACATTATTTCATTCATTGGAATTTCATTCAAATTGTTAACGATAACCTTTAATTAACATTGTTATATTTCATTTTGGTTACTATATCATAAATAAATCCCAATTTTTTATTTCTTTCAATATTATATTACCAAAATCTTATTAAATTAACAATTTAATTATCGAAAATTTATGGGTCGTTACACTCTCTCCCACTCAAAACTTTTCGTCCTCGAAAAGGAAAAAGGAGGGAAAAGAACGGATTAAGAAATCAATATATCATATTCAAAATATTAATTGTATAAACAAATAAATTTACAAAATTAAATAATTTAAATAAAATATACCAATTTATAACCATTAAATCCTTTTATATTCAAGTAATAAAATTTTGGAAAATATTCCATAAAATTTTCTAAGTCCAAAATTCACGAAAAATTTCGGCAGAGTCTCCTTTGTACGGAGAGGCTCGGGAGAAAATATAATATCAAATATAACAATATATATCACAGTATCTCAAAATAATATATCCCAACAACGGGAAAAATATTATAATATCGTTATAAAACCGTAATCCGAGAACGTGCCTATTTGTCTGGCAAATAACGTTTAATTATGAAACCAAAAGCAGTAGCAATTGCTTCCATAACCAGTATCTCACTTATATAATCCAAAAAGAGTTAATAATTATATAAAATGAAATATTTAAGTTGTTCCAATTGCTAACAAACAATCAATATAACATAACAACAATCACTTACAAACAAATATACAATCATCACATGAAATCAAATAGAATCAACTATCCATTCATGGCAAACAAACAAATGATTTGTTCGGGTTCAGAATTTTTAACCGCCTAGAATGACAAATAAACTACCGAGTGCACCATTTACTCAACGGTCTTAGATGAACTCAATAGATTATTCATACATCTTAAACAATTAGAAGTATCCTATCCCAAACAACCCATAAACCAAAACAAACAATAATCTACACTGTACTTGAGTTATTCTTATTAAATTTCTTTCAGAACATTTACAGTTTTTATTTTTCTTCTCATTTATACAAGAATTATTTCTTTAACTTACATTTATCTCTTACAAAAAAATTTCCCATTCATTCATTCAGTGTTTATTTCCTTTATTTTTCCTTTATTACTTACAAAAATTCATTTTCATTTATTCATATCATGTCAATTTCTTTTATTGCATTACATTCATTTTATTATTTACTTTAATTATAAATAGTTTCAATATTAACTTAAGTTCAAAATCCTTTACTTACAATACTCATTTTCTATTTCATTTAATTAATAGTATTACAATTTTAACTCAAGTTTATAACTATTTTCATATCAAATTTCTTATTTATAAAAGTAAATTTCATTGAACACTTCCATTATATAAGTTTTACTTGCAAAAATTTCTATTACATATTTTTTTTTAACATTTCGACTTTTTATAATTGGTAAGTTATATATACATGTCTTTAAGAATGCAATTGAAAGTTTCACAAGTTTGACTTACTTATTTTAATTAACTTATGGTTCAATAATTATCATTTCTTATTTTCATATTCTTTTCGTTTACAAGTTACAAATTTCAAATTCCTTGTATATTTCAGTTATAACTTAGCGTATAATTTCTTATTTTCATTTAGAAGTTTCAATTATTAAATAGTTACAATTTTTATTTCATTTCAATAATTGAAATCTCTAATTTATAAAAATTTAAGAACTAAATATCGGGTTCCATTTCAAATCATTTAAATAACATCTACATATATATACACTCATAACTTTTATATCCAATCATATTTAAACTTTAAAAATTTTATTTTTTTATCAAAATAGATCTGTAGTAAAACTACTACAATGGCCTTCCCACCTTGAAACTCGAAAATGAACGTCGATGATGCGTGCACTCATCACCGAAATTATTTTCCAACGATAGAGAGGGCTACAAAACTTATTTCTTTCCAAAGTTTCATTAAAACAATTCTTTCAAATTATATTGAAATATTTATATCAGAAAATACTTCTAATAATAATATTATTATATCCCAAAATCATTCGAAAGAAATTTTCTAAAACCACGGAACTTAAGTTCTAAATTTCCAAATTTCATTTATTTTATTTTCAAATCTTATTTCCAACTACTATTTATAAATTTCACTACCTAACAACCAACATATTACAACAAAATATATATCATTTATAAATCATTATTTTGTACATAAAAATATACAATAGGTAAAATTATTTCATTTACCTACATTTCAAAACAAATATTGTGTCGGTCTGTCCTATTAAGTGTTTAGAAATCCCTATCGATGTCATAGCCTCCTATGCACCAACCAGAATTTATAAATACAAAACGGAACAAATTAACACAATATAAAAACCTTTTATAACACTAACAAATACGCTCTCTCATATATATATACTCTCAGCGACTCATTCTAGGGTATTGCTACCGTATTTTTAAAGAGTCAGACCCCACAAAGCTAAGGTTATCGCTAAACCTCGCTCTGATACCAACTGTAACATCTCGACTTTTTGAACGTTTTAAGCAGACACGCATGCCGACTCAAACCATACAGAAGGGCGAATTGTTATTGGGGTGAATAAGAAAAAGCAGAGAAAGAAAAAAACAAAACAGATTCTCGCAGCGGAATGACAAAATATAATAATCAAATAACAGTTCATGAAGCTGTATACAAAACATTTGATTATACTTATCCAATACAAAAATCAGAGTTACACATATCGGAGATAAATACATAACATTGCAGCGGAATAGCATGATGCAGTGGAATAATATGGTAAATAATAATAATACAATCTTCGTCTTCGTCCTCCGGAAATAAGGTCTTCAAATCCAGAAATGCTCAGGCTGACCCGAGCGAATTGAAAAGACAAAACACTCGAGTCAGAACTAAAAGATCTTATGTGAGTTAAATCAACGGTAAATAAATATGAGTGTAAACGGCATCGGAGATGTTTACAGGGTTTGACATCTCCTATCTAGTGTCTAACATGAGCGCGGTAACTTAAGAGATGTTCGGGATTCACATCTCCTAATGATCCGTTAAACTATCTACTATGTAGTACAATACGCTATTATAATATGTCTACAGTAATATAAACTATTAAAATAGCGTTAAGGCGTTACATTTTCCCCCTTAACACATTTTTATTTCCCATAGTCTATACAGTACCGTAATCCCACCCGTAAACTGGGTGACGTCAGAGGGCACTCCATAGGTATGGTACAAACCAAACTCGTAGAAGGCACGCTAAGGTAGGTGACACGACACAACTAGGCAATGCCAGGGTAGATATACCAATTACGCATCCAGACTGTTGGTAACGCATAGCCACAACTACCGCCCAACTCGAAACACACTCCCGAGTAAAAATCAAAGGGTGGCCAACAAATAAATCGCAAGTCAGAATAAGTATCGATGGAATGTGTCCGATCAGAGGAGCTACCTCATTGGCCCGGAATCGCTCATGTTTTAGCCACCTTATGCTAACTCACGGGAGTTAGGTCCACGTAAATATACATTTAGGATTGTCGCCACCATCCTACTTCATTCTGGAATCTCTACCGCGTACACAGTTGTCAAAGAGGTTTTCGGTATTGGAAGAGAGTATGACAACATCCGATCCCGGTCTCTTTAACAACCAATCTCTTATTACACGCCGGATGGTTCTTTTACATTTTCAAAATCGTTTCAAAATTGATATCAAAATATCATATTCAATTCAAATCATATCATTTTCGAAATCATTACTTACTTTCGAAATTATATCACATTGAAATCACAGTTCGAAATTATACTTCCTTTCAAAAGTCATATTTCTAAAATAGGTTAAACTCTCATTTCAAAATTATCATATTAAACCAAATATGCTATTTAGATCCCAACTTAGGTTATAATGTCGCTTAACCACATTCACTTTAAAAATCGAGAATTTGAATATAAACCCATCCATTTTACTTAGTTTGGAATTTAGAAGAAAATAGTTTTAAATAGTTATAAATAATTAATATAGATTTTAAAATAGATTAAATGGCTTTAAAATAGATTAAATAGCTTTAAAATAGATTAATTAGATTTAAAATAAGTTAAAACAGGTTAATTAGTTTAAAAGTTGAAAATCTTAATAATTGAAGTCTTTAAAATAATATATTTTTAAAACAGTTTATATAAAAATATGAATTTGAAATTTATATCAATTTAAACTATTTATTCCATTCCAGTACATTTGGACCATTTTAATAATCCAAAACCCAATTTCAAATTTCCCAATTCCAATTCTCAATAAAATATTTAATTCAATATCGCCTCCAATCCATGTTCGAAATATCAATTTAAATTACTCCAAATTCAATATATTTCAAAGTTATATTTCAAACAATTTAAAATAATTCAATTCTGACAAATTTCACTTTTTATTCCAAATTCAACTTTGAAATTTCAATTAAATCCTTTTAACAATACCTTTAAACCAATTCCAATTTTTATCATAAACTTGAAATTCGATAATAATTCAATTCATATAAATCAATTTTTATTTCAAAATATCATTTAAAAGGATTCAAAAATTTAAAGCTTTAAAATCATTTAATTTAGCCAATCCGGTGTCCGTATATAATTCTCTAACCTATGGTCAAGTGAACAAATATTTATCATTTCAATCCGCAATTTAATATTTACGGTTATATATCATTTCAATCCACAATCCCGAAAATATTATAATCCATAAAATCGCTCGAGTCTATCATTTCAACCCATAATGATTTTTCCTTAATATATTGATCATTCGGGTATGTATCATTTCAACCCATAGTGGACTTGCAGTTTATAACGATATAAAATACAACATCCATTCATCCAATATCAACAATCAACATCCATTGCAAACATCATCCAAATCAATCAATAAATATCAATATTGAACTGATAATCAATAACAGGTATTTAATTATTAATTTATTCAATAATAAATTAAATAACGATTTAATTCAAATAATTTCAAATTAACTGAGGTGATGATTCAAAATATACCAAACAGTCATAAATAAATTTCTAATCACATCAAACATTAATTTAACAAACATAAGAAATTTTAGAAGTTGTGAGTGGGTTAAAACACTCACCTTTGAATTTCAAATCGATTTGAAATCCAAAATAGGTCCTAAATTTGAACAGTTTCAGAATTCGTTCAAACTAGCGTCAAAATGTTCGGAATTTCAATATGATCCAAGCGGAATAGACCGCACGTGAGACAGACCTCGTATGCGAAAGTTATACAGATCAGAACGATTGAAATCAAAATTTTCAAATAAATAAATAAAACACCTTACGCGTTCTGACACGTCAGCTTCGTTTAGAATGACCGAACCCTGGCTCAAAATTGCGACTTCCAACTGCTACCAGACAGCCGCCACGCACGCAACTTTGACCAGAAATATGCTCTACCATGATCAACTTCCCTCCGATCAGCGACTACCGCCAACATCCCTACTTCATGTCGCACCATAGGCCAACACGCGGCCATGAACGTCGTCTCCCTCTGCCGTGAGCCGTCACCTTGTCTATGGGCCGATTCTTGTGATTCGAACGACCAACACCAACCACGAACGGCATGGATGACCTCTACTCGATGAGCGGAGGATCGACCCATAGCTGAGGATCCGCCATTAGATCAAAACCCTAGCCCATGGACGGTTGAGGTTCTACTTGAATATCAGGACAAACGATGCGTTGAATCGAAAAACGAATAGCACCAGAAGATTACGCTCCTCGAGAACTTCAAATCGATATATAATTTGTTCGGATTGGAGGAGTTTGAATTTTACTTGGAATTGCACTTGGAAATTAGGGTTTGTCTGCCATTGGAAAGAGGAGATGAGAAGGAGATGTGCGTACAGACAAATGAGAATAAGAAGCGGCTAGGGTTTATAATAGGTTATTTATAGGCAAAGCTGAGATAGAAAAGAATGGACAAGATTTGATTTACACGTTGAACGATAAATGGCCCGAAAAGCCCGTTCTGCCTCCGGAACGAAATTGGGTCATCCCATATATCAAAATAGATATTATTGAAAATTTTAAACTCAATGGAACAGGTTTCAAGTCCTAATTCCATCGTATGAAGAAGTTATGTTAAAATCAGCTTATTTCAAATTGATTTCAATTAAGTTAATTTCTAGGCGTTTTGAGTCCGTACGATCAAACGACAAGTCTGATCGTTACGGAACTTGAAATCCTACAATCATTTACCATTACGGATCCGATGAAACTTGTTTCTTCGAAATCTGAGTCAGTGGCCAAAATGGCTATTTTTCAGTTAATTAAATTAATTAAATCACATTTTCCAATTCAAATTTAATTATGTACAAATTTTATCAATTTGGATTACTTGGTAAATTTAGAATCCTTTAAACAAATTTCTATATTAATTTATCATTGAATATTTCACAATTTACAGTATTTAATTTCAATTTCAATTAATCCAGTAATTATAAATTTAAATTCCCAATAAATCCATATATTCTTATTTCCATCTTGTTATTTAATCAATTATCATCTTATGGGTATAATTAACATTGATTTATATTTATTACATTAATATATTCCTATTTCATATTAATTCCCATTAATGTAATATTTCATTTCATTTAATTTCAATAATCCATTTATTATAGCTTAAAATCCAATAAATTAATCAAACTTGAATATCAATTATTTTTATTCAATCAATTGCCATATTATGAATAGAATTTACATTGGTTACTCCTTATTGAATTAACATTCTCCAATTACTAATTTAATCTACACTAACTGTACTAATTAAGTCAATTAACTGCAATTGATTTCAAATTAAATTTTATGAACTAAACAAATAGGTAACTTATAACAATTGTTACCATTAACCTTTAATTTAAGTTTATTACTTTCAAACAAATATTATAATTACTTACAGAACCTTGATTTTATTCAATTACCATTTATTATATTTTAAATTAATTAATTAATTCAATGTTTACGTTTGTTTTCTTATATTCAATTTATAGCCAAGTATAACATTTACATTATTTCATTCATTGGAATTTCATTCAAATTGTTAACGATAACCTTTAATTAACATTGTTATATTTCATTTTGGTTACTATTTCATAAATAAATCCCAATTTTTTCTTTCTTTCAATATTATATTACCAAAATCTTATTAAATTAACAATTTAATTATCGAAAATTTACGGGTCGTTACAATATCAACCACCCAAAACTTCCAAACCCATTAGCCACTTAGTACTTCTAAATATGAAGCGGGTTTCTATAGTACTTTTAGAAAGAGAAATAGGCAGACTCTGCCATTTAAGGCCTTAATCAAGGTAGACTCCATCATTTAAGACCTATTCCCAAAGTGGTTTCCTAACAATGTTGCCAATGGTTGGTGGGCCCAGCTACAAGACCTCTAACCACTATTTAAGGCTTCCGACATTTAATGTCCAACCATTACCGCATCTACCGCAGATAAGATTGTAGTTATGTAATAAACAGTACCCAAGCCATATAATACCTTTTATTAGAAAATAGGCAGACTCTAGTCATTTAAGACCTTAAATAAGGCAGACCCCATCATTTAAGACCTATCCCCAAGGCATGCTCCTAAATGGTACTATTGTTATTACGGCCTTAGCAATGTGAGAGACTGTACCCAAGCCACTTAATACTTCCAAGTGGAAAATAGACCGACTCTAGTCAATTAAGACCTTAATTAAGGTAGACCTTATCATTTAAGACCTATTTCCAAAAGTGTGCTCCTCAATGGTACTATCTAGCTGTCATTGCTTCGAAATCTCATTGGGCTACTTGATACTTCTTTTATAGGAAAAAGGAGGACCCTACAGTCACTTAAGACCCCAAACCTGAAGCGAACCCTTCACGAGATATCCACTATCACTCTTAATTATAAATATGGCGTCTCATTAGGTTGCTTCTTTTGGTAGGGAGGCGGATCCTTCAGCCACTTAAGACCTCAACACTGAAGTAAACCCTTTTTAGAGACATCCTTATTTATTTATTTGGAATCTCACTAGCTTGTTTAATACTTTCATTTAGGAAGAGGCAAACCCTTCAAGCACTTAAGACCTTAAACCAGAAGCGAACCCATATGGAGATATCCCTCACCGCCCCTAATTTCAAATTTGGACCATTTAATACTTTCCAATTAAGAAAGCAAGCCCGATCTCTCACATTGTCACTGATCATAGGATTAGTGATATCTCACATTAGTAGTAAGTACACCCGACTATTGGTAGCCTCAATAGTGAATGGAAGTCTTCCATCGAGTGACTCTACTGACCTCACATCACTAACCTACTAAGTCCAATTAACCATCCTAAGTCTTTATTTATATTATCTTAGGTAGACATTGGACTTAGCATACTAAATCCCTTTTTATTTAAGGCAATAAGATTTACCGTAAATATTTATCTACCCAAAAATCCTCGTTTAATGCTTATAAATATCAATTTGTCCATAAAATCCTAACAGACATTTCTTAAGGCATTTATGTATGATTATTAATTTCCAATTAGTAATCTTTTATATCTATTCCATTTTTATCAGTCTCATTAATCCATTTACCATATCAAATTATTGCAACTTCCATATTTATTACCATTTATTGGAGTTACAACCTTTTAAATTCTTTTCCTATTAGTTAATTATCCTATACGCGAATATTACGTGCAAGCGTCGTTATTAGCTTTTTATTTAATTATTATAAGCGCAGAAGTTACGTACAAATATTTACTTTTATCAAATATGTTCTAGTTATATACCTTCACAAGAATATTCTTTTCTATGTTAAATTGTAGGAATCATATTTAAAAAGATTATTCGCATAGTTTCCATAAATTAGCCCAATACAAAAGATTTAACTTTAAAAATAAAAGATTACATCATTTGAGATTTCAAGGAACAATCATTTCTTTTTATTACTGAAATATACAGTGTTAACTACAATGAATTCATACTTTACAGATCTCTTTTTCTTTCTGTTTGCATTTATTCCTTGTTAGATCAAACGTTGTATCCTTCTAAAAAGAAAAGTAATCAAACTAAATTTCAAAACTAAGCTGATCTAAATTCCAATATCCAAACATAGAAAAGTTCACATTCCAATAAGATTAGGGTAATAATCCAAATTTAAAACATTATTTTCCAACCTATATCAGATCTAGAATAAATTTCATTCAAATCAATATTATAAATTCATACTTTTGGGACTGATTTCCAGATCAGGTTGTAAACAATGCTAAATCAATTCATAAACAAGAATATGTAGGCGATATTTATTATATTCAGATTATAATCAATTCGTTGCCTACAACTCATATACAATTATCCAATTAAACATAAAAATCAAATAAATACCAAAGGGATAATTTTCATATTATAACAATCTATAAAATTTCCCACCTTTTAAAAGCGATCTAAATCTCAAGATCTGAAGTAGAACCTTTGATTCATCTCCAAATCCTTTTAATCCAAGAGATATGTATAAAAGGGTATATACATACATTAGAATTACAGATCTGAGAAGAGATTCAGGATAGGGAGAGAAAATAGATACAAATATATATAAATATATAAATTACCTTAACTACGCAAATGGTTGGTTCTCTTCTCCTTTTTATTAGATTTCTACTCTTCTTCGATTTATATGAATATAAATACAAATATCTTATCTTTATAATTTAGAAAAAAAGTGGAGAAGAAGAAATGGCAGAGTTTCGCTACCGCCTCCATAAAAATATGAGAAGAGAACGGAGGGCCAGGCCTGTATTTATATGCACTAGAATCAACCAGAACCATTCGATTTAAAATATTAAATTCTGAGCCGTATATGGCCTAGGTTTACTGGAGCCGCCATGCACGAAGCGGTCGACCGCCTCCTTCTAGGGGTCGACCGCCACTGGTTGACCGCACCAATATGCAGGTCAACATGTGGGACCCAACTAATTAATTAACAATGTTAACTCTCTTATGTAATTATTTTCATCCTAAATTCGTTTTTGTCGTAACTTCTTTATTTGGACTCCGATCACAAAACTTCAAATATGAAAGTTGCTCAAAATTTCGCTGTGAACGAAATAGTGTAAGTTTCATGGTCAAATTCCATCGTTCGCACAAATTCCACTTTTGGAGCCTAATTAATTAACTAACTTACTAATTAAATAACTAATGTCAAATTACGGGGTGTTACAACTAGCTCGGGCAGAGCTTGACCCTAGGACTCCTTTAGTTGGATCCTTAGTATTGGCGAAGACATGGTGCATACCAAGTCTCTGACTTTGGACTATCACATTTTTACTCTCGCATCGTACTGTTTGGACCAAGCTGTAACGATCTCCCTTCCTTTGTTTAAAATTGATACTTTTCCATTAATTGAAACCAATTCCACACAGGTAGCTCCTCATTGCTCAAACAAAAGGGATGATACTTACCAATATTTCAATTTAAAGTTAGAATCAAAAGAAGGTAATTAACTCACTAAAAATCGTTTACTGTAATGGGTTAGAATTACACTAACTATTGTATATGCTTATGTGTGTTGTTCAGCTTCCACTCTCTTTTCTTCCAATCCGTTAAGTCCAAGCTCGAGCGGCTCTCTATTTTGTTTGGGGTCATGAGTGAGATGCCTTGGAGATGGTATATCAACTCTACGTGTAGCATTGATTCATACCCGTAGGCTAAAGAGAATGGAGAGTGCCCAGTTGACGTGCTGCTACTGTGGTACGATCAGAGTACGAGTAGTAAGTCTTCAGCCTAATTTCCCTTAACCTTTGTGAGGTGCATCTTCAATGTTGTCTTGATGGTTTTATTCATGCCACAACCTACCTGTTGGCCTGGGGATGGGCGATGGAGAAGAAACGCTTTTCTATTCCGTTCTGGTCAGAGAACCCTTGAAACAGTCCACTCTCAAATTGAGTTCCATAGTCGATCATGATCTTCTTTAGGAGTCTGAATCAAAAATCGGTGTTCTTGTTCATAGAGTTAAGGACCTTGGTGTAGTGACCCCTTTGAGAGGCTCTGCCTCAACCCATCTTATAAAGTACTCGACAACGACTATGGCAAGGTTGAATCCACCCCTTGGCTTTTGACAACTTACCGATTAGGTCTATTCCCTAGGTATTAAACGGCCAGAGGGATATCATATAAGTCAAGAGATTCAGGAAGGCTCTCGAGATCTTGGCGAACGAGGTATACTTTTGGTCATGGTGCATATCAATTTGGTCATACTTGGAGTAGGCATTCATGAAGGAGAGTAGTTCATGTCTACTGGTTGCGCTCACGAGCTGATCAATATGGGCAGAGGAAAACTGTCTTTAGGGCGCATCTTGTACAGATCTGAGAAGTTGATGCAAGTTCTCTGGGCCCCATTTGGTTTTTGGACGAGTACAAGGTTGGCACCCAAACAGGGTATGTCGCTTGGGGACAAAACCATTCACCAGAAGTGTCTTTACTTCCTCCTTGAGAACCTCATACCGCTTAGGGTTAAGCGGTCATCTCTTCTGCCAAAGTGGGTGAGCCAAGTCGATGTTGAGGGTGTAACATATAATCAAGGGATCAATATCCATCATTTCGATATGGCCCTAAGAAAACACATCCTTTCTCTCCCTCAGGAAAGAAGTCAACTCATATCTTACTTCCCGGCTCAAATCTTTGCCTATATGGACGACCTTGCTGGGGTCATCACTATCAATTGAACCTGACTCGATCAGTCTAGCCGACCCACCTTCAGGACTAGAATCCCCCATCTAAGGATCAAGTGGGTCATCATTATCATCTTTAATATTCTATTTTAAGCCACAACGGTCCAATGTGTATATCATGTTATCAATAACATCCTCGTCCAGCATTGACGTCTGTGTTCGAGCTGAAAGGCTGATGCTACCCCTAGCTCCCACGAATGATTCCTTCGATGCTAAAGGGGAAGGACCAATAGCGTCTTCTATCCCTACGTACCAGCGGGGTGGACTTTTTTATTCCATGCAGCGATAAGCTCTCTGGTCTTACTTAGGTTGGCTAGGAAAGACTATTTCCTCAACTATACCGTTTTGGCTTAGGAACACGTGCGATTTGCTTTCAATAACTGCGGTAATCCCAGCACAGACTAGAGCAACAAGCTGCTCGGGGCGTCCTCTCGGGCGTGTCACTTTTGAAGATTGCCATTTCCTATTGCAACATAAGCACTCACTTCTTTGCTTGTTGTTGTAGATATTGTAACAATCTTTGGAGGCTTGTCGGTTACCTCGAACACATCCTACTCCTCCCTCGGTTGGAAATTTCATTGTTAGGCACTGGTAAGCTACTATTGGATCCATATCCGTTGGGATTGGTCTACTTATTAAAATATTGTATGTGGACGGATGGTCTACCACGATGAATTGAACTTGGATTTTTGACACCAATGACTCCTTGCTAAAAGTGACAACATGATAAGTAACCCCCACTAGTACTATGCCAATGCCTTCGAACCCATAAATAGGAAATGCACAGGGAGCATGGTTGGAGGTAGGAAGCTTTGTCTTAACGAAAAAATCTTTGAAGAACTCATTGACAAAGTTTCCCCCATCAATGAAGACCCGGTGGACCTTTGTAATGGCCATGTTGACTAAAATGACCATAGGGTCATGCCGAGGGAAGCTATCTCCTCTCCCGTCTTCTGAGGTGAAAAAAATATTGGTGGAGTCCTCTTCGACCCGAGGGACCTTTGAGGCCTGGAGGTGTGCTGAATAAACATGATCTGAGAGCTCTCTCCTATGGACCTTTGTAATGGTCATGTTGATTGAAATGACCATAGGGCCATGCTGTCGGCTATGTGTGGACCACCACATATTAATAGGATTTTAGTATAGATTGCGACCACACTATCGTCGTCTAGTTGTTGAGGCGGGGTGGGTGGGTTTTGCCAAGCATTATGATGTTCTACTTATTGCCTAACATACTGAACCAACATCCCATTATAGATCGGTTGCTCAATCTCATCGTGAGGTACCGACACTCATTGGTCGAGTGGTCATTGAACATGTTAAATTCATAGTATTTACCATGGTTGTAACAACCCGCATCTTAATGGGCCCGAATTTTGACAAGATCGAAAGTTAGGGTATGGACCATTGGTTTTGGTAACCTATAATAAACATAAGTATATCAGAGATCGATCAAATAAAACTCACAGCGGAAAGAAAGGATAACAAGATCAAATACCAATCGAGGCTACAACTTCAGAATCAACCGCATCTCACGGACATCCATAAGCCTCACCAAAATCGAGCTTGGAAAGGAAAAACTCTCCATCAACCATTCCATGGTATGCTCACTAACTAGGGAAGTAATGACTACATATGGGCTTTCCCAGCTCGGGCCTAGGACTCCTTCAGTTGGATCCTTGATGTTGGCGAAGACATTGTGCAAACCAAGTCTTTGACTTTGAACTGGAAGAGTTTTACTCTCTCATTATAGTCTTTGAACCAAGCTATAACAATCTCCCTTCCTTTGTTTAAAATACTTTTCCATTAATTGAAACCAATTTCATATAGGTAGCTCCTCGTTGCATAAATAAAAGGGATGATACTCACCAATATTTCAATTTAAAGTTAGAATCAAAAAAGGTAACTAACTCGCTAAAAATCATTTACTGCAATGGGTTAGAATTAAACTTACTAATGTATATGCTTACGTGTGTGGTTCAGCTTCCACTCTCTTTTCTTCCAATCCGTCAAGTCCGAGCTCGAGCAGCTCTCCATTTAGTTTAGGCTCATGAGTGAGATGCCTTGGAGATGGTATATCAACTTGACATGTAGCATAGATTCATACCCGTAGGCAAAAGAGAATGGAGAGTGCTCGGTTTACGTGCTGCTAGTGTGATACGACCAGAGTACGAGCGGTAAGTCTTCAGCCTAATTTCCCTTGACCTTTATGAGGTGCATCTTCAGTGTTGTCTTGATGGTTTTATTCATGGCCGCAACCTGCCTGTTGGCCTAGGGATGGGCGATGGAGAAGAAGCACTTTTCTATTCTGTTCCGGTCATAGAACCCTTGAAATAGTCCTCTCTCAAACCGAGTTCCAACGTCGGTCATGATCTTCTTTGGGAATTTGAATTGAAGATTGATGTTCTTGATCACAAAGTTAAGGACCTGGGCGCAGTGACCCATGTGAGAGGCTCCGTCTCAACCCATTTCAAGAAGTAGTCGACAACGACCATGACATGGTTGAATCCACCCTTAGCGTTCGACAGCTTACCGATTAGGTCTATTCCTTAGGTTTCAAATAGCCAGGGGAATATCATAGAGGTCAAGGGATTCAAGAAGGCACTCAGGATCTCGGCGAACCTTTGGTAGCAGTTGCACTTCTTAACATACCTTATTGCATCTTTGATCATGTTTGGCCAATAATACCCTTGATGGACAACTTTCTTTGCTAGGCTTTGTCCCTAACGTGATCCCCACAAAAACCTTTATGCAATTCTTCCAGTATGTGACTGGCCTCTTCATTGGTAACACAACTTTGAAGGAGAGTTGGGTAACCCCGTCGGTATAGCTTCATGTCCATAATAATGCAGTGGGGTGCTCGGTACATGATCCTTCAGGCCTCTTTTCTTTCAGTAGCCAGATCGTCGCTCGTAAGGTACTTTACAGTCGGGTCATCTAGGAGTTAGGGTGGGCTTCATCGATTTCCATAGTGGTTGCCCCCAGTTCGAAGTAGGGGGTTAGCTGTATTTCCATTAGGACCTAGGGGATATTTTCTTCAGGATTGTTGGACGCCTTGGCTAACTGACTGACTTTGACATTTCCCATTCGAAGGATCTGTTCAATCTTGAAACTCGCGAAGGTGCAGATGAGCTTCTTGGATTTTGGCACGTAAGGGCCAATGTCTTGCCTTTGACCTGGAAGCGTTCTTCAATCTAATTGATGACCAATAATGAATCACTAAACATGTGTAATGATTCCACTCACAACTCTTTAGCCATCTTAAAACCAGTCGGGATGGCTTCATATTCGACTTTATTATTTGTGGCCTTGAAGCTCAAGCAGACGATGAAGCAAGGTTCCTTACCGTCTGGCGTTACTAACACCATTTCTACCCTCACGCCTTTCTTGGTAGATGCGTTTTCGATGTATAGTTGCCAAAGGGGTAAATTGCTTGTCACCCCTTCGCTGCCGCTATCGAGGCTGGAGCAGTCGGCTATGAAATCGGCCATAGCTTGACCCTTGATTGAGCAGCAAGGGTGAAAGGTGATGCGATGCTCTTCGAGTTCTATGAACAATATCAACAGTCGACCCACTGTATCAAACTAGCTCAATATTCTATCTCAAGGGCTGATTAGTGAGGACCTTGACTGGATGAGCTTGGAAATACGACCGTAGGCACCGAGCGGCATGAGTAGGTAGCTGGACTTTTTCTTTATCATGGATCAAGGTGGAGCTGATTGCATGGTCGGTCACCGATACAAATATAGGTCCTCCTCATCAATTGGCTTTGACAGCACATGAGGTGTGGCCATGTGTCTCTTCAATTCTTCAAAGACTTTGTAGCAATATTTGCTCTACACAAATGACTTTCCCTTCATGATGATGTCGAAGAAGGGTACACAATGGTCTATGGATTTTGACACAAAGCAACCAAGTGCGACAATCATTCCATTAAGACTCTATACTTGCTTGATTGTGCGTGGTACCTACATTTCTTGAATTTCCTGAATCTTATCAGGTTGGCCTCAATGCCCTTACGCTCACTATAAAGCCAAGGAACTTTCCGGAGTACCAAAAGCGAGCATGACGTCATTATGACCTGATCGTATCATAAAGAACATTTCTTAGGGTTAAGCTTCCCCCCGGCTCTTTCAGACTTAACCAGCATGTCATCTATGCAAACCTCCATTGAACGATCAATTTATGGAGCGAATATTCGAATAATGAGCCATTGATATGTTGACATTGCGAAGGCCGAAAGGCATGGCATGGTAGCAGTAGAGCCCATCATTAGTGATGAATGAGGTATGCTTTTGGTCATGGTGCATAGAAATTTGGTCATACATAGAGTAGCTATCCATGAAGGAGAGTAGTTCATGTCCGCTGGTCATGTCCATGAGCTGATCAATCTACGACAGAGGAAAATGGTCTTTAGGGAACATCTTGTTCAGATCTGAGAAGTCGATGCAAGTTCTCCAAGGCCCATTATGTTTCTAGATGAGTACCGGGTTGGTTACCCAAATAGGGTATGTCGCCTCGCAAACAAAACCATTCGCCAGAAGTGACTCCACTTCCTCCTTGAGCACCTTATACTGCTCATGGTTAAGCGGCCGTCTCTTCTGCCAAAGTGGGTAAGCCAGGTCCATGTTGAGGGTGTAACATATAATTGAAGGATCAATACCTGTCATGTCGGCATGCCCCTAAGCAAACACATCTTTGCTCTCCCTCAGGAAAGAAATCAACTCGTATCTTACTTCTAGGCTTAACTATTTGCCTATACGGATGACCTTGCTGGGGTCATCACTATCAATCAAATTTGGCTCGAGCAGTCTGGCTGACCCACCTTTAGGACTTAAATTCCCCATCCGAGGATCAAGCGGGTCATCATTATCATCTTTAATATTCTCTTCTAATTCACACCGATCTAATGTGTATATCATGCACTCAATAACATCCTCGGCTAGCACCGACATCTGTGTTCGAGCCGAAAGGTCGATGATGCCTCTAGCTCCCACAGGTGAGTCCTCTGATACTAAAGGGGAAGGTGCAATAGTGTCTTCTGTCCCTACGTACCGGTGAGGGTGAACCTGTTTATTCCATGTAGAGATGAGCTCCCTGGTCTTGCTTAGGCTGGCTAGGGAAAGACTATTTCCCTCGGCTATGTCGTTTTGGCTTGCGACGGCGATCAACACGTGTAGTTTGCTTTTGATAATTAGGGTAATCCCAACACAGATGGGAGCAACACGCTGCTTGGGTATCCTCTCGGGAATGTCACCACTGATGATTGTCACTTCCTATTGCAGCATAAGTACTCACCTCTTTGCTTGTTGTAAGGAGAGCTTGTAACAATCTTTGGAGGCTTTCCAGTTGCCTTGAACACATCTTACTCCTCCCTCGGTTGGAAATTTCATTATTAGGCACTAGTATGCTACTATTGCATCCATATCCGCCAGGGCTGGTCTACTTATTAAAATATTGTAGGTGGACGGACGGTCTACCACGACGAACTGACCTTGGATTTTTGCCACCAATGACTCCTTGCCAAAAGTGACAACATGATAAGTAACCCCATTGGTATTATGCCAATGCCTCTGAACCCGTAAATAGGTAATGCATAAGGAGCATGGCTAGAGATAGGAAGTTTCATCTTATCAAAAACATCTTTGAACGAGACATTAATAAAGCTGCCTAATTAATGAAGACCTAGTGGACCTTTGTAATGGCCATGTTGACTGAAATGACCATGTTGACTGAAATTCCCATAGGGTCATGCCGAGGGAAGCCAACTCCACTCTTGTCTTCTAAGGTGAAAGTCATATCGGTGGAGTCCTCTTCGACCCCAGGGACCTTTGGGGCCCGGAGGTCTACTGAATAAACATGATCCAAGAGCTCTCTCATATAGTGGGCCTGAGCCCCTCAACTGCTGCCGGCTACGTGTGGACCACCACATATTTATATGATTTCAGTATAAATTGTGACCACACTATCGTCGTTTGCTCATTGAGACAGGGTAGGTGGGTTTCGCCGAGCTTTATGATGTTCTACTTATTGCCCACCACACCGAACCAACATCCCTTCGTGGATTAGTAGCTCAATCTCATTGTTGAGGTGCCGACACTCATTGGTGGAGTGGCCATTGAATCGATTAAATTTATAGTATTTACCATTGATGTAATAACCCGCACCTTAATGGGCCCGAATTTTGACAAAATTGAAACCCAAGTCTATTAGGTACGTACTGTTGATTTTGATAACCTGTAATAAACATAAGTATATCAGAGATCGACCAAATAAAACTCACAACCGAAAGAAAGGATAACAAGATCAAATACCAATCGAGGCTACAACTTCAGAATCAACCACATCCCATGTACATCCATAAGGCTCACCGAAATCGAGCATGAAAAGGAATAACTCTACATCAACCGTTCAGCAATGCCAGTGACCTATTCCTCTAAATCTATCATGTGGGTTGTAATGAGGAGGGGGTCAGTACAATGTTCTTACATACATTATCTATAACATAATCTTGTACCGATTTGGCCTCTATTCAATGTCATGTCAATTATTTAGTTAATATTTGCGCGATGATATGTTTATCCTTACCTAAGGCATAGCTATATATATACATATGCCTATATACATATGTATATAATTCTAAGCGTTTCACTACTCAAAGATTTCCGACCACTTAATACTTCTTAACTAGGAAAGAAGCAGACCCAACGACCATTTAATACCTAAATCCTAAAGCGGGTCAGCTTCCAATACCAAATGTAACGATCACCCTAAATTAATCAGTCCTAGAGATCGCTTAACTTCCACACACGGTTTACCAACACATAACTTAACTGTCGTGCATCTACCGCTCTTTCAACTATATCGTTAGCTTCCTCGGTAAACCTGAAGGCTATTCTAGTCTAGAATTCTTACGCACAATCGTCTACAGTATGAGAGAGTACCTTAAACCACTTACTACCTCTTCTACTAGGCATTAGGTAGACTCTGATCATTTAAGACCTATAAAATAGACAGATCATTATCATTTAAGACCTAACCCCAAGGCGGGTCCCTACATGCTTTCCCTAACTGACATCGTAAGAAATCTTATTATGTTACTTAATACTTCATTTAAGAAAAAGGCAGACTCACCATAAACACTTAATACCTCAAACCACAAGCGGACCTCTCCTAAGGATTTTACATATCGTATCCATAACACAACTTATGACCCATAACCCAAACGTGACATCTTAGATTAATCTGACTATTCTTAGGAACTGGTAGCCAGATTGACTGGGCAGATTTACCCTACAGAATTGGGACTAACTTCACGTCTACTAGAGTTATTTATTATAGATCATGTCCCACATTAGTCTGCAAAGCCACACTGCTAGTAGTCAGATTCAATTGGGCAGACTTCCATATAGCTTTAGACTAACCTTGCTTCCTTATAACTTAGGCATGCCTTATATGTATACTACATATATACATATGTCATGATACACGTTTAATGGTTGAGGCCATATAAGGTAATCCCTTATTATGCCTCTAATTAAGAATTAACTCCATGATTTATTATTTTCCCTAAGAGATTTACACTATTCACTTTATATCCCTTTTTATTCTATGTGGCTTACACACTTTTATTCTTTCTTTATCTCCTTACAATTACTTTATTAAGTTCCATTAATTAATATCACTAAACTGATAGTTCATTCATTGCACTTTCAATGCTTATTTATTTCTGCAGTTACAACCTTTCAGTTATTTAAATTCTCATAACTCCTATTCCATTATTTGCACATGGAATGTCTATTCAACCTTCCTTCCTTTATTTTCAATTATTACCATTTACCATACATTTTATTTTAGATTTCTAATTCCTTTTAACGCGGGTATTTATACGCACTTTTGTTGTATTAATAGTGATTTCCATCTTGGGTTTAGCGTGGTTATACATGTTTTATGCATTTATTTTCTTTTGTATTTCTTTTATCTTTCTAGTTACATTCATCCTTAACTAGAATATTTCTTCGTAGTCTAATCTGTGAGAACCTTCCTTTTTAAAATGTTTTCCGTTATACTTTTCCATAGATTTACTTAAATAAGTGACTTTCATTGTTTGAAATTATAAGGAATTATTAAAGTGGAAATTAGCCACAAGGGCCTCTTTAGCAAGTGGAATTAGTTTCTAGGACACACAACTGAAATAATTACTTTCAAGGATAAAACACAAAATAATTAGTTTCTAGGGCCTAAAAACCTATGAAATTATGTCCTTGAAAGTAATTGGACTGTTGACTTTGTCCTTAAAAGTAATTATTCTGCTGACTTTGGCCTTGAAAGTGATTTCTTTGAATGGGTGTCCTAGAAACTTATTGGACTGCAAAGTTTGTCCTTCTGGTGAAATGCCCCATTATTAAACTCCCTTTTTATTCTGAAATAGACGGTGTAAACTACGGAGTGAAATTCCATACTTTATGCATCTCTTTCTTTTTCTTTCTAGTTATATTCCTTTTCAAATCAAACACCGCACTTTTCAATATAAATAAAAGATTAGATAAATCTATAGAAATTGAACGGTTTACATACTCAACAGATTAAAATACAGAAACTTTCTCATTTCAATGAAATTAGAACAACTTAATTCATATTAACACCCTTTGATACAAATATAGAAATGAAATAACTTTTACAATAAACCAATTGGTAGATCTGAAATAATTCCACATTCAATTCATATTCAACTACCAACAACTTGGAACAAATTTACAGATCCGGATATAATTAACATTTCCTTTCAATCTTCTTTAATTTACAGAATACGTAGGCGGTGTTTTATACATTAAATTTGAAGCATATAACCTAGATCCTCCAATTGGGCATAATAATCAAACAAAATCCTACGAGATAAATTATCATATTATAAATAATTTACATAAATTTCCCACTCATAGTTTTAGGCTTCCCAAACTTCCAGATCAGAATATGATTCTTCTAATTCAACTTCTTTCCCTTTTCAATTCAAGACGTATGTATAAAAATGAATATATACATAACATTAGAATCATAGATCTGAGAAGAGAATCGGGATTTAAGGGAGGATATAAATTTATTATCATAAGATTTACCTTGTTATCGCGTAACGCTAATTCGTACGTTCATATGCTCTCCTTATTTTCTGATCTTCTCAAATTTGTATATTTACAGTCTGTTTTATTTTATGGGAGAAAGTAGAGGAGAAAAATGGCAGAGCTTCGCTACTTTGCATCAGAAATATGAGGAGAGGAGGGGGGTTTGGACATGTATTTATACATGCTAGAATGAACTGTAAGCGTCAAATTAATATTTATAAAATCCGAGCCGTTGGCCCAGGTTCAACCTCTGCCTTTTGGGCTTTGACCGATCGACTGCCGGTCGACCGCTACCTGTTGACCGCCCCTCTTCGAGGGTTGATTGGTGAGGACCGGTTAATTACCATTATTAATTTCTAATTTCTGTTTTTTAATTATTTTCTTTCGATTTCTTTAGACATTCGTAGCTTCTTCATTTGAAATCCGTTTGCGAAACTTCAAATATGAAAGTTGCTCAGAAAATCGCCGCGAACGCAATGGTGCAATTTTCATAGCTAAATTCTACTGTCTGCACAAATTTCATTTTTGGCGCCTAACTAATTAACTAACGTAAATTTACGGGTATTACATTCTTCCCTTTTTAAAAGAATTTCAAAGAATTTCGTCCCCGAAATTTTAACAAAGATTAAATAATGGTTATTGCTTGTAATTTACCTAAACTACTCAACCAATTAGTGTACAACTAATTTTACAACCAAACATGCATAAGTGCATAGTGTATCACAACCATAGAAAACATTTATGTAGAATGATTCTAAATCGGGCCCTCCTATATAAATATATTTCTTTTGAAAACAATTTTGAAAATATGATGCAAACAACCTGTATATGTACTAACAGTTCTATATGTATGCAGATTTATGTATGCAGATTTTTGAAAAATCTTTTTCACCAAAGTCCCCATACTCATACGAATAGAAGCATAGTACAACCAATTTTGCATCCAATTCCTACCATCTAAGAATCTAATGCGTCGAAATATCGGTTCATAAACATTACTCCTATGTCGAAAAAAGGAATTTAGATGGAGAATTCTACATTCTTTCCACTCTATAAACTACAAATTCTCATTATACAGTGGAAATTTCTTTGCTTCCCCGGATCCCTCCAAATATTTCCACGTACAAAACACATACGGAGGCTTGCTTTCAAGCTCTAAAACGGAATTTAATCCAAAAATGGACTCTTGCATGTCGTAGACAAGGTATGGAGACAGAAATTCCAAGGCTAAAACAGCTTTTCCCTTGTTATCGTTTGCGTTTCATCGCACCGTCGATCCTAATGCACCGCTAAATTCATATTTTATTAATTCATTTACCTTCCTTATGATTAACGTGTGGCCTTCAAAAATCATAAATTCCATAAAAACCTCCTTCATTTTTCCAATTTGTACGTCGCTTGGAAAATTACTTTCCAAAAACTATTGGGCGCTAAGAATAATTCAAAGGTTTTTTTCCTCGAGCAATTTTTAAAATACTTATCTTTCAAAGAATTGAATAGTTCAAGCCATATTTCAGCGTATTCGGAAGTTAATTATGCACCAACGCATAAGTCACACTCTACCACTTCTCATTTAACCTTTATCTTAAGAACTTAACCTTTTTCAAATGTTAGTACATTTGTTATTTTATTACAATAACCCACAAAGAACTTTGTAAATTTTAGCATTTCAAGAAACAATTAAAATGAACTGTAATTTCACAACAATCTTTGTTGTCCTTCGCATGCTAAAATTTACCGTTTTAACAACTTTTCGATCTTACACTACATTTACCATTGGTTAATTGTCCTTATGAGATTTTTTTTATTTACACTGTTTCTCCTTACAATACAAATAAGGGTGGTCTACATATCCAGAAACAGCAATAAAATGATTAAATAGGAACACATATCATAATATATCTTACGCGCCTTTTTATACGAAGACAACCAACGGTTACAACCCAACAAGACTTAAGAAAAGAAATGAGTAAATACTGGGAGGAAACTACAAAACAACTCTATTAAAACTAAAAACATTATCTATGAACTGTAGGATGGCCCAAATCCTCTGTGGGAGCTAGACCTATAATAACTAGTCATAAATGTCAAAATTGAAACTCTCTAATCAACGCTTATTTACTCCCTTCCAATCAATTACTACTTCAAAATTCACTTGTTATGAGTATTCAATTCCTTCATAAATACCATATAAGTTTCATTAATCGGTCCCCTATTTAATTCCTTTTTATTCTTATTAATTACAAATTTATTGCCTATTAAATCTGTAGTTAATGTCCACAAATCTTAGTTCTATAATCACCACGTTGCTTATACTTAGTACGAATATTATTGTTAATTACACTATATATATATATTTATAATTATTAATTAAACTAGAACATTCCTTTCCATATTTTATTTTATCAGAGCTATCCTTCCAAATAGGATTACCGTTAAAAATTTCCATAAATTAACCGCAAGTGATATTTTTGCTCTGTTTGAAATTACAAGGGATTATTTTCTTTTTCTTTTATTGAAATAGACGGTGTAAAATATGGAAAAGAATATTCATATCTTACACATCCCTTACCCTATTTTGTATATCCCTTGTTAATTCAAAAGCCGTACTTTTATGCATTTAAGAAACTAGGTAATTTACATAAATTACACGGAGCCCGCTCTCAATAAATCAAAATATGGAAATTCACATTTCAGGGGCAACCTAACTTACAACCCAATTATAGATCTGGAATCCCTTATCAAGTTTACCAACATCCTATGGATAAATGCTTGGGACTGGTTTTAAATTTTCAGATCAGGTTGTACATACCATTCTTATTTTATTTATATCTTGAAACCTTTCTTTTCTAGATTGTGATCCCTATCTACTTCATAAAATATAAACTTAGAAATCCATATTACGCTAGTATGCAATGTTTGAAATTCAAACTTATAAAAGAATTTCCATATCTCAAAAGAAAACCATTAAGCATACTTTCAAAAAGAATTTCCAACTTGTAAAAACAATATGGGAAATTGAATTTCCAAAAGCATCTAGATATCATATTTTTTATTCCATACATATATTCCATTTTTATTAAACATTTGGACAAAACCTTATAAAAATATTTGAACCCAACTTTTAACAACTTTCAAAACATTTACCACTTTATTCTTAGCCCTAAAATTTAAAAGTTCTAAAATAGCTTAGTAAAAGAATTTCTTTTCTCAAATACTTTTACCCCAAAGGATTACTTCTTTAAAGTAGGGTCTTTAATCAAAACATTCAAAAATTCAATTATTAAACCAACTATCTCAATTTCAAAAAGGATTGCTTAGTCTCAAAAAAAGGAAGCAAAATAACTTCCCTTTTTCAAAAACATTCTACATTAAAGATTTATTCTTTAAAAGGTTGTTGTTTTAATTCGAACCATCCAAACATCTTTTATAACCTTAAACAATGAAAAGCGGAGTAGACAAGGTAAACTCTCACCATAATATTTTCCTATCTCATTCTCATAATTTCTCTCCTACATTATCTATAACTAGATTGATGTTCCTATTTTATAAGTTCCTAATGCTATTCCTATCCAAATATCCCAATATTGATTTTGTTTATATTTATCCTACCTAAGTGACATCTACATCATTTTTTTAAAGTTCCATTTCTATTTTGAAAAGAGGAATATTAAAAGAACTTCCAGATTTATGAAATAGGAAAAATCATTAAGTCCAACTTACGCTCTATTTTGCATTTATTATGTTTAAAAGAAAAATCCCTTTATCAAAATCTTTAAACTAAAAACTTTTTACCCCAACAAATTTTTAGATTAAGAGTTTCGAAAATGAAAAACTCCTTTCTACCAAAAATCTTTTAATCGGAAATTTTGACTTCACAACTTCATAGTTATGATTTTTCAAATTTCTCATTTTCTTTCAAAATAACAACTTCTTAATAAGTCCTTTGAAAAACACATTGAAAACGTTTTAAGGAGGTTTCCAAAAATCATTTTATCAAATTCTTTCAAATGGGGTTGGACTTTGTAAATTGTCCTTAATTGTCCTCTCTATTAAGTTTTCTTCTTCTATCATCCCTTACTTTCAGATGTTTATAACTATACTATCTTGTAGTATTTACCTAACTTGCTTATTTACCATTCCTATAAATGTTGATTGTCCGAACTAAATGATTATTATTCCAACCGGACAATTTCTAAAGACATTTATTTATTCTTCTAACTTTTCTTATTAAAACTGTAATGACCCAAAATTTCAAACACTTCGTATTTAAATATCTGAATTATTTAAATATTTGTATTTAAGATTTAATATGATTAAATATAATTTTATAACCTTATTAAGCACTTTTTAATTAATAGCTAACGATAGAAAACTTACTATTGAAGTTTGTTTACAGACATATACACTTTAAATAAATACTGAAAATGTGACCGGAAAACGTTTTGATAAAAATCAATTTTCTATTCAATACAAATTGAATAAATATATGGCAACCTGTATAGTTATCTTATGAACACATTAATAAGAATTAAACATCTCTCTTATATTAACTAAAGATTAATTACACTAATTAATTAATTAAAGAAAGAGTACATAAGGACCCCTAAATTAAGGTTTGATTTAAGGAGAGTATGGTAGTGTAAGGGTATGGTTGTGTAAGAGTAAGGTATGCATGTTCTCATGCGTGGAAGGAGAGGGGATTTTGTAAAATTTGCCATACATTTCCTAACACTATAAACACAAATAAACACTCACTTCATTCCTAACTAAATCTTCACTTCTTTCTCTTCTTTAATTCTTCCTTTGGGCATGAGTTATGGAGAGGAAATGGCATATGGTCGTGAGTGTTGTAGAGTGATAAGGCCTTAGGGTTGTGAGCTTGAGGAAGAGGGAGGAGGTTAGGCGTGTGCAAGGAGGAGATGGAAATACCTTGGGCCGTGAGCTTGGTGGAGGTGGTGGTGATGGCCATGTTCTTTAGGAAGGGAGGGTATGGGTTTAGTGATGTTTTGGTTAGTGAAGGAGGTGTTAGTAGAAGTGTTGTTATGATTGAATGTTGGTAGGAAGAGTTTGGGTTGATTAAATGTGAGTTAATCTCACTTTGAATGAAGTTAATTATCTAAATTAATAACTTGATAATATCACTTGACAATTGCTTACTAAATCACATGTTGATATTGCTTGCTGTTAGTAATAAAAATAGACATTAACTACTTAAAATTATACCCTTAATTATATGCTTTGTTAAGTATGTAAATTGATAAAGTGGTTGCTTGTTAAACCATTGAATTGCGATAAGTTAATTTGGACATTTAAAATGGACAAGTGATTTGAATACATATGTTAAAATATGTTGAAAGTAATATGGTTTGAAATTGGAATCATATATGTGTATAAAAAGAAATGACACTTAATATGGAAATGAATATGGAATTGTTTGTATAGTGATAGTCGCTATAAACGCACTTTGAAATCCCTTAACTTTAAATTGTAAAAAGTGGCGAATTAAGAACATATTTTAATAGTTTTTGTTTTGGTTGATTTGTACACTTATATAAGTGTTTTGAAAAGTAAAGAATATGTTTTGAAAAGATGTAGAAAACATAAAACAAAGTTAAGAAAGATTGAAGTAAATGGTTGTTATAGCGGCACTTTTATATAACTTGATTTTGGAAAATAACATTTATTTCTGTAGAAACTTTCTTAAGGTTTCATTTACCTTTTTAACAAGTTAATAATATATTATTTTTATTGGGAAAGTTTTGAAGTTAAAATCATTTGAAAGCTAGTTGAACGAAGAAGCAAAAGTTTATAGTGAAATAGTTGCTATATGAGCACTTCGGAAAAATATATTGTTTTCAGAAATTTCTCTAAAACAATTAAAAGATATTATTTATGATTTTTCTTCATGGTATTCAAGTACCCAAAGTATACTAACAATTGTTAAAAGAATGGATCTAAAATCAATTGTTAATGTATTGAAAACTAGACACAAAGTTGTAGCAAAAATGTGATAAAACTAGTAACAGAACTTTAGGCAGCACTTCTATAAATGCTATCTTTGTTAATTGAAGATAAAAATTGTTTAAAAAATGATTTTTAAATTTAATATTTTTCTCTAATCTTTTTATGGTTGTTTTCTAACTTATATTAAAGCGTTTTAAAATTAGTTTCATGTTTAGCTATATTTTAACAATTATATAAGTTTTAAAAAAGGTAATTAATTTTGCTTAACGCTAAAAGCCAACAAGTAGACTTATCTATTTGTGAGATTCAAGAATGAAGTGTCCAAACAAGGCTTTGATGCAACTAGGGCTCTAACTTACCCAGCTTCACTCTTGGATGATGAATAATATAAGTTGAATATCGAAAATGAGTTAAGTATACTTAATTAATGACATCTATTTAGCAGAATAAATTTTCGTTTTGCTATTATATAAATTTGGAATTTATTTATATATATACCAATTAATTCTGACTTATGTGTTATTATTCAATTTGTAGAATTGTTGATAATAATGTGTTGTTATTATTGTTTGTTTGACTATTTGAAATGTGCTCGGCCAGTTTATGAGCAATTAATTTCCATAGGCATGGGTTGGGTAGATATGAACACCTTGTGATTAGAATTTCACAGTTTGACTATAAGGTGTTCCATGAAAATATCTGATTAAAAGATGTTTATTATATTTTTAAAGATGTTTATCTTTTAAAAGAAATGGTTTCTTTGAAAAGAAATAGAATTATTTGGAAGTAAACATTTTAAAGTGATATAAAGGTATTTATAAAATGCGTTTTATAAATAATGAGAATTTCGAGAACTTAAATCCCAGTGGTCTGAAATTGATTTCGAAAAGATTTTGGGACAATAAGCAATACTATTTGAAAGTATTTGTGATTATTAGTGCAAATGATTTGTCACTTTGGGGAACAAAATGATTTGTTATGTTACCGATGATTCGGGTAACCCGTAACTAAAAAGTGGGCAAAATGGTGGTTTAACCCTTAGCATAGTCTACTTTTTGTATAGAGGGATATACTTTGTTTATCTTGTGAAGGCTGGGACCCATTGCCTTGTTATTGGGAGAAACCTCCCAATCTGGTTGCATATATTTTGATATGTTTTATAGTAGAGTATTTTTTGATTTCCAAAAAAATATATCAAATACATGAGTGTATTATTATGCAGAGTAGTTGATACTAGTTTTGAAAAGGTTTTGACTTAAATCCCCAAAAAAAAGTATGATTTGATATAAAAGATGTATATTATTATTTCAAAAGGATTGGAAATGAAACTGGGAATTTAGTTCAAAGAAATTGTTTTTGAATAAGTATTTTCAAAGGAGATATGTTTTGAAAATAATAAAGTTAATTAGATTTCAGAAAATCTAAATGTGAAGATTAAGCCTAAGTGGGTAGTTTGCGAATTGCATATTTGTTTGTGTCTCGTAGGCTCCTTAAGTCCTATTTATGAATAGGAGAACTACGTTGGCTTGATCCTTTACCTAATTTGGTACCCAATTAGATAGGGGTACGTAGGCAGTCACAAGTGATAGTGACACAGCCCTAACAATAATATATCTTTTCCTGTTTATTGTTTGCTAATTATCATGTGTTGTTGTATCTTTCCTGCTTACCATTTTATTTGGCATTTACATGTTTTTTGAGTTTGCATGAATGACTATTGTTGTCTCTCACATTAGAGTTGTACAGCGGTAGATTTATTGTATTTGTGTTTTTTTCATATCAAAGCATACCCTGTAGAATAAATAATTAGAATATAATAAGTTGCATTATTCAAATTGTATCCTATACATTTAGTATTGTTGTATATTTATCAAATGATATTGTATATTAAGTTGGTAGTTTTAAAACGAACGAGTTTTTGGCGATTTTGACTGGTTCGAAAATTTTGGGTCGTCACAAAAAATTATTTACTTCTCCATAATTACCCTAATAATCTCTTTAATAAGTCCATAAGTATCCTTGTTTAATTCTTGTAACTCCTTATTATTTCACATTTATTATCCTACTAATTTTGGAGCTACAATCTTTTCCATTTACATTCCTTATAATATGACCTTCGTCGTGTATTCCTTACCCTATTTATTCTTTTTTCCAACTTATATTTACCTAGGGCTGTTATGGTAACGGTAAATTTACCGTTACCATACCGTTACCGATAAATTGGTTACCAATTACAAAATAAAACGGTATACCAATACATTCGGTACGGTAACGGTAATTTTACCGTTACAAGCGGTAAATTATTGGTAAAAAAAATTGTGAACCGTCGGTATCGGTAATTTACCGATAAATTGATTTGTCTCAAACTTTCTTCTATTTTGGACCGTAGGATTATGGAATTTTTACATCCGTCGCTGCTAAATGCTAGGGTTTCAAACTTTCATCTGTCTAAGAGAAGAAAAATAACACAGCCGCTCTTTTACCTTTTTTATCTTCTTCGTTCTTTTCATTTCTCGTGACCTCGTCCAGTCGTCCTCGTCTGCCGCCGATTAGACAATTATCGATTTACCATGGCTATCGCAGCTCAATCCTCTCCTTTCTCCTTCTTCCAGTTGCCGACTAGAGGTTTTTGAGTTTTGATTCAACTGGATTAATTAAATTGGTACGTTTTTCAATCAGTTTTTCATATTAGTTTTACTAATTTTGGTTGTATCAACTTAGTACCCTAACTGTTTTTTTATTAGTTTCCATGATCTCAGCCCCTGCTACCGAGTGATTCTCTTCTTCTAATTTCTTCAGCGCTTCATCTTCAAGTAATTTCTTGTTAATTTCTGCATCTAGTAATTCCATGTTGATTTCTGTTTCTTGTGAATTCTTCTGGGTCTCCTTTTCTTGTAATTTCTTTGATGATGCTTCATCCTCTTGTGATTTATTCTGCCAATCCTCTTCTTGTAATTTCTTCAGTGCTTCTTCCTCTTCTAATTTCTTCTGGGTCTCCACTTCTTGTAATTTCTTCTGTTCTGTCTCCGCCTTAAGTAATTTATTCTGCATCGCCAGTTTTTGCAGTTTCTTTTGGAAGTCCACTTCATGTAGTTATGCATAATAAAAACGTCAGTTTTAGATATTATCTGTAAAATTTCCAAAATGAACACCTTCCTACTTAACACTCTATGTTCTTAAGATTTCATTCTCATAAATATGTCATTATTCCTTTTTTTCCTTTTATAAGCCTTCCATCCATGAGTTTTTTGTCATTGTCTATCATTTTGTGTATATATTATCTTTGTTTTGAAATAAATTGCGTACCATGAAGAACTGATGAATCATGTTATTCAATAATTATACAATACATTGAGCAGTTTCTTTTCTTCTTTAGTTCAATCATGGGAAATGCTTAAAATATAAAGAAATCTAATTCTACCTTAATAATGCTATAGCATAGATGACACTATTATAACTTAACAGTAGAGATATATCATCCATAAAATAGCAGCAACAAAAAATAAGGTGTAAAATAAGCTTTTAGTCATGATTATTTCATTTAGGCTCTGTATTTTTAGAACATTTTGATGGTTGTTCAAAGTTGACGTAGTTTATTTTGTAAATCATTTACTCATCATGATTATATTCATATTCAAAAAGTCTGAACTATTGCATTTCATGTATAATAGCAGTAGTCATTTTTTGAATGTTTTACAATGACATTGTATCAAAAATATATTTATTTGTATTTTGATGTTACCTATTTTCAATGGGTGACCATTTTTTTTATAGTTAGCCACTTAGCAGTAAAAGATATGGCATCAACACAGTCAAGCCTAGGTGATAATGTTGAGGGCGTGGAGGAACATACATCAGATTCTATACCTACAAATCAAGCTAAACCATCCCGCTCCATCGTTAGTGCAACGGGTAATTTCGGCACCTATGTCAGTTTTAGGCACATATGTGCTATATCAGTAATAACTAATTTTGTGAAAATTGTATATACACACGCACACTTACTTTAAAATAGATTATGGAATGTTCACTTTCTCACTTTCAAAGTTTTCATTATTTATTTAACTTAGGTAAGAAAAAAACTTCCTGGGTATGGAAATATGCTGACAAAGAAATAAGAAAAGATGCAAATGGTAAAGAATACCATGTCGGCGTTTGTAGAACATGCAAAAAAGAAGTGAAAGCGGACAGCAAGGCATATGGAACTACCGGACTTGCTAATCATTTGTCAAAACAATGCCCAAAATGTCCTGCTTTTGGACGTAATGCAAGTACAAAAGGTCAGCCTACTCTTTTATTAGATAGCGGCGCGGTGGGGACTTTAGTCCCGCATACTTTTAATCAAAAAAAATGTGAAGAGAAGTTAATTAGGTATATTATCATGGATGAAATGCCTTTTAGGGTGGTCGAGGGTAAGGGGTTTAGAGAATTATTAAAGGAGCTATGTCCTCGTTTTTTCATACCTACGAGACAAAAAATTGCGAGTTTAGTATGGGAAATGTATACTTTGGAGAAGGGTATGATAATGAGTGTGATAGGGGAAAGAAGAGTGAGCATCACTACCGATACTTGGACATCTATTCAAAACATAAATTATATGGTTGTTACCGCTCATTTTATGGATAGTGAATGGAAGTTACATAAAAGAATAATTAATTTTACAAAAATAACGAGTCATAAAGGTGATGATATAGGAAGATGTTTGGAGATGTGCTTGAGAAGTTGGGGAATTGAAAAAATCTTTAGTATTACGGTCGATAATGCATCCGCTAATGATGGGGCTATTGGATACATGGAAAAAAGATTGGGTGATATGAATACTTTATTATTTAATGGTGAATACTTACATATGAGGTGTGCATGTCACATAATTAACTTGATTGTTAAGGATGGTTTGAAAGATCTATATAGCTCAATTGAATGTATAAGGAATTGTGTTAAGTTTATTCACTCATCCCCCGCAAGATTGGACAAGTTTAGGGTATATGCTATTATGTTCAAAATGGATCAAATGTCAAACATACCCATGGACGTTCCAACTAGATGGAATTCAACTTATAAAATGCTTGAATGTTCCGGAAAATATAAGAAGGTGTTTGATAGAATGGCCGACGAAAGTGCTCCTTTTGTAAGTTATTTCAATGAAAAAGATAAAGATGGGTTAAAAAGAGTTGGACCACCAAACGATAATGATTGGGAGAAGTCTAAGGCCTTTGTTCACTTTTTTTAAAAATTTTATGATGCCACTTTATCATTAAGTGCAACTAAATCTTGCACATCTCCTTTAATGTTTGTGGTTGTGTCCGACCTACTTATTGACATTGAAATGAAAATTAATGATGATGGTAATCCGATTTTGCAAAATGTTGGAAAATCTTTGAAAGTTAAGTGGGATAAATATTGGGGAAATTTTGAGAGTGTGAACAAGATGATTTATGTAGCTCATGTTCTCAATCCAAGATATAAACTTGAATTGCTACAAATTTCCTTTGAAGATATGGGAAAAGATAGTCATGCAATCAAAAACATTGTCCATGAAATAAAAGAATGTGTTCTAAAGTTATATAATGAATATAAAGGGGTTAATGAACAAGCACGAATATCTATCACAAAGGAAACTACCTCTAAGGACCATGTAAATATTAATTCTCAATCAAGTGGACTTTATCATGTTGAGATGCGACTCAAGAGAAAGAGAGAACAAATGGAAATTAGAGAAATTAATAATGAAGTAGACAAATACTTTTCGGATCCTTGTGAGAAACTCGATGGTGAATCTTTTGATCTTTTGAATTGGTGGAAGGTGAATCAAGCGTGGTATCCAATTCTTTCGTTAGTTGCCAAAGATTTAGTTTCAATTCCAAGTTCAACCGTGGCTAGTGAGAATGCTTTTAGTTTGGGAAGGAGAATTGTCGACCCTTTTAGAGCTTCATTAACTCCAAAGATGGTTGAGGCATTGGTTTGTACAAATGATTGGCTTAGGGGAGATGAATTCAATTTCTACAAGGAGCCGAGCGAAGATGATGTCTCTTTCTACAAGGAACTTGAAGAATTTGAAACAAGTAAGCGTTTGTTAAATTTTAACAAAAAAATATGGCACAACATCTATTATCTAATAAAAATCAAGGTGGTTTTAACTGAAAAGATATCTTGATGCATAAAAAAACCTGTTTGAATATGTTCAGTGCTTATTTGTTCATTTATTATTTGTTTTATTTTTAAAGATCGCTTGTTTGTTCATTTATTATTTGTTTTATTTTTAAAGATCACTTGTTCATTGATGCTCACTTAGTATATTTGAGCTTGCTACGAATACGTTCATAGTTTAGGTTTTTCCTTTTTTTTATGCCCACCTAGTCAAAGACGTTCACTTAATCAGAGGTGCTCAATATATATGAACCTAACGCGTTAAGTGATACCAGAGATGCTCACTTACTCTTCTACATTCAATATTCATAGTTCATTATTTTTTGCTCTGCCCTGTGTATATGTCCCGACTCCCGAATTCCTGCATTATGGTCATTCAAGTTCATAGTCTAGCTGTTTGAATGCAACTATTGACAACAGGTTTCTTGTATTGATATATTTGAACATTTGACTATTTATGCAGTACTCATTTGTATTATATCCACTGTCTAATACAATTACCTTTGTTCTAAGTATTCGAACGTTCTCCTTGTAGAAAAAAGAAAGCACAAGAGACATGATTTAGCTTTTATAAATATAGATATAGAATAGATCAGACTATGCACAGTACATATTTACAGTTCATATTTAACGTTCTCCTTGATAACACTGTTCATATCTCAATTTGAATTTACAGTTCATATTTATAGTTCAAATTGAGCACTTATAAACATTTAAATTGTAGATGCACAGTACACAAAATGTAGATGCACAGTACACGTTCTATTTCATTTCATTCTTCTATGCCATGGACCATGTGCTCTTTAATTTTTTGGCTATAAATTGGTTTTTCTTAGACTGCAGTTGTTGGTGAATTTTTTTCAATTAGATTTGTCAAATCAGAAAGGACAGAATGTTAAGTAATAGTTTATACATAAACTCTTTGATCGTAAGACATTTTCATATATATCATTAAAACATAGATGGTTTAGAGTTATGTATATACAGACAGCAACAAATATAAGAAAACTCATAATTAACAATTAGCATTGCTTTCAGCTCTTATATGGTTTAGAGTTATGTACAGACAGCAACACAGCTCTTTCAGCTCTTTCAATTAGATATTCTGCATTGTAGAAGCCTTGTAATATCTGGAAATGCAAGAATAAAATTTGAACAGTTTGAAATCATTTGTGGAATCCATAAAATGTTTCTCATATTTTTACCTTCACAGGCTTGAATGATAAAGCTCCACCTTCAGATCGACCATCTTCCTCCAATTCACCTGTGACCTAGTTGACTACACTGTTGGGAGTTGGGAGATGCATCATATGATCTACTGCAGATGAGAAAACTGGGACATCCATGGTGGTTTTAGTTTATTGGCTTCATTAACTCTATTTAAAACCGTAATCCTAAATTTATTATTTATGTACCATATATGTGCTTGTTATTTCACTTGAATTGTTGACAACTTGACATACATGATGTTTTCAACATGTGGAGATTTATTTTCATTTTGCATGTGTTTTTATTTCACTTAAACTGTTCATTATTGTTCAAATTGTATGTTTCACTTTGTTGTTTTCTATTAGTGAGATTTAAAACTGATATGACATAGCATGTATGTGATGTATTTACTATTTAATGTGTTTTTTGATTTATTCTGCATGATTTGGTACATATTTAGACCTTTGGTACATGATCTGGTACAGCTACAGAAGTATAATATTTACTATTTTCAGAAAACGGTAATTTACCGTTACCGACAAAATGGTTACCGACATATCGGTATACCGACAAAACGGTTACCGACGTATTGGTAACGGTAACGGTAAGCGTTTTTTATTTACCGAAGAAAATGGTATGGTAACGGTATTTGTATATCGGTAACGGTAACCGTTACCATAACAGCCCTATATTTACCTCGCCCATCCTTTCAAAATATGGTCACAACTGTTCTGGGGTCAGAATCTTATAGAGTTTGGCATAGATTAAAATAGATCATGAATACGCTCTCTTGGTATATCCTAAGCCTTATGATCGACCAACCTGGCTCTGATACCAAATGTAACAACTTGTATCTTAATGGGTTCGAATTTTGATAAAATCGAAATCTAAGTCCATTAAGGTACCTTAAAATGTTTTCCGTTATATTTTTCCACGGATTTACCTAAATAAGTGGTTAGGAATTATTAAACTCCTTTTTATTCTGATATAGATGGTGTAACGCCCCACCTCTATGCTCATAATAACAAAGAGTATTGAAAGAAATACTGTCTATTATTACGAAGAATAAGGCTGGATAGGAGCGGCCATCCGTAGTTGGCCTTACGCTAATATTGGTTACCTCGATAGGAGTGGTATATACTTTTCATTTTTCATCTTATTTATTTACTCCCGTCGACATACCCAATTATCAGTATAAAACAAGCTACGATGGTTCATAATAGTTTAGGACATTAGATATAATAATAACACAGATAATATAAATGCGGAACACAGATAAAACAAAAGTCTCATATATATATATATAACTGATGTTAGTTACAATATAGTTGACACAATACATATGATACAACTACAACTGTCGACTCTGGAAGTTATATATACAAGTACATTATCAACTAATATACATGAATACATATCATCCTATACAATGACACGACTTCTACAAAACGACGAAAACTACTTCAGAAGATATAAAAAGTCTTCATAGCCCGAACAGCAACTCAAAGTAGGAAATCTACAACCTGAAATAACTCGGGTCTGACCCGAGTATTAAATTCAAAAGAAAATAATACACGGGTCAGTCTAATTCAAAATCAGTTATTAATGCACAGAAGCAATAACAAGCAATATCAATTAGGCGACAGTCACAGAAATCTCGTATATCCAACTTCTCGATAAGAGAATCGGATAACGGCAAGTAATACACTAAATAGTGTTAAACAACAAATCAGCAAATCCAAATCAGAGTACAACTTCAAAACATTGAAATTAACCAACGAAACAATTCAACAAATCAAAACCTCAATTTAAAACTGTCAAAACTGATAGGGCTGCAGTACACGCACGCGTGTACTGCCTCGCCACTATCGCATGAGATACACAAAAGCTCAATGAAAATCACGAATGATCACTAGGCCAAACCCCGAAATCGGGTTCAACTCAAGTGTGATAACAACACAAATGAAACTGGCTTATACTTGAAACAGAACACAAATCCAAACCAGGCAATAAAAGAAGAACAACTCAAATGAACATAGCACATGCACCAGATACAAGTGCACATACACATAAGTACTCGAAGTCAAGACTACATGATCCAAGACCAGAGATCAAGGCAGCAGCCGTATGCAAACGAGGATAGCAAGTGAGAATAGTAGATGTACAGAACATCACTAATGAAACAAGTTCAAGGAGATAGTGGATATATACTACACCACTACGGAAACAGTGCAAATATGAAGTGCACAACAAAGGCACAAGGCAATTGTGCCCAAAGCAAATACCACTGTAAAAAGGAACAACTCAGAAGTGTTCAAGGACTAAGGTTGAAATAAGCGAAGTCATAAACCAGATAACAATAGAGCCAACTCAAAGAATCACACGAGCCAGGCCAGTGGGATCAATATGGCAACAAGGCAAATATACATGAATATATGTACACTATGTCAACATAACATCACGAAGCAAATTATTCAAATCCAGACACAATGAATACATGAAGGTAATCAGGATAGCAGTTCAACACAACCGCAAGTGCAGTCTCTATATGAAAGAAGTCAACTTATATGATCAAGTGAAGACTAACCATCAGGTTCAAATCATCTAAGTTCAAAGTGCAGACAGGACTATTAAGGCATCAAGTATACCATTTAAATGCAATAGTGGAACAAATCAAAATGCAGACTAGTAAACACCACAGATCTACAACAAGTGTTGACCAAGACCAGATTGAAATATCAAAGTGACACACAACATACATATGTACATGAACCAGTGCCAACAACCAGAGTGTAAGCAGTACTACTGTAATTTGAACAAGAAGGAAACTACCAGGAACAACATCACTGATCGAACTCGATTCACAACTAAAGACGGTACATTCCAGTCTGGACCACGAGGATGCATGATCACACTGAGTACACTCAGAGGGAAGTATACCTATGAATTGCAACAGCGAAAGAGAACTGTGCAATCAAGGATGAACACAAGAGGACAGAGGGACTAATATGCCAGAGAGACAAATTAGCAAAGTCAGGTAGACTCTCATCTAAAATATTTTCGCAAAATCAACATGATCAACTCTAGTGACCAAAGTTAACAGAATCAAAACCGTGTTGGTCACAAACAAAAATCACTATTGCCAAATAAAAGTCGAAGCAGTGATGACCACAAAAACGACAAGAGAATTTCAATTAAAAGGCTAACACTTCAACAACATGTATACATACATGCACATATATGTATACACGTATATGAGCTGACAGTAATCAAGTGAATCACCAAAATGCAACACACATACTACTGTAAACTAGACACAACAAGTGATGCATAAACAATCAGAGGATCAAGTACAGTGAACCTAACTCCAAACCATACTACAGAGAAAACCATGAATACAACAACAGTATACATTGAAGTAACAAGAGCTCAAGACAATACCACACAAATGGCCAAAGTCGACATCAATTCAAAACTAAGAAAACACGAAATTGCAAGCTCAAAAATCAATGCTACGTTTTATCAAAATCGAACAAGTCACAAAATCAGACAATCATCCATCAAAAATCGAACGGCTAAGAAGCTAAGTTCGGAAATTCAAGCTAAAATACTCAAAGAGGTATATAGGGTAACATATGAATTCAACCCCTATAAAACCATGTATAACAGAAGATCGAAGTCGATGTGAGTGAATATATCACTCACCTTGGTTTCCCTTAGCACGAATCAAGATTGGCAGCCAGAGTCGAAGTCGATGTGAATCGAAGGAAGGAGTTGAGGCATCTTCGCACTCCGTACGACAAAGACGGCAACTTCCAAAATTCTTAAAAGCCCTAATTCTTCAAAGTGGAACGAACGAAATAGAGGCTGCCATTTCTTTTCTTTTGTTTAGGGTTTTTGAAATGGAAGAATGAAAGAGAGGGGATCGGGTTTTCCCCAGATATCATCTCAGCAAAACCAAGAAACATGGGCCAAGATTCAAATTGTAAAGCCCGGTCAACATTTTTATAAAAGAATTTCAAATTGATTTAAATTCCAATAGCAATTCATCATCACTTAAATCGTTAAATGACGATTATATATTGAAGCTAATTCCCGGGTTGTTACAGATGGTGTAAACTACGGAATGAAATTCCATACCTTACGCATCTCTTTCTTTTTATTTCTAGTTATATTCCTTGTCAAATCAAACATCGCACTTTTCAATCTAAATAAAAATTAGATAAATCTATGAAATTTGAATGGATTACATACTCAACAGATTAAAATACAAAAACTTTCTCATTTCAATGAAATTAGAACAACTTAATTCATATTAACACCCTTCAATACAAATATAGATCTGAAATAACTTTTACAATAAACCAATTGGTAGATCTGAAACAATTACACATTCAATTCATATTCAACTACCATTACAGATCTGGATGTAATTAACATTTCCATTCAATCTTCTTTAATTTACAGAATATGTAGGCGGTGTTTTATACATTAAATTTTAAGCTTACAAATATAGATCTTCCAACTAGGCATAATAATTAAACAAAATCCAACGAGACAAATTATCATGTTTTAAATAATTTACATAAATTTCCTACTCATAGTTTTAGGCTTCCGAAACTTCAAGATCTGAATCTGGTTCTTCCGATTCAACTACTTTCCATTTTCAATTTAAGGCCTATGTATAAAAATGAATATACATAATATTAGAATCATAGATCGGAGAAGAAAATTAGGATTTAAGAGAAGATATAGATTTATTATCATAAGATTTACCTTGTTATCGCGCAACGCCAATTCGTACATTCCTCTCTTCTTCTTATTTTCTGATCTTCTCAAATTTGTATATTTACAGTCTATTTTATTTAAGGGAGAAAGTAAAGAAGAAAAAATGGCAGAACTTCGCTGCCTGCATTAGAAAATATGAGGAAAGGAGGAGGGTTTGGACGTGTATTTATAGATGCTAGAACGAATTGTACGCGTCAGATTAAAATTTATAAAATCCAACTCGTTGGCCGGGGTTCAACCTCAGCCTTTTGGGCTTCGACCGGTCGACCTCTATTTGTTGACCGTCCCTCTTTAGGGGTCGACTGGTGGCATCTAGTTAGTTACCATTATTAATTTTTAATTTTTGATTTTTAATTATTTTTGTTTTAATTTCTTTAAACGTACGTAACTTCTTCGTCTAAACTCCGTTCGTGAAACTCTAAATATGAAAGTTGCTCGATAAATCACCATCAACACAATTGTATAAGTTTCATAGCCAAATTCCACTATTTGCACAAATTCCTTTTTGGCGCCTAACTAATCAATTAACGTAAATTTACGGAGTATTACAATTGCCTTTGAGCTCCTCCCTTTGCCCTAACCGGAATGGAGCAGGCTGCGCGGTCATATGTGGCGAGAAGATAGTTTCCACATCATGGTTTAGGGTTGCATAACTGGTGTATCTAGGCTTCAAGCGTGCTCCTTCATCGGAATGCTTTTTGCTATTTCCTACCGACCATTATTTCGACGAATATCCTCTCTTTGGCCAGTCTTGCTCCTCTAGCTGCCTTCGTCATCACTGTCGGAGATGTCTTCCTCCCCGCTCTCATAATGCCGATCACCCTTTGGAAGAAGGCGGCAAGGGATGAGACATGACACTTCTATAATTCCTTTCACATAGGGGATCGATACTTCACCCTCGAATAAAGTGCTACCACCAAGCTATTCTTGTCGACTCCTCTCGCCCGCTCATGTTATTGAGTTGAAGGCGATGATATAATCGAAGGGTCAGTGCTCCCATCATATTTGTCCATAGAAGGCAAGACATACCTGTAGTGAATATGAGCGCCTAGGATCTCTTTGGAGAATGGGTCTTTGTTCCCATCACCTGACCCCCTTTGTCACCAAGCTTTCTTGTTTGAATCATGTGCATTTACTGACGTAGGACGACCATTTCTTCTCAGAGGCCAGATTTTGCATGTCGTAGATGATAATGATCCCTTGTGAAGGAGGTGCTTCTCGGCCGTCTACTTGATGTTGGGGATCTGCAGCGATAATAGGCGAAGGAGAACAGCGACGCTTGACTGGAGTAGGAAACCTGCTCCTAACAACCAATAGGGACATGGGCTGATAAGGTCGTCTTTCTCAGGATCTGAGCCGGGGTACTTCCCGTTGAGGTCGGGAGTGAACTGATGGTTCATTAGGCCCTAGGGCCCTTCCTTATCCTCCACCATCAAGGCATTCAAACCGAAGATCACGGTTCCCATAAGCCATCCCCAAGCAATGGAAAGCGGTTTATCTTTCGGTTGAAGGAGATCGACAGTGTAGTAGTGGCTCTAGTACTAAGATCTCACGGATGTCCTCTTGCATTGGGACGACATGAGCGTTCTTGCGGTGGACATGGACCTCCCTGAGTGGAGTTTACAGAACTACCCTTTCAAGAGCTTTGGTGATGCCTATAAGGTTATATGTGATCTGGAGGGCTGGTTGAGGAGTCTGTTCAGCCATTGGGGGGACTGGTGAGGGCAACAGTAACCATCATTTGGGCATCTAATTATGTACTCAAACTCTCCATTTTGCAGGTCAAATCACCCATGTCCATTAGTTGTTGCACCATGGTGCGCCATATGTCCATATTAATCCTAGGGATAAGGTAAACAACATTGACAACAGTGTTGTCATTTTCATGTTCGCTGGAGTTGTCATCCTCATGCCTTAGAGCTGGCTCCTTGGTAACAAACTGGAATAGGTGTTTAAGAGGAAATACTAAAGGAAAAATAAGAGCCTTAGGAGGAGGCCTTCTTTCTAGTGCTAAAATGTTGACTAGATTTTTAACCAACCTCGAAAACGTGCTCACGAGGGTATATTAGCAAGGATCGATGGCCAATATCTCAGTTAAAAAATGAGAAATGAAGCGATACTAATATGTGGAAAAGTAAAGAGACCGCGGTTTAGAGCGGTTCAACAAAACGTGTTCTATGTCCACTACGAGGAGCCTTTTATTATACTGCTTCGGTTACAACATCCTAAAGTACAAGATAGAGTTGCTACAAATACAAATGTATTTTCTTTTTAGGCTAATGTTTTTCTTTTCTCCTGAAGTGGCAATGCATGGTGTATTTATAGTGGACGAACTTGATGCTTGGACGGTTGAGATTGGTCCGATTAAGCCTAAGAAATGCTTTGGGCTGTTGTTGGTAATATATGGTTGATGATTATGCCAGCTAGAATGCCAAGTAGTTTGTAAGGTATGGTTGTAGACAACTGGCGGGCTATATTGTGGAAATACCCCCAAAACACAGTATACGACATGGGAGTATGGGGCGGCTACAACAACGGTACTAGGGTGTCAGCTAAGTACATAGAGGAGTTGCTGCACAACGGTGCCTTTATCAGGTAAGTCATGTTAATGGATGCCAGCCTTTCGAAGAAATGACATAGGCGGAGCATCTCTTAAATCGAGGAGGCTTGATGCTTAAAGATATGGTTGATGGAAGCTAGGGGATTCTTATGGGCGGTGGCAGGCTAACATAAGGACGATCATGAACGAGGAGGCTATTTCGATAGCTTACTGGCTAGCCAAACTGATCACCGAGGGACACCAACTTCTCAAAATAACAAACCTTGACCTTGCCGCCTGCTGCCTGGGGGGAAGACCGACCGTCGATCTTGTTGGAGTGGATAAGGTATGTTACGAATAGGCCCGGCCAGGTCGGTAGGTGAGATGCAAAGTGGATGGGCTATGCCCCAAACGGGGATGCCATGTGGGCTCCGATTGTTGCTATTCAGGTTGGATGAGGAGGTAAACCATTATGATATGTGTGCCAAGGAAAATAGGGATGTCTAAGCGGGCCAACCCACTTCATTATTTGCGAGGAATATGAGCAATAATATCCTTTCTCGAAACATCTTGATCATGAATATCTAAACAAAATGTTATTTCGTTTCATGATTAATTTCTCACAATTGCAACTATTTGCAAATAAAATCACATAACATTTTATTTAAGGATTTTATTAACTATGCACATTAAATTAATCACTTAATTATTCATATCATAACATAACAAAGTATATAAATGAAAACAAACACTGTTATTATGAACAAAGTTGATTACATAGTTCAACATATGTAAAAAAAAGCATAATAATCTCTAGGGTATACAACTAACTCTTTCATATGCGATATCCAAGAAAATGGATACTGGTACGGATACGAAGGCATCCTCATCCGAAAATTATTCGTTTGATTTTTTGCCAATATTATAATTATATTATGTTTATTTTGGTATACGTATTTATTGTTCAATTAAGTTGATAGTTTAAACATATGCATTTAATGCATATTAACTACTCAAAATTGTTTATTATTATCATATGTTAATTTTGGATACTTCTATAATCAGTGGAATTGAAAAAAATTATTTTAAGTCAAAATTTTATACTTATGTTTCTACATTTATCGATCACTAGCAAATATGATAGTTATTTGATATTCTTTGTATCCGTCGATATCTGAAAATGATTTTGGATTTGGATGCGCACATGCGAAGTATTCATCCGACATGTCAACTGTCTGAAATTATAAGAGCAACTCCAACAATAAGCCCTTTGGCTTTAATATTAAACAAAACAAAAATTAATATCTCCAACAAAAGCTATTTATTCATGACCAATTCAAGATCCTGAATTGATCGCAGACAACTATTCAACAAAATGTTCGAAGTCTTTTAAACGAGCGCGTGAACAACATTGGTCTGTCACCCAAATCCTTGAATATTAGAGCATCTTCAATGCAAATAGGATGTTTAGTGCCCATCCCCATGATGTGATGACCAAGGGAAGGAATTTGTAAGAGAAATTAGGTCCCTGCCTCTCTGTGTATCCGACATAATTTGGCCTTTCTGGGTGCTCCACATCCCTTGGTTTGGATTGGTCGCCTTGACCTTCTTATTACTCATTGAGCTTCTCCTTCTAGGCAAGCCCCCTTGAAGATGTGTAAATTAGCGAGAATATGCATCAGCTAAGACCCTACCTAACGGAGCCGCGTCCTCACAGGCAGGCTAATGCCTTAGATTCTATTTTCACTGCCTATCCTGTTTTCTCATCTCCATCTCCATCTCCATCTCCTTGGGGAAGGGGGGGGGGGGGGTTTGCAGCGGGACGTATGCTACCTTAACAGGCTCCAAAGAAGCGGGGGTTTCTTCTTAACTGTTTCCCTGCTTCACACCAAGTGATGCTTTACTTCATCATCCCGAGAATCAGAAGAAGCTAGGTCTCATCTAATTCCTGAGCTTTCGATTGTGACTTGGGTTGAACCTTGCCCTGACAATGTTAATTAAATCCCAAGTGTCAAGAGATAAATCACAATGTTAACTCAATATGACTTATAAAAATTAAACATCACATTAAAAAGAACAAAACTACTTCAATGCTAATGTGTTTGTAGAAAAGAAATTGAATATGTGGCCCAATCAAAATTTAAATAAACAAAGATAGTATATAAAAAAATTACTTCATTATTTATTTTATTACTTCACATTATGAAGTGAAATGTCTAAGAGCATCTTCAACCCACCTATATTTTCAATGTAAAGTAGATGACACCTAGATATTTAACAATTTTGTTCAATTTTCAATCTCCAATGATGATGTGAATTATTGTATAGTATGACGTGACAATTTATTTACTAGACATTGTAAAGTTAAATGTCTAGTTTTAGACATTGCATTCCACAATTTCAAGTGATAACCATCAATAATATTATGCAATATGAGTAAATTTAAACAAAATTTTAACATTTAAGTGTATTTGCATTGAAGTGAATAAATTTATTTTATGCAAATTTTTTTTATTCACATCAACTTAACATTGTCTAGTAAATAATGACACATAGATATCAAATCAAATTACATTATCTAAGGTTTGGAGATGCTCTCAAACTAGACATTGCATTAGATAACGTCTAATAAATTTTTTGTCAAATCATCATAACATCAACAATTAACATCGACATTGGAACTAAAATTTAAACTAAATTAGACTTGATTATCTACAATTGACATTACGTAAAAAAAATTGCTGGGTAGGAAATGCTCTAACTGAGAGTCCAACCGCAACATCTCCATTTCATAGCGTTAGTCCCGAAACTCTCAGCGGATAACAAAGCATTTGCGCTCCCGTGCTTTTCTCCGCCAAGTATCTTCCACCGCCGCAGCCTATCCATACAGAATGCCGGCGGCACAACGCGTCTTCAAGTCCGATCGTCGTCCAGGAGCTGCTTCCACCTCTAGGGTTTATGCTGATGTCAACGTTGTACGACCCAGAGAGTACGGGGATTATAAAACCTTTTATCTTTAATGGGGGTACAATCATACTTCATAGCCTTACTACTTCAAAATTAGACGGATTTATAGTTAGGGTTTTGAATTTATCTTTTTGTACAACCTTTAACATTTTTTGCTAAACATGAAGAATATAAATGTCTAGTAACAATCAACTGAGACCAGGCTTTCTTGTAATAAAATAACTTGCAGTTAATTGGTGCGGATTTATGAATCATTAAGTGACGTGAACTATAAGTTTTATCTATAGTTACTCTTATGGGCGTGACTTAATAAACATTGGATTTTCGTTGATTGTTCAGGAATCAAGACGAGTATGAGGTGGAGAAGCTGGTGGGAAAAGGGAAGTATAGTGAGGTATTCCAAGGGGTACATTGTACAGTTGATGAGAAATGCATCATCAAGATTCTTAAGCCAGTCAGAAAGCAGAAGGTTAGTTTTTTTTTTTTTTTTTTTTCTTTTTCTTTCAAAGGCTATGTCAACAGATGCTGATGGGTTCAAATAGTGATATGCCAGCATCTGCTTCCAAGTTCGATACAGGCAGTGCATGCCTTATGTAATTTTAGGCCATGGCGGAAGTACAAATACGTTAATTCTGAATATCAACCAAAAGAAAAAAACATCCACAATGAAAACTTTACAATTTTGATGGATGTTACTTATCTAACTAAGCACAAAGGGTAAAAGAAGAATTAACAAGGACATAAACGAAGGTTCGAGTGACTAATTTCAATGCAGAAAACTAGAAGAAAAATAAACAAATGTCACAAGAACTGAACAAGTGACCTATTTGTTAATGTTTACAACTGTTAACAAGAAATCTTGTCACCATCCCGAAGTAAGGTTAAAGGAGAAGGTTGTAAGGGAGAGTTAAGAAGAAGCCATGGTGAAGCTTGGCGAAGTTGTTGTAAGCATAGAAAAGGGGCATTTCACCAAAAGGACAAACTTTGCAGTCCAATTAGTTTCTAGGACACACATTCCAAAAAATTACTTTTAAGGCCAAAGTCAGCAGAATAATTATTTTCAAGGACAAAGTCAGCAGTCCAATTATTTCCAAGGACCTAATTTCATAGGTTTTTAGACCCTAGAAACTAATTATTTTACGTTTTGTCCTTGAAAGTAATTATTTCAGTTGTGTGTCCTAGAAACTAATTCCACTTACTAAAGAGGCCCTTGTGAAAAAGGAGAGTATCGATGTCGTCAATATACCTCTTCAAAACCCCTTTCGATCTGGTTAATATAGCATACGGTTGTGGTCCAATGGTGTCGAAAGGTATTAAGTGTGCTGAATAGATCCTATGGCTTCGAAAGGAGCTCCTTCGTAAAGTATAAATGTGTATGCTCCATAAACAAAGCCATATGCAAGCAGTAAATCTGAATCTGTGTATTTGAGAATGCTATGTATTCGTTTTATTGATAACTTTTATGAATATAAAGGCTTAAGTGTACAATGAAGTGAAATCCCCAGTTCGATTTAAAAATTAGGGTTTACAAATTAGAAATAGCATACAAGTGGAAAGAATGAAAAAATTAGATCCTTTCAAAATAGCACTCATATGGTCTTATTTATATGTGCGAGTTGACGCCTTCCACATTCATTCTTTCGACTCAGTCGAAAGGATACTTTCGTAACCTTTCGTTGTTGTTGACTCCAAAGCGCCTTTTTGATGCCGTTTTTGTCTAGGATTTGGAGGCATTCGACGTCGTCGGAAGGTATGGAAGATGCCCTATGTTGCTGTAGACGTGTTGGATGAGTACGAAAGGATGTTCCAACATAAACAGGAAAGTACAAATACTTGCGAAAAAGATGATGTTTTCGAAGGTCTTTACTCTGATAGTTGTGGAAGCATTTACTGAGAATGGAATGACATTAGCAAATGATTTGACCCCTGCGGAAGGGTCAACTGCTTCGGAAGCATATACTTTGATGGTTGTGGAAGGTGTTCTTGTCGATCCCTATGGAAGCATTGGACTCTCTTCATAGTTGCGGAAGGTCTTCCATGTTGAAGAAGCTTGTGGAAGGTAGCTTTAGTTGAAGTAGTTGACTCTTGCAAAAAGGTATTGGGTTTTGATTATCGCAGAGGCCTGCCTTTTGATGCCCTTTCCGACCACTTCAGAAGTCTATAACTCATTTAACACTTGCGGAAGCTTCCATTCGATTCTCACGAATGACCTGGTTGTCACTATTATTCTTCATAGCACCTTCCTTTGTCATCTTTTGGGCTTCGACATGGTTGATTTTGGTAGTAACGTTTTCCCTTTCCAGCGAATGGATGGTCTTGACTTTTCAAATCAACCGTTTCGACACCCTATGTTATTTTGGCACAAAGCTTTCCTGTCTTTTGATATTTCTGAACTAAACCTGACCGCGCATTTGAATTAAATCGTGTGGTTGTCCTCTTCTTTGCTTTTCTTATAAATTGTGCTCCTTCCTCTTTCTTTTCCTTTACCTATAATCGAGAATTCTAGAGCAAGAATCACATTCTTCAAACTTCCATCAAATTCAAGATCTTAAAGGAGAAACTTTCAGATCTAAAGTGAGCATTCATTGTTTCAAATTAGAAATCAGTTTTCCACGCTCAATTTGATTTTTCTAGGGTTTAAGTTTGTGTTTACTGTTTTGAATTTTGAGGATGATTCGAGTTAATCGACCATGTAGGATGATATTAAACTTGAATATCATGTCGATTTTAATTAGTTTATGGACACAATTCGGGTTTGTATGTGACTTTACCCAATTTGGGGTTATTTACCGCTGTTGGCTGCAGGTTTGAATCCGAAACCCGTTATGTCCAATTTTAACCTATTTTGCAAGATATTAAGGGTTAACTAAATTAAAGATTTATAACTCTTATTTTAAATCCACTTAAAGAAGACAACCCCTTCCGTCATTGTTAAAACCACTAATTTAGCCTTTCGACTTAGTCGAAACCCCAGGACTGAAATAAGCACAACCATTTGCACTGTTTAGTTCAACGTCAAAATTTTCAAAACGTTACTATGCCCTTTCGACTTAGTCGAAGCCTTCAATAGTTAAACGAAATATAGCTATCTGTATTTTCTCAATATTAACATTGTTGGAACGTCTTAATGACTTTTTATTAGTATTGACGCCGCCCTGTTTTAAGTCTTTCGACTTAGTTGGAGTATGGAGTTTCGACAATGCTTGTTTTCAAGTAGATGCCACGTGGATAGCTACACATTTTATAAGATAGAGTGAAATATGAGGGTTTCGATGTTGTTGAAGGGTAAGTTCAGACCGATACATTTACAAAATGGGAGTGTATATAGTGATTTCGACCCTGTCGAAAGCTCCATGATTCATACAGTTCTAATTAGTTTCGACTCCTTCGAAGGCATGGAACCAAGTGTTGTGGAAGGTACTTGCGCCGTTTTTAATAGGTTTCGACACCTTCGAAAGGCCACAAATGCTCAATTATGTTAGTTTATGCTACAATAACTCGTACATTTTCCCACTTGTAAAGTTGAGCTTCATTCCTAAGAACCCCTTCCAAATATTGTAACATGTATCAGGTTATTTGAATTTACTTAAAAAGAAAATAATTATTTGCCAAGTATGTAATAATATCACTTGGCAGGATCATGGGTCTCAAACGAATCTCTAAGAAACATGATAAGAAAATCGTTCCAGAGTCGGAGTCTTCTCCAAAAAAGGTTGAGGCAGTTTCAAAGCATTCTTATATAACCACTCAAGACGAGGCGGACGACATCCTTAACGACTTTGAAATTAAAGGGGCTGAAGCTATTTCTCCTGGTGTTAATGATACTATTCAAAATCCTTCAAAAGGATATTTTGCTTATACCGCCATTCATATTTGCCATGAGGGCTTCATTCAATTTTCAGAGTTCATGTCAAGATTCTTAAGCCATCTCAATACTGCTCCTATTCAACTATCGCCTAATGTGTACACATATCTTGTCTATTTGGAGTTCATGGCCCTAGAATTTGAAATTCCTTCTCTGAGTGCTAATGTTCTCGACTACTTAGTACGTCTTGTTAAAGTCAGTGATTTAAACCGTCAGATATTCCGGGCGAATCCCTCCAAATAGTTGGTCTCAGAGGGAGTGAATAAATTTAAAAGCTGCGAGACAGTTTTTCTACGTTAAATGCTTTCAGGATATTAGAGGAACTTTTTCTTCTCCCAGTAAGTATATTATTGCCATTGCTTCCGTTAATTTGTTATCTTTTACTGAGAAATGTTTCCTTTTAGATTCTGCTCCTAAGTGTCTTGACGAGGAAGGCCAAAAGACCGTAGAGTTGATAAAAGCTGCTTCAGACCGTATTAGGAACAGACTTACGTTGCTGACCCCAAGCAACCTTCAGAAATATTCCTTTATTCCAAATGGTCAGAGGATTCTTGGACAATCTCCTTTAATAATACATAGTTCAAAAAGCAAACGCTTCTTGTCTTTGGGCGACCCCAAAATCTTCACACCCTCGTCTCCAATTTGTCCAGGTTCTCTTGGTAAGATTCTAATGTATTGTCTATAACTTACTGTAATGTCATTCCTTAAATTAATTTTCTGTTCTAAGCCCTTTGGCTTTAATAGCTGCTCCTCCAGTTGAATTGATCAAGAATGATCCTCCTCCCCAATCCTCGAAATCTGGGGCTCTTGCTTTGAGAAGTGTGATCGCTAGATCCAAACAAACTGTTAAAAGAAAATTCATCGAAAGAGCTGCCGTAGATTCTGCTATGTATTCTGCTTCTAAGAAACTCAAGACTATTGATATTCAGACTTCTCCCACTCCCGAGGAGGGTGAAATTACCGATGTTAATAAGGCTTTAGGGATGCTAACCCTAAATCCACTATGGCCGTCTCTCCTCCCATACCTACCGATCCTAATGTTCCTCCTCCAACTACAATGGTTTCTCTGAGGGATGACCTCCTGACACACATCACAGTGTCTGATTCCCCTCAAGTTATAGATCAAATGCAAAAAGATCTTGGCCTTTCTACTCCTTCTCAGGATTTGAATTTTTGAGACCCTCGTCATCAGTGCCTCCAAATGAATTTGATAAAGTTGTGCAGTCAATCATGCATTCTCCATCGTTCTCTGCTGTTCAACCACCCACCTCTATATTGGATTCATCAAGTCATCGTCGATCTCTTGTCGAACAACTTCTGGCATATTCTATATTTTTTGATTTCCTTATTATTTTTTATACTGAATCTTAACTTATATCTTACTTTTCCATCCAGATTACTAAAAGCTGATATTCTCTTCAAGAAGATGCTTCTAAGTCTTCTGCTGAAATATTGAAGCTTAGGGGAGTCTTGGCATTAAACAATCAGATTACTGTCCCGACTACTGCCAAAGATAATGCAATGAATGAACAAAAAAGGTTGAGTGCTTCTCTTACACAGGCAGAGTCTACAATTTCTGAAGAGAGGAAGGCCAAACAGGTTCTAGCCGATGAAGTTTTGGCTCTTAAAATGACTTTGAAAGAATCCGAAGATGAAAAGGCTAGAGTTTGCCAATTGTGCCTCTCTAAAAAAGGAATGCATTTCTCTCAATAAGAAATTAGAGAAGAAAAGTACCTCTTTATCCAAAGCCGTTAACATAATTACGGATGCTAAGCAAAAAGTGTCTCGTTTTCGAAACACTTCTCTTAATGAAATTATTGCGAATTCTTATGAAGATGCATTAATGCTAGCCTATTCTGATTATATAGAAAAGTGTCCGGACTTAAGCTTCCCTTCACTTGACCCTGAGCTAGTCAAAAGATTTATGGCTAAGATTAAGGAAATGAAGCAAGGGATTGAGATTTCTAACAAGAAGGAAGTTAATGCCACCCAGCTCTTGTCTTTTGAAGCTCCTCCCGAAGAAGAGGATTCTGACTCAGATGAAGGGGAAGACAAGGAGGGTGATGAAGCCATTGTTGATGAAGATGACGACGACGATAACGATAACGATGGTAATAATGAAGACGATGAAGGTCACAGTGCAGGTTATAATGAGGGCGATCCCGATGACACTCTTGGTGAGGATGGTGACAACGCTTCTGGAGCTCCAAGTGATAAAGATGGATCAAGAAATGTTAATCCCGGTCCCACTGTCCATGAAATGGATCAAACTGAATTCCTCGACCTATCCAATCCCCAAAGAAGAGATGCTGATTTCTGTGTCGGAGAACAAAAAAGGAAGAAGCAAACTTTACAGACCTCAATTCCGGTTTCTCAAGTATGGAATTCTTTATTAAAATGGCTTTCATTTTCAAGATAACACTAGCTAATATCTTACCATTTTAGATAAGGAAGAAAACCATAGACCTTTATAAAACAAAGCTTGAAAAGAAACAGACGGAAATAAACGGCCTATATAGGGAGTTAGATAAACAGTTAAAAGAACACAACGCACTATCTGATAAGTACTATAAGCTTAACAAAAGTGCTGCAATATTAATGTCTTTCAAAGATAAAGAAGCGGTCCCTCGACTGAAAAGAGTACGTCTTTGCTATGACAAGCTTTTGGAGGAGAATAAAGAATTGATGATACTTTTTTGGATGTTAATCTAAGACAGAGACATCTTGGTAGAATTTTTGTATAAAGCTTATTGCAGACATCCAACTGTGGATTACTCATACTTGGGTGACTTCAGTAGGGGCCTACTCAGACACTTACATAAGAGATACTTGGACGAATACGGGTCTGATCCCCACCCGGGGGCTTGCTGGAACTTATCACGGGTGTACTCAATTCCTCGCACATTGCCTTCAGAAAAATTCAAATATTATAAGGACAGGTTCATTTATAAGATATTTAAAAGATCAATTTTGTATGAACCGGAAGAAAATTTGTAACATGTAATTATATTGATCTATGGACCTTACTGTATCAGTTTTTTTATCCTTAGTTTTATTTTACTACGTTATTACAGAGTAAACATCTCTCAAGCAGCTCTGTTACCAGAGATTTCTTAGGAAAATTTGTCAAGTTAAGAGAAGATTACTCAGAAAAATCCTTGCTCATGAAATCTTCAAGATTGGCAAGGTATTGCTTTCTTAAAGATCTACAAAAGCTTTACATGCAACATCCTTGGCTTTATTTTGATTTTCTAAGCGAGGAAAAAGAAAAGCTTCATAAGGAAATTCAGACCCGTCATACAAAATTAATTTGTGGTCGTGATAGTCCCCCAGCTGGAGAATGAGATTGTAGCAAATACCCCCCAGCTGTTACTCCATAAGGATTTAATGCCACTTTTGAATCAACACTTGCTCTTTCGGCTAACTCTTTAGGTAAAGTTAAAAATGCTGCCTATAGACTTTAAATGTGATAGGGCAAAGAAAGGACTTGATTATAACAATGATGTTGTATCGTGTGTTTGAATAGGAAACACAGTTAGCGATTATGCCAATAGATCCTTCATCTCGATTCGCTAGTCTTAGGGATAGATTGATTGTCGATCTTGAAAAGAGGAGCTTGTCTAAAGATCCTTTGTCTGCCAAACTCCAAAACAATACTCAAGCACTGGAATGGCGTAAGAAATTTTTGCTTAAAAAGGCGATCACCAGAGGCCTCAACGATCAAACTACTAGCCTCGAAGCGGATATTAAGAAGAAAGATATTCATGCACAATGCAAATCTTTGGAATTTGTCGTGGGAGATGATATTCCAAATATTAATTTACCGATTGCTCTGGTCACCTCTATTATTAGGAAGTCAACAAGGTCTCGTTCCTTAACCATTTAAAAATTCCCTGCTACAGTAAACCCTCCTCCGAGTTTGGATGAAAGAGTGGTGCCGGGTTTGGATGAAAGAGTGGTGGGTGAATGGTGCATAAAAGTTAAATTTGAAATGATGAAATATTTTGACAATTAACAGAAAGAAAGATTCTCGCAACGCGTCAACGAGTACTCGACTAGAATTCAAAAACTTGAACATGAAAGATATCTTTTTCAAAAACATATTGCTGAACTGGAAAGACAGGACAAGACATTTAAAGGTGCAAATAATACTTTCAATCGTGCTCTGAAGACTCGTATCGAGTCTATCGATGATGCTGATGAGATCAGGAAGAAAGAAAAGAAACTTAAAGAAACCCTTTGTGTGGCTACGCCACATTGTTGATCCCTTAATTTCTAAGAATTTATATAAGATAGTACAAGATCTTTGAGGCACACACCTGTTTCTGATCTTTTGGTACCAATATGTTTATGTATTGTATAATATACTTTATAAATAATTTTGTAGATTAGGCAAATATCACCTGGCTTGTAGCCCTTATCTGTGCTTGTGCTTTTGTTTTTGAATCTGCTTCTTGATAGTTTTGGCTACGGTTTTTGTATTTGTTGAATCATTTAATCTTGTTTGGAATGATCCGGCCATGGTATGGCTTGTAAACTTTTATCCGGAATTAGTAATAATAATATTAAAAAAACCAAAACCCTTTATTTGTAATAGAAGAAGAGAAATCCATCATTGAAGGCATAAAACCCAGATTTGGGTAGAAATCTGAAAATCATCGTCTGAGAATAAGAGAAGACCAGAAATCTGCGTCTGGTGAAGACCAGAAATCCAAATCTGGTGTTAATAATAGAAGAAGTCCAGAAATCCAACTTTAGAATAATAGAAGACCAGAAATTCAAATCTGGTATTTATAACAGAAGAAGTCCAGAAATCCAACTTCAGAATAATAGAAGACCAGAAATTCAAATCTGGTATTTATAACAGAAGAAGTCCAGAAATCCAACTTTGAAATAATAGAAGACCAGAAATTCAAATCTGGTATTTATAATAGAAGAAGTCCAAAAATCCAACTTTGGAATAATAGAAGACCGGAAATTCAAATTTGGCATTCATATTCGAAGAAGTCCAGAAATCCAACTCTGGAATAATATAAGATCTAAACCCAGATTCAGGTATTGATAAGTGAAGTCCCGAAATTAATAGTAGAGGACCAAAAATCCAGATTCGGGTATTGATAAGTGAAGTCAAAAAATCATTTTTTGGATATAGTGGAAGACCAAAAATTCATATATCTAATAATGGAAGTAGTCCGGGAATTATCATCCGACAATAATAGAAGATCAGAAATCCGTTCCTGGTAATAAGAAGGAAAGTTTAGAAAACATTATTTGAATAATGGAAGTTCAGAAATTCTCATCTGAGTCTTTTGTTCTACACCACTCTTTGGACTTTAAATTTTCAAATCTTTTGCTTTGTGTTACCTTTCTTGTTCCAAGTATCAGATTCTTTCGATATGCACCATCCTTTAGACTTCGTATATTGTTAATGCTTTGTGTGCCACTCCTCGGGCTTGGACATCTTAGTCCGTTGTTGTCCGGTGCGCTTGGTTAGCTTATCGATAAACAGAACCCAAGGACTTACCTGAACTCCCTCCAGGAGATGCTCCAGTCAGGCCTTATAGGCGGGACTGAAGGCTTGTGTTGTGCCTTGACCAGGCCATGACGTGGCGGGATCAAGAGCTTACTCCGTCCTCCCTCCAAGAGGTGCTCCAGCCAGGCCTTATAGGCAGGACTGAAGGCTGGTCGGTGCCCTAAACTGGCCATAGCGTGGCGCATTCAAGGGCTTACTCTGTCCCTCCTCCAGGGGGCGCCTTGATCTGGCCATAGTGTGGCGCGATCAAGGGCTTGCAGATACTTTAATCTGACCATAGTGTGGCGCATATAAAACATTACTCCGATCTTCCTCCAGGATGCGCTTTGACCTGACCATCTTGGCGCGGACAAAGGTTTTTGACCGTGTAAGGTAGTTTTCAATTTTAAGGAGAATCTTACTCCCAATAGATTTTCTTATTCGAAGGAGTCTTTATTGAATTTATCTAGGATTGCTTTACAAATCTATCGATCTTGTCTGAAAAAGTTGATGATCATCTCTTCAAGAGCTCTACATTGATTGGTTTCGTGTCCGTTCATCATCATATGATAATGGCAGTAAGGTCCTTCTAGATTTCTTTCATAATTGGGCTCTTTCTTTTTGGATGACCAGTAATTGAGTTCCTCCCTTGTTAGTAAGTAGATGTTTTTGATTGATGTAGTCAAGTTGCATTCTTTAGGGAGTCTTGATTTGAAGCTTGTCTTTTGAGGTTGATTTCTAGATCTTTTGTTGCTTGATTCAGGAGCTTCACCCTCGATGGCCAATTTCCTTTTTAGAATCTTTCGAAGCTCGTATGCTGGTAATGGTCCACTTGTTACTCGATGCCATTTCTGAGCAAATGTGTAGTAATCAGCCATCATCCCCTTTTCAAATATAGTTCTTTTAGCGTAGAATTGAATGACCTTCTTCATCTAAACAAACAAATTATCACCCCTAGATCTTGTTTCCTCTAAAGCAAAGATGGGTGTAGGTCCAACATGAAATGAGTTGATGCTCCAATTATTGGGATCGTATAAATCTGCTTGTCTTTTCTCATTTACAATTCTTAGTGCTTCCATCCTAAGCACTTGCTCTTGATAACTTCGGGAGACATTGTTGATTTGACGAGTTGACCTTGCTACTCATGGTTTTGAAGACCTTTGTTGTGATCTTTCCCATTCGCGGTTCATCATAGTGGTAAGGGTAGGTGTAATAGCTTGGGTAGGGAAATGTGGTGTTGGTAATTCAACGAAGTCAGAGGTTCGAGCTCTCCTTCTAGCGTCAAAAATGTTAACAAGCAATCCTATCAACATCCCGAAGTAAGGTTGAAGGAGAAGGTTGTAAGGGAGAGTTAAGAAGAAGCCTTGGTGAAGCCTGGCGAAGTTGTAAGCATAAAAAACCCTTTCGAATGCATAAAAAAGAGAGTATCGATGTTGTCAATACACCCCTTCAAAACCCCTTTCGAACTGGTTAATATAGCCTACAGTTGTGATTCAATGGTATCAAAAGGAATTAAGTGTGCTGAATAGATCCTATGGCTTCGGAAGGAACTCCTTCGTAAAGTATAAATATGTATACTCCATAAACAAAACCATATGCAAGCAGTAAACCTGAATCCGTGTAATGCTATGTATTCGTTTTATCGATAACTTTTATGAATACAAAGGCTTAAGCGTACAATGAAGTGAAATCCCCAATTCGATTTAGAAATTAGGGTTTACAAATTAAAAATAACATACAAGTTGGTGGGTGCTGGTGGTGGGTTTCCGGTGAGATTTGGGCATGGTGATAGTGGTCACGGTGGTTGAATGAGTCAGGTAACGGAGAATGAGTGAGACTTGAGGTGAAATAGAGAAACAGTTTGAGGAAAGAAAAAAAATAAAGAGAAGAGGAAGAAGAATTAGAAATAACGAAAGCATAAAATCATTATATGCATGCATCTCTTTTACAACTTTTCATAGTGTATTTTTATATTCCTCACAATTAGTACCTACCAGCGAAAATTCGACACCTATCCTAGCCTAGAAATGAAAATAACATATTCATAAAAGTAAATACAACTTGCACCAAATAAAAACTGATACCTAAAAACTGCTATCGACAAATAAAACTGATACCTAAAAACTGATATCGACAAATAAAAATGATACCTAACAGCTGATACTCAAATAAACCACCCATAATCTCCCAGGTTCTCAAATTTATCAAATTTGATCACCATCACCTAAGTTTACAGTTCATTCTTGAACAAGCATTTCAATCATAACAATCATCATTGTAGAAAATCAATTCATTATCATATTTAAAGCACAAATAGACCACCCATAATCAACATCTATCAAGCTCATGAAGTTGCATCGTTATCTCATATAACGATGCTTTGACTCAAGTATCTCCATTCTCTAATGCAAGCCAGATCGAGTGGCTCCACTCCAACATAAGCATGTATTCCATTCAACTAAGGTAGTGTGCACAATGACGAGCACGACAGTGGTTCATCTCTAGGTAAAAAATAAAATAGTTTTTACAAAAATGATACTTACTGTCACTAAAACTGATATTTAAAAACTGATCCTCAAATTAACAGTAAAACTGACACTCAAATAAAATTCATTAAATATTTGATACTAACGAAATACTAATTCAACTCAATGATCATCATATTTACTATGTAACAACTTCATTTTTTTATATAATCAAACAAACAAAACATCATAATACATTATGTGAATTTATTACAATACATTATCAATCAAACTAATATGAATGCAAAAAAAATAAAATAATAATTAAAAAATGTTCGCTTCAAAATGTGAATTTATTACAGTATAATAATTTTGTTATACAACAAAAATCACAAACTCAAAAATAACAAATATTTTCGAAAATGATACATACAAACTGGAAAACTGATACCTAACAGCTGATGCCACTTCTTCTCCTCTAATTCTTCCATGGCTTGCTCTTCTTCTTCCTCGACTTGCTCCTTCTTTCTCGAATTGTTGTTTCTTCTAAAACACCACTTCACCATGGCGTCCCTGCCACCAGAGCCATCAATTTTTCATCATCAGATGACTTCAAATCGAGCTACTTCAAAATCCTAGCTGTTGCCATCCACCGTCGAACCAACCACCCTCGCAGCCAACGCCATCGCAACAACCGCCCTTACTGACAACACCATCTAAGCTTGACGCCGCTCCAGACTCATTTGTGTGTTTGTCGTGGTCGTTAATTTCTTGTCCTGCCTTCGAATTGAAATTCAAAAGTTGTCTTTCACACTAAAATACCGAAGGCCGATCCTTGAGGCTAAAATGCTGAGAAATTTTGTTCTTGACACTATTTTCCTGTTTATAAAACTTATAATTTTTAAGTCGCTTAGAATATCAATAAAGTATTTTCTATCTTTAGTGCCTCAATCTAGAATTATTTGGTAAGATGAAATAAATAATTACATTGACCGCCATATCCAAAATTCAAGGCTTCATTATAAGAGGTATTTATCATGAATATCAAGATATTCAATTCCAATAATGTTTGAATTTTTCATAAATTAATCTTATTATTTCTAAATAAATGAATAATATAACCTAATCTGTTCATATTAGAAATAGAAAACCGAAATCTGTCTAAATGATAGTATAATAAAAAATTTCAACCAAATTCAAACAATATGCATATGACATATGTGATGTCTAATAAAATTCCTTTTATATGTCCATAGATTTCATAGAAGAAACAACTATATATATGTGTATCCGTATGTTATTTCCCTTTTTTTAGATCCTTAGCGACTTCTTATTCTTAATTATACATTTATTTACAATGTATGCTAAATGAGTACTTTCTACCTTATCGTGCTTCAATCTCTCTTTTTCTTACCACAATGCGAAATGAGTTCAATAAGTGGTCATTTTATTCTTAAAAATAATAATTAATAATAATCTTAAAATGGTTATACCGTGAACAAAGAGAGTATCCCAAAAGATAACAACTTGAGTTCCTTTAACTTTTGAAGCAATATTTTTTTCATATAATACTCATTTATTTACCTTTATTTTGACTTTATAGAATCAAGCACCGCGCAACGTGCTTGTTTCCCCTCATCGTTTTTTTGGCAAAACGCTTTTCATTCTCAGTAAAAAACTCCTAAAAATGGATTATCCCTACGAATACCACATCTTTGAAAGCCTTTGAAATGTTGTTTTTATGATCCTTTGACTTTTGCTACTTGAAATGCCCACTTTTCAATGTTCTTCATAACATTATAAGAGCATTCGATTGTAATAAAGGGTGAGTGTGATCCTCCTAAATGCAAGAGCTAGATCAACGCAGTCAAGAACAAATATGTTCTCTTACTAATCCTTAGAGTTAGTCCCAAGCAAGAGATAATATTATTAAAACTGACAAAGACTTTAGTAAAATTAGTTGAAAATTGAAAAACTGACGTACATGCTCAATCCAAATATCAGCCATAGTAAATTCAAATAATTGGTAAGTCTCTTCTTAAGGTACCTAACATAACATTAGTATCAAGTCTTTGGACATTAATATTAACGTAAGTGGTACTCTTGTTGTAATGATCAATCACTGACAATAAATTCAAGTCAAATATCAATCTTCTTTTAGGCCGATTAGTTATTCATTTGTAAAACCTTATAATTATCACATATTTATCATCACACATGAGTACGTGATTCGATCAAATATTAGTCTTTCTTTGGACCGACTAATGTCCGCATGAATAAACACACACAAATATCAAACATTTTCACGAACAATTAAAATAAGAGAGGTCACTTTGGTGACATGTTATTTCAGTTAGCTCAGTTGGAAAGTAGGATATTTACAATTAGTTTGCAAAGAGATACCAAAAAATATATTTGAATTTATTTCTTAATGTATGTACATTATATTTTAAGTGCTATAAAACACTCTCAAAAAATGCTTTAGGTCTATATGACACTTGATAATCTCAAAATTATAACCGTGACACATGTTTTAATCTTAGCTGTTATAATCTTTTGCTTTAAGTATGTGGTTATATATATACATATATATTCATGACATTTTCTAAATAAACATGATATAAGACATCATAAATAAATTACATGACAAATGTCACAGATGAACGATATAATTAAATGTCATATTAAGTTATATATAAATGACATGGTAAATGTCGTACTAAATAACATGAATGATTATAGTAGCCATGATGTATTTCTGAACCATAATATAGCCATACAGAATGCTACCGTATTACTTTAGCTTCAGTTTACTTAATTAAAGTCAGTAACCATGCATTTTAGCAAAATATGAAAATTGCTGCTCCTTTCATTTTATGATAGCTGAAGCATGAAAGTGAAACATATTTTCAACGAGCATGAGTCATACATATAAATAACTATATATATCAAACATAAATGCATCAAATAATAAACTATATGCCTTTTCTTATTCTAAAATACAGACATGCCGGATCATTAATTTTATTGTAACCGACACATTTAGCACATTTATGACAATAAGTTAATTCATTTATTACCATAACAACCACATTTAGTGCATGATAAAAAAATAAATGCAGTTAACCGTTATATGGTCTAAAATGTAAACTAATGTCATAATAAAATTTATTTTAGGCATGCTATTACTCAATAATAAAATCAACATAAACACCTTAAAGGAGCATACTTTATTTCTAATTAATCAAAATTTCTGATACCTTATATATATATATCCAAATTTCTTAATCAAAAGTCAAGTAAGGTAAAATAATCATAAAACCAGATTTATATTTCTTTGCATAAATGGTTCTAAATTATATAGATATATCTATACCATTAATAAACATTAAAGAAAATGACTGTACGTATCAGATCCAATGTATTCCTCATATTAAAATTCATAACTTATTTACAAAATATACAATAATAAACATGCAGATACTTTAACTAACATAAGCTGTTTCCGAAATTTTGGGGAATTTAGATTATTTTCCTAAAATTTAATGATTTTAAAATTCTATCTTATTTCATAAATAACATACAAATCATTTAGATGTATATTTCTACACCAAAACAGTTTCACAAATCAGTCTTTCAATTTACAATATATAGAAAAAATTGATACTAAACTAAAGCCAAAATCATCATAAAAAATCCTTGATACATAGACCAAGCAGATCTGAAACATAAGTATAATTTAATGACTTCTAAATGAAGTTTAATTGAAAAACTTACTCTTAAAAAAACGTTAAAGTTTCCCAATGAAATCAACGATGGATGACTCTGATACCACTTGTTAGGATTTTAATATGCTTTAGGCTTGATTAATCATGAAACCCTATATCTGAATATGTAACTCATGATGATGATTTGATTGAGAAAAAAATCAAAGGAAGGTAAATAAATTAGTGGAAGCCGTGACTGATCCATAGTTGTTGATTGAAAGAGAAAGAATTGGTTTGATCTTCCAAATTGACACAAACCCTAGATCTGATCTATTTCCATAGAAGAGAATAACTAGAACTTGTGTAATTTGAGGACCATAACATCTTATTTATAATGTTGGCACTTTCTAATTTGGCCCTTCAACAAATTAGAATTGCCTCGGTATCTACACATTAATACCATAATAATTATATTTTTAAGCCTCTTAGATTTATTTAAAATTTGATTATTTTAATTAGGTTTTACACCAAAATAGCACAACACATTTTATTTTACATATGTGATCCAAATTATTAAAATATTCCAACAAGAAAAACTATAAATGGTTAGCTAAGGCTTTATTGTCAACAAGCACATTGACATACATAAATATTTTCGGATGCTAAGTGGGTTTATCATAGTACACAAATTTATCAATAAAGCAAGATAACCAAGCTTTTAAATCTTGAATTTCGGTCGCGTCTCATCTCGAGAATTTTACACACAATATCTCGTATCGGACGAGATCTCGGATGAGATGAGTGTATCTCGGATGTACATTTTGGATTGACATATCAGATTTTAAAGTCCATCTTGAGACTATCTCGGAGAAATAAGCGTCTAAATTTGATATTTCAAGGATTTTTTTAAATAATTGTTCTCTAAATATTTTTTTTATCATACATAATTTATATAAAAGATAACATTAAGTTTACTTTTTAGATCAGAGTGATAACACGATTGATTTGGTATCAATTGAATGGGTTCCACCCGTCCAAATTTTAAAAGTATTAAATAAATAAGAAGTCTTTTAATTTTGCTCGCTTATTGAAATGTAAAAAAAGAACTAGATGGCCAGTAAAAGTTATTAAAGTGATTTCTTTTGGATCCACAAAAGAAGTGAAAGAAATATGTAAATGAAAAAATACAACTTCATATGAGATCTTCTATTGAGATTTCGCATCAAATTTCACTATCTTCGACAAGATTTGATGTCTCGTATCGCTAATTCTCATCTCGTTCAAGTTCGAAAATGAGATCTCGAACGAAATCTCGGGTGAGATAAATGAGATTTGAAACAGTGAAGATAACAATTTAATATCAATTAAACTGTAATAATTTGATGAGATTTTGCATTGTTAAACTCAAACCAAAAAAGTTCAAACTTATTCTCGAGCATTATCAATGGAGGAGCTCCATTGAGTAAATGATAAGATTTCATCCCTAATAATGATGAGATTGGTCCTAAGAATACGTTGTCATCCTCACATGAAAACTCAGAAAAACATGGATTTATAAGATTTAACCTTTACCAATTCCAGTGATTTTCGTAGTTGCTTAAGGTGCTTTAAGACCACGGTCCATGAAAAACCAATCAAATGATCTTTTCAGTAACACATACACCTCTTAGTAACTTCCGGTGGAGACAATGAAATCATGGTTATAGACAACAAGGTCATGTGATTGGAACGTAAATCATGTGTGTTTAGGTTTATTATGAAATAAAGAAGATCACATGAACTTCACATTGAAAGAAGCTACATCAATGTCAACAATATCAATATCAACAACATCCAACAACAAACCAACACCGACTGAAACAAAGTCAATACCAACACCATTACTTGCAAGAGAAGAAGCAATACCGGTTATGATAGGAGGAAGTAGATGAGCACATTATATGATGAACCTATAGTAGTAGACAAATGAAATATAACCATGATAGAACAAAAGGATTTCAAGCGGCCAAGGAGACTTTATAAGCAGACGATGGGGTATCAACTAGTTCAGAAAGACGGAGATGTCATCTAGAGGAGCAACAGGGTCAGCAACAGAGGTGCCAAACATGCGAGATATTTTTCAGATCTAGGCTTGAAGGATTTAGATGAGGGCGGCATGCATATCAACATAACGAGGTGTATGCGATAGGTGAATGGGCAAAATTGATAAGGCATTCACGTTTATTATCGACGACAAGTGAGAATTTTAGGGCAATAGGAGAGGGTGGAGCAAGGACTATAATGAGGTGTCATGTGATAGGAGTGGAATGAGCGAATAAGTGAGAAGGGGAGGCAAAAACAACACGTGGGGGGAAATCAAGGAGAATGAACGTTAGAGGAGGAAGACTTGGACAAAGGGAAGAACAATCACATGGAATGAGACTTTGTATAAAAAACTGTCTTAAAAGGTGTTTTTGTTAAGATAATGTTTTCTCTTTTGCTTTACATGTAAGTTTTGGACATTCTGCATGTTACTTATTTCAAATGGTAGCTACCTAGCTCATATAAAGATATAGATGAGAGAATCTTCAATGATATCGTAAGTTGACTCCACGTGCTACTCAAACAAGGAGCTTCTACCTGACAAAGTCATAGCCACTCCAACCCTCTAAGTCTATAGCTTTGGATGGAGCGATTCAAGTGGGTATGAACGTTTGTTTAACAAGTGCTCAACTGAAACCCTTTTCTTATTGTTTTTATATTCCGACGGTTTTATTTAATTTCAATTTTTATTTTTGTCCACCAAACGCTATAATGCTATAGATGGTATAAACTTTACATATATTTTATGTTTCGACTTTGAAATCATTCAATTTCTCCCATCATCAATTCTATAGTCCACTTATCCAATCGACTCCAACCAACTTAAGTGAAGTTCAACATATATGAAACAACTCAAGACGCATAATGCATTGTTGATGTTTGAAAAGAATACGATCGATGTCAATTATGGTGTCATTGCTCGAATGTTTCGATTCGGGATGATGATTAGAGCTTGGATTCTCCAAGGGATTAGGATCAAAGGAAGAGCAATAAAACAAAATATTGTGTCAAGATCAATGATTTTGCAGTGGTATAAATATTAGATTTTTGATAATAAAAACATTAATGAAACCGATGCGCTCACCGGTTAGAAAAACTATAAATGGTTAGGTAAGGCTTTGTTGTGATTGACTTCAACAAACACATTGACATACTTAAATATTTTAGGATGCTTAGTTGGTTTATCATAGTACACAAAATTACCAATAAAGCAAGATAACTATTTAATATCAATCTAAGTCCAATAAATTGACGAGATTTTGCAATGTTAAACTCAAACAAAAAAGTTCAAACTTGTTCTCGAGCACTATCAATGGAGGAGCTCCACTAAGTAAATGATATTTATCCCTGATAATGATGAGATTGGTTTCAAGAATGCACTATCATCCCCACATGAAAACTTAGAAAAACATGGATTTATCAGATTTAACTTGTACGAATTCCAATGATTTTCATAGTCGCTTAAGGTGCTTTAAGACCACGGTCTACAAAAACCAATCAAATGATCTTTTCAATAACCGGTACACACCTCAATAACTTTCGGCGGAGACAATGAAATCACTGTTATAAACAAGGTTTTGTGCTTGGAACGCAAACCATGTGTCCTTAGGTTTATTATGAAATAAAGAAGATCACATGAACTTTGCAATAAAAGAAGAAGCTATATTAATGTTAACAATATCAATATCAACGACATCCAACAACAAACCAACACCGATTGAAACAAAGTCAATACCAACACCATTACCTGCAAAAGAGGAAGCAATACCGATTACAATAGGAGGAAGTCGACGAGCACAGTAAATGATAAACCTGTAGTAGTAGATAGATGAAATACAATCGTGATAGAACAAAATGATTTCAAGCGGTCAAGGAGGCTTTATAAGCAGACGATGGGGCATCAACCAGTTTGGAAAGACATATGTCATCTAGAGGAGCAATAGGGTCAGCAGTAGAGGTGTCAAACTTGTGAGATAATTTTTAGATCTAGGCTTGAAGGAGGTAAGTGAGGACGCATACACATCAACATAACAAGGTGTATGCAATAGGTGAATGGACAATGTTGATAAGGCATTCACATCTACTATCGATGACAAGTGAGAATTTTAGAGCAGTAGGAGAGAGTGAAGCAAGGATGACAATGAGGTGTCATGTAAGAGAGTGGAATGAGCGAACAAGTGAGAAGAGGAGGCAAAAGTGACACGTGGGGGAAAATCAAGGAGAATGAATATTAGAGGAGGAAGACATAGACAAAGGGAAGAAAAATCACGGATTGATACTAGTTGTATAAAAAACAGTCTTAAAAAGTGTTTTTGTTAAGATAATGTTCTCTCTTTTGCTTTACATGTAAGTCTTGCTCGTTCTGCTTGCTGCTTATTTCAAATGGTGGTTACCTAGCTCATATAAAGATAGAGATGAGAGCATCTTCATTGGGATCGTGAGTTAACTCCATGTGCTACTCAAACAAGGAGCTTCAAGCCTGTCATGCTACTCCAACCAGCCTAAGTCTATAGCTTTGGATGGAGCAATTCAAGTGGGTATAAGCGTTTGCTTAACAAGTGCTCAACTGAAGCCCTTTTCTTATTGTTTTTATATTCAAACGGCTTTATTTAATTTCAATTTTAATTTTGTCCACTAACCTCTATGATGCTATAAATGGTATAAACTTTACAAATATTTTATGTTTCAACTCTGAAATCACGCAGTATTCTCCCACCATTAATTCTATTATAGACCACTTTTCCAATCGACTCCAACCAACTTAGATGAAGTTCAATGTATATGAAACAACTCAAGGCACATAATACATTATTGATGTTTGGAAAAAGAAGATCACGGTCGATGTCAATTACGGTGTCATTGCTCGAATGTTCCAATTCAGGATGGTGATTAGAGCTTTGATTTCTTTTGGAAAATGTTGTCAATCTCTAAATGAAAATTATTCCGATTAAAATAGATATTTTATTTGCAAAGAAACCATTAGGAAAAAAGTCACTGGATTGATTTTTGGGTTACGTTTAGCACCACCATAAGCGATCTGTTTTTCAAGTTGAATAACATCATCGTGCTCATCTTCTATAATCTTATTATGCCAATTAGTACATTTGAATATAATTAAGGATATTTTTTCACAAGATCAAGCCCGTTCATGATTAGTATTTGTTGCAAATCTTGATTGCAACACATCTAATGCTTCCTCGGCATCATTTTGTCATCCTTGCGTTTAAGTGAACCATTTTGCTTAACAACGATTCGATTATGAACTGTCTTGATCATAGTTGTTTCATTTTTGATAGACTTCATCGTCAAGATAATCTCTATAGATATATGTGTTATTTTTAGGGGTGAAGGGAGCATGCGTTGATATTTCCAAAACAATGGTGTTGAATAGGTACGAGCATCAACTATATTATTATCATTATTCAATATAAGCTTTCCAAAAAACCTATTGAATCTGTACTTTGTAAGAAATGCTTCTAAAATGATGATTGGCTTACAAAATCTATTGGTGCATGCTCCTTGATGAACTCAAGAACGGTTCTTCCATCTTTAGTGGATACAATCTAAACTATCAAATATTTGTTACCATCCTCTAGCATCATGCATATTAAGTGATATTTCAATGTCGGTTTCACTCAGAGAACATTATCGCACATTTTCAAGCAATTGTTAAAAAACTTCCAAAACAATGCTCACATGTCATAAACATATGCAACAACTTCATAAGTTAACATGTTGAATGTGGCCGTTATCTTTTGATGCTCAATCATACATTGCGATTTCTATTCATTCTTCTTGTACTCCAAATGATTGTTATGCAATAAAAATTGTTCTGTTTTTTCTAAAAGAGAACAATTTATGCAAAACATTTGTCAAAATATATCAACTATGACATGTTAGATTATTATGAAGTAATCTTGAACAATTACTTATTACACTTTTTATGTTCACCATTATGTATCGACAACCGTCTACAAGAACTTTACGGTTCTGAAATTTCAATGCTAATTATAGCAAGAACTATATGTCGTTGATTCTATAGATGCAACTTCATTCATTGTATTCATCGTTAGTGTATCCATCAAAAAGTTCAGTTAGGAAGAGCTTAAGGGATAAAAGAAAATGAACTTTGATGTTATTTTGCAAATTTTTAGCGTGTCTGCAAAAGATACATAGTTTATTTATAAAAGAAAAAGGGAGAAGTTCATGATAGGAGAGAAAATTGAAGCGAGGTATTTTGGAGAGAAGCAACTCCTAGGTGCCATTTCTATAGGCATTTGGGATGAATTTTCCATGTTGTTGGAAAGTACACTCCAGCTACTGATCTGATAATTCAGACTCGTAGTTGATTCCTTTAACAGGCATTGGAGATGCTTTATGGTTATATCTTTATATGTTGTTACTGAGTTGGGGATATTGTTGACATCATGATTCGACGAGACACCAAATAATTATCATTGGTGAACATTGACACGCAAGTAGGGTAAATCTGATAATATATGTGTTCATTTATTAACCTTAGCAGAAAATGAAATTTATGTCATGCAATATTCATTCAGTAGACTCAGCATACCTCCTATTTCAAGGGGAGGCTATGGACATCATATAATAAGACCTGGTCTCTCTTTTCATGTGTGCGTGTGTTGTTGAAATTTAAATGTTTCAATTGCTTGATTATGGTGATACAAATGCACGGATCCATCATCTGTTTTTGAAGAAAAAAGGTAAATATCAGTGAAAGAATCAAAAGAAACAATGGCGTGAAAGGCAGAAAAATGGGACTGCAAAAAGGGACCATCACGCTTAAATTCATAAGCAAATTGTTTGCCCTTGGCAGGGTCGATAATATGCATGTACCCTATAGCAGTAATTTTTCTTGTTCTTTCTGTTGGTGGACCAATAGCTAGGAATGGTTTGGCATGAATTGTTTTTTAAGACTGAGTTTTAGGCCTGGTTAATACTTGTTTTGGCACATGGTATAAATACCCCTTGAGTTTAATTGTGCCTCCGTTTAAGAAGTTCCAGGTTTTGCCATAAATAAAGACCAAGTGATTTGTTCATAATCAAGGCTGAGATTTATGATCTCTGTTGATGGAAAGGTGCTATAAATAGATTTTTATGGCTTAATAAAGTGAAAGGTTGGAAAAGATTTTCTTTGTTATCGTTTGATTTATTTCTCCATTGTCATAGTGTATAGTTGATCTCAAGAGGATTGAATTCTTAATTGTTTTCGATTGGCTTGATGATCTTGGCAGCATCGGTCATATCTATTTGCATTTAAATAAAAAAATTGATTCTAATGCGTTGTTTTTTTTTGTTTCTGTGAAGATTAAAAGCGAAGTGAAGATATTACAAAATCTATGTGGTGGCCCTAACATTGTGACTTTACTTGACATTTTGAGGGATCAGCAATCAAAGACGCCAAGTCTGATATTTGAATATGTTAATAACACTGGAATTCAAGTGTTATATCCTACTTTAACCGACTATGATGTGCAATACTACATTTATGAACTGCTGAAGGCAAGTTTTCCATAACTTACATTTTAAAGGAGTTCCCTGTTATATCATGTAGAATTATTAATATTATATTATTAATATTAATATTATCATCATCATTTTTTTTGAGAAATCGTTATCTATTTGTTGATCTGATCCTGAAAGTTAGCAACATCTGCATTGTTTGCATACCTTCTTGATTTACATACTGTAAATTTGCATGTGAGTAATTTCTAGCAGATTAACGATTGCTCAATGCCTTAGCCTGCTTCAATGATAAACTTAACCATAGCCCATCTGTATCCAACTTTCATTGTTAATCTTTAGACACATCTGTCTATATAATTTGAATCATGTTACTCAAGTGCCATGAAGCTTCAGATACCAAGCTAAACATTAACATGCATATGTAATAGTCAGTGAGAATTAAAAGATAACAACTAGATATCTAGGAGAGTGTCAACTAACCAATTCACTTTAATATCGCAGAAGTGTAATACAATATAATTTCTTTTAGCACGTTTGAATTATGAAATGGTAATTCAATAAAATCGTGAAAAGTTTGTGCTTTGGGTGTCGATAAGTTTAGCATGGTCATATCGTGTGTTCTATGAAGTATTTTGCATTATATTAGATACACAAATTGACGTATTTATTCCTTCTTAATTAATAATTAATTTAGCCAACAGTATAACAAATTGAGGATCATGCTCTGTCCTCTTGAACAAATGTCATAATTCAGATCACCCCTATACCCATCCCTAGCATAAAGGCACCTATGCTTTCCTGCATAGATATGTCATATAAAGATGAAATTCTTTCCTGGTGATAATCTGGAACCATAGTATCAGTCATGTGAATTTTTATGAGTGATTCTGTTTTTCTACCCCATGTTTGCTTCCTATGACTACTGTTCATGAACTCCCCCTATATTTTAGTAACATAAATAAAATTACTATCTTATTCTTGTGTTAAATTGCAGCTACTGTACATTGAGAATAACCAATTAGCTTACATACTGTTCAAATATCGAGGGTCAACACATTTCATACGAAAGTGATGTCTATTACTACTATTCTCCATTATCATTTATGACGAGGAAGTCCCCCTTTTGGAAAACATATCGCGTATAAAAAAAATCAACAATTTGTTGTGTGTCTCAACTTCTTATCCCTTCATACCATGAAAACCTAACAGCAGCCTTATACCTTGTAATATATATTAGCATAGAAGCTCTGCGTGTGGGTGTTTTTTTGGCAATGTTGCAATGTTTGTAGGTGACATTAAGTCTATTTTAGGCAACGAAAAAGTGAGTCAAATTGCAAACTTGACAGTAGTAGTGTACACAAATTTTCAATATTTTTTTGTAGATTGCGTTTGAACTGCTTCAAATCATCCAAGAAAGTGGATTTTTCCATAATCACATGAACTTAATTAATATTCCATAGACCTATAGATATAAAACAATTAAAAGCTACCTTTGTCCATTTTCATTAACATGAATATATTTTCTCAATTTTCTTTTTTTTACGTTTTCTTGAACTATTTCAAACTATTCAAGAAAGTGGAGATTTTTTTTGGTAATCACATTAATTCAGTTAATATATGTATGCATGCGTGTGTGACTTGAATGCTACCTCATTTCCATATCCATTGGAATGAAGGTACGCAATATCTGGTTTTTATATTCATAATCTCATTTCAAATGTAGCACTTGTACTTTTCTTAGCAAAAATAGGCTATGTTCAAAACTATTTGCAAGATAGGCTAGTTTTTGCCAACTCAACATTGAGTTGGTAGTTTTTTAAGAAACATATGGTCGCATCTGGATGTTGTGCCCAAATCAATTTACACCTACGCAATTGGGAATTATGCCAGATAATTTATGATAATACATTTACATTAGCACAATGTCCAACTGCACCAGTGTAAATTGGGCTGGACACAACTCCCAGTTGCCTCGTATGTTATTTTTTTTTAAACTGCTAACTTAATGCTGAGTTGGCAAAAAACAACTTATAGTTGCAAATAGTTTTAAAACTAGCTTAAAATTGAAATATGTTGTTAAAATTGGCCTAGAAATTTTTTTTGTGGAACATTGAACACCAACCTAATCTCGACAATAAAAAAAAGTACAAGCCCTTCGGACGCCGACGTAAATGAATGCTTTCTTATTAGATTGTTATAACCGGAGAAAGTTCTATTGTCGTAAAGGCGAACCAAAACCTTTTTTTTCTACGTTTTCTTCTGAAAGTGATACGCTTAACACGAAGTGAAAGTATATCTTAAAACCAGATGTTTACCAGCTTCACATGGCCATTTCAGTTCTTCTATTCATCGGCAATATCTTTCGCTTCGTCCAAACAGTATCAAAAATATCCACCTTATTAGCTATTAGAAAGAATGCCTTATGCAGTGGGCTATCAACCCACCCTCACCTTAGTTTAGTTTAGTTTAGAATAGTGCCGAGTTCATTACAAGAAAGAATGACTTCCAGAAGGATCTAACACTGTGATCCAAGCAGCTAATGTACCTGAATTCGACCGATCTTGCTCTTGCCTCACACAACATTTGTACATTAACTGAATTTGTTATTTTAGGATAAGGATGTAGAATTAAACATAAAAAAGGATGAAAAACAACCACGGGTTTCTTTATTTCTAGACAAATACCATTTTTTCTTTTTCCTCATTCTTTGCATTGAAGTAACAAGTTCAAATAAAAATGATATGATTCAACCTTGAACCCTTTTGAATGTTGCAGATAACAGTAGAGTTCCAGAGTTGATGTGTATTCAAATCATAGGAGTTGGTGATCGTAGATATACTCATACTGGTGACGCTTTTATAGGATATGCCGCTTTAGGCTTAAGCACCCAACTGTAAACACTTGAAACCTTTCAAAATTGATAGTTATAACATAAATGAATCAACATTTTATTGCTTCAGTGGTGGCTTTAGTTAGATACTTTCTTGCCTCATTTTTAAGTTCTTTTTTTCCACCATTAAAGTTGTACACATATTTTACTTTCTCTGTGTGTGTAGTGTGTCACTATCAGCATCCACGTTTGTGCTACATACCACCATACAAGTTTTTTTTATAACAACGGTTGGTGGGCAACCGTCGGACCAAGCAGGGTTTGGTCGGTGGTTGCCCGCCGACCGTGGTGGCCACTAGCACAAACCTGGATGCCAACAGCAGTAATATATATATATATATATATATATATATATATATATATATATATATATATATATGATCCGCAACCCCCTTTATTTAACACCATTTGTAGCCCTTGATATCCATTATATGTTTATATTTAAATATTCAGCCTCCCTCTCCTGTCACATGTGCTGAATATTTAAATTTAAACATATAATGGATATCAAGGGCTACAAATGGTGCTAAATAAAGGGGGCTGCGGATCCTAACTCATACACACACAGTTTGATATTTTATGTGTTTTTGAACTGGTGTACATAAACAACTAAGGGATTTTTTCTTTTTCAAAAATTAATTTATCCTTACAAATTAATCATGATGTGAAAAAAAGTGGAAAAAAAACTGATATTTATGGAATGTCTTTATAGTCCAGACAGAACTCAAGTGGAAACTAGGTGGAGCTATACAACCCGTCCTTTATAAATTGATATTTACGGAAGTTTGTATCAAATGACTTCTAAGATAATCAACAAATTATAAAAATTCTGCTAATAAGATTTTAAACATGTATACTTATGCTGTTTTGTAAAAAATTGATGATATTATAATAATGTAATGTATCCAACAATAACTAACAAATTATCAATCCAGTAAAAGAAACATGTTGAATAAAATTGAAGTAACAAGTAAAAATACCAAATATTATACATGTTTAAGAAAATGGTAATCAAACATTAGAAACTTACAGTATGCTAAAATCTTTATTAATCTTTAGAAGTGTCTGGACAATGTCTAAAATACAAGTCGTAATTGAGCTTTCATTTAGAAAGGAGAAGAAACCTTAGAAAGAAGAATCGGCATTTTGTTGGTGTTCATAAGGCGACGGTGACAACATAATCCAACATCATGTACTTTTGGATCAAGAACAATACCTAGTTACCTAGTATTGAATTTTGTGCCGCTGATTAATTATCAAGGATTTAACACAAAACAATATTTCTAGGAAAAACAGGAAGTACAAGATCAAATTTCAGAATATTCAGTAGGTAGAACATGAAGTACAAGATCAAATTTGAGAATATTCATAGGTAGAACATGAAGTACAATATCAATTTTAATATACTTTGGTGAAAATTTCATCCCTTACCCAACATCAACACACTGTTGATTACTTATTGCATGAGGAAAAAGAAGACAATTGCATTAATAATCATCATTTGGTTGGCAAGCAGTGGCAGAGCTAGCTAATTCACCAAGGTAGGGCAAGATTGTTTCTTTAAAAAGTTGAAATCTGTTTGACAAATAAAGCATAATTTATGTGTTAAAATTGGAAAACTAAGTATAGTAAATTGAGTAAATGCTGAAATTATTGCTGAATGCTCTTAAAATCAAGAATAATCAATGCAGATTGCAGACACGACAAATTATTGATTCCAGGTATGTCAATGGGTTGAATATAATAAAATTCAGCCTAGATTTTAAAGTTTGAGATATCACGCCGTATCTGGAACTACCTTCCCTCCACCCCTGTTGACAAGTACATCTTAATGTATATATTTCTATTATGGATTTCTAGAGGGTTGGTGTGTACTAGTCACCTACTATGTTGTTAATGTTAATCTTTAGATTTTCGTTTGTAGGCCCTAGATTATTGCCATTCACAAGGTATCATGCACCGTGATATAAAGCCTCCCAATGTAATGATTGATCACAAGCAAAGAAAGCTTCGTTTAATTGACTGGGGTCTTGCAGAATTTTATCACCCAGGCAAAGAATATAATGTGCGAGTTGCTTCAAGGTCTGTTCTTCTAGACTATTCTGTGGTCTTTGCAAAATTTAAATACTTCTTGTTGAGGAAAAAATGAGAGGTAAATAAAGGGGTTTTTTTTTTCCTTCAAAAAAAGGGCCTCAGCTCCATAATAAAACATCACCTGTCCACATGTGAATGTTCTTGTTGAATTTATCACCCAGGCAAACAATATAATGTTTTGGTTGCTTCAAGATTTGTTCTTCTAAACAATCATGTGGCCTTTGCAAAATTCAAATGCTACCTTTTGTTTAGGGAAATGAGAAGGCTAAAAAAGTTATTCTTTTTTTCTTTTTTTCTTTTTCCCTTTCTCTTTTTTCTTGCTTGGGCTCCTAGTTAATTATCACCTGTCACAGAATGAACATGTTTAAATTTTTATCACATATCAACATGTGAATTTTCATATGTTGACATAACATATTTCTCAAGTTGGAATTTTTTTATCAACATACCGATTTATGGATTTCCACCTGTCTACCCTTTTTTTTTTTGACCAGTTCATTATTTATATGTATACACATAATGTTTTCAATCTTATTTTGGATTACTTTTTAAGTTTTAGATTTTAATTCCAATATGTAAAGCAAATTTATAGTTCTCTTATTTTAAGAGTATTATAATAAATTAGCCATTTGATTTTAGATTTTAGATTTTTATATAATCTGAAGTTACACTCTTCTTCAAAATGCGATCTTCTACGAAATGGCGATGCACGTCTGTATGTTTATTTTGTGGATGATGGGTGGCAAATTTTGATAGATTTATGGCACTCTCGTTGTCACAATTTACGTATAATTTAATCCATATAATTCCATAGTTTAAAAAAAAAAAAAACTTTATTGCATTAGATGACTTGCTGACATGCATGACTAAATGTATATCTGTTTTTTGCTAAATCAAGAAGCAAAAATGATATATTCCTCCTGTACTTTTTCTGGTTTTAGGATCAATGAAATCTACATAGCTATATGATATCAAATCAAACAAGCATTTTTTGGGTAAAACATACCATAAACTCTTGTATGATTTAAGTATCTTAGGATTCAGTCTATGAAATTTAAATGTGAATATTTAAGGTTCGATTGATACTGTGCACATAAACACATGCTAAACATTGTATACAAGGTACACGAGTAATCTTTCATACCATGGTGTTGTTTTGAAGCTACTTTTTTCCTTTTCCATTTTTCTCCAGCAGTATGGTAGTACTTATTGGAGTCCTTTTACTATTGGGATTTCCCATGCCAAGGCTATTAGTAGTTCTTTTGCACACACACACACACACATGTATGTATGTATGTATGTGTGTTTGTATATGTCTGTATGTATATTAGCTGTTATCTATTTTTGTTTGTTTGGATAGAGTTAATGGACCCATACGACTCATTGGAATCTGCCTTACATTATTTTGGAGAATTTAATGTTTAGTAGATCATCATTAATAAATCCAAATATAATATCATTTTCATAGTATTGAGTTTATAAATTGTCATCGTTATTTTTCTTATGAATAATATAGTATCAACCTATTCTATCTCGAAACCCGATGAAAGAAAATTGCAGCTCATTCTTTCATATCTGGCAAAAGGTGCTCATTTTTGCCCATACAATGCACAATTTAATTTGTACGTTATTAAAATATAATTAATGTTCGAAAGATGATTGTTCTACTTAAACTTTTTTAATTATGCACACATGAATTCACTTCTTCTGTTTGTTTTGGTATAATTTGAAGTTGTTTAGACATGCATACCAAGGTTCTAAATTTGGACCGGCATGCCTGAACTCCAGCCAATCCGTTCTGGTCCAGGAAAGGACCGGGCCGGAATCTCATCGAAATTTTGTTTTCGGATTTACCACAAAAAATACATAAAAATCGAACAACAACTTTTTTCTCTTTGAAGTATCATCAACAACAAACTTTCTTTGGAGTGGTGAGCCTTGCAGTTATTCAATAAGCAGGTCAAATTTATTTTTTCCCCTTTTTTTTTCTTGCCGTTGAACTCGAATCAGAAAAGCGAGGCTAGGCTAGGGCACGGGATTGGGCGATACGAGAAGGAAAGATAAATAGAGATCACCTGAGTTGAGAGTGATTTCATATTTTATTATTGGGGTTTGTTCTTGGGTTGGTTTTGGATTAAAAATAATTTATGTAGAATAAATTTGTATATAAAATATAATAATAAAGGGTTTTATTGAAAATGTTCGGAAACATCAGGAAAGCAATAAAAATTTCTTGGTTTCAACCTTGCGCCATAAAAGAACTAGGAAAGGAATATATAAAACGTTTTTAAAACGTACAAGTCGACCCGGTCTACGAATTTATTCCACCTATAAAAAAATTCCTAAGATTTTAGGTGGAATGGGAATTGTAATTCTTTCCACTTCTCGAGGCATAATGACAGATCGAGATGCTAGACTAGAAAAAATTGGAGGAGAAATTGTGTTATATATGGTGATCCTCCTTTGTTATCCTAATTTTATGAATTTGGATTAATAATTCGAGTAAAATAATTCTAATTAAGTTAAATATATCAAAGCATGTATCTTGTATGTGAATCGAAGAATGTAGTATCAATTTAAGTTAATACTGAGTATTTTTTAATGGATTTAACCATTTAGATGGAAAAAGCAACGGAATTTGCAAACTTAAAGTGAAATTTATGGGATTTCCAAAACAGAAACGAAATTTTGTAAACTGCCAATGATAGGAACAATGTTGTTTGTATATTATTTGTTGTAGATTCTGTTTTTATGCTCTGCATAATAATTGTTTGATGAGTGAGCGTGTCTTATATAGTCCCATACATACAATTTTCCCATGTCTTTGAAGTTTTAAATCCGATTGTTTTTCCAACTGCAGTATTTTGCAGGCTTCAATGAGCATCATAATTGTTGCATCATCGGTGCTTTTCTACCTACCTACGATTTCTTCTTATCTTGTATCTTATTGGGAGTAAGGCCTACTTTCTCATGAATATTTTGGCTTCCATACTATCCTTTATTATGTCAGTACTGTCATAATATTCATCTATGCCACACTAATGATATGCATGTTCCGTTAGTACAAATATTGTTTTTAAAAAAATACTTCTTGTTTTATTTAAACATTTGGTGTAGCCTAATCATGACCTTCATTAATATATGTTGTGGGCGACCAAGAACACCAAGTTTAAAAAAATTAAGATGCTCATAAGCGACACTTCTAAGGGTGAAGTAGAGTGCTATCATACCAATGGTGCTAGGCATCAAGCTGAATGATTGAGCTTAGGCAAAGAGCTTGAGAAGACTTTGACAGCATAGTCTTAAATTCGACTGTCAACACAAACTCACTAGGCCATGCACACTGACTTTATATATTTAAGGTGTAGCTTTGCTTCAGTCATGATCTACTTACATGAGAAATATAATCATCGTATTGTGTAAACTCCTTCACAGATATTTCAAAGGCCCAGAACTCCTTGTTGATCTTCGGGATTATGATTATTCATTAGACTTATGGAGTCTTGGTTGCATGTTCGCTGGAATGGTGAGGGTGTAAAGAATATATGCAGTAGTTTTAACCATCTGATTTCTCTGAAATAGCAAAATTTCCTTATTAGATATTTCAGAAAAAACCTTTTTTTCTTGGACAAGATAACCAAGATCAACCGGTGAAGATAGCCAAGGTTATTATTTTTCTTGTGGAAAATGCGGCTGTTGCTCTCTGGCATACTGTCAAACTTTCTATCAGGGCCGGCTCTACCGTTCTGGTTGCCCTAGACAACCTGTGGAAGGGAAAAAAAGACTTATGGAAAAAAGTAATGACTTAAACCACAGCTTATTCCTAAATTCGAACCTGCGCCATTCATACCATTGCTTTGGTTACCCTACCAAATGAGCTAAAGATGACTATGTTAATGAATTCTATACTATCCTTTATATTTTCTACATTTTCTTTTGACATCACCAGCACTGGTTGGTACTGGTTGCCCCGTCGAGGGGGGTTGCCCTATGCGGTCGCCTAGACCGCCTAGCCCTAAAACCGGGCCTGCTTTCTATTTAGAACTTATTTAGACCTAATCTTACATTAATGTATACTCGATATACACAAGCCTTGTATTTTTACTGTTATATGCAAGATGATTTATTAATATTGTTATTATGAACATGGGAAGCATGTGAACATATACGATTGCTGTACAATTAGGATTTTGTAGTCATTAGTATTTCACCAATACACATATGTCTATGTTAAGTTTAGTCTTTTCCACCTTGTGGTTCAAGACAACTATAGACCAGTCTGAATCTTGTTTTGATTTCAATTGTATGGATGCTACTATCTATTTGGAATCTCAGACATTGAAGTTTAGCTCATAGCATACATTTAGGAAGAAGGATTTGTAACAAAAAAGGAAGAGAAAAAGTATTGTAAGGTTATAGTATGACTGGTTAATAATAATAATAAAATATACCCTCTTGAGTATATTTTTAAATATCAATCACAAGAAAATATGATACTTAAAACTCTAATCTGCATTAGGTACTGGAAACTGATGAATTACATTTTTATATGAGAAAATACAATGTGACGCTTGATCCACAACTGCATGCACTTATTGGAAGGTTTGATACATTTATTATGCTGCAAGTTATTAGTTCTATGTTTGAACGTGTTTGATCTTTCAGTAAGATTCTACGTTATTATTACTTTGCAGACATGGTAGAAAACCATGGGCAAAGTTCATTACTTCTGAGAACCAACATATGGCAGTACCTCTGGTATGGTCATGATGATGACTTGTTATTTGCAGATGCTGTTGGTAATTTATATGTATTATTTTTGCTCCTATTGTGTAGGCCGTTGATTTACTAGACAAGCTCCTACGGTATGATCACCAGGGGCGGTTAACTGCAAAAGAAGCAATGGTATGGTGAAAACCTCACCAATACTTTTCTGAATGAGTTCTTTATTGTCTGTTAGTTAAATGCATGTGGCCTGAACCTGGGCAAATTAATTTTTCCTTGCCAAATGGATTTAAGTTTAACTTATCTTTTGATGTTATCAAAACATATGAATTGTTTTTGTTCTAGAACATCACTTTCTTAACTTTTTTTCCGTCTTTTCTTTCCACAGGCCCATCCTTACTTCAATCCTGTGAGAACTGCACAGAGCAGTAGGGCTTAAGTTTGGGGTAACTTGCACTTTTTTTTTCTTCTCGAGTACAGTGGTTCTTTATTTATGAGGTTCCATGTTGTTGGTATTAGATTAATCTCTCTTTTATAAACACAATGAACAATTTGATTAATAAAAATGTCTTCTAGGGCATCCTGGCTTTATGTACAAATCCTCTTTGATTTTTTTTTTCATGAATAAAAATATCATCCAGAGCAAATTTCTTTCCTTCTTAGTTCCTTATTTTTGTGAAGACTGGGTTCTACACTTGTCAAATAACCACATATAAGAAGCAAAAGAGGTTACAGTAAAAGAATAAAAAACCATGTACTGCTTTTCTTCTTTCTATCTATATATCTATCTTTTTTTTTCTCTTTTTCTTTAAGGTCTACTTGCAAACTAAAATAAGCTAACAAAATCTAGGATCACTAGCTCAAGTGGTAAGATCCGTAGACCGTGGTTCTAGAGGTCTTGAGTTCAATTCTTCATACACCAAAATGAGTGCTTCCTATTGTTATCAATGAAATAAAATAAGCCTAACAAAGACCCTTTAGTAATCATGCTTGTATGTCATTTGTGTATACATCTTATCTCTTTGATTAACTTTGGAACTCATATAGTTGTAAGGTCTATTGCCCATCCCTAGTCTCTATTAATAGATTGTATGGTCCATTATAGGATCGAGATTGAATTAGCTAGAAGACGATGGAACTGGTGAAATGAATCAACATTGAATTGATGTTTCAATAATCAAAATGTTCAAGTTCATGCATGTACACCTATAGAAAATTCATGTTATTTTAGAACTCTGAACAAGTGTCTGGATCTTTTTTCATTGGTCCCAAATTTGGTTCACTCACTATCAGACCAAAGAATAAAAGATTCTTGCTAATCATGATTGAGGCCACACCATATCCGATCCAAAAGTGTTAATAATACTATATAAAATCAATCTCAAGAGCTAGTCTACATCAACATTATATACTAAAGTGGGGGGTTTGCACAAGGATATCCGGATGTCATTAGGAGAAAATAGTTTTCTTGGTTGGAAAGTATTGTATGGTGCCCAACCTTTTCAAGTTTATGGTTTCTGCACTGACCAAATTACCATCTTTTTTTGACTTGGTTAGATCGGTCATTTTGGGCTACAATTTACACATAAGCAAACAGTCGCATTGGACAAAGTAATAATAAATATAATTATATATAGCAACACACTATTGGGAGCAAAGCAACATGTAAAAGGTAAATATTACAAAAGAATTAGCGTTGCATGTTCTGCAGATATTTTGAATTCTGATAAGTTTCACTTTCATACTATCAGATAAATAATATCTTGCAAGATTTGTTTTATACAATTCAGGACCAATGGTAAAGAAGGGTGAATATAACCACTGTCCAGGATTTTTATAGAGTTGAAAAATTCAATTGTTGTTTGAAATTTGCTTAGTTGGAGCACTTATATGTCATTTATGATCATTGAATTTTCTATGTGAAAATATCTGATTGTTCTGTAAGCTTGCTGTATAGCTAGGATTATAGTATTATGCTATTAAGTGCAAGACAATGAGATAAATGTTATATTGAGATAAATTCTTTCCCTCCTTTAAAAATAAGTGGTGTAGCTTGTGTCCTTAACTGGCTTATGGTACCATTTTAATAATATTCCATTACAGTGGAAAAAAAACGAATGAAAAATCCATATGATTTTATAGTTTCAGATACTTGATATAGATGCCTAACGAGTGGGTGATTGAGAACGTGACAATTTTTTGGGGAAATCTTTGGCATGGATAAGGTAGTTTTTTTAGCTTTGCATCTAGGCCTTATCCCAAAGCCATTTATGGTAGGAAAATTTATTTTTCCCTCTGCTGGCTAGCTTTGTACGATTTTCAAAGCAAAACTTATAGAGCCTAGCATTGTCAGTTATTTATATGCATCAAAAGAAGTGCCAAAACACTTGTTATAATAACATCACGTTACAAACTGGGATGCATGAATACGCTAATGGGAGCACTTACCATAGTTTGATGTTCTGTTGTACCAAATAAATCAACACTATTGATATTACAAATACAAGAATTTAAAGCAATAAGATGTGGAAGATCAACGGTTGGATTTAGGCAGCATGGGAGGCATCAAATATGGAATTAGAGGATCTGATCCGTGCTAATGGCACTTCAAGTCCTCTAGTCCCATTTTTCGGCTGTGCTAGAGAGCCCGAAAATAGAGGGGCCAGGGAAGTTATGAAATTGATATAGCCATTGGATTTAACTTGTTGAATTCAGGGGGGTCATTGGATTGTTTTTTGTCAAATTCCCTGAACAAAAAGCCTGGCCTTGTAGCATTTTTGCCCATTTTTTCATGTTCCCATGTGTTTTGTGAATCTCAACCGTCTATGTTTTATTTTTCATCATTTTAGTTAATTAAATTTATTGCTACAATGCTGGAGATTCAATGAATACATAGAAGAAATTTTCAAATATACACCATTGAATCTCCGAATAAATTTTGCGGATTGATTTGAATTGGTAGAAAGAAAAATAAATAAAATATAACCTTCATTATTTCTTACTGCTTGTAATTTAGATCGATTCCACTAGAATCGATCAAAAATCATTTTCAAAATCTAGAAAACAAATTGAAGACAAATAGAAGAGGAAGAAAAAAATACATACCGCTGCGAAGTTGAAAAGTGAATACGAATTTTTTTAAAGATTGAATCATATATATTATAAAGTGCTTATATGTATTTTTATAGTCTTATGCATGGATAATAAAGAATCATTAGTACTAAACTCTTTAAAATTAAGTGTTTATCGTGCATATATTTAAAGTTTTTGATTTATTGTTAAATTTTATGTATTAATCAAAAATTAATAATAACAAAACAATAATAACTTACGTCTCAATGTTTATCCAAAAATTTATGCCTCAACGTTTTGAGGCTTACGCTCGCATTGCGAGCAAAATAACGTCTCATGTATGCTTTTCGCGTTTTAAAACCTTGGGAAAAAGTAACAAAATTGAAAAAAATAATATAATATAGAAATGTTACGTCAAAGTTATGTGCAAAATATAGGATTTCTATTGCTGATTTTCAGATTGGTAATAAAGAAGGGTGAGGAGAAAATGGGGGAGCACATATTTTATATGGACTAGGAAACTAGCCGTTCGAATTTGTAGTTGACATCTAGTGTGACGTACTACATTTCGAGTGACTTGAGATGTTAATGGTAGGATTTCAGTGTGAACAAAGTGTGAAATTTTTGTTTGTGAGATGTGCATGACATAGCAACGTTATGGAGGAACACAATGTGAAGAGGTAAGAAATTGACGGTGAACGCAACCCAAAAGGATGAATTTTTTTTATATTGGATCAAAGATTCTGTATCGATCCTTACTTTTCAATTGTTGTGTTGACGGTAGTGTTGTAAAACTATATTTTTCACATTTTTATTATGTCAAGAAAAACAATTTTATTAAGCAACATACTATTTGTGATCGAGAAAAATATAATATAAATCAAGATTGTTTAGATATGCAATTTTTATTATGTGATTTATATATTTGAATGGAAAATTAAATTTTGCCAATTTTGTTAAGGAGAATTTTGTTTAAAGGACAAACTTAAATTAGTTAGAAGGTCATCTAAATCATTTGTCACCTCTAAAATCAAGTCCCTTGCCGTTGCACCCTTCGCAGTCGTCCGCTAGACCTCAATTTTGTCTACTACACCACCCACAGTCAACCCCCTATGCCATAATCATCCCCATCACCGCACATACCCAAAAAATCCAAACACCACTAAATTTTCCATTTTTCCTCTGACCTAATTTCGAAATTACCCACACCAAATTACTGTCTCTATGCCATCCCTTGTTAGAAACCATCCTTAGTCTTCATCTTTCATAAATTTTAGCAGTATATTTAGTTATCACTGTAAGAAAAAAAAGAAAAAAACACACACACATAACTGACAAAATGCTACTATGCGAGAGCATCAAAAGAAACATTCCAACTCATTTTTTTATAAAAGTAGCACGGACAAAATGCTACTACACAATAGAATTTTAGAAAGATACAATTTTTTTGTAAAATGATATTAAATGCTCGGAAAAATGCAACCGACATACAATGCAACAGACATGTCAAGAACAAAAATAAAACTAAGTAGTAACAAAATATAACATTAAATTAAACGAAAATAAATAAACATGTATCAAACAATAAAATAATACTATTGTTTCAAAATAATACTAGGTAGCATTATAATACAAATTGCTCTATAAAGTTTCAAAACACTTAATACTATTGTAAAATTTTTTACAAAAAAACAATAATAATGTTACTATGAGGTAGCATTGTAGCATAACTTATCATATTTAACTTTTTAAGTCACATAATATTATTATAGTTAATATTAAAACATGAAATGACACTTCAGTTTATAAAAATTATAGCTAATATTAAGAGTGGGTAGAATTATAAAAGAAATTGCTTCTTTTGAAATGCTATATTACAAAATAGTTTTATGAGCTAAGATATACATATCTCGTCCAAAAATTCTACTACAATCCATAAAATACTACTATTACAAAATAACATTGTGAGCTAAGATGCACATCACTAATACAATTCATAAAATGCTAATACAAAATAAAACTGTAAGCTAAGATACAAACTAAAATGGTGCTACAAAATAACATTTCTAGTTGAGATATACATATCTTAACTTTAAAAATTCAATTTTTAAAGTGATATTACACAGCATTATTACAATTCAAATCTCATCATTTCTCCAATCAACTTTATGGTCAACCACCACCTTCATCTTCACATTAATCTCCTTCCTTTATCACCGTCAATTTCATTGCGCCACCTCAATCATCGTCCACATCAACCTCAGCTATAGACCACCGTTGATGCCTGCTAAATTGCCAAATCGTCGCTGAAGCTGCAACACCACCATTTTTAGGCCGTCGCGCCTTGCCTCCGTCGCCGACATTCTATCTCATAAAATTTAAAACACCAATTTAGCGTTTGTGGTCTGGAAACGAAATATTAGGATATCTGCTATATTAGTAGTGAAACTTTGCCAGTTTGATTAAAAAATAATCTGGTTGCCCTCAAATACTGGTTAAAGTTTGCCATTCACACCATTTTCATGTTTTGTTAATATGATCATGGTTAGCATATTATAAATTATCATATTTTTTTGATTTAATATTTGTTAGGCTAATTAATGAACATTGGGTAACTGAATTTATTTAATTAATTTAAAATCTCGGGTTACAGCTTATTTGGAATATTTGTGAATATAAACTTGAATGTACAATTGTAGGAAAGAATTAAGTAGAATTAATTAGGACGTAAAATTGTGGAGGAGAATCAAGAGAACTTTGTGAATAATTGTAAAAATCATAATTTATAGGCATTTGAATGGAACATAATAAAACAGAATTAAGTAGAAGTTTGGAAATTATCAAATTAATGACAAGCTTAAAAATCTTCCACTCTACCATTATTTAGTTTGTATTACTAGTGCGGTAAGGGTTTAGTATGCTACTAAATGTTTCAAACATATATGATATGTTATTGAGGATATATGATTGTAAAACTTACCGTCTAATTTTGCCTATAACATTGCAGATTTTTTTTAACATGGTTCATTAATCCCAACAAGTGTCGATCGCAGAATCGAACTCGTGACCATTAATCCCGTAGTCTAAATTATTAAATCAACCGAGCCAACTCTATTGGTTGAAAGTTTTTTTTTTCTTCTTTAATTTTTTTTCCAATACTTTCATCCATACATATGCATACTGTACCAAGCTTGCATCTTTTGCATCATGTGATTGGCATTGAATGGAAAATATATACGTCCTTGAATTGTGTTTCCAATGTAATGTTTGTTTGGTCTATATGCATTCACAATGCATTTTACACAAAAAAAAAGGATTTTTGTCAATAGAAAAGATTTGTGTTATTGCACAAAAAGACCAAATACTCATGCTTTAGTTAATACTTTTTTTTTAAATCTATAGAAGTATTTCAGTCATTTTTGTGCAAAGTATAAGATCTTTCAGATAATTTTAAACAGATTATATGCCTAAAATATAAGCTCTTTCAGATGAGACATAATCTAGTTAGGCGATTGTAAAGCTTTTCAATTGTTTATTAATATTACCGCAAATATCTTTTTCACATGTCAATTGTAGTTGGCGCTAAACAGTGCAGAGAGAAGCAAATTTATAGACATTTAGTACCTTTACAAGCCCCCACATGGCACACACAGTGCATCAGATTGCCAATAGAGTGGGGACAGATAGACTTCCCAAAATTACCTAAAGTTATATGACACCCCCATTTATTTTCGCATTCCCCGAAATGACATATTGATAGATTAAGTGGCAGCAGCATGCACATGGGAGTAAAATCACTGCTCCTTTTTTGCCCTAAAAAAATAGCCTGTTCCATGTATTAATGCTTTTAGATTTGGTACAGTGGCCTTCCTTATAAGTGATCAGGGCCATGAATGCTTCCATTTTTGTATTCCACGCCTTGATGATTGAGAATCTTGGTCAAAGATTTGTCTCTCTCAGGTAATTTGCTCCTTTTTTTTTTCACAGTGCTCTCATCTCAGTATTTGAAAACTATTGTTTTTTGCTCTATCTAGTAATGCAGTGCCCGAGTTCTTTTGGACTCTTTAGTTTTAGAACTTATTTACTTTTCACTTAACTTCACCTTTGAATATATGTGGAGTACCTAGTAATATTGATCTATTTATAGTGCATTGATAGGTAAATGTCCTCAAGTTATAATATTAACCTACCATGTACTTGTACATGTGAGTTGTTCAAATTATAATATGCTTCGTATATTTTAATGTGTAAAGATTGCATGTTTCCATGAAATAAAATGAGTACGTTACTATCAACATTCAGCTACGTGCTATATGCCTGGTCATCATCTTTTTACACTACGGTCGACGAACAATCGGAGCCAGCAGAGCTCGGGCGGTGGTTGGTCACCTATCATAGTGGCTGCTAGCACAAAGCTGGCTGCGGATAGCAGTTCACTAAAACAAATAATAGAGTTATTATAAATTGCGGTAGCATGAGTGAAGTAGCCAGGTGAAACTGATATGAATACTGACATAATTTGGGTTTGGTCTGATTAACCCTGGTTGTGCATTATACATTGATATATGGAGTTTACAGTCATGGATTTGCAGCGTATATTTTTGGATGTATTAGCCAACCAATCTGTGCACCAGAAGCCAAATGTAATATCCAAAATAGCCTCAGCAAATAATCACTGTATTGTCTCCTCCTCTTCCTTCATTTTTGTACTGTGGTTCTGTCCATGCTCTAATTATAATTGTACCTTTCTCGTCATTGCCTTATTTACTCACTCACACTGTGTTTATGGATATTATGAACATTATTCTGTTCGATAACGGATGCATAGCATTTTTAAACTTTTTTTTTGTTTCGTTAATTAAATGCGTTTAATATTATCTCAAATTTAACCTTTTTTTTTCTAACAAAGTGCTTCTGTACGTCTTTTGAAACAATTTTAAATAGGAGTGTTATTTTCAAATGCCGTGAATGACGAATTTGGGATTGGTACAAACTAAAGCCATCCATTTTGAACATGCAACTCATAGCGGAAATGATTAAATACAATAGATAAGTACATATTTACGGAAAATATGATAGCCATAATGTTTGCACCAAAAATGGTCACAAACCCCAAGTGTTGCGAAAGCACCAGTGTATGAATACAAATCAGCAATATTCAAACACAAATATCAGATCTAAGCAAGCAGCGAACAACAATCCAGAAATAATGAACAGTGACACGCAATTTATAGTGGTTCGGCTATCTCCGGCCTACGTCCACTTCAAGGATTTTTATCTTTTATTGATGTTCTTCACTGATTACAGATGATTACAGCAAATACAATGAATGAATCTGAATATAACAGCAATGGAAAGGAGTAGATTTGAATCCGGCAGAGTTTGGACGTTGAATCGCTGAAAGATCCCTTTTCTGTTGATTCTGGGGCTCTATTTATAGGCGTAGGAGGCTCATATCTCGCCCAAACTTCAGGAGACTTCTTCTGGCACGTGAGGGGGCCCACGCGACCGGTCCCACCAAGTTTCAACTCAATCTGTGATCGATTCGAATCAGCTTCGTATCGATCAGGAAATGCTCCAATCGAGCTGAAACTTGGCAGGATTGCTCTTTATCTTGCATGGAAGCTACTCTGAAAATTTCGTTGCGTTTGGATCTGTGGTTTAGGAGTTATGATCGATTCAAGGCTATGTTTTCCGTAGTCTGCTGCGCTCGAATCCATGTTTCGTATCCCCTTCTTCGACTCGATCCAAGCACATGCGCGTGCAATGACGTGGAGTGATATGGAGCGGGTTTTCCTGGTCAATCCGGTTTTAGTGGCGTATTGACCGATTTGCATCCATGGATTTCGCCTTGCTTGTATCGGGCATTGTTATCTAATTTGAATCAGTCAACTTCGCATGCTTTGTATCAACTTTCAACGTATAGTTTGAATCGAGATTAGCAGCTTAGCTCGTATCGAGGAAGACCCATTCAATGGATACTGTTTGTGATGGATATGAGCTAAAGCTTCCTGATGGATTCGAACGAATGCCTCGTTTATCGATTCGAACTAATCATCAGTCAATCGATACGAAGTTCATGGATACGAAAGCCTGGACCATTCTGATCGATACGAAGCCTATGGGTATGACCCAAGGTGTGGTGGGGGATACGAACAGATGGATTCGAACTCCATGACCGCGGTTTGACCCGTACCTGATCGATTCGAAGATGATCGATTCGAAGTTGCCAAGCTCCAATGGATTCGAACTTGACGATGCCTCTCTGATGGATACGAATCTGATCGATTCGAACAGGTCGTCACCTGATGGATCCGAACACCACCTTGTATCTAACTTGAATCGATCATATCTCATTCGTACGAACTCCGATTAACCTGAAATCTGAAACGCTGGCTCTCACGGCTTGGCAAGTCGTGTCTTGTCAATTACAGCCCAATCCGAACTCGGACAAAATTCATCGATATCCATGATCATCCTGCAATGCATATTTACTATTCATGGTTGGTTAATATTGATTCCAGTTAATTTTTGGGTATCTCAGCTTTGCCAAAAAGTGGGATAACACTTTGCCCCCCAAAACATGCCTTTTGGCAAAAGGTGTGTTTTGATTAGCCTCAATTCGAATGTAGTAAGCTCGGGTTTCATTCGAATCTTATGATATTTTCAATCGAGTTCATGGCTGTTCGAAGCCGAAGCATTATCAATTTCTGCCAGTGGAAGTTAAGAATGAAATTCTACAGTCTCTCCGGACTGTTGTCGATCGCTCCGGACCCTTGCGAAGCCCATTCCAGACTTAGCGGTCGAATAGAAAGAACCTATTGCACTCCGGCGCTGCTTTCTATCCCTTGCACTCTAGCCCCAGTTAGGGCGTGAAGCGATGTCTTGGCCGTTCTAGGCCGATCATAGCCTCTCCGGGCTCCTGCTGGATCCCATCCTGTCACTTTCCGGTGAAGGGAAACAACGTTAAGTGGGTCGATCCTGTCGCTCTCCGGCGAAGCGATCCACTTCTTGCACTCCGGTTCAGTGTATTTGAACATTAAGCGATATCTTGGCCTAAATCGTCGGCCGATCATAGCCTCTCCGGGCCCTTGCTGGATCCCATCCTGTCACACTTCGGTGAAGGGGAAACAGCGCTTAAGTGAGTCGATCCTGTCGCTCTCCGGCGAAGCAACTCACTTCTTGCACTCCGGACCCCGTCTCTCCGGGTAGGGTCATAAAGCGATCATAATTTTGTATTAATACGTAAGATTCGTCCTTTAACTCTCCGGTCAAAGGCTTATTCAGGAAATTCAAGTTTATTTATTAAATTCAGACCCTAAATGTTCAATCTCAAACATCAGGGAAAAAGTGAACAACGCCTCTCCGGGCTGAACGGTCTATACCATCTCAGAGCATGCCTAGGGGTCCCTTTGGTTCCCGTACATGAGTGAGTGGAATAGCCGTTTTATTTTGAAAGCAAATCTAATGAAATTATTTGGCTGAAGTCCAGATCTCGAACTTGGCCCTGGCCATCTTAATCAATTGATGATGAGTCGTGATCCCGATCCAGGATCGTTTCTGTTAGTTGGAGGCGGTAGTTGTTCAGGCCTTACCGCTGCTGCCCGTTCTCTGACATATTGTGGCAGTTTACCACTCCTGGCATGTTCTTCCACCTCATCCCTTAGGTGGCGGCATTCATCGGTAGTGTGTCCATCCAGCTCATGGAATAGGCAGTATTTTCCAGTCCTGCGTTCCCGCTCCGTGGGATCTCTCCTGGGTGGTTTTCGATAGGGGAGTTGCCCCCGAGTTTCAGTGTAAATCCTTTCCAGGCTTGCCGTCAAATCTGTGAATTGCCTGAATCTGGGTTCCCGGAATTTCTTCCGTTTATCAGGACCGTCCTGTGCATCGTCCTGCTTTCTCTTGCCTTTGTCTACTCCAGATTGTCCTCCTGCGGTTCCTTCGCTTCGTGTAGTGTTTATTTCCTGCCTCTCGGCTCGTGATTCCTCTAGTCGAATGAATTTTTCAGCTTCATGATAGAACTCTCCTAGATCTTGCGGTGGATCTCTGGTCAGAGAATCTTTGAATTCGGTGCCTTCTGCAATTCCTGCTACTGCCGCCATCAAAATCATTGATGGATCCGGGCGATCTACAGAAGCCACCGTTGCATTGAATCGCAATAGAAAATCTTTTATGGACTCTCCGGTCCTTTGCTTTATCGAGGCTAAAGTCATCACACTCTTGGGTCGCGTCACATGGACCCTAAACTGTCTCATGAAGCATTCCACTAGCTCACCCCATGTCCTGATTGATCCAGTCTCTAGTTGTCTGAACCAAAGCGCAGCCAAATCTGATAGAAATAAAGGGAAGCATCGTGCCATCACTTCCTCGGATGCCCCCAGCACTTCCATATGCCTGATGTATCTGGTAACGTGCATGGTCGGGTCTGACTTTCCGTCATACGGGTTCAGCGTCGGCAGTTTGAACTTTGGAGGGTTCCTTGCATTCCTGATATTTGGGGTGAACGGACTCCGACTGACTTCCTCCAATCCTCCGATAGACAATCCTCCTCTCATGAGTCGTCGCACTAATCCAGCCATCTTTTCATCTCCATCTTGGGGTTGCCCTCTTGGTCTTGTAGGGTACTCTGGTACGTACTCTTCGTGTAGCCCGTTAGCATCAGCATTGGCCCTAGCTTGTTGAGCTCCGTCTGTCGGCCTTCCAGTATCGGATCCCGTGGGTCTGCCCCCGAGTCCTTGTCGATTGTCCACTGGATCTGCATTCTGTCCCTCATCAAGTTCCGCAGTCCTATCTCCCTGTTCCATATTCACAGCCGCTGTAGCTGGTCCTAGGCTCTGCGTCCCTGCAGCTCTCATCTGTTCAAAGAAATTCTGAAGCATCTCTTGTTGACTTTTCATCATTCTTTCGTGCATCAGATTGGTCATGGTCTCCATTTCGTCTCTAGTGATGTAGATCGAAGCCGGCTCTTCTCCAGCACCAGAGGACGCCTCTTGACTTCCTCCTTGATGGCTTCTCTCAGCTCTTTGTCTTCTACTTGTTTGTCGAGTCATTGTCTTCAAATCTTCGAGTTTTCAAGTCTGAACTTCGAATCTGGTGTAGCGGGTGCTAGTTCCTCTCAATGAAAGCACCAAAGTGTTTGCACCAAAAATGGTCACAAACCCCAAGTGTTGTGAAAGCACCAGTGTATGAATACAAATCAGCAATATTCAAACACAAATATCAGATCTAAGCAAGCAGCGAACAACAATCCAGAAATAATGAACAGTGACACGCAATTTATAGTGGTTCGGCTATCTCCGGCCTACGTCCACTTCAAGGATTTTTATCTTTTATTGATGTTCTTCACTGATTACAGATGATTACAGCAAATACAATGAATGAATCTGAATATAACAGCAATGGAAAGGAGTAGATTTGAATCCGGCAGAGTCTGGACGTTGAATCGCTGAAAGATCCCTTTTCTGTTGATTCTGGGGCTCTATTTATAGGCGTAGGAGGCTCATATCTCGCCCAAACTTCAGGAGACTTCTTCTGGCACGTGAGGGGGCCCACGCGACCGGTCCTACCAAGTTTCAACTCAATCTGTGATCGATTCGAATCAGCTTCGTATCGATCAGGAAATGCTCCAATCGAGCTGAAACTTGGCAGGATTGCTCTTTATCTTGCATGGAAGCTACTCTGAAAATTTCGTTGCGTTTGGATCTGTGGTTTAGGAGTTATGATCGATTCAAGGCTATGTTTTCCGTAGTCTGCTGCGCTCGAATCCATGTTTCGTATCCCCTTCTTCGACTCGATCCAAGCACATGCGCGTGCAATGACGTGGAGTGATATGGAGCGGGTTTTCCTGGTCAATCCGGTTTTAGTGGCGTATTGACCGATTTGCATCCATGGATTTCGCCTTGCTTGTATCGGGCATTGTTATCTAATTTGAATCAGTCAACTTCGCATGCTTTGTATCAACTTTCAACGTATAGTTTGAATCGAGATTAGCAGCTTAGCTCGTATCGAGGAAGACCCATTCAATGGATACTGTTTGTGATGGATATGAGCTAAAGCTTCCTGATGGATTCGAACGAATGCCTCGTTTATCGATTCGAACTAATCATCAGTCAATCGATACGAAGTTCATGGATACGAAAGCCTGGACCATTCTGATCGATACGAAGCCTATGGGTATGACCCAAGGTGTGGTGGGGGATACGAACAGATGGATTCGAACTCCATGACCGCGGTTTGACCCGTACCTGATCGATTCGAAGATGATCGATTCGAAGTTGCCAAGCTCCAATGGATTCGAACTTGACGATGCCTCTCTGATGGATACGAATCTGATCGATTCGAACAGGTCGTCACCTGATGGATCCGAACACCACCTTGTATCTAACTTGAATCGATCATATCTCATTCGTACGAACTCCGATTAACCTGAAATCTGAAACGCTGGCTCTCACGGCTTGGCAAGTCGTGTCTTGTCAATTACAGCCCAATCCGAACTCGGACAAAATTCATCGATATCCATGATCATCCTGCAATGCATATTTACTATTCATGGTTGGTTAATATTGATTCCAGTTAATTTTTGGGTATCTCAGCTTTGCCAAAAAGTGGGATAACACATAAAGTTAAACATGATACTAATAATAAGATCATAACAGTTAAATAAGAGAAACTAATTGATACTAATTGAATCTCGAACATCACAACAATATATGATCTTATATATACTCTCGTTTCCACATACAACAATATGTGAGCTTATATATACTCTCGTTTCCACATACAACAATATGTGAGCTTATATATCCTAGTTTCTACATTGCCTCCTTAACAATCAATCTACAAAGGACAGAAATTTGCCCTCGCTCCCATAGTTTTTTTTTTGTTTTGTTTTTTTTTTCCTCAAAAACCAGAATTTTATAAAAAAAAGGAGAAACAAGCCTTTCTCCAACGGCTCACAAAATACGGGGTCACATACAAAGTATGTGACCCACAATCCCGATAAACAAAGAAACTGAAAAAACCAAAGAGAAGAAAAAGCTAAGCTGACAGTAGCAACATAATACAAAACTAACAAGAAGTAATAAACAGCCGCTCAACCATCAACCCCGCTACACCTAAAGGTGTAGGCCAGTCCACCAGAAAGAAAACCACCCACCGACAGAGTGAACTAGAACCCACAGAGAATCGCAAGCCAACACACGCTAATCATAGAGTTCCATAAAAGCCGGCCTCAAACAAACCCAACCAGCCAAACAGCAATACCAGATGAGCTCTGGATATCAACATCCGACTAGAAGAACGGAAAGCTGAAGTGCAACCAATGGAATCAATCCCAGGAGAAGATAAAGACGAAAACTCCCTACAAGACCTGGACCTGAAAAACTAGCGACCACATCAAAACAAACAAAACGGGGGGGGGGAGGGAGAGTCTAGACCGTCGGATGTTGACCAACGCCCCGACAGGATCACTCAACCGACGCCAGTTCTAGCGGAACTCATCGCACAAGTAATAGAAAGAAGACCCACAAGAGGATGGATACCGGGACTTGTGCGTCCCCTGAAAGGCCGACCTCGAAAAGCAAGGAATACGTCATTCCTGACTCGCCTAATAATGGTCATGGGTTCCATAGGAGTACTGTCGAAGATAGCCTTGTTCCGAGCACACCAAATGTGCCAGCAAAGGAGACAAGGAATCAAGCGTTGAATGATCGAACGAAGAGATTTCCTGGAGTTCCCAGACCACCATGATGAAGGTAGATCGTTAACAGATCTGGTAATTCCTCGGACACCTACCAAATTTTCGAAGAAGTTCCAGCAAGATCTGGTTGTGGAACCAGCGAAGAATAAATGGTTCAAGGATTCCGATTCCCTGCTGTCGCAGCAACTGCAACGGGAAACTAAGGGGATGCCTATCCGCTGTAGATTCTCGTCTAATGGAAGGCCATCATGGAGGATACGCCACATGAGGGTCGAAACTTTTGGAGGAGAGCGAGAATCCCAGATGAAGGAAAACAAAGGACGAATGGGGGAAGGAATACGAATCGAAGTCCAAGCTCTGAGGATGGAAAACGGGGCGCCGTCCCATCCTAAAAGACCGCCATGGGAGTCAGATAAGGATTTCACTGACTGCATGTGCTTCCAAGTCTCGCTAGCATAGGACGGAGAACCCGTATAATTAGAGCCCGCTAGCCTATGGTACTTAGCGTGAAGGAACGAGGACCATAAAGAGTTGTTTGTACCGAATCTGTACCCTCGCTCCCATAGTTGACTCATTGGCAATGTTGCATAAGTGCGTCGGGCGACGGGGTAAAGCGGCAAATTTTGAACTTTCTTTTCAAATTCATTATACACTAGATTTTTTAGTGTTATCATGAACAATTTGTAAATATTAAATTATATGAGTTTGATTTGAATTTTAAGTTGCATTATTATTAAAAAGAATAACATCTTTTCAAATGTGTGATTTACTAAAATAATATTATCGTTTATTTGTGTAAAATTTATTTAAAGTATTATACCTAAAAATAATTTTATCATTGGATGACATTTGTTCAAATATGGTATTTAATAGAACGATGCTATTTTTAATTGGATAGTATTTATCCAAATAAAATAGCTATAAATTATATGTGAATGCACACAAACACACAAATGTATATGACTAGATAAGTCATAATTTGTTTTGATTCGGGTGTGAAATTTTCAAGTAATAAATAATATCCTACTTTATTAATTTCTTTAATAGTGTTAATTTTTATTATATTTTATTAATGAATTAATATCTTAATGTATAGTTTATAATGTCATGCATAAGTAAGTGTATAGTATACAATTAAATAATATCAGCGTGCCCAGGATTTTAATATGAACCCAACGTTGCAAGTTGCGCGTAAAATGGATCTCGTGTGTGGGAGCTACGAAAGTCATAAGATATAAGATTTTTTTATATATAAATAATATAATAAACTGAATTTAATATTGATAAGGGGGATTTAAAAAATTTGCCTCCATCGTTATAACCTAATCATTAAAGTTTTGAATTTAGCCCAATCATTTTTGCCGCTTGATGTCGCTCATGATATCACCACCATTGTTAGAAGATTCCTGTGCTGAGACGAGTCCGATGGTACCTTAAAACTCCAAGCTTGATGATGTATCAAAAAAACCTTAATTTGGATTAAACGTCTACAAAAAGCTTTCAGTCGCCACACCCATTCTTCTTGATCACCATTGTCACCACCACCTCCCATATCTCTCAGTACCGATCAAATACATACCTTGTATGGCTACTTCGATGATGGTGACATCATGCACGGATACATGCACAGTAATGTTGTGCAAATTTTCTTATATTTTATAAAATTTTATGTATAAAAAAATAATTTCTTAAACCAACTGGGTTGACTCAGTTGGTTGATAGTTTAGACTACAAGATTAAATGTCACGAGTTCAATCTTTAAGATCGATGCTTTGTCGGTATTAACGAACCATGTTCCAAAAAAAAATCTTAATTTGAGATGATACTTATTCAACATCTCCTTTTAAAAAAAAATATATATATATTTTTCACTCATAATAAAAGTGTGTAAATAAATATAAAAGATAAAAATTTCATTCAATAATCCTGCTAGTCGATTACACTAACATATCTCCAACCCTTTATTTATAGCATCATATGTTACAAAATTATTTCCTTAATATATTTCCACATGTCATATTTTATTTATTAAACAAGTCCATCAACCCGTTTAAATAATAAAATGTTTAACTATTATTAGCATGGCTAGCCCTTTAATTATTAACCAATATTAATAATTTTGACTAATTCACAATATTTATTATTTGATAAATATTTTTTTATCTAGATAAATAATTAATTAACAATTATATATTTTAACTAATATTTCATCCCTTTAATAATATTAATAAAATAATTATTAAATCAGTATAATAATAATATTAATTTCCCTTTCTTCAAAGAAAAATAATAATACTAATTTCCCCGCTTGTCAATTATTTTATTAAACCATTTTAGATCGAGAGTTGAAAATTGCAGCTGTGCGACTCTCAATTGTGAACTCAGCCGTGATATTGAAACAATTTAAATATTAAAGTTTGTATGAACTTTGCTGAAGTATGGTAGTTGACACGAGTTAAGTTGCTAACAGATTATATGAGTAAAATCCAATTTGTTATCTTTTAAAATGACATCCTTAAATAATGATATGTTGTGCATGTTCTCTTTGCCATTGCTATATTACACGGGTGTTTAAATGTCGGTCAATGGTCAAAACTCTAATAATATCCATAGTTAACAGCAGAGTCCAACGTTTAAAGTCAATGATTTAATTCGATAACATTTATCGATTAATCGATTTGCTCAAACCTAAGATTTTGATTTTAGGTTGACTTCCACCTCCGGTAATACTAACCTTCTATTCAAAGAGGGAGATTCCTCTTTTGGATAGTGTTCCACATCAAATAATCCAATTTGTACCCAATTATGGCCTTATCATAATCATCATTGTCATGTGATTGAAGATAATCGAATTATAGTTTACACTTAAGGCTCACCGTGCTCTCAAGTCAAAACCCTATTGCACATAAGATCCTCTATTTGACTTCATAATTAAGCTATAAAGGACTCTCGACGAGTCATTCTGTAATTGTTTCAAAAACAATCACATGTATGTAACCACGTGGTATCCCTGACAGTCCTGAGTAATTTACCATGCGAGAGCATTACGTACACTAGTCATAATAAATGATTCGATATTCGTTCTCGACACATATTGACTAAGAGCATCTAAAGATAAGTACTTATTGTTATGATTCAATACTCATGTGTACGAATACATTCATAATTATAATCGGTCAAATATTTAAGGATAATCTATTTGCATATATTTAACGTATTTCGAAAACATCAATTATATCCCAGTATAACTATATATATATATATAATTGAAAATAAAACCAAAAACCTATTCTATTTCGAACAAGATTCATTATAAGAATTAAGTTATATAATCAAATTACATAATTGCCTCTGGTGCACACTCTTGACTCTATCAGTCTTCCACTTGTACTTAAGTTAATTATGGTGTTCATAACCATACCCTCGATTAGTTTTCCTAGATTAAACTGAGAAAAAAACCTTAGTGTGGATCTGTAATATTAATATTTTGTATATACTTTTTCAGTTATACTTCTTCGTCACTGATAAACTGTTGTATTATGTGGTAATTAAGGAAAACATGTCTCGAACTTTTATTGAGATGTTAGTTCCTATTATAATATATATTGCGCATTATTGTCACATTATATTATTGGATTTCTAACGGCGAGAACTATTCCTAGCTTTCTTATATCTGCATACATGTACTGCTTTCATTGCGGCACTATTCAAAACGTGTTGAACTTTTATTGAGATGTCAGTTCCTATTGTAATCTATATTGCACATTATTGTCTACATAGTTGAATCTGCCACAACCTCTTATTCGAAACATTTTCAACTTAAATCACCTTTATTAAGGGTAAACATGAATTAACATTGATCTACTAGATGTCATTTATGAAGTTTAAATTCGACCACTCCATAAGGAGTTTGTTATTTGAATAAACAATTCTCTAGTATTTCGTAAAATTTGAAAATAATCTTAACTACCATTCAATGATATTTATTCTCTATACCAAGTGCATAAGAAAATTTCGATCTAGTGCATACCATAACATATATGATGATTCCTATTGTCGATGTATATCGAATTCATCTCATATTTTCAATATTAAATATTTTAATATGATATCTATGTACATTGAGTAGGACAATCCCAATATCTTCTTTTACCAAGTATAAATGACGACTCTTTCAAATCCTTCACGAGAAGTGAACAAACAAATTTTAATAGGGCACATCATTACCAATCAGTAGCATGTTGTTTACCTATAATGTTATAAATTTTTTTGTACCTTTTATTTTCTTTCTTATGAACACAAGTTTTCTTTTGACTGAAATCAAACCATTTGATTTTTTGATTAAAATACTTGCTCAGCCGTTTGATGCTTAAGTAAGATCATATACCGAACTTAGAAGTCCATAAGCTACATTATCACCTACCGACTCCCAAGGCATTTTGGTTATGATGTACAAACAATCTTCTCTAAATCATTAGAAGTTTTATTTCATGTCAATTTTCCAAAAGTTATAGCCATATTGTGCGATAATTCGCGAGTAGAATTCGAATAGATTTAAGCATAGTGACTAGTGAAATTACTTCGTGAATTTCAATATTCGAAATTGGTAAGGTATCTCCCTTCAACATTGCTTTATACAGTTCCAAGTACATTGATCTTCTTCTTAAAGACTCACTATTGGGTTGGTGGCTCATATCATTTCAAGCACATCATCCTAAATCAAATTATGTCAGTGGACTTAGAATCCGTTTCGAATTTAGAGCACCACACCATTTGGTAGTTTATATTCTCCATGGCTTGTTGATAACTGAGGAAATTGACAAAATGGACAATTTGTTTTCTTGACATCGACAAAGGACTCATAATTTTGTCTTTGATGTGCACAATTTCCTATAAGACATTCTAATAAGCTATGTCCTTTTGAGTTTGGTTAAATTTATATCATCTACACAATCAATTTCTATATTAAAATCATGGATCACGTTCAAATCAATTGCCATTAATTTCTCCAAAATTAATCTTTAATAACAAGATAACGTCTTAAAACAACATTGTTTCTTAATGTGATGGAATAAGCATCTGTAAGATTTTTTAACTACCTATGTATTTAGCAAAACATACTTAACTTTTAAACGAAACTGAATGTAATATATACTTTATACTTGAGCGCATATCCATTCAACCATTGTGAACCATACAATGGCTAACATAGTTCGATTTCTCCTTATCGATATGTTAGTATGTAGCATAGGAAGGAATGACTTTGAGAGCAAATTGTATTTTCTTCTAGATACTCTTAGAACCCATGTTCAAGTTACCCATCTCTTTCACCGAATCAAAGTATATCAATTCCTTTAGCATGCTTTATTTCCATTTTCATTTTATATTCTACCAACTTATCATTGATGTCTAACTTCTGTATCAAAATACATATGTTCATTTCTTAGATGGTTCGTCGGTGAATTTAATGAAGTAAATGGATTCGCTTTCGAGACTTTGAACTACATATATTTACATGTATGATTCTTAAGAGTACGTTAACTCTTTTCTTACTCCCGTTGAATGAGTATGTTAGCTTTAATTCTTTGAGATACAATTCACAAGTGCTATATGATTTATAATCATACGATTAAAGAATTATTTCTTAAAAATACGACTTAGTTTATGATTCCAAAAGTAATATTTAAATATTTTTGATGCTTATGTATTTTCTATACATAATACATCGCTATTGCAATCAAATCAATACCATCTTCGAGATAAAAAAAGATTTATTTTATAATGTATATTCATATTAAAATAAAACTGCATCAATTTTCGGTCAAAACCCCAATGGTTATTTTTTCATAAATAATCTTTGGTATACATGAAAGTAATATTCAAAACATGATGTGTTCATTAGCAAGTGTTTTATGGTTTGCTCCGACTGTTTCTTCTACTACAATAGCAACATTCGATATACTAAGCTATATACTTACCATGGACTATTTATTTCTTCAATTGTAACTACTTTACAGTTGATAGTTTAAGATCAAGTATCTCGAACTCAAACAAAATAGATCTTATACTGAATAATTTTTTAGAAGAAAAACACATGGAATATAAATTGTATTTTCTATTCCCTATTAAGCATCTATAAATATTTTATACAATTCCATTCCTTATGTCCCTTTATGAAGTAGGGGTAACCACTCACTCTCTTCATCCTTACCACCATCGTCTAACATTCGCTTTTGCTTTTAAATAGTGGAATATTTCAAAAGAGAAACCCTTTACTACAAGATTGCATGAGATTTCGGTACAATAATGCATCATCTCATCTTGAACATAGCAAGGAGATCAAATATGTTGCATTTAAGTAAAGGATCAAAACTAACATTTTAGTGATCCAATTCTTAGGTCTGTAAGTAGTACTTGGTCTAGTGTTGTATCCAACACAACATGATCCTCTTTAACATGACCTTGTATAATGGTTTGCATGTTCATTTCAAATGAAACAATTTCATCAAAATTTCATATCTTGCGAAACACTATTGTTTACCATACAAATTTTGTATTATATTGAGTATGGATCGAATATGCATACTCTTGTATTGTTTAAAGTTCAAAACACATTTAAGACAATACATGTAACAATCCTGGTCGAGATTACCTATAATTAAAACTAAAATATGATTTAAAATTTTCTTAATTAATTTAAGATGAATTTGAGAAATTTATTAGTTATAATTTCCAAATTAAAATGGCTTTCTAGATGGAAATAAATAAATATGGGAGAATTTATTAAATATCAAAATTGTATAATTTTACTTCTTATATTTGATGATATAAGAATAATCTTAGGAAAGATAAGGGTTTAATAAAATATATGGAAATAATTTTGTAAATTAAAATGGAATTTTTCAAGGTTTATTCACTTATTTATTTTAAATAGAGATTTATGATAAATATTTTCCATTTCAAATTATTACAACAAATGTGTAAATTTTATTAAATGTTAATATTGAGATTTATTGTTTAAAATGAGATTTTACAATTAATAGTTTATTTTATTAAAAATAATGAGAATAACTTTTAATTTCAAAAGTTATATTTAATTTTGCAAAATATCTCAATATTAATATAAATGGGAATTTATGACATGATGGTGTTTTGTTACAATTGAGAAATCAAATTTATAAATCACAAAACCTTATTTTAAAGTGATAATGAGGGTTTAATAGCCTTAATTCTTCTTAATGGATCCACCTAAACCCTATTTGGCCCATTAAGCATCATTTGAGATGAGAAAACAAAATATACGTACACTTTCATCTCATCCTTCTTAAACCAGTAAACGAACTTCTTATTCTCCAAAACCCTAACTTCAATTTCTTCTCAAATTCAAGAATAACCAAAGGACTTTGGACTAATTCATCTACAAATCTCTACTACTAATAATAATAATTCAATGACCATAAAATCAACCGCGTCTTTTTGAAATTCCTGCAATACCCTTCTACATTTTTTTCTCCGTCTCTCATAAAACCCTAAATTTATATAATACATACATTTTCCTAGCGTGCGTACTTCCCTGTCCTGACTTGAATTTGTATTGGTTTGTTTGAATGCATCAGGACACACATCCCTATGCATTGTTTCTTTGCATGCTTTAGAATCACATGTTCTTTAGTTGCTGTGCTTTAAGATGTGGCATTAATTACAATGTACTTTGTAAATTCATATTGTATTTTATTGCTTTGAAATGAACTATAATTGAATTGGTACACATTTTTGGCAAGTTGGCCTTGAATTCTTTGCATGCTTTTGGTACCCACACATTTGATTTATGTTGTTGCATTGAAATAAATTGCATTATTTCATACGTTCCTACTATTGTTTAGCTTTGTTGGCTACCATCTTTTGCCTTTGCCTTAGGTTTTTGGCACGTCCATTGTTTTGTCTGTTGTTTTAATTTGTGCATGCTATTTCTTATCTTGATGACTTCTTTGGCTTCATATTTTTATATATGATGTTCAATTGCAGTATTTGATGTTTTTCTTATTTTTTGTTTTGCGATTTGGAATTTTTTTAAACATATATCCATGTATTATATAAATATAAGTATGTGATTTGAATACAAGCAATTTTCCCTATCTTCCCCTTTCAATTACTAATTACAAGTAATGAATGTTGATAGGGTGTTATGTATGATTACAGATATTTTCAGCTGCTATAGATGTAATCCCTCTTTTTCTTGAAAGTCATCTCAAACTGCACATCGATGACAAGGAGTTAGTAACCTCAACCGAAGCATTACATCACGAAAACAAGTTTTCTTGATGTGTGGTCAGTGTCAATCACATCCAAGTGGCATTACTTTCCAGTGGTCAGGTAAAATTTCCCTGATTTAATTTTGAAGTTGATAGACAAACTTCTGAAGACAAACATTTTGCCAACTTTACTAAAAATATTTATGCAGGCGAAAGGAGCTAGTTTGCAAATAAATTGAAGGCAAGAAACTGATTAAAAGCAAAGCTTTTGGTGCTTGCAAAGGAACAGGGTGTTTTAGACATTGGTAAATTGAAAGGGGAAGATAGGGAAAGGAAAGGTATTGGTGATCTCAGAAATCAGAACATGAAATTAGATTCCCTTAGAAATTAGAATACTGGATTCTTTTTGATGGATTGTAATTGTGTTTTATGTTCAATTCTTGGAACTTTATTATTGTATTATTATGGTGTTTGTACTGAACGGTTGTTGCATTTTGGGAACTGTCATCACCTTCTACATGCTCAAATTGTTCAATTCCATTTGTTTGTTTAGTGATTTCTATCGAGTTAGCAGATACATGAATATCATATTAAAATCTGTTAGAATTGTACATTGATGGTTCATTATGAGAGAAAGTTGTGATCTTGAAATTTTTTCTTATAGTGTAGTGTTTCCTAAACACAAACACTCGAAAAATGTAAGAAGCAAATGGTGAAATTTGAAATTTAGGCGATTCAACTACTATTATTTAAGCTGTTATTTGGACTTTTTATTGCTACCAGTTTTATTTTTACTTTTCTTGGTTTACTTTTCATTCCGCTGCTTTCAAAAGCTATTAGTTGTTTTTAGCTAGATTGGGGCATATTTACTCTTTGTAGACCTAGGAAAGTCTAATCCCTGCAATGCAAATTACTTTATTCGATGCATCATATGCTTACTGTTTGCTCTAGTTTCAGTTCTTTAGTTTTTATTTTTCTTTGTTACAGGATAAGTTGCATGTACTATATAGCTTATAATGCTTCCGTGCCCACAATTTGTTGTTTGTTATTTGTTTTTATTCAAATTTCTTATTGTTGCTGCTATTTATAATTTGCCTTTAGGTGTGTTTTAATCTTCAATAATGAACATATGTTTTACAAGGAAGTGGTAAGTTGACGATACATATAGATGCTCATTCAAAAGCCGGAGATATAAACATTTCCACTTAAATGACTTATGAAAAGTATGTGTTGTAGATGTTTGGTAAACTCACCAGGCAACTTCCAAGTGTGATAAAAACAAGCTGGTGATAAAGACATAAATAGATAAAACTGACATATATGAGGTAGAATTAAATTGAAGAGTATCATATGCAGTTTTTCTTACAGTCATCGGTCATGGAATAAATGTTGACATCAATATTTCTGTTTGAGCCGTGCATACAATGCATTACAATGCATAAGGAGACTCGATGCATTAGAATATTAGAATGGGACACTAGGATAAATATTATTCATTGCTTAAAGTGTTAGATTTTGATAAATGAATGTTTTACAAATACATTTTAAAAATAAAAAAGCAAGCTGCATACATATTTTATATAATAAACTAGAAGTTTGAACTATTCTGAATATATTTTTTCCTTTATAAGTTTTACTAGATTATCCTAAAACTGCAATTTTGTTAATATATCTCCAACCAATAAGATTTACTGGAGAAAGAAGTCTCCACTAGCATAATTTTTCTACCATAGAAGACTGTTAAAAATAACACCAGTTAAAATGGACAATAAATCTACAATATTGAAAAACGTTAGTCAGAAAAAACTCAAATTTTGGAATCTTTGTAAAACTTCAATTTTTAGTCTCCATACTTATTTTTTCCAGCTTATTCATTTGATGCAGGTCAGCCAACCGCCTTCGCATTAAACTTGAATTAACCTTCAATTGTTTAATAATCTCAGTAAAACTTAAGTATTAGTTTCATAAATAACATTAATAAAATGATTAAAATTTATAGTAATGTTATGAATTTAGTATATATGGATTTTACTCAAAATTAATAATTTAATTGGTTGATACTTACATTTACTGCCATATACCTTTTGAAGTTGCTCAATGGTGTTATTTGTTTATGTTGATGCAGCTAATGTTTGATGCTGTTTCTATAGCTTTTTTTAACGCCGCACAGTATTAATGCAGTATTAATGGACCTTATTTGCACAAGTTATTAATTTTAAAAAAGTATAAAAATATAAATTTAATAGTTTTAGCATTATTAAATAATTTATAAAAGCAGAAAAATTGGCGTCAATACATTGCATGTCCGACGCCACCGTTTCTTTCCCCAGCATTCACACAATGGTGCTGGGAACGGGGGTATGCCGTTACCGTGTCGGACATCAAGAACAGAAACGAGCCATTTTATTACCGCGAACACTATCTTACACTAACGATTCTACAAAATGATGATGTAGGTTTTTGAGATCAATTCACATTCATATCAATTGACTTTGCTGAAATAATCTTTAGAAAATTGTCAGTTAGAGATGTTTAGTCCTCAATCATTTAATACTTTGATAATGGAAGTTGTTGTCAAAATTAAAAAAATACCATACTGCTAACATAGTTGTTAATTTTATGCTACAAATTGGTTCATAAATTGATGTGATAAATATATAACCTGATAATTTAAATTCACTTGATATTTTGTTCGAATATGCTATTAAATTGTGCACAAAAATAACGTGGATGTGGCAAGCTACAATGTTAAGGTCCTCGAGAAAATTAGAAATGGTGGAAAATGATCACTGCACTAATTTATTATCTTTTTTTGTAATAGGTACACTGTAAAAATATGGTTTAGCAATCAAATGCAGGTCCACCTGGACGTGCGTATATACTCGTGAATCATAGGTAATCTTCCTCTCAATCTTGGGTGTTTAATTGATGTTTGTAACTTTTAGTTTAAGGTTAATCCCTTTTTCTTCCTATTTTTTAAATTTAACCTAGGATTAATTGTTGAGGATCACTAGCCTAGAAGAATCCGGGATCTTGCTATCAATTCAAGCCTTAATCAGTGAGTTTACCTCACACTTCTAGCTATCAATGAATGCATGTCGCTATTTGGTAAAATTGGTTGAATTGCTCTTAATCTCTTGTGTTATTCTTATCAATTGTTATACAAGTTTCAGTTTGTTGAAACCCTCTTCATATAATCATGAATTGCATTCAATTATTGATGTTTTTATGCTTGCATGACTGCTAAATCAGTGTTCTAGGAGTCAAGGGGGTCATCGACGAAGAAACAACCGACAACGGACGAACGAAGAGCCGTCGGCATCGCCCAAGATTCAACTTAGGCGCTGCCACCGATCCACCGGTCTAACCAGACCGATGCACCGCCGTGACCTAGGTCGAGCCTCTGGTTATGCCGTGCGGCCTCCCGTTCGCGTCTGTTTGCCTGTTCGTTCATCCGTTTAGCTCCTTTTTGATGTTTGATCGATTTTGATGCTCCAATTCATATTGTTTTCAATGCAAATTTTGGAGTTTCGATAATGAATTTGTGAAATCACCTTGAGTTTATCATGCCATTGAAATACATTATGATCCGTGATATTGTACACAAGTTTGATCGCACAATTTCAACTAAAGTTTCCATAGGAATAATTTTCAATCCAAATTGTTTTCCCAAATCATTTTAAGAATGATCATATTTTCTATAAAGGATATTTGGAATATTATATATATATATAATATAATTGTTTATAATGATAATGATTTTAAAGTTGATTTGGAACATTAGTTTAAAAATTATACTTATATATATAAAACTAAAGCTTTCCAACATATATATATATATATATATTCTAGTTTACAATACAATATTTTCAAGAAGGATTCCAAAGAATGTTATTTTATAAAATTGCACGACATCGATCGAACGAGAAACCAATTTAAATGGATTAATAAAACGAGTGGTGTGGAATGCTCGCATTTATTTTTCCAATTAATTCCTAGACTTGTTCGGTTGAGCCATTTATACATACACATGGAGTTTACTAGCTTATGGTAAACGTTTAGGTAAACCCGTGTGGTATGAGATACATGGTTGTTACATATTCAGTTGCTATTTGAGAGTACATGATACTTATATCGACGAGTTTATGACTCACCCTTGAAGTTCTATAGGTCTTGCGCTTATCTTGGAGTATTTTTATAGGTCTTGTACCTATCATGGAGTTTATAGGAATTGTTCTTATCTTGGAGTTTATAGGTCTCGCACCTATCTTGGAGTTCTATAGGTTCACACCTATCTTGAAGTTGCTATGGGAATTATACCCATCTTGAAGTTTTATAGACGGTTATGTCTATCTTGGAGTTACATGCATGTAGGTGAATTTATTCACCAATCTTGGAGTTTTTGTGCCTTTCCCCCTTTTGATGTTATCTCTGGATTTCTATTGATGACTTCTAGATTATATGTTATTTGTGTTATCACCAAATAGTTTCGGGGGTTTTGCTTTTAGAATCTATCTTGGGTTTTGATACTTGGTGATTACATTATTGAAGCATTCTTGATGTTTGCCAATACTTGGCTTTGAATTTATATTTTAGATCTATTTCCTTACATCCAGTATTTCTCTTGCTTAACTCATTCAGTATAGTCTAGACTGACCGTTTATTATTTTATAATACTCGGGCCAGACCGAGATATTTCAAGTGCTTTAGTTTGATAGATCTAGAAAGGATTTCACTCTAGTTATCTAGTTATCTTTCATCCTACTTTTATCTTTTATATGTGTACATATTCGTGTAGTGTTGTATCTTATATCGAGTTTAGACTCATTTATTATACACATTTGTACCTGTGGGATGTAGTACTTGTATATTCTATGGTTCGTAATGACCACAATTTTGTAAATCAACTTTATGTACTTATTCAATTTGGTCATCCTGTATCTATATGTATTCCGCTATATATTCTATGATCTGTGATTCTGTGATTTGTATTTATCATATATTGTTCTGGATTATTATTTTAGCCACTGGAGTTTTGTTTTAAGCCTTGATCGCATACGTCGATTTCACTTGTGACAGGATATATATATATATATCATATTAATCGACGTACCGATGTTCGCTTAAAATAAAATACGTGGATGGTCGCTCCTAACCAACCCTATTCTCTGCACTAACAGACGATATTACTCTATAATATCCTTTGTTAATGTGGGTCTCGGGATGAGGCATCATAGCTTGGTATCAGAGCTGAGTTTAAAACAAAATTTGATATTACGGACACAAATCTTGATCTAGGTGAGTCTTAGAGACCGTCCATTAGGGGTTCTTGGGGGTAGATAGTAGAAATCATCCCCTTTTGAATAAGATTGTGTCTTTTGGGATTCTAAGAACGTCTCCTTTGTTTTCACTCTTTGATGTTCCTATTATCGAATCATGTGATCCCTAAACAATCTTTGATCCAATCTTATCTCTTCCGGAAGTGTGGTTGGCTAGCGGCTGAGTCATTCGTTCTAGTATTGGACAATCTAGCAAGTCCAGTTGAGACATAGTACTTTGTCTGCCCAGCAAACCATGAAGTTTGTTGTTGATCTTTTTATGATCGGAGTCGCACATCGGAAGTAGGCTGATGGTTCCGCTGGGTACATTATCTAATAAATTTGTGACTGTATGATTAGTAGATTGGATGTTTATTTGCATATGATTCTTACTGACAATTCAAATTCAATTAGGAGTTATCTCTTGATAATTAGAATTCAATTTGAATATTAATAATTGAATCTTGCGGTATCTTCGTATTGGAAATCATTGCAAGAGATATTGAATTTCTTGGATATAAAATAATCATGGACCATATCTTGTAAGTTAAAAAAAATTATTTTTTTGATTATATCATTGCCTAAGTAGGAGATACTATCCTATGAGTTTTCTATAAGATGTTTAATAGTGATGATTATAAGCTTTTTAATATATATATATATAAACTAGAGTATATATAAAAATATAAGTATTCTCCATTTTAAAAAAGGATTTGTGAGATATATATTTATAATGTTAAACTTCCCATTGGGTGCTTTAAGGATTCTGGTCGTGGACGTCTATCCAACGTACTCGATAGGAATTCCTAAACATTCAAATAAGACAACTGGACATGCACTTTTATTAAGCAAGTATTTTGAAAATCATATTTTTGGAAATATGTTAATTCAAGAAGGAATAAAAATATTTTTTAAAACTACCGTGGTTTAAAATAAAATGGTATTTGGAAATGCATACGAAGGTATGTAAATAATTATATATTAAGGTTTTTGAAATATAAATGTATTTCTATACTATAGAAAGAATAGAAATATCAATAAAGATAAATTACACGAGTAATAATTTAATAATAGGCTTAGATGCTTAATTCTAGAGATCGCCGAGAACAATGGCAAGGCGATATTGATTTTATAATCAACACCACAGCTAATGGTCAAGGCAATTTGTTATGAATGAATAGAAGGTAATATTATGTGTTGTGTATGATATTTTAAAATTGTTTTAAATTTTTCTTTGAAGATGAATTTGATATAATGCTTTAGATAGGCTATGAAAACCATTATAATCTAAGTAAAAACACATAAGTGTAAATCCTTGAATAGCCAAATCGACAAAAGCTAAACAAAGGCACGGTTCTTTTACTTAAATCAATTGAAAACAAATTCTAAATGTTAAAAAGAGGTAAACTTTTAAGTTTGGGAATAAGTTTAGGTTAAATGTTATGTGAGTTTGAGATTCCATCTCTAATGTATTTTTTTTTTGAGATCATGAGGAACCTTAAGATCATGGTATTCATTGATACTCAGTTAAGTAAACCCCACGCCGTGTGTCTACCCCGCATTTATTTAGTCGTCGCACACGGATGCATAACGTTGAAACTCCCACTGATGGTTTGGCGCTGGGATTCGAACCTGCCCGGACACAGTCCTTTGGTTCCCATCTCTCAGCTCTCAAACCAACCGAGCTACGAACGGCGGGTATCTCTAATGTATTTGACATAACAATTTATGGAAATGACTTTATGAATTAATTCATCTTTTGGATACTAATTCTAGTATTAAAATAAGTTTTTGGTAATGCTTTGTGGAACATATGTTATATACATTGACTCACTATTCAAGCTTGTTATTAGGAAGATAACTATTTAAACTTAAACAATTAAGAGTTTCAAAGTATCTTGAAGATTTTAATGATGACTTTATGAATTAATTTATCTGTTAGATATTAATTAAAATATTAAGAGAAAATTTGATACATTCCTAAGAAAAGGTTAGTAAATTGAATCTATGATATATATACACATATATTATATGTATGTATGTATATATGTATACATACATACATATACATACATATACACATACATATACATACATATATACATATATACATCTATACATACATACATACATACTTATATATATATATATTGATTCAACATGAAATTAGGTAGTGTCTAAGGTTTTAAACTTGCACCAAGAAAAGGATTTATTTTTCAAACGAAAAAAATCAGCGATTGAAAAATATTTTTGTAGGAAATTTCATAAGGTGAGAAATTGTAAATAGAAAAGCGAAGGATAAGAAATGAGACTAAATTTATATTTTTGGATTTTGACCCAATATAAGCTTTGTTGAGTATTGAGACAAGTAAATAATTAAGAGAATTGGAAATTTTATTTCTAAATTAAAATTGAGTTTGGGAAATTAAGGTAGGAGTTTGTGTAAATGAATTTATTTTTGGAAAATGAATTTTGGAGACTTGGTTATTATAATAATAATTTCTTGGGAACTAATTCTTTTATCTTTATCATAAAAGAAAATGGAAAATTTAATTAGTAAATTATTAAATAGGATAAAATATAATTGGAGCATCCTATAGATTTATATACATACTATGCAATAAAGGTGAAGTGCCTAAGTAAAAGGTAATGGTTAAACTTTAAGGGCTTTAACCACAAAAACCTCTTTTAGAAAACTTTTATGTTTCAAAAGGTAGCACTAATTGTGGGAATAACCAAAGAAATTTTTTTATATGGCTAAAATATTAGTGTAGTGTATTATAAAAAGGTAAGTAAATATTTAGCAAAGAAAAATAATTAGGATTTCTTCGATAAAGAGTCATCTTCATTTTGCAATGAAATTTGTAGTGTAAGACTATAAAGGAAATTTAGTTAAGTAACGTGGATATTTAGAATGAGTTATATAAAGTGAGCCTTTCAAATTAAAAACCAATTAAGAGTTTTATTTGATATAGAATAAGTAAGAGGTAAGTCTGAAAAGAAAATAATTTGTAATTGGGGTTCGTGTGAATTTTAAATTTTTTGAAACCCCTTTGGAAAAGAATTTCATGATGAGATAAATTTATACTATGAATCTTGGAATTTAAATGAGGAGAAATACTGGGATCAATCCACAACTCTTGAATATGAATGATTAAGCAAGTCCCTAGAACATTAAAAATGTTAAGTATTTTGAATAAAAAAATACTTTTAGTTAATTGAGATGTGAAAACTAAGTTCAAAAGTTAATCAGAAATTTACAAGTAAAGACCTCCGTTTGGGATATAACCTTTGTTTGACTGAATGAGGTTGGAATTTGTAAAATTTTAATCCTTTAAACAAGTTATAGGAGTAACCTATAGTGAGATCTAGGAATGAGAAAATTAAGAAATGTCTAGAAGTAAAAGATTATAGAAATTTTGAGAACTCAAACCAATCATTTGAATTTATCTTAAATAAGTAATAAACAAAACTGTATTTCAGTGGAAAATTAAACTGAGAGCTTCTAAGAGGTTTGAATGTAGATAAAATTTTAGAAATCTACCTCATCATGTATTTTTGACTATGGTAGAAGCTAAAAGGATCATATCTATCTTGATTGAATTTTCCCATTGTCGATAATTTCTATCCGATATCGATATGGCTCCTTTCGAGACTTTATTTGAGAGGCCATATCGACACTCTCTTATTAGCTTGAGTCTGGGAAAGAAATTGATCTTAAGTTCCGACTCTATTCGTGAATCTTTTAGTAAGATCTCGGAATTTTATGGGAGATCAGATCTTTATTCATGTTTCTTCCTTGTTGGATGACTGGTATTTCAGTCAATTTGGGATAATGGCTCTTTGATATATGGGACCCTACCCTACCATTGAGAGTAGTGGCCCTGCTACTTACTTAGCTTTCTTACCAGTCCAATTCTCTGGCATTCTGGTGTCCTTTATGTGTTTCAGCTTTGGAAATGATTTAGAAATTCTAATTCTATTCTTGAGTATAGAATCCTTGTTGTACTTGAGATCTCACAAAATCTAACTTATGAACAAAGCTCTTTTCATTTCGTTGCCTCGGAGGTTGAATGCCTTCGAGATATAGTCATTTCGCTTATCTAAATTCAATGGCCTGATGATCCTAAGAACTATTATCGTGGAACTAGAGAGTTCATCGAGCGAACGCAACATGTGTATTTTCTTGAATTCATGTGTGGTGATTCTCTTATTTTGTGTTATCCTTCATTCATAGTTTAATTTCCTTTGAGGATTCGTTCTTTGTAATTTGTTATAGACTTTTCACTTAAGGAAATTGCAGGGAAACGATTTTTGTAAGAGGGGGAGTCTGTAACAACCCTTGTCGAGATTATCTGGAATTAAAATTAAAATATGATTTAAATTTTTCTTAATTAATTTAAGATGAATTTGGGAAATTTATTAGTTATAATTTACAAATTAAAATGGCTTTCTAGGTGGAAATAAATAAATTTAGGAGAATTTATTAAATATCAAAATTTTATAATTTTACTTCTTATATTTGATAATATAAGAATAATTTTGGAAAAGATAAGAGTTTAATAAAATATATGCAAATAACTTTGTACTTTAAAATGTGATTTTTTTTCAAGATTTATTCACTTATTTATTTTAAATGGAGATTTATGATAAATATTTTCCATTTCAAATTATTACAACAAATGTGTAAATTTTATTAAATGTTAATATTGAATTTATTGTTTAAAATGAGATTTTACAATTAATAGTTTATTTTATTAAAAATAATGAGAATAACTTTTAATTTCAAAAGTTATATTTAATTTTGCAACATATCTCAATATTAATAGAAATGAGAATTTATGACATGTCGGTGTCTTATTACAATTGAGAAATCAAATTTATAAATCACAAAATCTTATTTTAAAGTGATATTGAGGGTTAAATAGCCTTGATTGTTCTGACTGGATCCACCTAAAACCTATTTGGCACATTAGGCAACATTTGAGATGAGAAAGCAAAATATACGTACACTTTCATCTCATCCTTCTCAAACTAGTAAACAAACTTCTTATTCTCCAAAACCCTACCTTTAATTTCTTCTCAAATCAAGAATGATCAAAGGCTTTGGACTAATTCATGTACAAATCAATCTCAGGTAATCTTCCTCTCAATCTTGGGTGTTTAATTGATGTTTGTTTCAACTTTTAGCTTAGGTTAATCACTTTTCTTTCCTATTTTCGTAGTTTAATCTAGGATTGATTGTTGAGGATCACTAGCCTAGGAGAACCCAAGATCTTGCTATCAATTCAAGCCTTAATCGGTGAGTTTACCTCACATTTCTAGCTATTAATGAATGCACGTCGCTATTCAGTAAAATTGGTTGAATTTGTGATTGAATTGCTCTCAATCTCTTGTGTTATTCTTATCAATTGTTATACTAGTTTTAGTTTGTTGAAACCCTTTTCATATAATCATGAATTGCATTCAATTGTTGATGTTTTTATGCTTACATGACTACTAAATTAGTACTTAAAGAGTCAAGGGGGTGATCGATGAAGAAACGAGTGACGAAGAAACGAGCGACAAAGGATAGACGAAGAGTCGCCGACATCGCTTGGGATTCAGTCCAGATGCCGCCGCCGGTCCATTGGTCTGACCAGACTGGTGCACCAATCGTGACCTGGGCTAAGCCCCAGGTTATGCCGTGCGGTCTCCCGTTCACGTCCGTTTGCTCGTTTCATCCGTTTAGCTCCTTTTTCATGTTTGATCGATTTTGATACTCCAATTCATGTTGGTTTTATTGCAAATTTTGGAGTTTTGATTATGAAATTGTAAATTTATCTTGAGTTTATTATGCTATGGAAATACCTATGGATCTATGATATTATACACAAGTTTGATCGCACAATTTCAATAAGAGTTTTCAAAGGAATAATTTTCAATCCAAATTGTTTTCGCAAATCATTTTAAGAATGAACATATTTTGTATAAAGGCTATTTGGAATATTATATATATATATATATAATATAATTATTTATAATGATAATGATTTTAAATTTGATTTGGAACATTGGTTTAAAAGTTATACTTATATGTATATAACAAAGGCTTTCGAACACACACACACAGATATATATATATATATATATGAATATGTATATTCTAGTTTATAAAAAATATTTTCAAGAAGGATTTCAAAGTAAGTTGTTTTATAAAATTGCACGACATGATCGAATGAGGAATTGATTTAAACGGATTAATAGAACGAGTGGTATGGAATGCTCATGTTTATTTTTCCGATTACTTCCTAGACTTGTTCGGTTGAGCCACTTATACACACAAGTGGAGTTTACTAGCTTATAGTAGACGTTTAGGTAAACCCATGTGGTATGGGACACACAGTTGTTACATATTTTGTTGCTATTTGAGAGTACATAACACTTATATCGACGAGTTTATGATTCACCCTTAAAGTTCTATAGGTCTTGCACCTATCTTGGAGATTTTTATATGTCTTGTACCTATCATGGAGTTTATAGGACTTGTTCCTATCTTGGAGTTTATATGTCTCGCACCGTTCTTGGAGTTCTATAGGTTCACGCCTATCTTGAAGTTACTATGGGAATTATACCCATCTTGAAGTTTTATAGGCTTTTCTGTCTATCTTGGAGTTACATGCATGTAGGTGAATTTATTCACCAATCATGGAGTTTTGGCACCTTTCCCCCTTTTTATGTGATTTCTATATTTCTATTGATGATTCTAGATTATATGTTATTCGTGTTATCATCAAATAGTTTCAGGGGTTTTTCTTTTAGAAGCTATCTTGGGTTTTGATATTTGGTGATTACATTATTGGAGTTTATTGAAGCATTCTTGATGTTTTCCAATACTTGGTTTTGAGTCAAAATATTTGAGATCTATTTCCTTACATCCATTATTTCTCTTGCTTAACTCATTCATTATAGTTGGGACTGACCCGTTTATTATTTTATAATACTCCGATCAGACCGAGATATTTCAGGTGCTCCAGTTTGATAGCTATAGAGAGGATTTCACTCCAATTAACCAGTTATCTTTCATCTTACTTTCATCTTGTATATGTGTACATATTCGTGTAGTGTTGTATCTTATATCGAGTTTAGACTCATTTATTGTACATATTTGTATCTATGTGTACTTGTATATTCTATGGTTCGTAATGACCAAAATTTTGTAAGTCGACTTTATGTACCTATTTGATTTAATCATCCCGTATCTAATTGTATTCCGCTGTATATATTCTGTGATATATGATTTTGTGATTTGTATTTATCATATATTGTTCTGGATTATTATTATAGCAAGTGTACTTTTGTTTTAAGCCTTTATCGCATACGTTGATTTCACTTGTGATAGGAAACTTATATATATATATTTATATTTATATAGCATATTAATCGATGTATCGATGCTCGCTTAAAATAAAATTCACGGATGGTCGCTCCTAACCAGCCCTATTCTCTGAGTGTGGGTCTCAGGGTGGGGCATCACATTACATGTCTCAGGAAAATTCACACTTAAGTTGCCAAGACTTTATCATTCGGCTTTTGAATGGATCTTGAAGCGATAACAGTTCAAAAGATTAATTTATCGATAAGCAAATCTTTACAATTCTTTGTGAATCTTTAATTCAATTCGACTGATGTGTTTTAATCGATAAATAGTTTTATCAGTTACATTGGTTGTGCCAATTCATTAAAGTAGATTACCATAATATTACACATGTTCTAATACTTACTAGAAAACTTTGTTTTTTTACCTAATAAGGCTTGTTATACATTCTACATCTCTTAAGAACCCTAAAAGAGATACATGAAATTTATGAATTCCTTTAGTTAATGTTAGAATACATTTATCTTACTACAACATTGAGGGTGCTCAATAAGTTATAGTCCTTTTAAATGGTAAATAACACATTAGTAATTACATCTCATATATAACTTCTTACCATACATGCATTGCTTAGAATCTTATTTACGACCTTAAGGGTGCTTAAAAAATCATGATGTACATCAGATACTCACAATCCCTCATTTCATGATTACCTAAAGATAATTTTGTAAGGCTTGAGGAAGCTTAACAAAAGTTGCAAAATGTCCTTACCAATTTAGGAACAATATAAACATCACCGCCAATAGTTTGACTTGAGGGTAATTAATAAGCACAAGTATGTATAATACCCTATTTATACTGTAAATAATAGAGAGTACCTGTATTGAATGGAAGTAGGGCTTTCCTTAAACGAGTTTTATCAACATTTACTTTGAAATAATGCTTCCTTCTCTTCTAATGGTGCCACTAGCCATAAACTACACGAATTGCTTAAGGAGATTATCTTAACACTCAAACTATATCGAGTACTCCAATAGGCACAGTCCTTAGGACTGCAACTTACAGAAAGGAATTTTACATAGGCGGGTTTCAGGCTTTCTTTAGTGCCTAATGGTGGTAAGACATATTCCAAGAGTACTTTCTCTGCTTGCTTGGTGGAACTTCACTAAATGAACTTAACTGCATTATTTAGATTCATAATCTCAAAATAATAACAACGAATATTACTATCTATTAGGAATGATAAGTATTTACAATACTCAATGACATCATTTTCCATTTTATATGTATATACAATTGTAGACATATGTATTCATTTCTTATAACTATAACAGGTTTTATTTCGATTTTAACCTTTAAAATCATATTATTTTCATTTTATATACATTATATAAGATTATCTTATTTTATTATAACAATAATAATATAATGTTAAATCTTATATTTATGTATATTTACTTTATAAATTAAAATTTTGTTAATTTTATAACTTAATCGCAACCTTTTATGGATTATTAACATGTATAGTTCATATTATAATTTAAAGTTGTTTTGATTTTTATTTATTTATAAGTTTTATAATTTTAAATTAAAAATGATTTCAAATTTATTCATTCATATCTTTTGAAAATCTAAGTTTAAAGTTAAAACAATTATATATATATATATATATATATATATCTTTTCTAAATTTGTGTTTGAATTTAAATTTATTTTATATATATTTATTTATAGATTTGATGAATTTAAGCTTAAAAACAATTTTACATTTATTCATAACGTTTATAAATTTAAACCAGTTTTAAGTTCAAATTTAATATATTACTCAAATATGCTTATTTAAATCAACCCAAGGCACAACACATTAACACATTTGGGCCTTACAATAAGGGGATATCCTACAAATATACCACTTCGACAAGCCAAGTAAGGGTCAAAAGTATGAAAGTTGTTTTGTTTATAGCAACATTCTTTAATTAGAGTAATCTCCTCTTAGTTAAAAACCTTTTCTTGAACACCATCTGTTGACGCCAAAAATGGCACTGATACCCAAATAAAATATGAAAGCACCAAATTGTAGAAATCCAAATCAAACAAGCAAAAATAACAGGAAAGTAAAAGGAGACACAAGAATTTTTATAGTGGTTCGGCCTAATCTCTAGCCTACATCCACTTCAATCTTTATTCTTAGTTATTTTCTATCTGGATTGCAACTACTTATATCAGATCTGACCACTATCTAATGGATCTTAAATTACAATGAAGTTTCTAGAGTGTCTTTGAGGTAGGAGATAGGAGTGAAGAAGAAGCAGAGTCCTAGATCTGGAGTGAAGGGAAATGATTCGAAAGAAGAAGATCTCTCTATGGTTGCAACTAGGCTTGTATTTATAGGGAAATAGAGGTACAGGGTCAGAAGCCTTCTTGCACTAAGGTCCAGGAGTTAGCTCAATGTTGTACAAGTGAACCCGGGAGCCCACGAGCCAAAAGAACAACTCGGTACCGAGTCGTTTGACTCGGCACTAACCTATTTTTATTGGTGAAAAAGCTAACTCCTTCATTTGCTTGTTTTCCTATCTGCTTCTTGAGTTGTTCCAGACTATTTTCTTCAACTTGAGTTAATTCTAGCGATCTTTCTGATAACTGCTTCTTTGCTTTCTTCTTATTGATCCTTGGAATTGCTCGCCGAAACTCTAGAAAAACCACTTGACCAAGAGTTATTGGAGTAGTAGAAGAGGTGTATGATGTTTAGAAGGAAAAAAGTGGAGAGGAAATAGGTCAGTGCCGACCTCAACAACTCGGCATCGAGTTGTGTCCTTAGCCAAATTTCCACTCAAACTTCTTGATCAACTTTCTAGTCTTTCTTAGTGTGTTTCCATGTCCGTGAATTATTTCGCCCTTATTTTGATCTTTTAAGTCCAGTTGAAATTTGCTCGGCTAAGAAGCGAGTTAATGCCATCCAATTGGACTTTTTAATAGTTTGTCCTACATGTTGGTAAATTATTCATAATGACATAATACAGATCAGATACCATTCATAATGATCCAGAATTTTGGACACCTCGTATTTAAATATCTAAATTATTTAAATATTTAAATTTGGAATTTAATGTTATTAAATTGATATAATAATCTTGTTAACTTCTTTTTAAATAATAACTAATGAAGAAAAACTAGTTTATGAAATTTGTTTACGAAAATAAATAATTAGAAGAAATATCGAACGTGACCGAAAATTGTTTTATCAATAAACGACATCAAAACGCATGAAATTATCATCCTGGGGCACTATCTCGGATTTTTACAAAACTAGTGCGACCGGGTCCCCAAAAATAAGACAATGTACGCCGACGAGTTTCGTAGCGATCCGACGTCCCGTGTGATCGTACGAGCTCAAAATATGTGTCGATTTTATTAGCGAATTAAATATAATATATATTTTATTATAAATAACCTCCTACTACTCATTCTCTCTTTGATAATTCACTTTTCCCTCTCCCTCGCTTTTACTTTTTTTTCCAGTAAACAGAATGTAGCCGCCACTTTCTCCTAATTAAATCAAGAGCCGTAGTTAATGAAAATCAGTGACGTGGGATCTGTTGAACTCATATGGAGGAGAGCTTCAAATCTATATGGGGTTTGTCATGTGCGGTGATGTTTGGGGTCATCGACATTAAGAGGTCGTCGCCTAGGGTTCAGGTTTTTGGCAATAGAGGAAGAATGACGCAAAACAGAGTGCGACGTTGAATTCGTAGTGGCAAGAGAAGTCGATTGGCATTGGTCAGAGGCACTCCGCTCCTGAAAAACAATTCGTGACATTTTGTTGCCGCAGGAAGTAAGACCAAGTCGCATTTCAGGGGGAAGGGCCAAGCTCAACATGGTAGTGTGCATCTCGGAGAGCGCGCAGCGTGGAGCCCGTAGGAATCGATGATGCGGTGATTTTTTGAGTATTGGATGAGAAATAGAAGAGACAAGGTGTGTAGTGATGGGTTGTGTGCACGTACAGGTGCACGAATTAATTTTGGGGAAGAAGGATTATGTCATGACCCGCCTTTTCGACCCTGGAATATCGACACTAATGTTAGAACCTCTCTTATGGGATTTTATTGGCAATAACTATACAATCACATACGCAACATATATTTGATCTATTTACAGGTGTATAGAAGACATCACTCTATTCGCCAATATCATGGCTCGAAGATAATCGTAATGAACGATGGATCATACTATTGAAAGTAAAGTCATATATAGATTATTTTGTACATTCTCCTTCTGTGATCATAGCACACACAAAAGCACATCGAGAAACACTAACCTAAATTTTAATAAAAACTCTCCATTTTTTTACAAACAATACAGGCTCCGTCCGGCATATAAGCTCAGATGTTTGGCAGAAATTTCGGGTTCTAAACTCTAAAAGGTCCCAAACATCTGAGACATAATGCCAGACGTTTGACACAGTTGCAAATGCAAAATTTTGAATGGCCACTTCTTTTTCAAATTAAACGTTCATGTCTTCTCCTTGATAGTTGCAACTCTTGATCAAAAGGAAGCTCTTCGAGAAGACATACTCTTTGAAGTACAACTCTTTATTATCTATTATCAAAATATTGAGTTTAAGACTTACAACTACTATTACTCTCTATTTTCTATAAGTACTTAAACTCTCTTGTGCTATTATTGATTTCATACTCTCAATCAATTACAACCAAAATCTATATTTTGGTAAACATACTTCCTACAAATCCAAGAACTTACACTCATGAACAATCAAGGGAGATTAGAGGAAGAATTATACTAGAAATCAATATCCGTGTTATTTGGAACACAAAGCTTGTCAAAGGAACACTTTTGTATAAGCTTATTCCTCCAGGCGAAGCGAGTGTTATTGGTTAGTAAAATATCGAAGGGGAGTTTCGGGACTGGACGTAGGATGGGAGGTCCGAACCAGTATAAAAACCCTAGTGTGCTTGCTTTTATTATTTACTATTATTATACTCTGCTATATTGCTTTAGTTAGTACATATATCAGTATACACTCACATATTAATACTCAAGTCATATTACACGATCCAGTGCACTTTTATTTGGTATTGGAGCAAGGTCATTTCATTTTACCGTAACACATAATTGAGTTTTTTTTAATATGGCAAGTACGTTTCAAGAAGTTTAATCAACCGCTCGTCCTCTACTATTTACCGGGAATAATTATGCTTACCGATCAACATGTATGTGAATTTTTATGAAAGCTAATTTAGTAATTTGGAAAACTACTTAAACTAGATATGAAGCACCTACCACTGACATAAGCACCTGGACTGATGTACAAAAGAACACGACAACCAATGATGCTAAGGCCATGAACGTATTATTCCGTTCACTTGATAAAAATGAATTTTCACGAGTTATGCTTTGCACAACTGCATATGATATATCGCACACTTTACAAGTTGCTCACGAAGGCACAACTAAAGTCAGACAAACAAAAATCTTTATTATGCAAAACCAATTCTCATCTTTTAAAATAGAAGCAAGTGAATCAATTATATACATGCATGTTAGATTCCAAACCATTCAACACGATCTCATGGCACTCGGGGTCAAATTCACTGATTTTGATCTAGTCACACGGATTTAAAATTCTTTGACTAGTGAATGGGAAAGAAAAGTTTTAGCCATCAAAGAGACTAACAATCTCTCAACTCAAAATTAAAGAATTAATAGGAAATTTGATGTCATATGAAGCTAAACTGTAGGCTAGAATGGAGAAAAATCAAGAAAAAAAAAGAATATTGCCTTTTGAGCAAATGATGATAATTCCGACTTAGAAGAAGATGAAATTGTATTTATCACTAAGAACTACAACAAATTTAAGAAATTAAAGAAGATGAAAATTTTTAGAATAGTGGCAATCCGAATTCATCAAATCAAACGTCAATTAAATGTTATGGATGTGACAATTTCGACCATATGAAGAAAGAGTATCCATAACTCAATAATGACAGAAAGAAAAACAACTTCTAAAAATTCAAGGAAAAGCAAAGAGCCTTTTAAGTAATTTGCGACGACTCTGACTCGTCCTCCTCATCGAATAGTGAGAGTGACTTAGAATAAGCAAATGTCTGTTTTATGGCTAGCATATATGAGGTACGTCCTGAACTAACATATAATGAAGTTTTGGAAATTGGCACAGAATTAAACGATAAGTATGGATAATCTAAGAAACTAAATAAGGATATATAGGAAAATTGAATAGAGCAGAGCTAGAAATTGGTTGATTAAAAGATGGGAAAACAATTTTAGAAGGGACATTGGAAATAACACAAAAGGAATGTAAAAGTTTGTCTTCTCAAAATGCTACTTTATTACATGATTTAGAAAATACCAAACTAGAGAATGATAAACTTGAAAAAGAGAAGCTTGAATTAAAAACAAGCTTAGATTCTACCAATGTTGAAATTTTTGATCTTAAGAATAAATTAGATAAAATTACCAATAACGTTTCAAAATTTAATAAGGTAAAAAAAAACTTAGAAAATTTGATTAAAATATCAAAACTATCAGGGAATCGAAACGGATTTGGTTTTAATAGTAAGCAGAAGCTCAAGTACTATAGTACACTATATACTAAGTTCAAGAAGCCAAAATCTAAGACTAAGATCAAAGCTTCAAACTTAAATATGGTTAAAATATGGATTCCTAAAACCCATAACAAGTTAAGTATGTAGAAACACATAGATGAATACTTGAAAAATGTTGTCTATAATGACAATTACATTTCTAAAAGTCCCAAACCCTTTTGGTTTATGGATACCTTCCCCCACTAACACATAGGACCCTAACGGAGGAAGTGGGCACCAACTAAACTCTTACTATTTTGCAGGTACCCAGAAACAAAGTTAAAAGCAAGGAAAAATGGATACTTGATAGCGAATGCTCCAAGCCTATGACAGGAAATGCACACATGTTGTCAAATATAACATATACTGATGGCGACACTGACATTTAGAGATAATTCAAAAAGATTCGTTATTGGCATTGGAGAAGTCCTCAACATTGGTATATCTACTTCTCCCATAATTACTAATGTTCTACTTTTAGAAAATCTAAAACACAATTTATTAAGTGTAAATCAATTATATGATAAAGGATTTAAAATCAACTTCGAAAAAGATAAATGTAGCATATTTGATCAAAGTAAAAATTTAATATTTGAAGGATTAAGAAATCGAAATACCTATGTTTTAAATATGAATATTAAAAACATTAGTGATTGATGCTTAATCACAAATCATAATGACCCATGGCTATGGCACAAACGCTTTTGCCATATAAATTTTAAGTATATAAATAAATTAGCAAAAAATGATTTAGTAAGAGGATTACCCAAAATCAATTATATAGTTAAAAGTTTATGTTATGCATGTCAACTTGGAAAATTAAAGAGAAGTTCATTTAAATCTCAAAAGGAAATTTCTACAAAACAACCACTCGAACTACTTCATTTAGACTTATTCGGTCCGACTCAAGTACGATCGATAAATCATAACAAGTATGTTTTTATGATTGTTGATGATTTTTCAAGATACACTTGGATGTTGTTTTTAAACACAAAAGTGACACATTCGCAATGTTCAAAATTTTCGCTAAAAGAATTAAGAATCTAATGAACTTACAAAAGTATAAGAAGTGATCTTGGTAGAGAATTGGAAAATGAAATTTTCCAAAATTTTTGCAATAAAGAAGAAATTAGTCATAATTTTTCATTTTCACAAACACCACAACAAAATGGTGTAGTAGAAAGAAAATTCGTTCATTTCAAGAATGTGCACGAACATTACTAAGTAGTAGTGGCTTACCAAAGAATTTTTGGGCTGAAGCCATTGCTACTGCATGTTATGTATTAAATCGTGTAACACTTAGAGAGTACATGCTATGAAATATTTTTCATTAAGAAATCTAAATTATCATATTTTCGTGTTTCTGGTTCTAAATGCTTTATTTTGAATACTAAAGATAATCTTCGAAAATTCGATCCAAAAGCCGATGAAGGAATTTTTGTTGGTTATTCAAATCATAGTAAAGCTTACAGAATTTTTAATAAACAAACTAACACTGTAGAAGAAAGTCTTCATGTTTCCTTTGACGAAGACTTTAAGAACAAAAAATATAATGATGATGATGAAGTTTTCGATAATAATACCTTTATATCTTAAAATAATGATAATAATAATATCATAAACAATAATATTAATGATAATCTTTTAAGATCACCACCTCGAATCTTAAAAGATCATCCGATTAATAATGTAATTGGCGACTTAAACACAAGAGTTTTGATTAGAAATCAACTAAATCAAATAAGTCATGTAGCTTTAATATCTAACTTCGAACCTAAAAATTATAAAGAGCATCAAAAGATGAATTTTAGATTTTAGCAATGCAAGAGGAACTAAATCAATTTAAACGAAATGATGTGTGGGAACTCGTACCGAGACCAAATGATCAATCCATAATAGGAACAAAATGAGTTTTCAAAAATAAAACAGATGAAAATGGAAACATATTTTGTAATAAAGCAATGCTCAAGGATCCATCAAGACGAAGGAATTGATTATGAAGAAACATTTGCCCCTGTAGCACGTCTTGATGCTATAAGAACATTACTCGCTTTTGCATGTCATCGTAATTTCAAATAGATGTTTAAAGTGCATTTTTAAATGGTTTTATAAAAGAAAATGTTTAGGTTGAACAACCACCTTTATTTGTTCATGAAAAATACTCGGATTATGTTTTCAAACTTAAAAAGCATTATACGGATTAAAACAAGCACCTTGTGCTTGGTATGAGAGACTAAACACACATTTTATAAATTTGGATTTTTAAATTGGTGTAATTGATACAGCATGATTCATAAAAAGAGAAAATGACGATATACTAATTGTACAAATCTATGTTGATGATATCATTTTTGGCTCCACTAACGAGAAATTATGTAATGATTTTTCAAACATAATGAAAAAGGAGTTCGAGATGCCTCATATAGGTGAATTAAATTTTTTCTTAGGTCTACAAATAAAACAATTAGAAAATGAATTTTTTTAAATCAAGAAAAATATTATAGAGAATTGTTAAAATGTTTTGGAATGGATAATATATCCTATAAACCAGCTCCAATGAGTATGAGCTTACATTTGGATAAAGATGAAAATGGAAAAGATTTTGATCAAAAATTATACCCAAGTATGATAAGATCTCTATATACTTAACAGCTAGTAGACCAGATATAATGATGAGTGTTTGTTTATGTGCAAGATTTCAAGCACAACCTAAGGAATCACATCATCGCGCAGTTAAGAGAATCTTGTGATATTTAACTAACACCAAAGGTTACAGTCTTTTCTACCCGAATGGAAGCTCTTTCAAACTCGTGTCATATAGTGATGCTAATTTCGGTGGTCGCAAAACAGAAAGAAAAAGTACAAGTGACACATGTCATTTTATTTGTCAATCTCTAGTTTCCTGGTTTAGTATAAAGCAAAATTGTGTTTCCCTATCGACATGTGAAGCTGACTATATCTCAACTGCCTTAGCTTGTGCACAACTAATCTATATGCAACAAACACGTCAAGATTTTGGAAAAACTATAACTAAACCTCCTATATATTGTGATAATACGAGTTCTATAATTTTGTCTACAAATCTAATTAATCATTCTCGATAAACATATTGTTATTCATCACCATTTTTTAAAAGAACGTTGAAAAAGGTATCATCTCTCTATTAACATAGAAAATCAGATTGCTGACATTTTCACTAAACCACTCTATGAATCATCATTTCTAAAACTAAGATGGAATCTTGGTATATGTTCACTTGATGAATTAATTTCATAAATATTAATTGATATATATCATAAATATTAACTCTAGTTTTATCAATAGTTGAACTAGTTCCTACCACAAAAACATTATACTAAATTTAGCAAAATTTGAAGTATGAATAGATTAGCTATTTTCAGTAAAACTTTTAAACTACCATAACTAAAATTGTTAAAAATTCTATGGTTAAATCAATGTTGGCCTTAAATTATTTACAACAGATAAATAATATGCTATATTTATACACTTAGCCAATTTTTTAAGAAAAATACATAGAAATATTTTTTATATAACAATAGAAGATCTAAAAATGTCTTACGACCACTACTCCGCTTACTCAACAATTGATTTTAGCTCACCCTCATCTAAGAGTACATACGTATCACCAACAAAAATCACTCCTCCTTGGAATAAATCATCCTCACTAAATATTATAGCATCTCCTACATATCACACCGGCTACTCCCCAAAGGGAAAGAAAGTCAAACGAGCAATTAATCTTGAATCATCGTCTATTAATACTAAAGTTGATGAAAATTTTCACTATCAACAAGAAATGATGGGAGTTCAAAGAGAAATGTATTACAAGCAACGGAGACAAGGAAGTCATCTTAACTTTCTCAAACGATGTATTCTGGCAATCAAGGATTGCTTACATAAAAAATCTCCTCGTTTAATCGAGACTCCTGTAAAACTCACAATGTTACTCTTAGAAACTTATGGGAGGTAGGGCTATCAAACCAAGATTGCACACACTCCAGTTCATCTAAATTGGTCTCCACTTAAGCCCTCAAATGAGCAAACTAAAATTAACACAAATTCTTGGTATCGAACTGAGCACAAGAACTCAGAATCATTGGAGGAGATATAAATTTTTACATACATACTCTATCATATATATATATGACTACATATATAATTAAATATGTAAAATACATGTGTATTTATTTGATAATAATAATAAATATCATTTATCATGTTTTTAAATAAATGTACGAATTACAAATTCAACATATACACTTTAAATTAAAAATATAGAAATAAACAGGGCTTAAATGTCTAAGACAAAACGTCAGATGTCTGGCAAAATACTCGGGAAAATTATCTAAATACTCCCAGACTTCTAGTGCCTAGCCTCAGACGTCTGAGACAATTTTCGGCCTATTCATTCCTTCAGCACTACATGTTTTTTCACCCATCTCTTCACTTTTACACAAATCGTTTCAGTTATAAAAAACACTAGCTTCCTCAAAACCTCTAATTCTTCAACAATGGCACCCAAATCCGAAACCCCATTCAAAAAGAGATCAAAGAATGGACAATCTTCGTCCTCTAAATCCATTACTATCACCGATTCAGACATCCAACAATGGTTTTGCAATAGTCCAAACGCTATGAAAAGATTTGAAGACATGAAAATTAAGAAACTTCATGCCGGTCCTTTCTATCAGCTATCTAGATTTGAAGAATATCGTCTTCAAGAACTCGCAATAGCCTCCGGATGCTGTATGCTAATCAATTTTGATAAGAATGAGGTAAATATTGATCAATTAGCCATCTTTCTCTTCTATGCTAACCTATATAGTGATGATATTTGGACACCTGAAAATGAGAAAGATTGGATATGGACTAGTGTGTATGGAAAAGTTCTGAAAATTAGTGTAAACATGATAGGTTGATTACTTGATTGTTCCTCTACCGGAATTAATTTAGAGGATATTGCGGATTATAGGAATTTACAATGCGGTGAAATTACACATTAAATATGGGAGGATAGAATGCCCCAGTGGAAATTTGTACATCTTCATCCACATGCTGGATTATTGAATATACTGATCATTAACACAATAATACCTCGCTTAGGAAGCCATGAACAAATTTATAACAATGATCATAAGGCCATATATGCTATGTTTGGTAGAAGTCAGGTCAATTGGGCAAAATTTATTTATGATGAAATAAAAAATTTCTAGGTTCATTATCGATAAACTATTATCTATGTACCATACATTATAAGGCTCTTGAAAGCTCTCGGTGTGCCTGTCTATATATCTCATTTTGAAGAGATTCCAGTTAAAGACGGCGGTATAAGATTTTTTCATCTCATGCATCTCCCTGAAACACCACATCTTCACATTTTTCTTACTCAATGGATTGTCCAACAACAATAAAAAAAAGAACAACAACTACATCTGGTGCCTCCACAACAAGCTCAAGTTCCTCTTCCACAATCGTTTGCTTCTTCTCACCGTGATATATGATATCATTCAAAATCGAAGATTTTTGAAGCTCACATTGAAACTAATCCAAATGAGTTTATACGGGACTTAACACTTCAAAATCAACGAACAAGAACGATGAATCAAAGGAAATTAGAACGGAAGATAGTTGGCTTGGAAAAATCTTTTTCAACACCATGACCAAGATGGAGAAGACTATGGAAAAAATTATATCTACTTTATTCAAGGTTATGAGAAAAGTTCGTAGTAGATCCTCTTCTAGATTGTCATAATCTCCTTCTCCTACACCACCTTCATCACATACTCCCGCCCCTCATCCTCATGTATCCTCTCATAGTGCTAGAACTTCCTATCAATATAGAGGCAAACCGTTGTGCAGGAACATCTGGAAGAAGAATAAGAAGAGGAATATTATTCTGATCCACCACCAACTCACCAGATGCACTATGCATCATTTTAGGGCCTATCTATAAATGAAGATGAGGAATATAGTACTCCAACAAATCAATGGCCTGGAGATTATCAGTCGGATCCTTCTGCCTACTATGAGCATTACGAGAACTATAACGTCTTCTCTTCTTACAACTACCAAGGATATTAGTAATTTTTTTATTCATTATCATGTTCATGTTCTAATCTTGTTTTTCCTAAGACTCATATTCTGTTTTGTTAGTTTGTTTTCTATTATATTTGTAAAACTGTTGTCGTGAACTATTGTTTCCGTCAATATGATCTATGACATTTGTTTTCTCTTTGTGTTATTTCTGTGCATAAACCATTTACATTATTTTTTCGATAATGAAAAAGGGGTGAGATTACTTGTGTGTTCATGTGCATATAGACAGAGGATAAATATCATTACAAAAGACTGTATAGTTGTCATCATAAAAAGGGGGAGAATGTTAAAACCTCTCTTTTGGGATTTTAATGACAACAACTATACAATCACATATGCAACATATGTTCCATCTATTTACAGGTATATAGAGGACATCACTCTGCTCACCAATATCATGGCTCAAAGACAATCGTAATGAACAATGGATCATACTATTGAAAGTAAGGCCATATATTTGTATAATAGTCATAGATTATTTTGTACAATCTTCTTGAGTGATCATAACACACACAAAAGCACATCGAAAAACATTTACCTAAATTTTAATAAAAACTCTCTGGATTTTACAAACAATACAGGCTCAGACGTCTGGCATATAAGCTCAGACATCTGGTAGAAATTTCTGGTTCTAAACTCTGAAAGGTCTCAGACGTTTGGGACATAACGCCAGACGTCTGACGTTGTTGCAACTACAAAATTTTGAACGACCGCTTCTTTTTCAAATTAAACATTCATGTCTTCTCTTTGATAGTTGCAACTCTTGATCAAAAGGAAGCTCTTCGAGAAGACATACTCTTTGAAGTATAACACTTTATTATCTATAAATATATGAAAAGATTGAGTTTGAGACTTACAGCTACTATTACTCTCTTTTTTCTTTAAGTACTTAAACTCTCTTGTACTATTATTGATTTCATACCCTCAATCAATTACAACCAAAATCTATATTTTGGTAAACTTACTTCCCACAAATCCAAGAACTTACACTCACGAACAATCCAGGGAGATTATAGGAAGAATTGTACTAGAAGTCAATATTTGTGTTATTTGGAACACAAAGCTTGTCAAAGAAACACTTTTGTATAAACCTATTCCTCCATACTAAGTGAGGGTTATTGGTTAGTAAAATACCGAAGCAGAGCTTTGGGACTAGACGTAGGATGGGAGGTTCGAACCAGTATAAAAACTCTGGTGTGTTCGCTTTTATTCTTCACTATTATTATACTCTTCTATATTGCATTAGTTAGTACATATATCAGTATACACTCACATATTAATAAACAAGCTATATTATACAATCCACTACACTTTCAACTAATACATCTACGGTATTCACGTGCCGAACACCTAAGTGCCGAAAAGACGAATTGTTAGGGTAAAATAATAAATAAATAAATAGAGCAAGAAAGAAGAGAACTCAATATCAGAATCTCACAACGGAACGATAATATATAATATCAAAAGAACAGTACAAAGGGTTACTCCGATATAGAAATTTCAGAGTTACAAAATTTAAGTACTATCATCAGCCTAGATAGTTATAACTATCTATCCTCAAAAATGATGATATGTACAATATAGTAATACAACAGAAATAAGAATATTACATTAGGTGAAACATCCAGCTTGTCTTCTTGAGCTCCAGTGAACATCAATGAAAATCTGCCTTTCTCAAACTATTCAAAAGAGTAAACAAGGAATTTAGGGAAAACAAAAACCAAGCATCAGACGTAAGTATGGTATGAGAAGCTTAAGAAATATGTGTACAAAATATAACTGTACTTTTGAGACCTCATGAAATGCCATAATGGTTATCCCCTCAAAAGAACCACTCATCTAATAAGCACATAAGGTGATATATTAGATAATGTCTATGATGAAGAATATAAATATATAACATAGCCAAAATGGTTACATTGATTATTTTCAACAACATATTAAAGGGTACAATCGAAACCGATAAGGAACGTTCACATAATGGATTTTCCATGGAGATCCCTTGGGTCAAGCCGAAATCCAATCTCCATGCACAAGGATCATATGTTACCTTCCGAGCACCGTATATCACTAGATGAAATATACCATATGGAAAACACAAGTGGCCCATCATCCGAACATAAACGTGAACAACGTGAACCAAATATCATCAACTCCCTCCAGCCAACAATCGATAAGCATCTCTAGATATGGAGTTGATAACATCTTGACGCGGGTTAGCCAAACCCCAGGTTGTGCAGCTTACTCTGTCTTTAGCCATTTTCGACGTCGAGGTCACATTCGACATCTTTCAAATGAGTCTTCATCACTCAACAAAACACGAATCCCCAAATGGATTCCCTCATCTCGAACTGATCTTGAAACCACACATGGATTCCAGCATCACGAATAGATCCTTTTCTAAGAGATAGAACATGTATCTCAATCTTGAAGTGGTTTTCGATAAGTAAAATACTTATCGATCCCGGTCTCTTCAAGAATGAATCAATGAATTTGGTCATTCAATAATAATGAGAGCAATTGCATATGGAAACCAAGTCTCGTATACTTATCATGTTTTCAATATTTTCATCTCACATTATCCCTCGCTCAAGAGTGAAGCTAGTAGGTTAGAGCTCTATTGCTCATATCCCTACTTTAACATCTTCTTAACTCCCATAGATAGACAAGCCTACTTCGTCGGCTTTTAATGCTAAGTATATGACTAAATGTTTTCCATAAACGATTAATCATACAAAACATGATCAAGCCATACAAAACACGATTAAGTCACATAAGCGACTTCTATCCCCAATTTTTTAATTAATCTTTTATTAATTAAAACCTCCTTTATTAATAGAAATTCTTTTATCTAATAAAAATTAATTTATCAATTTCTACTATTCATTTGTACTCTTTTTAATACTTCAAAAAGTATTCATATACTTATCTCAAATGGTATAAGTATATTCATAAATCATTAACAAGATTTCTTACTTTAAACCTTTACTTTTTCCATCTTTTTTCCAAAAGATTCCTTACTTATAATTTCCTTAGAAATATCCAATTTAAGGATCTAAGTAATTTCACAAATCTATTCAAAAAGGTTTAAGACTAATGTTACTTAAACATTGTCAATACAAACCCAAAACCAATTCACTTATGCATATCTTTAAAACATTCTTTTAAAGATCTATTTACATTCATAAGTATAATAAAAAAGGATTAAAGACGAATGATATTAACACATTGCCATAGCAAACTCAAAACCATTTCATACATGTTACTATCTTTAAAACGTTCTTTTAAATATCTAAATTAATATTTGATTAAGTTCGACATATGACTAATCGACTATCCGGTTAAAAATGATCGCCTATAGAAATCATGATTTGTATACTTAACTTGTTTTCGACATTCCAACTTAACTATCCCTCATCCAAGAGTGAATCCAGGTAAGTTAGAGTACTAGTTGCATATCAATCATTGCCTAGTCAGTTCATTCTTGAATCTCCCAATTAGATAAATCCACCTCGTTGGATTTTTATGTTTGGTATAGTATTAATGACTTTCATAAACAAGTAACAAACAACATGATTAACATGTTTTCAACATTCTAAACTTAAATATTCCTCGGTCAAGAGGAAAGACGGTTGATTAGAGCTCTATTGCTCATATCCCTACTCGACATCAATCTTAACTCTCATAAATAGATAAGCCTACTTCGTCCGCTTTTAGCGTTAAGCAAAGTCAATTACCTTTTCAAACAAACAAGTAAAAGATGAGATTAACACGCTTTCGACATTCCAACTTAACTATTCCTCAGTCAAGAGGGAAGCCGGCAGGTTAGAGCTCCATTGCTCATATCCCCACTCGACATCAATCTTAACTCTCACAAATAGAGAGGTCTATCTCGTCTGCTTTTAGTGTTAAGTTTGGTCAATTGCCTTTTCTAAAACTTACACACACACACACACTGGTAAATAGGTTTTTAATATCTATGTAAAATATTGCTTGAAAATAACTAATTTATAATTTAAAGAAAAACATGTTTTAAATTATAAAACATTTTCACTTTGAAAAAACATATATAATTATTAAAAATATATTTAAACTTCAAATCAACTTTAAAATACTTCAAAATAGGTTAGAAAACATCTCTAAAAATATTAATGAAAAATACCAAATTTAAACATCATTCATTTTTAAACACTTAAAACCATAAGCAACTTACTATAGCATTTATACATGTTGTTAAAAATCCTTGTAAAAGAATAATATTGAAAAACACAATCTTTGCGACAGTTTTTTAACCACTTTATTAAATGATTTAAGACTTGAAATTTTTATAGTGAGTACTAACCTTAGGGTAATTAAAAACCATGAAAAGAAACTCTTAGTAATATCTTTTAATTTATTTACAAAAATTCCTGAAAACAGGCTATATTTATAAAGTATATTTATAACCACATTTTTACTTCAACTTTCACAACTTTGGTTCATAATTTCTATAAATTTCCAAACCATCTCTTTACTCTGAAATGCACTAAAATATGTATAGAGTACAACCAAATCAAATTATCTCAAGTTAAGATCATAAATATTTCATTTACATAAGTTATAGTTAAGGGATAGCAAAGTGCACTAATAGCGACTATTCTCGCTTCAAACACTTTCAAACATACTTCAATTCAACACACAATCCAAACAACCATTTAAACATCAAGTCAAGGCTATGCCACATGTTCAAGAGGGTAATAGAAGTGATGCCATATAATATAAATTTGTCATTTGCTATCAAAAGCAAGAAAGGTCCAAAGTTTATAACTTTACTTAGTTAATGTCACTTTAACTTTATATTTCAACCACAACATATATACACAATACATACAAACAAGATAGTGAGATAACTCACTTAGATCCAAACCAAACACATTCTCAAGCACAATCAAATTCAAAAACACTTCCTACCATCACCAAAATCCTAAAGATCCAACCTTTAGCACTTTCAAACTAAAGAAACACCTCCCCTCCTCTTCCCTTACTCACGGCCTCACTTGGAACCCCTTCTTCCTCTTATCTTTTTCCACTTTTGATTTTATATTCATGCTTCCCATGATGTTTTAGGCCTATAGCCAAAGTTTAGTGAAGTTTGGACTTGATTTGAGTTAATTAAATAAAGTTAGTGAAGACCAAAGTGGATTAGTGCTAATCCACTTCCACCATTTTCAAGTTTTTATTACATTTCAAGCTTCTGTGATTTACTCTTACCTTAAGGGTGTATTTATAGGTTTGTGAAAGAGGTCATTACCACCTGATACCTTCTATGAAAGGTCACAAAGGAGTCTCCTTCTCACATGCTACACCTTTAAATCTTTACTTAACACTTAAGTACTTCCATAAAAGCTCATTTTCGAAATATCTTTGATGAAATCACCCATGACATCATCAAAAAAATTTATTTCAATAAATAGTAAAAAGTTTTTATTTCATTTTATTGATTTCCTAAACAAATAAGAAGATGTAAAAAAATCTGAATAACTTCTTACTGTTAAAAAGCTGTTTATCGATAAAACGATTTTTGGTCATGTTATTGATATTTCTTCAAAGTATTTATTCTTGTAAACATTTTTCTAAAACAATTTCACCATCATTTCTTATGATTTAAATGGGGGTTAACATGGTTATTAAATCAAGTTAATAACTTTTAATCCAAGATTCAAATAATTAAATAATTCAGATATTCAAATACAAAGTGTCTGAAATTATGGGTCATTACATTCTCTTCCACGTAGAATTTTTTGTCATCAAAATTCCAACATGAGCAATGAAAGTAACAATCACATAGCAATATTCAACAGTACCCAAAACATTAGCAAACTTTGCTTTTGGATTGTCCTGGTTCAAAAACCCTCTTATCGCACAAGGATGATAAACAATCTACTAAGCGTATCTTATGCTCAACAGCCTCAGGTTATTACTTAGTCGATTATTCATGCTTTCCCATAACAAATCAAAGAGTCATCACCTAAACTCTCCATAAGCCAACAAAACCTAGTATGCAAATACACTAAAACCCGTTACATGGACCATCCATGTGTAATATCAATTCCGATCACTCTCTCGAATTTATAATTTCACTTCCAAATTAGTATAGATCACTTGACCTCTCTAGTGTAGACTCTAATATGGTTCCTTGATTAGAAAACTTCATTCTCCTTACATGGCCATATATTATGATAGAAAACTTTGGAATCATATCAAGAATCCATATCAAGTTTTCACCGTCAAGAATCTAGTGAAAAATCCTTGTTCAGACCGGTGTAAATCACCTCAAAATCATATACTCGAATTCTGGATCAAGAACAGTCATGTGAATAAAACGATCTACTTACAGCTTACATACTTATCCTATTAGTTTCTTAACTATTATCTTTTATATCACATTCATTTATCCAAATAATATGTCATTTATTACTAAAATCATTTATGAAATATTTCATAAAAACATTAATCTTTAAGTTTATCAACATTTCTAACTTAAGTTCATACTCGTATAATATTCTATGACATCCTAAGTGTATATACAAAACATTAAATTAAATTTACTTAACAAGGATGTTCAACAAATTTAAAACTTGTTTAACTACTACCTTCTCAATCCAAGTGTTATATAAACTCAAATTTTATATTTTCACTCAAAAACATTTTGCTTCTAGTTGCATAACGATTTAGAAGTTTCCCACTATCCAAAATCGTCAAAAAATCCGTTTCATTCTAATAATTGAAAACTACCCAACAAAATATTATATCATGATATACATACCATACAATCCTAATGCGTAGGTTACATTTGTCCATATATAAATTAACAAATTTCAATAATTTATTAAACATACTTTACCCAAAAAAGGGAAAACCTTAAAAGGTTTCATCATTTATTCTGGGCTATGCCATTACCACTCGAGCATCCTACATAGCATACATACAAAACTTTTCCAGACAAAAAGTTCATATCGAATTTCTTTCCAAAGAAAAACTTTAGAACTAAACGTCGGGTTATATTTCAAATCACTTTGAAAAATGAATACACACACATATATTTTCTATAACAAATCATACTTTCAGAATCAAATTAGAATCTATTTTACTAAAGCAACCCTGTAGCATCCCCTACTTAAAAACCTGAAAATGCATGCTGATAGCGCTGAAGTCATCACCAGAATTATTTTTCAAGGGACAAAAGTGAGTTCAGTACATACAATTCTTGCCTTTCGGACTTAACCAAATTCGTTTCAGAATAGTATTAAATACTTTGTAAATATACTAAGTACCATAATCTCAATTTCATAAATCAAGTTTCCAAATATATATTCCAAATAATACTATTATTTTTTTCCAAAATCTTGAAAAACATTTTGAAAGATACTGGGGTTTAATTTATCAAAATATCAGTTTAAATCCTCTTTGTTTATAAACCATGTTTTATAAACCATACTTATATAAAATCTTTTCACAAATGTTTATTTCCAACATACCTTATCTTTCCTTAGATTAAAATAAATATCCTTTACCGAATTCAACTTTTAACCCAACATTATTACCAAATGCTTTATAGTCAAATTGTGAAACTAAAATCACAAGGTGTTCGTTTCAATGTATCTACAATTACTGTCTACCCAACACATGCAGTAAAAAAGATAAAACTGCCCATAAACTTGTCAAGTAATATTAAGATTATAACACTACAAATGATAATAATAATGCTTATAAATTGGTCGAGCATGTCAGATCATTCTACAATATATAGTAATGCTCATAAGCTGGCCGAGCAAGGCTAAACTAATTAATAAGGGGTAACGAATGGACATCATTAATCCTTAATTGAACTACACTTTCAACAATTCATACTTATATAAGTTATTTTATATAAGATCTTTTATTTTCACAGTTGTAAGTAATTTTGAGGTATACGTTTATAATAGTTACAAATGCGCTCTCACATGTATAATACACTCAACTCATTCTAGGGTGTCGCTTACCCTTTCTCTAAATGAGTCATACCCAACCAAAGCCAAGGTTCTCGCTTAACCTTTAGCTCTGATACCAGCTGTAACAACCCGCCTTTTCGACCCTCAAATGTCGACACTAATACATCCACGATATTCATGTACCCACTCAAGTGCCGAAAAAACAATTTGTTAGGGTAAAATAAAAAGAAATAGAGTAAGAAAAAAAAGAACACAATATCAGAATCTTACAACGGAATGATAATATATAATATCAAAAGAATAGTACAAAAGGTTACTTCGATTCAGAAATTCCGGAGTTACAAAACCTAAGCACTATCATTAGCATGGACAGTTATAACTAAATGTCCTCATAAATGCTGATGTTTACAATATAGCAAGGTAGCGGAAATAAGAATACTACTGTAGGTGAAATATCTAGCTCTTCTTCTCGAGCTCCGATGAACATTAAAGAAAATCTGCCTTTCTCAAACTACTCGAAAGAGTACGTGAGGAATTTGGGGAAAACAAAAACCAAGCGTCAGACATAAGTCTGGTATGAGAAACTCAAGAAATATGTGTACAATATATAACAGTATTTTTAGGACCCCATGGAATGCCATAACGGTTATCCTCTTAAAAGAACCACTCATCTAATAAGTACATAAGGGGATATATTAGATAATGTCTTGGATGAAGAATATAAATATATAACATAGCCATAATGGTTACATTAACTCCATTTAATAGCATATTAGAGGGTACAATTGAAATCGATAAGGAATGTTTGCATAATGGATTTTCCATGCAGATCCCTTCGGTTAAGCCGAAATCCAATCTCCATGCACAAGGATTAGAAGCACATTCCAAGCACCGTATATCTCTAGATAAATATACCATAAGGAAAACATAAGCAGGTCATCGCCCAAACATGAACATGAACAACATGAACCAAATATTATCTACTCCCAACGGCCAACAATCGATAAGCGTCTCTAGATATGGAGTTGATAACACCGTTACTCAGGTCTGCTAAACCGCAGGTTGTGCAGCCTACTCTATCTTCCGATGTTGAGGTCACGTTCGACATCTTTCACACGAATCTTCATCACTCGAACAAAACAGAAATCCCCAAATGGATTCCCTCATCTCGAATAAATCTTGACACCACACATGGATTCCAGCATCTCGACCACTTCCAAGAGATAGAACACGTATCTCAGTCTTGCAGTGGTTTTCGATAAGTAAAACAATTACCGATCCCGGTCTCTTCAAGACTGAATTGATGAATTTGGTCATTCAATAATAATGAGAACGATCGCGTATAGAAACCAAGTCTCGTATACTTATCACATTTCTGATATTTTAATCTCACACTATCTCTCGGTCAAGAGTGAAGCCGGTAGGTTAGAGCTCTATTGCTCACATCCCTACTCGAACATAAGTTTTAGCTCCTACAGATATAGAAGCCTACTTCGTCGGTTTTTTGTGCTAAGTATATGACTAAATATTTTCCGCAAACGAGTAAACACACAAAGCACGATCAAGTCATACAAAGCACGATTAAGTCACATAAATGACTTCTAATGCCCTTTTTATTTTAATTAAACTTTTATTAATTAAAACCTCTTTTATTTGATAAAAGAAGTCTTTTATTAGAAAAACTTATTTTATCTAATAAAACTTCATTTATCAATTTCTACTATTCATTTGTACTCTTTTAATACTTTAAAAAGTATTCATATACTTATCTCAAATGGTATAAGTATATTCACAAATCATTACAAGATTTCTTACTTTAGACCTTTGCTTTTTCTATTTTCCCCAAAAAATTCCTTACTTATAATGTCCTTCAAAATATCCAATTTAAGGATCTACATAATTTCATAAATCCATTCAAAAAGGTTTAAGACTAATATTACTTAAACATTGTCACAACAAACCTAAAACCATTTCATTTATGCTTATCTTTAAAAAATTCTTTTAAAGATCTATTTTCATTCATAAGTATAACCAAAAAGGGTTAAAGATGAATGTTATTAACACATTGTCACAACAAACCAAAACCATTCCATACTTGTTACTATCTTTAAAACATTCTTTTAAAGTTCTATGTTAATATTTGGATAAGTTCGATAGTCGACTAATCGACTATCCAGTTAAAAATGATCGCTTATAGAAATCACGGTTCGTACACTTAACTCACTTCCGATGTTCCAACTTAACTATTTCTCATCCAAGAGTGAATCCAGGTAAGTTAGAGCACTGGTTGCATATCAAAGCCTTGCCTAAATACTTCATTCTTGTATCTCACAAATAGACAAATCTACCTCGTCGGCTCTTAGTGTTAAATATATTATTAATGACTTTCATAAATGAGTAATAAATAACATGATTAACACGTTTCCAACATTCCCGACTTAAATATCCTCGGTCAAGAGGGAAGTGGGTAGGTTAGAGCTATATTGCTTATATCCCTACTCGATATCAATCTTAACTCTCACAAATAAATATGTCTACTTCGTTGGCTTTTAGCATTAAACAAAGTTAATTACCTTTTCAAACAAATATGTATACAACAAGATTAACAAGTTTTTGACATTCTAACTTAACTATTCCTCGGTTAAGAGCGAAGCCGGTATGTTAGATCTCTATTGCTCATATCCTTACTTGATATCAATTTTAACTCTCACAAATAGAGAAGTCTACCTCGTCGACTTTTAGTGTTAAACCTAGTCAATTACCTTTTTAAAAACTTATATATATGTAAAAATACTAGGAAATAGGTTTTAAATACCTATGTAAAATATTGCTTGAAAATAACTTATTTTAAATTTTATGAAAAACATGTTTTATATTATAAAAACTCTTTAATTTGAAAATACAGATATAATTGTTAAAAGTATATTTAAACTTCAAACCAACTTCAAAATAGGTTAAAAAATTCTCTAAAATGATTAGAGAAAAATACCAAATTTAAATATTATTTTTAAACACTTAAAACCATAAGCAACTTATTACAGCTTTTATAAATGCCGTTAAAAGTCCTTGTTAAAGAACGTAATTGAAAAGCACAATCTTTGCGACTAGTTTTAATAACTTTAACAAATGATTTAAGATTTAAAATTTTTATAGCAAGTACTACCCTTAGGGTACTTAAAAACCTTGGAAAGAAAATCCTAATAATATCTTCCAATTTACTTATATAAATTCCCGAAAACAGGCTATGTTTATAGTGTATTTATAACGACATTATTGCTTCAACTTTCACCACTTTGGTTCATAATTTAAACAATTTTCCAAACCACCTCTTTATTATCGAAGACACCAAAATATGTGTAGAGAATAACCAAATCAAATTATCCCAAGTTGAGATCATAAATATTCCATTTACACAAGTTAAAGTTAAGGGATATCGAAGTAAACTTATAACAACTATTTTCGCTTCAAACACTTTCAAACATAATTCAATTCAACACACAATCAGAACCATTTAAACATCAAGTCAAGGCCACACCACATGTTTAAGATGGTAATCGAAGTGATGTTATACAATACAAAGTTGTCATTTTCTTTCAAAAGCAAAAGGGGTCCAAAGTTTATAACTTTACTTAGTTAATGCCACTTTAACTTTATATTTCAAGTACACAACATATATACACAATATATACAAACAAGATAGTGAGATAACTCACTTAGATCTATGCTAAACACATGCTCAAGCAGAACCAAATTCAAGAACACTTCATACCATCACCAAAATCCTAAAGATCCAACCTTTAGCACTTTCAAACCAAGGCAACACCTCCCCTCCTCTTCCATTGCTCACGGCATCACTTGGAACCCCCTCTTCCTCTTATCTTTTTCCACTTTTGACTTGATATTCATGCTTCCCATGACGTTTTAGGAATATAGCCAAAGTTTGGTGAAGTTTGGACTTGATTTGTGTTGATTAGAGAAAGTTAGTGAAGAACAAAGTGGATCAGCGATAATCCACTTCCACCATTTTCAAGTTTTCTTTTTACATTTTAAGATTTTATGATTTACTCTTACCTTAAGGATGTATTTATAAGTTTGTGAAAAAGTTCATTACCATCTTCTACCTGCTATGAAAGGTCACAAAGGAGCCTTCCTCTCACATGCTACCTTTACATCTTTAATTCACACTTAAGTACTTCCATAAAAGCTTATTTTCAAAATATCTTTGATGACATCATCAAAAAAATTATTTCCATAAATGGTAAAATGTTTTGATTTCATTTTATTGATTTTCTAAACAAATAAGCGCATGTAAAAAAATTCTGAACAACTTCTTATGGCTAAAAAACAGTTTATCGATAAAACGATTTTTGATCATATTATCGATATTTCTTCATAGTATTTATTCTTGTAAACATTTTTCTAAAATAAATTTACCATCATTTATTATGATCTAAAAGGGGGTTAACAAGGTTATTAAATAAATTTAATAACATTTAATCCAAGATTTAAATAACTAAATAATTCAGATATTTAAATACGAAGTGTTCGAAATTCCGAGTCGTTATAGATTATTTAGGATTTAGGTAATTAATTTGTTAATTAGTATATTAATGAAATTATGTAACTCAAATTCTTATAAAATCCATATTTCTTCTATACGGGGTCCAGTAGAGACGCTGTCTTCTGTTGCACTCATAGTGAGATTATCTATGTCTTGGTTTGGCTTAGGCTTGGGTGAGCTAACTCAGCATTTAATTTGTATATATTATGTGTATATTTGTTGCGAAAATATGAATTAAAATAGATAACAATATAAGTTATTACTTTTGGTCTCCTCATTGCTTTGGAAAGTAGGTGACAACATTATATGTAGTATAATCTCTCTTATAACCCTTTAAAACATGTAATGTGGCAAAGACTTATTGTTTACATGTTTGATAATTTTATATGTGTAACGACCCATAATTCCGTACATTTTAAGTTGACAATAAACCACACATGTCCAACTTAATTTGAATGAAAAGGTGGATAGTTACAGGGAGAAGAAAATAAAGATAGAAATAGAGTGCAAAACATAATCTCACATGAATGGAATAACATATATTATTTCAATATATAATCTTTACAGCGGAAAATTTTAAATACATTTATCAGAGTTTAACTTAACATCAACATGGACAGTTATAAATCTCTATCCTTACAAATGCGGAATAAAATGGTACATAAATGTGGTTGAAATTTATACTGATCTTTTAGAAGAATCTTCTAGCTTCATGCTTCGAGCTCTTTTAAAATGCTCCAAACTAAACTTGACTACTAGGCTGCCCAGAAAAATAGGGCACTCAGAGTTTAATGGAAAGAAAATAAACTCCGGGTCAGCCATGGAACTGGTGTGAGAAACTCAAAATACGATTATTTGAAAACAACGGGTATCTCATAAGACCACGCCGCACATAAACACATAACGAGTTTTTACATTATGATAACCAAATCATTCTACGTAAAATCCAGTGATATAATTTTTAATGACATTCTTTGAAAACCTTTCAAATAAAGATACTCAAATAGCCGAAATCATTACATTGGTTAAATTTGACGGCATAATAGGTTTACAACTAAGTCCAAAGGCACTTATTAGAGGATGGATTTTTAATGAATAGCGAGGTAAGGGACTACCTCCCATACAGTACATTTCTAGAGGAATGTACCGAGGATCAACATCTTCGAAACCATTGCGAATTAAGACCGGCCTACCCACAGACCCGTATGGTGGCAGATAGAACCGAATATGATATCACCCCGACCATTCCCGACCTCTCCGAGACATCTCATATCATACACTAGAAATTTAAACCCGATGTTATAGCGGGTAGAAATAAATAAATCTAGAAAGGTAATATCATACCCTAATGGTTGCGATCCACTTAGCTTTTAAGCAACCCCTGTTTCATAATTCCCCAGGTGTGAGGCTCGAGGTAACATTTACCTTTCTTAAAACATTTTTTACTTAAAATGCCACATTGCCATTTCCAACGACAAACGATTGATTTCAACAAAAGTACAACCTCTGAGCTCATACGTCTCAGAGAAGGGTGTTAAGCATAAGCGGGTTACCTCCTACACCACTAAAAAGATGTACATTTGTAGAGATCAATGCATTGTTGTTGGGTGAATTTCCACCACCGGACCAACCCTAGCCGAACCAAAGTCTACAGGCTGCCTAACCAACACCTACCGAACCAAACATCTCCACGTCAATACCGAACCAGCATCACCGGTTCAACCACCGAATGAAGCATTACCGAACCACCACACTCCTACCACCGGATCAAGGTACACCGATCCACTCGTCTTCTTCCACCGGACCAAGATGCCAGACCAACTCAATACCGAACCAACAAGATGCCGGACCAACTCAATACCGAACCAACTTAATGCCGGACCAACTCAATGATGAACCAACTCCATGCCAGACCAACCATCACCGGACCAAATGCTATCGAACCGAGACGTGCCAGGCCAGATCACATCAGCCCAGGCCCACCAGCGGCTATATACATCCAAGACCCCTACCCCCAGCCTCACTCTATAAATAGAGGGGCAGGGGTACAACAATGGGGACAAGTTTGAGAGCTCAAGCACGGAGAGAACTTTCAAACAACTTTCTTTTACTTGTATCAAAGCTTTGTACTTGTAATCTAAACAAGAGAAGAGAAATAACATATAAAGTGGACGTAGGCACATTCTGGCTGAACCACTATAAATCTGCGTGTCTTTTTACAGTTTAGCCCCTGCTTTTCATATATTTGCATAAATCACCCAAATCACTAAGAACAACATAAGATCTACTAAATCATACGACTTTGAGGTGTTTGTCCATTTTTTGTGCAAACATTTTTGGTGCTTTCACTGAGAAGCTAGAAGCTCGAAACTTCAGCTTCATCCACTTAACATTTTTCCTAACAGCGTCGTTCGCCACTTGGAAAACATGCCTCCCAAACAGAGAAAAGATGTTACAAAGGAAAGAACATCGCATCCAGCAGTCTTCTAGATCCAGCTGTCACGAATCAAGTAAATCGTTCTCCTCCAGCACCAATACCAAATGAAGGACAGGCTAATCCGACCACTTTTGCCACAGAACAGCCCGCAGCAATTACTAGGGCAGATTTAGACAGGGTTGTGGTTGAAGTAACTAACCGCTTCACGTCCCAGCAGGAAGCCTTGGTGGACCATCTCATGTCACGCTTAAGGGATGTTGAAGAGTCCAACCGCAACAATGAATCATGGGGTGAGTCCCAGTCTGGAGGATCTCAGAGACAACAAAGGTCTTCCTTCTTCGAAGGAGCTAATGGCAGAAGTAGCCATGGTAGGAGCCGAGATCGAGAACAACCCGAAGTTAGGCCTGAGGAAACGTTTGGTACCGAACCCAACGGGGGAGGTACCAGACGAAGGTCAACTGTAGCTGAGCCTGTCATACTGCCTAACCACGGAAACGCCAGTGAACGGGGCCGAGCTAGAGTCCAGCCCGAAGTTGGACCCGAGGAAGTGCTTAGATCAGAACCCAGCAGGGGAAGATCAAGGCAAGGGCCAACTGTAGCTGACCCTAGCATGCTCCCAGAAGATCAAAGGCAGCCACTGGAAAATATGAGGAGTGATAGACGATACCATCCCTACAGGTCATCTGGACGGAGTCAATCCCACAGAACAGAACCAAACTCATTTCTATATACTCCAAATTCTGATGAAAGGATGGCATGCTTATTCAGAGAGTGCGTCCAACGAGAGCAAAGAGATCGAGGGATAGGCGCTAGGGTAACCAGCCCTTTCTCTCGCAATATCGAAATTGCTATCACCCCCCGAGAATGGAAGATGCCAACAATGGAACCTTACAAAGGAACCTCCGACCCCGTTGTACACTTACAGAGGTACACACAACATATGCTCATGAGTGGAGCGACAGAGGGAGTACTGTGCAAATGCTTTCCGCTCTTCTTAGCAGATCTCGCTACCTCCTGGTTTTGTCATCTACCCTAGGGATCCATCAGCTCGTGGGAAATGTTGAAAGAAAAGTTTATCAGTCAGTTCCGCATTCATGTGGAACAACCTAAGGACGCTTATTCCTTATCCAGCGTCAAACAGAAACCTGGAGAGAAACTGCAGCAATACCTAACCCGATTCAATGCCGCAGCAGCCGGAGTCCAAGATGCTGATGAGAAGCTTATCCTAATGGCCCTCTGTAGTGGTGTGCATCCGGACACTAAATTTGCTAGAAGGTTGACAAAAGAAAAACCAGCTACTTTACCCGATTTCTTCCATGAAGCCGGGAAATATATGAGGCTTGAGGATGCTGCCGTTGAGGGGCAGTCAGGACAGCAAAATAAGGCAACTCATAGCAACGCCCCTGCTGTGGCAAGGGACGTTCGAAGAAATGATTCCAGAGACAATGCTGGGGGCAAGAAGGGAGAAAAGCACCTATCGGCCAGGACCGAGATTCGACACTTACACTCTTTTGAACGAGACCGTCGAAAATATCTTCCTTGCCACCCAAGGCGAAGTTAGATACAAACGCCCACCATACAAGAAGGAATCAGATAACGCGCAGAAGTCTGGAAAGTTCTGTCGCTTCCACGAATCTCATGAGCATGATACCAATGAATGCCATCATCTCCGGGACTTGATTGAGGAACACATTAGAAGGAAGAAACTGGAACGCTATGTAAAAGGTCAGGACAGGACTCCAGCTCCTGCCAATGAGAACCCAAGGCTACCCTCACCGAAGATCGGCGGAAGAAACCGCAACACTAGCGGCTCTAGTTAAGAGAAGATAGTGGTCCATACCATCTCGGGAGGACCGCACATCGCAGACAGAAGCTGGAAAGAGATGGAAATATATGGAAAGTCACTTAGAGACAATAAAAACTGTGTCAATTCGGTTATAGAAGAGCGCCACCCGAAGCAGAAAGAAAGTGATGACATCACATTCGGTAAGCGTGACCTAGAAGGAAGGCAATACCCTCACATGGATCCCATGGTTATCTCTGCCCGGCTCGGCCCCGCCGAAGTTTACCGAATCCTAGTAGACACTGGAAGCTCAGTAAACATCCTGTTCAAACATGCATTCGACAAAATGAAGCTATCAATGAAGGATGTATCTCCCTGCGATAAACCACTACACGGTTTCACTGGGGATGCAAAGATGCCCCTCGGGCAACTGGACCTCTTTGTTGAGATTGGAAGCCATCCCCGCTCCGTTGTACGGAAACAGACGTTTGTGCTAATAGAAAACCATTCGGCCTACAACGCATTCTTAGGAAGGCCAGCCTTGTCTGACTTCCAAATTGTCCTAGCCCCATGGTGCCTAAAGATGAAATTTCCAATGGACAATGGAATAGGGGAAGTAGAAGGAGACCAGGATGTTGCTCGAGACTGCTATGTGACTGAACTTCGCAACAACCACAGGAAGGATAAAGGGAAGGGTGTAGAGGTTGCCCTCTGCACGAAAAGTCTAGAAGCGTAGCAACTAAAGAAAGCCCCTCCTCTTCGATATACCAGCGACCCTTTCAATGAATTAGACCCTAGGGACAAAGAGGAGGAGGCCACCGCCGAGCCTGTAGAGGCTATGGAGTTTGTATCTGTAGACAAGCACGACTCAAGTAGACTGTTGAAAATTGGGTCCCAATTAAAAGTAGAGTTGAAGGAGCAACTCATTGACTTTCTCCGCCACAACTTGGATGTATTCGCATGGTCACACGCTGATATGACCGGAATCTCCCCCGACGTAGCATGCCACGTACTAAACATTGATCCTACCAAAGCGCCCGTAAAACAAAGAAAGAGAAGTATGGGAGCAGAGCGATCGGCAGCCCTTGATGAAGAAGTAAAGAATCTACTCGCCAATGACTTCATACAAGAAGCCATCTACCTGGAATGGATCGCTAACCCGGTACTGGTGAAGAAGGCTAATGGGAAGTGGCAAACATGCATTGACTTCTCCAACCTAAACGACGCCTGCCCAAAGGATTGCTTCCCACTTCCCCGAATCGACCAACTTGTAGACAGCACAGCCGGGCACGAGCTCTTATCTTTGATGGACGCATACTCAGGGTATAACCAAATTCCTATGCATGCTCCCGACCAAGACCACACTAGTTTCATCACTGACCGGGGTTTATACTGCTATAAGGTAATGCCTTTCGGACTTAAAAATGCAGGAGCCACCTACCAGCGCCTCGTCAACAAGATGTTTGCAGGGCTAATAGGGCAAACTATGGAAGTATACGTGGATGACATGCTGGTAAAGTCAAGGAAAGCCGACGATCGCGTAAGCCACCTAGGCAAGATGTTTCAAGTACTTCGCCAGTATGGAATGAAGTTGAATCCTCTAAAATGCTCCTTCGGAGTGTCATCAGGAAAGTTCTTAGGATTCATCGTCCATGCCAGAGGGATTGAAGCAAACCCAGAACAAGTCCGAGCACTAAGGGATATCAAGATACCTTCCAATCGAAAGGAAATGCAAAGCCTGAATGGAAAAGTGGCCGCCCTAAGCCGATTCATCTCCAAAGCAACGGACAAGTGTGTCCCCTTTTTCGAAGCTCTAAAGAAAGACAAAGGAAAGTTCGAATGGACCGACGAATGCTTGACCGCTTTCCTTAACTTAATCGAACACCTCCAAAAACCACCGGTACTCTCGACTCCAAGCGAAGGTGAAGAATTATACCTATACCTTGCTGTGTCATCTCACGCCCTAAGCGCTGCCTTGGTAAGGGAAGACAACCGCACACAGCGGCCAGTTTACTTCGTTAGTAAGAGGTTTACAGGGGCAGAAGTCAGATATCCTAAACTTGAGAAGCTAGCATACTGTTTACTAATCACATCATAGAAACTGCGTCACTACTTCCAGTCCCATTCCATCAAAGTTCTGACCGATCAACCACTGAGGCAGGTACTCCATCGTCCCGACACTTCTGGGCGACTACTTAAATGGTGCATTGAACTAAGTCAGTATGATATCACCTATCACCCTCGCACCGCCATCAAGGGACAAGCCACGGATGATTTCATTGCAGAATTCACTACCAACGAAGATAAGGAGCGATTGGAAATAGCAGAAGATATCAAGTGGAACCTCTTTGTGGATGGTGCATCAAACGAACAAGGCTCGGGGGCAGGTGTGGTAATAATCACTCCCAGGGGAAATAAGCTGCACTATGCTATAAGGTTGGAGTTCGCTGCCACCAACAACGATGCAGAATATGAAGTAGTGATAGCTGGATTAGAACTTGCCATAGAAATCGGAGCCAATTCTTTGTGTCTTCATAGCGATTCTCAACTTATTGTTAATCAAATACTGGGAGAATTCCAAGCTCGAGAAGAACGACTCATAGCATATTTAAAGAAGACCAAGTTACTTCTCAGCCGATTGGACCACTACTTAGTCAAACACATCCCTCGGGAAGAGAACTAAGAGGCCGACGAATTGGCAAAGCAAGCAAGTGTGAGAGACATCGCCATCTTCGGAGCAGTAACCATCTCAAAGCAACTGGCCCCAAGTTTTGAGCAAGGGAATCTGATAGCCGCAACCGAAGAAGCAACTTGGATGACTCCCATCCGAAACTACCTACAAAGCGGCACGCTACCCAACGGGCGTAACGAAGTCAAGAAAATCTTGGGGAAAGCATCCCGCTACACAATACAAGAAGACATCCTCTATCGGCGCGGATTCTCTAACCCGTTATTAAGGTGTGTCGCTGGGAGGGAAGCCAAGGAAATCTTATTCAACATTCATCAGGGAAGCTGTGGAGATCACACCGGAGGGCAGACATTAGCGAAAAAGATACTCCGATATGGATATTTCTGGCCCACCTTAAGCAAGGACGCCTTAGATTTCGTTAAAAAATGCGACAGATGCCAGAAGTTTGCTAAGATTCCGCGGCTACCAACAACTGAGATTACTCAAATGACCAGCCCTTATCCCTTCGCAATATGGGGAATTGACTTAATCGGCGAGCTACCAATGGGCCGAGGTGGGGCCAAATATGCTATAGTGGCAGTCGACTATTTCACCAAATGGGTGGAAGCGGAACCTCTGAATAAAGTATCTTCAACAAAAGTTATTAACTTCTTGATCAAAAATGTTCTGTGCAGGTATGGAGTCCCACTCAAAATCATATCAGACAATGGGCTTTAGTTTGACAGCGAGGAATTCGCCAACTGGTGCCAAGAGCACGGAATTCACAAAAGCTTCTCGTCCGTGGCGTATCCCCAAGCAAACGGACAAGTCGAAGCCGTCAACAAAATTCTGAAAACTCTAATAAAAAAAACTCGAAAAATCAAAGGGCGCTTGGGTGGATGAACTCCATACGGCACTGTGGGCCTATCGCACATCTTTCAGAACATCAACAGGGCATACTCCTTTCTCTTTGGCATACGGATCGGAGGCTATGCTCCCAGTTGAAACCATCGTGCCTTCCCACCGTAGGATCCACTATAACCCCGAAGAGAACGAAGAACTCCTTCACATGTCTTTGGATCTAGTTGAGGAGAGAAGAAATGATGCAATCCTTAAAGCAGCAGCCCACAAGCAAAAAGTGGCAGCACAATACAACTCCAAAGTAAAGCATCGTACCTTACAAGAAGGGGATCTTGTCCTCAAGCGAATCTTCCCTCGCCCCGGAGCACTAGACCCAATCTGGGATGGACCATATGTAATTCATAAAGATCTCCACAATGGAGCTTATATTTTGTCAACAGTGGACGGAGAGGTGTTCCAGAGGGCATGGAACATCCAACACCTCCGTCGATACTTTTCTTAACTTGTACTGCCCATATAAAGTGAATTAACAAAGAGAATCAGTGGACGTAGGCCTTTTCGTGCCGAACCACTTTAAAAAACCTTGTCTCTATTGTAACTTGTTCCTTTATATCTTGGCTGCTTGTTAACTTTATCCTTTTCTGTTGAACAAAATCCTATGTGTATAGCATTTCCACTCAATGCACTCCACGGCGCAACTTCACCTGGACAAGACCTAACAGGTACTATGCGAATCTATGCCCTCGCCAATGAGACACTTTTGCTCCAGAATCCCTCTGCTGCGGGTTAACTCATTGCTCACGACGGCCCTTAAAGCCAACTGTAATGAGCCGATTATAAGCCACCAAGAAGGCCGATTATAGCCGAGGCAGCTCATTACGGCGTTCGGCTCGTCGGCAACTGTGAACCGACTATAATCCCCAACATAAGGTGTGGCCAGCCAGGGGCAGTTCACGGTTGACGATCGACACCCACGCTAGCCGGCCATAGTAAGTCAAATAATACCCACGATTATGGGCCATAATGGCCCGGGTAGTTACTGTGCGCGATCTCGGCTCCGATGTGTCTTAAGTGCGGCTGTGGTAAAAAAGAATTAACTCCCCGCGGAAGCGTAAGATGGGTGACAAACGTCTCCAAGACCCACAGCTAGGGAAAGTGACTACAAAGCCCGTTTGCCACGAACTTAAGCACATCGACGGCCTTCCGTGATTGGAAGTTTTACTTTTTCACATATTTCAATTTTACTTAAGAAACTCTTCTCCTATCCTTTGTAACAATCCCTGAAGTACATGACACAGAACAGGAGACACTCACTAATAGAAGCAGATACTCACAACAAGATACTGGACTGCATCCCTTACTCGGTCACATAGGATATTCAAAGCTGCCATCTACAGGCAAAATATAAAGGGCGGTATTTCCTTCTTTCATATGTAAACACATGACTATAATTTATTCACACCTCACACTAACATTGCAAATCATGAAATTATGTTTTAAACAAGAACCTAACATCAAACACAATTTGATTACAAGAATATGCATAGCTATATTTCTCATACAACATGTCAAAATAGCAAAAAACATTCAAAAGACGACAAAATCAGCTTAAGTTAAAGAATTACATGTCAAGAATAGAGCTATTTATTACAAGTAGCAAAAATTACAACCTAAGAGTTACTCTACTGTTTTAAGACTAACATATACAACCATGTCAAGTCCATAAAAAAGAATTTTCCAGGTCTAATCAAGAAGCCGGCTGCGTCGCAGTCTTATCCTTGTCCTGTTGCCCACCTGTCCGGTCAGAAAAAGGATTCGTTAGTGATAAGCAACCAAGTTAATGGAAAGACTAGAGAGGAAGACTTACCTGCATCTGCTCCTTGATCAGCTTGATCATCATCCTCCGCTTGCACACCTGTCTCATCAGCTGCAAGCAACCGCATGCCCTCCTTCACCGCCACCTTCTCCTCTTTGGTAAATTGGGCGGTAACAGCATCCATCCTAAAGGCCACGCCACCCTCCTTATCTGCCTCAGCCTGGGCCTCCTCTAGAGCCCTGAGATAGATCCTAGCCATAACCCGAGGGTAATCATCCATCCAGGACAAGTTACCCTGCCTCCAAGTACGAAAGTACATTTCCTGGAGCATCCCCTCCATCAGCTCCTCGTTCTCTTCAAACTCCCTCGCCCGGGCCTCGGAATCCGACAACCTTACGACGGCGGCATCTCTCTCCAATCGGTATCTCGAGCAGTCAGCCTGAAGGGATTTCCGCATTGCCTCCATCTCCTCCCTCAACTTGGCTTGAGCAAGCTCTACAGCCTCAAGCTTCCCAGACAACTCCTCTATCTGCTCAAGATCCGCTTTCCGAACCTTGTCCACCGTGGCAATGGCCATATCGATCCGTTCCTTGCAAGTAGCCTCCATTTTCCGCAGTTCGGCCCGGCTGGCCTCTTCCATAGTTTTCTTTAGACGTCCGGAGGCGGCCTCGTGCTGAGAGATCTGGATGGCCTGATCAGCGAGTTGCTTGGCCTGGTCGGAAACCACTAACCGCAGTCTTATGTTGGCACTCCCAATCTCCTCCCCGGCCTTGACCAGTCGGGCATGATGCCCCATCAACTTCCTGGTCTCCTCAGAAACCCGGCCGATATTTTCTTTAGCTTCGTTCCCCATAGAGACAACCCGAGTAGTGAGCAAATCAAGGTCCAAAGATTTGGCCTCGTCAAGCACCTTTACCATAGGGTTGCGAGGAAGAAGGTGCTCACCGGTAACCTCATCGAATGAAATATCATGAGAACTTGGATCCAGATCAGGATGACCCGCAAATGGATTACGAGCCAAGCCAGGACGATCAACCTGAGTAACGGTAGGGTTTTCAGATGGGTGCGGAGAGGGTGTGAATTCAGTATCCTCCTCCGTAATATCATGAAGAGGCTGAAATGGGGGATGAGGACCAGGTGAAGGCTTGGATAGGGAGCGACTCCTCTTTCTCTTTTGAATATCCTCTCCAATAACCCCGAGAAGAGTACGGTACCCGACTACATCCCCGGAACGGTGGGTCGGAGGCTTCGGCTTGGCGGAAGCTTTGGAGAGCTTGTATTGTTCAAGCCTGTGCCGAAGATCTGAGGTCTTGACCATTTTACCTACTCCTGATATAAAAACCAAGTGTTACCAACATGTATTGGGCCATCACTCAAGAATAAAAAAGTAAAGTGAAGTTCACCTTGAACCGCCGAAGTTGTTTCTATAGAGGCACTCCCGGAAGACAGATCGACGCCGGTCCCAACGTTATCGGCTTTCTGGGGCTTCTCCGTCCCCTCCAAACCCTCGAAGGCTTGGCGGAAAGCGTCATCCGTCCACTCTTGCATCTCGCCTACTTGCCCGAAAGACAAAGCCCCAACACCGTCGCCACCTCCAACACCTTCTCCTCCATCTTTGCCTTGCCCCTCCTCCACGTCTCCCTCCTCCGGGATATCTGGACATGAGCTGGGAGAGGGACCGTCAGACTTTTTGAGCTTCTTTCCCCCGGCAACCGGGTGTTTCGAAAAGGGCCTCCTTTTACTGCTCTTCAACTCGGCCCCTTCTTTAGCTTGGGCAGCCTTCTCTTCAGCCGTGTCCCTCTGCTTGACCATGGACTGATGTGGAAGGATCAAGTTGTACTCCAAGAGTGTAGCGTTCCTGATCAGGTAGGCAGCCGACCTATCTCTCCCTGTAATAGGTTCTATTTCTGCTGCCGTCTGAACCAGGTGGTCATTCTCCACGACCGCAAAACTACCTATCGCTAGCAAAAATAAAAACACATGAGAAAGAGTATTGCAACCAGAACTGGAATTAAAGATAAAGCTTTGACTTACATCCGGAGGTGAAGCGCCGAATAGAAACAGAGTCATCCCTGACAAAGAACCATTCCTTCTTGAACATGCTGTACTTGGAGTATAAATCCAGGACCGGCTTAAAGGTTACGGCCGATTCCAAGATGATGTAGGGAGACCCTTTCTTGTAGCCTCTTAGGTTGTACAAATCCCGGATCTCCCGGTTGGAAGGAGGACGCCCATATCTCCTCTGGAAGATGACGAAGAGACTCACCAGAATGGCATAAGAGTTGGGCTGAAGCTGGAATGGAGCTACCTTTAGATATGTGAGAAAGCTGATTACCCAGGCGTTTAGAGGCGGGATGGCACCACACATGCAATGGTATCTGCTGTAGGCAAAATATCCTTCGGGAGGATCTTACGGCATCACTCCCGCATCCGGTAATAACATGCGTGCTCGGTCGATCCCGAAGGAGCGAGATATAACGTCGAGTTGCTCGCCCTTAAGTAAGCTAGGAAAGCAATCGGGAGGCGAATTAAGAAGTTCCTGAGGACCGTATCCATCCACTAATGATCTTGGGGTGGGCCCGTGACGGACAGGTCCTGGCTGAGCTGGGGGCACGGCGGAAGGCTCTTCTCTGTCATGAGATCTCTTTTTTTCTGATCGGGTTTCTACTCTTTGAGACATTTATCTACAAACACAAAAAAGCACGTTGTTAGAACGAAGAATGCAGAAGTATGAAACAAGCAAGTGCGAACAGTCTGGGGTTTTCGTTTGTGATTTAAAAAGCCCGAGAGGCCTGGTAGTTCATTCGGCATTCCCGATACTACAGTTCATTTGGCATTCCCGATACTACAGTTCATTCGGCATCCCCAATATCGCAGTTCATTCGGCATTCCCAATACTACAGTTCATTCGGCATCCCCAATATCACGGTTCGTTCGGCATTCCCAATATCAAAACTCATTCTGCACTCAAGTACCTATGGAGCAGATTCATTCGGTAATTCAAAGTATAAGAGCCATTCGGTAACTACCTGATTCGGTAGTCCAGGATGATCCGACAATGACTTTGGTTCGGCAAACGAGAATTTCGATTTGGCTGACTTCAAACGGTAAGGAATGGTGGAGACATAAGGCCCATACTTATAGGGGGAGGTTGATTGACCGGACCAGCCGGTTCGGTTCTCAGGCCGAATGAGATCAACAAACTGAAACAAAGCACAACATATGTTAAACATATGCCCTGCTTTGGGGGGCAAATGTTGGGTGAATTTCCACCACCGGACCAACCCTAGCCGAACCAAAGTCTACAGGCTGCCTAACCAACACCTACCGAACCAAACATCTCCACGTCAATACCGAACCAGCATCACCGGTTCAACCACCGAATGAAGCATTACCGAACCACCACACTCCTACCACCGGATCAAGGTACACCGATCCACTCGTCTTCTTCCACCGAACCAAGATGCCGGACCAACTCAATACCAAACCAACAAGATGCCGGACCAACTCAATACCGAACCAACTTGATGCCGGACCAACTCAATGATGAACCAACTCCATGCCAGACCAACCATCGCCGGACCAAATGCTACCGAACCGAGACGTGCCAGGCCAGATCACATCAGTCCAGGCCCACCAGCGGCTATATACATCCAAGACCCCTACCCCCAGCCTCACTCTATAAATAGAGGGGCAGGGGTACAATAATGAGGACAAGTTTGAGAGCTCAAGCACGGAGAGAACTTTCAAACAACTTTCTTTTACTTGTATCAAAGCTTTGTACTTGTAATCTAAACAAGAGAAGAGAAATAACATATAAAGTGGACGTAGGCACATTCTGGCTGAACCACTATAAATCTGCGTGTCTTTTTACAGTTTAGCCCCTGCTTTTCATATATTTGCATAAATCACCCAAATCACTAAGAACAACATAAGATCTACTAAATCATATGACTTTGAGGTGTTTGTCCATTTTTTTGTGCAAACAATTGTGTTCTTAGAAATGCAATGTTAGACGTTCATCCATACAAGTTGTCTAGGAATAGGACAAACTGGAGGCACTCTCGTACCACATCCTGTCGGGAATTACTCCTAGGATTAGTAGTGAGTAGTCCTTGCATACGAAGATCCCAGAACGAAGGGACCACTGTTATTTATTTATCTCGGGAGCTACACTGAAATTATCAACAAGCAAGTCCTTCCGTTATGAAGATCCTCGCCTTCAACTTCATTGTATTTAACATGTCGTCACTTTTGAACTCGTAAATTGGTGCGAAGTGGTTTTCAGGTAAGAATTACCCAAATCCGACTCCGGTTCCATTAAACCAATCATCGATAAAAAAGTTGTTAAGTAAATAGGTGCTTTATCATTTAACGACCCAGAAATTTTGAACATTTGAAATAGAATATTTAACTGAATTTAAATATTTGAATGTTGATTTAACTTGAATTTCAAATGTATCTATTTATTTGGCAATTTAAATAATTGAATTTAATAATTGAAAAATTGAATAAATTGCTGAATTGCTAATTTCGGACCTGTTAAAAATATTTTAAAGGCTTCGAAAATTCATATAGACAATACTGAAGATAATAGAAGCTTCAGAATCGAATTTGGAAATGATTTGTTCGGTTTAGAAATTTATCGTTTAAATTGAATTTGAAGATAGCGTTCTGAGGCACAGTCTCGGAATACGACGAAACCAGTTCCATTGGATCCGTAATATTGTATTATTATCGGACAATTTTCATAATGTTTGGAGTGATCGTTTGGCCGTACGATAAGCAAACGCGCTGAAATTAAATCGAAAATTTAATATTATAACTGGTTCAAAAAGCTATCTTCTCCATACGATCGAAATTGGACTCGAAAACATTTCCATTGCGTTCGGAATAGGCGTATAACATTACAAAACGCCTAGCGGCACGACTCAATAGGAAGTCAAAATTTTTGGTTGACTTTATCGAACGGTTTGAATTTAAATTTAAATTAATATATATTTTCTTTTGTTGACTAATCAAGTTATTCACATCAGCTGAAATTTTATTCACATCAAACCTTTATCACTTCAGCTTTTATTTTTTTTCAAAGCACTACAGCCTGAAATTTTTGTATGCCTATTCCCCATTTTCCTAACATCACGTTCTCTCCTCCCCTTCATTTTAAAACAACCCTACCGAGATTGCCAAAAACTTCAGTAAAATAAAAATTTAAAACAATGGCCGCGTACTCATCCCCTCTCTTATTCTCCAATTCGAAAAATAAAAATAAAAACGAGAAACCCATTCATTCAAAAGAAAATAAACCTGTACATTTCTCGTTCAAATCACTCGATTTCATTTCAAATTGATTCGAAATCCCTCATTCAAAAACAATCGAAAAAAAGGAGAACGACTAAAATCGATCGTAGATTTCATGGCGACAGCGTGAGCTAGCGATTGGGCGGAGTGAGTTAGCTCAAGGCTGGGGTTTCGCGATTCTTACACGGCGAGGCGACAAGTCGGAGCTGGCATACGCGTTCGAACGCGTGGACTTAGGGATGGCTGACGTCGGCAGCTCCAAGCAGCAGTTAGGGCAAGCGTGAGTAGGAGGCTCTCGCGATGGTGATCGGCTTGAACTCGAACACTGGAAAGGGTCGAGATGTCAGTCGATCAGACGGGGGGAGAGGAATCAACGATTATCATCTTCTTTTTAAGTGAGGTATTCGAATTTCGTTCTCGAATTTGATTTCAATTCCGTAAATTCGTGTGTGTGTTTGAAACTTACAGTAACGAATACTTTCTGTTTACAATAGATTGAAAGAAAATATTTGTAAAATTTAAAATAGAAAATTATTTTATAGTTAAGTATATTTACAGTAAGAAGAAATTTTGTTTTTAAAATCTGAAATTATTTTGTATGTACACATATATAGTCCAATAAAGAAATAAATATACATTTACATATTTTCAAATTGCTAATTTATCTTTAAATTTATGGTTTGGTAATTAATTAATTTATTAAACTATTTAATTATTTTAAGCGGAAATAAATTTTTTAAAAGGGATTTAGCTTTAAATTTAAATTTTAGTTAAATCAATCTATTAAAAAGGAAGTGGTTTAGGTTAAATTTAATAAATGATAATTGATTGTTCAATTTATTCGAATACTAATAAATCATATAAACGTTTATACAAGGTTTATAAATCAAGAAATCAAGCCGAGAATGGAAATCGATTGTAAAACAAAGGTGAAGGTGAGATTTTCTCACTCAAATGGAAGTTGAATTTGCAGTTATTGATTGATTGCTGTTTGGATGTGATATTAGATATAGTAGGATATATCTATATATATAGCAATATATATATATATATTGGCATATGTATATATTGCAGTTGTGATTTCCCGCATTATATAGCGGATGAGACCCTATTGCGCCGCATAATAGCAGATGATATTTTTATAAATCCCATATACCGCGATATTCCACCTCGAAGTGGAATTGGTATTGTGCTAACATCTGTGGATGCAGGGAAACAGGTTGGAGGGATCCAACTGGATTCCTCAAATTGTTTGAATATTATTTCATATGTGAATGATGTGATTTATTGATATTCTGTGGATGATTTATTGATAATTGAAATTGTTAAAGGCTAAAATTTAGCCGAATGTATTTTTGGTATCGTTGGATACCAGAAATGAATATAAATTGGATTTTTTGAAATTAAAGTGGAAAACTTTAAGTGAATTTATTTTTAAGAATTGAATTTATTTGAAAGAAGGAATTTTAAAGTATTAAAATTTATTTTCGAAATCTTACCGAATAAATTCCAAAATATGGGAAAAGATATTAATAAATGAGTTTTGAAAAATATTGTTTAAAAGTTGAAGAATTCATTTAAAAATGGAATTTTGAATAATTTGGAAAGAACAAAGGAATTTATTTAAAAGTGATAAACTTTTAGAAATCAATTTGCAATTGATTTGGTATTTGAAAATGAACCTTTGAAAAATCAATATGGAAATTTATTTGGAGTTGAAAATAAATTTAGAAATCAAATTTGTAATTAATTTGGTGATGGAAAATAAATCATTGGAAAATTTGTTTGAAATTGATTTAGTGTTTGTAAAATAAATCTGAGAATCGATTTGCAAATGATTTTTCATTTGGAGATAAATTCAGAAATAAATCGCAATGTTTTGTTCTATTGGAATAAAACTTAGAAATCAATTTGTAATCGATTTGATATTGAAATAAAATTAGAAATCAATTTGGAATTTGATTTTGGGGTTAAATGTGAATATTTGGAAATGTAAATTCAAAATGGGATTTATGAAAGGAAAGGAAATTTGTTTTAAAAATAAACGTTGATTTATTTTTAAAGTGTGAAAGTAAATTTACAGATTTGGAACGTAAATTTAAAATAAATCGATAAGGATTTATTAAATTGGTTTAAATGGACCATTTTGAAATGAAAGTGTATTTTCCTTGAAAAACCGAGTATATTCCAAAGTAGCTTTTAAAAATATAAATTAAAGGTTCTTAAGTTGGTTTTTAAAAGAAGTATTTGGAAATATATTCCATGTAAGGAAATTGATTTGAAATTTAATTTCAAAAGTTGAATGGTGAAAAATGATTTGAAACCTGTTTTCAAAGTGATGAAGTGTGGAAATAAATTTACAAATTTGAGATGTAAATTTGAAATAAATCGATAAGGATTTATATAATTGGTTTAAATGAATGTGATTTGAAATTGTTTTCAAATGGTTGAAGTGTTAAACCGTATCTCGCGAAGAGATTTGAAATTTAATAATTTGGGAAAAATTATCTAAATTGGTTGATTGTTGTGAATATTATCGATAGTTAAATCACTGACTATCAATATCGCCTTTGAAATGGCACTTGAATTTGTTTTAAAAACAAACGCTTATTATTCGGTTTAGCCGGGAAAGGACCTTTGTGTCAGATAACCCATTCCGAATAATGATACGACGTGTATGAATTGAAATTGAAGACCGGTGTGAAGACCGGGTATTTTCGAAAATGAAAGGACAACCTGTCGAATGTCTCTGCACCGAGTTGCTCCGGTATAGAGATTTATGTCACTCTTTTTGTGATGGGAAGTCCGATTGGGATTGTGAATACCCGGATTGCAAGGGCTTCTTTGGAAGTGCCTTCGGTTCTGTTCGAACCCGGAACAGACTTGTATGGTTACATGTCTGACATTACGTTTTGAGATATAAAGCCGATTCTTTCAAATACATTTCTATTGGTGGCGGAGAATTTATTCTCTTAGCTTAACACCCTTCTCTGAGACGTACGAGCTCAGAGGTTATGTAGTTGAAGTTATCAGCGATATATCCCAATTTGGTAATGTGGCATGCTGAGTGTTGCGGTGTGTTGATCATTTTTTTATCAATTGTGATCAAAGCGTGGCTTTGTGGACGAGACTTCGTCAGACCTCACACCCCGGAAATGGTCAAAACAGGAATATGCGGCAAGGTTATGAGGGTCGCGCCCTTTAGGGTATGTCATTTCCTTCTGGAAATGGGTGGTATCAGGTATGGAGCCCTGGTATTTAACCTATGTGGATAATCCGATCTCATTTATTGTGTGATTGTGTGTTAATCGAGGCGCCTCAGATAAAGGTCCCAAAGGACCGGGGGGTGGCATATTCGTGAGTTACCTAGTTACAGGGGTAACCCGGCCTTATGTTGGCAGAGAGCAGTTGTCTCTCAGGACGTCCAGCCAGAGGCGATCCCATGTGGCGGAAGGAAGTTCCTTAGCCTGACCATTTGTTGGAAATCCATTTCCCAATACGAAACTTACGGTTTTAGCTGTAGAACCTGCCATTTACTTATGGTGGCGCCCCACTGTTTAGATGGTAGCTATAGTAGGCATAGTTCGGAATGTCTATGCTGGCTAAGATTAATATTATACTTTCGAAATGTTTTCCACACTAGACATTAATAATAATATCAACTGATTGGCGTAGTAAGCATCTTTGACTATCATAAGAAGAAATCTCCTCCAATTCTGCGTTTGCATTGTGTGTGTGGCGGGAGGTCTTATGGTAGTTTCATTTTCCAAAAGCATTGCGAACTAATTTTATTTTCTTTGTAAAAAATAACTGTTTTACGATCTCACACCAGTCACCATGACTGACTCGGAGTTTATTGTTCCCTTTCTAAACTCTGGGTGCCCATAATTTTCCACACGGGCAGTCTAAAGTTATGTTATCAGGATATTCTGGATATTCTGGAGCTTTGGAAGCAAGCTAGATGGCGAGACGTACTTCCGTACTTGTTTATTTATTCCGCTGTGTATTATGTATGAGGACAAGTTATATAACTATCCATTGTTGTATTGAGTTGTATATTGACTCTGATTGATGTATTGTATAAAACTGATATAGTTCTTTGTTTAAAAGATTATTGATTTATCTATTATATATTGTTCCGCTGCGAATGTGAGATTCTGATATTGTTTCCGTTTCTGTGTTTCTTCTTTCCTTTTCTTCTGTCTTCTTCTACCTCTTCTTTTTAAACCCTAATGGTTTGGTTTTCCGGCATTCAATTGCGCGGCATTTGATACAGTGGACTTATTAATGTCGACTTTCGAGCGTCGAAAAATTGTATCGTTACAAGTGGTATCGGAGCATATGGTTAAGCGATAACCATGGCTCTGTTGGGTGTTACTCATTAGAAATAGAGTCAGTAGTACTCTAGAATGAGTTGAGTGTATTAATAGATATGAGCGCGTATTTGTTAGTGAATACAAAATTTGTTTTGTATTGTGTTGACTTATCAGTTGATTGTTTATAGATTCTGGTCGGTGCAGTCTGGCCAACTGTAATCGATAAGGGTTTCTAAACTCTTAAACAAGATAAACTGACACAGTATTGTTTTAAAATAGGGTAAATGAAATAATTTTACCCAAAACTATTTTTGTGTAGAAAAGGAATGATTTTTTTATGAATTATTATAGTATATGGATGCTTGGTTGTTAGGAAGGGATAATATTGAATTATTATCATTGTTATATGAAAATCAAATAAGAAATAAAATGATATAACCAAAGATTTGAAGATAAATCCATTTAACAAATGGAAATTATAAATATGAATTGAGAATATAAGGAAATGAATTCATATACGAATGGGATTTGTAAATATAAATTGTAAATGAGATTTATAATTGGAAATAGAATTCCAAGAAAAGTATTTGAGAATAAATTCATTAATCTAATGAAATGGTAATGTGAATTTATAAATGAGTTCTCTAAATTAAAATAAAGTGCCATAGGAATTGTTTAAAAGACTCTGGGATTTCTTTAAATTGTTTTGGAATGTAAATAAGTTGATAACTTATAAAATATTTGAAATTTGATTGGAATAAGATTCAAATTGAAAAGGAATGAATTTGTGAATGCACAAATGAAGCTACCTTTGTAAATAAATGAATTGAAAAGAAGAAATGGAATGAAATTTGATTTGAATAAAGTTGAATAAAAATCCAAACTTGGAAAATAAATAAATAAGATAAAGTGGATTGAATTCAAGTAAACTAACTTGATAAATTGTTAATTCATAAAGTAATGAATTGGAAGTTAGTTAAGTTAAAGTTGAGTTGTGAACTAAATTTAAAATGGGTTGAATTTGCAAATAAATTCGAGTAAGCAGAAATTAATTGTAATTTCCTTGTTATTAATTAAGTGAATTCGAGATGAATTGAATATGGAAATTGAAATTTAAAATGAATAAGTGAATGAACTAATTGAATTAAATTAGTAAAGGGGATAGATTTGATAAATGAAAATCACATCAAGAATTGAAATTGGAAATTGTTTACAAGGAAATGAATTTGAGTTTTGAAGTGAAATAGCTTAAGTAAATATTGAATAAATGCTCGACTTAAGAAAATTTTTGTGAAATGGTTTCAAATGAAATGAATGAGAATATGGAATGTAAATTTAATTGAAATGGAATCAATTTAAATGATTGTTAGCTTAAGTAATCATTTAGTTGCATGAATATTAACAAATCTGAATAGAAAGAATTATCGTTTGACAAAAACGAGACTGTATAAATTCTACGAGTTAATAAAAGCAAATAGAAATTTATTTTTGTATCAATTGAAATAGATATGAGTTAGATTCATTTAAAAATGAATAGAATGGAAGAAAATGAATTGTAAACCATTGAATTGAATAAATATGGTATGTGAATTGGTCGTAAGCAACTAAAGTAGTATTGAAATTTTATAAATTGCTAATGGAATTAGTTTTGAATGTTTTACTTATGAAAACTACTTGTTTGTTATTGAAAACAAGTGAAATGTGAATAGATTTCCTATATTTGTCACTTACCTGTTTAAATTAAGTAAGTACAGGTGCAGGGAAGCCGTTTGGCTGGGTTTTGTTGCGCAAATGCTAAATAAAATAACTGCTTTGCTTAAAAATGCTAAAAAGGTATGCCTACGCAATAAAATAGGAAATATGAACTGTTTTTCTGCTTTTCCGACCGAGTGGGTCGATGTATACATATTTATATCTTTTGTCAAATTGCAAAAGCTCCTCCGTACAAAGGAGTCTCCACCAAAATTTTCTGAAAATTTTGAGAGTTAGAATTTTTTTTGAAAAATTTGGAAAATTTTCTGTTAACGGGAAATTGATTTTCAAATGGTAATGGAAATGTAAGAATTGAACTAGAAAAGTGAATTTTTAGTTTTGAAGATAAATTGAATTCAAATGGAATTGAAATTGTAAATTGAATTCAAATGAAATTGGAAATACAAAATTGAATGGAAATGAATATACAACTTTGTTAGTAAAGTGAAAATAAATATAAGAAGTATGCGAATACTTGTATTGGACTTAAGAAATAACGAATGAAATTCTTAAGTAAAACGGGTATTGGAAATCCAATAAGTGAATTTAGATATTGTTGTTAAGTAAAATATACAGGGTATTTGGGATTGGATTTTGATTTCGAAGAAAATTTGAATTTGTTCGACAAGAGGTATGTATTTAAATTTTAGTATGAAATTTGATCTTTTCTTGTCTAGCCGCTTGGCTTTCCTTTCTCTTTTTGAAATCTGAGGGTCCGTAGAGACATTTTGTAGTTGTACCGAGTTAGCCACGCAAAGGAAACGCTGGAAATTTTTTTCGAAAATATCGGGTGTTAGAAAATTTTTGAGAAAATTTCGAAAGTTTAAAATTTGAATTTGAATTTAAATTTGAATTGTTAAGGAAACGATGTTGTTTGAAACTTATAATTGAAGTTGGAAAGTTAGTTGAAATGATAATGAATCTCTAATAAAAAGATTTAGGTTAGTAAGTTAATAAAACTATTGGATTGTGAAAAATAGTAGACGAGTTAAGGACCATTCTTCCTAACTTGTAGTTTCAGGACGAAATTCTTTTAAGGGGGGAAGATTGTAACGACCCAGAAATTTTGAACATTTGAAATAGAATATTTAATTGAATTTAAATATTTGAATGTCGATTTAACCTGAATTTCAAATGTATCTGTTTATTTGGCAATTTAAATAATTGAATTTAATAATTGAAAAATTGAATAAATTGCTGAATTGCTAATTTTGGACCTGTTAAAAATATTTTCAAGGCTTCGAAAATTCATATAGACAATACTGAAGATAATAGAAGCTTCAGAATTGAATTTGGAAATGATTTGTTCGGTTTTGAAATTTATCGTTTAAATTGAATTTGAAGATAGCGTTCCGGGGCACAGTCTCGGAATACGACGAAACCGGTTCCATTGGATCCATAATATTGTATTATTATTGGATTTCAATTTTCATAATGTTTGGAGTGATTGTTTGGCCGTATGATAAGCAAAAGTAATTAATTACTATTTTTGTTTTTGGATGATAGGGAAACAAGAACAAAAGGAAAGATAAAACTACTAGAAAAAAAATATAAATAGAAGTAACAGAACTTTCTTCAAAAAGGTCTAAAGGATAAGCTATATAAGCAATATATTGATTTTCTTCCCCAACAACGACCTCAATGTGGTACCATCATCCTTTGTAACGATCAAGACTGGTAAGTCCATCAGTCCACACAATTGTCCAGGTACCAGTAGAAGATTCGGCGGCTACCGCAACCCCTGCTTCTTCAGCGAGAACTCCAGGTTGAGGAGTTACTCAGAATGCTGCTAAGCCCCTTTGACATCTCTTCATCTGCAAAGAATTCTCAATGCGAAAACACAGAGACAAAGGGCTGATCTTTGAATAGGAAAAAGAATGGATCTGTAGGGTCCCAAATGAATTGGCTTATTCGAAAAAAGCCTTGTTCTTTTGACGATCTATCTCGTGTCTGGTACTGCTCTATTACCAGTCCTTCCTCCTGAGTTGAGACCAATCATTCAGATAGATGAGGGTAAACTAATGAGTTCAGATATTAATGAACTCTATAGAAGAGTTATCTATCGGAACAATACTCTTACTGATCTATTAGCAACAAGTAGGTCTACGCCAGGGGAATTACCCTTACTGCCCAACCGGAGAGCGGACAGCTAATGCGTTCCACTTATTGAACAGGGTCTATGGTCGGTCCGTGACCCCTAGATGCCGAAGGCGTCCTTGGGGCGATCTCGTAGTTCCTACAGGGTGGAGACGATGGGGTTGGTCCATGGATTTTCCTTCCTTTTGCCACATTTCGCTCAAAGCAAAGGGTTGAAGGGAGATAGTGCATACTCGATTGGGGTTGTTGCTGAACCATACCACATAGTTCCAGCAACAACAAAAGCTGCAAAAAAAACAGCAACGATACTACTAGAAAGTACAGTTTCAATATTGCCCATACGTAATCCTTTGTAGAGACGTTGAGGCGGACAGACACTAAGATGGAATAGGTCTGCCAATATGCCCAGTGTACCTGCTGCAATATGATGAGAGGCGATTCCGCCGGGAACAAAAGGATCAAAACCTTCCGCGCTGTTACTCAACAGTTTTCTGTTGAGGTCTATCCCATAGAGGTACTCAAATTGGATCAGTGATTGATTTCTAGGTTTCATCGTAAACCTAATTGGTTACTTCCAATTACGTAAATCAATAGTTCAAACCGCACTCAAAGGTAGGGCATTTCCTATTGATATAGGGACTTCTGTACCAGAAATAATGGTATCTCCAATTGTAGCCCCTCTGGGGTGTAAAATATATCTTTTCTCACCATCCCCATAAAATATATCTTGAGTCGTCTCTAACCTCTTTTGTTTGTTTCGTCTCGAATCTTTTTTTAGTCGCCATCATTATACTAAAAATAAAATATTGAGACAATTGAAAATAGTGTTTCCTTGTTCCGGAATTCTTTCTCTTTACTTTTTAAAATCATTAGGTTTAGACATTACTTCGGTGATCCTTATCCCCTTTTTCAAAACGGCATAATAGATTACCTAGTAGAAAAGATTTTAAAATCATCACAAACCTCCCTTTTTTCTTTTCTATTTCAATTTCTCGATTATTATATGATGATTTCTTAACTTTCACAAACCTCGTGTGGGGCTAATAGTTTTCATTTCCCATCTAGTAGCGGCGAGCGAAATGGGAGCAGCCTAAATCGCGAAAACGGGGTTATGGGAGAGCAATACAAGCGTCGTGCTGCTAGGCGAAGCAGTGGAGTGCTGCACTCTAGATGGCGAGAGTCCAGTAGCCGAAAACTCTCCGTTGTACTGCGCTCTTCAAGTGTGCTTGTTCCCCCTTCTCCCATGATTCAATGGGTTAGGTCCACTTACTTTTTTTAGTTACCATTTTTATGGTAGGTTCGGTGGGAACAATAGGAAAGTAGGAATATTTTGGTTTGTGATTAATAAATAGGAGGTTTCTATCAATCTACCTCTGTGTGATTCCTGTTGAATTGTGAGATAGTGCTAGGCATATTTTATCTGAACAAGAAACGAAGCAATGAGTTAAAATTGTCACACCTCAGAACGCACTGTTCTTATAGAGAGAAACGCACTTTCACATCTTCTTAACCCGAAACGAAATGGCTGAGGAGAGGTTCCTTTTTGAGGGTACTCTCGGGAACAGATTCCCGGTAAAGCCCTCAGACGGCGTATTTTTTTGGAACGAGGTCCTCGGTAACGAGACATAAAGTAAAGACTCCTTTTTATTTTATTGAAATTTCATTCATTTTACAGAAGAAATCAAAATTAAGTGCCTGATGTGGGGAAGGGGTCTCTTGTAAATGGACCTTTGATTCTTTTTTTTAAGAAAAAAAAATCCTACCTATTTTCTATTATGGATTGGAAACTAATGTGTGTTGTCCGATATTGTAATCATCGTTGATCAGCAAATAGGATATACGTAAGAAAATCATGATCGGGATAGCGGACACAAAGCTATTGAACTTGGGCAATATTTTAATAGGTAAATTAACACCTCAGACAGCAAACGAATCCTCGTATGCCCCCGAGGATAGATTATTACGAGCCATACTTGGCATTCAGGTATCCACTTCAAAAGAAACTTCTCTAAAACTACGCGCTGAAATTAAATCGAAAATTTAATATTATAACTGGTCCAAAAAGCTATCTTCTCCATACGATCGAAATTGGACTCGAAACCATTTCCATTGCGTTCGGAATAGGCGTATAACATTACGAACGCCTAGCGGCACCCTCAATAGGAAGTCAAAATTTTTGGTTGACTTTATCGAACGGTTTGAATTTAAATTTAAATTAATATATATTTTATTTTGTTGACTAATCAAGTTATTCACATCAGCTGAAATTTTATTCACATCAAACCTTTATCACTTCAGCTTTTATTTTTTTTCAAAGCACTGCAGCCTGAAATTTTTGTACGCCTGTTCCCCCTTTTCCTAACATCACGTTCTCTCCTCCCCTTCATTTTAAAACAACTCTACAACGATTGCTAAAAACTTCAGTAAAATAAAAATTTAAAACAATGGCCGTGTACTCATCCCCTCTCTTATACTCCAATTCGAAAAATAAAAATAAAAACGAGAAACCCATTCATTCAAAAGAAAATAAACCTGTTCATTTCTCGTTCAAATCACTCGATTTCATTTCAAATTGATTCGAAATCCCTCATTCAAAAATAATCGAAAAAAAGGAGAACGACTAAAATCGATCGTAGATTTCATGGCGACAGCGTGAGCTCACGATTGGGCGGAGCGAGTTAGCTCGAGGCTGGGGTTTCGCGATTCTTACGCGGCGAGGCGACAAGTCGGAGCTGGCATACGCGTTCGAACGCATGGACTTAAGGAAGGCTGACGTCGGCAGCTCCAAGCAGCAGCTAGGGCAAGCGTGAGTAGGAGGCTCTCGCGATGGTGAGCGGCTTGAACTCAAACACTGGAAAGGGTCGAGATGTTAGTCGATCAGATGGTGGGAGAGGAATCAACGGTTATCATCTTCTTTTTAAGTGAGGTATTCGAATTTCGTTCTCGAATTTGATTTCAATTCAGTAAATTCGTGTGTGTGTTTGAAACTTACAGTAACGAATACTTTCTATTTACAATAGATTGAAAGAAAATATATGTAAAATTTAAAACAGAAAATTATTTTACAGTTAAGTATATTTACAGTAAGAAGAAATTTTGTTTTTAAAATCTGAAATTATTTTGTATGTACACATATATAGTCCAATAAAGAAATAAATATACATTTACATATTTTCAAATTGCTAATTTATCTTTAAATTTATGGTTTGGTAATTAATTTATTTATTAAACTATTTAATTATTTTAAGCGGAAATAATTTTTTTAAAAGGGATTTAGCTTTAAATTTAAATTTTAGTTAAATCAATCTATTAAAAAGGAAGTAGTTTAGGTTAAATTTAATAAATGATAATTGATTGTTCAATTTATTCGAATACTAATAAATCATATAAACGTTTATACAAGGTTTATAAATCAAGAAATCAAGCCGAGAACGGAAATGGATTGTAAAACAAAGGTGAAGGTGAGATTTTCTCACTCAAATGGAAGTTGAATTTGCAGTTATTGATTGATTGTTGTTTGGATGTGATATTAGATATAGTAGGATATATCTATATATAGCAATATATATATATATATATATATATTGGCATATGTATATATTGCAGTTGTGATTTCCCGCATTATATAGCGGATGAGACCCTATTGCGCCGCATAATAGCGGATGATATTTTTATAAATCCCATATACCGCGATATTCCACCTCGAAGTGGAATTGGTATTGTGCTAACATCTGTGGATGCAGGGAAATAGGTTGGAGGGATCCAAATGGATTCCTCAAATTGTTTGAATATTATTTCATATGTGAATGATGTGATTTATTGATATTCTGTGGATGATTTATTGATAATTGAAATTGTTAAAGGCTAAAATTTAGCCGAATGTATTTTTGGTATCGTTGGATACTAGAAATGAATATAAATTGGATTTTTTGAAATTAAAGTGGAAAACTTTAAGTGAATTTATTTTTAAGAATTGAATTTATTTGAAAGAAGGAATGTTAAAGTATTAAAATTTATTTTTGAAATCTTACCGAATAAATTCCAAAATATGGGAAAAGATATTAATAAATGAGTTTTGAAAAATATTGTTTAAAAGTTGAAGAATTCATTAAAAAACGGAATTTTGAATAATTTGGAAAGAACAAAGGAATTTATTTAAAAGTGATAAACTTTTAGAAATCAATTTGCAATTGATTTGGTATTTGAAAATGAACCTTTGAGAAATCAATATGGAAATTTATTTGGAGTTGAAAATAAATTTAGAAATCAAATTTGTAATTAATTTGGTGATGGAAAATAAATCGTTGGAAAATTTGTTTGAAATTGATTTAGTGTTTGTAAAATAAATCTAAGAATCGATTTGCAAATGATTTGTCATTTGGAGATAAATTCAGAAATAAATCGCAATGTTTTGTTCTATTGAAATAAAACTTAGAAATCAATTTGTAACCGATTTGATATTGAAATAAAATTAGAAATCAATTTGGAATTTGATTTTGGGGTTAAAAGTGAATATTTGGAAATGCAAATTCAAAATGGGATTTATGAAAGGAAAGGAAATTTGTTTTAAAAATAAACGTTGATTTATTTTTAAAGTGTGAAAGTAAATTTACAGATTTGGAACGTAAATTTAAAATAAATCGATAAGGATTTATTAAATTGGTTTAAATGGACCATTTTGAAATGGAAGTGTATTTCCTTGAAAAACCGAGTATATTCCAAAGTAGATTTTAAAAATATAAATTAAAGGTTCTTAAGTTGGTTTTTAAAAAAGTATTTGGAAATATATTCCGTGTAAGGAAATTGATTTGAAATTTATTTTCAAAAGTTGAAAGGTGAAAAATGATTTGAAACCTGTTTTCAAAGTGATGAAGTGTGGAAATAAATTTATAGATTTGAGATGTAAATTTGAAATAAATCGATAAGGATTTATATAATTGGTTTAAATGAATGTGATTTGAAATTGTTTTCAAATGGTTGAAGTGTTAAACCGTATCTCGCGAAGAGATTTGAAATTTAATAATTTGGGAAAAATTATCTAAATTGGTTGATTGTTGTGAATATTATTGATAGTTAAATCACTGACTATCAATATCGCCTTTGAAATGGCACTTGAATTGATTTTAAAAATAAATGCTTATTATTCGGTTTAGCCGGGAAAGGACCTTTGTGTCAGATAACCCATTCCGAATAATGATACGACGTGTATGAATTGAAATTGAAGACCAGTGTGAAGACCGGGTATTTTCGAAAATGAAAGGACAACCTGTCGAATGTCTCTGCACCGAGTTGCTCCGGTATAGAGATTTATATCACTCTTTTTGTGATGGGAAGTCCGATCGGGATTGTGAATACACGGATTGCAAGGGCTTCTTTGGAAGTGCCTTCGGTTCTGTTCGAACCCGGAACAGACTTGTATGGTTACATGTCTGACATTACGTTTTGAGATATAAAGCCGATTCTTTCAAATACATTTCTGTTGGTGGCGGAGAATTTATTCTCTTAGCTTAACACCCTTCTCTGAGACGTACAAGCTCAGAGGTTATGTAGTTGAAGTTATCAGCGATATATCCCAATTTGGTAATGTGGCATGCTGAGTGTTGCAGTGTGTTGATCATTTATTGATCAATTGTGATCAAAGCGTGGCTTTGTGAAAAAGAGTAGCTTTGTGGACGAGACTTCGTCAGACCTCACACCCCGGAAATGGTCGAAACAGGAATATGCGGCAAGGTTATGAGGGTCGCGCCCTTTAGGGTATGTCATTTCCTTCTGGAAATGGGTGGTATCAGGTATGGAGCCCTGGTATTTAACCTATGTGGATACTCCGATCTCATTTATTGTGTGATTGTGTGTTTATCGAGGCGCCTCGGATAAAGGTCCCAAAGGACCGAGGGGTGGCATATTTGTGAGTTACCTAGTTACAGGGGTAACCCGACCTTGTGTTGGCAGAGAGCAGTTGTCTCTCAGGACGTCCAGCCAGAGGCGATCCCATGTGGCGGAAGGAAGTTCCTTAGCCTGACCATTTGTTGGAAATCCATTTCCCAATACGAAACTTATGGTTTTAGTTGTAGATCCTGCCATTTACTTATGGTGGCGCCCCACTGTTTAGATGGTAGCTATAGTAGGCATAGTTCGGAATGTCTATGCTGGCTAAGATTAATATTATACTTTCGAAATGTTTTCCTCACTAGACATTAATAATAATATCAACTGATTGGCGTAGTAAGCATCTTTGACTATCATAAGAAGAAATCTCCTCCAATTCTGCGTTTGCATTGTGTGTGTGGCGGGAGGTCTTATGGTAGTTTCATTTTCCAAAAGCATTGCAAACTAATTTTATTTTCTTTGTGAAAAATAACTATTTTACGATCTCACACCAGTCACCATGACTGACTCGGAGTTTATTGTTCCCTTTCTAAACTCTGGGTGCCCATAATTTTCCACACGGGCAGCCTAGAGTTATGTTATCAGGATATTCTGGATATTCTGGAGCTTTGGAAGCAAGCTAGATGGCGAGACGTACTTCCGTACTTGTTTATTTATTCCGCTGTGTATTCTGTATGAGGACAAGTTATATAACTATCCATTGTTGTATTGAGTTGTATATTGACTCTGATTGATGTATTGTATAAAACTGATATAGTTCTTTGTTTAAAAGATTATTGATTTATCTATTATATATTGTTCCGCTGCGAATGTGAGATTCTGATATTGTTTCTGTTTCTGTGTTTCTTCTTTCCTTTTCTTCTGTCTTCTTCTACCTCTTCTTTTTAAACCCTAATGGTTCGGTTTTTCGGCATTCAATTGCGTGGCATTTGATACCGTGGACGTATTAATGTCGACTTTCGAGCGTCGAAAAATCGTATCGTTACATATCATTTGATTAATTACTTTCTCTTTATCAAAAAAATCTTCTAGAGATACATATCTTTAAAACCTTTCCTTTTGGTATATATGGAATCATTAAACCTCATTTATCAAATCTTTGTTTAATTAAAACCTTTTTTTAAATGTTGGAGTAATTCCAAATCATTTCATCCTTTACTTAAGAAAATATTTCCAAATCATTTATTTAAATCTTTACAAAGATTTCCTATTTCCAAATCATAACTTTTAAATAGGTAAAAAACAATTTTATTTAAGACATCGTTTACTGTAAACCCAAAAAAAATTAATTTTAAGTAACAGGATCCATATGAATTAAAATAATTTCAAATCATTTATTTTAAATCATGACAAAATATTTCTTATATTCAAATCATAACTCTTTAATTGGTTGAAACTATGTTATCTTAGATGGTAAACCAAAATTAGTTAGTATTCAAGTAAAATGGATCCATAGAAATTATACGAATTCTAAATTATTTCTCATAAATCATATTGTAAAACCTTTTTGAGTAAAAAAGGGTACATAAATTATACTAATTCTACTCAACATCAATTTTTATATTCAACATTTACTATCCTTCAAATAGTGGTGAAATCACCTTTAAATTCACACGGATAGTACAGGTTCTCTCCTTGTAATTCAATACCAAGTATAAGAAGATTATCTCTATTCAATCTAAGTTGCAATTTATTTACTTATAAAAATTAAATCTTTTATACTTGCCTCTTTTCCGACATTTCGACCTTATCTATTCCTCGCCCGGGTAAAAGGCCAAGTGAGCTAGGGCACTGATTACTCCTGAAAAACTCCTTAATTTAAGCACTTCACATCCGAATCATACGAATAGAAAAATCCAGTCTACTCATCGCCATTTAGAGTCAAAATTAAATCACTTGATTATAACAGCTTTTCTTTAAATCATTATTTAAACTCTTTTAAAATAAATTGTAAAACCACCACATTATCTTTAAAATACTTAATTATTTATTTGAAAACACCCATAAAAGATTTGGGAAAAAGTACTTAAATTGAAAGCCATATTTCAAAAGTTATTAAAAGTGCTGCAAAAAGTGCTGCGAATAGTGCTTTTAAGGCAAATTTGATCAGTACAATTTTTCTATCATTTAGAAATCCATTTTTATAACTCAAATCTCTTTTAAAACATTTTAAAATATTTATAGAATTTATTCCATATTTTTAAAGAATTATAAATAACAATTATAAAGAATTTATCGCTTTGGTTTCCGAACTGCGAAAGCGCGACTATTTTGAAAACTTGTTTTGCTCATATTTCAAAATTTACTAAAAGAAATCTCTATCATTTTCTTTGTTTGAAAACTATGATTATAAGAGTTTGGAAAATTCTTATTCCAAAGAATTCCGACTCCTAATCCATCGTATAAATGGATTTAACTTTCTATGGCACGAAATCGCGAACTGCCATTACGCAACGCGCCTATTTTTTGACTCAATTTTCATAACTTGTCAAAACATCGCAAAATTGGGTTTTATTATTTATGAAACATTTATAAATCATTTAAAACCATTTTAAAGAGGTTTAACAATCTCATATACACCATTTCATTTATTAAAGGAAAGTAATTTCCTTTGTGATATTTGACGTGTATTAATCGTGAATCATTACAACATCAAAATAAACATATAATCAACATCCAAACTTGATAATCAAACATAGTAATCATCCATAGCAATCATATCACATCATCATTATATATATAAAGTTTTATAGAGTTTTCTCATCTTTATTGGATATCAAACTTAGGAAAACGAACTATAGCTTCTGTTGGGTGCGTTTCCACCACCACCGAACCAAAGGGAAGAAGGCATCACCGAGCCACTCACCACCGAACCAATTCACCCCTAAGAACTGCCGAACCAACTCACAACCAACCACCACCAGACCAACATACTCCCGGACCAGAGCCACCGCCGAACCAATCCACTTCCTAAGAACTGCCGAACCAACTCACAACCAACCACCACCGGACCAACATACTCCCGGACCAGAGCCACCGCCGAACCAATCCACTTCCTAAGAACTGCCGAACCAACTCACAACCGGACCAACTCCACTCACAACCGGACCAACTCCACTCACAACCGAACCAAAGCCACTCCAACCATCTTTGAACCAAGGCACTGCCGAACCGACCTGGCCAGGCCAGATTACATCAGCCCAAGCCCACTAGCAGCTATATACATCCAAGACCCCTACCCCCTGCCTCACTCTATAAATAGAGGGGTAGGGGTACATCAATGGGGGACAAGTTTGAGAGCTCAAGCACGGATAGAACTTTCAAACAACTTTCATATACTTGTATCAAAGCTTTGTCTTGTAATCTGAACAAGAAAAGAGAAATAATATATAAAGTGGACGTAGGCACATTCTGGCTGAACCACTATAAATCTGTGTGTCTTTTACATTTTAGTCCCTGCATTTTACATATTTGCATAAATCACCCAGACCACTAAAAATAACATAAAATCAACTAAATCACACGACTTGGAGGTGTTTGCCCATTTTTTGTGCAAACATTTTTGGTGCTTTCACTGAGAACTGAACCCCGGACTTCATCTTCTCCCACTTAACTTTTTTCCTAACAGCATCGCTCATTGCTTGGAAGACATGCCTCCCAAGCAGAAGAAAGATGTTAACAAAGGAAAAAACATCGCAACCAACTGTATTCCAGATCCAGTGGTCATAGATCAAGCAAATCGTCCCATTCCAACAGCAGTACCAGATGAAGGCCAGGCAAATCGGACAACCCCTGCCACGGGACAGCCGGTAGCAATTACTAGGGCAGATCTAGACAGGGTTGTGGCTGAAGTGACAAACCGCTTCACATCCCAGCAGGAAGCCTTGGTGGACCAACTCATGTCATGCTTAAGGGATGCTGAAGGGTCCAACCACAACACCGAATCATGGGGTGACTCCCAGTCTGGAGGATCTCAGAGGCAACAAAGATCTTCCTTCTTCGAAAGAGCTAATGACAGAAGCGGCCATGGTAGGAGTCGAGACCGAGCTCAGCCCGAAGTTAGACCTGAGGGAAACGCTTGGAACCGAACCCAACGGGGGAGGTACCGGGCGGAGGTCAACTATAGCCGAGCCTGTCGTACTGCCTAACCACGGAAATACCAATGAATGAGGCCGAGCTAGAGTCCAGCCCGAAGTTGGACCCGAGGAAGTGCTTAGATCAGAGCCCAACAGTGGAAGATCAAGGCAAGGGCCAACTATAGCTGACCCTAGCGTGCTCCCAGAAGACCAAAGACAGCCACTGGAAAATATTAGGAATGATAGACGATACCATCCCTTCAGGTCATCTGGACGGAATCAATCCCACAGAGTAGAACCGAACTCATTTCTATCTGCTCCAAATTCTGATGAAAGGATGGCACGCTTGTTCAGAGAGTGCGTCCAACGGGATCAAAGAGATCGAGGGATAGGCGCCAGGGTAACCAGCCCTTTCGCCCGCAATATCGAAATTGCCATCACCCCCCGAGAATGGAAAACGCCTACAATGGAACCTTACAAGGGAACCTCTGACCCCATTGTACACTTACAAAGATACACACAGCATATGCTCATGAGTGGAGCAACAGAAGGAGTGCTGTGCAAATGCTTTCCACTATTCTTATCGGATCTAGCTACCTCCTGGTTCTGCCATCTACCCCAAGGATCCATCAGCTCATGGGAGATGTTGAAAGAAAAGTTCATCAGCCAGTTCCGCATTCATATGGAGCAACCCAAGGACGCTTATTCCTTATCAAGTATCAAACAGAAACCTGGAGAGAAGCTGCAGCAATATCTAACCCGATTCAATGCCGCAACAGCCGCAGTCCAAGATGCCGATGAGAAGCTTATCTTAATGGCCCTCTGTAGTGGTGTGCATCTGGACACTAAATTTGCTAGAAGATTGACAAAAGAAAAACCAGCTACTTTACCCGATTTCTTCCATGAAGCTGGGAAAAATATGAGACTTGAAGACGCTGCCACTGAGGGGCAGTCAGGGCAACAAAATAAGGCAGCTCACGGCAACCCGCCCGCTGTAGCAAAGGACGTTCGAAGATATGACTCTAGGGATAATGCTAGGGGCAAGAAGGGAGAAAAGCGTCTATATCGGCCAGGACCGAGATTTGACGCTTACACCCCGTTGAATGAAACGATCGAAAACATCTTCCTGGCCACTCAAGACGAAGTTAAATACAAACGCCCCCCCGCACAAGAAGGAATCAGATAACGCAATTAAGTCTGGAAAATTCTGCCGCTTCCACGAATCCCATGGACATGATACCAATGAATGCCATCATCTCCGGGACTTGATTGAAGAACACATCAGAAGAAGGAGACTCGAACGCTATGTAAAAGGTCAGAACAGGACTCCAGTTCCTGCCAATGAAAACCCAAGGCTACCCTCCCCAGAAATAGGTAGAGGAAATCGCAACACCAGCGGCTCCAGTCAAGAGAAGATAGTGGTCCATACCATCTCGGGAGGGCCACACATCGCCGACGGAAGCTGGGCAGAGATGGAAAGGTATGAAAAGTCACTTAGAAACAATGAAGAATGCGTCAATTCTATTATAGAAGAACGCCACCCGAAGCGGATAGAGAATGGTGACATCACATTCAATAGGCGTGACCTGGAGGGAAGGCAGTACCCTCACTCGGATCCCATGGTTATCTCTGCCCGGCTCGGTCCAGCCGAAGTTTTCCGAATTCTAGTAGACACTGGAAGCTCAGTAAATATCCTGTTCAAGCATGCCTTTGACAAAATGAAACTGTCATTAAAGGATGTTCTTCCCTGCAATAAACCACTACACGATTTCACAGGAAATGCGAAGATGCCCCTCGGGCGATTGGACCTCTTTGTTGAAATTGGAAGTCATCCCCGCTCCGTTGTGCGAAAACAAACATTTGTGCTGATAGAAAACCACTTGGCCTACAACGCCTTCTTAGGAAGGCCATCCTTGTCTGACTTCCAAATCGTCCTGGCCCATCCTTGTCTGACTTCCAAATCGTCCTGGCCCCATGGTGCCTGAAGATGAAATTTCCAACGGACAATGGAATAGGGGAAGTAGAGGGAGACCAGGACATTGCTCGGGATTGCTATGTAACTGAACTTCGCAATAACCACATGAAGGATAAAGGGAAGAGTGTAGAGATCGCCCTCTACACAAAAAGTTTGGAAGCATAGCAACTAAAGAAAGCCCCTCCTCTTCGATATACCAGCGACCCTTTCAATGAGTTAGACCCCAGGGACAAAGAGGAGGAGGCCACCACCGAGCCTACAGAGGCTATGGAATTTGTATATGTAGACAGACATGACTCGAGTAGACTATTGAAAGTCGGGTCCCAACTAAAAGCAGAGTTGAAGGAACAACTCATTGACTTTCTCCGCCACAACTTGGATGTATTTGCATGGTCACACGCTGACATGACCGGAATCTCCCCTGACATAGCATGTCACGTACTAAACATTGATCCTACCAAGGTGCCAGTAAAACAAAGAAAGAGAAGTATGGGGGAAGAACGATCAGCAGCCCTCGATGAAGAAGTAAAGAACCTACTTGCCAATGACTTCATACGAGAAGCCATCTACCCAGAGTGGATCGCCAACCCGGTGCTAGTAAAGAAGGCTAATGGAAAGTGGCGAACATGCATTGACTTCTCCAACTTAAATGATGCCTGCCCGAAGGATTGCTTCCCACTTCCCCGAATCGATCAACTTGTAGACAGCACAGCCGGGCACGAACTCTTATCTTTTATGGACGCATACTCAGGATATAACCAAATTCCTATGCATGCTCCCGATCAAGACCACACTAGTTTCATCACTGACCGGGGATTGTACTGCTACAAGGTAATGCCTTCCAGACTTAAAAATGTAGGAGCCACCTATCAGCGCCTCGTCAACAAGATGTTTGCGGGGCTAATAGGACAAACTATGGAAGTTTATGTGGATGACATGTTGGTAAAGTCAAGGGAAGTCGACGATCACGTAAGCCACCTAGATGAAATGTTTCAGGTACTTCGCCAGTATGGAATGAAGCTGAATCCTCTAAAGTGCTCCTTCGGAGTATCATCAGGAAAGTTCCTAGGATTCATCGTCCATGCCAGAGGAATTGAAGCAAACCCTGAACAAGTCCAAGCTCTGAAAGATATCAAGATACCTTCCACTCGAAAGGAAATGCAAAGCCTGAATGGGAAAGTGGCCGCCCTAAGCCGATTCATCTCCAAAGCAACGGACAAGTGCGTCCCCTTCTTCAAAGCTCTAAAGAAAGACAAAGGAAAGTTCGAATGGACTGACGAATGCTTAACAGCCTTCCTTAACCTAATTGAACACCTCCAGAAACTGCCGGTACTCTCGACTCCAAACGAAGGCGAAGAGTTATACCTATACCTTGCTGTATCATCTCATGCTCTAAGCGCTGCTTTGGTAAGAGAAGACAACCGCACGCAGCGGCCAGTATACTTTGTAAGTAAGAGGTTTACGGGGGCAGAAGTCAGATATCCTAAACTTGAGAAGCTAGCATACTGTCTACTAATCACATCACGAAAACTGCGACACTATTTTCAATCCCATTCCATCAGAGTTCTAACCGATCAACCGCTGAGGCAGGTACTCCATCGTCCCGACACTTCTGGGCGACTACTTAAATGGTGCATTGAACTAAGTCAATATGATATTACCTACCATCCTCGCACCGCCATCAAGGGGCAAGCCATGGCCGATTTCATTGCCGAATTCACTACCAACGAAGGTAAGGAGCAATCAGAAATAGCAGAAGACATCAAGTGGAACCTCTTTGTGGATGGTGCGTCAAACGAACAAGGCTCGGGGGCAGGTGTGGTAATAATCACTCCCAGGGGAAATAAGCTACACTATGCTATAAGGTTGGAATTCACTACCACCAATAACGATGCAGAGTATGAAGCAGTGATAGCCGGATTAGAACTTGCCTTAGAAATCGGAGCCAATTCTTTGTGTCTTCATAGCGACTCTCAACTTATTGTAAATCAAATACTAGGAGAATTCCAGGCTCAAGAAGAATGACTCATAGCATATTTAAAGAAGACCAAGTTGCTTCTCAATCGATTGGATCACTATTTAATCAAACACATCCCTCGGGAAGAGAACCAAGAGGCCGACGAATTGGCGAAGCAAGCTAGCATGAGGGACGACACTATTTCCGGAGCAGTAGCCATCTCAAAGCAACTGACCCCAAGTTTTGAGCAAGTCAATATGATAGCTGCAACCGAAGAAGCAACTTGGATGACTCCCATCCGAGACTACTTATAAAGTGGCACACTGCCCAACGGGCGTAACGAAGTCAAGAAAATCTTGAGGAAAGCTTCCCGCTACACAATACAAGAGGGCACCCTCTATCGGCGTGGCTTCTCTAATCCCTTATTAAGGTGTGCCGCTGGAAGGGAAGCCAAGGAAATCTTATCCAACATCCATCAAGGAAGCTGTGGAGGTCACACTGGAGGGCAGACTTTGGCAAAAAAGATACTCCGATATGGATATTTCTAGCCCACCTTAAGCAAGGACGCTTTAGATTTCATCAGAAAATGTGACAGATGTCAGAAGTTTGCTAAGATTCCGCGGCTACCAACAACTGAGATTACTCAAATGACCAGCCCTTGGCCCTTTGCAGTATGGGGAATTGACTTGATTGGCGAACTGCCAATGGGCCGAGGCGGGGCCAAATATGCTATAGTGGCAGTCGACTATTTCACCAAATGGGTGGAAGTAGAACCCCTAAATAAAGTATCTTCAGCAAAAGTTATTAACTTCTTGATCAAAAATGTTCTATGCAGGTACGGAGTCCCATTCAAAATCATATCAGACAATGGACTTCAGTTTGACAGCGAGGAGTTCGCCAACTGGTGCCAAGAGCCGGAATTCACAAAAGCTTCTCATCCGTAGCTTATCCTCAGGCAAACGGACAAGTCGAAGCCATCAATAAAATTCTCAAAACTCTAATAAAAAAGAAACTCGAAAAGTCAAAAGGTGCTTGGGTGGATGAACTCCCTACGGCACTGTGGGCCTATCGCACATCTTTCAGAACATCAATGGGGCATACTCCTTTCTCTTTGGCATACAGATCGGAGGCTATGCTCCCAGTTGAAACTATAGTGCCTTCCCACCGTAGGATCCACTATAACCCAGAAGAGAACGAAGAGCTCCTCCACATGTCTTTGGATCTAATTGAGGAAAGAAGAAATGATGCAGCCCTCAAAGCAGCTCACAAGCAAAAAGTGGCAATGCAATACAACTCCAAAGTCAAGCATCGTAGCTGACAAAAAGGAGATCTCGTCCTCAAGTGAATCTTCCCGCGCCCCGGAGCGCTAGATCCAATCTGGGATGGACCATATGTAATTCATAAAGATCTCCACAATGGAGCTTATATTTTGTCAACAATGGACGGAGAGGTGTTCCAAAGGGCATGGAACATCCAACACCTTCGTCGATACTTTTCTTAACTTGTACTGCCCATATGAAGTGAATTAACAAAGAGAATCAGTGGACGTAGGCATTTTCGTGCCGAACCACTTTAAAAAACTTGTCTCTTTTTAACTTGTTCCTTCATATCTTGGCTGCTTGTTAACTTTATCCTTTTCTGTTGAACAAAATCCTATGTAAAGACATCCCCATTCAAGACACATCACGGCGCAACCTCACCTGGACAAGACTTAACAGGTACTATGCGAATCTATGCCCTCGCCAATGAGACACTTTTGCTCCGGCATCCCTCTGCTGCGGGTTAACTCATTGCTCGCGACGGCCCTTAAAGCCAACTGTAATGAGCCGATTATAAGCCACCGAGAAGGCCGAATATAGCCGAGGCAGCTCGTTACGGCGTTCGGCTCGCCGGCAGCCGTGAACCTACTTTAAGCCCCAACATAAGGTGTGGCCAGCCAGGGGTAGTTCACGGTTGACGATCGGCACCCACGCTAGCCGGCCACGGTAAATCGAATAATACCTACGATTATGGGCTATAATGGCCCGGGTAATTACTGTGCGCGATCTCGGCTCCGATGTGTCTTAAGTACGGCTGTGGTAAAAAAGATAAACTCCCCGCGGAGGCGTAAGATGGGTGACAAATGTCTCCCAGACCCACAGCTAGGGAAAGTGACTACAAAACCCGTTTGCCACGAACTTAAGCACATCGAAGGCCTTCCGTGATTGGAAGTTTTACTATTTCTCATATGTCAATTTTATTTAAAGAACTTTCCTCCTATCCTCTATAACGATCCCTAAAGTACAGGACACTTAATAGGAGGCACTCGCTAATGGGAATAGGAGGGCACAACTGGACACTCGGTTTCATTCCATACTCAATCACACAAGACATTCAAAACTGCCATCTACAATTAGAACATGAAAGGCGGTATTTTCTTCTTCAAATACATGGCTATAATTTATTCATACATCACACTAGCGTTGCAAGGCATGAAATTATGTTTTAAGCAAGAACTTGACATCAAACACAATTGAATTACAAGCACACGCACAGTTATATTTCTCACACAACGTGTCAAAATAGCGAAAGCGTTCAAACACGACAGAATCAGCTTAAGTTAAAAAATTACATGTCAAGAATAATGTTGTTTATTACAAGTAACATAATTACAACCTAAAAGTTACGTTACTGTTTTGAGACTAACATATACAACAATGTCAAGTCAACAAAAATATATCCAGGTCAAGTCAAGGAGCCGGCTGTATCGGAGCTTTACCCTTGTCCTGTTGCCCACCTGTCCAGTCAAGGAAAGAATTCATTAGTGATAAGCAACCAAGTTAACGGAAAGACTAGAAGGGAAGACTTACCAACGCCTGCTTCCTGGCCATCCTGATCATCGTCCTCTACTTGAACACCTGCCTCCTCAGCAACAAGCAGCCGCATACCCTCCTTCACCGCCACCCTCTCCTCCTTGGTAAACTGGGCAGTGACCACATCCATTCTGAAGACTGCGCCACCCTCTTTATCCGCATCAGCCCTAGCCTCCTCCAGAGCCCTGAGATAAATCCTGGCCATAACTCGGGGGAAATCATCCATCCAGGACAAGTTACCCTATTTCCAAGTGCGGAAATACATATCCTGGAGCATCTCATCCATCATCCCCTCATTTTCCTCAAGCTCCCTCATTCGGGCCTCAGAAGCACACAGCTTTGCAACGGCAGCATCCCTCTCCGATCGATATCGTGAGCAGTCAGCTTGAAGGGATATCCTCATTGCCTCCATCTCCTCCTTCAACCTGGACTGAGCAAGCTCCGCGGCCTCAAGTCTCCCCGATAATTCTTGTACCCGCTCGAGGTCTGCTTGTCGAACCTCATCCATCATCGCAATGGCCATGTCAATCCGCTCCTTGCAGGCGGCCTCCATTTTTCGCAACTCTGCCCTGCTGGCCTCTTCCATAGTCTTCTTCAGTTGCCTGGATGCGGCCTCGTGCTGAAAAATTTGAATGGCTTGATCGGCAAGTTGCTTAGCCTGGTCGGAAACCATTAACCGTAACCGAATGTTGGCACTCCCAATTTCCTCCCCGGTCTTGACTAGTCGGGCATGATGCCCCATCAATTTCCTGGTCTCCTCGGCAACCCGGTCGATGTTCGCCTTAGCTTCATCCCCTAGAGTTACAACACGGGTGGTAAGCAAATCAAGGTCCAGGGACTTAGCTTCGTCAAGCACCCGTACCATAGGATTGCGAGGGAGAAGGTGCTCACCAGTAACTTCATCGAAGGAGATGTCATGAGAGGCCGGGTCCAGGTCTGGATGACCCGCAAACGGATTACGAACCAAGCTAGGGTGATCTATCGGGGTGACGGTTGGATTCTCAGAAGGATGTGGGGAAGGCATAAACTCAGTATCCTCCTCCGTAATATCGTGAATAGGCTAGAGTGGGGCCGGAGGGCTAGGGGGAGATTCAAACGAAGATCGACTCCTCTTCCTCTTTTGTATATTTTCTTCAATAACTCCAAGAAGAGGACGATAGCCGACTACGTCTCCAGGGCGGTTAGTAGGAGGCTTCGGTTTGGCAGAAGCTTTGAGAAGTCTGTATTGTTCAAGCCTGTGCCGAAGATCTGAGGTTTTGGCCATTTTGCCCGCTCCTGGAATGAAAACCAAGTGTCACCAGAATGCATTGAGCCATCATTCAAGAATTAAATAGAATAAAGAGAAATTCACCTTGAATCGTAGAAGTTGCCTCAGTAGAAGCACTCCCGGAAGATAAATCGGCGCCAGTCTCGGCCTTACCAATTTTCTTGGGCTTCTCCACCGAAGCCGGTCCTTCCTCCAACTCTTCGAAGGCTTGGCGGAGAGCGTCATCTGTCCACTCTTGAATCACGCCTGCTTGCCCAGGAGGTAAAGCCCTGGTGCCATCACCGCTCTGTCCTTCGCCACCATCATTGCCATGACGATCACCGTCACCTTCTCTACCACTTCCACTCTCCGCCTCACCTCCTTCATCCTCGCCTTTTTCCCCCTCCACATTTTCCTCCTCCTGAACATCTGGATGTGTGCTGGGAGAGGGTCCATCGGACTTCTTGAGTTTCTTCCCCCCGACGACTGGATGTATCGAGAAGGGTCTCCTTTTGCTGCTCTTCGCCGTGGCCCCTCCTATAGCTTTGGCAGCCCTCTCCTCCGCCATGTCTCTCTGCTTAACCGCAGACTGATGTGGTAGAATCAGGTTGTGCCCCAGAAGTGTAGCGTTCCTAATCAGATAAGAAGCCGACCTATCCCTTCCCGAAATGGCTTCTATTTCCGCAGCCATCTGAACCAGGCGATCGTTCTCCACGACCGCAAAGCCACCTGTCGCTAGCAAGAAATAAGAACACATAAGAAAAAGCATTGCAGTCAGAATGGAAATTATAAATAAGCTTCAAACTTACAGTCGGAACTGAAGCGACGAATAGAGACAGAGTCATCCTTGATAAAAAACCATTCTTTCTTGAACATGCTGAACTTCGAATATAAGTCTAGGACCGGCTTGAAAGACACGGCTGATTCCAAGCTGATGTATGGAGACCCCTTCTTATAGCCTCTCAAATTGTACAAATATCGGATCTCCCGGTTGGAGGGAGGACGCCCATATCTCCTCTGGAAAATGACAAACAGGCTCACCAGGATGGCGTAGGAGTTAGGCTGAAGCTGAAAAGGAGCCACCTTCAAGTAAGTGATGAAGCTGAGTATCCAAGCATTGATAGGGGGAATGGCCCCACACATACAATGGTACCTACTATAGGCGAAATATCCTTCGGGGGGATTATATGGCATCACTCTCTCCCCCGGCAATAGCATGCGCGCTCTGTCAATCCCAAAGGAGCGAGAAATAACATCAAGCTGCTCGCCTTTGAGAGAGCTAGGGAAACAGTCAGGAGGTGAGTTCAGAAGCTCCTGAGGACCGTACCCATCTACTAGTGACCTCGGGGTGGGCCCATGACGTCCCGGTCCTGACTGAGCTGGGGGCACTGCGAAAAGATCTTCTCTGTCCTGGGATTTCTTCTTTTCTGATCGGGTTTCTACTTTGTGAGACATTATCTGCAACACAAGAAAACACATTGTTAGAACAAGGAGTGTGGAGACATAAACAAGCAAGTACATATGGCATGGAATATCGTTCATAATTCAAAACTTAATCGGTAGTTCGAGACTAAAGTTCATTTGCCACTCAAGTTCATCCGGTAGCTCAAGTCTCGAAGGTTCATTCGGCAATCAAACTACCCATGGTCATTCGTGGGTTCAAGGCCTAGAATTCGTTCGGTACTCGTGCTCTCCGATCCCATTCGGTAGTTTAATCATAAAAGCTCGTTCGGCGGGGGGAAAACCTCACCTGGTCCGGTGGTCAAGACTGGTTCGATACTTAGGTGATTCGGCTATTTTAAAAAGTCGAGTCTGGTTCGGTATTTGATTGATTCGACTATTTCAAACGATAGAAGATGAACAGAGACATGAAGCCCGTATTTATAAGCAAACAAGGATGACCGAACCAACTGGTTCGACACGTAAGACTGAATGAGTTTGTCCAAGCTGAAACAAAGCACGACATATGCTGGCAGATGCCCCACTTTGGGGGGCAAATGTTGGGTGCGTTTCCACCACCACCGAACCAAAGGGAAGAAGGCATCACCGAGCCACTCACCACCGAACCAATTCACCCCTAAGAACTGCCGAACCAACTCACAACCAACCACCACCGGACCAACATACTCCCGGACCAGAGCCACCGCCGAACCAATCCACTTCCTAAGAACTACCTAACCAACTCACAACCGGACCAACTCCACTCACAACCGGACCAAAGCCACTCACAACCGAACCAAAGCCACTCCAACCATCTCTGAACCAAGGCACTGCCGAACCAACCTGGCCAGGCCAGATTACATCAGCCCAAGCCCACCAGCAGCTATATACATCCAAGACCCCTACCCCCTGCCTCACTCTATAAATAGAGGGGTATGGGTACAATAATAGGGGACAAGTTTGAGAGCTCAAGCACGGATAGAACTTTCAAACAACTTTCATATACTTGTATCAAAGCTTTGTACTTGTAATCTGAACAAGAAAGGAGAAATAATATATAAAGTGGACGTAGGCACATTCTGGCTGAACCACTATAAATCTGTGTGTCTTTTACATTTTAGTCCCTACATTTTACATATTTGCATTAATCACCCAGACCACTAAAAATAACATAAAATCAACTAAATCACACGACTTGGAGGTGTTTGCCCATTTTTTGTGCAAACATTTTTGGTGCTTTCACTGAGAACTGAACCCCGGACTTCAGCTTCTCCCACTTAAATTTTTTCCTAACAGCATCGCTCATTGCTTGGAAGACATGCCTCCCAAGCAGAAGAAAGATGTTAACAAAGGAAAAAACATCGCAACCAGCAGTATTCTAGATCCAGTGGTCACAGATCAAGAAAATCGTCCCATTCCAACAGCAGTACCAGATGAAGGCCAAGCAAATCCGACAACCCCTGCCACGGGACAGCCGGTAGCAATTACTAGGGCAGATCTAGACAGGGTTGTGGCTGAAGTGACTAACCGCTTCACATCCCAGCAGAAAGCCTTGGTGGACCAACTCATGTCACGCTTAAGGGATGCTGAAGGGTCCAACCACAACACCGAATCATGGGGTGAGTCCCAGTCTGGAGGATCTCAGAGGCAACAAAGATCTTTCTTCTTCGAAAGAGCTAACGACAGAAGCGGCCATGGTAGGAGTCGAGACCGAGCTCAGCCCGAAGTTAGACCTGAGGAAACGCTTGGAACCGAACCCAACGGGGGAGGTACCGGGCGGAGGTCAACTATAGCCGAGCCTGTCGTACTGCCTAACCATGGAAACACCAATGAACGGGGCCGAGCTAGAGTCCAGCCCAAAGTTGGACCCGAGGAAGTGCTTAGATCAGAGCCCAGCAGGGGAAGATCAAGGCAAGGGCCAACTATAGCTGACCCTAGCGTGCTCCCAGAAGACCAAAGACAACCACTGGAAAATATTAGGAATGATAGGCGATACCATCCCTACAGGTCATCTGGACGGAATCAATCCCATATAGTAGAACCGAACTCATTTCTATCTGCTCCAAATTCTGATGAAAGGATGGCACGCTTGTTCAGAGAGTGCGTCCAACGGGATCAAAGAGATCGAGGGATAGGCGCTAGGGTAACCAGCCCTTTCGCCCGCAATATCGAAATTGCCATCACCCCCCGAGAATGGAAAATGCCTACAATGGAACCTTACAAGGGAACCTCTGACCTCGTTGTACACTTACAAAGATACACACAACATATGCTCATGAGTGGAGCAACAGAAGGAGTGCTGTGCAAATGCTTTCCACTATTCTTATCGGATCTAGCTACCTCCTGGTTCGGCCATCTACCCTAAGGATCCATCAGCTCATTGGAGATGTTGAAAAAAAAGTTCATCAGCCAGTTCCGCATTCATGTGGAGCAACCCAAGGACGCTTATTCCTTATCCAGTATCAAACAGAAACCTAGAGAGAAGCTGCAGCAATATCTAACCCGATTCAATGCCGCAGCAACCGCAGTCCAAGATGCCGATGAGAAGCTTATCTTAATGGCCCTCTGTAGTGGTGTGCATCCGGACACTAAATTTGCTAGAAGATTGACAAAAGAAAAACCAGCTACTTTACCCGATTTCTTCCATGAAGCTGGGAAATATATGAGACTTGAAGACGCTGCCACTGAGGGGCAGTCAGGGCAACAAAATAAGGCAGCTCACGGCAACCCGCCTGCTGTAGCAAAGGACGTTCGAAGATACGACTCTAGGGATAATGCTGGGGGCAAGAAGGGAGAAAAGCGTCTATATCGGCCAGGACCGAGATTTGACACTTACACCCCATTGAATGAAACGATCGAAAACATCTTCCTGGCCACTCAAGACGAAGTTAAATACAAACGCCCCCCGTACAAGAAGGAATCAGATAACGTAATTAAGTCTGGAAAATTCTGCCGCTTCCACGAATCCCATGGACATGATACCAATGAATGCCATCATCTCCGGGACTTGATTGAAGAACACATCAGAAGAAGGAGACTGGAACGCTATGTAAAAGGTCAGAACAGGACTCCAGTTCCTGCCAATGAAAACCCAAGGCTACCCTCCCCAGAAATAGGCAGAGGAAATCGCAACACCAGCGGCTCCAGTCAAGAGAAGATAGTGGTCCATACCATCTCGGGAGGGCCACACATCGCCGACGGAAGCTGGGCAGAGATGGAAAGGTATGGAAAGTCACTTAGAAACAATGAAGAATGCGTCAATTCTATTCTATCCTAAGACAAGCTCAAAAATACCGGAACATCACACAACTATTTAGATGAGAGAAATAACACTTTCCTCATCATGAGGGCTTAAAGAATGAAATGATGCCACCAAAAATTTGAAAACGGAGTCACGAAGAAAAATAGAAATCTGCTTAACAGCTATGAAATGTCGAAGATGAATAATCCACACGGGATAAAGGATATGGCTTCATAATAATTAAGCCAATCCTTACAAAAGTCAATTCCGAAGCATAAGTAAAAAATCGACTCGGAAAGAAAAGTTACATAAAATAACTTCGACATCAATAAAAAGCAAATTGAGTGTTGCAGATCCACCAATCCGTATTCGCAATCCTCAAAGAAGTCATCAAGCCCAGAAATGTTTAAAGAAAAAGAATCACAAGTTCTTTTGATATAAAAATAATGAGATGAAACCCATATCAAAAAGAACTCGAATAAGATAATCACAAAATAAATGTCATCAAGGATAGAATGGATACCTTGACCAAGAGAAGTGCTAGTAGAGGCTTACATAACCTTTAGCTTTCCCTCCTTCTTGCTTGAAGTATGGGACACACAGATATATGATGACTCAAACTTTCGCAATAGCAACAATAGAGGGGTTGCAGACACTCCTTTGCATAGTAGTCTATGGAATCACAATTGTAGCATCGTCCACGACTAGTGGTAGGAGTCTTTGCTATAGAAGTTTCTTGCTTCCCTTTCTTGTCGGGATTGGGGCCTTTAAACTTAATAGGCCTATTCATGCTGTTGTTGAAGTTTTGTTTAGCACCCATAACTTCAACATCACTTTCATTATCGGCCTCTTCAAGACGAAGAGCGATATCAATAAGCTGATCGAAAGAAACTTCCAATTTCAGAAGTAATGGCTTCTTGAGATTCTTGTTCAAGCCATAAACAAATCTCTGATTTTTCTTCAATGGGTATTAATGTATTCAGCCCCGTATTTAGAAAGAGATTCGAAAGATGCGACGTAGTCCGTCACAGAAGATTCACCTTGAACAAGGTCGATAAAACGCCGGGCCAAAGTTACTATTTCAGCCTCCGGCACAAATTTCAATTCGAATCTTTCCCGGAATTGCTCCCAAGTGAGATCCACTTCAACGATTTCAGAAATAAGAAGCCCATACCAATCCAATGCTCTTTCTTGGAGCATGCTAGAAGCCACTTGGACTCGGTGGAGATCAACAAGATTCATGCGAGAAAAGATGCGGTCGCATGATCTAAGCCAAGCTTGAATTTCAATGACACTCTCGGATCCCCAGAATGTCCTTCCACCCAAATCGGTATAATCTCTACACAAGCGTGCAAAACCAGATCGAGGATGAGTAGTCACTGGAATGGGTTCGATAGCTTGAGCATCCTTACCAAGATCTAGAAGCTGCTGGGCAGACATAAATACTCCCTCATGAGGAGTAGCACTAGATTAATCGGCGCTGGGACGGCAAGGTCTAACCATTTCTCTTCTCTAAGAAAGAAAGAAAGAAGAGGAAAAAGGTTATTCTCAAAATGAATATCAAACAACCTTGATTGATAAAACAAGGCATCACAAAACAAAATAGGATAGAACGGTACGAAGACTCGAATTAAATCATATGGCACGATTCCTAAGAAAGCCTTAGGACAATGATCCTTGCTAGATTATTCTACGTTGTTCCGAAGTTTGGCTCTGATACCAAGCTGTGATGCCCCACCTCTATACCCACGCTAGCCAAGGACACTACGGGGTAATGCCGTCAACTAGCACAGAGAATAAGGCTGTTGAGGAACGACCATCTGTATAATTGCTTTGTGTGAGTACCGATATGCCAGATAAAAATATAACTTTTCGTCTCAAGAGGAAATCCGACATACCGATACAAACTCAAAGCTACTACACAGTGGCTATATGGACTTCGGAAATAAATATAGAAATAAACATAACACAAATCAGTCACAGGCAATTCATATCACAAAAGCGGAAATAGATATGAATATAACACATGAAAGTGTACATCAGAGTAGTGGTCAAATAAGATCCACAATAACACAAAAGAATAGATACAAGTGCAAGACAATAGAATATGTATACATCAAAGAGTCTAATCTCAAATGTATACAACAAAAACTACTATACTAGAGTAGTTAGCCAAAAGTCAGATGATGGTTCCAGATAGGAAGTCATGAGGAAGCACCTGTAAAATCTCAGTCTGACACGAGTATTATTTAAGAAGAAAATAATAAACGGATCAGTCTAGCTAAAATTATCAGATAAAATGAGATAGAATATGAGTATGATAATAAAACGTATGATAACAAAAAGATGTCATACTATGATAAGTATACATTAGAAAACCCACAAAAGTCATACAATATCTCAAAAATCTCAAAACACAGAAAAGAACGTCATATTCTTAATTTAATTCACTAAGCCACAAATAATGACATACATATCAATGCCTATCGTAAATGCTGGTGAAACATAAATTCCAGAAATCAATATCCAGAAATCATAAAAGTTAACGACACACAAATTCTAGAAATCATCAACAAGAAATCCAGTAATCACAAAAGTTAACTACACACAAATTCTAGAAATCATCAACGAGAAATCCAGAAGACACTAAAAAAGAGGATGGCCAATCCCATAAACGCACCTAGAAAGATACGCCCCAAGTAAAGTCTAGCATCGATACACCTAGAAAGATGCACCCCATGCAAAGTCGAACATCGTCGCACCTAGAAAGATACGCCCCAAGCCCTAGCATCGACGCACCTAGAAAGATACGCCCCATGCATAAATAAACATCGACACACCTAGAAAGATACGCCCCATGTAATGTCTAACATCGATGCACCTAGAAAGATACACCCAATGCAAAGCCGAACATCGACGCTCCCAGAAAGATACGACCCACGCATAGACGAACATCAACGCACCTAAAAAGATACGCCCCATGCCTCGACTTATTGAGCCGATTGCTCCACGAAGTAAATAAACATCGACACACCTAAATAGGTACGACCCATGCGTGAAATAAACATCGACGCACCTAAATAGGTACGACCCATGCGAGAAGTAAGACGAAGCTCATTAAAACGAGGAACAGTCCTCCACGTGGACAAAGAGACATCACACATTGCTAGTCTAGACCATAAAATGATCATCATCGATCATCAAGAAGTGTGAATTACAATAAGCTAGTAAATATATGAGTTTAGCTTCATGTCCCATAACTACTAGCTTAACTTAAATATTTGCGAACAAATTGTAGATCTCCACTAGAAAATTGTCACAAGAGTTTTAATCGAACAAGTCCATAAATTAACTGACGAAGTAAACGCAAGCATTTCATACCACTTGTTTTGCTAGGCCGTTTAATTATATTTTCTCATACGAATGAGGTAAGGTTTGTATATACTAATAGATTGGAAAACGGTTTAAGAAACGAGCTTTGTAATTAAAATAGTGTCAAAATTGTTTTGATGAAAGAGTTTTGATAATTGCTACTAGTATAGAAAACCTTTATATTTTTAAAGTGACAAATCACAAAAACGATTGTAGAAACAATCGATCATCAAAATTCACATTCGAAGACGTGAATAAAAATCCAAAGAAATCGATACCAAATCCATCAAAAATGGATATTCCAAAAATCCCAAAGAAAAGGTCATCAAAGTTGATAAAATATGATAACAACAAATGGGAATCAACACGAATCGATTAAAATTGGAAAATCAAGCAAAACAGGCAAACTGGAAAAATACAGCAGATTCAGACGTCTGAACCAAATATTTCAGACGTCTGAAAACAGCTGAATTTGGCCTATTTCCTTTCTGTTTGAATTCAGACGTCTGGTGCCTTTGATTCAGACGTCTGAATCTGGAAATAGAAATTTTCCAGAATAATATTCAGACGTTTGAAATACAGATTCAGACGTCTGAAACTATATTTCAGAGCATTTCCTGAACCTCGACCAAAAATGGCCAAATGAATATCGGAAGCGATCGGGCGAGCAAATGACGACTAAGGATTTACGCCACGCGACAACCCAGCCTTAACGGCTCTTCGATACGCCTCAAATATCAATGTCCAAATATCCATAATAGGATTTTCATAGATTTTGATTTCAAAACACCAAAAATTGGAATGTACACCAAATCAATCCAAACCAAAATCAATTGCACAAGACTAAGTGTTAGGAATTCATACCTAACAATCAAAGATAATTATAGACTAAGATGTGAGATAAAAATCTCACCTTTGAACCCAAAAATGATAAAGAAGAAGCTTGAAAGCAAAGGAGGATCAACCACTCTTCAATCCCAACTCAAGAAGCTTGAATCTAAGCTTTAAAAGAAGAACATTCCCAAAGTTAGGTTTAGGAATTTCTGAAATTGAAGAAGGAAAGAGTTGGAGAAGATGAAGAGAAGGCTTACCAATAGCTTCTTCTTGAATTTGGAGATAGAACTTGGATTTGCAAAGATGATTAGGGCTTTGAATTTCCTAATTCTTTTTCTCTTCCCCCATTTTTGATAAAGCTTGAGTTGTATTAGGAAATGGAAGTGAATGAAGAGAAGTGGGGGTGGAGCTAGGGGCTTGTGTTAGGATATAGGGCTGAAACCCAAAATAAAGCCCTAAGTGAAAAAGTAGTAAAATTCTATTATCTCCAAACATATCGAAGTTTATACTCAAAAAGGTCGCAAACGGCATTTTGAACTCAATGGAGGAGGTCTCGAGTCCTAATTCGACTGTTTGCAAAAAGTAGCTTTTCGGAGTATATTCTGACCAACGATGAAATATTTAAATAAAATATTTAAATACTCGATCGTAAAATACGCGGGTTGTTACAAATGAGCTTCAAGAAGAGGAAGAATAAGAGAATTATGTGAATGGATGTGTGAATGTAGGTGGGTATTTATAGGAAAGTTTTGCACCAAAAATATCATGATCTATTCTCCTTACCTAAGCATGCTTGCATCACCATTCACCTCATCTCCAGCTGTGAATTCCACCCCCATCACCTTCCATGTGCTTGACCCACACCGCCTTCCATCATCACCATCATATCGTAGCATCTGCATTGACTTTTGTATGCTTAAAGGTGAAGTATTAAGAGAAATATCATGATATTTGTTTCATTTGTATACATGTATGTATGTATGTTTATTTGTATGTGCATGTATGAAATGCATATGTATGTATATATGTGTGCATAATTATCTTATAAGGTTGCAACGACTTAAAACAAATTCTATTCATTAAATCGTTACGAATTCCGATTCCGATCTCTGGTCATATTTTTACTTCTTAGTTAACATACATATATTTGTAAACAAAATTTGAAAAATAATTTCCCATTATTTTCAAATAATTAAAATGATCACATTTGATTGATAAAACCATATAAATTAATACTAAACAATTGTTTATAAAAAGTGCTATTATATCGATAAAGCGGTACGAAATTTCTTATATTTTCAAATCAAGTATATACTTTATAAAACTATTATAAACGATTTATTATCACTTTATAACTAATTAAAATAAATTATTATCACTTTAAACAATTATTTGAATAATTATTAAATCATTAAATCTCAGTTTAAATTCATAAATCTATTGTTAAATATGATGCCATTATTTATGATGTAATAAATATAATTATTCCCTAAAAATAAAATAAATAATTTTATTTAATATTCTTGTTTAAACGGATAAATAAGTGTATGTACCTAGCTCCGTGGGCGGCTTCTAATAATTATAGAGTCGTTTATTGATAAAACGGTTTTCGGTAATTTTATCGATATTTTCCAAAGTATATATTTTTGCAAATACTTATTCAAAATAAGATTACCATTATTATTTGTTCAAAACATCATAGTTTATACTGGAAAAACTTATATTTGAATATTTTAAAAATAAATATAATTTATCAAAGTGATAAATTTTGTGGGTATGCTGGTATTTATAGAGAAACAGCTGTACAGTTCCAAAGGCCCGGTTGCAGTAGAGTCCATGAGATTACCCAGCATTGCATAAGATAAATCATAGCACTACAAGTCAAGAGCATAGCTCGATACCGACCTTGGTCCTTAGCTCGGTACCGACCTATGGTTTCTGGTGCAAGTTGAACTTTTTCACTCATATTGCTCGTCAATCTTCATGTTGCGCTGTTCCAAGCTCTTTTCCATCGACTTTGGGTTGATTCTTATGATCTCCTTGACAACACTTGAATTATCCTGATTCCTTGGCTTTCTTCTCGTCAATCCTTGGAATTGCTTGTTCAAATCATTAAAAAATCACTTGACCATGAGTAATTGGAGTAGCACAAGAGGTGTATGGTGTTTGGGAAGTGGTATGGGGAGGATTCATAGGTAGATACCAACCTATGATAGCTTAAAGTTGAGTTATGGCCTAAGCCATTTCTCCATCCAACTTTCTAGAGTTCAACTTTCTAGTCCCTATGATCGTGTTTCCAAGTTTGTGAATCGTTTCGTTCTTGTTTTGAACTTCTTAGTCCTGTTGAATTCTGCTTTGGCTAAAAAGCGGGTTAACTTTTACACCCCCAAAGTACGCCTTTCAAATATAAGGTGTGCTTTGCTGAAAAAAAGTTCCATCAGTAATCATTCTTTGGTAGTTGAGCTCTTCGGCCTTCCATCGGTCTTGATCTTAGTGAATCGTTCATTTCCTTTGGATTCTCTGGTAAATCAAAGGTCGTTCGTTCTAAACATATTACAACTAGGACTCTAGTCCTCACTTAAGCGTTGGTACATTATTATTATTTTGATTTCATTCGAAGTTGTTATATCACATATCAAAATCATCCTATGTTCATGCAGAATCTATCCGTTTCACTCTAGTTACAAGGCATTCAAATCCTTTTATAAAATCTATATTAGTTTTAACGTTTGATCTCTCCGGATCGTTTTGCATTCAATTTAACATGGGATCTCTTTGAATTGTTCATAATCCAATCTAGGATTTGGTCTCTTGAAACCACTTATTCCAATCTAGGTTTCGACCTCTTAGGATCGTTTATCGCCCAATCTAGGGTTTTGATGTCTCCGGATCCTTACAGAGTTTGCTTGCTCTTCGGTAAAGAAACTCAATGACCAAGCAAGCCCATCCACTTGCTCTCCGATGATGGGACTTACTTTACGTACAAGCTTATCCACTCGCTCTCCGGCAAGGGAGCTTACACCCTGCACTCCAGTCTTGTCTCTCCGGATGGGACTTAAAAGCGATCAATATCGTACGAGTCCATCCGCTCGCTCTCCAATGAGGGGACTTGCACCCCGCACTCTGGTCCAGTCTCTCCGGATGGGACTTAAAGTTATAAATATCGGTCATCACATTCAATGTCTATTTTTCAAAAGTCAAATATTCAATCAAACTAAACATGCAGAAATTATAATTGTTCGTCCCACACATCCGACTCAGAGCGTGCCTAAGAACCAATCTAGGTCCCATACACTTGTAAGAGGCCCGAGGTAATTATTGTCCTAAATATTCATTCTAAACATCCGACTTAGAGCATGCCTAGAGACTAATTTAGGCCTCGTACACGTGTAGCAGTCTGAGGTTATTATTATCCAAATTGTTCAAAACAAGAAAAAGCAGAGCAAGGGAATTGAACTTAACTCCCGATCGTCCCGATCATGGGATTTCGAGTCTCGGACCAGATCCCTGGTTACTCCTTGATGCATTTGCTGTAGATGGTGGTTTCTCCAACAACACCATTGTAGTCGGTTCCTTACATACTGCTGTAGTTGGTTGCTTTGAACCAGTTCTTCTATCAGATCACGAAGGTGTCGACACTCGTTTGTTTCATGTCCATCCAGCTCATGGAAGATGCAGAACATTCCAGACCTTTTCCCTCCATTAGCGAGCTCTCTCCTAACTGGCTTCTGATAGGGGATCTACCCCTAGTGTCCAGATATATCCACTCAGGGGTCTCTATTAGCCTAGTGTAAGAAGAGAATTTCGGCTCCCTCCTTTGTCGTTACGGTTCCTCGAAGTCATCATCATCTCTTCTCTTTCCTTTGTCCTTTTCGTTTCGTGCTCCAGACAATCCTTTGTCATCCACAACATTAATTTCAATATTCTTATCTTCGACGTCTTATTGATGCAAATATCTCTCAGCTTCATGGTGTTAGTTCCTGAGATGATGGTTTTGATGACAACAACCTTAGGACTGGTTATAAAATATAAATACTAATATCTTTGTCTAGATATATGTATATGCAGGATATATATATGCAAGTACTAAGAATGAAGACTGTACAGTATAGAGATTCAAGACTGACGAATTCAAGGTTGTAGAAATCAAGACTGAAGACTCATGAGTATTAAGATATCAAAAGTTCAAGATATCAAGATAAGTAATAGAGTCTAGATTTATGTTAAAACTTAATAATAGCACTATTATTCGGATTTTAATTGTGGAATGGAATCCACCTTCTCGCTTTAATAGTGGGATGTAACCCACGACCTCTTTAGTGGGATGGAACCCACGACCTTCTCTAGTGGGATGGAATCCATGAAAATTTCAAAATGACTTATCTTTAGATTTTTTTTCAAAACTATCTTTTAAATAGACATCTCTCTCTCTCTTGGTTTAAATATTTTAGCCTTAATTCAAAAACTATTTTTAGTCCTATTAATTTCAAAATCATTTCTTTTTTTAAACTATCTCCTAGTTTTAATTTTTTAGCTTTAATCTAAAACTATTTATATATTTAGTTTTTATTACTTTTATATTTCATAAGATCACTTTCCAAAGGTTTTTATAATCATAAAGTATATTCAAAATAGTTTACAAAGTTCTAAGATTGTTTTGTCAAACTTTAGAAAGAAAATCTCTTTTAAAAAAAAAATCAATTTTCAAAAAATACTAGGGGATGTTGATATGCCTATACCCCCCATGTTGACATGGTAGCCGTAGATTTTAAAATTCAAATTTACAAAAGAAGTGTCTATTCGTCATAACCTTTCATGAATGGACATGACCATTATTCTCGTATATATACCAGATGTTTTCAATGAATTTTAAGTTAGTTTTTCTTCATTTCTTCACTCCTTCTTCTCCACTCAAATATTCTCTTATATTTCAAATGCTTTAACAAAATTCAGCCGAAATCCTAAGTGAATCAAACTCGATCATCTTTAGTTTGATTCTTTCCCACACTCTCTCAAAGATCTCAATGCTATTCAGAGTTATATGATCATTTGTAATCAAAGATCGAAAGATCGAAGTGTATCGAGTTTCTCTATATCAAAGTGTGATTGGAAACGATGTGATTGTGGCCCGTAAATCAATTGGGTGTGATTGTGGCCCGTAAATCAATTAAGTGATCTTGTAGACTGGTTAAATCAAGAGAGTTTGCCCTGGACTCGGAGAAAGGAGGGTGTATATCGTGGCGTTGAACTCGAGGTTGTAATATCGACATTATATTTGAAAATAAATCTGCATAAGAAATTGTGTGGGACTGGATGTAGGGTAACTCCGAACCAATATAAAATTCTAGTGTGGTCTTTCCTTTACTGCTTTTATTTACTATTTGCATATGTGTTTGGTTCTGTGATTGTCTTTGGGTTTGTGAATTGCATCTGTTTGGGTTTAATTTGAAAAAATTTCAAAAAGATTCATAAAATTAATTAAACACTATTCACCCCCTCTAGTTTTAATTCTACCTTAATATCCGTAGTCCGCATTTCCTACATTTGGTATCAAAGCATTGGTTTTCATTATCATAATCTGAATTTTGAAAAAGTTTAAAATGGCAATTTTTGGAGATTTTGTTAACATTAGTTCAAAACTGTCCAAATCATCATTGTCTCATAAGTCTGCATATTGTTATTATAGAAAATCAAGTTATCTACCAAATTGGTGTGTTGTGCAGGAACAGATGTGTTATATGGCATTTGAAGAATCAACACTCAATGGACAATGGTGCAAATTAAGAAAAACAAATGGATACTTGGTAGTGGATGTTCAAGGCACATGACTGGTAATCTGGAGATACTGAATGACATAATTTATGAAGATGGAGGACTGGTCAACTTTGGACACAATTCAAAAGGATACGTGATTGGCATCGGCAATGTCGGTAACTCTAAAACTCCTACTATTTTTGATGTTCTGTTAGTTAGGAATCTAAAACACAACTTACTTAGCATAAGTCAATTATGTGACAAGTGCTACAAAATTAAATTTGAAAAGGATAAGTGTCACATCAAAGATAATAAATCAAATATTTTCTCTGAAGGAATTAGGAAGAAAAATATTTATATTCTCAGTATGAAAATCTCAAATGATAACCTATGTCTTTTGGCTAATACAAGTGACCCTTGGATTTGGCATAAAAGATTTGGGCATTTGAATTTCAAACTCTTATCTAGACTTTCAAAACTTGATCTAGTAAGAGGTCTTCCTAAAATGGATTTTAAAGTAGATAGTATATGTGATGCTTGTCAATTAGGAAAACTCCGGAAGAGTTCACTCAAATTGAAAGATATGATTTCAACTTCAAAACCTCTTGAGTTACTTCATTTAGATTTGTTTAGTCCATCTCAAATTCAGTCAATAAATCACAGAAAATATGTTTTTGTAATTAGATGATTATTCTAGATTTACAAGGACAATTTCTCCAAAACGTAAAAGTGATGCTTTTAATTTATTTAAAACTTTTGCAAAAAGAATGCAAAATCAACTTTCTTTAAAAATTATAACTATTTGTAGTGATCACGGTGGAGAATTTGGAAATGAAAATTTTGAGAATTTCTCTAATAAAAAAGGAATAACTCATAATTTTTCTTTTCCAAGAACTCCACAACAAAACGGAGTGGTAGAGCGTAAAAATAGGAAGATTTAAGAGTGTGCAAGAACTATGCTTTCAGATAGTAAATTACCCAGAAATTTTTGGGCTGAAGCAGTCGCTACAGCTTGTTACATTTTGAATAGGATTTTAATTAGACCTCTAACCAATAAAACACCATATGAACTTCTTTTCAATAAGAAACCAAAGGTATCTTATTTTAAAATTTTTGGAAGTAAATGCTTTATTCTAAATACAAAGGACAATTTGGATAAATTTGATCCTAAATCCGACAAAGGAATCTTTATTGGATATTCTAATAGAAGTAAAGCATACAGAGTTTTCAATTTAAAAACTAACACCATTGAAGAAATAATGCATGTATCTTTTGATGAAAATTTCAACGATATTGTTCAAATAAATGATGAAGATGATTTTGTTACCTTAAATAATGAATCAAATGAAACAAATTATGAAACTGTTCATCCTAATAAAAGGATCAGGCTTTTAAAAGATCATCCTATAGAAAATATACTAGGAAATATTGAATATGTTGGTAGAACTAGAAATCAACTAAACAAGATGAGTAATGTAGCTTTTATATCAACTATTGAACCCAAAAATCCAAATGAAGCATCATCTGATGATTCATGGATTCTTGCTATGCAAGAAGAACTGAATCAATTCACCAGAAATGATGTATGGGAACTTGTTCCTAGACCTGAGGACAAAACTATAATAGGAACTAAATGGGTTTATAAAAATAAAATGAATGAACAAGGTGAGGTCGTTAGAAATAAAGCTCGGTTAGTCGCGCAAGGTTATTGTCAAGAAGAAGGAATAGACTTTGATGAAACCATTGCACCCGTAGTAAGATTAGAAGCCATTAGAATTCTACTTGCTTTCACAAACCACAACAATTTCAAATTATTTCAAATGGATGTCAAAAGTGCCTTTTTAAATGGTTTTGTTAAAAAGGATGTTTATGTTGAACAACCTCCACTTTTTGAAGAAGAAAAGTTTCCAAATTATGTTTACAAATTAAAGAAAGCTTTATATGGTCTGAAACAAGCTCCTAGAGCCTGGTATGACAGACTAAGATCTTACCTATTACAATCAAATTTTGAAATTGGTAGAGTAGATAATACTCTTTTTATTAAAAGAAACAAAAATGATATCCAATTAGTACAGATTTATGTAAATGATATCATTTTCGGATCAACAAACAATGAAATGAACAAAGATTTTTTGAAATAATGTCAAAAGAGTTTGAGATGAGTCATATGGGTGAACCTACTTTCTTTTTAGGATTGCAAATAAAACAATTAGATAGCGGTATTTTCATTAGTCAAGAAAAGTATGATAGGGATCTAGTTAGTAAGTTTGGCATGACCGCTGCGAGTGGGAAACCCACTCCTATGGCAACCAATGAAGCCTTAAATAAAGAAGACATGTCAAAAGATGTTGATCAAAAAATATACAGGGGAATGATTGGATCGCAACTCTATATAACTGGGAGTAGGCCTGATATCATGCATAGTGTCTGTCTCTGTGCAAGATACCAATCTCAACCCAAAGAAACCCATTTAAAAGCTGTTAAACGTATCCTAAGATATGTTAAACACACTTTAGACTATGGACTATTTTACCCTAAAAATGATTCATTTGATTTAATCTCATATTGTGATGCTGACTATGCTGGTTGTAAATCAGACTGAAAAAGTACAAGTGGTACTTGTCACTTTTTAGGACATTCTCTGGTTTCCCGGTTTAGTAAAAAGTAAAATACTGTCTCACTATCAACAACTGAAGCAGAATATATCTCTACTGCTTTGGCTTGTTCTCAAGTTATCTATATGCAATAAACCCTAAAGGATTTTGGATTAAATATTTCAAAATTACCAATTTATTGTGACAATACAAGTGCAATAAATTTATCCAAAAATCCTACTCACCATGCCAGAACCAAACATATTGATATCATACATCATTTTATCAGAGATAATATAAGTAAAGAGATTATTTCTCTTGAATTTATCAACACTGAGAATCAAATAGCTGATATTCTGGCCAAACCCTTGAATCAATCAACCTTTACTAAATTAAGAAGAGAACTAGGTATTTGTTCTATAACTGAGATATAGAATATAGATATAGTAACATATATATTTAAATAAATAGAGAAAAACAAAATTGTCAAAATTTTCAAAGGGATGTCGACATGCCCCCTACCCTCCATGTCGACATACAACGGTCAGATTTGAAATTTTGTTTTTCCCTCTAAAATCAGTTTGGTGGTTATATAACGAAAATATTTTGTATTCATCTGTCTTCTCACTTCATTTTCTCTGTAATAAACTTCTGAAAATACAAAGTAATGGCCTCCTCTTCTAAATCAAACCAAAACGCAACCATTTCCTTCCCTCCTCCTAATTCTGGTCCATTCCAACGTACTATATTGGCTCGAGTAATGAAGATCGAGGAAATTATGAAGGATTCTCTGCAAATGCCGACTGAATTACAAGTCATGCAAATAAGGATGGAAAAGAAACAAGAAAAACAAGGCAAGATTCTTAGAAATTTGAAAAAAATTTCTAATGGATAATCATGCAGACCCTATTGTGATTGAAAATGATTCTTCTAACATACGTATTCAAAATCCATTAGAGGACGACGAAGAAGAAGAAGAAGAGGAGGAAGAAGCGCAAATGGACGAGGACGATAATGTTGTTTGCGTTGGAGAAGTCTTTTTTTGACAAAAATGGTAATTTGGTCGAACAACATGGAAACTTTTGTCTCCATTATCCTAATTGTTCGATTCACAAGTCACCAATTATCAAGGACACTCGTTAGATTGTTATTATATTAATATTTTTATATTTTGTGTACTTGTATATATTTGTGTCTATGTTTCATATATATGTGTAATGTAACATCATATATAATAAAATTAGATTTATGTTTTGCTTATTATACTTCTTTATTAGCATTTAGTTCCATAGTATTAGTTTAAGGGGGAGTTATGTAGTTTAGGCTTAGTTTTTGTTGATGTCAAAGGGGGAGAATTATAAAATAGGATAGTTAGGCTTAGATTAAGGGGGAGTTAGTATATTAAGGGGGAGTTGTTGGAATAAGGGGGAGTCAGAGTAGAATCAGAGTTTGGTGGAGTATGTTTTATAAACATAGGTTGTCATCATCAAAAAAGGGGAGATTGTTAGCTCCTGAAATGATGGTTTTGATGACAACAACCTTAGGACTTGTTATAAAATATAAATACTAATATCTTTGTCTAGATATATGTATATGCAGGATATATATATATGTAGGTACTGAGAATGAAGACTGTATAGTTTAGAGATTCAAGACTGACGAATTCAAGATTGTAGAAATCAAGACTGAAGACTCATGAGTATCAAGATTATCAAGATTTCAAGAGTTCAAGATATCAAGAAAAGTAATAGAGTCTAGATTTATGTTAAAACTTCATAATAGCACTAAAATCTTTATTCGATTTTAATTGTGGAATGGAATCCACCTTCTCGCTTTAATAGTGGGATGTAATGCATGACCTCTTTAGTGGGATGGAACCCACGACCTTCTCTAGTGGAATGGAATCCACGAAATCTTCAAAATGACTTATTTTTAGATTTTTTAAAAACTATCTTTTTAAAAAGACATCTCTCTCTCTCTTGTTTTAAATATTTTAGCCTTAATTCAAAAACTATTTTTAACCATATTAATTTCAAAATCATTTCTTGTTTTTAAACTATCTCCTAGTTTTAATGTTTTAGCTTTAATCTCAAAATATTTATATATTTAGTTTTTATTACTTTTATATTTCATAAGATCACTTTCCAAAGGTTTTTATAATCATAAAGTATATTCAAAATAGTTTACAAAATTCTAAGATTGTTTCGAAAAACTTTAGAAAGAAAATCTCTTTTTAAACAAAAATCAATTTTCAAAAAATACTAGGGGATGTCGACATGCCTATACCCCAATGTCGACATGGTAGCCGTAGATTTTAAAATTCAAATTTACAAAAGAAGTGTCTATTCGTCATAACCTTTCACGAATGGACATGACCGTTATTCTCGTATATATACCAATTGTTTTCAATGAATTTTAAGTTAGTTTTCTTCATTTCTTCACTCCTTCACCACTCAAATATTCTCTTATATTTCAAATGCTTTAACAAAATTCTGTCAAAATCCTAAGTGAATCAAACTCAATCGTCTCTAGTTTGATTCTCTGCCACTCTCTCTCAAAGATCTGAGTGCTATTCAGAGTTACATGATCATTTATAATCAAAGATCGAAAGATGGAAGTGTATCAAGTATCTCTTTATCAAAGTGTGATTGAAAACGGCGTGATTGTGGCCCGTAAATCAATTGGGTGTGATTGTAGCCCGTAAATCAATTAGGTAATCTTGTAGCCTGGTTAAATCAAGAGAGTTTGCCCTGGACTCGGAGACAGGAGGGTGTATCTCATGGCCTTGAAATCGAGGTTGTAATTCGACATTATATTCGAAAAGAAATCTGCACAAGAAATTGTGTGGGACAGGATGTAGGATAACTCCGAACTAATATAATATTCCGGTGTGTTCTTTTCTTTACTTCTTTTATTTACTATTTACTATTTGCATCTGTGTCTAGTTCTGTGATTGTTCTGTGTTTGTGAATTGCATCTATTTGGATTTAATTTGAAAAGATTTCAAAAAGATTCATAAAATTAATTAAACACTATTCACCCCCCTCTAGTGTTAATTCTTCCTTAATATCCGTAATCCACATTTCCTACGCATGGTTTAATTCCACAATATCCATTGGTTGATCTCTTCCCAGTGAAACTTTGAAGTCGGTCTTGCTCGCGACTCCAAACACTGCCCCAATTAAGATTATAGCAGGGACCGTGTAACAACCCACCTTTTTGGACGTTTCAAATCGACAACAAACCACACATGTCAGACTCAAACCATTCAAAAGGGAGGATTGTTAATGGGGTAAATAAGAAAAAAAAACAATACACAAAATCTCGCAGCGGAATAACAAAATATAATAATCAAATAAACAGTTCATGAAGCTGTTTTACAAATAACATTTGATTACACTTTTACAATTCAAATCAGAGTTATACATACATCAGAAATAAACAAATAATGCAGCAAAACACAGAATGTAGTGAAATAATAAATAGCAATAATATACTGAATCTTCGTCTTCATCCTCCAGAAAATAAGTGTCTTCGCTAAACTGAAATACTCGGTCTGACCCGAACGTAAAGTAAAATAAGAACACTCGAGTCATGACTAACATTCTTATTTAAGTAAGTCAACTCAAGTGAAATGTACAGATAACTCAATAAGTGAAATGCTTAGGTTTAAATAAACATCATCTTTCACACTATAAATCAGTTCAGTTCAAATACCGACTTTATGTTTGTTTCCAATCGATTCATTATTAAATCCAACTTCAGATTTCAATTTTTCACTTAAAGCTATTAAGTTATAATCAAACAACAAGTTTAAATCTAAAAAATCCGATTAAAACTTTCATTAAATCAATTAAATTTCAATTTCATAATTTCAAGTTCAAACATAAATTTAAACTTACAATATTCCAATTTTATTTCTAAATCAATTTATTTAAACCCAAAGTGGTTTTATATCGGGTATGTATCATTTCGATCCAAAGTGATTTTGCTAACTATCAGGGAACTTGGAGTGTGAGACCAATAGCAACATAAATAACATACATGTCAATTACCAACATGCGTGCATAATTAACAATTTAATATATACACATGCATAACTAACATTTCACATGTGTCACATATCGTAAACAACATAAGTGAATATTTCAAATTCTAACATAACATATAAATATATAACATGACATATATACAAGGAACTTGCAAGGTGATTTACAATAAATTAACATGGCATATCATTTTTCACAAACATAACACATTATTTCCACATAGCATATGTGATGTATTTCAACAAGGCATATACAAATATTTTTTCTAACATAACACATTTTTTTACATATCATATGTGATGTATTTCAACATGGCATATAAAAATATATTTTTCTAACATAATGCATTTTTTTACATATCATATGTGATGTATTTCACATACATATGTGACAATTAATCAAATCAACATAACATACTGCTTGTGACATATAAAACAACATGTGCATGTGAATATCATAACACAAATTCAAGGGAACATAACAACATATATCACATATTCATATCTAAAGCAAACATTTCTTATAACATTTCGATGTTTATTTACCTAACAATAAAAATGTTAATCGTGAGTGATTGCTCACCTTTCGAGGTTAGAAAGTTTTTGACAACACAAATATGTAGATTCTAGTTGAAATCCAAACATGACAAGCTAACCAAACTTATCCATAGCAACAATCTAATAGAAAAGCAAAGCATGACAATGCAAAATGAACAGATTGAGTTTTCTTCTTTAGTTTTTAGAGAGATGAAGCAAGGGGAATTTGTGGATTTAGAAATTTTGGAGTTTATGTAGTTTTGAGGATGGAGGAAGTGTGAGCAGAAAGCTTCAGATAGAGGAATGAGAAACAATCTGTACGTACTTTGGTTTTGTTCTCTAGTGGGAAATTGAAAAGTCAACAGGTTGGAAAGTGGGAAGGTGATAAAATAATACAAAAATAAAGTAAGCTTTTCAAAGAAACGACTTGGTTATGTGTTTAATAAATATAAACATGAACATGCTAGCAGGAATGATGCACGTGCATTAAATCTAAATTGTTAATGGACGAATTAGTGCAGGCAGAAGTTATGAAAAAGAGTGAATACTAAAAGTTGTAACGTGTAAAAATAAATGCTTAGATGCAAATACAAGAGGTATATAAGAATTAGGTCGAATAAAATTGGGTGAGAGAATGTATAGCTAACAATAAGAATGGAAAATGAATATATAGAGAATAAATGAAAGTTTTATGAAATAAAGAGAGAGGTTTTTTTAATATGAATAACTGAAATGTGAGTGTAAACAAGGCAGAAAAATATGAATGAGATAATAGTTAGAAAAAGCAATAGAATATGAAACGTGCATGAATATGAATTCATGATCAACATCACCTTTCATACTTCAAAATGAATTTAATGTCACATTAATTCAATATGGAAATATTTTTCAATTCAATTAATTTCTTTAACTCCAAATCAACTCAACTTTACACCTATCTAAAAGTTTTATTAACATACAGTATAAAAAAATTTGAACACACCAATTAAAGTAACGATGACCACCGCTACATAAAATAAAAGGAGAACCATGATTCCAAATTCCAATTCAAAATCGGCGTTTTTCTCAGCGCACAATCATGAACATAAAATATTTAATTTATTCTAAATTTTACGATTAGCATTAAAATCACTTCTATATTGCCAAAGATTACTATTCAACGACCGTAAAATATTGCTTCAAAATTCAATTTTTTTCTTTTTATAAAATTACACTTACTTTAAAAACAACAACGTTTATTTTGTTTTCATTAAAACATAATTTTTTTATAACAATAACGTACATTTCTTTCGTTAAATCCATTAATTACAATTAATGGTTTTTTTGCCTCTTTAATATTGAAAGATTCCAAATCGACATAGTTTTAATTAGTTTCAAAATTACACTTTAAAGCAGATCCTGTACATTTCATTCATTAAACGCCATTAAGTTCAATTAAATTATCTTTCCCTTTTATTTAAAGATTTCAAATTAAATCCACGACATTAAATTTCAACATTAAAATTTAAAAAGGAAAATAATTAATGGATAGATAATAAAAACAATTGAATTCTTTTTACAGTAACTTAAATACATTTGTAGAATTGTTGTTTACACATAAGATAATTAAAACAACCGAAGTCTTTTTACAGTAACTTAAATACATTTATAGAACCGTTGTTTACACATAAGAGTTATAAATTAACTTGCTTAAATAGATTATTTTCCTACTCTTGTAATCCATCTGTATGCTAAAACGTAGTTCAAATATACATATATTTCTTCCTTTAAATCAATCATTCTATTCTTTATTTTAATGAAATTAAACCTACATTCACAAATGAAACATTCATTTCATTTGATATAAATGTTCTTTTCATTAAATCAACTTTCCTTATATATTTTCATAAAACATAAGCTACGTTTAATTACACCTATTAATTTACAATTTGGTGTCCTCTCTACCATTAATTGAAATTATTCAATTACATTAATTTCAATTGTTTACAAAGGTGAATTTAAAATGAACAAAATAAATGTAATGAGAAATAGAACAATTATTTCCTATCTAATAGTAATTTAAACATAATTACACACTATTGGATACAAACAGAAATTATACATTTCTTACCAAATAATAGTTTCTCGTCTCTGCAATCAATCTTTCAGCTACCAAACATTTCAAATAAATAAACATATGATTTCTTATTTAATAAAGAAACATTTATTATTCTTCATTAACATTTATTATTCCAATCAATTGGAAATTTACATTCAGACAATTGTTAATTTCACTCAAACCAACGCTATTAAAATACACACTAGCATTTGTTATCATCCCTACATTATTGCAAACATGTTTCATTAATAGAATTTTTACTTAAGCTCATAACTTGGATTATAATTAAATTTGTATCAGTAAAATCTTACAAAAAAAATTCCTAACAATTTTATTCAAAAATCTTATTTAATTTAATATTTTTAAATGTTTAAAAATACGGGTCGTTACAATCTCCCCCACTCAAAAATTTTCGTCCTCGAAAAGAAACAAGAAGGAATTCAAAAATTTGTTACATTTTATTTAAAACAGTCAATTTATTAATCCGAAAACGTACCTATTTGTTGGACAAACAAACTTTATTTATGAAACCAAAAGCAGTAGCTGTTGCTTCTATAACCTGTATTTCACTTATATAATCCAAAGAGTTAAAATTATGTGAAAGAATAATATTTCAGTTGTTTCAAATCAATAGCACAAAAAATACAATATATCACAATCATATGCACACAAAACTATACAACCATCATAGGCAACAAAGAATCCATCACACATCTATAGCAACAAAAAGTAATGGTTTGTTTAGGTTCAGAACTTTTAATCGTACAAGGGTGATAAATAAAATAATAAGTGTACTTTATGCTCAACAGCCTTAGATAATCACTTAATAGATTATTCATACAACCTCAAACAATTAGAAGTATTCTTTCCCAAACTTCCCATCAGCCAAACAACAAGAATTTTAAATTTACTTAAATTTATTCTACTAGTTTTTTTTCTCATCATTTACCTTTCCATTCATTTATTTATATAAAGATCAATCACTTGCATAATTTGTTTTCCATTAAAGATTTAAGTCATTAATGAATCATTTCATAAAATACTACTTAAGCTCCTACCGCCTTACCTAAGTTTATAACTTAATTCTGTTATAGAATAAAAATTTAAGTTTTTGGTATTCGCTCTTGAAGAGAAAAGAAATATTTCAATATATTTAAAAATTCAATTAAAACATTTAATCTCATTCACTTAGTAAGAATATAAGATATATTTAAAACATCCTCATAGCATTTTGCAAGGATTTTCCAAAAAGTTTAAACAATGTTAAAAGTTTATATCAAAACATATGATAAGCTTTTAAAAAAAACAAAGTTCCTTAAATTCGATAATTTATTAGACTCGTTATTTTAAAATAAGTATAAACTCTAGATTATTAAACTGAAACTAATAGTATACTCAAATCTTACATTAAATATCCAAATCAAAGTATAAAATTTCATATCTTCATAATTAATTGTACACACTTGTTTTAAAACGAATATTCAAATCATGGAAAAACATTTATTATGGTTTAATACAAAATTCAAATAGTAAATAAACCTATAAATTTACTATTAGTACTTCGAAAGCAAGTAAATATTTCAAACCATACCTCCAAAATAGAGATTCAAATTCATTTGTCAAGTATATTACCATAAATGAACTTCGCAAATCAATTTTTTTTCATTTATATAATACCTTTAAATTATACATTCAAAGAAACCTATATAAATTTTACTTGAAATATTCATTTGAAAACTTCATTTGCAAATCAATAATCTTTAATACTTTACGAAAAAATTCATCTGTAAAATTTCTTGCTTCACATATAAATACCATTTAAAATTTTTAAATAACATCTTTATAAATATAGTTAAACTATTTGAAAACAATAATTTACATCATTACTTATATTTAAAAAGAAGTTATTGAAAACCTTAAATCCATTATTTATAAATTTTATTAGTTTTAAATCTCAAAATACTTTTAAACATCATTAATAAATCAATAATCATTAACTTTAAATACATTTTATTTAATTAATAACTTCCTACAATATTTACAACACTAATAATTTACTATTAAACCATGTTTTACATAAATAAACAATATTTTAAACATTTTAAAGTATTTAGAAATGAAAAAAAATAACCAAAATATCTTTTATATAATACTTTATCGAAATACTTTTATAACTCGATGTTCTAACAAGTTTATCCTCGTTCTTGCAGACTCTGGTCGTACGTTGATCAAGCTTAAGACTAGAATTCTCCAAGTACTTAGTAGACCTGTTTCAACACCCAGTGAAAAATACTTAAAAACAGGTATGAGAAGTACCGCTCAAAATTTGATGTCAAATGATGATGTTACGATAGCATTGGTCCGCTGCTGATCCAGAATTTACAAAATGGACACAAAACTTTCCAGAAGATCCTTCCACCTTCCGGATTCCAGAAAAATATCGTAGCCATTTTGTAAACAAGGGACCATCGACCCCTGCTGCAGTGGTAACTGCTGATTCAATGATTTACGCAACGGATGCACTTCCTTCCCGGAAGATCCATAAACAACAGATCCCAGGATCGAAAGCGCCTCCATTGGGTAAACTAAAGAACCATCTACCCTGAAAAAAAATCGAGGAACTCATGAGTTTAAGTCCAGACAACCATATCGGTTCGAATCCATTTCTGAATTCACCCAAGTATATTAGGGTTTATCGGTCGAATCCATTCCTGGATTCCCCAAGTCCATCTGGGTCGAAGCATATCACACTATACTTCTTCGTGGAGGGTTCTTCCCCATACCTTTTACTTCAAAATATAACATACCATATATAGTACCCTTTCAAAATAATAGCTTCAAATATCGGACTTATATAAATTCCATTATATATAAGATTTCATTTTCAAATAAAGTACTTTCCAAAATCAATAATCTCGAATATATCAAATCATTCTTATATAAATTCCTTTATATGTAAGATTTATCTCTTTAGATCGAATACCTTCTAAAATCAACAGTTTTAAAAATCACCTTATACTTATATAAAGTCCGTCTTATACAAGAATCAAAATTTTTCCAAAATCAATTTCGCTGTATGAAAAGCCATATGGGATTGAACATCTTTGCTTTATAAAAGGTTTTGAATTTAGAATAGTTTTGTACATAAAATCGTTTTGTGAAATAGTTTTGTATATAAAATAGTTTTGTAAAATAGTTTGTAAATAAAATAGTTTTGTAAATAAAATAGTTTGTATAAGAAAAATAAAAGAAAATAGTTTTGTAAAATGGTTTTAAATTAATAGTAGTTTTGCATACAAGAAAAATTCCAATTTAAATTACAAAGATATCCAATCCAACGACTTTCAAATTCAACGTCAAAGCATATCAATAATATTAGAACATAAGAGGGACATATGTCATCATTTCACAAAATCACATTCGATCGCTCGCTCGAGTACACAAGTTTGCTTTCGAACTAGTATTTTTCATTCGACTTCCCTAATGCGGACTTCGATAAGGTTTCTTGACTAGAAATTAACATTCTCCTTGCATAGCCATATACTATGATAGAGAATTCTCGAATCAAACCAAAAATCTGTATCAAATATTCGCCATCAAGAATCGAATGAAAAATCCTAACACGAAGTGGTATAATTCATATAGAACTTGTGTACTCAAATCCGGATATTTTTGCGAATAAAACAATATACATACAACATACGTAATTATTCTAATTTGTTTCATCACAATTACATTTCAATTAAATTCATTTTTAATCTCATTGATTAACACAAATATCACTTCATACTTTAATATTTGTTTCACAGAATTTCTCCAATTAATATAAAACATTAATGTATTCATTCTCATAAAATTGCTTATATTTCTCTTCACTTTAAATTACATTCATTTCACATGTAATATTTCTTATTTAATACAACGTTTATTTGCAAATCTTTTCATAAGGAATTTTCTTAAGTTCGTAACCCATTTATAAAACTTAATTCCTTTTTATAAGACATTGTTCGAGTTTAAAGTTATCACAACTTTATTTATAACCATTTATTACATCCATTAATTTCATATCAATTTACAAGTCATGGATTTATTTATAATCATTTCACTTTTAATTCATATTTGCTTATCCCATTTACTTTCACCTTTACCTTTCAATTTATTTATGTTAATTAAATTTATAAACATATTTTTCTCCAATTTAATCACATTTACAACATTTCCTTAATCACAATTTCAATTTAAACATCCTAAGGCTTAAAGTTCACACTTTTATATTATTACATTACATGCCAAGAATGTATACAACAATTCTATTCATTTACTGGACATAGATATAATAAATTAAACCTTGTTTCACTTGCTTTCAAATTAATGTTATCATATTCAACTGCATAATTCAACACAATTTCTAAGTTTTAACTCATATATTAATTTAGAAGGTTTCGATTATCCAAAATATCCAGATATTCCATTTTATTTTAATAGTTGAAAATACCGGTCAACAAACAACAAAATTCACAACAACATTTCAGTTTCATAAACAAATATCCTAATTATTCATTTTATTCTCTTTAATACACCATTATTGTAACGACCCGTAAATTTCAACTGTTTTAATAACGTACTTAGTTGAAATTTTGTAAAATTTTAAACAATAAAATTTTGAAATAAAAATTTGATATTTGGAATGCGTCTAATGAAACATAGCAACTGGTAAATTTTCGTCCGAAAATACGAAAGTTTATTTCGCGCGTAAATTTACTTCAATTTAATCAGTTAAAAAGCGTTGAAAATAAAACTTTTTCAGAACCAAAATATTTTTACATAGAAAAATTCTAAACCATCTTCTGAGCAAGATATCAGTTTGTCGTTTTTCCAAATTCCGACATCTTTGGCTTCGTCGATCTTATTTTTCAGCGTTTTTCTTGCATTGTCCGCTATTAGAAAATTCGATTTTTATAATTCAATCGTACCACTAATATCTGTATATCGTTTTGTTCGTCTCATTGCACTGAGCTCCGCAGTATATTCATTCGTGTGTTTTGGTGTCCGGAATGCAGCGAAACCCGTAACACGGTTCACCGTATCGGTACGTTTTGAGTCTTTTTATTCTATGTGTCCATTCACCCGTCACGGTAAATCATAGCTGTTGCTTTTGTTATTGCGGAGTTTAATTGGCCGTCACTATTCTCAGTTTATGGCAAACGTTTCTCTTCCATTATGCAGTTATTTTCTAACGTTTCGTTCACTATCATTTATAGTTCAGTTTGAAAATATTTGTTAATTCGAATTCCCTTATATTTGGCCGTCTCATCTGTGTCATCTTGGAATCTGAGAATTTGAAAAACCAAACTTGCATACATTTTATACTTATTTAATGGAAACGGTTCACTTTATTTTTGCCTTTATGATTCCATTTTTCCTTTTCCAATACTGCTCGAGATGTCTGCCAGCTACCCCTTATCTAAGTTTCACCTCCTTCTTTGATCACGCTCTTCTCTCCATTCTAGATCTGTTCATTTCTTTAAATTTTTTTTTTGTTTTAAAAAGCCTTGTGCTCCTCTGCTCCAATCATCGTGCCACCTTCTTGCAAACCAACCGGCCACCAGTCACACACGCAACCCGCATCCCACCACCCTCCACGTGAAGCCTCCCCTGCCGCCACCATCAGCCGTTCAACTTCGCCTGCGTCACCAAGCGTTGCTCCAACCCCACTGCTCACTCGCCTTCCCCCCTCTCTACTTCGCCCGCCGAGACCCTGCTCCCCTCATATTTTCTTCCCTTCGCCCATGCTTGCTCACCACCCACCTCAACCAAACATCATCTCCAACCTCCGCTTCTGTCTCGCTTCCACCCTTCCTCCGGCCCGTGCTCCGCCATGTGCAGCACCCCAGCATCAACCGCCGTTCATGGCATGGCTGCCCTCCACCACAAAAGCTTGTAGCCGTGACCTTCTCCACCTTTGCCTCATCCAGCTTTTCCCTTCCCACCGACCCGCCATAGTTCGCTTTCAACCTTGCTCTTACCTGGCCGAAGTCAGCCTCGCGTGTGAGTCTCCTTCTCGTGATAGCTACACCTGCAACTTGGTTGTTGTATATACATAAACATATAAGGTAAGAATATATATAATATATCTATAATACAGTATGTGCATTTTGGGTTTTTATGTAGTATTATATAATATACTTTGATTAAAGGAGTTGTACTCAAGCTAGGCATATATATGTATACTAAAATGTGAAGCCTGATACGGGTTCTAAAAAAATGTATATAGAAGTTACTATATAACATTTGTTCACATAGGATATATATTATAGCTGTTATAGGATTTGATTTATATGCCTATATGTCCGCATTTTTTTTAATGTTTTATGTTTAAAGTATATATATAGTGGGTATATATATTACGGTTATCATAGGTGTGTCAGTTTATATCATATTAGCTATTTGCATATATATTGGTTTGTATTATATATGCTTATCTGTAACTAACATAGGGCATTAGTTATTTGCATAGTTGATATTGCTATTCGTATAAATATTTTAAATGAAGCATATGTTATATTGGAAGTTCGAGTCTGTTTATATATATAGGTGTATACAAAATTTTCAACGTGTGTCATTTTTATGTGTTAAGTATAGCTGGGCCTACTCTATCATAATTTATGTGTTAACATTTATATTGTAGGCTATATATTATATGTTTTAATATACACTGATATTTTGGAATGTAGAGCTATATATATGTGTAGCCGTTTACTTTACCAATAGAGTCTACATAGGTTGTTAGGTAGTCTGCATCTTTTCTTAGCATGTATACACTTTGTTTTGATATATAATATATATTATGTATGTGTATATTTGATTTTACAATATGAGTTGGTTGCTATATTTTAGTGTTGCGTATTTGTTTATATGCTATTCTGGATTTAAGCTGATTTTATAATTTTTTTTTTAAATGTTGTTTAAATATAACATATAGTTATAAATTGTTATATATATATGTGCCCACCTATATCAATTGTCTTCATTGATCCAGTTCTGATTTGATTTTGTCTATTCCTTATCCACCAGACCTATCCGTCGAAATTCATGCCGAATCTAGCTCTGTTTTGAAATTCTTGCCTGGATTCGTAGCTTGTATTGTTGTCAAACTCCTCTAGCCTCGAAAGGTGAGCACTCACTCACGATTAACGTTCTTTTATTTATTAAATTTGATTTCAATTGAAACGACAATTGAAATAGGCTGGTGTTAGTTAATTACACTGTTATATATGCTATTGCCAGTATCAGTTCACCTGTGACATCTGCCACCATTATCTGTTATATATATGAAATGATAATCCAGTTTGGCTGTTAATTGATTGATTGTTTATGTTTATATTGGACGTTAAATGGTTAGTGATAAATGATAAATAGTATGCAATTGAACTCGATATAGAATAGTTAAATGTTGAATTTGATTAGTTAAAATTGTATAGTATGACCCCTTTAATTGTTAAATAAATTGACACGTAGAATAGTGTTAACTATACTTTGAACCATTGAATTGTAAGTTGTTTAAATTGATGATGCATGAAATTGTAAATAGATGACAAGTGAAAACCGTAATGTAATAATCTTTAATCTACATGAAACGATAGTGTAGATTCTAGAAATAATTATATTAATTCGTACAAATAACAATGCGAATTAATACGGTTATTTCGGGATTATTTGAATTGATTATTGGATTGTTATTGTTCGTTGTTATTGCTTGTTTATTTACTTTGACACCATCCCAGTTATCACACTGCAAGTTCCCTTTGTTATGCTTTGATTTTGAATTGAATTGGAATCGGGTTGAAATGATAAATACCCAAATTGAACTTTGACCTAGGATAGGAAATTAAATAAAAACCCGATTGGTCAATAATTTGATTTAGAAATAAACAAAGATTTTATTTGAATAAATAATATGGTTTTGAAATGAAGTTGGAATTTGAATTTTAATGAAAGGAAAATGTTAATATTTAATAATCTGAAACAAAATATTAACAATGTAATTGATGAAAGAATGTTGTTTAATTTGAGAAATGATTGAATTAAGTTTGAAACGATTTAATAATTTAGTTTGAAGTTATAATTAAGTTTGAATTTATTAAACTTTGAAATTATTTAATAATTAAGTTTTGAATTATTTAATAATTAAATAAGATTGATGTAACAGCCCGATATTTTTAAAACGAAATTTTAAATAAAATAAAACATTTTGAAATATTGAGTTAAAAATATAGTGTATTAATTTGTATAAAACGAAATTTAAAACGTTACATTCAGTTACGTTCTGTCCGTTATTAACGTTACTTTAAGAATAAATCTTATTTGTGACGATAATAACTATTTTAGATTCCGGTTAAAAGATACGTTATATTTTTGAGAAACTGATAACAATTTATTAAATTTGGTTAATAAAAGAAATAAGAAGATTTGTACGTTATTTGGGGCGTTTCATAGTTCTTTTGTTTTCACCGTCCAAATTGATTCTTCGTTGGTGTTGGCTGTTCAAAGTCTCAGCTGTTCACGTGAGAAAAGATTCGTCCTCTTGGCCTCCTACGTTTCGCGTATTGAATAATAATTATTAGCCTTAAAAATTTCGTACCGTTCAAAGCAATAAAGCTTGGCTTGTCACGTTTCGTTTTCTATTCATCTTTGCCAAAACAAAAAAAAAATTATAATTCCAGACCGCATTTTCATTTCCTCCCATCAATCTGCAGAGCCTTCTTCAGGTATGGCCTCTTATTCTTGTTTTGTTTAATCTTGTTTCTCTATCCCTTCTTGCTTCTACCCCATGCCGAAACCGCCTCCATGCCCCAGCACTCCATCTCACCACCCGAACGAGACCAGCCTTCGCTTCCCTCCATGTCCAATCCAACCTCCCCACGCCTGACATCACCCCACGCCTGACAACCCCACTGACCGCGTCAGTCCACCATCACCCAACCCAGACCGTCACCCGAACGAAACCAACCTTCGCCAGTCAACCCCAGACAATCACCACCGCCTCCATGCCCCAGTCCACCACCAGCCATCACCGACGTCAGCCCTCCATCTCATCACCTGATCGAACCAGCCTTCGCCAGTAACCCATGCCGGCAGCGAGCCTACACCGGACGTCAGCCTTGCCCACGCCAAAGCCACAGCTCCAAGTCGAGACCAGCCTTCCAGCCACCGTACCCAAGCTACCACCCACGCCCTGATTCGCAACCAAACCCTACAACACGTCACCACCGAACCCTCCGACATCAGACTGACCAACATGCCGAAACCTCTGACCTGAACCCGATGTCCTTAGGTAGTTGAGCCTCTGTTTTTCTTGTTATAATCTACTCTTCTCTACCCTTGGTTCTGATAATAAATATGAACAAAAAATTTTCCTCTACCACCTTTGTTTGGAGTCTTGATTTATGTCTTCGCTGGCCCTAGTGTGAATCAGAGCAATGAACTGCTTTGTTCCTTTGTATTGCGGTACCTTAAAATTCTGCCTCTGGCTTTGTAGAATGAGAACAAAGAGTTGCTTGTCATTTTTCTTATTTAGTTATTTTGGAGTGTTGGTTATATCTTCGGCCGAGCCCTGCCAATTGAGAAAGTTGTTTTGTCATTTCTGCTTTTTTTTCAAAATATAGTGCCTGATCGGTTTTTTGTTTGTAAAATGAACAAGTTGTTGCCACCCTTGTATTTGTGAAGTTTTAGTTTTCATTTGCGTCACTTTGAAATTCTAAAGTTGTAATCGAATTTTAAAAGTGGTCGGGCTAAATTTTGTCGATTTTCTACTTGTTCCTTTTCGTTGATGGCTTCATTGGAAATGGTTATTCGTGCATGCTTTGATTTGTCTATTTATCTTATTGTGCTTTTGGTTTGAATCCAGTTGGCGCATCCGCTAACGACTGATCGTGCTATCCGCGTGCTTTCGATTTACATCGTATTTCCTTTTTTCTTCGGATCTCCAGCTCCGTAGAGGTGAGTAAATCTCACACGAATATCCATACTTATAAAATTGTGAAACGACCGCAACTGAATGTGTAGAAATAAATAAATGAATAAATGATGTTATAATTACCTGTGATTTATTTGTAGTTGATGATTATTGTTAAAACTGCATATCGTATCATCTGTTATATCTGTTCTTATTTTACTGTTATTCTACTCTGTTAAATCACACTGCAAGTTCCCTGTAGAATAGAATCACTATGGGTTGAAATGATACATACCCGAACGGACTTTAGAATAAGGGAAGGTCGTTATGGGCTGAAATGATAGGCCTGAGCGATTTTCAATTAAATTTTATTTACTTGGGATTGCGGGTTTGAAATGATAAAACCCGGATTTTTCTTTGTAAATTACGGATTGAAATGATATAGTATCCGTATCACTTGAATTAGGCTAGAAAATATTATACAGACCCGTGGTTATTTTTCTGTATTTTCTGAATATTTTAAATAATTTAAAGACTGTAATAATATTAAATTGATTTAAACCGAATATTAAATGATTTATTTAAAAATATAGAAATGATTTTTCTATGTGATAAATATAAATAAATGGAGGAATATTGATTTTTAAACGAAACTTAAATTTGAAATTTTGATAAAATAAAAGAAAGATGGAAACTTAAGTTAAATAAATTTAAATGAAATTTAGTTTAAATTGGAAAAAAAAAAATGGAGTTTAAGTTTAAAATGTTGAAATGAATGTAATAGGCAAATTGGAAAGTTTTGGTTTTAACTTGTAAAATTTCTTTTGAAGTAAAATTAGTTAAAGGATTTAAATGAACGTTTGAATGTATGATTTTATAAGTTTTCTAGGTAGTATCCGTAGCACTTGTTAAGTGCTGTGGATTGTATAAGTGAACTAAAAGACTAAAATGAACTAAAGCTATGATAGTACTTGGTAAGTGCTGTTGTAGCTGAAACTGAAACTGAACCTGAACTAATAAAAGGACTACTGTAGCACTTGTTAAGGACTGCAGTAGGCTGAATATGATTTTTGTTTTAAAATTTAATTGTTATAGCAGTTATAAATGTTGTTTTGTTGAATAAAAATTATTTTCAAATATAACCTAACGTTATTGTTTTAAGTGAATAAGTGAACTCCGAAAAGGTTAGATTTTTGAAATTTAATAACTTAAAATTTGTTTTAAGTATTAATGGCTTTGTTTTGAAATGGTTAATTCGAAGTATATTTGATAAATTGTTTTAAATCTATAACCACGGGTTATAATAACGATTGGTTGGCAAAGAGACCGGGATCGGATATGGACATACTCTCTGTCGATACCGAAAACCACTTTGACAACCGTGTACGCGGTGGAGATTCCAGAATGAAGTAGGATGGTGGCGACGTTCTTAAGGTATGTTACGTGGACCCAACTCCCATGAGTTGGCATAAGGTGGCTAAAACAGGAGCGATTGACGGACCAATGAGGTAGCACCTCTTATCGGACACACTTCTTCGATACCATTCTATTACTTGTGATTGATTTGGTGGCCACCCTTGATTGGGAGTGTTGTTCGAGGTGGGCGGTAGTGGCTGCTATGCGTCACCACTAGTCCGGATGCGTAATTGGTATATCTACCCTGGCATTGCCTAGTTGTGCCGTGTCACCTACCATATCGAGCTTTACTACGATTATGATTTTAAGATCCGACCGCGTTAAGGTTCTCCATCCCCTTAACGCTATTTTCCGATATGATTATACTTTACTTATTTAGACACTATTATAATAGCGAATATTACTATATAGTAGATAGTTTAACGGATCCTTAGAGGATGGGCGGTCCCAAGCATCTTCTAAGTTACTTGTACCTTTACTACAGTTCATTTGAGTTGGTTTACATTGTATAAGTATGTATATCCTGACTCGAGTGTTATGTTTTATTTTACGCTCGGGTCAGCCTGAGTATTCACAGCTTTGGACTTCACTTTTCTGGAGCTCGGAATCACTGGAGATTCTGCTTATCTAGTTACCTTCCTATTTCAGTTTCAGTTGCCTTATTTCAGCTTTTGTTTTAAAGACTTGTGTATTTGGATCTCTATTGTACTTGTTTCAGAACTGTATTTGGGTTTCAGACTATGTATTTTGTATTTGATTTGAGACTATGTATTTTAGTGGCTTCATGAACCACTATGGTTATTTTAAATTCCGCTGCGAGTTATTCTGATATTTCTGTGTCTGTGATTCTGTGAATGATTTTATTTGCTCCAAATTTTATTACAATCCGTTATTTTGTATTATTCAAGTCCGACATGTGTGGATTATTGTCGATTTGAATGGTCCAAAATAGTGGGTCGTTACATTTGGTATCGGAGCCAGGTTTTAGGCAAACCTTAGCCTATGGAGCAAAAACTCATTAGAGATAGGGTAGAAATACCCTAGAATGAGTGAAATCAAACTCAGAATTATTTCCTTGTGAGTGAACGTATTTTTAAAGTATAAAATGATTTTAAATGATTTTTCAAATGATTTTTCCAAAGATTATTTTGATATAAAGTTTTTCTTGTTTTAAGAAGAAATTTTCTAAACTTCCTTCTTTCCGTATCTACCTTGTTAGAAAATTTTAGGATATTCATCCAAGTATTCCTATCGTGTTTATCTTAACTTATCGTAGTCTTCTTTGTACCTTGTCCTAAATTTATTCTTGACATTTCCAGGATGAATCGTGGAAATGCTAGAGGTAGGGGTCGTGGTATTGCCCCAGTTCCTCCACCCGTTGCACCAGTTAAGTTTACAGTTCTCTGCAAAGAATTTTCTCAGCTCGGTGGCACTAAGTTCACCGGTTCAGAAAGTATCATCGAAGCCCAGCAATGGCTACGAAGTCTGGAAAGAATCTTTACTGGTTTAGAGATCACTGATGCCCAGAAGCGTCAGTTAGCAGCATGGCAGCTGCAAGAGGCCGCTTTAGATTGGTGGGAGTCTGTTACGACTCGCACTAACGAAGGTGACCTTTCATGGGAGCAGTTCAGGTATCCTGTGTGTTAATTTGAATTTTCCCCATTTCCTTTCTTTTCAATTTATCTTAAAGAGTTTTGTTTCTGTATCTTCCTTTCAGGGAGGCTTTTGTGGCAAAATGGATGCCCGAAGCCGGTAAATCTCAGCTTTACCGCGAATTCATGGACCTCAAGCAAGGTACCATGTCCTTCTCAGAGTATGAACGGAAGTTCAATGAACTTTCCAAATTCGGTCCTGGTCTTATCGATACTCAGCTAAAGAAGAATGAGAAGTTCATTGCTGGAGCTCGTCCAGAGTTCTACGACCGTCTTATTTCGCATGTTCATGGCACTTTTACTGAGCTCATGGATATGGCTATTCGCTATGAGAACCCTACTTCCAAGGGTCCCGCTGCTTCCAGTGCTCTTGTATCTCAGTCCTCCTCTGCTAATTCCAAGAAGAGAAAGCCCAACTTCCACCAGCAAAAGAAGAATTGGCTCAAACACCCGGGCTTAGGATCTTCAGCATCTGCTCCTTCCCAGAGGCACCCTATTGATCTTTCCTCCATTACTTGCTTCAAGTGTGACCAGAAGGGTCACTATGCCAATAGTTGCCCTAATCCGTCTGTTGCTGCTGTTCCTCCACCCCAGGTTACCAGGAACGATCTCTGTCATGTTTGTCTTCAGCCGGGTCATTTTAAGAAAGACTGTCCTTTATATCAGAAGGGAAGGCCATCTGGCGTATTTGCTGTTACATCTGCTTCATCACCTGCTCCTGCACCTACTCCTGCTCCTAGCGATGATCAAGGTACTCTTCAGGGCACCTTTACTTTATTTCATCATCCTGTTCGTGTTTTATTTGATACTGGGGCTTCGCATAGCTTTATTTCTGATGTTTTGTGTAATAAGTTTGAAACTCTCCTTTCTCCTGAGTATGTTTCTGTTCCTCTATGTGTTTCAAATCCTATTGGTGGTCCCGCAAATCTAGATAAGATTTGTAAGCAAGTGAGACTCTTCTATTCTGGTCATAAATTTTCTGGAGATTTCTATGTCCTAGGTTTCGATGCTTTTGATTTGTTGCTTGGAAGTGATTGGCTTGATGGACACGATGCCCGTATCTCGTGTAAATCCCGAATTGTTTCTCTTAAGGATGATCGAGGAAATTCTTTGCTTATTCAGGGCCGTATGCCTCATGAGTATGCTGGTAGCTTTATCTTTTCTCTGGATGCTTCTATTGATGACCTTCAGTCGACCCGTGTAGTTAATCACTACCCGGATGTATTTGGTGAAGTTACTGCTTTACCTCCCAAGCGGGAAATTGATTTCCGCATTGATCTCATTCCTGGAGCTCGACCTATAGTTCTTCCTCCCAGAAGAATGGCACCCCGCGAGAAGGTTGAATTAAGGAAACAAATTGAAGACCTATCTTCCAAGGGTCTGATCAGACCTAGTTTTTCTGAATGGGGAGCTGCAGTAGTCTTCGTCACCAAATCCGATGGTTCTCTTCGGATGTGTGTTGATTATAGGGAGTTGAACAAACTCACTATGAAAAATAGATACCCAATGCCTCGCATCAATGACATGTTCGATCAGCTTTATGGTGCTACTGTTTTCTCTCAGCTTGATCTCGCCACAGGTTTTCACCAACTCAGAGTGGCTGAGGAAAGTATTCCTAAGACTGCTTTCCGTACTGAAAATGGATTCTTCGAATGGTTAGTCATGCCTTTTGGTTTGACTAATGCCCCTGCTTTCTTTGTTGACTTGATGAATCGTGTTTTCCGTGATGTGCTTAATAAATTTGTTTTAGTCTTTGTGGATGATATCCTCATCTTCTCTAAGTCTGAAGAAGAACATGAGTCACATTTAAAATCTGTTCTTGAGACTCTTCGAACGCATCAGTTAAAAGCTAAATTTTCCAAATGTCACTTCTGGAAGGATGAAGTCCGATTTCTCGGGCATATTGTTTCTAGTAATGGGGTTTCAGTTGATCCAGTCAAGATCGCTGCGATCAATGTAAGTCCTTCTTTCCTTCCCTTTCATTGTTTCATTTCAATTTACTCTATCTTTTCTATTATCCTTCTTTTTCCCTATTCTGTACAGGATTGGGAAACTCCTAAGACTCCTACTGATATCCGTAGTTTTCTGGGCCTCGCCGGTTATTACCGGAGATTCATTGAGAATTTCGCTCGGATTGCTGCACCTCTCACTGCTTTAACTCGGAAGAATGCTAAGTTTATTTGGAGTAACGAGTGTAAGGCCGCCTTCAATGAGTTAAAAGACAAGCTTACTTCCGCACCTGTTCTTACCGTTCCAAATGGAAATGAGGGATTAACGGTATACACTGATGCTTGTCGAGAAGGTTTAGGAGCTGTTCTGATGCAGGATGGTAGAGTGATTGCTTATGCTAGTAGACAGTTGAAGACTCATGAAGTAAATTATGCTGCCCATGATCTAGAGTTGCTTGCTGTTGTTTTCGCTTTGAAGCTTTGGAGACATCATTTGTTGGGTACCAAGTTCGAGCTTTTCACAGATCATCAGTCTTTGAAGTATATTTTCTCTCAGAAGGATTTGAATCAGAGACAAGTTAGGTGGTTAGAGTTCCTTGCTTCTTATGACCTCGACATCAACTATACACCGGGAAAGGCTAATGTTGTGGCGGATGCTTTGAGTAGGAAGAAAGCTTTGCTGTGCCAGATTGTTGTTTCTTCTCCTCTTGTGGATCGTATTATGGCTAGGCAGGATGAGGACCAGATGCTTAGATTGATTAAGGAGAGTGTTCGAAGCAGAGTTGGAAGTAGTAGTATGGATGGTAATGGAGCTCAGATTGACGATAAGGGTATATTGAGGATCAATAATAGGATTTGTGTCCCGAATGTTGATGGATTGAGACAGGAGTTACTTCGGGAGAATCATCAGTCCAGACTTTCTATTCATCCAGGCGTAACCAAGATGTATCAGGATATGAAGAAGTTATATTGGTGGAAGGGTATGAAACGAGATGTTTCCATTTTTGTGAATAGATGTGCGACTTGTCAACAAGTCAAGGCAGACCATCAGAAGACCCCTGGTTTATTGCAGCCTCTTGAGATTCCCAATTGGAAGTGGGAACAAGTTTCTATGGATTTCATTGATGGTTTACCGAGGACTAGGAAGGGAAACGAGAGTATCTGGGTTATTGTGGATAGATTGACCAAATCAGCTCATTTCATTCCGGTCAAGTCTACTCGTTCAGCTTCTAGTTTATCTGAGATTTACATGAGGGAGATTGTTCGTCTCCATGGTGTTCCTCTCAGTATCGTTTGTGATCGTGATCCTATCTTTACTAGTAGATTTTGGAAGGCCTTTCAGGATTCGTTGGGTACTCATCTAAATCTGAGCACTGCTTACCATCCGCAGACCGACGGTCAAACGGAAAGGGTGAATCAGATTTTAGAAGATCTTCTTCGTGCTTGTGTGCTTGATTATGGAGGATCTTGGGAAGATCATCTCCATCTTGTCGAATTCACTTATAACAATAGTTATCAGGCCAGTATTGAGACATCTCCATTTTCTGCCCTTTATGGACGACCTTGTAGATCTCCTTCTTGTTGGATTGAATCGGGTAATCGATTGGTTCTTGGTCCTGAATTGGTTTTGGAAGCTTCTGAGAGAGTTGAAGAGATTAAGAAGAAGATGAGGATTGCTCAGGATAGACAGAAAAAGTACGCCGATCGGCGAAGACGGAGTTTAGAGTTTGCTGTTGGTGATTTGGTTTTCCTTAAGGTCTCTCCCTTAAGGAATGTTATTCGTTTCGGTCGTAGAGGAAAACTTTCTCCTAGATTTGTCGGTCCTTTCCGCATTTTGGAAAGAATTGGTTCTCTTGCTTATCGTCTAGATTTACCCGAGAAATTTTCTGGAATTCACAACGTCTTTCATGTATCTCATCTTCGTCGCTATCTGCATGATCCATCTCTTATTATTCAGCCTTCTGCTCTTGATAGTTTGGATATTGAACCAAATCTGACTGTTGAGAGGAAGCCACTTCGTATCGTCGATCGAGGTGCGAAGCAGCTAAGAAGAAAATCTGTCAACTTGGTCAAAGTGCAGTGGAGCACTGATGAACGGGATTGCACCTGGGAGACGGAGGAGAGCATTCGTGCTTCGAATCCGGAATTATTTATTTCAGGTACTCTACTATTCTGTCTTATCTTTCTTTGTTTTCCTTCTTTGTTCCTTTTCGAGGACGAAAAGCTTTGAGTGGGGGAGAGTGTAACAGCCCGATATTTTTAAAACGAAATTTTAAATAAAATAAAACATTTTGAAATATTGAGTTAAAAATATAGTGTATTAATTTGTATAAAACGAAATTTAAAACGTTACATTCAGTTACGTTCTGTCCGTTATTAACGTTACTTTAAGAATAAATCTTATTTGTGACGATAATAACTATTTTAGATTCCGGTTAAAAGATACGTTATATTTTTGAGAAACTGATAACAATTTATTAAATTTGGTTAATAAAAGAAATAAGAAGATTTGTACGTTATTTGGGGCGTTTCATAGTTCTTTTGTTTTCACCGTCCAAATTGATTCTTCGTTGGTGTTGGCTGTTCAAAGTCTCAGCTGTTCACGTGAGAAAAGATTCGTCCTCTTGGCCTCCTACGTTTCGCGTATTGAATAATAATTATTAGCCTTAAAAATTTCGTACCGTTCAAAGCAATAAAGCTTGGCTTGTCACGTTTCGTTTTCTATTCATCTTTGCCAAAACAAAAAAAAATTATAATTCCAGACCGCATTTTCATTTCCTCCCATCAATCTGCAGAGCCTTCTTCAGGTATGGCCTCTTATTCTTGTTTTGTTTAATCTTGTTTCTCTATCCCTTCTTGCTTCTACCCCATGCCGAAACCGCCTCCATGCCCCAGCACTCCATCTCACCACCCGAACGAGACCAGCCTTCGCTTCCCTCCATGTCCAATCCAACCTCCCCACGCCTGACATCACCCCACGCCTGACAACCCCACTGACCGCGTCAGTCCACCATCACCCAACCCAGACCGTCACCCGAACGAAACCAACCTTCGCCAGTCAACCCCAGACAATCACCACCGCCTCCATGCCCCAGTCCACCACCAGCCATCACCGACGTCAGCCCTCCATCTCATCACCTGATCGAACCAGCCTTCGCCAGTAACCCATGCCGGCAGCGAGCCTACACCGGACGTCAGCCTTGCCCACGCCAAAGCCACAGCTCCAAGTCGAGACCAGCCTTCCAGCCACCGTACCCAAGCTACCACCCACGCCCTGATTCGCAACCAAACCCTACAACACGTCACCACCGAACCCTCCGACATCAGACTGACCAACATGCCGAAACCTCTGACCTGAACCCGATGTCCTTAGGTAGTTGAGCCTCTGTTTTTCTTGTTATAATCTACTCTTCTCTACCCTTGGTTCTGATAATAAATATGAACAAAAAATTTTCCTCTACCACCTTTGTTTGGAGTCTTGATTTATGTCTTCGCTGGCCCTAGTGTGAATCAGAGCAATGAACTGCTTTGTTCCTTTGTATTGCGGTACCTTAAAATTCTGCCTCTGGCTTTGTAGAATGAGAACAAAGAGTTGCTTGTCATTTTTCTTATTTAGTTATTTTGGAGTGTTGGTTATATCTTCGGCCGAGCCCTGCCAATTGAGAAAGTTGTTTTGTCATTTCTGCTTTTTTTTCAAAATATAGTGCCTGATCGGTTTTTTGTTTGTAAAATGAACAAGTTGTTGCCACCCTTGTATTTGTGAAGTTTTAGTTTTCATTTGCGTCACTTTGAAATTCTAAAGTTGTAATCGAATTTTAAAAGTGGTCGGGCTAAATTTTGTCGATTTTCTACTTGTTCCTTTTCGTTGATGGCTTCATTGGAAATGGTTATTCGTGCATGCTTTGATTTGTCTATTTATCTTATTGTGCTTTTGGTTTGAATCCAGTTGGCGCATCCGCTAACGACTGATCGTGCTATCCGCGTGCTTTCGATTTACATCGTATTTCCTTTTTTCTTCGGATCTCCAGCTCCGTAGAGGTGAGTAAATCTCACACGAATATCCATACTTATAAAATTGTGAAACGACCGCAACTGAATGTGTAGAAATAAATAAATGAATAAATGATGTTATAATTACCTGTGATTTATTTGTAGTTGATGATTATTGTTAAAACTGCATATCGTATCATCTGTTATATCTGTTCTTATTTTACTGTTATTCTACTCTGTTAAATCACACTGCAAGTTCCCTGTAGAATAGAATCACTATGGGTTGAAATGATACATACCCGAACGGACTTTAGAATAAGGGAAGGTCGTTATGGGCTGAAATGATAGGCCTGAGCGATTTTCAATTAAATTTTATTTACTTGGGATTGCGGGTTTGAAATGATAAAACCCGGATTTTTCTTTGTAAATTACGGATTGAAATGATATAGTATCCGTATCACTTGAATTAGGCTAGAAAATATTATACAGACCCGTGGTTATTTTTCTGTATTTTCTGAATATTTTAAATAATTTAAAGACTGTAATAATATTAAATTGATTTAAACCGAATATTAAATGATTTATTTAAAAATATAGAAATGATTTTTCTATGTGATAAATATAAATAAATGGAGGAATATTGATTTTTAAACGAAACTTAAATTTGAAATTTTGATAAAATAAAAGAAAGATGGAAACTTAAGTTAAATAAATTTAAATGAAATTTAGTTTAAATTGGAAAAAAAAAAATGGAGTTTAAGTTTAAAATGTTGAAATGAATGTAATAGGCAAATTGGAAAGTTTTGGTTTTAACTTGTAAAATTTCTTTTGAAGTAAAATTAGTTAAAGGATTTAAATGAACGTTTGAATGTATGATTTTATAAGTTTTCTAGGTAGTATCCGTAGCACTTGTTAAGTGCTGTGGATTGTATAAGTGAACTAAAAGACTAAAATGAACTAAAGCTATGATAGTACTTGGTAAGTGCTGTTGTAGCTGAAACTGAAACTGAACCTGAACTAATAAAAGGACTACTGTAGCACTTGTTAAGGACTGCAGTAGGCTGAATATGATTTTTGTTTTAAAATTTAATTGTTATAGCAGTTATAAATGTTGTTTTGTTGAATAAAAATTATTTTCAAATATAACCTAACGTTATTGTTTTAAGTGAATAAGTGAACTCCGAAAAGGTTAGATTTTTGAAATTTAATAACTTAAAATTTGTTTTAAGTATTAATGGCTTTGTTTTGAAATGGTTAATTCGAAGTATATTTGATAAATTGTTTTAAATCTATAACCACGGGTTATAATAACGATTGGTTGGCAAAGAGACCGGGATCGGATATGGACATACTCTCTGTCGATACCGAAAACCACTTTGACAACCGTGTACGCGGTGGAGATTCCAGAATGAAGTAGGATGGTGGCGACGTTCTTAAGGTATGTTACGTGGACCCAACTCCCATGAGTTGGCATAAGGTGGCTAAAACAGGAGCGATTGACGGACCAATGAGGTAGCACCTCTTATCGGACACACTTCTTCGATACCATTCTATTACTTGTGATTGATTTGGTGGCCACCCTTGATTGGGAGTGTTGTTCGAGGTGGGCGGTAGTGGCTGCTATGCGTCACCACTAGTCCGGATGCGTAATTGGTATATCTACCCTGGCATTGCCTAGTTGTGCCGTGTCACCTACCATATCGAGCTTTACTACGATTATGATTTTAAGATCCGACCGCGTTAAGGTTCTCCATCCCCTTAACGCTATTTTCCGATATGATTATACTTTACTTATTTAGACACTATTATAATAGCGAATATTACTATATAGTAGATAGTTTAACGGATCCTTAGAGGATGGGCGGTCCCAAGCATCTTCTAAGTTACTTGTACCTTTACTACAGTTCATTTGAGTTGGTTTACATTGTATAAGTATGTATATCCTGACTCGAGTGTTATGTTTTATTTTACGCTCGGGTCAGCCTGAGTATTCACAGCTTTGGACTTCACTTTTCTGGAGCTCGGAATCACTGGAGATTCTGCTTATCTAGTTACCTTCCTATTTCAGTTTCAGTTGCCTTATTTCAGCTTTTGTTTTAAAGACTTGTGTATTTGGATCTCTATTGTACTTGTTTCAGAACTGTATTTGGGTTTCAGACTATGTATTTTGTATTTGATTTGAGACTATGTATTTTAGTGGCTTCATGAACCACTATGGTTATTTTAAATTCCGCTGCGAGTTATTCTGATATTTCTGTGTCTGTGATTCTGTGAATGATTTTATTTGCTCCAAATTTTATTACAATCCGTTATTTTGTATTATTCAAGTCCGACATGTGTGGATTATTGTCGATTTGAATGGTCCAAAATAGTGGGTCGTTACAATTGAATTATTTAATGATTAAATTGAATTGGATTCTTAATAAGAGAAATTGAACTTTTGAATAAGTGAATTTTACTTCCTGAATAATTGAAATTGAGTTTCTTTATTAATTAAGTTTTGGAAAATTATTTAAGTAAGTAAATAAGTGAAATTTAATTTCTTTAACAAGAAATAAAATGTGATTTTGTGAAATTAATGTAAGACTTGAAATTTAAAGAATTGATTTGACGAATTTAATTTAATTCAAAATTGTAAGTTTTGATTTAATGAAGTTGAACTTAAGAAATCGATTTAATGAATTGGAAATTTAATAGAAATTGTTTTGAATGATAAATTTACTTAATGAATATTGAATGAAATCGATAAATGAGTTTAAATAAATTCGAATGTTAAGTAAAATTTATTTAAAAGATTTTCGGAATGAAACTTATATTCGAAGTTGAATCAATATTTGAATTGTTTTAAACAAAATTGAAATTGAATTGTAAGACTTTGAAAGTGTAATTTGGAAGTTTTGAAACGTAAATTTATGGAAATGGTTTTGAAAGACAAATGAAATGTTGATTTATGAATTGAATTTGAAATTGAAATTGATTTGGTTTTGAAATAAATAAAAGACCAATCAGTGTAATAATTACGAAAGTTATTAAAGAGACCGGAATTCGGTTATGGATATACTCTCTATCTAAACCGAAAACCACTTTAATAACTATACGCGGAGTGATGATCCAGAATGAAGTGGTTGGAATGATGTACGTGATGACTGAAGAAAGAGAACGATAATGGATAGCCTTGACACTTGTGTCAAATTGGAAATGACTAAAACAGGAGCTGTGCCGGGCCAATGGAGGATTAGCTACCTCAAGTGGACACACTTCTTCGAACTACTTATACTTGTTGTCGATTGGTGCACCCTTGATTTTGGGAGTGTTGTTTCACGGTGTTGCGGGCGCTGCGGCGTTGCGTTCTCACCAGTCCGGATCAGGCGAACGGTAGTATCACTACCTTGGGTATTGCCTCATGTGCCTTGTCGTACTTGTATTCCATTTATGCGCGACCACTACGATTTTGATTTGTACCTTTAGTATATGGATTGCCCTCTGGTGACTTCCAGTTTTGGGGAAACTACGGTCTTGTATATGCTTTTGGGAATAAAAATGTGTTAAGGGTGGAATGGGCCATGACTTAACGCTATTTTGATATCTTTTTATATTACTGATAGACATTATCTACTTAGCGTATATTACTACCTAGTAGATAGTTTAACGGATCCTTGAAGGATGGTTATTCCAAATATCCTTTGAGTTACTTGTATTTCAATTGCTATTTCATTTGAGTTGGATTTATTAATATAAGAATGTTAATCCTGACTCGAGTGTCTTGTGTTTTTGCTTTACGCTCGGGTCAGACTGAGTGTACCAGTATTCGAGACTCACCTTTGGAGTTGGAGCTTTGCTTGAAGATCCAGCCATCTATTCTGCTTTCAGCATTCGATGATTCCAGTGATGTATTCTGATTTGTATCTGATGTATCGTGTTACTCTTCCGTTGTATCTGGTTTAACTCTGATGTAACTTATATATTTATATAGTAGCTTCATGAACTACTATCTCTTTTATTTCCGCTGCACTTATTACTCTGTGTCTGTGATCTGTGATTATTTATTTACTGTATATGTTCAGTTTTGCCAAATTTAAATTAACAACGTGGTATTTTGAGCAATTCAACTCCGGCATGAGTGTCTACCTATACACTTATAAGGGATGCGAATGGTTCAAAATGTCGGGTCGTTACAGTTGGTATCAGAGCTTTGGTAGCTCTAGGCAAAACTTAACATATAGGGTAAATGTATTTACAGAATCACTCTCATTCGAGTTTCAATCTCTTCCTTTGACTCAATTCCTTTGAATTTTGGAACGTTCCCCTCGGTTCCGAAATTCATTCGTGTCCCTTACTATTCGTCTTTTTTCAATTCTGGAGCACCCCATAACTTCATTTGAATGATATCTATAATAGATCGGCGGTCTCGCCAATCTTCGAATAAATTCGTAAAGGAGCAAAACTCCTTTACAATAGGCATTGATTTACCGGAGATTTCTGTATCCTCGGTTTACGATGTTATCTAACTCCTGCTATACCTGAATTCTGTTTCTTGAGATCGAATGTCGATTTACCTCGGAATTCAGCATCGATCTTATTCTTGAAGTTACGGACGACCCGGTTAAGGTTGCCCGTGAATTAAATAAACTCATCCTTCTCCTGATTGTGGTAATCGAATTATCCTATCTTCTGTTTCAAACTTATTTTCGAATCAAAATTCTCTTTGATTTGAGTCCATCAAATTTGAATCTCTGTCTTTGCTTTGAAATCTATTCTTATATAGTCGAGCGAGGAAGTGTATTTGTAAATTTATATCGTTTCAAATTTGGTAAATGGAATAAATCTGTATGATTATATTATAAATATTTATAAGTAAAATTTTCTAAAAATTTAATATTTTAATTAAATTGTTTGTTTGAAATGATAATATTTGATTATCATTTATTGTTCTAAATAAATTTATAAATACGGTTTATAAATTGATTTGGAATTTGAAATGAATTTAATTCAGAAATTTGAGAATTTAGATTCCGGTGATTTCAAACTTTGGTTTTAAAATTTTAAAGTATATTATTGAAAGTATTTTCGAATAGAAATCGTTTCCAAAGAATTTTAAATGTTGAAATCAGTACTCTTCTCTTTGTCGCTGGAAAATAATTTCGGTGATGGCGGCCGCATCATCGACATTCATTTTCGAGTTTCGAAGTGGAGAAACCATTCTGTAGCCTTGCTACGGTTTTGTTTTGAGAGGAAAAAATATATATTTTGATTTGAATTTCTTCAATATATTTTGATTCATAAATTTATTATATATATCTCTAAATTGTTTAAAGTTAATCGGAAATCTAATTCTTAAATTTTGTAAAAGGATGATTTTATTTATAAATAAAACCAAAATTTTGAATAAATATTTAACTTGAATAATTGAATTGGGAAAATTTTATTTGTATATTGTTCAACTGCATTCTAATACAACTTACCTAAATCATTCATAAGTTAAAATGTAATTGGATAATATACAATATAAATATAAATTATAAATAAAATTTGAGTGGTTATAATAAATGTTATACACTTAAAATTTAATTATAAAATGTTAATTGAAATAAATAGAATAAAGTTAATTGAATAATAGATGAGGCAAATAAATTTGTTTTGAAAGAATTAATAAATTGAAGTTTGATCAACATATAGAAATACCTTGAATTTAAAAGAAATTAATAGATGTAAATTAATTTAAATCTAAACTTTTATGTTTTAAATTAATTTATATGGGTTAAATATATGTGAGTAGGTATATTAAATAGAATAAATATAACAGTAATTTGGAATAAAGAAGAATTTAAAAATTGTTGAAGAAATATGATTATAATAAGAGACTATTCAAAAATTATGGTTTTAAAAATTGTAAATTGAAGAAATGGGATAATAAGATAATGAATTTAGAAATAGTTGAGATTGATTTTTGTAAAATCAATTGGATTAAATCAATTATTGAATATTAATTAATTTAAATTTGAATTTATATGGTTTAAATTAATTGTCAATTTGTATTTCAAATCTGTTTTTCTTTCTGGTTGTTTCTATTCTCCTACCTCGTTCCTTTTCGGGGACGAAAAGTTTTGAGTGGGGGAGAGTGTAACGACCCGTAAATTTCAACTGTTTTAATAACGTACTTAGTTGAAATTTTGTAAAATTTTAAACAATAAAATTTTGAAATAAAAATTTGATATTTGGAATGCGTCTAATGAAACATAGCAACTGGTAAATTTTCGTCCGAAAATACGAAAGTTTATTTCGCGCGTAAATTTACTTCAATTTAATCAGTTAAAAAGCGTTGAAAATAAAACTTTTTCAGAACCAAAATATTTTTACATAGAAAAATTCTAAACCATCTTCTGAGCAAGATATCAGTTTGTCGTTTTTCCAAATTCCGACATCTTTGGCTTCGTCGATCTTATTTTTCAGCGTTTTTCTTGCATTGTCCGCTATTAGAAAATTCGATTTTTATAATTCAATCGTACCACTGATATCTGTATATCGTTTTGTTCGTCTCATTGCACTGAGCTCCACAGTATATTCATTCGTGTGTTTTGGTGTCCGGAATGCAGCGAAACCCGTAACACGGTTCACCGTATCGGTACGTTTTGAGTCTTTTTATTCTATGTGTCCATTCACCCGTCACGGTAAATCATAGCTGTTGCTTTTGTTATTGCGGAGTTTAATTGGCCGTCACTATTCTCAGTTTATGGCAAACGTTTCTCTTCCGTTATGCAGTTATTTTCTAACGTTTCGTTCACTATCATTTATAGTTCAGTTTGAAAATATTTGTTAATTCGAATTCCCTTATATTTGGCCGTCTCATCTGTGTCATCTTGGAATTTGAGAATTTGAAAAACCAAACTTGCATACGTTTTATACTTATTTAATGGAAACGGTTCACTTTATTTTTGCCTTTATGATTCCATTTTTCCTTTTCCAATACTGCTCGAGATGTCTGCCAGCTACCCCTTATCTAAGTTTCACCTCCTTCTTTGATCACGCTCTTCTCTCCATTCCAGATCTGTTCATTTCTTTAAAAAATTTTTTTTTTTTTTTTTTAAAAAGCCTTGTGCCCCTCTGCTCCAATCATCGTTCCACCTTCTTGCAAACCAACCGGCCACCAGGCACACACGCAACCCGCATCCCACCACCCTCCACGTGAAGCCTCCCCTGCCCAGAAAGTCGCATCATTATGAAGAAAGAAAGGGGTAGAAAATAGAAAAGAAGAGAAGAAAGAAAGAAAGAAACAACAACAACGATCTCACAGCGGAACGAATAAATTATATTAATAACATAAACTATTACATAGTTTACAACAATTTACAGAGTTACACAGCATATACATCACTTACTAGACAGTTATAAACATCTGTCTAGACATTACAACTCAAATACAAGACAAGACATTATCACAGATATCAACACAGCGGAATACTATATCTACGAACGCCGAAGCCTCCTGCTCCATTGCTCCTCCAAAATATTTGTCAAAGCTAAACCTGAATCCCTTGGCTACTCGTAAAAATTTGAGTACCCAAGAGTTTATAAAACAGAAATAAACACTTGGGTCAGACATGGGTCTGGTGTGAGTAACAGGTTAAACTTACTTAACTTCAAAACCTTTAGAAAGAAAAGATATCACGTAAGACTCCCCACAAATAAACATGGGTAAGTTTTTACCTTACGCTAACCAAAACATTTGATAGGAAATCTGATTTTATTATAATAGGGTCTAGGGTTTTCAAGTAAAATATAGAAATAGCTGAAATGCTTACATCTCACATTCCAACATAGTTGGGCATATCTAATACGTACGGCACTTATTGGAGTTTGGATTCCATACAATGGCAAGGCTACTGGGGTACCGTCCGTCACAGTACGTGGCCTAGATCACCGTACCAAGGAGTACGCCCGCTCCCCTGCAACACAAAGCCGGAACCATCCCTTACTGGATAATCCCGAACAAGATAACCCGTAGTTGGCGCGACCAACCACACACTAAGCCGAATAAAAGAAAAGGGACCTCTAGACAGGGATCTATCTTGCTCTCAGTGGGTGCTACCCACGAAGCCTTGCTGCACCTCCCCTGTTTTAGCCATTCCCGGTTGATGAGGCTTGAGGTTACGATTACCTTTAATCAGAACATATCACTTAGAATGCTCATCGTCCGCCTGACGATGTGCTGAAAGCATTCAATCCATACAAGTTCGTTCCGGGTTCGAACGAAACCGAAGGCATTATCTCGTTACACTCGTTTTGGAATCACCCTCAGAGTTAACGACAATAACCCTTGCACTCTGAATCTTCATCTTCACTTGAGATTCACGACCTATCGTAAATTTGGATCGATGTGGTATTCGGGTCTCCAGACCTGGAATCCCGGTATACGGAAACCCGATCCCGGTCTCATCGAAATCCAAAACGTATCTTTTAAGGCCAAGTTGTTTTAAAGTTAAAACAATTCAATTCTTATCTATATACACAAAGATAGATAATTCACAATAGATAATCTACATTATCATCCCAAACAGATAATTCACATTATCATTATAATTCAACCAAACATCCATATCATATATCAATCATATCTCATCAGAGATATCAAACAATGAAATACATTCAATCTCATTCATCCATCCTTAAGCAATGATTTATATCATCTAATTAATTTAAAGTGAATTAAACTAATTACTTCATTCTATAAATCCTGCTTACTTAATTATTAATTAAACCAATTAATTAATCATTACTCTAAGTATCCATCTTAATTAATCATTCCTGATTAATAATCCTTTAATTACTTTAAGTAATTAATTCTTAATTAATTTCACAAATTAATTAACTTAAACCATTACAGTAATTAATCTTAAATTACTTCATTAATTAATTAATTATACTTAATTATCTTAATCCTTAATTAATTACAATTAATTAATTACTTTAATCACTTATTATTTATTAATTAATCTTAATTAATCAATTCTTAATTACATCATTAATTTTATTAATTAATGATCCTTAATTATTCTTAATTAATTATCTTATTTAAATTAATAATTAATTAGTCACATTTATTAATCACCTTTGATTAATAACATTTAGTAATTAACTACCCTTAATTACTTCTTCCATAAATTAATTTCTCCAAAATTAATTATCCTTTAATTAATCTCTTGATTAATTATACAAAAGTAATTAAACTAAAATTACTTTTATTATTAAATCATCTTTAGTTAATTACATCCAGTAATTACCTTTAATTACTTCCTAAGTAATTAAGCTCAAGTCAACTATTATTAATTAATTCTTAATTACTAATTAATAAATCTCTTAATTACTCAATTAATTTCTTAATTAATCTTTGATCACCTGATTAATTAATTTCTAATCATTTATTAAAAATCTGTACTTATTTAAACAAATGATTCTTAATCCCAAATTAATTAACCTTAATTAATTAACTTATAATCCTAATTATTTAATTAATTAACACTTAAACCATTAATTAATTAAATTATTAAATTATTCTTTAATTACCTTATTAATTTAATGAATCCTAAATCATTAACCCTTAATTACTTTCTAAATTAAAGCATTAACCTTTATAATTACTTTAATTATTATTAACAAAAGACTTTAAAATATTTTACTTTAAAATCTTTCTTTTGATTCATTTTAAATTAAAGATTTAAAATAAATTACAATTTAACTTTAATCAATTTTAAATCAATTTTACAAAATCTTTTTAAATCAAATGTTAAGAACACTTAACATTTAAAAGATTTTAAACCAATTTATTTGAATTCAAAATCCTTTTTAAAATATACTTTTAACAATTTAAATTTGTTAAAACATTATAAATTTTATCAACCTATTTATTTTAAACAAGGATACAATTTTAAATTTGAATCCATACTTCCAAATTTGCTTTAAAACTTTGTTTAAAATTTCAGTTTCCAAAATTTTAAACCAAATTTAAAATTTAAAAACAAACAGGCTTAAGACCTGTACCAACTCAAATTACCCGAGTCCACCACTAAACGCTTCGAGTAAAAACTGGAAACCCCCGAGTTCCCCTTCGAGTTTCCCTTCCCCTGTTATTTAAACTTTGTCATGTTAAAAATTTAAAAACAGTTTAGCCCAAGCGAGTCTCCCCTGTACGAACCCGAGCCAGCACCCTATTTCCACGAGAATGTCTTTGAGTCATCTCATCAATTTACTCGAGTACGCTTCTTCTTCCTCTAACTCAAAACCAACCATTGCCGATACCTTGTGCACGTGCACAACCGTTCTGGTCATCTCCGATCCATACTCTGCCCATCGACAAGTCAGCGACCTCCTCCCCTAACATTTCGATCACCGAGAACTTCGAATCGATTGCGAACTCAAAATCGAGCAACTCGATACAACCTGGAACCCAACTTGATCATCCAAATCCATCTCGCATGGCCAACTCCGTTCATCTGAACTTGCGCCACCAAGTCCAAAGCTGCGCCACATCATGATGCCTCGATTCAGCCCATACCGGTCACCTCCGGTGTTTTGACAACGATGAAATCGACTGGAAACTCACGTCGACCAAAACCAATTCTTAAACCCTACTTCTACCTCGCTGCGCCACCACGATGGATAAAAAAACCCCTGACCATTTTTCCGATGATCACTGACCTACCAGCGTGCTCTAGCCTCAACCCCGAAATCCATAATCCATTTGATTGCCAGAAATTTACAGAAACCCAATTTTTATTCATACTAGAATATCTCATTAATTATAAACTTTAAAATTGTGATTTCTCTTCTAAAAATCATAACTTAGTCTAGAGCTTCAGTTTATAATCCTGAATTGTTAAATTAACATATTTAAATTTCCACTTATATTAAACTAGTTCTGTTCTTTTGATTTTTCCTGGCCACTCAAATTTTGTTTTAACTTAAATTAAATTCTAAACTCTAATATATGATAGAACAAACAATATTTGTTTATAACTTAAATCATAATATTAACTAAGTTAAGAGATACAGAATTTTCAATCAAAACTTAAATTTAAAAACTGGAAACAGAGATAACAGACATGCACACCAATTTACATCCATATATACAAAATATACATACATACCAAACATATTAAACAACATGCAGGCATATTATATCATAGATTCAAGAATTTATAACATGCAACATATATCATATACTTAAAATTTTAAAATAAACGTTACTCACCAGATGAAGAACAGAGCTTCCCAGGTTTTATTTTTAAAACTGAAGTGTCTTTGAACTTTAAAATCTTTTAACTTGAATTGCCTTTTGAAAACTGGTTTGCTTGCTAGAAAACTTGCATGCATGCTTTGGTTTCCAGATTTACTTGCTTTTGATTTCAGACAGAAGAAAATTTGCAGGCTTTGATCTTATTTTTGAAATTGTTTTGCATGCTCCAGATTTGAATAAGGAAACAGGCCTTTGTTTCCAGGGTTTTGAAAAAGATGCAGGCTTTGATTTAGTTGCATTTTGGTTTGAGTTTGATTTCTGGTTTGGAAGTATTGATTTCCAGTTTTGAAGAAATACAGGTTTGGTTCCAGATTGCAGAGAAATGATGAACTACTGGTTTGAAGATTCTTAGTTACAGGCTTTCATTTGATTTTTAAAATGAATTATAGATCTTTGATTTGAGATTGAGGAATTTGATTACTGATTTTGTTTGAGAAATTTTGTTTACAGGCTGAAAGTTTCTTTGCTTTTGAAAATGAAGATTTGCAAAAGAGATGAGAAGGAGGAAAACATCTTTTTATAAATATAAATGGTTTATTTAAAAATAAAAGAAAAATTAAAAACAAAATGACACTTGTCTTTATATGTGTTAATTTGTTTACATTTGTTATAACAAGCTTTTATAGATTTACACATGTCCTTATGATAAATTTATTTTTATTTTAAATGTAAATAAAAGCTTTTTCTTTATTTACTTAAATACTTTTCTATTTATAAATTTTTTAAAATAAAATAAAATCAATTGTATATGTATAAATAAAGGCTTATACATGTATTTTTAATCCAAATATTTTAAAACATTATCTCTTTTGAATTCCAAAATTAATTTACATTCAAATTCAAATTGACCCAATTTAAAGTCAATTTATAAAAACATATTCAATTTGAAATAACAATTAAAGTCTATTTATATCCATATATACAAAAACAATAAATTAATAATATTGTTTGAAAATAACACATTTGTCAATTTTAAATAATTTATAAAGAGATTATAAATTACTACTATTATTAAATGAATTAACATATCATATGTAAATTGTATTTTAAACTTATATATATATATTCACTTTTAAATCATATTTAATAAGAAAATAAAATAATCCTTATTATAAATCTTATTTAAAACCATATAGTTATTTTGTTTAAATAGCTTTGAAAAGCTTATATCAAATAAATCATAATTTCCCAACTATCAAAATATATATATTAGAAATTAAAAACAAGATTTTATTTATTATTTAAATTACAAACCCAAGCTTATCTATCTACAATATATACAATTATATATATATATATATATATATATATATATATTATAAATAGAAATCATTTTATTAGTTTTCAAAAGATAAATTCATTAATTAAATATTTATTCAATTAGATTATTAACCAATTCAAATTTATTATCAAAGATTATCAATCAATTTAATTATTTAAACAGATTATTAAATTGATATTGCCCATAAATTTCCGGGATATTACATTCCTTCCCCCTTAAAATAATTTCGTCCCCGAAATTTAAAACAAAGGTAATTTAATAATCTATTTAAATCACAACCATAAATTATCATCCATATGCTAACAACCATAGCAAACAATTCACTCAATCAAACAATTCTAATTATCCAGATAAAATTCTGGATAAAATTTCCTCGAGTTTCCCCAGGTATATATATATTGGGATACTCGCTCTACAGAATCCAACAAACAATACTACTAAACTATAGAGCTTCTACTCTTCTAGATCTACAGAACTAAACAGGATATCAGACTATAAACGAGTCTGACTCAACAACCAAATCCTCCAGAACTGCTGGTTCCATAACCAGAGATATATCAAACATGTACTCCCTCAGAGATACATGAAACACATTGAATTCCAGTTATCCAAACTGACAATTCAATCCAGTAGATCAAACTCTTATCCAAATCAGAACATAGAAAAGATCCAAAACAACTCGGAGCTGACTTCCGAGACTTACCCAATCTTATAGCTCCTTTTAATCAGAGAAAAACTTCACAACAACGAAGTCTCCAACTTCGAATTTCAAATTCCTTCGTCTCTTATCCACAAAATCTTCAGACGATCTCGGCTTCCTACAAATCCTTTCTGATCAGCTCAACCTTCGCCGATGCTTCTAGAAACAAACTAGACCAAAAATAACCCGACAAAATGATCCTCTCAAAATCTACCCATAATCCAAAACACAAATCTACTCACAACATCAGAAGACCGAACTAACTTCTCCTATCTGAAAAAGACAAACAGATGTACTCGCCAAATTGCTTCCGCTGCACCATTCTGATCTGGAGTAGAATGAAAATGCTGATGAAGAACACAAGCACAAACTGGACAACACATCCCAGAAAATCTCAGATAACTCAAGAGAATACTCAGACTATCGCAAGTCACTTTTGCGATCAACCCAGCCTAACTGCAAAGAAAATGTTCTCTCTTTACCAATCAGAACAGCTTACGCTTATCTAGCCAATCCATCGAAGAAATGGATACACTCTACTGCTTCTGAACTTCTCCTTCAGAAAACTGCTCAGCCAGACACTTCCTTCCAACATACAGAATACTCCGAGCTGCAACGCTGCCACCGATGCCAAAGATTTCCTTATCCAAAGCTCTTCGAGAAACTCGAACCTCAAACCAAACAGAAACACCATGCTGAACTCAGCCACAACACCGAAGCAGACACACTTCCTTAAACTTGTTCCAAAGAAAACATCTTCGGGAACATCCATATTCACTGCATCTCATCACACAGCTACTTCTTCCAGAAGATACCAAGATACTATCACTCGCTTCTGCCCAACTGACAGATCCAACTCTACTCATCCAACTTCAAAGATAAACTCCGAACCTTAACAGGTTTCCTTCAGAGATTGTGAAATCCGTACACAACTGTAAAGTTCACTCGAGACGGTATTAGGTTTACAGTCTCGACAAATACACTTCCAACCTCAACACTCAGACTCCTAATCCTAGATGATAAATTATTATCATCTCAACCAATCATTACAAATACCATATACATTTAAAATGATACTTTTTTATATAGAAATTATATCTGGGTAAAATTATTTCATCTACCTTTTTAAAACAATATTGTGTCCGTTGGCCTGGTCAAGAGTTTAGAGATCCCTATCAATAACGTTAGCTACTCGTATTGACCAGAATCCATATACCACTCAACCGATCAATTAACACAATATAAAACCATTTTATATAACTAACAAATACGCGCTCTCGTATATATATATATATATACACTCAAACAGGTTGCTACAGATCCTATCTCTAATGAACAACCCTTCCGAACCTAGGTATTCACTCAACCTAGTGCTCTGATATTCACTTAACCAAAAGCTTAGGCATTCGCTCAACCTATGCTCCGATACCACTGTAACAACCCGACTTCCTATGCCCAGAAAGTCGCATCATTATGAAGAAAGAAAGGGGTAGAAAATAGAAAAGAAGAGAAGAAAGAAAGAAACAACAACAACGATCTCACAGCGGAACGAATAAATTATATTAATAACATAAACTATTACATAGTTTACAACAATTTACAGAGTTACACAGCATATACATCACTTACTAGACAGTTATAAACATCTGTCTAGACATTACAACTCAAATACAAGACATTATCACAGATATCAACACAGCGGAATACTATATCTACGAACGCCGAAGCCTCCTGCTCCATTGCTCCTCCAAAATATTTGTCAAAGCGAAACTTGAATCCCTTGGCTACTCGTAAAAATTTGAGTACCCAAGAGTTTATAAAACAGAAATAAACACTTGGGTCAGACATGGGTCTGGTGTGAGTAACAGGTTAAACTTACTTAACTTCAAAACCTTTAGAAAGAAAAGATATCACGTAAGACTCCCCACAAATAAACATGGGTAAGTTTTTACCTTACGCTAACCAAAACATTTGATAGGAAATCTGATTTTATTATAATAGGGTCTAGGGTTTTCAAGTAAAATATAGAAATAGCTGAAATGCTTACATCTCACATTCCAACATAGTTGGGCACATCTAATACGTACGGCACTTATTGGAGTTTGGATTCCATACAATGGCAAGGCTACTGGGGTACCGCCCGTCAGAGTACGTGGCCTAGATCACCGTACCGAGGAGTACGCCCGCTCCCCTGCAACACAAAGCCGGAACCATCCCTTACTGGATAATCCCGAACAAGATAATCCCGTAGTTGGCGCGACCAACCACACACTAAGCCGAATAAAAGAAAAGGGACCTCTAGACAGGGATCTATCTTGCTCTCAGTGGGTGCTACCCACGAAGCCTTGCTGCACCTCCCCTGTTTTAGCCATTCCCGGTTGATGAGGCTTGAGGTTACGATTACCTTTAATCAGAACATATCACTTAGAATGCTCATCGTCCGCCTGACGATGTGCTGAAAGCATTCAATCCATACAAGTTCGTTCCGGGTTCGAACGAAACCGAAGGCATTATCTCGTTACACTCGTTTTGGAATCACCCTCAGAGTTAACGACAATAACCCTTGCACTCTGAATCTTCATCTTCACTTGAGATTCACGACCTATCGTAAATTTGGATCGATGTGGTATTCGGGTCTCCAGACCTGGAATCCCGGTATACGGAAACCCGATCCCGGTCTCATCGAAATCCAAAACGTATCTTTTAAGGCCAAGTTGTTTTAAAGTTAAAACAATTCAATTCTTATCTATATACACAAAGATAGATAATTCACAATAGATAATCTACATTATCATCCCAAACAGATAATTCACATTATCATTATAATTCAACCAAACATCCATATCATATATCAATCATATCTCATCAGAGATATCAAACAATGAAATACATTCAATCTCATTCATCCATCCTTAAGCAATGATTTATATCATCTAATTAATTTAAAGTGAATTAAACTAATTACTTCATTCTATAAATCCTGCTTACTTAATTATTAATTAAACCAATTAATTAATCATTACTCTAAGTATCCATCTTAATTAATCATTCCTGATTAATAATCCTTTAATTACTTTAAGTAATTAATTCTTAATTAATTTCACAAATTAATTAACTTAAACCATTACAGTAATTAATCTTAAATTACTTCATTAATTAATTAATTATACTTAATTATCTTAATCCTTAATTAATTACAATTAATTAATTACTTTAATCACTTATTATTTATTAATTAATCTTAATTAATCAATTCTTAATTACATCATTAATTTTATTAATTAATGATCCTTAATTATTCTTAATTAATTATCTTATTTAAATTAATAATTAATTAGTCACATTTATTAATCACCTTTGATTAATAACATTTAGTAATTAACTACCCTTAATTACTTCTTCCATAAATTAATTTCTCCAAAATTAATTATCCTTTAATTAATCTCTTGATTAATTATACAAAAGTAATTAAACTAAAATTACTTTTATTATTAAATCATCTTTAGTTAATTACATCCAGTAATTACCTTTAATTACTTCCTAAGTAATTAATCTCAAGTCAACTATTATTAATTAATTCTTAATTACTAATTAATAAATCTCTTAATTACTCAATTAATTTCTTAATTAATCTTTGATCACCTGATTAATTAATTTCTAATCATTTATTAAAAATCTGTACTTATTTAAACAAATGATTCTTAATCCCAAATTAATTAACCTTAATTAATTAACTTATAATCCTAATTATTTAATTAATTAACACTTAAACCATTAATTAATTAAATTATTAAATTATTCTTTAATTACCTTATTAATTTAATGAATCCTAAATCATTAACCCTTAATTACTTTCTAAATTAAAGCATTAACCTTTATAATTACTTTAATTATTATTAACAAAAGACTTTAAAATATTTTACTTTAAAATCTTTCTTTTGATTCATTTTAAATTAAAGATTTAAAATAAATTACAATTTAACTTTAATCAATTTTAAATCAATTTTACAAAATCTTTTTAAATCAAATGTTAAGAACACTTAACATTTAAAAGATTTTAAACCAATTTATTTGAATTCAAAATCCTTTTTAAAATATACTTTTAACAATTTAAATTTGTTAAAACATTATAAATTTTATCAACCTATTTATTTTAAACAAGGATACAATTTTAAATTTGAATCCATACTTCCAAATTTGCTTTAAAACTTTGTTTAAAATTTCAGTTTCCAAAATTTTAAACCAAATTTAAAATTTAAAAACAAACAGGCTTAAGACCTGTACCAACTCAAATTACCCGAGTCCACCACTAAACGCTTCGAGTAAAAACTGGAAACCCCCGAGTTCCCCTTTGAGTTTCCCTTCCCCTGTTATTTAAACTTTGTCATGTTAAAAATTTAAAAACAGTTTAGCCCAAGCGAGTCTCCCCTGTACGAACCCGAGCCAGCACCCTATTTCCACGAGAATGTCTTTGAGTCATCTCATCAATTTACTCGAGTACGCTTCTTCTTCCTCTAACTCAAAACCAACCATTGCCGATACCTTGTGCACGTGCACAACCGTTCTGGTCATCTCCGATCCATACTCTGCCCATCGACAAGTCAGCGACCTCCTCCCCTAACATTTCGATCACCGAGAACTTCGAATCGATTGCGAACTCAAAATCGAGCAACTCGATACAACTTGGAACCCAACTTGATCATCCAAATCCATCTCGCATGGCCAACTCCGTTCATTTGAACTTGCGCCACCAAGTCCAAAGCTGCGCCACATCATGATGCCTCGATTCAGCCCATACCGGTCACCTCCGGTGTTTTGACAACGATGAAATCGACTGGAAACTCACGTCGACCAAAACCAATTCTTAAACCCTACTTCTACCTCGCTGCGCCACCACGATGGATAAAAAAACCCCTGACCATTTTTCCGATGATCACTGACCTACCAGCGTGCTCTAGCCTCAACCCCGAAATCCATAATCCATTTGATTGCCAGAAATTTACAGAAACCCAATTTTTATTCATACTAGAATATCTCATTAATTATAAACTTTAAAATTGTGATTTCTCTTCTAAAAATCATAACTTAGTCTAGAGCTTCAGTTTATAATCCTGAATTGTTAAATTAACATATTTAAATTTCCACTTATATTAAACTAGTTCTGTTCTTTTGATTTTTCCTGGCCACTTAAATTTTGTTTTAACTTAAATTAAATTCTAAACTCTAATATATGATAGAACAAACAATATTTGTTTATAACTTAAATCATAATATTAACTAAGTTAAGAGATACAGAATTTTCAATCAAAACTTAAATTTAAAAACTGGAAACAGAGATAACAGACATGCACACCAATTTACATCCATATATACAAAATATACATACATACCAAACATATTAAACAATATGCAGGCATATTATATCATAGATTCAAGAATTTATAACATGCAACAGATATCATATACTTAAAATTTTAAAATAAACGTTACTCACCAGATGAAGAACAGAGCTTCCCAGGTTTTATTTTTAAAACTGAAGTGTCTTTGAACTTTAAAATCTTTTAACTTGAATTGCCTTTTGAAAACTGGTTTGCTTGCTAGAAAACTTGCATGCATGCTTTGGTTTCCAGATTTACTTGCTTTTGATTTCAGACAGAAGAAAATTTGCAGGCTTTGATCTTATTTTTGAAATTGTTTTGCATGCTCCAGATTTGAATAAGGAAACAGGCCTTTGTTTCCAGGGTTTTGAAAAAGATGCAGGCTTTGATTTAGTTGCATTTTGGTTTGAGTTTGATTTCTGGTTTGGAAGTATTGATTTCCAGTTTTGAAGAAATACAGGTTTGGTTCCAGATTGCAGAGAAATGATGAACTACTGGTTTGAAGATTCTTAGTTACAGGCTTTCATTTGATTTTTAAAATGAATTATAGATCTTTGATTTGAGATTGAGGAATTTGATTACTGATTTTGTTTGAGAAATTTTGTTTACAGGCTGAAAGTTTCTTTGCTTTTGAAAATGAAGATTTGCAAAAGAGATGAGAAGGAGGAAAACATCTTTTTATAAATATAAATGGTTTATTTAAAAATAAAAGAAAAATTAAAAACAAAATGACACTTGTCTTTATATGTGTTAATTTGTTTACATTTGTTATAACAAGCTTTTATAGATTTACACATGTCCTTATGATAAATTTATTTTTATTTTAAATGTAAATAAAAGCTTTTTCTTTATTTACTTAAATACTTTTCTATTTATAAATTTTTTAAAATAAAATAAAATCAATTGTATATGTATAAATAAAGGCTTATACATGTATTTTTAATCCAAATATTTTAAAACATTATCTCTTTTGAATTCCAAAATTAATTTACATTCAAATTCAAATTGACCCAATTTAAAGTCAATTTATAAAAACATATTCAATTTGAAATAACAATTAAAGTCTATTTATATCCATATATACAAAAACAATAAATTAATAATATTGTTTGAAAATAACACATTTGTCAATTTTAAATAATTTATAAAGAGATTATAAATTACTACTATTATTAAATGAATTAACATATCATATGTAAATTGTATTTTAAACTTATATATATATATATATTCACTTTTAAATCATATTTAATAAGAAAATAAAATAATCCTTATTATAAATCTTATTTAAAACCATATAGTTATTTTGTTTAAATAGCTTTGAAAAGCTTATATCAAATAAATCATAATTTCCCAACTATCAAAATATATATATTAGAAATTAAAAACAAGATTTTATTTATTATTTAAATTACAAACCCAAGCTTATCTATCTACAATATATACAATTATATATATATATATATATTATAAATAGAAATCATTTTATTAGTTTTCAAAAGATAAATTCATTAATTAAATATTTATTCAATTAGATTATTAACCAATTCAAATTTATTATCAAAGATTATCAATCAATTTAATTATTTAAACAGATTATTAAATTGATATTGCCCATAAATTTCCGGGATATTACATTCCTTCCCCCTTAAAATAATTTCGTCCCCGAAATTTAAAACAAAGGTAATTTAATAATCTATTTAAATCACAACCATAAATTATCATCCATATGCTAACAACCATAGCAAACAATTCACTCAATCAAACAATTCTAATTATCCAGATAAAATTCTGGATAAAATTTCCTCGAGTTTCCCCAGGTATATATATATTGGGATACTCGCTCTACAGAATCCAACAAACAATACTACTAAACTATAGAGCTTCTACTCTTCTAGATCTACAGAACTAAACAGGATATCAGACTATAAACGAGTCTGACTCAACAACCAAATCCTCCAGAACTGCTGGTTCCATAACCAGAGATATATCAAACATGTACTCCCTCAGAGATACATGAAACACATTGAATTCCAGTTATCCAAACTGACAATTCAATCCAGTAGATCAAACTCTTATCCAAATCAGAACATAGAAAAGATCCAAAACAACTCGGAGCTGACTTCCGAGACTTACCCAATCTTATAGCTCCTTTTAATCAGAGAAAAACTTCACAACAACGAAGTCTCCAACTTCGAATTTCAAATTCCTTCGTCTCTTATCCACAAAATCTTCAGACGATCTCGGCTTCCTACAAATCCTTTCTGATCAGCTCAACCTTCGCCGATGCTTCTAGAAACAAACTAGACCAAAAATAACCCGACAAAATGATCCTCTCAAAATCTACCCATAATCCAAAACACAAATCTACTCACAACATCAGAAGACCGAACTAACTTCTCCTATCTAAAAAAGACAAACAGATGTACTCGCCAAATTGCTTCCGCTGCACCATTCTGATCTGGAGTAGAATGAAAATGCTGATGAAGAACACAAGCACAAACTGGACAACACATCCCAGAAAATCTCAGATAACTCAAGAGAATACTCAGACTATCGCAAGTCACTTTTGCGATCAACCCAGCCTAACTGCAAAGAAAATGTTCTCTCTTTACCAATCAGAACAGCTTACGCTTATCTAGCCAATCCATCGAAGAAATGGATACACTCTACTGCTTCTGAACTTCTCCTTCAGAAAACTGCTCAGCCAGACACTTCCTTCCAACATACAGAATACTCCGAGCTGCAACGCTGCCACCGATGCCAAAGATTTCCTTATCCAAAGCTCTTCGAGAAACTCGAACCTCAAACCAAACAGAAACACCATGCTGAACTCAGCCACAACACCGAAGCAGACACACTTCCTTAAACTTGTTCCTAAGAAAACATCTTCGGGAACATCCATATTCACTGCATCTCATCACACAGCTACTTCTTCCAGAAGATACCAAGATACTATCACTCGCTTCTGCCCAACTGACAGATCCAACTCTACTCATCCAACTTCAAAGATAAACTCCGAACCTTAACAGGTTTCCTTCAGAGATTGTGAAATCCTTACACAACTGTAAAGTTCACTCGAGACGGTATTAGGTTTACAGTCTCGACAAATACACTTCCAACCTCAACACTCAGACTCCTAATCCTAGATGATAAATTATTATCATCTCAACCAATCATTACAAATACCATATACATTTAAAATGATACTTTTTTATATAGAAATTATATCTGGGTAAAATTATTTCATCTACCTTTTTAAAACAATATTGTGTCCGTTGGCCTGGTCAAGAGTTTAGAGATCCCTATCAATAACGTTAGCTACTCGTATTGACCAGAATCCATATACCACTCAACCGATCAATTAACACAATATAAAACCATTTTATATAACTAACAAATACGCGCTCTCGTATATATATATATATACACTCAAACAGGTTGCTACAGATCCTATCTCTAATGAACAACCCTTCCGAACCTAGGTATTCACTCAACCTAGTGCTCTGATATTCACTTAACCAAAAGCTTAGGCATTCGCTCAACCTATGCTTCGATACCACTGTAACAACCCGACTTCCTATGCCCAGAAAGTCGCATCATTATGAAGAAAGAAAGGGGTAGAAAATAGAAAAGAAGAGAAGAAAGAAACAACAACAACGATCTCACAGCGGAACGAATAAATTATATTAATAACATAAACTATTACATAGTTTACAACAATTTACAGAGTTACACAGCATATACATCACTTACTAGACAGTTATAAACATCTGTCTAGACATTACAACTCAAATACAAGACAAGACATTATCACAGATATCAACACAGCGGAATACTATATCTACGAACGCCGAAGCCTCCTGCTCCATTGCTCCTCCAAAATATTTGTCAAAGCGAAACTTGAATCCCTTGGCTACTCGTAAAAATTTGAGTACCCAAGAGTTTATAAAACAGAAATAAACACTTGGGTCAGACATGGGTCTGGTGTGAGTAACAGGTTAAACTTACTTAACTTCAAAACCTTTAGAAAGAAAAGATATCACGTAAGACTCCCCACAAATAAACATGGGTAAGTTTTTACCTTACGCTAACCAAAACATTTGATAGGAAATCTGATTTTATTATAATAGGGTCTAGGGTTTTCAAGTAAAATATAGAAATAGCTGAAATGCTTACATCTCACATTCCAACATAGTTGGGCACATCTAATACGTACGGCACTTATTGGAGTTTGGATTCCATACAATGGCAAGGCTACTGGGGTACCGCCCGTCACAGTACGTGGCCTAGATCACCGTACCGAGGAGTACGCCCGCTCCCCTGCAACACAAAGCCGGAACCATCCCTTACTGGATAATCCCGAACAAGATAATCCCGTAGTTGGCGCGACCAACCACACACTAAGCCGAATAAAAGAAAAGGGACCTCTAGACAGGGATCTATCTTGCTCTCAGTGGGTGCTACCCACGAAGCCTTGCTGCACCTCCCCTGTTTTAGCCATTCCCGGTTGATGAGGCTTGAGGTTACGATTACCTTTAATCAGAACATATCACTTAGAATGCTCATCGTCCGCCTGACGATGTGCTGAAAGCATTCAATCCATACAAGTTCGTTCCGGGTTCGAACGAAACCGAAGGCATTATCTCGTTACACTCGTTTTGGAATCACCCTCAGAGTTAACGACAATAACCCTTGCACTCTGAATCTTCATCTTCACTTGAGATTCACGACCTATCGTAAATTTGGATCGATGTGGTATTCGGGTCTCCAGACCTGGAATCCCGGTATACGGAAACCCGATCCCGGTCTCATCGAAATCCAAAACGTATCTTTTAAGGCCAAGTTGTTTTAAAGTTAAAACAATTCAATTCTTATCTATATACACAAAGATAGATAATTCACAATAGATAATCTACATTATCATCCCAAACAGATAATTTACATTATCATTATAATTCAACCAAACATCCATATCATATATCAATCATATCTCATCAGAGATATTAAACAATGAAATACATTCAATCTCATTCATCCATCCTTAAGCAATGATTTATATCATCTAATTAATTTAAAGTGAATTAAACTAATTACTTCATTCTATAAATCCTGCTTACTTAATTATTAATTAAACCAATTAATTAATCATTACTCTAAGTATCCATCTTAATTAATCATTCCTGATTAATAATCCTTTAATTACTTTAAGTAATTAATTCTTAATTAATTTCACAAATTAATTAACTTAAACCATTACAGTAATTAATCTTAAATTACTTCATTAATTAATTAATTATACTTAATTATCTTAATCCTTAATTAATTACAATTAATTAATTACTTTAATCACTTATTATTTATTAATTAATCTTAATTAATCAATTCTTAATTACATCATTAATTTTATTAATTAATGATCCTTAATTATTCTTAATTAATTATCTTATTTAAATTAATAATTAATTAGTCACATTTATTAATCACCTTTGATTAATAACATTTAGTAATTAACTACCCTTAATTACTTCTTCCATAAATTAATTTCTCCAAAATTAATTATCCTTTAATTAATCTCTTGATTAATTATACAAAAGTAATTAAACTAAAATTACTTTTATTATTAAATCATCTTTAGTTAATTACATCCAGTAATTACCTTTAATTACTTCCTAAGTAATTAATCTCAAGTCAACTATTATTAATTAATTCTTAATTACTAATTAATAAATCTCTTAATTACTCAATTAATTTCTTAATTAATCTTTGATCACCTGATTAATTAATTTCTAATCATTTATTAAAAATCTGTACTTATTTAAACAAATGATTCTTAATCCCAAATTAATTAACCTTAATTAATTAACTTATAATCCTAATTATTTAATTAATTAACACTTAAACCATTAATTAATTAAATTATTAAATTATTCTTTAATTACCTTATTAATTTAATGAATCCTAAATCATTAACCCTTAATTACTTTCTAAATTAAAGCATTAACCTTTATAATTACTTTAATTATTATTAACAAAAGACTTTAAAATATTTTACTTTAAAATCTTTCTTTTGATTCATTTTAAATTAAAGATTTAAAATAAATTACAATTTAACTTTAATCAATTTTAAATCAATTTTACAAAATCTTTTTAAATCAAATGTTAAGAACACTTAACATTTAAAAGATTTTAAACCAATTTATTTGAATTCAAAATCCTTTTTAAAATATACTTTTAACAATTTAAATTTGTTAAAACATTATAAATTTTATCAACCTATTTATTTTAAACAAGGATACAATTTTAAATTTGAATCCATACTTCCAAATTTGCTTTAAAACTTTGTTTAAAATTTCAGTTTCCAAAATTTTAAACCAAATTTAAAATTTAAAAACAAACAGGCTTAAGACCTGTACCAACTCAAATTACCCGAGTCCACCACTAAACGCTTCGAGTAAAAACTGGAAACCCCCGAGTTCCCCTTTGAGTTTCCCTTCCCCTGTTATTTAAACTTTGTCATGTTAAAAATTTAAAAACAGTTTAGCCCAAGCGAGTCTCCCCTGTACGAACCCGAGCCAGCACCCTATTTCCACGAGAATGTCTTTGAGTCATCTCATCAATTTACTCGAGTACGCTTCTTCTTCCTCTAACTCAAAACCAACCATTGCCGATACCTTGTGCACGTGCACAACCGTTCTGGTCATCTCCGATCCATACTCTGCCCATCGACAAGTCAGCGACCTCCTCCCCTAACATTTCGATCACCGAGAACTTCGAATCGATTGCGAACTCAAAATCGAGCAACTCGATACAACTTGGAACCCAACTTGATCATCCAAATCCATCTCGCATGGCCAACTCCGTTCATTTGAACTTGCGCCACCAAGTCCAAAGCTGCGCCACATCATGATGCCTCGATTCAGCCCATACCGGTCACCTCCGGTGTTTTGACAACGATGAAATCGACTGGAAACTCACGTCGACCAAAACCAATTCTTAAACCCTACTTCTACCTCGCTGCGCCACCACGATGGATAAAAAAACCCCTGACCATTTTTCCGATGATCACTGACCTACCAGCGTGCTCTAGCCTCAACCCCGAAATCCATAATCCATTTGATTGCCAGAAATTTACAGAAACCCAATTTTTATTCATACTAGAATATCTCATTAATTATAAACTTTAAAATTGTGATTTCTCTTCTAAAAATCATAACTTAGTCTAGAGCTTCAGTTTATAATCCTGAATTGTTAAATTAACATATTTAAATTTCCACTTATATTAAACTAGTTCTGTTCTTTTGATTTTTCCTGGCCACTCAAATTTTGTTTTAACTTAAATTAAATTCTAAACTCTAATATATGATAGAACAAACAATATTTGTTTATAACTTAAATCATAATATTAACTAAGTTAAGAGATACAGAATTTTCAATCAAAACTTAAATTTAAAAACTGGAAACAGAGATAACAGACATGCACACCAATTTACATCCATATATACAAAATATACATACATACCAAACATATTAAACAATATGCAGGCATATTATATCATAGATTCAAGAATTTATAACATGCAACAGATATCATATACTTAAAATTTTAAAATAAACGTTACTCACCAGATGAAGAACAGAGCTTCCCAGGTTTTATTTTTAAAACTGAAGTGTCTTTGAACTTTAAAATCTTTTAACTTGAATTGCCTTTTGAAAACTGGTTTGCTTGCTAGAAAACTTGCATGCATGCTTTGGTTTCCAGATTTACTTGCTTTTGATTTCAGACAGAAGAAAATTTGCAGGCTTTGATCTTATTTTTGAAATTGTTTTGCATGCTCCAGATTTGAATAAGGAAACAGGCCTTTGTTTCCAGGGTTTTGAAAAAGATGCAGGCTTTGATTTAGTTGCATTTTGGTTTGAGTTTGATTTCTGGTTTGGAAGTATTGATTTCCAGTTTTGAAGAAATACAGGTTTGGTTCCAGATTGCAGAGAAATGATGAACTACTGGTTTGAAGATTCTTAGTTACAGGCTTTCATTTGATTTTTAAAATGAATTATAGATCTTTGATTTGAGATTGAGGAATTTGATTACTGATTTTGTTTGAGAAATTTTGTTTACAGGCTGAAAGTTTCTTTGCTTTTGAAAATGAAGATTTGCAAAAGAGATGAGAAGGAGGAAAACATCTTTTTATAAATATAAATGGTTTATTTAAAAATAAAAGAAAAATTAAAAACAAAATGACACTTGTCTTTATATGTGTTAATTTGTTTACATTTGTTATAACAAGCTTTTATAGATTTACACATGTCCTTATGATAAATTTATTTTTATTTTAAATGTAAATAAAAGCTTTTTCTTTATTTACTTAAATACTTTTCTATTTATAAATTTTTTAAAATAAAATAAAATCAATTGTATATGTATAAATAAAGGCTTATACATGTATTTTTAATCCAAATATTTTAAAACATTATCTCTTTTGAATTCCAAAATTAATTTACATTCAAATTCAAATTGACCCAATTTAAAGTCAATTTATAAAAACATATTCAATTTGAAATAACAATTAAAGTCTATTTATATCCATATATACAAAAACAATAAATTAATAATATTGTTTGAAAATAACACATTTGTCAATTTTAAATAATTTATAAAGAGATTATAAATTACTACTATTATTAAATGAATTAACATATCATATGTAAATTGTATTTTAAACTTATATATATATATTCACTTTTAAATCATATTTAATAAGAAAATAAAATAATCCTTATTATAAATCTTATTTAAAACCATATAGTTATTTTGTTTAAATAGCTTTGAAAAGCTTATATCAAATAAATCATAATTTCCCAACTATCAAAATATATATATTAGAAATTAAAAACAAGATTTTATTTATTATTTAAATTACAAACCCAAGCTTATCTATCTACAATATATACAATTATATATATATATATTATAAATAGAAATCATTTTATTAGTTTTCAAAAGATAAATTCATTAATTAAATATTTATTCAATTAGATTATTAACCAATTCAAATTTATTATCAAAGATTATCAATCAATTTAATTATTTAAATAGATTATTAAATTGATATTGCCCATAAATTTCCGGGATATTACAGCCACCATCAGCCGTTCAACTTCGCCTGCGTCACCAAGCATTGCTCCAACCCCACTGCTCACTCGCCTTCCCCCCTCTCTACTTCGCCCGCCGAGACCCTGCTCCCCTCATATTTTCTTCCCTTCGCCCATGCTTGCTCACCACCCACCTCAACCAAACATCATCTCCAACCTCCACTTCTGTCTCGCTTCCACCCTTCCTCCGGCCCGTGCTCCGCCATGTGCAGCACCCCAGCATCAACCGCCGTTTATGGCATGGCTGCCCTCCACCACAAAAGCTTGTAGCCGTGACCTTCTCCACCTTTGCCTCATCCGGCTTTTCCCTTCCCACCGACCCGCCATAGTTCGCTTTCAACCTTGCTCTTACCTGGCCGAAGTCAGCCTCGCGTGTGAGTCTCCTTCTCGTGATAGCTACACCTGCAACTTGGTTGTTGTATATACATAAACATATAAGGTAAGAATATATATAATATATCTATAATACAGTATGTGCATTTTGGGTTTTTATGTAGTATTATATAATATACTTTGATTAAAGGAGTTGTACTCAAGCTAGGCATATATATGTATACTAAAATGTGAAGCCTGATACGGGTTCTAAAAAAAATGTATATAGAAGTTACTATATAACAATTGTTCACATAGGATATATATTATAGCTGTTATAGGATTTGATTTATATGCCTATATGTCCGCATTTTGTTTTGTTTTTTTTATGTTTTATGTTTAAAGTATATATATATAGTGGGTATATATATTACAGTTATCATAGGTGTGTCAGTTTATATCATATTAGCTATTTGCATATATATTGGTTTGTATTATATATGCTTATCTGTAACTAACATAGGGCATTAGTTATTTGCATAGTTGATATTGCTATTCGTATAAATATTTTAAATGAAGCATATGTTATATTGGAAGTTCGAGTCTGTTTATATATATAGGTGTATACAAAATTTTCAACGTGTGTCATTTTTATGTGTTAAGTATAGTTGGGCCTACTCTATCATAATTTATGTGTTAACATTTATATTGTAGGCTATATATTATATGTTTTAATATACACTGATATTTTGGAATGTAGAGCTATATATATGTGTAGCCGTTTACTTTACCAATAGAGTCTACATAGGTTGTTAGGTAGTCTGCATCTTTTCTTAGCATGTATACACTTTGTTTTGATATATAATATATATTATGTATGTGTATATTTGATTTTACAATATGAGTTGGTTGCTATATTTTAGTGTTGCGTATTTGTTTATATGCTATTATAAATTTTTTTTTATAAATGTTGTTTAAATATAACATATAGTTATAAATTGTTATATATATATGTGCCCACCTATATCAATTGTCTTCATTGATCCAGTTCTGATTTGATTTTGTCTATTCCTTATCCACCAGACCTATCCGTCGAAATTCGTGCCGAATCTAGCTCTGTTTTGAAATTCTTGCCTGGATTCGTAGCTTGTATTGTTGTCAAACTCCTCTAGCCTCGAAAGGTGAGCACTCACTCACGATTAACGTTCTTTTATTTATTAAATTTGATTTCAATTGAAACGACAATTGAAATAGGCTGCTGTTAGTTAATTACACTATTATATATGCTATTGCCTGTATCAGTTCACCTGTGACATCTGCCACCATTATCTGTTATATATATGAAATGATAATCCAGTTTGGCTGTTAATTGATTGATTGTTTATGTTTATATTGGACGTTAAATGGTTAGTGATAAATGATAAATAGTATGCAATTGAACTCGATATAGAATAGTTAAATGTTGAATTTGATTAGTTAAAATTGTATAGTATGACCCCTTTAATTGTTAAATAAATTGACACGTAGAATAGTGTTAACTATACTTTGAACCATTAAATTGTAAGTTGTTTAAATTGATGATGCATGAAATTGTAAATAGATGACAAGTGAAAACCGTAATGTAATAATCTTTAATCTACATGAAACGATAGTGTAGATTCTAGAAATAATTATATTAATTCGTACAAATAACAATGCGAATTAATACGGTTATTTCGGGATTATTTGAATTGATTATTGGATTGTTATTGTTCGTTGTTATTGCTTGTTTATTTACTTTGACACCATCCCAGTTATCACACTGCAAGTTCCCTTTGTTATGCTTTGATTTTGAATTGAATTGGAATCGGGTTGAAATGATAAATACCCAAATTGAACTTTGACCTAGGATAGGAAATTAAATAAAAACCCGATTGGTCAATAATTTGATTTAGAAATAAACGAAGATTTTATTTGAATAAATAATATGGTTTTGAAATGAAGTTGGAATTTGAATTTTAATGAAAGGAAAATGTTAATATTTAATAATCTGAAACAAAATATTAACAATGTAATTGATGAAAGAATGTTGTTTAATTTGAGAAATGATTGAATTAAGTTTGAAACGATTTAATAATTTAGTTTGAAGTTATAATTAAGTTTGAATTTATTAAACTTTGAAATTATTTAATAATTAAGTTTTGAATTATTTAATAATTAAATAAGATTGAATTATTTAATGATTAAATTGAATTGGATTCTTAATAAGAGAAATTGAACTTTTGAATAAGTGAATTTTACTTCCTGAATAATTGAAATTGAGTTTCTTTATTAATTAAGTTTTGGAAAATTATTTAAGTAAGTAAATAAGTGAAATTTAATTTCTTTAACAAGAAATAAAATGTGATTTTGTGAAATTAATGTAAGACTTGAAATTTAAAGAATTGATTTGACGAATTTAATTTAATTCAAAATTGTAAGTTTTGATTTAATGAAGTTGAACTTAAGAAATCGATTTAATGAATTGGAAATTTAATAGAAATTGTTTTGAATGATAAATTTACTTAATGAATATTGAATGAAATCGATAAATGAGTTTAAATAAATTCGAATGTTAAGTAAAATTTATTTAAAAGATTTTCGGAATGAAACTTATATTCGAAGTTGAATCAATATTTGAATTGTTTTAAACAAAATTGAAATTGAATTGTAAGACTTTGAAAGTGTAATTTGGAAGTTTTGAAACGTAAATTTATGGAAATGGTTTTGAAAGACAAATGAAATGTTGATTTACGAATTGAATTTGAAATTGAAATTGATTTGGTTTTGAAATAAATAAAAGACCAATCGGTGTAATAATTACGAAAGTTATTAAAGAGACCGGAATTCGGTTATGGATATACTCTCTATCTAAACCGAAAACCACTTTAATAACTATACGCGGAGTGATGATCCAGAATGAAGTGGTTGGAATGATGTACGTGATGACTGAAGAAAGAGAACGATAATGGATAGCCTTGACACTTGTGTCAAATTGGAAATGACTAAAACAGGAGCTGTGCCGGGCCAATGGAGGATTAGCTACCTCAAGTGGACACACTTCTTCGAACTACTTATACTTGTTGTCGATTGGTGCACCCTTGATTTTGGGAGTGTTGTTTCACGGTGTTGCGGGCGCTGCGGCGTTGCGTTCTCGCCAGTCCGGATCAGGCGAACGGTAGTATCACTACCTTGGGTATTGCCTCATGTGCCTTGTCGTACTTGTATTCCATTTATGCGCGACCACTACGATTTTGATTTGTACCTTTAGTATATGGATTGCCCTCTGGTGACTTCCGGTTTTGGGGGAACTACGGTCTTGTATATGCTTTTGGGAATAAAAATGTGTTAAGGGTGGAATGGGCCATGACTTAACGCTATTTTGATATCTTTTTATATTACTGATAGACATTATCTACTTAGCGTATATTACTACCTAGTAGATAGTTTAACGGATCCTTGAAGGATGGTTATTCCAAATATCCTTTGAGTTACTTGTATTTCAATTGCTATTTCATTTGAGTTGGATTTATTAATATAAGAATGTTAATCCTGACTCGAGTGTCTTGTGTTTTTGCTTTACGCTCGGGTCAGACTGAGTGTACCAGTATTCGAGACTCACCTTTGGAGTTGGAGCTTTGCTTGAAGATCCAGCCATCTATTCTGCTTTCAGCATTCGATGATTCCAGTGATGTATTCTGATTTGTATCTGATGTATCGTGTTACTCTTCCGTTGTATCTGGTTTAACTCTGATGTAACTTATATATTTATATAGTAGCTTCATGAACTACTATCTCTTTTATTTCCGCTGCACTTATTACTCTGTGTCTGTGATCTGTGATTATTTATTTACTGTATATGTTCAGTTTTGCCAAATTTAAATTAGCAACGCGGTATTTTGAGCAATTCAACTCCGGCATGAGTGTCTACCTATACACTTATAAGGGATGCGAATGGTCCAAAATGGCGGGTCGTTACAATTATTAAACTAGTGTTTAGTCTATTATTTCAATCAACAATAATTGCCAATGTTTATAATTTGATTAAATACAACAAATTAACAATAAATGATAATAATTAGATATTACCATTTCATAAAACAAACACATTACAAATAACTATATCAGTTATAAAATTTTATTCCTTTATATATATCATATAATATTAGGAAAAATAATTTCATTTCAAAACTTATATAAAACATTTTTATAACACTAACAAATACGCGCTCTCGTATATACATTCAGACAACTCATTCTAGGGTACTTCTACCCTATCTCTAATGAGTTAACCCCAACAGGATAAGGTATGTCTAAACCAAAGCTCTGATACCAATTGTAACAACCCACCTTTTTGGAAGTTTCAAATCGACAACAAACCACACATGTCAGACTCAAACCATTCAAAAGGGAGGATTGTTAATGGGGTAAATAAGAAAAAAAAAACAAAACACAAAATCTCGCAGCGGAATAACAAAATATAATAATCAAATAAACAGTTCATGAAGCTGTTTTACAAATAACATTTGATTACACTTTTACAATTCAAATCAGAGTTATACATACATCAGAAATAAACAAATAATGCAACAAAACACAGAATGTAGTGAAATAATAAATAGCAATAATATACTGAATCTTCGTCTTCGTCGTCCAGAAAATAAGTGTCTTCGCTAAACTGAAATACTCGGTCTGACCCGAGCGTAAAGTAAAATAAGAACACTCGAGTCAGGACTAACATTCTTATTTAAGTAAGTCGACTCAAGTGAAATGTACAGATAACTGAATAAGTGAAATGCTTAGGTTTAAATAAACATCATCTTTCACACTATAAATCAGTTCTGTTCAAATACCGACTTTATGTTTGTTTCCAATCGATTCATTATTAAATCCAACTTCAGATTTCAATTTTTCACTTAAAGCTATTAAGTTATAATCAAACAACAAGTTTAAATTTAAAAAATCCAATTAAAACTTTCATTAAATCAATTAAATTTCAATTTCATAATTTCAAGTTCAAACATAAATTTAAACTTACAATATTCCAATTTTATTTCTAAATCAATTTATTTAAACCCAAAGTAGTTTTATATCGGGTATGTATCATTTCGATCCAAAGTGATTTTGCTAACTATCAGGGAACTTGGAGTGTGAGAACAATAACAACATAAATAACATACATGTTGTAACGACCCGTAAATTTCAACCGTTTTAATAACGTAATTAGTTGAAATTTTGTGAAATTTTAAACGATAAAATTTTGAAATAAAAATTTAATATTTGGAATACGTCTAGTTAAACATAGCAACTGGTAAATTTTCGTCCGAAAATATGAAAGTTTATTTCGCGCGTAAATTCACTTCAATTTAATCAGTTAAAAAGCGATGAAAATAAAATGTTTCCGAAACCTAAATATTTTTACATAGAAAAATTCCAAACCATCTTCTGAGCAAAATATCAGTTCGTCATTTTCCAAATTCGGACATCTATTGCTCCGTCGTTCTTATTTTCTGCAAAATAGCAGTATTCTGGCACCGATATCGATTTTTATCGGATGATCGTACCACTGATATCTGTATACCGTTTTGATCATCTCGTCACGTTGATCAAAACGGTATACTCATTTTGTGCAAATTGGAGTCCGACGTGAATCGTCGCCTTAAATTAACAGTTCGACGGACCGGTTAAACCATATATAGCCCATAACAAAACGACCCGTATTCATTCAAAGAAATTTGAAATAAATTGGCTACGGTGTATTAAATTTGGTGGTTGGTAGATGAGTGTTATCTTGGGAATGCGAGTGGCTTTGGGAATTCACAAAAATTTATTGCAAAAGAATAAAACGTGCATGTTCATTTTATTATCATCTCTCCTCTTCAACTCACCATATTCTTTCTCATTCTTCCAATAATTCTTCTCTGTAAAAAAAAAAGAAAAGGGAAAGAATGAAAAATGAACCCACTCCATGTCACAACCGATACCCCTCCACCCTCCCTTTCCTTTCTTCTGCCCGATCCAAAACCCATCAGCCTCTCGCCGATAAGCCACACCCGAGCCCCATAAATTCCCTCCGCCTCCACATCCACGGCCTTGGCCAACGACCCCACCACCACTATGTGCCTCCTTCCGCCTCCGCCCCACTTCACAATAGCCAAAACCACCGCACCACCTGCCCTGCTCCGGACCCGAGCTTACCACTCTTCTTCTTCCCTTTGTTTATCTACAGGTAATATATATTTTGATGCGTATATTTTGTAGGCTGTCGACCATGTTATTATGTATGAGGTTAATGTATATAAGTGCTTCTGTATATATATTTATGTAAGTGTTTTATGATATTATATATAGATTTTTATCTGAAAGTCTCTGGCATGAATAGCTAAGTCTACAACGCTATTTTGCATGGTGTTTATATATATGCTAGTTTGTAAGTTTTATACAAAGTCAGGTTTAAAATTCATTTAGTTGTAAAAGGGAAATATACGAGTCTAAATAAATGGGGAGGTCTGCATATGTGTATGCATATATATATAGTAACCTATATATGTTTATTTTTTTTCGCATACCTGTTGGGTCTTATATACATATGTATTGTATACTAGTCGTAGATAACTTGTATTTTTTTTTATAAAGTTTGGGTTTTGTGTACCTAAGTTCTGTTGGTATTTATAGGATGGGTTGAAAGGTAGATGTATGTTAGATTTCAAAATGTACTGCATATTATATTATATTATAAAGTGTATATATGAAAGTATATATTATAAGGAAGAAGTTTGTTCTTTTGGGTTTGATAGTTTTGTTGTATGAGTTATCTGTTGTGTAGATTTATATAAATCTGTTGAGTATAGGTAAGTTATAAAAATTATACGTTAGGTAATAATTGTTGTGTCTTTTATATTTATAATGTAAAATTAATAATGTTAAGAAATGTGAATGTCTACCATAGTAACCCATATGTTCAGGTATTCATTCATTGGGTTTAAATATTTCAAATTTATATTAATATTTTGTATTTAATTTGTGATAAATATATAATATGTGTTATGTTTAAAATTTAAAATTTTGGAATATAATATGGATTTGAAATATATGTTTTGAAATTTATTTTGAGAAAACAAACTATGTATATATGTAATATAATAACAATATATATATATACACCTTTCAGTTTATATCAAAACTGATTCAATTTGTTTTTCGTCGATTCCTCATTATCAGCTTCGTTCGTCGATTCGGGTTCTATCTTGCCTTATTTTGGGATTCGTGCCTGGACTTTGTAGCTCATTCTTCGTCAAATATCATGTCCATCTAGCGTTGCACTGGACCTCGTAGCTTATTTTTCGTCAAATTTCTTCCGCCTCGAAAGGTGAGCACTCACTCACGATTAACATTCTTCTATTTATTAAATTTGATTTCAATTGAAACGACAATTGAAATATGCTGCTGTTTGATATTTACACTGTTATTACCTGTATCAGTTCACCTGTGACATCTGACACCATTATCTGTTAACTATTTATGTGATGATAATACAGTTTGGCTGATAATTGATTGATTGTTGATGTTTATATTGGACGTTAAATTGTTAATGTTAAAATGATGAACAGTATGAAATTGAACTTGATATAGGATAATTAAATGTTAAATTTGAGTAACTGATATTTGTATAATATGACCCCTTATAATTGTTAAATTTATTGACATGTAGAATAGTGATAATTACACTTTGAACCATTGACGTATATTGGATAAATTGTTGTAGTGTTAAAATTGAATTGAATGACAAGTGAAAACCGTAATGTAATAATCTTTAATCTACATGAAATGATAGTGTAGATTCTAGAAATAATTATATTAATTCGTACAAATAACAATGCGAATTAATACGATTATTTCGGGATTATTTGAATTGATTATTGGATTGATATTGATTGTTGTTATTGCTTGTTTATTTACTTTGACACCATCCCAGTTATCACACTGCAAGTTCCCTTTGTTATGCTTTGAATTTGAATTTAATTGGAATCGGGTTGAAATGATAAATATCCAAATTAAACTTTGACCTTAGATATAGAGAATTAAATAAAAACCCGATTGGTCAATAATTTGATTTAAAAATAAATAAAGATTTTATTTGAATAAATAATATGGTTTTGAAATGAAGTTGAAATTTAAATTTTAATGAAAGGAAAATGTTAATATTTAATAAATCTGAAACAAACAATGTACTTGTTGAAAGTATGTTGTTTAATTTGAGAAATTAATTGAATTTAGTTTGAAATTATTAAACTTTGAAATGATTTAATAATTAAGGTTTGAAATTATAATTAAGTTCGAAATTATTAAACTTTGAAATTATTTAATAATTAAGTTTTGAATTATTTAATAATTAAGTTTTGAATTATTTAATAATTAAATAAGATTGAATTTTTAATGATTAAATTGAATTGGATTTCTAATAAGAAAAATTGAACTTTTGAACAAGTGAATTTTGTTCGTAAATAATTGAAATTGAATTTCTTTATTAATTAAGTTTTGGAAAATTATTTAAGGAAGTAAATAAGTGAAATTGGATTTCTTTAACAAAAATGAAATGTGATATTTTGGAATTAATGTAAGACTTGTAATTGGAGAATTGATTTGACGAATTTAGTTTAATTCAAAATTGTAAGTTTTGTTTTAATGAAGTTGAACTTAAGAATTGATTAAATGAATTGGAAATTTAATAGAAATTGTTTTGAATGATAAAGTAACTTAACGAATATTGAACGAAATTGATAAATGAGTTTAAATTGATTTGAATGTTAAATAGAATTTATTTAAATGATTTCGGAATGAAACTTATATACGAACTTGAATCAATATTTGAATTGTTTTAAATAGAAATTGAAATTGAATTATAAGATTTTGAAACGGAAAATTGGAAGTTTTGAAACGAAAATTTGGAAATTGTTTTAGAAAGACAAATGAAATGTTGATTTACGAATTCTATTTGAAATTGAAATTGATTTGGTTTTTGATATATATAAACGACCAATCGGTGTAATAATTACGAAAGTTATTAAAGAGACCGGGATCGGTAATGGATATACTCTCTATCTGAACCGAAACCACTTTAATAACTATACGCGGAGTGTTGATCCAGAACGAAGTGGATGGTTTTGATGAACGCGTTGACTGAAGAAAGAGAACGATTTTGGATGACCCTTGACATGACTAAAACAGGAGCCGCGCCGGGCCATTGAGGATCGCCATCTCTAGCGGACACACTTCTTCGATACCATATCTATTACTTTTGTGATTCGATTTGGGTGCACCCCTTGATTTGGGAGTGTTGTCTCGCGGTGTTGGGATAGTAGCTGCTATGCCCAACATCAGTCCGGATCACGCAACTACTAGTATCCTAGTTGGTATCGCCTCATGTACCTTGTCATACTGATTATCCTATTCGCGACCACTACGATTTGATTTGTACCTTTAGTATATGGATTGCCCTCTGGTGACTTCCGGTTTTGGGGAAACTACGGTCTTGTATATGCTTTTGGGAATAAACAGGTTAAGAGGTGTATGGGCCCTGCTTAACCCTACTTTGATATCTTTATATTACTGATAGACATTATCTACTTAGCGTACATTACTACCTAGTAGATAGTTTAACGGATCCTTAAAGGATGGTTATTCCAAACATCCTTTGAGTTACTTGTATTTCAATTGCTATTTCACTTGAGTTGGATTTATTAATATAAGAATGTTAATCCTGACTCGAGTGTCTTGTGTTTTGCTTTACGCTCGGGTCAAACTGAGTGTACCAGTATTCGAGACTCACCTTTGGAGTTGGAGCTTTGCTTGAAGATCCAACCATCTATTCTGCTTTCAGTATTCGATGATTCCAGTGATGTATTCTGATTTGTATCTGATGTATCGTATTATTCTCTGTTGTAAACTCTGATGTATTTTTATATATTCATATAGTAGCTTCATGAACTACTATCTCTTTTATTTCCGCTGCATTTATTACTCTATGTCTGTGATCTGTGATTATATCTATTTACTGTATATGTTCAGTTTTGCCAAATTTAAATTAACAACGCGGTATTTTGAGCAATTCAACTCCGGCATGAGTGTCTACCTATACACTTATAATGGACGCGAATGGTCCAAAATTTACGGGTCGTTACACATGTCAATTACCAACATGCGTGCATAATTAACAATTTAATATATACACAGGCATAACTAACATTTCACATGTGTCACATATCGTAAACAACATAAGTGAATATTTCAAATTCTAACATAACATATAAATATATAACATGACATATATACAAGGAACTTGCAAGGTGATTTACAATAAATTAACATGGCATATCATTTTTCACAAACATAACACATTATTTCCACATAGCATATGTGATGTATTTCAACAAGGCATATACAAATAATTTTTCTAACATAACACATTTATTTACATATCATATGTGATGTATTTCAACATGGCATATAAAAATATATTTTTCTAACATAATGCATTTTTTTACATATCATATGTGATGTATTTCACATACATATGTGACAATTAATCAAATCAACATAACATACTACTTGTGACATATAAAACAACATGTGCATGTGAATATCATAACACAAATTCAAGGGAACATAACAACATATATCACATATTCATATCTAAAGCAAACATTTCTTATAACATTTCGATGTTTATTTACCTAACAATAAAAATGTTAATCGTGAGTGATTTCTCACCTTTCGAGGTTAGAGAGTTTTTGACAACACAAATATGTAGATCCTAGTTGAAATCCAAACACGACAAGCTAACCAAACTTATCCATAGCAACAATCTAATAGAAAAGCAAAGCATGACAATGCAAAACGAACAGATTGAGTTTTCTTCTTTATTTTTTAGAGAGATGAAGCAAGGGGAATTTGTGGATTTAGAAATTTTGGAGTTTATGTAGTTTTGAGGATGGAGGAAGTGTGAGCAGAAAGCTTCAGATAGAGGAATGAGAAACAATCTGTACGTACTTTGGTTTTGTTCTCTAGTGGGAAATTGAAAAGTCAACAGGTTGGAAAGTGGGAAGGTGATAAAAGAATACAAAAATAAAGTAAGCTTTTCAAAGAAACGACTTGGTTATGTGTTTAATAAATATAAACATGAACATGCTAGCAGGAATGATGCACGTGCATTAAATCTAAATTGTTAATGGACGAATTAGTGCAGGCATAAGTTATGAAAAAGAGTGAATACTAAAAGTTGTAACGTGTAAAAATAAATGCTTAGATGCAAATACAAGAGGTATATAAGAATTAGGTCGAATAAAATTGGGTGAGAGAATGTATAGCTAACAATAAGAATGGAAAATGAATATATAGAGAATAAATGAAAGTTTTATGAAATAAAGAGAGAGGTTTTTTTTAATATGAATAACTGAAATGTGAGAGTAAACAAGGCAGAAAAATATGAATGAGATAGTAGTTAGAAAAAGCAATAGAATATGAAACGTGCATGAATATGAATTCATGATGAACATCACCTTTCATACTTCAAAAGGAATTTAATGTCACATTAATTCAATATGGAAATATTTTTCAATTCAATTAATTCTTTAACTCCAAATCAACTCAACTTTACACCTATCTAAAAGTTTTATTAACATACAGTAAAAAAAAAAAATTTGAACACACCAATTAAAGTAACGATGACCACCGCTACATAAAATAAATGGAGAACCATGATTCCAAATTCCAATTCAAAATCGGCGTTTTTCTCAGCGCACAATCATGAACATAAAATATTTAATTTATTCTAAATTTTACGATTAGCATTAAAATCACTTCTATATTGCCAAAGCTTACTATTCAACGACCGTAAAATATTGCTTCAAAATTCAATTTTTTTCTTTTTATAAAATTACACTTACTTTAAAAACAACAACGTTTATTTTGTTTTCATTAAAACATAATTTTTTTTATAACAATAACGTACATTTCTTTCGTTAAATCAATTAATTACAATTAATGGTTTTTTTTTGCCTCTTTAATATTGAAAGATTCCAAATCGACATAGTTTTAATTAGTTTCAAAATTACACTTTAAAGCAGATCCTGTACATTTCATTCATTAAACGCCATTAAGTTCAATTAAATTATCTTTCCCTTTTATTTAAAGATTTAAAATTAAATCCACGGCATTAAATTTCAACATTAAAATTTAAAACGGAAAATAATTAATGGATAGATAATAAAAACAATTGAATTCTTTTTACAGTAACTTAAATACATTTGTAGAATTGTTGTTTACACATAAGATAATTAAAACAACCGAAGTCTTTTTACAGTAACTTAAATACATTTATAGAACCGTTGTTTACACATAAGAGTTATAAATTAACTTGCTTAAATAGATTATTTTCCTACTCTTGTAATCCATCTGTATGCTAAAACATAGTTCAAATATACATATATTTCTTCCTTTAAATCAATCATTCTATTCTTTATTTTAATGAATTAAACCTACATTCACAAATGAAACATTCATTTCATTTGATATAAATGTTCTTTTCATTAAATCAACTTTCCTTATATATCTATACTATATTATTAATAGTGAGTTGAATTTCAAGCTCACACAGGCCCCCATGAAATTTGGCAACTGAACAGTCGCATTTTTTATTTCTTTATATTCCAAACTTTAAAATGTGATAACTTTTCTACACTGATTGGATTTAAGAATCGTTTTCACTATTAAATCTCAAATTTAATTTTCTTTCCAATGATATCCATTGTTGATAGCTAAAATTAAATTTTTTAAAATCATAATTTTATATAGCAGCTTTAATTGCACAATTATTTTGTGTCACCGCTGTGTACCGCGTTTCTGTAACAGCATTATTATGAAGATCATAAACATTACATAGTAGTTTTACCTAGATTATTATAATGTATTTATTATCTTTTAACATATTTGAAAGGAATATTTTTTTTGAATTATACAATTATGGTTGCCTTTGAATATTGTAACTACATTATGTAATAAAGTAATAATCTTGATTGTGTTTGATAGTATTCAAACTTAGTGCAGTTATAATTTAACCCCAGCAAAAAATGGTGTAATAATTTATAGGCATTTTTTGAATTAATTTAACTACGTTAGCATTTTTTTATTGCATTTACTATTGATGATTTTGACTATATTTGATAATTTTATTCAATTTTAAAACAGTTATAAATTAATGAAATTAAGAAAATGCAATTATAATTTACCAGTAAGTTTTGGGTAAATTTAACTATATTTGAAGATTTTTAACCACATTTATGTGATAAAGTAATAAATTTGGCTACATTTCAGGAATTTATTCAATCTTAATACAATTAAAATTTAACTACATTAATAAAATGCAGTTATAATTTAATGACAATTTTGAATTATGCATGGTAGAAATTGAATATTTCAGCTATATTTATGTGATGCAGTAATACTTTTGGTTGTACACGATGATTTATTCGAGCTTACTGTAGTTAAAATTTAAATGCATTAAGCAAAAGCGGTTATTATTTTGCAGTATTTTTGGAGTTAAGCAATTATTGTTTTTGAATATTTTAACTGCATGTGTGTGATGCAATACTAATTTAGCTGTAGTAATAATTTTGTTTGATGTTAACGATAGTTATTTAACCGCATTATGAAAATATAATTGAAAAATGAATTTTGATTTTTGATAGCTTGAGATGATTAAATAATGACTTCACATAATTAATGCTTGATTCAACCGTGCAGCTCAGCGTTTAATACATTGCTTCCAGGTTTGATGACATAATTTGGCTAAGTTTACTCAATTTCGTTTACAATTACGATGATCAATAATACAATAAGCATATAAGTTGCTGTATTCGGGCTTAAGGTAGATGCATAGTTTAAGTGCTGGGTCAATACATGTGTTGTAGTGAGAATAATGTTGATAACCACCTAAAAGAGTTTATTTTTTATTTTTTGCAGTAAATTCTAAAATCACTTGCACCACCACCGTCGGAAAACTTCTAGAAAACAATTGATGAATGTATCTTTGTATAGATGATTATGTAGTCATAGTTTGATTATTAGATATAGTTAATAGGTCAGACGAGCAATGAGAGAATTTAGTAATAATACTGCATCAATGACACTTTTGCCTTTTTTGGCTGCAGGTACAAATACCTTCAATGGTTAAAATAATTGACTGATGTAATGCATCTATTAAGGCCAAGAAAACATCACCTATTTGCGCTCAAGCCAATATCATACACGCGTTGCTAGCAGTTATTTCTAAGGCTAAAAAATGAATGGACTTCTCACAATTGTTCTCTTCTGTATGTTTTGGATATTTTCAAATATTGGTTACTACGACCAGTTGTATGCCATGTTTTGTACCCTGCATCGACATAGATCAGATTCGGTGAACAATAGTAATTTATATTGGAACCCATGTTATTTTCTTATTGCATCATCATTTCTATTTCAATTGAATCTTATGTTTTACTACTTTTCCCCAGTATTACATCTGTTGCTTTTTTCTTTTTTCTTTTGCTCCCTGTTTTCAGCTGTTGACAAATACTTTTCCTGACTGTTTACAAATTTCATCCTATTACTATATTTCTCCCCATTGCAAAAAACTTTTGTTACTCTTATTTAATTGAATCGAACTGCACTGTGTCTTTGTGTCTGCAGTTCACAGTGAATACTTCAACTATATCTATGCACATTGAAGCAGCTGTGTAATTGCAAAAGCAACAACATTGACATTATATGCCACAGTGAATATATCTATGCATTAGCGGATAAATTTTTAACACATTATCCTCTAAATAGTCTGTGAACTTTAACATATTCACTGTAATTGTTTTGTTCGATTTTAATTGTGATTATCATAACCAAATATATCTATGTATTCTTTATCCTACCCAATTGTTATTCATGATGTAACACTATCGTTCAACAATGTTTTTTCATTACCACCGTATTAAATTTCTTATACATTTGGATATGACGTATGCAACAACAATATTTTTTCAACATCCGTGTGCGAAGCACGGGTTCGCACTAGTTTTCATAAAACATAAGCTACGTTTAATTACACCTATTAATTTACAATTTGGTGTCCTCTCTACCATTAATTGAAATTATTCAATTACATTAATTTCAATTGTTTACAAAGGTGAATTTAAAATGAACAAAATAAATGTAATGAGAAATAGAACAATTATTTCCTATCTAATAGTAATTTAAACATAATTACACACTATTGGATACAAACAGAAATTATACATTTCTTACCAAATAATAGTTTCTCGTCTCTGCAATCAATCTTTCAGCTACCAAACATTTCAAATAAATAAACATATGATTTCTTATTTAATAAAGAAACATTTATTATTCTTTATTAACATTTATTATTCCAATCAATTGGAAATTTACATTCAGACAATTGTCAATTTCACTCAAACCAACGCTATTAAAATACACACTAGCATTTGTTATCATCCCTACATTATTGCAAACATGTTTCATTAATAGAATTTTTACTTAAGCTCATAACTTGGATTATAATTAAATTTGTATCAGTAAAATCTTATAAAAAAAATTCCTAACAATTTTATTCAAAAATCTTATTTAATTTAATATTTTTAAATGTTTAAAAATACGGGTCGTTACAATCTCCCCTACTCAAAAATTTTCGTCCCCAAAAAGAAACAAGAAGGAATTCAAAAATTTGTTACATTTTATTTAAAACAGTCAATTTATTAATCCGAAAACGTACCTATTTGTTGGGCAAACAAACTTTATTTATGAAACCAAAAGCAGTAGCTGTTGCTTCTATACCCTGTATTTCATTTATATAATCCAAAGAGTTAAAATTATGTGAAAGAATAATATTTCAATTGTTTCAAATCAATAGCACAAAAAAATACAATATATCACAATCATATGCACACAAAACTATACAACCATCATAGGCAACAAAGAATCCATCACACATCTATAGCAACAAAAAGTAATGGTTTGTTTAGGTTCAGAACTTTTAATCGTACAAGGGTGATAAATAAATAATAAGTGTACTTTATGCTCAACAGCCTTAGATAATCACTTAATAGATTATTCATACAACCTCAAACAATTAGAAGTATTCTTTCCCAAACTTCCCATCAGCCAAACAACAAGAATTTTAAATTTACTTAAATTTATTCTACTAGTTTTTTTCTCATCATTTACCTTTCCATTCATTTATTTATATAAAGATCAATCACTTGCATAATTTGTTTTCCATTAAAGATTTAAGTCATTAATGAATCATTTCATAAAATACTACTTAAGCTCCTACTGCCTTACCTAAGTTTATAACTTAATTCTGTTATAGAATAAAAATTTAAGTTTTTGGTATTCGCTCTTGAAGAGAAAAGAAATATTTCAATATATTTAAAAATTCAATTAAAACATTTAATCTCATTCACTTAGTAAGAATATAAGATATATTTAAAACATCCTCATAGCATTTTGCAAGGATTTTCCAAAAAGTTTAAACAATGTTAAAAGTTTATATCAAAACATATGATAAGCTTTAAAAAAAAAATAAAGTTCCTTAAATTCGATAATTTATTAGACTCGTTATTTTAAAATAGGTATAAACTCTAGATTATTAAACTGAAACTAATAGTATACTCAAATCTTACATTAAATATCCAAATCAAAGTATAAAATTTCATATCTTCATAATTAATTGTACACACTTGTTTTAAAACGAATATTCAAATCATGGAAAAACATTTATTATGGTTTAATACAAAATTCAAATAGTAAATAAACCTATAAATTTACTATTAGTACTTCGAAAGCAAGTAAATATTTCAAACCATACCTCCAAAATAGAGATTCAAATTCATTTGTCAAGTATATTACCATAAATGAACTTCGCAAATCAATTTTTTTTTCATTTATATAATACCTTTAAATTATACATTCAAAGAAACTTATATAAATTTTACTTGAAATATTCATTTGAAAACTTCATTTGCAAATCAATAATCTTTAATACTTTACGAAAAAATTCATCTGTAAAATTTCTTGCTTCATATATAAATACCATTTAAATTTTTTAAATAACATCTTTATAAATATAGGTAAACTATTTGAAAACAATAATTTACATCATTACTTATATTTAAAAAGAAGTTATTGAAAACCTTAAATCCATTATTTATAAATTTTATTAGTTTTAAATCTCAAAATACTTTTAAACATCATTAATAAATCAATAATCATTAACTTTAAATACATTTTATTTGATTAATAACTTCCTACAATATTTACAACACTAATAATTTACTATTAAACCATGTTTTACATAAATAAACAATATTTTAAACATTTTAAAGTATTTAGAAATGAAAAAAAATAACCAAAATATCTTTTATATAATACTTTATCAAAATACTTTTATAACTCGATGTTTAAACAAGTTTATCCTCGTTCTTGCAGACTCTGGTCGTACGTTGATCAAGCATAAGACTAGAATTCTCCAAGTACTTAGTAGACCTGTTTCAACACCCAGTGAAAAATACTTAAAAACAGGTATGAGAAGTACCGCTCAAAATTTGATGTCAAATGATGATGTTACGATAGCATTGGCCCACTGCTGATCCAGAATTTACAAAATGGACACAAAACTTTCCAGAAGATCCTTCCACCTTCCGGATTCCAGAAAAATATCGTAGCCATTTTGTAAACAAGGGACCATCGACCCCTGTTGCAGTGGTAACTGCTGATTCAATGATTTACGCAACGGATGCACTTCCTTCCCGGAAGATCCATAAACAACAGATCCCAGGATCGAAAGCGCCTCCATTGGGTAAACTAAAGAACCATCTACCCTGAAAAAAAATCGAGGAACTCATGAGTTTAAGTCCGGACAACCATATCGGTTCGAATCCATTTCTGAATTCACCCAAGTATATTAGGGTTTATCGGTCGAATCCATTCCTGGATTCCCCAAGTCCATCTGGGTCGAAGCATATCACACTATACTTCTTCGTGGAGGGTTCTTCCCCATACCTTTTACTTCAAAATATAACATACCATATATAGTACCCTTTCAAAATAATAGTTTCAAATATCGGACTTATATAAATTCCATTATATATAAGATTTCATTTTCAAATAAAGTACTTTCCAAAATCAATAATCTCGAATATATCAAATCATTCTTATATAAATTCCTTTATATGTAAGATTTATCTCTTTAGATCGAATACCTTCTAAAATCAACAGTTTTAAAAATCACCTTATACTTATATAAAGTCCGTCTTATACAAGAATCAAAATTTTTCCAAAATCAATTTCGCTGTATGAAAAGCCATATGGGATTGAACATCTTTGCTTTATAAAAGGTTTTGAATTTAGAATAGTTTTGTACATAAAATCGTTTTGTGAAATAGTTTTGTATATAAAATAGTTTTGTAAAATAGTTTGTAAATAAAATAGTTTTGTAAATAAAATAGTTTGTATAAGAAAAATAAAAGAAAATAGTTTTGTAAAATGGTTTTAAATTAATAATAGTTTTGCATACAAGAAAAATTCCAATTTAAATTACAAAGATATCCAACCCAACGACTTTAAAATTCAGCGTCAAAGCATATCAATAATATTAGAACATAAGAGGGACATATGTCATCATTTCACAAAATCACATTCGATCGCTCGCTCGAGTACACAAGTTTGCTTTCGAACTAGTATTTTTCATTCGACTTCCCTAATGCGGACTTCGATAAGGTTTCTTGACTAGAAACTAACATTCTCCTTGCATAGCCATATACTATGATAGAGAATTCTCGAATCAAACCAAAAATCTGTATCAAATATTCGCCATCAAGAATCGAATGAAAAATCCTAACATGAAGTGGTGTAATTCATATCGAACTTGTGTACTCAAATCCGGATATTTTTGCGAATAAAACAATATACATACAACATATGTAATTATTCTAATTTGTTTCATCACAATTACATTTCAATTAAATTCATTTTTATTCTCATTGATTAACACAAATATCACTTCATACTTTAATATTTGTTTCACAGAATTTCTCCAATTAATATAAAACATTAATGTATTCATTCTCATAAAATTGCTTATATTTCTCTTCACTTTAAATTACATTCATTTCACATGTAATATTTCTTATTTAATACAATGTTTATTTGCAAATCTTTTCATAAGGAATTTTCTTAAGTTCGTAACCCATTTATAAAACTTAATTCCTTTTTATAAGACATTGTTCGAGTTTAAAGTTATCACAACTTTATTTATAACCATTTATTACATCCATTAATTTCATATCAATTTACAAGTCATGGATTTATTTATAATCATTTCACTTTTAATTCATATTTGCTTATCCCATTTACTTTCACCTTTACCTTTCAATTTATTTATGTTAATTAAATTTATAAACATATTTTTCTCCAATTTAATCACATTTACAACATTTCCTTAATCACAATTTCAATTTAAACATCCTAAGGCTTAAAGTTCACACTTTTATATTATTACATTACATGCCAAGAATGTATACAACAATTCTATTCATTTACTGGACATAGATATAATAAATTAAACCTTGTTTCACTTGCTTTCAAATTAATGTTATCATATTCAACTGCATAATTCAACACAATTTCTAAGTTTTAACTCATATATTAATTTAGAAGGTTTCGATTATCCAAAATATCCAGATATTCCATTTTATTTTAATAGTTGAAACTACCGGTCAACAAACAACAAAATTCACAACAACATTTCAGTTTCATAAACAAATATCCTAATTCTGTTCCCAAGAAAACCTTCCCTCCAAGAGCAGTATAATCCTTGCACAACTTAGCAAAATCCACTGGTTTCGGAGTTTGGACTTGAACTCCAACATCAACTGCCGCCCCCGGAACTGGTATCCTTCTCATGATCGAAGTCATCTTAGCTTCGAACATGGTTGCATAATCAGCAGTCTCTTCAGTAGCACGGCCTTCCCTAGCAGCTGGTCTCCCTCTTCGACTCATTCTCAATATCTATAAAAAGGAATGATTAGAACATCTAGAGAAACAACTGCATAAAGGACTCAAACTCTACTAAGCTACTATATTATATATAGTATTCATCCATCAAAATACAATTACGTCTCTCATACGTAGTTACGTCAGTGAGCGTTGGGTAAAATCGATTAACCAATGCTCTGATACCAAATGTGACGACCGCCCATGACCCCTGCACCGAATCTAGAGATAGTGCGCTGTAAAGTGTGCCAGGCGACCATGGACGATTGTCAGGGTAAAATAAAACAACAGAATCTATCGTATTACTCACAGCGCATGGACAAAATACAATAGAACATATGTATAGTGAAGCTTTACAGAACAAAATGACATCATATAAAACTCCATAATAGTTGAATACAAGCATCCAAATAGTCAATACATCAAGCCTCACTACATATCTCTCAGAGAAATACAAAACAGCGGAATATCCAGTACATATAATAAGAAGATAATATGCAACCCTCCATCTCGTCTTCGATATCAACATCGTGAGAAGAGAACAGCACCTGTCACCTGCTACCTAGTCTGCCCGTCCCAAAATGGACGAACAGCCTAAGGCAATAAGAATTAAAACATAAAGCCTTGAGTCAGACAACAGTCTTAGTGAGCAGTAAATTAACTAACAACATACCAAAAGAGCATAAAGGAAAAGGAATAGGAATACAACCCTCCCACTCCAACCTCATTCTACAGTGATAGCCTCCAGACACACACTAAGCAGAAGCAAACATAGCAGAGCATACAATTTAAGGTAATGCTACTATCACTCGAGTCAAGGGCGATGTTTTCCAAGTACCAAGGCCTAAATCAGATAAGCACCCAGAAAATACCGCTCTTGAGTCCGAATGACGATACAACCAAACATCCATGACTCTGGCTATCACTGTTATCATTGCTTCGATATCACCGTTAATTGAATGACCGGCACATTCTTTCAGCCGTCCGTCAAGGGCTAATGGAAACCCCGGTTCTAGACATAACTCCCGCACGTCGTCGCAACCCGTGCCTAGGACTATCGAATCTGCCCAGAGTACTCGACCATCAACAGTTAGTCGTTGGGACTATCGAATCTGCCCAAACGTACTCTTGCTTAGAGCATGCTAGAACCTTCAACAACGATGCTATCCAAGCCTCCTAGTCATCCTCCTCGACGACTATTCTCATATCCATTCATTATCCTCAACTCGAATCATATCACCGAGTTATCAACATGCTTGGAATGATCCCGTCTGGATTAGACCAAGTCTTCATCACATGATTGCCTCGCTTCATCACATCCTCGCGAAGCCTCATCTCAACATCACATCATCAAATCTATGCATAAGAGCTTCATCATCCCGCTACATATGCCACGAGCAGCTTTCCCAATTCAAGAGCCTTTCCCTTAGCTTTTGAATCGTCTTCGGTCTAAATCGAACCATCAATCATCTAATTCATAACAATCAATCAAATCAAACATTAATCCAAACAATCAAGCATTCAAATAAGACCTAAGTAGACAATTATCACAATAATGGCATTTTCGTAATTAAAGAGTTGAAAGTCCAATAAGCATGAAAACATGAATTATATCCCTACAAACTTGATGAATGAACTTGCATAGGTTAACATATGATAAAATGGATGTAACATCATCATGAACAATGGATCTATATGGATCTACACTTAGGATGAAGAAAATGCATGGAAATCACTATTTTAACACCAAATCGAGCCAACAATCCGATATGCTCCTTTGGATCCGTGTGAGAGATAATCACCACTCACTAAATCACCAAAACAAACCCAAATCAACACGCTTCAGATCTGGACAGCGAGGGATCAAGCTTGATCTATCACGAATCCGCTTCAAACGAAGAAATCTCTCTTGAAAAGATGAAGATCTTCAATCTATGCTCTTGAATCTTCAATTTGATCTTCAACTTGGATGGATGGAAGCACTAGATTAGGGTGGATAAAAGAAGTGAAGAAGTGCAGAAGTCGAGCTCTCAAAATGGCAGCACTTCGTCGCTTCAAAATCCGGATCCCAAAAAGTGAGAACAACCCCCTCTATTTATAGCAAAAATCTCTCTAAGTCGCTAGCTCGGAATTAGGTCGTCTGCGACCTACGACCTAAAACCCCTCCGACCTAAAGCCTCTACGACTTAACACTTAGCGCCTAACAACCTAACGACTTAGCAACCCACGCGACCTAACAATGCCGCGACTTAAGACTTAAGCCCTCTTGCGACCTAACACATAAGTTTCCTCGCGACCTAACGTAAGTCGCGAACAACTGGGATGCGACCTAACACTTAGCCAGAATATGACCTAACTGACTACTGACCTAGCGACTTAACCAAAAACGGAGCTCACAACCTAACTCTTAGGTCGCTAACCTATAGGTCGCTCCACCATACTAGGTCGCTAACTATTATCACTAGTTCCTTAGGTCGCTGCCGACCTATCCCCTTAGGTCGCTAACTAATCTTAGGTTGCCAAATCCTATAAGACGCTAACTCTCTTAGGTCGCTCACTCGACCTAGCCTTCCCCACGACCTAAGCCAGCATACGACCAACCCATCCCTTAGGTCGCCTACGACATAACTTCCCTCACGACCTAAGCTAACATGCAACCTAACTCCTAGGTCACCCCACCTTCTTAGGTCTCCAACCACGACCTAACACTTAGAAAAATTATGCCTAAAAATCTGAAATGGCTCAACAACACTAAAATTCCAGATTTTGACGAACTTGTCGATCCGTAAAAATACGGGTCGTTACATTCTCTCCCCCTTAGGAATTTCGCCCCCGAAATTCCAAACAATCATAGCAATCAAAAACTATTCTGTACGCCTACCGTCCATAGCAATCAACAAACCATGAATCCAATTCTAGCTTAGCGTACAGAATTCTAAAACTAGAACAAGTTACAATGTCGCGAGATGACACGACACCTTAGGGCCATACCTTGAAGAGTTCAGGATGAGCTGCCTTCATCCTCTCTTCCACCTCCCACGTACAGTCGTTATCATCATCACTCCATTGTATCTTGAGCAACTTAACTACCTTCCTCCTGAGCTGTTTCGTGTTAGTTTCAATAATACGAAGCGGCTTACGAGGTCTTCTACCAACAGGATCAACTTCGAAATCTTCACAGCTATCAGCAGAAACCACTGTATTCGAGTCGTGCACATACTTCCGTAGATATGATACATGAAAAACATAGTGCACACCCGACATCTTCTCAGGTAACTCCAACCTATAGGCGAGCTTTCCAATTCGCTCGATGATCGGGAATGGTCCAACAAATCTCGGAGTCAATTTTCCTTTCTTCCCGAATCGAATAACATTCTTCAGTGGAGAAATCTTTATAAAAACCATATCTCCTACGTCGAATTCCAAATCCTTTCGACGCTTATCAGCATAACTCTTCTGACGGTCTTGGGCTGCCTTCATTCGTTGCCGAATGATCTCTATACAATTTGAAGTCTGCCGAATCATCTCGGGCCCAAGTATCAGCTTTTCTCCAGTTTCCAACCAACATGTCGGAGAGTTACACGGTCTTCCATACAATGCCTCATACGGTGCCATACCAATGCTTGATTGGTAACTGTTGTTGTACGCAAACTCCACCAAATGAAGGTGATCTTCCCATGATTCTCCGAAATCCAAAACACAAGCTCTGAGGAGATCTTCCAAAACTCGGTTGACTCTCTCGGTCTGACCATCTGTTTGAGGGTGATAAGCTGTACTCAAACACAACTCGGTTCCCAAAACCTCCTGGAAGCTCTTCCAAAATCCACTAGTGAACAATGGGTCTCGATCGCTCACTATACTCTTCGGAATACCATGGAATCGAACTATCCACTTAACATACAACTCAGCCAACTTTGATGCAGTCCTAGTCGATCGAACAGGAATGAATCTTGCACTCTTGGTCAAACGATCAACGATAACCCAAATCCCTTCATTTCCCGTTCTGGTCCTAGGCAATCCATCAATAAAATCCATCGACACTTGCTTCCACTTCCATGTAGGAACTTCTAATGGCTGAAGCAATCCACTTGGCTTCTTCTGCTCGGCTTTAACCAACTGGCAGTTCATACACTTGGAAATAAAATTTCCAACATCCTTCTTCATGCCCTCCCAGTAGTAGGTTCTCTTCATGTCCCGATACATCTTATTTCCACCAGGATGAATTGTCAACTTTGAGTGATGACTTTCCTTCAAAACTTCACTCCTCAATTCATCTATATCGGGAACAACTAGTCGTCCTTGCTTCCGAAGCCAACCCTCTCGATCGACCTCGAATCCTTTATCCTTTTCTGGATCCAATCCAGATTCCAAATCACGGATAATCTTGACAAGCTTATCATCTCGCTTTTGGCTCTCGCCAATCCTTTCCACAAGAGAAGGTCTTATCGATAAGTTTGCCAACATCTCAGGTTCCAATTCACATCTAGGCTTGAAGTCAAATCCAGCTAAATACTCGAGACTCTTCCATTCTGAAAACATGGCTCCCAATCCTGCATGTCTTCGACTTAACGCATCTGCCACTGCGTTACCTTTTCCCGGAGTATAAGCTATACCAAAATCATATGATGCTAAAAACTCTAGCCAACGTTGCTGCCGAAGATTCAAATCCTTTTGGGAGAAAAGATACTTCAACGACTTATGATCTATAAACAACTCAAATCGAACTCCCAATAGATAATGTCTCCACATCTTCAGAGCAAAAACAATCGCCGCCAACTCCAAATCATGAGTCGTGTAATTCCTTTCATGCGGCTTCAGTTGTCGACTGGCATACGCAACAACTTTATCCTTCTGCATCAGCACTGCTCCAAGTCCAGTACCACATGCGTCAGTGTAAACCACCATCTCATCATTCCCACTTGGAATAGTCAAAACAGGAGCACTCGTCAATCTCTCTTTCAGGATTCCGAAAGCTTGCTCACACCTAGCATCCCAACCGAACACTTGGTTCTTCTTCGTCAATCCTGTTAACGGTGCAGCTACCTTGGAGAAGTCTTTGATAAACCGTCGATAATATCCTGCTAATCCAAGAAAACTTCTCACATCAGATGCATTCTTAGGTCTAACCCAATCCTGGATTGCTGCCACCTTAGCGGGATCAACCGCTATTCCATTTCCAGAAATCACATGGCCTAAGAACCTCACTTCACTCTTCCAGAAGTGACACTTCGAAAACTTAGCCTTCAGCTGATGTTTCCGCAAGATTTCCAAAACAATACGCAAGTGCGTCTTGTGCTCCTCTTCCGTTCTGGAATAAATCAGAATATCATCCACGAACACAAGTACGAACTTGTTCAACTGATCTCTGAACACTCTATTCATAAGATCCACAAAATATGCTGGCGCGTTAGTCAATCCAAACGGCATTACCAGCCACTCAAAGAAACCAGATGGTGTCCTAAAAGCAGTCTTCGGCACACTATCCTTAGCCACTCTCAACTGGTGAAATCCCGTTGTCAAATCCATCTGAGAAAACACCTTAGCTTCGTGAAGCTGATCAAACAAGTCATCTATTCTCGGCAATGGATACTTGTTCTTCTTTGTCACCTTATTCAGCTCACGATAATCCACACACAATCTCAATGATCCATCTACCTTGGTTGCGAACACAGCTGGTGCACCCCATTCGGACACACTACGGCGAATGAATCCTTTCTGCAAAAGATCATCAACTTGCACCCTCAACTCCTGCTGTTCCCTAGGCGCCATCCGCCTAAGAGGCATCACAACAGGTCTGGCTCCTTCAACTAGATCTATTCGAAACTCGATCTCTCTATGCGGTGGCAACCCTTTGACTTCGTCAAAGACATCCTCGAATCTATTTGCGATAGGCACTAAAGACAGTCCATCCCGTGGAACAACTAGCGAATACATGAAGCTCATGAAGACGCCTTCCTCATGCTTACATCGTATCACAATCTTTCGCCCCTCCACATTCTCGACTGTCACCTCCAGCCTCTCACAATCAACCTTAGCCGCATACTTCCTAAGCCAGTCCATACCCAAAATAATTTCGAACCCCGCAAAGTTCAAAACAAAACAATCACAAGCAAAAGAGCAATCATGACTCGATACAACTAGACCATGGCATAACATACACAAACAAGACGAACCCCCAACTGGATTAGTCACAACCAATGGCCTATCAACAATATCCGGTTCCAAACCTAACCGGCCTACGAGTTCATTACAAACAAACGAATGCGACGCTCCAGTATCAAACAGAACTCTAACCGGAACACCACATAGGAAAAGAGTACCTTGAACAAACACACTCTTTCCCTTCTCTTCAGCAGTAGGAGCTTTCGAAGACGACGGAACAGCTCCCAAAGCATAAGCTTGCACAATCTGCTTGTCCTTCCTCGGTTCTGGACAATTCTTCCTGATGTGCCCTGGCTTGTCACAGTTGTGACACTTCATTGGCACCTTCAGATTCTTACAATCCTTAGAGAAATGGCCCTTCTGTTGACAATTGTAGCAAGTCACCTCGCCTTTCGGCTTCTTCTGGCCATCCTTACCCTTCTGCTGCTGCTGCTTCCTCTTCTGGTTTCCACCCTGCGGTGGTTTAGACTCTCCCCTGGTAACAGCAACAACAGGTCCTTCTTTAGGAAACAGACTCTCATGCCTAAGAGCTTTCTCCACAAGCTTCTCAAATGAATCGTCCAAATGATCCACCAACTGTCTCCCAAGATAACTGTCCAAGCCTATCACAAACTTCTCATTCTTCTGATAAGCAGACTCAATATACGACCGGGCATATTTGGACAAAGCTTCGAACTCAGAAACATACTCAAGAACTGATCTTCCACCTTGCTTGAGCTCCACAAACCTCTTGAACAGAACAGACTTATGAGCTGTAGAAATGAACTTAGCTTCAAATCTAGCTTGGAATTGCTCCCAAGTAACCTCTTCCTCCGCAGTATTGATGGTAATAGAGTTCCACCAATCAGAGGCTCTCCCTTGAAGCTGCCTCGATGCCAACTTCCTCTTAGTTGCATCATCAATTCCCAAATCACCAAAGATCCTTCTACAAGCATCTATCCATCTCTGGACTTCGATAGTTGATTCTGTTCCCAAGAAAACCTTCCCTCCAAGAGCAGTATAATCCTTGCACAACTTAGCAAAATCCACTAGTTTCGGAGTTTGGACTTGAACTCCAACATCAACTGCCGCCCCTGGAACTGGTATCCTTCTCATGATCGAAGTCATCATATCTTCGAACATGGCTGCATAATCAGCAGTCTCTTCAGTAGCACGGCCTTCCCTAGCAGCTGGTCTCCCTCTTCGACTCATTCTCAATATCTATAAAAAGGAATGATTAGAACATCTAGAGAAACAACTGCATAAAGGACTCAAACTCTACTAAGCTACTATATTATATATAGTATTCATCCATCAAAATACAATTACGTCTCTCATACGTAGTTACGTCAGTGAGCGTTGGGTAAAATCGATTAACCAATGCTCTGATACCAAATGTGACGACCGCCCATGACCCCTGCACCGAATCTAGAGATAGTGCGCTGTAAAGTGTGCCAGGCGACCATGGACGATTATCAGGGTAAAATAAAACAACAGAATCTATCGTATTACTCACAGCGCATGGACAAAATACAATAGAACATATGTATAGTGAAGCTTTACAGAACAAAATGACATCATATAAAACTCCATAATAGTTGAATACAAGCATCCAAATAGTCAATACATCAAGCCTCACTACATATCTCTCAGAGAAATACAAAACAGCGGAATATCCAGTACATATAATAAGAAGATAATATGCAACCCTCCATCTCGTCTTCGATATCAGCATCGTGAGAAGAGAACAGCACCTGTCACCTGCTACCTAGTCTGCCCGTCCCAAAATGGACGAACAGCCCAAGGCAATAAGAATTAAAACATAAAGCCTTGAGTCAGACAACAGTCTTAGTGAGCAGTAAATTAAATAACAACATACCAAAAGAGCATAATGGAAAAGGAATAGGAATACAACCCTCCCACTCCAACCTCATTCTACAGTGATAGACCCCAGACACACACTAAGCAGAAGCAAACATAGCAGAGCATACAATTTAAGGTAAAGCTACTATCACTCGAGTCAAGGGCGATGTTTTCCAAGTACCAAGGCCTAAATCAGATAAGCACCCAGAAAATACCGCTCTTGAGTCCGAATGACGATACAACCAAACATCCATGACTCTGGCTATCACTGTTATCATTGCTTCGATATCACCGTTAATTGAATGACCGGCACATTCTTTCAGCCGTCCGTCAAGGGCTAATGGAAACCCCGGTTCTAGACATAACTCCCGCACGTCGTCGCAACCCGTGCCTAGGACTATCGAATCTGCCCAGAGTACTCGACCATCAACAGTTAGTCGTGGGGACTATCGAATCTGCCCATACGTACTCTTGCTTAGAGCATGCTAGAACCTTCAACAACGATGCTATCCAAGCCTCCTAGTCATCCTCCTCGACGACTATTCTCATATCCATTCATTATCCTCAACTCGAATCATATCACCGAGTTATCAACATGCTTGGAATGATCCCGTCTGGATTAGACCAAGTCTTCATCACATGATTGCCTCGCTTCATCACATCCTCGCGAAGCCTCATCTCAACATCGCATCATCAAATCTATGCATAAGAGCTTCATCATCCCGCTACATATGCCACGAGCAGCTTTCCCAATTCAAGAGCCTTTCCCTTAGCTTTTGAATCGTCTTCGGTCTAAATCAAACCATCAATCTTCTAATTCATAACAATCAATCAAATCAAACATTAATCCAAACAATCAAGCATTCAAATAAGACCTAAGTAGACAATTATCACAATAATGGCATTTTCGTAATTAAAGAGTTGAAAGTCCAATAAGCATGAAAACATGAATTATATCCCTACAAACTTGATGAATGAACTTGCATAGGTTAACATATGATAAAATGGATGTAACGTCATCATGAACAATGGATCTATATGGATCTACACTTAGGATGAAGAAAATGCATGGAAATCACTATTTTAACACCAAATCGAGCCAACAATCCGATATGCTCCTTTGGATCCGTGTGAGAGATAATCACCACTCACCAAATCACCAAAACAAACCCAAATCAACACGCTTCAGATCTGGACAGCGAGGGATCAAGCTTGATCTATCACGAATCCGCTTCAAACGAAGAAATCTCTCTTGAAAAGATGAAGATCTTCAATCTATGCTCTTGAATCTTCAATTTGATCTTCAACTTGGATGGATGGAAGCACTAGATTAGGGTGGAGAAAAGAAGTGAAGAAGTGCAGAAGTCGAGCTCTCAAAATGGCAGCACTTCGTCGCTTCGAAATCCGGATCCCAAAAAGTGAGAACAACCCCCTCTATTTATAGCAAAAATCTCTCTAAGTCGCTAGCTCGGAATTAGGTCGTCTGCGACCTACGACCTAAAACCCCTCCGACCTAAAGCCTCTACGACTTAACACTTAGCGCCTAACAACCTAACGACTTAGCAACCCACGCGACCTAACAATGCCGCGACTTAAGACTTAAGCCCTCTTGCGACCTAACACATAAGTTTCCTCGCGACCTAACGTAAGTCGCGAACAACTGGGATGCGACCTAACACTTAGCCAGAATATGACCTAACTGACTACTGACCTAGCGACTTAACCAAAAACGGAGCTCACGACCTAACTCTTAGGTCGCTAACCTATAGGTTGCTCCACCATACTAGGTCGCTAACTATTATCACTAGTTCCTTAGGTCGCTGCCGACCTATCCCCTTAGGTCGCTAACTAATCTCAGGTTGCCAAATCCTATAAGACGCTAACTCTCTTAGGTCGCTCACTCGACCTAGCCTTCCCCACGACCTAAGCCAGCATACGACTAACCCATCCCTTAGGTCGCCTACGACATAACTTCCCTCACAACCTAAGCTAACATGCAACCTAACTCCTAGGTCACCCCACCTTCTTAGGTCGCCAACCACGACCTAACACTTAGAAAAATTATGCCTAAAAATCTGAAATGGCTCAACAACACTAAAATTCCAGATTTTGACGAACTTGTCGATCCGTAAAAATACGGGTCGTTACATTAGGTTTAAAAAACAACATCTTTCACACTATAAATCAGTTCAGTTCAAATACCGACTTTATGTTTGTTTCCAATCGATTCATTATTAAATCCAACTTCAGATTTCAATTTTTCACTTAAAGCTATTAAGTTATAATCAAACAACAAGTTTAAATCTAAAAAATCCAATTAAAACTTTCATTAAATCAATTAAATTTCAATTTCATAATTTCAAGATCAAACATAAATTTAAACTTACAATATTCCAATTTTATTTCTAAATCAATTTATTTAAACCCAAAGTGGTTTTATATCGGGTATGTATCATTTCGATCCAAAGTGATTTTGCTAACTATCAGGGAACTTGGAGTGTGAGAACAATGACAACATAAATAACATACATGTCAATTACCAACATGCGTGCATAATTAACAATTTAATATATACACATGCATAACTAACATTTCACATGTGTCACATATCGTAAACAACATAAGTGAATATTTCAAATTCTAACATAACATATAAATATATAACATGACATATATACAAGGAACTTGCAAGGTGATTTACAATAAATTAACATGGCATATCATTTTTCACAAACATAACACATTATTTCCACATAGCATATGTGATGTATTTCAACAAGGCATATACAAATATTTTTTCTAACATAACACATTTTTTTACATATCATATGTGATGTATTTCAACATGGCATATAAAAATATATTTTTCTAACATAATGCATTTTTTTTACATATCATATGTGATGTATTTCACATACATATGTGACAATTAATCAAATCAACATAACATACTACTTGTGACATATAAAACAACATGTGCATGTGAATATCATAACACAAATTCAAGGGAACATAACAACATATATCACATATTCATATCTAAAGCAAACATTTCTTATAACATTTCGATGTTTATTTACCTAACAATAAAAATGTTAATCGTGAGTGATTGCTCACCTTTCGAGGTTAGAGAGTTTTTGACAACACAAATATGTAGATCCTAGTTGAAATCCAAACACGACAAGCTAACCAAACTTATCCATAGCAACAATCTAATAGAAAAGCAAAGCACGACAATGCAAAACGAACAGATTGAGTTTTCTTCTTTATTTTTTTAGAGAGATGAAGCAAGGGGAATTTGTGGATTTAGAAATTTTGGAGTTTATGTAGTTTTGAGGATGGAGGAAGTGTGAGCAGAAAGCTTAAGATAGAGGAATGAGAAACAATCTGTACGTACTTTGGTTTTGTTCTCTAGTGGGAAATTGAAAAGTCAACAGGTTGGAAAGTGGGAAGGTGATAAAAGAATACAAAAATAAAGTAAGCTTTTCAAAGAAACGACTTGGTTATGTGTTTAATAAATATAAACATGAACATGCTAGCAGGAATGATGCACGTGCATTAAATATAAATTGTTAATGGACGAATTAGTGCAGGCAGAAGTTATGAAAAAGAGTGAATACTAAAAGTTGTAACATGTAAAAATAAATGCTTAGATGCAAATACAAGAGGTATATAAGAATTAGGTCGAATAAAATTGGGTGAGAGAATGTATAGCTAACAATAAGAATGGAAAATGAATATATAGAGAATAAATGAAAGTTTTATGAAATAAAGAGAGAGGTTTTTTTTAATATGAATAACTGAAATGTGAGAGTAAACAAGGCAGAAAAATATGAATGAGATAGTAGTTAGAAAAAGCAATAGAATATGAAACGTGCATGAATATGAATTCATGATGAACATCACCTTTCATACTTCAAAAGGAATTTAATGTCACATTAATTCAATATGGAAATATTTTTCAATTCAATTAATTTCTTTAACTCCAAATCAACTCAACTTTACACCTATCTAAAAGTTTTATTAACATACAGTAAAAAAAAATTTTGAACACACCAATTAAAGTAACGATGACCACCGCTACATAAAATAAAAGGAGAACCATGATTCCAAATTCCAATTCAAAATCGGCGTTTTTCTCAGCGCACAATCATGAACATAAAATATTTAATTTATTCTAAATTTTACGATTAGCATTAAAATCACTTCTATATTGCCAAAGATTACTATTCAAAGACCGTAAAATATTGCTTCAAAATTCAATTTTTTTCTTTTTATAAAATTACACTTACTTTAAAAACAACAACGTTTATTTTGTTTTCATTAAAAAATAATTTTTTTATAACAATAACGTACATTTCTTTCGTTAAATCCATTAATTACAATTAATGGTTTTTTTTGCCTCTTTAATATTGAAAGATTCCAAATCGACATAGTTTTAATTAGTTTCAAAATTACACTTTAAAGCAGATCCTGTACATTTCATTCATTAAACGCCATTAAGTTCAATTAAATTATCTTTCCCTTTTATTTAAAGATTTCAAATTAAATCCACGACATTAAATTTCAACATTAAAATTTAAAACGGAAAATAATTAATGGATAGATAATAAAAACAATTGAATTCTTTTTACAGTAACTTAAATACATTTTTAGAATTGTTGTTTACACATAAGATAATTAAAACAACCGAAGTCTTTTTACAGTAACTTAAATACATTTATAGAACCATTGTTTACACATAAGAGTTATAAATTAACTTGCTTAAATAGATTATTTTCCTACTCTTGTAATCCATCTGTATGCTAAAACATAGTTCAAATATACATATATTTCTTCCTTTAAATCAATCATTCTATTCTTTATTTTAATGAAATTAAACCTACATTCACAAATGAAACATTCATTTCATTTGATATAAATGTTCTTTTCATCAAATCAACTTTCCTTATATATTTTCATAAAACATAAGCTACGTTTAATTACACCTATTAATTTACAATTTGGTGTCCTCTCTACCATTAATTGAAATTATTCAATTACATTAATTTCAATTGTTTACAAAGGTGAATTTAAAATGAACAAAATAAATGTAATGAGAAATAGAACAATTATTTCCTATCTAATAGTAATTTAAACATAATTACACACTATTGGATACAAACAGAAATTATACATTTCTTACCAAATAATAGTTTCTCGTCTCTGCAATCAATCTTTCAGCTACCAAACATTTCAAATAAATAAACATATGATTTCTTATGTAATAAAGAAACATTTATTATTCTTCATTAACATTTATTATTCCAATCAATTGGAAATTTACATTCAGACAATTGTTAATTTCACTCAAACCAACGCTATTAAAATACACACTAGCATTTGTTATCATCCCTACATTATTGCAAACATGTTTCATTAATAGAATTTTTACTTAAGCTCATAACTTGGATTATAATTAAATTTGTATCAGTAAAATCTTACAAAAAAAATTCCTAACAATTTTATTCAAAAATCTTATTTAATTTAATATTTTTAAATGTTTAAAAATACGGGTCGTTACAGACCGATTTATCGACGGCCGCAGCTGCCGCATTGAAGCTTATCAAATAGCTTCTCAAGGTCTCTCCAGGTCTTTGTTTCACACTTGATAGCATCATCACATTCTTTAACCGCGAGACATGAACTCTGAACTGTCTTAATAATTCATTCACCAAGTCATTCCACATGCTTATGGATCCATTCTCCTGCTGTTTAAACCACATTGTCACCATGTCCGTAAGGTGTAATGGAAAGCATCGCCCCATTACTTTCTCAAAAGCTCCCAACACCTTCATATGTCGGATGTATCTCATCAGATGAACCGTCAGATCCGACTTTTCGTTGTACATTTTCAACGTCGGAAGCTTGAAATCAGGAGGATTCCTTGTATTTTGGATATTAGAAGTGAATGGATTTCTGTTCACGACCTCTAAGCTTTGATCTAGGGGTCCAGCCCCAATTATTCCTCCTTACCAACTCTGCAATTCTGTTTTCGCCGTCCAGTGATGATCTTTGACCAATAGCGACATTCTTCCCCTTGCTCTTATGGTGGAACTCCGGTACATACTCTGACACATACTCCTCTAACTGCCCATTAGCCTTTTGATCTGCTCCTTTGGCTTCATCCTATCATATGTTTCTATGGGGAAGCTCTGGCACATATTCCTCTGGTTTTTTATGCATTTGCATTTCTATCTCCAGCATCGTCTGCTCCTGACATTCCAACATGTCCCAAGTTCACACCAGTGTTGCCCCCAAGTATAATTCTCTCAGTACCGAGTTATTCTGCTTGTGAGCGCATTGTTCCAGTTTGCTTCGCTCCAACTTCATATGTTTTTGCATTAGCTCCTTGCATTTGGTTTTGAATTCCTACAATCTAGCTATTCCTTGTTGTCCCATCCTTTGGAAAAATCCTTTAAGCATTTTCTATTGTCGAGTCATTAATCCATCTTGCATCTTCTTCGTTATTTTCTCCATCTCTTTTCTGGTAACATAGATGGATTGATGAAAATTTATGGACACCTCCTGGCTGCCCCCATGCTCTAATTGGCTTCCTCCAACCTTAGATCTAGTGTTAGGCCTCTTTAACGTCTCCAAATTTCAGATCCAAGCTTTAGGTTGTGAAATCTAGCTTCCTTCTCAGTGAAAGCACCAAAATGTTAATCTAGAAAATGGACGAACACCTAGAAATTAGATGAAAGCACCAGTTTTAGTAAAAATAAAGGAAAAAGATGAAAAGTAAGAGGAGACATAAGAATTTTTATAGTGATTCGGTGTAATCTCTGGCATATATCCATTTTAATCCTTTTTATTAGTTGTTCTCTCTCTAAATTACAACTAATTACCTCAGATCTGACCACAATCTAGTGGATCTCAGATTTACAATGGAGTTCTAGAGTGGTTGAGAGTCACTAGTTCTGGAGATTTTCTTATCTAAGCCCTAGAACGACAAATAGTAACTCCCTAGGTGACTCTAATGGAGAATAGGTAAGATGTGAAGAAGAAGAAGAAGGAGTCTCCAATGGTTGAGAGATCAGATCCCAAGTTAAGAGAAGAAGAGCTTTTTGGTTATAGGTAGGCTGGTATTTATAGAGAAACATGTGTACAGGTCTAGAGGCCCGCTTGCAGTAGAGTCCAGGAGATAGCCCGACATTGCACAAGAGAAATCGAAGCACCACGAGTCAAGATAATAGCTCGGTACCGACCTATGGTCCTTAGCTCGGTACCGACCTATGGTTTCTAGTGCAAGTTGAACTTTTTCACTTGCATTGCTCGTCTGTCTTCATGTTCAGCTGTTCCAAGCTATTTTCTATCGCCTTTGGGTTGATTCTTGTGATCTCCTTGATAGCACTTGAATTATCCTACTTTCTTAGCTCTCTTCTCATCAATTCTTGGAATTGGTCATCTAAATAATTGAAAATCACTTGACCATGAACTATTGGAGTAGCACAAGAGGTGTTTGGTGTTTGGGAAGTGGGATGAGGAGGATTCATAGGTCGGTACCAACCTATAATAGCTCGGTGTCGAGTTATGGCCTTAGCCATTTTTCCATCCAACCTTCTGGAGCTCAACATTCTAGTCATTCTGATTGTGTTTCCAAGTTCGTGAATCATTTCGTTCTTGTTTTGACCATCTAAGTCCAGTTGAAATCCGCTTTGGCTAGAAAGCGGGTTAACAATGTTGGGTTAAAAAGTTAACTTTAATAAAAGATGTTTAAGATAATCTAAAAGAATGGTAAGATATTTTGGAATAAATATTTAAGAAAAAAATTTATATAAGAAAGTGAATTTATATAAAATGGTTTATCAAATATAGTTTATAAATAAAAAGGATTTAAATTGAGAATTTGAGGACTTAAATCCCATTGTTTTTTAAAATTGTTTTTCAAGTTTTTTTGGAGAAAATAATAAGAGTATTATTTAAAAGTATATGAATAGAAATATTTTAAAAAGGATTTTAAAGGAGATAGGAAGTACTAAACTCACTTCTGACGTTAGAAAATAATTCGGGCGATGATCGCACCATCGTCGACGTTCATTTTCAAGTTTCAAAGTGGGGGACGCTATTGTACTAGTTTGCAACAATTTTTTTTTTGGAAAAATAGATTTTGATTTAAATCTCGCAAGTATGATTTGATATCCAAAAGATATATGTTATGTATTATCATTTCAAATGATTTGAAATGAAATCTAGTGTTTAGTTCAAAAGTTTTCTTTGAAGGAAATTTGATATTGAAATAAAGTTAAATTTTTATAACTCTTAATTTGAAAAGATAGTAAGTTAAAACAAGTTTAAAATTTATATAACATCATTGTTAAGTAAAATAAAATTGAATGTTCTGTATATAATCTTAGGATGTAGTAGAATATTATATGGGTACGGGCTTAAGTCTTGCAATGTTTTAAAATAAAATTTTGTTTTAATGAAATGTTATATAAACGAAGATAAGTTTTTATAAGATGTAAAACCTAAGTAATGTTTCATGTAATGGTTTATAAATGATTTTAATGTTAAATGAAAATTAATTTATGTAAAAATAAATGTAAAAAAATAAATTGGTATAGCTAAGGAACCAATGAAATAGAGTACGTAAGTTGTACGTAGATCATTTTACTCATATGTCAGTTCTTGATCTAGGATCTGAGTATTTTAAGGTGATTTATACCAGTCCGAACAAGGATTTTTCACTCTATTCTTGATGGTGAACACTTGATACAGATTCTTGATATGATTCTAAGGTTTTGTATCATGGTATATGACTATATAAGGAAAATGGAGGTGTCTAATCAAGGAATCTGATCAGAGTCCACGCTAGAGAGGTCATGTGATCTATACTGCTTTGGAAGTGAAATCTATGTGATCTAGCAAGTGATCAGACTGATATTGCAGACGGATGGCCATGTACATCGTATGGGCTTTAGTATAATTGAATACTATATCTGTTGGCTTATAGACAGTTTTGGGAAGTACTATTCGAATTGTTTTGGGTAGTATGAATAATCGACTAAGTGATAACTTGAGGCTGTTGAGTGTAAGGTACGCTTAGTAGATTATTTATCATCCTTATGTGATGAGAATGTTTCTGAACCTGGGCAAACCATGACCTTTGTTTGCTAATAATTGTAATACTGTTAAGTATAGATGTGTGATTGTTTCTTTGGTTGCCTATGTTGGAATTTCGAGGGAGAAATATTCTAAGTAGAGGAGAATGTAACAACCCAAAATTTCAAACACTTCGTACTTAAATATATGAATTATTGAAATAATTAAATCTTGGATTTAATATGATTAAATTGATTTAATAACCTTGTTTACCCCTTTTAATTAATAAATAATGAAGAAAAACTTGTTTTTGAAATTTGTTTACAAAAAGCAATAATTAGAAGAAATATCGATAATGTGACCGAAAATTGTTTTATCGATAAATGACATCAAAATGCGTGAAATTATCATCCCAGGGAAATGCCTTGGAATTTGATGAAACTAGTGTCATAAGATCCGAAAAAATAAGATGATGTACGCTGATGAGTTTCGTAGCGATCCGACATCTTGTGGGATCGTACGAGCTTGAAATATGTATCGATTTTATTTAGGAATTAAATATAATATATATTTTATTATAAATATCCTCCCACTACTCTTCCTCTCTCAGATAATTCACTTTTACCTCTCTCTCTCTCCTTTATTTTCTTTGGACAGTAAACAAAATGTAGCCGCCCCCTTCCCCTAATTAAAACAAGAGCCGCAGTTAACGAAAATCGACAACATTGGATCCGTTTGACTCGTATGAAGGAGAGCTTCAAATCTATATGGGGTTTGTCATTTCTGGTGATGTTTAGGGTCATCGACATTAAGAGGTTGTTACTTAGGGTTTGGGTATGTTGACAATGGAGGAAGAGTGATGTAAAATGGAGTGTGGCATTGAACTCGTGGCGGCAAGAGAGCTCGATTGGCATTGGTCGAAGGCACTCTGGTCTTAGAAAGAAATTTGTGACATTTTGAAGCTGCAGGAAGGAAGACTAGGTTGCATTTTAGAGGGAAGGGCCGAGCTTAACAAGGCAGTGTGCGTGACGTGGCGCGTATAGGAATCGACGGTATGGCGATTTGTTGAGTATTGGATGAGAGATCGAAGAGAGAAGGTATGCGGTGATGGATTGTGTGCGTGTATAAGTGTAGGATTAACTTTAAGGAAGAAGGATTATTTGGAAATTAGGTAATTAATTGGTGAATTAGTGTGTTAATGAAATTACATAACTTGAATTCTTATAAAATCCACATCTCTTGTATACGAGGTCCGTTCGAGAAGCCATCATTGCTGTTGCACTCATAGTAAGATTATCGACGTCTTGGTATGGCTTGGGTATGGGTAAGTTAAATCACCATTTAATTCATATATGTTGTGTGTATATTTGTTATTGTGAAAATATAAATTAAAATAAATAACAATGCAAGTTATTACATTTGGACCCCTCCTTGCTTTGGAAAGAAACAGACAACATTATATGTAGTATAATCTCCCTTATAACCCTCTAAAATATGTAACGTGGCCAAGACTTGTTGTTTACATGTTTGATAATTTTATATGTGAAGTTGATAGTGTGTTGTGAATGGTTGAAGCAAAAATAGTCATTATAAACGCATTTTGAAATTCCTTGTATTTAACATATGTTAAATTGGATAAAATGTGAATATATTATGAAAGTATATATTTGATTGTTCTCTACACATTATTTGATGTATGGGCAGCAAGGAATTGGTTTGAGAAGTCACAGAAATTATGAAAATTAGAAGTGAAATGGTCGCTATGGATCCACTTTGAAAATGTCTTGTATTCGGCGATTTTTAAAGTCAACTTTAAAAGACATCTAGGGGCTTCTTTGTATTTTATTAAGTACTATAGGTGTACTTATTATTAGAAAAATATAAAAAGTTTAAATATATTTTTAATAATTATTTATGAATTTTTAATGAAAAGGATTTTAAATTATAAAACTTGTTTTTACGGTTTTTAAATAAATTATAAAATAAGTATTTTTAAGTGATATTTAAAATAAATGTTTTAAACCATAGTTTAAGTATTTTTGAAGTAATTTTAAATATATATAGTTTTTAGAAAATTAGTTAAAGATTTTATTAAAGTATTAAAAAGCTTATGTAATATAATATTTTTAAATTATTTAGAATTTTACTAATTATATTAGCTTATAAATAAATTAGTATAATATAACTATATGCATCGCTTAAAAAAGGTTTTTTGGAAATATATATAAGTTTTAAAATGTAAGTTAAGTATTTTATAAATGTAATAAAGGAAGTTTGGAATTTTACCCTTAAGTTGAAATAAATTATTTTAGAAGTAAAAGTGTGTTACCTTAATTAATAAGTGTGGATACGCTTTGATCTTTAAATTGAATGTCTTAAAGTTAATGATAAGTATAAAAATGGTTTTAGGTTATAGTAAACAATGTTTAAGTAACATTTGTTTTTTAACCCTTATTAATTATACTAAGTAATATAATTAGATATTTAATAATGATTATTTTAAAGATAATTATAAGTGAACAGTTTTGGGTTGTTGTGACAATGTTTAAGTAACACTGGTCTTAAACCTTTATAACTGTAAGTAGATCTTTAAAAAAGAGTTTTAAAGATAAATGTTTAAGCATGAAGTGTTTTGGGTTTGTAGTAAACAATGTTTTAGTAACATTTTTTTTTGAACCCATGAATTATATTTTAAAGTGGAGAAATATTGTTAAATGATTATGAATATACTTAGATATTTTATATTGGAATTTTAAAGATAATAACAAGTATGGAATCTTTTAAAAAAAGATAGAAAGGTTATATGTTTAATTATAATAGAGAAGAGGTTTATAGTAACAATGTTTTAGTAACATTTGTTTTTAACCTCTTTGATTATATTTTAAAGTAAGCAAATCTTGTTAATGATCCATGAATATACTTATACCATTTGAGATAATTATAAAGATACTTTTAAAGTATAGAGAAGAGAATATGTGAATAGTAAATACGTGAGTAGTAAATACGGGAATAGTAAAATACGTGAATAATAAAATATATGAATAGTAAAATACAAGTATATACCTTTATAAAGGGAAATTAAATCTGTATACAAGTTTAAATGAGTTAAGTTTTGATTAATAATGAAGTTTAATTAATGAGAACTTTAATTAATAAAGGAGTTTAATTAAAGAATGAATTTTTAATTAAAGAAGAAGTTTTATTTGATAAAAAGGAGTTTCACTAATAAAAGAGGTTTAATTAATAAAGTATTAATTAAATAAAAAAGGGATTAAAAGTCATTTATGTGACTTGATTGTGCTTTATCTGTATTAATCTTGCTTTGTTTGTTTATTTGTTTATGGAAAGTATTTAGTCGTGTACTTAGCACTAATGCCGACAAAGTGGACTTGTTTTCTAACTGTGAGAGTTAAGAATGATTATTCGAACATGATATAAAAGCAATGATGCTCTAACGTACCGGGATTCTCTTTTGGCCTAGGGATAGCGTAAGTTGAGAATGTCGAATCGCGATAAGTATACGAGACTTAGTTTCCATACATGATCATTTCATTGTTGTTTAATTTGACCAAATTAACTTAGGAAATGTTTAGAAGAAACACAAGGATTATATGGTACGGTTATTCACTCGATGATGATAGAACTACGTATAAACATGTCTTACTCTTCTTGGACAAATGATAAGGAAATCCATCTGGATAGGAGATGATCTCCACCCTTATGTATTCTCTGTTTATTTCTTAAAAACCGAGGTCGAGTTAACTGGAAATCTATCGATTGGGTTTTGGAGTGTTCGGTAAGCAATGGAGTGTACTTATATGAGATGACTCAAAACTGTAGCCACTTCAAAACCATATACGTGATCTATGCTTTAGAAGAGCTTCGTGATATATTCGAGATGATGAATCCATGTGAAGGTTTGTGATTTGTTCAGGATGCTAGAATCCATTTGGGGATTCGTGATCTATTCGAATTATGGATCTTGTGTTGAGATGTTGAACTTGACTTCACCATCGGTATATGAATAAAGACAGAACATGATGCACAATCTCAGACTTAGCTAACCCATGAATGTATATCAACTCCATATCTAGAGTATGTTTATCGATATGTTGCCTGTGAGGAGTCATTGATACTTGGTTCCACGTAGTTTATGTGTTCAGGCGATGGCCAGTTGTGTTTACCTTATGGTATATTCTATCTAGAGATATACGATGCTTGAAAGGTATTTTCTAATCCTTCTCATGGAGATCCGTTTCAGTTTTTTAGTTGGAGGCGTCTCCATGGAAAATCCATTTGCAAGCGCGCCTTAGCGGTTTAGATTGTAATTTAATATTATAGTGGTGTGATTAATGTAAGCATCATAGTTATTTTCTTATTTACATTATTCACTCTAGACATTATATATTATATCACAATTTGTACTTATTAGTTGGTTTAGCTCTTTTTAGGGGACAACCATTACAACAGTCTCAAAAGGTGCTGTTATATTTCGCACATATTTCTTGAGTTTCTCACACTGGAATTTTGTCTGACCCATAGTTTTATTTTTCCCTTATTTCCATGGGTGCACTTTCGAGTAGTTTGAGACAGGTAGGTTTTCGTTGATGTTCATTGTGCTCTTGAAGAGGAGCTGGATGTTTACCTACCGTAGTATTCTTATTTCCGCTGCATTACTTTATGTATATATATCAACAATTGTAAGGACATGCTATTATAACTGTCTAGGCTGATGATAGTACTTTAGTTAGTAACCCTGAAATACTATATATATTAAAGTAGCATTGAGTATCGTCTTTTGATATTATATGTTATCATTCCATTGTGAGATCTTGATGTTTTTGTTTTCCTCTTTCTTGTTTGTTTTCTTTTCTTCCTTTCCATTTAGCCTATCGTTCTATCTTTCTAGCACTTAGGTGCCCGACATGTGAATGTTAGGAAATCAAATTCATGGTTTTAATGACAACAACTATACAATGAAAATCAAATGTGCTTATATGTATATATACAAGAACTTGCTAGAGCAACATCACTAGAGAGACAAGAACAAGGCTCAAAGAACGTATCAAGAGGCTACAAGTCGATAGAATTAGAAAAGGAATTGCACAGACACAGATACAACAACATGCACACATTCAGACGTCTGAATGCACTAGCCAGACGTCTGAATGATTCCTCTGGTTAAGTTCTCTGGTTCACAAAATCAGAAGAAACCAGATGTCTGATCCTGAACTCAGACGTCTGAAATACATCCAGACATAAAACAGAAATAAAGACCAGACATCTTGTTTATAAACACAGACGTCTGAAATGCTACCAGACACAAAGAATATATGAAGGCCAGACGTATGAGGTCAATTTCCAAACGTCTGATTATTGGCTCGACTGTGTATTTTCAAACTCCAACTGTCACATCCAAAAAGACACATCCGTTCCTCTTCACTGCAACTCTTCATCACCAACAGGAGCAACTATACAACGATTGTTAATGAAGGAAACTACACATAGAAACTCTTTACCACTATAAATAACATCAGGAATTCAAGAGAAAGATTTATCTTACTTACTTATGCTCTTATCTCTTATACTCTGACTTATACCTGATCTCTAAGCAATCAACTACCTGTATTTAACTCTTCCATATATATAGAACTCCTCATTCAAATATTCTCTAGATAGATATATATATTGGAAGCATTTGTACTCAATAGTCAACATCCGTGTTATATAACACATTCTTGAGAAAGAAACTCTGCTATCGTAAACCTGTTCCTCCGGGTCAAGTGAGGGTTAGTTGAAAGGAAATTCCGAAGAGGAGCTTCGGGACTGGACGTAGGACGGGAGGTCCGAACCAGTATAAAATCCCTGGTGTGATTATTCTTATTTACTTAGATTAATATTGTTTTAGTTGCATCATATATTTTGCCATATATACTTGCATATACACTGCACGATCCACCCAGTATAGACTTTCAGTGAATACCATGGATGTATTAATGTCGACATTCTGGGGTTAGAAAGGTGGTCATTACACCATTGTCGGATAGGTGCATTGGTCGACGGGGCGGAAGGGGATAATTTGAAAAAAAAATCTATTTTTATTTATTATGCATTAGTTCTTTTACAGGGTTATCATTAATAATTTATAAATATTAAATCATATTCAATATTTATTGTTTGAGTTTGATTTGAATTTAAAGTTACATTATTATTAATATGAATGAATTTATCCAAATATAGGATTTACTAAAATTCGTTAATTCATATAAGATTTATATAAAGTATTATACATAGAGATAATTTTATTATTAAAGGATGTTTATTCAAATAAAAATTTGACAAAACAATTATATTATTTATTTGGATAGTATTTATCTAAATATAATGTTTATAAATTATATGTTAATATATATATATATATATATGACATAAAAGACTCCTATTCGACTCGTCTCCTTAAAAACCCTACTAGAGCAGTAGGATAAAAGGGTGCAACATCGAACTAACTATTTAATTACATATCTACTCTTACATGCACAAACACATATGTATATGAATGAATAATTTATAATTGTTTTGATTCAAATGTGAGATTTTCAAACAATAAATAATGTTCTAATTTGTTAATTTCCATTAATAGTGTTAAATTATAATATTATATAATGAATTATTATATCAATTTTTAGATTTCAGTGTTATATATAAATGTATAATGTAGAGTTAAATAATATCAACAAGTCCATAATTTTATTAAAACCCAATGCCATAATTTGCTCATAAAATGGTTCTCGTGTGCGTGTATGAAGATTATAAATTATATGGTATTTTATGTAAATAATACAATACAACTGTTGAAACTTATTTTAATATTATAAGGGGGTTTCACCATTGTGAAACCCTAACCATCGAAGTTCCAACTTTAACCCAATCATTTCCATCGCTTATTAGCGGTTCGTCGCCATTGTTAGAAAAATCCCCTATTGAGATGAGTCGGATTGTACCTCAAACTCCAAGCTCGATGTTATATATCAACAACCCTAATTTGGATTCAGCATCATCAAAAAGCTTCTCGTACCCTTGTTATTCTTCTAAATTGTCGTCACCACCAGCACCTCTCATATCTCTCAATTTCGGTTAGATGCATGCATCGTATGGCTACTCGAGTGATGGCGATGTCGTGCATGGATATGTGCATAGTGGTGCCATGCAATTTTCTCTCTCTAAAGTATATACATACACACACCACTAGTTTGAGATGATATTAATTCAAAATATCCCCTTTTTGATTAGAAACTACATTGTATTCATAATAAAAGTGTGTAAATAATTATGAAAAATAAAAATTTCATTCAATGATCCTGCTAGTCGATTACACCTTAAACTATCGTCTTTGCTTTTGAGCGAACATAACTATGACAACCCCCACCTCTCGACACACCTATCCAAAGCCTAGGATGGATTTTGGACTCGTGTCCGTGATAAGATGTATGAGCTATTATGTTTTTAAACATTATAGAGACTAAGAATATAAGGATAAAATCTAAGGCATTCTACACTTTCAGATCTCATAGCGAAAGGAATAAAAATATAAGTACCGAAAATGGACATTTCAGAAAAATCTCCAAAATACTTAATTCATATACACTGTTTCCAAAGCATAATATACATTTGATAGACATTTATTACAACAAATAGCTAAATGAGGAAACAACGAAGAATAGTGGAACTCCATCGCTTAGCTCCTTTTTTCATGTATTATGCCAGATCAACTGCTGTCTTGTCATCCCGTGGAGGGGGGAAATGAAAGAAGTGGTCAGATAAAAGTCCAGTGAATGAGTTACATTATTAACATATGGTGACACATGCAATTGACTTCGTTTATAATCTATGTCACCTAAGATGTCCTACTTAGTTTTGTGAACTACCTACTAAGTTTACTTTCCTTAACTTAAGGAATTAAATTCTAAGTACATCTACACCCAGCATCTTGTGAAGGTTTACTCTCAGGGTCGAACAACTAATTAAACCCCAAAAAACTATGGATCATTCTAATAGTTACTGGAACTATTCCAACATAGGGTTACTTACAATATCAACCTTGGGACCACATTCCTAAATTACGACTACACGTATCCTAATTACGCATTAAGGGGGAGCTCGCAATGCCGATTCACACCAATGATATCTGCTGCATCCATGTCCAATTCTCAATGGTAACGTAATGCCTCTTATCACACCGCATCGGGATCCATTAACAACAAAATATCACGTCCATAAAGCCGTACAAACCAAAGAACCCCCGTCGGTGCCGGGCCATACACTTCTCCAAGCACTATCGTCAGTATGCGCGTACACCACTGAACCTCTTGTGAGTGCAATTTGCAATAGAATCACCCTAACCGAATGTCGACCATGCCTAATAAATAGTGTCTTCGTCTTGTTGCTAGCATACATATTTGTTTCGCCCCGTAACATGCTAGGGTCGCCCACATAGGGAACTAACTTTCCTACTATACTAACATCCATACATACATACATACATACATACATACATACATACATACATACATACACACATACATACATACATACATATATATATATAATATACAATTAATTTAATAACTTGGGCATTAGGCTGAGGTTCAAGCTTGACCAGACCGACAATTACTGGAACAGTCGACTATCTCCAGCGAGCCTGTCGACTGATCATAGTGGTTTTTGTTTAATTTTATTCCATTAATTATAATGAAGTTTTAATTAATCTAGTCATGATCATTCCAAATTATTGATTTCAATGGTCGATTACTGATTACAGTTTGTACTTCACAGTGAAACCCTAATTGGCAAATCTATACTTTATAATCCCAATTTCATGTTTGATTTCACATACAATTTTAATAAATTAACTTAACACGGGTTTTTCGGTTTATAGGGTTATATCAATTCTTATTTACTTTAACCAAAAGTGTGTGCTATCAACTTAAATCATTACTTATTCCACATGTCTATCTTCATCGAAATTAGATTTGAAAGAAGGGATTAGATTTGTATATTAAATTATTGGCAAATTTCCACTCTGGGTCAATTAGGTACAACAAAATTAATTATATGTAAATCCCCATATTAATCATTAACCCACTCACCTCTAAGAAGCTATACCTCTTTGATTTTCATAGAATCATCCTTCTGTATAGCCGTTGATTCCTTCCCTCTACTTGATCTCTGCTTCAATTTGTTTCTAAATTTTTATTTGAGAAATTGGGGTTTGAGGAGATAAAAATTTAGGTAGAATCTGGATAGGGTTTAGCTTAGCCTTCCATTTATAGCAGTTGCAACCATTATCGAGCATTGATTTTATTTTAACTAAATCTGGGCCGTTAGCCTGCCCAAACCCTAGCACTATACGAATGACCCGTCGACCTCTTAGATTGGAGTGGTCGACCACTAGATGTCAATCGGTCCAATCTAGGGTGTCGATTGGTGGGTTTCCTTTTATATAAATATTTGTTTCCTAATTTACTTATTTAATTATTTTAAATTCCAAAATTTAAAATGTTAATAACTTCCTCATATTAGCTCCGATTTCAAAGCTTTATATATGAACGCAATGGTGCATGTTTTGTAGCCTAATTTGAACCTTTGTGAAAATTCCATTTCTACCCTTATTATATTTAAATTTAATTCTTATACTAAATTTAAAATTAAAATTTCAGGGTGTTACAATAACCTAACTCAATGGTGGAGTTACAATATCCACCATGAAAATATAATTTATCAATGAAGGGATGGAAGAAAAATTATGCATCCTAAATGAAGGCTACATAGGTTTATTTATAGCATTAGATGCTAGAAAAGTATATGTTGGAATTGCAGTCAGCAGTGGATGAAATGAGTGAATTTGAGTTTTTTCCCCTAATTAGATCTTCATGGGCCCATGAAGTTTAATAGTTGAACTAGATCCAATATAGTTATTTTAATAAAATCATATTTTATTTAATTTTCTTGATTTAATTAATTAATGTATATTAATCAATTTAACATCTATATGTTTCGAGTATATCAATATATACTTATGTGTATATATAAGTGTAATGTGCAACATAGCAAGGTGTGCATAATTAATGGTTACATACATAGATATTGTGATTTATATTCATTAAGCAAACATTGGCCATTTATATATGTGTTAATTGCCTCAAAACATTGTTTCATACATTTATAAAATATATAAATATAAATATTAATTTAATTATTTATATATAATAAAATATAAAATACCTAATGTAATTATTACTCAATTAAAATTTTATATTAAAAATATTCGATTAAGACTTAGTAAAACATTTTAAAATTCAAAATAAATCTAAAAAAATATCAATTAAAATATCTTTAACTAGACTTAAATATGTAAAACATCATTTGGCCAGTAAGAAAAAAATTTACACAAAAAATAATTTTTTATTAAAGGAATACATATGTATATGTATATATGTATGTATGTATATATGTATGTATGTATGTATGTATGTATGTATGTATGTATGTATGTGATTATATATATATTATGTGTGTGTCTATATATAGGCTAGGATCGGCTACACCTCATTTTTGATACACCTCAAATCCCCCTGATTTCAATCACATGTTTTGATTTAAATAATTATAGTTTCTCTTTCTTGTCACTTCATCCAATTATTTAAATCAGAATGTGTGGTTGAAATCAAAGGGGATTTGAGGTGTGGCGAAAATGAGGTATAGCTGATCCTTGCCCTACAAACACACACACACACATACATATATATATATATAATAATAATATTAAAAGTAAACACTATACTGAATAATAATTAATATATATATATATATCTATTATAATTAAATAAAATTATGTTTTCGGTCAGAGAATAAGTTTTTTAACAGCTAAAAATAATTTAAATAATTTAATTATATATATACGTGCGTGTGTATGAGCTAGGATTAATACCACCCTTAGCACTATTTGCAGCCCCCTGATATCAGCTATAACTTTATATTCAAATATTTGGTCCATGTGACCAAAGGGAGAAATAACTAATATTTAAATAGAAATTTGTGGCTGATATTAGTGGGCCAGAATATGGTGTTGTGCTATTGATCCTAGCTCAGTGTGCGTGTGTCTCTCTCTCTCTATGTATGTATGTATAATTTTAAAACATTTTTAAGGCATTTTAGGCCCCGTTTGGCTTGTCGTTTTTAGTTTTGTGTTTTCGTCTATACAAAAACACGTCTGTTGTATGTATAGTTGAAAAACAAACAATTTTGAAAAATGAAATTAACATATAAAATAGAAACAAGTTTATTTTATTTTTCGTGTTTCAAGAGATAACAAAAGCATGGAGAATAATCAAACTCTTTCGTAGTCCGTTGGTCGTCCCAACGGCTAAGAATTATAAATCTTCTTCTCTTATTTCTTGTTATTTCTTAGTGCAAATTGAAAACACAAAAATCAAAATACAAAATGAAACCAAACGGGCCCTTAGGTTTTAAAATTAGTAAATAATTATTTAAAAATAAAAATAAATCTCCGTGAGAACCTGAGTTAAAAGGGAGTAAGGCGATGGCGGACCTTCTTACATCCCAAGCCTACGAAAGTAGACCTAAAATAGTTTATAATATTTATAAAATCAATATATTGTATTTTTCCGAATAACAAATATTTTTAATTTTAAACTTTGAATTTAAAGTAACAATTTCATATAAATTAAGTATTCAATATAATTTAATATATATTAATAAATATGGGGAGACAATATCACATATATAAAATTGTTATAATGATATATACAACATGTATAGTACAAAAGAATATAAAAAAGAGAAGCAACCTTTGATTTGCTCGTCGATTCAACGTCTCCTATATCCTCTAGATCTCTATCCAAAGGTGCTAACTTTGGAGTGCCACAACTGGAAAGAATTTCGTATTCGATTTGGGGTGTGTTACAGCTTGGCTATGGTTATAGTACATGGGGTTATGGTAGCCAAAAAGTGGGAGAGAAGGTGAAAAAAGTAAACTAACAAGTGAAGGATTAGGTTAACTTAAATAGAGGATATATTAGAAATAATTTTCCACCATCTCATCTTACCAAGTCATGCCCTAAGACCGCCCTCTCCCTCCTCATTTTTTGTCAGTCTAAACTTGGACAATAACAGACCAAATGGATCTTGAAACCCAATAGCAATTAATTCCATTTATATTCAAGTAAATTCTTATCGATACTATATGTCAATACATATGTACAATACTTATATATAAGCATCCAATTAATTACTAATAGCACCCAGAACATTTCTAGAGGCTATCAAATTTATTAAATACAACCCAAATATTAAATGCAATAATATATAATATTTTTTAAATATTAATTAATTTATAACACTTTATAAACTAACTAAATCGAGTAGCGATTCAGAGACTAAAATGAATCAATTGTGCAACTCACAATTATGAATTCAGTCAGTGATTAATATTTGAAAAATTCAAATACTAATGTTAACTTAGCATTATAGCTAGTGGTGTGACAGTTTGGTCGAACTCATCGCTTACTAATCTCATCGGTAAAATCAAATTTTACAAATTAAAGTGGTGCCCTTTAGCAAAGATTATTTACATCAATCCTCTTCGTCAACACTATATCACTTTAGGATTTATGAAATTTGGTTTTGGTCAAAATTCCAATATTATCCACGTTCAACTCGTTTGGTCCATAAACAAAGTCCTTGATTTAATAATTACATTTATTATTAATCATACTATTCTGAATAAAGATTTTAACTTTGACTTGACTACATTGACCGTGATACTAACCTCATACAATTGAGGAGATGAATTCTCTATTAAATAGAGTTCTAGTGCTTCAACTCAGACTTAATATAGTCACTTGATGGTCGTCATGCCATGATTTAACTATAATCAAAGTGGAGTATCCACATCGAAGCTCAATAGTATTCTCAGATTAGGAGAATTATGTATCCACATTGAAGCTCAATAGTATTATCAAGTCGAGAGAATTGTGTAATATCATCACTCTAAGATTTTCTATTTGACCTAGTTGTCATTAACTAACAGGAAAATCTCGGATGATTCATTGTATAGTTATCCAATAACTATCAGTATGTAACCTCTAGGTTCCCTCATCAGCTATGAGTAATACACTTCCTAACATTTAGAGAGCGTTATGTATTCTGATCTCAATGGATGTAATGATATCCTTTCTCCAAACAATTTAACCATGAATATTTAAAATAATATGTTATTTTATTTTGTAATAGTTTTCTCATGATTACAACTCCTTGTAATTGTTATAACATAACATATCATTTCAGTATTTTTTATTTAATATACTTTAAAATAATTACTTAATTAATTACATTACTATATAACAAAGAATATAATAGAAATCAAATACCTTTATTATGAGTAAGATTAGTTATAGAGTTTATATTGTAATGACCCACCTTTTCGACCATAAAGTCGACATCGAATATATCGACCGTATTCAAATGTCGAGCATCTAATTGCTGGAAAGACGGATTATATCGACCGTATTCAAATGTCGAGCATCCAATTGCCGGAAAGACGGATTTTTAGTGTAAAATAAAAAGGAAAGAACAAAGAATAAGAGAAACAGAATCTCACAGCGGGATTGAAAACATATAATATAACAAAGGCAATATAAACTGTCACTCCAAATACAGAGTACATCAGAGTTAAAAACAAACCTTATCAGCTGGATAGTTATAAAACCCTGACCTTACAATTGCTGATAGGTATACAGTGGAAAATAAAACACTACGATAGGTGAACATCCAGCTCTTCTCCAATAACTCCATATCACTAAAGCCAACATAGAAAAAACTCGGTCTGACCCGAGATAATAAAATAACACCCCAGTCAGTCTAGAAAACCAGCGTGAGAAAACTCAAGTAATACGATGAACATATAAAAATTCTATGAGATCACGCCGCTAACGTGGAACGAGTGTTTATCTCACAAGAACAACATCCGTAGATGAAGAAATGAGAAACAAATCAGAACAACAATCCAATCAAGAAAGAATGGAAATAAACATAAAAAACAATCCAAATAAACGGGCTGGGTACCAGTAAGAACAAATCCTATACTCAATGAATGGGCATAAATAATATCAAATTCCAGACTTGAAAGAATGGTCACAAATAATTAAACATAGAGAAGAGCACAAGGCAGATCTCCATGCAATTAAGGAAAAATTTTAAAGATTTGAACTAACAACAAGGGAAAGAGAAGTTTTTCCAACAACGACTAGGAAGGTGCACCCCCTTTCCGAAAGTATACCTCTAGAAATAAACTTGAGAACTCCGATGGCACTCGGGCATGCCCAAGCCAGAACCCACTAACTATTACCGAGTATCCGAGTATTTTACATCTCTATGCCCAAAACGGAATCCAGTTTAGAGTGGATGTGAAAATACCCTAATGGGAGCAACCCCACATACCTTGGCTTCCACTCGCTCTTTGGGTTTAGTCATTTTTGATAAAAGATAACAAAGCACAAATGATCAACACATCGTCTTAAAGTGGCGAAATATAAAGAAGATAGCATAAGCGAAATCGATAGTCGATAAATCAACTATTGGGAATGATAAAATGATTGTTCACACTTGCGCTTGATTTTTACATCACAATGCTTTTAAAGACGCTTTAAAAACACACTTTAACATATCCTTTTAAAAGGGAAAATTATATTTTCTAAGTGTATTAAAATCAAGGGCAAAATATATGTCAAAACATTGTTTATTATAAACCCAAAACAATTTACACTTAGTTTTATTTTGAAACTATTCTTTTTTAAAAGATCTTTCCATTTAAAAACTATTATTATAAAATTTTCTACAACATCTATTATCTCGGAAGATAATAAATCAATTAAATTACTTTTATAAATTAAAAACAAATGTTAATCATCTCGAAGGATAATTTATAAAATCATTTTATAACTTTAAAATGACATTAATTTTCCCCAAAGAAAATAAATCAAATTTAAAATATTTCTATAAGTTTAAACCAATATTAATTATCTTGAAAGATAATTAATCACAATTATTATCTTTATAAACTTAAAAATAATATTAATTATCCCGAAAGATAATTTATCAAATTTATAATCTCTTTTAATATACCAATCAATTTTCTTTATTAAAACAGTTAGTTATCTCTAAAACATTTTTATTTAATCTGTAAATTAACTTTAAAATCTTTATTAGATCAGCTAATTAACTTTAAAACACTTTCATTAAATTAGATAATTTACTTTAACCACTTTTATTACGTCAATTAACTAACTTAAATACCTTTGTTAAATTAATTAATTAACTTTAAATATCATTATTTAAAAAGATTAATTAAATTAAAACATCTTTAGTTTTTATTTACTTAAAACGTCATTACTTAAAATGATTAATTAAATTCAAATATCATTAATTAAAATGATTAATTAGATTCAAATATCATTAGCTAAAATGATTTGATAAATTTAAACATCATTAATTAAAATGATTAATTAATTTAAATACCATTAATCAAAATGATTAATGAATTCAAACATTTATTTTGTTAAAATATAAGCTCAAGATAACACACACTAAGGTTTTAGGGAGATGATATTCAATAAATGTCGATATAGCGAAAATGCTATAATGACACTTAAACAATTAAAATAGAATCACAATTAGTTTCAACTAAACATCAATATAAGCAATATAAGGAAATAAATAATTATTATTAGCGAGAAACCCCTTAGGGTCTCTCTACAAATATTCTCTGTAAAACAATGGTTACAGACAATATATATAATCATATGGGTTCACAGTAATTAAGTTAGCATCTCATTCAGTTTGCAAAACGAGATTTCAACCAAACAATCAAACAACAACAATAATATCTAAACTATCAACCAAGCATTCAGCAATAAATTTATAGCATTGCAGATATTATGTAGCTAATTTAAAGGTGAGTAAACTCACTGAAGTTCCCGTTATCGACGAAGCTTTCCAGTTTGAAGTAAAATCGAACGGACATTTGATCTTAGCATAAAATTCTACAAGCTCCAAATCCAACCAGTCTAATTCCATAGCAAAGATATCATTGATATGAGTCTAATAGGACTGACGTGTTTGAATCTGATCACGTATGAAATATATATTTAATAATGAACATTCAATGATTAGTTAACTAAATTAATTACAAATTAAATGTTAATTACGTTTAGAAACCCAAAATCATCTCATCAATCAAAAACCAACCGTTGCCTTCATCTACTCACCCCATGTAACAACCAATTTTTTTGGTTATTTGATTTTGAATGTTTGAATAATTTTAAATATTTAAATAATTGGATTTTGGAATTTAACACCTTGAAATTCAAATATAGTGATTGTTTAAATATTTGAATTGAGAATTAAATATTTGAATGGTGAACAGAATATGAATTAAATAGATTTAATAGTTTATTTTAACTCCAAATAATAATGGTAAGCTCATTTGTAAATTTATTACAACAACAAATGGTTCGAATAAATAACAAGAAATCAAATTGTAATAAAACAACTTAATTTTTGATAATGTATTTTTAATTTAATTTTAATGATTTTTCCAAAATTTTAATTTGGAAAGTAATTAAATTGTTGTTTGACGATATTTCGGCAAACGATGATATTTTTGAAATTTCACAGAATTTAATAACTAGTGTGTTTTATTATGGTTTTGAAATCGTGTCGCATTTTTGAGTGCGACCGTATTTTTGTTTTATCGTTCGCGGTTTGTATTTGAACGAAATTCTATGCGGTGAAATGCCGACAATCGCAAATCTTAGCACACTCATTTTGTCTGTCCTTACTTTGACATCTTGGTGGCCCAAAACATTTTGGTGGCTCAAGAAATTGATTTTGACATGGAAAAAGAAAACATAATCATTTTGTTTTTTTATATTATAAAATCAAATAAATTCACTTATACTTTTTTTCCTCTCATTCCCTCCCACTCTCTCACTTCTTCTCTTTATTTATCAATGTCCAGTAAAAGGAACGAACATCCAACACTTCAAAAAAAATTAATATCTCAAGTTACAATCCATGAAAAAATATAAAGTTCGCTTCTTTAGGATTGTATCGACAAGATCTTCCATCCCATATCCATTTTACAGTGTTCGGTGTTGATTTAGTTGGGCTTAATTTTGTGAACGCGAACTAGGGTTCAGTCTCGGAGTCAATTTAAGCAATGAGGGATCTTGGAATCGATTGCGTTGGGATTGTGGTAGCGAGGCGCAGCTGTGGCGATGACTTACTGAGGTGAGGTGGCGTTTTGGCGATCGCGACATGGGCGTACATTGCACTGGTCATGATTAGTTAATGGACGTTGAGCTTCGGTCCAGGGGGATGAACGTGGAGAGGGGGTCAAGGGGGAGTCGTGGGTGAGGTCGTCTCGGGGTTTCGCCGAGAGTAGAGTGAGAAGTCGCGTGCGTGTACAAGGCAGTGTTCACGGTCGAGAGCAATATTAGGCGATAGTAATTTGGAAAAGGGGAAGGAGATGCTATAGTGCTTTGCGGGTATGGGTGGACGATGCGGGCCTGGGCCTGTTTATGATGGTGAGGAAAATTCTAGTTTAATTGATTTAAATATTATAAACCAAGAGTTAGTTTTAAAAATTCATATCTCGGCTATTTTAAATCCGGTTAAGACACAGATTTTTGCGTTGTATTCATATTGATGAATGCAAAGTTTTGGTATAAACTATCGATAGCTTTAGTACAGTATAATTTAATGACAAGTTATTATTGCCCTAATATCATTACATTAATTTAGTCAATTTCACAGTTTAATTAATTTTACTACTTAGGTGTTATCTATTTGGCCAAATAAACACCGTCATGTTAAAGTAAAATTGAATTGGGTAATTGGACACTTGGTTAGCGGAATAAAACACCGTACCGCTAATTAAATTTATTTGACACCTGTTTAGCAGAATAAATCACAGTTCTGCTATAATTAACTAAAATTTTGGTGAGTTTGCTCACCCTTAAATTTGCTATATAATATCTATGATGCTATAAATTGATTATTGAATGTTTGGTTGATAGTTTAGATATAGTTGTGGTCGTTTGATTGTTTGTTTGGTTGAAAACACCGATTGGAAAACGAACGACATATTAAACTTAATTGTTGTGAACCCATATGATTATATGTATTGTCCGTAACCATTGTTTTGTAGGGAATATTTGTAGGGTGACCCTAAGGGGTTTCTCGCCAATAATTTGTTAATTATTCCATATGCTGCTTATATTGATGTTTAGTTTTAATTAATCGTGATATTCTATTAAAAGTGTTTAAATGTGGTTATAGCAATTTTCGCTATATTGTTAATTGTTGAATATCACCTCCTAAACCCTTTGTGTGTATTGTCTTGAGCTTGGATTTTCACAAAATAGATATTTAAATTCATTAATCATGTTATTAATGATATTTAAACTAATTAATTATTTAAATTAATTATTGCTTGAATTTAATAAATCATTTTAATTAAAGATGTTTAAATTTAATTAATCGGTTGATTAATGATGTTTAAATGAGTTAATCATTTTAATTAATGATGCTCAAAAGCAATCAATCATTTTAGATAATAATGTCTGAGTTTAATTAATTATTTTAATTAAAGATGTTTTAAATTTAGTTAATTATTTTAATTAACAACGTCTGAATCTAATTTTTCATTTTAACTAATGATATTAGAATTCGATTATTATTTTTAATTAATGGTTTTTTAAAAGATAATTAATTGATTTAATAAAAAAGTTTAAAGTAAATTAATCGATTTAATAAAAGTGTTTTGAAGTTAATTAAATGATTTAGTGTTTTAAAATAAATTATCTAATTTAATAAAGGTTTTAAAGTTAATTTACTGAAATTATAAAAGTCTTTTAGAGAATTTACTGTTTAAACAAAGAAAATTGATTGATTTATTAAAAGAGATTACAAATTTAATTTATTATCTTTCAGGATAATTAATATTGTTCTTAAAATTATAAAAGATTAGAAATGTGATTTATTATCCTTCGGATAATTAGTGTTCGTTTTAGAAAATGGATTTAAAATTTGATTAATTTTCTTTGGGAAAATTAATTTGTTTTTTTAAAGATTATAAAAGGTTATATAAGTTATCGTCCATGATGGTTAACCTTGGATTTAAAACTTATAAAAGAAGTTTAAATTGATTTAATACCTTTTGGGGATAATAAATATCATTTTAAATTTTTATAAATAATAGTTTATAAACCAGAAAACCTCTTATAATGAATCCTTTCAAATAAAGCTATGTGTAAATGGTTTGGGTTTATAATAAACAATGTTTTGACATTCGTTTTGACCCTGGTTGTAATACACTTAGAAAATATAATTAGCCCTTTTAAAAGGAATATTTTAAAGAAGAATGTTTTTACAGTGTCTTCAAAAGTGTTATGATGTGAAAATCAAGCGCAAGTGAAATGTAACGACCTGGCATTTCGAACCATTCAAATTGATAATCATCCACACATGTCAGCCTTGAATTGCTCAAAACAACATATTGTTAATTTATATTTGGCAAAACTTAGCATATACAGTAAATATATCAATCACAGAATCACATACATAGAGTAATATAACAATAAGCAGCGGAAAAGATAAATACTAGTTCAAAAAGCTACTACAGAACATCAGAGTCTAAAGAAAAATACAACAGAAATCCAATACATAGAAGTCTCAATACAAAAGCAAATAACAAGTCCAAATAGAAATAAATGGAACTAGCTGCAAAGCTGAATAGAATAGATCTCCAAGCAAAGCTCCAAGCTCCAAAGGTGAGTCTCAAATGCTGTGACACTCAGTTTGACCCGAGCATAAAGCAAAACACAAAACCCTTGAGTCAGGATTAACATTCTTATGAGTAAATTAACTCATGTGAAATGTCCAAGTGAAATGCAATATAACTTAAAGAAAGTTGGGATTCCATCCCTTAAGAATCCGTGGAACTATCTACATACGTAGTACAATACGCTACATATATAATGTCTACCGTAAAGTAAGCTGTTAAAATAGTGTTTAGACGTTACTCATATCCCCATTAACACATTTTTATATATTCCCGTAGTCTATATAGTACCGTATTTCCTCCATAAACTGGAGGGCTATCAGAGGGCACTCCATAGGTACGGTACAAAACAAACTCGTAGAGGGCGCGCTAAGGCATGTGACAAGGCATGCGAGGCAATGTCCAGGGTAAGATACTACCGTTTTGCACACTCGGACTGGGCGCATAGCAGCTACTACTGCCCACCTTGAGACACACTCCCAAATAAAAGGTGCACCCAATCAAATCACTAAGTAATAGAATGGTATCGAAGAAGCATGCTCGATCGAAGGTGCGACCTCACTTGGCCCGGTATAGCTCATGTTTTAGCCACATCAAGCTGACTCGCGGGAGTCAGGGCTACGTTAATACCTTATATAGAATCTTTTGCCAAACCATCCTACTTCGTTCTGGAATCTCCACCACGTGCACAGTTGTTAAAGTGGTTTTCGGTATTGGCAGAGAGTATGACAATATCCGATCCCGGTCTCTTTAACAACCAAACGCTTATTTCACACCGTGGTCATTTTATATTTCAAACAGTTCATTATCAAAATATCATATTCATTTCAAAGTCATATCACTTTAGAAATCATATCGCTTTCAAAATCATATTCACTTTCGAAATCATATTCGCTTCTAAAATCATAACCATAAAATAGTTTAAACCTCCATATCAAAATATTCGCATTTAAGCCCATTAAATCTAAATCATAACAGTTTCAACTTAAATAGTTTAAATATTGAAAATAGTTTGTATATATTGAAATAGTTATAAATTAAAAATAGTTTATATTTAAAATAGTTTATAGATTAAAATAGTTCATATATTAAAAAATAGTTTATACATTAAAATAGTTTATATATTAAAAAAAGTTTCAAAGTAGAATTGTTTCTTCCAACTTCACGAATTAATTCAAATCAACTTTAATTTCACAATTCAATTTAAATCAATTTTTGTTCCAAGATTCAACAAATCAATACAGATCCACAATTTCAATTAAAAAGGTTAAAGGTTCAATCCAAATTCTCATTAAACCATTTTAATTTATATCGATTTCAAATCCAGGATTGAACTACAAATTTAAACCACTTCCAATTCAATAAGTTTCAAAGTTTAAATATTCAAACACTTACAATAACACACTTTGATAAATCTCATTTATATTTCAAAATTCAACTTTGATTTTATTTAAATTTGAAACATTCACTTAATCATTTAAATAACCATTTAAATAAAATCGCAGATTACAAATTTAAATCAAAATTAAATATTCAATTTCAATTTTATAATTTTCTATCCTATGGTCAAGTGATACAGATATTTATCATTTCAATCCCCAATAATTTAATATTTACGGGTATACATCATTTTAACCCACAATCCCAAAATTTCAAAATCAATAAAATTGCTTAAGTTTATCATTTCAACCCATAACGATTTTCCCTAATCTATAATATCGTTCGGGTATGTATCATTTCAACCCATAGGGATTTCCTAAACTAACAAGGAACTTGCAGCGTGAGAATATAAATAGCATAAAATGACATCATATCAATAACAAGCTTATCTGATCATAATTAGCAATTTATATAATATATATATAACAGGTTATGGTGTCATAGGTCAATTAACACAGGTTAACAAATTTTAAATAATAACATAGCATATTCAACAATTTAATTACTAACAAATTTAAATTTTAACACACATTTAAATCATCATTTCATATGAATTAAATTTAGTAAATATAAGAATGTTAACCGTGAGTGATCGCTCACCTTTCGAGGCTAGAGAAAACAATGAGAATGAGATGCTGACAGACATGGATAAGCACACGGACACGCACACAGATACGGTCACAAACAAGCTAGAAGCTGCTGCGACAGATTCGACAGCGGTAAGACAAAGCGAGCTAACAAAAATCGATGAAAACAAATCAATAGCTAGAGATTTGATGGAACAAAAAATATATATGAAATATATACATATATATACCTTGTTTTTTTTATAAAGAAGAGAAGGCTTTGCAGTGTTCGGATCAGGGCTAGGAAATGAGCAGGCAGACTGTGGTGTGGGTTCGGAGGGGCTGGTGGATGAAGGTTGCTCGCTGTGGCTAGGGGTGATGGGTCGGATGGTGTTGCTAGGGAGGCGGCAAGGGAGGAATAAGCTGGGAAGATAGAATGGGTTCGGGTTAGGGAGTGGCTGCGCGTGAGAGAGGTGAGGTGGGGCTACAGCCAGTGGACGAAAATCTGGTGAGGCTGAGAAGGTGGGTGGCAGTGTGCGCGGTGGTTCAAGGAGGCGGATGGTCGGTGTGTTGTGGTGTGCTTAGGTTCAGATGGACATAGGGTTTGAGGGAGGCACTGCATTGGAGTTGCTGATGGGTTGGCTTGATGGAAGGTTGTGTTCGGCAAGAGAGGGTGGCGAAGGAAGTAGGCGGACGTGGGTTGTGTGATCGGCTATGGGAGTTGACTGAGTACTGGACGTGCATGGAGATGGGATGATGGAGCAAAGGTGAATACGAGCAGGCAACAGTAGGGTGATGGGCTGCTCTGTTTGGTGGCTGCTGCTATGGGGCTGACGTGGCAGGCGGAGGGTGTACAAGGTCTAGTGGGGAAAAACGGCGACAATGATGAGATCGAAGGGAGGGTTTACGACAATGAAGGAAACGATCAAAATTCTCAGGCAACGTGAAGAACGAAGCAGGTAGATCCAAATAAGAAATTAACTAAATTATATATAAGCCTTATATTTTTATTTTATTTTTTTATGAATGCCAGAACGAAGAAGTAAGTATAGAGAAATGAAGTGGAACCAAACCAACAAATATTGAAATAGCAGGAATAACAAAAGCCAGATGTTGAATTCAGGGAATTATAAAGTCAAGTGGCCATTTATTTTCAGCCGATGGACAAATGGAAAGACATAAGGAACAAAAAGTCATCAATGTGGAACCGATACGGCTAATCGTTTCGCAGATTTCACCGTGTGTCGGACAACGAAATGCACAAATGAATATACTGCGGAGATCAGCATGACGAGATGAACATAGTGGTACACAGATATGAGCGACACGATCCTCCTACCAAAACTCGATATTTCGCTGCCAAAACTGCTGCTAAAACGCCTGAAAATAAGAAAAACGGAGCTAGAGCAGCCCAAATTTGGTGAAACGAAATACGACGTCTCACTCAGAAAATTATTTACATTTTTTTATTATATAAATATATTCAGATTTCAAAATATTTTATTTTCATCTAATTTAGCTGATATTTAAATTTAAAATTGAAATTTTAAAACTAAACAAATTTATAAATTTTCAGATGAAAATCGAACATTTGCTATGTTTAATCAGACGCATACCAAATATCAAATTTTCATTGCTAAAATAATTGTTTATTTTCATGAAATTTTTTAGTTAATTATGTTATAAAAATCATTAAAATTTTCGGGTCAATACACTCTTCCCCACTCAAAACTTTTCGTCCCCGAAAAGAGACGAGATAGGAGAATAGAAACAACAGAAAGAAAAGATGGATTCGAGACACATCAAACCAGATACAACAATTAATTCAAAACCATATAAATTTCATTAGTTTTTAAATTGATTTATATTCAACTAGTTTGGTTTAAATCCATTTTATTAAATCAACAAATATTCATTGTATTCACATTTGGTTGATTTCAAATCAAGCTATTTTCATTCAATTGATTTGCTTTCAATTTATTAACATTTGTTACAAAAATTTTCTTTCGAAACAAAATTTATTTTATTTAACTCATTTATTTAATCCATTTGATTTTACTTAAGTTAATTCCATTTATAATTCAATTTCAACTATTCTTTGCAATTTACTTTTGTATCATAAACAGTTTACAAAGATATAAATTTATTACCAGTTTAGTTTCTTAAGTTCATTTTTATTTACTAGTATTCCTTCTTTTTATTATTCAATTTATTTCACTTAACATTTCTTATAACAGAAATTAAGTGTATAAATATTTGTTATAACAACTTAATTTTTACTTATAAATTCCCTTAACAAAATTTCATTTTTGGACATCTTATTACTTATATTTATATTGTATATTATTCAATTACATGTTCACATTTCATTCAAACTTTTTTCCAGGTAAGTTTTATTAATGTTATTAAGCACTATACAAATTTACCTTTATTTTCAACATTTCTATTAAGCAAAATTTAGTTTGAACACTTTAACTACTCAAGTTTCTCTTGTATAACCTTTAATTACATCTTTACATTAACATTTTAACTTTTTGAATATTTCAGGTAAGTTATATATATGTTTTAGAATGCAATCGAGTATTATACAAATAAATTTTGTAGTTCAACTGTTTCAAGTTGTTTCAATTTCATTTCTCATTTTAGACACTCCAATTATTCAAAATTTTACTTTATTTCAATAATTAAAACCATCACTTAATATAGACTGAAGAGTTAAATTTCCGGCTTCACTTCAAACCAATTTGAAATAAATATATACATGTATATATATTTTGTACATCAAATCATACTCAAGAAATTCAAATCAAATCCATTTTCCAAACAAAAGTGTAGCAAATATACTAAGTGGTCTCCCCACTTTGAGACTCGAAAATGAATATCGATGATGCTGCAGTCATCACTGAAATTATTTTCTAGCGACAAAAGAGGAGAGTACTGACTTACTTCTTTAAAAATCCTTTAGAAACAATTTCCATTTGAAAATACTTTCAAATAATATATTTTCCAAAACTTTTGAAAACTAAATTTTGAAAAGCACCAGAAATTTAATTCTCAAATCCTTAAATTAAATTAAATTCATTTGCAAATCAAATTTATAAACCATGTTTTAAATTTCATCTCCTTAACATACAATAGTTAACAATTTAGGAATGTTAACAAAACAATAAATGATAATCTAGTATTATCATTTCTAACAACCAGTTCATTTAATTATCTAATTTTAGAAAATATACTTATATATATATATAATATAATCATACATAAAATTATTTCATTTACCAATTTCGAAAACAATATTGTGTCAGTTTGCTCTGTTCAAGTGCTTTGTAATTCCTATCGATAGCGTTGGCCAGACGAATCGATTAAAACCCCAAAACTCAAACTTAACAACTCAAACAACACAATATAAAATATTTTTATATCAATTACAAGTACGCTCCCTCAAAGGATGATTCAAGAATGGATTTTAAAACAAGGATAGAGATTCAAATCTAGAGGAACCCTAATCAAAGATAATTCTAACCAAGAAGATAGGATCGAAAGGAAGAGGAAATAATTAAATTCAAAAGAGCAAAGATGGATAGACTTATATTAATCGCGGCGACCTTAACCGGGTCAACCGAGACTTAGAAAAACAAGAATATCATCAACAAAAACCAGGACAAACTGGTTGAGAACATCGCGGAAAACGCGATTCATGAGATCGACGAAGAAGACAGGAGCATTGGTTAATCCAAAGGGGCATGACTAACCATTCATAGAAACCATTCGTCCAGTAGTAAGGACAACAGGTCGAGCTCTAGGAACAGGATCGATGCGGAATTCGATTTCCGCTTGGGCGGTAGAGAAGTGACTTCACTAGAACATCAAGATAATCCCCGACTATCGGGTTAGAGTCGAGATCAATAGGCTGAGAATCAAGCGAGAAGATAAAACTACCTGCAAAATCCGAGGCATCGACATTCGATCATAAGAGAATTACCCTGGTCATCTACTAAAGAAACGATTCGGGCTTTGCAAGAAATAACAACATCTAAACCGAGGACGTATAAATCTCCGATGAATCGACGCCTGTTGTAAAAGATTTTCACCCCCCTTACAAATCATACTAAGGTTGGCGAGACCGCCGATGGGATGAGTCACACACAAGGATGAAGTTGCCAATTGAGGTTGCAAGATGAGTTCAGATTTTTTACAGAGATCAACAGAAATAGAGCTATGGGATGCTCCAGTATCAAGAAGAACACGAACAAGAAGAGACAAAAATGGGTTATAAAACAAAGGGAAAGTTCCAAAATTCAAAAGAAATCCTAATCCAGGAGGATCCTAACGAAAAATTGCAAGCTCAAACGAAGATTATTCTGTAATCAATTCCACTCATTCTAGGGTATTACTACCCTATCTCTAATGAGTGTTTTACTCCTTATGCTAAGTTTTGCCTAAACCAGAGCTCTGATACCACTTGTAACAACCTGACATTTCGAACCACTCAAATCGACAATCATCCACACATGTCAGACTTGAATTGCTCAAAACAACAGATTGTTAATTTATATTTGGAAAAACTTAGCACATACAGTAAATAAATCAATCACATAATCACAGACATAAAGTAATATAACAGTAAGCAGCGGAAAAGATAAATAGTAGTTCATGAAGCTACTACAGAACATCAGAGTCTAAAGCAAAATACAACAGAAATCCAATATATAGAAGTCTCAATACAAATGAAAATGACAAGTCTGAATAGAAATTAATGGAACAAACTGCAAAGCTGAATAGATAACAGATAGATCTCCACGCAAAGTTCCAAGCTCCAAAGGTGAGTGTCAAATGCCATGACACTCAGTCTGACCCTAGCATAAAGCAAAACACAAAACCCTCGAGTCAGGATTAACATTCTTATGCAAGTAAATTAACTCAAGTGAAATATCCAAGTGAAATGAAATATAACTTAAAGGATGTTGGGATTCCATCCCTTAAGAATCCATGGAACTATCTACATACATAGTACAATACACTACATATATAATGTCTACAATAAAGTAAACTATTAAAATAGTGTTAAGGCGTTACTCATATCCCCCTTAACACATTTTTATATATTCCCGTAGTATATACAGTACCATAGTTCCTCCGTAAACTTGAGGGCTATCAGAGGGAACTCCATAGGTATGGTACAAAACAAACTCGTAGAGGGCGCGGTAAGGCATGTGACAAGGCACGCGGGGCAATGCCCAGGGTAGGATACTACCGTTTTGCACTACCGGACTGGTGGTAACGCATAGCAGCTACTACCGCCCACCTCGAGACACACTCCCAAATCAAAGGTGCACCCAATCAAATCACAAAGTAATAGAATGGTATCGAAGAAGCATGCTCGATCGGAGGTGCGACCTCACTTGGCCTGGTATAGCTCCTGTTTTAGCCACATCAAGCTGACTTGCGGGATTGAGGGCTGCGTTAATACCTCATATAGAATCGTTCGCCAAACCATCCTACTTCGTTCTGGAATCTCCACCACGTGCACAGTTGTTAAAGTGGTTTTAGGTATTGGCATAGAGTATGACAATATCCGATCCCGGTCTCTTTAACAACCAAACGCTTATTTCACACCGTGGTCATTTTATATTTCAAACAGTTCATTATCAAAATATCATATTCATTTCAAAGTCATATCACTTTAGAAATCATATCACTTTCAAAATCATATTCACTTTCGAAATCATATTCGCTTCTAAATCATAACTGTAAAATAGTTTAAACCTTCATATCAAAATATTAACATTTAAACCCATTAAATCTGAATCATAACAGTTCCCACTTAAACAGTTTAAATATTGAAAATAGTTTATATATATTGAAATAGTTATAAATTAGAAATAGTTTATATTTAAAATAGTTTATAGATTAAAATAGTTTATATATTAAAAATAGTTTGTATGTTAAAAATAGTTTATATATTAAAAATAGTTTCAAAGTAGAATTATTTCTTCCAACTTCATGAATTAATTCAAATCAACTTTAATTTCACAATTCAATTTAAATCAATTTTAGTTCCAAGATTCAACAAATCAATCCAGTAAAACAATTTCAATTAAAAAGGTTAAAGGTTCAATCCAAATTCTCATTAAACCATTTTAATTTATATCGATTTCAAATCTAGGTTTGAACTACAAATTTAAACCACTTCCAATTCAATAAGTTTCAAAGTTTAAATATTCAAACACTTACAATAACTCACTTTGATAAATTTCATTTATATTTCAAAATTCAACTTTGATCTTATTTAAATTTGAAACATTCACTTAATCATTTTAATAACCATTTAAATAAAATTCCAGATTACAAATTTAAATCAAAATTAAATAATCAATTTCAATTTTATTTAAATTTAAAAATATTCATTTGATCACCTATGGTTAAAAATTTAAAAGAAATCACAAATTACTTATTTAAATCAAAATTCAATATTTGAATTATAATGACCCGGGATTTCGTATTGATTTATAATCGTCATTAAACGATTAATCGATTGTTAATTGCTGTTGAGTATTTTAAATCAGCTGAAATTCTTTTGAAAATAGGTTAAGTGTAATTGAGCTTTGCAAATTTGAATCTCGGCCCATCCATTTTGATGCTGTATTGTTTGAAGTATAACCGGTCCCTCTTTTCAATTGCATTCGTTCGAAAACCCTATAACCCGATCTTCCTCAACCATTCCAATTGGAAACCCTAAAACGAAAGAAAAATTAAAAATGGCGGCTCGATCTTCTTCCTGCTCGTCTTCAAAGCTAGGCTCGTGAGAATCGATGATGACTTCACTTCCCTCGCGGCTGCTCAATCTAGCTCTCGTTCGTCTCTTCGAGTTGCTCCCATAGCCGCTTCTAATTGGTCAAGTTCGAAAAAGGTGAGTGATAATTGTCACTCACATTCTAATTCAAATTTCAGTATAGTGCTTCGATTGTTTGATTTTGTCTTGCCAATGACAATTTGGGTTTTGTTTTATTTCGATTTGAAAATAGCCAGTTCGATTTGTTGTTGGAGATCTCTGGATTTGTTTGATTCCTTGATACTTGCGGCATTGTTCGTGATTTTAAACTGCATATTATTTTGGCTATATTGTTTCGTGTTGTTTGTCTTAAGGGAAATTGCTGTTCGTTTTTGGGTCTGACAATTTTGAGTATTATACTCACATCTAATTCTATTGCTCTGGTTCGTGACTTGGGTTTTCACTTGATTTAGTCGATGATTATTTGTTTATTTAGGGTTTGAATCCCTTGCTTTGAGTTCGTATATATTTGTGAAATGGGCAATTTATTTATCTCAACTGTACGATAAGTATTGAAGCTTGGGTTTCGATTTCTGACTTAGTTGATTCTTTGATTGTCTCGGCTCTGTCTTTAATCTGTTTATTCGATATTGAACTAAATTTGTGAAATTCTGATGACTTTGGTTTTATGTTTTCTTTGGGTATGGTCACTGAATCATGGGTGTGATAGTCGCATTTCAGTTGCGTCAGTCGCCTTCGTGTTCATGTATATTTGTTGTTCATATCACCGTTGCATTCATGGGTACATTAGCCACTGATTTGTGTTCACTGACTTGAGTTCAAGCCTCGTTCATGTTAAAGTTTACACTGATGCACCATTTACATTCCAGTGTGCCTTAGTATATGACTTATATACTTGTCCCTTTCTCCTACAGTCTGGTTCCCTGGGGCATTATTGCGTGTTTTAGATTGTTGCACTTGCAGTCGGGATTAGCGTGTCTTTTGATTCAACTTGAATCTATACAGTCATGTTGTATTTACCTTGAGTTCCATGTTGACTTCACCTTGAACCCTTTGCGTAGTTGCTATCTTCTTGTACAAGTCTTCACTGTGTAGTTGACTCATTCATGTGTAGGTGTAGCTTAGTTGCATATATACTTCACTCCTGTAGTCTTTGGGTTGACTCTGTTTTACTGTAGCTAATCTTCACATGTACGCTGCTTGACTTAGTGTTCGAGTTCCTTCATGTGGTCAGTGTGCTGGTATCATCACGGTTGAGTGTTAAGCATTGGTCTTTGTTGTTGGGTATCACTGATCACACATGTCCCTGCTTGAATCTTTGAATTTGGCTAGATGGTACTGACCAGTTAAGTTTGAGTTGTATAACTCGAACTTGATCTTGAGTTGGTGCCAATTGCTCCTGATTATGTTTTGATGTTGATTTCCATCACTGTTTCCATTGACTTTACTGAGATGATGATTTCATTTTGACTTCGGTTATACCCTGTTACTTTCATATGTTCAACTTCGGTCAATTATTGTTTTCGTGAATTTCCTGTTGGCTTCACTGTGATTTGAGGCTTTGGATTTTCTGGCCCCTGTGAGCTTTGTCTCTGGCCATCTATTCTTTGTTGCACTTGTAGTTGCATTCCATTCCATGTTAGTATTCCTTACTGTCACGGCCCATTTGGGGCTGTTGCACGGTGAGTTGGCATTTACTGATGTTGTTTCAGTACTTCATTTGTTAGTACATATCATCTTATCTTGGTTAGTTGTAATCATAGTGGCATGCATCTGGTTGCATCTTGAAATTGCATTCCATTCAGTTGCACTGAGCTCTGTGTAGTTACCATTGTTTCAAGTATGTGGTCTTCATATATGTGTCCTTTGCATTTGGGTACATGTATACCATGTATTTGAGTCTGATTCTTGTTGCACTTCACCTGCTATGTCTTTGTTCATGTTGGTTTAGTGTACTTGAATGTCTACTGTCTCATTTCTAGTTTGCATTGCCTTTGTGGTCTTCACTTTTGTGTGGTCTGCACATTCTGCATATGCTTCTGATAGCATTGGTATAGTTGTTATGCATCTTCAATTGACTCAAGATCGACCTGTAGCTTGCATTATCACTTGCACTTCATTGCTCCTTGATTGATAAACCAGTGGTCTGCATTAGCTTGTGCATTTTTGAACTGGTGCACTTGTAACTAGTCGCACTCGAACCCCTTAAGTCACTGGGTGTACTGAGCCTTGGATAGTTTCATTTGCATGCTGATGACCTTTGGATTGTACAGTTTCCCTTATAGTTTGCATTGAATTTGGCATCATTCCTTGGGACAGTTTGAATATTGTCCCACTTCGATTTTAGTTCTGGTTTCGAGCTTGTGGACTTTGTCTTGTGATCTATTTTGTTGGTTTTTGATTATTTCATGTTGATTGATGAAATCACACTTGAGTTGAACCCGATTTCGGGGTTTGACCTTGTGATCACTTGTGTCTTTCACTGAGCTTTTGTGTATCTCATGCGATAGTGGTGAGGCAGTACTCGCGTGCGTGTACTGCAGCCCTATCAGATTTGACGGTTTTAAATTGACATTTCAATTGTTTAAATTGCTTTGGATTGCTGATTTGTTGTTTAACACTGTTTAGTGTTATAACTGCTGTTATCTGATTCTTTTATCGAGGAGTCGGATATACAAGATTTCTGTAATTGTCGTCTATTTGACTATCTGATTATTATTGCTTCTGTGCATTAATAACTGAGTTTGAATTAGACTGACCCGTGTATTATTTTCTTTTGAATTTAATACTCGGGTCAGACCCGAGTTATTTCAGGTTGTAGATTTCCTTCTTTGAGTTGTTGTTTGAGCTATGAAGACTTTTCACATCTTTTGGAGTAATCGTGTCATAGTATAGGTTGATATGTATTCATGTATATTAGTTGATAATGTACGTGTATATATAACTTCCAGAGTCGACAATTGTAGTTGTATCATATGTATTGTGTCAACTGTATTGTAACTGACATCAGTTATATATATAGACTTTTGTTTTTATCTGTGTTCCGCATTCTTTGTGTATCTGTGTTGTTTTTATATATATTGTCCTAAACCATTATGAACCATCGTAGCTCGTTTTATACTGGAATTGGGTATGTCGATGGGAGTGAATAAATAAGAGATAAAAAAATTTAAAATATATACCACTCCTATCGAGGTAACCAATACTAGTGTAAGGCCAACTACGGATGGCCGCTCCTATCCAGCCTTATTCTTCATAATAACAGACAGTATTTCTTTTAATACTCTTTGTTATTGTGAGTATAGAGGTGGGGCGTCACAGTTGGTATCAGAGCTTGGGGTTTATGGACATAATATAAAACATAACTTAGATGGAACATGTGTTACAACTATTGGTCGATGTTTTATTTGTGATTTGATTCAAAACTAAAGTTTTGAAATTATGATGAAATTTTTTAAATATTTTTATTTAAAAATAAAAGTGAAACTGTGTTTTGTTGATTTGATTAAATTGTGTTCTGTTCATCAGAGTGCGCAGCGGAAACAGTGAAACTGTCTTCACTGAGTACAACTGATAATCTTTTTGATTTAAAAATCAAAATATGAAATTGAAATAAATTTCATTTGCTGTTTACATAGCTGTGTTTATTTTGTTTCTTTGAGAATTTCGAATCCGAATTGAGGATTCGAAACGATTGCAGTTATGTGATTCTTGTTGAGATTTTTGCTGATTTTCTTTTATGCTAATCACATGTTGATTAGATTTTTACTGTTTTGAATTATCTTCATTGAAGATATATTCGAATGATTTCTTTGTTCATTTTGTAGTACGTGCAAATTTGAGTTGCACGTTACTGCATTAATTTACGTTGAACCGATGCTTGGTTATGAAACGTATTTTGTTGCCGTTACCTTTATAACGGGATTTTTACACTAGTGCTATATTTTGAAGCATGGTGCTTAGTTGAAAATTTTTATGAATAAAAATTCATTGGTGTTACATTGTGGTATAAATTATTTTGATGAGATTTTGACATTTAAAAATTACTGTCGCTTTGGCTTCAGTAACCGTCAAATTTTAAAAGTGGATTTTCAAGCGGTTATACCGCAATGCTGATTTGTGACCCGTTTTTACGGTATTTTGAGCAGTACAATTTCCTTATCGAAATTGTTACTAATATTGCTGCTTTAATCACGTGATTGGAAATCGTTTTAAAATGAAAATTGTTTTATAAATTTTTTAACAGTTTGCACTTTCAAAAGAAGAGGAAGGTGAGTGATAATCACTTATGAGATTTATGGCATTAAGACCCAAGTAAGAGCAGCCAATTATTTTATATGAAAATCATATTATGATTTCTGTTAATCTTTATTTCTCTAAATAAATATATGATGATCATGAATGGCATTTTGGCTGAATTTTTGGTTGCTGTTTTGATTTGTTTTTGGCATTGGCTAATTTTGTTTTGAAAATTGTTTAATCAATCATATAACCCGATTACAGAAATGAGTTTGTAACTCAATTTTTATAAGAAAATAATTTGATTAATTTATTGAGAAATAGGGTATTAGATAATAATAATGGATTAGGCAGTATGAATAAAGAGGTTTATGCTCATGTCTAGTTCATTTAAAAATTGATATGAACAAAGCAATATTGAAAAAAAAATGTGATCAAGCAGAAATGGGTTGTGAAATTTGGCATGAATGTTGGTGTGTTTAGATATGATTTTTAAGGAAATTAAATTCCCTACTTATGAAATGAAGAAAGGATTACAAGAGTATTTCTGGAGTTAAAAAGGAAAATTCCTTAAATGAATAAATATGTATGGTCTTTAAATTACCAAGTAATTTAGGAGAGGTGCCTTGATCTACTCATCATCAGGTGGATGATGGGTATGTGCATGACTTGTTCAAGTCCTGGAGGCCTCTGTGCAAAGGTTAACAGAATTGAGTCCTTTGCAATGCACACTTTGTGTTCAAAGGCAAGAGTTTAGACCATATAAAAATGTAAAATGGAACTGGAAAATAAGCTAGGCAGTGTGAACAAAGGAGGTTCATGCTTATGTCTGGATTGTTTTAAATTGGAGATGAACAATACAATAAATTATTTATGTGCTGATTTGTTCAGATCTAAAGCTAAAATGTTTTATGGGTTTTTCTCTAAAACCTTACCCTATGCTCACAATAGAATTGAGTATAAGAATTTTTGTAGAATTCTACTGGATTTGTTTAAGAGATCATGACATTCTTGAATATAGGAGATATGCAAGTGATAAAACAAATTTTGAAAGAGACAACTGGAAAAATGAAATAAAGCATTATTTTCATGAATGAAGTTATGGTCAGTTGAAATCCATGAGAGAGTTAATTCTCTCTGATTGAGGGAAAAAGAAAGAAAGAAAGAATGTAAAAGCATTCCAAGAGTTAATAAATCTTTCTGAAATAAGAGATGAGACTGGTCACTAGATTATAAAACTAATCTAGGAGAGAAGCCTTGATCTATTCATCATAAGGAGTATGATGGGTATGTGCATGACTTGTTTAAGTCCTATAGGCCTTTGTGCAGGGGTTAACAGAATTGAGTCCCTTGCAATGCACACATGGTATTCAATGGCAAAGAGATATGACCAAATTAAATTGATAAATCGAGATTTAAAGCTGAACTATGGAATTAAAATGAGTTAATTCCATGAGAGTATGTGTTCATGTATACTGTATTGAATAATTGTTGATTTGAGATTCGATTATCGTTTTTGATAATTGAATATTAGTTGATTTGAGATTCGATTATCGTTTTTGATAATTGAATATTTGTTGATTGAGATTCGATTATCGTTTTTGATAATTGAATATTTGTTGATTTGAGATTCGATTATTGTTTTTGATAATTGAATATTTGTTGATTTGAGATTCGATTATCGTTTTTGATAATTGAATATTTGTTGATTTGAGATTCGATTATCGTTTTTGATAATTGAATATTTGTTGATTTGAGATTCGATTATCGTTTTTGATAATTGAATATTTGTTGATTTGAGATCCGATTATCGTTTTTGATAATTGAATATTTGTTGATTTGAGATTCGATTATCGTTTTTGATAATTGAATATTTGTTGATTTGAGATTCGATTATCGTTTTTAATAATTGAATATTTGTTGATTTGAGATTCGATTATCGTTTTTGATAATTGAATATTTGTTGATTTGAGATTCGATTATCGTTTTTGATAATTGAATATTTGTTGATTTGAGATTCGATTATCGTTTTTGATAATTGAATATTTGTTGATTTGAGATTCGATTATCGTTTTTGATAATTGAATATTTGTTGATTTGAGATTTGATTATCGTTCTTGATAATCGAATATTTGTTGATTTGAGATTTAATTATCGTTTTTGATAATTGAATAATTGTTGATTTGGGATTTTTGATTATCGTTTTGATAATTAGGCAATTGCTAATTTTGCTGATTGTAAGATTTTCTAGTCTCTAATTGATTCTAGATTATGTTGATTATATTAAATTGTTGTTTTGTGATTTCTGTATTCTAATTATCTAATTGATAATTGAATATTGCTGACAATTGCATTTATCCAGTTTTGTTGTTTTCTGATTATCTATTTGATGATTAGATTTTGTGAGAATTTGTAAATTTCTTTTATGGAATTAAAAGTTTTCTTCGGTTTTGGTGTTCTCGATCTTTATTTTTCTAGCTTAACCAGTTTATGTTAGAAAAATAATTGTTATTGACAACCTTAATTATGAAAATTGCGGGGATGCAATTTCTATAAGGAGGGGAGTCTATAATGACCCGGGATTTCGTATTGATTTATAATCGTCATTAAACGATTAATCGATTGTTAATTGCTGTTGAGTATTTTAAATCAGCTGAAATTCTTTTGAAAATAGGTTAAGTGTAATTGAGCTTTGCAAATTTGAATCTCGGCCATCCATTTTGATGCTGTATTGTTTGAAGTATAACCGGTCCCTCTTTTCAATTGCATTCGTTCGAAAACCCTATAACCCGATCTTCCTCAACCATGCCAATTGGAAACCCTAAAACGAAAGAAAAATTAAAAATGGCGGCTCGATCTTCTTCCTGCTCATCTTCAAAGCTAGGGCTCGTGAGAATCGATGATGACTTCACTTCCCTCACGGCTACTCAATCTAGCTCTCGTTCGTCTCTTCGAGTTGCTCCCACAGCCGATTCTAATTGGTCAAGTTCGAAAAAGGTGAGTGATTATTGTCACTCACATTCTAATTCAAATTTCAGTATAGTGCTTCGATTGTTTGATTTTGTCTTGCCAATGACAATTTGGGTTTTGTTTTATTTCGATTTGAAAATAGCCAGTTCGATTTGTTGTTGGAGATCTCTGGATTTGTTTGATTCCTTGATACTTGCGGCATTGTTCGTGATTTTAAACTGCATATTATTTTGGCTATATTGTTTCGTGTTGTTTGTCTTAAGGGAAATTGCTGTTCGTTTTTGGGTCTGACAATTTTGAGTATTATACTCACATCTAATTCTATTGCTCTGGTTCGTGGCTTGGGTTTTCACTTGATTTAGTCGATGATTATTTGTTTATTTAGGATTTGAATCCCTTGCTTTGAGTTCGTATATATTTGTGAAATGGGCAATTTATTTATCTCGACTGTACGATAAGTATTGAAGCTTGGGTTTCGATTTCTGACTTAGTTGATTCTTTGATTGTCTCGGCTCTGTCTTTAATCTGTTTATTCGATATTGAACTAAATTTGTGAAATTCTGATGACTTTGGTTTTATGTTTTCTTTGGGTATGGTCACTGAATCATGGGTGTGATAGTCGCATTTCAGTTGCGTCAGTCGCCTTCGTGTTCATGTATATTTGTTGTTCATATCACCATTGCATTCATGGGTACATTAGCCACTGATTTGTGTTCACTGACTTGAGTTCAAGCCTCGTTCATGTCAAAGTTTACACTGATGCACCATTTACATTCCAGTGTGCCTTAGTATATGACTTATATACTTGTCCCTTTCTCCTACAGTCTGGTTCCCTGGGGCATTATTGCGTGTTTTAGATTGTTGCACTTGCAGTCGGGATTAGCGTGTCTTTTGATTCAACTTGAATCTATACAGTCATGTTGTATTTACCTTGAGTTCCATGTTGACTTCACCTTGAACCCTTTGCGTAGTTGCTATCTTCTTGTACAAGTCTTCACTGTGTAGTTGACTCATTCATGTGTAGGTGTAGCTTAGTTGCATATATACTTCACTCTTATAGTCTTTGGGTTGACTCTGTTTTACTGTAGCTAATCTTCACATGTACGCTGCTTGACTTAGTGTTCGAGTTCCTTCATGTGGTCAGTGTGCTGGTATCATCACGGTTGAGTGTTAAGCATTGATCTTTGTTGTTGGGTATCACTGATCACACATGTCCCTGCTTGAATCTTTGAATTTGGCTAGATGGTATTGACCAGTTAAGTTTGAGTTGTATAACTCGAACTTGATCTTGAGTTGGTGCCAATTGCTCCTGATTATGTTTTGATGTTGATTTCCATCACTGTTTCCATTGACTTTACTGAGATGATGATTTCATTTTGACTTCGGTTATACCCTGTTACTTTCATATGTTCAACTTCGGTCAATTATTGTTTTCGTGAATTTCCTGTTGGCTTCACTGTGATTTGAGGCTTTGGATTTTCTGGCCCCTGTGAGCTTTGTCTCTGGCCATCTATTCTTTGTTGCACTTGTAGTTGCATTCCATTCCATGTTAGTATTCCTTACTGTCACGGCCCATTTGGGGCTGTTGCACGGTGAGTTGGCATTTACTGATGTTGTTTCAGTACTTCATTTGTTAGTACATATCATCTTATCTTGGTTAGTTGTAATCATAGTGGCATGCATCTGGTTGCATCTTGAAATTGCATTCCATTCAGTTGCACTGAGCTCTGTGTAGTTACCATTGTTTCAAGTATGTGGTCTTCATATATGTGTCCTTTGCATTTGGGTACATGTATACCATGTATTTGAGTCTGATTCTTGTTGCACTTCACCTGCTATGTCTTTGTTCATGTTGGTTTAGTGTACTTGAATGTCTACTGTCTCATTTCTAGTTTGCATTGCCTTTGTGGTCTTCACTTTTGTGTGGTCTGCACATTCTGCATATGCTTCTGATAGCATTGGTACAGTTATTATGCATCTTCAATTGACTCAAGATCGACCTGTAGCTTGCATTATCACTTGCACTTCATTGCTCCTTGATTGATAAACCAGTGGTCTGCATTAGCTTGTGCATTTTTGAATTGGTGCACTTGTAACTAGTCGCACTCGAACCTCTTTAGTCACTGGGTGTACTGAGCCTTGGACAGTTTCATTTGCATGCTGATGACCTTTGAATTGTACAGTTTCCCTTGTAGTTTGCATTGAATCTGGCATCATTCCTTGGGACAGTTTGAATATTGTCCCACTTCGATTTTAGTTCTGGTTTCGAGCTTGTGGACTTTGTCTTGTGATCTATTTTGTTGGTTTTTGATTATTTCATGTTGATTGATGAAATCACACTTAAGTTGAACCCGATTTTGGGGTTTGACCTTGTGATCACTTGTGTCTTTCACTGAGCTTTTGTGTATCTCATGCGATAGTGGCGAGGCAGTACACGCGTGCGTGTACTGCAGCCCTATCAGATTTGACGGTTTTAAATTGACATTTCAATTGTTTAAATTGCTTTGGATTGCTGATTTGTTATTTAACACTGTTTAGTGTTATATCTGCTGTTATCTGATTCTTTTATCGAGGAGTCGGATATACAAGATTTCTGTAATTGTCGTCTATTTGACTATCTGATTATTATTGCTTTTGTGCATTAATAACTGAGTTTGAATTAGACTGACCCGTGTATTATTTTCTTTGGAATTTAATACTCGGGTCAGACCCGAGTTATTTCAGGTTGTAGATTTCCTGCTTTGAGTTGCTGTTTGAGCTATGAAGACTTTTCACATCTTTTGGAGTAATCGTGTCATAGTATAGGTTGATATGTATTCATGTATATTAGTTGATAATGTACGTGTATATATAACTTCCAGAGTCGACAATTGTAGTTGTATCATATGTATTGTGTCAACTGTATTGTAACTGACATCAGTTATATATATGAGACTTTTGTTTTTATCTGTGTTCCGCATTCTTTGTGTATCTGTGTTGTTTTTATATATATTGTCCTAAACCATTATGAACCATCGTAGCTCGTTTTATACTGGAATTGGGTATGTCGATGGGAGTGAATAAATAAGAGATGAAAAAATTTAAAATATATACCACTCCTATCGAGGTAACCAATACTAGTGTAAGGCCAACTACGGATGGCCGCTCCTATCCAGCCTTATTCTTCATAATAACAGATAGTATTTCTTTTAATACTCTTTGTTATTGTGAGTATAGAGGTGGGGCGTCACATGAATTCAGTTTTATTTAAATTTAAAAATATTAATTTAATCCTCTTAAATCAAAATCAAGTTATCAAGTTATAAAATTATATCTTTAAAATCTCAAAATCAGTAAGTTCCAAATCAATCCTTATTTAAATTCAATTATTACCCAATTTAAATTTCTAGTCAACTTTAATTTATCTTTCAACCTCTATTATTAAAGTTATTACAAAATCTATTTTTAAAATATTAATATAAATTTAAATAAATACTTAAACATATTATATATATATTAATTAAATTAAATTTTTATTAAATTAAATTAAATTAAATTAAACCTTATTATTAAATCTTATTTTATATATTTAAAATTAATAATAAAATATAAGTAAAATCTTAAAATTTACCTTTCTAAAACATAACTTATACTTTAAAATTTCCAAAACATATAAATTTAAAAAATCTAAATTTACACACATATTAGAATAAAATCTTTATATTATATTTAAAAAAATCAATATCTATTAAAACCAATATATTTCCTTTCAAAACTTTGGAAATAATTTTTCAAAAATAGACCAACGGTGTCCGTATATAATTTTCTATCTTATGGTCAAGTGATACAGATATTTATCATTTCAATCCATAATAATTTAATATTTACGGGTATATATCATTTCAACCCGCAATCTCAAAATTTCAAAATCAATAAAATCGCTTGGATTTATCATTTCAACCCATAACGATTTTCCCTAATCTATAATATCGTTCGGGTATGTATCATTTCAACCTATAGGGATTTCCTAAACTAACAAGGAACTTGCAGCGTGAGAATATAAATAGCATAAAATGACATCATATTAATAACAAGCATATCTGATCATAATTAGCAATTTATATAATATATATAACAGGTTATGGTATCATATGTCAATTAACACAGGTTAACAAATTTAAAATAATAACATATCATATTCAACAATTTAATTACTAACAAATTTAAATTTTAACACACATTTCAATCGTCATTTCATATGAATTAAATTTAATAAATATAAGAATGTTATTCATGAGTGATTGCTCACCTTTCGAGGCTAGAGAAAACAACGAGAATGAGATGCAGACAGACATGGATAAGCACACGGACATGCACACAGATACAGTCACGAACAAGTTAGAAGCTGCTACGACAGATTCGACAGCGACAACACAAAGCGAGCTAACAGAAATCGATGAAACAAATCAATAGCTAGAGATTTGATGGAACAAAATATATATATGAAATATATACATATATATACCTTGTTTTTTTATAAAGAAGAGAAGGCTTTGAGTGTTTGGACCAGGGCTAGGAAATGGGCAGGCAGACTGTGGTGTGGGTTCGGAGGCGCTGGTGGATGAAGGTTGCTCGTTGTGGCTAGGGGTGATGGGTCGGATGGTGCTGCTAGGGAGGCGGCAAGGGAGGAATAAGCTGGGAAGAGAGAATGGGTTCGGGTCAGGGAGTGGCTGCATGTGAGAGAGGCGAGACGGGGCTACAGCCAGGGGATGGAGATCTGGTGAGGCTGAGAAGGTGGGTGGCAGTGGGCGTGGTGGTTCAAGGAGGCGGATGGTCAGTGCGTTGTGGTGTGCTTGGGTTCAGATGGACATAGGGTTTGAGGGAAGCACTGCGTTGGAGTTGCTGATGGGTTGGCTTGATGGAAGGTTGTGTTTGGCAAGAGAGGATGGCGGAGGAAGTTGGCGGACGTGGGCTGTGTGATCGGCTATGGGAGTTGACTAAGTACTAGACGTGCATGAAGATGGGACGATGGAGCAAAGGTGAATACGAGCAGGCAACAGTGGGGTGATGGGCTGCTCTGTTTGGTGGCTGCTGCTATGGGGCTGACGTGGCAGGTAGAGGGTGTACAAGGTCTGGTGGGGAAAAATGGCGGCAAGGACGAGATCGAATGGAGGGTTTACGGCAATGAAGGAAACAATCAAAATTCTCAGGCAACGAGAAGAACGAAGCAAGTAGATCCAAATAAGAAAGCAACTAAATTATATATAAGCCTTATATTTTTGTTTTATTTTTATGAATGGCACAACGAAGAAGTAAGTACGGAGAAATGAAGTGGAACTGAACCAACCAATATTGAAATAGCAGGAATAGAAAAAGCCAGCTGTTGAATTCAGGTAATTATAAAGCAATTGGCCATTTATTTTCAGCCGATGGACAAATGGAAAGACACATGGAAACAAAAAATCTCCAATGCGGAACCGATACGGCTAATTGTTTCGTAGATTTCGCTGCGTACCGGACGCCGAAATGCACAAATGAATATACTGCGGAGATCGACACGATGAGATGAATAGAATGGTACACAAATATGAGTGACACGACCCTCCTACCAGAACTCAATATTTCACTGCCAAAACTGCTGCTAAAACGCCCGAAAATAAGATAAACGGAGCTAGAGCAACCCAAATTTGGCTAAACAAAATACGATGTCTCACTTAGAAAATTATTTACATTTTTTTATTATATAAAAATATTGAGATTTCAAAATATTTTATTTTCATCTAATTTAACTGATATTTATATTTAAAATTGTAGTTTCACAACTAAACAAACTTATAAAATTTCAGATGAAAATCTAACATTTGCTATGTTTAATCAGACACATACCAAATATCAAATTTTCATTGCTAAAATTTAATTGTTTATTTTCAAGAAATTTTTTAGTTAATTACGTTATGAAAATCGTTAAAATTTCCGGGTCGTTATATGAAACAACATCTTGTCATTCCCGATAGTTCATTTATTGACTATCAACTTTGACTCTGCTTTCTTCTTTTTATTTCGTCACTCTATGACGATGTGTTTCTCATTTAAGCTTTGTTATCCTTTGTTGGAAATGACTAAACCCAAAGAGCGAGTGGGAGCCAAGCTATGTGGGGTTGCTTCCATTAGGGTATTTTCACATCCACTCTAGATTGGATTCGGTGTTGCGCATTGAGATGTGAAATACTCGGATACTCGGTAACAGTTGGCGGGGTTCGGCTTAGAGGCTTCCGAGTGCCATCAGAGTTCTCAAGTATATTTCTAGAGGTATACTTTCGGTAAGGGGGCTCACCCTCCTAGTCAATGTTGGAAAATCTTCTTTTTCTCTTGTTGTTAATTCAAATCTTTGAATTGTTTCCTAAATTGCATAGAGAACTTCCTTGTTATATTCTCTATGTTCCATTATTTGTGACCATCTTTCAAGTCTGGAATTTGATATTATTTATGGTCATTCATTCAGTACGGGATTTGTTTTCACTAGTAACCACATCTTTATTTGGATGGTTTCTGATGTTTATTTCCATTCTTGCTTGATTGGATTGTTATTTTGATTTGTTTTCCATCTCTTCATTTATGATGTTATTCTTGTGATGTAAAAACCCATTCCGCCTTAACGGCATGGTCTCACAGAATTTTTAAATATTTATCATATTACTTGAGTATTCTCACGCTGGTTTTTCAGACTGACCCGGGTGTTATTTTATTATAATGCTCGGGTCAGATCGAGTTTTCCCCAGGGTTGCTTTGGTGATATGGAGTTATTGCAGAAGAGCTGGATGTTTACCTATCATAGTGTTTTATTTCCGCTGTATTATATTGTATACCTATCAGCCATTGTAAGGTCATAATTTTATAACTGGCCAGCTGATAAGGTTTGTTTTTAACTCTGATGTACTCTGTATTTTGGAGTGACAGTTTTATTGTCTTTGTTATATTATATGTTGTCGATTCCACTGTGAGATTCTGTTTCTCTCTGTTCTCTATTCTTTTCTTTTTATTCACTCTAACAATCTACCCATTTGTCGATTGGATGTGCGACATTAGAACATAGTGGTAGTGTTCGATGTCGACTTGCGATGGTAAAAAAGGCGGGTCATTACAAGTGGTATCAAAGCTGAAGGTTAAGCGAGAACCTTGGCTTTGGTAGGGTATGACTCACTAGAGATAGGGTTAGTGATATTCTAGAGTGAGTGATTCATTTAGAGGTAGGGTAAGTGACACCCTAGAATGAGTCTGAGAGTATTATATATATACGAGAGTGTATTTTTTATTGTTATAAAAACATATTGTGTTAATTGGTCCACTGAGTTGTTTATGAATTCAGGTCCAGAATGTGGAACACCACAATGTCGGAGGGATTTCTAAACACTTGAACAAGACAAATGGACATAATATTGATTTTGAAAATAGGTAAATGAAATATTTTACCTCTATTATATATATATATATAAAGAAATAATTTTCAAAAATTATATATAGTTGTAGAGTGTGTTTGTTTATTTCAAAGTGATAATATTTATTTATTATCACCATTGTTTAGTCAGTCATGCTCGATTTATTTAGAAGCATTGATTGTACTTTATTGATTGTTGATTAATTGTGATTAGCTTATTTATAAGCATTTGTTGTTTGAATGTACAAAAGAACCCCTTGTGAATTAATTTTCACAATTTGACTATAAGGTGTTTGGTTATAGTGTAAAGTTAAAAGTTAACTTTTGATAAAAAGTTGTTCAAAAATAATCTAAATGGTAAGATAAGACATTTAGAAAATAAATATTTGAATTTTTTTATATTATAATATAGGGTAATTATTATAATATGAAATGATTTATATAAAGGAAATTTTATATAAATTTAGTTTATAAAATGGGTTTTAAAAACGATTTTTGAATTTAAAACCCGGGATTATTGAAAATAATTTCAAAAGGGTTTTGAGAAATGAAATAGTAGTATTTTTGGAAGTATTTAAAAAGTAAAAATATTTTGGGAAGTGAAATTTTAAATGGAACGCGTTTTCTTTAGGATAACTCGAAGGAAAACATCTCGATTAGTTTTGTGGTGTTCCGAAAAATCTTCTAAGTAACGGTCAGATGTTTTCTTAAGCGAAGGTTGTGGAGTACTTAGTAAATTATTCTTTTTATCATTGTGCGATCGAAATGAGTTCAAATCTGAATGAACTTAAAGTGAGTTTTAATAAATAAATCATTTGAAGTTATTCATATAAAAAATATATGTGGTATGCTTTCAAAAAAATGAGTTTTTGAAATTAAAACCAGGTATTTAATTTTTAAGTTTCCTTATAGGAAATTATTTAAAATAAAAAGATGTTATGATAAATAATTTGATAAATGAAAATTTTAAAACTCTCGGATGTAAAAGAAATAATTTAACTCAAGTTTTAAATGAGGAAGGTTTTAATTAGCATTGTTTTAATTAAAAACAATAGTTTTGGTTGTGATATAAGTTATGTAAACTATTTGGTGATATTGGGCCAACCCGTAAGTATCTTCCCTTAACACACTCTGTGGTAAAGTAATCGAAGGGTTGACTCAGTTTTGAAAACCCATATTGTGGTTGGCCTTCTAGTTAAATTTTTAGAAAAATAAAATAAATTAATAACAAATAAATAAAATAAAATTGGTGTTTTGTATATACTCTTAGGATCTGAAGGGTATTATACAAGTAAGTAAAACAGAGTAAGCTTTTATTTGTGGTTTTATAAAGAATCGTCTTAGTAAAATATTTATAAACTTAGGTGAAAATTTGTGAAGTAATTCATAAAATAATTTTAGTGTTGAATGAAATACTAAAAGGAGATTATGAGTGATTTAGAAAGAGATTGGTATAATTAAGAAACCAATTGAACTAAGTACGTAAATTATACCTAGATTAATTTATTCGCACGGGTTCTGATCTAGGATTCTAATACATAACTTCGGGTGATCCTCACTAGTCCGAAAAAGGGGTTCTCACTTGATTCTTGTCAGCGAACAGTTGATTCGGATTCTTGATATGATACTGAAGTTTTCTATCATAGTTTATAGCTATGCAAGTAGAACATATGTTTCTAATCGAGGAACCTGATCGGAGTCCGCTCTAAGGGAGGTGGAGTGAGCGATACTAGTGCGAAAAGTAGAAGTCTATATATCCGAACAAGTGATCAGACCAAATATAGCATACAAATGATTTATGTATACCATATGGACTTAAGTATAATTGTATACTTAGTATGCAACTTAAGGAAAATTGTGAACTTAAGCAAAATTCTAAATTAGGTTGTCAGTCATTTAATATTTTAAAATATTGTTAAGTGTTAGAGTTTTCACTATCGAATTTGATTTGTAGGTAGAGTTAGCTTATTCCTTTATGGAATTTAATTAGATTCGATTGGTTGGTCATATATACCGTTGTTTATAAAGTTTAAATTTATAAATAGAGGTTTTTGAATTGTTGTTTATTTGGACTTAAGTCCCGGTGGTTTGGAAATGTTTTAAAAGAATTTTTGGAATGGTCGTAGAAAGAAATAATAACAGTATGATTTGAAGTATTTGAGAAATATTATCATTTCAATAAAAATTTGGAATTTTTTCCAGTAAATATTTGCAAAGTGTTTTACAAATATTTTTATCTATTGTGATGAATGACTAAAATCAAAGTGCGATTGGGAGTTTCCCCATTTTGAGACTCCCCAGGTGTATTTACTCTACTGTTTAGGAGGTACCGGAATACCACTGGAAGCTCCATTGCTTTTGTTTAGAGTTGTACCATAATCGGAAGGGGGGCACACCCTCATAGTCATGTTTGATCTAGTTTTGATATGTTTCTTCTCGTGGAATTTTTAAAACATATTTTTGAATATAAAACCCGGGGATTTGGTTCTAAATTTATGGCTTCAAATATTGGATGCATATGATTGTTACATTGTTTATGTTATTTGAGTTATGATAGAGACAGCTAGTATATTTCTCTTTTATCAGTATGACTCTTTTAGATTATGTAAGTAGATGGAAGCAAGAGACTTCCATTGGACTTCTTGCGTACCTGCATTTGCATCAAGACAATAAACCGCTCGCTAAAATATAAATCAAACGCAAAAAGGTACGTAGTGGATTTAGAAATTTGAGATGGTTGATGATTTTATACCCCAGATATGGGAGACCGCTTGGATTTTTTTTGATTGGATTGAGGCCCACAGTGGCAATTTGTAGTTTTTCTGATCGAGCCGCATAAAGGAGACGCTGGCGAAATTTTCAAAAAATTTAAGAGTTAGAATTTTTTTTAAGAATTTTGGAATACTTTTGACAACTATAATTTGATTTTTGAGTTATAACTTGAAATGAATGGATGGAAGGGAATTAGTTGGTATAGATGGGTGAATTTAAAAGACTTGGAAATTTTAGAATCTATTCTAGCTAATTGGTTTTGAAAATAAGTTTAATAACTCATTTTAATTAATAGTTTTAAAAATTAATTGTATGGAAACAATTTCTTCCTTAGGAATTTCGGGGACGAAGTTCATTTATGGGGGGAGGGGATGTAACAACCCAAAATTTTGGTTATTTGAATTTAAATCTTTGATTTATTTTAAATATTTAATAATTGGATTTTGGAATTTAACACCTTGAAATTCAAATATAGTGATTGTTTAAATATTTGAATGGTGAACTAAATATGAATTAAATAGATTTAATAGTTTTTTTTAACTCCTTTTAATTAATAAATAATATTGGTAAGCTCCTTTGTAAATTTATTACAATAACAAATGGTTCGAATAAATAAAAAGAAATCAAATTGAAATAAAACGACTTAATTTTTGGTAACGTATTTTTAATTTAATTTATATTATTTTTCCAAAAATTTTAATTTGGAAAGTAATTAAATTGTTGTTTGATGATATTTTGGCAAACGATGGTAGTTTTGAGATTTCATAGAATGTAATAACCAGTGTGTTTTAATTATGGTTTTGAAATCGTGTCGCATTTCTAAGCACGACCTTATTTCTGTGTAGTTCGTGGTTCGTATTTGAATGAAATTCTGTGCGGCAAAATGCCGACAATCACAAATCTTTGAAAATCTTAGCACATTCATTTTGACTGTCCTTACTTAGACATCTTGGTGGATTAAAACATTTTGGTGGCTCAAGAAATTGATTTTGACATGGAAAAAGGAAACATAATCATTTCGTTTTTTTATAGTATAAAATCAAATAAATTAACTTATACTTTTTTCCTCTCATTCCCTCCTACTTTCTCTCTTCTTCTCTTTATTTATCAATGTCCAGTAAAAGGAATGAACATCCAACACTTCAAAAAAAATTAATATCTCAAGTTACAACCCATGGAAAAATATAAAGTTCACTTCTTTGGGATCATATCGACAAGATCTTCCATCCCATGTCCATTTTACAGTGCTCGGTGTTGATTTAGCTGGGCTCGATTTTGTGAACACGAACTAGGGTTTGGTCTCGGAGTCAATTTGAGCGAAGAGGGATCTTGGAATCGATTGCATTGGGATTGTGGTAGCGAGGCGCAACTGTGGCCATGACTTGGTGAGGTAAGGTGGCGTTTTGGCGATCGCGACATGGGCATACATGGCATAGGTCGCGATTTGTTAGTGGACGTTGAGCTTCAGTCTAGGGGATGAATGTGGAGAGGGGGTTGAGGGGGAGTCATTGGTGAGGTCATCTTGGGGTTTCGTCGAGAGTATAGTGAGAAGTCGCGTGCGTGTATGAGGTAGTGTGCACGGTCAAGAGCAATATCAGGCGATTGTAATTTGGAAAAGGGGAAGGAGATGCTACAGTGCTTTCTGGGTATGGGTGGATGATGCGGGCCTGGGCCTGTTTATAATGGTGAGGAAAATTCTAATTTAATTGATTTAAATATTATAAACAAAGAGCTAGTTTTAAAACATCATATCTCGGCCATTTTAAATTCGATTGAGACATGGATTTTTGCATTGTATTCGTATTGATGAATGCAACGTTTTGGTATAAATTGTTGATAGCTTTAGTACAGTATAATTTAATGACAAGTTATTATTACCCTAATATCATTACGTTAATTTAGTCATTTCGCAGTTTAATTAATTATACTACTTAGGTATTATATATTTGGCCAAATAAAATCCGTCATGTTAAAGTAAAATTGAATAGGGTAATTGGACACCTGGTTAGCGGAATAAAACACCGTTCCGCTAATTAAATTTAATTAACACCATTTTAGCAGAATAAATCACCGTTCTACTATAATTAACAAAAATTTGGTGAGTTTACTAACCCTTAAATTTGCTATATAATATCTGTGATGCTATAAATTGATTGTTGAATGTTTGGTTGATAGTTTAGATATAGTTGTGGTCATTTTATTGTTTGTTTGGTTGAAAATCCCGTTAGGAAAATGGACGACATATTAACTTAATTGTTGTGAACCCATATGATTATATGTATTATCCGTAACCATTGTTTTGCAAGGAATATTTATAGAGAGACCCTAAGGGGTTTCTCGCCAATAATTTGTTAATTATTCCCTATGCTTCTTATATTGATGTTTAATTTTAATTAATCGTGATATTCTATTTAAATTGTTTAAATGTCATCATAGCAATTTTCGCTATATCGTCAATTGTTGAATATCATCTCCTAAACCCTTCGTGTGTATTTTCTTGAGCTTGGATTGTCACAAAATAGATATTTAAATTCATCAATCATGTTTATTAATGATATTTATATTAATTAATTATTTAAATTAATGATTAGTTGAATTTAATAAATCGTTTTAATTAAAGATGTTTAAATTTAATTAATCGGTTGATTAATGATGTTTAAATGAATTAATCATTTTAATTAATGATGTTCAAAATTAATCAATCATTTTAAATAATGATGTTTGAGTTTAATTAATTATTTTAATTAAAGATGTTTCAAATTTAGTTAAGCATTTTAATTAACGATGTTTGAATCTAATTTCTCATTTTAATTAATGATATTAGAATTCAGTTAATATTTTTAATTAATGGTGTTTTAAAAGTTAATTAATTGATTTAATAAAAGAGTTTAAAGTAAGTTAATTGATTTAATAAAAGTATTTTAAAGTTAATTAAATGATTTAGTGTCTTAAAGTAAATTATCTGATGTAATAAAGGTTTTAAAGTTAATTTACTGAATTAATAAAAGTCTTTTAGAGAATTTACTGTTTAAACAAAGAAAATTGATTGATTTATTAAAAGAGAGTACGAATTAAATTTATTATCTTTCGGGATAACTAATATTGTTCTTAAAATTTTAAAAGATTAGAAATGTGATTCATTATCCTTCGGGATAAATAGTGTTGGTTTAAATTTACAAATGGGATTTAAAATTTGATTTATTTTCTTTGGAAAATTAATTTGTTTTTTTAAAGATTATAAAAGGTTATATAAAGTGTCCTCCAGGATGGTTAACCTTTGATTTAAAAATTATAAAAGAAGTTTAAATTGATTTATTATCTTTTGGGGATAATAAATATTTTTAAATTTTTTATAAATGATTAAGTTATAAACCAGAAAACTTTTTATAAAGAATTGTTTCAAATAAAGCTAAGTGTAAATGGTTTGGGTTTATAATAAACAATGTTTTGACATTCGTTTTGACCCTGGTTTTAATACACTTAGAAAATATAATTTGACCTTTTAAAAGGAATATTTTAAAGAAGAATGTTTTTAAAGTGTCTTCAAAAGTGTTGTGATATGAAAATCAAGCGCAAGTGAAATAACCATCTTATCATTCCCGATAGTTGATTTATCGACTATCGACTTTGACTTTGCTTTCTTCTTTTTATTTCGTCACTCTAGGACGATGTGTTGCTCATCTGAGCTTTGTTATCCTTTGTTGGAAATGACTAAACCCTAAGAGCGAGTGGGGGCCAAGCTATGTGGAGTTGCTCTCATAAAGGTATTTTCACATCCACTCTAGAATGGATTCGGTGTTGCGCATTGAAATGTGAAATACTCGGATACTCGGTAACAGTTGGCGGGGTCCGGCTTGGATGTTTCCGAGAGCCATCAGAGTTCTCAAGTATATTTCTAGAGGTATACTTTCAGTAAAAGGGGCACACCCTCTTAGTCATTGTTAGAAAATCTTCTTTTTCCCTTGTTGTTAATTCAAAATTTTGAATTGTTTTCTAAATTGCATAGAGAACTTCCTTGTTCTATTCTCTATGTTCCATTATTTGTGACCATTCTTTCAAGTCTGGAATTTGATATTTTTTATGCCCATTCATTCAGTATGGGATTTGTTTTTACTAGTACCCACATCTTTATTTGGATGGTTTCTGATGTTTATTTCCATTCTTGCTTGATTAGATTGTTGTTTTGATTTGTTTTCCATCTCTTCATTTATGATGTTATTCTTGTGTGGTAAAAACCTGTTCCGCGTTAGCGGCATGGTCTCATAGAATTTTTAAATGTTCATCATATTACTTGAGTTTTCTCACGCTGGTTTTCCAGCCTGACCCGGGTGTTATTTTATTATAATGCTCGGGTCAGACCGAGTTTTTCTCAAGGTGGCTTTGGTGATATGGAGTTATTGCAGAAGAGCTGGATGTTTACCTATCGTAGTGTTTTATTTCCGCTGTATTATGTTGTATACTTATCAGCAACTGTAAAGTCATGATTTTATATTTGGCCAACTGATAAAGTTTTTTTTAACTCTGATGTACTCTGTATTTTGGAGTGAAAGTTTTATTTTCTTTTTTATATTATATGCTGTCGATTCCGCTGTGACATTCTGTTTCTCTCTGTTCTTTGTTCTTTTCTTTTATTTACTTTAACAATCTGCACTTTTGTCGATTGGATGTGCGACATTGGAACACAGTGGTAGTGTTCGGTGTCGACTTGCGATGGTCAAAAAGGTGGGTAGTTACACCCCCACTGCCGCACTCCTCCAACCACCGCCGCATTTCTCCATTCGATGGCCCTGACCACGATGAACCCCTCAACACTAGCCGCAACTTCTATCGACGCTCCATGGCCAAGATCTGGCCGCTTGAAGTCATCGCCGTCGAATCTAAATTGCCGCCACCTAGCTCCACCGCGCTCAATCTGACCGTTCATCTACCTTATCTTCCTAAGCTACCATTTTTCCTAGTTGACACCCAAGCCTGGATCGGGCTCTAGTTACGCCGGCGAATGTGGACCATTGGATGTGGGGTATAAAATTTGACGTCTAGGGTTTTCTCTTGTTTTGGGAAAATGAAGATGGGTAGGGGTCCTATATATAGGATTTCCAACTGACCCTATTCACGCTCCTATACACATGAACTCCAATCGAGATATGCTTACTGACGTTCCAAGCTAATTAGCCTAATCTAAACTCAATGGAACTATTTTCGAGATCTAATTCCATCATATTCAGAAGTTACCTTTTAAAATCAAATTATATTACTATAGTTCTCTAAAATAAATCATTATGCGTTTCGATCTTGCTCGATCACATGATACGTCCGATCATCACGAAACTCGCGACGTTCAACAATTCATTATTGCGTATCCAATAGCACTAGTTTCATAAAAATCTAAGACAGTGCCCCCGGAATGCTAATTTTACACATTTAAATATCATTTTATAATTCTCAATCACATCATCAACATTTGTCCAATCTATTTATTTTTGTAATTAAATTTACAAATTGTATTCACTGATATTATTTATTAATTAAAAGGAGTTAAATAAAATTAGTAAATCCATTTAATTAATATTTAATTCACAATCCAAATACTTAAATGTTCATTGTATTTGAATATAAGTTATTAAATCCCAAAATCTAATTATTTAAATATTTAAATTTAATTAAATATTAAAAATCAATATGATTAAATTTCTGGGATGTTACAGATATAGTAACAAATTACATAATTGTCTTTGGGGCATAATCCTTACTCTCTCAATCTACCACTTCCACTTACGGTCAATTGTGAAATCTTATTCCCATCATTTCGATGAGAAAAATGTCATTTTGATTAGTTTTCTAAAAATTGACCTAGTTAGTCCCTTCGTGAACATGTTTGCTATACTGTTTTAATTATCCACTCTGTTAAACACCTCTCTTTGATGCTGATAAACCATCTTTATCATGTGGAACATGCTGATAAACTGCATCACAACATTATTATAAGATAAAAATGTCATATGATTCTCAATATTTGGAATCACCCCAAGCTCAGTTATAAATTTGTGCATTTATATACACATTTCTTTTATTTTTGCGCTCAGTCAAGGCGATGCACATATCCTATTGGTAGAATTAGTCATAACCTCTTGTTTGGAACATTTCCAACTTAAAGCTACTTAATTAGGTTTGAACATGACTTTAGGATTGACGTATTATGCTCGATATCACTATGAAGTTTGAGTTCAAATACTCTTTCATAAGGAGTTCTTTGTTTCCATAGACAATTTTCTAGTATTTCATAAATACTCGAGAACACTCTTAACTATCATTTAGTGATCTTATTTTGACTTTGATATTAGCTCAATGTACCAAGAACATAAGCGAAATGTGATATAGTAGAAAACAAAGCGTATATGATAATTCCTGTTATCAATGCATAAGGAAGTCATCTCATATGCTCCACAATAAACATTTTAATATGGTGTCTATTTATATCGTTTGGAACAATCCCGACATTCTTTTACACTAACTATAAAATATGTTATTTTCAAATCTAATATCGAGGGTTAAACAAGCAAACTAAAACCGCCTTTAACATAGGTACATTGATTAACAATTGGCAGTATCTTGTTTACTTATAATTTAAAAATATCTTAGTATCTTTTAATATTCTTTCTTATAGACATACACTTCCTTTACATTTTGAATGAAAATCAAACTATTAGATTTTTGTTTCAAAATACTTGCTCAATTCCGATCCTTTTTGGGCGACACTTTCGTATCAGTTCTTGGATCCCATTCAAAATCCACAAACCCAGTGTCGCTTTCTCTGATTTTGAGATACTTTGGTCGTTATGTGAAAGCAGCTTATTATAATCATTATTTAGAATTCTGTTTCAACACATATGTACAAAAACTAAAAATCATATTGGCGATAATTTTGCTAGTAAAATCCGAGTTAACTTATGTATATTAAATGATGAATCTGTTACGTTAATTTTAACAATTGAAATTTATGATATTATTCTTATCATATTCCAACTGCATTGGTCTTTTTCTCGAAGACAACGACTGATGGATCGTATTCCTTCTAGTACAACTATCAAAACCATTTTTCAATACTGTACTTGAAATCCATTCAAGATTTGCACATTGTGCGATATGGAAGAGTTAATGCTCTTAGCGGCGATTGGCAAAATCAGTAAATTCTTTTCAAGACATTGGCATAAAACTTATGGTTTCTTTTAATATGAAAGTGTTTTACAGAAGATTCTAATGATTTATTTCTATTTTGGCTTGGTTAAATCTTTTCATCCTTCATAATCATATTATCTTGGTATCGTATTCAAATCCATTTTACTATCAATAGTTTGTAAAAGAAATCCATTCGTCACGAAGTAGGCATTTCTTAAAAAGCCAATTGTTTCTCAGTATGACAGAATATGCATTTAGAAATATTTTATGAACTGCTTTTATGTATAAAAAAGATTTAATTTTGAGTTTACAGAACCTATATTCGTAATATAATTTAGTTAACAAATGTGGGATGTTCCTAAGCTCCATTTGGATGGTTCAAACAAGACCCCACACGAGCAAATATTACATCCAGCCTCTTAACTCGCACAACCTATCAAATCCTTGACTCAGGATATATAGGGTTTCTAATCAAAACTTATCTTGTATGATCTCGTGAATTATGGTTTAGATGAAATTAAATTTAACCTATGTACTTACTCTTAAATACATGTCCTTATAGAAAGAATTCATCTTAACTTCACTCATCATCAATCGTACTTTGTCCAAAAATGTTCGATTACTCCTTGTCGATACACTATTATTTATCATAGGGAGGAGCAACTTCTGAACTTGAATCTTATTCATTTTAGATACTTTTGAAATCCATTTCCAATACTCACTTACTCGATCAAATTAAATTATTTTATTTCCCTTACACGCTATGTTTTCTACTTCCATTTATATTCAATGAACCTATCATAAATAAACTACTTGTATATAAAATACACACGTACAATTCTATGGTAATTCGCCTATGAATTTAACAAAGTAATTGGATCTGATTTTATTTCATCAAACTTTGAGCTGCATACATTTATATTTATCGGTTCGAAGAGTTCACAATTTTGTTGCTCCTATTGAATAAGTGTTTTTTCCTTAGTCGTTTGAGATACAATTCTCTAGTACCATATGATTCGTAATCATATGATTATTGTATTATTTCTCAAGGATGTGGCTTACTCCATAATTCCAAAATAATTGTAAATTTATTATGATAAATTTATTTTATAACGAATATCCATAATAATCATAACAAAATAAAACTATATATGTTTTCAATCAATACTAAAACAATTATTATTTTATAAATAATATTTGGTATATTTACGAAAATAATTTTTCATATCTTGATGCATCCTCTGATAAGTGTCATATAGCATCCTTCCTTTATTTCCGCCATTACTATAACAACATATTAAATATGAAGCGTAATTCATCCACTTAACATAGTTCATTTACTACAACTAGTTACAGTCACGAGTATTGGATCAAATATCTTAAAATTCAAAGAAATCATGTTTATAGAAAACAATTTTCTATAATAAATTCAATTGGAATATAAATTACATTTCTCTTTCTATATTAAGTATCTACTAGTATATTACAAACCTCTCATTTCTGATGTCTCTTCATAAGGTAGAGGTGACCATTCACTTTCTTCATCCCAACCATGCCTAAGTTCCATCTACTTTTGTACATTCACTTTCCTTTGATTGAACCATTTAAAGGAAATCCTTATTACAAAACTGCACCGAACTCTTTACAAAATTGCATTTTGTTAACCTTAACATTTAAAGGTATCAAATGAATTGCACTTTATGTATACAGATCAAACTGGCATTTCGGTAATCGAATTATAAGGTTTATACTATAGTTTTTGGTCTAGTGTTACCCAACATAAAAAGATCCTTATTGCAATCAAACATATTGAATACATGATCTAGAATTATGGTTTATTTTCTCATTTTGAATGAACTAATCCATCGAGGTTTCATACATTACGAATCATGACTGTTCACCATGTAATATTTATATGTGATTAAATATGGACTAAATATCCATATTCTTGTATTGCTTGAGAGTTCAAAACTAATAGAAGATAATGCATAGTCTCGGACAAATAAACACTCAAGCGATCGAGGCAAGAATGTTTTAGTAGTTGTATAATTTGGCTTTTACAAAGGCCTAGAAGTGACAACATGCCAAAATATTTATTGGTATGTATATTTTATATTTTATATTTTTTATGTCAATCTTAATAAAGTTTATTTGTATATTTTAACTAATAAACATTTTATCAATTATATTAGTTGCACAAATTTATCAAAGTAGATTATTTTAGCTTTTATAACATATATTCTTACAATATTAGAAAGGTTAAATGTCATTGTTTCAATTTTCTATTGAGGCTCTCATTAGATTTTATATTCTATAAAACCCTAAGAGAAATTTAGAAAGCTTTTGATTCCTCTTGGGAGTTAGAGCTCACTTGCCTTAGGATTCTTAACTTGAGTTTGCTCAGAAAATCATAGGCTCGCAAACGGTCAATAATTATTTATTGGTTGTATCATATACAACTCTTAACTGTCCTTATCCTAGTCTCAACCTTGACCATGAGTTTGCTCGACAAACCGATAGAGATTATTCACTTATAGCCACTATTTTGTGATAACCTAAATATAATGCATTTGTCTTGAGTTTGCTCAACAAACACATGCATGTATCTTACCTTTTCTAGTCAATATGTTAATAGTACTACACATAACATCCATAGCTTGACTTTGCTCAACAACTAAAGAGTATTCAAGTAGTCTATTAATATATGAATGGTAGAGGACAACTTATACATAAAGGATTCAAAATCTTTGATATATGTACATTGAGTGACATAGATTTAAAATAATGCATTGGTAATGACCCGCCTTTTCGACCCCCGAATGTCGGCACTAATACATCCACAATATTCAAATATCGAGCACCCAAGTGCTGGAAAGATGAATTGTTAGGTTAAAATAAAAAGTAAATGAAATAAAACAAGAAAAAGGATACACAATATTCTAATCTCACATGCAGAACGATAACATATAATATCTCAAAAGGTATTTACCAAAAAGAAAGCCTTGAAATACATACATCAATTAGATATAACTAACCTATCATCAGCCTAGACAGTTATAACAACCTGTCCTCACAAATGCTAATAGATACAAAATGAGTAATGCAGCAAGAAATAAATACGGTAAGAAATCATCGAATCCTCTCCAAGAGCTCCAATGAACCACAACTAAATCTGGAAACATGCACGAGCTCATCCGAGCATTATAAGAAAATAACACCCAGACCAGTCTAGTAAACTAGCATGAGAAACTCAAATCACATGGATTGCTATATTTATAAAACCCTTCAAAGTAAGGGTATCTCGTAAGATCACGTCGCCAATAAACACGGACGGGTTTTTACCTTACGACAACCAAACCATTTCTATTATAAAATCCAGTGATAATATAATAATGTTTAAGGTGTGAAATATAGATAATCACATAGCTACAATGCATGTGAGTGTACATCACAACAATAATAGGTATACAATTATAACCGCTAAGACGCGTTTGCTAATTATGTAGGATTTCCATGTAGATCTCCTTGGATCAAAGCCGACTCCGATCTACTGCACAAGGATCAGAGATATATTTCTGAAGCAACATACATTCCCATTGAATGTACAATAGGGAAACTGTAATGATCTGCCTTTCTTACACCTAAAGATGACACTTAATACATCCTCAGTATTCATGTGCTGACCATTTAAGTGTCCGAAAGACAGGTCATTTGGGGTGAAGGAAGAAAAGACAGAACATAATCTCACATCGTGATGAGTAATATATAATATAAACAGATCTTTACAAAAGAAATCATCTTTATTATACACAACATTAGAGTACACTAATCTATTTTCTAACTGGACAGTTATAACACCCTGCCCTTATAATTTTTGATAAATACAGACCGAAACAAAGCAACAATAGTGGAATAATATAAGATATGGGAATACGTCTTAGAGAATCTAGCTCATCTCCTGAAAGCTCCAAAGAATCCAGCTAAATCTGGAAAATATGCTCGGGATGACCCAAGCATTGTATGAAAACAACGCCCAGGTTAATCTGGTAAAACCAGCGTGAGAAAGCTCGAAACAAATCATATGAATTACTATATTTGAAAAACCTTTCAAAATAAAAAGTATCTCATAAGACCACGCCGCACATAAACATAGACGAGTTTTTACCTTACGATAACTGAAACATTTTATTATAAAATCCAGTGATATTATAATAATGTCTAAGGGTTCAAAGTAAATATATAAAATAGCTGAAATGCTTGCATCTCACATTCCAACATAGTTTGGCACAATCAAAATCGTAATTTCTTGTATTGGAGATTGGATTCCATACTATGGAAAGGTAATGGACTACTTTACGATGATACACCTTTGGAAAATGTACCTAAGTGCTACAGACGCATCTGCCCCTTTGCGACACAGAGCTGGCCTACCCCTTTAACATGACAAGGCGGATTACCTCACCCATTTGAAACCGAGGCCTTCTACTACCACGGTGCTTGCGCTCAAACCAACTCTAAAAGGGACAATCTAGAATGGGATGACGCATCCTAGTGGTAGCTAACCACATAGCTTTGCTGCATGCCCTATTTTGCCATTTCTCCAAGTTATAAGGCTTTTGTAAGGTCACGCTTTTACCTCTTTTACTAGCATATCATCTTGGAATGCTAACACTGCCCTCCAGGTAGAGATGTAATACTAGCATTCATCCGTACAAATTGTTACGGGATCGAACAAGCATTCAAAATTTTACTATATTTCATTTTGGAATCGCCCTCAGGAAGGATAGTATAGCTCCATATCATACTTTATCACGAACATTATTAGTTTGGAGTGGTTCGGATAAATCTGAAAACCGGTGTCTCCAATCTAAGTGGAAATTTCTAGATTACTCAATTCCGATTTTATGGATGTATGAAATAAGTATTTGAGTCCTCACTGGGGAACTCGAATATACAATCATACTTCTTGAGTCAAAACAGGTCAAGATTTGATATTCGGTTATTTAACTATCAAATTAACAAACAACAACAATTCAAAGATTTAATTATCCATAGCAACCACTAAGCCTCAAAATAATTCTTTCATTTATTAAAAACCTCTTTTCAAAAGTGTTTATCAAAAACATCCATATACCTAGCTCACTGACATAGGTATATTCACAAAACATTTGTGAAAGGTTTCTCATTTACAAATCACATCAAAATGTATCAAATTACTCCAAACGCCTTTAAAAAAATAATTGCCTAATTATTCTTTAAATATTTTTAAATGTAATAAACTTTATACCATTATCGAAGGGATAAAATGAAATATTGGATTTCACAAGTTTTGGAAAAAGGCTTAGTGACCACAATGGTTCTTATTTTAATTGAGTTTAACTCTCCAAGTTATAATATGGGTATTTACATAAAAGCAGATATGTAAAAGGAAACAACACATAACGACCAATCACATATAGGCAAATATCCAAGTTACTATAATAGCAAATGGGGTTTGTTATGCTAAACACATGTCCAAGTTAATATAATAGCAGAATGGTGCTTGGTTCTGCTTACGGATGTCAAATATAACTTAACTGGTAGAATGGTGATTTATTCTGCGAAACAAATGTCATTGGGTTTAATATTCAATGAAGTTACTTAAAGGTGATCGACAAAGAAATCCCTTAGATTTAAAATACTCTTTGATAGCGAGTTGCTTAAAACAAAATCCGGTTTTTGCAAATAAAATGGTTTCAAACCTTTAAAATTTTATTTAAAAATAATTAAATAACATTTAAATTCTTTATTAAATAATGATTGACCTTTAAATAATTAAACAATAATTAACTATTAAATAAATAATTAAATAATAATTATACTTAAATAAATAATTAAATAATAGTTAGCTTTTAAATAGGTAATTAAACTGTAAATAAATCTTTTATCAATTATTAAATAATAATTTAAACTTTTTAAATATTAATCAACCATAATTAATTACTTAAATAATCCTTAATTAAAACTCAAATAATAAATAAACCTTGATTTAAATTAATTAAGACATAATTAAGTTTTAAATCAAATCTTAACTTAAATTTAACTTAATTAGAAATTAATTAATAATTAAACATTTTCTTAAATAAATAATTTAATTAATTTTAATTAAATGATAATTAATTGTTAAATAATAAATTAAATAATAATTAACCTTTTATTATTTAACAAATTATAATTAAATGGTTAAAAATAATTAAGTACTAATTACCCTAACTTAATTAATGATTAAGTACTAATTACCTTAATTAATTAATTAATCATTAAATAAATAACTAAATAACTAATAATTGCTTTTAAATATTTAAAATATGTTTGAAAATACTTTCAAAAAGATTCTTAAGTTAAAACATTTAAACTTCAAAAAGAGTTCATTTTTCACGAACTGCATTTATTTGCGATTATCGCTATACGACCTAAAATTTTAAAATCTTGTTTTATACTCAAGTAGCTTTCAATACTCTATCCTTTATGATTAACTTACTTTTAAAACTTAGAATAAAGTGTAGGAAAAAAAGATAAGATTTAAAAACTTTTAGAAAACATTTCCATAAAATAAAGATAGAAAACAAGCTTTTGAATTAAAGGATCTCGATGTCGAAATTAACTCAACATACTAACTTTTCATGTTACATAACTATAGGGCATGAACACAACATATATATATGCCATCACAATGTACCACAGAAAGATCCTAACTTTCAACTCTCACTAACCCTTTTAACTTTAATTTCTATTTCGAATCTTAACCACAACATTCATAAGCACATGTATATCCATACAAAGCAACACCATATCAACCAATCAAGCAAGGAATTTACATCAAAGTATACATCATATTATCCAAACAATAACATATTTTTCAACCAATTATGAGCAATAAATTTTCATAAATTTTAAAGTTTTAAACTTAAGGTAACAAGAGATTTTTCTCACCAAAAGTCGACTAAATTAAAGAACCTTCCTTTCAAACTTGAATATGACCTAGAACTATGCTTTGACTTTCGAAAAATGTGAATTTTGGAGGCCTTTAAGGCTTATGGTGGTTCGGACTTGAGTGTTTTTGGAGGAGCAAGGCTTGCTTTTTGAGTAAAGGAGTTTTAGTAGTAAAGGAGAATGGTTTAAACAAATGTTTTAAGTATTTGGAAGCAAATAAAGTAAGAATTTTTAACTTAACAATTTAGAGTGGAAGCCATGAAAGATTATAGGAAGAAGATGGAAGTTTTCATGAGAATGGAAATGAATAAAATAAAATAAAAAAGAAATTAAGAAATTTGTTTTATATGAAATATATAAAGTAAATTACCAAAATACCCATGTACTTTGTCCTCCACTCCCCTTGCTCTACCTCACCATGTACTTCCTCCACCCTAACTCATGCCTCACCATGTCCCCCTCATTGTACCTTACTCCAACATGTAATAAATGCAATCTTGTACTTGGTTTAGACATATTTTTCACCTTAAGTCTTTTCATGTTTCCATAAGCATCTTTATATCACATATTTAAACATATATATATATATATATTTATATATATATATATATGTGTGTGTGTGTGTGTGTGTGTGTTATAAAATTCTAACTAAACATAAATGTATGTGTATTTTATATCATAGTGTACACACTAATGTTACAACAATTTCGACAACTTTTAGTTGATGAAAAGTCGGAAAACGAATTCCGGTCACATTTTCAATTTTTCTTCGAACTAAATATTTTTGTAAATAAATTTTGAAAACTATTTCACCATCATTACTTATTATTTAAAAGAGTTTTATTTTAATAAAAATATATATTATTTGAATATTTAAAGTTAATTAAATATTATCAAATTAAAGCGGTGAAATTCCGGGTCGTTACACTCTCCCCCCTTAAAGAATTTCGTCCCCGCAATTTACCACAACCTTAACCAAGAAATAACACTCTCAAGCATAACTAACACTATACATCAGTCTGTATGATGTACATAGATCATTCCTACGCAAAATTTGATTTGATCACTTACTCGAATATATAGCTTTATTTCCGTACTAGTATCTCCCACCCGACTTCCTTGTGCGGATTTTGATCAGGCTTCTTAATTAGAAACCTTCATTTTCCTTACATAGCCATATACTATGATAGGAAACTTTGGTTTCATATTAAGAAACCTCATCAAGTGTTCGCCATCAAAAATCGAGTAATCAATCCTTAATCGGAATGGTGTCAGACACCTCAAGTCATATACTCGAATCTTGGATCGAAAATTAGATGAAAAAAGGATCTACGTACAACTTACATACTTATCTAAGGGTCATTACTATATAATTACTTATTACCCTCCCACACCATACTTATGAAAACATTTCATAAATTTTTTAACTTAAATTCAAACATTTTAAATGTTATAACTTATTGAAACCTTTCATAAAATCATTTAAAATTTATTAAGTTGTATAATACTTCTACATCCTAAGAGTATGTACAAAACATCCAATTTTAAAATTCTATTCACTTTTAATTATTTAGATGTAGGCCCTAAATAATTTGGGTCTCAAAATTAAGTCGACCAATATAACCTCTTTACCCAATCGGTTTGGGTAAGTAGCTAAGAAGAGTAGGATGCTGGTATCCAAACTCTGTCCTAGAGTCTACTTCTCTTTAGACCCTTCTAAGGTAAAGGTATTTATTAGCCGGCTTAATAACATCAAATAAAATTTACCTCCTAGGTTTTAAAATTCAAAAATACACTTTTAATAAAACCAACCTTATTAAGTCTTCTCATTAAATTAATTCAATTTTGACTTTATTTATTAACCTACTCTCTAATCAAATACCTTATGATGGGTCAACCCTTACCCTACTGAGTTTGAAACAATATAAAGTCATGAACCATATTGGTTAAAGTCCTAGTCTATCTATGTAACAACCTTGTATTTTGTGATTATTTTAATCGTATATTTTAATTATTTTTAACTAAATTTCCTGATTTGAAAACTTTATTTTATTTATTAAAATGAATAAATTTTGTTATTTTAAATATAAATTTTGATTTTGATGTGAATTAGAATTCCAAACATGACTAAATAGAATATTTTCCAAAAAAGTGAATTTTGGTCAATATGGTCAAACTTTGACTTTTAAATTTAAAATTTGAAAGTTTTAAAATTCGAATTTTATCTTTTATTATGAAAGTAAATAAAATTTTAAGAATAATGCTTTTCGTTTCGTTAAAATCTAATTAATATTGTGAAAGTTATGCCTTTTTAACTATTGAGTGTAATTTGTTGTATTTAACAAAATTGTTTATTTTAAATTATATAAATAATATTTTATTTGGTCATGTAATGTTATAATTTATATTTATATGGGTAAAATAACATGTTATGTATATATTTTGGTTTTAAAACATTTTAAAAGTATATTTAACATTTTCTAGTGTCAGTTGTATTATGTTTATAAATTTTAATTTCCAGCTTCAATTAATTAAAGATATTATTTATTTATTCCTCTATTTCCTTAAGTCCTTATATTATTTAATCTCCACTTTATTTTGTTAGTCATTTATTTTACTTATTTGACTTTTATTTGTTTTAAAGTGAAATAGAAATTTTATAAAGCTAGTGATGTTTTATTTGTAGTTTTAAGCCTTGTTTAAATTAAATAAACTATTTCTTTATTCTTTTTCTATTTTCTCTAAATTTAATTATTTATTTCACTTTAGAAATGAAAAATGAATTATTTTATTTCAAAACTTAGCTTTAGAATAATTTTTAAAAATGAAGTTGTTAATTTTCCAAAGTCAATAGTGATTTTTTTGTAATTTCTGGACCCTGTTTTCAATTTTTAAGCAATTTCTTATATTCTTTTTCCATTTTCTTTAAAATTAATTATTTATTATTATTTTATATTACATTGTTTCGGTTCTAAAGTCAAAATACTGATTTTATTTTGTTTTATTTGAATTAAAGAAAAAGGAAATATGAAAGAGTTTAAAATGCTTTAGAAACTGAAGTCTTTTCATCTCCTATGTCCTTTCAATTGCCACAACTCCTCATTTACTTCTTTTGGCTGTGTATTACTTTGTTTGGCCGTGTATTCCAGTGCTCATTCCTGCAAAAAAACATTTGTTCCTCATTCTATTCATGGCTTGCAAAAAAAATTTGGTAATGGCTACTTTTTCCTTCTTCTTCTTCTCATTTTTCATGGTTTTTGCCTTGTTTCTTGGATTCTTTTGCACTTCCTCCTCCTCATATCCATGGCCACCACCTCCTACACCTCTTCCCTGCCATCATCACCAACTATACTCCAGGTCATGACCATGGCTGAACCCACCATGGTGACCAAACCCCTCAAAAATGCAACCTAGGCCTTAAAAACAATGTTGTGACCACTATTTGCATCACCACTTCATTTTCCACCACCACCACCACCTTTGGCCGCTTCCACCACCTCTGACCAGACCACCACACACCCCTCTAGCCTCTGACCTGACCCACACTCCAATGGCCGACCCCAAACACCCCATGGAGGAGCCTCTTTGTTGAACCAAAACTCCTCTTTGTTGCCTAAAACCTCTTCACCTTCCTATGTCGTAACTTCCTCCACTTGTTCTAGCCTTTATGCCATACATTCCTATGTTCAAACCTGAGCCAAAGTCATGCCAAATCTGAGCCAAAACATCACCTAGGCTGTGCAAGCAAATGTAGAAAGCAAGGAAAAAGTCATTGCATTCATATTGTTTTTATTCCAAAGTTATATCATTTCAAGGTTGCATTGAAATTTATAATTTGTTTGATTTTGTTTTAGGTTGTAACACAAGATCTATAGCTTGGATCTCGCTCTCCACTCAAATTATAGTCTTGTCATCATGCTTTTGATTCCGTTGTGTCATTTGTATTGCAATCTCCAGCCATAGAGGTGAGTAAATCTCACCTGACATTTTATACTTATGCAAATGTGAATTGACAACAATTGAATGTGTAGTACTATTATGTTATGCTTTAACTGCCTGTGATTATTTATGTATGATGTTAAACCTGTAAATTACATGTCATATCATCTGTTACTGTTATATAACGCTATTCTGTTTATTTATATCAGTTTATCACACTGCAAGTTCCCTGTAGAATAGAATCATTATGGGTTGAAATGATACATACCCGAACGGACTTTAGAATAGGGAAAAATCATTATGAGCTGAAATGATAGGCCTAAACGAATTTTATTTATTTTATTTAACTTGGGATTGCGGGTTTGAAATGATAAAACCCAGATTTTTCCTTTGTAAATTATGGATTGAAATGATATATTATCCGTATCATTTGACTTAGGTTAGAAAAATTTATATACAGACCCGTGGTCAATATATATTTTCTTGAAATTATAAAATATGTTAAAAATGTAAATATTATGATAATTTGGTTTTTATTTTAATTTAAAATGATTTTATAAAGTGTTATTTATTTTTCTATAAATTAAAAATAGTTAAATAAATAAATGTTTAAAAGTTGAAATTTGAAGTATAGCTTAACTTGGAAAATGTGAAAGTGTTTTAAAATAAAAGTTAAGTTAAGAAAATAAAATGGAATTTAAATAAAATTATGAAATGGTAAACTTAATTAAAATGTTATGTAAATGAAATATTATAAATTTTACATTTATTTTATAAGTGAATCATTAAAGATTTGATAATTGTTTGTGAAACTTTCACTTTGTAAAATCATAAATTAAGGGTAATTTAAATTATTGTTTTTTAAAGTAAGAAAATATGGTTTTTATAAGATAAAATGGATTTAAATAAATTTTAATTGTTTATGAAAATGTAGTGAAAGTTTGGAATTTAAATTGACAGCATTTCTGAAAATGCTATCATTTCTAAAGTTAAAGATATTACAACATTTTGTAAATGCTGTAATTGATATAAATGAACTAAATGGCTAAAATGAACTAAGTGCTGTAGTTGCTGGATTTAACTAAAGTTTTATTTGAAATCTAAACCAATTGCAGCATCTAAATGTTGTCTTTTACTAATTGAATTGTTTTTAAACATAACTTTCATTAGCATTTTCTAAATGCTGCAAAAGTTGAAATTTCACTGTTTTAATAAATTTAAGTGAATAAATGAATTCTGAAATGGTAAAATTTTGAGAATTGAATATTGACTATTAAATATAATAACTTCATTTTTAAATGATTTAAATGGAATAATTTGATTTGAAATATTTTGATATTTTGAAATGGGTTTGAAATGATATTTGATTTCGAAGTATAAATTACCATTTTGGAAATTTAACCACGGGATGTAATTAAATTGATGGTTTTATGGATCCTTAAAGGATGGGCGATCCCAAGCACCCTTTAAGTTATTATGCATTGCTATTACAGTTCACTTGAGTTGGTTTACATTGTATAAGTATATATGTCCTGACTCGAGTGTTTTGTGTTTTACTTTACGCTCGGGTCAGCCTGAGAATCACAGCTTTGGAATTTATCTTTTGGAGCTAGAGATTTGCTGGAGCTTATCTGTCCATCTGTTATTTCTTATCTTCTAATCCAGTTATTTACTATTCGGTATTGTCTCTGTATTAGCGATTTATGTATCCTAACTTCTATTGTATCTATTTTGACTATGAGTTTTTGTATATGTTTTAAGAGTTTGTATATAGTAGCTTCATGAACTACTATGGTATTTTATTTCCTCTGCGAGTTATTCTGATATTCTGTGTCCGTGATTCTGTATTTGATTTTATTTGCTCCAAATTTTATTACAGTCTGTTATTTTGAATTATTCAAGTCATACATGTGTGGATTATTGTCGATTTGAATGGTCTAAAATAGTGGGTCGTTACATTTGGTATCAGAGCGAGGTTTTAGGCAGACCTTAGCCTGCAGAGCAAAAAAATCATTAGAGATAGGGTAGAAATACCCTAGAATGAGTGAAATCAAGCTCAGAATCATTTCTTTGTGAGAGGACGTATTTTCGAAGTATAAAATGATTTTCAAATGATTTTTAAAGAATTTTCAAAGATTATTTTGATCTGAAATTTTCTTGCTTTGAAAGAAAATTTTTCTAAACCTCATTCCTTTCGTATCCACCTTGTTAGTAATTTCTTCGATTAGGATTCCTTTGAACTTTGGAATGCTCCCACTTGTTCTTAAATCTATTCCTATCTTCCCTATTTGTATTCCTTTGATCTATGGAGCATTCCGTAACTCCACTTTGAATGACCTTGATAGGGTGGCGATTCCGCCAATCTTTGAATGATTTGTAAAAGGGTGAAACTCCCTTATAATTGGCATTGATTCACCGGAGATTTCTGTATCCTTGGTTTACGATGTTTTCTATCTTCTGCTATACCTGGATTCTATCTCTGGCAATCGAAGGTCGATTTGCCTTAGATTTTCGCATCGATTATTCCTGAAGTCACAGTTGACCGGTTAAGGTCGCCCGCGATTTATATGAGCTTATCCACCTTGTATTTGGTAATTTAATTATCTTATCTTCATTTGAGCTTATCTTTGAATCACAATTCTATTTGATTAGAGTTCCTCTAAATTTGAATCTCTGTTTTGTTTTGAAATCCATCCTTGAATCATCTATTGGAAAATTTATGGTTGATTGTCTTTTGAAATTTTTGTATACATCGAAATTGTTATTTTGATTAGGATGACCATATTTTTATATATAAAGGTGAAATGTTTTCGATAAGGATTATATACCTTTTTAAAATGAGAATTTGAAGTTTTGAAAAGATTTGAAATTTTGAAAATTATATAAGGATTGGTTTCATATAAAATGATTTATAACTGAAGGTTTTGAATCTGAATTTGAGTGGTTGAACTCCGGCATTTTGGAACTGGTTTTAAGATTTTGAAATAATAAATAATATGATTTGAAAGTATTTTCCGAATATGAAATGTTTCAAATGATTTTTATGAGTTTCAAATGATTTCGAAGAAATTTCAAAGGAAGTTTTCGAGAAAATAAAAGTCCAGAACCCACTTATGTTGCTAGAAAATAATTTCGGTGATGAATGCATGCATCATCGACATTGATTTTTGAGTTTCTGAGTGGGGGAGAGGCCACTCTAGTAGCTTTGATATGTGAGTGATTTTATGAAACCAATTTTTGATTTCAAATTCCGAAGTATGATTTGATATTCGAAAGATATATGTATATATATTTGAAACATTTTGAAATGAGCCGGTGTTCAGTCCTTGAGTTTTGGATTTGATTGATATAACCCTATCTTTTGGAATTGATTTTTCTGATTTGTTGGTGATTTCCAACTCTTGGATTGAAATATGATTTCTTCGACTATTTTGAAGGTTCGAGCACTTCCAAATCAAGGTTAACTTTTCAAAGCTAAGAAATTTTGAAAAGTATAAAGTATATAAGTTTGGTATGTATGTTAAAGTATGTAGTAATATGATTTAAATAAGTTGAAACTGTTTTGTTAAGTAAACGAATAAGGCTGTTTTGAATTTTCTAATATGAAATTTAGATTTGAAATGTTTTGAAAAGAATTTGGTCTTCAAAATATTTTGAATAAAATTTAGTTTAAATGTTTTAACTGGGTAACATCTTTATAAAACTATATATTGAACAAGTTGGAATAGATACATAATTTGTACGTATGCTGTTTTATTCGCATAATTAAATTGATCCAAGTTTGAGTACACAAGTTTGAGGTGAATTACACCATTCCGTGTTAGGATTTTTCATTTGATTCTTGATGGCGAATATTTGATATGGATTTTGGGATTGATTCTAGAATTCTCTATCATAGTATATGGCTACGCAAGGAGACTGATGGTTTCTAGTCGAGAAACCATATCGAAATCCGCATTAGGAAAGTCGAATGGACAATACTAGTTCGAAAGCGAACTTGTGTGATCAAGCGAGCGATCGAATGTGATTTTACGAAATGATGACATATGTACATCTTATATTCTAATATCATTGATATACTTGACGCTGAAATTGGAAGTTATTGGGTTGGATATCTTTGTAATTTAATTGGAATTTTTCTTTAATGAAAAACTACTTTCAATTTAAAATCATTTTTCAAAACTATTTTTCTTTTGTTCTTCCTAAACAAACTATTTTATTCTATTTTACATACGAACTATTTTATATACAAAACTATTCTAAATTAAAAATTTTTTATAAAGCAAAGATGTTCAATCCCATATGGCTCTTCATGCAGCGAAATTTATTATTTTTGAAATTTTTTGATCCTTATATAAGATGGACTTTATGTAAATATAAGATGATTTTGGAAATGAATTGTTTGACTTAAATTATATTGATTTGGAAATTTGGACTTATTTTCTAAATTTATTATTTTGGAAACTTTGGAACCGAAGATATTTGATTTGGAAGAATAATTTGGTGAAAGCGTATATGATTTTGAAACTGAATTGATATTGAAAGAAATTGAAATTTGAGAACCTTGTGTTACTAAATACTTGATTTGGGAGTTGTCGAACTTATATGAAAATTGGTTTGTATAAGTATGATGTTGATTCGAAAACTATGGATTTGAAAAGGTACTCAATCTGAAAAGTGAAAACCTATATAATTGAAGTCTATATAAGTGTGATTTGATATACTTTTGATTTTAGAAAGGTATTTAATTTGAAAATAAAATCTTATATATAATTGACTTTATATAAGTATGATATTTGAAAGTGATTTGAAAAGGTACTATATGATACATATTTTCGAAGTAAAGATATGGAAAGTGCCTTCTGCTTGATATCCGCTTTGTGGCCACATTGTGGATTCATTCTATCGATATTTCTCTGATTTTTGGTTTTCCGAATATGATACTCGAGTTTCCATCGAATTCCATGGCGTTACCCATGGTCTTACGCGCGCGACTGCATAGCGCAACTGCCTGACTGAGAAGGCCTAGGGGTACGGATTGTTTCCTGGGGGATCCAGGCGTAACCATTGTGTATCCTGCATCTATGTAGGTCGCATTAGTAGCGAAACTGCTTGGCTGAGATGGCCTAGGGGTACAGATTGTTTCCTAGGGCATCCAGGCGTAACCATTGTGTATCCTGCATTCTACTAGTCATCATGGCGTAACTCGCAGGGCTGAGAAAGCTTACGGATATGGATTGTTTCCTGGGGGATCCAGGCGTAACCATTGTGTATCTGCGAACCATGGTTAGAAAAAGGTTTTGTTTGTTTGTTTGGATTGTACTTTCCATATCTGTTTTTAAAAGTTTTCCAGTATTTGCACTGGGTGTTGAAACAGGTCTACTAAGTACCTGGAGAATTCTAGCTTTGCGCCTGATCAACGCACTGCCAGAGTCTGCAGGAACGAGGATAAACTTGTTAAGACATCGAGTTATAAAAGTATTTTGATAAAATATTATATAAAGGATATTTTGATCAGTTATTTCCTTTCTAAAAGATTTTAAAGTGTTTTAAATATTGTTTACCTTTTTAACCAACAATTTTAATTAATGGCTCATCCTTGTCTTTCCTCCTATTTTCCCTTCTAGCTATTCCTATTCTCCTGTCTTCGTCCTTTTCGGGGACGAAAAGTTTTGAGTGGGGGAGAGTGTAACAACCCTGTATTTTGAGATTATTTTAATCGTATATTTTAATTATTTTTAATTGAATTTCCTGATTTGAAAACTTTATTTTATTTATTAAAATGAATAAATTTTGTTATTTTAAATATAAATTTTGATTTTGATGTGAATTAGAATTCCAAACATGACTAAATAGAATATTTTCCAGAAAAGTGAATTTTGGTCAATATGGTCAAACTTTGAATTTTAAATTTTAAATTTGAAAGTTTGAAAATTTGAATTTTATCTTTTATTATGAAAGTAAATAAAATTTTAAGAATAATGCTTTTCGTTTCGTTAAAATCTGATTAATATTGTGAAAGTTATGCCTTTTTAACTATTGGGTGTAATTTGCTGTATTTAACAAAATTGTTTAGTTTAAATTATATAAATAATATTTTATTTGGTCATGTAATGTTCTAATTTATATTTATATGGGTAAAATAACATGTTATGTATATATTTTGGTTTTAAAACAGTTTAAAAGTATATTTGACATTTTCCAGTGTCAGTTGTATTCTGTTTATAAATTTTAATTTCCAGCTTCAATTAATTAAAGAAATTCTTTATTTATTCCTCTATTTCCTTAAGACCTTATTTTATTTAATCTCAACTTTATTTGTTCATCATTTATTTTACTTATTTGACTTTTATTTGTTTTAAGTGAAATAGAAATTTTATAAAGCTAACGATGTTTTATTTGTAGTTTTAAGCCTTGTTTAAATTAAATAAACTATTTCTTTATTCTTTTTCTATTTTCTCTAAATTTAATTATTTATTTCACTTTAGAAATGATAAATGAATTATTTTATTTCAAAACCTTGCTTTAGAATAATTTTTAAAAATGAAGTTGTTAATTTTCCAAAGTCAATAGTGATTTTTTTGTAATTTCTGGACACTGTTTTCAATTTTTAAGCAATTTCTTATATTCTTTTTCCATTTTCTTTAAAATTAATTAATTATTTTTATTTTATATTACTTTGATTCGGTTCTAAAGTCAAATTACTGATTTTATTTTGTTTCATTTGAATTAAAGAAAAAGGAAATATGAAAGAGTTTAAAATGCTTTAGAAACTGAAGTCTTTTCATCTCCTATGTCCTTTCAATTGCCACAACTCCTCATTTACTTCTTTTGGATGTGTATTACTTTGTTTGGCCGTGTATTCCAGTGCTCATTCCTGCAAAAAAACATTTGTTCCTCATTCTATTCATGGCTTGCAAATTTTTTTGGCAATGGCTACTTTTTCCTTCTTCTTCTTCTTCTCATTTTTCATGGTTTTTGCCTTGTTTCTTTGATTCTTTTGCACTTCCTCCTCCTCATATCCATGGCCACAACCTCCTACAGCTCTTCCCTGCCATCATCACCAACTATACTCCAGGTCATGACCATGGCTGAACCCACCATGGTGACCAAACCCCTCAAAAATGCAACCTAGGCCTTAAAAACAATGTTGTGACCACTATTTGCATCACCACTTCATTTTCCACCACCACCACCACCTTTGGCCGCCACCACCACCTCTGACCAGACCACCACAGACCCCTCTAGCCTCTGAGCTGACCCACACTCCACTGGCCAACCCCAAACACCCCATGGCGGAGCCTCTTTGTTGAACCAAAACTCCTCTTTGTTGCCTAAAACCTCTTCACCTTCCTATGTTATAACTTCCTCCACTTTTTCTAGCCTTTATGCCATACATTCCTATGTTCAAACATGAGCCAAAGTCATGCCAAACCTGAGCCAAAACATCCCCTAGGCTATGCAAGCAAATGTAGAAAGCAAGGCAAAAGTCGTTGCATTCATATTGTTTTTATTCCAAAGTTATATCATTTCAAGATTGCATTGAAATTTATAATTTGTTTGGTTTTGTTTTGGGTTGTAACACAAGATCTATAGCTTGGATCTCGCTCTCCACTCGAATTCTAGTCTTGTCATCGTGCTTTTGATTCCGTTGTGTCATTTGTATTGCAATCTCCAGCCATAGAGGTGAGTAAATCTCACCTGACATTTTATACTTATGCAAATGTGAATTGACAACAATTGAATGTGTAGTACTATTATGTTATGCTATAACTGCCTGTGATTATTTATGTATGATTTTAAACTTGTAAATTACATGTCATATTATCTGTTACTGTTATATAACGATATTCTGTTTATTTATATCAGTTTATCACACTGCAAGTTCCCTGTGGAATAGAATCACTATGGGTTGAAATGATACATACCCGAACGGACTTTAAAATAGGGAAAAATCGTTATGGGCTGAAATGATAGGCCTGAACGATTTTTATTTATTGCATTTAACTTGGGATTGCGGGTTTGAAATGATAAAACCCAGATTTTTCCTTTGTAAATTATGGATTGAAATGATATATTATCCGTATCATTTGACTTAGGTTAGAAAAATTTATATACAGACCCGTGGTCAATATATATTTTCTTGAAATTATAAAATATGTTAAAAATGTAAATATTATGATAATTTGGTTTTTATTTTAATTTAAAATGATTTTATAAAGTGTTATTGATTTTTCTATAAATTAAAAATAGTTAAATAAATAAATGTTTAAAAGTTGAAATTTGAAGTATAACTTAACTTGGAAAATGTGAAAGTGTTTTAAAATAAAACTTAAGTTAAGAAAATAAAATGGAATTTAAATAAAATTATGAAATGGTAAACTTAATTAAAATGTTAAGTAAATGAAATATTATAAATTTTACATTTATTTTATAAGTGAATTATTAAAGATTTGATAATTGTTTGTGAAACTTTCACTTTGTAAAATCATAAATTAAGGGTTATTTAAATGATTGTTTTTTAAAGTAAGTAAATATGATTTTCTAAGTTAAAATGGATTTAAATAAATTTTAATTGTTAATGAAAATGTAGTGAAAGTTTGGAATTTAAATTGACAGCATTCCTGAAATGCTATCATTTCTAAAGTTAAAGATATTACAACATTTTGTAAATGCTGTAATTGATATAAATGAACTAAATGGCTAAAATGAACTAAGTGTTGTAGTTGCTGGATTTAACTAAAGTTTTATTTGAAATCTAAACCAATTACAGCATCTAAATGCTGTCTTTTGCTAATTGAATTGTTTTTAAACATAACTTTCCGTAGCATTTTCTAAATGCTGCAAAAGTTGAAATTTCACCGTTTTAATAAATTTAAGTGAATAAATGAATTCTGAAATGGTAAAATTTTGAGAATTGAATATTGACTATTAAATATAATAACTTCATTTTTAAATGATTTAAATGGAATAATTTGATTTGAAATATTTTGATATTTTGAAATGGATTTGAAATGATATTTGATTTCGAAGTATATATTACCATTTTGGAATTTTAACCACGGGATGTAATTAAATTGATGGTTTTATGGATCCTTAAAGGATGGGCGATCCCAAGCACCCTTTAAGTTATTATGCATTGCTATTACAGTTCACTTGAGTTGGTTTACATTGTATAAGTATATATGTCCGGACTCGAGTGTTTTGTGTTTTACTTTACACTCGGGTCAGCCAGAGAATCATAGCTTTGGAATTTATCTTCTGGAGCTAGAGATTTGCTAGAGCTTATCTGTCCATCTGTTATTTCTTATCTTCTAATCCAGTTATTTACTATTCAGTATTGTCTCTGTATTAGTGATTTATGTATCCTAACTTCTATTGTATCTATTTTGACTATGAGATTTTGTATATGTTTTGAGAGTTTGTATATAGTAGCTTCATGAACTACTATGGTATTTTATTTCCACTGCAACCATGTTTAAGCACATTAGTCTTGAGCTTGCGCTTCTTATTCCCAATTGGTGTAGTAGTAGGCTGCTTTGGAGATAAATCTTCAAATCATAGAGTATTCCTTTTACCTTCTTGAATGATCCTTGAATACTGTTCATCATGTCTCTACGTAACTTGTCACACAAGCCCAGCCAAATATTAACCTCAATAAGAGACTCGGTACCGTTGAACTTCCTTTTACTTAAAATCTCAAAGTCACGACATATCGAAAGCAAAGTCCATTGGTGCTTGATCTTGTGGTCCTTCCTCAACAACATACGGCTTAGATTCAAAAACACTAGTATTCATAATTCTTTGCTGCCTAAATTCATATTAAACACCTTAGAATAATTCCAAGAATATGGTTGTTCAAAAATTATTTAACCCCACCTTTCTGCTTTTCAAAGGAAAAACACTTTAAAGCTTTACCAGCTATTCTCTAACTTTAAAGAATAATTTTAGAAAAACCAACAATAATTACAATCATTCAAAACATACTATACATAATTTCCTAAAATACCATACATACTAAGGGTTCTTCCCAATGATCTTAGCCAAACTATGGTCCTCCAGACCTACCCATGGGTACTTCCCCCATTTTTCCCTCTTATGGGGGATGATTTCTTAATAATTCCCCCGGCCTGCTGTACCCTTTCTAAAATAGGGCAACTCTTCTTAATGTGCCCTAGCTGATGGCAGAAAAAGCAATGTTTTTTGCAAACCCCCGCCCCCCTAATCCTTTTGTACAATAATCCATGGTATGTCCTGTCTTATGACACCAGTAGCAAGTAATTTCTTTTCCTTTCTTAAAAAACTTCTTCCGAGGGGCACCTTCTTCTGATTTGTTCTCCCAGGGCTTCTTCCAATGCGACAAAAATTTCCTTGTTTTGTGATTGCTGATACTGCATTCTGGAGGGCTTGTTGGCTTCTTCTGATCTTCAAAAAATTCTACCTCCGGATCCACAACTGCTTTGACGACTTGACTATCAACCCTACCATCCATAGAGACTATCCTATTTGATTCCTTTTCCCATCCACGTCCTCCCTGTGTACTCATTTCTTACTACCTGAATATAGTAGGATATCCTCAGGAAATAGTTCCAAACGAGATTTATATTGGAAAAGGTATCGCCTACAAATTATGAACAAATATTATCATTTCCTAACAGTGATCGCAACAAATAACTATATTAGTTTTGAAGTGTTTTTAAAAATATAATCCTAGGTAAAATTATTTCATTTACCAAATTTGAAACAATATTATGTCAGTTTGTCTTGTTAAAGTGTTTAGGAATCCCTATCGATACCGTGGCATCCCACGTCTCGACCAGAGTTCATAAACCACTCATACTCATTTTAGGGTCTCACTTACCCAATCTCAAATGAGTTTACCCCACCAGGGCCAAGGTTCTAGCTTAACCTTGCGCTCTGATACCAAGTGTAATGATCTGCCTTTCTTACACCTAAAGACGACACTTAATACATCCTCAATATTCGTGTGCCGACCATTTAAGTGTCCGAAAGACAGGTCATTTGGGGTGAAGGAAGAAAAGATAGAATAGAATTTCACATTGTGATGAGTAATATATAACATGAACAAATCTTTACAAAAGAAATCATCTTTATAATACACAACATCAGAGTTCACTAATCTATTTTCTAACTGGACAGTTATAACACCCTGCCCTTACCATTTTTGATAAATACAGACCGAAACAAAGCGAAAATAGCGGAAGAATATAAGATACGAGAATACATCTTGGAGAACCCAGCTCGTCCGCTGAAAGCTCCAAAAGATCCAGCTAAATCTGGAAAATATGCTCGGGCTGACCTGAGCATTATAAGAAAACAACGCCGGGGTCCGTCTGGTAAAACCAGCATGAGAAAAGCTCGAAACAAATCATATGAATTACTATATTTGAAAAACCTTCAAAATAAAAAATATCTCATAAAACCACGCCACACAGAAACACGGATGGGTTTTTACCTTACGATAACTGAAATATTTTATTACAAAATCTAGTGATATTATAATAATGTCTAAGGGTTCAAAGTAAATATATAAAATAGTTGAAATGCTTGCATCTCACATTCCAACATAGTTAGGCACAACCAAAATCGTAATTGCTCGTATTGGAGATTGGATTCCATACTATGGCAAGGTAAGGGACTACCCTCCGATGATACACCTCTAGAAAATGTACCTAAGGGCTACAGACGCATCTACCGCTCTGCTACACAGAGCTGGCCTGCCCTTTTAACATGACAAGTCGGTTTGCCCCACCACTTTGACACCGAGGTCTTCTACTACCACGGTGCTTGCACGCAAACCAACTCTAAAAGTGAGAATCTAGAATGGGATGACGACTCCTAATGATAGCTAACCACATGGCTCTACTGCATGCCCTATTTTTGCCATTTCTTCGAGTTGTAAGGCTTGTGAGGTCACGATTTTACCTCTTTTACTAGCACCTTATCTTGGAATGCTAACACTGCTCTCCAGGTAGAGATGCAATGCTAGCATTCATCCATACAAGTTGTTCTGCGATCGAACAAGCATTCAAAATTTTACTATCTTTCATTTTGGAATCGCCCTCAGGAAGGATAGTATAACTCCATATCATACTCTATCACGAACGTTATTATTTTGGAGTGGTTCGGATAAATCTGAAAACCGGTGTCTCCAAACTAAGGCGAAATATCCGGCTGACTCAATTTCAGTTCTTGGAAGTATGAAATAAGTATTTGAGTCCTCACCGGGGAACTCAAATATACAATTATACTTCCTGAGTCAAAACAGGTCAAGATTTGATATTCGATTATTGAACTATCAAATTAACAAACAACAACAATTCAGAGATTTAATTATCCACATCAACCACTAAGCCTCAAAATAATTCTTTCATTTATTAAAAACCTCTTTTCAAAAGTGCTTATAAAAAACATCTATATACCTATCTCACTGACATAAGTATATTCACAAAACATTTATGAAAGGTTTCTCATTTACAAATCACATCAAAAGGTATCAAATTACTCCACACACCTTTAATAAAATAATTTTCTAATTATTCTTTAAATATTTTTAAATGTAATAAATTTTAAACCATTATCAAAGGGATAAAATGAAATATTGGATTTCACAAGTTTTGGAAAAAAGCTTAATGACCGCAATGGTTCTTATTTTATTTGAGTTTAACTCTACAAGTTATAATATGGGTATTTACATAAAAGTAGATATGTAAAAGGAAACAACACATAACAACCAATCACTTATAGGAAAATATCCAAGTTACTATAATAGCAAACGGGGTTTGTTATGCTAAACACATGTTGTAACGACCTAGTTTCCGTCATTTGAATTTAGAATATTTAATTGATTTTAAATTTTTTAAAGTAAGTTTTATAAGTAAAATCGGTTAAATAATTTAATCTGGAATCGTATGTGAATAAAAGTGGTTTCTAATGTTGATTTAAATTCTTTTTTTTAATTAGAATGAAGATAATAAACTTTAAAAATTGAATTAAAAGTGAATAAATAGAAATGGGAAATTTTATATTTTGATTTACGAGTAAAAATAGTCATTTTTGACACTGTCTCGGATTTCGACAAAACTAGTTTCATTAGATCCGTAATAGTGAATTATAGTATATTGTCGAATTTGGTGTCAATTGGACTTACCATTTGATTGTGCGAGTTTGAAACGCACAGAAATTAGTTAAAGGAACTTTAATAAAAATAATTCGATTTCGGAAACCTATCTTCCAAATACGATGGAATTAGCCTCCGATATATATTCCATTGTGCTCGGAATAGGGGTAAAACATTATGAACGTCAAGTGGCACGCTTCGTTTGGAGTTCGGAAATTTTTTATGTGAATAGTGTTTTGTAGTTGTCTATATAAGGACCTTAATTCGCAAAACCCTAGAGCAATTAGAGCTAGCTGCCACTAATATCACAAACAACCTAGAAAGTTCGAATCTTCTTATTCAATTTTCTTTCAATCCGTAAACAATTATCAAAAACTCTCAACTACAAACTTGTAAAACGTTACGAGATATAGCTATCCAACTGTGATGATTGTCATTAGAGCACTGTGGAGGCCAAATATTGGCCGCATTCGAGCTACATTTGGGGGCGAATTGCATGGCACTGGTGGGGCCGAGTTCGTCGTCGTCGAGGCCGTGGGTGCGCTGGAGCATGAGCGTCGATGTGGTGGTTTCTAATCGTTGTCACGTGGTGTCGTGGGTGGTGCGGCAATCATGGAAGTCGTGCGCATTGGGTTTGATGTCGATCCTGGGTTACATGATGAGGGAGGAAGGTTAAACGTTAATAACGGTGATTAATTAAGTTAATGGTGTAATTCATTATTTTATAAAATCGTGTAACTTATAAAATGCATAACTATTTCATACGAAGTCCGTTTCGCACGAAACAAGCGGCGTTGGACTCGTATTGTCGAGCACTACATTTAGAGCTAGTTTGGATGAATTTGGAGCTGTTGAAAATTTTGGTTTAAATTAAACGCTCGTTTAATTTTAATCGAAATAAAAACGCTAGAACGACGACTGCAACCAAAGTGAGTAAAACTCACTCTCTGGCCCTCTGTAGTTGGATATAAGTGGGAATCAATTTATTTTATGACGTGTGATGATTATTTAGATGTTATGCTATATTATTAGTAGTTGGATATATTCCTCCCTATTGGAGCAGATGAGACCCTATCAGTTCCCGCGTATGAGCGGATGACCCTCTGTACGCACGTCTGCCTCGAAGCAGACATTGTACATATTTTTCTCATATGTGTATTTGTTGCAGGCTACAGGTTGGAGGAATCCAACTATATTCCTCACCATTGTTATTTTTATTTATACATATTGTTATATATGTTGTACCATGTGATATACGATGTTTGGATGCCATGACTGATATGACTGATGTGAATTCCCTTATTTAGTGCTTTGGTAGCATTGGGAATATTTTTGGAATTTTAAAATACTAAAATGATGAATTTGATTTAAAAAGGATTTCAAAGTGATTTTGGAGTTAAATCTGTTTTAATAAAGTTGTGAATGAATTAATAAAGGAATTTATTTTAAATGAATAAAAAGTTATAATTTTTATGTTATAAAAAAATTATGGCTTTGTGAAATATGCTTAAATATAGATTTTTGAACTGTTAGTGAAATGGATTTTTAAACGGTGTTTTATAAATATTAGAAATGGATCTGTAATCAAATTTGTAAATGGATTTGCAATTGAAATTTAGAAATGAATTTATAATGGACTTTATAAATAATAAGATTAGAAAAGAATGAATTTGTAAATAAAGAGATTTATAAGTAAATAAACTTATAATGGGATTTTGACATATAAATGAGATACAAATGGAAATTGTTAATAAAGGAATTTTATATGTGGAAGTTTTTATAAACTATAAATGGAATTTATAAACATTGTTTTATAAATCTGAAATCAATTTAATTTGATAAGTTAAATTTGAAAGTTTGTAAAGGAAATATATTCACATTTTTAAAGTGAAAAATCCTTAAAATGAATGTTTTGGAAAGTAATATTTCAAAATGGAGTTTAAATAGTTTGAAAATACAATAAGTTGTGAATTCACTTATTATTAAAATAATTTTATGAAAGATTTTCCAAATATTGAAAGATTGAATGGTTTTGGAAATATATCTTTTAAAGATAATTTGAAGTAAATGAATCTGAAAGTGAATTAATTTATAAAAGATTAATAAATCAAGCCTAGTGACTATTTAAGTTCTAAATTATATTTTTGGCCATTTTAGTTTCTCGACTTGATGTGGAAACTATTTAGTCGTACACTTAGTACGTAGCCATCTGTGTAGGCTTAATTATCGTTTGGTGTAAAGGATGTTGATTCGAGTAGTGCAGAGTGATTACTCCTATCTACCGAGCTTCCTTCTTGGCCGAAGGATAGCAAGTTGAAAGTAGGAAACAGGATGAGTCTACGAGACTTGGTTTCTGTATGAGTTGAGTAACGCTTTTGCATTGTTGGTGCGAAGTGACCGGGATCGGTTTATCCGAAAACCACTTCGGATCAACCTATATGCGACAATTGTGCAGGTTTGTTGATGATATTGATATTTAGGATTTTCATAGTGAAGAACTTCTTGTTATTCATTTGGGGTTAAAATCCCAATATACATGTGACGACCGCCCATGACCCCTGCACTGAACCTAGAGATAGTGCGCTGTAAAGTGTGCCAGGCGACCATGGACGATTGCCAGGGTAAATTAAAATAACAGAATCTATCGTATTACTCACAGCGCATGGACAAAATACAATAGAACACATATATATATATATATAGTGAAGCTTCACAGAATAGAATCTCATTAATAAAACTTCATAATAGTTGATTACAATCATCAGAATAGTCAATACATCAAGCCTCACTACATAACACTCAGAGAAAATACAAACAGCGGAACATCCAGTACATATAATAAGAAGATAATATGCAACCCTCCAGCTCGTTTTCGATATCAACACCGTGGAAAGAAAGAACAGCACCTGTCACCTGCTACCTAGTCTGCCCGTCCCAAAATGGACAAACAACCCAAGGCAATAAGAATTAAAACATAAAGCCTTGAGTCAGACAACAGTCTTAGTGAGCAGTAAATTAACTAACAACATACCAAAAGAGCATAAAGGAAAAGGAATAGGAATACAACCCTCCCACTCCACCTCTTTCTACAGTGATAGCCCCCAGACACACACTAAGTAGAAGCAAACATAGCAAAGCACACAATTTAAGGTAAAGCAATTATCACTCGAGTCAAGGGCGATGTTTTCCAAGTACAAACCCCCAAGGCCTAAACCAAGATCAGATAAGCACCCAGAAAATACCGCTCTTGAGACCGAATGATGATACAACCAAACATCCATGACTCTGGCTATCACTGTTATCATTGCTTCGATATCATCGTTAATTGAATGACCGGCACATTCTTTCAGCCGTCTGCCAAGGGCTAACGGAAACCTCGGTTCTAGACATAACTCCCGCACGTCATCGTGACCCGTGCCTAGGACTATCGAATCTGCCCAGAGTACTTGACTATCAATCATTAGCCTTCAGGGACTATCGAATCCGCCCAACGTACTCTTGCTTTGAGCATGCTAGTACCTTCAACAACGATGAGATCTCAGCCTTCTAGTCATCCTCCTCGACGACTATTTCCATACTAGCTCAAGCGCCTCTCGAGCAAACCATTATCCTCTAACTCGAACCATATCACCGAGTTATCAACTTGCTTGGAATGATCCCGTCTGGATTAGACCAAGACTATCTCATATCATGCTTCGCCTCATCATCATCATAGCAAAGCTCCATCTCAACATCATCATCGAATCTATCCATATAAGCTTCATCATCCGCTACATATGCCACGAGCAGCTTTTCTAATTCAAGAGCCTTTCCCTTAGCTTTTGAATCATCTTCGACCAACTTGTCTAAATCAAATCATCAATCATCTAATTTATAGCAATCAATCAAGTCAAACATTAATCCAAGTAAACAAGCATTCAAATATAGGCTAAATGGACAATTTTAACAATAATGGCAATTTCGTAAATAAATAGTCGAAAGTCTAACAAGCATGAAAATCATGAGAATTATCTCTACAACTTGATGAATGAACTTGCATAGGTTAACACTTAGTAAAATGGTTGTCAAATCATCATGAACAATGAATCTATATGGATCTATACTTAGGTTTACAAAAATGCATGGAAATCACTACTTTAACACAAAATCAAGTCAACAATCCGATACACTCCTTTGGATCCGTGTGAGAGATAATCACCACTCACCAAATCACCTAAACAACCCCAAATCAACACGCTTCAGATCTGGACAGCGAAGGATCAATCTCGATCTATCACCAATCTGCTTCAAATGATGAAATCTCACTTCAATGGATGTAGATCTTCAATCTAAGCTCTTGAATCTTCAATTTGATCTTCAACTTGGATGGATGGAATCACTAGATTAGAGTGGAGAAAAGAAGTGAAGAAGTGTAGAAGTCGAGCTCTCAAAATGGCAGCACTTTGTCGCTTCGAAATCCGGATCCCAAAAAGTGAGAAATGGACGAGTATTTATAGGCTGAAAACTTAAGTCGTCTGCCTCTATAAGTCGTCTCCGACTTATCCCTATCTCCGACCTACGAATCAACAGGTATACGACCTAACGCCTAACTACTTAAAGTAATGCGCATCTGCGACTTAATATGCCAGCGACCTACGACGTAGCAGCATCTCCGACCTAACCTCCACGCGACTTAACAGCGTTGCGACTTAAGCCCCTCAGTCCTACGACTTAACAACTCAACAACAGGTGCGACCTAACTGAGATGCGCCTTGACGACCTACCACTTAACTCGACTCAACGAGTTACGACCTAATCCCTTAAGCATCCACGCGACCTAACTCCTAAGTCGTCTACGACTTAACTACGCACGACCTAACAGGTGATACGACTTACGACTTAACTAAGACGCAACCTAGCAATGGTTCCAACCTAACAACTTAATAACCATGCGACCTAACTGGGTTACGACTTAACCAGGCTACGCCTTAACCTCCTTAGGTCGTCGCCGACCTACCCCTTAGGTCTTTAACTCGTCAAAACTCTTAAGTCGTTAGCTCTTATCTCTTAAGTCGTGCTATCCCTTAGGTCGTATACGACCTAAACCCTAATCTTATCCAGTCTACTAGGTCGCCTGCTTCTATGAGTCATCCCATTCCTTAGATCGCTCCCACGACCTATCCTATCCCACGACTTACTTCCTACACGACCTAAGCTACCAACCATCTAACTCTTAAGTCGTCACCGACTTAAGTCTTCCTGTCCTTAAGTCGTTCAAATCCTATAGGTCGGTCAGTTCCTTAGATAGTCTATTTCTTAGGTCGTGCACTTCCTAAGTCGGTCACTCGACCTAAGCCATCCCATACGACCTAAGACTTAGACTCTAGGCGACTTATCAACAATGCGACCACATGTCAACTGTTCTACGATGTTTTGATCCGTAAAAATACGGGTCGTTACATTCTCTCCCCCTTAGGAATTTCGCCCCCGAAATTCCAAACAAACAAGAGTAATCAAAGACTATTCTGCACGCCTACCATCCATAGAAATCAACAAACCATGCATCCAATTCTAGCTTAGCATGCATAATTCTAAAACTAGAACAAGTTACAATGTCATTAGATGACACGACACCTTAGGGCCATACCTTGAAGAGTTCAGGATGAGCTACTTTCATCCTCTCTTCCACCTCCCATGTACAGTCGTTATCATCGTCACTCCATTGTATCTTGAGCAACTTAACTATCTTCCTCCTAAGCTGTTTCGTGTCGGTTTCCACAACACGAAGCGGCTTACGAGGTCTCTTATCGACTGGATCAACTTCGAAATCTTCACAGCTATCCGCAGAAACCACTGTATTCGAGTCGTGCACATACTTTCGTAGATACGATATGTGAAAAACATTGTGCACACCCGACATCTTCTCTGGTAACTCCAATCTATAGGCGAGCTTTCCAATTCGCTCGATGATCGGGAATGGTCCAACAAATCTCGGAGTCAATTTCCCTTTCTTCCCGAATCGAATAACATTCTTCAGTGGAGAAATCTTCACAAAAACCATATCACCTACATCGAATTCCAAATCCTTACGACGCTTATCTGCAAAACTCTTCTGACGGTCTTGGGCTGCCTTCATTCATTGCCGAATGATCTCTATGCAATCCGAAGTCTGTCGAATCATCTCTGGCCCAAGTATCAGCTTTTCTCCTGTCTCTAACCAACATGTCGGAGAGTTACACGGTCTTCCATACAATGCCTCATACGGTGCCATACCAATGCTCGACTGGTAACTGTTGTTATATGAAAATTCCACCAAATGAAGGTGATCTTCCCATGATCCTCCGAAATCCAAAACACAAGCTCTGAGGAGATCTTCCAAAACTCGGTTGACTCTCTCGGTCTGGCCATCTGTTTGAGGATGATAAGTTGTACTCAAATACAACTCGGTTCCCAAAACTTCCTGGAAGCTCTTCCAAAATCCACTAGTGAACAATGGGTCTCGATCGCTCACTATACTTTTCGGAATACCATGGAATCGAACTATCCACTTAACATACAACTCGGCCAACTTTGATGCAGTCCTAGTCGATCGAACAGTAATGAATCTTGCGCTCTTAGTCAGACGATCTACGATGACCCAAATTCCTTCATTTCCCGTTCTGGTTCTAGGTAGTCCATCAATAAAATCCATCGATATTTGTTCCTACTTCCATGTAGGAACTTCTAATGGCTGAAGCAATCCACTTGGCTTCTTCTGTTCGGCCTTTACCAACTGCCAGTTCATACACTTGGAAATAAAATTTCCAACATCCTTCTTCATACCTTCCCAGTATTAGGTTCTCTTCATATCCCGATACATCTTATTTCCACTTGGATGAATTGTCAACTTCGAGTGATGACTTTCCTTTAAGGCTTCACTTCTCAATTCATCTATATCGGGAACAACTAGTCGTCCTTGCTTCCGAAGCCAACCCTCTCGATCGACCTCGAATCCTTTATCCTTTTCTGGATCCAATCCAGATTCCAATTCACGGATAATCTTGACAATCTTATCATCTCGCTTTTGACTCTCGCCAATCCTTTCCACAAGAGTTGGTCTTATCGATAAGTTTGCCAACATCTCAGGTTCCAATTCGCATCTAGGCCTGAAGTCAAATTCAGCTAAATACTCGAGATTCTTCCATTCTGAAAACATGGCTCCCAATCTTGCATGTCTTCTACTTAACGCATCTGCCACTGTGTTACCTTTTCCCGGAGTATAAGCTATACCAAAATCATATGATGCCAAAAACTCTAGCCACCGTTGCTGCCGAAGATTCAAATCCTTTTGGGAGAAAAGATACTTCAACGACTTATGATCTGTAAACAACTCGAATCGAACTCCCAGTAGATAATGTCTCCACATCTTCAGAGCAAATACAATCGCCGCTAACTCCAAATCATGAGTCGGGTAATTCCTTTCGTGCGGCTTCAGTTGTCGACTTGCATACGCAACAACTTTATCCCTCTGCATCAGCACTGCTCCAAGTCCAGTACCACATGCGTCGGTGTAAACCACCATCTCATCATTCCCACTTGGAATAGTCAAAACAGGAGCACTCGTCAATCGCTCTTTCAGGATCCCGAAAGCTTGCTCACACTTAGCTTCCCATCTGAACACTTGGTTCTTCTTCGTCAATCCTGTTAACGGTGCAGCTACCTTGGAGAAGTCTTTGATAAACCGTCGATAATATCCTACTAATCCAAGAAAACTTCTCACATCAGATGCATTCTTAGGTCTAACCCAATCCTGGATTGCTGCCACCTTAGCGGGATCAACCGCTATTCCATTTCCAGAAATAACATGGCCTAAGAATCTCACCTCACTCTTCCAGAAGTGACACTTCGAAAACTTAGCCTTCAGCTGATGTTTCCGCAAAATTTCCAAAACAATACGCAAGTGCGTCTTGTGCTCTTCCTCAATTCTAGAATAAATCAGAATATCATCCACGAACACAAGCACGAACTTGTTCAACTGATCTCTGAACACTCTATTCATAAGATCCATAAAATATGCTGGCGCGTTAGTCAATCCAAACGGCATTACCAGCCACTCAAAGAAACCGGATGGTGCCCTAAAAGCAGTTTTCGGCACACTATCCTTAGCCACTCTCAACTGGTGAAATCCCGTTGCCAAATCCATCTGAGAAAACACCTTAGCTTCGTGAAGCTGATCAAACAAGTCATCTATTCTCGGCAATGGATACTTGTTCTTATTAGTCACCTTATTCAGCTCACGATAATCCACACACAATCTCAACGACCCATCTGCCTTGGTTACGAACACAACTGGTGCACCCCACTCGGACACACTACGCCGAATGAATCCTTTCTGCAAAAGATCATCAACTTGCACCCTCAACTCTTGCTGTTCCCTAGGCGCCATCCGCCTAAGAGACATCACAATAGGTCTGGCTCCTTCAACTAGAACTATACGAAACTCGATCTCTCTATGCGGCGGTAACCCTTTGACCTCGTCAAAGACATCCTCGAATCCATTCGCGATTGGCACCAATGACAGTCCATCCCGTGGAACAACCAGCGAATACATGAAGCTCATGAAGACGCCTTCTTCATGCTTACATCGTATCACAATCTTTCGCCCCTCCACATTCTCAACTGTCACCTCCAACCTTTCGCAATCAACCTTTGCCGCATACTTCCTAAGCCAGTCCATACCCAAAATAATTTCGAACCCCGCAAAGTTCAGAACAAAACAATCACAAACAAAAGAGCAACCATGACTCGACACAATCAGACCACGACATAACATACACAAACAAGACGAACCCCCAACTGGATTAGTCACAACCAATGGCCTATCAACAATATCCGGTTCTAAACCCAACCGGCCTACAAGTTCATTACAAACAAAAGAATGCGACGCCCCAGTATCAAACAAAACTCTAACTGGAACACCACATAGGAAAAGAGTACCTTGAACCACAACACTCTTTCCTTTCTCTTCAGCGGTAGGAGCTCTCGAAGACGATGGAACAACCCCTAAAGCATAAGCTTGCACAATCTGCTTGTCCTTCCTCGGTTCTGGACAATTCTTCCTGATATGCCCCGGCTTGTCACAGTTGTGACACTTCATCGGTACCTTCGGATTCTTACAATCCTTCGAGAAATGGCCCTTCTGCTGACAATTGTAGCAAGTCACCTCGCCTTTCGGCTTCTTCTGGCCATCCTTACCCTTTTGCTGCTGCTGCTTCCTCTTCTTGTTTCCACCCTGCTGGGGTTTAGATTCTTCCCTGGTTATAGCAACAACAGATCCTTCCTTAGGAAACAGACTCTCATGCCTGAGAGCTTTCTCCACAAGCTTCTCAAATGAATCGTCCAAATGATCCACCAACTGCCTCTCAAGATAACTGTCCAAGCCTGTCACAAATTTCTCATTCTTTTGATATGCAGATTCAATATATGACCGGGCATACTTGGACAAAGCTTCAAACTCAGAAACATACTTAAGAACTGGTCTTCCTCCCTGCTTGAGCTCCACGAACTTCTTGAACAGAACAGACTTCTGAGCTGTAGAAATGAACTTAGCTTCAATCCTGGCTTGGAATTGCTCCCAAGTAATCTCTTCCTCCGGCGTATTGATGGTAATAGAGTTCCACCAATCAGAGGCTCTCCCTTGAAGCTGCCTTGATGCTAACTTCCTCTTAGTCGCATCCTCAATTCCCAAGTCACCAAAGATCCTTCTACAAGCATCTATCCACCTCTGGACTTCAATGGTCGATTCTGTTCCCAAGAAAACCTTTCCTCCAAGAGCAGTGTAGTCCTTACACAGCTTAGCAAAATCCACCAGTCTTGGAGTTTGAACTTGAACTCCAACATCCACGGATGGCCCCGGAGCTGGCATCCTTCTCATGATCGAAGTCATCATAGCTTCGAACATAGCAGCATAATCAGCAGCTCCTTCAGTAGCACGGCCTTCCCTAGCAGCTGGTCTCCCTCTTCGACTCATTCTCAATATCTATAAAAAGGAATGATTAGAACACCTAGGGAAACAACTACATAAAGGACTAAAACTCTACTAAGCTACTATATTATATATAGTAATCATCCATCAAAATACAATTACGTCTCATACGTAGTTACGTCAGCGAGCGTTGGGTACAATCGATTAACCAATGCTCTGATACCAAATGTGACGACCGCCCATGACCCCTGCACTGAACCTAGAGATAGTGCGCTGTAAAGTGTGCCGGGCGACCATGGACGATTGCCAGGGTAAATTAAAATAACAGAATCTATCGTATTACTCACAGCGCATGGACAAAATACAATAGAACATATATATATATATATATATATATATATATATATAGTGAAGCTTCACAGAATATAATCTCATCAATAAAACTTCATAATAGTTGATTACAATCATCAGAATAGTCAATACATCAAGCCTCACTACATAACACTCAGAGAAAATATAAACAGCGGAACATCCAGTACATATAATAAGAAGATAATATGCAACCCTCCAGCTCGTCTTCGATATCAACACCGTGGAGAGCAAGAACAGCACCTGTCACCTGCTACCTAGTCTTCCCGTCCCAAAATGGACGAACAGCCCAAGGCAATAAGAATTAAAACATAAAGCCTTGAGTCAGACAACAGTCTTAGTGAGCAGTAAATTAACTAACAACATACCAAAAGAGCATAAAGGAAAAGGAATAGGAATACAACCCTCCCACTCCAACATCTTTCTATAGTGATAGCCCCCAGACACACACACACTAAGCAGAAGCAAACATAGCAGAGCATACAATGTAAAGTAAAGAGATTATCCTTCGAGTCAAGGGCGATGTTTTCCAAGTACAAACCCCCAAGGCCTAAACCAAGATCAGATAAGCACCCAGAAAATACCGCTCTTGAGACCGAATGACGATACAACCAAACATCCATGACTCTGGCTATCACTGTTATCATTGCTTCGATATCATCGTTAATTGAATGACCGGCACATTCTTTCAGCCGTCCGCCAAGGGCTAATGGAAACCCCGGTTCTAGACATAACTCCCGCACGTCATCGTGACCCGTGCCTAGGACTATCGAATCTGCCCAGAGTACTTGACTATCAATCATTAGCCTTCAGGGACTATCGAATCCGCCCAACATACTCTTGCTTTGAGCATGCTAGAACCTTCAACAACGATGAGATCTCAGCCTTCTAGTCATCCTCCTCGACGACTATTTCCATACTAGCTCAAGCGCCTCTCGAGCAAACCATTATCCTCTAACTCGAACCATATCACCGAGTTATCAACTTGCTTGGAATGATCCCGTCTGGATTAGACCAAGACTATCTCATATCATGCTTCGCCTCATCATCATCATAGCAAAGCTCCATCTCAACATCATCATCGAATCTATCCATATAAGCTTCATCATCCGCTATATATGCCACGAGCAGCTTTTCTAATTCAAGAGCCTTTCCCTTAGCTTTTGAATCATCTTCGACCAACTTGTCTAAATCAAATCATCAATCATCTAATTTATAGCAATCAATCAAGTCAAACATTAATCCAAGTAAGCAAGCATTCAAATATAGGCTAAATGGACAATTTTTAACAATAATGGCAATTTCGTAAATAAATAGTCGAAAGTCTAACAAGCATGAAAATCATGAGAATTATCTTTACAACTTGATGAATGAACTTGCATAGGTTAACACTTAGTAAAATGGTTGTCAAATCATCATGAACAATGAATCTATATGGATCTATACTTAGGTTTACAAAAATGCATGGAAATCACTACTTTAACACAAAATCAAGCCAACAATCCGATACACTCCTTTGGATCCATGTGAGAGATAATCACCACTCACCAAATCACCTAAACAACCCCAAATCAACACGCTTCAGATCTGGACAGCGAAGGATCAATCTCGATCTATCACCAATCCGCTTCAAACGATGAAATCTCACTTCAATGGATGTAGATCTTCAATCTAAGCTCTTGAATCTTCAATTTGATCTTCAACTTGGATGGATGGAATCACTAGATTAGAGTGGAGAAAAGAAGTGAAGAAGTCGAGCTCTCAAAATGGCAGCACTTCATCGCTTCGAAATCCGGATCCCAAAAAGTGAGAAATGGACGAGTATTTATAGGCTGAAAACTTAGGTCGTCTGCCTCTATAAGTCGTCTCCGACTTATCCCTATCTCCGACCTACGACTCAACTGGTATACGACCTAACGCCTAACGACTTAAAGCAATGCGCATATGCGACTTAATATGCCAGCGACCTACGACCTAGCAGCATCTCCGACCTAACCTCCACGCGACTTGACAACGTTGCGACTTAAGCCCCTCAGTCCTACGACTTAACAACTCAATAACAGGTGCGACCTAACTGAGATGCGCCTTGATGACCTACCACTTAACTCGACTCAACGAGTTACGACCTAATCCCTTAAGCATCCACGCGACCTAACTCCTAAGTCGTCTACGACTTAACTACGCGCGACCTAACAGGTGATACGACTTACGACTTAACTAAGACGCAACCTAGCAATGGTTCCGACCTAAAAACTTAATAACCATGCGACCTAACTGGGTTACGACTTAACCAGGCTACGCCTTAACCTCCTTAGGTCGTCGCCGACCTACCCCTTAGGTCTTTAACTCGCCAAAACTCTTAAGTCGTTAACTCTTATCTCTTAAGTCGTGCTATCCCTTAGGTCGTATACGACCTAAACCCTAACCTTATCCAGTCTACTAGGTCGCCTGCTTCTATGAGTCATCCCATTCCTTAGGTCGCTCCCACGACCTATCCTATCCCACGACTTACTTCTTACACGACCTAAGCTACCAACCGATCTAACTCTTAAGTCGTCACCGACTTAAGTCTTCCTGTCCTTAAGTCGTCCAAATCCTATAGGTCGGTCAGTTCCTTAGATAGTCTATTTCTTAGGTCGTGCACTTCCTAAGTCGGTCACTCGACCTAAGCCATCCCATACGACCTAAGACTTAGACTCTAGGCGACTTATCAACAATGCGACCACATGTCAACTGTTCTACGATGTTTTGATCCGTAAAAATACAGGTCGTTACAATACATATAGTAGCAGTAGTCTCTTCGTTATGAGATATCCGATGCAAGGACTATTCGCTACTAATCCGTTTGGATGTGGTAGAAAAGTACCTTCGGTTGTCATGTTCCTAGACAACTTGTATGGATGGATGTCTGACAGTGCATTTTCTGAGATTACGTACATTGCTTTTTACAAACATACATTTGTGGTCGCGGAGAAGGCAACTTCTCTTAGCTTAACACCCTTCTTGAGATGTACGAGCTCAAGGGTTGTATTTTTGTGGAAGGCAATTTGTAACAACCCGCATATTTTACGATTGTATATTTAAATATTTCATCATTCGTCGGATTTTAGTCCGAAAAGCTACTTTTTGCAAATAGTCGAATTAGGACTCGAGACCGCTTCTATTGAGTTCAAAATGCCGTTTGCAACCTTTTTTAGTATAAACATTGATATGTTTGGAGCTAGCTAAAAATTTGACCTATTTCACTTTGGGTTTGGGTTTGGGTTCAGCCCACTAGCCAACTTAATACTTAAAACTGAACCACCTCTCTTCATTACTTCACTTTCATTTCCTAACACTCAAGCTTCATCAAAAATGGAGGAAGAGAAAAAGAATTAGGAAATTCCTAAGCCCTAGTTCCATTGCAAATCCAAGTTCTAGCTCCAAATTCAAGAAGAAGCTTTGGTAAGCCTCCTCTTCTTCTTCCCCAACTCGTTCTCCTTTCAATTTCAGAAATTCCTAAACCTAAATTAGGAAATGTTACTCTTTTAAGCTTAGATTCAAGCTTGTTGAGTTGGAATTGGAGAGTGATTGTCCTTGCCATTGCTCTATAGCTTCTTCTTCATTTGTTTTGGGTTTAAAGGTGAGATTTTTATCTCACATCTATGTCTATAACTATCCTTGATTGCTTGGTATGAATTCCTAACATCTATTTCTTATTCAATTGCTTTTGAATTGAATTGGTTTGGTGAATTTTCCTAATTTTGGTATTTTGAAAGTCAAAATTTATGAAAACCCTAGTATGGGTGTTTAGACATGTTGTTTTGGGTGAATTGAAGAGCCTTTAGGGCTGGGTTGTCGCTTGGCATAAATCCTATGTCGCCGTTGCTCATTCAATCGCTCCGAATCCGAGAAGTTGTGTAGGTTTGCCCATTTAAGGGCTTTGAAAATTCTATCCTGCTACAGGTGACAAACGTCTGTGGCTTCAGGAAAAATATTTCCCAAAACAGGTGACAGACGTCTGTGGATTTCCCACAGACGTCTGTGGCTGTTGATTTCTGGAAATTAGCCTATTTTTATGTGGATTTCCAAATTTATCGATTTTTGATTATCCATATAGTTATTGTCAATTAATATCAACTTTGATGATTTCTTTTCTGGATTTTTGGTGTTTCTATTTGATCGATTTGATATCGATTTACATGGTTTAATTCACGTTATCGAAATGTGAATTTTTGTGATTGATTGTTTCTACAATCATTTTGTGATTTGTCACTTCTAAATACAAAGGTTTCTATACTAGTAGTAAATATTAAAACTCTTTTACAAAGATGATTTCAAATCTATTTTTAATACAAAGCTCTTTTATAAAACTGTTTTCTAATCTATTAGTATATACAAACCTTTACCTCACTCGTATGAGAAAATCTAATTAAACGGCTTAGCAAAACAAGTGGTATGAAACACTTGCGTTTACTTCGTCGGTTAATTCTTGGACTTGTTCGATTGAAATTCTTGTGACAATTTTCGAGTGGGAATCTACAATTTGTTCGTAAATATTTGAGTTAAGCAAGTGGTTATGGGACATGAAGCTAAACTCTTATATTTACTAGCTTAGTGTGATCGACACTCCTTGATGATCGATGATGATCATTTTATGGTTTAGACTAGCAACGCGCGATGTATCTTTATTTGGGTTCATCGGACGTTTCGTTGTACGACGTCGATGTTCCGAATTATTTGTGCTTCTGGTTCATCGAACGTTTCATTGTACTACGTCGTTGTTCCATATTATTGGATTTTTGGTTCATCGGGCGGTTCGCTGTACTACGTCGTTGTTCCATGTTATTGGATTTTTGGTTCATCGGGCGTTTCGCTGTACGACGTCGTGGTTCCGGTTTATTGTGTTTTGGTTCATCGGGCATTTCGCTGTACGACGTCGTTGTTCCGGTTTCTTATGTTTTGGTTCATCGGGCGTTTCGTTGTACGACGTCGTTGTTCCGGTTTATTGTGTTTTGGTTCATCGGACGTTACATTGTACGACGTCGTTGATCCGGTTTATTGTGTTTTGGTTCATCAAGCTTTTCGCTGTACGACGTCGTTGTTCCGATTTATTGTGATTCTGGAGCACCGGACGTTTCGCTGTACGATGTCGTTGCTTCGAATTATTTGATTTCTGGATTTCTAATGGTTGATTTCTGGAATTTATGCTTCACCAACTTTTACAAATTGGCATTGAAATGTATGTCGTTATTTGTGGCTTGGTGAATTAAATTAAGAATATGACATTCTTTTTAATCTTTGAGAAGATTCTTGTGATATTGATTAATCTATGGATTGATTTTCGATTAGATACTTATCACAGTATGGCTTTATGGTTATCATACGTTTTTGTCATTGTTTGCACAAAAAATGGGCAAACACCTCCAAGTTGTATAATTTAGTCGATTTTATGTTGTTTTTAGTGATTTGGGTGGCTTATGCAAATATATAAAAAGCAGGGACTAAACTGTAAAAGACACACAGATTTTTAGTGGTTCGGCCAGAATGTGCCTACGTCCACTTTATATGTTATTATCCTTTACTATTCAGATTACAAGTACAAAGCTTTGATACAAGTATATGAAAGTTGTTTGAAAGTTCTCTCTGTGCTTGAGCTCTCAAACTTGTCCCACATTGTTGTACCCCTGCCCCTCTATTTATAGAGTGAGGCTGGGAGCAGGGGTTCTAGATGTATATAGCTGCTGGTGGGCCTGGGCTGATGCAATCCGGCCTGGCAACGTTGGTTCGGCAACGCCTTGGTTCGGTAGTGCTTCGGTCCGGTGGTAGATGGTAGGAGTTGAGACCTTGGTCCGGTGGTGAGTGGAGCTGGGTTGGTTCGGCAGGACTTTGGTCCGGTAGTGAGTGGAGCTGGGTTGGTCCGGCAGGACTTTGGTCCGGTAGTGAGTGGAGCTGGGTTGGTTTGGCAGGACTTTGGTCCGGTAGTGAGTGGAGCTGAGGTCTGGTCCGGTAGTAGAGGATTGGTTCGGTAGTGTTTACCTTGGCTCGGTTAAGCTTTGGAAATGAGTTGGTTCGGCCTTCCATGGTTGTGAATCTGGTTCGACAGTGGTGGAAACACACCCAACATTTGCCTCCCAAAGTGGGGCATATGCCAGCATATGTCGTGCTTTGTTTCAGCTTGGACGTTCCCATTCGGTCCTACGTGCTGAACCAGTTGGTTCGGTCATCTTTGTTTGCCTATAAATATGGGCTTCATGTCTCTCGTTATTCCCTACCAAGTGAGTAGCCGAATCAGATTTGCCGGATCACGCTTGACTACCGAATCAGGTGATTGCCGAATGACTTTCGTGTTTCGAACTACCGAACGAACTCGTGGAGTTCGAGTGCCGAATGAATCTTCATGCCTTGAACTACCGAATGGGCTTGAGTGCCGAATGAAACTTGAACCTTGTTATACCGAATGGGTTTATGTGTTTATATCCTTATTCTAACAATGTGTTTTCTCGTGTTGCAGATAATGTCTCATAAAGTTGAAACCCAATCAGAAAAGAAGAAATCCCAGGACAGAGAAGATCCTTCCACAGTGCCCCCAGCTCAGTCAGGACCGGGACGTCATGGGCCCACCCCGAGGTCACTAGTAGATGGGTACGTCCCTCAGGAGCTTCTGAACTCACCTCCTGACTGTTTCCCTAGATCTCTCAAAGGCGAGCAGCTTGATGTTATTTCTCGCTCCTTTGGGATTGACAGAGCGCGTATGCTATTGCCGGGGGAGGGAGTGATGCCATATAATCCCCCCGAAGGATATTTCGCCTATAGTCGGTACCATTGTATGTGTGGGGCCATTTCAGCTTCAGCCTAACTTCAGCCTAACCCCGATCAATGCTTGGATAATCAGCTTCATCACCTACTTGAAGGTGGCTCCATTTCAGCTTCAGCCTAACTCCTACGCCATCCTGGTGAGCCTGTTTGTCATTTTCCAGAGGAGATACAGGCGTCCTCCCTCCAACCGGGAGATCCGGTATTTGTACAATTTGAGAGGCTATAAGAAGGGGTCTCCATACATCAGCTTGGAATCGCCGTATCTTTTAAGCCAGTCCTGGACTTATATTCGAAGTTCAGCATGTTTAAGAAAGAATGGTTTTTCGTTAAGGATGACTCTGTTTCCATCCGTCGCTTCACCTCTAGCTGTAAGTTGAAGCTTATTTATGATTTCTGTTCTGACTGCAATGCTTCTTCTCATGTGCTTTTATTTCTTGCTAGCGACAGGTGGCTTTGCGGTCGTGGAGAACGATCGCCTGGTTCAGATGGCTGTGGAAATAGAAGCCATTTTAGGAAGGGATAGGTCGGCTTCTTACTTGATCAGGAACACTACACTTCTGGGGCACAACCTGATTCTACCACATCAGTCCGTGGTCAAGCAGAGAGACACGGCGGATGAGAGGGCTGCCAAAGCTCCAAGAGGGGCTACAACGAAGAGCAGCAAAAGGAGACCCTTCTCAACACATCCAGTTGCCGGGGGGAAGAAACTCAGGAAGTCCGAGGGACCCTCCCCCAGCACATGTCCAGATGTTCCAGAGGAGGAAAATGTGGAGGAGGAAAGAGGCGGGGATGAAGGCGGTGAGGCGGAGAGTGGAAGTGGTAAAGAAGGCGACGGTGATCGTCACGGCGATGATGGTGGCGAAGGATAGGGCGGTGATGGCACCGGGGCTTTGCCTCCTGGGCAGGCAGGCGTGATTCAAGAGTGGACAGATGACGCTCTCCGCCAAGCCTTCGAAGAGTTGGAGGAAGGACCGGCCTTGGCGAAGAAGCCCAAGAAAGCTGGTAAGGCCGGGACTGGCGCCGATTTATCTTCCGGGAGTGCTTCTACTGAGGCAACTTCTGCGATTCAAGGTGAATTTCTCTTTATTCTTTTTAATGCTTGAATGATGGCTCAATGCATGCTGGTGACACTTGGTTTTCATTCCAGGAGCGGGCAAAATGGCCAAGACCTCAGATCTTCGGCACAGGCTTTAACAATACAAACTTCTCAAAGCTTCTGCCAAACCGAAGCCTCCTACTGACCGCCCTGGAGACGTAGTCGGCTATCGTCCTCTTCTTGGAGTTATTTAAGAAGATATACAAAAGAGGAAGAGGAGTCGATCTTCGTTTGAATCTCCTCCTGGCCCTCCGGCCCCACTCCAGCCTATTCACGATATTACGGAGGAGGATACTGAGTTTACGCCTTCCCCACATCCGTCTGAGAATCCAACCGTCACCCCGATAGATCACCCTGGCTTGGTTCGTAATCCGTTTGCGGGTCATCCAGACCTGGACCCGGCCTCTCATGACATCTCCTTCGATGAGGCTACTGGTGAGCACCTCCTCCCTCGCAATCCTATGGTACGGGTGCTTGACGAAGCTAAGTCCCTGGACCTTGATTTTCTTACCACCCGGGTTGTAACTCTGGGGGATGAAGCTAAGGCGAACATCGACCGGGTTGCCGAGGAGACCAGGAAATGGATGGGGCATCATGCCCGACTAGTCAAGGCCGGGGAGGAAATTGGGAGTGCCAACATTCGGCTATGGTTAATGGTTTCCGACCAGGCTAAGCAACTTGCCGATCAAGCCATTCAAATTTCTCAGCACGAGGCCGCATCCAGGCAACTGAAGAAGACTATGGAAGAGGCCAGTAGGGTAGAGTTGCGAAAAATGGAGGCCGCCTACAAGGAGCGGATTGGCATGGCCATTGTGACGGTGGATGAGGTTCGACAAGCGGACCTCGAGTGGGTACAGGAATTATCGGGGAGACTTGAGACCGCGGAGCTTGCTCGGTCCAGGTTGAAGGAGGAGATGGAGGCGATGAGGATATCCCTTCAGGCTGACCGCTTACGATACCGATCGAAGAGGGATGCTGCCTTTGCAAAGCTACGTGTTTCTGAGGCCCGAATGAGGGAGCTTGAGGAAAACGAGGGGATGATGGATGAGATGCTCCAGGATATGTATTTCCGTACTTGGAAACAGGGTAACTTATCCTGGATGGATGATTACCCCCGAGTTATGGCCAGGATTTATCTCTGGGCTCTGGAGGAAGCTAGGGCTGATGCGGATAAAGAGGGTGGCGCGGTCTTCAGAATGGATGTGGTCACTGCCTAGTTTACCAAGGAGGAGAAGGTGGCGGTGAAGGAGGGTATGCGGCTGCTTACCGCTGAGGAGGCAGGTGTGCAAGTAGAGGATGATGATCAGGATGGTCAGGAAGCAGGCGCTGATAAGTCTTCCCTTCTAGTCTTTCCGTTAACTTGGTTGCTTATCACTAATGAATTCTTTCTTTGACCGGATAGGTGGGCAACATGACAAGGGTAAAGCTTCGATGCAGCCGGCTCCTTGACCTGACCTGGATATCTTTTTGTTGACTTGACATTGTTGTATATGTTAGTCTCAAAACAGTAACGTAACTTTTGGGTTGTAATTATGTTACTTGTAATAAACAACATTATTCTTGACGTGTAATTTTTTAACTTAAGCTGATTCTGTCGTTTTTGAATGTTTTTGCTATTTTGACACGTTGTGTGAGAAATATAACTGTGCGTGTGCTTGTAATTCAATTGTGTTTGATGTCAAGTTCTTGCTTAAAACATAATTTCACGCCTTGCAATGCTAGTGTGATGTATGAATAAATTATAACCATGTATTTGTACACAAAAGAAGAAAATACCGCCTTTCATGTTCTAATTGTAGATGGCAGTTTTGAATGTCTTGTGTGATTGAGTATGGAATGCAACCGAGTGTCCAGTTGTGAGCTCTTATTCCCATTAGCGAGTGTCTCCTACTCTGTGTCCTGTACTTTAGGGATCGTTATAGAGGATAGGAGGAAAGTTCTTTAAATAAAATTGACATATGAGAAACAGTAAAACTTCCAATCACGGAAGGCCTTCGATGTGCTTAAGTTCGTGGCAAACAGGTTTTGTAGTCACTTTCCCTAGCTGTGGGTCTTGGAGACATTTGTCACCCATCTTACGCCTCCGCAGGGAGTTTGTCTTTTTTACCACAGCCGTACTTAAGACACATCGGAGCCGAGATCGCGCACAGTAACTACCCGGGCCATTATGGCCCATAATCGTGGGTATTATTCGATTTACCGTGGCCGGCTAGCGTAGGTGCCGATCGCCAACCGTGAACTACCCCTGGCTGGCCACACCTTATGTTGGGGCTTAAAGTAGGTTCACGGCTGCCGGCGAGCCGAACGCCGTAATGAGTTGCCTCGGCTATAGTCGGCCTTCTCGGTGGCTTATAATCGTCTCATTACAGTTGGCTTTAAGGGCCGTCGCGAGCAATGAGTTAACCCGCTGCAGAGGGATGCCGGAGCAAAAGTGTCTCATTGGCGAGGGCATAGATTCGCATATTACCTGTTAGGTCTTGTCCAGGTGAGGTTGCGCCGTGATGTGTCTTGAATGGGGATGTCATTACACAGGATTTTGTTCAACAGAAAAGGATAAAGTTAACAAGCAGCCAAGATATAAAGGAACAAGTTAAAAAGGGACAAGTTTTTTTAAAGTGGTTCGGCATGAAAATGCCTAAGTCCACTGATTCTCTTTGTTAATTCACTTCATATGGGCAGTACAAGTTAAGAAAAGTATCGACGAAGGTGTTGGATGTTCCATGCCCTTTGGAACACCTCCCCGTCCACTGTTGACAAAATGTAAGCTCCATTGTGGAGATCTTTATGAATTACATATGGTCCGTCCCAGATTGGATCTAGTGCTCCGGGGCGCGGGAAGATTCGCTTGAGGACAAGATCTCCCTCTTGTAAGCTATGATGCTTGACTTTGGAGTTGTATTGCGCTGCCACTTTTTGCTTGTGAGCTGCTGCTTTGAGGGCTGCATCATTTCTTCTTTCCTCAATTAGATCCAAAGGCATGTGGAGGAGCTCTTCGTTCTCTTCTGGGTTATAGTGGATCCTACGGTGGGAAGGCACTATAGTTTCAACTGGGAGCATAGCCTCCGATCCTTATGCTAAAGAGAAAGGAGTATGCCCCGTTGATGTTCTGAAAGATGTGCGATAGGCCCACAGTTTCGTAGGGAGTTTATCCACCCAAGCGCCTTTTGACTTTTCGAGTTTCTTTTTAATTAGAGTTTTGAGAATTTTGTTGACGGCTTCGACTTGTCCGTTTGCCTGGGGATAAGCTACGGATGAGAAGCTTTTGTGAATTTCGTGCTCTTGGCACCAGTTGGCGAACTCCTCGCTGTCAAACTAAAGTCCATTGTCCGATATGATTTTGAATGGGACTCCGTACCTGCATAGAACATTTTTGATCAAGAAGTTAATAACTTTTGCTGAAGATACTTTATTTAGGGGTTCTGCTTCCACCCATTTGGTGAAATAGTCGACTGCCACTATAGCATATTTGGCCCCGCCGCGGCCCATTGCAGTTCGCCAATCAAGTCAATTCCCCATACTGCAAAGGGCCAAGTGCTGGTCATTTGAGTAATCTCATTTGTTGGTAGCCGTGGAATCTTAGCAAACTTCTGACATCTGTCACATTTTCTGACGAAATCTAAGGCGTCCTTGCTTAAGGTGGGCCAGAAATATCCATATCGGAGTATCTTTTTTGCCAAAGTCTGCCCTCCAGTGTGATCTCCGCAGCTTCCTTGATGGATGTTGGATAAGATTTCCTTGGGCTCCCTTCCAGCGACACACCTTAATAAGGGGTTAGAGAAGCCGCGCCGATAAGGGGTGCCCTCTTGTATTGTGTAGCGGGAAGCTTTCCTCAAGATTTTCTTGACTTCGTTACGCCCGTTGGGTAGTGTGCCACTTTGTAAGTAGCCTCGGATGGGAGTCATCCAAGTTGCTTCTTCGGTTGCAGCTATCAGATTCACTTGCTCAAAACTTGGGGTCAGTTGCTTTGAGATGGCTACTGCTCCGGAAATAGCGTCGTCTCTCATGCTAGCTTACTTCGCCAATTCGTCGGCCTCTTGGTTCTCTTCCCGAGGGATATGTTTGATTAAGTAGTGATCCAATCGATTGAGAAGCAACTTGGTCTTCTTTAAATATGCTATGAGTCGTTCTTCTCGAGCTTGGAATTCTCCTAGTATTTGATTTACAATAAGTTGAGAGTCGCTATGAAGACACAAAGAATTGGCTCCGATTTCTAAGGCAAGTTCTAATCCAGCTATCACTACTTCATACTCTACATCGTTGTTGGTGGCAGCGAATTCCAACCTTATAGCATAGTGTAGCTTATTTCCCCTGGGAGTGATTATTACCACACCTGCCCCCGAGCCTTGTTCGTTTGACGCACCATCCACAAAGAGATTCCACTTGATTTCTTCTGCCATTTCCGATTGCTCCTTACCTTCGTTGGTAGTGAATTCGGCAATGAAATCGGCCATGGCTTGTCCCTTGATGGTGGTGCGAGGATGGTAGGTGATATCATATTGACTTAGTTCAATGCACCATTTAAGTAGTCGCCCAGAAGTGTAGGGACGATGGAGTACCTGCCTTAGTGGTTGATCGGTCAGAACTCTGATGGAATGGGACTGGAAATAGTGACGCAGCTTCCGTGATGTGATTAGTAGCCAGTACACTAATTTCTCAAGTTTAGGATATCTGGCTTCCGCACCTGTAAACATCTTGCTTACAAAGTATACTGGCCGCTGCATGCGTTTGTCTTCTCTCACCAATGCGGCGCTTAGAGCATGAGATAACACAGCAAGATACAGGTATAGCTCTTCGCCTTTGTTCGGAGTTGAGAGTAATGGTGGTCTCTGGAGGTGTTCGATCAAGTTAAGGAAAGCTGCTAAGCATTCGTCAGTCCATTCGAATTTTTCTCTCTCTTTCTTTAGAGCTTCGAAGAAGGGGATGCATTTGTCAGTTGCTTTAGAGATGAATCTGCTCAGGGCGGCCACCTTCCCATTTAGGCTTTGCATTTCCTTTCGGGTAGAAGGTATCCTGATGTCTTTCAAAGCTCGGACTTGTTCAGGGTTTGCTTCAATTCCTCTAGAATGGACGATGAATCCTAGAAACTTTCCTGATGATACTCCGAAGGAGCACTTTAGAGGATTCAGCTTCATTTCATATTGGCGAAGTATTTGAAACATTTCATCCAGGTGGCTTACGTGATCGTCGGCTTCCCTTGACTTTACCAGCATGTCATCCACATAAACTTCCATAGTTTGTCCTATTAGCCCCGCAAACATCTTGCTGACGAGGCGTTTATAGGTGGCTCCTGCGTTTTTAAGTCCGAAAGGCATTACCTTGTAGCACTACAATCCTCGGTCAGTGATGAAACTAGTGCGGTATTGATCGGGAGCATGCATAGGAATTTGGTTATATCCTGAGTATGCGTCCATAAAAGATAAGAGTTCGTGCCCGGCTGTGCTGTCTACAAGCTGATCGATTCGGGGAAGTGGGAAGCAATCCTTCGGGAAGGCGTCATTTAAGTTGGAGAAGTCAATGCATGTTCGCCACTTTCCATTAGCCTTCTTTACCAGCACCATGTTGGCAATCCACTCTAGGTAGATGGCTTCTCGTATGAAGTCATTGGCAAGTAGGTTCTTTACTTCTTCATCGAGGGCTGCTGATCGTTCTACCCCCATACCTCTCTTTTTCTGCTTTACTGGCGCCTTGGTAGGATCAATGTTTAGTACGTGGCATGCTATGTCAGGGGATATTCCGGTCATGTCAGCGTGTGACCATGCAAATACATCCGTGTTGTGGCGGAGAAAATCAATGAGTTGTTCCTTCAACTCTGCTTTTAGTTGGGACCCGACTTTCAATAGTCTACTCGAGTCATATCTGTCTATAGATACAAATTCCATAGCATCTGCAGGCTCGGCGGTGGCCTCCTCCTCTTTGTCCCTGGGGTCTAACTCATTGAAAGGGTCGCTGGTATATCGAAGAGGAGGGGCTTTCTTTAGTTGCTATGCTTCCAAACTTTTTGTGCAGAGGGCGATCTCTACACTCTTCCCTTTATCCTTCCTGTGGTTATTGCGAAGTTCAGTTACATAGCAATCCCGAGCTATGTCCTGGTCTCCCTCTACTTCCCCTATTCCATTGTCCGTTGGAAATTTCATCTTCAGGCACCATGGGGCCAGGACAATTTGGAAGTCAGACAAGGCTGGCCTTCCTAAGAAGGCGTTGTAGGCCGAGTGGTTTTCTATCAGCACAAATGTTTGTTTCCGCACAACGGAGCGGGGATGACTTCCAATTTCAACAAAGAGGTCCAGTCGCCCGAGGGGCATCTTCGCATTTCCTGTGAAACCGTGTAGTGGTTTATTGCAGGGAAGAACATCCTTTAATGACAGTTTCATTTTGTCAAAGGCATGCTTGAATAGGATATTTATTGAGCTTCCAGTGTCTACTAGAATTCGGAAAACTTTGGCTGGACCGAGCCGGGCAGAGATAACCATGGGATCCGTGTGAGGGTACTGCCTTCCCTCCAGGTCATGCCTACTGAATGTGATGTCACCATTCTCTATCCACTTCGGGTGGCGTTCTTCTATAATAGAATTGACGCATTCTTCATTGTTTCTAAGTGACTTTCCATACCTTTCCATCTCTGCCCAGCTTCCGTCGGCGATGTGTGGCCCTCCCGAGATGGTATGGACCACTATCTTCTCATGACTGGAGCCGCTGATGTTGCGATTTCCTCTGCCTATTTCTGGGGAGGGCAGCCTTGGGTTCTCATTGGCAGGAACTGGAATCCTGTTCTGACCTTTTACATAGCGTTCTAGTCTCCTTCTTCTGATGTGTTCTTCAATCAAGTCCCGGAGATGATGGCATTCATTGGTATCATGCCCATGGGATTCGTGGAAGCGGCAGAATTTTCCAGACTTTATTGCGTTATCTGATTCTTTCTTGTGCGGGGGGCGTTTGTATTTAACTTCGTATTGAGTGGCCAGGAAGATGTTTTCGATCGTTTCATTCAACGGGGTGTAAGCGTCAAATCTTGGTCTTGGCCGATATAGACGCTTTTCTCCCTTCTTGCCCCCAGCATTATCCCTAGAGTCATATCTTCGAATGTCCTTTGCTACAGTGGGCGTGTTGCCGTGAGCTGCCTTATTTTGTTGCCCTGACTGCCCCTCAGTGGCAGCCTCTTCAAGTCTCATATATTTCCCAGCTTCATGGAAGAAATCGGGTAAAGTAACCGGTTTTTCTTTGGTCAATCTTCTAGTAAATTTAGTATCCGGATGCACACCACTGTAGAGGGCCATTAAGATAAGCTTCTCATCGGCATCTTGGACTGCGGCTGCTGCGGCATTGAATCGGGTTAGATATTGCCGCACTTTATCTCCAGGTTTCTGTTTGATACTGGATAAGGAATAAGCGTCCTTGGGTTGCTCCACATGAATGCGGAATTGGCTGATGAATTTTTCTTTCAACATCTCCCATGAGCTGATGGATCCTTGGGGTAGATGGCAGAACCAGGAGGTAGCTAGATCTGCTAAGAATAGCGGAAAGCATTTGCACAACACTCCTTCTATTGCTCCACTAATGAGCATATGCTGTGTGTATCTCTGTAAGTGTACAATGGGGTCAGAGGTTCCTTTGTAAGGTTCCATTGTTGGCATTTTCCATTCTCGGGGGGTGATGGCAATTTCGATATTGCGGGTGAAAGGGCTAGTCACCCTAGCGCCTATTCCTCGGTCTCTTTGATCCCGTTGGACGCACTCTCTGAACAAGCGTGCCATCCTTTCATCAGAATTTGGAGCAGATAAAAATGAGTTCGGTTCTTCTCTGTGGGATTGATTCCGCCCAGATGACCTGTAGGGATGGTATCGTCTACTATTCCTAATATTTTCTAGTGGCTGTCTTTGGTCTTCTGGGAGCATGCTAGGGTCAGCTACAGTTGGCCCTTGCCTTAATCTTCCCCTGCTGGGTTCTGATCTAAGCACTTCCTCGGGTCCAACTTCGGGCTGGACTCTAGCTCGGCCCCGTTCATTAGTGTTTCCGTGGTTAGGCAGTACGACAGGCTCGGCTACAGTTGACCTCTGCCTGATACCTCCCCCGTTGGGTTCGGTTCCAAGCGTTTCCTCAGGTCCAACTTCGGGCTGAGCTCGGTCTCGGCTCCTACCATGGCCGTTTCTGTCGTTAGCTCCTTTGAAAAAGGAATATCTTTGTTGTCTCCGAGATCCTCCAGACTGGGACTCTCGCCATGATTCAGTGTTGCGGTTGGACTCTTCAGCATCCCTTAAGCGTGACATGAGTTGGTCCACCAAGGCTTCCTGCTGGGATGTGAAGCGGTTAGTCACTTCAGACACAACCCTGTCTAGATCTGCCCTAGTAATTGCTGCCGGCTGTTCTGTGGAAGGGGTTGTCGGATTTGCCTGACCTTCATTTGGTACTACTGTTGGAATGGGATGATTTACTTGATCTGTGACCACTGGATTTGGAACACTGCTAGTTGCGACGTTCTTTCCTTTGTTAACGTCTTTTTTCTGCCTGGGAGGCATGTTTTCCAAGCAATGAACGACGCTGTTAGGAAGAAGGTTAAGTGGGAGAAGCTGAAGCTTCGAACTTCCAGCTCTCAGTGAAAGCACCAAAAATGTTTGCACAAAAAATGGGCAAACACCTCCAAGTCGTATGATTTAGTCGATTTTATGTTGTTTTTAGTGATTTGGGTGGCTTATGCAAATATATAAAAAGCAGGGACTAAACTGTAAAAGACACACAGATTTATAGTGGTTTGGCCAGAATGTATCTATGTCCACTTTATATGTTATTATCCTTTACTATTCAGATTACAAGTACAAAGCTTTGATACAAGTATATGAAAGTTGTTTAAAAGTTCTCTCCGTGCTTGAGCTCTCAAACTTGTCCCCCATTACTGTACCCCTGCCCCTCTATTTATAGAGTGAGGCTAGGAGCAGGGGTTCTAGATGTATATAGCTACTGGTGGGCCTGGGCTGATGCAATCCGGCCTGGCAACGTTGGTTCGGCAACGCCTTGGTTCGGTAGTGCTTCGGTCCGGTGGTAGATGGTAGGAGTTGAGACCTTGGTCCGGTAGTGAGTGGAGCTGGGTTGGTTCGGCAGGACTTTGGTCCGGTAGTGAGTGGAGCTGAGGTCTGGTCCGGTAGTAGAGGATTGGTTCGGTAGTGTTTACCTTGGCTCGGTTAAGCTTTGGAAATGAGTTGGTTCGGTCTTCCATGGTTGTGAATCTGGTTCGGCAGTGGTGGAAACACACCCAACGGTCATATCTCTTATTCTATATCACTTTATCTGATATTTATAGCTAGACTGGCCCGTTTATTATTTTCTTCTTAAATAATACTCGGGTCAGACTGAGATTTTACAGGTGCTTCCTCATGACTTCTTATCTGGGACTATCATCTAACTTTTGGCTAACTACTTTAACATTGTAGTTTTTGGTTGTATACATTCGATATATTGACTCATTGATGTATACATATTCTGTTGTCTAGCACTTGTATCTTTTCTTTTGTGATATTGTGGATCTTGTTTGACCACTACTCTGATGTACACTTTCATGTGTTATATTCATATCTATTTCCACCTGTGTGATATGAATTGTCTGTGGCTGTTTTGTGTTATGTTTATTTCTATATTTGTTTCCGAAGTATATATACATAGCCTGCGTGTAGTAGCTTTGAGTTTGTATCGGTATGTCAGATTTCCTCTTGAGATGAAAAGTTATATTTTTATCTGGCATATCGGTATTCGCACAAAGCAATTACACAGATGGTCGCTCCTCAACAGCCTTATTCTCCGTGCTAGTTGACGGCATTACCCCGTAGTGTCCTTGGCTAGCGTGGGTATAGAGGTGGGGCGTCACACAATTAGTAGTCAACGGAAATGGCAATGTGGCATTCAAAGATGATATGATATGTGAAAGGTATTCGATACCTCTTTTGGCCTCACACTCAGGGAAATGATTAAATAGGGTAGAAGCAGCAAGGATAAGTGGGTCGCTCCCATTCGGAGATGTCATCATCCTTCTAGATTTACTCTACACATGTCTAAGTATGTGGTGAATGTATGACCCGGGTACCCGTTAAAGGTCGGTAACGACTGGAGTGACGACATATTTGGTACTATCCAGGAAGGAGTTGGCCGGTCTTGTGTTGGTTTAGGCACCGAGTATCTCAACCCTAGGTACATTCCTCTAGAGGTGTACCGAGTTTGAAAAGGTAGTCCCTTACCTTGTCATTTGTATGGAATCCAATATCCACTACGTGCCTGCCATTTTATTTGTAAACCTATTATGCTGGAATTTAATAATGTAACAATTTCGGCTATGATTAATTATTATTTGTGCAATAGACACTATTATAATATAAGAGAATTTGATATGAAATGTTTTGGTTATCGTAAGGGAAAAACCCGTCTGTGTTTATGTGTGCACGTGTCTTACAAGATACCTTTTATTTGATAAAAGAATGCTTTTATAAACTTTAATATTAAATTCAGTTGAGATGTGTTTTCTCAAGCTGGTTTACCAGACTAATCCGGGCGTTCTTCCATTTCAATGTTCGGGTCAGACCGAGTATATTTACAGGTTCAGATTTGGTGCTTTTGGAGCTTTAGTAGACGAGCTGGAGATCTTCATGTCGTATACACGTATTTGATTATTTTCCGCTGCAGTGTTGTTGTAAATTATCAGCATTGGTGAGGACAGGTTGTTATAACTGTCCAGGCCGATAATTTTTTATTTATTTACTCTAATTGATGTATGTATATTACTGTTTCTTTTTTGTAAAGATTATTCATCTATATTATATATTATTCCGCTGCGATGTGAGATTCTGTATTGTTATGGTTTTGTTTCTCTCTTCTTTCTTTCTTCTCATCCTCTCTCTTCTTTCTCATGACATTCCGTCATTCTGTGCTTTTTGGGTCGGACATGTGTGGTTTATTGTCGATTCAAAGGGTATGGATTTGCGGGTCGTCACACATGTCCAATTTAATATAATAGCAGAATGGTGTTTGGTTCTGCTATAGATGTCAAATATAACTTAACTGGCAGAATGATGATTTATTCTACTAAACAAATGTCATTGAGTTTCATATTCAATGAAGTTACTTAAAGGTGATCGACAAAGAAATCCCTTAGATTTAAAAAACTCTTTGAAAGCGAGTTGCTTAAAACAAAGTCCGATTTTTGCAAATAAAATGGTTTTAAACCTATAAACTTTTATTTAAAAATAATTAAATAACATTTAATTTCTTTATTAAATAACAATTGACCTTTAAATAATTAAACAATAATTAACAATTAAATAATAATGATCCTTAAATAAATAATTAAATAATAGTTAGCTTTTAAATAGGTAATTAAACCTTAAATAAATCTTTAATTAATTATTAAATAATAATTTAAACTTCTTAAATAATAATTAAATATTAATCAACCTTAATTATTTAAATAATCCTTATTTAAAACTCAAATAATAAATAAACCTTGATTTAAAATAATTAAAACATAATAAGTTTCAAATCAATCTTAACTTAAATTTAACTTGATTAGAAATTAATTAATAACTAAACACTTTCTTAAATAAATAATTTATTTAATTTTAATTAAATAACAATTAATTCTTAAATAATAAATTAAATAATAATTAACCTTTTATTATTTAACAAATTACAATTAACTTACTTAAAAATAATTAAGTACTAATTACCCTAACTTAGTTAATGATTAAGCACTAATTACCTTAATTAATTAATTAATTAATCATTAAATAAATAAATAAATAAATAACTAAATAAATAAATAATAATTGCTTTTAAATATTTAAAATATGTTTGAAAATACTTTATAAAAAGATTCTTAACTTAAAATATTTAAACTTCAAAAAGAGTTCGTTTTTCACGAACTGCATTTATAGCGATTATCGCTATACGACCTAAAATTTTAAAATCTTGTTTTATACACAAATAGCTTTCAAAACTCTATCCTTTATGATTAAATTACTTTTATAAACCTAGAATAAAGTGTAGAAAACAAATATAAGATTTTTAAAACTTTTATAAAACATTTCCCTAAAATAAAGTTAGATAACAAGCTTTTGAATCAAAGGATCTCGATGTCGAAATTTAATAACTCAACATACTAACTTTCCATGTTACATAACTATAAGGGCATGAACACTATATATATATATATATACACACGCCATCACAATGTACCATAAAAATATCCTAACTTTCAACCCTCACTAACCCTTTTAACTTTAATTTCGAATCTAAATCACAACATTCATAAGCACATGTATATCCATACAAAGCAACGCCGTATCAACCAATCAAGCAAGGAATTTACATCAAAGTATACATCGTATTACCCAAACAATAACATATTTTTCAACCAATTATGAGCAATAAATTTTCATAAATTTTAAAGTTTTAAACTTAAGGTAGTAAGAGATTTTTCTCACCAAAAGTCGACAAAATCAAAGAACCTTCCTTTCAAACTTGAATATAACCTAGAACTATACTTTAACTTTGGAAAAATGTGATTTTTGGAGGCCTTTAAGGCTTATGGTGGTCGGCCTTGAGTGTTTTTGGAGGAGCTAGGTTTGCTTAAGTAAAGGATTGTAGTAGTAAAGGAGAATGATTTAAACAAATGTTTTAAGTATTTGGAAGCAAAGAAAGTACGAATTTTTAACTTTAAAATTTAGAGTGGAAGCCATGAAAGATTATAGGAAGAAAATGGAAGTTTTCATGAGAATGGAAATGAATAAAATAAAATGAAAAAGAAATTAAGAAATTTGGTTTTATATGAAATATATAAAGTAAATTACAAAAATACCCCTGTACTTTGCCCTCCACTCCCCTTGCTCTACCTCACCATGTCCTTCCTCCACCCCAACTCTTACCTCCATCATGTCCCCCTCCTTGTACCTTAGTCTAACATGTAATAAATGCAATCTTGCACTTCATTTGGACATAATTTTCACCTTAAGTCTTTTCATGTTTCCATAAGCATCTTTATATTACATACTTAAACATAGTTACATACATACATACACTACGCCATAAATGACCTTCTGCAACATTTTTGCAAGGTGTTGACAGCTAAAATGTTGCGATAGCTATAGAATTTTGGTCCTACTGCAACGTTGTATTTTTGGTGTTACCTTAGCCATAGAAATGTGTTGCTCTAGCTAAACAAGTGTAACACGATGCAACATTTTTATATAGTGTTGCCATAGATGTTATCAGATTAAAAAATTAAAAAAAAAATTACACCTCAGCGATCCACACCACCATTTAAAACAAAATCTCAACCGTCGATTCACACCATCGATCCACACCTTACCAATTTCCATTTCCCGCTTTACTTTTCACTCATCCGCTTTCGTTTCTCACCCCCAATTTTCCAATCCCTAATTTTTATTCCTCCAACTTTAAAAAAAATGACGCCGCTCCTCCTTGTTTCTTCGATCTGGAGAATAACTGGCTTTGATTTTATCCCTTGTCGGCCATATCAATTTCCGTTATTTTCTTTCGCCTCGCATCAGTTTTCCTCACTACTTCCGGATTTGCGATTTTGTTCAGGTTTTTGGCGATTCTGGTGATTCGAGGTAAGGCTGTGGGATTGCGATGGTTCAAGGAGTTGCTGATTTGGTCGCAATTTCGTGGTTGGGGCCTGATGTTAGAGTGGCAGGGGGTAGTCGAATTGGTTTCGGTGAAAACTAGGGCACGCGATTCCAGTTTCTTTGATGCTCTGATTGATCGAATCTAGTGTGAGAAACGTTCCTGGTAGCTTGCTCCTTCGTTCTCCTTGATTGATTGCTCGAATTGCTTTGACTTCGTCGTCGGGTGCGATGTGATATTATTTGGTATGTTTTCTGCCTTCTGGTTTACTTGAATATTCTTGATTTTGGTTACACTCGCACGCTTTTGCCGATGATGAATTGGGATTTATTTATAGGCTTTATTTCCTATAATCTCGTGTTTAATCTTTCTGTTGGACTTTGAGAAATCTGGTATGTTGGATTGCAATGATGAATACAAACATATGTGTGTTGAGCTTTGTTGGTTTTGCTTGGTCTGGACTGAACTGGTACCATGCTAACCTTGTTCTTTAACATGAACTGATGCTCCAAGTCCTCTGTATATCATGTTACTGCCTAGGTTTCTCTTGTACATGCCTGATGCATTCACTGTTTTTGCTTGATGGGCTGCCTATGTGTACTGCTGTGTTTCTTGCACTGGCTTGTCTATATTTTGCTGAACCTGGTTCTTGTTTGTTTTGTTGGTTGCTTGGCCCTGAGTTGAATCCAGTCGATGACTCGGGTTTGACCTTGTGCCGTGTCCGTTTTTTTGGCTTGTCTACATATCTGGCTGCACTTGAGTATGAACTTGCACTTGAGTAGTTGCACTTGAGTAGTTTCTTGTACCAAGCCTTATGATGCATGTATGTTCATCCATGTACATGCATTTCTTGGTCATGTTATGTTGCTTGCTGTGTTGAGTACTACTTTGTGCACTTGGCTTCTCCTTTGTGCATTTTTGCTTGAACTGTTGCTTGCTGTCTTCCATACTGCCTTGTATCCATGTGTTGCATTCATGTTTGGCTTATGCACTTATGAAAAGAAACAACCCAAATACCTGAGGCAAATAATATAACAAAAATATTTTCATTTTCTGTTCGAGTTAAATATTATTTTCCAGATTACTGCTTTTGAATTATATGTGACAGGTATTAAAGACTGGACAGCTGGATATAAGCTTGAAGACAGAGTCAAATCAAATGTGCATGAGCTTGAAGACAGGTTTCAAAGAAGGCTCGATCTTTCGAAATCGGATGAATCGGGCGGTGCCCCGGACCCCCGCCGGCGCTGCGCCCGGACCCGCTTCTCGGCTCGCCTTCGGCTCGGCACTCGGCTCGCCTTCGGCTCGGCATATATTTGTCAGTGTCGGTGTTTGTATAAATTGAAACTGCACATGTAATGAGTGAACTGAGTGATGTAGTGAGGAATATCTGTATATGTGAATATCAGTGTTATATATCATTGAATTGTAAAATAGTGGAGTCAGGAATTTGTACTATTTCAAATGTTGAAATAAAATATTTATTTAAATAAATTACTGTTTAAATATCAAATTCTATGCAATAGCATTTTATTAAATAAATATTTATTTTTATTAAAAAATCAAATATGCTCTATATTGTGAGCCCCACAAATTCAAAAAGTTCATATCTATAGCAACATTTTGGAATGTTGCTACAGATACCTATGGGTGTTTCCATAGACCCAAATAGGGTTCTATTGCAACAATATTACTTATGTTGCCTTAGATAGTCAAAATGTTGCCTTTGAGGTCTAAGGCAACGGCAAAAATTGCATCACCCTAAAAGTGTTGCCATAGATCTATGGCAACATTTTTCGGGCCTGAGCCAACATTTTTTTTGTGTTGCAGTAGGCCATTTATGGCGTAGTGATACATACATACATACATATATGTGTGTGTGTAAATGTTATAAAGTTATAACTAAACATAAATGTATGTGTATATTTATATCATAGTGTACACATTAATGTTACAACAATTTCGACAACTTTTAGTTGACGAAAAGTTGGAAATTCGGAAAACGAATTCCAGTCACATTTTCAATTTTTCTTCGAACTAAATATTTTTGTAAACAAATTTTGAAAACTATTTCACCATCATTATTTATTATTTAAAAGAGTTTTATTATAATAAAAAAGTCCAATTTTTGAATATTTAAAGTTAATTAAATATTCTCAGATTAAAGCGGTGAAATTCCAGGTCGGTACAAAAACATAGCAGACGCCCATTAAGTGAGACTGAGTGCCCCACTCCCTCATGCATATATGTAAGTATCCCTAGGATGGAGTCGTCGGCACCCTTCTAGGTTAGATAAACCTCTCAAGCTATGCATCCTATCTCTTGTTTTTGCCATACCGATGATGAGGCTACGTCCGGCATTCCAACACATGATCACCACTCGACAGGTCTTCCACACAAAATCCAACTCGAACATATCTCAAAACCACATATGGATTCCCATATCTTAGTAGATCTTGGAATCACACGTGGATTCCTCAACAGATCTCGAAATCACACATGGATTCTCGTATCTCAATAGATCTCGGAATCACACATGGATTCCCACATCGTGAATAAATCACGAACAACTACATGTGTTCGAGCATCCCATGCAGATCTCGAATCTCCACATAGACTCCAACATCACGAACCTCTTTCAAAGCATAGAACACGTATATGGTTTTGGAGTGGTTACGGTTTTAAGTCATCTCATATAAGTACACTCTCCCGCTTACCGGGTGATCCAAAAACCAATTAATCGATTTCTTGGTAATCTCAACTTCGGTTTCCATTTAAGCGGACGGATTTGCTTATCATTTGTCCTAGAAGAGCGGAACGAGTTTATACGTGCAGTATAGTATCACCGAAGATAATTGTACCATATAATTCCCGTGTTTCTTCTAGATATTTCCAGAGTATATTTGGTCAAATCAAATAACAATAAGAATAACCGCATACGGGAAACTAAGCTCCGTATACTGTCCATACGCCAGTAACACACTAAGCACGATCGAAACACACTAGCACGATCAAGTCACATAAACAACTTCTAATCCCCTTTTTAACTAGTCTTCCTTTATTAATTAAAATCCTTTTTATTAGTAAAACTCATTTTTACTCAATAACTCTTTATAAATGAAACTCCATTTATTAATTAAACTCCACTATTCATTTCAATATATTTTGATACTCTCAAAAGTATTCATATACTTACCTAAACCATATAAGTATATTCATAAATCAATTTCACAGGGCTTAAGACAAATGTTACACAAACACTTTTATGACAAACCCAAAACCATTTCACTTATCATAATCTTCAAAACATTATTTTCAAAGATCTATTTACACTCATAAGTATAACCAAAACGGATTAAAGACGAATGTTATTAACACATTGTCATAGCAAACCCAAAACCAATTCATGCTTGTTATTCTCTTTAAAATTCCACTATTAAAGATCTATGTATTTTTCAAACTCATTTAACAATATTTTACCACTTTAAAATATTATCCCCTCAAGTGATCCTCTAAAATCAGATTTACTCGCTCCGTCTGTCCGTCTGTTTGGGGGTGGTATGTTGTGCTTAAGCTCAACTTTGTTCCAAGGGTTGTTTGCAATGCTTCCCAAAATTGACTAGTAAATATGGGGTCTCGATCACTTACAATACTAACAGGAACTCCATGCAACCTGACCATCTCCCTCATAAAAATTTCAGCTAAAGAAGCAGTGGTCCTTGTTGGTTTCACTGAAATAAAATGTGTGCTCTTCGTTAGCCAATCCACGATAACCCATACTCCTTCATTTCCTTTTCTGGTTCTGGGCAAACCATCGATAAAATCCATTGATGTCATTTCCTATTTCCAATTAGGTATTTCCAAATGTTGTAATAATCTGGCTATCTTTTGATGATCACCTTTGATTTGTTGACAACACGAACACCTGCTAACAAAGATAGAAATATCTCTCTTCATTCCCTTCCACCAAAACATCTGCTTTATGTTCCTATGAAACTTTGAGACATCTGGATGGATACTCAACTTAGAATGATGGCATTCTGACAAAACTTTCAGCCTAAGACTATTGACATTCAATACATAGATCAGTCCATTCATCCTCAACACTCCTCAGTTATCAATCTTAAAACGTGTACACTGCCCCTCCTCAACCTTCCTAATGATCGCCACTAAGCTTCTGTCCAACTATTTCTTGCACACTACTCGTTCTAGGAGAGTCGGGGTAACCTCTAAAAGAGTCAAAACAACATTCCTGCTTAAGGCATCCGCCCCCACATTAGCCTTTCCTAGCATATGAAGAATATCCAAGTCATTAGCCACCAAAAACTCTAACCACCTCTGTTGCCTCAGGTTCAGATCCTTCTGAGTAAAAAGATACTTCAGGGATTTATGATCCGTGAAGAGCTCGAATTTTTCACCTAATTAAAGAAAGAAAACGTACTCCTAAAATCTCTAAAGATTAGAAAGAAACTAAAAGGAATAGAAGGATCCTTACCCAAGAAGTAGCGTCTCCACATTTTCAATTCAAAGACAACCACCAACAATTCCTGGTCATGCGTAGCATAGTTCTTCTCGTGAGGCTTCAACTGTCCGCTAGCATACACAATCACTCTACCATGATGCATCAAAAAAACACCTAGTCCCACTCCACAAGCATCTGTGTAAACCGTGAACCCACTATTTCCATCTTAAATAGCCAAAACTGGTGCACTGGTCAATCTCTTCTTCAATTCCAGAAATGCCTCTTCACACTTTGGAGTCCATACAGACTTCTCCTCCTTCTTAGTCAGCTTAGTAAGATGGGAGGAAATCCTGGAATAATCTTGAATAAACCTCCTATAGTATCCAGCTAATCCCAAGAAACTATGAACTTTGGTATGAGTCTGTAGTTGCTTCCAATCCTGAACAGCTTCCACCTTTGCTGGATCTATTGAAAACCTTCCCCTATCACAGTATGTCCTAAGAATTTTACCTCCGATTTCCAAAAATGGCATTTAGAAAAATTTTCCTTCGGGACATGTCTCCTCAATATCTCCAACACCACTTCCAAATGATATTTATGCTCCTCCTTAGATTTGGAGTAGATAAGGATGTCATCGATGTAAACAAACACAACTTATTAAGAACATCTCGGAAAACACAGTTCATGAGATCTACAAAATATGCAGGTGCATTGGTTAGTCCGAAAGGCATTACCAACCACTCGAAAAAACAGTCAGGACCTCTAAACATAGTTAAGGGTACTATTTTCAGCAACCCTCAACTGATGGAATCCAGTAGCTAGATCCATCTGAGAAAATACCGTAGCACCATGAAGTTGGTCACTAAGATCATCGATGCAGGGTAAGGGATACTTGTTCCTAATGGTCAGCTTATTCAACTCCCTATAATCCATGCACAACCTTAAAGATCCATTAGACTTAGCCGCAAACACCACTGTAGACCCCCTAACTCAAATGACTGGGTCTAATCAACCCTCTTCTTAACAAGTCATTGGTTTTCTATTCTAATTCATTCCACTCTTTTGGGGCTATCCTTCTCTTAGGTTGAACCACATGTCTAGCACTAGAGACCAAACCAATACGGAACTCTATCTCTCAGTGTGGGGGTAAGCTATTGACCTCTTCAAACACATCGAGAAAATTCTTAACAACTTCTACAGAACTTAACTCATCCTGGGATGATTCTAGGGCATACAAGAAACTACACATATTAATACCAGGATCCTTGCATGATATTTTAGAAATTCTTCCCAACTTAGTTTCTAATGACACAGCCCTTTCAGCACAGTCTAAAAATAGCTCCATATTTCGATAACCAATCCATACCCACAACAATATCAAAACCTTTAAAGTCTAAGACATATGGGTCGCAAAAAAAGCGATGAAAATGGTAGGAAATCGGCACATTTTCACAAATTATATTCAAATGGGTTACACCATCTATGTGGTTAGACACACACATTGGGTTTTCTATAATACTAGAAATAAGATGAAATATACCTACTAATTCACAAGAGATAAAACTATGGGAGGCACCAGTATTAAATAATGCTTGAACAAAAATACCATTAAACGATAAGGTACCTTCAAGGATGCCTTTTCCCTTCATATCCGTTGAAGTTGACGGTTCATTCACAGTGGTGTACACCTTGGACTACTTCACCTTCTTCATAAATGGGTAGTCTTTAATCATATGGCCCGATTGACGACAATTGAAACAAAGCGGGACCATTGGAGAGATGGGTCCACTTTGCTGCTTGAGCTCCACGGTTCAGACAGGACCTTGAAATATGACCTTTTTGCTTGCAAAGGTAACAACTAATATTCTTGAACCTTTTCCCCTTATTCTCTCCAAGATTGAGTTTCCTTTTATTTGAATTATTTCCACTTGCATTCCCACCAGTTGGTGCTACCGGAGTTGGCTTCTTCTTTTCCAAGGCTTCGTACCTCAGAGGCATATCAACTAAATCCACAAAAGTACCTTTAATGTGACCAGTCATTTTCTCACGGTACTCTTCCCTCATACCCAAAACAAACATCTTATTTTTCTTTAACAAGGTGTGGATCAATTTTGGTCCAAAATAAGATAGCTCGTTGAACTTCGTCTCATACTCTGCTATAAACAGACCCCCCTGCTTCAAGTCCATGAAGTTCCGGTACATCCTCGTCTTTCCTACAGTTAGCAAGAATTGGTCCTCAAAAACTTCTTTAAATCGTGCCCACAAAAACTCTTCTCCTGGAATATTTACAGTAAAGGAGTTTCACCAAGCTGCTGCTCCCTCTTGTAGTTGCCATGCTGTTAAGAATCTTTTCTATTCATCGGATAAACCAAGACCTTTAAAAATATTTTCTCAAGATCATAACCAAGCTTGCACTTCCATGGTAGACTCATTTCTTTTAAACGGTTTTCCTCAAAGGTTAGTGTAATCCTTGCATAAGGTTGCGAATTTCAGTCTTGGCTGCTCTGGCGCTACCTCTTCGGCAATCCGAACTCCTCCACAACTTAGGGTTCAACCATGTGTATTCGTAGTGCTACCTGTTCCCCTACCTCATCTATCTCTATTACTCATGTCTTACTACCTGGACATAGTAAGATAACCTTAGAATACTTGGACGAGATAAATCTTGAAAGAAGGGTACTAATCAAACCTATCAAGCTGATATATCTACCTGATATACACACACACACACACGTACAAGAAAAATAACAAATATGCACTCTCAAAGTTGACCCAAACCTGAAGCCTGAGTGGTTGCTTAACCTAGGCTCTGATACCAAAATGTAACGACTGCCTTTCTTGCACCGAAAGACGAGCCATTAAGGGTAGAAGAAAAAGAAAGATAAGAAGAAAACTACATAATCACAGAATCTCACCACGAATCAGAACAACATATAATAGATAACATATGATATTACATTGTCATTTCCATAATAATAATACATCAGAGTCATAACATTATAACTTTCAACCGAACAGTTATAGCTACCTGTCCTTACAAAAATACATAGATCATACATAACACAGCGGAATAAGATAATAACTAGCTAACAGTGAAGCCACCTACTCCAGCTCCTTCAAAATGCTTTCGTAAAAAATATGGATCACTAGGCTACTCATATAAATTTGAGTACCCAAGAGTTTAAAAAAAACTCTGGGTCAGACATGGTTCTGGTGTGAGTAAACTCAAACAACTTAATTTTTTCTTTTATAAAACGCTTTAAAATCAAAAGTATCTCGTAAAATCACATCGCACATAAACACGTAAGGGTTTTTACCTTGCGATAACTAACACTTTATATAGAAATCCAGTGATATTATCATAATGTATAGGATTTTCAAATAAGTAATTCACATAGTCAAAATTGTTACATTAATTTAATTCCAGCATAATAGGTATACAACTAAGACCAAACGAACTTATTGGGAAATGGATTCCACACAATGACTGCGCTACTGTGGTACCACCCATCATAGTGACTCTCTAGATAAAATAACACCGAGGTCGAACCTATCGACCCTTGCTAACACAAGATCGACCTACCCTTTACTGGATAGTACCGAATAGGATCACCCCTCGGTTCGGATCAACAATTGTACCTGTTAACCTGCCTTTTAACAAGGTAGTACATAGGTAGATTTAACCCAACGGATTTCATGATCATCAAGGTGGGAAGCCCGGAGAAACGGTTACCAGCCTCGGCGATTGGATATAAATAAGACTATGGACGATGGTTAAGCGGATTCGGATCGGATCCCTAATTTTTATCCTAATCAAGGTGCAATTGGTACAAAGTGATAAGGAAGGCCTCATGAGGCTATATTTCAAATTTCAAGTTGATCGAAGTTCGTATGATCAAGTTACGGGCAAAAGAAGAGGGATTAGATCATGTTCAGCTCAACAACACAACTCAAAATCGCTCCATAACTCAACAACCACAAGGCGGATTGAAGAAAAACTTTACAAATATGAAGAAGGAACCCTATGGAGTCTACCCTAGGGATCGCATGACATTCGGAGAGATTTGGAGGGATCGACACCTATCCCTCAATAGGGATCGGCCCCCTTCCCTCTTAGTGATCAGCTAAACCAGACTTTATAGCTAAGATCGATCAATATCTCAACATCTACGCATCCAATTGACATGAAACTTGGAGGACAAGATAATTACATCATAGAGAAGCTCCCATATGGATTGCATATCATTTAGAGCAAGTTGGACGGATCGGTATCCCTCCATAGGGATTGGCAATAATTAGCCTTCACAACATATTGCAACAAAGATTGATTAATAACTCGAGTTCTACTAATCCAATTGGTGTGAAACTTAGAGGCTAAGCATAATACAACATGGAGAAGCTCCTCTAGGATTCTAATAGCATTTGGAAGAGATTGGAGGGATCGGTACTTATCCCTCTAGAGAGACCAGCAGAAATCAGAATTCAAGCAACACTACTTCACGGAAAATGCGATATCTCACAAACGTACGTCGGAATTGAATAAAATTTGGGGAGCAGGTAGCTAACATCATAGGGCACCCCTCATATGGATCGTAGCCCATTTGGATGTACTAATATGGATCAGTACCGATCCCTATTATAGGCCCTAATGGGTCTAGAAATTTTTGGGTGGCCTCGTCTTGGTTTCCCGAACCTTCTATCAAAATTTCAGCTCGATCTGTGCATGTCTTCCCTTAAAAATACAGCAGGTATGACATCATAAAAGTGGACTTCTTTCTGCTTCTCTTTATCTTCAACCTAGGCTACACTCTTCCAATTTGTTTCTTGGATTTCAGATTGTAACTGTAAACAAACTTCAGTATAATAAAAAGGATTTTTGGGAGTGGACGTAGGCTAGAGTTAGTCGAATCACTATAAATCTTGTCTCTTTTTACTTGCTTTCTGTTTTAATTTTTTTCTTCATTTATTTCTCTTCATATTTCTGTGATTGGATTAGATATTAGTACTTTTACATAATTGGGTGTTGGTGGCCAATTTTGACGCCAACAGTACTGAAGCATAAATGAGTTAATGGTAGGGACTCTAGATAGGGATAACCTTACCCTCATGGGAGCGACCCACCTAGCCTTGTTGCATCTCCCCTATTTTAGTCATTCCCAGTTGATGAGGCTTGAGGCTACGTTTACCTTTATTATAGCATTGCCACTTGGAATACTAACATTTCCTTCCATTTGTTGACATATTGTCAGCACTCATCCATACAAGTTGTATAGGAGATGAACGACCCAAAGGCACTACTTCCAATACACCCATTTTGGAATAACCCTCAAGGTTAGTAGAAAATAGCCTTTGCACTTCAAAGTCTTCATCTTAGACCTTGCCTTTACTATTTCCAATTCGAACGTTTACATTAGTTCGAAGTGGTTTTCGGATAACAACTAATATCAAATCTCAGTCTCTTCAAACCAACGTTCGATAATTTTAAGGTTCAAGTTGTTTATAGTGGACTATCACACTATCAGGTTGTAAAGATTTACATATGAACATACATTTCATATGCTTAGATTACCTTGACCCGCTTATCGAAGTTAACCTCCTTGTATTCATCACATTCCCGAAGTGCGAGGTTTGTGACAAGTACAAGTCGACTTACTTCCAATAAAACGTGTCAACGTTTTACTACAACTACTTTAATTCATTTGGCTACTTAATAGCATGGACAAGAGATCATTGGTTTTAAAACAATTCACTTAAACAAGAAAATTGGTTAAAAATAAATAACCGATAGAGTTTTAAAAGAAACTTTAAAACAAATAAACTTTAATTAAATCATAAGTTTAATATTTAATTAAAATTTATTAAATCTTAATTAAATCAAAAGTTATACTTTAAACCTTAATTAATTTAAAATTACTCATAATTAAACCATTCATTCAAGAAATTAAATCCTAATTAAGTGGATAATTAACCCTTAATTAAATCATAATTAATTAAATAACTAACTCTAATTAAATAGTTAATTAAAATAAATAAACTTGATTAAATAAGAATTTATTTTCTTTTATCTTAATTAATCATTATTTAAAACTTCCTTAATTAAAAATAATTAACTTGGTTAATAATTTCTTAAACAATAATTACTCAACCCAATTTCTTAATTAATTAATTAAATCATAATTACCCTAATAAATAAATTAATTAAATAAATTATTAAATAATTAAAAATTAAAATTTTGACTTACTTAATTAGTATGAAATAAGTTTTCAAAAACAATCCAAAAGAAAACACTTAAAACTTGAAATCGTGAAATTTTCTAAACTGCAACCATAGCGACTATCGCTATAAGCGCAGTTCGCTAGAATTGATTTCTAGGTGAAAACTTCACTTTAACTCTAGATACTACATATTTAAAACACAATTTTAAGGGTTTTGAAAACTTAAACAAAAGGTGAAAACTTGGAAAAACACTTCCAAAATCCAAAGCTAGAAAAAGAGCTTTTGTTTTCAAATCGGATCTCAAGTCCTTTGTGACTTTCAAGGTACTAACTTCACAACAAATTCATCACATACACTTGGTTTTGATTTCATAAACACACTACCATCATATCATAACAAACCAATCACATATCCATGTCCAAACATATTATGTAACAACCAAATCACAAATCCAAGCTTAACTATAAACATATAATCATATACCATCAACATAACAACCACTTTATTTTCACAACATATAGTTCATAAAAATCAAGTATTTTTCTTTTCCAAAACAAAAAGTTTTACTCGCCAAAACTTTTTAAATTCAAGACGAACTTTTGCCAAAACTTGAAAACATTTTAGAATATTGCAAAATTTAAAACTTTGGTTACTCGAACACTGAAATGGGCTCGACCAAGTGATGTTTGGGCTCGACCAAGGGAAGTTTAGGCTCAGCCCTTATGTTTTATTTGGGAATTGAGGCTTGCAACTTGGAAGAGGAGTGTTGTAGTAGATGTAGAAATGTTTTTATGAACTAAAGAGGAGATTCTAGCCAAAAGAATTGATTTTTTTTCTATTTTTAAAAGTTATAAAGAGGAAGCCATGAAAGTTTTGCCTAAGCTCTTAGGAATTTTAAAGTAGAGAAAGAGATTGTAAAATGAAAAAAATAAAAGTTAGGGGGTATATATAGGCTTAGGAAATTATTTAAAAAATATATATAATTGTTTAATTAAAATATATACATGCATGCACTACCATACTCCTCCCCCTTTAAATCCGTCTAGTTCAAGTATCTCCCCTTTGCACTATTCAAGCCATGCACTTGTATTTGAGTTGAAAATGTTATATTTATATGTATGTGTACACACACACACACACACTTTTCTTTATAAAATATTTTCTTTTATCCTTATATATATAGACTTAAAAGAGAGGAGTAACATGCATATGTACACATGTATTAATCATGTATAAATATTTTGTAGTGTATGCATATGTGTTAAAATAGTGTTATGACATTTTAGATGACTTTTAACCAATGAAAAATTGATATTTCGAAAAATAATTTCCGGTCATATTCTCTATTTCTATATGAACTATATATATTGGTAAACAAATTTTGAAAATGATTTTATCATCATTAGTGATGCAGCTCAAGGTGAAGGTCTAAGTCGTACACGACTTAAAGGGCTAAGTCGCACACGACTTAAAGTAACTATAGGTCGTCTACGGCCTAAGGAGGCATGTGAGCAGGAGCTACAACTTAACTGGAAACCTGGGGAAGGAGCTAACTCGAGTTTACGACCTAAGGAGAAGGTTCTGGGTCGTCTACGACCTAACGGATTAGGAGGAAAAGGGCTACGACTTAACAAAGGTTTAAATCGCTCGAAGTTGATAAGTCGTCCACAACTTACGGAGAAGGCCACGGAAGGAGCGGTTCGAATTGAGAATGAAGTGTTAAGTCGGCTATGACTTAAGGAAGGAGTTAAGTCGGAAGCGAGTTACGACTTAGTTAAGTCGCACAAGTTAAAAGCGAACCCTCTTAAGTCGCAGAAGCTTGAAACCGAAGATCCTGATGCCGCGTCAATCTGGGCCGTTGATATCTTAAGTTGTGAACTGGGTTGTAATTTGTTAAGTCGTCACCGACTTATGTTAAGTCGTGAGTCGTAAGTCCTGTACGACTTAAGTGTTGAGTCGCTATGTTGTAATATGTAGGTTATTTCCTAAGTCGTGCACTTTGTTATAAGTCGTAAGTCGTCTGTTTTCATATGTCGTCTGTTGTAAGTCGTATGGTGTCTGTATTCTGTTGAGTCGTAAGTCGTGTACGACTTATGTTGAGTCGGAGACTTTGTTGAGTCGGAAACTGTTAACCCGCCTTTTGGCAAGGCCGCGGACAGACGGATTTAACTTAAACAACTTCACAACTATCGAGACTAAAGTATGATGGGATGGTTCGGCGTTGAAGGCTGTTCGGCATAGAGAGATCGTCGTTCGACATAGAGGGATCGTTCGGCATTGAACGAGTGCTCGACATTAGAAGGAGTGTTCGACATAAATCTTGTTCGGCACTGGGCGAGCGTTCGGCATAGAGGGTTCAACGTTCGGCATTAGATGGAGCGCTCGGCATTAACCAACGTTCGGCATCTAGAGACGTTCGACATTGGATGGAGCGCTCAGCATTAACCAACATTCGGCATCTGGAGACGTTCGGCGTTGGATGGAGCGCTCGGCATTAACCAACGTTCGACATCTGGAGACGTTCGACATTGGATGGATCGTTCGGCATCAAGGAGACGTTCGGCATTGGATGGATCGTTCGGTATTGGATGAATCGTTCGGCATCAAGGAGACGTTCGGCATTGGATGGATCGTTCGGCATCAAGGAGCGTTCGGCATTGGATGGGTCGTTCGGCATACCTCACCTCGCTCGACATTGCACCTCGCACCTCCATATCTCGCACCTCCATACTCCACACCTCCATACCTCGCACCTCCATATCTTGGTACCTCCATACTCTGCACCTCCATACCTCGCACCTCCATATCTTGGTACTCCGCACCTCCATACCTCGGTACCTCGCACCTCCCAACGTTCGACATGAGGAGATCGTTCGGCATTCACACATTGTTCGGCATTCAGCGTTCGGCATCTATGGTTCGGCATATGGAGACCACTCCATTTGGGCTGAGGTACTCGGCTACCAGGCCCACCAGGGAAGTCCAACCCATCTTTGTCTATAAATAGAGAGGCAGGGGCACAGTAAAAGGGGATCTTCTTTCAGCTCCCTTACTTTCTCTTCTCTAAGGCTAAGGCAACTCTGCCATTTTGTAACTGTAACCGATTATTACAGCAATAAAAAGCAAACTTCTGAAGTGGACGTAGGCCGGAGTTAGCCGAACCACTATAAAATCTGTTGTTCTTTATTGCTTTCATTTCAGTTTTAACTGTTCTTCACATTATTACTCTCTACATACATCCTATCTCTGAGCTGTGATTGGTATTTGGTGCTTTCATCTGGATTTTAGGGTTAGTGACCAATTTTGGCACTAACACTTTGGTGCTTTCACTGAGAATTGAACCCAGGAATTTTGGAGTTAGGAACTTGGATATTAGAAAGCAATGGCAAGACCACCAACGAAGAGGCAAGCAGTGGAAAGGAGCAATCAGGAAGGAAGTCAAGCGGCATCTTCTGGAGCTGGAGAGGGTCATGCATCCATCTACATAACTCGGGACGAGATGCAAGTGATGATGAATTCTATGCAAGAGCAGATGATGAAACGGCAAGAGGAGATGATGCAGGCTCTTCTTAGGCAATTTGGACAACCAGGAACTGCAGGTGCTCAAGATCATGGAGCTGGACCAGAGGAACTCAACCAACGGACAGATGGAGTGAATCAGCAGGGGGCAGCTCCCAATCAACAAACAGTTAACAATCTAGATAGACCTAGACTCGGGGGCACGCCACCAGGAGTACGTGATGAAGAATATGTGCCAGAATTTCCTCGAGGACTTGGGGGTCAGTCTGGATTAGTTGGAAACACTAGATTGGCTGACATTATCAGGAGGACTATTCGCGGAGGTCTGACAAATAGGGATTCAGAGGGAGTTAACAAAAGTCCGTTTACCCGGAACATCAGGACAGCTAGGAATCCGTCCGATTTCAAACTACCCACTCTGGAAGTATACAACGGGAAGACGGATCCCACCGACCACTTGATGAGATACACTAGGCATATGGAAGTGCTGGGGGCAACGGAGGAGGTTATGGCCCGATGTTTCCCCCTGTACTTGACTGAAATTGCTGCTATGTGGTTCAGACAGCTGGAGGATGGATCCATTGGAACATGGACAGAACTGGTGGACAAGTTCTTAAGTCAATTTCGAGTTCACATAAAAAGGCCAAAGAACGTGATGACACTAACATCAGTCAAACAGGGGGCAGATGAATCACTCAGGACATTCTTAACTCGATTTAATGCGGCAGTTGCTTCGGTGGATCGGCCAGATCCATCAATGGTTCTGATGGCTGCGGTATCAGGAGTCAGAGATAATTCGGAGTTCAAAGTATCGTTGGTACGGGACCCACCGTTGGATATTGGGGAATTCTTTCATGAAGCTGAAAGATTTCTTCGACAAGAGGATGCATGTTTGGACATGAGGTCACAGGAAGTAAACATGACTAAGGATGGAAGATTACTCGGCGAAAGCTCAGGTGGGGACAAGGATAAAGGGAAAAGGAAGTGCTGGGGAGAACCAAAGTTCTCCACTTACACAGGATTGAACGCAACGTTGGAGCGGATTTTCTTAGATACTCGAGATCGTCTTCCCTATCGAAGGCCATCAAGGAGGGAACCCACAGAATGTAAAAGGGCATCAGGAAGGCACTGTCTCTTTCATGACCTGGACGGGCATGATACTAACAGCTGCCGACATCTAAAGGATATAATCGAGGAGCATATAAGGAATGGTCAGTTGCGACAGTATGTCGGAACTCGGAATGCGGCGGTGGAACATGAACAGCCTCCGCCTACCTTGAACGACGAGGGCGCGAGGCCCAGGAATGGTGACCGATTGGTCATCAACTAATCTTGATGGTTTGGAATAAGTAACAAACTCCGAGCAAACGGTTAAATCACTTACTCATGTACGGGGTCGGAGATAACCCTCAGGCATGCTCTGAGATGATGGCTTACCGAAACGCCCGGGTTTGTGAAATCTGTTTTTTCCTTTGACTTGGACATTTGCTTTTTCTGGTTTGGTTTTGGAGTTTGGTTTGAACTCCCCGTTTCTCTCGTTTTTCTGGTTTGAATGTTTGTTTTTCGGATTGGATTTTGATTGGATTTTCTCTGGATTTTGGCTTAAAGGTCGTCGAGTATGGACTATGCTCGGCAAGGTTCCGGAGAGACCAAGATTCGGCCTAGGACTTAGGCCATATATTATCGGTTACTATTTCAGGTCGTCGAGTATGGACTATGCTCGGCAAGGGTCCGGAGCGACCAGGATTCGGCTTAGGTCTTAAGCCACGGCATTACTTGCGTCCAGGGACACTGGACCACGGTCGTCAAGTGTGGATTGCGCTTGGAAAGAACCCGAAGAGGTTAGCTCAACGCCCAGGGACACTGGGCCACGGTCGTCAAGTGTGGATTGCGCTTGGCAAGAACCCGGAGAGGTTATCTCAACGTCCAGGGACACTGGACCACGGTCATTAGGTGTGGATTGCGCTTGGCAAGAGCCCGGAGAGGTTATGGATTTGGATATCGACCCGAAGAGGTCCTAAAGTCCCCTATTGGTTATTGGATATGGATGAAACATGGACTTTGGATACTGGACTTGAGGCTATTCAAAACACACCTTTCACAGCAAGGCATGTTTTGGGGGGCAAGTGTTAACCCGCCTTTTGGCAAGGCCACGGACAGACGGATTTAACTTAAACAACTTCACAACTATCGAGACTAAAGTATGATGGGATGGTTCGGCGTTGAAGGCTGTTCGGCATAGAGAGATCGTCGTTCGACATAAAGGGATCGTTCGGCATTGAACGAGTGCTCGACATTAGAAGGAGTGTTCGGCATAAATCTTGTTCGGCACTGGGCGAGCGTTCAGCATAGAGGGTTCAACGTTCGGCATTAGATGGAGCGCTCGGCATTAACCAACGTTCGGCATCTAGAGACGTTCGACATTGGATGGAGCGCTTAGCATTAACCAACGTTCGGCATCTGGAGACGTTCGGCGTTGGATGGAGCGCTCGGCATTAACCAACGTTCGGCATCTGGAGACGTTCGGCATTGGATGGATCGTTCGGCATCAAGGAGACGTTCGGCATTGGATGGATCGTTCGGCATCAAGGAGCGTTCGACATTGGATGGGTCGTTCGGCATACCTCACCTCGCTCGACATTGCACCTCGCACCTCCATATCTCGCACCTCCATACTCCATACCTCCATACCTCGCACCTCCATATCTTGGTACCTCCATACTCTGCACCTCCATACCTCGCACCTCCATATCTTGGTACTCCGCACCTCCATACCTCGGTACCTCGCACCTCCCAACGTTCGACATGAGGAGATCGTTCGGCATTCACACATTGTTCGGCATTCAGCGTTCGGCATCTATGGTTCGGCATATGGAGACCACTCCATTTGGACTGAGGTACTCGGCTACCAGGCCCACCAGGGAAGTCCAACCCATCTTTGTCTATAAATAGAGAGGCAGGGGCACAGTAAAAGGGGATCTTCTTTCTGCTCCCTTACTTTCTCTTCTCTAAGGCTAAGGCAACTCTGCCATTTTGTAACTGTAACCGATTATTACAGCAATAAAAAGCAAACTTCTGAAGTGGACGTAGGCCGGAGTTAGTCGAACCACTATAAAATCTGTTGTTCTTTACTGCTTTCATTTCAGTTTTAACTGTTCTTCACATTATTACTCTCTACATACATCCTATCTCTGAGCTGTGATTGGTATTTGGTGCTTTCATCTGGATTTTGGGGTTAGTGACCAATTTTGGCACTAACAGAAACGACTTAGGAGTTAGTGAAATTTCTGTTGTAAAGTTGTTCGCCTATAAATAGGCCGTGAGTCTCATTTGTAAAGTTTGTTGATTTTTGAATAAAATTCTCTTTTGATTGCTGTGTGCTTTCATCTAAATTGGTAGTTGAGTGTAATCTCCTATCTCCTCTTTTGGATAATCGAGTGCGCTCGATTCAACGATTGTAGAAGCCGATTCGCGGAATCTAGTGCGCTAGATCAACGCTCGAAGAATTGAAGATCTTTGAACCCGGTATCGTGCGCGATCAACGAGTTCGGGATAGCTAGAATTCGGTATCTTCGGATCAACGAATTTGGGCATTTCAGTATCTTCCAATCCACCGATTACTACATTCAACGATCTACATTGTTTTTGTAATATTCGCTGCGTCATTTTGGCGTTTGGTATCGAAGCCTGTTCTAGCCAATCATAGCTAGATCGAGACTTGGAGCCTATGCATTTTGAAGTTTGAAGAGAAACCAAGCTACGAAGAGTGTAGACCGAGCATCATTGCATTGTCTAGCCGAGAATTGTGATTTGGAGAAGTTGTGTTCATCGTGATCATCGCAATTTGCAACAAAGTGGAAGTTTTCAATCCATTTCATTTCGGATCAAAGTTCGAAAAGTGTTTGAATTTTGAATTGTTGATGAGTTTGTGAAGATTTCAAGTATGCCGCCAAGAAGAGCTAATCGTCATCAAAACGTAGAAGCTTTGTATCAAAGAGAAGAGGCTGATGAGATGGAGCAAAGAATTAATGAAAACTTTAGTGAAAAGCTTAACGAAGGAATTGGCCGGTTAGAGAAGCTTATGACGGAGATGAATCAAAATCGGAGAAGGGTTTCACCTGAATCTAACCATGGGGGTAGTAGAGTCTCGCCACATTCCAATCGAGACAGAAGTGTTGAAAATGATCAAGGGCGTGGGAGGAACGTGAATGATCGTGAACGGAGGAATGTAGATAGAAGGGACGATGGTGGAAGACGTAATAGTAGTAGAGATGTGAGTGGACGAGATAGACAACGATATACATCTGATTTTGAAGAAGAGTATGATGGTGGTAGTGTTCGAGGACAAGGACGAGGACAAGGAAGAAATTACTCTGAGTATGATCATAAGTGGGAGACGGGGATGAAGACTGAAATTCCTGAATTCAAAGGTGGTATGCAAGCGGAGGAGTTTCTAGATTGGGTGGCTAATGTTGAGGAGATTTTTGACTTCAAAGAAGTTCCAAAACATCGTAGAGTGAAGTTGGTTGCTACGAGGCTGAGGGGTAGAGCTTTGGCATGGTGGCAGCAGACCAAACTTACACGTGATCGGATGGGAAAGTCAAAAGTTGAATCTTGGGAGAAGATGAAGAAATTGATGAAAGCAACATTCTTACCTTATAACTATCAGTCGCTTATGTATCAGAGATTGCAAAACTTGAGACAAGGAACAAAATCTGTGAATGACTATGCTGATGAATTTTATCAACTGATTGCAAGGACGATATTATGGAGACAGAAGAACAGTTAACAGCCAGATTTATTGGAGGATTGCGAATGCAGATTCAGGATATGGTTAATATGTTTGATCCCAGATCTGTAGCGGAAGCACACCAGAAAGCGTTGGCTTGGGAGAAACAGGGAAGACGAGGAGGAGGTGTGTTTACTAATTCTAACGATCAAGTGAAGGGTGTTGGTGGGAGTTCTAATGTTTCTAAACCTATCAGTAGACCAGTAGTGAAGGAGGCTGAGAAGACAAAGGTTAACAACGGTTTCAAATGTTACAATTGTCAGGAGTTTGGTCACAAAAGTAGCGAATGTCCGAAGCCGAAGAAGAGAGCTATGATAGCAGAGGTTGAGGATGATGATGAAGAAGCTGAATGTTCCAATTCACCACCTGATGAGGAGGAAGAAGAAGTGACGGGAGACGAAGGTTACAATCTAATGATGAAGAGGTCCTGTTTAACACCAAAGCAAGAGGAGGATTGTAGTTGGTTAAGGAGCAATATTTTTCAGTCAACATGTACTATTCTGGGGAAGGTTTGCAAATTCGTTATTGATGTTGGAAGCTGTGATAATATAATTTCTTCAGAAGCTGTGAGGAAGTTGGCGTTGAAGACTGAGAAACATCCAAAACCGTACAAGTTAGCTTGGTTGAGGAAAGGCGGGGAGGTGAAGGTTGGACGAAGGGCTCGTGTGAATTTTTCAATTGGGAAGAAATATAAAGACGAAATCTGGTGCGATGTGGTAGATATGGATGTCTGTCATTTATTGCTGGGGAGACCGTGGCAGTATGATAGGGCGGTGCAACATGATGGGCGAACCAACAGTTACAGTTTCATGTTTGAAGGCACAAAGATTACTCTAGTTCCAAAGAAGCGACAACAGGAGGAAAACAAGTTGGAGGAGATTGAAGAGCTTAAAACTTTGTTATCTTTGAAGGAGTTTGTGAAGGAAGTAGAGGAGGAGCCTGAAGTGTTTTTGTTGATTGGGCGAGAGAGCAGTGAAGAGGTTGAAATTCCGGAGGAAGCGAAGTCAGTTTTGAAAGAATTTGACGATGTATTTCCAGAGGAGTTACCAACGGAGTTACCACCGTTGAGGTATATACAACATCAGATAGATCTTGTTCCAGGTGCTGTATTGCCACACAGACCACATTATCGAATGAGTCCAAAGGAACATGAAGAATTGAGGAGGCAAGTGGAAGAATTGCTTGAATAGGGGCATGTGCAGGAGAGTTTAAGTCCTTGTGCTGTACCAGCTTTATTGGTACCCAAAAAGGATGGAACGTGGAGGATGTGCACTGACAGTCGAGCCTTGAATAAGATTAATGTGAGATATAGATTTCCAATGCCAAGGTTGGATGACTTGTTAGATCAAATAAGCAGAGCTACTATATTTTCGAAGATTGATTTGAAGAGCGGATATCATCAAATTCGTATCAGACCAGGAGATGAGTGGAAGACTGCTTTTAAAACCAGGGAGGGTCTATACGAATGGTTGGTAATGCCATTTGGCTTATCAAATGCGCCAAGTACTTTCATGAGGGTGATGAATCAAATTTTTAGACCATTCATTGGGAAGTTTGTGGTGGTGTATTTCGATGATATTCTGATATATAGTGGAAGTCCAGAGGAACATTTGAATCATCTGAGAGAAGTACTGATGATACTGCGACAAGAACAGTTTTATGCTGCAACGAAGAAATGCGTGTTCATGACGCATAGTGTTTTATTTCTGGGGTATGTTGTATCGGAAGAAGGAATACAGGTTGACCAAAGTAAAGTCAAAGCGATTAGAGATTGGCCACAGCCCAAGACGATAACGGAAGTTCGTAGTTTTCACGGGTTGGCTTCATTTTATCGGAGGTTTATTCCACACTTTAGTAGTGTGATGGCACCTGTGACTGATCGTATGAAGGGTAAACAGTTTACATGGACGGAGGAAACAGGAGTTGCTTTTGAACGAATCAAGGAGTTGTTGACGACAGCACCAATCCTAGCATTACCTGATTTTCAGTTGTTGTTTGAATTACATACTGATGCGTCAAAGGTTGGGATTGGAGGAGTGTTGAGTCAAAGGGGTCGTACTATTGCCTATTTCAGTGAGAAGTTGTCAGGAGCAAAGATGCAATACAACACATATGATGTGGAGTTTTATGCTGTTATGCAAGCTATTAAACACTAGAGACATTATCTATTTCAGAAAGAGTTTGTTTTGTATACTGATCATGAAGCATTGAAGCATTTGCAAGGGCAAGACAAGATTTCAGCGGGACATGCATCGTGGATTGCATATCTGCAACAGTTTACTTTCGTTGTTAAACACAAGTCAGGGGTGACGAATCGAGTGGCTGATGCTTTAAGTAGGAGGAGTCATTTGTTGACGACAATGAAAGTTGAGGTGAATGGTTTTGAATTATTACCGAAGCAGATTGCAGAAGACTCTTATTTTAAGAAATTTGTTGAAAGGGACAATGAAGGGAAGACTGATGAGTTTATGATGGTTGATGGTTTTCTTTTTAAAGGAAATCGATTGTGCATACCGGAGGGTAGTCTGAGAATGAAGATTATCAAGGAGTTACACGAAGAGGGACATGTTGGGAGAGACCGTACCTTACAGTTGATTTCACAGTCTTACTTTTGGCCATCAATGAGGAAAGAGGTAGAGAGGTTTGTGGAACGTTGTCATATTTGTCAGGTTTCGAAAGGAACTGCGACTAATGCTGGTTTATATATGCCGTTACCCGTGCCTGTAAAACCATGGGTGGATATCAGTATGGATTTTGTTTTGGGTTTACCGAGAACTCAAAGGGGAAATGATTATGTATTTGTTGTAGTGGACAGATTTTCGAAGATGGCACATTTTATTGCTTGTAAGAAGACGGCGGATGCTGTTCATGTTGCTCAGTTGTTTTTCAAGGAGATCTATCGACTTCATGGATTGCCAGAATCTATTGTGTCGGATAGAGATACTCGATTTCTGAGTCACTTTTGGTTGAGTTTGTGGAAAATGGTGGGAACGAAGCTGAAGTTTAGTAGTGCTTATCATCCGCAAACGGATGGACAGACCGAAGTTGTTAACAGATCATTGGGGAATTTGCTGAGGTGTCTTGTACAAGATAATCTGAAGAGTTGGGATGTGAAGTTATGCCAGGCAGAATTTGCTCATAATCATGCGGTAAATCGTAGCACAGGGTTCAGTCCATTTCAGATAATATATTCAAGCTTACCGAAAGGGCCGTTGGATTTAACGGTAATACCACACTCAAAAGGGACAATTAAAAAAGCTGCTGATTTTGTTGATGGATTAGCGGAATGTCATAAAATCGTTCAGGAACGATTGGAGAAAGCAAATGAGAAATACAAACGATCTGCAGATCTGAAGCGAAGGAGTGTTAAATTTAATGAAGGTGATTTGGTTTATGCAGTGTTAACGAAAGATCGTTTTCCAGTGGGTGCTTACAATAAGTTGAAAGCCAGAAAAATTGGTCCTGTAGAAATCGTGAAACGAATTAATGAAAATGCTTATAAGTTGAAGTTGCCAGAGCACGTGTACACTTCTGGTGTATTCAATGTTAAGCATCTCATACCGTATCATGAAGATGATTGTGTCGCGGAGGAGGAAGGTGCAAATTCGAGGACGAATTTCTCTCAACCAGGGGAGGATGATGCAGCTCAAGGTGAAGGTCTAAGTCGTACACGACTTAAAGGGCTAAGTCGCACATGACTTAAAGTAACTATAGGTCGTCTACGGCCTAAGGAGGCATGTGAGCAGGAGCTACGACTTAACTGGAAACCAGGGGAAGCAGCTAACTCGAGTTTACGACCTAAGGAAAAGGTTCTGGGTCGTCTACGACCTAACGGATTAGGAGGAAAAGGGCTACGACTTAACAAAGGTTTAAATCGCTCGGAGTTGATAAGTCGTCCACGACTTATGGAGAAGGCCACGGAAGGAGCGGTTCGAATTGAGAATGAAGTGTTAAGTCGGCTACGACTTAAGGAAGGAGTTAAGTCGGAAGCGAGTTACGACTTAGTTAAGTCGCACAAGTTAAAAGCGAACCCTCTTAAGTCGTAGAAGCTTGAAACCGAAGATCCTGATGCCGCGTCAATCTGGGCCGTTGATATCTTAAGTTGTGAACTGGGTTGTAATTTGTTAAGTCGTCACCGACTTATGTTAAGTCGTGAGTCGTAAGTCCTGTACGACTTAAGTGTTGAGTCGCTATGTTGTAATATGTAGGTTATTTCCTAAGTCATGCACTTTGTTATAAGTCGTAAGTCGTCTGTTTTCATATGTCGTCTGTTGTAAGTCATATGGTGTCTGTATTCTATTGAGTCGTAAGTCGTGTACGACTTATGTTGAGTCGGAGACTTTGTTGAGTCGGAAACGACTTAGGAGTTAGTGAAATTTCTGTTGTAAAGTTGTTCGCCTATAAATAGGCCGTGAGTCTCATTTGTAAAGTTTGTTGATTTTTGAATAAAATTCTCTTTTGATTGATGTGTGCTTTCATCTAAATTGGTAGTTGAGTGTAATCTCCTATCTCCTCTTTCGGATAATCGAGTGCGCTCGATTCAACGATTGTAGAAGCCGATTCACGGAATCTAGTGCGCTAGATCAACGCTCGAAGAATTGAAGATCTTTGAACCCGGTATCGTGCGCGATCAACGAGTTCGGGATAGCTAGAATTCGGTATCTTCGGATCAACGAATTTGGGCATTTCAGTATCTTCCAATCCACCGATTACTACATTCAACGATCTACATTGTTTTTGTAATATCCGCTGCGTCAATTAGTTATTATTTAAAATTGTTTTATTTGTTAATAAAAATTCATTTATTAACTATTTAAAAATATAATTAAATATCCATTTAAATAGCGATTAAATTCTGGGTTGTTACAAATTCCATACCTAGTTATCCTTTGCTATGAAGCACATATTGGCATTTTCTGTTTCAAAATTACTATCACTTGATGATGTGTCTGAATCATCCCATGTCGCATTGAAAGCATGTTTCCTCTTCTTATTCAAGGTGTTCTTAGAGTACTTTGATTTCTTCAGGTTGGGACAATCTCTTTTTAAATGACTGGGTTTATCACATTCGAAACACATAACAACATTTCCATTTCTGGAATTATTGTTGTTAGTTTTCCGAAGTTTGTTCATTTTCTAATATTTCAAGAATTTCTTGAAATTCCTTGTTATAAACTCGATATCATCATCATCATTAGCATAATCTGGTTCATTATTGTCATTTGTAGCGTTGACTGCTAGTGATTTCTTCTCATTTGCCTGATTCTATTTTCTAAACTGCAACTTTACTTCATAGAACATTAGATTACCAATTAAATCTTCTATTTTCATAATACTAATATCATTGGCTTCTTCGTTTGCCAGAGTCTTCTGATCCCATTCACTAGAAAGTGAATTTAAGATCTTTCTAACTTGGTCCTCCTCGGTAATTTTCTTTTCTAATGATTTTAATGCATGCACTATATCCTGAAATTTGAAATACATATCAGAAATAAACTTATTTGGTTTTATTTGAAAAGGTTGAAACTGGTTAGTTAGCATAGATATCTTAGTTTGTTTTACTTTACTAGTGCCTCATGTGTGACTTATAATGTTCTTCAAATTTCATATGCAGAATTACAAATAGACACTCAATTAAATTCATTTCTATCTAAGGAGCAAAATAAAATGTTCATGGCTTTTGATTATTGAGCGCTTGTTTCTTTTGGTCTAGTGTCCATTTTGAATATTCAATTTGGGGTTCAGTGTACTCTATGTAACAACCCAGAATTTCAAACACTTTGTATTTAAATATTTGAATTATTTAAACATTTGTGTCCAAGATTTAATATGATTAAATATGATTTTATAACCTTGTTAAACACTTTTTAATTAAGAACTAATGTTAGAAAACTTACTTTTGAAATGTTTTTACCAAAATATACACTTTGGATAAATACTGAAAATGTGACCATAAAATGTTTTGTTAGAAATCAACTTTTTATTCAATACAAGTTGTGTAAATATATTGGAACTTGAATAGCTATCATATGTAAACATATGGCAAGAATTAAACACATCTTTTTCTAAGCTAAAATTATCAAAAGCAAGCATGTTTAATTAAGGGAACAAAGAGTACTAAAGGATCCCAAAATCAGGCCTTAAATCAAGGCACAAATCATGGAAAGCATGGTGTGGAAGGGTATGGCTTTGCATGCTTGGAGTCCTTTTTTTCATGGCAAAGGAAGGCGTTTTGCACACTTTTACCTCAAAATCCTAAGCTTATAAATACACATTCATATGCACTTCGTTTCTACACAAATTCAATAACCAATGTCTTCATTTTCTTATCTCCTCTCTAACTTTCTAGAAAACTATGCAAATCATATCCAATCACCACTAAACTTTTCCATAGTTATTATATCATCATTAGAACATGGTTTAGCCTCTAAAAAGTCAAAGAATGATGGAGTAGTGAAGAAGTAAGGCCCATGGCCGTGAGCATAATGAGAAGGGAAAGGAAGATGGTGGCCGTGTGCATAATGTAGGAGGAGGAGGCCATGGATGTGAGTTTTGGTGGAAGTAGGAAGTGTTTGGATGATTGAATGTTGGTAGGAAGAGATTTGGTTTGAGAAAAGTGAGTTAATCTCACGTTGAATATTGATAATTACATGCTAAATAAACATGTTGATATTGCTTGAAATATTGCATGCTATTATATATAATAATAGACACTAACTACTTAAAGTTATAACCTTTTATTATATGCTTCCAAAATCATATGATTTGTTAAAGTAGTTGCATTAAAGAGAATGGGATTATGTTGTTTGAATTAAGTACATTTAAACATCTAAAATGGACATGATTATTAGAACATATGTTAATACATTTTTAGTAGTGATATGGTTTGAATTTGGAATCATATATGTGTATAAAAGAGAATGACACAAGATATTGAATTGAATACAAAATTGTTCGTATAGCGATAGTCGCTATAAGCGCACTTTGAATCCCTTGAACTATAACTTATGAAAATGGAGATTTAATGACATATCTTAACAATAACTTGTTTGGTTATTATTTAGACTTCTATAAGTGTTTAGAAAAGGAAATAATTTGTTTTGGAAAGTTATATAAGAAGTAAATCAATGTAACAAAATATTGAAGTAAAATGGTCTCTATAACCGCACTTTTTATTTAGCGAAATAATGATATTTTTCTACAAACTTCATTGGAGGTTCCTTTTCATATTTAAGGAGTAAATAATATATTATTCTTATTGAAATTTTTTTTAAGCCTATTTCATTTGATAGCTAATTTAACGAAACACAAAAGGTTATGGTAAAATGGTCGCTATAAGTGTAGTTCGGTAAAATACTATTTTCGGGAAATTCTCTAAAATAATTGGAAGTTATTCTTTGGGATTTTTCTTCATGGTTTCTAAGTACCCAAAGTAGACTAACTAATATAAAAAGTGTGAATCAAAAATCATTTGTTTAAGTTTTGAAATCTAGGCTCATAGTTGTAGCAAAACAATGTTGACAATGGTAACAAAACTTTAGATAGCACTTCCATAAATGCTACCTTTTCTAACTTGAACTATAAATTGTTTAAAAATGATATTTAAATTTAATATTTTTCTCTTAGCTTTTTAGGATTGTTTTCTAACTTCTAATAGAGAGTTTTAAAATTGTTTTGAAGTTTAAATATATTTTTAACAATTAACTATGAATTTCTAAACTAAGTAGCTTTTAAAAATAAACCTTGTTTTTCTATTTATTTCAAAGTTCCTTATTTTACATAATATTATATATAAACAATAACCATTTATTTTAAGTATTTTTAAAATTATTTTAACATATTAATAAATATTTTAAAGATATTTCTATATATATAAGTTTTAAATATTAAATTAAGTATTTTATAATTATAATAAAGGGAGTTTGAATTTTTACACTTAAGTTAAACTAATTTTTTTGTGGAATACATTAAAAGTGTATTGCCTTAATTAATAAGTGTGGGTATACTTTGATCTTTAAATAAATGTTTAAAGTTATTAATGGATAAACAAATAGTTTTGGGTTGTTGTAAACGGTGTTTAAGCAATACTTGGTAATATAGTTAGATATTTACTAATGGAGATTTAGTAGAAAAATAAAGGTATAAAATGTTTGGGTTAGTTGTGACGAATTTTTTGAGCAACACTTGTGTAACGCCCCACCCCGAGAACCACATTAACAAAGAGAATTACATAGTAATTCTGTCTGCTAATGCGGAGAATAGGGCTGGTTAAGGGCGACCATCATAGTCTTGCATTAGATAAGAGCTAACTATGTCAGTTTTGGCACTTATTTTTTGTCATTTTATCTCGAGTATTCGACATACTTAATTCCTTTCTAATACACTACTATGGTGGCTACAGGATCGATTTAGAAACAAAATATGATAACAATACAATCTCAAGTCACAGAACATCAACACAGATAATATACATATACACTTACATCAAATGTAATACAACATGCTACAAGTGGTATTCAACCACAATATATACATACATCCCCACAAAAGAATAGATACATCATAAGGTTCCCAAACAAAAGACCACTGCACAAAAACTATGACATAATCAAAGTCGATGAAGAAGCCTAAAATGTAAAGCTAGCAAAGGTCCAAAAGCTAACCTGCAACTCGGTCTGACCCGAGTAATAAATACACGAGTCAGGATAACTAGACCTTGATTTTAGTAAAATATAAAGGAATATAAGTGCATAAGGGAAACATTCCTTTAAGAATAAAGGAAGTATATATATAAGAATAGGTATTCTATAAGGCTCAAAGTTAATCGAATGATAAGGTTTAACAAGGCATAGATGTTTCACATTCAAAGGGCTATACAATGTAAGTGAACATAATCAAATATAAGCCATATGTGAAGTCATCAAAATCTCCAAATCAAAACTCAAGAAACTCAATAAGAGTTTATAATCCCAATATCGAAATCACCATAAACAACATATACATAAGCCTTTCTCTAACTCAAGGCTATAAGTAAATTTATCATCTCAAATTGGTGAAATCGAAATCAAAAATTCATAAAAATTCCTCGGATTGGCCAAATCCCATTTGCATGGTGAAGCGATGCTACACGTGACATCCCCCCAGTACTATATATATTAGGTAACTCCCCCAGACGACCGAAGTCATAAATCTCAGATGACCGAAGTCGTAATCCCAGATGACCCGAAGGTCTATAATACTGGCAATCCCAGAATGTGTCACAACTCCCAAATAGGAACCCGAAAAGTGTTAACGTGCATCCTATAGCACACGTTTGCACTTAACGGTTTACTAACCACTAGTCATTGCCATATTAGAAAATAGAAGTCATCATTAAATCTCAAAACTCGGAAACTCAGACTCGCCTCATCTCATTGGCAAGTAAAACACTATAACGGGTTCTCATAGATCATACTCCTAGAATAGTAGATCTCGAACCACAACCCGCCAAATATAATCCTTCCTAGATAATTCCTAATGTTAGGAATTATAATCTCAAAACTCGCCATAAATTGACTAAATAACTCAGAAATCAATAACCCAGATAGTTTCGATCGTACAAGTCTGGAATTAACCAATAAAGTAAACTCACGTGTCCCATACCATGGGTTTTACTAAACTGTTTAATTCTCTTTCTTATACCTCCGAAAAGAGTAAAAATATTGTATATTATTTATAAAATAATTTACTTGAGAAAACGGGTTTTAAAATAATTTTCTGAAATCATTTCGAAGGCATTTTATTGAAAATTCAACTTGAATACTTTAAAATAATTTAATAATAATTCAATAATAATATGAAAATATTTTATAATAAAGATTTCAAAAACCCAAATTATTTAGAAATTTTCTCAAAATTTATTTGGAAGAAATAATGCTTGAAATCGAGGAAATACGGAGAAATTATTCCAAATCGATATTTGAATTCAATTCGAAATTAAATTAAAATTTTAAATTCCAAATTCCTCTAAATCTCGGCTAACCCATCGATGGATATCATAGCCCATACTCACCATAAAAATCGTCTCAAAATTTGCATAAGAATTGGTCACAAAAACCATAGATATAGGTAAGCAACAAGGCGAAAAGGCTCAGATGAAAACACAATAGGCTCATGTACCTGGGCCAATAGGAGCCGACCCAGGCCAATGGCCAGGTCGACCACCAGGTCGACTTGGCGACTGCTGGGTCGACCGACCCATCGACCCAGGCTACAGAGTTTATTCCTGGGTGTTTCTTGCTTCGTATTGAACTTCCAGATAATATTGCACATAACAAACAGATGAATTAAGGACTGAAATTTGACATGCAACAAGTTTAACAACTAAACAACACTTCGGAAAAGATCTAGCAGCTACTCAAGTGAAAATCAAAGAGATATTGGTGCTCAAAGTAGCAACCAGAAATCAGAAACTAAGAAACAACTAACAGACAGAATTCCCATATACAGTAAACGATTTTAGCCAAATTTTCACAGGCAATTCATTTTCCAGCTAGAAATTTGTGAGCTTGAACTCACCTTAGCGAATTATCAAGAATTCAAGAGCAAGCTATGATCTTTGGTGAAGAAAAGGAGCTCTAGGAACCTGTAACAGCAGAAAAAGAAACATGCATAGCAAAACAAAACTGTTACAGACAACAAAACCTAGATTCTAATATTTTTGATGAAATAGCTATAGTATTGGTAGAGATTACCTCTTATTTCTTTATTCTAGTTGATTTTCAACTTGAATTAGCAGCAATTTGGGTGAAATTTGATTTTAGTTTGAGGAAGCCATGGATTTTCTTTTGGTTTCTTTTTACTGTAAGCTGTTTTGAGAAGAGAATGAAAAAGAAAGCTACATACATGTTGATTCCTCAAGCTAGAAGGTTCTAGGTTTAGGGTTGTGGATCTAAATCTTACCCAAAAAGCCCAATACTAAATATACTTAGAGAAAATGTTAAGTAATGTGCACTATTTAACCTATTTAATCAATATGTGTTTATATTCTCACCTTTTAAAGCCAATAAAAATATATACCACCAATTTGTATGTAACAAAAATTGTTATTAAAACAAAATAAAATTTATTTCAACAATAAAATGTTATTTTTATAAATAATACCTTATTTTTATCTATATTTCACACTTTACATAATTTTATTACAAAACACTATTTTCACTCCAACAATTTGTACAAAATTGTTTTCTTGTCAAATAAATTACCATAATTCATTTTAACTCTTTCAATCATCGAAATATTATTTTCAAATAATATTTCATCTTTTATTTTAATAAAACACATAATATCTTCATATTTTTCATTTTAAATTCAATAAAAGATTAATATTAACAATGTTTTCCAACATTATTGTATTTACCCAAATAAAATTGCAATTTGATTATTTTCTACCCAACTTCCCAAAATAAAGTTTTTAGAACTTTATTTTCATTACTTTAGATTTATTTCAACAATTTAATGTTGAAATACATCACCTAATTAATTTATTAGCTCCAAACTAATAAATACCTAATATTTCCATTGATTTAAACCAAATACTTATCTAATCCATATTTAATCTCATATTTATTCCCAATTAAACAAAATAAAGTTCCAACCTTTATTTTTCCCATTTTAATTACAAAATTCATTGTTTATTCCAAATAAACAATTTGAAATCTCCAATTATATTTTAATTTACAATATTGAATTATAACCTCCATTATAATTTAATATATACAGGTAATCTCCAAACCAGGGTTGTTACAACTTGTTTTTAACCCTTAAATATAAATAAATCATTAAAAAGGGAGTTTTAAAGATGAATGTTTTCAAATTATGAAATGTTTGGGTTTGTTGTGACATTTGTTTTTAGAGATATATCCATATATTTATATCAAATCAAATTAAAATTTTAAAATAAGATACCTATATATATATATATATAAATCAAATTATACTGAAGAAATTCAAATAAAAATATTTTTTTTCCCAAAACAAAACCGTAGCAAAGCTACAGAATAGTCTCTTCACTTCGAAACTCGAAAATGAATGTCGATGATGCGGCCGCCATTACCGAAATTATTTTCCAGCGACAAAGAGAAGAGCACTTATTTAAACATTTAAAATTCTTTGAAAATGATTTCTATTCGAAATTACTATATAAAATATGCATTTTTAAATTAAAACCCAAAGTTTGAAATCAATGGAAAGTAAATTCTCAAATTCTTATTTAAATTCATTTCAACTCCCAATTAAAATTTTAAACCATGTTCTATAATTTCATTTATTTATCAGATTGGAATAGTCTATGGTTACAAAAACAATAAATGAAAATGAAATATTAACATTTTTGACAACAAATTCATTAACAATTTAATTTCTCAAAAATTTATACTTATATATAATATAATCATTCAAAATTATTTTATTTACTAAATTTGAAAACAATGTTGTGTCAGTTTGCTCTGCTCGAGTGTTTTGGAGATCCTATCGATAGCGCTGATCAGGCGAATCGATTGGAAACCCAAATCACATCAACAACTCAAACAACACAATATATAAAACATTTAATATTAATTTACAAATACATTTCTTTGCTCGACGATACAGGAATGAATTTTCAAAATAAGGATAGGGTTTCAAATTTGATGGACTCAAATCAAACAGAAATTTGATTCGAAGATAAGTTCGAAACAAAGATAAGATGATTAAATAACAAAATAGGAAGATAGATAAGTTTATATAAATCGCGGGCAACCTTTATCGGGTTGACCGTGACTTCGAGAATAAGATCAATGTAGAGTTTCGAGGTAAATCGACATTTGATCTCAAGAAATAGAATTCAGTTATAGCAGGAGATAGATAGCATCGTAAACCGAGGATACAGAAATATCAGGTAAATCAATGCCTATTGTAAAGGAGTTTCACCCCTTTACAAATCATTCGAAGTTTAGCGAGACTGCCGATTCATTATAAGGGTCATTCGATGTGGAGTTATGGAATGCTCCAGAATTGAAAGAAGACGAATAGTGAGGGACACGAATAAATTTCGAAACCGAGGAAACGTTCCAAAATTCAAAGGAATCGAGTCAAAAGGAAGAGATTGAAACTCGAATGAGAGTGATTCTGTAAATACATTTACCCTATATGCTAAGTTTTGCCTAGAGCTACCAAAGCTCTGATACCAACTGTAACGACCCGCCATTTTGGACTATTCGCATCCGCACATGTCGGACTTGAATAATTCAAAATACCGAATTGTTAATTTAAATTTGGCAAAACTGAACATATATAGTAAATAAATAGAACACAGATCACAGACACAGAGTAATAAATGCAGCGGAAACAAAAGATAGTAGTTCATGAAGCTACTATATACATATCAGAGTTAAATAAGGTACAACAGATGTCTCGAATACAATAATCAAATACAAGAATCAGAATACAATCACTGGAATCAACTGGATATCTGAAACCTAGATAGATAGCTGGATCTCCAAGCGAAGCTCCAACTCCAAAGGTGAGTCTCGAATACTGGTACACTCAGTCTGACCCGAGCGTAAAGCAAAACACAAAACAATCGAGTCAGGATTAACATTCTTATATCAATAAATCCAACTCAAGTGAAATAGCAACTGAAATACAAGTAACTCAAAGGATGTTTGGAATAACCATCCTTTAAGGATCCGTTAAACTATCTACTATGTAGTAGTGTACGATAAGTAGATAATGTCTATCAGTAATATAAAGTATCAAAATAGTGTTAAGGCGTTACCATTATTCCCCTTAACACATTTTATATAAGTGTTATAGTCTATACAGCACTGTAAACTCCACCGTAAACTAGTGGGATATCAGGGAGTACTCCATAGGTATAACACAAAAAAAATCGTAGTGGTCGCGTATATAGGAATACAAGTATGACAAGGCACATGAGGCAATACACAAGGCAGTGAAACTACCGTTTGCCTGATCCGGACTGGTGAGAAAGCATCGCCGCAGCGATCGCTACACCGCGAAACAACACTCCCAAAATCAAGGGTGCACCAATCGACAACAAGTAATGAGTAGTTTTCGAAGAAGTGTGTTCGCTCGAGGTAGCTAACCCCCATTTGGCCCCGGCACGGCTCCTGTTTTAGTCATGTCCAATTTGACACAAGTGTCAAGGCTATCCATTATCGTTCTCTTTCTCCAGTCATCACGTACATCATTCCAACCACTTCATTCTGGATCATACTCCGCGTATAGTTATTAAAGTGAGTTTCGGTTTAGACAGTGAGTATGTGCCTAACCGATTCCGGTCTCTTTAATAACTTTCGTAATTGTTACACCGATTGGTCTTTAATATATTTCAAAACCAAATCAATTTCAATTTCAATTAGAATTCGTAAATCAACATTTCGTTAGTCTTTCTACATCAATTTCCAAAATTTCATCTCATAACTTCCCAATTTCATTTTAAAATCTTATAATTCAATTTCAATCTTTATTTAAAATAATTGAAATATTGATTCAAGTTCATAAATAAATTTCATTCCGAAATCATTTAAATTAATTAAATTTAACATTCAAATCAATTTAACTTCATTGATCGATTTCATTAAATTCGTTAAATAAATTTGTCATTCAAACAATTTCTATTAAATTTTCAATTCATTTGATCAATTACTTAAGTTCAACTCCATTATATCAAAACTTACAAATTGGATTAAATTAAATTCATCAAATCAATTCTTTAAATCACAAGTCTTACATTAATTTCAATAAATCACATTTTATTTCTTGTTAAAGAAATTCAATTTCACTTATTTATTCACTTAGTTACAATTTCAAAACTCAATTAATAGAGAAACTTAATTTCACTTATTTAAGAAGTTCGATTTCACTTAACAAAGAATTCAATTTTATTTAATTATTAAATAATTCAATCTTATTTAATTATTAAATAATTTCAAAACTTAATTATTAACTAATTTCAAAACTTAATTATTAAATAATTCCAAACTTAATTATTAATTAAATTCAAAACAACGTTCTTTCATCAACTACTATGTTAATATTTTTTTCAGATTATTAAATATTAACATTTCCTTTCATAAAAATTCAAATTCCAACTTCATTTAAAACCTTATTATTTATTCAAATAAAATCTTTATTTTATTTTTAAATCAAATTGTTGACCAATCGGGTTTTATTTAATTCTCTATCCTAGGTCAAAGTTTAATTTGGGTATTTATCATTTCAATCCGATTCCAATTCAATTCAAAAATCAAAGCATAGCAAAGGGAACTTGCAGTGTGACAACTGGGATGGTGTCAAAGTAAATAAACAAGCAATAACAACAATCAATAACAATCCAATAATCAATTCAAATAATCCCAAAATAACCGTATTAATTCACATTATTGTTTGTTTAAATTAATATAACTATTTCTAGAATCTACACTATCATTTCATGTAGATTAAAGATTATTACATTAATATTTAAACGGTTCTTCACTTGATATCAATTATTCAATTCCATACTTCATAAATTTTCCAACATACATTAAACGGTTCACGGTGTATTTAACCAAATTTCTACGTGTCAACTAGTTTAACATTTAAAGGGGGTCATATTATACAAAATTTAACTAATCAAATTCAACATATAGATTCAATTTAAATGGTTAACTATCATGTGTCAATTCAATTGCATATTATTTATCACTTTAACATTAACAATTTAACGTCCAATATAAACATCAACAATCAATCAATTATCAACCAAACTATATTATCATCGCATAAATGACAAATAATGGTGTCAGATGCCATAGGTGAACAGATACAGGTAATAGCAGTGTAAATAACTAACATCATCATATTTCAATTGTCGTTTCAATTGAAATCAAATTTAATAAATAAAAGAACATTAATCGTGGGTGATTGCTCACCTTTCGAGGCTAGAGAGATTCGACGATGAACAAGTTACAAATCCAAGCACAAAGTGAGATAGGCACAAATTCGATGAGGAAAACAGGCACGACGGGCCAAAAGCTGATAAAAGAAATTGACGAAATCAAATTAAAACAGAAGTTATATATATTGTTGTTGTTATTATTATTATTATTTCCATGAAATCAATATTTAAATTTAAAACAAATATCAGAACAACATACCTATAATTTAAAATTATCGTTTAAAATGATATATTTGAGATAAATACCCATACAGATATAACATATCACATATATATAACAAAAATCTTATATGACCAGATATATATATATATATATATATATAAACTCAGACCACAAGTTATATAAACTTCTGCATTAAACAGTTTAAACCAAATGATATATATATGTTTTAAAACCCAACCATATATACATACAAATCTGTACAGACATTGTATACAAACATTGTATACAAAAGCATTATTATATTCATATTAATAAATACTAACATTATATGCTTATGCGACTCACAGCTACCATGTATATAACTCACAGAATGTAATATATATAATTCGATGCAAGTGACTGTTAAAACTTATATTTCTAATATGTATCTATATACATCTAACTACTCTATATACATGTATATATTATAACTAGTCAATATTTATTATAAGACAACACATACCACTTATATACACAAATCTATAACCTTCGTATTATATATACATAAGATCAAACAGGTTGTAAGCAACTTGAAAACTGTATGCATATAAAGTATAAAATATATATATTTGAAACAACAAGTATTATTCATTCGAAACAATATATATTACATCCGTACATATATAAATTTATATATAAATATACTAAAATAATACAACCTACTTTATATCAATAGCCAAAAGGTACATATATATATATATATACAGAACAACTCACCGTATAATAAACTAATGTGTACCCATATATAACTGTTATACCATTCACGCATGATATTTATATGACACAATATAAAACAAAGATTTGTAAAAATATCAACTTATACCACATTTTAGTATAGCAACAAAACGTATTATATATAATAACAAACAACTTTTAAAATCTGATATACTAACAAATTTTATAATCTATATAGACTGTCATAAAACTATAACTTTATTCACTTTAAAATTACATATAAAGCTTTGAGAATACATATTAACAGCAACAGAATACGACAGTGTAACATATATATAGATAAAAATATACTAACAGCCGAAACTGCCTTTACCTTAAATAAACCATAATATATATATTCCTATATAAAGATATAAACAGTGTACTATATAACACTTTATATATAGACCGACACATCAACTTGTATTATAAAAAATTTAAGTGTAGCTAGTATATATAAATTGTAGCTTATACCTAGGTGTATACATAACATATTACTTTACTCTATCCACAGATTAAATAAAAAATCAATATACATATCCAAATAATATATACTAACCACTATACCAGAAGAACAAGGTCAGAGCATGCAAGAAGAGACTTGGCACGAGATGGTGGCTGCGATCGGCGTTGGAGGTAGAGGTGGCTCGAGCTGAAGCTTAGAGGGGAAGAGTGGAGGCCGATGGTTGCCTAGTGGAGAAAAATTGTGGTGCTGTAGATGGAGTGGAGAATGCGTGTCAGGGTGGCGTGGCACAATGGCTTCGACCATGGAGGAGGCAAGCAGCGGAAGGCTGGAGATTGCGAGTGAGCCGTGGTGGCCGATGTGGGGAAAAAAGATCAGTTGTGATGACGAGGCCGACGAAAGTGTGGCCTATGGGCGGAGCTCGGGTTGAGGTGGCAGAGTCGGGTCGAGATCTGGGCTGGCGTTTGTGGGTAGGAGTTCGGTCTTGGAAGAGAAAAAAAAATGAGGAGAGATGGAAGGAAAAGTAGGTGAGGAGATGTGTCAACCTTTTGAAAGAAATAGCTAGAAAAGAAATGAACAGATAAATTGAAAAGTGATTTCGAGAAAATAAAAAGAATGTGAACAGTGGCAGTAGCAAGTTACAAGCAGAATTTATGGAGATAATAAAAGAAAACAGCTATATTCTAGAAATTTTAAAGGCTATAGGCTGTTGGTTCACGCAACTGGCAAATGAAAGGGCAAAGGGAACAAACAGCTCAAAATACGAAACCAAAACGGCAAACTTTTTCATCTATTTCGTCGCGTACCGAACATCGAATACAGGAATGAATACACTGTTGAGATCAGCACGACGCGACGATAAAAACGGTATACGGATATCAGTGGTACGATTGAATTATAAGAATTCGAATTTTCTACTAGAGGAAAATGCAGTAAAAACGTAGAAAAATAAGATCGACGGGGCTAAAGAATTCCGAATTTGGAAAAACGAAAAATGACGTCTTGCTCAAAAGATGATTTATAATTTTTCTATATAAAAATATTTAGGTTTCGGAAACATTTTATTTTCATCGCTTTTTAACTTATTGAAGTAAATTTACGCGCGAAATATACTTTCATATTTTCGGATGAAATTTTACCAGTTGCTATATTTAACTAGACACATTCCAAATATCAAATTTATATTTCAAAATTTTATCGTTTAAAATTTCGCAAAATTTCAATTAATAACGTTATTAAAACTAGTTAAATTTACGGGTCGTTACACTCTCCCCCACTCAAAACTTTTCGTCCTCGAAAAGGAACGAGGTAGGAGAATAGAAACAACCAGAAAGAAAAACAGATTTGAAATACAAAATAACAATTAATTTAAACCATATAAATTCAAATTTAAATTAATTGATATTCAATAATTGATTTAATCCATTTGATTTCACTAAAATCAATCTCAACTATTTCTAAATTAATTATCTTATTATCCAATTATCTTTAATTTACAATTCTAAAACCATAAATTTGAATAGTCTTTTATTACAATCATATTTTTTTCTTCAGCAATTTAAATTCTTCTTTATTCCAAATTATTGTTAAATTTATTCTACTTAATATATCTAATCACATATATTTAACCCATATAAATTAATTTAAACCATAAAAGTTTCGATTTAAATTAATTTATATTTACTAATTGCTTTTAAATTCAAGGTATTTTCATAAGTTGATCAAATTTCAATTTATTAATTCTTTCAAGACAAATTTATTTCATTATTAACTGAGTTTTACTTATTATCCTATCTAACTCTATTAACATCTTTATAATCAAAATTTAGAGTATAACATTTATTATAAACACTCAAATTTTATTTATAAAGACATTTTTTTTATTGTACATTATCCAATTACATTTTAACTTCTGAATAATTTAGGTAAGTCATATTGAAATGAAATTGAGTATTATATAAATAATTTTTTTTTACAATCCAGTTATTTCAAGTTAAATACTTATCCAAGAATTTTGACTTCAGTTTATAATTGAAATCATCTTTAACCTAAAATTTAAGAATTTAAATCTCTGATTTACTTCAAACAATTTAGAGATATATCCATATATTTATATCAAATCAAATTAAAATTTTAAAATAAGATACCTATATATATATAAATCAAATTATACTGAAGAAATTCAAATCAAAATATTTTTTTTCCCAAAACAAAACCGTAGCAAAGCTACAGAATAGTCTCTTCACTTCGAAACTCGAAAATGAATGTCGATGATGCGGCCGCCATTACCGAAGTTATTTTCCAGCGACAAAGAGAAGAGCACTTATTTAAACATTTAAAATTCTTTAAAAATGATTTCTATTCGAAATTACTATATAAAATATGCATTTTTAAATTAAAACCCAAAGTTTGAAATCAATGGAAAGTAAATTCTCAAATTCTTATTTAAATTCATTTCAACTCCCAATTAAAATTTTAAACCATGTTCTATAATTTCATTTATTTATCAGATTGGAATAGTCTATGGTTACAAAAACAATAAATGAAAATGAAATATTAACATTTTTGACAACAAATTCATTAACAATTTAATTTCTCAAAAATTTATACTTATATATAATATAATCATTCAAAATTATTTTATTTACTAAATTTGAAAAAAATGTTGTGTCAGTTTGCTCTGCTCGAGTGTTTTGGAGATCCTATCGATAGCGCTGATCAAATGAATCGATCGGAAACCCAAATCACATCAACAACTCAAACAACACAATATATAAAACATTTAATATTAATTTAAAAATACATTTCTTTGCTCGACGATACAGGAATGAATTTTCAAAATAAGGATAGGGTTTCAAATTTGATGGACTCAAATCAAAGAGAAATTTGATTCGAAGATAAGTTCAAAACAAAGATAAGATGATTAAATAACAAAATAAGAAGATAGATAAGTTTATATAAATCGCGGGCAACCTTTACCGGGTTGACCGTGACTTCGAGAATAAGATCAATGTAGAGTTTCGAGGTAAATTGACATTTGATCTCAAGAAATAGAATTCAATTATAGCAGCAGATAGATAGCATCGTAAACCGAGGATACAGAAATCTCCGGTAAATCAATGCCTATTGTAAAGGAGTTTCACCCCTTTACAAATCATTCGAAGTTTGGCGAGACCGCTGATTCATTATAAGGGTCATTCGAAGTGGAGTTATGGAATGCTCTAGAATTGAAAGAAGAAGAATAGTGAGGGACACGAATAAATTTCGAAACCGAGGGAACGTTCCAAAATTCAAAGGAATCGAGTCAAAAGGAAGAGATTGAAACTCGAATGAGAGTGATTCTGTAAATACATTTACCCTATATGCTAAGTTTTGCCTAGAGTTACCAAAGCTCTGATACCAACTGTAACGACCCGCCATTTTGGACTATTCGCATCCGCACATGTCGGAATTGAATAATTCAAAATACCGAATTGTTAATTTAAATTTGGCAAAACTGAACATATACAGTAAATAAATAGAACACAGATCACAGACACAGAGTAATAAATGCAGCGGAAACAAAAGATAGTAGTTCATGAAGCTACTATATACATATCAGAGTTAAATAAGGTACAACAGATGTCTCGAATACAATAATCAAATACAAGAATCAGAATACAATCACTGGAATCAACTGGATATCTGAAAGTTGGATAGATAGCTGGATCTCCAAGCGAAGCTCCAACTCCAAAGGTGAGTCTCGAATACTGGTACACTCAGTCTGACCCGAGCGTAAAGCAAAACACAAAACACTCGAGTCAGGATTAACATTCTTATATCAATAAATCCAACTCAAGTGAAATAGCAACTGAAATACAAGTAACTCAAAGGATGTTTGGAATAACCATCCTTTAAGGATCCGTTAAACTATCTACTATGTAGTAGTGTACGATAAGTAGATAATGTCTATCAGTAATATAAAGTATCAAAATAGTGTTAAGGCGTTACCATTATTCCCCTTAACACATTTTATATAAGCGTTATAGTCTATACAGCACTGTAAACTCCACCGTAAACAAGTGGGATATCAGGGAGTACTCCATAGGTATAACACAAAACAAATCGTAGTGGTCGCGTATATAGGAATACAAGTATGACAAGGCACATGAGGCAATACCCAAGGTAGTGAAACTACCGTTTGCCTGATCCGGACTGGTGAGAACGCATCGCCGTAGCGATCGCAACACCGCGAAACAACACTCCCAAAATCAAGGGTGCACCAATCGACAACAAGTAATGAGTAGTTTTCGAAGAAGTGTGTTCGCTCGAGGTAGCTAACCCCCATTTGGCCTGGCACGGCTCCTGTTTTAGTCATTTCCAATTTGACACAAGTGTCAAGGCTATCCATTATCGTTCTCTTTCTTCAGTCATCACGTACATCATTCCAACCACTTCATTCTGGATCATACTCCGCGTATAGTTATTAAAGTGGGTTTCGGTTTAGACAGTGAGTATGTCCCTGACCGATTCCGGTCTCTTTAATAACTTTCGTAATTATTACACTGATTGTTCTTTAATATATTTCAAAACCAAATCAATTTCAATTTCAATTAGAATTCATAAATCAACATTTCGTTAGTCTTTCTAAATCAATTTCCAAAATTTCATCTCATAACTTCCCAATTTCATTTTAAAATCTTATAATTCAATTTCAATCTTTATTTAAAATAATTGAAATATTGATTCAAGTTCGTAAATAAATTTAATTCTGAAATCATTTAAATTAATTAAATTTAACATTCAAATCAATTTAACTTCATTGATCAATTTCATTAAATTCGTTAAATAAATTTGTCATTCAAACAATTTCTATTAAATTTCCAATTCATTTAATCAATTACTTAAGTTCGACTTCATTATATCAAAACTTACAAATTGGATTAAATTAAATTCTTCAAATAATTTATTTAAATCACAAGTCTTACATTAATTTCAATAAATCACATTTTCTTTCTTGTTAAAGAAATTCAATTTCACTTATTTATTCACTTAGTTACAATTTCAAAACTCAATTAATAGAGAAACTTAATTTCACTTATTTAAGAAGTTCGATTTCACTTAACAAAGAATTCAATTTTATTTAATTATTAAATAATTCAATCTTATTTAGTTATTAAATAATTTCAAAACTTAATTATTAACTAATTTCAAAACTTAATTATTAAATAATTCCAAACTCAATTATTAATTAAATTCAAGACAACGTTCTTTCATCAACTACTATGTTAATATTTTTTTCAGATTATTAAATATTAACATTTCCTTTCATAAAAATTCAAATTCCAACTTCATTTAAAACCTTATTATTTATTCAAATAAAATCTTTATTTTAGTTTTAAATCAAATTGTTGACCAATCGGGTTTTATTTAATTCTCTATCCTAGGTCAAAGTTTAATTTGGGTATTTATCATTTCAACCCGATTCCAATTCAATTCAAAAATCAAAGCATAGCAAAGGGAACTTGCAGTGTGATAACTGGGATGGTGTCAAAGTAAATAAACAAGCAATAACAACAATCAATAACAATCCAATAATCAATTCAAATAATCCCAAAATAACCGTATTAATTCACATTATTGTTTGTTTAAATTAATATAACTATTTCTAGAATCTACACTATCATTTCATGTAGATTAAAGATTATTACATTAATATTTAAACGGTTCTTCACTTGATATCAATTATTCAGTTCCATACTTCATAAATTTTCCTACATACATTAAACGGTTCTCGGTGTATTTAACCGAATTTCTACGTGTCAACTAGTTTAACATTTAAAGGGGGTCATATTATACAAAATTTAACTAATCAAATTCAACATATAGATTCAATTTAAATGGTTAACTATCATGTGTCAATTCAATTGCATATTATTTATCACTTTAACATTAACAATTTAACGTCCAATATAAACATCAACAATCAATCAATTATCAACCAAACTATATTATCCTTGCATAAATGACAAATAATGGTGTCAGATGCCATAGGTGAACAGATACAGGTAATAACAGTGTAAATAACTAACATCATCATATTTCAATTGTCGTTTCAATTGAAATCAAATTTAATAAATAAAAGAACATTAATCGTGGGTGATTGCTCACCTTTCGAGGCTAGAGAGATTCGACGATGAACGAGTTACAAATCCAAGCACAAAGTGAGATAGGCACAAATTCGATGAGGAAAACAGGCACGACGGGCCAAAAGCTGATAAAAGAAATTGACGAAATCAAATTAGAACAGAAGTTATATATATTGTTGTTGTTATTATTATTATTATTTCCATGAAATCAATATTTAAATTTAAAACAAATATCAGAACAACATACCTATAATTTAAAATTATCGTTTAAAATGATATATTTGAGATAAATACCCATACAGATATAACATATCACATATATATAACAAAAATCTTATATGACCAGATATATATATATATATATAAACTCAGACCACAAGTTATATAAACTTCTGCATTAAATAGTTTAAACCAAATGATATATATATGTTTTAAAACCCAACCATATATACATACAAATCTGTACAAACATTGTATACAAACGTTGTATACAAAAGCATTATTATATTCATATTAATAAATACTAACATTATATGCTTATGCGACTCACAGCTACCATGTATATAACTCACAGAATGTAATATATATAATTCGATGCAAGTGACTGTTAAAACTTATATTTCTAATATGTATCTATATACATCTAACTACTCTATATACATGTATATATTATAACTAGTCAATATTTATTATAAGACAACACATACCACTTATATACACAAATCTATAACCTTCGTATTATATATACATAAGATCAAACAGGTTGTAAGCAACTTGAAAACTGTATGCATATAAAGAATAAAATATATATATTTGAAACAACAATTATTATTCATTCGAAACAATATATATTACATCCGTACATATATAAATTTATATATAAATATACTAAAATAATACAACCTACTTTATATCAATAGCCGAAAGGTACGTATATATATATATATATATATATATGTACAGACCAACTCACCGTATAATAAACTAATGTGTACCCATATATAACTGTTATACCATTCACGCATGATATTTATATGACACAATATAAAACAAAGATTTGTAAAAATATCAACTTATACCACATTTTAGTATAGCAACAAAACGTATTATATATAATAACAGACAACTTTTAAAATCTGATATACTAACAAATTTTATAATCTATATAGACTGTCATAAAACTATAACTTTATTCACTTTAAAATTACATATAAAGCTTTGAGAATACATATTAACAGCAACAGAATACGACAGTGTAACATATATATAGATAAAAATATACTAACAGCCGAAACTGCCTTTACCTTAAATAAACCATAATATATATATTCCTATATAAAGATATAAACAGTGTACTATATAACACTTTATATATAGACCGACACATCAACTTGTATTATAAATTTTTTAAGTGTAGCTAGTATATATAAATTGTAGCTTATACCTAGGTGTATACATAACATATTACTTTACTCTATCCACAGATTAAATAAAAAATCAATATACATATCCAAATAATATATACTAACCACTATACCAGAAGAACAAGGTCAGAGCATGCAAGAAGAGACTTGGCACGAGATGGTGGCTGCGATCGGCGTTGGAGGTAGAGGTGGCTCGAGCTGAAGCTTAGAGGGGAAGAGAGGAGGCCGATGGTTGCCTAGTGGAGAAAAATTGTGGTGCTGTAGATGGAGTGGAGAATGCGTGTCAGGGTGGCGTGGCACAGTGGCTTCGACCATGGAGGAGGCAAGAAGCGGAAGGCTGGAGATTGCGAGTGAGCCGTGGTGGCCGATGTGGGGAAAAAAGATCAGTTGTGATGACGAGGCCGGCGAAAGTGTGGCCTATGGGCGGAGCTCGGGTTGAGGTGGCAGAGTCGGGTCGAGATCTGGGCTGGCGTTTGTGGGTAGGAGTTCGGTCTTGGAAGAGAAAAAAAAATGAGGAGAGATGGAAGGAAAAGTAGGTGAGGAGATGTGTCAACCTTTTGAAAGAAATAGCTAGAAAAGAAATGAACAGATAAATTGAAACGTGATTTCGAGAAAATAAAAAGAATGTGAACAGTGGCAGTAGCAAGTTACAAGCAGAATTTATGGAGATAATAAAAGAAAACAGCTATATTCTAGAAATTTTAAAGGCTATAGGCTGTTGGTTCACGCAACTGGCAAATGAAAGGGCAAAGGGAACAAACAGCTCAAAATACGAAACCAAAACGGCAAACTATTTCATCTATTTCGTCGCGTACCGAACATCGAATACAGGAATGAATACACTGTTGAGATCAGCACGATGCGACGATAAAAACAGTATACGGATATCAGTGGTACGATTGAATTATAAGAATTCGAATTTTCTACTAGAGGAAAATGCAGTAAAAACGTAGAAAAATAAGATCGACGGGGCTAAAGAATTCCGAATTTGGAAAAACGAAAAATGATGTCTTGCTCAGAAGATGATTTAGGATTTTTCTATATAAAAATATTTAGGTTTCGGAAACATTTTATTTTCATCGCTTTTTAACTTATTGAAGTAAATTTACGCGCGAAATATACTTTCATATTTTCGGACGAAATTTTACCAGTTGCTATATTTAACTAGACACATTCCAAATATCAAATTTATATTTCAAAATTTTATCGTTTAAAATTTCGCAAAATTTCAATTAATAACGTTATTAAAACTAGTTAAATTTACGGGTCGTTACACTCTCCCCCACTCAAAACTTTTCGTCCTCGAAAAAGAACGAGGTAGGAGAATAGAAACAACCAGAAAGAAAAACAGATTTGAAATACAAAATAACAATTAATTTAAACCATATAAATTCAAATTTAAATTAATTGATATTCAATAATTGATTTAATCCATTTGATTTCACTAAAATCAATCTCAACTATTTCTAAATTCATTATCTTATTATCCAATTATCTTCAATTTACAATTCTAAAACCATAAATTTGAATAGTCTTTTATTACAATCATATTTTTTTCTTCAGCAATTTAAATTCTTCTTTATTCCAAATTATTGTTAAATTTATTCTACTTAATATATCTAATCACATATATTTAACCCATATAAATTAGTTTAAACCATAAAAGTTTCGATTTAAATTAATTTATATTTACTAATTGCTTTTAAATTCAAGGTATTTTCATAAGTTGATCAAATTTCAATTTATTAATTCTTTCAAAACAAATTTATTTCATTATTAACTGAGTTTTACTTATTATCCTATCTAACTCTATTAACATCTTTATAATCAAAATTTAGAGTATAACATTTATTATAAACACTCAAATTTTATTTATAAAGACATTTTTTTTATTGTACATTATCCAATTACATTTTAACTTCTGAATAATTTAGGTAAGTCATATTGAAATGAAATTGAGTATTATACAAATAATTATTTTTTACAATCCAGTTATTTCAAGTTAAATACTTATCCAAGAATTTTGACTTCAGTTTATAATTGAAATCATCTTTAACCTAAAATTTAAGAATTTAAATCTCTGATTTACTTCAAACAATTTAGAGATATATCCATATATTTATATCAAATCAAATTAAAATTTTAAAATAAGATACCTATATATATATATATATATAAATCAAATTATACTGAAGAAATTCAAATCAAAATATTTTTTTTGTCCCAAAACAAAACCGTAGCAAAGCTACAGAATAGTCTCTTCACTTCGAAACTCGAAAATGAATGTCGATGATGCGGCCGCCATTACCGAAATTATTTTCCAGCGACAAAGAGAAGAGCACTTATTTAAACATTTAAAATTCTTTGAAAATGATTTCTATTCGAAATTACTATATAAAATATGCATTTTTAAATTAAAACCCAAAGTTTGAAATCAATGGAAAGTAAATTCTCAAATTCTTATTTAAATTCATTTCAACTCCCAATTAAAATTTTAAACCATGTTCTATAATTTCATTTATTTATCAGATTGGAATAGTCTATGGTTACAAAAACAATAAATGAAAATGAAATATTAACATTTTTGACAACAAATTCATTAACAATTTAATTTCTCAAAAATTTATACTTATATATAATATAATCATTCAAAATTATTTTATTTACTAAATTTGAAAAAAAAATTGTGTCAGTTTTCTCTGCTCGAGTGTTTTGGAGATCCTATCGATAGCGCTGATCAGACGAATCGATCGGAAACCCAAATCACATCAACAACTCAAACAACACAATATATAAAACATTTAATATTAATTTAAAAATACATTTCTTTGCTCGACGATACAGGAATGAATTTTCAAAATAAGGATAGGGTTTCAAATTTGATGGACTCAAATCAAAGATAAACTTGATTCGAAGATAAGTTCAAAACAAAGATAAGATGATTAAATAACAAAATAAGAAGATAGATAAGTTTATATAAATCGCGGGCAACCTTTACCGGGTTGACCGTGACTTCGAGAATAAGATCAATGTAGAGTTTCGAGGTAAATTGACATTTGATCTCAAGAAATAGAATTCAATTATAGCAGGAGATAGATAGCATCGTAAACCGAGGATACAGAAATCTCCGGTAAATCAATGCATATTGTAAAGGAGTTTCACCCCTTTACAAATCATTTGAAGTTTGGCGAGACCGCTGATTCATTATAAGGGTCATTCGAAGTGGAGTTATGGAATGCTCTAGAATTGAAAGAAGAAGAATAGTGAGGGACATGAATAAATTTCGAAACCGAGGGAACGTTCCAAAATTCAAAGGAATCGAGTCAAAAGGAAGAGATTGAAACTCGAATGAGAGTGATTCTGTAAATACATTTACCCTATATGCTAAGTTTTGCCTAGAGTTACCAAAGCTCTGATACCAACTGTAACGACCCGCCATTTTGGACTATTCGCATCCGCACATGTCGGACTTGAATAATTCAAAATACCGAATTGTTAATTTAAATTTGGCAAAACTGAACATATACAGTAAATAAATAGAACACAGATCACAGACACAGAGTAATAAATGCAGCGGAAACAAAAGATAGTAGTTCATGAAGCTACTATATACATATCAGAGTTAAATAAGGTACAACAGATGTCTCGAATACAATAATCAAATACAAGAATCAGAATACAATCACTGGAGTCAACTGGATATCTGAAAGCTGGATAGATAGCTGGATCTCCAAGCGAAGCTCCAACTCCAAAGGTGAGTCTCGAATACTGGTACACTCAGTCTGACCCGAGCGTAAAGCAAAACACAAAACACTCGAGTCAGGATTAACATTCTTATATCAATAAATCCAACTCAAGTGAAATAGCAACTGAAATACAAGTAACTCAAAGGATGTTTGGAATAACCATCCTTTAAGGATCCGTTAACTATCTACTATGTAGTAGTGTACGATAAGTAGATAATGTCTATCAGTAATATAAAGTATCAAAATAGTGTTAAGGCGTTACCATTATTCCCCTTAACACATTTTATATAAGCGTTATAGTCTATAAAGCACTGTAAACTCCACCGTAAACAAGTGGGATATCAGGGAGTACTCCATAGGTATAACACAAAACAAATCGTAGTGGTCGCGTATATAGGAATACAAGTATGACAAGGCACATGAGGCAATACCCAAGGTAGTGAAACTACCGTTTGCCTGATCCGGACTGGTGAGAACGCATCGCCGCAGCGATCGCAACACCGCGAAACAACACTCCCAAAATCAAGGGTGCACCAATCGACAACAAGTAATGAGTAGTTTTCGAAGAAGTGTGTTCGCTCGAGGTAGCTAACCCCCATTTGGCCCGGCACGGCTCCTGTTTTAGTCATTTCCAATTTGACACAAGTGTCAAGGCTATCCATTATCGTTCTCTTTCTTCAGTCATTACGTACATCATTCCAACCACTTCATTCTGGATCATACTCCGCGTATAGTTATTAAAGTGGGTTTCGGTTTAGACAGTGAGTATGTCCCTGACCGATTCCGGTCTCTTTAATAACTTTCGTAATTATTACACTGATTGTTCTTTAATATATTTCAAAACCAAATCAATTTCAATTTCAATTAGAATTCGTAAATCAACATTTCGTTAGTCTTTCTAAATCAATTTCCAAAATTTCATCTCATAACTTCCCAATTTCATTTTAAAATCTTATAATTCAATTTCAATCTTTATTTAAAATAATTGAAATATTGATTCAAGTTCGTAAATAAATTTAATTCTGAAATCATTTAAATTAATTAAATTTAACATTCAAATCAATTTAACTTCATTGATCAATTTCATTAAATTCGTTAAATAAATTTGTCATTCAAACAATTTCTATTAAATTTCCAATTCATTTAATCAATTACTTAAGTTCGACTTCATTATATCAAAACTTACAAATTGGATTAAATTAAATTCTTCAAATAATTTCTTTAAATCACAAGTCTTACATTAATTTCAATAAATCACATTTTATTTCTTGTTAAAGAAATTCAATTTCACTTATTTATTCACTTAGTTACAATTTCAAAACTCAATTAATAGAGAAACTTAATTTCACTTATTTAAGAAGTTCGATTTCACTTAACAAAGAATTCAATTTTATTTAATTATTAAATAATTCAATCTTATTTAATTATTAAATAATTTCAAAACTTAATTATTAACTAATTTCAAAACTTAATTATTAAATAATTCCAAACTTAATTATTAATTAAATTCAAAACAACGTTCTTTCATCAACTACTATGTTAATATTTTTTTCAGATTATTAAATATTAACATTTCCTTTCATAAAAATTCAAATTCCAACTTCATTTAAAACCTTATTATTTATTCAAATAAAATCTTTATTTTATTTTTAAATCAAATTGTTGACCAATTGGGTTTTATTTAATTCTCTATCCTAGGTCAAAGTTTAATTTGGGTATTTATCATTTCAACCCGATTCCAATTCAATTCAAAAATCAAAGCATAGTAAAGGGAACTTGCAGTGTGATAACTGGGATGGTGTCAAAGTATATAAACAAGCAATAACAACAATCAATAACAATCCAATAATCAATTCAAATAATCCCGAAATAATAGTATTAATTCACATTTTTGTTTGTGTAAATTAATATAATTATTTCTAGAATCTACACTATCATTTCTTGTAGATTAAAGATTATTACATTAATATTTAAATGGTTCTTCACTTGATATCAATTATTCAATTCCATACTTCATAAATTTTCCAACATACATTAAATGGTTCAAGGTATATTTAACCAAATTTCTACGTGTCAACTAGTTTAACATTTAAAGGGGGTCATATTATACAAAATTTAACTAATCAAATTCAACATATAGATTCAATTTAAATGGTTAACTATCATGTGTCAATTCAATTGCATATTATTTATCACTTTAACATTAACAATTTAACGTCCAATATAAACATCAACAATCAATCAATTATCAACCAAACTATATTATCATCGCATAAATGACAAATAATGGTGTCAGATGTCATAGGTGAACAGATACAGGTAATAGCAGTGTAAATAACTAACAGCATCATATTTCAATTGTCGTTTCAATTGAAATCAAATTTAATAAATAAAAGAACATTAATCGTGAGTGATTGCTCACCTTTTGAGGCTTGAGAGATTCGACGATGAATGAGTTACAAATCCAAGCACAAAGTGAGATAGGCACAAATTCGATGAGGAAACCAGGCACGACGGGCCAAAAGCTGATAAAAGAAATTGACGAAATCAAATTAGAACAGAAGTTATATATATTGTTGTTATTATTATTATTATTATTATTATTTCCATGAAATCAATATTTAAATTTAAAACAAATATCAGAACAACATACCTATAATTTAAAATTATCATTTAAAATGATATATTTGAGATAAATACCCATACAGATATAACATATCACATATATATAACAAAAATCTAATATGACCAGATATATATATATATATAAACTCAGACCACAAGTTATATAAACTTATGCATTAAACAGTTTAAACCGAATGATATATATATGTTTTAAAACCCAAATATATATACATACAAATCTGTACAAACATTGTATACAAACGTTGTATACAAAAGCATTATTATATTCATACTAATAAATACTAACATTATATGCTTATGCGACTCACAGCTACCATGTATATAACTCACAGAATGTAATATATATCATTCGATGCAAGTGATTGTTAAAACTTATATTTCTAATATGTATCTATACACATCTAACTACTCTATATACATGTATATATTATAACTAGTCAATATTTATTATAAGACAACACATACCACTTATATACACAAATCTATAACCTTCGTATTATATATACATAAGATCAAACAGGTTGTAAGCAACTTGAAAACTGTATGCATATAAAGTATAAAATATATATATTTGAAACAACAAGTATTATTCATTCGAAACAATATATATTACATTCGTACATATATAAATTTATATATAAATATACTAAAATAATACAACCTACTTTATATCAATAGCCGAAAGGTACATATATATATATATGTACATAACAACTCACCGTATAATAAACTAATGTGTACCCATATATAACTGTTATACCATTCACGCATGATTTTTATATGACACAATATAAAACAAAGATTTGTAAAAATATCAACTTATACCACATTTTAGTATAGCAACAAAACGTATTATATATAATAACAAATAACTTTTAAAATCTGATATACTAACAAATTTTATAATCTATATAGACTGTCATAAAACTATAACTTTATTCACTTTAAAATTACATATAAAGCTTTGAGAATACATATTAATAGCAACAGAATAAGACAGTGTAACATATATATAGATAAAAATATACTAACAGCCGAAACTGCCTTTAGCTTAAATAAACTATAATATATATATTCCTATATAAAGATATAAACAGTGTACTATATAACACTTTATATATAGACCGACACATCAACTTGTATTATAAAAAATTTAAGTGTAGCTAGTATATATAAATTGTAGCTTATACCTAGGTGTATACATAACATATGACCTTACTCTATCCACAGATTAAATAAAAAATCAATATACATATCCAAATAATATATACTAACCACTATACCAGAAGAACAAGGTCAGAGCATGCAAGAAGAGACTTGGCACGAGATGGTGGCTGCGATCGGCGTTGGAGGTAGAGGTGGCTTGAGCTGAAGCTTAGAGGGGAAGAGAGGAGGCCGATGGTTGCCTAATGGAGAAAAATTGTGGTGTTGTAGATGGAGTGGAGAATGCGATTCAGGGTGGCGTGGCACAGTGGCTTCGACCATGGAGGAGGCAAGCAGCGGAATGCTGGAGATTGCGAGTGAGCCGTGGGTGGCCGACGTGGGGAAAAAAGATCAGTTGTGATGACAAGGTTGGCGAAAGTGTGGCCTATGGGCGAAGCTCGGGTTGAGGTGGCAGAGTCGGGTCGAGATCTGGGCTGGCGTTTGTGGGTAGGAGTTCGGTCTTGGAAGAGAAAATAAAAATGAGGAGAGATGGAAGGAAAAGTAGGTGAGGAGATGTGTCAACCTTTTGAAAGAAATAGCTAGAAAAGAAATGAACAGACAAATTGAAACATGATTTCGAGAAAATAAAAAGAATGTGAACAGTGGCAGTAGCAAGTTACAAGCAGAATTTATGGAGATAATAAAAGCAAACAGCTGTATTCTAGAAATTTTAAAGGCTATAGGCTGTTGGTTCACGCAACTGGCAAATGAAAGGGCAAAGGGAACAAACAGCTCAAAATACGAAACCAAACGGCAAACTATTTCGTCTATTTCGTCGCGTACCGAACATCGAATACAGGAATGAATACACTGTTGAGATCAGCACGACGCGACGATCAAAACGGTATACGGATATCAGTGGTACGATTGAATTGTAAGAATTCGAATTTTCTACTAGAGGAAAATGCAGTAAAAACGTAGAAAAATAAGATCGACGGGGCTAAAGAAGTCCGAATTTGGAAAAACGAAAAATGATGTCTTGCTTAGAAGATGATTTAGAATTTTTTATATAAAAATATTTAGGTTTCGGAAACATTTTATTTTCATCGCTTTTTAACTGATTGAAGTAAATTTACGCGCGAAATTAACTTTCATATTTTCGGACGAAATTTTACCAGTTGCTATATTTAACTAGACGCATTCCAAATATCAAATTTATATTTCAAAATTTATCGTTTAAAATTTCGCAAAATTTCAATTAATAACGTTATTAAAACTAGTTAAATTTACGGGTCGTTACAATTACTTTGTTTATTTTTATATCAACAATTGTGAGGACAGGTTGTTATAACTGTCTAGGCTGGTGATAGGTTAGTTTACTCTGATGATTGTATCATTTTGGTATTATATGTCATCTTTCCGTGGTGAGATTCTTATATTGTGTTCTCTTCTTTCTTATTCCTTTTCTTTTCTTCTTTTATTTTACCCTAACTTTCTGCCTTTCCAGCACTTGGGTGCTCGGCACGTAAATATCATGGATGTATTAATGTCGACATTTGGGGGTCGAAATGGCATTCATTACATTTTGGTATCAGAGCTGAAGGTTAAGCGAGAACCTTGGCTTCAGTTGGGTATAACTCGTTAAGAGATAGGGTAATGGAATGTCTTATTATGAGTTTGAGTGTACTATACATATGAGAGTACATATTTGTTAGTGTTATAACAATGTTTCGTATTGTGTTGATTGGTCTGCTGAGTGCTTATGGATTCTGGTCGATGCGTCTGATCAGTGTTATCGACGGGGATTCCTAAACACTTAAACAGAACAAACTGACAGTATTATTTTCAAAATTGTTAAATGAAATAATTTTATCTAGGATTATATTTTATATAAAAGAATAATTTTCAAATAATTAACATAGTTATTTATAATGTATTTATTTGTTAGGAAATGATAATATTAAATTATGTCATTCATTGCTTGATTAGTCGTGCTCGGCCAGTTTATGGGCATTGGCTAATGTTTATTGGATTTACCTTTTTCACAACATGGGTTAAGTAGATAGTAATTTATGGAAACATTGAAACGAACTCCTTGTGAATTAAGTTTCACAATCTGACTATAAGGCGTTCGATGATAACGTTTGGTTAAAAATGTTAGCTTTAATAAAAGGTTCTTAGCATAATCCAAAAGAAGGTAAGATATTGAAAAGATAAACGCTTATGAAATGATTTAATATAAGAAAGTAAATTTATATGGATATGACTTATATAAATATGGTTTATATAGATATGAATTATAGAAATATGGTTTATATAAATTTGACTTATATAAATATGGTTAGTATAAATATAATTATAAAGGATTTAAATTGAGAATTTGCGAACTTAAATCCCGGTGTTTTTGGAGATGGTTTCTAAGGGTTTTTGAGAAAACAATAATAGTATGATTTAAAACTATTCTATATGACTAACATTATTAAAAGAGCTTTAAGATTTGTTCTAGTTCGAGATTAATCTCAGAAGCAACAAACCGATTTGGGAAACAAAGTATTTTTATGTTAGCTAGTTCGAGTGGCTCGAAAGTGACGAAAAATTGGCAGGAGTCGTGTTTGGTTGGAAAGCACTTCTCTTAAGTATTACCCTTCTTAGTAAAGGGGATATATGATACTACTTGGTAGAGCCCAATTCCTTGTATCATTTTGTTGTTACTCGATCTATATAAATATTCTCAATAGATTTTAACGAAAATATTTTGGAAATTGGTTTTGAAAATGATTTTGGTTTAATCCTGTAAAGTATGATTTAATATCAAAAATATATATGTATATATTATTATTTCAAATGACTTGAAATAAAACCCAGAGTTTAAATTCTTAAGTTTTCAATAGAGATATATATGGTTGCATGTATCCTTAGCATTAAGGTAGTTTGGTTGTGACCTTATTATGGTATGTTATTAGTTTTCAATTACTGAAATAAAATAATTTTTTTGACAATTTAAGATAATCGAAAACTTCCGAATTAATATGATTGAAGCTAAGTATTTTTGTGAAAATATAAAAGTTAAACTTTTATAGCTCTTAATTTGAAAAGATATTAAATTAAAACAAGTTTAAAAAGTTGTTTAGCATTTTTGTTAAATAGGGCACTAGATGTTATTGGGCAAACTAATTAACGTCTTTACTTTAGGGTATTATAAGGAAAGTAGACTCTAATCTTGTGTTTGGATACCAGGGTGCTACTCTGCCTAGCTACTTGCCTAACCCAATCTTTAAAGAAGTTTAGATGGTTGACTCAATTATAAGATCCAAATTTATTTTTGGACTTCGTCGAAATTTTAGAAAGTAAAATTGTAGAAATTGTTTTGTATATACGCTTAGGAAGTAGTAGAGTATTATAATAGTAATGGACCTAAGTCTTGAAATATTTTAAAACGAAATTAAGTTTAAGGAAATGTTTTTAAATAAATTTAAGTTGTTATAGAAATGTTTATAAACTTGGTCAACATTTTATGAAATGTTTTATAAATAATTTGAATTGTAATAGAGGATACTATTTGGGTAAATGAATATGAACTTAAGACAATGAAATGTTTTATAAATAAAGTTGTGGCTTTTTGAAATGATAATGTAATTAGGTAATATTTTATAAAGATAAGTCTTTATGAAATGTTTATAAACTTAAGTAATGTTTTAAGAAATGTTGCATAAATGATTTTAATATTTCATAAGAAATGATTTTGTGTAAATAAATGAGAATTATAAAGAAATTGATGTGGTTAAGTAATCAATTGAGTTAAGTGCGTAAGTTGCATGTAGATCATTTTATTCGCATGACAGTTCTTGATCTAAGATTCAAGTACATGATTTCAAGGTGGTATACATCGATCCGAACAAGGATTTTTCACTAGATTCTTAACGACGAACATATGATACAGATTCTTGATATGATCCCTAAGTTTTCTGTCGTAGTTTATCACTATGAAAGGAGAACGTATGTGTCCAATCATAGAACCAGATCGAAGTCCACACTAAAGAATTCAAGTGTGATGTACTAGTTTGGAAGTGAAATTTATGTGATCGAGCAAGTGGTCAGATCAATATTGCATACAAATGGTATATGTACATCATATGAGCTTATGTATAATTACATACTATATTGTTTGGCTTGTGGCAAGTTCGGGAAAAGACTCTTCAGATTGTTTAAGGTAATATGAAAAACCGACTAGGTAATAACCTAAGGCAGTTGAGCAAAAGGTACATTTGGTAGTTTATTTATCATCCTTGTGCGATGAGAAGGTTTTGACCTAGGCAAACAATAAGCTATGTTGCTATTGATTATAATACTGCTTAGTATTAATGTATGGTTGTTTCTTTGATTACTTGTGTCGGAATTTCGAGGATTAAATATTCTAAGGGTGGAAGAATGTAATGACCCAGAATTTCAAATACTTCGTATTTAAATATCTGAATTATTTAAAAAAATTTGTCCAAGATTTAATATGATTAAATATGATTTTATAACCTTGTTAAACACTTTTTAATAGATAACTAATGTTAGAAAACTTATTTTTGAAATTGTAACGACCCATATTTTAACCTGATAGAATTTATTAAATTAAATAAAATTTCTGAATAAAGTTGGGTAGAAATAAATTTAATGATCTATTAATGTAAACTCATTGGATATGAAGTTAAAATGAATTCTTAAATGACAATTGTGATATGAGGAGTAGGTAACAATTTTTGGAATGTAATTCAATGATATTAATCTGTAGGTAATAATTAACAGCAACTGTATAATAAGGGTCAATGTGAATAAATAATAAAATAAATGCTATTTAATAGGAGAAACCTAAATTTATTTATTAAAATTGTATATGATCAGTTGACCTCTAATAATAAAACATTAAATGAGAGAAGTTGATAAGAAACATTTATTTTATAATTAATGTGTGTATTTGTTGTATGAAATAAACTAATAAATGTTGGAATATATAAGATGTAAAGAAAACAGTGGCTGTATTATTTGTGTTCATTTTAAAACTTAATATTGAGCTTATTACAATTGAAATTATTGGAAACCTTTAATAAAAAATAAAGAGAAATTAATGGTAAATTAATGCAATATGAGCACCATCCATTTGTGTTCAATTAGATTTAAACATCGTAACGGAAACAAAACAAAGTTGTGAAAAAAAAAGGTGAATGTTTTTTTTGTGTAATTTTATAAGAATAGGAGATTTGAATTCAAACAAAAGTTACATATGTTAAATAGCGGAAATAGTCAGTACAAAGTGATTGTAACAGTAAACGTTGAATACCATTAAACTGAAGTTGAATGATTTAACATTTTTTTATGAATAATGCAAACTAAATTTGTTGTTGAGGAATTTGAAATTTATTTCAGTTTCATATTTAATTTACAATCATTTATATTCAAACAAAAAATGTTAGTTTTGAATAGTGTTTTAAATCTCGGATTTTGGCCAATATCTCGGGAAAATATCTCGGCTATCTCGGGCGATATTTAAAACACTTATAACTAAATAGGCTGCCAAATCTCGGATTTTGGCTGATATCTCGGATTTTTCATCTCGGCCATCTCGGGGAGATTTAAAAGCCTGGTTTTGAAAATATAATTATTCAAATCTGATTCAAGCGTGTAACCAACATTCAAATGGAAAATTTCGTGAAAAGTCAACTTTTGGTCAAACTTAGTCAAATTTTGAATTTTAGTTGAAAATTTAAAAGTTTTAAAATTTAAATTTTATCGTTGGAAAAAAATCTAGATTTAATTCTTAGAAGGATTCCACTTTTCGTTTTGTCAAAATCGGACTTCTAGAACTGTAAATATGCAATTTACAGTGAAAAACTCGCATAAATTATCAGTATTTTGTCATGTGTTTTTCCTATAGTATTTACATAGTATATATTGTGTATTTTGATGGTATATGGTCCTTTGGGTTCCCTTTGACTCTTGGGCTTCAAATGACTCCTCAATACCCCAACAGATTTCCTATTCACCGAACAGTCACTAATCAGAAAGAAAAAGTACTTACAGAAACTTTTCTTTCTCGTTCTTCTTTTTGAAAACTTCTGTATCTCCTTCTTCCTCCTCTCCTCTTCCTAATCCCTAAATCAAAATCAATAAAAAATCTAATCTCCAATTCCTTTTCCTCTTCCTTCCTTCCTCCTTTCCTCTTCCCTCTCTTCCCTTTCATTTCCTCATTCTCTCCTTGTGCCTTGCCTCGCCTTCCACCACCGACCATCACCTCCACTCATGGCCAAAGCCAAGGCCGAACCACCCCTAGCTCGACCCCACCTTTCCTCCTCTCCCCTTCCCTTTTCCCTTCCTCTTCCTCATTTCTCTTCTCTTTTCCCTTCATTTCCTTCACCTTTGCCTCGGCCTCTCCCCTCCCCTAGCTTTGCCACACCCTAGCACCACCCTAGCACCCAACTCGACCACCCTAGCTCTTTGGTTAAGCCCTAGGCCGAGCCCAAAGACCATAGGTCGAACCCCGTTTTAATATTAAAAAAAGAGAAAAGAAAACGAAAAGAAAAAGAAAAGAAAAAAAAGAAAATATTTTGGTGATTGTTGTATTCGAAGTTTGGATAGCTTTGGATTTATCTTGTTTGGTTTAGTCCCCATCTCCATCGTGTTGTGTTTATCACCTTCGTTTTACCACGAAAGGTGAGCACGTCACTCAAGATTAATATTCTTATGAATTAGTAAATGGAATCATATGAAATGACATGTGAATTGTTGTTTTGATAAACCCAAGCAATTTTATTGATTTGAAACTATAATTTGGGATACGGGTTGAAATGATATATACTCGGAAATTTATAATTTTAGGTTGAAATGATATATACCCTAATCACTTGACCATAGGGTAGAAAACTATATACGGACACTGTTGGTCTATTTTAAAGTGTTTTACAAATTTTAGAATATGTTTTGATTTAATAAATTGATTTTTGAAACTAATTAAAAAGATTTATTTTAAAATTTATATTTTTGAAATAAAATAAAATTTAAATTTAAATTATTTGTTTTAAAGATAATTTATAAGTTAGGGTTTTTAAAGGTTAAATTTCAAATTTTTTACTTATAATTTAATTTAATTTTAAAATATATAATTTAATATTTAATTAGTAAAATATAAATTAAAATATTTAAAAGTATAATTTAATAAAATAATTAATATAGTTTTAAATGATTTATTTAAAATTTAATTTAACGTAACTAATTTATTGGTTTTATGACAACTTTAATAAATAAAAATAAGGAAAGAGAAATTAAGGTTAGATTGTAAATTTAATCTAATTAAATGAATTAAAATCAAAAGGGGTTATTTAATCTATTTGGTTATGGATTTTCCAAAGATATGATTTTGAAATGTGGATAATTTAAGGTGATAGAAATTGTAAGTTAAATGTTTCAAAGCTAAAATATAATTGAAGTTAGGTATTTTAGTTATTGATTTAAATTGTAACCTAATATTTTTTTGATTATTTAAAATATTTTATAAACATAACCCCGGTGTGAAATAAGCGTTTGGTTGTTAAAGAGACCGAGATCAAATATTATCATACTCTCTGCCAATACCAGAAACCACTTTAACAACTGTGCATAGGGTGGAGAATCTAGAATAAAGTAGGATGGTTTGGAGAATGCTACTGGAATGAAGTAAGAGAACGTGATGGATAGCCTTGGCTTTCGAGTCATAATTAAAATGACTAAAAGAGGAGCTATACCGGGCCAAGTGGGGTCGATCCCCCTATCGAGCATGTTTCTTCGAAACTATATCTATTACTTTGTGATTTGATTGGTGCGCACCTTTGATTATGGGAGCGTGTCTCGAGGTAGGCGATAGTAGCTGCTATGCATTACCACCAGTCCGGGAGTGCAAAATGGAAGTATCCTACCTTGGGCATTGCCTCGTGTGCCTTGTTATATTTATCCTGATCGAGCCCATTACGACTTTTTGTATCGTACCTATGGAGTGCTCACTGAGTAAACCTGTATAGAGTGCAGTATTTATATAAAAATGTGTCAAGGATATAGGTAACGCCTTAATGCTATTTTAATACTTTGCTCTATAACATACACTATCTATGTACCGTATTCTATTTTATATTTAGATAGTTTAACGGATCCTTATAGGATGGGAATCCCAAGCATCCTTTGAGTTATTATTGCATTTCACTTAACATTTCACTTGAGTTGATTTACTTACATAAGAATGTTAATCCTGACTCGAGTGTTTTGTATTGCTTTATGCTCGGGTCAACTTGAGTATCACAGCATTCGAGATTCATCTTTTGGAGCTGGAGACTGGTTGGAGACCTATCTATCTATCTATTTAGTTATTTCGGTCATTTCAGTTATTTTTGTTCAAACATTTGTCATTTTCTTATGTATTAGCGAACCTCTATGTATTTGGATTTCTGTTGTTTTGCTTTAGACTCTGATGTTTATGTAGTAGCTTCATGAACTACTATGTTATCTATTTCGCTGCGTGATGTTGTAATATTTTGTGTCTGTGATTCTGTGATTGATTCTTATTTACCCAAAATTTATATAACAATCTATTTCGAATGATTCAAGTCTGACATGTGTGGTTTTATTGTCGATTTGAATGGTTCGAAATAGCGGGTCGTTACAGAAATGTTTTTACAAAATATACACTTTGGATAAATACTGAAAATGTGACCGAAAAACGTTTTGTTAAAAATCAACTTTTTATTCAATACAAGTTGTGTAAATATATTGCAACTCGAATAGTTATCATATGTAAACATATGACAAGAATTAAACACATCTTTTCCTAAGCTAAAATTAACAAAAGCAAGCATGTTTAATTAAGGGAACAAAGAGTACTAAAGGACCCCAAAATCAAGCCTTAAATCGAGGCACAAATCAGGGAGAGCATGGTGTGGAAGGGTATGGCTTTGCATGCTTGGAGTCCTTTTGCTTCATGGCTAAGGAAGGGGTTTTGCACACTTTTACCACAAAATCCTAAGCTTATAAATACACATTCATATGCACTTCATTTCTACACAAATTCATATCTAAACTAGTGTCTTCATTTTCTTATCTCCTCTCTAACTTTCTAGAAAACTATGCAAATCATATCCAATCACCACCAAACTTTTCCATAGTTATTATATCATCATTACAACATGGTTTAGCCTCTAAAAAGTCAAAGAATGATGGAGCAATGTGGGAGTAAGGCCCATAGCTGTGAGCATGATAAGAAGGGAGGAAGATGGTGGTCGTGTGCATAAGGTAGGAGGAGGAGGCCAAGGATGTGAGTTTTGGTGGAAGTAAGAATTGTTTGGATGATTGAATGTTGGTAGGATTGGTTTGAGAAAAGTGAGTTAATCTCACGTTGAACACTGATAATTACATGTTAAATAAACATGTTGATATTGCTTTCTATTATATATAATAATAGACACTAACTACTTGAAGTTATAACCTTTTATTATATGCTTCGAAAAGCATATGATTTGTTAAAGTTGTTGCCTTAAAGAGAATGGGATTATGTTTTTTAAATTAAGTATATTTAAACGTCTAAAATGGACATGATTATTAACACATATGTTAATACATTTTTAGTAGTGATATGGTTTGAATTTGGAATCATATATGTGTATAAAAGAGAATAACACAAGATATTGAATTGAATACAGAATTGTCCGTATAACGATAGTCGCTATAAGCGCACTTTGAATCTCTTGAACTATAACTTATGAAAATGGAGATTTAATGACATATCTTAACAAAAACTTGATTGGTTATTATTTACACTTCTATAAGTGTGTAGAAAAGGAAATAATATGTTTTTGAAAGTTATAGTAGAAGTAAATCAAAGTAACAAAATATTGAAGTAAAAAGGTCGCTATAACGGCACTTTTTATTTAGCGAAATAACGATATTTTTCTACAAACTTCATTGGAGGTTTCTTTTCACATTTAAGGAGTAAATAATATATTATTCTTATTGGAAATTTTTGAAGCCTATTTCATTTGATAGCTAATTTAACGAAACAAAAAAGGTTATAGTAAAATAGTCGCTATAAGTGTAGTTCGGTAAAATACCTTGTTTTCGGGAAATTCTCTAAAATAATTGAAAGTTATTCTTTGGGATTTTTCTTCATGGTTTCCAGGTACCCAAAGTAGACTTACTAATGTAAAAGGAGTGAATCAAAAATCATTTGTTTAAGTGTTGAAACCTAGGCTCAAAGTCGTAGCAAAACAATGTTGACAATGGTAACAAAACTTTAGTAGCACTTCTAGAAATGCTACGTTTTCTATCTTGAATTATAAATTGTTTAAAAATGATATTTAAATTTAATATTTTTCTCTGATCTTTTTAGGATTGTTTTCTAACTTATAATAGAGAGTTTTTAAATTGGTTTTAAGTTTAAATATGTTTTAAACAATTAACTATGAATTTCTAAACTAAGTAGCTTTTAAAATTAAAACTTGTTTTTCTATTTATTTCAAAATTCCTTATTTTTACATAATATTCTATATAAATACTTATCATATATTTTATGTAGTTTTAAAAGTATTTTAACATATTAATAAGTATTTTAAACACATATATATATATAAGTTTTAAATATTAAATTAAGTATTTTATAATTATAATAAAGGGAATTTGAATTTTAACACTTAAGTTAAAATAATTTTTTTATGGAATCAATTAAAAGTGTATTGCCTTAATTAATAAGTGTGTATATACTTTGATCTTTAAATAAATGTTTAAAGTTATTAATGGATAAGTAAATAGTTTTGGGTAGTTGTAAACGGTGTTTTAGCAACACTAGTTTTTAACCCTTATTATTAAATATACTTGGGAATATAGTTAGATATTTACTAATGGAGATTTAGTAGAAAAATAAAAGTATAAAATGTTAGGGTTTGTTGTGACGAATGTTTTGAGCAACACTTAAATAAATCTTAAAGAATGGAGTTTTAAAGAGGAATGTTTTCGAAGTATGAAATGTTTGGGTTTGTTGTAACAATTGTATTTATCAACACTTGTCTTTAACCCTTAAATGTAATTAAACCGTTAAAAGGAGAGTTTTAAAAAGAAAATGATTAAATGGAATGGTTTTGGGTTTGTATTAAACAATGTTTTAGCAACATTTGTTTTTAAAACCTTGAATTATATTTTGGAAGAAATATTATAAATCTTTAACAATGGAATTTTAAAGATAATAACAAGTATAGAAATCTTTTATAAAGAGATAGAGAATTTTATATGCTTAATTTATAATAGAAAAAGAGTTTATTATTACAATGTTTTGGTAGTAATTGTTTTAATCTCTTTGATTATATTTCAAGTATGTGAAACTTGTTAAACGATTTGTGAATACACTTATACGATTGGAAAACGTATATGAATACGTTTTAAGTATTGAAAAGAGTATAGGTGAATAGTTAAATATATTTATAAAAGAATATAAAAGAAGTTTTAATTAATAAAGGAGTATTAATTAATGAAATGTTGATTTATAAAATAAGCATTATTAGATAAAAAGATGTTTTTATAATAAGAGGGTTTTTATTTAATAAAAGATAATTAATTAAAAAGGATCAAAAGTCGTTTATGTGACTTGACCATGCCTTGCATGAAATGATAGTGCAGGTATGTTACTTACTTATGAGAAAGTATTCAGGACTTAGTTCACTTATGCGATCATTCTCATTATTGTTGAATAAGACCTAATTCATCAACTCAGTCTTAAAGAGACCGATATCGGTGAGTGTTCTACTTATCGAAATCCACTTCAAGGCTGAGATATGGGTTCTTAGTTTTGGAAGTGAATGGAGGAAACCATGTGTTGTTCTGGAATCTACTGAGATGATGGAATCCATATAGGATTCATTATGTGATCGAGTTTTGTTGAAAACTCGTGTGAAGATGCCGAACATAACCTCGACATCGGGAAATGACTAAAGACGGAGTAGGATGCATGATCCTGGGGTTTAGCTGACCCATGGGAGTACGACAACTATATATCTAAAGTATGCTTATAGATGTTGCTAGTGGGGAGTTGTTGATACTTGGTACACATTGTTCACGCGAGTGTTTGGATGATGGCCTAGTTGTGTTTACCTTATGGTATATTTTATCTAGAGATATACGGCGCTCGGATGGTAGTTTATGATCCTTGTCATATGAGATTGTTCTCATTGAGGAGGTCTCGGTGGAAAATTCATTTATACAAACGTACCTTAGCGGTTCTGTTTGTATACCTAAATATGCTGTCAAATGTAACCAATGTAACCATTTCAGCTATGATTTATATTTATATTGAACACCCTAGACATTATTATAATATCACCAAATTTTCCTATAAAATGGTTCGGTTATTGTAAGGTAAAAACTCGTCCGTGTTTATTTGTGGTGTGGTCTTACGAGATAACTTATTCTTTAAAAGAGTTTTACAAATATAGTAATTCAAATTACTTGAGTTTTCTTACGTTGGTTTACTAGGATGATCTTTTGCAAGGAGGTTGGAAGAGTATGCAATGGGTTTCTTTTGCAAAAATGTGAAAGAGAGAGTAAGAGAAAGAAGTGAAAAGTAATTGGAAAATTCATTTTCCAAAGGCTTTAAAAAGGCGTCGAAGGGACATGTCTTTAGGTGAAGAGGTGGCAGGAAAATCCATTGATTTAAATTTTAAAAAACACATATGTCGACATACATTACCCCCATATGTCGACATACATGCATTTTCCAAAGAGAATTAGCAACACCAAGAAGCGTTGCAAATTTCAAAAAGTGTTGCAAAATTCAGATATCAAAAGTACCTCTTATTTGAGAATTTGTTAATTGTAACGACCCGGGATAACAAATAGTCCAAGGCATTCAATATCATTCAGCCATCCATAACAAGATTTATTAGATATATAATTCCCAATTTATTTAATTAATCTCAAATTTAATTAATTACCAACTTTAATTATTTAGATTACCTTAATCCTGCATACTCAACATTTATTAATTACAACCCAATTAATAAATCATTCTTTAATCATCCACCTTACTTAATCATCCTTGATTAATTATCCTTTAATTGTATTAAGTAATTAACCCTTAATTACCCCATAGATTAATTAGCCTTAACAATTCACATTAACTTCTAATTAATCTCCTTAATTAATTAATCACATTAATTAATGATTTTCTAATTACTTAATTAAAGTAATTACTTAAGAATTATCACTTAACCTTGCTTAATCAATCATTAATTAACTACAAAACATTTAATTAATTAATCATTCCTTAATTACCTTATATACTTATTAATTAATCTTTAATTACAGATGAATTATTCTTTAACTATTAATTAATAAACCTTAATTAATAATTAATAAAACTTGACTAAAAATTAGTTAATTAACATTAATTACAAGTTAATAAATCCTTAATTACCTTATTAATTTCCAAACCTTAAATAAATTTAAGATAAATCATTACCTTTATTAATTACCCAATCACATTATTTTTCAATATATTTACCCTTTTTAATTTACACATAATCATATTTGTAAATTAAGTCTTAAAATAACCTTAAAAAAAATTTAAAGTTAAACAAATCATATAACTTCTTTAATCAATTATTAAAAAAAATTGATTATATAAAGAAATAAATTTAAAGAAATAGTTAAAAACTAGATTCATTTTAAATTTTAAAACTTATTTATATTTAAACTTAAAAACTGCTTAGATTTTACTTCGGGTCCAACCCGTGTAACACTCGAGTCCAGACTTGAGAAAAATAAAAATAAAACTTAGGTTTGGTTTAAAGTTTAAAATTTTACACATGAACAAAACGCTCACGTTCCTACTCGAGTCCATACTCGAGTCACCTACCCAATTACCCGAGCTTCCCTTCAAGACATCACTCCTTCTTCCCAAACATAACAGCAACCAAAAACCAACTGACACTGCTGACCCATCGTGCACGTGCACCATTGATCGTAGACACTCCGACCATCGACGCTACCTCCAGCACGTCGCCCAACCTCCCCTCAGTTGATTCCGATCACCTAAAATTCATCACGAAGCCTAATTTGAAAACGAGCAATTCGATCCCACCTGGAACACACTGATCGACCAAAACCCACCTCGATCAGTCGCCGCCGACCACCAGATATCGTGAAACTCCAGCCACACCCTCTTCGACCATCCACTCAGCCTTCCTCCAAGTCCGATGAATTCCGATGCCAAAGAGACGATGCATTCGCCCAAACATCAACCTCGACCTAAACTGGGTATTAAACCCTATTCCGACCAAGTGTCAACGCCACGGTGGTCGATAAACTCCGCCACAATTTTTGCCAAGGCCCACGACCTTCGAACTTCCTTCAGTAATGATCCCGATCTCCCCTCAACCTCCCATCGTCAGAAATTTGTCAAAATGTAATTCCCGATCAACTAAGAATTTCTCAACATCCCTAACATTAAAAATCATGAATTCTATACTAAAAATCATGTTTTTGAATCGTAGATCTAAATATACAATCAGAACTCGAAGATTTAACAATTTAATTTTGACTCTAATTTCTATTTCACTGAATTTCTTAATTTCCAGAAAATTTCATACTTATTATACTTAAATACAATTTTAAAACTTAGTTTCTATTTAAACAAACATAACTTATTCGAATACCAAACCCTATAAGTGATTAGATAATGAATTCTTGAATTTTTGATTAGATCTTTAAACCCTGTAACTTAGAAACAGGGATACATGGATATATTCTGACATGCAAACATATAACACCTCATATTAATAACATGCAGGTCTAATTTCATTCATGCAGCAATTTCCACATCATTATATCATAAAATCTTCACATGCATTGAGTTAAACAAGAGGTTGATTTGTTTACTCACCTTTTAAAATGAACAGAGCCTCTTTGAAACTGCATTTGAAAAGTCTTTGAATGCTTTTAAACTGAGATGCCCTTTGATCTTTAAAACTTTTTTAAACTTGAATGCTTGCTAGAAAACTTGCATGCATGCTTTGATTATTTAGGTGTTGCTATAGATCCCAGGTTTACTTGCTTCCAGACTTTGAAGAAAATATGCAGGCTTTGATGTTGAAAAAGAATTGCAGGCTAGAGTTCCAGATTTTAAAAGAATTTGCAGACTGAACTTTGATTTTGGAAATGAGTTAACAGGTTGAAGAAATGTTGATTTCGGTTTGAGGAAGATGATTATCAGATTTGTTTTTGGGAATTTATTTTCATTTTTCTCTTAGTTTTTGAAAAGAAGGGGATAGGAAAAGAATGAAGGGAAGAAAAACAATGTATTTATAAAGGCTGATTTATAAATATAAATAAAAGAAAAATTAAAAATTAAAGATGACACTTGGTTTAAAATTCAACATTTGTCACATAGAGTTGTTAATTAATTAACACTTGTTAAAACAAAGCCTTTAGAGAATTACACATGTCTTTTAAGTAATCTTTACTTATTTTTAAATATTAATGAAGGCTTTATACTTAATTTATTAATTTACAAATACTTATCTATATATAAAAAAAAATTACTTTAAAGAAAATAAAACCAATTATATTTATAAATAAATCTTATATATATTATTTTAAAATATCTACCCTTTGAATTCCCAAATTTAAATCTAGATTTAAATTCAACTTCAATTTAAAAATCAATTTGATGTATATATATCATATTTTTTAAAACAAACACAAATTAAATTTGTATATAATATGTGACGCCCCACCTCTATACCCACGCTAACCAAGAACACTACGGTGTAGTGCTGTCAATTAGCACGGAGAATAAGGCTGTTGAGGAGCGACCATCCATGTAACTTCTTTGTGCGAGCACCGATATGTCAGATAGAATAGAATGCGTATCTTTAAGGAGGAAATCCGACATACCGACACAAACACAAAGCTATCACACGGTGGCTATATATATATAATCTTCGGAAACAAATATAGAAATAAACGTAACATAAATCAGTCACAGACAATTCATATCACAGAGGCGGAAATAGATATGAATAAATATACAACACATGAAAGTCTACATCAGAGTAGTGGTCAAATAAGATCCACAATAACACAAAATAAAAGATACAAGTGCAAGACAACAGAATATGTATACATCAAGGAGTCTCAATCTCAAATGTATACGACAAAAACTACAAAACTAGAGTAGTTAGCCAAAAAGTCGGATGATGGCTCCAGATAGGAAGTCATGAGGAAGCACCTGTAAAATCTCAGTCTGACCCGAGTATTATTTATAAGAAAATAATAAACGGATCAGTCTAGCTATAAATATCAGATAAAGTGATATAGAATAAGAGATATGACAAAAACGTATCATAACCATAATAGCGTACTGTGATAAGTACGTAATTTGAAAATCAACAAGAGATTAATCAATACCACAAGAATCTTCTCAAAGATTAAAAATAATGTCATACTCTTTATTTAATTCACCAAGCCACAATAAATGACATACATATTAATGCCAATTGTAAAAGTTGGTGAAACATTAAATTCAGAAATCAACACACGAAATCTAGAAATCACAAAAAGGGGGAAGTCCGAGCACACGGACGAGAAGCTATCTCATGGAAGCTATCCATTTAATTTTCCGAACACACGGACGGCCCGAAGGCAAGTCCGAACACACGGACGAGAAAGGCAAGTCCGAACACATGGACGAGAAAGGCAAGTCCGAACACACGGACGAGAAAGGCAAGTCCGAACACACGGACGAGAAAGGCAAGTCCGAACACACGGACGAGAAAGGCAAGTCCGAACACACGGACGAGAAAGGCAAGTCCGAACACACGGACGAGAAAGGCAAGTCCGAACACACGGATGAGAAAGGCAAGTCCGAACACACGGACGAGAAAGGCAAGTCCGAACACACGGACGAGAAAGGCAAGTCCGAACACACGGACGAGAAAGGCAAGTCCGAACACACGGACGAGAAAGGCAAGTCCGAACACACGGACGAGAAAGGCAAGTCCGAACACACGGACGAGAAAGGCAAGTCCGAACACACGGACGAGAAAGGCAAGTCCGAACACACGGACGAGAAAGGCAAGTCCGAACACACGGACGAGAAAGGCAAGTCGCTAGTCTAAATCATAAAAATGATCGTCATGATCATAAGGAAGTGTCAATTACACTAAGCTAGTGAATATAAGAGTTTAGCTTCATGTCCCATAACCACTTGCTTAACTCAAATATTTACGAACAAACTGTAGATTTCCACTAGAAAATTGTCACAAGAGAGTTTCAATCGAACAAGTCCAAAAATTAACCGACGAAGTAAACGCAAGTGTTTCATACCACTTGTTTTGCTAAGCCGTTTAATTATATTTTCTCATACGAATGAGGTAAAGGTTTGTATATACTAGTAGATTGGAAAACAGTTTTATAAACGAGTTTGATATTGAAAATAGAGTTGAAATCGTTTTGATGAAAGAGTTTTGATATTTACTACTAGTATTGAAACCTTTATATTTTTAAAGTGACAAGTCATAGAAGTGATTGTAGAAACAATCAATTATAAAAGTTCACATTCGAAGACGTGAATAAAATCCAAAGAAATCAATTCCCAAAACCATCAAAGTAAGAAGTTCCGTTGAATGGTTTTCGGATAAGATTGCCTACGCAGAGTTATTCGGGATTCGACCTGCCCGGTCAGGTCGCGGGGGTCCAGGGGGCAGCGCCCACGGCGGGGTGCGGGGCAACGCCCCGTCAAAACGGTACGACTTAGTGAAGACAAGCGACCTAAGTTTAAAAAGGCGGGCGACTTAACAAAGTGGCCGATAATAAATGATAACAACAAAAAGGGAATCAACACGAATTTATTAGAGTTGGATATTCAAGCTAAAAAAACAACTAGGCAAAACACAGCAGATTCAGACGTCTGAGATCAAGAATTCAGACGTCTGAATCTGGAAAATAAACTATTTTCCAGAACAGAATTCAGACGTCTGAATCCTAGATTTCAGACGTCTGAAATAGGCACTTTTTAGCCTATTCCTTTTCTGGTTCTAAACGAACCAATTCAGACGTCTGAAATTTTGATTCAGACGTCTGAATGCTGGGAGAAGAAAATTCCCAGTATTCCATTTAGACGTCTGAACCATACGTTCAGACGGCTGAAACTGTTATTCAGGGCATTCCCTGAACCTAGGCCAAAAAATGGCCAAACGACATCGATAACGATCGGTCGAGCAACAACGACTCAAGAATTGCACAAGGATAAGTGGTAGGAATTCATACCTAACAATCGAAGATAATTATTGACTTAGATGTGAGATAAAAATCTCACCTTTTCACAAAAACAATGAAGAAGGAGCTTGAAAGCAAAGGGAGAATCAACCACTCTTCAACACAACCCAAATGAGCTTGAATCTATGCTCAAAAAGAAGAACATTCCTAAAGTTAGGTTTAGGATTTCTGAAATTGAAAGGAGAACGGGTTGGAGAAGATGAAGGGGATGCTTACCAATGGGTTCTCTTCGAATTTGGAGCTAGAAGAAGGATTTGCAAATGAACTAGGGCTTAGGAATTTCCATTTCCAATCTTTTCCCCCATTTTTGATGAAGCTTGAGTATTAGGAATAAGAAGTGAAGTAATGAAGAGGAGAGGGGGTTGGAACTGAGTTAGTAAGTGATTAATGGGTTCAGCCCAAACCAAAGCCCAAAGTGAAAAGTGGCAAAATTCTCCTAACTCCAAACATATCGAAGCTTACACTCAAAAAGATCGCAAACGACGTTTTGGACTCAATGGAGGTGGTCTCGAGTCCCAATTCGACTGTTTGCAAAAAGTAGCTTTTCGGACCAAAATCCGACGAACGATGAAATATTTAAATAAAATATCTAAATATAAAATCGATAAATATGCGGGTTGTTACATAATAATTCTCTATACATGAATATATACAACATATTATTATTATTGATTTGAAATTAACAATCTTACCAAATTTTAAATAAATTTTTAAATGGAGATTATCACATTTGAATTTGTTCGATTTATAAATCAGTATTTTAAAAAGTTAAATCAGATAACTATCCAATTATCTGATGCCCGAAAATCCGGGATATCACATTAATGGTTGATGATCTTTAAGTAATTTTTCCATAGGGTCTTTAACAAGTGATTCTAAGGTTTGACCAACTAACTATCACTTCAAATACTTCTGTCCTTTTAGCATTCTTCTTTAATTAGTTTTGTTCTTTCAATGCTCTAACTAACCTTCATATATAATTCATTTGCTTTCACTGAATTCTTGTTTATCTCTGTAAATGTCTCCATAATATATCTGAAATAATAGCACAACTTGGAGATACGTTAGTAGTAATGTTTATATGGTCGTTGTCATCAAAATCAATACCTAGGGTATTAACACCAATTACTTTATAAATATCGCCATATAACGTATACTATAAGATGAAAACCAACTTACTTGGTTATATATAATTCACCAAGTCAAAAGCAACATGCCTGATACCTACAATTTCCCAAGCCAAAAGTAACATATGTGGCATAACGTTAACTGAAATGTCGGATCAACACTACTCATCCATAAGTAATTCCTCTTCTAGTGATGATAAAACAACTAATACTTTGGCGATCTACAACTTAAATTACCTCCAAAACTAGAGAGTAAAACAATAGTTGTTATCTCAAGATCATGGGTTGGATAATCCTTCTTGTGTACTAGTCAATACTCTTTTAAATAAAAGTTTGCTCAAATTTAAAGTTCCATGGAAAGCTAATTTCTTCATATTGCAGTCAGCGAACCCAAGAAAAAATCTTGTATCCATAGAATTGAAACACCCCACACCCCTTAGTATACCCAGAAGGACACACTAAAAGATGTGGTGCGTTGTAGGTATAGCTAAAACTTATAGAGACTAAGATTCACAAGACACAATAGATAAAAATAGCGGAAATAATTAAAACAATAATTTACCAAAAATCAAACTTCATAAGATAGAGTTATAAAACCAAATACATAAGATGTCTCAAAATGCCAATACACGTCTTATGAAAATCATAACCTCAGTCTCATAAAAATCAGAGTGCAAAACTATCCCTCAAAAAGTACCAATACATCAAATAAGCTAAAAACTGAAAATGTAGAAATGGAATACATGAGAAAATCTCCGCCACTGAAGTCTCCAAGTGTCTGTAATCTACCGTCCTTGCCCTAGCTGGCCTATGGGGGAAAAAGGGGGAAAATAGAGGAGTGGGTCAGACCAAAAGTCTGGTGAATGATACTAATTACTAGTATTCTTAAGCAAGGTAAAGATAATAGACTTTGCAACGGTTCTAGTATAAAAGGAAATAAAGAAATAGGAGGAAAGGTAAAGCTGGAAATAAATACGATTTAACTATTAGATTAATTCGATTGGATAACTTCGATTGTTTGCACTTGTCTTAGATAACTGCTTTGATTAGGCTAAATTTCCAATCCTACTTTAATTAGGCTGAAGTCCTAATTCTACTCTTTGATCGGCCTTCTTCTAATGTGTCTACTGTGAGCTAGACACCAGTGCCTACGAAAGGCACCTACTAAGCGCTTGGAACTCAATAGCGAATTATATCCCCTGCACCGAGGCTGCACGCTTGACCACCATTGGGTTCACACTATCTGTTGCTCCCTCTTTTGACCCTTTTATTTACCCTAGACAACATAAGCGTGCCCTCCTCTCACTTCAGGCTATAGTGAGACATCTGTGCCCATAGAAAATAGGGAATGTTATTGGTCATGGTCCCTGTTAAACAAAATCTAGTTGCGCCCCTTGTCCAAATCCTCATGATTTGGACTTTTAATTATTGACCTTTTATGTACCCTAAACAGCATAAGCGTGCCCTCATCTCACTTCAGGCAATTGTGAGACATTCGTGTCCATAGAAAATAGGGAATGTTGTTGGTACAGGTCTACTTTTGCTTATTAACTTAGAATAAATTGTTTAAATAAGCCTCTACAGTTATCCTTGCTATCTTTGCTTATTAATTTATTCTAAGTCTCAAAATAAGCCTTTTTCTATTCTGTTTCTAATTATAACCTATGTTATAATATTGCTTATTAACTTAACCCAAGGTCTAAGTATAAAAATAAGCCACTTTCTGTTTTTACTCTTCTTAATCATAATTATACATCATAATTAGGCTTAAATTCAGTCCAAGTCCAATTTATTACAGTCTTCACATTTTACATCTTACTTTTTGTAATTTCAGTGTTCTTATTATTTAGTCCATATTCGCGTTTTAATCTATTCTATTCCATTCGCATAAAAAGGAAAAATAGAAAGAAACTGACAATTGCAGAAGAAAATCCCAAACGTAGAAATGATGTAAATAAAACGTAAATAACAGTAAATTATAAATATTGTAAATAACTGTAAATAAATGGAAAAGCTATAATGAACATTAATTAACTACAAATAACTGAAGAGAATAGCTAAAAGGAAATAGACTAAAAATTAAATCTAAAACTGAAAATAAATTGGTAAAAAGGTTATTCCAAAATCGTAGAAAAAATACAACTATTGGAAACCCTATTATTTTAAATTACTTAAAAATCTAAAATAATTACTAACCACTCACCTGTGGTCCTTAGCTCTTCCCTTTGTCTTCCCAGATCCACTTGAGGGTAATAAATATTTTAATTTAAAACGATCTTCTCCTCGGAAAATTATTCCTTTTAGGGTCCTGCTTGAGAAGGTGAACCCAAATGGAGAAAATCTAGAATGAGAAAAATAGCCAGGCCTAGGGTCTTATTTATAGTGGCACTTATGGATCTCAGACCGTTGGATTTAGAGATTGAATTTGGTGCAACCACATCATAGGCTGGATAGGAGTCATCGGATCGAAGCACGGACGCACCAGATGAGAGGAAATAGCCCAAAATGACGTGTTCAAACCTTACAGGAACGAAGAATTAAATTCTTCGTTCATTCAACAAGGCGGGTCTACCTAGGTGTCGACCGCCCCTCTTGCTAGGTCGACATGCCGGTCGACCTAAGCAGTGGGTAGGTCGACCTAGGTGTCGACCTAGCCCTATATATATTCTTCTTTTCTAATTTCTTGTTTAATTCGTATCTTCTTCATTCTAGCTCGGATTCTGAAGTTCTATATATGGAAATTGACCAGAAAATTACCATATACACAATGGTGCAACTCTCGTAGCTCAATTCTGATAATTTCACAAAGTGATATTATCATTTAATTAATTCGTTGATTAATTATTATAGCTTAAATTTTGGGTTGTTACATTCTCCCCTCCTTAAGGGATTTCGTCCCCGAAATCTCTAAGGATAGAAGAATGAAATAAATGTTTTCATCCAAGTTCTACAACCAACTACCCAACCATCACCCATATGTCCATTGTCCTTAACTTTTTCTAATGCGATTTATGATACTTATGCAATTAGTGTAGTGTCGATGTCCCTAACTAATGCAAAAGATTAGGTGGCCCACTGATTCAGTTGACCTCCTTTTATGCAATCATGTCCGTGCCATGTATCCAAATGAATGCAAAATTCCCTAATGATAACTGATAGTTCTACATGCGTGCTACAATCATCATCCAAATGCAACCGTCATGTGATAATCATCACATTATAGCAACCATGAAAGATAAAATAAAAATGCAAATGCGCACACATCCATATGCATATGCTCTAGTGTCCTAGTTAGGCCGATCCCTAAGGGATAATAGTGCCTAGTGTAAGTATATGCGTTCATTAACATCCACTAGCAAACATTTGCAACCACTAGTATCCATCGTACATAATATATTCTAATAACATGTTTACATCAAATCTTATCATCCATAGGTCAAATCCTAAGATCTACCCTCCCACAGGATAATAAAGGAAAGAACCTATTCAAAACTAAATATGAAAATAGGAATTTCGAAACTTATTATAAAGAGATGTGGATAAGAGGTACGCATTTTCTTCTAATCAAATCAATCTTCTCTGAAGTCTCTCTAACCATGTCGGAACTAAGTAGCAATCTTTCTGTAGACTCTATCCAACACGAAGGCGACTTGCACGGTCTTCCATAAAGAGCTTCAAAAGGTGCCATTCTAATGCTAGCTTGAAAGCTACTACCATATGTGAATTCCACTAAAGGAAGATGCTCCTTCCAAGTTTCTCCAAGATCAAAAATACACATCCTCAACCATGTATGTCTTACTATCTTACTAATATCACCTTACTATTCTTTTATAGTCTGTACACATGAATCAAAATTTCTAGGTTCTCATTAGTGTCCTGTACACTCTACGGAAACTTCTATCATTACTTCTAAAAGTAATCATTGTTACCTCCTATATAGCCTTACACTTTTTCCGTCACACTTAGGAAATGATTCCTAACTGCTCCACATTTAAGAGTTTGGTTTGGTATTTATCACTTTATTCCAAAAACTAAAGCTTCTAAATTTTTAAAACATCAAATCCCAAAAAAAAATTGTCCTTAAAAGTGCTATTTTCAAATTTCTATTAATTTCAAAAATACTTGGTTACTCAATATTTTATTTTTTCTGGACTTGCACTTTACAGCTTTCTATAAAAATTTGGATTTTCAAATTTTACTTTTATTAAGCTTTTCATTTCCAAAAACTTACTTACTTTTTCACCAAACCAATTTCTTTTAAAATATCTCAAAAATGTCCTTATGTGTTTTCAAAACATCTTCTTATTACACCTAACAGTTTTATACCTTAACGTATTGGAACTACTTTCTCTTATGATAAATTATTAATGCTAAAACCTTCTATGAACCCTTTAAAAGAGGATTTCGTGTTTCTGTGAAATTACAAGGAACTTACTGTATACTTTTCGAAATAGGCTATACAAAATATGGTGTTTCCCATACCTTTTATATCACTTTCACGTATTCCTCATAACTTGCACAAAACATTTTTATTGGTTTCATAGAAAATTATAACATTATACTTTTCATTCCAATAGATTAAAGTATGCTTAATTTATATTCTCTTATGATAGACATTTTCTAATATCTAACTTACATATATATTTTTTAGAAAAACTCACCTTCAAAACTTTTTTAATATATCCATAACTAGAAAACATTTTTTATACTTATTAAAATAATAAGTGTACTTTACAAACCATTTTATTTCTATACTTAGAAATTACCTTCAAAACACATTTTTATGTGGGTCAAAACAGATGTTGCATAAAACACCATTACTACAACCCAAAAATACTGGTGTATGGATTTAAATAAATACTAATAAATCTCATATACTATGTAAAAACATTTCTCTTGGGAGTCACTTACTATAACAATAGTGTTATAGTCTATGCTCCTTTATTTTCCACAAAAACATCTATTACAACAATAAATGTTGTAACCTATGTTTTCGATACTTAATACACCCTATGTTTTTATATTTAAAATCTTTGCTTACTTATAAAGAAACTAGCAAGCTATATATGCTCTATAATTTTAGACGAATTTCATTTTTAACAAAATTTACACCATATAAAAACCAATTTAAATTTCATACCATTTTTCAAAAACCCAATATTTATTTCCTAAAAGAAAATATTAACAATGAAAATTTTCAATTCTAACAATTATATTTTATTGAGCTAATCATAAGGTGGATTTTCTTCTCACTACCCTAGGAGTACCATTCCAAAAACCTGGAAATCTCATTTCCCTACTAAAGTCTTTTGTTCCTATTCCTCTTGTATGCTTATATCTATTCTAAGGTACTACCGTAATATCCACTTATCTGAAACAATTATAATTTTTGCAATTATGTACACATGGGCTTTCTTCCTTTCTTATCAACTGAATTTATTTTACATCTCTGATCTTTACCTACCTCTCTTTAGATTTCCACAATCCGAGCCTAAATGTACAAAACCGTTTCTCAAACTCCTTCCATATGTATACCTTCTCTATGCCTCAAGAAACACACTTCCTTATGCCAAGATTGTTACTTCAAGAATTTTGCCATCAACTGATGAACGCGAAGTGTATAAAGAACCTCCTCTAGATGAATAACATGCTCTTCCATATGCTTGGAAAACACCAAAATGTTGTCCACAAATACCACCACGAACTTATTTAGGACGTCTCTAAAAACACGGCTCATCAAATCTACAAAATAGGTTGGGGTATCGGTTAGCCCAAACGGCCTAACCAACCACTCAAAGAATCCATTGGGTGTTCTAAATGCTATTTTATCAATGTTATCGTCATCGAATCTAAGTTGATGAAATCCAGTGGCTAAATCAAGCTGAGAGAATATTGAAGAGCCAACTAACTGGTCGAAAAGATCATCTATCCTAGGAAGTGGATAACGGTTCTTCTTCGTGAGCTTATTTAATTCTCTATAATATACGCAAAGTTGAAGGGAACCATCCGCCTTAGTAGCGAAGACGACTGGGGCTCCCCACTTCGATATATTCCTTCTTATGAAACCTTTCTCCAAAAGCTCACAAATCTGCCTGCTCAACTCCTTCCTCTCCCTAGGTGCCATATGCCTTATGAGTAATGCTACTGGCTCAGCATTATCAGTCAAATAAATTCTAAAGTCCATCTCTCTCTCAGGGGGTAGTCCCCTAATCTCCTCAAAGACGTCTGGAAAATCTCTGACGACAGGAACCGAATCTAACTCCGCTGATGTTGAATCGAGGGAATAAAGGAAGCTCAACATAACTGACCCTTGCAGGTCGCAAGAAACCTCGAGAGTCCTACCGCTGCATGTCTCTAATCTAATATAGCTCTATATGTGGATAGCCAATCCATCCCCAAAATCATCCCATACCCCGAGAATCCCAGTACATAGGCGTCGCAGTCAAACTGTACGCCTAGGATATAAATTTTCAAACCCCTACAAACCATAGATAAATGTCCCGATCCTCCTATGGGGTTTGACAACAATGGGGTCTACTACTAAAGATGTGTCTAAGTGCAAACAATCTACCAAAGAACTAGAGATGAAAGAGTGTGATGCTCGAGGATCGAAAAGAATCCGAATGGGAAAATCAAAAATAGAAACCAAATTTTCCTACCTTGATCCGGTGCGCTGCTGGAAGGTGTTGCATCCAAAGCCTGAATCTGCGCTGCAGGTGCACTCGCTCCCTGCCCCATTTTCTGAGGACAAAACTTACTAAGATGACTGGGTTGTCCACAACTATATCACTTCTTCACCATCTCTCTCTTGCAGTCTTTTGCGTAATGACCAACCATTCTACAGCGTTTACATTTCCCACTTTTCTTGATTCGCTTCTGAGAACCTCCTTGTAACAACCCGCATATTTTACGATTGTATAATTAAATGTTTTATTTAAATATAGCATCGTTAGTCGAATTAAAGTCCGAAATGTTACTTTTTGTAAACAGATGAATTAGGACTCAAGACCACCTCCATTGAGTCCAAAATGGCGTTCACGACCTTTTTAAGTATAAACATCGATATGTTTGGAGTTGAGTGAAATTTTGCTGTTTTCATTTAGGGCTTTGGGTTTGGGTTTTAGCCCAATAACCTAACAACCAACCCATCTAATACCCTAACTCCCACTCCACTCCTTTTCATTCCTTCATAACATTTCCTAACACTCAAGCTAAACTAAAAATGGGGGAAGAGAAAGGAAATTAGAATTCCAAGCCCTAGATTGATTAGGAAATACAAATTCTAGCTCCAACATCAAAGAGAAGCTTACGTAAGCATCCTCTTCTTCTTCTCCATCTCAATTTCTCTCCAATTTCAAAAATTTCCTATAACCTAACTTAGGAAATATTGCTTATGATCTTAGATTGGAGCTTCTAGAGTTGAAACTAAAGAGTAGTTGATCTTTTCTTTGCTTTAGAGCTTCTCGTTTGTGTTTTTGGGTTAAAAGGTGAGTTTTTGAACTCACATCTATGTCTATATCTTTGATAGTTGTTTGGTAGTAATTCCTAACAACTATTCCTTGTCCATTTGCTTTTGAATTGAATTGGTTTGATGAATATTCCAATTTTTGGGGTTTTGAAGTCAAATCATTAAAAATCCTACCTTTGATGTTTGAACACGATGTTGGGGTGTATCGAAGAGCCTATAAGGCTGGGTTGTCGCTTGGCATAAATCCCTAGTCTCCGATGCTCGTCCGATTGCTCCCGATTAGGATTTTTGCCCCTTTTGGGGGTTAGGCTGGAAATACTGCATTTGACAATTCAGTCGATTGAACCAGATGGTCAGTCGACTGAATCTAGGACCAGAGAATTCTCTGGCCGTGTATCATTCGACTTACCTTCTGGTTCAGTCGACTGAAACTGGGAACCTAATGTTCCTGGCCTTGTATCAGTCGACTGAACCAGAAGGTCAGTCGATTGAAACAGGGACCCGAGAGTTTCTGGCCTTGTATCAGTCGACTGACCTTCTGGTTCAGTCGACTGAATTTGTGAAATTTGCTTTTTGCCTATTTTAGGCAGTTTCGTGCGGGTTTCCGATTTTTAATTGATTTTTGATGATCCAAATTGTTGTTATCATTTATCGACTTTGATGACTTCTTTTTGGGATTTTTGGGAATACCCATTTTGATGGATTCGGTATCGATTTTTATGGTTTTAATTCACGTCGATGAATGTGAATTTTGGTGATTGATTATTTCTACAATCATTTCTGTGATTTGTCACTTTAAAATACAAAGGTTTCTATACTAGAAGTAAATATTCAAACTCTTTCACAAAGATGATTCCAACTCTATTTTTAATACAAATCTCATTCATAAAAACCGTTTTCCAATCTATTAGTAAATACAAACCTTTACCTCATTCGTACGAGAAATCCAATTAAACGACTTAGCAAAATAAGTGGTATGAAACGCTTGCGTTTTCTTTGTCGGTTAATTCTTAGACTTGTTCGATTGAAATCTTGTGACAATTTTCGAGTGGAAGTCTACAATTTGTTCGGAAATATTTAAGTTAAGCCAGTGGTTATGGGACATAAAGCTAAACTCATCTATTTACTAGCTTAGTGTAATTGACACTTTTTATTGATCGATGATGATCATTTTGTGATTTAGACTAGCGATGTGAGGCATCTCTTTGTTTGTGTGGGGGTTAAACCCCTTCGTGGAGTTTCAACTCAAAATTGGTGGGGTAGCGACCCATGGTCTTCGGGCCGTTTGTGGAGCTTCGGCTCAAAGTTGATGGTTAGCGACCATGGAATAAGGTTCCGTTTGTGACATATGTGTTGGTGAGTTTTCATGCTCCCGTTTGTGATAGGCCTCCCCCTTTGTGATTTCTGGATTTCTAATTGATGATTTCTAGAATTTGTGTTTCACCAATTTTCGTGGATTGCATTGATAAGCTCTATCAATATTTGTGTTTGGTGAATAATTTAAAGAATATGGCATTCTTTTGGTGTTTGAGAATATTTGAGATATTGTACGATTTTTATTGTTATCATACGTTTTTGTCATATCTCTTATCCTATCTCACTTTATATGATATTTATAGCTAGACTGATCCGTTTATTATTTTCTTCTTAAATAATACTCGGGTCAGACCGGGTATTTCAGATGTTCCTGCTTGACTTCTTATCAGGGTCCGTCACCTGACTTTTGGCTAACTACTTTAGCATAGTAGTTTTTGTTAGTATACATTTGAGATGGAGACTCCTTGTTGTATACATTTGAGATGGAGACTCCTTGTTGTCTTCAGCCAAGCTTGTATAATAATCTATCAAGGATCATTGTCCCTGTGTAGTTAATGCCCCGCTATTACCCTGCTATAACCCCGCTATATCTCATAGCGGATTTCTACCGCTACGATATTTCCATATAGCCCCAAAATATAGCCTTACTGCTTTAAGCCCCGCTATTTCCGATATATCCCGTTATTCCCGCTATATTCCGCTATTTGAAGGCCTTAATTTTGGAGGACGAAGATGAAGAATTATTATTACTATTTGTTATATATTCCACTACACCATTGTATTCCGCTGCATTAATTATCATTCTCTGGTATGTGTAACTCTGATATGTATTGTATAAGTATAATCAAATATTTTGTAAAATAGCTTCATGAACTGTTATTTGATTATTATATTTTATCGTTCCGCTGCAAGATTCTATTTTGTTCCTTTTATTTCTCCACTTTTTCTTATTTACCCCATAACAATCCACCCTTCTGTATGGTTTAAGTTGGCACGTGTGTCTGCTTAAGCATACAAAAAGGTGGGATGTTACAGTTGGTATCAGAGCTTTGGTTTAGCGATAAACCTTAGCTTTGTGGGGTCTGACTCTTTATTAATAGGGTAGTAATACCCTATGATGAGTCATTGAGAGTATATATATGAGAGAGCGTATTTGTTAGTGTTATAAAAAGGTTTTTATATTGTGTTAAATTGTTCCGCTTTGTATTTATAAATTCTGGTTGGTGCATAGGACGCTATGACATCAATAGGGATTTCTAAACACTTAATAGGGCAGATCGACACAATATTTGTTTTAAAATATAGGTGAATGAAATAATTTTGCCTAATATATTTTCTATATATAAAATAAAATTTTATAAATGATATATATATTTGGTTGCTATATATTGGTTGTTAGGTAATGAAATTTATAAATAATAGTTGAAATAAGATTGAAAATAAAATAAATCAAATTGGAAATTGTAGAACTTAAGTTCTGGGATTTTTGGAAAAATTTCTTTGAATGATGATTGGAATATAATAATAATATTATTTAGAAGTATTTTCTGATATAAATATTTCAACATAATTTGAAAGAATTGTTTTAAAGAAAATTTTGGAAAGAGATAAGTTCTGTTCTCCCCTCTTTGTCGCTGGAAAATAATTTCGGTGATGAGTGCACGCATCATCGACATTCATTTTCGAGTTTCGAAGTGGGAAGACCGCTGTAGTAGTTTTACTGCAGATTTATTTTGATAAACAAATATAAAATTTAAATTGTTTTAAAAATAATTAGAGACATATGTTGCAAGTATATACATCTATCTATTATTTTAAAATGATTTTTAAATAAAATCCGGTATTTAGTTCTTTAGTTTCCGTTAATTAATAGTTTCAATTATGTTAGTGAAATGAAATATAAGTAATTAATAATTGGACCCTTTAATGAAATATGAAATTTAATGCTAAGTTATAAATGAGTTTAAAAGAAAGTTGAATTGTGTAACTTAAAAACCAAAGAAAAAGTATTGAACAATGAATTAATTGAAAGAAATGAGATAAACTTGTATAACTTTTAATTACATCCTTAAAAGCATATGTAACTTACCAAATATTAAAAGTTGAAATGTTAATAAGAAAATGTAATAGAATATTATACAAGAAAAAGGGTTGAAATAAAGGAAGTATCCAACAAAATTATTTAATAAATAAGAACTCGATGTTGAAATTTTGTGAACTTAAGTATAGTTTAAAATGTTACTGTAATAAAGGTAATAGGAAGCAAGTATTGTAAGTATAAGATTTTAAACTTAAGTAAATGAATGAAAATGAGAGTTTGTGAGAAATGAATAAGAGTAAATGAAACTGTAAGAAATAAATTGTAAATTGAATAGATAAATTATTATATGAATAAAAAAGGAAATCAAACAACAAATGTATGAAAATGAGTTTAATATAAATTAACTAGATTCATTGTTGAAATTGTTGTTGTTTGGTTATGATAGTTTGGGTAAGGATACTTTAATATTGTTTGGATGTATGAATAATCTATTTAGTTTCATCTAAGATTGTTGAGTAAACGATGCACTGGATAGTTTATTTTTCATTCTGTACAATTTAAAGTTTTGAACACGAACAACTATTTGTTTTGTTTGATATGAACGAATGATTGATTTGCGTTGATTATATGTGATGGTTGTGTGCCTAGTTGCAAGTGATGGATGTTAGATTTGTTTGTTTATGGTTGAATCACTTTAATTATTTCATTTTATATAATGGTTAACTTTTGGATTATATAAGTGAAATACAGGTTATGGAAGCAATTGCTACTGCTTTTGGTTTCATAATTTGAGCGTTATTGTCGACAAATAGGTACGTTTTCGGGTTACGTTTTATAGCGCTATTATATCATTTTCCCGTGCTGGGATATATATTATTTTGGAAATTATATGTTATATATTGTTATATTTATATCATATTTTTCCCCGAGCCTCTCCGTACAAAGAAGACTCTGCCAAAATTTTCCGTAAATTTTGTAGTTAGAAAATATTTTGAAAAATGTTTTCCAAACTTTATTAATTTGAGTATAAAAAGATTTAATGGTTATAAATTGGTATATTTTATTTAAATTAATTAATTTTGTAAAATTTATTTATTTATAAACCTAATATTTAAGTAAGATATATTGATTTCTTAATTCTTCTTTCTCTTCCTTTTCCTTTTCGGGGATGAAAAGTTTTGAGTGAGGGAGAGTGTAACGACCCGTAAATTTCGTTAATTAAATTTGTCATTTTAATAAGATTTTGTAACTAAATTTAAAAAGAAATAAAAAATTTATAATTGATAATAAAGTAAATGTTAAGAATTAAGTGTAGCAATGGTTATTAAAACTAATTATTACAATTGAAGTGAAATCAATAATAATGAAATAGGGTAAATTGTTGCACTTGGGTATAAAATGGAATAAGAATTAAAGGTAAGATTTGAATTAACTAATGAAATATTATATTGATTAATATAGACTTAATAAAAGAGTTGAATTAAATCTACAAAGAAATATAATTGTTATAATCTGTAATGAAGTAAATGTTAAGAATTAACCTATGAAATATTTTATTTATTAAAATAGACCTAATTCAAAAAGGTTGAATTGAATAAATCCTATTTATTGGAACCTAATTTTTATTGGTATGCAAATTTATAATAAATGAGTTATTGCAAGAAATTGAAATTTGAATGAATGAAAGTAGTGAAAGGATTTTTCCCGGATGTAATTGTATATGCGAAGTAAAAGGAAAGTATTAAATTGTTTAATGTAATGAAACCTTGGAAACGGTAATTGATTGTAAATTAAGGAACGTGTTAATGCAAGTTATTATTTAATGAACTTGAATGAACGTTACAATTTAATTGAAATTCAAATATTATGACTTAGCTATAAACGATATATAATAGAAACAAATACAATCAATGTTAGAAACTAATTATAACAGTGTAATTAAAATTAACAATTTAAAATGAAATTGCAATTAATGGAAATAGCGTAAATTTACATACTTGGTTTTAGTTTAATATAAGAAACAAATGAGAATGTTGAATTTGTGATTTACCAATAAAAATATTAACTAGAAGGGAATTCAAATTTATATGATAATGGAAAGTGTAAATTTGTCGCATTTGGGTATAAATTTAAAAGATAAGTAAATAAAAGTAGGCATTTAACTTATTGATGGAATAATACGTTGATTAATTATAACTGAATGTAAAAATAAGGTAGGAATGTTAATGGCAGTTGATAAGTGACCTATTTAGTGCAATACCAATTAAATTGCAACTATTGTAAAATTTTAATAGATGGAATTTAGTACATTTGAGAAATAAATTCAAATGTATATAAATTGAAAGAATAATATGTAGTAAAGTGGATTTAGTTAGAATTACATGAAAAGATGGTTAAGATTTCTAAGTTATAATTGAACGTAAACATGAATATTTGGTAATTAATTAAAATAAGAAGAATGAATGTAAATGTTATAACTTGGTTGCAAAATTTATATACAGAAGTGGATGAAAATATGAATTAATTTAATGTAGCATTACATATAATGAGATAAAACATAAATTAATGTAACTAAGATGATGTAGGTTGATAAGTATTCATAAAGGTTGTGTTGATGAAAACGTACTTTAATGATTGTGAAATAAAATAACGTAAGTGTAAATGGAAATTTATAGAAACGTAAACTTATTTTAAGGTAATAAAATGCAATGATTGTGGGTTAAAAATAAAGTGTGAATAGGGAAATGATTGTTTATAGTAATTGAGTGGAATTCCAATTTGTTGGAATAGAGTAAATGTATACTGGGTAATAAATTTAATATAGGAAAACGAACTTAAATGTTGAATTAATTAATTAATATATATATAATAACCTGTGCAGTTAAAGCGCTCGGCAGATTCAAAGCGGTGGAGGTGCAAAAAGTCATAGCGGGGATACAGCGAGGATATAGCGGGATATAACGGATGGCTCTAAAATAGCATATAAAACTCATACTTAATGTTTTTACAAATATATAAATGGTAATTAAATGAAAAATTATCATTCAATTGAATTATAATTAATACATAAATAATTTTAAATAAAAACATGTGAGAATATACTTTAAATAAACGTAAAACTGTTATATAACATAATTGAATTTAGTAGAATATTAGAGTATTTTCAATTCTGAAAATATATTAAAATTAAATCAAAAAAATTAGTTTCATAAATTTTATAATGTATAAATGCAATTTTTTAATTCATTTTATTAAAGAAGATATAGCGGAAATAGCGGAATATAGCGGGAATAACGGGATATATCAGAAATAGCGGGGCTTAAAGCGGAAAGGCTATATTTTGGGAATATATGGAAATATCATAGCGGTGGAAATCCGCTATGAGATATAGTGGGGTTATAGCGGGGTAATAGTGGGGCATTAACTACACAGATAATAACTGATGATTGTTGGAGTGGAAATAATCAATTTATAAAAGGTGATTAAGAGTTGTGACCACAAATTTTTATGAGTTATGCATATATTTAATTCATTCAATTGAATTTGGAGATCATTGCAATGAATCTAAAAGTAAGGTTACGTTAATATAAATTTGGGAATTGGAGAATCAATTCAAAAGTTTAACTAGGGAAGTAATACGTAACAATTTGAATATTACCTAATAAATTGGTCAATGAATTCATTACAAGTTACCCGTTTATTTGGGTTAATAATTAATAGGGGAATCAATTGGGATTAATTGTACTTTAATGTATATTAATGAAATTAATTACTACATTTTCTGAAATAAAAATAATATGAGAAAAATTAATGAAATAGCTTTAAATCCATTCTATTTCACTTTCTCTATAAATATCCTGCTGTAAACCCTAGCCTCCCTAATTCTCATTTGTCTGTACATAATTTCATTTTATACCTCCTCTTCCTCAATGGCAGACAAAATTCTATATTTCCATATCCAATCCCAAATCAAATCCAAAGCTGAAAATTCAAACTCCTCAGAAAAATTCAGAAATTTTTTATATCGAAGCTCTTGGTGTACGCATCTCAGATCTGCAGTTCGTTCTTGGATCTGAGTTTCTGTATAGCCGAAATTGGTTCGTTGTTTTTTTTAATTTTGATTTCAAATCATTCAAACACGCATATCTTCCTCATACGAACTCCAATTCACACGCGGTTTCTTTTGTTAGGATCGTAGTGAAATTTCTGACACTTTGACGCTAGTTTGGACGAATTTGGAGACTGTCAAATTTTTGAATTTAAATTGGATTTAAATTCAAAAGGTGAGTGTTTTAACCCACTCACAACTTCTAAGATTTCTTATGTTTGTTAAATTAAATTTTTGATGTGATTTAAAATTTATCTATGATTGTTTGGGCATATATTTAATCATCATCTCAGTTAGGTAGCATTTATTTAAATTAAATTGTTATTTAATTTTATTATTGCATATAAATTGCTAGTTAGATTTATTTATTATTGCATATAAACTGCCAGTTAAACAGTTATTAATTTTTTTATTGAATATAAACTATTCATTGATGCCTATTTTATTCTATATGCTTTATATTGATGTTTTGTTTTGTTTAAATTGGATGATGATTGTAATAAATGGTTGTTTATTGATATTTGGATGAATGGATGCTATATTTTATATTGTATAAACTGCAAGTTATTATGCATCTTTATTTCATTCGGGATTGCGGTTTGAAATGATATATAACCGTAAACTTTTATTTTAAAATTATGGATTGAAATGATAAATATCTGTATCACTTGACCATAGGATAAAAAATTATATACAGGAACCGTGGTCTATATATATAAAATATTTTAAATTGATTTTCTATGGTTTGGAAAGAAATATTCGGTTTAATAAAATAAAATTTTGATATTATATAAATATTATTTTATATATAGTTAAATTCTAAATTTTAAGTTATGTGTAACTCGATGATGTTATAAGTTGATTTACGAATATTTCAAGTTTGAGCTTTATGTAAATGCTATTGAATTTATTTAATAAATATTTTTAAACTAAATAATAGTAAATTGAATTAAGAAATATATGAGATTATCAGATTTGGTTTGGAAGTTTTTGGAATATTTAAAGACTTGAAATATATCAAAATTGAAATGTTTATTGAAATTAAGGTATTATTGTTTTCAAAGTATTGGTTTTCGAAATTGTTATAACTTTGGAAGTAATATGATTTGAAAATGAATTTATTTGAAATAGAATTTATTTAAGAATTATCTGTGAATATATTGATTAGAAACCTATTGAAATTGAAAATTTAGAATCTGACTTCAAAAATGTGGTTTGGGTTTAAGATGATTTAAAAGAATATTTCAAGTTTATCTAAATTAAAGAAAGATTTGTGATTGGAAATTGGGTTTTATTTAAATAAGATATTATTGAATTGTTTTGGAAATGGAAATGATATATTATTGAATTGGGTTTCGAAATGGAAATAATACATTGATAATTTGGATTTGAAATAGTAATAATATTTTGGTTTTAAAGTATATACTATTTTGAAGTAAAGGATATGGTTTGAAATGGCAATAATATTTTGGGTTTTGAAGTATATACTTTTTTGAAATAAAGAATATGTTTTGAAAGGGAAATGATTGTGTTTTCAAAAGTATATATATATATTTAAATGACCACGGTGTTATAATAACGTTTGGTTGTTAACGAGACCGGGATCGGATATGGACATACTCTCTGTCGATACCAAAAACCACTTTGACAACTGTGTATGCGGTGGAGTTTCCAGAATGAAGTAGGATGGTGGCGACGATCCTAAGGTATAAACGTGGACCCAACTCCCGTGAGTTGGCATATGGTGGCTAAAACAGGAGCGATTGACGGACCAGTGAGGTAGCACCTCTTATCGGACGCACTTCTTCGATATCATTCTATTACTTTGTGATTTTGGTGCGCACCCTTGAGTTGGGAGTGTTGTTCGAGGTGGGCGGTAGTGGCTGCTATGCGTCACCACCAGTCCGGATGCGTAATTGGTATATCTACCCTGGCATTGCCTTGTGTGCCATGTCACCTACCATATCGAGCTTTACTACGAGTTTCTATTTGTGTCGTACCTATGGAGTATCTTCTCATAGCCTTGTGAGGTATGCAGGTACTGTGTAGACTATTGGCATATTACGTGTTAAGGTGGAAAATGTAAAGCCTTAATGCTATTTAAAAGTATGTTTATTTTATGATTAGACATTATTATAATAGCGAATATTACTATATAGTAGATAGTTTAACGGATCCTTAAGAGATGTGAATCCCGAACATTTCTTAAGTTACTGCACTCACGTTAGACACTGGATAGGAGATGTCAAACCCCGTAAACATCTCTGACGCCGTTTACACTCATATTTATTTCATTGATTTAACTTACATAAGATCTTTTAGTTCTGACTCGAGTGTTTTGTCTTTTCAATTCGCTCGGGTCAGCCTGAGCATTTCAGGATTTGAAGGCCTTAATTCTGGAGGACTAAAATCCGACTAACGATACCATAATTAAATAAAACATTTAAATAGATAATTGTAAAATATGCGGGTTGTTACAACTTTAGACTTAACATTTTTGATAATGAAAGCTAACATTCTTATTGCTTTCAATTTTAAACATAGAACCAGTAAAGAGTATGGACAAGGAGCTCAAAATTTTGTATGTGTTGCGAAGAAAAAGTTAGGGGATGTAGAGAAAATTTTGTGTCCTTGTTTAGATTGTCGAAATGTTAGTCATCATTATGGTGAAATCGTCATTGAGCATTTAATTATAAAGGGAATGGATCCTAAGTACAAAGATGGTAGGTGGTATAATCATGGCGAGCAAGTAGATGTTGAAAATAATAATAAAAAGAGCGAGGCGTACGACTTACTCAAAGCAATTCACTATGAAGATGAACACTACTTTAATCATAATTTTTTTGATGATGATAAAGATAAGGATGATGCATAGAGACGACATGATGATTTACTTAAGAACTTGGGAGATGCAGAAACCCCATTATATCCTGGCTGCATAGATCATACAAAGTTATCTGCCATCACTATTTTGTATAACCTTAAATGTGAAACTGGATTATCCGAATCTGGTTTTTATAAGCTTCTTAATGTGCAACAACTGTTTTTGCCAAAGAATAATGTACTTTCTAAGACTTTATATGAAGTAAAGAAATTCCTCAAACTATTTGATATGGGGTTTGAAGAGATTCATGCATGTGAGAATGATTGTTGTCTTTTTCGTAAAGAGTATAAAAATTTGAATAACTGTCCGAAATGTGGTTCCTCAAGATGGAAAATGAATCAGGATACAAATGAGATTATGCAGGGTATCCCGGTTAAGGTGTTGAGATATTTTCCAATAATTCCAAGATTCAGAAGAATGTTCAGATTTGAAAAGATGGCAGAAGCATTAAGGTGGCATTTCAATAATAAAAGCAGTGATGGAAAGATGCGACATCCCGTAGATTCTGTAACATGGAGCACAATTGATGAAAATTGGAAATCATTTTCAGCCGATCCACGTAGTCTCAGATTTGGTCTTGCTACAGATGGGTTTAATCCATTTTCCATGTTGAGTTCTAAATATAGTTGCTGGCCAGTAATGCTTGTGACATATAATTTGTCGCCTATGTTGTGCATGAAGAAGGAAAATATTATGCTAACACTTCTAATTCCAGGTCCAAAGCAACCGGGGAATGATATTGATGTATATATGGCGCCATTAGTAGAAGATTTGCATTACTTGTGGAGTAGTGGAGTTGAGACGTACGATGCATTTAGTAAGACACTTTTTAATATGAGAGCTATTTTATTATGGACGATAAATGATTTTCCAGCTTATGGTAATCTTGCTGGATGTTGTGTAAAGGGTAAAAAGGCTTGTCCATTATGTGGTGTCAATACTCATCATCGATGGTTGAAATATAGTCGAAAGAATGTTTATATGGGTCATAGAAGATTTTTCCCTACTTCACATCCGTTGAGGAAAAAAAAGCTTGGTTTGATAACACTATAGAGGATGGAAAGATGCCTAGAATTCTAACAGGTAAAAACGTCTCTCTTATTTTGAAGGACTTTCCAAATGATTTGGGAAAAGGGCAGATTAAGGGAAAAAGTAAGAAAAGGAAGATCGATGACAGTAGTGAGGATGAAGATAATGAAGATGATAATTCTGTAAAAAAGGAGCTATCAAGGTGGAAAAAAAGATCAATTTTTTTTGACTTGCCATATTGGGAGGTTAGTATTCAAATCTCATTTTTCTTTATTAATCTAAAAAAAAGAATATATAGAAAATTTAAATGCTAATTTTTTTTCGTAGGAACTTCCATTGCATCATAATTTGGACGTAATGCATGTTGAGAAAAATGTTTGTGAAAGCACACTAAGTACAATGTTGCATGATAACAAATCAAAAGATGGGATTAATTGTAGACATGATTTAGAGGATTAGGGTATTCGGCATGGTCTTTATGCACAACCTCGTGGAACCAAAACATATCTTCCACCAGCTCCATATACATTGTCAAAATTGAAGAAAAAAATATTTTGCAAAAGGTTGTATGATTTCAAAGGCCCCGATGGTTATTGTTCAAATTTCAAAAAATGCGTGTCGTTGGTGGATTGTAAAATTAGTGGTTTGAAGTCTCATGATTATCATGTTTTAATGCAACAATTATTATCGGTTGCAGTAAGAGGTTTATTGCCAACCAGACCCCGAAATGCAATAATTCGTCTATGTTCATTTTTCAATAAAATATGTCAACGTGTTCTTGATAGGGAGAAGTTGCAACAACTTGATGATGATATAGTTAAAATATTGTGTGAACTTGAAAGATATTTTCCACCCTTATTTTTCGATATTATGATACACTTGACAATTCATCTTGGAAGAGAAGCACGATTGTGCGGACCAGTTCATTTTCGTTGGATGTATCCTTTTGAAAGGTATATGAAAACGCTCAAAGACTACGTAAGAAATTATGCACGACCTGAGGGGTGCATTGCAGAATCATATCTTGTTGAAGAATCCATGAGATTTTTTAGTGAATTTTTGAGTAAGTCGGTAGATATTGAAAAAAAAGATCGAAATGAAGATTATGAAGATAACGCAATACTTGAAGGGCGTCCAATTTCAATGTCCAACTCAATTACATTGTCTTCCAATGAGAAAGAAATTGCTCATTTAGCCGTGTTAATGAATATGGCTATGGTGGAACCATTTTTAGAGTGAGTATATGTTATGTCCCACTTTCATTGATTTGATGTGCTTGTATTGGCAACTATAATTTAACATCACTTTTATCGTACTAGTTTGCATTTGGAGGAGTTGCAAAATTCAAACAAGCGCTTAGAAAAAAATGCGACCTTACTGTGGAAAACCCATAGAGATAACTTCGCTGATTGGATTAAAAGGAAGGTTTGTTAAAGAATTTCAATATTTTCATATATGAATTAATGAAATTACTTTTAAAATATGTTTGAATATTTCTTTAGATACCTATTGAGTCAAAGGATCATGATAAAATATTAAAATGGATTGCATATGGTCCTAAAAAGACGGCATTCTCCTGCAAAGGATATATTATTAATGGACAACGATTTCATACAAAAGATGTTGATAGAGAAACCCAGAATAGCGGAGTGACTTATGACGTGACTACCATGTGTAGAGCAAGTGCAAAAGATATTTCTCAAGTGGTTGATGTGGTTACTTACTATGGGATACTGACTGAAATAATTTTACTAGATTATAATGTTTTTTATATTCCTGTTTTTAAGTGTCATTGGGCGAACATAGGAAATGGGATAAAAGTTGAAGATGGATTCACTCTTGTTAATTTACATCAAAGTTAGGTTTCATTTTCAAAAGATCCTTATATCCTCGCATCTCAAGCGAAACAAGTCTTTTATTCAAGAGAAAATGATTCTTCTAATTAGTATGTTGTAATGAAAGCACCGCCAAGAGGTTTTCATGAATTAGAGATAGATGATTTTGTTGATGAAGCTAACTATGTTGCGAGCGGCCCTGAAGAAAACGATATGGATGCAGATGATTTAGTTGAGAATGTTAGTTATGTCAGGGAGGATTGCGAAGGCATACTTGAGTAGTTTTGATGTCTTGTTTTCTTATGAGAAGTTTAAGTTAGATTTGAAGTCTTATTAAATGTTGAAATCTGAAATTTTGGTTTGAACTTTGAATAGACAAATATGTACCTTTCTTTTTGTTTATGGTTTTGTTACTCTTAGAATGTTGCTTTTGCATTCCAAACTTCAAGTTTGTATGTCATCCTTCATTTTATCTTCTCTTTTTGGAGTGAGTAGTCATTTGAAGTAGAGATTTATGATTAAAAAGAATGTATATTCTGTTTGATTCATAACATGAAAGCTTTCCAATGTTTAAATTCTAATAAATTTATAAGAAATATATAACCTGGAAGAAAATTATTTCTTAAAAGAATAAAGCTACTAATCAATTGAAGACACTAATTCAATATTTTGAGTACAATTAATCAACATGCCAACCATTTCTAAATCAACATATGGAACTGCTTCGCTAACAAAATCAATTAAGTTGAAAATTTTGAATATAAAAGTCCTGTTAACTTGTATGGTTTTCATACAGGTTTAACTATTACTGTGAAGACCCAAATTATTGAGATGAGAATAATTTTAATAAAATTAGAAAAAGGAAAAAAAAACTAAATATGAGTAAGTCTTATATTCATATGTGTATATATATATATATATCTTGAATATAAATAATGAGAAGGAAATGGTATTTCAGAGGGAAGAGGAAATATAACTGAGTGTATATATGGATTATACATTACCATATGTTGTATTTATATACCCAGAAAGAATAAACATAAAGTAATAAGGAATGAACACTAGGGTAATTAAAAATATGAATGCATTTATATATCAAGAGAAAACAGATAGCTTGAGATATTAACAAGGGGTTAATTGATAAAAGGATATACATGTATACATTACAGTTTAACATAAAGAAAATAAAATAATTCAGTAAAGAGAAAATTGTTTTCAACAATTAAGTGATAAGGAGAAAATGATATATTCTTTGGTAAATTAAAATGCCTAAAAACCAGTTTAATATTAGTTGTGCATAAGTACAATTTTGAAATAAGTCAAGAGTAAACAAATAGGCTGAGATAATAGCTAGGAATGGGGAATAGCTCGGGCATAATGAAAGGTATTAAAAAAAAATTAAGCCACACGAAAATAATATACAAGTGAATCATGTAAATTGCATGCACACAGGAAAAGCAGTGGATAACTGCTTTTACCAGAAATAGAAACCAAGGGAAAATGGCACATTTAGCCATGACAACACACACATAATTCTCTGAGAAATGTGAGGATAAAATGGGTTTTTCCTTTAGTAAAACCCTAGTAAAATGATTTAAATCAAGAGAGAAACCAGAGGTTTTCTCTGAGGGAAAAAAACACAGTAACACATTAAAAAAAAGAAGAACTCACACTGTTTGCAAGCTTAGGCAATCTTGGGGAAAAGAAGGAAAGGTGAGTGATTAATCAATCTCATGAGGCTAAGGCATTAAGACCCAAGTTAAGGGCAGCCATTTTATTTTTGTGCTTGATTAATTTGTTTTTCTCTGAATAGATGAATGATGAGAATGGTTGGTGTATTGATAAATCTTTGGTTGACGCTTTGATTTTTTTTGTTTGATTGTTTGATAAGAATAATGCCATGATCTCTGTTATGGATCCAAAACCTTAAACCATCAGTTTGTAAATATGTTTAGTAAGATAAATACATTTTATTATGAAGTAGGGTAATATTGGAAGATAAGCTAGGCAGTGTGAACAAAGGAGGTTCATGCTTATGTCTAGATTGTTTTAAATTGGAGATGAACAATGCAATAAATTATTTATGTGCTGATTTGTTCAGATCTAAAGCTAAAATGTTTTATGGGTTTTCTCTAAAACCTTACCCTATTTTCATAATAGAATTAAGTATAAGAATTTTTATAGAATTCTACTGGATTTGTTTAAGAGATCATAACATTCTTGAATATAGGAGATATGTAAGTGATAAACAAATTTTGAATGAGAACTGGAAAAATGAATTAAAGCATTATTTTCATGAATGAAAATATGGTCAGTTGAAATCCCTGAGTGAGTCTAACTCTCTCTGATTCATGGAAAAAGAAAGAAAGAATGTAAAAGCATTTCAAGAGTTAATAAATCTTTCTGAAATAAGAAATGAGATTGGTCACTAGATTATAAAACTAATCTAGGAGAGAAGCCTTGATCTATTCATCATAAGGAGTATGATGGGTATGTGCATGACTTGCTTAAGTCCTATAGGCCTTTATGCAGGGGTTAACAGAATTGAGTCCCTTGCAATGCACACATGGTGTTCAATGGCAAAGAGATATGACCAAATTAAATTGATAAATCAAGATTTAGAGCTGAACTATGAAATTAAAATGAGTTAATTCCATAAGAGTATGTGTACATGTATACTGTATTGAATGATTGAATGGTTGCTTGTGTGCATGAGTGTAGTAGGAGCTTAGATATATATATATATATACCCAGTTACATTATAAATCCAAAGTGCATTTAGCATATGAATACTCTGCACAACAATTTAAAAATGACAAGTTATTTTATTTTGATTTCACTTATACCAGAATTTTATTTCTGACCCTATTTGTTGCTTTGTAACATCTGGGGTGTCTCATTTTTATTGAGGCAGCTCTAGATGTTGCTGCAGGAAAGGAAGCATAAGAAACTTGTATGCATGGGCAATTGAAGATTTACTTGAATTTAGAATTTTTAAGGAATTTGGCAGAAATGTTGTAATAATTAGGCCAGGCCAAAGATTTCATTATGTTTTAAGTATTTTCTGGATTGATATGTGTTTGTTTTTCTGAGAAGAGAACATGTAAGAATTTTAGTATTATATATATATGCATATGTGGGTTTCTATTTTAAGAAAACTGATCGGGATAGTCTCTGGTAAAATATGATATAGGAGGTCATGCCATGTAATTTGATATGTGATCATGTCTCCCTTGGCAATGTCTGATGAACTCTTAAAATGGTAAAGTAGAATTTATCATAGGAAGAAAGTAATATAGAACAATCAATGAATCTTGAAAAGGTTGAGTTGAACCAAAACTGGGCTAACCAGAAATACATGAATATGACTTATAATTGATATAATACATATCTAAACTGAAGGTGAAATTTATAACTTTAGTTTAGGCATTTAAATTACAGTAGAAGTTTGCATTTGCTCTGTGAAGTAGATCCATATACAATTTGGTAATATTTGTAGGTCTCACAACACCATGCTTTATACATTTTATTACCTAAAAACAAGACTCAAGTCTGAGTGCATTTGATCATGATCAACCCGAGGCTATTAAAAATGACTTGCAGTCCTGTCTGTAATAGACAAGGCCATCACCACACAACCCTTTAGACACAACCACATATTGTTTAGAATACATCAGTTGTCTACTTGATAAGTTCACCTGAGAATTTTGTGTTAATTTGGTTTGTAACATGGCTTTAATTATCTTGTCTTCAATCATATGCTAAGTCCTAAATTAGTATATGTGCTTGCATATGTGCTCTGCCTAAATACATTGTTTCCTCTGCTTGAACCTCAATCCAGTTTAACATCTAATCAATCATAGGATCCTTGTTTAACATATAAATCAGAACATGAATACCCATACCTGACACAAAATTGTTTGAATATGAATTATGAATCCCGGGCTAATCTGTAATGAGTGAGTTATCTTAAATACCCTGATATGTATCATAGAATCAAGTAGTGGCAAATTAAAAAATCCTAGAATCTGAATAATTGGCTTGTAAGGTTCAGGGATCAAATAATCTGAGGAGTAAAACAAGAAAATGAGAAAAATGGAGTTATTTGATTTTTTAATCAAGCTTGAGTTTAAAAAAAAATAAACAGAAAAGGCTATGTGACACCATATCTCTAATATGAGAAATAAGGTGTGATTGAATTTCTTTGTCAATTTAAATTACTCTGATAGACAAAGAGTCATATATATATATATATCTTCATATATATAAGAATTAAATTAATTACATATACTAGTATTTTTATATTGGTAAAATAGAGAATCTTGGGGAAATTAAATTAAGAGAAGTGGTCCATTGAAGTATATATATATATATATACATGTAAAAAAAAACTTAACAGAAAATTTGTGACGACCCGGAATTTTTGTATATTTGAAATGTGAATATTTAAGTTATTTTAAATATTCGAAGGTTAAATTTTAACTTTAATTTCAAATATACAGTATTTATTTGGATAATTAATTATAAAATTTAATTATCGGGATTGGGTAAAATATGGAATCTTGATTTTAAGCCTGTTAAAAATAGTTCAAAGGTTCAGAAAATTTATATTGTTAATACTGAAGATGATAGAACTTTTAAAATGGAATTTTAAAGAGTTTTGTTCAGTTTTAAAAATATATCGTTGAAATTGAATTTAAAAATAGCCGTTCGAGGAACAGTCTCGGAATGCGACGAAACCAGTTCCATTGGATCCGTAATATTGTATTATTATTGGATTTCAATTTTCGTAGTGTTTGGAGTTGTCGTGTGATCGTACGGAATGTAAACGCGTTGAAATTTAATCGGAAATTTAATATTTTAACTGGTCGATATTTCTTTCCATATCCAGACTACGAGCCTTCTGGATCACGCTGTTTGTCCACGCGTTGAAACATCTGTACACGCGTCTCCTTCTCCGTTAAAACTTTTCAGCCGAGCATTTCCACTTTCGTTCTTTTGAAATCGCGATCTCCAATTTCCCTTTCTTTCAGTTCGAACGAAGCTCCCTTTCAAAATCTAAATCCCCAAATTATATCACCCATTCGAAATCACTTTCGTATGAATTAAAAGGAGACTGGCATCGCGAGCTACTTTCATGGATTCGAAGTTGCTATCGTTTGAGAGTGGGTGTCGCTCGAGAGCTTGCGCTCGCGTGGAGGGCTGTGAAGCTCGCGACTTAATGTAGGGCTGGTGGTGGTCATCGCGAGTGAAACAGGGGAGGATTTCGTGGTAGGAAAGTCAAGCGACGCAGTCGCGATCTGGAAATCGAGTTCGCAACTGCGAACGTGGCCGCGAGGCTATGTGTATGGAAGCATGCAGTTCGATGTTGGGTGCTCGCGCTAGGCCAAAGTGAAGCCGAGCTCGGGTCTGGCGAAGTGGGCTGCTCCTGGGGGCCGCGAGATGCAAGGCAGGGGAGGATTTGGGCGATTGGCAGTGTCGGTGTCGAAGTCAATTTCAGTGACTGGTGGTGGCTCGTCTTCGCGGAGGCAACTGGAGATGGGCTCGGCAAGTCGTGATGGCTAAGGTTCCAGTAGCTGTGGGGTAATTACTGATCTATTCTTTTGATTTAAATCAATTTAAATTTATGCATATATGAGGATAAGTAAGCTTTTGAAGATAAAATTTGTTAATGTTGAAAAATATATAATAGTTATATTGTTATACAGTTTCAGTTTTAATATGTAAACAGAAAATAAAAATTTCAATCTTAGTAAAGATTTTTAATGCAGTCTATATATATCTACACCCTTTTGAATTTACTGGTTTAACTTTAAAGTAATATATTTGTTTAGTTAACTTATTTAAAATTTATTTTAGTTATTAAGAGATCTGAAAAGGAAAATTAGTTTAAAGGTTTAAATCATTTGTTTAAATTGAATCATGAGTTAAAATTTAAAATTGTTAACGGTAATTGGTTGTTCGACTTGTTCGAATATTAATAAAATCATCTAATATTTTACAAGGTCTAAAATCAAGGAAAATCAAGTCGGGTTGGATGGATTGCAAAACAAAAATAACAGGTGAGTTAATCTCACTCAGTTGAATTTTATTTTAAATTTAAATGGTTAAATTTAAATAATTGATTGGATGATTGCATTGATTGAATATGCTATATTATATATATAGTAGTATATAGCAATATATACATATTGGCATATGTATATATTTGAGTTGTTGATATTCCCGCATTTATATAGCGGATGAGACCCTATGCGCCGCATAATAGCGGATGATATTTTATAAATCCCATATACCGCGATATTCCACTTTGAAGTGGAATTGGTATTGTGCTAACGTTTGTGGATGCAGGGAAACAGGTTGGAGGGATCCAACTGGATTCCTCAAAATTATTTAGATTTTTGATATTCTGTTCTATGAATATTGATATCCTGTGATGATTTTATTGATGATTGAAATATTGGATGATATGGTTGGATTGAATATTTCAATAAAAGGAGTTATCAAAATATATTGAATTGGATTTTGAAAGAAATAAAAGAGTAAATTTTAAGTAAATAATTCAAGTGAATTGGAATAAGGGAATTTCGAAATAACAAGGGAAATATTAACTTTAAACTAAAGTGATATTAAATTTAAAGAATAAAGGATTTATTTTGAATGTAAGGATTAAATTTAATTAAAGGCTAAAGAAGGAATTTTGGAAGTTTAAAATTGGTATTTTCAGTTAAAAAGGGTTTTAACTCAAATAAAGGAATAAATCTAAAAGTTAATGTATTTTGAAATAAATGAAGTAGTAAAGGAAATTTATTTCAAAGTAAAGTAAAGTAAATTGGAAAATCAATTGGAAATTGATTTAGTTATTTAAAATTGGAATTTTAAAAGAAGTGAGATTTTGGAGATATAAACTGGGTTTATAAAGTAAAATAAAATATAGTGGATATTTGAATATAAATTCAAGGTAAGAATTTATAAAAAGATATGGTTTGGTTTAAAAATAAATGTTGATTTATTTTATGGAAATGAGAAGTGTATTTCTCTGGATAGCCAAGTACGTTTTCAAAGTAATTTTTAATATAAGTTAAAAGTTCTAATTGTGTTTTTAAAAGTATGTTTTAGAAAATTGATTATTTCTAAAGGTTAATTTCCAAAGTAAGTATTTTCAAAAATATATTATTGTAGTAATTTTATAAAAGTGATTTGCTATTATGTTTTAAAAGGAGAAATTTAGTTTATATTTATAAAGTGGTTTATTTTAAAGTATATATTTTTAATAAAGTATTAAAGTAGTTTAATTTCAATGTTATAAGATATATTTAAAATAAAGTGTTTTTAAATTATTCTAAAATCTAAAAGTGTTTTGTACTTGGTGTTTCAGAGAAATAAATATTTGGAAATGTATTCCGTAAGCGGAAACTGTTTGAAATTGTTTTCAAAAGGAGTTTGAAAATTTGGAAATATATCTTGGAAAGATATTTGGGTAAATAAATAATGTGGGAAATTATTTATTGTGTGATGGTTGCTTGTGGATGTTAATTGATAGTTAAATAACCGACTATCAATATTGGCCAATGCGCTGATCGTTTCGAAGAGACCGGGATCGAGTTTCCGTATACCGGGATTCTAGGTCTGGAGACTCGAATACCACTTCGATTCGGTTTGTACGTTTCGTGTAACGTGTTCGGAGTCGAAGATTGGAGCTGTGAAGTGCAAGGACTAGTCGCTACTAATCCTGAGGATATTTCCAAAATGGATGTAGTAGGAATAGTACCTTCGGTTCCGTTCGAACCCGGGACGGACTTGTATGGACGAATGCTTGCGAAACATCGTCAGCGGACGATGGGCATTCTAAGGGATATGTTCTCTAAAAGGTATCGTTTAGCCTCGAACCTCATCAACCGGGAATGACTGAAAATCAGGGGTTATGCAGCAAGGCTTCGTGGGTAGCTCCCACTGGAGGGTAAGGTCATCCCTGTCTAGATGTCCCTTTTTATTTCGGCTTAGTGGTGCGGTTGCTGATCCCAACCGTGGGGTGATTTTATTCGGAATTATCCAGTAAGGGATGGTTCCGGCCTTGTGTTGCAGGGGAGCGGGCGTACTCCTCGGTACGGTGATCTAGGCCACGTACTGTGATAGGTGGTACCCCAGTGCCTAGTCATTCGTTGGAAATCCATTTTTCCTACGTGCCTTGTACGGTATTTGTTTGTATTACCCACTTTTGTGGCTAGTATGCTGGAATTTAATAATGTAACAATTTCAGCTATTTTAATAAGTATTTGTGAATAGACACTATTATAATATCAGAGGATTTTATAAAAAGTGTTTTAGCTATCGTAAGGTAAAAACCCGACATGTTTATTTGTGGCGTGGTCTTACGAGATGCTTTTGATTTCAAAAGATTTTTGAAACTTTAATAATCAATTGAGTGTGATTTTCTCACGCTGGTATTCCAGACTGACTCGGGTATTGTTTTATATGATGCTCGGGTCAGACCGAGTATTATAGGTTACAGGATATGATGCTGTGGAGCTGGATGGCGATACGTACTTTCGTATTTGAGTTATATATTCCGCTGTGTATTCAGATTGTGAGGACAAGTTATGATTACTGTCCAGTTGTATGATATTGATGTGATGTACTCTGATGATGTATTGGGATGATGTATATATAAACAGATATAGATTTCTTTTTGTGTAAAGATCTGTTATTACCTATTATAGTTTATTCCGTTGCGTATGAGAGATTCTGTTGTTGTTTTCTATTTTTCTTCTTCTTCTACCTCTTCTTCTTAACTCAAATGGTCCGGTTTTTCGTGTAGGAAAAACTCAGGTTGTTACAGTGGTATCAGAGCTTAGGCTGGCGATAACCTTGGCTCTGGTGGGAATTTTGAGAGTACTAATAGATATGAGCGCGTATTTGTTAGTGGATATAAAAATGGTTTTATATTGTGTTGATTGATTTATTGAGTGGCATATGAACCTTCGTCGGCACAGTCTGTACAACTGTATCGAAGGGGTTTCTAAACACTTGAATAGAACAGTTCGACACAATATTGTTTTAAATAGGGTGAATGAAATAATTTTGCCCAAATTATTTTTGTATATGAAAGAAATAAATTTTTTTTTTGAAATTTATTATAGTTATATATTTGGATGCTTGGTTGTTAGAAATGACCATAATGAGTTAGTCTCATTATTAAGTAGAAACTGAAAACTAATAACCTAAGTTGAAGAATAAATTTATATAACAAAATGAAATTTGTAAATGTAAATTCTATATGTGACTTATAACTTGAAATAAAATGTGATAGAATTCCAGAGTAATGTTTGGATATAAAAATTGGATGGATTATGAATTTGAAGTTTTGGGAAAGATTTAAATTCCTTTGGATTTAAAAATAGTTTTTAAAGGTTTTGGGAAAATAATGGTGATATTATTTCATGAATATTTTTGAAATTGAATTGAAATCTGGTGGAATTTGGGATTTTAAAAATGTTTGAAATGTTTTAAAGTGATAAAAGCATTGAATTCTCTTTCGGTCGCTGGAAAATAATTTCGGTGATGACTGCAGCATCATCGATGTCTATTTTCGAGTTTCCAAAGAGAAATTGCTACCAAACTGTTTTAAATTGAAAATGATTGTGAACTGGGTTGGTTTTGAAATTCAAAGGGAAAATTGTTTGATAAAAGCAGATTGTTTTGGAAATTGGGATTTGAGGTGATATACCAGATATGTATGAGATATTTATGGATTCAAAATGGTTTTTGAAATAAAACCGGGCAATTGAATTCTGGAAATTCTATTTAAAATTTAAATGTGGAAATTTAAATGAATCAACAATATAAAGTATAGAATGAAGTTGATTGAAATAAGAAAGGAATGAAAGTTTAATTCTGGGATTATAATTATGAGATGGAAATAACTTAATAAGTAATATAAGCGGTAGATAAAAGAGTTAGAGAACTAGAAGGTGAATGAATTGTAAAACTTGTACAAAATTGTATCCTAGAATTAAAATTTAATTCGAGTATATGAAGGTGAATAAAATATATTTGAATTTAACTTAAGATGAGTTAAATAAAATTGAGAATTGGAATTGAATTAAATGTAAGTAAGTTGAAGTTGAATTTAATTGGATATAAAGGTAATGTAAAATGCTTATAATTGTGTAAAGAAATTCATATTCTTAAATTCTTAAGTGTAATAATTTGAAATTTGATATAAAGATGGAAATGGACTTAAATAAATAGTCCCAGATCTTAAGTAAGTAAGTTAAAACTTATGAATAGAAATGAAATTGTAAGTCATAAATGGGAATCCATTACTCTGAACCATTAAGAGTTATAATCTGAAATTGCAATTATAAATTGGAAATGACCTGGTTATTAATAAAATAATTCCAAATGAATTGAATATGGGAAATAAAATTCATAATGATTGAGTGAATAAACTAATTATATTAAATAAATAAATGGATGGAATTTGATTAAATAAGAATCAAATGAAAGATGGAAATAAAACTTTAAAGGGTTGATTAAATAGAAAATAAACTTAAGCTATTGACTTAAGTAAATGTTGAAATGGAAACTGAACTCAAACAGAGGAGTGGTTTAAATAAGTTGAGAAATAGTTATTGAATGAATTAACTTGAATTGTTTTCGAGCTAAATAAAATTCAATTTTTGGAAGTTGGAAATGAATTGAATTTAAGAAAAAAATTGGAAATGAAGTAGTAAATTGAAGTAAGTTGGAATTCATCTGAAATGGGAATTCAATTTGAATATATACACTTCAGTGGTGAAGTAGTAAATAAATATAAGAAAATTTATATTGAACTTAAGAATTGAAGAATGAAATTCTTAAGAAAATTTGTATTGGAAATATACTTAGTAATTTTGGAATGGAAAAATAAATAAAAATATACTAAGTGAATAGTTGAATGAAGACTAAAACTGAAGTTGTGAAATGAAATAGTTGTGAATAAGGGGATAACAAATAAAAAGGAATGTGAATAAAGGAGAATTGATATAACTAATAATCAATTAGGCTAATTACGTAAGATGTACGTATATTATTTTATTCGCATAGCTATTTGGTCCAGATGTCGAACACAGAATTTCGAGATAGATATATCGATCTGAGTTGGAATTTTTCACTCGATTTTCGACGGCGATCCTGGATATGGATTGTTGATTGATTCTGGATATTCTCTATCATAGTTTGTGGCTATGCAAGGAGAATGACGGTTTCTGATCAAGAAACCAGATCTGAGTCCGCACTAGGAAGTCGGGTGGACGATACTAGTTTGGAAGTGAAATTGTGTGATCGATTGAGCGATCGAATGTGATATTGCGTACGGATGATATATGTGCATCGTACGGGCTTAAGTAAAACAAATATTGGAAATTTGTAAAGAAGTCGATAAAATGACTTTGGAACTGTGAGTGGATATTATTGCTTAATAGGATATACAGGTGTATAAAAGCAATGGATAAATTGGGATTTTTGATTTTAGAAGATAAAATTTAATGGCCCGACAAAAAGGTATGTATTTGAATTTCTATATGAAATTTGATTGGGTTTTGGATCCAGCCACTTGGATTTTTGTTTTCTTTTTGAGATTGGGAGGCCGTAGAGCCATTTTGTAGTAGTACCGAGCTAGACGCGCAAAGGAGACGCTGGCGAAATTTTTCAGAAATTTAGGGAGTTAGAAAAATTTTGAGAAATTTTGATAATTCAAAATTTAAATTCAAATTTAAATTTGAATGGATAAGTAGGTGGTATGAGTTGAACTTATGAATAAGTTTGGAAAGTTAAAAGATGATTAGTGTATCATTAATAAAAGATTGTTTGGGTATTGTTAAAACTGTTTGAATTTAGGAAATAGTTAACGGGGATTGAATCATTCTTCCTAACTAGTAATTTCGGGGACGAAATTGTTTTAAGGGGGGAGGAATGTGACGACCCGGAATTTTTGTATATTTGAAATGTGAATATTTAAGTTATTTTAAATATTCGAAGGTTAAATTTTAACTTTAATTTCAAATATACAGTATTTATTTGGATAATTAATTATAAAATTTAATTATCGGGATTGGGTAAAATATGGAATCTTGATTTTAAGCCTGTTAAAAATAGTTCAAAGGTTCAGAAAATTTATATTGTTAATACTGAAGATGATAGAACTTTTAAAATGGAATTTTAAAGAGTTTTGTTCAGTTTTAAAAATATATCGTTGAAATTGAATTTAAAAATAGCCGTCCGAGGCACAGTCTCGGAATGCGACGAAACCAGTTCCATTGGATCCGTAATATTGTATTATTATTGGATTTCAATTTTCGTAGTGTTTGGAGTTGTCGTGTGATCGTACGGAATGTAAACGCGTTGAAATTTAATCGGAAATTTAATATTTTAACTGGTCGATATTTCTTTCCATATCCAGACTACGAGCCTTCTGGATCACGCTGTTTGTCCACGCGTTGAAACATCTGTACACGCGTCTCCTTCTCCGTTAAAACTTTTCAGCCGAGCATTTCCACTTTCGTTCTATTGAAATCGCGATCTCCAATTTCCCTTTCTTTCAGTTCGAACGAAGCTCCCTTTCAAAATCTAAATCCCCAAATTATATCACCCATTCGAAATCACTTTCGTATGAATTAAAAGGAGACTGGCATCGCGAGCTACTTTCATGGATTCGAAGTTGCTATCGTTTGAGAGTGGGTGTCGCTCGAGAGCTTGCGCTCGCGCGGAGGGCTGTGAAGCTCGCGACTTAATGTAGGGCTGGTGGTGGTCATCGCGAGTGAAACAGGGGAGGATTTCATGGTAGGCAAGTCAAGCGACGCAGTCGCGATCTGGAAATCGAGTTCGCAACTGCGAACGTGGCCGCGAGGCTATGTGTATGGAAGCATGCAGTTCGATGTTGGGTGCTCGCGCTAGGCCAAAGTGAAGCCGAGCTCGGGTCTGGCGAAGTGGGCTGCTCCTGGGGGCCGCGAGATGCAAGGCAGGGGAGGATTTGGGCGATTGGCAGTGTCGGTGTCGAAGTCAATTTCAGTGACTGGTGGTGGCTCGTCTTCGCGGAGGCAACTGGAGATGGGCTCGGCAAGTCGTGATGGCTAAGGTTCCAGTAGCTGTGGGGTAATTACTGATCTATTCTTTTGATTTAAATCAATTTAAATTTATGCATATATGAGGATAAGTAAGCTTTTGAAGATAAAATTTGTTAATGTTGAAAAATATATAATAGTTATATTGTTATACAGTTTCAGTTTTAATATGTAAACAGAAAATAAAAATTTCAATCTTAGTAAAGATTTTTAATGCAGTCTATATATATCTACACCCTTTTGAATTTACTGGTTTAACTTTAAAGTAATATATTTGTTTAGTTAACTTATTTAAAATTTATTTTAGTTATTAAGAGATCTGAAAAGGAAAATTAGTTTAAAGGTTTAAATCATTTGTTTAAATTGAATCATGAGTTAAAATTTAAAATTGTTAACGGTAATTGGTTGTTCGACTTGTTCGAATATTAATAAAATCATCTAATATTTTACAAGGTCTAAAATCAAGGAAAATCAAGTCGGGTTGGATGGATTGCAAAACAAAAATAACAGGTGAGTTAATCTCACTCAGTTGAATTTTATTTTAAATTTAAATGGTTAAATTTAAATAATTGATTGGATGATTGCATTGATTGAATATGCTATATTATATATATATAGTAGTATATAGCAATATATACATATTGGCATATGTATATATTTGAGTTGTTGATATTCCCGCATTTATATAGCGGATGAGACCCTATGCGCCGCATAATAGCGGATGATATTTTATAAATCCCATATACCGCGATATTCCACTTTGAAGTGGAATTGGTATTGTGCTAACGTTTGTGAATGCAGGGAAACAGGTTGGAGGGATCCAACTGGATTCCTCAAAATTATTTAGATTTTTGATATTCTGTTCTATGAATATTGATATCCTGTGATGATTTTATTGATGATTGAAATATTGGATGATATGGTTGGATTGAATATTTCAATAAAAGGAGTTATCAAAATATATTGAATTGGATTTTGAAAGAAATAAAAGAGTAAATTTTAAGTAAATAATTCAAGTGAATTGGAATAAGGGAATTTCGAAATAACAAGGGAAATATTAACTTTAAACTAAAGTGATATTAAATTTAAAGAATAAAGGATTTATTTTGAATGTAAGGATTAAATTTAATTAAAGGCTAAAGAAGGAATTTTGGAAGTTTAAAATTGGTATTTTCAGTTAAAAAGGGTTTTAACTCAAATAAAGGAATAAATCTAAAAGTTAATGTATTTTGAAATAAATGAAGTAGTAAAGGAAATTTATTTCAAAGTAAAGTAAAGTAAATTGGAAAATCAATTGGAAATTGATTTAGTTATTTAAAATTGGAATTTTAAAAGAAGTGAGATTTTGGAGATATAAACTGGGTTTATAAAGTAAAATAAAATATAGTGGATATTTGAATATAAATTCAAGGTAAGAATTTATAAAAAGATATGGTTTGGTTTAAAAATAAATGTTGATTTATTTTATGGAAATGAGAAGTGTATTTCTCTGGATAGCCAAGTACGTTTTCAAAGTAATTTTTAATATAAGTTAAAAGTTCTAATTGTGTTTTTAAAAGTATGTTTTAGAAAATTGATTATTTCTAAAGGTTAATTTCCAAAGTAAGTATTTTCAAAAATATATTATTGTAGTAATTTTATAAAAGTGATTTGCTATTATGTTTTAAAAGGAGAAATTTAGTTTATATTTATAAAGTGGTTTATTTTAAAGTATATATTTTTAATAAAGTATTAAAGTAGTTTAATTTCAATGTTATAAGATATATTTAAAATAAAGTGTTTTTAAATTATTCTAAAATCTAAAAGTGTTTTGTACTTGGTGTTTCAGAGAAATAAATATTTGGAAATGTATTCTGTAAGCGGAAACTGTTTGAAATTGTTTTCAAAAGGAGTTTGAAAATTTGGAAATATATCTTGGAAAGATATTTGGGTAAATAAATAATGTGGGAAATTATTTATTGTGTGATGGTTGCTTGTGGATGTTAATTGATAGTTAAATAACCGACTATCAATATTGGCCAATGCGCTGATCGTTTCGAAGAGACCGGGATCGAGTTTCCGTATACCGGGATTCTAGGTCTGGAGACTCGAATACCACTTCGATTCGGTTTGTACGTTTCGTGTAACGTGTTCGGAGTCGAAGATTGGAGCTGTGAAGTGTAAGGGCTAGTCGCTACTAATCCTGAGGATATTTCCAAAATGGATGTAGTAGGAATAGTACCTTCGGTTCCGTTCGTACCCGGGACGGACTTGTATGGACGAATGCTTGCGAAACATCGTCAGCGGACGATGGGCATTCTAAGGGATATGTTCTCTAAAAGGTATCGTTTAGCCTCGAACCTCATCAACCGGGAATGACTGAAAATCAGGGGTTATGCAGCAAGGCTTCGTGGGTAGCTCCCACTGGAGGGTAAGGTCATCCCTGTCTAGATGTCCCTTTTTATTTCGGCTTAGTGGTGCGGTTGCTGATCCCAACCGTGGGGTGATTTTATTCGGAATTATCCAGTAAGGGATGGTTCCGGCCTTGTGTTGCAGGGGAGCGGGCGTACTCCTCGGTACGGTGATCTAGGCCACGTACTGTGATAGGTGGTACCCCAGTGCCTAGTCATTCGTTGGAAATCCATTTTTCCTACGTGCCTTGTACGGTATTTGTTTGTATTACCCACTTTTGTGGCTAGTATGCTGGAATTTAATAATGTAACAATTTCAGCTATTTTAATAAGTATTTGTGAATAGACACTATTATAATATCAGAGGATTTTATAAAAAGTGTTTTAGCTATCGTAAGGTAAAAACCCGACATGTTTATTTGTGGCGTGGTCTTACGAGATGCTTTTGATTTCAAAAGATTTTTGAAACTTTAATAATCAATTGAGTGTGATTTTCTCACGCTGGTATTCCAGACTGACTCGGGTATTGTTTTATATGATGCTCGGGTCAGACCGAGTATTATAGGTTACAGGATATGATGCTGTGGAGCTGGATGGCGATACGTACTTTCGTATTTGAGTTATATATTCCGCTGTGTATTCAGATTGTGAGGACAAGTTATGATTACTGTCCAGTTGTATGATATTGATGTGATGTACTCTGATGATGTATTGGGATGATGTATATATAAACAGATATAGATTTCTTTTTGTGTAAAGATCTGTTATTACCTATTATAGTTTATTCCGCTGCGTATGAGAGATTCTGTTGTTGTTTTCTATTTTTCTTCTTCTTCTACCTCTTCTTCTTAACTCAAATGGTCCGGTTTTTCGTGTAGGAAAAACTCAGGTTGTTACAAAATTCTCTAAAATACTTGAAGAAGAAGTGGGTCACTTCAATTACAAAATCCTACTTCATTTGATTTTCTTATAGGAGAGGGCCTTCCATATAAACATGCAATTAGTTAAACATAAACGTGTCCATCTTACTAAAAAAATCTGATCTTATATGAAGTACAAGTTCTCAGACTCACACAACCTGCTTAACTCATTAGTAGGTTCTTTTCTTTTTTTGCTGGTTTTGTTATGTACAGTACCTATGTATCTTGACATAGTACCTGATGATGGGTAACATGGTGGCTGTTTTAGAATACTACATTAACCATCACAAGCACATTGTTTTTTTTTACTGTATGCCCGGTTATATATATAGTTCTCTACGCTTATATTCTTTTTTATGTGAACAAGTTAATTGTGCAGTATTTTGGCATTGTGATGTTTATACAGATCATATGTTGTCATGTTACTTTGAATTTTATAGCAAAATATAAGTTTTAGCACACGCTGTGTGTGCTATTTTGTGTGTGAATATCACCTTGCTTTGTATTTTTAAGTACTCTGCAGTTATTTTGTCAGGTGGAAATCATCATTTAGTAATTTACCTATTGTTAAAGTAGGTTAATTATCAATAACCCGTGCTAGTATCACTTATATGAATCTGCATTACTTATGAAATTATCATATTCTGTTATTACAAACAGGTAAATTTTCAACTTCTGGCACTGGAAATTCATATAGACTTAAGCTTTACTTTAGCAAATATACAAGGGCAATGTTTTAAATGGACTCCATGGGTGGGGAGCATATTTTTGACAATGCCTTGTATAAATATCTTTGAGTTCATTTGTTTTTATTATACAATAGAAAAATCATTACTGATGTTTAACTAATTACATAATTATGGTCATGTTTAACTAATTTTATGGTTCATTTGTCTGTCCTTTTCTGTATGCATGCTTTTGGTCAGAACATTTAAAGCTTGGTCCTTTTTTTAGCTTAGATATGAACACAAACCAATTTCCATCGTCCTTTTTGGGCTGCTATAGTGTTGCCCTTGCACATGTACTTGTTGTTGTGATGTGTAGTCGTTTTCGCTATAATACACGAATATGAACAACGCATTTTTCCCAAACCATGTTCTTGGGCCTCGTAAAATCTTAATAATTTTCCCTACACGGACAGAGTTGGAAAAATAGACTGCAATCAGATAATTGTGCTATTGTAATACCAAAGGTGTCATTGTGATTTTGTTCACACACTTTAATGTGTGTTAAAATAACACACGTTAAAGTGTGTGAACAAAATCATACTCCAAAGGTGTTGGAACTTTCTTTTTTATATGGTTGATTTTATATTATGCATTACTCCAGTTTAATTAGGCACAATCCAAATCCAGTATTCTACATTTATATACACACATTCTATTGGGCATATACACCATTCTAGTCAATTTTGCTTCTTTCGGGTGGCAAAACATTGATTTAGAGTCCAGTTCAAGGACAGAAGTAATCTGCCTTCACAGCTAACAGAGTTAAAATCAATCAAATCAATGTGGCGACAAAGGAATTCCAATCCCATGTCTAGTAGTCGAAAAAGTAACAAACAACATACTGCAAATAACTCCAACGGGACTGGCATCACAACCAACACCTGCTCAACATACTAGAAAGTATATACTTCATGGTGCTGGAAAAATTGTTGTTATTTTCCATGGCCTAAATTTTTGGTTGTATAAATATTTATTTGACTAATATGTCATTGCTCATATTCGATTTCCCAAAAATTGCTTGTAATTTCACTAATATGCTCTTATAACTTGAAATTCATATGTTGATATGTTATACTTGCAGAAAATGGTTAGAAGTACAAAAAAGACAATGGATAAGAGGATTACGTGCAATCAAAAAAGACTCGAACAATCCACATATGCATTCGATGGGTCTAATGCAATAGGAGAGCATATTGAGCCACCTTTGGAAAACAATGATGTTGGGAATGCAAACAACTCAATCACAGACACTGCTATGCAAGTCGATGGAAATCCTGAAACAGCAATGGAAATCGATAGAACAATTGAAGACATTGATGCAAATCAGATTTCAAAAAAGAAGACTAGAGGCCCAACCAAAGTGAAAAGACTTCCTTCAGATGTTGCAAGCCGAATCGAAGTCGAATTTAACTCATCGGGCGAACCGATAGGAAAAGGGTCGATGAAGCTATCTTCTTATCTGGAGCCACTTGTGCATGAGCATGTTCCATTTACATTTGAGGACTGGAGGCAACTTGGTAAAGAATTGAAATCAATTCTATGGGAATCCGTTCAGGTTTGCTTATCTTGCAATGTTCTTAGTTAATATAATAGCAAACTTTTGATACAATCTTATCCGTTGCCTTATCACATATACTGTCTTTGTCTTTTAGAAGCTAACACTGTCTTTTATTTTAGAAGCTACTGATATTTTCATTTCAATTACGTGTGCTGTAAGCACTACGATCTGTACGTTAGTAGTTGTTTTTTTTAACCTTTTCTTTTTATTCAGCTTTCTGCCTGGAATGTGTTATGTATTTTGTTACCTTTCCTTGTTGGTTCTAAACCGGTTGTGTGTTATCCTATATCTGCTAATCTTGAAAATGCTGCTCTTCTTCAAGTCTTACTGGCCAGTTATTTCAAAATCTATCCATCTTCAAAATTGGCTTTGAGTTGGCATGATAAAGGAAGTGGGGGAGAAGAGAACACATCCGTAGTGGTAAAAATCAACTATATGAAGGTTGCAACATCATACATAATTTGATATCTAAATCAATAATCAATATAATCTAGTTTTGGTTAATTGTAGAGTAAGTATAGTCAAACAGGTGATAATTGTAGTTTACTGCCTTGGTATGGAGATGATGACGAGGTTGTCGCCGAAGGAAAAATTGTGTCAAGCGATCCGAAAGAACTGTGCAATAAAGTCCCTTTAGGTCCAAATGCCAAAAAAAATTTGATTGTCCATCCAAGAAAATTAGATGTTTTCTTGTGGAGGCCTTCTCCTGGTTTGGTATATATAAGAGATGCCAAGGATGAGATAGTAGTATGGCCAGCTGATAAAGTTGTTATACACAAAAGTGAGGACTCCAGAAAACAAAACGAGGTAAGTTTAACACTAATTAGCATTTTTTTAATATGTAGGGCCATCGTGGATAATAAGAGTAATTTATAAGAATAATGTGTCTTTTTCTCATCACATGAAACTTTAACTAAAAAGTTGAAATGTTTGATAAATTTATAAGAGTAATAACCTGACTCGGAATGTGCAAAAAAACTAAGGATACTCCGAACATAATGATCAGATTTGCTTTATAAATTGCAAGTTTCAAAGCTCTGGGTATCAAACTTTTTATTTTCCAGCTGGTAATGTTGTTAATGTAAATCTGTGTAGAAAGGGGGACAAAGCTCCGCGTAACAAAGTTTCTGAAGTAACTAATTTCCAAAGCGATGAATGAATTGTCAACTGATCGCATACTCTTTGTAAAATAATGAAAAACATGTTTAAGCTGGGGAAAAAATGTTAAAAAAGAAAAGAAAATAAATTATACATCAATTACAATGACATCTTTGCTACAACAAAGATAGCATGGTTGGGTTTTATATGTCAGTTTAGCGACTAGATACAAAGCCAGTTTATCTGAAAATTAGAGACTTGATTACCCCTAATTTCTATTGCTACAACGCTTTAAAGATGTATTACTGAAATTTGTGCAATGTTTTTGTATATTTCTATGTTCGACTTAAACAAATGTATTTTTTTAATAGAGTAAAACCAATAGCATGGAAACCAATTGCAAGCTGTATGATTGCGGTAGGAGCAAAGAACTGGTTGCTGAAGGACGAGTGTACTCGAGTGATCCAAATCAGATAATTAATGGTATTCCTCTTGGACCAGATGCCAAGATAGTTTGGGTGGACAATCCAAAAAAAGAAGATGCATTTTTGTGGAGGCCTATAGTTGGCATGACATGTATTGGAGAAGCTATTGGTAAGAAAATAGCATGGCCAGAATCAACAGTGGTTGTTGAAACGGTTAACGCTAGCACATGTCCTGCTCCTATGATCAATGCTCCAACATCTCTTACGGTAACATGTTCATATTGCTAATATTCCTCTCAAAGAATTGTTGATAGCGTATTACCATTTTTTTTGTTATGTGATAGAGTGCAAATTTTTCTGCAAATACCAAATGCAAGTTGATTGATTTAGAGGGTATGGGAAAAATAGTAGCAGAAGGAACCGTGTCTTCAACAGATCCAAATGCTTTGGTACATTCTGTTCCACTGGGACCAAATGCGATAAGAGTTTGGGTGGATGTTGTAAAAGTCCCAAATGCACCTCTATGACAGCCTACATCCTTCATGGAATGCTTATCAGATGTTATTGGCTTGACTGTAGCATGGTCTGTTGATAATGTTAGAATGGGCTCAACTTCCATGTAAGTTTCACATCTTGTTTATATGCAATAGACAACAAAAAAAAATACTATAGTTTCATTTGATTAAATATGCTAGTGTAAATAAGCATTGATTGGCTGTGAGCGGTTTTATTAAATCTCATAAATTCAAATCCATTGTTAATTCTCACTGACTTTGGGAAAAAATGTCCGATTTTGGTCTGGCTCGGATGATGGTCAATGCTGGTGATCCTCAGTCTGTTTCTGCTGTTGCTGGTTCTTTTGGTTACATGGCTCCTGGTATGTTTTCTTTCTTTCTTTGTTTTTCTTTTTCCATTTTTTTTTAAAAACAACAGAATAGGAAAACACCCATGAATGTTGACCGTTATAAATCAAAATCTAAAAGTTTTTAACCAATCATATACTGCTTGTTATAAAATCATTAGCTCTTTTTTGTTCTAATGGCAGTTATTTCCCTACTATTTCCAAAACCAAAGTAGCCAATCCTATCGGTTTAGGCACATATATATGATACTCTTTAATGGCTTAAACCACCATTTTTTTTAAAATGTATCAGAACAGTTGATTCAAATCTCTATGAGTGTTTGTAGCCGTCTAACAACTAATAGTATGAATTGCAGAATCTGGATTGCTGAGAAAAGTGAACGAGAAAGTGGATGTTTATAGCTTTGGGGTAGTTCTTCTAGAGCTAACGACTGGTCGAGAAGCCAACTACGATGATGAGAACAGTTGCCTTTCAGACTGGGCATGGCGAAAGATTCTAGAACATGCCAGTATCGAGGAAGTAGTAGATGTAGAAATTAGGGACCCGTTATGGGTTGAAGATATCGAGGTTGACCCGTTATGGGCTGATGCATGTGTGTAGTTTAGTTTGTAAATATAATGCAGTTCCTCCGTTTTGACTTGTCTTTGTGCATTTGGTTTGATCTTGGTCATGCGTAGATTTTATATTAAGAAGGACTGCTTCTTCACTTAGTATTTAGGTGATCAACTAGATCGTGAAATATAACTATGTTACTGTAGAGCAGTTTAGCTTCGTTAACTGAGCTAACCTACTAATGCGTATATTGGCTAGGTTTCGGCTTAACATACCATATAATGATTTTTTGGCGCAGTTAAGCATTTTAGCATATGAAACTTCAAATTTTTAGATGGCGTTTACTCACTGACTTCAAATTTCTTCATTGCAGGTAATTAAAGATTGCGATGACACATTCTTCTTCCGTAGCAAGTAGCAAGCATATGAAACTTTTTAGATGCACGTTTTGTTGTTGGCATTTGGTGCGGACTTACTCATTGATATTATATTTTTGTTTAAGATATAACATGTCTTTGTTTAACAGAATTTGTGGCAACTTGGTTTACTTTGTTATTTTTGTTTATGGATATTATTGAAACTTGGTTTATGGATGTCTTTTGTTTATTAATATTGTCTTAACTAGTTTATGTAACTAATTAATAGTTATTAGAACATGTTATATATACTAGTTGCTTGAATATACTCAAAATATAGTTCTGGAATATTCAAAAATAGAGTGGAATAATAAAGCTGTTATATAAAGAGAAGACAGCGTCTGATTAATGCTGTCAATGAAGAAACAACAGCGTTCAATTCGTGCTGTAATTATCTTTAAATAGCCAATAATAACGTTTAGTACATGCTGTCGAAATAGTTGATGATTCAATAACAACATTTATAAAAAGCTGTTGTAAACAGTTAAAGTAGAATTAAAACATCTCCGACAACTAAATTATTAACGCTGTACAAACATAATACAACATGTTTGAAAACGCTGTAAAAACATTATTGACAGCTTGTACGAAACGCTGTCAAAGTGATGTTTCAACAGTGTTTATCAAAAAGCTGTTGTAAGTTCTGTATATACGACAGCATGCCGTTATACAGCGTTTGAACTAACGCTGTTGTATCATATTACAGCGTTTATCAAACGCTGTTAAAAGCCTTTTATGGTGTAGTGAGGGTGGGAGAATGTAACACCCCATATTTTATTGACAGTTAGATTAAAATAAATTTAATTGATAACTATGAAAACAGTGAAAAATGAATTTTTGCTAATGTTGGAATTTGGACACGAAACTTATACCATTATGTTCGTGGCAATTTTCTGATCAACTTCCATATACAATGTTTTTTGAATGGACTTCAAACGGAGAAGTTATAGCCGTTTGAAGTTTTAGCGTCAGAAACAATTACATATGCAAACATGAAGATTTTATCGATTATAAACATTTGCAATGAATTCATAGGATATTTATAAAAGTAGTAACAAATTTATTATGTTTGTAATGAATGTAAATTATTAAGAGAATTAGATGTAAGAGGAAAAAAATAAGGGGAATAATTAACATTGCAAACAGAATCAGCTAAAAAGTGCAATTAATTAATATGTGAATTAATATTGGAGATTAATATATAACGTGTGTGTATATATATCAGATCCCTCAATTTAAAGAGGTTTACATATAAATGTAACAAATAAATGTTCAAATTCATATATGGATAACAAAATATATATGCATATTAAACATATATGTTAATTGAATGGTGGAATTAATTGACATGCCAACTAATGAAACGTCGCAATGTGTAAAATATTAATTAAGGAAATTAACTAATAGAGGTGACATGTTAATCTATTAATGGGGCTATTAATTAGGATTGCAACGTAATCAGTAGAAAATGTCAATTAATAAGGAAATGAAATAATAGTTGACCTAGATTTGAATGTGTACATATCGGTAGTATATTGCTGCACATAAAAATTAATTGAAGAATCAATTAAGAAGAGGATTAATTAGATAATTGGTGGGCTGCATCTATATATGAGAGAACGTAATGTAATTTGTTCCATCAGCCATCACTTTCTTCATCCCTCTCTTACAGTAAACAATGGGTTCTTTCTTTATTCTTTTCTCCTATTTCTCACAAATCTTCACCAAATAAATCCAAATAAAATATATGTGAACAAAATAGAGAAATTGCAACAAATTAAATGAGAGAAGTTGTAGAACGGCGTAGTAATTTTAGAAGATAGAGATTTAAAGCTAAGGACGACAGGTGAGTGGATTTAATTGTATATCTTTTACGTTTATGATAAATTATCGTTAGATTCCCGTTAAATAATTTTATTCAGTATTTATTTCAGTAATTAATTCTATTAATTAGTTATGCTGAGACTGTAAATTGTATAAGAGAGCTTATATTTAATTAATATTAGGCTTGACAGTTAGAGAAAGGCATAAGCCTAAAAGTAAGAAATTTACAGTTATTTACATATATTTTAAAGTTGAAATTTAGCCTGTAAATGTTAGCTTTTGTATATTCCTTTTTACGCAAATAAAATAGTAAAGAGAAGAATTCGCAAATACGGACTAAAATAAAAGAACACTAGAATTATAGAAATTAGATGTAAAATAAGAAAAGCTGAAATAAAAAGAGAAAAATAGAAATTTGCAATAAATTATGCTAAAACAGGGAAAAATAAATAAAAAGGGAAAAGCTAATAACTTGATTTGGAAGTAAGTGATAGATTAATTGGTTGGTTTAGAAAAGAGAATACATCTCTAGAGTTTAATATTTAAAAGATAACGATAAACGTAATTGCAAGAATAAAAAGAAAGAAAAAGGGAATTAGTGTAAAATAGAGAAATTACTGTATTTTGCACTATCCAATAAGTCAAGAAATAATAAAAGAAATATCTTGCAGTTACTGATTATTGTTTATAGCATTATCTAGTATTAAAACATGGAAATGGATTTTTAGCACAGCTTTTTGTAACCAACCAAATAGAATAGAACTACTTCCTAGAATATAAGAAAATGAAGTGAAGAATTAAAGGAATTAAAGAAGGAATCAAGTTAATTATTAGACAAGAATAGAAGCTATAGACAGAAATGTAACTAGATCTGCATTTACTGCACATATAATAGGGTAAAAAGTAAAGCAATTATTATGGTAAGTAAATCTATGACAGTTGGACGTAGTCCCAAGTCAACATTGTCATATAATATAAGAGAATTAAAGAGAATTCAATATCATAATAAAAGTAGACAGACTAGAATAGAAAAGAGACGCTTGTAATTATATTTATAATATATATATATTATAAAAGAATACAGTAGTGATAATTGCAAGTAAAATTATAAAATAGGTTATAATTAAGTAGAAAGAACAGAAAATGCTTATTTTAAGACTTAAATTAAGTTAATAAACAAATGGAGCAGAAATAACAAAAGAGGCTTATTTTAATAAACTTAGATCTTAGATTAAGTTAATAAGCAAGATAATAGAAGTGGCTCATACCAACAACATTCCCTTTCAGTCAGGAACTGATGGTCTCACAATAGTTAGGTGAGGCTGGGACAAGATTATGCTAATTAGGGTATATAAGTAGCCAAAAGAATAACAAAAGTAAACTAAACGCAAAATAAAAGATTAGACTTAGGGTCTAATAAAAGAGTAAGATGCGTTTGGAGCAGCCTAAAGGATGAAGAGCCTAACGAAGCAGTTCATCACAAATTTCAGCACAGAAGAAGCACGTCTAACTTAGTTATTTTAGGCTAGAAGGAAGTATGAGACATCAACGGGACGTGAGGGTACTCTAGGATGGCCCTCTGGGGTAGGCATAGCGAAGCAGTCCTCCAGAGGTAGGTCTGTAGGTGTTCCATCAAAAGAGCATGCCTTGACTGCTTTTTGCATGGCAGGACCATTGTATGCAGTCAAAAGGGGTTGATGTTTGCAGTAGGATATTCGTATGTCCTAGTACTTGCAAGTAAGTTTTAATGGGCAGGACCCAAAAGGATAGTCGCATGGGGATATCGAGCCAACATCAAAACCAAGAAACGAGTTCGAGAAAGACTATAGTTAAACCTACAGTCCAATGATTCTTTCACTATCGAGACATTGGATGAGGGGCGTAGCCAATTGGATGTTCAGATTGTTTGTAGTAGGGCACAGCCACTTAGCTCTTTAGAGGTCTTTCGATTAGTTGAGAGGTGGTTGCATGGGGCCATAGCCATGATAAGAAAAGGGACAAACCAAATAGAATATCTGTATTGTAGGCTCAACAAGGCAGTCCTTTATAGAAATAGAAAATCCACGACTAAGTTCCATACAAGGTAGACCTTGCTAAGTGGGATTCCGAGAGTAGACAGAACAATTACGTTTAGTCCTCAAGGTACGCACTGGGTGGCACATTGTGGATGTCCGAGCATTAGTATAGACTAGTGCAGACGTACTTTTACATTTCCATAGTAGGCGACGGAACATCTATATTGTAGGCCATACGAGGCAGTCCTTTACAGATGTAGTCATAGAACGCTATAGGAGCGAGATGATGGAGTCCTTTGCGAGGAGGATACGGAAGATACTATAGGTTGTACTTAGTACCGATGCAGTCATTGGGCTTATTGCTACATATATATATATCGGTTATTAGGTTTTAATCTACTAGGGAGTAGATGGGCATGATTCACGCACATAGGCGAGAGTATTATAAACCCAATGAACCTAATATAACAGTAAATGGAAATAAAACGGTATATATAGAATTAAGCTTAGAAGTGTATAATTTGTCCATTCACCAAAACTTTAGTTCTGACCCCCTCCTCATAACATCCTACAGGTTAGGTAGATGGCAGAGACTTTCCAGCTTGGAGACACTTGTTTAGAAAGTGTTATTATATTGGTGAGTATTTACTTACTATTATATTTTAGTCAGTTCCGCTGTGAGATATTTATCTGAGCTCTGATATATTTGTCTTTGCCTATTTGCAGGATACCAGAAACCCAACTCGGGCTTCAGTGGGCTTGGATTTTAGCATTTTTGCAAAAAATCCAGACCCACTGGAATTCAGGTTGTTACGATAAATCTCTTCCTCTAACTTTCCATTTCCAAAACATGCTGCCGTTATTTCTTTTTCCTGAAGCTTCATTGAAAAAAAAAACGAACTGGAGCACCTTATTTTCAGGAAGCCAATCTTTTCCATTTGTTTGCAAATCCATTTCCTAAAGCCTCCTTCCTTCATGCGTGAGCCACCATGTCATTTTTCCGTTGATTCTCCAGGTTTTAGAAACATGAGCCGGCTTCAAAATTCTTAACAAGAGTAACTAATTTATTTTATTTTATTATTAAAATGTGTGTACATGTTTATATATTTCATTTTAATAATATTCTTATAACATGAATATATTCCGCATATGAACTCCGATTCACACGCAATTTCTTCCGTTGGATTCATATTTGAATTCCGGACAACATGAAACTGGTTTGGCTAAGTTTAGAGATTGTTAGATAAATAGACTTTTGTTTGGATTTTAATGTGCTTAAATCAAAGGTGTATGATTAATCCCCCTCACACAATACTACAATTTCTTTTGTAAGTTAAATTAAAAATCATGATGCGATAGATTTTATTGATTGTTGTTTGGTAAATTTTAAATTGACATTTAATTAAATTTGTGTTTGATATCGAATTGAATTGACATTTAAATTAATATTGAATAGCATGTTAGACACCTCGACATTTGATAACTAGTGATTGTTGTGATATATTGGTTGATTTGGATGTTGATGCATATGTAAGCCTATTGATCGATATGATGGATGATGTTGTGTTTATATTGCTGATGATCATTTATTTTGATATATCCTTGTTATCACCCAGTATATTATTGACATCATATATTGTCATTTGAATTGTTTCGAAATTTAACTAAGAAATAGGTTGAAATGATATACACCTATGACATTTAAATATGTGTTGAAATGATATATATCCATCCATGTAATTGAAATTGAAATAACTAATTAATTGGCCATAGGGTAGAAAATTATATATGGACAACGGATATGATTAAATAAAATGGTTTTAAAATCTTGAATTTGGATTTGTTTAAATGATATTGTTAAAAAAATGGATTTATATGAATTGAATTATTTTCTAATTCGAGGTTTGGAAAGTTGAAATTGAAACTGCTTAATTGAATAAAGGATTTAATAACTTGAAATCCCAAAGTTGAAGTTGAGATATGATTTAATTTATGGGAAGTGAATTATTTTAAAGGTTTAAATTTTAATTTAAACTTTTAATTTATTTTAATTAAAGTGGTTTAAATTGGTATTTTGAATTTTGGATGTGAAATGGATTTAAATTAAATTGTTTTAAATGAGAATTTGAATTGAAACTTTCAGCCATTTGAATAGAATCGTTTAAATTAAATTTGAAGTAAAGTTTGAAATCGGTTTAAATTGAAGTTGATTTAAATTGAATTTTTAATTTGAAGTTGAATTGAATTGGAAGTCAAAAATTTGAATTCGTTTTGATTTATAATTTGAACCTTTGTTCAAGTTGTTAAGAAAAGAAAGAAACATTTTTAATTCAAAATCCTTTTAAATATAAACTATTTTAATATTCAAACTATTTTAATATATAAACTATTTTATTTAAACTATTTTAATATATAAACTATTTTTAATAGTCAAACTATTTTAATATATAAACTATTTTCAATATTCAATCTATTTTCACTCTTCAAAACTATTTTAATATTCAAAACTATTTTCACTTTGAAACTATTAAATTTTAAAACTGATTAAATCTCGAAACCGATTCAAAGTCGAAACTGATTTAAATTAAACTTGTTTGATTTAAATAATGATATGAAGTATGATTTATATTGTTAAAGTGAATTCGATATTTTGATATGAAGTATGACCCATTTCTTGAAATTTAAAAGAACCAACCAGTGTGAAAAATGACGTTTAGTTGTTAAAGAGATGGGGGCGAATATTGGCATACTCTTTGGCGATATCGGAACCACTTTAATAACCGTGTGGGCTGTGGATGTTATCCAGAATGTAGAGGTTGAATTGCGACGTTTACTGGAATGAAGAAAGAGAACGATGATGGATGACCCCGACACTTGTGTCAATTTGAAATGACTAAAATAGGAGCCTATGTCTAGCCAAGGGGGTTAGCTAACTTTTGGGGCCATCACCCCTTTGTATTACTATATTGATTTTGACTTGATCGGTGCACCTTGATTTGATTTGGGAGTGATGGACTCGGTCGGCAGTTGTTGCAGAGATGTGTTACGACCAGCTAGAAAGGGTAAACTGGTAGAATCCTACCTTGGGCATTGCCTCACGTGCCTTGTTATACGATTATCCTTATACGAACCCACTAATATTTTGTTTTAGTATGGTATCTATAGGAGGCTCACTGGCTACCGATGATATAGGTTGTGTTAAAGGACCTGCATAGACTACCTGCTTAAAAATGTGTTAAGGGGGATCAATGTAAAGCCTTAATGCCATTCTAATACTTTATTATACTCATAGACACTACATATATAGCGTATCTTACTATACATAAATAGTTTAACGGATCCTTATGAGATAGAAAACCTCATAACATCTCTTAAGTTATTTGCACCTATATTTTTCATGATGTTGAATTAACTAACGTAAGAATTTTTAGTTTTGACTCGAGTGTATTGTCTTTTCATTACGCTCAGGTCGGCCTGAGTATTTCAGTTTTTGAAGATATTATTCCTTGAAGATGAAGATGGAGTTTGGTAGACCGTATTTACTATTATTATTCCGCTGCATTATTTTGTATGTTTGTTGATTGTACTCTGATTATGTTGAAAAATTGAAATCAAATGTATATTGTAAAACAGCTTTATGAATTGTTTATGTTATTATTATATTTTGTCATTCCGCTGTGAGATTCTAAATATTATTTTTCTTCTTCTTATTTTCTTTATTAATCCCATTGATTATCTGTCTTTTGGACTGTTTGAGTTGGACATATGTGGTTTATTGTCAACTTAAATTGTCCAAAATGGCGGGTCGTCACAGTTGGTATCAGAGCTTTGGTTTAGAGATACCTAAGCCTGTTGGGGTAAACTCATTAGAGACAGGGTTAGTAATACCCTAGAATGAGTTTGAATATGTGTGTGTGTGTATAAGAGTTCGTATTTATTAGTGTTATAAAAATGTTTTATATTGTGTTAATTTTTCTGTTGAGAAATTTATACATTTTGGTCGGAACATGGGACGCCATGGTATCGATAGGGGTTTCTAATACTTAAACTAGACAAATAGACATGGTATTATTTTGAAAATAGGCAAATGAAATAATTTTACCTAGTATTATATTTTGTGTATAAAAGGATAATTTTTCATAAACTGATATAGTAGTTTTTGGTATATTTGTTGTTAGGAAATGATTTATATATAATTTCTTAAGATAAACATTAGTGTGATGATTTTATATAAGAAAGTGACTTATAAACATAATTTATAGGTATGATCTTTAATTGAATTCTTAAATGACGGATAAAAGATGATTACATTTTTTTGTAATATCATTATGGTAAGATATTTTTTTAAAAACCTTTTGAAAGAATTTTCCAAGTCAGTAAAGATATTTGAACCATATATTAGTTTATTTTGCAAATTTGAATATAAAACAGTATAAATTATAAGTTCACAATTAAAAGAGTTATTTGTAGTAAATGCCTTCAATAGTATTTATTTTAAAACTATCAATATTTCAAATTTGTGAAACTTGTTATAATAAAACAATTTATGGAAAATACTTATAATTTATTTGGAATATTTTCTAATTTGTATTTGTAACATGGAATATAATATGATAAAAAGAAGAAGGGTTTTATTGTAACATATGTTTTATACACAATTGTTTTAATTCTTTTTAAATATATCTTTAAGTAAATAATCTTTGCTTAATAATTTATGAATATACTTATGTCTTTAATAAAAGTATTTGGAAGTTAAAAATAAGTATAAAAATATTTTAGAATAAATGAAGAAGGAATTTAAAAATAAGAATGTTTTAATAACAATTGTTAATATCACTTGTCTTTTATTAACCATTAATTCTAAATGAAATATTTTGGATATGCACTTATGGAATAGTTTTTAGGAAGGATGTTTTACATTATTTATTAAATAATCTTCCAAAGGATTCGTAGGGTATTTATTTATGAAATTTGATGGTATTATGTAAAGGAAATTTATATAAATATGATTTATAAAATGAAATTTATAAATAAAAGAATTTTATACAAAGGAAGAATATATTTTGAACAAAGATGTAAAGATTTTGTTGTATATTTATGTATTGAAAATTATAATAAAGGAAGTTTACTAAAATTCTAAGAAAAGATAGATGAAATTAAGAAATATATCTATAGATTCATTTATGGAAGTTAAATAATTTTTATAAATATAATCTATATTAGTATAGTTTATGAAGCATGGTTTGTAATTACAAATGAAGAAAAATGTTAAGTATTATTTATTTGAACTTAAGTACTGGTAATTTTAAATAGCTTTGAATGATTTTTAAATAAATGGTAGTAAATGATAATAATTTAGATATTGATTACATTAATGATAATTAAGGACAATATTGAATTGAATATTAATTGATTGATGATGTTGATGGAATATTATGTTGATTTAAACGTTAATTTATAACGAAAACTTAAATGTTTCACAATGGACATTAAGATTTAAAGGGTAAACTTAAAAGAAAAAAATTGAGGTGATTTTTTTTTTAAAAAAGGGTAAAACTTTAAAATAAAAAGGTGTAAACTTTAAATTAAAATTTAAAAGTGTAAATTTATGAATGAAATTAAAATGTAACCTAAGTAAGCTTCGATATATGTTAAGAAAACCCTATAAACCTATATTTTGTTAACATTACTTTGTATGTTTCTATACGATATTGTAAGTTGATTCAATTGAATAAATGGTAGGAAATTGAAATAAAATAAAGTGGCATTGTTAATAGGAAATGTTATATATAAAAAAGATGACTATTTAAGTAGGATTTATAAAATAATGGTAAGTTTGGTTTGTTATTTGTGATAAATTTTGAGTCATTATTGTCCCTCCACTCTCTTAAAAGATTTTTGTCCAAATTTTAAAGTAATGGATTTTATAACTTAAATAGTCATCTTTCTAAGTATAAGTAATGATGTAAATAATTATTTTCAAATATTTACAAGGATGGCTATAGTGTATATTGAAATGGTATTTATAAACGGAATTTACCTTACATAAAGTAATGGATTTTTAAAGTGATGAAATTTTAAGATTGTTAATTTTGACATATATAAGATTTATATTAGTTTTCTTCAAGTATAAAATTTGGAGATATTATATAAAAAGAATGTATATAAATTTCTCCATTTAAATTTATATTATAGAAGAAATGAATTGAAAAGTTATGATATGAGATGTTTGAAAAATTTTGAATATCTATTTTGAAAGGAAGGTTTATAAGTATTTTACTTGGTGTTAAAACTGAACTACCAAGTACTTAAGAATTTTTGACACACGCATGATCAAATATGAATTAAATTCTGTAAGAACAAGGATAGATGGAACATCCCTAAAGGGCCTGTTAATATTATTGGATCTCACTCTAGTCACTTGAAAATAATTCTGGTGATGATTGCAACATCATCAGCATTCATTTTTGGGTCTCGAAAGTGAGAAATCAATAATAAACCGGTTAAGACATCAAGCATATATAAAAGCATTTTAAAAAGGTATTTGGAAAAAGTTTGGACTATTTTAAATTTATAGTAAACTTAAATATGTAATTTTAAATGTTATAAGTTGATTATTATACTAAAAATATATCAAATGCTAAATTCTTTGCTTCATTCCTTTTCAAGGACGAAAAGTTTTGAGTGAGGGAGATTGTAACGACCCGTATTTTTAACCATTTATTAAATTAAATAAGATTTCTGAATAAAATTGTTAGAAATTAAAATTTTAAGATTGTATTGATACAAATTAAATTATAATATAAGTTATGGGCTTAATTTAAATTTCTATTAATGACATACGTTTGCAATAAGGTAAGAATGATAACATATGTTAGTGTGTATTTTAATGACATTGGTTTTGAATGAAATAAATGACTATTTGAATGTAAATTTCCAATTGATTGGAATAATAAATGTTAATAAAGAATAATAAATATTTCTTTATAAAAGAAGAAATCATATATTTATTTATTTAAAATGTTTGGTAGCTGAAAAATTGGTTATGGAATAAGAAATTAATTATTTTTGGTTTGCATACAATAATTCCATAAATACGTTAAATGGCTATAAATTAGGATTACAATTGTTTATGTATTTATTTATTTGTTTCCATCAATTAGGGTCTGTTTGGAAGTGTAATATTTAAATTAATTGGAAATTTGTTTATTGAAATCTTTAAATTGAAGAAGGAAAGAGAAATGAATTGCATTTAATGAATTAAAGGTAAGAATGTATTCATTTGGAATGTACATTATTTTGGGAATATAAGAATGAATTTAATATTGTATAAGTTGATTATTTTGAAATATAAGAATGTTTCCATTTATGAATTGAAATTAATGAATAAGCATTTAATGAAAATAAAAGAAAGTTTCGAGACTAATAAAAAAGAAACATATGTTTTAATTGAAAAATAAGTTTGATTTAATGAAAAGAACATTTTTATCAAATAAAATGAATGTTTCATTTGTGAATATAAGTTTGATTTCACTAAAATAAAGAAATTGAATTTCGTTGTACATTTCGAGTTGGAATATTTGATTTATTTAAATATTCAAATTGATTTGAATTTAATTTATAATAAAATAAAATGGTAAGAAAACAATTTGAAGGTTTGGTTAAAATTTTTACTTGGAATAGTTAGCATGTTTACATAGGAAATTCATTTCGTTCAAATTTGAAACTGGAGTCTCGGTTCATCTTTATTATGTGTAGTGGTGGTCCCCATTACGTTAGTTGTAGTGTTTAATTTGATTTACTATGTACTAAATATATATAAATGTGTGTGTGTGTGTGTGTGTGTAAATTTGAGTGTATTGGGTTAATAAGATAAGGTTAAAATGAACTTTTTTTAAAAAAATTGAGTGTATTAGAGTTTTGCTTTCCATGTATAGTCTACCTTCTCAAATTTAAATCGTCTCTTCCATTTATTTTATTTTATTATTATTTCTTTCTTTTATTAAATACATGCCTCTTTTGGTTTTCCAGTAAGTTTCATTTATTTACATGTGAGTCTTGCCTTGAAATGTTTCCTACATGTTAATGAAATTAATTGAGGTAGCACACGTTTTGAAATTCATACCAAAAGATTTGCTTGCCATGTATACATGTCTTCTCAAATTCCAACGCGTGTCTTTCATCCTTTGTTAATTACCTACATATTAGTCTCTTTTCATTTTGCAAATTTGAATCTTCTTGTGTCCTTCCATTTCATATTCCAATTCCCAAACTTGTTTTACTTTTATTCATTTCCTATTTCGTAAATCTCTTTCTCTAACTTTCCATTTCCAAAACGTGCTGCCATTATTTTTTTGTCAGAAGCTTCATTGAAAAAAACCAAATGGGAGCATCTTCTTTTCATGAAGCCAATCTTTTCTATTTGTATGCAAATCCATTTCCTAAAGCCTCCTTCCTCCATATATGAGCCATCATGTGATTTTTTCGTTGATTCTTTAGGCTTTAGAAACATGGGCATGCTTCAAAATTCTTAACGTGAGTAACTAATTTGCTTTATTTTATTATTAAAATGTGTATACATTTTTTTATATTTCATTTTAATAATATTCCTATAACTTGAATATCTTCTACATATGAACTCCGATTCACGCGCGATTTCTTTCGTTGGTTTCATTTTTGAATTCCGGACAACATGAAACTAGTTTGGCTAAGTTCTTAGACTGTTGGATAAATGGGCTTTTGTTGAATTTTAATGTGCTTAAATCAAAGGTGAGTGATTAAACCCCCTCACACAATACTAAAATTTCTTCTCCAAGTTATATTAAAATTCATGATGCGACATATTTTATTTATTACTGTTTGGTATTAAATTGACATTTAATTGAATATGTGTTTGATATCGAATTGAATTGACATTTAAATTAATATTGAATTAAATAGCTAATTAAACACCCGGACATTTGATAACTACCAACTATTGTTATATATTGGTTAATTTGGATGTTGATTGCTTATGTTTGCATATTGATTGATATGATGGATGATGTTGTGTTTATATTGCCGATGATCATTTATTTTGATATATCCATGTTATCACCCTGTATATTATTGACATTATATAAATTGTCATTTGAATTGTTTCAAAATTGAACTATGAAATATGTTGAAATGATATACACCTATGACATTTAAATATGGGTTGAAATGATATATATATCCATCCATGTAACTAAAATTGAAATAACTAATCACTTGGCCATAGGGTGGAAAATTATAAACGGATACCAGATTTGGTTAAATTAAATGGTTTTAAAATCTTAAATTTGGATTTGCTTAAATGATATTGTTTTAAAGAAAATAGAAATTGGATTTATATGAATTGAATTATTTTCTAATTCAAGCTTTGAAAAGTTGAAATTAAAACTACTTAATTGAATAAAGGATTTAATAACTTGAAATCTTAAAGTTGAAGTTGAGATATGATTTAATTTATTGGAAGTGAATTATTTTAAAGGTTTAAATTTTAATTTAAACTTAGAATTTATTTTAATTAAAGTGGTTTAAATTAGTATTTTGAATTTTGGATGTGAAATGGATTTAAATTAAATTGTTTTAAATGAGAATTTGAATTGAAACTTTCAGCCATTTGAATAGAATCGTTTAAATTGAATTTAAGTAAAGTTTGAAATCACTTTGAATTGAAGTTGATTTAAATTTAATTTTTAATTTGAAGTTGAATTGAATTGGAAGTCGAAAAATTGAATTCGTTTTGATTTGTAATTTGAACCTTTGTTCAAATTGTTGAGAAAATAAAGAAACATTTTTAATTCAAAATCCTTTTAAATGTAAACTATTTTAATATTCAAACTATTTTAATATATAAACTATTTTAATATTCAAACTATTTTAATATGTAAATTATTTTTAATATTCAAACTATTTTAATATATAAACCGTTTTAAATATTCAAACTGTTTTCAATCTTCAAACCTATTTTAATATTCAAAACTATTTTAACTTCAAAACTGTTAAATTTTGAAACTGATTAAATCTCGAAATCGATTCAAAGTCGAACTGATTTAAATTAAACTTATTTGATATGAAATATGATTTATACTGTTAAAGTGAATTCGATATTTTGATAGGAAGTATAACCCGTTTCTTGAAATTTAAAAGAACCAACCGGTGTGAAAAATGACGTTTGGTAGTTAAAGAGACCGGAGTCGAATATTGGCATACTCTTAGCCAATATCGGAACCACTTTAATAACCGTGTACGCGGTGGATGTTATCCAGAATGTAGAGGTTGAATTGGCTACGTTTACAAGAATGAAGAAAGGGACCAAGAGGTTAGCTATCTTTTGGGGCCATCACCCCTTCGTATTACTATATTGATTTTGACTTGATCGGTGCACCTTGATTTCATTTTGGGGGTGATGGACTCGGTCGGCAGTCGTTGCAGCGATGTATTACGACCAGCCAAAAAGAGTAAACTAGTAGAATCCTAACTTGGGCATTGCCTCACATGCCTTATCATATGATTATCCTTATACGAACCCACTACGATTTTGTTTTAGTACGGTAGCTATAGAGGACTCATTGGCTACCGACGTTACTAGTTGCGTTATAGGACCTGCATAGACTACCTGCTTAACAATGTGTTAAGAGGGATCAATGTAAAGCCTTAACGCTATTTTAATACTTTACTTTACTGATGGACATTACATATATATCGTATCTTACTATATATAAATTGTTTAACGGATCCTTATGAAATGGGAAACCCCGTAACATCTCTTAAGTTATTTGCACCCATATTTTTCATGATATTGAATTAACTTACATAAGAATTTTTAGTTTTGACTCGAATGTTTTGTCTTTTCATTACGCTCTAGTCAGCCTGAGTATTTCAGTGTTTGAAGACATTATTCCTTGAAGATGAAGATGGAGTTTGGTAGACCGTATTTACTATTATTATTCTACTATTATTTTGGTATGTTTGTTGATTGTACTCTGGTTATGTTGAAAAATTGAAATCAAATGTATATTGTAAAATAGCTTCATGAAATGTTTATGTCATTATTATATTTTGTCATTCCGTTGTGAGATTCTAATTATTGTTTTTCTCCTTCTTATTTTCTTTATTAACCCCATTGATTATCTTTCTTTTGGACAGTTTGAGTTGGACATATGTGGTTTATTGTCGACTTAAATTGTCCAAAATGGCGGGTCGTCACAAGCTTAATTTGGAAAAGTGATTATATAAACATACCTTACTAAACTTCTCCTTTAAAAATAAGAAATTTTCACAAAAGTGTATTAAAAGAAAATGTGATATTATAATTCATTATTATTTTTATTTTAAAGTGTGGTAGAAATAGTTATAAAAAAATATTAAGCATCGACTATTTCTTATTTGTAAAAGCGGTCTAAAAGCTAGGTTTTACATACTTCTCAAATTTTCCTTTCAAAAGTTTCATTGGAAAAAACAAAATACACATCCAGGATAAGTGCAACAATATGCCCTAAAAAATAGGCTTTAAAGTAGTTATTGAAAATTGCTTTTTTCATATTCTTTTAATTCTACTTTTAAAATAAATTTCATAAAGTTTATCTAACCATTTCATAGAAAACCGTAACCCGACTTATTTTTCCTTTAAAAATATTAGACATCTGCCATTTCTAACCTTCTAGAAAATATTTTCACTGATTTATTACATAAACTGTAATAGATAAAATTAATTTGAATTACACAAGCATAATTACACATAATAATGCTTATAGGTCTTCCGTCCTCTTCTTCAAAGATAGTAAATCAAGTATATTTTCCAATACATTGTCTAATCTAATACAAAAACATTCCAACCATGCATTTATGTCAAATGGAGTCTCTGCAACTACTACAAATATAAGAATAGGATTTCCACTTTAGCTGGGTAGATTTACTCTAAGTTTGTGAGGTCCTTTCATGTTCCCTTTATGTCTTAATACATCATACTTTAATTATATGGGTGCCATGTAAAAATCTTCTTCCCTCTGCCCTTGATCCTTTAACTCACAACTGTTTTGCTTGTATAAGGGAACAACTACCTTATAAGTCAAAATGTATAGGGTGTTGTTTATCAATAATTATACATATTATAAAATTAAAAATATTCTCCCTCGGTTGGATTAAGCTTAGCTTGTCATCTTGCTTGCAGATACCGACGAAACCATATAGAGATGTTCACGTCCAGAATCTTTGATGCCTCCTCCGAGCCATTCCTAGTAAAATTGCTCATTCTCACTATCTATGATTAGGAATTATTAGCAACTTTCCCACATATAGTATTGAATAAGAATAGAGCGAATATGTTTTTTATGTTATATATTTATACAGGTAAAACCTTTGAAATTTTTTTCATATATATGCATATATATATTTAAAACCATTCCGAAAAACTTTTTTGAAAAACTTTTTCAAAATATACAAGTGTGTTCCCTCAAACGTAACTAATCCCTAAGGAACCCTAAACCAAAGCTTTGATACCACGTGCAACAACTCACACCTCCGGACACACCATAACCAAAGTCTAAGGTGACTTTCTGTCTTGTGTCTTGCCAAAAAGTACGAGCTATTTGTTTTTAAAACATTACAAAGACAAAGATAATATCTAACACATTCTACACTTTTAGATTTCGCAGAGGAAGGAGTTAAAATATAAGTACTGAAAATAAATATTTCAGAAAAACGGTCTCCAAAAATACTTAGTTCATATACAATGTTTCCAAAGTACAATATAAAGTCTGAAAGACATTTGATACAATAATTAGCTACATGAGGAACAAAGAAGAATAATGAAACTCTAGCGTTTAGCTCTTTTCTCCACGTATCATACCGAATCAACCGCTACGCTGTCTTCTTATGGTGAAGGAAAATGAAAGGAGTGTGTCAGACAAAAGTCTGGTGCTGTGCAGTTAAATCCCCACAAAAGCCCTACAAAATCCCCGCTACTGCGCATAGCGCTCTTTAACCGCTATGCTATTTCAATTTAGCGCTATTGAACAGTAGATTAACTTTAAGCCCCACTATTTTCTGTTACACCCGTTGAATTAAGGCTTTTTAACGGCCGCTTTAGCAACATTAATACACAAAGGTAGATTTGACTAGTTATCTTTAAAAAAACCAACAAAGTTATGGTAAAGACCTACTTTAAGGCATAAGTGCATGATATAAGTCAGAAATCTACTGTAGTCACTCAATCTAGTATGCATAAATCAAGACATTCTTCGGTTTTTTATATAAGATTAAATAATATTTCTTTTTTCTACACAAATGATGTGAGAATGAGAATTAATTAACTTCAAAATATTTAGTTTTATATCTAGTGAAACTTTTTGCACCTCCGTCATTTTCCGCTATATCCCCGCTTTATCCTCGCTATAACCTTTTGCACCTCCACCGCTAAGTCCTTGCACAGGTCTGGTGAATGAGTTATATCACTAAATAAATGGTGATCGCAGGCAATTTACTTCATTTATAATCTATGTGACCTAGGGTGTCCAACTCGTGTTTGTGAACTAATTACTAATGTTTATTTCGTTAACTTAAGGAATTATAGTTCTAAATAAACCTACACCAATATCTTGTGAAGGTTTTGTACTTAGGATCGAACAACTAATTGACCCTTAAAACTACTATGAATCGGCTAATAGCTACAGAACATATTCCAACATAAGGTCACCTACAATATCAACCTTAGGACTATATTCCCAAAATACGACTATACGTATCATATTTATGCATTGAAGGGGAGCCTGCAATGCCGACTCACACCAAAAACATCTCAAGGTCACTTCATCCATGTCCACCTCTCAATGGTAACACAGCGCCTCTTATCGCATCTTGTCGAAATCCATCAACAACAAAGTTTCACATCCACGCGTCGTGCATACTAAGAAACTCCCGTTAATGTCAGGCCATACACTCCTCCAGGCATCATTGTCAGCGTGCGTGTACACCGTAGAGTGCAATTTGCAGTAGAATCGCCCTAGTTGAATATCGACCACGCCGAATAGGTAGTGTGTAACGACCCATATATTTTAGTGGTTTTATTTATTTAATTAATTAAATTTTGTGAAATTTTAAATAATAAAATTTTGAATTTAAAATTCGATATTTGGAATACGTCTATTTAAACATAGCAAATGGTAAATTTTCATCAAATAATATTGAAGTTTATTTTATTGTGCAATTTTATTTAAATTTAAATCAGTTAATATTTGATGATATAAAATGTTTTCCAAACTTGATTATTTTTATACAGTAAATTTGTAATCATCTTCTGAGTGAGACGTCATATTTTGTTTCTTCAAATTTTGACTGTTATTGCTTCGTTTATCTTATTTCTGGCAAATTGACAGCATTTTCGGTACCGATTATCGACTTTTGATCGGATGATCTACCACTGATATTTGTATATCGTTTTGATCGTCTCGTCGTGCTGATCTCTGAGGTATGTTCAGTTCTGTGTTTTGAGGTCTGGTACACAACGGAAATCGTGAAACGGTCAATCGTATCGGTTCCAAAATTATAAATTTTAAAACTTCCGGTGACCATTCATTTCTCAACTTTGAAAACCAAAAGCCATTTACATTTCATATTTCAGAAATGATTAGTATTCCTATAGTTACGTCATTTATTTCGTTCGTGACCTTTGCATTCTTTTATCTCCTTCTCTATATAAAAAAGAAGAAGTGCAAAGGAACAGACGTGTTCTTCTTCCCCTACCTGCTCTGAACCCAAGCACGCATGAAGCCCCATCAAACCTTTCCACTCTCGACCTCCTCTCGCCCTTCCTCTCCACTCCTCCGCTTCCACCTTCCGGCCATAGCCGCTGCCACATCACCGACCCACCACCTTGAAGCCGCAACCCACAACAAGCTCGGCAGCCGAACCACCACTGTTCCTCTTCCACGTTTCTATCGGCCATCACACTCCCGTGGATCCGCATGGACCCAGAACCCGGCCTCCAGTTCGCTGCCTCTACCTCTCCTGTTAGCAACTTTCTCTCCTCACCTTCACTCCTTTATATTAAGGTATTATATATATAAGTTTTGTACATGTTCTGTTTTGTATAATGGGTTATATAAGTTTTTTTCCGTGTATATATATATATGCTATTTTATATTATATAAGTACTGTATTTTATACAAAGGAGTGTATTGTTTATATATATACGGTTTTTTTTCACTTGCATAATCCTTTCGTTTCTGATTTGGGTATAATAGTTTACTGTTAGTTATATAAATATTTACTCATATAGGTTTATATATATTATTGATTTTTTTTAATGTGTGTGTGTGATAGATAAAGAAATTGTATATATATTAGATCTGAGCTATTTTATATAAATGATGTGCACGTAAATGTGTATATTTTTACCACCATATTTAATCTATTTAAATTAAATAAATGATCATATCGGGCATTTTAACTTGTTTAAACCAAAACTCATATTATTTTCAAATTGTCACATATTCATCTTCATTCAAGGGCAAAACGGTCATTTTTATGCATACATTAATTTGAGAAAATTTAATTGGAAATTTCTATATTATTTTATAGGAATTTGGCTTCATATACAAGTGGTTTCATGAAGATGTATGCATGCACAAGAGTGAAGATAAAGAAATGAAGATGGAAATAATTCAAAGGAATGATAATGAAGGACCCCTACCCACATACCTTCATGTACAAATTAGAGGCTGATGCACATGCTAATAGAGTTTAAAAAGCTTCATGCACATCAAAATGAGAATTATTTGAAACTAATGATTACTTGGCCTCCACACTTCCTAAGAGGGTATTTTGGGCATTCCCCAAAAATATGAATTAGGGTTTAACACATGTATAAAATCCCCTTATGTTTCATGTAACCCTCTTCTCCCTTAGTTCCTCTTAGTTTTAGTTTAGGCTCAAAATAAAAAGAAAAGCTCTCTTTCTTTTCATGGCTACTTAGCCATTTCTTCTTTTATGTAATTTTTTTTATGCAATGTAATTATTGTTTCCTTTTAATTACATGTTCATTTTCTTTCATGCTAGTAGTGTAGATTTTCTTTTATGCAATTAGAATAGTTTTCTTTCATTTAGCTTTCATTTTGCATTCCTTTTGCTTTCATGTTGCAAGCTACATTTGTTAATCAAATGACAAATATGAGAGGCTAAACCCTTCAATTTAGGGGTAATGAAGCTCTCTAATTATGTAGCTTCAACTATTTGTTAATTCATGCTCTCTTTTTGTGCTTAATGATGATGATAGAAATGGTTTACTAGTTGTTTTTGCTTTGAATTTGATAGCCTATATTGTTGACATCAAATAGGCTATGCTTAAACAATCACTAACACTAATTGCCTCTTCATAAAAATATGATTATGGCAAAAGAAAGTGATTTGAAATTAAAATTTGATGGTCTATATTTCTAATCAATAGTTAATAGGCCATACTTAAAATAGATTTCATTGTCAAATTTCACGAAAGTTAGTAAGTGGTTTAAGGGGTGTGCTATAGTTTGATGGCTTATGTTGGCTAATCAATAGCACAAATATGCCATACTTATGATAAACACATCAATTAAAGCACTAATGACCAAAAAAAGAGAGAATATGATTTCATATGTGTTGAACTACATGATCTAGAGAGTGGATTTATTCTCTAAATTGTCATTTAACTCTTATATTTGCATCTCTTTTCTTTTAGTTAGTTAGCTAATTTTCTAATTCTCTAGCTTAACTTTTACTCGACTTTGGTTTAATTTGATTGAATAGAATTTTAAAATCATTAATTCCCTACGGATTGACCCGTATTCACCACGTACTACAAGTGTACGCCATGCGCTTGCGATATTTTTATTTCAAAATTCGTTCGGCTATTTTCTAACTCGATAGACATTTAATCGTCCAAACAAGTTTTTGGTGCAAAAATAAACAAAAACTCAAAAATATTCTTGTATATATGTATATATTTTCTTAATAAACACCTAGAGTCATGTGTTCACACTCGTGTGTTAACTTGCCATGCTCTGTACCCTTCTCACGTAAGCCCGTAAGGCAGTGCACGATCGGTATATCTGGCCTCAGTTTATCCGAGTTAGGTATGTATATAAAATTATTTTACTAATAACGCCTACAATCAATAAGTGTTCACACACTCGCCACGCTCTGTATTACCCTCACATCAGTCCGCAAGGCAGTGCATGGGTAATATATCTGGCCTCAGTTTATCTGAGTTAGGCATATGTAAATATTGCTAATATCAACAAAATTTTTCAAAAGAAAAAAAATGAAGAGAGTAAGCAATTGAAATCCAAGCACTATTTTAAGTTATTCGATTTGACTTTTTATTGAAAAGAAATAAAATTACCACTTTGATAAACTTTGATAATCAACTAAGGATCCATTTTATAATTACACTTTGTTATCAACCGAAACAACGAGTTAAACTATATTCTATTTGATTATGGTAACTTAATTTTTGTTGGAAATTTTGATGAGTAAATGACTTAAATTTCAAGATAATAACCAAACCTATATTTAACTTATTTGTGTTAATTTAAAAGTAAATCCTTCATTGTAAATATTTTCAAAAACTCGCATTCATCTCTTTGTAATAAATCTTGCATTTTGTAAATATTTTCATCCTGCATTTGGATTTTGTGGGTAGTATCCGCTGAAAACCCACACGAGACAACACTCGTCCTACCGGGGACACCCAGAGGTTTAACGGCTTGTTGCATACGCTCAATGCAATCATGCTCCCTACGAAAATAGATTTATCTTAGTGTTTTTTCCTTTATTCGAGGACGAATAAAAAGATTAAGTGTGGGGGTATTTGATGTGCACGTAAATGTGTATATTTTTACCACCATATTTAATCTATTTAAATTAAATAAATGATCATATCGGGCATTTTAACTTGTTTAAACCAAAATTCATATTATTTTCAAATCGTCACATATTAATCTTCATTCAAGGGCAAAATGGTCATTTTTGTGCATATATTAATTTGAGAAAATTTAATTGGAAATTTCTATATTATTTTATAGGAATTTGGCTTCATATACAAGTGGTTTCATGAAGATGTATGCATGCACAAGAGTGAAGATAAAGAAATGAAGATGAAAATAATTAAAAGGCATGATAATGGAGGACCCCACCTACCCACATACCTTCATGTATAAATTAGATGCTAATGCACATGCTAAAAGAGTTTAAAAAGCTTCATGCACATCTAAATGAGGATTATTTGAAGCTAATGATTACTTGGCATCCACACTTCCTAAGAGGGTATTTTGGGCATTCCCCAAAAATATGAATTAGGGTTTAACACATGTATAAAATCCCCTTATATTTCATGTAACCCTCTTCTCCCTTAGTTCCTCTTAGTTTTAGTTTAGGCTCAAAATAAAAAGAAAAGCTTTCTTTCTTTTCATGGCTACTTAGCCATTTCTTCTCTTATGTAATTCTTTTTTTATGCAATGTAATTATTGTTTCCTTTTAATTACATGTTCATTTTCGTTCATACTAGTAGTGTAGATTTTCATTTATGCAATTAGAATTGTTTTCTTTCATTTAGCTTTCATTTTGTATTCTTTTTGCTTTCATGTTGCAAGCTACATTTGTTAATCAAATGACAAATATGAGAGGCTAAACCCTTCAATTTAGGGGTAATGAAGCTCTTTAATTATGTAGCTTCAACTATTTGTTAATTCATGCTCTCTTTTTGTGCTTAATGATGATGATAGAAATGGTTTACTAGTTGCTTTTGTTTTGAATTTGATAGCCTATATTGTTGACATCAAATATGCTATGCTTAAACAATCACTAACACTAATTGCCTCTTCATCAAAATATGATTATGGCAAAAGAAATTGATTTGAAATTAAAATTTGATGGTCTATATTTCTAATTAATAGTTAATAGGCCATACTTAAAATAGATTTCATTTTCATTTTCATTGTCAAATTTCATGAAAGTTAGTAAGTGGTTTAAGGGGTGTGTTATAGTTTGATGGCTTATTTTGGCTAATCAATAGCACAAATATGCTATACATATGATAAACACATCAATTAAAGCACTAATGACCAAAAAAAGAGAGAATATGATTTCATATGTGTTCAACTACATGATCTAGAGAGTGGATTTATTCTCTAAATTGTCATTTAACTCTTATATTTGCATCTTTTTTCTTTTAGTTAGTTAGCTAATTTTCTAATTCTCTAGTTTAACTTTCACTCGACTTTGGTTTAATTTTATTGAATAGATTTTTAAAATCATCAATTCCCTACGGATCGATCCGTATTCACCACATACTACAAGTGTACGCCGTGCGCTTGCGGTATTTTTATTTCAAAATTCGTTTGGCTATTTTCTAACTCGATAGACATTTAGCCGTCCGAACAAGTTTTTGGCGTAAAAAACAAAAAAAAATCTTGTATATATGTATATAATTTTTTAATAAACACCTAGAGTCATGTGTTCACACTCGTGTGTTCACTCGCCATGCTCTGTACCCTTCTCACGTAAGCCCGAAAGGCAGTGCACGATCGGTATATCTGGCCTCAGTTTATTTGAGTTAGGTGTGTATATAAAATTATTTTACTAATAACGCCTACAGTCAATAAGTGTTCACACTTGTATGTTCACTCGCCACGCTCTGTATTCCCCTCACATCAGTCCGCAAGGCAGTGCATGGGTAATATATCTGGCCTTAGTTTACCTAAGTTAGGCATATGTAAATATTGCTAATATCAACAAAAATTTTCAAAAGAAAAAATAGAGAGAGTAAGCAATTGAAATCCAAGCACAATTTTAACTTATTCGATTTGACTTGTTATTGAAAAGAAATAAAATTACCACTTTGATAAACTTTGATAATCAACTAAGGATCCATTTTATAATTACACTTTGTTATCAACCGAAACAACGAGTTAAACTATATTCTATTTGATTATAATAACTTAATTTTTGTTGGAAATTTTGACGAGTAAATGACTTAAATTTCAAGATAATAACCAAACCTATATTTTACTTATTTGTGTTAATTTAAAAGTAAATCCTTCATTGTAAATATTTTCAAAAACTCGCATTCATCTCTTTGTAAATAAATCTTGCATTTTGTAAATATTTTCATCCTGCATTTGGATTTTGTGGGTAGTATCCACTGAAAACCCTCATGAGACAACACTCGTCCTACTGGGGACACCCAAAGGTTTAACGGCTTGTTGCATATGCTCAATGCAATCGTGCTCCCTACGAAAACGGATCTATCTTAGTTTTTTTTCCTTTATTCGAGGACGAATAAAAAGATAAGTGTGGGGGTATTTGATGTGCACGTAAATGTGTTTATTTTTAGCACCATATTTAATCTATTTATATTAAATAAATGATCATATCGGACATTTTAACTTGTTTAAACCAAAATTCATATTATTTTCAAATCGTCACATATTAATCTTCATTCAAGGGCAAAATGGTCATTTTTTGCATATATTAATTTGAGAAAATTTAACTGAAAATTTCTATATTATTTTATAGGAATTTGGCTTCATATACAAGTGGTTTCATGAAGATGTATGCATGCACAAGGGTGAAGATAAAGAAATGAAGATGGAAATAATTCAAAGGCATGATAATGGAGGACCCCACCTACCCACATACCTTCATGTACAAATTAGAGGCTAATGCACATGCTAATAGAGTTTAAAAAGCTTCATGCACATCTAAATGAGGATTATTTGAAGCTAAGGATTACTTGGCCTCCACACTTCCTAAGAGGGTATTTTGGTCATTTCCCAAAAATATGAATTAGGGTTTAACACATGTATAAAGTCCCCTTATGTTTCATGTAACCCTCTTCTCCCTTAGTTCCTCTTAGTTTTAGTTTAGGCTCAAAATAAAAAGAAAAGCTCTCTTTCTTTTCATGGCTACTTAGCCATTTCTTCTCTTATGTAATTCTTTTTTTATGCAATGTAATTATTGTTTCCTTTTAATTACATGTTCATTTTCTTTCATGCTAGTAGTGTAGATTTTCTTTTATGCAATTAGAATAGTTTTCTTTCATTTAGCTTTCATTTTGCATTCCTTTTGCTTTCATGTTGCAAGCTACATTTATTAATCAAATGACAGATATGAGAGGCTAAACCCTTCAATTTAGGGGTAATGAAGCTCTCTAATTATGTAGCTTCAACTATTTGTTAATTCATGCTCTTTTTTTGCGCTTAATGATGATGATAGAAATGGTTTACTAGTTGTTTTTGCTTTGAATTTGATAGCCTATATTGTTGACATCAAATAGGCTATGCTTAACAATCACTAACACTAATTGCCTCTTCATCAAAATATGATTATGGCAAAAGAAAGTGGTTTGAAATTAAAATTTGATGGTCTATATTTTTAATCAATAGCTAATATGCCATACTTAAAATAGATTTCATTTTCATTGTCAAATTTCATGAAAGTTAGTAAGTGGTTTAAGGGGTGTGTTATAGTTTGATGGCTTATGTTGGCTAATCAATAGCACAAATATGCCATACTTATGATAAACACATCAATTAAAGCACTAATGACCAAAAAAAGAGAGAATATGATTTCATATGTGTTGAACTACATGATCTAGAGAGTGGATTTATTCTCTAAATTGTCATTTAACTCTTATATTTGCATCTCTTTTCTTTTAATTAGTTAGCTAATTTTCTAATTCTCTAGCTTAACTTTCACTCGACTTTGGTTTAATTTGATTGAATAGATTTTTAAAATCATCAATTCCCTGCGGATCGACCCGTATTAGCCACGTACTACAAGTGTATGCCGTGCGCTTGCGGTATTTTTATTTCAAAATCCGTTCGGCTATTTTCTAACTCTATTGACATTTAGCCATCCGAACAAGTTTTTGGCGCAAAAAAGACAAAAACAAAAAAAAATCTTTTATATATGTATATATTTTCTTAATAAACACCTAGAGTCATGTGTTCACACTCGTGTGTTCACTCGCCATGCTCTGTACCCTTCTCACGTAAGCCTAGTGGCTGCTATTCGTTACCAGTGGCCCGGAAGTGTAATTGGTATATCTACCCTGGCATTGCCTAGTTGTGCCGTGTCACCTACCCTAGCGTGCTCTACGAGTTTGTTTTGTACCATACCTATTGAGTGCCCTCTGACGACGCCCGTTACGTGGAGATTACAGTACTGTATAGACTATGGGAATATATAAAATGTGTTAAGGTGGAAAATTTAAAGCCTTAACGCTATTTTAATAGTTTACTTTACTATAGACATTATTATAATAGCGTATATTACTGCATAGTAGATAGTTTAACGGATCCTTAGAGGATGGCTATCCCAAACATCCTTTAAGTTACTTGTATTTTAGTTAATATTTCACTTGAGTTGGATTTATTGATATAAGAATGTTAATCCTGATTCGAGTGTTTTGTCTTTTGCTTTACGCTCGGGTCAGACTAAGTGGATCAGTATTCGAGACTCACATTTGGAGTTGGAGCTTCGCTTGAAGATCTATAACAACCCGCATATTTTACGATAATATATTTAAATGTTTTATTTAAATATAGCATCGTTAGTCGGATTTAAGTCCAAAATGTCACTTTTTGCAAAAAGTCGAATTGGGACTTGAGACCACTTCCATTAAGTCCAAAATGGCGTTTGCGACCATTTTGAGTATAAACATCGATATATTTAGAGTTGAGTGAAATTTTGATATTTTCATTTAGGACTTTTGGTTTGGGTTTGAGCCCAATAACCTAACACCCAACCCATCTAATACCATAACTCCCACTCCAGTCCTCTTCATTCCTTCATAACATTTTATAACACTCTAGCCAAAGTAAAAAAATGGAGGAAGAGAAAGGAAATTAGAATTCCAAGCCCTAGATTGATTAGGAAATACAAATTCTAGCTCCAACATCAAAGAGAAGCTTAGGTAAGCATCCTCTTCTTCTTCTCCATCTCAATCTCTCTCCAATTTCAGAAATTTCCTATAACCTAACTTAGGAAATATTGCTTATGATCTTAGATTGGAGCTTCTAGAGTTGAAATTGAAGAGTAGTTGATCTTTTCTTTGCTTTAGAGCTTCTCGTTTGTGTTTTTGGGTTAAAAGGTGAGTTTTTGAACTCACGTCTATGTCTATATCTTTGATAGTTGTTTGGTAGTAATTCCTAACATCTATTCCTTGTCCAATTGCTTTTGAATTGAATTGGTTTGATGAATATTCCAAATTTTGGTGTTTTGAAGTCAAATCTTTAAAAATCTTATCTTTGATGTTTGAACACGTTGTTGGGGTGTATCGAAGAGCCTATAAGGTTGGGTTGTCGCTTGGCATAAATCCCTAGTCTTCGATGCTCGTCCGATCGCTCTCGGTTAGGATTTTTGCCCCTTTTGGGGGCTAGACTGATAATACTACAACTGGCAGTTCAGTCGACTGAACCAGAGGGTCAGTCGGCTGAATCTGGAACCAGAAAATTCTCTGGCCCTGTATCAGTCGACTGACCTTCTGTTTCAGTCGACTGAAACTGGGAACCAAATGTTCCTGGCCTTGTATCAATCGACTGAACCAGAAGGTCAGTCGACTGAACCAGGAACCCGAGAGTTTCTGGCCTTGTATCACTCAACTGACATTCTGGTTCAGTCGACTGAATCTGTGAAATTTTCTTTTTGCCTATTTTAGGCAGTTTCGTGCGGGTTTTCGATTTTTAATCGATTTTGATTATCCGAATTGTTGTTATCATTTATCGACTTTGATGACTTCTTTTTCGGGATTTTTGGGGATATCCATTTTGATGGATTCGGTATCGATTTTTGTGGTTTTAATTCACGTCGTCGAATGTGGAGTTTGGTGATTGATTATTTCTACAATCATTTCTGTGATTTGTCACTTTAAAATACAAAGGTTTCTATACTAGTAGTAAATATTCAAACTCTTTCACAAAGATGATTCCAACTCTATTTTTAATACAAATCTCGTTTATAAAAAACCGTTTTCTAATCTATTAGTATATACAAACCTTTAACTCATTCGTACGAGAAATCCAATTAAACGACTTAGCAAAACAAGTGGTATGAAACGCTTGCATTTACTTTGTTGGTTAATTCATAGACTTGTTCGGTTGAAATCTTGTGACAATTTTCGAGTGGAAGTCTACAATTTGTTCGTAAATATTTAAGTTAAGCCAGTGGTTATGGGACATGAAGATAAACTCTATATATTTACTAGCTTAGTGTGATTCATGCTTTTTATTGATCGACGATGATCATTTTGTGATTTAGACTAGCGATGTGCGACGTCTCTTTGTTTGTGTGGGGGTTAAACTCCGTTTGTGGAGTTTCAACTCAAAATTGGTGGGGTAGCGACCCATGGTCTTCGGGCCGTTTGTGGAGCTTCGGCTCAAAATTGATGGTTAGCGACCATGGAATAGCGTTCCGTTTGTGATACACATGTTGGTGAGTTTTCATGCTCGCGTTTGTGATAGTCCTTCCCCCCTTTGTGATTTCTGGATTTATAATTGATGATTTCTAGAATTTGTGTTTCACCAATTTTCGTGGATTGCATTGATAAGCTCTATCAATAATTGTGTTTGGTGAATAATTTAAAGAATATGACATTCTTTTGGTGTTTGAGAATATTTGAGATATTGTATGATTTTTGTTGTTATCTGATATATACTTGTCGAAGTATGGCATTATTGTTATCATATGGTTTTGTCATATCTCTTATCCTATCTCATTTTATCTGATATTTATAGTTAGACTGATCCGTTTATTATTTTCTTCTTAAATAATACTCGGGTCAGACCGAGGTATTTTAGGTGCTCCTGCTTGGCTTCTTATCAGGGTCTATCACCTGACTTTTGGCTAACTACTTTAGCATAATAGTTTTTGTTAGTATACATTAGAGATGGAGACTCCTTGTTGTATACTTATTCTTTTGTCTAGCACTTTTATCTATTCTTTTCTGATGTAGTGGATCTAGTTTGACCACTATTTTGATGTACACTTTTATGTGTTATATTCATATCTGTTTCCGCCTTAGTGATATGAATATCTGTGACTGATTTGTGTTATGCTTACTTCTATATTTGTTTCCAAAGTCCACATAGCCACTGTGTGGTTGCTTTGAGTTTGTATTTGATATGTCGGATTTCCTCTTGAAATGAAATGTAAGTTATATTATCTGACATATCGGTACTCGCACAAAGCAATTACATAGATGGTCGCTCCTCAACAGGCTTATTCTTCATGCTAGTCGACGGCATTACCCCGTAGTGTCCTTGGCTAACGTGAGTATAGAGGTGGGGTGTCACAGCTTGGTATCGGAGCCAAACTTCGGAACAATGTAGAATAATCTAGCAAGGATCATTGTCCTAAGACTTTCTTAGGAATTGTGCCATAGGATTTAATTCGAGTTTTCGTACCGTTCAATCCTATTTCTTTTTATGATGCCTTGTTTTATCAATCAAGTTTGTTTGATATTCATTCTATGAATAACCTTTTTCCTCTTTTTTCTTTCTTAAAGAAGAGAAATGGTTAGACCAGGCCGTCCCAGCGCCGTTTAATCCAGTGCTACTCCTCAGGACGGAGTATTTATGTCTGCTCAGCAACTTCTAGATCTTGTGAAAAATGCTCAAGCTATCAGACCCATTCCATAGCCTACTCATCCTAAATCTGGGTTTGCATGCTTGTGCAGTGATTACACCAGCTTGGGTGGAAATCCTTTCAAGGGTTCCGAAAGCATTATAGAAGTCCAAGTTTGGCTTAAAACATGCGATCACATCTTTTCCCGCATGAATCTTATTGATCAACATCGAGTCCAAGTGGCTTCTAGCATGCTCCATGAGAGAGCATTAGATTGGTATGAGCTTCTGATCTCCGAAATTATTGAAGCGGATCTTACTTGGGAGCAATTCTGGGAAAGATTCGAGTTAAAATTTGTGCTAGAAGCTGAAAAAGTATCTCTAGCTCGACGCTTCATTGACCTTGTTCAAGGTGAATCTTCTGTGACGGATTACGTCGCATCTTTCAAATCTCTATCTAAATATGGGGTCGAGTATATTAATACCCCATTGAAGAAAAATCAGAGATTTGTCTATGGGTTGAATAAGAACCTCAAAATGTCATTACTTCTGAAATTAGAAGTTTCTTTCGATCAGCTTGTTGATATCGTTCTTCGACTCGAAGAGGCCGATAAAGAAAGTGATGTTGAAGTCAAACGAAACATCAATAATAAGAGGCCTTTTAAATTCAAGCCTAATCCCAAAAAGAAAGGGAAGCAAGCAACTTCGGTAGCAAAAACTCCTACCTCTAGTCCTGGAGAATGTTACAATTGTGGTTCTAAGGACCATTATGCGAACAAGTGTCCGAAGTCTCTTACTTGCCGCTATTGCAAGAGTTCGGGTCATACTATACCTTTGTGTCCCAAACTTCAAAGCAAGAAGGAAGGCAAGCTAAATGTTGTATAGGCCCCTACTAACACTTCTCGTGGTCAAGGTATTTCTCGTTCTATCCTTGATGGAATTATTATATTTCGTGATCTTTCTATTCGAGTTCTTTTTGATACGGGTGCATCTCACCCTTTTATATCAAAAGAACTTGTTGATGCTTTGTCTTTGAATGTTATTGGCTTGATGACTTCATTGAGAATTGCGAATCCGGTTGGTGGATCCACAACACTCGGTTTACTTTGTAAAGATGTCGATATTATTTTATGTGATTACTATTTCCATGCCGATTTACATGTTATGCATTACCTTGGTTTCAGAATGATTTTGGGAATGGATTGGCTTAATCATTATGAAGCCCACATCCTATGTCCCAAGCGGACTATATATCTTCGACATCCTCAATCTGTTAAGCAGATTTCTCTTGTTCTGAAAGATTCAGATTCCAATTCAAAAGCATCCTTATATTCTCTAAATCCTCATGATGACGATAATGATGATGAGGAAGATGTTATTTCTCTCATTCACATTGTTCATGAATTTCCCGACATATTTGAGCCTGTTTTAAGTTACCACCTAAGCGAGCAATTGAGTTTAGAATTAATCTAATCCCTGGAGCTCTACCTATTACTCGTCCTCCTTATCATATGTCCAATAAGGAAAATGAGGAGATGCGTAAACAATTATCCAAAATGGAAGCAAAGCAGTTTGTTCGTTCTAGTTCCTCTCCATGGGGAGCTTCGGCTATTTTTGTGAAGAAATCTGATGGTACACTTAGGCTTTGCGTTGACTACCGCAAGCTTAATGATCTCACCATCAAGAATAAATATTCCTTACCTCGGATTGATGATCTATTCGATCAACTTAGTGGTGCTAAAGTCTTTTCACAGTTAGACTTAGAAACCGGTTTTCATCAGCTCCGTATTGCAGAGGATAGCGTTCCTTTGACATCGTTCCGTACTCGTTATGGATCTTATGAATGGCTTGTTATGCCATTTGGTTTGACGAATGCTCCAGCTTATTTCGTTGACCTTATGAATCGAGTTTTCAAAGACTTCCTCGATCGATTTGTTCTTCATCTTTATCGATGATATTCTTATTTATTCTAAAACCGAGGAAGAGCATGAAAATCATCTTCGGATTGTGTTGGAAACTCTTAGGAGCAACCAATTGAAAGAAAAGATTTCTAAATGCCATTTTTGGCAATCTCGTGTGAAATTTTTGGGCCATATTATTTCTGAATCTGGAATTTCCATGGATCCTTCGAAGATTGAAGCGATTCAAAATTGGAGGAGACTAGAGAGTGTGACGGAAATCTGTAGTTTTCTTGGATTGGCGGGCTATTACCGTAGTTTCATAAAAGACTTTTCTAAAATTTCCATGCCTCTTACTAGTTTGACAAAGAAGGGAGTTAAATACATTTGGTCAGATAAATGTGAAGCTGCTTTTCAAAAACTAAAAGAACTCCTTTCTGATGCTCCTATTCTTGTGATTCCCGATGGGAACCGGGACTTTATTGTTTATACCGATGCTAGTCGTGTTGGTTTGGGTGTCGTTCTCATGCAAAAGGAACGTGTTATCGCTTATGCTTCTAGGCAATTAAAGCCTGCCAAGACTAGATATGCCACTCATGATTTAGAGCTCGCAGCTATTGTTTTCGCTCTTAGAATTTGGCGTCATTATCTTTTAGGAGAGAAATTTGTTCTCTACACCGATCATAAATCTTTGAAGTATTTATTTTCTCAAAAGGAACTCAACTTGCGTCAACAACGTTGGCTCGAGTTCCTTGCATCTTATGATATTTATATTCTTTTTACTCCCAGAAAGGGAAATCGTGTTTTCGATGTCCTTAGTCGTAAGCAACAAGCGGTTGTTTCCATGATGATATCCGAATGGAATGATCTCGCGACTTTATCCACTTGTGAGATTCGAGATCGTGAATCCAATTCATGTTCATCTCTTGTTTTGTGTAGCCTTGAGGCTCATCCTTCTCTTTTAGACCGCATTCTTGAAGCTCAAAAGCATGATCCCGAATTGGTTCTTCTTAGCCAAAGTTGTAGGGATAAAATTGATATTGAAGGTTTGAAAGACTTTGATATTGATGCTCATGGTAGTATTCGAAATTTGGTAGACTTATTGTACCAAATATTATTGATCTTCGTAATGACATATTAGAAGATTCTCATCGTTCTAAATTTACCATTCATCCCGGTAGTAGTAAAATGTACGCGGATATGAAGCGACTTTATTATTGGGATGGAATGAAATCTGACATTGCTAACTTTATTAAGCGTTGCATGACTTGCCAACTCATAAAGGCCGAGCATCAAAGGCCCGATGGGTTATTGCAACCTTTGGACATTCCCGTTTGGAAGTGGGATCAAATTTCCATGGACTTTATTAACGGTCTTCCCCGTTCTCGTTCGGGTCATGATAGCCTTTGGGTGATAGTTGATAGACTTACAAAATCCGCCCATTTTCTTCCCGTTCGGTCCAATCGGACCGTACGTATTTTGGCTAAACTCTTTGTCAAGGAAATTGTTAGATTGCATGGAGTTCCTACTTCTATTGTTAGCGATCGTGATCCGTTGTTTACTAGTGGATTTTGGAAAGGTCTTCAAAAAGCTTTGGGAACGAAGCTTAATTTTAGCACCGCTTATCATCCTCAGTCCGATGGACAAACCGAGCGTATGAATCAAACTTTTGAAGATCTTCTTCGTGCATGTGTTCTTGATTTTGGTGGAAGTTGGGAAGATCATATTTCTCTTGTTGAGTTTTCCTATAATAATAGCTTCCAATCAAGTATTGGTATGGCACTTTTCGAGGCACTCTACGGAAGGCCATGCCGATCTCCTTCGTGTTAGCTTCCAGATTTTATTTGGGATGCCACAGAAAAGATTGACCTTATTTGTCATAGGATGAAAGAAGCTCAAAGTAGGCAAAAATCCTATGCCAATAATCGAAGAAGGAAATTAGAATTTTCTGTGGGAGATTTTATGTTTATTCGTGTTTCACCTATGAAGGGTGTTGTGCGTTTCAGTCGATCGGGAAAATTAGCACCTCGATATATTGGCCCATTTCCCATCACCGAACGCATTGGTTCCGTGGCTTATCACCTTTTATTACCGGCTCTTTTTTCTGCTATTCATGACGTATTCCAAGTCTCTCAATTACGGAAATGCCTTCAAGATTCCGATTCTATTCTTGAGCCCGGTGTTATTGAAGAAATTGAAGTTTCGCCTTATTTGACTTATGAGCAACATTCTATTCGTATCATTGCTACGGAGGTTAAATGCCTTTGAAATAAAGATGTTCCTCTTATGAAAGTTCAATGGTCCTCAAATCCTAAGGATTGCTCTTGGGAATCCAGAGAATTCATCGAGCGAACACATCCGGACTTACTCTCTCGTGCTCCTTAAGGTGAACTTCTCATTTCAAATTTTCTTCTTTTTGTGTTGCTATGCCTTTCTATGGTTGTTACTTTTTATTTCTTTTTCTTAAGTATTGCGAGGACGCAATTTCATTAAGGAGGATAGTCTGTAACAACCCGCATATTTTACGATAGTATATTTAAATGTTTTATTTAAATATAGCATCGTTAGTCGGATTTAAGTATGAAATTTCACTTTTTGCAAACAGTCGATTTGGGACTTGAGACCACTTCCATTGAGTCCAAAATGGCGTTTGCGACCTTGTTGAGTATAAACATCGATATATTTGGAGTTGAGTGAAATTTTGATATTTTCATTTAGGGCTTTGGGTTTGGGTTTCAGCCCAATAACCTAACACCCAACCCATCTAATACCCTAACTCCCACTCCACTCCTCTTCATTCCTTCATAAAATTTCATAACACTCCAGCTAAAATAAAAATGGGGGAAGAGAAAGGTAATTAGAATTCCAAGCCCTAGATTGATTAGGAAATACAAATTCTAACTCCAACATCAAAGAGAAGCTTAGGTAAGCATCCTCTTCTTCTTCTCCATCTCAATCTCTCTCCAATTTCAGAAATTTCCTATAACCTAACTTAGGAAATATTGCTTATGATCTTAGATTGGAGCTTCTAGAGTTGAAATTGAAAAGTTGTTGATCTTTTCTTTGCTTTAGAGCTTCTCGTTTGTGTTTTTGGGTTAAAAGGTGAGTTTTTGAACTCACATCTATGTCTATATCTTTGATAGTTGTTTGGTAGTAATTCCTAACATCTATTCCTTGTCCAATTGCTTTTGAATTGAATTGGTTTGATGAATATTCCAAATTTTGGTGTTTTGAAGTCAAATCTTTAAAAATCATATCTTTGATGTTTGAACATGTTGTTGGGGTGTATCAAAGAGCCTATAAGGCTGGGTTGTCGCTTGGCATAAATCCCTAGTCTCTGATGCTCGTCTGATCGCTCTCGATTAGAATTTTTGCCCCTTTTGAGGGCTAGACTGATAATACTGCAACTGGCAGTTCAGTCGACTGAACCAGTGGGTCAGTCGACTGAATCTGGGACCAGAAAATTCTCTGGCCATGTATCAGTCAACTAACCTTCTGGTTCAGTCGACTGAAACTAGGAACTAAATGTTCCTGGCCTTGTATCAGTCGACGGAACTAGAAGGTCAGTGACTGAACCAGGAACCCGAGAATTTCTGGCCTTGTATCAGTCGACTGACATTCTGGTTCAGTCGACTGACATTCTGGTTCAGTCGACTGAATCTGTGAAATTTGCTTTTTGCCTATTTTAGGCAGTGTCGTGCGGGTTTCCGATTTTTAATCGATTTTTGATGATTCAAATTGTTGTTATCATTTATCGACTTTGATGACTTCTTTTTCAGGATTTTTGGGAATATCCATTTTGATGGATTCGGTATCGATTTTTGTGGTTTTAATTCACGTCGTCGAATGTGGATTTTGGTGATTGATTGTTTCTACAATCATTTCTGTGATTTTTCACTTTAAAATACAAAAGTTTATATACAAGTAGTAAATATTCAAACTCTTTCACAAAGATGATTCCAACTCTATTTTTAATACAAATCTCGTTTATAGAAAACCGTTTTCCAATCTATTAGTATATACAAACCTTTACCTCATTCGTACGAGAAATCCAATTAAACGACTTAGCAAAACAAGTGGTATGAAACACTTGCGTTTACTTTGTCGGTTAATTCTTAGACTTGTTCGATTGAAATCTTGTGACAATTTTCGAGTGGAAGTCTACAATTTGTTCGTAAATATTTAAGTTAAGCCAGTGGTTATGGGACATGAAGCTAAACTCTTGTATTTACTAGCTTAGTGTGATTCACACTTTTTATTGATCGATGATGATCATTTTGTGATTTAGACTAGCGATGTGCGACGTCTCTTTGTTTGTGTGGGGGTTAAACCCCGTTTGTGGAGTTTCAACTCAAAATTGGTGGGGTAGCGACCCATGGTCTTCGGGCCGTTTGTGGAGCTTCGGCTCAAAATTGATGGTTAGCGACCATGGAATAGCGTTCCGTTTGTGATACACATGTTGGTGAGTTTTCATGCTCGCGTTTGTGATAGTCCTTCCCCCCTTTGTGATTTCTGGATTTATAATTGATGATTTCTAGAATTTGTGTTTCACCAATTTTCGTGGATTGCATTGATAAGCTCTATCAATAATTGTGTTTGGTGAATAATTTAAAGAATATGACATTCTTTTGGTGTTTGAGAATATTTGAGATATTGTATGATTTTTGTTGTTATCTGATATATACTTGTCGAAGTATGGCATTATTGTTATCATACGTTTTTGTCATATCTCTTATCCTACCTCATTTTATCTGATATTTATAGCTAGACTGATCCGTTTATTATTTTCTTCTTAAATAATACTCGGGTCAGACCGAGGTATTTCAGGTGCTCCTGCTTGACTTCTTATTAGGGTCCGTCACCTGACTTTTGGCTAACTACTTTAGCATAGTAGTTTTTGTTAGTATACATTTGAGATGGAGACTCCTTGTTGTATACTTATTCTTTTGTCTAGCACTAGTATTTATTATTTTGTGATGTAGTGGATCTAGTTTGACCACTATTTTGATGTACACTTTTATGTGTTATATTCATATATGTTTCCGCCTTAGTGATATGAATATCCGTGACTGATTTGTGTTATGCTTACTTCTATATTTGTTTTCGAAGTCCACATAGCCACTGTGTGGTAGCTTTGAGTTTGTATTTGATATGTCGGATTTCCTCTTGAAATGAAATGTAAGTTATATTATCTGACATATTGGTACTCGCACAAAGAAATTACACAGATGGTCGCTCCTCAACAGCCTTATTCTTCGTGCTAGTCGACGGTATTACCCCGTAGTGTCCTTGGCTAGCGTGAGTATAGAGGTGGGGCATCACAAGATCCATCTATCTATTCAACTTGTAGTTATTCAGTTGATTCCAATGATGTATTCAGATTTTGTATTTGACTCTTGTTTTGAGGCATCTATGTATTCGTGACTTCTATTGTATCTTGTTTAACTCTGTTATATATATAGTATATAGCAGCTTCATGAACTACTATTCTTTTGTTTCCGCTGCATTATTGTTATATTACTCTATGTCTGTGATTCTGTGATTATTTATTTACTGTATATGCTGAGATTTGCCAAATTAAAATTAACAATATGATATTTTTAGAAATTCAAGTCCGACATGTATGGATGTGAATGGCTGAAAATTTCAGGATGTTACATAGTGTCTAGGCCTCATTGCCCGCGTACACACCATTTCAGTCTCGTAACATCCTAAAGTCACTAACATAGGGAACTAACTTCCATACTTATACAAAGATCCATATATATAAATTATATAAAAGTTAAATATAAAATTACCTCATAACCTGGGCCTTAGGTTGAGGTTCAGGTTACACCTATAATTCACTAACCGGTCGACTACTGGTTACTAGAGTGGTCGACCGCTTGCTGTCGAGCGGCTCCAGTGAGCCTGTTGATTGGTCGAAGTTAATTATCGTTAATTTTTAATTCTTCTTTTCTCCTTTCTCAATTATCATTTGTTAATTACAGTAAACTTCTACTTTGTTAATCTTTAATTTTTAGTGTTCTCAATTTCACTTTCTTTCATATTTCACCCATCCGTTCAATTCTACATGTAATTCCAACGACTTTCATGTTTAATCTATAATTTCATTTATGTAGTTTTAGCTTACAAATAACTTTTATAATCATATATGTATATGAAAAATTAATTCAAAGTGAAATTAGTAGGGTGTATATGTTTTAAATTCCAAATTCTATTCAAATTAAATAAAAGGTGTAACATATTAAATCAAGTTAAATAAATTTAAATCATATTTCAACATTACTTCAAAACAATCAATTTCTGTATACTTGCAATTATTAAATAAACAATATCTCAAATACCAATGATCATCAAGTAAACTTTTATCTTCGTATAATTGCAATTAAAATAATCTCTAAATTAAATACACTTTCTTTTCATATTCAAATCAGATAAATTCCTAAATCAAATAGATGTATAAATAAATCAAATTACTCGTTAATTCTCATATTTTATTAATCAATCCACTCACCTTTTGTAATTTTTTCCCTCTTAATTCACCTTGAATTGCCTCTTCCTTAATTTGTTGATCCCTCCGATTTGTTGATTTTATCTTCAATTTTGTTTATCTTTTTTTCTCTTTTAATTTGTTGAATTTTCCTTCAATTTTTGTTTTGTTTTGTTTCAGCGGTTCTTAAGGAGATAGAATTTAGACGTAGTGGTGAGTGATTAGGGTTTGAGGTTAAAGTTATATTTATAGGTGCAGGAACTCACCCTAATCGTTGATTTTTAATTTAATTACATCCGGGCAGTTCGGCCTAGGTTTTTCCTAGCCGACAGCACCCAAATGATTAACCGCTTGGTTTGGAGCGGTTGATCGCTGGGGTTTGACCGGTCTAATCAAGGCTGTTGACCGATGAAACTTACCTAATTTAATTTATTCCTTTTATATATACTTTAATTACTTTCTATTTCAAATCTTTAAACTTTAATAACCTTTTCGTACAAGCTCTAACTACAAAATATTATATATGAAAATTGTCCAGAAAATCTCTACGAGCGCAATAGTGTAAGTTTTGTAGCCAAATTTGGATGTTTGCGAAATTTCATTTTTACCCTTATTATATTTAATTTAATTTCTTTTACTAAATTTCCAATTAATTTTTACAAGGTGTTACAATCGATCAGCAACAGGTAACATGAATAAATTTCTAAAAATTTCCCTAGTTCTATCAAGAAAATTTTATTTAGTTATTTTGATATAATTAATTAATGTATGTTAATTAATCTTACGTTTATATGTCTTGAGTATATCAATATATACCCGTGCGTATATATAAGTGTAATGTGCAAAATGGCAAGGTGTGCATGTTTAATAAATACATAAGTAGATATTGAAATTTATACCCATTATGTAAACATTTCCATTTATATATGTATTGATTATCTCAAAAAATTGTTTAATATATTTATAAAATATATAAATACAAATAATTTTAAATTATTTATAATAAAATATAAAATATCTAACCTAATTTTTACTATGTCAATAAATTTTAGGTAAAATTTTGTATTTAAAATATTTAATAAAGACTTAGTAAAACATTTTAAAATGCAGAACTAGTTCTTAAAAATATCAGTTAAAATATCTTTAGTTAAATTTAAATATGTATATTTACATCAAATAAATATTATAGCCAAAAATAATATTTTTATTCATTTAATTATACCAATACATATTTTATTTATTTATTTAAAATAGATAACGCTATTTAAAGTAATGTGTAAATATCAGTAGGTGGAAGCTAGGTGGTAATCATGAACTAGGAATTAATTGCTTCGGCAAGGATCAACCAAAGATTAATTGGAGCTAGGATTTTAATAAACTTGTTTATTTCGATAAAATTTTAGTATACTTTCAGTATTAACTGATCCAAAGTGTAAAATTAGGGGTTAGATTGGCATGGGAGTAGCCAACGAGGCAAAATCGCTTGAAATTAGCATGTAAATGCTCAAACGTGACATCAAGCCTCAATTAGTGCCTAAAAAGTGCTTATATATTTATGTAGATGCTTAGATGATGCAGCATGCCTCATCTAGAAAGGCCTAGGAGGATAGCTACGTGGTAACGCTCCCTTAGTGCTTAGGTTAGGCTTCGGTTGAGGCCTAAAAGGATTTTTACAACAGAGGTTTTAATATGTATAAACAATACACACACAGATATATATATATATATTACAAAATAAATATTTAAAATTATATGTATACATAAATAATTATTTAGCTAGTAAGAAAGATATATTATTTTATTTTATTTTTATTTATATATTATTTATTTATTTACAATACACAAATTTTTTTAATATGTATAAATAACGTGTGTGTATATATATATATTATAATGAATATTTTAAAATTATACATATGTAAAGCTTATTTGGCTAGTAAAATTTTTTTTCAACAAAATCTAATTTTTTATTAAACGAATATATATATATATTGAATAATATTAAAAGTAAACACTATATTAAATAATATATATATCAATTAAATAAAATTATGTTCTCATCCATAGAATATAATTTTTAACAGCCGAAAATAATTTAAATAATCTAATTGTATATTTATATATAGTTTTAAAATAGTTTTAAGGTATTTTAAGTTTTAAAAATAAGTAAATAATCATTTAAAATTAAAAATAAATATTTATAATATTTAGAAAATTAATACACACACCCATATGTGTGTGTATTAGAATAAAAACATGCTCAAATTTGAAATATTTACATATATTTTTAATTTTAAACTTTGAATTTAAATTAATAGTTTCATATAGATTAATTATTTAATATAATGTAATATACATTAATTTTACGGGGAGAAGAATATACCTAAGAGAAGAAGCATTTAATTCACATGTCGATTCAAATCGTCTCCTCGATCCTTGTCCAAAATTGCAACCTTCGAAGTGGCATCACTTGAAAGATTGTGTATTTAATTTGTGGTGTATTAGAGCTCGGCTATGGGCTAGAGTACATAGGGTTATGGTAGCTAAGGAATGCAAGAGATAAAGCAGAAAAGCAAACTAAAAAGTAGAGGCTTGGGTTCACTTAAATAGGGGATCTAGTAGAACTATCTTTCCACCATCCCCTCTTACCAAGTCATGCCCTAAGACCTGCTCTCCCTCCTCATTTTTAGCCGGCCTAAATTGAGATAATGACGAACTAAATGGATCTCAAAACTCAACAGCAATTAATTCCATTTAAATCCAATTTGAGTTCTTATCAATATCGTATGTCAATACAAACATATAACTTTTATATACGCACCCAGTTAATTACTAATAGCGTCTGGAACATTTCTAGAGGCTATCACATTTACTAAACACACCCTAGATATTAAATACAACAATTAATATTTCTTTATATATTAGTTAATTTAATTAATTTACAATACTTTATAAATCAATTAAATCAAGCGGCGATTCATAGAATGAAATGAAATCTGCTGTGTGACTCATAATTGTGAATTCAATCAGCAATTAATATTTGAAAATTAAAATACTAATGTTGACACGAAACCTTAGATAATGGTGTGATGGTTTGGCTGAACTCATTGCTTACAAATCTCACCAGTAAAATCCAGTTTTACAAATTAAAGCGATATCTTTTAGCAACAATTATCTATATCAATTCTCTTCATCAACACTACATCATTTAAGGATTTATGGAATTAGATCTTGGTCAAAATTCATGTATCATGTATCATCTACATTTAACTCGGTTGGTTCATAACCAAAGTCCTTGGTTTAATAATAACATTTATTATTAATCGTACTACTCTTGCCATAGATTTTGACATTGAGTTGACAATAATTGACCGTGAAACTAACCGCATACTACTTGCAAGAAGAATTCTCTATTGAATATTGTTTCACTTCCAATAACTCAAACCCAACTATAGTCGCTTGATTGTCGTCATGACATGATTTAACTATAATCAAAGTGGAGTATCCATATTGAAGTTTACCAATATTCTAAAGTCATGAGAATTATGTAATATCGTCACTCCGAGGTTTCCTGTTTGACATAGTTGTTATCAACCAACAGAAAACTCTCCGAGGAGTCATCCTGTAGTTATCCAATAACTGTTAGTATGTAAACCCTTGATGCCTCTAAGATCCATGAGTAATACAACGCCTAACATTTGGAGAGCGTTATGTACTCTAGTCTCAATGGATGTATCGATATCCTTTTTGAAACATCTTGATTAGGAATATTTAAAATAATATGTTGTTTAATTTTATGACAATTTTCTCAAGATTTCAACTTCTTGTAGTTATTATCATTTAATATATTGATTTTATATTTAATATACTTTAAATCAATTATTTAATTGATTACATCACTATATAAAAAGTATATAATAGAAATCAAATACCTTTATTATAAATAAAATTAGCTATAGAGTTAGATAGTCTCACCTAGAGCACGCCCCAAACTCTCTCAATGTCTCCTTAATATATTCCCATAGGCCAAATTTTAGTTATTAGTTAGGTTCATCAACCTAATAAATTAATGAACCATTTAATTATTATCAGTATAGTTAGTCCTCTAATCATTAATAAATATTAATAATTTCGAGTATCATACAAATTTATTATTTGACATAAATTTTATTTTCGATGTATATAAATAATTAGGTAAATAAATAATAGTTATACATTTAATTAATTAAATTTTAGTCTTCTAATAACATTAATAAAATAATAATTATATTGGTATACTAGTTATATTTATTTCCTCCACAATAATTTATGAGTTCTATAAATTATTTCATTTATTATTTTTGGTTAAATGCTAAGAGTTATGGTTATGTGACTCATAAGTGTAAACTTTGCCTTGACATTTGCACGATAGTGGATGTAAGTTGAGTTGTTTACATATTATCAAGATAAAATCTAATTTATTATCTTTTAAAGCATCAACCTTAAGCAATAATATATTATGCACATTTTCACTTTGTCATCACTCTATCACACAAATATCAACAACTTCAATGATCAAAACTGTGATAATATCCATAATTAACTGTGAAGTCCAATATTTAAAGTTCATGGTTCAATCTGATAACATTTATCAATTAGCTGATTTGCTCTCACCAAAGCCTTTGATTCTAAGTTGACCTCTAGTCATAGTGATATTAACCTTCTATTTGAAGGAGACAAATCCTCTCCTAAATATGATTTCACTTCAAATGGTCTAACTTATACCCCACCATGGCCTTAACACGATTATCATTGTAATGTGGTTGACCATAATCAAAGTATAGTTCAAATACCTAAGATTCATGGTATTCTGAAGTCAAAAAACTACGACACGTCATCACATGAGATTTTCTATTTGACTTGCTAATTAATCTATTGAAGACTTTTGGTGATCATTCTCTAATTATTCCATACAAGTTCACATAATAACCCTTTAGTGCCCAATGGTCATGAGTAAATTCATCGTCTTTACGTACACTAGTGTAACAACCCGCACTTTAATGGGTCCAAATTTTGACAAAAATTGAAATCCAAGTCCATCAGAGCACAAATCATTGGATTTGGTACCTGCAAATAAGAATAAGCATATCAGAGAATATAAAATCTAAACTCACAACGGAAATAATAATATGATAGAAATATCGACTATGGCTACTACCTGGGAATTAATGGTATTCCTTGTGTAACGACCCGGAAATTTCGAACCCGAAAATTCCAGATAGTTAGAAGAAAAAGAAAAGAGATAGAAGAAAGAAATAGAACAAGACATAGATTCTCACATTCGCAGCGGATCAAAATACAATATCAAATAATAATATCAGTTATACAAAGAAAACTGTATTTGTTAATTACATTTTAATACATCAGAGTTACAACATTTACAAATATACTAGACAGTTAGAATTAACATGTCTCTGACAACTATAATATATCACAGCGGAATATACTCCATACGTTCCTGCCATCCAGCTCGCCTCCTGAGCTCCAGAACGTCCTTACCTGAAATTTGTAATACTCGGTCTGACCCGAGCATCACCACAAAGTAACACCCGGGTCAGGCTGGAAACCAGCGTGAGTAAACTCATCTAACATGGAATTTCAATTCATAGAACTTATTTAAACCCGGGTAACTCGTACTTTACCACAAGTAAACAACTTATATGGTCAACACTTACAAAACAATATCTAAGTATCCAACTTAGTTTAAATTGTCCATATTATTCCAAACTAGCTTATTGATTTCACATATCAAATCTATAAAGAATTATAGATTACTAATCGAAGTGGTTTCGGATATCGCTGATATCCGATCCCGGTCTCTTCGAATTCAATATCATCCTCCTAAGACAAGTTGTTTTAAAATTTAACAATTCAATTTAACTTCAGAATGTCATATTGCCACACAATTCCATTACCAGATAAATAACTCATATTTATCATAGTTCAAACAAAAACATTTTATATCACAGTACATTACAAAGTACATGCCAGAGTCAATACAATCAAAGGTATTCAATACAATTTAATCATCCATAAGTAAGATTAATTTCACATAATTAATAATAAATTAAATTTAACTCATTAATTAATTAACTCTTAATTACTTATATTAATTAATTATCCTTTAATTAATCATTAATTAAACTTTAATTAATAATTAATTCTTTGATTAATAATTCTTAATTAATTACAATAATTTAATAATTATTCTTAATTAATAAACATCACTTAATCACTTTCACTAATTAATTAACCTTTAATTAATTAATTATTCTCAAATTAATTACCTTAATTAATTAATCGCATTAATTAATTATTCTTTAAATTAATTAAAGTTTAAATACTTGATTAATCAATATTTAATCATTAATTATCCATCCTTAATTAAGTATATAAATTAATCAATCCTTAATTATAAATAAATTAACCTTTAATTAATTTTTCTTCAATTACTTGATTAATCAAACCTAAATTATTAATTTATCTTAATTACTTTTATTAAGTAATTAACTTCAAGTAATTAATTTCCTTTAACAAATATATTAATTTAAATTTTGAAAGTTAATTAACAATTAAAACATCCTTTATATTAATTAACCAACCTTTAATATTATTAAGTTTATTAAAAATAAACTTCCACAATAAAAGTTATATTTATTTTAAACCATTTTAAAACTTGGTTAATTAAAACAATTTTATTTGAAAGAATTTTTGAAATAATTTAAAAACTGGAATAATCATCTAATATTTAAAAGAAATTTGGTTTAACAAAATTTATTTTCGATAAAACTTGATTTTTCTTAGAAATTTAAAACTGTTTCTTGACCATATCAAAAACCCGAGCAAAATCACGTTCCACCCGAGCTTGAACTCGAGACTCCCGCTCCCCTTCCAGTGCTTCGAGACAATCACGTAACTTCCCCGAGATCGACCCTAACCCGATTCTTCTTCCCCAAACCAACCCATCCAGATGCACAGATCGACCACCGTGCACGTGCACAGTTCAACCACGCCGCCGCTACCTCCAACAACTCGCCCCACACGTCGACGTTCAACCTCACGATCAATTTCGACCCTCCATCATTCGTCACGAAGCAAAAATCAAAATCGAACTTCCCATCGAAAAACTGGAAGCCCATCCTTATCAGAAAACTCTCCGAACCACCATCGCCGATCACCGAATCTTCCCAAACTCCGGCCTCTCACTATCGACTTCCCATTCCACCATTTCCCAGAGTTCGGTGAAGCTCGATCACCTAGATACGCCATGGTAATAAAATTTCCGACCTCAACTTCGAACCACCTAAAACCCTAATTCGACGAACTGACATCGCCACGGTGGCTAAATACACCTCTAACCAATTTTGCCGACATCTCCGGTTGCCAAGCTAACCTCGGCAAAAACTTTGACCAGGAAAAATTCGACGATCACCAGGAAAAGCTAGAAACTTATTCTCTGATCAACTCACAATTTCTCTCGATCTATAAACTTAAAAATCATGGTTCTATTCTTAAAAATCATAGATTTTGAAAGCTCATCAAATAATATACATGAAATCACAAATTGTTTAAGTCGAGATTTTGATATATTTTAGATTTCACTGTAATCCTTCCTTTTTATTAAAACTATCCTTCATTCCTGCCTGGAAACATTTTTAAACCTAACATCTGGTTGTTTCTAACAAATTTTGTTTATGATTCAAAGTCTAAGAAGGATCAGGGAAAAGATATTGAATTTATCAAGTTTTAAAACCTGTACAACTAAACAGAGCCAACAATTTGTATTTAGACATGCACGTCATTTCCTGTTTTTAAATTAAATACTAAATAATTTCATCTGGAAATATTTTTAGAATCAATGTCATAGTCTTATAATCATTTTCTATTTATAAATCAAAATCTAAAATTGATTATATAAGGAGCAGTTTGAATTTTGTTTTAGTGGCTTCAAGCCTGAGATTCACAGAGTAGTTCATATGTATAGATATACATACACACAGACATGCATACACACAGGACAGTATGGTTCAAAGCATTTTACCCAACAACTTGAAGTATTCATCACAACATTAATATATATAAACAGATCCAACTTGAAACAGGTTAGTTTGCTCACAGGTTTTTATAAACAGAGGTATGTGTATATATATATACAGTATATTTTAAAGCCTGTTTTATCCAAACAACCATACAATTCATCCATGCAAACCATATTTATAACACTACTATCATAAATCATCACAGGCATCAGGATATCAAGGGAAATTGGTTTCAAAAATAATGTTTGCTCACCTTAAAATTGTTGAACAGAGGAACTCAGATGTTTTGAAGTTGAAAACTGCACTTGCTATTGAAACAGCAGGCTTGATTTACTTGATTTAATTAAACTTGAACTTGAATCTTGCTTTAAATCTTTGCTCGGATTAAAACTTGAATTTGCTATTGTTTTTAGTTTGATTTTTTTTTTGTTTAGAAGAAGAGATTGAGAAATGAAATCTGAAAATGTTTGAACCGAACACAGCCTATTCTCTCAACATTATTAATATATTTTAATTTAAAGAAAACAATCTGCCACTTGTTATATTGCATGTTATTTTGGCTACAAATGTTAAACTATGAATTTTATGTTTATATCCTTGCCTCTAAATTATTTATAAATTATGTCTAAATCCTTACTTAATTTTTATTTATTTATAGATTATTTATTTTGTATTTACATATGTCTTGTATACTTTAAATTTTATACTTATAGTTTTTTTTAAAAAAAGATATACACATATCAAAGCTTTATATTTATTTACAAATATACTAACTATATCTATTTCCTAGTATATAAAAGAAAAGGTATTTTTAAATCTTTAATTAAATCTCAGTACAAACCAATCTTACACATATATATGTATAGAATTTTCAAAAATCTGTTTAAAGTTGATTCTATATATATTTTATATTAGTTTTGAAAAGATAAATTTTGTCAAATAAATATTTATAAAAGGAGATCAGTAAACAAATATTATCAAATGAATATTTATAAGTCAATATTTATTTTAGTTCAAATTCATCTATATACATATCCAGATATATTCTAATTATCATAATTTCATTTATTAATCTAAATAAAAATCAGTATTTCTATTAATTAACCCAGTTAATTATCAATTAACAGATGTCCGAAAAATCCGGGTTATCACATTCCTCCCCCCTTAGAATCTTTTCGTCCTCGAAAAGGAACGAAGTCAGAATTTATTCAATAGATAAATTATTCTTTGATCATTTTTAAAACATTTAAAAAAAATCTATGTAATATTATCAAAATAATTTTTATAAAAATACTTTTTATAACTCGATGTTTCAACAAGTCCATCCTCGTTCTCACAGAAATTCGGTCATACGTTGATCAGGCGTAAGACTGAAAATCTATTAGTACTTGGTAAACACGTTTTCAACACCCAGTGAAAATATTTGGAAAATAATTTATAAAACAGTTTTGAAAATAGAGGAAATATCTTTGGTGAGAATGCTCTGGAAATCATCACTTCCATCCATGGTCGCAGTTAACCCGATGGTTACGTTGCCGTCCCGGCAAAATCCACAGATAACTGTAGGTCTCCGCGCTCCTCGATTACGCCATGGAACCCGCTACAGATCGCAGTTATACCCGGGCCTTACGTTGCTATCACAGCACAAACCCATATAACTGTAGGCATCAACGCCACCGAATTTCGCTGCCAAATAATGAAACTTCTCCCACATAGGTCGCAGTCTACCGATATAAAATCAAACGTAGACAGTTGGCTCTCAGCGGCACAAACGACTTTCGCTATGTTACCATAGTGTCACAGTCTACCGATATAAAATCAAACGTAGACAGTTGGCTCTCAGCGGCACACATGACTTTCGCTATGGTCTGCAGTAGATCGCAGTGACATTGAGTTACACTGTCGTCACAGCATAACCCAAATGCCTCTGTGGGCACCAGCCCCTCGACTTTCGCTACACAAATAATCCTCGGGAACTAGTTTTGTCCGGACTCCTCACAGGATCAACTTTAGAAACCCCCCTTGGGGCTCAAGGCAGTACCACCCAGTGGTACTCCTGAGAAGTTCATTTCAAGGAAGCGCCTTTTTCCCCAGAGCTATACTCAAAACATTTTATACTATACACTTATAGTATCTTCAAACCATATCCTTTATGATTTATCAAAATCTCCTTTACACAAAATCGATTACCAAAATCGATAATTCTCAAACTAGGCTTTTCAAAATCCAAAAATTGATTTTCCCAAAAATCAAAAGCCTTTTCCAAATTCATAGGTTCCCAAAACCTTTTCCAAAATCATTCTCATAAGATCCTTTATATATATAGATATAGATATATATAACTTTGAAAATCTTTGGATCATTTCAAACTTGTATAAAACCACTTTTATACTTCAAATATTTCAAAACCCTTTTTATTCTGACTAGATTCAATAAGGGAAGTTTATCATATTACAAAATATAACTTTATTTATTGCCAAATCAAATATTCAAGTTTGATTTCTTTATAAAGTTATTAACCATATCACTTTTTTATAAAAATGAGTTCTAATCATAGAAATATTCAACTCACATTTTATTTCATCATTTATTTCTCAAAATATACCCTTCTATTTCAAAACCATTTTACAGTTTTTATTCAAAATTTTCAATATCAATTTCCTTCAAACCCGTACGATGTATACATATCATCCGTACGCAATATCAATCTGATCGCTTTTCGATCACACAATTTCTCTTCCGAACTAGTATCGTCCACCCGACTTCCTAGTGCGGACTCAGATCTGGTTTCTTGATCAGAAACCGTCATTCTCCTTGCATAGTCATAACTATGATAGAGAATATCCAGAACCAATCAAAAATCCATATCCAGGTTCGCCGTCGAAAATCGAGCGAAAAATCCCAACTCGGATCGATAATACTATCTCGAAATTCTGTGTTCGAATCTGGATCAAATCACTATTCGAATAGAATAATATACGTATATCCTACGTATTTATCTTTATTAGTTATCAGCCAAATTAATTCTCTTTTCTATTCACATTTCCTTTAATTCCATTCACTTATTCTCAATTGCTTCCATTTCCAATTGAGTTATTATTTCAATTACAAACAGTTTGAACTCTGACCAATTTAAATTTAAAAAATAGCTTGAAAAGGTTTAAAATAGATAAGTAGTTGAAAAATAGTTATTAGTTTGTAAAATAGCTGTAAAATAGTTAAGTAGGTATAAAATAGTTAGATAATTGCAAAATAGTTTTTAAAATAGTGATCAGATATAAGTAACTGAAAAATAGTAATTAGTTTATAAAACAGTTTCAAAATAGTTAAATAGTTCCAAAATAATTGTGAAAGAAGTATAAGATAGTTTGGGGTTTAAGAAGAAAGATTGTATAGTAATTAGTTTGGAAAAATATATTTGTATTAAAACGGTTTATTTTGAAAATAATCCAGAGCCAAACTGTTTAATTCCCCAATCTCCATTTCCAATTAATTTCCCATCAATTCAATTTTAATTTCCTCTTCCATTTAAATTGACTCAATACTTCAATTTCCATTGAAATTGATTTAATCCTAGTTCAAGTTGAATTAACCTTAATTCCTTTCCAAATTTAAATCAAATTCCATTTGATTTTTAAACTTATTCAACTTTAATCACAATTCCAAATTATTTCAATTCAATTTGGATTAATTTCAAATTAAACCATCTTCAATTTCAAATCATTTCAAATTCTAATTCACCATTTGAATTTTTAAACTTATACATTTTCAATTTCACTTTAAATTATATAAATTCAAATTTTCCATTTAAACTTATGCTTATCCATCTTTAATCACAATTCTAATTAATTCAAATCAAATTCAATTTGAACTACTTCTATTCAAATTTCAACTTAAAACTATCTCGAATTATATAAATTCGAGTTAAATATTTTAAATGTTGATTTAATCTTTTAAATTAAATTAACCTTTACTTTTTAAATCAAATCAACCTTAATTTTTTTTATTTAACAACTTAAATCTTTAAACCATTTAATTCTGAACCCAAGTTAAATTTAAATTTCATCTTGAAATTTCCAATTCAAGTTATTCATTCAAACTTATTTAACTTCCTCCAAGTTAAATTAAATTTATTTAATCCGGTCAACTTTTCACAATTTGAATTTCCATTCAAATTTTAAACTTTATAGTAATAATCTTCCCACTTATAAGTTCAAAAACTTATTACTTTGGTTTTCATATCATATTCCAAGGAAAAATTTAAAACTCAACACTTAGAGTTTATTTCAAATCATCTTTGATATTATGTATATCCTTATTTATACATATTTATTTCCTTTACATGCCAAGTTATATCTTAAATTTTTAAACCACCTTTGTTTTTAATTCAAAACAAATTTCTTTAAACAATTCAAGTTTTCTGGATTTAGATTTAAAATTTAAAATTTCAAATTATCTTCAATTCCAATTTATAATTCATACTCACCTAAATGTTTACTTCCCTAAACATTTCATTTTGTTTAACCACTAACAACATTTCATTATTAAACACAATGACCATTTATGATAATAACCAAGATTATCATATCTGGAAACCAACTATTATCTTTATTCTGATAACACTTCTACAAATTCAAGATTTTAATTTTCAGTTTGAATTCATTTCAAACTTATCTTTATTCAATTTTAATTTTGTTTTATTTCTATTACCACTTAATTAAATTCCAATATTTTAACAACCAATTACCTTAATATTTATTAGAAAGAAATATCATTTTATATATCAAAATATATTCTTATATAAAATCATTTAAAATTCTTATATAAGAAAATAACAATTACGCTCTCATATATATATACACACTCAACTCGTTCTAGGGTACCATTGACCCTATCCTTAACGAGTAATCCCAACAGAGCCAAGGTTCTTGCTTAACCTTCAGCTCTGATACCAAGTGTAACGACCCGGAAATTTCGAACCCGAAAATTCCAGATAGTTAGAAGAAAAAGAAAAGAGATAGAAGAAAGAAATAGAACAAGACATAGATTCTCACATTCGCAGCGGATCAAAATACAATATCAAATAATAATATCAGTTATACAAAGAAAACTGTATTTGTTAATTACATTTTAATACATCAGAGTTACAACATTTACAAATATACTAGACAGTTAGAATTAACATGTCTCTGACAACTATAATATATCACAGCGGAATATACTCCATACGTTCCTGCCATCCAGCTCGCCTCCTGAGCTCCAGAACGTCCTTACCTGAAATTTGTAATACTCGGTCTGACCCGAGCATCACCACAAAGTAACACCCGGGTCAGGCTGGAAACCAGCGTGAGTAAACTCATCTAACATGGAATTTCAATTCATAGAACTTATTTAAACCCGGGTAACTCGTACTTTACCACAAGTAAACAACTTATATGGTCAACACTTACAAAACAATATCTAAGTATCCAACTTAGTTTAAATTGTCCATATTATTCCAAACTAGCTTATTGATTTCACATATCAAATCTATAAAGAATTATAGATTACTAATCGAAGTGGTTTCGGATATCGCTGATATCCGATCCCGGTCTCTTCGAATTCAATATCATCCTCCTAAGACAAGTTGTTTTAAAATTTAACAATTCAATTTAACTTCAGAATGTCATATTGCCACACAATTCCATTACCAGATAAATAACTCATATTTATCATAGTTCAAACAAAAACATTTTATATCACAGTACATTACAAAGTACATGCCAGAGTCAATACAATCAAAGGTATTCAATACAATTTAATCATCCATAAGTAAGATTAATTTCACATAATTAATAATAAATTAAATTTAACTCATTAATTAATTAACTCTTAATTACTTATATTAATTAATTATCCTTTAATTAATCATTAATTAAACTTTAATTAATAATTAATTCTTTGATTAATAATTCTTAATTAATTACAATAATTTAATAATTATTCTTAATTAATAAACATCACTTAATCACTTTCACTAATTAATTAACCTTTAATTAATTAATTATTCTCAAATTAATTACCTTAATTAATTAATCGCATTAATTAATTATTCTTTAAATTAATTAAAGTTTAAATACTTGATTAATCAATATTTAATCATTAATTATCCATCCTTAATTAAGTATATAAATTAATCAATCCTTAATTATAAATAAATTAACCTTTAATTAATTTTTCTTCAATTACTTGATTAATCAAACCTAAATTATTAATTTATCTTAATTACTTTTATTAAGTAATTAACTTCAAGTAATTAATTTCCTTTAACAAATATATTAATTTAAATTTTGAAAGTTAATTAACAATTAAAACATCCTTTATATTAATTAACCAACCTTTAATATTATTAAGTTTATTAAAAATAAACTTCCACAATAAAAGTTATATTTATTTTAAACCATTTTAAAACTTGGTTAATTAAAATAATTTTATTTGAAAGAATTTCTGAAATAATTTAAAAACTGGAATAATCATCTAATATTTAAAAGAAATTTGGTTTAACAAAATTTATTTTCGATAAAACTTGATTTTTCTTAGAAATTTAAAACTGTTTCTTGACCATATCAAAAACCCGAGCAAAATCACGTTCCACCCGAGCTTGAACTCGAGACTCCCGCTCCCCTTCCAGTGCTTCGAGACAATCACGTAACTTCCCCGAGATCGACCCTAACCCGATTCTTCTTCCCCAAACCAACCCATCCAGATGCACAGATCGACCACCGTGCACGTGCACAGTTCAACCACGCCGCCGCTACCTCCAACAACTCGCCCCACACGTCGACGTTCACCCTCACGATCAATTTCGACCCTCCATCATTCGTCACGAAGCAAAAATCAAAATCGAACTTCCCATCGAAAAACTGGAAGCCCATCCTTATCAGAAAACTCTCCGAACCACCATCGTCGATCACCGAATCTTCCCAAACTCCGGCCTCACACTATCGACTTCCCATTCCACCATTTCCCAGAGTTCGGTGAAGCTCGATCACCTAGATACGCCATGGTAACAAAATTTCCGACCTCAACTTCGAACCACCTAAAACCCTAATTCGACGAACTGACATCGCCACGGTGGCTAAATACACCTCTAACCAATTTTGCCGACATCTCCGGTTGCCAAGCTAACCTCGGCAAAAACTTTGACCAGGAAAAATTCGACGATCACCAGGAAAAGCTAGAAACTTATTCTCTGATCAACTCACAATTTCTCTCGATCTATAAACTTAAAAATCATGGTTCTATTCTTAAAAATCATAGATTTTGAAAGCTCATCAAATAATATACATGAAATCACAAATTGTTTAAGTCGAGATTTTGATATATTTTAGATTTCACTGTAATCCTTCCTTTTTATTAAAACTATCCTTCATTCCTGCCTGGAAACATTTTTAAACCTAACATCTGGTTGTTTCTAACAAATTTTGTTTATGATTCAAAGTCTAAGAAGGATCAGGGAAAAGATATTGAATTTATCAAGTTTTAAAACCTGTACAACTAAACAGAGCCAATAATTTGTATTTAGACATGCACGTCATTTCCTGTTTTTAAATTAAATACTAAATAATTTCATCTGGAAATATTTTTAGAATCAATGTCATAGTCTTATAATCATTTTCTATTTATAAATCAAAATCTAAAATTGATTATATAAGGAGCAGTTTGAATTTTGTTTTAGTGGCTTCAAGCCTGAGATTCACAGAGTAGTTCATATGTATAGATATACATACACACAGACATGCATACACACAGGACAGTATGGTTCAAAGCATTTTACCCAACAACTTGAAGTATTCATCACAACATTAATATATATAAACAGATCCAACTTGAAACAGGTTAGTTTGCTTACAGGTTTTTATAAACAGAGGTATGTGTATATATATATACAGTATATTTTAAAGCCTGTTTTATCCAAACAACCATACAATTCATCCATGCAAACCATATTTATAACACTACTATCATAAATCATCACAGGCATCAGGATATCAAGGGAAATTGGTTTCAAAAATAATGTTTTCTCACCTTAAAATTGTTGTACAGAGGAACTCAGATGTTTTGAAGTTGAAAACTGCACTTGCTATTGAAACAGCAGGCTTGATTTACTTGATTTAATTAAACTTGAACTTGAATCTTGCTTTAAATCTTTGCTCGGATTAAAACTTGAATTTGCTATTGTTTTTAGTTTGATTTTTTTTTTGTTTAGAAGAAGAGATTGAGAAATGAAATCTGAAAATGTTTGAACCGAACACAGCCTATTCTCTCAACATTATTAATATATTTTAATTTAAAGAAAACAATCTGCCACTTGTTATATTGCATGTTATTTTGGCTACAAATGTTAAACTATGAATTTTATGTTTATATCCTTGCCTCTAAATTATTTATAAATTATGTCTAAATCCTTACTTAATTTTTATTTATTTATAGATTATTTATTTTGTATTTACATATGTCTTGTATACTTTAAATTTTATACTTATAGTTTTTTTTTAAAAAGATATACACATATCAAAGCTTTATATTTATTTACAAATATACTAACTATATCTATTTCCTAGTATATAAAAGAAAAGGTATTTTTAAATCTTTAATTAAATCTCACCTTACATATTTACAAACCAATCTTACACATATATATGTATAGAATTTTCAAAAATCTGTTTAAAGTTGATTCTATATATATTTTATATTAGTTTTGAAAAGATAAATTTTGTCAAATAAATATTTATAAAAGGAGATCAGTAAACAAATATTATCAAATGAATATTTATAAGTCAATATTTATTTTAGTTCAAATTCATCTATATACATATCCAGATATATTCTAATTATCATAATTTCATTTATTAATCTAAATAAAAATCAGTATTTCTATTAATTAACCCAGTTAATTATCAATTAACAGATGTCCGAAAAATCCGGGTTATCACACCTTGGATATCAAATCACCACATTGGTGCCGAGAATGAGAGATAAAAAGACTTCTCCAACCACCAATCATATCTAGCTCCAGTGACTTGTTCCTTTAAATCTGTCATGTGGGTTGTAATGAGGAGGGGGTTAGAACACACTACAAGAAAATCAGCATTTAGTTGCACTTATTGGCAGCGTTTCGAACGCAAGTGCAACTAATATTATTTTAGGCTATTTTATTAGCTATGTTTTATTTTATCTAACGCTGCCAAAATTTTACCGCCCAAGCCCGCTAACAGTAAACAATTAAGTTTCCTCAAAGTTTCTTCGTTGTTATATTTCCTCCTCCTTTTTTTCCTCTTTGCTTCAGGAAGATTCATCTCGCTCCAACATTTCTTCCATCATTGCACTGCTCCTCCCCGTCAATGTACTTCTCTCCACTTCGTCGATCCACTCCTCCAATCTAAAATTGCTTTCTACCGTTTACTTGCTAGAGATTTCTGCACAAGCCCTAGATCGGTATATAGGACAAATCGAGCTTTATCGCAAAAAGGTACCTTTTCACAAGAACCCTAATTTTTGTACTATGTTTTATTCGATGCTTCTATAATCATGGATCCACTCCTCCAACCAATATATTTTTGTACTAATCGTTGTTACCTTATCACAAGGTTTTTGCCATCAGATTTTAGGATAAAATATAATTATTTGTCTTCGCAACATAGGGCTTCAAAAACTACTACATCACTTAAGTTTGTTGTGAATGACCTTGACCTTGAGGAGAAATATTTGGCTTATAGAATTATTATGACAGGGTATTAAATAGCTTGAAAGATTATACGGTAGAGGCTCTCATCAACACCATCGATCATTTAGGTTCTATGTCGTCTAAAGTGAATGGCTTTATTGATGAAGGAGTGGATGAAGTTTCTTGCTCCGAATTTAGAGTATCTTATATTGAACAGGTAACTTTGTTCATGCTTATCCTAGATGTACCATGCCTTATATTTGGTAGTAATATTTTTTGAGTAAGGTTGCCATCACTAATTTTTGGCTATATCATAGTTTGTGTACACTTCTAGGCCACTTTATCCAACTTACAAGTTACAACACATATATTTGTGAAACATAACACAAAAACTGATCATTTATTAAAACTTTAATTCACTCTAGTGAATTTACGATTTTTTTTACACAGACACAATGTCAAACTGCCTCAGTGTATTGTTGTTAAGATTTCCACTGTATGGTTCATATTTGCAATTAGTTCTTACGCAAGTTTACTTTGGTAACTAGTTTGTTGCAGTGTTTTATATAAAGAAAGAACCCCTTAAACATTTTGTTATGAAAAGAACTAAATTCTAATTTGTTATGCTCTGCAATAGAGGATTCAGATATGCCAAGAGTTTATAGACAAATAAGGGCTTTCTCAACAGTCTCTTGTAATCACAACACCCAAATATCATGAGAGATATATAATACTGGGTAATTTACTTCTCCATCTATTCTTATTTAAAATCATCTGTGCAATGTGGAAGGCTTAAGCGGGATCTATTCCATGAGTTATCTTAGGCCCTAGTCTGTTACATCTAATTTTGAAAACTTTGGCATAGGTTTTTAACTAACATGAAGCTTTAGTCTTTTATGGAGAATTTATAGAGAATCCTTACTAGCAGCCTGGTTCCTCACTTTACTCCTAGAATTTACAGAATGCCCCTAGACTTAGGTCTTTCCACTAGCCAGAAATATGAATAGGTTTGCAGGACTGATTCTGAAACCTGCATTTTGCTTGAGGTGTATTATATAATGTTTGATTATTAAAATACTATGGTTTCTCTATAAATACAGGGGACAGTGATAAATCAGTTCGATTCATGTGTTTTGAATAAATTACGGTCACTTGCTCATTTAATACTTTTCTACTTTATATATTCTCATATACTGTGGCATCTTCTTGAGCACCATTGAACAGTTCAGTGTAGTGTTGCACTGCCTGGTCTTGTATTTGTGTTGTATCATATATCAGTTGGCCATTAGCATCATATAGGGATTTAATATTGTTTCTATGTCTCCTCATGCTCATCCCGACATAAAAAAATTTGAAGTTAGTGTCACCTTTAGTAAGCCAAGTGATTTTTTATTTTTGTTTTGCTTTTATGTATTTTTCATGCATTTTCTGCTCAGTTTACTGCATGTTGTCACCATGTTGTCATAAAGTGACACATGCTCAAGGTTGTTGTCTGCATCCAGACGTTTTTGGATAAATTCTGCTTCCTGATTTGTCATTACATCTCTCCCTTCTCCTCTGGTTCTATTCCAAGTTTTCAGATTTTGTTTAATTCATCTATGTTTGATCATAGTTTGCTGCACTGGTGTACCCCAAGCCAAATCTAATAGCATAGATACTACCTGGTCTTCATATCCAGTAGTTAAGTGCCAACTGTTGTTATATCTGAAAGGTGTCCCTTTTTGTTGAATAGTGTGTGTGTATGCGAAAAGTTTGATGATGATGGTGGTACGGTCACTCAAATGTGATGTATTGACAGTGACAATCAATGTTGGGACGTGTTGTAACAAAGTGTTTTTTATTAACACTTTATCTATATATGGGTAGTAATACCTCTCCTTCTCTAGGTAAAGTTGATGCCTTGTATGTTAACTTCAGCGAGGCCATATGTGAATAAGAAGTTAGAAAACCCTCTGAGATGAGAAAAAGGGACTGGCAATCCCCTTTTGTTGTCCTTTGAGTTCAATACATTATTAAATTCCCTGGCTAGCAACCAAGCTTTGTTTATAACACATGCCAATTGAGAGAGTTATTACCAAAGTTGTTCGTTGTCTAAAAACAGATTACTCGCATGTAGATACATAGAGAAACCTCCCATATTAGTGATATTACAAGTAAGATGTTGTGTGCTTACTTGGATGGGGTTTATGTCCAAGCATTTTTGTCCCATAAAAGCATAATCCTACCTTTAGAGCCATATTAATTGTTGTGAAGGCTAGCCCAATTTTTGTCAAGATGTTGTGTAGGCAGTTTATTTTCCAATAAACCAACAAATTTTGGTGTATCAGTATTACAGGTAGGATAAAATTTGATCCATCTTAAGATCAGTGTTTATCCCCTTGGCATTCCATAAAATAAAAGTCATTTACCACTTTTTCAAGCCCTGGTACATCTTTTAGGGTGCTCTGGTTGGGGTTGTGGTCTGTTGGATTCTTTTAACACCTCCTGCTCATACTCAGGGTTAGGGGATACAAAGATAGCAAATTTGTCTTCATATGTGGGTTCATCCCCCTCTTCCTGTATATTATTGGCAACATGTTCAACTAAATCTGACTCATTGAATTCTTCTTATGTAGGACTAAGTTCTTCATGGCTACGTGCTCTAGATGTTCTTCCTGGTCCTCCTCTTCATCTTAGATAAGTACGTCAAACTTATTATCGGTAGTGATATTAATATCATGATGTTGTTGCTTTCCTTTAGAGTGTTCTATGATAATCTCTGCCTTAGTCTGACTTATGTGCTCTGAGTCCTTATTGCCTGGATCCTTGCTTGTCTGTGGTGTAGTGGAATTGGATGAGGTCTTAGGTATCGAGTTGTGTGATCCATTTATAGTATTATATGTCTTTAATGTCTCTGAATTAGTCCTAGGTTTCCATGCTCGCTGTGGATAGTGTGTAGATGATGTTGCAGTGTTTGTGGTTGTAGGGTTAGAAAGTTGGTGTAAGTAATTTCAAGGCCGAGGAGAAGTTTGGGTATATGGCAGAGGTTGGTTGTGTTGAGAGTGATTTTTGGTGAGTGTTTGGTGTATCAGAGAGACAGTGGTTATGGAGGAGGTTGATGGATGGTTCAGGCTGCTGATGATGTTGCAAGGTAGTTCGGTTCGACAGTGCAAGGTAGTTCTAGTAAGTATTATTTTTCAGTACATTATATCTCAACATTAAGTTTTAGTTCTGTTTATTCGGGTATTAAAAAAAATAAAAATCTATATTAAAACATTTAAGTTTTTATCTGCAAAGCCACAACATTTTAGTACATATCCTCTATGGTAAACATGTTTATCTGCAGAGCCACAACAATTGATACACTTAAAACTAAAACTTAAATAAACCATTTTTCCTAAAACTGTCTACTCAGATTAATCGTTATGTCATTGCACATGTATTACACAAATGTAGTAATACAAGAGGGCTAACACAAATAAATGGAAGTAACTGACACTACAGTTGTTGCCTAATACAGTTATGACAATGTGAATTTAGGGAATATTTTTGTTTTAGAGAACCCAAATGATAGAAAACTACAAGGGTAAAGAAAATTGTACATTTCAATTAGTGGATGGATGCATCATCGATGGATTACGGACGTTCCAGATACTTTTTCATATTTTATAAGATTTAACTTGACCATAGTACTGAATACATAATCTGCCCATAATACTGAATACACAATCTGCACATAGAATGAAATCCAATCAGACTTCTAACCTAGTTTTGATCTGAATATCTGTGTAAATTGAAAATTGTGTATTCGTTGGGGAACTATATAGGATGCATATAAAAATAGAACAATTTTTGTTAATATGTGTTAATATAGAATATCAAGTTATAGATTACATGATTTTCAAATATACATATATATATATATACATATATATATTGTTGATTGTTAAACTCGTTTGCAGGTAATTAGCTATTTCGAAGCGAAGACTGTCGACAACAAAGAACTATTGGTAACCAAGCAACGAACATGAATTTAATTGTTATATATGTTGTCGTATTTTGTTAGTACCATTTGTGGTAACTTGTCTGTGAATGCTTGTAGTATGTGACTTATTTTGTCGAAAAACTACTATCGAATTGATTATGGATATTATATTTGATTGTGAGATTAGAATGTTTTTGCAATTATTTGAATATGATGATCATATGATTGACTGTTTGTATATGTTAATTATGTGATTTAATTGTTTGTTTGAATATATGAAAATTATGCGATTGATCGTTCGTTTTAATATGAATAGTATATAAGCGATTGCTGGAAATGGTATAAACCAAAAAATGAAGACTTATAGTAGCGTTTTTTTAACCCTACAGAAAAAACCTATAGCTGCATTTAAAAGTGACTTTTGGTAGCGTTTTGTAAATCCTACAGAAAATACCTATAGTTGCATTTAAAAGTGACTTTTGGTAGCGTTTACTACAACGCAACAAAAAGTTTTAGACTTTTAGTTGCATGTCGTATAACAGCGTTCTCTAAAACGCTACCATAAGTTATGGTAGCGTTTTTTCAACGCTACCAAAAGTCTTTTCTGGTGTAGTGACAATGTTCTAGTGATTGGAAAATCTATACAGTGTCGATAACATAAATTTATATCGATTGGTTTCCTTTTAATTATTATGTCTACTATTTAAGGTTAATCAATTTAACCTAATATTGCAGGCATGATATTCCAACCTGATATAATTTGTCTACCTACCCTTATCCTAAGGTATAAAATGTCAACGTAAGTCTATCAGTCACTTAATATTTCCAAATATAAAGCGTGCTCCTAGCATCGTCATCATTGCTCTATTGGTCTTAGCTACGAAGACCTTTGACCACTATTTATGGCTTTATAATTCATAATAGTCATACTACTAACGTATCTATTGTCATTAACATCTTAACCATGTGCGAGACAATACCCAAGCCATTTAATACCTTATTAATAAGGATTAGGCAGAACCCTGACCATTTAATACAATATTCTAGGTAGGCTTTTGTTATTTAACATCTAACCCCAAAGGCGGACTCCTCTCTAGTACAATCTAGCAGACATCCCTTGGACTCTCACTGGGACACTAAATACTTCTTTGTAGGAGAGAGGCGGACCCTATATCAATCACTTAATACCTCAAACTCAAAGTGGACCCTTCTTGAGATATCCACTACCACTCATATCCATTAATTCAGACCATTTAATACTTTTGAATTAGGAAAGTGGCGGACCCTCAAACAACCACTTAATACCTCTAACCCTTAAGAAGATCCTATATTTCACATAATTGTTTCCCACGGGTCCTACGATTGGTGATGTCTCACATTAGTAATAAGTATACACAACTACCGGTAGCCTTTGAGTGAAGGGAAGATTTTCATTGTGTCACTCTACTGACCTCACATCCCAATCTTATAAGCCTAATTAATTATTCTATAGGTTATTCAGTTAAACTTATCTCACATCAGTATAAAGTGTATGCAACTGCTAGTATCCTCAAAGTGAAGGACATACTTCCGCTATGTAACACTATCGACCTCACATCCCAACCTACTAAGTCCAAATAATTATTCTAGGCTTTACTAATGTAAGCCATATTATCCTAGGCTTTATTATTACTAAGCTTTATCCTCCTAAATTGAATATTGGACTTAGCTTACTAAGTTCCTATTATATATTTAAGGCTATATTACTTACCTTAAATATTTAATTACCCATGAATCCCCTTTATTTACTCCTTCCGTAAATGTCAATTTGTCCATGATAAAACAATATCATCCTAACGGACATTTCCTACGACATTTATGTATATTTACTAATTTCCAATTAGTAACCTTTTCTAACTATTCCATAATTATTAACCTAACTTCATATTTATCAGCCTTATTAATCCATTTACGCTATTACTTATTTGTAACTCCTAAATTCATTTCGCATTTATTACCTATTAATTGTTATCCGGGTTTTTAACCCAGCAGAATTCAAAGGAAGTTGGAATAGCTACACCGAGTCAGAGCAACTCAAGAGCCAACCAAAAGGACTAGAAGGATCAACCAAGAAAGATTATAGGAAAAGAAGGAAAAAATATGCTAGGGTGATGGATCGCTAGCGATCCATAGGAGATAGCTCGTAGATCCTCCAATCCTCTTGCATCATGATCCAATAGGTATGTTAGGAATGATTACTAGGTTTGATGGAATTCAAAGCTAGTTAGATCAAGAAGTGAGCATTAGTCTGATTCAATCAGCAGTCCAATGCAACCAGTGTATGAATCATCATCAAAACAAGGAGACAAGCTATGAAATTACATGGAGAAAACCTACATGAAACAACAAATGCAATAAAAAAGACGGAGTCCAAAAATCCACTAAACACATAAATCGCTAGCGATCCATGCACTATGGATCGCTAGCGATCCATAAGATCGTGTTAGACTGCCATGAAATTTAAGGAAGGACGAAGGAGAGTATCCCAAGCAATTGGGTCGTCAGCAACCCAGAAACTTGGGATCGCTAGCGATCCATCACTTATGGATCACTAGCGATCCATCAGATTGGCTCGGATGGTTATGAAATTTTCAATGCACCTTCGTATTTCCAATTGAATGCTTCTGGCGAGGCGGCCTAGCCCAATAGCTCTCGAACCCCTATAAATACGATTCCACCTGCAACATAAAATGGATCTTCTGGACTGGCTGCTGAAACTCTGTAGAAAATACTCTTCTCCTCCTGCACAACAGTCATCTACAGGGTTCACTGTATTTCTCCAATGAACTCTAACACTGGTGACTTGATCTAACTTACAAGATTCATTCGCATTGTAATCAGATTCAACTTGTAGTTGCAGTCGATCAATAATAAAAGTTATGAAGTGGACATAGGCTTCATTAACAGCCAAACCACTATAATAATATCTTGTTCATTTACTTTTCTATGATTTACAATTGCCTTTTCTATTTCATTTGCCTTGATAAACAAGGCTAGTTCTTTCATACTCAATACAGGGTGTTGATCCATTTTTGGGTTAACATTTTGGTGCTTTCATTGAGAGCCTAACTCAGGCAAAGATCTAGCTATTTACGTTGGATCAGATAGGTTCAGAAGTTAGATCCTTAATCTCTATTTGAATGATCTGCTACTATGAATCAATGGCTCCGGGAAGAAAGGGAACTGCTTCTGGAAGATCTATAGGGGCGGTAATTGCCGAAGAAGGGATGGATCATCAACAAATCGAAGTAAATGACACCAACGTAGGAGATCTGGTGCCAGGATCCTCTAATCAATGCGAAGTTGTTACTAGAGATGAATTGAATAGAATGGTTGAAAGCATCAATCAGAAAAGGGAAAGCAGTCAGAGTGCTCTTATGGACAAACTTAATTCCCTCTTGATCTTACAATCACATCCTGCTCCAAGAACCATGGCAGAACTCGCAGCTGTTGTAGAACAAGAAAATTCTTCTGTTTTAGGCCTAAACAGAAGAAACGGGAAGCAACTGTAGAAAGGAGTGATAGCTGGAACTGTAGAAATCAACGTAGAAGGAAATACAAGCACTCCACTAAGCACGAGGCAACCAACTACGAACTTAAATCTGGAGCGAAGACCCCACAAGAGGATATAGTCGTGGACCTCTATGATTCGAAAGATGGAGAGTAGTTTAACGACGGCAAGTTGGAAGGAAATGCCAATGCATTCGATAACTCCAGGGATGTCCAAACTGCCCCAATCAGGCCAACCACAAGCCAATGGAATCCTGAGGGAGTGGCTCTTTTGAAGACAGGAGAGCCAAGTCTTGAGCCCACTCATCAAGATCGTTTTTCAAAGCCAAACACTCGGTGTAGTTACTGACAGCCGACCACCGAACTACCGAACATTTGAGACATATATCGCGGACATGGTCATGCGACTAATGGATGAGAGTAAGAATAGAAGGGATGATGAATGGGGATCCCCTCCAAGTCGGACTCCCTTCACTAATGGATCTTGAATGAGCGGTACCCAAAAATTTTAACTATGCCAACTATTTCGTCCTATGATGGAACGAGATACCCGAAACCCTACCTGTACAAGTACAGTTGGTACATAGACAGAGCGAATGCTTCAGACGCTGTTCGATGTAGATGTTTCCTAATCTTTCTAGAGGGAATTGCTTCAATGTGGTTCATTAGGCTTCCACCAAGATCCATCTCCACTTTCGATCAACTAGCAACAAGATTCCTTCATCAATTCAGACTTCACATTGGCGTAGCCTAAATATGTATTGTCCTTGTCCAGTCTATTCCAAGGACAAAATGAATCTCTGCAGTCTTTCATGAATCGATTCAACACTACGGTGACAGAAGTAAGCAATCTGAATGAGGATATGGTTTTTATGGCCTTGGTTCGCGCCATCCACCCCGTAACTGAGTTCGTAAAATGGATCAAAATGAAACAATCTACCACTAGAAAGGACTTCAATTGTAAGGTGAGTCAATACTTGAGATTGGAAGAGGCATAGGAATTATAAAGGAAATCTACTAGCTTACAACCGATGAATGTTGGGCAGAGTGGCATGGCGATGAACCAGGACATAAATACCTCCGGGACCGCTGAAGGAAGTGCAAGAAAAGACGGAAACTAGAAAAGAAAAAAAATCAGAATTCCAAAAAACAAATTGGCAACAATAAGCGGCTTAAAGGCTTTAGGCCCAAAAATTACACCCCGCTAATGATACCCTGGAAAACATCTATCTCGCAACACAAGGGACAGAAGAGTACAAGAAACCCCCTAAAAAGGAAGTAACTAAACAACAAAAGCGTTCCGGGAGTACTGCCGCTTCCACGAAACACATGGCCACAACACGAACGAGTGCCGTCACCTAAAGAACTTGATTAAGGAGCTGATATGGGAAAACAAGCTTCAGCAATACGTGAGAAAATCCCAAAATCCCGACCAACCCGCGGCTTCCAAACCTCCTAGGGATCGAGGAAACCAAGCTGGAACCAACGAAGAGGGATCTAGACAAACTGACCAGAGACTCAACATTGGAACGATATCTAGAGGACCTCATCCCACACAGAGGAGTTAGGGAGAAATGGAGCGGTATGCGAGCTCATTAAAACACATCCGGAAGGATTCGTGCCTCGCGATCGAAGATGGAGCCCCTGCCAAACAGCGGAGAACTCTGAACGATGATATAGTATTTCGAAATTGAGACACTGAATGGATTGAAGCTCCAACTCTCGATCCCATAGTCGTGACAGTAGGGATCGGACCTGCCATGGTTCGACGAGTATTGGTTGACAACGGTAGTTCTGTGAATATCCTTTTAAAATGGACCATTGATCAGATGAAGATTAGCATGAAAAACGTATCTGCCTGCCGAACAAAAATTCAAGGGTTCACCGGCGAACCCAAATAACCCGTCGGGACGATTGACACGCCTGTAGAACTTAGGGAAGGCGATTGAAGAGTCACCCTCATCCAAACTTTCGTGATCATAGATGAAACTTCTGCATAAAATGCCTTCTTGGGATGGCCTGCGCTGGCGGATTTCAAAATCACTTTAGCCCAGTGGTTCCTTCCCATGAAAGTCCCAATGGTGAATGGAACTGGAGTGATCAAAGGAGATCAATATGCCACCAGAGAATGTTACATCGTAGAACTGTATGAATCTAAAAGAAAAGAAAAGGGGAAGAATGCGGGGAGAACTCTCCACATTCGTGAACCTACCGAATAGCAACTACAGAGCCGCCCCTGGCTTGGGGATCATAGCCGATTCGACAAGGCTTTGGACCCTAGAAAGAAGAGTTCAAGGGAGGATCGGGTAGCACCTGCAGAATTGACGGTGTCTGTTCCAGTCAACATGGATGACCCGACGCGGGTTTTGAAAATTGGATCGCACCTTGGAAACAAGATGCGATTGGAACTCACTAATTTTCTTCATGCAACTTGGATGTGTTTGCTTGTACACATTCCGATATGTATGGGATATCACCAGAAATTATATGCCACTCACACTGGGCCCCGAACGATCCAAGGCATTGAGAGAAGAAGTAAACAAGCTAATGGCCAATGGTTTTATCCATGATGCGACCTACCCCGAATGGGTATCTAACCCGGTTTTGGTCAAGAAGTCCAATGGGAAATGGCGAACCTGTATCGACTACTCAGACTTAAACAAAGCCTGCTTGAAAGGCAGCTTTCCCCTGCCCAGAATTGACCATCTTGTAGACGGGACTACTGGACATGAATTGCTATCATTTATGGGTGCATACTCAGGATACAACCTGATCCTGATGCACGAACCTGATCAAGAAAACACCAACTTCATCACCGATCTAGGGTTATACTACTACAGGGTAATGCCATTCGGTTTAAAGAATGCTAGAGCAACTTACCAAAGATTAATAAATGCCATGTTCAAGCATCAGATTGGGAAAACCATGGAAGTCTATGTGGATGACATGTTGGTTAAATCGCGAATAGCTACCAGTCACTTAGATAATCTCTCTGAAATGTTTGAAATACTCTGAAAATATGGGATGAAGCTTAATCCACTTAAATGTCACTTCGGGGTAGCCTCCAGAAAGTTCTTAGGATTCATAGTGAGTGCCAGAGGCATCAGAGCAAATTACTGCCCTATGTGTAGTTAAAGCCTTAAAGAACAAGAAAGAGTTACAAAGCCTGAATGGGAAAGTCGCGGCGCTAAGCCATTTCATCTCAAAAGCCACCGGCAAATGTATGTCGTTCTTCGATGCACTAAAGAAAGGAAAGAAGAGCTTCGAATGGAATGAGGCTTGTCAAACCACATTTGAAGAGTTGTTGTGACATATGGAAACCCCACCGATCCTATTAAAGCCAGTAGACGGAGAGGACTTGTTCATTTACTTAGCAGTCTTACCTCACGCATTAAGTGCCGCTCTTGTACATGATGAAGCTAGAATCCAGCGACCCGTATACTACATTAGTAAACGGTTCATTGGAGTTGAGAAAAACTATCCGAAACTGGAAAGCTACCATATTGCCTCTTGATCGCATCCAGGAAACTACAAGCGTATTTCCAGGCACACCCGATCAAAGTATTCACCGATTAACCCTTAAAGAATATATTGTACCGCCCCAAGACATCTGGGCGGCTCATCAAATGGAATATCAAATTAAGTTAATATGAAATCACATACCATCCTAGAAGGGCAACGGGCAAGCGTTGGCAGATTTTACCGTCGAATTTACCATACGAGATGAAGAAGAAGAAATTACACTAGAAGTGGAAACACGATGGAAACTCTTCGTCGATGGCACGTCTAACAACTTCTGGTCGAGGGCAGGGGTAGTGCTTGAAACTCCCGAAGGACGAGCCATTTGCTACGCCTTCGCTTAGAGTTCCCAGCGACAAATAATGAAGCAGAATACGAGGCATTATAAGCTGGGCTAAAAATTATGAAAGAGCTAGAGATAAAATTCATACACATCTGTAGCGACTCTCAGTTAGTCGTCTATCAGGTGAAAGGTCAATACTAGGCTCAAGGGAAGAACCTTGCCCCATGTCTATCTAAAGTGAAAGATTTGCTAAACGACATCGAACGTTACACCATAACTCACATTCCGAGGGAGTAGAACACGAAGGCTGACTACTTAGGTAAACTGGGTAGTTCTGGAGAAGCTCAATCATTGGGACTACTACTGGTTGAAACCCTTACCACTCCAAGCATATGCGAAATAGATATCAACTGGATTTTTGAAACCACTATTGAACCAGAAACGGGGATGATGCCAATTTAAGACTACTTGCTCACAGGAACTCTTCCCGCGGATAGGAACCAACGGAAAAAGCTTCTCCGGAAGGCACCTCGATTCATAATACATTATAGGATACTCTACCCGAAGGGGGTTCTCTATCCCCTTACTCAGATGTGTGTCCGACGACGAAGCTCAACGGATCCTGAGAGAAGTTCACAAAGGTGACTGCGGAGACCATACCGGGAGGCAAACCCTTGCAAATAAAATCCTCCGATACGGGTATTTCTGGCCAATAGTAAACCGCGATGCGATAGATTATGCCAGGCGGTGCGACCGATGCCAAAGATTTAGCAAGACCAAAAGAACTCTCTCAACAGAGCTAACATAGATGGTCAGCCCACGGCCGTTCGCGATATGAAGAATCGATTTGATCGGCGTATTGCCAATGGAAAAAGGAGGGGCCAAATATGCTATAGTTGCCGTTGACTATTTCACCAAATAGGCCGAAGCGTAACCGCTGACCACCATTACCATAAAGAAAGTCATTAACTTTTTTACTAAAAACATCATTTGCAAGTTTGGCGTGGCACATAAAATCATCACTGATAACGGAACCCAATTCGAAAGTGTCGAGTTTAATGGCATTTGCAAACGCTTCCGAATCGAGAAGAGCTTTTCCGCGGTCGCTCATCCGTAAGCAAATGGGAAAATGGAAACAATAAACAAGATCGTCAAGTCCACCATCAAAAAGCAACTAACTAAAGCTAAAGAAAATTGGGTTAATGAACTTCCACTCGCACTATGGGCTTACAGAACAACACACAAAGCAGCAACCGGGCACACCCCGTTCGCCTTGGCTTATGGTTCATAAGCAATCATCCCCATCGAACTAGAAGTTCCCTATCATCAAAGGTAGAATTTCAACCAGAAGAAAAATGAGCAGCTCCTACTCAAGTCGCTTAACATGATCTACGAGAAAAGGGAAGAAGCCGAGTTAAGGACCGCTGCTCACCAAAAAAGGGTCGCACGGTACTTCAACTCCAAAGTTCACAACTGAACCTTTGAAGTAGGAGACCTCATCCTTAAACAAGTATATCCCGTACCAGGAACCTTTGGACCAAACTGGGAAGAGCCGTATGTGATCAGCCAAAAGCTAGGCGATGGAACATTCAAACTAACAACCGTCGACGGAATCCAAATTCCCCAAACATGGAATAGTGAATCGCTGCATCATTACTTTATATGAAACTATCTTATTTACTTCTTATTTTTCAGCAAATAAGCCATCTGAAATGACCCTCCTATTTACACACTAATTTTATTGGTGATTTTTTTCATTTTTTTTTAGGGATGATATATAGATATATCATCTATTACAAATATATTTTAGAGATGATATATAGATATATCATCTATTACAAATATATTTCCCAGGGTCATTTTCTTTTCTCTAATAAACAAAAATATATCCAGGATCTTTCACAATATAGAAATATTGTTTTAATTCTAAATCATTTTTAACATACATATATGAAGATATCTATGTTATATTCTACTTGAATCAGAGCATAATAATAAGTAGAAATCCTTTTTAAATTTGCATAAATGTGATAAATTCCCTTTTAAATTAAAACTTAATGTATCCAGATTTTTTGACTATAGTGTCCCCTGGAAATATGTACCTTAGACTGTTATTATAATTAAGAAATAACCAAGCAATGATCTGTGGAAAGCAAGCTTATAATATGGATGATTATCTTAAAGTCTGAATATTATCAAACTCAGGTTAAAAGAAAGCGGATCCTAAGTGAACGCAAGCAACATCTAGGCGTAATGGAAACGCGCCTAACTTATTCATGCAAGGTCACTAGTTCGAGTACTATGCTGGTCGGTTCAAACACAATTTTTGTTTTTCTTTTTATTTTCTCCTGTATGGCTGAAATCTGTTACCTACCTATAATTGTACATATATATTTAATTTTTGGCTATAACCTATCATACAAAACAATTTTTCTTGCATAACTATTTTTAAAACCCATTCTTTCAACTGTTTTAAGAATTTATATCTATATTTTTGCCCAATATCAACATGTACACAGATATACATATACATGTCTGTATCTTTGTTCATTTTCCAGGAAAACTGAGCTCAAATGTTCCCTTACTTCATTGATCTGAAGTGAAACATTAGGCCTGACCTATGGCCTAACCATGTGGTTACTCTGGCCATTCTTTTACTTGCATTATTACAACCCAGATTATACACAAAACATTGTTACCTTTTCTTTCCAAAAGCATGTATATATATTTGTATGAATCAGACATTTTGTAATCAGATATATATCATTCTTCCTAATCATACTTCTCTTTTAAAAATACATCTTTAAAGTATAAACACTTTTTCTTGCATCTGGACTTATGTCAATATCATAAATTGAAGACATAGCAGTTTAATTCTTTTCTGGGTTTTCCCAATATTATTTTCTGCATATCTACATTCTTTTTAAAAGAACTCAGGATTAATTGAAATCATCATAAAATGATTATACTTATAAAATCCAGGTTTTACCTCTAAATCAAAACAACTTTAGCAAATAGGTTTTCAAATCAGTTCAACATCAATATCCTTAGTACATACCAAATCAGAAATAACCAGAAACAACATAGCACATGTCTCTTACAAGTTCTTCCTACTTAATACATTTAGATAGCCATATCAATCAGGGAATACATGCATCAATTAACACATTTTAGCTTTTATTTCTAATTATCTTAGCATCCTCTATTCCATGACTTTTTAATCTTGCTTACTTAGCTCCATCACAACCTGCAAAAGCATTAGTGGCTGCCCCATTATAAATGAGACACCCCCCATGTGCCATGAGCAATAAGGGTCAGATCTATGATCTGGTGTGAGCATTTCTAACATATCCATGATATTAAGCTAAGGATACAGCATAGATATACTTTGCATACTTGACAGGTATTATCATGTACAATACATAAGAGCAAACATATGCAACAAACAACTTTTATCTGGAACTACTAGGTTGCCTTTTCTTTTTCTTATAAATTCCTGGCCTCATCTGCTATAAGGAATCAAAGGGACACATTGCCATGAACTAATTAACATTATGGCACAAAGATCTCAGGACTTAAACAAGCCATGTGCCAACTTGTCTACTTCAAATAGGACAAGCATTCCAGCAGCCTTCTTGGCACAAAATCCTTAGTTATATCACTAAGTGTATTTATGTTCATTCTATCAATGATAGCTAGGTGTACATACCACCTGTACTCATGAAACATACTAGTTACCTTGCAGCCATGATATTGCAAGCAAGTTAAAGGTTACTTTCTAGAGATATAACACCCCAGTCATTCCATCTCACATTATTTATCATAGAAACACCCTATTCAAGCATATACCAGAATGTTTGCAACTGAGAATAAATACATGGCTCTATTGAGTTTATTTTGATTTTTCAAGCAACTATATTTAGCCAGATTTTCAATCTTGTTTAAACATAGTTTTTAGGCTTGTAAGTTTCTGTTTAGTTTAGGGCTCAGCACTTATAGAGAAAAACTCCATTGCACCCTTAACCAATTATTTCAAGCCTCAGCACCATACCAAGGTATATGCAGCTCATAGTTTTCTTTATCTTTTCATTCTTTGTCTTAAGCCATTATTCAAACTAGTTACAAATACTCTGATATATGTTCCTTAAGGTTTTGGTATAATATACAGAGATGAAAATAGAACAACAAAGTTAAACATCCAGCATAGCAGATCATATCTCATCAAACATTCATGAAACCATCAGCAGCCAACATAGTTTGTAAATCAAAACATGCAAAATATAACATATAAAAGCTTGGCTGCCTAATCCCAGGTCTTAATGCCATGTATATGAGTGAGGATACTCACCTAAGTGCTTACACAAACTTAAACCAGAAAACCCTTCAAATCTTTAGCCTTATCTTCCTCTTCTTCCTTAGGTTAATTAATTAGTGAGAGAGCAGTTTTCTGATTGGGCTCTTGGTATAAATAAGGGTTCTGTCTAGGGTTTTGGGTGATGCAAAATCCCTATTTTAGCCCAGACCAGAATCATGCATTTGGCATTGCACATTCCTTCCCTCCTAACCCTTAATGTCCCGGCCAATATTTTAAAACAAGACTAAATTGTGCCTATTTTCCTTTCTTTTCAGAAAGTGTTAACTTTAAGTATTTTTATTATATTTACCTCAAACATGATAATGGTGTGACTTTCTATTTTTCTGCCTATGTACATTTGCTTTCTTGCACTTTGGTTCTTACTGTTTTAGTGCTTCCTTTATTTATTTTCTGCTCCATAATATCTGGATATATATATATACATTCATACAACCATGGGTATTAATTTAATTTTAACCATTTATTTGCAGAAAACATGTGCATACTTATGTGCATTTCTACACCTATTTAAAATTTCACTTATTCATTATAAATCAATGTTTTCTTCTGTCTAAATTTTCAGACAAGTCATACATAGGCATATATATATAGATATATATATATATATACACACATCCTCAGGAATTTTTAATACTCATGTCTAAGTCTATATTTTCTTTATTTAAAACATTTTATCTAAATGTTTTCCTTCCTTGTTTTATTATCCAGGAATTCTGGATTTTCTCTTAGTGCCATAACTAGTGTGCACGTGCACACATGCACACAACCTTGCACCACTGAAAATCCCACCTATATAATAATTCTGATTTTCCCCCAGAATTTTAATCATTTATTAAAAGAATTTTCCTCAAAATCTTGGGGTATTACAATCACCCCTCCTTTTAGGAATTGTGCCCTCACAATTTGCAACATATTCTTTGAGTACTCCTACTTTCTTAGGAAAATTATTCAAATATGCATGAGCAATTTAAATAGTCACTGTCTATCATACATATCAAATTTTCTTAGTAATCTAAGAATTTACCTTTTAAATTTGCAAAGAGCCTAGGGTAATCCATCCTGATTTTATCCTCTAGCTCCCAAGTACAATCACTAGGATCTATACTCCATTGAATCTTTACAAGCTTCAATGTCTTGTTTCTTAATTTCTTTTCTTCCCTTGCCACAATTCCCACTGGCTCTTTCTCATAGATTAGATCTGGATTAATCTGAACTTCAGTAGGCTTTTCTAAGATTTCCTCCTTGTCATGTACCCATCTCCTTAGTTGTGACACATGAAACACATTGTGCATTGCACTCATCTTCTCTGGAAGCTCCAGCTTGTAGGCTAGTGAGCCTATCCTCTCCAAAATCTTGTATGGTCCAACATATCTGGGTCTGAGTTTCCCCTGCTTGCCAAATCTCAAGACTTTCTTCATTGGTGAAACCTTAATGAAGACATAATCACCTACTTTGAATTCCACTGACTTCCTCTTTGCATCAGCATACTTCTTTTGCCTATCTTGAGCTACTGCCATCCTCTTTCTCACCAGTCCTATTTTCTCTGTGATGTCTTTGACATATTCTGGCCCTAGGATAGCTTTCTCTCCTGCCTCAGCCCAACACATAGGTGATAGACATGGCTTCCCATATAGGGCTTCAAAGGGTGCCATTCCAATTGTGCTTTGGTGGCTATTATTGTATGTGAACTCAGCCAAATGGAGGTGGTCCTCCCAATTTCCTCCAAAGTCTAACACACATGCTCTAAGCAAATCCTCTAAAATCTTGTTTACCACTTCTGTTTGCCCATCTGATTGGGGGTGATAAGCAGTGCTTAGGCACAATTCACTACCCATAGCTTCTTGGAAGCTCTTCCAGAATCTTGAAGTGAAGATTGTATCCCTATCACTCACTATAGTTTTAGGAACACCATGCAGTTTTACCACTTCTCTCATAAAGGTTTGGGCTAACCTAGGTGCATTTCTGTCTGCTTTCACTGGTATGAAGTGGGCTACTTTAGTCAGCCTATCTACAATCACCCAAATACTTGTATTTCCCCTCTTGGATCTAGGAAGACCATCTATGAAATCCATAGATATGTCTTCCCACTTCCACTGTGGTATGCTAAGTGGCTGCAACAACCCTGAAGGTCTTTGGGTCTCAGCTTTTATTTGTTGACAGACCATACACTTAGCAACATATCTAGCTACATTAGATTTCATTCCCTTCCACCAATAGTCCCTTTTTAAGTTTGATGAACTCCTCAAGTAAAGTGGTTTTTGCTGAGGCTGGAACAAACCTTGCCTCTAACATCTCCTTAAATTGATTCCAATTAATATCATTTTCATTCCGGCCAGCTATGATCACCTCCCACCAACTCAAAGCTGCACCTTTTAATTGCCTTGAGGCCACTTGCCTCTTCCTTTGGTCATCTAGTTGCATATCAGTGAAGATCCTCTCTAATGTCCTCAGCCATGCTTGAATCTCCATTACACTTTCAGTTCCTTCAAAGCTCTTACCTCCCAAGTTGGTATAAGTCTTCACTAACTTGGAGAGCTCCTCATGTGGGTTCTCAGGTCTGTGCCCAATTCCATCTCTCAAGACTCTCACAAATTCCTGCATGTCAAGCATTTGTGGTGTGCTAGATCCTCCTTGATGATGAGACCCTCTTCCTACCATATTTCTAAAAGTATATGTATTTCATCTTATTAGTTTATAACACTAGCTTTTATTTTATATTGATTGTATCTTTTCCTATTTAATCATTGTGTATGTCACATGCACACACATACATACATTCAGGGAATACTTATAAACAGTCAAATATACAAACAATCCTAGTATAAACATAAGCATACAAACATTTTGCTATGTTAATTAAAACATAGCTCTGATACCAAATGAAATGACCCTCCTATTTACACACTAATTTTATTGGTGATTTTTTTCATTTTTTTTTAGGGATGATATATAGATATATCATCTATTACAAATATATTTTAGAGATGATATATAGATATATCATCTATTACAAATATATTTCCCAGGGTCATTTTCTTTTCTCTAATAAACAAAAATATATCCAGGATCTTTCACAATATAGAAATATTGTTTTAATTCTAAATCATTTTTAACATACATATATGAAGATATCTATGTTATATTCTACTTGAATCAGAGCATAATAATAAGTAGAAATCCTTTTTAAATTTGCATAAATGTGATAAATTCCCTTTTAAATTAAAGCTTAATGTATCCAGATTTTTTGACTATAGTGTCCCCTGGAAATATGTACCTTAGACTGTTATTATAATTAAGAAATAACCAAGCAATGATCAGTGGAAAGCAAGCTTATAATATGGATGATTATCTTAAAGTCTGAATATTATCAAACTCAGGTTAAAAGAAAGCGGATCCTAAGTGAACGCAAGCAACATCTAGGCGTAATGGAAACGCGCCTAACTTATTCATGCAAGGTCACTAGTTCGAGTACTATGCTGGTCGGTTCAAACACAATTTTTGTTTTTCTTTTTATTTTCTCCTGTATGGCTGAAATCTGTTACCTACCTATAATTGTACATATATATTTAATTTTTGGCTATAACCTATCATACAAAACAATTTTTCTTGCATAACTATTTTTAAAACCCATTCTTTCAACTGTTTTAAGAATTTATATCTATATTTTTGCCCAATATCAACATGTACACAGATATACATATACATGTCTGTATCTTTGTTCATTTTCCAGGAAAACTGAGCTCAAATGTTCCCTTACTTCATTGATCTGAAGTGAAACATTAGGCCTGACCTATGGCCTAACCATGTGGTTACTCTGGCCATTCTTTTACTTGCATTATTACAACCCAGATTATACACAAAACATTGTTACCTTTTCTTTCCAAAAGCATGTATATATATTTGTATGAATCAGACATTTTGTAATCAGATATATATCATTCTTCCTAATCATACTTCTCTTTTAAAAATACATCTTTAAAGTATAAACACTTTTTCTTGCATCTGGACTTATGTCAATATCATAAATTGAAGACATAGCAGTTTAATTCTTTTCTGGGTTTTCCCAATATTATTTTCTGCATATCTACATTCTTTTTAAAAGAACTCAGGATTAATTGAAATCATCATAAAATGATTATACTTATAAAATCCAGGTTTTACCTCTAAATCAAAACAACTTTAGCAAATAGGTTTTCAAATCAGTTCAACATCAATATCCTTAGTACATACCAAATCAGAAATAACCAGAAACAACATAGCACATGTCTCTTACAAGTTCTTCCTACTTAATACATTTAGATAGCCATATCAATCAGGGAATACATGCATCAATTAACACATTTTAGCTTTTATTTCTAATTATCTTAGCATCCTCTATTCCATGACTTTTTAATCTTGCTTACTTAGCTCCATCACAACCTGCAAAAGCATTAGTGGCTGCCCCATTATAAATGAGACACCCCCCATGTGCCATGAGCAATAAGGGTCAGATCTATGATCTGGTGTGAGCATTTCTAACATATCCATGATATTAAGCTAAGGATACAACATAGATATACTTTGCATACTTGACAGGTATTATCATGTACAATACATAAGAGCAAACATATGCAACAAACAACTTTTATCTGGAACTACTAGGTTGCCTTTTCTTTTTCTTATAAATTCCTGGCCTCATCTGCTATAAGGAATCAAAGGGACACATTGCCATGAACTAATTAACATTATGGCACAAAGATCTCAGGACTTAAACAAGCCATGTGCCAACTTGTCTACTTCAAATAGGACAAGCATTCCAGCAGCCTTCTTGGCACAAAATCCTTAGTTATATCACTAAGTGTATTTATGTTCATTCTATCAATGATAGCTAGGTGTACATACCACCTGTACTCATGAAACATACTAGTTACCTTGCAGCCATGATATTGCAAGCAAGTTAAAGGTTACTTTCTAGAGATATAACACCCCAGTCATTCCATCTCACATTATTTATCATATAAACACCCTATTCAAGCATATACCAGAATGTTTGCAACTGAGAATAAATACATGGCTCTATTGAGTTTATTTTGATTTTTCAAGCAACTATATTTAGCCAGATTTTCAATCTTGTTTAAACATAGTTTTTAGGCTTGTAAGTTTCTGTTTAGTTTAGGGCTCAGCACTTATAGAGAAAAACTCCATTGCACCCTTAACCAATTATTTCAAGCCTCAGCACCATACCAAGGTATATGCAGCTCATAGTTTTCTTTATCTTTTCATTCTTTGTCTTAAGCCATTATTCAAACTAGTTACAAATACTCTGATATATGTTCCTTAAGGTTTTGGTATAATATACAGAGATGAAAATAGAACAACAAAGTTAAACATCCAGCATAGCAGATCATATCTCATCAAACATTCATGAAACCATCAGCAGCCAACATAGTTTGTAAATCAAAACATGCAAAATATAACATATAAAAGCTTGGCTGCCTAATCCCAGGTCTTAATGCCATGTATATGAGTGAGGATACTCACCTAAGTGCTTACACAAACTTAAACCAGAAAACCCTTCAAATCTTTAGCCTTATCTTCCTCTTCTTCCTTAGGTTAATTAATTAGTGAGAGAGCAGTTTTCTGATTGGGCTCTTGGTATAAATAAGGGTTCTGTCTAGGGTTTTGGGTGATGCAAAATCCCTATTTTAGCCCAGACCAGAATCATGCATTTGGCATTGCACATTCCTTCCCTCCTAACCCTTAATGTCCCGGCCAATATTTTAAAACAAGACTAAATTGTGCCTATTTTCCTTTCTTTTCAGAAAGTGATAACTTTAAGTATTTTTATTATATTTACCTCAAACATGATAATGGTGTGACTTTCTATTTTTCTGCCTATGTACATTTGCTTTCTTGCACTTTGGTTCTTACTGTTTTAGTGCTTCCTTTATTTATTTTCTGCTCCATAATATCTGGATATATATATATATACATTCATACAACCATGGGTATTAATTTAATTTTAACCATTTATTTGCAGAAAACATGTGCATACTTATGTGCATTTCTACACCTATTTAAAATTTCACTTATTCATTATAAATCAATGTTTTCTTCTGTCTAAATTTTCAGACAAGTCATACATAGGCATATATATATAGATATATATATATATACACACATCCTCAGGAATTTTTAATACTCATGTCTAAGTCTATATTTTCTTTATTTAAAACATTTTATCTAAATGTTTTCCTTCCTTGTTTTATTATCCAGGAATTCTGGATTTTCTCTTAGTGCCATAACTAGTGTGCACGTGCACACATGCACACAACCTTGCACCACTGAAAATCCCACCTATATAATAATTCTGATTTTCCCCCAGAATTTTAATCATTTATTAAAAGAATTTTCCTCAAAATCTTGGGGTATTACACCATCCCGGGCTACCGGAGGCACTGTAAATAGGCAAAGCTTGCCCAACTTTTCTTAATAAAATTGCTTCACTTTCTAAACCAATAAAACTGTGTTCATAAAAGTAACCTGCTAGTCGATCGGGTTAAATCGGCTCAAAACCATCCAATCGCTGCTTGAGATAGTGGAACCACACTCATATACACCCCACTTACCCACCGTGCCAATGGAAGCAAATCGACTCAAACCATTAGATCGGCGGAACCCGGTCCTCGCCTTCTAAGAACCGGTGCTGCTTCAGCGGCGTCGGGAAGGCCTAAATCAAAGCTGCACATCCCATAAGCCGCACACACGCCCAAAAGCCATGCATCCCATAAGCCGCGCACACTCCCAAATGAAACGCATCCGATAAGCTACGCACACTCTCAAAAGCAGTGCATTTCATAAGCTGTGCGTACTCTTAAGCACTGGTATTGCCCCGGCAATACCGGAAAACTCGTCCATTTCAGGAATAACAAGAATAAACCACTCCCACTATCGGGAACAATGGGTATGAATCCAACAATGCCAAACAACTATGAGTCAATAGAGAGTTCTGATTGTTGACCGACAATATATCTAAAATCAAGCCGTTCAAATCATAACTTCCCGTAGATAGGAACCTCAAAATTGATCCGATTACAGACATCCAAAAAAAATCACTCGGATCAACTGGTCATTTGTCAAGTGTTTGAAGTAAGCAGCCCCGTGAATTGGGGGCACACACACCGATACTCAAAGAAAATACTTAAAAACAAAAACCAAGCACTTCACAGTTCTGTTACTCCAAACAAAGATTTTGGCGGTAACTAGAGGACTAGATTAAATAGCAGTATATAAAATTAAGATAAGTGCATGAAATGAAGATAAGTAGACACATAAAGTTACAATTAAAATGTCAATATTGTATTACTTATAGCATTTTCTATACAAAGTCAAAAATGTGGGGGCCTTACCCACACAATATCGGCCAACCAAAAAGAATACAAATGCTACAACAATCAAAGCAGTAAGTGCAGACACTACACTTTAACAATACACGTACCAAACAAAATGTCCCAAAAACTAGCTCCACTGCTATCCAGACCTCTTAATGCCTCTTTCCACCGCTCCCTTTCCCACCTTTAGTTGGAAGTTTCTACTTCCCCTTAGAGTCCCGACCAGGGGTAGTGTCGCTGCCTGTGATATAAACTATCTCGTCAGCATCGAGATCTCCTACCTGATCTCCGACCTTCTCGGAAGACTCCCCATTGGCCTTGCGCTTCTAGGATTTGCGGGAGCTCCTCGAAGATTTTATCGCTTCAACCTTTTCCTTCTTAACAGCAACTAGTTGCTGTTTAGATTTATGACTGGCCAGTCTAGTCCTCCTGCTCTCGAGCTTCAGCTGTTGTGAAGTCGCCCTCCAAAGATACAGAAGGATTGTCTAGACCACGCAATGCAGCAATCTTCTCGGATTCCAACCCTGGCTGCGAGCCAGACGCAGGTGCAGCAATCAGAGCAGCTATGGAGATAAGCGTTGAGGCAGTTGAAATAGCGGCAAGCCCAAGCATCGAGGAAACCGGTGGGTGAGTAGGTAAAGAGGAAGGACCTATAAGATCAAAATGAAAGCATTAAATTCGTCTTGTTCTTGCGGCATGAGCTGAAAATTCTCAAACTCGGGGGAAACAAGAAGGTTACCTGCACTAGAGGAATGGCCAAGAATGTCAATCTCATATTCGCCGCCTTCTCCTTCTTTTGATGGCTGCACGATCTTCAGAGAAGTTCCGAGGCCACCTGAAGTTTCAGAGACAACTACCGGCGGAACAAACGACAAAGCAACACCGACAGAACTCGCCAACTGATCGCGAGACAATCCTGATGGTCCGTCAGGCCTAAAAATGAAAGGCTCCGGCAACGTTTTGGCAGTTGTAGTCATAGCAGCATCGGCAGCCTCATGTTCCTTCTCGATTCGAAGGACCTCTCGTACATCTATCAGTGCTTTCTACGACTCCTCATTGAGCAAGGAATTAACATAGAAATTTAAGATGGTATTGTCCATCTTCTCCATCTTTTTCTCGTAAGTGTCCTGCAACTCCAAGTAATCCTCCGTTACGGTGGCCTTCTCAACTGCAACTCGAGTCTTCTTGGTGCCAATCTGCGCAACTCTTTCTTGGAGCGACGTGATCGTCTGGGCTTGATCGGAAACGGTCTTGTCACGGGATTCCACAATCCCATGTATTCAGCAATTGCTTTGTTATGCACTTCAAAAAATTTGTCATGATCAGCAATAGTCTTCTTTTGGGCTTCAATAATCATGTCACGAGCTTCAAGCTCCTCTTTCAACTTAACTTCGTCCGCGTGGGCCTTTTTGATTTCGTCTCAAAACAGAATCTCTGTTTTTGCATGGGCCTCTTTCAGCTTCTTCAGCAAGCTGGCGCTGTTCTTTCTCTTCCGGAGCGCCGCGCCCCTCTCTTGTGTTAGTCGTTAAATTCTGGCATCCCGTTCGGCTAACGTCCTCTCGAAATCAACTTTCTCCAATTCAAAGGAGAGGATCCCTTGATAATTGTTGCAGTTCGTGTCGGTCGGCTACTTACATAACTTTTCCCATCCCTCGGTTAGTCTAAATCACTTTGAATCGCCTGAAAGTGGTGCATATAGGAATATTTACGAACTGGGCGAAGGTTGCGGTCAAACTTAACTCCCTTAAAAACCACCCAGGGAGCGCAGCTTCGAGTCTAGGGAGAACAGATGGAAGAATGTAAGCCGGCCTCCTGTGGGGATGTGAGGAACCAGAAGCGGGCACCACGTGAGTTGATGGGGCTTGAGATTAAAATGGAGCCTGAATGGAAGAGATCGGAACTTCAAGACCGACAAAAACTAGGGCCGGGGCAAAAGCCTGATACCCAAAAGGATGAGAACCGCGATCAACCTTCGACTTCCTGGACGGTTCCTCTCGGTTGTCAAGGGTTTTTCTCTTCTTGTAACCACTCTATACGTCCAACCCCATTCTCTATCATCCCAGCGACGAGCCTCGGCTTTCGAGTCTTTCTGCCTTCTCTACTCTTCCTCAATTTCACAGGGCTAGTGGCGACTTGAAGATCATCTTGACAAACGTTGTGAATGAGTGAATTATTCAAGATCATCGTAAAGTACACGACCTCTTATGGTACCTGACATGAAGAATAAATAAGAGTTTTAGCAATGACAAAAAACCTAAATAATGCATGTGTAAGTGAATGTGACGCTAGTGAAATGTGTAATGTATCTTAGGGTGCCTAAAAGGACGTCACAAACCGGATCGGGAAGCTACCTTGGTAGAAATCGGGCTGACTCTAGACATGATATGACCAAGGTGAGGAGACGTTCCCTCGAATTCGAAATCGTCCCCCATAAGTTCATCGATATCCACATAAACGTTGCTCAAATGCCCAAAGTCTACGCCGGTATCTTTAATCGAGGAACCTTGACGTCACTCGGCTGTTATGGGAGCATCTTTATTGCAAATCTCTTGGGGAGGCAAATCTGGGAGAATGGGACTCATCCCAGAGTCTCCTCACACGATTTGGAGTCTCCGTCATTGGAACCTGCGTCGAAATCATCATCACTGGAGGAGGAATCATAACTACTATTGCCCTCAACTTCACCTCCTCCTTTTCTATTGCCACTACAGCTTTGCCCTCATGCTACTTGAATTCTTCTTCCCCTTCCTCCGAAATCGGGGGCATTCTGGCCGGACAGTTGGCGTCGGTCGTGAACCCCTTTCTTCATGAGTTTCTTCAGTTGACTCGCCAAACGGGCCTTCTTTTTCTGGGAAACCGCCTTCTTTGGAACCACGTGATGAAGAAGAGGAGCGTGTTCATACTCTAGAATGGAAGGGAGATGGGACTTCAACGGCCACGATAGATCTTCCGGGTTGCAACAGCCCATATCGGAGCAAATTCTTGTCCGTTAACAAAAATTTAACCGATCTCTCCTTGGTATCTACGGTGTCCAAAGTATGGAAAATATGATCGAGTGATGGGTCTTTATTCAGCCTCGGAATAAATGCAAGAAGTATTTGATCTATCAGAAATTCCATAGCGACGTATCGAAACTCAATAAGTGAAGGAGAGAACTTACCCCCCGTCGTCCAAAGGCGGTTAAATCCTTTGGCACACCTAACAGAGAGGTACCGAGTCTTGAATTGAGATAGATTTCTTTGAAGCTGCAACACGATCTTACGATTCCTTTGGGCCTCGATGACGACAAGGGAAGGGCACTCATCTCCCTTCTTAAACAAGAGAAAATATCTCAACTCATCGAAGCTCGAGGCACGTTAAATGTCTGCATAAATAAGACGTAAAGGCAAGTCAAGATTGCGTATCCATTAGGATGAATTTGGAATGGAGCAATTCCTAAGTTTAGAAGAGTTTCTTTCAAGAAGTCATTGAAGGGGGCACTGCTCCATTTAAGCACATATACTGGTGGTAAGCAGTGTATCCCGAAGGTGGCGTATAGGCAAACTCATTCTTCTCCGAAAGGCGCACATCATCCTTTGGAATGTCGTGTTGTAATATGTAAAACCTTAGCGGAGATTACGGAGGATGCTCTCTCCGGGGGTTTAAGCAGAACTCTAAAATTCAGAGGAGTCAGGTCTACAACCGGGCCAACTTGAACCAGGTGACCGTATTTGGCTCGCGAAACTGAAGAGGAAGGTGCAACGGATGACGACTCAACTTCTGAAAGTGCTGGACTTCCTCCACTGGATTTACGGTGAGAGGACGGGTGCATCATTCTATACAACAAAAGTTGCATCCAATGTGGTCAGGTAGTTCTATCTTTAGCTAAAAATTCCCTTACAACACTTGAATTCCGAAGGAATATCAATTTAGACCGACACATCGATTTAAAGTATAGACCGTGGCAAGTGTAGTGTGTTATCTATGTGGGGTAATTTTGATGTTCTAAACACTACAAACGCTCTATCCCGTGTAGATAGTTCGCTCGCACTGAAGAATGAAAAGGGATTCTCGTATCATTTATCTAAATTATTTCTCCTACACTTACCGTTATCGATCAACGATTGATAATGGATCCGTTGTCCAAAGCGATGCGGAAAGCTCTTCATATTTCTGGTACACTGAGTGTGCAATAACGAAACCAAACAAAATTCTCCGGAAGGCGACAACAACATAAGCTGCATGCGAGACGCTATCCTAAGCCATTATTCCCTTTTGAAAGGGCTAAAACCTATTCGTGAGACGTCATGTTGTTTCAACAATGTAACTTAGTGCAAGCCAATTCTGATTCTGTGGACGAAGATAGCAAAACATGTCAAGCACTAGGGTAGAGCTCGAGCATCGTTCCGTGAAGAACTCAAGACTCGATTTACTATCTTCTTCCACAAAATCACAATCAACTTGAATTTTCCACAATAATCATCACCAATATAACCTCGTCACCAAATTGCTAGATGAATGCCAAATTTCAAACTGCACACCTCAAGTCAAAAATAAAAGGGCATGAACGATATAAGTTTGCGACAGTAGCGATCCAAGGAAAGCAGGTCGACGACGATCCAAATTGGCAAAGTCTCAGGTGATGATGGCTGGCTTATGGCAACGGCGAACTTCAGAATGGTCAATGGTAAGAAATTTCGGCGGTGGGTGGTCGGCGACAGCGATAGAACAAATGGATTTAGGGTTTAGACAAATTTGGGTCGGGTCGTGAGGAAAATAGCTCGAGTCGCAATATGAATGAAGAAGGAAGAAAAGGGTCGGCTAGACTGAGTTAAATAGGTAGATTGAATAAAAAAATGCTAAGTCTTTGGGTCTCTAGCGATCCATCAAATGAGAACCAATCTTCCCCAAATTTGCCTATCACGATCCACATGTTATATGCAAGTATCATGAAAGTTATGGGATCGAAATTGATTTGTTATAAGGAGCAACGATCACCCACGTCAAATTCCAGCAAACAGCCAAACCCAAGTTCGCATGATGGCCTCAACACGGCCCAATGAACCTCACTAAACAGGAACTCGAGAGCAGTTACTTCCAGAGCACGCCTTGTTTCCAGCGAAGACATACACTGGGTGGCAAATGTTATTCGGTTTTTAAACTAACATAATTCAAAGGAAGTCAGAATAGCTATGTCGAGTCAGAGCAACTTAAGAGCTAACCAAAAGGACTAGAAGGATCAACCAAGAAAGGTTAGATGAAAAGAAGGCAAAAATATACTAAGTTGATGGGTCGCTAGCGATCCATCTCCTATAGCTCGCTAGCGATCCATAAGGATAGCTCGTAAGTCCTACAATCCTCTTGCATCATGATCCAATAGGTATGTTAGGAATGATTACTAAAGTTGATGGAATTCAAAGCTAGTTAGATCGGGAAGTGAGCATTGGTCTGATTCAATCAGCAGTTCGATGCAATCAGTGTATGAATCATCATCAAAACAAGGCGATAAGCTATGAAATTACATGGAGAACACCTATACGAAACAACAAATGCAATCCAAAAGCCAGAGTCCAAAAATCCACTAAGTACATGGATCGCTAGCGATCCATGCACTATGGATCGCGAGGGGTCCATAAGATCGTGTTAGACTGCCATGAAATTTAAAGGAAGGATGAAGGAGAGTATCTCAAGAAATTGGATCGTCGGCAACCTAGAAACTTTGGATCACTAGTAATCCATCAGATTGGCTTAGATAGTTATGAAATTTTCAATGCACCTTCGTATTTCCAAATGCAAGATTCTAGTGAGGCGGACTAGCCCAATAGCTCTCCAACCCCTATAAATACGAATCCACATGCAACATAAACTGGATCTTCTGGACTGGCTGTTGAAACTCTATAGAAACTACTCTTCACTCTTCTCCTCCCACACAACAGTCATCTACAGGGTTCACTTTGATTCTCCAGTGAACTCTAACACTGGTGACTTGATCTAACTTACAAGATGTATTCTCATTGTAATCAGATTCAACTTGTAATTGCAGTCAATCAATAATAAAAGTTATAAAGTTGACGTTGGCTTCGTTAACAGCCGAACCACTATAAAAATCTCTTATTCATTTACTTTTACTGCGATTTACTATTGCTTTTTCTATTTCATTTGCCTTGATAACAAGGTTGGTGCTTTCATACTCAATCCAGGGTGTTGATACATTTTTTTGGTTAACATTAATGGAGTTACAACCATTCCAAACCTCCTTTCCTATTTCTTCTATCCGCTATTCAACCTTATTTCTATGTATAGCTAATACCCTAAGCGAGCATTACGCATAAATCATCGTATTAGTTAAGTTTCATTCTTATTATTAGCATGTATAAACTACGTGTAGATACCTAATTCTATCAAATATATTACAGTCATAAATCTTTAACTAGAATATTCTTTCCATGTTTAATTTGCTGAAATTATACTTCTTAGGAAAATTTTCCGATTTCCATAAATTAGTTTTGAACAAAAGATCAAAAAAAAGGAAAGATTTGCCTTGTTTAAAACTACAAGGAATGATTATTATTTTTTATTAGAATAAACAGTGTACACTACGAAGGATAAATTTGTACTTTACACATCTCTTCCTTTTTATTTGCATATATTCCTTGTTAAATAAAACGTTGTATTTTCCATGCAATTTAGAAATATAATTTTTTTTATAAAAATCAATTGGACGTTCTTCCCAAAAATTAAACTACGAAAAATTCTCAGTTCAACATAATTAGGATAATAATCAAAATCATACCAATAATCTACAACCTAATTTCAGATCTGGAATAAATTTCATATATAATCAATATCCATATCTATAACTTTTAGGACTGATTTCCAGATCAGAGTGTAACACTATTCTCCTAAGAATACATAGGTGACCTTTATTACATTAAAATTTAGTCTACAATTCACATATATTTATTCATTTAGGCTTAAAAATGAAACGAATACAACGGAATAGATTAAATATCACAAACAAGTTATAAATTTTCCACTCACCTTCTAAAAGCATTCCAAATCTACAGATCTGAAGTAAAACCTTTGATTCAACTCCATTTCCTTCTTATTCCAAGAAATATGTATAAAAAGGGTATATACATATATCAAAATTACAGGTCTGAGAAGAGATTTGGAGTTGAAGGGAAACATGAAAGGGACTAAGGATCGTATAATATGGAATATTAACTAAGTTATCTACTAGTGCGGAATATAAATATAAAGGTAAATAATAAAGTAAATGACACCAGAGATTTTTATACTGGTTCGAACTTCTCGTTCTACGTCCAGTCCCAGACTCCTTCTGGAATTTAACTATAAACCCTCACTTGAGCCAAAGGAACAGGTATTACACTCCCTAAGCAACCTAATAGGACTTCTACCACCTAAGCAACAGAATAGGACTTCAACCGCCTGAGCAACTGAATATGACTTCTAATACAAACAGTAAAATTGCTTTTGACTGAGCATGCTCTTGAGTAGCACTGATAAGTCAATAACGTACACCATTCCTATAATCTTATCCTTTGTGATATATAGTGTAATTCATGAAGATAAGAAGTTTATTTAATCACTAATGAAGTTTGCTTGAATGAACAAGTGATTAGAACGAAAATATTGAATGCTAATGGAAAGATTGTTTAGACAATATGAATGAGAAATAGAATCAGAATTGGTGATTAAAACAATGGATTTCATGGCTGTATATAGTGATTAAGAGTTGCAATCGTTCGTGAAAAGTAGCCATGAAAGAATATGGAAGCAACTCTTGAATCAAGAGTTGTTTCTATTCGCTGAAATGAAGTGTCTCTTTAAAACATAGTCGTTATGAAGATTTAGCCATCTGAGTATAACAAATCAGCCAGCTGAATTGATCTAAAATCAAACCAGTAAGAAAACAGTGCGAAAAAGTCATAATTCAGCCAGTTGAACTTGCAAGGTCGGCCCTCTAAATGTTCAAAGAAAATTGTGCACATGCACAGATTTCAGTCGGCTGACTATAGCCATTCAGCCGGCTAAAATAAGTGTTTTCTGGCATATAAAGAATTTTTTGAAAAAGTTTTAGTATATGAACTATGTTTTGAAAAACTTTAGCATATGAACTATGTTTTGAAAAAAAATTAAATTGCGTGTGCGTGCATATGTCGCTTCGGAGAGATTTTAACATGAATTCACTACTAGACTGATATCATAGACAAAATATATTACTGAAGCTTCCATCTAGAATTTGGTCTGCAATCTGTTAGATTATTTCTCAAGTAAAATAGTATCTTCTCCTGCAAATATGGTTAGTTCATATAACAATTACTTTTTATATTTGTCACAATCAAAACATCAAGATTCAAGGTTCTAACATTCTCTCCCTTTTTGATGATGACAACTATGTAAATTTGTAAAAATATAAAAGCAATTTACTCCCTCTAACTGAATACTCCTCCTATCAATCATATTCTCCCCCTTTGTCATCGACAAAAAGGAAAAAATAATTGACATGAGAACTATAAGCAATTTACATAGGCATATAAACATATAGATATGAGAAACAAATAACTATCTTAACGCATATAAGCATCATCAAAGTATGTCAACCTTAAATCACATAAACATCATAAACATAAAATGTTGAGTCACAGATTCTACGAAGTTTTGATTTCTGACAAAGAAATAAAGGCGATCGACAAAAAGAAGACAACATGGCTATAAAGAGGCACAAAAGAGCTAAATATGGTACTCTAGATTATAGGTTGATTATTTGATGTTGTAATAGTGATAAACTTGTTAAAATCTATCCTCAAATAATCATGCACCTCAATACAATACGTTTGAATGGCATTGCACATTCATTGTGCAATTTGACAGGGACCGGTCGACCGGTATTAAACCAGGCGGTCGACCGTTTCTGTGTAAAATGCACAATGAACGTACACACATGCACATAACGTCTATATATTTGAAATCCTGTCTACCGGCCATTTTTGACCTGTCGACCGTTTTTAAACAGAGAGCAACCTTTCCCAAAAGACACTTCTTTCTCCAATGGTTGCATCTCTTACCTTTCATCAATGATCATATCTATTAATGGCTACTCTTCACAAAGAGTTACAACCATTTATTCTCTATATAAACACGTCTAAATCATTGATTCAAAAACAAGAATTCTTGCTCTAATTTCTGATCTTACTTTCTAAATATTCTTGCATTCTAAAAGCTCTCAAATATTTCAATTGCTTAATTGAATCATTGAAATTATTTCATATCTTTTGATTCAATAAGTAATATACTTCCTCCAATCTTCACCAACATCATTCACATATTTTGAGGATAAGATTATAGGAAAGGTTGTACTACAAGTGACAAATCTGTGTTATCAAGAGCACAAGTTGTCAACGGCAATTGTATTTGTTTTTGTTGAAGTCTTCGGTGTTGTAAGAGGCACGAAATCCCGTTCGGTTGTTCGGGTGTTGTAAACCTGTTCCTCCGGGTGAAGCGAGGTAGTTGGTAGTGAAAATCCAGATAGAAGTCTGGGACTGGACGTAGGACGGGAGGTCCGAACTAGTATAAAAATCCCTAGTGTGATTTTTACAGTTTACTGCATTTACTATTCTATATCTTTGAATTGCTATATAATTGTAAATAACATTCCGCATATATTGTTAGTCCATATTACACGATCCATAATTAGTGTGCACAAGCGTACACATTTTCATTTGGTATCAGAGCACGGTTATCATATAACCGTAACACCATTATTTGATATATTCTTGTAATATGGCAAATAACGCAAGCACTAGCACTAACACTTACACGGAAGGTCAATCAACACAAAGACCTCCATTCTTTAATGGTCTCAACTATAGCTATTGGGAAACACGTATGTCATTTTTTATGCAATCAAATAGCTATGATGCTTGGAATGCTACCCAAAAAGAAATAGTAAATCCAACAACTGAATATTCAGAATGGACAGCGGCTGAGAAAACGGCAGCAGCCGTAAATTCAAAGGCAATAAATATGTTGTTTTGTGCATTAGACCAAAATGAATATAACCATGTTAGTATTTGCACTACTGCATATCAAATTTGGCAAACGCTGAAAACCACTCATGAAGGTACTAACGAGGTTAAACAGGCCAAAATAGCCATGCTGAAAAGTCAGTTTCAAAATTTCAAAATGAAACCGAAAGAGACAATCAATGATATGTATTCAAGGTTTCAAACTATTCATCATGCACTTATCGGATTAGGGCAAAAATATTCAGATTTTGATGTTGTTTCAACAGTCCTACATTCTCTGACTAGTGAATGGGAAGGAAAAGTATTAGCAATTAAGAAGCTAATGACCTTTCCGTCATGAAGCCAGATGAATTGATAGGAAATCTAATGTCCTATGAAGCAAATTTGCAGGCTAGAAAAGAACAGAAAGAAGAAAAGAAAAATGTAGCATTTCATGCTGAGAAAGATGAAAATGAATCAGATTCTGAAGATGAAGATCTGGCATTCATTGCAAAAGGATTCAGAAAAATTCCTAAAATATCGAAAAGCCAGTCGTTACAACAAAAGGAAACCTGAATTAAATAAACCATCTTCATCCGCTATAGAATGTTTCAACTGCCACAAAAAGGGGCACATGCAGAAGGATTGTCCAGAACAAAAGAAGAAGTCAGAAAATGACAAATTCAAATATAAGAAGGACAAGTCAAAGAAACGAGCCTTCCCAGTAACATGGGATGATTCAGACTCATCTTCATTAGAAAGTGAAAATGATTCGGAGAATGAACAAGCTAATGTTTGTTTTATGGCAACAGAAGATGAGATACAAATTCCTACATTTGATGAATTACTTGATATTAATGCTGAATTGATAGTCAAATATAAAGACATAAAACGTCAATTAAAAGTAGTCAAAGCAGATTTAAGTAGAGCAGAGTTTGAACGAGATATGTTAAAAGATGAGAAGAAAATATTAGAAGAAGAACTTGAAAAAATTCAAGAATACTCATCTAATGTTGACTCTCAACTATCTCTTTTGAGTCAAGAAATAGAAGCTCAAAAAGAGAAAAATAATGCTCTCACTACTGAAAATCATGAGCTTAAGGAAAAAGTCAAAATTCTAGACCTAGAAAAAGCTAGTTTACAAACAAAGTTTGATGACATTACTCAAAATGTTTCTAACTTTAACAAAGGTCGAGAAAATTTGACAAAAATCATTGAAAATTCACAATCTGCATCAAATAAACAAGGTTTGGGATATAAGAAACAAGAAATCAAGAAACATCTTGATAATAAAAGAAAGAAGAAAGTACAAAAGACTGAAGTTAAGAAAAATCTTAGTTTATTATATTCCAAACCAAAGCCAGTTGTGAAATTTCAAAAGAAAAATACAAAGACTATCAAAATATGGGTTCCTAAAACAAATAACAATTTGATTAGGAACAAATACATTCAGCAATTCATGAATACTGTGCATTATAATTCTAATTATGTATATAAAGGGGATACCGGACCCGTATGGGTTTGGATTCCTAAGATCTAACTCTTAGAACCCCATAAAAAGTGGGTACCATGGTCTTAATTATATTTTTTGCAAGTCCCACTTAAGAAAAGAGGAAAGTGGATATTGGACAGTGGTTGCTCGAAGCATATGACTGGAGACAAGAGCTTATTGACAAATATTACATACTCAGATGGTGGCTCCGTCACTTTTGGAGAATTCAAAAGGCTATATCATCGGCAAAGGCGATGTGAGCAATTGCGGTACATCTAACTTACCTCTTATTACAAATGTCATGCTAGTTTAGTACTTTAAACATCATTCGACACTTGTACTAAATAGTGTCCTTACTTTTATTCGTATGATTTTATGGTGTGTATGATACTTTGGTTTGCTTGGATATGTTATGTTTTGCTATGCATGGATATTCTGATTGATACATTCCTATATTATTCCATTATCTATTACTCCTTTTTGTCGATGACAAAGGGGGAGAAAGTGCTAACAATTATTTGCAGGAATATATATATATATAAAGAATACAGACAAAATCTCAGGGGGAGATCACATATTCAGGGGGAGTTTCAGAACTTCAGATATATGTTGTCATCAATCAAAAAGGGGGAGAATGTTGAGTCACAGATTCTACGAAGTTTTGATTTCTGACAAAGAAATAAAGGCGATCGACAAAAAGAAGACATCATGGCTACAAAGAGGCATAAAAGAGCTAAATATGGTACTCTAGATTATAGGTTGATTATTTGATGTTGTAATAGTGATAAACTTGTTAAAATCTATCCTCAAATAATCATGCACCTCAATACAATACGTTTGAATGGCATTGCACATTCATTGTGCAATTTGACAGGGACCGGTCGACCGGTATTAAACCAGGCGGTCGACCGTTTCTGTGTAAAATGCACAATGAACGTACACACATGCACATAACGTCTATATATTTGAAATCCTGTCTACCGGCCATTTTTGACCTGTCGACCATTTCTAAACAGAGAGCAACCTTTCCCAAAAGACACTTCTTTCTCCAATGGTTGCATCTCTTACCTTTCATCAATGATCATATCTATTAATGGCTACTCTTCACAAAGAGTTACAACCATTTATTCTCTATATAAACACGTCTAAATCATTGATTCAAAAACAAGAATTCTTGCTCTAATTTCTGATCTTACTTTCTAAATATTCTTGCATTCTAAAAGCTCTCAAATATTTCAATTGCTTAATTGAATCATTGAAATTATTTCATATCTTTTGATTCAATAAGTAATATACTTCCTCCAATCTTCACCAACATCATTCACATATTTTGAGGATAAGATTATAGGAAAGGTTGTACTACAAGTGACAAATCTGTGTTATCAAGAGCACAAGTTGTCAACGGCAATTGTATTTGTTTTTGTTGAAGTCCTCGGTGTTGTAAGAGGCACGAAATCCTGTTCGGGTGTTGTAAACCTGTTCCTCCAGGTGAAGCGAGGTAGTTGGTAGTGAAAATCCAGATAGAAGTCTGGGACTGGACGTAGGACGGGAGGTCCGAACCAGTATAAAAATCCCTGGTGTGATTTTTACAATTTACTGCATTTACTATTCTATATCTTTGAATTGCTATATAATTGTAAATAACATTCCACATATATTGTTAGTCCATATTATGCGATCCATAATTAGTGTGCACAAGCGTACACATTTTCATAAAACACAAATAAGCATATAGATATGTCATGCATAAACATCATAGAAATAATTGTACTTCAAACCATAAGAGCTAAAAAATCTTCTTTTCTTTTTTTAGTGGGGACCATTCCCGCTTCCTTTTTTCCTTCGTCTTCGTTCATCCCTTCCTCGACTTCATACCCTCCTCCCTCTTCTTCGTCCCATCCTACCTATCCAATCTCTGCTGCTCCGATCCTTGTGCCTCCTGCCCCTGATCCTCCCCCTGCTCCTCTGCTTTGTCTTGCTATCCCTCTATCCCCTACTCATCAGCTATCAGCAGCAGCTATTCCTTCCTCCTCCTTCTCTCTCGTCTCTATGCCTTGGAACTCCCTATTTAAATCCAAACCACATAATGCGGGTTCCTACTGCCCCTAAGTTATTCCTATGGAATACTCTGGTGATGTGATTGTTCCTTATAAGGAAATGATCCAGGCTAGGAATGATGTTTGGAAGGATTTCCTAGTGGGCTTCTTCCTTGACAAACCACTATCTTACTCGTCGGTATTATATCACTTAAAAAGAGTATGGAGGCTTAAAGGTGAAGTTTCAGTTAAGTCTGATGGTTTTTTGTTCCCGTTTAACTTTTCTTCTGTTAATGATCGAAAGAGGATTGCTGAGGGTGATCCAATTATGATGAGGAATAAGCTCTTCATTATTAAGCCTTGGGATGCTTCTGTAGGAAATAGTTGCGGTACCATTCGATCTGTCCCTATGTGGATTACACTTAATAACATACCTCTTTATGCCTGGTCACACAACGGAATCAATTGGCTTGCTTCAAGAATTGGGAATTTTTTTATGTATGGACGAATCTACTGAAAAGCTTGAGAGAATAATCTTTACCAAATGTTTGGTTGAAGTTAATCCTGATCAGAAGCTATTGGATCAGTTTTCGGTGAAATTACTGGATGGCAGTGACCAGATGGTGCAAGTTAACTACCTTAGGAAACCTGAAATATGTGTAAGATGTAAGGAGTTTGGTCACACTGATAATTCCTGCATGTTGGAAAATTGTAATGATAAGAAAGTTAATGGTTGTGAAACTGGTAATATAGAACCAACAGAGGTACACAACATAGATAATAAAGCTTTGAGCAAAGCAGCCAAGTCGAAACAAGTTTGGAAGAGAGTATCTCACTATAAGAAGAAAGATAATGCATTAAACTGCATAATAACATGTCAAATGAAGTTCGGGAAAATGCAGATATTGGTTTAAATAAGACTTGTGTTAATGAAGATGGGGAAGATGAAATTGAGAATTATGAATGTTCTGATCAAACTGAAAATCAAAATCAATCTATAAGCAAGGTGAACACTTCGAACGGATTTAGTGTTTTGGAAGATGAAGATGACATTGAGATTGAAGAAACTGTAAGGGGTGGTGATGAGGAAGTAAGTGTAAATGAAATTGTTGTTGAGGATGGTGAATTATTCGAAGCTGACCACGATTTTACTAAGCAAAGACCCGGAGGGAATGAAGAATTGTGTTTAAACCAAAACATGGGTATCAATAATCAATGTAATATCCCTGTGCACGTGCACACTGACATTGGGAATGATCTAACCAGTAACAGTGAGTCTGCACTGTCTGCTCTTGAGGATCAGTAGCAAAAATTAAATGCTATAACTGATGGAGGAATCAATGATGTTAGTAATGAGGTAGCTGAAACAACATTTTGTGATTTGCTCGAAACTCAACTGAAACAAATTGTGTTATCTATGCATGAACAACTGTACCTTCAATTTCTTTATCTACTTCCTTTTCATTACCAACCAATCCTTCCTCTTCTTCCCTTCATAATCTCCATGGTCCAATTCCTCTAATTGTATCTCCTTCCTTTCCTTATGTCAACAATTCTCATATTCCTGGTTAGGTGTCATCTCTTCTGTCAAACATTGCCACTGTCCCCCATTCAATTGCAGAACTCCATCATGTTGATATTATTAATGATTCAAGGAAGAAAAAGAAAATGCCACCATAAAAAACACTCAGTAATTTATCTGCCATTACAAATTCCTTATCTCTTGCAACTAGGAGTAAGAAAATTATTAACCATCAATCTCTTTAGTTTTATGATGATACCAAACCTTAGAGTATGGAATATTAGAGGTGCTCACAATCACTTAAAACTTGATCAGGTTAAAAACCTCATTTCTATCTATGAACTTAAACTTGTTGCCATACTTGAAACATAACTTATCTTCTATTAACCATCTGTGCTGCCAACTTCATCAACTCATCTAGGACTCTTCATCATAATCTCAATGATGCTGAATATGGAAGGATTCTTGTTCTTCACGATTCGACCTCTTTCTCCATGAAAACTACCATCTCTTCTAGACAAAATATTCACTTTCATGTAACTAGCTCTCATCCTTTCGTTTCCTTTTACCTCACTGTTATCTATGTAGATAATTCTATTTTCTCGAGACAAAATCTTCTTAACTCCCTTCCCAATTTAAGGTAGGAAACTCACCAATGGATTGTCATGGGTGATTTCAACTGCTGTCTTAACTTAGATGATAAACAAGGTGGCATTCCCCTTCCGCCTAAGGAAATCCAACCTCTTAACATTGCTACCTCTGATTCTAACCTCATCAAAATTATGACTTCTGGTGCTAAATTTACATGGAACAATAGGAGTAGGAGTGGTGTTAGAAATTTTTCTACTATTGATCATGCTTTCTGCAACTATTTCTCCTAAACTCTCTGACCAAATCTCACTGTGCATATCCCTTATCCTATCTTGTCCGACCATTCCCCTCTTATCTTTTCTTCTGGTTGTCCCAAATTGAAAGAAAAAGAAGCTTTAAATTTTACAATGCATGGATTGAATCCCCTGAATATGAAACTATTATTAGATCTGCTTGTTCATCTAGAAGTTATGGTAACCCAATGTTCAAATTTTACAGGAAATTAAAAAATGTTTAGGCTGCTCTTAGATCATGGGCAAATGGGAAATTTGGTGATGGCTCTAAACAGTCTACCCATATTAAGGAGAAGCTCTTGGTGGCACATGAAAAAATGATGAGCAACCTTGATGATGCAAAAGCGGCTAAAGAGGAAGGAAGGTTATTTATCTCCCTCATCCAAGCTCTTGATATTGAAAGCAACATGAAAAAGCAACTGTTAAATAACAAATGGCTGCAAGATGGTGACAGAGACACTGCATTTTTTCATGCATCCATCAAAATCAAGCAGGCTAGAAAACATATTCACTCTATTTATGGAGAGGATGGCTGCCTCTACTCTTCTCCTGAACAGGTGGATAATGCATTCCTTAACTATTTCAATGATCACCTGGGTAACTCACCCAACTTCTCTCTTAATCTAAATATGATTGATGAAATTTCTCTTCCTATGCTTAACGCTAACCAGGCTTCCTTGCTGATCGCTAAAGTTATAGATGAACAAATAAAACAAACTTTGTTCTCTATGAATAAGAAATCTAGTAGGGGTCCTGATGGGTTCAATGTCCTTTTTTTCACAAATAGCTGGGAAATGATTCGAACTGACTTTTGTAAAGCTATTCATAATTTTTTTGATAAGTGCAAACTTCTCTTTGAAGTTAATACAACGAACCTTGCTCTTATCGAAAAAACATCTCATGCTTCTTCTGTTTGCTCCTTCAAGCCTATCTCTTGTTGCAATGTTGTATATAAGTGTTTCTCTAAAATTCTGGCATCAAGACTTATTCATATGTTGCCTGACCTTATCTCCTAAAATCAGGTTGCTTTTTTTCCAAAGAGGAATATATTGGATAATTTACTTCTAGCACAGGAGCTGCTTTTTGGTTATGGTAGAGCTAATGCTTCCCCAGCTGCTATGATGAAACTTGATAATTAAGAAAGCTTATGATTCAATTCATTGGTCATCTATAGTCCGTACCATGGTTCTCATGAGATTCCCTAAACTATTTGTAGGCTGGGTATATGAACGTATATCTTCTCCTAGTTTCTCCCTCATTTTAAATGGTCGATCTGTTGGCTTTTTTAAAAGCAAGCTAAGTTGTTATCCTGCCTTTTGGCAAGGCCAAGATATCAAGGAACTGATTGAAAACCGAGGATCGTTCATCCCGAATATCGAGTACGCACAGGTTCACCATGGATATCAATGAATTTTTGTCTGAGTCCGGATCAAGCTACAATTGACAAGACACGACGAGCGAAGCCATGAAAGCCATCATTCCAAATTTCAAGTCAATCCGGGTTCATATGCTATAGTTATGATCGATGCAAGTTAGAGAAAGTAGCCTCAACTTCGTATCCATTAGTAGGCCATAGTTCGAAACGAGCTGTTCGTATCCATCGTCAAGCCCTAGTTCGTATCGATCGACTTCGTATCCATCAACAGATAGTGCACTTCATATCGATCGGTCAATGTCTACTTCGTATCCATTAAAAGGCATTTGTTCGAATCCATCAAGACACGCCCCTTCGTATCCAGCAGATAGCCCTTGTTCGTATTGATTCATATCGTGATTATTCGTATCGATCGGGCTACCAATATTCGAGTCCGTTTGGTCACTTCAACTTCGTATCGATTGACTGGAATCGTTTCCAATCGATATGAAAAAGGCCACGCAGTCAACGTATTCCACGTGTTTTCCATCGATACGAACAGAGCTCGTTGCATCGATGCGATCGAGAGTCATCTTCCATCGATGCGAACTAAACAACGGCCTATCGATACGAACAAGGCGAGAATCTTAGGACGACTCGATCAACTCGGCATAAAAGGTGGATCGATCCGAAGAGTGCGCACCACATCATCACCTGGGCACGTGCAGCCATCGATTCGAACAGATCGATTTGAACAGATCAATTTGAAATGATCGATTCGAACCAAACAGCCTGCCGTGGAGCGCCAATTCGTATCGATCATATCTCATGATCCATAAGTCCAAATGCTATGAAATTTTCATAGGAGCTTACCTACAAGATTAAGAATGTTCACACAAAGTTTCGACTCCATTGGATGAAATCTTGATCGATACGAAATTTGTTCGTATCGATCACGGACCGAGCTGAAATTTCATGGGCTCAGTCGCGTGGGCCCGCTCATGTGCCAGAAGAAGTCTCCCGAAATCTGAGCGAAATATCAGCCTCATACGCCTATAAATAGAGCCCCAGGGCCTACAGAGAAAGGATCTTTTGACGCTCCAATGCCCAGACTCTACCGGATTCAATTCCATACTCCATTACTGCTGTTGTACTCGAATTTCATAGCTTTAATTCGCTGTAGTCCGATGCAATCAATTGTAATCATCAAAGAAACATCAATAAAGTGATCAATTTCATAGTGGACGTAGGCAATACGCCGAACCACTCTAAATTCATGTGTTTATGTGCGTTTTTATTATTTACATATCTGTTTTTGGAGTTTTTGTTAGATAATCCTCCTTTTCCATTTGATTGCTTTATTTTTATCTCTTCAAAAACATCCGCGAGTGTTGTGCCCATTTTTGGTACAAACACTTTGGTGCTTTCACTGAGAAAAAACCCAATTTTTCTCCTACTCTTTGGATCTGCTATCGATACCGGATTGCCTAAATCCAAGAAGAAGATCTAGATCTCAAGCCTTGAAGCCCTTCCATTCTATTCAGATTTGCATCAGATCTAGGAAAGGACTTCGTCAATTCATCATGGTAAGCATACGAACTGCTTCTACAGCTGCCGATCAGGAAGGACAGGATAGACAGAATCCCGCACAATTGCCTCCATCCAACCAAGATGCCGCCGGACCTTCAGATCCATCAGGCACGGTCACCAGACAAGAATTCCAGATGATGCTTCAAGAGTTGACCCAGAGTCGGCAACAACTTACTGAACAACTGTGCACCAACACAGAGTTGACCAACCAGCGGAATCGCCAAAGGCGCAGAAGATCCAGAAGAGATCAAGCTTCTTATTCTTCCACGGAGAGTTCAGCCTCATCTGATGATCATCACCGATCCACACGCCCACGACTGGACGTAAGCTACACCCAGGCTACAGGACACCAACCTGCCCTAAATCTTGGACAACCCAGGACTGGACCATCCACCAGTCATCAGACCGGACCTTCATCCCGAGGGGGTGCCGCTCCTTACCATGTCACAAGCAACCTTGCTACCACCACCACTACCGAACAAGGAGTTGATGCTAGAAATCAAGCTGACCCACATCGTCACTGACGAGAACACACTCCAGAACCTTATGTCCCTGAAAATTTTGAACCAAGGAGGCGAGGCACGGACCGTCGACCTCATCCGGTCCAGACTCACATTATGGAACCCGACCACACCTTGGCACAGCATGCTCCAAATATCCAGATGCCAGATATACCGACGATGATTCGTCAGATGATCCGTGAAAGTCAAGGTCTCACTAACGACGACTGGGGATTTCCCGGAGTCATACCCCTTTCACTGATGACATATTATATGCTGAACCACCTCGGCGCTTCAGGATGCCAACTTTGCCTGTCTATGAAGGAAATTACGATCCCAATCAACATATCCTGAAGTATGAATGGCTAATGAATGCTGCGAGAGCTGATGATGCAGTCAAATGCCATAGTTTCCCCATTTACCTGGGGGCATTGCAACTATGTGTTTTACTCGTTTGCCACCACGGTCCATCTCTAATTTCGACCAAATGGCCACCAAGTTTGTTGAACAATTTCGTATTCACGTAGCGAGACCTAAAGATGTTAATACTCTGTCTGGTGTCACTCAATCTTCTGGAGAGACACTCAGGGGTTACTTGGAGTGATTTTATTCTGTGTGAAGAAATAAGCAATCTGAATGACAACTCTATCCTGATGGCATTGACTAAGGGGATTGTTCCTAATTCCGAGTTCGGCAATTGGTTAGCTGGGAAGCCGCCTGCGTCATTGGACCGTTTCTATTCCAAGGCAGCCCAATTCTTGAGAAGGGAGGATGCGAAACAGTCTAGGAAGCAGGATGACGTAGGACCCAGCATGGAAGGAATTCATAGTAACATCGCAGTTAAATAATCCGGGGAGAGTTCCAGAAAAGTTCAGTTGAATATACAAAACAAACAGAACCAGCAAAGGGACAGTGGAAATCAAGGAAAAAAACGAGATCAAAATCGTGGTCCACGGCGTAGAGCTCCCATGTTCGACAATTATACTCCATTGAATAAGTCGCTGGAAAATATGTATTTGCAGACCTGTAATACCATGCAATACAAGAAACTGCCCCGAAGCCATTAACGGAAAGACAAGCCAAACAGGGAAGTTTTGCAGATTTCATGAAAGTTATGGCCATAATACAAATGAGTGTCGTCATTTACAAGATCTCGTTGAAAAGATGATATGTGAACGAAAGTTGGATCAGTATGTGCGGGCTCCGCAGTCAGGAGGTGCGGGCCCATCAAATCAGAATCGAGCACCAAACCAGGAAAGGCAGGAGGAACCCGCTCATACTGGCGGAAGGTTGGTTATCAATACAATAAGTGGTGGTCCCCATCCAGCAGATCGAAGTTGGAAGGAAATGGAGTCGTATGCCAGCTCTATCAGACATGCGGACTTCGAGTGTTATAGTAGTTTTGATTAAGGGGCTCCGGCCAAACAACAGAAGACGATGACAGATGACATCGTATTGAGAAACATAGAAGCTGATAAAGTCGAAGCCCCCACTATCGATCCACTGGTCATCTCAGCTCAACTAGGTCCTGCTTGGATGAAGAGGATCTTAGTTGACAGTGGAAGCTCTGTGAATATTATGTTTAAACGAGCTTATGACCAAATGAAAATGGAAGCCAAAGATTTAAAGCCTTGCCAATCTCGAATCTATGGTTTCAATGGGAGCGCTACTATACCCACTGGAGTAGTGGAACTACCAGTGGAGTTGGGAGTTGGAGAACGCCGGAGAGTACGAATATTACAGTTCGTTGTGTTAGACATAGACTCCCCTTATAATGCTTTCTTAGGCCGACCGGCCCTCGCTGAACTCAGGGCAGCCATTGCCCCGTGGTGTTTGACTTTGAAGTTTCCCACTGATCATGGAGTGGGAATCATTCAAGGAGATCAGGCTACTGGGAGAGCCTGTTACGTTGCTGAGCTGCGGGAGGCGCAGCGAAAGGAGAAAGGAAAGGGCGTAGAGGAATCCCTCTGCATCCCCTTTGCTGATAATTGACAATTAATGCTTGGGCCTAGGCCCGGGCACCCCTGCCAATTCCAAAGAGATCTTGACCCAAGAGAAACCGAAGATGATGGAGAATCTAAAGAAAGTCAAGCATCCCCGACTGAACTGACGCTCGATGTCCCAATTGATGATGGTGATGATTCGAAGATGATAAAGATTGGGTCTCAGCTAAGCTAGCAAACTCAAGAGGAATTGGTTGAATTTCTATGGGTGAATCTTGACGTATTCACCTGGATGCATTCTAATATGTGCGGGATCTCACCGGACATCACGAGCCACACTTTGAATATCGACCCGCGGCATGTCCTGGTCAAACAGAAAAGGCGTGGTATGGATCCAGAGAGATCTGATGCCCTTAAAGAAGAGGTAGAAAAGCTTAAAACAAACGGGTTCATTCGAGATGCGCTATATCCTGAATGGGTATCGAATCCCGTACTTGTTCGAAAATCGAACGGAAAATGGAGAACATGTGTCGATTACTCTCATCTGAATAAAACTTGTCCTAAAGATAGTTTCCCGCTTCCCAGAATTGATCAGCTCGTAGACTCGACAGCTGGACATGAACTCTTATCCTTCATGGATGCATACTCTGGCTACAATCAGATACCAATGCATTTACCTGATCAAGAACATACCAGCTTCGTAACCAATCTGGGACTTTATTGTTACAAAGTTATGCCATTCGGACTGAAGAATGCCGGGGCTACTTATCAACGATTGGTCAATCAGATGTTTGCCAATCAAATCGGGAAAACCATGGAAGTATATGTAGACGACATGCTTGTGAAGTCACGATTTTCCACTGACCATATTAAAGACTTGGAAACTATGTTCAACATACTTCGAGAATACAGAATGAAGCTCAACCTACTGAAATGTCATTTTGGAGTTGCATCCGGAAAATTCCTTGGGTTTATCGTCAATGCTAGAGGGATTGAAGCTAATCCTGAAAAGATCTGGGCAATCAAAAATCCTGAAACTCCGAAAACTATAAAGCAAGTCCATAGTTTTAATGGGAAAGTAGCAGCACTGAGCAGGTTCATCTCAAAGTCCACTGACAAATGCATTCCCTTCTTCGATCTGATCCGAAAAGGAAAACGAAACTTTGAATGGACCACGGAATGTGAGGGTGCTTTTTCCAAGCACTAATTCAGCATCTATCCACACCACCTATCCTGTCAAAGCCTATTGATCATGAGGAGTTGTACGTTTACTTGGCGATATCAGAAAACACTATCAGCGCTGCCTTAATTCGAGAAGAAGACAGAATACAGAAGCCAGTATACTACATCAGCAAACGATTGACTGGAGCTGAGAGGAATTATCCGAAACTAGAGAAGTTGGCTTATTGCCTTGTTATTGCATCAAGGAAGCTCCGTCCATATTTCCAAGCACATCATATTATTATTTACACCGACCATCCGTTACGACAGGTCCTTACGCGGCCTGAGACGTCTAGTAGGTTACTCAAGTGGAACTTCGAACTGAGCCAGTTTGATATTACTTGTACTCCAAGGCGAGCCATTCAAGGACAAGTCCTAGCCGATTTCATAGCTGAATTTACCATTCCAGAGGACTTGCCCGAAACCAATGAATCTCCCGAATACGTCTAGAAGCTGTACACTGATGGTGCATCAAACGACCGATGTTCGGGCGCTAGGGTTGTACTTGAAACCCCCGAAGGTTGATCTATATGTTATGCTTTAAAGTTCGATTTTCATGCAACCAATAATGAAGTTGAATATGAAGCCCTCTTAGCTGGATTGAAACTTGCCAGATATTTGAGAATTATCGCTGTGGAAATTTATTGTGATTCACAATTAGTTGTGTGTCAAGTTCGGGGAGAATATCAAGCGAGAGATCGAAGGCTGGCTGCCTATTTAGCTCGAGTTCAGGAAATACTGGATCAGTTTGATTATTATGCCATTTATTGCATACCTCGAGAACGCAATCAGAAAGCCGATTCATTGGCGAAGTTAGCCAGCATAGGTGAAGCTCAGAAAATGGGACTCGTTCCCGTAGAGATGTTACCTTCCCCAAGTATTGACCGGGCAAAAACAGATTGGGTATGTGAAACCGTTCCCGATAAGGAGTCATGGATGACTCCATTCAGAAGTTACCTTGAGCACGGAATCCTGCCGGAGCGCAGGAGTGAAAAAAGACAAGTCCTTCGCAAGTCCTTGCGATTCACCATTCCGAATGGAGTCATGTATATAAGAGGATACTCTGTTCCTCTACTCCGGTGTATCGCTCATGATGAAATTAAACGAGTATTACACGATGTACACGAGGGAGAATGTGGCGACCACACCGGGGGGCAAGCACTAGCCAAGAAAATACTTCGATACGGATATTATTGGCCGACTGTGAATCGTGATGCATCGGATTATGCAAAGAAGTGTGATAAATGTCAAAAGCATGCTTGAATTCCTAGAGCCCCACCTACCGAGATAACGCAAATGGTCAGCCCATGGCCATTTGCAATATGGGGCATCGACATCATTGGTACTCTACCTCTGGCAAAAGGTGGTGCGAAATACGCCATCGTCGTAGTTGATTACTTTACAAAGTGGGCCGAAGCTGAACCTCTTGCTACCATAACGACGAAAAAAGTGATCAACTTTGTAGTCCGCAACATTATCTGTCGATTCGGTCTCCCACACACCGTTATTACTGATAACGGAACCTAATTCGACAGTGTTGAATTTAAAATGGTTTCACATTCAAAAGAAATTCTCTGCAGTTGCACACCCTCAGGCGAACGGATAGGTCAAAGCGATTAATAAAGTTATAAAGTCCATTCTGAAAAAATGACTGGAAAAGGGGGCAAGTGGGTCGATGAACTTCCTATGGGTTTATGGGCTTACCAAACAACCCAAAAGTCCGCGACCGGTCACACTCCATTCTCTCTCTCTTATGGTTCAGAAGCTGTTATTCCAGTCGACCTAGAAGTACCTTCTCATCATGTGACATACTATGATCCGAAGACAAATGCTATATTACTTGCTGAATCTCTTGATTTACTAGATGAGAAGCGTGAAGAGGCTGATTTGAGGGCAGCCGCGTATCGAAGTTGAGTCGCCCGATTGTACAATGCCAAGGTCCGCCCGCGAACCTTTGAACTAGGCGATCTCGTCCTGAAAAGAATCTATCCGGTTCCTTCGCATATGAAGCCGACATGGGAAGGACCGTATGTTATTGAATGAAGGCTCGGAGATGGCACATTCAAATTATCGACCGGTGACGGTCTTACTCTGCCAAGAGCCTAGAACAGCGAGAGTCTTCGTCGCTACTACACATAACAGGCTATGTTTATTCATTTAGTTTATTTTCCATTTGCAATTTGTTTTTGCATTTTGAAATTAGAATTTTTAATAAGGCAACTGACTTTGCCATATTTTCTTATTTCAGCAATAAAATGCAATCTCTTCGAGCTAGAGGCATGATTTACTTGAAATACTTCATATGATCATCACCATGCATGAAGAGCTAAATTCCACCATACGTTGGAATTTATTCAAATAGGGAGTGACTGTGATGCAATCGATCACTCACTAAATGAAACCCAAGCTCGGGGGCAAGCCATCACACCAAAGTCAAGAAAAAAGGATTGATACACGACAAGCCTTCACTTAACTCCAGGTTCCTAGAGTGTGAACTGGAGTATAAATTTACAAATACGAGGAGGGTGGATCCGTCCACCTAACAACCTCGTCTGTATCTGAACCAAGTTTGAGGGGGATGGACCCGTCCATCTAACGACCTCGCTTGTTAACTCAGGGTAGATGTGATCCGACCATCCACAATCCAGATACACCTTTCGCTCCCAGAGTGCGAGCGAAATCCAAAAACATGCAACAGACATGACTGACCGTCTGTTTACCAACTCCGGATTCCCAAAGTGCGAAACGGAGTATAAATACCAACTCCAAATTCCCAGAGTGCACATTGGAGTATAAACACCAACTTCGGATTCCCAGAGTGTGAAACGGAGTATAAACATCAACTCCAAATTCCCAGAGCGCGAGTAGGATTATAAATACCAACTCCGAACTCCCAGAGTGCGAGTTGGAGTATAAATGTCGACTCCGAGTCCCTAGAGCGCGGACATATGATTAAAACTTAAACCGGCGTAACCAACCGCCAGTAAACAAATGAAAATCCCCGTAGTGCGAATGTGATCATCGATAATCGAGCAAGTGTGGTTGAATCACTTAATCTCCGCTTGTCTCAAACATTCATTCAGCGGCACTAAACTCAGCATGTTATAAGTGAGACACAATCGCTGGATGATGCTCTACAACTCATCCCCAAGACTGGGGGGCAGAACTTAAGTGTCGACTATTGACTGAAGCAGCGCAGCATCAAAATTCAATTCAGTCCCCAGTCATGAACCGTGTCCACAGTTTCCAGACCTGGCACATAAAAACAAACTTGAATCGGAAGCTAAAATTTCACAAGTGCATTTCAAACATTGAAACGCTTAAGCAAATACACAATGACTGAGAAGAAGACAAAAAAGAAGAGTTTCATTCCAACTATTTGTGAAAGAAATTCATGTACAAGTTTGTTCCAAAAAATTCCTACTAGCAGGGGCCGAACCCGCATCTATACACGGCCTACAAAAGGAAAACCAAAAAACAAATCCATATCTGCTCATAGCGAACTAAAGGGGCCTATTTATTTCTTCTTCTCTCCTAGCTTCTTCCTCGATGTAAACCCGCTGGAGCCACCACTACCTTTCCTCTTTGAGCCTTTACTTTTCGGTGGTCGGTCTCCAGGCGAGGGCATGATCTCGACGTCCTCCTCCGAGCTCGAATGAATAGGGATACTTCCTGCGGGCGGAGTCAGAGGAATGGGATCGACTGTAGGAGGTGGAATGAACACACTAGTGTCAATGACTGTACCACCAGGTGATACCATTCTAAGCGGAGCTGGACGAGGTGCCGCCATTCCACCTCCAAAACTGCCACCATGAGCCGCTGCTCCCATTTCAGCGTCGATTTCGGCCATTATTTCCACTTCATTAATCGCTCGGGGCTCGCTGGAAGCAACAGTATTTGGCATCGAAGAGCCTGAAGCAGGGGCAACTCCGCCCATAACAAATGGCAGGTCTGCAAAAGGATCGCTATGACGACCAAGAAGTTCCTCCATCATTTTCTCATCAAAAACAAGTATGCTTCCCTGCATTTCATCAAGTGGCGCAGTTGTAGTTACGGTGGTCGCTTCGGCGATGATGGCCTCCTGCGTCTGATATGATTCTTGAGTGACAAGAGGCATGACCGGTGCAGCATCAATCACTGGACAAAAATAAGAGAACTGTTAGTACTTAGTTCGAGCGACGATTCCGGCTTAAGACAGACATATGGAATGTTCAGAATACCTTCCTTAGTTTGGCTTGTAGACGGCTGAACAGCTTCAGCAACTTGCTCTGTAGCCGGAGACATCTACGGCTGATCCGGATTGTAGGCAGGAACAGCTTGGGGATGAACCGCAGGCACGGGTTCAGGCTAGGTTGACACAGGAATTTCAAGACTTGCATCATGGTGTTCAACCCCAGAGCCTTCTCCTACTTCCAAGTGCTAGGTGACGAATCTCTCCTTTTCACAAGAAATCATTGACTCATGGAGAATCTTCCTTTCAACTTCATTCAGCAGACGATTCTCGAGCTCAAATTCGTCGACTGACTCACCCAGATGCACTGCCTTCTCCTCCTCAACCAATCGGCCCCAGGCTTTGTATAAATGTGCCGGGTAATCATCAAGCCAGGCTAGACCTCTATGCCTCAACACGTTAGCGTTGTAAACGACAAGAAGATCTTCAATATCGGCTTCCAGCCTAGACTCGGCCGATTTCATCTCCTCCTCAACCTTATTCTCCACCTCGCGGACCTTAGCCACGGCCGCATCCCGTTCACCCCGAAGCAAGACAGCCTGTTCACACGCCTCCTGGGCTGCGTTGTTCGCATTGTCCCTTTCCTTGGCAATGTTGGAAAATTTGGCTTTAAGCTCATTGAGTTCCTTAACCGCCGCATCCCGTTCGGCGGTGACCGTAGTATTTAAATGGGCCATCTCCTCCACGAAGGCAACGTGTGTTTGCTTCAACCTCTCCATCGCCACATTCGCTTCATCGGCTTTTTTGGTGGCCTCAATTTCAGATTTTCGAGAAGACTCGGCCTCGGTATTGAGCACCTAGATGATTCGGTCCTTTTGAGCAAGATCGGACTACATCTTCTCAATCGCTTTTGCTCGCCCAAAGGCCACCTTGGAAGCTTTTTCTGCAGCCTTTACCCACTCTCTGTACTGGGCGTAGACATCATGAATGTAATCATGCATCATGTTTTCCACCCCTGATGGAATTCTTTTTAAATGAGTTGGGAAGACGTAGCCGTCGAAGCATATGTTTGGGAACTCTTTCCTCAGCTGAGCGATTTTAATAGCCCCTTCCCCTATAGGCTCAGTTGTGACCTGCTCTGCAATTATGGGGGCCATGGTTTCGGCTCTCAGGAGATGAGTTTCGGGCCTAGAAGTGTGAGAAGATGGTCTGTGTCGCGGAGGCTCTAGTGGAAATGAAGTCTGAACAGGAGGTGGAGATGGAATTCTAAGAGGTGGAGAACGGGACCTAGATCGGTATCTATAGTCTCTATCCCTATCCCGCTCGTACCTCCCTTGGTTAGAGTACCCACGATTGCGGTCTCTATCTGAATCCCTCCTACGGGACTCATAGTAAGAAGAAGACTTTCGAGCCGAGCGAAGGCTCCCTAACATTGATCCTCTCCCGGACATCGTACCTGAAAGAAAGAAACGAAAGAAAAGTTAGTGATTTCATGGGTTGGAAAATTTACGATTAGGAAATCGTGCAGTGCCGTGAAGTGTATGTATGTGCAACCCCCCAACCAACCGGAAATGTCGGCCGCAATTATGGCAAGCAACTTGCTCAGATCAAAAGCACTGTCAAGCTCCTCCAACCCGGTGTCATGTTGAAACGACACATAATCCGGAATCGGAATATTAGCAAGCCCTTCAAAAGGATTCTCTACTTGCGGGGGAGGAGCCTCCGAAATTCTAATTCCAGGAACAGGAAAAGACACAACCACAGAATTCAATCTCATGGATTTAGAACGCTTATGAGCAACTTCCTTGCCTTTTCTCCTTCCTCCCGAACCCTGAAAACCGCCAGAAGACCCGGCAATAAGTTCGTCATCAGTGGGTGTTCTCTCCGGATCAACCCCTTCAGCTATTACAACACCGGGCGCTTTGCGTTTCACCCGCTTCTTCGAGACTGCCCTGCGTGTCCCTTCCAGCCTTATGCTTTGATTCCGTTCAATCAGCCCGACGATTCTCAGATTTCTATCGGTTAGAACCGAATCAATGTTCCTCATCTCGCTCGGAACTTCTTGGAGGACCCTTACTATCTCTCTGAAGTACCCGCTTTCAGGTCGTGAAATTACGGCTGTAAAAGGAAAAGAAAATGTGAATTTATATCAACTGCTATCGACTGGATAACTCTTGAAGGATACTGTAACACTTACGTCTGACTAGCCACCGTCTGGCAAATCCTGGGGGGCACCGGACATAGAACCATTCTGTTTTAAAGTAACTCAGCCTTCCCCAGGATTCGGTTACTACTTGGCAATTCCTGACTGACTCCAGGAAAGTGAAAGACGGGCTATCTACCCTACTCTTGAAGTTAAAAAGGTATCTAATCTCAGTCAGCCTGGGCGGTCGGAAGAGATGATCCATGAACACGATAAATAAGTTATTCAGCAAGGCATATCCATTGGGGTGTAATTGAGACGGGGCAATTCCAAGATAAGACAACACTTCCCTAATATATTGGTTGAACGGAGGGAGTGTTCCCGCTGTGCACGCGTGTCGATTAAAAGCAGTAAACCCCTCTGGAGGAGCATGCGGTCTGTCGTTTGGTCCCGGCAATAGAACGTCGTCCAATGACAAACCATGACTTAGGCATATTCGCCCCAATATGTCTTTAGAGATGTTGGACGATACAGAATCTTGGGGATTACAAATCAATCTAGCGTCAGGCAGCTTGTCTAGAGCTGGATCTATAACTTCGGCCGCGATGGCCGGAATCTCTAGGACAGAAGAAGATGAATCCCGAACTTCCTGCTGTTGTGAGCTTGAAGGTTCCATAATTAACTAACTTATAAAAAAATCATCATTAGACGACAATAACACTCGTGCTTCCCCCAGTGTAAAGTGTATGAATGTATTGTGCGAGTGCAATGCTGCAATATTTAAGAAATCCTACATAATTAAAGAAAGCGTGCAAACGACAAGACTTCGAAGTTCAACTGGAGTGACCGTCATCGCTGACCGTCACAGCCGTACCATCCAGATGCTGGTGACCGATCAAAGTTAAAGTTCGTTATAATTTTGTTAAGTTACAGTTCCATCGGCGAGCTTCGAAGGGCAGTCGAATATGCAGTTTAACAGTTAAGTCCAGATATGCAAGAATGAAGCTTGTCGGAGTCATGTGATCGATGATACAAGATTTCGTATCCATCAGGGTTAAGATGTGGATCGATCGCTAGGAATGCAAGTCGTAACGGTCTAGAATGCAACAGTTCGCATCGATCGAGGAGGCCCCATTTTCGTATCGATCGTGTTCGAATCGATACGTTTTGTATCGACCATGGGAGTGTATTTTGCATCGATCAGAGAACCTCAGTTTCATATCAAACAGGTCCAACAACTTCGAATCGATCAGATCCATTGAACTCGCAACGACCTGAGACCTTTGGCTTCGCATCGATCACCGCCCTTCATTTCGTATCGATCATTGGGGTCAAAACTTCGTATCGATCGTACGGGCCAAATCCTCGAATCGATCATTCCAGATCGATATGAATTCCAACCTTCCTCGATCACGAACCTCATCATTCCACTTAACATCTCCGGGGTCGATGCGAACTCCGATGCGTAATCATATCGTCTGGATCGATTCGAGCGCTCCTGCTCCAGATCGACACGAAACGAAGGTCAAGTCATTCTCCTCCACACTCCTTCTTCTCCAAATGGACTTGACTCCACTTCCTCCATCCTCGACCTTACTCTGGCTCGTTTCAGACCTCGATTTCTTCAGAATCGATCACAAAGGCAGATAGGATGGCAAAGATTTCGAACCTTGATGTTAAGATGTCAGATTTGTTTATTGGATTACCTAAATCTGACAGTTGATTCAAGTAATTGATAGTCTAGTTCGATGCAAAGGCGAGCAAAGTTCTTCTGTTTCTGAGTTTTTCAGTCGATACGAAGGCTACAGCAATAATGGGCAAGTAAAAGATTTTCTAAGTACGAAACAGTATTTATATGGACTCGAGTGAGAAAGGAAAAAAGTTTCGCCTCCAAGTCAACACGACCGGTCATAACAGGTCAACCATCAGATCGATTCAAACAAGTTGTTCGTATCCATCAACTCGAGCCTTTATCGAAATGAAATTGCCGACGGAGGCTTTTCTGAGTCACCCAGATCCATCGATACGAAGCCATTGTTCGTATCGATCATTTTCGACTCCATCCCCAGTGCAACGATACGAACTATGTAGTTCGAATCCATCAAATCACATATTCCAGAGGCCAATATTTATCGATACGAACGCGTATTTCGTATCCATCTTTGTGAGTCACATCGATACGAAAAACGCATTTCAACCTTTTACATTGATTCAGGAGAGGATCGATACGAAGGAACATTCAAAAACAACCATCGAGCGTTGTTACAATTCGAATTTCACACCGGTTCAGGAGAGGATCGATACAGGATTCGATATGAGATAAACTGACAACGACTCGTGAACGTGCAACGTCAGCAATAGTCTGATTAACATATATGCATATATGTCGGACTAACGTTCAATTTTCAACATCCACAGGAATTGGATACTCATCCGATAATGATTACAACGACAAACAGCTAATCACAATCGAATAGCAATCAGTTACAACAATACAGGGTACAATAGTTGACAATCAATGGTTCACATTACAGAGGAAATCAGTCAGAGATTAAAACTTTCAGCGAAAAGACGGTAACTGTTCAGAATTAAGATTGCAGCTTTTCAAAGCACATCATGTTTCCACAAGACGTACTTTGGGGGGCAAATGTTATCCCGCCTTTTGGCAAGGCCGAGATATCAAGGAACTGAATGAAAACCGAGGATCGCTCATCCCGAATATTGAGTACGCACAGGTTCACCATGGATATCGATGAATTTTTGTCCGAGTCCGGATCAAGCTACAATTGACAAGACATGACTAGCGAAGCCATAAAAGCCATCGTTCCAAATTTCAAGTAAATGCGGGTTCATATGCTCAAGTTATGATCGATGTAAGTTGGAGAAAGTAGCCTCAACTTCGTATCCATCAGTAGGCCACAGTTTGAAACGAGATGTTCGTATCAATCATCAAGCCCTAGTTTGTATCGATCGACTTCATATCCATCAACAGATAGTGCACTTCATATCGATCGGCCAATGTCTACTTCGTATCCATTAAAAGGCATTTGTTCGAATCCATCAAGACACGCCCCTTCGTATCCAGCAGATAGCCCTTGTTCGTATCGGTTCATATCGTGGTTATTCGTATCGATCGGGCTACCAAAGTTCGAGTCCGTCTGGTCACTTCAACTTCGTATCGATCGACTGGAGTCGTTTCCAATCGATAAGAACAAGGCCACGTAGTCAATGTATTCCACGTGTTTTCCATCGATACGAACAGAGCTCGTTGCATCGATGCGAACGAGAGTCATCTTCCATCGATGCGAACTAAACAACGGCCTATCGATACGAACAAGGCGAGAATCTTGGGATGACTCGATCAACTCGGCACAAAAGGTGGATCGATCCAAAGAGTGCATGCCACATCATCACCTGGGCACGTTCATCCATCGATTCGAACAGATCGATTCGAAATGATCGATTCAAACCAAATAGCCTGCCATGGAGCGCCAATTTGTATCGATCATATCTCACGATCCATAAGTCCAAATGCTATGAAATTTTCACAGGAGCTTACGTACAAGATAAAGAATGTTCACACCAAGTTTCGACTCCATTGGACGAAATCTTGATCGATACGAAATTCGTTCGTATCGATCACGGACCGAGCTAAAATTTCATGGGCTCGGTCGTGTAGGCCCGCTCATGTGCCAGAAGAAGTCTCCTAAAATTTGAGTGAAATATCAGCCTCCTACGCCTATAAATAGAGCCCCGGGGCCTACAGAGAAAGGATCTTTTGACGCTCCAACGCCCAGACACTGCCGGATTCAATTCCATACTCCATTACTGTTGTTGTACTCGAATTTCATAGCTTTAATTCGCTGTAATCCGCTGCAATCAATTGTAATCATCAAAGAAACATCTATAAAGTGATTAATTTCATAGTGGATGTAGGCAATACGCCGAACCACTCTAAATTCCTGTGTTTCTGTGCGTTTTTATTATTTACGTATCTGTTTTTGGAGTTTTTGTTAGATAATCCTCTTTTTCCATTTGATTTCTTCATTTTTAACTCTTCAAAAACTTCCGAAGAGTGTTGTGCCCATTTTTGGTACAAACATAAGTATACGTCAAGGTGACCCAATTTCCTCCTATATCTTTATCCTTGTTATGGAAGTTTTTACTAGATTCATATCTCTAAAGTATAATAGCAATCTCATTAAGTACTATCCTAGGTGTAGGGACCCCCATATATCCACACTTATGTTTGCTGATGACATAATGATTTTTACAAAACCACACCTACCTTTTATTAATTGCATTTTGTCCACCTTTTAATCTTCTCTAGTATGAGAGGTCAAATTCTTAACCATACAAAATCTAGCATTATTTGTTCTGGAGTTCCCTTGCATCTTTCAACAGAACTCATTCTTCTGGCCTTCATTTGATAAATAATGACATGTCCTATTTAGGATTGCCACTCATTTCATCCAGGAAAACATTGTATGCTTTTCTTCCCTTATACAACAAAATCACTTCAACCATGAACAGCTTGGCTAATAGATTCCTATCTCAAGCTGGCCCCAATATTCTTCTAAAGTCTGTTAGCTTTTCTACGATGGTATACTAGGCCAGAGCCTTCATCTTGCCAAATAAGATGTTGAGGTTGATTAGAAGTGCAATGTTGAGGTTTATTTTGGTGTGGTAGTATCCATACAAGGAAGCCTCTGCCATGCTCCTTCAGTTTAATTGAAATGCCAAGGAGTAAAGGAGGGTTAGGAGTGAAGAATATTTTACAGTGGAATGTGGCTGCTTTCAGTACCCATTTTGACTCTATTCTTTCTAAGAAGGAGAGTGTGTGGGTGAAATGGATATGGGCACATAACATTGGTTAGAATATTTCTGGTGTATGGATGTTCCGCAGTCATGTAGCTGGACATGGACAAAATTGCTGGGTTTGAGATCAACTTTCCTTCCTTTCATTTTGATGAAGATGTCAGATACATCCACTGTTAAATTATGGTCTGAGCCATGGGGTGCAAGAGGGGTGATTCTGCCTAAACTTATGTCATATCAGCATATTATTCAATCTGGTATTACAGAGGAGGCTAAGGCAACTGACTTTATATTGAGTGGCCATCTGCTGCTACCTTACTCCTCCAATCAGATCATTAGAGCTGCTTGGGATTAGCTGCAAGCTACCTCTTATCCGACTGTGATTCATGATCGTGTTGTTTGGAAGGAAAAGCCTTACTCAGTTTCCTATGTGTATAAGATGATATCCAGGTTTGATTCCTTGCCTTCATGAAGGTGGATGAAGATCATATGGAACACTGCTTCAACCCCAAGGAAAATCTAATGCTGTGGAAGGTGCTGAACCAGGCATTGCTAACTAGGGATGTTTTGTTAAGGTATGGTCTGAATCATGGTATCTTATGTTGTTTTTGTGGTGTGCATAATGAAAGCTATAACCACATCTTCTTTAGTTGTGATGTCAATCTCCCATTATGGAGAAGGATGATGAGTAGGGCAGGAAGCAATAGTTTGTCTTTGATTTCTGATATCGACTGGAATATGATATATAACTCGACTAGATGGAAAATTAGTGGATCTCAACTAATAGCTCTGTGTCTTAAGAAATACTTGTTATTGATATAGAGGGAGAGGAATCTCATTTGCTTTGAGAATAAAATGAGAGATAGTGAAATGCTTTGGGAAGTGTTAAAATATGAAGTGTATATTGCTATGAAGAGGATGGCAATCTTCTCTGATGCATTAATTTCTTCTTGGAGTTAACTTGTGCTTTGCTTCGGGTTTTTTTTCTGTTTTTTTGTTTTCCTATATTCTCCTGTTGCTATTGAGTGTGTTGTTCTTCTTGTGTGTTTCTTTTGTGTTCCTTAGCTCGAAGCTTGTTTCGAGCTAATTTTATTTTATTGTTTTCCTTGCAATAAAATCTGGTAGTGGCCCCAGTCAACCCCGCTAGCTTTGCTATAAAAAATGTCATGAGTTAAATAGAGTAGGAAAAGCTAAAAAAAATCTTAAAATTCTCCACCACCTTCCTCTTCATCTTTAATTTTATTATTAAAATTGTAATTTTCATCGAATGACACATTAAGTGTTTCTTCAATTATTTTAGTTCTTTTATTCTAAATTCTACATGCCTTGCTCATTCCGAGTATCCAATGAATATTTCTTCATGGATTTTGGATCGAAATTACTAAGTTGGTCTTTTGTATTTAATAGAAAACATTTTGAACCGAAAACTTTAAAATATGATATATTAGGCTTTCTTCCATTAAAAAGTTCATCTGGGGTATGTTTTGTTAATGGTCTAATAGAAACTCGATTTAAAACATAACAAGAAGTTGCCACAGCTTCTTCCCAAAAATGTTTAGATTGAGTGCTTCCATTTAATAAGGTTCTAGCACATTCTTGAAGTGTTCTATTTTTCCTTTCTACAACTCTGTTTTGTTGCGGAGTTCTAGGAAATGAAAAATTGTGAACAATTCCTTTCTTATTACAATAGTTTTTAAAAATATCATTATCGAATTCGCCACCATGATCGCTTCGAATGTTTTTAATTTTTATATTCTTAATATTTTGAATTCTCTTAGCAAAGATTTTAAAATTTTCAAAAGTATCACTTTTTTTTATAAATATTGCCCAAGTGTATCTTGAGAAATCATCTACAATTACGAAAACATATCTATTCTGATTTATAGATTGAACTTGAGTTGGTTCAAAAAGATCTAAATGTAATAACTCAAGTGGTTGTACTTGTAACGTAGAAATTATTTTCTTTGATTTAAAAGTAGATTCGGTTAATTTTCCTAAATGACAAGCATCACAAATACAATTTACATTAAAATTTAGTTTCGGTAAAAATTTTACTAAATTATTTTTAGATAATTTGTTTGTTGCTTTAAAGTTTATATGATAAAATCTTTTGTGCCATAACCAAGGATCATTTTCTTTGGCTACTAGACACATATTTGTGTTATGATTAATTTTCATATTTAATATGTATATATTTCATTCTCTAGTTCCTTTATGGATTAGATTCTTGTTTTGATCAAATATATTACATTTATTTTCCAAAAACGGTATATTAAAACCATTTTTGCATTATTGACTTATACTAAAAAAATCATGTTTTAATTTTTTAACTAGTAAAACATTAGTAATAAGAGGTATGTTAGATGTACCGTCATTGCTCGCATCGCCTTTGCCGATGATATAACCTTTGGAATTATCTCCACATGTGACAGATCCTCTATCTGAGTAGATAATGTTAGTCAGCATATCTTCGTTTCCTGTCATATGTTTTGAGCAACCACTATCAAGTATCCACTTTCCTCTTTTCTTAGTTGGTACCTGCAAAAAATATCAAGATGACGTTGGTACCCACTATTTATTAGGGTCCTAAGAGTTTGATCTTAGGAAACTAAACCCAAGTGGGTTTAGAATTTCCTTTATAAGTGAAATTTTCATTTTTTTTGAACTGAATTTATAAAAGACTTAATATGCTTATTTCTAATCGAATTATCGTTCGTTTTTGGCACCCAAATCTTTATAGTATTTTTGTTGCAAGTGTCCTTCTTTTGAGTGAAAACCTTTGGTTTTGCTTTTACAAATTTTTTATATATATTGAAATTTTTACTTAGTGAAATGTTTTTCTTTGAACTAGATTTTGAGGAATTTGTATGTCCTAAGCCTTTCTTATTGAAAGAGGTTTGAGAGTTATTAATAATCTTAGAAAGATTTTCTCTACCTTTATTAAAGTTAGAAACATTTTTAGTAATATTTTCTAACCCGGTTTTGAGACTAGTATTGTTTAATTCATGAATTTTGACATTTGATTTTAAATCGTGATTTTCAGCAGCTAATGTCATATTCTTTTCTTTTTGAACTTCAATCTCATTTGATAGCATAGTGAGTTGAGAAGATACATTAGACAAATTCTTGTGTTTTGACAAGTTCTTCTTCTAAAATTTTCTTTTCATCTGTGAGCATATCAATTTCTATTTCACTCCTGTTTAGTTTTTCTAAAGCATCTTTATATTTTCTTTTAAATTCTTTTAGTTTATCCAATAACTCTGAGTTTATATTAATTAAATCATCAAAAGTTAGATCACTTACATCGTCAGTCGAAGCCATAAAGCAGACATTGGCTTGTTCGGTGTCATTGTATGATGAGGAAGACGATTCTGGATCATCCCATGTGACAGAGAATGCTTGATTCTTCTTATACTTGTCCTTTTGGTTCTTGTATTTGTCTTTTTTTTATCAGGATAGTCCTTCTTTATGTGACCCTTCTTATGTCATTCATAACACTCGAGATCTGAAGCTGATGGTTTATTGGTATTGTCTCTCTTGTTGTTTCCGAATTTCTTGTTCTTTCTAAATTTCAAAAGCATTTTGAAATTCTTTGCTATAAATGCCTTGTCATCTTCATCTGAATCTGAATCTTCTTGTTCAGCTTGGAAAGCTATATTCTTTCTATCTTGGGCTTGATCTTGTTTTTCCTGCAAATTTACTTCATACGACATGAGATTTCCTATTAACTCTTCAGGTTTGATGGTAGAAATATCATTAGCTTCTTCAATAGCTAAGAATTTTCATTCCCATTCATCCGTTAAAGAGTTTAGGATTTTCGAAGCAATATCAAAATCAGTATATTTTTCTCCTAGTGCTAATAGTGAATGATATATGTCTTGGAATCTAGATACATTTCATTTATAGTCTCATCCGGTTTCATTTTGAAATTTTGGAACTGATTTTTAAGCATAGAAATCTTGCTTTGTTTAACTTTGTTCCTTCATGTGTAACTTTAAGAGTTCGCCAAATTTCATAAGCAGTTGTACACATGCTAACTTTATTACATTCATTCTTATCTAAAGCACAAAATAACATATTCATGGATTTTGCATTTGAGCTAGCATCTATCTTTTGTTTGTTTGACCATTGTGCATATGGTGTAGTAGGTATAGTGTATTCATTCTGAGTGATATTCCAAGTATCATATCCATTTGCTTGCATATAAATTCTCATGCGAGTTGACCAATAATTGTAATTCAAACCATTAAATAGTGGTGGTCGTACAGTGGATTGACCTTCAATAAAACTTGTGCTAGTGTTATTTTCCATATTAACTGTATATCAAATAACTGTGTTATGGTTATATGATGACCTTGCTCCGATACCAAGTGAAAGTGACTAAGGATCGTATGATATGGAATATTAACTAAGTTATCTACTAGTGCGGAATATAAATATAAAGGTACATAATAAAGTAAATGACACACCAGAGATTTTTATACTGGTTCGAACTTCTCGTTCTACGTCCAGTCCCTGACTCCTTCTGAAATTCGACTATAAACCCTCACTTGACCTGGAGGAACAGGTATTACACCACCTAAGCAACCGAATAGGAATTCTACCGCCTAAGTAATAGAATAGGACTTCAACCGCCTGAGCAACCGAACAGGACTTCTAACACAAATAGTAAAATTGCTTCTAACTAAGTATGCTCTTGAGTAGCACTGATATGTCAATAACGTACACCCTTCCTATAATCTTCTCCTTTGTGGTATATAGTGTAATTCGTAAAGATAGGAAGTTTGTTTTTTCATTAATGAAGTTTGCTTGAATGAACAAGTGATTAGAATGAAAATATTGAATGTAAATGGCAAGATTGTTTAGACAATAAGAATGAGAAATAGAATCAGAATTAGTGATTAAAACAATGGATTTCATGGCTATATATAGTGATTAAGAGTTGCAATCCTTCGTGAGATTTAGACATGAAAGAATATGGTAGCAACTTTTGAATGAAGAGTTGTTTCTATTCGCTGAAATGAAGTGTCTCTTCAAAATATAGCCGTTATGAAGATTCAGTCGTTTGAGTAGAACAAATCTGCCAGCTGAAGTGATCTAAACTTGAACCAGCAAGAAAACAGTGCAAAAAAGGCATAATTCAGCTGGTTGAACTTGCAGGGTTAGCCGTCTAAATGTTCAAAGAAAATTATGCACATGCACAGATTTCAGTCGGCTGACTGTAGCCATTCAGCCGGTTCAAATAAGTGTTTACTGGCATATAAAGAACGTTTTGAAAAAATTTTAGTATATGAACTATGTTTTGAAAAAATTCAGCATATGAACTATGTTTTGAAAAAATTTAAATTGCATGTGCGTGCATATACTACCTCAGAGAGATTTTAACATGAATTCAATACTAGACTTAGAAAATAGACTAAATATATTACTGAAGCTTCTATCTGGAATCTGGTCTGCAATCTGTTAGATTATTTCTCGAGTAAAACATTATCTTCTTCTACAAATATGGTTAGTTCATATAATATTTACTTATATAGTTGTCACAATCAAAACATCAAGATTCAAGGTTCTAACAAAACATGCATCTAAATATATATTACCTCGTTAAAGCGCGTGTGTCGATTCGCCACTCTTCGTCTTTTATTTGGCTTTTGATCTTCTCTTATTTGTATATATACAAATATAAATATTATATTTTATAATTTAGAAAATAGTGGGGAAGAGAAGATGATAGAGCTTCAACGCTATTTCCAGAAAAATATGAGAAGAGAAGAGAGGATTAGGCCTAAATTTATAGGCACTCGAATCAACCACAGTCGTTAGATTTAATTATATAAAACCCAGGTCTTTTAGGCCAAGGCAAACCCTAGCCGTCATGTTACCCACCGGTCGACCGCCTCTGGGAACCTGTCGACCGCTACAGATCGATGGCCACAATGAGGCTATTGATATGTGGGTCCCGGTAATTAAAATATAAATGTTAACTTTTCTAATTTAATTGTTTTCGTTTCGAAATCGTTCATCGTCCGTAACTTCTTCGTATGAACTCCGATTGCGAAACTCCAAATATGAAAGTTGCTCATAATTTCACCACGAACGCAATGGTAAAAGCTTCATGGTCAAATTTCATCATTTGCAAAAATTCCATTTTTGGAGTCTAATTAGCTAACTAATTAGTTAAACAACTAATCATAAAATTTATTGGTTGTTACATTCTTCCCCCTTAAAACAATTTCGTCCCCAAAATTATGCCAATGGCTAAGTCATGGTTATAGCTCACAATCACCATAAACTATACAACCAATTAGTGTACAACCAATTTTGCAATCAACGTGCATAAGCGCATAGTGTATCACAACATAGGAAACATGTATGCATAATGATTCTAAATCGGGCCCTCCTATATGAATGCTTTTCATTTGAATATATTTTTGAAAATATGGTGCAAACAACCTAATATATATACTGGCATTCTATATGCATGTAGATTTTGAAAATCTTTTCACCAATAGTTCCCACACTCCTACGAATAGAAGTATGGTGCAACCAATTTGCGTCCAACTCCTACCAATCAAAAATCTATCGCATTGAAATATCAGTTCCCAAATGTTACTCCTATGCCAGAAAAAAGAATTTGGATGGAGAATTTTATATTCTTACCACTCTATAAACTATTCATTTCCCGTTGTACAGTGGAAATTTCCTCACTATCCCGGATTTACTCTAAATTTTCCATGCACAAAATGCATAAGGGGACCTGTTTCCAAGCTCTAAATGGAACTGAGCCCAAAAATAGAATCGCACACGTTGTCGACAAGGTATGAAAGTAGAAATTTCAAGGCTAAAATAGCTTTTCCATTGTTATCGCTTGCATTTTATTGTCTCGTCGTTTCTAATGCACTGCTAAATTCACATTTTCTAATCTATTTACCTTCCCCATGCTTAGCATGTGGCCTTAAAAATAAAAAACTTCATAAAAACCCTTTTCTCTTTTTAAATTTGTACGTTGCTTGAAAAATAAAATTTCAAAATATTTAAACGCAAATTTTCCCTTAAAATAAAATTTGGGTAAAAATTCTAAAATTTATTTAAGCGCTAAAAATAATTTAAAAATCAAAACTTTTTTTCAAGCGAAACTTTTAAATAATGAGAAACTTTTCAAAATATTTTACTTCTCATAATTTATGATAATTCAAGCCACATTTTAGTGTAGTCGGAAGTCAGTTATGCGCTAAACACATAAGTTCAATTCTAATATTCTACCGCTAACCTTAACCCATAAAACTTGACATTTTATTTAAAAACGTCATTATACTCAGTTATTCAAAATTTTAGCTTGTAAGGAATAGGAACCATGACATGTGATTCGAAACAATCTTACATGTCCATCTCTTGCTAAAATTTTTATCTATTTAAAACTCTCGGTCTTACATCGCATTTTACTGTTACTTAAGTGTCTTTATGAAAATTTTCATATATGTACTAAATTTTTTTTCAACATACATATAAAAGAAGTTCACATATTTGGAAACAATAACACATCAAATAAATAGAAATACATATCATAATATCGTGCGCGTCTTAAAAAGAGACAATTAACAGTTACAACCTGATAACCTAAAATGAAAAGAACAAATGCTAGAAGGGAAAGAAACAACACACTACAGAACCAAAAACACTACCTAAAGACTATGGGACGGTCTCGATCCTTGATGGGAGCTCGACCCGTTGTCGTGACCTCAAAAAGGGCGAAGCATAGCGGCTAAGCACCCAATCTCGTAACTTTGGCAATGTTGCTCGATCCTCATCTCTCGCTGGTCGGCAAAAATCCCTTGGAGCTCAATTTGAACCAACCAAATGGTGACTAGCTCGGGACTCTTATATCCCTGGGTGCCCTATCACTGCTCTGCCTCCTGCTGCAGCTACCGCTCTGTTGCTGGCGCAGCTGCTGCGGTTGGTGGAAAGAAAAACCCTATCTTCCTAAAGGTGGCTCTATCAATGGTAGGAGGGACCTTTGCCAAGGGAGGCTCCCCACTAAGATTCATCCTGTATCACCTAAAGATGGAATTGAATTGGTGGTAATGTAGAAAGTAATTACGTGGGGTGCCGACTCCCTGATCAGTGAAATGAATCATAAAAGTGCATGTCCAATTGACGGCTATACCACCAATAACTGCATAGGTGGCCCTCCGCACCCAAGGATAAATCTGATCATTACTACTCGTCTTAGGGATGATGTTTGGTTGAATAATGCACACAATATGATGAGCAGTCGAATGTAGATTGTCCGTCTTCCAAACACCTACCTCTCGAGAAAAGATCTGTTACAAGATCTCCAGGTCCGTCTTCTTAATATCTTCCAAGTCCGCACCATCCATGGAAATCTCCAAAATATCGCCCGAAGTCATCGTCAGACATCTCGATCCTGACTCCTTTCACCTCCGACTGGATAAAACTATTGCCTTCAACAAAAACTCGACGCCAAGCACGTGTCGAAAAGGCAAAGGCAGCGAATAGCATTCCTGTTCAAACTCTCGAAGCGAAGGATCAGTACTGCCTCGAATAGCTCTTTAGCCCAAAAGCGGCGAAGTCTCCAAACTTAACCGGTCGCCCTTGAAGGAATTTGAAGTTAGCGAAGCTGAGAAAAGTGTAGATCTTTTGGTCATTCTGGTCCAGCCACCTGATCTCTTGAGGGGCGACACCATGGTGGTGTGAGGAGGAACCAGCAGTGCAGTAAGGTGCCATGGGATGAGAAGTGGTTAGAGTGGAGAAATAGGGTTTAGATCTGGAGCGGCAGTGCGGCAAGATCCAACGTGTGAAAATTGGAGCAAGCGGAGGTAAGGGGAGTGGGGTGCTAATTTGGAAAGGGACGGGGTGGAGCTTTTTAGGTTCGGCTGAAATGGAGAGGGGAAGCACGAATGCGATTAGGGAAAATTGGATGTGACTTTATAGTCGTGTTCCAGGTTTGGGTTAGGTAAAACCCATTGATCGGTCGACTGCTCTAGAGTTACCGGTTGACCGCTCCTGGTCGACTAGGTGGTCGACCGCTCTAGAGTTACAGATTGATCGCTACCGGTCGACCGCAAGGTTGTCGACCACCACATGGCGATTTTTCCCAAGTTGAATCTAGACCCTTTTGGGTCGGGTTAATTTATAACGTTAACAGTAATAATAATAATGACGATAATCATTTTGCACCATCTCCTCCGACTTGACACAATCCAAAAAATTCTTACCCTCTTCATGATAGTGCCCAAGCTTACCATTTAGCTTTCCAAACCATTCCTCTATTATTTTGCAGTACTTCTGACTTATACTGCTTCAACCATCAACAATTCGAAAAACTCGATAATATTCCAACTACTATTCTCTGCATACTTCGTACGAAAATATTCCTTCTAATAGCTGGTTGGTACAACAGCATTTCTAACTTCATTACCCCAATAAAATCAAATGTTATTCCTATTTCATCTACCCCTTGAGAGAGAGAAAACTTTTAAAACTCTGATAAATAGACAAATCATTAGGCTAAATATTCACCCTTTGAAACTCATTTCCAAATCGAAAAACTATTTTCTTGCCAAAAATCAAATCAAACTCTTATTGATATATATACATATAACTATTTAAGGATTTGACATCAACAAACCAAACATAGTGGTGTTACTTGAAAATTAAAATTTCAAAACTTCCCAAAACAAAATTTTCTAAAAAAATCTTTGTGAAAAGAAATCTTTTTTTCAAAATCTAAGGCATTTCCAAAATATATTTTATCAAAATTCTCTCATGGGTTTAAACTAAGGAATTGACTTCAACTCTTCAAATAAAAATTTGATTTTCCATCAAAAGGTGGTTGACAGACATTCTCTTTCCAAAACTGGTCTCTAGACGTTTACGAGATACATAATTCTATTTCCTGCTTATCTAGAATAATTATGTACCTTCAACTGCAAGTCGTCATCAAAATCCAAAATCCTAAGGTAGCTAGATCTCAACCATCAAGTCGAACACCTTCCAGTCTCTGGGATTCTGTCATACGTCATACTCATACCTTTCTAGACAGTCACCTTACGTTGTCAACGCCTCGTGGGGTAATTCGGGGTCAGCATGAAAATTTTAACCCTAAGATATTTCCAACCCATAGTTGCTTTGCCCATTCCTTCGGAGTGGAACTACAACTACTTCTATAGTCAGAATTCTTAGAGTCTAGCACAAAAATATAATAGTAATAGATAGGAAAGTACGAATACATTCTCTCAATTTATCCTAATCACTCTAATCGACTGACCTAGGCTCAAGTACCAAATGTAACAACCTGCACTTTAATGGGCACAAATTTCGACAAAAATCGAAATTCAAGTCCATCGGAGCACGGATCGTAGGATTTGGTATCTACAAATAAACATGAGGATATCAGAGATTGGTAAAACCTAAACTCACAGTAGAAATAATAATAGGCTAGAAATAATGACTTAGGCTACTACCTAGAAATTAATGGTATTCCTTGGATATCAAATCGCCACATCAGTACGGAGCATGAAGATAAAAAGACTTCTCCAACAACCAATCACATCCAACTCTAGTGACCTATTCCTCTAAATCTATCCTGTGGGCTGTAATGAGGAGGAGGTCAGAACAAAGTTCTGGTGACTGGAAAATCTATAAAGTGTCCATGACATAAATTTATACCGATCGGTTTCCTTTTAATTGTTATGTTTACTATTTAACGTTAATCAGTTTAACCTAATATTGCACGCACGATATTCCTACCTGACATAATTTGTCTACCTACCCTTATCCCAAGGTACAAAATACCAACATAAGTCTATCAGCTACTTAATACTTCCAACTATGAAATGGGCTCCTAGCATCGTCATTATTAGTCTATTGGTCCTAACTGCAGAGACCTTTGGCCACTATTTATGGCATTATAATTCATAATAGTCATACTACTAATGCAACTATCATCATTAAAGCCTTAACTATGTGAGAGATAATACCCAAGCCACTAAGTACCTTATTAATAAGGACTAGGCAGACCCCTAACCACTGAATACCTATATTCTAGGTAGTTATTTAATACGTAACCCCAAAAGCAGACTCCTTACTAGTACTATCTTGCTGACATCGCTTGGAATCTTACTGGGACACTTAATACTTCTTTGTAAGAGAGTGGCGGACCCCATATCAGTCACTTAATACCTCAAACTCAAAGAAGACCCTTCTTGAGATATCCACTACCGCTCCTAACCGTTAATTCAGACCATTTAATATTTTTTTAATTAGGAAAGAGGCGGACCCTCGAACAACCACTTAATACCTCTACCTCCCAAGCAGATCCTATAGTTCACATAGTCATTTCCCACGGGTCGTATGATTGGTGATGTCTCACATCAGTAATAAGTATACACAACTGCTGGTAGCCTCTGAGTGAAGGGAAAACTTCCGTTGTGCCACTCTACTGACCTCGCATCCCAATCTTCTAAGTCTAATTAATTATTCTAAGGGTCCTACGGTTAAAAATTTCTCACATTAATAGGAAGTGTGCACAACTGCTCGTAGCCTGAAAGTGAAGGGCATACTTTCGTTATGTAACTCTACTGACCTTGCATTCTAACCTACTAAGTCCAATTAATTTCCTAGGCTTTACTAATTTAATCCTAATTATCCTTGGCCTTATTATTACTAAGCATTATCATACTAAGTTGAATATTGGACTTGGCTTACTAACTTTCTTTTATTCATTTAAGGCTATATAACTTACCTTAAATATTCAGTTACTCATGAATCCCCTTTATTTATTCCTTCCGTAAATATCAATTTGTCTATGTCAAAAGAATATCATCCTAACGAACATATTCTACGACATTTATGTATATTTACTAATTTCCAATTAATAACCTTTTCAAACTATTCCATAGTTATTAACCTAACTTCCTATCTATCAATCTCATTAATCTATTTACACTATTAATTATTTGAAACTTCTAAATTCGTTTCACATTTATTACCTATTAATTGGAGTTACAACCTTTCCAAACCTTCTTACCTATTTTTCCTATCCGCTATTCAATCTTATTTTTATGTATAACCAATACTTAAGCGAGCGTTACGCGTAAATCGTCGTATTATTTAAGTTTCATTCTTATTTATCAGCGTGTATAAAATACGCATAAATACCTACTTCTACCAAATATATTCTAGTCATAAATCTTTAACTAGAATATTCTTTCCATATTTAATTTGCTGAAATTATATTTCTTAGAAAGATTCTCCATTATAATTTCCGTAAATTAGTTTTGAACAAAAGATCAGAAATAAAAAGAAAGATTTGCCTCATTTAAAATTACAAGGAATGGTTATTTTGTTTTTATTGGAATAGACAATGTAAACTACGAAGAATAAATCTGTTCTTTACACATCTCTTCCTTTCCATTTGCATATATTCCTTATTAATCAAATGTTGCATTTTCTATGCAATTAACAAACCTAAACAAATATATAAAAATCAAACAACGTTCTTCCCATAAATTAAACTTTAAAAAATTCCCTATTCAGCATAATTAGGGTAATAATTAAAATTATACTAATAATCTACAACTCAATTTCAGATCTGGAATAAATTTCATATATGATCAATATTCATATCCATAACTTTTGGGACTGATTTTCAGATCAAGGTGTAACAATATTTCTAATTAGATCTCCTAAGAATATGTAAGCAAAGTTTATTTCATTCAAATTTAGCCTACAATTCACATATATTTATTCATTTAGGCATAAAAATCAAACGAATTCTAACTGAATAGATTCAATATCATAAACAATTAATAAATTTCCAACTCACCTTCTAAAAGCATTCCAAATCTCCAAATCTAAAGTAAAACCTTTGATTCAACTCCATTTCCTTCTTATTCCAAGAAATATGTATAAAAAGGGTATATACATATATTATAATTATAGGTCTAAGAAGAGATTTGGGGTTGAATAGAAATATAACTATATAAATATAAATATATGTTACCTCATTATCGCATAGTGTCGATTCGCCTCTCTTCTTCTTTTATTTGGTTTCTATTCTTCTTCAATTTTTATATATACAAATATAAATATTATATTTTATAATTTAGAAAATAGTGGAGAAGAGAAGATGACAGAGCTTCACTGCTATTTTTCAAAAAAATATGAGAAGAGAAGAGAGAATTATGCCTAAATTTATAGGCACTTGAATCAATCACAGTCATTAGATTTAATTATATAAAATCTGGGCCATTTAGGCCAAGGCAAAGCCTAGCTGTCACGTTACCCATCGATCAACCGCCTCTGAGTATCGGTCAACCGCTATAGGTCGATTGGCCAAAATGAGGCTATTAACATGTGGGTCCCGTTAATGAATATATAAATGTTAACTTTTCTAATTTAATTATTTTCGTTCCGAAATCGTTTATCTTTCGTAACTTCTTCGTTTGAACTCCGATTGCGAAACACCAAATATGAAAGTTGCTCATAATTTTGCCACAAACACAATGGTCCAGGTTTCATGGTTAAATTTCACCATTTGCACAAATTCAATTTTTGGAGCCTAATTAACTAGTTAATTAAACAACTAATCATAAAATTTACGGGGGGTTACAACTAGTCTCAACAAATGTATTACTATCCTATTCTCAACACATCTTGACTAAGAAAATCTAAGGAAAAATATTTATGATATGATTCAATACTCATGGTTACAAACATAATCAAAATTGCAATTGATTAAATACTTTTACTAAGGATTTTACTTGTATACATTTAACGTATTTGAAACATTAATTATATCCTAATATAACAATATATGTAAAAGAAAATAAAACTAAAAAGCTTACTTATTTCCAAAAAGATTCGTTATATGAGTTAAGTTATATAATCAAATTACATGATTATCCCTATGGTACGCCGTAAGTTCTATTGGACTCCTACTTGCACTTGTTGCCAATTATGGTGACTTATAACCAAACTCCTAATCATTTTTTCTAGATTAAACGAAGAAAGTGCCTTATTGAGTGGCTCTATAATATTATCATTTTCTATCTACTTTTTCGATCATATTTCTCAGTCGTTAACATACAGTTTTATCATGTAATAATCATGGTAAACATGTCTTGAATTCTTATTGAGATATTAGTTCCTATTGCAATCTATATTGCACACTATTATCACATTATATTATTGGATTCTTAGTTGCGGGAACTATTCCTAGCTTTCTTAAAAAATTTCACACATATACCACTTTCATTGTGGTACTATTTAAAGCATTGTGCTTAGCCTTCATAGTTGAATCTATCACGACCTCTTATTTGAATATTTCTAACTTAAAGCCCTTTTGTTAACGGTAAATATGAATTTAAGACCAATCTACTATTTTCGACATCACTTATGACATTCGAATTTGAACATACCTTCATAAGGAGTTCATTATTTCCATAAAAAATTATTTAGTATTTTATAAATACATAAGAATAATTTTAACTACCATTCATTGATTTTCACATAAACTCGATATACGCTTACTACAACAAGTGCATAAGAAATTTTCAGTCTAGTGTATAACATAGCATATATGATGTTTCTTATTACCAATGTATAAGGAATTCATCTCATACTTTACATATTAAACTTTTTAGTATGGTGTCTCTGTACATTGAGTGAGATAATCTTAACACCCTCTTATACCGAGTATAAAGGACATCGCTTTCCAATCCTTTATCAAGATTTGAACAAACTAGTTTTAACTGATTTTAACACTGATACAACATTAACAATCAATATCTTGTTGTTTTATTATATCTTAGAAATTTTTAGTTCCTTTTATTTTCTTTCTTATAAGCACATGCTTCCTCTGCATCTTGAATAAAATCAAACCATTTGATTTATCTATCAAAATACTTGCTCAACCTCTAGATGCTTAATTATGATCATATACTAATCTTAAAAGGTCCACAAGCTTTATCGTTGCTCTCACTGACTATGTGATTTTTAGCTATGATGTATAGATAGTCTCCTCTAAAACATTATTTAGAAGTTCTCCCACCGTCCCCAGTGATTTATGTCCAAACTAAGAAGAACCATATGTGATAGATGTAACGCCCCTAATTTTGTTGCACATTTTTTAAATATTTAATTATGGGATAATTAAATGGGAGGTTGAAAATGTGGGATTTTATATGTTAATTAATTTGAGTTGGCCTTAATAAATTAACAAAGAGAATGGTTTAAAGAAATAAGATGTATAAAACATAAGTATAGAAGGGTGGAAGAGGAAGAGCAAATATTATACTACTCTCCCCTCTCCTTTATCCATTCCATTTAATTCTCAAACTAAAAAATAACAAAGAAGGTCGGCCACCTTTATCAACTAAGAAGAAGGAAAACTTAAGAGGAAAAAGAATCTAAAGCTAATTCTATCATACAAACAATTTTGAATAAGGCTCCATAAGTGTAAGTAACAGAATTTTTTTCCAGAAATATTTTTTCAATTTAACCCGTCGAAAATTTGAACCTACGCCCAAAATGTTCTTTATTCCGCCGTTCCATCTCCGTTCATACGTTTGAAATAGATATATGGAGTTGACTAAAATTTTATGTGATTCAGTAAACAGAATATACATTCTAGATTAAAGGTGAATAGTATTTATATCTCTTTCTGTTGATGTGTTTGGTTCAGATTTAAGAATAAATCCAAATTTTTTATTGTTAATTATCATGCCTATGGATTGAATAATCATGTATATTAGTTTATGGATTTTATTTAGGACTTATAAGAAATTTTCCTAAAGGGTTTTGATGTGAAAAACTAAGTTTTTGATCTCCAAACATTCTAATATTTTGATACAATGTCTGAAATATTATTTTGAAGATGTGTTTTAAATTATATAATTTTTGGAATTATTACGAATATATTATGAATTTTCTAAGTAAGAAAATGGTTTATTATGAATTTTAATTATTTAAAATACGAGAATTAATTATTTTGGTTCGAAATTTCAGTTTGTTAAGAAAATAATTATTGACTTTTGAAAATTTTTGTGGATTTTTCCAAGTGATTACAATTTAATATAAATTGTTTAATGCAAAATAGGCTTATTAGCAAAGTAATAATATAATTTAAGGAAAGCTTTATCCTAGAAAATAAAAGTGAAATTTTCCACTATAAAATTCTGCAAGGATTCTGAAAAAATGTTTGTTGGCTAATGAGATTTTGGCAAATAATATTGTTTTGGTGAAAAGTTTATTATACTTTTAAAGGCAAATCTTTAATTTTGAAAAATATTACATAAATGTCATTTTGACCTTCGATAGCCATCATTTCATCACTCAGATTTTAGCATGTGACTGCATGTAGTTTTAACCCATGATAGCTATGGTTTCATTTGCGTTCAAAACTTGGTCTATTAACACACGATGGCTATTTGTTTTATCACACGAAGGCTTTGCTTTATTAATTAACAAAAGCTTTGTTCCATCAACCTACGATGGCTATGTTTTACCAACTCACGATGACTATATTTTAATGCATGACAACTATATTTTATAAAGATACGATGACTTTGTTTTGTTAAGGCACGATGGCTCCATGGGAGTCAACCCACACAAGCTATTTTTAAGGTTCTACAACTATATTTTCTTAACATAAGAAAGCAATATTTTGCCAACACAAGAAAGCTATGTTTATATCGACCTTTGACAGTTGTATTTTTACTTTCGAAAGCTATATTTTTGATATGCGACGGATATATATATATATATATGTGTGTGTGTGTGTGTGTGTGTTAAGATGCGATAGCTATGACTTTTGGCACACGATGGCATATGTTTTTAACATGAGAAAGCATGTGATTTATCAAGGAGTGATAGCACATGATTTTGAAAGAAAATATAGCTATTTTTACAATAATTAAAAGATTTTCAACACTACGTTGGGCTAAGTTTTGCTTAAACCAAAGATGATGATTTTGCCAAATATTTTTGGGGTTTTCAAAGAAAAGAAAGAATGTTAAGTCCATTTTCAGGAGTTTTAAAGGGAAGATTATTACTTTGAATAAGTAATTTTGTGTACAAATTAGCTATCATATTGAACATAAATTTGGATGATTGTAAATGTGTTATATGTTCATCTTTGTGGTTTGATTAGTTATTATTGCATATAATAAAGTATTGACATACGCTCCTATGTGTTAAATGCTATTATCCAATATTTTGACCGTAGAGATTTGGGAATTGTGGTTAGGGTTGTTCTAGTAGTGGGCGTGGTCAGACTTAAACTCCTGAGTGAGTAGAATTGCATCCAGGAGATCGAGAAGATATAATTATGTAAGGATGCCCTAAACTGATCAAATGACATGAATCAATCTATTTTAAACCAGATTTTGGGTGGAGATTGAGGTAGTGTCGCATCCTATCCTCTAATTGTTAAGCCCTCAATTGGTTAGGTTCGTGATTCTAATGCGTAGGACTTTGCTAGTTAAGGCTAAATTTTGAAGTTGCACATCCAAAGGAACTCGTAGTAGTTTGCTCACCTATATTTTATCTTACCGTTATTATTTTCTCCTACTTATTTAGGAGACTATTATTATTTTCTCCTACGTTCTTAGGAGATTGTAGACTTTTCTCCTACTGATTTTAGGAGACCGTTATTGTTTTCTTCTGAATAAACTAGAAGACCATTGGATTATTTGATATACCTTGGGCAGAGTCAGCTTAATATGTTTTTAGTTGCCTAATAAAATAAATATAAGTTCATAGTGAACCCAGGAAAACTATGTCATTGAATGAACCATTTTATGGGACTGGGTAATTATAGGAATGGGTGACTCTTTGACCCTCAAAATTAAACAAAATAACATGCATGATATGTTATTAATGTTATGATTATGTTTTAATCATTTTTGGATGTAGGATATCTTATGGATTACATATTGTTTGATATGGTATTAGTGTGGGGAAATCTGTTCTATTCAGCGGCATAGTCTCACTAAGTACCTATATTTTGGTTTGAGATGGACAAATATTATTTACACTAGACTTTTTGTTCGATCCGAAGTTTTTGATTTCCCCCTAAATTCTTGGGTACTGAATATCGAATTTGGTAGGCCGAGGGTAGAGCTTTTTGAAGTTTAGATGAATAAGCTTCCGGAGACATGTAGGAGGCAAGCTACTGTTTAAAGTATATTTCCGCTGTGCAGTAGTTTAACAATCTTTTATTGTTTTTATATGTATGTAATGACGATTATTATATGTTGGAACTGGGTCAGCCCGTAGTGGAAGAAATGAGTGAGTTTCAAATTTTTTTACCATTTTGGATCTTTAATGGGCCTATGAAGTCTAAATATACCTAGAACTTTTCTAAGTTTCTTTTAAATAAAATCAATATTATATTTTATTCATAATTAAGGTAGTTTTAAATTTAATTCAAATAAATATGTAATATGATGAATGTATCAAATACATTCATGTATTTGAATGATAAGGACACCATATGAGCAGCACATAGAAGTATGTAAATAAATATGTCAAAGGTTAGAGAAAGAAACCTTTTGTTTCTTTCTCTTAACACAAATAATTAATTAGGGAAAGATGGTCCATAGATGTAGAGAGAGAAACTTTTCATTTCTCTCCCTCTTTAATTAGGTTAATTTCCAAATTAACATTTGCTACTAAATTAACACTTTGTAAATAAACATGTAAAAAGTTAGAGAAAGAAACCATTTGTTTCTTTCTCTTAACATAAATAATTAATTAGGGAAGGATGGGGCTAAAAAATGTAAAGAGGGAAACTTTTCATTTTTCTCACTCTATAATTAGGTTAATTGGCAAATTAACATTTACTACAAAATTAGCACATGCCTTTGTTGTCCAAATTTTATTTTAAAATATGTAAGTAAGTAACATATGTATATATATAAGTTTAACTTACATTTATACATAATATATTAAAAGGAATTTTATTAATAGACAAAAGTTGACTTATATTAATAGAAGGACAATTAATGAATAGAGGTAACATTTATGAAGAAGGAAGGTAGATGACTTTCCTCCTTACTTTACTCATTCAATCAATGTCATTTCAACTTAGTAATTAAACTCTAAAACATAAATGCATATAAGACTAATTTTGACCATTCTTATATTTTGAATTCTTGAACTAACAAATATAAATCAAGCTTCAATTTAGGAAGAATTTTAAAATCAAAATTGTGATTTTACATAAAAGTAAATTTTATAAATGTTGAATTAAAAAATACGTTCATACATATATGTGATTAATTTCAAGCTACTTTTAAAATTAATATAAAAAACAAATATGTAAAGTTTGTGATTTAGCATGTGTTAGAATGAGAAGTTAACAAATTTATACAAAAGTCCGATTATGTTTTTCTTTTACATTCAAACAAAATAATACACTAAAAAAATTCAAACAAAAACATATAAACATTATATTCAATTCTCATATGATTTCAAAAGGATGAAATATGTAATTTATATATTAGTTGAAATAAAATAAAATCATATAAATGATTGGTTCCAAATAGAAACAATGGGGACAACTTAGGTGCATATAAATTCGCAGTAAAATTCAGATCTGAACTATAGGAACATCATGAACAACTAATTAAATGAGGTGTAATATGTCAAAGCTCCAATATTAAGAATATATCATAACTCTAATGTTAAGAATATGAACATGTAATCAAAATGGAATAGCTCAAAATGGATATAAATCAAACTGATATTATAAACATATATTACTAAAGAAGATGTGATAAAAGGGAATTAGATCAAGCTAAATAGAAAAATCTATATTAAGATGCGATATGCAAGAGATCTTGTGACGCCCCACCTCTAAGCTCACGCTAGCCAAGAACACTACTGAGTAATGTCGTCGACTAGCGCGAAGAATAAGGCTGTTGAGGAGCGACCATCCATGTAATTGCCTTGTGCGAGTACCGATATGTCAGATAGTATAACATGCATTTCATTCCAAGAGGAAATTCGACATATCAAATACAAACCCAAAGCAACCACATAGTGGCTAAGTGGACCTTCGGAAAAAAAATATAGAAATAAGCATAACATAAATTAGTCACAGATGTTCATATCTCAAAGGCGGAAACAGATATGAATATAACACATAAAAGTGTACATCAGAGTAGTAGTCAAACAAGACCCACAATATCACAAAAGAATAGATACAAGTGCAAGACAAAAGAATATGTATACATCACAGAGTCTCTATCTCTAATGTATAACAACAAAAACTACCAATCTAATGTAGTTAGACAAAAGTCAGAAGATGATCCCAGATAAGGAGTCAAGTAGAAGCACCAGTAACATCTCGGTCTGACCCGAGTATTATTTAATAAGAAAATAATAAACGGATCAGTCTAGCTATAATTATCATTAAAGAAATGAGATATAAGCAGAGATATAATAAAAACGTATGATAACAATAATGTCATACTAGGACATGTATGATTTAAACAACAACAAAATCATACAATATCTCAAGAATCTCAAAGCACCAAAAAGAATATCATATTCTTTAAGTTATTCACTGAACTACAAATATTGACAAACATATTAATGCCAATCACAAAGGTTGGTGAAACACAAATTCTAGAAATCATCAATTAGAAATCCTGTAATCACAAAGGGGGAGGCCTATCACAAACGGGAGCATGAAAACTCACCAACACGTGTATCACAAACGGAATGCTATTCCATGGTCGCTAACCATAAATTTTGAGCCGAAGCTCCACAAACGCCCGAAGACCACGGGTCACTACCCTGCCAAATTGAACTGAAGTTCCACAAACGGGGATTGTAATCCCCAAACAAACAAATAGACATCGCACATCGCTAGTCTAAATCACAAAATGATCATCATCGATCAATAAAAAGTGTCGATTACACTAAGCTAGTAAATATATGAGTTTAGCTTCATGTCCCATAACCACTAGCTTAACTTAAATATTTATGGACAGATTGTAGATTCCCACTCGAAGATTGTCACAAGAGTTCAATCGAACAAGTCCAAGAATTAACCGGCAAAGTAAATGCAAGCATTTCATACCACTTGTTTTGCTAAGCCGTTTAATTAGATTTCTCATACGAATGAGGTAAAGTTTTGTATATACTAATAGATTAGAAAACGGTTTTATAAACGAGCTTTGTATTAAAAATAGAGTTGAAATCATCTTTGTAAAAGAGTTTGAATATTTACTACTAGTATAGAAATATTTGTATTTTAAAGTGACAAAGCATAGAAATGATTGTAGAAACAATTAATCACCAAAATCCACATACGAAGACGTGAATCAAATCCAAAGAAATCGATACCGAATCCATCAAAATGGATATTCTCAAAAATCCAAAAAAAAAGAAGTCATCAAAGTCAATAATAAATGATAACAATAAACCGGATAACCACGAATCGATAAAAATTGGAACCTCAAGCAAAATAGGCAAAATAGGCAAAAACAAGCAGGTCAGTCGATTGACCTTTGCAGTCAGTCGACTGAACCAGAAACCTGAATGTTTCAGTTCCTGCAATCAGTCGACTGACTGCAGGGGACCAGTCGACTGGCTGGCACTGGAACTGAATTCCAGCCTATCAAATGAAGAGCAAATTCTCTCCATTTGCAATCGGACGAGCAATGGGCTTTAGAGGTTTTTGCCAATCAACTACCCAGGCATGTTCATAAATCAAAGCTAGGATTTTCAAAGTTTTGACTTCAAAACACCAAAAATTGAAATGTTCACCAAATCAATTCAAATCAAAAGCAAATGAATATGCACAAGTGTTAGGAATTCATACCTAACAACAAAGATAGCTATAGACATAGATGTGAGTTAAAGAACTCACCTTTAAACCCAAAAACGATGAAGGAGAAGCTTGAAAGCAAAGGAAGATCAACTACTCTTCAACTTCAACTCTAGAAGCTTGAATCTAAGCTCAAAAGAAGAACATTTCCTAAGTTAGGTTTAGGAAATTTCTGAAATTAAAGAGAGAATGATTTGGAGAAGATGAAGAGGAGGCTTACCTAAGCTTCTCTTTGATTTTGGAGCTAACACTTGGATTTGTAAAGAAGATTAGGGCTTAGGAATTCTAATTCTTTTTCTCTTCCCCCATTTTTGCTAAAGCTTGAAGTGTTAGGAAATATTAGAATGAATGAAGAGGAGTTGGATGAAGGGTTAGGTTATTAGAAGGTTGATGGGCTGAAATCCAAACCCGAACCCAAAGTGAAAAAGTCATAATTTTTACTTGACTCCAAACATATCGATGTTTATACTCAAAAAGTTGTAAATGCCATTTTGGACTCAATGGAGGTGGTCTCGGGTCCCAATTCGACCGTTTACAAAATGTAGCTTTTCGGACTTTAATTTGATTAACGATTCTATATTTAAATAAAATATTTAAATATACAAATCGTAAAATATGCGAGTTGTTACAGATCTGATCATATGAATAAGAAGATTATATGAATAAATAAAATGAAAATTTTACCGTAAGAAGTAGCCAAAAGAACGCACCTTGAATGATGATATCTCATCAGGCCTCGAGATCCACACCCAATCCTTGCAAGAGACGGATGAACCAGATTTGGTATTTCTTTATTTGATGTTTTTATTTGGAGTTGAAAGGTTTTAGAAATTTTGTTTTGTTTTCTTCCATGAAAAGTTAGGAGAAGAGAAAGAAAACGAATGAATTAGAAAGAATGAGTTTGTACGTATAGAATGAATTAGAGACTATGTTTTATTTGAAAGAATGAAAGCTTTCCCATTCTTTAATTAAAACTTCCCAATTAATTCTCTTGGTTGTCTCTCTCTCCTCAATCCTTTCTTTTCACGGGATATGTCATCAAATGACATAAAAGTTCCACAAATCATGCCACCAAATGACATAAAATTTCCATAAATCATTTCATGAAATTGTCTTTTATTTATATTACATCGATATCATATATCAACACACACAAATATAAATTTTATAAATACATTAAAATAATTACAAACAACTTCCAAACATCAAATAAATTAAATAGTAATTAATATTTTTCAAATATCAATTAATTTAATCAATTTACAATATTTTATAAATTAATTAAATCATGTGGTTTTTTAGAGAATTCATCATTACGATTGTGCGACTCAAAGGTGTAAATTCAATCAGCGATTAATATTGAACTATTTGAATATTAACGTTTACACGTCACTTAGCAGGCGGTGCAACATTTTGGCTGAATTTATTGTTTACACATCTTTTGGTAAAAACCAATTTTACTTATTATAAGCGGTACCCGATGGTGACAATTATTTACACCAATTCTCTTCGTTAAAACTATATCACATTAGGACTTATGAAATTTAGTAATGGTCAAAATTCCAATATTTCCCACATTCAACTTTATAGTCCAAACACAAAGCCATTGGTTCAGTAATAATAATTATTATTAATCGAACTACTCTGGCCAGAGACTTTGACTTTGAGTTGACATTAGTTGACCATGATACTAACCTCATATAACTAAGGAGACGAATCCGCTCTTGAATAGTGTTTCACTTTCAATGGTTTCACTTGACCCAACTATAGTCGTTCGATGGACGATGTGCCACAATTTAACTATAATCAAAGCGGAGCTTCCACATTGAAGATCAACAATATTCTTAAGTTGAGAGAACTGTGTAAATTAGTCATATCGATATTTTCTATTTGACCTTAGTTATATTAACTAATAGAAAATTATGGAGTGAGCCATCCATAGTTATCCAATAACTATTTATACGTAACCCCTTAGTGCCTCGGTAGCCATGAGTAATACACTACCCAACATTTGGAGAGCGTTACGTACTCTAGTCTCAACAGATGTATCGATATCCAATCTCGATACATCTTGACTAGGAATATTAAAAATGGTATATTTGTTTTCATTGTGATAAATTACTTATGGTTACAACATTTTGTAACTACTCTCACAAACCATACCATTTATGGATTTTCTATTAAATATACTTCATTAAATTAATTGATTAATATATCATATTATATCAAGTATATAATAGAAAGAGAACACCTTTTATTTTCAATAAGATTGGTTATCAAGTTAGATATATGTAACAAATTACATAATTGCCCCTAAGTCATACCCCTAACTCTATCACTATAACCATCTAAGTAGTTAAGACTCTAATCATCCAAGAGAGAATCTTCATATGTCGCTCTTGGGAATATATTTGTAATTATTATATTTTATGTGAACGATGTAACAGTGGGGTTATGAGGTTAAATTGTAATGAATTTGCAAATTAACAAATGAAATTGTTTTGTGAAAATTAGTAAATTCTTATGCTCATAATGTTAATGACATAATAACTGATCTTGTTTTGTCACTGGGAAATAATACTAACGATGACTACAGCATCACTAATATCTATTATTGAGCCTTAAAATGAGGGTGTTACAATAGAAAAGAAGATTAACGGTACATATAAGTTGGTAGTTATGTAAACATATTACCCTGAGCTTAGAGTACTAAAAATGTACGCTACTACTTTTAGTAACTTTGTGATATGCCCATATGTTACGATGCTTCTATAGGAATGGTTGAGCCTATCCAGTTCCTCGGTAGAAACCTCCATTGATTGGCATCTTGAAGTATTTTTCTAAAAGCCTAGTAGGATTATTCTATTTTATGTTGTTAATCCATTTTATTAAGCATTTGCCTTTGAACTTTGTTAGAATTCATTTTTATATATGAAATTTTGTTATAAAGAAGTGTGAAATATTAAATAACTAATACGGATAAACTTACATTTATTCTGATTAAATTATTCTTGAAGGAGAAATGTGGTGACAACCATCCAGCTTACTTTATGAGTGATTTGAACTGTCGACGGACTAAGATCAACGTGTCTGCTCATTTTATACTCACCCACACTAGTTTACGAACAAATATTGTGAGATTACTATTTGCTTTTTGTTTGCTAAGACCAACGTATGAATACAATTCAAAAGGTTATTTTTTAATTTTCATACAATAGCACCAATGCGTGATCAAAATTCATACGGGTTATTGTCTAGTGAATGAAACCTAATATTTTGGGTATAAACCAACATACAAATTAAACTCGTTGGGTTGCTCCTCCATAGACTAAAACCAGTGTATGATGTAAAACATTTTAAGATAGTATTCAAAATGCTAATGTAGGTGAGCACTCTTGTATTGTGCGGGCAAATTCCAACATCTAGAGACCATAGGTCATCAGAGATTTTGTTATTAGCAGTGGACCCTCTTGCTTTTTGTAGATTAATTTTGCGTCGAGAAGGGAACCAAAGATAGTCGAGGATTTCATTGAGTAAGTCAAACCATACTGGAAACAGTCCAAACATAAAATTCCTGTAAAAATGGATGCCTTGCTTGATGCGAGTTAATTCGTACATTGAGTGGGAGGACCAAAGATGGTTGGAGCTTTCTTCTAGCAAGTCAAACTTTGTTTGAAGGACGACTCATACATTATTCAAATGTCATTATCTCAAGGTGATATAAGAAAACAATGAAATATGACTAAAGGGTTACATACTAATAATGTTTAGGGTTGCTTTTTTGCTCAAATGGCTAATGATAATGTTTAGGATGACTTTTTTGCTTAAAGAAAACAATTAAATTTCGAAGGCAAAGACTTTAAAAAGTGCATGATTGACCTAAATTGCAAATAAGGCTAGAAGACTAGCCATGTGCTAGGAAATGAAGACTAGCTAAATGCTTGAAAATGATGACTATGACAAATATGAAGGATTGTCCATAAAGTTGGTTTTTGCTAACATAAAAGTAAACTTTAAGGATAAGTCTGTAACGACCTGCCTTTTTGGACGTTTTAAGCAGACACACGTGTCAGACTCAAACCATTCAAAATAGCAGATTGTTATGGGGTAAATAAGAAAAAGCGGAGAAAGGAAGAAAAAAATATAGAATCTCGCAGCGGAATGACAAATATAATAATCAAATAAACAGTTCATGAAGCTATTTACAAATAACATTGATTAAACTTTTATAATACAGATCAGAGTTACATACAACAAGAACAAATAATAAATAAATGCAGTAGAACAACATGATGCAGTGGAATAAATATAGTACATAATAATAGTACAAAATCTTCGTCTTTGTCCTCCAAAAAGTAGTCTTCGATAAACTGAAAAGCTCAAGTTGACCCAAGCGAATTGAAAAGACAAAACACTCGAGTTAGAACTAAAAGATCTTACGTGAGTTAAATTAACAGTAAATAAATATGAGTGTAACGGCGTGTGAGATGTTATGGGGTTTGACATCTCCTATCCAGTGTCTAACGTGGGTGCGGTAACTTACGAGATGTTCGGGGTTTACATCTCCTAAGGATCCGTTAAACTATCTACTATGTACTACAATATGCTATTATAATATGTCTACAGTAAAGTAAAAGTATTAAAATAGCGTTAAGGCATTACCCATATCCCCCTTAACACATTTTATATATTCCCATAGTCTATACAGTACCGTACGCTCCTCCATGAGGTTTACCCAGAGGGCACTCCATAGGTATGGTACAAAAAAAACTCGTAGAAGGCGCGATAAGGCATACGACAAGGTACTAGAGGCGATGCCTATGGTAGATATACCAATTGCACTCCCGGACTGGTGGTAACGCATAGCAGCTACTACCGCCCACCTCGGACACACTCCCATAATCAAAATCAAGGGGTGGCCACCAAAACAATCACAAAGTCAAAATATAGTATCGAAGAAATGTGCCCGATAGGAGGAATGACCTCACTTGGCTCGGTATAGCTCCTGTTTTAGCCACATCAAGCTGACTCACGGGAGTCAGGGTCGCGTAAATACCTTATACAGAATCGTTCGCCAAACCATCCTACTTCATTTCCGGAATCTCCACCACGTACACAGTTATTAAAGTGGTTTTTGGTATTGGCAGAGAGTATGACAATATCCGATCCCAGTCTCTTTAACAACCAAACGCTTATTTCACACCAGATGGTTCTTTTACATTTCAAAAGTCAATTCACAATTGATATCAAAATATCGTATTCTCAAAACCATATCATTTTCAAATCATATTCACTTTCAAACAATATTCACTTTAAAACCCATATTTACTTCCAAAATCATATTCACTTTTGAATTTATCGATGAAATAGGTTAATTAAATTCTAGTTCCAAAATCATCGTATTTACTCAAATATGTCATTACACAAAAGGGTATCAATTCTTGTGGGAATCAATCATCTGAATTGGGACTTATATTAGGAAATTATCAGGAAGATTGCCTATCTGCTAGTTGCTCTGAATTAGAAATTGTTGATAACTGCAGTTTATTGAGTAAATCTAAAGTATCTTCAGATTTTGCTGTAGTTGAAGATGATTTGTTAGAATGGATTGATGGGTCTAATGTGTTTGAAGACCATGTTGAAGCTGAGGAGTTCATTCATTCAGATATATTGTTGGAAAATAGAGACAGTAATTTGTCATCTTCAATGTTTGCTACAAAGATGCATGATGGCACAGGGGATATGAACAACGGTCTTTGTGCACCTAGTATGGTTTTTGGTGAAGCTAATCTGAACTTCCAACCTGAGGTGTCGACCGAGATTATGGCTGGTGAAAGTTCGAACTATTCTATAGTTTCAGCTTCTTTAAACAATGTCCAATGTTCTATTGGCTTCTCACCAGTTAGGTCGGCTGGAAAGGTAAAGTGCAAGAGTTCTCTTGCTTCTAGTGGTTCCATTCGTCGAAGTGCTAGAATTCGTAATTGTCAGTCTCATCCTATGGTAAGTTTCCTGGTTTGGATGCCACGTGTGGCGCTTCGAATCCAGGCTCAGGTATGAGTTCTATTTCAGGTAGTACATATTCTACTTATGCATTAGGCGGTCTTTCTTCAGCTAAGTTTAGTCAGCTTGCTCGAGTTACATCTTTCATTTTTTCTGATATTGAGATTGATAGGGAGTACATTAGATGTAAGGAAATTGAGAGGGCTAATTCAGTTAGTTTATGAGGATCATTAGTTGGAACATTAGAGGTCTAAATGACTTGAATAAATGTGATAAGGTTAGATCGTTTTTTAAAGACTATTCCATTGATATTGCTCTTCTTCAAGAGACTAAAATCAATTTGCCGGACACTCGTTTTTTTAGAAGATTAGGAGGTTATCATTTTAGAAATTGGGTTTTCCTACCTTCTATGGGCTCTTCAGGGGGTTTAATGATTGGGTGGCGTGATAATCATTTTAGATTGCTTCAATGTATTACCATGATGCATTCTATTCATATTATTCTTATTAACCTTGCTGATAACTCTTTTTTAAATATTTCTAATGTTTATGGGCCTAATTCAAAAATTAATCGGAGAATTTTATGGAAAGAATGTCTTGAATTTAGATCCTTAGCCCTGGGTTCTTGGATTTTGGGAGGTGATTTTAATGTTACACGCTTCATAGGTGAGCGTTCTCCCAGGGAAGGGGATTACCCTGCTATTGAGGAATTCGACCAATTTATTATTAATTCTAATTTGATTGAAATTCCCCTTTCAAATAAAGAGTTTACTTGGAGTAATGCAAGAGTCTCCTTCTATGGCTCTTCTTGATAGGTTTTTTGTTAGTGATGAAATAGAAGATAAATTTCCAATCTGTAGAGTTACCGGGTTACCGTACACTTATTCCAATCATTGTCCTATTATCCTCACTTGCGAGCATCGTAGAATTGTTATTAATAATTTTAAATTTGAAAAGATGTGGCTTTTGGAATCTAATTTTGTGAACTTAATTAAGGAAAAATGGATTTCTTTAAGTTACCACAATAGTAGAAATAAGGAAAATTCTGCAAAATCTTTTGTCACAAAACTTAGAGATCTTAGAATTTTTCTTAAAAATTGGAACAAAATTTTTTTTGGCAATTTAAAAATTAAAAAAGATAATATTCTTAATGAAATCCTTAAAATTAATAAGATTGAAGAATCTAGACAATTAAATTTAGGTGAACATAATGTTCTCGCCAATTTAAAAGATGAACTAAATTCTATTTTAGAAAAGGAGAAGGTTATGTGGAAGCAGAGATCCAGAATCCAATGGATAAATGAAGGTGACAATAATACTAAATTTTTCCACAATATAGCTAACGGTAGAAAATGTAGTAACACAATTAACTCCATTATTGTTAATAACGAAGAGTTAGTTAATTAAAGAGATCTTAATAATGCTTTTATTGTTTATTATAAGAGTATTTTTGGTTCTAAAATCAAACATAGAATCAATGTTAGATGGAAAGACCTTTATCCATCGGATTCTATGGTTGATTTATCTGAACTAGATAACCCTTTTTCTGTAGAGGAAATTAGTAAAGCTATTAATGACATGCCAAGTGATAAATCCCCGGGTCCGGACGGTTTTCCTATTCTTTTTTATAAAACTTTTTGGGACGTATTAAAATTTGACTTAGTTAATATGTTTAATGATTTTTATAATGGTAATTTGCAAGTAGGGAGATTCAATTTTGCTAATGTTATTTTGTTACATAAAAAAGTTGGAGCTAATAACCTTAAAGATTTTAGACCTATTTCTTTGATTAACTGTTCAGTGAAAATTATTTCTAAAGTCCTAGCTAATAGACTTAGCACAAGAATGAATGATTTAATTGATGTTTCACAATCGGCTTTTATTAAAGGGAGAAATATCACTGATGGTATGGCAATTGTTCAAGAATATATTAATTACTGTTGTAAGAATAACATTACCTGTGCGATTTTAAAACTTGACTTTGCTAAAGCCTTCGATTCGGTGGATTGGGATTTCCTTGTTGATATTTTTCATGCTAGAGGTTTTGGTCATAGATGGATCACTTGGATTATGACTTTGCTTAGAACTGGAAACTCTAGTATTTTAGTTAACGGTATATTAGGTAATAAAATTCAATCCAAGAGAGGTTTAAGGCAGGGGGATCACCTATCGCCTTTACTATTTAACTTAGCTGCTGACGTTTTCGCTAAAATTATTAAGAGAGCAGTGGATAATGGAACTTTAGGTTGTGTAGGCAATGACATTTCGCGTAATGGTTTATCGGTTCTTCAATTTGCCGATGATACCTTACTTTTTTCTTCCCATCTTCCTAGTCATATTATAACCCTTAATTTTATCCTTTACAGTTTTGAACTTTTATCTGGTTTAAAAATAAATTTTGACAAAAGTTCTGTGTTAGTTTTAAATGATTTTGAAAAAGTTGAAAATTTAGTTGCTAATACTCTAAATTGCAAATCTATGTGCTTTCCTTTTGACTATCTTGGTTTTGTTATTAGACCTACCAAACTCAAATATGACGATTGGAGTTTTATCATAGATAAAATAAAAAACAAGATTTCTAATTGGAATGGTAAATTTTTGTCAAGAGCTGGTAGACTTGTTTTAATTAATTCGGTTTTATCAGCCATTCCGATATATTGGATGTCCATTCATCTGTTTCCAGATTGGGTTATTGATAAAATTGATAAGATTAGAAGAGATTTCTTATGGAGTGGGGAAAATCCTAATAATAATTTAAAATGTCTAGTCAATTGGGATACTGTTTGTAAAGCCAAAAAGGAAGGTGGTTTAGGAGTTATTAATTTGCGTAATATGAATTTATCTTTGCTAAGTAAATGGCTATGAAAGTTTAAGGATAAAAATGATAATGCTATTTGGAAAGAGATCATTTCTAAATATTACTACAATGGAAATAGCAATTTATATCAAATTGCTTCTTCAACATCTCATAATATATCTAATTTTTGGAAAAACATTTTAAAATGTTATGAGACTTTTAACTTAGGAATAAATACAATAGTTCATTCTGGGAATTGTACTTCTTTTTGGCACGATAGATGGATTTCAGCCTTACCTCTTAATTTGGAATTTAAAGAGCTTTATGAAATCTGTAACTTTAAATTTGCTTTAATCAATGAAGTTTATTCTCCTGAAAATGATCCTCCTTGGATTTTTAGTTTTAATAGAATTTTAGAAGGTTCAACTCTTAGACAACTTTATTTGCTTTATGCAAGATTAAACCTTTATAATATTGATAATGATAATGATATTATTTGTTAGGAATGGGATAAGAGTAAAAAATACACTTCTAAATCTTTTTACAGATTTATTAATTTTTCGGGTACAATAAATAACTCATTTAAATTTATTTGGAAACTAATGCTCCTCCTAAATCTAAAATCCACATGTGGTTAATACTGCATGGTAAACTAAATACAATAGAATTTTTAAAAAGAAAAAACATTCAAAATGATAATAAATGTTATTTTTGTAATATGCATCTTGAAGATATTAAACATATTTACTATGATTGCTCGGATTCTTATTACATTCTAAATAGTATTCTTAATATTTTTAATTTTAATATAACTATTAAAATTTCGGATTGTGACTTCTACTGGAATAATTTTAGATTTAGGTTTAAAAAGAATATTAGATTTTTACTTGACACTTTATACATCATTATTAGTTGGTATATATGGTTGGAAAGAAATCAAAGAATATTTAATAATAATAATAGTCATTTTAACAAATTGATTTTTACAATTTCTTTATTTTGTTTTAATTGGATTTCTAATCCCAAATATAAATTAGCTAAAAATAACCTTTTTAAAGGGTATCTTAATAAGATTAGTTATAATATTAACTTATTCAAATATAATAATTGTATATTTAAGATTAACGGTATTAATATTTATAATTTTTCTAATTTTTATGATGATTTAAATGTTAATCATAACTTACTTATGATTAATGATTCTTAAATTCTATTTAGGTCTATTGTTACTTTTAATTCTGTTGTTTTTGTCCAGTATTTTTTTCATTTAGGTTTTATTTCCCATATTATCATTACATATATATGTATATTAATTGTGTTAATATACATATATATGTATAACTCTTACTCTTTTCTTAGTCATTTTTCAGATACAGGTATGAGTAATAGGATGGAAGGCTTTTTTTTTACAGGTTCTCATATCTTGATGGTAGGTTTTACGGATTGCACAAAGACCATCATAGAAGATCCTTTCTTCTGTTTGGTACTTCTTCCTTTGTTCAGAGTTTCCAAAGCAGACGCCTCTTTCAGCATCATATCCAGTTCCACTTCAGAGTAGATGCTTCTTCATTCCTTTCGATTCAGATGCATGGAGCTTTCTCCTTTGTTTTTGTGTTTGCATAGAGCTTCCGTTTCAGATTCATGGAGCAGCTTTTTCTTTAGTTTCTAGGTACTCCAAGCACCTTAGTATTGGGTGGTGGCCATGCCGGAACTCGATACCGAGGTGTGATGGGTGGTGGCTTTGCCGGAACTCATCTTAGGGGTACATATTCTATTCTTTACTACTAGCATTTAGTTTCTGTTACCTGCCAGGCATGTTGGCAGCAACTTATTATTGTGATTTATATAGCTGCATGTGTGCTCTCCTATACTCACAGAGGATCACACATTTTTTCTCAAAAAAAAAACAAAAGGGTATCAGTTCCAAATTCCAACTTAGGTTGTATCATCATCGAGGATTTAAACATAATTACTTCAACTTTACACAGTCTGCAATTTTTAGAAAATGGTTTAGATAGTCATAAATAGTTTTAATAGTTTAAAAATAGTTTAAATAGATTAAAATAGTTTAAATAGTAAAATAGTTTAAATAGATTTAAATTTGGTTTAATTAGATTTAAAATGATTAATATGAATTTAAAATAGATTAAATGGATTTAAATTATCTTAAATAGATTTTAAATAGATTAAATAAATTTAAAATAGATTAAATAGATTTAAATTATATTAAATAGATTTAAAATAGATTAAATAAATTTAATTAGTTTAAAATTGGTAAAATAGATTTAAATTGGATTAAATAGGTTATAATAAATTAATATAAATTAAAATAGTTTTAAATTGATTAAAATGGTTAATTTAATTAAAATAGTTTAGATTAGTTTAAATTAAATTTCAAAGTTATATCCAACATTTCAATAACTCAATTCCGATAAATTCATTTATATTTGACACCTCAACTTTGAAATTCAAATTTAAATCCTTTGAACAATTCATTAAATCAATTCCAATTTTAACATTTACGCTAGGACTTTCAAAAACAGTTCAGTTTATATAAATCAAATTTCTATTTCAAAATACCAGTTAACTAAATTCAAAAATTTAAAGATTCAAAAATCATTTAATTTAACCAATCCGGTGTTCGTATATAATTTTCTACCCTAGGGTCAAGTGATACAGATATTTATCATTTTAATCCGCAATTTAAAATTTTACAGTTATATGTCATTTCAAACCGCAATCCCGAATTAAATAAAATCCATAAAATCGCTTGAGTCTATAATTTCAACTCATAACGATTTTTCCCTAATCTATAGATCGTTCGGGTATGTATCATTTCAACCCATATGGAACTTGCAGTGTTATAACAATATATATAAAAATACAACATCCAATCATCCAATGTCAACAATCAAACATCCATCACAATCATCACCCAAATCAATCAATAAACATCAATAGATAATTGATCATCAATAACTGGTATTAAATTGACAATTAATTCAATATTAAATTAAACGATGATTAAATGCAATAAAAGTCAAATTTAACTAGAATGACAATTTAAACATACCAAACATCAACCAAATAAATTTCCAATCACGTCATAAATTTAATTTAACTAATATAAGATAATTTAGTAGTTGTGAGTGGGTCAAAACACTCACCTTTAATTTCAAATCGATTTGAAATCCAAAATAGGGCCCAAATTTGAACAGTCTTAGAATTCATCCAAACAAGCGCCAAAATGTCCGGAATTTCGATATGATCCCAATGAAGTAAACCGTGTGTGAATCCGTGTATGTATGTAAAAGTTATGCATATTAGAACAATTGAAATTTAAAGTTTAAATTAAATAAATAAAAACAACTCAACGACCCTGCCACATCAACGCCTACCACACGCAAACCAGAGCCTTGCTCGGCAAACCCTAGCACTCTCGGTAGCCGTTTCCATCGTACGCGATCACTCCACCTGGCCTCGAACTGCATACGGTCGCCGCCAAGGCACGCCTCCGGCCTCCCTTACGACCACGACCCCCACGCGACGCCAAAGACCACCATCGGCCACGCACAAAGACAGCCGCCACCACCCCATTCCAAGTCCTAATCGAATTTTTGATGAAGATCCAACCGTTGATACGACGAACAACCTACACCGATGAACTCCACTCGCGAATCTCCACCACCCAGTACCTTCGATTCGACGATCAGACAAAGTTGATCAAGACACGACGAACGGCCGAGACTTAATCACCCAATTCTGGCCACACCGAAACCCAAATCGAAAAACAGACTACAGATTTGACTTGCGCTCGTCGAGAGCTTCAAATTGATATATAATTTGATAGGGTTTGAGGAATTTGATGTGGAAGTTGAATTTTGAATTGCAATTGAAGTAGGGAACCTAGGGTTTTCAGCCATTGAGAAAGAGGAACAGACTTAGAGAACTGTACGTACAGAAATGAGAAAATGAAAGTCTCCTAGGGTTTAGAACAAAACAATATATACTAACGAAGCCCGATAAGAATGAATAACATATCGAACTGGTTCGAATTTGACAATAACGACTCGAAAAGCCCGTTTCGCTTCAGAAACGAAAGTGGGTCATCCCATATATCAAAATAGATGTTTTCGATAGTTTTAAACTCAATGGAACAAGTTTCAAGTCCTAATTCTATCGTATGAAGAAGTTAGCTTAAAATCAGCTTATTCCAAATTGATTTCAATTAAATTTAATTAAATTGATTTCTTTGCGTTTCAAGCCCGTACGATCAAACGACAAGTCTGATCCTTACGAAACTTGAAATCCTACAATAATTCACCGTTACGGATCTGATGAAACTAGTTTCGTCGAAATCCGAGACAATGACCAAAATGGCTATTTTCACATTAATTAAATAAATTATTATTAAATTAAATTTATCACTTCTTATATTCAAATTAATTAACTAACCATTTTTATCATTTTGATTTCATACGCGTTTACAATAATTTAAAACAAATTTACATATCGAATTCAGTGTCCAATATTTCACTAATTACAGTGTTCAATTTCAACTGTAATTAAATCCAATTAATTAAAACTAAATTCTAATAAATTTTTATATTTTGATTTCATTCTTCTACTCAATCACTTATTACTCTACAAACATTGTTAACATTTGTTTATCTCTTGTTACATTAACATTCTACAATTATCATCTTAGTTTTCATTGACGTAGTATTTAATTACATTTAATTGCAATAAATCCATTTACTATAGCTTAAATTCCAATAAATTGATCAAACTTGATTTCAATTCTTTTTATTAAATTAGTTATCATATTATGAATAAAATTTACATTGGGTTGCATCTTATTGTACCAATATTCTACAATTATCAGTTAAATCTGCATTAGCTGCACTAATTAAATGAATTAATTGCAATTGATTTCAAATTAAATTTAACAGGCTAAATAAATAGGTAACATATAGTAATTGTCATCATTAACTTTTAGTCACTTCTTATAAGTTTATTATCCACGACAAGTGTTATAATTACTACCAAAACACTAAATTTATTCAGTTACAATTCATTACACATTATTTCATTAATCAATCAACTTTTAAATTATCAATTTCTCTTTTAATCCAATTATCTATTAATGCATACATTACTATAATTTATTTACAACCTATATCAATTATAACTCTTTAATCCTTTTAATTAATTGGAATTGCATTTAAAGCAGTTATCAGTTACCCTAAATTAATACTATTTCATTTTATTCCAGTTATATTCTTATTATTAATTCACAAATTTTTATTTCTTCCAACATTAAATCGCAAACCTTATTAAATTAACTATTTTTAATTATCGAAAATTACAGGTCGTTACATAAGTGTTATCAAACAATTCTCCAAGAAAAGTTATTCAAGAACTTATTCTAAAACAAGCGACGAATACAGTCGAGAACTATGAGAAAAAATGCATGATGAAAAATGTTCAAGACTTGATCTAAATACCTTCAAATCTAGTAGTCAACAATACATGTAAAGAACAATCAAACATATTCATGGAAGTTGATTGAATTGCCACTTGAAAGCCGTCAGAGTTCAGGGTGGAGATTGATCAAAGCTTAATATTTAATATCGATCGAAATTGACTATACGGAGGCCCTCAAGCGACGTTGATGAAGACGCTTTAGATTCATCAAAGTCGATGGAATTCGACATGAAAACTATACCTGGACCGATCAAAACTTGACCTCCTCTTTGCAAAAGACATGATATATACAAAAAAAATAAACATCCTGACCCGAAAGTAGGGATTTTTCGAGCTATAGTTTGCCTAAGACCGTTGTAATTATCCAACACAACGTGGGGACTTTTTGACAACCAAATTTCTACCATTTTCCATTTACCATTATTTTATTTTTGTTGTTCAAAACTAATTGTAAACAAGAATAAGCGAGAAAAGGCAATAAAAATACTTAAAATAAATGTAGGTAGGTCGCCAACTACAAGTTATGATCACAAATTTTCTCAAACTCTACGACGTTTGTGTTAAAAAAACAATGTAAAGCTAACTAAACTAAATGAACTAATAATATCATTTTCTCTCTCTTCCCACTAGTGTTATTATTTAATTTGAAACTTGTGGTGAAAATCAAAGGGCATTTGAGGTGCTGCACTGTTTGAAATGCTGTTGAACGCTCCTCTTTGCAAAATTATTGGAAATACCAGCGTAAATGTTTGTATTTCAAGCCTGGTGTTATATGTCTCCATCGCTACCAACTTATAAGTACTTCGCCGTTTGAATATAAATCTCTTGTGGAAATACATGCTTCAATGTCAACTCTTCCACTTTGAATTTTCTATACGTTATACCGGTCGGCAATTCGTTGTTGATAAATGACTTGGTTTATAGGACACATTGTGTTTGAATGTGGGATTTCCGTAGAGCACGGGATTTGTCACTTGATTTGAATGTTCTTAAAGGACCGTGCTATAAGACAGCAAACATATTGGCTTGAAAAGTCAGACAAAAGACGAGAAATTAGACTAAAATGGGATGAAATCGCCTTGTCTCGAAATCCTCTGTCTTCGTGTGTCCAACCAATCAGAATTCTTATATTTTTACAAATTTTACAAAATCCTCTTTAGCAAAGAAAGAAAATACTTTTTTGCAAAAATCTATTGGTTCTGATTGACAGTGCATACGTGGATAAAGGATTTTGGGACCAGGTGATTCCATTCCGGCTAAAATAAGGGAATTCAGGAGCCCGATACCCAAATTTTCCCGAGGACTTTACAGTTTTCCGTTCTTAAAAAATATGAAAATATGGTACTGCAGCTTTATTAATTTGATGGTGAGTAGCAGATACACAACCTCAGCTGCACTTGCATACTCCCGTACACGACAAATGCAACATTCTAATTGGACCAGGTCATGCTATGACGTGTGGGCCCAGGTTTTATTGGATAGTTCCTGACTTTGATTCATCTCTTCCTGGCGCTTGATTCCTATATTCCATTTTATAATAACTAAAATACAAAACTAGAAGATAAATATTTGAAATAGAAGTATAAAACAAAGCTGAAATTTTATAGTTAAGATGTCGTTATAAAGTAACATTAAGGAATGATTGCTACGCGGAATATCCAATTACTGATGTGATTCGAATAATTATGGGGAAAGCGATGTAATTATTTTATTTCGTGCAAACGTAAGCGATCACGTTAAGACAAAAATACATAGACATGTTGAGAACTGATGTTCGTGTAAGATATTTTCTATAACATGTATAAAATGGAAATGTTAAGAATATTTAAATATTAATACACAGATAAATATTGAAATATGTTATCGTATACATGAATTTATGGCATATCAACACCATATGAGACAATACATGAACACATGATGTCTCCCATAAGATTTAGACAAATTCCACATTTTTAACCATCATTAAAGTTTGTTCGTGCCACTATTGAGAAGCTCATGGCTTCTCCAATAATTTATACATAGATGTTCCATTTGCCTAATCGAAAATTTCTTTTACACTAGTAAACCTTACTATACGAACACTCTGTTAAACTTGTGTAATTCAAAACAATTAAATCATCATCTTTATAGTTATAATTGAATTTCAAAATCAAATTTTTTAACGAGTTTGTCAATTGGAGAATGTAGTTTGAAATGAACATAAATATTAATATGTTGATGTGATTAAATTTAACATAAGATACTTTTGTTTTATGACTTAATTAAATTCAGTAAGAAAACCCCAATTTCCATTTTGGCATTCTAAGAATTAGATATAATAACCACAGAAAAATAAATGTTTTTAAAAGCATCACATCATAGAATTTATTGAATTTTCATAAAACAATGCAATCCTAATAACACCTAGCAGTAGCAACAACATTTTACAAACTAAAATTCAATCCCGACATTTCATTTGATGTACTATAGTTATGAATTCTAGAAGTTCTAGTTTTAGCATCTGCAAATCAAATGTCATATGTAAGAAGATGTTTATCTGCATAGAAGTAATGATTTTGATGATTTATTCAAAATGATGTTTTCACATCCATAATATTTTATCCTTGCCAATTCCTGATTTGTAATTCATAATAACAAAACAAGCACGCTTGGACGATCCCACTTGTGCTATTATCTACTAGCCGACATATGGGCCTTTAAGCCCTATTGTGCACAATATGAGTTTTCAATTTAATAAAAGATTGTTAGTATGGAGTTTACTTCACTAAGAAGAGAGAAAGATTTAGTTTAAATATCGCTCTAAAGTGAAATTCATATGAAATATCTAAAATTGTTTAAATGGTTTTCCTTTTCTTGTTATTATTTATAAAATAAAATAGTTTATTGAAGATACACATGTTAATATATATTAATTTCTATTGTTAATATGAGCAACATGATTCTTCCTTTGGTCAAAGCACAATAGAAAATTGTTAAAAAAAACATCCCAAGTCGCAAGTAGCACAACCCACAACTTCGTTCCTCGACAATTTGAAGCAAACACATTCCACCTAAAATATCACTCTTTATGTGGAAGCTATTCCATGATGGTCTTCCACTTAATACTGACATTTAAGAACTAATTGACATTGCTTTCAAATGCAGATGTTGTATCACAAACAATATCAAGTCCAAACCCTATTTATTTGGACAATGTGATTTAGTTAAACCCATTTGGACCTACTTTGAAGACCTTATGGGTTATAGGTGGGCAGATGGTTCTTTCAACCCACTTTTACTTTTTTGTTTGACACATAGTAGGGAAAGCACTTCCATACATCCTATCCAAGGTTATCCTATATTTTATATATTAGAACATATAGTTTGTAAGAAATAAAATTGAATATAAAAGCACTACCACATCTTGCTAAAAAATAATCTCATGTATTCATAAATAAATAGTCCTCACTTTCAATTCTTTCCCATATCATGGTCCAGATAATGGTTGCATTAGTTCATTCAAACACGGTTTTTTTAGTAATGATATATAAATTGTGAGTTGCAAACTTGTTATTTTCATCCCATTTACTTTAGGATTATATCAACAAGGGATCAAGACCTCTAAATACCCCTTATAGCATTCACTCGAGTTGGCAAGAATTTACATTGAATTCCTATAAAAGAGAGACAATTCAAAATAGCTCAAGGATTCACATCTACAAATACTATGACTTCCTAGATCACAAAATTTCAATAGAGAATATCGCACAATAATACCACCTTAAATTCATTACTCAAGATTGTGAAACTCATAATGCTTCAGTTCTATTGAGCTTATGTATCCATTATTGTACTCCTTTGACAAAATCTATCATAATAATCTTTATTTTGGTAGCAATTAATTATGGATATTACCCTGGGGTTTTTAGATCATTACTTTTATGTGATGTTTTCCCCCTTGGTCATTCCATTTTTATAAAAAAAATGAACTTGTAATATGAAGCGTACAATCAATTCTATTAACTTCGAGGGATCAGTCTTTTTACCATAATAACCAAAATCCATCGTAATTATAACCACCTATATTTAAAATGTATATAAGTGCAATCAATAAAAATAATACCAAGATCAAATAACTTATATGCAACTTCTAGTTTAATCTCAAATTTTTTCTACATCTAAGCTTTTCTTCATAAATAAAATGTAGTTTGCATATTGATAGGACTGGGACAAAATAGAGATAACACAATTAGACTCACTACTAAAAAGCCTAAATATAGATTCCACAAAGAGCAATAAACCATGGGTAAAATATCTTTGATAGATTAACATAACACCCAAAGTTATAGTGAAAACAAAAAATATGAGTATTCCTAATCAATAAGCATACATACTTTCTCGAGCTCATTTTCAATATCATGGTTTACTGATTATATAATTTTGTAAATGAGGATAAATTTATCCATGCTAAAGTTATATACCAGGCATCCGGTCCAACGTTTAGAATATGGAACACCAAACTGTAGTGGATTTGGTATATATTCGTGTGGACTGAAATTTAGAACTTCAACCATTTTGAACAACTTTTCATGTGTATCAGAATTCTACACTCAAAATACGAAGTTGATAGTAAATATTTAGAAATCATAACCCACCATAGTTTCATACGCACATCAAAACCTATGATGCTCTCAATAAATAATAAATTGGTGATTGCTTCATGTGTTCATAGTTTAATCATCTTATTCATCAAAAGTGGGAAGTTGAAGGTAAAATATTAAAAATATGTAGAAGAAAAAGGGTTACATGGAAAAGGAAATATTATACATACTTAGAACCTATATTAAGACATAATAAGTTATAAGGATCATAAGTCCTACCATGATTAATACTTTACCACGAATCTTACTTGTATGAGAAAGATTAAAAATACAATTTACTACCAAAAAGCAAGAAAAGTTATTATAAACCGGCTACACATAATTATTTTTAGACCTAAAACACAACTAGAATTTTAAAGTTTGAAGCAACAACATGTGGAAATACAATTGATAATACATAACTGCACTGCACGTAAAATATATAAAGTGCACACATAGAGTGTGAAATCTATTTTTATATTATGACCAATACACATAAGTTTTAGGTCAGAATACAATTATACATTTCAACTGGTAATGTCATGAGAGAAACTTCATCTCTTTGATGATATTCCTAAAAATGCATCAATTTCTAAACATATCTAGACTCTCGCACTGAATATTTTCAAATTTTTTATCAATAAGGTCACCGTTTTCCACTAAACTTAGAGTGTTAAATCATTTTAATCAAACATCCTATTTTCATGGGAAAGAACACCTCACTAAGAGGTCAACATACTAAAGTTTGCTACAACAAACATCATTTTATTTGTGATATATCAAATAAGTAGTAAATGTTAGGAATTCGATAGACTTTAGATTCAATCAACAATGAAACCCTAAATCTTAATAAATGATCCGTGTAGATTTCATTAAGAAAATTAGGGGGAAGTAAATAAATAAAACCATGCTTGAATCCATTAATGTAGAAGGTATAGGATTTGATCTTCCAAATTGCTACAAATTACAGATTTGAAATTTTCACTACAAAGAGGATTTAGAAAATTATGAATCTTTAATATAAGTTGTCCTCTACCGTTTGTATACTAATATTTTACTTACATACACTTTATATTTAGCTTTCCTCAAGGTAAAAGTGTTATATGTAGTACTAATAATCTATCGACGAGACGAGGTAAGATATATGCACATATTTTTTGAGTTTTCCTCAAGGTACATGCATTATACTTAGGCGATCACTAAATGATAAATGCGAGTGAATAATCTCTCTTAATTTGTTGACTTTCCTTAAGGTTGAGATGTGATTAGGACAAAGACCATGAGCTAGGAGTTGTATATGACACAACCAATATGGTGTTATCCATCGCATGTGGGCCTATGATTTGTTGAGCTTTCTCATGGTCAGAATCCAAAGGCAAGCAAGTCCTAACATCACTAGAGAAATCAAAAGATTTCTATGTCTTCTCTTAGGGTTTTGAGAAAATAAAAGTCTAGTGAGAGCCTTATTAGAAAAATGAAATGGTAATATTTAACCTTTCTAATATTGTAAGAATGTATGCTATATAAGTCGAAATAATTTACTTCTATAAATTAGAACAACTAATATAACTGATAAATTGTTTATTAGTAAATTTATACAATTGAAGTGAATTAAGATTTAAATAGAAGTATAACATATACTTACCGATAATTCTTTTGGTATGTTAAGACCCATCCAAGTGCCGAATTTATACTGATGAATCCGGGCCAGTCGAAAGTGGATGAAATAGGTATGTTTAAAAAAAATTATATTCGAGATATATTAGGCCTATGAAGTCTAAAAGATTATTAGATCAAATTTAATGATGTTTTAAATAAGACCAGCACAACTGTCCCAGTGGTTAGATGCTTCGACTTTGGTGCGAGAGGTCATAGGTTTAAAAATTGTGTAGCGTGATTCGAACGTATATTAACATGTAGTATGTTATATACTACCAAGGCTTGTAGTACTAATATGTACTACCATCTAAGTACCCAATTTCTAAAAAAAGTTTTAAATAAAATCATATTTTATTTAATTTGGTCAAAAAGAAGTTTGAATTTTAATTTTAATTTTAATTTGCATGTATTATAATAATGCATCAAAAACATTCATATTTGTGAAATGTAAGTGTAGCATATACATAGTATATATATGTACCTAAACATGTAAAATTTTAGGGAAGAAAACATTTTGTTTCCTTCTCTTAACAAATATAATTAATTAAAGGAATGAGAGGCTATAAAAGTAGAGAGAGAAACCTTATATTTCTCTCTCTCTCTTTTGATAGATTTAATTGACACCTCAAATGACATTTATACATAAAATTACAGTTCACATATATTGTAAGTATATCTAAATATACTCCAGTGAAAAATATGCAAGTGCAACATACTATATGGAAACAAAGTTTCCAATTGCCAATATGAAACTTAAAGTTTAGATTCTAGTTTAATTTTAAATTTCAAACTCCAAAATCAAGATATTCATATTATAAATTGCAATTGGCAAATAAATAAACATAAACACATATTTGTATATATAAGCAATTATATAAGATTTTTTTAAATTGAAATATATATATATATATATGCATAATTTGTATTCGTTAAATGAATATACATATAAATATGAATTTTGATTCAATATATATATTAAACAATCAATTGTATTTGTTAATACATACGTATGAATATGTGTTTAAGATTTGCCATCTACATATAAACATGAAATTGTAATTTTTTTTGTTATAAAATAAAAATACATATGAATGGATTTACTTAATTGATAGATCTATACACATATACTATTATGTACATGGATCTTGTATAAATCAATTTATCAAAATTCATCGGCAAACATTGTCAAATTTAAAATTGAAAGAAATTTTCATTTTTGATTTCATTCCCAAGATAACATATTAAACAATTAATTGTTTGCTAATACATATAAATATGTTTTTAAAACATGAAATTTTAGTTTCCTACGTTATAAAATAAAAGGATATATGAATGAATTTAATTAGTTGATAGATCTATACACATATACCATTATATACATAGATCTGGTACAAATCAATTTATTAAATTTCATCTACAGACATTGTCAATAAAAAATTGAAAGAAAAATTCAATTTTGATTGCATGACCAAGATAAGAGGAGGGGGAGAGAGATATTAAAAAGAAGTGGAAAATAGGCATAAGGACAAACTTTGAAAAAAATTAAGGCTGAAGGACGTCAAGTTTCATCTTTGGGTTGAAGGACAAATTTTAAAAAAATTAGGTTGAAGGACAATGCTAGTTAGAACTAGCATTTTGTATAGTGTAAAAACTGAATATAATGCTAGTCTATCTAGCATTTTGTATAGTGTAAAAACTGAATATAATGCTAGTTAGAACTAGCATTGTCCTTCAACCTAATTTTTTCCAAAGTTTGTCCTTCAGCCAAAAAATAAAACTTGGTGTCCTTTAGACTAATTTTTTGTCAAAGTTTGTTCTTTTCCCTAATTCCCTCTTAAAAAGAATTCAAATTAAGAACATATACACAAATTCATATTCAATATCATATGTCGACGATACATACATATATGGAATCGTGATAATAAAAAATTCAATTAAACAAAAGGCATATCATAATCATTTCCATAATTATAAGAATTTGTAGAAAAAAATAGTACCTTGCTATTGCCTAAGAGAATACATTGAATGTTGAATCTTTATTACTCTGTTTGAATACTTGTTCAATACTACCAAAAGGCACAACTCTTTGAGAAAGCCACACACCGTTTCTTCTTATTTTTAATTGAATTTGTGTTTGGTTTTGTTTGCTTAAATTTTAGAGAGGGAGAGGGAGAAGAAGGATTTCAATGAAAAATGATAGGGAGAATTGGAGGCAAAAACCCTAGAAAGAATTCTAAGAAAAAGTGACAAGAGAAGTTTAAATAGCATAGGAAAGGAGAGGGTCAAAGATGTAAACATATCTTTCTTTTCCTTAGCCATTTACACACCTTTTTGGAAGTAGGTATCAAATTCAAAGCCAAACCCCTCCATGGACTGCCAAACTTGCTTCCCTATTAGGCCTCAAATCGCTTCAAGCCAAATCCGATTTTACATTCAAATCATATTTAGACGTACACCGATATTGTATATCGACAAGTGTATTCATTGCTTTTTATGTACGCACTGTTTTTAACATTGATAAGCACAATTCAAATAAAAATTTATATCTAATATTTTAGACATATTAATTAATTAAACAAATTACAATATTTTATAATTTAATTAAATTGAGTGGTAGACGGAGGACTCAACATTGTGGTTGTATTGACTCTTTAGATGCAAATTTGATCAGCGATTAATATTGAACAATTCGAATGTTAACGTTTACACGCCACCTTAACTAGTGGTCTAATATTTTGGCCAAATTTATCGCTTATATGGCTTCACTAAATTCCAATTTTACATATTTAAGCATTGCTCTGCAGTGATAATTATTTATACTAATTCTCTACGTCAAAACTATATCGTATTAGGACTTATGAAATTTGGTAATGGTCAAAATTCCAATATCGTTCACATTCAACTTTATAAGTCTAAACACAAAATACTTGATTTAATAATAAAAATTATTACCATACTACTTTGGCAAAAGACATTGACTTTAAGTTGACTTAAGTTAACCCCGTGATACTAAACCCACATAACTGAGAAGACGAATTCTCCCTTGAATAGTGTTTCTCATCTAATGTTTCCACTCGACCCAACTATAGTCATTCGATGGACGTTGTGCCATAATTTAACTATAATCAAAGTGGAGTTGCCACATTGAAGCACGATAATATTCTCAAGTTAAGGGGATTGTGTAAAATTATCATATCGATATTTTCTATTTGACCTTAGTTATATTAACCAACAAAAAAATATCACATGAGATATTCCGTAGTTATCCAATAACCATCAGTACGCAACCTGTAATGACCCGTAATTTTTAACGATTTTTATAACGTAAATAACTGAAATTTTTCATGAAATTAAATTTTAAAATTTTACAATGGAAATTTGATATTTGGAATATGTATATTTTAACATAGCACCTGGTAAAATTTTATTGGAAAATATGAAAGTAAATTCTGTTGTGTAATTTTCAATTTAAATCAGTTAATTTGATGAAAATAAAATGTTTTTGAAATATAAATATTTTTATATAATAAAAATGTTTATCATTTTCTGAGTAAGATGTCATATTTCGTTTCGCCAAATTGGGAACACTATTGCCCCGTATAGCTAATTTTCGGTGAAATAGCAGCAATTTGGCAAAGAATATTGACTTTTGATAGAATGGTCGTATCGCTGATATCTGTGTACCATTCTGTTTGTCTCGTCGTGTTGATCTCCGCAGTATATTCATTTGTCAAATTCGGCATCAGGTACACGGCGAAATCTGCGAAAAGGTTAGCCGTATCGGTACCCATTTTTGAGCCTTTTATTGTTCTATGTCCTTTCGTTTGTCTTTGATAAAACCAATAGCCATTAGTTTTTATATTTCCAGAAATTTATTATCTGACCTTCACTATTCCCTATGTTCAATAAAATCTACGATTCATTTCATTTTCGATTGGTTCAACTTCTTTCCATTCTGAAGAATTTTTTTTATAATAAGTTTATATACGAAAAGCACTGTAGCCTTCCCATCACCCTCATTTTTGTACCTGTATCCTGCTCGTATTCAATCACCTCTCACCAAATCTACACCCAACCACCTCTTCTCATCGCTCACCCACCGTTCCACGCCACGTCCTATAGCTGCACGCACAACGACCTTTCCCCTCCGCCTGAACCAAGCACTCGCCACCACCATTGTGACAGCCCGATCCCCTCCCTCTAGCCTCCTCACTCACTTGTGCCGCTACTCCTCACTTCCGGCAAAGCCGCAGCATACAGTGCCTCACTCCCTCCGCTATAGAATGCCAAACACACCCATCTCCATGTTAGCCACAACAGTGCCATGCTTTTCCTTCTCCCCTCGCTTGGCCACCCAAGATCCGAACCCGAGCAATCACCTACGCCTGACAGTGCCATATCCACTTCTCTCTCCTCCGATGCTGCAGCAACCTTCTCCCACGCAATTGCTCCAACCTGACCCACGACCGCCTGAAGCAGAGTCTTCCCCTGACAAATCCTTCATCTCCACCACCTATCCACATGACCTGTCACGACCACACACCTACCCTCCGACCTCACACCTCTGACAATCTCAAGCCTGTGACTGCCTCCTCTTTTTGCAGCCATCTCCACTTCGCTTATATATATATATATGTTATACAAGCTATATGATCAATGTTTATATATAATTTTTAACGATTTTTATAACGTATTTAACTGAAATTTTTCATGAAATTAAATTTTAAAATTTTACAATGGAAATTTGATATTTGGAATACGTCTATTTTAACATAGCAACTGGCGAAATTTTATTGGAAAATATGAAAGTAAATTCTGTTGTGTAATTTTCAATTTAAAATCAGTTAATTTGATGAAAAAAAATGTTTTCGAAATCTGAATATTTTTATATAATAAAATGTTTATCATTTTTTGAGTGAGACATCATATTTCGTTTCGCCAAATTGGGACTGCTATTGCCCGCATAGCTTATTTTCGATGAAATAGCAGCAATTTGGCAACGAATATCGACTTTTGATAGAATGGTCGTATCACTGATATATGTGTACCATTCTATTTGTCTTTTTGTGTTGATCTCCGCAGTATATTCATTTCACAAATTCGACGTCCGGTACACATCGAAATCTACGAAACGGTTAGCCGTATCGGTATCCATTTTTGAGCCTTTTAGTGTTTATGTCCTTTCGTTTGTATCTAGTAAAACCAATAGCCATTAGTTTTCTTATTCCTTGAAATTTATTATCTGATCTTCACTATTCCTTGTGTTTAATAAAATCTCTGAATCATTTCATTTCGATTGGTTCACCTCCTTTCCATTCTAAAGAATTTTTTTATAATAAGTTTATATACAAAAAGCACTATAGCCTGCCACATTTTTGTTCCTGTAGCATGCTCGTATTCAATCACCTTTAACCAAATCAACACCCAACCACCTCATCGCTCACCCACCGTTCGATGCCATGTCCTATAGCCGCATGCACAATAGACTTTCCCTTCCGCCTGAACCAAGCACTCGCCATGTGACGCCCCACCTCTATACCCACGCTAGCCAAGAGCACTACGGTGTAGTGCTGTCAACTAGCACAGAGAATAAGGCTGTTGAGGAGCGACCATCCGTGTAATTGCTTTGTGCGAGCACCGATATGTCAGATAATAAAACGTTGCATTTCATTTTTCAGGAGGAAATTCGACATACCGATGCAAACTCAAAGCTACCACATAGTGGCTATAATAGTTTAGGACAATAGATATAAAAATAACACAGATAACATAAATGCGGAATACAGATGGAACGAAAAGTCTCATATATACAATAACTGATATCAGTTACAATACATTTGACACAATACAAATGATACAACTACAACCGTCGACTCAAGAAGTTATATATACACGTACATTATCGACTAACATACATGAATACATTATCATCTTAAAACAGACACACTGGCTACTACAACAAGACGAAGACCACTTCAAATGATATAAAAAGTGTTCATAGCTCTAGTAGCAACCCAAAGCTAAAAATCTACAACCTGTAAATACTCGGTCTGACCCGAGTATTAAATTCAAAAGAAAATAATACACGGATCAGTCTAATTCAAACTCAGTTATTAATGCACGAAAGCAATAATAATCAAATATCAAATGGACGACAGTCACACAAATCTCGTATACCCAACTTCTCGATAAGAGAACCGGATAACGGCAGATATAACACTAAACAGTGTTAATCCACAAAACAGAAATCCAATGCAGTTTAAACAATTGAAATGTCAATTTAAAAACATCAATGCTAATTGGCTGCAGTACACGCTAACGTGAACTCCCTCGCCAATACAGCCTACGAATTACGCAACAGGTCGATGAATCAAGAACAAAAGAAATATCGATTAAAATTTGTCAATTCAGTGTGGCTGCAGTGCACGCACGCGTGCACCGCCTCGCCACAACAGAATATAAAGTCACCACAAGGGACAAGGGTAAAACTGCTACGAAAATGCAGCCACCACTTGTATTTAAGGGCAAGGCTGCATCAGTGAAATGAAACAGTGTATCCAGTGAAAGAGGCAACAAGTGAAACAAGTTCAACATGTCGCAAAGCAAGGCACAGGGAAATAGCAAACTGAAGGCGAGAGCACCAAAGATATGGCACTACAACACTCAACAGAAAAGACGCAGATCAGCCTCATTAGAAGATAAGGTCATCAGTGAAGCAAAATGACAAAAATGCAAATGATACAAGGCATCAATGCAATGTATCAGATTCGAGAACAAGGCAGTGCAGCAGCGAAAAATTTCAACTAAGAGAATACGAAATGTGGACCCAAGGAATGCACTTCATTGAATCAGTGTTCACAAGTGCGACTGTAAGCAAGAAGTCTCGAAGCTAATGCAAAGTCGAGTGTAATATAAATCAAAGGTGAATAAAGTCATGGTCGAACATTTACAAAATAATAATGGCAAAGTAAAGCCAGACATGCCAGAAATTCGAAGGCAGATAATATCACCTCAACATCACAATCAAGTGCAAAGAAGACTGCAATGTACTCAAGTGATTCAAACTGCCAGATGTACCAAATGCAAAAGCAGACTAAAGTACAAAACGCAAAATAAAGTAACAATATATACAGTTTACAGTGTGGTTGAAGTAAGACTACAACCCAGAATGCATATGAAACCAACATGGCCGAGAAATGATAACAGAAACAAACTCAATACCCACTCTAAGCAACAGGTATAGTACTACTTCAATGATCAAGAAAAAAAATCGAAACAAAGTGGCAATATGATCAGAACTACGGCAACAGATATGAAACACTTTAAAAATCAAGACGGAGCTAGTTCGAACTCATCAAAACAGTGATAACCGTGGTAAGCAACAGGAAATCCCAATCTCAGTAATGCCGAAGTCAACAGAGAAGATGGCCCGAGATATGAATTAAATTTACAGTGAAGTCTAAAAGAAAAGAATATCACAGAACAAAGTCGAGATGATCAGATTCGAAAGTCAGGTACTGTACAGAGAACATTGAATAAGTGTGCATGTATAGACACTTAAATGATCAAATTCAAGCCGAAACAGTACCCACAAAAAAATACTACCAAAAGAGATAAATGAATATGAAATGAGCTACAGATCTGAAACCACAAGGGTAGTCATACTCAAAATCAGGGGCCAGACATGCAACTCTCTACAATATGTACAAAGGGGGTACGTATCTACATGAAGTCAGATAACAAATGAACATCAAAATGCCACTTAAACTCACATACGAACAGGGTACAAAGGGGGTACATATCTACAAGAATTAGTCGAAACTGCAGTAATGGCTGAGAATCAAAATCAAAGCTGTAAGCAAATTGCCAAAGTCATAGAGTAGCAGCAAAAAATCAAACCGGTATGAAACTACTACCAGAGACAGTAAACCATATAACCCAAGTCAAACAAAATAATATTGCCACACTCACATTCGAAAATCATCAAAGCCGAGCCCAACATTTTCCTGAATCAAAGTCAATTCCGTGGTAGTCAAATACAAGACCAAGTCGAAAGCTTAATACAACTCTCAAATGACTGGAGTTAAAAAGGAAGAAGAACAAATGAATTCAACAGCAAAATGTCGACCAACCAGACCTCACGAAATCGAACTAGGGTGAGCAAGTCACCAAAATCAAACAGCAAAAAGAAATCGATGTAATGGTATCGACGTAACAGTGAAAGCGAAGCCAAGCTAACCACTAACAGAAACGAACGAAAATCACAAAGTTCGAGTGAATTAGATGTGAGCAACTCACCTTGCTTCGAAGCGGCGACGAGCTCGACCTTTGTCGAAGCGAAGACGAGCACGTCGAAGGCACAGACGAACTACAGAGCAGCGAACCTTCGATCGAGCTTCAATGTCGGCAGAAGCCCTAGTTTCGCGGCTGCCATTATTTCGTTTTCTTGTTCGATTTGTTATTAGGGTTAGAAAGATGAGAAAATGATAAAAGGATCCGGTTATACGCCTTAGTAACTTTTTTTCTCTATAAATAACAAAATAAAATATCAACAAAATTCACCTACAAAAGCCCAATAACATTTTACCCATTTTTCTTAAATCAATTTATATAATAGAGAATTTTGCCAATACTAAAAAGACTTTCAAATTTGATTTAAAATCCCAAACAACGATTAACCATTTTATTAAAGAATTTTAAATACGATTTAAAACTCAATATCAATTGTCAACTAGATTAAATCGTCATTTTATCGATAATTAAAATTTACGAATTTCCGGGTTGTTACAGACTCCCCTCCTTAAAGAAATTGCGTCCTCGCAATCATAAGGAACAAATGGATAAAAGGTAACAACCATAAGAGCATGGCAATGTCGAAAGCATAAGCAGAGCAAATGTCAACATGGAAGTATTGGAATTATGGAAGTATCAGATATGAAATCAAAAGGTTCGCCTGATTCAAAACAAAAGAATCAACATCGTGCGGATCAAGAAATCAAAATCAGAAGACTATCAAAAGCAAGAATCAATCGAGTTCCAGCATTTAATAGAAAAGGAAAAACAGAGCAGAATTCACGTACTGCACGAATTGAATGTGAGTAAATCAAATTACTCACCTGAATTGCCAGAGAAAAAGACGAAGCTCGAATCTCAAAATCGTAAATATTCAATCATCAGAAACGATAATCGAATTTTCAAATCGCAAATATTTACTTATCTCAAACGATAATCAAATCAATAAATATTTAATTATCACAAATGAAAATCAAATTTCACAAATATCTGATTATCAAAAACGATAATCAGAAATCATAAATATTCGATTAATCAAATCGAAAAATATTTAATTATCTCAAACGATAATCAAATTTCACAAATATCTGATTATCAAAAACGATAATCAGAAGACAAATCAAATATCTAATTATCTCAAACGATAATCAGAAAACAAATCAAATATCTAATTATCTCAAACGATAATCAGAAAACAAATCAAATGTCTAATTATCTCAAACGATAATCAGAAGACAAATCAAATATCTAATTATCTCAGACGATAATCAGAAGTCATAAATATTCAATTAACGAGTCCGGAATTAACCGAAGTAGTAAAAGTATGGTTCCATACTCCGTACTTTTGCTAAATCGTTTAAATCTCTTTATCGTTTCCTTGAAAGTGCAGGATTATGTGTTTTAAAAATAACATTTCACATTCTCAAACGGACAAGTCCGGAATTAAGCGAACCAGTAAAAGAAAGGGGTCATAGTCCTCGATTTTGCTGAAACGTTTAAATCGCTTCCTCATTCTTTTGAAAATGCAAACTGTAAGAATTTGAAAACATTTTTAATTTATATTTTGAAACAACTTTTAAAAATAACGAATTTTGAAAATACGTGATTAAATTAGCAATATCAGTGTTGCGGGAGAACCGCTTGTAAATCCATTTCAAAATTGACGATTACTGAAGTTAACACGTCAAAATCTCATCAAAATAACTGGCATCAAAATATAATACCAATGAATTTTCATTCATCAAAAATGTCACAAGAATCTTCTCAAAGATAGAAAGGGATATCATACCCTAACCTTGTATTCATAACAAGTCAATAACACATGAATTCACCAATACACAAAAATTGACAAAACTTGTCAATAGAAATCACGAAAATTGGTGAAGCACAAATTCTAGAAATCATCACAAGAAATCCAGAAATCACAAATAGAGGGGGAGGCCTAGCATAAAAACGGGAGTATGAAAACTCCAAAACACCGGTATCACAAGACGAGACGCTATCTCATGGTGGCTAACCATTAAAGTTTCACACAGGAATGGTCCGAAGACCGTGGGTCGCTATCCCACACGTGTGAGTCGGAATCACACAGATTGAGGTCTAGGCTAACCTCGTAGAGAAAGAGACATCGCACATTTGCTAGTCTAAATCATAAAAAGGAAAAGGGGAATGCCTATCACAAAATGGGAGCATGAAAACTCCAAAACACCGGTATCACAAGACGAGACGCTATCTCATGGAAGCCATCCATTAAATTTTCACACAGGAATGGTCCGAAGACCGTGGGTCGCTATCCCACACGTGTGAGTCGGAATCACACAGATTGAGGTCTAGGCTAACCTCGCAGAGAAAAAGATATGTGTGAGTGGAATCACACAAATTAAGGTCTAGACTAACCAAAAAGCAAAAAGGTATGTGTGGATGGAATCACACAAGTGGTGTCTAGTCTAACCTCACAAACAAAAAGATATGTGTGAGTGGAATCACATAAGTTAAGGTCCAGACTAACCAAAAAGCAAAAAGGTATGTGTGAATGGAATCACACAAGTGGTGTCTAGTCTAACCTCGCAAACAAAAAGATATGTGTGAGTCGGAATCACACTACTGCGGTCTAGACTAGCCTTGCGAACAAAGAGATATGTGTGAGTCGGAATCACACCACTGCGGTCTAGTCTAACCTTGCAAACAAAGAGACATCGCACAATTGCTAGTCTAAATCATAAAATGATCGTCATGATCAACGAGAAGTGTCAATTACACTAAGCTAGTAAATATATGAGTTTAGCTTCATGTCCCATAACCACTTGCTTAACTTAAATATTTACGAACAAGCTGTAAATCTTCACTAGGAAATTGTCACAAAAAGGTTCAATCGAACAAGTCCAGGAGTTAACCGACGAAGTAAACGCAAGCGTTTCATACCACTTGTTTTACTAGGCCGTTTAATTCAGTTTCTCATACGAGTGAAATAAAGGCTTGTATATACTAATAGATTGGAAAACGGTTTAAGAAAAAGAGCTTTGTAGTAAAATAGTTTTGAAATCGTTTGGAGAAAAGGATTTTGATATTTACTACTAGTATAGAAAACCTTTATATTTTTAAAGTGACAAATCACAAAAATGATTGTAGAAACAATCAATCACAAGAATTCACATACGAAGATGTGAATAGAATCCAAAGAATTCGATTCCAAATTCATCAAAGTAGGAATACCAAAAATTCCAGAAATAGAAGTTATCAAAATCGACAAAGGTGATAACAACTAATTAGAAAAGAAGAATCGATTATCAACTGGAAAAACAAAGCAAAACGAGCAGAAATGCATAAATGACTTCAACAAAAGTAAGAATCAAGTCAATGTTGAAGCCAACAATTAATAGCCACAGTCGAGTACAAAATGAATCAATCATCATTATAAAAGAAACCAACGGCAAACAAGATCAGAGTCTTGAAAATCAAGAAATTAGCAATTTCTCAAAAACAAAGTGACCGAAGTCGAAGGGAAATCCAGATGAGGAAAACACAAAATATCAAGTTCAAAATCGCTGAGATTCAAACTAGATGTGAATGAGAAATCAAAATCACTCAATTAGCAACTGGTCCAGCTATTTTTCATCACAGTGTAACAGGTACACAATGACACTCATAGCATAGAACAAAAGTGGAACAAAGTCCAAAAGTCAAAATGGCTTTAATTTGCCAAATTAAAACAAAATCAACATCGGCTAAATCAATTCAAAGCCGAAAACACAAGAATAAGCGTTAGGAATTCATACCTAACAGTCAAAAATAATCATATGTAAAGATGAGAGATAAACATCGACAAATAGTTGTAACACATGCTCCATCTAAGTTATGTTTTATAATTGTCCTAAACCCCAGGCTCTGATACCAAGCTGTGATGCCCCACCTCTATACCCACGCTAGCCAAGAGCACTACGGTGTAGTGCTGTCAACTAGCACGGAGAATAAGGCTGTTGAGGAGCGACCATCCGTGTAATTGCTTTGTGCGAGCACCGATATGTCAGATAATAAAACGTTGCATTTCATTTTTCAGGAGGAAATTCGACATACCGATGCAAACTCAAAGCTACCACATAGTGGCTATAATAGTTTAGGACAATAGATATAAAAATAACACAGATAACATAAATGCGGAATACAGATGGAACGAAAAGTCTCATATATACAATAACTAATATCAGTTACAATACATTTGACACAATACAAATGATACAACTACAACCGTCGACTCAAGAAGTTATATATACACGTACATTATCGACTAACATACATGAATACATTATCATCTTAAAACAGACACACTGGCTACTACAACAAGACGAAGACCACTTCAAATGATATAAAAAGTCTTCATAGCTCTAGTAGCAACCCAAAGCTAAAAATCTACAACCTGTAAATACTCGGTCTGACCCGAGTATTAAATTCAAAAGAAAATAATACACGGGTCAGTCTAATTCAAACTCAGTTATTAATGCACGAAAGCAATAATAATCAAATATCAAATGGACGACAGTCACACAAATCTCGTATACCCAACTTCTCGATAAGAGAACCGGATAACGGCAGATATAACACTAAACAGTGTTAATCCACAAAACAGAAATCCAATGCAGTTTAAACAATTGAAATGTCAATTTAAAAACATCAATGCTAATTGGCTGCAGTACACGCTAACATGTACTGCCTCGCCAATACAGCCTACGAATTACGCAACAGGTCGATGAATCAAGAACAAAAGAAATATCGATTAAAATCTGTCAATTCAGTGTGGCTGCAGTGCACGCACGCGTGCACTGCCTCGCCACAACAGAATATAAAGTCACCACAAGGGACAAGGGTAAAACTGCTACGAAAATGCAGCCACCACTTGTATTTAAGGGCAAGGCTGCATCAGTGAAATGAAACAGTGTATCCAGTGAAAGAGGCAACAAGTGAAACAAGTTCAACATGTCGCAAAGCAAGGCACAGGGAAATAGCAAACTGAAGGCGAGAGCACCAAAGATATGGCACTACAACACTCAACAGAAAAGACGCAGATCAGCCTCATTAGAAGATAAGGTCATCAGTGAAGCAAAATGACAAAAATGCAAATGATACAAGGCATCAATGCAATGTATCAGATTCGAGAACAAGGTAGTGCAGCAGCGAAAAACTTCAACTAAGAGAATACGAAATGTGGACCCAAGGAATGCACTTCATTGAATCAGTGTTCACAAGTGCGACTGTAAGCAAGAAGTCTCGAAGCTAATGCAAAGTCGAGTGTAATATAAATCAAAGGTGAATAAAGTCATGGTCGAACATTTACAAAATAATAATGGCAAAGTAAAGCCAGACATGCCAGAAATTCGAAGGCAGATAATATCACCTCAACATCACAATCAAGTGCAAAGAAGACTGCAATGTACTCAAGTGATTCAAACTGCCAGATGTACCAAATGCAAAAGCAGACTAAAGTACAAAACGTAGAATCAAGTAACAATATATACAGTTTACAGTGTGGTTGAAGTAAGACTACAACCCAGAATGCATATGAAACCAACATGGTCGAGAAATGATAACAGAAACAAACTCAATACCCACTCTAAGCAACAGGTATAGTACTACTTCAATGATCAAGAAAAAAAATCGAAACAAAGTGGCAATATGATCAGAACTACGACAACAGATATGAAACACTTTAAAAATCAAGACGGAGCTAGTTCGAACTCATCAAAACAGTGATAACCGTGGTAAGCAACAGGAAATCCCAATCTCAGTAATGCCGAAGTCAACAGAGAAGATAGCCCGAGATATGAATTAAATTTACAGTGAAGTCTAAAAGAAAAGAATATCACAGAACAAAGTCGAGATGATCAGATTCGAAAGTCAGGTACTGTACAGAGAACATTGAATCAATGTGCATGTATGGACACTTAAATGATCAAATTCAGGCTGAAACAGTACCCACAAAAAAATACTACCAAAAGAGATCAATGAATATGAAATGAGCTACAGATCTGAAACCACAAGGGTAGTCATATCTAAATCAGGGGCCAGACATGCAACTCTCTACAATATGTACAAAGGGGGTACGTATCTACATGAAGTCAGATAACAAATGAACATCAAAATGCCACTTAAACTCACATACGAACAGGGTACAAAGGGGGTACATATCTACAAGAATTAGTCGAAACTGCAGTAATGGCTGAGAATCAAAATCAAAGCTGTAAGCAAATTGCCAAAGTCATAAAGTAGCAGCAAAAAATCAAACCGGTATGAAACTACTACCAGAGACAGTAAACCATATAACCCAAGTTGAACAAAATAATATTGCCACACTCACATTCGAAAATCATCAAAGCCGAGCCCAACATTTTCCTGAATCAAAGTCAATTCCATGGTAGTCAAATACAAGACCAAGTCGAAAGCTTAATACAACTCTCAAATGACTGGAGTTAAAAAGGAAGAAGAACAAATGAATTCAACAGCAAAATGTCGACCAACCAGACCTCACGAAATCGAACTAGGGTGAGCAAGTCACCAAAATCAAACAGCAAAAAGAAATTGACGTAATGGTATCGACGTAACAGTGAAAGCGAAGCCAAGCTAACCACTAACAGAAACGAACGAAAATCACAAAGTTCGAGTGAATTAGATGTGAGCAACTCACCTTGCTTCGAAGCGGCGACGAGCTCGACCTTTGTCGAAGCGAAGACGAGCACGGCGAAGGCACAGACGAACTATAGAGCAGCGAACCTTCGATCGAGCTTCAATGTCGGCAGAAGCCCTAGTTTCACGGCTGCCATTATTTCGTTTTCTTGTTCGATTTGTTATTAGGGTTAGAAAGATGAGAAAATGATAAAAGGATCCGGTTATACGCCTTAGTAACTTTTTTTCTCTACAAATAACAAAATAAAATATCAACAAAATTCACCTACAAAAGCCCAATAACATTTTACCCATTTTTCTTAAATCAATTTATATAATAGAGAATTTTGCCAATACTAAAAAGACTTTCAAATTTGATTTAAAATCCCAAACAACGATTAACCATTTTATTAAAGAATTTTAAATACGATTTAAAACTCAATATCAATTGTCAACTAGATTAAATCGTCATTTTATCGATAATTAAAATTTACGAATTTCCGGGTTGTTACACACCACCACCATTGTGACAGCCCGGTCCCCTCCCTCTCACCTCCTCACTCACTTGCGCCACTGCTCCTCACTTCCGGCAAATCCATAGCATACAGTGCCTCACTCCCTCCGCTATAGAATGCCAAACACACCCATCTCCATGTCAGCCACAACAGTGTCGTGCTTTTCCTTCTCCGCCCGCTTGGCCACCCAAGATCCGAACCCGAGCCATCAACTACGCCTAATAGTGCCACATCCACCTCTCTCTCCTTCGATGCCGCAGCAACCTTCCTCCCCACGCAATTGCTCTAACCTAACCCCTGACCGCATGAAGTAGCCTATTCCCCTGACAGATCCTTCATCTCCACCACCTATCCACGTGACCTGTCATGGCCACACACCTAGCCTCCGACCTCACACCTTTGACAGCCTCAAGCCTGTGACCGCCTCCTCTTTTTGCAGCCTTCTCCACTTCGCTTTTATATATATATATACATACTTTTATATATAACCAAGTTTATATATACAGACTTTTATATATGACCAGTTTTATTAGTTCACTTATATATATATATATATAAGTTATATAATTTGTACATATTCTGTTGTTATATATGTATTTGTGTGTGTGTTATACAAGCTATATGATCTATGTTTATATATATAGTTGTTTGTGATGTATAAGTTATATATAATCTATCTATTTATATATAAAAGTTTTATATAAGTTATGTGATCTGTTGAATATATATCATGTTTATTTTGACTTGTAATTCAAATTGAATATTGCTTTTAAAGAAATATATACTATAAAGATTTTGTAATAGCTCTAAAAATATATATTATGTTTAAATGTCCAATTGAAAATTTTGGATAAAACATATATATATATATATATATATATCTATATATCTTGATTTTATCGGATGTGTTTAAGAAATAATGATTTTGGCACACACACATAGATATATATATATATATATATTGATTTTAATATATTTGTGTTTAAATTTAATATCGATTTTTGAAATGTATATATTATAAAGATTTTTAGATATATATATCATTTTTCATCGAATTCGAATTCAAACTATCTAGCTTGTCACTGTTCAGCTTGTTGCTTCGGTCGTCGCTGTCCGGAAATTCCAGCAGCTTTTGATTTGTTTTCTCGTGTCCGTATCCGTATGCATGTCTGTGTCACCATCTTCGCCATCATTGTTTTCTCTAGCCTCGGAAGGTGAGCAATCACTCATGATTAACATTCTTATATTTAGTAAATTTAATTTGCATGAAATGACAATTGAAATATGCTGTTAAATTCGAATTGTTAAGTTACTTAACTGTTAAATGTGATATGCCATTATCTACAACTATTTACCTATGACATATGACACCATAACCTGTTGTATATATTATATTTAAATTTGTTACTGATGATATATGCCCGTTATTGATATGTTATGTTATTATCATATTTGTTATCACTCTACAAGTTCCCTGTTAGTTTAGAATTCCCTATGGGTTGAAATGATACATACCCGAACGATATTATATATTAAGGGAAAATCGTTATGGGTTGAAATGATAAACCCAAGAGATTTTAATTGATTTTGAATTTTGGGATTGCGAGTTGAAATGATATATACCCGTAAAATATTTAAATTGCGGATTAAAATGATAAATATCCGTATCACTTGACCATAGGATAGAAAATTATATACGGACACCGTTGGTCTATACTTTGAAAAATGATTTTTAAAGTTGTGAAAGGAAATATATGGGCTTTATAAATATTAATTTTAAAATATAATATATAAATGTTATTTTACATATGTGTAAATTTAGGATTTTAAATTATATGTTTGAAAATTTTAAATTTATAAGTTAGTTTTAAAAATATAAATTTTAAGATTTTTCTTATAACTTTATTATTTTAAAAATATATAAATAAGATTTAATAAGACTTAATTTAATTAATACACACACACACACACACACATATATATATATATATATATTACGTGTAAGTATTTATATTAATGTATTCTAAAAATAGATTTTTGTAATAACTTTAATAAATAATGGTTGGAAAGATAAATTGAAATTGATTGTAATTTAATTTGTTTAAGAATTGTATGTAAGTAGAAATTGATTTGAAACTCATTAATTTGAGATTTTAAGATATAACTTTATAACCAGATAATTTGATTTTAATTAAAGGTGAATAAATGAATATTTTCAGATTTAAATAAGATAAGATTGAATATTTAATTTTGATTTAAATTTGAATTTAAGAATTTTATTTGAATGTTTATAAATGTGATTAAATGAATATTGTAAGAATTTAATATAATTTAAGTTAGATATTTAAAATTTGATATTGGTTTAAATTTGCAACTTAAGATTTTATTTAAGTGTTATTAAAATTTGTTAAGTGAATATTTCAGATTTAAATAAGTTAAAGTTAAAATATAAATGAAATTTATAAAATTGAGTTATTGTAAATTGATTTAATATTTACCCATTGAATTAGAAAAATGGTTTAAATTTGTAGTTTAAATCTGGATTTGAAATCGATAAATTAAAATGGTTTTAGTGATATTTTGAATTGAGATTGATTAAATTGAATTTGGAACTAAAGGTTGATTTGAATTGATTTGTAAAATTGGAAGAAACCAATTCAAATTTGAACTATTTTGATATAAAATATTTTAGTATATAAACTCTTTTTAACATATAAACTATTTTTAATTTATACCTTATTTTTAAATATATATACTATTTTTAATATTTAAACTGTTTAAGTTGGAATCGTTATAATTTAGATTTAATGGATTTAAATGCGAATATTTGATATGATGGTTTTACCTATTTTGTGGTTAAGATTTTGGAATAAATATGATTTTAAAGTGAATACTGATTTGAAAGTGAATACTGATTCGAAAGTGATATGATTTTGAAAGTGAATATGATTTCAAAAGTGATATGATTTTGAAATGGATATGATATTCTGATATGAAGTATGAAATGTTTGAAACTATAAAACGACCACGGTGTGAAATAAGCGTTTGGTTGTTAAAGAGACCGGGATCAGATATTGTCATACTCTCTACCAATACTGAAACCCACTTTAACAACTGTGTACGTGGTGGAGATTCCAGAACGAAGTAAGATGGTTTGATGACGATTCTATATGAGGTATTTACGTAGCCCCGACTCCTGTGAGTCAGCTTAGATGTGAATAAAACAGGAGCCATGCCGGGCCAAGTGAGGTCATTTCTCCTATCGGACACATTTCTTCGATACCATTCTATTACTTCGTGATTTGATTGGGTGCACCTTTGATTTGGGAGTGTGTTTCAAGGTAGGCGGTAGTAGCTGCTATGCGTTACCACCAGTCCGGATCTGCAAACGGTATATCTACCCTGGCATTGCCTCGCGTGCCGTGTTCACATGCCCTATTGCGCCTTCTATGAGTTTGTTTTGTACCGTATTTATGGGGCGTCCTCTGGGTAAACCACCAGTTTGGTGGAGCTTACGGCATTATGTAGACTACGGGAATATATAAAATGTGTTAAGGGGGATATGGGTAATGCCTTAACACTATTTTAATACTTTACTTTACTAATAGACTTATTATAATAGCGTATATTACTACATAGTAGATAGTTCCACGGATCCTTAGAGGATGGAAATCTCAAACATCCTTTAAGTTACTTGTATTTCAGTTGACATTTCAGTTGAGTTGAATTTACTAGCATAAGAATGTTAATTCTGACTCGAGTGTTTTGCTTTATGCTCGGGTCAGACTGAGTGTCACAGCATTTGAGACTCACCTTTGGAGTTTGGAGCTTTGCTTGAAGATCTGTCTTTGTCTATTCAACATTCTAGTTACTCCAGTTTATTCCAGTGGTTTTGATCAGACTTGTCATTGGCATTTGCATTAGTAACTTCTGTGTATTCGAGATATATGTTGTATTTTATTTTAACTCTGATGTTTATATAGTAGCTTCATGAACTACTATTTATTTATTCCGCTGCTAATTGTTATTTTACTCTATGTTTGTGATTCTGTGATTGACTTATTTACCATATATGCTGATATTTTCCAAATATAAATTAACAATCTGTTGTTTTGAGCAATTCAAGTCCGGCATGTGAGGATTATTGTCGATTTGAATGGTCCAAAATACCGGGTCGTTACAAGTGGTATCAGAGCCAAGTTTAGGCAAAACTTAGCGTATGGAGTAAAATTTAACTACAGAATCATATTCGTTCGAGCTTGAAATTCTTCGTTAAGATCCTCCTGGATTAGAATTTCTTTCGAATTTTTGGAACCCTCCATTTTGTTCTGAAATCCATTCTTGTTTTCCTGTTCATATTCTTTTGACCGGAGCATCCCATAGCTTCATCCTTAAGTGTCCACTACATCCTTGTGAGTGACTAATCACATCGGTGGTCCCACCGCCCTCTGTATGATTTGTAAAGGAGTGAAACTCCTTTACAACAGGCGTCTATTCACTGGAGATTTCTATGTCCTCGGTTTACGATGCTGTTATTTCTTGAAAGATCGAACTGTTTCTCAGTGGACAAACCGAGTAATTCTCTTGTGATCGAATGTTGATTGCCTCAGGATTTTTCAAACAGTTTTATCTTCGCTTGATTCTCAGCCCAGGGATCTTGACCCTACTCCAATAGTCAGAGATTATCCAGATGTTCTTGGTGAAGTCACTTCTCTTCCTCTCAAGTTTTAATTTGAATTCCGCATCAGTCTTACTTCGAGAGGTCAACTTTTTGTTCTCCATCCTAGAAGAATGGTTTCTTTGAATGATTAGTCATCCACGTTGGTTTAACCAATGCCCATGTTTCTTCATCAATCTTGTGTTTGCGTGATGTTCTCGACCAGTTTGTCCTGGTTTTTGTTGATGATATTCTCATTTTCTAAGTCTCGGTTGACCCGGTTAAGGTCGCCGTGATTTATATAAGTCTATCCATCTTTCCTCTATTGTGATCTAATTATCTTATCTTCCTTTCGAGTCGGCCTTTTTAGTTAAAATTCTCTTTGGTTAGGGTCCCTCTAAATTTGAATATCTATCCTTGTTCTCATCCATTTTTTTGAATCATTCTATGAGAGAACGTATTATTAATTGATATAAAAATGTTTTGTTGTTTGAATTGTTAAGTTTGATTTGGGGTTTCGATCGATTCGTTTGGCCAAAGCTATCGATAGGAATTCCAAAACACTTGAACAGAGAAAACTGACACAATATTGTTTTCGAAATTTGGTAAATGAAATGATTTTATGTATGATTATATTTTATATATATAAAAGTTAAATTTTCTGAATTAAATCGTTAAATGAATTGGTTGTTAGAAATGATAATACTAGATTATCATTTATTGTTTTGTCAACATTCCTAAATCATTAACTATTTTGTATGTTATAAGGAGGTAAAAAATATATTTTAAAACATGATTTATAAATCTGATTTGAAAATGAAATGAATTTAAATTAAGGATTTGAGAATTTAATTTAAATTTCTAGTGCTTTTCAAATTTTGGTTTTCAAAGTTAAAAAAAAATATATTATTTGAAAGTATTTTCAAATGGGAATTGTTTCCAAAGAATTTTTAAATGAAGTGAATTAGTAATCTCCTCTTTTGTCGCCGGAAAATAATTTCGATGATGACTACAACATTATCGACATTCATTTTCGAGTCTCAAAGTTGAGAGACCACTCAGTATCTTTGCTACACTTTTTTTTGAAAATGGATTTGATTTCATGATTATAATTTGATGTACAAAACATATATGTGTGTGTATATATTTATTCAAAATAATTTGAAGTGAAACTGGAAATCTAATTCTTAAGTTTTAGGTTAAGTGATGGTTTTCAATTATTAAGATGAATCAAATTTTTTGAAATATTTGAAGTGTTTAAATTGAAAATGAAACAATTTGAAACAGCTGAACTAGGATAAAAATTTAATTTGTATAATACTCAATCTCATTCCAAAACATATATAACTTACCTGGATATTCAAAAAGTTAAATGTAATGTGAATGTGAAATCGAAGGTTGTACAAGAGAGAAAATCAAGTAATAAAAATATTTAAACTAAATTTTTGTCAAATAGAGACGTTGTAAATAAAAGAGAAATTTGTATAGTTTTCAATTACACTCAACATTAATAAAACTTACCCGGAAAGGGCTTAAATGTAACTAAATTGTTTATAAAATAAATTTAAGAAATAAGATGTTCAAAATGAAATTTTGTTAAGGGAATTTACAAATAAAATTTATGCGATTATAATAAATGTTTATATACTTATCTTTGCTGAATGATGTGTTAATTGAAATAAATTGAAAAATATATATAAAGAAAATGCTGTTTAAATAAATAAATGTGAACTTAGAAATAGTTGAAATTGATTATAAATAGAATTAACTTAAGGAAAATCAAATGGACTAAATAAATGAGTTAATTAAAATAAATTATGTTTTGAAAGGAAATTTTGTAACAAACCTTAATAAAATTGAAATCAAATCAATTGAAAGAAAATATCTTGAATTGGAATCAACCAAATGTGAATAAAATGAATATTTATTGACTGAATAAAATGGATGGAAACCAAATTTGTTGAAAACTAACCTATTCAAAATTAAATAAAATTTATATTGTTTTAAATTAATTATAGTATATGGTAATATGTATTTCTGATCTACTTTCCTTCTATTGCTTTTGTTCTCCTATCTTGTTCCTTTTCGGGGATGAAAAGTTTTGGGTGAGGGGAGAGTGTAACGACCCATAATTTTTAACGATTTTTATAACGTAATTAATTGGAATTTTTCATGAAATTAAATTTTAAAATTTTACAATGAAAATTTGATATTTGGAATACGTCTATTTTAACATAGCAACTGGTAAAATTTTATTAGAAAATATGAAAGTAAATTCTATTGTGTAATTTTCAATTTAAAATCAGTTAATTTGATGAAAATAAAATGTTTTCGAAATCTGAATATTTTTACACAATAAAAATGTTTATCATTTTCTGAGTGAGGCGTCATATTTCGTTTCGCCAAATTGGGACTGCTATTACCCGTATAGCTTATTTTCGGTGAAATAGCAGCAATTTGGCAACGAATATTGACTTTTGATAGAACGGTCGTATCACTGATATCTGTGTACCATTCTGTTTTCTCGTCGTGTTGATCTTCGCAGTATATTTATTTGTCAAATTCGGCATTCGGTACACGGCAAAATCTGCGAAACGGTTAGCCGTATCGGTACCCATTTTTGAGCCTTTTAGTGTTCTATGTCCTTTCGTTTGTCTCTGGTAAAACCAATAGCCATTAGTTTTCATATTCCTAAAAATTTATTATCCGACCTTCACTATTCCCTGTGTTCAATAAAATCTCTGATTCATTTCATTTTCGATTGATTCAGCTCCTTTCCATTAAGAAACTTTTTATAATAAGTTTATATACGAAAAGCACTTAGCCTACCACATTTTTGTTCCTGTAGCCTGCTCGTATTCAATCACGTTACATCAAATCTACACCCAGCCACCTCTTCTCATCGCTCACCCACCGTTTCACGCCACGTCCTATAGCCGCACGCACAACTGCCTTTCCCCTCCGCCTGAACCAAGCACTCGCCACCACCATTGTGACAGCCCGGTCCCCTCCCTCTCACCTCCTCACTCACTTGCGCCGCTGCTCCTCACTTTCAGAAAATCCATATCATACAGTGCCTCACTCCCTCCGCTATAGAATACCAAACACACCCATCTCCATGTCAGCCATAACAGTGTCGTGCTTTTCCTTCTCCGCCCGCTTAGCCACCCAAGATTCGAACCCGAACCATCACCTATGCCTAACAGTGCCATATCCACCTCTCTCTCCTCCGATGCCATGGCAACCTTCCTCCCGGCGCAATTTCTCCAACCTGACCCCTAACCACCGCCTGAAGCAGCCTCTTCCCCTGACAGATCCTTCATCTCCACCACCTATCCACGTGACCTATCATGGCCACACACCTACCCTCCGACCTCACACCTCTGACAGCCTCAAGCCTGTGACCGCCTCCTCTTTTTGCAGCCATCTCCACTTTGCTTTTATATATATATATACAGTTTATATATAACCAAGTTTATATATATACACTTTTTTATATATGACCAGTTTTATTAGTTCACTTATATATATATAAGTTATATAATTTGTACATGTTCTGTTGTTATATATATATATATATTATACAATCTATATGATCTATGTTTATATATATATAGTTGTTTGTGATGTATAAGTTATATATAATCTGTCTATTTATATATAAATTTTTTATATAAGTTATGTGATCTGTTGAATATATATCATGTTTATTTTGACTTGTAATTCAAATTGAATATTGTTTTTAAAGAAAATATATAGTATAAAGATTCTGTAATAACTCTAAAAATACATATTATGTTTAAATGTCCAATTGAAAATTTTGGATAGAATATATATATATATATATATCTTGATTTTATCGGATGTTTTAGGAAATAATGATTTTGGCATATATATATAGATTTTGATTATAATTGTGTTTAAATTTAATATTGATTTTTTAAATGTATATATTATAAAGATTTTTAGATATATATATATCATTTTTCATTGAATTCGAATTCAAACTATCTAGCTTGTCACTGTTCAGCTTGTTGCTTCGGTCGTCGCTGTCCGGAAATCCCAACAGCTTTTGATTTGTTTTCTTGTGTCCATATTCGTATGCATGTCTGTGTCACCATCTTCGCCATCATTGTTTTCTCTAGTCTCGGAAGGTGAGCAATCACTCACGATCAACATTCTTATATTTAGTAAATTTAATTTACATGAAATGACAATTGAAATATGCTGTTAAATTCAAATTGTTAAGTTACTTAACTATTAAATGTGATATGCCATTATCTGCAATTCTTTATCTATGACATATGACACCATAACCTATTATATATTATATTTATCTTTGTTACTGATGATATATGCCCGTTGTTGATATGCTATGTTATTATCATATTTGTTCTCAATCTGCAAGTTCCTTGTTAGTTTAGAATTCCCTATGGGTTGAAATGTTACATACCCAAACGATATTATAAATTAAGGGAAAATCGCTATGGGTTGAAATGATAAACCCAAGAGATTTTCATGGATTTTGTATTTTGGGATTACGGGTTGAAATGATATATACCCGTAAAATAATTAAATTGCGGATTAAAATGATAAGTATCTGTATCACTTGACCATAGGATAGAAAATTATATATGGACACCGTTGGTCTGTACTTTGAAAATTGATTTTTAAAGTTGTGAAAGGAAATATATGGGTTTTATAAATATTGATTTTTGAAATATAATATATAAATGTTATTTTACATATGTGTAAATTTAGATTTTTAAATTATATGTTTGAAAATTTTCAATTTATAAGTTAGTTTTGAAAATATAAATTTTAAGAATTTTCTTATAACTTTATTATTTTAAAAATATATAAATAAGATTTAATAAAACTTATTTTAATTAGTATATATATTATGTGTAAGTATTTATATTAATATATTCTAAAAATAGATTTTTGTAATAACTTTAATAAATTAAGGTTGGAAAGATAGATTGAAATTGATTGGAATTTAATTTGTTTAAGAATTGTATTTAAGTAGAAATTGATTTGAAACTCATTAATTTGAGATTTTAAGATATAACTTTATAACTAGATAATTTGATTTTAATTAAAGGTGAATAAATGAATATTTTCAAATTTAAATAAGATAAGATTGAATATTTAATTTTGATTTAAATTTGAATTTGAGAATTTTATTTGAATGTTTATAAATGTGATTAAATGAATATTGTAAGAATTTAATATAATTGGAGTTAGATATTTAAAATTTGATATTGGTTTAAATTTGCAATTTGAGATTTTATTTAAGTGTTATTAAAATTTGTTAAGTGAATATTACAGATTTAAATAAGTTAAAGTTGAAATTGAAATATAAATGAAATTTATAAAATTGAGTTATTGTAAATTGATTTAATATTTTACTTTGAAACCCATTGAATCGGAAAAGTGGTTTAAATTTGTAGTTTAAATCTGGATTTGAAATCAATAAATTAAAATGGTTTTAATGATAATTTGAATTGAGATTGATTAAATTGAATTTGGAACTAGAGGTTGATTTGAATTGATTTGTACAATTGGAAGAAACCAATTCTAATTTGATCTATTTTGGTATAAACTATTTTAGTATATAAACTCTTTCTAACGTATAAACTATTTTTAATTTATACCTTATTTTTAAATATATATACTATTTTTAATATTTAAACTGTTTAAGTTGGAATTGTTATAATTTAGATTTAATGGATTTAAATGCGAATATTTGATATGATGGTTTAACCTATTTTGTGGTTAAGATTTTGGAAATAAATACGATTTTAAAGTGAATACTGATTTGAAAGTGATATAATTTTGAAAGTGAATACTGATTCGAAAGTGATATGATTTTGAAAGTGAATATGATTTCAAAAGTGATATGATTTTGAAATGGATATGATATTCTGATATGCAATATGAACTGTTTGAAACTATAAAACGACCATGGTGTGAATAAGCGTTTGGTTGTTAAAGAGACCGGGATCGGATATTGTCATACTCTCTACCAATACCAAAACCCACTTTAACAACTGTATACGTGGTGGAGATTCCAGAATGAAGTAGGATGGTTTGGTGACGATTCTATATGACGTATTTGCGTAGACCTAACTCCCGTGAGACAGCTTAGATGTGACTAAAACAGGAGTCATGTCGGGCCAAGTGAGGTCATTCCTCCTGTCGGACACATTTCTTCGATACCATTCTATTACATCGTGATTTGATTGGGTGCACCTTTGATTTGGGAGTGTGTTTCGAGGTAGGTGGTAGTAGCTGCTATGCGTTACCACCAGTCTGGATCCGCAAACGGTATATCTACCCTAGCATTGCCTCGCGTGCCGTGTTCACATGCCCTATCGCGCCTTCTGTGAGTTTGTTTTGTACCATACCTATGGGGTGTCCTCTGGGTAAACCACTAGTTCGGTGGAGCTTACGACATTGTGTAGACTACGGGAATATATAAAATGTGTTAAGGGGGATATGGGTAATGCCTTAACGCTATTTTAATACTTTACTTTACTAATAGACATATTATAATAGCATATATGACTACATAGTAGATAGTTCCACGGATCCTTAGAGGATGGAAATCCCAAACATCCTTTAAGTTACTTGTATTTCAGTTGACATTTCACTTGAGTTGAATTTACTAGTATAAGAATGTTAATTCTGACTCGAGTGTTTTGCGTTTTGCTTTATGCTCGGGTCAGACTAAGTGTCACAGCATTTGAGACTCACCTTTGGAGTTTGGAGCTTTGCTTGAATTTCTGCCTTTGTCTATTCATCATTCTAGTTACTCCAGTTTATTCCAGTGGTTTTGATCAGACTTGTCATTGGCATTTGCATTAGTAACTTCTGTGTATTCGAGATATCTGTTGTATTTTATTTTAACTCTGATGTACAGTAGCTTAATGAACTACTATTTATTTATTCCGCTGCTAATTGTTATTTTACTCTGTGTCTATGATTCTGTGATTGACTTATTTACCGTATATGCTGAGTTTTTCCAAATATAAATTAACAATCTGTTGTTTTGAGCAATTCAAGATCGGCATGTGAGGATGATTGTCGATTTGAATGGTTCAAAATACTGGGTCGTTACAAGTGGTATCAGAGCCAGGTTTAGGAAAAACTTAGCGTATGGAGTAAAATTTAATTACAAAATCATATTCGTTCGAGCTTGAAATTCTTCGTTAAGATCCTCCTGGATTAGAATTTCTTTCAAATTTTTGGAACCCTCCCTTTTGTGCTGAAATCCATTCTTGTTTTCATGTTCGTATTCTTTTGACCGGAGCATCCCATAGCTTCATCCTCAATAGTCCACTTCATCCTTGTGAGTGACTAATCACATCGACGGTCCCGCCAACCTCTGTATGATTTGTAAATGAGTGAAACTCCTTTACAACATGCGTCGATTCACCGGAGATTTCTATGTCCTCGGTTTAAGATGCTGTTATTTCTTGCAAAGACCGAACCGTTTCTCAGTAGACGAACCAGGTAATTCTCTTATGATCGAATGTCGATTGCCTCAGGATTTTGCAAGCAGTTTCATCTTCGCTTGATTCTCAACCCAGTGATCTTGACCCCACTCCGATAGTCAGGGATTATCCTGATGTTCTTGGTGAAGTCACTTCTCTTCCTCTCAAGTTTGAATTTGAATTCCGCATCAATCTTACTTCAAGAGCTCGACTTTTTGTCCTCCATCCTAGAAGAATGGTTTCTTTGAATGATTAGTCATCCTCATTGGATTAACCAATGCCTCTGTTTCTTCATCGATCTCGCATTTTCACAATGTTCTCGACCAGTTTGTCCTCGTTTCCGTTGATGATATTCTCATTTTCTAAGTCTCGGTTAAGGTCGCCGCGATTTATATTAGTCTATCCATCTTTCCTCTATTGTGATCTAGTTATCTTATCTTCCTATCGAGCCGACCTTTTTAGTTAGAATTCTCTTTGGTTAGGGTCCCTCTAAATTTGAATATCTATCCTTGTTCTAATCCATTTTTTTGAATCATTCTATGAGAGAATGTATTTGTAATTAATATAAAAATGTTTTGTTGTTTGAGTTGTTAAATTTGATTTGGAGTTTCGTTCGATTCGTCTGGCCAACGCTATCGATAGGAATTCCAAAACACTTGAATAGATAAAACAGACACAATATTATTTTCGAAATTTGGTAAATGAAATGATTTTATGTATGATTATATTTTATATATATAAAAGTAAAATTTTCTGAATTAAATAGTTAAATGAATTGGTTGTTAGAAATGATAATACTAGATTATCATTTATTGTTTTGTCAACATTCCTAAGTCATTAACTATTTTGTATGTTATAAGGAGGTAAGAAAATATATTTTAAAACATGGGTTATAAATCTGATTTGAAAATGAAATGAATTTAACTTAAGGATTTGAGAATTTAATTTAAATTTCCGGTGCTTTTCAAATTTTGGTTTTCAAATTTAAAAAAATATATATTATTTGAAAGTATTTTCAAATGGAAATTGTTTCCAAAGAATTTTTAAATGAAGTGAACTAGTACTCTCCTCTTTTGTCGCTGGAAAATAATTTCGGTGATGACTACAGCATCATCGACGTTCATTTTCGAGTCTCAAAGTGGAGAGACCACCCAGTAGCTTTGCTACACTTTTGTTTTGAAAATGGATTTGAATTTCATGAATATAATTTAATGTACAAAACATATATGTGTGTATATATATTTATTTCAAAATAATTTAAATTTAAACCGGAAATCTAATTCTTAAGTTTTAAGTTAAGTTATGGTTTTCAATTATTAAAATGAATCAATTTTTTTTAAATATTTGAAGTGTTTAAGTTGAAAATGAAATTGAAACAATTTGAAACAGTTGAACTAGGATAAAAATTTAATTTGTATAATACTCAATCTCATTATAAAACATATATAACTTACCTGGATATTCAAAAAGTTAAATGTAATGTGAATGTGAAATTGAAGGTTATACAGGAGAGAAAATCAAGTAATAAAAATATTTAAACTAAATTTTTGTCAAATAGAGATGTTGTAAATAAAAGAGAAATTTGTATAGTTCTCAATTACACTCAACATTAATAAAACTTACCCAGAAAGGGCTTGAATGTAACTGAATTGTATATAAAATAAATGTAAGAAATAAGATGTTCAAAATGAAATTTTGTTAAGGGAATTTACAAATAAAATTTATGTGATTATAATAAATGTATATATACTTATCTTTGGTGAATGATGTGTTAATTGAAATAGATTGAAAAAAATATATAAAGAAAATGCTATTTAAATAAATAAATGTGAACTTAGAAATAGTTGAAATTGATTATAAATAGAATTAACTTAAGAAAAATCAAATTGACTAAACAAATGAGTTAATTAAAATAAATTATGTTTTGAAAGGAAATTTTGTAACAAACCTTAATATAATTCAAATCAAATCAATTGAACGAAAATATCTTGAATTGGAATCAACCAAATTTGAATAAAATGAATATTTATTGATTGAATAAAATGGATGGAAACCAAATTTGTTGAAGACTAACCTATTCAAAATTAAATAAAATTAATATGGTTTTAAATTAATTATAGTAACTGGTAATATGTATTTCTGATCTACTTTCCTTGTGTTGCTTCTGTTCTCCTATCTCGTTCCTTTTCGGAGACGAAAAGTTCTGAGTGGGGGGAGAGTGTAACGACCCATAATTTTTACCGATTTTTATAACGTAATTAACTGAAATTTTTCATGAAATTAAAATTTAAAATTTTACAATGGAAATTTGATATTTGGAATACGCCTATTTTAACATAGCAAATGGTAAAATTTTATTGGAAAATATGAAAGTAAATTCTGTTGTGTAATTTTAAATTTAAAATTAGTTAATTTGATGAAAATAAAATGTTTTCGAAATCTGAATATTTTTATATAATAAAAATGTTTATCATTTTCTTAGTGAGACGTCATATTTTGTTTCGCCAAATTGGGACTACTATTGCCCATATAGCTTATTTTCGGCGTAATAGCAGCAATTTGGCAACGAATATCGACTATTGATAGAATGGTCGTATCACTGATATCTGTGTACCATTCTGTTTGTCTCGTCATCTTGATCTCCGTAGTATATTCATTTGTCAAATTCGGTGTCCGGTACACTGCGAAATCCGCGAAACGGTTAGCCATATCGGTACCCATTTTTTAGCCTTTTAGTGTTCTATGTCCTTTCGTTTGTCTCTAGTAAAACCAATAGCCATTAGTTTTCATATTCCTAGAAATTTATTATCTGACTATCACTATTCCCTGTGTTCAATAAAATCTCTGATTCATTTCATTTTCGATTGGTTCAGCTCCTTTCCATTCGGAAGAATTTTTGTCATGGCCCGCAAATCCGTACCTCTTGATTAACCACTAATCTCCATTGATTAACTCAAAATGAACGGGAATACGAACTATGATGGTTTAAGAAGAAGAAAAAGGTAGAAGAAGAAGAAAAGAGGAAAAAGGAAGAAGAACAACAGAACAACATCAGAACAGAAAACAATATCAGAATCTTACACATCGCAGCGGAACAATATATAATAGATAATTACTAGTCTTTTAAAACAAAGAACTATATTAGTTTAGACATACATCAATCAGAGTCAATATACAACTCAATACAACAATGGACAGTTATATAAACTTGTCCTCATACAGAATACACAGCGGAATAAATACTATTAGATACAAATACTACGTCTCGTCATCCAGCTTATCTCCAAAGCTCCAGAATATCCAGAATATCCTGATAATATAACTCTAGGCTGGCCGTGTGGAAATTGGTGGGCACCCAGAGTTTAGAAGGGAACAATAAACTCCGAGTCAGTCATGGTGACTGGTGTGAGATCGTAAAACAGTTATTCTTTAAAACAACAAAATAATTTTTAAAGTCAATTCGAAATGCTTTTGGAAAATGAAACTACCATAAGACATCCCACCACACACACAATGCAAACGCAGAATTGGAGGAGATTTCTTCTTATGATAGTCAAAGATGCTTACTACGCAAAATTAAATCATTTTTGATATTATTATTAGTGCATAGTGTAGGGAACATTTCGAAAGTATAATATTAATCTTAGCCAACATACGACCAGTATCGTATGCCTACTATAGCTACTATGTTCAATAGCAGGTTACCGCCACATTCCATAGCAGGTAATACAACTAAAACCGTACACGTCACGTATTGTTTCTTTGGATTTCCAACAATGGTCAGGCTAAGGAACTTCCTTTTCCACGATGGGTACGTCCCTGGAATAGACGACCCGAGAACCTAACCGGATCTCTGCCAACACAAGGCCGGGTTACCTCTGCAAAAATAGGTAACTACTGACACGCGTATGTCATCCCCCGATCGTAACCGATCTTCCCGAGGATCCCCGATTTCCAACAAACCACATAGTAAAAATGAAGCAACCACATAGGTTAAGTATCTGGGCTCCATACCATGATACCACCTCTATCCAGAAGGAATGACATACACTAAGGGGCGCTACTCCCTAGAACCTTGCCGCATCCTTCCTGTTTCGACCATTTCCGGGGTGTGAGGCTCGACGAAGTCTCGTCCACAAAGCTACGCTTCTCAAAAAGCCATGCTTTGGGTCAAACAAATGATCAACCTATGATCACGAAGATATGAGATCAAACAAATGATCATATCACAAATGATCAAACACTGATCATTTCACAGCAACACTCAGTATGCCACGTTACCAATTTGGGATATATCGCTGATAAATTTCAACTACATAACCTCTGAGCTCGTACGTCTCAGAGAAGGGTGTTAAGCTAAGAGAATAAATTCTCCACCACCAACAGAAATGTATTTGAAAGAAATCAGCTTTATATCTCAAATTGTAACGTCAGACACACAATCCATACAAGTCTGTTCCGGGATCGAACAGAACCGAAGGCACTTCTCACGAAGCCCTTGCATATTCGGATAAATTTCTAATCACGTCCGGACTTCCCGTCACTAAGGGTGATAAAACCTCTAAACCGGAGATCAGCCGATGTAGAGTAACTCGACGGTAATCCTTCCGTTTTCAAAAATATCCGGTCTTCAACACCGGTCTTCGAATGCAATTCATAACGACGTATCACATATTCGGAATGGGTTATACGACCTCATGGTCCTTTCCCGGCTAACCCGAATAGTGAGCACTTATTCAAAAATAAGTGTGGCATTCAAATTCATCCAATCACAACAAATACCATTCGAGGTAATTATTGATAGTCGGTTATTTAACTATCAATAAAGATGCGCAACATCATCAGATTCCAAATAATTTTCCAAATTATTTAATTTCCAAAATACCTTCATTAGATATAAAATTTCCACACTTCAAAAATAAATCAACATTTATTTTTAAGACGAATTCCCATTTCTTTTTATGAATTCCATATTGAATTTATATTTTTCGAATATCTACTGATATTCGATTTTCAAATCGTTTTCAGATATTCACTTTCAATTTATCTTTAAGAAGATAAATTCTCAAAAACATTTCATTTCATTTTTGGAAAAGCAATTCCATACTTATTTAATAATAAGTAATTCACAAATCTATTTATTTTCAACATTCGAAAATATCCGATATACTTAAATCAAATTAAGTATATATTTCATTCTTTAAGGAAATCATTCTCTTAAGCACATTTATTTGAGTCAAAACGAATGTTACGTAAAACATCGTTACGACGACTCAAAATCACTAGTATAGGGATTCGGAATTAAGATAGATGTATAAATCCCAATACTATATAAAACTTTTCCTTTCGGAAATCATTTACTATAACACAGTGTTATAGTCCACCATTTCCTTATTTTTCGAAAACGTCTATTTCAACAATAAAAATGTTGAAATCTATGTATTCGATATCATAATACATTTTAAAACATCTTTGAAAATGTTTAACTTCATTTTTAATATCACTTCTTCAAAAAAATAAATCCATTTTACTTAACAATATATTCACTGTCCAAAATCGTGAATATAATTCACTTAACCCAATTTCAATCATTTCTACACATTTTAATTTCAATAGGGATTCGCTATCCAAAATCACGAATATATCTTCTTTAAGAATCTTCTATATTTAATTTATCCAATTCAATCTATTTCGAATTTACAAACACGTTCATAAACTCTATTTCTCTTTTATAACAACTTTGACTTATAAATCCAATTTACACGTAAATTTCTTATAAGTCTTTATTCTACAATTTCATTCATTTTATAACTTCATACTTTATAAATCTATAAACTTCAAACTTTATAAATCTATAAACTTCAAACTTTCACAATTTAAAATTCTATAAATTTTCTATCTTCCCAATTTATAATTCTATAAGTTTCATATCTTTACAATTTAACACTTATAAAAACTCGTTTTAAAATTCCAATAATTTTTATTGATTAATATAAATTTTGTACATCCTTTATATACATCGTTTTTAATAATTCGAAAATCCAAATTTAAACTATTTTATAAATTTCTTAACTGTTTATTTCAAAAATCATCTCTCAGTTATATTTCACCAAAATCTTAACCTTTATAACTTTAATAATTTTAACGTTTGTAAATTAATTCACAAATTTAATAACGTATACTTACAAATAATCTCTTTAAAAAATCTCTTATAAAGTTAAAATCATTATTTTAAAACTTCAAAACTTGAATCCAATGATGCAACGCATCAATTAGTCCATCACAACATCAAACATCATATATCATCATATGATAACAGAATATATATCAACATCTGTAAATAAATAAATACAGTTGAGGAATCCAGTTGGATCCCTCCAACCTGTTTCCCTGCATCCAAAGATGTTAGCACAATACCAATTCCACTTCGAGGTGGAATATCGCGGTATATGGGTTTTATAAAAATAATCCGCTTACTAACGGCGCAATAGGGTCTCATTCGCTATACGAGGCGGGAAATCATCAATCCAATATATACATATGCCAATATGTATATATTGCTATATATATAGATATATCCTACTATATCTAATATCACATCCAATAGCAAACATCAATAACTGCAAAAATTCCACATTCAATTTGAGTGAGAAAAATCTCACCTTAGCTTTTAATTTTCCATCCATTTCCATTTCAGTTTTGTTTTCTCGATTTTTAACCTGGTATAAACAATTAATACAATCTATTAATATTCGAGATAATCGAATAACCAATTTTCGTTTGGTAATTTTAATCATCCAATGATTTTGTTTTAACCTAATTTCTTTTAACTAAGAATTAAATTTATTTAACTAAACCTTTTAATTTCAAACTAATCCTTTTTATATAAATTTTTCTCTAGTAATCGAAATAGGTTTAGATAAATCAATTAAACTTCCTTTTTAAATAAATTCTTCTTTAATAATTGATTTCACTAAAAATTATATTTTTAATTGATTTTTCCTTTTATATAAACAACTGCTTATATAACCTAATGGTTTAATTTCTTGAAATAAAATATTAACCAAAAATTAACTTTTTAAACTTTTCTGTTCAAACTTTACATATAATCAATATATATTCATTTTCATTTCCATATCGATTTCTTATTTAATAAATAAAATTAACCAACTATTTTAAAATTTCTATTATATTCTTTTATACACACATTCCAATTTCAAATTAAATCATGTTCTTAAATTCATATATGTATAAAATTTTCTGCTTATTAAAATTTAAAGGCTGTATATATATATATTTTTCACATACTTATATATACATATAAGTTTTAAATCAAAAAAAAAAAAATTTAAAATAGCAAATATACCTCACAGGCAACAGCGACTCAAGATCATTGCTCGTGCACGCATTCTAGAAACCCTAGCCACTAATTTCTCTGCCCTCGATGTCGTGACAACAACCATAGCCTCCATTATCGATCGCGCGTCGTTCCACTACCCAGCCTCATGCGATACCCTAGCCGCGTCGAACGAACCCCCACTCGCGATGCTCCAGATCGCCTCCCCTTCCATACGCGCTCGCAAATCACCGCAACCCCACCGTGCTCGTGCGCGAGCCCTCAAGCTTGCCGCCTGCCTTTCCTTGCTTGCTCGATCGAAAGCGAGCTCGAGAATGATTTGGGAAATCGCGATTTGAACGATAATAGTTTTGAAAATGGGACGCGACCATTGATTGTTTTGAACGATCTCGTTTGCTTTTGAACGAAGATGGAATTCTCTTTACTGCTTGCGTGATTTTTAAAAGAGAGCGAGGGCGACAGGAGAACGTGCTTGCACGATAAATTTCGTGGCCTTCGGCGTGATTCTAGGAGAGAACGTGCTGATGTATATTAATATAAATTTAAATTTTGAATTGAAATTCTTTTTATTTTAACGCGTTTGCATGTCGTACGGTCACACGGCAACTCCGTTAAATACGAAATTTGAAACCCGGCAAAAATTCAATATTCCGGACCCAATGGAACTGGTTTCGTCGAATTCCGATACTGTTTGAAAAATGACTATTTTTAAATATCGGTTCAAACAATTAAATTCAAAACTGAGCAAAACAGTTTAAAATTCAATTCTGAAAGTTCGATTATCTTCGGTATTACCAATATAAATTTTAAAAGCTAATATTATTTTTCTTCAGCTTAAAATTGAAGATTCAAATTTTTATTCAATTCAATAGATTAAATTTTATAATTTAATCGTCAAATTCAGATTTCTATTGGGAATTCAAATTAAATCATCGTTCAAATATTTAAAATTAATTAAATATTTTAAATTTAATTTATTCGAAATTCAGGGTCGTTACAATTTTTTATATAATAAGTTTATATAGGAAAAGCATTGTAGCCTGCCCATCATCCTCATTTTTGTTCCTGTAGCCTGCTTGTATTCAATCTCCTTTCTCCAAATCTACACACAGCCACCTCTTCTCATCGCTCACCCACCGTTCCACGCCACGTCCTATAGCCGCACGCACAACAGCCTTTCCCCTCCGCCTGAACCAAGCACTCGCCACCACCGTTGTGACAGCCCGGTCCCCTCCCTCTCACCTCCTCACTCACTTGCACCGCTGCTCCTCACTTCCGAAAAATCCATAGCATACAGTGCCTCACTCCCTCCGCTATAGAATGCCAAACACACCCATCTCCATGTCAGCCACAACAGTGTCGTGCTTTTCCTTCTCCCCCCGCTTGGCCACCCAAGATCCGAACTCGAGCCATCACCTACGCCTAACAGTGCCATATCCATCTCTCTCTCCTCCGATGCCACAACAACCTTCCTCCCCACGCAATTGATTCAAACTGACCCCTGACCGCCTGAAGTAGCCTCTTCCCCTAACAGATCCTTCATCTCCACCACCTATCCTTGTGACCTGTCATGGCCACACACCTACCCTCCGACCTCACACCTTTGACAGCCTCAAGCCTGTGACCGCCTCCTCCTTTTGCAGCCATCTCCACTTCGCTTATATATATATACTTTTATATATAACCAAGTTTATATATATACACTTTTATATATGACCAGTTTTATTAGTTCACTTATATATATATATAAGTTATATAATTTGTACATATTCTGTTGTTATATATATATTATACAAGCTATATGATCTATGTTTATATATATATAGTTGTTTGTGATGTATAAGTTATATATAATCTGTCTGTTTATATATAAAAGTTTTATATAAGTTATGTGATCTGTTGAATATATATCATGTTTATTTTGACTTGTAATTCAAATTGAATATTGTTTTTAAAGAAAATATATACTATAATGATTCTGTAATAGCTCTAAAAATACATATTATGTTTAAATATCCAATTGAAAATTTTGGATAATATATATATATATATATATATGTAACTTGATTTTATCGGACGTGTTTAAGAAATAATGATTTTGGCATATATATATATATTTTGATTTTAATATATTTGTGTTTAAATTTAATATTGATTTTTCAAATGTATAAATTATAAAGATTTTTAGATATATATATATATATATATCATTTTTCATCGAATTCGAATTCAAACTATCTAGCTTGTCACTGTTCAGCTTGTTGCTTCGGTCGTCGCTGTCCGAAAATCCCAGCAGCTTTTGATTTGTTTTCTCGTGTCTGTATCCGTATGCATGTCTGTGTCACCATCTTCGCCATCATTGTTTTCTCTAGCCTCGGAAGGTGAGAAATCACTCACGATTAACATTCTTATATTTAGTAAATTTAATTGACATGAAATGACAATTGAAATATGCTATTAAATTCGAATTGTTAAGTTACTTAACTGTTAAATGTGATATGCCATTATCTCAAAACAATATCCAAGAATCGTTATCCAGTTTTAAATATCCATAATACTTAACTTATTTCATTCCAGCTTGTTTGCTTCCAAACTCAAATTTATAAAGAATCGAAGTGGTTTCGGGTATTTACTGATACCCGACCCTGGTCTCTTCGAATTCAATGTCATCTCTAATCCAGGTTGTTAAGTTTTAAACAATACAATTCATATCCAGGATATCATATCACACAACAATTCAACTCAGATAGGTAACCTACATTATCACAGTTTAACCCATTCATATCAAACCACATCTCAATCGCCCATTAGAGATAAAATCAATCCAAGGCATACAATATCATTCAATCATTCATAAGCAAGATTAATTGTCATACCATTTCTAAATAATTTAAAATAAAATAAATTAATTACCTCAATCACTTTTAATCCTCCTTACTTAACATTAATTAATTACAAACCATTAATTAATCATCCCTTAATTATCCTCTTTATTTACATTAAGTAATTAGCCTTTAATAAATATCACAAATTAATTAACCTTTGATTACTTAGATCAATCCTAAATTAAGTAATCAACTACCCTTAATTAATTACACAAATTAATTTATCTTAATTTAATTACCTAAATTAATCATCTTAGTTAATTAAGTAATTATACTTTAATTACTTTTGTTAATAAAACTTGATTAAGTTAAGATAACCCATTTACTACATTAAACTCTTACCCACCATTTAAATTAAATTAAAAGCTTGAATTTGGTTTATACAAAATCATCATCCTTTGATTTATTAAAGTTAAATAACTTTCACTTTAATCACATCTAAATTTCATCAATTACATTTTATTTGAAAACATTTATGGACTAATTACATGATTTATCTAATGTAATATTTATATAAACCAAACTATTTTTAAAACAAAATTTAAACTTTGAAAACATATACTTTTTAAAACTTAAATTTGTTTAACATCTTGCTCTAAACTCAAACATTTCATACATCATTAAACTGGTTAGCCTATACTTGGAAATTTCTTTTGAAAAGTTTGTTTAAAATTTAACTTTGCTTCCAAATTTGAAATTCATTTAACAATTTAAAAACCTGGACAGGATTTAAACCTGGTAACAATTTGACCCGAGACAACACACGAGGCTACCCTACCTCAACATCTTCGAGTTGAACACGAGAACGACATCGAGTAAAACCCAGGCCAAACTTCTTCTTCCCAAACCCACAAAACTTCCAGATGCACAAATGAACACCATGCACGTGCACACTGGTTCCGATCGCCAATGATCATCACCGCAACCATCGACATGACGACACCGACCTTGCCGACCCTCTCGACCACCCTGATCGACGAAATCACCATCGAAACGAAAATGAGCATCACAACACTCAACATGAATTAAACCTGAACGATAAAATCTCCTATCGTCGACGATCTCGTCGACTGGAACCCCCGGCTCTTCTCCCAGAGCAGCACCACATTACAACGTCGCGATTCCCTACCTCGCGTTCGAGCTCGATGCACCATGGACGTCGAGATAACCTCGACATCGACCCAGCCAAAAACAGGTAACCCAACCCTAGATCTCCTCTGGCGACTCTCTACGTTCATTAGAAAAATATTCACATATTTTTCCCGAGATCCTTTATACCCCAGCCTCCTCCAGCAGTGGTCTCGTCACTCCCCATAACGTCGCTACCGGAATTTGACAAATAAGAAAAATCCGTTCATCCCACTAATTCACGACAAAAACCATTTTAAAAATTACCAAATTCATATCAAAATTCATGATTCGTTTATACGAATCAGATTCTATAATCCAAAGACGAAATCATAGACATTGATTTTCAACTTATTTTAGATTTTAACTGTAATCTTCAATTTCCAGAATGTTTATCAAATATATATACCTAAAAATTATTTTTAAAAATAAGATTACATTGTTATTACCATTTTCTTTTTCCTAGACTAACAATGATGTTATTGGGAAGATAGGAATTTTTAAAGTTGATCTTGAACCTGAGATTTAATAGAGACCATATATACATGCATGCTATCAAATTAGCCTAATCCAAACCAGATTCAAGTTGAACATTCATGAAAATATATATTTATCATCATCACACTGATATATCACATACATTAGCACCAACGATTTTTGCTTTTAAATGTTTACTCACCTAAGAAAATTTTGAACAGAGCAACTTCCCTTTTCTTTTTTTTCTCTTTTTTTTGAAAAGCTGTTAGCTTGATCTTCTTTGATCCTCTTGTTTTGCTTAGTTGAGTTGTTTTAAGTTTGTAAAATGGTGATGCTTCCTTATTTCTGGTTTGCTTAGTTTTTGTGAACGAACTGGAACCAGAGGGTGTATATATAGAGAAAGTATACAGGTGATAAGTATTTGCTGGTACAAACATTTCCTTTTGGTCAGAGATTTTTATCAGACTAGATTTTTTTTGTGGCAATGAAATGATTTTTATGTATTTCAAAATGACCTGGTTTTGTGCTAGAAATGAAAAACATTAAATTCAATTTTCCATTTATATGTTTACATACTTATCCCCTTTGATTTTTGTATGAACATATATATTATTTTTCTTGCATATACATGTATTCCTATAGTTAATATATTTTACTAGAATGATTTTGAGTGTTTACTTTATGTTTTTATATAACCATATAATTTATTACTAACATAAATCCTTATTTTTGTTTCTATTTTAAGCTTAACTATCAAACACTTAATTTATATTCATATATTCTTATACTTATATTTAGTGTTGATAAGATTGATTTTATTTCAAGCATTATTATCTAGATTACATTCATATATATATTTAGATCAAATGTTAATAAGGTAGAACTTAAATTTAATTATTTGAGAGGTTTTTTTTTTCAATTTCCAAATCCTAACTTCTTTCGAAAATGAATATATATATATATATATATATAAATAAATGGTAAATTCTAAAATCTTATCTATTTTTTTTAAATGATCAGTTTGTATTTTAATAAATTAGATTAGATGCTTATTAAAATAATATTGCAAAAATCTCGGGTCGTCACATAAGCCAATGTTTATTATAGTTTTTAAGCCATTTATTTACCCAATATTTTAATTATCAGAAATTTATCTATTTGACTAATTAAGACCAATATTCCAATAATTTAATTTAGTTAATCACTCAATATTAGATGGCCAAAAATTCGGGTCGTTACATTCCTCCCGCCTTTAGAACTTTTCGTTCTCGAAAAGGAACGAATGAGAATTTTTATTTACGGCGTATTGTAGTCAAATTATTCTTTAAACATTTTTAACTCTTTTACTCTCTTATTTCAAAATTTTAAAATTTTAAACACTTATAAATAACATAATATAACCAAAATAGCTTTTATATAAAAAATACTTTTTATAACTCGATGTTTCAATAAGTCCATCCTTGTTCTTATAGAAATTCGGTCATACGTTGATCAGACGTAGGACTAAAAATCTATAAGTACTTGGTAAACCCGTTTCCAACACCCAGTGAAAATACTTGGAAAATATTTTAGTGAAAATATAGAAAAACATTTTGGAAATAGAGGAAACATCTTTGGTTAGAATGCTCTGGAAATCATCACCCCCATCCATGGTCGCAGTTAACCCGATGGTTATGTTGCCATCCCCGCAAAATCCATAGATAACTGTAGGCCTCCGCGCCCCTCGATTACACCATGGAACCCGCTACAGATCGCAGTTATACCTGGGCTTTACATTGCTATCGCAGCAAAAACCCATATAACCGTAGGCATCAGCGCCCTCGAATTTCGCTGCCAAAAGAATGAAACTTCTCCACTTGATCATAGATCGCAGTCTACCGATGTTACATTGCCATCCCGGTAAAATCAAGTGTAGACTGTTGGCACTCATCCTCCACATGATTTTCGCTATGGTCCACACAGTAGATCGCAGCGACATCGAGTTACACTGTCGTCACAGCATAACCCAAATGCCCCTGTAGGCATCAGCGCCCTCGACTTTCGCTACCCAACAATCCTCAGGAACTAGTTTGTCCGGACTCCTCATAGGATCAACTTTAGAATCCCCCCTTAGGGCTCAAGGCAGTACCACCATGTGGCACTCCTGAGAAGTTTATTCAAGGGAGCGCCTTTTTCCCCAGAGCCACTTTCAAAACACTTTATACTATACACATATAGTATTTTCCAAATCATACACCAAGTATGAATCTCATATAAATCTCCTTTCTCAAAATCGATTATCCCAAAATCGATAATTCACAAACTAGGCTTTCCAAATTCCAAATTTGATTTTCCTCAAAAATCAAAAGCCCCTTTTTTTCTTTTTAGAAATCCATAGGTTCCCAAAACCTTTTTCCAAAATCATTTTCACAAAATCCTTTATATATATGTATGTATATGTATATATATATATATAATAACCTTGGATAATTTTTGAATCACTTCATACTTGTATAAATTCACTTTTATACTTCAAATACTTTCAAAACCCTTTCCTTCAGGCAATAGATTCAACAAGGGGAGTTTACCATATATAACAAAGATATATAACTTTGTTTATTCCAAATCATATATTCAAATTTGATTACTCTTTTTATAAAGTTATTAACCACATTACCTTTCTTCATAAAGTGAATCTTAAATCATAGAAATTTCCAATTTCCATTTTACCTCATCATATATTCCACAAAATATACTTTTCATTTCAAAGACCATTTTACAATTCTTATCCATAAATTTTCAATATCAATTTCATTCAAAACCCGTACGATGTACACATATCATCCGTATGCTATATCAATCTGATCGCTCACTCGATCACACAATTTCACTTCTGAACTAGTATTGTCCACCCGACTTCCTAGTGCGGACTCGGATCTGGTTTCTTGATCAGAAACCATCATTCTCCTTGCATAGTCACAACTATGATAGAGAATATCCAGAACCAATCAAAAATCCATATCCAGGTTCGCCGTCGAAAATCGAGCGAAAAATCCCAACTCGGATTGATAATACTATCTCGAAATTCTATGCTCGAATCTGGATCAAATCACTATGCGAATAGAATAACATACGTACATCCTACGTATTTATCTTCATTGATTATCAGTTAAATCAATTCCTTTCTATTCATCCTCACTTTGATTTTATTCACTTATTCACATTTGCCTTAATCCCCATTTGGATTATCACTTCAATTCTTATCTCAGTTGGGTATTTAATCAATAACAGTTTGAACTCCGACCAGTTTATATGTAGAAAATAGCTTGAAAATTTAAAAATAGATAAATAGTTGAAAAAAATAAGATAATTATTAGTTTGTAAAATAGTTGTAAAATAGTTAAGTAATTGTAAAATAGTTGAAAAATAGTAAAATAATTACAAATTAGTTGTAAAATAGTAACTAGTTATAAAGTAGCTAGAAAGATAGTAATTAGTTTATAAAATAGTTGTAAAATAGCTAAATAGTTTCAAAAGTAGTTGTTAAATAAATATAAGATAGTCTTGGGATTTAAAAAGAAAAGTTGCATAGTAAATAGTTAGGAAAATAGATTTAAAATAGTTTATATCAAAATGATTTATTTAAAAATAGTCTAGAGCCAAACTGTTTAATTTCCCTTGAACTTGATTTATTCCCAATTCAAGTTGAATTAACCTCAATTTTTTTCCAAATTCAAATCAAATTCCATTTGATTTTAAACATATTCACTTTAATTACAATTCCAAATTATTCAAATTAATTTAGACTAATTTCAAATTGAATCCGCTTCAATTTCAAATCATTTCAATTTCTATATGAATTAATCCCAATTCCCATTTGAATTTGAACTCATTCAATCTTCAATTTTATTTCAAATTAATCCAATTCAAATTTCCCATTTGAATTTTATACTTATCCATCTTCAATTCTAATTAATTCAAACTAAATTCAATTTGAACTAATGAAATCTAAATCTCAACTTTAACCCATCTCGAATTATATAAATTCGAGTTAAATTTTCAAATGTTGATTTAACCCCTTAAATCAAATTAACCTTTATTTTTAAATCAATAATCCAAATCTTTAAATAATTTAATTCTGAGTCCAATTCTCAAAATTCCATTTTAAATTATCTTTACTTAACTTATTTCAAAGTTCAAATAAGAGTTCAAAACAATTTTAATTTACAAATTCAATTATTCAAATTTTCTGTTCAAAGTAATTCCATATCCTTAATTTCAAATTAAAGTTTAATTTCCCTATTATCACAATAATGGATATATTACCACACTTCATTCCTCATTCATTTAAACAAATCCAATTCACAATTTAAAGATTATTAATAAGAATAGGATGATATCATCCAATTTATTTTAAAACATCCACCCATTTCCAATTTCCAGATCTCAAACCCATTTTGAGATCACACAAACTCCCAATTCTAATTAACCATTTAACTCCCCAAGTTAAATCTCAATTTCATCTAGAAATTTCCAATTCAGGTTGCTTGTTAACTTATTTAACTTTCCCAAAGTTAAATTCAATTTAATTTCATTAACCTTACCCAATTTGAATTCCTGCTTCAAAATTTAAACTTCACATTAATAATCTTATAAGTTCAAAAACTTATCACCTTGGGTTTCACATCTCATTCCAAATTTAAAACTCAACATTTAGAGTTTATTTCAACCCATTTTTGATATTATGTATATCCCTCATATATACATATTATTTCCTTTACACTCTAAGTTATCCTTAAAGTTTAAACCACTTTTGGTTTTAGTTCAAATAGTTTCCTTTAATGCTTTCAAACAACTCTTATTTTAAAATAAGATCACATTCAAAATATTCTGAATAATACTCTTTATTATTTCTATTAACATTTGAAACAATTTCAAAACTTTTCAATTTACATCCTTTCTAATTTACAAGTTACTCACATCTAATGGTTACTTCCTTAAATCATTTATGTGTTTATGGGAAAACAATCATCCTATTTAAACTCAATAACCATTTATTTTCTGATTTGAAACCATTTTAATTCATCTTATTTGTATAGTTCATTTTATCCAATCCTTATTTGGATATGTATATATATGTTACTTAATTTCTTATTTAATAACCAATTATTGCTTTATAAATATGATATAAGCTTTTATAAAATCATCCAGTTTTAAAACCATTTTTAAAACCTTTATATAAGAAAATAACAAGTACGCTCTCATATATATATATATATATATATCTGTGTGTGTACACTCAACTCATCCTAGGGTAATACTAACCCTATCCCTGATGAGTAAACCTACCAGAGCCAAGGTTCTCGCTTAACCCTTTGCTCTGATACCAAATGTAATGGCCCGAAATTTTCGACCCCGAAAATTCCAGATTGTTAGGGTAAAGAAGAAAGAGGTAGAAGAAGAAACAGAAACAAAACACAGATTCTCACATTCGTAGCGGATAAAATATAATAACAAATAATAGCAGTTATACAAAGGAAAACTATATCTGTTAATTTACATTCAATACATCAGAGTTACAACCAATCTCATTTAAACTGGACAGTTAAAACTTAACTTGTCCCAAATAAACAACAATAATACACAGCGGAATACTCCATACGTTTCTGCCATCCAGCTCGCCACCTGAGCTCCAGAACGTCCTAACCTAAAAATCTGTAATACTCGGTCTGACCCGAGCATTACATCAAAGTAACACCCGGGTCAGGCTGGAAACCAGCGTGAGTAAACCCATAATATGAAATACCAAGCTATATAACTTAAGTGAATTACCAGGGTAACTCGTACTTTTCTACGAGTTCTAATCTTATTTAAGTCAATCATTTATCTCAAAACAATATCCAAGAATCGTTATCCAGTTTTAAATATCCATAATACTTAACTTATTTCATTCCAGCTTGTTTGCTTCCAAACTCAAATTTATAAAGAATCGAAGTGGTTTCGGGTATTTACTGATACCCGACCCTGGTCTCTTCGAATTCAATGTCATCTCTAATCCAGGTTGTTAAGTTTTAAACAATACAATTCATATCCAGGATATCATATCACACAACAATTCAACTCAGATAGGTAACCTACATTATCACAGTTTAACCCATTCATATCACAGTACATCTCAATCGCCCATCAGAGATAAAATCAATCCAAGGCATACAATAGCATTCAATCATTCATAAGCAAGATTAATTTGTCATACCATTTCTAATTAATTTAAAATAAAATAAATTAATTACCTCAATCACTTTTAATCCTCCTTACTTAACATTAATTAATTACAAACCATTAATTAATCATCCCTTAATTATTCTCTTTATTTACATTAAGTAATTAGCCTTTAATAAATATCACAAATTAATTAACCTTTGATTACTTAGATCAATCCTAAATTAAGTAATCAACTACCAATAATTAATTACATAAATTAATTTATCTTAATTTAATTACCTAAATTAATCATCTTAGTTAATTAAGTAATTATACTTTAATTACTTTTGTTAATAAAACTTGATTAAATTAAGATAACCCATTTACTACATTAAACTCTTACCTACCATTTAAATTAAATTAAAAGCTTGAATTTGGTTTATACAAAATCATCATCCTTTGATTTATTAAAGTTAAATACGTTTCACTTTAATCACATCTAAATTTCATCAATTACATTTTATTCGAAAACATTTATGGACTAATTACATGATTTATCTAATGTAATATTTATATAAACCAAACTATTTTTAAAACAAAATTTAAACTTTGAAAATATATACTTTTTAAAACGTAAATTTGTTTAACATATTGCTCTAAACTCAAACATTTCATACATCATTAAAAATGGTTAGCCTATACTTGGAAATTTATTTTGAAAACTTTGTTTAAAATTTAACTTTGCTTCCAAATTTGAAATTCATTTAACAATTTAAAATCTAGACAGGATTAAAACCTGGTAACAATTTGACCCGAGACAACACACGAGGCTACCCTACCTCAACATCTTCGAGTTGAACATGAGAACGACATTGAGTAAAACCCGGGCCAAACTTCTTCTTCCCAAACCCACAAAACTTCCAGATGCACAAATGACCACCGTGCACGTGCACGCTGGTTTCGATCACCGATGATCATCACCGCAACCCTCGACATGACGACACCAACCTTGCCGATCCTCTCGACCACCCTGATCGACGAAATCACCATCGAAACGAAAACGAGCATCATGGCACTCAACAAAAATTAAACCTGAACGACAAAATCTCCTATCGCCGACGATCTCGTCGACTAGAACCCCTGGCCCTTCTCCCAGAGCAACACCACATCACTACGTCGCGATTCCCTACCTCGCGTTCGAGCTCAATGCACCATGGACGTCGAGATCACCTCGACATCGACCCAGACAAAAACAAGTAACCCAACCCAAGATCTCCTCTGGCGACTCTCCACGTTCATCAGAAAAATATTCACATATTTTCCCCGAGATCCTCTATACCCCAGCCTCCTCCAGCAGTGGTCTTGTCACTCCCCATAACGCCGCTCACCGGAATTTGACAAATAAGCAAAATCCGTTCATCCCACTAATTCACGACAAAAACCATTTTAAAAATTACCAAATTCATATCAAAATTCATGATTCGTTTATACGAATCAGATTCTATAATCCAAAAACGAAATCATAAACATTGATTTTCAACTTATTTTAGATTTTAACTATAATCTTCAATTTCCAAAATGTTTATCAAATATATATACCTAAAAATTATTTTTAAAAACAAGATTACATTGTTATTACCATTTTCTTTTCAATGATCCTAGACTAAAAGTGATGTTTTTGGGAAGATAGGAATTTTTAAAGTTGATCTTGAACTAGAGATTTAACAAAGACCATATATACAGGCATGCTTTCAAATTAGCCTAATCCAAACCAGATTCAAGTTGAACATTCATGCAAACATATATTTATCATCATCACACTGATATATCACATACATTAGCACCAAAGATTTTTTCTTTTAAATGTTTACTCACCTGAGAAAAGTTTGAACAGAGCAACTTCCCTTTTCTTTTTTTTTCTCTTTTTTTTTGAAAAGCTGTTAGCTTGATCTTCTTTGATCCTCTTGTTTTGCTTAGTTGAGTTGTTTTAAGTTTGTAAAATGGTGATGCTCCCTTATTTCTGGTTTGCTTAGTTTTTGTGAACGAACTGGAACCAGAGGGTGTATATATAGAGAAAGTATGCAGGTGATAAGTATTTGCTGGTACAAACATTTTCTTTTGGTCAGAGATTTTTATCAGACTAGATTTTTTTATGGCAATGAAATGATTTTTATGTATTTCGAAATGACTTGGTTTTGTGATAGAAATGATAGCATTAAATGCAATTGTCCCTTTATATGTTTACATACTTACCCCCTTTGATTTTTGTATGAACATATATATTATTTGTCTTGCATATACATGTATTCCAACAGTTAATATATTTTACTAGAACTTTATAACCATATAATTTATTACTAACATAAATCCTCATTTTTATTTCTATTTTAAGCTTAACTATCAAACACTTAATTTATATTCATATATTCTTATACTTATATTTAGTGTTGATAAGATTGATTTTATTTCAAGCATTATTATCTAGATTACATTCATATATATATTTAGATCAAATGTTAATAAGGTAGAACTTAAATTTAATTATTTGAGAGTTTTTGTTTCAATTTCCAAATCATAACTTCTCTCAAAAATGAATATATATATATATAAATGGTAAAGGCTAAAATCTTATCTATTTTTTTTAAAATGATCAGTTTGTATTTAATAAATTAGATTAGATGCTTATTAAAATAATATTGCAAAAATCCTGGGTCGTCACATAAGCCAATGTTTATTATTGTTTTTAAGCCATTTATTTACCCAATATTTTAATTATCAGAAATTTATCTATTTGACTAATTAAGACCAATATTCTAATAATTTAATTTAGTTAATCACTCAATATTAGATGGCCAAAAATCTAGGTCGTTACAATACCCGTAAAATATTTAAATTGCGGATTAAAATAATAAATATTCTTATCACTTGACCATAGGATAGAAAATTATACAAGGACACCATTGGTCTATACTTTGAAAAATGATTTTTAAAGTTGTGAAAGTAAATATATGGGTTTTATAAATATTGATTTTAAAATATAATATATAAATGTTATTTTACATATGTGTAAATTTAGATTTTTAAATTATATGTTTAAATTTTTTTAATTTATAAGTTAGTTTTGAAAATATAAATTTTAAGATTTTTCTTATAACTTTATTATTTTAAAAATATATAAATAAGATTTAATAAAAATTAATTTAATTAACATATATATATATATTATGTGTAAGTATTTATATTAATATATTCTAAAAATAGATTTTTGTAATAACTTTAATAAATTAAGGTTGGAAAGATAAATTGAAATTGATTGTAATTTAATTTGTTTAAGAATTGTATTTATGTAGAAATTGATTTGAAACTCATTAATTTGAGATTTTAAGATATAACTTTATAACCAGATAATTTGATTTTAATTAAAGGCGAATAAATGAATATTTTTAGATTTAAATAAGATAAGATTGAATATTTAATTTTGATTTAAATTTGAATTTGAGAATTTTATTTGAATGTTTATAAATGTGATTAAATGAATTTTGTAAGAATTTAATTTAATCGAAGTTAGATACTTAAAATTTGATATTGGTTTAAATTTGCAATTTGAGATTTTATTTAAGTGTTATTAAAAAATTTTAAGTGAATATTTCGGATTTAAATAAGTTAAAGTTGAAGTTGAAATTGAAATATAAATGAAATTTATAAATTGAGTTATTGTAAATTGATTTAATATTTAACTTTGAAACCCATTGAATTGGAAAATGGTTTAAATTTGTAGTTTAAATATGGATTTGAAATCGATAAATTAAAATGGTTTTAATGATAATTTGAATTGAGATTGATTAAATTGAATTCGGAACTAAAGGTTGATTTGTTTGTAAAATTGGAAGAAACCAATTCTAATTTGAACTATTTTGATATAAACTATTTTAGTATATAAACTCTTTTTAACGTATAAACTATTTTTAATTTATACCTTATTTTTAAATATATATACTATTTTTAATATTTAAACTGTTTAAGTTGGAATCGTTATAATTTAGATTTAATGTATTTAAATGCGAATATTTGATATGATGGTTTAACATATTTTGTGGTTAAGATTTTGGAAATAAATATGATTTGAAAGTGAATACTGATTTGAAAGTGATATGATTTTGAAAGTGAATACTGATTCAAAAGTGATATGATTTTGAAAGTGAATATGATTTCAAAAGTGATATGATTTTGAAATGGATATGATATTTTGATATGAAGTATGAACTGTTTGAAACTATAAAACGACCACGGTGTGAAATAAGCGTTTGGTTTTAAAGAGACCGGGATCAGATATTGTCATACTCTCTACCAATACCGAAACCCACTTTAACAACTGTGTACGTGGTAGAGATTCCAGAACGAAGTAGGATGGTTTGGTGACGATTCTATATGAGGTATTTACGTAGCCCTGACTTCCGTGAGTCAGATTAGATGTGACTAAAACAGGAGCCCCGCCGGGCCAAGTGAGGCCATTCCTCCTATCGGACACATTTCTTCGATACCATTCTATTACTTCGTGATTTGATTGGGTGTACCTTTTATTTGGGAGTGTATCTCGAGGTAGGCAGTAGTAGCTACTATGCGTTACCACCAGTCCGGATCCGCAAACGGTATATCTACCCTGGCATTGCCTCTCGTGCCGTGTTCACATGCCCTATCGCGCCTTCTACGAGTTTGTTTTGTACCATACCTATGGGGTGTTCTCTGGGTAAACCACCGGTTTGGTGGAGCTTACGGCATTGTGTAGACTACGGGAATATATCAAATGTGTTATGAGGGATATAAGTAACGCCTTAACGCTATTTTAATACTTTACTTTACTAATAGACATATTATAATAGCGTATATTACTACATAGTAGATAGTTCCACAGATCCTTAGAGGATGGAAATCCCAAATATCCTTTAAGTTACTTGTATTTCAGTTGACATTTTACTTGTGTTGAATTTACTGGTATAAGAATGTTAATTATGACTCGAGTGTTTTTTGTTTTGCTTTATGCTCGGGTCAGACTGAGTGCCACAACATTTGAGACTCACCTTTGGAGTTTGGAGCTTTGCTTGAAGATTTGTTTTTGTCTATTCAGCATTCTAGTTACTCTAGTTTATTCCAGTGGTTTTGATCAGACTTATCATTGGCAATTGCATTAGTAACTTCTGTGTATTCGAGATATCTATTGTATTTTGTTTTAACTTTGATGTTTATATAGTAGCTTCATGAACTACTATTTATTTATTCCACTGCTTATTGTTATTTTACAACGTGTCTATGATTCTATGATTGATTTATTTACCGTATATGCTGAGTTTTGCCAAATATAAATTAACAATCTGTTGTTTTGAGCAATTCAAGTCCGGCATGTGTGGATGATTGTCGATTTGAATGGTTCAAAATACCGGGCCGTTACATAACACTTCGGTGCCCCCAGCAGCCAGCAGCCATGAATAATACATTGCCTAACATTTAGATAACATTACATACTTTGGTCTTAATGGATGCATCGATAACTGGTTTCGATACATCTTGACTATGAATATTTAAAACATCATGTTTATTTTATTATGAGAAATCATTCATTATTACAACACATTGTAACTACTACCATAAAACATACCATTTATAGATTTTCTGTTAAATATACTTAGGATGAATAAACAATTATTTACAACACACTGTAATAAGTAAATAACAGAAGGAAAACACCTTTTATTTCAAACAAGATTGGTTGTCGAGTTAGGTATATGTATCTAATTAAACAATTTCCCCTAGCGCATACCCTGACTCCATCAATCTCATACTTTGCACTTAAGGTCAATTATGGAATCTTATTCCAGCTTCTCTGATCGATTTCCTCAAAACTAATCAAGTAAGTCCTTTAGTGAACGTGTATGCTATTTTGTTTTAATTATCTACTCAGTCAATTAACTGTCTCCGACGTTGATAAACTACCATTATTATGTGGAACTATTTTTCTCGACTTCTTGTGAGATTTTACAACGTTATCATATAACAACATTTAACAATGATGTAGTGTTCACAACATGTGGAGTCACTCCTAGCTTAGTTAAAAATTTATGCATTTATATTTAAACATTGCTTTTATTGTGGCACAGTGATGTATTTAGCCTTTTCATTGAATCCGCCACAACATATCATTTGAAACCGGACATTTCCAACTTAAAGCTCCTTAACTAAGGTTTGAGTCATGAATCTGATATCGACATATTATACTCAATATCACCTATGAAGTCTGAGCCCAAATACTCCTTCATAAGATGTTTGTTGTATCTGTAAACAATTCTTTGGTATTTCGTAAAAACTTGAGAACACTCAAAACTATCATTTAGCGATCTTAATTTAGATTTGATATTTGCTTCATGCATAAAATACATAAGCAAATTACAAACCATACAACACGTATGATATTTCTCATTGCCAATGCATAAGGAATCCATCTTACATCTTCCATACTAAACATTTTAATAAGGTGTCTTTGCATCGTTTAGGACATTCTTAACATCTTTCATACTTATTATAAAAAGATATAATATGCAAATCCACTATTGAGTATTAAACAACCAAACTAGTACAGATTTTAACATAAGTACATTGTAAACAATCAACAGTATGTTGTTAAGTTTTAGTTTAGAAATATCTATGTACGTTTTAATGTTCTTTCTTATGGACACACGCTTCCTCTGCATTTTGATAAAAAATCAAACTATTTGATAATTCTATCAAAATACTTGTTCAACTTAGATGCTTATCGGACGATACTTTCATATGATCCACTCTTAGATCATATCCTCAAAGTCACAAACTTAATATCGCTCCCACTGACTTCGAGGCATTTGGGCTATTATGTGCAAATAGTCTATTCTAAATCATTAGCTAGAATTTTCTTTTCCAGCACATATGTATCAAAACACATAGTCGTATCAGGAAATAATTTTGTGAGTAAAATCCAAATTAACTTGAGCACAACGAATGATGAATATGTTATGCTAATTTTAACAATTGATATTTACGATGTTATTCTTATCAATGTAGCTCACAATATTCCAACTACATTTGTCTTTCTCTTGAATGTCACATTTGCAGCTGATGGATCATATCCCTTGTCTACAACTATCAAACCATATTTTGATAATGTGCTTAGAATCTATTTCGGATTTGCGCAGCATACCATACCCAGAGTCAATACTCTTAATGGTTTTATTAACTATTGAGGAATATTTATATTCAATGAGAAGAAACTCATAGTTTCTCTTTAATGTGTGAGAATACTCATTAGACATTCTAATGAGTTGTGTTCTGTTAACCGGCATCTTGGCCCGGTTACAAAACGACAGTTGAAGAGATTATCGTTAGCACTAGACAAGATTCTGACCAAGAAGAGCCTGAGGATATACAGGTTTGATGCAGTCGACATGTTTTGGCATTTAGGTACGGTTCGGCAAGAATAGACCAACTAGCTTGAGATCGCCCTATATGGGCCATGTCACCTTGGCCTTGACCCCATGAAGGAAGTCCAACCCATCTTCTTCTATAAATAGAAGGGCAGGGGCACAATGAAATGGATCTTTTTTGGGAGAACAATGGGGAGACTCTGCCACTTTGAAGACTGATTATTTTCAGTTCAAACTTGTATTCAAGTCATTAATATATGGATTGTATCTGTATTCAACTACTTGTGAAAGAAATAAAGATCAAACTCAAAGTGGATGTAGGCAGTTACGCTGAACCACTATAAATCCGGTGTTCTTACTTTCTGCATTTAAATTAGAATATTCTTCCTTGTTTAATTTAACTTCATCACTTACATCTCTACACAATCTTTCTCAACGAGGTTAGTGACCAATTTTGGTGCTAACACTTTGGTGCTTTCACTGAGAATTGAATTCTCAGCCTGATCGGATCTCATCGTCTACTAGTGGATTTTCATATTCGCGAGATAGATCCAGTTGTTTACTAGGAAACTTCATATTCTACTCAGATTTGAAAGAAATCTAAAGGAAGCTGATAGCCGTATTCATATAAACCAAGTCTATGTAAGATATGGGGACTGGGCGTTGAAGTTTGCACTAAAGTTGAATGAAGGCCGACCCTCCTCTGAAGGCAATTCGGCCGAACGCCCCAGAAAAGGCTTATGCCGAACGCCCCAGAAAAGGCGTATGCCGAACGCTCCAAAAAAGGCGTATGCCGAACGCTCCAGAAAAGGGGTATGCTGACCGCTTCAGAAAAAGTCTATGCCGACTGCTTCAGAAAAAGTCCAGGCCGACCATACCTCTAGGCCGAACGCCCTTCCAGGCCGAACATACCTCTAGGCCGAACGCCCTTCCAGGCCGACCATACCTCTAGGCCGACCATACCTCTAGGCCGACCATACCTCTAGGCCGAACGCTCTTCCAGGCCGAACGGTATTGTATGCCGAACGACTCGGTTCTGTCGAACAAGAATGAATGCCGAACAGTGTGGAATGCCGAACAGTGTGAATGCCGAACAGTGTGAATGCCGAATAGTGTGGATGCCGAACAGTGTGAATGCCGAACAGTGTGGAATGCCGAACAGTGTGGATGCCGAACAGTGTGGAATGCCGAACAGTGTGGATGCCGAACAGTGTGGAATGCCGAACACGTGTGGAATGCCGAACAATGTGGATGCCGAACAGTGTGAATGCCGAACAGTGTGGAATGCCGAATAGTGTGGATGCCGAACACGTGTGAATACCGAACACGTGTGGAATGCCGAACAGTGTGGATGTCGAACAGTGTGGATGCCGAACAATCGTGTATGCCGAGCAACTTTGTCATGCCGAATGGCCCTCAATGCCGATCGAAACTTAAGTTACACCGGTCTCTTATACGACCCCTATTTACAAAAAAAAAAAATTTCGGGTACGACCCTAGCCGCAGCGCAGCGCAGTGCCTCCGGATAGTGAATTCAAAACTCAACTTAATAAAGGAACATTCTATCCACTTCCCTGACATCCCATGATCGACCAGGGCATAGAGGATCTAGCGGCAGCTTATGAACGGCATCAAGGGAACGGACAAGCAACCGCTATTCAAACGGTACTCCCAAAGGTTGGAGAACATAGATGATATGACTCTAGCAAACGCCAAGATGACTCCAAGCACCATTATTCACTGACCCAGCACTTCAAATTTAGTGACTCCAAGCAAACCAATGCTCTAAGCAATTTATTCCAAATACCAACGAGGGTATCATACTGATCGCGTTTGAGGAAAGTCGACCTCCAGATATATTTTAGCAGCTAGTTAGCTAAAGAGCCTCCTACGACTATGGATCGTTTCTTTTACAAAATGAATCAGAACTAAAGTGAGGAGGAGTGGAGCAGACTAAGAAAAATAACAATGAAGGCCCGTTGGCTAAGGATGTAGATCCCAGTAGCCGAAACAAGACTTCAGAATTCAGCTCATATGCTCTTTGAAAGATTCAATTGACAACCTCTACTTAAAGACTCACAACTCGGAGTGGTACTGGAAACCAAACTCGAGAGAGTACACCAAAGTCTAAAGAAAATCAGGGGAATGTTGTATATTCCCAGATGCTCACTGATCCTAACACGGGCGATTACAAACACCTCCGAGGTGTGATCGAAAAGATGACCTGGAAAGGAAAGCTTCAATAGTATGTACAAGTCCTGCAGAATGGCGGGCAGCGAATATCCGTTGCCTATTAATAAAGGGCTATGATTATCAATTGGATGGTTGACGGCCGACATCCCTTTGAAAGGAGCCAGGGGCGGAGTCGAATAGCGAGCACACGATGCTGCTTCACATATCAATGAGATTTACCATAATTTTCTTTGAATTATTTCCATTTCCATCTCTATTTCAATTATTCTATGAACTACGACTAGCTTGAACTAAACTACTTTCAAAATGATGCAGGTGACCAGGTACTCAGATTTGGTTGCCAACCAATCTACGCAGACCATGATCGGACGTGTGGAGTTACACCTAGACGAGCATAATTCTATCGCTCATCATCAACCATATGCATTTGATTTGGGGCTATGGACTAAATATTGAAAAGTTCATCACGATCAGAGCCCAATACAAAGTCAACATGACCAACCATCCATTCATCGACCTCCACGTTTGACTCGGAGACCTAAGCAAGGCTTGGAATGGGTATGGCCTGATCATCCACTCAAATCGAGTCATAGAACAAAGTTCGACAAAATACAGATGCCCCTCCTGAACTCAGTGGCGCCGGGATCTGTCTAGAGTGGACATGATTTGTTCATCTACACATCAAATCCTACCTCGAACACAAAAGGTTATTCGAAAGCCCGACTTGAAGTAGTTGTGGTGGACTGCCTACTCATTAACCATCACTCTCAATATATGGACACGACTGCCCCTTGGAACATATGCAACTTACTTTGTCTACTCAACAATCTATTATCCTTATTTTCTAGAAGGAGATACGGAGCAAATTGTAAGAGATTTGGCTGTCTAACCCAACATGGATGTGATCCAACCATTTGTCATATACCTCCTTCCTTGACTTGATTGGAAGAGCTATAATCAACAAGCGGACGAGAATCGATCATCCATTTTTCAAATTCCGTCCCTCATCCTGGGGGGCAGAATCCCATTTCGTGAGCAAACGTGGTTCGATTGTTCATTCGATGACTTTAGCCTCGATACAGTAGATGAATACAAATTAAAGAGTGGAAATACGACTGCTCTCTACTTAAACCTCCAAGTCCCCAGAGTGCGGACTGGAGTACTCTAAGTCCCCAGAGCGCGGACTAGAGTATAAATGACTAAAACCTCCAAGTCCCCAGAGTGCGGACCGGAGTACTCTAAGTCCCAGAGCGCGGACTAGAGTATAAACGACTTAAACCTCCAAGTCCCCAGAGTGCGGACTGGAGTACTCTAAGTCCCCAGAGCGCGGACTAGAGTATAAACGACTTAAACCTCTAAGTCCCCAGAGTGCGGACCGGAGTACTCTAAGCCCCCAGAGCGTGGACTAGAGTATAAACGACTTAAACCTCCAAGTCCACAGAGTGCGGACTGGAGTACTCTAAGTCCCCAGAGCGCGGACTAGAATATAAACGACTTAAACCTTCAAGTCCCCAGAGTGCGGACTGGAGCACTCTAAGTCCCCAGAGCGTGGACTAGAGTATAAACAACTTAAACCTCCAAGTCCCCAGAGTGCGGACTGGAGCACTCTAAGTCCCCATAGCGTGGACTAGAGTATAAACGACTTAAACCTCCAAGTCCCCAGAGTGCGGACTGGAGCACTCTAAGTCCCTAGAGCGCGGACTAGAGTATAAATGACTTAAACCTCCAAGTCCCCAGAGTGTGGACTGGAGTACTCTAAGTCCCCAGAGCGCGGACTAGAGTATAAACGACTTAAACCTCCAAGTCCCTAGAGTGCAGACTGGAGTACTCTAAGTCCCTAGAGCGCGGACTAGAGTATAAACGACTTAAACCTCCAAGTCTCCAGAGCACGGACTGGAGTACTCTGAGTCCCCAGAGCGCGGACTAGAGTATAAATGACTTAAATCTCCAAGTCCCTAGAGCGCGGACTAGAGTACTCTAAGTCCCTAGAGCGCGGACTAGAGTATAAATGACTTAAACCTCCAAGTCCCCAGAGTGCGGACTGGAGTACTCTAACTCCCCAGAGTGCGGACTCGAATATAAACGAATCGGATCTCCAAGTTCCCTGAATATGAACTATGCCACAGATGACTTGAATTTGTCAAATCCCTGACATACGGGCTAGAAAGTATTCTAAGTGCTCGAAGCACAGAATGGAAGTTCAACGACTCCCAAAGAGTTTCCGAGTTATATGAAGATGGACTGAGAAGTCTATGTTACTCACAACTGCTTGGATTATTATCACAATCACAAAGAAAACTGAACAATAAGAGTCTTTTGTAAGACAGAAAAAAGAACTAAACCTTATTCGGAAATGAGTTTCTATTACAACCCCTCTAAAGTTCGGAGTCGACATTCTATTTACAAGGACTAAGGAAATAGATGAAAATAATTACATGACTTAAACTAACACTCGTTGAACGAGGATAGTAATCACTTCTTGTGCTTCTTCAACTTCTTTCCAGACGGCTCCTCTCCAGAGCATTTACCCTTGGTACTCTTCTACGATAGAGGGGTAGCAACTGAAGGAGTACGGGGGGCCTTCCATGGGCTTGGACCCGCCAGGAAGGATGACCTTCAACGGCTTGTTCAAAGGATCATCCAAGTCCATAACTCGGGGCTCTACTATGACCTTGACCGTCTCCTCCTTCTCTTTCTCGAGCCGCTCCTCCATGCTCAATTCGGATGTGTGCTCAGAGGCGCCTCTAATTTCTACTTCATAACCCACGTCGGTAGGAGAGGAGGTTTCAGACTTGTCTTCATCAAGCGCTCCGATCACCTGAGCATCTGGACCAGGAGCCTCCCCTGCGTGAGTGGATTCACTTGTTTTCTCCCCCACTTCCTTAGCGACATCACTCCTCAAAGTGGGCTCGGGGTCAGAACGGCCTGCACAAAATCGTGGAAAACAAGCATTAGAATGCAATAGTCCTGCATAAAGAATAACGACTTTCGAAATCTTAAAGAGAATCTTAAAGAGAAGGATTATCTACCAGGTTTAGGTAAACTCTCAGCCATCCGGGGGGTCTCACCCTATGGAACGGGACACAGAATGCAGACTAAAGTACTCTAAGTCCCTGAGTGTGGACTAGAGTATAAATGACTCAAAAACCTCTACGTCCCCAGAGTGCAGACTACAGTACTCTCAGTCCCCAGAGCATGGACTAGATTATAAACAACTTTAGATAAATCCCTAAATCCCAGAAGCGGACCAGATTACTCTAAGTTCCCAGAGTGCGAGCTAGAGTATAAACGGGTTGACGAAAATCTCTGAGTCTCGAACTGTGGACTAAAGCATAAACCATTCGACAAATCTCTAAGTCCCCGGAGCGTGGACCGAAGCATGAACACAAATTGGGCGTGAGTAAACCGGAGGGAGAATAACACTAAGTCACCAGAATGTAGAGTGGTGTATAAACATCGATAAATAGACGAGTGGATTCCGACAATTTTCTATTCCGCAAACTTCGGCCTGGAATCGACAGGAGGATTATTAACCCGCTGAGGATGGAGTTTGACCATCCAACTAGTGACCTGGCCAAATCAATGCTGGGGCAGGGGTACAAAACACTAAAAAGCCGAATACGACAGCTTACTATAGCTCTAGCGTGGCGTTCTTTATAACTTGAGGCAGCGACTGCATGGAGGCCTCAATACAGAACCAATAGAAACGGCATCGAAAGCTACGAGCAACCTACTATATCATACCTTAGACCAAGGGTCAATGCCGATCCGCACCAAGCACATACGAATGTGACTCGGATGTTTGTTTTTTGAAAAACTATGACCCCCAGAGTATGGAAAGGAGGGTAAACCACGAATACTTGGTCAAAAATTCTCCAGCACCCTCGTTCGATTCGTCAGGAGGAGTATGAAACTGGATGAGCATAACCCGACTGCATTTGTGGCCAACTTTACCCCGAGATCTGATTACAGAGCATGAACCAAAGTGGACGTGGATGACCATCCACTGTCCAAATTACGCCCTGAAACTTACGTGGCATCGAAGTATTCCTCTTGGAATGAAAAACCACGATAAAATCCAAGATAGGCGAGACCTAGTCTCCTATCGACTTACATGATCCCACGATTCAACGGGAAAGAGAGTAAAGCTAAAGTGGGCATGGCTGGCCTTCCTACTTATCGGTATATGCCCTAGACCTGGGGGCACGAGCGAGAAGCAAGATGAATGTGAACCGACTATTCACCAATCACCTCTATGTCTTTGGAGTTTAGGTGAAAACATAAACATAGCTAGGACGAGACTCAACCGTCCATGCAGTACATTTATCAACCCGAGACTGGGAGAAGACACAAGGTCATCCAAAAACTGGCCACGATAGCTTAGTATTAAAATTTATATATAGTGCTTACAGCTACTCAAGGCAACGACCGAAAGGATGCCTAGAGATAGAATCGTTAAATCGATGCCAAAGCTTGGGGGCAACTGACTGTCACTCCAACCCGAAGGGCGAGTGAAGGATCATGAATGCAATGAATAGAAAATGCGTTACTCGAATATACAAGCAAATTCAAACTCATAGCAAGATCCAGCTATGCAGTTGCACGCAACTCGAGGCTGGACCCTACTCGACATTTCCTTCAACGTGCTTTTAAGCTTGATCTTTGGCCATTTGCAGATACTCAATTAGAGCATTCAGCGCCCTTCATTATTTGACTTAACAACTCATGGCAAGACTCTAGGATTCGACCAGAGTAACCATCAACATTGACCGTCCCAACCATATTTCACATTGAATGTTATGCAAAATAGTTACATCTTTACTCAAAGAATCTGGGATGGCACCTGCTAAGCTGACGGTCAACATAGCAGCCAGCCATGGCGACCTTTTCCGGGTGCTGAATATCGGATCACAACTCAGTGCAGTGATGATAAAAGAATTAGTTGGATTTTTCTGAATAAATGATGATATGTTCCCTTGGACCCATTCTGACATGCATATGTGATTTCATTAACTATCGCAAGCCATGCATTGGATATCAACCCGAAGCTACAAAAGCTAGCACAATCTCTATTGATTTCATCACGAAAGATCCACTCTTACTTTTAGGCTCACCCCATCAACGTCTATGCCTACCAGCCGTTGCGACAGGGCACACAATGACCTAAGACGTCTGAAAGACTACTTAAATAGAATATCGAACTAAGCTAATTCAATATCACTTATTTCCCACGAAGGGCTATCAAAGGACGGAAATTAGCATACCTCACACCCAAATTCACTACCTCAGATGACTACTCGAAGAGTAGCAGAGAACCAACCATAAGATGGAAAATGTACGTGGATGGAGCATCCAATGATCAGTGTTATGGCTTGATAATGACTCCTGAGGAACGATCAATCTGCTACGTCCTAAAACTCGATTTACTTGTAACAAACAACGATGCTTAGTATGAAGCCTTGACTGCCAGCCTCAAACTTGCTAGAGGATTTGAAGTGAAAACTTTACATATCTTTTGTGATTCTTGATTGGTAGTATACAAATTTTAGGAAGTTGATCTTGCTAGGGGGCATTGTCTTGCTCCTTATCTCGGCCAAGTCCAAGAGCTACTAACCGACTTCACGTATTACATCATTACACACGTACTCAGCAAACAAAATGAAAAGGTGTCATGGTTGACTCCTATCAAAGACTATCTACAATGAGGAATTCTTACTGAACAAAGGAATGGAAAACGACACATCCTCCTCAAAGCTTCACGCCAGATAATCTAAGAATAAGTCATGTGTCAAAAGGAGTTTATCCATCCCCTTGCTTCAGCATATCGCCCATGATGATATCTTGAGCAAAGTCTATGAAGAAGAATGCGGTAATAACATCAGGGGGAAAACCATGATAAAGAAGATACTCTGTTATAGGTATTACTGGCCAACTATCAACCCAGATGCGGTTGATCATGCTAGACAATGTGACGAGTGCAAGATGTATGCAAAAAATCCGGGAACCCCGCCGATGGAAATTAGTCAAATGGCTAGTTCATAGCCGTTTGGCACTTGGGGGCACTGAAATCATCTTCTTGTCGATCCTAAAGGTGGTGCGAAATACACCATCATAGCAATTGATTACGTCACCAAATGGGCAGATGAAGAACTCTTAACCACGACCAAGATGAAGAAAATAATCAACTTCTTTATCCGTAACGTCATCTGTCCTTATGACCTTCCATGATCCATTATAACTGCAAATGGATAGGTTGAAGCTGTGAACAAAATCATAGAGTCTGTACTGAAGAGAGGTTTGGAAAACTCCTCAAGTGGCTGATTGCAACCCTTATTTCACAGAAAATACAAACAAGGAATCGCGATTGAATTGCAATTAAACTAGATGGAGTTGGTGATGACTTATGAGCATATAAAACGCATCCGAGAGCCAATGGCAAGAACATGTACCCGAACGTGCATGTGTACATCCGAAAAAGTTCAACTTCTTGAAATCAACAGAAATTGAATTCTCACTAAGGTTATTAAGAAAAGACTAGATCAGATAGTTGAAGCTTATTAGCTCTGCAGAATCAGTCATGGATGGCCACTAATGAACTACAACCCTGGATTTATAATATTGGAAATCGACCAAGCATCACGATGACCAAAGAAGGATACAACACCTTGGGAGGATAAATTGGAGGATAATGACTATTCAAGAAACATGGTGGATTTCTTTCTGAAGACAAGGAATACTCGCTGATTCAAAGCGTGTTGTGTTGCTTCACACGACACACTTTGGGAGGCAAGTGTTAACCGGCATCTTGGCCCGGTTACAAAACGACAGTTGAAGAGATTATCGTTAGCACTAGACAAGATTCTGACCAAGAAGAGCCTGAGGATATACAGGTTTGATGCAGTCGACATGTTTTGGCATTTAGGTACGGTTCGGCAAGAATAGACCAACTAGCTTGAGATCGCCCTATATGGGCCAAGTCACCTTGGCCTTGACCCCGTGAAGGAAGTCCAACCCATCTTCTTCTATAAATAGAAGGACAGAGGCACAATGAAATGGACCTTTTTTGGGAGAACAATGGGGAGACTCTGCCACTTTGAAGACTGATTATTTTCAGTTCAAACTTGTATTCAAGTCATTAATATATGGATTGTATCTGTATTCAACTACTTGTGAAAGAAATAAAGATCAAACTCAAAGTGGATGTAGGCAGTTACGCTGAACCACTATAAATCCGGTGTTCTTACTTTCTGCATTTAAATTAGCATATTCTTCCTTGTATAATTTAACTTCATCACTTACATATCTACACAATCTTTCTCAACGAGGTTAGTGACCAATTTTGGTGCTAACATGTTCATTAAGGTTTGGTTAATTTTATTTCATCCCCAATTTTATCTTTGGATCGTTCCGGATCCACTTTGCTACCAATAATTTCTAAAAGAAATTCCTTCGCTATGAAGTTGATATTTCTTGAAACAATAATTGTTTATTAGTGCAGTAGAATAAATATTTATAAACGCTTTATGAATTGCCCTATATGTAAAATTGATTTGGTTTTAATTTACAACACTTATGTTCAAAGCATAAATTGGTCATCCTACGACGATCGTTCCTAAAACACCTTTTGGGATGATTCATACAAGATCCCTCACGTACAATTATTATGTGTAGTCTTTCGACTTGCACAACCTGCCAACTCCTTAGCCTATGATATGATGGGGTTTCACATAAACCCTTATCTTGTATGATTTTGTAAACAATTCTTTAGATGAAATTTATTTTAACCTTGTGTACTACTCTTAAGTAGACGATCTTATAGAAAGAAGATAACTCAACTTCACTCGTTGATAATTTTACTTTATCCAACGAAGTACGATCACTCCTTATTGATAAATCATTATGTATCATAGGAATGAGTAACTTTTGAGATTAAATCTTTATTCAATTTTTAGGTACGTTCGGAACTCTTTCCAATATACTCACATATTCGATCAAATCAAATCATTTCTTCTACATGTATACTTACGTTTTATATTCTCTGAACTTATCATAGACATACTACATGCATATCATATACACTTTTTCATGTTTATGATCACTCATCGATGAAGAGAACGAGGTATTTAGAACCATTTTGGTATTGATAGACTTTCGATTGCACACATTTAAATGAATCAAGCGAAAGAGTTCTTTAACTCTTATGTTGTTCCCACTAAATGTGTGCTTTGTTATTAATCATTTGAGATATAATTCACTAGTTCCATATAATTTACAATCATAAAATCAAACAATCATTTCTCAAAACTGTAGCTTAGTCTATCATTCCAAAATAATTGTAAATAATTTCAGATACTTCTGTATATTATAATGCATCACTTTGTTATGTAAACAAAATACCACTATTATTGTTTTATTTCAAAATGAATAGTTACAAGAGGGAATTAGGCACAAGGACAAACTTTGAAAAAAATTTAGACTGAAGGACACAAAGTTTCATTTTTAGGCTGAAGAACAAACTTTGGAAGAAAATTAGACTGAAGGAAAATGCTAAATATACTTAGCATTTTGTACAGTGCAAACATTGTACAAAATGCTAATTATAACTAGCATTATATCCAGTTTTACATTGTACAAAATGCTAGTTGTATTAGCATTGTCCTTCAGCCTAATTATCTTTCAAAGTTTGTCCTTCAGCCTAAAAATAAAACTTGTTGTCCTTCAGGTAAAAAATTTATGAAAATTTGTCCTTGTGCCTATTTTCCACTAGTTACAATATACATATTGAAACAACACTATGTCCATTTTTCAATCAGTACTAAAAAACGGTTACTATTTCATAAATAATGTTTTACAAAAACAAATTTCATAACTTGATGCGACCAATACACGTTCCCACTATTTCCACCATTACTTTAATAGCATACGAAATACAATGCTCCATTTATCCACTTAATGTATGCTATTTATTCTATCTATTGTAACTAGTTACAGTCGAGAGTTTTCAGATCAAATACCTAAAACTCAAAGGAATAAATCTATTATGGAAAAATATTTCTATATGAAAATACATTTTGAAATAGAAATCAAATTTCTCATTCCAATGTTAAGTATCAATTATTACCATTCTCGTTTTCAATTTTTCCTTTTGAAGCAGAAGTGACTATTCACTCTCTTCATCTCAACCGTGCCTTAAGTTACATCTACCCTTGTACATTCGTTTTACTTTCTAAATGGTCAAACCATTCAAAAAGAAACCTCGCTACAAGACCATAATGAAATCTTTACAAAAGTGCATTTGGTCATCCTTAACATTAAGGATATCAAATATGTTGTACTTTTTGTAAACTGATCAAACTGATCTTTTATTGGTCGAATTCTTAGATCTATCTCATAGCCCTAGTTGGTCTAGTGTTACATTTAACCAATAAGATTTTTTTTAAATAATCTATTTGAATACTCGATCTCACATTATGCTTTACTTGCTAATCTCGAATGTGTAGGTTGCAGATGTAAGGATTTTAAGGCTAATTAAACACTTGAGGAGGGTGAATAGTGTTTTCTAACTTATATAAATCATTTTTAAAATTCTTTCAAGATTATTATTAAACAATGCAGAATGAATAATCACAGATGCAAACACAGATAAGTATAAATGCAGTAAAGTAACAAGTAGAGAATTAGAGAGGTTACACCAGATATTTTTATATTGGTTCGGAGTTACCCTACGTCCAGTCCCGTACAATTGCTTGTATAGGTTTCTTTTCAAAATGCCAATCTTTCAACAGGCAGATGACAAACCCAATACAATCTCGATTTCTTGGCTACGAGCCACACCCTCTTGAATTTCCAGGCTAAGGGTACACCCACTCGATTTGGACATGCTACAAGCACACCCACTCGGATTTCCAAGCTACCAAGCATACCCAATTGATTTGAATGGGCTATAATCACACCCAAACAATTACAACTAGAGTTTGATGGTTTTTTCAAAGACAATTTCTTGATCTTTCGTTACAATGGATCCTACAGCCTCTTGAGTAGCACTTTGATCTTGAATTGAGAGAGATGATTGAAATCAGACAATAAATAGTAGAAAATCATTATAATGAAGAATGAATTGATTCTGGTTGAATTTGAAGAGATTTAAATAAATTTTTCACTAAAATTTTTGGCAGAGTAAGAGGAGAGAAGAAATAAGAAATTAGTTGTTGAAAAATTCGTTTGAAACCTCCTATTTATAGAGAATAAACAGACATGTCCATTCACAAAGAGTTACGACGAATAGACACTGCATTTCAAAATTTGAATTTCAAATTAGCGGCATGTATGTCGGCATACTTATATGGGTATATGTCGACATATCCCTTTAAAAATTGAAAACTCTTTTGTTTTTATATATTTTGAAAATCTTATGCTTTGTAAAATATTTTTTTTTTTGAAGAGCAAAGAGCTTTAAGCTCATTTTATTGACTTAATTAGAATTACATGAAAGAATTACAACATCACAAATCACCAATTCAGTTACAACCCCTTACTTGACTACAGACAAAACCAATAAAACAGAACAGAAATTACAAAAAGACAGCTAGCCCAAAACGAACTGAAACATACAAATTAAACATCAATCTTTAATTCAGCATCATGTCTCAAGTAGGCTAACCAGTTACTCTCATTCCAGCATTGAAACTTTACATCAAGTAATGACAGTATTTCAGAAAAACTGGGTATCCAAGCTCATGAAATTAACCCCTCCAAGACTTATGATCAATCTTCAGCTACAGTCTTCCTTCAAATCTCTAAGAATACTACCATGTATAAGATTATAGAGTTGCGAAGAATTTTTACTTGCAATACCAAACACTCTATTATTCCTTTCTGCCCAAACTGCATATATCAACTTCTTCAATATCTTAAGAAGCAGTTTAGTCATTCTGGTTTTCCATCTTGTTGCTTTAAACACATTAAACCACTCAATAGCACTAATAGTTGAAGGCTTATAAAAACCACCATTTGACAAAAGCCTATACCAAATCTGATACACAAAGGTGCATTCAAAAAACAAATGTGTATTTGTTTCTGATTCTGACCTGCAGAAAACACAAATATCCTCTGTAATAATTCCAAGTCTACAAAGCTTATCCTTAGTATTTAAAGCATTAGCCATCACTTTCCACAACATTAAATTTTCCTTAGCACTTCCACCTATATTCCAAATTCTAGAATGCCATGGGAAATATGTACCGGTTCCACAAAGAGATTTATATACATGCTTAATAGAATGAGACTTACCCTTATCAGACCAAATCAAAACATTTCCATTATTCTTTATGGGGTTACAACTAATAATATTCCATAAATTCCTGAGCTGAGTGGAACTGGAATAAGGTAATACAATACTATCTCCTTGTAAAAAGTCATCCACAATTGCCAAATCTGAAATACCAGAATTCCTTCTTATATTATAATCAACAATAGAGCTTAAAATCATACCCTGTCTTGCCCATGGAGAGTGCCAAAAAGATAAACCCTTAGTTAAGGCATAGTTGCATTGTATGAGAGGGATAAAAAGTTCCCTAAGTTTAAGGATACTTCTCCAGCTCCAACTGCAGTTCTGAGGGATTTGCATAGTCCAAAAATTCTTCTTCCCAATCAAATTTTTATTAACCCATTGTGACCATAAATTTCTATCAGACTCAAATATCTTGTTGAAGTAAACAGACATGGCAGCCTTGTTCCAAAGAAAAATATTAGTTATACCTAGACCACCATTCTTCTTAGAATCAAACAGCTTATAATAAGATATTGGAATGAGTTTCCTAGAAAAAGGATCACCATGCCAGAGAAATTTATTAAGAGCACTAGAAATCATATTTATCAACTTCACAGGCAGAATGTAATGTCTAGTCCAATAATTAGTTATGGCCACAGCAATGGATTGAATGATGGTAAGCCTACCAGCTTGTGATAGCTTATCAATAGGCCAAACTCTAAGTCGTTCAATAATCTTCTCAAAAAGAGGCAAGCAGTTCTGCTTAGTAATTCTGGAACTTAAGATAGGTAAACCCAAATAGTAAGAGTTATTAGGTAATTCTTGGAGACCTGAAAAATTAATGATATCATTCTTTTGCAAAGAATTTAACCCAGCAACCTTGATATTCGATTTATGGAGATTTATTTGCAAGCCAGTGATAGAGTGAAAAAAATTAAGAGAAGTAGTAACACATTGAATATTATGATGAGTGGGCTTTGTAAAGATTATAAGATCATCTGCAAAAAGAAGATGTGTGATAATAGGATTTCTGCATTTGGGATGAAGCTGAAAATTATTCTTGACTACAAGATCATTCATGATAGAATTCAAAAGCTCCATGACTATTATGAACAAATAAGCTGAGATTGGATCACCTTGTCTAACACCTTGATTACCCCTAAAATAACCATGCAATTCACCCTCTCTCGAAATAGAAAACATAGGTGAAGATATACATGTGAAGATCCAAGCTAAAAAAGGTTTAGGGAAGTTCATTCTAGACATTATAGCTATAATAGATGGCCAAGCAATGGAATCAAATGCTTTTTTAATGTCTAGCTTAAGCATGCACCTTGGAGAAATATTTGCTCTCTCATATCCATACAATAATTCTTGAGTTAAGAGGATATTATCACTTATTGATCTTCCAGAAATATAAGCAGCTTGATTATTTGTGATGATAGATGGTAAGACTGCTTGTAATCTATTAGCCACAACCTTTGAAATAATTTTGTAAATGATATTACAACAAGAAATAGGCCTAAAATCAGCAACTGAAGATGGATTACCTATTTTGGGAATCAATGTAATAGCAGTAGCAGCAAGACCAACAGGAAGTTTATTATGAAGAAAAAAATACTGAATGGCCTTAACAATATCAGATCCAATTATCTTCCAACTCTGCTGAATAAAATAGGCATTAAACCCATCTGGTCCACCACAACTATCACCATCTAAACTAAAAACAGCAGATTCAATTTCATTCCCAGATATGGCACTTATCAAAGTATTAGACTGAGAGGCGGATATGGTAGGAAGGCTAATGTGATTAAGAGGATTGATATCAGGAATGAAAAAATTGGATGGAGCTAGAATAGATTTAAAATACTGAACAAAAGCCTCATTTATTCCATCAAAGGTATTCACCATGTTTCCAAACATATCCTTAATCTGAAAAATGCATTCATTATTACCTTTAACTTTAAGAAAATTATGATAGTACTTAGTATTCCTATCAGCCTCTCTTTCCATTCTCAAATGTATTTTCTGTCTGATTGAAGAAACTTCTCTTTGTAAAACATGATCCAGAGCATTCCTTAATTGCAGTTCAATATGAATTAAAGAAGCATCAAAAGGTCTATTATTCAGCAAAACTTGGATTTTATAGAGCTCATTCCTAATGTGCGTAGAATGTTTGGAATCCTTACCAAAGTTAAAAGCAGACCACTTCTTCAGATGAAATTTTAGAGCCTTCATTTTGAGGATGATATTTGTAAGAGGATCCTTGCCATATTGCATATTCCACACCTGCTTTAAAATATCATGATAATCAGATTGTTTAGTCCAAAAATTAAAAAATTTAAAAGAATTCCTCCCACCACGATGATTGTTTTCCCCACAATGAAATAATAATGGGCAATGATCAGATAAAGAAGGTTGTAAGATATGATAAAAAGATTTTGGCCAAAGATGAAGAAAAGGAATGTTTAAGAAAATATGATCAAGCTTACATAACGTAGAATTTCCACTCCTATTACTGTTAGACCAAGTAAAGTCAGAACCAATATATTTAGCAGGGATAAGATTTGAATGAATTAGGGCACTGTTTAATGGAGAGATATCCTTAAGAGATAGAGGACAGCCACCACATTTCTGATTACTAGCAAACATACAATTGAAATCACCTCCAATTAGCCAAGGAGTGGAACCAGAATTTAAAGATGGAAGAAAGTCCAGAAATATCTGTCTCAAAGATACAGAGTTATGGGCATAAACAGAGGTAAGATGAAAAGAAACATTGGATGGCAAATGAATACAAAGATAATGGATATATTGATCAGAAGCATTAATCCTGGAAAGTTTAAAAAAATTTGGATTCCATAATGTAAGCAATCTACCATAATTAGCTTCAAGAAAATTGTGATCATAAAGCCAGGAAGGAGCAATCAACCGCATAGCATTGATGGTAGATTGAATATCAAGTTTGGATTCAGATACACACATTAAATGAATATTCTTGTCCTGAATAAGATTTCTGATCTCAACTTGCTTAGATGATAAATTAGCTCCTCTTATATTCCAAAAAGCAATATTATTCATTTAAGAGGTAATGGAGGAATCAATGGTGAAGGATTTTTCCTAGTATGTCTATGATGGGAGTTATTTTTTGATGAGGATAAAGGTACAACCTCATGAGGTTTAAAGTTATTACCATTGTTGAGATCATCAGATTTGACATCAATATTATTACTAGGATTTGAAAATACAACAGAACACTGATTAGAAGCAGAAGATACAGAAGGTGGAGGTAACAAGATATGATTAGGTGGAGACAAATGCAAATAAGGTGATGAAGGATTAGGAATTGGAGATTTTGAACTAAATTGAGAAGAACATGAAGCAGATGTAGACTTAGATATACAGGGTGTACCAACTTTATTAGCAGATACAGATGCAACAGAACAAGTGGCTGAAAAAGAATTGGATGAAAGTAGTGCTTCAGCAACTAAGAAAGTGGCAGAATGATCAGAATCATTAACATCAGAAACAACTTTTGGACCAGATTCAGATGAATGCAATGAAGGATTGAAAGCTGGTAAAGATGTACTAGCATCATTGACATTATCCTTATGTGTATCAAGAGATGAATCATTTAAAACTTCAAAGGAGTTAGGATTGACTGTGATACATGGACTGCTGACTTGATGAACTACTGCTTCCTTTCCCCTCCCAACTTTCAAATTTCTATCTGAATCAACATTTGACTTAATATTATCCTTAACCACCGATTGCTTCTGTTTCCATACCCCTTTATTCCTTTTATTAACCATTCTCCAAGTATGATCAACTATGTTAACATCTTTATCACCACCTTGATTAATATTCACATTCTCTCCCACCACCTGACTTTTACTTCCAACAATATCACCCCCAACACATTGCTTATTAACAAATTCACATGATACAGTGTCATGTCCAAAAATCTTACAATGAGTACAAATTCTAGGCTTCCAGTCATAAGACAATTGAACATCAGGACAGTTACTACCTAATTGTGGAATATGAATTGAATCTGGTAATTCACAATCAGGTGAGATCTCAACCAGTGCTTTTGCATACTTAAATCTTTGCAATTTCTCAGTGCTACTATCAAAACAAATCAATCTGCCAACATGACAGGCAAGCCAATTAACACCAACTAAGGTCCAAAGAATAATGGGTATCTTATGAAAATGGATCCAAATAGGTACTTTTTTAATCTGAGCTTGAGATAAACCAATAGATGGATCCCATTTTGTAATTATGAACATTCTACCCCTAATGAATATAGGATCTGAATCAAGAACATGATCCTTATCTTCTTGATTAGTAAACTTGAAAAAGAAATTAAAACCATCCGATTTAAACTCAACTTCACCTTTAAGCTTCCAGTGCCTTTTTAAGAAGTTAACCACAGTCAAAAAAGATAACGTACCATCCAAAAAGAACCCAACTAAGTGATCATTCCAGTACTTAATTCCTTCTTCTCTTACTAAACCTGGCAACTCAGAGGAAGGCTTATCGCGAGAGATATCAAAATGAACCGGTTTATAAGATCCAGCATTCCTAGGAAGAGATTTGAAGAGCGATGACCAATTCGATTTCAAAGAACAAGAATCATTGTTAGAGGACGAAGTCAAAAAAAATCAAGATTAACAGAAGCAGAATTGGGAAGATAAGGAATGGAGGACGAGGAGTTAGAAGAAAAAGCAGAAACAGAATTGGGAAGAGAAGAGATGGAGGAAGAGGAAGAAGATGAAGAAGACGATAAGGTAGAGAGAGGAGGAAACGAAGCAGAATCAAGAGCGAAAGAAGAAGAAGAATCAAGAACGGACGCCATTAAAATTTCAAAATCGAGCTAACAATTACATGGCGGGATCGATCAAAATAATTTAAACATAGTTTATAAACATTTTAAACTTTTATAAAATATTTTTAAGTATATTTTTAAAAATATATTTTGTTTAAAAAAAATAAAGGATAAGAAAATAGCAAATAGAGATCAAAGATTGCTACCAGGGACTTTAACAATATTTTATGACTCTATATACTATACTATAGTCTTGAGATCTTCATATCTTAATCTTTATACTCATCAGTCTTCATGTCCATTCTTTGAGTCTTTATACTGTACAGTCTTCGGTTCAACATCTATATAATATCCTACACTATATACTATATAACTTGAAAAAACATTAATATCCATATTTTATATAAATGTATTTTGTTATCAAGGTTGTTATCTTCAAAATCAATAACCGAGGTATTGACAATCTCCCCCTTTTTGATGACAACCATTAATATCTTATATATATAAAATATGATATAACTCCCCTTAAATATATGCATATGTATATTTTATATTTTTCTCCCTTTTTGTCATTAACAAAAATTGGTGAAAAACTAAAAAATACCACTTAAGCATAATAATATGTAATGATATGCAATTCACTTAAGCATAATAATATGTAATAATGAAGAGTTATAAAGTAAATTTTATTTATCCAAGTCAAACCATGCATTCATATGTATAAACCAATCCATACCAAATCAAACTAAAATGCACAAATCCAACTATTAATCCTTAGTGTAAAAAAATCCAAACTAATCAAATCCAATCTAAATATACACATTAAATCAATCAAACCAAATCCTAGGTATATGTGTGTGTGTGTATATATATATATATATTTACATATTAAATCCAAACGTAATAACTAGACATTTCATGGAACTTAAACCCAACTGTCAAACCCAAAGATTGGGATTGGATCTGCTTTGATGGCATCCCAATCTTCATTATCCTTATTAATAGTGTACTTTGGGTTGTTGGTTGGTTCATCTTTGATTAAGGAAAAAATCATCCATCGAATGGCATTAAAATGCTTTTCATGTTCCTTAGTCATTTGCATTTGATTCAACTTTAAATGCCTTTGATTTCTTAGGATAAAAGATAGACTACCTTTGAAAGATTGAAGAGTTTGTTCAAGATTTTCACATAATGTTTGATGTAGAGTAGACATATTTGTAAAAATATGTTTCAGAATGCAAAAGAGTATAGAGTAAAATGATAAGTGAGTTTTCTGGAAGAAATAGGCTTATATAGAAGTAGAGGGTCGTTTGGAATGAAAGGATGGTAGTTATTTATATTTTGAAATTTAAATTTTTTTACTATCTTCCCGTTATATGTCAACATATAGGTAACATATATGTCGACATACATACTTAAATTTTCAAACTAGTGTATTTGTTATAGTTTTTGTTTTTATCTGTAACGACCTGAAATTTTCAACCCCGAAAATTCGACATTAATACGTTCACTGTAGAAATGCCGAGCAATCTAACACCGGAAATTTCATATTGTTAGGGTAAAGAAGAAAAAGAGGTAGAAGAAGCAGAAAACAATAGCACAGAATCTCACAATCGCAGCGGAACAAAATATAATATCGAATAACAGCATTTACACAAGAAAAGCTGTAACTGTCTATTTACAAACAATATATTAGAGTACAACCATTCACAAATAAACTGGACAGTTATAACAACTTGTCCCTGACTACTATCAATACAATCTCAAATACACAGCAGAATATACTCCATACGTCCCTGCCATCCAGCTCGTCTCCTGAACTCCAAAACGTCCTAACCTGGAAATCTGTAATACTCGGTCTGACCCGAGCATTACAATAAAGTAACACCCGAGTCAGGCTGGAAACCAGCGTGAGTAAACCCATATATCTTGAAATACTAAGTTATAAAGCTTCTTTGAAACCAGGGTAACTCGTCCATCACTACGAGTTCTTATCTTGTTATAGTCAAACACTTATTTCACAAAATAATATCTAAGTACCGTTTCTTAGTTTCAATGGTCCAGTTACTTAATTTATTCCATTCTAGCCCATTTGATTTACAATCAAATCTATAAAGAATTAAAGATTTCTAATTGAAGTGGTTCCGGATATCGTTGATATCCGATCCCGGTCTCTTCGAATCAAATGTCATCTTTTAAGCCAAGATGTTATAAGTTTAAACAATTCAATTTATATTCAGGATATCATATTCACATAGCAATTCTATCATAGATAGATAACTTACATTATCACAATTTATCCAAAGCATCTCATATCATAGAGCATCACAACCACTGTCCGATATATCAAATAATCCAAGGAATTCAATATAATTAATCTTCCATAAGCAAGATAAATTAATCACACAATTTATAATTAATTTAATTTAACACATACTAAATCAATTACTTCTAAATCATGCTTAATTAACATTAATTAATTACAAATCATTTATTATCACTTTAATTAATTAATGAAATTAATTAATCAATCCTTAACCATTCACATTAATTAATTAACCTTTAATTATTCACTATAATTAATTAATGATCCAAAATTAATTACATTAATTAATCAACTTATAATCACTTACATTAATTAACTAACCCCTAATTACTTAATTAATTACACTAAGTAATTAATCCTTAATTACTTCCATTAATCAATTCTTTCTTAATTAATTACATTAAGCAATTATTCTTTAAGTAATTATCCTTTAATTACTTTCATTAATCAATTCTTTCTTAATTATCATTTAATTCTTATTAATAACCTTTGGAATTAATTATCATTAACCAATTAACTTAAACCTTTAAGTTAATTAACCTTTAAAAACATTTAGTCTTCTTAATTAACTCCTTAATTACATTATTAAGTTTATTTAAAATAAACTTTAAAATAAAGGTTATATATATATTTAAAACACTTTAAACTTAGTTAATTTAAAATAATTTATTTTAAAACTTTTTAACTAATCTCAAATTTAAAACAGAACAATTGTTATTTAAAAGAATTAATTTAGAGAAATTTGTTTAAAACTTGAATTAATTTACTTTTAAAAATTATTAATACCTTATAGAAAACCCGAGACCATCCCGTACTTTCACCCTACTCAACTCCGAGTCAGATCATCTTCTTCTTCTTTTCCTATTTTTTTTAAAACTTTGTTTTAGTTTTAAATTTAAAAACCTGTTATACAATTTAAACACTCGCGTATCATCCCGAAAGTACACTCGAGCCAAAATCACGTTTCCCCGAGCAATCCTCTCATCCCAAACCACTGACATCAGATTCAACGTGCACATGCACGCTAGCTCACCAGAGCTCCGACCATCCATACTACCCTCGACAATTCAGCCTCGACCGACTCTTCTGATTCCGACCACCCGAAGTTCACCACACACTCAAAATCGAAATCGAGAAAATATCAATCAACCAGGAACTGAACCCATCACACAAAAACTCCTCGCCTCGACGACGCCGACCACCAAAGATCGCGAAACCCCGTCCGAAGCTCCGTCAGTCATCCACGCTTCCATCGCCCCAAATCCGATGCAACCCGATGCTAGAGAGACGACGCAGCAGCCACATTCCGACCTCGTCCTATTTTGGGTTTTAAACCCTAAACCATCATCGCGACGTCGCCTCGGTGATCTGATTCACCTGACATTTTCCCAAGACCACCCAGCTTCCTCCTACCTCCAGTCGAGACCCTGTCCACCCCGAAACCTCCGGCCACCAGAAATTGCTCAAAGTCCACTTTCTGGTCAACACCGAATTACACACTCGATTCTAATCTAAAAATTGAGATTCAACTCTTAAAAATCATGATTTAAGATGGGAATTCAGATTATATAAATAAATCAAAGGATTGTGATGATTTAATTTCAACATGTTTTATGTTTTCACGGTTCTTCTTGAATTTAAGATAATATATGAACAATATCATATTTATTACTATTTTTAAATTAAAGATCTTTCCATTTTAAACAATTTTTGTTTGATCAGCAAAGTCTAAAAGAAATTATAAGATTGAGATCCTAATTTTTTAAAAGGTTTGGAAACCTGTTTAACAAGAATAGGGAACATCTCCTGGTCCTGATATGCACACATACATTCATATAAATATACACAGACATGCAAGCCTAATATTTACTCAGGCAAACCATTTCACATCATTATATAATACATTCATCACATGCAACAATTAAGCAAGTAATTAGTTTGTTTACTCACCTTAAAACTTGGAACAGAGAACACCGTTTGAAATCTGGAAAACTTGAAATGCTCTTGAATTTTGAAACTGCTATTTGATTAAGTGGAAATCTGAATGTATATTGAGTTGATCTTTGAATTTTACTTCCTTTAGATCAGGTTGAAAACTTGAAGAAGTTGCTTAGTTTTTGATTCCTGGTTTTAGTTTTTCTTTTCTGGTTTTGGTTTTAGGAAGAAAGAAAAGAGTTGAGAAAATGAAAATGAGTGTAACTGTATACAGCCTTGTCTCTAAACAATTTATATTTCAATTTAAAAGGAAACCATACCACTTGTCTTTGCATGTTATACAAAAGCTACAAATGTCAAAACCCAATATTATATCTTTTCTTAGGTTTTTGTTTTTATATTTTATATTTTTATTTGTTTGAAAAGAATAAGTTTTGCAATTTAAATAATTATAAAAGAAGATTATTAAAACAATATTGCCAAAAATCCCGGGTTATCACATTATCTTATGCCATTATATATTTATAACTTCCAGAGACTAATAAACAATATAAGACAGTAAGAAATATATTTCATTATGTAGAATTGAAGGGTACATGGATTTCAATGATTAACAAAAGAAAATACATAAAAATGACATGAACTTAAACTAAAAGCATACACTACAAAGCTAGATATCATAAGAAAAAAACTAGACAGGCTTAGAAAGATGTAGATGATAATGAGGAGGAGCCACCAAGTTTGCGAATGATCTTTCCAAAGTATCCGTCCACTTTGTTGGAAAGAGAGGTGAACCTTTTACTAAATGATCTCTTAAGCTTCTTTGGGTTTTTAAGAAGCTTTTCTTTATTCCTTAGGATCTCTTTGTTGGAGGGGTGGGATGGTTTGTCAAAACTTTCTAAGGAAGTATCCACTTCCATTTTATCGTCTTCTTCTTGTTGTTGTTGAATTTCTTGTTCTTCTTCCCATGCCGATCTTTGTTCATTTTCAGGAAGTGTCTCATATGGTTTGAAAAATGGTGGAATGTGCATAAGAGAGATATCGGCTTTGTCAAAAACTTTTCAAGGAATAGATTTTTCTCTTCTTAAATCAATACCAAAATATGTGAAAATTCTAGTAAGATACACACTATGGAAGAGTGTGTTCACATGTATAGAAATGTTCTTTTGAACAAATTTATCTAAAATGACTTATGCCCAATTGATGTTGTAAAGACCATAAATAGCAAAAAGGGCTTAAAAAACTTTTCGAGTATGGTTATTGTAACTACCCGTCCTCGAAGTGATATTTTGTTGTAAAATGAGACTCATAAGTCTCGATTTTGGTCGAAGATTCTTGTGTTAAATTCAAATTCTTCACCACTTTCAAAAATATCATGAAAAACTTCACGATTTGTTCATCAGTTTGAAAAGTGGAGAGGTCAATTATACTAGATTTACAACCAAGAATATTACCAAAAGTTCACAATTCAAAACAATTTGAGTACCATTAAACACTACTCCAAACTTGACCTTCTTCTCCTTGATACATTTTCCGTTTAAATTTGCATAAAACATTTTGACCAAATCCGGATAACAAAAAAAATTATTTTGAGAAGATCCAATTAAACCAAGATTTTTATTTTCAAAACAAAGATCATGTAAACCATAAGAGGGAAAATCTTTGAATTTAGCAAATCTTTCGGGAGAAACTTTTTCGGAAGTAGTATACTCCATGTAGGCTTCAATGGCATCTTTCTCATTGAAGAGAAAGCTTTTAGTTTCTTAGAAAGCCTTATTTTGACTAGAGGAAGCCTTTTTTGAGTTTTTGAGGAGATAAGATAATGAAGAGGTATTTGAAATTGGAAATAAAGTTTGTGAATGAACGGATAAAGATAGACTAAACTAATAGAGAGTGAAGAGCCATGTTCTCTGGTGCAAAACGGTGTCTTTTCAAAATATAGGAGTAAGTGCAAAAAGAGAGGGAAGTTTGAAAATTGAATTTTGAGTTCAAATTTCAACTTTCGATTTTCTGGCATGTATGTCGATATATGACATGGGGGATGTCAATATATGGCCCGAATTTTTCAGAAATAAAACTAAGCTAATATATTCCTATATATATATTTATTTATATACTAATATTCATCCAATATTATTATTAATTTATATGTTATTCCTAAACCCCAAAATCAACCGAAAACAAAAATAAAATTACTAAATAAAAGTACCATTTTGCAGCTTTTAGTTGATCAGTTCTGACTAGTCTGTTATAGCCGTGAAACACATATTTGCATTCTCATTATCTTGTTCAATGTCACTTGAGGAAGTGTCTGAATCATCCAAAGTTGTTGTATAAGCCCTTTTTCTTTTCTCTAGATGAAACATTTGCTGGTGAGATATTAGATTTATTCAGATGCGGGCAATCTCTTTGAAAATAACCGGTTCATCACAGTTGAAGCATCTAATTGCAGTTCTAGTTCCAGACATCTTATTTTCAGGTCTTTTTAAGTTTTTCATCTTAGTATACTTGAGGAATTTTCGGGTCATGAAAGCAATTTCTTCGTCATTGTCATCGTCTGAATCCCGATCGTCAGTTATTGCATCAAAAACTATGGATTTCTTTTCTGTTGCCTTTCTTTCTCTTCTGCCATGCAATTATGCTTTATAGGACATTAAATTGCCTATTATTCTTCAATATTCAGAGTACTAATATCATTAGCCTCTTCAATTGCTAGTATCTTTTGATCCCACTCTAAAGAGAGTGAATTGAGGATTTTTCTAACTTGGTCCTCTTCAGAAAAGTTTTTACTAATGCAACCAATGAATGCACTATATCTTAAAATCTACAGTACATGTCAGAAATAAACTCATTCGGAATCATTTTAAATGATTTAAACTGATTAGTTAGCATGAAAATTTTAGTCCATTTCACTTTACTAGTACCCTCATGTGTAACTTGTAGTGTTCTTCAAATTTCATATGTAGACTTACAAACAAAGACTCTATTAAATTCATTTTTATCTAGTGAACAAAATAAAATATTCATGGATTTAGAATTATTTTGTGCAAGTACCTTTGTAAAGATCGCCTTTTCGACCCCCAAACGTTGACACTAATAAATCCATGATATTAATATGCCGAGCACCCAAGTGTCGGAAAGATAGAACGTTAGGGTAAAAGAAAAGGAAGAAAAGAAAACGAACAAGAATGAGGAGAACAAAAACATCAGAATGACACAATGGAATGATAACATATAAAATCAAAATGATCTTTTACAAAGAAATCTATATGTATATAATAATCAAAGCATGCTAACCTATCATTAGCCTGGACAGTTATAACTGCCTGTCCTCACAATTGCTGATAAAAATAAACAAAGCAATGCAACGAAGATAAAAATAAACAAAGCAGTGCAGCGAAACTATGGTAGGTAATCATCCAGCTCCTCTTCAAAAGCTCCAATGAACATCAACAAAATCTGGAAATATACATGGGGCTGACCCGAGCATTATAAGAAAATAACACCCAGATCAGTCTGGGTAAACCAGCATGAGAAACTCAAATCATATGGATTCTTATGTTTATAAAATCCTTTAAAACAAAGGTATCTCATAAGACCATGCCGCACCTAGTGATATTACAATAATGTCTAGGGTTGAAAAGTAAATATATAACATAGCTAGAATGGTTACATTAGTCACATTCAACAACATATTTAGGTACACAAACAAAACTGCAAAGGCACGTTCGTATATGAATTTTTCATTAGAGGGTCCTCAGTACTTCGAGGAAAGTCTCCTGGCAAGGGTCAAAAGTACCTTTCGAGCACCGTATATCCCTAGATAAAATATACCAAATAAGGAAGACATAGCTGGTTTATATAGAATATGTGTCCTAAATACCATCAACTCCCGCTAGCAACAATCAATAAGAATACTCTACATAATGGAGTTGATAAGTACCCTTTGAGGTTAGCTAAACCCCGTTGTCTATGTGCTTACTTTGTTTTTAGCCATTTCCATTGTCGAGGTCACATTCGGCATCTCTCACACGAGTCTTCAGTACTCGAACAATTCATGAATCCCCAATTGGATTTCGACATCTCAAAAAGATCCACTCCCAAGAGATTGAGTACGTATCTTTTTTTTTGAAGTGGTTTTCGAGAAGTAAAACACTTACCGATCCCGGTCTCTCCAAGACTAAATCGATGAATTTGGTCATACAACAATAATGTGAATAATGACATAAGGGAACTAAGTCGCATATACTTTCCATTAGCAAGTAAGCATACAAGCACTATCAATTCAACCAAAGCATGATCAAGTCTCCTAAATGACTTTTAATCCTTTTTAAATTAATTTATCCTTTATGCAATGACCTGTAATTTTCGATAATTAAATTTATTAATTAAATAATTTTGGAATTTAATGTTGTGAAAAAATAAAAATTTAAGATTTAATAATTAGAAAAATAACTAGAATGTATTTTAGTAATGTTAATTTAAGGTAATTGATAACTACGTTAATGTAATTTCAAGTAATTGAATTGATTGTAACGTTATAATTGGCTATAGATTGTATATAAGTAATGAATTCAATGTTGTGTTAAAAAGAGAAATTATATGTAATTAATTGAAATCTGGTTAATATAGAATAAAAATCAGTAAGTGAATTTATTTGTTTATTGTTTGTAAACAATAAACATAGAAATGTGTTTGAATTATTAATGTGTAGTGATTGTTTAATTACCTATTGACTATTTAATCCGCTGAAATAAATTGTAAATCAATTGCAATTAATCTACCTAAATATTGTAGTTAATGTAAATTAAAATGATAATTTTAGAATATTGATGTAATAAATGGTAAACCAACTTTAACTATGTCCATAAAGTAATGATTGATTGAATAAAAAGATTGAAATCAAATTAAATCAATTTATTGGGTTTTAAATTATAATTAATGAATTTATTGCAATTGAAATTGGAACGCTGTAATTAGCGCAATATTAATAATTGAATTTACATGGAATTTTTTTTAAAGGATTATAAGTTTATATGTAGTCAAAAACGATAAAAATTGTTGACCTTTAAATATAGAATATAAATTTAAAAGGTGATTTAATTAACTCAATAATAATTTATTCAATAAACGTGAAAATAGCCATTTTGGCCACTCTCTCGGATTTCGAAAAAACCAGTTTCATCGGATCCGTAACGGTGAATTATTGTAGGACTTCAAGTTTCGTAGCGATCGGACTTGTCGTTCGATTGTACGGACATGAAACGTGAAGAAATCAATTTGAAATAAGCTGATTTTAAAAGCTAACTTCTTCATACAATGGAATTAGGACTTGAAATCTGTTGCATTGGATTTAAAAATATCAAAAACATCTATTTTGATATATGGGATGACCTGCTTTTGTTTCGAAAACAGAACGAGCTTTTCGGGTCGTTATTGTCGTTTCGAACCAATTCGATATGATGTTTATTCTTATCGGGCCTTATCCATATAAATAGGTTTTCTAAACCCTAGCAGCCTTTTTATTTCTTATCTCTGTACATATCTTTCTATTCCATCTGTCTGCTGCTTCTTTCTTCTAATGGCTGCAGATCCAAATCCTAAATTCAATTTCCAAATCAATTTCAAAATCAAACTCCTCAAAACCCTAACATATTATATATCGTTCGAAAGCCCTTGACGAGTGCAATCCACTGTAGCGATTCATTTTTCGATTTGGTTCTCAATTTGACCAGAAATCGAGGATGAACCTCGGCCGTCCATGTTTAGGGTTTACGATCCAACGGTGGATCGTCGACCGTTTGACGATCGGAAGGTGGCGTTGGGAAGGTGTTGTTGAGTAGGTTACATCCCTATGGCTTGTTCATGCCAATAGGCTTCATGTTCACCAGAATCTCCATATTTAGGCATGGCGATGGTGGCAAAATCGAGGAGATCATGGGAGGTCGCGAGCTGCCTGGGTGGTCGGCCTGGATCGTTGAGCAAGATGCGGTGGTTCAATCGAGGTGGAAGGGTCTCAGGCGGCGTCAGTTCATTGTGGAAGATGGCAGCTTCAAATTGTTCGAATGATAGTCTGGTACTAGGGTTTCACGCATACAGATAGGCTGACATGGCCGATTGAGGGAGGGTAATTATTTATTTTATTTTAATTTAAATTGTCGAATGTTCTAATATGTATATCTTTTGCGTACGAGGTCGGATTTAAGCGTAGTTTGTTCCGCTGCGATCGTATCGAAATTCCGGACGTTTTGAAACTAGTTTGGACGAATTCCGAGACTGTTAAATTTTTGGCCTTTATTTGGATTTTAAATCGTCGATAAATCAAAGGTGAGTGTTTTAACCCACTCATAACTACTAAATTATCTTATGTTAGTTAAATTGAATTTATGATGTGATTAGAAATTGACTGGTTGATGTTTGGTATATTTAAATTGTCATTCCAGTTAAATATGACTTTTATTGAATTGAATCGCTATTTAATTTAATATTGAATATTAATTGTCAATCAAACACTTGTTATTGATAATCAGTTAATTTCTGTTATTGATTGGTTGATTTTAATGATGATTGTGAAGGATGTTAATTGTTGATATTGGATGACTGGATGTTATGTTATTATATATATATATATATATTGTTATAACACTGCATGTAAGGCTGTCAATGGATAACCGAAAAATCCGAATTCCGTCCGCATCCGTATCCGAAAATACGAATATTATCTGATATACGAAAAGCGGATGCGCATATCCGATATCCGAAAAGAATTTTGGATGCAAATTTGAGTATATTCGTATCCGAAAAATATCCGTCCGATCCGAAACTAGGTATGTTTCTAATAATTATTATTTTAAGTAGACAACTAAATTAAATTTAAAAAGCTATGATGGATGGAAGAAGGAACAAATATTATCTATTATTTTAGTTTGTTTTTGTTATTAAAATTGTTGTAATAGCGTATGAACTTGTTTGACATTATGTATGTTGCTATTTTGTCTTTTGAATTGTTGTAATATCGTATGAACTTGTTTGACATTATGTGTGTTGCTATTTTGTCATTTGAAAAACTGATTAGTATTGTAGTTTGTGTGTATTGTCATTTGAGAAAGTGATTGTTTTAGCTGTGATGTTTTAGCTCAAAAATATTAGTATAATAAAAATCTTATTCAATTTCGAATGTTGATATTTCGGATATCCGAAAATATCCGCTTTTTATTTTCGGATGCAGATATTTTCGGATATCCGAAAAATATCCGCGGATGCGGATACGGATGTTATTTCTTCGATATCCGTGGATATCGGATGCGGATTCGGATGCGAATTTAAATTTTCGGATGCGGATGCAGATATAGCCATATCCGCATCCGTTGACAGTCCTAACTGCAATTTCCCTTAGTTTATTGTTAGAAAATCCCTATAGGTTGAAATGATACATACCCGAACGATCTATAGATTAGGGAAAAATCGTTATGGGTTGAAATGATAAACCCGAGCGATTTTATGGATTTGAATTTATTTTGGGATTGCGGGTCGAAATGATATATACCCGTCAAATTTAAATTATTTGCGGATTGAAATGATAAATATCCGCATCACTTGACCATAGGGTAGAAAATTTTATACGGACACTGGATTGGTTAAATTAAATGATTTTAAATCCTTAAAATTTGAATTCAGTTAAATGATATTTTGAAATAAAATTTGATTTGTATAAACTGAATTATTTTCGAAAATCTAAGCTTTAAATGTTGAAATTGGAGTTGGTCAAGTGATTTAAAAGTTTAAAATCATTTATGAATCGGTTTGAATTGAATATGATATTTTTATATCAATTATGAATCGGTTTTGGAAATGTAAAAGAACCATCCGGTGTGAAATAAGCATTTGGTTGTTAAAGAGACCGGGATCGGATATTGTCATACTCTCTGCCAATACCGAAAACTACTTTAACAACTGTGTACGTGGTGGAGATTCCAAAATGAAGTAGGATGGTTTGGCGAACGATTCTGTATGAGGTATTTACGTAGTCCTGACTTCCATGAGTCAGCTTGATGTGGCTAAAACAGGAGCCATGCCGGGCTAAGTGAAATCGCACCTCCGATCGGACACATTTCTTCGATACCGTATTATGACTTTGTGATTGATTTGGTGGCCAACCCTTGATTTGATTATGGGAGTGTGTTCCGAGGTGGGAGGTAGTAGCTTCTATGCGTTACCACTTGTCCGGATCCGCAAAACAGTAGTATCCTACCCTGGGCATTGCCTCGCGTGCCTTGTCACATGCCTTATCGCGCCTTCTATGAGTTTGGTTTGTGTCGTACCTATGGAGTGCTCCCTGATAGCCCACTGGTTTACGGTGGAGTTACGGTACTGTAGAGACTTCGACATTATATAAAATGTGTTAAGGGGGATATAGGTAACGCCTTAATGCTATTTTAATACATTACTTTACCGTAGATACTATTATAATAACGCGTTGTACTATGTATGTAGATAGTTTAACGGATCCTTAGGAGATGGAATCCCGAACGTCTCTTAAGTTATTGCACTCACGTTTAACACTGGATAAGAGATGTCAAATCCCGTAAACATCTCTGATACCGTTACAATCATATTTATTTACTGTTGATTTAACTTACATAAGACCTTTTAGTTCTGACTCGAGTGTTTTGTCTTTTCAATTCGCTCAGGTCAGTCTGAGCTTTTCAGTGTATCGAAGACTGCTTTTCTGGAGGACGAAGATGAAGATTTAGTACTATTATTATTTATTATTGTTTGCACAAAAAATGGACAAACACCTCGAAGTTGTATGATTTAGTAGATCTTATGTGATTCTTAGTGATTCGAGCGATTTATGCCAATACGTAAAAAATAGGGGCTAAACTGTAAAAAGACACGCAGATTTATAGTGGTTCAGCCAGAATGTGCCTACGTCCACTTTATATGTTATTTCTCTTCAGTTATTCTGATTACAAGTACAAAGCTTTGATATAAGTAAAAGAAAGTTGTTTGAAAGTTCCTTCCGTGCTTGAGCTCTCAAACTTGTCCTCCATTGCTGTACCCCTGCCCCTCTATTTATAGAGTGAGGCTGGGGGTAGGGGTCTTGGAGGTATATAGCAGCTGGTGGGCCTGGGCTGCTACAATCTGGCCTGATAGGACTTTGGTTCGGTGGTTGGAGGCGAGGCTTGGTCCGGCAATGAGTTCGTTCGGTGGTTGGAGGCGAGGCTTGGTCCGGTTGGAGTTGGTTCGGTGGTTGGAGGCGAGGTTTGGACCGGCAATGAGTTGGTTCGGCAGGAGATTTGGACCGGCAATGGGTTGGTCCGGTTGGAGTTAGGAAGGCTTTGATTCGGTGGGAGTTAGGAAGGCTTTGATTCGGTGGGAGACTTTTGGGTGGTCCGGCATGTCTGGTTCGGGGAGACCGGATGAAACATCTCCAACACTTGCCCCCCAAAGTGGGGCACGTGCTTATAGGTGCCGCGCTTTGTTCCAGCTTAGCCATTATATTCGGCCTGAGGACCGATCCATCTGGTCCGGCTATCAAACCTTGCTTTTTAAATAGGAGTCTCTAACCTTCACATTTCCTTACCAGCTGCGATAACCGAATCAATCATTCGAACTGCCGAATCAGGTGAGCTTGTTTTCTGCCGAACGAACTTCTTGGGCTAGGCTACCGAATGAACTCGGAAATTTTGGACCCCTGACTAACCGAATGAATTCTCACATTGAGATGCCGAATGAGCTATTGATTGGATTGACCGAATGAACTCTCACACTGGGATGCCGAATGAGTTTTACACTTGAGTAACCGGATGAACTCAGGGATCTTGAATTCCGAATGAAAAATGATACTGAATATGTTTTTACTGAATGACGTCATATACTTGTTTACATCTTCTGTTCTAACAATGTGTTTTTCCGGTATTGTAGATAATGTCTCGCAAAGCGGAAACTCGATCAGACAAGAAGAAATCCGGGGGCGAAGGAGATTCCTCTGCCGTGCCCCCAGCTCAGCCGAATCCAGAACGTCACGGACCAACCCCGAAATCACTAGTGGACGGGTACGGCCCTCAAGAACTTCTGAACTCCCCGCCCGATTGTTTTCCTAGTTCCCTCAAGGAGGAGCAGCTTGATGTCATCTCCCGATCCTTTGGAATCGATAGGGCGCGCTTGCTATTGCCTGGGAGAGATGTTATGCCGTATAATCCTCCTGAAGGGTACTTCGCCTACAGCAGATACCACTGTATGTGTGGTGCCATCCCTCCTCTGAACGCTTGGATAGCTAGCTTCCTCACATACCTTAAGGTGGCCCCGTTCCAGCTTCAACCCAACTCCTATGCTATACTGGTGAGCCTCTTCGTCATTTTCCGGAGGAAGTATGGTCGTGCTCCTTCCAACCGAGAGATCCGGTATCTATATAACCTGAGGGGCTATAAGAAGGGGTCCCCATACATTAGCTTGGAGTCAGGTGTGACCTTCAAGCCGGTCTTGGATCTGTATTCCAAATTCAGCATGTTCAAGAGGGAATGGTTCTTTGTTAGGGACGACTCTGTTTCAATTCGGCGCTTTACTTCGGGATGTAAGTCGAATGCTTTTACTTATAATTTCCATTATGATTGCGATGCTTTTTCTCATACTTCCTCATTTTTGCTAGCGACAGGTGGCTTTGCGGTTGTGGAGACTGACCGCCTGGTTCAGACGGCGGCTGAGATAAAAGCTATTCTTGGGAAATATAGATCATCTGCCTTCTTGATCAGAAATGCGATTCTTCTGGAGTATAACTTAATCCTTCCACAGCAGTCAGTAGTTAAGCTGAGGGAAACGGCGGAGGAGAGGGCGGCTGCTCAGACCAAGGAAGGTGTTATGGTAGAGAGTAGCAAGAGGAAACCTTTCGCAAAACCTCCAGCTGTCGAAGGTAAGAAACTCAAGAAGTCGGATGGTCCCTCCCCCAGCAATTGTCCACTTACCCGGGAGGAGGAAGACATAGAGGAGGAAAGAGGCGAGGGTGGAGATGGTCGGGAAGGTGATAAAGGTGACGATGGTATCGGGGCCTTGCTTCCTGGGCAAGCGGGCGAGATTCAGGAGTGGACGGACGATGCGTTCCACCAGGCTTTCGAGGGGCTGGACGAAGATCCGGCTTTGGTAGAGAAAACCGGGAAAGCGGACAAGGCCGGGACCGGTGCAAGCGAGTCTTCCCAGACCATTCCAGCCAGGGTGGCTCCGACGACTCAAGGTGAACTCTTGACTCCTGCATGCTTCACTAATGATAGGGACTTAGGAATATTTTATGACCCGCTCCCGTCCTGGAATGAAATCCAGGACCTATTGCAGTATCCTACTCCTCCCCAGGGTTTGTACAACCACAGATGTGTTTCTCTCCTTTTAATTTGCCGTGTTTTCTCGAAGTATAGAACAATATATGCTTGTGACACTTTTTCTTCATATCAGGAGCAGGTAAAACGGTCAAAGCCTCAGATTTTCGGCACAGGCTTGAACAGTACAAGCTTTCCAAAACTTCTGTCAAGCCGAAGCCTTCGACCCACCGCTCCGGGGATGTAGTCGGCTACCGTCCTCTTCTCAGGGTTATCGAAGAGGGTATTCAGCAGAGAAAGAGGAGTCGTCCTTTATCCGAACCTTCGCCTGGTCCTCAGTTCCCGGCTCAGCCTCTTCATGATATCACGGAGGAGGATAGCGAGTTTGCACCTTCTCCGCACCCGTCCGGAAACCCTTCTGTTACTCATATCGACCGTCCTGACTTGGCTCGTAATCCATTTGCGGGTCATCCTGATCTGGATCCAAGCTCTCATGATATTACCTTTGACGAAGTCACCGGTGAACACCTTCTCCCCCGCAACCCCATGGTACGAGTACTTGATGAAGCTAAGTCCTTAGATCTCGATTTACTCACTACTCGTATAATCACTATGGGAGACGAGGCCAAGGCTAATATTGATCGGGTGGCGGAGGAGACTAAGAAGCTGATGGGGCATCATGCCCGGCTGGTTAAGGCCGGAGAGGAGATTGGGAGCGCCAATATCCGACTTCGATTGGTGGTTTCGGATCAGGCCAAACAGCTTGTGGATCAGGCTATTCAGATTTCTCAGCATGAGGCTGCTACTGGACGATTAAGGAAAACCATGGAAGAGGCCAGTCGGGCCGAATTGCGGAAAATGGAAGCTACTTGCAAAGAACGGATTGACATGGCTATTGCCACGGTGGACGAGGTTCGGAAAGCGGATCTTGAGTAGGTGGATGAATTGTCCGAGAAACTTGAGGCTGCAGAGCTTGCTCAAGCCAAGTTGAGGGAGGAGATGGAGGCAATGCGGGGATCCCTTCTAGCCGACTGCTCGAGATACCGATCGGAGAGAGATGCTGCCGTTGGGAGGTTGTTGGCTTCCGAGGCCCGGATGAGGGAGTTTGAGGAGAATGAGGGGATGATGGACGAAATGCTTCAGGACATGTACTTCCGAACCTGGAAGCAGGGCAACCTATCCTGGATGGATGATTATCCCAGGATCATGGCTAAGATCTATCTTCGGGCTCTGGAGGAGGCCAAGGCCGATGCGGATAAAGATGGTGGCGTGGCCTTCAGCATGGATGCGGTCACTGCCCAGTTTGCCAAGGAGGAGAAGGTGGCGGTGAAGGAAGGTATGCGGTTGCTTGCCGCTGAGGAGGTAGGCGTGTAGGTAGAGGATGACGATCAGGATAGTCAGGAAGCAGACGCTGGTAAGTCTCCCTTTTTAGTTTCTCCATCAACTTGGTTGCTTATTGCTAATGAGTCCCTTTTTTTTTTGACTGGACAGGGGGTCAACAGGGCAAGGATAAAGCTCCACTGCAGCCGGCTCCTTGATTATACCTGGAAAAACTCCTTTTGTGGATTCGACAGTGTTGTATATGTTAGTCGAAAAATAGTACCGTAGCCTTTAGGTTGTGATATTTTGCCACTTGTAATAAATAGTCTTATTTTTAACGTGTAATCCTTTAACTTAAGCTGATTTTGTCGTCTTTTGAATGTTTGCTGTTATTTTGGCATATCGTATGAGAAATATAGCTATGTATATTCTTGTAATTAAATTGTCTTTGATGTTAGATTCTGGTTCTAAATCATAATTTCATGACTTGCAATATTAGCGTGTGGTGTGAACAAATTATAGTCATGTATTTGTACATAAAAGAAGAAAATACCGCCTTTCATGTTTTAATCGTAGATGGCAGTCTTGAATATCTTGTATAACCGAGCGTGAAATGTAGTCGAATGTCCTGCCACTGTGAGTCCCTACACCCATTGGCGAGTATCTCCTACTCTGTATCATGTACTTTAGGGATTGTTATAGGGGATAGGGAAAAAGCTTTTTAAGTAAAATTGAAATACGTGAAAAGGTAAAACTTCCAATCACGGAAGGCCTTCGATGTGCTTAAGTTCGTGGCAAACGGGTTTTGTAGTCACTTTCCCTAGCTGTGGGTCTTGGAGACATTCGTCACCCATCTTACGCCTCCGCGGGGAGTTAATTCTTTTTTACCACAGCCGCACTTAAGACACATCGGAGCCGAGATCGCGCACAGTAACTACCCGGGCCATTATGGCCCGTAATCGTGGGTATTATTCGATTTACTGTGGCCGGCTAGCGTGGGTGCCGATCGTCAACTGTGAACTGCCCCTGGATGGCCACACCTTATGTTGGGGCTTATAGTCGGTTCACACTTGCCGGCGAGCCTAACGCCGTAATGAGCTGCCTCGGCTATAGTCGGCCTTCTCGGTGGCTTATAATCGGCTCATTACAGTTGGCTTTAAGGGCCGTCGCGAGCAATGAGTTAACCCGCAGCAGAGGGATGCTGGAGCAAAAGTGTCTCATTGGCGAGGGCATAGATTCGCATAGTACCTGTTGGGTCTTATCCAGGTGAAGTTGCATTGTGGAGTGCTTTGAATAGAAATGCTATATACTTAGGATTTTGTTCAACAGAAAAGGATAAAGTTAACAAGCAGCCAAGATACAAAGGAACAAGTTAAAAAAGAGACAAGGTTTTTTAAAGTGGTTCGGCACGAAAATGCCTACGTCCACTGATTCTCTTTGTTAATTCACTTCATATGGGCAATACAAGTTAAGAAAAGTATCGACGGAGGTGTTGGATGTTCCATGCCCTCTGGAACACCTCTCCGTCCACTGTTGACAAAATATAGGCTCCGTTGTGGAGATCTTTATGAATTACATATGGTCCATCCCAGATTGGGTCTAGTGCTCCGGGGCGAGGGAAGATTCGCTTGAGGACAAGATCCCCTTCCTGTAAGGTACGATGCTTGACTTTGGAGTTGTAGTGTGCCGCCACTTTTTGTTTGTGGGCTGCTGCTTTAAGGATTGCATCATTTCTTCTTTCCTCGACTAGATCCAAAGACATGTTGAGGAGCTCTTCATTCTCTTCTGGGTTATAGTGGATCCTACGGTGGGAAGGCACAATGGTTTCAACCGGGAGCATAGCCTCCGATCCGTAAGCTAAAGAGAAAGGAGTGTGCCCCGTTGATGTTCTGAAAGACGTGCGGTAAGCCCATAGTGCCGTAGGGAGTTCGTCCACCCAAGCGCCCTTTGACTTTTCGAGCTTCTTTTTGATCAGAGTCTTCAGAATTTTGTTGACTGCTTCGACTTGTCCGTTTGCCTGGGGATACGCTACGGATGAGAAGCTTTTATGAATTCCGTGCTCTCGGCACCAGTTGGCGAATTCCTCGCTGTCAAACTGAAGTCCATTGTCTGATATGATTTTGAGTAGGACTCCATACCTGCACAGAACATTTTTGATCAAGAAGTTAATAACTTTTGCTGAAGATACTTTATTCAGAGGTTCTGCTTCCACCCATTTGGTGAAATAATCAACTGCCACTATAGCATATTTGGCCCCGCCTCGGCCCATCGGTAGCTCGCCGATTAAGTCAATTCCCCATATTGCGAAGGGCCAAGGGCTGGTCATTTGAGTAATCTCAGTTGTTGGTAGCCGTGGAATCTTAGCAAATTTTTGGCATCTGTCACACCTCTTGACGAAATCTAAGGCGTCCTTGAGTAAGGTGGGCCAGAAATATCCGTATCAGAGTATCTTTTTTGCTAATGTTTGCCCTCCGGTGTGATCTCCACAGCTCCCCTGATGGATGTTGGATAAGATTTCCTTGGCTTCCCTTCCGGCGACACACCTTAATAATGGGTTAGAGAAATCGCGCCGATAGAGGATGTCTTCTTGTATTGTATAGCGGGACGCTTTCCTCAAGATTTTCTTGACTTCATTACGCCCGTCGGGTAGTGTGCCACTTTGTAGGTAGTTTCGGATGGGAGTCATCCAAGTTGCTTCCTCGGTTGCAGTTATCAGATTCACTTGTTCAAAACTTGGCGCCATTTGCTTTGAGATGGTCACTGCCCCGAAGATGGTGATGTCTCTCACACTTGCTTGCTTTGCTAATTCGTCGGCCTCTCGGTTCTCCTCCCAAGGGATGTGTTTGACTAAGTAGTGGTCCAATCGGCTGAGAAGTAATTTGGTCTTCTTTAGATATGCTATGAGTCGTTCTTCTCGAGCTTGGAATTCCCCTAGTATTTGATTAACAATAAGCTGAGAATCGCTGTGAAGACACAAAGAATTGGCTCCGATCTCGATGGCAATTTCTAGTCCGGCTATCACTGCTTCATATTCTGCATCGTTGTTGGTGGCAGCGAACTCCAACCTTATAGCATAGTGCAGTTTATTTCCCCTGGGAGTGATTATTACAACACCTGCCCCCGAGCCCTGTTCGTTCGACGCGCCATCCACAAAGAGATTCCATTTGATGTCTCCTGTTATTTCCAATTGCTCCTTATCTTCGTTGGTAGTGAATTCTGCAATGAAGTCAGCCATGGCCTGTCCCTTGATGGCGGTGCGAGGGTGATAGGTGATATCATACTGACTCAGTTCAATGCACCATTTAAGTAGTCGCCCAGAAGTGTCGGGGCGATGGAGTACCTGCCTCAGTGGTTGATCGGTCAGAACTTTGATGGAATGGGACTGGAAGTAGTGACACAGCTTCCGTGATGTGATAAGTAACCAGTATGCTAGCTTTTCAAGTTTAGGATATCTGACTTCTGCCCTAGTAAACCTTTTGCTGACGAAGTAAACTGGCCGCTGCGTGCGGTTATCTTCCCTTACCAAGGCGGCGCTTAGGGCATGGGATGACACAGCGAGGTATAGGTATAATTCTTCTCCTTCGCTTGGAGTTGAGAGCACCGGTGGTTTCTGGAGGTGTTCGATTAAGTGAAGGAAAGCGGTCAGGCATTCGTCAGTCCATTCGAACTTTCCCTTGTCTTTCTTTAGAGCTTCAAAAAGGGGACGCCCTTGTCCGTCGCCTTGGAGATGAATCGGCTTAGAGCGGCCACTTTTCCGTTCAAACTTTGCATTTCCTTCCGAGTGGAAGGTATCTTGATATCCCTTAGCGCTCGGACTTGTTCAGGGTTTGCTTCTATCCCTCTGGCATGAATGATGAATCCTAAGAACTTTCCAGATGACACTCCGAAGGAGCATTTTAGCGGATTCAACTTCATTCCAAATTGTCGAAGTACTTGAAACATCTTGCCTAGGTGGCTCACGTGATCTATGTCTTTCCTTGACTTTACTAGCATGTCATCCACATATACTTCCATAGTTTGTCCTATCAGCCCTGCAAACATCTTGTTGACGAGGCGCTGGTAGGTGGCTCCTGCATTTTTAAGTCCGAAAGGCATTACCTTATAGCAGTACAAGCCCCGGTCGGTGATAAAACTAGTGTGGTCTTGGTCGGGAGCATGCATAGGAATTTGGTTATATCCTGAGTATGCATCCATAAAGGATAGGAGTTCGTGCCCGGCTGTGCTGTCTACAAGTTGGTCGATTCTGGGAAGTGGGAAGCAATCCTTTGGGCAGGCATCATTTAGGTTGGAAAAGTCAATGCAGGTTCGCCACTTCCCATTAGCCTTATTTACCAGCACCGGGTTTGCGATCCATTCCGGGTAGATAGCTTCTCGTATGAAGTCATTGGCGAGTAGATTCTTTACTTCTTCATCGAGGGCTGCTGATCGCTCTGCCCCCATACTCCTCTTTCTCTGCTTTACAGGCGCCTTGGTAGGATCAATGTTTAATACGTGGCATGCTATGTCGGGGGAGATTCCGGTCATGTCAGCGTGTGACCAAGCAAATACATCCAAGTTGTGGCGGAGAAAATCGATGAGTTGTTCCTTCAACTCGGTTTTTAGTTGGGACCCAATTTTCAACAGTCTACTTGAGTCGTGTCTGTCTACAGATATAAATTCCATAGCCTCTGCAGGCTCGGCGGTGGCCTCCTCCTCTTTGTCCCTAGGATCTAATTCATTGAAAGGGTCGCTGGTATATCGAAGAGGAGGGGCTTTCTTTAATTGCTACACTTCTAGACTTTTTGTGCAGAGGGCAATCTCTACACCCTTCCCTTTATCCTTCCTGTGGTTGTTGCGAAGTTCAGTCACATAGCAGTCTCGAGCAACGTCCTGATCTCCTTCCACTTCCCCTACTCCATTGTCCGTTGGGAATTTCATCTTTAGGCACCATGGGGCTAAGACAACTTGGAAGTCAGACAAGGATGGCCTTCCCAAGAAGGCGTTGTAGGCCGACTGGTTTTCTATTAGCACAAATGTTTGTTTCCGTACAGCAGAGCGGGGATGGCTTCCAATCTCAACAAAAAGGTCCAGTTGCCCGAGGGGCATCTTCGCGTCTCCAGTGAAGCCGTGTAGTGGTTTATCGTAGGGGGATACATCCTTCATTGATAGCTTCATTTTGTCGAATGCGTGTTTGAACAGGATGTTCACCGAGCTTCCAGTGTCTACCAGGATCCGGTAGACTTCGACGGGACCAAGTCGGGCAGAGATGACCATGGGATCCATGTGAGGGTACTGCCTTCCTTCTAGGTCATGCTTACCGAACGTGATGTCATTACTTTCTTTCCGCTTCGGGTGGCGCTCTTCTATAACCGAATTGACATAGTCTTTATTGTCTCTAAGCGACTTTCTGTATCTTTCCATCTCTTTTCAGCTTCTGTCTGCGATGTGTGGCCCTCCTGAGATGGTATGGACCACTATCTTTTCCTGACTAGAGCTGCTAGCATTGCGGTTCCCCCTATCGGCCCCCGGGGAGGGTAGCCTTGGGTTTTCATTGGCAGGAGCTGGGGTCCTGTCCTGACCTTTTACATAACGTTCCAGTTTCTTTCTTCTGATGTGTTCCTCAATCAGATCTCGGAGATGATGGCATTCGTTGGTATCATGCCCGTGAGATTCGTGGAAGCGACAGAATTTTCCAGACTTCTGTGCGTTATCTGATTCCTTCTTGTACGGTGGGCGTTTGTACCTAACTTCGCCTTGGGTGGCAAGGAAGATATTTTCGACTCTCGTTCAAAGGAGTGTAAGTGTCGAATCTTGGCCCTGGCCGATATAGGCGCTTTTCTCCCTTCTTGCCCCCAGCATTGTCTCTGGAATCAGTTCTTCGAACGTCCCTTGCCACAGCAGGGGCGTTGCCATGGGTTGTCTTATTTTGCTGTCCTGACTGCCCCTCAACGGCAGCATCCTCAAGCCTCATGTATTTCCCGGCTTCATGGAAGAAATCGGGTAAAGTAGCTGGCTTTTCTTTTGTCAACCTTCTAGCAAATTTAGTATCCGGATGCACACCACTGTAGAGGGCCATTAGGATAAGCTTTTCATCGGCATCTTGGACTGCGGCTGCTGCGGCGTTGAATCTGGTTAGGTATTGCTGCAGCTTTTCTCCAGGTTTCTGTTTGACGCTGGACAAGGAATAAGCGTCCTTAGGTTGCTCCACATGAATGCGGAACTGACTGATAAATTTTTCTTTCAACATTTCCCACGAGCTGATGGATCCTTGGGGTAGATGACAGAACCAGGAGGTAGCAAGATCTGCTAAGAAGAGCGGAAAGCATTTGCACAGTACTCCCTCTGTTGCTCCACTCATGAGCATATGTTGCGTGTACCTTTGTAAGTGTACAACGGGATCGGAGGTTCCTTTGTAGGGTTCCATTGTTGGCATCTTCCATTCTCGGGGGGTGATAGCAATTTCGATATTGCGGGCGAAAGGACTGGTTACCCTAGCGCCTATCCCTCGATCTCTTTGCTCCCGTTGGACACACTCTCTGAATAATCATGCCATCCTTTCATCAGAACTTGGAGTAGACAGAAATGAGTTTGGTTCTGTTCTGTGGGATTGATTCCGTCCAGATGACCTATAGGGATGGTATCGTATATCATTCCTCATATTTTCCAGTGGCCGCCTTTGATCCTCTGGGAGCATGCTTGGGTCAGCTACAGTTGGCCCTTGCCTTGATCTCCCCCTGTTGGGTTCTGATATGAGCACTTCCTCGGGTCCAACTTCGGGCTGAACTCTAGCTCGGCCCCGTTCACTGGCGTTTCTGTGGTTAGGCAGCATGACAGGCTCAGCTACAGTTGACCTTCGCCAGGTACCTTCCCTGTTGGGTTCGGTACCAAACGTTTCCTCAGGCCTAACTTCGGGCTGTGCTCGGTCTCGGCTCCTACCACGGCTACTTCTGCCGTTAGCTCCTTCGAAGAAGGGAGATCTTTGTTGTCTCTGAGATCCTCCAGACTGGGACTCGCCCCATGATTCAGTGTTGCGGTTGGATTCTTCAGCGTCCCTTAAGCGTGACATGAGATGGTCCACTAAGGCTTCCTGCTGGGACGTGAAGCGGTTAGTTACTTCAACCATAACTCTGTCCAGATCTGCTCTAGTAATTGCTGCAGGCTGTTCTGTGGCAGGAGTAGTTGGGTTAGCATGTTCTTCATTGGTTACTGTTGCTGGAGGAGGACGATCTACTTGATTCGTGAAAGCTGGATCTGGAAGACTGCTGGATGCGATGTTTTTTCCTTTGCTAACATCTTTTCTCTGTTTGGGAGGCATGTTTTCCAAGTGGCGGACAATGCTGTTAGGAAAACTTGTTAAGTGGATGAAGCTGAAGCTTCGAGCTTCTAGTTCTCAGTGAAAGCACCAAAAATGTTTGCACAAAAAATGGACAAACACCTCGAAGTTGTATGATTTAGTAGATCTTATGTGATTCTTAGTGATTCGAGCGATTTATGCCAATACGTAAAAAACAGGGGCTAAACTGTAAAAAGACACGCAGATTTATAGTGGTTCAGCCAGAATGTGCCTACGTCCACTTTATATGTTATTTCTCTTTAGTTATTCTGATTACAAGTACAAAGCTTTGATATAAGTAAAAGAAAGTTGTTTGAAAGTTCCTTCCGTGCTTGAGCTCTCAAACTTGTCCTCCATTGCTATACCCCTGCCCCTCTATTTATAGAGTGAGGCTGGGGGTAGGGGTCTTGGAGGTATATAGCAGCTGGTGGGCCTGGGCTGCTACAATCTGGCCTGATAGGACTTTGGTTCGGTGGTTGGAGGCGAGGCTTGGTCCGGCAATGAGTTGGTTCGGTGGTTGGAGGCGAGGCTTGGTCCGGTTGGAGTTGGTTCGGTGGTTGGAGGCGAGGTTTGGACCGGCAATGAGTTGGTTCGGCAGGAGATTTGGACCGGCAATGGGTTGGTCCGGTTGGAGTTAGGAAGGCTTTGATTCGGTGGGAGTTAGGAAGGCTTTGATTCGGTGGGAGACTTTTGGGTGGTCCGGCATGTCTGGTTCGGGGAGACCGGATGAAACATCTCCAACACTTATATTTATTCCACTGCATCATGTTGTTCTGCTGCATTATTTGTTTATTTCTGATGTATGTATAACTCTGATCTGAATTGTAAAGTGTAATCAAATGTTATTTTGTAAACCAGCTTCATGAACTGTTTATTTGATTATTATATTTTGTCATTCCGTTGCGAGATTCTGTGTTTTGTTTTTCTTTCCTTTCTTTTATTTTCTTATTTACCCCATTAATAATCTTCCCTTTTGAATGGTTTGAATTAGACATGTGTGGTTTATTGTTGATTTAAACCGTCCAAAAAGGTGGGTCGTTACACTTTATTAATTAAAAACCCATTTATTAGTAAAAGACATTTTTATCAAATAAAAATTCTTTCATAAATCATAACTTTCTTTATTAATTAATACTCCTTTATTAATTAAAACTTCCTTTATATACTTGTATATATATTTAATTTCTCTTATACTCTTTTCAATACTTTAAAAGTATTCATATACTTATCTCAACGGTATAAGTTTATTCACAAATCATTTAACAAGATTTACTTACTTAAAATATAATTAGAGAGGTTGAAAACAAATGTTACTAAAACATTGTTTGCTACAAACCCAAAACCATTTCACATATATTTATCTTTAAAACATTCCTTTAAAGATCTGAGATAATAATTGGTTAAGTTCGATGGTCGAATAATCGATTATCTAGTTAAAACAACTGCTTATATAAATCAATGTTCTTATACTTCACTCATTTCTGACATTTCAATTTATACTATTCCTTGCCCAAGAGTGAAGCCAGGTAAGTTAGAGCACTGGTTGCATCAAAGCCTTGCCTAGACACTTCATTCTTGAATCTCACAAATAGATAAGTCTACTCGTCGGCTTTTAGCGTTAAGCAAAGTTAATTACCATTTTAAAAACTTATATAAATACTTTAAAAATACTTTTAAATAGGTTTTTAAATATCTATGTAAAATATTACATGAAAATAACTAATTTATAATTTCATGAACATGTTTTATATTATAAAACCTATTTACTTTGAATATATATATATATAATTATTAAAAATATATTTAAACTTCAAACCAACTTTAAAATACTATAATATAAGTTATAAAAAAATATTAGAGAAAAACACTTAATTTAAATATCATTTTTAGACAATTTATAGTTTCAAACACCAAAGATAGCATTTCTAGAAATGCTATCTAAAGTTATGTTACATGTTTTAAACCTGTTTTGCTATAACTTTGCGCCTAGTTTTCGATGCCTTAACAAATGATTTTAGATCCATTATTTTTTACAATAGTTAGTATGCTTTGGGTACTTGAAAACCACGAATAAAAATCCAAAAGAATATCTTTTATTTATTTTATAGAAATTTATGAAAGGTATTTTACCGAAGTGCTCATATAGCGACTATTTTGCTATAACTTTCGCCACTTCGTTCAACTAGTTATTAAATGATTTAAGCTTCAAAACTTTTATAATGAGAATAATATATTATTTACTAATTAATAAGTTAAAGAAACCCAAAAGAAAGTTTCCACAAAAATAAACGCTATTTCCCAAAAACTAGGGATTAAAAGTGTCGATGTAGCGACCTTTTCACTATTAACTTTTACAATTTTGGTTTACATTTTTTATAACTTTCCAAACTTTAGCTTTGTTTTCCACAACACTTATATAAGTGTAGATGATAACCAAAACCGGTTATAATAAGATATGTTCGTAAATCACCAAAATTTACAAGTTATAGTTTAAGGATTCAAACTGCGTTTATAGCAACCATCGCTATACAGACAATTCTGTATTCAATTCAATATTTAATATCATTCATTATATACACATATATGATTTCCAAATTCAGACCACATCAATATGAAACACATATTAATATATGAATTAATTAATATGTTTAATTTCAACGTTCAAGTGTACTTAATTTAACAACACCATTCAAAGCTTTTTAAGGCGACTACTTAACAAATTACGTGCTTTTTGGAGCATATAATCAAGGGTCATAACTTTAAGTAGTTAGGGTATATTATTATTATTTATAACAAGCAATATTATCAAGTTATAAGCTTTATTCAAAGTGAGAATAACACACTTTTACTCAAACCATACACTTCCTACCAACATTCATTCAAACGAACACTCCCACTATCACTTCCTACTCCAACCAAAACATCTCTGAAACCTTTCTTCCCATTTCTATAGCACACGGCCCTGGCTCCTCCTCCACCATAGCTCATGTCCATCAACTCCACTCTCCTCCTAGCTCACATGCTAACCTCATTCCTCCACCATAGTACACGCCATAACCGCCCTCCTCATTCTCCATAACTCATGGCCTAAGGCCATTTTCACTCCATAATACACACGGCCCAAAGAGAGAAGAGGAAGAAAGAAGACATTGTGAAGATGAAGAAGTGTAAGAACTTGGATTTGGTTTTGTGAATAAATGAATGGGTGTGTGTGTATTTATAGAGTTAGGAAAAGAGTGCAAAGGACCTAACTACCCCTCCATTAATAAGGAAGGTTCCTCCCTCCTTTCTTTTCATGCCTTAGTACATGTAAACCATGCCTCGGAAAAATTCTTCCCTTAATTTATGCCATGCTTTAAGGGTTCTTTGTCCTCTTAATTAAATACCCCTACTTTATTTAATATGCCATTAACTTAAATGTTTAATTTGTTGTTAATTTGTTCATATGATTAACATAAGAGTGTACAAATATTCAAACAACTTTTACTTAACAAAAAGTTGAATTTTAACAAGACGTTTTCCGATCACATTTTCAGTATTTATTCAAAGTGTATATTTTTGTAAACATATTTCAAAATTAGTTTTTTTATCATTAGTTATTAATTAAAAAGTCTTTACTAAGGTTATAAAAATCATATTTAATCACATTGAACCCAAGATACAAATATTTAAATATTTCGAATATTTAAATACGAAGTGTTCAAAATTCCGGGTCATTACATTCTCCCCCCTTAGAATATTTCGTCCTCGAAATTCCAACACAAGCAATAAAAGAACCAACCATACTTTAATATTTAACAATATTACAACCTCTAGCAAACATAGCTCATAGTTTTGTCTAGGTTCAAAACCTTCTCATCGTTTAAGAATGATAAATAAACTACTAAGCGTACCTTTTGCTCAACCGCCTTAGGTTATTACTTAGTTGATTATTCATACTACCTCAAACAATTCGAAGAGTCCTTTCCCAAACTCTCCATAAGGAAAATAAACATAGCATACTAATATGCTAAAGGCCGTACAATGTACATATGTCATCTGTATGCAATATCAGATCCGATCTCTTGCTCGATCACATAGATTCCACCTCCAAACTAGTATATCTTACTTGACTTCTCTAGAGCGGACTCCGATCTAGTTCCTTGATTAGATACTTCCATTCTCCTTACATTGCCATATATTACGATAGAAAACTTCAGAATCATATCAAAAATCCATATCAAGTGTTCACCATTAAGGATCTAGTGAAAAATCCTTGTTCGGACTAGTGTACAACACCTTGAAATCATATACTCGAATCCTAGATCGAAAACTGTCATGCGAATAGAATAATTTACGTATAAATTACGTACTTAATTTTATTGGTTTCTTAACTGCACCAATTACTTTTCATTTTAAATCACATTTATTTTCTCATATAGTATTTCTCACTTAATAGTAAATTCATCCATGAAACATTCCATAAAACATTTACTTAAGTTTATAAACATTATGTAAAGACTTATCTTTACTTATAAAATATCACCCAATTTCGAAAAGCTACATCATTATTTATAAAAAAATTCATAAAATGTTAATTAAATTTATAAACGTTATCATAACAACTTAACTTTATTTATAAACATTTTTTGATACAAAATTTCATTTTTAAAACATTTCAAGACTTAACTACATACTCTTATAATACTGTACTACATCCTAAGAGTATATAAAAACTTTCAAATTCATTTAACTTACTAAAATTTCGACGAAGGCCCAAAATAAATTTGGATCTTATAGTTGATTCAACCTTCTAGACCTCTTTATCATCCGAGTTAGTCAAGTTGCTAGGTAGAGTAGGACTCTGGTATCCAAACTCAATACTAGAGTTTACTTTCCTTTGACAACCCTAAAGTAAAGGCATTTATTAGTTGGCCCAATAACATCGAATGTTCTATTTAACAAGGATGGTTAACAAAATTTAAACTTGTTTTAACTTACTATCTTTTCAAATTAAGAGTTATAAAAATTCAACTTTTATATTTTTAAAAAATACTTAGCTTCAATTCCTATATCAATTCATAAGTTCCCAACTATCCAAAATCACATCAAAAATTCTGCTTTAATTATTGAAAACTAACAAATAATATATCATAATAAGATGCACAACCTAACTATCTTAATGCATAGGATACATGCATCCATTATATAAATTAACGTAAAACTTAAGAATTAAACACTGGGTTTTATATTCAAGAAGTAATAATATATACATATATGTTTTGGATATCAAATCATATTTTTCTGGATTAAACAAAAATTATTTTCAAGACTAATTTCCAAAATATTTTCTTTAAAATCCATGGAAAATATTCATATAGATCGAGTAACAACAAAATGATAGACGGATCTGGGTCCTACCAAGAAGTATCGTATATCCCCTTTACTAAGAAGGGTAATACTTAGGAGAAGTGCTTACCAATCGAACATATCTTCTGCCCATTTTTAGCAACTTTTGAGTCACTCGAACTAGCTAACATAAAAATATACTTTGTTTCACGAATTGACTTGTTGATTCCAAGAGTAACCTCAAACTCGAAAAAATCTTAAAACTCTTTTAAAAACATTAGTCCTTTCAAATAGTTTCCAATAATATTATCATCATTTCTCCAAACTCTTAGAAACCATTTCCAAAAACACCGGGATTTAAGTTCAAAATTCTCAATTTAAATAATTTTTGTTCATAAATAAAACCATATTTTTATAAATCAAATTCATATAAACCCTATTTTCATAAATCATATTTATATAAACCCTATTTATATAAATTTACTTTTAATCATTTCTCAATATTTATTCTCAAAATATCTTATCTTTCTTTTAGATTATGCTAATCAACTTTTATTAAAGTTAATTTTTAACTTTTAAACCAACATTATCACCAAACGCCTTATAGTCAAACTATGAAACTTAATTCACAAGGTGTTTGTTTAAATGTTCTCATAAATTACTATCTACCCAACCCATGTTGTGAAAAGGTAATTTACTTACAATTTAACCAACAATAGTCAATGCCCATAAACTGACCGAGCACGACTAATCACACGATAAATGATAATAATTGAGTATTATCATTTCCCAATAAATAAACACATCATAAATAACTATACCAATTTACTTTGCAAATTATTCTTTTATATACAAAATATAATCCTAGATAAAATTATTTCATTTACCAAATTTCAAAAACAATACTATGTCGGTTTGCTTTGTACAAGTGTTTAGAGACCCTTATCGACAACGTTGATCAAACGCATCGACCAAAATCCATGAGCACTCAACAAACCAATCAACATTATACAAAATATTTGTATAACAGTAACAAATATGCACTCTTATATATATGATACATTCAAACACATAACAAGGCATTCCATTACCCTATCTCCTAATGAGTTATACCCAACAAAAGCCAAGGTTCTCGCTTAACCTTCAGCTATGATACCAAGATGTAACGATCACCTTTTCAACCCCCTAATGTCGACACTAATACATCTATGGTATTCATGAGTCAAACACCCAAGTGCAAGAAAAACAGAACGCTAGGTAATCAGTATTAATTAAAGTCCTCTCCAAGAGCTCCAATGAACATGAACGAAATTTGGAAATATACATAAGGCTGACCCGAGCATTATAAGAAAATAACACCAAGATCAGTTTGGTAAACCAACATGAGAAATTCAAATCATATGGATTCTTATGTTTATAAAGTCCTTTAAAATAAAGGTATCTCATAAGACCATGCCACACTTAAGCACGGAAGGGTTTTTACCTTACGATAACCAAACCATTTCATAAGAAAGTCTAGTGATATTATAATAATTCCTAGGGTTAAAAAGTAAATATATAACATAGCTAGAATGGTTACATTCAAAAACATATTTAGGTATACAAACAAAACCGCAAAGGCACGTTCGTATATGGATTTTCCATTGGAGGGTCTTCAGTACTTCGAGCTAAGTCTTCTGGCAAGGATCAGAAAGTACCTTCCTAGCGTTATATAACTCTAGATAAAATATACTAAATAAGGAAGACATAGCTGGTTCACGCAGAAAATGTATCCCGAATACAATCAACTTTCGCTAGCAACAATCGATAAGTATACTCTAGATAATGGAGTTAATAAGTACACACTGTGGTTAGCAAAACCCCGTTGGCTATGTGCCTACTCTTTTTTAGCCATTTTCGCTGTCGAGGTCATGTTTGGCATCTCTCACATGAGTTTTCAATACTCGAACAATTCATGAATCCCCAATTGGATTCCAGCATCTCGAAAGATCCACTTCCAAGTGATAGAGTATGTTTCTCAGTCTTGAAATGGTCTTCAATAAGTAGAACACTTACCGATCTCGATCTCTCCAAGACTGAATCGACGAATTTGGTCATATTCAACAATAATGTGAATGATCGCATAAGGGAATTAAGTCTTGTATACTTTCCATAAGAAAGTAAACACACAAGCACTATCAATTCATCTAAAGCACGATCAAGTCTCCTAAAAGACTTTTAATCCCTTTAATTAATTTATTCTTTATTAATTAAAAACCCATTTATTAGAAAAACACCTTTTTATCAAATAAAAATTCTTTCATAAATCAAAACTTCCTTTATTAATTAATACTCCTTTATTTAAAACTTCCTTTATATACTTGTGTGTGTGTGTATATATATATATATATTTAATTTCTCTTATACCCTTTTCAATACTTTAAAAGTATTCATATACTTATTTCATGGTATAAGTATATTCACAAATGATTTAACAAGATTTACTTACTTAAAATATAATAAATAAGGTTAATTTTTTTACTAAAACATTGTTTCCTACAAACCCAAAACCATTTCACTTATATTTATCTTTAAAACATTCCTTTAAATATCTAAGATAATACTTTATTAAGTTCGATGGTCGACTAATTGATTATCTAGTCAAAACAATAGCTTATATGAATCAATGTTCGTATAATTAACTCGTTTTCAACATTTTAATTTATACCATTCCTCGCCCAAGAGTGAAGTCGGGTGAGTGAACGTAGTCGTTGCATCAAAGCCTTGCCTAGACACTTCGTTCTTGAATCTCACAAATAGATAAGTCTAGTCGTTGACTTTTAGCATTAAGCAAAGTTAATTACCTTTTTAAAAACATATATAAATACTTTATAAATACTTGTAAATAGGTTTTTAAATATATATGTAAAGATTTACTTGAAAATAACTAATTTATAATTTGATGAAAAACATGTTTTATATTAAAAAACCTATTTACTTTGAAAATACACATATAATTATTAAGAATATATTTAAATTTCAAACCAATTTTAATATACTCTAATATAAGTTATAAAATCACCTTAAAAAGATTAGAGAAAAATAGTTAATTTAAATATCATTTCTACACAATTTATAGTTTCAAACATCAAAGATAGCATTTCTAGAAATGCTATCTAAAGTTCTGTTATATGTTTTAAACCTATTTTGCTACAACTTTGGGCCTAGTTTTCGATGCCTTAACAAATAATTTTAGATCCATTCTTTTTTAAAATAGTTATTATACTTTGCGTACTTGAAAACCATGAAGAAAAATCCCAAAGAACATCTTTTAATTATTTTATAGAGATTTATGAAATCAAGGTATTTTACCGATGTGCTCATATAGCGACTATTTTGCTATAACCTTTGCCACTTCGTTCAACTAGCTATTGAACGAATTTAAGCTTTAAAAATTTTACAATAAAAATAATATATTATTTACTTGTTAAAAAATTAAACAAACCCCTAAAGTTTTCACAAAAATAAACGTTATTTCCCAGAAACAAGTGTCGATGTAGCGACCTTTTTACTGTTAACTTTTACAATTTTGGTTTACATTTTCTATATGTTTCCAAACATTTTCTTTGCTTTTCACAACACTTATATAGGTGTAGATGATAACCAAAACTAGCTATATTATGATACGTTCATAAATCATCAAATTTTACAAGTTATAGTTAAGGGACTCAAAGTGCGTTTATAGCAACTATCGCTATACAGACAATTCCGTATTCAATTCAATATTAAATATCATTCAATTATATAAACATATATGATTCCCAAAATCAAACCACATTGCTATGAAACATATATTAACATATGTACTAATTAATAGGTTTAATTTCAACGTTCAAATGTACTTAATTTAACAACACCATTCAAAGCTTTTTAAGGTGACTACTTAACAAGTCACATGGTTTTTGGAGCATATATTCAAGTGTCATAACTTTAAGTAATTAGGGTACATTATCATAATTTATAACAAGCAATATTAACAAGAATTATTATCAAGTTATAAGCTTCATTCAAAGTGAGAATAACTAACTTTTATTCAAACCATACACTTCCTACCAACATTCATTTAAAGAAACGCTCCCACTATCACTTCCTACTCTAACAAAAACATCTCCAAAACCCTTCTTACCCTTCTTACAGTACACGGCCATAGCTCTTCCTCCACCATAGCTCATGTCCATCACATCCACTCTCCTTCTAGCTCATGTCCTAACCTTCTTCCTGCACCATAGTACGCGCCACAACCACCCTCCTCCTTCTCCATAACTCACGGCTTAAGGCCATTTGCACTCCATAATACACACGGGCCAAAGAGAGAAGAGGAAGAAAGAAGACATTTTGAAGAGGAAGAAGTGTAAGAACTTGCATTTGGTTTTTTGAATAAATGAGAGGATGTGTGTGTATTTATAGAGTAAGAAAGAGAGTGCAAAGGACCTAACTACCCCTCCATAAAATATCCCAAGGAAGCTTCTGCCCTCCTTTCTTTCCATGCCTTAGTACATGTAAACCATGCCTTAGAAAAAGTCTTCCCTTGATTTATGCCATCATTTAGGGGTCCTTTGTCCTCTTAATTAAACATCCTGACTTTATTTAATATGTCATTAACTTAAGTGTATAATTTGTTGTTAGTTTTTTCATATGATAACATACTAGTGTATATTCAAAGTTGATTTTTAAGAGAACGTTTTCCGGTCATATTTTCAGTATTTATTCAAAGTATATATTATTGTAAACATATTTCAAAAATAAGTTTTCTATCATTATTAATTAAAAAATCCATAACAAGGTTATAAAATCATATTTAATCACATTAAACCATAAATACAAATATTTAAATATTTTAGATATTTAAATACGAAGTGTTCAAAATTCCAGGTCGTTGCAGCCTTGTGGTCAACAATCCAAGTTGAAAATTAGTCCGAGGTTCAGTGTACTCATTCTGTGTAATATTTCAAATATCTAAACCATTTGATTGTAAATAAATCTTCATCTTACATGGCCAATAAGTGTAATTATTGCCATTAAAAAGTATGGGTCTAGTATTAGATTGTCCTTCGATAAAAGTGTTAACAAATGCACTAACAATGTTTCTAGCCACTAAAACTTTTCAAAAACCAGATTATGAGTTTTTGAAAACCTAGGGCTCTAATACCAAATGTAGGTTATGGAAGTAAGGATCTTAAGGCTAATTAAACAATAGAGAGAGGTGAATATTATTTTCTAACTTATATGAATCTTTGTTAAAATTCTTTCAAGATTATTATTAAACAATGCAGAATGAACAATCACAGATGCAAACACAGATAAGTATAAATGTAGTAAAGTAAAAAGTAAAGAATCAGAGAGAACACACCAGAGATTTTTATACTGGTTCGGAGTTACCCTACGTCCAGTCCCGTACAATTGCTTGCACATATTTCTTTTTAAAATGCCAATCTTTCAATGGGCAGAAGGTAAACCCAATACAATCTTGATTTTAAGGCTATGAGACACACCTTCCTGATTTTCTAGGCTCAGGGCACACCCACTTGATTTGGACGGGCTATAAGCACACCCACTCGGATTTCCGAGCTACCAAGCACAACCTATTGATTTGAACGGGTTACAATCACACCCAACCAATTACAACTAGAGTTTGTTGGTTTTTCAAAACACAATTTCTTGATCTTTGGTTATAATGGATCTTACGGCATCTTGAGTAGCATTTTGATCTTGAATTGACAGAGAGAGATGATTGAAGTCAGATAGCAAATAGTAGAGAATCAATACAATGAAGATTGAATTGATTTTGGTTGAATTTGAAGAGATTTGAATAAATTTTTCACTAGAAATTTTAGCAGAGTAAGAGGAGAGAAGAAACAAGAAATTAGTTGTTGAAAAAATTCATTTCAAACCTCCTATTTATAGAGAATAAACAGACATGTCCATTTGCGAAGGGTTACAACGAATAGACACTTCATTTCACAATTTGAATTTCAAACTAGCAGCATGTATGTCGACATACTTATAGGGTATATGTCGACATATCCCTTTGAAAATTGAAAACTCTTTTGTTTTTAAATATTTTGAAAATCTTATACTTTATAAAATATTTTGATACTTTGTAAAATAATTTAAACATAGTTTATAAATATTTTAAACTTTTAAAAAATTCTATAAAATATTTTTAAATATATTTTTTAAAATATATTTTGTTTTTTAAAAATAAATGTGACGACCGCCCATGACCCCTGCACCGAATCTAGAGATAGTGCGCTGTAAGGTGTGCCAGGCGACATGGACGATTGTCAGGGTAGATCAAAACAACAGAATCTATCGTATTACTCACATCGCATGGACAAAATACAATAGAACATATGTATAGTGAAGCTTTACAGAATAAAATGCCATCATATAAAACTCCATAATAGTTGAATACAAGCATCCAAATAGTCAATACATCAAGCCTCACTACATAACACTTAGAGATTATACAAACAGCGGAACATCCAGTACATAAAGAAGATAATATGCAACCCTCTAGCTCGTCTTCGATATCAGCATCGTGAGAAGAGAACAACACCTGTCACCTGCTACCTAGTCTGCCCGTCCCAAAATGGACGAACAGCCCAAGGCAATAAGAATTAAAACATAAAGCCTTGAGTCAGACTATAGTCTTAGTGAGTAGTAAATTAACTAACAACATACCAAAAGAGCATAAAGGAAAAGGAATAGGAATACAACCCTCCCACTCCAACCTCTTTCTACAGTGATAGCCCCCAGACACACACACTAAGCAGAAGCAAACATAGCAGAGCATACAATGTAAAGTAAAGAGATTATACTTCGAGTCAAGGGCGATGTTTTCCAAGCACAAACCCCCAATGCCTAAACCAAGATCAGATAAGCACCTGGAAAACACTGCTCTTGAGACCGAATGACGATACAACCAAACATCCATGACTCTGGCTATCACTGTTATCATTGCTTCGATATCACCGTTAATTAAATGACCGACACATTCTTTCAGCCGTCCGTCAAGGGCTAATGGAAACCCCGGTTCTAGACAGTACTCCGCACGTCGTCGCAGCCCGTGCCAAGGATTTTCGCAACTACCCAGGGTACTCGACCATCAATTCATTGTCGTTGGGATTTTTCGCAACTGCCCAAACGTACCCTTGCTTTGAGTCTGCTAGAACCTTCAACAACGATGCTATCCAAGCCTCCTAGTCATCCTCCTCGACGACTATTTCCATACTAGCTCAAGCGCCTCTCGAGCATCCATTATCCTCAAACTCGAACCATATCACCGAGTTATAAATCTGCTTGGAATGATCCCGTCTGGATTAGACCAAGACTATCCCATATCATGCTTCGCTTCATCATATCCTCGCAAAGCTTCATCTCAACATCATCATCAAATCTATGCATAAGAGCTTCATCATCCGCTACATATGCCACAAGCAGCTTTCCCAATTCAAGAGCCTTTCCCTTAGCTTTTGAATCATCCTCGATCTAAATCAAATCATCAATCATCTAATTCATAGCAATCAACCAAGTCAAACATTAATCCAAACAATCAAGCATTCAAATATGATGTAAGTAGACAATTATAACTATAATGGCAATTTCGTAATTAAAGAGTCGAAAGTCAAATAAGCATGAAAACATGAGCAATGTCTCTATAATCTTGATGAATGAACTTGCATAGGTTAACATGTAGTAAAATGGTTGTCAAATCATCATGAACAATGGATCTACACTTAGGATGAAGAAAATGCATGGAAATCACTATGTTAACACCAAATCGTGCCAACAATCCGATATACTCCTTTGGATCCGTGTGAGAGATAATCACCACTCACCAAATCACCTAAACAACCTCAAATCAACACGCTTCAGATCTGGATAGCGAAGGATCAAGCTTGATCTATCACGAATCCGCTTCAAACGAAGAAATCTCACTTCAAAGGATGAAGATCTTCAATCCAAGCTCTTGAATCTTCAATTTGATCTTCAACTTGGATGGATAGAATCACTATATTAGAGTGGAGAAAAGAAGTAAAGAAGTGTAGAAGTCGAGCTCTCAAAATGGCAGCACTTCGTCGCTTCGAAATCCGGATCCCAAAAATGAAGAGAAACTCTCCTATTTATAGCTGAAATCTCCCTAAGTCATCCGCCCCCTATAAGTCGTTGCCGACTTAACTACCTCCGACTTACGACTTAGCACTCACGACCTACCAGAACTTCACTCTGCGCGACATAACAGTCTACGATCTAACAGGCCATACGACTTGCGACCTAACAATAGCTCCGACTCAACACATGCGCCCCTAAACGACCTAACGACTTAGCATACGCGCGCATCCTTACGACCTACGTCTTAACAGATCCAACGGCTTAAAACAATGCGCGACTTAATCAGGGGATACGTCTTAACACACAATCGCGACCTAACTGGTGATTCGACTTACGACCTATCTCTGGCCGACTTAACACAGTAGCCGACCTAACTCTTAACGACTCATCACTCTATCTCCTTAACTCGGCCACGACTCAACTGAGTTACAACTTAACTGCTAGACTTAGGTCGCTCACATCCTATCTCCAAACTCCTAAGTCGTTAACTCGGTTAGCCGACTTAACACTTAACTCGGTCACGACTTAAGTAGTCTAAACACTTAGGTCGTCTAATCTTATAGGTCGCTCACCCGACCTAACTTAGATGCCGACCTAACAACACACACGACCTAACGTAACCCTTAACGACCTAACACACAGGGCTCCACACGACCTAACAACTTAACCCCTTAGGTCGTCTAACGACCTAACTACTAAGTCGTTAGCTCGCTTATCTCCTAGGTCGGTCAATACTATAAGTCGGTCAATACTATAAGTCGGTCAACTTCTTAGGTAGGCTACTCCCTTAAGTCGGTCACTCGACCTAAGCCACCCTATGACTTAACTTCCTTAACCCGGTTAATTCTTTAGGTCGTCCCAAACTGTCAACCGACTTAAACCACTCCCCTATCTTCCTTAAGTTGTCGCCGACCTACCCCTTAGGTCGTTATCTCCCCTAAGTCGGTCACGACTTAGGACTTAAACAAAATTCTGCCAAAATCTGAAACAACTCAACAACACTAAAAATTCCAGATTTTACGAACTTTTCGGTCCGTAAAAATACGGGTCGTTACATTCTCTCTCCCTTAGGAATTTCGCCCCCGAAATTCCAAACAAACAAAGCAATCATAGATTATTCTGCACGCCTACCATCCATAGCAATCAACAAACCATGCATCCAATTCTAGCTTAGCATGCAGAATTCTAAAACCAGAACAAGTTACAATATCATGAGATGACACGACACCTTAGGGCCATACCTTGAAGAGTTCAGGATGAGCTGCCATCATCCTCTCTTCCACCTCCCACGTGCAGTCGTTATCATCATCACTCCATTGTATCTTGAGCAACTTAACTACCTTCCTCCTAAGCTGTTTCGTGTCGGTTTCCACAACACGAAGCGGCTTACGAGGTCTCCTATCAACTGGATCAACTTCGAAATCTTCACAGCTATCAGCAGAAACCACTGTATTCGAGTCGTGCACATACTTCCGTAGATACGATACATGAAAAACATTGTGCACACTTGTCATCTTTTCCGGTAACTCCAATCTATAGGCGAGCTTTCCAATTCGCTCGATGATCGGGAATGGTCCAACAAATCTCGGAGTCAATTTTCCTTTCTTCCCGAATCGAATAACATTCTTCAGTGGAGAAATCTTCACAAAAACCATATCACCTACGTCGAATTCCAAATCCTTACGACGCTTATCAGCATAACTCTTCTGACGGTCTTGGGCTGCCTTCATTCGTTGCCGAATGATCTCTATGCAATCCGAAGTCTGTCGAATCATCTCTGGCCCAAGTAACAGCTTTTCTCCTGTTTCCAACCAACATGTCGAAGAATTACACAGTCTTCCATACAATGCCTCATACGGTGCCATACCAATGCTTGACTGGTAACTGTTGTTGTATGCAAACTCCACCAAATGAAGGTGATCTTCCCATGATCCTCCGAAATCCAAAACACAAGCTCTAAGAAGATCTTCCAAAACTCGGTTGACTATCTCGGTCTGACCATCTGTTTGAGGGTGATAAGCTGTACTCAAACACAACTCGGTTCCCAAAACTTCCTGGAAGCTCTTCCAAAATCCACTAGTGAACAATGGGTCTCGATCGCTCACTATACTCTTTTGAATACCATCGAAACGAACTATCCACTTAACATACAACTCAGCCAACTTTGATGCAGTCCTAGTCGATCGAACAGGAATGAATCTTGCACTCTTAGTCAGACGATCTACGATGACCCAAATCCCTTCATTTCCCGTTCCTGTTCTAGGTAGTCCATCAATAAAATCCATCGATAGCTGCTCCCACTTCCATGTAGGAACTTCTAATGACTGAAGCAATCCACTTGGCTTCTTCTGCTCGGCTTTTACCAAATGGTAGTTCATACATTTGGAAATAAAATTTCCAACATCCTTCTTCATGCCTTCCCAGTAGTAGGTTCTCTTCATATACCGATACATCTTATTTCCACCTGGATGAATTGTCAGCTTTGAGTGATGCCTTTCCTTCAGAACTTCACTCCTCAATTCATCTATATCGGGAACAACTAGTCGTCCTTGCTTCTGAAGCCAACCCTCTCGATCGACCTCGAATCCTTTATCCTTCTCTGGATGCAATCCAGATTCCAAATCACGGATAATCTTGACAAGATTATCGTCTCGCTTTTGGCTCTCGCCAATCCTTTCCACAAGAGAAGGTCTTATCGATAAGTTTGCCAACATCTCAGGTTCCAATTCACATCTAGGCCTGAAGTCAAATCCAGCTAAATACTCGAGATTCTTCCATTCTGAAAACATGGCTCCCAATCCTGCATGTCTTCGACTTAACGCATCTGCCACTGCGTTACCTTTTCCCAGAGTATAAGCTATACCAAAATCATATGATGCTAAAAACTCTAGCCAATGTTGCTGCCGAAGATTCAAATCCTTTTGGGAGAAAAGATACTTCAACGACTTATGATCTGTAAACAACTCGAATCGAACTCCCAGTAGATAATGTCTCCACATCTTCAGAGCAAAAACAATCGCCGCTAACTCCAAATCATGAGTCGGGTAATTCCTTTCATGCGGCTTCAGTTGTCGACTGGCATACGCAACAACTTTATCCCTCTGCATCAGCACTGCTCCAAGTCCAGTACCACATGCGTCGGTGTAAACCACCATCTCATCATTCCCACTTGGAATAGTCAAAACAGGAGCACTCGTCAATCTCTCTTTCAGGATTCTGAAAGCTTGCTCACACTTAGCATCCCAACTGAACACTTGGTTCTTTTTCGTCAATCCTGTTAACGGTGCAGCTACCTTGGAGAAGTCTTTGATAAAACGACGATAATATCCTGCTAATCCAAGAAAACTTCTCACATCAGATGCATTCTTAGGTCTAACCCAATCTTGGATTGCTGCTACCTTAGCGGGATCAACCGCTATTCCACTACTAGAGATAACATGGCCTAAGAACCTCACTTCACTCTTCCAGAAGTGACACTTCGAAAACTTAGCCTTCAGCTGATGTTTCCGTAAGATTTCCAAAACAATACGCAAGTGAGTCTTGTGCTCTTCTTCAGTTCTGGAATAAATCAGAATATCATCCACGAACACAAGTACGAACTTGTTCAACTGATCTCTGAACACTCTATTCATAAGATCCACAAAATATGCTGGCGCGTTAGTCAACCCAAACGGCATTACCATCCACTCAAAGAAACCAGATGGTGTCCGAAAAGCAGTCTTCGGCACACTATCCTTAGCCACTCTCAACTGGTGAAATCCCATTGCCAAATCCATCTGAGAAAACACCTTGGCTTCGTGAAGCTGATCAAACAAGTCATCTATTCTCGGCAATGGATACTTGTTCTTCTTAGTCACCTTATTCAGCTCACGATAATCCACACATAATCTCAATGACCCATCTGCCTTGGTTGCAAACACAACTGGTGCACCCCATTCGGACACACTACGCCGAATGAATCCTTTCTGCAAAAGATCATCAACTTGCACCCTCAACTCTTGCTGTTCCCTAGGCGCCATCCGCCTAAGAGGCATCACAACGGGTTTGGCTCCTTTAACTAGATCTATACGAAACTCGATCTCTCTATGTGGCGGCAACCCTTTGACTTCGTCAAAGACATCCTCGAATCCATTCGCGATTGGCACTAATGACAGTCCATCCCGTGGAACAACTAGCGAATACATGAAGCTCATGAAGACGCCTTCTTCATGCTTACATCGTATCACAATCTTTCGCCCCTCCACATTCTCGACTGTCACTTCCAGCCTCTCACAATCAACCTTTGCCGCATACTTCCTAAGCCAGTCCATACCCAAAATAATTCCGAACCCCGCAAAGTTCAGAACAAAACAATCACAAGCAAAAGAGCAACCATGACTCGACACAATCAGACCATGGCATAACATACACAAACAAGACGAACCCCTAACTGGATTAGTCACAACCAATGGCCTATCAACGATATCCGGTTCCAAACCCAACCGACCTACAAGTTCACTACAAACAAACGAATGCGACGCTCCAGTATCAAACAGAACTCTAACTGGAACACCACATAGGAAAAGAGTACCTTGAACCACCACACACTTTCCCTTCTCTTCAGCGGTAGGAGCTTTTGAAGACGACGGAACAGCTCCCAAAGCATAAGCTTGCACAATCTGCTTGTCCCTCCTCGGTTCTGGACCATTCTTCCTGAAATGCCCAGGCTTGTCACAGTTGTGGCACTTCGCCGGCGCTTTCGGATTCTTGCAATCCCTGGAGAGATGGCCTTTCTGCTGACAGTTGTAGCAGGTCACTTCGCCCTTCGGCTTCTTCTGGCCATCCTTACCCTTCTGCTGCTGCTGCTTCCTCTTTCTGTTTCCACCCTGCTGGGGTTTAGACTCTTCCCTGGTCACAGCAACAACAGATCCTTCCTTAGGAAACAGACTCTCATGCCTAAGAGCTTTCTCCACAAGCTTCTCAAATGAATCGTCCAAATGATCCACCAACTGTCTCTCAAGATAACTGTCTAAGCCAGTCACAAACTTCTCATTCTTCTGATATGCAGATTCAATATATGACCGAGCATACTTGGACAAAGCTTCAAACTCAGAAACATACTCAAGAACTGGTCTTCCACCTTGCTTGAGCTCCATAAACTTCTTGAACAGAACAAACTTCTGAGCTGTAGAAATGAACTTAGCTACAAATCTAACTTGGAATTGCTCCCAAGTAATCTCTTCCTCCGGAGTATTGATGGTAATAGAGTTCCACCAATCGGAGGCTCTCCCTTGAAGCTGTCTTGATGCCAACTTCCTCTTAGTTGCATCCTCTATTCCCAAATCACCAAAAATCCTTCTACAAGCATCTATCCATCTCTGGACCTCAATGGTTGATTCTGTTTCCAAGAAAACCTTCCCTCCAAGAGCAGTATAGTCGTTGCAAAACTTAGCAAAATCCACTGGTTTCGGAGTTTGGACTTGAACTCCAACATCTACTGCTGCCCCCGGAACTGGTATCCTTCTCATGATCGAAGTCATCATAGCTTCGAACATAGCTGCATAATCAGCAGCCCCCTTAGTAGCACGGCCTTCCCTAGCAGCTGGTCTCCTTCTTCGACTCATTCTCAATATCTATAAAAAGGAATGATCAGAACATCTAGAGAAACAACTGCATAAAGGACTCAAACTCTACTAAGCTACTATATTATATATAGTAATCATCCATCAAAATACAATTACGTCTCTCATACGTAGTTACGTCAGCGAGCGTTGGGTAAAATCGATTAACCAATGCTCTGATACCAAATGTGACGACCGCCCATGACCCCTGCACCGAATCTAGAGATAGTGCGCTGTAAGGTGTGCCAGGCGACCATGGACGATTGTCAGGGTAGATCAAAACAAAAGAATCTATCGTATTACTCACATCGCATGGACAAAATACAATAGAACATATGTATAGTGAAGCTTTACAGAATAAAATGCCATCATATAAAACTCCATAATAGTTGAATACAAGCATCCAAATAGTCAATACATCAAGCCTCACTACATAACACTCAGAGATTATACAAACAGCGGAACATCCAGTACATAAAGAAGATAATATGCAACCCTCTAGCTCGTCTTCGATATCAGCATCGTGAGAAGAGAACAGCACCTGTCACCTGCTACCTAGTCTTCCCGTCCCAAAATGGACGAACAGCCCAAGGCAATAAGAATTAAAACATAAAGCCTTGAGTCAGACAACAGTCTTAGTGAGCAGTAAATTAACTAACAACATACCAAAAGAGCATAAAGGAAAAGGAATAGGAATACAACCCTCCCACTCCAACCTCTTTCTACAGTGATAGCCCCCAGACACACACACTAAGCAGAAGCAAACATAGCAGAGCATACAATGTAAAGTAAAGAGATTATCCTTCGAGTCAAGGGCGATGTTTTCCAAGCACAAACCCCCAAGGCCTAAACCAAGATCAGATAAGAACCCGGAAAACACTGCTCTTGAGACCGAATGACGATACAACTAAACATCCATGACTCTGGCTATCACTGTTATCATTGCTTCGATATCACCGTTAATTGAATGACCGGCACATTCTTTCAGCCGTCCATCAAGGGCTAATGGAAACCCCGGTTCTAGACAGTACTCCGCACGTCGTCGCAGCCCGTGCCAAGGATTTTCGCAACTATCTAGGGAACTCCACCATCAATTCATTGTCGTTGGGATTTTTCGCAACTGCCAAAACATACCCTTGCTTTGAGTCTGCTAGAACCTTCAACAACGATGCTATCCAAGCCTCCTAGTCATCCTCCTCGACGACTATTTCCATACTAGCTCAAGCGCCTCTCGAGCATCCATTATCCTCAAACTCGAACCATATCACCGAGTTATAAATCTGCTTGGAATGATCCCGTCTGGATTAGACCAAGACTATCTCATATCATGCTTCGCTTCATCATATCCTCGCAAAGCTTCATCTCAACATCATCATCAAATCTATGCATAAGAGCTTCATCATCCGCTACATATGCCACAAGCAGCTTTCCCAATTCAAGAGCCTTTCCCTTAGCTTTTGAATCATCCTCGATCTAAATCAAATCATCAATCATCTAATTCATAGCAATCAACCAAGTAAAACATTAATCCAAACAATCAAGCATTCAAATATGATCTAAGTAGACAATTATAACTATAATGGCAATTTCGTAATTAAAGAGTCGAAAGTCAAATAAGCATGAAAACATGAGCAATGTCTCTATAATCTTGATGAATGAACTTGCATAGGTTAACATGTAGTAAAATGGTTGTCAAATCATCATGAACAATGGATCTACACTTAGGATGAAGAAAATGCATGGAAATCACTATGTTAACACCAAATCGAGCCAACAATCCGATATACTCCTTTGGATCCGTGTGAGAGATAATCACCACTCACCAAATCACCTAAACAACCTCAAATCAACACGCTTCAGATCTGGACAGCGAAGGATCAAGCTTGATCTATCACGAATCTGCTTCAAACGAAGAAATCTCACTTCAAAGGATGAAGATCTTCAATCCAAGCTCTTGAATCTTCAATTTGATCTTCAACTTGGATGGATAGAATCACTAGATTAGAGTGGAGAAAAGAAGTGAAGAAGTGTATAAGTCGAGCTCTCAAAATGGCAGCACTTCGTCGCTTCGAAATCCGAATCCCAAAAATGAAGAGAAACTCTCCTATTTATAGCTGAAATCTCCCTAAGTCGTCCGCCCCCTATATGTCGTTGCCGACTTAACTACCTCCTACTTATGACTTAGCACTCACGACCTACCAGAACTTCACTCTGCGCGACATAACAGTCTCCGATCTAACAGGCCATACGACTTACGACCTAACAATAGCTCCGACTCAACACATGCGCCCCTAAACGACCTAACGACTTAGCATACGCGCGCATCCTTACGACCTACGTCTTAACAGATCCAACGGCTTAAAACAATGCGCGACTTAATCAGGGGATACGTCTTAACACACAATCGCGACCTAACTGGTGATTCGACTTACGACCTATCTCTGGCCGACTTAACACAGTAGCCGACCTAACTCTTAACGACTCATCACTTTATCTCCTTAACTCGGCCACGACTCAACTGAGTTACAACTTAACTGCTAGACTTAGGTCGCTCACATCCTATCTCCAAACTCCTAAGTCGTTAACTCGGTCAGCCGACTTAACACTTAACTCGGTCACGACTTGAGTAGTCTAAACACTTAGGTCGTCTAATCCTATAGGTCGCTCACCCGACCTAACTTAGATGCCGACCTAACAACACACGCGACCTAACTTAAGTCGTCTATGACTTAACCCTTAATGACCTAACACATAGGGCTCCACACGACCTAACAACTTAACCCCTTAGGTCGTCTAACGACCTAACTACTAAGTCGTTAGCTCGCTTATCTCCTAGGTCGGTCAATACTATAAGTCGGTCAACTTCTTAGGTAGGCTACTGCATTAAGTCGGTCACTCGACCTAAACCACCCTATGACTTAACTTCCTAAACCCGGTTAATTCTTTAGGTCGTCCCAAACTGTCAACCGACTTAAACCACTCCCCTATCTTCCTTAAGTCGTCGCCGACCTACCCCTTAGGTCGTTATCTCCCCTAAGTTAGTCACGACTTAGGACTTAAACAAAATTCTGCCAAAATCTGAAACGACTCAACAACGCAAAAAATTCCAGATTTTACGAACTTTTCGGTCCGTAAAAATACGGGTCGTTACAATAAAGGATAAGAAAATGGGAAATAGAGATCAAAGATTACTACTGGGGACTTTAACAATATTCTATGACTATATATTATACTATAGTCTTGAGATCTTCATATCTTGAACTTTATACTCATGAATTTTCATGTCCATTCTTTGAGTCTTTATACTGTACAGTCTTCGATTCAACACTTGTATAATATCGTACACTATATATTATATAACTTGGCAAAACAATAGTATCCATATCTTATATGAATATTTTTTTATCAAGGTTGTTAACATCAAAATCAATAACTAAAGTATTAAAAAATGAACTGATTTTATCGAGGTTTCGTACATTATGAATTCTGACCGTTCACCATATAACATTTATATGCGGCCGAATACGAATCAGACATCTATATTCAAGCAATGCTTTTAGAGTTCGAAACTCATACATGAAAATCCACAATCTTGGGAAAATATACTTATAAGTGACCAATTATGAATATATTTAGTAGTTGTAAAATTGCATGGGACTTTAAATAACAACATGCATAATATTTATTGGTAAGCATATTTTATATTTCTTTTTGTCAATCTTTAATTCAATTCATTTGTATGCTTTAATTTGGTAAACATTTTATCAATTATATTTTGCACAAATTTATCAATGTAGATTATTATAAAATTATACATCAAATGTTCTTACAATATTAGGAAGGTTAAATATTATTATTTCATTTCTCTAATAAGGCTCCCACTAGATTTTTATGTTTCTCAAAACCCTAAGACGAAACATAGAAATCTTTCTACTTCTCTAGTGGGTGTTAGGACTCATATGCCTTGGGATTCTGACCTTGAGGAAAGCTCAACAAATCATAGGCCTGTATACGATGGATAGCTCCTTATCTATTGTATTATATATAACTCGCGACTCATTGTTCCTTGTCCTAATCTCATCTTTACCTAGAGGAAAGCTCAACAAATAAAGAGAAATTATTCACTCGTACCCACCATTTCATAGTTGCTTAAGTATAGTGCATATACCTTAAGGAAAGCTCAATAAACATGTGCAGCTATCTTACCTGGTCTATTTAATATGTTAATAGTACTAGACATAACATCCTTAGCTTGAGGAAAGTTCATCAACTAAGGAGCATGCAATTAATCTATTACTATAAATAAATGATGTAGGATGACTTTATATTGAAGTTTCATTATCTTCAATATTTTTAACCGAGTGATATCAACTTATGTGTTAATGTATTTCTTATGAAATACCCTCGTGATTCAAGTGTCGCACATATCAGATATCACGGTATACGTAATATACATATGTATTTATCCTTTAAGCCTTATTTGGGTTTCTTATCGTTCCACTTGATTTCATACTTCATATTTTATTAACTCTTATAATTTTGACCAACTAATATAATAGTCCTATGTATACTGCATTAATTAAATCTTATTTAAATAATTAACATTTCAATTAATTTTATGTTATTCAATTAAACATTTTAATTAAATATACACATATATCTGTGTATATATGTATTTTATTATTTGTCAATTTACTTTAATTAAGTTATTTAATTAGATAATTTAATTAAAATTTCAAAAATTTCTTATGTATATACATATATACTTGCATCATCTTAAACAATTCAAGATTATATAATATAAAACATTATATACATTGTACATGTATATTCTTTAACTGATTAACTATTTAATTAATTTATTAAAATTATTAAAAAAATAATAAAATTTTCCAAATATGTTTACTAATTTTCAAAGCATTTTTGAAAACTATATTATAACATTTATAATATATATTGTTTTAAGAGCCAATTTTTGAAAATCATATTAATTACATTTATAATGCAATTCTTATTTTAAATTTTACTTCTAAATTTATAATCTTGTTTAATTTCAAAACAATTTTGAAATCACAGTATAATATCTATAATGTATTTAACTTTTAAATTTAAAATTTCGTTATTAATTTTCTAAACAGTTTTATAAATTAGCCCAAGGCCTAATTCAAATTGGGTATTTTCTATTAGGAGCAACCTTTCAGCTCACTTCACTTTTCAGCCTAGGTTGATAGCTAGGGAAGGCAGGATACTTGATTACCCAAACCCAAGCCTAGACATTACTTTTCTAAACACCAAACTAAATTGGCAAGCTTAATTTGTTAGCCCCAACATGACTAATTTAGACCGTGTAGACTATTTGCCTCTAATACCATTGATGGATCTGGACCAGTCGAAAGTGGCTGAAATAGGTAGATTTCAAAAAAAAATTCCTACTTTGGATCTATTGGGTCTATGAAGTCTAAATTCTTAGATTCAATCTAATGAAGTTTTAAAGGAAATCATATTTTATTTAATTTGGTTAAAAGGAAGTTTTAATTTTAATTTTAACTTGTATGTATGATAATGAATGCATCAAATACATTCATTTATGTGCAGTGTAAGTGCAGCATATAAGCAGTATATATGCGTACCTAAACATGTAAACGTTTAGAGAAGAAACCCTTTTGTTTCCTTCTCTTAACAAATATAATTAATTAAAGTAAGGCAAGGCTATAAAAGTATAGAGAGAGACCTTTCATTGCTCTCTCTAATTAGACTAAATCTGTATGTTAAAAGCATTTATACCTAAAATTATACTTGACATATATTGTTAGTACATCCAAATATACTCCAGCAAAAAATATGCAAGTGCAACATAATATAAGGCAACAAAGTTTCCCATTACTAATATGAAACTAAAAGTTTAATTTCCAATTTAATTTTAAATTCCAAACTCCAAAATCAAGATATCCATGTAATAAATTGCAATTGACAAATGAATAAACATACACACATATATGTACATATATAAGTAATTATAAAATGATTTTTTTAGTTGAAATATATACATATATGAAAAATTTGTATTCATCAAATACATATACATATAAATATGAATTTTTATTGAAGATGCATATTAAATAATTAATTATATTTGTTAATACTTATATGTGTTTAAGATTCTACATATAAACATAAGCAATTTCCTTTGTTATATAATAAAAACATGTGAATGAATTTACTTATTTGGTAGATCTATGCATATATACCATTATATATAGAGATCTTGTATAAATCAATTTTCTAAAATTCATCTGTAAACATTGTCAATTTAAAAATGAATGAAAATTTCAATTTTGATTTCATGCCCAAGATTACATAGTAAGCAATTAATTATATTTGCTAGTACATATAAATATGTTTTTTAAAACATGAAAGTGTAATTTCCTATGTTATAAAATAATGACACATATAAATGAATTTACTTAGTTGATAGATCTATACACATATACCATTATATACATAGATCTGGTATAAATCAATTTATTAAAATTCATCTTCAAACACTGTCAAATATAAAATTGAAAGAAAAATTCAATTCTGATTTCATAACCAAGATAAGCGGATGGGATAGAGAGAATCAAAAGAATTCAAATTAAAATCATACACATATTTATATGCAACATCATATGTTGACAACAGACACATACATACATACGTACGTACACACACACACACACATATATATATATATACACACACATATATGGAATTGTGATGATAAACAATTCAATTAAAATATCATTTCACAATCAATCCTAGAGTTATAAGAATTAGTAGAAAAAAATAGCACCTTGCTGTCACCCAAGATAATACCTTGAATATTGGACTTATATTACTTCGTTTGAATACTTGTTCAATACTTCCAAAATACGTAAGCACTTTGAGAAAGACACACAATATTTCTTCTTATTTTTAATTGAATTTATGTTTGTTTTTTTTCTTGAATTTTGGAGAAGGAGAAGAAAGGATTTCGACTAGAAATGATGGGGAGGAGTGGAGGCAAAAACCCGAGAAGTAATTCTAAGAAAAAAGTGGCATGAGATGTTTAAATAATACCAAACAAAAGAGTCAAAGATAGAAAAATATCTTTCTTTTTCTTAGCCATTTGGGAAGATTTTTGGAATCAAATTCTAAGCCAAATTCCCCCATCATGGCCGGCCAAACTTTCTTTCCTACTGGGCCTCAAATCACTTCAAGCTAGATCGGATATCTTACAGTAATTTTTTTATTTAAACGTATATCGATATCATATATCGACAAGCGTATACATAACTTTTATATACGCACTATTTTTAATATTGATTAACAAAATTCAAATAAAAATTTATAATTAGTATTTAATAAATGTTAATTAATTTAATTAATTATAACATATATAATTTAATTAAATCGGATGGTAGACGGAGGATTCAACATTCCAATTGTATTGACTCTTTAGGTGCAATTCTGTCAGCAATTAATATTGAACAATTTGAATATTAACGTTCACACGTCACCTTAACCAATGGTGTGATATTTTGGCCAAATTTATTGATTATATAGCTTGCCCCTATTAGCTTTAACAGATTAGAAAAGCCTATAGCAAATGGTGGGCTGGGAATCATTAACATGTACCACTGGAACCGGTCAGCTATGGCTAGGCTTATCAACGACTGTATTAATGCCAAGAACAGCACGTGGGTTAGATGGTCCAACAATCATGTGCTTCGTGGTTGCAACTTCTGGAAAATGACAACTCCGAACAAGGTCAGCTGGACGTGGCGTGCCATTTTCAAACTTAAGGAAGTCTTACTTCCACTTGTTCGTTACCCGGTGGGCCATAATAATGTGGTTAGTTTTTGGGATGATCCCTGGATTGAAAGAGGTTTGATCTTGAGACGGGTGCTCTCTTATGCTGATCTAGTGCAATCGGGAGTGCGACAGGATGCAGTTGTACAGAGTTTCATCCGCGAATCTACTTTAAGGTTACCGAGGACATCTAACACGCGAATTCAGCAACTTTGGACCAAAGCGGGGGAGTGCATTATTCAAACGGAGGGACCTAGCGAGGTTCAGTGGGGAAGCAATAATAAGAGCTTCAGCATAAAAGGCACTTATTCCTTCCTGGCAGGTGATGATGGAGTAAAATGTAGGTGGTGGAGAAGAATATGGTGTAAAGATAACTCTCAAAAGGATAATCTCTTCCTCTGGAAAGTTAGGAATAGGGCTCTGAATACCAAAATGAAGCTGTTTACCAGAGGGGTTCCAGTTACAGTTAATTGCGTCTTCTGCAATCAAAGTCCTGAGATGGTCGAACACTTGTTTTTTGAATGTTCATTTCTGAATGCATTATGGAAGAAGTGGATTAGGATAATCGGTAGACGATGGAAAGGATCAAACAACGTGGTCCAATGGAAGTACATCTACGACAACACTGGAGGAAAGTCGGGTGCAAACAGACTGTTCTTATTTATCACCAAGAGATTCTTAACAGTGGTTTGGAATGAAAGGAATAGGCGAATTTTTCAGCCTGATAAAGGGAAGACTGATGATCAATTCGAGAGGCATATGAAGCAAGAAATTAAACGTGACTTGAGTCTGGTTTCATTTTCTTTTGACCCTGGCATACTCAGTTAACTTGGTTCTCCCTTTAAATTTTTGTTGTTTTTGTGTTTTCTCTATTTCCCGCATTGTTGCACTGTGTTTCTATGTATTTCTTGCAAGCTGATGGCTTGTTTCTCCTCCCCTCTCTGGGTGCAGCAATAAAATGGTAGGGGTCCATTTAACCCCGTCGGCTTTGCCAAAAAAATAAATTCAATTAATTGATTTCCTCCAATCATTATTATATGGCTAGTCCAAGCACATTCGTAATGTGCAAATTTTTGAAAAGAAAAAAACTTTTATATAATTATTTTAGGGGGAATTAATTTAAAAGACAAAAATTTGTATATTTTTTGCCTCAAGGACACAACCTCAATATTTTTACCATAAGGACAAACATTCTTCTAAAAATTATTCATAAGGACAAATATTTTCCAAAGTTATTCATAAGGACAACAAAACTGCTACCAAGCTAAAAACTGATACCTAAAAACTGCTACCGATAACTACAAACTGATACTATCAATGACTAAAAACTGATACCTAAAGAAAGTTGTCCTTCAGGATAAAATATTGAAGGCCTGTCCTTGAGGCAAAAACACTGAAAATTTTTGTCCTTAACAATAATTTCCTGATTATTTTATTATTTAAACATTGTTTAAAATTATACTAATATCACATATCGATATATGCAAATAAAATTTTATATGCACATTTAAATAAGTGAGTATTAGGCTCAAGTCCATAAAATCAAACTTATATATGAAAACTCCTTCCCAAAAAGGTTTGTAAATTAGGTCCCTATAATTAAATTACTGAATAATTGCATACATTTATGCAAGTGGAAATTAGCCACAAGGGTCTCTTTAGCAAGTGTAATTAGTTTCTAGGACACACAACTGAAATAATTATTTTCAAGGACAAAACGTAAAATAATTAGTTTTTAGGGCCTAAAAACCTATGAAATTATGTCCTTGAAAGTAATTGGACTGCTGACTTTGTCCTTGAAAATAATTATTCTGATGATTTTGGCCTTGAAAGTAATTTCTTTGAATGTGTGTCCTAGAAACTAATTGGACTACAAAGTTTGTCCTTCTGGTGAAATGCCCCTTTATGCAATTATTCAGTGAATAATTGCAGACATTTATGTAATTATATCCAAAAATTGCATAAATATCCGCAATTATTCAATGAATAATTGCGGAAACGTCCACAATTTTTTGGTGAATAATTGCGGAAATTTCCGCAATTTTTCAGTGAGTAATTGCGGAAATGCCTGCAATTTTTGGATATAATTGCATAAATGTCTGCAATAATTCACTGAATAATTGCATAAATGTATGCAGTTATTCAATAACTTAATTCGAGGGACCTAATTTACATACTTTTTTGGCAAGGATGTTTGGTGTATTTTGAAACTTAATATGGAATTTAGCCAAACTGTCCCTTTAAATAATTACCAGAAACATTCAAAACATCAAATAGATTAACAATAATTAATATTTCATAAATACTAATCAACTACAGCATTTTACAAATTATTTAAATCGTATGGTTTCCGGAGAAATCACAAATGCGATTATGGACTCAGAGGTATGAATTCGGTCAGCGATTAATATTGAATAGTTCAAATATCAATGTTCACATGTCACCTTAGCTAGTGGTGTGATAGTTTGGCTGAATTCATCGCTTCTGGGTATTTTCGGTAAAATCAAATTTCATAAACACTTAAGCGATACCTTTTAGTGATAATTATTTACACCAATTCTCTTCATCAACACTATATCACTTTGAACTTATGGAATTTAGTAATGGTTAAAATTCCAGTATCATCCATATTCAACTTTGTAGTTCAAACACAAAATCCTTAGTTTAATAATAACAATAATTATTGACCGAAATGCTCTGGCAGAGACTTTGACTTTAAGTTGGCTTCAATTGACTGTGATACTAATCTCATATAACCGAGGAGACAAATCCTCGCTTGAATAGTGTTTCACTTTCAATACTTCCACTCGACCCAACTATAGTCGTTCGATTGACGCCATGCCATGATTTAATTATAATTGTAACAACCTTGGTTTTGGGGATTACCTGTAAATATTAAATTATAACGGTGGTTATAATTTAATATTGTGAAAAAAAACAAATGAATTGGAGATTCAAATTGTTTATTTTAAACAAACAATGGATTTGGAAATAAAATGTGAAAATAAAGTTTTAAAAACTTTATTTTGGTTTTTTGGGTTAATAATGAGTGAAATATGATTTTATTTAATGAAAATGCAATAATTCTTGTAATTATTGCCAAATGCTTCTTTTATTGATTTTTAAAAGAAGTATTTGTTTTAAAATGTGTTTATTATAAATAAAAAGTTGAAATTGGATTTAAAAATAAGTTTTGGTTATAAAATGATGGAAAATGGTTTGTTGCACTTTATTACACAAGAAAATTATTTTTGTGTAATTTTTGAAGTTAAAAATGAGGTTTTATGTAAATATTGGTGAAAATTGGTTATTTATTTAAAAATGAGGGTTTTTAATAATAAAGATATTTTATAACTAAAATTATCTTTTTATTAGTTGTAAAATATTCTATTTAACATAGGAATGTGTTTGTATAATTTATTTTGAAGAAAACTTGTGTAAATATGATGTTTGATTTAATTACATAGGTGTATATTGTGAATTAAGTCATAATTTGTTACTTAGGCTAATTAAACCTTTTTCTTTTGGGTCAAAGCCCATTATCACATAACCAGAAAGGAGGAAAGAGGTTTCTCTCCTCCCTTGTACGTTCTTTTCTACATTTATAGTAAACATAAAACAGAAAAAGAAAAGAAAACTTTACCTTCTTCTTAAATCCAAGCCAAATCTCCAAATTAAATAAAAAACTTGTTGTTTTCTTTCAAATTAAAGCATATTTCTACAGGTAATCTATTCCAAAACTGAATCATTTCATCAAAATCTAATTTTTGATATTGGTTTTGTATGTAATCTCTTCTTTTGGGTTTGCGTGTTTCTATTTTGAGCTTTTATAGGTATTTGAAGCAAATTCTAGCTCCAAGCTCTCATCTTTCAACTGCAAATCCGAGTTTAATCTTCAACATTTGCAAGGTGAGCTGAATAGCTCACAATTCTACCTGAAGTCAATGCTTCAAACTGCTCAAATCTGCTTTGTAATTTGTTTTTACTTTCAATTTTGTTTGTGTCAAAACCTTCTCTGGTTGGTACTTTGCATGCTAATATCTTTTGATTCCGACAATGAAATGCTGTCGAATTTCTTGCATTTGGTAGCTTGCATGTTGAAATTCATCTCTGCAAATTTTGGCTGAAAAATATTGTCATTTGGATGTTCAAAAAAGTGGTAGAAAATCAACTCAAACATAGATTTTTGCCTGTAGAAATTGTTTTCTGAGTTGCTGCAAACATGGCATGAGTCCATGTTTGAGACAGCATAACTCTTTCATTTCTTACTGGAATTTATCGATTCTTTTTTTGTTTGAAAGATAAAGTTTTCTATTATGGATAAACCAATTTTCAGTTCAATCTGAGTTAATTTGGTCCTCTGTTTTATGCCTAGAAGTTGAACACGAGATGGTTTTCAGGCCTGCACATTTTTTGTTTTTTTTTGAATTCTTGCAAACATGGCCCGAGTCCATGTTTGAGACAGTGTAACTTTTTCATTTTCAGTCGGAATTCATTAATTCTTTTTTTGTTTGAAAGCTGAAGTTTTCTAATATGTGCATACCAATTTTTAGTTCAATCAATGGTGGTTTGGCTACCTGTTTCATGTCCGCAACCCAGAGAAGATTTCAGGCATGGGTATTATTTTGCCTATGAATTTTTGTTCTTTTTCCGTCCGACTTTTGACTTTTACTTCATATTTTTATGATATTTCTGAAATGTTTTGAGGGCTATGATTCCTATCAATAGGCTAGTCAAGTTTTGATGAATTTGAAATTCAAATTTGAATTGAATTTGGGACGGTTTTGAGTGATTTCTTTGATTTCGAGCATGGATTTTTCCAAACAATTTTGAAATAATTTTTAAAATATATTGGCATTTAAAATAATTATTATATAATATTTTTTTAAATTATTTTAAGCTAAAAAAAATTATTTACTCTCTATAATAAGGGAATTTTCAAATATTGTCTTCAAAAATTGATTTCGGAAAATGGTTTTGAAAGCTTGTTTTTTCAAATAAAGTATTTTATATATAAAATACACGTTTTTGCACTATTCGAGCGAATGAGAAGGAGAATTAAATGGTTTGGTAAAACATGTGGTATGGGACACGTGCGTTTATCTTATCGGTTAATTCCCGACTTGTCCGTTTGATCGTTCTGACCTTCGGGTCGAGTTTACCGATGAGATGACGTAAACTTTTTACTGTTTTAAGTGTGAAATTTACTAGTGGTTAGTAAACCATTTAGTGCAAACGTGTAGTGTGGGACACACGTTAACACTGTTCGGGTTCCTATCCAAAAGTTTGTGACACATTTGTCTAAGAGACGTATTTGCCAGTACTGGACCTTCGGGTCATTTGTCCTTCGGGACGTTTGTCTAAGAAACGTTTTTTTCCTTTGCGACGTATTTTTCCTTCGAGATGTTGTCCTTGGGATGTTTGTCTAAGTGACGTATTTATTGTCCTTCGGGATGTTTGTCTAAGAGATGTGGCGCCTTATTTTGAGAGAGCAGTACTTGGCGGGCTTCGGCCATAAGCACGTGCTATATCTTTGAGATGATATCATTGATGTTTGTGATTTCCCTTGTGTATCGCCCTTTTCTAGAATCGGTCCTTTGAACCATTTGATATACATTTGTGGTGATTACCTTTCAGGAATTTGAACTCTTGGGAGTTCTATTTTTGAGATTTGAATTGCCTAGACTAGCGTTATATGAGATTTGCCTGTTGGCATTTACTTGAGATTTTATTCTCCTCTTCGGAGATATTTTTTCCTTATGGCGTGTTTGAGATGGGATCTCTTTATGCATGTTTTGGGTTTGCCAAGATGGCGGGTCTAGGTTTTCCCCTAAACCATATTTGATGTTTTATGAATGCCGATGATACGAGGCTCGCTACTTTTAGCGTTTTATGGGTTATTTTATCTCTTTTGAGATTATATGTTTATGTAGTGATACCATATTATCACTTGATGTAATCATACACTTTAATTGTCACTTCTCTCTTTAGAATATTATCACATTATCATTATGCTCATATTATCGCTTATCCTTGTAAACTGATTTGTTTAGCTAGACTGACCCGTGTATTTTATACTCGGGTCAGTCCGAGGTGTTTCAGGTTAGGTAAATTTGGATTTAGCCTTTTCTGCTTCCGCATGGACTATTCTGCTAGCTCTTTTTTTTATAGATTTTTGTGTAGTCCTTTTTGGTTGCTACTCTGATATGTATATTCTTTTGACTCGCTTGTATATTGTAGTCGCTATACCACTAGACATGTATCATTTTGTATACTCTGTGATGTATCTGTATATGTATATATATGTGATGATCTACTATTCTATGATGTGTTTGCATTCGAGTTGTTGTATTTTGTTCTGATAGATCCTATAGCCACCTATGGCTTTGTATTAAGTATTTATTGGATATGTCGATCCACTTGAGATAGAAAAAAAATGGCATTTGTCGACGTATTCAATAGATATTTAAGACAATGTTATAGATGGTCGCTCCTATCCAGCTCTATTCTCTGCATTAGCAGATAGTACTACCCAGTAATACTCTTTGTTAATGTGGGTCTCGGGGTGGGGCATCACAATAATCAAAGCGGAGCTTCCTCATTCAAGATTGATAGTATTCTCAAGTCGCTAAAACTGTGTAAAATAGTCACATCGATATTTTCTATTTGGCATTAGTTATATTAACCAATGAAAACTATCGAGTGAGTCATTCCACAGTTATCTAATAACTATCAGTACATAACCCTTTAGTGCCCCAGCAGCCATGAATTATACACTACCCAACATTTGGAGTGTGTTACATACTATAGTCTCAATGGATTTATCGATATCCAGTCTCGGTACATCATGATTAGGAAATTTAAAATGGTATATTTATTTTCATTGTGATAAATTGCTCACGGTTACAACACTTTGTAACTATTATCACAAAACATACCATTTATGGATTTTCTATTAAATATACTTTTAATTAAATTAATTAGTTAATATATAACACATTATATCAAGTATATAATAGAAAGAAAACACCTTTTATTTTGAGCAAGGTTGGTGATCGAGTTAAATATATGTAACAAATTACATAATTTCCCCTAGGGCAAACCCTTAACTATATTAATATCCAACTTGCACTTGGGATCAATTATGGAATCTCATTCCAGCTTCTCCAATCTGTTTTCTCAAAACTAATTAGGTCGGTCCTTCAGCGAATGGGTATGCTATTATATTTCAATTTTCTACTTTGTTAATCAACTCTCTCTATTGTTGATACTACCTTTGTCATGTGGAACAATCTGAAGTATGTCTCTCAACTTCTAGTGAGCTCTAAGTTCTGTTATGAACCATTTCGTGACATTGTTATCATATAACAATGTTATTGAATTCTCAACATCTGGAATCACCATCAGCTCATATATAAATTTATGCATTTATATTTATATACTTTGTTTTTTATTGCGGCACTATTGAAGGCGATGTACTTATCCTTTTTCATTGAATCGTCCACAGTCTTTCATTTGGAATAATTTCAATTTAAAGATTCTTAACTTGAGTTTATTATTGACATATTATACTGAATATCACTTATGAAAATTTCAGTCCGAACACTCCTTCATAAGGAGTTTGTTGTTTCCGTAAACAATTCTCTAGTAGTTCATAAATACACAAGAAAAGCTCAAACAACCATTTAGTGATATCAATTTGGATTTGATTTTTGCTTCATGTATCAAATGCACTAACAATTAGACAACATAACATGTATGATAATTTCTATTGTTAATGCATAAGGAATCCATCTTACATGTTTCGTACTAAACATTTTAATAAGGTGTCCTTGCATATCATTTGAGACATTCCCAATATCTTTTATACTTACTATAAAGACATCATTTGCAAATCCAATGTCGAGTATTAAAACGACTAAGACATTTTAACATAAGTACATCGTTAAAATATTAGCAACGTGTTTTTTATTTATAGTTTAGAAATATCAATGTACCTTTTAACGCTCTTTCTTATGCACATATGCTTCCTTTGTAGTTTGATTGATAATTTAACTATTTGATATTTATATCAAAGCACTTGTTCAATTTTGATACATTTCTGAATGATACTTTCGTATCCATTCTCGGATCGTATCTGAAAACTCACAAACTCAATATCACTTCCACTAACTTCGAGACACTTTGGTTATTATGTGTAAATAGTTTACTCTAAATCATTATTTATAATTTTATATTTTAGCATATACGTACCAAACATAAAGTCATACTATGCGATAATTTTGTGAGTAAAATTCGAACCTACTTGAGCACAATGAATGGTGAATCTGTTACGTTAATTTCAACAATTGAAATTTATGGTATTATTCTTGTCAATATGGCTCACTATATTCTAACCACATTTTTTTCCCTTAAAGATACATTTGCTGCCAATGGATCATATCTTTTTGGGTACAACTTTCAATATCATACCTTGATAATGTACTTGGAATCTTGTGCATCATACCATATCGTAGAGTCATTACTTTTAATGGTTTAATTGACTTCCAATGATTATTTATTCTTGACATTGATAAGAAACTCATAGTTTCTCTTCAATTGACAAGAATACTTGTTAGACATTCTGATGTGTTGTGCTCATTTAGGTTTGGTTAATATAATTTCATTCCTTCCAATCCTTTTATCCTTGGATCATATCCAAATCCATTTTATACCAATAATTTCTTAAAGAAATTCCTTTGCTACGAAGTTAGTATTTCTTGAAACAACGGTTGGTTTCCAGTGCAATGATATTGTTTATTATGAATTGCCTTATATAAAACAGATTTTGCATTAGTTCATAATATATATGTTCTCAACATAAATTAGTCATCTAATGACTATCATTCCCAAAATTCTCTTAGGACAATTCATACAAGATCTCTTACATACAATTATTATGCGTAGGCTTTCGACTCGCACTACATGTCAACTCCTTGGCCTAGGTCATGTAAGGTTTCTTAAAAACTCGTATCTTGAATGGTTTTGTAAACTATCCTTTGATGATATTAATTTTGACTTTGTGTACTACTCTTAAGTACACACCTTATAGAAAGAATTTAACTCAACTTAACTCATCATCTGCAACGAACCGTCTTTCTTACTTTGAAAGACAAGTCATTAAGGGTAGAAGAAAAGGAAAGATAAGAAGAAACTTCACAATCAAAGAATCTCACAGTGGAATGAAACAACATATATTAAGCAACATAAGATTTTACAGAGATACTGCCATAATAGTACATCAGAGTCATTATAGTACAAGTTCCACCGGGACAGTGATAACTACCTGTCCTTACATCACTAATACAAAACATATACATATTTACATGGTGGAATAGGATAATAGTTAGCTAACGTTGAAGCTACCTGCTCCAGCTCCTCCAAAATGCAGTCGTGAGAAACCTGGATCACTTGGCTACTCATAAAAATTTGAGTAGCCAAGAGTTTTAGGGAAAGAAATAAAACTCCGAGTCAGACATGGGTCTCGTGTAAGAAACTCAAACAACTAAATTATTACTTTTAAAACACTTTTAAAATCATGGGTATCTCGTAAGACCACACCGCACATAAACATGGACGGTTTTTACCTTACGAGAACCAAAACGGTTTATATAAAAATCCAGTGATATTATCATAATGTCTAGGTTTTCAAGTAAAATAGAACATAGCCGAAATGCTTGCATCTACCATTTCAACATATTTGTATACAAGTAAAAACATACGACACTTATTGGAGAATGGATTCCATACAATGACTGAGCTATTAGGGCACCGCCCATCACGGTGCATCTCTAGATAAAATAACACTAAGGACCTCGCCTGGATTCCCTGCCAACACAAGACCGGCCTACCCTTTGTTGGATATTACCGAATAAGATCACCCCTTGGTTGGGATCATCAACCGTACCGAAGCATACATGAAGTGATAGTAGGGACCTCACCCTAATGGGAGTGACCCACTTAGCCTTGTTGTATCTCTCCTATTTTAGTCATTCCCGGTTGATGAGGTATGAGGCAATGTTTACCTTTAATAATAGCACTCCCACTTGGAATCCTAACATTGCCTTCAGATGCTGACACAATATCAGCAATCGTCCATACAAGTCATTCAGGAGATGAATGAACCGAAGTCACTACTTCCACTACACCCAATTTGGAATCACCCTCAGGTTTAGTAGCAAGTAGCCTTTCTATTTCTATGTCTTCATTTTGGATCAAGACTTCCCAATTTTTTCAATTCGAACGCATATGTTGGTTCGAAGTGCTTTTCCGATAACAACTGTTATTCGATCCCGGTCTCTTCGGTCCAACGCTCGATAATCTTAAAGGGTCAAGTTGTTTATAGTGGGCTATCCTACTATCAGGGTGTAAAGATTTACATATAGGCATAGGTTCCATATGCTTAGATTATCATGACCTGCTTATCGAAATTAACCCCCTTGTATCCATCACGTTCCCGAAGTGTGGTATTTGTGATAAGTACAAGCCGACATACTTTCAATAAAACGTGTCACCGTTTCATTGAAACTACTTTAATTCATTTGGTTACTTAATAGCATGGACAAGAGATCCTTTATGTTTAAAAACAAATGTCCGAGAGAAGAAAGTTAATTTAGAATAAAGAACTATTCGAGTTTAAAATATCTTAAAATAATAAATAAATCATCATTAAATCATAAATTTAAAGCTTAATTAATCCTTAATTAATTATACTTAAATTAAAATTTTGAACCTCGTTATCTTAGTTAAGTCTTAGTTAATTACTAATAATTACCCTTTATTAATCAAAACAAATTAAATAATTAAACTCTAGTTAAATAATAATTAAACCCTAAGTAGTTAAAAATAAATAGACATTAAACTTTATTTAATAAACATCTATTATAAATTAAAACCTAATTGATTAATAATTAAGTAAATAAATAACTCTTAATTAAATAACAATTAATTAAGTAATTGAATACTAATTAAATTATTGACATAAAATAATTATCTTGATTAAATAAATAAATTAAAATAACTACCTCTTAACTTATTTAATCATTAATTAAACTTTCTTAATTAACTACAAATGATTAATTTTTGTAATTGATTCTTAAACCTTAATTACTTAACTTAATTACTTAATTAATTTATAATTATTTTAATTAAATTAACTAATTATTAAACTCATAAAATAAAAGTTAATTAAGTTTTTGTAATATATAATTAAGTTTGAAATGATTTTCCAAACATTTTAAAGGAAACTTAAACAAAACTTGAAAATCGTAAATTTCTGAACTGTGTCCTTATGGATGCCGTAATTTAGAATTGCTTTTCTAAGTTACCATACAAAACTTAAACTTTTCACCTATGCTTACTTTTCAAAAACATATTCAAGAGGAGTTTTAAAACTTTTACTAAAGTTAGAAACTAAAATAAATAAGGCAAACATTTTCTAAATCAAACAAGTAAACGATTTATTTCCAAAAATGGATCTTAGGTTCTTCTCAATATCTCAATTTCAACCTTCCAAACCATTTAACCACAAACTAAGATTTTATATGTACACCTAGTCATATCATTACCATAACACATCAAAGGTCACAACTTTATAATTAACACATCACTTTAATCCTCAAGTCCAAAACAAAAACACAAGCTATTACATACACATATATATCCAAACCATATAATACTTCAAACATCAATATCAGGCATAAATAACCATATAACTGTCATATGAACAAAAGTAAGATCTTTCCAAAGTTAGGAGTTTTACTCGCCGAATTCAATGAATTCTTTTCAAACTTTTTGCAAAACGACTTAGGATTTATGAATATTTTTGAAAAAGACTCGATCTTGCTTGAAACTTTGAAAAGGTACTTAGCCGAACAACAACAAGGTTTTTCCATAAGCATTAAAAGGTACGACCTTGGTTAATTTGAGTGGAGATGTGCTTGATCTTGAAAGAGAAAGTGAAGTAGTGGAGGAAGAAGTGTTTTTAGCAACTTGGAAGTGATTTTAAAAATGAAACACTAAGATTTTTGAATTTTTAAAATATGATGAGAAGCCATGAAAGCATGCTTAAGAGCTTTAGGAAATTGTAAAGTGAAAAAGAGAATGAGAAAATGTGAAAAAAATTTTAGGAAAATTGCTTTTATAAAATGTTAACAAGTGAATTTACCAAATTGCCCTCAATGCTTTACCCTCCTCTCACTCTTTGCCACCTCATCCCTCTTTTCCCCTCACAAAATTTCACCCACCACCTGAGCCACCTTTATATCAAATCAAAAGAAACATGTTTGTCCTCTTTTCGTACCTTTTGTCTACGGTGGTATCTTATATTATATAATATATATACACTTTTTTATAAAAATATCTTACCTTATCATATGTGCATATATACTCAAGTGTACATGTAGATTCACATGTAAATTTCCATATCCAAAGTGATTTGTAAATATTTGCATATGTACACAAAAGTGTTACAACATTTTCGATAACTTTTAGTCGACAAAAAAACAAAAATTCGGAAAACTACTTCCAATCACGTTTTTAATTTTTCTTCAAACTAATTATTTTTGTAAACAAAATTAAAAATGATTTCACTATCATTTGTTATTATTTAAAAGGAATTTATTTTAGCTATAAAATCCATTAATTAATTATAAGAATTATACTTAAATATCGACACTTAAAGTGACCAAATTCTGGGTCGTTACACTCTCCCCCCTTAAAAGAATTTCATCCCCAAAATTGGCACATAAGAAAAGAACTCAATTACTTGAAAAGCTATATATTCATGTCATAAAACAAATACAAAAGACATACACTAAACATCCATAGAAAATAATGCCTAAACTATACATACAACAAACTACTAGCTATCCTAACATTAAGTCATGATAGACCTCCTTTATATGGTCTACAGTCTCTCAAGTGTAGTCTCTAGGATGCTCACTCCGCTGAATTTTAACCAACTGCACTACCTTATTGTGCAACCGCTTCTGATCCTAATCTACAATATAGACTGGATGTCTAACTACTGTCATGTCTTGTTCCACTTCAAGATCCTCCTGCTCAGATGATTCTACAATCAAGGTCGGATCATGCACAAATTTCCTTAAATGCGACACATGGAATATATTATGAACACCTGCCAATCTCTCCGGCAACTCAACCTTATAACTAAGAGACCCAATCCTTTCAAGGATACGGAAAGTTCCAATATACCTTAGAGCTAACTTACCAGTTTCCCCAATCTAGCAACTCTTCTAATTGGCGGAATCTTAACGAACACAAGGCCTCCTATCAGCATAACTCTTCTGGCGATCTTGGGCTGCCTTCATCCTTCTCTTAATCATCGCAACTTTCTCCATTGCCTCTCGAATCATATCTGGCCCAAGCAATAGACAATCTCCAGATTCTACCCAATAGGCTGGTGATTTGCATAGCCTTCCATAGAGAGATTCATAAGGTGTCATACCGATGCTTGCTTGGAAACTATTGTTGTAAGAGAATTCCACTATATGCAGATGAAATTCCCAAGACCCTCCGAAGTCCAAGATGTAGGCCCTCAACATATCCTCCAAGATGTAATTAACCCTCTCAATTTTTCCATCGGTTTGAGGGTGGTAGGCAGTGCTCAGACTCAGCTTTGTTCCTAATGCAGTTTGCAAGGCTTCCTGGAACTGACTTGAAAAGATAGGATCTCGATCGCTTAATATACTCATTGGGACTCCATGTAGTTGAACTATCTCTCTCGTATTGATCTCTGCTAATGAAAATGTAATTCTAGTTGGCTTGACCGGAGTAAAATGAGCATTCTTAGTTAACCGGTCCGTAATAACCCATACTCCTTCATTTCCTTTTCTAGTTTTGGGTAAACAATCGATTAAATCCATCGATATCATCTCCCATTTCCATTTTGGGATTTCTAAAGGTTGAAGTAAACCAGCAGTTTTCTGATGGTCCCCTTGATTTGCTGACAGCTCACACACCTGCTTACAAAGATAGAGATATCCTTCTTCATTCTTGGCCACTAGAATACTCTTTTCATATCCTTGTACATCTTATGAACTCCAGGATGTATACTTAAATTAGATTTGTGGCACTTTAACAAAACTTCTTATAACAGCCCATCCACATCTGGAACGCACAATCGTCTATTCATCCTTAAAGCACCTCAACAATCTATCTCAAAATCCGAACATCGACCCTTCTCGACTCCTTGAATTAATTCTTCCAGAATTTTATCCTCTGTTTGATTGCTCAAAATCCTTTCCTAAAGAGTCGGGGTAACCTCTAAAAGAGTACATTCCTGCTTAAAGCGTCTGCCACCACATTAGCCTTCCCTGGCATATAGAAAATGTCCAAGTCGTAGGATGCCAGAAACTCTAACCACCTCTGTCGTCTAAGGTTCAAATCTTTCTAAGTGAAAAGATACTTCAAGGATTTATGATCTGCGAAGAGCTCAAATTTTTCACCTAATTAAAGAAATAATTTTACTCCTATAATCTCTAAAATTAGAAAGAAACTAAAGAAGGGATAGAAGGATCCTTACCCAGCAAGTAGTGCCTCCAAATTTTCAATGCAAAGACAATAGCCAGCAACTCCAGGTCGTGCGTAGCATAATTCTTCTCATGAGGCTTCAATTGCCTGCTTCGATGCACAATCACTCTACCATGCTGCATCAAAACAGTGCCTAGTCCCACTCCACAAGCATCTGTGTAAAACATGAATCCACTATTTCCATCTGAAATAGCCAAAACTGGTGCACTGGTCAATCTCTTCTTCAATTCCAGAAATGCTTCTTCACACTTTGGAGTCCATACAAACATCTCTCCCTTCTTAGTTAGCTTTGTTAAATGGGAGGAAATCTTAGAATAATCTTGAATAAACCTCCTATAGTATCCCATCAAACCTAAGAAACTACAAAACTCAGTAGGAATCCGCGGTTGCTTCCATTCCTAAACAGCTGCCACTTTTACTAGGTCCACCGAAATGCCATCTCCCGATACAATGTACCCTAGAAACTTTACCTTTGATTTCCAAAAGTGGCACTTCGAAACTTTGCCTTTAGGATATGTTTCCTTAATATTTCCAACACCACTTCCAAATGATGTTTATGCTCCTCCTCAGATTTGTAGTAGTTAAGAATGTCGTCGATGAAAACTAGCATGAACTTATGAAGAACATCTCTGAAAACACGATTCATTAGATCAACAAAATAAGTTGGTGCATTGGTTAGCCCAAAAGGCATAACCGACCACTCAAAGAAACAGTCAGGGCCCCTAAACGCAGTTAAGGGTGTTATCTCGCCTTTTGGAAAGGCCGTGACACCAAGAACTTGATTAGAAACCAAGGACAGTTCGTCCTGGAGATCGGTTATACACGGGTTCGCTATGAATACTGACAAATTTTGTCCGATTTCAGATCGAGCTACAATCTATATGGCATGACAAGCAAAGCTATGAAAGCCAACGTTCCAAATTTCAAGTCAATCGGAGTTCGGATGCTCAAGATATGATCGATGCAAGTTTGAATCTGTTGAAGGCTGTCAAATTCGCATTGCTTCTATTCGCATCGCTTCTGTTCACATCGCTTCTGTTCGCATCACTTCACTATTCACATTGATGGATACGAATTGTAGCTGTTTTCCTTAACTTGCATTGATCATAACTCAAAATCTACAAGTCCAAACGCCACCAAATTTTCACAGGAGCTTACCTACAACGTCAAGAATGTACCAGATAAATTTCAGCCAAAAAGGATCATATCTTGATTGATACAAATTCTATTCGTATCGCTCCCAGATCGAGTCGAAACCACCTGAAACTCGATCTTGGGGGCCCACCCACGTGAGAGAAGAAGTCCTCCAAGAATTGGCGAGATATTTGCTGCCTACGCCTATAAATAGCGACCTTAGACCTACAAAAAATAGATTTTTTGCTTCTCTACGCCGGTACTCTGCCGAAATCATTATTAATCTTCAGTTGTACTGTAGTGATCTCATGTAAATAGTGAGTGAAATTCAATAAACATAAGTCATTTAATAGTGGATTTAGGCAATACGCCGAACCACTCTAAATTCGTGTGTTTTTGTGCATTTTCTTATATGTTGATTGGTGTGTTTGTTAGATCTGACTCATTTTACATTTAGTTTCTTAATTTTATCTCTTTAAACACATTCGAAGAGTGTTGTACCCAATTTTGATACAAACACTTTGGTGCTTTCATTGAGAAAACCCAGCTTTTCTCCTGCTATGTGGATCTACTACCATCGTTGGATTGCAAAAATCTAAGGAGGAGATCCAGACCTATCGTCAAGTGGTTCCTTATATTCTATTCAGATTGCTCCAGATCTAAGAGGAACTGCATTCATCAAGATTTTCGTATCAACGAAAATATGGTGTTTTTCATATCCATGTTTTCGTATCCAGAAAATATGGCGATTTTCGTATTTTCGTATCCATGAAAATATAAAGATTTTTGTATCCATGTTTTCGTATCTAGAAAATATGGTGATTTTCGTATCCATATTTTTGTATCCATGAAAATATGGTGTTTTTCGTATCCATGTTTTTGTATCCATGTTTTCGTATCAAGAAAATATGGTGATTTTCGTATCCATGTTTTCGTATCCAGAAAATATGAAGATTTTCGTATCCATGTTTTCACATCCAGAAAATATGACAACATTCGTATCGATTGAACTTCGTATCGATCGGTTTTCGTATCGATCGAACTTCATATCGATCAGTTTTCATATCGATAGAATTTCATATCGATCAGTTTTTGTATTGATCAACATTTGTATTGATCTACATTCATATCGATCAACATTCGTATCGATCAACTTTCGTATCGATCACTTTTCGTATCGATTAGTTTACTTATCCATCAACTTCCGTATCGATCGAATTTCGTATCGATCAACTTTGGTATCGATCAAATTTCATATCGATCAACATTCGTATCGATCAACTTTCGTATCGATCCAGCTGCGTCCAATTCGTATTGATCCTCAGATACACTTCGTATCGATCCTGCTGTGTCCAATTCGTATCGATACTCAAATACACTTCGTATCGATCCAGCTGCGTCCAATTCGTATCGATCATCAGATACCACTTCGTATCGATCTAGCTGCATGCCTTTCGTATCGATCCTAGTGTCCACTTTTCAGATCGTTCAATTTCACCAACATTTGTATCGTTCAAACATTGCTGAGAATGATATGAAATTTCAAAAAAAAATCGAGTACGACCCAAATTTCCAAAAATGAGGCTAGCCGCAGCACAGAGCACCTGCATAGTGAATTCAAAGCTCAATTTAATGAAGTAACATTCCATCCACGCTTTTGATTGTTCCATGACTGAACAAGACATAGGGGATCACAACAACAAATGTTGAATTGCAATCAAGGAATGGGTAAAGAAATACTACTCAACCGGTGCTCCCAGAGGGTGGAGAACCTAGCTAATACGCCAATAACTAGAGTTGGTTAATATATCATGCTTCTAAGGTGGACTGCAACTTCCCCCAATTGACCAGCTTTTAAACTCTTGAATTGACAACTATGGTACGATGGCTAATATGACGACTGCCCTACACTATCTACTCTGCCAACTCAAAACATAGCTGGTCACTGCTGAACCATCTTCAAATGCCTGCATCTTAATCATACTGTGTCCATATGACTAGAAGCATGACATACAACTTAAGGGGACTTCCTTACTACCTTATATAGGCCTCCTACCTGGGTGAAAATTAGAAATAATCACCAATCTATGAGTCCATCTTAACCAACTCACCATCCAATCGGCATTACCAACCACTCGAACATTGGGCAATCGTGCATACATCATCACCAGTATTACAAGACCCCGTACCCATAAAATGGACCTGATAATTTTGATAGAAGTATCTTTCCCATCCGAGACCTATTTATTGAAACCATCCTATATGCATATTTTCCAGCGAAAATTCAACATGCTGACTACATCTGTGTACTTTGGAAATATAACCCCCGGCACTACCTCATGAAGTGAGAATTATGCATGGCTTCCACCAAGAGTGATGACTGCCATCAAATGTGGATGTCTTCCTCCATTCCTCAAAGAACATTGTCAATCGTGGTTAGACATACCAGTTCTACTTCTCATATTGTTGAAGGGAATAAAGAAGCCGGCAGCCAATGAATTTATCCAAAGCCCACAGCCAGTTGCTGCCAATACTCGTAAATGAATTCATCACCAGAACTTATTTCCAGACTTTGATAAGAGAACTGGTGGATAGCCGCCGACGACTACACCAACATGTCCAGGCTAATATTGAGTTGATGAATCAGATGAAGAATCAACATGGCGAGATAAGGAGGGAACTTACTCCATACTCTAAATCGGAAAACTCCTCTTCTTTAGATGACTACCGTGGATGCCAATGCCATAAGGCTACTCCGGAAAGGATAGCTCTGACAATATGTGCAAGCCCCATAAAACGTAGGACCGGGAACCCCCGACCCCTATCGATCAAGAACTTTGATCAAACTGAACCATTTGCATTAGACTTCCAATCGTGAAGGGCTGGACCGAAGTGCAATAGCGAGCATACTACGCTGCTTCACTTATCAATGAGATTTAATCCGATCTCTTTTGAATTATTTCTATTTCAATTTCATTTATGTTGCGAAATATGACCGACATGAATTAAACTACTTGCAAATGATGCAGGTAACCGAGTACTTAAGGTTGGGTGCAAAACAACCTCCGTAGACTATGATCAAATCATTGAGGTATCATCATGACGAGCATGATTCAACCACTCATCGGCTACTATATGCCCCTGCCTGGGGGCAAGGCATCAAAGCGGAAGAGATCGACAAGGTCAGGACTCTAGTACAAAGTGGATGCAACCGACCATCCACTCATCCGCCTATGCAATTTAATTGGAGATATGGGAAAGACTTGGTGTGATATGTCCCAACAATGTACTCTCCATCTCATACTTGAAGCTCGCCAAAATACTTATGCTTCTTCTGATGCCCAGTAAAATTGGAATGACACCAAGGGTGGATGTGACATGACCGTCTATGCATCCAATCCTACATTAGAACTTGTGGTAATATGAGAACATATGTTTAAAGTGGATATGATTTGATCATTCACTCTCCAGCTTGCATCTGTGATTCGACAAAAACAATCATGCCTTAAACCAACTTTGTCAGGCCCAAGCCTTAACTTAAAGTCATCAACGACTAATTGCCTACTCGCTAACCATCATGAGCCATCATTTCGACTATCTTCCTCAACTCGACCGGAAGAGTGCAAAGCATAAAGTGGACGTGACTCGGCCGTCTGCTCTCCAACTCTTGCCCCTGACTTTAGGGAAAATACACAGCTCAAAGTGGATGTAGTTTGACCATCCTCTCCTCTACTCAAGCTCAAAGCTTGCCAGAACACTAATCTTACTCCTTAGGCTTTGCAAAAGTGGAATCCAAACAAAAATGGACATGATTCGACCATCCATCCACTAAATCTTATCCTTCGTTGAGGGCAGATAAGTGGAAAGTGATCGAGATACGACCAATCACTTATTAAGTGAAACCCTGCTCGGGGGCCGACACACTTAAATCAAAAGAGATTGAAACATGACAATCCTCGAACAAACTCCAGTTCCCAAAGTGTGAGATGGAGTACAAAATTCCAAATCCAAACTCGAGGGGGATGGACCCGTCCACCTAGGACTTCGCTTGCCAAATCAAGGTGGATGTGATCCGACCATCCACAACCTTAATCGACCTCCTATCCCAGAGTGCGAATGGGATCCAAATGCTTAAACAGATGTGACTGACCATCTATCGACCAACTCCAAATTCCCAGAGTGCAAACTAGAGTACAAACATCAAAACGAGTGTGACCGACCACCCGTAAAACAACTTAAGTCCCCGGAGTGCGGACATAATCCTAAAATACCAAATGGGTGCGACTGACCACCCATCAACCAACTCCAGATTCCCAGAGCGTGAACTGGAGTATAAAACACCGACTCACTCTAGTCCCGAGAGCATGGATTGGAGCACATATGCCAAATGGGTGTGACTGACCACCTATCAACTAACTCCAGATTCCCAGAGTGTGAACTGGAGTAGAAACATCAACTAACTCCAGATTCCCAGAGTGGGAACTGGAGTACAAACATCAACTAACTCCAGATTCCCAGAGTGCGAACTGGAGTATAAACATCAACTAACTCCAGAGTGCGAATTGGAGTATAAACATCAACTAACTCCAGATTCCCAGAGTGCGAACTGCAGTATAAACATCAACTAACTCTTGTTCCGAGAGCGCAGACTGGAGTATAAATACCAAATGGGTGTGACAGACCACCCATCAACCAACTCCAGTCCTCAAAGCTAGGATTGGAATATAAATATCAAAAGGGAAGCGATTCGACTGTCCATCTATCAACTTTGATTCCTCAGTAAGTCCTGTAGTATAAAAAGTGGATGTGGTACAACCATTCACTTTCCAACTCCACCCTCACTTGGGGGTACACTTATCACACAAAATCGGATGTGATCCGACCATCCAACACTAAGCAGGCACGACACGACCGTCCATGCATCAACTTTTGTCCTCAGCATGGGACTCATAACATAAATTTATAGGGATGCACTCCAACCCTACAAGACAAAATTTCTTCCTTGATTCCACAGGGAGATGCAAATTCGCAAAACAGACCTAGCTAGATGTCTTATTCTGAATTGATATTACTACCATCCAACCGCAAATGAACGTGGCATGACCGTTCATCTGCGAACTCTCACCTATGATCCGACAGATTGTGCACGCAACATGGACGGGTGTGACCCAACCACCCACCAATCAATTCCTTCCTACAATTTAGTAGGAGAAACATCAAATTAATGTTGTCGTACTGTGACCGACCACACTTTGACTTTCGCCATTGACTAGTGCCAGAGGAATTAATCGAAGAAAATGCAGTCCGACCATTATCTGCTAAAACTCTTAGTACCTAGAGTGCAGATAGGGGTATAAACATCAAATAGGTGTGACTAATGGCCCTTCAACTCACTATGATCCCCAAGGTGCGGCTACATGCATAGATAAACAAATGAATGTGACTCGACCATTTGTTCACCAACTCTGACCTAGACTCGACATGAGGAGTATAAACTCACTACAGGTGCAGTTAGACCATCCATGAACTAACTTTGCTAACCCAAGACTGGGGGCAGAAGTACAAATCACCGAAAGAAGAGAAAGGTGACTCGCTACATCTCCAGCTTAGCGTCCTTTACAACTTAAGGCAACGACTACAAGGAGACCCTAATGCTAACCAATCGGAATGATGCCCGAAGTTCTGGGCAACCAATTATATCGTACCGCCGGATCGACGGGCAATATTGATCTGCACCTTTCATATCATACCATTGGATCGACAGGAAATGAGCTATGAGCATTCTACATCGTGCTGTTGAATCGACGGTCAATATCGATCCTCTTCGACTACAAATCGATGTGACTCGAACGTCCATCGAATACCTTTGACCAACAGAGCATGGATAGAAGAATAAACCACGAATGAGTGTGACTTGACCATTCGTCCTCTGTTGCCTTCCTTCGATCCATTCGAAAAAGTGTGAAACCGGATAGGCATGGCCTAACTGCATTTGAGCTGACATTATCCCTAGTTCCAATGGGAGAATGTAAACTGAAATGGATGTAGTTAATTGCCTATATCCAAAAGAATGCAATGTGACCATTCATTCTTTGACTTTTACCATGATTCGATTAAAAGAGCAATTCAAAACAAGTGCAACCTAAACATATACACACCAATTCTTGCCCTAGATTCGGCAAGGGAAGCATCAATCCCACATTGGATCTAACTGGGCGATTCACTCTTCAGTTTCTGACCAGAGTATGGCAACATAAGCAGCAAAGTGAATGTCATTGACCGTCCAGAACTTAGCTCATGTTTGAATGTCGGCGAGGCAACGAAGTATTCTACCTAGAGGAAAGAACTAGGATAGAATGCAGGATAAGGCACAACTCAGCCTTCCATCAGTTAACTCGATCCCATGGTTCAACATGATAGAATGCGAAATTGAAGCAGACATTATCTACCTTGCCACTTATCGAGATATTCCCTAGAATTAGGGGCATGTGCGAGAAATAAGATTAATGTAATTTGATCGTTCATCAAACAATTCTGGCTCTTACAGCTTGGACTATAGTATAAACACAACAGAAGCTAGGCTCGATCATTTGCACAATACATCCATCAACCCAAGACTGGGGGCACGAGTCTGATCATCCAAGAGCTGGATACGACTAGTCAATCCTATAGCTCGTGCCTCGTATTTATAACAACTTGAAGTTACGACATAGAGGATGCTTAGAGATAGAATCATTAGATCGACGTCGGGACTTATGGGCAACTGATCTTCATTCTGACCCTTTCGATGAGCAATGGATCGTGGGTACATTGAATGGAAAGCGCATTGCTCGGAAACACAAGTAGATTCAAACTCATAGCTGGAACCAGCTATGCTGTTGCATGCGATACAAGGCTAAACTCTACTAAGCCTTTGATTCAACATCCCTACAAGCCTGATCATTTACCATTGCAAATAAGCAAATAAAGCGCTTACAACCCATCACGAGTACTAAAGATTAGATCACAACTTAGCGCAATGATGAAGAAAGCGTAAACTGCGTTGCTCCGGTTGAATCTTGATGTGTTTTCTTGGACTCAACCTCATATATACATATGGACTCTCACCACCTATTGAGAACCCTACGTTAAATGTCGACACGAGGCATGTCTCGGTGAACAAAAATGATACGACGTGGATCCGGAGAGATCTGCTGCACTTAAAGAGGAGGTGAATTTACTAAAAACTGATGGGTTCCTCTACCCAAAATGAGTATCCATTCCTTTACTTATAAGAAAAACGAACGGAGAGTAGCGGACGTACGCCGACTACTCAAATTTGCACAAGGCATGACAAAGCACAACCTTCCACTTCCAAGGATCAACCAACTGGTAGACTCGACCATCGGACATGAATTGCTCACTTCCATGGACACAAAACTCCAGATACAATCAGATACTGAAGCATGTCCTAGACCAGGAATACAAGAGTTTTGTTACTAAACTGGGCCTATAGTGCTATGTTGCAACCCCCGGATTCAAACTTGAGAATGCTTATGCTACTTACCAAAGGACGATTAACAGATCATTCAAAAATTAGATCGGTTGGTCGATGAAAGTAGATGTGGTTAACATGCTCGTGAGATCATGACTATCAAACGACCACATCGATGACTTTGCAGAGATATTTAGTGCTCTCCGAAAACTGCAGGATGAAACTCGATCCTTTGAAATGCTCTTTCACCATTACATCAGAAAGATTCTTTGGTTTCATCATCAATTCTCGTGGAATCAAGGCTAATTTCTAGAAAATTCCGACAATTAGAGACACCCATGTACCGAAGACAACCAAGCAGGTACGGAGCCCAAGTCAGAAGATTACCGTCCTAAGTTGATTCAACTCTAGGACCATCTACAAGTGAATTCTCTTCTTCAACCTAACCAAGAGAGGGAAGAGAACTTTTGAATGAACTAACAACTACGTTGATGCAATTCCAGCTCTGATAGATCGCTTAAAGAGACCTCCCATTTTACCCAAACCTTTGGATCGCGAAGATTTATACATCAATTGGGCCATGTCAACACACACCATAAGCATCGCAATTCTATTTGAAGAGAAATGAATCCAAAGACCAGTATATGATGAAGGCTGGCTATTGACAAGCTTACCCCGTTAACGTCTATATCGACCAGCCGTTACGATAGGTCCAATAGCAACCTTAGACGTCTGAAAAGTTACTCAAATGGAGTATCGAGCTAAGCCAATTTGATATCACTTATCTCCCTCAGAGTGCTCTCCATGGTCAAACATTAGCATACTTCATATCTGAATTCACTACATCAGACGATTATCCGAAGAACAGTGGAGAACCGTCCAACCGATGGAGAACGTACACAGATGGAACTTCCAATAATCGGCTTTCTAACGTCGAAGTTGCGTTAATGACTCCCGAGGACCGATCGATCTGCTACGCCCTGAAACTCAACTTCCCTGCAATAAATAACGAAGCTAAGTATGAAGCTTGGTCGCCATGCTCAAACTTGCAAGAAAACTAGGAGTGGAAACTTTGCATGTCTTATGTGATTACTAGTTAGTAGTACGCCAAGTCAAGGAAGATTATATGACTATGGGGCAACGTCTTGCTCCTAATCTCAACCGCGTCCAAAAGCTACTAGCCGACTTCAACTATTACACCACTACACAAATCCTCAGAGAACAAAACGAAAAAGCGGAGTCACTGGCCAAGCTAACCAGTTTCAGAGATGCACGACGTATAGATTTTATCCCAATTGAAATACTTATTATTCCAAGCATTGACAGATGAAGATCGACTGGATCTTAGAGATGGAGCCAGGAAAGGGGTCATGGATGACTCCTATCAAAGACTATCTACTGTGGGGAATTCTTCTTGAATAGAGGAATGAGAAATGGCATATCCTCCACAAAGCATCACTGCATGATTATGTCTGCATCATTCAACTCCATCGATACAAAGCATTACTTTTGTATCCATCGATCTGAGACCCAATATTATGTATCCATCAATATGAAGCACACCTTATGTAATTCCATCTCGTATCGATAACCATCGATACAAAGTCTACCTTAGTGCATCCCAAATCGATCCAGGAGAGGATCGATACAAAGAAATGGATCAAAAACGACCATCGGCCGTTGTTGCAACTCGAATTTCACATCGATCTAGGAGAGGATAGATACGAAACTCGATCAAAAGAACTTGATAACGACCCGCAAATGTGAAAAGATGAACAGGAGTCAGGTTAACATATGTGCATGTATGCTAAACTAACATTCAATTTTTGAAGTTAACAGGAATTGAATGCTTACCTGGTGACGATCAGAACGATGAACAACAAATCGCTAGCGCTCAACACTCAGTTACAACAAAACACCGCATGATCATTGACAATCAACAGTTCGACATCTACATCACTGAAGATCAATCAAAGGTTATATCTTTTGATGAAAAGATAGCAACTACTCAGCGAATCAGATAGAACTTTTTCAGAATGACGGATGCAGCTTTTCAAAGCACGTCATGTTCACATAAGACATACTTTGGGGGGCAAATGTTATCCCGCCTTTTGGCAAGGCTGTAACACCAAGAACGTGATTAGAAACAAAGGACAGTTCATCCTGGAGATTGGTTATACACAGGTTCGCTATGGATATTGACAAATTTTGTCTGAGTCTGGATCGAGCTACAAATTGATATGGCACGACAAGCAAAGCTATGAAAGCCAACGTTCCAAATTTCAAGTCAATCGAAATTCGTATGCTCAAGATATGATCGATGCAAGTTTGAATTTGTTGAAGGCTGTCAAATTCGCATCGCTTCTGTTCGCATCACTTCTGTTCGCATCGCTTCACTATTCACATTAATGGATACGAATTGTAGCCGTTTTCCTTAACTTGCATCGATCATAACTCAAAATCTACAAGTCCAAACGCCACCAAATTTTCACAGGAGCTTGCTTACAATGTCAAGAATGTACTAGACAAATTTCAGCCAAAAAGGATCAATTCTTGATTGATACAAATTCCAGTCGTATCACTCCCAAATCGAGTTGAAACCACCTGAACTCGATCCTGTGGGCCCACCCACGTGAGAAAAGAAGTCCTCCGAGATCTGGGCGAGATATTTGCTGCCTAGACCTATAGAAAATGGACTTTTTTCTTCTCTACGCCGGTACTCTACCGAAATCATTATTAATCTTCAGTTCTACTGTTGTAATCTCTAGTAAATAGCGAGTGAAATTCAATAAACATAAGTCATTTCATAGTGGACATAGGCAATACGCCGAACCACTCTAATTTCGTGCGTTTCTGTGCATTTTCTTATCTGTTGATTGGTGTGTTTGTTAGATCTGCCTCATTTTACATTTAGTTTCTTAATTTTATCTCTTCAAACACATCCGAAGAGTGTTGTGCCCAATTTTGGTACAAACAAAGGGTATACTATCTTCAGCAACCCTCAACTGATGAAATCTAGTAGCTAGATCCATCTGCGAAAATATAGTAGCTCCATGAAGTTGGTCAAAAAGATCATCGATGCGGGGTAAAGGATACTTGTTCCTAATGGTTAGCTTATTCAACTCCCTATAATCCACGCACAACCTTAAAGATCCATCAAATTTAGCCGCAAATACCACATCAGACCCCCAACTCGAGCATCTGGGTCTAATCAATCCTCTCCTTAACAGGTCCTAGGTTTGACTTACCAACTCATCTCTATCCCTCGGAGCCATCCTTCGCTTAGGTTGAACCACAGGCCTTGCACCAGGGACTAAATCAACGCGGAACTCTATCTGTCGGTGCAGGGGTAAACTTTTAACCTCTTCGAATACATCGGGAAAATTCTTAACAACTTCAATAGACCCTAAATTTACTTGGGATGCTTCCAGGGCATACAAGAAACTACACATATGGATACCAGGTTCCTGACATGATACTTTAGCAATTCTTCGCAAATTGGTTACTAATGATACAATCCTTTCATTACAATCTAGAACAACTCTATATTTCGATAACCAATCCATACCAAGAATAATGTCAATCCTTTAAAGTCTAAGACATATGGATCACAAGAAAAGTGATGAGAAAGGTAGGAAATTGGCGCATTCTCACAAATCATATTCAAATGGGCTACCCCGCCTATGGGGTTAGACACGCACATGGGATTTTGTACAATACTCGGAATAAGATGAAATTTATCTATTGATTCTAAGGAGATAAAACTATTAGAGGAACTAGTATCAAATAATGCTCAAACAAGTATACCATTAATCAGTAAGGTACCTTCAAGGACGCCTTTCCCCATCACATCCGTTGAAGTCGACGGTTCATTCTTAATAGCGTACACCTTGGGTTGCTGCACCTTCTTCATAAGTGGGTAGTCATTCACCATATGGCTGGGCTGATGACAATTGCCTTCTAGACCATTGGAGAGATGGCTCCACTTTGATGCTTTGGAACTTCACGATTCGGACAATACCTAGCAATATGTCCTTTCTGCTTGCAAATATAACAACCACTATCCTTAGGCTTGCCCCGTTGACCTTCTCCATGTTTCCCTTTTCCTTGCTTCTTCCAATTTGGATTAAGCTTCCTTTTATTTGGATTAATAGTACCGCCATTGAGTGCTGATGTTGCTGCTGATGGCTTCCTCTTCAAAAGCACTTAATATCTCAGTGCCATGTCTACAAGATCCATAAACGATTCCTTTATATGAGCGGTCATCTTTTCATGGAACTCTTCTCTCATACCCAATATGAACATTTCGTTCTTCTTTAGTGTGGTGTTAATAAGTCCAGGACCGAAACGAGATAACTCGTCAAACTTCGTCTCATATTCAGCCACCGACAGGTCCTCCTGCTTAAGATCCATGAAACTTCTATATAATTGAGTTTTTCTCGTAGTTGGCATGAATTATTCCTCGAATACTTCTTTGAATCTATCCCATGAGAACTCATCTTCCGGAACATTTGCTGTGGCAGAATCCCACCATGCAGCTGCATCCTCTTGCAATTGCCAGGATGCCAAGAATCATTTTTGATCATTAGAAATGTCCAAACCATTGATAATCTTCTCACTTGAGAGTAGCCAATCTTGTACTTCAATGATAGATTCGGTACCCTTGAAAGGTTTTCCTCCTAGGTTCGTGAAGTCCTTGCACATAGTTGCGAAGTTTACTCGAGGCTGTATTGGAGCTATGACCTTAACGCTATTCAACCCCTTCTAACATTCGGGGTTCTTCCATTTGTGGTTGTTGTGCAACTGTTTCCCCTTCCTCGTCCCCTTCTCAAACTCGTTCTTACTAATTGAATAAAGTAAGATATCTTTACGAAACTTAGACGAGATAACTCTTTAAGAAGGGATACTAATCAAACCTATTAAAGCTGATCTAACTAACAGGAATATATATGTTTACGAATAAAATTTACAAATACGCGCTCTCGAATTTGACCCCAACCCAAAGCCTAGGTGTTCACTCAACCTATGCATTGATACCAAATATAATGAACCGCCTTTCTTACTCCGAAAGACGAGTCATTAAGGGTAGAAGAAAAAGAAAGATAAGAAGAAACTTCACAATCACAGAATCTCACAGCGGAACGAAACAACATATATTAATCAATATAAGATTTTACAAAAATACTGCCATAATAGTACATTAGAGTCATTATAGTACAAGTTCCAAACCAGGACAGTTATAACTACCTGTCCTTACATCACGAATACAAAACAAATACATATATACACAGTGGAATAAGATAGTAGTTAGCTAACGTTGAAGCCACCTACTCCAGCTGCTCCAAAATGCAATCGTGAGAAACCTGGATCACGTGGCTACTTATGAAAATTTAAGTACCCAAGAGTTTTAGGAAAAAAAATAAAACTTCGGGTCAGACATGGGTCTGGTGTGAGCAAACTCAAATAACTGAATTATTAATTTTAAAACACTTTTAAAATCAAGGGTATCTCGTAAGACCACGCCGCACATAAACACGGATGGGTTTTTACCTTACGATAACCAAATTGCTTTATATAGAAATCTAGTGATATTATCATAATGTCTAGATTTAAAGTAAAATAGAACATAGCTGAAATGCTTGCATCTCACATTTCAACATATTTGTATAAAACTAAAAACGTACGACACTTATTGGAGAATGGATTCCATACAATGACTGGGCTAATGGGGTACCACCCATCACAGTGCATCTCTAGATAAAATAACACCGAGGACCTCGCCTGGATCCCCTGCCAACCAAGACCGGCCTACCTCTTCCTGGATAGTACCAAATAAGGTCACCCCTCGGTTGGGATCAGCAACCATACTGAAGCATACATGAATTGATAGTAGGGACTCTAGATAGGGATAACCTTACCCTAATGGGAGCAACCCACTTAGCCTTGCTGCATCTCCCATGTTTTAGTCATTCCCAGTTGATGAGGCCTGAGGCTACGTTTATCTTTTATTATAGTCTGCAACTTGAAATACTAACATTGCCTTCAAATGTTGACACCAAGTCAGCAATCATCCATATAAGTCGTTCAGGAGATGAACGAACCGAAGGCACTACCTCCACTACACCCATTTTGGAATCACCCTTAGGGTTAGTAGCAAGTAGCCCTTGTACTTTTAAGTCTTCATCTTGGATCATGACTTCCCAATATTTCCAATTTGAACACTTATGTTGGTTCGAAGTGATTTTCGGATAACAATTTCTATCCGATCACGGTCTCTCCGGACCAACGCTCGATAATCTTAAAGGGTCAAGTTGTTTATAGTGGGCTATCCCACTATCAGGGTGTAAAGATTTACATTTGGACATATGTTCTATATGCTTAGATTATCATGACCTGCTTATCGAAATTAACCCCCTTGTATTCATCACGTTCCCGAAGTATGGTATTTGTGATTAGTACAAGCCAACTTACTTTCAATAAAATGTGTCACCATTTTATTACAACTACTTTAATTCATTTGGCTACTTAATAGCATGGACAAGAGATCCGTTATGTTTAAAAACAAATGATTGAGAGAAGAAAGTTAATTCAGAATTAAGAACTATTGGAGTTTAAAATAACTTAAAATAATAAATAAATCATCATTAAATCATAAATTTAAAGTTTACTTAATCCTTAATTAATTATACTTAAATTAAAATTTAAACCTTCATTATCTTAGTTAAGTCTTAATTAATCACTAATACTTACCCTTTATTAATCAAAATAAATTAAATAATTTAACTCTAGTTAAATAATAATTAAACCCTAAGTAGTTAAAAATAAATAGATATTAAACTTTATTTAATAAACATTTATTATAAATTAACCCTAATTGATTAATAATTAAGTAAATAAATAACTCATAATTAAATAAAAATTAATTAAGTAATTAAATACTAATTAAGTTATTAATTTAAAATATTTATCTTGGTTAAATAAATTAATTAAAATAATTACCACTTAACTTAATTAATCATCAATTAAAACTTTCTTAATTAACTACAAATGATTAATTTAGTTAATTGATTCTTAAACCCTAATTATTTAACTTAATTACTTACTTAATTAATTTATAATTATTTTAATTAAATTAATTAATTATTAAACTCATAAAATAAAAGTTAATTAAGTTTTTATAATATCTAATTAAGTTTGAAATGGTTTTCAAACCATTTTAAAAGAAACTTAAACAAAACTTGAAAATCGTAAATTTTCGAACTATGTTCGTAGCGACTATTGCTATGGATGTCGTAACTTAGAATTGCTTTTCTATGTTACCATCCAAAACTTAAACTTTTCACTTCTACTTACTTTCTAAAAACATATTCAAGAAAGTTTTAAAACTTTAACTAAAGTTAGAAACTAAAAAAAATAAGATGAAATATTTTCTAAATCAAACAAGTAAACGATTTATTTCCCAAAATGGATCTGAGGTCCTTCTCAATATCTCAAGCTCAACCTTCCAAACCATTTAACCACAAACCAAGATTTTATATGTACACCAGGTCATATCATTACCATAACACATCAAAGATCACAACTTTATAATTAACACATCATTTTAATCCATCGATTCAAGTCCAAAACAAAAACACAAGTTATCACATACATATATACATATATCCAAACCATATCATAGTTCAAACATCAATATCATGCATATATAACCACATAACCATCATATAAACAAAAGTAAGATCTTTCCAAAGTTAGGAGTTTTACTTACCGAATTCAATGAATTCTTTTCAAACTTTTTGCAAAACGACTTAGGATTTATGAATATTTTTGAAAAAGACTCGATCCTGCTTGAAACTTTGGAAATGTACTTAGCCTAAGCACAACATGGTTTGGCCATAAGCATTAAAAGGTACTGCCTTGGTTAATTTGAGTGGAGATGTGCTTGATCTTGAAAGAGAAAGTGAAGTAGTGGAGGAAGAAGTGTTTTTAGCAACTTGGAAGTGATTTTAAAAATGAAACACTAAGATTTTTGAATTTTTAAAATACGATGAGAAGCCATGAAAGCATGTTTAAGAGATTTAGGAAATTGTAAAGTGAAAAAGAGAATGAGAAAACATGAAAAAAAATTAGGAAATTTGCTTTTATAAAATGTTAACAAGTGAATTTACCAAATTTCCCTTAATACTTTACCCTCCTCTCACTCTTTGCCACCTCATCCCTCTTTTCCCCTCACAAAATTTTGCCCCTCACCCTAACCACCTTTATCTCAAATCAAAAGAAACATGTTTGTCCTCTTTTTGTACTTTTTTTCTAAGGTGGTACCTTATATTATATAATATATACACAGTTTTTTATAAAAATATCTTACCTTATTATATATGCATATATACTCAAGTGTACATGCATATTCGCATGTACATTTCCATACCTAAAGTGATTTATGAATATGTGAATGTGTACACAAAAGTGTTACAACATTTCCGGTAACTTTTAGTTGATGAAAAATCGAAAATTCGGAAAACGACTTCCGGTCACATTTTCAATTTTTCTTCGAACTAATTATTTTTGTAAACAAAAATTAAAAATGATTTCACTAGCATTTGTTATTATTTAAAAGGATTTTATTTTATTATAAAATCCATTAATTAATTATTAGAATTATACTTAAATATCCACACTTAAAGTGATCAAATTTTTGGGTCGTTACATCATCAATTGTGCTTTGTCCAATAGTTCGATTACTCCTTATCAATACATCATTATGTATTATAGGGAGGAGTGGCCTTTGAGACCAAATCTTTATTCGTATTAGGTGCACATTGAACTCTTTCTAATATACTCATTCATTCGATCAAATCGAAACAATTCTTATGCATGTTATATTATTTACTTCCATTTTATATTCAATGAGATTATCATAGTCTTATACATGCATATTAGATACACATGTGCATGTCTGTGATAACTCATCAGTGAATATGATGAAGTAAGTGGAATCGTTTTGGTACTAATAGACTTACGATTGCATGCATCTATATGTATCAATCTGAAGTGTTCATCAACTCTTATGACGCTCCCACAAAATGGATGCATATCCTTTAATATTTTAAGATATAATTAACTTGTATCATATGATTCACAATCATATAATAAAAATTATTTCTCTAAACTATGGCTTGGTTTACAATTCCAAAATAATTGTAAATAATTTAGATACTTTTGTATTTTTCATTACATCACTTTTGTTATGAAATAAATTACCACGTTATAGTTTTATTTCATAATGAATATTCATAATATTCATATTGAAATATAACTATGTCTATTTTTCAGTCGACACCGAAAAATAGTCATTATTTCATAAATAATGTTTGTTGTGTTTTACGAAAACAATTTTCGTAACTTGACGCAATCAATAAGTGTTATATGGCATGCTCCCACCATTTCCGCCATTACTAAAATAACGTACTAAATTCAGAGGTCCTTTATTCACTTAATCTTTATTAATAGTTGGCTTGGAAGCGCAAACTCCTGATTCGACCGCGAACTTCCAAAATTTCCCTTTATATGGGACATGGAAAAAATATATGTTAAATTTTGGTCCGACCGCGAACTTCCAAAATTGCCCTTTATATGGAACATGGAAAAAAATATGTTAATGAATAATTAATTTAAATAAATGAATATATCTTGATTTATTGTATACCATATATTGATATTTATGAATTTCAAGGTTATGCGTTAAACAGTGAATAAACGATATAAATATTAAAACGGATATGTTTTTACAATGTTAGAAACGATTTAATTAGTTGATTCCGATTAATTAATTTAAACAAATGAATAAATATCTCGATTTATTGTATACCATATCTGGAGATTGATGAATTTCAAGGTTATGCATTAAAGTATGAATAAATGATACCAATATCAAAATGTATATGTATAAGAAACTTAATGAGTGCAAAATTAGATTTAAGGGAAGTGGAATACAATGTTGGAAAGTGGAATTAATAAGCATTAATTCAATAATGTCGTTATTATATTAATTTACTGCACCATCAAGCAAGTGGCTGATATAACGTTATACAATTATGAGAATAAACGCATAGCAAAATTAAGGGCAGCAACCATATAACGTTATACAATTATATGCGGCAACCATACAACGTTATACAATTCTGCTTATAAACATAAAAATATAACAAGTTATATGTATAGCAATGATGCCACTCTATTAACTTTTCAAAAAAAATCTATTAGAGTATTTATGACCATTAAATATCACTTGATAGCATAAATTATGTAAAATGTTACATAATATTTGACCATATTAGTCAGTTAAGATTTTTCTAGACTGTAATTTTTTTTCCCACATTGGTCAAAAAAAATTCTGAATCAATGAATGAGTTAAGATACTGCAGATGAGTTACAATAGACGTGGCATGCATATCCGTAACACTTAATCGGTCCAACATAGAAATATTCAAACTTCATAACACAAATATAACATTCTAGAAATATCTACCAAATCCTATAAATGCCACTAACTATATACATCCATATTCACATCTCTTTCCATCCCTATTCCTTTTCCACTTCTCTCTCCTGTCATCTCCATTCATGTCTTTCACTACCACAATTCCTTTTTGGACATGCTTCATTGAGTTGCTCGCTATCGTTAATCTCTGATATCACAGCTTCAGGTTAGTGTAATTGTAATAGCCCGAGGTTTAATCACTTTAACTATGGATATTTAAATATAATTTTAATAATTAATTAATGGATTTTATAACTCAAATAAACTCCATTTAAATAATAATTAATGATGGTGAAATAGATTTTAAAATTTATTTACAAAAATAATCAGTTCAAAGGAAAATAGGCAATGTGACCGAAAATCGTTTTTTGAATTTTTGACTTTTCGATGTCTAAAAGTTGTGGGAAAATGCTATGCACATTTTTGTAACACATACACATTTTTCTAAATGAGTTAGGATTTTTAATATATATTAACTTAAGAAACATATAATACATGATATGACCTTTTATGTAAATGTTTAAAAATAAAATATAAATGTAAATAAAAGTGACATAAGCTGTCATATCTTTAGAAACATGAAGTATTAGGATAATAAATGCACATTGGCTTGGAACAATGAATGGGAGAGAAGGAAAAAACGTTAGCTAAGGGGGGAGGGGAGAGACATGCATGGTGATGTGGCAAAAATCTAGGGGAGATTATATACTTAGAGGGCGATTAGGTAATTTTCAAATTCTACTTAGTATATAAAACATTTTCCTAACATTTACACCATTTTCATTCATTTCTATTTCATAAAATTTCCTCCTAAAAGCTTTCATGTATATTTCCATGGCCTCCAAACTAGATTCTCAAGTTTAAAATCTAGTTTTCATTCACTTTTACAAATCTAAAAGCTTGTTTTAAGAATCCTTCTTCCAATACATCACTTCTCCTTATAAGACAAGTCAACATCCTTCTTAATCAATCAAGGCCAAACATAATAACTCCTAGGCCAATTTATTTTTCATCCAAAATCCCATAAAGACTCCACATTTCCAAGCTAAAAGCAAAGACCTAGGCCGCGTTCGATTTATAGAAAAAGTTAGCTTAGTTTTGGGAAATTTCGGTGAGTAAAGTTATACTCTTTGTATAAGTTTTCTATACTTATATACATAACTAACTCGTTGTAAAAATGATGTTGTGTTTGGATAAAATAATGTTGGTTTGTATGTATGTGCTGTGCTTGGATTATAATGATGCTTGAATGTGATCATATATGCTTGGTTAAGTGGATGTATAGTTTAGAATATGTTAGTCTAAATAGTCAAGTTAGTTTGCATATTATAATCTAGCTTGTATATGTTGATACAGAATCTGCAGTGGTGCCTCCTCTTCCAACATTATCTCTTCGAGAATCCATGTCTACATTCGAACCTTCGTGAGATATAAAAAATAACCTAATAGAGATAGGAGACTAGAGATAAAGCACATACTTATATATGGCAAATACAAGTAAGTTACTATAGCGTTATCCCATACCCCGATCTTATCTCTAATTCCTTAAGATTATGTTTTCAAAAACCATCTTTTTAGTTAAAGTTTTTCATAAACCTATGCTCTGATACCAATTTGTAACATCCCCTATCTAGAAGCACAAAGCTAAGCGATACAGATGATGTAGTCGTCCATAGTATTAACTTCGAGCAACTAAATACGGCTATGTTAATGGTATCCATAATATCGGAAGCACTTGAATATGAAATAAAATCACGGATTTCAAAAACATCATTTTACTGATTACATTTCAAGACACATGTTTCACATTCAAATTACATAATCCCATTGCTTTCTCATGTTCAGATAAAATATAGTTAATACATAAATACGCCAAGAGCGGCATATGATGATGCCCCTTTGGTTGACCAAAGTACTATATATACAATACAGCGGAATCGATCCAAAATATAATGGCAACTCCTAATTAGTTATCTATCAGCCACCTGCTCGTCACCGGAATTTTCATTCGCCAACTTACTAAAACCTGTAAACCTCAACCCTCAGCCTACTCAAATCAATTTTTGAGCACCTGAGAGTTTAAGGAAGAATAAACTTCGAGTCAGACATAAAGCCTGGTGTGAATAATACTATACATCTCGGTTATCTGATATTAAGTGAGACTACGCCGCTTAGCGGAATGGGTTTCCCCTTACCAGTTTCCTTTTTAAAACATATCTTTTGCAAATTATAATCCGGCAACCAAAACTGGTTAAACCGGCAAAGCAATATCATGTGTACCTACGAATCAGTTATCATATGGACTATCTGTCCATACACTGTAGTTTTGTTTGGCTAACTACTAACCTTTGGCTGACTCGGGCCTACCAGAAAACATAAAAATCTAACATCTGTTAGATACTCCACTTTTGGACGGTCGGTCCTTACTTACTTCTCCAGGTCTAACTGATCTTAATGGTTTTGCGGGCTTACCAATAATCTGTCTTTCCTTTTTAGATTCCTTTCTGTATGTAACAAAATTTTTGTCTCACCTGTGACAAAGCCGTACACACTGGAATATTGGACTAAATTAGCTAGGGGCTAATAGCTAAAGAGTATAGGGCACGACCATACACCAGTCCCATCTGGTCTTCTAATCTGAGTCATTTTCTTAGGGTTAACTACCCTTTTAAATTTTCCTTGAAAACCTTTTCAAAATGATTTAAACCTTTTAAATCATACATATACAAGGAAAATATACTCTTTGCTTTACTCTAAACTATTTTCCATGTTATATATACTTTACCCAAAATAATGTTGATGAAATTGTTGAGGATTTCCCATCCCTCCAAAATAAGTTAAAACCCTTTTTAACTTAAAAACACTTAGGCTATATTGTCAAAAACAACTCATTCGAAACCTTTGTTTAAAACCTTTGAACAACCCTTTCGAAACCTTTGAAAGTACCCCTATCAATATAAGTAAACTACTTTACTTTATAACCTTATGCCGAATGGCCAAAACATACCTTTCGAAATCATACCCTTCGAACCTATTCATATTTATCCTTTCGAAAGCTTTAAAACCTTAGACATCCTCTTTAAAACACTTAAACATTGCCTTTTGAAACAATTGGAAAACCTTTCCTTTTAGACCTTTCGAAACCATTAGGGAACCACCCCATAGAAACCTTTCTTTAAAACCTTTCGAAGGCATCAAAACATCAAGCCTTTCGAAAGCATTTGGGTTCAATTTATAACATGTTGAAACACATTTCGAAACCATTGAAACCATCTCTTTCGAAACCATTTGGGTTCTACCTTTTTAGAGCAAAAGGGTCATTAAAACATTTAAGTTGAAAGCATCTCTTTTGAAAGCATTCCTAAGTAAAGAAGTGATGGTGTCGAAACCATCCCTTCCAAAGCATTGGAGAAGCGGCTTGGTTTTAAAAACAAAGTAACCCTTTCATAACCAATCGGGGTCGAAAGGTAAAAAGCGGCAGTCAGGGGCTTCGACCTAGTCGAAAGAAGCTACTTAAAAGTAAAGGCACAACCTCTTAAAACCATTCTTTTAAAATCATTGACCCAGTCGAAAGCAGACCAAGTCGAAAGCTATTCGGTCGAAAGCAAAGCAGGCATATTTTCATTTAAAAGAAAAGTAACACTTCGACCCCTTTGGAATCCTTGGTTTCGACCCAATACCTTCTGCCTATATCCAATCCACTACGTACCAGGTATTTGATACCATGTGCATTGGTTTTGATGGAGCCGGAGGTGGAGGTAGGGAGTCGTAAGCCTAGTGACGAAAGCATTGAAACAGGAAAAAGCATGTAGATTTGACTTTTTAAACTATTTCTTTGCACCTAACCTGCCTTGTTTGTCAAATTATGATTGGTTGCAAAATTTTCTTTTCTAAAAGTATTGTCGGTTTTCAGAAATAAGAATTTGGATTATTTACAAAATACCCCTTCTCCTTTTTATAAATATATAAAACATTTAAGTCTCATACCTTAAATAATTTTATATATCCATTAAAAAATTTAGGAAAATTCTAAATAATTCCAAAAAAAACATTTTTAATATGTTTTCTAACATATATAAATTTCAGACCCTAAGACAGTATAATTTGGCCGTAATTAATTTTAAACTCAAATTAGCATTTTCTTCACTAGAAAATTCATATAAAATCCACATTAATTCAAAAAATTATGAAAATTGAAACCCATTTCTAAAATATCATTTTCGATCTAAAGCTAAATTAGCAAGGCAATTTGGATGTCATATAATAGGGTTTTCATATCAAAACATATCACAAAATCTATGTGAATTAGCATAAATCATCGACAACATACAGATATACATTTTTTATAATCCAAAACATGGCAAAAAGTTTGCAAATAATTCAGATTTCATACTAAAAACCGAAAACTAATAAAAACTTGAGATGTAGACATTATTCACCTTAGCGTTTTCTTTAAGGATGCGAGATTTGTTCTTGATTAAGTGATTTGATTCTTCCTCTTGAATTCTTCTTCTTTGCTCTTCCTAATGGTGGCCGGTCTTAGCTCTATTTTTGTTCGCGAAAATAAAATAAAATGAACGTGAGTGATTAGGGGTTAAGGGTTTTGGGTATAAGGATGTGCCTTGTTCCTATTTGTCCTTGCATATTTCCTAACCTTTTATTCTCTTTTTGCTCTTTGGTTCACTTGTTTAACATGGCACGGCTACCTCTTATTTAATCACAAATCTCAATCCATTAATCATCTTACATTATTTTATTTTATTTAACTAATTAAATATCCTAAATAATGTTACAAAAAATATAGGGTGTTACGAACCCCCTCCTTAAATAATTTGCTCCTCGAAATTACGATAAGGTACACATCAAAACAATCAAAGGTAAAACATACCATCAAACAAATCAGGATAAGTATCTCTCATTTTGTTCTCAGTCTCCCAGGTACAGTCTCTGTCATCGTCGCTCCACTGGACTTTAACTAATCTGACTGTCTTATTCCCGAGCCTCTTCTCATCCCTTGCGACTATGTGAACTTGCTTTCTAACTATAGTCAAATTCGGCTCTATGACTAAGTCATCTAACACAGTCGGTGATATAGCAGTATTCAGATCTCGAATATACTTCCTTAGATGAGAAACATGGAAAACATCATAGACTCCTGCCAAACTGCTCGGTAACTCTACTCTTTATGCGAGTTTCCCGATCCTTTGAATAATAGGAAATGGTCCAACGAACCTTGGTGCCAACTTCCCTGATTTCCCAAATCGAATGACACCCTTCATCGGCGACACCTTAATGAAAACATGCTCTCCAATAAAAAACATTATGTCGTTTCATCTTTTATCCGCATAACACTTCTGCCTAGATTAAGCTTCATTCATTCTAGATCGAATTAACTCAACCTTTTATGAAGCTTCTATAACCAAATCCGGACCAAGAACCAACCTATCCCCAGTCTCTAACCAACAAACCGGAGATTTGCATGGCCTTCCATACAAAGCTTCAAATGGTGCCATCCCTATGTTAGCCTGATAACTGTTTTATATGAAATCTCGACTAGATGTAGATGGTCTTCCCATGATCCTCCAAAATCTAGCACACAAGCTCGTAATAAATCTTCCAAGGCTTTGTTAACTCTCTTTGTTTGCCCATCAGTCTGTGGATGGTAAGCAGTACTCATCTTGAGCTTGGTACCTATGGTATCCTGTAGACTCTTCCAAAACTCGCTAGTGAATAAAGAATCTCTATCACTCACTATACTACTAGGCTTTCCATGCAGTTTAACTACATTCTTCACAAACAACTTCGCTAACGCAAGTGCCATTCTGGTTGACTTAATTTGAATGAAATGGGCACTCTTGGTCAACCTATCCACAATGACCCATATGCTTTCATTTCCTCTAATCCATAGATATAGAATCCCACTTCCACACTGAAATGTCCAAAGGCTATAGCAACCCATTTGGCTTCTGATGTTCATCTTTTACCAGTTGGCAGTTCAAACACCGCTTCACCCATAATCCTACATCCCTCTTCATACCTTCCCAGAAGAAACTTCTCTTCATGTCCTGATACATCTTTGTTCCTCCCGGATGAATAGTGAACTTCGAACGATGGAATTCCTTCAAAACTTCCTTCCTAATGTCTCCCACATTCGGAATACACTATCTTCCTTTATTTCTCAACCACCCATTCGGGTCAAGATTAAAATCCTTCAAGTCATTGCTCTTTGTTCCATCTCTCAGTTTTTTGATCTGTTCAGCCAACACTAGATCCTCTAGATGTTTAGAAACAACCTTTTCGATCATAACTGGTCGAACTTCCAAACATGATAACAAAGCAGTTTTTGTACTTGAACTACTCTTAGTTCTCCACTGTACTCTGCAAGTTTCTAATGCTTCCAAATCTTTCCACTCAGCTATCATCGCTAACACCACATTCTGATGTTTTCTGCTAAGTGCATCTACAACCTTGTTGCCTTTCCTCGGTGTGTACTCAATACTGAAATCATAAGCAGCTAAGAAATCAAACCACATCTGCTATCTCATGTTCAGCTTCTTCTGAGAGAACATATACATCAACGACTTATGATCCATATACAATTAAAATCTTTCTCCCAAAAGATAATGACTCCATACCTTCAGCGCGAAAATTACCATAGCTAACTCCAGGTCATGGGTTAGGTATCTGACTTCATGCAGTCTAAGCTATCGAGTAGCATAGGCAATTACTCTACCCCTTTGCATTAACACAGCTCCCAACCCAATCCCAAATGCATCCGTGTACACAACCAAATCCTGATTCCCCTCTGGAACAACTAATACAGGTGCATTAGTCAATAAGTGTTTTAGCTTCTGGAATGCCTCTTCACACTTATCAATCCATATGAACTTCCCATCCTTTCGAGTTAGCATGATCATTGGTGCCGCTATCCGCGAAAAACCCGTAATAAACCTTTGATAGTAACCAGCCAATCCTAGAAAACTTCTTATCTCAGTCACCGTTTCCGGTCTCTTCCAACTATTCACGGCCTCGATCTTAGTTGGATCTAATGATAATCCATTCTCTGAAACTACATGGCCAAGAAACTTCACTTCCTTCTTCCAAATATGACATTTCGATAACTACTCCTTCAGCCGATGCCGCCTCAGCGTTTCAAGCACTACTCTAAGATGAACTTCATGCTCTCTTTCATCCTTAGAGTACACCAAAATATCATCTATGAAAACCAATATGAATCTATCCATGTGCTCTCGGAAAATCCGGTTCATCAAATCTACAAAGAAAGATGGCGCATTAGTCAGTCCGAATGGCATCACTAACCACTCGTACGATCCATATCTGTTTCTAAACTCCGTCAAAGGAATACTATCCTCTACAACTCTAAGCTGATGGAAACCTGTTGCTAATCCAACTGCAAAAATATCTTGGCTCCACTCAACTGATCGAACAAATCGTCAATCCTAGGCAATGGATATCGATTCTTTATCATTTCCTCATTCAACTTATGATAATTGATACATAACCTTAACGGTCCGTTTGGCTTCTTAGCAAACACTACGGCTGCTCCCCAAGGTGAACTACTAGGTTTAATAAAATTCTTGCCTTCCAAATCCACCAATTGCACCTTAAGCTCCCTCATTTTGGTAGGTGTCATCCTGCTTGGCGGTCTACTCACTGGTTCTGCTCCAGGCACAAAATCTATCTGAAACTCAATGGTCCGTTTCGGTGGCAATCCTTCAAAAATATCCACGAATTCTCTAACCATAAAAACACGATTCAGCTCGTCTTCTATCTCCACAACACCCAACAAAGCATTCACTTCACAGCTAGGGTTTTCTATGGTACATATTATCCGCTCCCTACAGTCTAGCTGTCTAAGCGATATTTTCCCATCATGGAAAAATATCCTAGCATTGTACTTACTTAACCAATCCATACCCAAAATAATTTTGAATTCTACGAAATCAAACACATGCAAACTGCAAACAAAAGTATGACCTAACAAGTTAAACTTTAGGTGGTTACATCTGATCCCAAGTGTTGCATACCCTCCTATTGAATTTGCAACCCTTAAGGAGGTAATTTGGTATGAGGGTTCTAGGTTAAGCTTATCTACCAAACAACGAGATATAAAAGAATGCGATGCACCAATATCAAACAGAACACTAACTTCCATACCAAGAATTATAGGCGTACCTCCCAACAGTGCTTTCCCTTTTTCCCCTGTCGTGGGTCTCGAGGTAGCTAGCTCCAACGCATATACTTTACCCTTTCCATCCTTAGCAGGCTCCTTGCATTGGCTCTTGTAATGACCCATCCGATCGCAGTTGAAGCATTTGATATTCTTCTTCTCGGTCACCTTCTTTGCCTCTCCAGAACGACATTCGCAAAATTCCCTTTCTTATAGCACTTAAAATAGACGACTTCCGACTTTTCCTTCTTCACGGCTCCACCCTTATGGGCTCCCTTCTTAGGAAAGAACTTCCTTTTATGATTCTGCCCTACCTGGACCTCCTTCGCTTATTCTTCTCCACAGAAGCAATAATTTCCACGTGTCTTAGAGCCATCTCTACTACAACATCATAAGGATCCCTGATATGAGGTGATGTAGCCCTGGCCAATTTAGGTTTCAACCCCATAATGAACTTCACATTTCTCTTAATCACGGTATCCACAGTGGCATGACCATATCTTGCCAACTCCTCAAACCTTGTAGCATACTCTAACACAATCATCTCTCCCTGCTCTAACTCGGCAAACTTTCTGAGCAAGGTAGACTTTGCCATCACAGACATGAATCTCTCCTTAAACCTCCTCTTAAACACAGCCCATGTCATCGTTCCTTCATCCACTCCATCCGTCACACTATTCCACCAGTATAAAGCTGCTCCTTGAAGCTGCCTCGAAGCGAGCCTTCTTTTCTACTCATCACTGAGCCCAAAATCTATGAAAATCCTCTCACAATGCAACAACCAGTTCCCCACTTCTATGGCATCTTCAGTCCCAAGAGTGGTTTCCTCCCAACCTAGCATAGTCCCTACTCAAAGCAGCATAATTGTTGACTATTGGAGCTTCTTGGGCTCCTCCCCCAACTACTCCAACAGCAACCCCTACTTGCATCATATTCACAAAAAACTGATACATGGCTTTCATGTCAACTTGTGGGGCTTCAGCACCAACATTTTGGTTCCTTCTAGTATTAGGTCTGGCATTTCCATCTGTAGTGGTGCCTCCTCCTCCAACGTTATCTCTTCAAGAATCCATATCTGCATTCGAATCTTTGTGAGATACAGAAAAATAACCTAATAGAGATAGAAGAATAAAGATAAAGCGCATACTTATATATGGCAAATACAAGTACGTTATAGCATTATCCCATACCCCGATCTTATCTCTAATTTCTTAGGATTATGTTTTCAAAAATCAACTTTATAGTTAATGTTTTTCATAAACCTATGCCATGATACCAAGTTGAAACATCCCCTATCTAGAGGTCCAAAGCTAAGCGCTACAAATGCTGCAGCCATCCATAGTATTAACTTCCAATGACTAAATACGGCTATGTTCATGGTATCCATAATATTAGAAGCACTTGAATATGAAACAAAATCACAAATTTCAAAAACATCATTTTACTAATTACATTTCAAGACACATGTTTCACATTCAAATTACATTATCCCATCGCTTTCCCAGATTCAGATAAAATATAGTTAATACATAAATACGCCAAGAGCGGCATATGACAATGCCCCCTTGGTTGACCAGAGTACTATATTTACAATACAGTGGAATCGATCCAAAATATAACAGCAACTCGTAATTAGCTATCCATAAGCCACCTGCTCCTCACCGAAAGCTTTATTCTCCAACCTACTAAAACCTGTAAACCTCAACCCTTAGCCTACTCAAATCAATTTTGAGCACCTGAGAGTTTAAGGAAGAATAAACTTCGAGTCAGATATAAAGCCTGGTGTGAATAATACTATACATCTCGGTTATCTGATATTAAGTGAGACCACGCCGCTTAGCGGAACGGGTTTCCCTCACGAATTTCCTTTTTAAAACATATCTTTTGCATATTATAATCTTGCAACCAAAACTGGTTAAATCTATAAAACAATATCATGTATACGTACAAATCATTTATCATATGGACTATCTGTCCATACGCTGTAGTTTTGTTCGGCTAACTACTAACCCTTGGCTGACTCGGGCCTACTAGAAAACATAAAAATCTAACATCTGTTAGATAATCCTCTTCTGGACGGTCTGTCCTTACTTACTTCTCCCAGTCTAATTAATCCTAATGGTTTTGCGGGCTTACCAATAACTGGTCTTTCCTTTTTAGATTCCTTTCTGTATGTAACAAAATTTTTGCCTCACCTATGACAAATCCCTAAACACTGGAATATTGGACTAAATTAGTTGGGGGCTAATAGCTAATGAGTATAGGGCGCGACCCCTACACCAGTCCTATTTGGTCTTCTAATCTGAGTCATTTTCTTAGGGTTAACTACCATTTTAAATTTTTCCTTGAAAACCTTTCAAAATGATTTAAACCTTTAAATCATACATATACAAGGAAAATAAACTATTTGCTTTACTCTAAGCTATTTGCCATGTTATATATACTTTACCCAAAATAATGTTGATGAAATTGTTAAGGATTTCCCATCCCTCCAAAATAAGTTAAAACCCTTTTTAACTTAAAAACACTTAGGCTATATTGTCAAAAACAACTCATTCGAAACCTTTGTTTAAAACCTTTAAACAACCCTTTTGAAACCTTTGAAAGTACCCCTTTTGATATAAGTAAACTACTTTACTTTATAACCTTAGGCCGAAAGGCCAAAACATACCTTTCGAAATCATACTCTTCGAACCCATTCATATTTATCCTTTCGAAAGCATTGGAAAACGTATCATTCGAAAGCTTTAAAACCTTAGACATCCTCTTTAAAACACTTAAACATTGCCTTTCGAAACAATTGGAAAATCTTTTCTTTTAGACCTTTCGAAACCATTGGGGATCCACCCCTTAGAAACCTTTCTTTAAAACCTTTCGAAGGCATCAAAACATCAAGCCTTTCGAAAGCATTTGGGTTCAATTTATAACATGTGGAAATAATTTTCGAAACCATTGAAACCATCTCTTCTGAAACCATTTGGGTTCTACCTTTTTTAAAGCAAAAGGGTCATTAAAACATTTAAGTCGAAAGCATCTCTTTCGAAAGCATTCCTAAGTAAAGAAGTGATGGTGTCGAAACCATCCCTTCGAAAGCATTGGAGAAGCGGCTTGGTTTTAAAAACAAAGTAACCCTTTCAAAACCAATCAGGGTCGAAAGGTAAAATGCGGTAGTTAGGGGCTTCGACCAAGTTGAAAGCAGTTACTTAAAAACAAAGGTGCGACCTCTTAAAACCATTCTTTTAAAATCATTTATCCAATCAAAAGCAGACCAAGTCGAAAGTTATTCGGTCGAAAGCAAAGCATGCATATTTTCATTTAAAAGAAAAGTAACACTTCGACTCCTTTGGAACGCTTGGTTTCGACCCAATACCTTCTGCCTATATCCAATTCACTACATACCAGGTATCTGATACCATGTGCACTGGTTTCGATGGAGTCGAAGGCGAAGGTATGGAATCGGAAGCCTGGTGCCGAAAGCATTGAAACAGGAAAAAGCACGTAGATTTGACTTTTTAAACTAATTCTTTACACCTAACCTACCTTATTTGTCAAATTATGATTGGTTGCAAAATTTTCTTTTCTAAAAGTACTGCTGATTTTCAGAAATAAGAATTTGGATTATTTACAAAATACACCTTCTCCTTTTTATAAATAATTAAAACATTTAAGTCTCATATCTTAAATAATTTTATATCCATTAAAACACTTCGAAAAATTCTACAAAAGTTCCAGAAGATCATTTTTAATATGTTTTCTAACATATATAAATTTTAGACCCTAAGCCAATATAATTTAGCCGTAATTAATTTTAAATCCAAATTAGCATTTTCTTCACTAGAAAATTCATATAAAAACCACATTAATTCAGAAAATTACGAAAATTGAAACCCATTCCCAAAATATCATTTCTGATCAAAATCTAAATTCGCAAGGCAATTGGATGTCATATAATAGGGTTTTCATATCAAAACATATCACAAAATCTATGTGAATTAGCATAAATCATCAACAACATATAGATATACATTTTTTATCATAAAAAACATGGCAAAACATTTGCAAATAATTCAGATTTCATACAAAAAATTGAAAACTAATAAAAACTTGAGATGTAGTCATTATTCACTTTAGCTTTTTGATTAAGGATGTGAGATTTTTTCTTGATTAAGTGATTTGATTCTTTCTCTTGAATTCCTCTTCTTTGCTCTTCCTAATGGTGGCCGGCCTTAGCTCTATTTTTGTTTGTGAAAATAAAATAAAATGAATGTGAGTGTTGAGGGGTTAAGGGTTTAGGGTATACGGATGTGCCTTGTTCCTATTTTTCCATTGCATATTTCCTAATCTTTTATTCTCTTTTTGCTCTTTGGTTCACTTGTTTAACATGGCACGACTATCTCTTATTTAATCACAAATTTCAATCCATTAATCATCTTACATTATTTTATTTTATTTAACTAATTAAATATCCTAAATAATGTTGCAAAAAATATGGAGTGTTACACCATGTTTGAGTTATAGAAAAAGTTAGCTTAGTTTCAGGAAATTTCAATGAGTAAAGTTACACTCTTTGTCTAAGTTTTCTAAACGTATATATATATATATATATAAATAACTTGTTGATGTGCACGTAAATGTGCATATTTTTACCACCATATTTAATCTATTTAAATTAAATAAATGATCATATCGGGTATTTTAACTTGTTTAAACCAAAATTCAAATAATTCCAAATTGTCACATATTCATCTTCATCCAAGGGCAAAATAGACATTTTTGTGCATAAATTAACTTGAGAAAATTTAATTATAAATTTCCATACTATTTTGTAGGAATTTGATTTCAATTACAAGTGGTTTGATGAAGAAGATATGCATGCACAAATAGAACACAAAGAAATGAAGATGGAAATAATTCAAAGTGAAGATCATGGAGGACCCCACCCACTTACCTTGATTTTCAAATTAGGAGCTAAGCACATGATAAAAGGACATTAAAGCTTCATGTACATTTAAGTGGGGGATTAGTGGATGTTAATGATTACTTGGCCACCACACTACCTCAAGGGCAATTTGGGCATTCCCCAAAAATATGAATTAGGGTTTAACACTTGTATAAATACCCCATATCTTCATGTAACCCCTCCTCCTCTCTTAGTCTCTCTTAGTTAGTTTTAGATCAAATAAAAGAAAGCTCTCTTCTCTTTTCCATGGCTACTTAGTCATTTTTATTTTCATGTAACTTCCATTTTTTTATGCAATATTAATTAGTGCTCTCTTCTTTTGCATGCTTCTTTTGTTTATTTACTTTCATGTTTGTAATGTAGATCTCTCTTATTTCACACAAGTAGATTAGTTTTTCCTTTCTTTTTTCTCTCTTTTTCCTCTTGTTTGTTTAATGTTGCTTTCTACATTTGTTGATTTGATAACAAAAACTAGAGGCTAATCCCTTCGATTTAGGGGTAATGAAGCTCTCTTGAATCATGTAGATGCTACATAATTTCTTTTATGTCCCTTTTGTGCTTAATGGAAAGTAGATGTTTGTATGGTTTTGTGTTTAATATTGAGTTTGATAGCTTATATTGTTCAAAACAAATAAGCTATGCTTAGTCATATGAATCATTAATTACCTCTTCATCTACATATGATCATGGTAATGGAAGTGGATTTAGAATCAAAATTTGATGGTTTATGTTTCTAATTCAATAGTTAATAAACCATGCTTCAAATAGATTCTACTTTTGATTTCATATCATTTTCATTGAAGTTAGTAAGTGGGTTAGAGGGTGCGTTCAAGTTTGATGGTTTAAGTGTGTTAATTAATAACACAATTAGGCCATGCTTATGATAAATGCATTAACTAAACTCACACATGACCAAAAAGAGATCATAATGTCATTATGTTGATTTATATGATCATGAGAGGGGATTTGCCTCTAAATTGCTCTTTAATCTCATCTTTTTATTCTCCTTAGTTTTAGTTTGTTTTTGCTTTCTTTTAGTTAGTTAACAATCACTCGACTTTGGTTTAATTTGATTGACTAGAATTTTAAAATCATCAATTCCCTGCGGATCGACCCGTATTCGCCACGTGCTACATTCGTACACCGTGCGCTTGCGGTTATTTTTAATTTAAATTCGTTCGACGGTTTTCTAAACTGATAGAATTTCTGTCGACGAACACTTGTTGTAAAAATGATGTTTTGTTTGGATAAAATAATGTTGGTTTGTATGTATATGTTGTGCTTGGATTATAATGATGCTTGGATGTGATCATATATGCTTGGTTATGTGGATGTATAGCTTGGAATATGTTTGTCTAAATAGTCAAGTAAGTTTGCATATTATAATCTAGCTTGTATATGTTGATTGTGGAAATTTATTACATGTTGTTATGTTGTGATTATGTAATCATGTATGTTGTGAATATGAATTCATAATGTTATGCCAAGAAGGTTATCATCTTAGTAGTTTAAAATGACATGTTATCCCTTGTATAAAATACAAAAATCTTTGATTTTAAAATTCGCTAAATGTTTTCAAGCTTTAAATACTTGTTAGTCTTCCAAAATATGCTTTTATATTTTAGCAAAGTTTTTCCAAGAATCAAAGTTTTAGCAAAGACTTAGAGAACAAATTTCATGTTTGGAAATTTCGGGTCGTATAGCGATAGTCGCTATAAGTGTAGTTCGTGAAAACGAACTCTTTTCGAAATCTAAAAATGTTTTCACTTTGAAATCTTTTTGGAAAATATTTAAAACTTATACAAAGTAATTAAAAAGGTAATTATTATTTAATTATTTATTTATTTAATAAATGATTATTTAATTTATTAATTATTTAATTAATTAAGTAAGTAATTTATACTTAATTATTGGTTAATAAAGGTACCTAATACTTAAGTGTTTATCAATTAAGTTAATTTTAATTAGTTAATTAATTAAATTTAATTAATATTTAATTAATAATTAAGGGTTAATTATTTAAAATTATTTATCAAAGATTAATTATTAAATAATTGTTTATTAAAGGGGTTCAATTAATTATTAAATTAATTATTAATTAATTTAATTTGATGTTAATTAAGACTTAATTAAGATTTAATTATAATTTAATAAAGGTTTAATTTACTATTTAATTAATAATTAAGGGTTAATTATTTTGAATTATTTATTAAAGATTAATTATTAATTAATTGTTTATTAAAGGGGTTTAATTAATTATTGATTAATTAAATTTAATTTGATGTTAAATAAGACTTAATTAAGATTTAATTAATAAATAAGGGTTTTAATTAAAAAAAATTGCTTCAAAATATCGGTCTGTTTTAAGACTGTCTTTCTTTTTTAAAAATGTTTTAAATCAAGGGATTTCTTTGTCGATTACCCGTAAGTAACCTTAAACAAATATGAAACCAATGTTAATGTGGTGACACATTTATGGGAAGTAAGTCAACCCATAGTTAGCACTAAAAGCCGATGAGTAGGCTGATCCTCTATTGTGAGATCTAGAATTTATTTATAGACGAGGGGTAGAGTAAGGCCGAAATATTTGAAACGTGATAGATGTAGGAGGGTTAATTCTTATCAATGGGCCATGTTTAAATTAAGTATATGGTTATCCATATGCAAACTCTACATAATTACCATGAGTAGCGGATAAACCACTATTTATAACTTGACCAGTTTTAACTCAGGACGTATGTTGTGTATATTAGAGTTCCCCAGCGAGGACTCGAATACTGGGTACTTCCAAAAGAACCAAAAATGGGTTAGCTGGGAATTATCACTTAGTTTGGAGACACCGGTTTCAGATAAGTATGATTTATCCGAACCACTCCAAACTAATAACGTTCGTGGTGGATCATTATGAAGTATGCCATAGAGTCGTACTATTCTTCTTGAGGGTGATTCCAAAATGGAAAATAGTAATTGTTAAATGTTTGTTGGATCCTGTAACAACTTGTATGGATGAATGCTAGCATTGTATTGGTTGCCTAAAGCGCAATGTTAGCATTCCAAGATGGTCCACTGGGAGGGAAGGTAAAAGCGTAACCTCAAGCCTCACAACCGGTAAATGACTAAAGCAGGGACGTGCATCAAGGCTATATGGGTCGCTCCCATTAAGGTATGATCATCGCCAGATCTAGAGGGATATCTTCGGTTTATGTATGCTTCGGGATCCCTTTTATGGTTGTTGATCGCGACTAAGTGTTGATTATATTCGACCCTACCCAATAAGGGGTAGGGCCGGTCCTGAGTAGTAAAGGTGCAATGCGTTGTGGCCTCCCGTACATTTTATCTAGAGTTGTACAGATTCGGTAGGTAGACCCTTACCCTTTCATGGTTGGAATCCATTTTCCAATACGAGCCTTCAAACTTGATTGTATATATATTATGCTGGAATTTAATAATGTAACAATTTCGACTATGATTCTGTATTTATTTTAAACCTAGACATTATGATGATATAAGAGGATTTTATATAGAAATGTTTTGGTTATCGTTAGGTAAATACTCGTCCGTGTTTATGTGCAGCGTGGTCTTACGATTTACCTTTAATATGAAGGTTTTTGTAAAGTTAGACTGATGCTTTACTTACACCAGGCCCATGTCTGACCCAGTGTTTTATTTTCTTTCCCTTAAACTGTTGGGTACTCAAATTTTTATGAGTAGTCAAGTAGTAAGGTTTCTTTGGAGCATTTTAGGAAGCAGTATGGAGCAGAAGCTTACACTGTATCTTGTAGTTATGTTAATTTCCGCTGTGAAAGTACATTGTTGTAACTTTGATGTAACATTTTTGAGTAACCATATGTATTATGCTGTGATGATGTATATGTAACTCTATCGTTTGAGAGAAAATATTTATTTGTTTTCTTTGTCTTTTATTTTCTTTACCCAATGACTTGTCTTTCAGACACTTAGATGATCGGCACATGAATACCGAGGATGTATTAAGTGTCGTCTTTTGGTGTAAGAAAGGAAGATCGTCACACTTGGTATCAGAGCTTTGGTTGAGCGAACACCTAGGTCTTGGTTAGGGTCAACTCATTAGAGGTAGGGTTAGTAGTACCCTAGAATGAGTTCAGTCTTTGAGGGTGCGTTTCCTTGTAGTTCTGATCAGCATATATATGTTTGGTTTTATGCTCTTTTTCCTAAGATAATCTCGTCCATGTATTCTAAATATATCTTACCTTATTCAAGTAATAAGAATGAGTACGAGAAGGGGACAAGGAAGGGGAAATAGTAGCACAACAACCACAAATGGAACAACCCTAAATGTTGGAAGGGGTGGAATGGTTGTTGAGGCAGTAGCTCCAATGCAGCCTCGAGTAAACTTCGCAACTCTATTCATGGACTACACAAACCTAGGAGGAAAACCTTCCAAGGTTACCAGATCCATCATTGAAGTCCAAGCTTGTCTATGGTCATGTGAGAAGATTTTCAAAGCTTTGGACATTTCCGATGATCAAAAACGATTCTTGGCATCATGACAATTGCAAGAGGGTGCAGCTTCATGGTGGGATTCTGTCACCACAAATGTTCTAGAAGATGAGTTCTCATGGGCTAGATTCAAAGAAGTATTCGAAGACCAATTCATTCCTGGTGTGGGAAATCGATTATATAGAAGTTGCATGAATCTCAAGTAGGGATATCTTTCAGTGGAAGAATATGAGACGAAGTTTAATGAGTTATCTCGTTTCAGCCCTGGACTTATTGACATGCCACTTAAGAAAAACAAGATGTTCGTATTGGGTATGAGAGAAGAATTGCATGAAAAGATGACCGCAGATATGAAGGAATCATTTGTGTATTTGGTAGATATGGCCTTAAGGTATGAAGTGCTTTTGAATAAGCAACCACCAGAAGCAACACCTAATGGCAGTATCATTAACCCAAATAAAAGGAAGTTTAACCCAAACTGAAAAAAAGCAGGGTAAGGGAAAACCAGCAGGAGGAAATCAAGGAGTCAAGTTCAAGAATGTTACATGTTTCAAGTGTAATAAAAAGGGGCACATTTTACCACATTGTTAGCAGGCGAATGCTATCCCTCCAATGGTCCAGAAGATGCTTTTCTATAATTGTCACCAGCCTGGACACATGGTTAAAGACTGCCCACTATTGAAGAAGGGTCAGCAGACTAAAGTTTACTCTATTAAGGACGAGCCCTCAACCTCTGAAGGTGTTAAAGGGAAGGGAGTCTTGGAAGGTACTTTACTTATAAATGGTATTTTAGTTCATGTTTTGTTTGATACCGGAGCTCCTCATAGTTTTGTCTCTAAAAGAATTGGTAGATAGGTTACAACATATTCCAGAATTTGTAGAAACCCATATTTGTGTGTCCAATCACGTAGGTGGTATAACTAATTTATGCTTGCTTTCTGAAAGTGTTCAAATTGATTTTCGAAAACATCAACTCTTTTGTGACCTATTTTTCTTGGATTTTAAGGGGTTTGATGTGATAATGGGTATGGATTGGTTGTCGAAATATGGAGTTATTCTAGATTGCACTAAGAGAAAGGTAGTTTTGAAAACCAACTCCGGTTAGGTATTGGAAAAGATAGTTTGTAAGAAGCCTAACAAACGTATGAGTAGTTTCTTTATTCCTTAGAAACATCCCAGGAAGAATTAGGATCGATAAAAGTTGTTAAAAAATTTCCTGGTATTTTTGAGCCAGTTAGTAGTTTGCCTCCCCATCAGGAAATTGAATTTCGTTTTGATCTAGTTCCCGGTGCGAGACATGTCATTCAACCTTTGCGTAAAATGGCCCCAAGGGAGAAGCAAGAGCTAGTTAGTCAAACCAATGTTTTGTTAAGAAGAGGGTTGATTAGATAGAGTCGTTCGTGCTGGGGATCTATATAGTTTTTGTAGCTAAGTCCGACGGTTCGTTTAAACTGTGCGTGGATTATAGGGAATTAAACAAGAAAACAATCCGAAATAAGTATCCCTTACCTCGTATAGACGATATGTTTAATCAACTTCATGGAGCTAGAGTATTTTTCCAAATGGAAATTTGGACGGGTTTCCATCAGTTAATGATAGTGGAGGATAGTATACCCCTAACTGCTTTTAGAGGGCTAGGTTTTTTCTATAAGTGGTTGGTTATGCCTTTTAGGCTAACCAATGCACCTACATTTTTCATTGATCTTATGAATCGAGTTTTTAGGGATGTGTTGAATAAGTTCGTGTTAGTTTTCATCGACGACATTCTTATCTACTCAAAGACTAAGGAAGATAACAAACACCATTTGGAAGTGGTGTTGGAAATGTTAAGGAAACACATTCTTAAGGCAAAGTTTTCTAAATGCCACTTTTTGCAATCAGAAGTGAGATACCTAGGACATATTGTATCGGGTGATGGCATCTCAATTGATTCGGCTAAGGTAGCCGCTATGCAAGATTTCAAGAGACCCCAAACTCCTACAGAAGTGAGAAGCTTTTCAGGGATGGCGGGTTATTATAGGAAGTTCACCAAGGATTACTCTAGGATCGCCGCTTATCTAACCAAGCTGACAAAGAAAAGCGTTAAGTTTGAGTGGACTTCGAAGTGTGAGGATGCATTCCTCGAGTTAAAAGAAAGGTTGACTAGTGCTTCGGTTTTGGCTATTTTTGATGGAGGAGAAGGGTTAACTGTTTATATCAATGCATGTAGATTTGGCTTGGGCGCAGTGTTAATGCAGCATGGAAAGGTTATAGCCTATGCAAGTAGACAGTTAAAGCCTCATGAGAAGAATTATGCAATGCATGACTTGGAGCTGTTAGCCGTAATATTTGCATTAAAGATGTGTAGGCATTACTTGCTGGGTAAGAATCCTTCTTTCTTTCTTTTTTTTGTTTATTTATAATCTTTAGGGATCCTAGTTAGTAATTTCCTTCTTTAAATAGGTGAAAAGTTCGAGCTCTTCACAGATCATAAGTCCATGAAGTACCTTTTCACTCAGAAGGATCTAAACCTAAGGCGGTAGTGATCGTTGGAGTTTCTGGCAGCCTATGACTTGGATATTCTCTATACGCCAGGAAAAGCAAATGTTGTGGCAGGCGCCCTTATTAGGAACGTAGTTTTGGCACTCTTGGAAGTTAAACCAATTCTTTTGGAAAGGATTGTTAGCAAGAAAATGTTGTGGCACGAGAATTATAATCATGTTTCTTATTCGAATGCTAGGTATCACTCATTACTATTATAATTCTCGTTTCTCATGTTTCTTTATGAAGCAAAAGTCAACATTCGCTCTTTCATCCCAACTATACCTTAAATCACATATACTCTTGTACATTCGTTTTCCTATCTAAATGGTCAAATTATACAAAAGAATACCCTTACTATGACATTATAACGAACTCTTTACAAAAGCGCACTCGATCATCCTTAACATTTCAACAATCGAGTTCTTAGATTTGTCATGTAGTTTTGGTCTAGTGTTACATTTAACACAATGTGATCTTTATTGTAACCAATCAAATTAAATACTCGATCTCATAGTACGGTTTATTTATTTGCTTCGATTGAACTATTTTCATCAAAGTATCTTATATTACGAACTGCGACCGTTCACCATATAAGACTTATATGAGATGGTATATGAATCAAATATCAACAGTCTTGTATTACTTTTGAGTTCGAAACTCAAAGAATGCAATACACGGTCTTGATCAAATAAACATATGACCAACCAAATTAGGAACATATTAAGTAGTTGTAAAATTATGTAGTTGCGTGGGTGTAGAAAACATTAACATGCAAGAAGTATTTAATAGTAAGTGTGTGTGCCTATATATATTATATTTCTATTTGTCAATCTTCAATTCATTTCAAATTATGCATTTTAATTGATAAGCATTTTATTAACCTTATTATATCAATATAGTTTATTATAACATTATTTATCATATGTTCTTACAAAATTAGAAAGGTTAAATGTTATTATTTCATTTCTCTAATAAAGCTCCCACTAGTCGTTTATGCTTCTCCAAACCATAAGATGAAATACATAAGTCTTTCAACTTCACTAGTGGATGTTTAGACTCATTTGTCTTGGGTCTCTGACCTTGAGTGTGCTCAACAAATCTTAGCCCCACAAATGATGGAAAATTTCTTATCGATTGTATCACATACAACTCCTATCACACGGTTCCTTGTCATAACCTCATTTCGACCTTGAGTTTACTCAACAAATCGAAAGAGATTATTCACTCGTCCCTACCATATTGCGACGATCTAAGTATAGTATATATATCTTGAGTTTGCTCAACAAATACATATAGTTTTCTTACCTCGTTTATTGAATATATTAATTATAGTGCACATAACATCCCTAGCTTGAGTTTGCTCAATAACTAAGGAGTGTGCAAGTAATTTATTAATATATATATATATGTCGTAGAGGACAATATTATATTGAAGAATCATAATCTTCAATATATTGCTTGAGTGATTTTGACTTAAGGAATAATATGTTTCTTATGAAATACCCTCGTGATGCTGGACACATCAGAAATCTTGGTATATGTACATTTACATATGTATTTATCCCTTAAGTCTATTTGGTTTTCTTTAATATTCCACATTTAGTTTATACATTCATATCATATAAGTTTTTATTATTATATAACTTTTATATTTCATGTTAATTATATAATAGTCTTATGTACAATATTATGTTAATTGAAATTTATTTAATTAGTTTTTATTAGTTAAATATTTAATTAATTTTATATTAGTATTATAGTACAAATATTATATTGGACATGTCTACCATAACCTTTATAGCATATACTATAACCTTCATAGTAATACCCATATATCATACAGACACACACATATGCTATAACCTTTATAGTATAACACATATATCTTATATATGTGTATTTTTATTTATTTCATAAATTAACTTTTAATTAATTTATCTGATTAAACAATCTTAATTAAATTATATTAGTTTCAAAATTTATCTTATATACACGTGTATACTTATGTTATCTTATACACTTTAAAATAACATAATGTATATCAATATATATAATACATGCATATAAGTATTAATTAATTAACTTACTTATTTATTTTATTTTATTAATCTTATTAATAAATTTTAATATTTAAATATTTTCAAACATTTTGAAAATTTCATCACCTTTTCAAATATTTTGAAATTTATGTTATATTATAACCTTTTATAGTAAACTTGTTTTATATTAGCCCAAGGCCCAATTCAAATTGGGTCGTTTCTATTAAGGGAAAATTTTGGGCTTACTTCACCTTTCAAGCAAGGCCGGTAACCATGTAGGACATGGTACTTGATTACCTAATTCCGATCTTAGACATTACCTTTCTAGATATTGTACTAAGTGGACAAGCTTAATTAGTTAGCCTTAACATGACTAATTAAGACCGCATGGGCTATTGGGTTCTAATACCATTGAAGGAACCGGGTCAGCCCACAGCGGAGCTAAAGGGTAAATTTCAAAAAAAAAATCTTTATTGGATCTTTAATAGGCATATGAAATATAAATTCATTTAGATCTTATCTAAATTTTCTTTTAAATAAAATATTTATTTTATTTTATTCGTAAATAAAGTTTTGTTTTGATGTTATATTATGAATGAGTGTATCAAATACACCGGTATATGTAGCAGTTACTTAATGAAATTAATTTTAAGAAGGAAAACTTTTGTTTCCTTCTCTAATAGTTGTGCAATTAATTAAGGGAATAAATAACATTAATTGGATAGAGGGAAACCGTCCATTTCTCTCTCTCTCTCTCTGACTGTATTAATAATTTGTTAAATAAATATGTTAACATTTCAATTAAATGTTTTATTAGGAATGCATCAACATACATTAAATATATGACAATATAAATGAACTAATATGAACATGAGTATATATATACACACATCTAGATATTGGGATTTATATATGTTGTATGTGTGTGTGTACACACACTTACATATACATATGTTACATTCTCGCTGCATATTGGGAATATAAATTCCTAAGTATATACATACGTTTGGGTATACTATAATATATGTGTTATCCCGCCTTTTGGCAAGGCCGTGACACCAAGGAATTGAATAGTGACCAATGACGGTCCGTCCTAGAGATCGGTTATGCATAGGCTCACTATGGATATCGACAAATTTTGTCCGAGTCTGGATCAAGCTTAAATTGATATGACACGACAAGCGAAGCTATGAGAGTCAACGTTCCAAATTTCAACTCGATCCGAGTTCGTATGCTCAAGTTACGATCGAAGCAAAATTGGATAAAAACAGCCTCTGTTCGAATCGCTCAGTTCGAATCCATCAAGAACGCCTACTTCGACTCGCACCGCCTCGCATCCATCACAGAACCACTGTTCGACTCGCTACGCTTCGCATCCATCACAGAACCACTGTTCGACCCCATTGAGTTCGACTCCATCGGTAAAGCCATTGTTCGAATTAATCGAACAATGACCACTTCGTGTCCATCACGGAGCCTTTGTTCGAATCCATCAGGACGCGCCACTTCGACTCGATCAACTATGCACCCATCAGGGAAAGCTTTGTTCAACTCGATCGATCAATGCACAGTTCGACTCGATCATCCGATATCAACTACGCGTCTATCCGAAGACTTCTCTACTTCGTATCCACCGAAGCGAAGCAGAGCACAACAGCCGATGCAAAAAGAACCCTACTAACGATGCGTGCAACTCACTTTCTATCGATACAAACAAGGCAAGGTCCAAGAATGACTCAGCCAACTTGGCATCAAAGATGGAGCAATCCAGAAATTCAAGCGCCACGTCATCGAGTCGAATAAGAGTGAGTCGAAATGAGGGAGTCGAACGAAACAGCCAACCGAAGATCCCAATTAGTATCGGTCATATCTCCTAATCTACAAGTCCAAATGCTATGAAATTTTCACAGAAGGCTACGTGCATGCTAAAGAATGTCCACACCAAATTTTGACTCCATCAGACACAATCTTGATCGATACGAAATCCGTTTGTATCGATCACGGATCGGACCAAAACTTCGCGGGCTTGGGCGCGCGGGCCTAGTCACGTGCCAGAGAGGGTCTCCGGAGATCTGAGCGAAATATCAGCCTCCTACACCTATAAATAGAGCCCCAAGGAATACAGAAAAGGGGCTTCTTCTTCTTTGAATTCTCCAACGCCCAGACTATGCCGGATCCAGATCTAAACTCCCTTGCTACTTCCAACGACGAAATTCACTGCTGCAAATCATAATTATCTGCTGCAATTCATTGAATTGACTTGTAATCTTTAAAGAAAGATCAATATAGCTAACAACTAAATAGTGGACGTAGGCGATACGCCGAACCACTCTAAATCCTTGTGTCTCCTTGCATTTTAATTAGTTTCTTATCTGAGATTTGGAGTTTTTGTTAGATAATCCTCTTTTTACATTTAATTTCTTCACTTTATCTCTTCAAAAACTTCCGAAGAGTGTTGTGCCCAATTTTGGTACAAACACTTTGGTGCTTTCACTGAGAAAAACCCAACTTTTCTCCTGCTCAGTGGATCTACTACCATCGTTGGATTGCAAAAATCTAAGGAGGAGATCTAGATCTGCCATCCAGTGGTTTCTTCTATTCTATTCAGATTTGCATCAGATCTAGAAAAGGACTTTCACCAATTCACCATGGTAAGTACACGGACTACTTCTACAGCTGCTGATCAGGGAGGACGGGACAGGCAAAATCTCGCGCAATTGCCTCCATCAAACCAAGATGCCGCCGGACCTTCAGATCCAACAGGGCCAGTTACCAGACAAGAATTCCATATGTTGCTTCAAGAGTTGACCCAGAGTCGCCAAAAGCTAACTGAACAACTGCGCGCCAACACAGAGTTGTCCAACCAGCTAAATCGCCAAAGGCGTAGAAGATCCAGAAGAGACCAAGGTTCTTATTCTTCCACAGAGAGTTCAGCCTCATCTAACGGTCATCACCGATCCACGCGCCCACGGTTGAATGTAAGCTACACCCAGGCCACAGGGTACCAACCTGCTTCGAATCATGGACAACCCAGAACTGGACCATCCACTAGTCATCATACGGGACCTTCATCCCGAGGAGGTGCTGCTCCTTATCATGTCACGGGCAACATTGCTACTACCACTACTACCGAACAAGGGGTTGATGCTAGAAACCAAGCTGATCCTCAACGTAACCAACGAGAGCAGACTCCAGAGCCTTATGTCCCAGAAAATGTTGAACCAAGGAGGCGAGGCACGGACCGTCGACCGCGTCCGGTCCAGACTTGCGCTGTGGATCCCGACCACATCTTGGCACAGCATGCTCCAAGTATCCGAATGCCGGATATACCAACGATGATTCGTCAAATGATCTGTGGAAGTTAGGGTCTCAGTAATGGCGACTAGGGAATCTCCCGGAGTCATACCCCTTTCACTGATGATATATTGTATGCTGATCCACCTCGGCGTTTCAGGATGCCAACTTTGCCAGTATATGAAGGAAGTTCTGATCCCAATCAACATATCCTGAAATACGAATAGCTGATGAATGCGGCAAGGGCTGATGATGTAGTAAAGTGTCGTAGTTTCTCCATTTCCCTAGGGGGCATCGCTACCATGTGGTTTACTCGTTTGCCACCCCGATCCATCTCTACCTTTGACCAGATGGCCACCAAGTTTGTTGAACAATTCCGTATGCACGTGGGAGGCCTAAAGACGTTAACACTCTGTCTAGTGTTACACAAGCTCCCGGAGAAACACTTAGACGTTACTTGGAGCGATTCCATGTTGCGTGTGCAGAAATAAACAATCCCAATGATAACTCTATCCTGATGGCATTGACTAAGGGGATTGATGCTGATTCCGAGTTCGGAAATTGGTTAGCTGGAAAACCACCAGCGTCATTGGACCGTTTCTATTCCAAGTCAGCCCAATTCTTGAGAAGGGAGGATGCGAAACAGTCTAGGAAGCAAGATGACGCAGGGCCCAACATCGAAGGAATCCAGAGTAACATGGCAGTTAAATAGTCCGGAGATAGTTCTGGAAAAGTTCAGTTGAACGTACAAAATAAATAGAATCAGCAGAGGGACAATGGAAATCAAAGCAAAAAGCGCGATCAAAATCGTGGTCCATGGCGTAGAGCTTCCATGTATGATAATTACACTCCACTGAACACGTCGTTGGAAAATGTGTATTTGCAGACCTGCAATACCATGCAATACAAGAAACCTGCCCTGAAGCCACCAACTGAAAGACAAATCCAAATAGGGAAATTTTGTATATTCCATGAGAGTTATGGCCACAACACCAATGAGTGTCGTCACCTACAAGACCTCATTGAAAATCTGATACGTGAACGGAAGTTGGATCAGTATGTGCGGGCGCCGCAATCTGGTGGTGCGGGCCCATCAAATCAGAATCGTGCGCCGAATCAGGAAAGACAGGAGGAACCCGCTCGTATAGGCGGGAGATTGGTTATCAATACAATAAGTGGTGGTCCTCACCCAGCAGATCAAAGCTGGAAGAAAATGGAGTCTTATGCCAGTTCTATCAGTCATGCGGACTTCGAGTGTTGTAGTAGTTTTGATGAAGGGGCTCCGGCCAAGCAACAGAAGACGATGACAGATGACATCGTGTTCAGAAATAGGGACGCTGATAAAGTCGAAGCCCCCACTATCGATCCACTGGTCATCTCAACTCAAGTAAGTCCCGCTTGGATGAAGAGGATCTTAGTTGATAGTGGAAGCTCTGTGAATATTTTGTTTAAGTGAGCCTATGATCAAATGAGAATGGAAGCCACGGACTTGAAACCTTGTCAATCCCGAATCCACGGCTTCAACGGAAGTGCTACTATACCCACTGGAATAGTGGAACTGCCAGTAGAGTTGGGAGTTGGAGAACTTCGGAGAGTACGGATGTTACAGTTCATTGTTTTGGACATAGACTCCCCTTACAATGCTTTCTTGGGTCGACCGGCCCTCGCCGAATTCAGGGCAGCCATCGCCCCGTGGTGTTTGACTTTAAAATTTCCTACTGATCATGGAGTAGGAATCATTCAGGGAGATCAGGCTGCTGCCAGAGCCTGTTATGTTGCTGAGCTGCGGGAGACGCAGCGAAAGGAGAAAGGAAAGGGCGTGGAGGAATCTCTCTGCGTCCGTTTTGCCGATAATTGACAATTAACGCCCGGGCCCATGTCCGAGCACCCCAGCCAAGCATCCCTGGCCGAACTGACAATCGATGTCCTAATTGACAATGATGATGATTCGAAGGTGATAAAGATTGGGTCTCAGCTAAGCCAGCAAACTCAAGAGGAATTGGTTGAATTTCTACGGGCGAATCTTGATGTATTTGCTTGGACGCATTCTGACATGTGTGGGATCTCGCCGGACATCGTGAGCCACACTTTGAATATTGACCCGTGGCATGTCCCGGTCAAACAGAAAAGGCGTGGTATGGATCCAGAGAGATATGCCACCCTTAAAGAAGAAGTAGAAAAGCTTCAAGCGAACGGGTTCATTCGGGATGCTCTATATCCTGAATGGGTGTCGAATCCCGTGCTCGTCCGAAAGCCGAACGGAAAGTGGAGAACATATGTCGATTATTCCGATCTGAATAAAGCATTTCCCAAAGACAGTTTCCCGCTTCCCAGAATTGATCAGCTAGTAGATTCGACAACTAGGCATGAACTCTTATCCTTCATGGACGCGTATTTTGGCTACAATCAGATACCGATGCATTTACCCGATCAAGAACATACCAGCTTCATAACCAATCTGGGACTTTACTGTTACATACTTCAAGAATACAAAATGAAGCTAAATCCACTGAAATGTCACTTTGGAGTTGCATCCAGAAAATTCCTTGGGTTCATCGTCAACGCTCGAGGGATCGAAGGTAATCCTGAAAAAATCTGGGCTATCAGAAATCTCGAAACTCCGAAAACCATAAAGCAAGTCCAGAGTCTCAATGGGAAAGTAGCAGCATTGAGCAGGTTCATTTCAAAGTCCACTGACAAATGCATCCCCTTCTTCGATCTGATCCGAAAAGGGAAACGAAACTTTGAATGGACCACGGAGTGTGTAGGCGCTTTCCAGGCACTAGTTCACCATCTATCCACACCACCTATCCTGTCGAAGCCTATTGAGCACGAGAAGTTGTTCGTATATTTGGCAATATCAGAAAACGCTATCAGCGCTGCATTAATTTGAGAAGAAGACAAGATACAGAAGCCAGTATACTACATCAACAAGCGATTGACTGGGGCCGAAAGGAATTATCCGAAGCTAGAAAAGTTGGCTTATTGCCTAGTTATTGCATCAAGAAAGCTCCGACCGTATTTCCAGGCACATCCCATTATTGTTTACACCGACCAGCCGTTACGACAGGTCCTTTCGCGGCCTAAGACGTCTGGTAGGTTACTCAAGTGGAACATCGAACTGAGCCAGTTTGACATTACTTACACTCTAAGGCGGTCCATTCAAAGACAAGTCCTAGCTGATTTTATAGCCGAATTTACCATTCCATAGGACTTGTCCGGAACTAGTGAATCCCCTGAATATGTCTGGAAGCTTTATACCGATGGTGCATCAAACGACCGGTGTTCGGGCGTTGGTGTTGTACTTGAAACTTTCGAAGGCCAATCCATATGTTATGCTTTGAAGTTCGATTTCCATGCGACTAACAATGAAGCTGAATATGAAGCCCTCTTAGCTGGTTTGAAACTTGCTAGAGATTTGAGAATTATCGCAGTAGAAATTTATTGTGATTCGCAATTAGTTGTGTGTCAAGTACGGGGAGAGTATCAAGCAAGAGATCGAAGGCTGGCTGCTTACTTAGCTCGAGTTCAGGAAGTACCGAATCAGTTTGATTATTACGCCATCTATTGTATACCTCGGGAACGCAACCAAAAGGCTTATTCATTGGCAAAGCTAGCCAGCACAGGTGAAGCTCAGCAAATGGGACTCATTCCCGTAGAAGCGTTATCCTCCCCGAGCATTGACCGGGCAGAAATAGACCGGATATGCGAAACCATCCTCGAAAAGGATTCATGGATGACTCCACTCAGGAATTACATTGAGCACGGAACCCTGCCGGAGCGTAGGAGTGAAAAGAGACAAGTCATTCGGAAGGCCTCACGATTTACCATCCAGAATGGAATCATGTACAGAAGAGGGTACTCAGTCCCTCTACTCCGGTGTATCGCTCATGATGAAATTAAACAAGTATTGCACGATGTGCACGAGGGAGAATGTGGCGATCACACCAGGGGACAAGCACTTGCCAAGAAAATACTTCGATACGGATATTACTGGCCGACCGTGAATCGCGATTCTTCGGATTATGCAAAGAAATGCGATAAGTGCCAGAAATATGCCGGAATTCCTAGAGCTCCTCCTACCGAGATAACGCAAATGGTCAGCCCATGACTGTTTGCAATGTGGGGCATCGACATCATTGGTGCTCTACCTCTGGCAAAAGGTGGTGCGAAATACGCCATCGTCGCAGTTGATTACTTTATAAAGTGGGCTGAAGCCGAAGCTCTTGCTACCATAACAACGAAGAAAGTAATCAACTTTGTAGTTCGCAACATCATCCATTATTACGGACAACGGAACATAATTCGACAGTGCTGAATTTAAAGATTTCTACAAATGATTTCACATCCAAAAGAAATTCTCTGCAGTTGCACACCCTCAGGAAAACGGACAGGTCGAAGCAGTTAATAAAGTTATAAAATCCATTCTGAAAAAACGACTGGAAATGGTCGGGGGCAAGTGGGTCGATGAACTTCCTATGGCTTTATCGGCTTACCGAACAACCCACAAGACCGCGACCGACCACACTCCATTCTCTCTCTCTTATGGTTCAGAAGCCGTTATTCTAGTTGAACTAGAAGTATCTTATCATCGTGTGACATACTATGATCCAAAGAAAAATGCTATATTACTTGCTGAATCTCTCGATCTACTAGATGAGAAGCGTGAAGAGGCTGATTTGAGGGCAGCCGCGCATCGAAGTTGAGTCGTCCGATTGTATAACACCAAGGTCCGCCCGCGAACCTTTGAACTAGGCGACCTCGTCCTAAAAAGAATTTATCCGGTTCCTTCGCATATGAAGCCGACGTGGGAAGGATCGTATGTTATTGAACGAAGGCTCGGAGATGGCACATTCAAATTATCGACCGTTGACGGTCTTACTTTGCCAAGAGTCTCGAATAGTGAGAGTCTTCGCGGCTGCTACACATAACAGGCTATGTTTATCCATTTAGTTTATTTTCCATTTCGCAATTTGTTTCTGCATTTCGAAATTGGAATTTGTAATAAGGCAACTGACTTTGCCATATTTTCTTATTTCAGCAATAAAATGCAATCTCTTCGAGCCAGAGCTGTGATTTACTTGAAATGCTTCATATGATCATCACTATGCACGGAGAGCTAAGTTTCACCATACGGTGGAATTTATTCAAATAGAGAGTGACTGTGATGCAACCGGTCACTCGCTAAGTGAAACCCGAGCTCGGGGACAAGCCATCACATCAAAGTCAAAAACGGATTGATACACGACAATCCCTCACTTAACTCCCAGTTCCCAGAGTGCGAACTGGAGTATTAAAGATACGTCTACGAAGAGGGTGGATCTGTCCGCCTAACGACTTCGTCCGTGTCTGAACCAAGTTCGAGGAGGGTGGACCCGTCCATCTAACGACCTCACTTGTTAACTCAGGGTGGATGTGATCCGACCATCCATGATCCTGATCCAACTCCGAACTCCCAGAGCGCAAGTCGGAGTATAAACATCAACTCCGAACTCCCAGAGCGCGAGTCAGAGTATAAACATCAACTCCGGGTTCCCAAAGCGTGAAGCGGAGTATAAACAACAACTCCGAATTCCCAGAGCACGAGTCGGAGTATAAACATCAACTCCGAACTCCCGGAGCGCGAGTCGGAGTACAAACATCAACTCCGGGTTCCCAAAGCGTGAAGCAGAGTATAAACATCAACTCCGAATTCCCAGAGCGTGAAGCGGAGTATAAAATCAACTCTGAACTCCCAGAGCGCGAGTCAGAGTATAAACATCAAATCTGAACTCCCAGAGTGCGAGTCGGAGTATAAACATCAACTCCGGGTTCCCAGAGCGTGAAGCGGAGTATAAACATCAACTCCGAACTCCCAGAGCGCGAGTCGGAGTATAATCATCAACTTCGAACTCCCAGAGCGCGAGTCGGAGTATAAACATCAACTTCGGGTTCCCAGAGCGTGAAGCGGAGTATAAACATCAACTCCGAATTCCCAGAGCGTGAAGCGGAGTATAAAAACAAATCTGAACTCCCAGAGCACGAGTCGGAGTATAAATATCAGCTCCGGATTCCTAGAGTCTGAAACGGAATATAAACATCAACTTCGGATTCCCAGAGTGCGAAACGGAGCGTAAACACAAACTTCAGGTCCCAGAGCGCGAGTCGGAGTATTAATGTCAATTCCAAGTCCCCAGAGCGCGGGCATATGATTTAAAACTCAAGCCGGCGTGACCGACCGCCGATAAACAAATGAGAATCCCCGGAGTGCGGATATGATCATCGACAATCAAACAAGCATGGATGAATTACTCAATCTCCGCTTGTCTCAGACATCCGTCCGGTGGCACCAGAATCAACATGTTATAAGTAAGAAGCGATCGTCGATTGGTGTTCTACAACTCACCCCCAAGATTGGGGGGCAGGACTTAAGCATCAACCATTGATTGAAGTGATGCGACGTCAAAATTCAACTCGTTTCCTTGTCGCAAACCATGTCCACGGTTTCCGAACTTGGCGAACAAAAACAAACTTGATTCGGAAGCTGGAACTTCACAAGTGCACTCCAGATATTGAAACATTTAGACAAATACACAATGACAGAAAAGAAACCAAAAAAGAGAAGTTTCATTTTTATTGTTTGTAAAAGAAGTTCATGTACAAGTTTGTTCCAAAAAATTCCTACTAGCAGGGGCCGAACCCGCATCAATACACGGCTAACAAAATGAAAGTAAGAATTACACCAAGGAAGCATGTCTAGTCTTTCTTCTTCCACGGTTTCCTTTTCAGTGTAGGCCCACTGGAGCCACCACTATCCTTCCTCTTTGAGCCTTTGCCTGTCGGTGGATGGTCTTCGGGCGGGGGCATAATTTCAACGTCTTCCTCCGAACTCGAATGAACGTGGATGCTTCCTGCCGACGGAGTCGGAGGGATAGGATCAAATGTGGAAGTTGGAATGGCCGCACTAGTGTCGAAAAATGTACCGCCAGGCGATATCATTCTAAGCGGAGCTGGACCAAGGGCCGTCGTCCCACCTCCAAAACTGCCACCATGTGTTGCGGCATCCATTTCAGCAGCGATTTGTGCTAAGATTTCCTCTTCAGTAACCGATCAAGCCTCACTGGGAGCGTCAGTAGTCGGCATCGAAGAGCTTGTGGCAGGAACACCTCCACCCATGAGGAATGATAAATCAGCTAAAGGATCGCCATGACGGCGAAAGAGTTCTTCCATCAACTGCTCATCAAATACGAGTGTGCTTCCCTGCACATCGTCGGGTGGGGCAGTTGTAGTTACAGTGATCGCTTCGGTCACGATAGCCTCCTGCATCTGGTATGATTCTTGAGTAGCAGGAGGCATGGCCGGTGCAACGTCAATCACTGGACAAAAATAAGAGAACTGTAAGAATTTAATTCAGATAAAGATTCTGACTTGAGGCAGATATGTGGAATGTTCAAAATACCTTTATCAGTTTGATTTGTAGGCGGCGGAACGGCTTCAGTAACTTGCGCTGCAGCCGGAGACATCTGCGGCTGATCTGAATTATAGGCGGGTACAGCTTGGGGTTCAACCGCTTTTGAGGATTCGGGCTGGGTTAACACTGGAACTTCAAGACTCGCCTCATGATGTTCAACCCCCGAACCCTCTCCTATTTCAAAGTGCTGGGCGCCAAGTCTTTCCTTCTCATGCAGAATCATTGACTCGTGAAGAATCTTCCTTTCAACTTCGTTTAGAATGCGATTCTCGAGTTCAAATTCATCCACAGACTCACCCAGATGTGCCTCCTTCTCTTCCTTAACCAGTCGGCCCCAAGCGTTGTAAAGATGCGTCGGATAATCATCGAGCCAGGCTAGACCCCTGTGCCTCGGCACGTTAGCGTTGTAAACAATGAGAAGGTCTTCGATGTCAGCCTCTAGCCTGGACTCGGTCGCCTTCACTTTCTCCTCGACCTCAGTCTCCACCTTATGGACTTTAGCCACAGCTGCATCCCGCTCACCCCTAAGCAGAACAGTTTGTTCGCACGCTTCCTAGGCTGTGTTGTTTGCATCATCCCTTTCCTTGGCCATGTCGGAAAATTTATCCTTGAGCTTGTTAGGTTCCTTGACCGCCGCATCCCGCTCGGAGGTAACTGTGGTATTCCGATGGCCCATCTCCTCCACCAAGGCAACATGTGTCTACCTCAACCTCTCCATGGCCACATTCGCTTCATCAGCTTTTTTGGTGGCCTCGATTTCAGATTTCCGAGAAGACTCGGCCTCAGCAGTGAGCACTTGAATGATCTGATCCCTTTGAGCGAGTTCGGTCTCCATTTTCTCAAGTGCTTTGGCTCGTTCAAAGGCCACCTTAGAAGCTTTCTCTGCAGCCTTTACCCACTCTCTGTACTGGGTGTAGATGTCATGGACATAATCATGCATCGTGCCTTCTACCCCTGATGGAATTCTTTTTAAGTATGGTGGGAAGACATAGCCATCGAAGTAAATGCTCAGAAAATCCTTCCTCATCTGAGCCAGTTTAATAGCCCCTTCTCCTGTAGGCTCAGCCGGGACCTGCTCTGTAATTATGGAGGCCGTGGTCTCAACTCTCTGGAGATGAGTTTCAGATCAAGAAGTGTGAGAAGATGGTCTGTGACGAGGAGGCTCTGGCGGGTGCGGAACAAGAACGGGAGGTGGAGATGGAAGTCTAAGAGGAGGAGAGCGTGATCTAGACCGATGTCTGTATTCTCTGTCCCTATCACGCCCATACCTATCTTGGTTAGAGTACTCGCGATCGCGATCTCTATCCGAGTCTCTCCTACGGGAATCAGAATAGGAAGAAGCCTTTCGGGCCGAGCGAAGATTCCCGAGCATCTATCCTTTTCCAAACATAGTACCTGAAAATGAGAGACGAAGGAAGAGTCAGTGATTTCCTAAGTTGGGCGATTTACAGTTGTGAATCATGTAGTGTAGTGAAGTGTATGCATGTGCAACCCCCCGACCAACCGGAAATGTCAGCCGCACTCATAGCAAGCGACCTGCTCAGTTCAAGAGCATTATCAAGCTCCTCCATCCCGGCGTCGTGTTGAGACGACACAAAATCCGGAATCGGAATATCAGCAAGCCCTTCAAAAGGATTCTCTACTGGTGAGGGAGGAGCCTCCGAAATTCTAATCCCTGCGACGGGCAAGGACATGCCCACGGATTTAAACCTCTCGGATTTAGAACGCTTGTGAGCAACAGCCTTTCCTTTTCTCTTTCCTCCTGAATCCTGGACATCGGAAGAAGGCCCAGCTGGGAGCTCGGTATCGGTAGGCGTTCTCTCCGGATCAACTTCTTCGATTATCACGACTGTGGGCGCTTTGCGCTTCACCTATTTCTTCGAGATCACTCTAAGTGTCCCTTCCAGCCGTATGCTCTGCCTCCGTTCAATCAGCCCGACAGTCCTCAAGTTTCTGTCGGTCAGAACCAAGTCAATATGCCTCTCCTCGCCCGGAACCGCTTGGAGGATCCAAACTAGCTCTCTAAAATATGCACCGTCAGGTCAAGAAATTACGGCTGTAAAAGAAGAGAAGTGTGTCAGTTATGAAGTCGGTTATTATTATCTCGATAGTCTAAGAGAAAAATGGCAACGCTTACATCTATCCAACCATCGCCTAGCAAATCTAAGGGGGCATCGGACGTAGAACCATTCGTTCTTGAAGTAACTTAGCCTTACCCAGGAGCCCATTACAATGTGGCATTTCCTGACCGCTTCCAAGAAGGTGAAAGAAGGGCTGTCTCCACGGCTTTTAACGTTAAATAAATATCTGATCTCGATCGGCTTTGGTGGTCAAAAGAGAATCTCCATAAACAGAATGAAGGTGCTATTCAACAAAGCATACCCGTTGGGGTGCAACTGGGATGGAGCTATTCCAAGGAATGATAACATCTCCCTTATATATTGATTGAAGGGAGGAAGTGTCCCCACTGTGCAAGCGTGACGGTTGAAAGCAGTAAACCCCTCCGGGGGATCATGTGGCCTGTCATTTGGCCCAGGCAGTAACACGTCGTCGAGTGACAAACCGTGCCTTAAACAAATCCGTCCTAGCATATCCTCGGAGATACCAGACGGCACATAATCTTGTGGACGACAAATGAACAGGGCACCTGGATGCTCATCCGGAGCTGGGTCTATTACTTCGGCTTCAATGACCGGTATCTCGATGGTTGAAGGAATTAAACTCAGGAGTTCCTGCTGCTGTGAACTTGAGGGTTCCATGACTGACTAGCTTATGAAAAATCATTGTTAAATAGACAATAACGCTCGTGCATCCCCTAATGTAAAGTGTGTGAGTGTGTTGTGCAGTGAGGTACTGTATATCATTTAAGAAGTTCTACAGAATTGGAAAAAGCATGTAAACGATGAGACTTCGAAATTCAGTCGGAGTGACTATCATCGCTGACCCTCACAACCGTGCCATCCAGAAATTAGCAATCAATCCAAGTTAAAGTTTGTCAAAACTTTGTTAAAGTTGCAGTTCCATCGACGAGCTTCGAAGGGAAATCAAATATGCAGTCCAAAGGTCAAGTCTAATTTTGCTAAAATGAAGCTCGTTGGAGTTAGATGTTCAAATGCACAAGAGTTTTCGATGTCATTGAAGTTAGGTTCATTGTCAATCATCTAAAGTTCAAGTTCGAATCGGTCGCTCAGGTTCAAGTTCGCATCGGTCAGGTTCGATTTCGTATCGATCGTTCAGAGACACTTTCGTATCGATCCTAGGGTTGCGCACTTCGAATTGATCCAAGCCTCCACTTCGAATCGATCCAAGGCCACCACTTCGAATCGATTCAAAGCCTCCAGTTCGAATCGGTCCAAGGCCTCCACTTCGAATCGATCCAAGGGCTGCGCAGTTCGAATCGGTCCAAGGCCTCCACTTCGAATCCTTCCAAGGCCACCATTTCGAATCGATCAGACGCAACCCCTTCGTATCAACCCACATATTCGAAGCACTCGATTCGATGCAAAGCTCAGCCATCAATCGATACGAAGGCCTCCGTCTCGTCATCTCGAAGCCCCTACTCCAGATCGACGAGAAGCTAAGGCCGAGGAATCTTCGATCGACCACGACTTTGGGTGATTTGATGTTAAAGGTCAAGTCTCATCATTTACATGTTGGATTCGCTTAGTGGATTACCTAAAATCTGGCAGTTAGTTCGAGTAATTGAGGATCTGAATCGGTTCGAAGGCGAGGACAGTTTCTTCTTTTCCCGAGTCTCTGAGCAATATGAAAGCGAGAGCGCAAGAGTAGAAAAGTAAAAAGTGGAAAAATGGCTAAGTCCACGATATTTATATGGATTCGGAGGTGAAGTGAAAAAACGATACGCATTCCAATAAACATGAACGGTTACAATGTGTCGCCTTCGCAGCGATTCGAACAAGCTGTTCGACACCATGGACTCGAGTCTGAATCGATGCGAAGTCTTTCTTCGTATCGATCGTCTTCGACTCCATCCCCAGAGCATCAATACGAACGAACAGTTCGAATCCATCAGATCGCAGCTCCCAGAAGCCAATGCCAATCGATATGAATGACCGCTTCATATCCATCAAACCCAACATCCATCGATTCGAAATGCTCGTTTCGTATCCATCAATGCAGCGAATACCGTTGCAAAAGCAATGTTTTAACCTTCTACACCGATTCAGGAGAGGATCGATACGAAGGAACATTCAAAAACGACCATCGAGCATTGTTAAAATTCGAATTTCATGTCGGTTCAGGAGAGGATCGATACGGAATTCAATATAAGATAAACGGACAACGACTCGTGAACGTCAGCGAGAGTCAGATTAACCTATATGCATATATGACGGACTAATATTCAATATTCCAGATTGACAGGAATTGGAGACTCATTTAATAATGATTACAAAAACAAACAGCTAATCACTGGCATACAACAATTAGTTTCAACAATACGGGGTATAGCAGTTGACAGTCAACAATTTACATTATCAAGAAAATCAGTCGAAGGTTACAGCTTTCATCGAAAAGACGATAACTATTCAGAACAAAGATTGCAGCATTTCAAAGCACATCATGTTTCCACAAGGCGTACTTTGGGGGGCAAATGTTATCCCGCCTTTTGGCAAGGCCGTGACACCAAGGAATTGACTAGTGACCAATGACGGTCCGTCCTAGAGATCGGTTATGCACAGGCTCACTATGGATATCGACAAATTTTGTCCGAGTCTGGATCGAGCTTAAATTGATATGACACGACAAGCGAAGCTATGAGAGTCAACGTTCCAAATTTCAAGTCGATCCGAGTTCGTATGCTCAAGTTACGATCGAAGCAAAATTGGATAAAAACAGCCTCTGTTCGAATCGCTCAGTTCGAATCCATCAGGAATGCCTACTTCGACTCGCTCTGCCTCGCATCCATCGTAGAACCACTGTTCGACTCGCTCTGCTTCGCATCCATCACAGAACCACTGTTCGACTCCATCGAGTTCGACTCCATCGAGTTCGACTCCATCGATTTCGACTCCATCGAGTTCGACTCCATCGAGTTCGACTCCATCGGCAAAGCCACTGTTTGAATCAATCGAACAATGACCACTTCGTGTCCATCACGGAGCCTTTGTTCGAATCCATTAGGATGCGCCACTTCGACTCGATCAGCTTCGCATCCATCAAGGAAAGCTTTGTTTGACTCGATCGATCAATGCACAGTTCGACTCGATCATCCGATATCAACTACGCGTCCATCCGAAGACTTCTCTACTTCGTATCCACCGAAGCGAAGCAGAGCACAACAGCCGATGCAAACAGAACCCTACTAACGATGCGTGCAACTAACTTTCTATCAATACGAACAAGGCAAGGTCCAAGAATGACTCAGCCAACTCGGCATCAAAGACGGAGCAATCTAGAAATTCAAGCGCCATGTCATCGAGTCGAATAAGAGCGAGTCGAAATGAGGGAGTCGAACGAAACAGCCAACCGAAGATCCTAATTCGTATCGATCATATCTCCTAATCTACAAGTCCAAATGCTATGAAATTTTCACAGAAGGCTACGTGCATGCTAAAGAATGTCCACACCAAATTTCGACTCCATCGGACACAATCTTGATCGATACGAAATCCGTTCGTATCGATCACGGATTGGACCAAAACTTCGCGGGCTTGGGTGCACGGGCCTAGTCACGTGCCAGAGAGGGTCTCCCGAGATCTGAGCGAAATATCAGCCTCCTACACCTATAAATAGAGCCCTAGGGCATACAGAAAAGGGGCTTCTTCTTCTTTGAATTCTCCAACGCCCAGACTCTGCCGGATCCAGATCTAAACTCCCTTGCTGCTGCCAACGACGAAATTCACTACTGCAAATCATAATTATCTGCTGCAATTCATTGAATTCACTTGTAATCTTTAAAGAAAGATCAATAAAGCTAACAACTAAATAGTGGACGTAGGCGATACGCCGAACCACTCTAAATCTTTGTGTCTCCTTGCATTTTAATTAGTTTCTTATCTGAGATTTGGAGTTTTTGTTAGATAATCCTCTTTTTACATTTAATTTCTTCACTTTATCTCTTCAAAAACTTCCGAAGAGTGTTGTGCCCAATTTTGGTACAAACAATATGTACATGGTGCGTATACACATATTGACATTACCATATAATTATATTTTTTAGACATATATACACATATATGTAATCTTTGTTGCCACTTATATTTACATTACATATATGTAAAGGTATGAAAATAATTCACATAAAGAGACAATTAATGTAAGAGTAAATTAGAAGAGTGCAGATGGAAAGGTGATTTATGATGCAATTAAATCTAATCTAATCTAAGTGAAAAAGGAAAATAATCAAGTAATGTAATTTTGCTTTATCTTTTCTTTTCCTTTTTTCAATCACAAATTAAACAATCAATTTAATACCAAATGAGATTTCAAACCTAATTAATTTATTGACCCTAATGATATAATTGGGCCTAAAACGTATGTTTATATTTAGGTATAAACATATACGTAATGAACTAAAATTTAATTTTGAAACATGAAACTGGATTATTTGGAACAAATCAACCAAGTGAAATTTAGTTTAACATTAATTTACAATTTCAAGGTATGGAGAAGACTTGATTAATTTATATACATATGCACACATGTGATAGACACATAGACAGTTTTATAATTCAATTAGTTAAAATTTGATCCAGGATTAAAAAGGAATGAGTGTGACAACAAGTATAATTTATTAAAACAAAGAAGATATATGACAAGATACAATAGAATAACAAAAGAGGATTTGTTTCAGATCTCAAATGAAATAAAACATAAATTATTTGATCAAACAAATTACTAAGCAATTATAAAAGGATCCAACAAATAAATTCCACAACAATTAATTACTTTAGATCCAATTAAATCATCAACATTCAAAACCATATACAAATAGAACTCATAGTCAATCACAATATATAGAATAATTTTAAAATTGATCTTAATAAGTGGCTACAATTTACATGTATAAAATTTGTTTTAAACATTATGAATGAATTATGAAATTACCCGATAAACCTTGCCCTTCATCACACCTTGATTTTTGGTTTCTCCTTAGATTTCAAATAAATCAGCATCCTACCTTATAAGAGAAGGATGAACCACCTTTCTTTAATTTAATTTGATATTGATTTGAATTTGTTTTGATGTGTTTTTGGAAGAAGTTTCAACCATGAATAAATGTTTAGAGAAGAGGAAGAAAAATTTATGTTCTTTTAAAGAAATCAAAAAATGAGGAGATTTTGTTTTTAATAGAATTAAAGGAACCTTCCCCTTTCTTTTATCAAAACATCCTACTTTAATTCCCTTTTAAATTACAATATATTTAATTAATTGATTTCCCCCTCTCACTAATATATCGTTGGTCCAAGCACATTATTAATGTTCAAATTTTCCAAATAAAAGGAAAATTACACTTTTATGTAATTATTTTATTATTTAAACCTTGTTTAAAATTATACTAATATCACATATCGATATATGCAAATATAAATTTTATATATGAATTAAAATAATTAGCAAAAACATTCAAAACATCAAATAGATTAACAATAATTAATATTTCATAAATATTAATTAATTTACAACATTTTACAAATTAACTAAATCGCATGGTTTTCGAAGACATGACAAATGGGGTTGTGTGACTCAAATGTGTAATTAAGTCAGCGATTAATATTGAACAATTCAAATATCAATGTTCGAAAGTCACCTTAACTGGTGGTGTGACAGTTTGGATGAATTCATCGCTTGCAGGTCTTTTCGGTAAAATCAAATTTCATAAACACTTAAGCGGTACCTTTTAATGATAAGTATTTACACCAATTCTCTTTATCAAAACTATATCACTTTGGACTTATGTAATTTGGTAATGGTCAGAATTCAAGTATCGTCCATGTTCGACTTTGTAGTCCAAACACAAAATCCTTGGTTCAATAATAACAATTATTATTAACCAAAATGCTCTAGCCAGAGAGTTTGCCTTTGAGTTGACTTCAGTTGATCATGATACTAACCTCATATAACTGAGGAGATATGTCCTCCCTTGAATAGTATTTCACTTCCAATGCTTCAACTCGACCCAACTATAGTCTTTCGATGGACGTCGTACCATGATTTAAATATAATCAAAGCAGAGCTTCCATATTGAAGATCGACCGTATTCTCAAATCTATAGAACTATGTAAAATAGTCATATCGATATTTTCTGTTTAACCTAAGTTATATTAAGCAACAAAAAACTATCAAGTGAGTCATTCCATAGTTATACCATAACTATCAGTATGTAATGCCTTGGTGTCCACAACAACGATGAGTAATATACTATCCAACATTTGAAGAGTATTACGACCCCAGTCACAATGAATATATCGATATCTAGACTTGAGACGTCTTCATTAGGAATATTTAAAATGGTATATTTATTTCATTATGATAAATTACTCACGGTTACAACACTTTGTAACTATTATCACAAAACATACAATTTATGGGTTATCTATTAAATGTACTTTAAATTATATTAATTAATATATAACATATTATATCAAGTTTATAATAGAAAGAAAACTTCTTTTATTTCGAATAAGATTGGTTATCGAGTTAGATATATGTAACAAATTGCATAATTGCTCCTAGGGCATACCCCTAACTCTATCAGATGTATGTTACAAATTACTTAATTATAGCTAGGGCATACCCCTAACTCTATCATATACAACTATTGAAGACATCCATGCCTCGGTTGCTTAACTATTTTTTATACAAGACTGTGTATTGTCTTCTATGTGTATCGAACTCTAATTGCAATACAAGAATATGGATATTTTATCCATTTTAGTCATATATAAATATTATATGGTAAAGGCATGGTTCGTAATGTGCGAAACTTTAATGAAATTACTTCATTGGAAATAAGAAAATAAACTGTAATGCAAAATCATGTACTCAATACGATTGATTATAATAAGGACTCCTTTGAATGGTTTGACTATTTATGAAGGGAAAGCAAATATATAATAGTTGATGTAACTTAGGCGCATTTGGGATAAAGAGAGTGAATTGCCACTTCTGCTTCATGAAGAGACATCGGAAGCAAGAATTATATAAAATAATAAAGAATGATTAATATGGAATGAGAAATGTGATTTCCATTCAAAAAATATTTTTATATAGAAATTTATTTTGGTAATAGTTATTTCTTCAAGTTCAAAATAATTGACCATAAACTCATGACTATAAACTAGTTACTGTAAACGAAATAAAATCCTGTAATAAGTGGTTGAATGGAGTTTCATATTTTGCAAGCTATTATAGTAATGGCGGAATTAATGGGAGCACATCATATGACTCTTCTTAGTGGATGCATCGGGTTACAAAAGTTCTTTTCGTAAACATACCAATATTATTTATCAAATAATAATTGTTTTAGTTTTGACTGAAATTAGACATAATTTTATTTCAGTTTGAATGTTATGAATATTCGTTATAAGATAAAACTATTTATTTTCATAACAAAATGACGCATTAGAAAATATAGAAGTATATGAAGTTTTATAATTATTATGGAATTATTGTCTAAGCCACAATTTTGAGAAATAATCTCTTAATCATATGGTTGTGAATCATATTTTACTAGTGAATTGTATCTAAAAAGGTTAAGGACAAACACCCATTCAGTAGGAGCTACGTAAGAGTTTGTGAACTCCTAGGATTGATGCATATAGATGTACGCAATCATATGTATAATGATATCAAAACAGTTCCATATACTTTGTTAAATTCACCAATGAATTATCGCAGACATGAGCATGTGTATTTGATCCATATGTTATATGCCTATGATAAGTTCATAAATTGTAAAACGGTAACATGACTTGCAAAAGAAAAGAAAATAATTTAATTTGATCGAATGGGTGAGTGTATTGAAAATGAGTTCCAAATGTTTCTAAAATTAATTATTCTATCTCAAAAGTTTCTCCTTCCGGTAATACATAATGACGTATCGATAAGAAGCAATCAGACTTGGTTGGAAAAAATACAATTGATTGTGAAGTTGAGTTAACTTCTTTCTGTAAGGACATGTACTTAGGAGGAATTATATGGGTTAAACTTAATTTCATCTAAAATGAAGTATAAAAAATCATACAAGATAAAAGTGGATAAAACAACCCCTACATATCCTAGGTCAAGGAGTTGACAGGTTGTGTGAGTTGAGAGACTGCATGTAATACCTGTCTGTGAGAGATCTTGTATGGACCAACCCAAATGAGTTTGGTACCGATCAATATTGATTGAAATTTATATTATGAACATAAGTTTAGTAAACTTAAAAACTAATTCAACTTTATACACATATATAGTTAATTGTTAAAATGTTTATGAATACCTATTCCATTGCACTGAGAAATAAATGTTGCTTCAAGAAACACCAACTTCATGATGAAGGAATTTCTTTTAGATATTATTGGTAGTAAAATAGATTCGGATACGATCCAAAGGTAAAACAGATTACAAAGTATGAAATGAAATTGACCAAGCCTAAACGGATACAGCTAATTTTAATGTCTAATAAGAACTTTCGTGCATTAAAGAGAAACTATATTTTCTCATCAATGTCAAGAAAAGAATTTCTTCAGTTGTCAACAAGCCATTAAGAGTATTGACTTTATGGAATAATGCACAAATCCCAAATGGATTTTGAGTATATTATCATGATATGATTTTGATAGTTGTACCTGAAGAAATATGATCTATCGAGCACAAAAGTGTCTTTTTGAAGAAAAGAAATGTAGTTGGAACATGGTAAGCTACGTCGATAGAATAACATCTTAAATTTCAACTATTGAAATTAACGTTAGATTCGTCATTCAACGTACTTAAATTAGTTCAAAATTTACTTGCGAAATTATCAATCAATGTGATTTTGAGTTTTGTTATATGTATGTTGACATAGAAATATTGTAATAACCCGCACCTTAATTGGCTCGAATTTCAATTAAATTGAAACCCAAATCCGTTAGGGTATAGATTGTTAGTTTTGGCAACCTGTAATAAACACAAGCATATCAAAGAGCGATTAATATAAACTCACAGCGGAATTGAGAAATATAATAGAACATACCTATTGGCTAAGGCTGCTACCTCGGAATATCATTCCTTGGATACTTAATTTCCTTGTCGGTGCCAAACATGAATAAGAAGACTTCATCATCTGTAGTTTCCATCTTGCTCCAGTATCCAGTCCTTCTAAACCTAACCTATGGGCTATTATGGAGAGGAGGGTCAGAACAATGTTCTGGTAGTTGAAAATTACATACTTTACCCATCCCATTAACTTATGCCGATTGGTTTTCATTTAAGTGTTATGTCTATTATTTATGGCTAATCCGTTAAATATTATATGCATGTATGATATGTTTAACCAAACCTTCTCCAAGGTATAACTATATAAGTACATGCCTATAAGCATATATGTCTAACCATTCCCCTACCCAAAACCCCAACCACTTAATACTTTTTAATAAGGAGGAGGTAGACCCCATAATGGCTACTTAATACCTCAGTCCCTAAAGCGGGCCCTCCACAACATAACCACTAGTCAATCGGTCCTAACTATAGAGGCCGATGACATGTAAATAAAGCTTTATAGTAATTTCGATATTACTAACGTATCTTAACTCTACAACTTACCCTCAACTGTAGGCCAAAGGCCCTTTCCCTGTCCCACACAACTACTGTTAATCATGTCCTAACAATGTAAGTGATAGTACCCAAGCCACTTAATACCTTCTCAATGGGAACTAGGTAGACTATGACCATATAATACCTACATTTCAGGTAGGTTCCCATCATTTAATACCTATCCCAAGATGGTCTCCTCTCAGATACTATCTAGCTGATATCGCACATAATCTCATCAGGCTACTTAACACTTCTTTATGGGAGAGGCAAACCTTATAATAGCTACTTAATACCTCAAAACCGATGTGGATCCTTCCCAAGATATCAGCTACAATGCGTAACCGCTAACATCGACAATTTAATACTTCCTAAATACGGAGGAGGTACTACGTCCTATGCATATCTCTTCCCCATGAGTTCTATGGTTGGAGATGTACCACATCAGTAGTAAGAATACACAACTACTGGTAGCCTCAAGGTGAAGGGTAGACTTTTGTTGTTTAACTCTCTGACCTCGCTCCCAGCCTACTAAACTGAACCAATCACCCAAAGCCTAAGTGTTAAGCTAAGCCCACTAATTCATGCTTGTTCTAAACGTATAATTGAAGCTATATAATTTCCTACTATGAAAATTATATAGCATTCTACGTATATTTAATAGTATTAATATGTACTTGTTTGCTTCGTAATTATTCCTAATTGATACGCTTAGCCTTTGGTTTCCTTATAATGCCAAATAAATGTCTGTTACCCATAATAATTGGTCATTTATGTCAAAATTGGACAATCTGATCTTATCAATCCTCATTTAATATATTTACCACTTTCAAAATCCACCTATTATGCTTATTCAGTTTCAACATAAATGTTGTATTAAATTCCCTAATCAGACCCTATTTATTTCCTTTTTAACCCTCTATTAATTACAAATTTATTATCCATTAAATCAGTAATTAATGTCCATAAATCCTAGACCTAAAATTACTATGCTATTAATAACTAATACGAATATTATCGTAAATTACGCTATTTATATATTTTTATTTTTGAATATTAAGCATGGTTATACGTGTTTATTTATTTATTCATAATTCTAACTATAAATTTCTAAACTAGAACATTCCTTTCCACATTTTAATTTATCGGAGCTGCATTTTCAAAAAGGATTACCATTATAACTTCCCATAAATTAATCAAAAGTGAGATCTTTGCTTCGTTTGAAATTACAAAGAATTATTTATTTTCTTTTATTGAATAGACAGTGTAAACTACGAAAAAGAATATCCATATCTTACACATCTCTCTCCCTTTTTGGTATATCCCTTGTTAATTCAAACGTATATATTTTGAAATTTGATAATTTATGGAAATTACACGGAACCCGCTTTAAATAAATCAAAAAAGTAGAAATTCACATTCCAAGTCTACAAGGGCAACCTAATTTACAACCCAATTATTGATCTGGAATAAACAAACATTCTACAATAATAAATATTTGGGACCGAGTTCAAATCTATAGATTAGGTATGTGCATAATATTCCTATTCCAATTACCTATTTTATTGAATATGTTGGCGACATTCCTATATTTTTTTAAGCTACAATTCATTAGATCTTATTTAGGCATAATAATTAAATAAAATCCAATGATATGAATTTCAATGCTATGAATAAATTATATAATTTCCCAATCACTTTTTAAAGCTTACCAAATCCCCAAATCGGAATCCATTCCTTTACTTGACTCCTTTTCCTTTCTAATCCAAAAGAATATGTATAACAAGGAGTATACATACTATTAGAATTACAGATCTGAAAAGATATTTGGGGTTAAGGGGAATATAGATTTATAATTATAAAAATTACCTTTTTTCCTAGTATTGATTCTCTCCTTCACTTCTTCTCTTTTATTTTATACCCTTCTCCGATTATATATTTATATATAATATTTTATAATTTTTAGAAGTAGTGGAGAAGAGAAAATGGCAGAGCTTCGCTGCTTGAATTGAAAAATATAAGAAGAGAAGTGAGGGGTTAGGCCTGTATTTATAGGTGCTCGAATAAACCATATTCGTTAGATTAAAATAATAAAATCTAGGCCCTTGGCCAAGGTTCGAACCCTAGCCGCCATGTTCGAACCGGTTGACCGCTCCCTTAAAAGCGGCCAACTACTAGCGGTCGACCGACTCATGGTGGGGGTCGACCGTTGGGGTCCTGAAATTAATGTTATTTATTTTTCTTTTTCATTTTTAATTACTTTCGCTCCGGAAACTTCAAATGCTAATAACTTTTTCGTTTGAGCCCCAATCATGAAACCCAAAATATGAAAGTTGCTTAAAAAATCACCACAAACACAATCATGCAAGTTTCGTGACCAAATTCTAATGTTTCCTCAAATTTCATTTTTGGAGCCTTATTAATTATTTATTAATTATCATTAATTTTATGGGGTGTCACAAATTCTAAATAATTATTTAGAATATGTTGTTTGCACTTCATAAACAAACTGTCTCAAAATTAGTGGAAGCGATTCTTTGTTTGTAGATGATTGGATTAGATCTAAGAACTGATACGAAAGTATGTTCAACGAGCATTAGACTTCAGCAAATATTTTGATAGAAAAAACTAAAAGTTCAAATTTCTATCAAAATACAGAGCAGGTGTGTATCTATAAGAAAGCATTATAAAGTTACTAAAATGTTTCAAAACTATAAGTAAAGAACAAACTTATGATTGTTAACAATGTACTCGTGTTAAAATCATTTTAGTTTGATTGCTTAATTCTCGATATTAGATTTGAAAGAGTATCTTTTATAATTAGTGTAAAAGGATGATAGAATTGTACCAAAATGATATACACGGACATCATATTAAAATCTTTAATATGAAGCATATAAGATGGATTACTTATGCATTGGAAATAGGAATTATCGTACATGTTGTAATGCCTATACTATCACATCCCGCGTATGTATTTGATACATATGAAAAGTATCAAATCTGAATTGAGATCACTAAACGACAATTTAGAGCGTTCTTGAGTATTTATGAAATACTAGAATTTTTATATATAAATTATGAACTCCTTAAGGAGCCTGTAGACTTGAACTTCATAATTGATACTGAGTATAGTATGTAAATCCTAAATTCATGTTCAAATTTAAGTTAAGAACTTTAAGTGGGAAATGTTCCAAATAAAAACTATAGGCTGATTCAACCAAAGGCTACGTACATCGTTGAAGCAACCCTAAAATTCGAACACTTCAACTTTGAAATATAGTTAAGTGTTATAAATATGATTTTATACCCTTGTTAAGCATCATTTAATTAACGAATAATGATAAGAAACTTTTTTTGAAAATTGCTTACAAAATATATTCTTCGATGGAAAATCGATAATGTGACCAAAAATCGGTTTATCGGTAAACGACTTTTCGATCGATATAAGTTGTTCTAACACTTGTGCACTTGTCTAATGATAAAATAAACACATTAGCCACTAGTTAAAACACACACCTCTTCATAAAGCTTGGAAAGTTATAGAATGTTCTAATGGATAAGATATATTATCATGAGAGGGGTAAAATGGTAATTAGCACAAAGGAGAAGTGGCTTAAAAGAGAAGTGATGAGGAAGTGAGTTTTCCATGGCAGGAGAGGGGTCGAAGGCAAGCTTAAAGAGCACTATTCTTACCTATAAAAGGAGGGGCACACCCTTAGTTATCATTCACAAATTCACAAAGCTTGAAGTTATAAAATCCATGTCTTCTTCATCTTCCTCTTCATAATTTCGTAAAGCAAATTATTTGCAAATCAAATCCAAATCAAATCCAAATCAACTCAAACTTAGAGTGAAGCCTTACCACCACATTACAAAACATCCCACTAAGTTATAAGTTGAAAAAGCAAAGCCAATACCACCCCTTAAGTGAAGGCCTTGAGCATCATAGGGTCCGAAGGCAAAAGGAGCAAGGTGGAAACTAAAGGAGCAAGGAAGGAAAGCTGTTGCTAGGTTAGGGTTATACTTAGATGCTTAGATCTAGGTTGTTTGTGAGGTTAAAGGTGAGCTAGCTCACCTCTTTGATTGGAAATATAACTCATATTTTCTTGTGTTTGGTTTTGTTAAAATTGTCTAAATTAACTTGGACATATGTTGAAAGCAATGGTTTACTTTTTTCCTTGAAAACAAGTGACATATGATTGGACTCGAAGGAACTTGAATGGACTTATATGACATATAGAAAGGTCTTAGAATAAAGCCATAGGTTGTAGTTGAGCATAGATTTGAATATATCCCAGATTTGAAAGTGCACTTATTGCTATAGTCGTTGTAAATGCAATTGTGAATTGCCTAGTTTTTAGGCGGTTTCCATGGAACTTTGCAGAGAGATCCTTAGGGGTTTCTCGCCATATTTATAATGTTATATATATGTTTGTTGCTATTAAAAGCTTGTATATTAAAAAGTTAAGTAACATGTTCTTTTCCAATTTTTTATGATAAAACATGTTCTTTATGATAAAACATCTTCTTTTCCAAGTTTTATAGATTTTACAAACTTGTTATTTCAAAGTAATATTTTGGATAAATGTTATAAAACATATTATAAATATTTTCAAGTATTTTAAAAGTATATACAATTTTTTTTGAAATGGGGTTAAGAATTGCTTGGTGGCTAAATGGTTAATTATTTGATTACTTGTTTAAAAAGTAATTAACTATGCTTAACACTAAAGGACGACGAAGTAAGACTTATCTATTTGTGAGAGTTAAGATTGATGTCGCATAGGAATGAAGAAATAGAGCTCTAACCTACTGATTTCCCTCTTGACCGAGGAATAGTGAGTCAGTAAATGTTGGAAACGTGTTAATCGTATTGATTTCTTACTTGTTTATGTAAATCAATAATACTTTACGTAGCACTAAAAGCCGACGAGGTAGACTTATTTATTTGTGAGATACAAGAATGAAGTGTCTAGGTAAGGCTTTGATGCAACCAGTGCTCTAACTTACCTAGCTTTACTCTTGGACAAGGAATAATTAAGTTGGAATGTCGAAAACGAGTTAAGCGTAAGAATATTGATTTGTATAAGAAATTGTTTTGACTAGATTATCGAACTTGACCTAATATTGACTTAAGAAGTTATCGAAGGGCCTCGCAATTTCATGCCAATAAGAACCCCCGAGAGGAGTATTCGTACAAAATGTCTCTAGCTTTCGCTTACTTTTGAAAGAACCGAAATTCATCAAATTTGTTTTGAATAATCCGGGATTGGTAAGTGTTTTACTTACCAAATACCACTTCAAAACTAGTATACGAACTCTATGTTTTAGAAGCGGTTGAGAAAGGGAATCAATATGGAGATTCAAGATCTATTCAGGATGCTTGAATCCATGTAGTGATTCATGATCTGTTCAGGATGCTTGAATCCATGTAGTGATTCATGATCTATTCAAGATATAGGAATCCATTTGGGGATTCGAGTTATGTTTGAGTGATAAAGATTCATGTGAAATATGCCGAACATAACCTCAACATCAGAAATGGCTAAACACAGTAGGCTGCATAATCTGAGGTTTGGCTAACCCACGATAGGATATTATTAACTCCATATCTAGAGTATGCTTATCGATATGTTGGTACCGAGGGTTGATGATATTTGGTACCATGTGATTCATGTTTATGTTCGGGCGTAGGCCTTTGTATTTTCCTTATGGTACATTTTATATAGAGATATACGATGCTCGGAAGGTGACTTATGATCCTTATGCATCGAGATTGAATTTCGGGTTGACTGAAGGGACCTCCGCGAAAAATCCATTATGCGAACGTACCTTAGAAATTTTTATTGTAACCTAAATATGTTGTGGTATGAACAATGTAAGCATCCATAACATCCCCTATCTCGAGGCCCAAAGCTAAGTGCTACAAATGATGTAGTCATCTATAGTATTTAACTTTCGGTGATAAAATACGGTAGTGTTAATGGTATTCACAATATCAGAAGCATATGAACATGAAATAAAATTTACTCAGATCTCAAAATAGTTTTTCTCATTACATTTCAAATCAATATTTCATATTCAGTTAGATAATCCCAAAATGATTCCCGCGTTATTGATCAAATATAATTATTGCAAATTACGCCAAGGGCGACATATGAAGATGCCTCCTGGATGATTAGAGTACTAGATGGATGGACATATCTGTCATAAATACATCACGGCACAAATTATACTAAATAACTCCTACATAGCTAGCTTTGCTACTTGCACGTCTTCAAAAGCTTATTCGTCCAACCTACTAAACCTGAACAATCTGTAACTCTCAATCTACTCAAATTTAATTTTGAGCACCCGAGAGTTTAAGGGGAAAACATAAACTTCGAGTCAAACATAAAGCCTGTTGTGAATAATTCCATTACATCTCGGTTATCTGATATTAAGAGAGACCATGATGATAGCGGAACGGGTTTCCCCACACTAATATCTTTTTAAAATCATATCTTTTGCAAATCAAAATCCTGCAATCAAACTGATTATAACAACAATAGCAATAACATATATGCTTATACATCAGGTAATCAATGGACTATCTATCCCAACAATATAGTTTTATTAGGCTGACTATTAACCACTGGCTAACTCGGGCATACCAGACATAAATATTCTAACTTCTGTTAGACACAATACTGGACGATCTGTCCATAACATACTTCTCCTAGGGTCAACTGGTCCTAATGGTTTTGCACGATCACCAATAACCTATCTCTACTCTGTGTATTCCTTTCTGTGTGTAACATCATTTTAGTCTTACATGTAACAAAGCCCTACACACTGGAATTTTGAACTTATATTAGCCAGAGGCTACTAGCTAAAGTATAGGGTGCGACCCCACACCAGTCCCATCTGGTTTTCTAATATCTGAGTCATAAACTTAGGGCTAACCACCCTATTAAATTTTCCTTGAAAACATTTCTTTGCAAACTGATTTAACCCTTTTTAAATCATACTTAAACAAGGAAAATATATCTTTTGTTTTACTCAAAATACTCATGCCATGATATATGCTTTACGAAACAATGTCGATGAAAACCTAAAACTAATAGGGTTATCTATCCCTTTAAAATAAGTTAAAGCCATTTTTAACTTAGAAAACATTAGGTTATAAAGCTAGAAACAATACCTATGAAATCATTATTTAAACCTTAAACAATCCCTTCGCAATCATTATAAGCATCCCTTTCGAAACAAGTTAAATACTTTAACTTTGAAAGCTTTAGGCCGAAAGGCCAACATCTACTTTCGAAATCATGACTTAAAACCGTAGACATCATCTTTCGAAACCATTAAAATATTTCTTTTGAAAACATTGGGTTAAAGTAAAGAAATATGGAAGCATGGCTTCAAAATCAATTAAAGGTATTCCTTTCGAAACCATAGTTTGAAAACAAAACAAAACACATGGCCCTTAAGAGGATTTATGCGAAAGCTATTCTTTTGAAACACTTAGGGTGATGGTGACATACTTTCGCATGTATACTTGGGTTTAAACAAGCGGCTTCAACCATGTCGAAAGGTATGGGAGCGGCACCCACCCTTTCGCAAGTATAAGTTAAAAGAAAAGCAGCTTCAATGTGGTTAGTGAAGGGTATCGATTTGAAACCCTACCCTCCAAACTCATTGATTTAAAGAGTTATAAAAGCAACCTCTTACTAAAGCGAAAGGTTTTAATGCGGCCGCTAGGGTATCGAAGGGGTTTAAAAGCGGAAACTTTTTCGTAAGCATACTTTAAACAAAGGCGGTCTATAGGTTCGAAAGCTTTGAAAGACAACTTCACCCCATTCGAATGCATGCCTTCGTCACCCAATTTCCTTCCATCCAAACTCAATGCACTACATACCAAGACTCTTGTTATCGTGTGTATAGGTTTCGATGGTGTCGATAGGGTTGTATGGTGATGGAAGCAAGCAGAGTAAGTGGCAAAGCTATAATTAAATAAAAAACTATATTTTTGCCTTTTAACGTAATTCCATTTTAGCAAACCATCGATATTTTTCAAAATTTTATTGGCTATGAAATCTTTAACATATACTCTTCTTAAAAAAACAGTTGCACACATTAATTTAAAGTATTTGAAACATTTTATACTCTACAAAATAGCCTAAAATCTTAAATAACAATTAAGCCCCCTAGCATAATTAATTTATTTACCTTGGTAAGACCCTTAGGAAAATTCCTAAAAATCACAATAATTCACATTAAATATGTTCTAACATATATAAATTTCAGACCCGAAAACATTATCTAATTGCCTTAAATAATTTAAACCCGAAATTAGCTATTTTCTCTCATAGAAAATTCATAATAAATCCATAATTACTTAGAAAATTATGAAACTTGAAACCCACTTCTAAAATAATATTATTGACTATATATCAAAGACGCAATTCATTTGGATGTCATATGATAGATTTTCTAATCTAAACAAATCATAAACTACATATTAAATCATATAAATCATCAACAAGCATGTATAGCCATTTAATCTATCAAAACATGGCATGATACTTGCAAAAATAATTCGGTTCTAACTTGAAACCAAAATCATTATCAAAAGTGAGATGTAAACTAATTATTCACCTTATATTGATTAGGAATGTTGAGATTTGTGTTGTAGTTGATTTCCCCTAGCTTTCTTCTTGCTTTTCTTCCTTTAACTTATTTTCTTAATAGCTGGCCGGACCCTCTTATGTTTTTGTTTTGTGAATGAATGAATGAGAGTGATAGAGTAGAAGGGTTTGTATTAGAAATATTGGCCTAGTTCCTATTTTACCTTTGGCCCAATACTCTTTCTTATTCATGTTGTATCATCCTTATTATCCCATTCATTAATATATTACTTAAGGCATGGCCCACACTTTAATTTAAAAAATCCCAATATTCTTAATCATTTACATTATTTTAATTTAATTTATCCAATTAAATATTTAAATAATGTTAACCAAAATTAGAGTCATTACATACTCCCCTCCTTAAAGAATTTTGTCCTCGAAATTACAATAAGCTACCCACAGTAATCAAACATAAAGGTAAAACATTCCATCAAACAAGTCAGGATAAGTGTCCCTAATCCTGCTCTTGGTTTCCCAAGTACAGTCTCTTTCGTCGTCACACCACTGGACTTTGACCAATCTGACTGTCCTGTTCCTTAGTCTCTTCTCATCTCTCGCAACTATACGAACTAGTTTTCTAACTATAGTCATATCTGATTCCACTACTGGATCTTCTAACACAGTCCATGTAATAGTAGTCTTTGGATCTCGTATACACTTCCTTAGATGAGAAATATGGAAAAAATTGTGGACTCCTGCCAAACTATTCGGTAACTCTACCCTATACGGGAGTTTCCAGATCCTTTCTATAAAGAGAATGGTACAATGAATCTTGGTGCCAACTTCCCTGATCTACCGAATCTGATCACGCCCTTCATTGGTGACAGTTTGACGAAAACATAATCTCCAAGCGAGAATTCTAAATTTTTCCGTCTCTTATCAGCATAACTCTTCTACTAGACTGAGCTTCCTTCATTCTAGCCCAAATTAACTCAATCTTCTCTACAACTTCTCTAACCAAATCCGGACCAAGAACTAATCTATCCCGGATCTCTAACCAACAAACATGAGATTTGCATGGCCTTCCACAAAAAGCTTCAAATGGTGTCATCCCTATACTAGTCTGGTAACTGTTGTTATATGGAAACTCGACTAAGTGTGGATGGTCTTCCTCATGAATAACTTAGCTAAATCCGGTGCTGTCATGGTCGACTTAACAATTATAAAATGTGCACTTTTAGTCTATCTGTCCACAATAACCCAGGTACTCTCATTTCCTCTATTCGACATTGGCAATCCATCTATGAAATCCATTGAGATAGAATCCCATTTCCAAATTTGGAACATCCAAAGGCTGAAGTAATCCACTCGGTTTTTGATGCTCGGCCTTTACCTGTTGACAGTTCAAACATTGCTTCACCCATAGGCCTACATCTCTCTTCATACCTTCCCATAAGAAACTCCTTTTCATATCCTGATACATCTTAGTTCCTCCGGGATAAATAGTGAACTTCGAACGATGGCATTCTCTAAGAACTTCCTTACTAATGTTTCCCACCCTTGGAACACATAGTCATCCTTTCTTCCTCAACCACCCATTCTGGTCAAGGCTAAAATATTTTAAGTCATCTCTCTCAATTACATTCCTTAACTTTCCGATCCGTTCAGCTAATAATGGATCTTCCCTCTGCTTAGAAGCAATCCTTTCGATCATCATCAGTCGAACTTCTAAACATGATAACATGGTGGTTTCTTGACTAGAACTAGCCTCAGATCTCCATTGTACTCCACATGTAGTCAATGCTTTTAAATTGTTCCACTCAGCTATCATTGCAAATACTGCATTCTGATGTTTTCTACTAAGTGCATCTGCAACCTTATTTCCTTTTCCCAGTGTGTGCTTAATACCAAAGTCGTATGCAGCTATGAACTCTAACCATCTTTGCTGTCTCATATTCAACTCCTACTAAGAGAATAAATATCTTAATGACTTAAGATCCATGAACAACTCGAATTTCTCCCAAAAGGGAATGTCTCCACACCTTTAAGTTTAACAGCTCGAATCTTTCGACTTGATTTTTAAATTTAAAAGGTTTGAAAAGATATTTAAGTTTAAGTATTTTGTTTCATCCTTTTTACATGTGTTTACTAACTATTATTAGAGTATTTTGAAAGTGGTTTGATGTCTTTATAAATTTTAAGAATTAATTGTGAATTTTTAAAGAAGAAGTTTTATGATAAAACATGTTCTTTTCCAAGTTTTATAGATTTTACAAACTTGTTATTTTAAAGTAATATTTTGGATAAATGTTTTAACACCTATTATAAGTATTTTCAAGTAATTTAAAAGTGTATACAAATGTTTTTGAAAAGTGGTTATGACTTGCTTAGTGGCTAAATTGTTAATTATTTGATTACTTGTTTGAAAAGTAATTAACTACGCTTAACACTAAGAGCCGACGAAGTAAGGCTTATCTATTTGTGAGAGTTAATATTGAAGTCGAGTAGGGATGGAGCAATTGAGCTCTAACCTACCGGTTTCCCTTTTGGATGAGGAATAGTAAGTCGGAAAATGTCGAAAACGTGTTAATCTTGTTGATTTCTTACTTGTTTATGGAAATCATTAATACTATACTTAACACTAAAACTGATGAGGTAGACTTATCTATTTGTGAGATTCAAGAGTGAAGTGTCTAGGCAAAGTATTGATGCAACCAGTGATCTAACTTACCTGGCTTCACTCTTAGACGAGGAATAGTTAATTTGGAATGTCGAAAACAAGTTAAGCATATGAATATTGATTTGTATAAGCAATTGTTTTGACTAGATAATCGATTAGTCGATTATCGAACTTAACCTAATATTGAATTAAGAAGCTATTGAAAGGCTTCGTGATTTCATAGCAATAAGAATACCCAAGGAGGAGTGTTGGTACGAAACATCTCTAGCTTTCGCTTACTTTTGAAAGAACCAAAATTGAGTTAACCGAAAATTCATCGAATTAGTTTTAAAGAGTCCGGGATTGGTAAGTGTTTTACTTAACGAATACCACTTCAAAACTAGTATACAGATTCTATGTTTTAGAAGCAGTTGAGAAAGGGAATCTATGTGGAGATTTGAGATCTGTTCAGGATGCTCAATCCATGTAGTGATTTGTGATTTGTTCGAGATATAGGAATCCATTTGGGGATTCGAATTTTGTTCGAGTGATGAAGACTCATGTGAAAGATGCCGAGCGTAACCTCGACATCGAAAATGGCTAAAGGCAGATTAGGCTGCACAATCTGGGGTTTGAATGACCCACGATAGGATATTATCTACTCCATATCTGCAGTATGCTTATCAATATGTTAGTGCCGGGGGTTAATGATATTTGGTACCATGTGGTTCATGTTTATGTTCAGATGTGGGCCTTTGTGTTTTCCTTGTAGTATATTTTACCTAGAGATATATGACGCTCGTAAGGTAAGTTCTAATCCTTGTGCATGGAGATTGGATTTCAGCTTGATCGAAGGGAACTCCATGGAAAATCCACTATGCAAACGTACCGTAGCGGCTTTGATTATAACCTAAATATGTTGTGGTGTGACCAATGTAAGTATCACAGCTATTTGTTATGATTTATATTTTATACCCTAGACATTATTTATCATATCACTATATTAAACTTAATAAATGGTTAGTTTCTTTTGAGGGGAAAATTATTACAAGCATCTGTACGGTCTCAATACTTACTGTCACATGTTTCATGTATCTTGGGTTTTCTCGTACCAGACTTATGTCTGATGCTTGGTTTTCGTTTCCCTAAATTCCTCATGTACTCTTTCGAATAAGCTGAGTGTAGAAAGTTTTAAACTGGACGCTTCAGAGTTCAGAAGACGAGCTGGAATCTTCCATTATCTATCTATTTCTATTTGTATTGTTCTATATTAGTTATGTATATATCGCATCGTTGTGAGGATGGGCAGTTATAACTGTCCAGGCTGATAATAGTACTTAGGTTTTGTAACTTTGAAATTCCTATATTCAAAGTAACTCTTTGTACTGTTCTTTTGATATTATATATTATCGTTCCGTTGTGAGATTCTGATGTTCTCTTCTTCCTTTCATGCTCTATTTTTTTTACCCTAACTTTCTGTATTTCCATCACTTAGGTGTTCGACACACGAATACTGTGGATGTATTAGTGTCGACATTTGAGGTTTGAAATGTCGGGTCGTTACATTTAGTATCTAAGCACAAGGTTAAGAAAATACCTTAGCTTTGGTTGGGTATGGCTCATTAGAGATAGGGTAAGCGACACCTTAGAATGAGTCGAGTGTATTACATATACGAGAATGTATTTGTATTTTCTATAAACCTATACCCTTTTTTCAGCTTTCCTTAGGAATAATCTCTTTCTTTGAAATAACTCTAGCCTCTCATATCCTCAATAAATTCTGCTAGGTTTAGGTAGTACATCATGAGTACTAAAGCTACCAATACTCGAAGAGGTAAAGGTAGAGGTGGTTGTGGTAGTACCATCACAAATGGTGAAGATCGAGCACCAAGGAATGTTGCTCTTGTCAGGGAACCAAAGGTGGATATTGTAGAGGAAGTCATGCAGTTTAGGCCTCATGTAAATTTTTCTTCCCTCTGCAACGATTATGAGAGGCTAGAAGGTAAGCAGTTTGGTGGTACAGAGATGATCATAGAAGTCTAGACTTGGATCAAATTATATGATCGAATATTTAGGGACATGGAGCTAGATGACGCGATGAAGTGTCGGTTAGCATCACGACATCTGACGGAGGCAGCTATAGATTGGTGGAGTTCTATCACTACTGATGTCCAAGAGAATGACTTCTGTTAGGCCCGATTTAAAAAGGGATTCAAGATGAAATTTGTCCCTAAAGCCGAAAAGAATTTGTTGTTTAGGAGTTTCCTCAATCTGAAGAAGGGAGCCATGACAGTGGCGAAGTATGATAACCAATTCATTGCCTTGTCTTGGTTCGGGTCTGGGTTGGTTGACACTTCATTGAAGAGGAATAAGATATTCATCATTGGGATCTACCCAAAATTCAAGGGTAATATGATTAATCACATCTTGGGATCTTATGTGAATTTGGTGAACATGGGGTTGAGAGCTTAGAACCGAAGGTGTCTATTCCTACAATAACCGAGAACTACAGGCAGAAGTTTCTGCTGCCAAGTGTGGAAAGAAGAGGCATTTCGCCAGGAGCTGTACATCGGTTGGGGAGAAACAAGTGGTGAAAGCACCACTGGTTAAGACACATATTGCTAAGGTATCGAAGATAGAACCACAAACGGCCAAGGCATAGTTTGCATCAAGGAGCTGCTATAATTGCCACTAAACCGGTCATCTAATTAAAGACTGTCCAATGCTTCGTAAGGGAGAGTCGCTTAGGTTTCTGTGCTTGCTTCAGAACTTTCCACTTCCACTACATCAAAGGGGAAGCAAGTTTTAGAAGGTATTCTATCTATTTTTAGCATTCATGTTCGTGTCTTATTTGATACAGGTGTTTCTCTTAGTTTCATATCTCGTACAATTGTTGATAGATTGGAACTTAAGCCCGTTATGGCTTTAGATCCTATTTGTGTGTCGAACCCTGTTGGGGGGCTTGGCCAATCTTTGTATGGTTTGTTTAGGAATTCTAATTTTTTGCTTTAACCGACTATTTCCTCGCGATATGTATGTTCTAGTTTTGTGGGTTCTAATGTTCTACTTGGGATGGATTGGTTTTCACGGAATAACGTAGTCTTGGATTGTGATAAACGAACAGTGGTATTGAAGCAGTATAGGCTCCTACTATTGGTTTTGAGGGGCCTAACTTGCTTATGACTATTATCCTTTATTCCCTTGATGTGGTAGAAGAGGAGTTGGGTTCGATCCCTTTTGTTCAGGAATTGCAGATATCTTTGAAGCAGTGTTAGGTTTACTACATCATAGATAGATAGAATTTCACATTGATTTAGTGAAGGTTGTAAGACCTATCGTGTTGCATGTTCGTGGACTTGCCCCAAATGAGAAGTTGGAGCTAACAAATCAAGCTAGTGATTTGTTGAAAAATATTTTGATCCGACCAAGTCATACGAGTTGGGGAGTGCCTGTCATCTTTGCTATGAAGGCGGACGGTTCCCTAGGATAGTGTGTAGATTATCGCAAGCTCAACAAACAAACTGTTAGGAAAAAGTATCCTTTTCCTATGATTAATGACTTGTTCGATCAGCTTCATAAAGCTCGAGTGTTTTCTCAACTTGATCTTGCTATAGGGTTCCATCAGTTGATAGTGGCACAGGAGAGTGTATCATTGATCGCTTTTAAATCCGATCAATTCTATGAGTGGTTAGTTATGTCGTTCGGCCTAACTAATGCCCCAACATATTTCATAGACTTAACAAATCGAGTTTTCCGAGATGTGTTGAATAAGTTTGTTCTTATTTTTATCGATGATATTCTGGTCTACTCCAAGACCGAGGAGGAGCATTCACGACATCTAAGGATTGTTCTAGAAACACAAAGAGAGCATGTGTTGAAAGCTAAGTTCTTGATATATCATTTTTAGCCTTCAAAAGTTAGGTTCTTAGGTCATGTTGTTTCAGAGGAAGGTATTTCTATTGATCCCGCTCAGGTTATGGCCGTTCAGGACTGGAAGAGGTCGGAAAGAGAACCTGATATTAGGAGCTTTCTCGGTTTAGCAGGTTATTGCAAGAGATTCATATAGGATTTCTCGAATATTGCCTCTCGCTTAACGAATTTGACGAAGAAAGATGTCAATTTGTGTGGGTTGATATATGCGAGCAAGCATTCATAGGGTCAAAGGAAAAGTTTACTATTGATCATGTTCTTACTGTGCCAGATGGAGGTGAGGTTTTGACTATTTACACTGATGCATGTGGAATAGGTTTAGGTGCTATGTTAATGCAGCTTGGAAGGGTTATTGCTTATGCGAGTCGGCAGCACAAACCGATTACATAACGATTATGAAGTAATATTGCAGCTCTGAAGGGTTATAGCAGCTTGGAAGGGTTATTGCATAGCTATTTTGTAATAATATTTTTACTACATAACAATATGATTACATAACGATTATGAAGTAATATATTTCATGTAATAAAAACGTGATTATATAATATTATCCTGTCATATATTTCACATATAAAAATGCGACCGCATAAGTGCCATGTAGTCATATTTTTAGAGCATAAAATTATGATTATCAAAAGTATGACATTATTTTAATTTGATTAAAACACTAGAAAATAATAAAACGGTTCAAACTCTAATTTTCTTTCTCAAAGGTAGTTAAACATACACTTAAAGAAAATATGATTTTCAACCATGCAAATTATTAGAAAATTCACAAAATTTAGGATTTAATGGTGAAAAGTGTTTTAAATATAACTTGTTTACTAAATCTCAATTTGAAAATTAAAATTAAATAATTTGGCAAGTGATAACATTTGATCGGGTGTGATGTTAAAATAAGAGAGACTTAATTTACATGAATTATTAAGAGGGGTCCTCTTCGATTATGATTATTAATGTGAGATCTATAGTTAATACCGAGTTAAAAAAACCCATTCTTAGTCGGTGGTGACAACTAGCTAACTAAATATTACCACACAATGTTAACATTAGGGTACATAGTAAAGTAGTTATTGCTACTAGTTAGTTTGTTGATATGAGCAGATTTGTTAACCGTATGGGTTTTGTTCGGAATTTGATTTGAACTCTCTCTGTTACTACTGGTATGGATTTAGCTTCCACTACTTAGGCTCACACCTACTCAACTCGGTATTATTATGGTGGGTGTGGTTTCATCACAACTCGATCTAGTTTGAGTCTGATCTAATTATTAATTGTCCATTATGCAAAACAAACAAGTGTACGTAAACATTATTTATATACCATTGTTATAATGTTTGTATGTGTAACCTTTTGCATACTCAAATTTTGTTTTTAAATTTTGTTTTCGTATCATCATTGAAAAATCATTTTGCTAAATAGTAATACTATAGATATTTTGAGCCAAATAGACCATTGTAACATCCCGTATCTAGAGGCCAAAAGCTAAGCGCTACAGATGCTGCAGTCATCCATAGTATTAACTTCTGGTGACAAAATATGGTAATGCCAATGGTATCCATAATATCAGAAGCACATAAATATGAACAAAATCACATATTTCAAAACAACATTTTATTGATTACATTCCAAAACAATAATTCATATCCATGTTACATAATCCCTTAATGTTTCCCATGCAATGATCAAATACATCAATTACAAAATACGGCAAGAGCGACATATGACGATGCCACCTTGGTTGACCAGAGTCAGTATAGTCATATTTAACTTAATACACACAGCAGAAATAAACAGAATAAACTGTAACTCCTATTTAGCTATCCGTCAGCCACCTGCTCATCTCCGAAAGCTTTATTCGTCAAAATTTCTAAAACCTGAAAACCTCAACCCTCAGCCTACTCAAATCAATTTTGAGCACCCAAGAGTTTAAGGGGAAACAAAAAACTTCAAGTCAGACATAAAGCCTGGTGTGAATAATATTGTTACATCTCTATTTACTGATATTAAGTGAGACCACGTCGTTTAGCGGAACGGGCTTCCCCTCACTAATATCCTTTTCAAAACATATATTTTGCAAATATTTTCCTGCAACCAAACTGGTTAATCAAACTGATTATTATAATAATAGTGATAATAGAAATATCTGTTATGCTAAAAATAGGTAATAAATGGACTATCCGTCCGAAATCTGGGCTGACTGCCCTTAAACTAGACAACTGTCCCTTTGGCTGATTTGGGCCTACCAGATAAAGTATCAAATGGTCTAAACATCTGTTGGACAAAACTTCTGGACGGTTTGTCTTTAACTTACTTCTCCAAGGGTCAATTGATCCTAATGGTTTTGCGGGCTAACTAATAACCTATCTCTGTACATAAATATTCCTTTCTATGTGTAACCAACATTTTAGTCTTACATGTGACAATGCCCCACACACTGGAATTCTGGACTAAATTAGCTAGGGTCTAATAGCAAATGAGCATAGGGCGCGACCCTATACAAGTTCTATCTGGTCTTCTAATCTGACTCATTCTCTGAGGGTTAACTACCCTTTATCTTTTTCTTTGAAAACCTTTTCAAAATGATTTAACCTTTTAAATCATATACATACAAGGAAAATACATCTTTAGCTTTATCCTAAGCTATTTTTCCATGTTATATATACTTTACACAAAATAATGTTGATGAATTATAATGAGTATTACCTATTCCCCAATATAAGTTAAAGTCCTATTTAACTTGAAACACTTAGGCTATATTGCCTATTTAATATATTCGAAACCCTTTGTTTATAACCTTTGAACAACCCTTTCGAAACCATTGAAAGTACCCCTTTCGACACCGTTGAAAGTAACTCTTTCGAAACCAAGTAAAACCCTTTACTTAAACTAGGCCGAAAGGCCAAATCCTTTCTTTCGAAAGCATAGAAAAACCCTCCCTTCGAAAGCTTTAAAATATTAGACATCCTTCTTTAAAACCTTTAAATATTTCCTTTCGAAAACATAGGAAAAACCTTTCCTTTAAAACCATTTGACATGGTCGAAAGCCAACCTAGTCGAAAGCTACTCAGTCGAAAGGAAGCAGGCGCATTTTATTTTAAAAACAAAGTAGTGCCTCAACCCCTTCGGAACCCCTAGTTTTGACCCTTTACCTTCCGCATACATCCAATTCACTACGTACCAGTTCCCTTATACCATGTGCATTGGTTTCGATGGAGTCGGAGGCGAGGGTAAGGAGGCGGAACCTGGTGTTGAAAGCATCGAAATAGTGAAAAACATGTTTATTTGTCATTTAAAACTATTTCTGTGTACCTAACATGCCTTTTTTGTCAAATTGTGATTGGTTGCAAGTTTCTCTTTTCCAAAAGTACTGTCGACTTTCCAGGATTAACAATTTAAATTTATTTATAAAAAGCCCCTTCTCCTTTTATAAATATATAAAACATTTAAGTCTCATACCTTAAATAATTTTATATATCCATAAAAATACTTAGGAAAATTCTACAAAAATTCCTAAAAATCACCTTTTTTATGTTTTCTAACATATATAAATTTCAAACCCAAACTAATTATTATTTAATCGTAAATAGTTTATAACCCAAAATAACATTTTCTTCACTAGAAAACTCATATAAATTCCACAAAAATTCAAAAAATTCTAAAAATTGAAACACATCTTCAAAATATTACTTCTAATCTTCATAAAAATTCGCAAGGCATTTGGATGTCATTTAATAGAGTTTTCATATCAAAACATGTCATAAATTCTATATGAACAACCATAAATCATTAACTAGTATATATAATCATTCCATCATTCAAAAATATGGAAAATCATTGCAAAATACTTTGAATTTCATCTTAAACTGAAATCAAAAGAAATATGTGATGTAAACACTATTCATCTTAGCTTTAGAGATTAATGAGATTGAGATGTGAATGGATTTGATTTGATTAAACTTCTTCCTTAGCTTTCTTAATCTTCTTCCTCTTTCTCTTATTAATGGTGGCCGGCCTCAAAATAAAATTTTCAAAATGAATTGAACGTGTATGGGAATACACGGCCAAGTTTTAGGGATATAGGAATGGCCTGTTTCCTATTTTACCCCTCCTCTATTTCATGTTAATTCTTCTTTTAATTCATTGGTTAAATGGCACGGCTACCTCTTAATAAAATCAAATGTCTATCCCCTAATCAACACATTATTTTATTTAATTTAACTAATTAAATATCCTAAATAATGTTACCAAAAATACGGGGTGTTACAGACTCCCCTCCTTAAAGAATTTCATCCTCGAAATTACGGTAAGGGACACAACAAATCAATCAAAGAGGTAAAACATACCATCAAATAAGTCAGGATAAGTATCTCTAATCCTGCTCTCAACCTCCCAAGTACAGTCCCTGTCATCGTTACTCCACTGGACTTTGACTAATCTGACCGTCTTAGTTCTAAGCCTCTTCTCATCTCTCGCAACAATACGAATAGGCTTCCTCCTTATAGTCAAATCTGGTTCTACTACTAAGTCATCTAGCACAATCGGTGCAATAGTAGTCTCTGGGTCTCTAACACACTTTTTGAGATGAGAAACATGAAAAACTTCGTGGACTCCTACCACACTGCTCGGTAAATCAACTCTATATACGGGTTTTTCGATCCTCTCAACAATAGGAAAAGGTCGAACGAATCTCAGTGCTAACTTCCTTGATCTTCCAAATCTAATCACACCTTTCATCGGTGACACCATAATAAATACCTGATCTCCGACGGAGAATTCTAAGTCTTTCCTTCTGCTATCTACTTAACTCTTCTGCCTAAACTGAGCCTCCTTCATTCTAGCCCGAATGACCTCAATCTTTTATGCAGCTTCTCTAACTAAATCTGGACCAAGAACTAACCTATCCCCGGTCTCCAACCAACATACGGGGAGATTTGCATGGCCTTCCATACAAAGCATCAAATGGTGCCATCCCAATACTAGTCTGATAACTGTTGTTATATGAAAACTTGACTAAATGCAGATGGTCTTCCCATGATCCCCCGAAATCTAGCACACAAGCTCTTAACAAGTCATACAAGACTTTGTTAACCCTCTCCGTCTGTCCATCTGTCTATGGATGGTAAGCGATACTCATCTTGAGCTTGGTTCCCAAAACTTCCTGTAGACTCTTCCAAAACTCGCTAGTGAATAAGGAATCTCTATCACTTACTATACTACTAGGAATTCCATGCAGCCTAACCACATTTCATGAACAACTTCGCCAAAATAGGTGCCGTTCTGGTTGACTTAATTGGAATGAAATGGGCACTCTTGGTCTGTTCACTATGACCCATATACTTTCATTTCCTCTATTCGACCTTGGCAACCCGTCAATAAAATCCATAGAAATATAATCCCACTTCCATACTAGAATATCCAACGGCTGAAGAATCCACTTGGCTTCTGGTGTTCAGCCTTTTCCTGTTGGCAATTCAAGCACTACTTTCCCCATAAGCCAATATCCCGCTTCATACCTTCCTAGAAGAAACTTCTCTTCATATCTTGATACATCTTAGTTCCTCCTGGATGAATAGAGAACTTCGAACGATATCATTCCTCCAAGACTTCTTTTCGTATGTTTCCTACACTCGGAACACATAATCTTCCTTTCCTTCTCAACCACCTATTCTGGTCAAGACTGAAGTCCTTTAAGTTATCGCTCTCGGTTCCATCTCTCAACTTCCTGATCCGCTCAGCTAATACTGGATCCTCTTCCTATTTAGAAGCAATATTTTCGGTCATGACTGGTCTAACTTCCAAATAGTATAGCACTACGGTTTCTCTGCTAGACCCAGCCTCGGATCTCCACTACACTCTGCAATCTGCCAATGCTTTCAAATCTTTCCACTCAATAATCATCACCAACACTGCATTCTGATGTTTCCTGCTAAGTGCATCTGCAACTTTGTTGCCTTTCCCCGGTGTGTACTCTGCTATCTCAAGTTCAGCTCCTTCTGAGGGAACAAATACTTTAGCGACTTATGATCTGTATATAACTCAAACCTTTCTCCCAAAAGGTAATGTTTCCATACCTTCAATGCAAAAATCACTGTAGCCAATTCCAAATCATGCGTTGGATATCTGACATCATGTAGTCTAAGCTGTCTAGAAGCATAGGCAATCACTTTACCTCTCTGCATTAGCACGGCTCCTAATCTCATTCCACACACATCAACATAAACCACCAAATCTTGATTCCTTTCTGAAACAACCAACATAGGTGCATGGGTCAATAAGTGTTTAAAACTCTGGAATGCTTCCTCACACTTATCGGTCCACACAAACTTCATATCCTTTCTCGTTAACTTGGTCATCTGTGCTGCTATCCATGAAAAATCTTTAATGAACCTCCAATAATAACCAGCCAACCCAAGTAAACTCTTTATCTCAGTCACTGTCTCGATTCTCTTCCAACTATTTACTGCTTCAATCTTAGTTAGATCTACTGACAACCCTTTCTCTGAGACTACATGACCAAGAAACTTCACCTCCTTCTTCTAGAAATGACACTTCGAAAACTTCGCCTTCAGTTGATGCTGCCTCAGCGTCTCAAGCACCACTCTAAGATGAATTCCATGCCCTCTTTCATCCTTAGAGTATATCAAGATATAATCTATGAAAACCAATACGAATCTATCCATGTGCTCTCGGAAAACCTGGTTCATCAAATCCACAAAGAAAGCTAGCACATTAGTCAGTCCGAATGGCATAACTAACCATTTGTACGACCCATATCTGGTCCTAAACGCCATCAAAGGTATACTATCCTCTACTACTCTGAGCTGATGGAAACCGGTCGCTAAATCCAACTGCAAAAATATCCTGGCTCCACTCAATTGGTCGAAAAAATCGTCAATTCTGGACAATGGATATCCATTCTTTATCGTACTCTTATTCAACTTACGATAATCGATACATAGCCTCAACGATCCATCCGAATTCTTAGCAAACACTACGGCTGCTCCCCAAGACGAACAACTCGGCCTGATAAAGCTCTTGCCTTCTAGATCCACCAACTACACCTTTAGCTCCCTTATTTCTATAAGGGTCATCCTGTTTGGCATCCTTCTCACTGGTTCTGCTCCCAGAAACAAATCTATCCAAAACTCAATGGCTCGTTTCGGTGGCAATCCCACTACAGGCTCAAAAACATCTGTGAATTCTCTAACCATGAAACTCGACTCAACTCATCTTCCAACTCCATAACACCCAACAAAGCATTCACCTCATCGCCAGAACCTTTTACGGTATAAATAATCTTGTCGCTACAATCAGGGTGTCTAAGTGATATTTTCATATCCTGGCAAAATATCCTAGCATCGTACTCACTTAACCAATCCATACCAAGAATAATACCGAACCCCACAAAATCAAACATATGCAAACTGCAAACAAAAGTATGACCTAACAAGTCAAACTCTAACTAGCCACACCTCAACCCCAGAGTTGCATACCCTCCTATTGGGTTCGCCACCCGTAAGGAAGTAACTAAATTTGTGGTTCTAGGTTAAGCTTATCTATCAAACATCTAGATATTAAAGAATGCGATGCACCAGTATCAAACATAATGCTAACAGACATACCATGAATTTGAAGCGTACCTCCCAAAACTGCCTTTCCTTTCTCTTCAGCTATTGGCTTCGAAGCAATAGGCTCCAATGATTACACCTTGCCCTTTCCACCCTTAGCGGGCTCCTTGCACTAGTTCTTATAATGGCCAATCTGGTCACAATTGAAGCACCTGACATTCTTCTTCCCAGCCACTTCCTTTGCCTTTCCAGCACGACACTCATTAGCAAAATGCCCCTTCTAGTCGCACTTGAAGCAAACAATCTCAGACTTCCCTTTCTTAGCTGCTCCACCCTTCTAAGCGCCTTTCTTAGGAAAGAACTTCCTCTTGCAGCCCTGCCCAACCTGGACCTCCTTAGCCTTACTCTTATCTAGAGAATCAATTATCTCCTCATGCCTTAAAGTCATCTCCACTACAACATCAGAAGGATCTCTAATATGAGACAACGTAGCCCTGGCCAACTCTGGCTTCAATTCCCTGATAAACTTTTCATTCCTCTTCATCACTGTATCCACCGAAGCATTCCCATATCTGGCCAACTCCTCGAACCTTTTAGCATACTCCAAAACAGACATCTTTCCCTGCTCTAACTCAGCAAACATTCTGATCAGAGCAGACTGTGCCATTACAAACATGAACCTCTCCTAGAACTTCCTCTTGAAATCTTCCCAGGTCATTGTCTCCTCAACCACTGCCACAGTCACACTATTCCACTAAAACAAAGCTGCTCCCTAAAGCTATCTCGAAGCAAGCCTTCTCTTGTGCTCATAATTGAGCCCCAAGTGTGCAAATATTCTCTCACAATGCAGCAACCAATTCTCCACCGCAATGGCATCTTCCGTTCCAATAAATAGTTTTCCTCCAAGCTTAGTATAATCTCCGCTCATCTTAGCATACTGGTTAACTACAGGAACTTCCGGAACCCCTGCTCCTACAGCATTTCCTTCTAACACTCCAGCTGCAACTCCCGCCTGCATCATACTCATGAAGAACTGATACATAGCTTCCATTCCAACTTGCGGGACTCCAAAACCATCATTCTCTGCTTGTGCCTAACCTTGGGTTCTCCTCGAATTAGGTCTGGCATTCCCATCGGTGCATTCCCCTTCCGGGTTAACACTTCCTCTTCTACCATCCATATCTGTATTCAAACCTCATGAGATATAGAAAAAAACCCTAACAAAGATAGGAGACTAGAGATAAAGCGTATACTTATATATAGAAAATACAAGTACGTTACTATAGCGTCATCCCAACCCTGATCTTGCTTTATTTCCTTAGGATTATGTTTTCAAAACCATTTTTAGTTAAAGTTTTTCATAAACCTATGCTCTGATACCAAGTTGTAACATCCCGTATCTAGATGCCAAAAGCTAAGCGCTACAGATGCTGCAGTCATCCATAGTATTAACTTCTGGTGACCAAATAAATGCTAATGTATCCATAATATCAGAAGCACATGAATATGAACATAATCACATATTTCAAAACAACATTTTAGTGATTACATTCCAAAACAATAATTCATATCCATGTTACATAATCCCTTAACGTTTCCCAGACAATGATCAAATATATCAATTATAAAATATGCCAAGAGCGACATATGATGATGCCCCGTTGATTGACCAGAGTCAATATAGTCATATTTGACTTAATACACACATCAGATATAAACAAAATAAACTGTAACTCCTATTTAGCTATCCGTCAGCCACCTGCTCGTCTCCAAAAGCTTTATTCGCCAAAATTCTAACACATGAAAACCTCAACCCTTAACCTATTCAAATCAGTTTCGAGCACCCGAGAGTTTAAGAGGAAACAAAAAAACTTTGAGTCAGACATAAAGCCTGGTGTGAATAATACTGTTACTGATATTAAGTAAGACCACGCCGCTTAGAGGAATGGGCTTCCCTTCACTTATATCCTTTTCAAAACATATATTTTGCAAACCTTTTCCTGCAACCAAACTGATTATTATTATTATTATAGCCATATCCGTTATGCTAAAAATAGGTAATAAATGGACCATCTGTCCGAAATCTGGGCCGACTGCCCTTAAACTGGACTAACTATCCAAAATCTGGATTGACTGCCCTTAAATTGGACTAACTGTCCCTTTGGCTGACTCGGGCCTACCAAATAAAGTATCAAATGGTCTAAACATCTATTGGAAAAAACTTCTAGAAGGTCTGTCCTTAACTTACTTCTCTAAGGGTCAACTGATCCTAATGGTTTTGCGGGCTAACCAATAACCTATCTCTGTACATAAATATTCCTTTCTGTGTGTAACCAACATTTTAGTCTTACCTGTGACTAAGCCCTACACACTGGAATTCTGGACTAAATTAGCTAGGGGCTAATAGCTAATGAGCATAGGCGCGACCCTACACAAGTCCTATCTGGTCTTCTAATCCGAGTCATTCTCTGAAGGTTAACTACCCTTTATCTTTTTCCTTGAAAACCTTTTCAAAATGATTTAACCTTTTAAATCATACATATACAAGGAAAATACATCTTTAGCTTTATCCTAAGCTATTTTTCCATGTTATTATACTTTACACAAAATAATGTTAATGAATTTTAATAAGGATTATCCATTCCCCAATATAAGTTAAAGTCCTTTTTAACTTGAAACACTTAGGCTATATTGCCTATTTAATATATTCGAAACCCTTTGTTTAAAACCTTTGAACAACCCTTTCGAAACCATTGAAAGTACCCCTTTCGACACCGTTGAAAGTAACTCTTTCGAAACTAAGTAAAACCCTTTACTTAAACTAGGTTGAAAGGCCAAATCCTTCCTTTCGAAAGCATAGAAAAACCCTCCCTTCGAAAGCTTTAAAAGTTTAGACATCCTTCTTTAAAACCTTTAAATATTGTCTTTCGAAAACATAGGAAAACCCTTTCCTTTAAAACTATTTGACCTGGTTGAAAGCCAATCTAGTCGAAAGCTACTCAGTCGAAAGCAAGCAGGCGCATTTTCTTTTAAAAACAAAGTAGTGCCTCAACCCCTTCGGAACCCCTAGTTTCGACCCTTTACCTTCTGCCTACATCCAATTCACTACGTACTAATTCCCTAATACCATGTGTATTGGTTTCGATGGAGTCAGAGGCGAGGGTAAGGAGGCGGAACCTGGTGCCGAAAGCATCGAAACAGTGAAAAACATGTTTATTTGTCCTTTTAAACTATTTATTTGTACCTAACCTGCCTTGTTTGTCAAATTGTGATTGGTTCCAAGTTTCTCTTTTCCAAAAGTACTGCCGACTTTTCAGGATTAACAATTTAAATTTATTTACAAAAAGACCTTTCTCCTTTTATGAATATATAAAACATTTAAGTCTCATACCTTAAATAATTTTATATATCCATCAAAACACTAAGGAAAATTCTACAAAAATTCCTAAAAATCACCTTTTATATGTTTTCTAACATATATAAATTTCCACCACAAACCAATTATTATTTAACCGTAAACAATTTATAACCCAAAATAACATTTTCTTCACTAGAAAATTCATATAAATTCCACAAAAATTCAGAAAATTCTGAAAATTGAATCCCATCTCCAAAATATTATTTCTAATCTTCATAAAAATTCGCAAGACATTTGGATGTCATTTATTAGGGTTTTCGTATTAAAACATGTCATAAATTCTATATGAACAACCATAAATCATCAACAAGTATATATAATCATTACATCATTCAAAATCATTGCAATCAATGCAAAATACTTTGGATTTCATCTTAAAACCGAAAACAAAAGAAATATGAGATGTAAACATTATTCATCTTAGCTTAGAGATTAAAAAGATTGAGATTAGAGATTAAAGAGATTGAAATGTGAATGGATTTGATTTGATTAAGCTTCTTCCTTAGCATTTCTTAATTTTCTTCCTCTTTCCCTTGTTAATGGTGGCCGGCCTCAAAATAAAATTTTCAAAATGCAATGAACGTGTATGAGAATACACCTGAGCTGATGGAAACCTGTCGCTAAATCCAACTGCAAAAATATCCTGACTCCACTCAATTGGTCAAAAAAATCATCAATTCTGGACAATGGATATCCATTCTTTATCGTACTCTTATTCAACTTACGATAATCGATACATAGCCTCAACGATCCATCCGGCTACTTAGCAAACACTACGGCTGCTCCCCAAGACAAACAACTCGGCCTGATAAAGCTCTTGCCTTCTAGATCCACCAACTACACCTTTAGCTCCCTCATTTCTATAAGGGTCATCCTGTTTGGCATCCTTCTCACTGGTTCTGCTCCCAGAAACAAATCTATCCAAAACTCAATGGCTCATTTCGGTGGCAATCCCACTACAGGCTCAAAAACATCTGTGAATTCTCTAACCACGAAACTCGACTCAGCTCATCTTCCAACTCCATAACACCCAACAAAGCATTCACCTCATCGCCAGAACCTTTTACAGTATAAATAATCATGTCGCTACAATCAGGGTGTCTAAGTGATATTTTCATATCCTTGCAAAATATCCTAGCATCGTACTCACTTAACCAATCCATACCAAGAATAATACCGGACCCCACAAAATCAAACATATGCAAACTGCAAACAAAAGTATGACCTAACAAGTCAAACTCTAACTGGCCACACCTCAACCCCAGAGTTGCATACCCTCCTATTGGGTTCGCCAGCCGTAAGGAAGTAACTAAATTTGTGGTTCTAGGTTAAGCTTATCTATCAAACATCTAGATATAAAAGAATGTGATGCACCAGTATCAAACATAATGCTAACAGACATACCATGAATTTGAAGCGTACCTCCCAAAACTGCCTTTCCTTTCTCTTCAGCTATTGGCTTCGAAGCAATAGGCTCCAATGATTACACCTTGCCCTTTCCACCCTTAGCGGGCTCCTTACACTGGTTCTTATAATGGCCAATCTGGTCACAATTGAAGCACCTGACATTCTTCTTCCCAGCCACTTCCTTTGCCTTTCCAGCACGACACTCATTAGCAAAATGCCCCTTCTAGTCGCACTTGAAGCAAACAATCTCAGACTTCCCTTTCTTAGCTGCTCCACCTTCTAAGCACCTTTCTTAGGAAAGAACTTCCTCTTGCGGCCCTGCCCAACCTGGACCTCCTTAGCCTTACTCTTCTCTAGAGAATCAATTATCTCCTCATGCCTTAAAGTCATCTCCACTACAACATCAGAAGGATCTCTAATATGAGACAACGTAGCCCTGGCCAACTCTGGCTTCAATTCCCTGATAAACTTCTCATTCCTCTTCATCACTGTATCCACCGAAGCATTCCCATATCTGGCCAACTCCTAGAACCTTTTAGCATACTCCAAAACAGACATCTCTCCCTGCTCTAACTCAGCAAACATTCTGATCAGAGCAGACTGTGCCATTACAAACATGAACCTCTCCTGGAACCTCCTCTTGAAATCTTCTCAGGTCATTGTCTCCTCAACCACTGCCACAGTCACACTATTCCACTAAAACAAAGCTGCTCCCTAAAGCTATCTCGAAGCAAGCCTTCTCTTGTGCTCATAATTGAGCCCCAAGTGTGCAAAGATTCTCTCACAATACAGCAACCAATTCTCTACCTCAATGGCATCTTCCGTTCCAATAAATAGTTTTCCTCCAAGCTTAGTATAATCTTCGCTCATCTTAGCATACTGGTTAACTACAGGAACTTCCGGAACCCCTGCTCCTACAACATTTCTTTCTAACACTCCAGCTGCAACTCCCATCTGCATCATATTCATGAAAAACTGATACATAGCTTCCATTCCAACTTGCGGGACTCCAAAACCATCATTCTCTGCTTGTGCCTAACCTTGGGTTCTCCTCGAATTAGGTCTGGCATTCCCATCGGTGCATTCCCCTTCTGGGTTAACACTTCCTCTTCTACCATCCATATCTGTATTCAAACCTCATGAGATATAGAAAAAAACCCTAACAAAGATAGGAGACTAGAGATAAAGCGTATACTTATATATAGAAAATACAAGTACGTTACTATAGCGTTATCCCAACCCTGATCTTGCTTTATTTCCTTAGGATTATGTTTTCAAAACCATTTTTAGTTAAAGTTTTTCATAAACCTATGCCCTGATACCAAGTTGTAACATCCCGTATCTAGATGCCAAAAGCTAAGCGCTACAGATGCTGCAGTCATCCATAGTATTAACTTCTGGTGACAAAATAAATGCTAATGTATCCATAATATCAGAAGCACATGAATATGAACAAAATCACATATTTCAAAATAATTTTTTAGTGATTACATTCCAAAACAATAATTCATATCCATGTTACATAATCCCTTAACGTTTCCCAGGCAATGATCAAATATATCAATTATAAAATATGCCAAGAGCGACATATGATGATGCCCCATTGATTGACCAGAGTCAATATAGTCATATTTGACTTAATACACACATCAGATATAAACAGAATAAACTGTAACTCCTATTTAGCTATCCGTCAGCCACCTGCTCGTCTCCAAAAGCTTTATTCGCCAAAATTCTAACACATGAAAACCTCAACCCTCAACATATTCAAATCAGTTTCGAGCACCCGAGAGTTTAAGAGGGAAAAAAAACTTTGAGTCAGACATAAAGCCTGGTGTGAATAATACTGTTACTGATATTAAGTGAGACCACGCCGCTTAGAGGAATGGGCTTCCCCTCACTTATATCCTTTTCAAAACATATATTTTGCAAATCTTTTCCTACAACCAAACTGGTTATTATTATTATAATAATAGCCATATCCGTTATGCTAAAAATAGGTAATAAATGGACCATCTGTCCAAAATCTGGGCCGACTGCCCTTAAACTGGACTAACTATCCAAAATCTGGACTGACTGCCCTTAAACTGGACTAACTGTCCCTTTGGCTGACTCGGGCCTACCAAATAAAGTATCAAATAGTCTAAAGACTCTAAACATCTATTGGACAAAACTTCTAGAAGGTCTGTCCTTAACTTACTTCTCTAAGGGTCAACTGATCCTAATGGTTTTGCGGGCTAACCAATAACCTATCTCTGTACATAAATATTCCTTTCTGTGTGTAACCAACATTTTAGTCTTACCTGTGACTAAGCCCTACACACTGGAATTCTGGACTAAATTAGCTAGGGGCTAATAGCTAATGAGCATAGGCGCGACCCTACACAAGTCCTATCTGGTCTTCTAATCCGAGTCATTCTCTGAAGGTTAACTACCCTTTATCTTTTTCCTTGAAAACCTTTTCAAAATGATTTAACCTTTTAAATCATACATATACAAGGAAAATACATCTTTAGCTTTATCCTAAGCTATTTTTCCATGTTATTATACTTTACACAAAATAATGTTGATGAATTTTAATAAGGATTATCCATTCCCCAATATAAGTTAAAGTCCTTTTTAACTTGAAACACTTAGGCTATATTGCCTATTTAATATATTCGAAACCCTTTGTTTAAAACCTTTGAACAACCCTTTCGAAACCATTGAAAGTACCCCTTTCGACACCGTTGAAAGTAACTCTTTCGAAACTAAGTAAAACCCTTTACTTAAACTAGGTTGAAAGGCCAAATCCTTCCTTTCGAAAGCATAGAAAAACCCTCCCTTCGAAAGCTTTAAAAGTTTAGACATCCTTCTTTAAAACCTTTAAATATTGTCTTTCGAAAACATAGGAAAAACCTTTCCTTTAAAACTATTTGACCTGGTCGAAAGCCAATCTAGTCGAAAGCTACTCAGTCGAAAGCAAGCAGGCGCATTTTCTTTTAAAAACAAAGTAGTGCCTCAACCCCTTCGGAACCCCTAGTTTCGACCCTTTACCTTCCGCCTACATCCAATTCACTACGTACTAATTCCCTAATACCATGTGTATTGGTTTCGATGGAGTCAAAGGCGAGGGTAAGGAGGCGGAACCTGGTGCCGAAAGCATCGAAACAGTGAAAAACATGTTTATTTGTCCTTTTAAACTATTTCTTTGTACCTAACCTGCCTTGTTTGTCAAATTGTGATTGGTTGCAAGTTTCTCTTTTCCAAAAGTACTGCCGACTTTTCAGGATTAACAATTTAAATTTATTTACAAAAAGACCTTTCTCCTTTTATGAATATATAAAACATTTAAGTCTCATACCTTAAATAATTTTATATATCCATCAAAACACTAAGGAAAATTCTACAAAAATTCCTAAAAATCACCTTTTATATGTTTTCTAACATATATAAATTTCCACCACAAACCAATTATTATTTAACCGTAAACAATTTATAACCCAAAATAACATTTTCTTCACTAGAAAATTCATATAAATTCCACAAAAATTCTGAAAATTGAATCCCATCTCCAAAATATTATTTCTAATCTTCATAAAAATTCGCAAGACATTTGGATGTCATTTATTAGGGTTTTCGTATTAAAACATGTCATAAATTCTATATGAACAACCATAAATCATCAACAAGTATATATAATCATTACATCATTCAAAATCATTGCAATCAATGCAAAATACTTTGGATTTCATCTTAAAACCGAAAACAAAAGAAATATGAGATGTAAACATTATTCATCTTAGCTTAGAGATTAAAAAGATTGAGATTAGAGATTAAAGAGATTGAAATGTGAATGGATTTGATTTGATTAAGCTTCTTCCTTAGCATTTCTTAATTTTCTTCCTTTTTCTCTTGTTAATGGTGGCCGACCTCAAAATAAAATTTTCAAAATGCAATGAACGTGTATGAGAATACACGGTCAAGTTTTAGGGATATATGAATGAGCTCTTTCTCTTTTACCCCTACTCTATTTCATTTTAATTCTTCTTTTAATTCATTGGTTAAATGGCACGGCTACCCCTTAATTAAATCAAATCTCAATTCTTTAATCAACACATTATTTTATTTAATTAACTAATTAAATATCCAAAATAATATTATCAAAAATATGAGGAGTTGCAACCAGTTTCGCTGAATGGACGTAGAGAACCTAATGGACCAAACTCGGACTACGATTACAGTAAACGAGTTCCAAATCTAGGTTTCAAGTTGCTCAAACCAAACACGACCCCGTTGACATTGGCACTAAAGGAGAGTTGATGCACACTCCTAATAAACATTAAACAAAATTTCGTACGTGTTTGATATATTTAGTGGAATAAATATATGAATAAAATAGGTTGGTATAAGAGTTATGAACAAGTCAAATAGTAACGTGATTAACTTGTCACGTAATCCAAAGTTAGTGTTTCTTAATCTTCGGAATCTATAATTGATAAGATAATCAACACCACATGTTGTATTAAGAGGGAGCTTACTTTTCTTGTCTCTCTTTACTCTTACCCAAGAGTTTCGTTCCTTTATACCTAATTAATTTTGTTAATACTGCTCATGTTTTAGTACAAATATTTGAAACACAATTGTATGCAAAATAATACTAATGATAATAGTAGTAGTAATAAAATAAAATAAAAAATAAAAGAAAAAAAATTACTCTGGGTTACATATTATTTTACTGGCTGGTTGATAAATTTGATTTCATATTAAGTTATAACTTATGGCTTCGTTGTGTGCTTTATAAACTTCTGTTGCATCTATTCATTTGAACAACCATTGCTTATACGGTTGATGAGTGCTACCATAGTTGTATCATTTTACTGTTTCTTGAATGCATATATTTGTCTGAATAGTGTACCGTTTATTAGGATTGGACATAACTTGCCAAGAAATAAATAAATAAAAGGCGTATTTTGTTTTGGCAAGTTTGAAACCACATACTACTCCTAAATATAAGGAAAACATTCCTCTATGGAATTATCAATTTAATACTTGGGTTTTCAATTAGTAACCGAAAAATCTGAAATCCATATGCGAAATATGAAAAATTATCCGATATTCGAGAAATGGATATACATACGGATATAGCCATATCAAAATCCGATAATTACGTGTCTGGTTTTATCAAGATTATAATTATTTTTTCATGTATCTTGATACATAAAATAATTGTCATTTACTATTTTATCTTGATTAAAAATTTAACGTGTATACAAATCAATATTTGCTGCTTAAATTATTTTTTTTAACATATTTTTATATTTTATATTTTTAGCAGTAAAATAGATTTATAACGAATCAAAATTTCTTATTTATCTGTTTAGATTTATTTGTCGTGAACTGGTTGAAGAATATCCGATAAGTATTGACGTTCAATATTCGAAAATGATTTCGAATAAGAATACAGACATAACATTATCCGAATCCGAACTGAAAAAGACTTGTCTTTGAACAATCAAGCTACCATGACGGGATCGGTCATCATCGTGTCCACCCCTACTCACATTTCAACCTTTTCAGCAGGTCCTACCCATGGTCCTGACGCTCAAATGATACAAGCTTTGAACGAAGAGACCACAAATATGATCCTAACATGACACATGCACTATGTAATATATGTTATAAAAGAAAGCTTAATTAATAGGCTCAACTGATTAAGAGTTTGAATCGAATTATCAAACACATATTATGTGATTGTTGAGTCACAGATTCTCTTTTACGCACTCAAACGTGCATGTATGTTGGTATTATGGATATACACAAACGGAGATATCAACATTGAATTAACTTCTTTTTAAATATCCTACAAGATAGAATAAATTTATTTGAAATTATTAGTCTAATTAAATTTTCTATGTTGAAAGGCTAAAGAAGAATCTATGCAATACGTATCGCAATTTGTAGAAGTTGGGTAGGGAGAAAGGGACATCTAATTAAGATGATTTAATAAAGGAAAACTCTTTATCGACACATTCTTAGTTCCAGTCTTATGGTAATTAACCTTGTTGTTATCGTGTTCTATGTCCTAATCATGACCTTAATTTTGATTATCATTAATTAAATTTGAGTGTGACTAATTATTATTATTATTTTAGTATTTAATATAGGAAAAGTGGTAAACATAGAATGAGATCTTATAACTTGTTTAAACTTATAGCTGCTCCATCCACATTGCTTCTACGTATATTTTTACCGGGCTTTGTGATGATAGGTCTCTATTATCAATCGTATTAAAACACTCTTTCTGCCTAATTACTTATTTCTTAATTAAATCTTGTCATTGATTTCTTTCGTTTGAAGCAGGTATGCCACCCCTAGTTAAATACTTTAGTCCCAGAAATATTGAATTAACGAACCGTTTACACCATTAAATCACAATTTAATGTGATTATGAATATGCACAGATAAAGATAAATTTCAAAAACTTATTATTTTGTAGTGCAATTTTTTTTATATAAGCAACAAATCGATAATCTAATTTCATCATACAAATATATAAATTAATAGTTTTCAATTAAATATCTCAAAAATATCTTTGAAATTACCTTAAACATCTTTGAAAACGCAAAATATTGCTAAAGTTAACATTATTGAATAAAGTGAATTGAAAAGCAAGGTAAGAGAGAAACTTAAAAAACATGCTTTTAATGTAGTGTGCATGAGATCTTATAGTGTTATTGTGATTAATAAGATTTACAAAACTACAAGGAATGGCTGCCTAGTCTCCGGAATTGAACGATGATGGAAGAAAAGTCCCTCTTGAAAAAGTTATGAAAATTAGGTCTCTATTTTTAATTTTTAGCTAATTTATTCTATTTTTGCCCTTGATTTCGATGCTGGGCAAATTTTTTGGAAGGGGACATTTGATAAAAAATAACAAAATAGGGATCTAATTTACATGGTTTATAAGTATGGACTTTTTGTGCATGAGCTTTGAGAATAGAGTAGTCCAAAACCTCTTTACACTAATCATATTTACTCTCACCGATGTCAGTTGAATTTGAAATTTTCAAATTAAATTTGTTTGTTTCATTTAATCAACTTAATTTGAGTCTAGTGTAACTGTTTTAATGATCGGATGCTTTGTGTTTGGTCTATGAGGTCCATACATGATTTGAATCACTGAACATCTAATGGCTTGTAGTGTGTTATGTATATTACTTAAAGACTTGTATTATAACCATGCAACAATGTATCCAAACCAAAAAGAAAAAAGAGAGAAAAAAAAGTATGATAATAGAGTTACAGTTTCTATGCACTCTACGATATAAGAAACATGCATAGTTATGGATTGTAAATATACACGTACACGTCATGCAATACATAAATATATATACTTACATTTGGAATATGCTTACATATTGTCCGTACTCTACCTAATTAATTCCAACCAAAATTAATCTACATCTAATGTTTACATATAGGTACCAATCAATGAACAATAGTAACACGGAAATTAAGTAAGCTTATTTGGCCAATTTTAATACATGCTTCAAGGTTTACATAAAAAGAAAGTAAATGTCTAATTACAACTTTTCCTCAAGTATGTATCCACATATAGCAATTCTATATTAATTAATTTCAGCCATTGTTAATCTATACCTAATGTTTACGTATACGTACCAATTAAAGAATAATTATAAGGGAAATTATCTAAAAGGTTAATATTAATGCATGTTTGAAGGTTTACACAAAAAAATTTATAAATATTATTGTAACTTTTCCTTTACTTTTTTCAGTGGAAAATACTATGCAGTTAAAGCTCCACTAGTCCCGCAAAATCCCCGATATAGCCTATAGTACTCTTTAACCGTCACGCTATTTTAATTTAACGCTATTAACCGGTAGATCCGCTTTAAGCCCCGCTATTTTTCGCTACATCCGCTAAATCAATGTTGTTTTAGTACCAGATTTACCAGCATTAATATATAAAGATTGATTTGGATGGTTCGTTTTTAAATAAAATCAACAAAGATATGGTAAAGATCTAAGTTTAAAGTATAAATGCTCAATATAAATTGGAAATCTATTGTAATCACCAAATCTAGTCTGCATAAATCATGATATTCTTCGATTTTGTTATACAAGATTAAACAATATTTCATTTTTCTACACAAATGATATGAGAAACTAACTTTAAATATTTAGTTTTATATCTAATGAAGCCTTTTGCACCTTCCGTTTTATCCCCGCTATAACTTTTTGCATCCCTACCGCTGTAGAACCGCTAAGCGCTTTAACTATACATGGAAGATAAGTATATAACATAAATTAATATTTTTCGATACATACATACACACACACATACATACATACATACATACATACATACATATACACACATACATACATACATACATACATATATATATATATATATATATACACATACAAATATGTATACATACAAATACACACACACACACACACACATATATTGATATCTCGGAAACCAACAATCTAGCCTACGGATTAAACACTAGAAACCAAAATTATTTATCCAATCAACAAACATAAATAGAAACTAAAGAGAGGCAAAAGAGATCTAATGTGGTTTAATCAGATTGAAGAATGTGTATGGAGAACCGAATACCTCCTATCATTCACTTTACCAGCGTTAATGATACATAAGTCAAAATAGAGATTTGATATTACAAATACACAGAAAATTTGCCTATTCTCAACTACATACAAGGATTACAATGAGCACTCAATGGAATTGAAAATCCCTAATGTAAAAGAAATAAGTTTTCTAATTTTCTAACTTGATGTATGTGAAATCTCTCTTTGTCTGAATGAAAGAAATATAAAACTTATTTACGAAGATACACTACTTGGAAATGAAGGCTTCGGTTAGGAGAGTAACTTAATTACCCGAAAAAAAACTGTTCGATTTTCATTATTTTAGTGTAGATAAAGGTAGGATACAATGCCTACTATGTGATTACTACGTGATAATGAACTTGAATGTACTAATCATTTGTTTTTTGAATGCATGTATTCTTTTTACATATGGAACCGCATTCAGACAATTCTAGAAATTAAGCATAATGATAGTATGAATCTACAACAACAATAAAGCATATCATGGACAAATTCAGCACTAAATCATTAGAAAGAGACTTTGCTCATGTGATGTTAACTACAACAACATATCATATTTGGAAAGAGCGCAATAATAGAGTACATGGTAAAGAAAAACCAAGCAAATAACAAAGATGGATGCTAATCGATACGGATAGTAAAATCATTTTGTAAAAATCAAAGAATAAAGCAAAGAGACAAACTGATCTTAGATACTTATCTGAATGGTGGGGCAGAGAAGTTGGAAGCAAGAATATAGAGAACTATCTCCATCATTCTAGAACAAAGCTCACTCAAACGGAACCTCAAAGCAACATCGTAATAAATCAATAAGCTAGATCTGGTTCGGACAACATATCAAATTCTCAAAGAAACATTGCAGCCTCGAGTAGATCCAAAGATCTGCGGCATAATAACTTCAGATTTGGAAATCTCTTCAATTCGGTTAGCAATAGCAACTCGAAGAATGAAAGCAACATCGTATCAAATCAACAAGCTAGATCTGATTTAGAGAACATCTCAAATCCTCAAAAAGAGATCACTAGCACGAGTAGATTTATAGTTCTGGAGTATGAAAACTTCAGATTTGAAAATCTCTTCAGTTTGACTAATAGCAAGTTGAAGCAAAATCGATGAGAAGTAAATTCAACAAGTGCCTCTCTTATTGGAAGAGAGAAGAAAGTAGTAAAGAAAACAAGAGAGAATAATAATGGTATCTCTCTCCGCCATTTTCAAGTTTATTTAGCTAGGGTTTTTTCTTTTTTAGAATGAATGGAGGTAGGGGTTGTAACCCTAATGATAAAGTGAGGATATGTAACGAATTTGTACATATTTGTACATAGGCCTTGGGCCAAATGTTTGTTTATCTAGTTTCAAATAAAAGGAAGGCATTGTTTATTTCTTTCATAGTATATCATTCTTAATTGATTGTGCATAATTAATTTATTGAATGAATGAATCGATTAATATTTCTTCTTTCGTATGCATATATTATAAATAATTGATTTATTAAATTAGTTTATTTCACTTCTTTCCTTATTTACTTGCATTGCTAATTGATTGGTTGAATCAATTAATCAATTTCCTTTATTTATACTTAGCATGTGACAACCGCACCTCTTGACATACCGATCCAAAGCCTAGGATGACTTTTGGACTCGCGTCGGTGCCAAAAAGTACAAGCTATCGGGTTTTTAAAACATTACAGAGACTAATAATTTATAGATATTATCGAAAACATTATATACTTTTAGATCTCACAACGGAAGGCAATAAAATATAAATATATAAAATAACCATCTTAGAAAATATCTCAAAACACAGTCTCAGAAATAGTACGTAGTCGAATCTATAGTACATAAAAATACGATATGTAATCTGATAAATACTAAGTACTGAAGACGATAATAGTTATATGGAAAGTAATATAAAATGATAGGCAACTCCAATGCTGAGCTCGCCTCTCCACGTAATAATCTCGATCCTAAAACGTGCTACCCTGTCCTCCAATGGTAGGGGAAAAAGAAAGGAAAGAAGTGGATCAAACAAAAGTGGTGAATGAGTACATTATTAATATACGGTGATCACATGCAATTGAATTTAGTAATACTCTATGTGACCTAGAATTTCCTACAAGTGTCTGTGAATTACTTATTTCATTTGCCTAAGGGGTTTACTTCAATACATACCAACACTAACCACTTATGCAGGCTCATACTTGGGGTTGAACAACTAATCGAACCTTAAGACAACTAATGATATGCTAATAGCTACTGAAACTATTCCAACATCAGGGTTACCTGCAATTCTCAACCGGGGAACTAAGTTTCCCACACTACGGCTACACATATCATATCAACCATATAACTATGTTTCCCACAATTATGACTACATGTATCCAAGTTACGCATTAAGGGAGAGCCTACAATGTTGACTCGCTATGGTGTCTCATCATCACTACATCCATGTCCACCTCTCAATGGTAACGTAATGCCTCATATTGCACCGCGCCAAGATCCATCAACAACACTACATCACGTCGCGTCATCGTGAATACCAAGGAATTCCTGTTACTGTCAGACCACACACTTCTCCAAGCATCATCGTCAGTGTTGCAAGTCCACCATAGAACCTCCTATGAGTGCAATTTGCAATAGAATCGTCTCCAGTCGAATATCGACCCTGTTGGATAAATAACATTTGTCCAGTCCCGTAATGTCCTAGCATCGTCCATATAGGGGACTGGCTTCCCTACCTATACTAACATCTGTGTATATATATAATATATATACTACTATTTTATTTACAACCTAGGTCTTAGGCCAAGGTTCATACTACGCTCAGAAAATGCCAACCTATCAACCGCTGGTACTGGACTGTCAATCGCTTGATGTCGACCGGCTCCAGTGATAGTAGTCTAATGGTCATCGCTGTTTAACGTTTTAATTACGGATTATAATTCATTTTCGTTTGTTAATAATTATCGTTCTCAAATTCCTTTACGGTAGACTTATAACCTAAATTCAAACTAATCAACTTGTGGATCTATAATTTGTCTAATCAAAATTCCATACTCAATTTCAATTTACAGTAATCAGTTTAACCTAGGGTTAGCATCAATATCAGAAGGTTATATCAATTCTTATCAATTTGAAAAAAAGGTATATATGGATTTATCAATTTCTTAATTTACCGGTTAACATCAATTTATGTTTACTGTTTAAATCTCGGATCTAAATAAATAGGATTTCCAATTTTAATTTTGAATAACCTAAATCCAATAGGGTGTACTAAATTAAACTGGTTAGAAAATCATCTAACTAACAATGAACCCACTCACCTCAAATCAAAGCTATCCCTTCTCTTTAGCACCTGGAATCACCCCCGTTTGGTATAGATCTTCCCTTGATTTAATTTCTCTTCTTCTCCTTTGGCTTTTAATTTAATTTTTTTTTTGAAGAAATTTTGTTTAAAGAGAAAAGAATTTGGTAAAGTTTGGATGCATTGGTTAAAATTTATGATTAGAGTCTACAATAGCTGTCTATTTTTAGGGGTTCAAATTGATATCGACCGTACAAAATATACTATCAAGTCTGAAGCGGCGATAAAAATATACGATCAAATCATGGACATTGGATATCCAACTCATAATCGTTTTATCGTTGAACGGTCAACTGCTTACCTTAAGGTGATCGACAGCTAGGGATCGACTGGTCAGGGTAATGCTGTCGACCGATGGGGCTTTCTAATGTTAGAATATTTGTTTCTTAATTGTTTATTTAATTAATTTCTCTTTGCGAATTTCAAACGTTTATAACTTCTTCATACTAGCTCCGATTTCAAAAGGTTATATATGAGAATTGTCCAGAAAATCGCTATGAATGCAATGATGCAAGTTTTGTAGCCAGATTTCGACGTTTGTGAAAATTCCATTGTTGCCCTTGTTATGTTTAAATTTAATTCTCTTATTTAAATTTCCTCTTAAATTTTTGGGGTGCTACATTCTCCCCCTTTAAAAGAATTTCATCCTTGAAATCTCTGTGGATAGAAAATTGTTACTCATGCATACATAAATCAATAACTACAACCATCTACACACCCATCAATCACCGACAATTATTGTCCTTAGTTAAATTTCTAATGCATTATGTACATGCAGGCGTGGAATGCATGCAAACCTATGCTAATGCAAAAAATAGGCGGCCCCCTATTCTAGTCGACCTCTTGAAATGCAAATGCTTATGCCATGTATCCAAATTTATACATCTTATGTAAATATGTACTGGCAATTCTACATGTTTATGGAACTATCCAATCCACATGCAACAACCATAGGCATATAATTCAATGAAATAAAACAAGTGATGGTGTGTGTATGCTAACTCAAGATTATATTTGCCCACGTGTGCAAAAATCAATTCAGTAAATACAACTAGCATCCATCATCCAAAACATATCCTAGTGACACATTCACAACCATTTCTAACATTCAGTGGTCCCTGCCTATGGGGTGTACTAACCTAAAAACATGAGTGAATTTTACTTATTTATCAGAAATGAAAACGTGCTAGAAAAGTGTTGTGGGTGGGTAGCCCGGATCCTCTCCTTAGGCTCCCATGTACTTTCTGCTGGATCACGTCCCCGCTAAACTTTAACAAGCTTGATAACTTTATTATAGAGTCGCTTTGTATCATGCTCAAGAAAATAAGTGAGTCATAGTGAACAAATGAATCCCTCTCTACCTTCACCTCCTCTAGCTAACTGGGCTCGACTATGGCTGCCATATCATGTAGACACTTTCGTAAGTGTGACACATGGAAAACATCGTGTACTCCCGCTAACTTCTCAGGAAGCTTCACTCTATAAGCTAGTTTTCCAACTCTACTAGTAATTGGAAGAGGCCCTACAAACCTCGGTGCAAACTTCCCCAAACTACTAATCTTATAACATGCCTAGTAGTGAGACCTTCACAAAAACCATGTCGCCCACTGCGAACTCCAGCTCTGTGCGTCTCCTATGTGGTTTTGATCCTTCTATGGATCAAGTCTATCTTCTTTGATGTCTCCCTCACCATATCCAGTCCAAGAATAATCCTATCCGTAGTGTCCCACTAATGCGACAGTGATCTATAGGGTCTCCCATATGACACCTAGAATGGTGTCATCCCAATACTCATCCGGTAGCTGTTATTGTAGGTGAACTCCACAGTGGAAAGTGATCCTCCCAAGAGCCTCCAAAATCCAATATGCACATCTGAAGTAAGTCCTCCAACACCCAGTTCACCCTCTCTGTCTGTCCATCCATCTTCGGGTGATAAGCGGTACTCAAGCTCAACTCGCTGCCAAAAGCCTCCTGTAGACTCCACCAAATCTCACTGATGAAAAGTGGATCTCGGTCGCTAACGATGCTATAAGGAACTCCGTGTAACCTAACCATCTCCCTCATGTATAGTGTCACCAAAGAGACAGCAGTTCTCATACTCCTAACCAAAATGAAATGAGTTTATTTGGTTAGTCAGTCGACTATAACCCATATAATCTCACTCTCTCTCCTAGTCCTTGGTAATCCATCGATGAAGTCTATAGAAATACTCTCTCACTTCTACTAAGGAATATCCAATGGCTGCAACAATTCTTTTGGCTTCTTCTATTCCGCCTTTACCCACTGACAAGTCATACATCAGATACATACTTCACTACATGCTTCTTCATAGCAGACCAATAAAGGACTCTCTTCATGTCACGATACATTTTATCTCCCCCAAGATGAATGGTCATCTTAGAACGATGAGACTCTGCTAGTACCGTGTCAATCAAATCCATAATGAGAGGAATACACAATCTACCATCTCTTCATAACCACCCTTTCGAATCAATGACATAAGCCTCAAATGACTCGACTGCTCTCCTCTACTTGTACTAATCCTTTCGAAAATACCCAATAGCTCCTTGTCTTGCTTCTTATTTGACCCTATGCATTCTATGAATGTGGGCTACACATCCAAAGATGCTAACAATCCTAGAGTAATATATCGTGATAGTCAAAAGTATAATGTAGAAATAAACTCCAAGTGCTTCCATTCCAAGAACATAAGACTCAATATCACATGCTTCCTACTCAATGCGTCGGCTACAACATTACCCTTGCCTGGAGTATAAGAGATATCGAAGTCATACAATGCTAAGAACTCCATCCATCTTTGCTACCTCAGGTTTAAATCTTTCCGGAAGAATAAATACTTAAAGACTTATAATCCGTAAACGGCTCAAACCGCTCTCCTAAAAGTTACCGTCTCCACGACTTGAGTGCAAAGACATTGGCTGCCAACCATGGGTTAGATAGTTTCTCTTGTGGACTTTCAACTATGAACAAGCATAGCTCACTACTCTTCCTTCCTACATCAACACCATGCCCAACCCCATACCACAAGCCTTCGATATATACTGTGAATGCCTTATGCTATTAGGTAACACTAGAACATGTGCACTAGCCAATGCCTCCTTTAGCTTAATAAAAGCATCCTCAAATTTCGCATCCCATGAGAAAACCAAATTCTTCTTGGTATGGCAGGTTAGAGGGGCAGGGATTTTAGCAAAGTCCATAATGAACTTCCTATAGTAGCCCGCTAAACAAAGGGAACTCCTCACTTCCGTGACATACTTCGGCACATGCTAATCCTATACTGCTGCTACTTTACTAGGATCGATCGCCAACTTATTTTTTGAGACAACTTGTCCTAAAAAGCGTATCTCCTCGCACCAAAGGTGATAGTTTGAAAACTTTGTTTTCAGCTTATGCTCATGCAGTGTATTGAGCACTTCTTCTAAATGCAGCCTATGCTCCTCTTCGCTTTTAAAATAGACTAATATGTCATCAACAAATACCACCATGAACTTGTAGGAAATGCAGATTACAGATCTTAAGGTAGAATTAACACTAGAGAGGGGGTGAATAGTGTTTAATTAATTTTATGAATTTTCGGAAATCTTTTCAAATTAAACCAAAACAGATGCAATTCACAAACATAGATACAATTACAGAACCAGACATAGATGCAAATAGTAAATAAAAGCAGTAAATGAAAGAACACGCCGGAATTTTATACTGGTTCGGAGTTACCCTACATCCAGTCCCACATAATTTCTTGTGCGGATTTATTTTCAAATATAATGTCGACATTATACCCTCAATTTCAAGGCCACGAGATACAGCCTCCTGTCTCTGAGTCCAGGGCAAACTCTCTTAATTTAACCAGGCTACAAGATCATCTAATTGATTTACGGGCCACAATCACACCGTTTCCAATCACACTTTGATAGAGAGAGACTCGATACACTTTGGTCTTTCGATCCTTGGTTACAAATGATCCTATAACTCTGAATAACACTGAGATCTTTGAGAGCGAGTAGCAGAGAATGAAACTAGAGACGATCGAGTTTGATTCACTTAGGATTTCGGGAGAGTTTTGTTAAGAATGTTTGAAAATAAGAATGGAAGAGAAAGAGGAGAGAAAACAAAGAAATCTTAAGTAAAAATTCATTGAAAACTACTGGTATATATAGGAGAATAATGGTCATGTCCATTCATGAAAGGTTATGACGAATATACACCCCTTTTGAAAACTCAAATTTTAAAATCTACGACTACCATGTCAACATGGGGGGTATAGGGATGTCGACATGACTATGTTATTTTTGAAAATTGATTTTGCTTTAAAATGATTTCTATTCTAAAACTTGTCAAAACAATTTCTAAACTTTGTAAACCATTTTGAATATAGTTTAAACTTATAAAAGAGTTTTAGAAAGTAATCTTAAAATATATAATCTATAATATAAAAGTAATAATAAAAACTAAGTATAGACTTCTTTAAAATATATTTTTGAGATTTAAAGCTAAAATATTAAAATCAAGAGATAGTTTAAAAACAAGAAATGATTTTGAAATTAATATGATTAAAAATAGTTTTTGAATTAAGGCTAATATATTTAAACCGAGAGGGAAATGTCTTTTTAAAATGATAGTTTTGAAAAAATCTAAAAATAAGTCATTTTGAAAATTTCGTGGATTTCATTCCATTAGAGAAGGTCGTGGGTTCCATCCCACAAAAGAGGTCGTGGGTTCCATCCCACTATTAAAGCAAGAAGGTGGATTCCATTCCACAATTAAAATACGAATAAAGAGTTTAGTGAAGTTATGAAGTTTTAACATAAATCTAGACTCTATTACTTATCTTGATATCTTGAACTCTTGATAATCTGGATACTCATGAGTATTCAGTCTTGATTTCTATAGTCTTGAATTCGCAGTCTTGAATCTCTATACTATACAGCCTTCATTCTCAGTACCAACATATATATATATATATATATATCCTGCATATACATATATATCTAGACAAAGATATTAGTATTTATATTTTATAACAAGTCCTAAGGTTGTTGTCATCAAAACCATCATCTCAGGAACTAACAATCTTCCCCTTTTTGAAGATAACAACCTAAGTTTATAAAATATACTCCACCAAACTCTGATTCTATTCTGACTCCCCCTTATTCCGACAACTCCCCCTTAATCTAAGCCTAACTAAAGCCTAACTAACAGCTTAACTATCCTATTTTATAATTCTCCCTCTTTGTCATTAGCAAAAACTAAGCCTAACCTATATAACTCCCCCTTAAACTAATACTATGGAACTAAATGCTAATAACAAAGTATAATAAGCGAAACATAAATCTAATTTTGTTATATATGATGTTACATTACACATATATATGAAACATAGACACAAATACATACAAGTACGTAAAATATAAAAACATTAATATAATAACAATCTAACGAGAGTCCTTGACAATTGGTGACTTGTGAATCGAACAATTAGGGTAATGGAGACAAAAGTTTCCATGTTGTTTGACCAAATTACCATTTTTGTCAAAACAGACTTCTCCAACGCAAACAACATTATCGTCCTCGTCCATTTGCGCTTCTTTCTCTTCCTCTTCTTCTTCTGCTTCGCTATCCTCTAATGGATTATGAATACATATGTTAGAGGAATCATCTTCAATCACAATAGGGTCTGCATGATTACCCATTAGAAATTTTTGCTAATTTCTAAGAATCTTGCCTTGTTTCTCTTGTTCCTTTTCCATCCTTATTTGCATGACTTGTAATTCAGTCAGCATTTGTAGAGAATCCTTCATAATTTCCTCGATCTTCATTACTCAAGCCAATGTAGTACATTGGAATGGACCAGAATTAGGAGAAGGGAAGGAAATGGTTGCATTTTGATTTGATTTAGAAAAGGAGGCCATTACTTTGTATTTTCAGAAGTTTATTACAGAGAAAATGAAGTGAGAAGACAGATGAATTCGAAATATTGTGGTTATATAACCACCAAACAGATTTTAGAGGGAAAATCAAAATTTCAAATCTGACCGTTGTATGTTGAAATGGGGGGTAGGGGCATGTCGACATCCCTTTGAAAATTTTGACAATTTTGTTTTTCTCTATTTATTTAAATATATATGTTACTATATCTATATTCTATATCTCTGTTATAGAACAAATACCTTGTTCTTTTCTTAATTTAGTAAAGGTTGATTGATTCAAGGGTTTGGTAAGAATATCAACTATTTGATTCTTAGTGTTGATAAATTCAAGAGAAATAATCTCTTTACTTATAATATCTATGAGAAAATGATGTCTGATATCAATATGCTTGGTTCTGGCATGATGAGTAGGATTTTTGGATAAATTTATTGCACTTGTATTGTCACAATAAATTGACGATTTTGAAATATTTAATCCAAAATCCTTTAGGATCTATTGCATTTATATAACTTGAGAACAAGCCAAAGCAGCAGAGATATATTCTGCTTCAGTTGTAGATAGTGAGATAGTATTTTGATTTTTACTAAACCAGGAAACCAGAGAATGTCCTAAAAAGTGACTAGTTCCACTTGTACTTTTTTGGGTCTGATTTACAACCAGCATAGTCAACATCAAAATATGAGATTAAATCAAATGAATCATTTTTAGGGTAAAATAGGCCATAGTCTAAAGTGTGTTTAACGTATCTTAAGATACGTTTAACAGCTTTTAAATGAGTTTCTTTGGGTTGAGATTGGTATTTTGCACAGAGATAGATACTATGCATGATATCAGGCCTACTCCCAGTTATATAGAGTAGCGATCCAATCATTCCCCTGTATAGTTTTTGATCAACATCTTTTGACATGTCTTCTTTATTCAAGGCTTCATTGGTTGCCATAGGAGTGGGTTTTCCACTCGCAGTGGTCATACCAAACTTACCAACTAGATCCCCAGCATACTTTTCTTGACTAATGAAAATACCACTATCTAATTGTTTTATTTGCTATCCTAAAAAGAAAGTAAGTTCACCTATTTGACTCATCTCAAACTCTTTTGTCATTATTTCAGAAAACTCTTTGTTCATTTCATTGTTTGTTGATCCAAAAATGATATCATCTACATAAATCTGTACTAATTGGATATCATTTTTGTTTCTTTTAATAAAAAGAGTATTATCTACTCTACCAATTTCAAATTTTGATTGTAATAGGTAAGATCTTAGTCTATCATACCAGGCTCTAGGAGCTTTTTTCAAACCATATAAAGCTTTCTTTAATTTGTAAATATGATTTGGAAACTTTTCTTCTTCAAAAAGTGGAGGTTGTTCAACATGAACATCCTCTTTAACAAAACCATTTAAAAAGACACTTTTAACATCCATTTGAAATAATTTGAAATTGTTGTGGTTTGCGAAAGCAAGTAGAATTTTAGTGGCTTCTAATCTTGCTATGGGTGCAAAGGTTTCATCAAAGTCTGTTCCTTCTTCTTGACAATAACCTTGCGCGACTAACCGAGCTTTATTTCTAATGACCCCACCTTGATCATTCATTTTATTTTTATAAACCCATTTAGTTCCTATTATAGTTTTGTCCTCAGGTCTAGGAACAAGTTCCCATACATCATTTCTGGTGAATTGATTCAGTTCTTCTTGCATAGCAATAATCCAAGAATCATCAGATGATGCTTCCTTTGGATTTTTGGGTTCAATAGTTGATATAAAAGCTACATTACTCATCTTATTTAGTTGATTTCTAGTTCTAACAACAGATTCAATATTTCCTAGTATATTTTCTATAGGATGATCTTTTAAAAGCCCGATCCTTTTATTAGGATGAACAGTTTCACAATTTGTTTCATTTGATTCATTATTATGTAACAAAATCATCTTTATCATTTATTTGAAAAAAATCTTTGAAATTTTCATCAAAAGATACATGCATTGTATCTTCAATGGTGTTAGCTTTTAAATTGAAAACTCAGTATGCTTTACTTCTATTAGAATATTCGATAAAGATTCCTTTGTCGGATTTAGGATCAAATTTATCCAAATTGTCCTTTGTATTTAGAATAAAGCATTTATTTTCAAAAAAATTAAAATAAGATACCTTTAGTTTCTTATTGAAAAGAAGTTAATATGGTGTTTTATTGGTTAGAGGTCTAATTAAAATCCTATTCAAAATGTAACAAGCTATAGCGGCTGCTTCAACCCAAAAATTTCTTAGTAATTTACTATCTGAAAGCATAGTTCTTGCACACTCTTGAATCGTCCTATTTTTATGCTCTACCACTCCGTTTTGTTGTGGAGTTCTTAGAAAAGAAAAATGATGAGTTATTCCTTTTTTATTACAGAAATTCTCAAAATTTTCATTTTCAAATTCTCCACCGTGACCACTACGAATAGTTTTGATTTTTAAAGAAAGTTGATTTTGAATTCTTTTTGCAAAAGTTTTAAATAAATCAAAAGCATCACTTTTATGTTTCATAAAAATTGTCCATGTAAATCTAGAATAATCATCTACAATTACAAAAACATATTTACTGTGATTTATTGACTGAATTTGAGATGGACCAAACAAATCTAAATGAAGTAACTCAAGTGTTTTGTAGTTGAAATCATATATTTCAATTTGAATGAACTCTTCCTAAGTTTTCCTAATTGACAAGCATCACATATACTATCTACTTTAAAATCCATTTTAGGAAGACCTCTCACTAGATCAATTTTTGAAAGTCTAGATAAGAGTTTGAAATTCAAATGCCCAGATCTTTTATGCCAAATCCAAGGGTCACTTGTATTAGCCAAAAGACATAGGTTATCATTTGAGATTTTCATATTGAGAATATAAATATTTTTCTTCCTAATTCCTTCAAAGATAATATTTGATTTATTATCTTCGATGTGACACTTATCCTTTTCAAATTTAATTTTGTAGCCCTTGTCACATAGTTGACTTATGCTAAGTAAGTTGTGTTTTAGATTCCTAACTAACAAAACATCAAAAATAGTAGGAGTTTTAGAGTTACCGACATTGCCGATGCCAATCACATATCCTTTTGAATTGTCTCCAAAGTTGACCAGTCCTCCATCTTCATAAATTATGTCATTCAGTATCTCCGACTTACCAGTCATGTGTCTTGAACATCCACTGTAAATTTCCATTTGTTTTTCTTGATTTTCACCATTTGTCCATTTAGTGTTGATTCTACAAAAGCCATATAACACATCAGTTCCTACACAACACACCAATTCGGTAGATAACATGATTTTCTATAATAACAATATGCATACTTATGAGATTATGATGATTTGGACAGTTTTGAACTAGTGTTAACAGAATCTCCAAATATTGCCATTTTAAACTTTTTCAAAATTCAGATTATGATAACTTTGAAAACCAGTGCTACGATACCAAATGTAGGAAATGCGGATTATGGATCTTAAGGCAGAATTAACACTAGAGGGGGGGGATAGTGTTTAATTAATTTTATGAATCTTTTTGAAATCTTTTCAAATTAAACCCAAACAGATGCAATTCATAAACACAGAGACAATCACAGAACCAGACATAGATGCAAATAGTAAATAAAAGCAGTAAAGGAAAGAACACATCGGAATTTTATACTGGTTCGGAGTTACCCTACATCCACTCCCACACAATTTCTTGTGCGGATTTCTTTTCAAATATAATATCTATATTACAACCTCGATTTCAAGGCCATGAGATACACCCTCCTGTCTCCGAGTCCAGGGCAAACTCTCTTGATTTAACCAGGCTACAAGGTCACCTAATTGATTTACGGGCTACAATCACACCCAATTGATCTACGGTCCACAATCACACCGTTTCCAATCACACTTTGATAGAGAGAGACTCGATACACTTCGATCTTTCGATCTTTGATTACAAATGATCCTATAACTCTGAATAGCACTAAGATCTTTGAGAGAGAGTGACAAAGAATCAAACTAGAGACGATCAAGTTTGATTCACTTAGGATTTTGGGAGAGTTTTGTTAAGAATATTTGAAAATAAGAATGGAAGAGAAAGAGGAGAGAAGAGAAAGAAATCTTAAGTAAACATTCGTTGAAACCTACTGGTATATATAGGAGAATAACGGTCATGTCCATTCGTGAAATGACGAATAGACACTTCTTTTGAAAATTCAAATTTTAAAATCTACGGCTACCATGTCGACATGGGGAGTATAGGGATGTCGACATGCCTATGTTATTTTTGAAAATTGATTCTGCTTTAAAATGATTTCTATTCTAAAACTTGTCAAAACAATTTCTAAACTTTGTAAACCATTTTGAATATAGTTTAAACTTATAAAAGAGTTTTAGAAAGTAATCTTAAAATATATATTCTATAATATAAAAGTAATATTAAAAACTAAGTATAGACTTCTTTAAAATATATTTTTGAGATTTAAAGCTAAAATATTAAAATCATGAGATAGTTTAAAAACAAGAAATGATTTTGAAATTAATATGATTAAAAATAGTTTTTGAATTAAGGCTAATATATTTATACCAAGAGGGAAATGTCTTTTTAAAATGATAATTTTGAAAAAATCTAAAAATAAGTCATTTTGATAATTTCATGGATTTCATTCCACTAGAGAAGGTTGTGGGTTCTATCCCACTAAAGAGGTCGTGGGTTCCATCCCACTATTAAAGTGAGAAGGTGGACTCCATTCCACAATTAATATCCGAATAAAGATTTTAGTGCTATTAAAGTTTTAACATAAATCTAGACTCTATTACTTATCTTGATATCTTGAACCCTTGAACTCTTGATAATCTTGATACTCATGAGTCTTCAGTCTTGATTTCTACAATCTTGAATTCTTTAGTCTTGAATCTCTATACTATACAGTCTTCATTCTCAGTACCTGCATATATATATATATATATATATATATCCTGCATATACATATATATCTAAACAAAGATATTAGTATTTATATTTTATAACAAGTCCTAATGTTGTTGTCATCAAAACCATCATCTCAGGAACTAACAGAACTTATTAAGCAACCCTCTAAAAACTTGGATCATTAGATCCACGAAGTAGGCGAGTACATTGGTTAGTCTAAAGGGCATGACATACCACATAGCCTTGCTGCATCTACCCTGTTTCAGCCATTTCCGGGTGTGAGGCCTGAGGTAACAATTACCTTTTACTTTGCATATTTCACTTTGAATGCCACATAGCCATTCCATAGATCACTATTGACTTTCACAAACATACAACCTCCGAGCTCATACATCCCAAAGAAGGGTGTTAAGCTAAGAGAAGTTTCTCCGCCACCAAACAGATGTATGGTTATAAAAGTCAACGATGAAATCTCAAGAATGCAGTGCCATACATCCACCTATACAAGTTCGTTCTGGGATTGAACGAAACCGATGGCACTCTCCTACCATATCCTGTCGGGAATTAACCCTAGGATTAGTAGCGAAAAGTCCTTACAACCAAAAGAGTTCCAGAAAAGAAGGAACCACTGCTACTTTAGTATTTGGGAGCTAACCAGAATTATCAATAAGTAGTCCTTTCGCCCCGAAAATCCTCAGTCTTCATCCTTCATTTTCTTTATCATGTCTTCATTTTTAGAATGCATACATCGGTTCGAAGTGGTTTTTGGATAGGGATTTACCCCATATCTGACCCCGGTTCCTTCTAACCAATCATCGATAAAAAGAGGTTCTGTTAATAGGGAATCATTCTTTAATTGATTAAGTTCTTTTTATGAAAATCTCTTTTGGGGATATATTTTTCTAAGACATTCTTTCCGGTATATACAAAATCATTAAACCTCTCTTATCAAATCCTTTCATGACTTAAAACCCTTTTTAATCCTGGAGTAATTCGAAATCATTTCATTTTTTCACTTAGGTAAACATTTTCATATAAATCTTAATAATGATTTCTTAATTCAAAACTCATAATTTTAATTGAGTTAAAACCATGTTATCTAGGATGTTAATCCAAAACCAGTAAATATTAAGTGAGCAGAATCTATAGAATTCACCTATCAATATCAATTCCCGTATTCAACAAATACTATGGGCGGAATAACGACAAAATCACCTTTTAAATTCCACGAATAGTACGAGTTCCCTCTTCGGGATTTAACACCAAGTGTAAGAAAATCATCTCTATATAAGCAAGGTTGTATTTAATTTGAAAATTTAAATCTTTTTTTTATACTAACTCGTTTCCGACATTTATACCTTATCCATCCCTTGCCTAGGAAAGTGGTCAGGTGAGCCAGGGCACTAGTTGCTCCTAAACATCTCCTTAGTTTAAGCACCTCACATTCGGATCTCATGAATTGAAAAATCCAGTCTACTCATCGGCTTTTAGAGCCAAGATTAAACCACTTTATTTATAGCTTTTCTTCATACCGTTTAATTAAACTCTTTTCAATGAACCATAAAAATCCCAAAACATTATTTAAACACTTAATTATCCATTTAAAAAACATTTATAAAAGATTTGAAAAAGAATTGTTAAGTTTAAAACTATATTTCAAATGTTATAGAAATGTGCTGCGGAAAAGTGATGTTGAAAGTGCTTTTTAAGCTATATTGATCAAAACGACTTTTTATCACTTGAAAATTAATTTTTATTATTCAAATCACTTTTAAAACATTTTAAAAGATTTATAAGATTTATTCTACATTTTAAAACAATTTTAAAACATCATTTCCAAAGAAATCCAGTTTTGGATTCCGAACAGCGATTTTTCAAAAAGCTTGTTTTACTTATATCTCAAAATATGCTCATTGAATTCTCGATTTTATTTATTTGTTGGAATAATATGGATATAATAGTTCAGAAAATTCTTATCTCGAAGAATTTCGAGCTCTATTCCATCTTTTACACTTGTTTGGCTTTTATGGCGCGAAATCGCGAACTCTCGTTACGCGACGCGTCTATTTTTGACTAAAATTTTCATTCTTTTCAAACTTCACCAAAACGCTTTTCGATGTTCATAAAAAATTTCAAATTCATTTTAAACCATTTTTAAAGAGGTTTAACATTCCATACACACCATTTCATTAATTCAAGGAAAGTGATTTCCTTTGTGCTTATCGACGTGTATTTCCGTGACTTGCATATATATTCAACGTTCATATTTAAACAACCAAACTTGATGACCAAAGCATAATAAACATCCATTTCAAACATCATATCATCATCCAAAAATATAATATAATAGATTAGGAGTTCTCACCTTCATTTTCCCTTTGAGCTAATAGAAAATCGACTATAGCTCCTCTACGATCGAACCAAAGCAAACAAAACCAAGCCTACGACCTAAGAGAGAGCCCGGCCTAGCCTTGATGGTGATGGTGCTCACGGCCTAGGTGGTGTGGGGTGGTGGCCGTGGACTTTGGAAGAGTAGAGGAGGTGTTTAGAACTAGTTTTGAAGTGGATCGATATTGTAAACTAGTGTATACATTTCCCTCTTTTATTTGATATATTTTTTCTAACTTTTCTAAAATATTTTTTATGAATAGGAAGCCATTAAAGAGGCTCTTAGAAATCTTGAAAAGAAGAGGAAGAATAAGTGGAATGGTATTAGGATTTTTTTGTGAGAAGAGGGGTGGTATTTATAGAAAAAACCTTAGAAAAAAATATTAAATTGCATAATTATCTAAAGATCCCTAGCCCACACCCCTCCCCTAGCCCCTAGCGCACGGCTCCCCCCCAAAGCCATGTGATGGTTGATGTGAGGTGATGGTGTGGTACAATGAAGTGATGTTTGCTTTATGGTTACTTAAAGGTTAAGCTTAGGAATTATTAAATCATTTTTGTAATATATATATATATATATATATATGTATGTATGTATGTGCATATTATTATGAGCATGTTACCATAAGCATGTGACATATATATGTATGTACATGTAGGTGCATAACACTTCGAACGTCTTCGAACAACTTTTGTTCGTTAAATCGTTGAAATCCGGAGAACCGATTATCAGTCACATTTTCACTTATTTATTAACGTACATATATCTGTAAAAAAAATTCAAAAATAAATTTCTTGTCATTTTAAACTAATTAAAATGATCACATTTCATTTATAAAACCATATAAATTATTATTAAAAATATTTACAATAATTACCATTATACCAATAAAGCGTTATCGATTTTTCCTTATATTTTCAAATCAAATATATATCTTTGTAAAACTATTATAAATGATCCATTATCACTTTATAACTATTCAAAATGAATTATCATTATTTAAAATAATTATTTGGATAATTAAAATAATTATTAAATCAGTAAATCTTAATTTAAATTCATAAATTTTTATGTAAATACAATGTCGTTTTATCGATATAAATTTTAAAGAAAATTTATTCAAAATAAGATTACTATTATTTATTATCACTTGAAATAATATTATTTGTATTATCATTCTTTTATTTGCATAAATTTAAAAATAAATACAATTTATCAAAGTGATAAATTGGTGGTCGTTATAAACTCCCCCCTTAAAAGAATTTCCTTCTCGAAATTACCCAAAACAAAAACCCAAAGGTTTTGCCCAAAAATATTTATTTTTAAATTTATACCCGTACGATGTTATTGATCACTTGTACACTATATCTTATTCGATCTTCTCAATGAGGACTCTAACCAGGCTTTCTGATCAGAACTTTTAGTTCTTCCTTGTATAGCTCTCAACTATGATAGAAAACTCAAGCATCCAACCACAAACCCTCATCAATGTTCATCGTCAAGAATCGAGTGATAAATCCTCTTTCGGATTAGTGTAAACACTTCCAAGTTCCGTACTCGAATCTCAAATCAAATTATGCGACGAAATAATCCACATACTTCAAATGAATTTAATAATATTTCCAAATTTTTTATGAAAATACTTTTATAAAAATTTCATCTCTAATTAAAACTTTTATAAAGATACTTCTTTATACATAACCAGTTTACATTTTTATTTCCAAATATTTCAACTTAAAGAAAACATTTCTTTTCAAAAGACAAATATCTATTTATTTTACTATAATACATTTCTAAACGTATCTTAATGGTTTCTAGAAACTTATTTCCAAAATAATTCATTATTGATAAATCACCATAACTTCCATTAGCTAATATTAACTGTGAAAACATTATGTATTTATTTAAAACTTTCTTTATCAATTAATATTCTTTTATTAATTGAAACTTCCTTTATATATATTCACTATACTTATACCAGTTTTAATACTTAAAAAGTATTTATATACTTATTCAATTTTTTTTTCCAGTATATTCATAATTTACATAACAAGTTTTACTTACTTTAAAATATAATCAAAGAGATTAAAAGAATTACTATCAAAATTTTGTTATAATAAACTTCTTTTCTTTTATAAATTTGAACTTATAACGTTTCTATCTTTATATAAAAGATTCCAATATTTGTTATTATCTTTAAAATCCCATTATTAAAGTTTAAGTATACCTTTAAAATTTCTTCCAAAGTGTTATTGAAGGTTTAAAAACAAATGTTGCTAAAACGTCGTTTACTACAAACCCAAAACCATTCATTAATAACTTTGAATATTTATTTTGAAGATCGGTACTAATGAGAAGTTAGGGCAACATCATATTATAAATTCTCACATGTTTACATCATTTAATAATTTCAAAGCCTGGGTCCAAAAAGAAAAATTGCCCTACCTTCCTTACCCTAATACAATTCAAAACACCAAATCAAAAATAAACATCCTATCCATACTCATACATACTAGAATTATCCTTAATTCCCCAAACGCTATTCTAATTCTTCCGAGTCCTAAGATAATGGTGGACTCTAACATCTCAGGTCAATCATCAGTTCACCTCCTCCTCCTTTATCGCTATCCAGCTTATTGTCGCCCTAATTGCTGTCCTCTTTCGGTATCTCTCCCATTACCTGGGGTAACCATGGTTGGTTCCATGTGACATGTCCCATGCCTACTAGTATTCCAGGAATGACTCCTCCTTCTTCTAACTCCTCCAAGCCTTGCACGTTTTCCTCCCAAGGGTTCTCAAATTCTTCGACCCCCTCCTCCTCTTCTTCTTCCGTTGCTTCTTTATTGTTGCTTTCTATCTCATTCCAGTTTATGTATGAACTGGATGATCCCTCCTGCCATACGACACACTCCCCGTCCATATCCCATATTACATTGCTACATTCACTTGATATGATAACATCAGGGTCTTCCATCGGCTCTGATTCTTCCTCCATGGGCTCTTTTCCTCTTCCACGGGTTCTGTTTCTTCTTCTATTGGCTCAGTCTCTTCTATTGGTTCCATAATGGAGCTAGCGGGATCTACTATCCAATTTCCCAACGAGGACTGCTCGGGTTCATCGCCGCTAGAGATCATAATTACTTCTGGAGCTGGGGGCGGTAAAAGCATTCCGGCCATAGGGTATCCATCTTTACCACTCCGAGCATATGGGGCATACTCTCCTTCGATTGGAAACCCACCATTGCTAGGCGGATATTCTGGTTGCTCCTCTTCGTTGCTAGAGAGAAAAATGAGGCTATCCTTCTTGCCCTAACTCACTCTAGAAGACTCCTCTTTTGCGTAACTTTCCTCATATGATTTCTAGAAGGCAAACAATTATTCTTTTAGACACAAGTAGTAGGTAATTGCTAGCGTATTCTTATGTAGAGAGGTTTGGTCAATACTCAGAAAATGTTTCGAGATTTATGTCTAAAGATAGCTTTTCAAATTCTTTTTATAAAATATTTCATTATTTCAAAATTTCTTTGAAAAATTTACCAAAATATTCTTTCTTTTCCAATATATATATATATATCAGGTAAAAATGGTTTCATATAAAACCAAATTCATTTATATATGTATTAACAAATACACACTCATATATACTCAAACTCATTCTAGAGTGTTACTAACCCTATCTGTAATAAGTTACTCATCCTAGGGCATTACTAACCATATCTCTGATGAGTCTTTTACCCCTATCAGGCTCAGGTATTCATTCAATCTAAGCTCTAATACCACGATGTGTGGACCAGTTTCTTCGGTTCTCGAAAATAGACACTAATACATCCTCAGTATTCACGTGCCGTAAATCCAAGTGCCGGAGAAGCGGATTCTCAAGGGTAAGAAAGAAAAATAAAGACAGAACAGAATATCACATATGTTATTTCAATAAAAAATTTAAAAAGAAAATTAAAATACATTTATCAGAGTTAAAAACATGGACAGTTATAAATTTCTGTCCTTACAAATGCGGAATACTATAGTACAAGAGTGTGGTGGAAATAGACAAAATCTTTAGAAAAATCTTCTAACTCCATGCTTCGAGCTCCATCCAGATTTCTTCTAAACTAAACCTAGCTACTAGGCTGCTTGGAAAAATTAGGGAACCCAGAGTTTAAGGGAAAGGAAAATAACTCTAGGTCAGTTATAGGACTGGTGTAAGAACTCAAAAATACGTGTTTTGAAAGCAAAAAGGTATCTCATAAGACCACACCGCACATAAACACGGAACGACTTTTTACCTTATGCTAACCAAATCTTTATTATGAAAAAATAAGGGATATTATTTTTATTGACATATCTTTGAAAATATTTGCAAGTAAACTTATCAATCTTAGCCGAAATTGTTACCATTATTAAATTACAACATACTAGGCTCTACAAACAAAATGGAAGGCTCTTATTGAAGAATAGATTTCCATACAAATGACCAGGTGAAGGGACTACCTTCTGGTAGTACATCTTTAGAGGAATGTACCAAGGCATAGAACATCTGCCCTCTACCAACACAAGATCGACCTACCTCTCTTACTAGATAGTACCGAATATGTCATCACACCGGTCGTTACCGACCTATCCGAGGGCACTCACAACATACATCCACAATAATTTAAACCCGAACGTCATAGAGGGTAGAAATATATCTAGAAGGGGATGATCATATCCTAATGGTTGTAAACCACATGCCCTTGCTGCATCTTCCCTGTTTTAGCCATTTCTGGGTGTGAGGCCTGAGGTATCGATTACCTTTTACTTTGCACATTTCACTTTGAATGCCACATCGCCATTCCATCGATCACTATTGACTTTCACAAACATACAACCTCCGAGCTCATATGTCTTAAAGAAGGGTGTTAAGCTAAGAGAAGTTTATCCGCCACCAAACAGATGTATGGTTATAAAAGTCAACGATGAAATCTGAAGAATGCAGTGTCAGACATCTATCCATACAAGTTCGTTCTAGGATTGAACGAAACCGATGACACTCTCCTACCACATCCTGTAGGGAATTAACCCTAGGATTAGTAGCGAAAAGTCCTTACAACCAAAAGAGTTTCATAAATGAAGGTACCACAGCTACTTTAGTATTTGGGAGCTAACCAGAATTATCAATAAGTAGTCCTTTCGCCCCGAATATCCTCAGTCTTCATCCTTTATTTTCTTTATCATGTCTTCATCTTTAGAATGCATACATCGGTTCGAAGTGGTTTTTGGATAAGGATTTACCCCATATCTAACCCCGGTTCCTTCGAACCAATCATCGATAAAAAGAGGTTCTGTGAATAGGGAGTCATTCTTTAATTGTTTAAGTTCTTTTTTTCAAAATCTCTTTTGGAGATATTTATTTCTAAGGCATTCATTTCGAAATATACGGAATCATTAAACCTCTCTTATCAAATCCTTTCATTACTTAAAACCCTTTTTAATCTTGGAATAATTCGAAATCATTTCATTTTTTCACTTAGGAAAACATTTCCAATTTATTTAATATAAATCTTAATAATGATTTCTTAATTCAAAACTCATAATTTTGATTGAGTTGAAACCATGTTATCTAGGATGTTAATCCAAAACCAGTAAATATTAAGTGAGCAGAATCTATAGAAATCACCTAATTCTACTGAATATCAATTCCCATATTCAACAAATACTATGGGCGGAATAACGGCGAAATCACCTTTTAAGTTCCGCGAATAGTATGAGTTCCCTCTTCGGGATTTAACACCAATTGTAAGAAGATAATCTCTATATAATCAGAGTTGTATTTAATTTGGAAATTTAAATCTTTTTTTATACTTAACTCGTTTCCGACATTTCGACCTTATCTATCCCTCACCCAGGGAAGAGGCCAGGTGAGCTAGGGCACTGGTTGCTGCTGAACATCTTCTTAGTTTAAGCACCTCACATTCGGATCTCACAGATAGAAAAATCCAGTCTAGTCATCGGCTTTTAGAGCCAAGATTAAAACACTTTATTTTTTTTGTCCGCGAGCATAGCTCAGTTGGTCAGAGCTGCTTAACGACTATGAAACAAAGTTCCTCGAAGTCACGGGTTCGAGTCCTGGTAAATTGAGCCGTGTTTCCCAAATGGCTTGGCATGATTATTCCCTTAAATATCGAATAAAAATGGTGGGGAATTGAAACTCTAAAGTTGGGCTAGCTAAAAAGGGGGACCGGTGTTGCGGGCAGTCGAGTTCCCTAGCTCTACTCTCCGGAGTAGGGTTTTCGAAAAAAAACCACTTTATTTATAATAGCTTTTCTTTATACCGTTTATTTAAACTCTTTTCAATGAACCATGAAAATCCCAAAACATTATTTATACACTTAATTATCCATTTCAAAAATATTTATAAAAGATTTGGAAAAGAATTGTTAAGTTTAAAACTATATTTCAAATGTTATGGAAAAGTGCCGCGGAAAGTGCTTTTTAAGCTATATTGATCAAAACGACTTTTTATCACTCGAAAATTCATTTTTATTACTCAAATCACTTTGAAAACATTTTAAAAGATTTAAAAGATTTATTCCACATTTTTAAACAATTTTAAAACATCATTTCCATAGAAATCCATTTTAGTTACTCATTTTTAGATATCAAGCGTCATTTTGGTGAGATTATCTCACTCACAACTATGTTTGTATCTTTTTATTTGATGCCTGTTTCCCATATAAATTTTGATTTTTTTGATTGGACGGATTATTGACTATTGGATGAAATTGGATGTTTGTTGATGATTGATTTTTGATGTTGCTTGAATTGGATGGAACGGTGTTGTGAACTACGATTATTTATTGTTGCAATGATTATAATTAGATAGATATTTTTACTTGAGTATCAATTTGATGGTTGCAAATTATTGAATGATGATTTGAAATTATTTGGAAAAGAGGTAAATAAATTAAAGGATGTAAGTTCGAATCAAACAAATTATTTGAAATAAATAGTGAATTTTGGAATGATGTTTTATTTAATATTGAGATTATTGGATTGATGAAAAATTCGAAAGATGAATGATTATGGAGAAATATTAATAAGTGAAATAATTTTGAGGTTTGCAAATGGAAATTAATTTAGGAAATGATGAATTTTTGGTGTTTTGATAAAATAAGGGAATTTTGAAGATTTATAATTTCATTTACTAATGATTATAAAATATTTAGAGGTTATTAACGAAATGAAGTTTGAAATTTATATTTTTAAACTAAAGAATGATTTGAATTAAATGAAGGAATGTTTATGAAAAGATGTTTGGAAGTAATTACAAGATGATTACAATTAATTTTATTTAATTGAATGAAAATTTTCGTTTATGGAGATTTAATAAAAAGTGAAATTTTGGAAGTAATAAATATTTTTTTCAAGGATTGATAGCTTTGAAAGAAGTGTTTGAAAATAAATGAGGATTTCAAATAATGATTTTGAAGTGGTATATCTCGGTTTGCAAATATTTTTAATTGAGAATATTTCCTGGAATTGAGATTTTAAAGGTATTTGGAAGATATAAGCTTCCTTGAAGTATTTTAATAATATTAAAGTGGAAATTTGAAGAGAGAGTATCTTTGAGGTTTTAAAAATTTATTGACGAGTTTGAATAATGGTTTCTTTGAAACCAAATAAATTGTCTTAAAACTTGGATTTTGAAATTAGATGTGGGAACCAATTATTTAAAAAACGGGAAAGAAATAAAATTGATTTTTGTTGTTAACTTAAATTAAAGTATTTTTAGAAAAGGAAGAGAATGAAGTGAAATATATTTAAACAAACCCTTCATCTCATTAAATATTAATGAAATAAAATATTGATGTTTATATGGATGATTGTTTGTACGAATGAGATGAAGTCAAAATTACCCGTTGTGTTGAATTATAAAATAATAAAATTAATGAATATCGAAAAGAAGACCAATTTAAGCGGGAGTGATTTAATAAGTGAAGTGAAAATTTGTTTAATGTTGATTAATTGAGGGTGTCATGTATATAATTACATTTCACCGGGCGCTGTAGGACTTCCATGTAGGGTGTATTTATTTAGTCAACACAAGTATAATGTCGAATAATTCATTAAGGACCTAGTATTTGATATATTGATGTCGGTGGATTATTCTATATTATACACCTATATTGATCGATATTACTTGGATTTCCGACTTGACGTGTGAGGTAAACTGTATTATTACTTATTTTAAAGCGGGAATATAATTATCTCTACTTTTGAGTGCAACTAGGAGAGTGAAGTCCCTTACGTGGATGTGATAGCTAGAAGTTTTTGCTAGCCCCATCTTAGCTTGACCGACCGTGGGGTCGCTCCTCGATGCGGTTGCGGTAACATGGGCCCCTCATCGCATGGCCACAGTTTGCGGCATGGGCCAAAGGGAAAAATTCAAAATGAGGCAAGGAGGTAGAGATGGGAGCGAGGAAGTGACGTGCGATTATTGTGTAGCTAAAGGCTGGTGAGGACGCTCACAAAAATATTTCGAGTAGGATCTCCCTTTGCACCTGAGAATATCGAGGCTCAGGTGTAGACTCGGCGTCTCGTAGTATCATTAAAAATACCACATATAATAGCAATAGCAGTAATAAAATTAAAAATGAAGAACAAAATGAATAAATTTAATACTGCTAAATAAAAAATGAATAATTGATGTTTGTGGTGTGCTATTTGTGATATGCATGATGTTGTGTGATGTGTGATGTGTGCGATGGATGTTTTAATGTATGTTGTTTGATGTGTATGATAATGTTATGATGTTTGATGAATGTTTTGATGTGTGATGGATGTTGTTTGATGTGTTGTGGATATTTTCCCATTCCTTGGGTTAAATTTCTTTAGTATATTGTTATCTGGGTTTTTAATCCAGCAGAATCCAAAGGAAGTTAGAGCAACTTGGTCGAGTCAGAATAGCTCAAGAGCCAACCAAAAAGATACAGTATTTAACCAAATGAAAACAGATGAAAAAAGCGAAAATACGCAAAGGGTAGTCAAAGACAAAGCTCAGAAATACACCAAGTACATGGATCGCTAGCGATCCATGCACTAGCGATCCATACCAATTCGCCAGGTCGCCATGGACTTCAAAGTAGAGGTAGGGGAAGCACCTCAAGCCACTGGATCGTTATCAAGCCAGAAGCTATGGATCGCTAGCGATCCATCAAGTTAGCTCGGTTCGTTAGGCTTTTTGCAGTGCGTCTTCCTAAAGTGATTTGCAAGCATCTGGCAAAAAGGCCTAGCTCAATAGCTCTCCAACCTCTATAAATACTCACCTAACTGCAACGTAAAAGGGATCTTCTGGACTGGCTATTGAAACTCTGCAGAAACTATTCTTCATTCTTCTCCTCCCATATAATAGTCATCTAAAGGATTCACTGTGATTCTCTAGTGAACTCTATCACTGGTGACTTGATCTAACTTATAAGATCCAATCATATTGTAATCAGATTCAACCTGTAATTGCAGTCAATCAATAACAAAAGTGTAACGATCCATCTTTCTGACCCCTAGGAATAATCCTCAGCGTTCGTGTGCCGTTGCCCAAGCATCGGAAAGATGAATAGTCATGGGGTAAAAAAAGAACAGAATAGAAAACCTCATAATGAAACTATAAAATAAACCATAACAATCAACAGTACATCAGGTTACTCCTTAACAAGGAGTTATCAGAGTTACTCAAAGTACTACAAACCATCTTAGGCAGTTATAACAACCTGCCTTTACATATGCTGAAACAAAATACACTTACACAAAAAAGAAAATACAGAGGAATAGATAACTAAGAAGATGAAAGCCTCCAGCTCGGACGCCGTCTTCAAAAAGCCCACATAGACCTGTTACTCTCGAACTACTCAAATAAAATTGAGTACTCGAGAGTTTAGGGAAAACAAACAACTCGGGTCAAACGATATGTCTGGTATGAGTACAATTTTTTTTCAAATCAATAGGTGAGTGATTAAACACAAAAATGTGAGACCGGCCGCTGAACATAGAACGAGTTTACTCTCACATGATCAACATCCAAACGTGAAGAATGAATAAGTAATTAAACATCGCGAAGAGTGGTTGACTCTTCCCGATTAAATTAAGGAAACAAATTTGAAGGTTCGAATCAATTATGGAAAGGAAAATCCCCAACAAATGAATAGGAAGGTGTACCACCCTTGAAGTATACCTCTAGTAATATACTTCTGAGAAGCTCATATACTCCATGACACTTCTCGGACAATACCAAGCCAGACCCCGCCAAACCTTACCGAGTATCCGAATATTTCACATCTAATAACGCTACCGAATCCAATCTCGATGAGATGTGAAAGTACCCAAATGGGAGCAACCCCACATAACTTGGCTTCCTCTCGCGCTTTGGATTTAGTCATTTTCGACAAAGGATATCAATGCTCGACGGAGCAACACATCATCTTAGAATGACGATAATAAAGAAGCTGAAGTAACCGATAGTTGAGAAACCAACTATCGAGGATATAAAATGATCATATATGGAAATTAAGCCTTGTATACGTATCACCACTCATCAAATTCAAACTTGTACTATTTCTTGGTTAACAATAATACCGGACAAGTCAAGGTAGTGTTACCTCGAAGTTATGTGTCACGATTATTCTTAACTTTCGAAATAGCGACAAATCTACTTCTTCGATGTTTAGTGCTAATTATACAAATAAATCGTTTCCATACAAGTGAATTGCTTTACGGAAATTAATTCATTTCCGTAAATAATTCAAACTTTTCTTTTAAAAACCTGAATTCGTGCTTGGGCTTCACATTACAAGTATTAACTTCAAAACACTTTGTTAAAAGAGTTTACTAACCTTAAAACATCATTATAAAAGGATTTAATAACTTTCAACATCCTTATTTAATTGGATACTTCGCTTTAACTATCATAAATGAGAATAATTTATTATCTTTAAACTTCGTTAATCAATTTAGATAATTGACTTCAAAATACCCTTTAATTAAAAAGCTTAATCACCTTTAAATTAACAGAATTAATTAAATTAATTTATTAAATTTAATCACATTAATTAATTAAATTTTAACATCATTAATTAAGTTAGTTAATAATAAATAAATATCATTAATTAAATAATTAATTAAAAACATAATTAAAGAAATAATTAATTGAATTTTAATTAGTTAATCAAATTTAAAAAAATCATTAATTGAAAGGAGTTAATTAATTTTAATCATCATTAATTAAAATGATTAATCAAACTTAATCCATCATTAGTTAAATAATTAATTAACCTTAATCATCATTAGATAAAATGTTTAATTAATTTTAAGTATCATTAACAAAGCTATTAATTAAATTTAAACAAATCATTAATAAGTTAATTAATAAATTTTAAACTCATCAGTAACAAGTTAATTAATTAACCTCAATCGTTATTAATTAATTAATTATATTTAAAAATGTTTATTAAAATAATTAATTAAATTTAAAATCATCCTTATTTAACAACTTTATTAACTTGTAAAACCAAACCCAAGCTCGAGAAATAAATCGAAAGATTTCGATAAGGGTATGTTTGTCGAAAGTGCCGATATAGCGATAATCGCTATATGAACACTTCGACAACTAATTCATGTCATTTTACTTTCATCCATACATCATATAACAAAAGCAAAACAATAATACAAAGTGCTAAACTATTCTACAGAATATAGAGAACAACCATTAACAATATAACTAACTTTTACTACTAACATTCAAAACTTACTTACTAACTTGGTTGCTAAACTAACAAGGTGACAACTTTTCAAGGTATAACCCAATCCAACATACATTACATGGTAATACAAACACAACAAGGCACTAACAACAAATATATGAATAATATTTAAGTTTAAAAGGTTAAGATGTTGAAAGATGAGATTTTTACTCACAATAGCTTACTAACTTCAACCGAACTTGTTCTAGAACTTCAAAAACCTTTAGATCTTTGCAAAAACTTTGGAAAAACGAAGTCTTTAAGCCAATAGCATCAAGATGTGCTCGGCTCTAACAAGTCTAGGCTCGGCCATAAAGAAATTTTGGTGATGGTGGGCTTGTTTTTGAGAATAAAGTGTGGAAAAGAAGTTGGAAGAGTTTAAACAAGTTTTATACAAGATTTAAAAGGAAAAGTTAACATTTTTGAACTTGAGAAAAGTTTTGGAAGCCATGAAAAGTTAAGGAAAACTTGCATGAAGGTTTGAAAGTGAAGATAGAAATGAGAAAAATGAGAAAAAGTATTAGGAATTCTGCTTATATACAAAGGGATAAATTAAATTACCAATTTACCCTTAAAGTACATAACCTCCTTTCATTTGCTGCCACCTCATCAAGCTTGTCTCCCTCTTACCAACATGCATTAAAATTCAAGTTGCCAAAATATCAAATCATGTCTAAACATGTTTCATTTGATGTGACATTTTCTTTTTGCTTTAATTTTAAACTTAGGAAATTGTCACATCACATTTTTTTAATATTCTTAAGTTGTAAATAAATATGTGTTATCATTTCTAAATCCTAATTTGTTTTATAAATGCTTGTTTTTATGTCTACTAAAATGTTCACAATATTTCAGACAGCTTTTAGAAGGTGTAGAGTCGAAAACTCAGTAAATGATTTTCGGTCATATTTTCTAATTTTCTTCGAACTAAATATTTTTGTAAACTATTTTGAAAAACTATTTCACCATCATTATTTATTATTTCAAAGAGTTTTATTTTAGTTATAAATCCATTGATTAATTATTTAAAAATATATTAAATATCCATATTTCAAAGAGGTTAATTACGGGTTGTTACACTCTCCCCCCATAAAAGAATTTCGTCCCCGAAACTAGTACAAAAAAAAACAATCCAAAAGGTATATATTACCAAGAAATTCATATAACAATGCAAAGCAACTATGCCATAGAAGAACATACATTCAAAAGATAAACAACTAACTTAACATTACATCAGGGTAAGTTTCTCTAATACGATCCTCAGTCTCCCAAGTACAATCGCGAGGGTCATCACTCCACTGAACTTTCACAAGCTTAACCACCTTGTTCCTTAATCTCCTTTCATCTCGATCTACAATATGAACTAGGTGTCGGACTACCGTCAAATTCGGTCCTATTTCAAAGTCTTCCTGAATGAACGTCTCAACAATTAATGATGGATCATGAACATGCTTTCTCAGATGAGATACATGAAAGACATTATGAATTTCTGACAATCTTTCAGGCAATTCCACTCTATAGGCCAATGATCTAATTCTCCCAAGGATTCTAAATGGTCCAATGAATTTGGGTGCTAGCTTTCCTACCCTTTTGAATCTTATAACTCCTTTCATCGGGGAAACTTTCACAAATACCAAATCCCTGACCGCAAACTCTAAGTCCCTTCTCCGTTGATCGACATAAATTTTCTATCGATCCTGGGCTTCTTTCATCCTTTCCTTGATCATAGCCACTTTCTCTGATGCTTCTTGAATCATCTCTGGCCAAGAACTAAACGGTCTCCAGTCTCAACCCAACATGAAGGTGATTTACATGGCCGCCCATACAAAGCTTCATAGGGTACCATTCCAATGCTAGCTTAGTAACTATTGTTGTAGGAGAACTCATCTAAGTGAAGGTGATCTTCCCATGATCCTCCAAAATCCAAAATACATGCTCTCAAAAGATCCTCCAAAATCCGGTTCACCCTTTTGGTTTGTCCGTCTATGTACGGGTGATAGGCGTTGCTCAAATTCAGCTCTGTCCCTAAAGTGGCTTGTAATGCTCACCAAAAATGACTAGTGAAGATGGGATCTTGATCACTGACTATACTTACTGGGATTCCAGGCAGTCGAACAACCTCCCTCAAATAAATTCCTGCCAAAGAAGCTGCAGTTCTAGTTAACTTCACCGGAATAAAGTGGGCGCTCTTTGTTAATCGATCTACAATTACCCATATGCTTTCATTACCTCTTCTTGTTCTGGGCAACCCATCGATAAAGTCCATGGATACTTGCTCCCACTTCCAATTCGGCATCTCCATTGGTTGGACCAACCCAGCAGTCTTCTGCTGGTCACTCTTGACCCGTTGACAATTTGCACACCTGCTTACGAAGATCGAAATGTCTCTCATCATCCCTTTCCACCAAAAGGTCTTCTTCATATTCTGAAACATTTTAGTTACTCCTGGGTGGATAGAAAACCTTGACCGATGGCACTCTCTCAACACATCCTGTCTAATTCCATTAACATTTGGTATGCAAATCCGTCCATTCATTCTCAAAATGCCTCGAGAGTCTATTTGAAAACTAGAGATAGTTCCATCTTTAACATCCTTCTTAAGTCGAGCTAGAATAGGGTCTTCTTCTTGGAAATATGCAATTCTCCCTACTAGCGCTGGCTTAACTTCCAAATTTGCAATCGTTGCCACATTCCTACTCAACGCATCTGCAACGACATTTGCTTTCCCTGGAGTGTAAAGTATCTCTAGGTCATAAGACGCGAGAAACTCCAGCCATCTTTGCTGCCTTAAGTTCAAATCCTTTTGGGTAAAGAGATACTTTAATGACTTGTGATCCATATATAACTCAAACTTTTCACCCAAAAGATAGTGCCTTCACACCTTCAATGCGAAGACTACTGCCAAAAGCTCCAAATCATGCGTAGCATAATTTTTCTCATGAGGTTTCAATTGTTGACTCGCATACGTTATTACTTTACCATCATGCATCAAAACTGCTCCCAATTCGGTCTTACAAGCATCCGTATAAACCGTTAATCCTTCATCCCATCTGGAATAGTCAAGATAGGAGCGCTTGTCAATTTCTCCTTTAACTCATTGAATGCTTGATCGCACTTTGGTGTCCAAATAAACTTAGCATCCTTCTTCATCAGCTTTGTTAGATGAGAAGAAATATTCGAGAAATCTTTAATGAATCTTCTATAGAAACCTGCCAATCCCAAGAAACTTCCGACCTCAGTCGCACTTTCGGGTTTCTTCCAATCTTGAACCACAACTACTTTAGCTGGGTCCATTGATATGCCTTCTCCTGAAACTACATGCCCTAGAAATCTAACTTCGGATTTCCAGAAATGGCACTTAGAAAACTTTGCTTTTAAAACATGACTTCTTAAAGTACTTAGAACCATTTGAAGATGGTACTTATGCTCTTCCTCCATTTTAAAATAAACAAGGATGTCATCAATGAAGACTAGAACAAACTTGTTAAGAAAATCTCGAAACACTATATTCATCAAGTCCATGAAATAAGTGGGTGCGTTAGTCAATCCGAATGGCATGACTAACCACTCGTAAAAACTATTAGGGGTACGAAAAGCTGTTAAGGGTACACTCTCTTCTGCTACCCTTAATTGGTGAAAACCAATGGCAAGATCCAACTGAGAAAATATCCGAGCTTCGTGGAACTGGTCAAACATGTCATTAATCCTAGGTAATGGGTACTTATTCTTGATAGTCCTCTTATTTAATTCTCGGTAATCCACACATAATCTAAGAGAACCATCAGCCTTGGTAACAAACACTACTGGCGATCCCCAACTTGATGTGTTACGTCTGATCAAACCTTTCTGTAATAAATCAAACGTCTGCTTCTCCAATTCTCTTCTTTCCTTTGGAGCCAACCTTCGAGGAGGTTGTATATTAGGTCTGGTTCCTAGAATCAAATCAATGCGGAACTCTACTTCCCGATAAGGAGGTAAACCTTGCACTTCTTCAAAAATAACGTTGAAGTCCCGAACAATTGGTATATTCCTTATCTCCTCTTTGGGTACTTCGAGGGAATACAAAAAACTTCTCATCAACCCCCTAGGCTCTTCGCAGCATATATCAATGCTTCTACCTATTACATCTTTTACTACAATCACCCTTCTACCACAGTCCAAGACAGCTTTAAACTTAGATAACAAGTACATTCCCAATAATACTCCAAAACCCATGAACCCGAGGACAAACAAATCAGAAAAGAAAGGCTGATCTTGATAAGAAATAGAGACATTCAAACATATGGTGTCAAGATTGGTCAGACCCCCAGTTGTGTTCGACACACAAAGAGAATTATGGAGGATAACATATTTAAGATTCAACTGGTTCATTAGGTCATATGAGATAAAACTATGGGATGCACCGGTATCAAATAACACTCTAACAGGAATATCAGAAATGGATAGCATACCTTGCAACACCTGCTTCCCTTTTGGGTCCGTAGAAGTAGATGGTATTTTATTAATAGAAAAAGCTTGACCCTGAGATCCCTTCTTTGGAAAAGGGCAATGGTTCTTCATATGTCCATGTTTGTTGCAATTGGAGCAGAGTGGTCCACTAGCCGGGTTCGGGCACTGATTTGTAAAGTGGCCCATTTGGTTGCACTTATAACAAAGGATCTTGGTTAAGTCTAACTGCTTTTTCTGAGCTAGAGCTCCACCTCCAGGCTTCTTTCCCGACCACTTCTTCTTCCCTTTACGCTTGAAAAATGGCTTATTAGCAATTGGTATCATCGATAAAGGTTGGGCATTAACTACTGGCACTACTCCTTTCTGAACTCCTCGCTTAATATCAAGAGCTTCAAATCTCAAAGCCATATTGATCAGAGTGGTAATGGTACCATTGAGATGATTGGTCATTTCTCGATGAAATTCTGGTCACATTCCTTTCACGAACATTTCATTCTTTTGAAGTGGCGTATCAATCAATCCTGGTCCAAAGCGGGACAATGCATTGAACCTATGCTCATACTGCGCCACTGTCATCTCACCCTCTTTCAAATCCATAAAACTTCGAAACAACTGAGTCCTTCCCGCCTCTGGGATAAACTGAGCATCAAAAACCTCTTTAAACTGCGCCCAAGAGAAATCATCTTTTGGTGTATTCATGGTGACTGAATCCCACCAATCCATTGCTGCTTTCTGAAGCTGACGCGATGCCAACAATATCTTTCTAGCATCTCCCAACTGAAGATCCCCGAATAACCTCTCACAAGAGCGGAGCCATGTCTGAACTCCAAAAATATCTTTAGTTCCATAGAAAGGCTTACCACCTAAAGCAGTGTAATTCTTGCACAAGGTCGTAAAGTTCTGAGGCGGCTGAACTTGCATCACTACTTTTACTACCTGCTCTACAACTGGCTCATTTCAAGGAGCTCTGCCATTTGTAGCTATGCTGGTTCCAAATCCCCTCCCTCTCCTTCCTATTGTACTCATTTTCAATAACCTGGATAAGTGACATGAATCATTAGAATACAAAGATAGGGTCAATGATGGAAAAAAGGAAACTGCAATAAAGGATCCAAAACTAGACTTTTAGGGAAGAAAAGGAAATGGTTTCTCAAGATTAACTCATTCTAGGGATCTACTCACACTATCTCTAATGAGTTGTACCCCAATCAGGCTAAGGTGTTCGCTCAACCGAAGCTCTGATACCAACTGTAACGACCCACCTTTCTGACCCCTAGGAACGACACTTAACACATCCTCGGTGTTCATGTGCCGTTTCCCAAGCATCAGAAAGATGAATAGTCATGGGGTAAAAAAAAGAACAGAATAGAAAACCACACAATGAAATTGTAAAATTAACCATAACAGTCAATAGTACATCAGGTTACTCCTTAACAGGGAGTTATCAGAGTTACTCAAAGCACTACAAATCAGCTTAGGTAGTTATAACAACCTGCATTTACATATGCTGAAACAAAATACACTTACACAAACAAGATAATACAGCGGAGTAGATAACTAAGAAGATGAAAGCCTCCTGCTCGGACGCCGTCTTCAAAAAGCCCACATAGACATGTTACTCTCGAACTACTCAAATAAAATTGAGTACCCAAGAGTTTAGGAAAAACAAACGGTTCGGGTCAGACGATATGTCTGGTATGAGTAAAAAATAATTTTAAATCAATACGTGTGTGATTAAACACAAAAATGTGAGACCACGCCGCTGAACATGGAACGAGTTTACTCTCACATTAATCAACATCCAAACATGAAGAATGGATAAATAATTAAACATCGCGAAGTTGACTCTTCCCGATTAAATTAAGGAAACAAATTTGAAGGTTAGAATCAATTAAGGAAAGGAAAATCTCCAACAAATGACTAGGAAGGTGCACCACCCTTGAAGTATACCTCTAGTAATATACTTCTGAGAAGCTCATATACTCCGTGACACTTCTCGGACAATACCAAGTCAGACCCCACCAAACCTTATCGAGTATCCGAATATTTCACATCTAATAGCGCTACCGAATCCAATCTAGATGAGATGTGAAAGTACCCTAATGGGAGCAACCCCACATAACTTGGCTTCCTCTCGCACTTTGGATTTAGTCATTTCCGACAAAGGATATCAATGCTTGATGGAGCAACACATCGTCTTAGAATGACGATAATAAAGAAGCTGAACTAACCGATAGTTGAGAAACCAACTATCAAGGATATAAAACGATCGTATATGGAAAATAAGTCTTGTATTCTTGTCACCACTCATCAAATTCAAACTTGTAATATTTCTTGGTTAACAATAATACCAGACAAGTCAAGGTAGTGTTACCTTGAAGTCATGTCTCATGATTATTCTTAACTTTCGAAATAGCGACAAATCTACTTCTTCGATGTTTAGTGCTAATTATACAAATAAATCGTTTCCATACAAGTGAATCGCTTTACGGAAATTAATTCATTTCCATAAATAATTCAAACTTTTCTTTTAAAAACCCGAATTCGTGCTTGGGCTTCACATTACAAGTATTAGATTCAAAACACATTGTTAAAAAAGTTTACTAGCTTTAAAACATCATTATAAATGGATTTAATAACTTTTAACATCCTTATTTAATTGGATACTTCGCTTTAACTATCATAAATGAGAATAATTTATTATCTTTAAACTTCGTTAATCAATTTAGATAATTGACTTCAAAATACCCTTTAATTAAAAAGGTTAATCACCTTTAAATTAACAGAATTAATTAAATTAATTTATTAAATTTAATCTCATTAATTACATTAATTAATTAAATTTTGACATCATTAATTAAGTTAGCTAATAATAAATAAATATCATTAATTAGACTAATTAATTTAAAACATAATTAAGAAATAATTAATTGAATTTAAATTAATTAATCAAAATTAAAAAAATCATTAATTGAAAGGAGTTAATTTATTTTAATCATCATTAATTAAAATGATTAATCAAATTTAATCCATCGTTATTAAATAATTAAGTAACCTTAATCATCATTAGACAAAATGTTTAATTACTTTTAAGTATCATTAACAAAGCAATTAATTAAATTTAAACACATCATTAATAAGTAATTAATTAATTTTAAACTCATCATTAACAAGTTAATTAATTAACTTTAATCCTTAATAATTAATTAATTAATTAAATTTAAAAATATTTATTAAAATAATTAATTAAATTTAAAATCTTCCTTATTTAACAACTTTATTAACTTGTAAAACCAAATCCAATCTCGAGAAATAAATCGAAACATTTCGATAAGGGTATGTTTATAGAAAGTGCCGATATAGCGATAGTCGCTATACGGACACTTCGACAACTAATTCATGTCATTTTACTTTCATCCATACATCATATAACAAAACTAAAACAATAATACAAAGTGCTAAACTATTCTACATCATATAGAGAACAACCATTAACAATATAACTAACTTTTACTACTAACATTCAAAACTTACTTACTAACTTGGTTGCTAAACTAACAAGGTGACAACTTTTCAAGGTATAACCCAATCCAACATACAGTACATAGTAATACAAACACAACAAGCCACTAACAACAAATATATGAATAATATTTAAGTTTAAAAAGTTAAGATGTTAAAAGATGAGATTTTTACTCACAATATCTTACTAACTTCAACCGAACTTGTTCTAGAACTTCAAAAACCTTTAGATCTTTGGAAAAACTTTGGAAAAACGAAGTCTTTAAGCCAATAGCATCAAGATGGGCTCGGCCCTAACAAGTCTAGGCTCGGCCATAAAGAAATTTTGCTGTTGGTGGGCTTTTTTTTGAGAATAAAGTGTGGAAAAGAAGATGGAAGAGTTTAAACAAGTTTTATACAAGATTTAAAAGGAAAAGTTAACATTTTTGAACTTGAGAAAAGTTTTGGAAGCCATGAAAACTTAAGGAAAACTTGCATGAAGGTTTGAAAGTGAAGATAGAAATGAGAAAAATGAGAAAAAGTATTAGGAATTTTGCTTATATACAAAGGGATAAATTAAGTGAATATTAGGCTCAGGTCCCTAATAAGTTTCAAAATACACAAAAACCCCAGTAAAAAAAAGTATGTAAATTAGGTCCCTAGATTTAAGTTACTAAGTAATTGCATATAGTTATGCAATTATTCACTGAATAATTGCAGACATTTATGCAATTATATCCAAAAGTTGCATAAATTTATGCAATTTTTTCAGTGAATAATTGTGGAAATTTCCGTAATTTTTTTGATGAATAATTGCGGAATTTTCTGCAAATTTTGAAAAAATTGCGGAAATTTCTGCATTTTTTTGGTGAATAATTACGGAATTTTCCGCAATTTTTCAGTTTATAATTGTGGAAATGTCTTCAATTTTTTGATATAATTGCTTAAATGTGTGCAATTATTCACTGAATAATTCCATAAGTGTATGCCATTATTCGGTAACTTAATTCTAGGGACCTAATTTACAAACTTTTTTTTACTGGGGATTTTGTGTATTTTGAAACTTATTAGGGACATGTGCCAAACTGTCCCATAAATTAAATTACCAATTACCCTTAAAGTACATAACCTCTTTTCATTTGTTGCCACCTCATCAAGCTTGTCTCCCTCTTACCAACATGCATTAAAATTAAAGTTGCCAAAATATCAAATCATGCCTAAACATGTTTCATTTGATGTGACATTTGCTTTTTGTTTTAATTTTAAACTTAGGAAATTGTCACATCACATTTTTTTTATATTCTTAAGTTGTAAATAAATATGTGTTATCATTTCTAAATCCTAATTTGTTTTATAAATGCTTGTTTTTATGTCTACTAAAATGTTCACAATATTTCAGACAGCTTTTAGAAGGTGTAGAGTCGAAACTCGGTAAATGATTTTCGGTCACATTTTCTATTTTTCTTCGAACTAAATATTTTTGGAAACTATTTTGAAAAACTATTTCACCATCATTATTTATTATTTCAAAGAGTTTTATTTTAGTTATAAATCCATTGATTAATTATTTAAAAATATATTAAATATCCATATTTTAAAGAGGTTAATTACAGGTTGTTACAAAAAGTTATAAAGTGGATGTAGACTTCGTTAACAGCCGAACCACTATAAAAATCTCTTGTCTCTTTACTACTTCTGCTCTTTTTACATTTATTCTCTATATTATTGCTCTGTAAGAACAAGGATGGTGCTTTCACACTCAATCCAGGGTGTTGATCCATTTTCTTGGTTAACATTTTGGTGCTTTCACTGAGAAACCAACTCAGGCTTAGATCTAGTCTACTTTGGACCAGATATGTTCGGAAGTTAGATCCTCAATCTCTTCTTAGAAGATTTGCTGTTGAGAATCAATGGCACCAGGAAGAAAGAGAACTACCTCTGGAAGATTCATAGGAGCTACCATTGCTGGAGAAGAAACAAACCCTTAGCAAATTGAAGTCAACAACCTGCTGTTAGGAGCTAACTCTGGAGATCGGGTTCCAGGATCCTCCACATAGTATGAAGTTGTGACTAAGGGAGAATTGAACAAGATGGTTGATGAAATTAACCATAAAATGACAAACAGTCAAAAGGCTCTTATGAAAAAGATAAATGCTCTCTTATTGGTCCAATCACTAAATACTCCCAAAACGGTGCCTAAAGCCGTGGCTGCTATGGAGCAAGAGCATTCTTCTGTTTCTGGCTTGAACAGAAGAAACATAAGGCAAAACCCAAAGGAAGCAACAAGCGGAGATCCAAGAATCATGACGGAAGAAAATGTTAACACTCCACCTACTGCAAAAGCACCTGCTACAAACCCGAACTTCGGGGTGAAAACCCCATAGGAGGATATAACTATGGCTCTCTCCGACTCTGAAGTTGACAAACAATTTGAGGAAGACAAATTGGATGAAATTTCCAATGTGGAAAACACTACAAGAAGCTCTAAAACCCATGCTGCAGCATAGTGCCAAGCAATGGACAAAGAACTGCTACTCAAATGGTACTCCTGGAGGTAGGAGAACCAAGAAGATATGATAAAAACCGAGATCGATTACAAGGCCAAGCTCCCATGGTATATTATGACCACACCCAACTGACCAGCTTCCAATCCCAACATGGAGCTTCCATCGTCGAATCACGAATGGTGATCGTCGAAAATCGTCAAAAATCATCAAAATAGTTGTTGAAAAACTCGCTTCGACTCAAAGTCGAACTCGGGTATTCTATTTGACTCGAAGCAGATTCTGGAATTCCTAACTCGAAGTTGAACTCGGGTAATCACTTACTTGACTCGAATTAAACCTTGGAAATTCTGCTCGAAATCAGACTCAGGTAAAACTAAGATTTTCTCCAAGCAAATATGCAAATGACTTCAAGCAACTTTTGTCACGAACCCACCACTTCAAAGTCTGTGACTCCAAGCGAACCATGTGCTGACTCCAAGAAAATGGAAAATTTTCTCGGGTCGGACTCCAAGTAAAATACCACCTATCCATCAATGCCATTCCATCTTCTTTTGCTCATAACTCGAACATGCGAACTCTAAATACCTTGAAATTTGGAATGCAACCTTATGGGGCCTTCATTGTCACCCTAGACCGATCTCACCTAGTTTGAAATTTTTTGGGGATCGTCACTGATCCATGAACCGATCATAAGTGACTTGTCATTCAATCGGCACTTCCAATCATTCAAGCATAGACAATCATGCATATATCATTCTCAAGAATTATAAACAGCCGTAACTTGAAAACGGACCGGTTTGACAATGATTAGAACATCTTCCCCAATCGAAGCCCATTCGCCGAAGCTGTTCAACATGTAGAATATCCAAAGAAGTTTATCATGCCAAGTATACCTTTTGTACAACTGTACAACCGATTAGAAATTGCTTTTTTACAAATATGATTTTCATATGAACGAAGCGAGAGCGATGGATGCAGTCTACCACAAGGCCCTCGGGAATCATTAAAGGATGAAACAACCTACTACCCTAGAAGAATTCTATGGGAAGGAAAACCGGTTCTAAAGACTAGAAGTAGTGCAATTGGAAGAAGGCAGACCCGACAATTTGCCAAAGAACATACCAAGTGATGAAGGAGCTACAGGACCTTAGGGACCTTCTACCCAAGCAAGGCTACTAAGACTCGGTAGAAAAGCGCCCCAGCGAACTGATGAAATCAGGAGAAAGGATGATTATAAAATAACACTATAGCTAGCTAGCAACTAAGGAATGGGTCAGCAACCTAAAGCGATACCTTCTCATCCATCCTTGCCTACTTTCCTTTTCCAAATGAGCGGTACTGGGACATTGGGGGCATTGCAGACATCATGACAAAAGAAATGCTTCTATGCCCTCGACGAGTCATGTCGATCCCCCTTCTGAGAACCGACGTTGCTCTGGTAGCGTAGAGAAGTCTTGTACAAAGGATCATCGAACAAACAGATCCAACCCCTTAGTCTCTAGGAACCGATAAAACTGTTTTCCCACAAGCTGAATCCCAAAAATTCCTCTTGAAGTCATTGAATCATCGCTTTAATACTATTGGGCCGTCGGACACACGATCTAGAACTCTTCTTGGAGTTGATGAATTATCATTCCAAGGCCATCTGGTCGTCGGACATCCGACCAAAATTTCTCCTGAAGTCGATGAATCATTGCTTTAAGACCGTCAGGCTATTAGACACACAACCCAAAAATTTTCTTGGAGTCGATGAATTATTGCTCCAAGGCCGTCTGGTCATCGGACATCCGACTTAAATTCCTCTCGGAATCGATAAATTATAATTCCAAGGCCTGGTCGCCGAACATCCGACCACAAAAACTCATTCACGATCTAAAGCGTTGTGTAGGTCTTCCACAAACTAAAGTATTGCGAAGGAGAACCGGTAGGTCAGCGGTCATCTGACCCAAAAAGCCCTTCGCGAACATGAAAGTCTTTCACGAACTAAAGCATCGTGAAGGCGAACCGGTAGGTCAGCGGTATTCTGATCCAAAAACCCTTCGCGAACATGAAGGTCTTTCACGAACTAAAGCATCGTGAAGGTAAATCGGTAGATCAACATCCATCTGATCTAAAAAACCCTTTACGAACATGAAGATCTTTCACGAACTAAAGCATCATGAAGGTAAACCGGTAGATCAGCGGTCATCTGATCTAAAAATCCCTTCACGAACAATGAGGTCTTTCACAAACTAAAGCATCGTAAAGGTAAACCGGTAGATTAGTGGTCGTATGATCCAAAAAAATCTTCGCGAATGAGAAGGTCTTTCACGAACTAAAGCATCATGAAGGCGAACTGGTAGATCAGTGAAATTTATGTACGATTGATATCCACGAAAGTGAACTGGAAGATCAGTAGTCATCTGATCCAGAGCCCCCTGAAGTCAACGAAGTCATGCTCCGGGGCCACAAATCGACAATCATATCAGTCACTCCGCATAATTAGCGGAATCATTTTCGATGACCGATGCAACAAACAGTACTGAACTCCAGAGCTTCAAAGTCGCTCAAAGGAACTAAGCCAAAATTGAACCGACCTTGTGGTTAATCAGAGGCTGACTCAAATCGAGCCAAGACTTAGAACTCGAGAGAATTGCACCCACTGGACTGGGGGCAACCAGACAAGTTATGGAGAGACCTTGGGTACAGTTCAAGTGCGCAACAGCCCTGTAGCATAGGGTGCACCGCACACACTTGAATAGCCATAAAGATGGACGAGACTAGTTATACCACAGTTCTGTTATGCCCGATCAAAAATTCTAGTATTCTGACAACTACAAACTTAACGACCTAGCTAGAGCAACAAACGAAATAGAAGCATAATACTTGCTTACTTCTTCCCAACTCCTCCTTTACCACCCGTGGTGACCAGTTCCTTTCCCTCTTAGACTGTATGCCAGTTGAAGACCAATTCTCTAAATGAAGTTTGGACAAAAACTGAGAGTCTTGCCCCGAACTCCCATAAGCTCTTTCTTCATAACCATCTCAATGCGGTCGGCTGTAGATCTCTCCACCATGGCGACCTTATCTATTTCGTCGTGCACATCTTCCCGAAATACGGGAGGATCGTCCAAGCCACGGTTATCCGATCCAAAAACCAATTATCTCTTAGAATTGATGAAATTGTGTTCCAGCAAAGTAAAATCGCCGGATTGATGGGAAAACTCAATCCTTACCTTCTAAAAACTGGTTTCGCTCCTCCAGCATCGGGAAGGCCCAAACCATTGTGTGCATCCCGTAAGCCACACACTCCGCCACGCATCACTTATTGTGTCATGGAACCACACTCTCGAAGCATGAACTCCTCACGTTGCCCAAAGATTGGCAACGTTGAGAAGTTCCGGAACCGTTCTGGATCGACTGGTCAAATCGGTCCCAAAGCCGCGCATACTTCTAAAAAAGCCATGCACTTAATAAGCCGCGCACACTTTTAAGTACCGGAATTGCCCCGGGGATACCGGGAAACTCGTCCATTGCAGGAATAACAAGGATCGACCCGCTCCCATTATCAAGAGTAATGGGCATGAATCCAACAAAATCAAAGTGCTACAAATTGGCAGGAAATTCCAATTGTTGACCAACAATAAATCTATAATTAAGCCATTCAAATCATAAGTTCCCAAAGATAGGAATCATAAAGCAAGTTTGGTGATAAAGAAGACAATAATAAAAAAACACTCGGATAAACTGGTCGTTTGTCAAGTGTTCGAAGTATCCAGCCTTGTGAACTGGGGGGCATACACAGGTACTTAAATAGAAATGCTCAAGAACAAAAAAACTTCACCTATTCTGTTACAACAAACAAAGAATTTTTGCGGTAATCACATGAATAGATAAAATAAAAAAGCAGTAAATGAAATAGACATAAGTACATAAAAAACAGATAAGCAAACATGTAAAGGTACAATCAAAATGCCAGCATTGTATTACTTATAACTTTTTTTTGTACAATGTCAAAATGTAGGCGCTGTACCCACACAATACCAGCCAACAAAAAGAAAAAGTATAGACGATGCAACAAAAGCAGTAAGTGCAGACTCTGCACTTGAACAAAACAAAATGCCTCAAAAATCAGCTCCACTGCCATCCTGGCTTCTCAACGCCTCTTTCCGCCGCTCCCCTTCCCGCCTTTGGTTGGAAGTTTTTGCTTCCCCTCAGAATCCCGGCAAGAGGTAGTGTCGCTGCCGGTGATATCGCTATCTCCTTGGTACTGACATCTCCTCTCTGCTCTTTAACTTTCTCGGAAGTCTCCCCTTTCGCCTTGGGCTTTCGCGATTTGCGAGGGCTCTTCGAGGATTTTATCGCTTCAACCTTTTCTTTCTTGATGGCAACTAGTTGCTGTTTGGATTTACGCAGCTGCTCAATCTGAACCTCCTACTCTCAAGCTTCGGCTGCCATAAAGTCGCCTCCAAAAATACGGAAGGGTCATCTAAGCCATGCAATGCAGTGATCTTCTCAGACTTCGACTCTGGCTGTGAACTGGACACAGACACAGCAACCGAAGCAGCTACAGAGACAAGTACGGAAGCGGTTGAAATAGCAACGGGTCCGGGTATCAAGTAAACCGGCGGATCAGCGAGTAAGGAAGACGGACCTATAAGATCAAAAATGAAAGCATTACGTTCGTCTTGCTCCTGCGACGTGAGTTAAAAATTCTCGAACTCGGGAGAAACAAGAAGGTTACCTGCATCAAAGGAGTGGCCGAGAATGTCGATCTCATATTCACCGCCTTCTCCTTCTTTGGATGGTTGCATAATCTGTGGAGAAGCTTCAGGCCTAGAACTTTCCAATTGATCGCGAGGCTGTCTCGATGATTCGTTAGGTCCGAAAACAAAGGGCTCTGACATCGTTTTGGCAGTTGCTGCCATAGCAACATCGGTAGCTTCCCGTTCCTTTTCAATTCGTAGAATTTCCTGGTCTTCTATCAGTGCTTTCTTTGACTCCTCGTTAAGGTAGGCATCCTCTAGCTCCTGTTCAGTGTAGACATCCCTGCTATCTCGGAAGTGGGTCAGAATTTCCTCCCAAACCACGACGAGAGTGCATAGGAACTTGGGCCTCAAATAACTGAGACTCCCCTGATGCAACAGGGAGTTAACAAAGAAGTTTAAGATGGTATCATCCATCTTCTCCATCTTGCTCTCAAAAGTGTCCTATAGATCCAAATAATCTGCCGTAATGGCGGCCTTTTCAACTTCAATGCGAGTTTTGTCGGCACTAAGCTATGCAACTCATTCTTGGAGCAGGGAAATCATCTGGGCCTGATCGGAAATGGTCTTATCACGCAACTTCACGACCTCCTCATATTCCACGATTTTTTTATTATGCCCTTCAACAATCTTGTCGTGATCAGCGATGGTCTTCTTCTGGGCTTCGATAATCATGTTGCGAGCTTCGAGCTCCTCTTGCAACTTAACTTTTTCCGCATGAGCCTTCTTAATTTCATCTCAAAGGACAATCTCTATCTTCGCATGGGCCTCTTTCAACTCTTTTAGCAAACCGACGTTATTTTTACTCTCCCGAAGCAGCGCGTCCCTTTCTTGTACCAGTTGTTCAATTTTGGCATCGCGTTCCCCCAACATCTTCTCGAAGTCATCCTTCTCTGATTCAAAGGAGAGGATCTCTTGGTAATTGTTGTGGTTCGTATCAGCCAGTTGCTTGCATAGTTTTTCCCATCCCTCGCCTTGCTCCAAATCACTTTGGATCGCTTGAAGGTGAGGCATATATGAATCTTTGCGGACTGGGTGAAGGTTGCAGTCAAACTTATCCCCTTTTAAAAACCACCCGGGGAGCGCTACTTCAAGTCTAGAAGGACCAGATGGAAGAACATAAGCCGTTCTTCGATGAGGGCGCGAAGAACCAGGGGCAAGCACTACGTGGGACGATGGAACTTGGGATGAAGATGGAGCTTGAACTGAAGAAACTGGAACTTCGAGACCGAATGAAGCTGGGGCCGGGGTGAAGGCCTGTTGCTCTGAAGGATGAGAATTGCGATCGACCTTTGACTTTTTAGACGGTTCCTCTCATTCATCAAAGGTATTTCTCTTCTCGTAACTGCTTTTGTATGTACGACTTCATTCCCTCTCGTCTCGACGATAAGCCTCAGCCTCCAAGTCCTTACGTCTTCTCCATTCCTCCTCAGTCTCACGAGGCTGATGACGGCTGGTGGATTGTTTCGACCAACGTTGCGAATTGGTGAACTCCCCAAGATCGTCATAAAGACCACATCCTCTCATGGTACCTGACATGAAAAATAGATAAAGAGCTTTATTAAAGGAAAATAAGCTTGAATAATGTGTGTGTAAGTGAATGTGACCCTAGTGAAACGTGTAATGTGTCTGGGGGCCTAAAATGACGTCACAAATCAGATCGGGCTGCCATTATGGTAGAAATCAGACTGATTTCGGGCACAACATGGCTCGGACGAGGAGTCGTCTCTTCAAATATGAAATCTTCCCCTATAAGTTCGTCAAAATCGACGTAGACGTTGCTCAGATCCTCAAAGTCTACGCCAACATCTTTGATCAGGGAATCCTGACGTCGCTTGGCTATTGGCAGAGCATCTTTATTATAGATTTCTCAGTGAGGCGAATCTGGAAGAAAGGGACTCATCCTCGATGTTTCGTCACACGATTCAGAGTCTTCGTCGCCAGAATTTGCGTCAAAATCATCATCAATAGAGGAGGAATCATAGCTACTTTTACTCTCTACTTCACCCTCCTCGTTTTTTGTTGTCGCTGCGGCCTTGCCTTCTCATTGCTTGAACTCTTCTTCCCCTTCCTATGGAATCAAGGACATTCTGGCCGGACAGTTGGCTTCAGTCGCAACACCCTTCCTTCACGAGTCTTTTCAGCTAACTCGCCAGATAAGCCCTCCTTTCCTTTCCATGCACTATGGATCGCTAGCGATCCATATCATTTTGCTAGGTCACCATGGACTTCAAAGCAGAGGTATGGGAAGCACCTCAAGCTACTTGATCATTATCGAGCCAGAAGCCATGGATCGCCAGCGATCCATAGCCTATGGATCGCCAGCGATCCATCAAGTAAGCTCGGTTCATGATGCTTTTTGCAGTGCGTCTTCCTATAGTGATTTGCAAGCATCTGGCAAGAAGGCCTAGCCCAATACCTCTCCAACCTCTATAAATGCTCACCTAACTACAACATAAAGGGGATCTTCTGGACTGGCTGCTGAAAATATGCATAAACTATTCTTCATTCTTCTCCTCCCATATAACAGTCATTTAAAGGTTTCACTATGATTCTCCAGTGAACTCTAACACTAGTGACTTGATCTAACCTATAAGATCCAATCAAATTGTAATCAGATTCAACCTGTAATTGCAGTCAGTCAATAACAAAAGTTATAAAGTGGAAGTAGGCTTCGTTAAAAGCCAAACCACTATAAAAATCTCTTATCTCTTTACTATTTCTGCTCTTTTTACATTTATTCTCTATATTATTGTTCTATAAGAACAGGGCTAGTGCTTTCACACTTAATCCAGGGTGTTGATCCATTTTTTGGGTTAACATATATTATGTATGTACTATTCATTGAGATATTATTTATACTCTTACCATTGAATCTAGACATAGTTTGACCAGTTTATTATTTATATAATACTCCGGTCAGTCCGAGACATTTCAGGTTTATGGACAATGTGACCAGACTTGCTTATTGGACTTAGTTGGAGGATAGAATATTAGTGGTATTGTATATTATAACATGGACTCATGTATGTAAACGTAGTTGGATCTATCATATATATATATATATATATTGAGATTCAATGAGAATTTGACTTTTTGTATCCCACTTAGACTTATGTGACGTATTATATTTTCATTGCTACGTTGACGACTCTGTGTTCTCTGTGATTTATTTTATATTATGTATTTTCTATCCTCAGGCACCGCACGTGTGTATTGCCTTGTACTGAGACTGTTTACATTGAGGTGAGAAATTTTTATATTATGAAACGTATTCAGTGTTAGTTCAAGGAAATCTACGTGTGCTTCACCCATATCGCCTCATTCTCTATGTTACTCGATAGTATTATTCAGGAATACTCACAAGTAATATTAATATAGAGGTGGGTTGTTACAGTTTTGGTATCAGTGCAGGATTAGAACAACACAGAGTATAAGAGACACGAACCATGGCCTTAGATGAGACTTAGAGTCCATATCCCCGTGGGCGTGTGATAGATTATTGTTTATATTTAAGCAATAATAGAAGTATATGATTATTACGGAGGGTAATCATATGGGGACGTATTTGTACTTTTCTTATTATATATATAGTATATTTTTCCATCTTTTTCGAGTGTAAATCTCTAAATGGGATATAGAGGAATAAATGGAGGTTGAAGAGGTAGAAGTTATTGGTTCGACTAGTTGTGTCGGTATGGATGAAGATTGTTAAACCTCTATGTGGCTCTAAAGTAAGAATGGAGTTGTCCAGTTAAAGAAGCTGTAAAAAACTCTAATTCGATTATAGTATCAAATATTTCATGATTTTTGATTATAACAAGGTAAGATGAGTGAGAAGATCTAGTAGAGATCAGAGTCACCCAACGGAAGTGTAGAGAGTGCTTTCCACTGAGTATTTTGATTGTTTGACTATTTTGATTGGATGATGATGTTTTGATTTATTTGCATTGCTGTATTGATTGATGATGTTTAGTTTGAAGGATTTGTCTTGAGTGTATTATTCGGAAGAACTATCACTCATGCTAGAATTCCATACGAGTTTTGAAGATTTGGAACCAACGGTGTCTTCGGTTGCGAAGTTACTGCAAGAGATAATGATAATTATTTTCATATAAAATAAAACAGCATCTATATTTGTACAAATTTAAAATGATTGAAATAGCAAGGTAAATTGCTTAAAAATGTTAAATAAAGGTACATTTTAATGGTATATTAATATATGATGTGATATTATATTGTTTCCCTGTATTTCGGGATGCCTCGTGTTGCGATGCCTCTTCGGAGATGTATATTATATATGTAGATTATGTTTTGATTTTTTGGAATGCTCTCCGTACAAAAGAGACTCTGCTGAATTTTCTCGAAAAATCCAAAACTTAGGAAATTTTTGCAAAAACTTATCCAATGCAGAGAATAGAGAGTCGATATATTCGAATCTATTTAAATCATAGCATACGATAGAATGTGTTGAAGTGTAAGAGCCACGTAAAGGATCGAGTAGTTGAGTTTGATAGATGAGTGTTGTTTACGATGAAAGTTAGGGTACGAGTTGTTTATATCGACTTCCCTATAAGAAATTGCAAGGACCCAATTTTCTTAAGGGGAGAAGTCTGTAACAATCCAGGTTTCTACACCGTATAAATTAATAAATGTTATTAAAATAAAAGGTGTTTGATTTTGAATTGCGATGATTATATTTTAAAAATTAATTTTAGTGAATAAATTCCATTTAGTACCGAGTTGGCTACTATTGCAGAATACTTTGACCTATTTAACGAGTTAGCTAAATTTTGATTTGACCTAATCAATGCACTAGAGAAGAAGGCCCTGATATTTGCTAAGGGTTTTAACTTGATGTGGAAGGTGTTAGCATTGAATAAGATACCATTTGGATCAACGTTTGAGGGATTAGTTGAAGCTTCATTGTTGAACTCGCTTAATGGAAGGTTAGCTATAGTGGCTAAGGATGATGAGTCTAAGAAGGGGGCGAACTAGCAATAGAATAAGAATAAGGGTAGTGGACCCCATGGAGAATAGGGGAAGAAGCAAGCTATTATTTGCAGGAGGTGTCGTAGGAAGGGACATACAGTGAAGCCATTTCAAGGACTAAGTGCTTCAATTGTCAACAGTTCTCAAAATGTCACTTTTGGAATAAGGAGGTCCTTTTTCTCAGGTTGATTATTTCCAGTGAAGGTTGGTTGTGGCCCTAAGAGAATTTGAAGTACTGAAGAATTGGATGACATCGAAGAATTCTTGAGAGGTTCATAACATTATAGAATTGGTTATACTCTACCGGAAGTTCTTCAAGGACTTCGCTAAGATTTTAACGTCCCTGACTCGTCTTACTAAGAAGAATCTTGTCTTTGTTTAGAGACAAGATTATGAAGAGCATTTATCAAGTTAAAGGAGTTATTGATGAGCACACTGGTCTTTACTATTCCTGATGTAACCAAACTGTTTACCATTTATACTGATGCTTTCAATACCAATCTTGGTGCTTAAGGGAGGTGGTAGCATACACTAGCCGACATCTTAAGATTCATGAGAAGACTTACTCGACACACGATTTTAAGCAAGCTGCCTTATATTTTTATTAAAATCCTAAAGTAACTATTTATTGGGAGAGATGTTTGAGTTTTTTACAGATCACAAGTTCCTCAAATATCTGTTTTCCCAGAAGGACTTGAATCTTAGGCAGTAATGATTGATGGACTTTCTTTCATCATATGATTTCGAGATTACCTATACTCTAGGAAAAGGGAATATGGTTGCTGATGCTTTAAGTAGGAAGCACACCACATTGAATTGCACATTGTTGGAGTGGAAGAATTTGGAGTTCATTGCTAGATTTGATTTCCAAATCTCATCAAACTATACACCTAGTTTGTTAGCTGCAATGGAGGTAAGGCCTACGTTGATGGATCAAACTAGACTAAGTCAAAGGCAGGATGCAACTTTGGTCGAATTTTAGAGCAGTTAAAATGAGGTGCACAATCGAGTCATTTGGATCGTTAATCCAAATGGACTTTGCTACAGGGCCATAAATTTTGATTGCGGAATTTTGCAAAATTTAATCCCACGGCTGAAATTCAGGGGGAAAATTATTACTGCAACCCAAATCATTCCTGCAACCATTCGAGCCCTTTTACTTTCGTGCTTATAGAAAATTTGAATCCAAATATTAAAAGGGATATATGAGGCAAGATGATAGTTTGTGTGTACTAGACTAAAGAGTTGATTGATGAAGTTTTGGGTGAGTGCCACCATTTTAGAATAACCATTCGTCCGGGTGGAGATAAGATGTATTGAGATATGAAGTAGACATTCTATTATTCAGGGATTAAGAGGCATATCATAGAGTTTATAGTTAAGTGGTAGACATGCTAGAGAGTTAATATTGAATAGCATAAACTGACCGGATTGTTACCCCATCAGAGATTCCATAATGAAAATGGGAGAATATATCTAAGGACTTTATTGATGGTGTGCTGTAAAACGGGATGGGTATTGAGAGTATTTGGGTAGCAGTAGATTGACTTATCAAATTTGCACATTTCATCCTCTAGAAGAGCATAAGGACAACGATGACTTGGCTATGTTGTATATCAAGGAAGTAATATGATTACATGGAGTTCTGGTAAGTATAGTAGTGATTATGCCCACTTTCCACCAGCAAGTTCTAGAGGAGTCTACCGGATGCATTGGGAATAGAACTGATTATAAGTACAATGTATCACCCTCAAACTGATTGAATGACCAAAAGCATGAATAGAGAGTTAGAGGATCTACTGAGTGCGTGCACACTCAATTTTAAGGGAGCTTGGAAGGACCATCTACCTTTGGTGAAGTTTGCATATGATAACAGCTACCAGACCAATATAGGATTGGCACCATATGAAGCATTGTATGGGAGACCATATAAGTCACCCTTATGTTAGTGGGAGTCGATGGATAAGATAATTCTTGGACCAAAGATGATAAGTGATACTTCAAAGAAGGTGGAAAAGGAGAAGGTTAAAATCCACGTACGATCGACAAAAGTTATATGCCAATAAGTGAAGGACTAAGTTGGAGTTTGCTATTAGAGTTCTAGTATTTGTGAAGGTTTTAATTTTAAAGAGGTTGATGATGGGAAGTTAGCACGATGATTAGTTGGTCCTTTTCCAATAGTGGAGCGGATTAGAAGTCTGGCATATAGAGTGGAGCTTCGAGAGAAAACGACAAGTGTCTATAATGCGTTTCATGTATCACATTTGCAAAAATGTGTGCATGATTCAGTCATTGTAATCGAGCCAAGTTTGTTAGAGAATGAGGAGTTGGAGCATGAGCCATGTTCATCTCGTGGTCCAACAAGCATTGTCGAACATGGTGTGAAGTGACTTAGGAATGAGGTGGTAAAGATCATGAGAGTACAATGAGGGAACATGTAACACCCCACCTCTATACCATTCTACCTAAGAGTATTACTAGGTAATACTATGTGATAATATAGAGAATGAAGCAATATTAGGTTATCACATGTGAATATTCCCTTGGGCTAACACCGGTACGTATTCCAATTTCTTATACTACTTACTTACACATACTCCATATTGACAGACTCCATATCGACACAAAGAAATAAACACATATGTTTCCAGGATAGAATAATACAATATAAATATATTACAAAGAATATATGTCATCAATGCAATGATAATAATATAATAAATGAAATATATAAGGTTAAGTGGGTCTACAAAAGTCAAATGCCTCCTCCCTCCAAAACATACATAGTATATATATCAATGCATACATCAAAATATACAACATCCATATGTACACAAATATACACATAATTTATATGATATCTACACTAACCTCCAAAACTAGCCCATCAACCATAAGTTAGTCCCATCATCCCTGAATCTTGAAATATCTCGGACTGACCCGAGTATTATATAAGTAACACACGAGTCAACCTATATCAAGGATGTAGATGTCAATATATTATAACAACCGGAAGGGTATACAAGTATATCTTAAAATGGTATATAAACATCTCCAATAGAACAATATATCTAAAATCATGCACAAGTGCCATCACCTTATATAAAAGTAAAGTCAAGCTATATATCAAATAGTATAATATTATGAAAATGTTATAGCGGACTTGCGATATTGAGATTACACCTCTATTATACTATTATTCTTATGTGTAGCTAGGAGCCAGTAAGTGCATTCAGGGGATTAAGAGTTTATGAATTACTATAACCTCGTACTTAGCTATCAAACGATTATCTAAGAGGTAACCAGGCTATTGTGGGCATGCCTTACTTTTGTCTGACTTGCATACTTGATTGTTAGTGTTGGAATTGAGCTAGCATGCAACGAGTTAGTTGGGTAAACTTTAAAAAAATTCCATTTTGGATCATATTGGGCTTATGAAGTCTAAATTTATTTAGATCTGATCTAAATTAATTTTAAACAAGTCAATATCAAGTTTTATTTTATTTTATGTTATATTTATATTATATAATATAACATGCGTATCATATGACATGTGTGTGTAGTGCATGTGCAATATATATAATGTACATGGTTTAACATTCACATATATTAATGTTGGGATTTACACTGCAATAGACATATTAGTCCATCCATATACATACATATTATATATTGTGTGCGTGTGTATATATAGTTTAATATGAACACGAAGTTATATTTATAAAACATAAAATTCAATATGTATCTGTATATATGTATATATATGTAAAATTTTATGTAATAATACTATTTGTAATTCGAATATAAATAATCAAAAATTCAAATATAAATTCAAAATTCAAAATTTATATTTTAGATACAGATCCAGATTTTAAAATATCTTATAATTTTATATTCGAAACAATTTTAAAAGAAGTGTATTATAAATGTATATATGTTACATATACATACAAAAATAATACATGTATATATTTTAGTAAATGAAAATATGTATTTTGTATATATATATATATTATTTATTTATTTACGTGTTGACCCAAAAATGGACCAACACCCTGGTTTGGATTTGAAAGCACCAACCCTGTTCTGACAGAGCAATATCACAGATAAAAGATATAAAAAAAACAGTAAAATAAAGAAGACAGAGAAAAGTTTTATAGTGGTTCGGCTGTTAATGAAGCCTACATCCACTTTATAGTTTTACTATAGACCGATTGCTGTTACAAGAGATGTTTGATTACAAGGCTTTGATTATCTTTAGCTAGATTGAATCCCCAGAGTTGGAATCCACTAGAGAACCATAGTGAATTCCATTGGAGATTGTTGTGAGGAAGGTAGAGAGTGAAGAATAATTCCAGCAGAGCTTCAGCAACCAGTCCGGAGAGGATCCTATTTATGTTGTAGGTAGAATGGTATTTATAGAGATCGGAGGACTTCTGCGCCAGCGCACTTCATCAACTTCTCGTAGATGGATGTATAACGACCTAGGAGGCTTTAGCTCGAGATTCAAGCCAAAAACATGGGTCGCTAGCGACCCATAGAGTTGGCTCACGTCACGAGTTAAGGACTTAGCTCCTTAGCCACTGCCTTGCTTGGTTGGATTATTGTTGGCTTACCGATAACTCATGGAGAAGCATGGAATGCTAGCGATCCATGGTGTATGGGTCGCTAGTGACCCATGCACTTTGCATATTCTTAGCATGTTTCTTCCTTCCTTCTCCTCTTCCATTTAGCAGAGCAACCTTCCACTTTACATGGGTCGCCAGCGATCCATAAGGCATGGGTCGCTGGTGATCCAGATACTTTGATGCTTTTTCGAGTTTGGAGTTTGGGATGTCCCCATGGTCTTGTATCGTCGTTGCTTGCACAGTCTCGTTGCACGTTGTTCCGTTTTGATGGCAGTTCACTAGCTGTTTGCACTCAACTACTGATTGGGCTGTAAGAATGCTGGTCCCTTGGTTTAATCGATCTCGGTTGTTGTCTCAGTAATATAGCTTGGCTATCGCTTACTCCTTGCCTTAGCCATTCTGGTTAGGTTCTAAGCCATCCTAATGTTACGAGATTGTTTTGCTTTCCAGTGGGTCCTGCTAGGTTAAAAACCCGGATAACATTATGTATTTATATATATGTGTATGTGTGCATATATATATTGAAATTCATATTTATAAATAAATATAAAATGATAAAGATCTAAATAAATACACGGATACATATATATATATATATATATATTTGTATGTGTGTATATATATATATATATATTTGTATGTATACTCAACGCTAAAAAAATTAATAATTTTTTTTACGGTTTTTAATTTCGTTAATATAAGTTTTTTATAGACAATTTCTATACGAAAATTATTTAAAGTATATATAAAAAAATTCTACTTTAAACTTAGTTTTGCAATGTTTAAAATTTGTACTTATTAAACAAATTATATGTATATTATAAAATAATATATATATATATATATATTATAATATAAACATATGTTTACATATATATTGAATTAAGTAATATGTCATATTTTGATATATATATATATTTATATATATGGTTTATTAGTAAATATATGAAGTTTTTTAATTTCAATTGAAATCATGTTTATAATATTAACAAATTTTTTTATGTAATTTATAATTATTTATTTATACATTATAGAAAATTTTATTTAAAAAATCCTTTTAGAATTATTATTTCATTCGAATCTTTTTTAAATTTCTCTTTCTTATAGCTATGATCTATATGCACGCCTAGACACATATATACATAAAGAATTTTTTTAAAATACATACATATATACATACACATAAAGATATATATATGTATACACACACAATGTTAACAGCAAAGGCATATATAGATTCATAATAATATACATACAATCTAATAGCACATGGATAATATAGTAAATGAATATATGTACATATTGATGTAAATAAAGTTATTACTTTGACTATGGTCTAGTTGTAACATGTTGAAATGGTGAATCAGTCGACTCCTAGAATTTGCATCAAAAACTTCCAGAGATAGCTACTAGACTAAGAGCACCAAGCATCAGTCTACTGTTTTAATTTAATTTGTTTTTTTAAATTCTTGAAAGTATGGAGGAGGGAAAAAGGGATAACCGAGCAAAAACGAGGATGATTGAGACAAATACAAGAGAGCCAAAGGAAAGAGTTAGAAGTGTTTAAATATGAGAAAAAGGTAGGAGTTTAAAGTGGATCCAGATCCACAAACATCTCCACTAATTCAAAACCCACTCAAACTAAATGAACCCTCTTTCCCTTCTATCATAGCTGGTTGCAACTGAACCTTTATGGGCCTCCAAAATGCTTCAAGCCCGATCAATAAATATGCATTTAAATACAATTTAAACGCATATCGATATCATATATTGATACATATGTATTTTTTCCTTCTAAGCAAGGCAAGCCGGCTTTAAAGTGGGCCATCCACTATTTTAAAACTCATTCAAAATAGGTGCTTGGCACATGCGCCAAAACATCTAGAAAATAAGAAAAGAACAAGAGCTAGGCAAATGAACCTAGACTACTAAAATAAATAAAAGAGACTATGTCCCCTCCAAAGAGGAGGAACCATAGTCTTCATCGTCAGTCATAGGCCTCATGACATGAATGTAACCAGAGAATAGGGCTGCCAAGTCAGGTGCATAATCCACCAAATCACAAGAGTATAAATATTTCCGATCTCGGGAGACATCCTCCAAAACTAGACTATTTTCTTTTCCTTCTTCACCGAGAGAAGTAAGAACAAGACTGTCCCCATCAACATGATAATATAACTTCCGTTCCTCACCTTCACCTCCAACATACATATAATAACCATCATACTTTGGGCAGTGTCTTATTTCAAATTTCACATGATACCAAGTACGCTCATCTAACTTCCACTTAATATCATTCTCGAATGGAGGAACCACTTCAGGTTCAACCACAGAGCATGTAACAGTAGTAGCATCAGGGGGACCAGAGATAAGAGAAGTGGCAAGAATCACGCATAATAGCAAAGTATCATCACTAATAATAACTGGAGGAATGGAGACCGCGGGCTTAGGAACAAATTTCCTAACAGAAGGGCAAGGAGATACGTGTGTATATTACTTTTACACATGCACTATTTTAAAACTAATAAACACAAATAAAATAAAATTTTATAATCAATATTTAATAAATATTAATTAATTTAATTAATTTATGACAATTATAATTAATTAAATTAGCTGGTAGTCGGAGTATTCAACATTTCGATTATGTGACTCTTAGGTATAAATTCGGCCAGTTATTACTATAGAATAGTTCGAATATTAATATTCATGCATCACCTTAGCTAGTGGTGTGACATTATGGCCAAATTTGTCACTCACATAGCTTCGGTAAAATCCAATTTTACCTTTTGAAGTGTTAACCTGTAGTGAGAATTATTTACACAAATTCTCTTTGTCAAAACCATATCACATTTGGACTCCTGGAATTTGGTAATGGCCAAAATTCTAATACCGTCCAAATTCAACTTGAATAGTCCAAATACAAAGTTCTTGGCTCAATAATAACAATTATTATTGATGGAGCTACTCTAGCCAGAGATTTTGACTTTGAGTTGACTTCAATTGATTGTGATACCAACCTCATATAACCGAGGAGAAAAATTCTCTATTGAATAGTATTTCACTTCCAATGCTTCAGCTCAACCCCCACAAGTCGTTCGATGGATGCCATGCAATAATTCAACTAAAATCAAAGTACAATTTCCATATTGAAATTCGACGGTATTCTCAAGTAGAGATAATTGTGTAATATTGTCACATTGATATTTTCTGTTTGACCTTAGTTATATTTATCAATAGGAAACCATCGAGTAAGTCATTCCATCAATATCCAATAACTATCAGTATGCATCCCCTCGGTTCCCTTAGTAGCCATGTGCAATATGTTGTCCAACCTTTGGAGAGCATTAGGTACTCTAGTCTCAAATGGATGTATTAAAAATCAGTCTCGATTTATCTTGACTAGGAATATTTAAAACAATATGTTTATCATATTGTTATAAATTGCTCACGATCACAACATATTGTAATTACTATCACAAAACATATCACTATGGATTTTCTATTAATATACCTAAATTAATTAATATAATACATTATATCAAGTATATAATAGAAAGGAAAACACCCTTTAGTTCGAATGAGAGATCATTATAGAGTTAATAATTTTACAGTAAATTAAAGAATTTCCCCTAGGGTAAAACACAAACCCTGTCATTCTCCCACTTGCACTAGGGGCTAATAATGGAATCTCTATCCCATCCCTTCGATCGATTTGATGAGAACTGATCGAGCCAGGCCCTACATGGATGGATATGCTATTGTTAACCATAAAATATGAATGAAGATAAAGAAGGCCATTCGAAAACCCTCTGCATATGTAAAGATCAGCAGGAGAAGTCACCTTTCGATGATGTCGAAAGGATAGTTCAACGCTAATAATGAAGAGCACATAAGAACTTCAGAGCAAGGCTTTCGCATACATGAAGAAAAGAACTACTAAAGCACGACAAAGTAGATAGATACAAAACCGCTATGCACCTCCCGGATGAAATGGGAGAGTAGTTCCGCAACCGTCCGTCATAAGGCAAGAGCTAAAGAAAAGAAATTCACGCCAAACCTTTCGAAGGAGTCGAAGGAATGCGGTTAACAGTTTGTAGCAGTCCCAAACCTTTCGAAGGAGACGAAGGGTTTCATCTCTCGACATTCAAAGAGTTCTTACCTTCCGAAAAGGATGGAGAAGTCAAGGAAAGGGCATGCGACTCTATAACGACCTTATCGAAAGAATAATAAGCCTTTCGGACCTGTTGGAACACATACTTAGTACCTTTCGACAATGTCGAAAGGTTTATGATAAAGGCATTATTCACAGGTCAACAAAGAATGAAAGACAACCTTCCGACAACATTCGAGAAAAGCATGGATCTCGACGGCAATCAAGTAAGGGAGTAACCTTCCGACAAGGTTGAAGGGTTCACAATACCATATAAAAGACAAACCCTTCGGCAAAGACAAAAGGTTCATGAATTCATTAGGAAATGCAGCCCCTTCGACAACATTCAAAGGTCCATGATGATGTACAATGGACAAACCTTTCGAAAAGGTCGAAAGGTTTACATCTGCATATAAAAGGCGACCTTTCGTCCCAGTCGAAGGCATGGAGTCGAAGGGAAGGCCGCCTGCATCTATAAATAGGACCCAAGCGGTCCAGTTTTGGGATCCGATTTTCTTTTCATTCTGCTATCATTTAACTACTCTTGCCTCCGCTCACTACTTTGTAACCCTAATTTAGAAATCAAATTGGGAATTGGTTTCTTAAATTTTGTATCAAACTTCATCATGAGGAATTAAAGAGAATTGTGGCTTGTGATCGACTCTGAATTTAGGGATGATCGTGATTAGGCATTAATTCAATATTAATGGCTGATCATATATGATTTATTTCTTATCTTCTTAGTTTATTTCAAGTATATGCCATGGGACTGTTATTAGACATTTTCACAAGTCTTGTTACCTTTTCTTGGCCACGGCCACAAAAAGGGAAATGCTACTTGTAGATCAGTCCCTAATATGGTTCCATGGCATGCTAAATCAGCTCTTATTTTTGTCTGAGCATGTTAGGATGATGCATTCTTTTTGAAGGGTTCTCATAAAGAGAATATTAACCTAAGAGGCCGAAAGCATTAGAAAAATGTAAAACAGAGTAACATCTCCTTTCGACAACATCAAAAGGTTTACTACCTTCCGCCAAGATTGTAAGAAGATGTAAATCATTGATTGATTGTTCTCGATCTCCAGGGGAGATGAAATTTGATAAAGTGACAAGGTCGAAAGGTGTATAAACAGCTCCTAAAAGGGGAAGTTATAATCATTGCAACCTGGTCGAAAGGTTTTGATGATTTCCTAAACCATCCGGCTAGGGCGGAAGGTTCAATAATTCTACTATTCCAACCAAGCCGTAAGGTTTGAAGGGAACCTCAACCTTTCGACATGGTTAATGAGTTAGTTAACTTTCTGCTCAATTTCATAGAAGGGGTAAACAATTTCTTAAACCTTTCGATATCGTCCATCTTAGGCTAAGGTTAGAACTAAGGCCTTAAACCCTTTCGACCTAGTCATTTTATTCGAAAGATGTGAATCTACTCAACTGTAGAGTTGAGCCCATATGAAACGATCTTATACAAAGCATTGGGGATGTTAACAAGAAATATTGTTAATATTTTTGGCGCTAGAAGGAGGGCCTGAACCTCCGACCTTGCTATATTAATACAACTAATTGTGGAAATTTGGTTCATTGTAGGAAAATGAGATCAAAAAGGCTTTGCACCTTCAACGAAAGGGACGAACATGTAACTTTATTAGAGGAAAATGTCTTGCCATCTTTTAACCCTGGGAACAGGGAACAAGGGTAGTCTTCCGCCCCAGCTCAACCGACTCCACAATCAGGTCAAATTCGACTGTCTCCATAACTAGCTCCAATTCTGAATCTTCAGCCAGAGGACCACATTGCTAAAATCACATATTTAGAATGGCAAATGGCAGAGAAGAAGAATCTCCTAAATGAAGTACTATCTCACCGGTCATGTATGAAAGCTGCTATGGCAGGAGAGGAATTTGTCCCTCTTAGAAGAAATTTGAAAATCACCACTGATGCCGCGAAGAGTAAAGCTAATATTTCCTTGTCTAAGAAAAAGGATTGCCTTCCACTAAAGGCAAACTATCAAGGAAGGGTCCAAGAAGAAGATAAGGATCGTTCCGCTAGCTCTACTTCAGATAGCTACAAACCAAATAAAAGGGACTACTTGAGCAATGAGGCTTACCTCAAAGACATAGCAGAGAAGGCTGTGAAAGATCTATTGAATGTCGAGTGTAAGAGAACAGAGGATGAGAGAGTAAATGATAACGAGAGGGTTTCCCCTTTCATTGATGAAATAATGTCAGCGCCTATCCCATCTCACGTAAAGGTCCCTACAATGAAATATCATGGAATATCTGATCCAGACGACCATTTGATGGCATTTGACAATCAAATGGATTTGTATAATGATTCTGGCGCCATTAGATGTCGGCTTTTTCCAGTCACACTTCAAGGAGCTGCTGCTAAGTGGTACCGATAGTACCGTGAGAACATGATCTATTCTTGGAAGCAATTCTCCTATGAATTCTCTGCTCAGTTTTGCATCTTCAAAGACCCCTCTATCGACTATACAGTACTCGCTAATATCAGACAGAACCATGGTGAGTCATTATGAGATTACTTGAAGAGGTTCAACACTGAAGCTTAGAAATCCAAAGGAATGAATGATAGGGGTCAAGCTTATTGCAGTTCACTCAGGTCTTATAGTCAATTCTCCTTTTTGGAAGGAATTGTTTATCCATGGATGTCGGGATTTACAGGACTTCCATTTTCAAGCTGACAAATTCATCCCGATGGATGAACTATACCATTCAAAGAAAAAATTAATCAAAAGAAAGACAGTGGTAAATTCGGCCCAGAAAGGATTCTTAAAAGAGCTAGATAGGAGGATGCTAATACTAAAGCGATGGCATTAAAACGATCGATTTCTTACATCTATGCAATGACTCAAGACAAGGTCAATTTCTCGACCTCATTCAAAGCCCGAAATTACCCAGAACAGAAGAAAGGAGATAAATATTGTGCTTACCACAAGGAAAATGGTCACAAAACCAACGAGTGTAAGGTACTGACTGGAATAATTCAAAAATTAATTCGAGAAGGACAGTTGAAGGAGTTTGTGAAGAATCCACAACAGACTTTCCTACCAAAGGTTGAGGCAAGAAAACCTGTTGGTAATGCTGTGAATATGATCGAAGACGAAGACCCACTAAGCCTGAGTCCACCCCAAAACAGAATTGATGTTATATATGGTGGACCACATCTCGTGGGCAGAAGTCAGAATGCCTGGAATAAATACATTCGTGAAGCCAGAAAGGGTGTGTTTTATGTACAAAAAGAACCACCGCTCAAGAACCCAAAGTATAATATTAACATGCACACTTTGGTGATCAGTCCCCAAGAATTGAGAAGAGGAATCCATCATCCCCAAAATGACCATTAATGATCACAGCTCAGATATGATCCTCGGTGGTTACAAAAATCTTGGTTGATTTGGAAGTGCTGTAAATGTGATATTCCGACATGCATTTGATCAGATGGGAATATCCAAGGACAAACTTGAGCCGAGCCCTGAACCTATCTTCGGGTTCAACAATAAAGGAACAACTCCACATGGACAAGTGAAGCTTTTGGTTCAATTAGGACTCACTCCATGCTCCTGTATTTTTGAAACAACCTTTGTGATCATAGATCAGCCATCATTCAATAACGCTTTCTTTGGACGTCCAACTCTAGACGAAGTGGACTCATTTGTCTCACCAAAATATCTAATGCTCAAATTCCTTAATAAGAGTGGCTGGGGAACTATCCGAGGCGAGCAATTTGCGTCAAGAGAAATGTATTTTGCGACTTTTGAGCGATATAACATTTATGGAAAGAGGAAGAGAATGGATTCCAACTCGATAGAGGAAAGTGAAATTGTTACAGAGTTAGATTGCCGGGGGGAGGTTGAAAGAGTTAAGCTGGTTGAAGAAACCGAGGAAATTCCAATAGAATCTACCAATTCTACAAAAATAATCAGAGTAGGAAAGGATCTTGAGGAGCACTTAAAGTCAGGGTTGGCAGAATTCTTAAAGTACAATAAGGATGTTTTTGCTTGGACCCACTCTGACATGGTTGGAATCAACCCTATGGTCATGAGTCACGCCCTGAATATCAATCCAGACATCCCTTCGGTCAGGCAAAAGAAAAGACAATTCGATAAGGCAAGGACCGACGCCTTAAAGGAAGAAGGCAAGAAATTGCAGCAAAACGGGTTTATCCGAGAAGTCTTTTACCCCAAATGGTTGGAAAATCCGGTTTTGGTAAAGAAATCTAACGGGAAGTGGCGAACTTGGGTGCATCATATGGATTTAAACAAAGCTTGTCCAAAGGACTGTTACCCACTGCCAAGGATAGATCAATTGGTCGACTCAACCAGTGGACATAAGCTGCTCTCTTTAATGGATGCGTATTCCGGATACAATCAAATCCCTATGTTTAAACCTGATGAGGAACATACCAGTTTCATTCCAGATGAGGGGGCCTACTGTTATAAAGTAATGCCATTCGGATTGAAAAATGCTGGGGCAACTTACCAAAGGTTGGTTAACCGAATGTTGAAAGATCAAATTGGAAGAAATATGGAGGTTTATGTAGATGACATGTTGGTAAAATCCCAAGAGGCGAAGGATCATCTTGAAGATTTAGATGAAATGTTAAAGGTGCTCCGCAAGTATCAAATGAAACTCAACCCCCAAAAATGCAACTTTGGAGTCCATTCTGGAAAATTTCTAGGCTATATTGTAAGTGCACAAGGGATTGAGGCTAGCTCGGAGCAGATTGAGGCCATTAAGGATATAGTAGAGCCTAAGACGAGTAACAATGTCATGAGTTTGAATGGGAAAGTAGCAGCGCTAAGCAGGTTTATATCAAAAGCCACTAATAAGTGCATATCATTCTTTTAGGTAATAAAGAAAAAGAATTTTTTGAATGGAATGAAGATTGGAAAAGGGAATTTCAAGAGTTGAAGTTACATTTCGAAAAACCTCTGATCTTATTCAGCCTCGAAGATGGAGAGGATCTATTCTTGTATAGGGCAATTTCTGAACATGCAGTAAGCTCAGTATTGATTAGAAATGACAAGGGATTGCAACTACCAGTTTAATATATGAGCAGAAGGCTAAAGGATGCCGAAATCTGATACCCAGTTATTGAGAAACTGGCATACTATTTGATTTTGACAGCTTGAAAGTTAAGGCCCTACTTCCAGGCGCACCCGATGAAGGTGTTGACCAACTTTCCATTGAAACAAGTCTTTGGTATGCCCGAAACTTCTAGAAGATTGATTAAGTGGGGCATTGAGCTAAGTCAATATGATATAGTATATCAGCCTAGAATGGCTATAGAAGGACAAGCTTTAGCTGATTTCATTAACGAGTGTGCGTGATTCATTTCAGAACAATCCGAAAAGGAAAAGGATGTTAAGCCCAAGTGGCATTTATTTGTGGATGGCGCCTCGAACGAACAAGGGGCTGGAGCAGGGTATGTAATAATTACCCCAGATGGACACAAACTTCATTATGCCATGAAATTAGGGTTCTCGAAAACTAACAATGTAGTAGAATATGAATCCATGGTTGTAGGATTAACCCTTGCTCTACAACTCAAACTCCCGAGGATTCAAGTATTCAGTGATTCTCAATTGATGGTTAACCAAATCAAACAAGTATATCAAATCAAAGACCCCAAACTTAGTCAGTATGCGAAGAAAGTTTTAAAAATGCTCGTACTTTTCGAAGATTTCTCTGTACACCAAATACCAAAGGGAGACAATTCTCAAGCAGATTCGCTGGCTAAGTTGGCAAGTTCGAGAGGGGCCCCTGAGACTCGAATTGTACCTGTGGGATTTCAGGCTAATCCCAGTATTGAGGAATAGAACAAGAGAAAACCAAGGAGCTATTAGTATTAACCCAATCACAAGCCTTTGCACAAGAAGGGGAAGAAACAGATCAGGAAATACTGAGTGAAGAACCTGTAGCTTCAATAGCGGAAGAATATTACAAAAACACTTGGATGGCTCCGATTATGAGTTATATTGTCAATGGGACACTACATGCAGATAAAATATAAGCACGAAAGCTAAAAAGACAAGCTCAAAATTTTACCATTATGGATGGAATTCTATGCAAGAAAGGATATGCCCTTCCCTATTTGCGATGTGTAAAACCCGAGAGCGGATTGAGGATACTAAATGAAGCACACAAAGGATTTTGTGGAGATCACTCCAGTGGGATCAAACTGGCGAAAAAGATAAAGAGACAAGGGTTATACTGGCCACATTTGACAAACCAAGCAATCAAGTATGTTAAAAGGCGTGAAAAGTGTCAACGTTATTCAAAGATACCACGTCTTCCTCCAAGTCAACTAACCCCCATTACCAGTCCATGGCCATTTGATGTTTGGGGAATTGATTTAATCGGGCCGCTTCCAATCTCCAAAGGAGGAGCGAAATATGTTGTAGTGGCAATTGATTACTTCACAAAATGGGTTGAAGCAGAACCGCTTTCAAAAATCACCTCTGGGAAAGTGCTAAGGTTTGTCATTAAAAACATTGTCACAAGGTTTGGGATACCTTACAAGATAATATCCGACAATGGAACCCAATTTGAAAGTGAAGAATTTTCACGATTTTGCCATAAGAATGGAATCATAAAAAGCTTCTCTTCTGTCGCTCACCCAAAGGCCAATTGAGCCGTTGAAGCTGCTAACAAAACAATAAAGACGATCTTGAAAAAGAGACTGAATAAGGCGAAAAGGAATTGGGTAGAGGAATTACCCCTAGTTTTGTGGGCTTATAGAACATCCACTAGAACTGCAACGGGTCATACCCCGTATTCGCTAACATATGGTTGTGAAGCAATGATACCGGTAGAAATTGAAGTACCTTCTCATTGAAGGATTGCCTACACCTTTAACCCAAATCAAGAGCTGAGGAAGGAATCACTTGACTTGATTCATGAATTAAGAGATGAAGCAGCCTTAAGAACGGTTGAATACCAAAGGAGAATATCAAAGTACTACAACTCAAAGGTAAAAACAAGGTCATTCAGACAAGGAGATTTGGTACTTAGAAGAGTAATGACCAATATGAGAAACCCATCAGATGGGTCATTGTGACCAAATTGGGAAGGTCCACTAATAATTTTCAAAGAAATCCCCCCAGGGGCTTACAAGCTTTGCCATCCTTATGGTAATATGGTACCAAGAACCTGGAACGCAGAACATTTGAAACCATATTTTCTGACTCTGAATGAATAAAGCATTTTCAAGAACATCTCTGCTACGATTCACTAAGAAAAGTCTACATGGTCGGGAGTAAAATTCTCCTTAAACTTAGACTACCTAAGATGGTAAGCTACCAATAATGGTAGAAAGCCCTTGGTCGCACCAAGATAGCCAGGTCAAGGCACCTCCTGGAGGGAGGGCGTAAGCCTTTACCCGTGCCAAAGTCAGAAATGGCCAGGTTAAAGCAGCACAAGCCCTTATCCACGTCACGCTATTGCCAGGATAAGACACCTCCTAGAGGGAGGATGGGTACTCCCTTGGTCCCGCCATGCTATGGCCTAGCCAAGGTACCGAACAAGCCCTTAGCCCCATCACGTTATGGCCAGGTTAAGGCGCCTCTTGCAGGGAGGTTGGGTAAGTCCTTAGGCCTTGCTTGAGAATAAGCTAGCCGAACGCACCGAAACCTGGATGAAATGTCCGGCGGACTAAGAAAAGTCCATGCCTGAAATGGGCACCTCCAGAAATCGGCATCACCTAAAATGGCAACCGCCAAAAGATTGGCAATGTCTAAAATGACAAACAACCTGAATTGGGCTTTGCTTAAATAAGCACAAAATTGGGCTAAAGAGTCCCCGCCTGAAATAGGCCAAAACAAATGGACAAAGATAACTTGGGCCCGAGAAAGAAAAAGCATGCAAGACATCCTCAAAGCCTGAAGATAGCACATTCGACAAAAAGAATCAGAAATAATTCTCTAACTTCTCTTCGTAAACATATGCCAGATGGTTATTCTGGTCTTCTATTACTTATTACCAGAGATGGTATTATGGTCTTTTATGGTATTCTGGTCTTCTATTATCAATTACTAGAAATGGTATTCTGGTCTTCCATTGTTAGTTACCAGAAATGGTATTCTGGTCTTCCATTGTCAATTACCAGAAATGGTATTCTGGTCTTCCATTATCAATTGCCAGAAATGGTATTTTGGACTTCCATTATTAATGGTGCATTGGACTTCTATTACCCGAAATGATATTATGAAAATGGCATTCTGGTTTTCTATTACTTATTACCGGCAATGAATTCCTAGGCTTGCATTACTTATTGTTAGATATGGATTTTTAATCTTCTACTACTTATAGCAAAAAATGGTCTTACGGTATTCTATTATTGAATGGCAAAACAAGTCATCTGAACCTCTAAATGTTTACAATCAAAAGTAATCTCCTGGATTTTCATTATTGATGTCAGAATGGATGCTCTAATTGGTGTTTCGATCCTCTGTTATTATTATTAGAGCGATATAAGACTTTAGTCTTCTAATATGATCAAGATGATTCCGAATTCCCCACTGTTACTTGATGTGGTATTTTCAGTCTTTATTCTCACAGAAAATAAACTTCTAAATTATCTAGGCATGGTCTCCTAACATCCTTTTGCTAAGAGAAATGGTTGTTATTTGACAAGAAACTGATAAATTCCGACCAACAAGGCCCGATCTGGGATTTCAAATACTTTTGGCTACTACAGATTCTGAAGGTTTAAAGGATGACCCTTTCGTTAAAAGAACGCAGGGACAGTTTGGCAACCCTAGAATTTTGTCCTAAAGAACAAAAGCCTTCTTTATGCGGAGGGGGGGGGAGTAAATGTTAACCATAAAATATGAATGAAGATAAAGAAGGCCTTTCGAAAACCCTCCGCATATACAAAGATCGGCAGGAGAAGTCACCTTTCGATGATGTCGAAAGGATAGTTCAACGCTAATAAAGAAGAGCATATGAGAACTTTAGAGCAAGGCTTTCACATACATGAAGGAAAGAACTACTAAAGCACGACAAAGTAGATAGATAAAAAACTGCTAGGCACCTCCCAGATGAAATAGGAGAGTAGTTCCGCAACCGTCCGTCATAAGGCAAGAGCTAAAGAAAAGAAATTCATGCCAAACCTTTCGAAGGAGTCGAAGGAATGCGGTTAATAGTTTGTAGCAGTCCCAAACCTTTCGAAGGAGACGAAGGGTTTCATCTCTCGACATTCAAAGAGTTCTTACCTTCCGAAAAGGATGGAGAAGTCAAGGCAAGGGCATGCGACTCTATAACGACCTTTTCGAAAGCATAATAAGCCTTTCGGACCGGTTGGAACACATACTTAGTACCTTTCGACAGCGTCGAAAGGTTTATGATAAAGGCATTATTCATAGGTCAACAAAGAGTGAAAGACAACCTTCCGACAACATTCGAGAAAAGCATGGATCTCGGCAGCAATCAAGTAAGGGAGTAACCTTTCGACAAGGTCGAAGGGTTCACAATACCATATAAAAGACAGACCCTTCGGCAAAGATGAAAGGTTCATGAATGCATTAGGAAATGCAGACCCTTCGACAACATTCAAAGGTCCATGATGATGTACAATGGACAAACCTTTCGAAAAGGTCGAAAGGTTTACAACTGCATATAAAAGGCAACCTTTCGTCCCAGTCGAAGGCATGGAGTCGAAGGGAAGGCCGCCTGCATCTATAAATAGGACCCAAGTGGTCCAGTTTCGGGATCCGATTTTCTTTTCATTCTGCTATCATTTAACTACTCTTGCCTCCGCTCACTACTTTGTAACCGTAATTTAGAAATCAAATTACGAATTGGTTTCTTGAATTTTGTATCAAACTTCATCATGAGGAAATAAAGAGAATTGTGGCTTGTGATCGACTCTGAATTTGTGGATGATCGTGATTAGGCATTAATTCAATATTAATGGCTGATCATATATGATTTATTTCTTATCTTCTTAGTTTATTTCAAGTATATGCCATGGGACTGTCTTTAGACATTTTCACAAGTCTTGTTACCTTTTCTTGGCCACTGTCATAAAAAGGGAAGTGCTACTTGTAGATCAGTCCCTAATATGGTTCCATGGCATGCTAAATCAGCTCTTATTTCTGTCTGAGCATGTGAGGATGATGCATTCTTTTCGAAGGGTTCTCATAAAGAGAATATTAACCTAAGAGGCCGAAAGCATTAGAAAAATGTAAAACAGAGTAACATCTCCTTTCGACGATATCGAAAGGTTTACCACCTTCCGACAATATTGTAAGAAGATGTAAATCATTGATTGATTGCTCTCGATCTCCGGGGGAGATGAAATTTGATAAAGTGACAAGGTCGAAAGGTGTGTAAATAGCTCCTAAAAGGGGAAGTTGTAATCATAGCAACCTGGTCGAAAGGTTTTGATGATTTCCTAAACCCTCTGGCTAGGGCGGAAGGTTCAATAATTCTACTATTCCAACCAAGTCGTAAGGTTTGAAGGGAACCTCAACCTTTCGACATGGTTAATGAGTTAGTTAACTTTCTGCTCAATTTCATAGAAGGGGTAAACAATTTCTTAAACCTTTCGATATCGTCCATCTTAGGCTAAGGTTAAAACTAAGGCCTTAAACCCTTCCGACCTAGTCATTTTATTCGGAAGATGTGAATCTACTCAACTACAGAGTTGAGCCCATATGAAACGATCTTATACAAATCATCGGGGATGTTAACAAGAAATCTTGTTAACAACTATATTGTTTTAATAATCTACTCTACCAATCAACTTTCTGCGATGTTGATAAACTACCTTTATTATATGGAACTATTCAAAGTATGTTTCTCAACTTCTACTGAGCTCTTATCATTACATTGTTATCAAGTAACAATGATGCTGTATTTCCAATACTTGGAATCAACCCTAGCTCATTTTATATTTTTGCATTTATATTTATATATTACTTTTATTGTAGTACTATTCAAAGCGATGTACTTAGCCTTTTCATTGAACCGGCCACAACCTTTTGTTTGGAACATTTCCAACTTAAAGCTTCATAATTAAGGTTTGAGCATGAATTTAATATTGACATATTATACTCGATAACACTTATGATGTTCGAGTGCAAACACCGCCTCATAAGGAGTTTGTTATTTATGTAAACAAATCTCTAGTATTTTGTAAATACTCGAGAATACACTATACTATGGTTTAGTGATCTTTATTTAGATTTGATATTTGCTTCATGCATCAAATATATAAGCAAAATATGATAGTATAGACAATAGCATGTATGATAATTCTTACCGCCAACGTATAAGAAATCCATCTTACACGTTCCATATTAAACATTTTAACTAGTTGTCTTTGCATATTATTTGGGACATCCCAATATCCTTTATACTTATTATAAAAAAATATCATTTGCAAATCCATTGTTGAGTATTAAACAACTAAACTAAAGTTGATTTTAATATAAATACATCGTTAACAAGTAGCATTATGTTGTCTACTTATAGTTTAGAAATATCTATGTACCTCTTAATGTTCTTTGTCATGTACACATGCTTTCTTTGCATTTGGATTAAAAATCAAATTTTTTTATATTTCCATCAAGACACTTGTTCAACCTTGATGCATGTTGAAGGATACTTTCGTTTTGGTTCTTGGATCATATCTGAAAACCCACATGCTTAATATCGCTTCCATGGACTTCAAGACACTTTGGTAGTTATGTGCACACAATCCATTCTAAATCATTATTTAGAATTTTCTGTTACAACACATACCAAAATGCAAAGTCGTACCATGCGATAATTTTGTGAGTAAATCTGAATTAACTTGAGCACGTTGAATAATGAATCTAATACGCTAATTTCAACAATTGAAATCTATGATGTTATTCTTTTTATTGGGCTCATAATATTCCAAATGCACTGGCCTTTCTCTTGAAGACACATCTACGGCCGATGGATCATATTCCTTCGGGTATAATTATTGAAATCATATTTTGATACTGCACTCTGAATCCATTTTGGATTTGCGCATCATGTCTTATCGTAGAGTCAATACTCTTAATTGCTTAATTGATAACCGAGGATTCTATTCACGAATTGATAAGAAAATCATAGTTTTTCTTCAATGTATGAGAATATTTATTAGACATTCTAATGCGTTGTGTTCATTTAGTTTAGGTTAATTACATTTCATCTCACATAATCAGTTTTATCTTTAGATCTTATTCAAATCCATTTTACTACCAATAATTTTTGAGAGAAATTCATTCGTTACGAAGTCAGTATTTCTTGAAACAACAATTGTTTCTCAGTGTAGCGGAATAATTACTCATAAGCACTTTATGATTTTCCTTATATATAAAATTGATTTGGTTTTAGTTTACGATACATATGTTCAAAACATAAGTTAGTCATTTAGTTACTATCATTCCCAAACTCCTTTTAGGGTGATATATACAAGATCCCTTATGCAAAATCATATTGTATAGTCTTTCGACTCGCACATCTACCAACTCCTTGACCTAGGATATGTTGAGTTTTCTTATAAACCCATATCTTGTATGATTTTTTAAACTATTCTTTAGATGAAACTAATTTTAACCTTATCACTACACTTAAGTACACGACCTTACAGAAAGAAGTTTACTCAACTTCACTCATCATCAACCGTACTTTGTTTAATAAAGTTCGATTACTCCTTATCAATGCATTATTTTGTATCACAGGGAGGAGTGACTTTTGAGATTGAATCTTAGATCAAATCGAATCATTTTATTTTCTATTACACATAATTTCATTCACTTCTGTTATATTCTATAAACTTATCATAGACATGCTACATGTGTCACAAATGTACATGTTCATGTTTGTGATAACTCGTCGGTGAATTCAATGTGGAACCATTTTGGTATTGTTAGACTTATGATTGCATAAATCTATATGTGTTAATCGAACGAGTTCATCCACTCTTATGTCGCTCTCACGGAATGAGTGTGTTGCCTTTAATTGTTTGAGATACAATTCACTATTACCATATGATTCACAATCATACAATCAAAGAATTATTTCTCAAAATTACAGCTTTAGTCTACTATGCCAAAATAATTGCTAATAATTTGAGATACTTTTGTATTTTCTAATCATCACCTTTGTTATGAAAATAAATACAAATTATAGTTTTATTTTATAATGAGTATTCGTAATATTCATATTAAAATAAAACTATATCTATTTTTCAATCAACAATTAAAACAGTTATTATTTCCTAAATAATGTTTGATATGTTTAAGAAAATCTTTCATAACTTGATCTGACCAATAAATGTTATATGACATGCTCCCACTATTTCCGCCATTACTATAATAGCATACGAAATACGGAGGTCCATTCAACCACTTAGTACAGGCTATTTATTCCATCTACTATGACCTATTTATAGTAGGGAGTTTTCAAATCAAATATCTTGTACTCAAATAAATCTCATTGAATTTTTCAATATGAAATACATTTCAGAATAGAAGTCATATTTCTCATTCCTTGTTAAGTAACTATTATTATTTACAATTCTCATTTCCAATGTTTCTTTATTAGGCAAAAGTGACCATTCACTATCTTCATCCCAACTGAAGTTGCATCCACTTTTGTATGTTCATTTTGTTTCTAAATGGTCGAACCCATTCAACGTAAAACCTTACTATGGTATATTAACAAACTCTTTACAAAAATGCATTCGGTTACCCTTAACATTTAGGGATACCAAATAAGTTGCACTTTACGTAAATTGATCAAATTGACATTTTACTAATCTAATTCCTAGATCTATCTTGTAGCTCTTATTCTAATGTTACATTTAACATGACTAGACTATGAGTTTAATCAATCATATTGAATACATGATCTCACACTACAAGTTACTTGTGTATTTTGAATAAAATAAATTCTTAAAGGTTTTGTACATTGCAAGTTGCGACCGTTCACAATCTAATATTTATATGTGATTGGAAATGGATCAAATATTCATATCCTTGTATGCTTTCAAAGTTTGAAACTAACTGAAAACAATACACGGCCTTGGGAAATTAAACACATAAGTGACCAAGTAAGAACATACTGAGTAGTTGTATAATTAGGCACTTTTATGGGTCGACATGCAAAAATTTGTTGATAAGTATATTTTATATTTCTACTTGTCAATATTAATTTAGTTTATTTGTATATTTTAATTAATATACATTTTATTAATTATATTTAATGCACAAATTTATCGATATAGATTTGTTTAATTTATACATACCAAATGTTTTTACAATATTAGAAAGGCTAAATGTTACCATTTTATTTTTCTAATAAGATTCTTGTAATGAACCGACTTTTCGACTCTCAAATGTTGACACTAAATACATCCACGGTATTCACGTGCCGAAGACCCAAGTGCCGGAAAGACATAAAGTTAGGGTAGAATAAAAAAAGATTAAAATAGGAAAGGAAGAACACAACATCAAAATCTTACAATGGAAAGATAATATATAATATCAATGGAACAGTACAAAGGGTTACTCTGAATACAGGAATTTCAGAGTTATGAAACCTAAGTACTGTTATCAGCCTGGATAGTTATAACCGCATATCCTCCCAATGGTAATATATACATAGGTAATACGGAACAACAGAAATAGAAATAGATAGATAATGGAAGCTTCAAACTCGTCTGCTAAACTGTGAAGCATCTAAGGTAAAACCTGCTATACTCAGCCTATTCAAAATAGTATGCGAGGAATTTAGGAAAAACAAAAACCAAGCATCAGACATAAGTCTGGTATGAGAAAACCCAAGATACATGCAACATGCAACTGTAATTATTGAGATCGTATGGAAATCCCTTAACAGTTTTCCCTTCAAAATAAACCTACCATTTATTAAATTTAATATAGTGATACAGTAGATACTGTCTAGAGTGTAGAATATAAATCATATCAAATAGCTGTGATGCTTAATTGGTCACACCACAACATACTTAGGGTACATCCAAAACCACTATGGTACGTTCGCATATTGTATTTTCCATAGAGACGCCTCCAGTAAACTAAAGCGGATCTCCATGCATAAGGATCAGGAAACACTTTCCAAGTGTCGTATATCTTTAGATAAAATATACCGTAAGGTAAACACAAGCAGCTTACGTTCGAACATAAACATGAAATACGTGGAACCATTTATCATCAACTCTTACCGGATAACAATCGATAAGTATCTCTAGATATGGAGTTGATAATATCATGACACGGGTCAGCTAAACCCCAGGTTGTGCAGCCTACTCTATCTTTAACCATTTTCGATGTCGTGGTTATGTTCGACATCTTTCGCACGAGTCTTCATCACTCGAATAGAACACGAATCCCCAAATGGATTCCCATATCTCGAAGAAATCACAAATCACTACATGGATTCTCCTTTTGCAACTGCTTCCAATACATAGAACCCATATACTAGTTTTGAAGTGGTATTCGGTAAGTAAAATACTTACCAATCCTGGACTCTTCAAAACCAAACAATGAATTTTCGATTAACTCAATTTCGGTTCTTTCAAAAGTAAGCGAAACTTTGAGACGTGTCTTACAAATACTCCTCACCGAAGTCTCATTGACGTGAAATCATGAAGCCATTCGATTACTTCTTAAGTTATAATTAGTCAAGATCAATAGTCGACTAGTCGACTATCCGGTTAAACGTTCTTTTGTACAAATCAATGTTCGTATACATACCAAGTTTCCAATATTTCAATTTATACTATCCCTTGATCAAAAGTGAAGCTAGGTAAGTTAGAGCAGTGATTGCATATCAAAGTGTTGCCCAGGCACTTTATTCTTGACTCTCATAGATAGACAAGTCTACTCGTCGGTCTTTAGTATTAAGTATAGTATTAATGATATCCATAAACAAGTAAGAAATCAATAAGATTAACACATTTTCGACATTCCAACTGAACTATTCCTCGGTCAAGAGAAAGGTCGGTAGATTGAAGCACTATCGCTTCATCCACACTCAAAAATAAATCTGAACTCTCATAAATAAAGAAGTCTACCTTGCTCGGCTTTTAGTGTTAAGCATAGTTTATTGATTTGCAGTAAGTAATCGCACAATCAAACCATTTAACCACAAAGAAATTCTTAACCCCTTTTTGAAAAAATTTGTTTATACATTTAAAATACTTAGCAATACTTATAATAGGTTTTAAAATGTTGATCTAAAATATTACTTAAATATAACAAGTTTATAAAATCTTTAAAACTTGGAAAAACAAGCTTTCCTTATAAAAACTTCTTCTTTAAAAATTCACAACTAACTCACAAAAATTCTTAAAAATCTCAAACCAATTTTAAAATACTCTAATAATAGTTAGTAAACACTTGTAAAAGAATGAAACAAGATACTTAAATCTGAATATCTTTTCAAACCTTTAAAGTTTAAAAATAAGTCTAAACGGGACAATTTTGCACAAGTGAAGTTTTGGTCGCTTTTTGAAATGTTACTTAACTTTTTACTCTCCAAACTTTTTATGGTAACAAATGTACACATAAAACATTATAAATATGGCAAAAAATCCATAAGGATCTCTACACAGTTACATAGAAATTGCCAAAATCAAGGCAATTCTAAAGTACATCCATAGCGACTATCGCTATAAGTGCACTTTCAAATCCAAGTCCATCTAGAACCTTCAATTGATTTATGTGGAGGATTGTGTGTTAATTAGTTGCTACTGTGTTCATTTGATCATTAGAAAAGTGCAAAAGAGTTCAAACAACTTATATCGATCAAAATCATCCTTGCTCCATTGTATCTTGACTAACCTACCTTAGTCCTCAATCGCTTCATATCTCTATCAATAATATGAATAGCCTGTCTCAATACAGTCAAATTTGGCTCAATCTCCAAGTTCTTCTGTTGCGATGCTTCCACTATCATTGAAGGATCATGCATAAACTTACGCAAATGTGATACATGAAATACATTGTGCACACCTAATAGCCTAATTAGTAACTCAACTTTATACGCGAACGTACCAATCCTCTCAAGAATCGGGAATGGTCCTATATAATGAGGATCCAACTTCCCAGCCCTTCCAAACCGAACTACATTCCTCATTGGAGAAACCTTTACAAACACAGAGTCTCCAACCGAGAACTCTAAGTCTCTACGACTCTCGTCTGCATAGCTCTTTTGTCAGTTCTACGCTTTCTTGATACGCTTTCAAGTCTCTATGACCTTATCTGATGCCTCTCGAATCATATCTATTCCAAGTACAGGACGATCCCCAGGTTCTACCCAACACGATGGAGATCTGAAAGACCTTCCATATAACGCTTTAAATGGTGTCATTTTGATACTGGCCTGATAATTGTTGTTGTATGAAAACTTAACAAGTGGTAAGTGTTCTTTCGATGAACCCCCAAAAATATAAAATGCATGCTCGAAGTAAGTCTTCCAATATTCAGTTCACCCTCTCCGTTTTCCCATCAGTCTACGGATGGTAAGCGGTACTCAAACTAACTCAGCTTCTAATGCCTTATGCGAACCCTTTCAGAAATAGCTTATGGATATTGGATCTTTATCACTCACGATATCACAAGAAAGACCATGCAATCTGACGATCTACTTAAAATATAACTTATCCAAACTAGAAGCTGTCTACATAGTCTTAACAGGTAAAAAGTGCGTGCTTTTAGTCAATCGATCCACAATAACTCACACACATTCATCACCTCTCCTCGACCTTGGCAATCTGTTGATGAAGTCCATGGAAATTTACTCCCAATTCCACTTAGGAATCTTGAGTGGGTGAAGTAGTCTAGTCGTCTTCTGGTGATAGCTTTTACCTGTTGGCAGTTAGCACACCTACTCACAAAGATAGAAACATCCCTCTTCATGCCCTTCCACCAGAATGGCCTCTTCATGTCTTAATACATCTTAGTGACCCCAAGATGTATCGTCAACCTAGAACGGTGACTCTCGACTATGAATTCCTACCTAATCCCATCAATATTCGGGACATATAACCTACTATTCATTCTCAAAACGCCATGGCTATCCACCTCGAATCTCGACCATCTCTCTGGTGCCTCATTCTCGCTTACATTCCCAGCTATCCTAGCAAAATGAAGATCTCTAAGCTCATTCTCTTTGATATAACAAATCAAAATTAGATGAACCTCCACATTTTCCATAACCGCATACCTCTTACTGAGTGCATCAGCTACGACATTAGCTTTCCCTGGTGTGTGTATATCCAGATCATAGGCCGCATGACACTCCAACCACCTTTACCGCCTCATGTTTAGATCCTTCTATGTAAAAAAATACTTCAAATATTTATAGTCCGTGTCTAACTTGAACCTTTCACCTAGCAAATGATGCCTCCACATCTTTAACGCAAACACCACCACTAACAACTTCAAGTTATGAGTTGCATATCTCGCTTCATGCTATTTGAGCTACCGACTTGCATAAGCAATAACCCTTCTATGTGGCATCAATGCAACACCTAGACCTGTTCCACATGCATCAGTGTAAATAGTGAAACCCTCCCCTCCATCTGACAGAGTAAGAACAATAGAACTAGTCAAATTTTCTTTTAGCTCTAAGAATGCTCGCTCACATTTATCCGTCTAGACAAATCTGACATCTTTCTTCATCAAATTTGTTAAGCAAGAGACAATCTTTGAGAAATCCTCTATAATCTTATAGTAACCTGCTAGACCCAAAAAGCTCCTAATATCAGTTGTACTTTTCAGCCACTTCCGGCCCTAAATGGAAACAACCTTAGCGGGATCAATAGAAATGCCTTCTATCGAAACTACATGACCTAAGAACCTAACTTCCGAATGCCAAAAATGACACTTCGAGAACTTAGCTTTCAATACATACTCCATTATAGTTTCTAATACAGTCCTTAGATGGCGTGAATGTTCCTCCTCGGTCTTGGAATAGACTAGAATATTATTGATAAATACAAGAACAAACTTATTCAACACATCCTGGAAAACCTGATTCATTAGGTCCATGAAATATGCTGGAGCATTAGTTAGGCCAAACGGCATAACTAACCACTCATAAAACTGGTCGGATCTAAAAGCAGTCAAGGGTGCACTTTCCTTTGCCGCCCTCAACTAATGGAACCCCATACAAGATCAAGCTGAAAAAATACTCGAGCTCCATGAAGCTGATCGAACAAGTCATTTATCCTAGGCGTAGGATACTTGTTCCTAATAATTAATTTGTTGAGCTCTTGATAATCTACGCAGTCTTAGGGAACCATCTGCCTTCGTAGTAAAGACGACGAGTGCTACCTAACTCGAATGACTTGGTCATTTCAAGCCCTTTTGTAATAAATCACTAAACTGATTTGGTAGCCCCAACTTCTCCTTTGGTGCAAGTCTACAAATAGCAAAACAATTAGCTTAGTATCCTTCAGTAAATAAATATGAAATTCTATCCAATGAGGTGGTAAACGTGACACCTCTTTAAAGACATCCACAAATCTCAGATAATAAGGATCAAACCCAACTTCTACTCCACCACATCAAGAGAATAAAGAAAACTAGTCATAAGCAAGCTAGGCACTTCACAAGATAATGTATGAACCTCCCTTCCTTTCTTTAGCACCATAGTTCGTTTCTCACAATCCAAGATGGCATGATTTTGAGACCACCAATCCATCCCCAATAGGACATCAAAACCCATAAAACCCAGAACACACGTATCGATAGGAAAGAGTTGGTTAAAACAAGAAACTGAAACTCCTAAATAGATCATACAAAGATTGGCCGAGCCCCCAACATTGTTCGATACAGTAATAGAATCAGAACCCATGATTGGCTTCAGTCTCAATTTATCAACAAGACTATTAAGAATAAAACTAAGAGAAGCACCAGTATCAAATAAGACAGAAATAGAAATACTAAAAATAGATAGAATACCTTTTAGATTCTGCTCTCTTTGTAGTGGTAGAAGTGGGAGGTGTTGAAGATGGTGCAAAAGCTTGAGATTGTTCTCCCTTATGAAGCATCAGACAATCTCTAACTATAGGACTAGGTGATGGCAATTGTAGTAGCTCTATGGTGCAACTGTGTCTTAGCCGCTTGTGGCTCTAACTTTGGTACCTTGGCAATAGGTGCCTTAACTAAAAGCGCTTTCGCCACTTGTCCTCCCTTACTCGACCTAAAACTCACAACAAAGTGTCCGCCCACACTTACGATAAACTACCCTAGAAATATCGCTTGATGGTAAAACTTTCGCTTGTTGTCCCCAATTGGTGTAGGAATAAAAAACTTCGGTTCTAAGCTGTCAAACCTTAGACCCATGTTCACTAGATTCACATAAGATCCTATAATGTGATTAGTCATATTTCACTTGAATTCTAGATGCATCCTTGCGATGAACATCTCATTTCTCTTCAATGGTGTGTCTACCAAACCAGACCCGAACTGAGATAAGGCAGTGAATTGGTTATCGTACTCCGCCACTATCATGCCCCCCTGCTTTAGACTGAGGAAGCTCCTAAATAGCAAAGTCTTCCCAGCTTTTTTGGGACAAACTTCATCTCGAATCCCTCTTAAATTGGGCCCAACAGAAGTCATGTATCACCCCTAATTTTTGATAACATCATTCATGATTTTTAATTAGATAAATTAAATAGAATAATGTAAATGTTAAGTGGTAAAGGGGTTGATATTTAAATAAATATAATTAAGGCCGTGCTCAATTAAATAATTAAACGGGCTTAAGAATGGGTTATAAGTCAATTAATTTACATAAGGATATTATGGGAAATTGCCATACATAACCCCTTACCCTTATATATCCTCGTTCCTACCATTTCATTTCCCATTCACGTCATTTAAAAAAAACAAAAAAAACAAAACGCAAACGTTAAAGGGGAGCCGACCATAATCAAAGAGAAGAGAAATCAAAGTAAAGCTAGGGATTCAAGCTTAGGGGAAATTAATCTCAACCCAATCTCCTTATCTTAATCAAGGTGAATAATAATTTATTCCATCTCTATTTTGTTTTACAATCATATGTTTTCGGATTTAAGGGTAAATTGTTTTTATGATGATTTGGGTGATGATATGCTTGAATTACAATTTGTTTGATTTAAACAAGAATGTTTAAATAAGATTATATATGGTTTTAGGGCAAAACCGATTTATATTGATGTTTACATGCCAATAGGTTCCTAGTCAGCCCATGAAAACTATGATAAGAAGAAAAGATATTGGAGTTACCAATAGGTTCATAGTCAACCCATGAAAACAAGGTAAGTGTAAAGATATTGGAGTTACCAATTGGTTCATAGTAATCCCATGAAAACTATGTATTTGGACAGGGAGTCCTTAATCATTTTACCGGTTATTAGTCAGCCCATGAAAACAATTAGGTTAATAGTAACCCTAGAAACTATAACTGTGATAGATAGTCAAAAATGAACGGGGATGGGTAATCCAGAATTGATTCATTCGTTTTGCATATCATCATATCATATTATTTTGAATTGTTTTAACCATTGTGGATGTAGGAGCACAGTATATGTTTTTATAAAGGTTTTAAGATACTAGTGATGGGAAACTAGTTCCGCTAAGCGGCGTGATCTCACTAGATGTTTAACGATGAATTTTCTATCATTTAGAAAATCGCCGATAAATTTCAAATTAAAATAACCGCAAGTGCATGACATACAATTGTTAGTACGTGGCGAGTATGGGTCGATCTGCAGGGAATTGTTAGATTTTAAATCTCTATTCAATCAAATTAACCAAATTCGAGAGATTATTAAGCTAAATATGTAGAAAAATGACAAAAAGAAAGTGATAAAAATACGAGAGTAGAAAGACAATTTAGAGATAAATCCACTCTTTAGATCACATAGTTCAACAAAACATGAAATTATGATCTCTCTTTTTTGGTCATTAGTAAGTTTAATTGATGTGCTTATCATAAGTATGGCCTATTTGTGCTATTAATTAGCTCAACATAAGACATCAAACTATAACACACCATTTAAACTACTTTTTAACTCTCATGAAAAATGACAATAAGTTTAAAATGAAATCTATTTTAAGTATGGCCTATTAACTATTAATTAGAAATATAGACCATCAAATTTTGATTTCAACATTCACTTCATTACCATCATCATATGTAGATGAAGAGGTAATTATTGTTTGTGATTTTTTAAGCATAGCCTATTTGTTATGAACAACATAGACTATCAAATTCAACATGAAACAATAAATCACATCAACATTCATTTAAGCACAAAAGAGATCAAAATCAACAAGTTATGTTGAAGCTACATAATTAGAGAGCTTCATTACCCTTAAATTGAAGGGGTTTAGCCTCTCATATTTGTTATCATATAAACAAATGTAGCTTGCAACATTGAACAAAAAGAAGAGGAAAAAGAGAGCAAAATGAAAAGAAAAGCTAAGTAAAAAAAGAAGTAAATACTAATCTACTTGCATGAAAAGTAAACTACACTACTAACATAAGAAGAGAAGCATGTAAATAAAATGAAAAAAAAACTAATTAACATTGCATAAAAAAAGGAAAATTACATGAAAAGAAATTGCTAAGTAGCCATGAAAAGAGAAAGAGAGCTTTCTTTTATATTTTTTATCTAAGCTAAAACTAACTAAGAGGAAGAAGGGTTACAAGAAGCATAAGGGGTATTTAGACATGTATGAAACCCCAATCCACTTTTTTGGGGAATGCCCAAAATACCCCCTTAGGAAGTTTGGTGGCCAAGTAATCATTAGCATCATATAATCATCCATTAAGTGTGCATGAAGATTTAATGGTCTTTTAGCATGTGCATTAGCTCCTAAGTGTACATTAAGGTAGGTGGGTAAGTGAGGTCCTCCATGATCATCACTTTGAATTATTTCCATCTCCATTACTTTGTATTCACTCTTGTGCATGCATATCCTCATGAAGCCACTTGTAAAATTCACTAAAATTCCTACAAAATAACATAGAAAATTCTAAGTAAATTTTCAAAAATTAATAAATGCACAAAAATGACTATTTTGCCCCTATATGAAGATGAATATGTGACCATTTAAAAATAAATTGAATTTTGGTTTAAACAAGTTAAAATATGATCATTTGTTCAATTTAAATAGATTAAATATGGTGGTAAAAATATGCACATTTACTTGCACATCATTAGATACCTAAATGGTTTGAGATGGTAGATTAATTTTCATACTAGGCTTTATGTCTGACTCGAAGTTTATGCTTTCCTCTTAAACTCTCGGGTACTCAATTGATTTTGAGTAGTTTGAAAGTTGAGGTTTTCAGGTACCTTATTAGATGGATAAAGATTCCGAAGACGTGCAGGTGGCATGATAGATATCTAGAGTTCTCTTTTATTTTGATTACGCCGTGTTGTTTGTAATGGCAAAGTTGTTAAATTACCTGAATATACTCTGATCATCTATGGGGGAATCTTCATATGTCGCTCTTGGCATATGTTGTAATAAATATAGTCTCTGAACGTAGTTAACGATTGTGGGATTATATAATGAATTGGAAATGTTTTTTGAAATGGAATGCGATCTTGTTTGATGTTTTAAATTTTTTCCATATTCATGTGTTTCTGTGTATCATTGAATCTAACACCGCCGCATTTGGCCGTCGAGGATTAATAACTATGATCACTGCAGATTCTGTAACCGTTAGTTTTGGCCTCCAAGTAGGGGGATGTTATGAGTTGGTATCGGAGCATAGGTTTATGAAACTTTAAAAGGAAAAATTAAACCTAAAAGCTTTTTGAAACATAATCCAGTGAACCAGAAATATGATCGGGGTTGGGATAACGCTATAGTAACATACTTGTATTTGATATATATATATATATATATAAGTATGTATTCCCCTCTCTCTTAGACCATTCTTCTGTATCTTACTAAAGATCGTATGCAGATTTACGAGAAAGAAGATATGGAAGCAGGAAACGGAAGAGAAAATCTCGGTTGAAGAAGCACCACAACCAATGGAAATGCTTGACCTAATACCAGGAGGAATCAAGGTCGATAGGCTAATGCTAACCAAAATGCTGATGCCAATATGGGTGGTGGAAATTCACCAGTAGATATGGAGGCAATGTATCAGATCTTCATCAATGTGATGCAAGTAGGAGCTGCTATTGGAGTAGCTGGGAATGTTGGAAGAGCTAACCTTGTGGCACTAGTTGGGAATAACTATGCTATGTTGAGTAGAGACTACACCAGTCTGGGTGGAAAGCTGTTTATGGGAACAGAGGATGCTAGTGAAGTTGAAAATTGGTTGTTTCACTGTGAGAGAATTTTTGCAGAACTGGGTTTAGTTGATGAGCAGAAGAGAAGGTTGGCCTCTAGACAATTGCAGGGGTCGGCACTTCATCGGTGGAATAGTGTTACTGCTGGAGTTCCGGAGGAAGAGTTGACATGGGCTGAATTTAGAAGGAGATTTGAACAGAGGTTTTTTATCTGAGGTTGCTAAGTCAGCATTGATGAGAAAGTTTATGGATCTAGTTCAGGGAGATGTCGGTTATCGAGTATGCCACTAGGTTTGATGAGCTATCTCGATATGGGTATGCTATTATTGACACTGACATCAAAAGGAATGAGAGGTTCATTCGGGGACTGTGACCTGAGCTTGCTAGGGAAACCATGACACATATCCATGTGATCCTTGTAATGTGGTTGTGGAGATGGCAATTTGCCATGTAGAGATGCTTGTTGTTTGTGCTAGAGAGAAGCCAGTTGAAAACCATGGTTCTCAGGGAAAGAAGAGAAAGTTTTCAAGAAGAAGGGAGCCTAAAAGGGAGATGCTGCCAACAAGGAAAAGGTTGATTTAGTTTGCTATAAATGTGACAAGAAGGGTCATTATGCAAATGAGTGCCGGTCAGGAAAGGGGAAGAGGGTTGCATATAAGAAGAATGTGAAGTGCTTTAACTATGATCAAGTTGGGCATTATAAGAACTAGTGTCTAGAGCCAGTCAGGGCAGACAAGGGAAACGTTTTTGCTATTGGGTCATCAGCTAAGCCAGCTGCAGCTGATAAAGGAAAGACTGTGATGGAAGGTACGTTTTTGATTCAGAGTATACCAGTTTGGATACTATTTGATACTGATGCATCACATTCATTTATATCTCAATGTTTGGTTAATAGGTTATGTTATCTCGCCTTTTGACAAGGCCGTGACACTAAGAACTCGACTAGAAACCAAGGACAGTCTATCTCGAAGATCGATTACCTACAAGGTTCACTATGGATACTGATAAATTTTTCCCAAGTCTGGATAGAGCTACAATCGATATGGTACAACAAGCAAAGCCATGAAAGTCAGCGTTCCAAATTTCAAGTCAATCGGGGTTCGTATGCTCAAGATATTGGTGGATCAAAACCAAGGAAGACACCTACAAGTTTGTATCCATCTAGGCATATAAGTGATTCGTGTCCATGGGAAGAGGCAACCTCGTTCGGAACCATATGTTCGTAGCTGTTTCGTTTGAGTCCATCCACTTCGTAGTCATGGCCAAGCCGCAACCTCGTCCGTATCCATGAAGAAAGCCTCGGTTCATATCCATCACATCCACTCCATTTCGTATCCACCTTGTCAGTGCTATTTGGTATCCATCGCGCCTACTCCATTTTGTATCCCTCACATTAATCCGCTTCGTATCCATCAGCTGAAGCTAAATCGTATTGATTCCAATTGCACTATTCGTATCAATCTGCCAACAATCGATATGAATGGATCACTAGGCAATCGATACGAATAACCATCTTCCATCGATACAAAAATCCCCTAAGTCATCGATACGAAGCGGCCTTAAGCATCAGTACGAAATGAAGTTGGGGGCATGGATACGAAAGGGATGCACCAGGTCGATACGAATGAAGCCTAAAAGGGAGGAAGACTCGGTCTATCGGCATTAAAAGTGGATCGATCCTTGAGTATTGCGCCACATCATCTGGAAAGCATGTGCAAACTGTTGACACAAAGGTGTCAATACGAATCATATCGATATTAGCTCGGCCGCACCTTGCAAATCCAAACTTGCATCGATCATAACTCGAGATCTACAAGTCCAAATGCCACCAAATTTTCACAGGAGCTTGCCTACAACCTCAAGAATGTACCTGATCAATTTCAGCCCAAAAGGACCAATTATTGATTGATAAAAATTTATTTTGTATCGCTCCTAGATCGAGTCGAAATCACCTTAACTCGATCCCGTGGGCCCACCCATGTGAGAGAAGAAGTCCTTCGAGATCTGGGCGAGATATTTGCTGTCTACACCTATAAATAGTGACCTTAGACCTATAGAAAATGGACTTTTTGGCTCCTCTACATCGATACTCTACCGAAATTGCTATTGTACTTTGATTGTACTCTTGTAATCCACTTGCAACCAACGAGTTATAATCAATAAACATCAATCATTTCATAGTAGACGTAGGCCATACGCCGAACCACTCTAAATTTATGTGTTTCTGTACTTTTTCTTATTTGTTGATTGGTGTGTTTGTTAGATCTGCCTCATTTTACATTTATTTCTTCATTTTATCTCTTCAAACACATCCGAAGAGTGTTGTGCCCAATTTTGGTACAAACACTTTGGTGCTTTTACTGAGAAAACCCAGCTTTTCTCCTACTCATTGGATCTACTACCAATATCGGATTGCAAGAATCTAAGGAGAAGATCCAGATCTCAAACCTAGAAGTTCTTCCATCCTATTCAGATGTGCATCAAGTCTAGGAGAGAACTTCGCTATTCACTATGGTCGTTACTAGGACTACCTCAACCGCTGCGGATCTAGAAGGACGGGATAGGCAGAACCCCGCACAACTTCGCTCTGTAGACTAGAACACATCCGGACCTTCGGATCCACAAGGCCCTATCACCAGGGAGGAGTTCTAGCTACTGATGCAAGAGCTGACTCAAAGCCGCCAGCAGCTTACCCAGCAGCTTCGTGCCAACACGGAGTTAACCAATTGGTTGAACCAAGAAAGATGAAGGAGATCCAGAAGGGATCAAGCTTCCTACTCATCTACTGCAAGCTCAGCTTTCTCTGATTACAATCATAGATCCACACGCCTACGGCTGGATGGAAGTTATGCATAGGCTATCGGACATCAGCGCACTTTGAACCTTGAACAAGCGGGAGTCGGTCCGTCCACGAGCCGCCAGATCGGACCCTCCTTCCGAGGAGCAGCGACTCCTTATCACACTACTGACAACCGTGCTGCTACCGCTGCCATCGAGTCGGAAGCTGACACTCGGAACCGAACGGATCCGAACCTTCGCCAACATGATTATACTCCTAAACCTTATGTTCCCGAAGACCTAGAGCCAAGGAGGCGAGGTATGGACCTTTGACCACGCCCGAGCGATCCTCGCATTGTGGAACCCGACCATACATTGGCCCAGCATGCCCAGAATGTCCAGATGCCATACATCCCGACAATGATCCGCCAGATGATCCGTGAGAGCCAAGGCCTCACCAATGACGACTAGGGAATCTCCTAGAGTCACATCCCATTCACCGATGACATTCTCTACGCTGAGCCGCCTCGGCGATTCATAATGCCACCTCTACCTGTTTATGAAGGGAGCTATGACCCTAACAAACACATCTTAAAGTATGAATGGTTGATGAATGCCGCACGGGCTGATGATGCGGTTAAATGCCGAAATTTCCAATTTCCCTAGGGGGCATCGCGACTATGTGGTTTACTCGCCTGCCACCCCGATCTATTTCATGTTTTGACCCGTTGGCTACAAAGTTTGTCGAGCAGTTTCGCATGCATGTTACAAGGCCCAAAGATGTTAATACCTTGTCTAGTGTAACTTAAGCTCCCAGAGAGACACTCAGACGTTACCTGGAAAGGTTCCATGCCGCTTGCATAGAGAATAGTAACCCTAATGATAATTCCATATTGATGGCACTGACTAAGGGAATCGATCCTGATTCCGAATTTGGCAACTGGTTGGCTGGGATACCCTTGCGTCATTAGACCGTTTCTATTCCAAGGCAGCTTAGTTCTTGAGGAGAGAGGATGCGAAACAGTCTAGGAAAAAGGATGACGCATGGCCAAGTATGGAAGGAGTCCAGAGCAATGTCTCTATGAAACAAACCGGGGAGAGCTCCGGTAAAGTTTAGTTGAATATTCAGAATAAGCAGAATCAGCAGAAAGGCAATGAAAATTAGGGTAAGAAGCGGGATCAGAATCGCGGACCGCGATGTAGAGCTCCCTTGTTTGACACCTATCCTCCTTTAAATACATCCCTGGAGAGTGTGTACTTGCAAACTTGTAATACTATCCAATATAAGAAACCTGCACCGAAGCAATCATCAGAGAGATAGATTCACGATAGTTATGGCCACAACACGAACTAGTGTCATCATCTATAGGATATTATCGAGAAGTTGATCCAAGAAAGAATGTTGGAGAAATTCGTTCGGGTGCTGCAGGCTAGAGGTACGGGCCCATCGAATCAAAATCAAATACCGAATTAGGTTAGACCGGAGGGACCCGCGCGTACTGGCGGGAGGTTAGTGATTAACACTGTTAGTGGTGGTCCTCAACCAGTGGATCGGAGCTGGAGGGAAATGGAGTCGTATACCAGCTCTATTAGGCATGCGAGCTTCGAATGTTGCAGTAACTTGGAAGATGGGGCTCCAGCCAAACAATAGAAGATGATGACAGACGACATCGTTTTCCGAGACAGGGATGCCGACAAAATTGAAGCCCTTACCATTGATCCACTAGTCATTTCAGCTCAGATAAGTCCTGCTTGGATGAAGAGGATCTTAGTGGACAATGGAAGTTCAGTGAACATACTCTTTAAGCGAGCCTATGATCAAATGAAGATGGAAGCGAAAGATTTGAAGCCTTATTAATCTCGTATTCATGGTTTCAATGGAAGTGCGACTATACCCACTGCGATGGTGGAGTTACCAGTGGATTTGAGAGTTGGAGAGCACTGGAGAGTCCGGATCCTGCAGTTTATTGGATTGGATATTGATTCACCGTATAACGCTTTCTTGGGCCGACTGGCCCTAGCTGAGTTCAGGGCTGCTATCGCCCCTTAGTGTCTTACTTTGAAATTCACTTCCGACAATGGAGTCGGAGTTGTTCCAGGAGACCAGGCTGCTGGACGGGCCTGTTATGTTGCTGAGCTGCGGGAGGCACAACGAAAAGAGAAGGGAAAGGGCGTAGAGGAGTCTCTCTGCGTTCTCTTTGTAGATAATTGACAATTAATGCATAGGCCTAGGCCTGGGCACCGCAACCAATTCCCGAGAGATCTTGACCCAAGAGATAATGAAAGCGAGGACGAAGTCAAAGACAGTTAGGCTTCTTCGGTAGAGCTGACGATCGATGTTTCGATCAATAATGATGACGATTCTAGAATGATAAAGATTGGATCTTAGCTAAGCCAACAGATGAAGGGGGAATTGGTTTAATTTCTCCAGGCAAACCTCAACGTGTTTGCTTGGACGCACTCTGACATGTGTGGGATCTCGCTGGACATCGCGAGCCACACATTGAATATTGACTCGCGACATGTCCCGATCAAGCAAAACAGGCATGGTATGGATCCAGAGAGACCTACCGCCCTAAAGGAAGAGGTAGATAAAATCAAGTCGAACAGGTTTATCCGAGATGCGATATATCCAGAATAGGTGTCCAACCCTGTACTTGTCAGGAAACCTAACGGGAAATGGAGAACTTGCATTGACTACTCAGACTTGAATAAAGCTTGCCCTAAAGACAGTTTTCCACTTCCTCGGATTGATCAACTTGTAGACTCAACAGCCGGACACAGGCTCTTATCTTTCATGGATGCATATTCCAGCTACAATCAGATTCCCATGCACCTACCCGATCAGGAGCACACCGGCTTCGTCACCGACCTGGGACTTTACTGCTACAAAGTCATGTCGTTTGGACTCAAAAACGCTAGAGCAACTTACCAACGGCTATTCAATCGAATGTTTGCTAACCAGATCGGAAAAACTATGGAGGTATATGTGGACGACATGGTTGTAAAGTCACGATTCTCCACCAGTCATATCAAAGACCTAGAAACGATGTTCAACATCCTTCAAGAGTATAGAATGAAGCTCAAACCGTTAGGGTCGCGTTTGGAAAGTTCCTTGGATACAGCGTTAATGCTCAGGCAATCGAAGCCAATCCTGAGAAGATCTGGGCAATTAGGAATCTTGAGACTCCAAGGACCATAAAACAAGTTTAGAGCCTCAACGGGAAGGTAGTAGCGTTGAGCAGGTTCATCTCAAAATCCACCGACAAATGCATTCCCTTCTTCAACCTAATCAGGAAAGGGAAACAGAACTTTGAATGGACTACAAAGTGTGAAGGCGCATTCTGAGCACTGGTTCAACACCTATCCACACCATCTATTATGTCAAAGCTTATTGATCACGAGAGATTGTACATCTACTTGGCGGTGTCAGAAAATGCAATCAATGATGCTTTGATTTGGGAGGAGGATCAGATACAACGACAAGTCTATTACATCAGCAAACGACTGACCGGAGCAGAGAGAAATTATCCGAAATTGGACAAGTTAGCTTACTGTCTTGTTATTGCCTCGAGGAAGCTTCGCCCGTATTTCCAGGCTCATCCTATCACTATCTACACCGACCAGCCATTACAACAGGTCCTTACGCGGCCTGAGACGTTTGGTAGGTTACTTAAGTGAAATATCGAATTGAGTTAGTTCGACATCACTTACACACCGATGCGAGCTATTCAAGGACAAGTCCTAGCGGACTTCATCGCCGAATTCACTATCCCAAAGGACTTGCCCGAAGCCAATGAATCTCCCAAATATGTTTGGAAGCTGCATACTGATGGCGCATCAAACGACCGCTGCTCAGGCGCTGGAATTGTGCTCGAAACTCCTAAAGGCCGATCTATATGCTATGCTTTGAAGTTTGATTTCCATGCGACCAACAACGAGGCTGAATACGAAGCCCTGCTCGCCGAACTCAGGCTTGCCAAAGATTTAAGAATTATTGGTGTGGAGATTTACTGTGATTCACAATTGGTCATGTGCCAAGTTTGAGGGGAATACCAGGACAGAGACCGGAGACTGGCTGCTTACCTTGCTCGGGTCCAGGAAATATTGAATCAGTTCTATTATTATGCCATCTATTACATACCCCGAGAACACAATCAGAAGGCCGATTCTTTGGCAAAATTAGCCATTACCAGTGAGGCACAGCAAATGGGACTCGTTCCCATTGAGACACTATCTTCCTCGAGTATTGATCAAACGGAGACTGACTGGGTACATGAAATCATACCCGATAAGGAATCATGGAAGACTTCGTTCGGGAAATATCTCGAGCATGGGACCCTGCCAGAGCGCAGTAGTGAGAAAAGACAAGTTCTTTGGAAGGCTTCCCGATTCACTATTCAAAATGGAGTTATAACAGAAGAGGATACTTTGTTCCTTTACTCCGGTGTATCGCCCATGATGAAACCAAATGAGTATTACATAATGTGCACGAAGGATAATGTGGCAATCACACTGGGGGGCAAGCTCTTGCTAAGAAAGTGCTCCGATACGGTTATCATTGGCCAACTGTAAATCAGATTATGCCAGGAAATGTGACAGATGTTAGAAGCATGCTCGGATTCCAAGAGCCCCACCTACCGAAATAACTCAAATGGTCAGTCCATGGCCGTTAGCAATATGGAGCATCGATATTATTGGATCTCTACCTCTGGCTAAAGGTGGCGCGAAGTATGCCATCGTTGCAGTTGATTACTTTACCAAATGGGCGGAAGCCGAGCCCCTTGCTACTATCACGACGAAGAAAGTGATAAACTTTGTGGTACGCAACATTATCTGTCGATTTGGTCTCCCACATACCATCATCACTGACAACGGATCCCAATTCGATAGTGTCGAGTTCAAGAATTTCTATCAGCGTTTCCATATCCAAAAGAAGTTCTCTGCAGTTGCACACCCTCAAGCGAATGGACAGGTCGAAGCTGTTAACAAAGTTATAAAGTCCATTATGAAGAATTATTGGAAAAAGCTGTGGGCTAATGGGTCAATGAACTTCCTATGGCCCTATGGGCGTATCAAACAACAAACAAGTCCATGACCGGCCACACTCCATTTTCACTTTCTTACGGCTCGGAAGTCGTAATTCCGGTCGAACTGGAGGTACCTTCTCATCTTGTGACATACTATGATCCGAAGACAAATGCTATATTGCTTGTCGAATCTCTGGACTTATTAGATGAGAAGCGTGAATAGGCTGATTTGAGGGCAGTCGCGCACCGAAGTTAAGTCGCCCGGTTGTACAATGCTAGGGTCCGACCCTGAACCTTTGAACTTGGCGATCTCGTGCTCAAGAGAATTTACCCCATCCTTTCGCATATGAAGCCAATGTGGGAAGGACTGTATGTTATTGAACAAAGACTCGGAAATGGGACATTTAAATTATCAACCGTCGATGGTCTCACTTTGCCAAGAGCTTGGAACAGTGAAAGTCTTCATCGCCACTATACATAACAGGCTTTGTTTATTCATTTAGTCTGCTTTGCGTTTGCAATTTGTTTATGCATTTCGAAATTTGAACTTGTAATAAGGTAGCTGACTTTGCCATACTTTCTTATTTAAGCAATAAAATGCAATCTCTTCGAGCCAAAGTAGTGATTCTTAAAATGCATCATGCGACCATCATAATGCACAGAGAGCTAAGTTCCACCCTACGGTGGGACTTATCAAAATGGGGAGTGACTGTGATACGACTGGTCACTCGCTAAGTGAAACCCGAGCTCGTGGGAAAGCTGTCACACTAAATCCCAAAAGGATTGATACACGACAATCCTCTAACTAACTCCGGCTCCCAGAGTGCGAGCCGGAGTATAAACTTACAAATATGGGCTCGAAGAGGGTGGATCCGTCCACCTAACGACTTCACCAGTGTTCAATGCAAGCTCGAGGAGGGTGGATCCGTCCACCTAACGACCTCGCTTGTTAACTCAAGGTGGATGTGACCCGACCATCCACGATCCTGATAAATCTATCGTTCCCAGAGTGCGAAAAAAATCCTAAAACTCAAAATAGATGTGATCGATCGTCTGTTAACTAACTCTAAGTCCCTAGAGCGCGGACTAGAGTATAAACTTCAACTAGGTCCGTGTGACTAACCACCCACAACTAACTCTAAGTCCCCAGAGCGCGGACTAGAATATAAACTTCAGCTGGCTGTGAATGACCGCCCATAAATCAACCTAAGTCCCCAGAGTGTGGACACGAACTTGATCGTTAAAAATGGTGTGACTGACCGCCCGAAAAACAACTTAAGTCCCCGGAGCATGGACTTAACTTTAAACAATAAGCAGGCGTGATTGACCGCCAGCATGCGAGTTTAATCCCCAGAGTATGGATGCAATTGTCAATAAGTGAGCGAGTGTAACCTGACCACTCCAACTCATCTCTCTACCGCTTAGTTCCGACCGAGTGAAGCTAAAAATGTCGAAGGTGAAAAGCGACCACCGTTCGACCACTTCGACTCATCCCCAGGACTGGGGGCATGACTCCAACACCAACTACTAATCGAGATAGTATAATGTTGAGGATCGACTTGACGTTTGGTTACGACCCGAAGCCATGACTCCGGGACTTAACAACCGAACACAAGTCCGATCCAGAGACGGATGCTTCACAAGTGCGTCGAAAGAAAAATCGAGTGATGCAACACTTAAACAAATAAACTCAGAGTTGTGCAAAGAACAAAAGGAAATTCTATTTCATTTATCCTTTGAAAGTAAAATAGATACATGGAGTCTATGCCAAAAAATCCTACTAGCAAGGGCCGAACCCGCATCTATACATGGCCTACAAGAATGAAAAGAAAGCTCCTAACTATCTGCCAAAAGAGGGATGTCAAGATTCATGCCTACTCCTTGGGCTTCTTCTTCTTATGCTTCTTCTCCTTTGGAATCGACCCACTGGAGCTGTCGCTATGATGCCACTACGAGCTTTTACCTTTACTAGGCTTATCCCCGGCTGTGGGAAGTATCGTGGTCTCCTCCTTCGAACTCACTAGAATTGGGATGCTTTCAGAGTGCATGGTCGGAGGGACGGGGGCACTTTTCATGTGAGAGGAAACGGGGGGGAACCCTAGTAATGATAATCATACCACTCGGAGTGATCATGAGTAAAGTGGCCAGGCCAGGTCCTGCCATTCCACCTCCTGTGGTGCTATCCATTGTTACGCCCGCCGTCTCAGTGCTAATTTCCGCCATTATTGCGTCGTCATGAGCTGCTTGAGTATCAGGCAGGACGCTGGCGGTCGGAGCCAAAGAGCTGGCCGCGAACGCACTTCCACTCATAACAAATGGCAAGTCAGAAAGTGGATCGCTGTGGGTGCCTAAGAGCTCATCCATCATTTGCTCGTTAAATGTGAAAGCGGTCACATTAACTTCCTCGGCCGTGGCAGTAGTGGTGGTCGTCGTCGTCTCCGTTATAATAGCCTCCTGCTCTTGGATTTGTTCTCAGGTTGCTGGGGGTATGGTGATTGCTATTTCTATAACTGAATGGAGATAAGAGAAAATATTAGAAATTTCCTTTAATAGTACTCTAGACTTTGAATGAGTTCAAGAAGTGTTCAGAATACCTTCCTCAAGTTGGCTCGTGGCGGGGGCCGGGGTTCCTCTTGACACGTGCTCGTGGGCCAGAGATAGCTGCGGCTGATCCGGATCATAGGCCGGCACAGATAGAGGATCAACTACAGGGGTGGATTTAGGCTAGATTGGCACAAGGACATCAAAGTTTGTATCAAGATGCTCAATGTTCGTCGACGGAAATTCTATCGGTTTAGAAAACCGTCGAACGAATTTAAATTAAAATTTACCGCAAGCGCACGGCATACACTTTGTAGTACGTTGCGAATACGGGTCGATCCGCAGGGAATTGTGAGAGATTAAAAATCTATCTAATCAAATTAGACCAAAGTGAGATGAAAGTTGTTAACTACAAAAGGAAGCTAAAGCTAGAATTAAAATGTGATTACAAAAAAAAACTATTAAACTAGAGAACAATTTAGAGGCAAATCCACTCTAATATTTTTGTAAATCAACAAACAAAGAATTTATGATCTCCAACTTTGATATTAAGTGAAATAAGTGTTGCATTTATCATAAGTATGGTTTGTTTATGTTATTAATTAACATAACTCAAACCATCAAACTATAATACAACAATTATACCACTTATAATTCTCATGAAAATGAAGCCAAAGCAAAAGTTATTTTAAGTATGATCTATTTACTATTGTAACTAGTAATATAGATCATCAAATTTCATTTTTACTTTCATTTCAAAATCAAAAATGGATTAGCAAATTATGATTCAACTTGTGTTTATGTTGAATAAGTATAGCTCATTTGCATAAGCAATATAAGCTATCAAACCCACTTGTATAAACTTGCATCAAAATTCACTTTCATAAAGCACAAACAAAGAGATCATAAATCATAACAAATGTTGAAATTACATAATATTTGAGAGCTTCATTACCCCTAAATTGAAGGGGTTTAGCTACTCATTTGTGGCATTGAAGCAACACAAATAAATTTCAACATTAAAAAGAGAAGAAAATAGAAAATAAGCAAAGAAAGCAAAAGAGATTAGCTACTAACTACTTGCATAAAAATATAAATTACACTACTTGCATAAATGTAAATCTAAGCTATGAACATTAAAGGAAAGAGAGCATAGAAATAAACATTAACAATAAAACAAAGAAAAGCATGTAGAAAAGAGAGAAGAAAGAGGCTTGAAAACCATTTTTATTTCATAGAACATCGAGCTTACAATTTGATCTCTTAATTTCCTAAGTAAAATGAAAGAGTAGATTATATGTTCATGTACATAAGAGGGCTATTTATACATGCATAAAACCCTAATTCTCTTTTTAGGGAGCTTCCCAAAATACCCTTGAGGTGGTGTAGCCTCCAAGTAATTCAATAATCCCCCACTTAATATGTACATGAAGCTTTAAGTCCTTTTAGCATGTGCTTAGCTTCTAATTGGAAGTTAGGTAAGTGGGTGGGGTCCTCCATGATCTTGAACTTTGAATTATTTCCTTCTTCTTACCTTTGTATTCATTTGTGCATGCATGTATCTTCATATAAGCCTCTTCCATATGCATCCAAATTCCTATAAAAATGATCAAAAATGTCCAAGTAAAAATTCTCAAATTTACACATGCACAAAAATGACCAATTTGCCCCTGAATGAAGATGAAAATATGATGATTTGAAAAATAATTGAATTTTGCTTTTAACATGTACACATGCCCAAATATGATGTTTATTTAAATAAAAAGAGATAAAATATGGATATAAATATATGCACATTTGCGTGCACATCAAATACCCCTACACTTATCTTTTTATTCGCCCTCGAATAAAGGAAAACTAAGATAAATCCATTTTCGTAGGAAGCACGATTGCATTGAGCGTATGCAACAAGCCGTTAAACCTCTGGGTGTCCCCAGTAGGACGAGTGTTGTCTTGTGAGGGTTTTCAGCGGATACTACCCACAAAATCCAGATGCAAAGTGAAAATATTTACAAAATGCAAGATTTATTTACAATGGGATGAATGCAAGTTCTTGAAAATATTTACAAATGACGGATTTACTCTTAAATCGACACAAAGAAGTTAAATATAAGTCTTGGTCATTATCTTGAAAATTTAAGTCATTTACTCGTCAAAATTTCCAACAAAAATCAAGTCATCATAGGCAATAGTTTAACTCGTTGTTTCGGTTGATAACAAAGTGTAACTATGAAATAAATCCTTAGTTGATTATCAAAGTTTATTAAAGTGGTATTTTCATTTCTTTTCAATAACAAATCAAATCAAATAAGTAAAAATAGTGCTAGGATTACAATTTCTTGTTCTCTCATTATTTGTAAGAAAAAAAATTACACACCTAGCTCAGGTAAACTGAGGCCAGATATACCACCCATGCACTGCCTTTCGGGCTTATGTGAGGGGAGTACAGAGCATGGCGAGTGCACACACTTTCATGCATACACCTATCGACCGTAGGTGGTTTTTATTGAGTCTGTTCTTTTTTTTACATGTGTTCCATACATGCATAACCGTGAGGACTTTTAAATGAGTATGAAAGCACATAATTAAAGATTCCAAGTAATTCACCCATGCATAACCGTGAGGACTTTTAAATGAGAGTGAATACTTTGGATGTTATTTTTTTTAATATATATATTTTTAAGAGAGAGAGAGTTTTGCAAAATCATCTTAGCACCATTTAACTTAGAAGACAAAAATGTTATATCCTTTACTTTAAATTTACCACTCTTTAAACAAAGATTTTCAATTAGAACATACTTCATAATTTACATAGATGAACCTTCCTATATACTAGTTAAACCATTGTTACTTGTAATCAAACTTCAATTTTATTTTTGTTAAGACAAACAAATTTTTTTTAAAAAAATCTCAATATATTAACCAAAACTTATACTTATCCCATAGTGTTTCTTCAAAAATAAATCAAAATGGTAAAAAGAAAATGTTTTTGAGATATAGGAGTTCTGAGATTTTTTTTTAAAGTAAGAAAATGAAAATTCAAAATGCCATGAAAAACCCTGATAAACTAAAAAAAATGAAAATGAGACTCCCCCCACACTTGATTTTGACTGTGTCCACATAGTCAATGCATGATATAATGAGTGTAACGGGAAAAATATGTACATATTTACAAAAGAGGGTTAACATTCTTACTAGACGTAGCTTGGCTCATGAAGGATCATGAGCTCCTCCTCTTGGTTATTTGGCAATTCCAAGAAAGGTTTCAAACGATGACTGTTGATTTTGAAAATTGATCCATCCCTGGGGTTTTCTATTTCTACGGCACCATGTGGAAAAACAGTTCGTACCACAAATGGTCCGGTCCATCTTGATTTAAGTTTCGCCGAAAATAAATGAAGTCTCGAGTCATGTAAAAGAACTTTCTGGTTAGGCGAAAACGTTTTTCTAAGGATTGACTTGTCATGAAAAACTTTTGTTCTTTCTTTGTAAATTTTCTCGTTTTCATACGCGTCATTCCTAAGTTCTTCTAGTTCGTTGAGTTGCAATTTTCGGTTTTCGCCAGCTTTTTCAAGCTCAAAGTTTAAGTTTTTTATTGCCCACAACGCTTTGTGTTCGATTTCAATGGGTAAATGGCAAGCTTTACCGTAAACTAATCGAAATGGGGACATCCCAAGGTTAGTTTTAAAAGCAGTACGGTAAGCCCAAAGTGCGTCGGTCAATTTCTGAGACCAATCTTTTCGATTTTTATTCACAGTTTTTTCCAAGATTTGTTTTATTTGTCGATTTGAAACTTCAACTTGGCCACAAGTCTGAGGATGATACGGAGTGGATAACTTGTGGGTGATCGCGTATTTTTTCATTAAAGTTTCAAAAGAACGGTTACAAAAATGGGTTCCGTTATCACTGATTATTGTGCGAGGTGTGCCGAACCTCGAAAAGTTGTTTTCTTTGAGAAATTTCACAACAATTTTATGGTCGTTGGTTTTGCAAGGAATGGCTTCGACCCATTTTGAAATGTAATCGACAGCGAGAAGGATATACAAGTTTCCAAAAGAATTGGGAAAAGGTCCCATAAAGTCTATACCCCATACATCAAAGATTTCGATCGTAAGAATGGGGTTTAGAGGCATCATATCTCGTCGAGAAATTCGTCCAAGCATTTGACATCGATCGCAAGTTTTACAAAATTCGAATGAGTCTTTGAAGAGAGAAGGCCAATAGAAACCACACTGAAGCACCTTTTCCGCAGTTTTTCGAGGACCGAAATGTCCACCGCACGCTTGATCGTGGCAAAACGAAAGAACACTCCTTATCTCATTATCCGGAATGCAACGTCGGATGATTTGGTCGGGACAATATTTGAACAAGTATGGATCGTCCCAATAGAAATATTTCACTTGGGACATGAATTTGTATTTGTCCTGTTTGGACCACGATGAGGGAGTTTCTTTAGTGACTAAGTAGTTCACTATATCAGCGCACCATGGGTCGATAGAAATTGAAAGAAGTTGTTCATCGGGGAAGTATTCATTGATCGGCAAAGAAGATGGTGCGTTCGGAAGACGAGACAAGTGATCGGCTATGACATTATCGGATCCTTTTTTGTCTTTGATTGTAAGGTCAAATTCTTGAAGTAAAAGGATCCAACGAATCAAGCGGGATTTGGCATCCTTTTTAGAGAAGAGATATCGAAGTGCGGAGTGGTCCGTGTACACGGTAATGTGTGACCCTATCAAGTATTGTCGGAATTTTTCGAGAGCAAAAACGACAGCTAGAAGCTCTTTTTCGGTTGTTGTGTAGTTGAGTTGAGCGTCGTTTAAAGTCATACTCGCGTAGTAAATCACGTGAAGGATCTTGTTGATGCGTTGTCCTAAGACAGCACCAACGGCAAAGTTTGAAGCATTACACATTATTTCGAAAGGAAGATCCCAATTGGGCGCACAAATGATTGGAGCAGAAATGAGTTCGTTCTTAAGATGTTCAAAAGAAGAGATACAATCAGAGTTAAAATCGAAAGGAACGTTTTTTCCAAGAAGAGTCGTCAAAGGACGAGCAATTTTGCTAAAGTCTTTCACAAAGCGTCGGTAAAAGCCAGCGTGTCTAAGAAATGATCGAATGTCCTTAACAGTTTTGGGAATGGGTAGATTTGCAATAAATAAACACTTGGGTACTCAAATTTTTACGAGTAGCCAAGGGAGTCAGGTTTGCTTTGACGAGTTCTCTGGAGGAGCAATGGAGCAGGAGGCTTCAACGTTCATAGAGATATAGTAGTTCCGCTGTATTGATCTCTGAGTCATTTGTTATCTGTGTTGTATCTTGTATTGTAAAAACTAGACAGGTGTTTATAACTGTCTAGTATGTGTTGTATATGTTGTGTAACTCTGATAGTAGTTGTATATGATACTATGTAATAGTTGTGTTATAAATATAATTTATTCGTTCTGCTGTTTAGATTCTGTTGTTGTTTCTTTCTTTCTTCTCTTCTTTTCTCTTTCTATCCCTTTCTTTCTTATTAGCGATACGACTTTCTGGTCGATGAAAGGGGCGCCGAGCCGCGAGTTAAGAACTCTAGGGCTAGTTTGCATTGATTTTCGCTTTATCTACCTCAATGCCTTTATTTGAGATGATATGTCCAAGGACTATGCCTTGTTTGACCATAAAGTGGCATTTTTCCCAATTCAAAGTCAAATGTTTTTCTTTACATCAATTTAGAACCAACTCGAGATGATGTAAACATTGGGAAAAAGAATCGCCAAAGATTGAGAAATCGTCCATAAAAACTTCTAGAAAGCGTTCAATCATGTCGGAAAATATTCCAACCATGCATCGTTGGAAAGTCGCAGGGGCGTTACAAAGTCCGAATGGCATACGTCGATAAGCAAAGGTACCAAATGGACACGTGAAAGTTGTTTTCTCTTGATCTTCGGGGGCGATTGGAATTTGGTTATAGCCGGAATAACCATCAAGGAAGCAGTAAAATTCGTGGCCGGCTAAACATTCGAGCATTTGGTCAATGAAAGGAAGAGGGAAGTGATCTTTTCGTGTTGCGGCATTTAGTTTTCGATAGTCAATGCAAACACGCCAACCTGTTTGAGTACGAGTTGGAATAAGTTCATTTGAATCGTTCTTGACAACGGTTAGCCCAGACTTTTTCGGTACAACGTGAATTGGGCTAACTAATGAACTATCAGAGATTGGGTAAATGATTCCGTTGTCGAGAAGTTTAAGAATTTCATCGCGCACCGCATCTTTCATTTTTGGATTAAGCCTTCGTTGCGCGTCACGTACAGGCTTGGCATCGTCGATTAAATGGATGCGATGTTGAACAATAGCAGGGCTAATCCCTTTTATATCGGAGATCGACCATCCAATCGCTTCCTTGTTTTTCAAAAGAATAGAAAGTAAGGATGTTTCTTGGTCAAGAGAGAGTGTCGCAGAAATTATGATGGGTAACGTTTCGTTATCACCTAAGTATGCGTACTTAAGGTGATTGGGAAGTGGTTTGAGGTCCAACTTCGAGAGTTTTTCGATTAAAGAATTGGGTTGAGATTCGGCCTCTACTGGAAGCGATTCAAAGGGAAGAGTGTATTCAATTTCGCTGGGAATTTCGTGAAACAATTTTTCATATTCAGTTTCGCGTTCGTCTCTAAGGTCAATTGTTTCGTTTTCGAGGTTTTCGTGAATGGCACTAACTTCCAACGTTTGGTCATGAGGTTCGTTTGATTGGCTTTCAAGATTGAAAATGTTGAGATCTAAAGTCATGTTTCCAAAAGAAATTTTCATCGAACCGTTACGACAATTGATTAAGGCATTTGAGGTGGCTAAGAATGGTCGGCCTAAAATCAATGGAATTTGATTTGAGGGATTCGTCACGGGCTGTGTTTCGAGAACGATAAAATCAACAGGGAATATGAATTTCCCTACTCGAATGAGCACGTCCTCGATTTCTCCCACGGGCTTCTTAATCGAGCGATCGGCAAATTGAAGCGTGACTTTTGTGGGTTTGAGCTCACCTAAGCCTAATTGTTCGTACACAGAGTATGGAATCAAATTGACACTCGCGCCTAAGTCTATCAGACATTTGTTAATCGTCTTGTCACCAATTGTACATGAAATCGTAGGGCAGCCAGGATCTTTGTATTTTACGGGCATGGATTGGTACAAGACTTCACTCAAACTGGCGGCTAAGAAGACTTTTTTGGGCACTTGAGTGTGTCGCTTTTGGGTACACAAGTCCTTAAGGAATTTCGCGTATGTTGGGACTTGCTGAACGATGTCAAGAAGCGGAATGTTAACTTTGACTTGTTTAAAAATTTCCAACATCTTTTCCATTTGGTCCGAGTGTTTCTTAGGTCGAAGACGATGTGGAAATGGGACACGATACTCGGTAGGCAGGTCTACTCGAGTAGAAGAAGAAGAGTTTTGACTGGCATTCGATTCAACGTTTGGCTCCACGTTCTGTTCAGATTCATTTGTTGTTTTAGAAGTATCAAGAGAAGTTTCCGGTAAATCATTTGGATTAACGACTTGATTATCGATTTGTTTCCCGGAACGAAGAGTTGTGATAGCATTCAATTGGGTGACGTTGCTATCTTGAACAACATGGGCTTGATTTAAATTTGCGTTTTGATTTCTGGGATTTGAAATGGGTTGGCTTGGGAATGTTCCTCGTTCACGTTCGCTCACAGACGTGGCTAATTGACTCATTTGCATTTCGAGTTTTGCAATTGATTGGTTCGTGTTTTGCATATATGAAGTCAATAAATTTTGCAAATTGCTGTTTGATTGAAGGCTTTGAGTGGTTGCTTTAGCCAACGTTTCAAGAGTTTTCTCAAGTGAAGTTAAACATTTATCGTCTTGGGGAGGATGAGCAGCATTTTGTTGCGGTTGATTATGCGACGGACCCGCAAGGTTTGGTTGAAAATTGTTGGGCTGAAAGGGAGGATTCGAAGCAATATTCGGAAATGCTTGAAAATTGGGACGAATCGTATTTGTGTTGGGATTGTTTTGGTTCCACGCAAAATTCGGATGATTTCTCCAACCAGGGTTGTACGTTGGAGAAAACGAGTCATTTTTGGCTTTATTGAAAGCATTGATTTGTTCGACAGAATTGGGGCACTGATCGGCTATATGATTAGGATCGTTGCATTTATAACACATCGGTTGGGATGTTTGGTTAATTTGATTCGATGAGAAAACGTTATCAAATTTTTTAATCATTGCGTCGATCTTAGCTTCCAAAGCAACAGAGGATCCTATCGAGTGTGCACTCGATCGTGAGTAAACTGATTTTTCGTTCGATCGTTCCCATTGGGATGATTTTTCGGCGAGGTTTTCAAGAAATTGCCAAGCATCATCGTGATGTTGGGCAAGAAAGTTGCCTTGGCACATTGATTCGAGCATGGTACGTGAGCTATTTTCGAGTCCATCCTATAAAATTTGGCAAATCGTCCATTTTTTGAAATTATGGTGTGGACATTTTATCAAAAGCTCTTTGAATCTTTCAAAATATTTTCCGAATGGTTCTCCCTTGAATTGATGAAAGTTTACAATTTCGTTTCGGATTCTACTCGTTTTTTCCAAAGGGTAGAACTTTTTTAAGAAAGCTTTTACGAATTCTTCCCACGTTTTAATCGAGTTCGATGGTAAGCTGTACAACCATTTTTCAGCGTAATCCGTAAGAGCGAATGGGATTAATCGAAGTTTGATTCCGTCATCAGAAAGTTGTTGGAGTTTAATGGTTGCACAAACTTGTTCGAATTTAGTCAAGAAGATGTATGGATCATCGTGTTCGAAATTGCCAAATTTCGGAAGAGTGGCAATATGGTTTGAGTGAATTTCGAAATGGTTACCCGTAGGGGCGGGTAATGTGATGCAAGATGGAATAGAAACTCTATCGGGAAAGATTCTATCCATAAGAGTTCGAGGGGCGTTCTCATTCGCCATTTCGGGAGGATCGTTTGTTCGAGTTAAACGGTTTATAGAAGGGTCGCGAGTCCAACGATTTGTTGTTGTGTCACGAGTCCAAGTACTCATGCACAAGTGAAAGTCGAGAAGAGAAAGAAGTTAGAATTGAGTTTAGTGAATGAAAGAAGATTTGAAAATCGAAGTGAAAAATTTTTTAGAGGAAGAAAAATATTTACCAAGTGAAATTTATTTTCAAAAGAGAAGTTTGATTTTTGTTTTGTTTTTGGTTTTTCAAATTTTTATAATTTTTTTTTCAATTTTTTGTTTTTTTTTTGTTTTTAAGAAGGTTTTTTTTTGTGGAATTAAAAACTAAGTTAAGATTTTTTTTTTTGGATTTTGGATTTTGGATTTTTTTTTATATATGCATGAACTAATGCAACTAAATGAATGCAAAGGACTTAATTATAGTTTTCTGTCCTTAGTAGCTCCTAACCCAAAATTGTATAATCACACTTTGTCTTAAATCAACAAAAAATATTTCTCAGCCAGGTAACGGGTAGGGGTTATCGGTGCACCACGAATCATCGTAGCAATGCAGCCGAAGGTTTAAGTACCTTCAGAGGAACAACCAGTATAATATTTACGTATCACCGTAATTTTTATAACTGGTTATTACTCTGCCGTAGCCTAGACACCAAGAAATAAAATTGTTCAAAGAAAACAATTGTGAAGATACAATTAAGCCCTAGATGAGCTCGCGACACCCTTAAGTCGAATGTCTAACCTTTATTATTAGTCAAATTCTACGATGAAATGCGTTTGTGGGCTAAAGAAAGGGTGATGAAATCCCTCACCTTATGTGAATTGGGGTATTGCCCTTAGAAAAGAAAATAAGATGAGATGGATGCAAAACAAAAATTAAACGTGAATTTACAATGCAACTAAAATGAAGTTTGTTTTTGTTTTTGGATTTTGAATTTTTTTTTTGTATATAATTGCAAATGCAAGCAACCAACAATGCACTAGAGATGAAAGCACAATACCAGAGCGTGCAGATTATTAGCAATTTTTTTTTAAGCGGCAATTTTTTTAAGCAAGGCAAAGCAGTTTATTTGGGCAAGCACTTCTTTCTTTTGGAATTTCTGCTTTGGCAACCTGAGATGAAACACAAGATATATTCAACAATTTTTATTATTATTATTATTTAGTATGTTTTTCAAAGATGAAAACCAAAATAAGCGAAAAACAAAACAATCGAAAATAAAAATAAATAAAAACTAAAACAAGTGAAAACAAATGGAAAATGAAAATTAAACAAAGTTGAACTTTTTTTTTCGGAATTTTTTTTAATTTTTTTAATTCAAAAGTAGCGTTTTACTTAAAAAAAAAATTTTTTTTTGAAAGATGAAAAATAAATGAAAACACAATAGAAATGCAACTAAAGCAAAAAAAAATCAAAACAAACTAAAACAAACACATATATTTTTCTTTTGTTGATTTTTTTTTAACTTGAAACTCTTAACAAAAGAAACTCAAAAGGTAACTTAACAAAACAAAAAAAACAAAAGAAAACTTAACAAAAATTAACAAGGTGCCCAGTCCCAAAGTCGTTCATAAAACACATACGCACAAAACACTACTCAAAATTCAGCTCTCACAACCCAATTGAATTCAAAATTCAAAGTTGCAAAACAAAATACAAAAATCGAATTCACAATCGAATTCCCCAAATCAGATTTCTCAACCCAGATAGCAAATCTCAAAAACAAAATAACGGTGATTCGGGATTCGAGAGGAGTCGCGAGTGATGAAGTGATTGCCTGTTCGATTGGGTTGAGGCGATTCGTGGTGTTCGAACTAGGCGATGTTGAAATTGGATGGTCGCAAAGAAGTGGCAGGGGTGAATTGCAGGGCGATGGTTCGCGTTGAAGCTTTGAAGTTATGGTTGATTCAGATGAATCGCGACTACAGTTGAGACGTAGGCTATGGGGTCAGGTTGAAGGTGAGTTCGATTTTGATTGTTTTCGTGTATTGGTCGTGATGGATTTGAGTTGTTGAATGGGTTCAAACGATTTGGGGTTGTGGAGTTTGTGGTTGATGGCTTCAGGTCGTGATGATTTGTAGGGGATGCAGGAAAGTGGGCAACTGTTTTGAGATGTGAATGTAATGGGGGCAATTGTGAATATGCAGTGTTCGAGTGCTTGGTTGTGAATATGGCAGAGGTGGTCCGGTGGATTTGATGGAAGGTGAGTTAGCAGGTAGTGTGTATTGAATGGTGGAACTGCAGTGTTTCTCTGGTGATGGTGGAGTTGAATTGTGCTGGGGATGGAAGTTGCTTGCTCTGGTGATATGCAAAAGGCAGCAAGGAGGTGCTGTGATGAAGTCAGAGGAGTGATTGTAGAGGATGAAATGTAGGAATTGTGGAGCTGTTATGTGCACAGTCATGCAGAGGGTTAGTTTGACGATGAACAGTGGTGTGTTATGATCAGTGGAATGTTTTGATATTGGAGATGACAGAGGAGGTATGAAGGCAGTATTGGTTTGGCAAGGTTCGGCAAGTTCTGTGTTTGATGTGTGGAGAAATATGGGGACTGTGGTATGAGTTTGCAAGTTGTATTCAGGTATTTGATGATGTTCAGGTTGACTGTAGGCTATTAGAGGCTGTTGGAGTGATGTTTGATATGGTTTGAAGTTTGTTGCAGGTTTGTACAAAGCAACAGTAACAGGAAGTGGAGTGATGTAGAGGAACTGCACAATGATATGTAGGAAATGTACAGTGATGTGGGTGTGGCTGGTTTGTGCAAAGGAGTAGGCAGTTTCCGTAATGGTAATGTATGTAAATGAGAAGCAAGGGGAAGCAAGGGGATGCAGATGATGTTCCAGTAGCAGGTTGTATTATGGAGAAGTTAATGGCAGGGGTTGGATTGCTAATGTAGGGTAGTGGAGCAAAATGGTAGTTGCAGCAGATGGTTTGTAGAAGTGTATTGGGTAGGACAGTTTTGGGAAGTGATGTATGTTGTGCAGGAGGAGTTTGCGGCAGCGAGTCGGCAGAAGAGGTATGGTTTGGGGTGTTTGGTGAAGAGATGAGGTATAGGCAGGCAATGGAAAGGTGGTGATCGGAGCAGTAGTTCTGGTGAGAAGGCAGTTAGGAATGACAGAGGCAAGGTTGGGAATGGTTTGAAACAATGGGGTGAACTGTTGTGACAGAGAACAGTTTGGCAATGAAAATGTAATTTTTTTTAATTGTAAATGCAATATAAATTGTAAAAATGAATTGCAAATTGAAAGAGAAATAGAATTTTTTTTGTTTTTGTTTTGAAATTGTGAATGTTTTTTTTATAGGATATGCAATATGGAAATAGAAAACAAATAGAACAACTACACTCACACAAACAAATGCAAACAACAATCACACAACACAACAATTTTTTTTAAAAAAAATGCACTCAACCACAAAATAAAAACACACAAAAATCAAAAGAAACTAATTCGAAGAATAGAAAATCAAAATCAAAACAATTCCCCGGCAACGGCGCCAAAAACTTGTTCGTCGACGGAAATTCTATCGGTTTAGAAAACCGTCGAACGAATTTAAATTAAAATTTACCGCAAGCGCACGGCGTACACTTTGTAGTACGTGGCGAATACGGGTCGATCCGCAGGGAATTGTGAGAGATTAAAAATCTATCCAATCAAATTAGACCAAAGTGAGATGAAAGTTGTTAACTACAAAAGGAAGCTAAAGCTAGAATTAAAATGTGATTACAAAAAAAAACTATTAAACTAGAGAACAATTTAGAGGCAAATCCACTCTAATATTTTTGTAAATCAACAAACAAAGAATTTATGATCTCCAACTTTGATATTAAGTGAAATAAGTGTTGCATTTATCATAAGTATGGTTTGTTTATGTTATTAATTAACATAACTCAAACCATCAAACTATAATACAACAATTATACCACTTATAATTCTCATGAAATTGAAGCCAAAGCAAAAGTTATTTTAAGTATGATCTATTTACTATTGTAACTAGTAATATAGATCATCAAATTTCATTTTTACTTTCATTTCAAAATCAAAAATGGATTAGCAAATTATGATGCAACTTGTGTTTATGTTGAATAAGTATAGCTCATTTGCATAAGCAATATAAGCTATCAAACCCACTTGTATAAACTTGCATCAAAATTCACTTTCATAAAGCACAAACAAAGAGATCATAAATCATAACAAATGTTGAAATTACATAATATTTGAGAGCTTCATTACCCCTAAATTGAAGGGGTTTAGCTACTCATTTGTGGCATTGAAGCAACACAAATAAATTTCAACATTAAAAAGAGAAGAAAATAGAAAATAAGCAAAGAAAGCAAAAGAGATTAGCTACTAACTACTTGCATAAAAATATAAACTACACTACTTGCATAAATGTAAATCTAAGCTATGAACATTAAAGGAAAGAGAGCATAGAAATAAACATTAACAATAAAACAAAGAAAAGCATGTAGAAAAGAGAGAAGAAAGAGGCTTGGAAACCATTTTTATTTCATATAACATTGAGCTTACAATTTGATCTCTTAATTTCCTAAGTAAAATGAAAGAGTAAATTATATGTTCATGTACATAAGAGGGCTATTTATACATGCATAAAACCCTAATTCTCTTTTTAGGGAGCTTTCCAAAATACCCTTGAGGTGGTGTAGCCTCTAAGTAATTCAATAATCCCCCACTTAATATGTACATGAAGCTTTAAGTCCTTTTAGCATGTGCTTAGCTTCTAATTGGAAGTTAGGTAAGTGGGTGGGGTCCTCCATGATCTTGAACTTTGAATTATTTCCTTCTTCTTACCTTTGTATTCATTTGTGCATGCATGTATCTTCATATAAGCCTCTTCCATATGCATCCAAATTCCTATAAAAATGATCAATAATGTCCAAGTAAAAATTCTCAAATTTACACATGCACAAAAATGACCAATTTGCCCCTGAATGAAGATGAAAATATGATGATTTGAAAAATAATTGAATTTTGGTTTTAACATGTACACATGCCCAAATATGATGTTTATTTAAATAAAAAGAGATAAAATATGGATGTAAATATATGCACATTTGCGTGCACATCACTCAACACCAGAGCCCTCTCCAACCTCCAAGTGCTGAGTAGGGAGCTTCTCTTTCTCAAATGCAACAGTGGCGTCATGAAGAACTCTCCTCTCTTCCTCATTCAACACTCGGTTTTCCAGTTCGAATTCATCGAGGGATTTAGTATGATGCTCTTCCTTCTCATTGGCCAAAAAATGATGCCAGGCACTATGTTGAGTTGGATAATCGCTGAGCCAGCTCAAGTCACTGTATTTCAAAACGTTGACATTGTAGGTGATTAAAAGAACTTCAATATCACTCTCAAGTCTGGCCTCTGCTGCCCTGGCCTCAACCTCAACCCTAGCCTCGGCCTCTTGAGCTTTCAACTTCGCCGCATCTCGCTCGTTCCGAGCATCCACAGTTTGGTCACAGGCCTCCTAAGCGATCTTGTTAGCTTCATCTTTTCCTTAATGACTTCATCGTATTTGGCTTTAAGCTCTGACAGCTCTTGGAGTGCTTTGTCTTTTTCAGTAGTGACCATGGCGTTCCTATGGCCCATGTCATCTACTAACTTTAAATGCTGCTGCCTCATCCACTCTAACTCTTTATTAGCCTCATCAACCTTTTTCAGGGCCTCCAATTCAGAATTCCTTAAAGTATCATTCTCTCCAGTAAGCACTGTGACGATCCAATCCTTCTTGGTGATGGTTTCTTGAAGCTCTTCACTTTTCTTGGCCCACTCGAATGCCATAGTCGAAACCATCTCAACGGTTTTCTTCCACTCTTGGTATTGACCAAAAGCATGATAGACATGATCATGCTTGATTTTTTTCTACTCCATTTGGAAGCACCATCAAATTTGGAGGGAAATGGAAGCCGTCGAAACATATGTTTGGAAACTCTCTTTTCAGCTGGGCTATCCGAGCAGCTCCCTCACCTGTCAACTCTGTAACCGCCGAAGTAGCTGCAATAGAGGTTTCCGCCCCGGTCGTACGGTTATGTTCGCTGGGTCTTGGAGTTACCAAAGGCGTCGGTTGGTGCAAAGTCGCAACAGTCTGTGTCCCCGAACTGGGAGGTGGCAATGAAACCCTGGGTGGAGGAGAGCGTGATCGGGAGCGGCGTTTATCTCGCCTCCCTTTTTATCTTTCTCGTTCCCTCTCCCTTTCCCTGGCTCTCTCTCTATCGTAATAATCCCTCACTTGACTAGAGTGGTCGATATCACGCCGACGAGATTCCCTGTAAGATCTGGAAAATTTGCATGTAGTGCGGAGACTACTGAGCATAGACGGTTTCTTCGACATCAGATCTGCAAAATTAAAAGAAAGGCAAAGTTAGTTATCTTCGAAGATTGGACAACTCGTGAATATTGAGCATGTGATGTCATGAAGTGTATGCATGTATGTGTTAACCCCCCGACCAACCGGTTATATCGGCTGTACTCGAAGGAGTTGGCTCACCTAAATCTAAATCGCTTTGAAGCCCTTCCAATCCGGTATCTTGTTGGAGTGACACATAGTCCGGGATTGGAATATCTGCAAGTCTTGTGAAGGGGTTATACATGTGTGAGGAAGGAGCCTCCGAGATTATAACACTGTTATCCCGCCTTTTGGTAAGTTGTGACACCAAGAACTTGACTAAAAACCAAGGGTAGTTCATCCTAGAGATCGGTTGTACGCAGGCTCACTATGGATGTCGACGAATTTTTTTCAAGCCCGGATCGAGCTAAAATTGATATGACATGACAAGCAAAGCTATGAGAGCCAACGTTCCAAATTTCAAGTCAATCGAAGTTCGTATGCTCAAGATATTGATCGATCACCGTTGAAAAATCCAAACTTCCATCGATCATAACTCGAGATCTACAAGTCCAAATACCACCAAATTTTAACAGGAGCTTAAGTATGACCTAAGGAATGTTCCTTCCAAATTTCGACTCAATCGTAGCAAGTCTTGACCGAGACGAAATTCATTCGTATCGATCGCGGATGGAAAAACTCCAACTTGCATCGATCATATCTCGAGATCTACAAGTCCAAATGCTATGAAATTTTCACAGCAGCTTAAGTAGAATGTTCCTGCCAAATTTCGACTCAATAGGAGCAAGTCTTGACCGAGTCGAAATTCGTTCGTATCGATCGCGGATGGAAAAACTCCAACTTGCATCGATCATATCTCGAGATCTACAAGTCCAAATGCTATGAAATTTTCACAGCAGCTTAAGTACAATATGAAGAATGTTCCTGCCAAATTTCGACTCATTCGGAGCAAGTCTTAACCGAGTCGAAATTCGTTCGTATCGATCGCGAATGGAAAAACTCCAACTTGCATCGATCATATCTCGAGATCTACAAGTCCAAATGCTATGAAATTTTCACAGCAGCTTAAGTATAACATGAAGAATGTTCCTGCCAAATTTCGACTCGATCGGAGCAAGTCTTGACCGAGTCGAAATTCGTTCGTATCGATCGCGGATGGAAAAACTCCAACTTGCATCGATCATATCTCATGATCTACAAGTCCAAATGCTATGAAATTTTCACAGCAACTTAAGTACAACATGAAGAATGTTCTTGCCAAATTTCGACTCGATCAGAGCAAGTCTTGACCGAGTCAAAATTCGTTCGTATCGATCGCGGATGGAAAAACTCCAACTTGCATCGATCATATCTCATGATCTACAAGTCCAAATGCTATGAAATTTTCACAGAAGCTTTTGTACAACATAAAGAATGTCCACGCCAAATTTCGACTCCATCGGACACAATCTTGATCGATACGAAATCCGTTTGTATCAATCACGGATCGGGCCGAAACTTCACGGGCTTGGGCGCGCGGGCCTGGTCACGTGCCAGAGAGGGTCACCTGAGATCTGAGCGAAATACCAGCCTCATACACCTATAAATAGAGCCCCAGGGCATATAGAAAAGGGGCTTCTTCTTCTTTGAATTCTCCAACGCCCAGACTCTGCCGGATCCAGATCTAAACTCCATTACTGCTGTCTATAACAAAATTCACTGCTGTAAATCATCATTAACTGCTGTAATTCATTGAATTCACTTGTAATCATCAGCAAAACATCAATAAAGCAATCAACTTCATAGTGGAGATAGGCAACACGCCGAACCACTCTAAATTCTTGTGTCTCTGTGCATTTTAATCATTCTCATTTCTGAAGTATGGAGTTTTTGTTAGATAACCTTCTTTTTTCATTTTATTTCTTCATTTTATCTCTTCAAAAACTTCCGAAGAGTGTTGTGCCCAATTTTTGTACAAACAAACACCGACAGCTGGTAGAGACACAACCACGGATTTCTGTCTCGTAGAATTGCGAAGTTTACGAGCAACCGCCTTACCTTTCCTTATCCTTTCTGAATGTCGAGGACTATTTGAAGGACCGGCTACGGGTTCATCTTCGATGGGCGTATCTTCTTCGCCACCTTGCTCAGCGATTACAATTCTGGGCGCTCTTCGTCTAGCTTGTCTTGCTAGAGCTACCCTGAGAGATCCTTCAAGCCCTATGCTCCGATCTCCGTCAATCAGCCCGATGGCCCTTAGATTTTCATCTGTAAGCACCGCTTCGATCTCTCTAAACTCACCCGACACCTCTTGAAGGATCCTGACGATTTCCCTAAATTGAGCGCCTTTAGGTCGAGGAATTGAAGCTGTAAAGAGGAAATAACATTAAGCTCAGTATCAATGGGGATTAATCAATTAGTCGCCGGAGGAATTGAAACACTTATGTCTATCTAGCCACCGTCTAGCGAATCCTAGCGGGCACCGAATGTAGAACCACTCGGTTTTGAAGTAGCTAAGTTTGGTCTAAGTCCCAATCATAATTTGGCAGTTTCTGACTCCCTCTAAGAATGTGAAAGAGGGATTATCACCCCGACTCTTTAAATTGAACAAGAATCTGACTTCCTTTGGAGTCGGGGGCCGGAAAAGGTGCTACATGAAGACGATGAATAGGCTGTTCAGCAAAGCGTACCCATTCAGATGCAACTGTGACGGGGCAATCCATAAGTAAGATAACACTCCTCGGATGTATTGATTGAATTGAGGAAGTGTCCTAGTTGTACATGAGAATCTATTAAAAGCAATGTACCCTTTTGGAGGGGTATGTGGCATATCGTTTGGCCCTGGTAGTAGGACGTCATTCAATGATAGCCCGTGCCTTAAGAAAATCCTTCCTAACATTTCTTCAGAAATATTAGACGGAACCGAGTCTTGTGGATTCCCAATGAAAAATGCTCCTGGTAGTTCATTCGAAGCAGGATTATAACTTCGACAGCAATAGCCGGCATCTCTATTATAGGAAGGGGTGGACTTTGAGCCTCTTGTTGTTGCAAACTTCCAGGTTCCATAGCTAATCAACTCAGCAAAAATCATCGTTAGATGACAATAATCCTGTTTTCCCCCCGGTGTGAAGTGAGCAATCATGCTGTGCAGTGTAGTGCTACATGATACTTAAGATTTCTACAAAGTTCAAAAGAATGTTAAAACGATGAGACTTTGAGATTCAACTGGAGTAACCGTCATCGCTGACTATCACAACCGTGCTATACAGACTTTGGAGATCGATTCAAATTGAAGTTCGTTAAGTGTTGTCATATTACAGTTCCATCGACGAGCTTCGAAGGGCAGTCAAATATGCAATAGAACATTTAAGTCAGATTATGCAAGGCAGAAGCTCGTCGAGGTCAAGTGTTCAAGAATGCAATTCGTATTGGTAAAAGTTTAAACTTGAATCAACCACCAAAGTCCACTTCGTCTCGATTAGGGAAGCGCTATTTCGTATTGATCAAAAAGCCGTAGTTCGTATCGATGCTAAGTTATCCACTTCGTACCCATTTAGAGGAAATTCTCTCGTATCGTTCAACAAGCTACTAAGACGTATCGGTCAGATTATTTGTTTCCATTCTCAGAATTCGTATCGATCAAGGGACATCGATACGTATGCCATTTATTAATGATTGATACGAGAGATGTCGTTGGCTAATCGATACGAGAGACTTGTTACCTACCGATACGAAGCACTCCACTCACTCGATGCGAATCACTGCTAGTCCAAGTCGATACGAATCTCCTCCCTCCTTCACCGATACAATGCCCAGGCTAAACCACCATCACTCCAAGTCCTTCATATCCCTCCTCAATCCTTCTTCCCCAATCAATGTGAAGGCTATCAGCACTCCCCATCAAACTCCGGCCATCCACGGCCACCACATCGCTAAGATCAGTCACAAATGCATATCAAATGGCATGAGAATTCAAATCTCATCGTTTTAAGTTGTTTGGTGTAGGTTAATTACCTAATTCAAGCAAGTATGTCGAGGGAATTAGCGGGTTAACTAATTCGAAGGCAAAAGCAGCGTAGTTTTTCCTTTAGTTGGGAATGATACGAAGGTAGGGGGCATGGAAATGAGAAAGTAAATTTTTTTCTAAGTACCAAGCCTATATATATACCTGGGGGATGACCTTTCATCTCCCAGTCACTCCTAGCGTTTGAAACGGTCAACTATTGAAAGATACGAGTCAATCCATGCGTATCCAATAGCTCAATCGAGGCAAGTCTGATGCTGCTAGTGTGAAGGCCTCTTCATAACCAAGCTTTGCACAGGTGACTCCCCACTCGTAACCATCAAGAGATTGAGACGTAGCAGATGCACATCAAATCTTTCATATCCCTCGGTTCATCGGTACAAGATGTTCAATTGGTGTCCATCTAACACCACAACCGTTCATATCCATCGGTTCAAATCGATACGAGCTACATTAAAACACCAACCAAATTTGTGTCGGCCAGCATCGATACGAACACAATTTTCCAACTTTTCACATCGATCCAGGAGAGGATCGATATGAAAAGATACTCCAACGCAACCATCAACCGTTGTTACAACTCGAATTTCACATCGATTCAGTAGAGGATCGATACAGAATCTGATACAAAAAAAACTAACACGACTCGTGAACGTGCAAAAGTTAACGGGAGTCAGTTTAACATGCATTTATGTGTGTAATGGATTAACATCCAATTTTTAAAATTCACAGGAATTGAATGCTCACCTGGTTATAATAATGAACAACAGATTTCTGGCGCTCAACACTTAGTTACAACAATGCATAGTACAATCGTTGGCAGTCAGCAATTCAGTATTTATATTATCGATAAATAATCAAAGGTTAAATCTTTTGATGAGAGGACAACAACTATACATCAAATTAGGTAGAACTTTTCAAGCAGAAGGTTGCAACTTATCAAAGCACGTCATGTTCACACAAGACGTACTTTGGGGGGAAAATGTTATCCCGCCTTTTGGCAAGGCCTTGAGACTCGACTAGAAACCAAGGACAGTCTGTCTCGAAGAACGATTACCTACAAGGTTCCCTATGGAAACTGGTAAATTTTGCCTGAGTCCGGATCGAACTACAATCGATATGGTACAACAAGCAAAGCTATGAAAGTCACTCTAAATTTCAAGTCAATCGGGGTTCGTATGCTCAATATATTGGTCGATCAAAACCAAGGAAGACACCTACAAGTTCGTATCCATCTAGGCATATAAGTGATTCATGTCCATGGGAAGAGGCAACCTCGTTCGAAACCATAAATTCGTAGCCGTTTTGTTTGTGTCCAATCACTTTGCAGTAATGGCTAAGCCGCATCCTCATTCGTATCCATGAAGAAAGCCTCGGTTCGTATCCATCACATCCACTCCATTTCATATCCACCTTGTCAGTGCTATCTCGTATCCATCGCGTCTACTCCATTTTGTATCCCTCACATTAATCTGCTTCGTATCCATCAACAGAAGCTAAATCGTATCTATTCCAATTGCACTATTCGTATCAATCCACCAACAATCGATTCGAGTGGGTCACCAGGCGATCGATACGAATTACCATCTTCCATCGATACAAAACATCCCCTAAGTCATCGATACGAAGTGGCCTAAAGCATCGGTACGAAATGAAGTTGGGGGCATGGATACGAAAGGGATGCACCAGGTCAATACGAATGAAGCCTAAAAGGGAGGAAGACTCGATCTATCAGCATTAAAAGTGGATCGATCCTTGAATATTGTGCCACATCATCTGGAAAGCACGTGCAAACTGTCGACACGAAGGTGTCAATACGAATCATATCGACACGAGATCGGCCTTACCTTGTAAATCCTAACTTGCATTGATCATAACTCGATATCTACAAGTCCAAATGCCACCAAATTTTCACAGGAGCTTTCCTACAACCTAAAGAATGCACCTGATCAATTTCAACCAAAAAGGACCAATTATTGAATGATACGAACTCAATTCGTATCGCTCCTAGATCGAGTCAAAATTACCTGAACTCGATCCCGTGGGCCCACCCACGTGAGAGAAGAAGTCCTCCGAGATCTGGGCGAGATATTTGCTGCCTACGCTTATAAATAGTGACCCTAGACCTACAGAAAATGGACTTTTTGGCTCCTCTACGTCGATACTCTACCGAAATTGCTATTGTACTTTGATTGTATTATTGTAATCCACTTGCAACCAGCGAGTTATAATTAATAAACATCAAACATTTCATAGTGGACGTAGGCCATACGTCGTACCACTCTAAATTTGTGTGTTTCTGTACTTTTTCTTATCTGTTGATTGGTGTGTTTGTTAGATCTACCTCATTTTACATTTATTTTCTTCATTTTCTCTCTTCAAACACATCCGAAGAGTGTTGTGCCCAATTTTGGTACAAACAGGTTATGCTTAGAACCCAAATACCTTGTTACTTCCTTAAGGGTTGCAAATCCAATAGGAGGGTATGCAACTCTGGGGATGAGATGTGACCAGTTAGAACTTGATTTGTTAGGTCATAGGTTTGCATGCAGTCTGTATGTTTTCGATTTCGTAGATTTCGAAATCATTTTGGGTATGGATTGATTGAGAAGGTATGAGGTCAGAATATTTTACCAGGATGGAGAGATATCACTAAGACACCATGATAGTCATGACCGAATTATATTCTCAGTAGAGAATTCTGACCAGAGTGGTTGTGTTTTGTTAAGTGCAATGGAAGTGGGAGAAGAGCTAAGTCAGGTTCGAATAGAAAGAGAATTTGCAGATGTTTTTGAGTCGGTCACCGGACTACCACCGAGAGGAGCTTTTAAGTTTCGAATAGACCTTGTACCAGGAGTCGAACTAGTCAGTAGACCACCTAGCATGATGACACCAACTGATATGAAGGAATTGAAGGTGCGGCTAGTGGATCTAAAAGGAAGGAATTTTATTAGATCGAGTAGTTCGCCTTGGGGAGCAACCATGGTGTTCCTAATGAAACCGGATGGGTCGTTGAGGGTGTGTATCGACCATCGTAAGCTGAACGAGAGGACGATAAAGAATAAGTATCCTTTGCGTAGATTGATGAGCTATTTTATCAGTTGAGTGGAGCTAGAGTGTTTTCCCAGTTAGATTTGGTGACAGGCTTCCACCAGTTAAGAGTGGCAGAGGACAGTAATTCTTTGACAGCATTTCGGACTAGGTATGGTCTGTACGAGTGGTTAGTAATGCCATTGGGGTTGAAAAATGCACCTGCTTTCTTTGTGGATTTGATGAACCGAGTCTTTCGAGAATATTTGGAAAGATTTGTGTTGGTGTTTATAAATGAAATTTTGGTATACTCTAAGGATGAAAGAGAGCATGAAGATCATCTTAGAGTTGTGCTTGAGATGCTAAGGCAGAATCAACTAAAGGCAAAGTTTTCCAAGTGTCATTTTTGGAAGAAAGAGGTTAAGTTTCTTGGTCACGTGGTTGCAGATAAGGGTTTGTTAGACGATCCAGATAAGATCAAAGCTGTAAATAATTAGAAGAGACCAGAGACGGTGACTGAGATTAGAAGTTTTCTTGGACTTGCTAGTTATTACCAGAGATTCTTCAAGGATTTCTCGCGGATAGCAGCGCCTTTGACTGAGCTAACCAGGAAGGAGGTGAAATTTTTTTGGTCGGACAAATGTGAGGAAGCATTCCTTAAGTTAAAGCATTTGTTGACCAATCCACCAGTGTTAGTAGTTCTAGAAAGAAACCAAGGGTTAGTGGTGTATACTAATGCATGTGGGACAGGATTGGGAGCTATGTTGATGCAAAAGGGTAAAGTTATTGCCTACACTTCACGACGGCTTAGACCGCATGAAGTGAGATATCTTACTTATGATTTAGAGTTGGCTGCGGTGATCTTCGCATTGAAGATTTGGTGGCATTATCTCTTAGGGGAGAGATTTGAGCTATACACAGATCATAAGTCTTTAAGATATTTATTCTCTCAGAAGGAGTTGAATATGAGACAACAGAGGTGGTTGGAGTTTTTGGCTTCTTATGATTTTGGTATAGAGTAAACACCAGGGAAAGGTAATAAAGTAGTGGATGCTCTTAGCAGAAGACATCAAAATATGGTGTTTGCTATGTTGGAAGAATGGAAGGATCTAGAAGCTTAGGCCAGTTGTGGTGTATAGTTAAGATCAACCGCTAGTTCTAGTCAAAGTACTGCCATGTTGTCCTGTTTAGAAGTTCGACCAGTGTTGATCGAGAGAATTGCTTCTTAGCAAAAGGAGGATCCATATTTAGCCGAGAAGATCAGAACGCTTGAGGTTGGAACTGAGATTGATGATTTGAAAGATTTTTGTCTTGACCAGAGAGGATGGTTGAGAAAGAAAGGGCGATTATGTGTTCCAGATGTTGAGAACTTGAGAAAAGAAGTTCTTGGGGAATGTCATCGATCCAAGTTTACGATTCATACTGGAGGGACCAAGATGTATCAAGATATGAAGAGGAGCTTCTATTAGGAAGGTATGAAGAGGAATGTTGGCTTTTGGGTTAGGCAGTGTGCAAACTGTCAACAAGTGAAAGTCGAACATCAGAAGCCGAGTGGATTGCTTCAGCCTCTAGAGATTCCAGTTTGAAAATGGGATTTGATATCCATGGATTTTATAGACGGGCTGCCAAGGTCGAATAGAGGAAATGAAATTTTATGGTTTATAGCGGACAGGATGACCAAGGGTTCCCATTTCATTCTAGTTAAGTCAATCTGGATGGCACTTGTTTTGGCGAAGTTCGAAGAACATAGTTAGACTTCATGGATTCCTAATAGCATAGTCATTGACAGAGATGCATTATTCACTAGTGAATTTTGGAGAAGTTTACATGAGGTATTAGGTACTAAGCTCAAGATGAGTACAACATATCACCCACAGACGGATGGGCAGATAGAGAAAGTAAATAAGGTACTCAAGGATTTATTGAGAGCTTGTGTATTGGACTTTGGTGGATCTTGGGAGGATCACCTACATTTGATTGAGATTTCCTATAATAATAGTTATCAGACTAGCATAGTAATGGCGCCTTTTGAAGCTTTGTATGAAAGGCCATGAAAATCGCCTACATGTTGGTTGGAGACTGGAGACAGCTTAATCTTAGGTCTAGATATGGTTAGGGAGGCTTCAGAGAAAATTGAGTTAATCCGAGAACGGATTAAGGAAGCTCAATCTAGACAGAAGAGTTAGGCTAATAAGAGGCGTAAAGACATGGAGTTCTCAGTTGGAAACAGGGTTTTCATTAAGGTATCACCGATGAAGGGTGTGGTACGGTTCGGGAAGACAGGGAAACCGACACCGAGATATGTTGGTCTATTCCGGATTATAGAAAGGATCAGAAAGCTCGCATACAGAGTAGAGTTGCTAAGTAGTATGATAGGTGTCCATAATGTATTTCATGTGTCTCATCTTCACAAGTATATGCATGATCTAGGGACTACTATTCCTCCGAAAGGGTTGGAAGATCTAGTAGTTGAGCCTAATTTGAATTTTGTTAGACAAACAGTTCGGGTTGTGGCGAGAGATGAAAAAAGATTGAGGAACAAGACAGTCAAGTTGGTGAAAGTTTAGTGGAGCGACAACGAGAAGGACTGTACTTGGGAGACAGAGGACAGGATTCCAGATACATATCTTGATCTGCTTTAAGGGTCTGTCTATATTAGATTTATATAGGTATTAGCTAGTCAGGTAGACTAGTATGGTTGTTAGGAGTCATTACAGATGATTTCTATGTTCAGTAATTAGTCCTTACTGAATTTCGAGGACGAAATTCTTTAAGGAGGGGAGCCTGTAACACCCCTAATTTTTGATAACATTATTCAGGTGATTTAATTAGATAAATTAAATAGAATAATGTAAATGTTAAGTTATAAGGGGGTTGAGATTTGAATAAATATAATTAAGATCGTGCTCAATTAAATTATTAAATGGGCTTAAGAATGGGTTATAAGTTAATTAATTTACATAAGGGTATAGTGGGAAATTGCCGCATATAACCCCTTACCCTTATATATCCTCGTTCCTACCATTTCATTTCCCATTCACGTCATTTAAGAAAAACAAAAAAACAAAACGAAAACGTTAAGGGGGGAACCGACCATAATCAAAGAGAAGAGAAATCAAAGTAAAGCTAGGGATTCAAGCTTAGGGGAAATTAATCTCAATCCAATCTCCTTATCTTAGTCAAGGTGAATAATAATTCATTCCATATCTATTTTGTTTTATAATCATATATTTTCGGATTTATGGGTAAATTCATTTTTATGATGAGTTGGATGATGAGATGCTTGAATTACAATTTGTTTGTTTTAAACAAGAATGTTTAAATAAGATTATATACGGTTTTAGGGAAAAATCGATTTATATTGATGTTTACATGCTATGGAAAATTTTATGTTGTATAAAACATGATTTTGGAGTTGGGTTTTGATTTTGATAATTTTCCAAGCTATGGAAAGAGTACTATGAATTTTCAAAGAAAATTATGGTTAATTGGGTTTATAAATTTATTTCGGAAATTATATTGAGAATTTGGATCATAAATTTTGAAATGTTAGGTAACATGATTAAAGTGAATTTCTAAAATTTTTAGGGATTTTTCCTAAGTGATTTTCTAAGAAAATTAAATTATTTTAAAAGAGGGACTTCTTTGCAATATTGGTTTTGCTTAATGGAAGGGCTTATTTGTTAACTTAACCATGGTTTCGATTTGAAATTAGCGCAATTATTTTAGTAAAAAAATTGAAAAGTTAAGGCAACCAATCTTGTGTTTACACGTGGTAGGTTAGTTAGAAAGTGCTTACTTTAATTAGTATTAAATCAGGTTTACCTAGAAAATTTGGTTCCGCCTTCTTTAGAAGTACCATTCGACTCAGAGCTTCCGCCTTCAATCAAGTCAAAATCCCACTAGCTGAAACCAATACACAAGCTATCACTTAGATGGTACGTAGTGCATTTGAGAAAGGCGGAAGGCTTGGTGTCGAAAGCATGGCTTCCAATGATGTCGATACCTTTTTGGTTTGTTTTAAAAGAGAAGCGGCTGCCTTTGTTTTAATTAAAGCCTTCGAAGGAGTCAAAGCATATGTTTTCGGAAGAAGTTTTTCTAAATGCTTTCGAAGGGGTTACCATCAACTTATGTTTTAAAAAGTAAGCTTTCGAATGGGTTTCTTTACTTATAAAATATTGCTTTTAAAAGAAGGGGTTCTGACCTAATCGAAGCTCTGCTGCCGTTCTTTAACCTTTCGAGTGAGTTGAAGTCATCAATGCTTTCAAAAGATAGTGCTTGTTTTAAAGATGTTTTAAGCCACTTCCTAAATGCTTTCGAAAGGGTCCATGGGTTTCGAAGGCAATGGCTTCGAAAGGGGGTTTCGAAGCTATCCTTCAGTGTTTTGTTTAAATGGTTTGAAGCTTTCGAAAGGGATGGTGCCGACGCCATCAAGTTTTCCCCAATATTTTTATACGATAAAGGATGGTTTTGAAAGAGATACTTTCATTTATATTCACTTTGACCCAAGCAATATTTTAAGTATAAACCCAATGGTACGAAAGGAGGACTTTCAATGATTTCGGAAGGGATACTTCCAATGATTTCGAAAGGAGGACTTTCAATGATTTCGGAAGGGATACTTCCAACGGTTTTGAAAGGGGTACTTTCAATGGTTTCGAAGCTAGGCTTCTAAGTGTTATTAAGCAATACTTTATTACATTCGAAAGGTTTCGAAAGAGATGATTTAAAGTGTTTTAAAAGGCAAGGGCATAATGTTTTGAAAAGAGATTTATATGCTTTCGAAGGAGGTTATCCAGTGAAGTCGAAAGCAAGGTTTTGAAGGTTTCGACAGCCTTAGTTTTTAAAACAAATAACCCAATCTCATTTTTAAAGGAATGACATGGCATAATTAAATAAAGTGTTTTGAAAAGGAGTTTTTGGAGAAGTTTTCTTTGATTAAAGGGTTAAAGTGATTTACCAAGTTATTGTGTTTGCTTCTTCATATATGTATATATATTCACATTGTAATGGACCCATAACTGTATTTTGGGAAAGGGCATAATAACCAGTTAGATTGATCTAGTAGTGAATATAAATTAAGTTAACTCCTGAATGAGTAGAATTGCATCCAGGAGGTCAGGAGGACCAGAATATAGGATGCTAAAATATTAAAGGAAAAGATATTGGCAGGGGCCAATACGTTCATAGTTAGCCCATGAAAACTATGTATAAATGAAGATGTCGGAAAGACAGGTTCATAGTAAGCCCATGAAAACTATTATTTGATATTGGCAGGGGCTAGTAGGTTTGTAGTTAACCCATGAAAACTATATTCGGATTAAGATATTGATAGATATCAATAGGTTCCTAGTCAGCCCATGAAAACTAGGATAAGAAGAAAAGATATTGAAGTTACCAATAGGTTCCTAGTCAACCCATGAAAATTAGGATAAGTGTAAAGATATTGGAGTTACCAATAGGTTCATAGTAATCCTATTAAAACTATGTATTTGGACAGGGAGTCCTTAATTATTTTACCGGTTATTAGTCAGCCTATGAAAATAATTAGGTTAATAGTAACCCTAGAAACTATAACTGTAATAGATAGTCAAAAATGAATGGGGATGGGTAATCCAGAATTGATTCATTTGTTTTGCATATCATTATATCATATTGTTTTGAATTGTTTTAACCATTGTGGATGCAGGAGCATAATATATGGTTTATAAAGGTTTTAAGATACTAGTGAGGGGAAAACCTATTCCGCTAAGCGGCGTGGTCTCACTAGATATCTAAATGGTTTGAGATGGTATATTATTATTCATATCAGGCTTTATGTCTGACTCGAAGTTTATATTTTCCCCTTAAACTCTCGGCTACTCAATTGATTTTGAGTAGTTTTGGAGTTCACGTTTTCAGGTACCTCATTAGACAAATAAAGCTTCTGGAGATGTGCATGAGTCATGATAGATATCTAGAGTTCTCTTTTATTTTTATTCCGCTGTGTTGTTTGTAATGGAAAAGTTATTAAATTGCATGTATATACTCTGATCATCCAACGAGGCATCTTCATATGTCGCTCTTGGCATATGTTGTAATAAATATATTTTCTCTGAACATAGTTAACGATTGTGGGATTATATAATGAATTGGAAATGTTTTGAAATGGAATGTGATCTTGTTTGATGTTTTAATTTTTTTCCATATTCATGTGTTTCTCTGTATCAATGAATCTAACACCGCCGTAGTTGGTCATCAAGGATTAATAACTATGGATGACTATAACATCCATAGCCGTTAGTTTTGGGCCTCTAAGTCGAGAGATGTTACAAGTCGCTCTCTTGGACATCAGCAGTGATAGAAATCCACCAATCCATGGCCCCGTCCGTCAGATACCATGACGCCAACTTACGCTTTATCGCGTCATCTGCTCCATATCCCTGAATATCCAATCATATAATTTGATCTAAGACTGGACTTCTATGATAGTCTAGGTACCACTAAACCTCTTACCTCCCAGCCTCTTATAATCACGGCAGAGCAAAGAAAAATTCACCTGAGGCCTGACCTGCATGACCTCCTCTATAATATCCACCCTTAGTTCCTTGACCGAAGCAACATTCCTTGGTGCTGGATTTCCCCCATTAGTGACGATACTACCCTGACCACCTCTACCCCTACCACCTCGAGCATTGGTAGCTCTATTACTCATGATTTGTACTACCCGAACATAACAAAATATATTTAGGATATGAAAGGCTAGAGTTATTTCAAGGAAAGAGATTTTCCTAAAGAAAAGCTAAAAAGGGGGTATAGGTTTATGGAAAAATACAAATATGATCTCTTGTATATATAATACACTCAACCCATTCTAGGGTGCCGCTTACCCTATCTCTAATGAACCATACCAACAAAAGCTAAGGCGTTCGCTCAAACTTGGGCTTTAGTACCAAATGTAACGACCCAACTTTTCGGCCCTCAAATGTTGATACTAAATACATCCATGGTATTCGTGTGTCGAACACCCAAGTGCTAGAAAGACAGTAAGTTATGGTAAAAAAAGAATAGAATAGGAAAGGAAGAACACACATCGGAATCTCACAGTGGAACGATAATATATGATATCAAAAAAATAGTACAAAGGGTTACTCTGAATATAGGAATTCCAGAGATACAAAACGTAAGTACTATTATCAACCTGGATAGTTATAACCGCTTGTCCTCACAATGCTGATATATACATAGCTAATACAGAACAAAAGAAATAAAAATAGATGGATAATGGAAGCCTCTGTCTTGTCTTCTGAACTCTGAAGCATCCAAGGTAAAACCCAATATACTCAGTCCATTCGAAAGAGTACGCGAGGAATTTAGGGAAAACAAAAACAATGTGTCAGACATAAGTCCGATATAAAAAACCAGATAAACATGCAACGTGTAATAGTAACTATTGAGACCGTACAGATTTCCCATAATAGTTTTCCCCTTAAAAGAAACCAACCATTCATTATTTTAATATAGTGAAATAATTGATAATGTCTAGATTGTTGAATATAAATCACGTCAAATAGCTGTGATGCTTACATTGGTCACACCATAGCATATTTAGGATACATCCAAAACCGCTAAGGTACGTTTACAAATTGGATTTTCCATGGAGACACCTCCAATAAACTGAAGCGGATATCCATGCATAAGGATCAAAAAACACCTTTCGAGCATCGTATATCTCTAGATGAAATACACCATAAGGTAAACACAAGCGGCCCATGCCTGATCATAAATAAGAACCACGTGGAACTAAATATCATCAACTCCTGCCAGCCAATAATCGATAAGTATCTCTAGGAATGGAGCTGATAATACCCTGAAGCAGGTCAGCTAACCCCTAGTTGTGCAGCCTACTTTGTCTTTAGCCATTTCTGATGTCGAGGTTACGCTCGACATCTTTCACATGAATCTTTTTCACTCGATTAGAACACGAATCCCCAAATGGATTCCAATATCTTGAACAGATCATGAATCACTACATGGATTCTTCTTTTGCAATCATTTCCATAACGTTGAACCCATATACTAGTTTTCAAGTGGTATTCGGTAAGTAAAACGCTTGCCAACCGTGGACTCTTTATAACCAATCGATGAATTTCCAATTAACTCAACTCTAGTTCTTTCAAAATTAAGTGAAAGCTAGAGACATTTTGTAACAATACTCCTCCATAGGGGTTCTCATTGGTATGAAATACAAAGCCTTCCAATTACCTCTTAAGTTACAATTAGTCAAGATCAATGGTCGACTAACCAACTATCTATTTAAAATGTTCGCTTATACAAATCAATGTTCATATACATAATACATTTCCAACATTTCAATTTATACTTTCCTCGGTCAAGAGTGAAGCCAGGTTAGTTGGAGCACTAGTTGCCTATCAAAGCCTTGTCTAGGCACTTCATTTTTAACTCTCACAGATGGACAAGTCTACTCGTCGGCTTTAAGTATTAAGTATAATATTAATGATTTCCATAAACATGTAAGAAATTGACAAGATTAACTCATTTCAGACACTCCAACTTAACTATTCCTCCGTTAAGAGGGAATTCGGTAGGTTAAAGCATTACTGCTTCATCCTTACTCGAACATCATTCTTAACTCTCACATATAGAGAAGTCTATGTAACAACCCACTTTTCTGTACAGTTCAAGTCGACAATAATCCACACATGTCCAACTCAAACTGAACAGAAGGGCAGATAGTTAAGGGTAAAAGAGAAAAGGAGACGGAATAAAACAGAAAATAGAATCTCACACGAATGGATTAACATATATTATTTCAATATATAATCTTTACGACGGGAAATTTTGAATAAAATACCAAAGTCTAACCTGGATTTAGCCTGGACACTTATAAATTCTCTATCCTTATAAATGTAAAAACAAATGCAATAGACGCTGTAGATAATAGAATACATCTATACGTAGATGAAGATCTCTGTCTCTCCTCTAGAAACTTCAAGCGTCTTCAACTAACCTGAAACTACTCGGATCTGTCATGAGTATTAAAAATACTCGGATCATGCTTGATAAACCAGTGTGAGATAATCTAAATTTTAAATGTATAGATCATGCTGATGTCAATCAAAACCTTTGAAAAGAAGGGTATCTCATAAGACCACACCCACAGATAAATACGAACGGGTTTTTATCTTATGATAACAAAAATACTTTATACTGAAAACACTTTGATATTATATTTAATGACAATCTTTTTAAACACTTTTCACGTAATATATTAAAATAAAGTATCAATACCAAGAGTAAGTCTATGGTAATATATCCGGACTAGGTCAAACGGAATATACCTGGATGGATTATATGATACTAAAGGGGTAGCTGAAATGTTTGCAAAGCATTACAGCTATTTTGGGAGTATAACCAAAACCGTAAAGCTCGTATTGGGATTGGATTTCCAACATGACAAGGAACTAGTGGCCTAATGCGGTGTTTTGGTTGCAACAAACATATATCCAATGGCTACACATCCAAGGACTCAGACGCCACTATAATGCTGTCAACAACCGATGGGAATCAATATCAATGGCTACTCATCCGTGGACTCAGATGCCACTTATTCTACCAATGAAGGCTGTAGCCTTTTCCACATTTCATCCAATAGCTTGTAATAGTGTCTTGCAGACCATATAGTATCTTGTATCATTACCAGGTTGTGAGGCTAGAGAGGCTACACTCTTCTTTTCATAAATCCATACTTTGTTTCTCACGAAGCCATGCTTTACTCTTCTACAAAGCACATTCCACTTAGAATGCCACATTGCTATTCCTTTGATTATTATTGACTTCCACGAACATACAACCTTTGAGCTCATGCATCTCAAAGAAAGGTGTTAAGCTAAGAGAAGTTGCCTTTTCTGCCACCAAGCAGTCATGTATGTATGTAAAAGTCAACATTTGTGGTCTCAGAAATGCAATGTCAGACATTCGTCCATACAAGTTCGTTCTCGGGCTGAACGAAACCGAAGGCACTCCTCCTACCAAATCCATTTAGGAATCACCCCGAGAATTATTAGTGAGTAGTCCTTGCAATACGAAGATTTCAAACATGACAGGACCACTGCTATAAAAAATATCTCTACATTGGGAGCGACCTAGAGAATGCCAACAAGCAGTCCTTACGTTATGAAGGTCTTCGGTCTTCAATAATCATCATCTTCAACATGTCTTCATCACCAAGATGTCTTCATTTCCGAACGTATACATTGGTTTGAAGTGGTTTTCGGGTAGGAGTTACCAACATCCGACCTCAGTTCCGTCGCACCAATCATCGATTAAAAAAGATGTTAAGTTCATATGTGATTATCAATTATCAATCAATTAAATTCATATTTCATTCATAAATATCTCAGAGAGACATATTATTTTAAATTATTCCATTTATCTTCTTAACAATATATGGAATCATTAAGCCTCATTTATCAAATACTTTGGTTAATAAAAACCCCTTTTTAAATCTTGAAATAATTCTAAATCGTTTCACTTTTTACTTAGGAAAACATTTCCAAATTATTTATTTAAGTCTTATATTGGAAAACATTATTTTAGAGTATCCGGGCTTTCCCTTCGACATGTTCCGTCCCTCGCCCAAGTCTACTTGGATCTCACTGATGAAACACGTGTACTAGTCGTTTCCGCATACTCCTTTCATTTTTTGAAATGATTTATAAAACTTCCAAATCATTATTTAAAACACTTAATTATTCTTTTTTAAATACCATTTATAAAAGATATGAAAAAGAACGGTTAATTTTAAAATCATATAAGTTATAAAACTGCTGCGAAAAGTGTTGTGAAAAAGTGCTGCAAATAGTGTATTAAAGCTTCATTGATCAAAACAACATTTTTATTTCACATAGTTTCATTTTTCCAACTCTAACCACTTTTAAAACATTTTAAAGGATTTATAGAATTTATTCCATATTTTTAGACATTTAAAAATACTAATTTTTAAATCAATTTCAAATTCGGGTTTTAAACCGCAAAACCGCGATTTTCTAAAAATTTGTTTTGGACTTATTTAAAAATTTACAAGATGAAATCTTGATTTTATTTCTTCATTTAAAAACTACAGATATAATAGTCCAAAAATTCTTATGTTGGACAATTCATAGCTATATTTCATTCCATATACTCATTTGAAATTTTTGGCGCGAAATCACGAACTACCGTTACGCGAAGCGCCTAGTTTTGACTTGTTTTTCAATTTCTTTTTAAACTTCATGGAAATGCTTTTACATGTTTATCAAACATTTATAAACCATTTTAAACTCACTTTAAATAATATTTTCGTATTTCAAACTCATTTTCCATTTCATTTCATACTTAATATTATATTATTATAATATTTGTTTTAAACCTTTTTAGATATTTAAAATCATTAAGAGGTTAAACAACTTCATACACTTTTCATTCGTATTTACTAACTAAGTAGGGTTAGTTTACTAACCAACACCTAACTTGAATATTATTTTCACATCAATTGGTTATAGAATTTCACAACCAAGTCATCAACCATCTTAACATCCATATAATCATCCAATTCTATATCAATTCTCTACCAAGCATATAAATTCACTAACTGATCATACTTAATAATATTTATGGAGTTGAATAATTAAAGATAACTCAAGCATTCACCTTTGCCTCTAACTAATTCTTCCTACCAACATTCTTTAAATCCAACACTTCACTAAACCATTGTCAACTTCAACTAATCATCATTTACTCCATTCCTCCTTCCCAAGCTCCAGAAAATCTGGTAGAGCTTCCGCAGTACTTCAAACATTTTCCCAACTTCTTGGAATGAAACTGGTGGCACTAATTTCTCTTTTTCTTGCTCCGGAGCTTTCCAAACTTTCTCCTTCCTCCTAAATAGGTTCGACCTCACCATGCTCTACCTTTTCCTCCATCATTCTTCAACTTTTTAGATGTTGAACCATGTTCTAATGGTATTCTAAGGTCTTTGGCAAAGTTTGGTGGAGTTTGGATTTGGTTTGATATGATTTTAAGAAAGTTAGTAGGGAAGAAGAAGAGAAGAAGAAGCCATTAAAATAGCTTAAAGGAAGAAGAAGAAGAGATGGATTTGCGTATGATAAAAGGAGAGAAAAGCTTGTGTATTTATAGGAAAAGAAAGAAGTGGTAAGTTACCAAATTAACCCCTTACCAAACTACCAAAATACCCTTCATTAACTTTAAAGTAAATTTACTTTTTTCAACACTTACCATCATCTATCACTTTTATTACTTTATGTCATTTTCACTTAATACTTAAAGAATGTATTTAGATGGAAAAGTAGATTAAAGTGAAGATTTGCCTTGGTTTTGGTGAGATTTGATTTGATGTTTGCTTTTTGACTTTCTTAATTACCTTACTTACTTTTACTAATGACATTCTAGAATTTTCTAATGATATTTAGTAAAAGTAAACTTGATTAGTTGTAAAATGTATATATATGTGTTAAAATATATTAACAAAGGTGCAACAACGTTGTGACAACTTATATTGAACAAAACGTTTTACGGTCACATTTTGACGTTTTTGTTAAACTATTTATTTATGTAAACAAAACTTGAAAATCTATTTGCTATCCCTATTAAATAATTAAAACAATTCTATTTAACTTATAAAACCATATTTAATAATATTAAAATCCAATTATAAAAATACGACGTCGATTTGTCAACGTGCGACGAAATTTGTACATTTTTATAAAACAAGTATATATGTTTATAAAACAAAATAAATCAAATTTCTATTATTACTATATAATTATATAACCAAAAAAAGAGTTATTTACCATTTAAAAAAATTATTGAAATGTATATCAAATTTTATCGAAAACCGGCTTTTGTCACTTTTACGATGAAAATCCAAACTTCTTAATTTTGTAATCAAATTATAAAATTAAGTTTATTATTCTTATTTATTACATAAAACATGATTATTTAAGTTTGAAAATTCTATATTTGAATATTTAAAGTTAGTTAAATATCCCATTTAATAGTGATAAAATTTACGGGTCGTTACAGTCTAACTCGCTCAGCTTTTAGTATTAAGCATAGTTGGTTGCTTTTCAATAAGTAATCGCACAATCAAACCATTTAGCCACTAAGAAATTCTTAACCCCTTTTAAAAAAAATTATACTTTTAAAATACTCAGAAATACTTATAACAGGTTTTAAAACATTTATCAAAAATATTACTTAAATATAACAAGTTTATAAATCTTTAAAGCTTGGAAAAACAAGTTTTCCTTATAAAATCCTGTCCTTTAAAAATTCACAACTAACTCCTAAAATTCATAAAAATCTCAAACCACTTTTAAAATACTCTAATAATAGTCAGTAAACATTTATAAAAATAATGAAACAACATACTTAAATTTAAATATCTTTTCAAACCTTTAAAGTTCAAAAATCAAACCTTAATGGGACAGTTTTGCACAAGTGAAGTTTTGTCGCTTTTCGAAATGTTACTTAACATTCTACAATCCAAAGTTTTATGGCAAAAAACATACATATAAAACTTATAAATATGGCGAGAAATCCGTAGGTTCTCTTTACAAAGTTCCATAGAAATTGCCAAAAATATATCGCTATAAGTGCACTTTCAAATCAAAGTCCATCTACAACCTATGTGCTTTGTTTTAAGGCTATGCCACATGTCAAACTAGTACATTCAACTTTTTCAAGTCCGTACATATTGCACTTGCTTTCAAAGCAAGAATCATAGCCAAAGTTTCAACAAATGTCAACATCAATTCAAACCACTTGAACACAATCAAACACAAACAAATATATGTTATATTTTCAGTCAAAGTGGTGAGTCAGCTCACCTTTAACCCAACAAACAACCAATATTAATCAACCTAGGTCCAACTTCAACCTTCCAACCACCTTCCCTTCCTTCCTTCCACGTTATTTCACTTACTTTTGCCTTCTCCTTCCTCCAATTGCTCACGGCCTATGGTGATGGGGTAAGCGTGGATTTTCTTCTTCCAAAATAAACTAAGTAGAAGGTGTTCTAATATTGTCCCAAAGATCCACTCCAAGTTTGAGTTGATTTGGATGAGTCTCGCAAATATTTTGCTTTAGAAAATTTTGAAGAGGAAGACATGAAAATAGTTTGGTTTTGCTTTGTGAACTTATAACTACTTAAAAAGGGTATGCCTCTCCTTTTATAGGTTCAATAATGGTGCTCTTAGCCTTACTCTCACCCCCACCATGCCATGGAAGGCTCACCTCCCATCACTTTTCCTTTACATCACTTCTTCTTTTGGCAATTTTCTCTTATACCCTTACATGATAATATCTCTTATCCACTTGGAAGCTTTCAGAACCTTCCATTGCTTTATGAATAGGAGTGCGTGTTAATTAGTTGCTAAGGTGTTCATTTGATCACTATACATGTGCAAAAGAGTTCGAACAACTTATATCAATCAAAAAGCTGTTTACTAATAAACTTATTTCCGGCCACATTATCGATTTTTCTTTTAAGAATATCCTTTTGTAAACAAATTTCTAGAAAAAGTTTCTTATCATTATTTTTTAATTAAATGATGTATAACAAGGTTACAAAATCATATTTGTAACACTCGATTGTGTTTCAAAAAGTCTCGATATTCGAAGATGAAGTGTTTGAATTTATGGGTTGCTACAGTTCCCACTAGACTTTTATATTTCTTAAAACTCTAAAAGAAACATAGAAAAATGGACTAGTTTGCCTTGGAAATTTGACCTTGAGTTTTCTCAACATATTATAGACCTGCAAGTGATGGATAACACTTTATCGGTTGCATCATACATAATTCCTAGCCTGTGGTCTTTGTCTTAATCTAATTTCAACCTTGAGTTTGCTCAATAAATCGAAAGAAATTATTCACTCATACCTACCATTTCACGATGGTAGTATATGTACCTTGACTTTTCTTAACAAATACATATAGTTATCTCACCTCAACTAGTCTATATGTTAATAATCTAAACATAACATCCCTTGCTTGAGTTTGCTCAAAAACCAGAGAGTACTTAAGTAATTTATTAATATATAAACGGCAGAGGACAACACTTGTATTAAAGATTCGTAATCTTTAATATGTTTAATTAAGTGATATCGACTTATGGAATAGTGTATTCCTTTTGAAATACGCTCGTGATTCAAGTGCCGGAAACATTAAAATTCACGGTATACGTACTATTCCCACGAATTTACAGCTTAAGTCCATTTAGGGTTTGTTATTATTCCAGTGTTTATTATACATTTGTATTTTATAAGTTTAATTATTGTATAACATTTTATAATTTAATTAACTTATATAATAATCTTATGTATAATATTATATTAATTTTATTAATTAAATTTTATTTAAATAATTTAGTTAATTATAACATTTTTAATTAATTTTATTTATACATTTTAAATACTTTAAATTGAATACGTGCACTACAACATTTATAATTGTACACATATATCTAATATATGTATATTATTATACTTATTAATTAATATTTAATTAATTTCTTTCATTAAAACAATTTTAGTCAATTATAGTTAATTTCAAAAATTGTATATATTACCTTAACATTTTAATATAATGTTACATGTACCAATATATTATTTAATTTAATTTAATAACCTTTAGTTAATTATTTGTTTAATTAATCTAATTAATTCTTAATAATTTTTGAAAATAATTATTTGATCTTCAAAACATTTATAAAATCTTTACTTATTTTAAATTAAAACTTTAAATTTAAAACATTTTATTTATTTATTTTAAATACAACAGTTTAATTGTAAATTTTTATTTTAATTTCAAAATAGATTTTGAAAATTAGCCTAAAGCACAAATCAATATGGGCATTTATATTGGGGATAACCTTTGGGCTTAACTCATCCTTACGGGTTAGCCCAATAATCAAGTAGAGTAGAGTACTTGATTACCCAAATCCAACATCAGACATTTCTTTTCGAAACACTCAACTATATGGGTATGCTTTAGTAAGTTAGCCAAAATACTGTTAATTTAGACCGCATAGGCTATTATGCTTCGATATAACTGTTGAAACTTGGCTAGCATGCAGCAAATTAAATGGTAGAATTTTAAAAAATTATTCCATTTTGGACCTTATTAGGCCAATGAAATCTAAATTTATTTATATCTGATCTAAATTAATTATAAATAAAATCGATATTTTATTTAAGTTGTAAATAAAGTTTTATTTAATGTTATATTTATATTATAAAATATGACATGCGTATCATATACACATGTGTGTGTATATGCACATGCAACATATAAATGCTAAGATTTACACTACGTATACAGCGTACATGGTTTAACACGCCCATATATACGTGTTGAAATTTACACCGCAACAGACATATTAGCCCCTCCATATTATTTGGTGTTGTCATACATACATACATACATACATACATATAGTTTAATATGATATAAAATTATATTTATAAAATATAAAATTTATAAATATATAAGTTTGAATAGTAATAATATTTTTAAATTCTAATATAAATGATTTTAAATTTAATTACAAATTCAAAATTTAGAACTTGATCAAGATTTTAAAATATTTTATAATATTGAATACGAAACTATTTTAAAAGATTTATATTTAATATACATACATACATATATATATATATATATGTTTGATATACATAAAAAATAAAATGCATGTATATATTTTATTAAATGAAAATATGTATAATTTATATATATATATATATGAAAATTAATATTTAAAAACAAATATAAAATGATATATATTTAATATATATATGTATGTATATATATGTATAGGTATATTTATATGTGTCTGTGTGTATATATTTATGTATATATAATACACACACATATATATATATAATACATACATACATATATATATACGTACGCACACAGATATATATATATATATATATATATATATATATATGCATATAGATATATATGTGTGTGCGTGTGTGTTCATTCAGTGTTGACAGCATAGACATATATGGATTCATGATAATATGCATACAATCTAATAGCACAGGGATGATATAATAAATAAATGTATGTATATACTACTGTAAATAAATTTATTACCTTGACTGTGGCCTAGTTGTAACATGTTGAAGCTTTGAATCAGTCGACTTTTAGAATCAGTATCCAAAACTTCCGGAGAGAGCTACCAGATTGAAAGCACCATCCACCGATCTAATATTTTAATTTAATTTGTATCTTAAAATGCATGAAAGCATAGAGGACGGCAAGGGGTAGAGTTGAGCTGAAATGGAGATGATGGAGACAAAAACCAGAGAGCCAAAGTGAAGAGTTTGAAGTGCTTAAATTGGAGAAAAAGGTAGGAGTTAAAAGTGGATTCAGATCAACAAATATCTCCACCAATTGAAAAACAACTCAAACCAAATCAACCACTCCTTCCCATATATCATAGCTAGCTGCAAATGCCCTTTTATTGGACTCCAAATTGCTTCAAGCCTGATCAAATAAATATGCACTTAAATCTAATTTAAATGCTCATCGATATCGTATATCAATACTGTGTATATAACTTTTATACACGCACTATTTTAAAGCCGATCAACACAAATCTAATGAAATTTTATAATTAATATTTCATAAATATTAATTAATTTATAAAAATTACAATTAATTAAATCGGGTGGTAGTCGAAGTGTTCTTTGTCTGTGTGACTCTTAGGTGTAAATTCGGTTAGTAATTAATATCGAACAATTCGAATATTAACGTTCACGTGTCACCTTAACTAGTTATATGACATTATGGCCAAATTTATCGCTTACATGACTTTGTTAAAATCCAATTTACTTATTTTAAGCATTATCCTGTACTGACAATTATTTACACCAATTTTCTTCATCAAAACTATATCACATTAGGGCTTATAGAATTTGGTAATGGTCAAAATTCCACTATCATGCACATTCCACTTGTATAGTCCAAACAAAAAGTCCTTGATTCAATAATAATTATTATTATTAACCAAACTACTTTGGCTAGAGACTTTGACTTCAAACTGATTTCAATTGACCACTATAATTACCTCATTTAACCGAGGAGATGAATTCTCTATTGAATAGTATTTCACTTCTAAAGCTTTAACTCGATCCAACTATAGTCGTTCGATGGACATCATGCCATGATTTAACTATAATCAAAGCGAAGTTTCCATATTAAAGCTCGACATTATTCTCAAGTTGAGGAATTTTGTAATATTATTACATCGATATTTTCTGTTTGACCTAAGTTATATTGACCAACAGAAAACTATCGAGTGAGTTATTCCATAATTATCCGATAACTATCAGTACGTGACCCCTCAGTGCCTCTAGTAGCGATGGGTTATACAACGCTCAACATTTGGAGAGTGTTATGTACTCTATTCTCAATGGATGTGTCAATATCCAGTCTCGATGCACTTTGACTAGGAATATTTAAAACAATATGTTTATCATATTATAATAAATTGCTTATGATTACAACATATTGTAATCACTATCATAAAACATATCATTATAGATTTTCAATTAAATATACTTAAATTAAATTAATTAGTTAATTTAATGCATTTATCAAGTATATAATAAAAATAAAAACACCTTTAAATTTGTACGAGATATCAATACAAAGTTAGTAATTACAGTAAATTAAAGAATTGCCCCCAGGGCATACCCCTAACTCTATTGGTTAGTTGTTTTGCACGTTGAGGATGGCAAATCCCAGGTAAGTCTAATATTTGATTATCTAAGAGATAATCCTAAGCATTGCTGTGTGCATGTCATATGGCAGTTGATGATTTCTTATGTATTGATGATGATTGGATGTCTGGATGTTTCGCCCACGTTGATATTATACTACTTGATATATAGATCGACTTTAATTTTATATGGGTGATGATACTTATGCATGACTCGAGATATATTGTTATATTAGGGATATTCATATACCATTTTAAGATATACTTGTATACCCTTCCAGTTATTATGATAGATTGACATTTACATTCTGGACATAATCTGACCCATGTGTTATTTTTTTAACACTAGGGTCAATCCGAGACATTTCAAGAATTAAGGACGATAAGATCATCTTGTGGCCGATGGGCTAGTTTTGGATGCTAGCATAGTAGTTGGAATATATATTGTATATGAATTATGCAGCCTGTTATGTACATATGGATGTTGTATGTTTTAATGTATACATCGATATATACTTTATATGCATTTGGAGGGAGTGGGCCTTCGACTTTTGTAGACACATTTAACCTTAACTATTTCGTTTATTATATTATTATTGCTGCGTTGATGACTCTGCATTGTCTTTGGAATATTTATATTGTGTATTAATCTATCCTGGAAATGCACATGTTTTGTTATCCCACCTTTTGGCAAGGCCGTGATACCAAGGGCTTGACTAGAGACTGAAGACAGTCCACTCTGGAAATCTGTTATCTGCAGATTCATGATGGATACAGGGAAACTTGGTCCGAGTCTGGAACGAGCCATAATTAGCATGATATGACAAGCACAGCTATGCAAGGCAACATTCCAAATTTCAGGTCAATGGGAGATTGTATGCTCAAGTTATGGAACGATCAAGATCCACGTTAAACATGCCCCTTTCTTATCCATCCATATGTATCCATCATTTCGTATCCATCAGCATCGATACGAAGTGAACATAACTCCATTACTTGGCATCCATCACTCGTATCCATAAGGTTCAACCCTATCTCAATGGACTTCAGCACTCCCCAGATCGATCGCACTTCACTTGGTCAGTAGCTGAACATTTCATATCGATCAACTGCTTGATCGATACGAAGAGTAAAGCCGATGATCGATATGAAGATGGGGACAGAACATCGATACAGAAAGCAAAGCATCGATTGGATACGAGAGGAGTGGTCAATCCAAAGGAAGCGTTCCCTATGCACAAAATATGGATCTCCACAAAGCGCGCATGCCACGTCATCGATATGAAGGGATCGATACGAAAGGTATCGATACGAAGGCCTCAGCCACTCTATATTTGCAACTTTGATCAATCAATAGCTCCATAACCACACATCCAAATGCAATAAGATTTTCACAGAAGATTACATATCATCTCAGGAACGTCCATGATCGATCGCAACCTATTTGGAGCCATTTTCGATCGATACGAAGGCTATGTGGATCGATCTCAAACGACTCCAGATCGATTGTGTGGGCCCACCTAGGTCTGAGAAAGGGTATTACGAGATTCAAGGTGGATATTTCCATCTTCACACCTATAAATAACACCGTAGTTGCAAATAAAAGAGGACTTTTATGCTGCTGCTTAGATTGAACACCATTGTATAGCCGTTGTACTATTGTAATTTAGTTTATAATCAGCAAAAAAACATCAAATCCTTCAGTGGATGTAGGCTATAACGCCGAACCACTATAAATTCTTGTTTTCTTTCTATTATTGCATATTTTCTTAGTGTGATTGTTAGATTAACCTCATTTTCCAATTTACTTCTTCATTCTAATCTCTTCAATTACATCTGACGAGTGTTGTGCCCATTTTTGGTACAAACACTTTGGTGCTTTCACTAAGAAAACTCTGCTTTTTCTCTGATTCTGTGGATCCCCTACTGTTGTTGGATTGCTAAAACTAAGGACGAGATCCAGATCCGTCTTCCAGTGGTTCCTTCTATCCTATTCAGATTGTTCCAGATCTAAGAAGAACTACATCCAACATGGTGCACAATACCAGAACTGCTTCTAATGCTGCTAATCCAGAAGGAAGGGATAGGCAAAGTCCCGCGCAGCTGGCTACTATAGGCCAAACATCAGTTGGAGCTCCATATCTACCTGATCCAGTAACTAGAGAGGAATTCCAGACCCTCATGCATGAGCTCACTCAAAGCCGTCAAGAGCTCACTCAACAGATTCGTGCCAATACGGAACTTGTGAACCCGCTGAATGAAGAAAGACGAGGGAGATCTAGAAGAGAGCATACCTCCTATTCCTTGTCTGAAAGCTCGGTGTCATCTGAATTCTATCACAGATCTACGCGACGCCGATTAGATGAGAATTACGCGGAAGCCTCCAAGCACACGTATGCTGCGAATCCTAGACAGGTCAGGATATGTCCTTCCACAAGGCATTAAGCTGCACCCTCCTCCTGAGGAGGGACATTTCCTCACAACACAACTCATTACAACGCAGCTGGTCCTATAGATCTGGATCCTGAAGTCCAGAACCAGCCAGATCCAGCCCCTCGACACCATATTCATGCTCAGGATCCTCACTTCCATGAAGCCCGGGAGCCAAGGAGGCATGGAACGGACCATAGACAGTGACCGGACCATCCTCGTGACATGGAACCCGACCATGCCTTGGCCCCGAATCCCTAGATGCCTGATATTCCAACTATGATATGCCAGATGATAAGAGAAAGTCAAGGCCTCACTAATGATGACTGTGGGATTTCTAGGAGTCACACCCCGTTCACTAATGATATCTTATATGCAGAACCGCCCCTTCGATTCAGGATGACGACCTTGCCGGTGTATGAAGGTAATTCGGATCCCAACCAACATATTCTGAAATATGAATGGCTTATGAATGCCGCTTGAGCTGACGATGCGGCTAAGTATTGAAGCTTCCCTATCTCCTTGGGAGGCATTGCGACTATGTGGTTCACCCGTCTACCGCCAAGATCTATTTCATGTTTTGACCAGTTAGCTACTAAATTTGTTGAGCAGTTTCATATGCATGCTGCTAGACCTAAGGATGTAAACACCTTGTCCAGTGTTACTCAAGCCCCAAGAGAGACTCTAAGGCATTATCTGGAAAGGTTCCACGCTGCTTTTGTTGAAGTTAGCAGTCCCAACAACAACTCCATTCTTATGGCATTGACTAAAGGGATTGATCCTGATTCCGAATTTGCTGATTGGTTGGCTGGGAAACCCCCCGCTTCGTTGGACCGTTTCTAAGCAAAGGCAGCCTAGTTTTTTAGGAGAGAAGATGCTAGACGGTCTAGAAAGCAGGACGTCGTGGGGGCCTAGTAGTGAAGGTATCCAGAGTAATGTTGCAGTGAAGCAGACTAGGGAGAGCTCTGGTAAAGTACAGTTAAATATTCAAAATAAGCAAAGCCAGCAGAAGGGTGATGGAGGTCAAGGAAAGAAAAGAGACCCTCATCGTGGGAGACCAAGAGCACCTATGTTCGATCGATATACTCCTTTGAACACGTCGCTAGAAAATGTTTATCTTCATACCTTTAACACAGGCCAGTACAAGATGTTAGGAACCGAGATGTTGGTTTTGATGACAACAACCTTTTTAACTTATCTTATTATAAAATATGTACTAATTCTATTGTCTAGATAGATATGTATATGCAGGAATTATGCAAGATATATATATATATATATATGTATATATATATGTAGGTATTGATTACTGAAGACTGATCAGTATAAAGACTCAATACTCAAGATTCAGAATGGAGATATCAAGATTGAAGACTCTAGAGTATCAAGATCAAGATTTCAAGATAAGTGTCTAGTTTTTGTTAAAACTTCATAATAGCATGGAAATCTTCATTCCAAATTTCAGTTGGGATGGAACCTATTTATATCTTCTTAGTAGCTTACAAACCCATGACAAGTAGCTTACAAACCTACGACAAGTGGCTTACAAACCCACGAACATCTTGGTTTTGTACAAGTTTTCGAGTCCTGATGTGATGAGATATTCTACAGGAAGAAGCTTGCAAAACTACTTCAAAATGGTTTTTCAAAACTGCTTTTCAAAATGTTTTAGCCTTAAAAATTATCTTTCCAAATGATTTTCAAAAAGATGTTTTAGCCTTAAAATATTCTTTGTTTTTGTTTTTAAATAAACTCTTGTTTTAAACTTCGTTTGTTTTTAAAACTATCTTCTGATTTTTAAATATTATTTTATAATATATATATATATATATACTTGAGATTTAATATCAAATTTATATATACATTCTAAAAATATATTTTTCTACTCTTCTTTATTTTAAAACATAGGAAAATTAGTTTATTTTACTCCAGAATCATTTCATCTTGTTTTTCTTTCAATACCATTTTCAAAACAAATTTTATATTGTTTTTAACTAAGGGATGTCGACATCATGGGATACCCCATGTCGACATGGTGGCCGTTAAATTCAAAAGTTTCAATTTTCAAAAGAAGTGTCTATTCGTTTAAATCTCTTCACGAATGGTTAGGACCGTTACTGGTCTATAAATAGCCTTCACAAACGAATTTTTTAACTAATTATTTTCTTATTTTCTTCACTCCTTCTTCTCCACAAATCCATATTCTATAATTTTCATATTTTTAAGATCGTGCCAAAATTCTCAAGTGAATCAAATTAGAATCTCATACTTGTTTGATTCTCTGCCCTCTCTCGAAGATCAAAGTGCTATTCAGAGTTATAGGATCAATTTGTAATCAAAAGTTAATCGAGTCTCTCTATAAGGTGTGGTTGTGCCTGGAAATCAATTGGGTTATCTTATGTCCCGTAAATCAAGAGAGTTTGCCCCGGACTCGGAGACAGGAGGGTACCTCAAGGCCTTTAGAAATTGAGGATTTTATTCTCGACATTGGTATAATAAAAATCTGTACGAGGTGTTTGGCTTGGTGTAGGACTGGACGTAGGGTAACTCTGAACCGGTATAAAATCCGGTGTGTTCTTTCCTTTTACTGCTTTTTATTTACTTTCTGCATCTGTATTTGTTTCTGTGGTTGTTCTATGATTAAGTTCTACGTTTGTTTGTGTCATAATTTTAATTTAATCCATATAAGTCTTAGAATCCATTAAACACTATTCACCCCCCTCTAGTGTTAAATTAGCCTTAAGATCCTTAATCCGCACTCCCTTTCAATTGGTATATGAGCATTGGTTTTAATAGTTTTCATAATCTGAAACTTGAAAATTGTTTTAATGGCTACCAAAACTAGTAATGTCAACTCTGGCACTAGTTCTGTTAATACTAACACTAGTTCATTTGTAGAAGGTCAGTCTACTGTCAGACCATCATTTTTCAATGGCAGTAATTATGCATATTGGGCTTGTAGAATGAAAATTATTTACAATCAGTAGGATTAGACACTTGGAATATCACACAAACTGAGTATGTTGAACCAACTACCGATTTTGCCCAGTGGACTGCTGAGCAAAAGGGTGTTGCACAAAATAACTCAAAGGCCATGAATATATTATTTTGTTCACTAGATAGGAATGAGTTTAATAGAGTGTCTGTTTGTAAGTCTGCATTTGAAATTTGGAAAACTTTGCAAGTTACTCATGAAGGAACAAGCAAATTTAAACAGACTAAAATTTCCATATTAACTAATCAGTTTCAATTGTTTAAAATGCATGCAAATGAGTCCATTTCCGACACGTATTGTCGATTTCAAGATATTGTTCATTCACCAATAGCACTAGGAAAAAGCTTTTCGGAGGAAGACCAAGTCAGAAAAATTCTAAATTCACTCACTCCAGAATGGGATCAAAATACACTTGCAATCGAAGAAGCAAATGATATTAGTCTAATGAAAATAGAAGAATTGATTGGGAATCTGATGTCTTATGAAGTTCAACTGCAAGGAGGAAGAGAAAACAAGGCTACAGAAAAGAAGTCATTAGCATTCAATGCAACAACTGAAGATTCGGAACTAGACAGTGATGTGGAGATTGCTTTCATGATAAGAAACTTCCGAAAATTCCTAAAATATAGAAAAATGAATAATTACAAAATAAATGATCAAAGGAATTCCAGAAATAATACGAAGAATGTCAACAATGATAGATGCTACAATTGCAATAAAGTCGGGCATCGTAGGAAAGATTGTCCGTATCCAGATAAACAGTTGTTCCCTCCAAACAATGATTCGTCAAGGAAAAGAAAGAAAGCATACACAACAACTCTTGATGACTCAGACTCATCATCCAGTGACGGAAAAGAAGACGGATAATTCAAATCTGTGTTTCACTGCTATTCATGAATCAAACGACATTGAGAGTATGGATCTAAAAATAGGTACACATTTACATTATTTTTAATTTTTCTTGTTTGAATGGATGCTTGTTTGTTTGCTTGATTTTTTAAATTCCTTGAATTTTAAATTCAAATTTATCCCTTGAAATTTGAATTTTAAATTCAAAAATAATATTATTTTAATAATATTTTAAATATTAAATTATTGATATTGAAGTATTATTATATTTAATGTTATCACAAGAATTATATAAGTAGAATATAGAATATAATATATACATTTATTAGATATTAGGAATAGACACTTGTCCTTTGATTCAATAGGCACATGTCGACATACCTGGATACCCCATGTCGACATGCCCCTTAGAAATTTGATTTCAAAATTTGAATTCAAACTTTTGAATTTCCCTCCACCTTTTCACCAATTTCAATGCTTTGGAATGATGCCTCTTGACCAGAGAACATGTCTGTAGAATCTCTATTTAATTCACTCTCCTTATCATCACTTTTCACTTTTATTTCAAATTTCAAATTTATCTTCATTATCTTCAACTCCTCTCAAACTTCTTCAATGGCCTCTTCAAGCACTCCTAACACCATTAGGCTTCCAAAAGCTGTCAAAAACTTTCTTTTTAATGACCCGGAAGCTATCAAAGCTTACATCAACTATGTAAACTTTGGTAAAATTCATACGGGGAAATTTGCTATTTTTGAAGATTTTCCTTCTTATGAAATTGAAATCTTTTTCAACAATGTTCTATTCTTAGTGTAGTAGATAACAAACAAAATGATTTTGTGTGTTATCCAAATCTTATTAAGATGTTTTATGCGAATTTGAATCGTGGTTTTTATGATGGGCAAGATGGACAAATTTGGAGTAGTGTTAAAGGAAGACAAATAGTTTTGGATTGTGAAATTTTAGGAAATATTTTGGGATGCAAGTATACCAGAATGAATCTCTCGGAATTTCAAATAAATGAAAATGATCGAGAGACATTTCATCGTATCTTTGAAGGGGATGACAATTTTGAATTCAAAATTCGGTATTTTCATCCAAAAGCAAGAATTGTTAACCTTCTTATTCAACACACCCTTATACCAAGATCGGGAAACTACAACAACCCAACTTTGAAAGTTTGCAAAGTTCTTTTTGCAATTTTTGGAAATTATGATATCAATTGGACTCAAGTTATTTTGGATGAGCTAAGGCCCAAGAATTTTACTATGTGTGAAAACACATTATATCATGGAATTGATCTCACTCGGATTTTTAATTACTTTGGAGTTAATTTCAAAAGGGAAGAATTTATAACTAAAAAAGTGTTCAACCATGGAAACATTTCTCTTATGCACATTCCATTAGTGTTTCAACCATATGAAACAATTACGGAATAGGAAGAAAGGCTTGCTCATGAAGAGATGGAAGAAATGGAGGAAGAAGAAGAAGAATAAGAGGAAGAGGAAGGAATGGAAATTGAAGAGGAGGAAGATCAAGAAAATTTCTTAGAGAGTATTGAATATCCTACTAATCCCGCTAATCCATCCAATAAGACCATTCTCAATAATCAAATAATTATAGTGGAAAATCAAAAGACACTCAAAAGATCAATGAGTAAGAAAATGGATAAGATTTCCACTAAAATCAACAAGTTCATTGGGAAAGTTAGTAGAAAACTTGGACTGTCATCTTCTTCATCTTCATCTAATTGGTTTTAGTTCATGTTATCTTGTTTGCTTCAAGTTATATCCTTGTATTTTCCTTTATTTTAGTTAATATTATATTATTTTATGTAATGTTGACTAGAATCATTAATAAAATCTTTTATTTCCTGTTATTCAACTTCGCTTGTCTTTGTAATTGCTTGTTTTTATATTATACAAATTTTAGTTGCATAGATTTGTTCATAATATTCAAAACAAAGCAAATTGTCACTTTAGGCAGAGGCATGTCGACATCCCCCATCCCCCCATGTCAACATGCAACGGCCAGAAAGTAGTTGCACTTTCAAATTTTAATTTCATGTAACTAACTTGTATCTATTCATTTTAAACGACTTTCTACCCCTATTTATACCTGTTTCTTCCAGAATAAATTATCAAACTTCATTTCTAATCACTACCTTTCATATTTCTTCCTATTTCTTGAATTATGGATTCTCCGATTAAGAATCTAAGTGATAATCGTTAGGAAACTCTCACTTCCTTCAAAATATCCTTACATTCATACTTCGTAATCAGCGCCACTTAGAATTGAGTCAAATGTAGATGATCAAGGAGCAAGAGAGACATTTCGACGCCCTTCATTGGATGATCTCGAAGGAAATCCAGTAGTCACTCTCGACAAAGATAAAGAAGAATGGGATGCCATTAAAGCAGACCCTATCTTTGGAGAAGATGGATGGGTGGAAGTACCAAGGAATGTCTAGTCATTCTGTATGTTATTTGTTTGATTTGATTGGTGTGTTTTAAACTTGATTGACTCGACTTATTTAAAACATTTGGTGTGGTTTATATATATGATTGGATTGAATAATTACTGTAAATATGATTGGATGATGATTGATTTACTTCTGGATTACACTTATGATCACACTCATGATCACATTTCACATTTATGATAACATTTCATACTTATGATCACACTTAACACTTATTACACTTATATATGGATTACTCTATTTTATTATAGTTAATTATCTAATATCAAGTTCAGGGAATTTATTAGTAAGAAGTTTTTGTTGATGGCAAATGGGGAGAAGTTATAAAATAGTAGTTGGCTTGGAGTAAGGGGGAGGAATAATTGGAGTAAGGGGGAGTCATGGAGTAAGGGAGAGATATGGTAGGAGTTATGGCATGGAAAGTATATTTTATAAATACAGGTTGTCATCATCAAAATGGGGGAGATTGTTAGGAACTGAGATGTTGGTTTTGATGACAACAACCTTTTTAACTTATCTTATTATAAAATATGTACTAACACTATTGTCCAGATAGATATGTATATGTAGGAAATATATATATATATATAGGTATTGATTAATGAAGACTGATCAGTATAAATACTCAAGACTCAAGATTCAAAATGGAGATTGTAACGATCCCGGTTTTGAGTAAAATTAAATTTAGTAATTAATATAAATTTGTGGATTGAATTGTAAATTAATTTGGATTTTCCCAAAATAAACAAGATATGTGCTTGTTTATTTATATAAATAGATTGTAATTTGAAATTTGAATTTGAAACTCAAGGATAAATAAATTGAGAATAAATTGGATTTAAAAAATTTATATTTGAAACTAATATATATGTATATGTGATTATATTAGTGTATAATTAAGTTTTAAAACATTTTCTTTATACTTGAGATAAATTTAGTTTTGTATATATTGAAATCAAATAGAAAATATATTACATAGATATGTGAAAATATAAAAACTAAATAAGAAAACATAAAAAAACATAATACATAATTTATAAATTAAATAAATAAAAGAAAAGGGTTTAAAACACAAATTGATTTTATATGAACATTTGTAAGATAATAACAAAAGGTATTAACATGTGTTCCTTAAAAATGATTTGTAATTACAAGTGTTAGTCTAGATAACAAGTGTCACTTATTTTTAATTTAAATAAAAATGAAAACAAGATTTATATATACATCTACTTCTCCTATTCCTCATAATTTTTCAAAGTTTATCAAAAGAAAAACCTCAAACCTGAAACAAAGAGAAAATCAAATCAAACAACTTCAGTTTGAAAATCTATAAGCTAAAAAGAAAATCAATTCAAGTTTCAACTTTAAGCTTCAAAGCTTGAGCAAGATTCAAATCCAAAACCAGAAAAGTATCAAAGCAAAACAATTTTCCAGTTTTCAAATCTTCAACCTGAGAAGAAAATTTGAAATCAAACAAGCAGCCAGATCAAACAATTTAAACCTGAAGCTATAGATTCAAAGCAAAGATCAACTAAGTAGATTAATTTCAAAATCAATAATCAAGTGGCAGATCAAAATCATCCTCCAGTTTTCAAAATTTCCAGGCTTGTTCTCTGTTCTCTGTCAACATGTTCCAGGTGAGCAAACATCACTTTTAAAAAACCTTAATATGTTTATATCTTGATGGATGTGATGAATGATTAAAGTAATGTTATAGATGTGTTTGCATGGATGAAATTTAATAAGGTTGTATGTATATAAATATGATATAACCTGTGCATGTCTGTATATACATATATACACATATTTTTTTTGTACACAGGCTCAAGCACACTCAAAATAAATTTAATTTCTCTATATACAATCAATTTTAGGCTTTGATTTCTAAATAAAAGATGACGGTAGGAGTGTAAACTTAATTTTAAAAATAATTATAAGTATAATTAGTTAAAGGTTTACTGAAAAATCTGAAATCACAGTCAAAATGTATAATATCAGAAAACCCAACCATGTTAATTTCAAGTTTGAATTATATAAGTTGATTCGCATGTGAAAATAAGAAATTTTGATATGAAGATCATGATTTTTAGTGTTGGGTCTGTCGAGAATCCTCGAGTTCAACAGGAAACGTATTTTCGTTGATTTCGCGGCGATCGGTGATGGATGGACATCGAGCTTGGGTCTGGGGACGGCTCGTGATGGCGAGGCTTTTGGTGATTTGGGTCGACGGTGCATGGTGGTTCTCTTCGATCGAGTATTGGTTCCTTGCACCTGAATTGGTTCGAATTCGATTGGTCGTGACGTTCGATGATCTGGGTGTTCGTGGCGACTCAGTAGTTGCTCGTTGACTTGTCGAAGGAGGCGAGGTTGGTCGGAGATAGTTGGTTCGCCAGTACATGTCCATGCGTGTCCATTTGTGCCTGTTTGTTCTATGTTGTAGAGAAGGGAGAAGATGAAGTTGGTCTCGAATTTGATCTCGAGGAAATGAAGTGGTGGCTCGAGTGATTTCTTGGGTTCGTACACGAGTGGTAACACGTTTTAAAATTTAAAACAAAACAAGTTTTAAAAGTAAAAGAAGGAAAAGAAGAAGAATGGGTTGGCTCGGGTTGTTGCTCGAGTATTTTTGATGTTGGCTCGGGTTTTTATGATAATGGTTTTGGAAGAAAGAAAAATATAACAAGTTTTACAAATTAAAATTTAGTCAAGTTTTAATTAGTTCCTTAATCACTTCTTTCTAAACAAAGGTTTGTTTTAAGTTGAAATAAATTAAGGGTCTTAAAATAAAATTATTTTAATTTAATTAAGCTTAAGGGTTTAATCAATATATAACTTCGTTTTAGATATTATTTTAAATAAACTTAATTATCGAAATTAAGTAAAATGAAGTGTTTTCAAAGCTTTAATCCCACTTTAAGATCTATAAGTTAACTAATGTGGTAAATATTTAAGGTCTTATTAATAAAGGTAATTAAAGTGTAATTACTTAATTGCCCTAAGATGATTAATTAATAAGATAAATTACTAAAGGTGATTTATTTAAGGTAAATTAATGGAGGTATTAAGAATGATATCTTAATAAAAGTAATTAAAGGTTAATTACTTAAAGTAATTAATTAAAGGATAATTAATTTATGTGATTAATTAGTTAGATTAATTAAAGGTGAATTAATTAATGATTAATGGTTAATTAACTTATGATTAAAAGATAATTAATTAAGGTAATTAATTAAGGGTTAATTAATTTTGTAATTAACTTAAAGTTAATTTATTAATGTGATTAATTAAGGAATAATTAATTAATTAAAGGTAATTAATTAAGATGGATAATTAATTAAGAAAGATGATTAAGATTAATTAATCTCATTAATTAATATCAAATGATTTGTAATTAATTAATCAAGATTGGGTAATTAATTTATAAGTAATTAATTTAATTGGAAATTAAATTGAATTAATTAAGGATTGAACAATTAATTAATCCTGTTTATAAATGATTATTGAATGCTTGGATTTCTTATGGATGTATGGATTGTATTGAATGCTTGAATTGATGTTATTTATGATCTGTGATATTCTATGATATGAATTGTTGAGCTGTGTGTAATTTATTTATTTATCTGTAATGTATTTACATATTTATCTGTGAATCTGTGAATGAAAGATAAGCGTTATAGGATTATACCGCTTATCAAATATTGCTATGCTTGAATCTGTGATGGTTGATGATATTGCACTATTGTGTAAAACCCTTGGACTACACCACACACACACAAATATGGATTGCATGAGGAAATTGGTTAAGTCACGGAGATTTAAATTTAATATTTTGAAATGATTTTTAAAATTGAATTTTGAATCCAAAATGATTTTGGAAATAGAATTGGGTTGAATATGAAAAGCTTTTGAAAAGGAAATTTGAAATTGAAATTAATTGAATAGAATATATCTTGTTTAAGTTTTGAAGTTATTTTGGAAACTATGGTTTGAAAGGGTATACAAGTTATATAATATATATATGGATTTCTAAAACAATCTTTAACGTATTTTAAATGTATTATTTTGGAAATTTAAATTTAATCCAAGTTTTTACTTTAAAGGCTATAACTTGTGTATATTTGATCGGATTTTTCCAAAACGAAAAGCATTTGTTTTCAAATGATAATAGCTTTCATATAAAGAAAGAACTTCCAGTTTTTGTTGAAAAGATTTCAAGTTCGAAATGGAAATTGTTTTGAAAGCTATGAATGAATCTTTGTGAAAGATTGGTGAACTTTGTTTTTAAATCGAAGAAGATCTTAAAGGTGTATCTTTTGTATAAAAGATTTGAAATAGAATTGTTTTGAAAGCTATGAATGAATCTTTGTGAAAGATTAGTGAACTTTGTTTTCAAAGTGAAGTGAATCTTTTTGTTTAAAAGATTAAAATGGAAATTTGTTTAAACCATTTAAAGGAAAGGTTTTAGGGATTAAAAGTTATGACTAAACTAAGATCCAAAAGGATCCATATATTTTTAAAGTTAAGCGCTCATTATTCGGTTTAGGCGGGAGAGGACCTTTGTGTCATAAAACCCATTCCGAATAATGATACGATGAAATGGATAGCATTTGAAGACCGGTGGTGAAGACCGGGTATTTTTGAGAACGAAAGGATTACCCTTCGAATGACTCTACACTGAGTAGCTACGGTATAGAGATCTCCATATGTGATGTGGAGTCCGATCGGGATTGTGAATACCCGGATTACAAGGGCTTCTTTGAAGTGTCTTCGGTTCTGTTCGAACTCGGACAGACTTGTATGGATGTATGTTTGACGTTACACTTTGAGATGTAAAGCTAGTTTCTATTAAATACATTTCTGTTTGGTAGTGGAGAATTTATTCTCTTAGCTTAACACCCTTCTCTGAGACGTACGAGCTCAGAGGTTATGTAGTTGATGGTTACTATTGATACATTCCCAATTTGGTAATGTGGCATACGAAGTGCTGCTGATCATTTGTTGATCGAACCATGGCTTTTGTTAAAAGCGTAGCATTGTGGATGAGACTTCGTCGGACCTCATAACCCGGAAATGGTCGAAACAGGAAAGTTGTGGCAAGGTTATTAAGGGTAGCGCCCTTAGGGTATGTCCATTTTCTTCTGGATAAAAAGTGGTATCATGGTATGGAGCCCAGATACTTAACTTATGTGGTTGCTGCAAATCTATTGCTTTGTGGTTGTTGTTGTAGAGGTACCTCGGATAAAGGTCGGTTACGACCGGGATGGCATACTCGTGTGTGGAGTTATCTAGTTACAGCTTCATTGCACCAGAAGCATGAGGTAAATCGGCCTTGTGATGGTAGAGATCGGGTTAGGTTCTCGGGGCGTCCCTCCAGAGGCGTACCCATTCGGTAAGGAAGTTCCTTAGCCTGACCATTGTTGGAAATCCAAACAAAACAATACGAGCCTTTACGATTGCATTTGTATAACCTGCCACCTCAGGTGGTAGCTATAGCAGGCATAATATAATGGTACATATGCTGGCTAAGATTGATATTATACTTTCGAAATGTTTTCTGCACTAATAATAATATCAAAAAGGATTTTGCGTATCAAGCATGTTTGACTATCATAAGGATAAATCTCCTCCAATTGTGTGCTTGCATTGTGTATGTGCGGGGAGGCCTTATGGTAGTTTCATTTTTAAAAAAGCATAGCGAATTTCTTTTAAATTCTTTTTATTCAAGATAAACTGTTTTCGTTTGCTCATACCAGTCCCATGACTGACCTGGAGTTTATTGTTCCCTTTCTAAACTCTAGGTGCCCACAATTTTCCACACGGGCAGCCTAGAGTCAGGTTTTCAGATAATCAGATAGTAGATGTAGATTTGATAGCCTTAATCTTTGAAGTCTTTGGATTTTGGCGATCGCATTTGGTTCACTTCAGCATCGGTGGTTCGAACTTGCTTGGTTGGAGTTTTGGAGCTTTGAATTTATGGCAATGAAGATTCATATATTGGATTATTATTTTTTGACGACATTTGGTGTTATCTTTCCGCTATTGTTGCCATTGTTCTTCTGCTGTTGTATACCTTTTGGCTCTAATGTTGATATTCATTTGTATCTAATTGTTGTAATCAATTATTGTGTATCAATGATATTATTCATTCTTTTTCCGCTGTGTTGTTTACTTAATGTGTTATAAGCTCCATCCAAACTGGAGCCCGACATTTGAATCTCCGGCATTCGAATACAAGTGAGGTATTTGATGTTGATTTTCAGACGCTGGATTTCGGGTCGTGACAAGTGGTATCAGAGCTGAAGGTTGAACTTTAGCTCAGGAGTATAACACATTAGGTAACTCATTAGAGATAGGGTTACAAATACCCTAGAATGAGTATCCCAAAGATATACGTCCATATGCCTCAGTAAAGTCTCTTACTATTCACTGATAGTAAGTATGAGTGCAAGAAGATGATGAGGTAGGGGACATGGGAGTACGACTACAAATGGTCGATACCCTGCAACAACAAGAAACAACTTTCTCTATCAATCTCTTTTGATCATCATCCGATTTCAATTCTTTGATGGCTTCGTGGTAGCTACAAGAAGAAGCTTTGGTGCGATGGTGACCCTATGAATCGTTGTAGAAAAGGTCCTCATTCCTAATTCATATTCTCTTCATCAGTTTTCACTTAGCTTTTCGTTTTTAACATATAAATTTGAAATAAATTGGTTAACGAAATATGAAGATAGATTAATTTGTATTAATAAAACAATTTTGGTCAAAAACCAAATTTGAGAATTTTGTTATGATTTCTTGTGAGGACTAAGTCTGAAGAGGGACAAGCTATTGTATATTTCGGGATATTCTGACCTGAGTTGAGTATCCATTTGTCCATTCTTGGGGGTCCAGATATGTTTTACGAATGGTTAGTTATCCTTCGGACTAACCAATGCCCTGCATATTCGTAGATCTGATGACCCGAGTACTTCGTAAAATATTGAATGAGTTCGTTCTCATAATTATTGATGATATTCTGATTTGGTAAGCCAAATGCAGAATAAATATTCAACTTGATCTGGAGAGCTATTTCTTTGTCTGTCCATCTATTCTTTGTTGTTTCCCTGTCTAGCAAATTTTTAGGATGAAATTTTCTTAAGGGGGGAATTTGTAACGATCCCGGTTTTGAGTAAAATTAAATTTAGTCATTAATATAAATTTGTGGATTAAATTGTAAATTAATTTGGATTTTCCCAAAATAAACAAGATATGTGCTTGTTTATTTATATAAACAGATTGTAATTTGAAATTTGAATTTGAAACTCAAGGATAAATAAATTAAGAATAAATTGGATTTAAAAACTTTATATTTGAAACTAATATATATGTATATGTGATTATATTAGTGTATAATTAAGTTTTAAAACATTTTCTTTATACTTGAGATAAATTTAGTTGGGTATATATTGAAACCAAATAGAAAATATATTACATAGATATGTGAAAATATAAAAACTAAATAAGAAAACATAAAAAAAAACATAATACATAATTTATAAATTAAATAAATAAAAGAAAAGGGTTTAAAACACAAATTGATTTTATATGAACATTTGTAAGATAATAACAAAAGGAATTAACATGTGTTGCCTTAAAAATGATTTGTAATTACAAGTGTTAGTCTAGATAACAAGTGTCACTTATTTTTAATTTACATAAAAATGAAAACAAGATTTATATATACATCTACTTCTCCAATTCCTCATACTTTTTCAAAGTTTATCAAAAGAAAAACCTCAAACCTGAAACAAAGAGAAAATCAAATCAAACAACTTCAGTTTGAAAATCTGTAAGCTAAAAAGAAAATCAATTCAAGTTTTAACTTGAAGCTTCAAAGCCTGAGCAAGATTCAAATCCAAAACCAGAAAAGTATCAAAGCAAATAAATTTTCCAGTTTTCAAATCTTCAACCTGAGAAGAAAATTTGAAATCAAACAAGCAGCCAGATCAAACAATTTAAACCTGAAGCTATAGATTCAAAGCAAAGATCAACTAAACAGATTAATTTCAAAATCAATAATCAAGTGGCAGATCAAAATCATCCTCCAGTTTTCAATATTTCTAGGCTTGTTCTCTGTTCTCTCTCAACATGTTTCAGGTGAGCAAACATCACTTTTAAAAAACCTTAATATGTTTATATCTTGATGGATGTGATGAATGATTAAAGTAATGTTATAGATGTGTTTACATGGATGAAATTTAATAAGGTTGTATGTATATAAATAAGATATAACCTGTGCATGTCTATATATACATATATACACATGTTTTTGTTGTACACAGGCTCAAGCACACTCAAAATAAATTCAATTTCTCTATATACAATCAATTTTAGGCTTTTATTTCTAAATAAAAGATGATGGTAGGAGTGTAAACTTCATTTTAAAAATAATTATAAGTATAACTAGTTAAAGGTTTGCTGAAAAATCTGAAATCATAGTCAAAATATATAATATCAGAAAACCCAACCATGCTAATTTCAAGTTTGAATTATATAAGTTGACTTGCATGCGAAAATAAGAAATTTTGATATGATGACCATGATTTTTAGTGTTGGGTCTGTCGAGAATCCTCAAGTTGAACAGGAAACGTATTTTCGTTGATTTCGCGGCGATCAGTGATGGATGGGCATCGAGCTTGGGTCGGGGATGGCTCGTGTGACGATGGTCAAGGGAAAAATAGTGGGAAGATTTTCTGGTGATCGGAGCAATCTAGCGACGAGGAAATAGGGTTTAGCAACCTATTTTAGTCAGTGATATAATCGAGACAATTTCGCCGAAGTTAGAGCATCGGGATGGATTGGTGTATGGGGGATCAGAACGTGGGTCATCGGTGCAACTCTGGTCATGATGGCGTGGCTTCTGGTGATTTGGATCGACGGCGCGTGGTGGTTCTCTTCGATCGAGTTTTGGTTCCTGGCACTTGAATTAGTTCGAATTCGATTGGTCGTGACGTTCGGTGATCTGGGTATTCGTGGCGACTCAGTAGTTGGTTGTCTACTTGTCGAATGGGGCGAGGTTGGTCGAAGATAGTTGGTTCGCCAGTACATGTCCACACGTGTCCATTTGTGCCTATTTGTTACTGTGTCGTAGAGAAGGGAGAAGATGAAGTTGGTCTCGAGTTTGATCTCGAGGAAATGAAGTGGTGGCTCGAGTGATTTCTTGGGTTCGTACGCGAGTGGTAACACGTTTTAAAATTTAAAACAAAACAAGTTTTAAAAGTAAAAGAAGGAAAAGAAGAAGAATGGGTTGGCTCGGGTTGTTGCTCAAGTATTTTTGATGTTGGCTCGGGTTTTTATGATAATGGTTTTGGAAGAAAGAAAAATATAACAAGTTTTACAAATTAAAATTTAGTCCAGTTTTAATTAGTTCCTTAATCACTTCTTTCTAAATAAAGGTTTGTTTTAAGTTGAAATAAATTAAGGGTCTTAAAATAAAATTATTTTAATTTAATTAAGCTTAATGGTTTAATACATATATAACTTCATTTTAGATATTATTTTAATTAAACATAATTATCGAAATTAAGTAAAATGAAGTGTTTTCTAAACTTTAATCCCACTTTAAGATCTATAAGTTAATTAATGTGGTAAATATTTAAGGTCTTATTAATAAAGGTAATTAAAGTGTAATTACTTAATTACCCTAAGATGATTAATTAATAAGATAAATTACTAAAGGTGATTTATTTAAGGTAAATTAATGGAGGTAATTAAGAATGATATCTTAATAAAAGTAATTAAAGGTTAATTAATTAAAGTAATTAATTAAAGGATAATTAATTTATGTGATTAATTAGTTAGATTAATTAAAGGTGAATTAATTAATGATTAATGGTTAATTAACTTATGATTGAAAGATAATTAATTAAGGTAATTAATTAAGGGTTAATTAATTTTGTAATTAACTTAAAGTTAATTTGTTAATGTGATTAATTAAGGAATAATTAATTAATTAAAGGTAGTTAATTAAGATGGATAATTAATTAAGAAAGATGATTAAGATTAATTAATCTCATTAATTAATATCTAATGATTTGTAATTAATTAATCAGGATTGGGTAATTAATTTATAAGTAATTAATTAAATTGGAAATTAAATTAAATTAATTAAGGATTGAACAATTAATTAATCCTGTTTATAAATGATTATTGAATGCTTGGATTTCTTATGGATGTATGGATTGTGTTGAATGCTTGAATTGATGTTATTTATGATCTGTGATATTCTATGATATGAATTGTTGAGCTGTGTGTAATTTATTTATTTATCTGTAATGTATTTACATATTTATCTGTGAATCTATGAATGAAAGATAAGCGTTATAGGATTATACCGCTTATCAAATATTGCTATGCTTGAATCTGTGATGGTTGATGATATTGCACTATTGTGTAAAACCCTTGGACTACACCACACACACACAAATATGGATTGCACGAGGAAATTGGTTAAGTCACAGAGATTTAAATTTAATATTATGAAATGATTTTTAAAATTGAATTTTGAATCCAAAATGATTTTGGAAATAGAATTGGGTTGAATATGAAAAGCTTTTGAAAAGGAAATTTGAAATTGAAATTAATTGAATAGAATATATCCTATTTAAGTTTTGAAGTTTTTTTGGAAACTATGGTTTGAAAGGGTATACAAGTTATATAATATATATATGGATTTCTAAAACAATCTTTAAAGTATTTTAAATGTATTATTTTGGAAATTTAAATTTAATCCTCGTTTATACTTTAAAGGCTATAACTTGTGTATATTTGATCGGATTTTTCCAAAATGAAAAGCATTTGTTTTCAAATGATAATAGCTTTCATATAAAGAAAGAACTTCCAGTTTATGTTGAAAAGATTTCAAGTTTGAAATGGAAATTGTTTTGAAAGCTATGAATGAATCTTTGTGAAAGATTGGTGAACTTTGTTTTTAAATCGAAGAAGATCTTAAAGGTGTATCTTTTGTATAAAAGATTTGAAATAGAATTGTTTTGAAAGCTATGAATGAATCTTTGTGAAAGATTGGTGAACTTTGTTTTCCAAGTGAAGCGAATCTTTTTGTTTAAAAGATTAAAATGGAACTTTGTTTAAACCATTTAAAGGAAAGGTTTTGGGGATTGAAAGTTGTGACTTAACTAAGATCCAAATGGATCCATATGTTTTTAATGTTAAGCGCTCATTATTCGGTTTAGCCGGGAGAGGACCTTTGTGTCATAAAACCCATTCCGAATAATGATACGATGAAATGGATAGCATTTGAAGACCGGTGTTGAAGACCGGGTATTTTCGAGAATGAAAGGATTACCCGTCGAATGACTCTACACTGAGTAGCTACGGTTTAGAGATCTCCATCTGTGATGTAGAGTCTGATCGGGATTGTGAATACCCGGATTGCAAGGGCTTCTTTGAAGTGCCTTCGGTTCTGTTCAAACTCGGAACAGACTAGTATGGATGTATGTTTGACGTTACACTTTGAGATGTAAAGCTGGTTTCTATCAAATACATTTCTATTTGGTGGCGGAGAATTTATTCTCTTAGCTTAACACCCTTCTCTGAGACGTACGATCTCAGAGGTTATGTAGTTGATGGTTACTATTGATACATTACCAATTTGGTAATGTGGCATACGAAGTGCTGCTGATCATTTGTTGATCGAAGCATGGCTTTTGTGAAAAGCGTAGCTTTGTGGACGAGATTTCGTCGGACCTCACAACCCGGAAATGGTCGAAACATGAAAGTTGCGGCAAGGTTATTAAGGGTAGGGCCCTTAGGGTATGTCCATTTTCTTCTGGATAAAAAGTGGTATCATGGCATGGAGCCCAGATAATTAACTTATGTGGTTGCTGCAAATCTATTGCTTTGTGGTTGTTAGTGTAGAGGTACCTCGGATAAAGGTCGGTTACTACTGGGGATGGCATACTCGTGTGTGGAGTTATCTAGTTACAGCTTCATTGCACCAGAAGCGTGAGGTAACTCGGCCTTGTGTTGGCAGAGATCGGGTTAGGTTCTCGGGGCGTCCCTCCAGAGGCATACCCATTCGGTAAGGAAGTTCCTTAGCCTGACCATTGTTGAAAATCTAAAAAAACAATACGAGCCTTTTCGATTGCAGCTGTATAACCTGCCACCTCAGGTTGTAGCTATAGCAGGCATAATATAATGGTACCTATGCTGGCTAAGATTAATATTATACTTTCGAAATGTTTTCTGCACTATGCACTAATAATAATATCAAAAAGGATTTTACGTATCAAGCTTGTTTGACTATCATAAGGATAAATCTCCTCCAATTGTGCGCTTGCAGTGTGTGTGTGCGGGGAGGCCTTATGGTAGTTTCATTTTTCAAAAAGCATAGCGAATTTATTTTAAATTCTTTTTATTCAAGATAAAGTGTTTTCGTTTGCTCATACCAGTCCCATGATTGACCTGGAGTTTATTGTTCCCTTTCTAAACTCTGGGTGCCCACAATTTTCCACACGGGCAGCCTAGAGTCAGGTTTTCAGATAATCAGATAGTAGATGTAGATTTGATAGCCTTAATCTTTGAAGTCTTTGGATTTTGGCGATCACATTTGGTTCACTTCAGCATGGGTGGTTCGAACTTGGTTGGTTGGAGTTTTGGAGCTTTGAAGTTATGGCAATGAAGATTCATATATTGGATTATTATTTTTGAAGCCATTTGGTGTTATCTTTCCGCTGCTATTGCCATTGTTCTTCTGATGTTGTATATCTTTTGGCTCTGATGTTTATATTCATTTGTATCTGATTGTTGTAATCAATTGTTTTGTATAATGATATTATTCATTCTTTTTCCGCTGTGTTGTTTACTTAATGTGTTATAAGCTCCATTCGAACTGTAGTCCGACATTTGAATCTCCAGCATTCGAATACAAGTGAGGTATTTGATGTAGATTTTTAGACGCTGGATTTCGGGTCGTGATAGAGATATCAAGATTGAAGACTCTAGAGTATCAAGATCAAGATTTCAAGATAAGCATCTAGATTTTGTTAAAACTTCATAATAGCACGGAAATCTTCATTCCAAATTTCATTTGGGATGGAACCCATTTCTGTCTTCTTAGTGGCTTACAAACCCACGACAAGTAGCTTACAAACCTTCGACAAGTGGCTTACAAACCCACGAACATCTTGGTTTTGTACAAGTTCTCGAGTCCTGATGTGATGAGATATTCTGTAGGAAGAAGCATGCAAAACTACTTCAAAATGGTTTTTCAAAATGAATTTCAAAACTTCTTTTCAAAATGTTTTAGCCTTAAAAATTATCTTTTCAAATGATTTTCAAAAAAGATGTTTTAGCCTTAAAATATTCTTTGTTTTTGTTTTTAAATAAACTCTTGTTTTAAACTTTGTTTGTTTTTAAAACTATCTTCTGATTTTTAAATATTCTATTATAATATATATACACTTGAGATTTAAAATCAAATTTATATATACATTATAAAAATATATTTTTCTACTCTTCTTTATTTTAAAACATAGGAAAATTAGTTTATTTTACTCTAGAATCATTTCATCTTGTTTTTCTTTCAATACCATTTTCAAAACAAATTTTACATTGTTTTTAACTAAGGGATGTCGACATCATGGGATACCCCATGTCGTCATGGTGGCCGTTAAATTCAAAAGTTTCAATTTTCAAAAGAAGTGTCTATTCGTTTAAATCTCTTCACGAATGGTTATGACCATTACTGGTCTATAAATAGCCTTCACAAACGAATTTTTTAACTAACTATTTTCTTATTTTCTTCACCCCTTCTCCACAAATCCATATTCTAAAATTTTCATATTTTTAAGATCGTGCCGAAATTTTGCCAAATTCTTAAGTGAATCAAATTGGAATCTCATTCTTGTTTGATTCTCTGCCCTCTCTCGAAGATCAAAGTGCTATTCAGAGTTATAGGATCAATTTGTAATCAAAAGTTTATCGAGTCTCTCTATAAGGTGTGGTTGTGCCTGGAAATCAATTGGGTGATCTTGTGTCCCGTAAATCAAGAGAGTTTGCCCCGGACTCGAAGATAGGAGGGTACCTCAAGGCCTTTAGAAATTAAGGATTGTAATCTCGACATTGGTATAATAAAAATCTGTACGAGGTGTTTGCCTTGGTGCAAGACTAGACGTAGGGTAACTCCGAACTAGTATAAAATCCGGTGTGTTCTTTCCTTTTACTACTTTTTATTTACTTTCTGCATCTGTGTTTGATTCTGTGATTGTTCTGTGATTAAGTTCTACATTTGTTTTTATCATAATTTTAATTTAATCCATATAAGTCTTAGAATCCATTAAACACTATTCACCCCCCCTCTAGTGTTAAATTAGCCATAAGATCCTTAATCCACACTCCCTTTCACAAGAAGCCTGCTCTGAAACCGTCGTTGGAGAAGCAGATTCAGACCGGGAAGTTCTGCAGGTTCCATGATTGTTGCGGCCATAAAACAAATGAATGCCATCATTTGCAGGATATTATTGAAAAGTTGATTAGAGAGATAAAGTTAGAGCAGTTTGTTCGGGCACGCAGGATGGCAGAGTGGGCCCATCTAATCCCAATCAGGGACAAGGCCAAGCTAGGCCTGAAGAACCCGCATGTACTGGTGGGAGGCTGGTGATTAATACTGTGAGTGGTGGTCCTCATCCGGATGATTAGAGCTAGAAGGAAATGGAATCATATGCTAGTTCGATTAGGCATGTAGACTTCGAATTTTGTAGTGGTACCGACGAAAGGGCCCCGGCAAAGCAACAAAAGGCGATGATAGATGACATCGTTTTCAGAAACCGTGATGCCGACAGAGTCGAGAGGCCCCCACTATTGATCCGTTGGTTATTTCTACCCAAATAGGTCCTGCTTGGATGAAGAGGATCTTAGTTGATAGTGGAAGTTCCGTGAACATACTTTTCAAGCATGCTTACGATCAAATGTTGATGGAAGCGAAGGATCTAAAACCATGCCAGTCACATATACATGGTTTCAATGGCAGTGCAACCATACCAGCTGGAATGGTGGAGTTGCCTGTTGACTCTACTGTTGGTGATCGCCGAAGACTCCGGATGTTGCAGTTTGTTGTGTTGGATATTCATTCTCCTTACAATGCTTTTCTAGGCCGACCGGCCCTTGCAGACTTCAAAGCAGCAATTGCCCATTGGTGTTTGACTCTGAAGTTCCCCACTGATGATGGAGTCGGGGTGGTACATGGTGATCAGGTGGCTGGTCATGCCTGTTATGTTGCAGAACTGCGAGATGTGCAGCGAAAGGAGAAAGGTAAAGGTATAGAAGAATCTCTCTGCGTCCGCTTTATGGAGGATTGACAACTAACACCTGGGCCGAGGCTTTGGGGCCACGAACAATTTCCTAAGGATTTTGATCCTAGAGATAACTATGATGAAAGGGAAGTCAAAGAATACTAGGCTTCCCCGGCAGAGTTGACAAATTATGTCCCAGTCAATGAAGATGATGATCCCAGAGTGGTAAAGATCGGATCTCAACTCAGCCCCCAAACGAGACAGGAATTGGTTGATTTTCTCTAGGCAAACCTCGATGTTTTTGCCTAGAATCATTTAGACATGTCTGGGATCTCGCCGAATATCGCGAGCCATGCATTACATATCGACCCGCGGCACATCCCGGTGAAACAAAAAAGGCGCGGTATGGATCTAGAGGGATCTGCCGCCCGTAAGGAAGAACTGGATAAACTCAAGGCTAATGGGTTTATTCGTGATGCTTTATACCCAGAATGGGTATCGAATCCAGTGCTTGTTAGAAATTCGAATGGAAAATGGTGGACATGTGTGGACTATTCAGATCTGAACAAAGCTTGCACCAAAGACAGTTTCTTGCTTCCCAGAATCGATCAACTGGTGGATTCAACAGCCGGACATGAGCTCTTATCTTTCATGGACGCGTACTCCGACTACAATCAAATCCCGATGCACCTTGCTGACAAGGAGCAAGCTAGCTTTATCACTGATTTGGGACTTTATTGTTACAAGGTGATGCCGTTTGGACTCAAAAATGCTTTAGCAACTTATCAGAGGCTCGTAAACCAAATGTTTGCAAACCAGATTGGGAAGACTATGAAGGTGTACGTAGACGACATGATCGTGAAGTCACGACTATCCAACAACCATATCGGTGATTTAGAGACGATGTTCAATATACTCCGATAGTACAGAATAAAGCTTAATCCACTGAAGTGTTATTTCAGAGTTGCATCTGGGAAGTTCCTTGGGTTTATTGTCAACGCTAGAGGAATTCAAGCTAACCCTGAAAAAATCGGGGCGATTCGGAATCTCGAAACTCCCAGAATCATCAAGCATGTACAAAGTCTTAATGGGAAGGTAGCAGCCTTAAGCAGATTCATTTCCAGATCCACGGACAAGTGCATTCCCTTCTTCGATCTGATTAGAAAAGGGAAACAGAATTTCGAGTGGACAGAGGAGTGTGAGGGCGCATTCCAGGCACTTTTACAACATCTGGCAACACCACCCATCTTGTCGAAGCCGGTTGATAACGAGAAGCTGTATGTCTCTCTGGTGGTCTCAGCAAATGCAACCAGTGCTGCACTAGTTCGAGAAGTGGGTCGGATCCAGCGACCAGTCTATTATATCAGCAAAAGATTGACCAGGGCGGAAAGAAACTATCCAAAGATAGAGAAGCTAGCTTATTGTCTTGTTGTAGCCTCGAGAAAGCTCCGCCCATACTTCCAAGCTCATTCGATCACTGTTTACACTTACCAGCCGTTACGACAGATCTTGACGCAACTTGAGACGTCTGGTAGGTTGCTCAAGTGAAACATCGAGCTGAGTCACTTTGATATCACTTATACCCCAAGGCGAGTTATTCAAGGACAAGTTCTGGTGGATTTCATAGCTGAGTTCACCATACTGGAGGACTTGCCCGATACTAGTGAACCTCCCAAATATATATGGAAGCTGTACACCGACGATGCATCAAACAAACGGTGCTCAGGCGCTAGAGTGGTGCTCGAAACCCTAGAGGGGCGATCTTTATGCTATGCTTTGAAATTTGACTTCCGTGAAACTAATAACAAAGCTGAGTATGAAGCTTTACTCGCTGGATTGAGGCTTGCGAAGGATTTGGGAGTCATCGCTGTGGAAATTTACTACAATTCACAACTAGTTGTGTGCCAGGTTCGAGAGGAGTATCAAGCCAGAGACCAAAAGTTGGCCTCCTACCTTATGCGGGTCTAGGAAGTGTTGAACCAATTTGAATATTATACTATCCGCTGTATACCTCGAGAGCAAAATTAGAAGGCCAATTCTTTAGCGAAACTGGCCAGCACTGGCGAAGCACAGCGGATGGGACTCATCCCCATGGGGACAATTACTGCTCCAAGTATTGTTCAGGTAGAAACAGACTGGGTTCATGAGGAAACACCTGAGAGGGAATCGTGGAAAAATCCAATCAGAAACTATCTTGAACACGGAACATTACCCGAGCGCAGGAGTGAGAAAAGACAGGTTCTCCGAAAGGCTTCACGGTTTGTTATCCAAGATGGAGTCTTGTACAGAAGGGGATTTTCTATTCCTTTACTCCGGTGTATCGCCCGTAATGAAATCAAGCAAGTGTTGCGGGAAGTGCATGCAGGAGAGTGGCGATCACACTGGGGGGCAAGCCCTTGCAAAGAAGATACTCAGGTACGGGTATTACTGGCCAACCGTAAACCGAGACGCATCGGATTATGCTAAGAGATGTGATAGGTTCCAAAAACATGCCAGAATTCTGAGAGCCCCACCAACCAAGATTACTCAAATGGTTAGTCCATGGCCATTTGCCACATGGGGTATTAATTTAATAGGATCCTTGCCTCTAGCCAAGGGTGGAGTGAAGTATACCATCGTTGCGGTTGACTACTTTACTAATTGGACGAAAACTTAGCCCCTTGCTACTATCACGATGAAGAAAGTATTCAACTTTGTTGTGCGCAACATCATCTGTCGATTTGGCCTCCCACAAGCAATTGTAACTGAAAATGGAACCTAATTCGATAGTGCCGAGTTTAAGAATTTCTACCAACGCTATCGCATCCAGAAGTAATTCTCAGCGGTAGCTCACCCTCAGCGAATGGGAAAGTCGAAGCTGTCAACAAAGTCATCAAGTCCATTTTGAAGAAACGACTAGAGAAGGGTGGAGGTAAGTGGGTCGATGAGCTTCCCATAGCCTTATGGGCATATCGAACCACTCACAAGTCCACGACCAGCCATACTCCATTTGTACCCTCTTACAGTTCCGAAGCCGTTATTCCAGTTGAGCTAGAGCTGGCTTCTCACCATGTGGCTTATTATGATCCAAAGACGAATGCCATCCTACTTGCAGAATCTCTGGATTTATTAGATGAGAAGCATGAAGAGGCTGATTTGAGGGCAGCCGCACATCACAACCGAGTTGCCCGATTAGACAATGCCAAGGTTTGACCTAGAACCTTTGAAGTTGGCGATCTCGTACTTAAGCGGGTATGTCCAGTCCCTTCGCACATGAAACCGACGTGGGAAGGACCGTATGTCATCGAATGGAGACTTGGAGACGGCACATTCAAGCTATCAACTGTTTATGGTCTCACTCTACCAAGAGCATGGAATAGCGAAAGTCTCCGTCGCTATTATATATAACTGGCTTTCATTCCTTTAGTCTGCTTTCCTTTTCAAGTTTGTTTACGCAATTTGAGAATTTGTACCTGTAATAAGGAAACTGATTTTGCCATGATTTCTTGTTTCAGTAATAAAGCGCAGACTCATAAAGCCAAATTAGTGATTCCTAAATGCATCATGCAACCGTCATGATGTATGAAGAGCTAAGTTCCATCTTACGGTGGGACTCGTTCAAATAGAGAGTGATCATGATGCGACCGGTCACTCGCTAGATGAAACCCTGAGCTCGGGGGGCCAAACAACAATCAATTAAACAAGAATTGAAACACGACAAATCTCCAACAAACTCCAGCTCCCAAAGTGCGAGCTGAAGTGCAAACTCTAAAATTAGGACGTGAATCGACCGTCCAGGTCGTGGATGATGGATCCGTCCATCCACGACCTCGCTTCTTTTCAAATCTCGAGGAGGATGGATCCGCCCATCCACGACCTCACTTGTTTTCAAAGCTCTAGGAGGATGGATCCGTCCATCCATGACCTCGCTTCTTTTCAAAGCTCGAGGAGGATGGATCAGTCCATCTATGACCTCGCTTCTTTCTAAAGCTCGAGGAAGATGGACCTATCCATCAACGAACTCACTTCTTTTCAAAGCTCGAGGAGGGTGGATCCATCCATCCACGACCTTGCTTTTTTTCAAAGCTCAAGGAGGATGGATATGTCCATCCATGACCTCGCTTCTTTTTAAAGCTCGAGGAGGATGGATCCGCCCATCCACGACCTCGCTTCTTTCCAAAGCTCGAGGAAAATGGACATGTCCATCTACGACCTCGCTTCTTTCCAAGCTCGAAGAGGATGGATCTGTCCATCTATGACTTCGCTTACTGGATTAAGGAGGATGCGATCCGACCATCCACGACCTAAACCAACTCCTTATTCTCAGAGCGTGAATAAAATCCTAATCCTTAAACAGATGTGATTGACTGTCTGTCAACTGACTCTAGATTCCAGGAGTGTGAACTAGAGTACAAGCATTAAATGGGTATGATCGACCACCCACAAATTAACTTACGCCATCAGAGTGTGGACGTAATCCTAAATAATGAGCAGGCATGATCGACTGCCGGCTTACAAACCTAATCCCTATAGTGTGGATGCAAATGCCAGCAAATGGGCGAGTATGATCCGACCACTTGAACTTATGTTACTTTAACTTGGTTCCAACTACGCTAAATCGAAGTTAGTAAAGGTGGAGGACGACTGCCAACTAACTATGTCAATTGTCCCTTGAACTGGGGGCACAACTCAAGTACCAGTCGCTGACTGAGATAACACAACGTTAGAACTCGACTCAATGTTTGATTATGACTCGTGGCCATGACCTCAGGACTTAAAGACCAAAATCAAGTTCGACTCAGGGACTTAAGCTTCCTGAGTACATTGAATGGAAATGTGAATGCTTAAGTACTTAAACAAATAAACACAGAGTTATTCCAAAAAAAGGAATTTTATTCATACTATTCTTCAGAAAAGAAGTACAAAATTTGTCCAAAGAATTCCTATAAACGGGGGGCCAAGCCCGCATCTATACATGGCCTACAAAAGCAAAAGAAAAGAATCTTATTCTAACCACCTACAAAAGAGGAAGTCCAAATGCAAATCTATGCCTTCAATTTCCTATCCTTTCTAGTTTTCTTTGGCGTAGACCCGCTCGAGCTACCATCTGGACCTCTTTTGGAACCCTTGCCTCCCCGGCTCACTACAGTTGGCTTATCTCCAACCGGGGGAACCGATGCGGTCTCCCCTTGGGAGCACACGGGGACCGAAGTATCCTCTGTGCGAGAAGCTGGTGGAATGGTGATACTTTCGACACCAAAAGAATGAGGCTCTTTAGTTTCAAATATGGTGCCACCCGGAGAGAGCACAAGGATCGGGGTAGGACGAGGACCTGCCATACCTCCACCAACTCTACGAGCCTACTCAATCTCAGCCTTAATTTCCTCCATTATTTGTTCTTCTCGATCCACGCACTCGCCCATTGGGAGACTGCGGTCAGACCCAAGGAGCCTATGATAATAACAACTTCATCCACGTTAAAGGGCACCTCAATGCTCGGGTAGCTTTGGCGGCTGAGGAGTGCTTCCATCAATTGGTTATCAAACACATAGCCACTATCATGCATCTCCCCAGCTGAAGTAGTAATTGTCATAGTTGTGGCCTCCGTTATTAATGCCTCCTGCTCGTGGTGAACTTCTTGAGTAACAAGAGGGTTGGTCGATGCAGAATCTAAAGCTGAATAAAGATAGGAGAATATATTAGTAATGTCCTGTGATAATGTTTCTGCATTTTGAAGAATAAGAGAAGTGTCTAGAATACCTTCCTCAGTTTGGCTCCCGGGTTAGGCCGACATGCCTTCTGAGGTATGCTCGATGACTGGAGAGAGATGTGGCCTATCAGGATCATACTCTGAGACAACTGGAGGGTCGATAGAAGATGTTGGCATAGTTTGAGACGCTGGGGGTATCTCAGAAGCAGCATCATGGTATTCACCCTCTGATCCTTCTCCGACCTCTGGGTATTTAGCAGCCAGATCTTCTCTTTGAAGCGCGATCATCATGTCATGAAGGACTTTAGGCTCATCTCCGATCAACACTTTAGTTTCTAATTCAAACTCATCGATAGTTGCAACTTTACTGATTTCCTTTTCATCCACAATCAGGCAGTTCCAGGCCTTATACAATTGAAAGGGATAGTCCTCGCCAAGCCAGTTTAAGTTGCGCTTTTTCAAGACGTTTGCATTGTAGGTGACCAGGAGATCCTCAAACTCACTCTCCATCTTGGCCTCGACGACTTTTATTTCCCTCTCGACCCTGGTGTCGGCTTCTTCGGCCTTTTGATTTGCAATATCCCTTTCTTCTCTAAGCTTCACTGCCTCCTAGCATGCTTCTTGGGAAACTTTGTTGGCTTCGTCTTTTTCTTTGATGGCCTCAGTTAGTTTTTCCATTAGTTCATCAACTTATTTCAGTGTGGCATCCCTTTAAGGAATGATAAAGGTGTTGCGCTGACCCATCTCCTGCACTAGGTCCATATGAGCCTTTCTCATTTCTTCCATGGACTTCCTAACTTCCTTGGCTCTCTGGCCATCCTCCATCTCAGTTTTCCTTGAAGACTCGAGCTCATTGATGAGCACCTCTATTATTTTTCCTTTTTGAGAAAGGTCACCTCCAGTTTCTCAATCACCTTGGTGCACTCGAAGGACACAGCCGAGACCCGCTCTACAATTTTAACCCACTCACGATATTGGCTATACGCATCATGCACATAATCTTGCACCAGTTTCTCTATGTCATTTGGGATTCTCCTCAAGTTGGGAGGAAAGTGGAAACCGTTGAAGCATATGTTCAGGAAATCTTTCTTTAGTTTAGCAATACGGATGGCTCCTTTACCCGATGGCTCTATAGCAGTTTATTCTACGACGGTAGGAGCTTCTGTCTTAATTCTGCGGCGCTGATCGCCGGTTTTTGGAGCATGAGATGGCACTGTTTGGTGCGAGGATTCAGAAGAGGGCCCGCTGGGGCGAGAAAGTTTCGAAGGCGCTTTCGATGGTGGAGATCGTGACCTAGAACGGCGCTTGTTTTGGTATGATCTCTCCTTTTCTCTATCGTGGTGCTCACGCTCCTGGCTAGAATGGTAGCCACGACCATAATCTCTCTCGCTTTCACGGTGATGTGATTCAGAATGCGATCCAGATAAATGGCGCAAAGAGCGGAGTTTACTAAGCATAGAACCTTTCCTCACCATTGTATCTGCAAAAAAGAAGAAGAAAATCAGTCATCGCCAAATATTGAGGAGCATATGATGGAATGTCGTGTAGTGCCGTGAAGTGCATATATGTATGTGTAAACCTCCCACTGACCGGTTATAGCAGCTTTTCTTATTGGAGTCGGCTCTCTTATGTCCATTAAGTTTAGGTCTGCACTGGTTCTCGAAGGGGAGTGAAGCCCCTCTAGGCTGAGATCAGAGAATGATGATATCTCCTTCGAGATAGGAATACCTAACAGCCATTTCAGTGAACTTTCTTTCTGCGTGGAGAGGTCTCCGGACCTATGGAAGTAGTAACAAGTTGGATTGCTTCAGTGCTCTTTTGCCTCTTGATTTTGTGGACAAGAGTTTTTCCTTTTCTCTTTAGCACAAATGATTAAGGGCCCTACGGAAGCACGACCGCAGGATCTCGACAAGCTTCTACACCCTCATTATCGCGAGGTTCAATGATTATTTTGTCAGGCGTAGCCTGAGCTCCCATGACTGGGGGCACGATAGGAGCTCATCTTCCACCTTGTCTTGTTGAGACCACCCTTGGTACCTTTATGTGCCCTATACTCTGTCCTTTCTCTAAAAGCCCGGCGGCTATCAAGTTGTCATCGGTGAGAACTTCGTTTATCTCTCTTAACTCAGCATGCATAGCCTGGAGTGTCCTCACTAGCTCTTTGTACTGGGCTCCTTCGAGCCATGGAATATAGCTGTAAGAGAAACATAGCAATGAATTCAGCATCAATCTATATTATCCAGTCATGGTTGGCAACGGAACAAGTAATAGAACTTACGTCTGACCAGCCACCGCCTGGCGAATCCTGGTGGGCACCTCACGTAAAACCATTCTGTTTTGAAATAGCTCAACTTGCCCCCATGTGCCTGCCACGACTTGGCAGTTCCTAACTGCTTCCAGGAAGGTGAATGACGGATTATCCGCCCGACTCTTAATATTAAATAAATATCTGATCTCGTCGACAATCGAGGGATGGAAGAGATGTTACATAAACATAATGTATAAGCTATTGAGAAGCGCGTATCTATTACGATGAAGCTGAGTAGGTGCGATCCTCAGATAAAATAGCACATCCCTAATGAACTGGTTGAATGGGGGCATTGTTCCAATCCAGCACATGAATCTGTTGTATGCGGTGAACCCTTCTGGGGGATTGTGCGCTCTATCTTCCGGTCCTAGCAACCTTTCTTCCAAAGGCAGGCCATGTCTAAGGCAGATTCTTCCTAGCAATGCTTCTGTAATCTTGGACCAGACGGAATCTTCCAGATTCAATATCACCACTGCATCCGGCAGTTTATCCACAGCAGGATTCACTATATCTGTCGGGATATCAGGCCTTTCTATTCTGGGGAGTGGAGGACTTCGAACTTCTTGCTGCTCTGAGCTTCCAAGATCCATAGCTATTGAACTCGGTAAAAACCATTATTAGATGGTAAAAAAGACCTGTGTCCCCCCGGTGCAAAGTGAGTGATCGTGTTGTGTAGTGAAGTGCTGCATAATACTATAAATATCTACAAGGTGAAAAGATAGTAAAGAAACAAGACTTCGAGATTCGACCAGAGCGACGGTCATCGCTGACCATCTCAACAATACCATTTTAACTTTGGAGAACGATCCATATTGAAATAACTTGTTACGTTTGACAAGTTACAGTTCCATCGATGAGCTTTGAAGGGTAGTCATACATGCAGTTTTACGGTCAAGTCCAAATACGCAAGGCTAAAGCTCGTCGAAGTCAAGTGCTCGAATATGCAAAGGTCATAAAGTTCATATCCATCATAATTCATTTTGGATCATTCCCGTGAAACAAGTGTTCGTATCGATCGGCTACCACTCATTCTTATCGATCAATAATTTACATCGATAACCTCTTCATATCCAAAGCTTCGATCAATAACTCGTCTGTATCGGTCACTTCACCCATAGCCTTCATTTGTATCGATGCTCCCTGTATCCATCACTCTATCCCTTCGTATCGATCCATGGAATTTGATTTCGGATCGATCATCAAGACAATTTTTCCACATCACTCCCAAGCGCCTACTCTTTGCCTTGATCGTGAAGTCTGCTTTCCACCATCTCCAAAACTCCATGTATCCCGATTGATCCCATATCCATCTCCTCGCATCGATACGAGTTCATTACCTAGGTTAGACAGACTCGGAGTTAGTGACTTCATCGACCCATTCCAGCTACCCTCTCCAAACCTCCAAATCGCCATTAGCCACACTCTCAACCTCACCCCGGTCATGCTCCGCCGCCAACGACACCGGAGATGGCCGTTACCATGAACAAAATAGCAAGATACTCGACTCTCGTCATTATAAGCACGGTTTCATTGATTATTTACCTAGCTCAAAGGATCTGGGTTAAAAATTAATGATTTGATATTTGGGACAAAGGATCTATAGTCTTTTTCTTTTTCTTTGATAGATACGAAGTAGCAATAGAAGCAAGGTGGAAAAATATGCTAAGTACAAAACGTATTTATACTCCATTCGTATCGACCATAAAAAATGATTCGTATCCTAGTTTCCTCACCGATATAAACGGTCAACGTACCTATCGGTACAAAAAGCACTGCACGCTTGTGTCTGGATCGTTTGTATCCATCGATACGAAGCGCATCTGAACTCCAAAATCTTGTATCCATCGATACGAAGCATTCCCATGCGTTAATGCTTATAACTCTCATATCCATCAATACGAAGAGCAGATTTTACAACAACTTAAGCCAAACCATATCCATCATTATGGGACACACATTTTTGTAAATCCATCTCGTGTCGATCTCCATCGATACGAAATCCATCTTGATGCACCCCAGATTGATCCAAGAGAGGATCGATACGAAGAAGGGCATCAGAATAACCACTAATCGTTGTTGCAACACGGATTTCATATCGATCCAGGAGAGGATCGATATGAAACACAATCCAAAAGAAACCATCAATCGATGGCAGGAACTTTTTTTCACTAAAATCGGTTCAAAAAAAGAAAAGAGAAGAAGCAAGAACTTGACAATGACCTATAGACGTGTAAACGTGAATGGGAGTCAGGTTAAAATACATGCATACACGCTATACTAACATTCGATTTTTAAAGTTAACAGGAATTGAATGCTTATCGGGTGACAGCCAGAACAATCAACAATAAATTGCTAGCACTTGACCTTCTACTACAACTCAATATTTATACTACTGGAAATTAACCGAGGGTTACATCTCTTGATGAAAGAACAACAACTGTTCAGTAAATCAGATAGAGCCTTTTCAGAATGAAGATTGCAGCTATTCAAAGCACGTCATGTTCACACATGATGTACTTTGGAGGGAAAATGTTATCCCGCCTTTTGGCAAGGCCGTGATACCATGGGCATGACTAGAGACTGAAGACAGTTCGCTCCGTAAATTGGTTAACTACAGATTCACGATGGATACAGGCAAACTTGGTCCGAGTTTGGAACGAGCCACAATTAGCATGATATGACAAGCAGAGCTATGCAAGGCGACATTCCAAATTTCAGGTCAATCAGAGTTCGCATGCTCAAGTTATGGAACGATCAAGATCCATGTGAAACATGCCCCTTTCGTATCCATCCATCCGCATCCATCATTTTGTATCCATTAGCATCGATACGAAGTGAACATAACTCCATCACTCGGCAGCCGTCATTCGTATCCATAAGGTTCAATCCTATATCGATGGACTTCAGCTGTCCCCAGATCGATCACACTTCACTTGGTCAACAGCTGAACATTTCGTATCGATCAATTGCTTGATCGATACAAAGAGTAAAGTCGATGATCGATACGAAGATGGGAGCAGAACATCGATACAGAAAGCAAAGCATCGATTGGATATAAGAGGAGCAGTCAACCCAAAGGAAGCGATCCCTATGCACAAAATATGAATCTCCACAAAGCGCGTGTGCCACGTCATCGAAATGAAGGGATCGATACGAAGGCATCAGCCACTCTATATTTGCAACTTTGATCGATTAATAGCTCCACCACCACACATCCAAATGCAATGAGATTTTCACAGAAGGTTGCGTATCATCTCAGGAACGTCCATGATCGATCGTAGCCCAATTGGAGCCATTTCCGATCGATACGAAGGCTATGTGGATCGATCAGGGATCGATCCCAAACGACTCTAGATCGATCGTGTGGGCCCACCTAGGCGTGAGAAAGGGTATTCCGAGATTCAAGGTAGATATTTCCAGGTTCACACCTATAAATAGCACCCTAGTTGCAACTAAAAGAGGACTTTTATGCTGCTGCTTGGATTGAATTCCATTGTAATTCGAGTATTAGCCGTTGTACTATTGTAATTCAGTATATAATTATCAATAAACATCAAATCCTTTAAAGTGGAAGTAGGCTATAACGCCGAACCACTATAAATTTTTGTTTTCTTTCTATTGCGGCATATTTTCTTGGTGTGATTGTTAGATTAGCCTCATTTTCCATTTTACTTCTTCATTCCAATCTCTTCAATTACATCCGACGAGTATTGTGCCCATTTTTGGTACAAACACATTTATTGCTTTGTGCCGATGTCGAGTACATGTAAGTAAGTAATACAAGGTTTTAAAATATGTATTGGTATTGGGCCAAGGCAGAACGATCCGGTTGATAGCACATGGGAGCTTGAAGAGAAGATAATATCTTTACTAGTATGTTCCTTATATTTGATTGTTTTATTAGGGTTTAGAATTTGGTTACATAGAAATTATTTTCTTATGATTGCTTGCTATGTGTTTGAGTTATGTTAGGATAGATTGTTTGGTTAGCTTAATATTTTGACCTATCATATGTTGTAACTGTTGCATTCATATTGATTTCATTTATGCTTATTTAGGATGCACTGCATCATGCCTATATGTCATATCTTTTGCATACAGTTAGAAGATTCACTAGTTCAGGAGGCTGAGTACCAGATGCCGTTTTGCATTAGTTTATACTGGTTATGCCACAAATATGCATGGATATGTGTGTGTGTGTATATATATTGGTATATTTGATTGTTAGCTTATGAATAGTTGTCTTAGTTGTCTGATTTTGGATTGGATTGTTAGTAATTTCTGGTACAAATTTCTTTTTAAGGGGAAGAGTGTATTAATATGTATTTTTTGATAATTAAATTAACAAGGACAATTTTTTAATTTTGATCATAGGGGAAAAATGTTAATTTTACAAAAACTAGATATGAGACTTACACCATTATGAGTGGCTTGTTTCTCTGATCGGAATGATATATAAGTTTATAAGGATTGGGATTAGGACAAGAGAGATATGAAAGCTTTTATAAGTTGGGTTCTTGAATTTCAAACCGTGCTTGGCCTGTTTACATGAACAGATGCTTATGTCAGATTATATATATGGGTGATTCAAATTCAAATCTCAAAAATTAAAACATGGGTATAGTTCTTCTTCCTCTCCCTTTCTGAAACCAAATTCTGAATTCAATTTCAATCAATCATATTCCACTTATGTCTCCATCGAACCATACAACTAAATAAGCAAATCAAAGAGCGCGCTGATGGCTACATAATAAAATAATTTGCTAGAGTTGATACATGGATTTAGAAGCATTTCCAATTTTGTACAATGAAGAACTAAGGCTTAGAATCTTCAATTTGGCGCTAAACAAATCAATGTGGGTAGTTTCAACTAATCTGACACGTACTTAATCTAACCGATAAAGTATTGTTATTTCTATGGCATAGGATTAGAGATTGGGTTTTATATTGGTCAATTACTAGTATGAATAGTAGTTAAATTTATTCAAAACATAATAATTTAATGTTAAAATTGATAAGTTTGACTTTGGTATGAAGTTGATTCACAAAACATCGAAAATGAAAGTTTTTATGGGCAAATATGGACCAAATACTATATAATTGTTGATAAAAGTCTATGAACTATATTTATAAAAATAATATGAACAAATAAAAGCCTAAATTCATATTTTTACATACATATATACATACATATTGTTTGCACCAAAAATTAGGACAAACACCTAATAAAAGCTTTTTGAAGAGAAATAAATGAAGAATAAAATGGAAATAGTGGATAATAACAAAGAAACATCAGTTAATTGAAAGAATAACACGCACACAATGATTTATAATGGCTCGGCGTTGTTGGCCTATGTCCACTTTGGATAGATTGCTTTATTAATCACTTTATAATCTGAGTACAAAAGGGATCATATAAAAATCCTTAGTTACAAAAGAGTATAAAGCAACTAGCAGCGTAAAAGTCCCAAAAATGAACTACCCAGCTTGAATTTATAGATGAAGATGGCCAAAATATCTCTCTAAAAACTCGGCAGAAAGACCCTCAAAACCATATGTGTTGGGTCACAGATTCTATGAAGTTTTGATTTCTGACAAAGAAATAAAGGCGATCGACAAAACGAAGACATCATGGCTATAAAGATTCCCAAAAGAGCTCATATGGTACTATAGATTATAGATTGATTATTTGATGTTGTAATAGTATTATACTTGTTAAAATCTATCCTCAAATAATCATGCATCTCAATATAATCGATGTATATACGTTATAATATGCATTGCACATTCATTGTGCAAGTTATCAGTGACCGGTCGACCGGTAAGTTTTTGGGCGGTCGACCGTTCCTGTCTAAGTTGCACAATAAACGTGAACACATGCACATAACGTCTATATATTTGAAATCCTGTCTACCGGCCATTTATGACCTGTCGACCGTTTTTAAACAGAGAGCAACCTTTCCTAAAAGACACTTCTTTCTCCAATGGTTGCATCTCTTACCTTTCATCAATGATCGTATCTATTAATGGCTACTCTTCACAAAGAGTTACAACCATTTTATTCTCTATATAAACACGTCTAAATCATTGATTCAACACCAAGAATTCTTGCTCTAATTTCTGATCTTACTTTCTAAATATTCTTGCATTCTAAAAGCTCTCAAATATTTAAATTGCTTATTGAATCATTGAAATTATTTCATATCTTTTGATTCAATAAGTAATATACTTCCTTCAATCTTCACAAACATCATTCACATATTTTGAGGATAAGATTATAGGAAGGGTGTACTACAAGTGACAAATTCGTGTTATCAAGAGCACAAGTCGTCAACAGCAATTGTATTTGTTTTTTGTTGAAGTCCTCGGTGTTGTAAGAGGCACGAAATCTCGTTCGGCTGTTCGGGTGTTGTAAACCTGTTCCTCCGGGTGAAGCGAGGTAGTTGGTAGAGAAAATCCAGATAGAAGTTTGGGACTGGACGTAGGACGGGAGGTCCGAACCAGTATAAAAATCTCTGGTGTCATTTTACTATACTGCTTTTTATATTCCGCACTATTTACAGTATTACTATCATCACTATACTCTGTATTGTCATATATCCATATTACACGATCCATAGTGCATTTTCATTTGGTATCAGAGCACGGTCATCATATAACCGTAACACCGTTATTTGATATATTCTCGTAATATGGCAAATAACGCAAGCACTAGCACTAACACTTACACGGAAGGTCAATCAACACAAAGACCTCCATTTTTTAATGGTCTCAACTATAGCTATTGGGCAACACGTATGTCATTTTTTATGCAATCAAATAGCTATGATGCTTGGAATGCTACCCAAAAAGAAATAGTAAATCCAACAACTGAATATTCAGAATGGACAACGACTGAGAAAACGGCAGCAGCCGTAAATGCAAAGGCAATAAATATGTTGTTTTGTGCATTAGACCAAAATGAATATAACCGTGTTAGTATCTGCACTACTGCATATCAAATTTGGCAAACGCTGAAAACCACTCATGAAGTTACTAACAAGGTTAAACAAGCCAAAATAGCCATGCTGAAAAGTCAGTTTCAAAATTTCTAAATGAAACCGAATGAGACAATCAATGATATGTATTCAAGGTTTCAAACTATTCATCATGCACTTATCGGATTAGGGCAAAAATACTCAGATTTTGATGTTGTTTCAACAGTCCTACATTCTCTGACTAGTGAATGGGAAGGAAAAGTATTATCAATTGAAGAAGCTAATGATCTTTCCGTCATGAAGCTAGATGAATTGATAGGAAATCTAATGTCCTATGAAGCAAATTTGCAGGCTAGAAAAGAACAGAAAGAAGAAAAGAAAAATGTAGCATTTCATGCTGAGAAAGATGAAAATGAATCAGATTCTGAAGATGAAGATCTGGCATTCATTGCAAAAGGATTCAAAAAATTCCTAAAATATCGAAAAGCCAGTCGTTACAACAAAAGGAAACCTGGATCAAATAAACCATCTTCATCCGCTATAGAATGTTTCAACTGCCACAAAAAGGGGCACATGCAGAAGGATTGTCCAGAACAAAAGAAGAAGTCAGAAAATGACAAATTCAAATATAAGAAGGACAAGTCAAAGAAACGAGCCTTCTCAGTAACATGGGATGATTCAGACTCATCTTCATCAGAAAGTGAAAGTGATTCGGAGAATGAACAAGCTAATGTTTGTTTTATGGCAACAGAAGATGAGGTACAAATTCCTACATTTGATGAATTACTTGATATTAATGCTGAATTGATAGTCAAATATAAAGACATAAAACGTCAATTAAAAGTAGTCAAAGCAGATTTAAGTAGAGCAGAGTTTGAACGAGATATGTTAAAAGATGAGAAGAAAATATTAGAAGAAGAACTTGAAAAAATTCAAGAATCATCATCTAATGTTGACTCTCAACTATCTCTTTTGAGTCAAGAAATAGAAGCTCAAAAAGAGAAAAATAATGCTCTCACTACTGAAAATCATGAGCTTAAGGCAAAAGTCAAAATTCTAGACCTAGAAAAAGCTAGTTTACAAACAAAGTTTGATGACATTACTCAAAATGTTTCTAACTTTAACAAAGGTCGAGAAAATTTGACAAAAATCATTGAAAATTCACAATCTGCATCAAATAAACAAGGTTTGGGATATAAGAAACAAGAAATCAAGAAACATCTTGATAATAAAAGAAAGAAGAAAGTACAAAAGACCGAAGTTAAGAAAAATCTTAGTTTATTATATTCCAAACCAAAGTCAGTTGTGAAATTTGAAAAGAAAAATACAAAGACTATCAAAATATGGGTTCCTAAAACAAATAACAATTTGATTAGGAACAAATACATTCAGCAATTCATGAATACTGTGCATTATAATTCTAATTATGTATATAAAGGGGATACCAGACCCGTATGGGTTTGGATTCCTAAGATCTAACTCTTAGGACCCCATAAAAAGTGGGTACCATGGTCTTAATTATATTTTTTGCAGGTCCCACTTAAGAAAAGAGGAAAGTGAATATTGGACAGTGGTTGCTCGAAGCATATGACTGGAGACAAGAGCTTATTGACAAATATTACATACTCAGATGGTGGCTCCGTCACTTTTGGAGATAATTCAAAAGGCTATATCATCGGCAAAGGCGATGTGAGCAATTGCGGTACATCTAACTTACCTCTTATTACAAATGTCATGCTAGTTAATTACTTTAAACATCATTCGACACTTGTACTAAATAGTGTCGTTACTTTTATTCGTATGATTTTATGTTTTGCTATGCATGGATATTCTGGTTGATACATTCCTATATTATTCCATTATCTATTACTCCTTTTTGTCGATGACAAAGGGGGAGAAAGTGCTAACAATTATTTGCAGGAATATATATATATATATATATAAAGAATACAGACAAAATCTCAGGAGGAGATTCAGAACTTCAGATATATGCTGTCATCAATCAAAAAGGGGGAGAATGTTGAGTCACAAATTATATGAAGTTTTGATTTCTGACAAAGAAATAAAGGCGATCGACAAAACGAAGACATCATGGCTATAAAGATTCCCAAAAGAGCTCATATGGTACTATAGATTATAGATTGATTATTTGATGTTGTAATAGTATTATACTTATTAAAATCTATCCTCAAATAATCATGCATCTCAATATAATCGATGTATATACGTTATAATATGCATTGCACATTCATTGTGCAAGTTATCAGTGACCGGTCGACCGGTAAGTTTTTGGGCGGTCGACCGTTCCTGTCTAAGTTGCACAATAAACGTTCACACATGCACATAACATCTATATATTTGAAATCCTGTCTACCGGCCATTTTTGACCTGTCGACCGTTTTTAAACAGAGAGCAACCTTTCCTAAAAGACACTTCTTTCTCCAATGGTTGCATCTCTTACCTTTCATCAATGATCGTATCTATTAATGGCTACTCTTCACATAGAGTTACAACCATTTTATTCTCTATATAAACACGTCTAAATCATTGATTCAACACCAAGAATTCTTGCTCTAATTTCTGATCTTACTTTCTAAATATTCTTGCATTCTAAAAGCTCTCAAATATTTAAATTGCTTATTGAATCATTGAAATTATTTCATATCTTTTGATTCAATAAGTAATATACTTCCTTCAATCTTCACAAACATCATTCACATATTTTGAGGATAAGATTATAGGAAGGGTGTACTACAAGTGACAAATTCGTGTTATCAAGAGCACAAGTCGTCAACAGCAATTGTATTTGTTTTTTGTTGAAGTCCTCGGTGTTGTAAGAGGCACGAAATCCCGTTCGGCTGTTCGGGTGTTGTAAACCTGTTCCTCCGGGTGAAGCGAGGTAGTTGGTAGAGAAAATCCAGATAGAAGTCTGGGACTGGACGTAGGACGGGAGGTCCGAACCAGTATAAAAATCTCTGGTGTCATTTTACTATACTGCTTTTATATTCCGCACTATTTACAGTATTACTATCATCACTATACTCTGTATTGTCATATATCCATATTACACGATCCATAGTGCATTTTCAATATGGGCCCACAAGTGGGGTCGCATGGCCCAATTCCCAAAGAAGAGGGGTCGGTACCGATCCCTTCATTAGTTGAATTTTTGGGTGGATCCCTATGGTGGCTTCCACATGTCAAAATATGCTTAGCCCCTAAATTTTATGCCAATTGGATCAGTGGAGCTCAAGCTATTGCTTGATCTTTGTTTCAATATGGTTTGCATGATGCTTTCTAACGATCCTTTCCGAGGGAAGTATACCAATCCCTCCAACTTGATCCCTATAAGGTGCGATCCTTAAGGTAGGCTCCCTAGGATCCCCATGTCTTGCTCATAAAATTTTATATGCATTGGACTTGTAGATCTTGAGATATTAATTGTTTTATATAGGAATGCTCTCATATCCTAAAATATGCCGACCCCTATCATTGAAGCCAATTTATGCCGATCCCACTTAGGTGTTGAACCATATTTCATATTTCGAACACTCCGCCTTGCATATCCATCAAGTCCATTCAATATTGACTTCATATTACCATCTATACTTGACTTCTGGGCCCCACAATCATCACCCTGGTGTCATCGACCTTGATGGCAGTCGAATCTAACTTGTGCAATCAGTTCAATATAGTTGGGTTAAAATGTCGGATAACACTTGCCCCCAAAGTACGTCTTGTGATGCACATGGTGTGCTTTGAATCGAAGCAAGTTAGAGTCTTCAAAAAGAAATCAGTCCAGTTTCTTGAATATTTGCTATCCATCTGTCGAATTTTTTTTCCAAGGTGCTGTATTTCTCATTGGTCGTCATGAAGCTTGGTCGGCTTCCAATAGTATAAACCCAGGGTTATACTCCATCAGTTGATATATATAAGTTCAGTTCTATAAACCTAACAAGCTTTGATTATCCGATCTAGCCTCGAACTTGAAGGCTTCAGGTTTGATTTCAATTTCTGTCAATTTAAAAAATTGAACCTTTTTAGATCATGCACGTGCACGTTCATATACACATTCTTTGTTGTTGGCTCCCAGGTGTGTTCGTACGTTCATGGGTCGTCGCCAATTTTCATTGCATTTTGTATGAACGTGATTTTAATAATTCCCATGCTCATGTTGGTTTGATACATGCTCATAGCTAATCCCTCACATTTTTTTGATTGTTTGTAGGGATCGGCATATACTTAGTTGATCCCTCCTTTCCATTCCTTATGCTCATAGGGATTGGCATATTGCTAGCCGATCCCTCTCTCTTTCTTTATGTTTGCAGGGATTGGCACCTTTTATGCCGATCCCTTCTCTCCATGTTTTACATGCCGACCCCTCTCTCCTTATATAAGCTAATTTCTTTCTTTACATCCTTCACATACCCAGCCTTTCTAGCTACTTCTCATTCATATCCTTTACACCAAACCCTCCTTTTCCTCCAATAAACCCGAATCCTTCCTTCCCTAATTAAACAATGCCTTTGTCCATACATTAACCTTTCGATTCAACTTTATATTTTCACTCCTCCTCCACTTCAAACCATAATCCAACCTATCTCCCCGAATCGATCGTCTTAGGTTCATTCAGGTAGGTTACTAGCCTTTGATTTTTACTTTTTGATGATATTTTTGATTCCACGGCACCGATGATGAGTGTGAGGTTCAACACAACGTTGAAACAATGACCAAGGTTGCTTGGAAGAGGGGAGAAGTGGGATTTGGTAGAGTTCGGCAGGGCAAAGTAGACGAGGAAGGAGAAAGGAGTGCACGACAGAGGATTCGGTTGCGTAGGAAGAGAAGATGGCAGGTTGAGTTGAGGAGGGATCGGTGGAAACTTAATGGGAGGAAGGGATCAGTAGAGTTAGGAAAGTAAGGATCGGTGTAAATAGGTAGCATGGTGGGATCAGCTAAGTGGGAGAGGGGATCGGTGTAGTTGAATAATGTGAAGGGATCGGAAAATTTTGTAAAAGGAAAAGGGATCGACATGTTTTGTGAAAAGGAAGGGGTCGACATTTTTCATTTGAAGTAAGGGATCGGTTAATATGGATCGGCATATAGGGGTCGACATTTAGGGATCGGCATATATGTACTTGACTAATCCTTAGGCTTTAAACTAAACTCGAAACCTAATACATAATCACTTGTTTAAGCAATTACAACCAATCCCATCTCAATGAACTTGAACATATGATGATGATAAACAACAAGACTTGCATATTCATTATTATACTCGAAACTGAATGATCAAATCCTGGGGACTTAGAACATGAACTAAAACTTAACATACCGACTTGATAACAGACTTCACACTCTAATTTGCCGATAGTCGACCCCAAAGCTTACACAACCGATCAATCTCTTCGCCAGTTGAGACAGTCAGCGACAACAGTCACTCTGGTCAGAATCCAAAGTCTCGTCATTTCACTTTGCTTTCTTATTTTAAGCTGCTTATTTCTGCAATACACCACACTACACCACACTAGCTCACACATAGCCTGGGGGGACAGGCAAACTTTTCTACTCTCGATTATTTACTAAATATAGTTGACATGGACTTCAGACGTTCAGAGCGTCCAACTGCAATGTCTTCTGGACCAGCCTTGCAACATAACAATCTCGAAGCTGAGTGGAGTTCTGCAACCATATCTGGCAGGCTTTTCCCTGGTCATCAAACTAAACAAACGGAAGTTATTAGCCCGTCAGCCAACCTTTTTTTTGATGTTCCCATCCTCCCGGAGGAAGATGTGAGTCCTGCGGCTAACACCGTAGAAGGCGCTATGCTGTTAGATAACTCGATAGATTCTCAAGCCTCCAGAATTGGTGAGCCCACCCTTCGTAGACTATGTTCCAGACATGGAATTCCATTAGAAGGCGTCATGGCTCGTTCGATAAATGACAGTGCTCACTTGCCTCCGAAGGGATACACAACATGCAACAAGTTCATGTGCTCGGCCGGATGCGTGTCGCCCATCAATTCATTTATTTGGAAAATGTTAAGATATGTTGGAATAGCTCCCACTCAACTTCACCCGAATAGCTATGCCTTTATCCATGGAACTTTTTTACTATTCATGAGCATTCTGTTCTACTCGCGAACTCCTAAGGACATAAGGTTCATTTATAACTTTAAACTATGGTCAGGAAGTCCTCCCTATGTTTTCCTCGAGCCTTCACCTAACCGTCAAGTCTTAACGATTGTTTGGAACAAAATCACCCTTTTCAAACACGAATGGTTCTATGTTCGATGTCTGCCTAGCTTTGCAAGGTTATGGTTGGAAGGACATAAGTTTCGTCTTCGCTTTATTTTCAAATTCTCCAATCCGAGCATATTCTAGATCAACTAACATTCTGAATATCTACAAGTGTCCGCCCACACCCAAAGGGTAATAGTTTTCAAGAGCGATCTCCATAATTCGTGCCACCTCTGTCGAAGATAAGGACATTAGACTTCTCGTAACCGATGAGTTGTTATCTCTATTTGGGCTATTGAAAGAAGGCCGCAACATTGGACTTTCTGGAAGTGCTGCATTACTAGCATAGAACAAGAAGGGGATATCAACAACCCTGTCGTGCCCCCAGTCGAGAGGACTTAGGATGACGCCGAAGAAAGAGAAATTAGGGGTGCCCGGATCAATAAGCCTGGCGACGCTGATGCAAGCTAAGGCAAGGCGCCTGTGGTCGAACCATCACAAGGCACGCAACCCCACACGCCTGCTAAGAGAAGAATGAAGCGTGCATATAAGCTTTATAGAAGAAAAACTGCTAAGGATCCAAAGTTTGTTTTCACTTCTATTGACGAAGAGTCATCCTCCCAACATTTAAAAAGCTCAAAGAAGGGGTTTTCAAATCTCCAAATCCCTGATGACATCATGACTTATGATTTTCCCAATACCAGTATTGGGGGTCTCGACTCTCCCTATAGAAGTGGTGATGGTGCTCTTCTCACTGGTCAAGGAGAGAAAACACCTATAAGCAAGGCTACAACAACTGGTCCGTCGGGGGGGGGAGGGAGTACTAGGGCACTCAAAATCATGTGCACTTCACCGCACTGTCTTAATCTTCCTTTTGTATAATCGTTACTTATACACTTTTGTTTGGCTTTTGCAAGCAAAATCTCAATCTCGAGCTTTTGATCACCTAATAGGCTCCTCAACGCAACACAGATCCAAACGTGATTCTGAATCGAATAGGCATAGAGAGAGGGATGACGATCGAGAAAGAAGTCATCTTGAGGAAATATTCATCTTCAAAACATAAATCCTAATCTTGGTCGTCCCATCAGGAAGTGCAACCTAATCTTCCTGTGCATAGTGTCGATCAAACCTCTTTTCACGATCCTCCAACTGCCATACCACTTGAGCAATATACTGGTCCATCCAACTCTAAGCATTCCCATGACCGTAGGTTGAGAAAATGTTCAATCATTGCTTCCGATCCATCTTTGAGGACCGCTGCCCCTGAAGCTTCCACGATAGAGAAATTAGCCAAACTTAAGGTCATATTCCCAAAAATTTGTTTTAACGGGCTTAAGTTCCTACCCTCCTTTCATACAATCCTAGGTAATGTCAAGGCATGCTCTCTCGCATGCGTCAACGATGTTTTTGTGCAACATGAATCATTCCAGCACTTAGCAGAAAAAATCTTCGAGGTGTCTATCTCTTGACAGCATGAGATAGATCGTCTCAAGCTAGAGGCGATCCATGATAAAGATATAATTAAGCACCAAGATAACGAGATCTCAGAGTTGATGACAAAAATAACTTAGGTAGAAAAGAGTGCCAAGGAAACATCTGAGGCAGTGAGTTGTTTGGAAGCTGGCCATAAACAGGAACTTGATGCTGCCCTCAACTACAGTGGTGCACTCACCTTGGAAAAAGATTCCTTGCAAAAGGAGAAAAATATCTTGCCCACCCGCGTTGAGGAGCTTGAAGATCTTCTTAGGAAAGAGAGGGAAGAGAAGACCGAAGCTTAAGATGAATCGTAGAGACATTGCGAAGAAGCTGTTGAGGCCTGAACTTTGAAGATTAAACTTGATAAGAAATTTGCTCAGATTGAAGTCCTCAAAGAAGAGGCGAAGGAAGTGGACCGCAATGAGATAAGAGAACAGTTCGAGGCCCAGGTAGAGGATTCTAAGGAAGCCGGATGAAATGAAATCAAGGACATGTTCGTTCCCCTGATCATTGAATACAATGCTAAAGTCCTTCTCCACCAGGATCCGAGCTTTCTTGGTGAGGGTTATCTTAAGTCTCTTGCCGAGGCCTGCGAATATATTATGGAAATGAAAAATAAAAACCTCGGAGAAGCTGATTTGGATGAAAAGAAACTAGTGTCGGAGATCCTTCGTGGAAATGAACCCCTAGACCTCGCCACCGCGAGACTCCGATACTTCGACATTCCAACATTTTCCGGTAAAGGGAAAAATATCGTCGAGTCTTTAGAGTCTGATCCCAAGGGACCCTCTTCATTTCAAGCAGCCGGAGCATCAATTTATTTCAGCCTGGGATAATATCTAAGCTACGATCCAGACAAATCCGGTTATCAATCTAAAGTGCTGACCTCTATTCTGGAAGAGGGGACACCGTCGACGATAGAAAGTCAGCCGGACGTAAGTATTATGCTCTATTCTCCACTTTTCAATCAATTTCTTTCTTTATGTCCAATAGTCTGGGCTTATCTTCTTGTTTCCATGAATCTATAGGTCTTCGTGTCCCGGCCAAACTACAAAAGGTGGTGCCCCTATAGAGCAATAACCGACATCAACTGAGATTCCGATAGCCACCAATGCTCTAGGGCCCGATGCTTAAGTTATTGGAGCTATTAATCGACGGAAATTCTATCGGTTTAGAAAACCGTCGAACGAATTTAAATTAAAAATAACCGCAAGCGCACGGCGTACACTTGTAGTACGTGGCGAATACGGGTCGATCCGCAGGGAATTGATGATTTTAAAAATCTATTCAATCAAATTAAACCAAAGTCGAGTGAAAGTTAAGCTAGAGAATTATAAAATTAACTAACTAACTAAAAGAAAAGAGAAGCAAATAGAAGTGTTAAATGACACTTTAGAGAATAAATCCACTCTCTAGATCATGTAGTTCAACACATATGAAATCATGATCTCTCTTTTATGGTCATTAGTGCTTTAATTGATGTGCTTATCATAAGTATGGCATATTTGTGCTATTGATTAGCCAACATAAGCCATCAAACTATAACACACCCCTTAAACCACTTACTAACTTGAATGAAATTTGACAATGAAATCTATTTTAAGTATGGTCTATTAAATATTGATTATAAATATAGACCATCAAATTTTAATTTCAAATCACTTTCTTTTGCCATAATCATATTTTGATGAAGGGCAATTAGTTTTAGTGATTGTTTAAGCATAGCCTATTTGATAACAACAATATAGGCAATCAAATTCAAGGCAAAAACAACAACTAAACCACTTCAATCATCATCATTAAGCACAAAAGGAGAGCATGAGTTAACAAATAGTTGAAGCTACATAATTAGAGAGCTTCATTACCCCTAAATTGAAGGGGTTTAGCATCTCATATTTGTCATTTGATTAACAAATGTAGCTAGCAACATAAAAGCAAAAAGAAAGGAAAATGAAAGCTTAATGAAAAAGAGAGCTAATTAACAAGAATTAATACTAATCTACTTTGCATGAATGTAAATCTACACTACCAACATTAAAGTAAATGAACAAGAAAGGGAAAAGATCATATATTAAATTGCATAAAAAAAAGATTACATAAAAGAAATGGCTAAGTAGCCATGAAAAGAGAAAGAGAGCTTTCTTTTTATTTTCATAAGAGAAGAGAGCCTAAAAGAGAGACTAAGGGAGAAGAGGGTTACATGAAACATAAGGGGTACTTATACATATGTTAAACCCTAATTCATATTTTTGGGGAATACCCAAAATACCCTTGAGAAAGTGTGGAGACCAAGTAATCATTAGCTTCTACTAATCATCGTTTAAGTGTACATGAAGCCCTTAATTCCATAAGCATGTGCATTAGCCTCTAATTTGTACATTATGGTAGGTGGGTAGGTGGGGTCCTCCATTATCATGCCTTTGAATTATTTCCATCTTCATTTATTTTTCTTCACTCTTGTGCATGCATACATCTTCATGAAACCACTTGTATATGAAGCCAAATTCCTATAAAATAATATAGAGATTTTCAATTAAATTTTAGAAAAATAATATTTGCATAAAAATGACCATTTTGCCCATGGATGAAGTTGAATATGTGACAATTTGAAATAATTTAAATTTTGGTTTATACAAGTTAAAATACCTGATTTGATCATTTATTTAATTTAAATAGATTAAATATGGTGGTAAAAATATGCACATTTATGTGCACATCAGGAGCACTCGATGATGATAAAGCTGAAGATCTGTTGTCGCTGGACGAATCTGATTATGTTGTGATCACCGGTGCCACTAAACACACCAATGAGCTTAGCTTAAAGGAGCTCATTGAGAGGGAGGAGTTGTTGAAGAAACAATCCAAGGCTGAACCTGTTGATGTGGATATTGACGATCCAAATCTCATCCCACTACAATTCATCCTACCTGGCGGGTCGATTTCCAAAAAACTCCCTCCTTCTTTTGAAAGCTCTCCCGCCAATGGAGATGGAAAATACACTATATTTAAAGGCATGATATAGTACTCTGGTCTTAACAGATGTATCGATATCCTTTCTCGAAACATAATGACCAAGAATAATTATTAATTTTTTTTATTTCGTCATTAATTACTCACGATTACAACTATATACAACTACCATCAAATAGCTTATTTAAGGATTTTGTATTATATACATTAAATTAATAACTTAATTAATTATATCACAATATTAAAAAAAAAACAAACACTTTTATTATAAACAAGATTGACTACATAGTTAAATATACGTAATAAATTACATAATTTCCACTAGGGCATTTCACTACCTCTTTCAATCTTACACATGCATTTGGAGTTAATTATGGAATCTCAATCCCATTCTTTCGATCAGTTTTCCTAAAATTAATTGAAGTAGGCCCTCAGTGAAAGGGCCTAATAAATCGTTTTATTATCTACTCTATCAGCCAACATCTCTCCATAGTTGATAAATACTTTTATTACGTGGAACTTTCAAAGTATGTATCTAGACATATTGTGATCCCTCGATTCTTTCATGATCTATAATGCAGCATTTTTTTCATAAAATAATGTCATGAGATTCTGAACAATTGGAATCATTCCTAGCTCAGTCATAAATTTTTGCATATATATACATTGCTTTTATTACGACGTTATTCAAGGTGATATACTTAGCCTTTTTGGTTGAATCAAACAACCTCTACTTTTGGAACATTTCAAACTTAAAGCTCCTTAACTAGGGTTGAATATGAATTTAGGATTGATATACTATATTCGATGTCACTCTAGAAGTTCAAATCCGAACATTTCTTCATAAGGGGTTCATTGTTTCTCTAAACAATTCTCTAGTATTCTGTAAGTACTCGAGAGCACTCTTAACTACCACTTAGTGATTTTAATCCTGATTTGATATTCGCTTAATATAACAAGTATACAAGTGAAATGTGATATAATAGACAGTATAGCATACATGATAATTCCTATTGTCAATGCATAAGGAATCTATTTCATATTCTTCATTTGGAACATCTTAATATGGTGTCTATGCATATCATTTGGTATAATCCCAACATCCTTTTATACTGGTTATAAAGGATGACATTTTCAAATTCCATATCAACAATTAAGCAACCAAACTAAAACTGATTTTAACATGGATACATCATTAACAATAAGTAGTATGTTGTTTACTTATAGTTTTAGAAATATTTTAGTACCTTTTAACATTCTTTCCCACAGACATGCGCTTTGTCTACATTTTGACTAAAATCAAACTATTAGATTTATCTTTTAAAAAAATTGCTCAATTTTTATGCCCATTGAACAATACAAATGTATCTATTCTTAAATCCTATTGAATACTCAGTTTTTGCTCCCATTGACTTAATGAAATTTTGGTTATCATGTGCAAACAGTCTATCATTATTAAGAATTTCTGTTCCAACAAAGATGTATACTAAAACTCAAAGTCATATAATTTTGCGAGAAGAATCTAAATTAACTCAAGCATGTCGAGTAGTGGAATTACTTCAATACTTTTAACATTTGATATTGCCGAAGTCATTTCCTAGCAACACCACTTAATATAATTCCAACTGCTTTGATCTTCTTAATGACATACTTGAAGCTAATGGATCATATCCCTTTGGGTCCCAATATCAAAAACATATTTTGATAATGTACTTAGAATCCATTTCGAATCTAAAGCATAGCACCATATGGAAGAGTCTATACTATTTATGGCTTATTAACAACTAAGGAAATCATTATTACTAAAAATTCATTTTCTTTACATTGAAAAGAAACTCATAATTTCTCCTTAATATACGAGAATTCTTATTAGACACTATAATGAGTCATCTCCATTTTAGGCCAGTTAATTTTTTTCATCTTGTGTATTTAGTTTCCATGTTAGAGTCTTTGGATCATATCCAACTCTATTTTACTACCACTAGTTTCTAAAAGAAATTACATCATCATGAAGGTGGTGCTTCTTGAAACAACAATTGTTCTGAATGTAACGAAATAGGCATTCAGAAACGTTATATGAATTGCCTTTATACTTACATAAAGCTGATTTAGTTTTAAGTCTACGAAACTTACATTCTTAACAAAAATTAGAGAACCACGCATCCTGAATTATTTAATATCGGGGTTTCTAACCTATCCATATCTTATATGAATATGATCTCGTAAACTACGCTTTACATTAAATTTAATTTATGTACTTACTCTTAAGTGCACACCTTTAAAGAAAGAAGTTAGCTCAACTTTACTTATCGTCAGTCGTACTTTGTCCAATAATGTTCGGTTACACCACACATCATTATGCATTATATGAAGGAGTGACTTTAAGATTGAACTTTACCCGATTAAGGTTTATTTAAAACTCTTTCTAATATGCCCACTTATTCGATCAAATCAAATTATTTTATTTCCTTTGCACATTATGTTTTCTACTTTTGTTTTGTACTCTATGAACTTATCATGGATATACTACTTATCTATCAAACACACATGTTCATGTCAGTATTAATTCCTTGATGAATTCAATGAAGTAAGTGGATCTATTTGGGTATCATTAGAACTGGGATAACATATATTTTTATATCAATCCGAAGAGTTCATAAACTCTTTTATCAAACTCACTTAATGGGTGCTTTGCCCTTAATAGTTTGATATACAAATCACCAGTACAATATGATTCATAATCATATGATTAAAGAATTATTTCTCAAAGTTATGGCTTTGTCCAGAATTCTAAAATAATTGTATAATTAGGCACTTTTATATTTTCTATATCTAATGCATTACTTTTCTTATTAAAAAATACCATTATTATATATTTGTCTTATAATTAATATTCATATTAAAATAAAACAATATCTGTTCGCACCAAAAATGGTCACAAACCCCAAGTGTTGTGAAAGCACCAGTGTATGAATACAAATCAGCAATATTCAAACACAAATATCAGATCTAAGCAAGCAACCAAATAACAATCCAGAAATAATGAACAGTGACACGCAATTTATAGTGGTTCGGCTATCTCCGGCCTACGTCCACTTCAAGGATTTTTATCTTTTATTGATGTTCTTCACTGATTACAGATGATTACAGCAAATACAATGAATGAATATGAATATAACAGCTATGGAAAGGAGTAGAGTTGAATCCGGCAGAGTCTGGACGTTGAATGGCAAAAAAAGATCCCTTTCTGTAGGCTTCAGGGGCTATTTATAGGTGTAGGAGGCCCAGATCTCGCCCAATCTTCAGGAGACTTCTTCTGGCACGTGAGGGGGTCCACGCGCCCGGTCCCACCAAGTTTCAGCTCCATCTGGGATCGATTCGAAACAATTTCGTATCGATCAGAAATTGCTCCAATCGAGCTGAAACTTGGCAGGATTGCTCTTTACCTTGTGTGGAAGCTACTGTGAAAATTTCGTTGCATTTGGACCAGCGGTTTGTGAGATATGATCGATACAAGACTGTATTCTTGTGTGTGCTGCTCTGTTCGAATCCATGGATTCGTATCCATCGCTCCGAATCGACCTGGGCACGTGAGCGCGCAGTGACGTGGTGCGGAACTCTTGGATCTCTCCACCTTTTTTGCCGCGTCGAACGAGTCATTCGCATCTAACGCCGAAGCTTCGCCCATACCAGCTCTTTCTTCGCATCCACGTGCTTCTGTCTTTACTCGAACCGGTTATCGATTCGACGTAGTCCTCGTTCGCATCGATTATATGGATACAAAGAAGGACTTATGCGCTATCGATTCGAATAACTACGAACCACATGGATACGAACCAAGGCTCTGTAATCGATTCGAACCGGGTCTACCCCTGATCGATACGAAATGTTTCGCCTACGATGGATACGAGCTAAACTGATACGACGCTACCGCCTCTGGATCGATGTGAGGAGTCCAATACCGGATGGATTCGAACAACTCCGATTCGAACAAAGTTCTAGGAAGGTTGAGGCGACGTCGCTCAGATGGGTACGGAACTGATCGATTCGAACAAGCCAAGGCGATGGTTTCTGATGGATTCGAATATGATTGATTCGATGGATTCGAACACATCATCACCTTAGCTCGCCGATGGATTCGAACAGCATGCCTATTCAACTTGTATCAATCATATCTCCCTCCTACGAACTCCGATTAAGCTGAAACTTGAAACGTTGGCTCTCATGGCTTGGCATGTCATGTCTTGTCAATTACAGCCCAATCCGAGCTCGGACAAAATTCATCGATATCCATGATCATCCTGCAATGCATATTTAATATTCATGGTTGGTTAATATTGATTTCAGTTAATTTTTGGGTATCTCAGCTTTGCCAAAAAGTGGGATAACACTTTGCCCCCCATAACATGCCTTTTGGTAAAAGGTGTGTTTTGATTAGTCTCAATTCGAATGTAGTAAGCTCAGGTTTTATTCGAATCTTATGATATTTTCAATCGAATTCATGGCCGTTCGAAGCCGAAGCGTTATCAACTTCTGCCAGTGGAAGTTAAGAAGTGAAATTCTACAGTCTTTCCGGACTGTTGACGATCGCTCCGGACCCTTGCGAAGCCCATTCTAGACTTAGCGGTTGAATAGAAAGATCCTATTGCACTCCGGCGTTGCTTTCTATTCCTTGCACTCTGGCCCCAGTTAGGACGTGAAGCGATGTCTTGGCCGTTCTGGGCCGATCGTAGCCTCTCCGAGCTCCTGCTGGATCCCATCCTGTCACTCTCCGGTGAAGGGGAAACAACGTTAAGTGGGTCGATCCTGTCGCTCTCTGGCGAAGCGACCCACTTCTTGCACTCCGGTTCAGTGTACCTGAACATTAAGCGATGTCCTGACCTGAATCGTCGGCCGATCATAGCCTATCCGGGCTCTTATAGAATCCTAATCGAATCACTCTCCGGTGAAATAGGAAACGATGCTTAAGTGAGTCGATCCTGTCGATCCTGTCGCTCTCTGGCGAAGCAACTCACTTCTTGCACTCCGGACCCCGCCTCTCTGGGTAGGATCATAAAGCGATCATTTTTATATCAGTACGTAATATTCGTCCTTTAACTCTCCGGTCAAAGGCTTATTCAGGAAATTCAAGTTTATTTATTAAATTCAGACCCTAGATGTTCAATCTCAAACATCAGGGAAAAACTAAACAACGCCTCTCTGGGCTGAACGGTCTATACCATCTCAGAGCATGCCTAGGGGTCTCTCTGGTTCCCATACATGAGTGAGTGGAATAGCCGTTTTATTTTGAAAGCAAATCTAATGAAATCATTTGGCCGAAGTCCAAATCTCGAACTTGGCCCTTGCCATCTTAATCAGTTGATGATGAGTCGTGATCCCGATCCAGGATCGTTTCTGTTAGGTGGAGGCGGTAGTTGTTCAGGCCTTACCGCTGCTGCCCGTTCTCTGACATATTATGGCAGCTTACCACTCCTGGCATGTTCTTCCACCTCATCCCTTAGGTGGCGGCATTCATCGGTAGTGTGTCCATCCAGCTCATGGAATTGGCAGTATTTTCCAGTCCTGCGTTCCCGCTTCGTGGGATCTCTCCTGGGTGGTTCTCGATAGGGGAGTTGCCCCCGAGTTTCAGTGTAAATCCTTTCTAGGCTTGCCGTCAAATCTGTGAATTGCCTGAATCTAGGCTCTCTGAATTTTTTCCGTTTATCAGGACCATCATGTGTGTCGTCCTGCTTTCTCTTTCCTTTGTCTGCTCCAGACTGTCCTCCCGCGGTTCCTTCGCTTCGTGTAGTGTTTATTTCCTGCCTCTCGGCTCGTGATTCCTCTAGTCGAATGAATTTTTTAGCTTCATGATAGAACTCTCCTAAATCTTGCGGTGGGTCTCTGGTCAGAGAATCTTTGAATTCGGTGCCTTCTGCAATTCCTGCTACTGCCGCCATCAAAATCATTGATGGATCCGGGCGATCTACAGAAGCCACCGTTGCATTGAATCGCAATAGAAAATCTTTTATGGACTCTCCAGTCCTTTGCTTTATCGAGGCTAAAGTCATCACACTCTTGGGTCGCGTCACATGGACCCTAAACTGTCTCATGAAGCATTCCACTAGCTCATCCCATGTCCTGATTGATCCAGTCTCTAGTTGTCTGAACCAAAGCGCAGCCAAATCTGATAGAAACAAAGGGAAGCATCGTGCCATCACTTCCTCGGATGCCCCCAGCACTTCCATATGCCTGATGTATTTGGTAACGTGCATGGTCGGGTCTGACTTTCCGTCATACGGGTTCAGCGTCGGCAGTTTGAACTTCGGAGGGTTCCTTGCATTCCTGATATTTGGAGTGAACGGACTACGACTGACTTCCTCCAATCCTCCGCTAGACAATCCTCCTCTCATGAGTCGTCGCACTAATCCAGCCATCTTTTCATCTTCATCCTGGGGTTGCCCTCTTGGTCTTGAAGGGTATTCTGGTATGTATTCTTCGTGTGGCCCGTTAGCATCAGCATTTGCCCTAGCTTGTTGAGCTCCGTCTACCGGCCTTCCAGCATCGGATCCCGAGGGTCTGCCCCCGAGTCCTTGTCGATTGTCCTCTGGATCTGCATTCTATCCTTCATCAGGTTCCGCAATCCTAGCTCCTTGTTCCACATTCATAGCCGCTGTAGTTGGTCCAAGGTTCTATGTCCCTGCAGCTCTCATCTGCCCGAAGAAATTCTGCAGCATCTCTTGTTGGCTTTTCATCATTCTTTCGTGCATCAGATTGGTTATGGTCTCCATTTCGTCTCTAGTGATGTAGATCGAAGCTGGTTCTTCTCCAGCACCAGAGGATGCCTCTTGACTTCCTCCTTGATGGCTTCTCTCGGCTCTTTGTCTTCTACTTGTTTGCCGAGTCATTGTCTTCAAATCTTCGAGTTTTCAAATCTGAACTTCGAATCTGGTGTAGCGGGTGCTGGTTGCTCTCAGTGAAAGCACCAAAGTGTTTGCACCAAAAATGGTCACAAACCCCAAGTGTTGTGAAAGCACCAGTGTATGAATACAAATCAGCAATATTCAAACACAAATATCAGATCTAAGCAAGCAACCAAATAACAATCCAGAAATAATGAACAGTGACACGCAATTTATAGTGGTTCGGCTATCTCCGGCCTACGTCCACTTCAAGGATTTTTATCTTTTATTGATGTTCTTCACTGATTACAGATGATTACAGCAAATACAATGAATGAATCTGAATATAACAGCTATGGAAAGGAGTAGAGTTGAATCCGGCAGAGTCTGGACGTTGAAGGGCAAAAAAAAGATCCCTTTTCTGTAGGCTTCAGGGGGCTATTTATAGGTGTAGGAGGCCCAGATCTCGCCCAATCTTCAGGAGACTTCTTCTGGCACGTGAGGGGGTCCACGCGCCCGGTCCCACCAAGTTTCAGCTCCATCTGGGATCGATTCGAAACAATTTCGTATCGATCAGAAATGCTCCAATCGAGCTGAAACTTTGCAGGATTGCTCTTTACCTTGTGTGGAAGCTACTGTGAAAATTTCGTTGCATTTGGACCAGCAGTTTGTGAGATATGATCGATACAAGACTGTATTCTCGTGTGTGCTGCTCTGTTCGAATCCATGGATTCGTATCCATCGCTCCGAATCGACCTGGGCACGTGAGCACGCAGTGACGTGGTGCGGAACTCTTGGATCTCTCCACCTTTTTTGCCGCGTCGAACGAGTCATTTGCATCTAACGCCGAAGCTTCGCCCATACCAGCTCTTTCTTCGCATCCACGTGCTTCTGTCTTTACTCGAACCGGTTATCGATTCGACGTAGTCCTCGTTCGCATCGATTATATGGATACGAAGAAGGACTTATGCACTATCGATTCGAATAACTACGAACCACATGGATACGAACCAAGGCTCTGTAATCGATTCGAACCGGGTCTACCCCTGATCGATATGAAATGTTTCGCCTACGATGGATACGAGCTAAACTGATACGACGCTACCGCCTCTGGATCGATGTGAGGAGTCCAATACCGGATGGATTCGAACAACTCCGATTCGAACAAAGTTCTAGGAAGGTTGAGGCGACGTCGCTCAGATGGGTACGGAACTGATCGATTCGAACAAGCCAAGGCGATGGTTTTTGATGGATTCGAATATGATTGATTCGATGGATTCGAACACATCATCACCTTAGCTCACCGATGGATTCGAACAGCATGCCTATTCAACTTGTATCAATCATATCTCCCTCCTACGAACTCCGATTAAGCTAAAACTTGAAACGTTGGCTCTCACGGCTTGGCATGTCATGTCTTGTCAATTACAGCCCAATCCGAGCTCGGACAAAATTCATCGATATCCATGATCATCCTGCAATGCATATTTAATATTCATGGTTGGTTAATATTGATTTCAGTTAATTTTTGGGTATCTCAGCTTTGCCAAAAAGTGGGATAACAATATCTATTTTCACTTAATACCAAAAAACAATTATTATTTCATAAGTAATACCTGTTGTACATATATGATGTGACGACCCTCCTTTTTGACCCTTAACGATCACACTAATACATCCACGGTATTCATGTGCCACAAATTCAAGTGCCGAAAAGGTAGATAATCGGGGGTTTATAAGAAATAAAGGTAATAAATAGAATAACAACAGAATCTCACATCGTATTAAACAACATAATTATACATGTGGAAAGTACATATAATCACTCCAAGTGATTCATCAGAGTTACGATAAGTACTAACTCAGCCTAGGATATTTATAACTGCATATCCTTGTATGGGGTGGTAGATACAAAATACATGATACATGATACAACAGAAAGTTGAGAATAGATAACTATAGACAAAGGACCCTCTAGTCTTTATACTCTAGGCACCTTCCAAAATGCTCCAAGCTACCTGACTACTTGACTGCCCGAAAAATAAGGCACCCAGAGCTTAAGGAAAATGAAAAATAAACTCCAGGTCAGTCATGGGACTGGTATGAGAAACTCAAAATACGGATATTTTGAAAACAACGGGGTATCTCATAAGACCACGCCGCATATATACACAGAACAGGTTTTACCTTACGATAACCAAAATCTTTTAATACGCAAAATTTTTAAATATTATTTTTAATGACATTCTTTTGAAAACATTTTGCAAGTAAACTTATGATTCTTAGCAGAAATTGTTACCATATTAAATTCCGGACCTAACTATTTAAGGTTCTACAAAACAAAACTGAAGGCACTTATTGGAGATTGGATTTCCAACTGAATAGCGAGGTAAGGGACTACCTCCCGTACAGTGCATATCCAGAGGAATGCACCCAAGGCCCCTGTGTTTGTCCTCATGCAAATTAAGACCAGCCTATCCGAATATTACATGAATAACAATGAGTATTACATCACCCAGCCGTTACTGACCTATCCGGGATCCCGAAGCATACACCACATAATTTAAACTCGACGTTATAGCGGGTAGAAATTTTGTAGATCTGGAAAGTGATTTCATACCTTGAATGGTTGCAAGCCACTTAGCCTTAAAGCTTCCCTTATTTCACCATTCCCGGGTGTGAGGCTTGAGGTAACAATTACCTTTTTTACATAGCACTTTTTTTTGAGAGAAATGTGTGATCCTCTAATAAAAGAGGAGAGCACACATGAAGCTATGTATAAAACACATAAAATGGTGCTGCCAACATGCCTAGCAGGTGACAAGTCTATGAACCAGAACCAAATAAAAAAAAGGATACCCCAATAATGAGCTCCGGCAAAGCCACCGTCCATTACACCCTAAAATCAAGCTCCGGCAAGGCCACCGCACGATAATAAGTTGCTAGAGGTACCTAAAAAACTAAACCATCTACAAAATCCGGAGAATCATAAAACCAGCACCATCAAAATAGAAACTCTATGAAATCTGAAGACACCGAATAACTGAAAGAAATGCCTGACGCCATCAGAACTCTTGAGAAAAGCTATCCTGCACTCCAAAAGATGCTAGCAATCCTGCTGAAGTGATAAACTAGCAACCTATCTAATCCAAACCTGAAACAAAACTAGGAAAAATAATAAGTATGAAACACATATATGTATATAAATAGAATTTATATACATATATGCGAGAAAAATCGACTGAGAAAAATACAGCAAATATAAACTAGTATCAAAAACTAACAATACTAAAAAGTAAAGGAAATATGACCCAAACAGAAAAAGGTAAACGAGAAAAAAAACAAAACCTAACAAAAAACAACTTTAAGGACCTAAGAAAGGAAGAAAATTAGTACGCATCATGTAAACATCATTTAAATTAGAAAAAGCATTAATATAATTATTATTAAAGACAAAATTATTAATGTTATGTTTGAAAATATTAATATTATTATTAACCTTGTTAAGGTATTCCTTAAAACAAATATTTTTGGCTAATTTATAATTAGGATTTGAGACCCAATTTAAGCAAAAAGAGGAAATTAAAAAAATCAAATTATTACAGCTAATATAGTTATTATTAAAAATTCTTTGATTCCTCTCAAACCAAATATACCAACTAGATATGGTGTAAAGAGTATCAAGCAAGTATCTATTATCCTTATTAAACTTAAGTCTAAAAGAATTCCAATAGAAAAAGCAATCAGTAATTCTAGAACTAATGTTATACTCAAAAATATTGAGGGTATTCATAAGAATAAAATGAGTACCCATGCATTCGTAGTAAATATGATTAATATCTTCTAAATGAGTATTACAAAAATAAAATTTATTATCAATGTGAATAATTTTTCTTTTTAAAAATTCTATTGTATTTAATTTACCATGAATAATAAGCCACATGTGAATTTTAGATTTTGGAGGAGCGTTAGTTTTCCAGATAAATTTAAAACAATTATCAGAAGCACCCGAAAAGTTAATGAATTTGTAAAAGGATTTTGTAGAATAATTCTTGCTCTTATCCCACTCCCAGCTAATATAATCATTCTCATTGTCAATATTATAAAGATTTAATCTAGCATAAAGCAAATTAAGCTGTATAAGGGTTGAACCTACTAAAATTCTGTTAAAACTGAAACTCCAAGGAGGATCATTTTCAGAATTAAAAACTTCAGATATAAATGCATTTTAAAGTTGCAAATATCATACAAATCTTTGAACTCATTCCTAAGAGGAGTATCTGAATCCAACTATCATGCCAAAAGGATGTATTATTACCAGAGTGAACGATAATATTAACACCTAAGTTAAAAATCTCACTACATTTTAAAATGGATTTCCAAAAATGAGATTGCTTACGAGTAATCGAAGGACTAATATAGTAGAAATTGTTACTACCATTGTAGTAATATTTAGAAATAATCTCCTTCCAGAAGGCATTATCATTGGTATCTCTGAATTTCCATAACCATTTACTAAGAAGAGACAAGTTCATATTACGAAGATTAATGACTCCTAAACCACCATCCTTTTTGGACTTACAGACAGTTTCCCAATTTACTAAACATTTGATGCTACTATTTGAATTTTCACCACTCCAAAGGTAATCTCTTCTAATTCTATCTATTTTATCAATCACCCAATCAGGAAAAAGATGCATAGACATCCAATAAATAGGGAGAGCTAATAAAACAGAATTAATTAAAACCAGTCTACCTGCTCTAGATAAAAATATCCCATTCCGGTTTGTAATCCTATTTTTGATTTTATCTACGATAATTAACCAATCTTCGTGTTTAAGTTTAGAAGGTCTTATAACAAAACCAAGATAGTCAAATGGAAAATTCATAGTTTTAAAATTTAATGTATTTGGAACTAAATTTTCAACTTTTTCCAAATCGTTTAAAATTAAAACAAAAGTTTTATCAAAATTTATTTTTAAACCTGATAAAAGTTCAAAACTATATAGAATAAACTTAAGAGCAATTATGTGTCTAGGAAGATGAGAAGAAAAAGCAATGCAAATTGAAGGACTGATAAACCAAAACTTGAGTTATCATTACCAATAATACCCAAAAGATTATTGTTAATAGCATTTTTGATAATCTTAGAAAAGACATCAGCTGCTAAATTAAACAGAAGGGGCGATAAAGGGTCTCCTTACCTTAATCCTCTCTTAGATTGAATTTTATTACCTAAAATACCATTAACCATAATACTAGAGTTTCCAGTTTTAAGCAAGTTCATGATCCAGTTAATCCATCTATTACTAAAGCCTCTGGCATGGAAAATATCTATAAGAAAATCCCAATCAACCGAATCAAAAGCCTTAGACAAATCTAATTTTAAAATAGCACAAGTAATATTATTCTTACAACAAAAATTGATGTATTCTTGAACAACTGCTACACCATCTATGATATTTCTTCCTTTAATGAAAGCAGATTGAGAACAGTCAATAAGATCATTCATTTTTAAACTAAGTCTATTAGCTCAAACTTTAGAAATAATTTTAATAGAGCAATTAATTAATGAAATGGGTCTAAAATCTTTTAAAGTATTAGTACCAACTTTTTTATGTAGTAAAATAACATTAGCAAAATTAAATCTACCTAATTGGAGATTTCCTTTATAAAATTCATTAAACAAACTAATTAAGTCAAATTTTAAAATTTCCCAAAAAGTTTTATAAAAGAAAATAGAAAATCCGTCCGGGCCCGGAGATTTATCACCTGGTAAATCAAAAACGGCTTTTCGGATTTCCTCTTCAGTAAAAGGAACATCTAATTCAGAAAGATTAATATTAGAGACAGACGGATAAAGATCATTCCATCTAACTCTAACTCTATGCTTATTTTTATGGCCAAAAATATCTTTATAATATTCTGTGAAAGCATTATTGAGATCACGTTGATCAACTAATTCCACATTATTAACTAAAATGGAATTAATTGTATTACTACGTTTTCTACTGTTGGCTATATTATGAAAAAATTTGGTATTATTATCACCCTAATTGATCCATTGAATTTTTTATCTTTGTTTCCACATAACTTCCTCTTTTTCAAGAATAGAATTAAGTTCTATTTTTAAGTTATTAAGAACATTTCTCTCACCTAAACTTAAATGTCTAGTTTCTTCAATCTTATTTAGCTTAAGCATCTCATTAAGAATGTTTTCTTTTTTAATTTTAATATTACCAAAAATATTTTTATTCCAAATTTTAAGAAAAATCCTAAGTTTTCTAAGTTTGAGCACAAAAGCTTTAGCAGAATTATCACAATACTTAAAACTATAATAACTCATGGACGACCATTTATTAATGATTAAATTTGAAAAACCTGGTTCTAGAAGCCACATTTTTTCAAATTTAAAAGATCTACTAATAATTCTATGACAGACGCAAGAAAGGATAACGGGACAATGATCTGAAAGGGTGTAAAGTAAACCTGACACTCTATAGATAGGAAATTTATCCTCAATTTCATCGCTAACGAAAAATCTATCTAAGAGAGCTAAGGAGGGAGACTCCCTATTATTACTCCAAGTAAATGCTCTATTGGATAAAGGAATTTCAATCAAATTAGAATGAATAATAAATTGATCGAATTCCTCCATGGCTGAATAATCTCCTTCCCGAGGAGAACGCTCCCCAACGAAACAAGTAACGTTAAAATCACCACCCAATATCCAATATTCGGGGGCAAATGATCTAAATTCGAGGCATTCATTCCAGAGAATCCGCCTTTCTATTTTAGAGTTAGGCCCATAAACATTAGAAATATTTAAAAAAGAATTGTCAGTAAGATTAATTAAAATAATGTGTAAAGAGTGTTGTTTGTGAATACACTGAAGTAATTTAAAGAGATTATCTCTCCAACCAATTATTAAACCCCCAGAAGATCCCACAAAAGGTAAAAAACCCAATTTCTAAAACGAAAATCGGGACACTCTATTTTTGTCTCTTATAAAAGAGCAATGTCAATAGAATAGTCTTTAAAAAAGATTCTAACTTTATCACATTTATTTAAGTCATTCAAACCTCTTATGTTCCAGCTAATGATCCTCATAAACCCATAGATCTAGCACTATCAAGTTCCTTACTTCTAATAAACTCACGATCTAACTCAATGTCGGAGAAAATAAAAGCAGAGCTATTAGCTAACGGACTGAATTCGGAAGCTGACAAGTTACCTAGAGCATAAGACGAATATGTACTACCCAAATCAAAATACATACCAGAGCCTGATTCCGTAATACCGCTCATGGTGTTCGAACCAGGAAACTCACCCAATGACTGAGAGCGATTACCACGAATCCTGACACTACGACGAACCGTCCCACTAGAAGCTGAATACTTTGTACGTCTACCTCTCTTAGAAGAAGAAATAAAAGGCACTGAATCACCATCAGCCTCACATATCTGACCTGACAAAAGATGCCCAGAACTCCTATCCAAAGAACCAGTATCAAGAGAATCAACAGGACCCATAAGTGCCATTACCAGATTAACACTCCTACCCATATGTTCAACAGGGGATACAACTTTGTCTTCCCCATTATCACAAACATCATTACCCTTTAAGGTGTAATGATCAACATTAGAACTTTTAACAACCTGACCCCGTGCATCATGCATAACTGAGTCTGTGTGCATATCATCAATAGTGGGGTTGAGCAAATTTAAGAACTCAACATCAACTTTGCTCTCTGATTGAACAACCTGTCCCAATATGCTGTGTGCGCCGTGCACAACAGACACCACATCCCTATCCAATAAAAGATCATCAAAATTCAAACTGTCTGCAGAAAAAATCCACTCTTGAAAGACCCCAGAATGTCGCAGCAATAAATCATCATCAAAAACAGATTCGCCAGTGGAATGAGATACTTCATCCCCTTTCAAAATCTCTTCTGCCCAAAAGCAGTAATCATCAGCTACCAAAGGCATATCCATTTCCAAATCTAACTTCTTCCAATCAAAGTCGAAAACCTCTTCAAACTGATAGAAACTCTCAACATCATTATGAAATTCAAAAACACACTCAGGTATAGGGAATTGAGGTTTGAAAACAAAAGAACTGACTGAAACATTACTATCCAAGATATTTCTATCCATGCTATCAATTGAGAAACAAGCTGCTACCACATTTGAATGATCGCCATCATCAGGATTCAAGGAACGATCTGGAGATATCTCTGGTTCAAGGCTGACAAATTTATTGGAGGAAGGATCACAGTCTTCAGAATTTACAGAGCACTCTAAAGTGATCTCTGATTCAAGGCAAGCAAATTTGTTGGATGTAGAAATCTTAAAATGATCCAACTTGCGAGAAAAAGATAAACCTTTTTGATCTTTGGTTGAATAAAATCACTTATCAAATCAATATTCTCATCCTTTGTCTCTGGTTTGGACATATAGATAACAACGTATGGATCAAGCAAGATGGGATCCAAAAATAAAGATTCAACTCTTCTAACATTTTCAAGAATAACACTATCATCTAAATTCGAACATACCAAGATTTTCTCTGAAAAAACAGAGTAATCACCAAAACTTTCTTGATTACCCTTACCAATGTTTGGAGAATTAACAATATTAAAGTGGTATAAAAGATCGTCTAAAAATTTCAAACCTTCAATTCTTTTGTGCCTGAGATAATTGATTAAAATCCCTCTCAAGTTAATGAACTTTAAGACGAATAGGAAACCATGTTCCACTAACATATCTGAAGAGATTGAAGAGGCCGAAAAAGATTCCATTTTACCAAAATAATGTTCAGGATCTCCAAATCTAGCTTTATAGCCCTTACTAATATTCAGGGAACTAACAAAATTAGAGTGAAGGAGCATATCCTCCAGAAGCTTAAAACCATCAACTCGGTTCTGCCACAAATGATCGAGCATAATCCCTTTCAAAAGCATGACCTTTAACACAAACTGGAATCCATTTTCAACCAAGACATCTGAGGAACCATTGATTCTAGAATACATCGAACACTTATTACTCTTATGGCCAAAATTGCCGCAATTAAAGCACCTGATAGGATCGCGGCATTGAGACGCAAAATGATTACTGTCTCCACATCTAAAACAATAAATCTTGTTAGATTTAGAATCAATCCATCTTTTGTTCAATGCTTGAGGCCGCGAATGTCGAATATTATAAGTTGGCAATCGGTCTTTGACCACTTGAGCATAGGAACGATGTCGAATCGAATCAGAATCACTAGCATTAATATCTGCTTGCAAAAAAGGATGAATTAGAGATGAAAGAGGAAGATTTTGAGATCGGAGACAAGAAACAGTCGTAGTCGTCATTATTTAAGTTTGTAATGAGTATGATTTATCGGCTATTATCATTTTTATCTCTATTTTTTTACATAGCACTTCTTCCACTTTGAATGCCACTTTGCCATTTCACAATCACACAACTGATTTGTACAAAAGTATTACTCCTGAACTCGTACATTTTAGGAAAGAGTGTTAAGCTAAGAGAAGCATCCCTATGATTAGTAGCAAATAGTCCTCGTGTTTTGGATATTTTCCAGAACGAAGGGACCAGTGCTATTTATTTATCTCGGGAGCTACCCAGGAATTATCAACATGCAATCTTTTCCAAATGAAGATTCCCTATCTTTTAAAATCATGGTCTTCAATATAGCTTCTTCACTTTCGAATGCATACATTGGTTCGAAGTGGTTTTGGGATAGGGATTACCCAAATCCGACTCCGGTTTCGACAACCAATCATCGATAAAAAGATGTTAAGTGGGTGGATAATAAATATTCCATTTATTTGTTTTCTTTTTATCCAAAGATATCTTTTAGAGATTTTTATCTCTTGAAAACATTTCTTTTCAGTATATACAGAATTAATTAAATATCCTTGTGAAAATTTACTAAATCATTTTCATAAATTATTTTAGAAAATATTATTGAGAAAAATAGGATTAAATAGAAATAGTACTACTTTTACTCAATTTTAATTTTCGTATTCAACAAGTACTATGAACAGAATAACGGTGAAATCACCTTTTAAATTCCATGAATAGTACAAGTTCCCTCATTGGAATTTAATACCGAGTATAAGAAGATTATTTCTATAAGGTCCAAGTTATTTAAATTTGAAAAGTGTAATCTTTTATAGTTAACTCGTTTCCGACATTTCGACCTTATCTATCCCTCGTCTGGGGAGGCCAGGTGAGCCAAGGCACCAGTTACTCCTAAACATCTCCTTAGTTTAAGCATCTAAATCAGATCTCATGAATAGAAAAATTAGGTATACTCGTCGGCTTATTAGAGCCAAGATTAAATCATTTGCTTATAACATCTTTACTTCAAATTTATTTATTTAAACTTCTTTAAATAAATTATAAAACCTTTAAATCATTTTAAAACATTTATTATTGATTAGAAAACATTTATAAAAGTTTGGAAAAGAATTATGAAGTTTGAAATCGTAATTTTAAAAGTTAATGAAAAAGTGCTGCAAAAAGTGCCGTGAATGATGTTTTAAAAACTATATTGATTAAAATGACTTTTATATCATTTGGAAATTTATATATACAACTCAAATACCTTTTAAAGCATATTAAAAGATTTTTAAGATTTACTTTATAATTTTAAACATTTGAAATATCAATTTTAAATCATTTTAAAACTTTGGTCATTAAACTGCAAAACCACGACATTTTTGAAAACTTGTTTTGGACTTATTTGAGAATCTACAAGATGAAAACTTGATTTTCTTTCTGTGATTGAAAACTATGGGTATAATAGTCCAGAAATTTTTATTACGAAGAATTCCGAGATATATTCTGCTTTACATACTTATTTTAATCCTATGGCGTGAAATCGCGAATTACTGTTACGCGATGCGCCTAGTTTTGACTCGATTATTAATTTCCATTTAAAACTTATCGAGACAAGTTCATATGATCATAAATTTTTTATAAAAGATTTATAATCATTTTCAAGGGGTTTAATGATTCCATATTTACTTTTATAAGTTGATTTAGAAAGTGATTTCCTTGTGTAATATCGACGTGTATTTAACGTGACTTGTTAAACAACCATAATAATAATCATTACCCGATGAACAAAATTTAAACAAGCATCCATGGAAATCATTTCACATCATCGCACATATATATTTAAAATAAAATAGAGTATCTCATCTTGGAATAAAACAATTAACTAGAAAATGGATTAGCTTCTCTAACTTGAATCAGAGCTCACGAACACTCATCTTGAAGCTCTTATAGGGCTCGACCTTGGTTTGTGGAGGTGGTAGGCTCGGCTAGGGTGGTTGGGGTGTATGGCCATGGGTTTGAAGAGGGGAAAGAGGAGTTTTTAAGAGGATTTTGAAGTGGATTTTATATATATATGTATACAGTATAAATTTAGATATAATTTGCCATAATTTTCTTTATATTTTTTTCTTAGATAGAGGCCATTAAAATGTAGAGGAAGCTTTATAAAAATGAAGAAGAAGATGAATAAATGAAGTGAAGTGGTATTTATAGGAAAATGGAAGAGTGTAAACATATCCTCATTACGTCACCACACATCACAACGTCACCTCCTCCTCCCATCACCACGCACCAGCCACCTCCCCTCTAGGTACGGTCGTTGTCATATCATGTAGGGGTAAGGCCATAAGCCTCTTTGATTTGATATTTGATGGTGACAATATGTGATAATTAGTTTAGATTCTTACTCCACCACCGCATGCTCCACCTCCTTCCATCATTACCCTATGCATGGCTACCTCCTTCCACTATCACCTTAGCTCGACCATGTCGCCTCCATCATGTCCTAGCTCAGCCATGTCACATCAAGGCATGTGCTTGCATAGATGTGACGTTTGATGGTAAGGGTCGGTTGCTTAAGTGAGAAGGAGTTGTTTACATCTTATATGTTTATATATTTAGTATATGTGTATATATAGGCGTTCATGTACATATGCACATGTTTCTTGGATGGGAATATGTATGTGTTCATTTGGATGTCACATAGAATCCACAACGTTCTACAACTTCACTATGTTGAATCATTATGAATTTTGATTTTGATTTCCTTTCATATTTTCACTTCTTATTTAATATATATATATATATATATATATATATATATATGTGTAAACAAAGTTTGAAAATGATTTTTCTATTATTATTTATAAATAAATAGAGCTTAATTTGATTTAAAAACAATTATTTAATCATTTAAACTAAAATTTTCAATTCAATCATATTTTTATAAGTGATGAATTTACGGGTCATTACAGACTCCCCTCCTTAAAAGAATTTCATCCTCGAAATTTAAGATGAGAAGAAGATAACTCTAGAGAAATATCATATATGATGAAATATATATAAGATATGATAAGTGATTACACCACAGGCGGTGAGTACACTATATCGTTACAATTTATACAATCTATTCATCCATTCTAAACTCGGGATAGGCTTTCTTCATTTTATCCTTTGTTTTCCATGTACAGTCATTAGCATCAGCATTCCATTGTACTTTAACTAACCGCATAAATTTTCTCCTTAATCGTTTCTCGTCGCGATCCACGATTCGATTGGGTTGTCTGATGACGGCTAAATTGGGCTCTACTTCTAAGTCTTCTTGGGCAGTTGTCTCTATGACTTGGTTTGAATCATACACATACTTACGTAAATGAGATACATTGAAAACATTGTGTATGCCTGACAACCTTTCGGGTAGTTCTACTCGATAGGCTAATGGGCCAATTCGCTCAAGAATAGGAGAAGGTCCAATATATCGAGGAGCCAGTTCTTCGAAATCTTACCACTCCCCTCATTGGAGAGATATTCAAAAATACTTAGTCTCCAACCGAGAATTCAAAATTTCTACACCTTCGATCGACGTAACTCTTCTGTCTACTATGCACCGCCTTTAGCTTCTTTTTGATCATATCTACTTTCTCTATGGCTTCTAAAATTATGTCAGGGCCAAGTACCAACCGATCTCCAGTTTCCATCTAACATGCTGGGGATCTGCATAGACGACCATACAAGGCTTCATAAGGTGCCATATTTATGCTAGCTTGATAGCTGTTATTGTAAAAGAACTCTACTAAATGAAGGTAGCTTTCCCAAGAACCTCCAAAGTCTAATACACATGCTCTCAAAAGATCTTCCAACGCCCTATTGACTCTCTCCATCAGTTTAAGGATAATATGCGGTGCTTACATCCAGCTTCATTTCCAAAGCTGCCCGTAAGGCATCCTAGTAGGAACTCCATGTAGTCTGATAATCTCTCTCATATATATCTTAGCCAAGCTTGCGGCTGTTCTTGTGGGTTTTACTGGGATGAAGTGTCCGCTTTTAGTTAATCTATTTATGATAACTCAGATGCCTTCATTCCCTTTCCTTGATCGAGGCAAGCCACCGATAAAGTCCATGGATTTCTGGTCCCATTTCCACTTTGGAATCTCAAGTGGTTGTAGTAGTCCAGTAATCTTTTGTTGGTCACTCTTTATCTGCTGACAAATTGCATATCTATTCACATCGATGGAAATGTCTCTCTTTATACCTTTCCACAAAAATGTTCACTTTACATCCTTGTACATTTTGTTTACTCCAGGATGTATACTTAGTTTGGATTTGTGGCATTTAGTTAACATTTCTTGTCTCAACCTGTCTACCTCTGGAACATAAATTCTCCTATTCAACCTTAACAACCCATGGTTATCTAGTTCTAGTCTTGATCTTCGTCCTTTGCTTATACTTTTGATAATTTTCCTTATCCACCCATCTTCTTTTTGCTTACTGGCAATCCTTTCTAGAAGGCTTGGAGTTACCACCATATAAGCTATGATGGCATGTTTTCTGCTTAGTGCATCTGCCACAACATTAGCTTTTCTACGTGTATATAGAATATCCAAATCATACGATGGGAGGAATTCTTACCAACGTTGTTGCCTCATATTTAAATCCTTCTGAGTGAAAAGGTATTTGATTGTGATCCGTGAAGAGATCAAACTTTTCAACCAGCAAATAATGTCTCCATATTTTTAGTGCAAACATCATGGCTAATAACTCCTAGTGATGTGTCGCATAATTTCTTTCATCGTTCTTCAGTTGTCTACTCGCATAAGCGAAGACCTTCCCATTTTGCATTAAGACTGCACCAACTTCTTCTCTACACGCATCGGTATAAATGGTTAAACCGCCACTTTCATCAGCAATAGCTAATACGGGAGCAGTGGTTAACCTCTTCTTGAGTTCTTGAAATGCTTCTTCACATTTCTACGTCCACTCAAACTAAGCATCCTTCATAGTGAGTTTTGTCAAGTGAGAAGAAATTTTAGAGAAATATTGAATAAATCTTCGATAATTTCCAGCTAATCCTAAGAAGCTGCGGATGTTCTTTGGAGTCTATGGTTGCCTCTAATCCTGTATAGTTGAAATTTTCCCCGGGTCTACTGAAACTCCATCTCCCAACAAAATATTTCCCAGGAATCTCACCCCTTTTTTTCCTAGAAATGACATTTTGAGAATTTTTCTTTCAGCACATTCCTCCTCAATATTTCCAACACGATCTCCAAATGTCTTTAGTGTTCTTCTTCAGTCTTTTAATATATGAGAATGTCACCAATAAAGACTAACACGAATTTATTGAGTACATCTCTAAATACTCTAATCATAATGTCTATGAAATAGGTAGGTGCATTGGTTAGCCCAAATGGCATAACGAACCATTCATAGAAACTCTCTGGCCCTCAGAATATAGTAAAGGGAATGTAGTCTTCTGCTATTCTTAACTAATGGAATCCCATAGCTATGTCCATCTTTTAGAATACCATAGCACCATGTAATTGATCAAACAAGTCGTCTATGCGTGGTAGAGGATACTTGTTTTTAATCGTTTGCTTATTTAGGTCTCGGTAGTCTACACAAAGTCTAAGGGAACTATCTGACTTTGCTACAAAAACTACAGCTATGCCCCAAATTGAGAGACTTGGTCTAGTTAGTCCCTTCTTTAAGAATTGATCAGTTTGGTTTACCAAATCAACCTTTTCCTTTGGAGCCATCCTACAAATAGGGTGTATAACTGTTCTGGCACTAGGAATTAAGTCAGTTTGGAATTCTACTTCTCGATGCGGGGGAAAACTCTTTACTTCCTTGAAAACATCTTAAAAGTCTTTAACGACAGATATCCTTTCTAAGCCTATTTGAGATGAATCCAACACATACATGAAGATGTCTCTTACTGAACTAGGTCGCTCACATATTATTCTTTCCAACATTCTTCTGGTTGTGGTTTCTAATATGACTACTCGATTGTTGCAGTCTAGAATAACTCTATACTTGGATAGCTAATCCATTCTAAGTAAAATATCCAACCTAATGAAATCAAGGTTAAATAGGTTGCAAAAGAATAGATGGGTTTGGTAGCTAACTCTTACGTCTTCACATGACATACGTAGATTGGTTGTACTGCCTATGGGGTTAGATACGCAAAGAGGGGTTTCTACTATTTCTGGGGTAAGGTTTAATTTATCGACTAACTTCTTTGAAATAAAACTATGGGAGGCTCCAGTATCAAATAAAACTCTAACTGAAATATCATTAACGCATATATTACTTTCTAGGACTCCCTTGCCCTTTACGTCTTCAGCGGTAAAAGGCTCGCCTTTTATAGTACAAACCGTAATCTGTTCTCCCTTCTTTATCAATGGGCATTTGTTCTTCCAGTGACTCGGCTGATGGCAATGGTAAAAAGACTTTTGTGAAATATAGGATAAACGTTTTCTTGCTTTTGCATCTTAGGACTCCTACACTATGTTGAGAGATGACCTTTTTGTGGCAACTAAAACAAACAACATCCTTATAATGATTCTCTTAGGACCCACCAACATTCTTTCCCTGCCATGACTTCTTCCTCTTGTTCCAATTTTTGTTATTTCCTTAGGCTACTACCAGATTTCTTTTATCCAATGCTTCATACCGGAAACCCATATCTAGTAGGTCCATAGAGGTTCCCTTCCTGTAGCCAATCATTTGTTCCTGATATTGATCTTTCAATCCCGCAATAAATATTTCATTCTTCTTCAAGGGCGTGTCTATTAGTTCCAGCGCAAAACAAGATAACTCGCTGAACTTATTTGAGTACTCCTCTACAGAAATATCTTCTTGTCTTAAGTCCATGAAATTTCTGTAAAGATGTGGTTTTGCAGCTGCAGGTATATGTTGCTCCTCGAATACTTCCTTAAATCTAGCCCATGAGAAGTTGTCTTCAAATTCATTCAAAGTGATGGATTCCCACCACGCAATAGCTCCTTTCTACAACTGCCAAGAAGCCAAGAATCTCATTTTCTCATCTCCTACATTCAATCCTTTGAATATCCACTCACAAAAGTAGAGCCATGCTTGTATTTCAGCAATAGACTTAGTTCCTTGGAATGGTTTCCCACCTAAGTTAGTATAGTTCTTGCAAAGAGTAGCGAAATTTGTTTGTGGCTATACTGGAATGACTACTTCTTCCACAGCCATAGCATTATGACCATTAGTGTTTATCGTCCTGCTACTTCCCCTTCCTCGTCCTATGCGATTGCTCATTTTTTACTATTTGAATATAGTAAAGAGACAATTTAGAACATATAGATGAGATTATCTTAGGGAATGGTTAGAAAGCATTAAACGATTTTGGATGGATTAATTTTGATAGATACACTCTCTCGTTGACTAAACTCATTATAGGGTATTATTGTCCCTATCTCTAATGGGTCAACTCAATCAATGCTTAGGTACTCGTTGACCTAAGCTCTGATAAGAATTGTGACGACCCACATTTTCGACCCTAGAAGATCGACACTAATACATCCACGATATTCACGTGTCGCAAATTCAAGTGCCGAAGGGCAGATAATCAGGTGTTTATAAGAAATAATGGTAGAAAATAGAATAACAACAGAATCTCACATCGTATTAAACAACATAATTATACATGTGAAAAGTACATATAATCACTCCAATTGATCCATCAGAGTTACAGTAAGTACTAACCTAGCCTAGAATATTTATAACTGCATATACTTGTATGGGCTGGTAGATACAAAATACATGATATACGATACAACGGAAAGTTGAGAATAGATAACTATAGACAAAAGACCCTTTAGTCTTCATACTCCGGGCTCCTTCCAAAATGGTCCAAGCTACCTAACTACTTGACTACCCAAAAAATAGGGCACCCAGAGTTTAAGGGAAAGGAAAAATAAACTCTGGGTCAGTCATTGGATTGGTGTGAGAAACTCAAAATATGGATGTTTTGAAACAAAGGGGTATCTTATAACACCACGCCGCACACAAACACAGAACAGGTTTTTATCTTATGAAAACAAAAATCTTTTGATATGCAAAATTTTGAAATATTATTTTTAATGACATTCTTTTGAAAACAATTTGGAAGTAAACTTATGAATCTTATCCAAAACTGTTACCATATTAAATTATGGACCTAATCATTTAAGGTTCTACAAAACAAAACCGAAGGCACTTACTGGAGATTGGATTTCCAACTGAATAGCGAGGTAAGGGACTACCTCCCGTATGGTGCATTTCTAGAGGACCCGAGACCCCTATGTTGGTCCTCATGCGAATTACGACCGGCCTATTCGAAAATTACAAGAAAAGCACCGAGTATTACATCACCCGACCGTTACCGACCTATCCGGGATCCCAAAGCATACACCACATAATTTAAACTCAATGTTATAGCTGGTTGAAATTTTATAGATCTATAAGGTGATTTCATACCCTGATGGTTGCGAGCCACTTAGCCTTGAAGCATCCCTTGTTTCACCATTCCCGGGCGTGAGGCTTGAGGTAATGATTACCTTTTTTATATAGCACATCTTCCATTTTGAATATCGCTTTTCCATTTCACAATCGCACAACTGATTTCCATAAATGTATAACTCCTGAGCTCGTATGTCTTAGGAAAGGGTGTTAAGCTAAGAGAAGTTGTCTTCTCCGCCACCAAAAAGATGATGCATTCGTAGAGATCAATCAGTATGATTCAGAAATGCAATGTCAAACATTCGTCCATACTTGTTGTCCTGGAAGAGGACAAGCCGAAGGCACTTTCCTACCACATACTGTCGGCAATTATCCCTGTGATTAGTAGCAAATAGTCCTCGTGTTTTAGAGATTTCTAGAATGAAGGGACCAATGAATTTTTTTTATCTACAAAGCTATCCAGAGATTATTAACAAGCAGTCCTTTCGAAAAGAAGATCCGTTTCTTTTAAAATCATGGTCTTCAATATATCTTCTTCATTTTCAAATGCGTAATTGGTTCAAAGCGGTTTTCGGATAGGGATTACCCAAATCTGACTCCGGTTTCGACGAACCAATCATCGATCAAAAGATGTTAAGTGGGTGGATAATAAATATTCCATTTATTTGTTTTGTTTTTATCCAAAGATATCTTTTAGAGATTTTTATCTTTTGGAAACCATTTCTCTTCAGTAGATACGGAAATCATTAAAATTTGTTATGAAAATTTACTAAATCATTTTCATAAATTATTTTAGAAAACATTATTGAGAAAAATAGGGTCAAATAGAAATTGTACTATTTTACTCAATTTTAATTTCTATATTCAATAGGTACTATGAGTAGAATAACAATGAAATCACCTTTTAAATTCCACGAATAGTATGAATTCCATCCTCGGAATTTAACACCAAGTATAAGAAGATTATTTCTCTATGATCCAAGTTGTTTAAATTTGAAAAGTATAAGCTTTTATACTTAACTCGTTTTTGACATTTCGACCTTATATATCCCTCGTTTGGGGGAGGCCAGGTGAGCCAGGGCACTGGTTGCTCCTAAAAATCTCCTTAGTTTAAGCACCTCAACCAGATCTCATGAATATAAAACTCAGGTGTACACTTCGGCTTATTGGAGCCAAGATTAAACCATTTGCTTATAACAGCTTTACTTCAAATTTATTTATTTAAACTTATTTAAATAAATTATAAAACCTTTAAATCATTTTAAATAAATAACTTGTCCACTGATATTCCTACAGTCGATGTAGGGGAGATAACCTTGTGAACAAGCTTCAATACCATGGTCCGTAGGGGACACTAGGACACATTAGCACTTCCCACACTTCAAATAACTAACATTTACATTGCACATGTTATCTTTCGATCTTATAGGTATTTACCCAACTGTGCTTTGTTTTCAGGTTCCTTGGATTTCTAACATCTTTTTGATGAGCTTCATATTTGAATATAGGTGGCTTGGATCGTCTCATAAGTCGAAGTCAAGCAGTCGTCATAGGAGGGAACATGGAAGGCAAGACCGTGACTACAGGTGCTACGATGATCACAACAATGGGTCTGGCAAGGGTTTACCTTCTCAACATATAGCTTGCTCTTCGTTGCCACATAGTATGGATAGACACTCAACAAGGCATGATCCCATCCCATCAAAACAACTCCTTGCCGCTCATTTTCAATTCCATTGATAACAAAACCAATAGTCTCTTCCTATGCACCCAGACAATCCAATCAACCATCAGGGTTTGTGCCTTCTGACACTTCTAGATGAAGGAATGTCAAAGATCAACTTATTGTTTCTACTCCAAGTATTGAGTCCAAAACTATCTCAATTCCACATTTGGCCACCATGAAAAAGGACTTTTCTAAGATTTGCTTTGATGGGGTGAAGTTTGTCCTTCATGTGAAAATGATTCCTCACAATATTGGCCCCGAACTCCTGGCTTATGTGGTTGATGTTTACGATCAATACTATAAGTTGAAAAGATTGGAAAAGGCTATCTCTGAAGTAAATCATGAGAAAATGGTGACCCTTCAAGGGAAAGAGCTGATCGAAAAGGACAACAGGCACTTCATTTGAAATCTTGATAAAGAAGTTGATGAGCTAAAGGCCTTGTTGGCGGTAGGTGAGAAAAGGTTAGAAGAGAAAACAAAGTATTTCAAATAGCAAACCCAAGACATAGTAGAACCAGGCTAAAGCTGCACATCATAAGAGCCACAACCATACAATAGAAAATGAACAGCTCCAAAACAATATGCATAAGTAGGCTTCTGGAATTCAAAAGTTGAAAGATGCGCCAGAGGCTGAGAAGAAGGAGAAAGACGATGCTCTTACTCATGCCTAGAAATATTGCAGTGAGCTATTGGATGCCTGAATGGCAAAAGAGGAAGTTGAGGCTGGGATGAAGACAGTTGATGACCGGGTCAAGACAGCCGAGGATGGGGTCATGTTTGAGATCGAGCCTACTCTTAAATGATTGTATGCGAACATTGTCAAGTTCAGGAACTTGACGTGGCTAGACAAGAGGTATCCCAGGGCTTTAGCTATGGCTGGGAAGAAGTATCGAGGTAAGAATGAGAGCATTCTAATAGAGGTAAGATTGATAAAGAGGAGTTAAATCTTGACCCCTTTGGAAGATGAAATATCGAGGCGCTCGAGGCTCGCAGACTCCTTTTAATATTTGAGGTTGTTCCCAAAACTAGTGTATCTGCCAACACCCAGTCCGAACCTATCTCTAAAGGTCTGGGTGAGAGTTTTATTTTTGTTCCCTAGGGACCTACGATAAAGAATTCCATGCAAATGGTCGGTACATATGATGCCACCACTTCCTCCACATCTAGGCCACTAACCACTGAGCTTGTTATTCCTTCCTTTAGTCCTTCTACAACTTCCATTATGGTTTCGAGCATTTCAACTACTTTAACGTCTTCAGCTACTGTACAATATCTCGAGCAACCTGGCTATACTTAATTAAAGTTATTTTCGAAGCTACTTATCTTATCTCCCATCATGGAGGGAAGTACAACAGGGACTCCATCACATGACCTCTACATCTCCTGGAGGTATATTATTAACTTTGCATGCATCCAAGATGGCTCACATGACTCCAGTGGATGTATCTAATCTCTACTTTTCCATTTTTCCAGCTCTAGGTCCACTTGCTCTGACCCCCTTTGCTGAAGGAGACATGTCTTTAGGCACACAGTCACAACAACCAAATTGGTTATCATGTCCACTCGATTTCTGATTCCAACCTCTATAGCGGGTCCTACTCCTACTCTTGATGCTAAAATGATCCATGCCTTGTATGAAGAGGCCATGGACGATCCTATCATGACACGAGGGGATGAAAACATTGTCACCACTAGGGAAACTATGCATACATTCGGGCGTTCGATGGAGGAGGAGAAGAAATTGCAAATTATAAAGCTTAAAATTGCCAACAAAGAAAAGATGGATGACATTCCTCCTCCCCTTTCAATCTCACTGCCTATACCACTCATCATCATCCTTGCTTCTACACCTGGCTTCGGTAGTGTCCAACCTGATGCTCCCGAGTCCCTAAGGAGCAATTACGATTGGAAAACTAACCCTAAAAACTATCTATCCAGGGAAGGAAAAGGTGGAAAGTCCGGCAAGTGGCACATTACACATTCTTCCAAGGAGAAGAAGGATAAGAATAAGAGGAGGAAGAGGAACCCTTGGTCAATGTTTTGTCATGTTGTCATTTTCTTGTTTGTATTAGCTTTCAATCCATGTACATAGGCTATTGTTGTGCAGGTACAGCCCCTTCTTTTGTTTGCAACGTTTTTTAGTGGTGCATTTAATAGTTTTTATTTTCAAATCTCTATTTCATTTGCATATGTATTTAGTTCATTTATGTTAATTGCGATTGAATTTGAATCAGTAACAATATCGTCTACCCTAATTATGTACGCACTAACAATTTCTTATGATTGCTTACCTAACTTTGTAGCTTACTTTGTTTATTTGCAGTCACGTTTCGTTCGTCCAAAGATAGGGTTCGATTTCTACATCGCTCCTTGTCTCCGAGTGTTTTGGAAGTCTATCTCTGGGCATCTGTATTTGGTCCCTCTAATATCTGGGCTTTAATCGTAATGGTTCACCTTGAGTAGTTGTTTGGATGTCTATCTCTCGACGTTTGATGTAATGACCCAAAATTTTAACATTTTGAATGAGAATATTTAATTTATTTAAATATTCAGATTTGATTCAAATTTAATAAATAATAAAAATCAATTATTAATGAAACGACTTAATTTTTAATAACGTATTTTTAATTTAATTTATATGGTTTTTCTACAATTTTTAATTTGGAAAATATTTAAATTGTCGTTTAACGTATTTTTCGATAGAAGATGGTATTTTTGTGATTTTACAAAATAAGATAGCTAGTGTATTTTATTGTTATTTTGGGATCGTATTGCATTTTTGTGCATGATCGTATTTTTGTATTGTCGTTTGCGGTTCGTACTCAAATGAAATTTTGTGTAGCAACGTGCTAGAAATTGCAAAATAAACTAAAATTATACACTAAAGCTTTTCTATACTTTTTCATTTCCTTGTTTTACTTTCCTTCCCTCTCTTTTCTTTTTATCCATTCCCTGTAAACTAAGAAAATCAATCCACCATCTTCAAAAATCTAAATCAAATCACCCATTTAACTAAAAATTACAAAATGAGAATTCATTAAACTTGAAAGGAGATGGTTTCAAATCTATGGAGGCTTTCTAATGTTTGATGATAGTTAGTGGAGTGCGGCCGATGGTAGTGGGGACAGTGTTTGGGATTTCGAGCGATTGAAGTGGAGTTGATCGAATTGGAGGGTAGCGTTGAGTTTGACGTGTCGAGGAGCATAGGTGGTTGGAGTTTGGTGATGCGCGGTGGTGCATGGAAAATCGCGACTGTGGGTTTGTCGCATTCGAAATAGTAGACCACGATCTCTATGGGGGGTCGAGCTTCGAATTGTTGGGTTGGTGTGGTGGTTGTGTGATGAGGAGTTCGATGGCTCAAGCGGATTGTAATTTATGGAGTGGAGAGGGAGAAAGTGAAGATATATGCATGGTTGTGCACCATTCTCGTGCACATGGGAGTATCATTAGGAATTGGGGAAGTGAGATTGTGGGGTAATTAAGTTGTTAATTAAATAATTAATTATATTTTTAAAATTGAAATCTTATAAATTGAATAACTTATTCATACAATATCCAATCGAGACAAGGTTTTTTACATGGCACTCCTAATAGCGATATCTACGCATTGGAATTGATTTCATCATGTTTGAAGCAAGTGAAATTTTGTGCTAAAATCGAACGCCGTTTGATTTTAGATCAAACTAGAACGCTTAAACATCCATAGGAATTTTGGTGAGTTATCTCACCCCTGAATGAATACTATAATGATATATAGTATATATAAATTATTGTTTTTGTGTTTGGATGATTTGTTGGTTTAGTTTGGTTGAGTATCCGCTTTAAAAAGCAAATGATACATAAAATGTAATATTGGGAATTTTGTAGGGGAATATGGATTCCTCGTTACTATTTATTTTAATTCCAGTTATATATCTGTCATATAAATTGGTGAATGCTAAAAGTTGGTGGTTAGCCATATTGGATATAACATTGATATATGTTAAAAGTTGAACCTTTTTACTGATAAAGGTAGTAATAGCATTGGTTAAGTGCTATGGTAGGTGTTGGCCTCATTTTTAGTATTTTAAAATACTATTGGTTTGCTGTTTTGGTTTGAAAACAGTTTTGATTCGGAGAATGATTTTAAATTCGAATTTTGGGTTTTTTGTGATATTTTACTTATAATGGGTTTTGAACTTCTCTATTTTACTTCAACCTTTTTATTAGTCTTTTCTAATTTATATGGAAATTTTTTAAAAGTATTTCAGATTTTATTATTCTTTTTACTTGTCTTTTATTATTCTTTTCAATTTCTAATTTATAAATAGTATTTTACAAGAAAGGGATAGATTTATAAATGGTATTTTATAAAGAAAGGAGTATTTTATAAATCGTATATGAAATGATCGTTTTATGAAAAGTATTTGATCTTATTTTGAAAACAAAGATTTGTGTTAAGTATTAAAGGAGTTTTATAATTATATATGGAGAATTATAAAAAGAGTTTTGTAAAAATAAAAGAGATTTATATAAGGGAAGTTTTATAAAAGGAATGAGATTTGAATTTGGAGATTTATATAAAGGAGTTTTTTAGAAGGAAAAGAGATTTATTTTCTATAAATGATCATTTTAACTTAGGGTGGTATAGGAAGTATTATTTTCATACTTAACACCAAATTCCGAGGCATGGAAACTCGTCTCTATCTTAAGAATTATGAATGTCTATCTAGGCAAGTTAGTTTTCTAACTTGTCAAATTTCATTGTTAATTGAGGGATAGTACTGTTTGAAATCGGAGAGTGGTGTTAAGTATATTTGTTCTAATTTCCATACAATTCGTTTACTTGCCATTAAAGGAGAAAAGTGGTTCTTGGTTTTATTGTTATTTATATTTTAAATGACATTTGTTTTTAACCCAATTAAGTATGGTATTGGAAATTAAATCTTTCTTAAGATTCATGAATATACTTATACCGTTGAGATAAGTATATGGGTACATTTTCTAAGTATTGGAAATATAGTGTTTTGTGAATATACTTATACTGTTGATATAAGTATATAAAAAGTTTTCTAAGTATTGAAAGTGAAATGTTTTGTGAGTATATTTATACAGTTGAGATAAGCATATCATATTTTTTAGGTATTAAAAAGAGTAGGTAGGGTTTGAGAATATATCTTTCTAAAGTATTCTTATACATGTATTTACAAAGTGGTTTTAATTAATGAAAGAATTAATTAAAGAGGCTTAGTGGTTTTTTATGTGCTTAAGTATTCTTGGTTTCCATGTGAAATAAAATATATGATTTGATTGTTTGTTTATTTGATAGTTAGATAACCGACTATTAAATGTTGACTAGTTTTTTAAACTATCGTTGTCAGTTCGGAAAGACCAGGATAGTGTATGTTATCCGAAAACCACTTTGAACCGGCATAAGAGTTCGAATTGAAGACATCTTGAAGATTATGGAATCGAAGATAGAGTTTTTTGAAGTACAAGGGATGCTTGCTACTAATCCTAAGGATGTAGTAAAAGTAGTGCCTTCGGTTTGTTCATATCTCGAACAATTCATATGGATGAATGCTGGCATTGCATTGTTGCTTGGAGGGGTATCTCAAGTGGGATTGCTATATAAAAGGTAAAATGTAGCCTCTAGCCTTGCACCCAGTAATGACTAAAACAGGGGATATGCTTCAGGGTTATGTGGTTCGCTACCATTAGGGTATGGTCATCACCCGATCTAGATCGATATTGACTCATTTATGTATGCATGAGAGATGGTACGGTTGTTGGCCGCCAACTGGGGTGATGATCATATTTGGTACTATACAGGAAGGGGTAGGTCGGTTCTGACTCGTAGGGGTCAATAGGTTCGACCTTGATGCATTTTTCTAGAGGTGTACTATGGCAGGTGGTACCCCAATAGCCTTGTTATTGCATGGAATCCATTCTCCAATAAGCATCATACAGACTTAGTTGTGCCCCAAATATGTTGGAACGTGAGATGCAAGCATTCCAGCTATGTTATATATTTATTTTAAACCCTAGACATTATTATAATATCACTGGATTTGCTATTTGAAATGGTTTGGCTATCGTAAGGTAAAAACCTGGCCGTATTTATATACAGCGTGGTTTTCGTGATACCTTTATTATGAAAGGTTCTATAACATTAAAAATCCATTTGATATGTGTTTCTCACGCTGGTTTACCAGACTGATCCAGGCATTATTTTCTTGTAATGCTCGGGTCGGATCGAGTATAATTCTGGATTTAGCTTTGTATGCTAAGAGCTTCAGGAGACGAGCTTGATGTCTCCACGATGCGTTCAAGTATATTTTATTTCCTCTACAATTGTTGTCTTGTTTTTATCAGCATTTGTGAGGACATGTTGATATAACTGTCCAGGCTGATGATAGATTAGTTTACTCTAATTGATGTATGTATATTACTATTTTCTTTTGTAAAGATCTGTTATATATTATATATTACTCGTTACGATGTGAGCTTCTATTCTATCTTTTCTTTCTTTTACACTAGCAATCTATCTTTCTGGCCCTTAGATGCTCAGCAAATGAATATTGTGGATGTATTAGTGTTTACTTTTGAGTGTCAAAAAGGCGGGTCATTACTTTTGAGTTCGATCGCATCTAACTTTGGGCATCGATCATTCCTTGGTTAGTAGGCCTAACCTCCTACTAGGTCCTAACTCTAGGACCTGATGGGTAAGATGCCTATCTTTGGGCATCGCTAGTCGACCTCGCCAATATCTGGGCTATTGTCTTAGACTATTCCTAACTCCAGGCAAAGGTCAAAGGGTAGAAGCATAGGGCAAACGTCACGATCGACTCTAGTGTGCTTATATTCTTTCATTCCGATCGTGGATTGAAGGAGTTAGTTGGCATCCATCTTTATATATATGAAATTATTATACTCTTATGTCCCATTCAAAGAACAAGAGAGTCCATCGGCACCTATCTCTGGGTAACTATATACCTACATTTCCAAACTATAGAGTGATTAATTTTGTCATTATCTAGAACACAAGGTTAGGCCAATAAGAACATAGTTCCATCGATCCCCAAAGCGAAATCATTTTATATTCTCAAGAATGGTAGACTCTGCCTTGTTACATCAGAGCCTAGCTATGTATTTACAAAGATACATTTAAGGTAAATAGCATCGTAGGTGCTCACTATTCCACGCCCTCGGAAGTGAGATTCCATCAATGGTTGCCAACTTGAATGTTCCATCTTCAAGCTTGTACTCAATGGCATATGGAGTTTCGCAGTTCAGGCTCAAGTTCACTTGAGAACCATTTAAGAATGAGATCACCGATCTCGATGGTCCAATTCCTAACCTTTGCATTGAATTCTTGAGCTACTCATTTCTGGAGACCAATAACCCTTAAATCATCTTCTTCGTGTTTCTCATCAATCATATCAAGGTACTTGAGAAGGAGTTCTTCATTCATCTTGGAATTGTAATGAATCTTCCAATGAGAAGGCACTTCCAATTCAATTGGAATCATGGCCTCCAATCCAGAGGATAGAGCGATTGGAGTATGGTTAGTCAGACTTGTGATTCATTCGATAGGCCCATAGTGCCATGGGTAATTCATCGACCACTTGCCCATGTCCTTTAATCAATCATTTCTTCACGATGAACTTAATGATCTTATTCACCACCTCTACTTATCCATTCGCCTATGGATGTGTTATAGCACAAGTCTCTTCTCAATTTGGTATTTGTTGCAAAAGACTATGAATTTAGCGTTGTCAGGTAGATCCCATTATCAGAATGATGGTTTGTGGAATCCCAAAATAGTAGATAATGTTTTTCACTATGAAATTGATCACTTTCTTTGTTGTGATCGTGGCAAGCGGTTCCTCTTTTGCCATTTTGCAAAGTAATGAACAACAACATTGGCATATTTTTCTCCGCTTTTTGACATTTGTAGCACACTGATGATGTCAATTCCCCCAAACTACAAACATTCATGATATGGCCATTTGTGTGATCTCTATAGATGGGGATCTAGGAATCTTCACAAGTCTTTGGCACCTGTGGCACATACTGGTGCAATCAGCTGCATCTCGACTTGTTGTTCACTAAAAATATCGGTAGTGAAAATTCTTCTTTGCAAAATTATATCCCCTGGAGAAATAGCCATGGAATCCTTCACGCACGTCTGTAAGGATCCTTTTAGATTCTTCATAGGCAACACACTGTGACAAGGGGGATGAGAATCCTCTCCTACATAGCACTCCTTCCTAAATAATAAATCGTGAGACTTTGCACTAGAGTTTCCTTCATTCATCCCTTTTAGCATGCTCCTTGATCGGAGTCATCCATGATTCCTTTTCCACTTTAGCCTACAAGATTCAATCGGCATCTATCTTGTCGATGCTCGGAGTGGACAATGCCTCCATTTGAACCAATCCCTTAAGTTGTGAATCCCCAGAGCTAGCCAACTTAGTTAATGAATCAGCCTTCGTATTTTCCTACTAAGGAATGTACAGTATCATGTACTTGATGTCAATCAGTAGTTCCAGAACATTGGTCAAGTTAGGGGCTAGTCTCGTTCCCTTAGTATGAAACCCTTTCTTCACCTACCAGACCATAATTGAGAGTCGCTATATATGCAATGTTTTGACTCCCAATTCCTTTACTATCTTGAGTCCCACGATTAGTGCTATATATTTAGCTTCGTTGTTTACTACGGGGAACTCAAGTTTTAGTGCATAACAAATTTCTCATTCCTTTGGGGCTATCAGGATCGCCCATGCCCTAGAACAGTGTTCATTGGATGCTCCATCCGTATATAATTTTTATTGAGCACCCCACCCCACGTCTTCCTCTTTTTCTTCATCCCGGTTGGTAAATTCGATAATGAAATCGGCCAATGCCGGCCCTTGGATCGCTCTTATGAGAAACTAAGATATATTGTACTGACTTAATTCGATATTCCACTTCAACAGCCTTCCCGAAGTTTTGGGTCGGTACAACACGTGTCTCAAGGGTTGATTAGTTGGCACTTTATTTTAATGAGCATAAAAGTAGGGATGTACCTTCCTCGATGCAATTAACAAGTAGTAAGCTAACTTTTCTAACATTGGATAATTTCTCTCTGCTTTGGTAAACCGCTTGCTGTGTAATACACCAACATTTGGACTCTGGTATCTTCACGTACTAAGGTGGCACTCAACGCATATAAAGATACTACCAACTATATAAGTCCTCTTCTTCTAAAGGCTTCGATAGGACTGGCGGTTTCTCCATATAATCATGTAACGACCCGCAATTTTCAATGTTTTGAAAAGGAACATTTAATTTATTTAAATATTCGAGTTTGAACCAAATATTATAAATAATAAGAAAAAAATTGTTAATAAAACGACTTGATATTTATTGATATATTTTTAAATAAATTTATCGGAATGTTTCATATTTCTTAATTTGGGAAATATTTAAATTATAATTTGACGTATTTTACAGCAACCGTTGGTATTTTTGAAATTTTACAAAATGAGATAACCAATGTATTTTATTATTGTTTTGGGATCGTGTCATATTGTTATGCGCGATTGTATTTTTATTTCTATTGTTCACGGTTCATACACGAACGAAATTCTATGTAGCGAAGTGCAAGAAATTTTTAAATAAACATACACCTTCACTTTTCTCTTTACCCGCCTCTCCTTTCTCTCTTTTCTTTTCTATTCTCCTTTGCCAGTGAAAAAAATTAAGCCTCTACCTTCTAAAAATTAAAATAAAGATTTAGGGTTTGCTAAAAATCAGGAAATTAGGTTCATTAGCTTCATGGAGTGAGTACGTCTCATCCGTATGCTAGAAATTAGGTGTGGCTATCATTGGAGATGATCGATGTTGAGAAGGAGAAAAAGAGTTTTGTCTCGAAGTCGATTTAGGCAACAACAGGTCATGGGGATGGTTGTAACATGCTTCTCGTGCGAAGTAGAGGAGATGGGTGATGGTTGGAGGTGGTGCTCGAAGTCGATTGGTCGAGGAGGAAGCTCTTGCAAAGTTGAGTCGTATGGAGGTTGTGGCGCGTCATTTCATGAAGCGTGGAGGGAGAATATGAGGAAGGAAATGGCGGCCATGGGGTGTGCATGTATTAGTGCATGTTTGGGGAAAGGGGAAGAAGTGTAGGGGTAAGTGATTTAAATTTTGATTCAGTAACTAGTGTAATTAATTAGGTATTTAATCTCATATCTTATAAAATCAATATCCTCTCCATATGAGGTTCAATTAAGATGCGGTCTTTTGTGGTGCGCTCGTAGGAGCATTATCTACGCATTAGAATTGATTTCGTCAAGTTTAGAGTAAGTGAAATTTTGGGCTAAAATCGAACATCGAACCGGAACGCGTAAGTATCAACTGTAATTTTGGTGAGTTAACTCACTTTTGGTAAAATACTATATGATATGCGATAGATAAAATCATTGTTTTTATGCCTGAATGATTTATTGGTTTGGTTTGATTGAATTACCACTTTGAAAAACGAGTGACATATAAAATGAAATACTGGGAATTTTGTAGAGGAATCCGGATTCCTCGCCGATGTAATTTTAAATTTCAATCATATACATGTTGTATAAATTGTTGAATGTCAAAACTTGGTAGTTTGGCCATATAGGATGTGATACTGATTTAACTTAAAGGTTGTACCATTTTAGTGATAAAGGTAGTAATAGCATTGGGTAAGTGCAATGATAGCTATTGGCCTCATTATAGTATTTTGAAAGTACTATTATTTGTTGTTTTGATCTGAAAATTTGTTTTGATTTGGACAATGATTTTTAAAACGTGACTTTTGGAATTTTTTATGGTATTTTGTTTAGAAATGGTTTTTGAGCTTCTCCATTTTTCTTCAACCATTTTGTTAGTCTTTTCTAACATATATAGAAATGCTTTAAAAGTATTTTGAGAAATATTTATTATTCGAAAAGGTTAATATAATGTTTATTTTGAAAAAGGGGAATTTATCTCTTATAATAAAGTGATTCTGTTTTAAAAGAAGATATAAATATTTTCAAATATATATTTGTGAAACTCTTTATATAAAATGTTTTATTGAAAGAATAGATTTATATATGGTATTTTATAAATAAAAGAATAGATTTATAAATGGTATTTTATAAAAGGGAAATGATATCATTTTTATAATTTGATATAATAAATCACATTTGTGGATTTATAGTAATATATGGAATGATCGTTTTATGGAAAGTATTTGGTTCAATCTTGAAATTCAAGGTTTGTGATAAGCAAATGAGATTTATAAAAGGAGTTTACAAATAAATTTGGGGATTTATAAATGGTGTTTTTTAAATAAATTTGGAGATTTATAAAAGGAGTTTTACAATTATATTTGGAGATTTATAAAGGAGTTTTACAATCATATTTGGAGATTTATAAAAGAAGTTTTACAAATAAAAAGAAGATTTATAAAAGGGGTTTAATAAATATGAAAGAGATTTATAAAAAGGAGTTTTATGAAAGGAATGAGATTTGATTTATATAAATGATCATTTTAAATTATGGTGGTATGGAAAGTATTATTTCATACTTAATGCCAAATTCCAAGGTAGGGGAACTCGTCCATATCCTGGGAATGAAGAATGTATGTCGAGGCAAGGATAATATGCTAACTTGTCCGACTTCATTGTTAATCGATTGATAGCACAATTTTGAAACTGGGAAGTGGTGGTAAGTATATTTGGTTTAATTTCCATTCGACCCGCTTACTTTCACTAAAAGAATAGTGTTTGGGGTTTATAATGAACAATGTTTTTAAAGGACATTTGTTTTTGACCCATTAAATGTGATTTTGGAAAAAGGGAATTCTTCTTTATGATTTTGAGTATACTTATACCATCGATACAAGCATACATAGATGTTTTTGAAGTATTGGAAGGGAAATGGTTTGTGAATATACTTATACCATCAACATAAGTATATGAATATTTTTCAAGTATTGAAAAGAGTAGAGAGAGTTTGTGAATATATCTATTGAAAAAAGGTATTTTAATACGAATATTTGGAAGGTTGTTTAAATTAATGAGAGGATTAATCAAAGAGTCTTAGTGGTTGCTTATGTGCTTAACAATGCTTGGTTAAATATCTGATGGGATTTGTTTATTTATTTGATAGTTAAATAACCAACTATCAAATCTGGGCTAGTTTTAAAACTATCGATTGTTAATTTGGGGAGACCAGAATTAGATAAGCATGAGTTTTTCGAAAACCACTTCAAATCGGCATAAGCGTTCGAATTGAAGACATCTTGAAGATGATGGAATCGAAGATGGAATTCTTTGAAGTCCAAAGGATACTTGCTACTAATTCTTAAAATGGTTCCAAAATAGATGTAGTAGAAGTAGAGCCTTTGGTTTATTCATATCCTGAACAACTTTGCATGGATGAATGCTGGCATTGCATTGTTGCTTGGAGGGTAGTGTGGCATTCCTAGTGGGATTCGATAAAAAGGTAAAACGTAGCCTCAAGCCTCACACCTGGTAATGACTAAAACAAGGGATATACTTCAAGGCTATGTAGTTCACTACCATTAGGGTATGGTCATCACCCAATCTTGATCGATATTTATAGATTTATTTATGCTTTGCCCAGTATGGTTTGTCACATTGGCAGTTGAGGGGTGATGACATATTCAGTACTATACAGGAAGGGTAGGCCAGTCCTGATTCATAAGGGGTTAGCTAATGCTCTCTGTACATTTTGTAGAGGTGTACAGTGATAGGCGATACACATGTAGCCTTGTCATTGATGGAATCCATTCTCCAATAAGTGCCTTAGGGACTTAGTTGTGCTTAAATATGCGGGAACGTTAGATGCAAGCATTTCAGCTATGTTAAATATTTATTTTGAACTCTAGACATTATTATAATATCACTGGATTTTCAAATAAAATGGTTTGGTTATCGTAAGGCAAAAACCTATCCATGTTTATATACGGCATGATTTTACGGGATACCTTTATTTTTGAAAGGTTTTATGACATTAAAAATCCATATGATTTGTGTTTCTCAGGCTGGTTTACCAGACTAATCCGAGCATTATTTTCTTATAATGCTCGGGTTAGCCCAATTATATTTCAGATTTAGTTATGGATGCTATGGATATTCAAGAGACAAGCTGTATGCCTCCAAGACATATTCAAGTATATTTTATTTTCTGATGCATTTCTTATCTTTTATTTATTAGCATTTATGAGGACAGGCTATTATAATTATACCGGCTGATGATTGGTTAGTTTGCTATAACTAATGTATGTGTATTACAGTTTCCTTTTGTAAAGATCTATTGTATATTATATATTACTCATCACGGCATGAGATTATGTTTTGCCTTTTCTTTCTTTCACACCAACAATCTGTCTTTCTGGTACTTGAACGCTCGGCACGTGAATACCGTGGATGTACTAGTGTCGATCTTTTAAGGGTCAAAAAGGCCGGCCGTGACAAATTAAGCATGGCCTGGAAAGCATCTTGACACTCCTACATCCAAACAAACTCTCCCTACTCCTTTTTGAGGGCATCAAAGAACAACACACGCTTATCTATAGCTTTCGAGATAAATCGACTCAACCTAGTCATTTTCTCATTCAATCTTTGCATCTCCTTCCTTGTCTTTGGGGCTTCAGCATCTCTTAGTGCCTTAATATGCTCTAGATTGGCTTTCATGCCCTATGACTTCACTATGAAACCCAACAATTTACCTGATGCGACTTTGAAGGAACATTTTAGTGGATTGAGCTTCATTCCATACCTTCGAAGCACATCAAACATCTTTGAGAAGTCTCCCATGTGGTTTGTCAAACGCTGTGATTTCGATAGTGTGTCATCCACATAGACCTCCATCATATGCTGATCTGATTTTTGGACATCGAATTTACCAATCTTTGGTAAGTCGTTCCTACATTTTTCTGACCAAACGATATGACACGGTAGCAATACAGTCCTAGGTTGGTAATGAAGCTAGTTTGTTCTTGATTTAGAATATGCATTGGTTTTTTATTATAGCCAGAATAAGCACCCATGAATGTAATTCATGTTTGGCTGTTGAGTCTGGTAACTGTTTAATCTTCAATAGTGGGAAGCTGTCATTTGGGCATGCCTTATTCAAATCTATATAGTCGACCCATCCGCCATATTCCATTAGGCTTCTTAACAACCACTAGATTGGATATCCATTCGGGATATAGGGCATCACAGATAAAGCTGTTATCCTTATGCTAATCCACTTCCTCTTTTAATATAGCAGATCGCACCACCCCAGACTGCATCAATTCGGCTTCATAGGAGGACATCTACGATTCATATTCAATATATGGCATATTATTTCTTGTGAGATTCCACACATATCGAACTATGTCTAGGAAAACACATCCAGGTTTTCCAAAGAAACCACGCTAACTCCTTATTCATCTTCATACTAAGGTGAGATCCGATCATGCTGATCGGCTGGGATGTTGATAAGTTGTTTACCGGTAAACCGATTTTCGATCACATTCAATATTTCGTTGAAGATTTTTTTATTGTAAACAAATTTCTATCAGCTTAGCTGGGGCTACTCTCGCATCCTCTGGGACTTTCCTTAGGTCTATAGGTTTATAGAATTTACTATGCTGACTGAGCCAGGGCTTAGGCTGTGATTGCATGCATACATTGATTTTCTGTAAAGGGTTCTTTGTGTGCTCTTTCCTTGTCATATCACTGTGCCTCTCTCAGCTCCATGATGTAGCATTTACGTCCCACACTCTGGTCACCTTGGCTGGCTCCTACCCCATTCTTTATGGGAAATTTCATTGTTAAGCACCATGGGGCTAGAGCCACCCTAAAACTGGTAAGGGCCAGTTGGCCCAAAAAAGTGTTGTATGTAGAGTATGTATCCATTACAACGAATGTCACAACCCACACTTTCTTACGACCACCTTCACCTAATTCCACTAGTAAGTCAACACACCCAACAAGCTCTGCAGCCTCTACAGTAAATCTTAAATTCAAGATTTATATGGCCTCAGATCCTGGCCATCTATCGTCATTTGGTCATAGGTTTTCTTAAACAAAATATTCGCTGAGCTCCTACAGTCGATGAGAACACGCATTACAGTTGTAATGCCCCACCTTTTCAACACCCAAATGTCGACGCTAATACATCCATGGTATTCGTGTGCCAAGCATCTAAGTGCCGGAAAGACAGATTGTTAGGGTAAAATAAAATGAAAACGAAACAGAACAAGGAAGAAGGAACTCAATATCAGAATCTCACAGCGGAATGATAACATATGATATCAAAAGATAGTAACAAAATTGTTAATCTAAGATACACAACATTTCAGAGTTATAACTGTAATGACTCTAATTTTGACTAACATTATTTAGAACATTTAATTAGATAAATTAAATGAAATAATGTAAATAGTTAAGGGATTGAGATTTGTTAATTTAGAAGGAGTCATGCCTTAATGAATGTATAAGCAAAAGAAAATTTAAAATAGATAAGTAGGAGGAATATGGTAAGGGTAAAATGGGAACATCCCTCATTCTAATACCCTAAACCCTTTTATCCTTCACTCCTTATTCATTTTAACATTCACAAACAAAACTAAAAATCCTAATGAGCTCGGTTGGCCACTATAAGGAGATCCAAGAAGAAGAAAAGCTAGGATTCAAGAAGAAAGCTTAAGCAAATCAAATAAAGGGAAAATCTCAACCTTCTTAACACCAAGCCAAGGTGAATAATTAACTTACATCTCACTTTAGATATTGATTTCGATTTCAAGTTAGGTCCGAATTAATTTTGCAAGTAACATGCCATATTGTGTTTGTTTAAATGGATAAATATATATATATATATATATATATATGCTTGTTGATGATTTATATTGTTTCATATAGATTTATGATAAGTTTAGATTGGAAAACCCATTAAATGACATTCATATGATTTGCGTTTTTGATATATGGTCAAGAACATTATTTTAGAACTGGGTTTCAAGTTTCATACTTTTCTAAGAGTTGTGGATTTATTATGAATTTCCAATGAGAAAAAATTGTTATTGTTGGGTTTAAATTATTTAAGGCAATTACATAATCAATTTGGGTTTAAAATTTGTTAACCGGTTATTTGACCCGGTAACGAGAGGCTCGGCATAGAGTTCCCATTCGGCATGCAAAGCCATCGTTCGGCTTGCATGGAACGGTGCGTAGTAGTCATCTACTATAGGGCCGAAGTATCTCCCTCCTAGGCCCAAGAGGGAAGTCCAACCCATCTTCGTCTATAAATAGAGGGGCAGGGGCATGTTGAAAAAGGACTTTTTTGGAGAACACTGGGGAGACTCTGCCGCTTTCAAGACTTATTATTTTCAGTTCAAAGTTGTATTCAAGTCATTAATATACAGATTGTATCTGTATTCAACTACTTGTGAAAGCAATAAAGATCAAAAATCAAAGTGGATGTAGGCAGTTATGTCGAACCACTATAAATCTGGTGTTCTCGTTTTTGTTGTTCTTTTGGCATTGAATTACACTATTTTTCAGTTCTAATTTATCTTCTTCATTAATCTCTCTACATAATCTTTCTCAATGAGGTTAGTGAACAATTTTGGTGCTAACTAAATTTATATATGTTAGAAAGCATATTAAAAGTGAATCATTATGATTTTTAGGAAATTTTCCTAAGTATTTTACCATGGTTATAAAATTATTTAAGTCCAGGGAGTTAAATGTTTTACATGTTTTGTTAAGGAGGAGGGCGTATTTGTTAAAATGTTTTTAATTGTATATTGTGAATTCGATAGTCTTTTTAGAAAAGAATTTTGATAAAGATTGGGCAAACAATCATATTTTGACAAATTGGGAAAGTTAGGTAAAAAGGAATTACTTTGAAAGGCAATAAACCAGTTTTGTTTCGAATTACAACTTCGCCACTTCCTTAGCTTGCTTCCATCACCATGCCTAGACAGACCTTTCGCACCTATTCAAAACCAATTCACATGATATCAAGCAATTGGTTTGTAGTGTATTGGAGAAAGGTGGAAGGAATGATGGCATCGAAGGCATGCTTCCGAAGGGGTTGAAGCCACTCTAATTAGCTTTTGAATTAATCAACTTATCTTTGTTTGAAAAGAGTCTTTCGATCAAGTTGTCACTTGCCTTTGTTTTTAGAAAGGGGCTTTCGAAAGAGTTGCAGCTTACTTTTTTTTTAAAAGAGGCATTCGAAAGGGTAACCGCTTTTTGAATCTATTTGATACCGTTGTTGCCGCATTCTTGCCTTTCGAATTAGTTAAGGTCCGCTTTTCTATATAGCCTTATAAAAATGTATTCGAAAGGGGTGCTTTCGTCTTTTATATTTTGAAGCTGCCTTCCCAATGCTTTCAAAAGGGCACATTTAGCCACTTTTAATCAATGGTTTCGGAGGAAATGGTATCGAAAGGGTAGGTTTTGAAGCCATCCTCTTTCTTTTACTTGGGATTAATGCTTTCGAAAGTAATTCTTTCGCCTCTGTTCTTTATGACCCTTTAGTTGTATTAAAGGTTAAACCCAATGGTTTCAAAAGGAATAATTTTTAAACGGTTTTGAAGAAATGTTTCAACAAACCCTTACTTGAACCCAACGCTTTTGAAAGATATGTTATAAGTGTTTCGAAGGGGAAGTCCCTAATGCTTTCGGAAGGTATATTTTAAGTGTTCCGAAAGGTTTGTTTTAATTGTTTTGAAAGGAAGTTTTCCAATGATTCCGAAAGACAAGTTTAAATGGTTTCGAAAGGGGATGTTTGAGGTTTATATAATGGTTTCAAAAGAGATGCTTTCAATTATTTTGAAAGGGATTGTTTAGGTTTTAAACAAGGGTTTCAAAGGTATTGCTTTGGATTTAAAGCCTAAATTTTCTAAGTTAAAAAGAGGATTTAAGTTATTTTGAAGGGGTAGATAATCCCATTGATTAGATTTCATCAACGTTGTTTTGTGTAAAGCATATATCATGGCATAAGTGCTTTGAGTAAAGCAAATGGTATGATTTACTTGTTTAATAAAGATACGATTTTAAGGTAAATCATTTGTAAACATTATTTACAAGGAAATGAAATTTGAATAAGGTAGTTAACCCTGACTTTATGACTTAGATATTAAAAGACGAGATGGGACTGGTATGGGGTCGCGCCCTTTACTTTAGCTAGTAGCCCCTAGCTAATATACGTCCAAAATTCCAGCGTGTAGGGCTTTGGCACAGGTAAGACTAAAATGATGTTACACACAGAAAGGAATACATATAGTAGAGATAGGTTATTGGTGAGCCCGTAAAACCATTAGGATCAGTTGTCCCATGAAAAAGTAAGTTAAGGACGGACCATCCAGTATTGTATCTAACAGGAGTTGGATTATTGATTATGTCTGGTAGGCCCGAGTTAGCCGGTCGTTAATAGTCAGCCTGATAAAACTATATTGTTCGAACAGACAGTCCATTGATTACTTTATTTATATGCATATATGTTATTGCTATTATTGTTATAATCAGTTTGATTGCAGGTTTTTGATTTGCAAAATATATGATTTTAAAAGGATATTAGTGAGGCAAAACCCATTCCTCTAAGCGACGTGGTCTCACTTAATATCAGAAAACCGAGAAGTAATAATATTATTCACCCCAGGCTTTATGTCTGTCTCGAAGTTTATGTTTTCCCCTTAAACTCTCGGGTGCTCAAAATTAAATTTGAGTAGATTGAGAGTAAAGGACTTTTCAGGTTTAGTAGGTTGGACGAATAAGCTTCCGAAGACATGCTAGAGGCAAAGCTAGTTATGTAGGAGCTATTTAGTATTATTTCCGCTGTAATGTATATATGACTGATATGTCTATCTAGTACTATGATTATCCAAGGAGGTATCTTCATATGTCACTCTTGGCGTAATTTGTAATAATTATATTTAATCAAAACCTAGGAATAATTTTAGGATTATGTAATTGAATATGAAATATTGAATTGAAATGTAATCAGAAAAATTGTTTTTGAAATCTGTGTTGTTTTTTTCATATTCATGTGCTTCTGATATTATGGATACCATTAACATTACCGTATTTTGTCACCGGAAGTGAATACTATAGATGTCTACAACATCTGTAGCACTTAGCTTCGGGCCTCGAAGTAGGGGATATTACAACTTGGTATCATAGAATAGGTTTATGAAAACTTAAAAGAAATTTTAAACTTAAAATGATTTTTGAAAATATAATCTAAGGAATTAGAGAAAAGATTGGGGTATGGGATAACGCTATAGTAATGTACTTGTATTTGCTATATATAAGTATATGCTTTATCTCTATTCTCCCATCTCCCTTAGGCTATTCTTATGTATCTTTCAAAGGCTCAGATATAGATTTTAAGGAAGTAAGATATGGATTCTAGGAATGGAAGAGTCGACATTGGTGGAGGAAGCACCACAACCAATGGAAATGCCAGACCAAACACTAAAAGGAATCGGGTCGAGCACAAACTACTAATATGGGTGCTGGAGCACCGCAAGTTGATATGGGAGCTATGTATCAGTTCTTTTTCAACATGATGCAAGCTGGAGCTGCTGTGGGATTACTTGGAAGAAATGATGGGGAAGGAAGTCAGGAAGCACCGGTGGTCAATAACTATGTAGTACTAAGCTGAGACTATGCTAGGCTTGGAAGAAATCTGTTTATCAGGACTGAGGATGCAATTGAAGTGGAGAATTGGTTGCTTCATTGCGAAAGGATTTTAGCTGATTTGGGACTCAACGATGAGCAAAAAAGAAGATTGGAATCCAGACAGTTGCAAGGAGCAACATTGTACTTGTGGAACAATATTACTTTGGGAGTAAATGAAGAGACCGTGACTTGTGCAAAATTTAGAAGGAGAATTGAGGAAAGATTCACGTCGAAGATTGCCAAGTCAACTTTTCTCAGGAAATTCATTGAGTTGTTGTAGGGAGACATGACAGTGCTAGAGTATGCTACCAGATTTGAGGAATTATCAAGATACAGATATGCTATGATTGATACCGTTATCAAAAGGAATGAGAAGTTCATCCGCGGATTGAGACCTGAGCTTGCTAAAACAACTTTACCATATATTAGGGATTTGTGCGATATAGATGTTGAAATGGCTTTGAGGCATGAGGGGATGCTTGCTCTCTTTGATGGTAATAAAGTGGTAGAAACCCAAGGTCGGCAGAACTAGAAGAGAAAGTTTTTTTCATAAGAAAGGCGCCCAGAAAGGAGGAGCAGCAAAGAAAGGGAAGGCCAATGTAGTCTGCTACAAGTGTGATAAGAAGGGACACTATGCTCATGAATGTTGTACAGGTAAACCAAAGAAAGCTACTGACAAGGAAGGAGTAAAATGCTTCAACTTTGATCGGATTGGACATTATAAGAACCAGTGCAAGGAACCAGTCAAGGATGGAAAGGGCAAAGTGTTTGCATTGGAACCAGTTACCTCAAGACCAACAGTAGAGGAGAAAGGAAAAGCTGTGTTGGGAGGTATGCTTTTGATTGGTGGTGTGTCAGTTAGGGTTCTATTTGATACTGGTGCATAACATTCTTTTATATCTCATAGTTTGGTAGAGGAGGTTAACCTAGAACCCTCATACTTGGTTACTTCCTTAAAGGTTGCGAATCCGATATGAGGGTATGCGACTCTTGGGATTAGATGTGACCACTTAGATTTTGAATTGTTAGGTCATGTATTTGCTTGCATTTTGTATGTATTTGATTCCATAGGGTTCAGAATTATTTTGGGTATGGATTGGTTAAGTAAGTATAATGCTAGGATATTTTGCCATGATAGGAAAATATCACTTACACACCCTAGTTGTAGTGATTGGAATATATACTCCATAGACAACCCTAGTTTTGAGGTTAATTCTTTGTTGGGTGTTATTAAGATAGAAGATGAGTGGAATCGAGTTTCTGTTGTTAGAGAATTCACAGACGTCTTTGAGCCCATGATAGGACTACTGCCGAAATGAGCTATTGAGTTTCGAATAGATTTAGTACCAGGAGCAGAGCCTGTGAGTAGACCACCAAGTAGAATAACACCTACCGAGATGAAGGAATTAAAGGTGCAGTTGGTGGATCTAAAAGGTAAGAATTTTATCAAACCAAGCAGTTCGCCTTAGGGAACAACTACAGTGTTTGCAAGGAAACTAGATGCATCGTTAAGGTTGTGTATCGATTATTGTAAGATGAATGAGAAGACGATAAAGAACCGATATTCGTTACCTAGGATTGATGATTTGTTCTAATTTTCCCAGTTGGATTTGGCAATAGGGTTTCATCAACTTAGAGTAGTAGAGGACAGTATTCCTTTGACGACGTTTAGGACCATGTATGGATCGTACGAATGGTTGGTGATGCCGCTCGGACTAACTAATGCGCCAGCATTCTTCATGGACTTAATGAATAGAATCTTCTGAGAACATTTGGACAGATTCGTGTTAGTATTCATAGACAACATTTTGATACACTCCAAGGATGAAAGAGATCATGAAGTTCATCTTAGGATAGTGCTTGAGACGCTGAGGTAGCATCAACTGAAAGAAAAATTTTCAAAGTGTCACTTTTGGAAGAAGGAAGTGAAGTTTCTTGGTCATGTAGTGTTAGAGAAAGGCTTGTCTGTAGATCCATCTAAGATCGAGGCAGTTAATAATTGGAGGAGATCCCAGACTGTGACTGAGATAAAGAGTTTTCTTGGGTTAGCTGCCCTACTACCGGAGATTCATTAAGGATTTCTCGTGGGTAGCCACACTGATGACTAAGCTAACTCGAAAAGATGTGAAGTTTGTTTGGACTGATAAGTGTGAGGAGGCATTCTAGAAACTGAAACATTTATTGACTAATGCACCTGTGTTAGTTGTTCCACAAGGGAATCAGGACTTGGTGGTGTACACGGACGCATGTGAAACAGGATTAGGAGCTATGTTAATGTAGAGGGGTAAAGTGATTGCCTATGCTTCTCAACAACTCAGCCAGCATGAAGTTAGATATCAAACTGCTGATTTGGAATTAGTTGCAGTAATTTTTGCATTGAAGGTGTGGAGACATTACCAGTTGGGAGAAAGATTCGATTTGTTTATGGATCATAAGTCACTAAGATAGTTATTCTCTCAGAAGGAGTTGAATATGAGACAAGAGAGGTGGTTAGAGTTTTTACCCGCTTATGACTTTGGTATTGAATACGCACTAGGAAAAGGGAATAAGGTTGTAGATGCACTTAGTAGAAAATATCATAATGCAGTATTGGCAATGATAGCTGAGTGGAAAGACCTAGAAGCATTGACTTCATGCGGAGTACAATGGAGATCTGAGGTTAGTTCTAGTCGAGGAACCGCCATGTTATCATGTTTAGAAGTTCGACCGATGATGATCGAAATGATTGCTTCTATACAAAGGGATGATCCATTATTAGCTGAATGGATCAGAAAGTTAAGGAATGGTATAGAGAGCGATAACTTGAAAGATTTTAGGCTTGACCAAAGAGGGTGGTTGAGAAAAAAGGGACGATTGTGTGTCTCGAATGTAGAAAACCTAAGAAAGGAGGTCCTTAGAGAATTCCATCGTTCGAAGTTTACTATTCATCTAGGAGGAACTAAAATGTATCAGGATATGAAAAGGAGTTTCTTCTCGGAAGGTATGAAGAGAGATGTAGGCTTATGGGTGAGGTAGTGTTTAAACCGTCAATAGGTAAAAGCCGAACATCAAAAACCAAGTTGGTTACTTCAGCCTTTAGATGTTCTAGTCTGGAAATGGGATTCTATCTCAATGGATTTCATAGATGGGTTGCTAAGGTCGAATAGAGAAAATGAGAGTATATAGGTTATAGTAGACGGATTGACTAAAAGTGCACACTTTATACCCGTTAAGTCAACCAGAACAGCACCAAATTTAGCTAAGTTATTCACGAGGAATATAGTTAAACTGCATGGAATTCTTAGTACTATAGTAAGTGATAGAGATTCCTTATTTACTAGCGAGTTCTGGAAGAGTCTACGGTAGACTTTAGGTACCAAGCTCAAGGTGAGTACCGCTTATCATCCGTAGACAAATGGGAAAACAGAGAGAGTTAACAAAGTCTTAGAGGATTTTAACAACCCGAAATTTAACCCGTAATAATTAATTCGTTAATAAATTAGATATTAAAATAACTTTATGAAATTATCAGAATTAAGTCACGGAAGATGGTCCATTGTGTTCGTGGTAATTTTCTGGTCAATTTCCTAATATAGAACGTCAGAAACCGAGCTAATATGACCAAGTTATAAAATAAGCAAAATAAGCAGAAATAAAAAGAAAAAATATATATATAGGCACGTCGACCCACCCGCTGTTTTGGGGGAGAACGAACGATTGTTCGTTCGTTCGAATGATGGTGCGATTTTTTTAACCGACTGACGTGTTTTGCATTCTTTATTTTAATCTGGTTCCTCCATTCTCGCATCCGATGGCTCCTATTCAGCCTATGACGCGGTTGCATCTTATTCAATCCCCAAATCCAATGGTCTGTGATCAACTTCTACACCTTTAAATAGACCCCTAGATCTAACACTTTTTCTCATTCTAGGTTTTCTCTAATTTGGTTCACCTTTCTAGGAAGGACCCTAAACGGAATAATTTTTCCAAAGGAGAAAATCGTTATAAATTAAATTATTTTACAACTCCAAGTGGATCCGAGAATACCAAAGGAAGAGCTTAGGGCCGGAGGTGAGTGATTGTAATTATTTTAAGATTTCTTTAAGTAATTTAAAATAATAGGGTTTCCAATAGTTGTAGTTTTACTACGATTTTTTGGAATAGCCTTTTCAGTAGTTTATTTATAGTTTTTAGAATTATTTTCAGTCTATTTCCTTTCAGCTATTCTTTTCAGTAATTTTAGTTTATTTCTCTTAGTTATAGCTTTTCCGTTTATTTACATTTTAATTACAGTGTTTTAGTTATTTACTGTTATTTATAAGTTATTTACATCTTCTTTCTACGCTTTGGATTTTCTTCTATTTTCAGTTTTCTTTTGTTCCTCCTTCTTCTTCGCGTATAGATTAGAATAAGATTAACACGAATACGGATTAAATTGTAAGAAAACTGAAATAATGGAATATATGATGTAAATTTCAAAGACTGTAATATAAATGGGATTGGACTGAAATTACGCCAAATTATGACGTTAATTGGACCGAATTAAAAAGATTGGCCTAGTTATAACTTAGAATTATAACTAAAAAGAGTAAAAGATGAAAGAAGCTTATTTACACACATAGACCTTGGGTTAAGTAACAAGCATGATTATAACGTAGGTTATAATAAGAAAAAGAATATAATAAGGCTTATTTTAAGGCTTAGGAGAAGTTAATAAGCACATATAGTAGAGAAAAATGTAAAGGCTTATTTAAATAATTTACCTAAGTTAATAAGCAGAGATGAAAGTAGGACCTGTACCAAATAGCATTCCCTATTAGACAAGACGGTGAGCCTAGGGCACGCTTATGCTAGTAATGGTAGTAATTAGTCAAATAGAAGTCCAAATCATGGGGGATTTGAATAAGGGGCGCAACTAGATATTGTTTGGATGACGGGTCAGCACCAATAGCATTTCCCCTATAGATTCTATGGAGACACGGTGATCTCATGTTAGCCTGAAGTGGGATGAGGGGCACGCTTATGCTGTGATTGGAGGTAATAAGAAGACCTAATAAGTGGACCAAAAGGTAGCATGGGCATGGTGGCAGTTACGCATGCGACTTCCATTCGGGTGCTCAGTAATAGCTATGAGTTCCAAGCGCTTAGTATGAGTGTCTTTCGTTGACACCATTGCCTTCTGTGTAGGGAGATATATTTGTCGTCCGGATTCACAGTGGTTGCTCTATGCATCTTTCCTAGATTCCATTGGCTGTCGCGTACGGAGTTATATAGCGTCTGGTCCACAGTAAGGTCTATGGAGTAGCAGGCCGATCAAAAAGGGTAAAATTAGGGTTACATCCTAATTACAGGATTAGGAATTCAACCTAATCAAAAAAGAAATCAAGGACAAGTGCAAGCAATCAAGTTAACCTATCTTATAAATTGAGCAATATTTAATCGTACTTATATCCAATTTATCTCTTTCCTATTTTAATTATTATCCTTATTTATGCTAGAACTGTTGTATAGTCTATTACTTTTATCTTGCTTAAAGACTCTAGTAATTACTATCATTGACTAGAATTTTAGTTTGACCCACTCCTCTATTTTCCCCTTTCCTCCCCATAGGCAATCAAGGAAGAAGTCAGTAGATTGTTGTTGCTTGGCAGTTTCTTGGAGGAGTTCTCTTCTATGTATTTCTTTTATTTCCAGCTTTTGTTCTTTCTATGTACTGGCTTATTATGAGGGATATTATGTACTTTGATTTTTGAGACTATGAGTTTTTTTGAGACATACTGGATTTTTAGACATGTATGTGGTATTTGGTATTTGATTATTTATGAAGCAATTATGAAGCAATTATGAAGCTTTGTTTTAATTAAGTTATTATTTTTAGTTTCCGCTGTTTTTATCTATATTTGTCTTGTGAATCTTAGTCTCTGTTAGCTTAAGTTATACCTACAATGCACCATGCCTTTTAATGTGTCCTTTTGGGTATATTAAGGGGTGTGGGGTGTTTCACTAGAGCCTAAGGTTACAGGATTCCGAATTTTTTTTAAAAAAAAAGTAAAGTATTTTTCAAAATAACTTGTTTTAAAAGTATTTTTTAGAAAAGAACTTTTAGAAATGATTTTTAAGTATAAAAGGATTTTTATAAAAATCCCCTCATAAGTCTAGTTCAATCTCCCTTTGACTCTTTCCTAAACTATCTTTTTCTTTTCGTAGAATGGCTGACGCCCCGAACCTTCCCGAGGGCATTCCAGTCCCAGCCTGGTTTGTAGGTACTTACAAGCCACAACTCCAAAGGTGCACGGGCCTACGCCCAATCCTGCACCAGCTGATGGGATTCCCATCAACCCACCTGCTGCCCTCAATTTCTCTAATCTTTGTAAAGATTTTGCGAGTTTGGGCAGGAAAACTTTTTCTCGCAAGGAGACTTTTGTGGAGGCGAGTGCATGGCTTAGGGACACTAAGAGGATTTTTGGTCTTTTGGGATTGGATGGACAGCGGCGAGTTCAGCTGGCCGCTTGGCAGTTGAAGGAGGAGGAATCTCATTGGTGGGAAGTGATCGAGTTGGAGGGTAGAAATGTTACTTGGTATGGATTTCGGGAGCGATTCGATAGGAAGTTTCTATCTCAGGCGGAAGAGAGTGTTCAGCTGGAGGGGTTTATCAATTTGAAGCAAGGGAGTTTGTCTGTTAAGGAATATATTAATCAATTCAATGAGTTGTTGCTGTTTGGTATGGATTTGGTGAACACACAACATAAGAAAGCTATGAAGTTTGCGAAGGGATTGAATCAATCCCTTCAAGGATTATTGTTGACTCATGTACCGATGGGAGCTACTTATGAGTCTTTGGTCGAGATGGCACTTATGTCGGATACATTCAAGGAGGGAGAGTCTAAAGAGGAGGTTAAGTCAGAAGATTCAAAGAAGAAGTGGTGGGAAAATAATAATAAGAAGAAGAAAGGTGATGGTCCTCAGAAGCAGATTAAGAAAGGATTAAAGTGCCATGGTTGTGGGAAGGTTGGACATATGGCCAAGGATTGCTCGAAGGAGAAGATGAAGGGTAATTGCTATACTTGCGGGCAGCCCGGTCATATGAGTAGGAGTTGTCCCCAGGGAGTGAGTGCACCAGTTGCGCAGATTCAGGCGTTAGACATAGCACCTTCCAGTAGCATTCCAGGTAGAGGTAGGAAAGTCACAGTTGAAGGTTTGATTTCTATATCTGATTTTCCCATTTGGACTTTATTTGATTCTGGAGCTTCACATTCTTTTATCTCTAGTTCTCTAGTAGATTGTTTGCACTTGGACATATCAATAGTAGTAGACCCATTATTGTTTCAAACCCCATAGGAGGATCGACACAATTATCTATGGTTTGTAGGGGTTTGAAAATCTTTATCCTAGGCGTAGAATTTGACTGCGACGCCTATGTTTTGGGATTCTCAGGGTATGGGATGATCTTGGGATGGATTGGTTATCCACATACGGAGCTATCTTAGACTGCGAGAGGAGAGTCGTTAGAATTGAGACTTGCAATGGTAGGACTCTAGAGGTATCTTGCGACCTGCAAGGGTCAGTCATGTTGAGTTTTCTCTATTCCCTCGATTCATCGTCATCGGAGTTGCATTCGGTTCCTGTCGTAAGAGATTTTGCAGATGTCTTTTAGGAGGTTAGGGGACTGCCCCCTAAGAGAGAGATTGACTTCAGGATTTATTTGACCAAGAATGCTAAGCCAGTAGCATTACTTGTGAGGCACAAGGCACCTTGGGAGAGGAAAGAATTGAGCAAGCAGATTCGTGAGATGTTGGAGAAGGGATTCATAAGAAGGAGCATATCGAAGTGGGGAGCACCAGTCATCTTCGCCACTAAGGCGGATGGTTCTCTCCGACTTTGCGTGGATTATAGAGAATTAAATAAGCTCACCAAGAAGAACTGATATCCACTCCCTAGGATTGATGATCTTTTTGACCAGTTAGTAGGTTCTTCGGTTTTCTCTCAGCTTGATCTAGCTACGTGATTCCATCAGCTTAGACTCGCTGATGATAGCATAAATAAGACTGCCTTTAGGACACTGGACAGATTCTTTGAGTGGTTGGTTATGCCTTTTGGGCTAACCAATGCTCCAGCCTATTTCATTGATTTGATGAGCCGCGTCTTTAGGGATGTCCTAAATAAGTTTGTGGTGGTATTCGTCAATGATATCTTGGTATTTTCCAAGAATATGGAGGAGCATGTTGTTCATTTGGAAGAAGTTCTTCGCACACTTCGTAGTCATCATTTGAGAGCTAACTTTACAAAGTGTCATTTTTGGAGAGAGGAAGTTCATTTCTTGGGGCATGTTGTCTCATAGGAAGGTTTGGCTGTTGACCCCGCCAAGGTTATTGCAGTGCAAGATTGGAAGGCCCCCTAGAACGTTACCGAGGTTAGGAGCTTCCAAGGATTGGCTGGCTACTATAGGAAGTTCATTAGAGACATTTCCAAGATTTCGGCACCACTCATGCGCCTTGCTAAGAAGAATAAAGCTTTCGTGTGGGACGTGGATTATGAGGATTCCTTCACGAAGCTTAAGAGAGCTCTTACTAGTGCACCGGTGTTAGTTTTACCCAACAGAGCTAAACCTTTCACTGTGTACTGATGCATGCGGGACGGGTCTAGGAGCGGTGTTGATGCAAGAAGTGAGGGTAGTGTGTTATGGTAGTAGGCAGTTGAGGAAGCATGAGAAGAACTACCCTACCCACGATTTGGAGTTGGCTGCCATAGTTTTTGCACGCATGTTTTGGAGGCACTATTTGCTTGGAGAGAGGTTTGAGCTTTTTACCGAACATAAGACTTTGAAGTACCTATTCTCACAGAAGGACTAGAACTTGAGGCAACAGAGGTGGATGAAGTTTTTATCCTCGTATGATTTTGAGATATCTTATACCTCTGGCAAGGTTAATGTGGTTGCGGATGCATTGAGTAGAAAGAGAGCAACCCTTAGTCCTTTGTTGAGCTTGGAGTTTATTTCTACTTTTGATTTTAAGCCTTCTTCGGACATTACTCCCAAATTGTTGGCGACATTAAAGGTGAGGCCTGCCCTTATGGATCAGATTGGCTGGAGGCAGCGGGAGGATCTAGAGCTCATGGACATTATGGATAGGATTAGCCGAAGAGAGGTCTCTAGGCATCTCTAACTTTATTCCATAGATAGTAGGGGGTGGCTTAAAAGAGATGGAAGGCTTTGTGTTCCACGCGCTAGTGACTTATTGAGAGAAGTTTTGAAAGAGGCGCACCATTCCCGTATGATTATTCATCCAGGTGGTGACAAAATGTATCGGAATAAGAAGAGGATGTTCTATTGGGGCGGCATGAAGAAGGATGTGGCAGAATTCGTAGCTAAGTGTCTCATATGCCAAAGGGTAAAAGCAGAACAGTAGAAGCCCGGTGGATTACTTCCGCCCTTAGATGTGCCGGAGTGGAAGCGGGACAATATTTCTATGGATTTCATTGATGGTTTACCCTATTCTAGGAAAGGGAACACTAACATTTGGGTGATTGTTCATAAATTGACCAAGAGTGCTCACTTCGTCCCAGTTAAGAGTAAGCACAGCTTCATATTTGGCATCCTTTTATATTCGAGAGATAGTCCTTCTACACGGAGTTCCTTCTATCATTCTTAGTGATAGAGATCCCATTTTCACTAGTGAGTTTTGGAGAAGCTTACAGAAGGCTCTAGGGACGCAACTTAGGTTGAGTACGGCCTGTTGGGTACGTTTCTACCACCACCGAACCAACACGAGGAAGCAAGGGACGAGCCACCAAATCACCTCAAACCGAACCAACATCACCACCGAACCAACATCACCACCGAACCAACATCACCATCGAACCATCTCCTCTCCACGTCCCCACCGAACCAACCAACTACTGAACCATCTCCTCTCCACGTCCCCACCGAACCAACCAACCACCGAACCATCTCCTCTCCAAGCACTACCGGTCCAAACCCCACTCCCAGGCATAGCCGAACCAGAATGCTACCGAACCAGCTACCTCCATCCACTGCCGAAACAAAAGCAAAGGAGGACACGACCGGATCACCCATCACCGGACCAAGTGCCACCGGACCAAGACATGTCAGGCCAGATCACATCAGCCCAGGCCCACCAACAGCTATACACATCCAAGACCCCTACCCCCAGCCTCACTCTATAAATAGAGGGGCAGGGGTACAACAATGGGGGACAAGTTTGAGAGCTCAAGCACGGATAGAACTTTCAAACAACATTCATATACTTGTATCAAAGCTTTGTACTTGTAATCTGAACAAGAAAGGAGAAATATATATAAAGTGGACGTAGGCACATTCTAGCTGAACCACTATAAATCTGTGTGTCTTTTACAGTTTAGTCCCTGCTTTTTACATATTTGCATAAATCATCCAAAACACTAAAAACAACATAAAATCAACTAAATCATACGACTTGGAGGTGTTTGCCCATTTTTTGCGCAAACATTTTTGGGGCTTTCACTGAGAACAAGAAGCTCGAAGCTTCAGCTTCTCCCACTTAACCTTCTTTATGACAGCGTCGTTCATTGCTTGGAAAACATGCCTCCCAAGCAGAAGAAAGATGTTAACAAAGGAAAGAACATCGCAACCAGCAGTCTTCCAGATCCAATGGTCATAGATCAAGTAAGTCGTCCCCTTCCAACAGCAGTACCAAATGAAGGCCAGGCAAATCCGACAACTCCTGCCACAGAACAGCCTGCAGCAATTACTAGGGCAGATCTAGACAGGGTTGTGGCTGAAGTGACTAATCGCTTCACATCCCAGCAGGAAGCCTTGGTGGACCATCTCATGTCACGCTTAAGGGATGCTGAAGAGTCCAACTGCAACACTGAATCATGGGGTGAGTCCTAGTCTGGAGGATCTCAGAGACGGCAAAGATCTTCCTTCTTTGAAGGAGCTAACGACAGAAGCGACCATGGTAGGAGCCGAAACGGAGCACAGCCCGAAGTTAGGCCTAAGGAGACGCTTGAAACCGAACCCAACGGGGGAGGTACCGGGCGAAGGTCAATTGTAGCTGAGCCTGTCGTACTGCCTAACCACGGAAACACCAGTGAACGGGGCCGAGCTAGAGTCCAGCCCGAAGTTGGACCCAAGGAAGTGCTTAGATCAGAACCCAGCAGGGGAAGATCGAGGCAAGGGCCAACTGTAGCTGATTCTAGCATGCTCCTAGAAGACCAAAGACAACCACTGGAAAATATCAGGAATGATAGACGATACCATCCCTACAGGTCATCCGGACGGAATCAGTCCCATAGAGCAGAACCGAACTCATTCCTATCTGCTCCAAATTCTGATGAAAGGATGGCATGCTTGTTCAGAGAGTGCGTCCAACGGGATCAAAGAGATCGAGGGATAGGCGCTAGGGTAACCAGCCCCTTCGCTCGCAATATCGAAATTGCCATCACCCCTCGAGAATGGAAAATGCCAACAATGGAGCCCTACAAAGGAACCTCCGACCCCGTTGTACACTTACAGAGATACACACAGCATATGCTCATGAGTGGAGCAACAGAGGGAGTACTTTGCAAATGCTTTCCACTATTCTTAGCCGATCTAGCTACCTCCTGGTTCTGTCATTTACCCCAAGGATCCATCAGCTCGTGGGAAATGGTGAAAGAAAAGTTTATCAGCCAGTTCCGCATTCATGTGGAACAACCCAAGGACGCTTATTCCTTATCCAATGTCAAACAGAAACCTGGAGAGAAGCTGCAGCAATACCTAACCCGATTCAATGCCGCAGCGGCCGCAGTCCAAGATGCCGATGAGAAGCTTATCTTAATGGCCCTCTGTAGTGGTGTGCATCCGGATACTAAATTTGCTAGAAGATTAACAAAAGAAAAACCAGCTACTTTACCCGATTTCTTCCATGAAGCCGGGAAATATATGAGGCTTGAAGACGCTGCCACTAAGGGGCAGTCAGGGCAGCAAAATAAGGCAACTCACGGCAACACGCCCGTTGCAGCGAAGGATGTTCAAAGAAATGATTCTAGAGACAATGCTGGGGGCAAGAAGGGAGAAAAGCGCCTATATCAGCCAGGACCGAGATTTGACACTTACACTCCTTTGAAAGAAACCATCGAAAACATCTTCCTTGCCACCCAAGATGAAGTTAGATACAAACGCCCACCATACAAGAAGGAATCAGATAACGCGCAAAAATCTAGAAAGTTCTACCGCTTCCACGAATCTCACGGGCATGATACCAATGAATGCCATCATCTCCGGGACTTGATTGAAGAACACATCAGAAGGAAAAGACTAGAACGCTATGTAAAAGGTCAGAATAGGACTCCAGCTCTTGCCAATGAGAACCCAAGGCTACCCTCACCAGAGATAGGCAGAGGAAATCGCAACACTAGCGGCTCCAGTCAAGAGAAGATAGTGGTCCATACCATCTCAGGAGGACCGCACATCGCCGACAGAAGCTGGGCAGAGATGGAAAGATATGGAAAGTCGCTTAGAAACAATGAAGACTGTGTTAATTCTGCTATAGAAGAACGCCACCAGAAGCGGAAAGAGAGTGATGACATCACATTCAGTAGGCGTGACCTAGAGGGAAGGCAGTACCCTCACATGGATCCCATGGTTGTCTCTGCCCGGCTCGGTCCAGCCGAAGTTTCCGAATTCTAGTAGACACTGGAAGCTCAGTAAATATCTTATTCAAGCATGCATTCGACAAAATGAAACTATCAATAAAGGACGTTTCTCCCTGCAATAAACCACTACACGGTTTCACTGAAGATGCGAAGATGCCCCTCGGGCAATTGGACCTCTTTGTTGAAATTGGAAGTCATCCCCGCTCCGTTGTGCGGAAACAGACATTTGTGATGATAGAAAACCACTCGGCCTACAACGTCTTCTTAGGAAGGCCAGCCTTGTCTGACTTCCAAATTGTCCTGGCCCCATGGTGCCTAAAGATGAAATTTCCAACGGACAATGGAGTAGGGGAAATAGAAGGAGACCAGGACGTTGCTCAAGACTGCTATGTAACTGAACTTCGCAACAACCACGGGAAGGATAAAGGGAAGAGTGTAGAGGTTGCCCTCTGCACAAAAAGTTTGGAAGCATAGCAACTAAAGAAAGCCCCTCCTCTTCGATATACCAGCGACCCTTTCAATGAATTAGACCCTAGGGACAAAGAGGAGGAGGCCACCGCCGAGCCTGCAGAGGCTATGGAATTTGTATCTGTAGACAAACATGACTCGAGTAGACTATTGAAAATCGGATCCCAATTGAAAGAAGAGTTGAAGGAACAACTCATTGACTTTCTCCGCCACAACTTGGATGTATTTGCATGGTCGCATGCTGACATGACCGGAATCTCCCCTGACATAGCATGTCACGTACTAAACATTGATCCTACCAAGGCCCCGTAAAACAAAGAAAGAGAAGTATGGGGGCAGAACGATCAGCAGCCCTCGATGAAGAAGTAAAGAATCTACTTGCCAATGACTTCATACGAGAAGCCATCTACCCAGAGTGGATCGCCAACCCGGTACTGGTAAAGAAGGCTAATGGGAAGTGGCGAACATGCATTGACTTCTCCAACTTAAATGACGCCTGCCCGAAGGATTGCTTCCCACTTCCCCGAATCGATCAACTTGTAGACAGCACAGCCGGGCACGAGCTCTTATCCTTTATGGACGCATACTCAGGATACAACCAAATTCCCATGCATGCTCCCGATCAGGACCACACTAGTTTCATCACTGACCGAGGATTGTACTGCTACGAGGTAATGCCTTTCGGACTCAAAAACGCAGGAGCCACCTACCAGCGCCTCGTCAATAAGATGTTTGTAGGGCTAATAGGACAAACTATGGAAGTGTATGTGGATGACATGCTGGTAAAGTCAAGGAAAGCCGACGGTCACGTAAGCCACCTGGGCGAGATGTTTCGAGTACTTCACCAATATGGAATGAAACTTAATCCTCTAAAATGCTCCTTCGGAGTTTCATCAGGAAAGTTCTTGGGATTCATCGTCCATGCCAGAGGGATTGAAGCAAACCCTGAACAAGTCCGAGCTCTAAAAGATATCAAAATACCTTCCACTCGAAAGGAAATGCAAAGCCTGAATGGGAAAGTGGCCGCCCTAAGCCGATTCATCTCTAAAGCAACGGACAAGTGCGTCCCCTTCTTCGAAGCTCTAAAGAAAGACCAACGAAAGTTCGAATGGACTGACGAATGCTTAACAGCTTTCCTAAACTTAATCGAGCACCTCCAGAAATCGCCGGTACTCTCGACTCCAAACGAAGGCGAAGAATTATACCTATACCTTGCTGTTTCATCTCAGGCTCAAAGCGCTGCTTTGGTAAGAGAAGACAACCGCACGCAGCGGCCAGTATACTTTGTAAGTAAGAGGTTTACGGGGGCAGAAGTCAGATATCCTAAACTTGAGAAGCTAGCATACTGTCTACTAATCGCATCATGAAAACTGCGACACTATTTTCAATCCCATTCCAATAAAGTTCTGACCGATCAACCGCTGAGGCAGGTACTCCATCGTCCCGACACTTCCGGACGACTACTTAAATGGTGCATTGAACTAAGTCAATATGATATTACCTACCATCCTCGCACCGCCATCAAGGGGCAAGCCATAGCCGATTTCATTGCCGAATTCACTACCAACGAAGGTAAGGAGCAATCAGAGATAGCAGAAGACATCAAGTGGAACCTCTTTGTGGATGGTGCATAAAACGAACAAGGCTCGGGGGCAGGTGTGGTAATAATCACTCCCAGGGGAAGTAAGCTACACTATGCTATAAGGTTGGAATTCACTGCCACTAACAACGATGCAGAGTATGAAGCAGTGATAGCTGGATTAGAACTTGCCTTAGAAATCGGAGCCAATTCTTTGTGTCTTCATAGCGATTCTCAACTCATTGTTAATCAAATACTAGGAGAAATCCAGGCTCGAGAAGAACGACTCATAACATATTTAAAGAAGACCCAGATACTTCTCAGTCGATTGGACCACTACTTAGTCAAACACATCCCTCGGGTAGAGAACCGAGAGGCCGACGAATTGGTGAAGCAAGCTAGCATAAGGGACGGTGCTATTTCCGGAGCAGTAGCCATCTCAAAACAACTGACCCCAAGTTTTGAGCAAGTGAATCTGATAGCTGCAACCGAAGAAGCAACTTGGATGACTCCCATCCAAGACTACTTACAAAGTGGCACACTGCCCAACGGGCGTAACGAATTCAAGAAAATCTTGAGGAAAGCTTCCCGCTACACAATACAAGAGGGCACCCTCTGTCGGCGCGGCTTCTCTAACCCCTTATTGAGGTGTGTCGCTGGATGGGAAGCCAAGGAAATCTTATCCAACATTCATCAAGGAAGCTGCGGAGATCACACTGGAGGGCAGACTTTGGCAAAAAATATACTTCGATATGGATATTTCTGGCCCACCTTAAGCAAGGACGCCTTAGATTTCGTCAGAAAATGTGACAGATGCCAGAAGTTTGCTAAGATTCCGCGGCTACCAACAACTGAGATTACTCAAATGACCAGCCCTTGGCCCTTTGTAGTATGGGGAATTGACTTGATCGGCGAACTGCCAATGGGCCAGGGCGGGGCCAAATATGCTATAGTGGCAGTCGACTACTTCACCAAATGGGTGGAGGCAGAACCCCTAAATAAAGTATCTTCAGCAAAAGTTATTAACTTCTTGATCAAAAATGTTCTATGCAGGTACGGAGTCCCATTCAAAATTATATCGGACAATGGTCTTCAGTTTGACAGCGAGGAGTTCGCCAACTGGTGCCAAGAGCATGGAATTCACAAAAGCTTCTCATCCGTAGCTTATCTCCAGGAAAACGGACAAGTCGAAGCCGTCAACAAAATTTTGAAGACTCTAATCAAAAAGAAACTCGAAAAGTCAAAAGGCGCTTGGGTGGATGAACTTCCTACAGCACTGTGGGCCTATCACACATCTTTCAGAACATCAACGGGGCATACTCCTTTCTCTTTGGCATACGGATCGGAGGCTATGCTCCTAGTTGAAACTGTAGTGCCTTCCCACCGTAGGATCCACTATAACCCAGAAGAGAACGAAGAACTCCTTCACATGTCTTTGGATCTAATTGAGGAGAGAAGAAATGATGCAGCCCTCAAAGTAGCAGCCCACAAGCAAAAAGTGGCAGCACAATACAACTCCAAAGTCAAGCATCGTACCTTACAAGAAGGAGATCTTGTTCTCAAGCGAATATTCTCTCGCCCCGGGGCACTAGATCCAATCTGGGATGGACCATATGTAATTCATAAAGATCTCCACAATGGAGCTTATATTTTGTCAACAGTGGACGGAGAGGTGTTCCAGAGGGCATGGAACATTCAACACCTCCGTCGATACTTTTCTTAACTTGTACTGCCCATATGAAGTGAATTAACAAAGAGAATCAGTGGACGTAGGCATTTTCGTGCCGAACCACTTTAAAAAACCTTGTCTCTTTTTTAACTTGTTCCTTTATATCTTGGCTGCTTGTTAACTTTATCCTTTTCTGTTGAACAAAATCCTGTGTATATAGCATTTCCAATCAAGCACTCCACAGCGCGACTTCACCTGGACAAGACCTAACAGGTACTATGCGAATCTATGCCCTCGCCAATGAGACACTTTTGCTCTGGCATCCCTCTGCTGCGGGTTAACTCATTTCTCACGACGGCCCTTAAAGCCAACTGTAATGAGCCGATTATAAGCCACCGAGAAGGCCGACTGTAGCCAAGGCAGCTCATTACGGCGTTCGGCTCGCCGGCAACTGTGAACCTACTTTAAGCCCTAACATAAGGTGTGGCCAGCCAAGGGTAGTTCACGGTTGACGATCGGCACCCACGCTAGCCGGCCACAGTAAATCGAATAATACACACGATTACGGGCCATAATGGCCCAGGTAGTTACTGTGTGCGATCTCGGCTCCGATGTGTCTTAAGTACGGCTGTGGTAAAAAAGATTAACTCCCCGCGGAGGCGTAAGATGGGTGACAAATGTCTCCAAGACCCACAGCTAGGGAAAGTGACTACAAAGCCCGTTTGCCACGAACTTAAGCACACGTAGGCCTTCCGTGATTGGAAGTTTTACTGTTTCTCATATTTCAATTTTATTTAAAAAACTTTTCTCCTATCCTCTGTAACAATCCCTAAAGTACAGGACACAGAATAGGAGACATTCGCTAATGGAAGCGGATAATCACAGCAAGACACTGGACCGCATTCCACACTCAGTCACGTAAGACATTCAAAGCTGCCATCTACAAGTGAAATATGAAGGGCGGTATTTTCTTCTTTCATGTATAAACATGTGGCTATAATTTATTCACACATCACACTAACATTGCAAGACATGAAATTATGTTTTAAGCAAGAACTTGACATCAAACACAATTGAGTTACAAGCATATGCATAGCTATATTTCTCATACAACATGTCAAAATGGAAAAAACATTCAAAAACGACAGAATCAGCTTAAGTTAAAAAATTACACGTCAAGAATAATGTTGTTTATTACAAGCAGCATAATTACAACCTAAGAGTTACGTACAGTTCTAAGACTAACATACACAACAATGTCAAGTTCACAAAAAGATATCCAGGTCAAATCAAGGAGCCGGCTGCGTCGGAGTTTTATCCTTGTCCTGTTGCCCACCTATCCGGTCAAAGAAAGAATTCATTAATGATAAGCAACCAAGTTAACGGAAAGACTAGAAAGGAAGACTTACCAGCATCTGCTCCTTGATCATCTTGATCATCATCCTCTACTTGCACACCTGCCTCCTCAGCTGCAAGCAACCGCATGCCCTCCTTCACCTCCACCTTCTCCTCCTTGGTAAACTGGGCAGTAACCACATCCATCCTAAAGGCCACGCCACCCTCCTTATCCGCCTCAGCCTTGGCCTCCTCTAGAGCCCTGAGATAGATCCTAGCCATAACCCGGGGGTAATCATCCATCCAGGACAAGTTACCCTACCTCCAAGTACGGAAGTACATATCCTGGAGCATCTCATCCATCATCCCCTCGTTCTCCTCAAACTCCCTCATTCGGACCTCAGAAGCCCGCAGCTTTGCAACGACAACATCCCTCTCCGATCGATACCGTAAACGGTCAGCCTGAAGGGACCTCCTCATCGCCTCCATCTCCTCCTTCAACTTGGCCTGAGCAAGCTCCGCGGCCTCAAGTCTCCCCGATAGTTCCTCTACCCGCTCGAGGTCCGCTCGCCGAACCTCATCCACCGTGGCAATGGCCATGTCAATCCGCTCCTTACAGATGGCCTCCATCTTCCGCAACTCTGCCCTACTGGCCTCTTCCATAGTCTTCCTCAATTGTCTGGATGCAGCCTCATGCTGAGAGATTTGAATGGCTTGGTCGGCAAGTTGTTTAGCCTGGTCGGAAACCATCAACCGTAGCCGAATGTTGGCGCTCCCTATCTCTTCCCCAGCCTTGACCAGTCGGGCGTGGTGCCCCATCAATTTCCTGGTCTCCTTAGCAACCCGGTCAATATTTTCCTTAGCCTCATCTCCCAAAGTTACAACCCGGGTAGTAAGCAAATCAAGGTCCAGGGACTTAGCTTCGTCATGCACCCGTACCATAGGATTGCGAGGGAGAAGATGCTCACCAGTAACCTCATCGAAGGAGATGTCATGAGATGCCGAGTCCAGGTCCGGATGACCCGCAAACGGATTGCGAACTAAGCCAGGGTGATCTATCGGGGTGACGGTTGGATTCTCAAACAGATGTGGGGAAGGTATAAACTCGGTGTCCTCCTCCTCAATATCATGAATAGGCTGGAGTGGGGCCGAAGGGCCAGGAAGAGATTCAAACGTAGATCGACTCCTCTTCCTCTTTTGTATATCTTCTTCAATAACTCCATAAAGAGGACGATAGCGGACTACGTCTCCAGGACGGTTAGCATGAGGCTTTGGCTTGGCGGAAGCTTTGAGGAGTTTGTATTATTCAAGCCTGTGCCGAAGATCTGAGGTCTTGGCCGTTTAGCCCGCTCCTGGAATAAAAATCAAGTGTCACCAGCATGCATTGAGCCATCATTCGAGAATTAAAAAGAATAGAGAGAAATTCACCTTGAACCGCAGAAGTTGCCTCGGTAGAAGCACTCCCGGAAGATAAATCGATGCCGGTCCCAACCTTATTAACTTTCTTGGACTTCTCCGTTTCCTCCAACTCTTCAAAGGCTTGGTGGAGAGCATCATCCGTCCACTCTTGAATCACGTCCGCCTGCCCAAGAGGCAAAGCCCCGGTGCCATCACCGCCCTGTTCTTCGCCACCAACATCGCCGTGACGATCACCGTCACCTTCTCCACCGCTTCCGCTCTCCGCCTCACCTCCTTCATCCTCGCCTTTTTCCCCTCCACTTTATCCTCCTCCTAAACATCTGGATGTGTGCTGGGAGAGGGTCCATCAGACTTCTTGAGTTTCTTCCCCCCGGCGACTGGATGCGCCGAGAAGGGTCTCCTTTTGCCGCTCTTTGTCGTGGCCCCTCCTGTGGCTTTGGCAGCCCTCTCCTCCGCTGTTTCTCTCTGCTTGACCACAGACTGATGTGGTAGGATCAGGTTATGCCCCAGAAGTGTAGCGTTCCTAATCAAGTAAGAGGCCGACCTATCCCTTCCCGTGATGGCTTCTATTTCCGCAGCCATCTGAACCAGGCGGTCATTCTCTACGACCGCAAAGCCACCTGTCGCTAGCAAGAAATAAAAACACATGAGAAGGAGCATTGCAGTAAGAACAGAAATCATAAATAAACTTCGACTTACAGCCTGAGGTAAAGTGACGGATGGAAACAGAGTCATCCTTAACAAAAACCCATTCTTTCTTTAACATGCTGAACTTCGAATATAAGTCCAGGACCGGCTTGAAAGATACGGCTGATTCCAAGCTGATGTATGGAGACCCCTTCTTATAGCCTCTCAAGTTGTACAAATACCGGATCTCCTGGTTGGAGGGAGGACGCCCGTATCTCCTTTGGAAGATAATAAAGAGGCTCACCAGAATGGCGTAGGATTTAGGCTGAAGCTAGAACGGAGCCACCTTCAGATATGTGACAAAGCTGACTATCCAGGCATTGAGAGGCGGGATGGCACCACACATACAGTGTACCTGCTGTAAGAAAAGTATCCTTCAGGGGGGTCATACGGCATCACTCCTTCCCCCTGCAATAGCTTGCGTGCTCTGTCAATCCCAAAGGAGCGAGAAATAACATCAAGCTGCTCGCCTTTGAGTGAGCTAGGGAAACAATCAGGAGGTGAGTTCAGAAGCTCCTGAGGACCATATCCATCTACCAATGATCTTGGGGTGGGCCCATAACATCCCGGTCCTGACTGGACTGGGGGCACGGCAGAAGGCTCTTCTCTGTCCTGGGATCTCTTCTTTTCAGATCAGGTTTCCACTTTGTGAGACTTTTATCTGCAAACACAGAAAAGCACGTTGCTAAAACGAAGGATGTAGAAATATAAAACAAGCAAGTTTTTCATGTTCATTCGGTATCAAGTTCATTCGGTGTCAAGTCCATTCGGTATCAAATCCATTCTGTATCAAGTCCATTCGGTATTAAGTTCATTCGGTAAAATAAAGGACTTTAAGAAGTCATTCGGTAGAAGAGAACATGCCTGGTCCGGCAGCTAAGGTTGGTTCGGCACTTATTGATTCGACAGTTCAAAATTGAATCGGCTATCTCGTTCGGTAAGGAAAAAAGAAGGCCTGGGGCTCCTACTTATAGAGGAAAGTTGGATTACCGGACCAGCCGGTTCGGTCCTCGGGCCGAATATGGTTATTCAAACTAAAACAAAGCACGACATATGTTAACATATGCCCTACTTTGGGGGGCAAATGTTGGGTATGTTTCTACCACCACCGAACCAACACGAGGAAGCAAGGGACGAGCCACCAAATCACCTCAAACCGAACCAACATCACCACCGAACCAACATCACCACCGAACCATCTCCTCTCCACGTCCCCACCGAACCAAACAACTACCGAACCATCTCCTCTCCACGTCCCCACAGAACCAACCAACCACCGAACCATCTCCTCTCCAAGCACTAACGGTCCAAACCCCACTCCCAGGCATAGCCGAACCAGAATGCTACCGAACCAGCTACCTCCATCCACTGCCGAAACAAAAGCAAAGGAGGACACGACCGAATCACCCATCACCGGACCACACCGGACCAAGACGTGCCAGGCCAGATCACATCAGCCCAGGCCCACCAGCAGCTATACACATCCAAGACCCCTACCACCAGCCTCAATCTATAAATAGAGGGGCAGGGGTACAACAATGGGGGACAAGTTTGAGAGCTCAAGCACGGATAGAACTTTCAAACAACTTTCATATACTTGTATCAAAGCTTTGTACTTGTAATCTGAACAAGAAAGGAGAAATAATATATAAAGTGGACGTAGGCACATTCTGGCTGAAACACTATAAATCTGTGTGTCTTTTACAGTTTAGTCCCTGCTTTTTACATATTTGCATAAATCATCCAGAACACTAAAAACAACATAAAATCAACTAAATCATACGACTTGGAGGTGTTTGCCCATTTTTTGTGCAAACACGGCCTATCACCCCAGATAGATGGCCAAATAGAGAGGGTAAATAGGGTGCTTGAGGATTTGCTGCGGATGTGCATTTTGGACTTTGGAGGTACTTGGGAGGAGAATCTTCTGTTGGTTGAGTTTGTGTACAATAATAGTTACCAAACAAGTATAAGAATGACTCCATTTGAGGATTTATATGGGAGACCTTGCAAGTCCCCATCATGTTGGGTAGAGTCTATGGAGAAGTTATTACTTGGATCCAATATGGTTAGGGAGACCTTTGAGAGGGTGGATTTGGTTCGGCGAAGGATGAAGATGGCTCAAGGCAGACAGAAGTCGTATGCGGACAAGCAGAGGAGAGACTTAGAGTTTGAGGTTAGAGATTTAGTTTTTATCAAAGTATCCTTGCTTAGGAAGGTGGTAAGATTCAAATCAAATGGAAAGTTAGCCCCTAGATTTGTTGGACCATTTCCTATCACAGAGAGAGTTAGGAAGATGGCTTACCGAGTGAAGCTACCAGAGAGGCTCGCAGGAGTGCACGACATTTTCCATGTTTCGCACTTGCGAAGTGTTTACATGACTCGGTGGAGGTTGTAGAGCCTAGTCAGTTAGAGGAGGTGGAGGTAGAAAGGGAAGCTTCTATTCGGCCTATCCCCACAAAGATTGTTGGAAGAGACATCAAGCGAATAAGGAATAAGGAGGTTCCACTAGTGAAGGTGCAATGGGGAGATTATGTTGTAGACGCCACTTGGGAAGCAAAAGAGAAGATTCGTACTTCCTATCCTCATCTTTTTGATAGTAAGTTTTAGAATTCCTTTTTCCATCTTTAGATTTGAATAGGTTCTTTCCTTTATTATCCTTTGGGAGGGTAGAACTTAGGATTAAACGTATGGATGGTAGGATTTGATGTAAACATGTTAATAGAACATGTTATGAATGATGTATGCTAGTGGTTGCAAGTGTTTGCTATTGGCTGCTAATGGATGCATATAGGTACACTAGGTAGTATTATTCTTTAGGGATCGGCCTAACTAGGACACTAGAGCATATGCATATGGATGTGTGTGCATTTTTATTTTATTTCCATGATTGCTATAAATGGATGTTTATCACATGGTTGCTGCATTTGGATGTTGTTTGTAGCATGCATATAGAAGTATCAGTATCATTAGGAAATTTTTGCATTCATTTGGATACATGGCATGGACATGATTGCGTAAAAGGAGGTCAACTGAATCAGTGGACCACCTAATCTTTTGCATTAGTTAGGGACATTTACACTACACTAATTGCATAAGTATCATAAATTGCATTAGAAAAACTTAAGGACAATGGATGAATGGTTGATGATTGAGTAGTTGGTTGTAGAATTGGATAAAAACATTTAGTACATTCTTTTATCCTTAGAGATTTCGGGGACGAAATCCCTTAAGGAGGGTAGAATGTAACAACCCAAAATTTAACCCATAATAACTAATTCGTTAATTAATTAGATAATAAAATAACTTTATGAAATTATCAGAATTAAGCCACAGAAGTTGAACCATTGTGTCCGTGGTAATTTTCTGGTCAATTTCCATACATAGAACGTCAGAAACCGAGCTAATATGACCAAGTTATAAAATAAACAAAATAAGCAGAAATAAAAAGAAAATATATATATATATAGGCAGGTCGACCGGTCGATCGACCTGGGCACCAAGGCGATCGACCGCCCAGTCGACCCACTCGCTGTTTTGGGGGCGAATGAACGATTGTTCATTCGTTCGAATGATGGTGCAATTTTTTTAACCGACTGACGTGTTTTGCATTCTTTATTATAATCCGGTCCCTCCGTTCTGTCATCCGATGGCTCCTATTTAGCCTATGATGTGGTTGCATCCTATTCAATCCCCAAATCCTACCGTCTAAGATCAACTTCTACCCCTTTAAATAGACCCTTAGACCTAACACCTTTTCTCATTCTTGGTTTTCTCCAATTGGGTTCACCTTTCTAGGAAGGACCCTAAACGGAATAATTTTTCCAAAGGAGAAAATCGTTATAAATTAAATTATTTTACAACTCCAAGTGGATCCGGGAATACCAAAGGAAGAGCTTAGGGCCGGAGGTGAGTGATTGTAATTATTTTAAGATTTCTTTAAGTAATTTAAATTAATAGGGTTTCCAATAGTTGTAGTTTTACTACGATTTTTTGGAATAGCCTTTTCAGTAGTTTATTTATAGTTTTTAGAATTATTTTCAGTCTATTTCCTTTCAGCTATTCTTTTCAGTAATTTTAGTTTATTTCTCTTAGTTATAGCTTTTCCGTTTATTTACATTTTAATTACAGTGTTTTAGTTATTTACTGTTATTTATAAGTTATTTACATCTTCTTTCTACGCTTTGGATTTTCTTCTATTTTCAGTTTTCTTTTGTTCCTCCTTCTTCTTCGCGTATAGATTAGAATAAGATTAACACGAATACGGATTAAATTGTAAGAAAACTGAAATAATGGAATATATGATGTAAATTTCAAAGACTGTAATATAAATGGGATTGGACTGAAATTACGCCAAATTATGACGTTAATTGGACCGAATTAAAAAGATTGGCCTAGTTATAACTTAGAATTATAACTAAAAAGAGTAAAAGATGAAAGAAGCTTATTTACACACTTAGACCTTGGGTTAAGTAACAAGCATGATTATAACGTAGGTTATAATAAGAAAAAGAATATAATAAGGCTTATTTTAAGGCTTAGGAGAAATTAATAAGCACATATAGTAGAGAAAAATGTAAAGGCTTATTTAAATAATTTACCTAAGTTAATAAGCAGAGATGAAAGTAGGACCTGTACCAAATAGCATTCCCTATTAGACAAGACGGTGAGCCTAGGGCACGCTTATGCTAGTAATGGTAGTAATTAGTCAAATAGAAGTCCAAATCATGGGGGATTTGAATAAGGGGCGCAACTAGATATTGTTTGGATGACGGGTCAGCACCAATAGCATTTCCCCTATAAATTCTATGGACACACGGTGATCTCATGTTAGCCTGAAGTAGGATGAGGGGCACGCTTATGCTGTGATTGGAGGTAATAAGAAGACCCAATAAGTGGACCAAAAGGTAGCATGGGCATGCACTACACCATAAATGACCTTCTGCAACACTTTTGCAAGGTGTTGCCAGCTAAAATGTTGCGACAGCTATAAAATTTTGGTCCTACTGCAACGTTGCATTTTTGGTGTTACCTTAGCCATAAAAATGTGTTGCTCTAGCTAAACAAGTGTAACACGATGCAACATTTTTATATAGTGTTGCAATAGATGTATTCAAATTAAAAATTTAATAAAATTAGCAATCCGCGTGAATACGATCCAACGATCTACATTTAATCTGGTTGTTAAAATGGATCACCACTGCAATTTGGCCCGAAATTTCGTTTTCCCGCCTAAACTAGTTCAGATCCCCTTTTGGTTTTCATTTCAATTCGTCTCCTCCCATTCGCCTCCTCCCAGTCGCCTCCTCCCATTCGCCTCCGCCACCAAATTGTCTCCCTCCTTTTCTTCTGCTTCCTCATTCGCCTCCGCCACCAAATTGTCACCCTCACCCCCAGCTACCCCCTGACCCATCGCGACCATCTAGCTCCAACCAGAGCCCTGTCACGACACCCAAACCCGAAGCCAAACAAAGTTTTCCGTTCAAACCCCTTTTGCCACCGCTGTCGTCGCCATCAGCTCTCGCCTCCAACAGAAGACCTGCTCGCCACCAACCCCTCTACCTTTCTCCTTTAGACCACTTCACCTGAAAACCCTTCTAGCGCCTTAATTTCTCCCAAAACCCGAACTGCTGCCCTCGAGATTTTGGTTCACTTCGTACTTTCCATCGCAAGTTCAGAGCAGATCCCAGGCTGATCTCTTCGTACTTTCCCCTATGATTGCGGTTGCTTCACTTGGTACTGGTAATTTCAATAAGATAGTATGCCCCCCATATGTTTGTGCAAATGCTCCTTTAACACTTGTTAATGTTTCAGAATCTGGCTGGGTATGTACTGCTTCTGGATGCCCTGTGCCTCCATCGCAAGTCCATCGCAAGTTCATAATCTGGTTGGTAGGTTCACCATTGAATCTGGATGTAGTTGTATTGGTTGAAGGTTGGTTGGTTGGTTTGGTAAGTTATGGAAGTGATGGTGGAAGTTGGTGATGCAGAGGAGTTTCAGTTGGCAGTGTGATGCCTGAATGTTGGCAGAGAGATGTAGACGGAGTTTGGAGTTTGACAATGGTAGAGTGCTGTTGTGTATTGGTTACGGAGAGAAGCTAATGTGGTGATTGGAAATTGAAAAGAGTTTGCAGTAGAGTTTTGGTGTTTGGCCATAGGGGATTCAAGCAGATTTAGGCGAGGAGATGGAGGATAGGAATTAAGCTCAGTCTTCATTTGTGCATCATTTTACGTCATTTCAAAGAAGGCTCGATCTTCCGAAATCGGATGAATCGGGCGGTGCCCACTTGTTCGACCTAACCGGGACTGCGGTGCCCCGGACCCCCGCCGGCGCTGCGCCCGGATCCCCGCCGGGACTGCGGTGCCCCGGACCCCCGCCGGCCATGCGCCCGGACCCGCTTCTCGGCTCGCCTTCGGCTCGGCACTCGGCTCGCCTTCGGCTCGGCATATATTTGTCAGTGTCGGTGTATGTATAAATTGAAACTGCATATGTAATGAGTGAACTGAGTGATGTAGTGAGAAATATCTGTATATGTGAATATCAGTGTTATATATCATTGTATTGTAAAATAGTGGAGTCAGGAATTTGTACAATTTCAAATGTTGAAATAAAATATTTATTTAAATAAATTACTGTTTAAATATCAAATTCTGTGTAATAGCATTTTATTAAATAAATAATTATTTTTATTAAAAAATCAAATATGCTCTACATTGTGGGCCCCACAAATTCAAAAAGTTAATATCTATAGCAACATTTTGGAATGTTGCTACAGATACCTATGGGTGTTGCCATAGACCCAAATAGGGTTCTATTGCAACAATATTACTTATGTTGCCTTAGATAGTCAAAATGTTGCCTTTGAGGTCTAAGGCAACGGCAAAAATTGCATCACCCTAAAAGTGTTGCCATAGACCTATGGCAACATTTTTCGGGCCTGAGCCAACATTTTTTTGTGTTGCAGTAGGCCATTTATGGCGTAGTGATGGTGGCAGTTACGCATGCGACTTCCATTCGGGTGCTCAGTAATAGCTATGAGTTCCAAGCGCTTAGTATGAGTGTCTTTCGTTGACACCATTGCCTTCTGTGTAGGGAGATATATTTGTCGTTCGGATTCACAGTGGTTGCTCTATGCATCTTTCCTAGATTCCATTGACTGTCGCGTACGGAGTTATATAGCGTCTGGTCCACAGTAAGGTCTATGGAGTAGCAGGCCGATTTAAAACAATAGGGTTTCCGATAATTGTAGTTTTACTACGTTTTTTTGGAATAACATTTTCAGTGGTTTATTTATAGTTTTTAGAATTATTTTCAGTCTATTTCCTTTCAGCTATTCTTTTCAGTAATTTTAGTTTATTTCTCTTAGTTATAGCTTTTTCGTTTATTTACATTTTAATTACAGTATTTTAGTTATTTACTGTTATTTATAAGTTATTTACATCTTCTTTCTACGCTTTGGATTTTCTTCTATTTTCAGTTTTCTTTTATTCGTCCTTCTTCGCGTATGGATTAGAATAGGATTAACACGAATACAGATTAAATTGTAAGAAAACTGAAATAATGGAATATAAGATGTAAATTTCAAAGACTGTAATATAAATGGGATTGGACTGAAATTACGCCAAATTATGACGTTAATTGGACCGAATTAAAAAGATTGGCCTAGTTATAACTTAGAATTATAACTAAAAAGAGTAAAATATGAAAGAAGCTTATTTACACACTTAGACCTTGGGTCAAGTAACAAGCATGATTATAACGTAGGTTATAATAAGAAAAAGAACAGAATAAGGCTTGTTTTAAGGCTTAGGAGAAATTAATAAGCATAGATAGTAGAGAAAAATGTAAAGGCTTATTTAAATAATTTACCTAAGTTAATAAGCAGAGATGAAAGTAGGACCTGTACCAAATAGCATTCCCTATTAGACAAAACGGTGAGCCTGGGCACGCTTATGCTAGGAATGGTAGTAATTGGTCAAATATAAGTCCAAATCATGGGGGATTTGGATAAGGGGTGCAACTAGATATCGTTTGGATGACGGGTCAGCACCAATAGCATTTCCCATATAGATTTTATGGACACACGGTGATCTCACGTTAGCCTGAAGTGGGATGAGGGGCAGCTTATGCTGGGATTGGAGGTAATAAGAAGACCCAATAAGTGGACCAAAAGGTAGCATGGGCATGGTAGCAGTTATGCATACGACTTCCATTCGGGTGCTCAGTAATAGCTATTAGTTCTAAGCTTTTAGTATGAGTGTCTTTCGTAGACACCATTGCCTTCTGTGTAAGGAGCTATATATGTTGTCCGGATCCACAGTGGTTGCTCTGGGCATCTTTCGTAGATACCATTGGCTACTGTGTAGGGAGTTATATAGCGTTTGGTCTGTAGTAAGGTCTATGGAGTAGCTGGCCGATCAAAAAGGGTAGAATTAGGGTTACATCCTAATTATAGGATTAGGAATTCAGCCTAACCAAATCAGAAATCAAGGACAAGTGCAAACAATTAAAGTTAACCTATCTTATAAATTGACCAATATTTAATCATACTTATTTCTACTTTATCTCTTTCCTATTTCCTTTATATCCTTATTTATGCTAGAACTGTTGTAGATTCTATTACTTTTATCTTGCTTAAAGACTCTAGTAATCTCTATCATTCACCAGACTTTTAGTCTGACCCACTCCTCTATTTTCCCCTTCCCCCCAATAGGCAATCAAGGGAGAAGTCAGTAGATTGCTGTTGCTTGGTGGTTTCGTGGAGGAGTTCTCTTCTATGTATTTCTTTTTTTTCCAGCTTTTGTTCTTTCAAATACCGGCTTATTATGAGGGATATTATGTACCCTGATTTTTGAGACTATGAGTTTTTTGAGACATACTAGATTTTTAGACGTGTATGTGGTATTTGGTATTTGACTTATTTATGAAGCAATTATGAAGCTTTGTTTTAATTAAGTTATTATTTTAAGTTTCCGATGTTTTTATCTATATTTGTCTTGTGAATCTTAGTCTCTGTTAGCTTTAGTTATACCTACAACGCACAACACCTTTTAATGTATCCTTTTGGGTATATTAAGAGGTGTGAGGTGTTTCAGGATTTGTTAAGAGCTTGTGTGCTAGATTTCGGAGGATCATGGGAGGACCATCTACACTTAGTCGAGTTTTCGTATAACAACGGTTATCAAACTAGTATAGGGATGACACCGTTTGAAGCATTGTATGGAAGGCCATGTAAATCTCCCGTTTGTTGGTTAGAAACCGGGGATAGACTAATTCTTGGACTGAACGTGGTTAAAGAAGCTGCAGAAAAGATTGACTTTATTTGAGCTAGGATGAAGGAAGCTCGTTCTAGGTAGAATAGTTATGCTGATAGAAGACGAAAAGAATTAAAGTTCTCAGTTGGAGATCATGTTTTCGTCAAGGTGTCGCCGATGAAAGGGGTAATCATATTTGGAAAATCAGGAATATTGGCACCAAGGTTCGTTGGACCATTTTCTATTATAGAAAGGATCAGAAAACTCGCGTATAGAGTAGAGTTAACGAATAGTTTGACAGGAGTCCACAATGTTTTCCATATTTCTCATCTAAGGAAGCGTATTCGAGAACTAGAGGCTACTATTACACTGACTATGTTAGATGACCTAGTGGTGGAACTGAATATGACTATAGTTAGAAAACCAGTTCATATAATTGTAAGAGATGAGAAAACACTAAAGAACAAGACAGTCAGATTAGTCAAAGTCTAGTGGAGTGACGATGAGAGAGACTGTACTTGGGAAACCAAGAACATGATTAGAGATACTTATCCTGACTTGTTTTATGGTATGATTTACCTTTATGTTTGATTGTTGTGAGTACTTTATCGTAATTTTGACGATGAAATTCTTTAAGGAGGAGAGTCTGTAATGACCATAATTTTGACTAACATTATTTAAAACATTTAATTTGATAAATTAAATGAAATAATGTAGATAGTTAAGGGATCGAGATTTGTTAATTTAGAAGGAGACGTGCCTTAATGACTGCATAAGCAAAAGAAAATTTAAAATAAGTAAGTAGGAGGAATATGGTAAGGGTAAAATGGGAAGATCCTTCATTATAATACCCTAAACTCTTTTATCCTTCATTCCTTATTCATTTTAACATTCACAAACAAAACTTAAAACCCTATTGAGCTCGACCAACCACCATTAAGGAGATTAAAGAAGAAGAAAAGCTAGGATTCAAGTAGAAAGCGTAAGCAAATCATCAAATGGCAAATCTCAACCTTCTTAACACCAGACCAAGGTGAATAATTAACTTACATCTCACTTTAGATATTGATTTCGATTTCAAGTTAGATCTGAATTAATTTTGCAAGTAACATGTCATGTTGTGTTTTTTTAAATGGATACATACATATATATAGATACACACACACACACACACACACATATATATATATATGTGTGTGTGTGTGTGTGTGTGTCTGCTTATTGATGATGTATACTGTTTCGTATAGATTTATGATAAGTTCAAATTGGAAAACCAATTAAATGACATCCATATGATTTGCGTTTTTGATATATGATCAAGAACATTATTTTAGAAGTGGGTTTCAAGTTTCATAATTTTCTAAGTAGTTGTGGAATTATTATGAATTTCCTATGAGAGAAAATATTTATTATTGGGTTTAAATTATTTAAGGAAATTATATAATCATTTTGGGTTTGAAATTTATATATGTTAGAAAGTATATTAAAAGTGAATTATTGTGATTTTTGGGAAATTTTCCTAAGTATTTTACCATGGTTACAAAATTATTTAAGTCAAGGAACGTAAATGTTTTACATGTTTTGTTAAGGAGGAGGGCTTATTTGTTAAAAAAAAATTAATTGTAAATTGTGAATTCGGCGGTCTTTTTAGAAAAGAACTTTGATAAAGAGTGGTCAGCCAATCATATTTTGACAAATTAGGCAAGTTAGGTAAAAATGAATTACTTTGAAAGGCAATAAACCAGTTTTGTTTCGAATTACAACTTCGCCACTTCCTTAGCTTGCTTCCGTCACCATGCCCAGATAGACCTTTAGCACCTATTCAGAACCAATGCACATGATATCAAGCAATTGATATGTAGTGTATTGGAGAAAGGCAGAAGGAATGATGGTGTAGAAGGCATGCTTCCGAAGGGGTTGAAGTCACTCTAATTAGCTTTGAATTAATCAACTTATCTTTGTTTAAAAGGGGGCTTTCAAACAAGTTGCTGCTTGCCTTTGTTTTCAGAAAGGAGCTTTCGAAAGAGTTGCCACTTACTTTTGTTTTAAAAGAGGCTTCCGAAAGGATAACTGCTTTTGAATCTATTCGATACCCTTGATGCCGCATTTATGCCTTTCGAATTAGTTAAGGACCGCTTTTCTTCGTAGACTTATAACAATGTATTCCAAAGTGGCGCTTTAACCTTTTAAATTTTGAAGCCGCCTTCCCAATGCTTTCGAAAGGGTACATTTAGTCACTTTTAATTAATGTTTCGAAGGCAATGGTTTCGAAAGTGTGGGTTTCGAAACAATCCTCTTTCTTTTACTTGGGATTAATGCTTTCGAAACTAATGCTTTCACCTTTGTTATTTATGACCCTTTAGTTGTATTAAAGGTTAAACCCAATGGTTTAGAAAGGAATAATTTTAAACGGTTTCGAAGCAATGTTTCCGCAAACCCTTACTTGAACCCAATACTTTCGAAAGATACGTTATAAGTGTTTCAAAAGGGAAGTCCCCAATGCTTTCGAAAGGTATATTTTAAGTATTATGAAAGGTTTGTTTGAAGTGTTTTGAAAGGAAGGTTTCTAATGCTTTTGAAAGACAATTTTAAATGGTTTCAAAAGGGGATGTTTAAGGTTTTATATAATGGTTTCGAAAGGGATGCTTTCAATTATTTTGAAAGGGATTGTTTAAGGTTTTAAACAAGGGTTTCGAAGTTATTGCTTTGGATTTAAAGCTTAAAGTTTTCTAAGTTAAAAAGAGGCTTTAACTTATTTTGAAGGGGTAGATAATCCCATGGATTAGATTTCATCAACATTGTTTTGTGTAAAGCATATATCATGGCATAAGTGTTTTGAGTAAAGCAAAGAGTATGATTTCCTTGTTTTATAAAGATATGATTTCAAGGGTAAATCATTTGTAAAGATTGTTTACAAGGAAATGAAATTTGAATAAGGTAGTCAATCCTAAGTTTATGACTCAGATATTAGAAGACCAGATGGGACTGGTATGGGGTCACACCCTATACTTTAGCTAGTAGCCCCTAGCTAATATAAGTCCAAAATTCCAGTGTGTAGGGTTTGTCACAGGTAAGACTAAAATGATGTTACACACAGAAAGGAATACATATAGTAGAGATAGGTTATTGGTGAGCCTGCAAAACCATTAGGACCGGTTGACCCTAGGAGAAGTATGTTAAGGACAGATCGTCTAGTATTGTGTCTAACAGAAGTTAGAATATTTATTATGTTTGATAGGCCTGAGTCTGCCAGTGGTTAATATTCAGCCTGATAAAACTATATTGTTCGGATAGACAATCCATTGATTACCTGATTTATATGAGTATATGTTATTGCTATTATTGTTATAATCAGTTTGATTCCAGGTTTTTGATTTGCAAAAGATATGATTTTTAAAGAATATTAGTGAGGGGAAACCCGTTCCGCTAAGCGGCATGGTCTCACTTAATATCAGAAAACCGAGATGTAATAGTATTTTTCACACCATGCTTTATGTCTGACTTGAAGTTTATGTTTTCCCCTTAAACTCTTAGGTGCTCAAAATTAAATTTGAGTAGATAGAGAGTTAAGGACTTTTCAGGTTTAGTAGGTTGGATGAATAAGCTTCCGAAGATGTGCAGGAGGCAAAGCTAGCTATGTAGGAGCTATTTAGTATTATTTTTGATGTGATTTATTTATGACTGATATGTCTATCTAGTACTTTGATCATCCAAGGGGGCATCTTCATATGTCGCTCTTGGCATAATTTGTAATAATTATATTTGATCAAAACCTGGGAATTATTTTTGAATTTTGTAATTGAATAAGAAATATTGAATTGAAATGTAATCAAAAAAATAGTTTTTGAAATCTATGTTGTTTTTATTTCATATTCATGTGCTTCTAGTATTATGGATACAATTCACATTACCATATTTGTCATTGGAAGTTAATACTATAGATGACCGCAGCATCTGTAGCGCTTAACTTCAGGCATCAAAGTAGGGGATGTCAACAACTCTAAATACTATCATCATCCTGGAAAATAATAACAACCTGTCCTCACAATTGTTGATATATACATGATTGTAATGCAGCGGAAATAAGAATACGGTAGTAGGTGAAACATCTAGCTCGTCTCCTCGAGCTCCAATGAACATCAACTAAAACCTTCCTTTCTCAAACTAATTGAAAGAGCACATGAATAATTTAGGAAAAATAAAAACCATGCGTCAGGCATAAGTCTGTTATAAGAAACTCAAGAAATATGTGTACAACATATAACAGTGCTTTTAAGACCGTATGAAATACCGTAACAGTTTTCCCCTAAAAAGAACCACTCGTCTAATAACTATATATAGTGATATAATAGATAACGTCTTTGGTGAAGAATATAAATCAAAAACTAATCGTTGATGCTTACATTAAACACACCATAATAATACTCGATAGGTATACAAAAAAATCTCTAAGATACATTCGTAAATGGATTTTCCATTGAAGATATCCCCAGAACAACTGAGGCCAGCCTCTTGAGATGGGTCAAAAACTACTTCCGAGTGTCATATATCTCTAGATAAAATATACCAATAAGGTAAACATAGCTGATCCATGCACAAACACTCATGATCCTAAATAAATAAATTCCCACAGGCAACATATCGATGAGCATACTCTAGTTATGGAGTCGATGTACCCTATAGGTTAGCTAAACCACATTGGCTATGCTCCTACTCTATTTTTTGTCATTTCTGATGTCGAGGCTACGTTTGCTATCTCTCACACAAGTCATCATCATTCGAAAAGAACACAAATCCCACTAGGATCCCAGCATCTCGAATAGTCCATGGATTTCCACAAGGGTCCTTGCATAACTCGTCCAACGAATACTAACGCTGACCTCTCCCTTGGACTTAACCTTAGGGTCGACAGTTTAACTCTATAACATTCCACTTCACATTGATCACGTATATCAGTTTTGAAATGGTTTTTGATAAGTAAAACACTTACCGATCTAGGTCTCTTCAAAACTAATTCGATGAATTTCCTGTTAAGTTCGACGGTCGACTAATCGACTATCAAGTTCAAAATAGACGATCACATATGGAAACCAAGTCTCATATACTTATCACGTTTTTGAACTTTTAGTGTTAAGTACATGACTAAATACTTTCCATAAACAAGTAAACACACAAAGCACGATCAAGTCACACAAAGCACGATTAAGTCAAATAAGCAACTTCTAATCCATTTTTTATTTAATTAATACTTTTATTAATTAAAACCTCTTTTATTAGTAAAACTTCTTTTATCTAATAAAACTTCATTTATCAATTTCTACTATTCATTTGCACTCTTTCAATACTTCAAAAAGTATGCATATACTTATCTCAAACGGTATAAGTATATTCAAAAATCATTAACAAGATTTGTTGCTTTAAACCTGTACTTTTTCTAACATTTTACAAAAGATTTCATACTTATAATTTCCTTCAAAATATCCATTTTAATGGTCTAAGTACTTTAACAAATCCTTTCAAAAGGTTTAAGACTAATGTTACTTAAACATTGTCACTACAAACACAAAACCATTTCACTTATGCTTATCTTTAGAACATTCTTTTAAAGAACTATTTACATTCATATGTATAATCAAAAAGGGTTAAAGACAAATGTTATTAACACATTGTCACAACAAATCCAAAACCATTCCATACTTTTATTATCTTCAAAATCAGTTTTTTAAAGACCTAAGTTATTATTTGGTTATGTTCTCCAGTTACAAACGATCGCTTATAGAAATCAAGTTTGTTTACTTAACACGTTTTTGACTTTCTAACTTATACTATCCCTCATTCAAGAGTGAAGCCAGGTAAATTAGAGCACTAGTTGCATAACAAAGCCTTGCCTAGACACTTCATTCTTGAATCTCAGATATAGATATGTCTGTCTCGTCAGGTTTAAGTGTTAAGTATACTACTAACAACTTTCATAAATGAGTACGAAATCAACATGATCAACACATTTTCCACATTCTCGACTTAACTATTCCTCAGTCAGGAGGGATGCCGGTAGGTTAGAGCACTGTTTCTTCTATCCCTACTCGATCATCAATCTGAACACTCACTAATAAATAAGCCTACTTCATCGGCTTGTAGTGTTAAGCATAGTTAATTAGTTTTTCAAAACTTGTATATGTATAAAAATACTTTAAAAATACTTATAAATAGGTTTTGAATATCTATGTAAAATATTACTTGAAAATAACTAATTTATAATTTGATGGCAATAAATAAAAACATGTTTTATATTATAAAACCGCTTTACTTCCAAAATTCATAAATAAATATTAAAAATATATTTAAACATCAAACCCACTTTAGAATACTGAAAAATAAGTTATAAAGAATCCTAAAAAAGATTAGGAAAAAATACCAAATTTAAATATCATTTTTAAACACTTAAAACCATAAGCAACTTACACCATCATTTATAAATGCTGTTAAAAGTCCTTGTTAAAGAACAACATTGAAAAGCATGAACTTTGCAACTAGTTTCAACCACTTAAATAAATGATTTAAAACTTGAAAATTTTAAAGTAAGTACTACACTTTAGTTACTTAAAATCCATGGAAAGAAACCCCTAAGGATATTCCCTAATTTAAAAATTCCAAAAACATGACATTTTAAAGTGCTCAAATAGCAACCTTCTTCTCGCTATAACTTTTTGCAACTTCATTTCACAAGTTAATGAATGATTTAAATTTTTGTATTTGTTTATTAACAAGTACACTTATAGTACCTACTAAAAATGCAAATAAGCCCCGAGGATTTCTCTCAAAGTTGAAAATCGCCGAACACAAGGCATTTTCAAAGTTCATCCATAGCGACCTTTTCAATTCTAACTTTCACAACTTTGGTTCACAATATATATAACTTTCCAAATCATTTCTTTGCTATTCCATACCCTAAAATATGTGTATAGAATAACCGAATTAAATTTTCCCAAGTTAAGATCATAAATCTTTCATTTACACAAATTAAAGTTAACTCGAAGTGCGCTTATAGCGACTATTCTTGCTTTAAACACTTTCAAACATACTTAAATTCAATACACAAGCCAACCAAAGATGTAAAAATGTAGTCTAGGATAATAGAAGTGATGTTATACAATATAAAGCTATCATTTTCTTTCAAAAGCAAGAAGGGTCCAAAGTTTATAACTTTAATTAGTTAATATCACTTTAATTTTACATTTTAAGCACACAACATATATACACAATATATACATATATGAGAGTGAGATAACTCACTTAGTTTAAGCCAAACACATTCTCAAAACACTCACAAAGCTAAGAAGACTTCCTACCATCACTAAACACATAAAGATCCAACCTTTAGCACATCCAAGCCAAGTCACCACCTCTCCTTTCTTCCTTATGCTCACGGCCCAAGGTGGAAACCACATTTCCACTTCACTTATTCCACTTTGACCTAGATATTCATGCTTCCTATGATGTTTTAGGCCTATAGCAAAAATTTGGTGAAGTTTGGACATGATTTGCGTTGATTAGAAAATGATAAGCGGAGATAGAAGTGGATTAGTACTAATTTATTTATACCATTTTCTTAATTTGCAAAAAGTGATTTCCCTTAACCTTAAGGGTGTATTTATATGTATGAACAAGAGGTCATTACCATCTTTTACCTTCCATGAAAGGTCAAAAAGGAGCCCCCTTCTAACATGCCACCTTTACACCTCATTTCCTTATGTAATAGTGAAAGCACTATTCACACAAATATCTTATTTCTTAATCATTTTTTAATCTCTTGTTACTATTAACTTTTGGTTAGGTATAAATATGAAAATATTTTTAATTCATTTTAATGTTCTCCTAATTAAATAAGTGTATGCAAAAAAAATCTGAACAACTTCACGAGTAAAAAGCTATTTATCAATAAAACGATTTTCGGTCACATTATCGATATTTCTTCAAATATTTATCTTTGTAAACAATTTTCCAAAACAAATTTACCACCATTAGTTATGATTTAAAAGGGAGTTAAAAGGTTATTAAATCATTTCAATAAAATTTAATCAAAGATTCAAATATTTAAATAATTAATATATTTGAATACGAAGTGTTTGAAATTCAGTGGTCTTTATAACTATAGCTGGCCCAATCATGGTCATTATCACCAAAGGGTCAAGCAACGCCGCTTCTACCCTATCAACATCATGATATTTGAACACAATGTTATTTGTCATCCTTAGCTACTTTTCCGGAGTTCCATCTTCGATAGCGAAGCAACTTTCATGAACAAGATACCTCAAAGAATTCCCTTATCTTTCTTTCTCGTTCTAGCTCTTCTCAACCATATAAGGTCCACCAGTGATCGTATTGATGATAAGTCTTTCTCCAAGCCGTTTAGGTACACATTCACAAGGTCCAACCTAGCCTTATTAAGGATCCTCCCTTAGGGTTGAACATTCCCTTGCCTGCCATCGTGCAGGGCTTGCAAATAACACTTGTAACGACCCGTATTTTACATATCAAAGGATCGTAAGATATATTATTTTCAATCATATGAGGTCATATGGCTCTAAAATTTAAGTGAATGACTCCTAGGGACATTTTCCACATCTATTATTTTTTCCAAATTTCTATGTGACAATTTTGACCCTGAAAATCTTATTTGGACTATAACTATTGAAAGGAGCTGAGTTTGGGTCTCAAATCACTTTCATTGCTTCAAGACGATGGTTTCCCATTTAGTAAAGTGGCCATAGGTGAGAAACAAACCTACCGTTTGAAAGTTACAACTATTTTAAATTTTGGCCACTATTGGTGGGTAATTAACAAAGCCTGTGCTTAGGCCCAGTAGCCCATCTCAAAAATTATGATAAAGGAAGACCGTAGGAATTGATTTAAATCATTTTCATCTTCCCCAAAATAGCTCTAATCCTCCATTAATCTTAATTTCATCAAACAACCTACCTTTTTCTTACTAATCATTGCCAAATCATCAATTAGTGAGGTGATTAGCATATAGAAGCTTGAGATTATCATTTTGGCTGATTTGCATTTCTCTTCCTTGCTATCCACTTCAGCTCTAATGGGAGAAATTGGTATTTTAGGTATTTGGATAGTGGTCCTTAAACTCTCACTCTACTATGCATGTTTATATAGTTAAAAGCAGTGTTTTTATTATTATTTCACACCTTAAATTGTTTTCTAACTTTAGTTACATTTTTAGAGATGTTTATGGCTTAATTTAAAGGATTTAAAGTGGGTTTTAAATGGTTTTGTAACTCCTTTTGTTTATGTGCATATACTCATGTAAAAGTTTGATTTAGATTAGGATTGGTTAGATTATCATACTCTTATGGATTACATGAATAAATGGATGTATATATGTGTTATTTCATGTTTTTATGTTGTGCTTTGATATGGTTTGCTAATGCTTTTAGTTAGTTAGGAAAGAGGTGTTCGAATTAGCAAATCGAAGGTAAAGATGGTCGGAACTGGATGAAACTAAAAGGAGGGGTTCTGGAGCATGGATGGAGTCCAGGATTCGAATCACACCAAAATTGGAGCTAAATAAAGGACCCAATACCAAAAGCTTCATGTCGGTACCGAGTGCTTTTGGTTGGTGGAAAATGTTTGATAGATGTTTGGTTCTTTAAGTCAAGGCTAGGGGTGATGAGTGAAGGTCAAGTGCAAGAATTTGCCTAAGTGTTGGACTTCATACCGAGAGCTTTGGAGGGCATGGAAAAGAGAGCTTTTGGAGTTTGTACCAAGAGCTTTGGAGTTGATGCCGAGAGCTTTGGTGGGGTGTGGTGGGGGTTAAAGCACTTGGAAGATGGAATACTAGAAGCAAGGGAAGAAAGTTAGCCAAGATTGGCTAAGTACCTAACTCTGAAAGCTTTTGATCAGTACCGAGAGGTTTAAACTATGGGTTGGGGTGAAACTTCCAAGGAGAGAAGTAGATCCCTCGTGAGTCATGCTGAAGGTGCTTGTTTATTCGCTCGGGGTTTTTGATAGCGATGTAGTATCACGACCATACCTTCGGGACTTCGGTAATGACAACTTGATGGTGAATGGAGTTAGGTTTTGAAGATGGCAGATCGATGTTGAAAGGAGTCGTGAGATGGTTATCCATAATTGGTGGGTTCTAGGAAAGTTGACCCATGGATAGAACGTAAGGATGGTTCTATCATGGAATGGAGGAATGTGGAATGGTTCCTTGAGAATAATGGAGATAAGATGATGCAAGGAAGAGGTTAGGATACGTGTGCTAAGGGATCGTTGATACTCAGAGTGTTTTCTGTTGTGCTCAAACCTGGGTTATTGTGAGTGCACTCATTGGTACTTTGTTTGGCTTCCTTAGATCGGTAGTTTGGATCTGTATACCTTGGACCATAGAAAAGGGTATAGGATCAACTTCTGGCTAAAGATGAGTACACTGAAAACCGGAATTTCCATTTAGTCCCTGCCATGGGAAAGGCCATACAAGTGATCGTATATCTAAAGCACATCGAGTGATAGTGATGATTTTTTTATGGATGTTATGGTTTATTTGGTTGTTCTCTTCCATAGTCTATCACTCTAGGGATCTCACTGGAGATAGGTGTTGGATTTACAGATACCTGGACACCTGTCATCATACTTGGTTTGCAGTATACATTTACTATATTCGTAAAGTAGCATATTATGTTTGTTATGTGCTCACTCTTTGGTTGCAGGGACAAGTCAGGTATGATTCATATACCCTTGTCATTTATTATATCGACTTGTATAATATTTTGAGATTCATTTACCACTCATACTAGACCATCGTATGAGTTGAGGTTTTATGTTTTGCTTATTATTACCTTTGGTATTTTTAATGAGTAGACTAGATAGCAGGTCTAGGTGCGACGCAGTAGCTATACAAAGGATGAGTTGGATGGAGCTATCTCGTATTATATATGGATTTCTATGTTGATTCCGATATGCATCATTGTGGAGCACTGACAGTGGTTGCTTATTACTATTATTTAGAGATGATTATTTGAGTTTATTTCCATTTGTATGAACTCTTTTTCTTGCTATATAACTCTATGAATCCGTACTCTGATATTTCGATCACTGAGTTATTACCCTCTCTCATGTTTTATATCTATGATGTATATTATATTTTATTCCATGCACTGTGAGATATACGATAGGTTCTGTAATGTTTTACTTCATTTTCAACCTTTGAATATCGTGCTACATTGGTCGGGCATGTCAACAGTGCACTATTTAGTTATATTGGGTGCCGGTGGTGTAGAGCGGTCATTATATTGGTATAAAAGCTTAGGTTACAAGATTAACCTGAGTTGAAACTGTGATCCAGTAGAGATAGGGGAGGAGTTATCACCCTGGGCTGGATCGAGAGTGCATATATACGTGAGAGTTCGTACTTGTTATATATTTTGGTTTTCAAAACTATATAGTGGTATATAGTATATAAGTCGCATGCACAGATGAGTACCACCAAAACAGTTTTCTTTTTGAGAGACTTATTATTCTTATTATAGATTGAGAATGAGCCGGCCACAAGAAACACCATGAGGAACTTCATCTCAAGGGTTAAGGAAGGAGCAGGTTCGGGAACTACCAACCTTGACTTACAAGCTTTGTTTAATGAAATGATGATGAACATGCTGCAGAATGCCCAAGAGGTCGCTCCAAATGTTGATGTTGGTGGTGCTGCTCAAGTGCAGGTGCCGAGGGATAACTTTGTCAAGCTATGCAAAGATTACTCTACCTTGGAAGGCAAGCCATTCCTTGGAAAAAAGTTGGTCATCGAAGTACAGGATTGGTTAGACACCTACGAGCGTATCTTTGGTGACATAGAAGTAGATGATGCCATGAAAAGAAAGCTGGCCTCTACACAGCTTCAAGGACGAGCCATGAACTAGTGGAGTGCCATTACTATTGCTACACTGGAGGATCGGTTCACTTGGGACCAGTTCAGGGCTAGGTTTGAGGAGAAGTTCGTTCTGGCTGCTCAGAAGTCAGTGCTCAGAAAATTTGCTAATCTAAAGCAGGGAGATATGTCTGCCTTCGAGTATATTATTGAGTTCGATGCTTTGTCGAAATACATGATGTCTTTCATTGACACTCTGGTGAGGAAGAATGAAAAATTTATTATGGGTTTGGATGACTATTTGGAGGAGATGTTGGTGAGTCACATCGATAAGCCATTCGAGAGGCTTGATGAGAAACCTCTTTGCCTGGAGAGTTTACACCCCAAGTCCAGACCAGCTGTTGTTGCTAAGAAAGAGCCGAAATTGCAGCAAAGCGATGGAGGTAAGAAGAAACGGAACAGAACGAGGAAGCAGTCCTAGGGAAAGAATGCTCAGAAGAAGGGTAAATGGGAAACTGTCTATTTTGGTTATGGGGACAAGGGTCATCTAATCGGAGACTGCAAAGCTGATGGGAAGAAGAAGTGTTGCAACTGCAGCAATTTTGAACATATGCAGAAAAATTATCCAGAACCAGCACAACAAAAGCAGGTTGTGAAGGCATATGCTTTGGACATTGTTTCAACTTCGTTAAGTGCTCCCTCAACAAAAGAGATGGGGATGAGCGTTGTTATTCAAGATAGGCTTTCCATTTATGATGTTCCCATACACGTTTTATTCAATATCTGGGTTTCACATTCCTTAATATATAGTAACCTAGTAGATAGATTGGGATTGAAATTCGAAATAGTTGACTGACCTTTGATTGTGAGGACTAACATACCATGTTGGAGGCTCCACTAGCTTGTTTATGGTTTGTTGTGGTTTGGTCTTGTCGAGTCATGGATGCTCTTTTATTTGTGATTGCTTTGTTTTGAATTTCGTGGCATTTGGGATTATCTTGGGGATGCACTGGTTAAAGAAGCATGTGGTAGTAATGGACTGCGAGAAGCTATTGATGATGATCGGGGCTCTAGAGGGGCAGACGGTATTGATTGGCTGTCTGTCGGAGGATGAGGTTATGGTTAGCATTCTATATTTGCTCAAGGTTTCACGGGATGTGTTTTTATCTGTGCCTATCATTAGAGTGTATCCGAGTGTGTTTTAGGAGGTGACCGAATTACCGCCGTAACAGGAGATTGAGTTTCGTATAGACCTAGCGAAGGATGCCAGACCGATAGTTATGCCTTTGAGGCATATGGCACCTAGAGAGCAGAAGGATTTGAAAGTGCATGTAAATAACCTGTTAAAGAGAGGGTTCATTCATAGGAGTATATCCGAGTGGGGCGCACCTGTAGTATTCGCTACTAAGGCGGATGGCTCTCTAAAGTTGTGCGTAGATTACCGTGAGCTGAATAAGGTGACGAAGAAGAACAAGTATCCATTTCCATGTATCGATGACTTGCTCGATCAACTCCATGGTGCAAAGGTCCTCTCCCAGTTGGGTTTGGCAACGGGATTGCGCTAGTTGAGAGTATCAAAGGAGAGTGTGCCAACCATCGCATTTTGTACGCCATCTGGTTTCAATGATTAGTTGGTTATGCCATTTGGCCTGACCAATGAGCCGACATACTTTGTTGTTCTCATAAATCGCGTCTTCAGGGATTAGCTAAACAAGTTCATGCTTATGTTCGTGGATGATATTCTGGTCTACTCTAGGACCGAAGAGGAACACAAAGCACACTTGAGAATTGTGCTTAAAGTGTTGAGGAGGCACACGTTGAAAGAAAAGTTTTTAAAACGTCACTTATGTAGAAGGGAACTGAGATTATTGGTTCACGTCATCTCTGAGTAAGGCTTCGCAGTAGATCCTGGCAAGGTGGCAGCGGTTTAGGATTGGAGCCAACCCAAGAATGCTACGGATGTGGGGAGTTCTCTAGGATTGGTGGGATATTATAGAAGCTTTATTAAAGACTTCTCGAAGTTAGCTGCACTACTGACCAATTTGACAAAGAAGAATCAGACTTTTGTTTAGGACGGGAAGTCTGAGCATGCATTTTTGAGTCTGAAGGAGAGGTTGACGAGTGCTCTGATAATGACAATTTCGAGAGGGAATGAGGAGCTGACAGTATACACCGACGCCTATGGTACTTGATTAGGTGCGGTATTGATACAGAAAGGAGAGGTTGTTGCCTACGCTAGTCGACAGCTGAAGCTAAACGGGAGGAGGTATCCAACTCATGATTTGAAGTTCGCGATGATAGTGTTTGCTTTGAAGATTTTGTCCCAGAATGATCTCAACCTTTGCAAGCAGCGTTGGTTGGAATTCTTAGCCTCCTACGACTTTGGTATTCCCTACACACCTGGTAAGGGAAAAGCGACCGCCGATGCATTGAGTAGAAGACATGCCAGTTCGGGAGCGATGTTCATGGAGTGGAACTAGTTAGAGTATATTGCTGGCTATGACTTCAGACCTCACTGCAAGTTAGCACTAAAGATGTTGGCGAGTTTGAAGACCAGAGCTACTTTGATCGAGCCTATCGGTACTAGCCAGAGGTGAGATGCTAGACTAGTAGAGATCATGGCGAACATAAAAGAAGGAGTGGAGTTTGAAAACTTGAAGCAAAATAGGCTCGACTGAGAAGGTTGGCTCCATAAGGAAGGGAGATTGTTTGTTCTCGATGTTGATGGATTGTGAGACGAGGTGCTACGTTAATGCCACCATTCTAGGTTGACCATACATCTCGGAGGTAATAAAATGTATCGTGATATGAAGTAAACCTATTATTTGGAGGGGATGAAGAAGGATGTTGGGACATTCATCTCAAAGTGTATGAACTGCCAATTAGTGAAAGCGGAACAGAAGAAGCCAAATGGATTACTGCAGTCGCTTGAAGTTTCCGAGTGGAAGAGGGAACAAGTATCGATGGATTTTATTGATGAACTGCCAAGGACTTGAGCCGGGTATGATAGTATTCGGGTCATAGTCGATCGGTTGAACAAGAGCGCTTGATTTATAACCATCAAGTCAAGTGGAACGGCAGCCAAACTGGCCAAGTTGTATATGAAATTAGTTATATGATTTCATAGTGTGTCAAAGAGCATTGTGAGCGACCGAGACCCGTTGATCACTAGTGGGTTTTGGACGAGCTTCCAAGAGGCGTTGGGGATCGAGCTGCATCTCAGTACAGCTTATCACCCCAAAACTTATGGGTAGACTAAGAGAGTAAATCGTATATTGGATGATCTCTTGTGGGCTTGCATACTTTATTTTGAAGGTTCGTGGGATGATCACTTGCATTTGGTAGAGTTCGCATACAATAATAGCTATCGGTCTAGTATCGATATGGCACCATATGAAGCATTGTATGGCCAACCATGTAACGCCCTTTCATGTTGGTTGGAAATGGGCGAGAAACTGATACTTGGGCGAGATATGATTAGAGAAGATAGAGATCATTCGACAACGAATGAAAGCTGCTTAGGATAGACAGAAAGAGCTATGCTGATAAAAAGACGTAGATATTTGGAGTTTTCTGTCGGCGATATGGTGTTCGTAAAGATTTCTCCTTTGAATAATTTTATTCGATTTAGTAGTAAGGGGAAGTTGGCGTCAAGATTCGTAGGTCCTTTTCCAGTAACAGAGAGGATTGGGAACCTAACATATAAGGTCGACTTACCTCGAAAGATGGCGGGTGTGCTCAACTTCTTCCATGTTTCCCATCTAAGTAAGTTTATTCACAACTCAGACATGACAATTGCAATGAATCAACTTAATGGTGTTGAGACTAAACTAGAAGCTTCGAGACCTCGTAGGTCAGTTCGTACAGTTGGACGTGATATGAAACCACTTTGGAGGAAGATGGTGGAGTTGGTGAAGGTTCAATGGGGCGAAAGTGAAGGCAATTGCACATGGGAAACCAAAGAGAGCATGAAGGCCACATATCCAACGCTCTTTGCATGGTAAAGCCAACCGTCTATTTTATTTACCTTCACCTTTGATATCATATAGGGTAGTTTAGTATCTTGCATGCTAGGATAGGCCGTACCCACACTATTGGTTGCATGACTACTTGTTTGATATGTATAATGGTTGCATATGATTGTTAGGCATGCGGGGTAACTATGTTGACATATTTGAGGATTTCAGGGCAAAATTCCTAAAGGGGGGAGACTGTAATGACCCATATTTTACGTACAGGAGGATCGTAAAATATATTTTTTATTTTTCTTATGAGGTCGTATGGCTCTAAAATTTTGGAGAATAACTCCTAGGGACATTTTCCATATCTATGATTTTTACAAAATTTCTATGTAACTATTTTGGCCCTAAAAACCTTAGTTAGACTATAATTTTTGATAGGAGCCGAATTAGGGTCTCAAACCATTTACATTGCTTCAGGATGATGATTTTTCATTCCGTAGAGTGGTCATTATAGAAAAACAGACTTACCGTTTGAAAGTTATAGCTGTTTTAAGTTTTGGCTAATGTTGGCTTGCATTAGTTGATAATTAACTAAGTCTGTGCTTAGGCCCACTAGTTCATCTAGATAATTGTGCTAAAGAGAGGCTATAGGAAGCGATCTAATTCATTTCCATCTTCCCCAAATAGCTCCAAACCTCCACTAACCTTAATTTCATCAAAAAGCCTACCTTTTTCTTACTAATCTTAGTCAAATCATCAATTAGAGAGGTGATTAGCATATAGAAGTTGGAGAATATCATTTTTGCTGATTTGCACTTCTCTTCATTGTTGTCCACTTTAGATATAAGGAGAGAAATTGGTATTTTAGGTATTTGGCGAGTGGTTCTTGACCTCTCACTCTACTATGCATGTTTATATAGTTAAAAACGGTGATTTTAACATGATTTCACACTTTAAATTGTTTTCTAACTTTAACTACATTTTTAGATATGTTTATGGCTGAATTTTAAAGGATTTAAAAAGTTTTTTACATTGATTTGTAACTCCTTTTGTTTATGTGCGTATGCTCATGTAAAATTTAGATTTATATTAGGCATGGAAATAAGAGCTTTTGGACTTTGTACCAAGAACTTTGGAGTTGATGCTGAGAGCTTTGGTGGGGAGTGGTCGGGGTCAAAGCACTTGGAAGATGGAATACTAGAAGCAGGGAAAGAAAGCTAGCCAAGATAGGCTAAGTACCCAACTTGATATCGAAAGCTTTTGATCGGTACCGAGAGTTTTTAAATGATAGGTTCAGAGTGAAACTTTAATAAGAGAAGTAAAGGCCCTACAAGTCATGCTAAAGGTGTTTTCTTGTTCTCTTGGGGTTTGATGGAAGTAGTAGCATGACGAAAGCTTTAGGATTTCGGTAATGACAACTCGACGGTGAATGTAGTTAGGTTTCGATGATGGCGGCTCGAAGTTGAAAGGAGCCATAAGTTGGTTATCCACAATGGATGGGTTCTAGGAAGGGTGACCCGTGGATATAATGTGAGAATGGTTCTATTATGGAATAGGGGAATGTGGAATGGTTCCTTGAGAATAATGAATATTAGATGGAGCAAGGAAGAGGCTCGAATATGCATGCTAAGGGATTGTTGATACTCGGAGTGTTTTCTATTGTGCTCAAAGCAAGGATATCATAAGTGCACTCATGAGGACTTTGTTTGGCTACCCAAAATTGGTTGTTTGGATCTATATATCCTAGACCGTGGGAAAAGATCTAGTATCAGCTTCTAGCTAAAGACGAGTGCACTGAAAACAGTGGTTTTCCATTAGTCCCTTGCATGGAAAAGGCCATACGAGTTATTATATATCTAGAGCACATTGAATGATAGCGAGAATTTTTTCTAATGGATGCTAAGGTAGTTTTGGTTGTTTTCTTCCATAGGCTATCACCCTAGGGATGTCATCGGAGATAGGAATTGGGAATAGGGATACTTGAACACTTGTCGTCATACTTGGTTTGCAGTTTACCTTTACTATATTCGTAGAGTAGCATGCTATGTTTGTTATGTACTAACTCTTTGGTTGCAAGGACATGTCAGGTATGGTTCGTATACCTTTGTTCCTTACTATATCAACTTATATAGTATTTTGAGATTCATTTATCGCTCACACCAGACTATTGTCTAACTTGAGGTTTTATTCTTTGCTTCTTATTATCTTGGGTACTCTTAAATGAGTACGCTAGATAGCAGGTCTTGGTGTGATGCAGTAGCTGTGTAGGGGACAAGCTGGATGGAGCTATCTCATATTATATATGGATTTCTATGCGATTCCGCTGTGCAGCACTTTGGAACCCTAACTGTGCTTTCTTATTACTATTATTTAGAGATAGTTATTTGAGTTTATTTCCATTTGTATAAACTCTATTACTTGATGTATAACTCTGTGAATCTGCACTATGATATTTGCATCACTTAGCAATTACTATCTCTCCTGTTTTATATCTATGATGTATATTATATTTTATTCCACGAGTTGTGAGATATACGACAAGTTCTGTAGTGTTTTACTTCATTGTCGACCCTTCATGATTGTCCTACATCGGTCGGGCACATTAGCAGCGTACTATTTAGTTATATTAGGTGTCGGTTGTATAGGGCGGTCGTTTACACTACTGAAGTTTCATTTTCCAAATCAAGTCTTCAATTACATCCTGCAAATTTCTGCATACATTAAGAGTGTGCCCATGCATTTCATGAAAACAACAATACTTCCTAGACATTTTTTTTCTTTCCATTGACAGTAACACCCCACCTCAGGACCCATATTATCCAAGAGTATTATAAAGCAATACCGTCAGATAATACGGAGAATAAGGCTATATAGGGTACACCGGTGAATATTCTCCTAGACTAACACTGGAATGTATTAAAACATCAAGTAAATATCTCTCTTTTACATAACAATATCGGTACAAAACAATAACCACGTGTGCCTTTAGGATAGAATAATACATAATATACAATGACAGTAGAGAACACAGAGCCAGTTGCAACGATAATATATAATGCATAAGATACAATAGCGTTATAAGAAAACAATACAACCCAATGTAAATTATATATACATACTATGAATCGATGTCTTTTAAATATTATATAACATCCTAACATATCTTCTCTATGCCCACTAAAAGAAATGCTGGTCAAGTCATCCCAATACCTATAATGTCTCGAACTGACCCAAGTATTATATAAATAATACACGGGTCAGGCTATATCTAAATCAAGGGTAAATAATATATAATATTTATAATATCAACAAATATATAATATGTAGGCATGATATAAATCTATCTAAATAAAATATTACAGACTATCTCAAATAGATCATATAACATCAAATATCACAAAACCATACATAAAGATGTCATCACCCATATAATAAAACACATCAAAGCAAAATCACTAAATCAATATCGAATGGGTGAATCATACATATCTAGAATTCATCATCAAATCTAGAAACCATCAATAATGAGATATCCTTAAGTAACGTCAGACAATGGCGAAGCAATGCCCATAGTCTCTCTCTAAATCTCATATTATAAATACCATTATCAAATAAATATAATCAATAAGTAAGATTTTAAGCCAACTTGAAACAAAATCATATATCTCGACCCACATTCCTTGAAGAGATGAAACTCTCAACTGAACGGTCTTAAGAGAAATAAATAGAAAATCAATAATAAACAAGCCTTCTACTTGAGAAGGATAAGGGGTTGATCATACTTTGGACACAGTCTCAGGTATAATCTTATCTATACATAATATATGTTTATCTACTACCCACATACAACAACATAAATCCACATATACCGAAACCAAACGGAAGATTGACAGCATGTCTGCTTGTTCGAGGAGCCATATGTGGTCCATATGACATGACTCCTATAGTCATCGTTTATCATTACCTCTCCCCTTTGGGTATCGTAACAATGATCCACCATAGGCTTGACAACACATAGCCTCTTCGGCCACGACTACCGACATGTTCCCCTATGATAACTGACTGCTGGCCTATGTGACACAAGGGGCAACTAACTACTTATCTCGTGATGTGCATAAAATATCATAAACAACAACAGTGTCATGGATCTGAGGCACGACCCCATGATCAGACTGTCGGGGTGGATACTGGGTAATCTGGTTCACTCCCGAAACATAAAGGGGGTTAGAGAAAGATAGATAGACATATATTGTACATAACCTATGTGGCTAACAAGTAGCCTCCTTAATGCTCACCGCAGCGAGTCACCTACACACTACATAGCCCATACGAGTGTCATCCACGAGCAAAGAATAACAGAATATATACCACGATGGCGTTCCACACCACTGCATGTTACGAGTCCATTTATTCAAAGCTCACACACAACACTCGCCCTTCAATATTCTATATAACGAGTCCAAAGAATAACCAGAAAAGTATTACTGAATTCCCCATCCCAAATGGTATTACTAATCCATTTATTCAGATTCCTCATCATACAGAGTAGAAGTCCTCTCAAATAACATAGAAGGATGTCATCATCGTATCATACCAAAATCAACAATCAAATCAATATCAACTGTAAATCATTCATGATATCGAAATCAATCTAGAAAAATGGGAAATCTGAAAATATAGAATTTATACTTAAAAATCCAAATTCAACTAAGAAATGAGATAATAATAAAAAATTTCAACATGTCCTTTCTTTAAATAATTATATCAAATATTCAAATATATGTACAACGCATACTTTAATAATTCATAAATAAGCATATTATTTGTGAAAATACACTTTAAATATCCAGAATAATATTAAGAAAATATTTCTTATTTTTGTAAATGATATATACTTCATAATTGCCATTTAAAACCAATAATAGCTTACCTTTCATTAAAGTAACAATATTAATGGCACTTTTCCTCAATCAATAATTATACTCTAGAACTAATAAATATAATAAAATAATTTTATATTAAATAGTTTTATCTCATTTATTTAATTAACAAAAGAAGGATTTAAACACAATTATTTACTTTCAAATCCATCACCTTAAATTCTAAATATTTGAAAAAAGCTAGACAGAATAGAATTTAGTATAATATTTATATAATACTAGTAAAAAGATTTTAAAACTATCAAATATTATTTCTAAGCTTTTCAAACATTCGCTAAAATAAGCAACAAAATAAATATATATACATTATGGAATAAAATTACTCCAAGAGTATTTAGTAGCCAATCTACACTATAAATTTATCTTGCGACCCAAGTTGAGTTCTTTTGAACTCTGGTCATCTATAAATACACATATCGATACAAAAATAATTATTTAGTTCAATTCGCAAATTGATGGAGTTTCGTTTATAAATTGACACATCCAACCAACACAAACCTTCAATTATTTCGATATCATCCAATTCCCAATTCAATATACCAAACATATGCAATAATCATGCAATTCAACCAATTCGAACTATATCAAACATCAACCATCATCAACAATCCACATCATCCAATTAATCCCTATAAACCAAACAATTATTGCTAAACAATCAATAGTGATAGTATATGAGTGGATAGGGATGACATTAGACGATGGTTGTGAGTTAAAAATATAACTCATTTTGATTTCAAAGCATGGTTCCGGTCAATGCTTCGTTGCTCTCAGTTCTACTCACATACACCCACAACGACTCGTGCTACTCCACGTGCACCTCCGACTAAGCCTCCTTCGATCGCCAGCATTAACCACTCACATCGTCTGTATCTTCTCACAACCACCAACGTGAAAACTCTAGGTCGCAGATTCCACATCACTACTTTCGTGACGCCACCAAGACCGAATGACGCCAGCCCTCATGTTCCACTGCTTTGTTGCGACCACCAGCACACGGCCTAGGTCGATCGCGACCTTCTCCCAACCGTCGATTATGCTCTTGGGTGTCAGGCATCGATTGCGAGAATACGCGATCGAACATTTTTTCTTCATTTGAATTCAATATTTGCAAAGATTTTAGGGCTAAAGCAAAATCTGGAAGTGTATTGGGGAGTCGGGTTTTGATTTGAGCTTAGGTTGTCAATGGATAACCAAAAAATCCGAAATCCATCCACAACCATATCTGAAAAGCAGATAAATATCTTATATCTAGAAAAATGGATGTGGATGCGGATACGAAGACATCCGCATCCGAAAATTATCCGTCCGGTTTTATTTATAGATTATAGTTTAAATTAAGTGTATTTTTATACAGTGGAAAATATTTATTTGTTATTTTATTAATTCGGAAGTTTATATTATATGCACTAAATGCATAATAACTGTTTTAAACTAATTATTATTATCATAATTGTTTATTTTTAAACTTTAATAATTAGTGGGATTAAAATAGTTTATGTTAAACTAAAATTTTCGATTCATGTTTCTTGAATTATCCATCGTTAGCAGGTAGAATAATTATCTGATATCTATCTGTATCCGCAAATGCGGATATTCGATATCCGAGAATGATTTTGGAGGTGGATACGGATATGGCGCTTCCGCATTCGAAAGTATCTATTGACAGGCCTATTTGAGCTTATGTGAGAAAACGAGAGAGGAAAGTTCTAGTTAAAATTTAAATCTTTCCTATTTCGCACCTAGATTTAAGTTCCTTTTCATTTCCTCTCTATTTCCTTTTAAATAATTCTCTTATTTATTTGTAAATAAACTTCAATTTGATTCAAACTGATTTACACTTCATTACACAAAATATTTTTCAATAAGTAGACAGTTTTTTTTCAATTCAATACTCGTTTATTTTTATTTTATTATTCATTGTATCGATGTAATATAAATTTATTTTCAAACTGTTTCAATTATTTGAAAATTATTGATATATAAATCATTTCATATTTATTAAAATAATTTATTTAATTTCAATATATTGTCTGAAAAAAACATTAATTAATTTAATTTAATTTTTTAAAAACAAAATCTTTTAGTAAATAGAATTTAATTAACTAAAAATTTATTTCAAAATATTAATTATCACAAATCAAATTCAATCTCTTTTATTTTTATAAAACGTATTTGTTTAGACGACGTAGGAAGCAGGGTTGTTACACCGAATCCCTTTAAGAAAGTATCTTATAGTTTATCGGTACCTTGCGTCGCAAGGTATATATTTTTGATGGTGTCGTTAGGCGGGGTGTAGTCCTCGTGGTTTGGATACCCTGGACGATTCTTGAAGTCTGATTTCCAACCTACAACACCCTGATTAGCCCTCTTCTAGTTATTATTCATGTTTCTTAACATTAACAACAACATTTCCAATGCTTTTTCCGGTCTGTTTGATAGCAACATTACTTTGTACTACCTAAGTGATTTCCTTCCAATAGCCTTTCTTGTAGCCTTGTATCTCTCTTCCAAGCATAGATATTGGATCGCTTTTCTATAAAATTATTCAATGGTCAGTGGAGGTTTCATTTTCAGCCATCTATCGAAGTCATTTTCCGGACGAATCCCTCTGATCAAAGCCATTAATACAATGCCCTCCTTGGAATTGCTTACTTCAGCCGTAGTCATATTAAACCTACTTAAGTAATATTTTGAAGACTCCCCAGAATTATAAAAAGTGTTAGATGAAGACATCACATCTTTCAGATGAGCATCATGTAATCTGAACTGCTCCATAAACCTTCTGGCCAACTTGTTAGACAAGGATATTCACCTTGGTGGAAGATGAGTGAACCACATCGAAGTTATACCTTCCAAAAATATCAAAACACATCTACATCTAACTACATTCATAGACCTGAAGCTATACATATGCCATTCATATTTCAATAGATGATGTCTTAGATTAGTTATTCAGTTGTAAGACGACATTGTGGGCATGTTGAACCTCTTGGGATACTCCTTCCGTAAAATTTCCTCAATGAACAGGTTCTTGCTAGAAGAAGAACCAAGTCGTCATTATTTCTATGCTGGTTTTCATTCATCATCTTCCTCACATATCAGCTAAAAATTTTGGTTCAATCGGATCGGTTAAATGGTGGTCATCATGGCCTGACCTGAGTGTTTGGCTTTATAAACGGTCTTGGTTAGTTCCATGATATAACGTTCTTCTATCTCTAGGAGAATCATTTGTCCAATCGATCGATTCCTACTTTATCTTCATGACGGATCAACAACAACCATTTGTACTCCGCCACTCTGGCCACCGACAATAGGGCCATCATCAACATCAACATCGTCTTGCAAATAGAAAAAACATCATCCACGACTCTGGGGGTTGGAGTGACATCAAGTTGAAATGGCAGTTCGGCATCGATCTATGCCCTACGGACCTGAGATTTTCCAACTCCAACTTTTGAAGTCCCAACTTCCTTCCTTTTTATTTTCCATATCCGCGGTTTCTACCAAATGAAGAGGAACTATATTCTTCTGAATTGGAAGATGACAACTATTTTTGTTCCTCCTACGGCTTTGGGATAACTTAGTCATCAACTCTATATTTTATCTCATCTGCTTCATCATAGCGTTTTGACTTTCCATCAGCTTCTTATTCATTTCTTTCATCATCCTATCCAAATCAACCCCGGTAACCATTTCTATTTCACTTTGAATTTCTTTGGTACTAGGCTAATTGGTCTCCTCTCCGTGCTGAGAGCCATCATTCTCTGCCTCATTAGTTGGTTTGAAGGTAGTAGGCTTTTACTTAGCGTTCCTTAGTGCCATTGCTTTTGCAGATCCTTTGACAGATTTCAGAGAAATCTAAGTAATCATAGACCTTCTAAGAAGAACTTGAAGATCTACTTCGTGGATTATAGCTATCCAACGGTTGAAGAAAGATCCAAGTAGTAAGAAATTAAAGTTCTTAATGAAAGCACCAAATTTTTGGGTTAAAAGTTGGACAAACACCCGATCAGAATTTAGTAGAGAATAAAATGAAGAAATTAAATGGAAAATGAGATAAAACAACACGTTACAATTTATAGTGGTTCAGCTAAACTCTAATCTACGTCCACTTGAACTTTGTTAATGATTATTAAGGATTTTACAAACTGTGTTCTTACGACTCAGTTCCCATAACTCGGTAAGAATCCAGCAAAGTGACGGAGTAAAATAAAAAAGATTAGAAAAAAGAAAAAGGATCTCGAATTAATGACCCTGTCATCCTATTTATAGACGTAGATCGGCGAAATGGGCTCCGATATTTGCTACCCACGTTCTCCACATTCAGAAGGAGGTTTAGGAAGAAGATTATAGCCTTGCTCACAAGTTAGTAGTCAACTTCGGTATCAAGTTGGGCTTCACGACTCGATGCCAAGTTGAATGTTGTCTATTTTTGGACTTCAGTCTTCGATCTCTTATATCCTTTGATAGATAGCTTATGACCAATCTTCCTTTACTTCATGTTGCACATTATTCATGGTTTGCCTTCAATCACTATTAAATTTCCTATTGGGCTTGCATGTATGATTGGTACCAAGTTGTCCGACTCAACTTAGTGCTGAGTTGGTAATTATGCCATTTTTTTGTGGATTTTCCCTTATGCCACTTGGTTCTTTTGGAAAGTGGTTAGCTCCCTTCAAGTTACAAGCAAGAATTCATATTGGTCTTTTTACCATGGTTGAATTCGAACTTCCAGAATTATAGTTCAAGATTTCTAATCTGCTATTCAACTATTTAACGGTTCTGACTTGCTAAATATGTCAGGTTCAAAGGTATGATAACAGAGTGCCCAACACCTATAAGTATATATAGTACTTTGTTTATATTGTAAATGATGGTGAGCAACATTATTATCAATTCATAATTTAAAATATTAACAATTGAGTAATCAACAATTTAAGGGAGATGAGTATAATAACCCATGATATCATATGCTTTTACATGTCTATATAGGCTTTAATTAAGTTATCTTCCTTTTTCTCATACATATCTGATATTTAAAAACACATTTAATTTATAATAACATTTATACTTTCTAAATTTATATATATATATATATACACATATTCATATTTAATTCTTTATTAATTAAACCTTTTAATTAATAAAAATACAACATTTCATTTTGATGTAAAATTTAAGAAAATGTTAAATTTGAATTTTATAAATATTATAAATTTCATAAAAAATTAATTACTTAAACCCAAAACCATTTTAAATTCATAATATTCGAGTATGCATATTTGAATCAACCTAATACATTAGAAAATTTTGGGCCTTCCACTAAGGGCTACTCTTAAAATTGGCCACTAATATGAGCTAGGTAAGGGCTAAGGGACGATAGGTTTTCTGCTCGTACAAACGATCCTTAATTAGAGTTGTCTTCTCCTTAGTTAATCGCCCTTGCCTTAGACATCTATCTAACTGAATTTTTCAAATGACTACCCTACGAATTTGATAATTGCTCAACACAATGCAGACTTTGATACCATTGTTGGATCAGGTGCATTGATTGCGGGGTATACAAGGAAATTTCATCCAGAAAAACCTTTTATTAATTTTTTGCAATTTTTTTATTTTGTGTTATCATGAATAATTCATTTGTACCAAATCATATTTACTATATGTTTATAAAAAGTGAATTTAATATTTGACACTAATTTTGGTTTCCTTTTGTTTTAATTTTTTGTTTATTAAATGTATAGTATAACTTAGTTCTTTGTTCTTATTTAATTTAACAATAATTTAAAATTTATTTAGTTTTATTTCATTTATTGAAGATTCATATTCATTATATGAATATCAATGTATAATGTAAATAAACTAAGTAATACATGAGATCAACAATATAGGGTATTTGTGTTCATTGGGATTTATAGTCACATTGTATGAAATAAACATACAATATTTGAATCTTATATAATAGGTTCTTAATATATTTTGTGTGCGCACACATACACACATATATATTCTATAGATATATAATTTACTTTTGAACATACATAAAATACATTTGATTTTTTTAATTAGGCTAATAATAGAAAAAATAGTCTTTTAAAATCTTTCGACATAAAAGAATTCATAAATATAATTTCATAAATAATATCATAAATATAAATATTTAAGATTTAAATATTAAAATTCTTCAATACAAAATTTTGTTTTATTCAAAGATAATTACGTATATAACTTGAGATACGTATATATATATATAAAATCTAAATTTAATCTAATCAACAATGATATCTAATTATATGTATAAAAAAATATTATTTTATACAAGGCAAAAAGACATAAATTAACAAAAAATTCATGAGCAAAAATATATGTGTGTATGTGTGTAAGCATATAATTTTAAAGTTATAATATTTTGACACACACACACACACACACATATATATATATAGATATATTAATACCTATATGTGTGTATAACTAATTTTGATTTTTTTTGTCAATGACCAAAATCATTTAAGGGTTAAACTATTAGATTAGGTGCATCGGGCAACGGATTAAAAGAGGCAAATTTCAAAAAATCCTTTTAATTTATTATGCACTAGATATTTTTGTATTGTTATCAATGAATAATGTTGATAATATTAAACTGTATTTAATGTTCTATCAGATGATAATGATTTGAATTTGAATTATATTATTTTTATATTAACATTATTAATATAATTTAGAATGTTATTATTCATTAAAATATATAAGATTGTAACATTCCCCCTTTTGACCGCCTCCAGTCGGTAATTAAACCAACTCGAAACGTTCAAAAAGACGAATTGTTATTTAGTTTATAAGGTTTAAACAGAATCAGCCACAGAAACACAGATAATAACACTGAATTAAAACAAATGAGAATTTATTTCATTACTATAAATCTTTTTATATACATCAGAGTTTATACAATTTTAATACTGATACAGCGGAATATCTTAAAATACAATTTACTCGAAATAAATGATTCTTTACTCTCTCTCTAACTTCGCTGCTCGAAAATCTTCAAGCTGTAGAAATACTCGGTCTGACCCGAGTATTATATTCAAAAGAAAATAATACACAGGTCAGTCTAATTCAAACCAGTTTATTAGTGCATAGAGGCAGTAATAATCTAAATAGACGACAGTCACAATAATTCCCGTCTATCCGAACCTTTTAACAAAGAAATCAGATAACGAAAATTTTAACACTAAACAGTGTTAACAATAAATCAGCAGATTTAAATCATCAACAGAGATAGATGAACAATTTATCAAATTGACTAAATCAATTTAAGACAATTGCAGTTGTCACTTTACAACCATCAGAGTTCGGTTGGCTGCCGTACACGCACGCGTGTACGGCCTCGCCAATATGGTATAAAAATCAATGCATCACGAGCAAAGAAAAATCAATTCAAAACTGTCGATTTGGGTGGCTGCAGTGCACACGTACGCGTGCACTACCTCGCCAACTCGAATAAAATGCACAAAATCAAATCTAAAATTTGATTCAACACAAGTACAAATGGACTCGACCAAAAATCAAGTACTGGTCAAAAGTATCATGTACAGGTCTACAAATCTCACAGCAATTCAAGCATGCAGGTGAATCAACTACAGTAATGAACCAGACTGGGATGAAGGCAACTGATCACATATATGTACAACAAACTGTATTCAAGCATAGGACATGAAACCACAATGCAATAATGCAGTCGAAAAACAATTTCAGATGACATAACAAAGACTGCAAACATACAGTGCTACTACAAAACAACATGGATGCAGACAACATCAAGTAGTGTGAGCATATGAAATGGCAACTCAAGTAATGGATGCAGACCAAAGTACATCTAGCAAAGAACTCGACCAGTAGACCAGGCCAAACATCAAAGACTGATGCAAACACAAATGGAATGTATGCAAAAATGCAAAATAGAGCAGTGGGGCTACATGACTCTGATATAACCAGAGTATCGACCAGGTAGCAATAGTGAAACTGCAGACTACAACGATCAAAAGATCACAATGTCACAACCTAATTACAACCACAGTGCTACTTTCCCAAAACAGAAAGGTGTCAGGTCATTATTACATGCAAAAGCCTATGGAATAAGTAGAAAAGCTATACAATATTTAAGATATATTGACAACATGTCTTTTAGGAATTTAAGAAATGCGGGACATGTAAAAAGTCTAAACAATTTATATACATATATAACTATGCCTAGAATTCGAAATCTGTCCTTATACTGAAGCAAAGCATGTAAAAAGAATTTTATTTTATTTTTCGAATTTAAGGCACTTCCAGGTTATTATTTCTGGAACAAAATGTGAAAGGTTATCATGTATAAAACTAGCCTATGAATTAGAATGAAGGTGACAGCTCTTAAGATATATGTAAGCAAATATAGCCTTGAATAGTTAGGCTAAAATACAGCATGTACATATTTAAAAGTATGCACATGACATGTCAGTAATGCAAATCATAGGAATACGTAAAAGTACATGCATATTCATTCGAACTCAATTATTTTAAAACATAACCTTATACTAGAGTAGGTAACATTACAGAACTAGGCCTGCCCTTTTCTTTCAATGTTTGAATTTAAAATAGATGCAGGTCTATTTATGAAACTAAGTTCATTTCAACTCTAAACAAAGGTGAAACTGCAAAGAAAGTTGGTCATACAAAATTAAAAGGATAACTTTTAGGCATAAGTCAATAGGCATTTGTTTAAGTTATCAGAAAATAAGAAAACCCCTTTTTACTAAATGTTCATTCATTCACAAACTAGTACAGCATTTCTCTAATTAACTTAACTGCATTTTTCAATTCGATAACACTCGTATATTCATCACAATAATCCTAGGAAAGAGGAACAGCTAACATAAAACTCAGCACTTCAAAACACAAAATATAGGGGCAGGAAATGCAAAAACACAGCTTCTCATAGTCATGGCAAGTCGACCGGCCGAGGGGTGCAAAAAGGCACTCATGCATCTAACAGTAGTTTTATAACAACCGAGACATTACCTACTACGCATTACCATGGCAATCACGTTTAACTACTCCGATCACTTTACCTACTACGCATCCATCAAGTATTCAAACCCGAGTAAATAGAAACATCAGAGAAACAACAATATCTAACCACAATCTAACAGCCGAACTCAATATAAATAAAATCATCAAAAATTTTAAAGCGATGATAGCTCAAAATTCACGAAATGAAATTCACGAATTAAAACAAGTCAAAACACTAGCCAGCTTAAATCAGATGTGAGTGAGTGGGGTCACTCACCTTCGTTCGACGTGTCGCAGATTGGAGGAACGAGCAAGGAAGCGGTCGCCCTTGAATTGAACGAAGCCGAAGCCAAGCAAAGCGGAATCGAACGGGAACCCTAATTGAAGACGAGCGAAGCCGAAGCCCTAATCTTTGGATCGGAGGAAGAACGAACGAGGTCGCCGAAGCCCTAGCAAGCATCGAAAGAACGAACGAAAACCCCCATTTTTTCTGAAGCCCTAAATTCGCCAGTCGCCAATTTTTTTTTTCTTTCGATTGTTTTTGTGAACGAATGAGGGAGAGAGGGGGAAAGTCGTGGGTTTTGACAGAGGTAAGGGGGGAGAACGTGGTTTTGCAAAAGAGAACATGGTATAGGTATGGGCTGGTATTGGTTTTTTTTCTTTTATCTATATTTTGTTTTTATTATTTTTATTTTGTCTTGTTTAATTTTGTTGTTAAAATCTAAACTATGTGTATATATTCATTTCGTACAAATAAAAATTTAAACAAAAGAATTTCAATCGATTTACAATTTTCAATTCAAATTTAACAACCAGTATTAGTTTGTCAATTGACGAAAATTTAATTGTTATAAAAATTTCAACAATAAACAGCAAATATCTGTCAACTTTAATCGTTTATTGATGATTAAAATTTTGGGCAAAACCCCAGTTGTTACAGAAATTCAAATTGAATTCGATTAAATTCTCTACGCGTTTATACGCCGTATGTTCACAAAACAATTCTGATAAATACGAAATTTGAAATCCAGTAATAATTCAATATTACGGACCCAATGAAACTTGTTTTGTCAACTTCCGAGACTGTGCCTCGGAAGGCTAATTTTAAATTCAATTCAAACGATATAATCTCAAAACTGAACAGATTGCTTTCAAATTCAATTCTGAAGCTTCTATTATCTTCAGTATTATCAATATGAATTTTCCAAGCCTTTAAATTATTTTTAACCGGCTTACTATTGAAGATTCAAATTTTATTCAACTTCAATAGATTAAATTCAAAAATTAAATCGCCAATTCATTCTGATAATTTGAAATTCAAGTCAAATCATCGTCCAAATATTTAAAATTAATTAAATATTTTCAATTTAAATTGTCGAAATTTCAGGGTCGTTACAAACTCCCCTCCTTAAAAACTTTTCGTCCACGAAAAGGAAAAGTTGTTAAAATTTCATCGATATTTATACTCTAGTCAATTTTTACTAAACTTAAAACTTATTACAAATAAATGAATATAGGATTCATTTCATTTGTTTAATCTCATTAGTTTTGTTTAACTTCTCTTTTGTTCATTGATTTTCTAAAATCAAAACCCAGAAGTCTTTTACTAACATTTTTGACTTACAAACTCAGATTCAAACTTAAAATTCTTCACGTTAGAGATTTATATAATATATATCTCTTCCAAAGCTGTGGACTTTCAAAACATTACAAAAGATCTTCTTCCTTAATTTATTAGGTAGGAATTATGTAATTCTAATTTCAAACTATTGATTTGCTATTTAAAGTTTGAAAATACTTGCTAACTCGAAATTTAACAAGTCCATCTTCGTTCTCACAGACATTAGGCATACGCTGGCCAGGCGCAGGTCTAAAAATCTCCAAGTACTAAACATACTTGCTTCAATTCCCAGTGAAAATACTTTTAAAAATTCTTTTAAAAAATGGATATGGAAAGCACGTTCCCCCATGGATTACAGTTCCACCCGGCGGTTACGCTACTATCCCAGTAGAGTCGCTTGTGGCTGTAGATTTCTCATCTCTTAAATTTCGCCATGGTTGTCGCCATAGATTGCAGTACACACGGCGGTTACACTACTATCCCAGTAGAGTCGCTCGTGTCTGTAGGCATCACGCCCCTCAAATTTCGCCTGGCATTAGATTGCAGTTTACTCGGCGGTTACGCCACTATCCCAGTGGAATCGCTTGTAACTGTGGGCATCTCGCCCCTCAAATTACGCTAATCATCAATCAAATCTAATCTCATCGCGATGAACTATCGCGAAGGATTTCCGATTCAAATAGTCACTCTGACTAAAATTCTACGTAGCTACGAATTTCAAATGGACACTCATCGAGAGTTCCAATACCTTCTTTAATAATAAATGGAAGGTACTTTTCCACATCCTCAGTTTAGAAAACATAATATCATATATGTAGTACTTTCATTTCACATTTCGTACATATAACATCTATGTAAACATACATAAGATTTCCATAACAATGTCTTTCTAAACTAACGGTTTCAAATTTACCGTATTCATATATATAAGTTCTAAAACTTACATATTCCATATTCATAACAAAATAGAGGATTTCAAAATTTCCCTCTAAGTCGATTTGGAAATTTAAGGTTATCTCAAAACCTAATTCATATTCAAAATTCCATTTATTATCGACTTTCACATTCGATTTGAATTTCACGTTACATCGTCAATTCTCAACACAGAATTGATGTCTATCGATATATAACCTCTGAGCTCGTACGTCTCAGAGAAGGGTGTTAAGCTAAGAGAATAAATTCTCCGCCACCAACAGATATATATTTAATAGAGATCAATTGCTATGTCATCAATTCACAATGTTAGACATACAATCCAAATCATCATCTGAAATTCAAAGCTCAACTTATATTGTCTTTGATGTCGAAGTTAAACTCAATTTTAACTTAACGATTCAATCTTTTGAAAAATTTCAAATTGAACAAATTGTTCAAATTCTCATTTAACTTTTCAACTTCGACTTCAAAAATGAATTTCAAATCATTTATTCCTTACGGAATATATTCACAACATTTCATATTTGGAAAAACATTTCCATACTTATTTAAAAATAAGTAATTCACAATTCCATTCTATTTTCAACATTTGAAAATATTCGATATACTTGAATCAAAATCAAGTATATATTTCATCTTTAAGGAAATCATTTTCTTTCACATTTTCATTTGAGTTAAAACGAATGTTACGTAAAACATCGTTACGACAACTCAAAATCACTAGTATAGGAATTCGAAATTTAGATAGATGTATAAATCCCAATACTATACAAAACATTTCCTTTCGGAAATCATTTACTATAACAACAGTGTTATAGTCCATCATTTCCTTATATTCGAAAACGTCTATTTCAACAATGAATGTTGAAATCTATGGTTTCGATATTCAATGCCTTTGAAAACATCTTTTTAAAACAATTAACTTCGTTTTAAAATATTACTTTCCCAAAACATGTCCATTTTATTCAATAATATATTCACTGTCCAAAATTGTGAATATACATCGTTTAACAAACTATACAGAATTTTACTTATCAAAATAAGTCAGTTTTCGAATTTATAAACAACATTTATAAATTCCATTCCTATTCATAAAGACTTCAATTTATAAAAATTGCTTTATTAACTCATTCCTTTATAACTCAATTTTATATCAGAATTTTAATTTACAAGTAAATTACTTATAAATTCTTTTATTTCGCAACTTCGATTCATTTTATAACTTCACAATTTCAATTCTGAAACTTTCATTCACTTATGAAATCCATTAAATATTTCACTTTAACACTTATACAATTCCAATATTTTATTAACACTTTTCAAATCTTCAATTTAAGCCGTTTATAATAATTCAAATTTTCCAATTTAAACTATTATATAAATTTATCAGTTTTCCATTTCCAAGATAATCAACTAGTTCTTTAATAAATCATTCATCGACTTGGTTTTCAATCTAACCGCATTTGATTCATTCACATTGGATTTTACTAACATTCATTCATATCCAATTAGTTCACTTTCACTAATTTACATTCAAGTTAGATTGCTTTCAATTCAAATCAAATTTGATTCTATTTAGATTTCTTACCTTTCAATTTGAATTCAATTTCATAGCTTCCAATTTCCATTAATACAATTTCATTAATACTTAATGAATTTCCATACGATCAACTAGCAAAACCAAATCTATTCAATTTAACCAAATTTATTTACTCTGCTTACATTCAATTTGGTTCAACACACTTAATTTCAATTGGTTTATATTCTAATTCAGATTAAATTTTTTATACTCACCATATTCACAAATTCACTTTTACAGTTAAAGTTGAATTTCCTTTATATAACTCAAATTCATATTCATTCTTCATTTTATTAATTCATTTTGATATCAAATTCAATTTGATTCAACATTACTTAAGTCATGTTTCATTTTATCGTCACTTGCATTAATTTTCACCATACAACTTAAGTTCGTCTCAAATTTATTTGAAATTCTATTTTATTTAACTTTACTAAAGTCAAATTCATATCACATCAGAATCCAAATTTTGTTTTACTTAACAAAACTGTTTAACCATTTTAACAACTGGTTTTACTTAAATTCTCATTTTATAAGTTATACAACTTATTAATTTAAACTTTTCGATTCATATCATATAATCACTTATCTTTCAAGTTTAACTTTTCATCTCAATAATTTATCAAATCAAGTTCAATTTATTTAACTTCCTTTGTTAAACTTCAAATCGTATATTTATTAACACTAATTCAATTCAATTTAACTTTTCTTTTAGTTAAATTTCAAATCCATATATTTATTAATACCAACTCACTTCAATTTAACTTTTCTTAAGTTAAAAATCTTTATTTCATATTCAATATTCACTTAACTTATATAAGATCTATTCCAAATTCATTCATCTTATATTTTCTAAAACAATTTTATACTTCTTTGGATTTGAAAAACATTCTCCTTTTAAAAAGTGTTTCTAGTAACTATTCATATTAAACATCATAAACTAGCTTTGTGTAAACCAAAGCTCTGATACCACTCTGTAACATTCCCCCTTTTGACCGCCTCCAGTCGGTAATTAAACCAACTCGAAACGTTCAAAAAGACGAATTGTTATTTAGTTTATAAGGTTTAAACAGAATCAGCCACAGAAACACAGATAATAACACTGAATTAAAACAAATGAGAATTTATTTCATTACTATAAATCTTTTTATATACATCAGAGTTTATACAATTTTAATACTGATACAGCGGAATATCTTAAAATACAATTTTCTCGAAATAAATGATTCTTTACTCTCTCTCTGACTTCGCTGCTCGAAAATCTTCAAGCTGTAGAAATACTCGGTCTGACCCGAGTATTATATTCAAAAGAAAATAATACACAGGTCAGTCTAATTCAAACCAGTTTATTAGTACATAGAGGCAGTAATAATCTAAATAGACGACAGTCACAATAATTCCCGTCTATCCGAACCTTTTAACAAAGAAATCGGATAACGAAAATTTTAACACTAAACAGTGTTAACAATAAATCAGCAGATTTAAATCATCAACAGAGATAGATGAACAATTTATCAAATTGACTAAATCAATTTAAGACAATTGCAGTTGTCACTTTACAACCATCAGAGTTCGGTTGGCTGCCGTACACGCACGCGTGTACGGCCTCGCCAATATGGTATAAAAATCAATGCATCACGAGCAAAGAAAAATCAATTCAAAACTGTCGATTTGGGTGGCTGCAGTGCACACGTACGCGTGCACTGCCTCGCCAACTCGAATAAAATGCACAAAATCAAATCTAAAATTTGATTCAACACAAGTACAAATGGACTCGACCAAAAATCAAGTACTGGTCAAAAGTATCATGTACAGGTCTACAAATCTCACAGCAATTCAAGCATGCAGGTGAATCAACTACAGTAATGAACCAGACTGGGATGAAGGCAACTGATCACATATATGTACAACAAACTGTATTCAAGCATAGGACATGAAACCACAATGCAATAATGCAGTCGAAAAACAATTTCAGATGACATAACAAAGACTGCAAACATACAGTGCTACTACAAAACAACATGGATGCAGACAACATCAAGTAGTGTGAGCATATGAAATGGCAACTCAAGTAATGGATGCAGACCAAAGTACATCTAGCAAAGAACTCGACCAGTAGACCAGGCCAAACATCAAAGACTGATGCAAACACAAATGGAATGTATGCAAAAATGCAAAATAGAGCAGTGGGGCTACATGACTCTGATATAACCAGAGTATCGACCAGGTAGCAATAGTGAAACTGCAGACTACAACGATCAAAAGATCACAATGTCACAACCTAATTACAACCACAGTGCTACTTTCCCAAACCAGAAAGGTGTCAGGTCATTATTACATGCAAAAGCCTATGGAATAAGTAGAAAAGCTATACAATATTTAAGGTATATTGACAACATGTCTTTTAGGAATTTAAGAAATGCGGGACATGTAAAAAGTCTAAACAATTTATATACATATATAACTATGCCTAGAATTCGAAATCTGTCCTTATACTGAAGCAAAGCATGTAAAAAGAATTTTATTTTATTTTTCGAATTTAAGGCACTTCCAGGTTATTATTTCTGGAACAAAATGTGAAAGGTTATCATGTATAAAGCTAGCCTATGAATTAGAATGAAGGTGACAGCTCTTAAGATATATGTAAGCAAATATAGCCTTGAATAGTTAGGCTAAAATACAGCATGTACATATTTAAAAGTATGCACATGACATGTCAGTAATGCAAATCATAGGAATACGTAAAAGCACATGCATATTCATTCGAACTCAATTATTTTAAAACATAACCTTATACTAGAGTAGGTAACATTACAGAACTAGGCCTGCCCTTTTCTTTCAATGTTTGAATTTAAAATAGATGCAAGTCTATTTATGAAACTAAGTTCATTTCAACTCTAAACAAAGGTGAAACTGCAAAGAAAGTTGGTCATACAAAATTAAAAGGATAACTTTTAGGCATAAGTCAATAGGCATTTGTTTAAGTTATCAGAAAATAAGAAAACCCCTTTTTACTAAATGTTCATTCATTCACAAACTAGTACAACATTTCTCTAATTAACTTAACTGCATTTTTCAATTCGATAACACTCGTATATTCATCACAATAATCCTAGGAAAGAGGAACAGCTAACATAAAACTCAGCACTTCAAAACACAAAATATAGGGGCAGGAAATGCAAAAACACAGCTTCTCATAGTCATGGCAAGTCGACCGGCCGAGGGGTGCAAAAAGGCACTCATGCATCTAACAGTAGTTTTATAACAACCGAGACATTACCTACTACGCATTACCATGGCAATCACGTTTAACTACTCTGATCACTTTACCTACTACGCATCCATCAAGTATTCAAACCCGAGTAAATAGAAACATCAGAGAAACAACAATATCTAACCACAATCTAACAGCCGAACTCAATATAAATAAAATCATCAAAAATTTTAAAGCGATGATAGCTCAAAATTCACGAAATGAAATTCACGAATTAAAACAAGTCAAAACACTAGCCAGCTTAAATCAGATGTGAGTGAGGGGGGTCACTCACCTTCGTTCGATGCGTCGCAGATTGGAGGAACGAGCAAGGAAGCGGTCGCCCTTGAATTGAACGAAGCCGAAGCCAAGCAAAGCGGAATCGAACGGGAACCCTAATTGAAGACGAGCGAAGCCGAAGCCCTAATCTTTGGATCGGAGGAAGAACGAACGAGGTCGCCGAAGCCCTAGCAAGCATCGAAAGAACGAACGAAAACCCCCATTTTTTCTGAAGCCCTAAATTCGCCAGTCGCCATTATTTTTTTTTTCTTTCGATTGTTTTTGTGAACGAATGAGGGAGAGAGGGGGAAAGTCGTGGGTTTTGACAGAGGTAAGGGGGGAGAACGTGGTTTTGCAGAAGAGAACATGGTATAGGTATGGGCTGGTATTGGTTTTTTTTTTCTTTTATCTATATTTTGTTTTTATTATTTTTATTTTGTCTTGTTTAATTTTGTTGTTAAAATCTAAACTATGTGTATATATTCATTTCGTACAAATAAAAATTTAAACAAAAGAATTTCAATCGATTTACAATTTTCAATTCAAATTTAACAACCAGTATTAGTTTGTCAATTGACGAAAATTTAATTGTTATAAAAATTTCAACAATAAACAGCAAATATCTGTCAACTTTAATCGTTTATTGATGATTAAAATTTTGGGCAAAACCCCAGTTGTTACAGAAATTCAAATTGAATTCGATTAAATTCTCTACGCGTTTATACGCCGTATGTTCACAAAACAATTCTGATAAATACGAAATTTGAAATCCAGTAATAATTCAATATTACGGACCCAATGAAACTTGTTTTTTCAACTTCCGAGACTGTGCCTCGGAAGGCTAATTTTAAATTCAATTCAAACGATATAATCTCAAAACTGAACAGATTGCTTTCAAATTCAATTCTGAAGCTTCTATTATCTTCAGTATTATCAATATGAATTTTCCAAGCCTTTAAATTATTTTTAACCGGCTTACTATTGAAGATTCAAATTTTATTCAACTTCAATAGATTAAATTCAAAAATTAAATTGCCAATTCATTCTGATAATTTGAAATTCAAGTCAAATCATCGTCCAAATATTTAAAATTAATTAAATATTTTCAATTTAAATTGTCGAAATTTCAGGGTCGTTACAAAGATAATTCATTGTCAAATTAAAATACATCAATTTATAAGTCACTTTAATAATATATACAATTATATATATCCTTTTTAATTAATATCTATATAATATAACTAATTAAATAATTTTAATACAATTCAAATATTTATTTTAAAATAGTTTTTCCTACGTATTTTCTTTATGGATAAAATTTAAAACAAATTTAAACTTAATGTTTATTAAATTAATGTTATAAATTAAAAAGATTAGAATTTATCTTAATTTAAATATCAAATATTGGAATCAAATGAATAATACATAAATAGATTAATTTTAATTAACATTATTAATTTGAAGATATCCTAACAACAAATATATATGTATGTATGTATGTCGATATGTATGTATGTATTTGTATATGTATGTATATTAACATCTAAATAAAATTGTCATTTGTTTAATGTGCAGTAAAATGATATTAATGTGTTCATAATTTAGTTACGAACTCCTCAAAGCGTGTTGTGTATAAAAAGGAGTCCATATGTGAGAGTTTTATAACTTTAAATATTTAGGGGCTAAACTGTGACTTGTAAAAGTTAAGGGAAGTTAAATAAAATTTACCTTCTCCTATGAGAAAACTCAACCTCCAGTACCTTTACCTTCGCTGAATTATCATAGTTGCTAGCGATCATCATTGCCAACATAATCGCCACTACTTGCCTCCTTGCGTCACCCTTTATCTCTTTTATTACCCACTATGTCCAACTCCAAGATCACTCCTGGAAACGCTAATTTTGATTTAGGGTTCTATGATAAGAGCAAGCCTACACCACTGATTCTTGAGTAGACGTCGATGTTCATCAATTCATGATGTCGTGACAAAGGAGCGTTGATGAAGTTCTTGGTTATGGTGAGTTGGTATTGTCAATGGCGTTCACATAGTAGGTTGTGCACGTTGATACACGAAACTAACATATTTTTTTATATAAGATTTATAAATCAAAATTTATTTAAAAAAATAAAATTTTTATTCAACGTAATAATTATTTGAAATAATTTTCTCCAATAATCACGCTTGTCGAATATAACTCAATGGTAAAGTTGCAAAGTCCACCATTAAGATATAATTTATTTTCCGTGGAGAGAATGAATTTGTATGTTTATAGAATAGAGGCATCAAGGTATATTTATAATGGCACTAATGGGTTGTTTAAATATCTTATCCAAATTCACCATTCAAAGTATAGTCCTTTATAAATGAGATCTTATCTCATTTAATTAATTCATACCCATTTATATTTTTTCCTGCCTCATTTAAAACAATTTTGAATATTTAACTACCAATATATATATATATATACATATGTTATTTATTATATTTAAATCATTATATTGGCCCAAAAATAATTAAATAACTATATAACAAGTATATATTATATTACTTAATTTTAGGCCCTCTAATGATAATTAAAAATAGTAATAAGTTAATTAATATACCCAGTATGTGACGACCCACCTTTTGGACGGTTTAAATCGAAAATAAACCACATATGTCAACTCAAACTATTCAGAAGGGAAGATTGTTAATGGAGTAAATAAGAAAATAAGAGAAGAGAAGGAAAAACAAAACACAGAATCTCACAGTGGAATGAAAAAATTATAATAATCAAATAAACAGTTCATGAAGCTGTTTTACAAATAACATTTGATTACACTTTTACAATACAATCAGAGTTACACATACAACAATATAATAAGATAATGCAGCGGAACAACATGATGCAGTGGAATAATACTAATAATATAATACTAAACTCCGTCTTCGTCCTCCAGAATACTACCTTCAACACTGAAAAAACTCAGGCTAACCCGATCGTAATGAAAAGACAACACTCAAGGTAGAACTAAAAGATCTTATGTAAGTTAAATCAACAGTAAATAAATACGAGTGTAATGGCTTAAGAGATGTTTACGGAAGTTTACATCTCCTATCAGTGTATAATGTGTCTGCAATAACTTAAGAGATGTTTCAGGATTTTCCATCTCCTAAGGATCCGTTAAACTAGCTATATGTAGTAAAATATGCTATATATATGCAGTGTCTATCAGTAAAGTAAAATATTAAATTTCGTAGTCTATACAGTGCTGTCAACTCCACCAAACCGGTGGGCTATCAAGCAGCACTCCATAGGTACGACACAAACCAAAATTGTAGTGGGCTCGCTAAGGCATATGACAAGGCACGCGAGGCAATGCCCAGGGTAGGATTCTACCGTTTTGCACTCCCGGAATGGTGGTAGCCCATAGCAGCTACTACCACCCACCTCGGAACATGCTCCCATAATCAAATCGAAGGTGGCCACTAATCAATCACAAAGTAAAAGATATAGTATCGAACAAATGTGCCCGATTGGAGGAGCGACCTCACTTGGCCCGGTATAGCTCATGTTTTAGTCATATCAAGCTGACCCAAGGGAGTCAGGGCTGCGTTCTTACCTCATACAGTAGCATTCGCCAAACCATCCTACTTCATGCACAATTGTTAAAGTGGTTTTGGAATTGGCAGAGGGTATGACAATATTCGACCCCGGTCTCTTTAACAACCAATCGTTATATTTTTCACACCGTGGTCATTTTATAAAACATTTATAATAATAAATCCAGAAAACAGTTTATACCTTCATATCAAGAGATCCATAAACTAATTCCAAAAGTATAAATATATTCATAAGTACCGAGGAAGATTTTTTTCAATCAATTTCGAAAATAATTTATAAATCTCTCTTAAACCATTTATAAACTGTAACGACCCGAAATTTTTATCGTTTTATTTAGATAATTTATTGGAATTTTGTGAAATTTTAAACAATAAAATTTGGAAATAAAAATTTATTATTTGGAATACGTCTATTTTAATATAGCAACTGGTAAATTTTCATCTGATAATATTGAAGTTTATTTTTCTGTGAAATGTTATTTCAAATCAAACCGGTTAATAACAGTGAATTTAAAAGTTTTCCGAAACCAAAATATGTCAACAGGAGAAAATTTATTCAGATCATTCTGAATCAGACTGCGAAATTCGTTTTTCCAAATTTGGACTTCGACTGCTCCGTTTATCTTAATTCTGGCAAAATAGCAGCATTTTCGGTACCGATTATCGACTTTTGGTCGGATGATCGTACCACTAATATCTGTATACCGTTTTGATCCTCTCATCGTGTTGATCTCAATGGTATATTTATTTCAGTATTTTAGGGTCCGGTACGCGACGGAAGTGATAAACGGTTCGTTGTAACGGTACCATAAATTTCTGACTTTACTCATTAATTCAGTTCAAATTTCTAACGTGCTCTTCATACCATAATTAATTGTTTTAATTAATTTGCTGAATTAGAGGGTGACCATTTCCATCCCATGACCATTTCGAAAATCAGCGTGTAAATTTGTATACGTTATTCATTTTGAACGATTCACTTTCTAATGCATTTATCTCTGCATATTTTTCTCTGCCTTTTTATTCACTGCCTTCCATCTTCCCATTCTCTTCTTTGCATTCTCACAGTTCCTTTTTCTATTTTGTTACCTCCTCCTTTCCCCTGCTATCTTCTCCACACCCTCCGACCGCTGGACAAGCCTCACCGACCACTGCCACATCCAGACCTTCCTCCCGCGACCACATCTCCATGGCTGAAGCCACATCCCAGCAACCACCTACCACCGAAACGCCACAACTCCAACCCACGTCTCAGCCTTCCCTGCCCTCCACGTCACCAAACCCACACCGCCACAAAACAGTAGCCACCTTCCTCCTTCATCACAACCGCTTGAATCATCTCCTCCTAGTCTTCTTCCCAACCCAGCCTCGTCCACAATCTCCGCATCTCCCTCCGACCGCCGCCTGTAGTCACCACCCTCCAGTACCTAGCTCCGGCCGACTCAGCCTCGCCTACGGCCACCTTCCTCCTTTGTGGCATTCTATAGGTGTGTATATATAACTATATGTATTTTTGTTTATATATATAAAAGTTATAAAGTCTGTTATTTTATAAGTTTATATAAACAAAGTTTCGACATATACTTTATTTTCTGTAAGGTTTGCTTATATATATCTATATATACACTTTAAGTTAGTTGCTTTAGCTTTTGTCTGTTAGTTATACATTTGCTTTTGGATTTGGTTTATAAACTATTATTATATATGGTTACATATACATTGCAATCTAAGTAACTGTTTTCTTTTCTTTCACCTTGTTTTTTTTTTCTATTCAAAGTAAATTTTTATAAACATAGTTATATAGTGGTTTGCTGTCACCATACCTTGCATATATATTTTGTTTTAGGAATTGTAAGTTAGGTACTGTATTACATTATAAGATATTAGTACAGTAGATTTTATTATTTGTAGTAGCCGTGGGTATATAGCGTTTATATATATATATAAATTTATATAAGTTGTTCGGCTATATACAAGTTGTATTCTATATTTTATTATAAGTTGTATATACAGTTCGTCCATTTATATATATTTTGTAAAGGTGGTATACGTTTAAAATTTTTTTTTATATATATATAAATTTGTTTTGAAACAGTTTTTGCAAGTATAGATATAGAGATATACGTTCATATCTTATATTTACAAGCTGCTATATATACGTCAGTTCCCTTCCTCCTTTTGGGTATAGAGCAAGTGTGTTAAAAACTGTTGCGTGTATTTTAAGGAACACTAAAGTTGTTTTGTGTATGTTGTTTGTATAGGTTTGGTTAGGTGAATATTTTTATATGCTATTTGCGTGTATATGTTTTACAATTTGTTAGTTTATACATTTGTTTATACATTGTATATAAGTGATTCCTATAAGTTATGTTTTATATTTTGTTTATATTTTTTGTTAACAGCATAAGAGGCATATACTTATGTATTTAAAACATTATCTTATATATATATGTATTATATTACTAGTTTTAATTGACTTTGATTATGAATTACTTATATATGTCTGCATATATACATTGTCACATATATATCTTAATGGTTACAGTAGTATAATATATAAGTATTTCATACGCAAGCTTTAAGTTATACAGTATATATAATATTGTATGTGATAGTGATCTTTGTATTAATATAAAGATGTGAATTTCATGATCCGTTTGTCTTTACATAAGTTTATAATATAGTATATATACATACATACTGAGTTTAATATATGTATTTTTAAGATTTAAACAATAAATTTTGAAATACATATATATATTTAAATTGTAATGTATTTGAATTTAGAATATGATTTTTATCTATATATAGTTATATATAGTTAAATATATATATATATATAGGTTCACCTATACCAATTATCTTCATCGATCCAATTCTGACATGATTTCGTCCAATTCGATTTATCAGCTTTATTCGTTGATTCGTACCCATCTAGCTTTGCCTTGGAATTCATGTTCGGATGTGTAACTCGATTTCAGTGTTTATCCTCTCTAGCCTCGGAAGGTGAGCAATCACTCACGATTAACGTTCTTTTATTTATTAAATTTGATTTCAATTGAAACGACAATTGAAATATGTTGCTGTAGTTATTTACATTGTTATATATGCTATTATCCATAACTGTTCACCTATGACATCTGACACCAGTATCTAGTATTATATGCCTGTTATTACTATTATTTATATCTGTTCACCTGTGACATCTGACACCCGTATCTGTTATTTATACTGATGATATATGCCAGCTGTTATATATTTTTGTATCTGTTATCACTCTGCAAGTTCCCTGTAGTTTAGAATTCACTATGGGTTGAAATGATACATACCCGAACGGACTTTAGAATAGGAGAAAACCGTTATGGGTTGAAATGATAAACCCAAGCGATTTTTCATTTGAATTGAAATTGGGATTACGGGTCGAAATGATATCTACCCGTATATATTTAAATTTCGGATTGAAATGATAAATATCCGTATCACTTAACCATATGATAAATATATACAGACACCGTTGGTCCATATATATAAATATTTTGAAAAAAATTTCTATGGTTTTGGAAAGAAATATATGGTTTTAAAAATGTTGAGCCTTAAATTATTATATAAATGGGAATGATTGATTAAATACATATAATATGGTTGAGTATTTAAATTTATGTTTCAAAAGAGATTTCAGTAATAATTTAAATAAGTTAAGGTTGGGAAGATAATTGGAATTTAGTAAAGAGTTTTATTTAATTAAACCAATTTAAAACTTATTGAAATTGGGATTTAAGATATGATTTATAACTTGAGTTTGATTTAAATAATTTAATAAATATTTCGTGTTTAAATAAAATTAAGGAAATTTTAGTAAAAATGGAATTTAAGGCTAATTAAATGATATTGAATTTATTAAGTGAATATTCCCTGATTAAATAATAAATGAAGTTAAATCAAGAGCTATATGAAACTGTTAAATTTAACTTTGAAATTGTTGAATATTAAGCTTTGAAAATATTAGAATTTAAATGGTTTATTTTGTGATTCAGGTCTGTATTTGAAATCAATATAATTTGAATTTGTTATTTAGAAACTGAATTGAATTAAAATGGGAAAAACTTAGATTGAATTAAATTGAAATTTGGAAATTGAGTTGATTTGAACCGATTTGTGAAACTTGGGAAAATCATAAATACTTTACTTTATAAATTAATTAATATATATACTATCTTGGAAAATATATATATTTGAAATGAAAATGATATTTTGATTTTGAAGTAAATAAATTTAAAATGACCACGGTATCATAATGTATATTTCCACCTTGTAGTTAGTTCTGAAGATCCTTAAAGGATGGTTATCCCAAACATCCTTTAAGTTACTTGTATTTCAGTTGATATTTCACTTGAGTTGGATTTATTTATATAAGAATGTTAATCCTGACTCGAGTGTTTTGTGTTTTGCTTTACGCTCGGGTCAGACCGAGTGATACAGCATTTGAGACTCGCCTTTGGAGTTTGGAGCTTCCTTTGGAGATCCAACTATCGCCTCAGCTTTCAGCTCTTCTAGTTGATTTGTTCGGAAAAGTCATCTGCTATACTGAAGACTTCAATGTATTTGAGTTATTCTATTGTATTTTATTTCTAACTCTGATGTTTATATAGTAGCTTCATGAACTACTATTTTATCTATTCCGCTGCGTATTATTGTATTACTCTGTGTCTGTGATTCTGTGATTGATTTATTTACTGTATATTCTGAGTTTTGCCAAATTTTAAATTAACAACGCGGTATTTTGAGCAATTCAACTCCGGCATGAGTGTCTACCTATACACTTATAATGGATGCGAATGGTCCAAAATATCGGGTCGTTACAGTTGGTATCAGAGCTTTGGCTCTAGGCAAAACTTAGCATATATAGTAAATTTATTTACAGAATCACTTTCGTTTGAGTTTAATCTCTTCCTTTTGACTCGATTTCCTTTGAACTTTGGAACGTTCCCTACGGTTCCAAAATTCATTCTTGTCTCTCTCTATTGGTATTCTTTTGATTCTGGAGTATCCCATAACTCCACTTCGAATGATCTCTATAAGAATAGACGATCCCGACGATCTTTGAATGTTTTGTAAAGGGGTGAAACTCCTTTACAATTGGCATTGATTCACCAAAGATTTATATATCACTCGGTTTGGATGCTGCTATCTCTTGATATGCCAAATTCTATCTCTGGCGATCGAATGTCGATTTGCCTTAGATTTCCGCATCGATTATATTTTTGAAATCACGGTTGATCGGTTAAGGTCGCCCGCGATTTATATAACTATATCGATCTATTGTTTGTAATCAATTATCTCATTTTCGTTCGAACTTATCTTCGAATCAAATCCTATTTGATTAGAGTCCCTCTAATTTGAATATCTATCTTTGTTTTGAAATCCGTCTGTGAATCGTCCTTTGAAAATCGGGTTTGTTTATATTTTAGAAATTGTTTTCTAAACCGAAATTATTATTTTGATAAGTATGATTATATTCTATATATAAAAGTGTAATGTTTTCGATAAAGATTATAAACCCTTTTAAAATAAGAATTTGAGGTTTCGAAAGGATTTGTAATTTTGAAAAACTATATAAGAAATTTGATTTATAACTGAAGGATTTTAAATTTGAAATTCGAGAATTGAACTCCAGTATTTTGGAATTGGTTTTAAGATTTTGAAATATATAATAATAATATGATTTAAAAATATTTTCCGAATAAGAAATGTTTCAAATGATTTTAATGAGTTTCGAAGAAATTTCAAAAGAATTTTTGAGAAATAGAAGTCCAGAACTCACTTATGTCGCTGGAAAATAACTTCGGTGATGAGTGCACGCATCATCGACATTGATTTTCGAGTTTCAGAGTAAGGGATAGGCCACTTTAATAGCTTTGCTATGCAAATGATTTTGTGAAACCAATTTTGATTTCAAAATTTTGAAGTATGATTTGATATTCAAAAGATATATGTAAATGTATTTGAAACGATTTGAAATGAGCCGGTGTTCAGTCCTCGAGTTTTGGATTTGATATAACTCTATCTATTAAAATTGATTTACTGATTTGTTGCTGATTTCCAACTCTTGAATTTGAAAATGATTTCTTCAACTATTTTGAAGGTTCGAACACTTCCAAATCAAGGTTAACTTTTCAAAGCTAAGAAATTTGAAAAGTATTTTGATAAAGTATATAAATTTGTTTTGAACGTTTAAGTATGAAGTAATATGATTTAAATAAGTTGAAACTGTTTGGAAGTAAATGAATAAGGAAATTTTAAATTTTCTAATATGAAATTTAGATTTGAAATGTCTTGAGAAGAATTTGGTCTTCAAAATATTTTGAATAAAATTTAGTTTAAATGTTTTAACTTAGTAACATCTTTATGAAACTATATATTTAACAAGTTGGAATAAATATATAAGTTGTACGTATGCTATTTTATTCGCATAATTAATTTGATCCAAGTTTGAGTACACAAGTTCGAGGTGGATTACACCATTTCGTGTTAGGATTTTTCATTCGATTCTTGATGGCGAATATTTGATATGGATTTTGGGCTTGATTTTAGAATTCTCTATCGTAGTATATGGCTATGCAAGGAGACCGATGGCTTCTAGTCGAGAAACCATATCGAAGTCCGCATTAGGGAAGTCGAATGGACAATACTAGTCCGAAAGCGAACTTGTGTGATCGAGCGAGCGATCAAATGTGATTTTGCGAAATGATGACGTATGTACATCTTATATTCTAATATCATTGATATATTATGACGCTGAAATTGAAAGCTGTCAAGTTAGAATATCTTTGCTTACTAAAAGAAATTTTCCAATTTAAATTACAAAGATATATAACCCATAAAAGTAAAGATATTCAATCTCATATGGCTCTTAATACAGCGAAATTTATTTTTGAAAAATTTGATCCTTATATAAGATGGACCTTATGTAAATATAAGATGATTTTGAAAACCATTTGATTTTGGAAATGAATGGGTTGACTTAAATTATTGATTTGGAAATTTGGATTTATTTTTCAAAAGCTATTATTTTGGAAACTTTGAAGCTAAAGATAATTAATTTGTGAAGAAATAATTTGGTGAAATTGTATATGATTTTGAAATTGAACTGATATTGAAACAAATTGAAATTTGAGAACCTTATGTTACTAAACACTTGATTTGGGAGTTGTCGAACTTATATAAAATTGATTTGTATGAGTATGAAATTGATTCGAAAACTATAGACTTGAAAAGGTACAAATTTGAAAGTGAAATCTTATATAATTGAAGTCTATATAAGTATGATTTGATATACTATTGATTTTGGAAAGTATTTGATTTGAAAATTAAATCTTATATATAATGGATTTTATATAAGTACGATATTTGAAAGTGATTTGAAAAGGTACTATATGATACATATTTTCGAAGTAAAGATATGGAAAGTGCCTTCTGCTTGATATCTGATTTGTGGCCACATCTTGGATTCATTCTATCGATATTATTCTCTCTGATTTTGGTTTTCCGGATATGATACTCGAGTGTCCTTCGAATTCCATGGCGTTACCCATGGTCTTATGTTTCTCTCGTGACTGCATAGCGCAACTGCCTGGCTGAGTCTTGCCTGGGGGTACGGATTGTTTCCTGGGGGATCCAGGCGTAACCATTGTGTATCCTGCAATCTATGTAGGTCGCGAATAGTAGCGCAAATGCTTGGCTGAGTCTTGCCTGGGGGTACGGATTGTTTCCTGGGGGATCCAGGCGTAACCATTGTGTATCCTGCATTCTACTAGTCATCATGGCGTAACTCGCAGGGCTGAGAAAGCTTACGGATATGGATTGTTTCCTGGGGGATCCAGGCGTAATCATTGTGTATCTGCGAACCATGGTTGGACAAAGGTTTTGTTCGTTTTGTTTGGATTGTACTTTCCATATCGGTTTTAAAAGTTTTTCCAGTATTTTCACTGGGTGTTGAAACAAGTCTACTAAGTACCTGGAGAATTCTAGTTTTGCGCCTGATCAACGCACTACCAGAGTCTACGGGAACAAGGATAAACTTGTTGAAACATCGAGTTATAAAAGTATTTTCAAAAGAAAATTTGTTTCGTTATAAAGGTATTTTATAATAAAAGTATTTCCAACAAAGAAAATTTTGTATCAATATTTGGAATCAAAACCCTTATGGTTCTAAATTAACTATTCATGCCCGATATTATTCCTTGAATCTACCTTATCTGCTCAGCTTTATTTATTCATCTATATTCTGTTTTCCAAGTCCCCCTTCTTTTCCTTGTTGACTATAACATATTTAAAATTAATGATTATTGATTTATTAATAATATTTGAAAAGTATTTTAGATAGAATTAATAAATTTATGATCATGGATTTAATAGCTTCTTTGTAAATATAAGTAATAATGTAAATAATTGTTTTCAAATGGTTTTCATATATTTATAAAGGTGTTATTTAAACCTATAAATGATACTTATAAAGGAAACAAGAAATTTTACAAATGGGTTTGAAAAATAATAGGGTATTAAGAATAATTGAATTGTAAATGAAGTCTTCAAATGGATATTTCAAGTAAAATTTTATAAAGTTTCAAAATTAATTGTTTAATCTTGACTTCCAATCTACTTTTATCTCTCGTTGTTCTATTCTCCTACCTCCTTCCTTTTCGGGGACGAAAAGTTTTGAGTGGGGGAGAGTGTAACGACCCGAAATTTTTATCGTTTTATTTAGATAATTTATTGAAATTTTGTGAAATTTTAAACAATAAAATTTGGAAATAAAAATTTATTATTTGGAATACGTCTATTTTAATATAGCAACTGGTAAATTTTCATCTGATAATATTGAAGTTTATTTTTCTGTGAAATGTTATTTCAAATCAAACCGGTTAATAACAGTGAATTTAAAAGTTTTCCGAAACCAAAATATGTCAACAGGAGAAAATTTATTCAGATCATTCTGAATCAGACTGCGAAATTCGTTTTTCCAAATTTGGACTTCGACTGCTCCGTTTATCTTAATTCTGGCAAAATAGCAGCATTTTCGGTACCGATTATCGACTTTTGGTCGGATGATCGTACCACTAATATCTGTATACTGTTTTGATCCTCTCATCGTGTTGATCTCAATGGTATATTTATTTCAGTATTTTAGGGTCCGGTACGCGACGGAAGTGATAAACGGTTCGTTGTAACGGTACCATAAATTTCTGACTTTACTCATTAATTCAGTTCAAATTTCTAACGTGCTCTTCATACCATAATTAATTGTTTTAATTAATTTGCTGAATTAGAGGGTGACCATTTCCATCCCATGACCATTTCGAAAATCAGCGTGTAAATTTGTATACGTTATTCATTTTGAACGATTCACTTTCTAATGCATTTATCTCTGCATATTTTTCTCTGCCTTTTTATTCACTGCCTTCCATCTTCCCATTCTCTTCTTTGCATTCTCACAGTTCCTTTTTCTATTTTGTTACCTCCTCCTTTCCCCTGCTATCTTCTCCACACCCTCCGACCGCTGGACAAGCCTCACCGACCACTGCCACATCCAGACCTTCCTCCCGCGACCACATCTCCATGGCTGAAGCCACATCCCAGCAACCACCTACCACCGAAACGCCACAACTCCAACCCACGTCTCAGCCTTCCCTGCCCTCCACGTCACCAAACCCACACCGCCACAAAACAGTAGCCACCTTCCTCCTTCATCACAACCGCTTGAATCATCTCCTCCTAGTCTTCTTCCCAACCCAGCCTCGTCCACAATCTCCGCATCTCCCTCCGACCGCCGCCTGTAGTCACCACCCTCCAGTACCTAGCTCCGGCCGACTCAGCCTCGCCTACGGCCACCTTCCTCCTTTGTGGCATTCTATAGGTGTGTATATATAACTATATGTATTTTTGTTTATATATATAAAAGTTATAAAGTCTGTTATTTTATAAGTTTATATAAACAAAGTTTCGACATATACTTTATTTTCTGTAAGGTTTGCTTATATATATCTATATATACACTTTAAGTTAGTTGCTTTAGCTTTTGTCTGTTAGTTATACATTTGCTTTTGGATTTGGTTTATAAACTATTATTATATATGGTTACATATACATTGCAATCTGAGTAACTGTTTTCTTTTCTTTCACCTTGTTTTTTTTTTCTATTCAAAGTAAATTTTTATAAACATAGTTATATAGTGGTTTGCTGTCACCATACCTTGCATATATATTTTGTTTTAGGAATTGTAAGTTAGGTACTGTATTACATTATAAGATATTAGTACAGTAGATTTTATTATTTGTAGTAGCCGTGGGTATATAGCGTATATATATATATATAAATTTATATAAGTTGTTCGGCTATATACAAGTTGTATTCTATATTTTATTATAAGTTGTATATACAGTTCGTCCATTTATATATATTTTGTAAAGGTGGTATACGTTTAAATTTTTTTTTTATATATATATAAATTTGTTTTGAAACAGTTTTTGCAAGTATAGATATAGAGATATACGTTCATATCTTATATTTACAAGCTGCTATATATACGTTAGTTCCCTTCCTCCTTTTGGGTATAGAGCAAGTGTGTTAAAAACTGTTGCGTGTATTTTAAGGAACACTAAAGTTGTTTTGTGTATGTTGTTTGTATAGGTTTGGTTAGGTGAATATTTTTATATGCTATTTGCGTGTATATGTTTTACAATTTGTTAGTTTATACATTTGTTTATACATTGTATATAAGTGATTCCTATAAGTTATGTTTTATATTTTGTTTATATTTTTTGTTAACAGCATAAGAGGCATATACTTATGTATTTAAAACAATATCTTATATATATATGTATTATATTACTAGTTTTAATTGACTTTGATTATGAATTACTTATATATGTCTGCATATATACATTGTCACATATATATCTTAATGGTTACAGTAGTATAATATATAAGTATTTCATACGCAAGCTTTAAGTTATACAGTATATATAATATTGTATGTGATAGTGATCTTTGTATTAATATAAAGATGTGAATTTCATGATCCGTTTGTCTTTACATAAGTTTATAATATAGTATATATACATACATACTGAGTTTAATATATGTATTTTTAAGATTTAAACAATAAATTTTGAAATACATATATATATTTAAATTGTAATGTATTTGAATTTAGAATATGATTTTTATCTATATATAGTTATATATAGTTAAATATATATATAGGTTCACCTATACCAATTATCTTCATCGATCCAATTCTGACATGATTTCGTCCAATTCGATTTATCAGCTTTATTCGTTGATTCGTACCCATCTAGCTTTGCCTTGGAATTCATGTTCGGATGTGTAACTCGATTTCAGTGTTTATCCTCTCTAGCCTCGGAAGGTGAGCAATCACTCACGATTAACGTTCTTTTATTTATTAAATTTGATTTCAATTGAAACGACAATTGAAATATGCTGCTGTAGTTATTTACATTGTTATATATGCTATTATCCATAACTGTTCACCTATGACATCTGACACCAGTATCTAGTATTATATGCCTGTTATTACTATTATTTATATCTGTTCACCTGTGACATCTGACACCCGTATCTGTTATTTATACTGATGATATATGCCAGCTGTTATATATTTTTGTATCTGTTATCACTCTGCAAGTTCCCTGTAGTTTAGAATTCACTATGGGTTGAAATGATACATACCCGAACGGACTTTAGAATAGGAGAAAACCGTTATGGGTTGAAATGATAAACCCAAGCGATTTTTCATTTGAATTGAAATTGGGATTACGGGTCGAAATGATATCTACCCGTATATATTTAAATTTCGGATTGAAATGATAAATATCCGTATCACTTAACCATATGATAAATATATACAGACACCGTTGGTCCATATATATAAATATTTTGAAAAAAATTTCTATGGTTTTGGAAAGAAATATATGGTTTTAAAAATGTTGAGCCTTAAATTATTATATAAATGGGAATGATTGATTAAATACATATAATATGGTTGAGTATTTAAATTTATGTTTCAAAAGAGATTTCAGTAATAATTTAAATAAGTTAAGGTTGGGAAGATAATTGGAATTTAGTAAAGAGTTTTATTTAATTAAACCAATTTAAAACTTATTGAAATTGGGATTTAAGATATGATTTATAACTTGAGTTTGATTTAAATAATTTAATAAATATTTCGTGTTTAAATAAAATTAAGGAAATTTTAGTAAAAATGGAATTTAAGGCTAATTAAATGATATTGAATTTATTAAGTGAATATTCCCTGATTAAATAATAAATGAAGTTAAATCAAGAGCTATATGAAACTGTTAAATTTAACTTTGAAATTGTTGAATATTAAGCTTTGAAAATATTAGAATTTAAATGGTTTATTTTGTGATTCAGGTCTGTATTTGAAATCAATATAATTTGAATTTGTTATTTAGAAACTGAATTGAATTAAAATGGGAAAAACTTAGATTGAATTAAATTGAAATTTGGAAATTGAGTTGATTTGAACCGATTTGTGAAACTTGGGAAAATCATAAATACTTTACTTTATAAATTAATTAATATATATACTATCTTGGAAAATATATATATTTGAAATGAAAATGATATTTTGATTTTGAAGTAAATAAATTTAAAATGACCACGGTATCATAATGTATATTTCCACCTTGTAGTTAGTTCTGAAGATCCTTAAAGGATGGTTATCCCAAACATCCTTTAAGTTACTTGTATTTCAGTTGATATTTCACTTGAGTTGGATTTATTTATATAAGAATGTTAATCCTGACTCGAGTGTTTTGTGTTTTGCTTTACGCTCGGGTCAGACCGAGTGATACAGCATTTGAGACTCGCCTTTGGAGTTTGGAGCTTCCTTTGGAGATCCAACTATCGCCTCAGCTTTCAGCTCTTCTAGTTGATTTGTTCAGAAAAGTCATCTGCTATACTGAAGACTTCAATGTATTTGAGTTATTCTGTTGTATTTTATTTCTAACTCTGATGTTTATATAGTAGCTTCATGAACTACTATTTTATCTATTCCGCTGCGTATTATTGTATTACTCTGTGTCTGTGATTCTGTGATTGATTTATTTACTGTATATTCTGAGTTTTGCCAAATTTTAAATTAACAACGCGGTATTTTGAGCAATTCAACTCCGGCATGAGTGTCTACCTATACACTTATAATGGATGCGAATGGTCCAAAATATCGGGTCGTTACATAAACTATTTATATGCTTTAGATACATTTATAAAGCTATTTATAAATTCCAAAATAGTTTACAACTTTTCTTCTTTTCATAATCTTCCACACAAATTCCTTTAACCCACTTCCAAATCCCTTTATACAAGTTCTTTTATAAAAATACCCTTTATAAAATCCCTTAAGCCTTTATAACTTCTTTATAAAACCATTATAAAATCCTTTATAAAATTCTTTTATAAAATCCTTTTATAAAATCTGTTATAAAATCTCTTGTAAAACTTTTATAAATTCCTTACAAAACCTTTTACAAAATCTTAAAATCTTTTAGAAAAATCTTTTATCTATTAAAGTTATTATAAAAGTCTATATTTATTATCTTAAATCAAAACTATATTTATTATATTAAATTAAATTTAATATATATATATATATTAAAACTATATTAAATATTTATTGAAATAAAATTTTAAACTATTTAAAATATATTTTTAAAACTAAATAAAATTATAAGTAAAATCTTAAATTTACTTTTAAACAATATATTAACTTAAAAATTGAAACTTAAAAACATATAAAATAAATTATCTTCCAAATATAAATTTTAAATAAAATCATTAAATTAAATTTAAAAATCAAACAAACTTTACTGTTTCGAAAATAATTTAAAACCGACTAACGGTGTCAGTATATAATTTTCTACCCTATGGTCAAGTGATAGGGTATGTATCATTTCAACCCCAAAATATTTAAATTTTCTAGGTATATATCATTTCAACTCGTATCCCGAATCAACAATTTCCAAATCAATAAAATCGCTCTAGTTTATCATTTCAACCCATAACGATTTTTCACTAATCTATAAGATCATTCGGGTAGGTATCATTCCAACCCATAGTGATAACAGAGATATAAACATCCAATCATCCAAAAATGTCAACAAATAAACATCCATCACGATCATCATCCAAATCAGCCAATAAATCACAACAATTAACTGGTTATTATTATTAGGTATTTAGTTAACAATTTAAATTCAATATAAATTCAAATTAAATTAAAATGTCAAATTAAACTACCAAACAACAACCAATAATATTCTTATCACATCATAAATTCAATTCAACTAACATAAGAAGGTTTAGTATTCGTGAGTGGGTTGAATCACTCACCTTTATACGAATCTGAAAATAATAGACTTCTAATCAATAGCTCCTCTCTATGCTTCCTTAGTCTCCTTCTTGATTGCCAGCTTTGTTCCTCAATTTTTCTTTAGGTTTGATTTACTTTAATTTTTCTCCTTATTATATTAATATATATATATATATGTATGTATGTATTTTTAGAAGGTTTGAAAAAAGAAGAAGATTTGAAAAAAAAGAATTGAAAAAAAAGAAAAGGATTAAAACAAGAAGAACTGAAAATGAAAGAGAAGATCAAGATTTGAAAAGAAAGAAAAAAGTTTGATATAGAAGAAGATTTGAAGAAGAAGAATATTTGAAGAGGAAGGAAAAAATAAAATGAGAGAGAATAAGAAGATTTGAAGAAGAAAAAGAAAAAGAAAAAACATTTGAATGGAGGCTAGAGTTTCATTTGCATCATATCTTATTTATAAGGTTAGAGTTAGGTTTAGGGCCAATGAGATTTGAAAAGAGAGGCTGCTATTAATTAGAAATAAATGAAATGAGGTTTCAGGAAATGAAGTTGGAAAATGAACGAAAAAAATAAAGTAAATATGAACAAACTATTTATTGAAATAAAGTAAATATGAACAGCCTTTTTAAAAATAGCAGGTATTAAGAAGAGGTAAAAGAAAGAATTAAAAATATGAAAAGTAGTTCATGTTTGCAAAATGGAAAAGCTTCAGACAATGTAAATGGAAAGGAGTAATGGAACAAATGAGGAAATAATGAAAAAAATGCGACAATTATTAATTGGAAAGGGAATGAATGGGCCAACTCTATACGGTAAACAAACTTTTGGAATTCAAATTTCAAAAACAATTGTTCACTTAATTAATTTTGTTAACCCCAAACATACCAAAATTGACATCCATTAAAGATTTAATTAACAGACAATAAATGAAAATAAATTCTCTACCCAAATTTGTGTCATAAATTAAAAGAATATAAAGCATTAAGAACTTTTCATTTCTCTCTCTCTCTTTATGATTAGATTGGGAATTTATACAAACATGTTAACATTTCGATTGAATGTTTTACTAGGAATGCATTAACATACATTCAAAAATATGATATCATAAACAAGGTAATATAAACAGGTGTATTATATATATATATATGTACATCTTTATCGCCACTTATAGTTTACATTCATAAATAAAAGGTATGAAAATAATCAACATAAGGAGTCAATGAATGTAAGAGTAAAATAGAAGAGTGAAGATGGAAAGGTAAATTATGTTGCAATTAAAATCTAATCAAGTCTAATTGAAAAGGAAATAGTCAAGTGTAAATCTATTTTACCTCCTTTATCATCTCATATTAACATTTATTTTAGTACCGTATGAGATTTCAAACCTAAATAATCATTTTTTATGATCTAATTGGATCTAAAACATAAGTTTATATTTAGGTATAAACGTATATGCAGTAAACTAGCATTAAATTTTGAAACATGAACTGAATTAATTGGAAATAGATCACCCAATTTAAATTTATTTCAATATATGTTCACAATTAACGTCTTCCATCTTTTTAATTAAAAGATTCCAATCACATTAATTGTCATTGATTTCTGAGTTAAAAAGAAATGAGATAAGTCAATTCCTTTTTATAGTAATTTAACGTATTTACGGAATTATTGTATACAAACCAAAAGTTATTAATTTCTTATTAGATAATTGATTTCTTATTCCTGTAATAAATTTTTCAGCTACCAACATTTCAAATAAATAAACATATGATATTTTATTTAGTAAAGAAACATATATTATTCTATTTTTTAACATTTATTACTCCAATCAATTGGAATTTACATTCATATAGTCATTTTTTACTTACTTATTAAACTTTACAATTATTTCCAATTTAAGCTCTACAATTACATTCCCAATTAGCTTTACCATTACAATTGATTGAAATCACATTAACAATTGTCAATTTCATTCAATCAACATTATTAAATTACATTTTAAATTTTTTTTCCCATTTATAAATCATAAATTTTAATTTCTCACAATATTAAATTCCAAAATCTTATTTAATCTAATATTTTTAGTTATCAAAAAAATGCGGGTCGTTACACAGTACATTAATTTCTCGGTAATAATAATTTATAATTTTGATAAATTATTTCGGTAAATTATTTTTCGATCGAAGACTGAGAGTTGTGGTTGTGTGACCCCCAAATGTGAACTCGGTCATTTGTAGTGTTTAAACAAGTTAAATATTAAAGCCTATACGGACTTTTCTGAAGCATAGTAGTTTGACATGAGTTCAATTGTTTACAAATTATCTAAGTGAAATCCAATTTCTTATCTATTAAACGACATCAATAAGCAACGATATATCTATTATTAAAGCTCTTAAATCCTATACCGACTTTCCTAAGTATTTTCTACTTGTATATATTTAATGTATACTATAGCAATATGTACAATAGAAAATAAAACCAAAAGCTTTCTTTATCTCGAACAAGATTAACTATAATAGTTAAATTATATAATCAAATTATAGAATTGCCCATATGGCACACCCTTAACTATATCAATCTCCCACTTGCACTTGGGGCCAATAATGGTGACTCGTAACCATACCCTCGATTAATTTTCCTAGATGAAATTGAGAAAGGGCCTTAGTGTGGATCTATAATATTATTATTTTGTATCCACTTTTCAATTATAATTCCATGTCACTTGATACCCTCTTTTATCATGTGTTAATTATGGAGAAATATCTCGATTCTTATCAAGTCATTGGCTCTTATTGCAATCTATATTGCATCATTGATATCCCAATACATTATTAGATTCTCCATGTTGGGAACCATCCCTAGCTTTCATATAAAATTACACACATATACTACTTTCATTGTGCCACTATTCACGGCAATGTACTTAACCTTTATAATTGAATCTACCACAAACTCTTACTTGAAACATTTCTAACTTAAAGCCCCTTTATTAAGAGTAAAAATGAATTTATGATTGACTTTCAATTTTCGATGCCACTTATGAAGTTTGAGTTCGAATACTCTTTCAGAAGGAGTTCGTTTTTCTCCATACAATTTTCTAGCATTTTGTAAATGCTCAAGAATACTTTTAACTATATTACGGTTATTTTAACTCAAATTTACTGTTTGCACAGTGTCCAGGTGCATAAGAAAATTTCGACGAAGTACATAACATAGCATATATGATGACTCTTATTGTCGATGCATAAGGAATCTATCTCATATAGTCCATATTAAACATTTTAATAATGTGTCTATGTACATTGATTGGGACAATCCCAACAACCTCTTATACTGAGTATAATGGACACCTCTTTCAAATCTTTCATTAAGAATTAATCAAGCAAACTTTAGCTGATTTTATGACGCAGCAGCGGAATTACAAAATGATGATTCTGTGAAAGTAGCAATCGATGGAATGAAGAATACTGAAATGCCCAAATTCGTTGATCCAAAGATATTGAATTCTAGCTACCTTCGTCACGTTGATCGTGCACGATACCGTGAAAGAAGATTTGCAATTCTTCAGACGTTGATCATGCGCACTTGATAACGTGAATTGGCTTCTACGATCGTTGATTCAAGCGCACTCGAATGCCGAAAGAGGAGATAAGAGATTACACTCAACTACCAATTTAATGAAAGCACAAAGCTATCAACAAAAAGTTTTATTCAAAATCAACTAACTATTACAAGTGGCACCACCGGCCTATTTATAGCTTTACAACACACGCCACAGAAAACTGTACAACTCATAGGTCGTCCATGACCTATAAACATCACGACCTAACACACCAGCCGACTTAACTTGTGAACGACTCAATAGAACTCCCTACGACTTAAGAACGAATTAGAAGCAAATTACAACATAGTCTCAATGACATACGACTTATAAAAGAACGACCTAAAAACATACGACTTATCAATATGTACAACGACTTAAAAAACAGCAGCGACATAAAGAACATAGCGACTCAATAACAACCCAACACATAGGTCGGTAGCGACCTAACTCATAAGTCAGCAACGACTTAACTTCTTCAGCGACTTAGCAAAGTTCACGACTTAAGGATTTCACGCGATCTAACTAGGTCGTAGGTTGTAGAGCGACTTAACTTAGGTCGTGAGCGACCTAAAACTCCTTCCTTTGAACAACTCCGCGTGCATCCTTTGTTAGATCGTGCGCGACCTATCATAGGTCGTTGGTTCCCTCCTTCCATATAACTCGCTTCACCGCCTTGCTCCAGTACTTCGTTAGGTCGTGGCCGACCTAAAACTTCTCCCTTAGGTCATGGCCGACCTAAAACTTCCTCCTTAGGTCGTGACCGACCTAAGACTTGGTCTGTATCATCCTTACTAGGTCGTGAGCGACCTAAATTGTTACTAGGTCGTGAGCGACCTAAGACTTCATCAATCTGGGCATCATTCTGGGCTGCATCATCCTCTCCTGGTTGAGAAAAATTTGTCCTCGAATTTGCGCCCTCTTCTCCCACAACAAACTCATTCCCATGATACGGTATAAGATGTTTAACATTAAACACATCAGAAGTATACACATCCTCTGGCAGCTTCAACTTATAAGCGTTTTCATTGATCCGCTTCTCAATCGTTACAGGACTAATTTTTCGAGCTTTAAGCTTATTGTATGCTCCCACTGGAAAACAATCTTTCGTTAGTACGGCATATACTAAATCTTCTTCATTAAATTCAACGCTTCTTCGCTTCAAATCCGCAGATCACTTATACTTTTCATTCACTTTCTCCAATCGTTCTTGAACGATTTGATGACATTCTGCCAATCCGTCAACAAAATCAACAACTTTCTTAATTGCCCCCTTTGGTTGTGGTACTACCGTTAAATCCAATGGCCCCTTTGGTAAGTTTGAATATACGATCTGAAATGGACGAAACCCGTACTACGGTTCACAGCGTGATTATGAGCAAACTCCGCTTGACATAACTTCACATCCCAACTCTTCATATTTTCCTTTACAAGACATCGTAACAAATTCCCCAATGATCTGTTTACAACTTCAGTCTGTCTGTCCGACTGCGGATGATAAGCACTACTAAAATTCAGTTTCTTTCCCACCATCTTCCACAAACTTAGCCAAAAATGACTCAGAAATCTGGTATCCTTGTCGGAAACTATAGACTCTGGTAATCCATGCAATTGATATATCTCTCTAAAGAATAACTGAGCAACACGGATGGCATCCGCTGTCTTCTTACATGCTATGAAATGTGCCATTTTTTAAAACCTGTCCACCACAACAAATATAGAATCATTTCCCTTTTGAGTTCTAGGCAAACCCAAAACAAAATCCATGCTCACATCTACCCACGGTCTCATAGGCACATGTAACGGCATATATAATCCTGCATTTGTAGCGGTTCCCTTCGATACTTGACAGATATGACATCTCTCCACAAATCTCTCCACTTCTTTTCTCATTGACGGCCAAAAGTAAGATTGAGAAATCAGCCGTAATGTACGGTCTCTACCTATATGACCTTCTTCATGTAACTCCTTGACAATTTTCATCCGTAAACTGCAATCGGGTACACATAATCGATTTCCTTTAAATAGAAAACCATCTGTTTGTACCAAAAATGGGCACAACACTCTTCGGAAGTTTTTTGAAGAGATAAAATGAAGAATATAAAAATAAAACAGAGATTATCTAACAAAAACTTCAACAAACAGAAATGTAAAATGCAGAGACAAGCAATTTAGAGTGGTTCGGCGTATTGCCTACGTCCACTATGAAGTTTCGATGATTTTATTGATTCTCTTTGAATGATTACAAACGATTACAGCGAGAAACAGCAGATTACCGATTAGAATTCGAAATTGACAGCAAAAGTATGATGCAAATCTCGATCCGGCAGAGTCTGGACGCTTCAGAATCAAAAAGATCCCTCTTCTGTAGGATCTGGAGCTCTATTTAAAGGCGTAGGAGACTTAGATTTCGCTCAAACTCCGGGAGACTTGGCCTGGCACGTGAGGGGACCCACACGACCATTTCTAGAAAGTTTCGCCCCGATCTGCGATCGATACGAATCCATTTCGTATCGATCAAGATGATGTCCAAATGAGCTGAAATTTGTTAAGGACATTCTTCAATGTGTACACAAGCAATCCTGAAAATATCATTGGGTTTGGATCATTGGATCGTGAGATATTGTCGATACGAAGTGAGATTCAATGTTGGCTGTTCTGTTCGATTCCATGGCTTCGTATTGATTCTTTCGAATCGACCATCTGCACGTGCTTCTGCAACGGTGTGGCACGCTATCTCGAGTCGATCCATCTCTTTCTCCGGTTTGGCCGCATCGCATCCTCGTATCTCGCCTTGTTCGTATCAAGCTCGACACGTCACCCAGGCTTGTTGACTCGGTGGATATGAAGTAGTCATTGGCTATGGATTCGAACAACAGCTATATCGATGGATACGAGCTAACGAAGGCTGATGGTTACGAACAAGTCTTTCCTTAATGGATATGAACCACGCAGCTTCTCAATGGATACGAAACCGATCGATGCAGACTGGAGCCTTTTGAATGGATACGAAGTAAGGTAACCTGATGGATGCGAATTGCTCTGCCCAGATGGATTCGAGGAGAGGCTTCCGTGATGGATACGAAGCAGACATTTGGCCAATCGGTACGAGTCGCATTAGCTGTTGATGGGTACGAAGTCCATCGATACGAACTCGATGGATTCGAACATTGCTGACTTGATCGATACGAACCCATGGGAATTGACCGATGCGAAGTGGATGATGGACTCCGACAGGATGGATAAAAACTGAGGTCCACTGATGGATACGAAAGCGCTGCCGATCAGATGGATACGAAAAAGAGCCAGTTCCTTCAATCTTGAATCGATCATAACCCAAGCATACGAACTCGGATTGACTTGAAATTTGAAATGCAGGCTCGCATGGCTATGTTTGTCGCGTCATATTAACTGTAGCTTGATCTGGACTCGGGCAAAGTTCAGCGATATCCACGGCAAACTATACTTGTTCTCTAGTCGGTTTCTTGTTCTCCTGGCCTTGCCAAAAGGCAGGATAACATTTGCCCCCCAAAGTACGTCTTGTGAAAACATGACGTGCTTTGAAAAGCTGCAAGTTTGCATCTCGTTGTTAGTCTAGGTCGTTGTGAAACCTCGCACTGATTTTCTTTCGAATCGATTCGAAATTTGTGTTGAAACGATGTCTGATGACCGCCTTTAGCCAACCTCTTGTGTCGATCCTCTTATGAATCGATGTTAAAAGTTCGAAAGCTTTTCTTCCTATTGATGCGGGTAGACTTGATGGATACGAAATGATTATTCGTACTGATGGATTTTAACAGATACGAATTCTGTGTTCGTATCGATAAGCCTGCCCCGTTGAGGATTGATAGCTCACAAAACAGATGCTTCGAATTGATGGGGTCCATTGTCTTCAGGTGGCTTCTCTACGCATCTCGAGTCGAGGAAGTCTGGTGGGTTCGAAATGGGCCTCCGCTTCGAAGCGCTGTTTGACTGCTTGCGACCGGTCAGGTTGATTGGGAGTCGTATCGACTCGGTTCTATCCTAGACTCTATATAAATACCTGGGACTTAGCCCATTTTTCACTTTTACTTTTTACTGTTGCCCTCTGTTCTCTTCGCAATCGATCCAGGGAGAGATAACACCTCCGTACCTTCGACTCGATCAAAATCATTTCTTCGGATCTTCGAATCCTAATTCTTAGGTAAGCGACTGTGAATCTAAATGATAGGGCCGTCACGAATCCACTCTTTCTCCATCAATCTTATCTTCTAGCGACTGGTAAAACCAGATCTGGCTTAAATATATGATGGCCATGGCGATCTCTGCAGATTGGAGAAGAAAGGGTGGAAAGGGTGATTTCGATTCGATTACGAGAGCCATGTTCGTATTGATGAGATCAATGGCGTTTTTCTGGATCTCGTACCGATTTTTGGGATACGTCAGTGGAGACGATGCGATTTTGAATTGATAGTTGTGGCAATGGGTCGTGTCGACACGAAGTAACTGATAACCAGTCAATTACTATTCTGAAGCCCCTAGCTCTAGATCGATACGAGTTTCACCACCGCGATCGATATGAAAAGGATCGACTCGAGCGTTATCGATGCAAAGCTAAGGCCCTCCCGCTCGATACGAACCAGACCACCAATAATCCATACGAAATCGCACCCGTTGCGATCGATACGAACCATGCTACCAATGATCGATTCGAAGCACGACGCTTGGTATCGATTCGAACTTATAACCGGATGGATTCGAACGTATCGTACTGGGATCGATTCGAACTTTTCCTTTGATGGACACGAAATCCTAAGCACTTGAAAACATGATTCCGATAAACTTCATTCCTGCATATCTTGACTTGATAATTAAACTACACACGTGATTCCTACGAGCTCCTACATTGCATAACCGAACTTGATCACAACACTGCACATCTGACTGCCTTTTGAAGCTCGTAGATGGAACTGTAACCCAGCAAAGTATAACGAACTTTAACTTTGAATCGAACAACAGTATCTGGATGGCGCGGTTGTGACGGTCAACGATGACGGTCATCTCCAGCCTGACTCTCGGAGTTTTATTGCTCACACACTTAGGCTTATTTCGTAGAAATTTATTTGCTCAAGTTATGCATAACACATGCACTGCACAACTCATTCACACACTTTACACTGGGGAATGCACGGGCTTTTTATCATCTAATGGTGGTTTCTCATGAGTTAGCTAGTTATGGAACCGTCAAGTTCGCAGCAGCATGAAACTCAGCATCTAACCCCTCCCAGACTTGAGATTCCGAATATCGAGGCAGAAGTTATCGGTCCGACTCCGGACGAGTTGCCTGACGCGTCTTTCATCAATAGTCCACCTGATTCTGTCCCGTCCAATATCTCCGAAGATATGCTAGGGAGAATATGCTTAAGGCATGGCCTGTCGTTGGACGATGTAATTTTGCTGGGACCGGACGACAGACCGCATAATCCCCCGGAGGGGTATACTGCTTTTAATCGACATGCATGCGCAGCCGGTACACTTCCTCCGTTCAACAATTATATAAGAGAAGTGTTGGCTTACCTGGAAATTGCTCCGTCTCAGTTACATCCGAATGGATATGCTTCACCCAATGGCTTGTTCATCGCATTTATGGAGTACCTCTATCGACCTCCCCGTCCGACCGAGATAAGATACCTATTCAACTTCAAAAGTCGAACTGACAGCCCATCTTTCACATTCTTGGAGTCCGTAAGAAACTGCCAAGTTGTCACGGGGTCGTGGACTAGGCTGAGCTACTTCAAGTCGGAGTGGTTCTATGTCCGATGTCCTCCGGGGTTTTCCAGAAGATGGCTGTTCAGACGTGAGTATTGTCTTTCTCCCAAGTAGTCGACAGGGCAATTTCTGAATGAAATTAAACTTATATCTTCTACTCCTTTTCTTTCAGCAATAATCCAGCGACCTGAAGGTGGCTACTATAAAGAGATAGTTCGGGTCCTTCAAGAAATTCCTAGTGAAGAAAGGAATATTGAATTGCTACTGACGGACCGGAATCTCAGAGTTCTTGGGTTGATTGGGCGAAGGCAGAGCATAAGGCTTGATGGCGCATTAAAGACTGTCTCCAGAGAAAAAGTCAAGCGGAAAAAACCCAAAGTCATAGTAATCGAGGAACCTGACTCCGAAAGAACTCATACTGATGAGGAGCCGCCGGTCGAGCCTGTTGGGGCAACCCCGGATTCCGATGAAAAAAGAAAAGGCAAGGCAGTGGCCTTTAAACAACCCAAATCCGGGAGGCAGAAGTCTGTGGTTTTACACCGCCCTCTTTCAGGAGTTAGAATCTCGGAGGCACCCTCCCTGCAAGCCAAAAATCAATTCGAAGGGCTCGCTGACCTTCCAATTCCGGACCTCGAGTCCGCACAACATGACGTTGAATTGGATGGACTGCAACATACTTTCGACGTTAGCGAGCCTCTTCCTACTAGCGCGACCGACACTTCTGGTTGGTCCGGGGGTTTACACATCCATACACTCTTCACGGCACAGCACAGTTTTCTAACTATAAACAGCATATCATGAATGGTTGTTAACTTTCCTTGTTTTAATTTTTAGGTGCGATGTCTGGACGAGGTACCGTGTTGGGCAGTCTACGTAACAAACGCCGTTACTACGAGCCACGCAGGAGAGAGGGAGAGAGAGACTATGACTCAGGGCACTCTGGTCAAGAGAAATCCGACAAAGACAGGGGATATGTGCACCGATCCCGATCTCGCTCTCCTCCTCCCAGGACTTTCGTAGCGCCCGCGGCACTAGTTGCCCGTCCTCCTGAAGTTTCACGCCACAAGCCGTCTTCTCAAGCTCCGAGGTCTGATCCTCCTCGCGGGACCAAAATAACCACCTCCTCAACTTCCACACCGATCGCGACTGATTCGACCAGTGAAGGAGCGCTTAAACTGGCACAGATGAGGAAGGAATTCTCTGATATCTGCTTTGACGGCTACGTCTTTCCTCCGCACTTGAGAAGAATTCCGCCAACAGCTGAAACTACCATTCATGATTATGTTGCAGACATATTCTTTCAGTACAAGGAGTGGGGAAGGGCCACGAGGAAAGCATCCAAAGTAGCATTCGATCGGGGTGTTGTCATCGAAAAGTTGGAGAAGGAGCTGGGTCGCAAAGACCGAATCATGAAAGTGCTCAACACTGAGGCCGAGTCTTCCCGTAAGTCTGAAATGGAAGCTCTTAAAAAGGTCGATGAGGTAAACTCGGCCATGACCAGGATGAAACAAGAACACTATACCGCAATCGAGGACATGAGTCACAGGAACACCACCATTACTGCCGAAAGAGACGCCGCTCTCAAGGAGCTTAATGAGCTAAAATCAAAGTTCTCTGAAATGGCGAAGGAGAAAGATGCAGCTAATGTCTCTGCGCAGGAGGCCTGCGATCAGGCGGTGGTGCTTCGGAAGGAGAAAGAAGTGGCCATGGAAAAAGTCCGTGAAGCTGAAGCTGGGGTTGAGGAGAAAGTATGGCAAGCGGAGGCCAGGATTGAGGCTGAGATAGAAGAGCTACTTGTCACTTATAATGCCAACGTGCTAAGGCATCGAGATCTGACATGGCTCGATGATTACCCAACGCATCTCTACAACGCCTGGAACCAATTGGTTGAGGAGGAAAAAACTGGGCACCCTGATGAAGCCAGCGACGAATTCGAGCTGGAGAACCGCATACTTAATGATGACGAAAAGAAGGTTCTCCACGGCTCCGTGATTTCTCACGAGAAGGAGAGGCTTGGCGCCCAGTCCTGGGAAGTTGGAGAAAGCTCCGGTGCTGAGCACCATATTGCGAGTTCCGAGATTGTCGTGTCATCTCAATCTGAGCTAACTCCAACGATTGTCTCCCATCCTATACCGGCTTATGATCCAGACCGACCACACTTGTCTCCTATCAAGGAGCATTCTTCTGAAGCCGTTCAAATGACCCTGACCCAAACCGAGGAAGGTACTCTGAACTAATCCCTTGTACATTTGGGCTGAAGAATGCGTATAGAAGTGTATACTAACAGACGTTTCCTTTCTTTGTTCAGTGATTGGAGTTGCACCAGCGGCGCCTCCCGTATCCCAGGAATCATGCCAAGTACCGGAGGCCATCATTTCTAAGGCGACTTCTGTTGTGGCAGTTGCGCCGGTCGAGGTAACTCAGGGGAGCTCACTTTCCTTAGATGAACAAATGATAAATGAGCTCCTCGGTCAATAGAGTGATCCCTTTATAGATCTACCATTCAGCCTGGGCGGATTCCTGTCTACTTCTGATATTTCAACTCAGGCCACTATGGCACATAGTGAGGCCAGAGCGCAACGAGAAGCAAGGAGGTTGGCCGAGATCAACGCTGAGATGGCGGCAGCTGCGCATGGTGGCAGCGCGGATGGCGGAGTAGTAGCGCAGTGCCCTACTCCCCTTATGATTGTATCTCCCAGGGGCACGCTCATTGATACTAGTGCGTCAGTCCCGCCTCCGGCTGTTGGTTCTGTTCCCCCAATTCCTCCGGTCGGAAGCATCCCCATAGGTTCCAGTTTGGAGGATGATGTCAACATCATGCCTTCGTCCGAAGGGAGCCCGCCTGAGGGGAAAAGCTCTAAACGAAAGATCACCGGTGGCTCCAGCAGCTCCTCGAAGAAGAAGAAGAAGCTGAGGAGAAAGAAGGATTAGATAGACTTTTTTAGGCATGTGTTTCCCTTTCATAGTCAGGAATTTTGTTATCTTTTTCCCCCTTTTTTTTATATAGGCCGTGTTTAGATGCGAGTTCGGTCCCTGCTAGTAGGAATTTTTGGAAAGGCTCGTGTATGAACCATTGCTTATGATTAGTTGATATAAAATTTTGTCTTTTTGTTTCAACTTAAATTCCTTTTATGCTGAAAATGTTGCAGTGTTTGAAATTCAGTCTGATGTACTTGTATTACTTTAACGTTTAAGCATAGCTTGTTTTGTCTGCCAAGCCTGGAAACCTTGAACTTGAGTTGTGATCGGAGATTGCATCGGAGCTGAACATCATACAGTTTCGGGTAGTGATTAACACTTGCACCTGCCCCCAGTACCGGGGTTAAGTTATGATGATCAGCTTGTGATCGCACTGAGTGAGGACCGAGCGGTCGAACTACACTTGTTTTCTTATGAATCGTTTCATCCATACTCCGGGGATATAAGTCATCTCGCAAGCAGTTGTTCACACTCAAGGAACTTGAGATTGCTGTTGGTACTCCAACCCATATCCTGGGAGTTTGGAGTTAGTGTTCATACTCTGTTTCGCACTCTGGGAATACGGAGTTGATTGTTTATACTCCGCTTCGCACTCTGGGAATACGTAGTTGATTGTTCATACCCCGTTTCGCACTCTGGGAATACAGAGTTGATTGTTTATACTCTGCTTCGCACTCTGGGAATACAGAGTTGATTGTTTATACCCCACTTCGCACTCTGGGAATATGGAGTTGATTGTTTATACTCTGCTTCGCACTTTGGGAATACGGAGTTGATCGTTTATACTCTGCTTCGCACTCTAGGAATACGGAGTTGATTGTTTATACTCTGCTTCGCACTCTGGGAATACGGAGTTGATTGTTTATACCCCGTTTTCGCACTCTGGGAATACGGAGTTGATTATAGGATTGTTGTGTGTCATCCTATTTAATATTGGCGTGATAATTTGCCCCCGAGCTCGGGTTTCACTTAGCGAGTGGCCGGTCGTATCACAGCCACTCTCCATTTGAATAAGTCCCATTGCACGATGGGATTTAGCTCTCCGTGCGTCGTGATGTTGTATATCATATTTAATGAATCATAGTTCTGGCTCGAAGAGATGGCATTTTATTGCTGAAATAAGAAAATACGGCAAAGTCAGTTGCCTTATTACAGAATTAAATATTTAAAAATGCAGAAACAAGTTGCCAAATGGAAAGATATAATGAAATAAATAAAGCCGGTCATGTGTAATAGCGACGGAGACTCTCGCTGTTCCAGGCCCTCGGCAAACCAAGACCGTCAACGGTCGATAGTTTGAATGTGCCATCTCCGAGTCTTCGTGTAATCACATATGGCCCTTCCCAGTTCGGCTTCATGTGTGAAGGAACTAGGTAGATTCTCTTGAGCACAAGGTCGCCGAGTTCAAAGGTTCGAGGTCGAACTTTGGTGTTGTACAGTCGGGCGACCCGACTTCGATGTGCGGCTGCTCTCAAATCAGCCTCTTCCCGTTTTTAATCCAATAGATCCAAAGATTCGGCCAATAGTATAGCGTTCGTTTTCGGATCATAGTAAGTCACGCGATGAGAAAACACTTTCGTCTCGACCGGAATAACAGCCTCTGAGCCAGAAGATAGGGAAAACGGAGTGTGTCCGGTCGCGGTTTTGTGAGTCGTTCGATAGGCCCATAACGCCATAGGAAGCTCATCAACCCATTTGCCCCCGGCCTTTTCCAGTCGTTTCTTCAGGATGGATTTTATAACTTTATTGACAGCTTCAACCTGTCCATTCGCCTGGGGATGTGCGACAGCTGAGAATTTTTATTGATATGAAACCGTTGACAGAAATTTTTGAATTCCGCACTCTCGAATTGGGCTCCGTTATCGGTGATGATGGTATGCGGGAGTCCAAATCGACAGATGATGTTGCGAACCACGAAATTTATCACTTTCTTTGTCGTAATGGTTGCAAGGGCTTCAGCCTCAGCCCACTTTGTAAAGTAGTCAACGACAACGATGACGTATTTCGCACCGCCTTTCGCCAAAGGTAGAGCGCCGATGATATCGATGCCCCACATTGCGAATGGCCAGGGACTGACCATTTGGGTTATCTCGGTAGGCGGGGCTCTTGGAATTCGAGCATGTATCTGGCATTTATCGCACTTTCTGGCATAGTTCCCCGCATCTCGGTTCACTGTCGGCCAATAATACCCATATCGGAGTATCTTCTTAGCGAGAGCTTGCACCCTGGTATGATCGCCACACTCCCCTTCGTGCACGTCATGTAACACTCGTTTGATTTCCTCGTGGGCGATACATCGAAGGAGAGGAACAGAATAACCTCTCCTGTACATCACTCCATTCTGGATGACGAATCATGAAGCTTTTCGTAGAATTTGTCTCTTCTCATTTCTATGCTCAGGCAACGTCCCATTCTCAATGTAATTTCGATACGGAGTCATCCAAGACTCTCTGCTGGGAGCGGTTTCAAACACAAAGTTCATTTCTATTCGATCGATGCTCGGGGAGGCCAAAGTTTCAACGAGGACAAGTCCCATTTGCTGTGCTTCACCTGTGCTGGCTAACTTTGCCAATGAATCGGCTTTTTGATTGTGTTCCCGAGGTACATAATAAATGGCATAATAATCAAACTGATTCAGTATTTTCTGAACTTGAGCCAAGTAAGCAGCCAGCCTTCGGTCTCTTGCTTGATATTCTCCTCGTACTTGACATACCACTAACTATGAATCGCAAGAAATTTCTATAGCGATAATTCTCAGATCTCTAGCAAGTTTTAGGCCGGTTAAGAGGGCTTCATATTCAGCTTCATTATTAGTCGCACGAAAATCGAACTTCAAAGCATAACATATGGATCGGGCCTCGGGGCTCTCAAGTACAACCCCAACGCCCGAACACCGGTCGTTTGACGCACCGTCAGTATACAGCTTCCAGATGTATTCGGGGGATTCACTGGTCTCGGGCAAGTCTTCTAGAACGGTAAATTCAGCTATGAAATCTGCCAGGACTTGTCCTTGAATGGCTCTCCGTGGAGCGTATGTGATATCAAATTGGCTTAGCTCAATGTTCCATTTGAGTAACCCACCGGACGTCTCAGGTCACGTGAGGACCTGTCGTAACGGCTGATCGGTGTACATAGTAAGAGGATGAGCTTGGAAGTAAGGGCGGAGTTTTCTTGAGGCAATGACCAAGCAACAGGCCAGTTTCTCCAGTCTCGGATAATTTCTTTCAGCTCCTGTTAGCCGCTTACTAACATAGTAGACCGGTTTCTGCACTTTGTCTTCTTCCCGAACTAGAGCAGCACTGATCGCATGTTTTGATACTGCCAGGTAGAGGTACAATTGCTCGTGGTCAACTGGTTTTGACAAGATCAGAGGTGTGGAAAGATGTTGAACTAGTGATCGGAACGCGCCTTCACACTCCGTGGTCCATTCAAAGTTTCGTTTTCCCTTTCGGATCAGATCGAAGAAAGGAATGCATTTATCGGTGGACTTTGAAATGAACATGCTCAATGCTGCGACCTTTCCGTTGAGACTCTGGACTTGATTTATGGTTCTAGGGGTTTGCAAATTTCTTATTGCCCAGATCTTCTCAGGATTTGCTTCTATCCCTCGAGCATTGACAATAAACCCAAGGAACTTTCCGGATGCGACGCCGAAGTGGCACTTCAATGGGTTAAGCTTTATTCCATACTCTCGAAGGATGCTGAACATCGAATTTAAATCTCTGACGTGATCTGTGGAGAATCGGGACTTCACCAGCATGTCATCCACGTAAACCTCCATGGTCTTCCCAATCTGATTAGCGAACAACCGGTTGACTAAGCGTTGATATGTTGCTCCGGCGTTTTTTAGACCAAATGGCATGACTTTGTAACAGTAGAGCCCCAGATCGGTTACGAAGCTGGTATGTTCTTGGTCAGGCAAATGCATGGGTATTTGATTGTAGCCAGAGTAAGCATCCATAAAAGATAATAATTCGTGCCCGGCCATCGAATCTACGAGCTGGTCAATTCGAGGAAGCGGGAAGCTATCCTTTGGACAGGCCTTGTTTAAGTCAGAGTAATCGACGCAAGTTCTCCATTTCCCGTTCGGCTTTCGAACCAGTACGGGGTTGGATACCCATTCTGGGTACAAGGCATCTCGAATAAAACCGTTCGATTGTAACTTATTAACCTCCTCCTTAAGGGCGGCAGATCTCTCTGGATCCATACCGCGCCTTTTCTGCTTGACTGGGACATATCGCGGATCTATATTCAGGGAGTGACTTGCAATATTCGGCTTGATCCCGCACATGTCAGAGTGTGTCCAGGCGAAGACATCGAGATTCGCCCGGAGAAACTCAACCAATTCCTGTTGCGTTTGCTTGCTCAGTTGAGACCCAATCTTTAGCATCCTTGAATCATCATCCTCACTGATCGGGACGTCCACAGTCAGTTCGGCCGAAGAAGCTTGACTCTCCTTAGATTCGTCTTTATCCTCATTGTCCCTAGGGTCAAGGTCTTTCAGGAATTGGTTGTGGTGCCCGGGCCGAGGCCCAAGCATCAATTGTCAATTATCAATAGAGCGGATGCAGAGAGATTCCTCTACGCCCTTTCCCTTTTCCTTACGCTGCGCCCCGCGCAGCTCAGCAACATAACAGGCCCTCCCCGTGGCCTGATCTCCTTGAACGACTCCAATTCCATGATCTGTGGGGAACTTCAGAGTCAAACACCATGGGGCGATGGCCGCCCTGAACTCCGCTAGGGCCGGTCGGCCCAAAAATGCATTATAAGGTGAATCATCTCTAAGACAACAAATTGTAACATCCGGACTCTCCGGCATTCTCCAACCCCCAACTCAACCGGTAGTTCAGTCACTCCAATGGGTATCGTGGCACTCCCGTTAAAACCGTGGATTCGAGACAGGCAAGGTTTCAAATCCTTTGCCTCCATTTTCATTAAGTCGTAAGCCCGTTTAAGCAAGATATTCACAGAGCTTCCACTGTCAACCAGGATCCTCTTCATCCAAGCAGGACCTACCTGGGCAGATATGACTAGTGGGTCGATTGTAGGGGCTTCGACCTTATCAGCGTCTCGGCTCCTGAACACGATATCATCAGATATTATCTTTTGTTGTTTAACCGGAGTTCCGTCTTCGCAATTACTACAACACTCGAAGTCCACATGCCTGATAGAACTAGCATACGACTCCATTTCCCTCCAGCTTCTGTCTGCCGGGTGGGGACCACCACTTATTGTGTTGATAACCAACCTCCCGCCCATACAGGCGGATTCCTCCTGTCTTTCCTGATTTTGTGAACGATTTTGACTCGAAGGGCCCGCTCCACCAGACTGCGGCGCCCGTACAAACTGATCTAACTTCCTCTCTCTGATCAACTTCTCGATGAGGTCCTGCAAATGTCGACACTCATTGGTATTGTGGTCGTAGCTTTCATGGAATCTACAGAACTTCCCTGTCTGAACCTGCCTCTCCGATGAGGGCTTCAGAGCAGGTTTCTTATACTGTACAGTGTTGCAAGTCTGTAAGTATACGTTTTCCAATGACGTGTTTAACGGTGTATAATTGTCAAACATTTGAGCCCTACGTCGTGGACCTCGGTTCTGATCTCTTTTCTTATCCTGGCCATTGTTTCCTCTCGGCTGGGTTTGCTTGTTCTGCACATTCAGTTGAACTTTTCCGGAACTCTCACCGGACTGTTTAACCGCTACATTACTATGTATTCCCTCAATACTGGGCCTCACATCGTCCTGCTTCCTAGACTGTTTCGCGTCCTCTTGCCGTAAGAACTGAGCGGCTTTGGAGTAAAAACGGTCCAACGATGCTGGTGGTTTTCCGGCTAGCCAGTTCCCAAACTCAGAATCAGGATCAATTCCCTTGGTCAAAGACATCAAGATCGAGTTATCGTTGGGATTACTAATTTCAACACATGCCGTGTGGAACCTTTCTAAGTAACGCCTGAGCGTCTCTCCGTGAGCTTGAGTGACACTGGACAGGGTATTAACGTCTTTGGGCCTAGCAACATGCATACGGAACTGTTCTACAAACCTCTTGGCCAGTTGATCGAACGAAGAAATAGACCTAGGTGGTAAGCGTGTAAACCACATCGTCGCGATTCCCCCTAGAGAGATGGGAAAACTTCGACACTTCACTGCATCGTCAGCTCTTGCAACGCTCATTGACCATTTGTATTTCAAAATATGTTGATTTGGGTCACTATTTCCTTCATACATTGGGAGAGTTGGCATTCTGAATCGCCGAGGAGGTTCAGCGTACAATATCTCGTCTGTGAAAGGGGTATGACTACGAGAGATTCCCCAATCATCGTTAGTGAGACCCTGACTCTCGCGTATCATCTGACGTATCATGGTTGATATATATGACACCAGCAAATTCTGAGCATGCTGAGCTAAGGTGTGGTCGGGTTCTACAGTGCGAGTCTGGATCGGGCGTTGTCGACGGTCCGTATTTCGCCTCCTTGGCTCAGCGTCTTCTAGGACATATGGTTCAGGAGTATGTCCACGCTGTTGATTGTTCGGCTCTGACTGATTCCGGGTATCAACCCTTGTTTCTACCGTGGCGGTTGTAGCACGGTTGTCCGTGGTGTACTGTGGGGCAGTGCCTCCTCGTGTCGAGGGTCCTGTTTGGAAGCTGGTCGACGGTCCTGTCCTCAATTGCCCAACGGTCAAGGCGGGTTGATATCCAGTAGTTTGAGCGCGACTTCCCTCTAACCGGGGATGGATAGACCTGTGGTGATAGTCAGATGAAGCTGAGCTTTCGGTAGATGCCCGGGAGGCATCATCCCTCCTGGACCTTCTGTGGCCCCGGCGGTTGAGCTAGTTGGTCAGTTCGACATTAGCGCGTAACTGTTCAGCCAACTGTTGACGGCTTTGGGTCAGCTCCTGGAGCAACACTTGAAACTCTTGTCAGGTGATTGGCCCGGATGGATCCGGGTGAGCAGTGTTGTCTTGATTGGAAGAAGGCTGCTGTGTAGGATTCTGTCTATCCCGGCCTTCTTGATCAACGGCGGTAGCGGCAGTTCTTATGCTAACCATTTTCAGTGATGGAGTCCTTTCCTAGATTTTACCCAAATCTGAATAGAATGGTAGGATTCCGAATCAGATATCTGGATCTTCCTCTTGGGTTTGTGAAATCCGGTATCGCAGGTAGATCCAAGGAGCAGGAGAAAAAACTGGTTCTCTCAGTGAAAGCACCAAAGTGTTTGTACCAAAAATGGGCACAACACTCTTCGGAAGTTTTTTGAAGAGATAAAATGAAGAATATAAATATAAAACAGAGATTATCTAACAAAAATTTCAACAAACGGAAATGTAAAATGCAGAGACAAGCAATTTAGAGTGGCTCGGCGTATTGCCTACGTCCACTATGAAGTTTTGATGATTTTATTGATTCTCTTTGAATGATTACAAACGATTACAGCGAGCAACAACAGATTACAGATTAGAATTCGAAATTGACAGCAAAAGTATGATGCAAATCTCGATCCGGCAGAGTCTGGACGCTTCAGAATAAAAAAGATCCCTCTTCTATAAGATCTGGAGCCTTATTTATAGGCGTAGGAGGCTCAGATTTCACTCAAACTCCGGGAGACTTAGCCTGGCACGTGAGGGGACCCACACGACCATTTCCAGAAAGTTTCGCCCCAATCTGCGATCGATACGAATCCATTTCGTATCGATCAAGACGATGTCCAAATGAGATGAAATTTGTCAAGGACATTCTTCAATGTGTACACAAGCAATCCTGAAAATATCATTGGGTTTGGATCATTGGATCGTGAGATATTGTCGATACGAAGTGAGATTCAATGTTGGCTGTTCTGTTCGATTCCATGGCTTCGTATTGATTCTTTCGAATCGACCATCTGCACGTGCTTCTGCAACGGTGTGGCGCGTATATCTCGAGTCGATCCATCTTTTTCTCCGGTTTGGCCGTGTCGCATCCTCGTATCTCGCCTTGTTCGTATCAAGCTCGACACGTCACCCAGGCTTGTTGACTCGGTGGATATGAAGTAGTCATTGGCTATGGATTCGAACAACAGCTATATCAATGGATACGAGCTAACGAAGGCTGATGGTTACGAACAAGTCTTTCCTTAATGGATACGAACCACATAGCTTCTCAATGGATACGAAACCGATCGATGCAGACTGGAGCCTTTTGAATGGATATGAAGTAAGGTAACCTGATGGATGTGAATTGCCCTGCCCAGATGGAATCGAGGAGAGGCTTCCGTGATGGATACGAAGCAGACATTTGGCCAATCGGTACGAGTCGCATTAGCTATTGATGGGTACGAAGTCCATCGATACGAACTCGATGGATTCGAACATTGCTGACTTGATCGATACGACCCCATGGGAATTTACCGATGCGAAGTGGATGATGGACACGGACATGATGGATACAAACTCAGGTCCACTGATGGATATGAAAGCGTTGCCGATCAGATGGATACGAAAAAGAGCCAGTTCCTTCAATCTTGAATCGATCATAACCCAAGCTTACGAACTCGGATTGACTTGAAATTTGAAATGCAGGCTCGCATGGCTATGTTTGTCGTGTCATATTAATTGTAGCTTGATCTGGACTCGGGCAAAGTTCAGCGATATCCACGACAAGCTATACTTGTTCTCTAGTCGGTTTCTTGTTCTCCTGGCCTTGCCAAAAGGCGGGATAACACCATCCACCAATGTAAACTCATCTGTCTCCCCCTTCTTCACTTCATCTACAAACTTCATAAAGTATGAATCTTCAACAAATAATTCTGGAAGTATTTCAAACCCCGTCACTTCAATCTTCATTGTAGTTAACAAATGGTTTCTTCTGCTCAACGCATCCGCTACACGGTTTGTAACTCCAGATTTATGTTTCACAACAAACGTAAACTGTTGCAGGTACGCAATCCACGATGCATGCCTTGCTGAAATCTTCTCTTGCCCTTGTAGATGTTTCAAAGCCTCATGATCAGTGTATAGCACAAACTCCTTGTGAAATAAGTAATGTCTCCAATGTTTAATGGCTTGTACAACAGCATAAAATTCCACAACGTATGTACTATATCTCATCTTTGCTCCTGATAACTTCTCACTGAAATATGCAATAGGACGTCCCCTCTGACTCAACAATCCTCCAATTCCAGCCTTGGATGCATCAGTGTGTAGTTCAAATACTAACTGAAAATCTGATAATACTAGAATTGGTGCTGACGTCAAGAGTTCTTTAATTCGCTCAAAAGTAACCCCTGCTTCCTCCGTCCATGCAAACTGTTTACCCTTCATACAATCCGTAACAGGTGCCATCACACTACTAAAGTGTGGAATAAACTTTCGATAAAATGAAGCCAACCCGTGAAAACTACGAACTTCCGTTATCGTCTTGGGCTGTGGCCAATCTCTGATCGCTTCAATTTTACTTTAGTCCACCTGTATTCCTTCTTTCGATACAACATACCCCAGGAATAAGACACTCCGTGCCATGAACACACATTTCTTCGTAGCAGCATAGAATTGTTCTTCACGAAGTATAATTAACACTTTCCTCAAATGCTGAACATGCTCCTCTGTACTAGCACTGTAAATCAGGATATCATCAAAGTAAACTACCACAAACTTCCCAATGTACGGCCTGAAAATTTGGTTCATCACCCTCATGAATGTACTCGGTGCATTCGATAGACCAAACGGCATGACCAGCCATTCATACAATCCTTCCCTCGTCTTGAACGCTGTCTTCCACTCGTCACCCAGTCTAATTCGAATTTGATGATAACCACTTTTAAGATCAATCTTCGAAAAGATCACAGACCCGCTGATTTGATCTAACAGATCATCAAGCCTCGGCATCGAAAATCTGTATCTGACAGTTATCTTATTCAGTGCCCTGCTATCCGTACACATCCTCCATGAACCATCCTTCTTTGGTACTAGTAATGCTGGTACGGCACACGGACTCAAACTCTCCTGTATACACCCATGTTCAAGCAATTCCTCTACCTGCCTTCGCAACTCTTCATGTTCTTTCGGACTCATCCTGTAGTGTGGTTTATGTGGCAATACAACACTTGGAACAAGATCTATCTGGTGTTGTATATACCTCAACGGTGGTAACTCCGCTGGTAGCTCTTCAGGAAATACATCGTCAAATTCTTCCAGTACTGGTTTTACTTCTTCAGGTATCTCAACCACTTCACTGCTCTCACGCCCAATTAACAAAAACACTTCAGGCTCCTCTTCAACCTCCTTAACAAACTCCTTGAAGGATAATAAAGTTTTCAGCTCTTCAATCTCCTCCAGTTTGCTTTCTTCGTGTTGTCGCTTCTTAGGAATTAAAGTAACCTTTGTGCCCTCAAACATGAAACTGTAACTGTTGGTACGCCCATCATGTTGCACCGCCCTATCATACTACCACGGTCTTCCCAGCAACAAATGACAGACATCCATATCAACCACATCGCACCAAATTTCATCTTTATATTTCTTTCCAATTGAAAAATTAACACAAGCTCGACGTCCAACTTTCACCTCTCCTCCTTTCCTCAACCAAGCCAACTTGTACGGTTTCGGATGTTTCTCAGTCTTCAATGCCAACTTCCTCATAGCTTCTGAAGAAATTATATTATCACAGCTTCCAGCATCAATAACAAATTTGCAAACTTTCCCCAGAATAGTACATGTCGACTGAAAAATATTGCTCCTTAACCAACTACAATCCTCTTCTTGCTTTGGTGTCAAACAAGACCTCCTCATCATCAGATTACAACCTTCGTCTCCTGACACTTCTTCCTCCTCCTCATCAGGTGGTGAATTGGAACATTCAGCTTCTTCATCCTCATCCTCAACCTCCGCTATCATAGCTCTCTTCTTCGGCTTTGGACATTCATTACTTTTGTGGCCCACTTCTTGGCAATTATAACACTTAAAACAATTATTAACCTTTGCCTTCACAGCCTCATTCACAACTGGTTTTGTAACAGCTTTTGAAACATTGGAACTTCCACTAACACCCTTCACTGGATTGTTGGAATTTGTAAACACACCACCTCCCCGTCTTCCCTGCTTCTCCCAAGCTAGAGCTTTTTGATGTGCTTTAGCTACAGATCTGGGATCAAACATGTTCACCATATCTTGAATCTGCATACGCAACCCTCCAACAAATCTAGCTGTCAATTGTTCCTCCGTCTCCATGATATCATTCCTTGCAATCAGTTGATAAAATTCTTCAGCATAGTCATTCACAGTTTTCGTCCCTTGCCTCAGATTCTGCAACCTCTGATACATAAGCGATTGATAATTATAAGGTAAGAATGTAGCTTTCAATAACTTCCTCATCTTTTCCCAAGATTCAATCTTTGACTTCCCCATCCGTTCACGTGTAAGTTTGGTTAGCTGCCACCATGCCAAAGCTCTACCCCTCAACCTTGTAGCAACCAACTTCACTCTGCGATGTTCTGGAACCTCCTTGAAGTCAAAAATCTCCTCCACATTAGACAACCAATCTAAAAACTCCTCAGCTTGCATACCACCCTTGAATTCAGGAATTTCAGTTTTCATCCCAGACTCCCACTTGTGGTCATACTCCGATTGATTTCTTCCTTGGCCTCGTCCATGAACACTACCACCATCAAAATCCTCTTCAAAATCAGATGTATAACGATGTCAATCCTGACCACCAACATCTCTACTACCATCATTCCTTCCACCAACATCTCTTCTACCGACATTCCTCCGATCACGATCATTCATATTCCTATCACGATCTCGATCATCAACATTTCTATAACTGTCTCGGCTCATACTTCTATGATCATTATCAACGCTTCTTTCTCGATGTGAATGTGGTGAGACTCTATTCCTCCCATGGTTAGATTCAGGTGAAACCCTTCTCTGATTTTGATTCATCTCTAACATCATCTTCTCTAAATGACCAATCCCTTCATTAAGCTTTTCACTAAAGTTTTCGTTTATTCTTTGCTCCATCTCATCAGCTTCTTCTCTTCTATGCAAAGCTTCAATGTTTTGATTTCGATTGGCTCTTCTCGGCGGCATGGTTGGTTTTCACAAGCACTTCAACAAATTCAGATGTAATCTTCAAAACTTCAACTCAATTGGCTCGGAACAACCACTCGCGTAACTCAAACTCGACCGACCTAACTTGGCTCGGTAATTCTCTAGCTCGGCTCCGACACAATTCAATTGTTGGCGCGCACAACAATTCCTGTGCAAATCCAAACAAGTTTCGAACTTTGATCCAAAATGAAATGGATCAAAATCTTCCAACTCGTTGCAACCTTGCGATGAACACGATGAACACAACTTCTCAAACACTTCAATTCTCGGTTAGAACAATAAAATGATGCTCGATCTACACTCCTACTTAGCTCGGCTCAATACTTCAACTTTGAAATTCTCGGTTCCAAGACTCGATTTAGCTATGATAGGCTAAAACAAGCTCTGATACCAAATGACGCAGCAGTAGAATTACAAAATGATGATTCTGTGAAAGTAGCAATCGATGGAATGAAGAATACTGAAATGCCCAAATTTGTTGATCCGAAGATACCGAATTCTAGCTACCTTCGTCACGTTGATCGCGCACGATACCGTGAAAGAAGATCCGCAATTCTTCAGACGTTGATCAAGCGCACTTGATACCGTGAATTGGCTTCTACGATCGTTGATTCGAGCGCACTTGAATGCCGAAAGAGGAGATAGGAGATTACACTCAACTACCAATTTAATGAAAGCACAAAGCTATCAACAAAAAGTTTTATTCAAAATCAACTAACTATTACAAGTGGCACCACCGGCCTATTTATAGCTTTACAACACACGCCACAGAAAACTGTACAACTCATAGGTCGTCCACGACCTAAAAACATCACGACCTAACACACCAGCCGACTTAACTTGTGAATGACTCAACAGAACACCCTACGACTTAAGAACGAACTACAAGCACATTACAACATAGTCTCAACGACATACGACTTATAAAAGAACGACCTAAAAACATTCGACTTATCAATATGTACAACGACTTAAAAAACAGCAGTGACATAAAGAACATAGCGACTCAATAACAACCCAACACATAGGTCGGTGGCGACCTAACTCATAAGTCGACAATGACTTAACTTCTTCAGCGACTTAGCAAAGTTCACGACTTATGGATTTCACGCGACCTAACTAGGTCGTAGGTCGTAGAGCGACTTAACTTAGGTCGTGAGCGACCTAAAACTCCTTCCTTTGAACAACTCCGCGTGCATCCTTTGTTAGATCGTGCGCGACCTATCATAGGTCGTTGGTTCCCTTCTTCCGCATAACTCGCTTCACCGCCTTGCTCCAGTACTTCGTTAGGTCGTGGCCGACCTAAAACTTCTCCCTTAGGTCATGGCCGACCTAAAACTTCCTTCTTAGGTCGTAACCGACCTAAGACTTGGTCTGTATCATCCTTACTAGGTCGTGAACGACCTAAATTGTTACTAGGTCGTGAGCGACCTAAGACTTCATCAATCTGGGCATCATTCTGGGTTGCATCATTTTAACATGGGTACATCATTACCAATCAATAGAATGTTGTTTGCTTATAGAATTAGAAATATTTTAGTACCTTCGATTTCTTATTTATAGACACACACTTCCTTTGTATTTTGATCAAAATCAAATTATTTGGTTTCTCTATTAAATTACTTACTCAACCTCTAAGTAATTGTTTAAGATTGTATCTTAAAAATCCACGAGTGTTATTATCGCTCCTAGAGACACTTTGACTATTGTGTACAAAGAGACTCCTTTAAATCATTATTTATATTTTCTATTTCAATGTTAATGTGCCAAAACCCAAAGTCATATTATGCAATAATTTGCTAGTACAACACAAATGGACTTAAGTACGTTGATTGGCAAAACTACTCCACTAGTCTCAAAACTTGAAATCAATGAGGTCATTTCTCATCAACCTTGCTTTACATGTTTCCAACTAAATCGATCATCTTCTCAAATAAACACTTGTTGTTGATAGATCTTATACATTTAGTACAATTTCCAAAAATAAGTTTTTTTAATGTAATTGGAATCCATTACGAATTTTAAGGCTTCACTTTTTGCGGCAAAGTATGTACTGTCCATGGCTTGTCAACCACTGAGGAGATTGTTATTCCTAACAATCCTTTTAGCGATATGGGTAAGAAACTCATAATTTCTTCAATATGAGAGAATTCCTATTAAACATTCTAATGAGCTATGTCTTTTTGGGGTTGGTTAAATTTATATCATCTATGTAATCAGTTTCAAGTTAGATTCTTGAATCATATCCAAATCCGTTGCATTACCACCAAATTCTCTAGAAGGAAATTCCTTTGGTAAGAAGGAGGTGTGTCTTGAAACAACAATTTGTTACTCTGTAACATCCCGTCATTTTGGACCATTCAAATCGACAATAAAACCACACATGTCAGACTTGAATAATTCAAAACAACAGATTGTTAATAAAATTTAGGGCAAATGAAATCAATCACAGAATCACAGACATAGAATATCAGAATAACACGCAGTGGAATAAAACAAACATAGGAGTTCATGAAGCTCCTAGATACATAGTCTCAAACTAATACATAATACCCAAGTTTGAAAATAAATACAACGGAAAGTTTAGATACATAAGTTCTCTACTACAAAAGCAAAAGTTGAGTGGAAATAACTGGAATGGAAATATCAAGTAGACAGCTAAATCTCCGGCGGATCTCTAGCTCCAAAAAGGATAAAACCAAAGCTGTGAAACTCAGGCTGACCCAAGCGTAAAGCAAAAACACAAAACACTCGAGTCAGGACATACATAATTATAAAATGTAAATCAACTCAAGTGAATTGTAAAAGAAATACATCAGTAACTTAAAGGATGCTTGGGATCGCCCATCCTTTAAGGATCCGTTAAACTATCCACTATGTAGTAATATACACTATTATAATAATGTCTAAAGTAAAGTAAACTATTAAAATAGCGTTAAGGCATTACCCATTTCCCCCTTAACACATTTTATAATGCCAGTAGTCTATACAGTACCATAACTCCCAGTAAACTGGGGCCGCCAGAGGATACCCCATAGGTACGACATAAAACAAACTCGTAGAAGGCGTGCTAGGTTAGGTGACACGGCACACTTAGGCAATGCCAAGGTAGATATACCAATTACACTTCCGGATTGTTGGTAACGCATAGCCGCAACTACCTCCCAACTCGATCCACACTCCCGAATCAAAGGTGCACACCAAATCAATCACAAAGTAATAGAATGGCTAACGATGAAGTGTGCCCGATCGGAGGAGCTACCTCACTTGACCCGTCTATTGATCCTGTTTTAGCCACCTTATGCTAACTCACGGGAGTTAGGTCCATGTATGTATACCTTTAGGAACGTCGCCACCATCCTACTTCATTCTGGAATCTCCACTGCGTACACAGCTGTTAAAGTGGTTTTCGGTATCGACAGAGAGAATGCCCATATCCGATCCCGTTCTCTTTAACAACCAAACGTTATTAAAACCCGGGTTAATCAATTTCAATTGGTTTATTTTTCCTAACATACATATTCCTTTCAAAACCATAGAAATTCCATATCATTATTCGTTAAAATATTATTCATTTTTCCAAAGTCGTACACTTCCAAATTCATTTAATTATAACCCCTTTGAAACGTAAAAATTTAGAGATCATAGCACTTTAAAAATGTAGCCTTTAGAACCATAACATTCGGAACTATAACCCTTTAGAAATTTTGTAGCATTCTGGAAATGTCACTTTTAAGAAAATGCAGCAGTACAGAAATGTTACTGTAAGCATTCGCAGCAGTGCAGAATTGTTACTGTAAGAATTCGCAACGGTGCAGAATTGTTACTGTAAGAATCCGCAGCAGTGCAGAATTGTTACAGTAAGAAATCGCAACAGTTTTGAATTGTTACCGTAAGAAATCACAACAGTTTTGAATTGTTACTGTAATACTTCCTACTACAATAGTTTATATAATCAAATAGTACATATATTTACAGCTTTTATCATAGTCATTATATCATTCTTATTATATTACTCTAATTTTAGCTATTTGGTCATTAAAGAAACCACACCCTTAGTTAAATAACTTTGTTACTATAATGTCAAATTTTAAAGCTGAAATCCTTATGCTAAGTTAAAAGTACGTTATTAACTTACACTTTATTTTCTTTTCAGTAAATAACATTTATCATTTTTATTACCCAAGTTATACCATTTACATTAGTTAAAACTTACATGTCAAATGTACGTTTTAACTTACATTTTTTTTCCACAAAAAAAACCATTTATCATTTTAATCACTATTACATGAATTAAAACTTACAATTATAGGTTAGAATAAAATACCATTATTAAGTCAAATCGTATTATTAAATTTCAATTAACCTTCATACTGTAAATTAGATTCCAAAATTTACATTTCCAACTATTTATTTCTTATAAATTTTTTTAACTCATGTGAACAAATTCACAGAAATTATTACATTAAATTTTAGTTGAGATTCATATATAGAAATCCAAAATACTTAATAATTTTTTTATAAAATCATTTTAAATCAAACCACGGAGTCTATATAAAATTCTCTACCCTAGGGTCAAGTAAATACAGACATATATCATTTTAATCCGCAATTTATTAATTTTCTGGGTTTTATATCATTTCAAACCCGCAATCCCAAGTCAAATAAAATTGCTCAGGCCTATCATTTCAGCCCATAACAATTTTCCTTAATCTAAAGATCATTCGGGTATGTATCATTTCAACCCATAGTGAAGGAACTTGCAGTGTGAGAACAAAATATTAAATAAACATAACAATATTCAATATATCATGGCATATGATCATAACAGGCAAAATATGATATGAAATAACATAATATAAACATAGGTGAAATTCTCATCTTGCATATACAAATCCATACAATTCCATTGTCATCAATTCACCAAAATATAAGTACGTTGTCAAGAGTGATTACTCACCTTTCTTTGGTTAGAGAAGTGATTCAAAACGCAACACAACGACTACGACAAGCACAACAAATTACGGACAAGCTTGAGTGAGGGGAGAATCCACATCCGATGCTTTGAAAAATAAAATAAATTCCATACGTAAACAAATAATTCACATAGAAAAATAAAAGTAGAAAAAATTATATATTTGTAAACATGTGAAGAGGGCTTGTCTAGGGAACACATAGGTTTGTTCTAGGGTTTATTTGGTTTTGGCCATAGGGTTTGGTTTGGTTTTGGGTTCGACCATAGGGGTTTGGACTAAGTTAGGGTTCGGCCATAGGGGTTTGGACTAGGTTAGGGTTGGGTTTTGATGGAGAAGGCTTGGCCTAGGGTTAGGGTTTTGGTAGTGGAGGCTCGGCCTAGTGTTTTGGTGGTGGAGGAGATGGTCATGACCAAGGCAAAGCAAGGGGAAGGGTTTGAGGAAGTTTGGCTATGGGGTTTGTGGTGGGAAGAAGCAGAGTGGAGGTCGAAATTTGTGAAGAGGGAAGGGAAAAAGCAAAGAGGAGAAGTGGATTTTAGCTAGGGTTTGTGGTTGGAGGGAGAGGAGATAGGTGTGGCTAAAAATTTTGAGGGGAGGAAAAGGAAAATTTGTAGAGGAAAAGAGGAAGAAAGTGTAGGGTTTTGAGGAGGAAGATGAAGAAGAAAACTTACATTGATTTCTTTCTGCCGGGGCACAAATGAAAAATGAGGAGTCTAGAAAACTCTAGGATATTATATAGTCATCTCAACAGATGGATTCTCTTCTAACTAAAGAATTTCCTAGCCCACTAGTATAAGCCCAAACAATCAAAATATAAATAAGATAAAAGTTATAGGGAAAATAACTGCGTGTAATACGCCAGAAGTTGTAAATTTTAAGAAGTAGGAATCAAAATTTAACAAAACGAAAAACAAAGAAAATGTTAGAATTAAATCCATCTTCATAAAAAAAAGTAAAAGTTCAAAATTCAAAATTTAAAATTTTCATTGAAACCAAAATTTGCATTTTAAGAAAAATCTTTATTTTATTAAATTTGGAAGAACATTTCACATCAAATCCCAAAATATTACATTAAATTTCCAAATTTATCAAATTTTAAAAATAATTATATTCAAAGTTTCAAATGAATTTTCATTTAAAATATTTTCAAAATTTTCGGGTTGTTACACTCTCCCCCACTCAAAACTTTTCGTCTTCGAAAAGGAATGAGACCCAGAAAACAAAGAGGGATATGGTAGGATAACGATTAGTACCTGGAACAAATAATTTCAGATTCGAAGCACGAATGCTCTCCTCCGTTTCCCAAGTACAATCTCGATCATCAGTGCTCCATTGCACTTTGACCAGGTTGACAGGTTTTCTTCGTAGCTGCTTCGTACCTCTATCGATAATACGAAGTGGCTTCCTCTCGACAGTAAGGTTCGGCTCAACATCCAAACTCTCGAGAGCAGAAGGCTGGACAATCAAAGATGGATCATGAAGATACCGACGAATATGTGAAACATGGAACACATTATGCACTCCAGAAAGCTTCTCAGGCAAATCCAAACGGTATGCTAAGGAACCAACTCTCTCTAAGATGCGAAAAGGACCAATAAACCTAGGAGCGAGCTTCCCTCTCCGACCAAAACGAATCACATTTCTTAATGGAGAGACCTTAAGGAAAACCTGATCACCAACAGAAAATTCTAAATTCCTCCTACGCCTGTCAGCATACTTCTTCTGTCTATCCTGAGCAATCCTCATCTTTCTCCTAATCTCCTCAACCTTCTCAGATGCTTCTAGAATCATATCAGGACCAAGAACCAAACGATTACCGGATTCAATCCATCAAGATGGAGATTTGCAAGGGCGTCCACAAAGAGCAGCAAATGGAGCCATTGTGAAACTAGCCTGAATTCAAAAATGGGATAAGATAGATAAATGTTTAAGACAACCTTAAACAGATATTTGAGATTATACCTGTAACTATTGTTATAGGTGAATTCAACGAGATGGAGATGATCTTCCTAAGATCCTCTATAATCAAGGACACAAGAACGAAGAATATCTTCCAGAGTCTGATTTACTCTTTCTGTTTGACCATCGGTCTGCGGATGATAAGCAGTGCCCAGATTCAGACGAGTACCTAAAGATTCCTGAAAAGCTTTCCAAAACTGACCGGTAAAGATGGGATCTCTATCACAAACAATACTAACCGGAACACCATGAAGACGGACAATCTCTCTCATATAAATCTTAGCTAAACTCGAAGCAGAACTGTTGGACCTAACTGGAATGAAATGAGCTGACTTGGTCAATCTATCCACAATTACCCAAATACTCTCATTACCTCTCCTAGTCCTCGGTAATCTATCAATAAAATCCATAGAAACTTGTTCCCATTTCCAATTGGGAACCTCAAGGGGTTGCAATAATCCAGCGGTCTTCTGATGATCAGCCTTAACCTGTTGACAAGTTGCACATCTACTAACAAAAAGGGAGATATCACGTTTCATACCACTCAACCAATACAGCTTCTCATATCATGGTACATCTTTGTCACACCTGGATGAATAGAAAGTCTAGATCGATGATTTTCCCGAAGTAACTCCTGCCTCAATCCATCGACATTCGGGACACAAATCCGATTATTAATCCTCAAAATCCCTTTATCATCGATCTGAGCTCCACTTCCATCTTGGCTATTACCACCAACCCTGCTACGAACATTTTCCTTAATAAGCCAAAGCATCTCATCCTCATCTTGCTTAGCAATAATACGATTCATAAGAGGAGAAGAAATAATAAGATGACACAACATCGCCTTCTTTCGACTCAAAGCATCGACTACAACATTAGCTTTCCCAGGGGTATAGTTTATGTCGAGGTCATAAGAAGCTAGAAACTCAAGCCACCTAACCTGCCTCAAATTCAAGTCCTTCTAGGTGAAAATATATTTCAAAGACTTATGATCCGTAAAGAGCTCAAACTTAGTTCCCAATAGATGATGTCTCCAAAGCTTCAAAGCAAAAACTACGACAAGCAATTACAAATCATGGGCTGCATAATTGGCTTCATGAGTCTTCAACTGACGACTGGCATAAGCGATAACCTACCCATCCTACATCAGAACGACTCCCAAACCTTCATGACTGGCATCAGTGTATACCATTAATCCATCATTTCCATTTGGAACGGTAAGAACTGGTGCGGAAGTAAGCTTGCGCTTCAACTTATTGAATGCAGCTTCACACTTATCATTCCATCTAAACTTATCATTCTTACGAGTTAGAGTGGTGAGTGGTGCAGCAATCTGAGCAAAATTCTCAATGAATCTCCAATAATAATCGGCAAGGCCTAAAAAACTACGATATCAGATGGAGTCCCAGGAGTTTCCCAATTCTAAAATAGAATAGGGAGAATAAGAATCAAGAAAGAGATAGAATAATTAATGTACAAAGGAAAGAAGAGAAGATAGACTTACATTGATCGCAGCGATCTTAACTGGATCAACAGAAACTCCATTATCAGAAACAATATGTCCAAGAAATCAAACTTCATCTTTCCAAAAATGGCATTTCAAGAATTTGGCTTTCAACTAATGACTCCTAAGGGTCTTTAGAAGAAAATTCAATTGTATTTCATGTTCCTCCTTAGACTTAGAGAAAACCAGAATATCTTCGACGAAGACTAGAACAAACTTATTAAGAACATCACGGAAAACCTGGTTCATAAGGTCGACAAAGAAAGCTGGAGCGTTAGTCAAACCAAAAGGCATAACTAACCATTCAAAGAAACCTTCCTCAGAACGGAAAGTAGTTTTAGGAGTACTTTCCTCGGCAATTCTGAGCTGGGGGAAACCGCTGGCAAGATCAAGCTGAGAGAATACAGTAACTCCATAAAGCTTATCAAACATATCATTAATACGAGGCATTGGATATCTATTTTTCATAGTGAGCTTGTTTAGCTCCCTATAATCAACACACATCCTCAAAGAACCATCAGACTTAGTGACAAAAAACACTGTTGCTCCCCATTCGAAATGACTGGGTCTGATCAAACCTTTGGAGAACAAGTCTTCAATTTGCTTCCTTAAGTCAACCTTCTCATGGGGTGCCATTCTTCTAGGAGGAAGAACTACAGGTCGAGCTCCAGGAATGAGATCAATACGGAATTCGATTTCCCGTTTAGGAGGTAAATAAGTGACTTCACCCAACACATCGGGATAGAGTTTGACCATAGGAGTAGAATCAAGATCACTAGGGGAAGAATCCAGAGAATAGATAAAACTGCCTGCATACTCCTGAGGCATACGGCACTGAATCACCAAGGGCTTACCAAAATCATCAGCAAGAGAAACAGTATGGGTTTTACAAGAGATAACAACTCCATGCATCTTCATCCAATCTCCTCCAAGCAACATGTCAAAAGCATCAAAACCAAGAACATAGAAATCACCCAGAAAAGCGATGGTCGGAAAAGAAGAGTTTCACATTGTTACAAATCCTACTAAGGTATGCGGGACCACCAATCGGATTAGTAACACACAAAGGTTCGGTTGCAAACTTAGGTGAAAGGATATGCTCAAACTTATCATAAAGGTCCACAGAAATGAAACTATGATAAGCTTCGGTGTCAAATAGAACACGAACCGGAAAATTAAACAAAGTAAAAGTGCCCTGGAGAGTACCTTGGGTATCACTAGGAGTAGGTGGAGCACGAGTGGAAGAATTCATGGCAAAGACCCCAGATGTCTTGCCCTTCTGATATAAGGGACAATCATTCTTGAAATGGCCAGGTTACGAACAGACATGGTAGAGGTTGTTCTTGGTATTCTAAGATGGAGGAATGGCGGCACTGGCAGGTACTGGACAACTGTTAGCATAGTGACCCTTCTGATCGCACTTGAAGCAAGTGATGGAAGAAAGATCAATAGGCTGCCTCCGGGGAGAAGAAGATCCTAAACCTGGATTCTTATGCCAATTCTGCTTCTGTCGATGGAAATTAGACTTCCTCTTCTTAGAGTTGCCAGAAGAAGGCTGAGACGAAGGTGCGCGAGCAACAGATGCTTCCTTAGAAGTGGGGTTGTCATATCTAATGGCCATATCCATCAATCCTGTAACAGGGCTGTGCACATGAGAAATCAGACGATCATAAAACTCTGGGCGAGCTCCAGCTATAAACTTCTCATTCTTCTTAAGAGGGGTATCAATCAAGTTAGGACCAAACTTGGAAAGTTCGTTGAACTTCCGCTCATACTCAGAAAATGACATATCCCCTTCCTTAAGATCCATAAACTCCCTATATAGCTAAGACTTCCCAGCTTCTAGCATCCACTTCGCCACAAAAGCTTCCCGAAACTGTTCCCAAGAAATATCTTCCTCAATAGTGTTGGCTGCAACTGACTCCCACCAATCCAGGGCTGCCTCCTATAACTGCCAAGCTGCTAACTGACGCTTCTGAGCGTCGATGATATCCAAACCAGTGAAAATCCTTTCCAAACTCCTCAGCCACTGTTGAGCCTCGATGATGGTCTCTGATCCCGTAAACTTAGTACCACCTAGCTGGGTGAACTCCTTACAGAGAATGGCAAACCTAATGGGTGCAACTACTATTGGAACTGGGCCAACACCACAACCCTGACCTCTGGCATTCCTACGATTCATCCTGGAAATTCAAGAATGAATTTTTTTTCTTTAGGACCAAGATATTGGAGAAAGAAAAAAGACAAGGTTCAACTAGAATGGAAAATTCTAAGGAAAATTAGATTTTAAAACAAGAAAAATTATATATCCAAATTAATCCTTTAAAATCATTTGAAAACCATTTTATACTTGAAAATATGTTCTCTCGCAAAGAATGATTCTAAGATAGATTTTACTCATTCTAGGGTATTTCTACCCTATCTCTAATGAGTTTTTGCCCAGTAGGCTAAGGTTTGCCAAAAACCAAAGCTCTGATACCAACTGTAACATCCCGCCGTTTTAGACCATTCAAATCGACAATAAAACCACACATGTCAGACTTGAATAATTCAAAACAACATATTGTTAATAAAATTTGGGGCAAATAAAATCAATTATAGAATCATAGACATAGAATATCAGAATAACTCGCAGTGGAAAAAAATAAACATAGAAGTTCATGAAGCTCCTAGATACATATTCTCAAACTAATACATAATACCCAAGTCTGAAAACAAATACAACGGAAAGTTTAGATACATAAGTTCTCTACTACAAAATCAAAAGCTGAGTGGAAATAACTGGAATGGAAATATTAGGTAGACAGCTAAATCTCCGGCGGATCTCTAGCTCCAAAAAGGATGAAACCAAAGCTGTGAAACTCAGGCTGACCCGAGCATAAAGCAAAAACACAAAACACTCGAGTCAGGACATACATACTTATAAAATGTAAATCAACTCAAGTGAACTGTAAAAGAAATGCATCAGTAACTAAAGGATGCTTGGGATCGCCCATCCTTTAAAGATCCGTTAAACTATCTACTATGTAGTAATATAGGCTATTATAATAATGTCTAAAGTAAAGTAAACTATTAAAATAGCGTTAAGGCCTTACCCATTTACCCCTTAACACATTTTATAATGCCAATAGTCTATACAGTACCGTAACTCCCCGTAAACTGGGGCCGCCAGAGGATACCCCACAGGTACGACATAAAACAAACTCTTAGAAGGCGTGCTAGGGTAGGTGACACGGCACACTTAGGCAATGCCAGGGTAGATATACCAATTACACTTTCTGGATTGTTGGTAACGCATAGCCGCAACTACCGCCCAACTCGATCCACACTCCCGAATCAAAGGTGCGCACCAAATCAATCACAAAGTAATAGAATGGCTAACGATGAAGTGTGTCCGATCGGAGGAGCTACATCACTTGGCCCGTCTATTGCTCCTGTTTTAGCCACCTTATGCCAACTCACGGGAGTTAGGTCCACGTATGTATACCTTTAGGAACGTCGCCACCATCTTACTTCTTCTGGAATCTCCACCGTGTACACAGTTGTTAAAGTGGTTTTCGGTATCGACAGAGAGTATGCCCATATCCGATCCCGGTCTCTTTAACAACCAAACGTTATTATAACCCGTGGTTATTCAATTTCAATTGGTTTATTTTTCATATCAAACATATTCCTTTCAAAACCATATAAATTCCATATCATTATTCGTTAAAATATTATTCATTTTTCCAAAGTCGTACACTTCCAAATTCATTTAATTATAACCCCTTTGAAACGTAAAAATTTAGGGATCATAGCACTTTAAAAATGTAACCTTTAGAACCATAACATTCGGAACTATAACCCTTTAGAAAATTTTGTAGCATTCTGGAAATGTCACTTTTAAGAAAACGCAGCAGTACAGAAATGTTACTGTAAGCATTCGCAGCAGTGCAGAATTGTTACTGTAAGAATTCGCAACGGTGCAGAATTGTTACTGTAAGAATCCGCAGTAGTGTAGAATTGTTATAGTAAGAAATCATAGCAGTTTTGAATTGTTACCGTAAGAAATCACAGCAGTTTTGAATCGTTACTATAATACTTCCTACTACAATAGTTTATATAATCAAATAGTACATATCTTTATAGTTTTTATCATAGTCATTATATCATTCTTATTATATTACTCTAATTTTAGCTATTTGGTCATTAAAGAAACCACACCCTTAGTTAAATACCTTGGTTACTATAATGTTAAATTTTAAAGCTGAAATCCTTATGCTGTTAAAAGTACGTTATTAACTTACACTTTATTTTCTTTCAGTAAATAACATTTATCATTTTTATTACCCAAGTTATACCATTTACATTAGTTAAAACTTACATGTCAAATATACGTTTTAACTTACATTTTTTTTCCACAAAAAAACCATTTATCACTTTAATCACTATTACATGAATTAAAACTTACAATTTATAGGTTAGAATAAAATACCATTATTAAGTCAAATCGGATTATTAAATTTCAATTAACCTTCATACTGTATATTAGATTCCAAAATTTACATTTCCAACTATTTATTTCTTATAAAAAATTTTAACTCATGTGAACAAATTCACAGAAATTATTACATTAAATTTTAGTTGAGATTCATATATAGAAATCCAAAATACTTAATAAATTTTTTAGAAAATCATTTTAAATCAAACCACGGAGTCTGTATAAAATTCTCTACCCTAGGGTCAAGTAAATACAGACATATATCATTTTAATCCGTAATTTATTAATTTTCTGGGTTTTATATCATTTCAAACCCGCAATCCTAAGTCAAATAAAATTGCTCAGGCCTATCATTTCAGCCCATAACAATTTTCCTTAATCTAAAGATCATTCGGGTATGTATCATTTCAACCCATAGTGAAGGAACTTGCAGTGTGAGAACAGAATATTAAATAAACAAAACAATATTCAATATATCATAGCATATGATAACAAAAGGTAAAATATGATATGAAATAACATAATATAAACATAGGTGAAATTCTCAACTAGCATATACAAATCCATTGTCATCAATTCACCAAAATATAAGTACGTTGTCAAGAGTGATTACTCACCTTTCTTTGGTTAGAGAAGTGATTCAAATCGCAACACAACAACTACGACAACCACAACAAATTACGGACAAGCTTGAGTGAGGGGAGAATCCAAATCCGACGCTTTGAAAAATAAAATAAATTCCATACGTAAACAAATAATTCACATAGAAAAATAAAAGTAGAAAAAATTATATATTTGTAAACATGTGAAGAGGGCTTGTCTAGGGAACACATAGGTTTGGTCTAGGGATTATTTGGGTTCGACCATAGGGTTCGGTTTTGGCTTCCGACCATAGGGGTTTGGACTAAGTTAGGGTTCGGCCATAGGGGTTTGGACAAGGTTAGGGTTGGGTTTTGATGGAGAAGGATCCCCCTTGGGTTAGGGTTTTGGTAGTGGAGGCTCGGCCTAGGGTTTTGGTGGTGGAGGAGATGGTCATGGCCAAGGCAAAGCAAGGGGAAGGGTTTGAGGAAGTTCGACTATGGGGTTTGTGGTGGGAAGAAGAGGAGTGAAGGCCGAAATTTGTGAAGAGGGAAGGGAAAAGGAAAAAGGAGAAGTGGTTTTTGGCTAGGGTTTGTGGTTGGAGGGAGAGGAGATAGGTGTGGTCAAAATTTTTGAGGGGAGGAGGAGGAAAATTTGTAGAGGAAAAGAGGAAGAAAGTCTAGGGTTTTGATGAGGAAGATGAAGAAGAAAACTTACATTGATTTCTTTCTACGGAGGCACAAATGAAAAATGAGGAGTCTAGAAAACCATAGGTTATTATATAGTCATCTCAACAGGTGGCTTCTCATCTAACTAAAGCATTTCCTAGCCCACTAATATAAGCCCAAACAATCAAAATATAAATAAGATAAAAGTTATAGGAAAAATAACTGCGTGAATACGCCAAAAGTTGTAAATTTTAAGAAGCAGGAATCAAAATTTAACAAAACGAAAAACAAAGAAAATGTTAGAATTAAATCCATCTTCATAAAAAAAAGTAAAAGTTCGAAATCCAAATTTTAAAATTTTCACAGAAAGTCAAACTTTGACCAAAATTTGCATTTTAAGAAAAAACTTTATTTTATTAAATTTGGAAGAACATTTCACATCAAATCCCAAAATATTACATTAAATTTCCAAATTTATCAAATTTTAAAAATAATTATATTCAAAGTTTCAACTGAATTTTCATTTAAAATATTTTCAAAATTTGCGGGTTGTTACATTCTCAGTGAAATGGAATTGGCATTCAAAACATTTTATAAATTGCTTATGGACTTACATAAAATAGATTTGGCCTTGAAATCATGAAACTTAGGTTCATAATTTAAATTAGACAACCACATATCTTAAACTATTTAAGATGGGTTTCTTCCTAATTCATATCTTATATGGAATCATAATCTCATCTTTAGATGAAACTAAATTTAACATTTGTGCTTACCCTTAAGTACATAATCTTATTGAAAGAAGTAACTCAACTTCACTAATTATGTATTATATTATCTCCAACAGAGTGCGATTGCTCCTTATCAGTACATCACTATGTGTCATAGGGAGGAGTGAGTTTGATAGTGAATTATATTCTCTTTTAGGCACATTTTTAACTATCATCCAAGATACTCACATATTTGATCAAACCGAATTATTTTAATCTCCTTTTCATGTTACATTTTCTACTTCCCTTTATTCTATGAACTATTCATATATATTTAACTTGTGTATCAACCACACGCATTTATATTTAAGAAAAATCATTGGTGAATTTGGCGAAGTAAGTGGTCCTACTTTCGATATCATTGGACCTTGGAATACATACATCTATGTGTACCAATATAAAGAGTTTGTTAACTCTTTTTTCACTCCCACTAAATGGGTGCTTCATTAATCATTTGAGATAAAATTCATGAGTACCAAAAGATTCACAATAATATAATTAAAGGATAATTTCTCAAAGATTTGGTTCGGTCCATGACTCCAAAAACAATTGATAGATATTTTTGATTCTTTTGTGTTTTTTATAGCTATTATTGTCATGAAAACCAATATCATTGTTGAAATACCATAAAAATAGACTTTACTTATAATGAATATTCATATTAAACAAAGGTGCAACTATTTTCAGTATTCGTAAATAATATTTGGTTTGCACAGATGTATCAAAACTTAATGTGTCTATTAGCAATTATTATATGGTATGCTCCCACTACTTCAATTGTTACAATAATAACATTTGCAATATGAAGCTTCATTCAATCACTTATAATGGGCTATTTGTTTCTTTTATTGTAATTAATTTGCAGTCGAGAGTTTTGTGAACATATATCTAGAACTCAAAGAAATTAATCTTATAAAATAATTATCTATAAAGAAAACACATTTGGAATATAAATCATATTTTGTGTTACTTGTTAAGTGTCTACAATATTTTATACAATTTCATTTCTAATGCCTCTTTATGAAGCAGAGGTCAGCATTCACCATCTCTTCATCCCAACCATTCATATGTTACATCCACCTTCAAACTTTCACTTTTGCTTTTGAATTGGTCGAATCATTCAAAAGAAAATGCTTTACTACAAAACTACACCAAATTATTTACAAAATGCATTCAATCATCCTTAACACGTTAAAGAGATTGAATAAGCTGCATAAGTAAACATGTCATAATTAACATTTTAATGCTCAAATTCCTAAATATGTCTATAGTCCTCAGTCAAGTGTTGTTTCCAACATAGTAAGATCCTCATTGCATTCAATCGTACTAAACAATATTCTCGCACTATGGTTTACTTACTCATTCCAAATGAAACAGTATAATTGAAATTTTGTATATTATGAATAGGATTGATCACCACATAAATTTTGTATGTAATGAAATATGGATCAATTATCCATATTTTTGTATAATGTTAGAGTAGAAAACTTAGAGATGGCAATACATTGCCTAAGGAAAATTCACACTTAAGTGACCAAGACTTGAAATTTTTAATAGTTGTATTAGTCGGATCTTACATAGGGATCGAAGTCACAACATTCCAAAAGATTAATTTATTGGTGAGTAAATATTTATATTTCTTTGTCAATATTTAGTTCAGTCCGTTTAGTATATTGTAGTCGAAAAACAATTTTATCAATCATATTAGTTGTGCAAATTTATTTAAGTAGAATATTATAATATTACACATGTTCTTATACTTATTAAAATGGATTATTATTATTTTTTAATAAGGTGTAATGACCTGCCTTTTCGACCCTCAACTAATACATCCACGGTATTCACATGCCAAACACCCAAGTGAAAAAAAGACAAAAAGTTAGGTAAAACAAAAAAATAATAGAATAAGAAAGGAAGAACACAATATTAGAATCTCACAATGGAACGATAATATATAATATCAAAAGAATAGTACAAAGGGTTACTCTGAATATAGAAATTTTAGAGTTACAAAACCTAAGTCTATCATCAGCTTGGACGGTTCTAACTGTTTGTCCTCATAAAGCCGATATGTACAATTCAGAAATGCAACAGAAATAAGAATACTATGGTAGGTAATCATCTAGCTTGTCTCCATAAGCTCTAAAGCGTCCAAAGCTAAATCTGGGAATATATACGGGCTGACTCGAGCTTTATAAGAAAATAACACCCGAATCAGTCTAGTAAACCAACGTGAGAAACTCAAGAAATATGCAACAAATAACAGTAACCATTGAGACCGTACGGATAACCGTAATGGTTTTCCCCTAAAATAAAACCAACCATTCATTTAGTTTAATATAGTGATATGAAAGGTAATGTCTAGGGTGTAGAATATAAATCATATTGAATAGCCGGAATGGTTACATTGGTTACATTCAACACATATTAGAGGTTACAATCGAAACCGCTAACGTACGTTTTCATAGTGGATTTTTCCTGTAGATGCTTCCAGTAAACTGAAGTGGATCTCCATGACAAGGATCAGAAACTACCTTTCGAGCGACATATGTCTCTAGGTAAATATACCATAAGGTAAACACAAATGGACCATCGTTAAACATAGTATGGACTGCGTAAAACCGAGTACGATCAACTCCCGCTAGCATCATCTATAAGCATCTCGATATAATGGAGTTGATATACCCTCAAAGATTAGCCAAACTCGAGATTGTGCATCCCACTCTATTGTTTAGCCATTCTCAATGTCAAGGTCACGTTCGGTATCTCTCACATTATTTTTCATCACTCCTATAGAACATGAATCCTCAAATGGATTCTATCATCTTGAACAGATCACAAATCGCTACACGGATTCGAGCATCTTGAACAAATCTCGAATCTCTGTATAGATTCCCGCATAATTCCATCGACGAATGCTAACGTTGTCCACTCACTTGGAATACTTCTCAAGATAAACAGTCTCATACGATAGAATTGTTTTAAATTTTATCGCTAACCCCTTCCTTAAACTTAATCTTATGATTGACAGTTCAACTCTATAACATTTCACTCCACACCCTCTCCGAAAATAGAAATTGTATACTAGTTTTAAAGTGGTATTCGATAAGTAAAACACTTACCGATCCCGATCTCTTCGAAACCAGTTCGATGAGTTTCCCGTAAACTCAAATCCGGTTCTTTCAAAAGTAAGCAAAAGCTAGAGATGTTTCAAACCAATGCTCCTCCCTGTGGGTTCTCATTGGTATGAAATAGCAAATCCTTTTGATACTTATTAAGTCATTATTAGGTCAAGTTCGATGGTCGACTAATCGACTATCTAGTCAAGCTTATACAAATTAATATTCGTATACTTAACTAGTTTTCAGCATTCTAGCTTGACTATTCCTCGACCAAGAGTGAAGCCAGATAAGTTAGAGTACTGGTTGCATCAAAGCCTTGCCTAGACACTTCATTCTTGAATCTCGTAAACATATAAGTCTACCTCGTCGGCTTTTAGTGTTAAGTATAGTATTAATGATTTCCATAAACAAGTTAGAAATCAACACGATTAACATGTTTTCGATATTTTTTGACTTAGTTATTCCTCGCTCAAGAGGGAAGCCAGTAGGTTAGAACTCTATTGCTCATATCCCTACTCAAACATCAATCTTAACTCTCATAAATAGATAAGCCTACTTCGTCGACTTTTAGTGTTAAGCATAGTTAATTACCTTTCCAACAAGTAATTAAATAATTAACCATTTGGCTATTAAGCAATTATAACCCCTTTTTAAACCTTTCATTTATACTTTTAAAACCCTTTTTAAAATGATATAAATGTAATGTAATTTATTTACCAAAACTTGTTATTTAAATAAACAAGTCAAAAAATATTTTATTGCATAAGGTATAAAATAGTCAATATATTTTCTACAAACTATATATACTTAAAAATGCTTTTAAAATACTTTATAATACTTATAATAGGTTTTAAAACATTTTCTCAAAATATTACTTGAAAATAACAACTTTATAATTTACTTAAAAACTTGGAAAAACAATTTTTTATTATAAAATCCTCTTCCTTAAAAATTCACAACTGGTTATTAAAAATTCATAAATATCTCAAACTACTTTTAGAATACTATAATAGTAGTTAGTAAATAATTTTAAAAAGTGTGAAACAAAATACTTAAATTTAAATATTTTTACAAACCTTTAAAGTCAAAAAATCAAGACTAAACGGAGCAGTTTTGCACAAGTGAAGTTTTAGCCGCTTTTCGAGATGTTAATTAACTTTTTACTATCCAAACTTTTTATGGAAACAAACATACATATAAAACATTATAAATGTGGTGAGAAACCCCTAAGGATCTCTCTACAAAGTTCCATAGAAATCTCCAAAAACAAGGCAATTCACAAGTGCATCCATAGCGACCTTCGCTAGTAGTGTACTTTCAAATCCGAGTCCGATCTAAACCGAAGTCCATCTATAAACTATGTGCCTTGTTTAAAGGTCTTTTCACAATTCATACAAGTCCCTTCAAGCCTATTCCAAGTCCGTACAAATCCATACATTTTCCATTTTCTTTCAAAGCAAGAACCAATACCAATGTTTTAACATATGTCAATATTAATTCAAACAACTTATACAAATCAAACACAACATATATATGTTATATTTTCCATTAAAAGTGGTGTGTTAAATCACCTTTAACCCAACAAACAAGCTAACCCAAGCAACCCAAGTTTAACCCCACCTTGCAACAATCTTCTTCCTTCATTCCTTCCTTCCTTCCTTTGCTTTCACTTGCCTTTAGCCTCCACCACCTACAAATCGCTCACAGCCTAAGCTTCCATAGGGAGTTAGGCTTTACCTTTTCACAATCTAACTTAGTAGCAGGTGTTGTAATATTATCCCAAGGCTTCACTCCAAATTTGAGTTGGTTTGGATAAGATTTGCAATTATTTTGCTTTAGGAAATTAGAGAAGAGAAGACATGGAAATAGCTTGGTTTTTGCTTTGTGGATTAATATCAAGTGTATGTGTCCCCTTATATAGGCTCCAGAATGGTTCTCCTTTGGTCATGATCTCACCCTCCACTATGTCATGGAAGGCTCACCCCCATCACTTCTCCTTTACGTCACTATTCCTTTAATTAAATGCTCTTATACCCTTCTCATGATAATATCTCTTATCCATTTGGAAGCTTCTAGAAACTTCCATTGCTTTATGAAGATGGGTGTGTGTGTTAATTAGTTGCTAATGTTTCACTTGACCACTAGACAAGTGCAAAAGAGTTCGAACAACTTATATCGATCAAAAAGCTATTTACCGATAAATAGATTTTCGGCCACATTATCGATTTTTCTTTGAAGAATATATTTTTGCAAACAAATTTCAGAAACAAGTTTCTTATCATTATTCATTACGTAAATGATGTCTAACAAGCTTATAAAATCATATTATAACACTTAATTATATTTCAAAATGTTTCAATATTCGATGGCCCAAGGAAAATTCACACTCAAATGACTAAGACTTGAAATTTCTAATAGTTGTATTAGTCAGATCTTACATGGGGATCAAAGTCACAACATGCCAAAAGATTAATTTATTGGTGAGTAAATATTTATGTTTCTTTGCTAACCTTTATTTCAGTCCATTTAGAATATTTTTATCAATAAACAATTTTATCAATCATATTAGTTGGGCAAATTTATTTAAGCAGATTATTATAATATTACATATGTTCTTATACTTATTAAAATGGCATATTATGTCTTTTTAATAAGATGCCCACTAGATTTTATATCTCTCAAAATACTTAAATGAGATGAAGGAATTTTGTAAATTCCTCTTATGAGTGTTACGATCCATTTATCATGTTACAACAACCTTGAGGGTGCTCAACAAATTCTAGTCCCCATAAATGGTAAATGACATATTATTAGTTTTATCTTGTACACAACTCCTAACTGTATATTATTTGTCCCTAATCATTTTTATGACGATGTGCTTAACTAATCATAAAGTACCATAGATACTCATAATCCATCATTTCATGATCATCTAATGAAAATTTTATAACCCTTGAGGGTCGTCAATAAAGTTACAAAATGTTCTTACTAATTTAGGGATAGTATTAACATCACCAAAAATTTTCTTATGGCTTGAGGGTCCTCAACATCTATAAGTATGTACGGTAGTATATTTATATTGTAAAGATAGAAAGCAACATTATTTCAGATTCGTAATCACAAAGTAATAATAATGAGTATTATCTTCTATAAGGAATAATGAATGTTCATAACACTCAGTGTCCTCGTTCTTCATTATATATATATATATATAATTATATGTGTATGTATTTATTCCGTATAATTATTATTGATTTTATTTTGATTTTAACATATAAAATTATATTTTAATCATACAGATTATACAAGGTTCTCTTACTTAATATTAACATTTAGAAATAATATTATACAATATACTGATGTATACATTATAATTAATTACAATTAATTAGTTTAAACTTATTTTGAATTTATTTATTTCTAACTTTATAATTTTAAATTTAAAACAATTCCAAATTTGTTTATTTATGGCTTTTAAAAATTCAAATTTAAACAATTTAATTGTTTTTTATTATAATCTTTATAAATTAAAATTTAAACAATTATAAATTTGTTCATTAATAAACTATATGATTATAAATTTAAAACAATTTATAATATTATCCATAACCGTTATAAATTCTAGATTTAATTTAAAGCAATTTTAAATTAATTAATTTATTAATTTTACGAATACAAGTTTAATTTTTTTTATTCATAACATTTTATACATTTTAATTTAAAACAACTTTAAATTCATGTTTTAATATACTATTCATGTTAGCACAATGCAGACTCTGATACGATTGTTTGATTAGGTGCATCAGCCAGCGGGATGAAGTGAAAATTTTGAAAAAAAATAATAACAATTCATTATGCATTAGATCTTTTAATAGTGTAATCATGAATAATGGTGATAAAACTAAATCATATTCAACATTTTTTTGGATGATTTTGTTTTATATTAGTATTTTGATTGTATTATTATTATACTAACATTTTTAATATAATTTACATTGTTATTATTTAGTCAAAATATTTAGTGTGATAATTCATTATCAAATTAAATAACAGACATTTAAAAGTATATTTAATTATAAAATAATTTTATATCCAATGATATATATAACCTTTTTAACTAAAATTTAAATGAAAATAACTAATCAAATAATTTTAATATGAATTCAGATAGCAATTTTAAATTCAACTAAACTAGGTATTTTCTTTACGAATGCAATTTAAAACAATTTTAAAATTAATGTTTATAAATTGATGTTATAAATTAATATGATTACAATTCATCTTAAATCAAATGTCAAATAATTGAATCAAACTAATAATGTTTAAATATATTGGAAACCTAATATTGTATGTCTTGTCACTCTTTCGGTCACCTTATGGAAGCTTGTATTCCGCAGTCTGTGACTGCTCCTGTTTAGCTTACTAATAGGATCACATTTCCTCATCCTTTTGCCATAAAATTGCAACACCCCTAATTCTAAATAGCATTATTCAGAAGAATTAATTAGATAAGTTAAATAGAATAATGTAGAGACCATAGTAATAAGGGAATTGAGGTTTGAGATCTAATTAGGGTCGTGCCTTAACTAAGTGGATTTATAAGAATGATTTATAAGTTAAATACTTAAGAGAATAGGGCAAGGGTAATATGGGAATAGCCGAACCCCATAACCACTAATACCCTTACAACCTTTTCATTCTCATTACAAAAAACATAAACATAAACAAAAGGAAAACAAGGCCGACCATAACCTTAAGGAGAAGAAGGGCAAAATCCAATTAGAAGCTAAGATTCAAGCTAGGAAGGTTAAATTAAGAACAAATATCAAGTTCCTTATGAAAACAAGGTGAATAATGATCTAAACCATCTCATATATGTCTTCTTGAACGTTAAAATTCGATTTTAAGGTTTAAAACCGTTTGAATGGATGAATGATGATATGCTTTGAGATGTCATGTTATAATCTAAACAAGGATTTTTGTGGGATAATATAATTCGATTTTAAGGTTAAAATTGTGCAAATTGATTTCCGAATGCCATAATGTTTAAATATGTTATGTAGAACAGTATTTTGGAGATGGGTTTAAATTTTCATAATATTCAAAGCTATGGATAATTTATTATGGATTTTGAATGGAAGAAATAAATAATTTTGGGTTTAAATTATTTAAGGCGATTATGTAATGTTTTTGGGTCAGAAATTTATATATCTTAGAAAACATATTAAAAGTGAATAATTATGATTTTTGGGGATTTTTCCTAAGTGTTTATTATAGTTATTAAATTATTTAAGTTAGAGGATTTAAATGTTTTGTTAAGGAGAAGGGCTTATTTGTTAAAAAGATTTCAGTTAATTGATGAATTCGGTAGCCTTTTAGAAAAGAATTTTCGATAAAGAACTGGCAACCAATTATATTTTGACAAATTAGGTGAGTTAGGTTAAAATAAATTACTTTGAAATGCATAAAAATCATTTTTGTTTTGAATTACAACTTCGCCACTACCTTAGCTTACTTCCGTCACCATGCCCAATTAGACCTTCCATACCTATTCGAAACCAATACACATGATATCAAGCAATTGGTATGCAGTGTATTGAAGAAAGGCGGAAGGAATGATGGTACCGAAGGCATGCTTTCGAAGGGGTTGAAGCCATTTTTATAAGCTTTCGAATCAATCCAACTTGCCTTTGTTTTTAAAATAAGCTTTCGAAGGAGTTGCCACATTTTGAACTCATTCGATACCTAGCTGACGCATTTATACCTTTTGAATTGGTTAAAGGCTGCTTTTCTTTATAGCCTTATAACAATGAGTTCGAAAGGAAGGCTTTCGTTTCATTAACATTGAAGTCGCATCCTCAATGCTTTCGAAAGGGTCCTTTTAGCCGCTTTTATAAAGGGTTAAGAGGCAATGGTTTCGAAACGATGGTTTCGAAGCTATCCTCTTCCCTAATTCTTTTTCTTAAGATTAATGCTTTCAAAAGAAAAGCTTTCGCTTTTTTTCTCTTTGACACAGTAGTTATATTTAGTGTTAAACCCAATGATTTCGAAAGGGATACTTTCAAATTGTTTCAAAGCTATGCTTCCATAAATTGTACTTGAACTAGATGCCTTTGCAAGGTATGTTTTAAGTGTTTCGAAAGGTATATCATTAAATGTTTCAAAAGGAAGGTTTCGTTGCTTTCGAAAGATATGTTGGATGGTCTCGAAAGAGAACATCTTAGGTTCTAAGTAATGATACAAATGATATAATTGAAAGCCTTGGCGTATTTTGTAATAAATTGTAATTTCTTTGAACGTGGCTTACGTATGGAATTATGTAATGAATTTGAAATGAAATGAGAAATTTGTTTTAAATTTATTTTAACTTTTTTTTCGTATTCTTGTGTTTCTGGTATATTAATGTATCTAACATTACCACGTTTGGTTATCAAGAATTAATAATTATGGATGACTGCAGCATCCATAGCGTTTGTTTTAGGCCTCTAAATGGGAGATGTTATAAGTTGGTATCAGAGCCAGATTTATGCAAACTTAAAAGAAATTTGGACCTAAAAGATTTTCAAAACATAATCCAATGAATCAGAAAATGAGACCGAGGTTTGGGTTAATGCTATAGTAATGTACTTGCATTTGTTATATATATCTATAAGTACGTATTCCCCTCTCTTTTAGACCGTTCTTCTGCATCTCACTATGGCTGCAGATTTACGAGAAAGGAAGATATGGAGACAGGAAACGAAAGAGGAAATCTTGGTGGAGGAAGCACCACAACTAATGCAAATGCTCGACCCAACAACAGGAGGATTTCGGTTCGACAGGCAAATGCTAATCCAAATTCAAATGCCAACGTAGGTGCTGTAACATCGCCAGTAGATATGGGGATGATGTATCAGTTCTTTGTAAATCTGATGCAAGTTGGAGCAGCTATAGGAGTAGCTGGGGAAAATGTTGTGGATGTTGGAGGAGCTAATACCGTGGCCCTAGTTGCCAATAACTATGCTAAGCTGAGTAGGGATTACACCAGTCTTGGTGGGAAGCTGTTTTTGGGAACGGAGTATGTCGTCGAAGTAGAAAACTAGTTATTACATTGTGAAAGAATTTTTGCTGACTTGGGATTAGATAATGAGCAGAATAGGAGACTTGCTTCACGGCAGTTGCAAAGAGCAGCACTTTATTGGTGGAATAGTGTTACCGTGGGAGTTCCCGAGGAAGAGTTGACTTGGGTAGAGTGTCGAAGGAGATTCAAAGAGAGGTTCTTGTCTGAAGTTGCCAAGTCAGTATTGCTGAGAAAGTTCATAGAGTTAGTGTAGAGTGAAATGTCGATGATTGAGTTTGCTATGAAGTTTGATGAGTTGTCCAGATACGGATATGCTACCATTGACACCTTCATTAAAAGGAACAAGAAGTTTATTCGAGAGTCATGACCCGAGATTGCTATTGCAACTATGCCATATCTCCGTGATCCAAGTACAGTTGTAGTAGAGATGGCAATTAGGAATGAAGAGATGCTTTCTACTTACGGGAAGGAGAAGTAGGTTGGAATCGGGCAAGAAAAGGAAATTCTTTAAGAAGAAAGGAGCTCAGAAAGGAGGAGCTGCCAAGAAAGGGAAGGCCGATATAGTTTTCTACGAGTGCGACAAGAAAAGACATTATGCTAATGAATGTCGAATTGGAAAAGAGAAGAAGGTTGCAGATAAGAAAGGAGTGAAGTGCTTCAACTATGACCAGATTGGACACTACAAGTCCCGAACCAGTCAGAGCGGATAAGGGAAAGGTTTTTGCTTTGGAACCATCTTCTTCTAGACCAACTGCTGCTGGGAAGGGAAAGACTGTGATGGAAGGTACACTTTTCATTCAAAATATACCAGTTAGGGTACTATTTGATACCGGTGCATCGCATTCGTTTATATCTCAGTGTTTGGTAGATAAGTTTTATTTAGAACCCACATAATTTTTTACTTCCTTAAGGGTTGTGAATCCGATAAGAATGCATGCAACTCTAGGGATGAGATGTGACCAGTTAGAACTTGAATTGTTAGGTCATAAGTTCGCATGTAGTTTTATGTCTTAGATTTCGTAGGCTTCGGGATCATTTTGGGCATGGATTGGTTAGATAAATATGATGTAATGATATTTTGCTAATATAGGGAAATATCACCAAGACACCTAAATAGTCATGACCGAATTATATACTCGGCGGAGAAGTCTGACACAAGTGCTTGGGCTTTGCTGAATGCAAGGGAAGTAGAGAAAGAGTTGAATCAGGTTTTGGTAATAAGAGAGTTTGTAGATGTTTTTGAGCTAGTCACAGGACTACCATCGAATTGAGCCATCTAGTTTCGAATAGATCTTGTGCCAGGAGCAGAACCTATAAGTAGACCACCTAGCAGGATGACACCTACCGAGATGAAGGAATTGAAGGTGCAGCTAGTGGATTTAGAAGGAAAGAATTTTATTAGACCAAGCAGTTCGCCTTAGGGAGCGGCCACGATATTCGTGAAGAAACCTGATGGGTCATTAAGGATGTGTACCGACTATCGTAAGTTGAACGAGAAAATGATCAAGAATAGGTATCATTTGTCGAAATTGATGATTTATTTGATCAGTTGAGTGAAGCCACAGTATTTTCTCAATTGGATTTGGCGATAGGTTTCCATCAGCTAAGGGTGGCCGAGGACAGTTTTTCGTTGACGGCATTTCAGACCAGGTATGGTTCGTACAAGTGGTTAGTAATGCCATTCGAGTTAACGAATGCACCAACTTTCTTCATGGATTTGATGAACTGAGTTTCCCGAGAGCACTTGGACAAGTTCGTATTGGTATTCATAGATGACATTATAATATGCTCTAAGGATAAAAAAAGAGCATGATGTTCATCTTAGAGTAGTGCTTGAGACGTTGAGGCAGTGTCAACTAAAAGCGAAGTTTTTGAAGTGTCATTTCTGGAAGAAAGAAGTTAAGTTTCTTAGTTACGTGGTTTCAGAGAAGGATTTGTCAGTTAATCCGTATAAGATTGAAGTTGTTAACAATTGGAAGAGACTAGAGATGGTGACTAAGATCAGAAGTTTTTCTTGGACTCGTTGGCTATTACCGGAGATTCATTAAAGATTTCTTGCGGATAGCAGTGCCTTTGACTAAGATAACCAAGAAGGACATGAAATTTATTTGGTCAAAAAAATGTGAGGAAATATTCCTTAAGTTAAAGCATTTGTCGACCAATGCACTTGTGTTAGTAGTTCTAGACGGGAATCAAGGATTAGTAGTATAGTAAGTGATAGAGATACTTTGTTTACCAGTGGGTTCTGGAAGAGTCTACAGGATGTGTTAGGAAACAAGCTCAAGATGAATATTGCTTATTACCCTTAGATAGATGGACAGACAGAGAGAGTCAACATGGTACTAGAGGATTTGTTAAGAGCTTGTGTGCTAGATTTTGGTGGATCATGGGAAGATCACCAACACTTAGTTAAGTTTTCCTATAATAACAGTTATCAGACTAGTATAGGAATGGCGCCTTTCGAAGCTTTGTATAGAAGGCCATGCAAGTCACCAGCATGTTGGTTGGAAATGGAGACAGATTAGTCTTAGGTCCAAATCTGGTAAGAGAAGCAACAGTGAAGATTGAGTTGATCCGAGGTAGGATGAAGGAAGCACAGTCTAGACAAAAGAGTTAGGCAGATAAGAGGCGTAAGGATCTAGAGTTCTCAGTTGGAGATAGAGTTTTCATTAAAGTATCACAGATGAAGGGTGTAATACAATTTGGAAAGTCATGGAAACTGGCACCGAGATACGTTGGAGCATTCCCAGTTATAGAGAGGATCAAAAAGCTCGCATACAGGGTAGAGGTGCCAAGCAGTTTAGCAGGTGTCCATAATGTATTTCATGTGTCTCGTCTTCGTAAGTATGTGCATGATCCAGAGACTACTATTCCTCTGACTACATTGGAAGACTTAAAAGTAGAACCGGATCTGACCTTTGTCAGGCAACAAGTTCGGGTTGTAGCGAGAGATGAGAAGAGGTTAAGAAACAAGACAGTCAAGTTGGTGAAAGTTCAGTGGAGTGACAACGAGAAGGAATTTACTTAGGTGATAGAAGATAGGATTAGAGATACTTATCCTGATCTACTTTAAGGGCACGTTCTATATTTACTTTATATAGACTGTTTTCTAGTCAGGTGGGCTAGTATGGTAGTTAAGAGATGTTACAGATGATTTCTATGCTTAGTATATAGTCCTTGTTAAATTTCGAGGATGAAATTCTTTAAGGAGAGGATCCTGTAACACCCCTAATTTTAAATAGCATTATTAAAGAGATTTAATTAGATAAATTAAATAGAATAATATAGAGACTAGAGTGATGAGGGAATTGAGGTTTGAGATCTAATTAGGATCGTGCCTTAACTAAGTGGATTTATAAGAATGATTTATAGGTTAAATACTTAAGAGAATAGGGCAAGGGTAATATGGGAATAGCCAAACCTAATAACCCCTAAAACCCTTACAACCTTTTCATTCTCATTACAAAAAACAATAACATAAACAAATGGAAAACAAGGCTGGCCATAACCCTAAGGAGAAGAAGAGCAAAATCCAATTGGAAGCTAAGATTCAAGCTAAGAAGATTAAAGCAAGAACAAATCTCAAGTTCCTTATCCAAACAAGGTGAATAATGATCTAAACCATCTCATATATTTCTTCTTGAACATTTAAAATTCAATTTTAAAGTTTAAAACCTCTTGGATGGATGGATGATGATATGCTTTGAGTATATACCATGTTATAATTTAAACAAGGATTTTTATGGGACAATTTAATTCGATTTTAAGGTTAAAATCATGCAAATTGATTCTCGAATGCCATGATGTTTGAATATGTTATGTAGAGCATTATTTTGGAGATGGTTTTAAATTTTCATATTATTCCAAGCTATGGATAATTTATTATGATTTTGAATGGAAGATATAGATTATTTTGGGTTTAAATTATTTAAGGCAATTAAGTAATGTTTTTTGTTCAAAATTTATATATGTTAGAAAACATATTAAAAGTGAATAATTATGATTTTTGGCGATTTTTCCTAAGTGTTTATTATGGTTATTAAATTATTTAAGTTAGAAGACTTAAATGTTTTAAATGTTTTGTTAAGGAGAAGGGCTTATTTTTTAAAAAGATTTCATTTGTTAATTGATGAATTCGGCAGCATTTTAGAAAAGAATTTTTGATAAAGAACTGGCGACCATTTATATTTTGACAAATTAGGTGAGTTAGGTAGAAAGAAATTACTTTGAGTGGCATAAAAAATCAGTTTTGTTTTGAATTACAACTCCGCCACTACTTTAGCTTGCTTCCGTCACTATGCCCAGTTAGACCTTTTGCACCTATTCGAAACCAATGCAGATGATATCAAGCAATTGGTATGTAGTGTATTGGAGAAAGGCGAAAGGAATGATGGTGTCGAAGGCATGTTTTCGAAGGGGTTGAAGTCATTTTTATAAGCTTTCGAATCAATCCAACTTGCCTTTGTTTTTAAAAGAAGCTTTCGATGGAGTTGCTGCATTTTGAACTCAATCGATACCTAGCTGCCGCATTCATACCTTTCGAATTGGTTAAAAGCCGCTTTTCTTTATAGCCTTATAACAATGAGTTTGAAAGTAAGGCTTTCATTTCATTAACATTGAAGCTGCCTTCCCAATGCTTTCGAAAGGGTCCTTTTACCACTTTTATAAATGGTTTTGGAGGCAATGATTTCGAAACTATCCTCTTTCCCAATTCTTTTCTTAAGATTAATGCTTTCAAAAGCAAAGCTCTCACTTTTTTTCTCTTTGACCCAGTAGTTATATTTAATGTTAGACCCAATTATTTCAAAAGGGATACTTTCAAATGGTTTCGAAGCTGTGCTTCCATAAATTCTACTTGAACTAAATGCCTTCAAAAGGTATGTCTTAAGTGTTTCGAAAGGTATATCTTTAAGTGTTTCGAAAGGAAGGTTTCAATGCTTTCGAAAGATATGTTGGATAGTCTTGCAAGAGAACATCTTCGATTTTAAGTAATGATATAAAGGATATTATCAAAAGCCTTAGTTTTCAAATTTGAAACCCAATCTCATTTTTAATGTAAATACATGGCAATATGAAAGAATTTGGGAATGGAATTTAACTTTGTTTTTAAAGGAAGTGTTCCTTGATAAAGATAGTGGGTTAAGGGTATTAACCATATTTCATTAGAAAGATGATTACAAGGAATTTAACCATGGATGTTTATATTGTAATGTTATTTGATCAGTTATCATTAATGCTTGTGTAACTATATTCACTTTATTTATAACCCATAACTGCATCTTAGGGTAAGGCGGAATAACAGGCTAGGTTGACCTAGTAGTGTGTGTATATATATCTGTGTGTGTGTGTATGTATGCATGTATGTATATGTATATATTTAATTTAACTCCTGTGTGAGTAGAATTGCATCTAGGAGGTTAGACAGACCAGAATATAGGATGCCCAAGACCGATCAAAGGATTATTGGTTTAAACAGGTTCTTAACAAGCCCATGAAAACTATGTATAGAGATTGTTATTGGCAGAGGCTAATAGGTTCTTAGTGATCCCATGAAAACTATGTACGGAATAAGTTATTGAAAGATATCAATAGATTCATAGTGATCCCATAAAAACTATGATATGAGGGATGTTATTGGAAAATCCAATAGGTTCATAGTGACCCCATGAAAACAATGATTAAATGAGGTTATTAGTAGCAATAGGTTCTTAGTGATCCCATGAAAACTATGTAACCGAACAGGTAGTCCATAAGTTTGGAACATGTTATTAGTCTGCCCATGAAAACTAATAGGTTAACAGTGGCCCTAGAAACTATAACTTGAGACGGATAGTCAGGTAAAGGGGGATGGAAAATCCAGAGCATATCGCATGTTTGCATATCAGCATGATATATTTTATTATGTTATGTCTTAACCATTGTGGATGCAGGTGCACAGTATATGGTTATTATAAATTGGGTTAAGACAATAGTGAGGGGATAACCCGTTTCGCTAAGCGGTGTGGTCTCACTAGATATCTATATGGTTCGAGATGATAGGTGATTATTCACACCAGACTTTTTATCTGACTCGAAGTTTATGATTTCCACTCAAACTCTCGGGTGCTCAATTGATTTTGAGTAGTTTGAGAGCTAAATTTTTCAAGTTCTCTATTAGACGAATAAGCTTTCGGAGACATGCAGGAGGAAAGCTAGCTATTAAAAGTTCTTTCTGTTTGAATCCACTATGTTTTTGATGTAATGGCAAATTTTTTAGCGCTTGTAGTTAGACTCTGATAAACCAATGGGGCATCTTCATATGTCGCTTTTGGCTTATTTTGCAATAAACTGTAATTTCTTTGAACGTGGCTTACGTTTGGGATTATGTAATGAATCTGAAATGAAACGAGAAATTTGTTTTAAATCAAGTTTAAATTTTTTTGTCATATTCATGTGTTTTTGGTATATCAATGTATCTAACATTACCGCATTTGGTCACCGAGAATTAATAACTATGGATGACTGCAACATCCATAGCGGTTAGTTTTGGGCATCCAAATGGGGGATGTTAAAAAAATGGTTTGCAAAAATTTGTCCAATTACCATTGTCTCTTCTATTGAGATTATGCCTTCGCACTCTGTTGATCCCTTTATCTAAATTACCGATGCTACGTTGGATGTTCCTACAATGGCCCTTCCTTCGTCTGGTATCTTATGGGATGCTTATGACCAGTTTTGGCTTCAAAAGCCTTTTGAAATGCGCCTTGACCCGTCAAATGGTTTTTTTTAAGTTTGTTGGTGGTGATGAGGAAGAAATTTTTATCATGTTGAGTGGGATGGCCTTTCCCTCACCGAGCTTGGTAATTTTGGTGTTTTGAATCGCTCTCTTCTAGTGGATGTCACATGGGATAGGAAATTCATTTGTTGCCCTAGTTCAGATGACAGTATTCCTACCTTAGCTATTCTTTTTTCAAGATTACATCATGTTATTGGGCCTGTTTCTTCGATTGAGGAGAGTGTCTCTTCCTCTTTGGAGGGGCATTAGTTTTCTTTGTTGTTGTTTAGTAGTTTACTTTTGCCAAACTTCTATGTTTCACTTATTTATAGTTGTTTTGGTGCATGTACCGGACACATGTTCTCTTATTTCATTTATACAGCTTTGCTAAGAAAAAGAAAAAATGTTTAAATATATTAAACTTGATTAACAGTATTAATTTGTAAATATCCTAATAAAGTGCGTGTGTGTGTGTAGTATGTATGTATGTGTGTGTATGTCTATATATATATATGTATGTATGTATGTATGTATATAGACACATCTAAGTGACATTGTCATATGTAAGTTTACGATGTATAGTTAAATAATATCACTGTGATTAGAATTTAATTATGAACTCGTCAAAGCAAGTTATGTGTAAAGAGGAGTTCGTATGTGAGAATTACACTAGTTTGAATATTTAGGAGACAAACTGTAATTTGTAGATGTTGAGGGGGTTTAAATACAATTATCTTATCCTCTAAGAAACCATAACTATAGTCCCTTAACCATCACCAAATTAACTGCCGCCAAAGATCATTATCGCCAACATGACCACCACCCCTCGCCTTCCGTCAATGCCTTGTCTCTTCTGGTACCCACAATGTCCAACTCAATGATTTCTCCAGAAAACCCAAATTTGGATTTATAGTTATGTGATAAGAGCAAGCTAACATCACTGACTCTCGAGTTGACACCACCGTTCGTTAATTGCCTAACGCCGTGACATTGGATTGAAGATGAAGTTTTTGGCTACGGCGAGTTGGTATTGTCAATGTCGTGCACACAGTAGGTCGTGCATATAGGTGCCTAAACAGTAGCAATTTTTTTGTAAGATTTATAATTTAAAATTAAAATTTATTTTAAAAATATAATTTTAAATCGATATAAAAATATTTCAAAATAATTTTCTTTGAGAATCACATTGGTCGAATACACCTTGAATCGTCAGCTTCATCTTTAAGAAACTCATCTCTAACTCAATGGCAGAGTTGCAAAGTCAACCGCTAAGATATAATTTTTTTCTATGAGGAGAAAGAATTTCTATGTCTATAGAATGAAGGTGTCTTGGTATATTCATAGCAGCATTAATGGGATGTGTAAATATCTTATACAGATCTACTATCCAGGGTATGGTCCATTACAAATGAGATCTTATCTCATTTAATGAATAAACCCACTTAATTTAATTCATACCTACATATATTTTAGTCTGCATCATTCTGAAACAATTTGAAAATTTTCAACTACCAAAAATAATACACACACACACACACATTATTATCCCACCTTTTGGCAAGGCCGTGATATCATTGCCTTGGCTAAGAACAGATGGTTATCAACCTTGGGAATCGATTATATACAATAATATAGACAATGGTTGAGTAGATTCGGACCGGGTCCTAATCATAGGGCAATCAGCATGAAGTGACTCGCATAGCCCTACGAAGTCATGTTTCAAATTTGGAGTTGATCGGAGTTCTTATGCTCAAGTTACGAAAAGCTCAACTATAGCGAAGATCGATCAATATCTCGAAATCCACAAGGCCCATTCACTTGAAACTTTTAAAGCCTTGGTTGTTTGAAGAGTGGAGCCTACAAAAACGATCGTGCATCAAGATCTTGAGATATGAAGATAGCTGATCGTTTTTGGCTGATCATTATTTGTCGACCCTTTATAACGATCGGTGAACATTCCAAGTGTAACAAAGGTTGATCCATATCTCATAATCTATTACTCATATTGACTTCATATTTTAGAGGCAAGTTCAAGAGGCATGTGGGACCCCCTAAAAACGATCGCAAGTGAATTGGATGCAAGAATATCAATCGGCGAAACTTTAGTCGATCGTTCCAATTTGTCAAGTTAAGGTCGCCGATCGTTATGGTGGGCCCCTATGGACCTAGAGAGCCTTCTGCCGAGATCTTAGCGAAATATCTCATCATCTCTCTCTATAAATACAGGCCTCTTGGTTCTTTTCAGGATATTTATGCTGCTTGTTACTCTAGGCTCTATTGTAATCAAGTGTTTGCTATTTCCTACCGCTGTAATCAGATATATAAGTGATCAATAAAGATAATCTTCAAAGTGGACATAGGCATACAACGTTGAACCACTATAAATCTCTGTGTTTCTGATTATTTATTTTTATTTGTTATTAGCTTAATCATTTTCCCAGTTTAATTTAATATCTCATTACTTGCTTCTCTACAAAATCTATTCCTAGGTGTTTGTGACCAATTTATTTGCAAATATTTTGGTGCTTTCACTGAGAACCTTGATTCTCAATTTATTAGGATCCCTTTCTTGCTACTGGATTGGATAAATCCCCCAAAGGAGATCTGCAATATTCTTCAGAAAATTGCTCGTACTACTCAGATTTGTAGAGATCTAAGTAAGGCTATCGATAATGGTGAGATATACTAGATATACTTCTCAGAACGTGGAAGGAAATGAGAATACCAGCATTCAGCAAGGAGACCCAAGCAATCAACCAACAAATGTGAATGCTGATCCGGCTGAAGTTTAGAATTCCACTGATGCTATTACAAGAGCTGAATTTCATAATTTAATGAGAGAGCTGATGGAGAGACGTCAATAACTAAATCAACAAATTCAGACCAATACCAACTTGATGAACCAAATCAATCAGCAGCAATGGAGGAAAGCTAGGAGGGATCCCACCTCTTACTCGGCATCAGAGAGCTCTAGTTTGTCAGACGAGTATCACAAACATAGGCGCCGCAGAACTGACGGATCATGCAGAAACTTCAGGGCGTCAACAGGCAGACCATCGTGGTCTGCCAGGAATGATTAGTGCTAATCCCTCCGCTAGAGAAGGAAACTTACATGTGCACACTAGGATTCAAACTGGAGCTGCTACGGTTGGTTTGGATGATGGAGTCCGATTGAATGCTGACCAGGTTCTTCCCTAGAATGTTGATGAAATGAATGTACAAGATGCAGATCTGGAAGATGGTGAACCAAGAAGGCATGAAATGGCTCGCAGTCATCGACCAGACCATTCATGTGAGGTGGATCACGACCACCGCTTGGCACCAACCATCCAAATGTCGGACCTATCGGCAATGGTCAGACGGTTGGTGAGAGAGATCCAAGGCTTTACTAACGATGACCGGGGAATCTCGAGAAGCCATACCTCATTCATTGATAATGTTCTACATGCGAAATACCCGAGGAGGTTCAACATGCCATCAATGCCACCAACGAGGGAAAAACCGGCCCCAGGCAGCATATCATGAGATAGGAATGGCTGATAGATTCTGCGTGAGCAGACAATGCATCCAAATGTAGATGCTTTCCCAGAACTCTCTCCGAAATAGGAACAATGTGGTTCACAAGACTACCCCCACGATCAATTTCTAGATTTGATGATCTAGCAACCAAGTTTGTGGAGTAGTTCCGGATGCACGCAACTCATCTTAAAGATGTGATGTCCCTTTCCAGCATGATTTAAGCTCCAGGAGAGTCATTGAAAGATTATTTGGAGAGATTTCACACAACTGTTACGGAGGTCAGTAATCCGAATAACCATGCGATACTCATGGCCGTGATGAGAGGGATTGATCCAGAGTTTGATTTTGGCAATTGGTTAGCCGGTAAGCTGCCCGCAACGTTGGAGCGCTTTTACACAAAGGCGACACAATATTTGAGAAAGGAGGAAGCCAGGTACTCTAGAAAAAAGAATGTTGTGGGACCAAGTGGAGAGAGAGTGCAGAGTAACATTGCAATAAAACAGTCTGATGACAGTTCTGGAAAAGTCCAAGTGAATGTCCAGAATAAACCAAATCAGCAAAAGAGAGGCGGAGATAGGAATCCAGAACGAAAGAGGGATTCTGGAAGATTGAAGCCTAGGATTCCAATGTATAATAATTACCCGCCGTTGAATACGTTCTTGGAGAATATCTATTTGTCTACTTGCAATACCAAGCAGTATAGGAAGCCGCCTCCAAACGAATCAGTAGAGAACCAGAAACCGACCGAGAAATATTGTCGGTTTCACGAGTGCTATAGGCACAATACGAATGAATGCAGGCATCTCCAGGATGCTATAGAAAAACTGATTCGGGAAAGGAAATTACAACAGTTTGTGAAAGCCCCGCAGGATGGTGGCCAGGGGACATCTGACCACAACCGAGGACAAGTGGTGTGTAGGGCTGAGGAGCCTACACGGATTGGTGATAAATACGATAGTCAGAAGACCGCACCCAGCAGAAAAGATTTAGCAGGAGATGGAGCGCTATGCTAGTGCGATTAGGCTTATGGATTTTGAATGCTGTTCGAATACAAAAGATGGAGCTATGGAAAAACAGCAACGTATGATGGCATATGATATTGTGTTTAGGAACAGAGATGTAGATAAGGTAGAGGCTCCGATGATCGACCCAATGGTCATTTCGGCCATGATTGGCCCTACTTTGGTGAGAAGGATATTGATTGATTGTGGAAGTTCAGTAAATATAATCTTCAAAAGGGCTTATGATCAAATAAGGATGGAAGCCAAAGATTTAAAACCGTCAAAAGCTCGTATACACAGTTTTGACGGCATTACAACTTAAGCTGTTGGTTATGTGGAATTACTTGTAGAATTGGGAGAAGGTGAACAAAGGAGAGTGCAGATCGTTCCGTTTGTTTTTTTGGATGTTGACTCTCCATACAATGTTTTTCTGGGTCGACCGTCCCTAACTGAATTCTGGGCAGCTCTGCCCTATGGTGTTTGACTTTGAAGTTTCCGACAGAAAATGGTGTTGGAGTTGTTCATAGCAATCAGGCGACTGGACATGCCTGTTATGTAGCTGAGTTGAGGGATGCATAGCGCAAAGAAAAAGGTAAGGATGTGGAATAGACTGTCTGCATCTAAGCCATCGAAGATTTATAACTAGCGCCTGAGCCTTGGCTCGGGCACCATAGTCGGTTCTATAGAGATATAAATCCATAGATGATGAAGAGGAGCCCAAAGAGACCAAGGCTGAACTGGTTAAGCTGACAATTGATATCATGGTCAGCCATGACGACGCATCACGAGTCCTAAAGAATGGATCACAGCTTAGCCCCCCAATGATGAAATAACTTGATGGGTTTCACAGAGCGAATCTTAATGTATTTGCTTGTATTCATTCTGACATGTATGGAATCTCACCTGCCATTGCGAGCCATGCATTGAATATCTACCCGAGGTACATCCTACTGAAGCAAAAAAGATGCAGCATCGATCCGGAGAGATCTGCTGCTCTCAAAGAAGAGGTGGATAGATTAAAAGACAAAGGGTTTATCCGCGACGCCCTCTACCCTAAATGGGTATCTAATCATGTACTTGTGAAAAAACCGAATGGGAAGTGAAGAACATGCATTGACTACTCAGATTTAAACAAGGCATGTCCAAAAAGCAGTTTTCCCCTTCCAAGGGTTGACCAACTGGTGAATTCAACCGCGGGACACGAATTGCTATCTTTTATGGATGCGTACTCGGGATATAACCAAATCCCGATGCATATTCCCAATTAGGAGCACACAAGTTTCATTACCGATGTTGGATTGTACTGCTATATAGTAATGTCGTTTGGATTAAAGAATGCAAGAGCTACTTATCAACGCCTAGTCAACAGAATGTTTAAAGATCAGATTGGAAAAACGATGGAAGTATATGTGGATGATATGCTCATGAAGTCACGACGATCAAGCGACCACATTAGAGACTTGGCAAAAATGTTCAACATCCTCCGACATTACGAAATGAAAATAAATCCTTTGAAGTGTTCTTTTGGTGTTGCATCAGGGAAATTCTTGGGCTTCATTATTAACGCCTGAGGAATAGAAGCTAATCCCATGAAGATTAAGGCTATCTGTGATATCTAAGTGCCAAGGACTATTAAACAAGTGCAGTCTGAACGGGAAAGTTACCGCCTTAAGCCGATTTATCTCCAGAGCAGCCGACAAATGCATTCCTTTCTTTGATTTGATTAGGAAAGGGAAAAGAAACTTCAAATGGACACAGGATTTTAAAGACGCATTTCAAGCTTTGGTGAATCATTTGGAGAGACCCCCCATCTGATCAAAGCCAGTTGATCATGAAGATTTGTATATTTATTTGGCCTATTGGCACACGCTGTAAGTGCTGCATTGCTTCGCGAGGAGGATCGGATCAAGAGGCCTGTGTATTACGTCAGCAAACAATTCACGGGAGCTGAAAGGAACTATCCGAAAATAAAGAAACTGGCATACTATTTGCGGATTGCATCACGAAAGCTTCGTCCATACTTCCAGGCACATCGGATCAATGTTTACATCGACCATACATTACAACAGGTCCTACAATGACCTAAGACGTCTGGAAGGTTACTCAAGTGGAATATCGAGATCAGTCAATTTGATATTACTTATCTCCCTCGGAGGGCTATCTAGGGTCAGGCACTGGCAGATTTTATAGAAGATTTTACCACATAGGACAATTTTCCGAAAGGTAGCAAAATCTCTACCATACGGTGGAAATTGTATACTAATGTAGCGTCTAATGATCATTGTTCAGGGGCTAGAATTGTGCTTGTAACTCCCAAACATCGTCAATCTTTCATGCTTTAAAACTTGATTTCCCAACAACAAACAACGAAGCAGAGTATGAAGCTCTGATTGCTGAACTTAAACTCGCTAGAGAACTTGGAATAAAATCTCTCATGGTCCTTTATGATTCACAGTTGTTAGTGTACCAAGTCAGAGGAGATTATCAAGCTGAGGGACAACGGCTTGCCCCATATCTTACCCAAGTCGAAGGATTGTTGGCAGAATTTGAGTACTATGATATCTCGCATATTCCGTGGGATCGAAACAGAGAGGCTGATTCATTGGCAAAGTTTTCCAGCACCGGCAACGCACAACAGATGGGCTTGGTTCTGGTCGAAGTATTAAATGCCCCAAGTTTAAACATGCTAGAAATCAATCGGATATTGGAAGCGGAGCTTGAGAAGGAGTCGTGGACGACTCTAATCAAAGACTATTTGCTTCGGGGATTCTTCCCAAATGAAGGAATGAAAAGTGATAAGTCCTTTAGTCTACCGATCTCTAAAGTGGTTGTTTACCATATGGGATATAGACATTATCGACACTTTACCGATCTCTAAAGGTGGCGCAAAGTACGCTATCATTGCAATTGATTACTTCACCAAATGGGCCGAAGTAGAACCTTTAGCCACAAACACAACCAAGAAAGTAATTAACTTTGTCGTCCGAAACATCATATGTCGATTCAGTCTACCATGAACTATTGTAACAGATAATGAGACTCAATTCGATTGTGTTGAATTCAAAGACTTCTGTCGGAGTCATTGTATTGAAAAGAGATATGTAGCAGTTGCTCACCCTCGGTCAAATGGACAGGTTAATGCTGTAAATAAAATTATAAAGTCCATTCTGAAGAAGCGATTGGAAAAGGCCAGAGGCAAGTGGGTGGATGAACTCCCTATAGCACTGTGGGCTTACAGGACTACCCACAAGTCCACGGCAGGCCATACTCCATTCACCCTTGCTTACAGTTCCGAAGTCGTCATTCCTGTTGAGCTTGAGGTTTTGTCTCATCGAGTGACTTACTACGATCCCAAAACAAATAAAGATATCCTTTTGGAATCTCTTGACTTTATAGATGAGAAGCATGAAGAAGCCAATCTGAGTGCAGCTGCACATCAACACCGAATCATCCGGTATTACAACACTAAAGTCCGACATAGAACCTTTGAAATCACCGATCTCGTTTTGAAACGGGTTTTCTCTACCCATCGCACATGAATCCAATCCGGGAAGGACCATATGCCATTAAACAGAAGCTTGGAGAGGGAACTTTCAAGCTAGCAACAGTCGATGGCATCACACTTCCAAGGGCATGGAATATCGAGCATTTACGATGCTATTTCACCTAGTTTATTTTTTTTCATTTCAGTTGTATTTGCTTTCAGAATTTGCTTTAGCATTTGATTTTCCAAATATGTAATAAGATAGATTACATCAATCTTTTCCATTTAGCAAATAAAGCCTTGGACTCCTTTGTATTTATGTTGATGTAGCATTATGTATCAATTACATGATGAGACTGAATAAAATAAGAGCGATCGTGACACGACAGATTGCTCTCTAAATTAAACCCCTGACTCCCGAGGGGAAATCGATCAATTACGGAGAATACAATTCAACTGCCCTTCGAAATAAATCTAAGTCCCTAAAGTGTGGATTGGAGTATAAACATAAATCGGGTGTGAATCATCCACCCTCGAAATAACTTTAAGTCCGCAGAGTGTGGATTGGTGTATAAACATAAATCAGGTGTGAATCGTCCACTCGCGAAATAACTCTAAGTCCCTAGAGTGCAGATTGGAGTATAAACATAAATCGGGTGTGAATTGTTTACCTGCAAAATAAATCTAAGTCCTTGGAGTGTGGATCAAATTGGGTGTGAATCGTCCACCCGCAAAATGACTCTAAGTCCCCAAAGTGCAGATTGGAGTATAAACATAAATCGGGTGTGAATCATCCACCCACAAAATAACTCTATGTCCCTAGAGCGCAGATTGGAGTATAAACATAAATCGGGTTTGAATCGTCCACCCACAAAATAACTCTAAGTCCCAAAGTGAGGATTGGAGTATAAACATAAATAGGGCGTGAATCATCCACCTGCGAAATAACTCTAAGTCCCTAGAGTGCAAATTGGAGTATAAACATAAGTCGGGTGTGAATCATCCACCCGTGATATAACTCTTATCCTTGGAGTGCATATATGAGTATAAACAAATATATGAGTCCGGTTCGACCTCTCACTATTCCATAACCTCTAGACTGAAGTCGACAGGAGGAGTGTAAGCTTGCTAAAAATGGAGCTCAACCATCCACTACCTAACTCCACTAACTCAGGACTGGGGACAGGAGTACAGTTACTCAAATCGCCGAGTTCGACAAGTGTAACATTAAGGTTTGAGCCTAGTGATTGATACAACTCAAGGCCACGACCTCAAGGAGGCCCTGGGATGGATAAATCGGATCGATATCCGACCCGACAAACGACGAATCATAAATACATAAAATGGAAAACGTGATAGCTCGATCATTGAAACAAGTGTATACAAGAATTATACACAAAAAATAAAAGAATTCTTATTAAATTGTTAAACACAATACAAGTTTATACAAAATGAAAAATAGGAGTGGGGGTCGTACCCATACGAACACGAACGGCGAAAAGAAAAAGTAGCCATCTCTGCCACTTACATATCACTCCAACCCAAAGATTATTTCTTAGATTTCCTATCTTTCCATTGCTTCTTTGGAGTGGCTCCTTCTGAACTGCTACTCGACCCTCACTTCGACCCTTTTCCGCTTCGGCTTCTCTTGGAAGAAGTATCTTCAGTTGTATGAATCGAGGTGGTATCATCTTTAGAAGCAGGAGAGATGGAGGCGCTCTCAGCACTAGAAGCGGGGGTGATATCATCCTGGGGAATTGTCCCGCCAGGAGGGATCGTCTGGAGTGGGACAGGAATCGGTTCATTGAAGCCTAGATCAACAGGCTCAAGTTTTACCTCCTTTTTCAACAATTCTTCCCTCTCAACACACTCTTTCATGCTGAGCTCGCCAGTGGGGTTGGAAGAACCCGTGATCACAACATCTTCATCAGAGGGAATTTTATGGTGTGGGTCGCTTCCTTCCTTGAATAATGCCTCCATGAATTGATCATCAATAACAAAGGCTTCTTCTCGAGCACCTTGAGCAGCGGCCGAAGTTGTAACTTTAATGGATTCTGTCATGGCCGCTTGTGACTCCAACTAAGGCTCTTAGGAGGGGAGAGGAGTGACACCTAATAGATTCAAAGCTGAGAAAAAATATGCGAAAAGATTAGAAATATCAACTGATAACACCCCAACTTTATGAAAGACGAGAAATGTCAATGAAATTCCTTTCTCGGTGTGGCTCCCAGGTTGAGCCGAAACATCCTCAGAACTACGTTCGGGAAATGGATAAAGTTGTGGCTTGTCTGGATCATACCTGGGCATGGTTGAAGAGCCTGATGTGGAGATAGGGATGACTTGGGGTGCCGGGGGCAATTCAGTTGTAATGTCGGGTTGTGTAGACCCGGATCCTTCACCCACATCTTGCGAAAAAGCAGCAACAGACTCTTTCTAGAGTGAAATTTGGATCTCGTGCAATGTTTTAGGTTAGTCGCCTAATACCGTTTCACTTTCATGCCTAAACAGGTCGATATCCTCCGATTTAAGAAGTTTCTTCTCTTCCACAACAAAAAATTCCAACACGCGCCAGAGCTGGTATGGATAATCGTCATCAAGCCATGTCAAATTTTTATGCTTGAGAATGTTAGCATTGTAAAGAAAGAGAAGTGGGTCAAGCTCATTCATTGTCTCCACCCTAACTTTGTTCTTAGTAGCTTCTGCTTCACGCGGAATAAGTGCATCGACATCTTTGGCTCTTTCAACTGCCCTGTCTCTCTTAATTATGACATTTACCAACTCATCACAAGCATCTTGAGCGATCTTTTGGGCATCATCTTTTTCCTTATTTGCATACTTTAGCTTAGCCTTGAGATCCGCTATCTCCTTCAAGGCTGCGCATTCATTATTTTGAGCTGTATCTCGCTCAAGCGCTATCTCTTGATTTCGATGATTCAACACTTGAAAAAAATCAAGATGGCTGGATTTCAACTCCTCTATGGATTTCATAGCAGCATTAGCTTTTCCTTCGGCTATTGCTAAGGAGGTCCTAGAGGCCTCTAGCTCGTTTGTCAAAGTGTCAATGATTCTTTTATCTTGAGCTTCCTGGCGTTTTAGCTTTTCAATCTCCACCACGTGTTCGAAGGAGACTTTCAACGTTTTCTATACTGCCTTCATCCATTTGCGGTACTGTATGTGGATGTCAATGACACAGTCAATAGTCATTTTCTGAACATGGTCCAGAACCCTCTTCAAGTTGGGAGGAAAATAGAACCCTTCAAAACATAAGTTTGGAAATTATTCAGGAAGTTGTGCTATACGAGCAGTTGGATTGATCGTGGGATCTTCAGTAGCAGCTTCAACTTCAGTACTTTCCTTGCCGGGCCTATGGGCAACATCATGTTCACTATGATGATAACGATCGCTCGGCTGCTGAGAATGAGAGGAAACCAAAGGCTGTGGAGGCACAGGAGCAGGAGGAGGACTGCGAAAGGGATTGATAGGTTGGTCCCTACGATCATTTGGCTTCTCGAGACCCTTGGAAGGAGGGGATCTCAATCTTGATCGATGTTTGCCTTGGGGTGGCTTATCCCTATCACTTCTGTCTTGATGACCAAGATCCCTGTCGAGGTGATAACCGGAATCGTAATAATCTCGACAACCATGGTAAGAGCTAGAGTATAAACCAGAGGGTTGGTGGTGTATATCCCAGAGGGAATCAAACATGTTCCTCTTCTTCACCATTGTTTCTAGAAACAAAAATAGAAATTAATCAACTTTAAGCATTAAAAAGCACAAGTCAAGCATAATGCAATGTTGAGGGGTGAAAGTGTGTGCAATTCACCTTGTGTAACCCCTCAACAAACCAGATGCAGGAGCCTTGCTCATCGGTGTAACTTCTCCTCCAGAAGTTGGAACATCAGTGCCAATTCTAGTGGGAGATTCCGACCCCTTGATGCTCACGTCGGTAAAATGAAAAGCATCAAGATCATATGGAATTGGTAGACCAAACAAAGAATCAAGTGGTAAACTTGAACACTCTGACGGTTGGGAAGAAGATTCATCTTGAACAATCTTAGGAGGCATCGACGACTTGGATTGATCAAAGAGATGACTTTTTGGAAATTTATGTACAAATGCTTTCTTCTTTCTCCTATTAGGAACCGAGGGTTGTGAGGCCTACAAGGATCCGACATCAACCCCAAGATCGGATTTGTCACCATTGTGACCAAGCATATCGCCTCTATGTCCTCTGGCATCAACACTAGTGAATTCCTGAGCACTCGTGACTGGGGGCACCATGGGATCGGCTCGATTTTCCCTTTGACTAACTGCAGCCCATGGTCTTACCCCTGCAGTTTGGGCGACTTTTGATAGTCCCACGCTGAGGCCCTCTTCTATTGAACAAAAAGTAACTAGACGTTTGTCCATAAGCAGATATTCGATATTCCTATCCTCGGGAGGTGCATTTTTCAAAGTTGTGACCGCCTCTTCATAAATATTGCTGCTAAGCCGTGATACCTGTAAAGGAGTAATGTAGTATGGAACACGCCCTGACTATCATTTTTTCGTGCTAATATAAAAATAGTGTGTTTGTACCAAAATTGGGCACAACACTCTTCGGAAGTGTTTGAAGAGATAAAATGAAGAAAGTAAATGTAAAAAGAATATTATCTAACAAACACTCCAGACAATAATCAGAAAAACAGCAAAGAACACAGAGATATAGAGTGGTTCGGCATATTGCCTACATCCACTATAAAATGATTGATTTTTATTAACTTTTGCTTGCTGGCTACAACGAATTACAACAGTAAATCTCGAGTACAACAGTGAAATTCAAGTACAATGGTGAATTCGGCAGAGTCTGGACGTCAAAGAGCCAAAAGATCCCTTTTCTGTAGGTTCTGGGCTGCTATTTATAGGCGTAGGTTGCACATATCTTGCTCAGACCTCGGGAGACCTCTTCTGGCATGTGGGTGGGCCCATGCGATCGATCCCACGTGATTTGCACCCGGTCCGTGATCGATACGAACGAATTTCGTATCGATCAAGATTTGACCCAATTGAGTCGAAATTAGGCTTGAGCATTCCTTAGGTTGTATGCAAGCTTCTGTGAAAATTTCATAGCATTTGGACTTGTAGATTGTGAGTTATGATCGATGCAAGCTCGGGTTTTATGTAGGCTGCCTTGTTCGAATCGATACCTTCGTATCGATCAATTCGAAATGCTTTCGAGCACATTCGTGCAAGTTGACGTGGCGCTAACTCCTCGGATCAATCCACTTTTCATGTCGTGTTGACTGCTTCCTTATTCGTATCCATAATCTGAGCCTTGTTCGTATCGATCACTATTCGTATCGATCACTTTTCGTATCGATCGGTTTTCGTATCGATCAATTTCGTATTGATCCAACCGCGTGCATTTCGTATCGATACTCGAATACACTTCATATCGATCCAGCTGCATCCAATTCGTATCGATCATCAGATACAACTCGTATCGATCCAGCTGTGTGCCTTTCGTATCGATCCAAGTGTCCACTTTTCGGATCGTTCAATTTGACCTACATTTGTATCGTTCAAATGTTGCTGAGAAGGATACGAAATTTCAAAAAAAAATTCAGGTATGTTGCAGAGCACCCACATAGTGAATTCAATCACCAATTTATGACCCCATCTTAACGAACTCACCATCCAATCGGCATTACCAACCACTCGAACGTTCGGCGATCGTGCATACATCATTCACTAGTATTACCAGACCCCGTAGCCATAAAATGGACCTGATAATGTTTGATAGAAGTATCTTTCCCCATGAAGTGAGAATTGCGCATGGCTTCCACCAAGAGTGATGACAGCCATCAAATGCAGATGTCTTCCCCCATTCCTCAAAGAACACTGTCAATCGTGGTTAGACATACCAGTTTTGTTAGGAACTAGAGATAGTGGTTTTGATGACAACAACCTTTGTAACTTATTTTATTATAACTTATATACTAACACTATTGTCTAGATATATATGAATGTTATTATGCAGGATATATATAAGGCAGGTACTGATTATTGAAGACTGTACAGTATAAAGATCAAGAATGAAGAAATCAAGTTTGAAGACTCATGAGTATTAAGATCAAGATTTCAAGATAAGTGTCTAGTTTTGTTAAAACTTCATAATAGCATGGAAATCTTCATTCCAAATTTCATTTGGGATGGAACCAATTTCTACCTTCTTAGTGGCTTACAAACCCACGACAAGTACCTTACAAACCTACGACAAGTGGCTTACAAACCCACGAACATCCTGGTTTTGTACAAGTTCTCGAGTCCTGATGTGATGAGATATTCTGCAGAAAGAAGCTTGCAAAACTACTTAAAATGGTTTTTCAAAATGATTTTCAAAACTTCTTTTCAAAATGTTTTAGCCTTAAAATATTCTTTGTTTTTTTAAATAAACTCTTGTTTTAAACTTCGTTTGTTTTTAAAACTATCTTCTGATTTTTTAAATATTCTTTTATAATATATATATATATATATATATACTTGAGATTTAAAATCAAATTTATATATACATTCTAAAAATATATTTTTCTACTCTTCTTTATTTTAAAACATAGGAAAATTAGTTTATTTCACTCCAGAATCATTTCATCTTGTTTTCCTTTCAATACCTTTTTCAAAATAAATTTTACACTGTTTTTAACTAAGGGATGTCGACATCATGGGATACCCCATGTCGACATAGTGGCCGTTAAATTCAAAAGTTTCAATTTTCAAAAGAAGTGCATATTCGTTTAAATCTCTTCACGAATGGTTATGACCGGTACTGGTCTATAAATAGCCTTCACAAACGAATTTTTTAACTAACTAATTTTTATTTTCTTCACTCCTTCTTGTGCACAAATCCATATTCCAAAATTTTAATATTTTTAAGATCGTGCCGAAATTATACCGAATTCTCAAGTGAATCAAATTAGAATCTCATTCTTGTTTGATTCTCCGCCTTCTCTCGAAGATCAAAGTGCTATTCGGAGTTATATGATCAATTTGTAATCAAAAGTTTATCGAGTCTCTCTATAAGGTGTGGTTGTGCCTGGAAATCAATTGGGTGATCTTGTGTCCCATAAATCAAGAGAGTTTGCCCTAGACTCGAAGAAAGGAGGGTATCTCAAGGCCTTTAGAAATCGAGGATTGTAATCTCAACATTGGTATAATAAAAATCTGTATGAGGTGTTTGCCTTGGTACAGGATTTGACATAGGGTAACTCCGAACCAGTATAAAATCCGATGTGTTCTTTCCTTTTACTGTTTTTTATTTACTTTATGCATCTGTGTTTGATTCTGTGATTGTTCTATGATTAAGTTCTACATTTGTGTATATCGTAATTTTTAAATTAGTCCATATAAGTTTTAGAATCCATTAAACACTATTCACCCCCTCTCTAGTGTTAAATTATCCTTAAGATCCTTAATCCGCACTCTCTTTCAATTGGTATCAGAGCATAGGTTTTCATAGTTTTCATAATTTGAAACTTGAAAAGTTAAAAATGGCATTTTTAGAAAATTTTGTTAATACTAGTTTGAATTTATGCATTTCATCAAAGTATCATAATTCTGCATATAGTTTTTATGAAAAATCAAGTTATCTACCGAATTGGTTTGTTATGCAGGAACATACATGTTACATGGCTTTTGAAGAATCAACAACCAATGGACAAACTATGCAAATTGAGAAAGATAAATGGATACTTGATAGTGGTTGTTCAAGGCATATGACTGGAAATCCTGAGATACTCAATGACAATATATATCAAGATGGTGGATTGGTCAACTTTGGAGATAACTCAAAAGGATATGTGATTGGCATCGGCAATGCCGGTAATTCTAAAACTCCTCTTATTTCTGATGTTTTTCTAGTTAGGAATTTAAAACATAATCTGCTTAGTATAAGTCAACTATGTGATAAAGGATTTAAAATTAAATTTGGAAAAGATAAGTGTCACATCGAAGATAATAAGTCAAATATTATCTTTGAAGGAATTAGGAAGAACAACATTTACATCCTTAGTATGAAAGTTTCAAATGATAACTTATGTCTTTTGGCTAATACAAGTGACCCTTGGATTTGGCATAAAAGATTTGGTCATTTAAATTTCAAACTATTATCTAGGTTATCAAAACTTGACTTAGTTAGAGGTCTTTCCAAGTTAAACTTTAAAGTAGATAGTATATGTGATGCTTGCCAATTAGGAAAACTTAAGAAAAGTTCATTTAAATTAAAAGATATGATTTCTACTTCTAAACCTCTAGAATTACTTCATTTAGATTTATTTGGTCCATCTCAAGTTCAATCAATTAATCACAATAAATATGTTTTTGTAATTGTCGATGATTATTCAAGATATACTTGGACAATTTTTCTTAAACTTAAAAGTGACTCTTTTGAATTATTTAAGAATTTTTCTAAAAGAATTCAAAATCAACTTTCTTTAAAAATAAAAACTATTCGTAGTGATCACGGCGGAGAATTTGAAAATAAATTTTTTGAGAATTTCTATAATCAAAAAGGAATTACTCATAATTTATCGTTTCCAAGAACTCCGCAACAAAACGGAGTGGTAGAACGTAAGAATAGAACGATTCAAGAGTGTGCTAGAACCATGCTTTCCGATAGTAACTTACCTAAAAACTTTTGGGCTGAAGCAGTCGCTACAGCTTGTTATATATTAAATAGGATTTTAATTAGACCATTAACTAATAAAACCATATGAATTACTTTACAATAAAAAACCCATAGTAGCTTATTTTTAAGTTTTTGGTAGTAAGTGTTTTATTCTTAGTACAAAAGATAATTTAGATAAATTTGAACCTAAATCCGACAAAGGTATCTTTATCGGATATTCTAATAGATGTAAAGCATTTAGAGTTTATAATTTAAGAACTAACACTATTGAAGAAACAATGCATGTATCTTTTGATGAAAATTTTAAAGATATTGTACAAATAGAAGATGAAGAAGATTTTGTAACTTTAAATAATGAACCTAATGAAACTAATTGTGAAATCATTCAACCTAATAAAAGAATTAGGCTATTAAAAGATCATCCTGTAGAAAATATACTAGGAAATATTGAATCTATAATTAAAACAAGAAATCAACTAAATAGTATGAGTAATGTAGCTTTTATATCAACTATTGGACCTAACAATCCAAAGGAAGCATCATCTGATGATTCATGGATTCTTGCAATGGAAGAAGAATTGAATCAGTTCACCAGAAATGATGTTTGGGAACTTGTTTGTAGACCTGAGGATAAAAGTATAATTGGAACAAAATGGGTTTATAAAAATAAAATAAATGAACTTGGTGAGGTCGTGAGAAATAAAGCTCGTTTAGTCGCGCAAGGTTATTGTCAAGAAGATGGAATTGATTATGACGAAACCTTTGCACCCATAGCAAGACTAGAAGCTAGTAGGATTCTACTTGCTTTCGCAAACTACAATAATTTCAAGTTATATCAAATGGATGTTAAAAGTGCTTTTCTAAATGGTTTTGTAAAAGAAGATGTTTATATTAAACAACCTCCACTTTTTGAAGATAATAAATTTCCAAATCATGTATATGAATTAAAGAAAGCTTTATATGGTCTGAAATAAGCTCCTTGAGCCTGGTATGAAAGACTAAGATCTTATTTACTACAATCTGGTTTTGAAATTGGTAAAATAGATACAACTCTTTTTATTAAAAGAAACAAAAATGATATTCAATTAGTGCAAATATATGCAGATGATATAATATTTGGGTCAACTAATATCATAATGAATAAAGAAATTTCAAATATAATGACTAAAGAATTTGAAATGAGTCATATAGGAGAACTAAGTTTCTTCTTAGGACTTCAAATCAAACAATTAGATAAAGGAATTTTCATTAGCCAAGAAAAATATGCTAAGGATTTAATTAATAAATTTGGATTGACCACTTCTAGTGGGAAACAAACTCCAATAAAAACTAATGTAGCTTTAAGTAAAGAAGATAAATCAAAAGTTGTTGATCAAAAATTATATAGGGGAATGATTTGTTCGCTGCATTATATAACAGCAAGTCGTCCTGACATCATGCATAGTGTCTATCTCTGTGCAAGATACCAATCTCAACCTAAAGAAACTCACTTAAAAGCTATTAAAAGAATTTTAAGATATGCAAAACATACTTTAGATTATAGTTTATTTTACCCTAAAAATGTTGTATTTGATTTAATTTCATATTGTGATGCTGATTACGCTGGTTGTAAATCAGACCGAAAAAGTACAAGTGGAACTTGTCACTTTCTAGGACATTCTCTGGTTTCCTGGTTTAGTAAGAAGCAAAACACTGCATCCTTGTAACCAACTGAAGTAGAATATATATCTGCTACTTTGGCTTGTTCTCAAGTTAGATATATGCAACAAACTTTAAAAGATTTTGGATTAACTATAACTAAACCACCAATTTATTGTGATAATACTAGTGCAATAAACCTATCTAAAAATCCAACTCATCATGCTACAACAAAACATATTGATATTAGACTTCATTTTCTTAGAGATAATATAAGTAAAGAAGTCATAACTCTTGAATATATTAATAATGAAAAACAAATTGCTGATATATTAACCAAACCATTAAATGAACAAAACTTTACTAAATTTAGAAGAGAATTAGGTATATGTTCATTAACTAAAATATTAATTATAAATAATACAAGTATAGTTAATAATTAATATAAATAAAAATTTCTCAAAAATTGAACTGGGCATGTTGACATGACTCATCCCCCTATGTTGATATACAGGCCGAGATTTTCAAATTTAAATTTCCCTCTAAAAATTTGTTATTTGGTTATATATTTATATATTTCGACTTTTACTTTTTTTCTCTGTTCTATTCTCTGTAATAAACTTCTAAAACAGTAAATTAATGGCTTCCTCTTCTAATAATGAACCTTCTTCACCCACTTCTCCTCATTCTGGCCCTTTTCAACGTTACACACACGTACGAGCCATCAAATTACAAGAGAAGATGAAAGATTTGCTTCAAATGATGATGGAAATTCAAGTAAGTCAACTGCGAATGGCTAGAGAACAGGATAGGCAAGGCAGAATCCTTAGGAATTTACAAAAATTCCTTATGGATAACCATGCCAATCCCATTGTCATCGAAGAATCATCACAAGCCATGGATTCTAAAGAAGAAGAGACTCTGGAAGAACCACAAGAGGATCAAGAAAAAGAACATCCTCTGCAGAATCCGGATGTTCATATAGATGAAGACGATGGCGTGATTTGCGTTGGAGAGGTCCTTTTTGACGCTAATGGGAACTTGGTCGAACAACGTGTTAACTTTTGTTTCCACTATCCAAATTGTTCGGTCCATAAATCACCAATAGTTAAGGGTCCTCATTAAGCGTTTTTCATTTTTCGTTTTTCTCTTTCTTGATTGTATATTAGTATGTTAATTTGTACATTAGTGTTACCCTAATTAATATTCTTCTTAAAACAATCTTTGGTCATTTAACTTAGGATGTTATATTTCACTCAAACATAGTTATTATTCTTATATCATATGTTTGTTTATCTCATTTTCTATTAAGTTCAAGATTTATAGGTTGTTTTTGTTGATTACAAAGGGGGAGAAGTTATATAAAATAGTAGGCTTGGAGTAATGGGGAGTTGTTGGTGTAAGGGGGAGTTACAGTATGATCGAAGTGGTAAGTATATTTTATAAGGTTGTCATCATCAAAAAGGGGGAGATTGTTAGGAACTAGAGATAGTGGTTTTGATGACAACAACTTTTGTAACTTATTTTATTATAACTTATATACTAACACTATTGTCTAGATATATATGAATGTTATTATGCAGGATATATATAAGGCAGGTACTGATTATTGAAGACTGTACAGTATAAAGATCAAGAATGAAGAAATCAAGTTTGAAGACTCATGAGTATCAAGATCAAGATTTCAAGATAAGTGTCTAGTTTTGTTAAAACTTCATAATAGCATGGAAATCTTCATTCCAAATTTCATTTGGGATGGAACCCATTTCTACCTTCTTAGTGGCTTACAAACCCACGACAAGTAGCTTCCAAACCTACGACAAGTGGCTTACAAACCCACGAACATCCTGGTTTTGTACAAGTTCTCGAATCCTGATGTGATGAGATATTCTGCAGGAAGAAGCTTGCAAAACTACTTCAAAATGGTTTTTCAAAATGATTTTCAAAACTGCTTTTCAAAATGTTTTAGCCTTAAAATATTATTTGTTTTTTTTAAATAAACTCTTGTTTTAAACTTCGTTTGTTTTTAAAACTATCTTCTGATTTTTTAAATATTCTTTTATAATATATATATATATATACTTGAGATTTAAAATCAAATTTATATATACATTCTAAAAATATATTTTTCTACTCTTCTTTATTTTAAAACATAGGAAAATTAGTTTATTTCACTCCAGAATCATTTCATCTTGTTTTCCTTTCAATACCTTTTTCAAAACAAATTTTACACTGTTTTTAACTAACGGATGTCGACATCATGGGATACCCCATGTCGACTTGGTGGCCGTTAAATTCAAAAGTTTCAAATTTCAAAAGAAGTGTCTATTCGTCTAAATCTCTTCACGAATGGTTATGACCATTACTGGTCTATAAATAGCCTTCACAAACGAATTTTTTAACTAACGAATTTATTATTTTCTTCACTCCTTCTCCACAAATCCATATTCTAAAATTTCATATTTTTAAGATCATGCCGAAATTCTGCCGAATTCTCAAGTGAATCAAATTAGAATCTCATTCTTGTTTGATTCTCTGCCCTCTCTCGAAGATCAAAGTGCTATTCAGAGTTATAGGATCAATTTGTAATCAAAAGTTTATCGAGTCTCTCTATAAGGTGTGGTTGTGCTTGGAAATCAATTGGGTGATCTTGTGTCCCGTAAATCAAGAGAGTTTGCCCGGACTCGAAGACAGGAGGGTACCTCAAGGCCTTTAGAAATTGAGGATTGTAATCTCGACATTGGTATAATAAAAATCTATATGAGGTGTTTGCCTTGGTACAGGACTAGACGTAGGGTAACTCCGAACCAGTATAAAATCTGGTGTGTTCTTTCCTTTTACTGATTTTTATTTACTTTCTGCATCTGTGTTTGATTCTGTGATTGTTCTGTGATTATGTTCTGCATTTTTTATATCATAATTTTTAAATTAGTCCATATAAGTCTTAGAATCCATTAAACACTATTCACCCCCCTCTAGTGTTAAATTAGCCTTAAGATCCTTAATCTGCACTCTCTTTCAAGTTCTACTTCTCATATTGTTGAAGGGAATACAGAAGCCCACAGCCAGTTGCTGCCAATACCCATAAATGAATTCATCACCAGAGCTTATTTCCAGACTTTGATAAGAGAACTGGTGGGTAGCCGCCGACCACTACACCAACATGTCCAGGCCAATATTGAGTTGATGAATCAGATGAAGGATCAACATGGCGAGGTAAGGAGGGAACCTACTACATACTCTAGGTCGAAAAACTCCTCTTCTTTAGATGGCTACCATGGATGCCAATGCCATAAGGCTGCTTCAGAAAGGATAGCTCCGACAATATGTGCAAGCCCCACAAAACGAAGGACCAGGAACACCCGACCCTATCGATCAAGAACTTGATCAAACTGAACCACTTACATTCGACTTCCAACTGAGAAGGGCTGGACTGAAGTGTAATATCGAGCATACGATGCTACCTCACTTATCAATGAGATTTGATCTGATCTCTTCTGAATTATTTCTAATTCAATTTCATTTTCGTTGCAAAGTATGACCGACTTGAATTAAACTACTTGCAAATGGTGCATGTAATTGAGTACTCAAGGTTCGGTGCCAAACAACCTCCGCGGACTATGATCAAGTCATTGAGGGATCATTATGACAAGCCTGATTCAACCACTGATAGGCTATTGTTGGGTGAGATTCGACCGGACCAAGCCCTCACCGAACAGGCCTACTGCCGAACCAACCCATCTCCTCACCAATGCCGAACCAACTGTCCTCCAAGCACTGCCAGACCAAACTCCCTCTCCAAGCAATACCAAACCAGCCCACTATTGGTCCAAGTACTACCGGACCAAACCTAACTTCTTCACCGAATCAACTATCACTGCCAGACCGCTCCCCTGCCGAACCAAATTCCCTCTCCTCCATTACCGAACCAAACCCTCACCGGACCAGCTCCACCAACTCCACAACCGAACCAATCCACTGCCGAACCAAGACCTCATCTCCACCCATCCACTACCGAACCAAGGCGATGCCGAACCAAATTTGCCAGGCCAGATTGTATCAGCCCGGGCCCATCAGCAGCTGTATACATCCAAGACCCCTACCCCCAGCCTCACTCTATAAATAGAGGGGCAGGGGTACAACAATGGGGGACAAGTTTGAGAGCTCAAGCACGGAGAGAACTTTCAAACAACTTTCTTTTACTTGTATCAAAGCTTTGTACTTGTAATCAAAACAAGAGAAGAGAAATAACATATAAAGTGGACGTAGGCACATTCTGGCTGAACCACTATAAATTTGTGTGTCTTTTTATAGTTTAGCCCCTATTCATATATTTGCATAAATCACTCAAATCACTAAGAACAACATAAGATCTACTAAATCATACAACTTTGAGGTGTTTGTCCATTTTTTGTGCAAACATTTTTGGTGCTTTCACTGAGAACTAGAAGCTCGAAGCTTCAGCTTCATCCACTTAACAAGTTTTCCTAACAGCATCGTCCGCCACTTGGAAAACATGCCTCCCAAACAGAGAAAAGATGTTAACGAAGGAAAAAACATCGCATCCAGCAGTCTTCCAGATCCAGCTGTCACAAATCAAGTAAATCGTCCTCCTCCGGCAGCAGTAACAAATGAAGGACAGGCTAACCCAACCACTCCTGCCACAGAACAGCCTGCAGCAATTACTAGGGCAGATTTGGACAGAGTTGTGGTTGAAGTAACTAACCGCTTCACGTCCCAGCAGGAAGCCTTGGTGGACCATCTCATGTCACGCTTAAGGGACGCTGAAGAATCCAACCGCAACACTGAATCATGGGGAGAGTCCCAATCTGTAGGATCTCAGAGACAACAAAGATCTTCCTTCTTCGAAGGAGCTAACGGCAGAAGTAGCCATGGTAGGAGCCAAGACCGAGCACAGCCCGAAGTTAGGCCTGAGGAAACGTTTGGTACCGAACCCAATAGGGGAGGTACCGGACGGAGGTCAACTGTAGCTGAGCCTGTCATACTGCCTAACCATGGAAACGCCAGTGAACGGGGCCGAGCTAGAGTCCAGCCCGAAGTTGGACCCGAGGAAGTGCTTAGATCTGAACCCAGCAGGGGAAGATCAAGGCAAGGGCCAACTGTAGCTGGCCCTAGCATGCCCCCAGAAGATCAAAGGCAGCCGTTGGAAAATATGAGGAACGATAGATGATACCATCCCTACAGGTCATCTGGACGGAATCAATCCCACAGAACAGAACCAAACTCATTTCTATCTGCTCCGAATTCTGATGAAAGGATGGCACGCTTATTCAGAGAGTTTGTCCAACGGGAGCAAAGAGATCGAGGGATAGGCGTTAGGGTAACCAGCCCTTTCGCCCGCAATATCGAAATTGCTATCACTCCCCGAGAATGGAAGATGCCGACAATGGAACCTTACAAAGGAACCTCCGACCCCGTTGTACACTTACAGAGGTACACGCAACATATGCTCATGAGTGGAGCAACAAAGGGAGTACTATGCAAATGCTTTCCGCTCTTCTTAGCAGATCTCGCTACCTCCTGGTTCTGTCATCTACCCCAAGGATCCATCAACTCGTGGGAAATGTTGAAAGAAAAGTTTATCAGTCAGTTCCGCATCCATGTGGAACAACCTAAGGACGCTTATTCCTTATCCAGCGTCAAACAGAAACCTGGAGAAAAACTGCAGCAATACCTAACCAGATTCAACGCCGCAGCAGCCGCAGTCCAAGATGCCGATGAGAAGCTTATCCTAATGGCCCTCTGTAGTGGTGTGCATCCGGACACTAAATTTGCTAGAAGGTTGACAAAAGAAAAACCAACTACTTTACCCGATTTCTTCCATGAAGCCGGGAAATACATGAGGCTTGAGGATGCTGCCGTTGAGGGGCAGTCAGGACAGCAAAATAAGACAACCCATAGCAACGCCCCTGCTGTGGCAAGGGACGTTCGAAGAAATGATTCCAGAGACAATGCTGGGGGCAAGAAGGGAGAAAAGCGCCTATATCGGCCAGGACCGAGATTCGACACTTACACTCCTTTGAACGAGACAGTCGAAAATATCTTCCTTGCCACCCAAGGCGAAGTTAGATACAAACGCCCACCATACAAGAAGGAATCAGATAACGCACAGAAGTCTGGAAAGTTCTGCCGCTTCCACGAATCTCACGGGCATGATACCAACGAATGCCATCGTCTCCGAGATCTGATTGAGGAATACATCAGAAGGAAGAAACTGGAACGTTATGTAAAAGGTCAGGACAGGACCCCAGCTCCTGCCAATGAAAACCCAAGGCTACCCTCACCGGGGGCCGACAGAGGAAACCGCAATGCTAGCAGCTCTAGTCAAGAGAAGATAGTGGTCCATACCATCTCAGGAGGGCCGCACATCGCAGACAGAAGCTGGAAAGAGATGGAAAGATACGGAAAGTCACTTAGAGACAATAAAGACTATGTCAATTCGGTTATAGAAGAGCGCCACCCGAAGTGGAAAGAAAGTGATGACATCACATTCGGTAAGCGTGACCTAGAAGGAAGGCAGTACCCTCACATGGATCCCATGGTAATCTCTGCCCGACTCGGTCCCGCCGAAGTTTACCGAATCCTGGTAGACACTGGAAGCTCAGTAAACATCCTGTTCAAACACGCATTCGACAAAATGAAGCTATCAATGAAGGATATATTTCCCTGCGATAAACCACTGCACAGTTTCACTGAAGATGCGAAGATGCCCCTCGGGCAACTGGACCTCTTTGTTGAGATTGGAAGCCATCCCCGCTCCATTGTACGGAAGCAGACGTTCGTGCTAATAGAAAACCATTCGGCCTACAACGCCTTCTTAGGAAGACCAGCCTTGTCTGACTTCCAAATTGTCCTAGCCCCATGGTGCCTAAAGATGAAATTTCCAACAGACAATGGAGTAGGTGAAGTGGAAGGAGACTAGGACATTGCTCGAGACTGCTATGTGACTGAACTTCGCAACAACCACAGGAAGGATAAAGGGAAGGGTGTAGAGATTGCCCTCTGCACAAAAAGTCTAGAAGCATAGCAACTAAAGAAAGCCCCTCCTCTTCGATATACCAGCGACCCTTTCAATGAATTAGACCCTAGGGACAAAGAGGAGGAGGCCACCGCCGAGCCTGTAGAGGCTATGGAGTTTATATCTGTAGACAAGCACGACTCAAGTAGACTATTAAAAATTGGGTCCCAACTAAAAGCCGAATTGAAGGAACAACTCATCGATTTTCTCCGCCACAACTTGGATGTATTCGCATGGTCACACGCTGACATGACGGGAATCTCCCCCGACATAGCCTGCCACGTATTAAAAATTGATCCTACCAAGGCGCCTGTAAAACAAAGAAAGAGAAGTATGGGGGCAGAGCGATCAGCAGCCCTCGATGAAGAAGTAAAGAATCTACTCGTCAATGACTTCATACGAGAAGCTATCTACCCGAAATGGATCGCCAACCCGGTGCTGGTAAAGAAGGCTAATGGGAAGTGGCGAATCTGCATTGACTTTTCCAACCTAAACGACGCCTGCCCAAAGGATTGCTTCCCACTTCCCAGAATTGACCAACTTGTAGACAGCACAGCCGGGCACGAGCTCCTATCTTTTATGGATGCATACTCAGGATATAACCAAATTCCTATGCATGCTCCCGACCAAGACCACACTAGTTTCATCACTGACCGGGGTTTATACTGCTATAAGGTAATGCCTTTCGGACTTAAAAATGCAGGAGCCACCTACCAGCGCCTCGTCAACAAGATGTTTGCAGGGCTAATAGGACAGACTATGGAAGTATATGTGGATGACATGCTGGTGAAGTCATGGAAAGCCAAAGATCACGTAAACCACCTAGGCAAAATGTTTCAAGTACTCCGCCAGTATGGAATGAAGTTGAATCCTCTAAAATGCTCCTTCGGAGTGTCATCAGGAAAGTTCTTAGGATTCATCGTTCATGCCAGGGGGATTGAAGAGAACCCTGAACAAGTCCGAGCGCTAAGGGAGATCAAGATACCTTCCACCCGAAAGGAAATGCAAAGCCTAAATGGAAAAGTGGTCGCCCTAAGCCGATCCATCTCCAAGGCAACGGACAAGTGCATCCCCTTTTTCGAAGCTCTAAAGAAAGACAAAGGAAAGTTCGAATGGACTGACGAATGCTTAACCGCTTTCCTTAACCTAATCGAACACCTCCAGAAACCACCGGTACTCTCGACTCAAAGCGAAGGCGAAGAATTATACCTATACCTTGCTGTGTCATCTCACGCCCTAAGCGCTGCCTTGGTAAGGGAAGACAACCGCACGCAACGGCCAGTTTACTTCGTCGGCAAAAGGTTTACCGGGGCGGAAGTCAGATATCCTAAATTTGAGAAGCTAGCATACTGTTTACTAATCACATCACAGAAACTGCGTCACTACTTCCAGTCCCATTCCATCAAAGTTCTGACCGATCAACCACTGAGGCAGGTACTCCATCGTCCCAACACTTATGGGCGACTACTTAAATGGTGCATTGAACTAAGTCAGTATGATATCACCTACCACCCTCGCACCGCCATCAAGGGACAAGCCATGGCTGATTTCATTGCAGAATTCACTGCCAACGAAGATAAGGAGCAATTGGAAATAGCAGAAGATATCAAGTGCAATCTCTTTGTGGATGGTGCATCGAACGAACAAGGCTCGGGGGCAGGTGTGGTAATAATCACTCCCAGGGGAAACAAACTGCACTATGCTATAAGGTTGGAGTTCGCTGCCACCAACAACGATGCAGAGTATGAAGCAGTGATAGCCGGACTAGAAATTGCCATAGAAATAGGAGGCAATTCTTTGTGTCTTCATAGCGATTCTCAACTTATTGTTAATCAAATACTAGGAGAATTCCAAGCTCGAGAAGAATGACTCATAGCATATTTAAAGAAGACCAAGTTACTTCTCAGCCGATTGGACCACTACTTAGTCAAACACATCCCTCGGGAAGAGAACCAAGAGGCCGACGAATTGGCGAAGCAAGCAAGTGTGAGAGACATCACCATCTTCGGGGCAGTAACCATCTCAAAGCAACTGGCCCCAAGTTTTGAGCAAGTGAATCTGATAGCTGCAACCGAGGAAGCAACTTGGATGACTCCCATCCAAGACTACCTACAAAGTGGCACACTACCCAACGGGCATAACAAAGTCAAGAAAATCTTGAGGAAAGCATCCCGCTACACAATACAAGAAGACATCCTCTATCGGCGCGGATTCTCTAACCCGTTATTAAGGTGTGTCGCTGGGAGGGAAGCCAAGGAAATCTTATCCAACATCCATCAGGGAAGCTGCGGAGATCACACCAGAGGGCAAACATTAGAAAAAAGTTACTCCGATATGGATATTTCTGGCCCACCTTAAGCAAGGACGCCTTAGATTTCGTCAAAAAGTGTGACAGATGCCAGAAGTTTGCTAAGATTCCACGGCTACCAGCAACTGAGATTACTCAAATGACCAGCCCTTGGCCCTTCGCAATATGGGGAATTGACTTAATCGGCGAGCTACCGATGGGCCGAGGCGGGGCCAAATATGCTATAGTGGCAGTTGATTATTTCACCAAATGGGTGGAAGCGGAACCTCTGAATAAAGTATCTTCAGCAAAAGTTATTAACTTCTTGATCAAAAATATTCTATGCAGGTATGGGGTCCCACTCAAAATCATATCAGACAATGGACTTCAGTTTGACAGCGAGGAATTCGCCAACTGGTGCCAAGAGCACGGAATTCACAAAAGCTTCTCATCCGTAGCATATCCCCAGGCAAACGGACAAGTCAAAGCCGTCCACAAAATTCTGAAAACTCTAATCAAAAAGAAACTCGAAAAGTCAAAGGGCTCTTGGGTGGATGAACTCCCTACGGCACTGTGGGCCTATCGCACATCTTTTAGAACATCAACGGGGCATACTCCCTTCTCTTTGGCATACGGATCGGAGGCTATGCTCCCAGTTGAAACCATTGTGCCTTCCCACCGTAGGATCCACTATAACCCAGAAAAGAACGAAGAACTCCTCCACATGACTTTGGATCTAGTGGAGGAGAGAAGGAATGATGCAGTCCTTAAAGCAGCGGCCCACAAGCAGAAAGTGGCAGCACAATACAACTCCAAAGTCAAGCATCATACCTTACAAGAAGGGGACCTTGTCCTCAAGCGAATCTTCCCTCGCCCCGGAGCACTAGACCCAATCTGGGATGGACCATATGTAATTCATAAAGATCTCCACAATGGAGCTTATATTTTGTCAACAGTGGATAGAGAGGTGTTCCAGAGGGCATGGAACATCTAGCACCTCCGTCGATACTTTTCTTAACTTGTACTGCCCATGTGAAGTGAATTAACAAAGAGAATCAGTGGACGTAGGCCTTTTCGTGCCGAACCACTTTAAAAAACCTTGTCTCTTTTTTAACTTGTTCCTTTATATCTTGGCTGCTCGTTAACTTTATCCTTTTCTGTTGAACAAAATCCTATGCGTATAGCATTTCCACTCAAAGCACTCCACAGCGCAACTTCACCTGGACAAGACCTAACAGGTACTATGCGAATCTATGCCCTCGCCAATGAGACACTTTCGCTCCGGCATCCCTCTGTTGCGGGTTAACTCATTGCTCGCAACGGCCCTTAAAGCCAACTGTAATGAGCCGATTATAAGCCACCGAGAAGGCCGACTATAGCCGAGGCAGCTCATTACGGCGTTCGGCTCGCCGGCAACTGTGAACCGACTATAATCCCCAACATAAGATGTGGCCAGCCAGGGGTAGTTCACAGTTGACGATCGGCACCCACGCTAGCCGGCCACAGTAAATCGAATAATACCCACGATTACGGGCCATAATGGCCCGGGTAGTTACTGTGCGCGATCTCGGCTCCGATGTGTCTTAAGTGCGGCTGTGGTAAAAAAGAATTAACTCCCCGCGGAGGCGTAAGATGGGTGACAAATGTCTCCAAGACCCACAGCTAAGGAAAGTGACTACAAAACCCGTTTGCCACGAACTTAAGCACATCGAAGGCCTTCCGTGATTGGAAGTTTTACTTTTTCACATATTTCAGTTTTACTTAAGAAGCTTTTCTCCTATCCTTTGTAACAATTCTTGAAGTACGGGACACAGGACATGGAACGCTCACTAATAGAAGCGAATACCCACAGCAAGATACTGGACCGCATCCCTTACTCGGTCACGCAGGATGTTCAAAGCTGCCATCTACAAGCAAAATATAAAGGGCAATACTTCCTTCTTTCATATATAAACACATGACTGTAATTTATTCACACCTCACGCTAACATTGCAAGTCATGAAATCATGTTTTAAACAAGAACCTGACATCAAACACCATTTAATTACAAGAATATGCATAGCTATATTTCTTATACAACATGTCAAAATAGCAAAAACATTCAAAAGACGACAAAATCAGCTTAAGTTAAAGAATTACACATCAAGAATAGAGCTATTTATTACAAGTAGCAGGAATTACAACCTAAAAGTTACTCTACTGTTTTAAGACTAACATATACAACCCTGTCAAGTCCACAAAAAGAATTTTTCCAGGTCTGATCAAGGGGCCGACTGCATTGGAGTTTTATCCTTGTCCCGTTGACCACCTGTCCAGTCAGAGAAAGGATTCATTAGTGATAAGCAACCAAGTTAATGGAGAGACTAAAAAGGAAGACTTACCAGCACCTGCTTCTTGACTATCCTGGTCGTCATCCTCTACTTGCACACCTGCCTCCTCAGCAGCAAGCAACCGCATACCCTCCTTCACCGCCACCTTCTCCTCCTTGGTAAACTGGGCAGTGACCACATCCATGCTGAAGGCCAGACCACCCTCTTTATCCGCATCCGCCTTAGCCTTCTCCAGAGCCCGAAGATAAATCTTAGCCATGACCCTAGGATAATCATCCATCCAGGATAGGTTGCCCTGCTTCCAAGTTCGGAAGTACATGTTCTGAAGCATTTCATCCATCATCCCCTCATTCTCCTCAAACTCCCTCATCCGGGCCTCGGAAGCCGACAACCTTCCAACGGCAGTTTCTCTCTCCAATCGGTATCTCGAGCAGTCAGCCTGAAGGGATCTCCGCATCGCCTCCATCTCCTCCTTCAGCCTAACCTGAGCAAGCTCTGCGGCTTCAAGCTTCCCCGACAGCTCCTCTACCCGCTCAAGATCCGCCCTCCGAACCTCATCCACTGTCGAGATGGCCATATTTATCTGCTCCTTGCAGGCAGCCTCCATCTTCCGCAGTTCCGCCTTACTAGCCTCCTCCATAGCCTTCCTCAACCGCCCGGAGGCAGCCTCATGCTGAGAAATCTGAATGGCCTGATCAGCGAGCTGTTTGGCCTGGTCCAAAACCATCAATCGTAGTCGGATGTTAGCACTCCCAATCTCCTCTCCAGCCTTAACCAGCCGGGCATGATGCCCCATCAGCTTCCTAGTCTCCTCCGCCACCCGATCAATATTAGCCTTGGCCTCGTCTCCCATGGTAACTATCCGAGTAGTAAGTAAATCAAGATCTAAGGACTTAGCCTCATCAAGCACCCGTACCATGGGATTGCGGGGAAGAAGGTGCTCACCGGTAACCTCGTCAAAGGGAATATCATGGGAACTTGGATCCAGATCAGGATGACCCGCAAACGGATTTCGAGCTAAGTCAGGACGATCAATCTGAGTAACGGTAGGATTTTCGGACGGGTGCGGAGAGAGTGCAAACTCGCTATCCTCCTCCGTGATACCATGAAGAGGCTGAACTGGGGGCTGAGGACCAAGTGAGGGTTCGGATGAGGGATGACTCCTCTTTCTCTTTTGAATACCCTCTTCAATAACCCCGAGAAGAGGACGGTAGCCGACTACATCCCCGGAACGGTGGGTCGAAGGCTTCGGCTTGGCGGGAGCTTTGGAAAGCTTGTATTGTTCAAGCCTGTGCCGAAGATCTGAGGCCTTGGCCGTTTTACCTGCTCCTGATATGAAGAACAAGTGTCACAAGCTTACATCGATACATAATTCGAGAAACGCGGTAAATTAAAAGTTAAAAGAAGAAAGGAAACACGTCTGTTATACAAACCCTTGGGAGAAGTAGGATACTGCAACGAGTCCTGGATTTCATTCCAGGACGGGAGCGGATCATAAAATATTCCTAAGTCCCTATCATTAATGAAGCCTGCAGGAGTCAAAAGTTCACCTTGAGTCGTCGGAGTCACCTTGGCTGGAATGGTCTGAGAAGACTCGCTTGCACCGGTCCCGGCCTTGTCCGCTTTCCCGGATTTCTCTACCAAAGCCGGTTCTCCGTCTAGCCCCTCGAAAGCCTGGTGGAACGCATCATCCATCCACTCCTGAATCTCGCCCGCTTGCCCAGGAAGCAAGGCCCCGATGCCATCACCACCGTCACCACCTTCTCGGTCATCTCCACCCTCACCTCTCTCCTCCTCCACATCTTCCTTCCCCGGAGTAAGTGGACAAGTGCTGGGGGAAGGACCATCCGACTTCTTAAGCTTCTTACCTCCGACCACTGGAGATTTTGAGAAAGGTTTCCTCTTGCCACTATCTACCGTGACACCTCCCTTAGCCTGAGCAGCCGCCCTCTCCTCCGCCGTTTCCCTCAGCTTGACCACTGACTGCTGTGCAAGGATCAAGTTATACTCCAGAAGGGTCGCATTTCTGATCAGGAAGGCAGCTGATCTATCTCTCCCGGGGATAGCTTCTATCTCAGCCGCCGTCTGAACCAGGCGATCAGTCTCGACAACCTCAAGGCCACCTGTCGCTAGCAAAAATGAAAATGTATGAGAAGAAGCATCGCAATCAGAATGGAAATTATAAATAAAGCATCGACTTACATCCAGAAGTAAAACGCCGAATAGAAATAGAGTCGTCCCTGACGAAGAACCACTCCTTCTTGAACATGCTGAACTTAGAATACAGATCCAAGACTGGCTTGAAGGTTACAACTGACTCCAAGCTGATATATGGGGACCCCTTCTTATAGCCCCTCAGATTATATAAGTACCGGATCTCCCGGTTGGAAGGAGCACGCCCATACTTCCTCTGGAAGATGACGAAGAGGCTCACCAGTATAGCATAGGAGTTGGGTTGAAGCTGGAATTGGGCCACCTTTAGATATGTAAGGAAGCTGGCTATCCAAGCATTAAGAGGCGGAATGGCACCACACATGCAGTGGTATCTGCTGTAGGCAAAGTACCATTCGGGAGGGTCATATGGCATAACTTCTCTCCCTGGCAACAGCATGCGCGCTCTATCGATTCCAAAAGAACGGGAGATGACATCAAGCTGCTCTTCCTTAAGGGAGCTGGGAAAGCAATCGGGCGGGGAGTTCAGAAGCTCCTGAGGGCCGTACCCGTCCACTAGTGATCTCGGGGTAGATCCGTGACGTTCCGGTCCTGGCTGAGCAGGGGGCACTACGGAAGATTCTCCTTCGCCCTGAGACCTCTTTTTATCTGATCGAGTTTCTGCTTTTCGAGACATTTATCAGCAAACACAAAGAAGAACATCGTTAGAGCAAAAGAAGTAAACAAGCATCTGTATGAAGACTAGAATTGCATTTATGAGTTGAGACATAAAATCTCATTCGGCCTTATACCCCCAGTCTCGTTCAGTACTAAAGATTTTCGAGTCCATTCGGTGTTGAAAAGTTTTTAGTTCATTCGGTACAGAGAGTCTTTATGCTCATTCGGTAGAACAAAGAAACCTCATTCGGCAAAAGAAACACACCTGATTCGACGCTAAGATGATTCGGCACTTGACTGATTCGGTGCTTATCTGGTTCGGCTATCTCAAATGATGGAGGTTGAACGAAGGCCTGAAGCCCATACTTATAAGCAATCACGAACGACCGGACTAGTTGGTTCGGCATACAGGGTCGAAAGAAGATGTCCTAGCTAAAACAAAGCATGCCATGTGCATACACATGCCCTACTTTGGGGGGCAAGTGTTGGGTGAGATTCGACCGGACCAAGCCCTCACCGAACAAGCCTACTGCCGAACCAACCCATCTCCTCACCAATGCCGAACCAACTGTCCTCCAAGCACTGCCAGACCAAACTCCCTCTTCAAGCAATACCAAACCAGCCCACTACCGGTCCAAGTACTACCGGACCAAACCCAACTTCTTCACCGAATCAACTATCACTGCCGGACCGCTCCCCTGCCGAACCAAATCCCCTCTCCTCCATTACCGAACCAAACCCTCACCGGACCAGCTCCACCAACTCCACAACCGAACCAATCCACTGCCGAACCAAGACCTCATCTCCACCCATCTACTACCGAACCAAGGGGATGCCGAACCAAATTTGCCAGGCCAGATTGTATCAGCCCGGGCCCATCAGCAGCTGTATACATCCAAGACTCCTACCCCCAGCCTCACTCTATAAATAGAGGGGCAGGGGTACAACAATGGGGGACAAGGTTGAGAGCTCAAGCAAGGAGAGAACTTTCAAACAACTTTCTTTTACTTGTATCAAAGCTTTGTACTTGTAATCAAAACAAGAGAAGAGAAATAACATATAAAGTGGACGTAGGCACATTCTGGCTGAACCACTATAAATTTGCGTGTCTTTTTACAGTTTAGCCCCTGCTTTTCATATATTTGCATAAATCACTCAAATCACTAAGAACAACATAAGATCTACTAAATCATACAACTTTGAGGTGTTTGTCCATTTTTTGTGCAAACAGCTACTATATGCCCCTGGCTTGGGGTAGAGCATCAAAGCAGAAGAGACCGACAAGGTCAGAACTCCAGTACAAAGTGGATGCAACGGACCATCCACTCATCCACCTATGCAATTTAATTAGGATATTTAAGAAAGACTTAGAGTTATATGTCCCAACAATTCACCCTCCATCTCATACTTGAAGCTCGCCAACATACTTATGCTTCTTTTGATGCCCGATAAAATCGGAATCACACCAAGGGTGGATGTGACGTCACTATCCATGCATCCAATCCTACATTAGACACTTGGGATTATTTGAGAACACATGTTTAAAGTGGATATGATTTAACTGTTCACTCTCCAGTTTGCTTCTGTAATTCGACAAAACAGTAATGCCTTAAACCGACTTTATCAGGGTCCAACTCTCAATTTAAAGTCATCAACGACTGACTGTCTACTCGCTAACCATCACGAGCTGTCATTTCAACTCTCTTCCTCGGCTCGATCGGAAGAATGCAAAGTATAAATTGGACGTGAATCGACTTTCTGCTCTCCAATTCTTGCACCCGACTTAAGGGAAAATACACAACTCAAAGTGGATGTAGTTCGACCTTCCTTTCCTATGCTCAAGCACAAAGCTTGCCAGAACACTAATCTTACTCCTTAGGCTTAGCAAAAGTGGAATCCAAACGAACATGGACGTGATCCAACCGTCAATAAACTAAATCTCATCCTTCGTTGAGGGGCATATAAGTGGAAATTAATCGGGATCCCACCGATAACTCGCTAAGTGAAACCCCAAACTCAGGGACAAGCCATCACACTATGACAATAAGGGATTGATACACGACAATCCTCTAACTAACTCCGGCTCCCAAAGTGTAAGTTGGAGTATAAACTTACGGACATGGGCTCGAGGAGAGTGGATCCGTCCACCTAACGACTTCGCCCATGTTTAACCTAAACCTGAGGAGGATGGATCTATCCATCTAACGACCTCGCCCTTCATATTTGCAAGCTCGAGGAGGGTTGATCTGTCCATCTAACAACTTCGCTTGCCTACTCGGGGTGGATGTGATACGACCATCCACATACCCGATCAACTTCTTGTTCCCAGAGTGTGAACAAAATCCTAATGCCAAAATAGATGTGACCGACCATCTGTCGGCCAACTTCAGATTCCCAGAGCGCGAACTGGAGTATAAACATTAACTAACTCTGGTCCCGAGAACGCGGATTGGAGTATAAACACCAATTGGGTATGACTGACCATCCCTCAACTTACTCCAAATTCCCAGAGCGTGAACTAGAGTATAAAACACCGACTCACTCTAGTCTCGAGAGCATGGACTGGAGCGCAAATGCCAAATGGGTGTGACTGACCACCCATCAACAAACTCCAGATTTCCAAAGTGCAAACTGGAGTATAAACATCAACAAACTCCAGATTCCCAGAGTGCGAACTGGAGTATAAACATCAACAAACTCCAGATTCGCAGAGTGTGAACTGGAGCATAAACATCAACTAACTCCAGATTCCCAGAGTGCGAACTGGAGTATAAACTTCAACTAACTCTGGTCCCGAGAGCATGGACTGGAGTATAAATACTAAATGGGTTTGGCCGATAACCCATCAACCAACTTCAGTCCTCAAAGCATGGTTTGGAATATGAATACCAAAAGGGATGCGATTCGATTGTCCATCTATCGGCTCTGGTTCCTCAGCAATTTCTATAGTACAAAAAGCGGATGTGGTTCGACCGCCTGCTTTCCAATTTTCCTCTAACATGGGGGCACACTTAACACATATAATTGGATGCGATCCGACCATCCAGCACTAAGTGGGCGTAACACAACCGTCTATGCATCAACTCTTGTCCCCGGCACGGGACCCATAACATAATTTTATAGGGATGCACTCCAACCCTATAAGGCAAAATTTCTTCCTTGATTCGACAAGGAGACGCAGATTCGCAAAACGGACCTAGCTGAACGTCCTATTCTAAATGGATGTGACTACCTATCCTACTGCAATCGAACGTGACATGACCATTCATCCACTAACTCTCGCCTATGATCCGATGGGTTGTGCAACATGGACGGATGTGACCTAACTATCCGCCAATCAATTCCTTCCTACAGTTCAGTGGGAGAGGCATCAAATTAAAGTTGTTACAATGTGATCGACCATACTTCGACTTTCGCCATTGACTAGTGCTAGAGGAATTAATTGAGGAAAATGCGGTCCGACCTTTTTCTACTAAAACTCTTAGTCCCCAAAGTGCGGATAGGGGTATAAACATCAAATAGGTGTGGTTAATGGCCCTTCAACTAACTCCGATCCCCAAAGTATGGCTACAAGCATAGATAAACGAATGAATGTGACTCGACCATTCATTCACCAACTCTGACCTAAACTCGACATGAGGAGTATAAACTCACTACAGGTGCAATTAGACCATCCATGACCTAACTCTGCTAACCCAAGACTGGGGGCAGAAGTACAAATCACCGAAGGAAGAGAAAGGTGACTGGCTACATCTCCAGCTTAGCGTCCTTTACAACTTACGGCAATGACAACAAGGAGACCCTAATGCTAACTAATAAGAATGTTGCCCGAAATTTTGGACAACCAATTATATCGTACAGCCGGATCGACGGGCAATATCGATCTGCACCTTTCATATCATACCATTGGATCGACAGGAAATTAGGTCCAAGCATTCTACATCGTGCCGTTGAATTGACGGTCAATATCGATCCTTTCGACTGCAAATCGATGTGACCCGAACATCCATCGAATACCATTGAACAACAGAGCATGGATAGAAGGATACACCACGAATGAGTGCGACTTGACCATTCGTCCTCTATCGCCTTCCTTCGATTCGTCAGGAAGAGCATGAGACCAAATGAGCATGACATGATTGCATTTGAGCTGACTTTATCCCTAGATCTAATGGGAGAATGTAAATCGAAATGGACGTGGTTGATCCCCCAACTCCAAAAGAATGCAATGCGACCATTCATTCTTTGACTCTTACCAAGATTCGATTAAAAGAGCAATTCAAAAAAGTGCAACCTAAACATCTACACACCAATTCTTGCCCTAGATTCGGCAAGGGAAGCATCAATCCTGCATGGATCTGACTGGACGATTCACTCTCCAATTTCTGCCCAGAGTATGGCGACATAAGCAGCGAAGTGAATGTCATTGACCGTCTAGAACTTAGCTCATGTTTGAATGTCGACGAGGCAATGAATTATTCTGCCTAGTGGAAAGAACTAGGACAGAATGCAAGACAAGGCACAACTCAACATTCCTCCGGTTAACTCGATCCCATGGTTCAACGGGATAGAATGCAAAATTAAAGCGGACATTATCTACCTTTCCACTTATCGAGATATTCCACAGACTTGGGGGAACGCGCAAGAAATAAGATGAATGTAATTTGATCGTTCATCAAACAACTCTGGCTCTTATAGCTTCGACTACAGTATAAACACAGCAGAAGCTAGGCTCGATCATTCGCACAATACGTTCATCAACACAAGACTGGGGGCACGAGTTTGATCATCCAAGAGCCGGATATGACTACACAATCCTATAGCTCATGCCTAGTATTTATAACAACTTGAAGTTACGACCGAGACGATGCTTAGAGATAGAATCATTAGATCGATGCCCAGACTTATAGGCAACTGATCATCATTCTGACCCTTCCGATGAGCAATGGATCGCGGGTACATTGAATGGAAAGCGCATTGCTCTGAAACACAAGTAGATTCAAACTCATAGCTGGAGCATAGCCTATGTAGCAGCATGTAGTACAAGGCTAAGTTCTACTAATCCTTTGATTCAACGTCCTTATTAGCCTGATCATTTACCATTGCAAATAAACACATGAAGCGCCTACAAACCCATCACGGGTATTGTAGATCAGATCACAACTCTGCACAATGATGATGAAAGAGTCAACTGTTTTACTTCAGGTGAATCTTGATGTGTTCGCTTGGACTCGATCTCATATATATATATATATATATATATATATATATATGGACTCTCGCCAGCCATGAAGAACTCTACATTAAATGTCGACCTGAGGCATGTCTCGGTGAATAAAAATGAAGCGACGTGGATCCGGAGAGATCTGTTGCACTTAAAGAGGAGGCGAATCTGCTCAAAACTAGTGGGTTTATCCATGATGCCCTCCAACCAAAATGAGTATCCAATCCTTTACTTAAAAGAAAAACGAACAGAGAGTGGAGGACATACGTCAACTACTCATATTTGCATGGGGTATGACAAAGCACAGCTTTCCACTTCCAATGATCAACCAACTGATGGACCCGACCATCAGACATGAATTACTCACATCCATGGATGCAAACTCCAAATACAATCGGATACTGAAGCATGTCCCATACCAGGAATGCAACTATTTCATTATTGACCTAGGCCTATAGTGCTATGCTGAAATCCCTGGATTCAAACTTGAGAACGCTTATGCTACTTACCAAAGGACGATTAACAGATAATTCAAAAATCATATCGGCCGATCGATGAAAGTATATGTGGTTAATATGCTCGTGAGACCCTGACCATTAAATGACCACATCGATGACTTGGCAAAGATATTCAATGCTCTCCAACAACTGCAGGATGAAACTCGATCCTTTCAAATGCTCTTTCACCATTACATCAGAAAGATTCTTTGTTTTCATCATCAATTCTCGTGGAATCAAGGCTAATTTCCATAATATTCCGACAATTAGGGACACCTATGTACCAAAGACAACCAAGAAAGTATGGAGCCCAAGTCGGAAGATTACCGTCCTAAGTTGATTCAGCTCTAGGACCATCTACAAGTGAATTCTCTTCTGCAACCTGACCAAGAGAGGGAAGATAACTTTTGAATGAACTAACAACTGCGTTGATGCAATTCCAGCTCTGCTAGATCGCTTAAAGAGACCTCCTATTTTACCCAAACCTTTGGATCGTGAAGATTTATACATCAATTGGGCCGTGTCAACACACACCATAAGCATCACAATGCTATGAGGAGAGAAATGAATCCAAAGACCAGTATACAATGAAAGCGAGCTATTGACAAGCTCACCCCGTTAACGTCTATATCGACCAGCCGTTATGAAAGTACCTATAGAAACCTTAAATGTTTGGAAGGTTACTCAATTAGAATATCAAGCTAAGCCAATTTGATATCACTTATCTCCCTCGGAGAGCTCTCCATGGTCAGACATTAGCATACTTCATATCTGAATTCACTACATCATACGATTATCCGAAGAGCAGTGGAGAACCGTCCAACCAATAAAGAACATACATAGATGGAATTTCCGATAATCGGCTTTTTAACGTCGAAGTTGTGTTAATGGCTACTGAGGAACAATCGATCTGCTACGCCCTCAAACTCAACTTTCCTGCAACAAATGACGAAGCTAAGTATGAAGCCTTAGTCGCCACGCTCAAACTTGCAAGAAAGCTAGGAGTGGAAACTTTGCATGTCTTATGTGATTACTGGTTAGTAGTATGCCAAGTCAGGGAAGATTATCTGACTAGGTGGCAACGTCTTGCTCCTTATCTCAGCTGGGTCCAAGAGCTACTAGCCGATTTTGAGTATCACACCATTACACACATCCTCGAAAAACAAAATGAAAAAGCCGAGTCATTGGATAAGCTAGCCAGTTACGGGGATGAACGACATATAGACTTTGTCCCAGTTGAAATACTTATTATTCCAAGCATTGACAGATGAAGATCGACTAGATCCTAGAGACGGAGCCAAAAAGGGAGTCACAAAAGACTCCTATCAAATATTATCTACAACAAGGCACCCCTCTTGAATAGAGGAATGAGAAATGGTATACCCTTCACGAAGCTGTCCCTTGGTTTAACACTTGTACATTTTGTGTCCATCGGTGACCAGCCATCAACTTCATATCCATCGATGTGAAGCCCATTGATACGAAAGTCACTACATGATCGTATTTGAGCCACTCAACTCCATCGATACGAAACATTCCTAGGGACTATCCATTTCATGTCGATAGCCATCGATGCGCAGCATGCATTCCGACATCTCAGATCAATCCATGAGAGGATCGATACGAAGGAAGGACTTAAAACAACCATCGAACGTTGTTACAACTCGAATTTCACATCTATCCAAGAGAGGACCGATACGAAACTTAATACAAAAAAAAACTTGACAATGACCCATGAACGTGCAAATTGACAGGAGTCGGGCTAACATACATGCATGTATGACAGACTAACATTCAATTTTCAAAATTCACAGGAGTTGAATGCTCACCCAATGACAATTACAACAGTGAACAACAAATCGCTAGCACTCGACACTCAGTTACAACAATGCACTGCATAATCATTGGCAGTCAACAAATCAGCATTTATATTACTGGAAATCAATCGAAGGTTACATCTTCTGATGAAAAGATAACAACTACTCAGCGAATTGGATAGAACTTCTTCAGGATGAAGATGCAGCTTTTCAAAGCACGTCATGTCCACACAAGACGTACTTTGGGAGGCAAATGTTATCCCGCCTTTTGGCAAGGCCGTGACACCAAGAACTTGGCTAGAAACCAAGGACAGTTCGTCCTGGAGATCGGTTATATATAGGTTCACCATGGATACTGGTAAATTTTGCCCAAGTCTGGATCGAGCTAAAATTGATATGACACGACAAGCAAAGCTATGAAAGCCAACATTCCAAATTTCAAGTCAATCGGAGTTCGTATGCTCAAGATATTGATCGATCACGGTTGAGAAATCCAACTCTATTCGTATCCATCCAATTTCGTATCCATTCCCCAAGAGAGTTTCAGTTCATATCCATCACCTACTGGCTTCCTTCGTATCCATAAAATGAAGCTACTTCATATCCATCATGTTAACAGCACTTCGTATCCATCAAAAAATGCCCATTTCGTATCGGTCTCCCTCCATCTATCTCTTATCGATCTCCCACCATCGATACGAACAGCAACAACCACCGATCGATACGAAGAAAGCAACAAGAAGCATCGATATGAAGGCAGACTCCAACCATCGATACGAAGTAGCATGCAAGCATTGATACGAATAGAGCGATGCTATCGATACGAACAGCATCGATACGAATCCAACAGCCTTCAAAAAATCCAAACTTGGATCGATCATAACTAGAGATCTACACGTCCAAATGCCACTAAATTTTCATAGGAGCTTACCTACAATGTCAAGAATGTAACAAATAAATTTTAGCCTAAAAGGATCAAATCTCGATTGATGCGAATTCAGTTCGTATCGATCACGGATCAAGTGCAAACAGCATGGGATCGATTGCATGGGCCCACCCACGTAAGTGAAGAGGTCTTCCGAGATCTGAGCGAGATATTTGTTGCCTACGCCTATAAATAGCAGCCCAAGACCTACTGAAAAGGAACTTTTGGCTTCTCTACGCTGATACTCTGCCGGAATCACCATTAAATTTCTATTGTACTGTTGTAATCTTTTGTAATCAGTGAGTAAAGTTCAATAAACATCAGTCATTTCATAATGGACGTAGGCAATTCGCCGAACCACTCTAAATCCGTCTGTTTTTGTGTATTTTCTTATCCGTTTATTGGTGTGTTTGTTAGATCCGCTTCATTTTACATTTATTTTCTTCATTTTATCTCTTCAAACACATCCGAAGAGTGTTGTGCCCAATTTTGGTACAAACATAGTGGATAACACTTACATCTTTCTAGCCAGTGTCGAGCGAAACCGGGCGGACAACGAATGATGAACCACTCACTTTTAAAGGCGCTTAATTTGTTCCATGCGCCAGTTAGAATCTGGAACCTCTTCGTCGACTCAAGAAATGTAAACGAAAGACTCCATGTCCGTCGCTTGAAAGTGAATATGAATCAAATGTCATCAATGGTTGGTGGACGGTGCAGGAACTCCATCAATACCATATACATACAGTTGAGAAGTTTGTAGCCATTTGGATGGAGCGCGCAGGAGCTATCCTTAAATAACGAAGAATTTTACGAATGTATGAATTTAATAGCGGGATCCGTCCGGCCCAGCGCATGTACTTATGGCACGTCGTATACCCTTCTGAGGGTATGTGAGCCCTGTCATCCCACGATGGAACCAACACATCGTCGAAAGGAATTCTGTGCCTTACGCAGATTCGGCGAAGAGCATCTTCCTTAATTTTAGAGGCTACCAAATCAATAGGGAACTCCAAAATAACTACATCCTCCAAAGTGTCGGGAGTAGGATTAATAACCGCCGGTGGAAAGGTGGGAACAGCATCAGAAAGGTCAAATTGAGGGCACCGGCTTTTCGGTTATTTCGAATGATGACTAGAGGATGGATTACTGGATTTAGTTGCAGAACTTGATTATACGTCGGGGTTATCCTGTTGGGAAGATGATCCAGCCGGCATAGCTGCAAGACGTCCAAAATGTTTAGAACCCAAAGCTATTAAACTTAGTAAAAATCATGGTTAGATAAAGTAACATGTACCCCAAAGTGTATAGTTTGTGCAAGTGTGGTGTGGTAAAGTGCTATACAATACATAATAAGTTGTGCGAAACTGAAGACGGAAATGACAATGAGGCTTCAAGGTTCAACCAAAGAGACCGTCATTCCAGACCATCTCAACCGTTTCTCTGTGTCATCGGGAAACGATGCAGTTTGAGTTTCGCGATCGATCATCAGTAAGCAAAAGTTCGATTTTTATCTAAGTCACTGATGAGCTTCAAGAGAATAGTCAAAGGCATTGGTTCGTCTCATTGTTCTAAGGTCATCTGTTACCGAATATGCAGTTCAAATCGTATACAAGCCATATGCAAGTTCAAATGTCCATTCAAGTATGCAAGGCCGAAGCTCATCATTTAGTTCAAGTTCACTTATTTAACTTCCATTTTTTAAATTTCATTTGCTAACAACCGATCGTTCCCCAAACAAGGCCGATCGTTCATAAAGACACTCCCAACGATCGTTTCCCTATACAACATCTACCGATCGTTCACAGTTAGCCGTATCCATCGATCGTCCTCCTTGGCCTTCAATGCCGATTGTTTTCTCCATGCCATCAACCGATCATACCACTTTGCCCTGTCCATCTCAAAAGCCTCCAACTCCAAAGCATTGTCGATCATTTGTAGACGATCGTTAAACACTCAAGCCCCAACATCCTAAAGTTTTGCTGGTCATCCAAGAACGATCGTCCTACATCAAGACAGCTACTACATCTTCTGCAGAAACGATCTGCTAAAGGTTCCATCTCCTCCAACTACAATTCGCTCCATGGATCGAATCGAACTTCACAAAATTAATGAAGCCCAAAGTCTCATTCTCGACTCATAAAGCAAGTTTGAATCAAATTACCTAAGTTGGAATCCGGAAAGGGAAGTGTATTCGAAATCGAAGTGAGGTAAGATTTGGAGGAGCACTTGAATGGTGATTAATTTGAAGAGATGTTGTTTAGTTTTTGGGAAAGTGGTTCGTTTCTTTGATCGGTCAAGGAGGGGATTGGAATGGTTCGTACTTTTCTTCTCAACTGGAAATGATACAAAATGAAGGATGAAGGAAAAATAGCTAAGTGTAGGTGCTTATATAGGTATGGTGTATGCTGATTGTTTCGAGATAATGATCTTATGTCGATCGTTCCATATGCAGGCTAGATGCCGATCGTTTTAAGGGAAGGGTTTTACGTCGATCGTTCCGTAACTATAAACAATCCAAAAATTCTTCCTATGAAGAAAACGATTGTTTTAATATATATATATATATATATATATATGTGTGTGTGTGTGTGTGGATGGGGGAAATAACATCATAGTGAATATTTGTTAAGGTATATATGTAAATAAGAATAAAGATGGGTAGAGACTGTTTATAAAATTTCCAAACTTAACAACGACCCACGAATGTGTAACCGTGATCGGCAGTCTGGTACGAACACGCTTATATACGTTTCAAAATCTTACTTTTTGAAATCGACAAAAATTCAATGATCACCAGAGATCGATCGGAGAAAAATTAAAACCATGTTCCTGAAGCTTAAAAATTGCTAGAAACAAAGCATGATGATCACTAACAAATTGTGATCCTACATTTATACTATTGGAAATCGACCAATCATCACGACGAATAAGGAAAATAGGACCCTCGACAAGAAAACAACTCAATGGAAGGATAACGACTATTCGATGAACTGGATGGATTTTTTTCGACGATTCTAGCTTGCGACGATTCAAATCACATCATCTTCAAAACAGGACGTACTTTGGGGGGCAAATGTTATCCTGCCTTTTGGCAAGGCCATGATATCATTAACTTGGCTATGAACGGATGGTTATCAACCTTGGGAATCGATTATATACAATACTATGGACAATGGTCAAGCAGATTCGGACTGGGTCCCAATTGTGGTGTAATCAGCATGAAATGACTGGCATAGCCCTGCTAAGTTACTTTTCAAATTTGGAGTCAATCGGAGTTCTTATGCTCGAGTTATGGACAAAGCAAGGATTTATATGGATCGATCGGGAACGATCCATAAAACAGCTCAAATCAACGAAGATCGATCGATATCTCAAAATCCGCAAGTCCAATCCACTTGAAACTTTCATAGCCTTGGTATATTGAAGAGTGGAGCCTATAAAAATGATCGCGCATCAAGATCTTGAGATATGAAGATAGCCGATCGCAGGTAGGGTTTGACACATCAAGATCTTGAGGACCATTATGGTATCAACTGCTTGCTCCAAATCGGCTTGATCATTTAATATTTTGACTTGAAGTTTCAAACCCTTAAAAGGTATACCATCAATGACTCCTCCATGTTGGCGCTTTAAGTGACCGCACCACCTCCAATTGATATTCCACGTCAAGACTTTTCCATCGATAGGTAGTCTACTACAACATCCCCTACTTTGAGGCCCAAAGCTAAGAGCTACAGATGCTGCAGTCATCTATAGTATTAACTTCCGGTGACAAAGTATGGTAATGATAATGGTATACATAATATCAGAAGCACATGAATATGAAATAAAATCAACACAGATTTCAAAAATAGCTTTTCTGATTACATTTCAAATCAACATTTCATATTCAATTACATAATCCGAAAACGATTCCCAGGTTTTGATCAAATATAATTGTTACAAATTACGCCAAGAGCGACATATGAAGATGCCCTCTTGGATAATCAGAGTACTAGATAGACATATCAGTCATAAATACATCACAGCGGAAATAGTACTAAATAGCTCCTACATAGTTAGATTTGCCTCCTGCACGTCTTTAGAAGTTTATTCGTCCAACCTACTAAACCTGAAAATTCCTTAACTCTCAATATACTCGAATCAAATTTTAAGCATCCGAGAGTTTAAGGGGAAAACATAAACTTCGAGTCAAACATAAAACCTAGTGTGAATAATTCTATTACATCTAGGTTTACTAATATTAAGTGAGACCATGCCACTTAGCGGAATGGGTTTCCCCTCACTAATATCCTTTTAAAAGCATATCTTTTGCAAATCAAAATCCTATAATCAAACTGATTATAACAATAATAGCAATAACATACATGCATATAAATCAGGTAATCAATAGACTATCTATTCAAATAATATAATTTTATCAGGCTAACTACTTACCATTGGCTGATTCGGGCCTACCATACATAATCAATATTCTAACTCTTGTTAGACACAATACTAGATGATCTATCCTTAACCTACTTCTCCTAGGGTCAACTGATCCTAATGGTTTTGTAGGCTCACAAATAACCTATCTTTATTCTGTATATTCCCTTCTGTGTGTAATATCATTTTAGTCCCATCTGTGACAAAGCCTTACGCATTAGAATTTTGGACTTAATTTAGCTACGGGCTAATTGCTACAGTATCAAGCACAACCCCATAACAGTCCCATCTGGTCTTCTAATATCTGAGTCATAAACTTAGGGCTAACTACCCCATCCAATTTTTCTTGAAAACATTTCATTCAAAATGATTTAACCCTTTTTAAATCATATCTAAACAAGGAAAATATGCTCTTTGCTTTACTCAAAATACTTATGCCATGATATAAGCTTTCACACAAAACAATATTGATGAAACCGAAATTCAAGGGGATTTTCTATCCCATCGAAACAAGTTAAAACCCCTTTCTAACTTAGAAAACTTTAGGCATTAAAGCCAAAGCAATACCTTCGAAATCCTTGTTTAAAACCATAAATAATCCCTTTCAAAATAATTGAAAGTATCCTTTTGAAACCATTATTTAAACTTGTCTTTCGAAAGCATTGGAAACTTTCCCTTCAAAACACTTAAAGCAAGCCTTATGGAACACTTAAACTATATCTTTCGAAAGCATTGGGAACTTCCCCTTCGAAACACTTATAACTTACCTTTCGAAAGCATTGAATTCAAGTAAGGGTTTGTGGAAACATTGCTTCGAAACCATTTAAAATTATTCCATTCAAAACATTTAAAATTATTCCATTCAAAACCATTGGGTTTAACCTTTAATATAACTAAAGGGTTATAAAGAACAGAGGCAAAAGCATTATTTTTGAAAGCATTAATCACAAGCAAGAGAAAGAGGATAGTTTCGAAACCCACCCTTTCGAAACCATTGCCTCCAAAACCATTTGAAAGCGATTATACGACTCTTTTGAAAGAATTGAGAGGGTGGCTTCAAAGTTAAAAGGAAAAAGCACCCCTTTCGAATACATTGTTTTAAGGCTATAAAAAAAGAGGCATTAACTAATTCAAAAGGTATGAATGCAGTAGCATGGGTATCAAATAGGTTCAAAAGCAGGTATCCTTTCGAAAGCTTCTTTTAAAACAAAAGTAAGCGGCAACTCTTTCGAAAGCACATTTCTAAAAACAAAGGAAAGTGGCAACTTGTTCGAAAGCCTCTTTTTAAACAAAGGTAAGTTGATTGACTCGAAAGCTAATTTGAGTGGCTTCAAGCCCTTCGGAAGCATGCCTTTGGCACCATCATTCCTTCCGCCTTTCTCCGATACACTACATACCAATTGCTTGATATTATGTGCATTAGTTTCGAATAGGTGCGAAAGGTCTAACTGGGCATGGTGATGGAAGCAAGCTAAGGAAGTGGTGAAGTAGTAATTCGAAACAAAACTTCTTTATTGTCTTTCAAAGTAATTCCTTTTTACCTAACTTACCCAATTTGTCAAAATATGGTTGGTTGTCCACTCTTTAATAAAATTATTTTCTAAAAAGGTTGTCGAATTCAAAATTTACAATTAAAACATTTTAACAAACAAGCCCTCATACTTAATAAAACATTTAAGTCCCTTAATTTAAATAATTTTACAACCGTAGTAAAATACTTAGGAAATTCCCCAAAAATCACAATAATTCACTTTTAATATGTTTTCTAACATATATAAATTTCAGACCCGAAATCATTATATAATTGCCTTAAATATTTTAAACCCAATATTAACTATTCTCTTTCATAGAAAATTCATAATAAATTCACAATTACTTATAAAATTATGAAACTTGAAACCCACTTCTAAAATAATGTTTTTGATAATATATCAAAAACGCAATTCATTTGGATGTCACTTAATAAGTTCTCTAATTTAAACATATCATAAATCCATATGAAATCATATAAATCATCAACAAGCATATATATCCATTTAAACAAACATAACATGGCATGGCATATTATTTGCAAATAGTTCGGGCCAAACCTTAAAACCGAGATCATTATCAAAAGTGAGATGTAAATCAAATTTTTCACCTTGACTTTGTGTTAAATAGGTGGAGATTTCCTTTAAATTTATCTGCTTAAGCTTTCTACTTAAATCCTAGCTTTTCTTCTTCTTGAATCTCCTTAATGGTGGCTGGCTAAGCTCAATAGGGTTTTTAGTTTTGTTTGTGAATGTTAAAATGAATAAGGAATGAAGAATGGAAGGGTTTAGGGTATAAGAACAAAGGCTCTTCCTATTTTACCCTTACCATATTCCTCCTACTTATTGTTCTGGATTTTGTTTTGCTCACACATTTATTACGTCACGGCTTCTTCTTAGTTAACAAATCTCAATCCCTTTACTATCCACATTATTCCATTTAATTTATCTAATTAAATGTTCTAGATAATGTTAGTCAAAATTAGGGTCATTACATACTTTCCTCCTTAAAGAATTTCATCCTTGAAATTACGATAAGGTACCCATAACAATCAAAGATAAAGGTAAAACATACCATGAAACAAGTCGGGATAAGTATCTCTAATCTTACTCTCAGTTTTCTATGTACAATTTCTCTTGTCTCCACTGGACATTGACTAATCTGTCTGTCCAGTTCCTTATTCTCTTCTCATCTCTCGCCACTATACGAACTGGTTTTTTAAATATAGTCATACCTGGTTCCACTACTAGATCATCTAACATGGTCGGTGTAATAGTAGTCCCTAGATCTCGAATACACTTCCTTAGATGAGAAATATGGAAAACATTGTGGACTCATGCCAAACTATTCGGTAACTCTACTCTATACTCGAGTTTTCTGATCCTTTCTATAATAGGAAATGGTCTAACGAATCTTGGTGCCAATTTTCCTGATTTTCCAAATCTGATTACACCTTTCATCAATGACACCTTAATGAAAACACGATCTACGACTTAGAACTCTACGTCTTTTCTTCTCTTATCAGCATAACTCTTCTTTCTAGATTGAGCTTCCTTCATCCTAGATCGAATTAACTCAACCTTTTCTGCAGCTTCTCTAACCAAATCTGGACCAAGAACTAACCTATTCTCGGTCTCTAACCAACAAACAGGAGATTTTCAGGGCCTTCAATACAAGGCTTCAAATGGTGCCATCCCTATACTAGTCTGATAACTGTTTTTATATGAAAATTCAACTAAATGTAGATGGTATTCCCATGATCCTCCAAAACCTAGCACACAAGCTCTTAACAAATCCTCGAAGACTTTGTTAACTATCTCTATTTGCCTATCTATCTACGGATGGTAAGCGGTACTCATCTTGGGCTTGGCACCTAAAGTCTTCTGTAGACTATTTCAGAACTCACTAGTAAATAAGGAATCTCTATCACTTACTATCCTACTAGGAATTCCATGCAGTCTAACTATACTCCTCATGTGTAACTTAGCTAAATCTGGTGCTGTATTGGTCGACCTAACGGGTATAAAGTGTGCACTCTGAGTCAATCTGTCCACTATAACACATATATTCTCATTTCCTCTATTCGATCTTGGCAACCCATCTATGAAATCCATTGAGATAGAATCCTATTTCAAGACAGGAACATTTAAAGGTTGAAGTAACCCACTCGGTTTCTGATGTTCGGCTTTTACCTACTGACAGTTCAAACACTGTCTCACCCATAAGCCTATATCTCTCTTCATACCTTCCCAGAAGAAACTTCTTTTCATATCCTGATACATCTTAGTTCCTTCCGGATAAATAGTGAACTTTAAACGATGGCATTCCCTAAGGACTTCCTTCCTAATGTTCCTCACATTCAGAATGCATAGTCGTCCTTTCTTCTTCAACCATCCATTCTGGTCAAGACTAAAATCTTTCAAGTCATCGCTCTTTGTTTCATTCCTTAACTTTCTAATCCGTTCAACTAACAATGGATCCTCTTCTTTCTTAGGAGAAATCCTTTCGATCATCACCGATCAAACTTCTAAACACAACAACATAGCAGTTTCTTGACTACTCTTTGATCTCCATCATACTCCGCACATAGTTAATGCATCTAAATCATTCCACTCTGCTATCATTGCCATTACTACATTCTGATATTTTTCTGCCAAGTGCATCTGGAAACTTATTCCCTTTTCCTAGTGCGTATTCAATACCAAAGTCATTGGTGGCTAAAAACGCTAACCACCTCTACTGTCTCATATTCAACTCATTCTGAGAGAATAAATATCTCAGTGACTTATGATCCGTATACAAATCGAATCTTTCTCCCAAAAGGTAATGTATTCACACCTTCAATGCAAAAATTATTGTAGTTAATTCCAAATCATGAGTTGGATATCTAACTTCATGTGATCTGAGCTGTCGAGAAGCATAGGCAATCACTTTACCTCTTTTCATTAACACAGCTCCTAACCCTATTCCACATGCGTCCATGCACACCACCAAGTCCAAATTCCCCTCTGGAATAACTAACATAGGTGCATTAGTCTATAAATGTTTCAGTTTTTGGAGTGCCTCCCACTTATCAGTCCAAACAAACTTTACTTCTTTCCGAGTTAGCTTAGTCATTGGTGCCACTGTCCGTGAAAAATCTTTAATGAATCTCCAATAATAACCAGCTAATCCAAGAAAACTTTTTATCTCAGTCATTGTCTTGGGTCTCTTCTGGATCTAGTGACCAACCCATCTTTAAGACTACATGACCAAGAAACTTTACTTCCTTCTTCTAGAAATGACACTTTGAAAACTTCACTTTCAACTGATGTTGTCTTAGCGCCTCAAGCACCACTCTAAGATGAACTTAATGATCCCTTTTACCTTAGAGTATTTCAAAATGTCGTCTATGAATACTAGCACGAATTTGTCCAAATGATCTCAAAGGATTCTGTTCATCAAGTCCATGAAAAATGCTAGCGCATTAGTTAGTCTAAACAACATCACTAACCATTCGTACGATCCATATATGGTCCTAAACACCATCAAAGGAATACTATCCTCTGGTACTCTAAGCTGATGGAAGCCTGTTGCCAAATCCAACTAGGAAAATACTTTGGCTCCACTCAACTGATCGAACAAATCGTCAATCCTAGGTAACAAATATCGATTCTTTATCGTCTTCTCATTCAGCATACGATAATTGTAATGACCCAAGATTTTAGGAATCTATTCTGAAAAATATAAATGAATTCAAAATAATTTTTGAATTAATTTTGAAAGGGGAGTGATATAGCTTGATAGTGTATCAGTATGTGTGTACATGTGTGCACAGGAAATGCACATGAACAAAAGCTAAAATCCCTGAACTCTAAGAATAAATACATATTGATATGTATGGAAATATATATATATATATAAGTTAAATCCTTAAAAGCTGAATGCATAAGTAAATATGCATATATGGATGCTACTGAATATTTTGAGTGTACATGTGCATGTGTGTCAATACAGTATGATGTATAAATATATATATATATATATAGGTGTACTAATTATTTCAGTAAGACTTATATAAATATATATATGTGTGTTAATAAAATACTAGAGTTTAAATTAGTAAGGTAAAATATACAGACGTATTTTAGTATATAGGAAGAAAGAAAGAAAAACTGAATATATAAAAAGGAGTAGTCCTCTTGTAAATAAATAAAGAAGGTACATACCATTTACATGAAAGCTAAAAATAGGAAAAATAAGACAAACAAGGAAATGTTTGCTATAGGCAAAATTAGGAAGAGTATTTGATAAATAATAAAATCAAGTCACATTTTTGGCATGATTGTAGACAAAGGAAAAAGTATTTTCTGAAAAGCAAAAATTCTGAAAAGAATGTAACCACTTTTCTCTTCACCTAAATTAAGCCGGGAAGGGTTGAACTTTGGGTTTAAATAAAATGCAGATAACATGATTTTTCTGGTGGGCAAAAATGGCTTTAGCCAATACCCAAAACCCTAAGGAAGACCCTGTATATATACATGTATATGCAGCAGCCTCCTCTCCTTCTCAAAAAAGAACTTTGAGAAAAAAAAAGAAACAACACCATAGAAATCATAAGGTAAGGAAAGGAAGAGAGCTTGAGGCTAAAGGCAGAAGTTCATCAATTAATTAAGGAAGCAAAGAAGAGAGCTAGGTGAGAAAACTCACTCAAAAATCTAAGGCAATAAGTCCTAATGTAGGCAGCCAGCTATAAGTAATTTTCTTAAAAATATACTTTCATATGAGAATGCTTATCTGTGATTTTAAAACTGAAAATGTTTTGATTCTCTTTGGTTGATCCCTTGTTTTATTATAAGAAAGATTTATGTGTTGTTAGTATACATATATGTTTTATAAATCCAGATCTATGATATGTTAATGTTTAGGAACATAAATAAATACCCAGAAAATAAAATGTTGAAAATAGGCAAGTAGTATTGGTTTTGGCTCAACCCAGAAAGATGTAAATAATGTTGAGCTGCAATATACTTATGTATAAGTGCTGAGGCTTGAGACAAAAAGGAATTATGGGTTCAATAGGGTTGCCTATGTGCTGATGCTCCTGATTCAATGAAAATATATATATACGTTCATATGCATAGCAAACAAAATTTTGTGATTCAGTGAAACCGGGTCATTCTGAGTTTAACTCAAGCACAAATGTTTGCAAAAAGGAAAAACTCTCTCAAAAGCCATAAGCCAATGTTAGTTGCCTACACCCTTTTTAAAATACCAGAATGTATACATATGCATACAGAACCTTATTTATTTAGTCACCAATGGTTGTTTGCTTGCTTGTCTCTGTATGGTTTTGAATAATATGAGATGCCATGATATGGATGTTTTAGTTAGTGAAATGGATCACTGAATGGTTTAGTCATGAAAAATCAAAAGAGTTATTATTAACTTAAACCTGATTAGGAAATTTGGGGTCAAGAACACTGCAGGAATGACTTGTGTTCTTGAGTAGCACAAGTTGACACATGGCTTGTTTAAGTCCTGAGATCTTTGTGTAATGGAGTGAATTAGTTCATTACAGTGTGTCCATTGATTCATAAATATTGCAGGTGAGACCAGGATAGATAATTATACCAAGGGAATAATATTTGAGATGATGAGAAAACTAGAGTTTTTCCCAGGATTGAAATATGAGGATTGAATAAATGATTTAGCTCATATTGGTTATTTTCCTGTTTGGTATGAATGATTGTTTGATTATGTCTGAATTGTATGCTTGAATGTATATGTCATATTGATATATGTAGTCTCTGGAAAGGAAAATTAAAGTGTGCACATGCACAATGACACAGAGCATGCACACAAGTATGATCTGATTCCAAAGGGCAGAACTTTATGTATATGTATTTAATTTGATTTTAACCTAATTAACTAGTTGCTTTTGTGAATTTTCTCATACCAGACATGTGTCTGACCCTAGTGTGCTAATGGCATCTGGGGTGTCTCATTTAAAAATGAGGCAGTTTCAAATGCTTTTTCAGGGATTGCAGCAACTAAGTAGGAGTAGGAGCAAGGCTTTGAGAAGAGGATTATAGCATGCTAAACTTAGTTAGATAAGAGCCAAAATGATAAAATCCGCATGTATTAATGATTTAAATTGTTACTTGTATTAAGTGTTGAATATGGGATGGATATTTTGTTAAGTATTTTATTAAGAGATTGACTTGTATCTGGAATTTATGAATCTGGTTAATATCTGATATTAAAGAAGTTAATCAAAATATTGTAGTGGATTTAGTAAGAACACCATGTTGAAGACTGAATGATTACATTTTATAAATGTAATAGTCAATTTTGAGTCTTTATAAGGGATTTAAGTTTTGGGAAATCTGGATAGTTGATTCTCAGAAAAAGAATTAAATGGTTTTGTCTTTCAAACATGGTAAGTGTATACAAAAGATAATAGGCATAGGTTGAATGTTTTTATGACTGCAAGGTTCCCATAATCTAACTTGTTTCATACAAATGTTTCATGTCTTATTTTTAAATAAAGGAAGGATCTGTAATAAGGGAATTGAAAGCCAGATCCAAATAGTTGCAGTTATATATGCACATAAACATGTTTTGTGCAAATATTAATACACCCTTTTCCTTTGTATCTGTAATAGGAATCTGAATTTTTATTCAGATTTTAACCAAATGCATTTTAAATTCCAGACAGATTTTATAAGAAGAAAAATCAAACATGAATGAAATTTTTATTGCATATAACACTGTACTATGTGTGGATTGATTAAATTTAATCAATCCAATCTCCTCTTGTTTTCCAGAACTCTGATTTAAACAAGAGAGGCATATACATCCTCACATGTATGTGCTTATCTTTGTGAAAGTACTGATATATTTATATTGGTTAATTGTTTTGATCCTGGATGTATTTTGGTTTATTGGAAAAAGAAAATGACCTTGGAAAATATAATTGTAATAAATGATCAATCTATATATCATCTCTGATAGTTCTAAGGAAGTTTAAATCGAACTTAAAAGTGTAAATGAATGTAGGTGGACATCCAGACACATATAAATTGAATGTGCATATGCATGTACATAGAAATCGAATTTAGACGACAGTCTAAATAATTTAGACGTCTGAGATTAAACTTAGACGACAGTCTAAATAATTTAGACGTCTAAGGTTAAATATAGACGTCTGTCACAAAATAATTAGATGTCTGAATTCAGTTCAAAATGTCTTTTTCTCTCTGTTTCAATTTTTGATCTATGAGCCGTCTGTCATAATTAGATAGACGTCTGTAATTAAGTTTAGACGCCTGTCATAAGAATTTAGACGTCTGAACTGCTGATTTTTCCTAATTTGCCTATTTAGAAAAGAAATAAGTGGCTATGTCAATAGCTTGTATGGCATTTTGATTTCTACGTGATTTAAATTCCCTTTGATGGAAAAAAAAAATCCTTGTGAAATTAGGGTAAAAATAGGAGGGTCATTTCAGTTGGTATCAGAGCTATGTTATTCAACATAGTAGAAGTAAAGATCAAGTTCTTAGATAGAAATAAAATTTAAAGGAACTAAATATATATATATATCAATGTTTTCAGTGTGAAAAAAAAACCACTGAAATAATAAAATTACCAATCAAACTAACCAGCTATGTAAATTATTATTAGCAAACTATGGTAGGGAGACCACCAAATCAGGGAGCAGGATCTTCCCATGCACCCCCAATGGTCAATCTGCAAGACTTGGTGAGAGCATTTAGGGATGGGGCACGACAAAGGCAAGAAAATCCCTATGAAGAACTCTCAAAATTACTTAAGACATATACTCATTTAGGAGGCAAAAGCTTTGAAGGGACAGAGAGTATCATGGAAATTCAAACATGGTTGAGAACATTGGAAAGAATTTTCAATGACATGCAACTTGATGATCAAAGAAAGAGGCAAGTGGCTTCAAGACAGCTAAAAGGAGTAGCTTTAGGCTGGTGGGAAGTTATTATTGCAGGAAGAAATGAGAATGAAATCACTTGGAATCAATTCAAAGAGATGTTGGAAGCAAGGTTTGTACCAGCATCAGCAAAGACTACCTTGCTAGAAGAATTTATTAGACTTAGACAAGGAACCATGACTGTCACAGAATACACTCAAAAGTTTGAGGGGCTTTCCACATATGGAGCAATGCTTGTGGCAGATGAGGCATCCAAAAATGATAGGTACATAAAAGGGTTGAACCCAGGACTTAGCAGAGCCATGTTACCCTATGCAGACATGACTTTTGACCATGTGATAGACTTAGCTTTGAGGTTGGAACAGCATGACAAGGAAAGGGAGAAGTTCAGAAATTTTAAGAGCAATAATACCAAGAAGAGTAAGGGGAGGTATCACCCTTATGATAAGAAGAAGGAAGAGGCCAGTAACAAAGGCACTGGAGATGTCAAAGCTAAGGAAACCAAGAAGAAAATTGTGTGCCATCAGTGTGGAAAAGAAGGACATATCAAACCAAGATGTCCAGAATTGAAAGGAGGAGCTTTCAAGTGCTATCTATGTGGGAAAGAGGGGCATATGAAGAGGAATTGTCCTGAGTACAAACAGCAAGGAAAATTGGCAAATTTGGAAGGAAAAGGCAAAGCCACAGTGGAGAGTAACACTGAAAACCATAGCCAAGTGGAAGGTACATTACTTATTTGTACCATGCCCATAGCAGTAGTATATGATACTGGGGCAACTCACTCTTTAATTTCTTATGAACTAGTTAAAATGCTAAAACTGAATTGCATATTGGTTGAAACCCCATTGCATATACAAAGTCCACTGGGGAGTTCTAGTGTTTTAAATATGATTTGTGTGGATGTGGAATTAAACATAGGAGGAAATGTTTTTATTTCCAATTTATATGTTTTGAATTACCCAAATATAGGTGTTATTTTGGGGGTAGACTGGTTAAGGCAATTTAAAGCCATAATTAATTTAGACTCATCCACCATATCATTGCAAAATTCTAGAGGTCAGAGAATCACAGTTTTATGTGAAGTAGCTAAGGAAGGAAAACTATATCACTTAGTTGACTCAGAAAAAAATTCTATTGAACTAACCATTGAAGAAATTCCCATAGTCAATGAATATTTGGATGTGTTTGGTGAGGTCAAGGGTGTTCCACACCATAGACCAGTAGAGTTCCAGATCAATCTAGTTCCAGGAGCAAGCCCAGTGATTAAAAAGCCAACTAGAATGGGGCCAAATGAACTAAAGGAATTAATGAAACAGTTAGAAGAACTGGAAGAAAAGGGTTTTATAAGACCAAGTAATTCTTGCTAGGGAGCACCAGTGGTATTTGTTAAGAAACAAGATGGCTCCTTAAGACTCTGTAAGATTATAGAGAATTAAACAAGGTAACTATTAAAAATAAATACCCATTGCCAAGAATAGATGATCTTTTTGATCAATTAGCAGGGGCAAAAGTATTTTCTAGACTAGACTTAGCATCTGGTTTTCATCAAATGAAGGTGGAAGAATCAAGCATCAAGTACACTGCCTTTAACACTAGGTATGGGTTGTATGAATTTTTGGTTATGCCATTTGGTTTGACCAATGCACCATCATACTTTGTAGATTTAATGAACAGAACCTTTAGAGATTATTTAGACAAGTTTGTGCTTATTTTTATTGATGACATTTTGATTTATTCCAAAACAGTGGAAGAACATAAGCATCATTTGCACCTGGTTTTGTCTAGGTTAAGGGAAAAAGATTTAAAGGCAAAATTTTCAAAATGTGTATTTTGGAAAGAGGAAGTACATTTCCTTGGCCATGTTATATCTGCTCAAGGAATTTCTGTGAACCCCAATAAAGTAGTGGCTATTTAAGCATGGAAGAGGCCAAGCACTGTGAGTGAAGTAAGGTCATTTATGGGGATGGCAGGGTATTATAGGAGGTTTATAAAAGATTTTTCAAAAATCTCTACACCACTCACTAACCTAACCAGGAAGAACCAAGCTTTTGTTTGGTCAGAAAAATGTGAGAAGTCTTTTGAACAGTTGAAGGAGGCATTGGTGAATGCTCCAATTTTAAAGGTACCATATGGAAATGAAGAACTAGTGGTATACACTGATGCTAGTGGATTTGGCTTGGGTGCAGTGTTGATGCAACGAGGCCAAGTCATTGCATATGCATCCAGACAACTTAAACCCCATGAAGTAAGGTATGCCACACATGATCTCGAATTAGCAGCTGTGATCTATGCTTTAAAACTTTGGAGGCATTATTTGTTAGGCACAAAGTGTGAACTGTACACTGACCACAAGTCTCTGAAATATTTATTTTCACAAAAAGATTTGAACATGAGGCAACATAGATGGGTGGAGTTCTTAGCTGCCTATGACTTTGACATACTCTATACACCAGGCAAAGCAAACAAAGTTGCAGATGCTCTAAGTAGACAGCATGCTAAATTGGCTATGATGATGATAGAAGAATTTAAAGATTTGTCTTTGCTAACTAAGTTAGAAATTGGGGAGAATGGTTGTGTGCACATGGATGAGCAGATGCATGGTGCACAAGAATATAAAGGGAAGTTAAGCTTAATGACACTCCAACCAGATTTAATTCTGAAGGTAGGAAAGATGCAAGAACAAGATGCCAACTTGTTAGAGAAGAAAGTGCTCCTCTCAAGAGGGGAGGAAGTGATGAATCACCATATTGATAAAAATGGTTATATGAGATACCAAAATAGGATGTGTGTACCAGAGGACACAGAATTGAAGAAAGAGATATTGAATGAATATCACAGAAGTAAATACTCCATACACCCAGGCAACACAAAAATGTACCAAAATTTGAAAAGAGACTTCTGGTGGAAGGGGATGAAATCTGATGTAGCTAAATACATTGCCAAATGTATGACTTGCCAACAAGTCAAGGCTGAAACCCAAAGGCCATCAGGGTTGATGCAGTCTCTTAGTGTACCACAGTGGAAGTGGGAAGACATATCTATGGACTTCATAGATGGACTGCCTAGATCTAAGAGAGGTAATACAAGTATATGGGTGATAGTTGATAGGCTAACCAAGGTAGCACACTTCATCCCAGTCAAGTCAGAAAGAACAGCACCAAAATTAGCTCAAATTTTTATAAAGGAAGTGGTAAAGTTACATGGCATTCCCAAAACCATTGTGAGTGATAGGGATACCATCTTCAATTCAAAATTCTGGAGAAGCTTTCAAGAAGCAATGGGAAGTGAACTATGTTTAAGTACTGCCTACCATCCTCAATCAGATGGGCAGACTGAGGTAGTAAACAAAGTTTTGGAGGACATGTTGAGGGCATGTATACTGGATTTTGGAGGCAACTGGGAAGATTATCTTCATCTAGTTGAATTTACATACAACAACAGCTACCAAAGTACCATAGGAATGGCTCCATTTGAAGCCTTATATGGTAAACCCTGTTTGTCACCTGTTTGTTGGATAGAAGTAGGAGAAAGGTCTATTTTAGGACCTGAGTACATACAAGAAACTAAGGAGAAAATTGAATTGATAAGAAGAAGAATGGCAGCAGCTCAAGATAGGCAAAAGAAATTTGCAGACATGAGAAGAAGGCAGGTAGAATATGAAGTGGGAAATTTTGTTTTCATCAAAATCTCACCTATGAAGAATGTGCTGAGGTTTGGAAAACAAGGCAAATTAACCCCAAGATATATTGGACCATACAAAATTCTGGAGAGAATTGGTCCCTTGGCATATAAGTTGGAATTACCAGAAAACATGCAAGGTATACATGATGTTTTTCATGTATCACAATTGAGAAGGTGGGTCCATGACAAGGCAGAAATTCTTGAGACCCCAACCCAAGTGCAGATAAATCCTAATTTGATTTATGAAAAGGATCCAGTGGGAATTTTGGCAAAAGATGTGAAGAAGTTGAGAAATAAATCTCTGAAACTTGTGAAGGTACAGTGGAGTCTTGATCCTAGTGATTGCACATGGGAATTAGAAGATAAAGTTAGGATAAATTATCCTAAGCTATTTTCAGATTAAAGGTAATTCTGATTTTTGATTGTTTTCTTTTATTAGATGCATATGTTTTTAGTTATCATAGAACTAAAAATTTATTTGGTTGAGAATGTATTTGTTCTCTAAATTAAGTTTAAAATTTATTTTAAGCTTAGGAAAATTGTGGGACACAATTTCTAAAAGGAGGGATGTATGTAATGACCCAAGATTTTAGGAATCTATTCTGAAAAATATAAATGAATTCAAAATAATTTTTGAATTAATTTTGAAAGGGGAGTGATATAGCTTGATAGTGTATCAGTATGTGTGTACATGTGTGCACAGGAAATGCACATGAACAAAAGCTAAAATCTCTGAACTCTAAGAATAAATACATATTGATATGTATGGAAATATATATATATATATAAGTTAAATCCTTAAAAGCTGAATGCATAAGTAAATATGCATATATGGATGCTACTGAATATTTTGAGTGTACATGTGCATGTGTGTGTCAATACAGTATGATGTATAAATATATATATATATATATATATATATAGGTGTACTAATTATTTCAGTAAGACTTATATAAATATATATATGTGTGTTAATAAAATACTAGAGTTCAAATTAGTAAGGTAAAATATACAGACATATTTTAGTATATAGGAAGAAAGAAAGAAAAACTGAATATATAAAAAGGAGTAGTCCTCTTGTAAATAAATAAAGAAGGTACATACCATTTACATGAAAGCTAAAAATAGGAAAAATAAGACAAACAAGGAAATGTTTGCTATAGGCAAAATTAGGAAGAGTATTTGATAAATAATAAAATCAAGTCACATTTTTGGCATGATTGTAGACAAAGGAAAAAGTATTTTCTGAAAAGCAAAAATTCTGAAAAGAATGTAACCACTTTTCTCTTCACCTAAATTAAGCCGGGAAGGGTAGAACTTTAGGTTTAAATAAAATGCAGATAACATGATTTTTCTGGTGGGCAAAAATGGCTTTAGCCAATACCCAAAACCCTAAGGAAGACCCTGTATATATACATGTATATGCAGCAGCCTCCTCTCCTTCTCAGAAAAGAACTTTGAGAAAAAAAACAACACCATAGAAATCATAAGGTAAGGAAAGGAAGAGAGCTTGAGGCTAAAGGCAGAAGTTCATCAATTAATTAAGGAAGCAAAGAAGAGAGCTAGGTGAGAAAACTCACTCAAAAATCTAAGGCAATAAGTCCTAATGTAGGCAGCCAGCTATAAGTAATTTTCTTAAAAATATACTTTCATATGAGAATGCTTATCTGTGATTTTAAAACTGAAAATGTTTTGATTCTCTTTGGTTGATCCCTTGTTTTATTATAAGAAAGCTTTATGTGTTGTTAGTATACATATATGTTTTATAAATCCAGATCTATGATATGTTAATGTTTAGGAACATAAACAAATACCCAGAAAATAAAATGTTGAAAATAGGCAAGTAGTATTGGTTTTGGCTCAACCCAGAAAGATGTAAATAATGTTGAGCTGCAATATACTTATGTATAAGTGCTGAGGCTTGAGACAAAAAGGAATTAGGGGTGCAATAGGGTTGCCTATGTGCTGATGCTCCTGATTCAATGAAAATATATATATACGTTCATATGCATAGCAAACAAAATTTTGTGATTCGGTGAAACCAGGTCATTCTGAGTTTAACTCAAGCACAAATGTTTGCAAAAAGGAAAAACTCTCTCAAAAGCCATAAGCCAATGTTAGTTGCCTACACCCTTTTTAAAATACCAGAATGTATACATATGCATACAGAACCTTATTTATTTAGTCACCAATGGTTGTTTGCTTGCTTGTCTCTGTATGGTTTTGAATAATATGAGATGCCATGATATGGATGTTTTAGTTAGTGAAATGGATCACTGAATGGTTTAGTCATGAAAAATCAAAAGAGTTATTATTAACTTAAACCTGATTAGGAAATTTGGGGTCAAGAACACTACAGGAATGACTTGTGTTCTTGAGTAGCACAAGTTGACACATGGCTTGTTTAAGTCCTGAGATCTTTGTGTAATGGAGTGAATTAGTTCATTACAGTGTGTCCATTGATTCATAAATATTGCAGGTGAGACCAGGATAGATAATTATACCAAGGGAATAATATTTGAGATGATGAGAAAACTAGAGTTTTTCCCAGGATTGAAATATGAGGATTGAATAAATGATTTAACTCATATTGGTTATTTTCCTGTTTGGTATGAATGATTGTTTGATTATGTCTGAATTGTATGCTTGAATGTATATGTCATATTGATATATGTAGTCTCTGGAAAGGAAAATTAAAGTGTGCACATGCACAATGACACAGAGCATGCACACAAGTATGATCTGATTCCAAAGGGCAGAACTTTATGTATATGTATTTAATTTGATTTTAACCTAATTAACTAGTTGCTTTTGTGAATTTTCTCATACCAGACATGTGTCTGACCCTAGTGTGCTAATGGCATCTGGGGTGTCTCATTTAAAAATGAGGCAGTTTCAAATGCTTTTTCAGGGATTGCAGCAACTAAGTAGGAGTAGGAGCAAGGCTTTGAGAAGAGGATTATAGCATGCTAAACTTAGTTAGATAAGAGCCAAAATGATAAAATCCGCATGTATTAATGATTTAAATTGTTACTTGTATTAAGTGTTGAATATGGGATGGATATTTTGTTAAGTATTTTATTAAGAGATTGACTTGTATCTGGAATTTATGAATCTGGTTAATATCTGATATTAAAGAAGTTAATCAAAATATTGTAGTGGATTTAGTAAGAACACCATGTTGAAGACTGAATGATTACATTTTATAAATGTATTAGTCAATTTTGAGTCTTTATAAGGGATTTAAGTTTTGGGAAATCTGGATAGTTGATTCTCAGAAAAAGAATTAAATGGTTTTGTCTTTCAAACATGGTAAGTGTATACAAAAGATAATAGGCATAGGTTGAATGTTTTTATGACTGCAAGGTTCCCATAATCTAACTTGTTTCATACAAATGTTTCATGTCTTATTTTTAAATAAAGGAAGGATCTGTAATAAGGGAATTGAAAGCCAGATCCAAATAGTTGCAGTTATATATGCACATAAACATGTTTTGTGCAAATATTAATACACCCTTTTCCTTTGTATCTGTAATAGGAATCTGAATTTTTATTCAGATTTTAACCAAATGCATTTTAAATTCCAGACAGATTTTATAAGAAGAAAAATCAAACATGAATGAAAATTTTATTGCATATAACACTGTACTATGTGTGGATTGATTAAATTTAATCAATCCAATCTCCTCTTGTTTTCCAGAACTCTGATTTAAACAAGAGAGGCATATACATCCTCACATGTATGTGCTTATCTTTGTGAAAGTACTGATATATTTATATTGGTTAATTGTTTTGATCCTGGATGTATTTTGGTTTATTGGAAAAAGAAAATGACCCTGGAAAATATAATTGTAATAAATGATCAATCTATATATCATCTCTGATAGTTCTAAGGAAGTTTAAATCGAACTTAAAAGTGTAAATGAATGTAGGTGGACATCCAGACACATATAAATTGAATGTGCATATGCACGTACATAGAAATCGAATTTAGACGACAGTCTAAATAATTTAGACGTCTGAGATTAAACTTAGACGACAGTCTAAATAATTTAGACGTCTAAGGTTAAATATAGACGTCTGTCACAAAATAATTAGATGTCTGAATTCAGTTCAAAATGTCTTTTTCTCTCTGTTTCAATTTTTGATCTATGAGCCGTCTGTCATAATTAGATAGACGTCTGTAATTAAGTTTAGACGCCTGTCATAAGAATTTAGACGTCTGAACTGCTGATTTTTCCTAATTTGCCTATTTAGAAAAGAAATAAGTGGCTATGTCAATAGCTTGTATGGCATTTTGATTTCTACGTGATTTGAATTCCCTTTGATGGAAAAAAAATCCTTGTGAAATTAGGGTAGAAATAGGAGGGTCATTTCAATAATCGATACACAACCTCAGCGATCCATCTGGTTTCTTTGCAAATACTACAGCTGCTCCCCAAGGAGAATTGCTTGGTCTGATAAAATTCTTACCTTCTAAATCCACCAACTCCACCTTTTAATCCTTCATCTCAGTAGGTGTCATTCTACTTGGCGGCCTATTTGCAGGTTTTGCTCCTAGTACTAAATCTATCCGAAACTAAATGGCCCGTTTTGGCGGTAGTCCTATCACGGACTCCAAGACATCTGTGATCGGTTCAACTCGTCTTCTGTCTTAGTAACACCCAAAAAAGCATTTACCTCAAAACTAGGGTTTTCTATGGAGTATATAATCCGATCACTACAACTAGGCTGTCTAATGATATTCTCCTATCATGGCAAAATATCCTAGAATCGTACTTACTTAACCAATCCATACCAAAATAACTCTAAACCCTACGAAATCAAATACATGCAAACTGCAACCAAATACATGACCTAACAATTCAAACCCTAAGTGGTCACATCTCATCCCAAGAGTCGCATATCCTCCTATTGGATTCACAACCCTTAAGGAAGTAACTAGGTATGAGGGTTCTAGGTTAAACTTATCTACCAACAATGAGATATAAAAGAATGCGATGCACCAATATCAAATAGAACTCTAACTGACGTACCACGAATCAAAAGCATGTTGTTGGCCTTGAAGTAGCTGGTTCTAATGCAAACACTTTCCCCTTTCCATCCTTGGCTAGTTCCTTACATTGGTTCTTATAATTCCCAATCTGATCACAGTTGAAGCATTTAACTCCTCTCTTGTCAGCAGCTTTCTTTGCTTTTCCTGTTTGGCACTCGTGAGCATAGTGTCCCTTCTTATCACACTTATAACAGATAACTTCTGTCTTTCCTTTCTTAGTAGCTCCACTCTTCTGAGCTCCCATCTTATGGAAATACTTTCTCTTCTGGTTGTGCCCACCTTGAGTTTCCACCACTTTACTACCATCCAGGAAAGCAAGCATCTCCTCATTCCTTAAAGCCATCTAAACAACTACATCGTATGGATCCTTAATATGTGGTAAAGTTGCTTTAGAAAACTTGGGTTTCAGTCCGTGGATAAACTTCTCATTCCTTTTAATAACTGTATCAACCATAACGTATCCGTATCTTGATAGCTCCTAAAATCTAGTAGCATACTCCAGCACTGTCATGTCTTCCTGCACCAACTCACCAAACTTCTGAGCAGAGTTGACTTGGAAATCTTCGACATGAATCTTTCTTCAAACCTCCTTCTGAATTCCACCCAAGTCATGGTCTCTTTTTTAGTCCTACAGTAACATTGTTCCATCAGTACAGTGCTGCTCTTTATAACTGCTTTGATGCCGATCTCCTTTTCTGCTCATCATTGAGTCCAAAATCAACAAAGATCCTTTTGCAATGAAGCAACCAATTCTCCACTTCAATTGCATCCTCAATCCCGATAAACAGCTTCCCCTCAAAGCCTAGCATAGTCTCTGCTTAGTACTGCATAGTTATTGATTACCCAAGCTTCCGGATTTCCTACAACTAATCCCGCAGCAGCTCCAGCTTGCATCATGTTGACGAAGAACTAATACATAGCTCCCATATCAACTTGCGGCATTCCAGCACCCACATTAGCACCTTGTGCCCGATCTGGATTCCTTCTATTGTTTGGTCTGGCATTTCAATTGGTTATGGTGCTTTTCCACCAATGTTAACTCTTCCATTCCTAGCATTCATACCTTACTTTCTTAAAATCTGCATTTGAGTCATTGTAAGATATAGAAGAATAGCCTAAGAGAGATGAGAGAATAGAGACAAAGCATATACTTATATATAGCAAATACAAGTATGTTACTATAGTATTATCCCATACCGCAATATTTTCTCAAATTCCTTAGGATTATATTTCAAAAATCATTTTAAGCTTAAAATTTCTTTTAAGTTTTCATAAACCTATGCTCCGATACCAAGTTGTAACATCCCCTACTTTGAGGCCCGAAGCTAAGCACTACAGATGATGTAGTCATCTATAGTATTAACTTCCGGTGATAAAATATGGTAATGTTAGTGGTATCCACAATATCAGAAGCACATGAATATGAAATAAAATCAACATAGATTTCAAAAACAGATTTCTGATTACATTTCAAATCAACATTTCTTATTCAATTACATAATCCCAAAACGATTCCTAGGTTTTGATACATATGAAGATGCCCCCTTGGATGATCAGAGTACTAGATAGACAAATCAGTCATAAATACATCACTATGGAAACAATACTAAATAGCTCCTATAGAGTTAGCTTTGCCTCCTGCATGTCTTTGGAGGCTTATTCATCCAACCTACTAAACTTGAAAAGTCCTTAACTCTCAATCTACTCAAATCAAATTTTAAGCACTTGAGATTTTAAGGGGAAAACATAAACTTCGAGTCAGACATAAAGCTTGGTGTGAATAATTCTATTACATCTCGGTTTACTAATATTAAGGAGACCATGCCGCTTAGCAGAATTGGTTTCCCCTCGCTAATATCCTTTTAAAAGCATATCTTTTGCAAATCAAAATCCTGTAATCAAACTGATTATAACTATAATAGCAATAACATACATGCATATAAATCGGGTAATCAATAGACTAACTATACAAACAATATAGTTTTAGCAGGCTAACTATTAACCATTGGCTAACTCGGGCCTACCAGACAAAATCAATATTCTAACTCCCTTTAGACACAGTACTGGACAATCTGTCCTTAACCTACTTCTCCTAGGGTCACTTATCCTAATGGTTTTGTGGGCTTACCAATAACCTATTTACTTTGTATATTCCCTTCTGTGTGTAACATCATTTTAGTCCTACATGTGACAAAGCCCTACACTGGAATTTTGGACTTAATTTCGCTAGGGGTTAGTACCTAAAGTATAGGGCGCGACCCTATACCAGTCCTATCCGGTGTTCTAATATTCGAGTTATAAACTTAGGGTTAACTACCCCATCAAATTTTTCTTGAAAATTTTTCTTTTAAAATAATTTAACCCTTTTTAAATCATACCTAAACAAGGAAAATATGCTCTTCGCTATACACAAAATACTTATGCCATGATATATGCTTTACATAAAACAATTTTGATGAAATCTAAATTCAAAGGGATTTTCTATTCCATGAAAATAAGTTAAAACCCTTTCTAACTTAGAAAACTTTAGGCCTTAAAGTCAAAGCAATACCATCGAAACCCTTGTTTAAAACCTTAAACAATCCCTTTCAAAATAATTGAAAGTATCCCTTTCGAAACATTTATTTAAACTTGTCTTTCGAAAGCATTGGAAACCTTCCTTTCAAAACACTTAAAACAAACCTTTCGGAACACTTAAAATATACCTTTCAAAAGCATTGAGGAATTCCCTTTCGAAACACTTATAACATACCTTTCGTAAGCATTGGGTTCAAGTAAGGGTTTGTGGAAACATTGCTTCAAAACCATTTAAAAGTATTCCTTTCGAAGCATTGAGTTTAACCTTTAATATAACTAAAGGGTCATAAAGAAAAAAGTTGAAACACCCCACACCCCTTAGTATTCCGAAAAAGGGCACACCAAAGGATGTGGTGCGTTATAGGTATAGCTAAAGCATTACAAAGACTAAGATTCACAAGACAAATAAGTAAAAGCAGCGGAAACATTTAAATAATAACTTGTCATTCAAAATTAAACTTCATTGCGAAATAAATCACAAAAACATAACATGTCTCAAAATAGCTCAAATTCATGTCTCATGAAAAATACATCTTAGTCTTACATAATCAAAGTGCTAAAGTAACAATAATAATAATCATAATCCCTCTCACAAGTGCCAAATCTATCATAAGCAAAACGAAAAAGATGAAATGCAGAAGAATACATCTGAAACGAGAAAGCTCCGAAAATGAATCTCCAAACAACCTAAATAAACTCAACTCTGCTGGCCTATTGGGGGGTGGGAAAGGGGAAATAGAGGAGTGAGTCAGACAATAAGTCCAGTGAGTGAAAGTAATTACTAGTATTTCTAAGCAAGATAAAGATAATAGACTAAGCAATAGTTCTATCATGAAAAGAAAATACAGAAAAGATAAAACTCGGACAAAATACTGTTTCTGATTCTGTTTGACTGTTTGCTTTAATTGTTCGATTGTTTGATTTGATTGTTTGCACTTGTCTTAAACTGCTTTGATTAGACTGAAATCCTAATTCTACCCTTTGATCGGCCTATTCTATCTCTGTTTTGCCACTGTGAGCTGATCCAATCCTGTTGGTCCCACAACAAAAGGACACCTCTTTAGCACGTAAGGCGCAGTAGCGAATTATTTACCCTAATCGATGCCGCACGCTCAGTCATCGCCGGTACACACTAACTGTCGCCCCCTATTTGATCCTTTATTTACCCTAATCATCATAAGCGTGCCCAACCTTACCTAACTGTTGTGAGACCATCAGTCCTAGACTTGAAAGGGAATGCTGCCCAGCCTCACCTAACTGTTGTGAGACCATCACTCCTAGACCTGAAAGGGAATGCTGTCGGTACTGGTCCTAACAAACAATCTTCTAGTTTTGCGCCCCTTGCCCAAATCCCTAGATTTGAGCCTCTATCTATTGGCCACTTATTTACCCTAATCAGCATAAGGGTGTCCTAGCCTCACCTACTATTGTGAGACCATCAGTCCAAGATCTGAAAGGGAATGCTGTCGGTTCGGGCCCTACTTCTATATTTGCTTATTAACTTAATCTAAGTTTTAAAATAAGCCTCTTCTGTTATTTCTGCTATATTTGCTTATTAACTTAATCCAAGATCTAAGTTTTAAAATAAGCCTCTTCTATTTTCTTTTTTAGTTATAACCGCTTGTTATAATCATGCTTGCATATATCTTAAATTTTCTTATTTCAGTCCATCTCAATTTTATTTCAGTTTTTCTTATTTTACATCTAATTTCTGTAAATTTAATGTTTTTCTCATTTTAATAGTCTATTCGCATAAAAAGGGATTAAATCTTTATAAAAAGAAACTAACATTTACAAGCTAAATTCCAACTTAAAATAGATGTAAATAACTATAAATAACTGAAAATAACTGAATAAAATAGCTGAATAAAAATAGACTGAAAAGAAATTCTGAAATTTACTTAAAAACTGACTATAAATAAGCTTACATAAAAACCGTCTCAAAATTGTAGAAAAACTACAACTATTCAGAACCCTATTATTTTAAATTTCTTACAAATCTAAAATAATTACAAAACACTCACTTGTGGTCCTTAGCTCTAATCCTTGGCCTTCTTGGATCCACTGCTAGGGTGTAGAATATTTTTATTAAAAAGATCTTCTCCCTAGAAAAAATTTCTATTTAGGGTTCAGCCTCGGGCACTGAACCCAATTGAGAGAAAATCAGAATGAGAAAAATAGCTAGGCCTAGGGTCTTATTTATAGTATGGCTTAGGGATCTCAGGCCGTCGGATTTGAAGATTAAATCTGGTGCAACCATGTCATAGGCTTACTAGGAACCGTCAGATGCAGCTATGGATGCACAAGATCTCACGAAAAATCAAATTATAACGTGTTCGCTCGTACCTGGACGATTTTTCGTCTAGGAAAAATGGTGGGTCGACCTATCCCAAACATGGGTCGACCTATGCCTTTATTATTTTTTTTTTATTCAAATTTTCTATTTCTCTTATAACTTCTTCGTACTAGCTCGGATTTCGATAATTTATATATGGAAATTGATCAGTCAAATCGCCATGGACCCAATGGTGCAATTTTTGTAGCTCGATTCTGACAACTTCACAAACTTATTTTATTATTAAATTAATTCGTTAATTAATTATTATAGCTCAAATTTTGGGTGGTTACATTCTCCCCTCCTTAAAGCATTTCATCTCCAAAATCTCCAAGGACAGAAGAATGAAATAAACATTTTCATCCAAATTCCACAACCACATATTCGACCATCATCCATTACATCCATTGTCCTTAAGCTTTCTAATGCAATTTTGGATATATGCAATAGTGTAGTGTCAATGTCCCTAACTAATGCAAAAGATTAGGCGGTCTACTGATTCAGTCGACCTCCTTTTTATGCAATCATGTCCGTGCTATGTATCCAAATGAATGCAAATTTCCTAATGATAACTGATAGTTCTACATGCGTGCTACAATCATCATCCAAATGCAAAAATCATATGCTAATCACCCATTCATAGAAACCATGAAATAAAAATGCAAGTGCACACACATCCATATGCATATGCTTTAGTAACCTAGTTAGGCTGATCCTTAAGAGATAGTAGTGCCTAGTGTGTGTATATGCGTCCATTAGCATCCACTAGCAACCACTTGCAACCACAAGCGTCCATCATACATAACATGTTCTAGTAACAGGTTTACATTCAGTCCTACCATCCATAGGTTAAATCCTAAGATCTACCCTCCCAAAGGATACTAAAGGAAAGAACCTATTCAAAACTAAAGATGGAAATAGGAAATTCAAGACGTACCATCGAAAAGATGTGGATAAGAGGTACATATTTTCTCTTCAGCCCCCCACGTAGCGTCCTCAATACTATCTCCCTAGTTCACCTTAACCAAAGGGACTTCTTTATTCCTAAGCCTATTGATATCATGTCCAATGATCTTGGTAGGAATGTGACGAACCGATGCTTCTCTCTCCACTTCAAATTCGTCAAGTAGGCTAGGTTCCAATACTTCTGCTAAATCATGTAAGCACTTTCTCAAGTGCGAAACAAGAAAAACATCATGAACTCCCGCGAGCCACTCCGGTAGCTTTATACGATACGCCATCTTCCCTACCCTTTACACAATGGGGAACGGTCCAACGAATTTGGGAGCAAGTTTCCCACTTGATCCAAACCTCACTACTTTCCTTAGAGGAGACACCTTAATGAAAACCAAATCTCCTAGCTCGAACTCAATATCCCTTCTCCGCTTATCTGCATAGGATTTCTGTCTATCTTGGGTCGTCTTCATTCTTCTTCTAATCAATTTGATCTTTTCCGAAGTCTCTCTAACCATGTCGGGACCAAGTAGCAATCTTTCTGTAGACTCCAACCAACACGAAGGCGACTTGCAAGGTCTTTGATAATGGGCTTCAAAAGGAACCATCCCAATGCTAGCCTGAAAACTATTGTTATAAGCGAATTCCAGTAAAGGAAGGTGCTCCTCCCAAGTCCCTCCAAAATCAAGAATGCACATCCTCAACAAATCCTCAAGAACTCTATTAACTCTCTCTGTTTATCCATCCGTTTGAGGGTGATAGGCCATACTCAATCTAAGCTGTGTACCTAAAGCCTCTTGCAAGCTCCTCCAAAACTCGCTAGTAAAGATAAGATCTTTGTCGCTCACTATGCTAGAGGGAACACCATGAAGTCAGACTATCTCACAAACGTATATGGATGCCAAATAAGGTGATGTCCTCTTACTCTTGACTGGAATGAAGTGGGCGCTATTAGTCAAACGATCTACAATCACCCAAATACTGGTATTCCCCTTCCTAGATTGGGTAAACCATCTATGAAGTTCGAAACACTATCCCACTTCCACTCAGGTACATCCAATGGTTAAAGCAATCCGCCAGGCCTCTGTTGCTCCGCCTTGACCCTTTGGCATACAAGACACTTAGCCACAAACTCTGCTACATCCTTCTTCCTGCCACTCCAATAAAATACTCTCTTCATGTCCCTATACATCTTATCACCACCTGGATGAACAGTCATTTGAGAATGGTGTTCTTCTGCTAGAATTGCTCTCATCAAATCACAAGTGTGGGGGACACAAAGTCTTCCATCTCTCCTTAGTCACCCTTTACTATCAATGGAATAGCATTGGAGATGTCTAGAGACCTCTCCTCTGCTAATCCTATCCACAATATCCATAAGCTCTAAATCATCTTGCTGTCTTGAGCCAATCTGATCTATGAGGGTAGGCTTAACCTCAAGTGTTGCCAATAATCCAAGAGTAATGTCCATAGAGGGCTTAAAATCAAAGCCGGAAATAAACTATAGGCTCTACCACTCCACGAACATTAGACTAAGGGTTGCTCTCTTCCTACTTAACGCATTTACAACCACGTTTCTTTTACCAGGGGTGTAAGATATCTCAAAGTCATATGATGCCAAAAACTCCATCCAATGCTACTGCCTCAAGTTTAACTCCATTTGTGAGAACATGTAATTCAATGATTTACGGTCAGTGAAAAGCTCGAACCTCTCTCCTAGCAAGTAATGTCTCCAAGACTTGCGCGTGAAAACAATAGCATCCAACTCCAAATCATGGGTGGGGTAGTTCTTCTCATGAGTTCTCAACTGTCTACTCCCATAGCATACTACCCTTCCCTCCTGCATCAATACTGCCCCAAGGCCAGTCCCACATGCATCAGTGTATACAGTAGAAGGCTTAGCTCCGTCGAGTAAAACTAACACTGGTGCACTGGTAAGGGCCCTCTTTAGCATCATGAAGGAATTCTCACAATCCACGTCCCACACGAATGCCGCATTCTTCTTAGTGAAGCGAGTAAGTGGTGTTGAAATCTTAGCAAAATCTCTAATAAACATCCTATAATAACCAGCCAAACCTAGGAAGCTTCTAATTTCGGTAGCGTTTTGGGGGGCCTTCCAATCTTGTACTACTACTAACTTAGCAGGATCCACAGCTAAACCTTCTCTTGAGACTACATTCCCTAAGAAACACACCTCCTCATGCCAAAAGTGACACTTTGAGAATTTTGCTTTCAACTGATGAACACGAAGTGTACGAAGAACCTCCTCAAGATGAATAGCATGCTCTTCCATACTCTTGAAAAACACCAGAATGTCATCCACAAATACTACAATGAACTTATTTAGGACATCTCGAAAAACATGGCTCATCAGATCTACAAAATAGGTTGGGGCGTTGGTCAGCCCAAATGGCATAACCAACCACTCAATGAATCCATCGGGTGTCTTAAACTCTGTCTTATCGATGCTATCGTCAGCGACCCTAAGCTGATGAAATCCATTGGCTAAGTCAAGTTGAGAAAATACGAAAGAGCCAACCAACTGATCAAAAAGATCGTCTATCCTAGGAAGTCGTTAATGGTTCTTGTTCATGAGCTTATTCAACTCTCTATAGTCTACGCAAAGTCGAAGGGAACCATCCGCCTTTGTAGCGAAGATGGTTGGAGCTCCCCACTCAGATATGCTCCATCTAATGAAGCCTTTCTCCAATAGCTCACCTATCTGCTTAATTAACTCCTTCCTCTCCCTAGGAGCCATATGTCTCACGGGCAATTCCACTGGCTTAGCATTGTCATTCAGATAGATCCTAAAGTCGATCTCTCTCATAGGGGGTAGTCCCCTAACCTCCTCAAAAACGTCTGGGAAATCTCTAACAACTGGAACTGAATCTAACTCTCCTAGTGATGCATCAAGGGAATAAAGGAAGCTCAACATGACTGACCCCTGTGGGTCGCAAGAAACCTCGAGAGTCCATCTGCTACATGTCTCTAGTCTAATGGCTCTCCTCTTGCAGTCCAATATCACACTATAAGTGGATAACCGGTCCATCCCCAAAATCATCCCATATCTTGAAAATCCCAGTACATAGGCATCACAATCAAACTCTACGCCTAGTATAAAAAATTTCAAACCCCTATAAATCATGGATAAATGCGCCAATCCTCCTATGGGGTTTGAAACAACTATAGGGTCTACAACTAGAGAAATATCTAAGTGCAAACAATCAACCAAGGAACTAGAAATGAAAGAATGCGATGCTCCGGAGTCAAAAAGAGTTAGAATAGGAAAATTCGAAATAGAGATCAAACCTTCTACAGAGACTTTCCTACCTCGATCCGGTCCACTACTAGAAGGTGCTGCATCCAAAGCCTGTGCTTGCACCATAGGTGCGCTTGCTCTCTGCCCCATCCTCTGAGGACAAGCTCTACTAAGGTGTCTAGGCTTCCCACTGTTGTAACACCTCCCCTTCATTATGTCCTTCTTACAGTCCTTTGTGAAATGCCCAACCAATCAACAATTATGACATTTCAGCATATCACATGAAAACGAGGGATCGACATATGGCATCTTGGAGTGTTCGGCATATTGTATGAAAGAGAGGGATCGGCGTGTGCCATCTTGGAGGGTTCGACATTCATACAAAAGAGAGGGATCGGCATGCGCTTACTTGGAGGGTTTGGCATAGATGAAGGTAGAGGGGTTGGTATGGTTTATTGGTTTGGAAAGCCATACTTCAACTCGTTGGCAAGGGATCAGTATACGTCAAGAACCAAGTGCACTCTTGCATTCAACAATCAATAACTCGAGCTTCTTTGGTCCAAATGAGATGAGAATTGAATGGCTAACATATTTCATCATAAAGAATCCACCATAGGAATCGATGCCCAAAATCAACTAAGGAAGGGGTCGGTACTGATCCCTCCTCATGGAGATTTGGGCCTAGCGACCCCTATGGTGGGCCTATATGGATAAGGAGGCCCTATAGCCGAAGTTTCAACTATAAATTACCTGGCATGGCTTCAGAAAAAAGGATCTTCTTTCTGTTTTTCTTCATCTTCTACCTAGGCTATACTCTGTCAATTTTAATCTTGAATTTCATGGATTTGTAACTGTAATCAGCAGTATAAACTAATAAAAGATCATTATAGTGGACGTAGGCTGGAGTTTGCCGAACCACTATAAAACTTGTGTGTTCCTTTACTTTTTTTGCTATTGATTCTGTGATCTGCGTGCTTGTCTTTCTATTTGGATATCGTTTTGGGGGTTTGGTGCTTTCATGTACAACTAGGTGTTTGTGACCAATTTTGGCGCAAACAATGATAATTATTAATCTAATTAACTACGCAAATAATACGTTATAATTTTACATTAATTACGCAAATACATAAATACATATATGTATACACACACATATGTGCTTAGCAATTTCTAAGCTTGTGGAATTCACGTCCTAAACTAGCTTTTAAATGTTAACTCATTTAACAATTATACAAGTCTCATTCCATATTACCAACAATACCAAAATTCCAGTATTCATATCAAAAGTTAAATCAAAATACTTGTATACAGTTAAAATTTAAACTCAACTTTATACATCAAAATAATGGAATATATTGATAATAGAAACTTACAATTCCAATTTTATACTCTATTAAGCTCCTTTTTCACATAAAATAAACAAATGAATCTCTATTTATTTCATGGGAATAAGTGGTGCAAACTATGAATAAATTTGTACCTTTCACACTAATCCTTAATCAGAATTCTTTAATCAAATTCAAAGAAGAAGAATAAGGAGTGGAATAGAAGGTAAAATTATCAAAACTGCAAATCTACACAATGTCCATTATTTTGTCATAAATAATTGAGATTCCAACCTAGAATTGGCATTTCGCGTTGAAGGAGTTTTGGGGATTTATAATATGATGTTTTTGCAAACCAAAATTCTCCAAGGCATATTCAAACCCAAACTATGCTAATCAAGTACTAAAATAGAAAAGCTAAGATTTCCACTCATAGTATATCCTTAGTTTTGCTTCCTTTGGATTTGACACGCCTTTGACAATCTCTATCAGATCTCTTCTTTTAGATATATATATAAAAAGGAATTTGTATATATAGATTAGATTCAGAAAATTGGAGAAGAATAGGTTGGGAAAATAAATAGAAACCAAATAGATATAGAGGATTTTTTACTTGAAATCCTAATGGAGTTTTTTTGAATCTTAGAAGAGATGAACTATCAAAGCTTTGCTAGGATCTCAAAATATTTTGTGAATAAAAGTGAGTGGTCTAGGGTCTTATTTATAGTGGTGAGAATATACTAGAACCGTCGGATTTAAATAATTAAATTCAAAACATTCACACAATTAAAATCCCGCAAATGCATCTACCGGTCGACCACCCCTATACTACTGATCAACCGCTAGCGGTCAACCGATCCTAAGGAGTTGTAATAACCCAAAATTTTGGTTTTATGATTTTAAATGTTTAATTTATTTTATATATTTGAATAATTGAATTTTGGAATTTAATAACTTATAATTCAACTATAATGAATAATTAAATATTTGAGTTGTGAATTAAATCGGTTTAATGATTTTATTTAACTCCTTTTAATTAATAAATAAAGAGGAAAATAGACACAAGGAAGTAGTTGCAAAAAAAATTTAGTCTCAGGGACAACAAGTTTGCTTTTTAGTCTGAAGGACACTTTTTAGTGTTAACTGAAAATGATAGTTACAACTATCATTCTGTGATTTACACTAAAAAGTGTCCTTCAGCCTAAAAAGCAAACTTCTTGTCCCTAATACTAAATTTTTCTCCAACTTTTTCCTTGAGCCTAAAAACCCCTAAATACTATTGGTAGATTCAATTTGTAAATTTATTTACAAATATAAATGGATCGGATAAATATCGGTAATTAAATATTTAAATATATGAAATTGTCATTCCGGGGCACTGTTTCGGATTTCGACAAAACTAGTTTCATTAGATCCGTAATAGTGAATTATAATATGTCGTCGAATTTCATGGCGATCAGACGAATCGTTTGGTCATGCGATTTTGAAATCCGTAGAAATTTATATCAGAAATTTAATATAATAACTAGGTCTAAAATGCTATCTTCTGCATATGAACGAATTAGACCTCGAGACTAGTTCCATTGCGTTCCGAATAGGGGTATAACATATAGAACGCCAGCCGGCATGCCTCGTTTGGGGTTCGAGATTTTCGGGTATGTTTTGTTGAATATTTTAAAATTTAAATAATATATATTTATATTCAGCCATATGCCTGCCCGTGCCTTCATCTTATCAGCCTTAATTGTCCCATACCCAATCATTTCAGCCTCCATACCTTCTAAATATATTTAAACATGTCCTGTGGACAGACACATTTCAGCCTCGGATTCGAACGTCGTTTTTTGCGTTGGACTTATGTTGTTAAGACCTTCAGGTATGTTTTGTTGAATATTTTAAAATTTAAATAATATATATATTTATATTCAGCAATATGCTTGCCCGTGCCTTCATCTTATCAGCCTTAACTGTCCCATACCCAATCATTTCAGCCTCCATACCTTTTAAATCTATTTAAACATGGCCTGTGGACAGACACATTTCGTCCTCGGATTCGAACGTCGTTTTTTGCGTTGGACTTATGTTGTTAAGACCTTCGCAATGGAGTTGGTTTGGTTGGATTTGGGGCAAGTGAAAGTCTAGGCTAAAATCGGACGATTGGTCGGTTTTAGTCCAAAATTAGGACGTTTTGGCGAAAACGAAAATCAATGTGAGTTTAACTCACATTAAATTTTATTATATCATATCAATGATGTTATAAATGTTTATTGATTGCTTAGATGTTAGTTAAATTGTTTGATTGCTTATTTGGTTGAATTTCAATTCGGAAAATGGATGACATATTAATTTGATCGTTATAAACCCATGTGATTATCTATATATTATCTATAACCATTGTTTTGCAGGGAAAATCTGTAGAGAGACCCAAAGGGGTTTCTCACCCATAAATTATTTATTTACATATGCATGCTGTTATTGATGGTTAATTGGAATTAATTTCTGATATTCCATTTAATAGTTTAAATGTCGTTATAGTAATTTTCGTAATACCGTCGTTTATTTAATTTCATCCCGAAACCCTTGTCGTATGAACTTGAGCTTGGGTTTCCGCTAAAAAGAATATTAAAAATTCATTAATCATTTTTGATTAATGATAATTTAAATTAATTAATCATTTTAAATAATCATTTTGAAATTTATTCACCAATTTCAATAACGATGTTTAAAATTGGTTCATCTTTAGATTTGATTAATCATTCTTGCTAATGATGTTTTATACTTAACTAATCATTTTAACTAATGATTATTTGAGTTTAATTAATTATTTTAATTAATTATAATGGAGTTTAATTAATTTATTGAACTTAATTAGTTATTTTAATTAATGATAATTGAAATTTATAATCATTTTAATTAATGATATTTAAAAGTAATTAGTCATTTTAAATAATGATATTTGAGTTTAATTAATGATTGTTTTAAATTTAATTAATTGTTTTAACTAATTATATTTTGAATTTAGTTAAATCATTTTAATTATTGATTTTTTATAATTAAATAAATCATTTTAACAAATGATGTTTTAATTAATTATTTTAGCTAATGAAGTTTAAATTTAATTAATCCAATTAACTTATGATATTTAAATTAAATTAATTGTTTTAATTAATGGTATTTAAAATTTACTTATCATTTTAATTAATGATGTTTGAAATTAATTATTCATTCAATTGATGATTATTTGAATTTAAAAATCTTTTTTAACTAAATATTTAAAATTAATTAATTGATTTAATAAAAGTGGTTTAAGTAAATTATCTAATATAATAAAATTCCTTTAATCAATTGATTTAAAGTTAATAAACCAATTTAATAAAGATTTTAAAGTTAATTTACCAATGTTATATAAGTGTTTGGAAATAATAATATATTTTATTAAAGATAATGGATTTGTTTATTTAAAAGAGATTTTAAATGTGATTAATTATCTTTCGGGATAATTAATATTGTTTTAAAGTTATAAAAAGGAATTGGAACTCGATTATTGGGATGTTAAGTTTGATAATCTTCTGGGTGTTCGATCTGATGTTGGTCTAGGCCTTCAGGGCCGCGCACTTGGAAAAATTATTCTCTTAACGTTTTAACAATTAGGAACTAATTCTAAAAGTCTTTTACCAATATGGAAATCAAGAACAAGTTCAGTTTTTAAAAAAATTTATAGTTCGATTTCGGTTATAGAACAATAGTTCTGTAATCGATATTGTTTATATGGAAAGGATCTAGTTATGCATTTAATGCTTAACGTTGAGGCTTGGACTCATTTCTATCTCGAAAGTTAAAAATGTCATCAAGGTGATGCCTATAGGTAACACTACCTCAACTTCCCCGGCTTTAATTTCAACTGAAAGATAAGACTTGCCTAGAATCAACGAATAGTGGTAAATATATGAAATTTAATTTCCATATACGATCATTTTAATTATCCCCGACAATTGATTTATTAATTATCGTATTTAGCTTTCTTCATGGTGTATCGTCACCTAAAAAACAATTTGTTGCTCAATCGAGCTTTGTTATCTTTTGTCGGAAATGACTAAACCAAAAGCGTGAGTGGGGGCCAAGCTATATGGGGTTGCTCCCATCAAAAGGATATTTTCACATCTCATCTAGTTTGGATTCGGTTGTGCACTTAGATGTGGAAATATTCGGTTCTAGGTAAGGTCTGGCGGGGTCCGGCTTGGAGGGTCCCGAGAAGTTTTCACAGAGTAAATAGGCTTCCTAGAAGTATATTACTAGAGGTATACTTCAAGGGGGTGCACCTTCCTTGTCATTTATTGGAAATTTTCCTTTCCATATTTGATTTGAATCCCTGAATCTGTTTTAGCTTTAAATTGCCACGAGTAGAGCTAACTCCTCATCACACATTTAAGTATTTATTTAGTCCATTCTATCAAGTTGGACTGTTGCCTTATTTAGTCCATTCTATCAAGTTTGGATTGTTACCTTATTCAGTCCATTCTATCAAGTTGGACTGTTTTCCTTGTTCTATCCATTCTGTCTAGTTTGGTTTTTACTCGGTTTATTTCCATTCTTTCAAGTCTAGTTTAATATTATTTATGCTCATTCATATTTAGATTTGTTCCTGATATTTATTTCTACGCTTGCCTATATTGATGTTATTCTTGTGAGGTGAAAACCCGTTTCGCGTTAGTGGCGTGGTCTCACAGAACTTTATACCTTTCCCCTTATTTGAGTTATCTCACGCTGGTATTCCCAGACTGATCCGGGTGTTATTTATTTATAATGCTTGGGTCAGACCGAGTATTTTCCTAGGGTGTCTTTGAAGTTTTGGAGATCGTGGAGGGGAGCTAAAGATTCACCTGTCGTAGTATTTTATTTCTGCTGTATTAAATAGTTTACATATCGGCATTTGTAAGGTCAGGATTTTATAACTGTCCAGCTGATAAGGTTTGTTTTTAACTCTAGTATACTCTATATGTTTGGTGTGATAGTTTCTACTGTCCTTGTTATATTATGTTGTCGATTCTGCTATAAGATTCTATCTTTCTCTGTTCTATGGTCTTCTCTTTTTATTTAGCCTAACAATCTACCCTTTTGTCGATTGGATGTGCGACATTGGAACACAGTGGTAGTGCTCGGTGTCGACTTTCGATGGTCAAAAGATGGGTCTTTACAGCATGGTATCAGAGCACGAGGTTAAGCGAGAACCTTGGCTTTGGTAGGGTTTGGCTCATTAGAGATAGGGTAAGCGACACCCTAGAATGAGTTTGAGAGTATTATATATGCGAGCGTATTTGTCAATATTGTAAAAATGTATTATTTTAATTGGTCTGTTGAGTTTTTATGAATTCTGGACGAGACGTGGGATGCTATCGTATCGATAGGGGTTTCTAAACACTCGACTAAGGCCAACGGACATTGTAACGACTCGTATTTTTCGCGCTCGAAAATCAACATCCGTACTTCACATTGTACTAGAATGCCGCAGATTCGACCGTTCAAATCCGATTCGCCGGAGCTATAACACAATTAAGTAAACAACACCGCGGAAGAAAGAAAAAGAATATAGATATACAACATCAGATACAACAGAGTGATACAATGAATATCAATATACATCAGAGATATGATACAAGAAATAGCAGCGGAAAGAAAATAGATAACACCAGCAGCGGATAGAATATCCCCAATAGAATGCTCCAAGATAAGCAACGTCAATCCATGAACTCCAAGAACTGACTAGCTCCAGATAATCTACTGAACCTGAATATCTGAAAAACCCAACTCTAGACTGCCCGTGTGGAAAATAGTGTGCACCTAGAGTTTAGGAAGGGAACAATAAACTCCGGATCAGTCATGGGACTGGTGTGAGCAACAAAAACAGTTTATCTTTAAAACAACACAAAAGAACTTTAAACATTGAAACCCGCAATGTTTTTTAGAAAATGAAACTACCATAAGACCTCCCACCACACACACAATGCAAACGCAGAATTGGAGGAGATTTCTTCTTATGATAGTCAAAAATGCTTACTACGCAAAATCATTCGATATTATTATCATTAGTGCATAGTGTCGAAAACCATTTCGAACGTATAATATCAATCTTAGCCAGCATACAACATTTCATCGTATGCCTACTATAGCTACTACGTTCAATAGCAGGTTACCGCCACATTCCATAGCAGGTAATACAACTAAAACCGTACAGGGTTCGTATTGTTTCTTTGGATTTCCAACAAATGATCAGGCTAAGGAACTTCCTTACCGAAATAGAAACGCCTCTGGAAAGACGCCTCGGATCCTAACCGGATCTCTGCAAACAAAAGGCCGACGCTACCTCATGCTGTACAGCTGTAACTAGGTAACTAACACACTGACGCTACCTCACGCTGTACAGCTGTAACTAGGTAACTAACACACGAGTCATGTCATCCCCCGGTCGTAACCAACCTTTATCCGAGGATCCTCAATCGCAAAGCAACAGCCACAAAGTATAATCAACATAGGTAAAATATCTGGGCTCCATACCATGATATCACCTTTTATCCAGAAGGAAATGACATACCCTAGGGGCGCTACCCCTAAAAACCTTTGTCGCAACATTCCTGTTTCGACCATTACCGGGTTGTGAGGCTCGACGAAGTCTCGTCCACAAAGCTACGCTTTTTCACAAAGCCACGCTTTTTCACAAAGCCACGCTTTGATCAACAATGATCAATCAGCACTTCGTATGCCACATTACCAAATTGGGAATGTATCACTAGTAACCATCAACTACATAACCTCTGAGCTCGTACGTCTCAGAGAAGGGTGTTAAGCTAAGAGAATAAATTCTCCGCCACCAACAGAAATGTATTTGATAGAAACGAGCTTTACATCTCAAAGTGTAATGTCAGACACACATCCATACAAGTCTGTTTCGGGTTCGAACAGAACCGAAGGCACTTCCGAAGAAGCCCTTGCAAATCCAGGTATTCACAATCTCGATCGGACTTCCCATCACTTAGGGAATCTCTATACCGGAGCCATGATGCAGAGAAAATCGATAGGTCATCATATCGCTCTCGCAAATACCCGGTCTTCACCACCGATCTTCAAATGCTATCCATATCGTCGTATCACTATTCAGAATGGGTTATATGACACAAAGGTCCTCTCCCGGCTAAACCGAATAACGAGCGCAATTAAAAATCATATGGATACTGGGGTCTCAGTTAAATCACAGCTTAAAGCCCAAAACTTTTCATTCGAATGGTAAAACAAATTACCATTTCCAATCTTTTAAACAAAAAGATTCATTTCAAAAACCTTCACTAGTTTAAACAATTTTCCACACTTTTAATCTTTTAAACAAAAGATTTAATTCACAAAGTTAACCCCATTCACAAAGATCCATTCATGGATTTTCAAAACAATTTCCATTTCAATTGAATTAACTCGTTAAATCTTTAAATCAAGATTTAACTTATAGCTTTTAAAACAATTCCATTTCAAGTTGGATTAACTCGTTCGGTCTTTGAATCAAAGACTCATTTCATAAATTTCAAAACATTTCAACTCGAAACCATTCAACACAATTTGGAAATCCTTTCTTATGTGAAAGCTTTTACTTTTTTGAAAACAAATAATTTTGTTTTCAGAAAAATCCAGTTATATTTACACGAGTTAAAACCCTTGAATAAAAATTCAAAGTTCCAAATCAATATCTTTAAAATGGTTTAACCCATATATAACTTGTATAGCATCTTTAATCCTTAGTTTCAAATAATAGAATTCAATTTCAAACTTGAATTCAAATTTAAATCAAATTATTTAAATTTCAAAACTCGATTAAGTTATTCGAAATAACTTTTATCCTTGAAATCCCATTTCAAAAGCTTTTCACTTTAAACCCCAATTTCCAATTTCAAAATCAATTGAAATTAAAATTTCAATTTCAAAAACAACAAATTTAAATTATCTGCGACTTAACCGATTTCCACGTGAAATCCATATTTGTGTGTGTATGGTGTAGTCCAGGGGTTTCACACAATAGTGCAACAACATTCATCACAGATATATCGATAAGCAGTATAACCCATAACACTTATCTTCATTCACAGATTCATAGATAAAATAATTTTATCGGTCACAAAGATTCACAATTACAATTCGATGTGGGTTTCGGATAACCAACTGGAATCCGACTCCCTGTCGCATCGAAATTCAAATGTCGTTTACGGGTCAAGGGGTTTTCATATTCATACAACAGTATATAACAGCTCAGCACAAAGCATTACATATCACGTAGCATCACATCACATATCAATGAAATGAATCCAACACACATCATTCAAGAACAATAAAACATCTTCAATTAAGATGAGTAAATCATGCGGTTTAAAATTTATTAACCGCAAAATTAGTTTTATTATTAAATCTTTTTATCAATGATTAATTATCATTATACGTTGGTTGCTTTGGAAAGTTAAGATTAGTTTAAATAACATTTTATCTTAATTTCATTTCAAATTACATTATTTATTTCATAAAAAAAATAACTTTGTAAAATAATGTATCTAATATTTTGAAAATATTTTACTTAAATCTTTAATTCATTCAAACTTTAGTCAACTCATCATTTTGAAATCATGGGAAAAAGAAAAAATGTTCAAAAGTTTGAAAATCTTTAAAGTAAGATTGTTTTTCATTGTAGACCCGAGACTACTTCGAGTCACCCCCGAAACCATTTCCTATTTACTTCGGGTTTCATGGAAAATCAACCCGAGAGCCAAATTTTCAAACCAAATTTTTTTCTTAAGTATTATTACCCGGCACATCAACATTTTATACACGAGTTAATACCCGAGCTTTCAAACGTTTCTCCCCATGCTGGCTTCGAGTCACCTACCCTCTTCCCCAACCATACCCACTAATACAACCCAGGCCTCGTGCACGTGCACACGCTTCGTCGCTGCTCCGATCGATGCTACGACCTCAGACAAGTCGAAGTTCATACATGAATCAATCTCCGATCGCCAAAACTCCACCATCACGTCGAAATCGAATTCAAGCTTAAAAGCTCAAACCTGGAACACTGGAACATCCTCGACCAAAACCTGTCATCGCTTTGATCCCGCCGCCTCGTCCACCGGAATTCGCGCAACTCCGGCCACCAACACGTCTTCGACCAAACTACCACCTTCCAAGACTACGTGCAACTCGATGCACTGAGGAGTGAGAACGAACCCCAAAACTTCGACGTCAGTTCTCAAGCCTTAAACCCTAATTATACCTCGTCCCAAAATTTCTTGAAATAGAAAAATGTTCTAACATTTTTCCAAGATTCGAACATGATCAAACTACCTCCTCAACAAATTTCAACGATTAAAATTCGTTGAACTAGCAGAGATTTGATAAAAATGTATTTTTAGTTCATTTATGAACTGAACCATGTGTGCTTATCTAAAAATTAAAATCTTTGTTTCAAAAATCCTACTTTGGAATGTTTATTCAAGATATGAATTCAAACTAACAATTTAAAACATTCGAATTTTACACATTGATCTTCCTTTTACTGTAAAATTTAATATACAGTGTTTAAGCTACACTGTCCACCTTCAAACAATCCTTACAGACCATGATTACAGTTTAAACAAGCTTATGTAACTTAAATTCTTAAGTTTAAAATATTAATATGAAGAAGTATTTAAAATTGTCTCTGCTTTACTTTATTTTTGCTTTAAAAATCATAACTTGCAAAAAGAATTCAAACTATGAACTTAAATTAACTTTTAATAACACTTGAATTTATTCAAATTTTTCTTGATTACATGTAACCAAAGTTACAGTGATGATATCTACAATCACGGTTTAAATTAGCTTCTTAGAATCTAAATTTTTAAGTTTCATTATCTGGTTTGATTTAAAACTAAAAGCTTTACTATGATTTAGTTGAAACAATTTGATTCTAGCAGGAGCAATTTCATTTTTCCCAGTGGCTTTGAGCCAGAGATTTAACAGAGCAGTACATATGTATAGATATACATACACACTAACATGCATACACACAGAACAATACAGTTCAATGCATTTTTCTCAATAACTTGAAGTATTCATCAAAACATCAAAAATATAAACAGGTTTCAATATTTAAAAGGTAGTTTGCTCACAGTGTTGTTGAAGAAGGAACAGAGCTTCAAGTTGAAATCTTTTTAACTTTGCAAAGTTGTAAACTTGATTTTTTTGAACTTGATACTGGAATGGCTTCAGAGATTTCTAGTGAAAGATGCTTTATTTTTCTTTAAAAACTAAAATGCCTTGCTCAGTCTCTTTTGTAAACGAGATGTAAACGAGATGAAATGAAAAAGCTAAAGCAAGTTGATAAATAGATAGAAAGATGTTTTACAGGCATTGTTTCTTGTGAACGAAAATGAAATGAGGCAGATAGATATGTGTGAACAAATATACAGGTTATTCTTTCTTTTGGTACAAACATGTTTCAGAGATTTTTATCTCTATGGGGGCTGAAGTGATCTATACAATGTACACTAGAGATAGTAGCATTTAATGACAATGTCCTTTATGTCTACATTTACAATACCAGCTGACTTCGGCTGATATAATTTTGCTTTGCCTTATCACTTTATATTTAGAACTTTGCTTTGTCATTAAGTGTTGTTTGTATTTGTTCAACTTGACTATATCTTTTTTTTTTCTCGGCTGAGATGATAGTGTTGTGGTGCTTGCATTAAATTACTTTGTACTTTATGTTTCTTCATTTACAAGTGCACATACTTAAGGATATTTTGTTTATTTTTAATGTGTGGTTTTAATTTAACTAATGTGTTATTCTATACCTTTACAATTTATAAATTTTGTAATATAAATGGGTTTCTATTTTTAATATATTGTTTAAATCTAACTAATTTGTTTACTATCACATATATATTCACATACATATAATATTTACAATATTTAAATTTTAAATGATTGAACATAGGATTTATTTGAGTTCGGGGAAACTCGCATCACTTTATCACTTAATTCTACAAATTTTAATTCAAAAATTCATTTAATTATAAATTAAATGTAATTAAAATTCGGGGTCGTTACAGACTTCCCCCCTTAAAAGAATTTCGTCCTCGAAATTTGCTAAGGAGACAAAAAGATAGATGAAGAATATTTCATTGAATCAAACTGAATATCTATTCTACATTTGGCTTACCAAATCAGAATATCAAAAATAGATACAAGATCGAATCTATTTAACCTTTCACAAAATACTCAGGTTATCCATATCTACGAAATATACAGTAGCATCGGTTAGTTCAAAGGGATAACTAACCATTCGTAGAACATATCGGGACCCAAAGAAATAGATAGATATATGGATAAAATTTCAAAACTTTCAGTTTAGAACTAAAGTATACCTATCAACCATAGCAACCAAAGCAAACAATTCATCCAAACAAACAATTTTGGCTCAGTTGGAGTTTATGTCCCATACAAATATATCGAATCTTCTTTCTGGATCTACCAGAAACTATCGAAGAATTGAGAAAGAGATGCTGAACCAAAGAGATTGATAGAGAAAAGATCGTTTCCTCGTTGTTCAGAGTATCGACCATTTGTAGTCGTATTCCCCTGTCCCCTATCTCATCCTCTTCTTGCGCTCATACTCACTATCAGTAGATAGTAAGAGAATTTACTGAGGCATATAGACAGATATCTGAGAAATACTCATTCTAGGGTATACTTCACCCTATCTCTAATGAGCTACTTAATGTGTTATACTCCTGAGCTAAAGTTCAACCTTAGCTCTGATACCACATGTAACGACTCGGATTTTTCGCGCTCGAAAATCAACATCCGTACTTCACATTGTACTAGAATGCCGCAGATTCGACCGTTCAAATCCGATTCGCCGGAGCTATAACACAATTAAGTAAACAACACCGCGGAAGAAAGAAAAAGAATATAGATATACAACATCAGATACAACAGAGTGATACAATGAATATCAATATACATCAGAGATATGATACAAGAAATAGCAGCGGAAAGAAAATAGATAACACCAGCAGCGGATAGAATATCCCCAATAGAATGCTCCAAGATAAGCAACATCAATCCATGGACTCCAAGAACTGACTAGCTCCAGATAATCTACTGAACCTGAATATCTGAAAAACCCAACTCTAGACTGCCCGTGTGGAAAATAGTGGGCACCCAGAGTTTAGGAAGGGAACAATAAACTCCGGATCAATCATGGGACTGGTGTGAGCAACAAAAACAGTTTATCTTTAAAACAACACAAAAGAACTTTAAAAATTGAAACCCGCAATGTTTTTTAGAAAATGAAACTACCATAAGACCTCCCACCACACACACAATGCAAACGCAGAATTGGAGGAGATTTCTTCTTATGATAGTCAAAAATGCTTACTACGCAAAATCATTCGATATTATTATCATTAGTGCATAGTGTCGAAAACCATTTCGAAAGTATAATATTAATCTTAGCCAGCATACAACATTTCATCGTATGCCTACTATAGCTACTACGTTCAATAGCAGGTTACCGCCACATTCCATAGCAGGTAATACAACTAAAACCGTACAGGGTTCGTATTGTTTCTTTGGATTTCCAACAAATGATCAGGCTAAGGAACTTCCTTACCGAAATAGAAACGCCTCTGGAAAGACGCCTCGGATCCTAACCGGATCTCTGCAAACAAAAGGCCGACGCTACCTCACGCTGTACAGCTGTAACTAGGTAACTAACACACTGACGCTACCTCACGCTGTACAGCTGTAACTAGGTAACTAACACACGAGTCATGTCATCCCCCGGTCGTAACCAACCTTTATCCGAGGATCCTCAATCGCAAAGCAACAGCCACAAAGTATAATCAACATAGGTAAAATATCTGGGCTCCATACCATGATATCACCTTTTATCCAGAAGGAAATGACATACCCTAGGGACGCTACCCCTAAAAACCTTTGTCGCAACATTCCTGTTTCGACCATTACCGGGTTGTGAGGCTCGACGAAGTCTCGTCCACAAAGCTACGCTTTTTCACAAAGCCACGCTTTTTCACAAAGCCACGCTTTTTCACAAAGCCACGCTTTTTCACAAAGCCACGCTTTTTCACAAAGCCACGCTTTTTCACAAAGCCACGCTTTGATCAACAATGATCAATCAGCACTTCGTATGCCACATTACCAAATTGGGAATGTATCACTAGTAACCATCAACTACATAACCTCTGAGCTCGTACGTCTCAGAGAAGGGTGTTAAGCTAAGAGAATAAATTCTCCGCCACCAACAGAAATGTATTTGATAGAAACCAGCTTTACATCTCAAAGTGTAACGTCAGACACACATCCATACAAGTCTGTTCCGGGTTCGAACAGAACCGAAGGCACTTCCGAAGAAGCCCTTGCAAATCCGGGTATTCACAATCTCGATCGGACTTCCCATCACTTAGGGAATCTCTATACCGGAGCCATGATGCAGAGAAAATCGATAGGTCATCATATCGCTCTCGCAAATACCCAGTCTTCACCACCGGTCTTCAAATGCTATCCATATCGTCGTATCACTATTCAGAATGGGTTATATGACACAAAGGTCCTCTCCCGGCTAAACCGAATAACGAGCGCAATTAAAAATCATATGGATACTGGGGTCTCAGTTAAATCACAGCTTAAAGCCCAAAACTTTTCATTCGAATGGTAAAACAAATTACCATTTCCAATCTTTTAAACAAAAAGATTCATTTCAAAAACCTTCACTAGTTTAAACAATTTTCCACACTTTTAATCTTTTAAACAAAAGATTTAATTCACAAAGTTAACCCCATTCACAAAGATCCATTCATGGATTTTCAAAACAATTTCCATTTCAATTGAATTAACTCGTTAAATCTTTAAATCAAGATTTAACTTATAGCTTTTAAAACAATTCCATTTCAAGTTGGATTAACTCGTTCGGTCTTTGAATCAAAGACTCATTTCATAAATTTCAAAACATTTCAACTCGAAACCATTCAACACAATTTGGAAATCCTTACTTATGTGAAAGCTTTTACTTTTTTGAAAACAAATAATTTCGTTTTCAGAAAAATCCAGTTATATTTACACGAGTTAAAACCCTTGAATAAAAATTCAAAGTTCCAAATCAATATCTTTAAAATGGTTTAACCCATATATAACTTGTATAGCATCTTTAATCCTTAGTTTCAAATAATAGAATTCAATTTCAAACTTGAATTCAAATTTAAATCAAATTATTTAAATTTCAAAACTCGATTAAGTTATTCGAAATAACTTTTATCCTTGAAATCCCATTTCAAAAGCTTTTCACTTTAAACCCCAATTTCCAATTTCAAAATCAATTGAAATTAAAATTTCAATTTCAAAAACAACAAATTTAAATTATCTGCGACTTAACCGATTTCCACGTGAAATCCATATTTGTGTGTGTATGGTGTAGTCCAGGGGTTTCACACAATAGTGCAACAACATTCATCACAGATATATCGATAAGCGGTATAACCCATAACGCTTATCTTCATTCACAGATTCATAGATAAAATAATTTTATCGGTCACAAAGATTCACAATTACAATTCGATGTGGGTTTCGGATAACCAACTGGAATCCGACTCCCTGTCGCATCGAAATTCAAATGTCGTTTACGGGTCAAGGGGTTTTCATATTCATACAACAGTATATAACAGCTCAGCACAAAGCATTACATATCACGTAGCATCACATCACATATCAATGAAATGAATCCAACACACATCATTCAAGAACAATAAAACATCTTCAATTAAGATGAGTAAATCATGCGGTTTAAAATTTATTAACCGCAAAATTAGTTTTATTATTAAAATCTTTTTATCAATGATTAATTATCATTATACGTTGGTTGCTTTGGAAAGTTAAGATTAGTTTAAATAACATTTTATCTTAATTTCATTTCAAATTACATTATTTATTTCATAAAAAAAATAACTTTGTAAAATAATGTATCTAATATTTTGAAAATATTTTACTTAAATCTTTAATTCATTCAAACTTTAGTCAACTCATCATTTTGAAATCATGGGAAAAAGAAAAAATGTTCAAAAGTTTGAAAATCTTTAAAGTAAGACTGTTTTTCATTGTAGACCCGAGACTACTTCGAGTCACCCCCGAAACCATTTCCTATTTACTTCGGGTTTCATGGAAAATCAACCCGAGAGCCAAATTTTCAAACCAAATTTTTTTCTTAAGTATTATTACCCGGCACATCAACATTTTATACACGAGTTAATACCCGAGCTTTCAAACGTTTCTCCCCATGCTGGCTTCGAGTCACCTACCCTCTTCCCCAACCATACCCACTGATACAACCCAGGCCTCGTGCACGTGCACACGCTTCGTCGCTGCTCCGATCGATGCTACGACCTCAGACAAGTCGAAGTTCATACATGAATCAATCTCCGATCGCCAAAACTCCACCATCACGTCGAAATCGAATTCAAGCTTAAAAGCTCAAACCTGGAACACTGGAACATCCTCGACCAAAACCTGTCATCGCTTTGATCCCGCCGCCTCGTCCACCGGAATTCGCGCAACTCCGGCCACCAACACGTCTTCGACCAAACTACCACCTTCCAAGACTACGTGCAACTCGATGCACTGAGGAGTGAGAACGAACCCCAAAACTTCGACGTCAGTTCTCAAGCCTTAAACCCTAATTATACCTCGTCCCAAAATTTCTTGAAATAGAAAAATGTTCTAACATTTTTCCAAGATTCGAACATGATCAAACTACCTCCTCAACAAATTTCAACGATTAAAATTCGTTGAACTAGCAGAGATTTGATAAAAATGTATTTTTAGTTCATTTATGAACTGAACCATGTGTGCTTATCTAAAAATTAAAATCTTTGTTTCAAAAGTCCTACTTTGGAATGTTTATTCAAGATATGAATTCAAACTAACAATTTAAAACATTCGAATTTTACACATTGATCTTCCTTTTACTGTAAAATTTAATATACAGTGTTTAAGCTACACTGTCCACCTTCAAACAATCCTTCCAGACCATGATTACAGTTTAAACAAGCTTATGTAACTTAAATTCTTAAGTTTAAAATATTAATATGAAGAAGTATTTAAAATTGTCTCTGCTTTACTTTATTTTTGCTTTAAAAATCATAACTTGCAAAAAGAATTCAAACTATGAACTTAAATTAACTTTTAATAACACTTGAATTTATTCAAATTTTTCTTGATTACATGTAACCAAAGTTACAGTGATGATATCTACAATCACGGTTTAAATTAGCTTCTTAGAATCTAAATTTTTAAGTTTCATTATCTGGTTTGATTTAAAACTAGAAGCTTTACTATGATTTAGTTGAAACAATTTGATTCTAGCAGGAGCAATTTCATTTTTCCCAGTGGCTTTGAGCCAGAGATTTAACAGAGCAGTACATATGTATAGATATACATACACACTAACATGCATACACACAGAACAATACAGTTCAATGCATTTTTCTCAATAACTTGAAGTATTCATCAAAACATCAAAAATATAAACAGGTTTCAATATTTAAAAGGTAGTTTGCTCACAGTGTTGTTGAAGAAGGAACAAAGCTTCAAGTTGAAATCTTTTTAACTTTGCAAAGTTGAAAACTTGATTTTTTTGAACTTGATACTGGAATGGCTTCAGAGATTTCTAGTGAAAGATGCTTTATTTTTCTTTAAAAACTAAAATGCCTTGCTCAGTCTCTTTTGTAAACGAGATGTAAACGAGATGAAATGAAAAAGCTAAAGCAAGTTGATAAATAGATAGAAAGATGTTTTACAGGCATTGTTTCTTGTGAACGAAAATGAAATGAGGCAGATAGATATGTGTGAACAAATATACAGGTTATTCTTTCTTTTGGTACAAACATGTTTCAGAGATTTTTATCTCTATGGGGGCTGAAGTGATCTATACAATGTACACTAGAGATAGTAGCATTTAATGACAATGTCCTTTATGTCTACATTTACAATACCAGTTGACTTCGGCTGATATAATTTTGCTCTGCCTTATCACTTTATATTTAGAACTTTGCTTTGTCATTAAGTGTTGTTTGTATTTGTTCAACTTGACTATATCTTTTTTTTTCTCGGCTAAGATGATAGTTTTGTGGTGCTTGCATTAAATTACTTTGTACTTTATGTTTCTTCATTTACAAGTGCACATACTTAAAGGATATTTTGTTTATTTTTAATGTGTGGTTTTAATTTAACTAATGTGTTATTCTATACCTTTACAATTTATAAATTTTGTAATATAAATGGGTTTCTATTTTTAATATATTGTTTAAATCTAACTAATTTGTTTACTATCACATATATATTCACATACATATAATATTTACAATATTTAAATTTTAAATGATTGAACATAGGATTTATTTGAGTTCGGGGAAACTCGCATCACTTTATCACTTAATTCTACAAATTTTAATTCAAAAATTCATTTAATTATAAATTAAATGTAATTAAAATTCGGGGTCGTTACAGGACATGGTATTGAAATTTTTTGAAAAATTGGCAAGTTAAATATTTTGCCTAGGATTATATTTTTTATATATGAAGGAATAATTTTCAAAACTTTATATAGTTATAAAGTGTTTTGGTTCAAATACGATAATATTTATTTATTATCACTATTGTTTGCTCGGTTATGGTTAATTTAAATAATTAGCATTGACTGTTGTTGGTTAATTGCAAAATGGTGCTCGATTTATCTAGAAGCATTTATCGCTTTGATTCAAAACGAACCCTTTGTGAATTAACTTTCACGATTTGACTGCAAGGTGTTCGAAGAATACGTTAACTTGAAATTTTCACCTTTTAATAATGGTGGATTAAGGAATAAACTTTTATAAAAAGTTGTTAATATGATCTAAATTGTAAGATAAAACATTTAGATAATAAGCATTTGAGAAAATTTGATTATAATAATAAAAGATTATTATAATATGAAATGATTTTTATATAATGGAAATTTTATATAAATTTAGTTTATAAAATATGTTTTAAAAAGAATTTTTGAATCTAAATCCTAGAATTTTTGAAAATAATTTAAAATGGTTTTTGAGAAAAGAAATAGTAATATTTTTTGGAAGTAATTTTAAATGGAATGCAATTTCTTTAGGATAGTTAAGAGGAAATCGTTTTGATTAGCTTTGTGGTAATCTAAATAATCTTCTAAGTGACGATCAGATGTTTGCTTGGGCGAACGTTGTGGGGGTACTTAGCAAATTATTCTCTTTATCATTGTGCAATCGAAATGAATTCAAATCCAAATAAACCCAAAGTGAATTTTAATAAATAAATTGTTTGAAGTTATTATATATAAAAATATATGCAATATGCTTTCAAAGATGAGTTTTGAAAATTTAAGACCGGGTATTTAATTTTTAAGTTCCCTTAAAGGGAATTGATTTCAAAACAAAAAGTATATCTAATTGAAGATTTTTTTGATAAATAAGATTTTTTTTCCTTAGATAAGATATGTAATAATTTAACAACAGGTTGAGATTGGGTTAAATTAAATAAGAAGGTTTTGATAATCATTGTTTCATTAAAACCATATAGTTGTTTAAAATATCTAAGAAGTATGAACTATTTGCTGATTGGGTCAACCCATAAATATTATTCGTTTTAACACTCTAAGTTAAAAAGGATTAATAGATTGACTCGATTTTTAAGAAACCGTAATTTGATTTGATCATTGTCTAGATCTTTTAAAAAGTAAAATAAAATTTGTATATACTCTTAGGACATAGAAGAGTATTATACAAGTAAATAAAGTGGAATAAGTTATTATTTTATGTTTTATAAAGAAATAACTTTATTAAATATTTTTATACTTGGGTGAGAATCTATGAAATAATTCATAAATAAATTTTAGCACTGAATAAAATACTAAGTGAAAATACAAGTAATTTAGATAATTATCTGAGTATAACTTTAGAAAATTTTAATGTAATTAAGAAACTAATAAAATATAGAGTATAAGTTTCCGTTTTGTCCGAGTGAGTTTGAATAATCTTCTAAGCAATAACCAAAGGCTATTGAGCAAAATGATACGCTTAGATAATTATCTATACTTTGGACAATCAAGAAAGTTTTGAACCTAAGTTAAGATTTGTTTGCTAGTCACTTGACATTTTGAAACAATGTTAAGTGATAAGTTTTACCTTAAGGAATTTGGATGATTGTTAGTGTTAGTTTATTCCTTTAAGGAATTTGATTGATTTGATTTGATTGAGTTGAATTGATTGGTTATGTGATTTCATAAACCATTGTCTATAAAGTTTAAATTCAAAGAATTTTAAATTGTTGTTATTAGGACATAAACCCCGGTGATTTTGAAAAAGGTGATATTTGAAGATTGGGGGAAAGGAATGATATTTGTGCACTCTAGTTGATGTTTTTGGAGGAACTGGAATACCACTGGACGCTCCATGTTGTTTTGATTCTAGAATTTCACCATACTTAATTAGGAGGAGTTCCCTCCTTGTCACTTTGATTTTTTTATCTTTGATTTTTCTCGTCTAAGAAATTTGAAAATTAAATTTTGAATTGAAAAACCCGGGCATTTAGATCTAAATTTATCATTTGAAATAATTGAATGCATAGCATCTATTACAGAATATTCTCTATATTTTGTCGCGTACGATTAAGATATGGTTGTTGATTTCATATAGATTTATATCAGACTAGTTTTTGCATGTAGAGTTACATCACATTGCTTTGGTCAACCTAATTTTCTTTATATTTGTAAGTACAGGTATGCAAGAGATTGCTATTTGATTCCTATACACCTACATTTGCATAGAAGATAATAAATTACTTGCCAAAATATAAACCCAATGCAAAGTGGTAGGTAATAAATTTAGAAATTTTAAATTGGTTGATGATTTTATGCCCCAGATATGGGAGGGCACTTGGCTTTTGTTTTCTTTGATTGGTTTGGAGCTCGAAGAGGAGATTTGTAGTTGTTTCGATCAAGCCGCGCAAAGGAGATGCTGGCGAAATTTTCCTTAAATTTAAGAGTTAGAAAATTTTTAGAGAATTTTGGAAAATTTTGACAACTAAAATTTGATTTTCTGGGTTATATCTTGGAATAAATAAATGAAAATGAATTAGTTGGTATAGGTGAATGGATTTGAAAGACATGGAAATTTTAAAATCTATTCCAGCTAATTGGTTTTGAAAAGTTAATAAGTTTAATAACTCATTTTAATTAATAGTTTTAAACTTAAGGATTTGGAAACATTTTCTTCCTTAGGAATTTCGGGGATGAAATTCATTTAAGGGAGGAGAATTTAACAACCCAAAATTTTGGTTATTTGATTTTAAATGTTTAATTTATTTGAAATATTTAAATAATTGAATTTTGGAATTTAATAACTTATAATTCAAATATAATGAATAATTGAATATTTGAATTGTGAATTAAATATTAATTAAATGGATTTAATAATTTTATTTAACTCCTTTTAATTAATAAATAATATTGGTAAATTCAATTTGTAAATTTATTTACAAATATAAATGGATCGGATAAATATCAGCAATTAAATATTTAAATCTGTGAAATTGTCATTCTAAGGCACTGCCTCGGATTTTGACGAAACCAGTTTCATTGGATCCATAATAGTGAATTATAATATACCGTCGAATTTCATGGCAATCAGACGAATCGTTTAGTCATGCGAGTTTGAAACGCATAGAAATTTATATCGGAAATTTAATATAATAACTAGGTCTAAAAAGCTATCTTCTGCATATGATCGAATTAGACCTCCAGACTAGTTCCATTGCGTTCGGAATAGAGGTATAACATATACAACGTCAGGCGGCACGCCTCGTTTAGGGTTCGAGATTTCGGGGTATGTTTTGTTGAATATTTTAAATTTTATATAATATATATATTTATATTCAGCCATATGCTTGCCCGTGCCTTCATCACATCAGCCTTAACTATCCCATACCCAATCATTTCAGCCTCCATACCCTTTAAATCTATTTAAACATGGCCTGTGGACAGAAACATGTTTTTCCCTTTTGAAATAAACGTTCAAAAATCCTAACCGAATGAAATAAGCCACTAAAATTCCTAATTCCTAATTCCTGATCTGTTGAACTCGTACGATAATTGTCTTCAACTCTATACCATTTATTGTGTGTTTAATCATGATTTAGGAGGAGGCCATGTGCTTGTAGCAGCTAGGGTTGGAGATTGGAGGATGTTTGGTCGTCGATTGTCGAACTGGAGGGTAACTTTGGGTTTGTCGAGGCGAGAGGCAACTGCAGCCGTGTTTTGGGGATGCGCGGCACCAGATTTAGGATCGCGCCCTGATGGTGGTCGTAAGGGGGTGGCTGTCGAGGCGTTTTGCTCTGGAGATGTGGAGGTGACGAAGTGGTGATGGGCGAGTGTGGTTCGAGAAGAAAATGCCATCGGTGAAGTCGGTTCGTCGTTTAGCGGAGCGTAGCTTCGTGTCACCGTGGTTCATGCACGGTCGAGTGGGTATCTGCATGCACTTTTTTGAGTGAGGGGAAAAGAAGGATGATATATTAAGTGGTGGGTTTAATTTTATTAATGTAATTAATGTCCTAATTATTTTAATTAAATCCGAAAACTTATAAATTGTGTATCTCGCTAGTACAAGGTTGGATTCGAACGTCGTATTTTGCGTTGGACTCGTGTCGTCAAGATCTTCGCAATGGAGTTGGTTTGGGTGGATTTGGAGCAAGCGAAAATGTAGGCAAAATTCGGACGACCGGTCGGTTTTAGTCTGAAATCGGGACGTTTTGGGGAAAATAAAAATCAATGTGAGTTTAACTCACATTAAATTTTATTATATCATATCAATAATGTTATAAATGTTTATTGATTTCTTGGATGTTAGTTAAATTTTTTGATTTCTTATTTGGTTGAATTTCCGTTCGGAAAATGGATGACATATTAATTTGATCATTATAAACCCATGTGATTATCTATATATTATCCATAACAATTGTTTTGCAGGGAAAATCTGTAAAGAGACCCAAGGGGTTTCTCACCCATAAATTATTTATTTACATATGTATGCTGTTATTAACGGTTAATTGAAATTAATTCCTGATATTCCATTTAATGGTTTAAATTTCGTTATAGCAATCACTATACCGTCGTTTATTCAATTTCATTCCCAAAACCCTGTCGTATGAACTTGAGCTTGGGTTTCCGCTAAAAAGAATATTGAAAATTCATTAATCATTTTTTATTAATGATAATTTAAATTAATTAATCATTTTAACTAATGATTTTGAAATTGTTTGCGCTAAAATTGGTCACAAGACCCAGAAGTAGTGAAAGCACCAGTGTTTACACATGAGTCCTTAGTATCCAGTCGCAGATCTCGGATCTAGATCATGTATAGAACAAAAATGAAGAAATAAAAAAATTAAAATGAAAGAAAGTGGGAAAAAACAAGAGATTTATAGTGGTTTGGCTATCTTCGGCTTACGTCTACTTTGAATTGTTCCATTTATTCCTTTTATACTGATTACAATTACAATCTTTCGAAAACAATTAACCAAAATGATAGAGTTTCGCCTAGAAAAGAAGAAGTCGATTCCCTTTTCAGCCGTCATGGAGTTGCTATTTATAGGAGTAGATCTGGAAAAATCTACCCCAAGACTCGAAATACCTCTTCTCACTTGTAGATGGGCCCACATGATCGATCTAGAGTGGTTTGGGATCAATCCCCGATCAATCCATATGGATTTCGTATCGATCAAGAATCACTCCAAATTCGCTAAGATCGATCATGGTGAAAGATGATAGTGCAAAGTCCTTGCTCTCCAAATTTCATGAAATTCCAGTGTGTACTTTGTGAGATATGATCGATCCAAGTTTCGATCTTCCAGTGCTAGCTGATGACTTTGTATCCATGATTCGTATCCATCACTTTTGCATCGATCCGAGTCTTCGTATCCATCATCCTGTGTCCATAGCTTTCGCATCGATCCGCTTCTCACGCTGTGATCCATGTTTCATGCTCCATCTTGACTGTTTCCTTCATATCAATCGATACGAACTCTATCGATACGAAAATGGCTCCTGAATCTTCCGTATCCACCCAGATTTTTGTTCTTCGTATCGATCCACAGGTGTCTTTCTTCATATCGATCCTTAAATGCCCACTACCTTTCATATCCATCCCCTACACATATCTTCGTATCGATTCCGAGTGTCCTGGTGAAGCATATGACTTCGTATCTATCAAGTCCATATCTATCCAAGTCCTGCTTCCTTCGTATCGATCCAAATTTTGATCGATACGAAGCATGCCAACATGCCTTGCCGTATCCATCCAATCGATGTACATTACATCGGTATGAAACTCATCGATCCAAAGCAAACAGCCGAGCCTACTTCGATCGATACGAAAGTATCGATACAAACTGATTTTCCATGAATATTGATCCATCCATAACTTGAGCATACGAACTCCGATTGGCCTGAAATTTGAAATGTAGCCTCACTGAGCCTTGTTTATCATTCCCAATCGATCCCACTTTGATTGGAGCTTGGTCCAATTTTGACGATATCGATCATAGCCTTGTTTCCAATCGATCTCCAGTCCTGATATCCATTCTTTTTTGCCAATTTTTTGATATCCCGGCCTTGTCTAAAAGGCGGGGTAACAGTTGCCCCCCAAAATGTGCCTTGCGATAAGAAGGCGTGTTTTGAATAGCTTTAAATCTGACATCCAAAGTCCATATTCCATCCATAGCCATATCATCTGATCCATAATCCAATCCATTACCAAGCCATTCTATCCAAGTGCCATAGCCATATCCTTATCCAAATCCGCGACTATTCTAAGTCGATATCTGATTCCGAATCCAATAACCAAATGCTTAGCCAATTCCATATCCATCTGAACCCGACAACCGAGTTCTGATCTATCCATATCCAGAATCCAATAACCAAATCCATGACCTCTCCGGGTCGACATCCAGATCCGGGGCTAGATCCAGGACCTCCCCGGATCCTGTAATCCAAATCTGAGACCTCGCCGGGTCCTCAGCCAAAACTGAGACCTCTCCGGGACCATATCCATGTCCATAGAACTCGCCGGGTCATTTTATCCTACTTCGGCCTCGACTCTCCGATCGAGGGCTTATCCATGGTTTTCCTTCTCTGGCCTCGACTCCAATCGAGGGCTTATCTTCTCCGGCCCCGACTCTTCGGTTGGGGACGTATATACTCCAGCTTCGACTCTCCGATCAAGGACTTATACCCTCCGGCCTCGACTCTCTGATCGAGGACTTATATTCTCCGGCCTCGACTCTCCGATCGAGGACTTATATTCGTCGGCATTGACTCTCCAGTCGAGGGCTTATATTCTCCAGCCTCGACTCTCCAGTCGAGGGCTTATATTCTCCAGCTCGACTCTCCGATCGAGGACTTAATTCGAGTTCGAGTCCATCCTGTCGCTCTCCGGTGAAGGGACTTGTAACTCGCGGTTATTGCCCCATCTCTCCGGTCGGGACCGTAACCGTGTGACCTGTAGTATTTATTACGTTTATTCAAATCCAATCATCATAGAGTTTAATTGAAAAAATAAAAGTTCGTACAACCAAGAAACCAAAATAACCAGAGTACCAAAAAAGAAACCAGAATTTGTAGAAAATAGAAAAAAAACAAGATTTCATAAACCCGAGCATCACGGGTTGTTATCTCGCCTTTTAGCAAGGCTGTGATACCAAAAGATTAACCAAAAACCAAAGATAGTTCGTCCCGAAGATCGGTTATGCACTACTTCGCTATGGATATCGATGAATTTTGTCCGAGTCCGGATCAAGCTACAGTCGACAAGACACGACAAGCGAAGCCATGAAAGCTAGCATCCCAAATTTCAGGTCAACCGGAGTTCATATGATGGAGATAAGATCGATGTAAGTTAGGAAAGATACGTCGTTCGTATCCATCAAAGGGCCACCGTACTGGTTTGTTCAAATCCATCAATTTCGAATCCATCAGGAATGTACGACTTCGAATCGATCATGTTCGACTCGATCATGTTCGAATCGATAAGGATCGAACCCATCCAAGGCCACACTGTTCGAATCGATCTAGAGGGCCTTGTTCGTGTCGGTTGAGCTTCGCATCCATCTACTGTGCATGGTTTCGAATCGATGAGATCGTACCCGTGCAAGGCTCATTTGTTCGTATCCAAGAAACACACGTTCGCATCAATACATTCGTATCCATCACATAGCCACTGTTCGTATCAATCATGGAACGACAATTCGTATCCATCGAGATGTACCACATTTCGTACCCATCGGAGGTAACACGGGGGTCTATTTCGTATCGACCTAGACACTTCTCATCGATACGAAATCAGCTGCCATATGATCGATATGAAGGAACCATCCATCGATCGATATGAAGTTAGTACTGAGCGATCGATACGAACGAGGCATATGCGTGAGAGTGACTCGGTCAAATCAGCGCAAAACGTGGATCGATTCGATAGTCGCCCACCGCATCATCACCTGGACACGTTCAACAATCGATACGTTCAGATGGATGCGAAGGCTATGGATTCGAACTCGACAGCTTATGCAAAACCCAAGGTTGCATCGATCATATCTCACAATCTACCAATCCAAATGCTATGAAATTTTCACAGGAGCCTACGTACAAGCTAAAGAATGTTCACACCAAGTTTCGACTACATTGGACTAAATCTTGATCGATATGAAATTGGTTCGTATCGATCACAGATCAAGTCGAAACTCCACGAGATTGATCGCGTGGACCCACTCACGTGCCAAAACGAGTCTCTCGAAGTTTGAGCGCAATATCAGCCTCATACACCTATAAATAGAGCCCCAAAGCCTACAGAAGAGGGATCTTTGGATGCTCCAACACCGAGACTCTGCCGGATTCAATTTCAAACTCCATTACTGCTGTTGTACTCGAATTTCATAACATCAGCTCGTTGTAACCCATTGAAATCAGTTGTAACTTGCAAGTGAATATCAATAAAGTCATCAAACTTCAAAGTGGACGTAGGCCGGATCGCCGAACCACTATAAATTCCGTGTTCTTTACTGCTTTCCTTTGGAATTTTTTGAGTGTGTAACAACCCGCATATTTTTCGATTTTATAGTTAAGTATTTTTATTTAAATATATCGTCGTTAATCGGATTTAAGTCAGAAAAGCTACTTTTTGAAAACGGTCGAATTAGGACTCGGGACCACTTCCATTGAGTCCAAAATGGCGTTTGCAACTTTTTTGAGTATAAGCTTCGATATGTTTGGAGTAAGTTGAATTTTGCAATTTTCTGTTGGGCTTTTTGGGTTTGGGTTTGACCCAACTCATCATATAACCTAGTTCAGCCCCTCTCCTCTTCTCCTCACTTCATTTCTATTTTCTTAAACACTCAAGCAACTGAAAATGGGGAGAGGAATGAGAAATTAAAATTCAAAACCCTAGATTCAATTGCAAACTTCAAATTCGTGCTCCAAATTCAAAGTTAAGCTAAGGTAAGCTCCATCTTCATCTTCTCCATCTCTTCTCCTCTTCAATTTTAGAAATTCCTAAACCCTAATTTAGGAAATACTTGTTTTGATATTAGATTGAAGCTTGTAGCGTTGAAGTGAAGAGTGGTTGATCATTCTCTTGCTTGGTGAAAGGTAATACATGCTAGCTGAAATTAAAATTAGTATATTGCTGTTAGTAAATTAAGCATATCTCATTCATCTTAAATCGGAATTAAGATTTTCTTGATGTTATGGAAAGCTTATTTTGTAGTATATGACTTCTATGTTTTGAGCTTTGCATGATTTTGAGGTTTGAATGGTCGAAATCACGTTTGTTTGTTGCTGACCTGACAACAAACTACAGTGTTGATAAAATAAAAACCTGAAATTGTTTTGGCCATAAGTTACTCCTTTCTTATCCAAATCTAATAATTTTGGATGTTCTGGAAAGCATAGATATAGGGATAAAAGTTTCATGTTTTGAGTTTCATGAAATTTCGAAGTTAATTTAGTCAAAACTGTGCATTCTTACTACTATCCCGAGAGCAAAACGACAGTGATATAGAATTTAGATCTGAGAATTGTTTTAGTCATAGAATTTTCATCCCTGATCGGAATTTGACGGTCTTGGTCATTCCGGAAAGCTTAGAAACTAAGCTACAACTTTTATTTTATTCTTTTTGCCAGAATTTGAAGTTTACTATGCCAAAATTGTGGGTTTCGTCTCTGGCCTGTTAGTGCATAGCTACAGGCCTTAGTCTCTTTTCTCCTGTTGTTTTCAGCGCAGAACCCCGACTTTGCGACGCCATCCCGGGCTCGTCCGATGTCGGATTTTATCGATTTCGGTCTCTTTGGAAAGATGAGGTCGAGATCTCCAACCCTATAAAATGTTTTAAGATCTGGATGGGTTTGATACTTCATTTTTATTGCCGAAATAGCACCCAGAAACTGTTTTGAAAAACATTGATTAATTGTAGTTCAAACGTCCAACTTCGCGACCTTGCTGCGAGCGGGTCCGATGTTGGATTTCATCGATTTTGGTCTCGTTGGAAAGATGAGGTCGAGATCTTCAATCCTGCAAAGTTTAGTATAGATATGGGTGGGTTAGACACTTCTTTTCTATTGCCGAACTAGCACCCAGAAACTGTTTTACAATAATGATCATTTTCAGTTATCGTCGGACTAATTTGAAACATTGCCATTTCTTCGTTTCAAGTCGGAACCAAACAATTCATGTTGCATATCAATGTAGGAGTACTGTACTATGCTCCTGCAAATTTTCATGAAGATCTGGGTTCATATGTCCCTTCGACCATGTCATCGAAGTGGGACCTTTGCACTGTTTTGACATAGCAAAGTTTTGTGATTTTTGTCCGATTTTGAGACGACGCAGTTTCATCGTTTCAAGTTGGATTTGCCCGATTCTTTTTGCAGTTTGGAGCAGGTATGTTGTTCTACATGCCTGCAAATTTTCATGCCATTTGGACTTGGTTTGTAGGTTCAAATCTTCCATCAAACTAGTGACTTTGACTTGTTTTCAGCGATTTTATACTTAGTATAAATTCGATTATTTTTTTGATTTTTTCCGATTTCTTTGAGATTTGTCTCTAGATTTCATGCACGGATTTTATAAATCATTTTAAAGTGATTTTTCATCAAATTGGCTTTTGAAACTATTATTTAGTATTATTTTAAATATTAAATTAATTACTCCATAATAGAAGAATTTCAAAGACTATTTCTAAAGAGGTTTTCAAACGATTAAAAAATCCGCTTTCTCCATCTATTTTCTAAGTAAAATATACACTCTTCTGCACTTCGAGCGAAGTGGAAAGGTGATTAAATGGTTAGGTAAAACACGGACCATGAATCCGTGCGTTTACCTTTCCGATTAATCCCCGACCTATTCGATTGATCGTTTTGGCCTTTTGGCCTAGTTTACCGATGACATGAGGTGAGCTTTTTACTGCTTTGAGTGTGGAAGCTTATGATGGTTAGGAAACCGTTTAGTGCGAACGTTGGGATATGGGACTCACGTTACTACTTTACGGGTTCCTTGCTAAGAGTTCGTGACACGTTCCTACTGTTAGTGGTAAACGAGTACTGGGCCTACGAGCCTTTACCACTACGGCTTGTTTCCTGAGTGATACCTTTGGGATAGTGTCTTCGGACTATCTCCCTTGGGTTTATCTGCCTTTGGGATAGTGTCTTCGGACTGTCTCCTTCTGGCTCATCACCTTCTGGATAGTGTCTTCGGACTGTCTCCTTTAGGTGTTGCCCCTTAGCTAAAGTGATGGGTGTGTCACTGGGGTATATTTCCTGTGTGATTGAGTACAGTACTGGCATGCTAATGTTTTCCTGTGTGATTTATATTCCCTCGTGTAGCTCCATTCGGTGATGGTTTTATGCAACCACACAATATAAGCGTGACTACCTTGTGGAACTTGTTTTATGCCTACACTGGCATTTGTGCTTATGTTATGCCGATGATATGAGGCTTGTTATACATCTCTACTTAGATGTTTGTTTCTTCTCTATGTGAGAAATTTTGGTCTTTATTACCATGATATATGTTTCTCTTTTGGAGATTATTATGTTATATGTTGCCTCATTATCTTATCACGATTATTGTTCAGTTTATCTAACTGATTTGTTTAGCTAGGCTAACCCGAGTATTTTATGCTTGGGTCAGACCGAGTTGTTTCAGGTTAGGTCGCTTTGGACTTAGCTTGCTTCGGTGCTTCCGCTTTGGATATATCCGCTATACTATAGATAGCTTTACTTGTTATCCATCCTTTATGATACTCTGATACTATGACTATCTTGTGTATATTCTTTTGACTCACGGATGTGTGAGTAGTGGCTTTGTACCCACTTTTATATTTGGATCTGTACTTGATGTTGTATTGTGCTGAGACTATTTGCTTATTATCTGATGTTGTTCTGTGATGATGTTCATTTTTCTATTATACTTTATTCTGATAGATCTTTTAGCCATTGTAGTTTTGCTTTAAGTATTTATTGAATATGTCGAACCACATGAGATGAAAAAAAATATAGATTCCACTTTTCGACGTGTTCAGTAGATAGTTAAAGTAAGATTACGCATGGTCGCTTCCATTATACTCTATTGTCCGCATTAGCAGACGGTATTATCCATATAATACTCTTTGTTAATGAGGCTCTCGGAGTGGGGCATTACAGCTTGGTATCAGAGCGAGGTTCAGAACTAAGTATAATAAACACAGAATAGTAACACTTAGTACAATACATCCTAGTATGCTTCAAATATTACAAAGCCCTTTCCTCATGACATTAGATAGATTAGTTAGGAATATGTCTAGGAATGCATTTTATTCCGTAGTATTCCATATTTGAATTAATGATATCTACCTTGTGAATAATCTTTATCTTATCTTATCTTTAAGCTAATGGCCGGAAGGGGCAGAGGACGACGCTCGGATGGTGGACAATCCAGTGGCTCGCATCCGGACGGCATTTATATGTCTGTCGATCAGTTTTTGGAGTTATTTAGGAGCACTCAGCCTCCAGCTCCTATTTGTGCATCTCCTCCACGCAAGTCTGCCTTCGCACGCCTGTGCAGTGATTTTTCTCATCTTGGTGGAAAGCCATTCAAAGGCTCCGAGTCCGTTCTTGAGGTCCAAGCTTGGATTTGCACATGTGAGCGTATCTTTTCTTGCATGGATATTTCTGACCATGATCGAGTTCTTGTAACTTCTAGCATATTGCAAGAGCGTGCCCTTGATTGGTACGAGCTTCTTATAGCCGAACTTGATGAGTCTGTTCTTTCTTGGACTCAGTTCCGGGAACGATTCAAACTCAAATTTGTTCCTCAATCTGAGAAAGTTTTATTGGCCCGTCGCTTCCTTGAGTTGAAGCAAGGGAAGTCCTCCGTTTTTGAATATGTTGCATCATTCGAGGCCTTATCTAAGTATGGTCTTGAATTCATTAGCACTTCTTATAAGAAGAATATGAAGTTTGTCTCTGGTCTTAAGAAATATCTTAAGAAGTCTTTAATGCTCCAGCTTAAGCTTTCTTTTGAGGAGTTAGTTGATTCGGCACTTCATCTCGAGGCCATCGAGAAGGAGTATGATAGTGGTGATGATGTTGAGGTTCGCAAGAACCCCAATAAGAAGAGGTTTCCATTTCATAAGCAGGGATTTCTCCCTTCTAAGAAGAAGAAGCCCGTTGAATCTGGTGCTAACTCTCAGTCTAATGGAACACCTTCCATTCGGAAGTGTTTCAATTGTGGTTCTCCTGATCATATGATTCGAGCTTGTCTTAAGCCTCTCTTCTGCCATTATTGCAAGAAGGAAGGTCACCGTGTTTCCACCTGCCCTACTGATCCTACTTTCTTTGTTGATCTTATGAATCGAGTATTCCGGGAATATCTCGATAAGTTCGTCCTTATGTTCATTGACGACATTCTTGTTTATTCTAAGTCTGAAGCCGAGCATGCTAATCACTTGAGAATTGTCTTGAGTACTCTTCATCACCATTAGCTTAAAGCCAAATTCTCCAAGTGCCATTTTTGGGAGAATAAGTTTAAGTTCTTAGGCCATGTTGTATCTTCCGACGACATTTCGGTCGATCCCTCAAAGATCGAAGCTATCCAGAATTGGAAGAGGCCTGAGAATGTTCATGAGATTCGTAGTTTCCTTGGATTGGCGGGTTATTACCATCGGTTCATTAAGGATTTTTCCCGTGTTGTGCTTCCTCTCACCAGCCTTACTCGGAAATGCATTCGTTATATTTGGTCCGATAAGTGTGAAGCTTCCTTTCAGACATTAAAGGAACTTCTCACTAATGCTCCTATTCTTGTGGTTCCCGAGGGGAATCATGATCTTATTGTCTACACCGATGCTTGTGGTAGTGGTCTCGGTGCCATGCTTATGCAGAAGGATCACATAGTTGCTTATACTTCTAGGCAACTACGTCCGAATGAGGTTCGCTATGCCACCCATGATCTTGAGTTAGCTGCCATTGTCTTCGCCTTGAATATTTGGCGATACTATTTATTAGGCGAGCATTTCATTCTCTATACCGATCATAAATCCTTGAAGTATTTGTTCACTCAAAAGGAACTCAATATGAGGCAACAGCGTTCGCTCGAGTTTCTTGCCTCCTATAACTTTGATATCCAATATACCCCTAGTAAGGGTAATCGTGTTGCTGATGCACTCAGTCGTAGACATTCGACTGTCGTTTCTATGATGCTTGCCGAATGGGATATTCTTGAGACTCTATCTTTTTGTGATATTCGTGATCGAGCTCCATCCTCTGAGTCTCCAGTGGTATTATTCAGTTTGGAAGCTCGACCCTCCTTATTGGATCGTATTGCCGATTCTCAGCGGCGTGATCCTGATCTTGTGCACCTTATTCAGCTTTGTGAGACTGAACCCCGTGATGAGGCGTTGCGGGATTTCAGCATTGATCTTCATGGGTGTCTTCGCAAGAAGAACCATCTTGTTGTGCCTTCTGATTCTGCACTTAGGCATGACATTCTTGATGACGTCATCGTTCTAAGTATACTATTCATCCTGGCAGTAGTAAGATGTATGCCGATATACATCGCCTTTATTATTGGGAAGGCATGAAGCGCGATGTGGCGAGTTATGTGAGTAATTGCATGACTTGTCAACGTATTAAAGCCGAACTTCAGCGCCCTTCTGGTCTCCTTCAGCCTCTAGTGATTCCATTGTGGAAATCGGATCAGATTTCGATGGATTTCATTGATGGCCTACCTCGTACGAGATCGGGCCATACTTCTGTTTGGGTCATCGTTGATCGATTGACCAAGTCTGCTCACTTTATTCCGATTAAGTCCACTCGGACTGCTCCGCTTTTGGCTAAGCTTTACGTGAAGGAAGTCGTTCGACTTCATGGTATCCCTAGTTCTATTGTTTGTGACCATGACCTGTTATTCACTAGTCACTTTTGGAAGTGTCTTCAATCAGCTTTGGGCAGAAAGCTGAATTTTTCTACTGCTTATCATCCTCAGACTGATGGTCGGACTGAGAGAGTGAATCGTGTCTTGGAAGATCTCCTTCGCTGTTGTATCCTTGATTTTGGAGGTAGTTGGGAGGACCACTTGCCACTTGTGGAGTTCTCCTACAATAACAGTTATCAGTCGAGTATTGGCATGGCTCCCTTCGAAGCCTTATACGGAAGGCCAAGTCATTTTCCATCATGTTGGTTAGAATCTGGCGAGAAGCTTATTCTTGGTCCAGATTCAGTTCGGGAATCTTCTAAGAAGATTATTCTTATTCGTCAGAGAATGAAAGAGGCGCAAAGCCGTCAGAAATCCTACGCGGACAACCGTAGGAAGCCTCTTGAATTCTCGATTGGTGATCTTGTCTTTATTCGTGTTTCTCCTTTGAAATGGGTTATGCGCTTAAGTGTGACAGGGAAATTGGCTCCTCGCTTTGTAAGATCATTTCCTATTACTGAACGTATTGGCTCTGTGGCTTATAGAGTTTCACTTCCAGCTCATCTATCCAGAGTTCACAACGTGTTTCACGTCTCTCAGCTTCGGAAGTGCCTTCGAGAATCGGATTCTGTTATTGACTCTCCTGATTTGCAAGGGCTTGAGATCTCACCGGATTTATCTATTGTACAACAGCCTATTCGCGTACTTGCCTCGGAGGTGAGACACCTTCGAAACAAGGACGTGCCGCTCATTAAAGTTCAATGGTCCGCTAATCCCAATGACTTTACTTGGGAAACCAGAGAGTTTATCGAGCGATCCTATCCGGGTTTTCTATTTTTGCTTTGCAATGGTGAGAATATCTTTTTATCTCAAGCTTATTTCTCTTGTCTTCTTGGTTGTAAGTATGTAGTTGTTGCAAATTCTTCTCTAGGAATTGCCGGGACGCAATTTTGTTAAGGAGGGGAGATCTGTAACAACCCGCATATTTTTCGATTTTATATTTAAATATTTTTATTTAAATATATCATCGTTAATAGAATTTAAGTCTGAAAAGCTACTTTTTACAAACGGTCGAATTATGACTCGGGACCACTTCCATTGAGTACAAAATGACGTTTGCGACTTTTTTGAGAATAAGCTTCGATATGTTTGGAGTAAGTTGAATTTTGCAATTTTCTGTTGGGCTTTTTGGGTTTGGGTTTGACCCAACTCATCATATAACCTAGTTCAGCCCCTCTCCTCTTCTCTTCACTTCATTTCTATTTTCTTAAACACTCAAGCAACTGAAAATGGGGAGAGGAATGAGAAATTAAAATTCAAAGCCCTATATTCAATTGCAAACTTCAAATTCGTGCTCCAAATTCAAAGTTAAGCTAAGGTAAGCTCGATCTTCATCTTCTCCATCTCTTCTCCTCTTCAATTTCAGAAATTCCTAAACCCTAATTTAGGAAATACTTGTTTTGATATTAGATTGAAGCTTGTAGCGTTGAAGTGAAGAGTGGTTGATCATTCTCTTGCTTGGTGAAAGGTAATACATGCTAGCTGAAATTAAAATTAGTATATTGTTGTTAGTAAATTAAGCATATCTCATTCATCTTAAATCGGAATTAAGATTTTCTTGATGTTCTGGAAAGCTTATTTTGTAGTCTATGACTTCTATATTTTGAGCTTTGCATGATTTTGAGGTTTGAATGGTCGAAATCACGTTTGTTTGTTACAGACCTGACAACAAACTACAGGGTTGATAAAATAAAAACCTGAAATTGTTTTGGCCATAAGTTACTCATTTCTTATCCAAATCTAATAATTTTGGATGTTCTAGAAAGCATAGATATAGGGCTAAAAGTTTCATGTTTTGAGTTTCATGAAATTTCGAAGTTAATTTGGTCAAAACGGTGCATTCTTACTACTATCCCGAGAGCAAAACGACAGTGATATAGAATTTAGATCTGAGAATTGTTTTAGTCATAGAATTTTCATCTCTGATCGGAATTTGACGGTCTTGGTCATTCCGGAAAGCTTAGAAACTAAGCTAAAACTTTTATTTTATTCATTTTGCCAGAATTTGAAGTTTACTATGCCAAAATAGTGGGTTTTCGTCTCTGGCCTGTTAGTGCATAGCTACAGGCCATAGTCTCGTTTCTCCCATTGTTTTCAGCGCAGAACCCCGACTTTGCGACGCCATCCCGGGCTCGCTAATGTCGGATTTCATCGATTTTGGTCTCGTTGGAAAGATGAGGTCGGGATCTCCAACCCTGTAAAATTTGGTTAAGATCTGGGTGGGTTTGATAGTTCGTTTTTATTGCTGAAGTAGCACCCAGAAACTGTTTTGAAAAACATTGATTAATTGTAGTTCAAACGTCCAACTTCGCGACCTCGCTGCGAGCGGGTTCGGTGTCATATTTCATCGATTTCAGTCTCACTGGAAAAATGAGGTCGAGATCTACAATCCTGAAAAGTTTGATTTAGATCTGGGTGCGTTAGATACTTCTGTTCTATTGCCAAAGTAGCACCCAGAAACTGTTTTACAATAGTGATCATTTTCAGTTATCGTCGGACCAACTTTGAAACATTTCCATTTCTTCGTTTCAAGTCGGAACCGAACGATTCTTGTTGCATATCAAAGTAGGAGTACTGTACTATGCTCCTGCGAGTTTACATCAAGATCTGGGTTTATATGTCCCTTCGACCATGTCATCCAAGTGGGATCTTTGCACTGTTTTGACACAGCAGAGTTTTGTGATTTTTGTCCGACTTTGAGACGATGCATTTTCTTCGTTTCAAGTCGGATTTGCCCGATACTTTTTGCAGTTTGGAGAAGGTATGTTGGTCTACATGCCTGCCAATTTTAATGCCATTTGAACTTGGTTTGCAGGTTCAAATCTACCGTCGAACTAGTGACTTCGACCTGTTTTCAGCGATTTTATACTTAGTATAATTTCGATTATTTTTCCGAGTTTTTCTGATTTCTTTGAGGTTTGTCTCTAGATTTCATGCTCGGATTTTATAAATCATTTTAAAGTAATTTTTCATCAAATTGGATTTTGAAACTATTATTTAGTATTATTTTAAATATTAAATTAATTACTCCTTAATAGGAGAATTTCAAAGACTATTTCTAAAGAGGTTTTCAAACGATTAAAAAAATCCGCTTTCTCCATCTATTTTCTAAGTAAAATATACACTATTCTGCACTTCGAGCGAAGTGGAAAGGTGATTAAATGGTTAGGTAAAACACGGACGATGAATCCGCGTGTTTATCTTTCCGATTAATCCCCGACCTATTCGATTGATCGTTTTGGCCTTTTGGCCTAGTTTACCGATGATATGAGGTGAACTTTTTACTGCTTTGAGTGTGGAAGCTTATGATGGTTAGCAAACCGCTTAGTGCGAACGTTGGGGTATGGGACTCAAGTTACTACTTTACGGGTTCCTTGCTAAGAGTTCGTGACACATTCCTACTGTTAGTGGTAAACGAGTACTGGGCCTACGAGCCTTTACCACTACGGCGTGTTTCCTGAGTGATACCTTTGGGATAGTGTCTTCGGACTATCTCCCTTGGGTTTATCTGCCTTTGGGATAGTGTCTTCGGACTGTCTCCTTCTGGCTCATCACCTTCTGGATAGTGTCTTCGGGCTGTCTCCTTTAGGTGTTGCCCCTTAGCTAAAGTGATGGGTGTGTCACTGGGGTATATTTCTTGTGTGATTGAGTACAGTACTAGCGTGCTAATGTTTTCCTGTGTGATTTATATTCCCTCATGTAGCGCCATTCGGTGATGGTTTTATGCAACCACATGATATTATCGCGACTACCTTGTGGAACTTGTTTTATGCCTACACTGGCACTTGTGCTTATGTTATGCCGATGATATGAGGCTTGTTATACATCTCTACTTAGATGTTTGTTTCTTCTCTATGTGAGAAATTTTGGTCTTTATTACCATGATATATGTTTCTCTTTTGGAGATTATTATGTTATATGTTGCCTCATTATCTTATCATGATTATTGTTCAGTTTATCTAACTGATTTGTTTAGCTAGCCTGACCCGAGTATTTTATGCTCGGGTCAGACCGAGTTGTTTCAGGTTAGGTCGCTTTGTACTTTGCTTGCTTCGGTGCTTCCGCTTTGGATATATCCGCTATACTATAGATAGCTTTACTTGTTATCCATCCTTTATGATACTCTGATATTATGACTATCTTGTGTATATTATTTTGACTCATGGATGTGTGAGTAGTGACTTTGTACCCACTTTTATATTTGGATATGTACTTGATGTTGTATTGTGCTGAGACTATTTGCTTATTATCTGACGTTGTTCTGTGATGATGTTAATTTTGCTATTATACTTTGTTCTGATAGATCTTTTAGCCATTGTAGTTTTGCTTTAAGTATTTATTGAATATGTCGAACCACATGAGATGAAAAAAAATATAGATTCCACTTTTCGACGTGTTCAGTAGATAGTTAAAGTAAGATTACACATGGTCGCTTCCATTATACTCTATTGTCCGCATTAGCAGATGGTATTATCCATATAATACTCTTTGTTAATGAGGCTCTCGGAATGGGGCATTACAGAGTTTGCTTCATTTTCAATTTTCTACATACTTGTTATCTGTGATCTGTGATTCTGAATTGGTTTCATTGACAATTGGGTGTTTGTGACCAATTTTGGCGCAAACATTTTGGTGCTGAGAATTGAACTCAGGGATTCTATCATTTGGAAGTTGAGTTTGAAGGTTTAAGGATTCGGATCTTAAAAGCTATAACAAGGCAATCAAGTAAAAGGCAAAGAGTAGAGAGGAGTCAGCATGAAGGGAGTCAGGAGGCTTCCTCAGGAGCGAACCAGGCTTTAGTCTTCATCACCCGGGATGAGATGGACATGATGATGGGAGCTATGCATGAAGAGCTTCTAAAAAGACAAGAAGAGATGATGCAGAATTTACTTCAACGAACTGGACAAACCGGAGTGCAGAATCAGACTAACGCAGCCGTAGGAGATGCTAGAGATTGGGATCGGGACCACAGAGCAACCAGAGTTCAAAATGGAGCAGGACCATCTAGCACAGCCCCAGAACTAGGGGGCACATACCCAGAGCATGTTGACCCAGTCCCGGGCGGAGTACCAGGTGGAACTGCGCAACGCGGCATTGACAGAGAAATGAATGCTCGTTTAGGAGAGTAGATTCCAGGAATCCCTCGTGAACTCCGGGGGCAAATCAGAAGCAACAGACAAGAACAACAACTTGGAGATAGTGGCAGATTAGCGGAGATGGTCAGACGAGCCATGAGAGGCGGAGTAGTGAATAGAGATCTGGAAGATGTTAATAGGAGCCCCTTTGCTCCTACGATCAGGCAAGCCAGGAATCCACTAGAATTCAAGCTACCAACATTGTAGGTGTACAATGGAAGGACGCATCCTGCAGTTCATCTGACATGGTATATGAGACATATGGAGGTATTGGGGGCATCAGAGGAGGTCATGGCCCGATGCTTCCCGTTTTATTTGACGGACATTGCAGCACTATGGTTTAGACAACTGGAGAGCGGTTCCATCGGAACATGGACCGATCTAACTGAGAAGTTTATGAGGCAGTTCAGAGTACACATTTCGAGACCCAAGAACGTGATGAGTTTGGCTGCACTAAAGCAAAGAAAGATGGAATCTTTGAGGAATTTTCTGACGCGATTCAATGCAGCGGCAGCATCGGTGGATCGACCAGATCGATCCATGGTTTTGATGGCAGCCGTATCTGGCATAGCTGATGGAACAGAATTTCAAAATTCACTGACAAGGGATCCGCATATGGATCTAGGAGAATTTTATCATGAGGCCGAAGGATTCCTGCGATTAGAGGATGCAAATGCTGAAAGAGAGGAAGGAGAAGGAGTCGATGTTTATGCGGTCAAGGGCGAAAACTCTCCTGAAAAAGGTGCAGGAACTGGTAAAGGGAAATGAAAGGCTGAGGATAATGGTGATGGACCAATGCGACCACGAAAGGAACCAAGATTCACCTCTTATACGGAGTTGAATGAGACTTTGGAGTGAATCTACCAGGATACTAGGGGGCAGATTCCCTATCGAAGGCCAATGAGAAGGGATCCGACCAACAATGAAAGAAGGTCAGACAAGTACTGGTTATTCCACGAGCTGAATGGTCATAGCACGAATGATTGCAGACACTTGAAGGATGAGGTTGAGGGACATATCCGTAATGGCCTACTATCGCAGTATGTAAGAAGGGGAACAACAACGGTGAAACGGGAGCGACCACCACCTACACCTATGGGGGACGGCTCAGGATCGAGGCGTTAACTTGTCATCGACTGATTGGGATAATGCCGAATAAGTAGCAAACTCCACACCCACGCGATTAAGTCTTTTTACACATGTACAGGACCGCAAACGATCCTCAGGCATGCTTTGATATGATTATAAACCGCATCAATATAGATGTTTGCACTTTGACGTCCCTGTTTTGTTCTTGTTTTCCATTTCTCATGTTTGGACTCGAGTTTGTTTGACATTTCTGTTGAAAGGTCTATTTCGAATAAGAGTATGCCATTTGTGATTCCATTACGGCAAAGCCACTTACGCATGTACGGGGTCACGAACGGTCCTTAGGCATGCTCTGAGATGGCAATAAACCGCCACCACAAACAACTCAGAAACTCACTTGAACGTGAAATATGACATTAATGATATTAAGTCCCCCATGGACACACACAATTCGCCTCGAACGGCACCCGACCATGAACGGTCATAATTCGCCTCGAACGGCACCCGACCCCGAATGGTCACAACTCGCCTCGAACGACACCCGACCACGAACAGTCACAATTCGCCTCGAAAGGAACCCGACCACGAACGGTCACAATTCGCCTCGAACGGCACCCGACCACGAATGGTCACAATTCGCCTCGAACGGCACCCGATCGCGAACGATCACAAATTGCCTCGAACGGCACCCCGACTGCGAACGGTCACCATTCGCCGTGAACGGCATCCGACCCTGAACGGTCACATACTACCTCGAATGACATACGATCCCAAACGATCGTCATTTGCGGTCAGATAAGACTATCAATTTCTTTGCAGGTCGTCAACGAGATATGAACATCCAGCTTATCGAACTAAAAAACACACCTTCCTAGCGCAAGGCATGTTTTGAGGGGCAAGTGTTATCCCACCTTTTAGCAAGGCCGTGATATCAAAAGATTAACTGAAAACCAAAGATAGTTCATCCCGAAGATGGGTTATACACTACTTTGCTATGGATATCGATGAATTTTGTCCGAGTCCGGATCAAGCTACAGTCGACAAGACACGACAAGCGAAGCCGTGAAAGCCAGCATCCCAAATTTCAGTTCAACCGGAGTTCATATGATGGAGATATGATCGATGTAAGTTAGGAAAGATACGCCGTTCGTATCCATCAAAGAGCCACCGTATTGGTTTGTTCGAATCCATTAATTTTGAATCCATCAGGAATGTACGACTTCGAATCGATCACGTTCGACTCGATCGTGTTCGAATCGATCAGGTTCGAACCCATCCGAGGCCACACTTTTCGAATCGATCTAGAGGGGCCTTGTTCATGTCGGTTGAGCTTCGCATCCATCTACTGTGCATGGTTTCGAATCGATGAGATCGTACCCGTGCAAGGCTCATCTGTTCGTATCCAAGAAACCCATGTTCGCATCAATACATTCGTATCCATCACATAGCCATTGTTCGTATCAATCATGGAACGACAATTTCTATCCATCGAGATGTACCACATTTCGTACCCATCGGAGGTAACGCGGGGGTCTATTTTGTATCGACCTAAACACTTCTCATCGATACGAAATCAGCTGCCATATGATCGATACGAAGGAACCATCCATCGATCGATACAAAGTTAGTACTAAGTGATCGATACGAACGAGGCATATGCGTGAGAGTGACTCGATCAAATCAGTGCAAAACGTGGATCGATTCGATAGTTGTGCGTCACATCATCACCTGGACATGTTCAACAATCGATACGATCAGATGGATGCGAAGGCTATGGATTCGAACTCGACAGCTTATGCAAAACCCAAGGTTGCATCGATCATATCTCACAATCCACCAATCCAAATGCTATGAAATTTTCACAGGAGCCTACGTACAAGCTAAAGAATGTTCACACCAAGTTTCGACTCCATTGGACCAAATCTTGATCGATACGAAATTGATTCGTATCGATCACAGATCGAGTCAAAACTCCACGAGATTGATCGCGTGGGCCCACTTATGTGCTAGAACGAGTCTCCCAAAGTTTGAGCGCGATATCAGCCTCCTACACCTATAAATAGAGCCCCAAAGCCTACAGAAGAGGGATCTTTGGATGCTCCAACACCGAGACTCTGCCGGATTCAATTTCATACTCCATTACTGCTGTTGTACTCGAATTTCATAACATCAGCTCGTAGTAACCCATTGAAATCAGTTGTAACTTGCAAGTGTATATCAATAAAGTCATCAAACTTCAAAGTGGACGTAGGCCGGATCGCCGAACCACAATAAATTCTGTGTTCTTTACTGCTTTCCTTTGGAATTTTCTAAGTTTGCTTCATATTCAATTTTCTACATACTTGTTATCTGTGATCTGTGATTGTGAATTGGTGCTTTCATTGACAATTGGGTGTTTGTGACTAATTTTGGCGCAAACATGGGTTATCATCATCTCAGAGCATGCCTAGGGGCCGTCCTCGATCTCGTACATGTGTAAGTGACTTAGCCACATTACTTCAGGGTTCACTACTTATTCCCTGCCATAAATCCAATCAGCTGATAATAAGCTGATGACGATAAATAGATCGAGTGCCATCTTCGTTTGAGGTAGACGGTGGCTGCTCCTGTTCCACCGCCATAGCCCGATTCCTTACGTATTATTGCAAATGACCATTTCTCACATGCTCCTCAATAATATCCTTCAAAAGCCTACAGTCGTTCGTGTTGTGCCCATCTAGCTCATAGAATAGACAATGCTTTCCAGATGCCCACTCGTATTCGAAAGGTTCCCTTCTTGCCGGCCTTCGATACTGGAGTCGTCCTAGAGCATCCACATAAATCCTCTCTAGAGTTTCAGTCAAATCCATGTAAGAAGAAAATTTTGATTCCCTCCGTTGCCTTTTCGAGGTGTTACCGTTGTCATTCATTTTCCTTTTGCCTCTATCATCCTTGTTTGAATCCTCCCTGGGTTGACCTCCACCTTTTACCGCATAAACTTCAGGCTCTCTCCCCTCTCTTTCAACCATCGCATCTTCCTGTCGTAGAAACCTCTCCGCTTCATGGTAAAACTCCACAAGATCCACCGGTGGATCCCGCTCCAACGATATCTTAAAATCCGAATTATCTGTAATCCCTGAGACGCTACCATCAAAACTATCGACGGATCAGGTCGATCCATTGAAGCCACAGCCGCATTGAATCTGGTTAAGAAATCCCTAAGTGACTCTCCCTTTCACTATTTCATCGATGTTAAAGTCATCACATTCTTTGGTCTCAGGATGTGGACCCGAAATTGCCTCATAAACCTCTCGATCAACACCGTCCAAGTGCTAATAGAGCTGCTTTCCAGTTGTCTTAACTATAGTGATGCTATATCCATCAATACAAAGGGAAGCACTGCACCGTGACTTCCTCCGATGCCCCCAGTACTTCCATGTGCCTCATGTGCCTTGTCAAGTGAACAGCGGGATCCGTTCTCCCATCATACATCTCCAGAGTTAGTAGTTTGAAATCCGGTAGATTCCTAGCTTGCCTGATCGTAGGAACAAAGGGGATCCTATTAACATCCTCCAAATTTCTATTCACCAATCCTCCCCTCATAGCCCGTCTGATCATGTCTGCTAACCTGGCATTGTCATCAAGTTGTAGCCTCTGCCTGCTATCTCCATCCTGCACCCGAGTCCATGAGGGAATCTTGAAACCTGTCCTTTTGGACGAGCATCCATATCCCGTTCAATGCCAAAACTGCACAGTGCCGCCTGGTATCCTTCCTGGAATTTAGACAACATAATTCAGGGGCATGCCCCCTAGTTCAGGAGCAGTTCCCGATGGTCCTACTCTATCTTATATTCTGGTTGCTCTGTTTCCTTGGTTCTGATTGTGGACTGCCTTTGTTCCTGCTGTTCCAGCTTCGTGATCCTCATTTCCAGTATCTCTTGCTACTCCATTCCTTTGGTTTTGCACTCCAGCTTGTCCAACCTGTCGTAGTAGGAATGTGTAGATTTCAATAAAATTTCTGTTTGGATCTAGTAGGCCTATAAAGTCTAAAGAGATTTTAGATCCAATCTAAAAAGGTATTTTAAATAAAATTCTTTATTTTATTTTATAAGTTTAAAAGAGTTTGAGTATGATATAAATTAAATGTATGAGTGTATCGATCAAATACACCCATGTGTGTAGCGATTACTCATTAAAATTAATTTGATAAGGAAACCTTTCGTTTCCTTCTCTAAAACTTATGCAATCAATTAAGGAATGAAATAACCTTAACTGGAGGGAGAAACCTTTCATTGCTCTGTCCCTCTCTAATTAGACTAATGATTCATTAAATGCCATTGATGATCGATTTAAACATGAAAAGAAATGTGAGTAAATCAAAACATACTATCAATATATATTGTGTAAGTGCAACATATAAGAAGTGTGCATAATTATAGGTGTTGGGATTTACACCGCAACTTACTCATTTTCCGTTTACATGTGGCTTTATTGTCCCATGATTTTGGTTTAAAATATGTATGTGTGTGTGTGTTAAAGTCACATTAGACAACTTTATGTAATTAAAATCTAAAATTGATATTAATAAATGGATTGAATTAAAGAAAGGTTTGGCATCAAAAGTTACATAAATATACACGATCTTATTTTCAAATTTGAAACAAAACAACATATGTATAATTCCATGTATTTATGCGAAATTGCAATTTAACATATTAGATTTAAAACAACATTCATTTGTGAATATTGTGTTTATACTATACACACACATATATAAAAAAAATATAAATAAGTAAGCTTTAAAAGTAAAAAATTTAGGATAAGTTTTAATTTAGAAATGAATCTAGAGTTTAAGAAAGTTTTTCTTAAACAATAAATTTGGAAGTGGAAAAAAAATATTTAAAATTTTCAAACAGAAGTCCAATTGCAAATTCTAGACCCAAAAACTTTCATCCATACATGAATAATATTCAAATGTTTGTATCCAAAAGTTACCCATATAATTATAGAAATTAATCTTCAAGGAATAATAAATATTAGCACAAATAATTCATCTAAATTATGTATATAACTTCTGGAAAAGTATAAAATAGATCAAAATCAAATTTCACTTTCAAATTTTCTATTTTTAAACAAAAACACCAAAACAAAAGAAAAGTAATTAGAAGAATTAGGCACATGTAAATTCGTTATAAGAACAAACAAATCTAAACATTACATAGAATAACAACAGATAAGCAAAGGTGATAAAGAATTTGATCAAATCAATTTGAAATAAATATATATAGTGGGGAATGTAGAACAAATGTGGATCTGAAATAAAATAACACAATTGTCACATAATCAATTAAGATGAAAGATAATTTCAAAAGGATCAATTGAACATATGACAAATCTTACAAAATCCAAGCATATAAATGATAAAACGTTTATAAATAAATTAACTGAAGAATTACCTGGATGTTGCCTATGAAACATACCTTGAAACAATGAATCAAAAATTCCTTGACTCCATTGAATAAATCTCCAGATCTTGTAGGAATAAAGGGATAAGAACGATGTATTGTTATGAATTTATTTGGTATTTGATTTTGGAATTTTTTATCCTCTTTCCTTATGAAATTTTGGTAATGATAAGATAGGAGTGGTAGAGAAAAAGTATCCATGAAAGAATAACATAAAGGAGGCAATAAAGATCATTAAAGATAGGGTATCTTTTTATTTCTTCAATTTCTTCTTTGCCACTTCATTTCAAAAATTGGAAACTTCTCTCCATTATTTTGGTTAGCCACATCAAGGAGGGTATGTGCCTCAAAAAAATTTCGAACCTGCTTAGTATTTAATCCATATAAATCTAATTTAAATACTCTACCAATACCGTATATAGATATGCACGTTTATATTTTTTATTTACGCACTTTATTAAATATTAATGGTATTCAAACAAATCAAATAAAATTTTAATAATTCATAAATATTAATTAATTTAAAAACATAATTAGTATTTTGTGATGACCCGCCTTTTCAATCCTCAAAAGTCGACACTAATATATCTACGTTATTCACGTGTCGAACATCCAAGTGCCGGAAAGTCAAATTGTTTGGATGAAAGAAAAAAAGACAGAACAGAGTCTCACATCGTGATGAATAATATATAATATCCAAATGATCTTTACAAAAGAAAACTTTAATATACATACAATAATCATAGTAGACTAATCTACCATTAGCCTGGACAGTTATAACAGCATGTCATTACAAGTGTTGATAAATTCGAAACAAGAAATGCAATGGAAAATGTCTGACCTGAGTATTATAAGAAAATAATACCGGATCAGTCTGGTAAACCAGTGTGAAAAACTCGAATCATTTGGATTATTTAATATTTTAAAACTTTTCAAAAATAAAGGTATCTCGTAAAACCATAACGCACATAAACACAGACGAGTTTTTACCTTACAATAACCAAACCATTTTATTAGAAAATCTAATGATTTTATAATAATGTTGAGGGTTTAAAATAAATATATAACATATCTGGAATGGTTATCCCATAATTACGTTCAACAGTAATGGGCTCTACAACTAAAACCGTAAGGAACGTATTGGAAAATGGATTCCATCTATGATAACGCACCGAGGTACCACCTACCAAAGTACATCTCAAGATGAAATGTACAGTGGCTTCACATAGACCACCTGCCAACATAGAAATGACTTATCCCTTCCTAGATAGTACTGAATATGTCATCATCCCGGTAGTAATCAATGACTGTTTCCATGGCCACAAGCATACGTAATCCGTAAATATCGATCTAGATCGGGTAATGACCACACCCTAATGGTGGGACCCACACAGCCCGACTACATATCCCATGTTCTAATCGTTACCGGGTATGAGGCTCGCGAGGCAACGATTACCTTTTTCTTTAGCAAATCCCACTTGGAATGCTTACACTTCCTTCCATGCCATAGTGCAAGGTCAGCATTCATCCATACAAGTTGTTCAGGACATGAACAAACCGAAGGCACTACTTTTACTACGTCCTTTTCGGAATCACCTTCGGGATTAGTAGCAAGTAGCTCTTGCACTTCAATGAAATCGATCTTCTATTTCCATCGTCTTCAATATGTCTCCAATTTGAGTGCTTATGCTAGTTCAAAGTGGTTTTTAGATAATTCATGCTTATCCGATCTCGGTCACTCTGAAGCAACGATCGACAGTTTCAAATCGACCCAATCCCAGTTCTTTCGGAAGTAAGCGGAAGATATAAGAGTCTTAAGGGAATCTCGAATATCCGTCGTTAAAGCTAGAGGCGTTTAACCAGGATGAGTTCTCCCAAGGGATTCTCAACCATATGAAATCGCAAAGCTTTCATTTACTTCCTAAGCCAAAATAGGTCAAGTGATCGATAGTAAACAAACCATTATCTACTGTAAGTATGCAGTTTGCATATGAAAATCCGGGCATCATATACTTATCACTGCGTTTCAATTTCAAACCCGTACTATCCTTCGATTACAAACGAAGTCAGACAAGTTAGAGTACTACCCTTACCTCGACGACATTCTTAATTCTCAAAGATAGAAATGGGCTTCCATGCCTCAAAATTTAGTGTCAAGTATAAGATGAAGTACCTTCCATATACTTAGTTAAAGCAATCCGATTTTAGATCTCACAAATAGAGGAAAGTCTACTCATCGGCTTTTAGTGCTAAATATAAGATGACTTACTTTCTATAAACGTGTCAACATTTTAGCACTACTTATCATATATTTTTATGTTACTTAATGGCACCGACAAAGAAATCCCTTGCATAAAACAAAGTTTTTATAAAACAACCAGAAAACCAACCGTAAACTTATTTCTAGTTTTTTATATCAAACTAGTTATTGGAAACATTTTCCAAAATCATTCGTTTAAACCAAAGCTTGATTTCAAAGACAAGATCCTTTCTTTATGTAAAGTAGACAACTTATTTAATAATAACAAAGTGTTATAAACCAGACTTCCTTCTCAATTTCCCAAAACCATTTACTATAAAAGAATGATATAGTCCATAATCTCTTTCTTTTTTCTCGACAACATTTATTACAACAATAGTATCGTAATCCATGCTTTCTTCTTACTTACAATCATATTTAAAAAATTATAACCACCATTCAAACATCACTTAAAAGTCACCACTTTTGGAAAAGAATTTGATTTTGGAAAATAAAGGGGTTTTCTTTATATAAAATAAACATGTGCTTAAATATTTCAAAAAAGTCCTTTTAGAAATATATTTAAATTCCAAACCACCATTAAAAATACTTATATAACTTTTATAAAGAATATTTGAAAGGAATTTATAAAATATCTCAAGTAGATAAACTTTACTAAAATTGCATATTTCCAAAGTGCATCCATAATGACTATCGCTATATGGATCGTAACTTTTAAAACTTTGTTTTGTAAATCAAATAGCTTTTAAACCATATTTATTTCTATATTTTAAACCACTTTAAATACCTTTATCAAAAAGGTTTGAAAAACAAAAGTCAAGTTTGGAAAACATTTCAAAACACTTTTAGATAATAAAGTGGTAAACCATTTAAGAGAAAGCACGGAATTTCAATGTCGTAATACCAACAACTAGTAGGTCGACTATAACTATGCAACATTCACTTTCCACATACACAAATATTTACATAAACAAGAATGTACGTAAATAAAAATCACAAGGCGAGGGATCCTGATCCCTCTGCAAAATCAAATCTTTTGAAGTGCTTCCATAGCGACTTATTCACTACGAAGACACTTTGACTTCCATCCATAAGTCCCCTGCAGCAAAATGGTTATTTATGCCATCTACTTCTAAGCCAAAATCAAAACCATGAAATATACACGGTATAAACAACATAAATAATAATTTATGCTTTTACAATATTTATCAACTTTTAAACTCATTATAGAGTAAGATATCTCACTTTATCCAAGCTTAAACCGAACCAAAAGCCACAACTACCTCCTACCATTAACCCGAAGCCAAAGCTTCACTTCCTCCTTCTACTTACACCCAAAGCTCCCCTTCTCCTTCAAAGCACACGGCTCCTCTACCTCTATATGCTTACGGCCTAAGGCTAAAGTAGGGTTTTGACTCCAAAGCTTCCAACTTTGACTTGCTAAATGGTTTTGCCATGATGTATTAAAGAACACACTTGAGTTTGGTTGAATTTGGAGAAGGTTTGAATTATATATTTTTAAAGAATTTTTAAAAGAGAGAAGAGGGGGAAGAAGAGAGAAAAAGTTTGGAGATGAAAAAGTGGAAAAAGTGAAAAAAATGAAGTAAAGAGGACCTTTTATAGAATTTCAAAAGGTGGAAAATTACATCGCTTACCCCTTAACCAAATTACAGACCACCCTTCCTTTTCCATAAATCTTTACCACTTTCCAATGCAAGCACATGCATATGTACTTATATCATGATAACATGTACTAATGCATATAAATTTATGTACAATTTAGTACTTTATTAATTTAAAATAAGGAGAAAAGTCTTCTTTACTTTATTACTTTATTTAATTACATTTTAACCACTTTAATTACACTTACTTTTACTAATTCTTTTTGCACTAATTTGACATGTTATTATATGTGCACATGTGTGTACATATGTGTGTGACAACCTTGCGACAACTTTCGTTCCATAAAAAGTCGAAAATCCAAAAAACGATTTTCGATCACATTTTTGATTTTTCATCGAACTATTTATTTATGTAAACTAATTTTCAAAATGAGTCCACCATCATTATTTATTAATTAAAAGAAGGTTATTTGATTATTAAAAACCATTAATTGAATATTTAAAATTAATTAAATATTCACAAATCAAAGCGATAAAATTTTGGGTCGTTACATATATATTCTACCTAAATCCAATTTAAATATTCTACCGATATCGTATATCGATACGTACGTTTATAACTTTTATATACATACTTTATTAAATACTAATGGTATTTAAACAAATAAAATAAAATTTAATAACTAATATTTCAAAAATATTAATTAATTTAATTAATTTACAATAATTATAAATTAATTAAATCGCGTGGTTCATTCGGAGTTTCTTCATTTCGGTTGTGCGACTCAAAGGTTGAAATTTCGTCAACGAATAATTAATGAACAATTCGAATATTAACGTTCATATGTCACCTAAGCTAGTATTGTGACATTTTGGCTGAATTTATCGCTTACATATCTATCGATAAAATCCAATTTTACTTATTATAAGTGGTACCTAGTAGTAACGATAATTTACACCAATTCTCTTCGTTAACACTATATCACATTAGGAGGTTTTGGTCAAAATTCCAACATCTTCCACATTTAACTTCGTAATTCCAAACAAAAAATCCTTTGTTTAATACTAACAATTATTATTAACCGTACTGCTCTTGCCAGAGACTTTGATTTTGAGTTGACTACAGTTGACCTTGATCCAAACCCCATATAACTAAGGAGATGAATTCTCTATTGAATAGCATTTCACTTCCAATGCTTCGACTCGGACCTAAATATAGTTGTTCGATGGATGTCATGCCACCATTTAACTATAATCAAAGTGGAGTGTCTACATTGAAGTTTCATGGTATTCTCAAGTCATCAGAATTGTGTAACATCGTCACTTTGTGATTCTTTTTTCGACCTTAGTTATATTAACCAACAGAAAACTCTCAAGTGAATCATTCCATATTTATCCAATAACTATCAGTACGTAACCCCTTGGTGCCCCCCACAGTCATAAGTAATACATTATCCAACATTTGGAGAGTGTTACATGCTGTGGCCTCGTCATGTATTGATATCCTTTCTCAAAACACCTTGGTCATGAATATTTGAAAAGGTATGCTTATTTTATTATGATAAATCACTCATGGTTACAATACATTGTAACTAATATCACAAAACATACCATTTATGGATTTTCTATAATAAATATATTTTTAATTAAATAATTAATTAATATAACATATTACATCAAGTATATAATAGAATGAAAACACATTTTATTTTGAATAAGAACGGTTATTGAGTTAGATATATGCAATAAATTACATAATTTCCCCTATGGCATACCCCAAAATCTATCAGTCTCCCACTTACACTTGGGGTCAACTATGGAATCTTATTCTAACTTCATCGGTCGGTTTTCTCAAAAACAACCGGGATAGTCCCTTAGTAAATGGGTATGTTATGTTGTTTTAATTATCTACTATGTCAATCAACTCTCTCCGATGTTAATAAACTTCATTTATCATGTTGACTATTCAAAGTATGTTTCTTGACTTCCAGTGAGCTCTAGGTTCCTTTACAAACTGTATCGCAACATAGTTATCATATAGCGATTGACATGGGATTCTCAACATTTGGAATCACCCTTGGTTTAGTTATGAATTTTTGCATTTATTTATACTTCTTATATTGTAGTGGCCTTTGGTTGAATCCACTACTACTTATTATTTGGAACAATTCCAACTTAAAGTTCTCAACTGATGTTTGAATGTGAATTCAGGATTGACATACTATACTCGATATCACTAATGAAGTTCGAGTCCCCTCACTCCTTCATAAGGAGTTCATCATTTTTATAAACAATTATCTAATATTTCATAAATACTTGAGAACTTTCAAAATATATAGTAATATTAATTTGGATTTCATGCTTGTTCTATGTATCAAATACACGAGAAAAGTGTGATATTGTAGAAATATTTTGTACCTATTAATATTCTTTCTTACAAACACACGCTTCCTCTACATTTTGGCTAAAATTAAAATTATTTGATTTCTCGATCAACATACTTACTTAACTACGATGCTTATCGAATAACAATTTGCTATCATTTCTTGGATCATATCTAATACTCACAAACTCAGTTACCACTCCCACTAACTTCGAGACATTTTGGTTGTTATGTGTAAAAACCTGTTCTAAATCATAATTTAGAATATATTTGTTCAACATATATGTGCAACTATCAAAGTCATACCGAGCGATAAATTTTGGAAGAAAAAATCGGAATAAACTATAGCATATTGAATAACAAATCTATTATATTAGTTTCAATAATTGAAATTCATGATATTATCCTTATCAACGTGGCGTATATTTTAACTGCATTAATCTTATTCCTAAAGACACTTTTGCGGCCAATGGATCATATCCACTTGGTACCAATATCAAAGTCATATTTTGATAATATACTTGGAATCTATTCCAGATTTGTGCATCGTGCCACATGGTAGAGTCAATACTCTTAATGGCTTACTAAACACTGAGAAAGCTCTTTTCTCAATATTAATAAAACTTATAATTTCTCTTTAATGTGCAGGATTTATCGTTAAACATTCTAATGTGTCATGTCTATTTAGCTTTGGTTAATTTCGTTTCATCACCCATAATCAATTTCATTTTCAGATCGTATCCAAATCCATTTTATTACCAATAGTTTCTGGAATAAATTCTTTCAGTATGAAATTGGTATTTTTTGAAATAACAATTGTTTCTCAGTGCAACGGAATATGTATCCATTAACATTTTATGAATTGCCTTACATTAAGCTAATTTGATTCTAGTTTAAAAAAAATTATATTCGAAATATAAATTGGTCATCTAATGAAAATTGTTCTCAAACTCCTTTTAGGGTGACCCATATAAGATCCTTCACGTACAATTATTAGCGTAGCCTTTCAACTAGTACAGCCTGCCAACTCCTTGGCTTAGGATATGTTGAGTTTTCTTATAAACCTTTACCTTGTATAATTTTGTAAGCATTCTAGATGAAACTAATTTTAACCTTGTGTACTACTCCTAAGTACACAACCTTACAAAAATAATTTAACTCAACTTCACTTATGATTCATCTTACTTCGTTCAACAAATTTCGATTACTCCTTATCAACACATCATTATGTATCATAGGGAGAAGTGACTTTTGAGATTGAATCTTTAATCATTTTTACATACGTTTGGAACTCTTTCCAATATACCCACCTATCTGTTCAAATCGAATCATTTTATTTTCTATCGCACATTCTTTTATTTACTTTTGTCTTATATATTCTATAAAATCATCATTAATATATCGCATTTTTTTCATATACACATGTTTATGTTGTGATAATTCATCGTTGAATACAACAAAGTACGTTGATCCATTTTGGAACTGTTGATTGCATACATCTATATGTATCAATCCGTAGTGTTCGTCAACTCTTATAATGATCTGACTAAATGAGTGCTTTGTACTTAATTTTCTGAGATATAATTTACTAGTACCGTATGATTCATAATCATATAATCATAAATTATTTCTCAAAACTGTGGCTTAGTCCATAATTCCAAAATAATTACAAATAAATTTAGATCCTTTGTATTTTCCAATGCATCACAAATACCACTATTATAATTTGGTTTTATAATAAATATTCATAATATTCATATTGAAATAAAACAATGTCTATTTTTTAGTCAATATTGGAAATTATTATTATTACATAAATAATGCTTGGTGTGTTCTATGAAAACAATTTTCGTAACTTGATGCAACCAATAAGTGTTATACGGCACTCTCTCACTATTTCGGCCATTACTATAATAGTGTATGATTTACGGAGGTCCATTCAACCACTTAATATAAGCTGTTTATTCCATCTACTATAGCTACTTTATAGTCGAGAGTTTTTAGACCAAATATATCTTGGACCCAAAGGAATAAATTTCATAGAAAACCATTTCCTATATTAAAAAAATACATTTTTGGAATAGAAATGATATTTCTCAGCCCAATGTTAAGTATCAATTATTAATTTACAATTCTCGTTTTTGATGTTTCCTTATAAAGCAGAAGTGACCATTCACTCGCTTCATCCCTACTGTACCTTAAGTTACATCTACCTTCGTACTTTCGCTTTCCTTTCCAAAATGTTTGAACCATTCAAAGGAAATCCTTACTATAATTAGTCGTATTGAATGCATGATCGTACACTATGATTGAACCAATTTCATTGATGTTTCGTACATTACAAACAACAACTTTTCACCATACAACCATAGTATGCGATTGAATATGGATCTATATCCATTTTCTTATATCACTTACAAGTTTAAAACTCAAAAGTCAATGCGTAGTATTAGGCTAATAAACCTTTAAGTGGCCAAGTTATGAGCATATTTAGTAGTTATAGAATTAGGCTCTCGCATAGGTCTTGGAAACTGCATGCCAAAAGATTTATTGGTGAATATAATTTATATTTCTATGTCAATCTTAATTCAATTCATTTCTATATTTTACTGATAAACATTTTATCAATATTTATTAGTCGCACAAATTTATTGATGTGGATTATTTTAACTTTATATAGCAAAATTTCTTGCAATATTAGAAAGATTATATGTTACCATTCCATTTTTCTAATAAGGCTTCCACTAGACTTTTTTGTTTCTCAAAACCCTAAGCAAACATAGAAATATTTTCATTTCTCTAGGGGGTTCTAGGACTCGTATGCCTTGTGATTTTGATCTTGAGTAAAGCTTAATAAATCATAGGCCCACATACGATGGATAACTCTTTATTAGTTGTATCATATATAACTCCTAACATGTGGTTGCTTGTCCTAATCTCATCTTTACCTTAAGGAATACTCAACAAATAAAGAGAGAATATGCACTCATACCAACCATTTCACATTGGCCTTAAGTATAGTGCACATACCTTGAGGAAAGCTCAGCAAATATGTGCAGTTATCTTGCCTCGTCTATTAAATATATTAATAGTACTACACATAACAACACTAGCTTGAGGAAAGTTTAACAACTAAGAATATGCAAGTAATCTATTAATATATAAATAATAGAGGACAGCTTTATATTAAAGATTCATTATCTAATATAATAATAATAATAATAAAGGGTTTCTTTAATCCTTTTAATGGCTTCCAGATCAAGATCTGGAGATTAGGGTTTCTTCCCTTTTCTCCTTTCTTCTTTTGATTTTTCCAAGTATTCGTGCTTTTCTCTGTTGTTTTTCTTTTTCCTGTCTTCACTTCTATCTCCTCAAACTGGACGTCATAGTTAAATCATGGGATCTTTGCGGGATGATGAAGGTTGGGAGGAGTTGAGAAGGAAAAGGGGCAAGGCTCCAGCGTCTTTGGGTCCTGAACAAAGGCTCAACCTGGGAGGGCAAAGACCGAGAAGATTTGGGCCTTTTCCAGATCGGAACACGGGGAGGAAGGTGCAGGCGGACCACGTTAGGCGGTCATCATCAAAGTATTTGAAATCTACGAAGCAGAAAGTTTTGCTGCCAGGTAGCAACCCGAAATTCAAATTCACTGCCTCAGAGAACGCTAAAAAAATTTCGTACAGTGAGGCAGTGAAAGCAAGAGCGGTAGGAGATTTAGGTAACCTAGATCTTGAGTTTATTGAGCCTAAAGTAGCGGATGGTAAAAGGATTGGTACCCTTTCCTTTGAAGCTATCAAAGAAGCGGAGGGAGGCTGGGAGTTATGTGTATTATTGTATGTTGTTGGGTATAAACCATGGCTGATAACTTTTGAGGGTTATGCCAACAGGGTTTGGGCTACAAAGAAAACGTTTTCTGTTCATTCAAGGAATAATGGATTCTTTGTAGTGAGATTTGGCTCTGAGGAGGACTGCAACAAGATTTTGAAATCAGGTCCTTGGTTCATGGACCGGAACTTGGTCATTATGAAGCGATTGTCCCCAGACATGAGAATAGATAGAGATCTACTTACATCCTTGCCTATGTGGGTCAGACTTCCTGGTTTAAGTTTTAAACTATGGGGCAATAAGGCTATTAGCGCTCTAACAAGTACCATTGGAGTTCCCATAAAGATGGACGAGGCCATGAAAAATAAATCTAGATTAGCCTACGCCAGAGTTTTGGTCGAGGTTAATGCTACTTATGGTATGCCCAACATCATAGAAGGTATGGATGACAATGGGAGGAGTTTCACTCAGGAAGTGGAATACGAGAACCCTCCTCCCATATGTGGTAAGTGCGTGTGTTTCGGACATGTAACTGATGAATGCCCAATGACCAAGTCTTGGGTTCCAAAACTGTCTCAAGATTCCAACTCTGATAAGGTTAGTCATGTGGATCAAAGTCTGGTTGGTTGTGCGGAAGTTGTAAGGGAAGAGGGCAAATTGAGATTTTTATTGATCTCGAAAAGCAGTTGAATGGTGGTTGTTCCACTGATTCTCTTAATGAAATGAGTAGGAATTTTGTGGCGGAGGTCTCAAGTGGTGATGGCTTGACTGAAACTTTACAGTCAGTAGTGTTTAAAGATAATCAAAATCTAATTGTTGACTGCCCACCTTTGGATGGGTCTCGGGATAGGCACCAGATAGCTTCTAATGGGACGGAGACACAAATTAGAGGAAAGACCTTTTCTGAACAAAAGCAAACAGAAGTTATTCCCTCGGATCAGGATTTAGAAAGAGCTGCATCCTCAGAAGAGCGCGGTGAGGGGGCAACCTCAGAAGTACCAGAGTCAGAACCTGTTACTCGTACCGAAGTAGGAGTCAGTGAAGATTGCTACATTGTTCCGCTAGCCAGGTTGGAAGTTCCTCCTGATCAAGGAACCTATGAGCCATTCATTCCTGCGTCTCCAACTACCCCAGGAGCCAGAGATCCGAGTTCATCATCTCCGAAGTCACCTTCGACCCACATAACTATTCTCAAACGCCCTTCGTCATCATCGGAGTCTCCTTCTGTTCCTAAATCTTTATTTTCTAACGATATATTTATTGATGATTGTATAATTAAAAATGTTAATTTTAGGAGAGGCACTGAAACTTGTATTGATTTACAGGTGTAGAATAATCTGGATCAGGATACAGGAATGATAGAAAGGGTAGAGGAACAGAATACTTATGATAATGCAGACCCAATTCAGGAGGTTCCTGTGGAGCAACCTTTTCCTAATCCTCAAGGTATCGAGTTTGAGAACATTCAGAAGGATAAGCTTGTTCGTAAGAATCCCAAGTGGGTTCAGATGCTAGGTATTCCTACGGAAGACAAAGGGGAATCCTCCAGTAGTAGGTCGTTGAGGACCCGCAATAACAAGGTTATATAATGTTTATTGCTTGTTGGAATGTAAGAGGGTTTCATAACCCCAACAGAATGGGAGAAGTGAGAAAACTCATTGATAAGCATAAAATTAGCTGTTTCGGTGTTTTAGAAAATAAGCTGTTTTTGCCAGATATTTTGAAGCTGGAAAAAGCGATGGATGACAGATGGAAAATAATTAGTAATGTCTCTTGTTATTTTAAGTGCAGGATTATGGTCCTCATTGACGGAGATTCTTGGGATTTCAACTATATTAGTATGAGTGATCAACACATTACCATTGAATTGATTAATACCTCGAAATTCAAATGTAATCTTACCTTTGTCTACGCTCGTAATTTTGTTGCATTAAGAAGTAGATTATGGAAGAATTTACAGGAGGATGCTATCAATATTTATAGACCATGGCTTGTTCTTGGGGACTTTAATTGTATTCGCAGTCCCTCAGATAGAAAGGGAGGTAACTCAGTTACTTTTGGTAACTTGTTTGAATTAGATGATATGTCTAATCTTACTGGTCTTAATGAGATTAATATTAAAGGTTATGAATTTTCATGGTGGTCTGGTCCGAGTCGAAACATATTTTCTAAAATTGACAGGGTTTTTGCAAACCTAGACTGGATCAACTTATTCACAGACTTATCGGCTGAATATTTGCCTCCTTCTGTGAGCGATCATAATGTAGTCCTCGTCTCGCTTTCCACTAAGCCAAGGGTCAAGAATAGACCGTTCATGTATATGAACCATTGGTCTTTATGTGATCAATACTTTCCTCTGATTGAGAAACATTGGATTTCTGATCATACAGATAGACCTTTGTATCAAATCATTAGTATTCTATAGAATATCAAGAGAGAGCTTAAGAGTTGGAGCGCTAAATCACGTAATACCAAACAAGAGGTTATTGTGCAGAGAGAGAATTGTTCAAGACTTCGGAAACTTCTGGAAAAATCTTATAATCACTTTTTAGCTATGGAATTTCAAAATGCCAAGATAAACCTGGAAATAGCACTCAAGAAAGAATTCCTGGATGCCAAACAAAAGGCTAAATGTGAATGGTTGATGATGGGTAATGAGGCTTCTTCTTTTTTCTATGTTAAAATGTCTAGTAAAAGAAGTAGAAAGCGTTTAACCAACATTAGTGTCGATGGGAAGGTGATTTCGGAAGATAAGTTTGTAGAATCGGCTATTGATTTCTACAAACGAATTTTTAACCTCCCATTATGCGATCAGTTCCCTGAAGTTATCTATAAATCGATTATTACTGATTACGGAGCTAATTTTTTGAACGATGGTATATTTTTGGAAGAAATTAAATTTGCTTTGTGGGATATTAAAGATTCTACCTCTCCAGGTCCGAACGGTTTTAACTCGCTGTTTTTTAAAACTCATTGGAATCTTTCGAAAGACTTAATTTTCAAAGCTTTGAATGATATTTTTCGAAAGGGTCTTATTATCAACGAGTGGAATCATACGTTCATACACTTGATTCCAAAAAAAGACCATTCCACATGTATCCTAGATTTTAGACCCATTGCCTGTTGTAATACCTTATATAAGGTTTTCACCAAAATAATGTGTAATAGACTGGGTGTTTTTTTGGATAGGTTGGTGTCCCCGAATCAGACGGCTTTTATAAAAGGTAGATCAATAGAGGATGGTATTTTGTTTGCTCATGAAATTATCAGGGGTCTTGGAAGAAAGGATAATAAATATATGTGTATTAAAGTTGATTTAAAGAAAGCATATGATTCGATAAATTGATCTTTTGTCATACATATGTTACTAAGCTTGGGTTTCCCAGATAAATGAGTGAAAATTATTGAAAATTTAATTAAGACTCCCGTGCTATCATTGCAAATGGAGAAGCGCACGGTTATTTCAAGAGTTCTAATGGGCTTAGACAAGGCGACCCACTTTCCCCTATACTGTTCACCCTGGTTATGGAATATTTTACGCTACTGATGGATGAAAAAGTCAGGGCTGGTCTTATTACCCCAATTACAGACTTTGACAATAAATTTACTCACCTTATTTACGCTGACGACATTATTGTTTTTACTAAAGCCAAATCTCCCAATAAGGTATCTGGGTATTCCTCTGTCTAGTGCTAACCTGAGGGATAAGGATTGTTCTCCTTTAATAGAGAAGATCAAGGTTAGGATTGGTAGATGGGAAACAAGAATGTTGAGCTTAGCTGGGAGACTTGAACTTATTAAATCTACCATTTACCCCATTATACAATTCTGGATGCAATGCTTTAGCCTCCCAGTTTCTACAGTTCAAAAAATTAAACACTTGATTCTGAACTTTCTTTGGAAAAGTCGTAGCAGCAAGATCCCTTGGGAGGTTTTGTGTAGGCAAAAAGAAGAAGGAGGAATGGGATTGAGAAATTTAGAAGAGATGAACAAAGCTCTATATATCAAACTGATATGGAAAGTAATCAATTCAGAAGGTATTTGGGCGGAACTAATGCATTGTAAATATATTGGTCTTAAAAGCTTTTAGGAAATTAACCAGCGATCGGACGATTCGGGAGTGTGGAAATTCATTTTGAAGAACAGACACGAAGCTTTGAATTGCCTTTCCCTTAACATTTCAGATGGTAAAACTACTTCTCTTTGGTTTGATCCATGGTTAAATGGAAGTTCTATTATGGAACATATTGGGAGAGACACAGCTTTCAGAACTGGTACGGAAAATTTGTCTCTCAGTAAGATCTTAAGTAATGGTAAGTGGAAGTGGGATTCGTATAGTTTCTTATTTCAAATTCATGCTGAAATTGAAGGTGTCCAGATTCACAAGAATAGGGAGAGGGATTTCTGGTCTTGGAAGTGTTCTAAGGATGGTTTGTATCAGTTTAAAAAAGTTTGGAATTCGGTTCGATCCAGTTTTGAAATTAAGAACCGGGCGTCTTTGGTCTGGAACAAAATTCACGTTCCTAAGATGGCGGTATGCCTTTTTAAAGCCATTAATGACTATCTTTTAACAAAAGAAAGATTACTTCAGAAGCAGATAGTCGTGGACCAAAACTGCGTCTTTTGTAATAATCACATTGAAAATATAGACCATCTATTTTTTCAATGTAATTTTACAGAAAATGTTTGGCTTTGGAGCTGTAAAAATTTTTTCCAATCGCCGAAAAGTCTTTTCTCTTTTTCTTTGAAAGATGATTTACAGAAAATTGTTTCTTTATCTAGCTCAGAAAGTCTCAATTCAGACTGGTTTCAACTGTCTCTTTCTGTTTGTGTTTGGCATATTTGGAAAGAAAGGAACGACAGAATTTTTCAGAATCGTTACATTGAAAGGTCGTAGATTTGTACCAATATTTTCCAGACTATGAATATTAGAATGGCTAAATCAAAACATTTTAAGAACATCACTGACTTGAATGAAGCAATAGCATTGAAATGGGGATATACCTCCCAATGCTGAGTTGGGGCATCTTCTGCTTTATCATAAGTATTGTTCCTCTGCCAACTTCTTGTTTCAATGTTCCTTGGCTCCAGGTTTCGTGAACCTGTATTACTTACAGTGTTTCTCTCCTCCTCTCACTTAATTACACTATAATTTACAATTAACAATAATTATTGAATTAGTTTATAAGGATGCAGATTTGCAGGTTGCTCCGAGTGTTGTAGCCTCGTCCTGGACTCTTAAGAATATTCAGCCTGAGTCTCGAGAATCTCAGTCCTGATACTTCTAGTTATCTGGAACAAGATTCATAGAATTAATTCACATAAAGATAAAAGAAGCATCTTTTTGGTTATTAGAGACTTATCTTGTTAAGTTTCTTCTCTGTTCTTCATGAGGAAGTGCTGGTTTTCTAGATCTGCTTTCATCTTAGATCTAGAAGTTGAAGAAGAGGTTTCGAGCAACTGTAGGCTGCTCCGAGTTCTCGTATTCACGTCCTGGTCACGAAAGAAGTTTAGTATGAAGCTATGAGTTTTTTCTTAGATGGTTTTTTCAGATCTAATACCTGTCTTGTTCCGTTTTGGTTGGATCGAAGATCTTGTTAGCTGATGTCCTTCGAGTTGTTGTTGCTGTTCATCTCCTCGGTCTCAAAGGAAGAAGCTATGATCTGGAAGTAGCAGAGGATGGTTCGTTACTTCCTCGCTCGCCGCCATTGTTGTTTCTTTTTTATTTTATTTTCTTTCAAGATGAGATATGAAGTAAATGAAGTAGTAGAAGTGTCGTTTTGCCTTTTTTGCTTTGAGATCAGTCTCGAAGCTTCTGGCATTTGTTTATTTTTGATTGGTGGGCTTTGGGCTGATAGCGTTGTTTGTTTAGTTCGAGCCTGTTTTGTTTGTTTAAGAGCTGGCTTAGCTTTGTATTGGTCTTGTATTTTGACTTTTGTTTATATTTTGCTTATAGTAATAGAAAGCTTGAACCCGTATTCAAAAAAAAAGATTCATTATCTTTAATATATTATGTTGAGTGATATCGACTTATGGAATAATGTATTTTTATGAAATACCCTCATGATTCAAGTGTCGGACACATCAGGAATCTGGGTATATGTACTATATGCATGTACATAAGTCTATTTGAATTTTTTTTCTTTTTTGTTTCACTTGTTTTATACTTTCATATTATGTAAGTTTAATTATTATATAACTTTTATAATTTAACTTATATTATAGTTTTATGTACATTACATTAATTAAATCTTATTTAATTTACTTAATTAACTAACATTTTAATTTATTTTATGTTATTTAATTAAACATTTTAAGTTAATATGTATACCATAACATTTATGATTACATAAACATACACACACACACACATATGTATGTGTGCGTGTATTTTATTACTTGTTAATTAACTTCTAATTAACTTATTTAACTAGAAAATTTAATTATATATTAATTTCAAAAATTTCTTATGTATGTACATATATACTTACATCATCTTAAAAAATTCAAGATAACATATATCTATATGTATATATTTCTAACGACCCGTAAATTAATCACTTTGAACTTGAATATCTAATATATTTTTAAATATTTAAATAATGGATTCTATAACACAAATAAACATGTTATGTGTAATAAATAATAGTGGAAAACTTGTTTTGCAAATTAGTTTACATAAATAAGTAGTTCGGAGAAAAATAGAAAATGTGATCGAAAATCCTTTTTCAGATTTTCGACATTTCATCGGTCAAGAGTTGTTAGAATGACTTGTGCACACTAGTGTGCATATGTACACATACTTATGCAATTAAGAAAGGCATTTTTTGTTAATTAAATGGATTAATACAAATTATATTCTAAAAGTTACTTTGAAGTTAAGTAAAGAGTGGACTTTTATAACTTAGAAACTTTGTGTTTTCATAAGAAAAGTACACAAAAGCATGTAAAGTAAGGACATGGAATGATGAAGGGGTAATGTGTTGTCTAAATTCTAATGGAGGGTAGTATCTTGGTTTAGGAAAGTTTATATTGGTAATTTACCACTTTCCATTTCTCTAAAACAACACCTTCTTTCCACTTCTCTTCTTTACTTAATTTTCTTTTCCACTTCTAATTTTCTTTTCACCATCTATTCTTTTTTTTCCTCTAAGATTCATAAAAGAAAATTGCCTCAAAGTTTTCTTCTCTAAAACAAGTATACAAGCCTTTTAAAATATAAGCAACCTCCTCAACATCTCAAGCTACCAAATTCGAAAAGTTTGAAGCCCATTGCCAATGGCATGCATTACTGAGGCTTTGAGTTGAGGTCGAGCAAGAAAGGTGGTGTCTTATGGTGTTGCTAGGTCGAGGAAGGCTTGTGTTGTTTTAGTTTGGTCTTAGCTTGCTTAAATGTGAGTTAAACTCACTTTAAAATTGTTAAAAATTGACAAATTATTGTAAAATATATATTGTCGTTTCTAATTTTTTATACTTGTGCATATTCGCTTGCTTGGATTTGATTTCAGCTTGAAAGCAGATGATATAAGTAACCATTTTTTTGCAAGGAGACAAAAAAAGGAAGTCGAAGTGTTTTCATAGCAAATAGGTCGCAGCGCGACACTTTGAAATGCAAACATATATGAGATTTACTTGGGATTTTTATACAGAGACCCTAAGGGATTTCGCACCAATGTTTATTCACTTTCATATTTATATTATTTGTGAAATGTGTGGAAATATATATATATGTTATATATATCATGTTTTATGGAAGTGTCGTTATAGTGATTATCGCTCCACATTACTGTTCCATTGCTTAGGAACAAAAATTATGGCTGCCACTCTCTAATCCTCTTTAAAAATTAAAATCGAGCGATTTACTCCACAAAAAATCACGAAACTAAGCCCGTTAAGTTTGTAACGAGGAGAGCTTCACATCCATATGGAGATCAAAGTGTGCAACTACATCTGGCCAAGCTCGACTATTTTGGTTGCAAACTAGGGTTTAGCGAGGCTAGTGGCGACGATGGGCAGAATTGAGCGTAGCGTTGAACTTCTCGTGCAAAGGGGAGTGGGTGGTGGTGGTTTGGTGATGTAGGGTGCTCAATGGCAAAACATGTGTTTGCATAAAAAATGGACAAACACCTCAAAGTCGTATGATTTAGTAGATCTTATTTATTCTTAGTGATTTGGGTGATTTATGCGAATATATGAAAAGCAGGGGCTAAACTGTAAAAAGACATGCAGATTTATAGTGGTTCAGCCAGAATGTGCCTACGTCCACTTTATATGTTATTTCTCTTCTCTTGTTTAGATTACAAGTACAAAGCTTTGATACAAGTAAAAGAAAGTTGTTTGAAAGTTCTCTCCGTGCTTGAGCTCTCAAAACTTGTCCCCTATTACTGTACCCCTACCCCCTCTATTTATAGAGTGAGGCTGGGGGTAGGGATCTTGGAGGTATATAGCAGCTTGGTGGGCTGGGCTGAGGCGATCAGGCCTGGTGGAGTTGGTCCGGTTTACCTTGGTTCGGTGGTAGGAGTATGGTTGGACCGGTGGAGCTTTGGTTTGGTGGTAATGGTCCGGTGATGATGGTCCGGTGATGATGGTCCGGTGATGCTGGTCCGGTGATGATGGTCCGGTGATGCTGGTCCGGTGATGATGGTCCGGTGATGATGGTCCGGTGATGCTGGTCCGGTGATGCTGGTCCGGTGATGCTAATCCGGTGATGATGGTCCGGTGATGCTTAGGAGAAGGGTTGGTTCAGTGGTTGTTGGAGAAGCTTTGGATCGGCTTTGAGGTGGAGAGGCCTGGCTCCTTTTCTTTTGGACCGGTGGTGGAGGAAATACACCCACACTTGCCCCCCAAAGTGGGGCATATGCCAGCGTATGCCATGCTTTGTTATCTGGATAGCCCCATTTGGTCCAAAGTGCCGAACCGTTTGGTCCGGTCACCTCGTGCTCGTCTATAAGTAGGGGCCTCACGCCACCGTTTTTCCTCATCAGCCGAATTACTCCCTTGTCTTTGCCGAATCACAGTGCTAGCCGAACCAAAGTCTTTGCCGAATCAGGTGAGGGTCTACTCTGCCGAATGACCTTTTGTCCTTGGACTGCCAAACGAGGTTTCCTCAGCTTTACCGAATGGAACTTGGGTCTTAATTGACGAACGAAACTTGGCTTGAATGCTGAATGGACCTTGGGTCTTAATTGACGAACGAAACTTGGCTTGAATGCCGAATGAGTCGTGGGCTGTCGAATGAATTGTTTAGGCCTTTCGTGCTTTTAAATCGCAAACGAAAACCCCGGATTGTACGCACTCGCTTGTCCGTATCTTTACCTCTCCTTGTTATAATAATGTGCTTTTCTTGTGTTGTAGATAAATGTCTCGAAAAGCAGAAACTCGATCAGATAAAAAGAAGTCCCAGGGCGAAGGAGAATCTTCCGTAGTGCCCCCAGCTTAGCCAGGACCGGAACGTCACGGACCTGCCCCGAGATCACTGGTGGATGGGTACAGCCCTCAGGAGCTTCTAAACTCCCCGCCCGATTGCTTTTCCAGCTCCCTCAAGGAAGAGCAGCTTGATGTCATCTCCCATTCTTTTGGAATTGATAGGGCGCGCATGCTGTTGCCAAGGAGAGAAGTTATGCCATATGACCCTCCCGAAGGGTACTTCGCCTACAGCAGATACCACTGCATGTGTGGTGTCATCCCGCCTCTCAATGCCTGGGTAGTCAGCTTTCTTACGTATCTAAAGGTAGCTCCATTCCAGCTTCAGCCCAACTCTTATGCCATTCTGGTGAGTCTCTTCATCATCTTCCAGAGGAGATATGGGCGCCCTCCTTCTAACCGGGAGATCCAGTATTTGTACAACCTGAGAGGCTACAAGAAGGGGTCTCCCTATATCAGCTTGGAATCGGCCGTGTCCTTTAAGCTGGTCCTGGATTTATACTCCAAGTATAGCATGTTCAAGAAGGAGTGGTTTTTTGTCAGGGACGATTCCGTTTCTATTCGGCGCTTCACATCCGGATGTAAGTCAAAGCTTTATTTTAAATTCTCGTTCTGGTTGCAATACCCTTCCTTATGTTCTTTTATTTTTTGCTAGCGACAGGTGGTTTTGCGGTCGTGGAGAATGACCGCCTGGTTCAGACGGCAGTAGAAATAGAAGCTATTACTGGGAGAGATAGGTCGGCTGCCTACCTGATCAGGAACGCTACACTCTTGGAGTACAACTTGATTCTCCCACAGCAGTCTGTGGTCAAGCAGAGGGAAACGGCTGAAGAAAAAGCTGCCCAAGCTAAAGAAGGGGCCGAGTTGAAGAGCAGTAAAAGGAGGCCCTTTCCGAAACATCTAGTTGCCGGGGGAAAGAAGCTCAAAAAGTCTGACGGTCCCTCTCCCAGCTCATGTCCAGATATCCCGAAGGAGGGAGACGTGGAGGAGGAGCAGGGCGAAGACGGAGGAGAAGGCGCTGGAGGTGGCGACGGTGTCGGAGCTTTGTCTTCCGGGCAAGTAGGCGAGATGCAAGAGTGGACGGATGACGCTTTCCGCCAAGCCTTCGAAGGTTTGGAGGGGACGGAGAAGTCCAAGGGAGCCGATAAAGTGGGGACCGGCGTTGATTTATCTTCCGGGAGCGCCTCTACTGAAGCAACTTCGATGGTTCAAGGTGAATTTCTCTTTACTCTTTTAATCCTTGGATGATGGCTTAAAACATATTGGTGACACTTTGGTTTTAATATCAGGAGCGGGTAAAACGGCCAAGACCTCGGATCTTCGGCACAGGCTTGAACAATACAAGCTCCCAAAGCTTCCGCCAAGCCGAAACCCTCTACTAACCGCCCGGGAGGCATAGTCGGCTATCGTCCTCTTCTCGGAGTTATCGAAGAAGATATACAGAAGAAGAAGAGGAGTCGATCTTCGTCTGAACCTCTTCTTGAACCCCCGGCCCCACTCAAGCCTATTCACGACATTACAGAGGAGGATACCGAGCTTATGCCCTCTCCTCATCCGTCTGAGAACCCAACCGTCATCCCAATAGATCATCCGGGCTTAGCACGCAATCTGTTTGCGGGTCATCCGGACCTGGACCCGGCGTCTCATGATATCTCTTTTGATGAGGTTACTGGTGAGCACCTTCTTCCTCGCAATCCTATGGTAAGGCTGCTTGATGAGGCCAAGTCCCTGGACCTTGATTTGCTTACTACTCGGGTTGTTGCTATGGGGAACGAAGCTAAGGCAAATATCGACCGGGTTGCTGAGGAGACCAGGAAGTTGATGAGGCATCACGCCCGATTGGTCAAGGCCGGGGAGGAAATTGGGAGCGCCAACATAAGACTGCGGTTAGTGGTTTCCGACCAGGCCAAGCAACTCGCTGATCAGGCCATCCAGATCTCTCAGCATGAGGCCGCCTCTGGACGTCTAAAGAAAACTATGAAAGAGGCTAGCTGAGCCGAACTGCGGAAAATGGAGGCTACTTGCAAGGAACGGATCGATATGGCCATTGCCACGGTGGATGAGGTTCGGAAAGCGGATCTTGAGCATATAGAGGAGTTATCTGGGAAGCTTGAGGCCGCAGAGCTTGCTCAGGATAAGCTGAAGGAGGAGATGGAGGCGATGCGGGAATCCCTTCAGGCTGACTGCTTGAGATACCGATTGGAGAGAGAAGCTGCCGTTGAAAGGCTGTCAGCTTCCGAGGCCCGGATGAGGGAGTTTGAGGAGAATGAGGGGATGATGGACGAGATGCTCCAGGACATGTACTTCCGTACTTGGAAGCAGGGCAACCTATCCTGGATGGATGATTATCCCAGGGTCGTGGCTAGGATTTATCTCCGGGCTCTGGAGCAGGCTAAGGCTGATGCGGATAAAGAGGGTGGAACGGTCTTCAGCATGGATGTGGTCACTGCCCAGTTTACCAAGGAGGAGAAGGTGGCGGTAAAGGAGAGCATGCGGTTGCTTGCTGCTGAGGAGGCAGGTGTGCAAGTAGAGGATGACGACCAGAATGGTCAAAAAGCAGGTGCCGGTAGGTCTCCCTTTCTAGTCTTTCCGTTAACTTGGTTGCTTATCACTAACGAATTCTTTTTCTGACTGGACAGGTGGGCAACAGGACAAGGACAAGACTCCGACGCAGCTGGCTCCCTGATTAGGCCTGGAATATTCTTTTTGTGGACTTGACATGGTTGTATATGTTAGTCTTAAACTAGTAAAGTAACACTTAGGTGGTAATTTTTTGCTACTTGTAATAAATAGCTCTATTCTTGACGTGCAATTCTTTAACTTAAGCTGATTTTGTCATGTTGTATGAAAAATATAGCTATGCATATTCTTGTAATCAAATTGTGTTTGATGTCAGGTTCTTGTTTAAAACATAATTTTATGACTTGTAATGTTAGCATGAGGTGTGAATAAATTATAGTCATGTGTTTACATATGAAAGAAGGAAATACCGCCCTTTATATCTTGCTTGTAGATGGCAGCTTTGAATATTCTGTGTGACCGAGTAAGGGTTGCGGTCCGGTATCTTGTCATGGGCATCTGCTTCCATTAGTGAATGTTTCCTGCCCTGTGTCCTGTACTTCAGGGATTGTTACAGAGGATAGGAGAAAAGTTGCTTAAGTAAAATTGAAATATGTGAAAAAGTAAAACTTCCAATCACGGAAGGCCTTCGATGTGCTTAAGTTCGTGGTAAACGGGCTTTGTAGTCACTTTCCCTAGCTGTGGGTCTTGGAGACATTTGTCACCCATCTTACGCCTCCGCGGGGAGTTAATTCTTTTTTACCACAGCCGCACTTAAGACACATCGGAGCCGAGATCGCGCACAGTAACTACCCGGGCCATTATGGCCCGTAATCGTGGGTATTATTCGATTTACTGTGGCCAGCTAGCGTGGGTGCCGATCGTCAACCGTGAACTGCCCCTGGCTGGCCACACCTTATGTTGGGGCTTATAGTCGGTTCACAGTTGCCGGCGAGCCGAACGCCGTAATGAGCTGCCTCGGCTATAGTCGGCCTTCTCGGTGGCTTATAATCGGCTCATTACAGTTGGCTTTAAGGTCCGTCGCGAGCAATGAGTTAACCCGCAGCAGAGGGATGCCGGAGCGAAAGTGTCTCATTGGCGAGGGCATAGATTCGCGTAGTACCTATTAGGTCTTGTCCAGGTGAAGTTGCGCTGTGGAGTGCTTTGGGTGGAAATGCTATACGCATAGGATTTTGTTTAACAGAAAAGGATAAAGTTAACAAGCAGCCAAGATATAAAGGAACAAGTTAAAAAAGAGACAAGGTTTTTTAAAGTGGTTCGGCACGAAAAGGCCTACGTCCACTGATTCTCTTTGTTAATTCACTTCATATGGGCGGTACAAGTTAAGAAAAGTATCGACGGAGGTGCTGGATGTTCCATGCCCTCTGGAGCACCTCTCCGTCCACAGTTGACAAAATATAAGCTCCATTGTGGAGATCTTTATGAATTACATATGGTCCATCCCATATTGGATCTAGTGCTCCAGGGCGAGGGAAGATTGGCTTGAGGACAAGATCCCCTTCTTGTATGGTACGATGCTTGACTCGGGAGTTGTATTGTGCTGCCACTTTTTGCTTGTGGGCCGCTGCTTTAAGGACTGCATCATTTCTTCTCTCCTCAACTAGATCCAAAGACATGTGAAGGAGTTCTTCATTCTCTTCTGGGTTATAGTGGATCATACGGTGGGAAGGCACTATGGTTTCAACTGGGAGCATAGCCTCCGATCCGTATGCCAAAGAGAAAGGAGTATGTCCCGTTGATGTTATGAAGGACGTGCGCTAGGCCCACAGTGTCGTAGGGAGTTCATCCACCCAAGCGCCCTTTGACTTTTCGAGTTTCTTTTTTATTAGAGTTTTCAGAATTTTTTTGACGGCTTCGACTTGTCCGTTTGCCTGGGGATACGCTACGGATGAGAAGCTTTTGTGAATTCCGTGCTCTCGGCACCAGTTGGCGAATTCCTCATTGTCAAACTGAAGTCCGTTGTCTGATATGATTTTGAGTGGGACTCGGTACCTGCACAGAACGTTTTTGATCAAGAAGTTAGTAACTTTTGTTGAAGATACTTTATTCAGAGGTTCCGCTTCCACCCATTTGGTGAAATAGTCGACTGCGACTATAGCATATTTGGCCCCGCCTTGGCCCATTGGTAGCTCGCCGATTAAGTCAATTCCCCATATTGCGAAGGGCCAAGGGCTGGTCATTTGAGTAATTTCAGTTGTTGGTAGCCGTGGAATCTTAGCAAACTTCTGGCATCCGTCACACTTTTTGACGAAATCTAGGGCGTCCTTGCTTAAGGTGGGCCAGAAATATCCATATCGGAGTATCTTTTTTGCTAATGTTTGCCCTCCGGTGTGATCTCCGCAGCTTCCCTGATGAATGTTGAATAAGATTTCCTTGGCTTCCCTCCCAGCGACACACCTTAATAACGGGTTAGAGAATCCGCGCCGATAGAGGATGTCTTCTTGTATTGTGTAGCGGGAAGCTTTCCTCAAGATTTTCTTGACTTCGTTACGCCCGTTGGGTAGTGTGCCACTTTGTAGGTAGTCTCAGATGGGAGTCATCCAAGTTGCTTCTTCGGTTGCAGCTATCAGATTCACTTGCTCAAAACTTGGGGTCAGTTGCTTTGAGATGGTTACTGCTCCGAAGATGGCGATGTCTTTCATACTTGCTTGCTTTGCCAATTCGTCGGCCTCTTGGTTCTCTTCCCGAGGGATGTGTCTGACTAGGTAGTGGTCCAATCGGCTGAGAAGTAACTTGGTCTTCTTTAAATATGCTATGAGTCGTTCTTCTCGAGCTTGGAATTCTCCTAGTATTTGATTAACAATAAGTTGAGAATCGCTATGAAGACACAAAGAATTGGCTCCGATTTTTATGGCAAGTTCTAATCCAGCTATCACTGCTTCATATTCTGCATCGTTGTTAGTGGCAGCGAACTCCAACCTTATAGCATAGTGCAGCTTATTTCCCCTGGGAGTGATTATTACCACACCTGCCCCCGAGCCTTGTTCGTTTGATGCACCATCCACAAAGAGGTTCCACTTGATATCTTCTGTTATTTCCAATCGCTCCTTATCTTCGTTGGTAGTGAATTCTGCAATGAAATCAGCCATGGCTTGTCCCTTGATGGCGGTGCGAGGGCGATAGGTGATATCATACTGACTTAGTTCAATGCACCATTTAAGTAGTCGCCTAGAAGTGTCGGGACGATGGAGTACCTGCCTTAGTGGTTGATCGGTCAGAACTTTGATGGAATAGGATTGGAAGTAGTGACGCAGTTTCCGTGATGTGATTAGTAAACAGTATGCTAGCTTCTCAAGTTTAGGATATCTGACTTCTGCCCCCTTAAACCTCTTACTAACGAAGTAAACTGGCCGTTGCGTGCGGTTGTCTTCCCTTACCAAGGCATCGCTTAGGGCGTGAGATGACACAGCAAGGTATAGGTATAATTCTTCGCCTTCGCTTGGAGTCGAGAGTACCGGTGGTTTCTGGAGGTGTTCGATTATGTTAAGGAAAGCAGTCAAGCATTCGTCGGTCCATTCGAACTTTCCTTTGTCTTTCTTTAGAGCTTCGAAAAAGGGGACACACTTGTCCGTTGCTTTGGAGATGAATCGGCTTAGGGCGGCCACTTTTCCATTCATGCTTTGCATTTCCTTTCGATTGGAAGGTATCTTGATATCCCTTGGCGCTCGGACTTGTTCCGGGTTTGCTTCAATCCCTCTGGCATGGACGATGAATCCTAAGAACTTTCCTGATGACACTCCGAAGGAGCATTTTAGAGGATTCAACTTCATTCCATACTGGCGAAGTACTTAAAACATCTTGCCTAGGTGGCTTACGTGATTGTCGGCTTTCCTTGACTTTACCAGCATGTCATCCACGTATACTTCCATAGTTTGCCCTATTAGCCCTACAAACATCTTGTTGACGAGGCGCTGGTAGGTGGCTCCTGCATTTTTAAGTCCGAAAGGCATTACCTTATAGTAGTATAAACCCCGGTCGGTGATGAAACTAGTGTGGTCTTGGTCGGGAGCATGCATAGGAATTTGGTTATACCCTGAGTATGCGTCCATAAAAGATAAGAGCTCGTGCACGGCTGTGCTGTCTACAAGTTGGTCGATTCGGGGAAGTGGGAAGCAATCCTGTGGGCAGGCGTCGTTTAGGTTGGAGAAGTCAATGCATGTTCGTTACTTCCCATTAGCCTTCTTTACCAGCGCCGGGTTAGCGATCCATTCCGGGTAGATGGCTTCTCGTATGAAGTCATTGGCGAGTAGATTCTTTACTTCTTCATCGAGGGCTGCCGATCGCTCTGCCCCCATACTTCTCTTTCTTTGTTTTATGGGCGCCTTGGTAGGATCAATGTTTAGTACGTGGCATGCTACGTCGGGGGAGATTCCGGTCATGTCAGCGTGTGACCATGCGAATACATGCAAGTTGTGGCGGAGAAAGTTGATGAGTTGCTCCTTCAACTCTGCTTTTAGTTGGGACCCAATTTTCAATAGTCTACTCGAGTCGTGCTTGTCTACGGATACAAACTCCATAGCCTCTGCAGGCTAGGCGGTGGCCTCCTCCTCTTTGTCCCTAGGGTCTAATTCATTGAAAGGGTCGTTGGTATATCGAAGAGGAGGGGCTTTCTTTAATTGCTATGCTTCTAGACTTTTCGTGCAGAGGGCAACCTCTACACCCTTCCCTTTATCCTTCCTGTGGTTGTTGCGAAGTTCAGTCACATAGTAGTCTCGAGCAACGTCCTGGTCTCCTTCTACTTCCCCTACTCCATTGTCCGTTGGAAATTTCATCTTTAGGCACCATGGGGCTAGGACAATTTGGAAGTCAGACAAGGCTGGCCTTCCTAAGAAGGCGTTGTAGGCCGAGTGGTTTTCTATTAGCACAAACATCTGTTTCCGTACAACGGAGCGGGGATGGCTTCCAATTTCAACAAAGAGATCCAGTTGCCCGAGGGGCATCTTCGCATCTCCGGTGAAACCGTGTAATGGCTTATCGTAGGGAGATACATCCTTCATTGATAGTTTCATTTTGTCGAATGCATGTTTGAACAGGATATTCACTGAACTTCCAGTGTCTACTAGGATTCGATAAACTTCGGCGGGACCGAGCCGGGCAGAGATAACCATGGGATCCATGTGAGGGTATTGTCTTCCTTCTAGGTCACGCTTACCGAATGTGATGTCATCACTTTCTTTCCGTTTCGGGTGGCGCTCTTCTATAACCGAATTGACACAGTCTTTATTGTCTCTGAGCGACTTTCCATATCTTTCCATCTCTTTCCAGCTCCTGTCTGCGATGTGCGGTCCTCCCGAGATGGTATGGACCACTATCTTCTCTTGACTAGAGCCGCTAGTGTTGCGGTTTCCTCTGCCGATCTCCGGTGAGGGTAACCTTGGGTTCTCATTGGCAGGAGCTGGAGTCCTGTCCTGACCTTTTACATAGCGTTCCAGTTTCTTCCTTCTGATGTGTTCCTCAATCAAGTCTCGGAGATGATGGCATTCATTGGTATCGTGCCCATGAGATTCGTGGAAGCGGCAGAACTTTCCAGACTTCTGCGCGTTATCTTATTCCTTCTTGTATGGTGGGCGTTTGTATCTAACTTCGCCTTGGGTGGCAAGGAAGATATTTTCGACGGTCTCGTTCAAAGGAGTGTAAGTGTCGAATCTCGGTCCTGGCCGATATATGCGCTTTTCTCCCTTCTTGCCCCCAGCATTGTCTCTGGAATCATTTCTTCGAACGTCCCTTGCCACAGCAGGGGCGTTGCTGTGAGTTGCCTTATTTTGCTGTCCTGACTGCCTCTCAACGGCAGCATCCTCAACCCTTATATATTTCCCGGCTTCATGGAAGAAATCGGGTAAAGTAGCTGGTTTTTCTTTTGTCAACCTTCTAGCAAATTTAGTGTCCGGATGCACACCACTACAGAGGGCCATTAGGATAAGCTTCTCATCGGCATCTTGGACTGCGGCTGCTGCGGCATTGAACCGGGTTAGGTATTGCTGCAGTTTCTCTCCAGGTTTCTGTTTGACGCTAGATAAGGAATAAGCGTCCTTAGGTTGTTCCACATGAATGCGGAACTGACTGATAAACTTTTCTTTCAACATTTCCCACGAGCTGATGGATCCCTGTGGTAGATGATAGAACCAGGAGGTAGCGAGATCTGCTAAGAAGAGTGGAAAGCATTTGCACAGTATTCCCTCTGTCGCTCCACTCATGAGCATATGTTGTGTGTATCTCTGTAAGTGTACAACGGGGTCGGAGGTTCCTTTGTAAGGTTCCATTGTTGGCATCTTCCATTCTCGGGGGGTGATAGCAATTTCGATGTTGCGGGCAAAAGGGCTGGTTACCCTAGCGCCTATCCCTCGATCTCTTTGCTCCCGTTGGACGCACTCTCTGAATAAGCGTGCCATCCTTTCATCAGAATTGGGAGCAGATAGAAACGATTTTGGTTCTGTTCTGTAGGAGTGATTCCGTCCAGATGACCTGTAGGGATGGTATCGTCTATCATTCCTCATATTTTCCAGTGGTTGTCTTTGATCTTCTGGGAGCATGCTAGGGTCAGCTACAGTTGGCCCTTGCCTTGATCTTCCCTTGCTGGGTTCCGATCAAAGCACTTCCTCCGGTCCAACTTCGGGCTGGACTCTAGCTCGGCCCCGTTCACTGGCGTTTCTGTGGTTAGGTAGTATGACAGGCTCAGCTACAGTTGACCTTCGCCCGGTACCTCCCCCGTTGGGTTCGGCTCCAAACGTTTCCTCAGGCCTAACTTCGGGCTGTGCTCGCTCTCGGCTCCTACCATGGCTACTTCTGCCGTTAGCTCCTTCGAAGAAGGAAGATCTTTGTTGTCTCTGAGATCCTCCGGACTGGGACTCGCCCCATGATTCAGTGTTGCGGTTGGACTCTTTAGCATCCCTTAAGCGTGACATGAGATGGTCCACCAAGGCTTCCTGCTGGGATGTGAAGCGGTTAGTTACTTCAACCACAACCCTGTCTAAATCTGCCCTAGTAATTGCTGCGGGCTGTTCTATGGCAGGAGTGGTCGGATTAGCCGGTCCTTCATTTGGCACTGCTACTGGAGGAGGACGATTTACTTGATTCGTGATAGCTGGATCTGGAAGACTGCTGGATGCGATGTTTTTTCCTTTGTTAACATCTTTTTTCTGTTTGGGAGGCATGTTTTCCAAGTGATGGATGATGCTGTTAGGAAAAAGGTTTAAGTGGAAGAAGCTGAAGCTTCGAGTCTTCTATCTCTCAGTGAAAGCACCAAAAATGTTTGCACAAAAAATGGACAAACACCTCAAAGTCGTATGATTTAGTAGATCTTATGTTGTTCTTAGTGATTTGGGTGATTTATGCGAATATATGAAAAGTAGGGGCTAAACTGTAAAAATACACGCAGATTTATAGTGGTTCAGCCAGAATGTGCCTACGTCCACTTTATATGTTATTTCTCTTCTCTTGTTTAGATTACAAGTACAAAGCTTTGATACAAGTAAAAGAAAGTTGTTTGAAAGTTCTCTCCGTGCTTGAGCTCTCAAAACTTGTCCCTCATTGTTGTACCCCTGCCCCTCTATTTATAGAGTGAGGCTGGGGGTAGGGATCTTGGAGGTATATAACAGCTTGGTGGGCCTGGGCTGAGGCGATCTGGCCTGGTTGAGTTGGTTCGGTTTACCTTGGTTCGGTGGTAGGAATATGGTTGGACCGGTGGAGCTTTGGTTCGGTGGTAATGGTCCGGTGATGATGGTCCGGTGCCAGTGATGATGGTCCGGTGATGATGGTCCGGTGATGCTGGTCCGGTGATGATGGTCCGGTGATGCTGGTCCGGTGATGATGGTCCGGTGATGCTGATCCGGTGATGATGGTCCGGTGATGCTTAGGAGAAGGGTTGGTTCAGTGGTTACTGGAGAAGCTTTGGATCGGCTTTGAGGTGGAGAGGCCTGGCTACTTTTCTGTTGGACCGGTGGTGGAGGAAATACACCCACAACATGACACTCCTTTGTGTTCATGATGTGCACCATCATTTCACGACTTAGCAGAGGCGACCGAGCTACGTCTTGTTGTGTCGGCTGCGGAGCTCGTGTGTAGAGGAACTCGTTGGCGAAGACGGCATGGCATTTTGTCGAGAGATGAGGGAAAAATCGAGGATGAATGCATGTTGTAGATGGGTTGTGTGCATGGCCAGGAAACGTGAATTAGGGAAGAAGGATTAAGAGACATAATTAGGTAGTTAATTATTTAATTAAGTTAATTAATAGCTTATTTAATCTCAATTCGTATTTAATTCGTATCTTTTTCATATGAAGTCCGTTTTGGATGCGGTTTCTAGCGTTGCACTCGTGATGGAGAGCTCTACGACTTAATGTTAGGTTTGTAGCTTTTGTTGAGGTGAGTGATATTCTCTCCCATGATACTATGATTGTCAGTATAGTATAAAAATGGTATTTTGAAATTATTTCTAACTTTAAAATGTGATTTTAAGATCCATAAACACCTACTTGATTTTTGTAAAAGAAATTAAAAGTATTTTAAAATGGTTTTAAATCAAATATCTACTTTTTCCCATTAATGTGCTATTTTAGGAAATTTCTAGTTTATGCCCTTATTGATATGAATCCCCCATTGGTTGATATAGATGCATTATACATGTTGTACATATACTATAGTAGATGTATATATGCTTGTTGGTCGCATGTATGCTTGTTTGCTTATTTAAGTTGTAAATGCTGATTTATTAGCGATCCAGCGTTAGGGAATATTCCACGCATTGGGATTTCATGCCTACTGATTGGAAACCCAAACGAACAGTATAAGTTGTAGAAGAGTACTGGGATGCATGCCGAGTGACCAGAAAATGGAAGACGATAGACTAGGATGGACTTCAACTTCAGGATGGACGCCCGATGTTTTCATTTGGTTTGTACCTATCCATTTCAGGGTAAGTACATGACTGAAGTGGTTGATATTGACTACTATAGAGTGGTCGGTGCCTATCACTATTGATGATGGCCAATTTGGCCGATCTTTGGCATGGACGGTGAGGAGGCATCAAGGAGCATGATATGATGGTTTGTTTGTGCAACCGACTCTACGTCTTGATGTTATTGCACTACGACAAGTGATTTTGATAATTGCGATGACGTGACGTTTCGACGTGATTATTTCAAGACTTTTGATGGTAGATCGTTGGTGCATGGTGTTAGGTTCCGAGATTAATGGTTTTAGGACTTCAGATGGTAGCTTGTTAGTGCATGGAGTTAGGTTCCGAGGCTATAGGCTTGATGTCGAAAGGGGTCGTGATGGTTTACCACAAGGGTGGGTTCTTTGGGAGTGACCCATAGATAGAATGTTGAATGGTTCTATCGAGGAAATTGATGGAGCAATAAAGAGCTTAGATATGCATGCTAAGGCATCATTAATACTCCGAGTGTTTTCTGTTGTACTTGGAGCAGTGGTATTATGGGGATGCCTATGGGTAATTTGTTCATTTACCAAGGATAGTTGACTTGATCCATATACCTCGGATGGCATAAGTAACCATTGTTCTATAAGGGACAAAAAGAGAAAGTCGAAGAGTTTTCATAGCGAGTAGGTCACTATGGAACACTTTGAAATGCATAGACATATATGAGATTTACTATGGACTTTTGTAGAGAGATCTTGTTATCCAGCCTTTTGCCCAAGCAATATTCCGATAGATTGGATGAATCGAACATAGACATTATCAAGGTAAGAAGCCCAAAGAAATAGCCTGAAAGTCCAGAAATCAAATACAAACAGAGCTAAGGGGAAAATACCAAACCATCCAAAGAATCAAGGTTGGAAAATCCAACTAGAAGTTGGATCGGTACCAATACTGGCAACGTTGGACTAAAGTTCGTGGATCGGTACCGATCCATGAACTTTAGTCCAATGTTGCCCCCAATCCTTCTCTGTTAATGGTGGTCTTATAAGCTTTTTTCAAGTGTTATTTTGTTGATCCCATGCAATTCTCTATCGATCTTCAAGAGCACTCAAAATCAGTGACTCCATTCTTCCATAGATCCATCATTTAGACTTAGAAATAAGCTAATAATGGTGCAAAGAAGTATGGAATCACCAAGCTAACCACAAATCAAGCCAACACAAAGAGTTCAAGACAACCATTTTGGCCAACTTACAGATCGGTACCGATCCAAGCCCAAGGATCGGTACCGATCCACGTATTTTCCTGAGGTGGCACCATTTTCTCCAAGGGAGCTGATCTTGGCGTGGAAAGTGAGGTGAGATCGTGGAGGCAAGTTTCTAGGAGTCCTACACCTATGAATAGATGGGTATGGCTCATTTTTAGGGATCTTTTTGTCTCTTGCTTTCTCTACTCTAATTTCTTGTAATCATCCTAGGATTTATACCGATCTGTAAGAACAACTGCTTGTAGTCTAGTGGTCTAAGCAATAAAATCACTAAGTGGACGTTGGCCAAGATTACTCGAACCACTATAAATGTTGTGTGTTGTTTTCTTGCTCATTTTTATTTATTTTCTTTACCTTTTATTCTCTACACAATCTTTTGGGTATTTGTTCAATTTTTGTTTCAAACATTTTGGTGCTTTCATTAAGGGGGATATTCTCAGACTACTTGGATCCATCATCTACTATTGGATTTTTTAGATCCGAGAGATAGATCCAATATTCCAGCCTTACAGTGGCACTATTCAAATTTTCAACAATCTAAGAGAAGTTACTCGCCATGGCCCCATCAATAAGAGAACGTGCTAAAACTTCTAGAGTTATTAATGATGATGAGAATCAAGATACTCACCATATGGATGAAGTTGCCTAATCAGAACAAGCTATGAACCAAAATCCAACTGAAGTCGTGACCAGAATGGAGATGGATCATATGATGAAGCAGATGGAGGATAGATTCCAGGAGACTCGCAATGATCAGATGAATCAATAGATGTAGTAGAGCTTGAGGTTGTTGAATGAACTAATTTAGAATAGCCGTAGGAGGAGTAGAAGGGACTTGGACCATTCAAGTTTAGAATTTGAAAGTTCCACATCATCTAAGTAAAGACGGAGAGATGGAAAGTAGAAGCAGACTCAAAACACGACTGGAGCCTCATATCAAGGAACGAGACAAACCCATGGCTCGGTTTTGTGGATTGGTATCGATCCAAGAGAATGGATCGGTACTGATCCAGCTAATGTTGGCTCCAAGGGTCGGCCTTTGGAGGGTAGCATGGACTTGACCTTTGGTCATGCTGTAGATGATCAAAATATGGAATATCGAGCTGCTGTTGACAATTTTCCGCCCAAGAATTATTAAAGGGGGATTGCTAGATGAACGGATCTCCCAAAGTCTAGAGAACCTAGCTATCATGAGTATGCCCGAGAGCGTTCGCCAGTCCGAACACTCGAAACAGATCTCGACTACCGTCGTTCAGCTGAACCTGTAGAACCGGATTATTTGGCTGAGATAGTAAGTAAACTTGTGAATAAAAATCAGTTAGGAAGTAATGATGAAAGGGGTAATTCTCCTAGTCGAAATCCACTTATTGAGAACAATTTGCATGTGAAGTATCCACAGAGGTTTGTAATGCCAAGAATACCAATATACGGTGGAAAGACAGATCTAAGGCAGTGCTTGATGAAGTACGAGTGGCATATAAACTCGGCTAGAGCATCAGATGCCGTGAGATGTCGTCGGTTTCCAATTTTCCTGAATGAAGTAGCGACGATGTGGTTCACTCGGCTCCCACTGAGATCCACATAGTCTTTCACTGAGTTATTGCTAAAATTTCTTGAGCAATTTCATTTACACACTTCATGTCGAAAAGATATGATCTCATTATCAGAACCTCTTCTGGGGAGCAGGAGAATCATTAAAGGATTTCTTGAACTGGTTCCATACAGCTATGACGGAAGTAACAAATCCCAATGATGACAGTATTGATAGCATTGATTAGGAGGGTTCATCCCGAGACCGACTTCGGGAGATGGTTGGAAATGGAAACCCCCGTCGACGATGGATATTTTCTATAGAAAGGCTAATCAGTTCCTGCATTTGGAGGAGGCACATGATTGTCCTCAAAGAGGTGAGGCTATGGTTTAATGAAGTGATACAGAGAAACATTGCAGTAAAACAGTCCGGAGGAAGTTCTGGAAATGTGGATGTAAACATTGGCAACAAGAACGGTGGTCAGAAATAAAATGATAATGGGGCTAGAAAGCAGAAGCCCGCTAATAGGAATCATCCGAGGATTCCTAAGTTTGATAATTATACTAAGTTAAATAACCCAATTGAGAATATCTATCTGGCAACTCAAAGTACTGAGCATTATAGGAAGCCGGCTCCGAAGAAGTCGACTAAGAAGGAGAAGGGATCTGGCAAGTTCTGAAGGTTTCACAAGACTCACGGTCATAATATTAATGAATGTGGGCACTTATGTGATATAATTAAGGAGCTGATTCAAAAGATGAAATTGCAACAGTTTGTGAAAGCCTCGCAAGATGGAGGACAAGGAAACTCTAACCTCCCTGGGTTGACATTCCTGTGGGGGCAAGCTATTCCTAGTGGTGAGGAGCTTAGGCGACTTTTAAAACGTTTAGTGATTAACACGATCATCAATGGACCACATCCAACTGATAAAAGCTTAAATGAGATGGATGGGTATGTTGGCGCTTTGAAACATATCGAGAATTAGAGTTGTTTGGCGGTAGAGGATGGAGCTCCGACATAACAGTTCAGAACCATGACCGATGATATTGTTTTCTAGAACAGAGATGCTACTAGGGTGGAGGCCCAAACTATTGACCTGTTGGTTATAACGGCCACAATTGGCCTTGCTATTGTACGAAAGGTGCTGGTTGGCTGTGGAAGTTCGGTCAACAATCTATTCAAAAAAGCCTATGACCAAATGCTTATAGAGAGCAAGGACTTGAAACCATGTAAATCTCGGATACAAGGATTTAACGGGACGACTACGGATCCAGTTGGATATGTGGAACTACCGGTGGTACTTGGAGAGGGCGATCGCAGGCATATGTGTGTCGTGCCTTTTGTGGTGTGTGATATTTACTACGCTTACAATGCATTTTTGGGCAACTAGCCCTTGCTGAATTTAGAGCGACTATAGCTTCCTGGAGTTTTACGCTTAAATTTCCTATAGAGAACATCGTGGGAGTAGTGCACGAAGATCAAAGGCTTGGCCGTGAATGTTGTATCGCTGAGCTAAGGGAGGCAAGGCTAAGACAGAAAGGAAAAGGTGTAGATAGAGAGTATATCCATAACCAAGGGTGCACCAATCGACAACAAGTATAAGTAGTTCGAAGAAGTGTGTCCACTTGAGGTAGCTAATCCTCCATTGGCCCGGCACAGCTCCTGTTTTAGTCATTTCCAATTTGACACAAGTGTCAAGGCTATCCATCATCGTTCTCTTTCTTCAGTCATCACGTACATCATTCCAACCACTTCATTCTGGATCATCACTCCGCGTATAGTTATTAAAGTGGTTTTCGGTTTAGATAGAGAGTATATCCATAACCGATTCCGGTCTCTTTAATAACTTTCGTGATTATTTCACCGATTGGTCGTTTATTTATTTCAAAACCAAATCAATTCCAATTTCAATCAGAGTTTATAAATCAACATTTCGTTTGTCTTTCTAAACCAATTTCCAAAATTTACGTTTCAAAACTTCCAATTTACCGTTTCAAAATCTTATAATTCAATTTCAATTCAAATATTGATTCAAGTTCGTATATCGGTTTCATTTCAAAATCATTTAAATTAATTTAATTTAACATTCAAATCAATTTAAATTCATCTATCGATTTCATTCAATATTCATTAAGTAAATTTCCCATTCAAAACAATTTCTATTAAATTTCCAATTCATTAAATCCATTATTTAAATTCAACTTCATTATATTAAAACTTACAATTTGAATTAAATTAAATTCATCAATCAAATTCTTTAAATTTCAAGTCTTACATTAATTTCAATAAATCACATTTTATTTCTTGATAAAGAAATTCAATTTCACTTATTTATTTACTTAAATGATTTTCCAAAAACTTAATTAATAAAGAAAACTCAATTTCAGTTATTTACGAAGTAAATTCACTTATTCAAAAGTTCAATTTAATTTAATCATTAAATAATTAAATCTTATTTAATTATTAAATAATTCAAAACTTAATTATTAAATAATTTCAAAACTTAATTATTAAATAATTTCAAAACTTAATAATTTCAAACTTAATTATAATTTCAAACTTAATTATTAAATCATTTCAAACTTAATTCAATCATTTCTCAAATTAAACAACATTCTTTCATCAATTACATTGTTAATATTTTGTTTCAGATTATTTTATATTAACATTTTCCTTTCATTAAATTCAAATTTCAACTTCATTTCAAAACCATATTATTTATTCAAATCAAATCTTCATTTTATTTTTAAATCAATTTATTGACCAATCGGGTTTTATTTAATTTTCTATCCTAGGTCAAAGTTCAATTTGGGTATTTATCATTTCAACCCGATTCCAATTCAATTCAAAATCAAAGCATAACAAAGGGAACTTGCAGTGTGATAACTGGGATGGTGTCAAAGTAAATAAACAAGCAATAACAGCAATCAATAACAATCCAATAATCAATTCAAATAATCCCGAAATAACTGTATTAATTCGCATTGTTATTTGTACGAATTAATATAATTATTTCTAGAATCTACACTATCATTTCATGTAGATTAAAGATTATTACATTACGGTTTTCACTGGTCATCTACTACAATTTCATCCATCATCAATTTAACAACATACATTCAGTGGTTCAAAATGTAATTAAACAAATCCTACGTGTCAATAATTTAACAGTTAAAGGGGTCATATTATACAAATGTCAGTTAATCAAATTTAACATTTTACTATCCTATATCAAGTTCAATTTCATACTATTTATCATTTTAACACTAACAATTTAACGTCCAATATAAACATCAACAATCAATCAATTATTAGCCAAACTGTATTATCATCGCATAAATAATTAACAGATAATGGTGTCAGATGTCACAGATGAACTGATACAGGCAATAGCATATATAACAGTGTAATTAACTAACAGCAATATATTTCAATTGTCGTTTCATTTGAAATCAGATTTAATAAATAAAAGAACGTTAATCGTGAGTGATGGCTCACCTTTCGTGGCTAGGAAAGAAAAGACACGAACGAGTATTGAATCCAAGCGCGAAGTGAGACAGGCACGAATTCAATGACGAAAACAGGTACAACGGACCGAAAGCTGATAAAATGGAAATCAATGAAAGTCAAATCAGAATTGTATCGATGATGATAAAAAGTATGAGTGAAGTTATATGTATATAGCTATATAAAATCATATATATCAATCATATTTAAATTCCAAACACATATTAAATTAAATATAGATGTATGCATAAAAAAAATTGTTATAAATTAAAAACACACACTTAAATACTTACCCTTTTAAACATATAAATAAAATTTCTAAAGTCATCATTTTCGAATAAAGAACGTCAAAGTATATATATAAATAGATCTATTTATATTTATAAAACGTATACTTTCAGAAATCAAGTATAATATATATATACAGTACATGTACAATGTGACGCAACAGGAAATGCTAAGTCATATATATATACACACACTCTGTAACTTATATTTTTCTAAAACCCATAAACAACTTTAACAATCATACATATTTATATATCACTACTTCTTCCTTGAAATGTAATATGTATATTATAAACAAAAATATGTATATAATCGTACTGTAAACATATATATGCTGTAATAAAAATTATAAAACAAAGAATCCAAAGCTTAACAACTTACCTAACAAACTTTGTATAAATAAGGTAAATCTAAAAATGGGTGCGTAAATAGGCCTTAGCTATCATATAAAATCTTCATTTGAAAAGCCTGAAAATGCACAATATTCGGCCTTGTTAATACATAAGTAAAACTGCAATAACCAATATAAATACCTGCTATATCTACAGACCCAACTTTGTTATAAAATTTAAGTAAGCTTTCTTTATAAAATTTTATATATATACTTAACATATCAAATGAGACTGAAAGCACATGAATGTAACTCAATCTATAACAAACCCACTCTATATATATGTATAACAGTACTTTTAGATAAGGACAAGTATACATAACTATAACTGACACTTATAAAACAAAACAAAAGGGAAAAACATAAAACAAAATCACAACTCATATATGCAATTGCAAAACACATATAAACGAATATATGCAGACCGCACATAGATACACCTAGGTACGTGTACCTGTGAAGAACACATATGAGTATGCATTTGCTGAGCATGGAACGATCTGGGCAGCTCAAAAGACCTTATAGAAAACCCTACAGAATTTTTCAGACGTGCTGGCCATGGTTCATTGTATGGTGTTGGAGCCAAGCTTGGTTTAGTGAGAGTCGAATATGCTGTGGATAACAATTCTGGTACTGGCTCAGTTTTTTTTTTTTTGGATTCGGCGGAAGATTCTAGGTTAAACAGCACGTTCTTGTTGAACATTTCACATGAGAAGTTTCGGAATGTTCAAAGAAGGTGGCGACAAGACTGGAAGCTTCGCCGGATGATTATGGAATGGAGGGAAGTTCAAGTGGTTCAGGCGATTGCCTGGTCGTGGCCGAGCAGAGGGGAAGGAGGAATGGGTTCGCTCGTATGAGAGAGGGGAGCAAGATGATTGGCTTATGTGGTGGGTGTATCGGCTGGGGAGAGGAGCACAGGGAGGTTGAGGCATGGTGGCCAAGATGGTTCGGCCTTGGGTTAGTGGAGGTGGAAGGCGGTTAGCGTGGAACGGTGCATGGAGAACGGAACGAGCAAGGTGGTGGAGCGCAGCTTGGAAATGGCTGAGGTGGAGTGTGTGCCGGAGGGTGGCGATGGCGGAGGGGAAGTTGGACGGCAGTGATGCAGGACGGGTTGGAGATGGATCGGGTGGAGAGAGTGGAAGGCGGTGATGCATAGGCATGGACAGTGGTGTTTGGTTCATGTGGCTATCTAGTAGGGAAGGGAAGGGATTGCGTGTGTGGGTGAGGGAGAGGGAGGCATGATATTTGAAGAACTGCAGATGTGAAAGGGAATACAATGAAGACGTGAAGGCACAAATCATAATTAAGAGAAGAGGAGAAAGAAAGTGGTTTCACAAATGTGAACAGACTTCCATAATATGCAAACGAAACGATGTACGAACCGAACAAAATAAGATATATTAAATATAGGGGATGGCAAGGGTCACTTCGATCACCGTGCGAAATAAAAGCGAGTGACCATTTGTTTTAAACGGTGGACAATGAAGCGTCACAACAACAAAAGTCGTACCGATGCGGTTATCCGTTTTCCGGTTTCTATCGCGTACCGGGTTCGAAAACAGAAATGAACATACTGGTGAGATTGGCACGTCAAGACGATCAAAACAGTATACAGGTATCAGTGGTACGATTTGAATTTCATAAAGTTCGAATTTCTAATAGCAGAAAAATGTAAGAAAACACTGAAAAAATAAGATCGATGGAGCCAAAGATGTCCGAATTTGGAAAAACGACAAACTGACATCTTGCTCAAAAGATGGTTTAGAATTTTTCTATGTAAAAATATTTAGGTTTCGGAAACATTTTATTTTCAACGTTTTTTAACTGATTGAATTGAAGTAAAGTTACGCGCGAAATAAACTTTCGTATTTTCGGACGAAAATTTACCAGTTGCTATGTTTAACTAGACTCATTCCAAATATCAAATTTATATTTCAAAATTTTATCGTTTAAAATTTCACAAAATTTCAATTAATTACGTTATTAAAACGGTTAAAATTTTACGGGTCGTTACACTCTCCCCCACTCAAAACTTTTCGTCCCCGAAAAGGAACGAGGTAGGAGAATAGAAACAACCAGAAAGAAAACAGATTTGAAATACAAAATAACAATTAATTTAAACCATATAAATTCAAATTTAAATTAATTGATATTTAATAATTGTTTTAATCCATTTGATTTCACTAAAATCAATCACAACTATTTCTAAATTCATTATCTTATTATCCAATTATCTTAAATTTACAATTTCTAAAATCATAAATTTTGAATAGTCTTTTATTATAATCATATTTTTTCAGCAATTTAAATTCTTCTTTATTCCAAATTACTGTTAAATTTATTCTACTTAATATCTAATCACATATATTTAACCTATATAAATTTATTTAAAACATAAAAGTTTCGATTTAAATTAATTTACATCTATTAATTTCTTTTAAATTCAAGGCATTTTCATATGTTGATCAAATTTCAATTTATTAATTTTTTCAAAACAAATTTATTAATTATTCAAAACCAATTTATTTCCTTATTAACTGGGTTTACTAATTATCCTATCTAACTTTATTAACATCTTATAATCAAAATTTAGTGTATAACATTTATTATAAACACTCAAATTTTTATTTATAAATTCAATTTATCTTATATATTATCCAATTACATATTCAACTTCTGAACGATTTAGGTGAGTTGTATTAGAATGCAGTTGAACAATATACAAATAAAATTTTCCGAATTCAATTATTCAAGTTTAAATATTTATTCCAAATTTTGGTTTTTATTTATAATTAAATCATCCTTTAACAAAATTTAAGAATTAGATTTTCGATTAACTTTAAACAATTTAGAGTTATATATCATATATTTATAAAAATTAAATTTTAAAAATATGGTACCTATATATATATATAAATCAGATTATACTAAAGAAATTCAAATCGAAATATTTTTCAAAACAAAACCGTAGCAAAGCTACAGAATAGTATCTCCACTTCGAAACTCAAAAATGAATGTCGATGATGCGGTCGCCATCACCGAAATTATTTTCCAGCGACAAAGAGAAGAGCACTGATTTCAACATTTAAAAGTTCTTTGAAAACGATTTCTATTCGAAAATACTTTCAATATATACACTTTAAAATTTTAAAAACCAAAGTTCGAAATCACCGGAAACTAATAAATTCTCAAATTTCTGAATTAAATTCGTTTCAAATTTCAATCAATTTATAACCAAGTTTATAAATTCATTTATTTATATTATGCAATAGTCAATGGTTTACAAAACAATAAATGAAAATCACATATTATTATTTCAGACAACAAATTCATTAACAATTTTAATTTCAGAAAACTTATATCTATATATAATATAATCATTCAAAACTATTTTGTTTATCAAATTTGAAACAACATTTTAATATAAATTTAGAAATACATTTCTTTGCTCGACGATACAGGAATGGATTTTCAAAATAAGGATAGAGATTCAAATTTGATGAACTTAAATCAAAGAGAAATTTGATTCGAAGATAGGTTTGAAACCAAGACGAGATAATTAAATAACAAAATAAGGCGATGGATAAATTTATATAAGTCGCGAGCAACCTTAACCGGGTCAACCGTGACTTCAAGAATAAGATCGATGCTGAATTCCGAGGTAAATCAACACTCGATCTCAAGAGATGAAATTCAAGTATAGCAGGTAATAGATAGCATCGTAAACCGAGGATACAGAAATCTCTGGTAAATCAATGCCTATTATAAAGGAGTTTCACCCCTTTACAAATCATTTGAAGATTGGCGAGACCGCCGATCTATTATAGATATCATTCAAAATGGAGTTATGGGGTGCTCCAGAATTGAAAGAAGACGAATAGTGAGGGACACGAATGAAATTTGAAACCGTAGGGAACGTTCCAAAATTCAAAGAAATCGAGTCGAAAGGAAGAGATTGAAACTCGAATGAGAGTGATTCTGTAAATACATTTACCCTATATGTTAAGTTTTGCCTAGAGCTACCAAAGCTCTGATACCAACTGTAACGACCCGCCATTTTGGACCATTCGCATCCATTATAAGTGTATAGGTAGACACTCATGCCGGAGTTGAATTGCTCAAAATACCGCGTTGTTAATTTAAATTTGGCAAAACTGAACATATACAGTAAATAAATAATCACAGATCACAGACACAGAGTAATAAATGCAGCGGAAATAAAAGAGATAGTAGTTCATGAAGCTACTATATGAATATATAAAATACATCAGAGTTAAACCAGATACAACGGAAGAGTAATATGATACATCAGATACAAATCAGAATACATCACTGGAATCATCGAATACAGAAGCAGAATAGATGGCTGGATCTTCAAGCAAAGCTCCAACTCCAAAGGTGAGTCTCGAAAGCTGGTACACTCAGTCTGACCCGAGCGTAAAGCAAAACACAAGACACTCGAGTCAGGATTAACATTCTTATATTAATAAATCCAACTCAAGTGAAATAGCAATTGAAATACAAGTAACTCAAAGGATGTTTGGAATAACCATCCTTTAAGGATCCGTTAAACTATCTACTAGAAAGTAATTTACGCTAAGTAGATAATGTCTATCAGTAAATAAGAAGATATCAAAATAGCGTTAAGTCATGGCCCATTCCACCCTTAACACATTTTTATTTCCAAAAGCATATACAAGACCGTAGTTTCCCCAAAACCGGAAGTCACCAGAGGGCAATCCATATACTAAAGGTACAAATCAAAATCGTAGTGGTCGCGCATAAATGGAATACAAGTATGACAAGGCACATGAGGCAATACCCAAGGTAGTGATACTACCGTTCGCCTGATCCGGACTGGTGAGAACGCAACGCCGCAGCGCCCGCAACACCGTGAAACAACACTCCCAAAATCAAGGGTGCACCAATCGACAACAAGTATAAGTAGTTCGAAGAAGTGTGTCCACTTGAGGTAGCTAATCCTCCATTGGCCCGGCACAGCTCCTGTTTTAGTCATTTCCAATTTGACACAAGTGTCAAGGCTATCCATCATCGTTCTCTTTCTTCAGTCATCACGTACATCATTCCAACCACTTCATTCTGGATCATCACTCCGCGTATAGTTATTAAAGTGGTTTTCGGTTTAGATAGAGAGTATATCCATAACCGATTCCGGTCTCTTTAATAACTTTCGTGATTATTTCACCGATTGGTCGTTTATTTATTTCAAAACCAAATCAATTCCAATTTCAATCAGAGTTTATAAATCAACATTTCGTTTGTCTTTCTAAACCAATTTCCAAAATTTACGTTTCAAAACTTCCAATTTACCGTTTCAAAATCTTATAATTCAATTTCAATTCAAATATTGATTCAAGTTCGTATATCGGTTTCATTTCAAAATCATTTAAATTAATTTAATTTAACATTCAAATCAATTTAAATTCATCTATCGATTTCATTCAATATTCATTAAGTAAATTTCCCATTCAAAACAATTTCTATTAAATTTCCAATTCATTAAATCCATTATTTAAATTCAACTTCATTATATTAAAACTTACAATTTGAATTAAATTAAATTCATCAATCAAATTCTTTAAATTTCAAGTCTTACATTAATTTCAATAAATCACATTTTATTTCTTGATAAAGAAATTCAATTTCACTTATTTATTTACTTAAATGATTTTCCAAAAACTTAATTAATAAAGAAAACTCAATTTCAGTTATTTACGAAGTAAATTCACTTATTCAAAAGTTCAATTTAATTTAATCATTAAATAATTCAATCTTATTTAATTATTAAATAATTCAAAACTTAATTATTAAATAATTTCAAAACTTAATTATTAAATAATTTCAAAACTTAATAATTTCAAACTTAATTATAATTTCAAACTTAATTATTAAATCATTTCAAACTTAATTCAATCATTTCTCAAATTAAACAACATTCTTTCATCAATTACATTGTTAATATTTTGTTTCAGATTATTTTATATTAACATTTTCCTTTCATTAAATTCAAATTTCAACTTCATTTCAAAACCATATTATTTATTCAAATCAAATCTTCATTTTATTTTTAAATCAATTTATTGACCAATCGGGTTTTATTTAATTTTCTATCCTAGGTCAAAGTTCAATTTGGGTATTTATCATTTCAACCCGATTCCAATTCAATTCAAAATCAAAGCATAACAAAGGGAACTTGCAGTGTGATAACTGGGATGGTGTCAAAGTAAATAAACAAGCAATAACAGCAATCAATAACAATCCAATAATCAATTCAAATAATCCCGAAATAACTGTATTAATTCGCATTGTTATTTGTACGAATTAATATAATTATTTCTAGAATCTACACTATCATTTCATGTAGATTAAAGATTATTACATTACGGTTTTCACTGGTCATCTACTACAATTTCATCCATCATCAATTTAACAACATACATTCAGTGGTTCAAAATGTAATTAAACAAATCCTACGTGTCAATAATTTAACAGTTAAAGGGGTCATATTATACAAATGTCAGTTAATCAAATTTAACATTTTACTATCCTATATCAAGTTCAATTTCATACTATTTATCATTTTAACACTAACAATTTAACGTCCAATATAAACATCAACAATCAATCAATTATCAGCCAAACTGTATTATCATCGCATAAATAATTAACAGATAATGGTGTCAGATGTCACAGGTGAACTGATACAGGCAATAGCATATATAACAGTGTAATTAACTAACAGCAGTATATTTCAATTGTCGTTTCAATTGAAATCAGATTTAATAAATAAAAGAACGTTAATCGTGAGTGATGGCTCACCTTTCGTGGCTAGGAAAGAAAAGACATGAACGAGTATCGAATCCAAGCGCGAAGTGAGACAGGCACGAATTCAATGACGAAAACAGGTACAACGGACCGAAAGCTGATAAAATGGAAATCAATGAAAGTCAAATCAGAATTGTATCGATGATGATAAAAAGTATGAGTGAAGTTATATGTATATAGCTATATAAAATCATATATACCAATCATATTTAAATTCCAAACACATATTAAATTAAATATAGATGTATGCATAAAAAAATTGTTATAAATTAAAAACACACACTTAAATACTTACCCTTTTAAACATATAAATAAAATTTATAAAGTCATCATTTTCGAATAAAGAACGTCAAAGTATATATATAAATAGATCTATTTATATTTATAAAACGTATACTTTCAGAAATCAAGTATAATATATATATACAGTACATGTACAATGTGACGCAACAGGAAATGCTAAGTTATATATATATATATATACACACACTCTGTAACTTATATTTTTCTAAAACCCATAAACAACTTTAACAATCATACATATTTATATATCACTACTTCTTCCTTGAAATGTAATATGTATATTATAAACAAAAATATGTATATAATCGTACTGTAAACATATATATGCTGTAATAAAAATTATAAAACAAAGAATCCAAAGCTTAACAACTTACCTAACAAACTTTGTATAAATAAGGTAAATCTAAAAATGGGTGCGTAAAATAGGCCTTAGCTATCATATAAAATCTTCATTTGAAAAGCCTGAAAATGCACAATATTCGGCCTTGTTAATACATAAGTAAAACTGCAATAACCAATATAAATACTTGCTATATCTACAGACCCAACTTTGTTATAAAATTTAAGTAAGCTTTCTTTATAAAATTTTATATATATACTTAACATATCAAATGAGACTGAAAGCACATGAATGTAACTCAATCTATAACAAACCCACTCTATATATATGTATAACAGTACTTTTAGATAAGAACAAGTATACATAACTATAACTGACACATATAAAACAAAACAAAAGGGAAAAACATAAAACAAAATCACAACTCATATATGCAATTGCAAAACACATATAAACGAATATATGCAGACCGCACATAGATACACCTAGGTACGTGTACCTGTGAAGAACACATATGAGTATGCATTTGCTGAGCATGGAACGATCTGGGCAGCTCAAAAGACCTTATAGAAAACCCTATAGAATTTTTCAGACGTGCTGGCCATGGTTCATTGTATGGTGTTGGAGCCAAGCTTGGTTTAGTGAGAGTCGAATATGCTGTGGATAACAATTCTGGTACTGGCTCAGTTTTTTTTTTTTGGATTCGGTGGAAGATTCTAGGTTAAACAGCACGTTCTTGTTGAACATTTCACATGAGAAGTTTCGGAATGTTCAAAGAAGGTGGCGACAAGACTGGAAGCTTCGTCGGATGATTATGGAATGGAGGGAAGTTCAAGTGGTTCAGGCGATTGCCTGGTCGTGGCCGAGCAGAGGGGAAGGAGGAATGGGTTCGCTCGTATGAGAGAGGGGAGCAAGATGATTGGCTTATGTGGTGGGTGTATCGGCTGGGGAGAGGAGCACAGGGAGGTCGAGGCATGGTGGCCAAGATGGTTCGGCCTTGGGTTAGTGGAGGTGGAAGGCGGTTAGCGTGGAACGGTGCATGGAGAACGGAACGAGCAAGGTGGTGGAGCGCAGCTTGGAAATGGCTGAGGTGGAGTGTGTGCCGGAGGGTGGCGATGGCGGAGGGGAAGTTGGACGGCAGTGATGCAGGACGGGTTGGAGATGGATCGGGTGGAGAGAGTGGAAGGCGGTGATGCATAGGCATGGACAGTGGTGTTTGGTTCATGTGGCTATCTGGTAGGGAAGGGAAGGGATTGCGTGTGTGGGTGTGGGAGAGGGAGGCATGATATTTGAAGAACTGCAGATGTGAAAGGGAATACAATGAAGACGTGAAGGCACAAATCATAATTAAGAGAAGAGGAGAAAGAAAGTGGTTTCACAAATGTGAACAGACTTCTATAATATGCAAACGAAACGATGTACGAACCGAACAAAATAAGATATATTAAATATAGGGGATGGCAAGGGTCACTTCGATCACCGTGCGAAATAAAAGCGAGTGACCATTTGTTTTAAACGGTGGACAATGAAGCGTCACAACAACAAAAGTCGTACTGATGCGGTTATCCGTTTTCCGGTTTCTATCGCGTACCGGGTTCGAAAACAGAAATGAACACACTGGTGAGATCGGCACGTCAAGACGATCAAAACAGTATACAGGTATCAGTGGTACGATTTGAATTTCATAAAGTTCGAATTTCTAATAGTAGAAAAATGTAAGAAAACACTGAAAAAATAAGATCGATGGAGCCAAAGATGTCCGAATTTGGAAAAACGACAAACTGACATCTTGCTCAAAAGATGGTTTAGAATTTTTCTATGTAAAAATATTTAGGTTTCGGAAACATTTTATTTTCAACGTTTTTTAACTGATTGAATTGAAGTAAAGTTACGCGCGAAATAAACTTTCATATTTTCGAACGAAAATTTACCAGTTGCTATGTTTAACTAGACTCATTCCAAATATCAAATTTATATTTCAAAATTTTATCGTTTAAAATTTCACAAAATTTCAATTAATTACGTTATTAAAACGGTTAAAATTTTACGGGTCGTTACAATATCCATCATTTCACGTGTGATTCAAAGGTGTATAATCGGTCAGCGGTTAATTATCGGACTATTTGAATATTAACGTTCACATATCACCTTAGCTTGTGGTGTGACATAAATTTATCGCTTACATATATGCTGTTAGAAATCCAATTTTATTTATTACAAGTGGTACCAGTTAGTAATGATAGTTTACACCAATTCTCTTCATCAACACTATATGACATTAGGACTTATGAAATTTGGTTTTGGTCTAAATTCTAACAGCGTCCACATTAAACTTTCTAATTCCAAACACAAAATCCTTAGATCAATAATAATAATTATTATTAACCGTACTGCTCTAGCTAGAGACTTTGGTTTTGAGTTGACAACAATTGACCGTGATACCAACCTCATATAATTAAGAAGATGAATTCTCTATCGAATAGTGTTCCACTTCCTATGCTTCAACTCAGAACCCACTATAGTCGTTCAATGAGTGTCATGACACGATTTAACTATAATCAAAGTTGGAGTGTCCATATTGAAATTCCATAGTATTCTCAAGTCGAGGGAACCGTGTAGCATCATCACTTCGAGATTCTCTGGTTGGCCTTAGTTATGTTAACCAATAGAAAACTCCCGAGTGAGTCATTCTATAGATATCCAATAAATATCACTATGTAACCTCTTGGTGCCTCCAATAGTCAAGAGTAATACACTGCCCAACATTTGGAAAGTGTTACTTACTCTAGTCTTAATAGATGTATCGATATCAAGTCTCGATACATCTTGACTAGGAATATTTGAAACGGTATGATTGTTTATTGTGATAAATCACTCATGATTACACCACATTGTAACTACCCTCACAAAACATACCATTTGTGTATTTCCTATACTAAAGATGTACTAATTAAATAAATAATAATATAACACATTATATCAAGTATATAGTAGAATGAAAACCATCTTTTATTCTGAACAAAATTGGTTATCGAATTAGATATATGTAACAAATTACATAATTTCCCCTAGGTCATACCCCTAACTCTATCAAGTGGAAAGCTTGAAAACTTTACTTTCCGATGAAGGAAACCTCTCATTGATGTGATTTACCATTTTCTATTGAAATTGTGACTTTTAAACAATTTTCAAAATTTTCAGATAACTCTATTTGCTTTCAAGTTCGATATATCATACCTTATAGCTCTAAACTCAAGTTTGGGTGAAACCAATTTTTTTAAAGATATTGTTATCTACTTTCTATTCTAGAAATGTTACGGATAGAAATTTAGCCATATGGATGCTATAAGATATCTTAAATATGATAAAAAATATATTTTAACGATCACTTAGAAAACTTTCTAAGTGCTAACTTACTCTAAATTTTTGTACTGAATTCTGATAGTTATAGCTCTCACATTTTAACTCCAAATGTGACATTTTTAACATAGTTCAAAAGAAGACTTCGCTGCCTTTCCATTGATACCAAAATCACTAAAATTGATTTAAGGAGTTAGGAGATAAAAAAGTCTCAAAGTAGAGAGAATAATGTTTCTATAGTGGAAGTTTCACAATTAATTACAAAAAAAATTATTGATCTTTTTAACAATCCTTTTACCTAATCAAGCATACTTATCATTTTATCATGAGTGCGAACCTGTTCTATGCACACAATATTCTACAGTTACATAAACTGAAATAGTTAAGATGTGATATTGATAATTGTAATGGTGATTTCAAAATACAAAACTGATTAAATAATTATAATATAAAGCGAGTTTCTTGCTTTGAGGTCGTAACATTAAGTAGATATCTACATTGATATGGTTAAATAAACAAAATATTCTTTGTACTAAATTTTTTTTGACAACAAATTACATAAAACATAAACGTATCTAGCCAAAATTCATTAAAAAATCTATATTACACTGGAATGAGAAGATTGAAATATAGATCGAAGAAATTTAAGAATAATGTTAAAAAGGAGACGAAAATGATTTTTAAGCATAGTATTATAGAGTTCAACGGGATATCATGGAAACCCGATCCAATAGCAAAATGTATTTGCAATATGTAATAAGGTAAAAAAATACTCTTAATGTTCCATTTATTGAACTGCAAATTGCATAAAATACTTTCATGTTTAATTACTAGCAAATGAGGTGGGAATAATCAAAGAACAAAATATTCATAAATAAGCCTCCAAATTGCACAAAAAGTAAATTAGTATAATATAGTTTTCATTAATCTTTGATATATATATATATATATAATAATAAACTATTAAAATCATTTTTAGTGTTTTTGGAACAGCTATTACCCTTGAATTTACTACAATTTATCAAATGAGAAATTTTATAGTGGAAAACTGCTCAACCAACAAATTTTCTAGCTTGTTTATTTTTATTTATCTTAATATTTAGATATAATTTAGACACTATCCATAGTTTATCAAGAGGTTCAACATAAAGAATTTAACTTTTAACCTTCTTTATTTTCACTTTATCTACCTACAAATAGATTTGGCATATTCAAAGAATAATTTATTCATATATAAACCTGCAAATTACATATAAAACCAAATTAGTTTAATATGGTTGACATTAATTTAATTGTTTATGTATAAGAAACAAAATATTGAATTCACTTTTAATGTTTTAATTATGCATCGAAAATCATGATCCAGACTTAATTTATAAAAAATACCTTATACAAACCATTCTTGCTTATTTTAGGAAATAAAAAGGAAAAAATAAACTATCAACATGTTATACTTTATATTCTAAATATTGTATAGACTTTTTTTTAAATGTAATTTCAATAAGAAGTGAATATTTGAGATAATTCAAAGAAAATTGTTTGTATAGATGGAACATAAGAATGAAGTGTAAATAGTAATAAAAATTCTCGTTAATTGAGTCGGAAAGAGAGTTAAATATCCTCTATGTACAAATCCAAATTACAATCAATTTATGTGACCATTTATGAAAATTTAATTGTGTAATTAAAATTATAACAAGATTTTGAGATCTTGAGGAGTCCAAGTCTAAAGAGTAAATGAAACGAAAGAATGAAGCAAATTGACTAAATATCTAACTTTAATATATATAGTATAAATTATGATGCTCTTTTGAGTTCGTGTGAAGCTCGAAACTGAAGTGAAAAATAAAGTGAAGGAACGGGAGAAAAAAATTATAGAATTTATTCTAGATTAGAAAAATAATTTTTTTTAGGGATTGAAGTACATAGATATGTAATATTTTATGGAATAAAATGAATGCAAAATTGGTAAACTAATTAAAGGGAATTGTTAAAAGGGAGTGATTTGGTTTAGGGGAATAATAGTTATGGAGAAATTTTCCATAAGAGTCAACATTTGATAGAGGGATAAACTTTTAACTTGTACCAAAAATTTTAGACAAAATTATCACAAAAATTTCCACTATTATCCTTCATTTCATTTAGAATCATTTTCACTATTTTCCGTTTGTGTCACTTCAATCTAAAAAAATATTGATATTAGTTTTGTTTGAACAAATAAAAAAATCTTTATTAGATAGATAATCGCATACCTTATTTTGAACCTTCATCAAGATATAAGATCCTAAATCTCTTCCAAAAACGTCATCAAAATATTGAATATAAGAAGAAAAAAATAATCATATCGTCTTTTTTGGTCGCGATTTGATTTTATAACGAAAGAATTAATTTTTCAAGTCTTCCCTTTTCAACTCTATTTTAATTGAGAAAATGTTTTTTCTTTATTCCCCTTATCTGAACCAATTCTACCTCCCTAATCAAAAGGAGAAGACAAAGAAACAACTGCCAAAGATGGATTTATTAAAAGTAATTAATTAGAAATTTTAGACCAATAGTTATTAACCTGCCAAATTCTAATTTGGTTTCTTTTAATATTTGAGCACAACGTAGACACCATCCATAGATATTAAACATATTGAATATAAATAATTAACTTTCAACGTTCTTTATTCTTAGAGCTACCAGTAATTAAATTGTGTGCATTTGAAGAACAAAAGAACCAAAAATAAACCTACTAATTAAATAGAAAATCATAAATTGGTCTAATAGAGTTAAGGTTGTTCTTTGAGAAGTAACTAATTAACAAAATGAAATCACTATATGTATTTTAATTATGCATACTGATTCATGATGTAGACGTAATTTATAAAAATAACAAAATAAAATAAATTCTACAAACTAATTCTTGCTTATATGTGAAAATGGAGAATAAAATATTATATAGTTATCTTCAAGGATAATAAATGACATTTCAAGGAAAAGTGAAAACCTACAATGATTAAAGATTTTTGGTAGATATAGTGTTTGGAAAATGAATAAAACATAGAGTAAGAAAAAATCGAGTGAATTGATAGGGAAATAGAGTAAAATATCATCAAAGTGAAAAACTTACCACTATATTATTTGACTGTTTCTAATGATTTAATTTGAAATTCAAATTTGATGTCATTTTAAGTTCTCATGGAACTTGAGATAAAAGAGACAGTATAATGAAATATAGAAACAAAGAAAGTAGAGATTTTATTTCTGATTAGAGAAAAGAAACTCCTTCTTAGGAACGGTTGTAACTTCAACTAGAAATAAAACTGAATTAAATACAACGTGTAAAAGTAATAAATGAGATAGTCAAATAGGCATGCTGTTACAGTTGAATATACTAAAACTTGTTAAATGAAAAACTTTAGAGGGGTGAAATGGAAATATACAGATAAATCATGTAGAAATGAGAATTTTAATTCTAAAATTATGAGAAAATGACAAAACGATAAGGAGAGACCTAACTGTAACACACACACACACAAATTAAGTACATTAAATTAAAATACATTATATAAATTAATTCTTACTTACCTGTAGGAAAACGAGAGAATAATGTAAACTTAAAGTATGTTGTACTTTGACACTAAAATATTATACGGACTTTACCATTCAAGATAATAAACGCAATTTCAAGGAAACATGAAGGTCTGCAATGATTTAAAGAGAATTGTCTATAACTATGGAATATATAAAATGAAGTATATATGTACAGTGAAAATAAATATCAAGTGAAATCATTTTGAGTTATTGTGGAGCTTGAGATTAAAGAGATATAATGAAAGATGGAAATAAGGAGAATAGATATTTACTTTTAATGATAAAGAAAGTTTCCCTATGTTTAAATTTCATAGATATATAAAATAGGTTTGAACAAAAAGAGTAAAACTAATAAATAGGAAAGTTGAAGAGACATGTTATTAAGGTTGAGTATATTAAATCATGTTAAATGAGAAATTTCAAAGCGTTAAATGTTTGAATATACACATGAATCATAGAGAAATAAGGATTTAAATTGTAAAAGTATATGATAAAAAGAAAAAGGATTAGGACAAATCCAACATTAAAACATACATGCATACATATATACATACACACACATACATACACACATACACATAAATAAATAAATAAATACATATATATAATTAGATAACATGAAGTTAATGGTTGAATTACAAAAAAGATTATGACAAAATTATAGGTTTTAAACTGAGTATATGTTTATAGACTTCTTGGTTGTTATACTTTTTATTTTTCTTAATTGTTATTATTGTTATAATAATTGTTTAATGAAGGCACTTGCTAAAAAATTTATATTTCAAAAAACTAAATAAATGAAATTTGAATAAAGATCGTGCTTATCAATGTAGCTGGAAAGTATAAGACTGTACGATGTGAGATTTGATTTTGAATGAAGTTTATATGTAGAGTTTATATGTTGCAAGAGACGTAATATAAAAATAAATATTTTTAAATGAATTAAGTGATTCTAAAATTTATTGGATAAAATGAGGTTAATCGGGTTCAAACCAGGGTGCTGGAGCTTAAACCAAATCAAGGTAAGTAAGATTATTGTAAGATAATAAGATATAGGAGTGGTCAGTGGGAATTGAACTTGTGACCTTCTTTAGAACATACTCAATCAAGGAGAGATAGGTATTTAAATTCTAAAATTATGAGAGAGAAAATTGCAAGTAAGATCCGACTTTAAGGTATAATATAGCATAAGATGGTATAAGATTTTAGAATATGTTTCTTTTCACTTTTCACTTTCTCTATAGAAATTTTAGGGCATTTATTCAAATGTTATTTACTTTTTTATTTTTTAGCTCTTAATTTACCTAATTTTACTAATTTCCCTTAATCATTTACCTACCTAAAAATTTAATAGTCAATCGTATTACGTCCAAAAAATTGTGAAAATTTCCAGAATTCTAAAATGATATGTTTTTCATCATATAAAAACTTAGAGTTATTTTTCAACTTCCACGCTTAATGCCAAACTTTTTTGTTGCTCTTTTTAACAATACTTTTACCTAACCAAGCACACTTATCATTTTATCATTTGGCAATAGGTTTCTTTTCGGTTTCTCTACATAAATTTTAGGGCATTTATTCAAATGTTAATTATTTTTTATTTATTAGCTCTTAATTTCCCTACTTTTACTAATTTCCCTTAATCATTTACCTACCTAAAAATTTAATAGTAAGTTGATTACATCCAAAAAATTGTGAAACTTTCCAAAATTCTAAATGATACGCTTTGTATCATATAAAAACTCAGAATTATTTTTCATAATTATTTCAGATTATTTAATGTTGAAAATACCATTTTGAACCATCAAAAGTTTATGAAATGTTATTTTCACGTAGGAAAAAACTAAAATTAAAATCCAATCGTTTAATTCTGTTCAAATATCACATGTAAAAATTTCTTCAAAGTTTGGTTGTCATTAACATTTGGTTTTAACCTAATAACCTCTTTGTTTCAACCATTTTTCAACATATTAATTCATAAATGACAGTAGAATATGTCTATCGAAAGCCCATAAGTTAATTCATCCTCAAAATGATTTTTGTTTTGAGAATACTTTATATTGGAGTAAATACGCATATGGAAAATATATTATTCACCCATAACTATGAAATATTGAGTCATGAAAGGTTGGGTTGATTTATTATTCTTTCTTTATATTCTCTCTAAGCTATGTTTACTATTATCTTTTCTTTTGTTTTATTTACGAATGATAAATGATGGAGAGAATTAGTGTTAGAGCAAATTTTCAAATGTGTTTAGATTTTGACTTATTAATCTTCTATTAATAATTAACACACTTTTCTTATTTTATTCTCTTTAAAATAAAATATAGTAGATCCATTTTTCTTAGTGAATACAGATTTATATCTCCTAATTACTCACATATTAATTTAATAAACTTTTGTTAAATTTCCACACTATTAATTAATTAATTAATCAATCATTAAATGACATTGTTGAGTAATTTCTCTTATTTATTCAAACTAAATATCACTTTATAAATTTTATTATTTATTTCCCATATAACGACACTCCAAAAATATGTGTTATTATCATGGTTTTAAATCTCCTATATATCGCCCGAGATCTCCTCCGAGATCTCTTTTTCACACTTAAACGAGACGAGACATCAAATCTCCTTCATATCTCCCTCGACACTCATCTCGTCCGAGATATTCAAATCTCACCCGATATATGGATCAAAATCTCAATCCGAGATCTCACCCGAAATTATACATTTTTCTTATTTTCCATAATATTTTTTATTTTCATATTGATTCAAAAGAAACTACTCAATCCAATTATAATTTACCAACTTCTTGAACATATTCTTTACTTTTTATCTTAATGAGTGCGAAAGATTTCACTTCTTTATAATGTTCAAATAAAAGGATATTATTCAATCATTACCAAATCAATTAAGCTAATCAAGCTACTACTCTTCTAAAAATATTCCTTTTTCCATGCAAATCAAGTATGTTACCATTTTTATTTTTACTAAAAGAGTTATAACCATTATATAAATTTTTGACACATCAATTTTAGACACATAAGTACATCCGAGATATTCCCGAGATGCATTATAAAACCCGAGATGTCAATTCGAGATGTACACCCGATATGTACTCATCTCGTTCGAGATCTCCCCCGATACGAGATAACTTGTGTAAAAATTCCGAGACGAAACGTGACCGAAATCCGATATTTAAAACCTTGGTTATTATAATGATCAACTCTATGACTGCCCATCCATGTCCCTTTCTTCCCACCTCCTCTACAATTGTCTTTTCATCTTCGTTCATTGTCATTTACTATTGATTTCCCCTTGTCACTACCATAAAAAATTTCATCAACACTTAATACCAGTATCATCCATACAATACCATCACCATTGAAATCAGCATTGCCTCCACATCAACCAGCCACATCTAGCACTACTATGCTTTCCATGCATGAATTATTTTGCTTGGAAAACCATCCTTTTAAATAGTTCTTTTGTAAGGAAATGTATTTTAATTTAAGTGTGGATTTTGTATAAAAAGTTGATTGTGGCTAATGCGTTTTTTTTTAAACAAAGGGAGAAAACTAAAATGATGTTATCTTTATCGTTTTAGTTAACAATAAAACAATACGAGGAAATTATTTTAGCTCTACCAAGTTATCTCATTCCTATAAGTTGTTATCCTTTGCTAACTTTGAAGTACTTTTTTTATATGTTGGGTGTGTACCAGTATTGTAATTACTTTTTTTGTAAAGATTTTGTTAAATGGACAACCCACATGTTGGGAATGGTATATGTAAAAAGATGATGGTAATTTAGGAAATATTACTCATTATTCTGAGAAACAATAATCAACTGGAAAAATCTAAGTTTGATGTAATTTATTTTACAAGATTCGTCTTAGGTTGGACTTTGAAATTTATGATTAATTTTATCCAAACTTTAAAATTTTGAAAATAATTGTTATAAGGCTTTGTTTCAACTCACTAGTATGAATTATCAATTGTCATTTGTGAAATATAAGTGACAAATTGTTAATGACTAAATTTAAATTTTAAATTATTAACTAAATTTAGCAATTATTGTATTTAAAATAAAATATCTTCTTAATTATTATTAACAACTAACTACTAAATATATGTATTATTTATTAATTATTTGGTTAGTGTTATCCCGCCTTTTGGCAAGGCCAGGACATCAAGAAGCCGACTAGAGAACAAGGATAGCACGCCATGGATATCACTGAATTTTGTCCGAGCCCAGAGTGAGCTACAATTGATAGGACACGACAAGAAAGGCCATAGAGATCAGCACCTCAAATTTCAAGTCGATCCGGACTCATACACTCAAGTTATGATCGAGTCAAATTGGAGGGAAAGAGCCCAGATTTCGTATCCATCACTCTGGGTGATTTCGTATCCATCACCGAAGCCCCAGTTCGAATCCATCATGCTTCGTATCGATCAGCTCCGGATCCATCGAGGTACCCAGGTTCGACTCGATTTTCTTCGTATCCATCGAACTCGTATCGATGGACTTCACACATACCAGCAATTGAAGGACTTCGTATCCTTCAGCCTGTGTCAGCTTCGTATCCATCAGACAATGCATACGTCGTATCCATCAGACAGTGCTTACTTCGTATCCATCAGCCAGTGCCTACTTCGTATCCATCAGATAGTGTTTGCCTCGTATCCCAGGATGAAGTCCTACTCGAATCCATCAGGTCAACCAGCTTGGGTAACGTGTCATTTCTCGAAGTGAACGAGGCGAAATACATGGAGACGATGCAGTCAACACAGAGCGAATGTCGGATCGAGGCGAAGCGCATGCACCACGTCTTCCCCTGATGCGAATGCGCAGAGATGTATGGAGTCGACGCGGTCGATTCGGAGTGAAGACCGGATCGAGGCGAAGTGTGCGTTCCACGTCTTCACAGAGGCGCATGATACCATCGAGTCGAAGCTCAGAGCGCAGGGCAATGGATACGAACTAGACAGCCTATGAGGAATTCCAGTTCGTATCGACCATATCTCATAATCCACTGATCCAAACATGATGAAATTTTAACTGAAGGTTGCACACATAACAAGGAATGTCTCCACCAATTTTGAGCTCAATTGGAAGTAATCCTGATCGATACGAAATGATTTCGTATCGATCACAGATTGGCTTGAAACTCTCTGGAAGTGGTCGAATGGGTCCCCTCACGTGTCAGGCCAAGTCTCCCGGGGTTTGAGCGAAATCCAAGCCTCCTACGCCTATAAATAGAGCCCCAGAATCAACGGAAAAAGGATCTTTTCTTCTCTGAAGCGTCCAGACTCTGCCGGATTGAGATTTGCACCATACTTTTGCTGTCAATTTCGAATTCTAAACTGTAATCCGCTGTTCATCGCTGTAAACGCTTGTAATCGTTGAAATAGAATCAATAAAATCATCAAAACTTCATAGTGGACGTAGGCTATACGCCGAACCACTCTAAACTGCTTGTCTGTGCACTTTACATTCATGTTTGTTGGAGTTTTTGTTAGATAATCTCTGTTTTACATTTATAATCTTCATTTTATCTCTTCAAACAACTCCCGAAGAGTGTTGTGCCCATTTTTGGTACAAACACTTTGGTGCTTTCACTGAGAGAACCAGCTTTTTCTCCTGCTCGTTGGATCTGCCGTCGATACCGGATTGCATAAATCCAAGAGGAAGATCCAGATATCCAGCCCGGAATCCTTCCATTCTATTCAGATTTGCTCAGAATCTAGGAAAGGACTCCACCACCGACAATGGTCAGCACAAGAACTGGCGCCACCGCCACAGAGCAAGAAGGCAGAGACAGGCAAAATCCAACACAGCCGCCTTCTTCCAATCAAGACAATGCCACTCAGTCAGACTCAACGGGGCTAGTCACCCGACAGGAGTTTCAGGTATTGCTCCAGGAGCTGACCCAAAGCCGTCAGCAGTTGGCAGAACAGTTACGCGCCAATATCGAGCTGACCAACCAGCTGAACCGCCGGGGGCACAGAAGGTCCAGGAGAGATGATGTCTCCAGAGCGTCTACCGAAAGCTCAGCTTCATCTGATTACCACCGCCAGACTACCCGTCCTCGACTAGAGGGGAATCGCACTCAAGCTGCTGAATATCAGCCTGCCTTAACTGTTGGGCAACTGAGGGTAGGACCGTCGACTAGTTTCCAAACCGGTCCCTCAACACGAGGAGGTATTGCCCCACAGTACACCACCGATAACCGCGCCACAACTGCCGCAGCAGAGACAAGGGCTGATACCCGAAATCAATCTGAGCCGATCAATCAACAGCGAGGACATACTCCTGAACCTTAATGTCCCAGAAGACGTTGAGCCAAGGAGGCGAGATACGGGTCGTCGACAACGCCCGATCCCTACTCGCGCCGTGGAACCCGACCACGCCTTAGCTCATCACGCTCCGAATCCGCCTGTTTCGGATATATCAACCATGATACGTCAAGTGATCCGCGAGAGTCAGGGGCTCACTAATGATGACTGGGGAATTTCCCGTAGTCATACCCCTTTCACAGACGAAGTGTTACATGCCGAACCCCCTAGGCGATTCAGAATGCCGACTCTCCCGATGTATGAAGGGAATAGTGACCCCAACCAGCATATTCTGAAGTATGAATGGTCGATGAGCGCTGCAAGGGCCGACGATGCAGTGAAGTGTCGGAGTTTCCCCATCTCTCTGGGAGGAATCGCGACAATGTGGTTTACCCGCCTACCACCTAGATCAATTTCTTCGTTCGACCAATTGGCCAAGAGGTTTGTGGAGCAATTCCGGATGCATGTTGCTAGGCCGAAGGACGTCAACACCTTGTCCAGCGTCACTCAAGCTCCTGGAGAAACACTCAGGCGTTACTTGGAGAGGTTCCACGCGGCATGCGTCGAGATCACCAATCCCAACGATAATTCAATCTTAATGGCTCTGACCAAGGGGATTGATCCTGATTCTGAATTCGGAAACTGGCTGGCTGGGAAACCGCCCGCGTCGTTGGACCGTTTTTACTCCAAGGCCGCTCAATTCCTGCGGCAGGAGGATGCAAAACAGTCTAGGAAGCAGGACGATGCGAGGCCCAGCATTGAAGGAATACAGAGCAATGTGGCAGTTAAACAGTCCGGCGAGAGTTCCGGGAAAGTTCAGCTCAACATACAAAACAAGCAAACCCAGCAGAGAGGAAACAATGGCCAGAACAAGAAGAGAGATGAGAACCGAGGTCCACGACGTAGAGCTCAGATGTTTGACAGTTATACACCGCTGAACACGTCATTGGAAAACGTATACTTACAGACTTGCAACACCGTACAGTATAAGAAGCCTGCTCCGAAGCCCTCATCGGAGAGACAGATTCAGACAGGAAAATTCTGTAGGTTCCATGAGAGCTATGGACATAATACCAATGAGTGTCGACACTTACAGGACCTCATCGAGAAGCTGATTAGAGAGAGGAAGCTAGATCAGTTTGTACGGGCGCCGCAGCCTGGCGGAGCGGGCCCCTCAAATCAAAGTCGTTCACAGAATCAGGAAAGAGAGGATGAACCCGCTCGTGCGGGCGGGAGATTAGTTATCAACACAATAAGTGGTGGTCCCCATCCGGCAGACAGAAGCTGGGGGGAAATGGAGTCGTATGCCAGTTCTATCAGGCATGCGGACTTCGAGTGTTATAGTAATTGCGAGGATGGGACCCCGGCAAAGCAACAAAAGATAATGTCCGATGATATCGTGTTCAGGAGCCGAGACGCCGATAAAGTTGAAGCCCCTACTATCGACCCACTAGTCATATCCGCCCAGGTAGGTCCTGCTTGGATGAAGAGGATCCTGGTTGACAGTGGGAGCTCTGTAAACATCTTGCTCAAACGGGCTTACGATCTGATGAAGATGGAGACAAAGGATTTGAAACCCTGTTTATCCAGAATCCATGGTTTCAATGGAAGTGCCACGATACCCATCGGAATAACTGAACTCCCAGTCGAGTTAGGCGTTGGAGAGCGCCGGAGGGTCCGCATGTTACAATTTGTTGTGTTAGAGATAGATTCGCCATACAATGCGTTTCTGGGACGACCAGCTTTGGCCGAGTTCAGGGCGGCGATCGCCCCATGGTGTCTGACTCTGAAATTTCCCACTGATCATGGGATTGGAGTTGTTCAAGGAGATCAGGCCTCGGGAAGGGCCTGTTATGTTGCTGAGCTGCGCGGGGCGCAACGTAAAGAGAAGGGTAAGGGCGTAGAGGAATCTCTCTGCGTCCGTTCTATCGACAATTGACAATTGGTGCCTGGGCCTCGGCCCGGGCACCACGACCAATTCCTGAAAGACCTGGACCCCAGGGACAACGAGGATAGAGACGAATCAACGGAGAGTAAAGCCTCTCCAGCCGAACTGACTGTGGACGTCCCAATCAGTGAGGATGATGATTCAAAAATGCTGAAAGTTGGGTCCCAACTAAACAAGCAGACACAGCAGGAGTTGGTCGAATTTCTTCGGGCGAATCTCGACGTCTTCGCCTGGACACACTCTGACATGTGCGGGATCTCGCCGAGCATTGCAAGTCACTCCCTGAATATAGATCCACGACATGTCCCGGTGAAACAGAAAAGGCGCGGTATGGATCCAGAGAGATCTACCGCCCTTAAAGAGGAAGTTGATAAACTGCAATCGAATGGGTTCATTCGAGATGCCTTGTATCCAGAATGGGTGTCCAACCCTGTACTAGTTCGGAAACCTAACGGGAAGTGGAGAACTTGTGTTGATTACTCTGACCTAAACAAGGCTTGTCCAAAAGATAGCTTCCCACTTCCACGAATCGATCAGCTCGTAGATTCGACGGCCGGGCATGAACTACTATCCTTTATGGACGCATATTCCGGCTACAATCAGATACCCATGCATCTGCCTGATCAGGAACATACCAGCTTCGTGACCGACCTGGGACTCTATTGTTACAAAGTCATGCCGTTTGGTCTAAAGAACGCTGGAGCAACATACCAACGCTTAGTCAACCGAATGTTCGCTGATCAGATTGGGAAGACTATGGAGGTTTACGTGGATGACATGCTGGTGAAGTCCCGATTCTCCACCGATCACGTCAGACATTTGGATTCAATGTTCAGCATCCTCCGGGAGTACGGGATGAAGCTCAACCCACTCAAATGTCACTTTGGCGTTGCATCCGGAAAATTCCTTCGGTTCATTGTCAACGCTCGAGGAATAGAGGCGAATCCTGAGAAGATCTGGGCTATTAGAAATTTGCAAACCCCTAAAACTATAAAGCAAGTCCAGAGCCTTAACGGGAAGATCGCAGCATTGAGCAGGTTCATTTCAAAGTCCACCGACAAATGCATTCCTTTCTTCGACCTGATTCGGAAGGGCAAACGAAACTTTGAATGGACCACGGAGTGTGAAGGCGCGTTCCGATCACTAGTTCAACATCTCTCCACACCTCCGATCTTGTCAAAACCGGTTGACCACGAGCAATTATATCTCTACCTGGCAGTATCTGAACATGCGATCAGTGCTGCTCTAGTCCGGGAAGAAGACAAAGTGCAAAACCCGGTCTACTATGTTAGTAAGCGACTAACAGGAGCTGAAAGAAATTATCCAAGGCTGGAGAAACTGGCTTATTGTTTGGTCATTGCCTCAAGGAAGCTCCGTCCCTACTTCCAGGCTCATCCGCTTACTGTGTACACCGACCAGCCGTTACGACAGGTCCTTACGCGGCCTGAGACGTCCGGTAGGTTACTCAAGTGGAACATTGAGCTAAGCCAATTTGATATCGCATACGCTCCGCGGAGGGCCATTCAAGGGCAAGTCCTGGCTGATTTCATAGCCGAATTCACCGTCCCGGAAGACTTACCCGAAACCAGTGAATCTCCCGAATACATCTGGAAGCTGTATACTGATGGTGCGTCAAATGACCGGTGTTCGGGCGCGGGGGTTGTACTTGAAACTCCCGAGGGCCGATCCGTATGTTATGCTCTTAAATTCGACTTTCGTGCAACTAATAATGAAGCCGAATATGAAGCCCTCCTGACCGGCCTAAGGCTTGCCAGAGATTTGAGAATTGTCGCTGTAGAAATTTATTGCGATTCGCAGTTAGTGGTATGCCAGGTGCGAGGAGAATACCAGGCAAGAGACCGAAGACTGGCCGCTTACTTGACACGAGTTCAGGAAATCCTAAACCAGTTTGATTATTATGCCATCTATTATGTGCCTCGGGAACGCAATCAGAAAGCCGATTCACTGGCGAAGTTAGCCAGCACAGGCGAAGCGCAACAAATGGGACTTGTCCCCGTTGAAACTTTGGCCACTCCAAGCATCGATCGGATAGAAATGGACTTTGTATTTGAAATCGCTCCCAATAGAGAGTCCTGGATGACTCCGTATCGGAATTACATTGAGAATGGGGTGCTACCTGAACCTAGAAATGAGAAGAGACAGATTCAGCGAAAAGCCTCGCGGTTCATCATCCAAAACGGAGTCATGTACAGGAGAGGTTATTCCGTTCCTCTCCTCAGATGTATCGCCCACGAGGAAGTCAAGCGAGTGCTACATGATGTGCACGAAGGAGAGTGCGGTGATCATACCGGCGGGCAAGCTCTCGCTAAAAAGATACTCCGATATGGGTACTACTGGCTGACGGTGAACCGAGATGCGGCAAACTATGCCCGGAAATGCGATAAATGCCAGATACATGCCCGAATTCCGAGAGCTCCGCCAACTGAGATAACCCAAATGGTCAGTCCCTGGCCATTCGCAATGTGGGGCATTGACATCATCGGCGCTTTACCTTTAGCAAAAGGCGGTGCGAAATACGCCATTGTCGCAGTTGATTACTTCACAAAATGGGCCGAGGCCGAAGCCCTAGCAACCATTACGACAAAGAAGGTGATAAATTTCGTGGTTCGCAACATCATCTGTCGATTTGGACTCCCGCATACTATCATCACTGATAATGGAACCCAATTCGAGAGCGCAGAATTCAAGAATTTCTGTCAACGGTTTCATATCCGCAAAAAGTTCTCGGCTGTCGCACACCCCCAAGCGAATGGACAAGTTGAAGCTGTCAACAAAGTTATAAAATCGATCCTGAAGAAACGATTAGAGAAGGCTGGGGGCAAGTGGGTCGATGAACTTCCTATGGCATTATGGGCCTATCGAACGACCCATAAAACCGCGACCGGACACACTCCGTTTTCCCTATCTTATGGCTCAGAGGCCGTTATTCCGGTCGAAACAGAAGTGCTCTCTCATCGCGTGACTTATTATGATCCAAAAACAAACATATACTCCTAGCCGAGTCTTTGGATCTATTGGATGAAAAACGGGAGGAGGCTGATTTGAGAGCAGCCGCACATCGAAGTCGGGTCGCCCGATTGTACAACACCAGAGTTCGACCTCGAACCTTTGAACTCGGCGACCTCGTGCTCAAGAGAATTTACCCAGTTCCTTCACACATGAAACCAAACTGGGGAGGGCCGTATGTAATTACACGAAAGCTCGGAGATGGTACATTCAAGCTGTCGACTGTTGACGGTCTCGATTTACCGAGGGCTTGGAACAGCGAAAGTCTCCGCCGCTACTACATATGACAGGCTTTATTTATTTCATTCTATTTAGCAATTTATTTCTGCATTTCGAAATTTGAATTTTGTAATAAGGCAACTGACTTTGCCGCATTTTCTTATTTCAGCAATAAAATGCCACTTCTTCGAGCCAGAGCTGTGATTCATTATGTACGATATACAACATCACGATGCACGAAGAGCTAAATCCCATCACACAAAGGGACTTATTCAAATGGAGAGTGGCTGTGATACGACCGGCCACTCACTAGGCGAAACCCGAGCTCGGGGGCAAGCCATGACACCGATATTAATAGGATTGACACACGACAATCCTACAATCGACTCCATATTCCCAGAGTGCGAAATGGAGTATAAACATCCGACTCCGTATTCCCAGAGTGCGAAACGGAGTATAAACACTTAACTCCATATTCCCAGAGTGCGAAATGGAGTATAAACATTCGACTCCGTATTCCCAGAGTGCGAAATGGAGTATAAACATCCGACTCCGTATTCCCAGAGTGCGAAACGGAGTATAAACATCTAACTCCATATTCCCAGAGTGCGAAATGGAGTATAAACATCCGACTCCATATTCCCAGAGTGCGAAATGGAGTATAAACATCCGACTCCGTATTCCCAGAGTGCGAAACGGAGTATAAACACTTAACTCCATATTCCCAGAGTGCGAAATGGAGTATAAACATTCGACTCCGTATTCCCAGAGTGCGAAACGGAGTATAAACATCTAACTCCATATTCCCAGAGTGCGAAATGGAGTATAAACATCCGACTCCGTATTCCCAGAGTGCGAAACGGAGTATAAACACTTAACTCCATATTCCCAGAGTGCGAAATGGAGTATAAACATTCGACTCCGTATTCCCAGAGTGCGAAACGGAGTATAAACATCTAACTCCATATTCCCAGAGTGCGAAATGGAGTATAAACATCCGACTCCGTATTCCCAGAGTGCGAAACGGAGTATAAACACTTAACTCCATATTCCCAGAGTGCGAAATGGAGTATAAACATTCGACTCCGTATTCCCAGAGTGCGAAGCGGAGTATACACACTTAACTCCATATTCCCGGAGTGCGAAATGGAGTATAGACATTCAGCTCCGCATTCCCAGAGTGCGAAGCGGAGTATAAACAGTCAACTCCATGTTCCCAGAGTGCGAACAACCGCTTACGAGATGACGCATATCCCCGGAGTATGGATGGAACGATTCATAAGAGAACGAGCGTAGTTCGACCACTCGGTCCTCGCTCGGTACCATCGCAAGCTGATCATCACACCTTGACCCCGAAGCTGGGGGCAGAAGCAAATGTTAGTCATTGCCCGAAACTATACGATGTTCAGCTCCGATGCGATTCCCAATCACAACTCGAGTCCGAAAGTTCCATACTTAACAAGTAAAAGTGAGCTATTCTTGAAGCAATCAAAAAATGCAAATACACTGGACCAAAGTCCGGACACTGCAATATTCAAGCATAGAAAGGAACGCAAGCTGAAGCTAAAAGACAAAATTTTATTCCAACTAAACTCAAAAACAATGCTTCATACATGAGATCTTTCCTAAAATGTTCCTACTAGCAGGGGCCGAACCTGCATCTAAACACGGCCTACAAAAGGGAAAAGACAGAAAAAATAACAAAAGTCCCTAACTGTCTATGAAAAGGATGTCTAATCCTTCTGCTTCCTCAGCTTCTTCTTCTTCTTTGAGGAACTACTGGAGCCGCCAGTACCCTTTCGCTTGGAGCCTTTCTCCCTAGGCAAGCTCCCCCCGGGTGAAGGCATAATGTCAACGTCCTCGTCTGAGCTAGACTCTATAGGGATGCTTCCCGCGGGAGGAGTGGGAGGAACAGACTCCGCAGCCGGAGGAGGGGCTGGTACATCAGTGTCAGTAAGTGTGCCCTCAGGATACATAGTCATAAGAGGAATGGGGCACTGAGCTGCCGCTCCGTCATCAACACCGCCGCCGTGCGCCGCAGCCGCCATCTCGGCATTGATCTCAGCTAACATCGCCGCTTCCCGCCGTGCCCTGGCCTCGCTAGGAGCCGTAGTAGTTTGGGACAAGGTGTCAGATGTAGCCGTGAATCCACCCAAGCCAAATGGCAAGTCCGCAAAAGGATCACTTTGACGGCCAAGGAGCTCGTTTATCATTTGCTCGTCGAAAGAAAGTGAGCTCCCCTCCGTCACTCCAACTGGTGCCATTGCTGCGACGGAGGTCGCCTCAGAAACGATGGCTCCTGGCGCTTGACTTAGTACTTGGGTGGTAAGAGGCGCGGCTGGTGCAACTCCTGTCACTGATCAAAGGAAAAGACATGTCATTAGCAACATTTCAACACGGGATCTTCAATCCAAATATACTGGAAGTTAGTTCAAAGTACCTTCCTCGGTTTGGCTCGAGGTCGTCTGAACCACTTCAGAAGGATGTTCCTTAATAGGAGATAAGTGCGGTTGATCTGGGTCATACGCTGGGATAGGCTGGGAGTAGATCATTGAAGTTGGCTCAGACTGAGATGACACGACAATCTCAGAACTCGTAACATGGTGTTCCGCACCAGAGCTCTCTCCGACTTCCGGGACCTGAGCACCAAGCCTCACCTTGTCATGGGAAATCATGGAGTCATGGAGAACCTTCTTTTCGTCATCATTAAGGATGCGGTTCTCCAGCTCGAACTCATCAGGGGCTTCATCAGGGTGCCCAGATCTCTCCTCATCCACCAGTAGGTTCCAGGCGTTATAGAGATGTGTGGGGTAATCGTCAAGCCATGTCAGGTCTCGGTGCCTTAGCACATTGGCGTTGTAAGTGACGAGTAGCTCCTCCACCTCGGCCTCAATCCTGGCCTCCGCCTGCCGTACTTTCTCCTCAACTCCAGCCTCAGCCTCACGGGCTTGTTGTACAGCCGCTTCCTTCTCCCTTTGGAGTGTCACTGCCTGATCACAGGCTTCCTGCGCAGAGACGTTAGCTGCGTCTTTTTCCTTAGCCATCTCTGAGAACTTTGACTTCAGCTCATTAAGCTCCTTGAGAGCGGCATCCCTCTCGGCAGTGATGGAAGTGTTCCTGTGACCCATGTCCTCAATTGCGGTGTAATGTTCTTGCTTCATCCTGGCCATGGCAGCGGTCACCTCGTCAACTTTCTTTAAAGCCTCCATCTCAGACTTACGAGAAGACTCGGCCTCTGAGTTAAGCGCTTTTATGATTTGGTCGTTGCGACCCAGCTCCTTCTCAAGTTTCTCGATGGTGACGCCCCGCTCAAACGCCACTTTAGATGCCTTCCTCGCGGCCCGTCCCCACTCCCTATACTGGAAAAAGATGTCCGCGACATAGTCGTGGATAGTGGTTTCCGCGGTTGGCGGGATTCTCTTCAGGTGCGGGGGAAAGACATATCCATCAAAACAGATGTCAGGAAATTCCTTCCTCATCTGTGCCAATTTGAGCGCTCCCTCGCTAGACGCCTCGGTCGGGACCGACACAGTAGCCGAAGAGGTGGCTATTTCGGTCCTGCGCGGGGGGTCGGACCTCAAAGCTTGAGAAGGCGGCCTAGACCGTGAAGTTTCGGGAGGACGAGTAACGGCGACCACAGGAGGTGCAGAGGTCCTGGGGGGAGGAGAACGAGATCGGGATCGGTGAACATGTCCCCTATCTCTGTCAGATTTCTCCTGACCAGAGTGTCCAGCGTCATAATCCCTCTCGCCCTCTCTCCTGCGTGGCTCGTGATAACGGCGCTTACGCAAACTACCAAGCACGGAACCTTTCCCGGACATCGTACCTGAAAAGAAAACAACAAAGAATCAGTAACCGTTTGCGATGTGTTGTTTATGGTTAAGAAAGTGTGTTGTGCCGTGAGGAGTGTGTGAATGTGTAACCCCCCGGACCAACCAGAAGTGTCCGTCGCATTGGCGGGCTCAGACTCGCTAACATCGTCGACATGTCGCGGTCCACCTGACCCAACATCGTGTTGCTCCAGCTCGGTGTCAGGGACCGGAGGGTCAGTAGGCCCTTCGAATTGATCTCCAGCTTGCGGGGAGGACGCCTCCGTAATCTTAACTCCTGACGAAGGGCGGTGCAAAACCACAGACTTCCGCCTCCCAGACTTAGGCTGTTTCGAAGCCACAGCTTTGCCTTTCCTCTTAGCATCGGACTCTGGGGTTGCATTAGCAGGTCCGGCCAACGGTTCTTCGTCAGTGTGGGTTTTCTCGGAGTCGGGTTCCTCGATTATCACGACCCTGGGCTTCATCTGCTTGACCCTTTTCCTGGAGACGGTCTTTAATGCGCCGTCGAGTCTTATGCTCTGCCTCCGACCAATCAGCCCAAGGACTCTGAGATTCCGATCTGTCAATAACAGTTCAATATTCCTTTCTTCGCTAGGAATCTCTTGGAGGACCCGAACTATCTCTTTGTAATAGCCACCCTCAGGCCGCTGGATGATAGCTGAAAGAAAAAGAGGAGAAGACGTAAGTTTAATTTCACTCCGAAAATTGCCCTGTCAATTACTTGGGAAAAGAGACGATACTCACGTCTGAATAGCCATCTTCTGGCAAATCCCGGGGGACATCGGACATAGAACCACTCCGACTTAAAATAGCTTAGCCTAGTCCACGACCCCACGACGACTTGGCAGTTCCTTACAGACTCCAAGAACGTATAAGATGGGCTGTCAGTCCGACTCTTGAAGTTAAACAAGTATCTTATGTCGATCATACGGGGAGGACGATGGAGGTACTCCATGAATACAACGAACAAGCTGTTGAGTGAGGCATATCCGTTTGGATGCAATTGAGACGGAGCGATGTCCAGATAAGCCAACACTTCTCTTATATAGTCGTTGAATGGAGGAAGTGTGCCGGCTGCGCACGCGTGCCGATTAAAAGCAGTATACCCCTCCGGGGGATTATGTGGCCTATCATCCGGTCCAGGCAACAATACCTCATCCAAAGATAAACCATGCCTTAAGCATATCCTCCCCAGCATGTCTTCGGAGATGTTGGATGAGACGGAATCAGGTGGACTATTAATGAAGGACGCGTTGGGCAACTCGTCCGGAGCTGGGCCAATAACTTCGGCCTCGATGACCGGAATCTCAATTCTAGGAAGGACAGGGTTCTGAATTTCTTGCTTTTGCGAACTTGACGGTTCCATCGCCAGCTAACTCACGAGAAACCATCATTAGGTGACAAAAAGCCCGTGCATTCCCCAGTGTAAAGTGCATGAATGTGTTGTGTAGTGCGAATGCTGTGCGTGACTTGAGCAAATTCTGCAGAATTAAAGAAAATGTGCAAGCGACGAGATTCTGGAAGTCAGACAAACATGACCGTCATCGCTGACCGTCATGACTGCGCCATCCAGATGATAACAATCGATTCCAGGTTAAAGAATTCGTTGTACTTTTCTATTAAAAGGCAGTTCCATCGACGAGCTTCGAAGGTCAGTCAAATATGCAATCCTGTAATCAAGTCCAATTATGCAAGGCAGAAGCTCGTCGGAGTCGAATATAAGGACATGCAAAAGTTCGCTAAGCTCGTCAAATTTCAGCATGGAATCGATCGTAGTTCAAGTTCAAATTCATTCGGAGGCGTGATGTCTTTCGTATCGATCCAGTTCGAATCGATACTTTCGTATCGATCAAGTCAACTCGATACCTTTCGTATCGATGACAGTTCGTATCGACCGGAGGAGGAGATTTCGTATCGATCAGGTAGGTTTACTTCGCATCGGCCAAGGGTAACGGCTGTGAGACAACCAAATGCAATAACTTCGTATCGATCTGTGGTTATCGATATGGGACCGATGAGATCTCTTGGTCTTCGTATCGATCAAAAGAGATAGATTTTCGCATCGATCACGCTGGCCAAGCGCTTACATCGATCATCTCAGTTCAACACAAGCCCCTACCACCTTAGATCGATGCGAACCTCTGCATCCCCTTTAACCCATCAGTCGATGCGAAATCATGAAATCTGGATCGAGTCGAATCCTCCTATCCCAGATCGACACGAACTAGTGGTGAAACAATCACTCCAGAACTCTTTCTTCTCCGATTGAAGCGAGCATGGCCATGGCCATCCTCGACCAAGCTCTGGTCCAGATCTGGCCTTGGCACCACCAAAATCGATAATCGGCAAAGGCACGATGGATCTGAGATCTGAACTTCGTCGCTCAAGTGTAGCCGTGATTGCTCATTTACCTGAATCGAATTGGAGTTTGGGGAAATTATAAGATGATGTTTGATCGATTCAAAGATTGGAATAATTCTTCTCTCCTGCTTGTCTGTGGATCGATACGAGAAGGCAGAAGACAACAGTAAAAGTAAAAGGTAAAAAAGTGAGAAATGGCAAAGTCCCAGATATTTATACGAGGCCTAGGACGGAACCGAGTCGATTCGACTCCCAGTCAATCTGACCGGTCGCAACCAGTCAAGCAGCGCATCGATGCGAGCATTCGTATCGAACCCATTAACCTTTATCGGTTCGAAGCGCACAGGGAGGCTACGTGAAAACGATGGGTAGGCGCACGCGCTTTCCTCGCATCCATCAAGCCGTGCATTCATCGAGGCGAAATGTTCACCAGACACCATCGTTTCGAAGCATCCAGGTTTTGAGCCATCGATTCGAAACAGAGCAGATCTGTTGATACGAGCGTCAATTTCGTATCCATCCGTATCTATCGATGCGAACATCCATTTCGTATCCACCAGATATCATCAATTCGAACCAGAATTCACCACCATTTGTGACCATCGATACGAATGATTGTTTTCGTATCCATCAAGTCAACCCACATCGATACGAAAGAAGGCTTTTTGACTTTGAGCATCGACTCGTAAGCGGACCGATACGAGAGAATGGCTAAGGGGTACGACTTCCAAAGCTATTCGAAGAAGGCCTACAGCTTTTCAAAGCACGTCACGTTTTCACAAGACGTACTTTGGGGGGCAAATGTTATCCCGCCTTTTGGCAAGGCCAGGACATCAAGAAGCCGACTAGAGAACAAGGATAGCACGCCATGGATATCACTGAATTTTGTCCGAGCCCAGAGTGAGCTACAATTGATAGGACACGACAAGAAAGGCCATAGAGATCAGCACCTCAAATTTCAAGTCGATCCGGACTCATACACTCAAGTTATGATCGAGTCAAATTGGAGGGAAAGAGCCCAGATTTCGTATCCATCACTCTGGGCGATTTCGTATCCATCACCGAAGCCCCAGTTCGAATCCATCATGCATCGTATCGATCAGCTCCGGATCCATCGAGGTACCCAGGTTCGACTCGATTTTCTTCGTATCCATCGAACTCGTATCGATGGACTTCACACATACCAGCAATTGAAGGACTTCGTATCCTTCAGCCAGTGTCAGCTTCGTATCCATCAGACAATGCATACGTCGTATCCATCAGACAGTGCTTACTTCATATCCATCAGCCAGTGCCTACTTCGTATCCATCAGATAGTGTTTGCCTCGTATCCCAAGATGAAGTCCTACTCGAATCCATCAGGTCAACCAGCTTGGGTAACGTGTCATTTCTCGAAGTGAACGAGGCGAAATACATGGAGACGATGCAGTCAACACGGAGCGAATGTCGGATCGAGGCGAAGCGCATGCACCACGTCTTCCCCTGATGCGAATGCGCCGAGATGTATGGAGTCGACGCGGTCGATTCGGAGTGAAGACCGGATCGAGGCGAAGTGTGCGTTCCACGTCTTCACAGAGGCGCATGATACCATCGAGTCGAAGCTCAGAGCGCAGGGCAATGGATACGAACCAGACAGCCTATGAGGAATTCCAGTTCGTATCGACCATATCTCATAATCCACTAATCCAAACATGATGAAATTTTAACTGAAGGTTGCACACATAACAAGGAATGTCTCCACCAATTTTGAGCTCAATTGGAAGTAATCCTGATCGATACGAAATGATTTCGTATCGATCACAGATTGGCTTGAAACTCTCTGGAAGTGGTCGAATGGGTCCCCTCACGTGTCAGGCCAAGTCTCCCGGGGTTTGAGCGAAATCCAAGCCTCCTACGCCTATAAATAGAGCCCCAGAATCAACGGAAAAAGGATCTTTTCTTCTCTGAAGCGTCCAGACTCTGCCGGATTGAGATTTGCACCATACTTTTGCTGTCAATTTCGAATTCTAAACTGTAATCCGCTATTCATCGCTGTAAACGCTTGTAATCGTTGAAATAGAATCAATAAAATCATCAAAACTTCATAGTGGACGTAGGCTATACGCCGAACCACTCTAAACTGCTTGTCTGTGCACTTTACATTCATGTTTGTTGGAGTTTTTGTTAGATAATCTCTGTTTAACATTTATAATCTTCATTTTATCTCTTCAAACAACTCCCGAAGAGTGTTGTGCCCATTTTTGGTACAAACACTTAGTATAGTAATCTTAAGTGAAATTAATTAACCGTTAATTATTAAAATATGGGTAATACTTATTTAAAAATAAAAATTTAATTTATTTAACTAAGTACGAGGATCGGAGTACAAATTATAATAGGTTCGATTAATCATAAAAATGATATGGCTATAATTCTATCTGTTTTGAAGTTTGAATTACATATGTTTGAACAATTATAGTAATTATAGAATACATAAATAGATAAATTTTTGACACATTACAAGTGATCATATAAGACACATGTAATACACACACACAAAAAACATACACACAAGTATAAAAAAAAGATTTTGGCACCCACGTACAAAAATGTTATTAAATGTATATAATGTAGTTTCGAATTATGAAAATCTAACTTTAGATGTAGAAATATATATATATATATATGTGTGTGTGTGTGTGTATGTATGTATGTATGTATGTATATGTACATATATGTATATATGTGTATATATGCATGTATGTATATATATGCATGTATGTATGTATGTATGAATGTATGTATGTATGTATGTATGTATGTAATTAAGGTGCACTTTTTCTTAGAGCTGAGAATAGAAATCATAATTTCATTTATATATCTGAGATTTAACATAGAAATAAATGTTAACTTTTGGCGTTAGAGGGATTCAAACTTATGACTTCATCACGTATCATAAAGACAGTATGTAAACTTCATGACCATATAATCAATAATTGTAAATGTAACAAACCGGGATTTTCGACCCTCGAAAATCGACATCGATACTTTCACTGTATAACATGCCGAATATTCAAGTGCCGGAATTACCAATTGTTAGGGGTGAAGAAGAAAAGGTAGAAGAAGAAAAACAGAAAACAACAACATAGAATCTCACAATCGCAGCGGAACAAAATATAATATATAATAACAAATTTTAAATACAAGAACTGTACTGTTAATATACATACCATTATCAGAGTACAATAGACAACAATCAATCTGGACAGTTTAATAGCTTGTCCTCACATAGTGGAAATACACATCAAGTATGGAAAATACGTCTCTGTCATCCAGCTCGTCTCCTAAGCTCCATAGCATCCTAACCTGAATCTGTAATACTCGGTCTGACCCGAGCATTATAATAAAATAACACCCGAGTCAGTCTGGAAAACCAGCGTAAGAAAACACACTCAATTTGAATTATTAACTTTTTCAAAATCCTTTGAAAAACAAAGGTATCTCGTAAGACCACGTCACACATAAACACGACAGGTTTTACCTTACGATAACCAAAACATTTTTATCAAAATCGTCTGATATTATAATAGTGTATAAACAAAGTAAATAGAAAATAGCTGAAATGCTTACATCTCACGTTTCAGCATAGTTGGGCAATATCAAAACCGTACGGCGCTTATTGGAGAATGGATTCCATGTAATGACTAGGCACTAGGGTACCACCTATCATAGTACACGTCTAGAAACATGAGTTTCGCTTGTTAATAAAACTAATCCCATTTATAAAATCTCATTTTATAAATCCATTTCTTAATAAATTCCATTTATTACACAAATCTATTTAAAATATCGATTTCACTCCTTTTCATTTTTCCAGAAATATTTTTTTAGAAGTCCATCGTTTAAAAATCTTCTATATAAATTATTTAAATTCTTTATTTAAAATATTTTTACGAATAGTTAAATGCAAACCAAAATCAATTATTGTTTTTATCCAAAATAATCCTGTTAGCACCAAAATTGGTCACTAACCTCATTGAGAAAGATTATGTAGAGAGATTAATGAAGAAGATAAATTAGAACTGAAAAATAGTGTAATTCAATGCCAAAAGAACAACAAAAACGAAAACACCAGATTTATAGTGGTTCGGCGTAACTACCTACATCCACTTTGAGTTTTGATCTTTATTGCTTTCACAAGTAGTTGAATACAGATACAATCCGTATATTAATGACTTGAATACAAGTTTGAACAAAAAATAATAAGTCTTGAAAGCGGCAGAGTCTCCCCAATGTTCTCCAAAAAAGTCCTTTTTCAGCATGCCCCTGCCCCTCTATTTATAGACGAAGATGGGTTGGACTTCCCTTTGGGGCCTAGAAGTGAGATACTTCGGCCCTATAGCAGATGACTACTGCGCACCATTCCATGCAAGCTGAACGATGGCTTTGCATGCCGAATGGGAACTCTGTGCCGAGCCTCTCGTTACCGGGTCAAATAACTGGTTAACACTTTGCCCCCCAAAGTACGTCTTGTTGCATACATGACGTGCTTTGAATCGAAACAAGTTAGAGTCTCTAGAAAGAAATCCATCATATTTTCTTACTAGTCATTATTCTTCAATTTTATCCACCTAAAGTGTCGTATCCTTCTTTAGTCGTCCCAACGTTTGGTCAATTTCCAATAGTATAAATTCAGGATTGTAGTTCATCAATGGCCATCTGTGTCTGGTATTTTAGGGCTAGTATACTTCGGCTATCTAATCCAATCTTTTCTTAATAACCCTATGTGAAAATCCAAATTCTGTTGATTTCAAGAAGTCGAATTTTATGTCTATAAACGTGCACATTCAGGTACATGTTCTTGCTATTGGCTCCTGGATGCGTTTTATATTTTCATGAGTTATTAACAATTCCTTCTAGTTTAATTGCAATTCAATTGCAATTCCTTGTTCATATTTTTTTTGTAATACTGGTTGTCATCAGCCACTCGATGAGAGGGGACTTCAAGTTCTACATAGATGATGGCCTTGGAGCCATAAGTAAGGGCGAATGGAGTATGGCCAGTCGCGAACTCATGGGTAGTTCTACAAGCCCATAATGTTGGTGAGAGTTCATACACCCATTTACCTCTAGCCTTTTCCAAAGCTCTCTTCAGAATAGACTTTATGATGATTTTGTTCATAGCTTCAACCAATTATAATGGATCATGGAAGGTCATAAGGACAGATGACATTAAGGACAATGAAGTTGATTATTTTCTTCATCTTAGTCATGGTTAAAAGTTCTTCATCTTCCCATTTGGTAAAGTAATCAACCGCTATGATGGCATATTCCACGCCACCTTTAGGATCGGAAAGAAGACGATGATGTCAATGCCCCCAAGTGGCAAAGGGCTACGGACTAGCCATTTGAGTAATTTCCATCGGCGGGGTTCCCAAATTTCTTTCAAACATCTCGCACTCATTTCATTGTCTAGCATGATCAACCGCATCTTGATTGATAGTTGGCCAATAATACCCGTAGCGAAGTATTTTCTTTATTAGGGTTTGCCCCCTGATGCACTCGATGCATTCTTCTTCATATACTTTGCTCAAGACTCATTTGATATCATTATGGGTGATATACCAAAGCATGTGAATGGATAAACTTCTTTCTACACATGAATTCTTCTTGGATGAAGCTTTGAGGAGGATCTGTATTCCTCCACTCAGTAAGAATTTCTCGTTGTAGATAGTCTTTGATAGGAGTCAACCATGACCCCTTTTCTAGCTCTGTCTCCAAGATCTAGCCGATCTCTATCCGTCAATGCTTGGAATATTAAGTATTTCAATTGAAACAAAGTATGTCCATTGCGCGTCCCTGAAACTGGCCAACATGGCCAGTGACTTGAATCTTTTCATTTCGATCGCTGAGGATGTGTGTAATGATGTAATACGTGAAGTCGGCTAGTAGCCCTTGGACCTGGTCAAGATAAGGAGCAAAACAATGCCCCCTAGCAAGATCAGCTTCCTTAACTTTGCATACTACAAATCAGGAATCACAAAAGATATATATAACTTCCACTCCAAGTCCTCTAGCAAGTTTGAGGCTGGTGGTCGAGGCTTCATACTAAGCATCGTTATTTGTTACAGAGAAATCGAGTTTCAGGACGTAGGAGATCGCTCGTTCCTCAAGAGTCATTAACATGACTTCTGTGCCATAACACTGATCACTGGATGCTCCATCCGCGTACATTTTTCATCTGTTTGTTGGTTCTCTACTACTCGTCGAGTAGTCTTCTGATGTAGTGAATTCGAGTATGAGGTCTGCTAATTTTCGTCCTTGGATAGCCCTTCGAAGGAAATAAGTGATATCGAATTGGCTTAGTTTGATATTCTATTTATGTAGTCTTTTAGACGTCTTAGGTTATTGTATGCCCTGTCGTAATGCTGGTAGGCAGAGACGTTGATGGGTCGAGCCTAAAAGTAAGAGTGGAGCTTTCATGATGAAATCAATAGACATTGCGCTAGCTTTTGTAGCTTCGGGTCGGTATCCAATGCATGGCTCGCGATAGTCGGTGAAATCACACACGCATGTTAGAATGGGTCCAAGGGAATATATCATCATTTATTCAGAAAAATCCAACTAATTCTTTTATCATCCTTGCACTGAGCTGTGATCCAGTATTCAGCACCCGGAAAGGGTCGCCATGGCTGGCTGTAATGTCGACTGTCAGCTTAGTGGGTGCAATCCCAGATTCTTTGAGTTTAGATGTAACTATTTTGCATAACATTCAATGTGAAATATGGTTGGGACGGTCAATGTTGATGGTTACTCTGGTCGAATCCTAGAGTCTTGTCATGAGTTGTTAAGTATAATAATGAAGGGCTCTGAATGCTCTAATTGATTATCTGCAAATGGCCAAAGATCAGGCTTAAAAGCACGTTGAAGGAAATGTCGAGTAGGGGTCAGCCTCGAGTAGCATGCAACTGCATAGCTGGATCTTGCTATGAGTTTGAATTTGCTTGCACATTCGAGTAACACATTTTCTATTCAATGCATTCATGATCCTTCACTCGCCCTTCGGGTTGGAGTGACAGTCAGTTGCCCATGAGCTTTGGCATTGATTTAATGATTATATCTCTAGGCATTCTTTTGGTCGTAGCCTTGAGTAACTGTAAGCACTGTATATAAGTTTCAATATTAAGCTATAGTAGCTAGTCTTTGGATGATCACGCTTCTGCTCCCTGTCTCGGGTTGACAAATGTGCTGCGTGGACGGTTGAGTCTCGCCCTAGCTACGTTTATATTCCCACCTAAACTCCAAAAACATAGAGTTGATCGGTGAATAGTCGGTTCACATTCATCCTACTTCTCACTCGTGCCCCCAAGCCTGGGGTATATACCGATAAGTAGGAAGGCCAACCATGCCCACTTTAGCTTTACTCTCTTTCCCCTTGAATTGTGGGATCAGGTCAGTTGATGAAAGGTTGAGTCTCGCCTATCCTGGATTGTATTGTGGTTTTTCATTCCAAGGGGAATACTCCGATGCATTGTCAGTTTATGGGCGTAAGTTGGATACTGGACGGTCAGCCACGTCCACTTTGGTTCATGTTCTATAATCAGATCTTGGGGTAAAGTTGCCTCAAGAGCAGTCGGGTCATGCTCATCCAGCTTCATACTCCTCCTGATGGATCAAAGAAGGGTGCTGGAGAATTAATGACCAAGTCTTCATGGTTTACTCTCCTTTCCACACTCTGGTGGTCAAAGTTTTTCAAGGGACATTCGAATCACATTCGTATGTGCTTGGTGTGGATTGATATTGACCCTCGATCAGAGGTATGATATAGTCGGACGTTCGTAGCTTTGGATGCCTTTCCGATTGGCTTTGTATTGAGGTTTCCTTGCAGTTGTTGCCTTAAGTTGTAAAGAATGCCAAACTAGAGCTACAATGAGCTGTCGTATTCAGCTTTTAGTGATTTGTACTCTTGCTTCCTACATTGATTTGGCCAGGCCACAAGTCAGATGGTCGAACTCCATCCCTAGCGAGTTTATACTCCTCCCGTCGATTTTAGGCTGAAGATTGCAGAATAGAGAATGGTCGGAATCCACTCATCTATTTATCAAAGTTTATACGCCACTCTGTATTCTAGTGACCTAGAGTTATTCTTCCCTCGGTCGGCTCGTGCCAAATTTGTGTTCATGCTTCAGTCCATGCTCCAGGAACATAGAGATTTGTCGAATAGTTTATGCTCTAGTCCACAGTTCGGGATGTAGAGATTTTCGTTAAATCGTTAATACTCTGGTTTGCGCTCTGGGGACTCAGAATATTCTAGTTCGCTTAAGGGACTTGGAGTTTTTTGTCAAGTCATTCATACTCTAGTCTGCACTTTAGGGGCATAGAATACTCTAGTCCGCTTCAGGGACTTAGAGATTTTCAAGTCGTTTATATTCTAGTCTGCACTCTGGGGACTTAGGGATTTTTGAGTCGTTTATACTATAGTCCGCACTCTAGGGACTTAGAGTACTCAAGTCCGCACTCTGGGGACTTGGAGATTTTTCTGAAGTCGTTTATACTCTAGTCCGCACTCTGGGGACTTAGAGTACTCTAGTCCACACTCTGGGGACTTAGAGATTTTTAAGTCGTTTATACTCTAGTCCGCGCTCTGGGGACTTAGATTAATCTAGTCCGCAATCTGGGGACTTAGAGATTTTCAAGTCGTTTATACTCTAGTCCGCACTCTGGGGACTTAGTGTACTCTAGTTCGCACTCTGGGGACTTAGTGTACTCTAGTCCGCACTCTGGGGACTAAGAGATTTACAAGTCGTTTATACTCTAGTCCGCACTCTGGGGACTTAGAGTACTCTAGTCCGCACTCTGGGGACTTAGAGATTTTTAAGTCGTTTATACTCTAGTCCGCGCTCTAGGGACTTAGAGTAATCTAGTCCGTAATCTGGGGACTTATAGATTTTCAAGTCGTTTATACTCTAGTCCGCGCTCTGGGGACTTAGAGTAATCTAGTCCGCAATCTGGGGACTTAGAGATTTTCAAGTCATTTATACTCTAGTCCGCACTCTGGGGACTTAGAGTACTCCAGTCCTCACGCTGGGGACTTGGAGATTTTCGAGTCATTTATACTCTAGTATGCGCTCTGGGGACTCAGAGTACTCTAGTCCGCACTCTGGGGACTTAAAGATTTTTAAGTCGTTTATACTCTAGTCCGCACTCTGGGGACTAAGAGTACTCCAGTTTGCACTCTGGGGACTTGGAGATTTTAAGTCATTTATACTCTAATCCGCACTCTGGGGACATAGAGTACTCCAGTCCGCACTCTGGGGACTTGGAGATTTTCAAGTTGTTTATACTCTAGTCCGCACTCTGGGGACTTAGAGTACTCCAGTCCGCACTCTGGGGACTTGGAGATTTTAAGTCGTTTATACTCTAGTCCGCACTCTGGGGACTTAGAGATTTTCAAGTCGTTTATACTCTAGTCCGCACTCTGGGAACTTAGAGTACTCCAGTCCGCACTCTGGGGGCTTGGAGATTTTAAGTCGTTTATACTCTAGTCTGCACTCTGGAGACTTAGAGTGCTCCATTCTGCACTCTGGGGACTTGGAGATTTTCAAGTCATTTATACTCTAGTCCGTGCTCTGGGGACTCAGAGTACTCTAGTCCGCTTCAGGGACATAGAGATTTTTTCTGAAGTCGTTTATACTCTAGTCCGCGCTCTGGGGACTCAAAGTACTCTAGTCCGCACTCTGGGGACTTAAAGATTTTTAAGTCGTTTATACTCTAGTCCGCACTCTGGGGACTTAAGGGACTCCAGTTTGCACTCTGGGGACTTGGAGATTTTAAGTCATTTATACTCTAGTCCGCACTCTGGGGACTTAGAGTACTCCAGTCCGCACTCTGGGGACTTAGAGATTTTCAAGTTGTTTATACTCTAGTCTGCACTCTGGGGACTTAGAGTACTCCAGTCCACACTCTGGGGACTTGGAGATTTTAAGTCGTTTATACTCTAGTCCGCACTCTGGGGACTTAGAGATTTTCAAGTCGTTTATACTCTAGTCCGCACTCTGGGAACTTAGAGTACTCCAGTCCGCACTCTGGGGGCTTGGAGATTTTAAGTCGTTTATACTCTAGTCCGCACTCTGGAGACTTAGAGTACTCCATTCCGCACTCTGGGGACTTGGAGATTTTCAAGTCATTTATACTCTAGTCCGTGCTCTGGGGACTCAAAGTACTCTAGTCCGCTTTAGGGACATAGAGATTTTTTCTGAAGTCGTTTATACTCTAGTCCGCGCTCTGGGGACTTAGAGTACTCTAGCCCGCTTCAGGGACATATAGATTTTTCTGAAGTCGTTTATACTCTAGTCTGCGCTCTGGGGACTCAAGCTACTCTAGCTCGCTTCAGGGACATAAAGATTTTTCTGAAGTCGTTTATACTCTAGTCTGCGCTCTGGGGACTCAGAGTACTCTAGTCCGCTTCAGGGTCATAGAGATTTTTCTGAAGTCGTTTATACTCTAGTCCGCGCTCTGGAGACTCAGAGGACTCTAGACCGCTTCAGGGACTTAGAGATTTTTATGAAGTCGTTTATACTCTAGTCCGCGCTCTAGGGACTCAGAGTACTCTTGCCCGCTTCAGGGACATAGAAATTTTTATGGAGAGCAGTTGTATTTCCACCCTTTTGATTTGTATTTCATTTACCGTATCGAGGCTAATGTTGTCGAATGAACGATCAAACCACGTTTGCTCATGGAATGAGACTCTACCCCCAGCATCTTGGATAAAACTTTAAAAATGGATGGTCGATTCTCGTCCGCTTGGTGATTATAGCTCTTCCAATCAAGTCAAGGAAGGAGGTATATGATAGATGGTTGGATCACATCCATGCTGGGGTTGGATAATCAAGTCTCGCACAATTTGCTTCATATCTCTTTCCAGAAAATGAGGATGATGGATTACTGGGTAGACAAAGTAAGTTGCATATGTTTCATGGTGCAGTCGCGTCCATGTATTGAGAGCGATGGTTAACGAGTAGGCAGTCTATCACAGCTACTTTAAGTCGGGCTTTCGAACCACCTTTTGTGTTCAGGGTAGGATTTGATGTGTAGATGATCAAATCATGTCCGCTCTAGTTAGATCCCAGCATCGCTGAGCTCCATGAGAGGCATATGTATTTTATCAAACTTTACTTTATGACCCGAGGATTGGATGATCGGGCCACATTCATTCCAAGCCTTGTTTAGGTCTCCAAGGCAAATGAGGAGGTCGATGAATGGATGGTCGGTCATGTTGGCTTTGTGTTGGGCTCTGACCATGATGAGCTTTTCAATCTCTAGTCCTTGGGCCCAAATCAAAGGCACATGGTTGATGATGAGCTATCGAATCATGCTCGTCTTGATAAAATTCCACAAATCTGATTAAGGTTTGCGTGGATTGGTTGGCGGCCAACTCTGAGTACTTGGTCACCTGCATCATTTTGGAAGAAGTTTAGTTTAAGTCGGTCATAATTTAAAGCACAATTGAAATTGAAATAGAAATAATCCGAAGAAGATTGGTATAAATCTCGTTGATAAGTGGAGCAGCATTGTGTGCTTTTCAACTTTGCCCCCAGCCCCTTCTAGCGGGATGTTGACTACCAACGGTTCAATTATTAATTAGAGTTCTTTATTGATGGGCATCCGCAGTTCTTGGCTCGCCCTTCTAGAAGGGTTGCACGTACTATTTAAGCTTTCCTTTCCAAAAAAGATTTTCGATCGCACCTCGGAGGTGTTTGTAATCGCCAGTGTTAGGATCGGTGTGCATCTTGGAATATACAGCATTCCCCTAATTTTCTCTGGACTTTGGTGGACTCTCTCGAGGTTGGTTTTTGGTACCACTCTGAGTCATGAGCTTCTAAGTAGAGGCTATCTATTGCATCTACCAAAGAGCATATGAGTCGAATTTTGAGATCTTGTTTTTGTCTACTAGATCAATGTCCTTAGCCGACGGGCCTACATTGTTATTTTTCCTAGTCTGCTCCACTCCTCCTCACTTTGGGTCTGATTCATTTAATAAAAGAAACGATCCATAGTCATAGGAGGCTCTTTAGCTAACTAGCTACCAAAATATATCTGGAGATCGACTCTCCTCAAACGCGATCAGTATGATATCCTTGACAGTATTTGGAATAAATTGCTTAGAGCCAAACATTGGTTTGTTTGGAGTCACTAAATTTGAAGTGCTGGGTCAGCGAAGAATGGTGCTTGGAGTCATCTTGACGTTTGCTAGAGTCATATCATCTATGTTCTCCAACCTTCGGGAGTACCGCTTGAATAGTGGTTGCTTGTCTGTTCCCTTTTTTTAATAAGGACCGGTCAGATTGTTTTTTGAGAGAGAGAGATCAGTATACAGTGCATGGATCGATCGGCATACTCCCGGTAGGCATAAACTGAGTCGTTCGGCATGGTTCTGCTCGATATACACTGAGTCGTTCGGCATGGTCCCACTCGACATACACTGGATCGTTCGGCATGGTCCCGCTCGGCACACACTGAGTCGTTCGGCATGGTTCTGCTCGATACACACTGGGTCGTTCAAAATGGTTCTGCTCGGCATACACTGGGTCGTTCGGCATGGTTCTGCTCGGCATACACTGGGTCGTTCGGCATGGTTCTGCCCAGCATACACTGCATCGTTCGGCATGGTTCTGCTCGGCATACACTGAGTCGTTCGGCATGGTTCTGCTTGGCATACACTGGGCCGTTCGGCATGGTTCTGCTCGGCATACACTGTGACGTTCGGCATGGTTCTGCTCGGCATACACTGCGTCGTTCGGCATGGTTCTGCTCGGCATACACTGCATCGTTCGGCATGGTTTTGCTCGGCATACACTGAGTCGTTCGGCATGGTTCTGCTTGGCATACACTGGGCCGTTCGGCATGGTTCTGCTCGGCATACACTGTGACGTTCGGCATGGTTCTGCTCGGCATACACTGCGTCGTTCGGCATGGTTCTGATCGGCGTACACTGTGTCGTTCGGCATGGTTCTGCTCGGCGTACACTGCGTCGTTCGGCATGGTTTTGCTCGGCATACACTGGGTCGTTCGGCATAGTTCTGCTCGGCATACACTGGGTCGTTGGGCATGGTTCTGCTCGGCATACACTGGGTCGTTTGGCATGGTCGGCTCGGCATACACTGAGTCGTTCGGCATGGTTCCGCTCGGCTTGGAGTTTTCTGGAGCGCTCGGCTTTTTTGGGGCGATCGGAATACGCCTTTTCTGGAGCGATCGGCCGAATTGCCTTTAGAGGGGGGTCGGCCTTCATTCAACTTGAGTGCAAACCTCAACGTCCAATCCCCAGATCTTGCATACATCAGCGAATCCAATCTACGGCTATCAGCTTCCTTTAGATTTCTTTCAAATCTGAGCAGAATAGGAAGTTTTCTAGCAAACAACTGGATCTATCTCGCGAATATGGAAATCCACTAGTAGACGATGAGATCCAATCAAGCTGAGAATTCAATTCTCAGTGAAAGCACCAAAGTGTTAGCACCAAAATTGGTCACTAACCTCATTGAGAAAGATTATGTAGAGAGATTAATGAAGAAGATAAATTAGAACTGAAAAATAGTGTAATTCAATGCCAAAAGAACAACAAAAACGAGAACACCAGATTTATAGTGGTTCGGCGTAACTGCCTACATCCACTTTGAGTTTTGATCTTTATTGCTTTCACAAGTAGTTGAATACAGATACAATCCGTATATTAATGACTTGAATACAGTTTGAACTGAAAATAATAAGTCTTGAAAGCGGCAGAGTCTCCCCAGTGTTCTACAAAAAAAGTCCTTTTTCAGCATGCCCCTGTCCCTCTATTTATAGACGAAGATGGGTTGGACTTTCCTCTTGGGCCTAGGAGTGAGATACTTCGGCCCTATAGCAGATGACCACTGCGCATCGTTCCATGCAAGCCAAACGATGGCTTTGCATGCCGAATGGGAACTTTGTGCCGAGCCTCTCGTTACCGGGTCAAATAACCGGTTAACAAATCCAAATTTCCATATGAATATTTTTATATTCAAAATCTCCTTTTAAATCCTTTCAAATCCCAAAATAATATTTATGGTATTTAAAATACCAAAATTTTGGCCAGTGCTACTATAGCATCCAATAATTCACATCACAGCAATAATCTCTAACAGATCATTCTAACACATCGTATATTATTATATATGAAAAACAATCGATATAAATTTGAGGAATCCAATTGGATCCCTCCAACCTGTTTCCCTGCATCCACAGATGCTAATACAACATAAAAATACCAATCCCACTTCGAGGGGGATATCGCGGTATATAGTGTCATCCGCTATTATGCGGGGCGCATAGGGTCTCATCCACTCCAATCGGCGGGAATAATATCTAACTACTAATATATATACTACTATATATATAACATCCAAATTGATAATAATTTATAATTTCAACCAAGCATCCAATAATTTATTAAATTTATTTAAATTAACTCCAGCATTCCAAAATGAGTGAGATTTACTCACCTTGATTTTTATTCGCCAAACGTCCAGATTTTAAATTTCCTAAAATCTCAGCTGACTTCGAAAAATCCCAAACCAATTTGTATGCGTAGATTTCATAGCCATGAACCAACTCGACTTGTTTCATTCCGATCGAACATCGTACGAATGAAGTATGCCATTTATAAATATTCAATTCCCTAATATGATATATATATATATATATCATAATTATTTTAATAAATATTTTAAATTAACATGTAAATTAACTAATTTAATTTTTTTTTAAGTTTAAACATGATTTTCATAAAAAAAATGTTTTTAAATTAGATTACCTTCTTCCTAGCTATTCAAGGTGCGACATCGACTACGACAATAGCCGAAACCCTTCGCTTTCGCCATTCTTCATCTCCGTCACCATTATCCTACACTCGAGCTCCAAAAAGCAATCATACTTCCATCCCTACCGAAGTCGACAGCCGTATCCAGCTCAGAATGCGCAGGTGATACCTTCAAGCACTTCCCACTCCTCACATCCCAAACCCCCTCGCTCTCAAACAGATCGCGATGACCACCACGACTTCGGGCTTCCCAAACCACCGCCACCTTCATGTATTCATCACACACGCCAACCCCATAACCCACAGCGTCGCCACCCTCACAGAAATTCACGACCAACGCCAAGCCCTAACTGTCGTGCTGCCGCTCCTCTCAGCCCCAAATCGATCGAACGATCGTACACGACAAACCCTCTACCATCTCGTGCTCCAGTCGCCTCCTTCCATTTCACGCACGCGTCACCTCAACTCGTGCTTCCCTCCTTCCAGCGCTGTAGCATTTCATCGTGATTCATTTGCGAGTTTCTTTTTTTTAGTAATCGATCTGTCTTCGATTTTTATTTTGAACTTTTTGTGAATGAAGAAAAAGGCGTAGGTGGCATGTTTTGAACGATTTTGAATTGAACTGATTTGAAGGAAAAATACATGATTAAACATGAACAGGCGGCTATGATTTTGCCCTTGATTTGATATATATAATTTATTTTATTTCAAATATCTCACAACATATACCGTGAAATCTCGACCTCCTATTGAGGCATGCCGCTAGGCGTTCATAATGTTATACCCCTATTCCGAACGCAATGGAACAAGTTTCGAGTCCTAATTCGATCGTATGGAGAAGGTAGCTTTTTGGACCCAATTATTATATTGCATTTTCGATATTAAATTCAACGCGTTTATATACCGTACGGCCAAACGATAACTCCAAACGCTATGAAATTTGAAATTCGATTATAACACACTATTACGGATCCAATGGAACTAGTTTTGTCGAATTCCAAGACTGTGCCCTGGATCGCTATTTTAAATCGACGATTTCCTATTTTTACGAAATCGCTTAAAATTTCAGTTTTAAAACTTACTAACTCAATTATAATTCCAGTAGAATTTACATCAACATTAGAAATCGTTTTCGATTCATATTGTACTCCAATTCAATCATTTACACGATTTCCAATTATTAATTCAATAATTAAATTTATCCAATAAATCTCTATATTTGAAATTTAATTTTTATTCCACTTATTTGATCATTAAATTCCATATTAAAATTCAGTTCACATCTCAAAACTCAACATTTAAAATAAATTAAAAGTTCAAAATCAACGACCAAAAACTCAACATAAGTATATGCGTGTGCTAAGGAGTATACGCCTCATTTGAATGGGAGCATATAAATGTTTAAATATTTAACACAAAAGTGGTTCATTCTAGTTTAATAGGATTGGTATAATCATCTATATCCCAATTTTATTGCATTAAAATGAATGATCTAGTTTTAGACATAATTTTTATAGATGATTGAGGAAGGTATTTTGTAACATATAATGCCCTACTTCTATACCATACAATCAAAGAGTGTTACTAAAGAATACTATCTGGTAATATGGAGATGAGGCTTGTTACGAGCGATCATACGTGAATATTTCCTTAGAATAACACCGATGCGTTTGCTTACCTCAAAATATTACACCAATATACGTATCTGATATCAGCATAAAGCAATAATCACATGGACTTTCCTGGACACAACAATATACAACATATATAAATGAACATTTAGTTACAGATCATAGCAGAAAAATATAAAGCATGACATTTATATACACACAGCAAAGTAAATTTATAAAAAGAGTTTATGACTCACGTCGAAAATGTATACCAAGTCAAGTACAAAATAAACAACTCATGGTCATATCATAAAACATAAATACAAGGAGACATCCAAGGGAAAATACACATAGTAGATTTCTCAAAATACAGTATAGTATATATACTTGTCTTCTCAAAAGCCCAAAGTCCAAAGTGAACAGGCTCGAGTATTATAAAAGTAATAAACGGGTCATACTATATCCAAATCAAAAGGGTAAAAACATGGTAATGTTCCTCAAAAGATATGATATAGTACTTCCTATACATATAGCATCGACTGGCATAGATAAGATATTAGCATACATGAAGAAACAAAACCACCATGGCATTATATAAATTCAAACATATATTATAAAAGAGTCATGGTGAAACATAAGAAACCAGCTTATAACTAGTCGATAGGACGAACTCACAGTAAGTCCTTATAATTATGAGCTCACGACAATACGCAAGTATCATATAGACAAACAAGAGATGCAATCCATAATAATAGGCAAACACACAGTAAGTCCTTCTAAAGAACGGAAGAACAAACAATAAGCCATTCTATATTATGGACGAACACACAACAAGTCCTTCTATACAATAGACAAACACACAGTAAGTTTGTATCAATTAATGAACACATAGTAAGTTCTTCTATAATAGACGAACACATAGTAAATCCATATTTAGTGGATGAATACATTGTAAGTCCGAACACATGGTAAGTCTGATGTGTTAATAAGCACTCCTTAAGGTGGGTCGGAAGTCCACACAATAAGTCTTCAGCTGCCTCTGTTAGGGATTTATGATGCTGCTACTCTATTCCAAGAGGAGACTGACAAACACACAGTAATACTATAGGAGATTCACAAATAAACAGTAATGCTCTAGGAGACTTACAAACAAAAAGTAATGCTCCTATAGTATTTTTGGTACTCGATCCTTATGTCACCATGTCCCACCTTTTCACGCCGATATGTGGTGATCCCAATGGATCGCAGTGCCCATGATCTCGATTACACCTTCCATAATAGAAAGCTGGCTCATGTGGTAGCTAAGGGCAGTAAGAACACAAAGTAGGTACATAAACTAACTAAAGTCAAGCACATAACAAGACAGTTGAACATATAGTAAGATGGGTGATACCACGACTTAGGGCGCGACTTTCGCAGTTGAGCCGCTATGGTGGATAACTAGCCTTATGGTTCGGCGTTGTGTGCCTACATCCACTTTGAAGAATTTTCTTATTAATCACTTGTAAATCTGATTACAATGAAGTAATGATAATGGCAGTTGATTACAATGGAGTCCCAAGCAACAAGCATCATAAAGATTTAAATGGAGAAGTCCGTATTTTAGGTGAAGACGATGAAATATCTCGCTGGAAATTCGACAGAAGACTCTCTAAATCCGTATGAGGCCACCAGAACGATCGCATGTCCTAACTCGATCGTTGGAATGATCAGTACCAATCATTCACTTTTTGCTCCAATGCACTTGTGATCCTTTCTGTGAGCTCCCTATGCCTCTTGTCCATGCTCCCAAATTTTTGTGTCATTTTGAGTAGTGGTTGGTGAGATATCGACCAATCTTCATTGAATTGGATCATTCATGCTGAAATAGTACGATCGTTCATGAACGATGTATACCGATTGTTCAAACATTCTTATTTTGACATGCGATCGTTTGTGGGGACTCCTTTCTCCAATATATTGATATTCTGAAAGTTTCAAGTGAGTTGGACTTGTAGATTTTGACATTTTGATCGATCATCATTGAATTGAGCTATGTAATCGATACGATATGATCCATTGTATTAAACATGTCTGATCTATCTTCAGAGAATTGTGAACTTCCATACTTTAAGTATTTTATTGAGTTCGCCTCCAGCTTTTGCTTTGCTACTGCTTCATATTATCATTTAGGCCCGATCTTTAGGCTCCGTGATCGTTAATCCGATACATCGATCCTGATGACTATTGAGTCTGTCTCGTCTGATTGGTCCAGATATAGCCGGGCCAAAAGGCCGGATAACACCACCATAAATGTATCATGCATAATGGGTCATAAGACAAACTAATGATGTATTACCGAAAATATCATAACAATCGATACTACTAAATCGTTTATTCAAACTTCTCATCGCATAGAAAAGGTTTTATCTATTAAAGCATTTAAAAGAATCTTAATTATATTTTATAAGAACAAGTTTTAAACTTCACTAGAAAAGATTCAAAAGTTAATTTAAATATTTATAATGCTTTTCTAGTTAAAATACATTTCATTAAAATAATTCATTAACTCAAATATTTGTATAAAATAGCTAATATATGTGTATGTATGTATGTAAGTGTCTCTTAGTGTGTGCATGTATGTATATATGTATGTATGTATAATTCTAATAAAATCATTTAAATCCTTAAATTCATTTTTAAAGAAATAGATATTTCCTTCCCAAAGGCATAAAACCCATTTAAAATTACTTATATAGCCTTTTACACATGAAATAACTTGAATAACATATGTTCTTTTATACTATATTTTATTCGTACGTCTCATATCATTAAAAGATATTTTTATTATTCAAAAAGTTTTCAAAACCTTATAATTATTTCTCGAAAGGAGTTCTATATTTTATTAAAGGCTTGTAAACTTTTTCATATTATGCAAATAGGTTTTATAAATAAAGCACTTCAGATGAAATTATTACTTTCATAAAATACTTTATAAAATAGTAATGTATTTAGTTTTCCTCTAAAACATTTCCAAATTTATAATACAATTATAATAGTGGTTTTAAAATGTTTTGTGATCGAAAGAAAAGTATATTTATAATAACTAAAATACACTTTAAATAGGAAAATAAGCTAAATGGAGTAAATATTTAATCTATTATCTATAAAAATACCTTTAATAAGATTTTAAACCCTTGAATAATTTTCTTAAACTTTTCAAAAATCTTTTAAAACAAGTAAAACATCGAAATATATAGATCATGGAGCAAAATTGCTCCAAAAATATGATGATTGTTCAACTATATAGATTTATTATGTGGTCTGAGTCGAGTTACATCGAATTTCAGTCATACATACAAGACATACATGTCAACATACAAAAATATAAAGTTTCAATTCGCAATCAGACAAAGTTCCATTTGCAAATTGACACTTTCAATCAATGTAACTAATCAACTATCCAAATATCAACCAATTCCAAATAATTCAAGCAATAAACAAGATAAATTCATAACATGCATTGACAATTAGATATATATGTGAGTGTAAAAACTCATCGAAACTCTATCGAAATATTTTACTGCCTCCAACCCAAAAAAATGTCATGCCTCCACTTATGTGCATCTCTTCCTGGATTTAACTTCCTTCGCCATGGATGGAAATTTCTTCTTTGCCAAAGCAGACTCGGGTTCACCACCATAGTCACCTTCTGCTTCGCATGAGTCGCCTTCGGCTGTTGTCTACCCCACACGAATGCACCTCAACCGTTGTTGCCTCTATTATGACTCCGCCTCCGCTGCCAGCCTCAAAGTTTGCTTGCCTGCCTAATTCGCAGTGTTGCGCATCACCAACCATCACTTAACATGGCATCTTATCCCTCTTCGCAGTGCTCTCACGGATGCCATTAGCCACCGTGTTTGATTGTTTTTTCTCTCTTTTCTTTTCATCATATTTTTTTTAAATTGCAGACCAAGTTATTTGGATGTGGAATTTAGGGGTTTAGGGGAAAGGAAATGAAAAGATAAAGGAGAGTATGGCTGAGTTTGAATTTTTGGGCTTTAGTTTTGTTAAGGAATCAAACTTTTACATTTTAATTCCTCTGAGAAAGAAATAACTTTAATTTTCCTTTTTTTATTTTTATTTAATTGTTCATTGTATTAACATAAAATAAATTTATTTTTTCAACAATTTCAATCGTACAAAAATTATTTATGCTTTAATAATATTTTATATTTACCAAAAAAATTATTTGGTTTCGATATATTATCCTGAACGAATTCATAAACTATTTCAATGTATTAAAACAAAATATTTTATCAAATAGACTTTGATTAAATAAAAATTTATTTTCAAAATAAGAATTCTCAAAAATCAAATTAGAATATTTATATTTTAATTAAATTTGTTTATTATTACGCATAAAAAGCAAGGTTGTTACAGAGCTCGCCCGTATGAAAATTGTGTCCTCGTAATTTCTTATAAGGAGACATTATACACAACTCATACCCTTAAATTTCTTCGTATTCTACAATATTCTATTAAGCCTAGACTTACTCAATCCTCTATATTGCTCTCCCTTCTTAAACTTATCATATCGTATGCTATAATTTAAATAAACTCATTTAACGACTTTCTATTTTCCACTACAATAAAAAAATTGAAAACTTTATAAGTATCGTATTTTTCAGAAAATTTCGGTAGAGTCTCATTTGTATGGAGAGCGTTTTGAAAATCACAACACCGAAAAATTACAATATATATACCAACAATAGGGCATCCCGAAACATGAGAAAACAATATAACAACACATATATTCGATATAGCGTGAAAACATACATTTTAATTTGCATTTTTAAGCGAGCTACCTTGTCATTATGCGACCAAAAGCAAGCTAACATTGCCAAGTAAACCAAATAAGCTTCTTGAGTACTATTCTCAACTCAAATTTAAACATGAGTTTCATATGAAGAGGTACAATAAATATGAATTCATTTAATGTTAAATAACATAACGTTCCTATTTAGACCATATTCGACAATGTTTTAGGTGTCAATAACACAAAATTAGGTAAGAGTTTCAAAATTATGTTGTGTCATATTGCACAAGCTTTCCAAAACAACTTTCAGATTATAAAAATGTAGAGGACAACATGAGTTTTAGAGTTTTTCCAAAAGGTTGAAAAATCTGAAATTGTAACAAAAGCACAAGCCCACTTTATTAGTTTGCATTTTTAGACTAGAAAATTTTAAAATTTTGCAAAACTGTTAAACAAAAGTTATTCCTTAGCTAATTAGCTTTCCATAAAGTACAAGATCGTCAAAATCGGACAAACCGTTTGAAAGTTATGATCAAATTAAGTCAGTGCTGCGATGTAGGACTTTCATTTTAGCTCATGTTTAACCATAGTAAACCTCCTAATTTTGCTTTTCACTTAAAAGAAAAATTGTTCCCAATGCCATAGCTTTCTAACAGATGAAAAATTGTTAAAATGGATCAATGGTTCAAGATTTATGATAAAAATAAATCATGGGTTTAGTAGAACAAAATTTCCATGTGTTGCCAAAATTCCTTCATTTATTCAAAGCAACATTTTACCATAGTTAACTTCAAATTTAAATTTTTTCAAACCTCAAAATTCATTTAGCATTAATCATAAAATATTTTTTATTAAATAAGAATTGTTTCTTCCCATTAATAGTTCATTTCCTCCATAATTTCGTTATGTACAAATTTTCAAAAACAAAACAATGTTATATTCTTATAAACATTTATTTCAAAAAAATTTCACAAAAATCCAAAAATCTTTCATATAAAATTTTCTTTGAAATCTTTTATTCCAAAATATAAACTTCATATAAATTTTTTTTTAATTTTCCACTTTACATATTTTAGTTTCTTCCAAAATATCCTATGGAATCAAATTTCTTTTCAACGATCAAATACTTCATAATAAATTCAAAAATGAAAAAAATTTACATTTCGAATTATCAAACATTGTTTGAATTGCCATTTTAAGTTATTTGAGAACATTTTCCACCATATAAATTCACTTTTAAAACTTTTGAACCTGAAATTTAATTTCATCATTTTCATTTTTTTTTCCTAGTCTCCTTTCATTCACGAAATTATAAACTTCATTCATTTTTTTTCAAATTATTTCTTCGTATTTGATTATCTTAACTCCTATATTTTTTATCAATACTTATATAAAATATCTCTTTATTAACTTATATACACATTTCCAAAAATTTATTAACACTTTAATTTTTTTCTCTTTCAAAATAACACGTTTTTTATATTTTTTATAACTCATGCATATGTCCAAGACATCAATTAATAAAATTACATATGTGTATAATATGCTATATACCAAATATAATAAATAAACCAATTTGTATATTTTGAAATCTTCTTTTCGGAAAACTAAGAGTTGCAAAAGTTCAAATTCTCTTTAGCAAATTAACTTATAAAGTTAAAAATAAAGTTTATCTTATGGATGATGGAGTAAGTAAATAAAGTTTTAGAAGATTTTCTTCATGCTTGTATTTTAGATTTTAGAGGTAGTTGGGAAAACCATATTTATCTTATGAAATTTGCCTGCACCAACAGTTTCCAGTCTAATATAAGTATAGCTCTTTTTGAAGCTTATACGAAAGGTCATTTCGATCACCTTCATGTTGTCTCAAAACTGGCAATAAGTTTTGTTGGTTCTTGATTATATTTGGGAAGCTTCTGAGAAGATAAAGATAATCATGTGAAGAATGAAAGAAGCCCAGGACAAATGGAAATTCTATGCAGATCAAATAAGGAAGGATTTTGAGTTCTCTATTGGGGGTTTGGTTTTCATCAGAGTCTCTCCCTTGAAGGGAGTAAGGCATTTTAATTGATTGAGGAAATTAGCTCCTTGTTATATGAGGCCATACCCAATCATTGGACGTATTGGCAGGGTGACCTACCATGTTGCATTACCTTCTCATCCTTTGGGAATAAACGATGTATTCCCTATCTCTCTGCTTTGCAAGTGTTTGAGAATCCCAAGTCTGTGTTAGAGCCTAAGCATATTTAAGAACTCGAGATTTCACTTGGTTTGACCTTTGTGCAGAAGTCGATCTGGATAGTTGCCTCTAAGACTAAATGGCTTAGAAATAAAAACATTTCGCTAGAAAAAGTACAATGGTCATAGAATCCAAAAGATTGCTCTTGGGAGGTCAGAGAGTTTATTCAGCAAATGTATCCCAAACTATTTTCTTAAACACATCGGTCTGGTAGGTTTCTTTGTATTTCGAGCCATGTATGCCTCGATTGTATGGTTATTTGAATTTATATGGATTTATTGCAGGAAGAAAAAGCACGTTATGAAACTTCTCTAAAAGAGAATTGTGTGGATGCAATTTTCTTATGGGAGTGTCTGTAATGACCCTAGTTTGAGAACTACCTGTTAACCTGGTTTGAGAACTATCTGTTAAATAAAATGTAGAGTAATTTAAAATGAAATTTAAATAAAGTTTCGAAATTTTTAAATATTGGATTTTGAAGATATTAGAAATTTAAAAAAATTCTAAGATAAAAGAATTGTTAAGACAAATTTTATAGGAATATATATGTATATAACGATGAAAATAATTATTATGTTATTTGAAAATTAGGATGTTTAAAATTTTAAAGTTAGAAAAGTTAGAAATTTTAAAATGGAAATGGTTAAAATGGTTAACTTCTAAATTAAGATAATATTGAAAATTTTAAAACAGGAAATTAGTATTTTGAAATTAACGAATATATCTATATTATAAGAAAAGTGGAAAATTTATTTTAGTAGTCATTCAAATCATTTAAAAGAATGTAAGAAATGTTTAATTATGTAAATAATCATTTTAAGTGTGTAATTAAAACTTGTCTAAACATTATATTAGAAATTTATCATTTATATTATAAAAAGAATGAAAAGATTGTATTTAAGGGTTAACTAGAAACATTAATTTAATGTTGCAATTTTGAATTTATTTTAGAACAAATGTTTGGACAATAATAGAAAGAAAGAAAGGAAAGTATAAAACAAAGGAAAATAAAATAAAAGCAAGGTAATAATAGGATAGTGATAAGGGTTAACATTTGCCAAACCCATAAAGCTCGCTAGGCAAAAAAAGAAGGAAATTATCTGTCTCCTTTTCATTTACGTTCAATAAATTTTACTTTGAGGAAAGGAAAAGCTCCTTCTTTATTTTTTCCACTTCAAACCCTAAAGCAAAGATCTTTCTTTTTAATTCAAATAAATTCTAGAAAATAAGGTAATGTCTCTTAAACCTTACTATATCCTTTGGTCATTACAATTTCAATTTTTGGAGTGAAATTAAAATTGTATTATTCGATTCTACAATCTAGGTTTTGGATTGAAAGGGGGGAAGTAAGGTCATTTTTCCTAAATTGGCAAGCTTACATAAGGAATTAAGTTGAGTAATCACTCAAATTATTTTCTAGACTACTGCATGTTGAATGAGTGCCTATATTTGGGTTTTAATTTGAATTTGTTTCGTGATATTGGTTGATGTTATGTTCTATAGTTTGCTAAAGTTGAAATTTTCATGAATTTGCAAACAAAGCTCCGCTTATATGATTATTTGATGATTTGTTTGTCTATATTGGATGCATGCATACCTATCGAAACTTTAGAATTCCCTTAGAATGAGTTGTTATCGCTGGAAATCCACAAAACGTCGATTAAAGTCATTTTTCTATCGCAGAATAGCACTAGGAATATGCAACATTGGTGAGCTGGTGACATGCACATCGGTCCACCAATGGCCTAATCCCAGAGCAATTCAGCTCCAGGACTGCAATTAAGTAGTGTTTTATATTTTTATTTATTTTCTTCCTTTCATATATTTTTTTATGATTTCCAATATTTGAATTTCTGATTTTCCTTCTAGTGTTTTAATTATACAAATTGATTCAAAACATTATATTTAAATGAAATGTATTTAAAACTAGCTTTCACTTATCTATATAAAAATATATCCTTTTAAGCATCCTTATGGATTTTATATATATATATATAGGATTCAAAATTTCAAATTAAATTTTATGTATAAATATATACTTTGGAAAGAATTTTTTGTATAAATGAAATAATGATATAATTTTCTTAAGTATGATTGTTACACTAAATTTTTTTTAGAAAATTGTAAGTGTTATACTAAGATGCTAGCTGTAACAGGTTGGAGATAGGCTGTTGCAAATTGATCGAAGAAAGAGTTTTCGTAAGTAGATAGTTGATAAAGCTGATGCAAAAACAAAGGCCAAAGAAAGCTATTGCAGGTTGATAGTAGATCGAGCTACCGCAGGTTGATAGTGAATGGAGCTACTGTAGGTTGATATAAGCAAGGTGTGGTAAGGTTAAAGGGGACGCTATTGTAGACCAATGTTCCAAGGCTATCGAAGGTTAATGTTCCCAAAGCCATCGGATGTTAATCAGATTAGCTATCGAAGGTTGGTGTTCTCAAAGCCATCGCATGTTGATCAGATGAGCTATCGAAGGTTGATGTTCTCAAAGCCATCGCATGTTGTTCGGTTGAGATCGAAGGTTAATGTTCCCAATGCCATTGCATGTTGATCAAATGAGTTATCAAAAATTGACGTTCCCAAAGACATCGCATGTTGATCGGATGAGCTATTGAAGTTTGTTGATCCCAAAGTCATCACATGTTGATCAGATGAGCTATCAAAGTTTTATGATCCCAAATCCATCACATGTTGATCAGTTGAACTATCGAAGGTTGATGTTCCCAAAGCTATCGTGTGTTAATTAATCAAGTTATCAAGGATTGATATTTTCCAAAGCTATCGCATGTTGATTAATCAAGCTATCAAGGATTGATATTTTCTAATGCTATTGCAAGTCGATTATCAAGCTATCAAAAGTTGATATATTTTAAAGTCGTTGCATGTTGACTAATCAACCTATCAAAATTCCAAAACTATTACATACCAATACACTCAAGAGCTATCAAAGGTAAGGCTTTCTTAGCTACCATATGCCAACCATCTAGAGTTATTGCATGTTTGTAGTTGATGGAGCTATTAGAAAATGATTTTTCAAAGTTATCGAGCATTGACAAAAGCTATCGCATAATGAAGAATAATAAAACTATCGCATGTTGACAACCAAAGCTGTCGAATGTTGAAGGATACACCGAAAATCAATTCCCCAACTGCCACGTGGAGGCCTTTAATCGGGCTAATTATGCCACGTCATCACAAAGAAGCTAGAGAATGATTGTGCCATATGTCATTTCAAGCTTGTACCACATCAGCAAATCACAACCATCCATTTTCTACAAACGACATGTGTCTCAAATCTAAGGGCTAGACTTCTCTATAAATAAACGTGTATCGCTTACTGGAAAGGGGAAATTTTCTTAATTGATCTTCTTCTTCATTTTTATTTTTCTTTTAGCACAATAGAAAAGCTTAGATTGAGACACTAATGTTCATTTGGACTTATTTGACTTTGTGACTTTTGAATCAAGGTCTCTAACAAAGAACTATTTGCATAATGACCTCCTTCAGACTCAAAGCTAGAGCACTTAAATAGTTATCCCATCTACTCAAGTATTATTGACTCCTTGTGTCAAGGCAAGTTAGGTTGACCTAAATTTTGACCTAACATTAAGTGTTTCCTGGAGATTTGGCCAGGCAACTGAGTACTCGACATCTAGGAGTACTCGGCATCTTGGAGTACTCGGCATCCAGGAGCGCTCGGCATCAGGCAACGTTCGGCTAGAGGCATCGTTCGGCCAGAGACATCGTCAGACCAAGGGCTTTGTTCGGCCTAAGGACATCGTTCGGCTAAGGGCTTCGTTCGGCCTAAAGGCACGTTTGGCTAAGGGTCTTCGTTCGGCCAGAAGACACGTTCGGCCAGATACTTCGCTCGGCCAGGAGACACGTTCGGCTTCGATGGCTATTCGGCCTACTCTTCCCACACAGCAAGCGCCTCGTTCGGTAGAAGGAGAGTGGTTCGGCACCCAACTGTTCGGCCTGATTGGTTCGGCACACATGGATCAGCCTATCTGGATCGAGTTATTCAGCTACCAGGCCCGCTAGAGAAGTCCAACCCACCTTTGTCTATAAATAGAGGGGCAGGGGCACAGTGAAATGGACCCTTTTTTGGGAGAACAATGGGGAGACTCTGCCACTTTCAAGACTTACTATTTTCGGTTCAAACTTGTATTCAAGTCATTAATATATGGATTGTATCTGTATTCAACTACTTTTGAAAGAAATAAAGATCAAAACTCAAAGTGGATGTAGGTAGTTACGCTGAACCACTATAAATCCGATGTTCTTACTTTCTGCATTTAAATTAGCATATTCTTCCTTGTTTAATTTAACTTCATCACTTACATCTCTACACAATCTTTCTCAACGAGGTTAGTGACCAATTTTGGTGCTAACACTTTGGTGCTTTCACTGAGAATTGAATTCTCAGCCTGATCGGATCTCATCGTCTACTAGTGGATTTTCATATTCGCGAGATAGATCCAGTTGTTTACTAGGAAACTTCCTATTCTACTCAGATTTGAAAGAAATCTAAAGGAAGCTGATAGCCGTATTCATATAAACCAAGTCTATGTAAGATATGGGGACTGGGCGTTGAAGTTTGCAGTCATGTTGAATAGAGGCTGACCCCCCCCCTCTGAAGCCAACTTAGCCGATCGCCCCAGAAAAGGAGTACGCCGACCGCTCCAGAAAAGGTGTATGCCCATCGCTCTAGAGAATTCCCTATGCCGAGCAGAATTCCCATGCCGAGCAGCATCCAGGCCGAGCAGAGCTCCCATGCCGAACAGAATTCCCATGCCGAACAGCCTTGGCCGAACAGCTTTGGCCGAACCACTCCAGACCGATCCACTTTGGCCGAACAGCTTTGGCCGAACCACTCCACGCTGATCCATTCTACTGAACAGCCTTGGCCGAACAGACTTGGCCGAACAGCTTTGGCCAAACATACCTCTAGGCCGAACGCCATTCCAGGCCGACCATAACTCTAGGCCGAACGCCCTTCCAGGACGAACCATACCTCTATGCCGAACACCTCTGTAATGCCGAACGGTATTGTATGCCGAACGACTCGGTTGTGCCGAACAAGAATGAATGTCGAGCACCTCTGTAATGCCGAACGGTATTGTATGCCGAACGACTCGATTGTGTCGAACGAGAACGAATGCCGAACACCTCTGGAATTAAGTTACACCGGTCCCTTATACGACCCCTATTTTCAAAAAAAAAATATTTTCGGCATACACCGGTCCCTTAATAAAGGAACATTCTATCCACTTCCTTGACATCCCATGATCGACCAGGGCATAGAGGATTTAGCGGCAGCTTATGAACGGCATCAAGGGAACGGACAAGCAACCGCTATTCAAGCGGTACTCCCAAAGGTTGGAGAACATAGATGATATGACTCTGGCAAACGCCAAGATGACTCCAAGCAAACCAATGCTCTAAGCAATTTATTCCAAATACTAACAAGGGTATCATACTGATCGCGTTTGAGGAAAGTCGACCTCGAGATATATTTTGGCAGCTAGTTAGCTAAAGAGCCTCCTACGACTATGGATCGTTTCTTTTACAAAATGAATCAGAACTGAAGTGAGGAGGAGTGGAGCAGACTAAGAAAAATAACAATGAAGGCCCGTTGGCTAAGGATGTAGATCCCAGTAGTCGAAACAAGACTTCAGAATTCAGCTCATATGCTCTTTGAAAGATTCAATTGACAACCTCTACTTGAAGACTCACGACTCGGAGTGGTACTGGATACCAACCTCGAGAGAGTACACCAAAGTCTAAAGAAAATCAGGGGAATGTTGTATATTCCCGGATGCTCGCTGATCCTAACACGGGCGATTACAAACACCTCCGAGGTGTGATCGAAAAGGTGTCCAGGTACTCAGATTTGGTTGCCAACCAATCTACGCAGACCATGATCGGACGTGTGGAGTTACATCTGGACGAGAATAATTCTATTGCTCATCATCAACCATATGCCTTTGATTTGGGGCTATGGATTAAATACAATGTACAACATCACGATGCACGGAGAGCTGAATTCCATCCTGCAAGTGGAATTTATTCAAGTAGAGAGCGGTTGCGATACGACCAGCCACTCGCTAAGTGAAACTTGAGCTCGGGGGCAAGCCATCACATCAAGGCTAAAAATGGGTTGATACACGACGATCCTTCGCACAACTCCGTACTCCCAGAGTGCGAGACAGAGTATAAACATCTACTTAACTCCGTACTCCCAGAGTGCGAGATGGAGTATAAACATTGATCAACTCCGTACTCCTAGAGTGCGAGACGGAGTATAAACATTAATCAACTCCATACTCCCAAAGTGCGAGACGGAGTATAAACATCTACTTTACTCCGTACTCCCAGAGTGCGAGACGGAGTATAAACATTAATCAACTTCGTACTCCCAGAGTGCGAGACGGAGTATAAACATCTACTTAACTCCGTACTCCCAATGTGCAAGACGGAGTATAAACATTAATCAACTCCATACTCCCAGAGTGCGAGACGGAGAATAAACATTAATCAACTCCATACTCCCAGAGTGTGAGACGGAGTATAAACATTCGCTTAACTCCGTACTCCCAGAGTGTGAGACGGAGTATAAACATACATCAACTCCGTATTTCCAGAGTGCGAGACGGAGTATAAACATCTACTCAACTCCGTACTCCCAGAGTGCGAGACGGAGTATAAACATACATCAACTCCATACCCATCCCCAAAACTGGGGGTAGAACCAAAGCAAAGCATGCTAGTTGAACATTTGTCTAAAAGAAGATTGCAACGAAATGATTAAAAGACGACTGTCAAGCAATCAACTGAACGGAAATATTCAGCATGAAAGACTACGGTTTTTCAAAGCACGTCATGTTTACACAAGACGTCCTTTGGGGGGCAAATGTTATCCCGCCTTTTGGCAAGGCCGTGACACCAAGAACTTGATTTGAAACCAGTGACAGTTCGTCTTGGAGATTGGTTACACAAAGGCTCACTATGGATATCGATGGATTTTGTCCGAGTCTGGATCGAGCCACGATTAACAAGACATAACAATCAAAGCCAGGGAAGCCAATGTTCCAAGTTTCAAGACGATCCGAGTTCGTATGCTCAACTTATGATCGATTCGAACAACCGACCATCCATCCATCAACCTCCACATTTGACTTAGAGACCTAAACTGCTTGGAATGAATATGGCCCGATCATCCACTCCAATCGAGTCATAGAACAAAGCTCGACAAAATACAGATACCCCTCATGAAGCTCAGTGACGCCGGAATCCGTCTAAAGTGGACGTGATTTGATCATCTACACATCAAATCCTACCCTGAACACGAAAGGTTGTTCGAAATCCCAACTTGAAGTAGCTATAGTAGACTTTGTACTCGCTAACCATCGCTGTCAATATATGGACACGACTACACCTTGGAACATATGCAACTTACTTTGTCTACTCAACAATCTATTATCCTTATTTTCTAGAAGGAGATACGGAGCAAATTGTAAGAGATTTGGCTATCTAACCCAACATGGATGTGATTCAACCATCTGTCATATACCTCCTTCCTTGACTTGATTGGAAGAGCTATAATCACCAAGCGGACGAGAATCGATCGTCTTTTTTTCAAATTCCGTCCCTCATCCTGGGGGTAGAATCCCATTCCGTGAGCAAACGTGGTTCGATTGTTCATTCGACGACATTAGCCTCGATACAGTAGATGAATACAAATTAAAGAGTGGAAATACGACTGCTCTCAACTTAAACCTCCAAGTCCCCAGAGTGCGGACTAGAGTACTCTAAGTCCCCAGAGCGCGGACTAGAGTATAAACGACTTAAACGTCCAAGTCCCCAGAGTGCGGACTGGAGTACTCTAAGTCCCCAAAGCGCGGACTCGAGTATAAATGACTCAAATCTCCAAGTCCCCAAAGTGCGGACTAGAGTACTCTAAGTCCCCAGAGCGTGGACTAGTGTATAAACGACTTAAACCTCTAAGACCCCAGATTGCAGACTGGAGTACTCTAAGTCCCCAGAGCATGGAATAGAGTATAAATGACTTAAACCTCCAAGTCCCCAGAGTGTGGACTGGAGTACTCTAAGTCCCCAGAGCGCGGACTAGAGTATAAATGACTAAAACCTCCAAGTCCCCAGAGTGCGGACTGGAGTACTCTAAGTCCCTAGAGCGCGGACTAGAGTATAAACGACTTAAAACCTCCAAGTCCCCAGAGTGCGGACTGGAGTACTCTAAGTCCCCAGAGCGCGGACTAGAGTATAAATGACTTAAACCTCCAAGTCCCCAGAGTGTGGACTGGAGTACTCTAAGTCCCCAGAGCACGGACTAGAGTATAAATGACTAAAACCTCCAAGTCCCCAGAGTGCAGACTGGAGTACTCTAAGTCCCTAGAGCGCGGACTAGAGTATAAACGACTTAAAACCTCCAAGTCCCCAGAGTGCGGACTGGAGTACTCTAAGTCCCCAGAGCGCGGACTAGAGTATAAATGACTAAAACCTCCAAGTCCCCAGAGTGCGGACTGGAGTACTCTAAGTCCCCAGAGCGCGGACTAGAGTATAAATGACTTAATCCTCCAAGTCCCCAGAGTGTGGACTGGAGTACTCTAAGTCCACAGAGCGCGGACTAGAGTATAAATGACTAAAACCTCCAAGTCCTCAGAGTGCGGACTGGAGTACTCTAAGTCCCCAGAGCGCGGACTAGAGTATAAACGACTTAAACCTCCAAGTCTCCAGAGCACGGACTGGAGTACTCTGAGTCCCCAGAGCGCGGACTATAGTATAAACGACTTAAACCTCCAAGTCTCCAGAACACGGACTGGAGTACTCTAAGTCCCCAGAGCGCGGACTAGAGTATAAATGACTAAAACCTCCAAGTCCCCAGAGTGCGGACTGGAGTACTCTAAGTCCCCAGAGCGCGGACTAGAGTATAAACGACTTAAACCTCCAAGTCCCCAGAGTGCGGACTGGAGTACTCTAACTCCCCAGAGTGCGGACTCGAATATAAGCGAATCGGATCTCCAAGTTCCCTGAATATGTACTATGACACAAATGACTTCAATTTGTCAAATCCCTGACATACGGGCTAGAAAGTATTCTAAGTGCTCGAAGCACAGAATGGAAGTTCAACGACTCCCGAAGAGTTTCTGAGTTATATGAAGATGGACTAAGAAGTCTATGTTACTCACAACTGCTTGGATCAAAATCACAATCACAAAGAAAACTGAACAATAAGAGTCTTTTGTAAGACAGAAAAAGGAACTAAACCTTATTCAGAAATGAGTTTCTATTACAACCCCTCCAATGTTCGGAGTCGACATTCTATTTACAAGGACTAAGGAAATAGATGAAAATAATTACATGACTTAAACTAACTCTCGTTGAACGAGGATAGTAATCACTTCTTGTGCTTCTTCAACTTCTCCTCTCTAGAGAATTTACCCTTGGTACTCTTCTTTGATAGAGGGGTAGCAACTGAAGGAGTACGGGGGCCTTCCATGGGCTTGGACCCGCCAGGAAGGATGACCTTCAACGGCTTGTTCAAAGGATCGTCCAAGTCCACAACTCGAGGCTCTACTATGACCTTGACCGTCTCCACGTTCTCTTTCTTGAGTCGCTCCTCCATGCTCAATTCGGATGTCTGCTCAGAGGCGCCTGTAATTTCTGCTTCATAACCCCCGTTGGTAGGAGAGGAGGTTTCAGACTTGTCTTCATCAAAAGCTCCAATCACCTGAGCGTCTGGACCAGGAGCCTCCCCTGCGTGAGTGGCTTCACTTGTTTTCTCCCCCACTTCCTTGGTGACATCGCTCCTCGGAGTGGGCTCGGGGTCAGAACGGCCTGCACAAAATCGTGGAAAACAAGCATTAGAATGCAATATTCCTGCATAAAGAATAACGACTTTCAAAATCTTAAAGAGAATCTTAAAGAGAAGGATTATCTACCAGGTTTAGGCAAACTCTCAACCATCCGGGGGGTCTCACCCTCTGGAACGGGAGACAGAATGCGGACTAAAGTACTCTAAGTCCCCAGAGCGCGGACTAGAGTATAAATGACTAAAACCTCCAAGTCCCCAGAGTGCGGACTGGAGTACTCTCAGTCCCCAAAGCATGGACTATATTATAGACAACTTCAGAAAAATCCCTAAATCCCAGAAGCGGACCAGATTACTCTAAGTTCCCAGAGTGCGAACTAGAGTATAAACGAGTTGACGAAAATCTCTGCGTCTCGAACTGTGGACTAAAGCATAAACCGTTCGACAAATCAATAAGTCCCTGGAGCGTGGACCAAAGCATGAACACAAATTAGGCGCGAGTCAACCGGAGGGAGAATAACACTAAGTCACCAGAATGCAGAGTGGTGCATAAACATCGATAAATAGACGAGTGGATTCCGACCATTTTCTATTCCGTAAACTTCGGCCTGGAATCGACAGGAGGATTATTAACCCGCTGAGGATGGAATTCGACCATCCAACTAGTGACCTGGCCAAATCAATGCTGGGGGCAGGGGTACAAAACACTAAAAAGCCGAATACGACAGCTTACTATAGCCCTAGCGTGGCGTTCTTTATAACTTGAGGCAGCGATTGCAGGGAGGCCTCAATACAGAACCAATCGAAACGGCATCCAAAGCTACGAGCAACCTACTATATCATACCTCAGACCAAGGGTCAATGTCGATCTGCACCAAGCACATACGAATGTGACTCGGATGATTTTTGAAAAACTATGACCCTAGAGTATGGAAAATAGGGTAAACCACGAATACTTGGTCAAAGATTCTCCAGCACCCTCGTTTGATTCGTCAGGAGGAGTATGAAACTGGATGAGCATAACCCGACTGCATTTGTAGCCAACTTTACCCCGAGATCTAATTACAGAGCATGAACCAAAGTGGACGTGGATGACCATCCACTGTCCAAATTACGCCTTGAAACTTACGTGGAATCAAAGTATTCCTCTTGGAATGAAAAACCACGATAAAATCCAAGATAGGCGAGACCTAGTCTCCCATCGACTGACATGATCCCACGATCCAACGGGAAAGAGAGTAAAGCTAAAGTGGGCGTGGCTGGCCTTCCTACTTATCGGTATATGCCCCAGACCTGGGGGCACGAGCGAGAAGCAAGATGAATGTGAACCGACTATTCACCAATCACCTCTATGTCTTCGGAGTTTAGGTGAAAACATAAACATAGCTAGGACGAGACTCAACCGTCCATGCAGTACATTTATCAACCCGAGACTGGGAGAAGACGCATGGTCATCCAAAAACTGGCTACGATAGCTCAGTATTAAAACTTATATATAGTGCTTACAGCTACTCAAGGCAACGACCGAAAGGATGCCTAGAGATAGAATCGTTAAATCGATACCTTAGCTCATGGGCAATTGACTTTCACTCCAACCCGAAGGACGGGTAAAGAATCATGAATGCATTAAATAGAAAGTGCGTTACTCGAATGCACAAGCAAATTCAAACTCATAGCAAGATCCAGCTATACAGTTGCGTGCCACTCGAGGCTGACCCCCACTCGACATTTCCTTTAATGCGCTTTTAAGCCTGATTTTTGGCCATTTGCTGATAATCTATTAGAGCATTCAGAGCCCTTCACTATTAGACTCAATAACTCATGACAAGACTCTAGGATTCGACTAGAGTAACCATCAACATTGGCCGTCCCAACCATATTTCACATTGAATGATGCAAAATAGTTACACCTTTACTCAAAGAATCTGGGATGGCACCTGCTAAGCTGACGGTCGACATTACAGCCAGCCATGGCGACCCTTTCCGGGTGCTGAATATCGGATCACAGCTCAGTGCAATGATGATAAAAGAATTAGTTGGATTTTTCTGAATAAATGATGATATGTTCCCTTGGACCCATTCTGACATGCATATGTGATTTCATTAACTATCGCGAGCCATGCATTGGATATCAACCTGAAGCTACAAAAGCTAGCACAATCTCTATTGATTTCATCATGAAAGCTCCACTCTTACTTTTAGGCTCACCCCATCAATGTCTATGCCTACCAGCCGTTGCGACAAGGCATACAATGACCTGAGACGTTTGAAAGACTACTTAAATAGAATATCAAACTAAGTTAATTCGATATCACTTATTTTCCACGAAGGGCTATCCAAGGACGGAAATTAGCAGACCTCACACCCAAATTCACTACCTCAGATGACTACTCGAAGAGTAGCAGAGAACCAACCATAAGATGGAAAATGTACATGGATGGAGCATCCAATGATCAGTGTTATGGCTTGATAATGACTCCTAAGGAACGATCAATCTGCTACGTCCTAAAACTCGATTTACCTGTAACAAACAACGATGCTTAGTATGAAGCCTTAACTACCAGCCTCAAACTTGCTAGAGGATTTGAAGTGAAAACTTTACATATCTTTTGTGATTCTTGATTGGTAGTATACAAATTTAAGGAAGTTGATCTTGCTAGGGGGCATTGTCTTGCTCCTTTTCTCGGCCAAGTCCAAGAGCTACTAACTGACTTCACGTATTACATCATTACACACGTACTCAGCGAACAAAATGAAAAGGTGTCATGGTTGACTCCTATCAAAGACTATCTAAAATGAGGAATTCTTACTGAACGGAGGAATGGAAAACGACGGATCCTCCTCAAAGCTTCACGCCAAATCATCTAAGAATAATTCGTGTGTCAAAAGGAGTTTATCCATCCCCATGCTTCGGCATATCGCCCATGATGATATCTTAAGCAAAATCTATGAAGAAGAATGCGGTAATAACATCAGGGGGAAAACCATGATAAAGAAGATACTCTGCTACAAGTATTACTGGCCAACCATCAACCCAGATGCGGTTGATCATGCTAGACAATGTGACGAGTTCAAGATGTTTGCAAAGAATCCGGGAACCCCACCGATGGAAATTATTCAAATGGCTAGTTCATAGCCGTTTGCCACTTGGGGGCACTGAAATCATCTTCTTATCGATCCTAAAGGTGATGCGAAATACACCATCATAGCAGTTGATTACGTCACCAAATGGGCAGATGAAGAACTCTTAACCACGACCAAGATGAAGAAAATAATCAACTTCTTTATCTGTAACGTCATCTGTCCTTATGACCTTCCATGATCCATTATAACTGCAAATGGATAGGTTGAAGCTGTGAACAAAATCATAGAGTCTGTACTGAAGAGAGGTTTGGAAAACTCCTCAAGTGGCTGATTGCAACCCTTATTTCACAGAAAATACAAACAAGGAATCACGATTGAATTGCAATTAAACTAGATGGAGTTGGCGACGACTTATGAGCATATAAAACGCATCCGAGAGCCAATGGCAAGAACATGTACCCGAACGTGCATGTGTACGTCCGAAAAAGTTCGACTTCTTGAAATCAACAGAAATTGAATTCTCACTAAGGGTTATTAAGAGAAGACTAGATCAGATAGCCGAAGCCTATTAGCTCTGCAGAATCAGACATGGATGACCACTGATATTCTCAAGAAGGCATCTCCATTAGAAGGCATCTCCATTAGAATTTAGTCAAGGATTTGAAACGAGACATGGAGGATACATAGTTCAAAGCGTATTACGAATAGTCACATAACACACTTTGGGGGGCAAGTGTTTCCTGGAGATTTGGCCAGGCAACTGAGTACTCGGCATCTAGGAGTACTCGGCATCTTGGAGTACTCGGCATCCAGGAGCGCTCGGCATCAGGCAACGTTCGGCTAGAGGCATCGTTCGGCCAGAGACATCGTCCGACCAAGGGCTTTGTTCGGCCTAAGGACATCGTTCGGCTAAGGGCTTCGTTCGGCCTAAAGGCACGTTCGGCTAAGGGGCTTCGTTCGATCAGGAGACACGTTCGGCTTCGATGGCTATTCGACCTACTCTTCCCACACAGCAAGCGCCTCGTTCGGCAGAAGGAGAGTGGTTCGGCACCCAACTGTTCGGCCTGGGCTTCGTTCGGCCAGATACTTCGCTCGGTCAGGAGACACGTTCGGCTTCGATGGCTATTCGACCTACTCTTCCCACACAGCAAGCGCCTCGTTCGGCAGAAGGAGAGTGGTTCGGCACCCAACTGTTCGGCCTGATTAGTTCGGCACACATGGACCAGCCTATCTGGACCGAGTTATTCAGCTACCAGGCCCGCCAGAGAAGTCCAACCTACCTTTGTCTATAAATAGAGGGGCAGGGGCACAGTGAAATGGACCCTTTTTTAGGAGAACAATGGGGAGACTCTACCACTTTCAAGACTTACTATTTTTGGTTCAAACTTGTATTCAAGTCATTAATATATGGATTGTATCTGTATTCAACTACTTTTGAAAGAAATAAAGATCAAAACTCAAAGTGGATGTAGGCAGTTACGCTGAACCACTATAAATCCGGTGTTCTTACTTTCTACATTTAAATTAGCATATTCTTCCTTGTTTAATTTAACTTCATCACTTACATCTCTACACAATCTTTCTCAACGAGGTTAGTGACCAATTTTGGTGCTAACAATTGACTCCTTGTGTCAAGGCAAGTTAGGTTGACCTAAATTTTGACCTAACATTAAGTGATGCTTTCATTGAGAGTTGAACTCAAGAAAGACAATTTAGTAACCATTATTTGACCACTAAACATTGCAAATGGGGTAGTTCGATGAAGAAGGTTAATGTTCAAGTGCAAGAGGAAAATGTGCAATGGACGAACCTTGAGGAAAACATGACTCCTCAATTCAACATAGAGAACGTCGAGATAGGCCAAGCATTAACACCTTTGGAAATATCTAAAGAAAAAAATGACTTTAAGACCATGAAGAGAAAACTTCAAACTATGCAGGAACTAATCGAGATACTTGTCTCTCAAAATCTTTGAGAACTTCATGAAGAAAGAAAGAAAACAAAGGGGACGCAATTTAAGAAGTAAGAATGTTGAAAACAGCCATCTAGGACCGTAAAGAAAAGATGAAAATTGTCCAATTAAAAAGCCAAATAAAGAGTCAAAATCCATACAAGAAAATCTATAAGCTCTGCTTCACAAAAAGAATATAAGCCAGAACAAAGGGACTACCAAAATGATGAAGCATATTCCAAAGACTTGGCCAACAAGATGGTAAGAGACATAGCAGACCTGAAAGGAAATTGGACTGTGGATTCCAAGGCAAATAATAATATTAGAGGGGCTCCATTCACCGAAGAGATTATGACAATCCCATTGTAATCATATGTAAATATCCCATCAATCAAATATGATGGAACAATCGATCTTGATGACCATTTGATGGCTTCTAAGAGCCAGATGATTTGTATGATGCCCCTAGGGCAATGAGATGTAGGCTATTCCCGACCGCTTTCTTCGATGCAACAGAAAGTGGTACCGATATTATCATGATAAAACTAATTACTCGTAGGAGAAATTTGCTTATGAGTTCTTAGCTCAATTCTGCACCTCTAAGGAGGCAACTATTGATGCAAGCATGTTGGACAACATTAAACTAAACTGAGAGAATTATTGAGGGATTACTAGAAGAGATTCAATGTTGAAGCAATCAAGACCAAAATAGTGAGTGATCGAGAAAAGTTAGCGGTAGTAAAGTCTCGTTCGATTTAAAACACCCTTACTTTTTTCGAAAGAGCTATATATTCATGGTTGTAAAATCTACAATACTTTTGCTTCCAAGCAGATAAAATCATCTGAACAGATGAAATTTTCCATAATAAGAGGAATCAAAGAGAGATAGAAGGCTTTATGGCCTAAACAAAAAAGGGAAATGGGATGAATTTGCTAAAGCTAATTCTATTGAACTAAACCAATCCATCTCTTACATATAAGTTGTGACTAAAGACGAGCTCGAGTACCACCACGTTATTTAAGTCAATGACAAATCCTAAATCAAACAAAGAAGGATACTATTGTGCTTTTCATAAAGCAAATGGGCACAAGATTGATGACTGTCGAGTTCTAGCTGGGATCATTCAAAATATGATTAGAAGAGGAGTGCTTAAAGAGTTTGTTAAAATAGATTGGAAAATTTTCCATAATATAAAACCTTTGGCCAATAACACCAACGTCTTGAAAAGTGAGCTTCCTCCGGATCTATTACAACTAATTAACCGCATTGACCTAATTCATGGGAGGACACATATTGCAGGAATGAATAAAGGAGAAAGAAACGGGTATATAAAAGAGACCAAGGAAGGAATCTATTCAATAAGCAAGGAACCACGGTTAAAGACTTTCAAAAGTACCATTCAAGTGACAGATCTGGTAATAACTCCAAGGGAATTGAGAGGAGTTAGGCACCCACACAACGAATTGTACATGATAAATGCCCAAATCGGACTTTTGCCTATGTCGAAGATGTTAGTTGACATTGGAAGTGCAATTAACATCATTTATAAAATTGCATTTGATCAAACGGGAATTCCGAAAGAGAAACTTGAGCCAAGTTTGGAACCAATCATTGGACTCAATGACAAAGGCTCCACATCGGTTGGGCAAATCAAACTATTTGTTCAAATTAGAACTCCATCCTATACTAGGATGTTTGAAACTTTGTTCGTCGTGATGAACCAACCATCTTACTATAATGCATTCTTCAAACGACCTGCATTGGACAAGACTGACTCCTTTATCTCCCCAAAACATTTGCTTATAAATTTCCCTTGAAGGCGGGATGGGGAATCATACATGGAGAATAATTTAGTTCACATGAAATGTATTTTTCCATGGTTGACTAGTATAATAAAGAGGGTGAAACTTGTTGTGGGCCTATGACAAATAAAAAAATGAAACTAAAAATCCTAAGCCTTTGCATATTAACCCTTGGGCACTGATATCTAAGGCAAATAGACAAAGTCTTCCAACAAAAGTACACCGAAATGCATAGCAAGAAGGTCAATCAGAAGGCAAAAAGAGGAAGTATGTGGAATTGAACCAAATCTATCAAGATAAGAATGAAGTTTTAAAGGACATAGTACATGATATGGAATCTAGATATGATCGAGAAAATGCACAATCAATGAAAGGCCTAGAAGAAATAAGTCTAGATCCTCAAGATTGTACTAAGATGGTAAAGATAAGAAAGAGAATGGATGAGAACACAAGAAAAGAACTAATATCATTTCTACATTCAGGCAAATACATCTTCGCTTGGACCCATGCCAATATGGAAGGTACCGACCCCATAATAATGTGTCATGAACTTAATATTGATCCTAAATTTATTCCAGTAAGGAGCGATAAGTGGAAATAAAAAAGTTACTGAAAAATGGTTTCATTAGAGAAGTGATTTGTCCTAAATGGCAAGCAAATCTGGTCTTGGTTAAAAAGTCCAATGGAAAGTGGAGAATGTGCATCACTATATAGACTTAAACAAAGCATGCACGAAAGAATGCTACCACTTCCTAGAATTGACCTATTAGTCTATGCTATAAGCGATCATAAGTTATCATTCATGGATGCACATTTAGGGTATAATCAAATTCCTATGTTTAAACCTGATGAAGAATACATAAGCATTGTAATTGACTAAGGAATGTACTAATACAAGGTAATGGATTAAAAAAATGCAGCAGCCACATATCAATGACTTGTAAATAGAATGTTCAAAGGCCAAATTAGAAAGAACATGGAAGTATATTTAGATGATACGTTAGTAAAGTCTAAGGAGGAGGCAAACCGTATGGGAGATTTGAGTAAAATATTTAGAATATTAAGGAACTACAAATTAAAACTAAATCTGCAAAAGTGCTCCTTCGGTATCCAATTTGGTAAATTTTTTGGATATATCATAAGCGCACGAGGAATAGAAGCAAGCCCTTATCGGATCAAAGAAATTAGAAATATGATAGGACCAAAAACGAGTAAAGTAGTGGGATTGAATAGACGAATCGCAACACTCAAGAGATACGCATCAAGGGCAATTAACAAATTCATCCCTTATTTGATGTGATTAAAAAGCAAAATACCTTTAAATGGACAGAAGAGGCTAGAAAGCTTTCCAAGAGCTAAAAGATCATTTCGAAAATCCACTAATACTTTCTAGCCTCATCAAGGGAGAAGACGTGTTCTCTTATATGGCAGTGTCACAACACGCAATTAGCCCAGTCTTAAAAATGGAAGAGAATGGAATTCAATACCCGGTGTATTATACGAGCAAGAGGTTAAAGGATGTCGAAACTAAGTATCCGGTTATAGAGAAATTAGCCTATTGTTTGTTACCATCAGCATGGAAGTTAAGATCTTATTTCCAAGCCCACGTAATCAAAGTGTTAACTAACTACCCAATAAGGCAAGTCCTTAGTAAACTCGAAACATTAGGAAGATTAATAAAATGGGGAATGGACTTAAGCCAGTGCAACATTGCGTATTTTCCTCGGATATCGAGTAAAGGGCAAGCTATTGCCGACTTTGTAGCAGAATGTACAGATTTTGTTGCAGGGCAATTGGAAAGGGAAAAAAACTTGAATCAAAGTGGCAGCATATGTAGACGGGGCTTCAAATGAATAAGGAGCGGGGGTCGGTTATGTGATAATTACGCCCAGTGGACATAGACGACATTATGCAATGAAGCTAAGATTTTCTACAATAAATAATATGACTGAGTATGAATCCATGATAGTGAGGTTAACCTTAGCTCGATAGCTAAAATCACAAGGATCGAAATATTTAGCAATTTGCAGTTAATGATAAACCAATTAAAAAAGGTATTTCAAACCAAAGATAGTCAGATGCCCCAGTACGTGAAAAGGATTCATGAAATGATAGTTCATTTTCAAGACTTTTCTATTTATCAAATACAAAGAGAAAAGAATGCACAAGCAGATTTTTTTAGGAAAATTTACCACGTTCACGTGGGGCATGGGAAGTTAAAATCATTGCCATTGGATTCCAAGAGAACCCTAGTATCGAGTCAAGGAAAGAAGGATCAAATGATGAAATTTTGGAAGAGGGATCGAATGACGAGGCTTTAGTTCTGACTCGATCCCAAGCTCAATAATCGCAATACAACGAGGAATACCGTCAAGGAGAGCGTGATCATGTGAGAGCTTCCAAAAGAATGAGAAAAAGTACTTGTGAGGATCAATATGCTAATAGTTAGATGCTGCCTTTAATCAAATACTTGGAAAAAAGGACATTTCCCAAAAGGAAAAATGAGTCACAAAAGTTGTGACACTAAGCCTATTCATATACCTTGATCGATGGGATATTATACGGGAAAAGGTATTCAACACCTTACCTGTGATGCATTACCCCAAAAACAGGGGCAGACTATTGTAAAAAACCCATGAGGACTTCTGTGGAGGTCACTATAATAGGATAGAACTAGCAATGTAAGTAATGAGGTAACGATATTATTGGCCCTGTATGATCGAGGATGCATTTGTGAAAAATGCGGATTACGGATCTTAAGGCTAGAATTAACACTAGAGGGGGGGTGAATAGTGTTTTAAGGAATTACTAATTCTTTTTGAGTTTATCTTAATTTGAACACAAATGTATGCAATATTCAGACACAGATATGATCACAGAATCAAACACAAATGCAAATATAAAGTAAAAGCAATAAAGGAAAGAACACACCGGATTTTATACTGGTTCAGAGTTACCCTACATCCAGTCCCGCAACACAAGTACGGATTTCCTTTCAAAATCAATTCTTACAATTACACCCTCGATTTCAAGGCCACGAGGTACACCACTCCAGATTCACAATCCTCTGGGTAGAGATACTTGATATTACGGGCAACAAGTTCACCCAATTGATTTCCTAGGCTCAAATCACACCTTCTCTCACTTGATTGATTTTCCAGGCTACAATCACACATTTTCTCACTCGATTGATTACAAAGAAGCCTATAACTATGAATAGAAATGGGATCTTGTTGAGATAGTGATAGAGAATCAAACCAGAGATGATCTAGTTATATTCAATGGAGATTTCGGCAGAGTAATAGTAAAAATGTATATAAAGGAATGTGGAAGAAGAAGAGAAGTGAAATCAGAAAATTATGAATATAAATTCGTTTAAAACATCCCATGTTTATAGTAGAACAACAGCCATGTCCATTCGTGAAAGGATATGACAAATAGACACTTCCTTTGAAATTCAAACTTTTGAAATAAACTGTCACCTTGTCGACAAGGGGTCCTTGGGGTTGTCGACAAGCCTAAGGTATTTTTGGTAATTTGTTTTTCTTTGAAAATAACTTCTATCTTGTATTAAAACTATTTTGAACTTTATAAATATACTTAACTATAGTTAAAATACATAAATAAGTATAGAGAATAATATTTTGGTATATATAAAATTTTACTATAATTTTATATTTAAATCTAAGTATAAATATTAAAAGTTAAATATATTATAATTAAAAGATAGTTTAAAACCAAGGATAATTTGATATTGAAAATAAAGATTATTTTGAGGCTAAAAGTATTTTAAAACCAGGATAGATATTTTTGATTTAAAAAGGAATATTTTGAAATCATTTTGAAAAAAAGATATAATTTTGTAAAACATTTGAATAAAAGTTAGTGGATACAAAACAATGTTCCACTAGATTTTTCGTAGGTTCCATCCTACTTAAGGTTCCATCCCTTTAACGGGCTCGAAGTGGATTCCATTCCATGTATAAAATGGATTTTAAGATGTCAGTGCTTTTCTATGAGTTTTAACAAAATTCCTAACTAAATTACTTGTCTTGAAATCTTGAACTCTTGATAATCTTGATACTCATGAGTCTTGAATCTGATATCTTCGATCTTGAGTTCATCAGTTCTTGAATCTCTATACTGTACAGTCTTCATTCTTTGGTACTTGTATATATATCCTACATATACATATATATCTAAACAATAATGTTAGTATTTATATTTTATAACAAGTCCTAAGGTTGTTGTCATCAAAACCATCCTTCTCAAGGACTAACAATCTCCCCCTTTTTGATGATGACAGCCTATGTTTATAAAATATACTTCTCCTTCACAATAACTCCCCCTAAAACTAATAACACCCCCTTAATCTAACAACTCCCCCTTAATCTACTAACTCCCCCTTAATCTATGCCTAACTATCCTATTTTATAATTCTCCCCCTTTGTCATCAACAAAACCATCCTAAAACCATAAAACCATAAAACCCCCCCTTAAACTAATACTAGAACAAAGTATAGTAAATGGAATGTGATTGACATTAACATAATTATATTATTATTATTCAATACATAAATTTGTATAAGTATATTCCAGACAATCCAATCAACACACAAATCAAATTCAATCATGTCAAAAAAGTCAAACAAATCAATCAAGTCAAACAAGTCAATCAAGTCAAACAAGTCAATCAAGTCAGTCAATTCAAACAAGTCAATCAAGTCAAACAAATCAAAAATTAATAACCCTATACTATAAGACAATAATATAAACTCCCCCTAAATAAAATACACTTGTTATGTGTACATGTATGCAATATGTAGTTTGTAATGCAGTATGAAATGTATGACATATGCAATGTAGCATGAGATGATATGCAGAATGAAGTGCAACTTATGATGCAAATGATTATGATATTTCATGCATTGTAATTTATGATGTAAAATGCAATGAAATGTGATATGAAATAGGATGCATAATGATATGTAATATGAAATAAAATGATAACGAAATAAAAATAATAATATGCATAATGATATGATGATATATATACAATGGTAAGAGATATTCAGATTATAAGACAAACATGAGCGATAAGTAATATCTAATTAACAAACATATATATATATATATATGCATGTATGTATGTATGTATGTATGTATGTATGTATGTATATATCAAACTATTTATTATAAATCACTTCAACCAAACAAAGGTAATACACACCAATTACTAGACTTAGGTTAAGGAAACTAATGAATGGGACAAAAAGAGTAGTAAAGACAAGATTTTAAAGGTAATAAATGATTTTAAAACTATAACATATTCATGAAAGGTAGTAATCAAACTCAATATCAAAATCAAATTGCTAAGAAATATGGATTTAAACTATATATATGATCAATATGGTTTTTTTTAAATTAATACCCTCCTTATTTAATTTCTCTAAAATAATTTTTTTTAACTTAATTTTTTTAAAAAAAATCCAAACTTCCATGTTTATAAAATACTTAACTTTACTAATTAAAACCTATATATTAAATTATTATTGATTAAAATATTTAAAAACATGTTTAAACACCTTTTAAAAAAATATCATAATGAAATATTAAATAAAATAACAAAGATTGAAAAACTAAAATAAACATGTGTTACATTAAAGCCTCTTACATTAAAAAATTTAGTTAATTATTAAATAATATTTAAACATGAAATTAATTTTAAAATATTCTAATATAAGTTAGAAAATAACTCTAAAAAGAATAGAGAAAAATACTTAATTTAAATATCATTTTTACATAGTTTAAAGTTTCAAATAGAAAATACATCATTTACATAATGCTATAAAACGTTTTTGCAGTAAAATATATTCAAAACATTATAAAACAGAAATTGCAGCATTTAACCAATGCTGTGAAAAGTTTCTGAAACACTACAGCGTTTCATAGCACAGTAATGCTATAAAAACGAATTTGCAGTGCTTAAAAAACGTTAACAGAAGCAAAGACAGCATTTCAGAAATGCTATCTAAAGTTCTGGGCCTGTTTTTAACATGATTTTGCACTAATTTTACGACTAGATTTTGACATGTAAATAATTGATTTTTGACCCAATTTTTTTATAGTAGTTAATATAATTAAAGTAAATAAAAAACATAGAGAAAAATCATAAAAAAAACATGTGTAAAGACACTTGGCATTATGCATGTAAAAATGCTTTTATTAAAGAACAAGTGTAATGTCACGTGTCATTTTGCATGTATGTCACTATCTATTTATATGACAAGTGTCATGTGATGTGGCACAATCTTATTAAATGAAGAAATCTATAAATAGAGCCTTATATTAACATTCTAAATTCATTTTATCAATTTCTTAAAGACATAAAATTAGTATCTTAAAAGAAATAGAGTACGAGAAGTAAAAACAACATTAGAAAAGTTGAAATCACGAATGAAGATATGCTTTTCTACTTAGTATAGTTGTAATAAATTAGTAGTAAGATTCTATTTGAAAGGAAACACATTTTAAAAGAATTTAAAAAAATTTAGACTAGTATATCGATATGTATACCATGGTGTGTCGATGTATGGACTAAAATATCAAAACTTATAAAAGAGATAAATTTCTATACCTAACTAAATGCATAAATATATATTTCTAAATGCAACAATAAAGATGAAATAATAGTAAAGCGTACCACTTTTTGCACTCCTCTATCTTTCTAACTTTGTTGTTCTTCCATTGTCGTGAACCACACATTTATATCTTTTAGAATTTGACGGCGAGATCTGTTCTATTGCGACGGGCTTGTTTTTCTAATCATCGTAGTATATTCATTTGCTGAATTTGAAGACCGTATGACAAAGATACAGATGATTTAGTAGATTGACCAACTTGGCGCAAAACTTTGAATTTGAATTTTGAATGAATGGACACTTCAACCACTATATATAGGCCCAACAGTCATCACTTTTCATAAAACTTTCTCTTCTTCTTCTTCTTCCCATTTTTCTATTTACTATCAAACTTCTAGAAGGCATATCTCCTTCGTTTCTTAAAGGAATTGGATGAAACCAGCGACAAATCGAAGAGGAAGGCAAGGGATACGATCTAGTAATAGTTTGGGGATGAATTTGGATGGTATTGTGGTGCAACAAGCCGAACAGTAAAAGAAATGAAGGAAATCCCGTACACAGTTTTCAGTTTTGGATAGCCAACTTCAAACTGTCATATCTCACTCAATTTTGATCGGAATTTGATGATCCACCCATCAAAACGACCGTGAGAACAAGAAATACAATCTGAAAAGGAGTTGGGACAAAATACTCAAATTTCTGGATGCATTTTGAAGAATACCATTGACAGTTTTGCTTTCTTTTTCTCTTTGTTCACCAAAACTTCATTTGACCATAACTTGGTCGTTTCTTGACAGATTCGCACGAAACCAATGACATTGTGAAGCAGATGGAGAGAAGTATAGTATCAAATCAAGTTGTAGATGAGAATCAAAAGTTTTGTATTGATCCGGCACCCATTTCATTGTCGATTGTCATTATATAACCATTTGTTCTTCTTGATCGATGAATGATTACGTGGTATCTTTTAACCAACTGTCATTAGACATAACTCTTCTCCTGCAAAACAACATAACCTTTTAAAGAATCAAATGACTTTTCAAAATAACTAAATATAGTTTTAAACAACAATATCATGATGATTCTATGACATATTCATATGAAAATAGTGTTAATAATTTTATAAAAAAAATTGCCATTTTAAAATTTTTCAAAAATCAGATTATGATAATTTTGAAAACCAATGCTCTGATACCTAATGTGAGAAATGCGGATTACGGATCTTAAGGCTAGAATTAACACTAGAGGGGGGTGAATTGTGTTTTAAGGAATTACTAATTCTTTTTGAGTTTATCTTAATTTGAACACAAATGTATGCAATATTCAGACACAGATATGATCACAGAATCAAACACAGATGCAAATATAAAGTAAAAGCAATAAAGGAAAGAACACACCGGATTTTATACTGGTTCGGAGTTACCCTACATCCAGTCCCGCAACACAAGTACGGATTTCCTTTCAAAATCAATTCTTACAATTACACCCTCGATTTCAAGGCCACGAGGTACACCACTCCAGATTCACAATCCTCTGGGTAGAGATACTTGATATTACGGGCAACAAGTTCACCCAATTGATTTCCTAGGCTCAAATCACACCTTCTCTCACTTGATTGATTTTCCAGGCTACAATCACACATTTTCTCACTCGATTGATTACAAAGAAGCCTATAACTATAAATAGCAATGGGATCTTGTTGAGATAGTGATAGAGAATCAAACCAGAGATGATCTAGTTATATTCAATGGAGATTTCGGCAGAGTAATAGTAAAAATGTATATAAAGGAATGTGGAAGAAGAAGAGAAGTGAAATCAGAAAATTATGAATATAAATTCGTTTAAAACATCCCATGTTTATAGTAGAACAACAGCCATGTCCATTCGTGAAAGGATATGACAAATAGACACTTCCTTTGAAATTCAAACTTTTGAAATAAACTGTCACCTTGTCGACAAGGGGTCCTTGGGGTTGTCGACAAGCCTAAGGTATTTTTGGTAATTTGTTTTTCTTTGAAAATAACTTCTATCTTGTATTAAAACTATTTTAAACTTTATAAATATACTTAACTATAGTTAAAATACATAAATAAGTATAGAGAATAATATTTTGGTATATATAAAATTTTACTATAATTTTATATTTAAATCTAAGTATAAATATTAAAAGTTAAATATATTATAATTAAAAGATAGTTTAAAACCAAGGATAATTTGATATTGAAAATAAAGATTATTTTGAGGCTAAAAGTATTTTAAAACCAGGATAGATATTTTTGATTTAAAAAGGAAGATTTTGAAATCATTTTGAAAAAAAGATATAATTTTGTAAAACATTTGAATAAAAGTTAGTGGATACAAAACAATGTTCCACTAGATTTTTTGTAGGTTCCATCCTACTTAGGGTTCCATCCCTTTAACGGGCTCGAAGTGGATTCCATTCCACGAATAAAATGGATTTTAAGATGTCAGTGCTTTTCTAGGAGTTTTAACAAAATTCCTAACTAAATTACTTATCTTAAAATATTGAACTCTTGATAATCTTGATACTCATGAGTCTTGAATCTTGATATCTTCGATCCTGAGTTCATTAGTTCTTGAATCTCTATACTGTACAGTCTTCATTCTTTGGTACCTGTATATATATCCTGCATATACATATATATCTAAACAATAATGTTAGTATTTATATTTTATAACAAGTCCTAAGGTTGTTGTCATCAAAACCATCCTTCTCAAGGACTAACAGCATTATCCTATGTTAAAAGGTGTGATAAATGCCAAAATATTTCTAAGATTCCGCATTTACCTCTGAATGAGTTAACTACCGTGACAAGCTCGTGTCTTTTTGACATGTGGGGAATTGTGAAACCCTTTCGATCTCAAAAGGAGGAGCAGAATTTTACGTTATAGCCATCGATTACTTTACCAAATGGATAGAAGTAAAGCCTTTACCAAACATCATCATAGGGAAGGTCTTGAAGTTTGTCATAAAGAATATAGTTACCTAATTTAAACCCCATATAAGATTATTTCTGACAATGGAACTCAATTCAAAAGCAAAAAATTCACATGTTATTGTGAAATGAATGGAATAGTAATGGCTAATGGAGCAGTAAAGGCAGCAAATAAGACCAGAAAGAACATCATAAAGAAACATTTAGGTAAAGCAAAGGGAAATTGTGTTGAAGAACTTCCCCTTGTTTTTTGCCGTAAAGAACTTCCATAAGGACAGCTACTGAACATACCCCATATTATTTAACCTACGGGTTTGAAGTCATGCTACCAGTCGAGGTCAAAGTTCCTTCGTGTCGAGAATTGCATACACTTACGGATCAAATCAAGAAATAAAGAAAGAGTCTCTCAATTTACTTAACGAATTAAGAGATCAAGCTAACGTATGAATAGTTGTATAACAACGAAGAATCACCAAATATTATAATTCAAGAGTAAAAGGAAGAGCATTCAAGAAAGGAGATCTAGTGCTAAGTAGAGTAATGGAAAATACTAAGAATCCAGCAGATGTCACATTAAGACCAAATGGGGAAGGACTACTGGTCATTCATAAAGTTATTCCCCTAAGAACTTATCGATTAAGTAGGCTAGATGGAAATGTGATATCAAGAATGTGGAACACTGAACATTTGAGACCATATTTCACAACATTGGATGAATAATGTGGATTATCAAAGGATCTTTCCTAAATGATAGCCCTCAAACTGAGTTGCAATATTGTTTACTTAGCTCCTAACCTGATGGGGCTAGCGAGATTTGTCAGACAGAAGAAACCCTCGGATATGGAAGAGCGTAACTAAGCCTTCGTTCCCGCCACAAGGCCTGGCCAAAGTAACCATCCAAAGAGCGACGGTTAATTAATCTTCTGATCCCTCCATTAGGCCTGGTCAAAGCATTCATCCAAGGGAGATGGACAAGAAGTCTTTGGTTTCACTTTAAGGCCTAACTGAAGAAACCATCTAGAGAGTGATGGTCAATTATGCCTTTGATCTCATCATCGGGCCTGGTTAAAGCATCCATCCAAGGGAGGACAATAAGCCTTCGGTCCCATTGCAAGGCCTAATTGAAGCAATCATCCAAAGAGCGATGGTCAAATAAGCCTTTGGTCCCACCGCCAGGCCTGGTCAAAGCATCCATCCTAGGAGAGTAGTCAACAAAACCTTAAATGGTGGGTAAAGCCTCTGGGATCCATCATCCAAATCCATAACAGTCAAAATGAAGGATATTCCTTCAAGATCACAAGGAATTTCCACTTCGCAATAACAACTACTAGCTTTGATAAAATTATTTTCAAAAGGTTTCCTTATTTTTAAATATTTGCTATGCTTGACGGATAAATAACTACTCTTTACATTGACATGTTTACAAATAAAATTACAAAAATATCTCTGAACAAACCTATGGAAGTTTTCACCAAAAGACGGCTTCAATAAAGTGACTATTGTACAATAATTTCCAAAGTCTTTCTGCTCTTTAAAAAACATTTTCAATAAAATAGTTTATCGAAAAATCAAGGGGCACAAGTAATTAGTATTGAAAAGTACGGCAATGGGGAACGATGGAAGTTTACTTAAGCTAAAGCATAAGAAAACTTCTTATGGAGGGGGGCAAGTGTTACACCGAAAAAATTTCAAAAACTGCAAGTGTTATACCCAAGATGCTAGTTATCGCAGGTTAGAGATAGGCTTTCGCCAACTGAATGTAGAGAAATGCTTTGCAAGTTGATAGTTGATAAAGTTGTTGCAAAAATGAATGTCAAAGTAAGCTATCGCAAGTTGATAGTAAATGAAGCTATCGCATGTTGATATAACCATGGTCGATATGCGGTAAGGTTGTACCAACCCTACTTTCTAGACCATATAAATAAATAAATTTAATTAAAATAAAATTATTTGACTTCGATATTTGATAATTAATATTTTAAAAATAAAGTTTTAGTTAACTAAATTTTATTTAATAAAAAAATTGTTTTAATAAATGATTAAATTAATAAATCTTTTCAAATGATATATTGTAATCGAATAAAATGTTTTAATCGGTATAAATATTAAAAAATGTATATAAATTTTATACGATTGAAATGGTTGAAAAATATAATAAACCATTATTGAATTGGAAGAAATTGTCTGGTTATCGAAATATAATTTGTAGAATGTAGTGTGAATCAATTTATATTAGACTGAAATCATTTATAAATAAATGTCAAGAATTAGAATTTTAAATTTGAGTGTGATGGAAATAAATTAGAACCAAAATGGATTGGAATTTATGTGCCCCAGCCTATTCTCTTTTCTTTCTCCTTGGTTCTAGATGCTTCTCCACTTCTCACTCTTTAAGCCCATATCCGCATATGCTAAAGCTTGCACTCCCCTTTCACTTACATCTAGCCCTAATCCCCATCTGGAATTCAAATCGTAGCCTGGAAAAAAGAAGAAAAAAAATTCGCGCGTAGAAAGAACAAAATCATGACCAGAAATCGACAATGCTAAGGTGCAGGCGCAAGTGAGTTCGATGTGGAAGGGGTCTGGCTAGCTTGCGGCCCATGATACAATGAACATTGCGACTTGGTGCTTGAGCATCACATCTATGTATAGTAGCATGGACCTAGGCTCGAAGGCGGCAGGAGTGTGTCGTGACTTGTTAGTGTTGAGCGAGGACGAAGACGCTGGGGAATGTGGTTGGGCGCAGTGGTGAAATGTGATATCAAAGCTATGGATGATGGATGGAGACAGCTGTTAGGTGGTGATGGGAGGGAAGTGGGCGGTTGTGTGACCGAGGTAGTGAGGTTTGAGGTCGAGTGAATTCATTCTCCTCGCATCGTTTGGTGAGTTATCTTTATAACTCACATGTGGTGTCTAAAATATCAATGCTATGATATTTTTTGATTTCTTTCTTTAGCTGTTGGTTGATGAAATTGTTGGTTATATAATTGAATTAGATGGCATTGAGTAGCATATCTTTGGTTTTTCATTGAAGTAATGATATATTAGTCGATTAATGGTTGAACATGATAATATTAGTTGTCGTGCAAAAAAAAATAGATGTCTGCAATAGTTAGGCATGACACTTGAAATTGATCGGAAGGGGATAGTGAATTTTAGAAGTTTGAAATAAATAGAATATTTTGATTATAAATTGTGATTTAGTATTGAAAATGTTATTTTAAATAGAAAATATAAAAGTGTGATAATTTTAAGAATTATGAGAATAGAAATTATCTAGAAAGTGATGATTTTAGGTATTTGATTAAATAAGTGAAACTTTGAATATATAAGTATATTAATTTATTTATCTATGATCATAAAAATATTTAAAGGGTGCTTATGAAATGATATTTGAAATCTATATTTTTAAAATGATAAGTTAATTTTTTTTGTATTTAAAAAATTGGAAGTTTCTAAAATAATATTTTAAAGTAATAGAAAGTTGAATGCAATTTATTTATTGAATGGAAATTAACATTTATGGGATTTGTTAAATATATTAATAAGTGAATTTTTGGAAGTAATATATTATTGTGTTTGTTTATTGAATTACTTTGGGAATGTATTATATAAGGTAAAATTTTAGTTTGATTAATTACTTCTGAATAATAATTGTTTTGAAAGGATTCGAAAGGAATGTGGGTCTTAAACACATTAGTTACAGAATTGTATATTATGGCTTTAAGAGATTATTTTTAATAGAAAATCCTTATTGGAAAAGTTGAATTATTTAAATACATTGTTTAAAGGAAATCCTAAATTATATAACTTATTTAATATTATTATTATTTTCAATTATTAGAGAAGAACTTTAAAAGTATGAATTATTTTTTAGAAGGAGTTTTAAGGGACTTGGAATTGAATAAAGTTTAACTTATGGATTTCATTGTAATTAAATAAGAGAATTGCAAATATTTATTTATGAAACTGTAAATCAACTTTAAGGAAAGAACGAGATTTTTAAATTTTAATTTTCTTTCAATTGAAATTGATATTTGGAATTGTATTGAAGATTTTGGAAAAAGTGTATTTTAAAACCACTTCTGAATCAACTGAATCAAGAATGATTTATATTTCTGTGTAATAAGGAATTAGAATAAATAGAGTTATAGTACCAACTAGTATGGGACATTCGGTAATATTCCTTCGGTTATTCTTCGGACTTTTTATATATAATAATATTGTGTGAAGTTCTGTATGGTGAGAATTTTGAGTAAGCGGGTTAGTAACACCGTTTGGTATGAGAAATTCAGTGGTATTATTATGTTTACTCTTTTGACCCATGGTATAGGATATTATTATGGAAATGGAGTGTAGTTTACAAGCATTGAGTAAATGAGAGAGTAACATTAGGTAGTATCGGATGCCTATGTTGATATCTGTTTGATTACTTTCTATAAGTGAGGGACACTCTTATTTTATGGTTCAATGTCTAGAGGAATGATTGGTAGTGTGATGTTTATCCAAAAAGGCTAAAGTCCATCCTAGGTTGCTGATCATAGGGTCGCGCCATGGATCTGTGGCATCACCTTATTATATATGTTATGTGCTGATATCTAGATTGTGTGATGATATGCCTCGATGCCACACTAGCCAAACAGTCTGTTACCATTGGGCTGTAGACTTGTGACTATAGTGTATAGATGGACATAGAGTCATGATGACCGGGAGTAAAAAAGACTATGGGTGTGCTGCCAGTGTCATGTGTTGTCCCCTGGAGCATGTTGTATGATGTGAGGCTCCCATTTGGAATACGTGAGATTATATGATTATACTATATTATTTAGATACCCCTTCTAGACATCTATTCAGAGGCAAGGACCTCTTAACCCACTGGAGTGTGTTGTGTGTTGTGAAGCTCCCAACTGGAATATGTGATTTGGGATATATAGCATACGATACCATACGTATAGCACCTCACTTGATTGTGTGCTTGTTGATAGTTGATTCCCTTTTGTGTTATGGGTGTGTTGATTGATGATTGGATATTTAGTTGATTCTCTCACTGTGTTATGGTTTTATTGATGGGTGTTAAGGTTGGATGTTTAGCTATATGGATGTCTTATTTACCTATGTGATGTGATGTTTATTTTGAAGGATGATGATTTGTGCTTGGTATGATATTTGTGATATACTTGAGATGTTCATACATATTTATTAGATACATTTGTAGCACCATGCCTTATTATTATACACTAACATCTACATTCTATAAATAGTCCGACCCATATGTTATTTTATAATACTCAGGTTAGTTCGAGACAGTACAGATCCAGGGACGTGGTGACTGGATTATTATTGTTGGGCATAGACGGAGGCTAGTGTATTAGTTGACTAGTGTATCATTATCTATTTTATAGTCTCATGTATATGGATGATGTTGAGAAGTATGTATTGGATTTATACATTGTATTTTTTTATAGTGAGCATTCGACTATTTTGTAGACCCACTTGAACTCGTGTATATTTATTATTATATGTTATCGCTGCGTGTATGACTATGTGTTCTCTATGATTTATTTTATATTGTGTATTGTTCCATCCTAGAAACGCACGTATTTATTATTATGTGTCGATACTACATACATATAGGTGAGTTTTTATGATTTTTGAAATACGTTCCAGTGTTAGCCCAAGAGAATATTCACATGTGACTGCCCAATATCGCATTATTCTCAATATTATCGGACGGTTACCTATTAATACTCTTTGGTTGTATGGGTATAGAGGTGGGGTGTTACAAAGGTTGAAGGTGAAACTATTGTAGACCAATGTTCCAAAGCTATCAAAAGTTGATGTTCCCAAAGTCGTCGCATGTTGATCAGATGAGCTATCGAAGGTTGATGTTCCCAAATCCATCGCATGTTGATCAGATGAGCTATCGAAGGTTGATGTTCTCAAAGCCATCGCAGGTTGATCAGATGAGCTGTCAAAGGTTGATGCTCCCAAAGATGTCGCATGTTAATCAGATGATTGCATGTTGATCAGTTGAGCTATCGAGGGTTGATGTTCCCAAAGTCATCGCATGTTGACCAATTAAGCTATCGAGGGTTGATATTCTCCAAATATATCACATGTTGAAAAATCAAGCTATCGTGGGTTGTAATTTCCAAAGTCACCGCATATTGATTAATCAAGCTATTGAGGGTTGATATATTTTAGAGTTGTTGCACATTGACTAATTAAGCTATCAAAATTTAAAAACTACCATATGTCAATACGCTCAAGAGATATCAAAGGTAGGGATTTCTTATCTACCACTTGCCTACCCTATAGAGTTATCGCACGTTGATATTTAATGGAGCTATTGGAGAATGATTCTTCAAAATTATTGAGCATTGAAGCTATCGCACATTCAAATTACCCAAAAAACAAAAAATAATTTACGCTATCCAAATAATGTTAGTTTGTCCGATATTAAATAGGAAAATTTTATCCGTACACCGTGTATTACTTTATGTACATCGAAAATTTTGTTACATTCATATACATCACTTTTTTCACTTAATATACATTATACAGATTTGTAACATCCCTAATTTTTATTTAACATTATTCTAGAAAATTAATTAGATAAATTAAATAGAATAATGTTATGTGATGTGATAAGGAGAACAAGATTTGTGATATAATTAGGTCGTGCCTTAATTAATCAATTAAGAAGATTGTTTTAAATATAAAATAGAAAGGTATTTATAATAGGGCATAATGAGATAATCCCTTAATTCATTCCCTAAACCCTCCCTCTCTCATTCATTCTCATTCCATTGTTTAAACATCAAAACAAAACATAGAAGAGGCAGGCCATTACTTAGAAGACAAGGAAGGAGAAATCGAAGAGGAAAGGTAAAGGAATTTATCAATATCAAATCTCAATCTCTCTTATCCAATCTAAGGTAAATAATAGTATCAATTTCATTTATTTATGCTTGTTTCCAGATATATGAATGATTTCCAAATTGATTATGAATATATGTCATGCTTTGGTTGATGATTATCATTATTGGAGTGAATGATGATTTATTGAAATTTTATGGAATTGTTTTAATAGGTTTTAAAGGCGAAACCTAAGTTTTTAATCTCTAAAAAATTTGAAATTCGAATATTTTGTGTAAAACATTATTTTGGAGATGGGTTTTTATTTCAAAAAATTTCAAGTTCATATAAATGTTTAATGAATTTCCTAAGAGATAAAAGGTGTTTATTTTGGGTTTTAATAATTAAAAATAATTAAATTAATATTTAGATCTCGAAATTTTTATATAAGGAAGAAGATAGAAATTCGGATTTTTGGATGATTTTTCGGGGATTTTTCCCTACTAGTTATGATTTTCTATGAATATATTATTCTAAAAATGGGTTTAATTAAAAAAATACAAATATATTAATTATAAGTGTTTGTAAAGATATTTCAGAAGGTAGAATAGATCTACCAGCAATTTCTGAAAGGAATATGTAAAGCTTTTTGTTATCCAATGAGAATTTGACATGAGGCAAGAGTTAGTCGAAAGTATTGGCTTTAAAAGGAAATAAAACAGTTTTTATTTAAATTATAGCAATGTCGTTGTATATACTCGACATCCCAGTTATGTCGATATTCGACATCCATGAAGGTCGACACATGGAATAACTATTTAATAGTAATATGATGTATCGAATTTATAGACTCGACATCTATATAGGATGATGCATGCAATATCAACTTATTATATACGTGATGTATCTACTTGTATAGAAATTCGACACTAGGTATTGTTTGCGCCAAAAATGGTCACAAACCCCAAGTATTGTGAAAGCACCAGTGTATGAATACAAATCAGCAATATTCAGACACAAATCTCAGATCTAAGCTAGCAATAAACAGCAATCCTGAAATAAATCACAAGAACACGAAATTTATAGTGGTTCGGCTATCTCCGACCTACGTCCACTTCAATGATTTTTATCTTTTATTGATGTTCTTTGCTGATTACAGATGATTACAGCAGATACAATGATTGAATTTGAGTATAACAGCAATGGAAAGAAGTAGAATTGAATCTGGCAGAGTCTGGACGTTGAATGGCCAAAAGATCCCTTTTCTATAGGCTTCAGGGGGTTATTTATAGGCGTAGGAGGCCCAGATCTCGCCCAAACTTCAGGAGACTTCTTCTGGCACGTGAGGGGGCCCACGCGACCAACCCCACCAAGTTTCGACTCGATCTGTGATCGACACGAATCCATTTCGTATCCATCAAAAAATGATCCAATCGAGCTGAAACTTGGCAGGGACATTCTTTACTTCGTGCGCAAGCTACTGTGAAAATTTCGTTACATTTGGATCTGTGGTTTAGGAGATATGATCGATGCAAGTTTATGATTTTCGTTTGCTGCTGAGTTCGAATCCATGCCTTCGTATCCATCATTCGACTCGATCGAGACGCATGTGCGCTGATATGACGTGGTGAGAGTTTCCTGGATCGATCCGATTTTAGCGGCGTATTGACCGATCTGTATCCATGAATTTCGCCTCGTTTGTATCAAGTGTTGTTATCTAGTTTGAATCAATCAACTTCGTATATCTCGTATCAACTTTCAACGTCTAGCTTGAATCGAGATTGGCGGTCTTAACTCGTATCGATGGAGACCCATTCAATGGATACGGTTTGTGATGGATACGAGCTAAAGCTTCCTGATGGATTCGAATGAACGCCTCGTTCATCGATTCGAACTAATCATCGATCGACCGATACGAAGTCCATGGATACGAAGGCCTGAACCATTTCGATCGATACGAAGCCCATGGATATGAATCAAGGTGTGGTGATGGATACGAACAGATGGATTCGAGCTTCATGACCGCGGATTGACTCGTGCCTGATCGATTCGAAGATGATCGATTCGAAGTTTCCAAGCTCCAATGGATTCGAACGTGACGAGGGCTCTCTGATGGATACGAATCTGATCGATTCGAACAGGTCGTCACCTTGGTTTTTTGATGGATACGAACAACACCTTGTATCTAACTTGTATCGATCATATCTCATTCATACGAACTCCGATTAACCTGAAACCTGAAACGTTGGCTTCCATGGCTTTTCTTGCCATGCCTTGTCAATTGCAGCCCGATCCGGATTCGGACAAAATTCATCGATATCCATAGTCATCCTGCAATGCATAGTTGATATTCATGACTAGTTGTTATTAATTTTTGGGTATCTCAGCTTTGCCAAAAGGTGGGATAACATTTTGCCCCCCAAAACATGCCTTTTTGTAAAAGGCGTGTTTTGAATAACTTCAAATCAAATGCTGTGGGCTCATGAGTTATTCATAGCTAGAGTGTTATCAATCAAATTCATGGCTGTTCGAAGCCGAATCGTTATCAATTTCTTCCAGTGGAAGTTAAGAATGAAATTCTATAGTCTCTTCGGACTACCGATGGTCACTTCGGACCCTTGCCAAGCCCATTCCAGACTTAGCGATCGAATAGAAAGATCCTATTGTACTCCGGCGTTGCTTCCTATTCCTTGCACTCTGGCCCCAGTTAGGGCGTAAAGCGATGTCTTGGTCGTTCTGGACCGATCGTAGCCTCTCCGGGCTCATGCTGGATCCCGTCCTGTCACTCTCCGGTGAAGGGGAAACAACGTTAAGTGGATCGATCCTGTCGCTCTCTTGCGAAGCGACCCACTTCTTGCACTCCGGTTCAGTGTATCTGAACATTAAGCGATGTCTTGACCTAAATCGTCGGCCGATCACAGCCTCTCCGGGCTCTTATCGAATCCCGATCCAATCACTCTCCGGTGAATAGGAAACGATGCTTAAGTGAGTCGATCCTGTCGCTCTCTAGTGAAGCAACTCACTTCCTGCACTTCGGACCCTGCTTCTCCGGGTAGGATCATAAAGCGATCATCTTTATATTGATATTTAATGTTTATCCTTTAACTCTCCGGTCAAAGGTTTGTTTCAATAAATGTTTCTTTATTAAATTCAAATCCTAGATGTTCAATCTCAAACACTAGGAAAAACAAGACAATGCCTCTCCGGGCAGAGCGGTCTATTTCCATCTTAGAGCATGCCTAGGGATCTCTCCGGTTCCCGTACATGAGTAAGTGGGATAGCCGTTTTATTTTGGAAATCAAATCTAAGAAAACTAACCGACAAGAGTCCAAATCTTGAACTTGGCCCTTGCCATCACAATCAGTTGATGACGAGTCGTGATCCCGCTCCAGGATCATTCCAGTTAGGTGGAGGCGGTAGTTGTTCGGGCCTTACTGCCGCTGCCCGTTCTCTGACATATTGTGGCAATCTACCACTCCTGGCATGTTCTTCCACCTCATCCCTTAGGTGGCGGCATTCATCGGTAGTGTGCCCATCCAGCTCATGGAATAGGCAGTATTTTCCAGTCCTGCGTTCCCGCTCCGTGGGATCTCTCCTGGGTGGTTTTCGATAGGGGAGTTGCCCCCGAGTTTTAGTGTAAATCCTTTCTAGGCTTTCCGTCAAATCTGTGTATTGCCTGAATCTAGGCTCCCTGAATTTCTTCCGTTTATCAGGACCATCATGTGCGTCATCCTGCTTTCTTTTTCCTTTGTCTGCCCTGGGTTGTTCCCTGGTAGTTCCTTCGCCTTGTGCAGCATTTACTTCTTGCCTCTCGGCTCGTGATTCTTCTAGTCGAATGAATTTCTCAGCTTCATGGTAAAACTCTCCAAGATCTTGTGGTGGATCTCTTGTCAACGAATCTTTGAATTTGGTGCCTTCTCCAACTCCTGCCACCGCCGCCATCAAAATCATCGATGGATCCGGGCGATCTATAGAAGCCACTGTTGCATTGAATCGCAGCAGAAAACCTTTTATGGACTCTCTGGCCCTTTGCTTTATCGAAGCTAAAGTCATCACACTCTTGGGTCTTGTCACATGGACCCTAAATTGTTCCATGAAGCAATCTACAAGCTCGCCCCATGTCTTGATCGATCCGGTCTTTAATTGCCTGAACCAAAGTGCAGCCAAGTCTGACAAAAATAAAGGGAAACATCATGCCATCACTTCCTCGGATGCTCCCAGTACTTCCATGTGTCTAATGTATCTGGTAATGTGCATGGTCGGATCCGACTTCCCGTCATACGGATTCAGCGTTGGTAGTTTGAACTTTGGAGGGTTCCTTGCATTCCTGATATAACGGACTCCGACTGACTTCCTCCAATCCTCCGCTAGACAATCCTCCTCTCATGAGTCGTCGCACTAATCCAGCCATCTTTTCATCTCCATCCTGGGGTTGCCCTCTTGGTCTTGAAGGGTATTCTGGTACGTATTCTTCGTGTGGCCCGTTAGCATCGGTGTTGGTCCCAGCTTGTTGAGCTCCATCTGTAGGCCTTCCAGCATCGGATCCTGAGGGTCTGCCCCCAAGTCCTTGTTGATTGTCTTCTGGATCTGCATTCTGACCTTCATTAGGTTCCGCAATCCTAGCTCCTTGTTCCACATTCATAGCCGCTGTAGCTGGTCCTAGGCTCTGCATCCCTGCAGCTCTCATCTGTTCAAAGAAATTCTGCAGCATCTCTTGTTGGCTCTTCATTATTCTTTCGTGCATCAGATTGGTCATGGTCTCCATTTCGTCTCTGGTGATGTAGATCGAAGCTGGTTCTTCTCCAGCGCCAGAGGATGCCTCTTGACTTCCTCCTTGTTGGCTTCTCTCGGCTCTTTGTCTCGTTTGTCGAGTCATTGTCTTTCAAATCTTCAAGCTTTCAAATCTGAACTTCAAATCTTGCGTAGCGGATGCTAGTCCTTCTCAGTGAAAGCACCAAAGTGTTTGCGCCAAAAATGGTCACAAACCCCAAGTATTGTGAAAGCACCAGTGTATGAATACAAATCAGCAATATTCAGACACAAATCTCAGATCTAAGCTAGCAATAAACAGCAATCCTGAAATAAATCACAAGAACACGAAATTTATGGTGGTTCGGCTATCTCCGGCCTACGTCCACTTCAATGATTTTTATCTTTTATTGATGTTCTTTGCTGATTACAGATGATTACAGCAGATACAATGATTGAATTCGAGTATAACAGCAATGGAAAGAAGTAGAATTGAATCCGGCAGAGTCTGGACGTTGAATGGCCAAAAGATCCCTTTTCTGTAGGCTTCAGGGGGCTATTTATAGGCATAGGAGGCCCAGATATCGCCCAAACTTCAGGAGACTTCTTCTGGCACGTGAGGGGGCCCACGCGACTGACCCCACCAAGTTTCGAATCGATCTGTGATCGACACGAATCCATTTCGTATCCATCAAAAAATGATCCAATCGAGCTGAAACTTGGTAGGGACATTCTTTACTTCGTGCGCAAGCTACTGTGAAAATTTCGTTACATTTGGATCTGTGGTTTAGGAGATATGATCGGTGCAAGTTTATTATTTTCGTTTGCTGCTGAGTTCGAATCCATGCCTTCGTATCCATCATTCGACTCGATCGAGACGCATGCGCGCTGATATGACATGGTGAGAGTTTCCTGGATCGATCCGATTTTAGCGCCGTATTGACCGATCTGTATCCATGAATTTCGCCTTGTTTGTATCGAGTGTTGTTATCTAGTTTGAATCAATCAACTTCGTATATCTCGTATCAACTTTCAACGTCTAGTTTAAATCGAGATTGGCGGTCTTAACTCGTATCGATGGAGACCCATTCAATGGATACGGTTTGTGATGGATACGAGCCAAAACTTCCAGATGGATTCGAATGAACGCCTCGTTCATCGATTCAAACTAATCATCGATCGACCGATACGAAGTCCATGGATACGAAGGCCTGAACCATTTCGATCGATACAAAGCCCATGGATATGAATCAAGGTGTGGTGATGGATACGAACAGATGGATTCGAGCTTCATGACCGCGGATTGACTCGTGCCTGATCGATTCGAAGATGATCGATTCGAAGTTGCCAAGCTCTAATGGATTCGAACGTGACGAGGCCTCTCTAATGGATACGAATCTGATCGATTCGAACAGGTCGTCACCTTGGTTTTCTGATGGATACGAACAACACCTTGTATCTAACTTGTATCGATCATATCTCATTCATACGAACTCCGATTAACCTGAAACCTGAAACGCTGGCTTCCATGGCTTTTCTTGCCATGCCTTGTCAATTGCAGCCCGATCCGGATTCGGACAAAATTCATCGATATCCATAGTCATCCTGCAATGCATAGTTGATATTCATGACTAGTTATTATTAATTTTTGGGTATTTCAGCTTTGCCAAAAGGTGGGATAACAGGTATTGTAGGGGTTCGTAATCACAAGGTTGTAGAGGCTCGGCACCCTATGGTTTCGAGACTCAATATTAATCTTTCAAAGCTGACACCTCCTTTGTCTTAAGGGTTCAACATCCCTAAATGTTTTAAAACTCGAAGCCTCTTGTCTCTTATTTGTTCAACACCAGTGTTTTTAATGGCATAGTAGCCGAATGTTTACAAAATCGATAACCTATATATTCTATAAACTCGATAACTATATATTAGCAGCATTATGGCCGTATGTTTTATAAACCAAACCATATTATATTTTAAAGGCTCGACATAGAAACTCGACACCCCTATTTAGAGCGGTATAGTGGTCGAATGTTTTATAACTAAATAGCTTTTTTAAGTGGCTCGGTAGCCTTGTGTTTTAGAGGCTCAACAACCTTGTTTTTTATACCGAATGATTCAAAAAGCTACTTAAAGATGGTTGTATTTTGGCACAAGATTTTAGTTAAGTAATGGGCTATGTTTTCCTTGTTTTAAATAAAGATTTGACATGTGTAATTATCTATGAAGATAAATGTTTTCATGGAAATAAAATGATGTTTTAGCACAAGTTTTACAGGGATTTTGCTAAAGAAATTATTACTTAAGTAATTTTGGATGCCAATGACTATTGATTGAACATATGTTATTGAATAATGTTATATTTTCTTGTTATCATTTATCAGTAAAAGTTTCATATTTATCATTATCATACTCGCACTTTCATGACCCAATATTGCATCTTGGGATTTGGGAACAGAATTACTAGTTAAGTTGTTCTAGTAGTGAATATGGTCGGACTAAACTCCTGAGTGCATCGAATTACATCCAAAAGATCAGATAGAGCAATCGTGTTAGGATGCCTTGAACTGATCAAAAGGTATGACTCATGGATTTAAAACCAGATAAGATTGTAGATGGGACTGGTGTAAGGTCGTGCCCTATGCTTCAACCGTTAGCCCTCGGTTGGTAAAGGTCTGCGATTCCAGTGCGTAGGGCTTGTCAATAATGAAACGAAAGGATGTCTAGGCATAGAAAGGAACTCGTAGCTCAATATGCTCACCAGAATATTTAAGTTATTTTACTCCCAATTGTATTTGGAGATTCCTAACCATATCTTGAGATTTTGAAATATCTAGTAAAAGTTTTGGCAACCCGATAGGTTATTGGTTGCCGACAAAACCATTAGGTTCATGGTGACCCTAGAAAAACTATGATTTGAGATAGACAGTTTAGGAAGGGTAAACCATGGGTACGCATAACCCTAGGATGACAGACTAGTCAGACTTACCCGTGTTGTATGCATGCATATGATCATGTTAAGTTTTGTTCTAACCATTATGGTTGCAGGTGCATGATTTATAAATGACACATTTTGGTAAGATACTAGTAAGGGGGAACCCGTTCCGCTCAATTGCGTAGTCTCACTAGATATCAATTTAGATTCTATATGGTATACTATTACTCACACCAGACTTTTTGTCTAACCCAAGTTTTTGTCTTTCCCCCTAAACTCTCAGATACTCATTTGAGTAGGTCAAAAGTAGGGATTTTTAGGTTAGACAAATAAGCTTTCGGAGACATGCAGGAGGCAATCTAGCTAATATTAGGAGTTTATTTCCATTGTGTTGTTTTAAGACTATGCAATGTTTGAATGGAAGTAATGATAGAATTCATAACTGTCAATTAGTTAGACTCTGATCATCCAAGGGGGTATCTTCATATATCGCTCTTGAAATATATTTGTAATTATTATATTTTCTCTGAACGAGGAATCGATGGGATTATGTAATGAATATGAAAGTTTATTAATGTGATGTGTTTTGAAATTTATCATATTCATGTGCCCTTGATGTTGTAGATACAATTAACTAATCTTATTTTGTCACCAGAATGTAATATCGTTGATGACTGCAGCATCAGTAGCGCTTATTTTGGGGCCTCAAAATGGGGATATTACAACTTGGTATTGGAGTATAGGTTTATTTAAAACATATAAGATTTTGAAAAAATAAAACTTAAAATATTTTGAAAACATAATCCTAATAAATCAGAGAATAAGATTGAGGTATAGGATAACGCTATAGTAATGCACTTGTTATTTGCAATATATAAGTATGTATTCTATCTCTGTTCTACCCTCTCTCTTAGACCATTCTTTTGTATCTTACAAAGACTCATATGCAAATTACAAAAGTGAGATATGGAAGTAGGAAATAGAAGAGTGAATCTAGATGGAGGAAGCACCACAACTAATGGAAATGTTCGACCCATAACTAGAAGGAATCCATATCGACAAGCAAATGTTAATCCAAATGAAAATGATAATGTGAGTGCTAGAACCCTACCAGTAAATATGGGGACTATGTAATAGTTCTTCATGAATATGATGCAAGCTGGAGCTTAAGCTGGTTTGGCTGGAGGAAACGTTGGTAATGCGGGAGGTGTTAATCTTAAGGTAACTGCTCACAAGAATTGCGCCAGGTTGAGCCGTGATTATACCAGTCTTGGAGGAAAGCCTTTTCTAGGAACGGAAGTACTATTTAAGTGAAGAATTGGTTCTTACTGTAAAAGGATTTTTGCTGACTTAGGCTTGAATGATGAGTAGAAGAGGAGGTTAGCGTCTAGGCAGTTGCAAGGAGCTGCTTTGTATTGGTGGAATGGTATGACGGCAGGAGTACCAGAGGAGAACTTGACATAGGCTGAATTTAGAAGGAGATTTGAGAAAAAAATTATTCGAGATAGCTAAGTCAATTTTGCTCCGGAAGTTCATGGAACTGGAGTAGGGAGGATTTTTGCATTGGAGTATGCAACTAAGTTTGATGAGTTGTCCAGATATGGCTATGCTACTGTTGATATTATGATAAAAAGGAATGAGAAGTTCATTCGTGGATTGAAGCCCGAGATTGCCTAGGCAACAATGCCACATCCCAGAGATCCATGTGATGTGGTGGTGGAGATGGCGTTAAGGAACGAGGAAAGGATTTTGACATTTGGAAGTGACAAGCCTGTGGAGACTCAAGGTTTTCAAGGCAGGAAGAGAAAGTTCTTTAAGAAGAAGGGAGCTCAAAAGAGCGAAGCTGCCAAGAAAGGAAAAGCTAACATTGTTTGTTATAAACATGATAAGAAAGGGCACTTTGCCAATGAGTGTCGATCTAGTGATGGAAAGAAGGCTACAGGAAAGAACGGCGTAAAGTGTTATAACTGCAACCAGATGGGTCATTACAAGAATGAATGTCCAAAACCGGCTAAAGTTGATAACGAGAAAGTTTTTGCTCTTGAGCCGTTAGCCTTTGGACCGACTATAGAAGAGAAAGGAAAGTCTATGATGGGAAGTACGCTTTTGATTTATGGCATACCTATTAAAGTATTATTTGATATCGGCGTCTCACATTCTTTTATCTTGCAATGTTTGGTAGAGAAGTTAAATCTAGAACCATCATACCTTATTACTTCCTTAAGGGTTGCAAATTCGATAGGAGGTTATGTTACTTTTGGGGTGGGATGTGACCATTAAGAATTTGAGTTGTTAGGTCATGCATTTATTTCCAATTTACATGTGTTTGATTTCGTGGGTTTTAGGATTATTCTAGGTATGGATTGGTTAAGCAGATATGATGCTAGGATATTTTGCCAAGATAGAAAGATATTGTTAAGAAACCCTAATAGCCATGATCGAATTATATGCTCGGTAGAAAATTCGAGTTTTAATGTATGTGCTTTATTGGATGCAATGGAAGTGGAGGATGAAGTGAATCAGGTTTTGGTTGTAATAGAGTATGCAGATGTTTTTGAGCCATTTATAAGATTACCACCGAAATGAGCTATTGAGTTTCGAATAGATCTTTTACCTAAATCCGAACCCATAAGTAGACTGCCTAGCAGAATTACACCTACTGAGATGAAAGAGTTAAAGTGTAGCTAGTGGACTTAGAAAAGAATAACTTTATTAGACCAAGCTGTTCGCCTTGAGGAGTGGTCGTGGTCTTCGTGAAGAAATCGGTTGGATCATTGAGGATATGTATTGATTATCGTAAGTTAAATGAGAAGACGATAAAAAATCGATAGATGATTTGTTTGATCAGTTGAGTGGAGCCAAGGTATTTTCCCAATTAGACCTAGCGATAGAATTCCATCAATTGAGAGTAGCGGAGGACAACATTCTATTAATGGCATTTTAAACAAGATATGGTTCATATGAATGGTCAGTCATGCCCTTTGGACTAACCAGTGTGTTTGCTTTCTTTGTGGATTCGATGAACTGGATCTTCCGAGAGCATTTGGATAGATTTGTGTTACGATTTATAGATGACATTCTGATAAATTCTAAGAATGAAGGAGATCATGAGAATCATCTTAGAATTGTGCTAGAAATGTTGAGGCAGCATCAACTAAAAGTGAAGTTTCCAAAATGTCATTTTTGAAAGAAAGAAGTAAAATTCCTTGGTCATCTAGTTTCAAAAAAAGGGTTAGTAGTAGATCTAACTAAGATTGAAGCTGTTAATAATTAGAAAAGACCCGAGACTGTGACAGAGATTAAAAAATTTCTAGGGTTAGCTAGCTATTATCGGAGATTCATCAAGGATTTCTCTCGTATAGCTGCACCTATGACTAAACTAACGAGGAAGGACGTAAAGTTTGTTTGGACCGATAAATGTAAAGAAGCATTCTTAAAGTTGAAACATTTATTGAACAATGCACTCGTATTAGTTGTTCCAAATAGAAATCAAGTTTTAGTGATGTATATCGATGCATGTAGGACAAGGTTAAGAGCTATGTTAATACAAAAAGGTAAAGTGATCGCCTTTGCTTCTCGACAGCTTCGACCACATGAAGTTAGATATCTGACTCATGATTTAGAGTTGGCGATGGTGATCTTTGCTTTGAAAGTATGGATACACTATCTTTTGGGAGAACGATTCGAGTTATTTACGGATCATAAGTCTTTGAAATATTTATTCTCTCATAAGAAGTTGATTATGGGACAACAAAGATGGCTAGAGTGTTTGGCGGCTTATGGTTTCGGTATTGAGTATACGCTAAGAAAATAAAATAAATTTTCAGATGCACTTAGCAGGAAGCATCAGAGTGTGGCTTTAGCCATGTTAGGAGAATGGAGAGATTTAGAGGCATTGACTACTTGTGGTGTGCTGTTAATTTCAACGGGTAGTTATAGTCGAGATACCACAATGTTATCCTATTTGGAAGTTCGACCAGTAATGATCGAAAGAATTGCTTCTAAACAGAGAGATGATCCATTACTAGCTGAACGGGTTACAAGACTTGAAGAGGGAACGGATATTAATTGCAATGATCCTAATTTTGACTAACATTATTTAGAACATTTAATTAGACAAATTAAATAAAATAATGTAAATGGATAAAAGGATTGAGATTTGAGTAACTAAGAGGTTGAGCCTAACTAATAAGTTAATAAGAGTAATTATAGTGTAATAGGAAGGAGGAGATTATAACAAGGGAAAAATGGGAAGAGAACACATTCCCTTAACTTAAACCCTCATTCTCTCGTATCCTCCCACACTTCATTCATAGAAAACGAAAAAAGAGTAAGAGAAGTAAGGGCCGGCCATTAACAAACATTCAAGGGAGGAAAAGCTATGGAATCAAGGAAAAGCTTAGGGGAAATTAAATCAAGTACAAATCTCAACCTTCTTAATCAATACAAGGTGAATAATGTATATACATCTAATGTTTTGAATCGTGTTTCGGTTTTAATGGGAAATCCGAATTTAATATTGCTATTATGCCATGTTTTAGAAGTTTGAATGATTATATGCTTGTTGATGATTTTCTAGAATTTATATATGAAATTTAGTGATATGTTTGCGTTGGAAAATCTATCATATGATACCCAAATGAGTTGCGATTTTGATATTATGTTAGAAATATTATTTTAGAAGTGGGTTTTTAATTTCATAACTTTCCAAGCAAGCATGGATTTTATATGAATTTCCTAAGTGAATAAATTGGTGAATTTCGAGTTTTAATTATTAAAAATATTAAAATAATTTTTTGGACCTGAAATTTTTATATGTTAAAGAGTATCATTAATTTGATTTACATTGATTTTTGGGGATTTTTGCTAAGTATTTAACTATGGTGAATAAATTATTTATGCTAGAGTGGATTAATTGTTTTATTGAGATATTAAGATGTAGGGTTAAGTGTAAAATATTTTAGTATTTCAAATTATTAAGTGCGGTAGATTTTCAATGAAGAAATTTGATAAAGTTTTGCTAGCCAATTAGGTTTGGACAAATTATAGAGGTTTGGTGAAAAGAAAACACTTTTTATAGTAATATTGCAGTTTTCAAGTTAATTACCATTCTACCATGTCAACGTCGGCTATGTAGAGCCACATCTCACCACATTTCTTCATCTTTGACGAGGAACAAACCAATACGCATGATGTCAATGAGTTTGGCATGAAGCAAAGTGGATTGGGACCTTGTTGAGGCCATAGTAACAAAGACAAAGAGGTGGTTATCGATGGGGTCATGTCGATGCACATGATGCCGCATTTTATACTAAGAAGCATGCATGCCGAATATACTACTTCGAGCCTAACTCTTTAAATGGTCATCGAGCCTAGCGCTTTAAATTTTCATCGAGCCTATGCCACTTTCAACTTGTCATCGAGTTTACTCTATGCCGCTTTTAATATTGTTATCGAGCCTTGTCATGCCGCTTTTAGCTAGTGTTCGAGCCTAACCCATGCTTTTTATAGTCATCGTGCTCAACCTATACTACTTTTAACTAATTTAACGTCATTTATATCGACACCGCACTTATCCCAGTTTATATATATTTCAATGAGGCTTTGATGCCGAGTTTCTTGCATGTCACCGAAGTTTATTTTTATAGTTTAACACTATGACTTATGAAGTTATGACTTCGACATCATTCCCATATATTTTCAAACAAAATACATTGACATGCTTTTGAGTGGTAAAAGATCTTTAGTGGCGACGATGTCGTCAAGTTTTATGATTGTAAAGGTTTTACATGGTTTTGGCCTTGTAGCCTAAGTTTTGAGAGGTTCGAAGACCCTATCGAGTTATCATCAACAATGTTTTATAAAGCATATATCATGGTATAAGTATTTTGAGTAAAGTAAAGGACCAATGTTTTTCTTGTTTTATGAATGATTTCAACGGTTAAATCATTTACAAAGATTTTGTTTAAATATGGATAGGATAGTTAACCCAAAATTTTACTAAAAGAATGACTCAGAGATTAGAAAACCAGATGGGACTGGTGTGGGGTCACGCCCTATACTTTAGCTAGTAGCCTCTAGCTAATATAAGTCCAAAATTCCAGTATGTAGGGAAGTGTCATGGGTAAGACTAAAAGAAGATTAGACATAGAAAGAAATACACACAGTAGAGATAGGCTATTGGTGAGCCTGCAAAACCATTAGGATCAGTTGGCCCTAGAAGCGGTAAGTAATGGACAAATCATCCAAGTTTCCTCTAACAGTAACTTAGAGTAATTATTATGTCTAGTAGGCCCAAGTAATCCACAGGTTTATAGTCAGCCTGATAAAATTATAATGTTGGGGCAGATAGTCCACCGATTACCTATTTTGTATGCACACATGTTATTGCATATTGTTTATTATAACTAGTTTGATTGCAGGATTTTGATTACAGAAGATATGTTTTTAAAGAATATTAGTAAGGGGAAAACCCGTTCCGCTAGGCGGCATGGTCTTACTTAATATCGATAAATCGATATGTCATATTATTATTCACACCAAGCTTTATGTCTGACTCGAAATTGATGTTTTCCCCTTAAACTCTCAGGTGCTCAAAATTTAATTTGAGTAGGTTGAAAGTTAAGGTTTTCAGGTTTAGTAGGTTGTTGTGAATAAAGCATCTGAAGATGTGAAGGAGGCAGATCTAGCTATGTAGGAGATTATCGATTTATCTATTCCGTTGTGATTGAATGTTGTTTGTAATGGCAGATGTTATAATTGTCTATTTAGTAACTCTGATCATTTAAGGGAGCAACTTCATATGTTGCTCTTGGTGTATTTTGTAATAATTATATTTATCTGAACCAGGGCAACGTTATATGATTATGTACTGAATAGGAAATGCTGATTTGAAATGTAATGAGAAAAGTTGTTTTGAAATTGTGTTTGAACTATTTCATATTCTTATGCTTCTGATATTATAGATACCATTAACATTACCACATTTTTTCACTAAAAATTAATACTATGGATGACTGCAGCATCTGTAACGGTTAGTTTTGGGCCTTAAAAAGGGGAATGTTACAACTTGTATCAGAGAATAGGTTTATGTAAATCTTAAAAGAATTTTGAACATAAAAGGAGGTTTTAAAGCATAATCCAAATGAATGATAGAATAAGATTGGGTTATGGGATAACGCTATAGTAACGTACTTGTATTTGTTATATATAAGTATACACTTTATTTCTATTCTCCCATCTCTCTTAGGCTGTTCTTCTGTGTCTTACTAAGGCTCGAATGTTGATTTAAAAGGAAAGTAAGATATGGAAGTAGGAAATGGAAGAGTGAATTTCAATGGAGGAAGCACCACAACAAATGGAAATGTCAGACCCAATACTAGAAGGAATCCAGGTCGGACACAAGCTGCTAATGTAGGTGCGGAACACTGTAGGTGGATATGGGAGCTATGTATTAGTTCTTATTCAACATGATGCAAGTAGGAGCTACTTCTGGACTTGTAGGTGGAAATGCTGGAGGAGTGAATCAGGAAGCTCCGGTTGTCAAAAACTATGCTGAGCTAAGTAGGGTTACGCAAGGCTTGGAGGAAAGCCATTTATTGGGACTGAGGATGCAATCAAAGTAGAGGATTGATTGCTTCATTGCGAGAGGATTTTTGCTAATCTTGGACTGAATGATGAGTAGAAGAGGAGGTTAGCGTCCATGCAACTGTAGGGAGATGCATTGTACTGGTGGAACAGTGTTACTGTTGGAGTAGAGGAGGAAACATTGACTTGGGCAGAATTCAGGAGTAGATTCAAGGAATGATTTATGTCAGAAATTGCAAAGTCTACCCTATTAAAAAAGTTTGCTGAGTTAGTACAGGGAGATATGACTGTGTTAGAGTATGATACGAGATTTGAGGAGGTATGGAGGTATGGTTATGCTACAGTTGATACAATAATTAAGAGGAATGAGAAGTTCATTTGGGGACTGAGACCTGAGCTTGCTAGGGAAACTTTGCCACATCTCAAGGATCCATGTGATGTAGTTGTTGAGATGGCTTTAAGGAATGAAGAGAGGCTTGCCTTCTTTGGTAATAACAAAGCGTTGGAGGCTCAAGGTGGGCAGAATTAGAAGAGGAAGTTCTTTCATAAGAAGGGAGCTCAGAAGAGTGGAGTTGCCAAGAAAGGAAAATCTGAGGTTACCTACTACACGTGTGATAAGAAGGGACATTTTGCTTATGAGTGCCGGTCTGGAAAAGGGAAGAAAGTTGTTGTTAAGAAAGGAGTGAAATGCTTCAACTGTGACCAGATGGGGCACTACAAGAATTACTGTCTGAAACCAGTCAAAGCGGACAAGAGACAAGTTTTTGCTTTGGAATCAGTATCTTCTAGGCCAACTGCTGCTAAGAAGGGAAAGTCTATAATGAAAGGTACACTTTTGATTCGTATACCAGTTAGGGTACTATTTGATACCAATGCGTCGCATTCATGTATATCTTAGTGTTTGGTAGATAGACTATGCTTAGAACCATCATACCTTGTTACTTCCTTGAGGATTGCGTATCTAATAGAAGGGTATGCAATAATTAGGATGAGATGTGATCAGTTAGAATTTTAATTGTTAGGTCATATATTTGCTTGTAGTTTGCAAGTGTTTGACTTTGTAGGCTTCGAAATTATTTTGGGTATGGACTAGTTAAGTAAGTATGACAATAGGATATTTGTCCACGGTAGGGAAATATCACTAAGACACCCTAGTAGTAGTGATCGAATTATATATTCTATAGAAAACCCGAGTTTTGATGTTTGTGCTTTCTTGGGTGTAATGGGAAGAAAGACAAATTGAACCGAGTTTTTGTCATTATAGAATTCGTAGACGTCTTCGAATAAGTGACAGGACTACTGCCGAAATGAGCTATTGAATTTCGGATAGATCTAGTACCATGAGCTGAACCTGTTAGTAGACCACCAAGTAGGATAAAGCCTACCGAGATGAAGAAGTTAAAGGTGTAACTGGTGGATTTATAAGGGAAGAGTTTTATTAGACCAAGCAGTTCGTCTTGAGGAGCAGCTGTAGTGTTTGTTAAGAAACCGGACGAATCGTTAAGGTTGTGTATCAGTTATCGTAGATTGAATGAGAAGACAATAAAGAACCGACGTCCTTTACCAAGAATTGATGATCTATTCAACAGTTGAGTGGAGCCAAAGAATTCTCTCACTTAGATTTAGCAACAGGATTCCACCAGCGAAGAGTAGTAGAGGATAGTATTCCATTGATGGCATTTAAGACAAGGTATGGATCATACGAAAGGTTAGTAATGCCATTCGGACTGACTAATGCACCAGCCTTCTTCTTAGACTTAATGAATCAGACCTTTTAAGAACATTTGGATAGATTCATGGTTGTGTTCATAGACAACATTTGATATATTTGAAGGATGAAAGTGACCATGAAGTTCATCTTAGGATAGTGCTCGAGACGTTGAGACAGCATCAGTTAAAAGCAACGTTTTCAAAGTGACATTTTTGGAAGAAGGAGGTGAAGTTTCTTGGTCATGTAGTCTTAGAAAAAGGGTTGTTGGTAGATCCAGCTAAGATCAAGGCAGTTAATAATTGGAAGAGACCTGAGATAGTGACCGAGATAAAGAGTTTTCTTGGACTAGCTAGCTATTACCGGAGATTTATTAAGAATTTCTCGTGAATAGTAGCACCGATGATTAAGATGACAAGGAAAGAAGTAAAGTATGTTTGGATCGATAAATGTGAGGAGGCATTCCAGAAGCCGAAACATTTATTGACCAATGCGCTGGTGTTAGTTGTTCCAAATGGGAATCAAGATTTAGTAGTGTATACAGATGCATGCGGAACTAGATTAGGAGCTGTGTTAATGTAGAGGGGTAAAGTAATTGCCTACACTTCTCGATAGCTCTGACCACTTGAGGTTAGATATTTGACGCATGACTTAGAGTTAACTTCAGTAGTTTTTGCATTGAAGGTGTGGGACATTACCTTTTGGTAGAGAATTTCGAGTTATTTACGAATCACAAATCATTAAGATACTTATTCCTTTCAAAAGGAGTTGAATATGAGACAGAAGATATGGCTAGAGTTTTTAGCCGCTTATGATTTAGGAATTGAGTTTACACCGGGAAAAGGAAACAATATGGCAGTCACACTCAGTGGAAGGCGTCAGAATGCAGTGTTAGCGATGATAGCTGAGTGAAAAGATTTGGAAGCTTTGACTACATGCGGTGTACAGTTAAGATCTATGGAAAGTCCGAGTCAAGAAACTGCTATGTTGTCATGTTTAGAAGCTCGACCAGTAATGATCAAAAGGATTGCTTCTAAACAAGGAGATGATCCATTACTAGCTGAACGGATTATAAGGTTAAAGAGTGGACCTAGGATCGACGATTTAAAGGATTTCAGTCTTGACCAAAATGGGTGTTTGAGGAAGAAAGGAAGGTTATGTGTTCCAAGTATTGGAAACATAAGGAAGGAAGTTCTTAAGGAGTGTCATCCTCAAAGTTCACCATTCATCCGGAAGCAACTAAGATGTACCAGGATATGAAAAGAAGTTCCTGGGAATGAATAAGGATGTAGGCTTATGGGTAAAGCAATGTTTGAACTGTCAACAAGTGAAATCCGAACATTAGAAACTGAGTGGGTTACTTCAGCCCTTAGATATTCCAGTTTAGAAGTGGGATTCTATATCTACGGATTTCATAGACGGGTTGCCAAGGTCGAATAGAGGAAATGAAAGTATCTGGATTATAGTGGATAAACTGACTAAGAGCGCACACTTTATACCCGTTAAATCGACTAGAACAGCACCAGTCTTAGGTAAGTTATTCATGAGGAATGTAATTAGACTGCATGATATTTCTTGTAATATAGTAAGTGACAGAGATTCCTTGTTCACTAGTGAGTTCTGGAATAGTCTATAGGAAGTTTTAGGTACCAAGCTCAAGATGAGTACCGCTTACCATCCACAGACCGATGGGCAAATGGAAAGAGTTAACAAAGTCTTAGAAGATTTGTTAAGAGATTGTATGTTAGATTTTGGAGGATCATGGGAAGACCATCTACACCTAGTCGAGTTTTCATATAACAGCATTTATCAAACTAGTATAGGGATGGCACCGTTTGAAGCTTTATATGGAAGGCTATGCAAATCTCCCTTATGTTGGTTAGAGATCGGAGATAGATTAGATCTTGGTCCAGATTTAGTAAGAGAAGCCACAAAAAAGATTGAGTTAATTCGGGCTAGAATGAAGGAAGCTTGGTCTAGGCGGAAAAGTTATGCAAATAAGAGACGAAAAGACTTAGAGTTCTCAGTTGGAGATCATGTTTTCGTCAAGGTATCACCGATGAAGTGCGTAATAAGTTTCGGGAAGTCGGGGAACTTGGTACCTAGATTTGTTGGACCATTTCCTACCATAGAAAGGATTGGAAACTCGCTTATAGGATAGAGATACCGGATAGTTTGCCAGGAGTCCACAATGTTTTCCATATTTCTCGTCTAAGGAAGTGTGTTCGAGATCCATAGACTATTATTACTCTGATTGAGTTAGAACACTTAGTAGTGGAACCGGACATGACTTTAGTTAGACAGCCAATTCGTATAGTGGCTAGGGATGAGTAGAAGCTAAGGAACAAGATGGTCAAATTAGTAAATGTAACGACCCAGGATTTTTGATAATTAAAATTCGAATATTTAATTGATTTTAAATATTAATGAGTGGGATTAATAAGTCGGATAATTTAAAATTAGAATATTGAGTTTAATTGGATAGTTAAATCAATAATTTAATAGTGAAATTCCAGAAATAATTTAAATCTGGATTTAATATGATTGAAAATGATTTGTAAAATTTTATTTAATCATACTGGAGTTATAGAAAGGTTATAGAACTTTTAAAATTGAATTTGGAGTTAATCTGTGAAAATCGAGTATTTTAATATTTAATTATCGACTGTAAAAATAGCCAATTTTCGGGCAGTCTCGGAATTCGACGAAACCAGTTCCATTGGGTCCGTAATATCGAATTATTGCCGGATTTCAAATTTCGTGGCATTTGGAGTTGATATGTGAGCACACGGTGAGAAAACGCATCGAATTTTTATCGAGATTCAATTTAAATTTAAATTTTAATTAATCAAACCTCAGCACGTTTCGTTCCATTTATCACGCCTAAATTCACGCAGAAGAACACGTTGAGGAATCGTGCAAACCATACTCCTCTCTGGTAAATCTCGTCTCCCCTCTCCTCAACTCAGTTCAAACGAAATTTAAAAAGAAAGAAAGAAAACAAAGTAATGGCTGATAATTTAAATTCACCTCCTCTTTCAAAATCAAATTCAATTGCTTCAGTAAAATAAATAAAATCGCGATGGCGATTTGAGGGCCTGGCCAAGAATGCGAAGCGGAGGAAGGTCATGCTCGAGCGCTGCTATGGGATTTCTCGATTTGGGAAGCTCGAGATTAGGGCTTCGCAGCGAAATTGGGTCGCGATTGCGCGTGTAGGTGGCCACACACGAGGGCGCGCGCAGCATGGCAACCGCGAGGAGGACTCGCGAATTCGAGGTCGCGTGGTGCTAGGATTTGGGACGCGTACGCTTGGAAGGGGTTGGCATCGCGATGGGACCATAGCAGGGTGGCGTCGTCGAAGGCAGCGGCAGCTCGCGATGTGGTCTGGGTTGTTGGATGCGAAGGTGAGGGCTTCTCTGGTGAAGTGAGATCGTGATGGCGATTGGGGTTGGTAGCGGCGGCGCGAGCATGGGTGCTGTCGTGATGCTGAGAAGTGTGCGTTGTCAGGTGAGGCCGGAATCGAGTGTGTCAGGGAAATTTCCAGTCGAGTTCGTGGAGGAGCAGTGCTCGTCGATTCGCGAGCATAGCTGGGTCTTCTTTAACAGTGAGGTAGTTTCAATTGTTATTATTTATGTATTAATAGAATATATTGACATAGATATAAATAGTTGAAGAAATATAAATGAAGTTATCCACTGTTTTGTTAAAAGAAATTACAGTAACAAAAGATATTTAGGAAAAGGAAATTTAATTTGTTCCATTTAAATTTTAGTTAAATAAAATTTTTAAAAGAGATTTAGTTAAAAAGAATTTTTCTGTTTGAATTTAATGTGTAAGTTAAGACCAAAAAAATTTATTTACTGGAAACTATATAAGGTTAGATTTATGAATCTGTATATGTGTAGTTCGGAGGAAAAAAAAAATGTGTTTAAGTGATTAATTTGATGAATAAACATATTTAATTTATTGAGCCACTAAAAGATTTTTTAAGAGGAAAATTTTTGGTTTAAAATAAATTTATTAGTTAAAATTTAAAACTATCAAATGGAAATTAATTATTCAAATTGTTCGAATATTAATAAATTTTATAAATATTTATACAAGGTATAAATCAAGAAATCGAGTCAAGCTGGAATAAAATGGATGACGAATAAAAAGCTAAGGTGAGATTTTTCTCACTCAAAAATGAAAAGTGGAATTTTCAGTTATTTATTGATTGATGATTTGATTGCTATTGGATGTGGTATTAGATATGATAGGATATATCTATATATAGCAATATATACATATTGGCATATGTATATATTGGATTGATGATTTCCCGCCTCGTATAGCGGATGAGACCCTATTGCGCCGTTAGTAAGCGGATTTTTATAAAAAACCCATATACCGCGATAATTCCGTACTGGAGCGGAATTGGTATTGTGCTAACGTCTTTGGATGCAGGGAAACAGGTTGGAGGGATCCAACTGGATTCCTCAACTGTATTTATTTATTTACAGATATTGATATATATTCTGTTCTCATATGATGATATATGATGTTTGATGTTTGATGGACTAATTGATGCGTTGCATCATTGGATTCAAAATTTTTAAAGTCTAAAAAAAATAACGATTTTTGGATTTTAAAAGGGTTTTTAAAGTGATTTGTAGAAATATACGTTCTATTGAAATTTTTGAATTGGTTTATTTTAAATAATTAAATGTTAAAATTTTAATGTTAGTAAATTTGTGATTTTTGTGAAATACGACAAAAATGTTATTTTTGAAATAAATAATTGATAAAGATTATGAAATAGTTTAAATTGGAATTGTTGAAGTATTTTAAACAATTCATATAAAAAGATTTATAAAAATTGATATTTTTATAAATTAAAAATATAGGAATTTTGAAATGAGTTTTATTAAGTGTTAAAGTCAAATAAAAATGGATTCCATAAGTGAATTGAAATTTATAGATTTATAAATTTTGAAGTTATTGAATGAATAGATTTTGTAAAACAAAAAGGTTTATAAGCAATTATCTTATAAATCGGATTTTGACATTTAGATGAGAAATGAATAGATGTTGTAAATAAATGAATTATGAGTTCTTAACTTATAATATAGACTTCCGGTATATAATTGAGATATATAAGTTGAATTGGATAATTTAGAAATCGAAGTTTTATAAATAGAAATGGGATTTATAAACATTGTTTTATAAATTCAAAATCAATAGAATTTGATAAATTTAACATTGAAGTTATTAAAGGAGATATATTCGTGATTTTGGACAGTGAATTATCCTTTAAGTTAAAGGTGTAGAAATTGTTAAAATTGGGATAGTGATTATATTCACGATTTTGGACAGTGAATATATATTATTGAATAAAATCAATATATTTTGGGAAAAGGAATATTGTTAAATGAAGTTGTTTTAAAAGATGTTTTAAAACGTGTTAAGTATCGAAACATAGATTTCAACATTCATTGTTGAAATAGACGTTTCGAGGAATTTAAGGAAATGATGGACTATAACATTGTTGTTATAGTAAATGGTTTCCGAAAGGAAATATTTTTGTATGGTATTGGGATTCATATATCTATCTAAATTCCGAATCCCTATACTAGTGATTTTGAGTCGTCGTAACGATGTTTTACGTAACATTCGTTTTGACTCAAATAAAATGTGTTTAAAGAATGATTTCCTTAAAGAATGAGATATATACTTAATTTTGATTTAAGTATATCGAATATTTTCAAATGTGAAAATAAAAGATTTGTGAAACACTTATTTTTAAATAAGTATGGAAATGCTTTTCCAATGTGAAATGAACTGTTTTGAGATTTTATCTTTTAAAGATAAATTGAAATGGGGAAGTTGATTTGAAATTGTTTTCAAATGATTGAAGTGTGGAAATAATATATCTAGTAAAGATATTTTTGAAGATGAAATAATTTGGAAAATTATTTGGAATCTGATGATGTTGCGCATCTTTATTGATAGTTAAATAACCGACTATCAATAATTACCTTTAGAATGGTAATTGTTGTGAATTGGATGAATTTGAATGCCACACTTATTTTTGAATAAACGCTCACTATTCGGGTTAACCGGGAAAGGACCATGGGGTCGTATAACCCATTCCGAATATGTGATACGTCGCTATGAATCGCATTTGAAGACCGGTGTTGAAGACCGGATATTTTTGAAAACGGAAGGATTACCGTCGAGTTACTCTACATCGACTGATCTTCGATTTAGAGGTTTTATCACCCTTAGTGACGGGAAGTCCTGACGTGATTGAAAATTATCCGGAAATGCAAGGGCTTCGTGAGAAGTGCCTTCGGTTCTGTTCGATCCCGGAACAGACTTGTATGGATTGTGTGTCTGACGTTACAATTTGAGATATAAAGCTGATTTCTTTCAAATACATTTCTGTTGGTGGCGGAGAATTTATTCTCTTAGCTTAACACCCTTCTCTGAGACGTACGAGCTCAGAGGTTATGTAGTTGAAATTTATCAGCGATATATCCCAATTTGGTAACGTGGCATACTGAGTGTTGCTGTGAAATGATCAGTGTTTGATCATTTGTGATATGATCATTTGTTTGATCTTATATCTTTGTGATCATAGGTTGATCATTTTGTTTGACCCGAAGCAGGGCTTTTTTTGAGAAAGCGTAGCTTTGTGGACGAGACTTCATCGAGCCTCACACCCCGGAAATGGTCGAAACAGGAAGGATGCAGCAAGGTTCTAGGGAGTAGCGCCCCTTAGTGTATGTCATTCCTTCTGGATAAAGGTGGTATCATGGTATGGAGCCCAGATACTTAACCTCTATGGTTACTGCATTATTATCTATGTGGTTTGTTGGAAATCGGGGATCCTCGGGAAGATCGGTGACGATCGGGGGATGGCATACGCGTGTCAGTAGTTACCTACTTTTGCAGAGGTAACCCGGCCTTGTGTTGGCAGAGATCCGGTTAGGTTCTCGGGTCGTCTATTCCAGGGACGTACCCATCGTGGATAGGAAGTTCCTTAGCCTGACCATTTGTTGGAAATCCAAAGAAACAATACGAGCCTTGTACGGTTTTAGTTGTAGAACCTGCCATTTAATATGGTAGCTATAGCAAGCATACTATAATGGTACCTATGCTGGCTAAGATTTATATTCTACTTTCGAAATGTTTTATACACTATGCACTAATAATAATATCAAAAAGAATTTGATTTTTGCGTAGTAAGCATCTTTGACTATCATAAGAAGAAATCTCCTCCAAGTCTGCGTTTGCATTGTGTGTGTGGCGGGAGGTCTTATGGTAGTTTCATTTTCCAAAAGCATTTCGAATTGACTTTAAAATTATCCTGTTGTTTATTTTAAAGAATAACTGTTTTACGATCTCACACCAGTCACCATGACTGACTCGGAGTTTATTGTTCCCTTCTAAACTCTGGGTGCCCACCAATTTCCACACGGGCAGTCTAGAGTTAGATTATCAGGATATTCTGGATATTCTGGAGCTTGGAGATAAGCTGGAGGACGAGACGTAGTATTTGTATCTGATAGTATTTATTCCGCTGTGTATTCTGTATGAGGACAAGTTTATATAACTGTCCATTGTTGTATATTGACTCTGATTATTGATGTATGTATAAACTGATAATTTTTTTTTGTTTTTAAATGATATTCATTTATCTATTATATATTGTTCCGCTGCGATATGTGAGATTCTGATATTGTTTTCTGTTCTGTTGTTCTTCTTTCTTTCTCTTCTATCTTTTCTTCTACTTTTTCTTTTAAAACCATAACTTTTCGGGTTTCCGGCATTCGATGGCTCGGCAGTCGATAAAGGGAGTATCGATGTTGAATTTTCGAAAGTCGAAAATTTTTGGGATGTTACAGTAAAGGTCCAAGGAGCGACGATTAGAGAGGCTGTACTTGGGAAACAGAGAGCAGGATTAGAGGCACTTATCCTGACTTGTTTGATGGTATGTTGTAACGACCCTAATTTTGACTAATATTATTTAGGACATTTAATTAGATAAATTAAATGAAATAGTGTAAATGGTTAAGGGATGAGATTTGTACAATTATAGGGTAGCCGTTCCTAATTAATCTATAAGCCAAAGAGTAATAAAATAAAATAAAATAGGTAAGAGGAATAAGATGAGGGCGAAATAGGAATAGGTTGTGTCCTTATACCCTAAACCCTTATTCCATTTTCATTTACAATATTTGCAAACAAAACTAAAGTTTGGTCGGCCACCATTAGAAGGAAAACAAGAGGAAGATAAGCAAAAAAGCAAGTAGAAAGCTTAAACAAATTAATCCAAAGGCAAATCTCAACCTCCTTAACAACAAGCTAAGGTAAATAATAATTCTTACATCTCATTTTTATGGTTTCGGTTTCTAGTTAAGATCTGAATTGGTTTTGCAAATTATATGTCGTGATTTGTTTTTTTAAATGGATATATACTTGTTGATGAATTATGATGATTCGTATTGATTATATGATAAGTTTTGATTTGGAAAACCTATTAAATTACATCCTTATGACTTGCGTTTTTGATATAAGGTCAGAAACATTATTTTAGAGATGGGTTTCAGGTTTCATAATTTTCTAAGCTTTTGTGGATTTATTATAAATTTTCTAGTAAAGAAACTGGTTAAAATTGGGTTTAAACTAATTTCAGCTATTATATGTTAGCTTTGGGTCAGAAATTTAAATATGTTGGAAAACATATAAAAATTGATATATGGGAATTTTTGGAGAATTTTCTATGTATTTTATTAAAGATATAAAATTATTTAAGGTATGAGACTTAAATGTTTTATATGTTTAAAAAGGAGAAGGGGCAATTTGTTAAATGTTTTACAATTGTTAATTACTAATTCAGCAGCATCTTTTAGAAAAAAAAAGATTTTGAAAAGAAGTGGGCAACCAATTATATGTTGAAAAATAAGGCAAATTGGTTGGAATGATATTACTTTAAAGGATAAAAATCAGTTTTGCAAAGTATTATTGCTTTGCCACTTACTGCATCCACCTTTCGACCCCATACTACCGCCTCCAACCTAGTCGAAACCAATAGACATGGTATTAATGCCTTGGTACGTAGTAGATTGGAGATAGGCAGAAGGTATAGAGTCGAAACAAGCTTTCGAAGGGGTAGAAGTAGTCTTCATAAACTTATAACTATTTTGGTTACAAAAAGAGGCTATCGAAAGAATTAGCTTTCGACTTAGTCAGAAATGCCTTTGTTCTGGAAAAGGGCTTTTGGAAGAGGTTGCAGCCTTTTGTTTTTAAATAAAGCTTTTGAAGGGGTCAAAACTTCTGCTGTCGTATTCAACCCTTCGAATCAATGCTTTCGAAAGGGTTGGTTTTGAAACCACCCACTTTCTTTTACTTAGAAATAATGCTTTTGAAAGAAACACTTTCGTCCTAGTTCTTTTAAGACCCTTAGATGTATTGGAAGTTAAACCCAAAGGTTTCGAAAGGATGGTTTTAAATGGTTTCGAAGCTATGTTCCACAAATTTTACTTGAACCCAATACTTTCGAAAGGTATGTTTTAAGTAAGAATCTTATTGCTTTCGAAAGGTATATAATGAAGGGTTTGATAGGGAGGTACCCCAATGTTTTCGAAAGGTACTTTAAGTATTTGAATGGAAGTTTCCAATGCTTTCGAATAGCAAGCTTAAAGTGTTTTGAAAAGAGGATGTCTATGGTTTTAATATAGCTTTCGAATGGTTACTCTCAATGGTTTCGAAAGGTCTATTTTTAAAGGTTTCGAAAGGCATGTTTTGGCCTTTCGGCCTAGTGTTTCAAGGTAAATTAGTTAACTTATTTTGAAATGGGTACTTTCAATGGATTCGAAAGGGAATGTTTAAAGTTTTAAATAAAGGTTTCGAATGGTTTGCCTTGGCCTCATGGCCTAAGATCTTTTAAGTTAAAAAGGGTTTTAACTTAATTTGGAGGGATAGATAATCCCAATATATTTCATCAACGTTGTTTTGTGTAAAGAATATAAATCATGGCTCAAGTGTTTTGAGTAAAGGAAAGTATATGGTTTCCTTGTTTTATAAAACCATGATTTCAGGGGTAAATCATTTGTAAAGGATGTTTACAAGGAAATAAATTTTTGACACCCTAAGACATGAAATATATGAAAAGGGTAGTAAACTCTAAATTTATGACTCGGATATTAGAAGACCAGATAGGACTGTTATAGGGTCGTGTCCTATACTTTGGCTATTAGCCCCTAGCTAAAATAAGTCCAAAATTCCAATGTGTAGGGCTTGTTACAGATGGGACTAAATTGGATTTACACACCGAAAGGAATATATAGGGAAAAGGTAGGTTATTGGTAAGCCCGCAAAAACCATTATGTTTAGTTGATCCTAGAAAATGAAGTTAAGGGTAGTTAGCCCAGAAGTTAAGGGTAGTCAACCCAGAATTGTGTCTAACTGAAGTTAGATTTTTGGTAATGTTTGGAAGGCCCGAGTCAGCCAATGGTTAATAGTCAGCCAGGTAAAACTATAGTATAGACAGATAGTCCATGGATTTCTTGATTTTTATGCATATGTATATACTTGCTATTATTGTTCTATCAGTTTGATTGCAGGATTTTGATTTGCAAAAGATATGTTTTAGAAAGGGATATTAGTGAGGGGAAACCCGTTCCACCAAGCGGCATGGTCTCACTTAGTATTAGAAAACCAAGATGCAATAATATTATTCACACCAGGCTTTATGTCTGACTCGAAGTTTATATTTTCCCCCTTAAACTCTCGGGTACTCAAAATTAATTTGAGTAGATTGAGAGTTAAGCTTTTACTGGTTTAGTAGGTGGACGAATAAGCTTCCGAAGATGTGCAAAAGGCAAAGATAGCTATATAGGAGCTTTTTAGTTTTATATCCACTGTGTTGTATATAAGACAGATATGTCTATTTAGTACTCTGATCATCCAAGGGGACATCTTCATATGTCTCTCTTGGCGTAATTTGTAATAATTATATTTGATCGAAACCTGGGGAATCGTTTGGGATTATGTAATGGAATATGAAACATGGATTTGAAATGTAATTAGTAAAATTATTTTTGGAATTTGTGATTTTGTTTCATATTCACGTGCTTCTGGTATTATAGATACCATTAACAATACCGTATTTTGTCACCGGAAGTTAATACTATAAATGACTACAGCATCTGTAGCGCTTAGCTTCGGACCTCAAGGTAGGGGATGTTACAACTTGGTATCAGAACATAGGTAAAAGAAATTTCAAACTTATAATGCTTTTTGAAAACATAATCCAATGAATCAGAAAATAAGATCGGGGTTTGGGTTAACGCTATAGAACATACTTATATTTGATATATATATATATAAGTACGTATTCCCCTCTCTCTTAGATCGTTCTTCTGTATCTCACTAAGGCTCGTATGCAGATTTACGAGAAAGGTAGATATGGAGGCAGGAAACGGAAAAGGAAAGCTCGGTGGAGGAAGCACCACAATAAATGGTAACATTCGACCCAACAGGAGAAACCAAGGTTGACAGGCAAATGCTAATCAAACTGCAGATGCCAACGTAGGTGCTGGAAATCTACTAGTAGATATGAGGATGATGTATCGGTTCTTTGTCAATTTTATGCAAGCTGCATGTCTAGTTGGGGGTAATTTTGGAGGAGCTAACCCATGGCCCCAGTTGGGAACAATTACGCTATGTTGAGTCGAGACTATGTCAGGCTCGGAGGAAAGCCGTTTATCAGGACTGAGGATGCAATGGAAATGGAGAATTGGTTACTTCACTGCAAGAGGATTTTACTGATTTGGGGCTAAATAATGAGCAGAAAAGGATACTTGCTTCTAGACAGTTACAAGGAGTAGTACTTTACTGGTGGAACAGTGTTATTGTGGGAGTTGATGAGGAGACCATGACTTGGACTGAATTTAGAAGAAGGTTTGAGGAGAGGTTCACGTCTGAGGTTGCTAAGTCTACTCTGCTCAGGAAGTTCATGGAATTGGAGCAGGGAGGTATGACAGTGCATGAGTATGCAACCAGATTTAAGGAGCTATCGAGATACGGATACGCTACGTTTGATACTGTTATTAAAAGGAATGAGAAGTTCATTTGCGGGTTGAAACCCGAGCTTGCTAAGGCCACATTATCGCATATTAGAGATCTGTGCGATGTAGTTGTTGAGATAGCTTTGAGGCATGAAGAGATGCTTTCTTTTCTTGAAGGAAACAAGGCAGGGGGAGCTCAAGGAGGGCAGAACCAGAAGATGAAGTTTTTCCATAAGAAAGAAGCTCAGAAGAGTGGAGCTGCCAAGAAGGGAAAGGCAGAAGTTATCTATTATAAGTGTGATAAGAAGGGACACTATGCTCATGAGTGTCGGGTAGGAAAACGAAAGAAAGCTACTGACAAGAAAGGAGTGAGATGTTTCAACTGCAATCAAATTGGACATTATAAGAACCAGTGCAAGGAGCCAGCAAAGGATGGAAAAGGCAAGATGTTTGCATTGGAACCAGCTACCTTGAGACCAATAGCAGATGATAAGGGGAAAGCTGTGTTGGGAGGTACGCTTTTGATTCATGGTGTATCAGTTAGAGTTCTATTTGATACTGGTGCATCGCATTCTTTTATATCTCATTATTTGGTAGATAAGCTTAACCTAGAACCCTTATACCTAGTTACTTCATTAAGGGTTGCAAATCTGATAGGATGGTATGCGACACTTGGGATGAAGTGTGACCAGTTAGAGTTTGAATTGTTAGGTCATGCATTTGTTTGCAGTTTGCATGTGTTTAATTTCGTAGGCTTCAGAATCATTTTGGGTATGGATTGGTTAGGTAAATATGATGCTAGGATATTTTTCCAAGATAGGGAAATATCGCTGAGACAACCTAATAGTCATAACCGAATCATATTCTTAGTGGAGAATCTAACCGGAGTGCTTGTGCTCTGTTGAGTGCTACGGAAATAGAAGAAGAGTTAAGTCAGGTTCAAATAGCAAGAGAATTTGCAGAAGTATTTGAGCCGGTTACAGGACTACCACCAAAACGAGCTGTTGAGTTTCGGATAGATCTTGTGCTAGGAGCAGAACCTGTAAGTAGACCACCTAGCAGGATGATACCGACCGATATGAAGGAATTAAAGGTATAGCTAGTGGATCTAGAAGGAAGAAATTTTATTAGACCAAGTAGTTCGCCTTGGGGTGCGGCCGCGGTGTTCGTAAAGAAACCAGATGGGTCATTAAGGATGTGCATCGACTATCGAAAGTTGAACGTGAAGACGATTAAGAATAAATATCCTTTGTCGAGAATCAATGATTTATTTGATCAGTTTTGTAGAGCCAGAGTATTTTTTCAATTGGATTTGGCGAAAGGTTTCCATCAGTTAAGGGTGGCAGAGGACAGTATTCCTTTGACGGTGTTTAGAACTAGATATGCATCGTACGAATGGTTAGTAATGCCATTCGGACTGACTAATGCACCAGCATTCTTTGTAGATTTGATAAACCGTGTTTTCCGAGAGCACTTGGATAGGTTCATATTAGTATTCATAGATGATATTTTGATATACTCTAAAGATGAAAGAGAGCATGAGGTTCATCTTAGAGTGGTGCTTGAGATGTTAAGGAAGCATCAACTAAAAGCAAAATTTTTGAAGTGTCATTTTTGGAAGAAGGAAGTGAAGTTTCTTGGTCATGTAGTCTCAAAGAAAGAGTTGTCTGTAGATCCAGCTAAGATCGAGGTGGAGAATAATTGGAAGAGACCCGAGACGGTTACTGAGATAAAGAGTTTTCTTGGATTAGCTGGTTATTAACGAAGATTCATTAAGGATTTTTCGCGGATAGCGGCACTGATGACCAAGCTAACGCGGAAAGATGTGAAGTTCATTTGGACCGATAAGTGTAAGGAAGCATTCCAGGATTGAAACGCTTACTGACTAATGCACCTGTGTTAGTTGTTTCAAAAGGGAATCAGGATTTAGTAGTGTATACTGATGCATGTGGAATAGGGTTAGGAGCTGTGTTAATGCAAAGGGGTAAAGTGATTGCCTATGCTTCTCAACAGCTTAGACAACATAAGGTTAGATATCCAACCCATGATTTGGAATTAGCTATGGTAATATTCGCATTGAAGGTGTGGAGACATTAGCTTTTGGGAGAAAGATTCGAGTTGTATACAGATCATAAGTCACTGAGGTATTTATTCTCTCAGAAGGAGTTGAATATGAGACAGCAGAGGTGGTAGAGTTTTTAGCCGCTTATGACTTTGGTATTGAGGACACACCAGAGGCAACAAGTTTGCGGATGCACTTATCAGAAAACATCAGAATGCAGCATTGGCAATGGTAGCTAAGTGGAAAGATTTAGAAGCATTCACTACATGCAGGATACAGTGGAGATCTAAAGCTAGATCTAGTAAGGAAACTACTATGTTGTCATGTTTAGAAGCTCGACCGGTGATGATTGAAAAGATTTCTTCTAAGCAGAAGGAGGATCCATTATTAGTTGAACGGATTAGAAAGTTAAGGGATGGAAAAAAGAGCGATGATTTGAAAGATTTCAGTCTTGACCAAAATGGATGGTTAAGGAAGAAAGGGAGACTGTGTGTTCAGAATATAGGAAACATTAGGAAGGAAGTTCTTGGAGAATGCCATAATTCAAAGTTCATTATCCATCCAGGAGGAACTAAGATGTATCAGGATATGAAAAGAAGTTTCTTCTGGGAAGATATGAAGAGAGATGTAGGCTTATGGGTGAAGCAGTGTTTGAACTGTCAATAGATAAAAGCCAAACATCAGAAACCAAGTGGGTTACTTCAGCCTTTAGATGTTCCAGTATGGAAATGGGATTCTATCTCAATGGATTTTGTAGACGGGTTGTCTAGGTCAAATTGAGGAAATGAAAGTATATGGGTCATAGTGGGTAGGTTGACCAAGAGTGTCCATTTCATTCCAGTTAAGTCAACCAGGATGGCACCTGTTTTAGCTAAGTTATTTATGAAGAATATAGTTAGACTGCATGGAATTCCTAGTAGTATATTAAGTGATAGAAATTCCTTATCCACTAGCGAGTTCTGGAAGAGTCTATAGGAGACTTTGGGTACCAAGCTCAAGATGAGTACCGCTTACCATCTGTAGATAGATTGGCAAATGGAAAGAGATAACAAAGTCTTAGAAGATTTGTTACGAGCCTGTGTGCTAGATTTTGAAGGATCATGGGAAGACCATCTACACTTAGTCGAGTTTTCATATAACAACAGTTATCAGGCTATGATAGGGATGGCGCCGTTTGAAGCTTTGTATGAAAGACCATGCAAATCTCCCGTTTGTTGGTTAGAGACCGGGGATAGAATAGTTCTTGGTCCAGATTTGGTTAGAGAAACTGCAGAAAAGATTGAGTTCATTCGAGCCAGAATGAAGGATGCTCGGTCTAGGCGGAAGAGCTATGTAGATAGAAGAGGGAAAGACTTAGACTTCTTAGTTGAAGATCATGTTGTCGTCAAAGTATCATCGATGAAAGGTGTAATCAGGTTGGAAAATTAGCACTGAGATTCGTTGGACCATTTCCCATTATAGAAAAAGTTAGGAAACTCGCATATATAGTGGAGTTACCAAGTAGTTTGGCAGGAGTCCACAATGTTTTTCATATTTCTCATCTAAGGAAGCATATTTGAGATCCAAAGACTACTATAGCACCGACTGTGTTAGATGACTTAGTAGTGGGACCGAATTTGACTATAGTTAGAAAACCAATTCGTATAGTCACGAGAGACGAGAAGAGAATAAGGAACAAGACAGTTAGATTAGTCAAAGTCCAGTGGAGTGACGACTAGAGAGATTGTACTTGGGAAACTGAGAGCAGGGTTAGAGATACTTATCCTGACTTGTTTCATGGCATGTTTTACATATATGATTGATTTTGATTAGTACCTCATCATAATTTTAAGGATGAAATTCTTTAAGGAGTGAAGTCTGTAACGACCCTAATTTTGACTAATATTATTTAGGACATTTAATTAGATAAATTAAATGAAATAATGTAAATGGTTAAGGGATGAAATTTGTATAATTATAGGGTAGCCGTGCCTAATTAATCTATAAGCCAAAGAGTAATAAAATGTTATAGGTAAGAGGAATAGGATAAAGGAAAAATAGGAATATGTTATGTCCTTATACCCTAATCCCTTATTCCATTTCCATTTACAATATTCACAAACAAAACTAAAGTTTGGCCGGCCTACATTAGAAGGAAAACAAGAGGAAGATAAGCAAGAAAGCAAGTAGGAAGCTTAAGCAAATAAATCCAAGGGCAAATCTCAACCTCCTCAACAACAAGCTAAGGTGAATAATAGTTCTTACATCTCATTTTTATGGTTTCGGTTTCTGGCTAAGATCCGAATTGGTTTTGCAAATTATATGCCATGATTTTTTTGTTTAAATGGATATATACTTGTTGATGAATTATGATGATTCATATTGATCATATGATAAGTTTTGATTTGGAAAACCTATTAAACGACATCCTTAGGACTTGCGTTTTTTATATAAGGTCAGAAACATTATTTTAGAGATGGGTTTCAAGTTTCATAATTTTCTAAGCTTTTGTGGATTTATTATAAATTTTCTAGTAAAGAAAATGGTTAAAATTGGGTTTACACTAATTTTGGCTATTATATGTTAGCTTTGGGTCAGAAATTTAAATATGTTGGAAAACATATAAAAATCGATATATGGGAATTTTCCTAAGTATTTAAAGATATAAAAATATTTAAGATATGGGACTTAAATGTTTTATATGTTTAAAAGGAGAAGGGGCAATTTGTTAAATGTTTTATAATAGTTAATTACTAAATTCGGCAGCATCTTTTAGAAAAAAAAGATTTTGAAAAGAAGTGGGCAACCAATTATATGTTGACAAATATGGCAAGTTAGTTGGAAAGATATTACTTTTAAAGGATAAAAATCAGTTTTGCAAAGTATTATTACTTCGCCACTTACAGCATCCATCTTTTGACCCCAAACTACCGCCTCTAACCTAGTCGAAATCAATACACATGGTATCAATGCCTTGGTATGTAGTGGATTGGAGATAGGCAGAAGGTATAGAGTCGAAACATGCTTTCGAAGGAGTAGAAGTAGTTTTCATAAAGTTATAACTATTTTGGTTACAAAACGAGGCTTTCGAAGGAATTAGCTTTCGACTTAGTAAGAAATGCCTTTGTTTTGGAAAAGGGCTTTCGAAAGAGGTTGCGGCCTTTTGTTTTTAAATAAAGCTTTCGATGGGGTCGAAACCCCTGCTGCCGCATTCAACCCTTCGAATCAATGCTTTCGAAAGGGTTGGTTTCGAAACCACCCACGTCCTTTTACTTAGGAATAATGCTTTTGAAAGAGACGCTTTTGTCCTAGTTCTTTTAAGACCCTTAGATGTATTAAAAGTTAAACCCAAAGGTTTTGAAAGGAATGGATTTAAATGGTTTCGAAGCTATGTTCCACAAATTTCTACTTGAAACCAATACTTTCGGAAGGTATGTTTTAAGAAAGAAGTTTATTGCTTTCGAAAGGTATATAATGAAGGTTTTGAAGGGGAGGTACCCCGATGTTTTCGAAAGGTACTTTGAGTATTTGAATGGAAGGATTCCTATGCTTTCGAATGGTAAGCTTAAAGTGTTTTGAAAAGAGGGTGTCTATGGTTTTAATATAGCTTTCGAAGGGTTACTCTCAATGGTTTCGAAAGGTCTATTTTTAGTGGTTTCGAAAGGTATGTTTTGGCCTTTCTGCCTAGTGTTTCAAGGTAAATTAGTTAACTTATTTTGAAAGGGGTACTTTCAATGGATTCGAAAGGGAATGTTTAAAGTTTTAAACAAATGTTTCGAATGGTTTGCCATGGCTTCATGGCTTAAGATCTTTTAAGTTAAAAAGGGCTTTAACTTACTTTGAAGGTATAGATAATCCCAATAGATTTCATCAACATTGTTTTGTGTAAAGAATATATATCATGGCTCAAGTGTTTTGAGTAAAGCAAAGTATATGGTTTCCTTGTTTTATAAAACATGATTTCAGGGGTAAATCATTTGCAATGGATGTTTACAAGGAAATAAAGTTTTGACAGGGTAGTTAACCCTAAGACAGGAAATATATGAAAAAGGTAGTTAACCCTATATTTATGACTCGGATATTAGAAGACCAGACAAGACTAGTGTAGGGTCGTGCCTTATTCTTTAGCTATTAGCCCCTAGCTAAAATAAGTCCAAAATTCCAATATGTAGGGCTTGTCGCAGATGGGACTAAATTGGATTTACACATCGAAAGGAATATATAGGGAAAAGATAGGTTATTGGTAAGCCCGCAAAAACCATTAGGTTCTATTGATCCTAGAAAAAGAAGTTAAAGGCAGTTAGCCCAGAAGTTAAGGGTAGTCAACCCAGAATTTTGTCTAACAGAAGTTAGATTTTTGGTTATATCTTGAAGGCCCGAGTCGGCCGATGGTTAATACTCAGCCAGGTAAAACTATAGTATAGATAGACGGTCTATTGATTTCCTGATTTTTATGCATATGTATATACTTGCTATTATTGTTCAATAAGTTTGATTGTAGGATTTTGATTTGCAAAAGATATGTTTTAGAAAGAGATATTCGTGAGGGTAAACCCATTCCGCCAAGCGGCGTGGTCTCACTTAATATTAGAAAACCGAGATGTAATAATATTATTCACACCAGGCATTATGTCTGACTCGAAGTTTATGTTTTCCCCCTTAAACTCTCGGATACTCAAAATTAATTTGAGTAGATTGAGGGTTAAGGCTTTACAGGTTTAGTAGGTGGACGAATAAGCTATCGAAGACATGTAGAAGGTAGAGATAGCTATATAGGAGCTTTTTAGTTTGATATCAAATGTATTGTATATAAGATAGATATGTCTATTTAGTACTCCAATCGTCCAAGGGGGCATCTTCATATGTCGCTCTTGGCGTAATTTGTAATAATTATATTTGATTGAAACTTGGGGAATCATTTGGGATTATGTAATGGAATATGAAACATGGATTTGAAATGTAATCAGTAAAATTGTTTTTGGAATCTGTGATTTTGTTTCATATTCATGTGCTTCTGATATTATGGATACCATTAACACTACCGTATTTTGTCACCGGATGTTAATACTATAGATGATTGCAGCATATGTAGCGCTTAGCTTCGGGCCTCAAGATAGGGGATGTTACATATGTTTTACCTTTATGTTTGATTGATGTATGTACCATATCGTAATTTCGAGGATGAAATTCTTTAAGGAGGCGAGTCTGTAATGACCTTGATTTTGGCTAACATTATTTAGAACATTTAACTAGACAAATTAGATAAAATAATGTAAATTGCTAAGAGGATTGAGATTTGAGTAACTAAGAGGTCGGGCCTAGTTAATAAATTAATAAGAGTAATTATAGTGTAATAGGAAGGAGGAGATTATGACAAGGGAAAAATGGAAAGAGAACACGTTCCCTTAACATAAACCCTTATTCTCTCATTTCCTCCCACGCTTCATTTATAGAAAATGAAAAAAAAATAAGAGAAGGGCCGGCATTAACAAACATTCAAGGGAGAAAAGGCTAGAGAATTAAGGAAAAGCTTAGGTGAAATTAAATCAAGTTATTCTTAATCTATACAAAGTGAATAATACATATAAATCTCTTGTTTTGAATTGTGTTTCGGTTTTAATGGGAAATCCGTATTTAATATTGCTATATATTATGCCATGTTTAGAAGTTTGAATGACAATATGCTTGTTGGTGATTTTATAGAATTTATATATAAAATTTAGTGATATGTTTGAGTTGGAAAACCTATCATATGATACCCAAATGAGTTGCAATTTTGATATGAAGTTAGAAATACCATTTTAAAAGTAGGTTTTTAATTTCATAATTTTTCAAGCAAGCAATGATTTTATATGAATTTTCTAAGTGAATAAATTGATGAATTTTGAGTAATTATTAAAAATAATTAAAATAAATTTTTGGTCCTGAAATTTTTATATGTCGAATGTATGATTAATTTGATTTACTTTGATTTTTGGGGATTTTCCTAAGTGTTTAACTATGGTGATTAAATTATTTAAGCTAGAGGGGCTTAATTATTTTACCGAGATATTAAGATGTAGGGTTAAAGTGTAAAATATTTTAATATTTCAAATTATTAAGTGCGATGGATTTTTAATGAAGAAATATGATAATGTTTTGCTAGCCAATAGAATTTGGAAAATTATAGAGATTTGGTGAAGAGGAAACACTTTTTATAGTAATATTGCAGTTTCAAGTTAATTACCATTCTGCCATGTCAACATCGGCCATGTCGGGCCACATCTCACCACACTTCATCGTTTTCGACACGGACACATGATATCAACAAGTTTGGCATGAAGCGAATTGGGTTGGAACCTCGTCGAGGCCATAGTAACAAAAACGAAGAGGTGGTCACCAATGGGGTCATGTCGATGCACATGATGTCATGTTTTATACGAAGAAGCATGCATGCCTACTATACTACTTCAAACCTAATGATTTAAATGGTCATCGAGGCTAATGCTTTAAATTGTCATTAAACCTATGCCGCTTTTAACTTGTCGTCGAGTTTACTCTATGTCGCTTTTAATATTGTTATCGAGCCTTGTTAATGCCGCTTTTAGCTAGTCTTCAAGCCTAACCCATGCTTTTTATAGTCATCGTGCTCAACCTGTACTGCTTTTAACTAAGTCGATGTCATTAATATCGACGCCGCGCTTATCCCAATTTATTTATATTCTTGATGAGGCTTTGATGCCAAGGTTCTTATGTGTCACCGAAGTTTATTTTTATAGTTTAACACTATAGCTTATGAAGTAATGACTTCGACATCATTCCCATATATTTTCAAATAAAAGAATTTGACATGCTTTTGAGTGGGCAAAGATCCTTAATGGCGATGACGTCACCGAGTTTTATGATTGTAAAGGTTTTACATAGTTTTGGCCTTGTAGTCTAAAGTTTTGAGAGGGTCGAAGACCCTAGTGATTTCGAGTTATCATCAACAATGTTTTGTAAGGCATATATCATGACATAAGTATTTTGAGTAGGACTAATGTTTTCCTTGTTTTATGAATGATTTCAAGAGTTAAATCGTTTACAAAGATTTTGTTTTCAAGGAAATATGGATATGGTAGTTAACAAAGAATTTTACTAAAAGAATGACTCGGAGATTAGAAAACCTGATGAGACTGGTGTGGGGTCGTGCCCTATACTTTAGCTAGTAGTCCCTAGCTAATATAAGTCCAAAATTCCAATGTGTAGCGCAATGTCATGGGTAAGACTAAAAGAAGGTTACACACAGAAAGGAATACACGAAGTAGAGATTGGTTATTAGTGAGCCCGCAAAACCATTAGGATCAGCTGACCCTAGAAGTTGTACGTTATGGCAGATCGTCCAGTTTTCCTCTAACAGTAACTTAGAGTAATTATTATGTCTGGTAGGCCTGAGTTATTCATAGGTTTATAGTCAGCCCGATAAAACTACGATGTCTGGGCAGATAGTCCACTGATTACCTATTTTGTATGCATACATATTATTGTAAATTGTTTAATATAACCAGGTTGGTTGTAGGATTTTGATTGCAAAAGATATGTTTTAAAAGGATATTAGTGAGGAGAAAACCCATTCCCCTAGGCGGCGTGGTCTCACTTAATATCGATAAATCGAAATGTCATATTATTATTCATATTAGGCTTTATGTCTGACTCGAAGTTTATGTTTTCCCTTAAACTCTCGGTTGCTCAAAATTTAATTTGAGTAGGTTGACAGTTAAGGTTTTCAGGTTTAGTAGGTTTTGGCGAATAAAGGATCCGAAGACGTGTAGGAGGCGGATCTAGCTATGTAGGAGATTCTATTCTGTTGTGTTTCAATGTTGTATGTAATGGTAGATGTTATAACTATCTATTTAGTAACTCTGTCATCCAATGGGGCATTTTCATATGTCACTCTTGGCGTATTTTGTAATAATTATATTTATCTGAACCTGGGCAGCGTTATGGAATTATGTACTGAATATGAAATGCTGATTTGAAATGTAATGATAAAAGCTATTTTAAAATTGTGTTTGAAATATTTCATATTCTTGTGCTTCTGATATTATGGATACCATTAACATCACCACATTTTATCACTGGAAATTAATACTATAGATGACTGTAGCATATGTAATGGTTAATTTTAGGCCTCAAAACGGGGGATGTTACATTAATGATTTAAAAGATTTTAGTCTTGACCAGAATGGATGGCTGCAAAAGAAAAGACGGTTGTGCTTTCTAGATGTTTGCAACATAAGGAAGGAAATTCTTAGAGAGTTTCATTGATCGAAGTTTAGTATTTATCCTAGAGGAACTAAAATGTATCAGGATATAAAGTGAAGTTTCTTCTGAGAAGGAATGAATAAAGATGTAGGCTTATGGGTAAAACAATATTTGAATTACCAACAAGTGAAAGCGGAACATTAGAAATCAAGCGGATTGCTTCAAACTTTAGAAGTGCCACTTTGGAATAGGACTCGATATCCATGGATTCAGTTGATGGGTTGCCAAGGACTAATACGGGAAATGAAAATATCTGGGTCGTGGTAGATAGACTGACCAAGAGTGCACACTTTATTCCCGTTAAGTCGACAAGGATGGCACCTACTTTGGAAAAATTATTTATGAAGAATATAGTAAGACTGCATGAGATTCCTAGTAGTATAGTCAGTGACAAAGATGCTTTGTTTATTAGTGAATTCTAGAAGGGTTTGCAAGAAGTGTTAGGTACCAAGCTAAAAAGGAGTACCGCTTACCATCCATAAATGGATGGGCAAATGGAAAGAGTTAACAAAGTTCTTAAAGGTTTGTTAAGGGCTTGGGTACTAGACTTTGGAGAGTCATGGGAAGACAATTTGCACTTAGTTGAGTTTACCTGTAATAATAGTTACCAAACTAGTATGGGAATGGCGCTTATCGAAGCTCTTTACGGAAGGCCGTGCAAATCACTAGCATGTTGGCTAGAGATCGGAGACATATTGATTCTTAGCTCTGATATGGTAAGGGAAGCTACAGAAAAGATTGAGTTGATCCTAGCAAGGATGAAGGAAGCTCAGTCTAGGTAGAAAAGTTACATAGATAAGAGGGGTAAGGATTTAGAGTTCTCAGTTGGAGACTAGGTTTTTTTTAAAGTATCATCGATAAAGGGTGTGGTACAGTTTGGGAAGTCGGAGAAATTAGTACCGAGATATTTCGGTATGTTTCCTATAATAGAAAGGATCAAGAAACTTCCTTACTGGATAGAGTTACCATGGCAAGAGTCCATAATTTTTTTCACGTTTCCCACCTTAGGAAGTGTGTGCATGATCCACAGACTATTATTGCATCGAAAGTATTGGAAGATTTAGTAGTGGAACCGAATATGACTTTTGTTCGACAACCAATTCGTGTTGTAGCAAGAGATGAGAAGAGCTTAAGGAACAAGACAATCAAGTTAGTGAAAGTCCAGTGGAGTGACAATGAGAAAGACTGTACTTGTGAGACAGAAGACATAATTAGAGATACTTATCTCGAGTTGCTTTGATGGTATGTTCTATATTTGTTATATGGACTTTTTGCTATTAAGATATGCTAGTATTGTTGTTATGTGTTTGTCACACATGTTAGCATGATTGATATGCTTGTTGTTTTCCTTATCGTAATTCTGAGGACGAAATTCATTAAAGGGGGAGCCTGTAACACCCCTAATTTTCATGTAACATTATTAAGGAAATTTAATTAAATAAATTAAATAGAATAATATGATGTGATGTGATAAGGAGAATGAGATTTGTTAACTTATTAGCTCGTGCCTTAATTAATCCATTAAGAAGATTGTTTTAAACATAAAATAGAAAGGAATTTATGAGAGAGACATAACGGTAATAATCCCTTAATTCATTCCATAAACCCTCTCTCTCTCATTCATCCTCATTTCATTGTTGAAACATCAAAACAAAACATAAAAGAGGCTGCAATTACTTAAAAGACAAGGAAGAGGAAATCAAAGAGGAAAGCTAAAGAAATTTATCAACATCAAATCTCAATCTCTCTTATCTAATCTAAGTTGAATAATAGTATCCATCTCATTTATTTATGCTTGTTTTTGAATCTATGAATGATTTTCGAATTGATTGAGAATATATGTCATGCTTTTGGTTGATGCTTATCGTTATTGGAGTGAATGATGAATTATTGGAATTTTATGGAGTTATTTTAATAGGTTTTAAAGGCAAAACCTAAGTTTTAATCTTCAATTGATTTGAAATTTGAATATGTTGTGTAAAACATTATTTAGGAGATGGATATTTAATTTCATGATTTTTCAAGTTCATATGATTATTTTATGAATTTTCTAAGAGGTAAAAGGTGTTTATTTTGGGTTTTAATTATTAAAAATAATTAAAATAATATTTTGGGTTTTAATTATTAAAAATATTTAAAATAATATTTTGGTCTCGAAATTTTTATATAAGGGAGAAGATGGAAATTCGATTTTTTATGATTTTTTGGGGATTTTTCGCTAATGGTTATGATTTTCTATGAATTTATTATTCTAGAAATGGGTTTAATTAATATAAGATAAATATATTAATTATAAGGGTTTGTAAAGATATTTGAGAAAGTAGAATAGATCTACCAGTAATTTCTATAAAGAATATGTAAAGCTTTTTGTTATCCAACGATAATTTGACATGGGGCAAGAGTTAGTGGAAAGTATTGGCTTTAAAAGAAAATAAAACAGTTTTTATTTTAACTATAGTAATGCCATTGTAGATACCCGACACCCCTGTTATGTCAAATTCGACATCCATGAAGGTCCATACATAGAATAACTTTTGATAGTTATATGATGTATCGAATTTATAGACTCGACATATATATGGGATAATGCATGTGATATCTACTTAGTAGATATATAATGTATCTACTTGTATAGAAGTTCGACACTAGGTATTGTAGGGGTCCGGTATCACAAGGTTGTAGAGGCTCGGCCCCCTATGGTTTCGAGACTTAACATTAATCTTTCAAAATGTCGACACCTCCTTTGTTTTAAGTGTACGACACCACTAAATGTTTTAAAACTTGAAGCTTATTGTCTCTTATTTTAACGACACCAATGTTTTCAACGGCATAGTAGCCAAATGTTTACAAACTAGATAGCCCATATATTCTAATAACTCGATAACTATAAGTTAGCGACATTATGATCGTATGTTTTATAAACCAAACCATATTATATTTTAGAGGCTCGACATAGAGACTCGACGCTCCTATTTGAGCGGCATAGTGGCCGTATGTTTTATAGCTAAATAGCTTTGTTTAGTGGCTCGATAGCCTTGTCTTTCAGAGGCTCGACAACCTCGTTTTTGTTGTCAAATGATTTAAAAAGCTATTTAAAGATGGTTGTATTTTGGCATAAGAGGCTAAGTAATAGGCTATGTTTTCCTTGTTTTAAAGAAAGATTTTAAATGAGTAATTATTTATGGAGATAAATGTTTTCATGGAAATAAAATGATGTTTTAGCCCAAGTTTTACATGGATTTTGCCGAAAAATTATTACTTAAATTAAGTAATTCTGGGATGGCAATGACTATTGATTGATTATATGTTGTTGAATAATGTTATATGTTCTTATTATCATTGATCAGTTAAAGTTGCATATTTATCATTGTCATACTCACATTTTCATGAACCAACATTGCATCTTGGGATTTGGGAATAGAATTACCAGTTAGGTTGTTCCAGTAATGAGTATGGTCAGATTAAACTTCTTAGTGTGTAGAATTGTGTCCAGGAGATCAAATAGATCAACTATGTTAGGATGCCCTGAACTGATCAAAAGATATGACTCGTTGATTTAAAATTAGATAAGATTGTATGTGGGACTGGTATAGGGTCACACCCTATGCTTCAGCCGTCAGTTCTTCGGTTGGTAAAGTTTCGTGATTCCAGTGTGTAGGGCTTGTCAATAGTGAGACGAAAGAATATTTATGCATAGAAAGGAACTCGTAGCTCTATATACTCACCAGAATATTTAAGTAGTTTTACCCCTAACCGTATTTGGAGACTCCTAGTCGTATCCAAAGATTTTGAAGTGTTTGGTTAAATTTTTGGCCCGAGTTAGCTCGATAGGTTATTGGTTGGCTTGCAAAACCGTTAGGTTCATGGTGACCCTAGGGAAACTATTATTTGAGATAGACGGTCTAATTTTGGGAAGGGTAAACCTTGGGTATGCATAACCCTAGGATGACAGACTAGTCAGACTTACCCGTGTTGCATGCATGCATGTGATCATGTTATGTTTTGTTCTAACCATTATGGTTGCAGGTGCATGATTTATGAATGACATATTTTGGTAAGATACTAGTAAGGAAAAACCCGTTGCGCTCAATGGTGTGATCTTACAAGATATCTATTTTGATTTAAGATGGTGTATTATTATTCAAACCAGACTTTTTGTTTGATCCGAAGTTTTTGTTTTTCCACCTAAACTCTTGGGTGCTCATTTGAGTAGGTCAAAAGTAAGGATTTTCATGTTAGACGAATAAGATTTCGGAGACGTGCTGGAGGCAAGCAAACTAATATTATGAGTTTATTTCCACTTTGTTGTTTTAAGACCATGCTATGTTTGAATGGATGTAATAACAGAATTTATAACTATCAAGTAGTTAGACTCTAATCATCCGATGAGGCATCTTCATATGTCGCTCTTGTAATATATTTGTAATTATTATATTTTCTCTAAACGAGTAATCGATGGGATTATGTAATGAGATTATAAATGAATATGAAAGTTTACTAATGAGACGTGTTTTAAAAAAATTCATATTCATGTGCTCTTGATGTTATAAATACGGCTAAATGTTCTCAAATTGTCATCGAGAAATAATGCCATTGACGACTGCAGCATCAATAACATTTATTTTCTGACCTCAAAATAGGGGATGTTACAATATTACAAAACTACCATCATCTAGAATAAAAAAACACTTATCTTGTTTCACTAACACTCCTCGTGCATTAACCAAAGTAACATTCCTAAATTCTCCGAATTCACTTTTGCAAATTTTGAAATTCAAGTGGAATTAAATTTGTTTAATAATTTATATATTACAATTTGAATTTAGTTTATGAATACTACAATTTTAAAATAGTTAAATTTTTATGCTAAATCTAAACTTGATTTAATATAAGTAAAAGAGAGAGAAGAATATAGTCATTTACGGATCATAATAACATTTGTGTTGAATTTTAAATTTTAAGGTTTTATTAGAGTGAAAAATGTTAAAATCAACCATATAAACATGCAGTTTGAAACTGTATGAATATAGTTTAATGTTCGAAAGAAATTTAATTTTGATGCGATTGATGGTTCAAGTTTTAGTTACTTTATATAAAAAATTATGTTGATTATATTACAAATTTGCGATTCTTTAATATTGATTTCAGTTTGTTTGTTAAACACGAACGCTTTTGTCTTAAATTATATTACAAATTTTACGTTTAATGTAAAACAATTTTACGATAAAATTAGCCAACTAAATATATTGAGTTGTGAAAAAAAATAAAAAAATAAAAGTAAAAGGAAAAACTCCTACAAAAACATCAATTGGTCTTGAAAAGGCACCTTTCTATATTAATAAATTTTTAGATCGTTTTTGGTTACCACCACTTCAAACTTGGTTCGTTAATTTTCCTTTCTAAATTATTAATCTTTAATAATAGTTATAATACCTTTGGTGTCACACATTTTTGATGTCACCGTAAACTGTCAAAAATACCCCTCTACATATATTATCAAAATAACGCCATCACTTAAAATTAGGATCTAACAAATAAACTTATTTAACCAATTTAAAAACAACCATCTACAAATATTACCAGATCAAATCATAATATCACTTAAAATTAGGTTTTAACAAATAATTTTTTTCAATAAATTCAAAATGCCCCTTTATAAATATTACCAAATTAAATCTTAATATTAATTATAAATAGATCTAACAAATAAACTTTTTTCACAAATTCAAAATGCCCCTTTATAAATATTACCAAATCAAGTCATATCACTTAAAAATAAGATTTAACAAATAAATTTCTTTTAGAAATTCATTCTTCACTAATTATGTAACAACCCGCATATTTTACGATTGTATATTTAAATGTTTTATTTAAACATAGCATCGTTAGTCGGATTTAAGTCTGAAATGTCACTTTTTGCAAACAGTTGAATTGGGACTCGAGACCACTTCCATTGAGTCCAAAATGGCATTTGCGAACTTTTTGAGTATAAACATCGATATGTTTGGAGTTGAGTGAAATTTTGATATTTCATTTAGGGCTTTGGGTTTCAGCCCAATAACCTAACACCCAACCCATCTAATACCCTAACTCCCACTCCACTCCACTTCATTCCTTCATAACATTTCCTAACACTCAAGATAAGGTAAGAATGGGGGAGGAGAAAGGAAATTAGAATTCCAAGCCCTAGATTGATTAGGAAATACAAATTCTAGCTCCAACATCAAAGAGAAGCTTAGGTAAGCATCATCTTCTTCTTCTCCATCTCAATCTCTCTCGAATTTTAGAAATTTCCTATAACCTAACTTAGGAAAATATTGCTTATGATCTTAGATTGGAGCTTCTAGAGTTGAAATTGAAGAGTAGTTGATCTTTCCTTTGCATTAGATCTTCTCATTTGTTGTTTTGGGTTGAAAAGGTGAGTTTTTGAACTCACATCTATGTCTATATCTTTGATAGTTGTTAGGTAGTAATTCCTAACATCTCTTCCTTGTCCATTTGCTTTTGGATTGAATTGGTTTGATGAATATTCCAATTTTTGGTGTTTTGAGGTCAAATCTTTAAAAATCCAATCTTTGATGTTTGAATACGTTTTTGGGGTGTTTCGAAGAGCCATACAAGGCTGGGTTGTCGCTTGGCGTAAATCCTTAGTCTCTGTTGCTCATCCGTTCGCCTCCGGTTAGGATTTTTGCCCCACTTGGGGCTAGGCTGATAATGTTGTAGAAGCAGGTTCAGTCGACTGAACCAGGAGGTCAGTCGACTAAACCAGGGGACAGAAAATACTTTGTACCTGTATCAGTCGGCTGACCTTATGGTTCGGTCGACTGACCTGGAAACCGAAAGTTTCCAGGCATAGTATCAGTCGACTGACCTCCTGGTTCAGTCGACTTATCTGCTTATCTCAGCCCAATTTGCCTATTTTGTGTGGGTTTTCCATTTTAATCGATTCGTGTTGATCCGATTTGTTGTTATCATTTATATCGACTTTGATGACTTCTTTTTCGGGATTTTTTGGAATATCCATTTTGATGGATTCGGTATCGATTTTTAAGGTTTTAATTCACGTCATCGAATGTGGATTTTGGTGATTGATTGTTCCTACAATCATTTCTGTGATTTGTCACTTTAAAATACAAAGGTTTCTATACTAGTAGTAAATATTCAAACTCTTTCACAAAGATGATTCCAACTCTATTTTTAATACAAATCTCGTTTATAAAATCGTTTTCCAATCTATTAGTATATACAAACCTTTACCTTATTCGTACGAGAAATCTAATTAAACGGCTTAGCAAAACAAGTGGTATGAAATGCTTGTGTTTACTTTGTCGGTTAATTTTTGGACTTGTTTGATTGAACTCTTTTGACAATTTCTGAGTGGAAGTCTACAATTTGTTTGTAAATATTTGAGTTAAGCCAGTGGTTATGGGACATGAAGCTAAACTCTTATATTTACTAGCTTAGTGTGATTCACACTTTTTATTGATCGATGATGATCATTTTGTGATTTAGACTAGCGATGTGCGACGTCTCTTTGTTGTGTGGGGACTAAAAACCCCGTTTGTGGAACTTCGGTTCAATTTGGTGGGGTAGCAACCCATGGTCTTTGGGCCGTTTGTGGAGCTTCGGCTCAAAATTGATGGTTAGCGACCATGGAATAGCGTTCCGTTTACGATGCACGTGTTGGTGAGTTTTCATGCTCCCATTTGTGATAGGCCTCCCCCCCTTTGTGATTTCTGGATTTCTAATTGATGATTTCTAGAATTTGTGTTTTCACCAATTTTCGTGGATGGCATTGATAAGCTCTATCAATATTTGTGTTTGGTGAATAATTTAAAGAATATTCCAATTTTTGGTGTTTGAGAATATTTGAGATAGTGTATGATTTTTGTTGTTATCTGATGTATACTTGTCGCAGTATGGCATTATTGTTATCATATGTTTTTGTCATATCTCTTATCCTATCTCATTCTATCTGATATTTATAGCTAGACTGGTCCGTTTATTATTTTCTTCTTAAATAATACTCGTGTCAGACCGAGGTATTTCAAGTGCTCCTGCTTGATATCTTATCAGGGTCCTTCACCTGACTTCTGGGCTAACTACTTTTAGCATAGTAGTTTTTGTTAGTATACATTTGAGATAGAGACTCCTTGGTGTATACTTATTCTTTTGTCTAGCACTTGTATCTATTCTTTTGTGATGTAGTGGATCTAGTTTGACAACTATTTTGATGTACACTTTTATGTGTTATATTCATATATGTTTCCGCCCTTGTGATATGAATATCTGTGACTGATTTGTGTTATGCTTATTTCTATATTTGTTTCCGAAGTTTACATAGCCACTGTGTGGTAGCTTTAAGTTTGTATTTGATATGTCGGATTTCCTCTTGAAATGAAATGTAAGTTATATTATCTGACATATCGGTACTCGCACAAAGCAATTACACAGATGGTCGCTACTCAACAGCCTTATTCTTCGTGCTAGTCGACGGCATTTCTCCGTAGTGTCCTTGTCTAGTGTGAGTATAGAGGTGGGGCGTCACAGCTTGGTATTAGAGCCAAACTTCGAAACAATGTAGAATAATCTAGCAAGGATCATTGTCCTAAGTCTTTCTTAGGAATCGTGCCATAGGATTTAATTCGAGTCTTCGTACCGTTCTATCCTATTTCTTTTTATGATACCTTGTTTTATCAATCAAGTTTGTTTGATATTCGTTTTGTGAATAACCTTTTTCCTCTTCTTTCTTTCTTAAAGAAGAGAAATGGTTAGACCAGGCTGTCCCAGCGCCGGTCAATCCAGTGCTACTCCTCAGGACTGAGTATTTATATCTGCTCAGCAACTTCTAGATCTTGTGAAAAATGCTCAAGCTATCGGACCCATTCTAGAGCCTACTTATCCTAAATCTGGGTTTGCACGCTTGTGCAGTGATTACACCAACTTGGGTGGAAGGCCTTTCAAAGGTTCGGAGAGCGTTATAGAAGTCCAAGCTTGGCTTAGAACATGCGATCGCATCTTTTCCCGCATGAATCATATTGATCTACATCGAGTCCAAGTGGCTTCTAGCATGCTCCAGGAGAGAGCATTAGATTGGTATGAGCTTTTGATCTCCAAAATTATCGAAGCGGATCTTACTTGGGAGCAATTCTGGGAAAGATTCAAGTTAAAATTTGTGCCGGAAGCTGAGAAAGTATCTCTAGCTCGACGCTTTATTGACCTTGTTCAAGGGGAATCTTCTGTGACAGATTACGTCGCATCTTTCGAATCTCTATCTAAATATGGGGTTGAGTATATTAATACCCCATTGAAGAAAAATCAGAGATTTGTCTATGGGTTGAATAAGAACCTCAAAAAGCCATTAGTTCTGAAATTAGAAGTTTCTTTTGATCAGCTTGTTGATATCGCTCTTCGACTCGAAGAGGCCGATAAAGAAAGTGATGTTGAAGTCAAACAAAACATCAATAAGAAGAGGCCTTTTAAATTCAAGCCTAATCCCAACAAGAAAGGGAAGAAAGCAACTTCGGTAGCAAAGACTCCTACCTCTAGTCGTGGAGAATGTTACAATTGTGGTTCTAAGGACCATTATGCGAACAAGTGTCCGAAGTCTCTTACTTGCCGCTATTGCAAGAGTTCGGGTTCATACTATATCTTCATGTCCCAAACTTCAAAGCAATAAGGAAGGCAAGCTAAATGTTATACAAGCCCCTACTAACACTTCTCGTGGTCAAGGTATTTCTCATTCTATCTTTGATGGCATTATTATATTTCGTGATCTTCCTATTCGAGTTCTTTTTGATACGGGTGCATCTCACTCTTTTATATCAAAAGAACTTGTTGATGCTTTGCCTTTGAATGTTATTGGCTTGATGACTTCATTGAGGATTACGAATTCGGTTGGTGGATCCGCAACACTCAGTTTACTATGTAAAGATGTCGAGATTATTTTATGTGATTACTCTTTCTGTGCCGATTTGCATGTTATGCGTTACTTAGGCTTCGGAATGATTTTGGGAATGGATTGGCTTAACCATTATGAAGCCCATATCCTATGTCCTGAGAAGACTATATATCTTCGATGCCCTCAATCTGTTAAGCAGATTTCTCCTGTACTGAAAGATTTAGATTCCAATTCGAAAGCATCCTTGTATTCTCTAAATCCTCATGATGATGATAATGATGATGAGGAAGATGTCATTTCCCTCATTCACATTGTTTGTGAATTTCCCGACATATTTGAGACCGTGTTAGGATTACCACCTAAGCGAGAAATTGAGTTCAGAATTAATCTAATCCATGGAGCTCTACCTATCACTCGTCCTCCTTATCGTATGTCCAATAAGGAAAATGAGGAGATGCATAAACAATTATCCGAATTAGAAGCAAAACAGTTTGTTCGTTCTAGTTCCTCTCCATGGGGAGCTTCGGCTATTTTTGTGAAGAAATCTGATGGTACACTTAGGCTTTGCGTTGACTACCGCAAGCTTAATGATCTCACCATCAAGAATAAATATCACTTACCTCGGATTGATGATCTATTCGATCAACTTTGTGGCGCTAATGTCTTTTCACAGTTAGACTTAGCAACCGGTTTTCATCAGCTCCGTATTGCAGAGGATAGCATTCCTTTGACATCGTTCCGTACTCGTTATGGATCTTACGAATGGCTTGTTATGCCATTTGGTTTGATGAATGCTCCATCTTATTTCGTTGACCTTATGAATCCAGTTTTCAAAGACTTCCTCGATCGATTTGTTCTCATCTTTATAGATGATATTCTTATTTATTCTAAAACCGAGGAAGAGCATGAAAATCATCTTCGGATTGTGTTCGAAACTCTTATGAGCAACCAATTGAAAGCAAAATTTTCTAAATGCCACTTTTGGCAATCTCGTGTGAAATTTTTGGGGCATATTATTTCTGAATCTGGAATTTCCGTGGATCCTTCAAAGATTGAAGCGATTTAAAATTGGAAGAGACCGGAGAGTGTGACGGAAATTCGTAGCTTTCTCGGATTGGCGGGCTATTACCGTCGGTTCATAAAAGACTTTTCTAAAATTTCTGTGCCTCTTACTAGTTTGACAAAGAAGGGAGTTAAATACATTTGGTCAGACAAATCTGAAACTGATTTTCAGAAATTAAAAGAACTCCTTTCCGATGCTCCTATTCTTGTGATTCCCGATGGGAACCAAGACTTTATTATTTATACCGATGCTAGTCGTGTTGGTTTGGGTGTCATTCTCATGCAAATGGAACATGTTATTGCTTATGCTTCTAGGCAATTAAAGCCTGCCGAGACTAGATATGCCACTCATGATTTAGAGCTCGTGGCTATTGTTTTCGCCCTTAGAATTTGGCGTCATTATCTTTTGGGAGAGAAATTTGTTCACTACACTGATCATAAATCTTTGAAGTATTTATTTTCTCAAAAGGAACTTAATTTGCGTCAACAACGTTGGCTCGAGTTCCTTGCATCTTATGATCTTGATATTCTTTATACTCCCGGAAAGGGAAATTGTGTTGTCGATGCCCTTAGCCGAAAGCAACAAGCGGTTGTTTCCATAATGATATCTGAATGGAATGATCTCGCGACTTTATCCACTTGTGAGATTCGAGATCGTGAATCCAGTTCATGTTCATCTCTTGTTTTATGTAGCCTTGAGGCTCATCCTTCTCTTTTAGACCGCATTCTTGAAGCTCAAAAGCATGATCCCGAATTGGTTCTTCTTAGCCAAAGTTGTAGGGATAAAATGGATAATGATGGTTTGAAAGACTTTGAAATCGATGCTCGTGGCGGTATTCGAAAATTTGGTAGACTTATTGTGCCAAATATTATTGATCTTCGTAAAGACATTTTAGAAGATTCTCATCGTTCTAAATTTACCATTCATCCCGGTAGTAGCAAAATGTACGCGGACATGAAACGACTTTATTATTGGGATGGAATGAAATCTGATATTGCTCACTTTATTAAGCGTTTCATGACTTGCCAACTCATAAAGGCCGAGCATCAAAGGCCCGGCGGGTTATTGCAACCTTTGGACATTCCCGTTTGGAAGAGGGATCAAGTCTCCATGGACTTTATTGACGGTCTTCCCCGTTCTCGTTTGGGTCATGTTAGCCTATGGGTGATAGTAGATAGACTTACAGAATCCGCCCATTTTATTCCCGTTCGGTCCAATCGGACCGTACCTATTTTGGCTAAACTCTATGTCAAGGAAATTGTTAAATTACATGGAGTTCCTACTTCTATTGTTAGTGATCGTGATCCATTATTTACTAGTGGATTTTGGAAAGGTCTTCAAAAAGCTTTGGGAACGAAGCTTAATTTTAGCACCGCTTATCATCCTCAGTCCGATGGACAAACGGAGCGTGTGAATCAAACTCTTGAAGATCTTCTTCGTGCATGTGTTCTTGATTTTGGTGGAAGTTGGGAAGATCATATTTCTCTTGTTGAGTTTTCGTATAATAATAGCTTCCAATCAAGTATTGGTATGGCACCTTTCGAGGCACTCTACGGAAGGCCATACCGATCTCCTTCATGTTGGCTTGAAGCCGGTGAGAGGCTGGTTTTAGGTCCAGATTTTATTCGGGATGCCACAGAAAAGATTGACCTTATTCGTCATAGGATGAAAGAAGCTCAAAGTAGGCAAAAATCCTATGCCGATAACCGAAGAAGGAAATTAGAATTTTATGTGGGAGATTTTGTGTTTATTCGTGTTTCACCTATGAAAGGTCTTGTGCGTTTCACTCGATCGGGAAAATTAGCACCTCGATATATTGGGCCATTTCCCATCACCGAACGCATAGGTTCTGTGGCTTATCGTCTTTTATTACCGGCTCAGTGTTCTTCTATTCATGACGTATTCCACGTCTCTCAATTACGGAAATGCCTTCGAGACTCCGATTCTATTCTTGAGCCCGGTGTTATTGAAGAAATTGAAGTTTCGCCTAATTTGACTTATGAGCAACATCCTATTCGTATCATTTCTATGGAGGTTAAACGCATTCGAAATAAAGATGTTCCTCTTGTGAAAGTTCAATGGTCCTCAAATCCTAAGGATTGCTCTTGGGAATCCAGAGAATTCATCGAGCGAACACATCCGGACTTACTCTCTCGTGCTCCTTAAGGTGAACTTCTCATTTCAAAATTTCTTCTTTTTGTGTTGTTATGACTTTGTATGGTTGTTACTTTTTATTTCTTTTTCTTAAGTATTATGAGGACGCGATTTCTTTAAGGAGGGGAGTCTGTAACAACCCGCATATTTTACGATTGTATATTTAAATGTTTTATTTAAATATAGCATCGTTAGTCGAATTTAAGTTCGAAATGTCACTTTTTGCAAACAGTCGAATTGGGACTCGAGACCACTTCCATTGAGTCCAAAATGGCGTTTGCGACCTTTTTGAGTATAAACATCGATATGTTTGGAGTTGAGTGAAATTTTGATATTTTCATTTAGGGCTTTGGGTTTCAGCCCAATAACCTAACACCCAACCCATCTAATACCCTAACTCCCACTCCACTCCACTTCATTCCTTCATAACATTTCCTAACACTCAAGATAAGGTAAGAATGGGGGAGGAGAAAGGAAATTAGAATTCCAAGCCCTAGATTGATTAGGAAATACAAATTCTAGCTCCAACATCAAAGAGAAGCTTAGGTAAGCATCATCTTCTTCTTCTCCATCTCAATCTCTCTCGAATTTTAGAAATTTCCTATAACCTAACTTAGGAAAATATTGCTTATGATCTTAGATTGGAGCTTCTAGAGTTGAAATTGAAGAGTAGTTGATCTTTCCTTTGCTTTAGAGCTTCTCATTTGTTGTTTTGGGTTGAAAAGGTGAGTTTTTGAACTCGCATCTATGTCTATATCTTTGATAGTTGTTAGGTAGTAATTCCTAACATCTCTTCCTTGTCCATTTGCTTTTGGATTGAATTGGTTTGATGAATATTCCAATTTTTGGTGTTTTGAGGTCAAATCTTTAAAAATCCTATCTTTGATGTTTGAATACATTTTTGGGGTGTTTCGAAGAGCCATACAAGGCTGGGTTGTTGCTTAGCGTAAATCCTTAGTCTCTGTTGCTCGTCCGTTCGCCTCCGGTTAGGATTTTTGCCCCACTTGGGGCTTGGCTGATAATGTTGTAGAAGCAGGTTCAATCGACTGAACCAGAAGGTCGGTCGACTGAACCAGGGGACAGAAAATACTCTATACCTGTACCACTCGACTGACCTTATGGTTCAGTCGACTAACCTGGAAACCGAAAGTTTCCAGGCATAGTATCAGTCGACTGACCTCCTAGTTCAGTCAACTGATCTGCTTGTCTCAGCCCAATTTGCCTATTTTGCATGGGTTTCCAATTTTAATCGATTCGTGTCGATCCGATTAGTTGTTATCATTTATATCGACTTTGATGACTTCTTTTTCGGGATTTTTGGGAATATCCATTTTGATGGATTCGGTATCGATTTTTATGGTTTTAATTCACGTCGTCGAATGTGGATTTTGGTGATTGATTGTTTCTACAATCATTTCTGCGATTTGTCAATTTAAAATACAAAAGTTTCTATACTAGTAGTAAATATTCAAACTCTTTCACAAAGATGATTCCAACTCTATTTTTAATACAAATCTCGTTTATAAATCTGTTTTCCAATCTATTAGTATATAAACCTTTACCTCGTTCGTACGAGAAATCTAATTAAACGGCTTAGCAAAACAAGTGGTATGAAACGCTTGCGTTTACTTTGTCAGTTAATTCTTGGACTTGTTCGATTGAACTCTTGTGACAATTTCAGAGTAGAAGTCTACAATTTGTTCGTAAATATTTGAGTTAAGCCAGTGGTTATGGGACATGAAGCTAAACTCTTATATTTACTAGCTTAGTGTGATTCACACTTTTTATTGATCGATGATGATCATTTTGTGATTTAGACTAACGATGTGCGACGTTTCTTTGTTGTGTGGGGACTAAAAACCCCGTTTGTGGAACTTCGGTTCAATTTGGTGGGGTAGCGACCCATGGTCTTTGGGCCGTTTGTGGAGCTTCGGCTCAAAATTGATGGTTAGCGACCATGGAATAGCGTTCCGTTTATGATGCACGTGTTGGTGAGTTTTCATGCTCCCGTTTGTGATAGGCCTCCCCCCTTTGTGATTTCTGGGTTTCTAATTGATGATTTCTAGAATTTGTGGTTTCACCAATTTTCGTGGATGGCATTGATAAGCTCTATAAATATTTGTATTTGGTGAATAATTTAAAGAATATTCCAATTTTTTGTGTTTGAGAATATTTGAGATATTGTATAATTTTTGTTGTTATCTGATGTATACTTGTCGTAGTATGGCATTATTGTTATCATACGTTTTTGTCATATCTCTTATCCTATCTCATTCTATCTGATATTTATAGCTAGACTGATCCGTTTATTATTTTCTTCTTAAATAATACTCGGGTCAGACCGAGGTATTTCAGGTGCTCCTGCTTGACTTCTTATCAGGGTCCTTCACCGTACTTTTGGGCTAACTACTTTAGCATAATAGTTTTTGTTAGTATACATTTGAGATAGAGACTCCTTGTTGCATACTTATTCTTTTGTCTAGCACTTGTATCTATTCTTTTGTGATGTACTGGATCTAGTTTGACCACTATTTTGATGTACACTTTTATGTGTTATATTCATATCTGTTTCCGCCTTTGTGATATGAATATCTGTGACTGATTTGTGTTATGCTTATTTCTATATATTTTTTCGAAGTCCACATAGCCACTGTGTGGTAGCTTTGAGTTTGTATTTGATATGTCGGATTTCCTCTTGAAATGAAATATAAGTTATATTACCTAACATATCTGTACTCGCACAAACAATTACACAGATGGTCGCTCCTCAACAGCCTTATTCTTCATGCTAGTCGATGGCATTTCTCCGTAGTGTTCTTGGCTAGTGTGAGTATAGAGATGGGGCGTCATAAATTAATAATAGAAATAAAAATTGACACAAACAAAAAAAATCAAACCTCGCAACTTGGAAATAAAAACTAAAACTACACTTAATTTCAATACAAAAATATGATCGAACGCATATAATTTGTAAAAAAACCAATTCACGTGCGAAGCGCGTACCGTAACGCCCCTCTATTTTAATATCACTTAAAATAAGGGTCTAACTTCTTTTACAAATTCCAAATTTTCCTCTACAAATATTATTAAATCTTAACATCACTTAAACATAAGATTTAACAAATAAACCTCTACAAATCTTTAATAATAGTTGTAATACCTTTGGTGTCACATTTTTTTATGTCAGCGTGAACTACCAAAAATACCTCTCTATAGTATTAACAAATCTTAATAGTCCTTAAAAATATGATCTGCTAGTTAAACTTGCTCAATATTAACAAATCATAATATCCCATAAAAATTGAATCTAACAATCAAACTCTTTACAAATTCAAAATGTCTATCTACACCTAAAAATAGGATCTAATAAATAAATATTTTTTCTTTAATTAACTACAAATTCGTTGTTTATTAATTATTAATACAAATAAAATTCAAAATAACAATAAAAATTAGATGTTGCAACTTAGAAATAAAAGATTAAATTAGCTACACATTATTTCAACGTAAAAACATGGATAAATATTTATGCAAACCATTTTTTCTTGAATGTGTTAATCGTATATAATCTGTAAAAAATAATTAATGCGCGAGGCACATGGCATTATCACGCGCAAAGCGCGTGCCCTAACGCTCGTATTATTAAATCTTAGTGTCACTTAAAAAAAACATAAGATATAACAAGTAAACTTTCTTTATGAATTTCAAAACTTCCCTCTATAAATATTAATAAGTCTTAATATCATGTAAAAATAAGATCCAACAAATAAACCTTTTATACAAATTAGTAGGAACAAAAATTCAAACTAATGAAAAAATTAGATGTTGAAACAAAGAAATAAAAATTCAAACTAACTACATATGATTTCAACGCAAAAATATGACTTAATTTTTGTCCAAATCATTGCTCTTGAATATGTTAAACATATTCAATTTATAAAAAAAACAATCAACGCGCAAAGTGTGTGCCATCATCACACGCGACTTCGCGTATGCCGTAACGCACGTATTCATAATGCAAATAAATTTTAAACACAAAATTACCGTGGATCCCTTTTTCCATCTACATGTTAGAATGCATCGTTATGTGAAAATGGTTTAATTTCTTTGTTCAAAAGTCAAGCGTCTCCCGTACACAATGTCCATCTCTTGTTCCATCACTTTAATTAATTAACATTGATTAATTAATTTAATTAATTAGTCAACAATAAATGATGAAAATGGAGTATGAACAGTGAATAGTGAGTATTGAAAACAGAGGAATATGAAAAAACACATTTTTAACTAAACCTTTTTTTTTTTTACCTTTTAAAGTCAAAACCAATTTATTTTGATTTTTAAAAGTTAAAAAATAGCTGCTTTTAAGCCGGGAGATTAGGAGAAAAAAAAAACCGCACCCAGCCAAAATGGTTGACATCTCCCCGTCGAAATCCTTGTCCATTTTCAACGTGGAAAGACCCTCCGTTTTCAAAGTCCCTTCCCCTTTCAAAAAGCGTTAATTTGATAATTTCCCTTCTATTATATATACGCAGCTTCCTTCTTTACATTTATTTCGTCTAATTTTGTATATGTGATTAAAATCACAACATATAAACCCCTACCCCTCACTATTCCCTTTCATCTTTCCCATTGACAAAACAAACCAGTCGTACTCAAACCATGGAGATCACAATCAGAGAGTTCAACCCCAAAACAGACTCCGAAGACGCCGAAAGAATAGAACAAACGTGCGAACTCAGCCCCAGCGGCACCATGTCTCTTCACACCGACCTCCTCGGCGACCCCATCTGCCGTGTCCGCCATTCTCCTTCTTTCCTAATGCTGGTAGCTACTCTCTATTTTCGTATCTTTTCAACGCCACCGATGATTATCACATTCTCATCTTTCTTTATCATTTATGCAGGTGGCTGTACAAACGGTTAACGGACAGGAAGAGATAGTGGGCCTCATCCGTGGAACCATTAAAACCGTCACATGTGGTAAAAAGCTTCAACGACCTCCCAAAGTCAACCACAAATGCACCCTTTCTCCAGTCTACACCAAACTCGCCTACGTCCTCGGCCTCCGCGTCTCCCCTTCTCATCGGTACACTCTCCTCCCTATTTCCACTTTCACCCTATAAATTTTCCTTCTAACATTTTCTCGTTACGAACAGGCGTCGTGGCATTGGGCTGAAACTGGTAACCGCACTGGAGGCCTGGTTCAAGCAAAACGGGGCTGAGTACGCTTACATGGCCACCGACAAATCCAACATCGCGTCCCTCACACTCTTCAACGCCAAGTGTGGGTACACCAAGTTCCGGGTCCCATCCATCCTCGTCCACCCCGTACACGCTGCACACTCCGTTTCCATTAATCGTACAGTGTCCATCGTCCGGATCCCTGCATCGGAAGCGGAATCGCTGTACCGCGCAAAATTCTCGACCACGGAGTTCTTCCCGCACGACATCGGGTCCGTGATACGGAACCCTTTAACGATCGGCACATTCCTCGCGGTCCGAGCCGACTGGACCGGTGGACAGCTACCGGACTCGTGGGCTGTGATGAGCGTGTGGGACGTGAGTGCCGTGTACAGGCTTCAGGTGCGGGGAGCGGGGTGGATCCAGAGGGCGTTTGCGTGGGGCACGAGGGTGTTGGACCGGGCGCTGCCATGGATGCGGATCCCGTCTGTGCCGGATATCTACAACCCATTTGGGGCGTACATGATATACGGTTTGTTCGGTGTTGGGCCAGGTAAGGAGGAATTGGTGAAAGGGCTGTGTAGGCATGCGCATAACTTGGCGAGGGAGGCGGGGTGTGGAGTGGTGGTGACGGAGTTGGCGGGTGCGGACCCGTTAAAGGAGGCGGTGCCGCATTGGAAGGTTTTATCGTGTGAGGAGGATTTGTGGTGCATTAAGAGGATTGCTGATGATTACAGCGATGGGGAGGTTGGTGACTGGACTAAGTCGGAGCCGGGTGAAACTTTGTTTGTGGATCCTAGAGAGTTTTGATTTGAGGTTTTGGGTCATTACCGGACCAGTTAGTTTTTTCCTGTCTGTTACATGACGTTAACGTAGCTAATTTATTAAGTTAAAAACGGATGCCGTTTATTTTTTGGTGTGGATGATAGTGGCGGGGAAAGGTGATGTATGATTGAACGTGTTTCTTAAAATGTTTTTCTTTTAAAGCATAGCATCTTCGGTCTTAATCTTTTATGTTTCATTTAAAGCTATTTGGATTGCCAATTTTATTTTCTTGGATTGTTGTTATAGGTCCTATGTTCGACGATGATTTTTTTATTTTTTTTGTTATTTTTTTTTAACGATGATTTTTATTACGTATGGAAAATAAAGTATTTTCGGCCTTACATGCTGTACATATTTAAGTATGGAGACGAATTGGCAAACCCTTTTTTCAGTGAGAGCAACTTTTTTTTTGAGTTTTGCAAAGACAGATTGTTCTAGCAATTAGAACAGAACAAAATTTTTGTTTTGTGATTCTTGTTTTATTTGGTTTGAAAGCGCAAATTTTTGGTCCGACCGTAAATTTTCGAAAATACCCTTTACTCATATATAATTTAACGTTCATCTATATATGTTATCAAATCACTTCAAAATTGGATCTAACAAATAAATTCACTTTACAAATTCAACACATGCCTTTACAAATATTAATAAACAATAATATCACTTGAAAATAGGACCTGATAAATAAATTTTTTTACAAATTCAAAACGTTCAAATATAATCAAATCTTAATGTCATTTTAAATATGATATAACAAATGAAATTTCTTTACAAATTCTTTCTTCATTTCTTTATTAACAGTTGGCTTGGAAGCGCAAACTTTTGGTCCGACCGCAAACTTTCAAAAATACCATTTAATCATATATAATTTAACGCTCATCTATATATGTTACCAAATCCCTTAAAAATTGGATCTAACAAATAAACTCACTTTACAAATTCAACACGTGCCTTTACAAATATTAATAAACATTAATATCACTTGAAAATATGATCTGATAAATATAATTTTTTACAAATTCAGAATGCTCAAATATAATCAAATATTATCGTCGCTTTAAATTATAATATAACAAATGAAATTCCTTTACAAATTCTTTCTTTATTAACTAATAACAGAAATATTAAATTCAAACTACGGAAAAAAAATTAGATACTGAAACATAAAAATAAAAATTCAAACAAACTATGCATGAGTTCAACGCAAAATACGACTAAATATTTCTGGAAATTATTTTTTTGAGTGTTTTGAAACATATACAATTTGTATAACAACTCACGCGCGAAGCGCGTGCCGTAACGCCCGTAAGTTTAATAATTATAATCTAAGCAGTTTTATTTCTGTAACATTGCAATGTCAGTGGGAATATAGCTCTTACGAATCTTAATGTAATACTTTCTGGACTTTGCTAGGTCTTTGAATTGTAATAGCTTTCGAAATTGATGCAAACTTATCGCTAGTACTAGTATTGTGCCATAATTTTTATTAAATATATACTATGAAAAGCTATGGAGTTAGATTCTGGTCCCCTGAGGAGAATCTGAGTAATATTAGTGTATAAGCCTCTACTTAAGAGTTAAACGCTTAAAAATTGATTAAAATTGGTCGATATTTGTGTTGTATTTTTATATTTAATGTGTACTTAGTTGGTTATACAGTGTTACAAGGAATAGGTGGTAAATATCATATTACCATGATTCGAATAACGCTTGGCCGGACTAGAAGTTATGATCTTATGGATCAGAACCAAAGTATCTGACCATTAAGATTATACATATCAATGGATACATTCAGATGCGGACATCATTCAATTTTTTTTCGAATATCGAATATCCGCATTCACGGATACAGACAGAAATTGAATAATTATCTTATTAACTAATGACAAAAAAAATCAAGAAACATAAATAGAAAAGTTTAACATTTTTTTTCAATTTCATTGATTATAAAATTGTTGAAAATAAACAAATATAATGGTAATACATAGTTTTAAACAGTTAATAAACATTAAGCGCATATAATATAAGCTATTAACTTAATAAAACAATAAATAACTATCTTTTATCATACTAAAATATACATAATTTAAGCTATAATCTTGAAAAAACCCGAACGGATATTTTCGGATGCGGATGCCTTCATATCCGTATCCGCATTCTTTTTCTAGATATTAGATATTTATCCGCTTTTCTGATACGGATACAGAAAGATTTCGGATTTTTGGACTTTCCATTGATAATACTAATTAATTAAGATAGTGGTGCTAAACTGTCTTATATCTCTCTTTGCAAACTTGTTGGGACAAAATCCTCCTTGCAAATATTTGCAAGATAATGGACTGTTTTTGCAAATACATTTTTTTTCCAGAAATTAATATTACATCCACTCATTTGAAATGCAAATATTTTCTCTCAACTAATTATTTATGCAATTAAAGAAGAATTTCCTTTATTTGTAATCATTTTATTTTTTGATTTTGTTACTGTATCTCAAAATTTGAATTTCAACTTGTGTTTTTCCTTTGATTTTCCACCACCATTAATGATTGGTTTTTTATTTTATTTTTAGATTAAGTTTTAACTTTTGAAGAACGAACGGAAAGTAAAAGAAGATAAAAAAAATATAGTGCGAGAGAGCGATGAAGTAGCAAAAGTAATAATTTAGCAAGTGAAAATTAGTATCTGTTCTATTCATAGTGTACTGCTGCCTAGCAACTCTTAGAAGAACTTCTATTCATACTCATGTTTCTACTCCTATTTCCAAAAGCTCGTGATAGAATTAGTAGGAGTAGTTCAGCTGTTAGCATTTGAAGAAGTCCCAGGTTGAAACTTAAGGATTCTAGGTCTTTTGCTTGAGGGTGGTTGTTTGGTTGGAGGTTTTGGTTGCTGTGGCGGGTGTTGTGGAGTTGTTGTTGTAGGCTGCTCTTTTCGTGGAGTCGTTTCTGGTTGTCGAGGCTGGTGTTGTGGAGTTGTTGTTGTAGGTTGCTCTTTTTGTGGAGTCGTTCCTGTCTTTAGTTTCTGTTTTCTTCTGTAGATTGCTTTGAGTGTGTCTTTAGTTTTTAGACTTTTGGAAGGGTTTTTTTTCTTCTTCTTTTTGTATGAGGGGTTTTGGCTATCTTCCAGGCTTATTGGAAGCTCCTTTATTTCTGGTGTTATATATATGTTCAGGTGTGCTCTCATCTTCTTTAGAGGATCACGCATTTTTCTCAAAAAAAAGAAAATTAGTATCTGTTCTTTATTTTACATTTTGATGATAAGAGTATTATTTTATTCATGCAGTGCATTTATTTTAATATCTCGTACGTTCGAACCTATGACCTCTAGCACCTCAACCTCAATACAAAAACAAGGCAATTTACCGATGCCAAAAAGGTGTAGGTTGGGCGTCAGTAAAAGCTTTACCAACGCCACACCGATGCGCTAACAGACATCGGTAAAAAGTAGGTGTTAACCGACTTTTTGACCAAACGGATTTTCAACTGGAATTAAAACGTCAAGATGAAGACAAAACGATTCACGAACTTGGAAACACGCTCGGAAGTGTAGGAAGATGGCATTCAACAAGGTTCGAGTAGAATGGTGCAAAGTGGACCTCTCGATACCAAGAGGATTTTATTCACTTCGGATATTTGAAACCCTTTGTACTTCAAGTTTACCTCAAGCAATCATCACGGAGTACTTTTCTCAGAGAATAAATGAGTAATTCTAAGGATTTCTCGAGAAGGAAGCAACGAAAGCAGGAAAAGACAAGCAAAACCAAAGAAGTTATCGGGAAACAACTCAATCTTCTAGGAAACATAGTGGATCGCGGATAGGAAGCATAGTGGAAGAAGAAGATGGAAACTTCCACCAACACAAACCTCTCAGTATTGAGAGGAACCTCTCTATACCGAGTGGTATCAATTGATGATTGGGTCGACTACTGCTCTCCTCCACCTTTGGGCTTGGATCTGCATCTTGCACTTCGTGGACCTCCGATTCTACCGGCGAATTTCCCTATAAATACGGACCCTATGGCAACTAGAAACAGACTTTAGCACTTCTGCTTCTTCGCCCCTTATCTCTCTTTACAATACTCACCAAGGTGGACATTGTTGGCCGTTCTAGGCTTAAGAATCTATCAATTCCTTATGCTTGTGATTTTAGTCTCTCAAATATCTAATAAATAAAATATAAAGTGGACGTAGACCGGAGATTGTTAACCACTACAAAAATCTTGGTGTTCTTACTGGTTTACATTTATTTTCTGCTATATCGTGATATTTTTATAGGTTTTGGATGTTGTGCGATTTTTGGCATTAACATTTTGGTGCTTTCACTAAGAAAAAAGCTTGGATATGAAATTTGAAGAAGATGAAGAGGCCTGACACAAGATCTAGGATTAGAGGGAGTCAACTAGAGCATGGGGGCAGCGAGAAGGTGTCCTCAAATTCAAATCATTACATTTACGTGACCAGAGAATAGATGGGGAGAATGATGAAAGAAATGCAAGATGGAATAATGGCTCTACAATAGGATATTCTAGATGAATTTTTCCAAAGGATAGGACAGCAAGGAATAGCTGGAGTTGTTGGAATTCAGAACCTAGGACTAATAACCAATGCAGGAGTGTTTGAAATTGGAGTGGAGCAAGTTGGGATAATGCCCCCATGACCAGAACCAGTCGGTACCTATTGGATTTGTGTCGGTACCGAAAGGAATCTACTCGGGGGCAATGTTGGTTCAGGCTTATGGTGAGCTGGAATGTCGGGAGCGACCAATGCTGAAGCCAGAAACACAAGCCAGAACATAAATGCATAGCGACCGGTGGATTATGTTAGAGCTTTCCCATAGGAACAGTGGGTAGAATGAACCAGGAAGTGCGGATCAGAATGCGAACATGCGACTAGAGGAATACGCATCAAAGTTTCTCCGTAGGAGCGAGGGAATAACATAGCTATGGAGCGGAGACCATCATTAGACGATAACTATCGAATGGCTGAGATGATCAAAAGGGTAGTGAGAGGTGGACCCCCGCACTTGAGTTTGGTGGACATAAACAAGAATCCATTTACCCTTAACATCTGGTATGCGAGGAATCCTCCCAATTTCAATCTTTCGACGTTGGAAATGTATGATGAAAAGACAAATCCAATGGTTCATCTAATGAGGTACATCTGACATAAGGAAGTGTTTGGTGTTTCTGAGAATGTGATGTGACGGTGCTTCCTGTTATATCTAACAGATTTAGCGGTGATGTGGTACAGATATTTGGAGAATGGGTCCATGAGCATGTGGACCGAGTTAGTAAATAGGTTCATGAGATAGTTCTAGGTTCACAATTCACGACCAAAGAATGTGCTGACGCTATAAAGCGTGAAGCAAAAGGCCGAAGAGACCCTGTATTTGATTAGGTTTAACGTGGTAGCCGTTGTAGTTCATAAGCTGGATCCATCAGTGATTCTGATGCCGGCAGTTTTAGGAGTTGCAAATAAGACTAGAATTTAAAGCTGCTCTAGAGAGGGATCCACCGATGGATCTTACGGAGTTCTATCATGAGGCAGAGAGGTATTTGCATCAGAAGGACACTGAAGCTGAGAACGTTGACGTAAATGTTGTGGATGATGGAGGACGATCCGAAGTAGAATATGGTAAAGACAAAGGGAAGCGAAAAGCCGATGATGACTTTAGAGGACCGAAATGGCTAAGGAGGGAATCGAAGTTCTCTTCCTACACTGATCTAAATAAACCCCAAAGTGGATATACCTAGAAACTAGGGGCAGATCCCCTATCGGAGGCCAGCTAAGAGGGAATCCACGGATCGGAAGAGAATGTATGGAAAATTTTGCTTGTTCCATGAGCTTGATAGACATAAAATGAACAAGTACAGACATCTTCGCAATTTGATAGAAGAATTGGTTCAAAGTAACCAGCTACAATAGTATGTAAGGAATCGAACTACGATGGTGCAGCCAGAGCAATCACCATTTGCAGGAAATGCATCAAGACAACCAGAGATCTGGGTCGAGACCGGTAATCACACGATCGGGATGGACAAGAGATAGGTTTGTTTCCTATGCTATGCTTTTCGTTTTGAATAGTTAAGAGGATAATAACCTCTGACTGCTTACATGTGTACGAGACCTCAATTAGTCTCTAGGCACGCTCTGAGTTGGATGTCTGAGATGAATATTTAGGATGTTAGCTTGCTTGATTTGATTTGAATATTTGATTTTTGAAAAGTACTTGAACCTGACGACTGATATTGATTGTGGTAGTCCCATTCAAAGAGACAGGGTGATGACCATAACAAGTACGTCCCCCTATCAGAGAGTAAGTGGACGGACTTACTTGGATGTTGGGCCCCTTCGTCGTAGAGCAAGTGGATTGGGCTTAACAAGAATCCGGAGAGATCAAAAGTAAGTCCCCTCACCGAGGAGTGAGCGGATGGACTTTCTTAAATGTTGAATCCGCTTTCAAGAGAGCAATCGGATTGGACCTAGCAAGGATTCAGAGAGACCGAACCCTAGATTAGATAATAATCAATCCGAAGAGATCGAACCTTAATTTGGATGATAAACGATCCAGTGAGATCTAACCCTAGAATGAACATTGACCTGATGTAAGGATTTGAACGCCTTGTAATCAGAGTAAAATATATTAATCCCGAGTAAACACGACATTAATTTGATATACAATATGATACCTCCAGATAAAGATAGGCTAATCATGATTCATGACTGACACTTAAGCAACGGCTGGAGTCCTTAGCTATAACAGGCCTAGAACGACCTTTGGTTTGCAGCAGAATCTGAAGGAACTAGACGATTCCCCAAGTTTGGGATTGATAGATGGCCGGAGGGCTCAACTACCGAAGATCGACTACTACTGAAACTTATTTTTGAGCAAAGCACACCTTACATCCATAAGGCGTACTTTAGGGGGTAAGTGTTAACCAGCTTTTTGACCAAGTGGAGTTTCAACTAGAATTAGAATGTCAAGATGAAGACAAAACAATTCATGAACTTGAAAACACGCTCAGAAGGGCAAGAAGATGGCATTCAACAAGTTTTAAGTAGAATGGTGCAAAGTGGACCTCTCGGTACCGAGAGGAATTTGTTTCACTTCGGACCTCTCAAACCCTTTGTACTTTAAGTCTACCTCAAGCAATCATCGTGGAGTGCTTTCCTCGAAGAATAAACGAGTAACCCTAAGTATTTCTAAAGAAGAAAGTAACGAAAGCAGGAAAAGACAAGCAATATCAAAGAAGTTATCAGGAAACAACTCAATCTTCAAGAAAAATTGTTTGGAACATAGTGGATCGGGGATAGGAATTATAATGGAAGAAGATGGAAACTTCCACCAACACAAACCTATGACGCCCCACCTCTATACCCACGCTAGCTAAGAACACTACGGAGTAATGCTGTCAACTAGCTCGGAGAATAAGGCTGTTGAGGAGCGACCATCCATGTGACTTCTTTTTGCGAGCACCGATATGTCAGATAGTATAGCATGCATTTCATTTAAGGAGGAAATCCGACATACCGATACAAACTCAAAGCTATCACACAGTGGCTATATATAATCTTCAGAAACAAATATAGAAATAAACATAACACAATCAGTCACAGATATCCATATCACAAAGGCGGAAAAAGATATGAATAAATATACATAACACATGAAAGTGTACATCAGAGTAGTGGTCTGAAAGTTCCACGATAATACAATAGAATAGCTACAAGCTACACAAAAGAATAAGTATACATCACGGAGTCTATATCTCAAATGTATACAACAAAAACTACTAATCTACGCAATTAGCCAAAAGTCAGAGTAATAAATCCTTGGAGAGAAGTCAAGCAGAAGCACCTGTAACATCTCGGTCTGACCCGAGTATTATTTCATAAGAAAATAATAAACGGATCAGTCTAGCTATAAATATCAGATGACATGATATAAAATAAGAGATATGGCATAAACGTATAATAACCATAATGGCATACTACTATAAGTATATAAATGATAATCAACAAGAGATTAATCAATTTCACAAGAATATTCTCAAAGATCCAAATCCACAAAAAGGTAATGACACACGAATTCACCAATGCACAAAAATTGATAAAACATATCAATGAAAATCACGAAAATTGGTGAAGCACAAATTCCAGAAATCAACACACGAAATCCAGAAATCACAAAAAGGGGGAGGCCTATCACACGAACGGGAGCATAAAAGCTCACCAACATATGTATCACACGAACGAGACGCTATCTCATGGTAGCTAACCATAAATTTTGAGCCGAAACTCCACACGAACGGCCCGAAGGCCATGGGGCGCTACCCCACATATGTGAGTAGAAACATCTCACAAACAGGGTCTAGTCTCCCTCGCAGACAAAGAGACATCGCACAATTGCTAGTCTAAATCACAAAAATGATCGTCAATGATCATCAAGAAGTGTCAATTACACTAAGCTAGTAAATATATGAGTTTAGCTTCATGTCCCATAACCACTTGCTTAACTTAAATATTTACGAACAAACTGTAGATCTTCACTAGAAAATTGTCACAAGAGGTTCAGTCGAACAAGTCCAAGAATTAACCGACGAAGCAAACGCAAGTGTTTCATACCACTTGTTTTACTAAGCCGTTTAATTAGATTTCTCATCCGAGTGAGGTAAAGGTTTGTAGATACTACTAGATTGCAAAATGGTTTTACTACTAGTATTAAAACCTTTATATTTTTAAAGTGAAAAATCACAAAAATGATTGTAGAACAATCAATCACCAAAATTCACATTCAAAGACGTGAATAAAATTCAAAGAAACCGATACTGAATCCATCAAAATGGATATTCCCAAAAATCACGAAGAAAATGTCATCAAAGCCGATAATAAATGATAACAACAAAAAGGGAATCAACACGAATCGATTAAAGTTGGAAATTCAAGCTCAATAGGCAAATAGGCAAAAGACTGTAGATTCAGATGTCTGAAATCAAGGATTCAGACGTCTGAATCTGGAAAATAAATATTTTCCAAAGCAGAATTCAGACGTCTGAATACTTGATTTCAGACGTCTGAAATAGGCACTTTTTGACCTATTTCCTTTCTGGTTCAAAACGAACCAATTCAGACGTTTGAAACGATAGATTCAGACGTCTGAATCTGGGAATAAAAATCTTCCCAGTAATAATATTCAGACGTCTGAATCTAACGTTTCAGACGTCTGAAACTGGGGTTCAGGGCATTCCCTGAACCTAGACCAAAAATGGCCAAATGAATACCGGAAGCGATCGAGCGAGCGACAAAGACTAAGGATTTACGCCATGCGACAACCCAGCCTTAGCGGCTCTTCGACACGCCTCAAATATCAATGTCCAAATATCCATAAAAGGATTTTCATAGATTTTGATTTCAAAACACCAAAAATTGGTATATACACCAAATCAATCCAAACCAAAATCAATTGCACAAGAATAAGTGTTAGGAATTCATACCTAACAATCGAAGATAATTATAGACTAAGATGTGAGATAAAAATCTCACCTTTAAACCCAAAACAAATGAAGAAGAAGCTATAGAGCAATGGCAAGAGCAATCACACTTCAATTCCAACTCAACAACCTTGAATCTAGGCTAAAAAGAGAAACATTTCCTAAGTTAGATTTAGGAATTTCTGAAATTGATAAGAGAATGAGTTGGAGAAGAAGAAGAGGAGGCTTACCAAAGCTTCTTCTATTAGTTTGGAGCTAGAACATGATTTGCAAAAGAAAACTAGGGTTTGGAGTTTTAATTTCCCATTCCTCTCTCCATTGCTGTAAAAGCTTGAGTATTAGGAAATAGAAGTAAGGAAATGAAGAGAGGAGGGGTGAAGCTTGGGTCTAATGAGCTGAAACAAGACCAAAGCCCTAAGTGGAAAAAGTAGCAAAATTCTACTATCTCCAAACATATCAAAGTTTATACTTAAAAAGATCGCAAATGGAGTTTTGAACTCAATGGAAGTGGTCTCGAGTCCTAATTTGACCGTATGCAAAAAGTATCTTTTCGGACAAAAATCCAACTGACGATAAAATATTTAAATATAAAATCGATACATATGTGGGTTGTTACAAAACCTCTCGGTACCGAGAGGAACCTCTTGGTACCGAGTGGTTCAATTGATGATTGGGTCGGCTGCTGCTCTCCTCCATCTTGGGCTTTGATCTGGATCTTGCACTTCATGAACCTTCGATTCTGCCAGCGAATTCCCCTATAAATACAGACACTATAGAAACTATGAATGGACTTTTAGCGCTTCTCCTTCTTCATCCCATATCTCTCTTCACAATAGTAATCAAGGTAGACATTGTTGGCAGTTCTAAGCTTAAGAACCCACCAATTTCTTATACTTGTAATTTCTATCTCTTTTAAATCTCTAATAAATAAAATATAAAGTGGACGTAGGTCGGAGATTGTCGAACCATTATAAAAATCTTGGTGTTCTTAATGCTTTACATTTATTTTCTGCTAGAGTTTGATATTTCGATAGATTTTTGGGTGTCGTACCATTTTTCATGTCAACAGTAGGTCAAAAAATGTATTCCGACGCCTGAATGACACCTTGCGTGGGGTGGTTATCGACGTCTTACATACACCTTTTTTCGACAACTTTCCAATGTTAATTTTCCGATGCCATTGCGATGCCCTGTCGGCTACTATTAAAATTATGTAACATGGATTTTCCAATGTCATTTCAATGACTTTTCGATGCCTTATTGACGCCCAATTAAATTATTTAAATCGGATTTTCTGATATCAATGCCTTTACTGAAACATTTGTAACATTTCTGCCGCATTACTAATCTCAATCACACATTCAAATATATACAATATATATTCACCTCAATGTAACATATTGATATCACAAATTCATATACCATACTATCACATGCCACCAAATTCATGTATAAAAATGTATTAGGCAACATAATAATATCATGGATAATATCTGACATCATAATATCCAAACAATACCATCACAATATAAATCAAATATCCAAACAATACCATCATAATACAAATAAAATATCCAAGCAGCATCATCGATTATGCCATATTTTACGTACCCTTGGAATATTACATAGTTGGGCTTACGATCTTGTCCTTTAGCGATGCAAGTCATCTCCTGCGTAGGATCACTATTCGAAATTATATCCTACTCACTCCTCAAGCTCCTATTCTTAAGAAACTCAAACACAACACTAGTTGTACGGCATGATGGCATGGTAATATTGATAGAATGAGGCACCGAAAGACTTGCGTGACAGCGATGTTATAACTAATAGCGGTAGCTAGGGTGGTGATAGTGGCAGTACTGCTACCACTGGTAGTGGTGGTTAGGTTGGTGTTGTTGGCAGTACTGTTACCACTGGTGATGATAATTATCACTGACAGTCTGACGCAGCGGATATTTCAAAACAATGTAGATCGGTGAAAGTAGCAGTCGATGGATTGATGAATGCTGAATTGCCCGAATTCGTTGATCCGAAGATACCGAACTCTAGCTATCTCGAACTCGTTGATCGCGCACGATACCGGGTTCAAAGATCTTCAATTCTTCAAGCGTTGATCAAGCGTACTTGATTCCGCGAATCGGCTTCTACAATCGTTGAATCGAGCGCACTCGATTATCCGAAAGAGGAGATAGGAGATTACACTCAACTACCAATTTGAATGAAAGCACAAAGCAATCAAAAGAGAATTTTATTCAATATTCAACAACCTTTACAATGAAACAACTCGCCTATTTATAGGCTACAACACGCAAAGCAGAAAAAAAAAGTACAACTCCTAAGTCGGCAACCGACTTAACAACGTCTCCGACTTATCATAAGTCGTATACGACTTACAACACAAAATACAGAAAACTCCATAAAATACTACAAGTACTTAAGTCGGTGACGACTTATCCCCTACGACCTACGACTCGTCATGAGTCGGTTACAACTTACCAGATTACAACACAATACAAGTCCTGCCGACTTACGACTTATCATACCATCCTTGCGACCTAACTTCCATGCTCCAGATTCTGTCTTCGACTTAAGGAATTAACGGTTAAGATTAACTCGGCAGAGGAAAACAACGGCAACAGCTACTACGACTTAAACATGACTCGTTAGGTCGTTCAAACGACTCAACGTACTCTCTTCCTCTGGCTTCCCCCTAAGTCGTGGACGACTTATAATCTTCCCTTTAGGTCGTAACCGACCTAGACCTTTGGTGTCTCGTGGCGCTCCCTTAAGTCGTAGGCGACTTTTGTCAGATTCCTTAAGTCGTATCCCAGCACTCTTCCTCATCTCGTTAGGTCGTATCTCGGTAGGTCTTCCGGACGACTTAAAATATTCGATAACTCGTACACCTTCATGAGTTAGGTCTTCCACTCTGTTAAGTCGGTCATGACTTAAGTCTCCCATCATGTTAAGTCGGTCACGACTTACGCTTATGTCTTCTGCTTCCTTGAGTCGGTCACAACTCATAGCTCGACTCATAGCTCCTTCCATAAGTCGCGTACGACTTATGCCTTCATCCCTGGCCCGAGCTACATCATCCTCCCCAGGTTGAGTGAAATTCGACCTCGAATTTGTAATTTCTGCATCCACAACAAACTCTTCTCCATGATATGGTATGATATGCTTAACGTTGAATACGTCCGACGTGTACACATCATTTGGCAGCTTCAATTTATAAGCATTTTCATTGATCTTCTTTAAAATTTCAACTGGACCAATCTTTCGTGCTTTCAATTTATTGTACGTTCCCACCGGAAAACGATCTTTCGTCAACACTGCATAAACCAAATCACCTTCATGAAATTCAACATTCCTTCGTTTCAAATCTGCAGAACGCTTATACTTCTCATTTGCTTTCTCTAATCGTTCTTGAACGATTTTATGACATTCCGTCAGCCCTTCAACAAAATCAGCAGCTTTCTTAATTGTCCCCTTTGAATGTGGTATCACCGTTAAATCCAACGGTCCTTTCGGTAAGCTCGAATAGACAATCTGGAATGGACTAAACCCTGTGCTACGATTCACCGCATGATTATGAGCAAATTCTGCCTGGCATAACTTCACATCCCAACTCTTCAGATTATCTTGAACAAGACACCTCAACAAGTTTCCCAATGATCTGTTAACCACCTCAGTCTGTCCATCCGTTTGTGGGTGATAAGCACTACTAAACTTCAGCTTTGTTCCCACCATTTTCCACAAACTCAACCAAAAATGACTCAGAAATCGAGTATCTCTATCCGACACAATAGATTCTGGCAATCCATGAAGTCGATAGATTTCCTTGAAAAACAATTGAGCAACATGAACAGCATCCGCCGTTTTCTTACAAGCAATAAAATGTGCCATCTTCGAAAATCTGTCCACCACCACATATATGGAATCGTTACCACGCTGTGTCCTCGGTAATCCCAACACGAAGTCCATACTCACATCAACCCATGGTTTATTTGGTACAGGTAGTGGCATATATAAACCAGCATTAGTCACAGTTCCTTTCGAAACCTGACAAATATGACAACGCTCCACAAACCTTTCCACCTCTTTCCTCATTGATGGCCAAAAGTAGGACTGTGAAATCAACTGCAAGGTACGGTCTCTCCCAACATGTCCCTCTTCGTGTAACTCCTTGATAATCTTCATCCTCAGACTACCCTCCGGTATGCACAATCGACTTCCTTTAAAAAGAAAACCATCTACCATCAAAAACTCATCCGTCTTTCCCTCCTTAACTTTATCAATAAACTTCATGAAGTAAGGATCTTCAACAAATAATTCCGGCAACATTTCAAACCACGTCACTTCAACTTTCAGCGTAGTCAACAAATGACTCCTCCTACTCAAAGCATCAGCCACTCGATTCGTCACCCCTGACTTGTGTTTAACAACGAAAGTAAACTGTTGTAGATATGCAATCCATGATGCATGTCTTGCTGAAATCTTGTCTTGCCCTTGTAAATGCTTCAATGCTTCATGATCAGTGTAAAGAACAAACTCCTTCTGAAATAGATAGTGTCTCCAGTGTTTAATAGATTGTACAACAGCATAAAACTCCACATCATATGTACTGTATCACATCTTCGCTCCTGACAACTTCTCACTGAAATATGCAATTGGACGTCCCTTCTGACTCAACACCCCTCCAATCCCAACCTTGGATGCATCAGTGTGTAGTTCAAACACTAGCTGAAAATCAGGTAGCACTAGAATTGGTGCAGACGTCAGCAATTCCTTGATCTTCCCAAAAGCACTCCCTGCTTCCTCTGTCCATGCAAACTGTTTACCTTTCATGCAATCTGTAACAGGCTCCATCACACTACTAAAGTGTGGAATAAACCTTCGATAAAATGAAGCCAACCCATGAAAGCTACGAACTTCCGTTATCGTCTTGGGCTGCGGCCAATTTCTGATCGCCTCAACTTTACTTTGGTCAACCTGTATTCCTTTCTCTGAAACAACATACCCCAGAAATAAAACACTATGCGTCATGAACAAGCATTTCTTCGTGGCAGCATAAAACTGTTCTTGTCGTAGTACCATCAGCACTTCTCTAAGATGATTCAAATGTTCCTCTGGACTTCCACTGTAAATTAGAATATCATCGAAATACACCACCACAAATTTCCCAATGAACGGTCGAAAAATCTGATTCATCACCCTCATAAAAGTACTTGGTGCATTTCATAAGCCAAACGGCATGACCAACCACTCGTATAGACCCTCCCTGGTTTTAAAAGCAGTTTTCCACTCATCTCCTGGTCTGATACGAATTTGATGATATCCACTCTTCAAATCAATCTTCGAGAAGATAGTAGCTCCACTTATTTGATCTAACAAGTCATCCAGCCTCGGCATTGGAAATCTATATCTCACAGTAATCTTATTCAATGCTCGACTGTCAGTGCACATCCTCCACGTCCCATCCTTCTTGGGTACCAATAAAGCTGGTACAGCACAAGGACTTAGACTCTCCTGCACACGCCCCTGCTCAAGCAATTCCTCTACCTGCCTTCGAAACTCTTCATGTTCCTTCGGACTCATTCGATAATGGGGTCTGTGCGGCAACACAGCACCTGGAACAAGATCTATCTGATGTTGTATATCCCTCAATGGTGGCAACTCCGTTGGTAACTCCTCTGGAAATACATCGTCAAATTCTTTCAAAACTGGTTTAACTTCTTCTGGAATTTCAACCTCTTCACTGCTTTCTCGCCCAATCAACAAAAATACTTCCGGCTCTTCTTCAACTTCTTTAACAAACTCCTTTAAAGTCAATAAAGTTTTCAGCTCTTCAATTTCTTCTGACTTACTTTCTCCTTGTGGTCTCTTCTTTGGAACTAGGATAATCTTCGTGCCTTCAAACATAAAACTATAGCTATTGGTCCGACCGTCATGTTGTACTGCTCGATCATACTGCCATGGTCTTCCCAATAATAAATGACAAACATCCATCTCTACGACGTCACACCAGATTTCGTCTTTGTATTTCTTCCCAATAGAGAATGGTACACGAACTCGTCTATCCACTTTCACTTCTCCTCCTTTTCTCAACCATGCTAACTTGTATGGACTCGGATGTTTCTCTGTCTTCAATTTCAACTTCGTCACAGCCTCGGTCGAAATAATATTATCACAACTTCCTGCGTCAATTACAAACTTGCACACCTTCCCCAGAATAGTACATGTTAACTGAAAGATATTACTCCTCAACCAACTAGCTTCTTCCTGTTTCGGTGTTAAACACGATCTCCTCAGCATTAGGTTACAACCTTCGTCTCCTGACGCAATATCCTGCTCATCCTCCTCAATTGGATTAGAACAATCTTCATCAACATCCTCATCATCAACTTCTGTAATCATGGTTCTCTTCTTTGGCTTTGGACACTCACTGCTTTTATGACCCAATTCTTGACAATTGTAACATTTAAACCCATTGTTAACTTTCGCCTTCTCAACCTCCTTCACCGCTGGTCTACTGATAGGTTTAGAAATGTTAGACCCCCCACTAACACCCTTCATTTGATTGCTGGAATTAGTAAACACACCACCTCCTCGTCTACCCTGCTTCTCCCAAGCCAACGCTTTCTGATGTGCTTCCGCTACAGATCTTGGATCGAACATATTCACCATATCCTGAATCTGCATTCTCAATCCCCCAATGAATCTAGATGTCAGCTGCTCTTCCGTTTCCATAATGTCATTCCTCGCGATAAGTTGATAGAATTCATCAGCATAGTCATTAACTGTCTTTGTGCCCTGCCTCAAGTTCTGCAAACGTTGATACATCAAAGATTGATAATTGTAAGGTAAGAACGTTGCTTTCATCAATTTCTTCATCTTTTCCCAAGATTCAATTTTTGACTTTCCCATCCGATCACGTGTAAGCTTGGTTTGCTGCCACCATGCCAAAGCTCTACCCCTCAGCCTCGTAGCAACCAACTTCACTCTACGATGTTCTGGAACTTCTTTGAAGTCAAAAATCTCTTCAACATTAGCTACCCAATCTAGAAACTCCTCCGCTTGCATACCACCTTTGAATTCAGGAATTTCTGTCTTCATCCCCGATTCCCACTTGTGATCATACTCAGAATAGTTTCTTCCTTGACCTCTTCCTTGAATACTACCACCATCATACTCCTCTTCAAAATCAGATGCATAACGATGTCGATTCTGACCACCAACATCTCTACTACCATTACGCCTTCCACCTTCATCCCTTCTATCGACATTCCTCCGTTCACGATCATTCACGTTCCTCCCACGTCCTTGATCATTTTCAACACTTCTGTCTCGATTGGAATGTGGCGAGACTCTACTACCCCCATGGTTAGATTCAGGTGAAACCCTTCTCTGATTTTGATTCATCTCCGTCATAAGCTTCTCTAACCGGCCAATTCCTTCATTGAGCTTCTCACTAAAATTCTCATTGATTCTTTGTTCCATCTCATCAGCCTCTTCTCTTCGATACAAAGCTTCTACGTTTTGGTGTCGATTAGCTCTTCTTGGCGGCATACTCGAAAACTTCACAAATTCTTCAACACTTCAAATTCAAACACTTTCCGGATTTTGATCCAAAATGAAACGGATCGAAAACTTCCACTTTGTAGCAAATCGCGATGAACACGATGGACAAAGTTTCGGCTTCCAATGCAAATCCGATCAAACAATCTTCGAACAATGATGACTCTTCTTCCTCTTACTCTCGGCCTCACTTGCTTACCACGGCCCAACTTCAAAATGATTAGGCTCCAAGTCTCGATCTAGCTATGATTGGCTAGAATAGGCTCTGATACCAAAACTGACGCAGCGGATATTTCAAAACAATGTAGATCGGTGAAAGTAGCAGTCGATGGATTGATGAATGCTGAATTGCCCGAATTCGTTGATCCGAAGATACCGAACTCTAGCTATCTCGAACTCGTTGATCGCGCACGATACCGGGTTCAAAGATCTTCAATTCTTCAAGCGTTGATCAAGCGTACTTGATTCCGCGAATTGGCTTCTACAATCGTTGAATCGAGCGCACTCGATTATCCGAAAGAGGAGATAGGAGATTACACTCAACTACCAATTTGAATGAAAGCACAAAGCAATCAAAAGAGAATTTTATTCAATATTCAACAACCTTTACAATGAAACAACTCACCTATTTATAGGCTACAACACGCAAAGCAGAAAAAAAAAAGTACAACTTCTAAGTCGGCAACCGACTTAACAACGTCTCCGACTTATCATAAGTCGTATACGACTTACAACACAAAATACAGAAAACTCCATAAAATACTACAAGTACTTAAGTCGGTGATGACTTATCCCCTACGACCTACGACTCGTCATGAGTCGGTTACAACTTACCAGATTACAACACAATACAAGTCCTGCCGACTTACGACTTATCATACCATCCTTGCGACCTAACTTCCATGCTCCAGATTCTGTCTTCGACTTAAGGAATTAACGGTTAAGATTAACTCGGCAGAGGAAAACAACGGCAACAGCTACTACGACTTAAACATGACTCGTTAGGTCGTTCAAACGACTCAACGTACTCTCTTCCTCTGGCTTCCCCCTAAGTCGTGGACGACTTATAATCTTCCCTTTAGGTCGTAACCGACCTAGACCTTTGGTGTCTCGTGGCGCTCCCTTAAGTCGTAGGCGACTTTTGTCAGATTCCTTAAGTCGTATCCCAGCACTCTTCCTCATCTCGTTAGGTCGTATCTCGGTAGGTCTTCCGGACGACTTAAAATATTCGATAACTCGTACACCTTCATGAGTTAGGTCTTCCACTCTGTTAAGTCGGTCATGACTTAAGTCTCCCATCATGTTAAGTCGGTCACGACTTACGCTTATGTCTTCTGCTTCCTTGAGTCGGTCACAACTCATAGCTTGACTCATAGCTCCTTCCATAAGTCGCGTACGACTTATGCCTTCATCCCTGGCCCGAGCTACATCACAGTCGATGACTCTAGTGTTAATAGCATTCCCTCCAGCATTACCCCAACCAACCACCTCTAGTTACAACAACACTACTATGCAAGCACTAGCACCTCCTTTATTAATACTATCATGTCGCCATGTCATGCAACCAAGGTGGTGACCGGAGACATGCATAGTTATGCTGTTATAACTAGTGATAGTGGATAGAGAAGTGTTGCTGGTGATACTGCCACCACTGGTGGCGACAACCACCATCACCGATGGTCAATGACTCTAGTGTTAACAGCATCCCACAAACACTTCCCCAATTCACCATCACCATTTATAACAACACTACCACGCACGTCCAGTCACCACCGCTATGGCTTTAGACCGTCTTTTTTTAACATCTAATACAATGATAGTTTTTTTATGATGGGCGTCGCTCCTTTTTTGTAGATTCTATCAATCTTTTGATCATGTCCATACTATCATTAGGTGGATGGGATTGGAACATTGATAGAATCTACAAAAAAGGAACGACGTCCATCATTAGAAAAAACTATCGTTGTATTATATGGTGAAGAACCATCTAAACCTTTAAGTGTAGCACCAAGTTCAGTGGAATCATTCCTATATGCAAAAAAAAATACATTATCTTTCACACGATAGTATTATTAATTCAAAATGCATAACTAAGAACATACCAATTTATAGTATCTAAACCTTCAAGTGTAACACCTTCAAAGCTAAATCATGTATAATCTAAGTAAATATAGATTTCTTTTCTCAAATTAAATATTTTCAATATGAAAACAAAGTGCATGCATCACTAGTACTACACTCATCTTGAACATATCATGTACATCCATTTATCTAAAACTAATAAGAAATTTAAACTCAAAATATACATGTTAATAAATATATTAATTATTTTAGAGATAAACACTAAAACTAAAAACTTGATCAACTTCTTACTATTGCAAATAAACTACAATTGAAGTATTGATTAGTTTATTCACAAATTCATGAATTAATTATAACTGAACTAATTTCTAAGTTTTAAGAATGTATGTGTTTAACTATGTTACAAGTGCTAGGTTTAAGGTGAAGAGTTTATATATATAGCAGATGAATTCTATGAAAATCTATAGGATCTTTATATAATGCAACTTATATATAAGTGTAAAAGTGTATATTACTAATTACACTAAGCAGAGAATAATAACTGAATATAAAGAAGGTAAATAATAAAAGTGAGCACACCAGATATTTTATACTGGTTTGGACATCCCGTCCTACGTCCAGTCTCGAAGCTCCCCTTTGGTATTTCCTTTAACCAAATAACCCTCACTTTGCCCGGAGGAATAGACTAATATAAAAGTATTTGTGACGCCCCACCTCTATACCCACGCTAACCAAGAACACTACGATGTAGTGCTGTCAATTAGCACGGAGAATAAGGCTGTGGAGGAGCGACCATCCATGTAACTTCTTTGTGCGAGCACCGATACGTCAGATAGAATAGAATGCATATCTTTTAAGGAGGAAATCCGACATGCCGATACAAACACAAAGCTATCACACGGTGGCTATATATTATCTTCGGAAAACAAACATAGAAATAATCATAACATAAATCAGTCACAGACATCCATATCACAAAGGCGGAAGAAGATATGAATAAATATATAACACATGAAAGTGTTCATCAGAGTAGTGGTCAGAAAAATCCACGATAATACAAAAGAATAGCATCACGTGCTATACAAAAGAATAAGTACACAACATAGAGTCTATATCTCAAAGGTGTACATCCAAAAACTACTAATCTAAGTAGTTAGCCAAAAGTCAGAATAATCCTGAAGAGAAGTCAAGCAGAAGCACCTGTAACATCTCGGTCTGACCCGAGTATTATTTATAAGAAAATAATAAACGGATCAGTCTAACTATAAATATCAGATGATATGGTATACAGTAAAAGGCATGACATGAACATGTAATAACCATAGCGACATACTACTATAAGTATGTAAATGATAATCAACAAAAGATTAATCAATATCACAAGAATCTTCTCAAAGATAAGGTAGGGTTTCATACCCTAAACTTGTATTCATAACAAGTCAATAACACATGAATTCACCAATGCACAAAAACTGATATCATATCAATGAAAATCATGAAAATTGGTGAAGCACAAAATTCCAGAAATCATCATCAGAAATCCAGAAAACACATAAAGGGGGAGGCCTAACACATGAATGGGAGCATGAAAACTCACCTACGCGTAAACACATGACGAGATGATATCTCATGGAAGCTATCCATTAAATTTTCACACATGAATGGCCCGAAGACCATAGGAAATGTGATGGCGAAACATCACATGATCGGGGTATAGTCTCCCACGTAGACAAAGAGACATCGCTCAATCGCTAGTCTAAATCACAAAAATGATCGTCATGATCATAAGGAAGTGTCGATCACACCAAGCCAGTAAATATATGAGTTTAGCTTCATGTCCCATAACCACTTGCTTAACTTAAATATTTACGAACAAGCTGTAAATCTTCACTAGGAAATTGTCACAAAAAGGGTTCAATCGAACAAGTCCAAGAGCTAACCGACGAAGTGAACGCAAGCGTTTCATACCACTCGTTTTACTAAGTCGTTTAAGTCGATTTCTCATTCGAGTGAAGTAAAGGCTTGTATATACTAGTAGATTGAAAATCGGTTTGAGAAAACGAACTTTTGATATTTAAAATAGTGTTGAAATCGCTTTGATGAAAGAGTTTTGATATTTACTATTAGTATTGAAACCTTCATATATCTTTAAAGTGACAGGTCATAAAACGATGGTAGAAACAAATCAATTCACGTTCGAAGACGTGAGTAAAGTCCAAAGAAGTCAATCCCAAAACCATCAAAGTAGAAATTCTGATAAACGTTTTTCAGAAGAGATTGCCTACGCAGAGTAATACGGGGTTCGACCTGCCCGGTCAGGTCGCGGGGGTCCAGGGGGCAGCGCCCACGGCGGGGTGCGGGGCAGCGCCCCGTCACGGTACGACCTAGTGAAGGCAAGCGGTCTCGAGAAGCCAAACCGGTCAAATGACCAAGTACTAACTCGCGAACGACCTAGGGGAAAAATAGGTCAAACGACCAAGTACTAACTCGCGAACGACTTACGACTTAAGGGATGCAAGCGACTTACGACTTAAGGGATAAGGTCATACGACCTAAGTGGAGAATGCCACGCGACTTAGCAGAAGAACAGGTCGAACGACCAAGTACTAACTCGCGAACGACTTACGACTCAAGCCTTGAACGACTTAGTGGAACGAACGACTTAACGACTTAAGCTTCAATTCGAGCAACGAGCTAAGGCTGGAACGACCTAGTGGAGTTAGGTCGGGGACGTCCTACGACTTAAGGTCATACGACTTAACAGTTGCGAGCTAGCGGAGTTGGCGAGGCCTAGCGACTTAGTAGAAGCAGCGACCTACGACTTAACGATTTAAAAGCCAACGACCTAGGACTTAAGAGCCATACGAGCTACGAGCTAAGGTCTATACGACCTAACGACTTATCCCAGTACGACCTAACTCTTAACTCGCGAACGACTTAGCACTTAACTCGCGAACGACCTAGCGAAGGCAGAACACCCAGAACGACTTAACACTTTAACTCGTGAACGACTCATCACTTTGACTCGTGAACGACTCAAGCCAGGCGAACAGAAATGCACGCGCGCGACTTAAGCCCTTAACTCGTGAACGACTCACGACTTAGGCTTAACTCGTGGACGACTCAGCGAAGGCCAGAAACGACTTAAGGCCAGAAAAATCACCAAAACGCTGAAAATTGAAGTTTTTCGCCAATCCAATCCAAACCAAATGCAAATGTTGATGCAAATACAATAGGGGATCATTCCCAACAGTCCAAGATAGATATAGGCAAGATGTGAGATCAAAAATCTCACCTTTTCACGGAATTTGATGAAGATGAAGCTTGGGGCAAAGCAAAGATCAACCACAAGCTTGAATCAATGTCTTCACTTTGAATTCGGAGTTAGATGTTGAATTTGCTAAAGAATTTGAGCTTGGAATTTTAATTTCCTACTCCCTCCACCATTGTTGCTAAAGCTTCAAAGTTGATGAAGTGATGAAGAGAAGGAAGGGGTTGGGCTGAGGTAGAAGAGGTGCAGCCCAAACCAAAAGCTCAACACAAAAAAGTGATGAAAATTTCACTATCTCCAAACATATCGAAGTTTACACTCAAAAAGATCGCAAACGTCATTTTGAACTCAATGGGGGTGGTCTCGAGTCCTAATTTGACCGTATGCAAAAAGTAGCTTTTCGGTCTAACATCCGACTAACGATAAAATATTTAAATATAAAATCGATAGATATGCGGGTTGTTACAGTATTTCTCTGACAATCTTGTGTTTCAAATAACACGTATTTTGACTAATAGTAAAATTCTTCCTATGATCTTCTTTGAGTATGTGAATGTGAATACTTTGAGTTGTAGGAGGTGGTTTAACCAAAATGATATTTTGGTTATGATATATTAAGAATATGTAAGCAAGAGATGCACAAATATGTAATGGAGAGTAATAAGAAATCAAGAGAATGGTTCATTTGTAAATCTCAATCTTCGAAGTATTTATAGGATTAAAGAGATGCAAATGAGGAGTTGTTACTGTTAGATAAACTCTATTCGATTTAATGGCTGCAACCTTTGAAGAAGAGATGAGATTATTCAATCTGAAAAGAAGCAAACATTCAGAATATAGCAGTTGCCAGACGAAAAATGTCTATGGCTTCAGGAATAAAATTCCCGAGTCTTCTCACAAACGTCTGTGGATTTGTCACAAACGTTTGTGGCTGACATTTCCAGATTTTAAATGTTTTTCCATGCCAATTTTGTGTATATGAATTCATGTGTGCATATATACTCAAGTAGACCTTACAATGTTTATCTAAGACTCTTAATTCACTAATATAACCTTACTAATCATAGTATGGTCCATAAATCTCTGTTTGTCTTCGAGTCTCGATATCTTTGAGCATGACGATCTCTTGTAGCATATACTTGTAATCTTGATAAGATATATGATATATGTGATTGTATAGTTGTTGTCACTGAAACCATAGAATGGAGGTTCTAACATTCTCCCCCTTTTTGATGATGACAACTATACAATCATTAGTCATGATAAAATAACTCCTCCTTGATTTAATCTCCCCCTATGTATATGCATATATTTCTCCTCTTTTGTCATTATCAAAAATAAAATGAGAGAAACAAAAACATATAGACACAATAAATGAGATAGATATATATATGAATAGCACACATAGTTCAATTATAAAAAAATTGGAGTTCAAGCATTTTGTGTTTAAAATATAACATTTTGATCCAAATACTCGAAAATACGATACTTTAGGTTTATTTTTGAAAAATATTTCATAGCATGTGTTTTTAGTCATTGGTCTAAGTGTTACACGATTCAATACATAACATACGGTAGCAATAGCTTCAGCCCAAAATCTTTTTGGTAGGTTACTACTATTTAGTAAAGTTCGTGCACATTCTTGTAAAGTTCAATTTTTCCTTTTTACAACACCATTTTGTTGTGGTGTACGTGGAAATGAAAAATTATGACTAATTCCTTTTTTTGTTACAAAAATTTGTAAATAGTACATTTTCAAATTCATCTCCATGATCGCTTCGTATACTTTTAGTTTTTAAATTCATCAAATTTTTAATTCTTTTAGCAAAAATTTTGAAAATTTCAAAAGTGTCACTTTTATGTTTTAAAAATAACATCCAAGTATATCTTGAAAAATCATCAACAATTAAAAAAACATATTTGTTATGATTTATTGAACGTACTTGAGTCGGTCCGAATAAATCTAGATGGAGTAGTTCAAGAGGTTGCTTTGTGGAAATTTCCTTTTTAGATTTAAAAGAACTTTTCTTTAATTTACCAAATTGACAAGCGTCACACAAGTTTTTAACCTTGTAGTTGATTTTTGGTAATTCTCTAACTAATTCATTTTTAGCTAGTTTGTTGATATTCTTAAAACTTATGTGACAAAAACGTTTATGTCATAACCATGGATCATCATAATTTGCGGTAAGCATAAATTAGTGTTGTTTTTGACATTCATGTTTAAAACATAAATGTTTCGATTTCTAAATCCTTCAAAAATTAGATTTTTATTTTGGTCAAAGATATTGCATTTTTTATTCTCGAAATCAATTTTAAATCCTTTATCACATAATTGACTATACTTAATAAGTTATGTTTTAAATTTTCTACCAATAAAACATTAGTAATTATAGGAGAATTAGAAATACCGATATTGATGACTTCTCCAACACCGATGACAAATCCTTTTGAATTATCTTCGAATGTCACAGTGCCACCATCGATATATGTTATATTTGATAACATATAAGCATTTCTAGTCATGTGCTCGGAGCAACCACTATCGAGTATCCACTTCTCTTTACTTTTTATTTTAATTTTGGATACCTCATCAGTGTTAGCCATAAAACACACATTTGCTTGTTCCGAGTCGCTTTCACTATCTGTCAGAGGAAGAAGATGAATCTGAATCGTCCCATGTTACTTGAAAAGCTCTTTTCTTTTTCTTGAATTTCTCTAACTTGCTTTTCTTTTTATCAATATTGAGTTGTGGACAATCCTTCTTCATGTGGCCAAATTTGTCACACTCATAACATTTAATCGATGTTTGATTTGAGGAGTTTGGTTTGCCACCATTTTGAAATCTGGTCATCTTCTTAAACTTCTTGATTTTGTTGTAGTTCTTGGTAATAAAAACAATCTCATCTTCGTTTAAGTTTGAATCTTCGTTACTTGCTTGGAATGCTATGATTTTTTTTTCATGATTTTGATCCTTTCTAGCCTGCAAGTTAGCTTCATACAACATCAGATTTCCTATTTGATCTTCGACTTTGAGTTGAGAAAGATCATTAGCTTCTTCAATGGCTAAAACTTTTCTTTCTCGTTCATTTGTCAAAGAGTTTAAAATTCGTGTGACTAAATCAAAATCTATGAATTTCATTCCAAGTGTTACGAGATCGTGTTGAATGGTTTGAAATCTAGCATACATATCAATAATTGATTCATTTGCTTTCATTTTGAAAGATGAAAATTGATTTTGAAAAATCGAGATTTTAGTTTGCTTGACTTTAGTTGTGCCTTCATGTGTGACTTGTAAAGTGCATCATATGTAGTGGTGCAAATCATGACACATGAAAACTTATTTTTTCCAAGTGAGTAAAATAATACATTCATAGCTTTGGCATTGTTAGATGTCGCTGCTTTTTGTACATCAGTCAAAGTGCTAATGTCGGTGTTAGGTGCTTCATAATTGTTTTGATTTGCTAGCTATATTTCTAACCCATTTGCTTCCAATAAAATTCTCATACGATTTGACCAGTAAGCATAGTTAGAACCAGTAAATAGTGGAGGACGAGCGGTTGATTGACCTTCTTGAAAAGTGCTTTCCATATTAATTATTTTTCAACTACGTGTTATTGTAGATTGAAATGACCGTGCTCTGATACCAAATGAAAATCTATAGGATCTTTATATAATGCAACTTATATATAAGTGTGAGAGTGTATATAACTAATTACACTAAGCAGAGAATAATAACCGAATATAAAGACGGTAAATAATAAAAGCGAGCATATCTGATATTTTATACTAGTTCGGACTTCCCATCCTACATCCAATCCCGAAGCTCCCCTTCAATATTTCCTTTAACCAAATAACCCTCACTTCGCCTAGAGGAATAGGCTAATACAAAAGTATTTCTATGACAATATTGTATTCCAAATAACATGGATTTTGACTAATAGTATAATTCTTCCTATGATCTCCTTTAAGTATGTGAATGTGAATACTTTGAGTTATAGGAAGTGGTTTAGCCAAAATGATATTTTGGTTATGATAGATTAAGAATATGTAAGCAAGAGATGCACAAATATGTAAATGGAGAGTAATAAGAAATCAAGAGAATAGTTCATTTGTAAATCTCAATTTTTGGAGTATTTATAGGATCAAAGAGATGCAGATGAGGAGTTGTTACTGTTAAATAAACTCCATTTGATTTAATGGCTGCAACCTTTGAAGAAGAGACGAGATTATTCAATCTGAAAATAAGCAACCATTCTGAATATAGCAGTTGCCAGACGACAAACGTTTGTGGAAAAACAACAGACGTTTGTGGCTTTAGAAATAAAATTCTCGAGCCTTCTCATTGACGTCCGTGGATTTTCCATAGACGTTTGTGGCTGGCATTTCCAGATTTTAAATGTTTTTCAGTGCCAATTTTGTGCATATGAATCTGTGTGTGCATATATACTCAAGGTGACCTTACAATGTTTATCTAAGACTCTTAATACACTAATATAACCTTACTAATCATAGTATGGTCCATAAATCTCTATTTGTCTTCGAGTCTTGATACCTTTGAGCACGACGATGTCTTGTAGTATATACCTGTAATCTTGATAAGATATATAATATATGTGATTGTATAATTGTTGTCATTGAAACCATATAATAGAGGTTCTAACATTCTACTTATAACCATTGTTTTCCTAGTTATCAAACTCCATGAACAATTTTTGTTTAGGTTAAATAAAAATAACACTTTAAAAAAATTCAAAACACGCATAGCTCTACACATAAATAAATTTTACATCATCTTTCAAATAATCTATCTTCTATACATTACATGTAAACAAAATTTACATTATCTTTCACATACTAGTAACGTTATTTCGAACTAAATAACATTATTAATTTTGTTATTACTTTAAATAATACTATTGATTTTATTAATAAGTTAAATAAAATTATTATTTTCCTTAATTTAAATAACATTTTTAATTTTATGAATAATTTAAATAACATTATTCATTTTGTTCTTAATTTAAATAACATCATTAATTTTATTATTACATTCAGTAACATTATTAATTTTGTTATTAATGTTAATAGCATTATTAATTTTATTATAAAATAATCGAATTCACAAACAATTTCAAAGCTATATAACCTAGGAATTTCTAACTATCAAAATATGTGTATTAACAATTAATTTAAGTAATCAAAATAAAAGTATAATAAACTTTTGTATACAAGTGAAATAGCTTTTAAATAGCTAACTTGTAAAAATTTATATTTTCGAACAAAAATCTATTTAACATCAATTTCACATTAAAATATATGTTAATTGTTGAAAATATTTTTGTAAATAGAAATAATACCATTCCCAATAGACTTAATTGAAAATAAGTCTGAATTTCATACACACACACACACACATACACATATACATATATCCAAATTCGAACCAATCAATTCAATAATAATTTTTTCAGACAATTTATTCAAATATTGAACCAATCCATCCAACGAATGTTAATTCGATAACTTATATCGTCCAAACAGGCAGTCAAATGAAGCATATATTTCAACTCAACGATGTGAGCCATCATCCAGCAATTTCTACATGAAAAATGATATAAAATTTCTAGTTATATCCCTTGATATATATATATATATTATAATGATTTTACCAACTGTTAATAGGTAAATACAGACAGACATATCTGATTGATATATGAATTGAAATAGAAATGATTTCCCTTACCAAATTTGTTAAAAGCCCTAAATGTGAAATCTCCAACATGCAGTCGTGCGACTGGGGCTTCGCCAGCGATTGGAGGAGGGAGGCTTCAAAGTTGAGAGAGGAGGTGGAGACATTCGAAGTCAATGTTAATTGGAGGTCGCAGGCTTCGTCGATGACTAGGGCATCAAGTTCACGCGACGATGTGGGAAAATCGATGGCTTACGACAACCAGGGCTTACGGCACTCGAGGCTTGCGTCGAATTGGGGTTGAGGCAGCAATGTTCGAAACGAGGGGGGAGAATGTCAAATTGGATTTTTATTTTTATTTTTATTTCGATTGCAATGTGGATGAGAAACGTCGGCTAGGGTGTTTTAGAGAGGGGTGACACCATATCAACGCCTCACCGACGATGCCTATATATTTTTTATTGGTAAGGCATAGGTAATGATGCGTAGATAATATATTTCCTATGACTTGCCATGCCCCACCGATGCCCCTTCTCGTGGCGTAGGTATGGCGTCGATAATGTTAAGTAGGTAAACAACAAGTTTTCTAGTAGTGCCCGCAACACCTACTACTGTCCCTTGAGCTAGTTGTTCATAACTATTTGTCCATTATTTTTTAACTTAATTCACGAAAAACCTTTTGAAAACCAAGTATTGAATTGCCCTTCTATAAACTTTTTTGATAATTTTTTTTTGTTTTTAAAAACCAAATTTTAAACTTACTCAAAGGTTAACATGACCAAAATCAATTTTTTTGAAATTATTTGCAAAAATGAAAACATTTTAAGTAAACAATACTAATATTTATAGTTCAAGAAATTGCAAATATTTATACTTTTAAAAACTGCGTACATATTAAATTTGGCTAAAATTACAAATAGATATGTTTTTCGAAACATATTTTTGGGGAGGAGAGACTTTCTATATTTCGAAAGTTAAAGCGGTCGTTTTACAAAAGTTCCTAATTTGGTTTGTAGTTGTAAAAAGCAAACTTTAACAAGCACCCTTCAATGGTTTGAAAATATAAGAAATTCTCTGTCTAAAACACTTTATAATTATACCCTTGCTTTCAAAACTCGCACAAATGGTGGAAAAAACATTAAAAAATCAACATGCAATACAATAGTTTCTCCAATTCATTTTTCCTACATATATTTCAACTAAATGTAGAAAATGAAAAAATTGATTGTAAAAGTTTCGGCCTAGCATTTTGCGGAAACTTGTAGTTTAAACTGCAAAATATTTGTAAGGAAACAATAAATTTTTAAAATACTTCTGTACGATTAGACTTTATTGATATAGCTAACAATTAATACCAACTTATAGAAATAGTGAAAAAAAAGGAAAAAATTGCATATAAATATAGTGCTACATGTTTAGCTATCCTAATGGATTTTTTAAAAGATAATCGATATGAGTAAGAGAAATGAGAAAAATAACATTTTCCTAATCAATTTTCCACTACGCAAAGAATCAAACTAAAATTACTAGATTAATCCTTTTATTTTATTTTTTATCTCACAAAATATATTCGTCTCTTAACCCTAAACCCTATTTTTCTAATTTTAAATTTTAGTTTTGTAATTTTAAGATAATGGAGAATAACACATCTCAATCTCAGTTTTCCCAGTCTATTATAATTGCTCAATCATATACCGTGGTGATGAGACACTTTATTATTCTTCAATTTAACATTTTTTCACATTTCTTTATCGATAGTTAAAGGTCATAGGTCACAAGTTATGGTCTCAACAAAGATTTTTCATTCAATTTTTTTCGCTTATAGTTTACTGTATTTCTCTATAGACAATTATAACGACCCGCATTTTTGATAATTAAAAATATTAAATTAAATAAGATCTCGGAATTTAATATTGTGAGAAATTAAAATTTATGATTTATAAATGGGGAAATTTTTTATAATGTAATTTAATAATATTGATTGAATGAAATTGACAATTGTTAATGTAATTTCGATTAATTGTAATGGTAAAGCTAATTGGGAATGTAATTGTAGAGCTTAAATTGGAAATAATTGTAAAGTTAATTAGGAAGAAAACAAATGACTGTATGAATGTAAATTCCAATTGATTGAAATAATAAATGTTAAAAAAAGAATAATATATGTTTCTTTACTAAATAAAAAAATCATATGTTTATTTATTTGAAATGTTGGTAGCTGAAAAATTTACTATAGGAATAAGAAATCAATTATTTAATAAGAAATTAATAAATTTTGGTTTGTGTACAATAATTCCGTAAATACGTTAAATTAATATAAAAAGGAATTGAATTGTCTCATTTTTTTAACTTAGAAATCAATGACAATTATTGTGATTGGAATCTTTTGAATTAAAAAGAGGGAAGACGTTAATTGTAAACATATATTGAAATAAATTTAAATTGGGTGATTCATTTCCAATTAATTCAGTACATGTTTCAAAATTTAATGTTAGTTTACTGCATATGTTTATACCTAAATATAAACTTATGTTTTAGATCCAATTAGATCATAAAAAAAAGAATTATTTAGGTTTGAAATCTCATACAATATTAAATTAAATGTTAATAAGAGATGATAAAGTGGTAAAATAGATTTACACTTGACTCCTTTTCAATTAGACTTGATTAGATTTTAATTGCAACATAATTTACCTTTCCATCTTCACTCTTCTAGTTTACTCTTATATTCATTGTCTCCTTATGTGCATTATTTTCATACCTTTTATTTATGAATGTAAACTATAAGTGGTGATAAAGATGTACATATATATTATACACCTGTTTATATTACCTTATTTATGCTATCATATTTTTGAATGTATGTTAATGCATTCCTAGTAAAACATTCAATCGAATTGTTAACATGTTTGTTTAAATTCCCAATCTAATCACAAAGAGAGAGATGAAAAGTTCTTAATACTGTATATTCTTTTAATTAATGACACAAATTTGTGTAGAGAATTTATTTTCATTTACTGTGTGTTAATTAAATCTTTAACGGATGTCAATTTTGGTACGTTGGGTTAACAAAATTAATTAAGTGAACAATTGCTTTTGAAATTTGAATTCCAAAATTTTGTTTAGAGTGTAGAGTTGGTCCATTCATTCCCTTTCTAATTAATAATTGCCGCATCTTTTCATTATTTCCTCATTTGTTCCATTACTCCTTTCCATTTACATTGTCTGAAGCTTTTCCATTTTGCAAACATGAACTACTTTTCATATTCTTAAATCTTTCTTTTACCTCTTTTTAATACCTGCTACTTTTAAAAAGGCTATTCATATTTACTTTATTTCAATACCTAGTTTTTCATATTTAAATTATTATTTTTCGTTCATTTTCCAACTTCATTTACTGGAACCTCGTTTCATTTATTTCTAATTAATAGAAGCCTCTCTTTTCAAATTTCATTGGCCCTAAACCTAATTCTAACCTTATAAATAAGATATGATGCAAATGAAATCCTAGCCTCCATTCTAATCTTCTTCTTTTTTTCTTTTTCCTTTTCTTCTTCAAATCTTCTTATTCTCTCTCATTTATTTTTTTCCTTCCTCTTCAAATATTCTTCTTCTTCAAATCTTCTTCTATTTCAAACTTTCTTGTTTCTTTTCAAATCTTGATTTCTCTTTCATTTTCAGTTCTTCTTGTTTTAATCCTTTTTTTTTCAATTCTTCTTTTTCAAATCTTCTTCTTTTTTCAAACCTTCTACAAATACATACATCCATACATATATATATTAATATAACAAGGAGAAAAATTAAAGTAAATCAAACCCAAAGAAAAATTAAGGAACAAAGCTGGCAATCAAGAAGGAGACTAAGGAAACATAGAGAGGAGCTATTGATTAGAAGTCTATTATTTTCAGATTCGTATAAAGGTGAGTGATTTAACCCACTCACGCTATAATAAACCTTCTTATGCTGGTTGAGTTAAATTTATAATGTGATAAGAATTTTATTGATTGCTGTTTGGTAGTTTAATTTTACATTTTAATTGAAATTAAATTTTATTGAATCCAATTGTCATTTAAATTAATATTGAGTTTAAATTGTTAGTTAAATACCTGAAAATGATAACCAGTTAATTGTTATTATTTATTTTTTGATTTCGATGTTGATTTTGATGGAAGTTTATTTGTTAACATTTGGATGATTGGATGTTATGCTTATTATATACGTTGTTATCACTACAAGTTCTTTTAGTTTGTTGTTAGGAAAATCACTATGGGTTGAAATGATACATACCCGAACGATCTTATAGATTAGGGAAAAATCGTTATGGGTTGAAATGATAAACCCAAGCGATTTTATGGATTTTAAAAATTGTGATTCAAGATGCGGGTTAAAATGATATATATTCAGAAATTTAAATTTATTGTGGGTTGAAATGATATATATCTGTATCACTTCACCACAGGGTAGAAAATTATATACGAACATCGTTGGTCGGTATTAAATTATTTTCTAAAATTATGAAGTATGTTTGATTTAAGAAATTTGATTTTTTAAATTTAATTTAATGATTTTATTTAAAACTTATATTTGGAAAATAAACTATATTATATGTTTAAAGTTTAAAATTATAAGCTAATATATGATTTTAAATGTAATCTTAAGATCTTAACTTATAATTTTATTTAGTTTTAAATATATAATTTAAATAATTTAAAAAAATTTAACTTAATAAAATATTTAATACAAATGTAAAATAATAAATTTAGTTTTTATTTAATATAATAAATTTGGTTTTATTTAATACAATATATAAGTCTTAATTTAATATAATAAATTTAGTTTTAATTTGTTATAATAAATATGGTTTTAATTTAATATAACAAATACAGATCTTATATAATAACTTTAATAAATAAAAATTTAATATAATAAAATAAGATTAATAAAATATATAACATGGTTTTAAACTTTTATTTAGAAATTTAATTTAATATAATGAATATAGACTTTTATAATAACTTTAACAGATAAAAGATTTTTGTAAAAGATTTTAGACTTTCGTAAGAGTTTTGTAAGAGATTTTATAATGGATTTTATAAAAGGATTTTATAAAAGATTTTTCTAAAGGATTTTATAATGGTTTTATAAAGGATTTATAAAGGTTTTAAAGGATTTTATAAAGGGTTTATAAAATAACTTGTATAAAGAGATTTGGAAGCGTTTTAAAGGAATTTGTGTAAAAGTTATAAAAAGGGGGAAGAGTTGTAAACTATTTTGGAATTTTAAATAGCTTTATAAATGGTTTTAAAGCATATAAATAGTTTATATGGTTTAAGTAAGAATTATAAATTATTTTTGAAATTGATTGAAAGAAATCTTCCTCGACATTTATGAATATATTTATACTTTTGGAATTAGTATATGGATATCTTGATATGAAGGTATAAACTGTTTTCTGGATTTTTATTAAAATTGTTTTATAAATGACTACGGTGTGAAATAAGCGTTTGGTTGTTAAAGAGACCGGGATCGGATATTGTAATACTCTCTGCCAATACCGAAAACCACTTTAACAACTGTGCACGTGGTGGAGAAATCCAGAACGAAGTAGGATGGTTTGGAGAATGCTACTGGAATGAGGTAAGAGAACAATGATGGATAGCCATGACTTTCGGGTCATAATTAAAATGAATAAAACAGGAGCTATACTGGGTCAAGTGGGGTTGCTCCCCCTATCGAGCATGCTTCTTCGAAACCATATCTATTACTTTGTGATTTGATTTGGTGGCCATCCTTCGATTTGATTATGGGAGTGTTTTTCGAGGTGGGTGGTAGTAGCTGCTATCCGTTACCACCAGTCCGGGAGTGCAAAACGGTAGAATCCTACCCTGGGCATTGCCTCGTGTCCCTTGTCATATTTATCATGATCGACCCCACTATGACTTTGGTTTGTATCGTACCTATGGAGTGCTCCTTGAGTAAACCAACGGTTTGGTAGAGCTTACGATATCTATATAGACTACGGTATTTATATAAAAATGTGTTAAAGTGGATATGTGTAACGCCTTAACGCTATTTTAATACTTTACTTTACTGTAGATATATTATAATAGCATATTGTATTATATATGTAGATAGTTTAACGGATCCTTAGGAGATGGAATCCCGAACATCTCTTAAGTTATTGCATGCACGTTAGACACTGGATAAGAGATGTAAAATCCTGTAAACATCTCTGAAGCCGTTACACTCATATTTACTAATTTTGATTTAACTTACATAAGATCTTTTAGTTCTGACTCGAGTGCATTGTCTTTTCATTACGTTTGGGTCAGCCTGAGCTTTTCAGTATTGAAGACATTATTCTAGAGGACGAAGACGGAGTTTAGTATTATATTATTATTTTATTCCACCGTATCATGTTGTTCCGCTGCATTATCTTATTATTACTATTGTATGTATAACTCTAATATATTGTAAAAGTGTAATCAAATGTTATTTGTAAAAGAGCTTCATGAACTGTTTATTTGATTATTATATTTTTTCATTCCGCTTTGAGATTATGTGTTTTGTTTTTCCTTCTTTTCTCTTATTTTCTTATTTACCCCCATTAACAATCCTCCCTTTTGAATGGTTTCAATTAACATGTGGTTTATTGTCGATTTAAACCGTCCAAAAAGATGGGTCGTTACAGTTGGTATCAGAGCTTTGGTTTAGCGATAACCTTAGCCTGTTCGAGGTTAACTCATCAGAGATAGGGTTATTAATACCTTGGAATGAGTTTGAGAGTATATATATGAGAGAGCGTATTTGTTAGTGCTATAAAAATGTTTTTATATTGTGTTAATTCGTTCTGTTCAGTATTTATAAATTTTGGTCGGTACATAGAACGCTATGGCATCGATATGGATTTCTAAACACTTAATAGGGCAGACCGACACAATATTGTGTTTGAAATATAGGTAAATGAAATAATTTTACCTAGTATTATAATTTTTGTATAAAAGAATAATTTTTATAAATGGATATAGTTGTATGTGATATGGTTGTTTGTTAGGTAGTGAAATTTTATAAATATTGGTTGTAAAATAAGATTTACAAATAAAATGAATTTAAATTGGAAATTTGAGAACTTAAGTTCCGAAGTTTTGAAATTGGTTTTCAAAGGTTTTGGAATATAATATTAGTATTATTTGGAAGTATTTTCGGATATAAATATTTTCAATGTGATTAGAAAGAAATGTTTTAAAAGAATTTTTAAAGGAAATAAGTTCTGTACTTCCCTCTTTTGTCGCTGGAAAATAATTTCGGTGATGACCGCAGCATCATCGACTTTCATTTTCGAGTTTCAAAGTGGGAAGACCACTGTAGTAACTTTGTTACACATTACTTCTAATAAACTAATTTTAATTTAAGTTTCTAAGTATGTTTTGCTATACAAAGATATAAGTATATATTATTTTGAGATGATTTCAAATATTGAAATGAAAATTTTTAAGTAAGTAAATGAATGAAAAAAAATGACATTGTATGAATGAATGAAAATAAATGAAAAGTAAAATGATGGAAAAAAGAAACAATAGCATAAACTTAAATAATAATGTGTTAAATTCTTTGTTATTTGGCTAATGGGAAGTTTGGGAAAGGATACTTCAAATTGTTTATTTATCACCCTTGTACGATGAAAAGTTTCTGAACCTAAACAAACCATTAGTTTTGGTTGTTATGGATGTATGATTGATTCCTTGTTGCATATAATGGTCGTGCTATTTTGTTTGCATATGTTTTGTGCTGTATTGCTTTTGCTACTAACTGAAACAACTAATATATTAATCTTTTACATAATTTTAACTCTTTTGGATTAAGTAAGTGAAATACAGGTTTATGGAAGCAATAGCTACTACTTTTGGTTTCATAAATAATTTTGTTTGCCCGACAAATAGGTACTTTTTCGGATTACGGTTTTTGGAACGATATTTTATTGTTTTTATCATAGTTTGGGATGTTTATTATTAAAATATGATATATATATATATATATTGAAATTATTGATATTATTATATTTTCGGACCTAACCGCGCAAAGGAGACTCTACCGAAATTTTTCGTAAATTTAGGACTTAGAATTTTTTTGTAAAAGTTGAGTTATTTTCAAAATTTTCTTAAACTAAATTATGTAAGTTAATTGTTTATAAATTGAATATTTGGAATAAATATTTATCAAACTTCTTAATTTCTTATGTTCCTTTCCGGGGACGAAAAGTTTTGAGTGGGGGAGATTATAACGACCCGCATTTGATAATTAAAAATATTAAATTAAATAAGATCTTGGAATTTAATATTGTGAGAAATTAAAATATATGATTTATAAATGGGAAAAATATTTATAATGTAATTTAATAATGTTGATTGAATGAAATTGACAATTGTTAATGTGATTTCGATCAATTGTAATGGTAAAGCTAATTGGGAATGTAATTGTAGAGCTTAAATTGGAAATAATTGTAAAGTTAATAAGGAAGAAAACAAACGACTATATGAATGTAAATTCCAATTGATTGAAATACTAAATGTAAAAAAAAGAATAATATATGTTTCTTTACTAAATAAAAAAATCATATGTTTATTTATTTGAAATGTTGGTAGCTGAAAAATTTATTACAGGAATAAGAAATTAATAAATTTTGGTTTGTGTATAATAATTCCGTAAATACGTTAAATTACTATAAAAAGGAATTGAATTGTCTCAATTTTTTTAACTTAGAAAGCAATGACAATTATTGTGATTGGAATCTTTTGAATTAAAAAGAGGGAAGACGTTAATTGTAAACACATATTGTAATAAATTTAAATTGGGTGATTCATTTCCAACTAATTCAGTACATGTTTCAAAATTTAATGTTAGTTTACTGCATATGTTTATACCTAAATATAAACTTATGTTTTAGATCCAATTAGATCATAAAAAAAAGAATTATTTGGGTTTGAAATCTCATACGGTATTACATTAAATGTTAATAAGAGATGATAAAGGGGTAAAATAGATTTACACTTGACTCCTTTTCAATTAGACTTGATTAGATTTTAATTGCAACATAATTCACCTTTCCATCTTCACTCTTCTATTTACTCTTACATTCATTGCCTCCTTATGTGGATTATTTTCATACCTTTTATTTATGAATGTAAACTATAAGTGGCGATAAAGATGTACATATATATTATACACCCGTTTATATTACCTTATTTATGCTATCATATTTTTGAATGCATGTTAATGCATTCCTAGTAAAACATTCAATCGAAATGTTAATATGTTTGTTTAAATTCCCAATCTAATCACAAAGGGAGAGAGAGAATTGAAAAGTTCTTAATGTGGTTTATTCTTTTAATTAATGACACAAATTTGTGTAGAGAATTTATTTTCATTTACTGTGTGTTAATTAAATCTTTAATGGATGTCAATTTTGGTATGTTTGGGGTTAACAAAATTAATTAAGTGAACAATTGCTTTTGAAATTTGAATTCCCAAAGTTTGTTTAGAGTGTAGAGTTGGTCCATTCATTCCCTTTCTAATTAATAATTGCCCCATCTTTTTATTATTTCCTCATTTGTTCCATTACTCCTTTTCATTTACATTGTCTGAAACTTTTCCATTTTGCAAACATGAACTACTTTTCATATTCTTAATTCTTTCTTTTACCTCTTTTTAATACCTGCTACTTTTAAAAAGGATGTTCATATTTACTTTATTTCAATACCTAGTTTGTTCATATTTACTTTTTCGTTCATTTTCCAACTTCATTTCCTGGAACCTCATTTCATTTATTTCTAATTAATAACAGCCTCTCTTTTCAAATTTCATTGGTTCTAAACCTAACTCTAACCTTATAAATAAGATATGATGCAAATGAAACCCTATCCTCCATTCTAATCTTCTTCTTCTTTTTTTCTCTTTCTTTTTCTTCTTCAAATCTTCTTATTCTCTCTCATTTATTTATTTTTCCTTCCTCTTCAAATATTCTTCTTCTTCAAATCTTCTTCTATTTCAAAATTTATTCTTTCTTTTCAAATCTTCATCTTCTCTTTCATTTTCAGTTTTTCTTGTTTTAATCCTTTTCTTTTTTTCAATTCTTCCTTTTCAATTCTTCTTCTTTTTTCAAACCTTCTACAAAACATATATATTAATATAATAAGGAGGAAAATTAAAGTAAATCAAACCAAAAGAAAAATTAAGGAACAAAGCTGGCAATCAAGAAGGAGACTAAGGAAACATAGAGAGGAGCGATTGATTAGAAGTCTATTATTTTCAGATTCGTAGAAAGGTGAGTGATTTAACCCACTCACACTATACAGAATCTTCTTATGTTAGTTGAATTAAATTTATAATGTGATAAGAATTTTGTTGATTGCTGTTTAGTATTTTAATTTGACATTTTAATTGAAATTAAATTTTATTGAATTCAATTTCCATTTAAATTAATATTAATTTTAAATTATTAGTTAAATACTTGAAAATGATAACCAGTTAATTGTTATGATTTATTGTCTGATTTGGATGTTGATTTTGATGGATGTTTATTTGTTGACATTTGGATGATTGGATGTTATGTTTATTATATACGTTGTTATCACTGCAAGTTCCCTTTGTTTGTTGTTAGGAAAATCACTATGGGTTGAAATGTTACATACCTGAACGATCTTATAGATTAGGGAAAAATCATTATGGGTTGAAATGATAAACCCGAGCGATTTTATGGATTTGGAAAATTATGATCGGGATGCGGGTTGAAATGATATATATTTGGAAATTTAAATTTATTGCAGGTTGAAATGATATATATTTGTATCACTTGGCCATAGGGTAGAAAATTATATACGGACACCGTTGTTCGGTATTAAATTATTTTCTAAAATTATAAAGTATGTTTGATATAAGAATTTTGATTTTTTAAATTTAATTTAATGATTTTATTTAAAACTAATATTTGGAAAATAAACTATTTTATATGTTTAAAGTTTAAAATTATAAGCTAATATATGATTTTAAATGTAATCTTAAGATCTTAACTTATAATTTTATTTAGTTTTAAATATATAATTTAAATAATTTAAAAAAAATTAACTTAATAAAATATTTAATTAAGTTGTAAAATAATAAATTTAATTTTTATTTAATATAATAAATTTGGTTTTATTTAATACAATATATTAGTCTTAATTTAATATAATAAATTTAGTTTTAATTTGATATAATAAATATGGTTTTAATTTAATATAACAAATACAGATCTTATATAATAACTTTAGTAAATAAAAATTTAATATATTAAAATAAGATTAATAAAATATATAACATAGTTTTAAAGATTTATTTAGAAATTTAATTTAATATAATGAATATAGACTTTTATAATAACTTTAACAGATAAAAGATTTTTGTAAAAGATTTTAGACTTTCGTAATAGTTTTGTAATAGATTTTATAATGGATTTTATAAAAGGATTTTATAAAAGATTTTTATAAAGGATTTTATAATGGTTTTATAAAGGAGTTATAAAGGTTTTAAAGGATTTTATAAAGGGTTTATAAAAGAACTTGTATAAAGAGATTTGTAAGCATTTTAAAGGAATTTGTGTAAAAGTTATAAAAAGGGGGAAGAGTTGTAAACTGTTTTGGAATTTTAAATAGCTTTATAAATGGTTTTAAAGCATATAAATGGTTTATAAATGGTTTAAGTAAGATTTATAAATTATTTTCGAAATTGATTGAAAGAAATATTCCTCGGCATTTATGAATATATTTATACTTTTGGAATAAGTATATGGATATCTTGATATGAAGGTATAAACTGTTTTCTCGATTTATTATTAAAAGTGTTTTATAAATGACCACGATATGAAATAAGCATTTGGTTGTTAAAGTGACCGGGATCGGATATTGTCATACTCTCTGCCAATACCGAAAACCACTTTAACAACTGTGCACGTGGTGGAGAAATCCAAAACGAAGTAGGATGGTTTGGCGAACGCTACTTGAATGAGGTAAGAGAACGATGATGGATAGCCTTGACTTTCGAGTCATAATTAAAATGACTAAAATAGGAGCTATACCGAGCCAAGTGGGGTTGCTCCCCCTATCGAGCATGGTTCTTCGAAACCATATCTATTACTTTGTGATTGGATTTGGTGGCCACCCTTCGATTTGATTATGGGAGTGTGTTTCGAGGTGGGCGGTAGTAGCTGCTATGCGTTACCACTACTCCGGAAGTGCAAAACGGTAGAATCCTACCCTGGGCATTGCCTCGCGTGCCTTGTCATATTTATCATGATCGAGCCCACTACGACTTTGGTTTGTATCGTACCTATGGAGTGCTCCCTGAGTAAACCACCAGTTTGGTGGAGCTTACAGTATCTGTATAGACTACGGTATTTATATAAAAATGTGTTAAGGTGGATATGGATAACGCCTTAACGCTATTTTAATACTTTACTTTACTGTAGACATATTATAATAGCGTATTTTATTATATATGTAGATAGTTTACCGGATCCTTAGGAGATGGAATCCCGAACATCTCTTAAGTTATTGCATGCACGTTAGACACTGGATAAGAGATGTAAAATCCAGTAAACATCTCTGAAGCCGTTACACTCATATTTACTTATTTTGATTTAACTTACATAAGATCTTTTAGTTCTGACTCGAGTGTTTTGTCTTTTCATTACGCTCGGGTCAGCTTAAGCTTTTTAGTATTGAAGACATTATTCTGGAGGACGAAGACGGAGTTTAGTATTATATTATTATTTTATCCCACTTTATCACGTTGTTACGCTGCATTATCTTATTATTCCTGCTGTATGTATAACTCTTATATATTGTAAAAGTGTAATCAAATGTTATTTGTAAAACAGCTTCATGAACTGTTTATTTGATTATTATATTTTTTCATTCCGCTGTGAGATTCTGTGTTTTGTTTTACCTTCTTTTCTCTTATTTTCTTATTTACCCCATTAACAATCCTCCATTTTGAATGGTTTGAGTTGACATGTGTGGTTTATTGTCGATTTAAACCGTCCAAAAAGGTGGGTCGTTACAGGTCAGTGGTCACAAGAGTTTAAATAAAGATATTTTATTATATTTACAAACATCACTATCGATTATATTTACTTATCTATTAAATAGTAGTAAGATAAAAGCATTTAATCCATTCATCATAATTATTTAATTTTATTTAACATTCATGTTTGTAGTAGTTTCAAATAAACTAGTTTATTTACATTAATATTTAGACCATTTAACCTAAATAAATTAATATGAACTTTAAATAAATGAAACTTACATAATTATAATATATTTTTATAAGTTAAAGATTATATCCTATAAAAATGAGTTCACGTATTATTTATAATATCATCGTGAAACACACGGGTCACACACCAGTTTCTGTTTGAATCTCTATTTATGAAACAAAATGACATAGATATTGATTTCATTCAAGATTCCAACGATAGCTTTTGGAGAATGTTTAAGATCGTTTATTTGATCAATTTTCAAAATAAGGTATGTGCTACCGGAAATTTTCCACAGTCATGGAATTGACTCAAGTTGGAGGAACTAGACTACAAAATGATGAAGAAATGAATCAAGAAGCTTGGAAGAGAGCAATGATGGTCATCAGAAGAAAAGTTCAGTTTGGAACATACATGATCGATATGTACCAATCGATGCATCTATAGGTACTGACTGATCCACCAATAGGTAGCGATCAATCAAAAAGTGGATTTTGGTTTATCTCGATTCCAGCTATAGAACTATATGATATATTGAAGAAAAAGACTAGTTTTGAGAACGTAGGATAGGTTGATACTGGCCGATCTCAATTACCATTTTGCCCATGATGACCCAGGTTTGACGATAAGCATTTTGAGGAAGATAGTCGAAAAATTGGTCAAAATATTGATTGGATCGACTACTAACAATCGATAAAATCTTGGAAAGCGTGCAAATTAACTTGTTCTTCATGCTGAAAACCTGGATATGATTATTTAAGCGATTCAAATGAGATTTGGCAATTCTAGTATATGGATTCGCCTATAAATAGCAAGCTACAACACATAAAAATGACTTTTGGCAAGTTTGTACGACTTTGAGCACTTTGATCAACTTTTCTAAGGGAATACTTTGACAATCCAAGATTTGATCGCCGTACTTCGAAAATCCATTATAAATTGGTTGTTCTAATAAAGAGTAATCAATAAAAACGACAAAGTAAACGTAGGCCAAAGATTTGCTAAACCACTATAAAAATATTTTTGTCTCTTTTTCTTCTTTTCTCTTTGATTTCTTACATCTTCCATTTATTTCTTTTACATCAATTTGGGGTGTTAGTCCATAAAAGGGCTAACAATATATAATTGTAACATCCCCGTTCAAAGTTAATGTAAAACAAACATATTAGAATAAATTTTGAAATTTAATTGAATATTTGAATTAGAAATTCAAATATTTGAATATAAAATTTGGAATTGAGTTTTAAACTAACTTTAAATGTTGAATAAATGTTTTATATGGACAAATAGAGTTAACAGTTATTCAGGATATTTTGCTGAATTTAATTCAATAAATTTAATTTTTGGACTTATGTGATAATAAAAAGGGGAATATTGATTTGAAATTCGAATTAGAGATTTGAATTATGTTTTATGGTTTTAAAAGTCAATTAACATTTATAATTGTGAAATAAAATACATTTGTGAATATTGAAATAGTTTTGAGGAAAAATAATTATTCTAAAATTATTTTGAGGTTAAAAACGGTGTATTTACAATCAAAAAATTAATTCGAAAAAGAACTAAAATTGTGAAACTTTTTGTACATCTTGAATAAATTTTAAAATGATAAAACATTTTGGATTGAATTCAAATTGTAAAACTGTTTTGAATTTAAATAAACGAGATTAAATTTATTTATTAGGCCTTAAAATAACATAAGCACATAACTATTCTTTTGACATCTATCCCCCTAATCCTTGTATATACCCTCCCCTTATCCTTTCATTCTTTAGCACGATAGCCAATTTCCTCTCATCCTAAATTCATGAAAACGAGAAGAAAAAATGAAAGAGAACGAGACTATTGTGTGTGGAAAGGAAGGCACAGAATCTAGTAGCAGCTGCTGCCATGCTCGCGTGCATCGAAGGTAGAAGCAACATGGGGGGCTACTGCTATGCTTGCAACGTAAGGTAGAGGTTATGTTGTCGACATTTTCATCGACGATCGAAGGGGAGATGGCGAAGCCTAGAAGGTCGGGATATGTTGACGTAGGGCTGAGGCTAGGTTAAGGAAATATTGAGTATTTTATGAGTATGCCATGCCTTTTTAATTTATAATAAATAATCCATCTGAGCTGAATACTTGTAGTGAGTATATGTAACTTTATTCTTTGATTTTTATGTAAGTTGTGATGATCGTTGCTTGTTGTATGCTCTCAAATACTACTGGAAAGGAATGTATTAGTTTCATATTGATATTAATTGGGTTTGTATAATGATGTTGGGTGATGATCTTGCGTATATGGCATTGAAACCTGTTAGTGCAGAATTTCGCTTACACCGAAACCCCAAGATCAGATGTTATAACTTTGAAAGCTAATTGATTACTGACTTTTGTTATGAGAATACCGAAGATGATATGGTCAAACTTAGGTTATGAGATATCAAACTGCAAAGTCACGATAATAAATGCTGAGACATTAAAGTACGGAAAGTAAATAACACCAAGAAGATCCCTTGTGCCTCGGGATTGCCGCCTATTTATAGCCAATATGCCATGATGCCATTGGCCAAGAACTTCTCCTCAGATTGTAGACGTGGATTGTTATAAGCGGCTTTAGTTCAAACACTTGTCATCATCTGGTTGAAAGTGCTTTGACGTACATTATTGACATGATGCTTTTATATATAGCTTCTTTGATTCTTTTCCTCTATCCTGACCGTTGATCTCGGTCTGGGGCTATCTGAACCATTGATTGTTGGTACTTGTTGAAAGGCTTTTGGCTTTGGCAACTGTTGCCCTTGACTAACCTTTTATCTTAGCTGGAAAATGGCCTTGATCATGCCTGACATTTTAACTCATGCTTTCGAATTACATGCTCTCGGCTACTGAGTTCGGAGCTTAAGCTCTCATTGAAAACTAAACAACAGGTCTTGGGATTACAAGCTAAAGAACTTTCTTCCCAAATATTCATGAGTTGTACTTTGTGAAAATTATATTGTAACACATGCCCCCCAAAGTTCACCTCATATGGTTGGTTTAAGGTGGACTTTGGAAAGTATAGTGTCATGTCATGCTTAATATTTGGCTTGTTTGTTTCATCTATTATGAAGTTGATTTTAAGCTTTCGGACGAAATAGTATTCTAAGAATATTTTGGGAGCATTGCTTCACTTATGCAACTCGTAAAGAGCTAACCTCTTCCAGAGGGTTTTAAAAACAATTTGAAATCAGTGCCCGAGGGCGACGGCTTAGCTGTTGCTTTGGTCAAGTGGTAAATATTTAAAGGTTTTAATAGCAGAAAGGTGAAGATTTAGTTTAGGCCTATGAGGTCAAAAAATTTTGGAAACTGCATTCGCCCCATGAAACCATAAAGATTAAGTGGTGTCGAAAGGCGAAATCTAACTTGAGAACGTGATGTCAAATTTTTTTAAAACTATGCTTTCCACTTGAAGTCATTTAGACTAAGTGGTAAGCAAAACTGTTTCGGTGCCGAGAGACAAAATCTAACTTGAGACTGTGAGGTCAAAATTGGACTTGCAGTAAGGAATTTGTAAATGATCATTCGGGGTTGGACCTTGAAGAGACGGGTTCTAGTCTTGCATTAAATGTGAGTTCAAGTGTCAGTAGTTGATTGGTTATCTTCAAAAAGTGCCTCTCTTTCTTGTGCAAGGATGATCTGGCATCTGAGGAAATCTCTTGACATTCCACTTATGGGTAGTTGCTAAATGATTTCTACGATGAGAAAGACTTGTCTCTCTTCAATCCATGATGTTCTTTTTAATATAAACAATCTTTTTCTTTCTCTCTTCTTTTCATCTGTTCAAAATTGTGAAACTGCCATTGGTATTTCCAAGCTTCCTTTAATTCTTCTTTCGATATTCATTCTCAAGCTAGTACATTTATTTTTCAACTTTATTATTCTTAAAAAGATCGTTAATGTAATCATCGATAAACTTCCTTTTTTTTTACTACTTTTCCAAAGATTAGATTTTGATTCTTGCTAACTTTAACATGCTTAATTCTTGTTCTTAGGAAAATACTAATTTTTATTTTCATAATTCGACATCTTGCCCCCTTTACTTAGGTTGGAAATGGATGCCCCTGCTAAAACTCAGCAAGATCTTGATGAGGTTTTGGCTTCTTATGGGATCACAGTAGTTGGAGCAATTGCTTTTGGCTCCGGGATGCACTTTAGTAACCCTCCAACAAGGTATTTTGTATGGTCCATAGAACATCTACAACATGGGATTCTCTTGCCTTTAGCCCCTCTATTTTTTGAGGTCCTTGAGTCCTACCGCATTAATCCCTTACAACTTTTGGCTACTTCTTATTCAACCTTATTGGCTATGAAGATATTATACTTCGAAAAAGGCTACTGAGATATATTCGAGATTGAGATCAACTATATGTTTAATTTGCTTAAGTTCGAGTCCATTGGAGAATTTCACATGCACTTTCTTAAATTCTTAAGGCCTCTCCCTTAAACGATCCATTTAGTAAAATAACACCATGACAGTGATTCTTTCTTAAGGCCTCTTCCGATCGAATAGTTACTTCTTTCAATAATGTCGGTATGTCCTTGGATGTCCTTTTTTAAAATTTAAGTCATGCTTCCTTATTTTTCTATATTTCAAATAGTAAGACCTGAGAAGAGTGACGACTCGGCTATGACCACTCAATTTAAGGATAGGTATAAGGAAGTCATGAAGATTCCATCTCTATAGCAATACCGGCAATTAGTTATTGCCGAAAGCAAACTAAAAGATTTGGGCCTGATACCTCCCCTACCACATTTGCTAAATTAAAACCCTCTAGGAAATTCGAGAAAGCTTCTACCATAGTCATTGATAGCGGGGAAGAAGCTGAATCTAGTCCCAGGGAAAGCGAGACTAAGGGTTCCACACTTTTACCATTAAGCAAACTTATTCCATGCTCTCAGTATTACTTAGTTTTATTCGTATTTTAGCCTTATCCCTTTTCTCATTGCAGTGACTTCCTCTTCTAAGAAGGTCGGCTCCCTGGATAAGAAAAAGAAGAGGTCTGCCTTGTTTTCCTCTGACAAAGGTACTCTCAGCTCGAAGAAGCAAAAGGCTTCTTGGTCTTCCAAAATTGAAAGCTCTAAGGAGAAAGGCTCTAATCCACTTGTCGAGAAAAACAAGTAAGCGACTGAGATTACAAGAGCAGCTTTTGAAGGTGACCTCTTTAATGCCATTATTAAAGCACATGTTAGGCTTTTAACCTCTGCCCCAGGAATCCCAAAAACAATCGAGTATAGCCTCCGGGAAAGCATCAAGGTAAAAATTCTTGTGTAAGCTTATGAATTAAATATGTGTCTTTACTCTGTTTACTTCTTTCTAGACCATGGCAATAATTTCCACCCTTCAATATGGATGGTTGAAAATGGAGGAGACAATGGCTGCTATCGATGCAACGAAAAAGGAGTTTGCGGAATTCAAAGCCAAAGTTCAAGAAGCGAATACTCAAGTAGAGGAATCAGGTAGAACTGTGGGAGAGAAGGATTATAAGATCGAGATCCATGGGAAAGCCTTAAAGGGAAGGGACGAGAGGATGGAGAAAGCCGAGGCTGGGGTGGTTGATAAAGAATATTATATTGCTAGAGACGAGCATGGGAGGGAGGCCAATAGACAGGCTTTCCAAGTTTTATTTGATGCTTGTGCTCACCATTGATATCAAAACACGACTTTCTTTTTAGCCTATCTTAAGAACAATGGTGCGACAGTAGAGACTAACTTTGCTAATAGGTATAGGGAACGTGAGAGGAAAAGGAAACTGAGGTCATGGTGGTGGATGAAGCCGAGACCCTGGTAGAGGAGGAGAAGGAAGCGATTTCTTCTGACAAAAAGGTACGAGAGGATCATTCTGATGATATGCTTGATGAAGAAAACATTATGTAGCTTGTCCTTATAATAATATATAACTAATGGCTTGTATAATTTTTTTTGATTGAAACTTTCTTGATGACTCTTTAATACTTAAATTTCCATCCATCCTTATACTGCGTGACTTTCATATGACATCCCAAACTAGAGTAGTCGATGTGTAGGTCTTCTTTATTTTCCATCTTTTTCCTTTCTAATCTTAAGTTGATGTTTATTAGGGAGTATCTTGCCTAAACTGCTCAAAAACTCAGTGAGACTATGCTTCTCTTTACCAATCTTACGAGTATAAGGTAGCCGAACTTCAAAAGCTAAAAGTAACCTTTAAGGCCTTTGAGATTAAGAGCAATTTCCTTGAATCAATGTTGGGTCTAAAAATTAATAAATGCTTCTCTTCGAAGAGGAGGAAGCCCAAAATCAATATCTAACCTTGGGAAGTGAAGTCACAATCTTTTTACGATGAAGGGGAGGAAGGAAGCTAGGGATGACGTTGTTAACAAATTCCTTTCGAGATCACGAATACTAAGATTGTTTTGGAGATCCCTGACTTTCCATCTTGACTTTCTTATTTAGGAAGGATCTTTTCCTTTTGTTTTCACACTTTTATCCTTTGATGCTCTCAATTTTGTCAGTCTTTGTAATATTATTTCTTTACCAAATTAGGCATCCTTCTTGGCTTATCCCTTGTAACATTTCCTTGGAAAAACTATATGTAAAAGAACTTTATTCCTTTTGATTTTATTTCTTATATCGTCACTTTATTTGGGTGTGCTTTAGAATTTTCTCTTTGTGGAGTACCTTTCGCCCTTGGTATATTTTTGTTGAAACCATATCTCGGACCAAACCGAGTTCTATTGTTGGATTCTCGTTTGGGACTAGTCTAGTGGGACAACCAAGAATTTCTTCCTTGTTTATCGTGAATCTACTAGATTTCTTAACTTTAGAACTTTTTCCTTGGATAATCTTATGCATGATACTTCTTGATTGTAGCTCACTATTATTAGGAATTACCCAACATTCTAATCTAACTAGGAATATACCCGACGCCTGGCACTTCTCATCCATGGCTCATTATCATTGGGAATCTACCCCACATTCTAATCTAACAAGGAATCTACCCAATGCATGTCACTTCTCATCCATGGCTCACTATCATTGGAAATCTACCCAACATTCCAATCTAACTAGGAATCTACCCAATACAAGGTACTACTTGACCATGGCTCACCATTATTGAGAACCTACCCAATATTATATTCTAACTAGGAATCTACCCAGTGCATGGTACTACTTGACCATGGCTCACTATTATTGGGAATCTATCCAATACTCTAATCTAACTAGGAATCTAATCAGTGCATGGTACTACTTGACCATGACTCATTATTATTGGGAATCTACCTAATACTCTAATTTAATTAGGAATCTACCTAGTGCATGGTACTACTTGACCATGGCACACTATTATTAGGAATCTACCCAATACGCTAATCTAACCTGGAATCTACCCAGTGCATGGTACTACGTAACCATGGCTCACTATTATTGAAAATCTACCCAATACTCTAATCTAACTAGGAAGCACATGGTACTACTTGACCATGGCTCACTTTTGTTGGGAATCTACCCAATATTCTGATCTAACCGGGAATTTACCCAGCGCATGATTCCATTTAACCATGACTCACAATCAGCATGCATTCTACTTTTTGATGTCTTTTTCAACCCAGGTGATATGGCCTTATGCTTTGTAACGCATCACTGTAGGGGTGCTCTTATGGCGAGGTTTACCAACTTATCATTAGGTCCAAATCTATAGCCACTTTTGGCAGGCATCAGCCATCTACAACCACTTTTGGCCGGTATCAGCCATTTACAACCTATTTTGGCAGGTGTCGGCCATCAAAATATATTTTAAGGTAACGGTTATATGGAAAGCTAGTTGTAACTTGGAAAAAGGGAAACATGAATCCTTTGAAAAGAGTGCTTTTGGACCATTTTTGTAAAAGACTTTTGAAATCACATTGTTCCATAGAAAGTTTGATCCGAGTTTGAGAAAGAAGATTATTTATGGAATCAGTATTATATATATATATTAGAAAAAATGAAACTCTTCATTGCTCTCGTTAGATCAATGGAGAGTTTCAGTCCTTAAAACCTAAATGCAAGTATGATATGCAAGAATTCTTAAGGGGAGAGGACATACCATGAATACCGAGACTTGAACGCACCTTCAGAGTAAAGACTCGGTAATCAAGGTTATGCCAAAGAAGAATGCATCAAAAATAGAGAACGAGACTTGTTAATTAAGTTCAAGAAATCTGAAACTATGGGGTGCCCCTTAGAGTTGAAACTTTGGCGAAAGAGGTTGTAATCGAGAGGAGCATGTTAATAAAATTGGCATCTTCCATTTGATCGTGGGAGTTTGATAAAAAAGATTCTTCTTGCAACTTCATTTTGGTAGAAAAGCACCACATGCATACATTTGGCAAGAGTTACACGGAATTCTCCTAAAGTCATGAAAATGGAACAACGTATATAATTTTAAAACTAAATATTCAAACTAATGTTTAATAAATTTGGTTAACTTCTCATTTTGTATAAACTTCTCGATCTCGTAAGAAAGATTTCGACATTTATCCATCTCATGCCCATTCATCAAATGATAAACACGATATTTCTTATTATTCGAGGCTTATTTCTTATATGAGGGGTAATTTGGGTAGGAGAAGCCTTCACGAGTATCCAAGAATATCTTAAACAAGTTCTGGTTGAGTAGGGTAAAGACCTGATCATGCTTTAACTTCTTCCGAGATCCACCATCTTGAGTTTCCAGGAGGGCTCTCTTATCGAAAGGAACCAAATCTTCATATTTCAGTAATTCGTTGGAAAGGTTCCTAACTTCACTATTCGGAGCCTTAACAATCTTTCGGAGCTGGGCTAATTAATGGAGTGATCCTTGGAGATATTCTAAAAGCCGCCGAATCTGAGAAGCTTTAAGTTCATAAACATGATCATATTCTTTACCATTCTCTTTCTCCAAAATGAGGGTAACCAATCTCTCATTGTTGTCTTCTTTAATGAGCTGAATGCGAAGGTTGAGGGGCAACTCTGGGGTTAGCTTCTTATTCTTAAAGTTACTCATGGTCGGAGGGATGATGTCATTGGCTTTTTTGAGAGGGAACAAATGATGGAGGTTCGGTCCCTTATTCTAGTGTCAAAAATGTTGGTGCAGAATTTCGTCTACACCAACATCCCGAGGTTCGAAGTTATAACTCTGGAGCTAATTAACTACTGACTTTGGTTATGAGAATACCAAAGCGTGATACGGTCAAACTTGGGTTATGAGATATCAAACTATAGAGTCATGATAATAAATGTCGAGATGTTAAAGTGTAGAAAGTAAATAACACCGAGACTTTGATAGTGGTTTGGGACTAAAGTTAGTCACCCTTATATAGCCGAAAGGCATATTATATTGAATCTGGGCATTCTCGCAATTATTGAGTTTTTGAATAGAGCTCTAATATAGGAAAGTACTATATGATTTTATGTTAGTTCCTTTTTGTGCCAAAAGATCCCTTGTGCCTTAGGATTGCCGCTTATTTATAGCTAATATGCCATGGCGCCATTGGCGGGGAGCCTTCTCCTTGGATTATAGACTTGGCTTTGTTAGAACCTCCATTCTATGGTTTTAATGACAATAACTATACAATCACATATATTATATATCTTATCAAGATTACAGGCATATACTACAAGAGATCGTCATGCTCAAAGATATCGGGACTCGAAGACAAATAGAGATTTATGGACCATACTATGATTAGTAAGGTTATACTAGTGTATTAAGAGTCTTAGATAAACATTGTAAGGTCTCCTTAAGTATATAAGCACACACAAATTCATATACACAAAATTGGCACTGAAAAACATTTAAAATCTGGAAATGCTAGCTATAGACGTCTGTGGAATCCTGAAGCCACAAATGTCTGTGGTTTTTCCACAAACGTTTGTCGTCTGGCAACTGCTATATTCTGAATGGTTGCTTATTTTCAGATTGAATAATCTCATCTCTTCTTCAAAGGCTGTAGCCATTAAATCAAATAGTGTTTATCTAACAGTAACAACTCCTCATCTACATCTCTTTAATCCTATAAATACTCCAAAAAATGAGATTTACAAATGAACTATTCTCTTGATTTCTTATTACTCTCCATTTACATATTTGTGCATCTCTTGCTTACATATTCTCAATCTATCATAACTAAAATATCATTTTGGTTAAACCACTTCCTATAACTCAAAGTATTCACATTCACATAATCAAAGAAGATCATAGGAAGAATTTTACTATTAGTCAAAATCCGTGTTATTTGGAATACAATATTGTTAAAGAAATACTTTTGTATTAGCCTATTCCTCTATGCCAAGTGAGGGTTATTTGGTTAAAGGAATACCGAAGGGGAGCTTTGGGACTGGGCGTAGGACAGGAGGTCCGAACTAGTATAAAATATCTGATATGCTCGCTTTTATTATTTACCTTCTTTATATTCGGTTATTATACTCTGCTTAGTGTAATTAGTTATATACACTCTCACACTTTTATATAAGTTGCATTATATAAAGATCCTATAGATTTTCATTTGGTACCAGTGCATGGTCTTTTCAATCTATAGTAACACGCGGTTGAAAAATCATTATTATGGCAAGCACTTTTCAAGAAGGTCAATCAACTGCTCATCCTCTACTATTTACTGGTTCTAACTATGCTTACTGGTCAACTCGTATGAGAATTTTTATGAAAGCAAATGGGTTAGAAATATGGCTATCAAATCAAAACAAATATGAAGCACCTAATACCGACATTAGCACTTGGACCAATGCACAAAAAGTAGCGGCATCTAACAATGCCAAAGCTATGAATGTATTATTTTACTCACTTGACAAAAATGAGCTTTCACATGTCATGCTTTGCGCCACTGCATATGATATATAATGCATTTTACAAGTCACACATGAAGGCACAACTAAAGTCAAGCAAACTAAAATCTCGATTTTACAAAACCAATTTTCATCTTTCATAAATAAAAGCATATGAATCAATTATTGATATGTATGCAAGATTTCAAACCATTCAACACGATCCCATGGCACTTGGAGTCAAATTTACAGATTTTGATTTAGTCACATGAATTTTAAACTCTTTGAAAAATGAATGGGAGAAAAATTTTAGCCATCGAAGAAGCTAATGATCTTTCTTAACTCAAAGTCGAAGAGCTAATAGGAAATCTGATGTCATATGAAGCTAACTTGCAGGCTAGAAAGGATCAAAATCATGAAATGAAAAACATAGCATTCCAAGCAAGTAACGAAGATTCGGACTTAGACGAAGATGAGATTATTTTTATTGCCATGAACTACAACAAATTCAAGAAGTTTAAGAAGATGACCAGATTTCAAAATGGTGGCAAACCAAACTCCTTAAATCAAACATCGATTAAATGCTATGAGTGTGACAAATTTGGCCACATGAAGAAGGATTGTCCATAACTCAATAATGATAAAAATAAAAGCAAGTTTGAGAAATTCAAGGAAAAGAAAAGAGCTTTTCAAGTAACATGGTATGATTCAGATTCATCCTCTTTATCTAATAGTGATAGTGAAAGCGACTCGGAATAAGCAAATGTGTGTTTTATGGCTAACACTGATGAGGTAGGCCCTGAACTTACTTATGATGAAATAATGAAAATTAGCATTGAATTAGATGATAAGTATAGAGAATTAAAAAAATTAAATAAGGAATATATAGGAAAGTTAACTAGAGCAGAATTAGAAATTAGATTATTAAAAGATGAAAAAACAATCTTAGAAGAAGAATTAGAAATTACTCAAAAAAAACTGTGCAACGTTATTATCTCAAAATGACATCTTATTACACGATTTAGAAAATTATAAGTTAGAAAAGGTTAATCTTGAAAAAGAAAAACTAGAATTATAAGCAAGTTTAGATATAGCAATATTGAAATTTGTGATCTTAAAAGTAAGTTAGATAAAATAACAAATAATGTGACAAAATTCAAAAGAGGAAAACAAAATTTAGAAAATTTGATTAAAATATCTAAACCATCTAGAAATCAAAATGGATTGGATTTTAAAAGCAAACAAAAGTCAAAGAATTATAACACATTATACACCAAATTCAAAAAGTCAAAGTTAGAAACTAAGATTAAGGATTCATACACAAATATGGTCAAAATATGGATTCCTAAAACAAATAATAAACTAATTAGACAAAAATATATTGATGAATATTCAAAGAAAGTTGTATATAACAATAATTACATTTCTAAAGGAACCAAATCCTCGTGGATATGGCTACCTTCTTCCATTAATTCGTAGGACCCTAAACAAAGAATGTGGATACTAATTAAAATTTTCTTATTTTGCAGGTACCCAAAATTAAAATAAAAAGTAAAGAGAAGTGGATACTCGATAGGGTTGCTCCAAGCACATGACTGGAAATGCTCATATGTTATCAAATATAAATATATCAATGGCGGCACTGTGACATTCGAAGATAATTCAAAAGGATTTGTCATCGGCATTGAAGAAGTCATCAATATCGCTATTTCTAATTATTCTATTATTACTAATGTTTTATTATGTGATAAAGGATTTAAAATTGATTTCGAGACAAACAAATGCAATATCTTTGACCAAAGTAAAATCTAGTTTTTGAAGGATTTAGAAATCGAAACATATATGTTTTAAACATAAATGTCAAAAACAAAACTAATTTTTGCTTAGCCGCAAATCATGATGATCCATGGTTATAGCATAAACGTTTTTGTCATATAAATTTTAAGAATATCAACAAACTAGCTAAAGATGAATTAGTTAGAGGATTACGAAAAATAAACTACAAGGTTAAAAACCTGTATGACGCTTATTTGAACTCCTATTTGTTTATTGTTGAACTCTATGTTTTATTTATATCTATCTATCTCATGTGCTGTGTCTATACGTTTATGTTTCTCTTATTTTATTTTTGATAAAGAGGGAGAAATATATGCATATACATAGGGGGAGATTAAATTAAGGGGGAGTTATTTTTATCATCATGACTAACGTTTGTATAGTTGTCATCATCAAAAAAGGGGAGAATGTTAGAACCTCCATTCGATGGTTTCAATGACAACAACTATACAATCACATATATTATATATCTTATCAAGATTACAAGTATATATATAAGAGATTGTCATGCTCAAAGATATCGGGACTCGAAGACAAACAGAGATTATGGACCATACTATGATTAGTAAGGTTATACTAGTGTATTAAGAGTCTTAGATAAACATTGTAAGGTCTCCTTAAGTAAATATGCACACACGAATTCATATACACAAAATTGGCACTGAAAAACATTTAAAATCTAGAAATGCCAGCCACAGATGTCTGTGGAAAATCCACAGACGTCTGTGAGAAGGCTCGGGAATTTTATTCCTAAAGCGACAGACGTCTGTGGTTTTTCCACGGATGTCTGTCATTTAGCAACTGCTATATTCTGAATGGTTGCATTTTTTCAGATTGAATAATATCATATCTTCTTCAAAGTTGCAACCATTAAATCGAATAGAGTTTATCTAACCGTAACAACTCCTCATATGCATCTCTTTAGTCCTATAAATACTTCATAGATTGAGATTTACAAATTAACCATTCTCTTGATTTCTTAGTACTCTCTATTTACATATTTGTGCATCTCTTGCTTACATATTCTCAATCTATCATAACCAAAATACCATTTTGGTTAAACCACTTCTTACAACTTAAAGTATTCACATCCACATACTAAAAGGAGATCATAGGAAGAATTGTACTATTAGTCAAAATCCATGTTATTTGGAACACGAGATTGTTAGAAAATTAATTTTGTATTCGTCTATTCCTCCGGGCGAAGTAAGGGTTACTTGGTTAAAGGAAATACCGAAGAGGAGCTTCGGGACTGGATGTAGGACGGGAGGTTCGAACCAGTATAAAGTATATGGTGTGCTCACTTTTATTATTTACCTTCTTTATATTCAGTTATTATTATCTGGTTAGTGTAATTAGTAATATACACTCTCACACTTATATATAAGTTGCATTATATAAAGATCCTATAGATTTTCAAGCTTGTTATAAGCGGCTTTGATTCAAACACTAGTCATCATCTGGTTGAAAGTGCTTTGACGTGGATTGCTAACATGATGCTTTTATATATAGCTTCTTCGATTCCTTTCGTCTATCCTGACCGTTGACCACGGTCTAGGGCTATCTAAGCCGTTGATTATCGATACTTATTGATAGGCTTTTGACTTTGGCAACTGTTGCCCTCGACTAACCTTTTAACTTAGCTAGATAATGGTCTTGATCTTGGCTAACATTTTTAACTCATGCTTTTAGATTACATGCTCTTGGATACTGAGTTCGGAGCTTAAGCTCTCATTGAAAACTAAACAATGGGTCTCAGAATTACAAACAGAAGAACTTTCTTCCCAAATATTCATGAGTTGTACTTTGTGGAAATTATAGTGTGACAAAACCCTTATTAAAAAGTTTGATTTTTCTATGAATTGTTGATATTTAAAATATGAGATTTGTTTGAAAAAGAATGAAAATTATTTTAATAATATTTTGAATAATAAGTGAAAGAAGATGCATATTATTTTGGGTATGAATGAAATTAAAAGATAGTTTGAAATGAATTTGGCAAAGGGAGTTCAAATTATAAATTTGAAAATTATGCGAGATTGCTTTTTATAAAGGAGTTTTTAATCATTTTATAGAATTTTATAAAGGAATTTTTATAAGGTTTTATAACTGGAATTCTTTTCATTTATATATAATCATTTATAGAGGGATAAAAGCTAAGCTATGAAATGTATGAGTTTATTAAATACAAAGGAAATTCATAATAGTTTATATTGATAATACTTGGTTATTTAATCAGATAACAATACGGTTTGGAAAAATATTTATCCAGTATACTTATTTTGGAAAGCTTGAATATATCGAGTGGAATCTGATATATGAAAGTAAATGGGGTGGTTAAATAATTGGTTTGAATTTGATATGGGTATTCGAATGTTTATATTTCACCCATACTAAGCAAATATATTCGTGTTATGTTAAGTGATAAGTAATGCTTTTATATGGTTAATGCTTGATTAGATGGATGTATGCTTGGCTTGTTGAATATATAAATGAAATTTATGCGATAAATGCCTAGTATAAATTTTTGAATGTAAATGAGCGAATAAAGTGTATGTTTGAATTAGACATGAATGTATTATATAATGCTTGACTATGGTTGAAGTGATAAATGTTGAGTGTCCCATTATGTCTTAATGATGAATAATATATGATGCACATGTGATATGCTATGTGAGATGAGTGTTAAAACCCTATTAAGACGTTGGGATACAAACAAGATTTAGGGGATAATGTTGTAAGTGAGATCGATGTGAATAAATGCCTTAATAATGTGATCGGTATGATGTATGTTACTAGATGTTAGAACCCATCACAATGGATAGATTTTAGGTCCAAACTTGAATCGCGACGAACAAGTCCTGCTCACGTATTATCTAAACGATCTGCTACATAGACATGACCATAGTGAAAGGTGCGGTGCAAAGGAGAAACGAGAGGGAGGAGGTGAGTAATCATATTGATGGATACGTTATGAAACAGGGTGATTATTACAGCACAACGAGGTGAGCATCAATGAGAATGAGATAAGATATTGCAATTAATAGATCATGTGAGGACACTTACAACTTCGGTTTAAAAGGTATATGGATGAAGAAGGCCATGATATCGGTTTGAGGTAGGGTCTAGTAAAAACCGATCGAGGCAATGCAAGTGAAAATGACCGTAAGGACTTGTTGTCGACTCGGCATTAATAAAACGAATTAGGTTACTTAGAAATGGACACCTCGCTTACACTTGAATACCGATGATATGATGTGATTAATGAATATAACGATGGCAACTCATATATGTATAGGATGTAATATCCCACTTGATTAGAGTTGTAGTTGTGAGTCACATAATTTAGAGCCACGGCATGTGTGTTAAAACGTGTATGGCGATAATGAGATGTGGGATGGGTATTAGACTAGCGAGTGTTTAACATCTTTGAGATAAAAAACATATCATATTTTATTATACCCGACACCTATATATTATGTTATGTTTTGAACATGGTTATACTCACAACTAGTTTCTAACTCGACTTGGGGTTTGTTATGTATTTTACAAGCTCAGGTTAGACTGATGTTGTTTTACATGTTTGATATGCGCTATGTGGATTATAACATGGAGATGGAGTCGATGATGAAGCTGGATGTTCGTTTTTCCTGTATTGAGACTTAGTTATATTGGATGACATCATGTATTATATGTTTAGGCATGTATTCTATATGAGATATAAATGTACGAGTCCTAGTTATGATACGCACACATACATATATATACACACACATATACATATATGTTTGTTATTTTTATTTGTCTCTAAATCTGTATATTTTGGGTTTACTCTCTTATGTGTCTCCAATACTGTATTATTCAGTCTGGACAACTCGTATATTTTGTTTTTTGTCGAGACGAAATATATGTTATTTCATATGCATTCAGATATTATAACGTATCTATGTCGATCAAAAGTAGCATGTACAAGAGATCGCTTCTTCAAAACCCTTTCTTCGGACTATTAGATGGTAAACTCTCTTTATTAGCTTTGTTACTAGAACTAGGACGTCATAGTAATTGTCTATTTAAATATAGTTTTTATTTGTTCAAACTAGTATTCATATTTTATATGTATTTATAAAAAATGTTACAAAAGAAAAGTAATGAAAAAAGCTACAAATAGGATTAAATATATAATTGGATTTTTTTTTATAAATTTTGTATGCAAAATGTGCTACAGCTTAAAGGTTTCTACCAGTGCAAAATTTTGCAAATTTTAAAAATTTTCCTCTTAACCAATGTTTCCTCCCTTTAATCGTTCTCTTTTTAATATTGCCATTTTCAAACATTCAAAACCAAAATCTCTAAAATAACTCAAACCATATACCTTAACATCAATGGTGAATGTGATAAACCTATACCGTTCAAACCGATTACTCAAACCTGACCCATTAAACTTTCTAAGTCGATTGGGTAAAAAAAACTCGTAAATAATAAATTTGAAATATTGATACCATGACCATTGTTTTAGACCATGAGCTTTACAAATGATACATAAACAAAATCTATAGCAAATTGAATAGTGATGAAACCAAGTTGCGGAACAAAATCACACAAGTATTCTAAGTAGAATCACACAAGTATTCTAACTGGAAACAAATAAATAGGGCAAAATCAATCATTCGTATGTTTAGTAAAGTGAAAAGATGATAATTGGATCGGGCTCAAACAAAGTCGGGCAGGGATGAAAACTTACCATACCTTAAAGTTAATCGAGTTGGATCTGGTATCGAAACAGGAAAGTTAAAACTAAGTCCGTACCCAAAAACCACAAAAATAGTGGGATTGAGACAAAAATTTATACCGTTAAACCTACCAACAATCCTTATTTTAATTCCATGACCTTATAACAAAATAATACTCAATTTTTAACTGGAATTATCTTGATTGGAATAGGATAACATAAACCTTACTAAAAATAAACTTAAGTTTCTGAAAATTATATGATTAATGGATACATTTGAAATGATATTCCTTTGCTATGTACTCATTGATAAATAGCGAGGCTAAATGCACCTTACTATGAACTTTATTTTATCCCATCTTGGTAGAAAATGAAAAAATCATAATGTGATTGATGGTGTACTACCAACTCTTATTTTGTATATTCTATTATTATTGTTGTTATTGTTGTTGTTGTTGTTGTTATTATTGTTATTGTTGTTGTAATTGTTATTTAATTATGCAACGATCAATTTTTTTTTATCAATTAAAATTGTATGTAAAATAAAATGTTAAATATCTGCCAATTGGGTTGGGGTTGTTGATTCATGTTGCATGATCAAATGTCACGAGTTTAAACCTCGAAACCGAATACCCTATAGTAAATACCCAGGTATGAGCTTTGTAGGTACATACTTACCTAGAGTTTACAAGGAAAGTTTGGTTCGCTCGGTAATTTTTATTAATAGTTGAAATAGAAACACAATCTTTTGGTCTGATCGTGAAATTCCAAAAATACTATTATATGCAAACAAGAGGTCATGAGTTTGAATCACAGTGAGAAACAAATATTAACATCGATTTTCAAATGCAACTCTTGAAATATAAAATAAGGTTGCAAGCTCGAAAATATGTTCCGTCAAAAAAATTATAATTTTATCTCTTATAATTTTTAATTTATTTTTATTAAAATTACGTAGAAGTTTAAAATTTTATAAGAATTTTTTATAATAACGTGCGTTGCACGTACCATAAAATCTCATAATAATAATAAGGTAAATGCTGTTCATTTAGCCAGTGTGATTTTACAAATAAGAATCATTTTTGCTATTTGGCATATTAAAATTTAGTTAAAGACGACTCTAGTTATTAAAATTTTGAAGGAATAAGGTTTGTACACGTCACGCAGAAGATACCGTAACGGCTGAGAGCGAAAGGTAGAGATTAGTTTTGTAGTGGGCATTAGTTAAAGGCGATTTAATTGATCTATGATAACGACGTCTTCGAACTATATTTTATACAGTCCATAATATAAATAGTAATATATAAATAAATAATCCATAATATAATATATATAACGGTCCGTTTTGCTTCTACTGCACGCTTTTGGGCCTTTGTTTACTTGTTGCCACCTGCCGTTTTCCATTTCTGCTTTACTAGTCATTGTCTACTCTCCTTTTAAAAAATGTTGAAATTTCTATTGACGTTGACATGTACACAATGAAAATATAAATTGCTGTATTACCCGTAGCCATACACAGACTAATAAGCCATGAAAATTGGATCGGGTTCCGATTCTGGATCCATTAGCCCATCTCATATGTGCGGGCCAAGACCAACTGCATTAATGCTTCATTATCACGATGGATAATGCAATGCAATAATTCGACAAGCATGTTTAATAGGATCATGGACACCATCAATACGTGTACGATTAGTAACGAAATTCCGATATTAAAGTACATATATGAATAATATAGTGGTGGGTTCTTAATGTCTTGGAAAGATTGGAGCAGAAAACTACAAGTTGTTTATAAAGAAACAAATTACAATAGATTTTTTTATGATTATCATATCACAATGCAATGATGAGGTTTTGAATTTTTGTTTGTAACAAACTGGAAATATCCCAGTTTATATGCATTGGGCAAAACTGATGAAGTAATAATAGAAATTCAGGGTTCTCGTAAACTAAATGCACTGACGAATTATGTAAAGAAACAAAGATTGATGGGCTTGAGGGCCGGCCCTGGCTAGTGCGATCCAGCTTCTGACTTGGACCATGAAAAGGAATAGAGCGCGATGTTTTATAGTGATCGGTACAGAATTCAAGTCCAGCCCAACAATGCTGAAAAACGCTCAGCCCGGCTACGCCCGAAAAACTACAACGGGAAAAATACGTTACGTATACCCTGATCCAATGCAAAAACGAAGAAAAAAGGTATTAATCGCCTGATTTTAGAGAAGTGTGGGATAGAATTGAAAGACGTCGTCTGACGGCGTGCGAGGATTTCACTTGAGCTGAAGAGGAAAACTGTTTTTTCACGATGATTAACTTAGATTTTGAGTTGCACACTAAAAATTAGGCATAAACCAGTTAACATCAAAAGGCAACCACGGGTTCAAACCTTCAGTCTCCAAGTGATACATACATTGAATCATTTATTTTTCATTATCATCCATTCATATTAGGGCTGTCAATGGATACCCGAAAAATCCGAAATCCGTCCGCATCCGTATCCGAAAAGCGGATAATATTCGATATCCGAAAAAACGGATGCGGATATGGATACGAAGACATCCGCATCCGAAAATTGTCCGTCCGGTCTTTGTCAATATTATAGTACAAATTGTGTGTATTTTAGTATAATGAAATATATTTATTTGTTGTTTTATCAAGTTAATAGTTTATATTATATACATTTAATGCTTATTAACCGCTCAAAACTATTTATTATCGCCATATTTGTTTATATTTAACACTTTTATGATCAATTGCATTGAAAAAAATGTATGTTAAACTTAAAATTTATATTTATATTTCTTGATTTATCGGTCGTTACCGGATAGGATAATTATCCGATATCCGTCCGTATCCGCGGATGCGGATATCCGATATCCGAAAATCATTTCGGATGCGGATGCGGATATGACACTATCCGCATCCGAAAGTATCCGTTGACAGGCCTAATTCATATGATATGGTAAATTGCATAATTTTATTATTTTATTGTGATAAATGACCGTTATTTTTCATGACACACGAAGACAGACAACATGGTTATAGAGAAATTTACTCCGTATGACTAACATATTACTTTCACATATATAGTAATTAGCATTAATAGTTCTGAATTCTACAAGTCAAGGGTTGTGTAAAAGTGACTGCTCAAGTATTGCATAATCTACAATAAACAAATAATGAAAGAAAAGAAAAACAATTATGATTGTGTTAAACATAGAATTTTTGATATGCAATTTAAAACAACTGATATTTTACATTCATATATGCAGAAAATAGATAGTTCGAATGTAAACATAAAATTTATTAAATTTTTTGCAGGATTAACGTAAATTGACATTAATCACATAAGGAAACTATCAAAGTTAGGTTTGTATTAAGCCATATTTAATATAGATCACGATGTGAGACTGAGAAGATGATCATGTAAGAATGAAATTAAAATACAAAAATGTAACAGAATCGCACATTAACAACAACGTTCTTGTTTAGAAATCAGTACGTCTGAAGTACTCTATAGAAAACATAACTTACGAAGTAATCGTAGAAATAAATAAATGTGGAAAGTGAGTAAATTAGTAAAGTTTTTACCGTTATGTTTTATCCAAGGCTCTAAATATTCAATTATCCTCATATAATCTATAAAGATCTCTAGTTTAACTTGATGTAGTGTAATATTTAAGTCGTTAAACATCGTAAATCTTGTTTTAAGCATTACTTTTATATGGTTAGGAGTTTGACCTGTTTTTTTATGTGTAATGTTTCAAGTAGATATTAGTTGAGTACAAATATATCAAAAATAGGTTAATGGTTAGGAAATTATAGTCGAAACATGAAAATAAAACGACACAATCAATTAGGTAAGTTATGCCCAAAAGCCCTCAACCTTAAAAATCTAATTTCATGATTAGTAGCTAGGTAGCGTTATTAGCCGCTAAAGCATGATTATATTATAAGTTTATTTTATCTCTAGACCTTTATTAGCATGTCTTAATTGAAATCAACCATCTCTACTCAAATTAACATATATAAAATGAAGGAAAGCTAGATCAAGGTAAGAGAGAACTAAGGAATCAAGAAAAGACAAACCTAGGTTCAAATGCTTTTAGAGTTATGATCTAATGGACAAACATAATTAACTTGCTATTCTAAGTTTACTTAATGCTAATTTGATTGTTTAAGGTGAATGGTTCTACACCCTTACTCATTTTTATACTTTTATATGCTTATAAAATAATTTTATGAAAAAAATGTATTTCCTTATTGTCCTAAATCTGTTTAACGTATAAATGATGTTTATGATGTTTTATGTAACACCCTAATTTTAGATTAACATTATTTAGGATATTTAATTGGATAGATTAAATAGAATGATGTAAACGGTTAAGGAGAATGAGATTTGAAAATTTATAAGGTTGAGCAATTACTAACGAACTAAGTAAGATTGTTTAGAACTTAAAACAGAAAAGAGAATGTATGAGAGGAGCAAATAAATAGATCCATTTTTCACTCCTTAAACCCTCTCCCCCTCATTTCATTGTCACTTTACTCACACAAAAACAATCCAAAGAAGAACATAGGAAGCTGACCATAACCTAAGGGAAAAGAGGACGAAATCAAAGGGGATTCAAGGGAAAGAGCTAAGGTAGCAAAACACAAATCAAATCTCAACCGCAACAACAATTTTAAGGTGAATAATAAATATTGCATCTCCATTAATTGTTTTCAAATTTGGATATGGGTATTACTCGAATTATTTTGATAAATTATGCAGTGTTTTGGTTGATAGAAAATTGTTTTGATAGAACAATGAGTTAAGGAATTTTTATGAAATTATTTGAAAGGATTTTACGGGTAAAACCTAAGTTTATAATCTCTAAACGATTCGAATTTTTAATATGTTGTGTAAATTGATATTTTGGAGATGGTTTTATAATTTCATAATTTTTCAATTTAAAATAAATATTTTATGAATTTCCTAAGAGGGAAATTAGTTTAATTTCGGGTTTTAATTATTAAAAATAATTAAATACGGTTTTTGGTTCTGAAATTTTTATATGGTAAAGAATATGGTATTTTCTAATTTCTGGAATTTTTGGGGATTTTTCCCAAGTGATTTGAATTACTATGAATTTTATTATGCCAGATAAGCTTTTAAATGGATAACTAATTAAGGATATTAATTAATTAATTTGATATATATTTTTGGAACATTAAAACTGATGGGTGGTAGTTTTCTGAAAAGAAAATGGTTAAAGATGTTTTCTATTCAATAGGGATTGGACAAGAGTTAAGGTTGTTGAAAAGAGATTACTTGTAGTAGTAAAAATTCAGTTTTTTTTAATAATTGGATAACTAATTAGGTTAATTTCGGGTTTTAATTGTTAAAAATAATTAAGTATAGTTTTTAGCCTTGAAACTTTTATATGGTATAAAATATGGTATTTTTTAATTTTTGGAATTTTTGGGGATTTTTCCCAAGTGATTTCGAATTACAATGAATTTTATTATGCTAGATAAATATTTAAATGGATAATTAAGGATATTAATTAATTAATTTGATATTTGTTTTTGGAACTTTAAAACTGATGGCAGTTTTCTAAAAAGAAAATGGGTAAAGATGTTTTCTATTCAATAGGAATTGGACAAGAGTTAAGGTTATTGAAAAGAGTAGTAAAAATTCAGTTTTCTTAATAATTATGATAGTGCCATGCCACACTTCTCCATACCAAGGCAAGAGCAGTGCCGTAGCCAAGGGTGTCGACGTCGACGAGAAGGGAAACACATGTTAACTACTTTGGTAGTTGTAAAGTGATTCTAACCACGTCGACCTAGACGGTAACCTATTATAGGCGGCACTACACTACCGTGATTCTTCTAAAATGTTTAGTCACATATCAACGTCGCATTTCTTATTGCCACTATGTTTTAGGGGCCGAAGTCCATTAAGGCCGACACCCTACTTTTTATTAACTTTGGCGTCAACAATTTGATGGCATTGATGCCACCGGTCTTTAACTAAAATGTTTTATAAAGTCGCCGCAAGTCTTGGTGCCACTGTTTATCAAGGTTGACAAAGTCCCTTTGTTTTGCTTCGGTAATGATCTATGTGGCATTGCTACCGTGACTATTGGTGCTGACATTGTTTAATAGGTGGATAACCTATAGCGAATGTAAGTCGATAGCATCATTTTCGATAAGAGGTTTTATACTTAAAAGAATGTAAGCCTTATTTTTTAACCTTGGGTAGAGGTTCGACGAGATATTGTGGCATAGGTGTCACCTATCATCTTTATTAAGGGTGGTAAGCCTTAAGTTGTCCTTTTCAATGTCATAATTGGAGATACTGATATATTTTAAAAGGGTAAATTTCGACACTGTCATTAGGGATACCAATGAAGTTTATTTCAACATGCTATGTGCTTTAAGAAACTCGACACCGTCACACCAATGTAATTAACTTCGCAACTTCGATATAGATCATTGGGGATACCAATGTGGATTGCTGATAAATTTGACATAGATTATGGGGATACCATTGCACATAATTTTGAGATGTTATAACTTTAATGGATGATAACCTAAAAGGGGATACCAATAGAAAACATTAAACATGTGGGTAACATGAATTAAATTGTAAAGTGATAGGTTCATAATTATCCTAGGAAAATTATGGGATGTGAGATGAATAGTCCACATCATGCTAGAGATGGACAGTCTCTACAAGGTTAATGAAGGGTTAATAGTTAACTTACAAAAACTATGGGATGTATGATGGATAGTCAACATCATTTTCAATGAATGTAATATGTGTAATGGATAGTCCACATAATTTAAATAACCAAACTATGTATGATGGGTAGTCCATATGGTAAGGGATGGGTAGTCCAAGTAATTATTACATATGAGATGAATAGTCCACATAATTTTGATAATGAAACCATGGGTGATGGGTAGTCAACATGGTAGGGGATGGGTTATCCAAAGAATTAATGCATGTGATATGGGTGGTCCACATAAGTATAAGACGTATAGTCAATGAAAACTTAGATGGGTAGTTTAATAACTTGGGATGCGTAATCTAGTGTATATTGCATGTTTTCATATCAGGATATTATTATGTTATAACCATTTTGGTTGTAGGAGCATAATATATGGTTAATATGTTTTGGTTAAGGTACTAGTGAGGGGAAACCCGTTCCGCTCAACGGTGTGGTCTCACTGGATATTTATTTGGTTTGAGATGGTAGGTTATTATTCACACAGGCTTTTGTCTAACCCAAAGTTTCTGTTTTTCCCCTTAAACTCTAGGGTACTCATTTGAGTAGGTCGGGAGTAAGAGTTTTCAGGTTTCCAGTTAGACGAATAAGCTTCCAAAGACATGTAGGAGGCAATCTAGCTATTTAGGAGTGTTGTCCAATCCGCTATTTTGTTTGGTTTTGTTTGTATGGGTGTAATGACATGTTATATAATTACCAAGTGTTAGACTCTGATCAACCAAGGAGGCATCTTCATATATCGCTCTTGGAGTATTTTGTAATAATTATAATTTGTCTGAACGTGGAATCACGAATGGGATTATGTAATGAATATGAAATCATACTTTGAAATGGGATGTACAAGTTATTTTTAAATTGGGTTTGAAATTTTTTCATATTCATGTGCTTCTGATTATTGATATAATTAACATAGCCACATTTTGTTGATGGCAATTAATAACTATGGATGACTACAACATCCGTAACCGTCTGTTTTGGACCTCAGAATAGGGATGTTACATTTTATAATTGATCTGGCACAAGCTAGACCCCATAGATTGTTAGTACTCAGAATATAATCATGTTTTGACTACTGTATACAATAATATGACTTGATCTTTGTTCGTGTTGTTATGTTGTGTTTTCGTGTTTGGTGCGATTATGTATTTGCAATTTGTTGGACTAGCATGATTGAGGGTGGGAAAGTTAGACTCTAAGTTTAGATCCAAGGTGCTTGGAGAATAAGTTTCAAGGCGATACAAAGAAGTAGTGGAGAAAAGTTGGTCTAGACTAAGATTACATAAATGGCTCGAGTTCAAAACCGATCCCCAATGGTGGATCAAGACCAAACCCGAACCACCCAAGGGTGAATCGAGTACCCATTTGATCTGCTCATGGTTACACAGTTTCAAGTGAAATTTGAGTCCCTTCACCTCTTATGTTCTTCGATGTAAGAGCAATATTTTTTTGCAAAATTTTCTATGGCTACACATAATTTTGTTATACCTAAATAGGGGTTTGTAATGATACTTACAAAAATGAAGGGCTATCGACTTGTGGATGAGAATCTATCCAACTTTAGAAGGGAAACTGGAATTATAGTTGATAAGAAGCTATCAAACTTGTAGTTGATAAGATGCTATCAAATTTGTAGCTGGGAAGCTATTGAACTTTTAGATGAGAAGCTATTGAACTTCTACAAAAGAAGCTATCAAACTTGTAGTTGATAAGCTATCGAACTTATAGAAGAGAAGCCATCAAACTTGGAGAACGGAAGTTATTGAAAATGTAGTTGGTAAGCTATTGAACAAGTAGATAAGAAGCTATCGAACTTGTAGGTGAGAAGTTATCAAGCTTCCACCCAAAGTGCAATCAAACATCTACCCAAAGTTCTATCAAACTTCTATCCAAAGTGTTATCACGCTTCTACCAAAAGTACTGTTGAACTTCTACCTAAAGTGCCATTGAGTTTGTAGGAATTTCCAGAATTGTCCATGTGTCAATTCCCTATTGGACTATCTATTTCACATCAGCACAAAAGTAAGAAGAATGGAAGTGAAAGAGTCAACTTGTACTATTTGTGCCACATGTCACAGCAATAAAATGACATGCCATTAGTTAGCATAAGGATCTCAACCGTTCAAAGTTGCTACGTGTTAAAAATTCAATGGTGTAATTTTACTATAATAGGTAGGTTCCCTCGTATAAAATGGGGATCTTTTTCTGAATTCTCTTCCTCTTCATTTTTCGTTTGTAATCCAGACATTTGTAAAAGCTTTATTTGGGAATTTCGTGGTAGCTTAGTTCAGATTGAAATTTGCTAATTGTGATAAAGGACTAATAAATTTTGTGTTTGGAACTTAACCTATAGGATCTCTTCTTGCACAAGTATCATTTAACATCTACTCTTGGATTCAAAAGTTAAGCCAAAATTTAGGCTTAACATTTTGGTGCTTTCATTAAGAGAGCTTTCCAAAAAAAATTAAGGTCATCTTTATTTCTGCTTCTACCATTTCAAGCTAAATTGCAAGACCAATGAAGGTGAACTTTCAAAAGCCAGAGATTATTCACAACATAAAATCAGAGGAAATTATGATCCTAAATTTCAATGTGGATAACGTTGAAGTTGGCCAAACTTCTTTATGCGTTATGGCCAAAAATGAAAATCTAGCATTAAAGAAGATGCAAAAGCGACTTAACACGATGCATAAGCTAATTGAAATGCTTGTATAAGAACATGAATCACAAAGCATAATGGAGAGGAGGTGAAATCCCCTCAACTCTTATAAAAAAACATAATATTCCTAAGGACATTCCAGAATCACAGGGGAAGAGAATATAACAAGCATTGAAAAGGCATCTTGAACTCCGCTAAGTCCTTATCATCACATAGGAATAGTTGTTGTAATAAATGATCACTAGGTTCAGAAAATATCTAAGGAGCACAAAATTCTTAATAAGTCTCCACAATTACAATCTGTAAGCTCCATTTCTACAGTGGAGTACAAATCGAGTAGGAGAGACTATGACGATAATGAAATATACCCAAGGGACTTAGCACACAAGTTGACCAAGGAAATGGTAAATTTAAAGCAATAGAGAACCTTGGATCCAAAAGTCAATAGTGGTACAAGCGAAGCTCCATTCATGAAATAAATAATGGAGGTCCCACTTCCTTCTCATGTCATGATCTCAAATATCAGGTTTAATGGATCTACAGATCCAGATGACCATCTTTTGGTATTTGAGAGCCAAGTGGATATTTTTGATGCACCAGAGCTATGATGTGTCTACTATTTCCAAATACTTTTTTGGGAGATGCAAGCAAGTGATATAGACAATACCGGGCAAGAACAATCTACCGGTGGACTTAGTCCACATACAAATTCCTTGCTCATTATTGTACCTCAAAGGATCATACTATGTACTCAAGCTATTAACAAATATCAAACAATGCCCATGAGATTTGCTAAGAGCTTACTTGAAGAGGTATAATGTTGTGGCTAATAAAGCCAGAAAGGTAAATGATATATAGGGAGAAACTCATGGCTGTTAAGTCAAGATTGATTGAAAACACTCCATTTTGGAAGTAGTTGTACATTCATGGGTGTATAATATTGCAAGACATCACTTTCTAGTAGATAAATTTGTTCGGTTGGATGAGATCTTCCATGACATGAAGAAGTTTCAACAAAGAGGAAGAGAGGGTGATGGAATCAGATTTCCATTACCAAACAAGAAAGGAAGGTAGTATGAGACCCAAAAGGCAAATTTTGTGTCATTGAATCAACTAATTTCATACATTTACATAATAATTAAGGATGAGGTGGAATATCCTGCTCCCATGAATGCACAAACCAATCTCGAGCAAGACAAAGGAGGATATTATTGCATATACCATAAACCCAATGCACATAAAATCGATAATTGCCATGCTTTGATCTCCATAATTGAAGGAATAAAAGGGCATTGAAAGAATTTGTTAAATTAGACTAGAGGGACTCACGACCTAATGCTAATGCAATTCCACCCACTAACAATACAAATACTCTGATGAATAAGCTCTAAGGAGACTTTCTACCATCGATAAACAACATAGATGTTATTCACGAAGGCCCGCATATCATTTGGTAACCAAAGGAGAAAGAAATAGGTACGTAAGAGAGGCTAAAAAAGGAACCTATTCTATTGGACTGGAATCCTCGATGAAGTCTTTTCAAAAGTGAGATGCTAGATCTAATGGTTACTACTAAGGAACAAAGAGGAGTAAAATACCCATATAATGATCCTCTAACGATCATGGGAAAAATTGGGCTGTTACTGGTATCTAAAATCTTGGTCGATAGGAGAAGTGCAGTGAATGTAATCTTTAAACATGCCATTGATCAGATGGATATTCTAGTAGCAATGCATGAGCCAAGCCTCAAACTGATCTTTGGGTTCAATAACGATGGATTAACCCTGATAAGGCAGATTAAGCTATATATGCTAGTAGGAACTCCTTCATCCCCAAAGACTTTAAAGACACTTTTCATGGTGATGGATTAACCCTCGTATTATAATGCTTTCTTTGGGGACCTACACCAAACGAGGACGCCTTTGTCTCGCTAAAGCATCCGATCTTAATGTTTCTTTCTAAAACCGGCTGTGGAACCTTGAGGGATGAGCAGTTTAGTGCAAAGGAATTTTTTTTCTCCATTTTAGATCAATCAAATAATGAGATCGAACAAGCCCATTTACGATTCTGTGTTAAACGAAACTAAAATACGTAAAAACTCAAAGCCCTTGGACATCAAGCATTATAAAATTATGGCCAAGTCAAGTAAAAATTTCTTGTCAATAAATGAAAGGTACCATATGAAAAGACTAGTGAACATATAATAAAGTGAAAACAAAATGAGGCAATTAAAACAAATCATGGAATAAACCAAGAAGAAGAACAAGTAATGATTATTCCCGAAATTAATTCCAGAGATATTCAGTGAAATGTCAAGTCTGTGGAATAATTGGAAATAGTTACCATAGATCCCTAAGATTTAACAAGAGTAATCACAATAGGAAAAGAGTTGGATTCAAATATGGGAGAATGACTAATTTCCTTTCTTCAATCAAGTAAATATATCTTTTCCTGGGCTCATATGGATATAGTTGAGATTGACCCTTTGCTAATGTGTCATGATCTAAATATAGATCCAAGCTTTACTTTAGTTAAACAATGGAAAACCAATTATATAGGGTTTGGTTGATCATTATATAGGAAGATATTAAAAGGCAGTTGAAAAATGGATTTGTTCAGAAGGGTTATCACCCCAAGTAGTTAGTAAATCCAATATTAGTTAAGAAATCTACCAGAAAGTGAAGAACATGTTTTGATTTCATGGATTCGAATAAAACTTGCCCAAAAGAATGATATCCATTTCCAAGAATTTACCAACTAGCAGATATAACTAACGGGTTTAAGCTACTATCTCTCATGGATACATATACTAGTTACAATCAAATCCCAATATTCAATCCTAACAAAGAGCATACTAGTTTTGTGATTTATTTTAGAACATATTGCTATAAGGTAATGCCTTCTAGGCTCAAAAATGCAGGGGTCACTTATTAATGATTAGTCAACAGATGTTCAAAAATCAAATTAGGGAAAGTATGGATGTTTATGTAGACGACAGGTTGGTTAAGTCAAAGAGGTAAGTTGATCATATAAAAGACTTGGATGAAGTATTTGGAGTTTTTCATAAATCTAATATGAAGTTAAACCCATAAAAATGTTCCTTTGGGATACAATTGGGAAAATTTCTAGGTACATAGTTAGTGCATTAGGCATATAGACTAACCCCAACCAAATAAAGGCAAAATATGGTAGAGCCAAAAACTAGGAAGGAAGTAATGTGACGCCCCACCTCTATACCCACGCTAGCCAAGAACACTACGGTGTAGTGCTGTCAACTAGCACGGAGAATAAGGCTGTTGAGGAGCGACCATCTATGTAATTGCTTTGTGCGAGCACCGATATGTCAAATAATAAAACATTGCATTTCATTTTTTTAGAGGAAACCCGACATACCGATACAAACTCAAAGCTACTACACAGTGGCTATAATAGTTTAGGACAATAGATATAAAAATAACACAGATAACATAAATGCGGAATACAGATGGAACGAAAAGTCTCATATATACAATAACTGATATCAGTTACAATACATTTGACACAATACAAATGATACAACTACAACTATCGACTCAAGAAGTTATATATACAAGTACATTATCGACTAATATACATGAATACATTATCATCTAAAAACAGACACACTGACTACTACAACACGACGAAGACCACTTCAAATGATATAAAAAGTCTTCATAGCTCTAGCAGCAACCCAAAGCTAAAAATCTACAACCTGTAAATACTCGGTCTGACCCGAGTATTACATTCAAAAGAAAATAATACCCGGATCAGTCTAATTCAAACTCAGTTATTAGCGCATAGAAGCAATAATAATCAATCCCAATATGGATGACAGTCACAGAAATCTCGTATATCCAACTCTCGATACGAGAATTGGATAACGGCAGATATAACACTAAACAGTGTTAATCCACAAAACAGAAATCCAAAGCAGTTTAAGCAATTGAAATGTCTATTTAAAAACATCAATGCTAATTGGCTGCAGTACACGCTAACGTGTACTGCCTCGCCAATACAGCCTACGAATTACGCAACAGGTCGATGAATCAAGAACAAAAGAAATATCGATTAAAATCTGTCAATTCTGGGTGGCTGCAGTGCACGCACGCGTGCACTGCCTCGCCACCACCGAATATAAAGTCACCACCACAATGAAACTGCAGTGGCAAACAGGTATAAGGACGAAGGCAGGCTGCAACTAAACCGCAGAGAAGTCATCAACAGTTCAAGCATACACAGCAATAGAGACGAATTCGAGTACATCATGAAGCAGAACCAAGTGCAGTTCAACTGAGATGGACAACTCGAGAATAAACATGTAGTGGTATATAAGTAGGAACCAAGTGAAGAAACTGCAGTGTCAACAAATGGTCAAGTGAAATGCAGGCAACACCAAGTAATGGTGAAGTAAGTGTAACAGGCTCAGTAATGAAGCAAATGTGATAAACAAACAGGCTGGTCAAAGTGATACTACAAGTGCAACAGGACAGTGTGCACTACAATGAAACAGTGGACAGTATCATCAAGAAACAACAAGACCAGACTTACAAAGAATATCAACCTAAATGGGCAGTGCCAGTATGCAATGAAACACAAAGCAAACCCGTGTGAACATGTACACAGGAACAAAAATCTGGACCAATTTCCATCAAATGAATAAGAAACAAAGACCAGGCTCAACACAACAGAGTGGCAACATATAGGCATGCAAACTAGTTTAATGATTCGACCCTGAACCAATAGCCAGATTTAATTAACAAATGCACTCGATACAAAGACACAACTGTACGGAATGTACACATGACAGCATCCCTACCAAAAGACTACACCTATACATGAACCAGTGCACATGTAAACAGTGACATGAGGAAACAATGCAACCCAATAAATAAGGGCAGAACATGGTCATCCCAACTTCAACAACAACTTCAAATGAGAATGATGTCACCAGTGAATCACAGTGACCAAATGCAAATGAGTACAGTGCATCAATGCAATGTATCAGACTCGAGCACAAACAAAGGCAATATAAGCCTAACAGTGCAAAATGGCGGTGGTACAACTAATGGAGTATACAAGCTACAGAACCCTAAGCAAAATTCAAAGGCAAGCATACACATATAGTTGCAGTGAAACTACCATGTTGTCCAAGGCAACAATACAACACATAACAGGTACAACATAAATGGAGCAACATCAATATGCAATTATGCACTCCAGCCCAGAGACAGATTAGAAGTGAACCCAACAGATGTAAACTTAAAAGGTGCAGACAACAGAGGTGATATCGTACACGAGGTTACAAAAGCACATATGCACAGCATCACGAATACAAGAGATTGGGGATAAATAGTGCAGACTATACCAAAGCTACTATGACCAAAGTAATATCGAGACTTCACTCCAGAAATAAAAGGAGATTCAAAAAAATAGTTCAAATTAGAGTCCAAGTGGTTGAAGTCGAAAAGAATCATCTTCACAGTCAACTCGGTGCCGAAGACAACAAGAACAAAATCACAACGCATAAGAGAATCAACCGATGATAGTAAATTCAAACGAAACAAAATCAAGCAGCAGTCTTAGCAAAATCAAACACGAAACATAGTACTGAATTAGATGTGAGCGGTAGCACTCACCTTTGTTTGCGAGCGTTGATCGAAGGGCTGAAGTTGAACGATAATCATGTTCGCTCGAACTACTCGAAGGCGCGGCATCACGAGTCGATCGGAGCCCTACATCGGAGAAGACGAGACCGCCACTCTTCGAATTCACGAAAGCCCTAACTGTTGGAGGAACGAAGACAAGAACGAGGGCGCCATCACTTCTTGTTTGCTAGAAGCCCTAGCTTCAAACAGGAAATGAACGAACCCGAGAATCTCTCGTGGCCGCCATTATTTTCGCTCGTTTGATTTTGGCTTAGGGTTAACGAATGAAAATGTAAAGGAAACGGTGATTTTTTTATTTATCACGGCAAAAGGATAAAGCATGGGCCAAAACAAGTTTCAAAGCCCAAACTATTTTATTAAAGAATTTCACAACTCTAAAAAGGATTTAAATCGATTCAAATCTGCAATAGCACTTAACAATCGATTTCAATCGTCTAGAGACGAAATTTAATTGGTACGAAATACTGGGTTGTTACAGACTCCCCTCCTTAAAGAAATTGCATCCTCGCAATCATAAGGAATAAATAGATAAAAGGGTAACAACCATAAGAGCATGGCAATATCAAATGCATAAGCAAAGCAAATGCCAGCAGGGGAAGTATTAGATATGAAATCAAAAGGTTCGACTGCTTTAAATCAAAAGAATCAACATCGTGGGGATCAAGGAATCAAAATCAGACGACTATCAAAAGCAGGATTCAATCGAGCTCCAGCATTTAATAGAAAAGGAAAAACAGAGCAGAATTCACGTACTGCACGAATTGAATGTGAGTAAATCAAATTACTCACCTGAATCGTCAGAGAAAAAGACGAAGCTCAAATCTCAAAATCGCAAATATTCAATCATCAAAAACGATAATCGAATTTCACAAGTATTTGATTATCAAAAACGATAATCAGAAACACAAACATTCGATTAGTCAAATCGAAAAATATTTAATTATCTCAAACGATAATCAAATTTCACAAATATCTGATTATCAAAAACGATAATCAGAAACACAAATATTCGATTAATCAAATCGAAAAATATTTAATTATCTCAGACGATAATTAAATTGGAAAATATTTAATTATCACAAATGATAATCAAATTTCACAAATATCTGATTATCAAAAACGATAATCAGAAACACAAATATTCGATTAATCAAATCGAAAAATATTTAATTATCTCAGACGATAATTAAATTGGAAAATATTTAATTATCACAAATGATAATCAAATTTCACAAATATCTGATTATCAAAAACGATAATCAGAAATCACAAATATTCGATTAGTCAAATCAAAAAATATTTAATTATCTCAGACGATAATTAAATTGGAAAATATTTAATTATCACAAATGATAATCAAATTTCACAAATATCTGATTATCAAAAACGATAATCAGAAATCACAAATATTCGATTAATCAAATCGAAAAATATTTAATTATCTCAGACGATAATTAAATTGGAAAATATTTAATTATCACAAATGATAATCAAATTTCACAAATATCTGATTATCAAAAACGATAATCAGAAATCACAAATATTCGATTAATCAAATCGAAAAATATTTAATTATCTCAGACGATAATTAAATTGGAAAATATTTAATTATCACAAATGATAATCAAATTTCACAAATATCTGATTATCAAAAACAATAATCAGAAATCGTAAATATTCAATTAACGAGTCCGGAATTAACCGAAGTAGTAAAAGTATGGTTCCATACTCCTTACTTTTGCTAAATCGTTTAAATCTCTTTATCGTTTCCTTGAAAGTGCAGAATTGTGTGTTTTAAAAAAAATAACATTTCACATTCTCAAACGGACAAGTCCGGAATTAAGCGAATCAGTAAAAGAAAGGGGTCATAGTCCTCGATTTTTCTGAAACGTTTAAATCGCTTCCTCGTTCTTTTGAAAATGTAAACTGTAAAAATTTTGAAAACAATTTTAATTTATATTTTTGAAACAACTTTTAAAAATAAAGAATTTTGAAAACACGTGATTAAATTAGTAATATCAGTATTGCGGGAGAACCGCTTGTAAATCCATTTCAAAATTGACGGTTACTGAAGTTAACACGTCAAAATCTCATCAAAATAATTGGCATCGAAATATAATACCAAATGAATTTTCATTCATCAAAAATGTCACAAGAATCTTCTCAAAGATAGAAAGGGATATCATACCCTAAACTTGTATTCATAACAAGTCAATAACACATGAATTCACCAATGCGCAAAAATTGATAAACATATCAATAGAAATCACGAAAATTGGTGAAGCACAAAATTCCAGAAATCATCACAAGAAATCCAGAAATCACAAGAAGGGGGGAAAGGCCTATCAGAAAAACGGGAGTATAAAAACTCCAAAACACCGGTATCACAAGACGAGACGCTATCTCATGGTGGCTAACCATTAAAGTTTCACACAGGAATGGTCCGAAGACCATGGGTCGCTATCCCACGCGTGTGAGTCGGAATCACACAGATTGAGGTCTAGGCTAACCTCGCAGAGAAAGAGACATCGCACATTTGCTAGTCTAAACCATAAAAAGGAAAAGGGGCCTATCACAAAATGGGAGCATGAAAACTCCAAAACACCGGTATCACAAGATGAGACGCTATCTCATGGAAGCCATCCATTAAAGTTTCACACAGGAATGGTCCGAAGACCGTGGGTCGCTATCCCACGCGTGTGAGTCGGAATCACACAGGTTGAGGTCTAGGCTAACCTCACAGAGAAAGAGACATGTGTGAGTGGAATCACACAAATTTAAGGTCTAGACTAACCAAAAAGCAAAAAGGTATGTGTGAATGGAATCACACAAGTGGTGTCTAGTCTAACCTTGCAAACAAAAAGATATGTGTGAGTCGGAATCACACTACTGCGGTCTAGACTAACCTTGCGGACAAAGAGATATGTGTGAGTCGGAATCACACTACCGTGGTCTAGTCTAACCTTGCGAACAAAGAGATATGTGTGAGTCGGAATCACACTACTGCGGTCTAGACTAACCTTGCGGACAAAGAGATGTGTGAGTCGGAATCACACTACTGCGGTCTAGTCTAGCCTTGCGAACAAAGAGATATGTGTGAGTCGGAATCACACTAATGCGGTCTAGACTAACCTTGCGGACAAAGAGATATGTGTGAGTCGGAATCACACTACTGCGGTCTAGTCTAACCTTGCGAACAAAGAGATATGTGTGAGTCGGAATCACACTACTGCGGTCTAGACTAACCTTGCGGACAAAGAGATATGTGTGAGTCGGAATCACACTACTGCGGTCTAGTCTAACCTTGCGAACAAAGAGATATGTGTGAGTCGGAATCACACTACTGCGGTCTAGACTAACCTTGCGGACAAAGAGATATGTGTGAGTCGGAATCACACTACTGCGGTCTAGTCTAACCTTGCGAACAAAGAGATATGTGTGAGTCGGAATCACACTACTGCGGTCTAGACTAACCTTGCGGACAAAGAGATATGTGTGAGTCGGAATCACACTACTGCGGTCTAGTCTAACCTTGCAAACAAAAAGACATCGCACAATTGCTAGTCTAAATCATAAAATGATCGTCATGATCAACGAGAAGTGTCAATTACACTAGAAAATTGTCACAAAAGGTTCAATCGAACAAGTCCAGGAGTTAACCGACGAAGTAAACGCAAGCGTTTCATACCACTTGTTTTACTAAGCCGTTTAATTCAATTTCTCATACGAGTGAAATAAAGGCTTGTATATACTAATAGATTGGAAAACGGTTTAAGAAAAAGAGCTTTGTAGTAAAATAGTTTTGAAATCGTTTGGAGAAAAAGGATTTTAATATTTACTACTAGTATAGAAAACCTTTATATTTTTAAAGTGACAAATCACAAAAATGATTGTAGAAACAATCAATCACAAGAATTCACATACGAAGATGTGAATGGAATCCAAAGAAATCGATACTGAATCCATCAGAAAGTATGTTCACAAAAATCCCGAAGAAAATGTCATCAAAGTTGCTAATAAATGATAGCAACAAATCGGGGAAATGATCAAGAATCGATTAAATTAGGAAACCAAGTCAGTTCACTAAAATTTCACATTCGAAGACGTGAATAAAATCCAAAGAATTCGATTCCAAATTCATCAAAGTAGGAATACCCAAAAATTCCAGAAATAGAAGTTATCAAAATCGACAAAGGTGATAACAACTAATTAGAAAAGAAGAATCGATTATCAACTGGAAAAACAAAGCAAAACGAGCAGAAATGCATAAATGACTTCAACAAAAGTAAGAATCAAGTCAATGTCGAAGTCAACAATTAATAGCCGCAGTCGAGTACAAAATGATTCAATATCATCAAAGAATCCAACGGCAAACAAAATCAGAGTCTTAAAAATCAAGAAATTAGCAATTTCTCAAAAACAAAATGACCGAAGTCGAATGGAATTCAAGATGAGGAAAACACAAAATATCAAGTTCAAAATCGCTGAGATTCAAACTAGATGTGAATGAGAAATCAAAATCACTCAATTTGCAACTGGTTCAGCCATTTTTCATCACAGTGTAACAAGTACACAATGACACTCATAGCATAGAACAAAAGTGGAACAAAGTCCAAAAGTCAAAATGGCTTTAATTTGCCAAATTAAAACAAAATCAACATCGGCTAAATCAATTCAAAGCCGAAAACACAAGAATAAGCATTAGGAATTCATACCTAACAGTCAAAAATAATCATATGTAAAGATGAGAGATAAAACATCGAGAAATAGTTGTAACACATGTTCCATCTAAGTTATGTTTTATAATTGTCCTAAACCCCAGGCTCTGATACCAAGCTGTGACGCCCCACCTCTATACCCACGCTAGCCAAGAACACTACGGTGTAGTGCTGTCAACTAGCACGGAGAATAAGGCTGTTGAGGAGCGACCATCTATGTAATTGCTTTGTGCGAGCACCGATATGTCAGATAATAAAACATTGCATTTCATTTTTTTAGAGGAAACCCGACATACCGATACAAACTCAAAGCTACTACACAGTGGCTATAATAGTTTAGGACAATAGATATAAAAATAACACAGATAACATAAATGCGGAATACAGATGGAACGAAAAGTCTCATATATACAATAACTGATATCAGTTACAATACATTTGACACAATACAAATGATACAACTACAACTGTCGACTCAAGAAGTTATATATACAAGTACATTATCGACTAATATACATGAATACATTATCATCTAAAAACAGACACACTGACTACTACAACACGACGAAGACCACTTCAAATGATATAAAAAGTCTTCATAGCTCTAGCAGCAACCCAAAGCTAAAAATCTACAACCTGTAAATACTCGGTCTGACCCGAGTATTACATTCAAAAGAAAATAATACCCGGATCAGTCTAATTCAAACTCAGTTATTAGCGCATAGAAGCAATAATAATCAATCCCAATATGGATGACAGTCACAGAAATCTCGTATATCCAACTCTCGATACGAGAATTGGATAACGGCAGATATAACACTAAACAGTGTTAATCCACAAAACAGAAATCCAAAGCAGTTTAAGCAATTGAAATGTCTATTTAAAAACATCAATGCTAATTGGCTGCAGTACACGCTAACGTGTACTGCCTCGCCAATACAGCCTACGAATTACGCAACAGGTCGATGAATCAAGAACAAAAGAAATATCGATTAAAATCTGTCAATTCTGGGTGGCTGCAGTGCACGCACGCGTGCACTGCCTCGCCACCACCGAATATAAAGTCACCACCACAATGAAACTGCAGTGGCAAACAGGTATAAGGACGAAGGCAGGCTGCAACTAAACTGCAGAGAAGTCATCAACAGTTCAAGCATACACAGCAATAGAGACGAATTCGAGTACATCATGAAGCAGAACCAAGTGCAGTTCAACTGAGATGGACAACTCGAGAATAAACATGTAGTGGTATATAAGTAGGAACCAAGTGAAGAAACTGCAGTGTCAACAAATGGTCAAGTGAAATGCAGGCAACACCAAGTAATGGTGAAGTAAGTGAAACAGGCTCAGTAATGAAGCAAATGTGATAAACAAACAGGCTGGTCAAAGTGATACTACAAGTGCAACAGGACAGTGTGCACTACAATGAAACAGTGGACAGTATCATCAAGAAACAACAAGACCAGACTTACAAAGAATATCAACCTAAATGGGCAGTGCCAGTATGCAATGCAACACAAAGCAAACCCGTGTGAACATGTACACAGGAACACAAATCTGGACCAATTTCCATCAAATGAATAAGAAACAAAGACCAGGCTCAACACAACAGAGTGGCAACATATAGGCATGCAAACTAGTTTAATGATTCGACCCTGAACCAATAGCCAGATTTAATTAACAAATGCACTCGATATAAAGACACAACTGTACGGAATGTACACATGACAACATCCCTACCAAAAGACTACACCTATACATGAACCAGTGCACATGTAAACAGTGACATGAGGAAACAATGCAACCCAATAAATAAGGGCAGAACATGGTCATCCCAACTTCAACAACAACTTCAAATGAGAATGATGTCACCAGTGAATCACAGTGACCAAATGCAAATGAGTACAGTGCATCAATGCAATGTATCAGACTCGAGCACAAACAAAGGCAATATAAGCCTAACAGTGCAAAATGGCGGTGGTACAACTAATGGAGTATACAAGCTACAGAACCCTAAGCAAAATTCAAAGGCAAGCATACACATATAGTTGCAGTGAAACTACCATGTTGTCCAAGGCAACAATACAACACATAACAGGTACAACATAAATGGAGCAACATCAATATGCAATTATGCACTCCAGCCCAGAGACAGATTGGAAGTGAACCCAACAGATGTAAACTTAAAAGGTGCAGACAACAGAGGTGATATCGTACACGAGGTTACAAAAGCACATATGCACAGCATCATGAATACAAGAGATTGGGGATAAATAGTGCAGACTATACCAAAGCTACTATGACCAAAGTAATATCGAGACTTCACTCCAGAAATAAAAGGAGATTCAAAAAAACAGTTCAAATTAGAGTCCAAGTGGTTGAAGTCGAAAAGAATCATCTTCACAGTCAACTCAGTGCCGAAGACAACAAGAACAAAATCACAACGCATAAGAGAATCAACCGATGATAGTAAATTCAAACGAAACAAAATCAAGCAGCAGTCTTAGCAAAATCAAACACGAAACATAGTACTGAATTAGATGTGAGCGGTAGCACTCACCTTTGTTTGCGAGCGTTGATCGAAGGGCTGAAGTTGAACGATAATCATGTTCGCTCGAACTACTCGAAGGCGCGGCATCACGAGTCGATCGGAGCCCTACATCGGAGAAGACGAGACCGCCACTCTTCAAATTCACGAAAGCCCTAACTGTTGGAGGAACGAAGACGAGAACGAGGGCGCCATCACTTCTTGTTTGCTAGAAGCCCTAGCTTCGAACAGGAAATGAACGAACCCGAGAATCTCTCGTGGCCGCCATTATTTTCGCTCGTTTGATTTTGGCTTAGGGTTAACGAATGAAAATGTAAAGGAAACGGTGATTTTTTTATTTATCACGGCAAAAGGATAAAGCATGGGCCAAAACAAGTTTCAAAGCCCAAACTATTTTATTAAAGAATTTCACAACTCTAAAAAGGATTTAAATCGATTCAAATCTGCAATAGCACTTAACAATCGATTTCAATCGTCTAGAGACGAAATTTAATTGGTACGAAATACTGGGTTGTTACAAGTAATGAGTTTAAATGGAAGGGCAGATAGGCTAAATTGCTTTATATCAAAGGGGATTGATAAATGTATCACATTCTTTGATGTAATCAAAAGGCATAGAACATTCGAATGCATAGACGAGTGTTGAATATATTTCAAGTAATCAAAAGATCATCTAGAATAACCCTCGATTCTTTCTAGTCCCTTAGAATGCGAGAATTTATTCTTGTACATGGCAATATCTAAATATGCCATAAGCTCTGTCTTAATTAGGGAGGAAAATGGAGTACAACCGCCCATATATTATACAAGCAAAAGATTGAGAGATACAGAAACTAGATATTCGATCATGTAAAAATTAGCATATTGCTTAGAACCGATAGCACGAAAGTTAAGATCTTACTTCCAGGCACATCCCATAAAGGTTTTGAATAATTACCCACTCACATGAGTTTTTAGTAAACCCGAATCATCTAAGCATCTAACTAAACATGGGATGGAGTTAATTCAATATGACATATCCTACTTGCCTAAGGTTGCAATAAAGGAACAAACACTAGTTGATTTATAACCGAATGCACAATATTTTATTAATAACCAAATAGAAAGGAAAAATAATAGCAGGCCGAAGTGGGAATATTCATGGATAGAGCCTCTAAAGAATAAAGAGCTCAAGCTAGATATATAATAATAAGTCCAAATGGACATCAGTTACATTATTCCATGGATTTGGGATATTCTGCAACTAATAGTGTTGCTGAATCTGAATCCATGATATCTAGTTTAACTTTTGCACAAAAGCTATAAATCATGCGAATTAAAGCATTCAGCAGTTCTCAATTGATGGTGAATTACATAAATTAAGTTTACTAGAAAATGGGTTCAAGATTATCTTAATATGCTAAGAAAATTAATGAGATGTTGGTGTTATTCAAAGACTTTTTAACTAACCAAATACAAAAGGAAAATAATGCCTAATTGGATTCCTTTACAAAGTTAGCAAGCTCATGAGGGGCTCCTATGGTGAAGATAGTTCTAATAGGATTTCGTAAGGATCCCAACATTTCACCAATAGAAAAAGAGCCAAATAAAGAGGTATTAGCAGCAACTCGTTCTTAGGCTAATCGATGAAATCAACGAGAATCCACCCAAAGAAGAGGAAAATTAAGGAACTAATCATGAGAAGCTAGAAATAAGTATAAATAAAAGTTCTCATGATGATCAATATTGGAATAATTGGATGGCTCGTATAGTTGAATACTTGGAAGGGGAATAGTACCACAAGATAGAAATGAGTCAAAGAAAGTAAGATATTAGGCCCTTTCTTTTACTATGATAGACTAAATAGTATATAAGAAAAGATACTTTATCCAATATCCATGTTGTATGACATGAGAAAAGGGAATGAAACTGTTAGTGGAAGCACATGAAGGATCTGGTGGCGATCATTCCAACAGGATAATGCTAGCCAAGAAAGTAATGAAGCAAAGGTATTACCGACCCTAGGTGAATGAAGATGCCTTAGCTTGTGTAAAAAGTTATGACAAGTGGCAACGATTCTCAAGGATTCCTAGATTAACCTCAATTGAATTAACAACTGTAACAAGCCCGTGACCTTTCTATGTGTAACACCTCATAATTTTAACGATAATTAATTAAAAAGAATTTAATTAATAATTCATAACATCGAAAATAGAATTTTTACAAACATCAGAATTTGGCTACGAACTTGCACCATTGGATTCATGTCGATTTTCAAATCAATTTTCATATATAAAGTTTTTCGACCAGAGTTCAAACAAAAAAGTAATTAACGTTTGAATATTCCGTGTTGGAAATAATCATATATGTAAATAAGGAAATACATATAGTTAACTAACATTGATTAACGTTAACCATCAGTTAACACTTACTTATTGTTTAATTATAATCAACGTTAATAAATGCAGAAACAAATTATCTTGATTGGCTGTATAAGGAATTAAATCAACAAACGAAAGATCGCATGATAAATTAACGTAATTAAGGCCGACCGGTTGAACCTTAACCATAGCCGGTCGATCGCTAGCAATCGTCCGGTAGGGGTGCAGTGGTCGACTGGTTGAGACATCAATTGTGAAATTTTGACATGGTCGAATGGTCCAGATTTAAAATAATGTAATATAACAGCTAGCATTGATTCGAACCCTCTATAAATACAGACCTAACCCCTTAGTTTCATCTCATATTTTCTGGAGTGACGATGGAGCTCTGCCATTTTCTCCTCTCCACTAAAATTCTTAATTCTAAAATAGTTATAGTTCATATACATATATACAAGGAGAGAATAACAAATGATAATTGAGAAGAAGGATAGGGTTGAATCAAATCGTCAAAGCCAAGGTAAATTATAAATTCGGAACTAAAATTTAAATTAAATCCAAATCTCTTCTCTGATCTAGATTTCTGATAGATATATCTATGCAGTTAAAGCGCTCGGCAAATTCAATGCGGTGGAGGTGCAAAAAGTCATAGCGGGGACAGCGAGGATATAGCGGGATATAGCGGATCACTCTAAAATAGCATATAAAACTCGTACTTAATGTTTTTACAAATATATAAACGGTAATTAAATGAAAAATTAACATTCAATTGAACTATAATTAATACATAAATAATTTTAAATAAAAACATGTGCGAGTATACTGTAAATAAACGTAAAACTGTTATATAACATAATTGAATTTAGTAGAATATTAGAGTATTTTCATTTCTGAAAATATATTAAAAATTCAATTAAATAAATTTATTTCATAATTTTTATAATGTATAAATGTCATTTTTCAATTCATTTATTTTAAAGAAGATATAGCAGAAATAGCGGAATATAGCGGGAATAACGGGATATAGAGAAAATAGCAGGGCTTAAAGTGGAAAGGCTATATTTAGGGCTATATGGAAAAATCATACTGGTAGAAATCTTCTATGAGATATAGCATGGTTATAGCGGGGTAATAGCGGGGCATTAACTACATAGAGATATATGTATGCATGTGGTATATGTATTCAAATAAGGAGAATAAGGAGAGTAAAAATTGAAATAACAGGGACTAGATCTGGAGATTTCAAAAGCTTAAAAGGTGAGTGAGAAATTATATATTTTAACATAATTATTTGATTTATATTGTTGTAAATTTGTTCCTGTATGCCTAAATGTAATTTTGGAGTTATAGGCCTAATTATACACATGTAATAAATTTGTAAACCCTGCCAACATATTCGGTGGTTGATAACTTGTATTTAATATTTATGTACTTGAATCTAAAAAGTATTGGGCTGTAGTAGTCCCTTTTAGTATTGGATAGCAGCAGTCCCCAAATTTGATAAATTATATTGCAATTTCAGATTTATTGATTAATTGAACTATGCAAGTAAATGTAAATGAGAAGTTATCATAATAAATTGTTGGGATTTAAATATTATTTAATTCATTGGAACGTAGGGTGTTGCAATGTAAATTTCTATAGATTATCAAGTTTTGTTTTGCAAATAGAAATGTGTCATTTGAAATAACGAGGAATACGTCTAAAAGAAAGAGATGTATAAAATAGGGATATTTTAGTGTATTTTGTACTTTCTATTTTGATAACTATAAAATATAACTCCTTGTGATTCCAAACATAACATAATTTCCCTTTTTGATAAGATATAGAGATTTACAGTGTTAACCTTTTCTTTTGAGGAAGATGCAATTCCAGTACTTCAAAATGCAAATTCCTTAATTATGAATTAAAGATTTGTAATAGTGATAACAAATAAATGACCAACTGTAAAATTAATATATACATAAAGAAAAGTTGGAAAACAAATAATAAACGACAAAAGTAGGTAGGGTAATAAGATGAACAAAGATGAGAAGTTAAGTAAGTGATAAATCATAAGTAAGTAATAAAATGAGCAAGTAATGAGGTTAGCAAGCAAATGAAGATAGCACAAGATAAAAAGGAACATCAATTAGATATAATAATAAGCAGGGAAAGTAAACGGTAAAGGATATTTAAATCTTTTAAGGTAAAAGGTAGCAATAAATGACACTAAATTTACATTAATGGAATAAGGAGTAAACACACAAAAAAGTAATGGAATATACTAACAATTGAACATTGGAGGTGTAATAACTAAATAAGTATGAATATACATACATACATACATACATATATATGTATATATATATACACACGTAGCCTCAAGTATGCGTTTATGACGGATGTAAATTGGTAAGTTAACTAATAACATAGATTAAATGAGAATGACATAGTCATTAAAGTGGGTTAGAATGTGAGGTCAGTAGTGTTACACAACATAATTCTTCCTACCGTAAGGGGTTACCAACAGTTATGTATACATCATACTGATGTGGGACATTTACAAATGTAGGACCCATGGAATTACATATGCTTGCATATAGGTGAAGGAATACACCAGTAGGGTTTGCTTTAAGTTTTTAGTAGGGGTATTTCCTTGATTGCATTAGGCAATCTAAATGGGACGGCGAGCAAGGCTCGGTGCTATGTCAGTGTGTTTGGTACAACAATAGAGAGTATGAGCGGTACATAGGTCGAGAATTTCATCGGTCCTGAGCGGTTAGCGGAAAGACAAGGGCTACACTTAAAAGGGCTACACCTGCTACTAGTGTAGGTCACGTTTAGGTCATGCGCCACCACAATTGTTTGCTAGTTTGTTAGAAGGAAAGGCTAGATAACCCTTAAGAGATGTCTTTTAAACGATTGAAGTAGTTCGAGGAGACGAGTCCTTAATAGTTCGAGAAGTCGAGTTCTTAATAGTCTGAGGAGCTGAGTCCTTAATAGTCCATTTAAATGAGTCCATAACATGAACCAGTTCGGTAAATCCCCAAAAAGAGATGAATACGAATAAACTATTATAATGCCATTATTTGACACTACGAGAGTTCCCTGGTATGCTCGACAACGAGGATGTGATGTTGTGTTGATGATGGATCCTGACGAGGTGCCGGGTTACAGATACTGTAACGACCCTGAATTTTGAACAGATTAAATTGGAAAATATTTAATTAATTTTAAATATTTGAACGATGATTTAATTTGAATCCCCGATATAACTTTGAATTGACGGTTAAATTTTATAATTTAATATATTGTAAGTTGAATAAAAATTTAAATCTTCAATTTAAAGTTGAAGAAAAATATTTCGAAAGCTTTTAAAATTCGTATTGATAATACCGAAGCTAATCGAACTGTCAGGATTGAATTTGAAACTGTTCTGTTCAGTTTTGAATTTAATTGTTCGAATCGATATTTAAAATAGTCAATTTTCAGACTGTCTCGGAATTCAACGAAACTAGTGCCGTTGGGTCCGTAATATCGAATTATTATCGGATTCCAAGTTTCGTATTTTTCGGTGTTGATAAGAGAGCACATGATAATTAAACGCGTAGAAATTTAATTGAATTCAATTTTAAAATTTAAAATTTAATATTGTCAAAATATCAGCCACGTACCTCTCCCTTACCTCACGCCTGAAAACACTCCCCAAAATCACGTAAACGAATCGTGCAACCCATCTCCTTCTCGTTTTATATTTGCAATCTCGTTCAAAGGGAGAAATCAAACTCGTTCCCCCTCTCCTTCCGATTCATTCACGAAAATAAAACCCAAATGCTCGTTCAAAAATCAATTATTGGGGGAACTGGAGGCTCCATCAGTTCGCGATTCAAGGGCACGAAGGCGAAGTCATTTTTGGGGATTGCGTTCGTTCGCCGCGAGCTAGGGCGGAGACGCTCGCGAGTTGATGGCATTCGCGAGGCTCGCGTTCAACTGGGGCAGTTCGTCTCGAAGGGAACTCTGGCGATGGATGGTGGTGCGATGGCGTCTGGGAGCAGCGGTGGATTGCGAGCTCGAAATGGCAGATCGAAGTGGGCGCAGCAGCGTGAGGTGTTCGCCTTGGCACCCCGATTTGGGGGGAATGTCGCGATGAATTCAAGCGGTGGCGCTCGTGAATTTTGGGGGTTGCGGTGATTCGCGAGCGCGAGGAGGAAGGTGCGGCAGCGTCGCGATGGCGACAGGCGACGTATGGTGGCTGGAGGACTCGGTTGGAGGTAAATTTTGTTTTATTTAATTTGAATTGGGAATTTAATATTTAAAACAAATTTTGAAAACAAATATAATTACAGCAAAGTGAAATACGATTCTGTTTTAAGTTTAATATGCATGTTTATATATAGGAAGCAATAAATATATATATATGGAAAAAAAAAATATATATATACTGGAAAATAATTTGTTAAAGGAAATTTAGTTTTAAAAGTTAATTTTTAGTTAAACAAAATTTATTTAAAAGAAGTTGGTCTTAAATTTAATTGGTTTAGTTAAATAAAATTTTTTAAAGGAGAAATTTAATAATTAGTTTGAAATAAATCATGGGTTAATTAAATCATTGAATTGGAAAATAATTATAAGGTTTACTCAAAATATTAATAAATTGTGTAATGATTTTACAAGGTCAATAAATCGAGAATCAGCCGAAAATGGAAATTGGATGGCAAAATAAAAAGCGAAGGTGAGATTTTTCTCACTCAACTTGAAAGTGGATTTTACAGTTATTGTTTGTTGACTGTTTGGATGTGATATTAGATATAGTAGGATATATCTATATATATAGCAGTATATACATATTGGCATATGTATATATTGGATTGATGATTTCCCGCCTCGTATAGCGGATGAGACCCTATTGCGCCGTTAGTAAGCGGATTTATAAAAACCTATATACCGCGATAATTCCGTACTGGAGCGGAATTGGTATTGTGCTAACATCTTTGGATGCAGGGAAACAGGTTGGAGGGATCCAACTGGACCCCTCACATTGATTGAATTTATTTCTACTGTGATGTGATAATCTGTGAATGATTATCGTTGTTAATGAATTGATATCTGGAAATTGTTTGAAAGCTAAAATTTAGCTGAATGGATGTTTTGACATCATTGGATTCCGAAAATAAACGAAATTGAATTTTTGAAATCAAAGTAGAAATGTCTAAGTGAATCAATCTTTGAAATTGAATAAATTTTGAAGAAAGAAAATTTTAAGGTATAAAAAGCTGTTTTTATAATCTTATCGAATTAATTCCAGAATCAAGTGAAAATGTTAAATAAATGGATCTCGTAAAATAGTGATTATAAATTGAAGAATTAATTTAAGAATCTGGATTTTTAAATAGATTGAAAGAAACTATTGAAATTTATTTTCTTAAAAAGGAATTTATTAAAAGAAGATAAGTTGGAAATTCAGTTTGAAATTTGATTGGTAAATTTGAAGTAAGCTGTGAAATCAATGTAAAATGATTTAAATTTGAAGAATCCATTTTAAAAACCTAATATTGAATAATTTGAGAAAAATAAGGAATTCACTTAGTAGTGATAAATAAAATTAGAAATCAATATTGAGATTGATTTGGTATTGAAGTTTTTATAAATAGAATTGGGATTTATAAAGTTGTTTATAAACCCAAAGTCGCTTATTTTGATAAGTTAAATATAGAAGTTGATAAAAGAAGATTTATAAGTCGAAGTTGGTATAAAAATGGAAATAGAATTTATAAACGTTGTTTTATAAATTCGAAATCAATTGGATTTGATAAATTAAATATAGAAGATTTTTAAAGGAGATATATTCGCGATTTTGGATAGCGAATTATCATTGAAATAAAACGTGTAGAAAATAGTGAAATGTAATTAGTGAAGTATATTCACGATTTTGGACAGTGAATATATTGTTAAGTAAAATGGGTATAATTTTGGAAAAGTGATATTTGAAGTGAAGTTAATTGTTTTAAAAGATGTTTTAAAACGTGTGAAATATCGAAATCATAGATTTCAACATTTATTGTTGAAATAGACGTTTTCGAGAAATTTAAGGAAATGGTGGACTATACCATTGTTGTTATAGTAAATAATTTCCGGAAGGAAATGTTTTATATAGTATTGGGATTTATACATCTATCTTAATTCTGAATCCCTATACTAGTGATTTTGAGTCGTTGTAACGATGTTTTACGCAACATTCGTTTTGACTCAAATAAAGGTGTTAAAAGAATATTTTCCTTAAAGAATGGAATTATACTTAATTTGGTTTAAGTATATCGAATATTTTCCAAGTGTTGAAAATAAATAGATTTGTGAAATACTTATTTTTAAATAAGTATGGAATTGCTTTTCCCAATGTGAAACGAACGTTTTGAGAATTTATCTTTTTAAAGATAAATTGAAATTGAAATTGAATATTTGAAAACGATTGAAAATCGTATATCAGTAGATATTTTGAAAGATATAGATTCACCATGGAATTTATAAAAGAAAGCGAAGTCGTTTGAAAATAAATATTGATTTATTTTTGAAGTGTGGAAATTGATTTGAAATTGTTTTCAAATGGTTAAGCGTGGAAAATTCTATATCTAGTAAAGATATTTTTGAAAATAAAATAATTTGGAAAATTATTTGGAACCTGATGATGTTGCGCATCTTTATTGATAGTTAAATAACCGACTATCAATAATTACCTTTAGATAGGTATTTGTTGTGAATTGGATGAATTTGAATGCCACACTTATTTTTGAATAATCGCTCACTATTCGGGTTAGCCGGGAAAGGACCATGGGGTCGTATAACCCATTCCGAATATGTGATACGTCGTTATGAATTGCATTCGAAGACCGGATATTTTTGAAAACAGAAGGATTTCCGTCGAGTTACTCTACATCGACTGATCTTCGATTTAGAGGTTTTATCACCCTTAGTGACGGGAAGTCCTGACGTGATTGAAAATTATCCGGAATTGCAAGGGCTTCGTGAGAAGTGCCTTCGGTTCTGTTCGATCCCGGAACAGACTTGTATGGATTGTGTGTCTGACGTTACAATTTGAGATATAAAGCTGATTTCTTTCAAATACATTTCTGTTGGTGGCGGAGAATTTATTCTCTTAGCTTAACACCCTTCTCTGAGACGTACGAGCTCAGAGGTTATGTAATTGAAATTTATCAGCGATATATCCCAATTTGGTAACGTGGCATACAGAGTGTTGCTGTGAAATGATCAGTGTTTGGTCATTTGTGATATGATCATTTGTTTGATCTTATATCTTTGTGATCATAGGTTGATCATTTTGTTTGACCCGAAGCAGGGCTTTTTGAGAAATCGTAGCTTTGTGGACGAGACTTCGTCGAGCCTCACACCCCGGAAATGGTCGAAACAGGAAGGATGCAGCAAGGTTCTAGGGAGTAGCGCCCCTTAGTGTATGTCATTCCTTCTGGATAAAGGTGGTATCATGGTATGGAGCCCAGATACTTAACCTCTGTGGTTACTGCATTATTATTATCTATGTGGTTTGTTGCGAATCGGGGATCCTCGGGAAGATCGGTGACGATCGGGGGATGGCATACGCGTGTCAGTAGTTACCTATTTTTGCAGAGGTAACCCGGCCTTGTGTTGGCAGAGATCTAACCGTAACGTTAGATTCTCGGGTCGTCTATTCCAGGGACGTACCCATCGTGGAAAAGGAAGTTCCTTAGCCTGACCATTTGTTGGAAATCCAAAGAAACAATACGAGCCTTGTACGGTATTAGTTGTAGAACCTGCCATTCACTTATGGTGGCGCCCCCCTGTTTGGATGGTAGCTATAGTAGGCATAGTTCGAAATGTCTATGCTGGCTAAGATTTATATTATACTTTCGAAATGTTTTCTACACTATGCACTAATAATAATATCCAAAATGATTTGATTTTTGCGTAGTAAGCATCTTTGACTATCATAAGAAGAAATCTCCTCCAATTCTGCGTTTGCATTGTGTGTGTGGCGGGAGGTCTTATGGTAGTTTCATTTTCCAAAAGCATTGCGAATTGACTTTAAAGATATTTCTGTTGTTAAATTTAAAGATAAACTGTTTTACGATCTCACACCAGTCACCATGACTGACTCGGAGTTTATTGTTCCCTTCTAAACTCTGGGTGCCCACAAATTTTCCACACGGGCAGTCTAGAGTTAGGTTATCAGGATATTCTGGATATTCTGGAGCTTTGGAAGCAAGCTGGATGGCGAGGCGTAGTATTTGTATCTGATAGTATTTATTCCGCTGTGTATTCTGTATGAGGACAAGTTTATATAACTGTCCATTGTTGTATATTGACTCTGATGATTGATGTATGTATAAACTGATAAAAATTTTTTGTTTAAAAGATTACTGATTTATCTATTATATATTGTTCCGCTGCGATGTGTAAGATTCTGATATTGATGTTGTTCTGTTGTTCTTCTTTTCTGCTTTCTTTCTTCTTCTTCTCTTTTTCTTCTACTTCTTCTTTCTAAAACCCTCACTATTGGAGTTTCCGGCGTTCGATTTCTCGGCAGTCGATAAAGTGAGTATCGATGTCGAATTTTCGAAAGTCGAAAATTTCGGTATGTGACAAAGTGGTATCAGAGCATATGGTTAAGCGACAACCCTGCTCTGTTGGGTGTTACTCATTAGAGATAGAGTCAGTAGTACTCTAGAATGAGTTTGAGTGTAATAATAGATATGAGTGCGTATTTGTTATTGAATATAAAATTGTTTTATATTGTGATGATTGGTTTATTGAGTGGTATATGAACCTTCGTCGGCACAGTCTTGCAAAACTGTATCGAAGGGGTTTCTAAACGCTTGAATGGAACAGTTCGGCACAGTATTGTTTTAAATAGGGTAAATGAAATAATTTTGCCCAAATTTATTTTTGTATATAAAAGAAATGATTTTCTGTAAATTATTACAGTATATGGATGCATGGTTGTTAGAAAAGTGATGATATTGAAATGTATCATTACTATTGAAACTGAATAAGAAATTGAAATTGTAACTCCAAAGTTAAGAAATAAAATCCATGTACAAATGAAATTTAAGAATATAAATTATAAATGTGAATTGTAATTTTAACGGAATTCCAGAGAAGTTTTTGGAAATGTTTTGAAAGGAATTTGAAAATTTTGGAAATTTGGAAAGTTTAATTCCTTTTTGGTTTGAAAATGATTTTTCGAAGGATTTGATATTGTGGAAAATTGTTTTAGAGAGTGGAAAGCTCTAAACTCTTTTCGGTCGCTGGAAAATAATTCCGATGATGATCGCGACATCACCGGTGTTCATTTTCGGGTTTCCAACAGAGGAATTGCTGCCAAATTGTTTTAAATGGAAGTTGTTTGGAAAATTGAGTTTTGTTTTGAAAATTCAAAAGATAAATTTGAATTGTTTTCAGAAATGGTTTTGAAAACGTTATTAAGACTCTGGAATACTATATAAAGATATTTTCAAGATGAAGTAATATAGGAGATAGGTATAAAATAATGAAATGTGATTTGATTTGAATCACGTTGAATAGGAAATTCCTAACATGGAAAAGGAAAATGAATAAGGATTGAATCCGAATAAACTACTTTGATAATTAATTAATTCATGAAATGGAAATTGAATTAGTTAGATTTAAACTTGAATTGTGAACTAAATAAAAGAGTGGTTCAAAATTGAAGATAAATTCAAGTAAGTAGAAATAAATTTCAAATGAATGAATAAATTGCAACTGTAAGTGCAATGAAAGTGAGATGACAGTAGATGAACGAATTAAATTCAATAATTATAAAAGAGAAGTAAATTGAATTCAAATTGGAAATCCAGTTTAAATGACAGTAGATTTAACCGAAGGGTAAATTGAAAACAATTGTGGAAATGAACAAAAGTGAATAAAACTGGAATTGAAATTTAATGTTGAAAGCAAATCTGAATTTGTAAGTGAAGCTTATTAAATGAAGTGAATAAGATTAAAACTGAATGTTAAACTTCTTTTGAATTTGGTAGTAAATGAAGTTGAAACCGAATTTGAATAAATAAATTGGAGTAGTAACAAATGAATTGGAATGAGAGTTCAAATTGAATGAAATAGATATATAATTTCAACAGTGAAGTAAAGATGGTATAAGTAGTTTGTATTAGAAATTTTGTAATAGAATTTGCAAATTTGATTGAATGCTGTAACTAGATATAATGGCTAGTAGATATACAGGTATAAAGGAATTGGAATTTAATTTCGAGGATAAATTTGAATTGCTCGACAAAAGGTAAGTGTTTAAATTTCTATATGAGTTTTTGCTGATTTCTGGTCTAGCCGCTTGGCTTTTTCTTTTTCTTTTTCTTTTTGAAATCTGAGAGTCCATAGGGACGTTTTGTAGTCGTACCGTATTAGCCGCGCAAAGGAGACGCTGGCGAAATTTTTCGGAAATTTAGGGTGTTAGAAAATTTTTGAGAAATTTTGAGAGTTTAAAATTTGAATTTAAACACGAATTTGAATTTTGAAGTAAACAATGTTGTTTAAAACTCATAATTGAAGTTAGAAAGCTAGTTGAATGATAACGAATCTTTATTAGAAAGATTGGTTTTGAAAATTTGAGAAAACTATTAGATTGTGAAAAACAGTAGACGAGTTAAGGACCATTTTTCCTAACTTGTAATTTCGAGGACGAAATTCTTTTAAGGAGGGAAGTCTGTAACGACCCTGAATTTTGAACAAATTAAATTGGAAAATATTTAATTAATTTTAAATATTTGAACGATGATTTAATTTGAATCCCCGATATAACTTTGAATTGATGGTTAAATTTTATAATTTAATATATTGTAAGTTGAATAAAAATTTAAATCTTCAATTTAAAGTTGAAGAAAAATATTTCGAAAGCTTTTAAAATTCGTATTGATAATACCGAAGCTAATCGAACTGTCAGGATTGAATTTGAAACTGTTCTGTTCAGTTTTGAATTTAATTGTTCGAATCGATATTTAAAATAGTCAATTTTCAGACTGTCTCGGAATTCAACGAAACTAGTGCCGTTGGGTCCGTAATATCGAATTATTATCGGATTCCAAGTTTCGTATTTTTCGGTGTTGATAAGAGAGCACATGATAATTAAACGCGTAGAAATTTAATTGAATTCAATTTTAAAATTTAAAATTTAATATTGTCAAAATATCAGCCACGTACCTCTCCCTTACCTCACGCCTGAAAACACTCCCCAAAATCACGTAAACGAATCGTGCAACCCATCTCCTTCTCGTTTTATATTTGCAATCTCGTTCAAAGGGAGAAATCAAACTCGTTCCCCCTCTCCTTCCGATTCATTCACGAAAATAAAACCCAAATGCTCGTTCAAAAATCAATTATTGGGGGAACTGGAGGCTCCATCAGTTCGCGATTCAAGGGCACGAAGGCGAAGTCATTTTTGGGGATTGCGTTCGTTCGCCGCGAGCTAGGGCGGAGACGCTCGCGAGTTGATGGCATTCGCGAGGCTCGCGTTCAACTGGGGCAGTTCGTCTCGAAGGGAACTCTGGCGATGGATGGTGGTGCGATGGCGTCTGGGAGCAGCGGTGGATTGCGAGCTCGAAATGGCAGATCGAAGTGGGCGCAGCAGCGTGAGGTGTTCGCCTTGGCACCCCGATTTGGGGGGAATGTCGCGATGAATTCAAGCGGTGGCGCTCGTGAATTTTGGGGGTTGCGGTGATTCGCGAGCGCGAGGAGGAAGGTGCGGCAGCGTCGCGATGGCGACAGGCGACGTATGGTGGCTGGAGGACTCGGTTGGAGGTAAATTTTGTTTTATTTAATTTGAATTGGGAATTTAATATTTAAAACAAATTTTGAAAACAAATATAATTACAGCAAAGTGAAATACGATTCTGTTTTAAGTTTAATATGCATGTTTATATATAGGAAGCAATAAATATATATATATGGAAAAAAAAAATATATATATACTGGAAAATAATTTGTTAAAGGAAATTTAGTTTTAAAAGTTAATTTTTAGTTAAACAAAATTTATTTAAAAGAAGTTGGTCTTAAATTTAATTGGTTTAGTTAAATAAAATTTTTTAAAGGAGAAATTTAATAATTAGTTTGAAATAAATCATGGGTTAATTAAATCATTGAATTGGAAAATAATTATAAGGTTTACTCAAAATATTAATAAATTGTGTAATGATTTTACAAGGTCAATAAATCGAGAATCAGCCGAAAATGGAAATTGGATGGCAAAATAAAAAGCGAAGGTGAGATTTTTCTCACTCAACTTGAAAGTGGATTTTACAGTTATTGTTTGTTGACTGTTTGGATGTGATATTAGATATAGTAGGATATATCTATATATATAGCAGTATATACATATTGGCATATGTATATATTGGATTGATGATTTCCCGCCTCGTATAGCGGATGAGACCCTATTGCGCCGTTAGTAAGCGGATTTATAAAAACCTATATACCGCGATAATTCCGTACTGGAGCGGAATTGGTATTGTGCTAACATCTTTGGATGCAGGGAAACAGGTTGGAGGGATCCAACTGGACCCCTCACATTGATTGAATTTATTTCTACTGTGATGTGATAATCTGTGAATGATTATCGTTGTTAATGAATTGATATCTGGAAATTGTTTGAAAGCTAAAATTTAGCTGAATGGATGTTTTGACATCATTGGATTCCGAAAATAAACGAAATTGAATTTTTGAAATCAAAGTAGAAATGTCTAAGTGAATCAATCTTTGAAATTGAATAAATTTTGAAGAAAGAAAATTTTAAGGTATAAAAAGCTGTTTTTATAATCTTATCGAATTAATTCCAGAATCAAGTGAAAATGTTAAATAAATGGATCTCGTAAAATAGTGATTATAAATTGAAGAATTAATTTAAGAATCTGGATTTTTAAATAGATTGAAAGAAACTATTGAAATTTATTTTCTTAAAAAGGAATTTATTAAAAGAAGATAAGTTGGAAATTCAGTTTGAAATTTGATTGGTAAATTTGAAGTAAGCTGTGAAATCAATGTAAAATGATTTAAATTTGAAGAATCCATTTTAAAAACCTAATATTGAATAATTTGAGAAAAATAAGGAATTCACTTAGTAGTGATAAATAAAATTAGAAATCAATATTGAGATTGATTTGGTATTGAAGTTTTTATAAATAGAATTGGGATTTATAAAAGTTGTTTATAAACCCAAAGTCGCTTATTTTGATAAGTTAAATATAGAAGTTGATAAAAGAAGATTTATAAGTCGAAGTTGGTATAAAAATGGAAATAGAATTTATAAACGTTGTTTTATAAATTCGAAATCAATTGGATTTGATAAATTAAATATAGAAGATTTTTAAAGGAGATATATTCGCGATTTTGGATAGCGAATTATCATTGAAATAAAACGTGTAGAAAATAGTGAAATGTAATTAGTGAAGTATATTCACGATTTTGGACAGTGAATATATTGTTAAGTAAAATGGGTATAATTTTGGAAAAGTGATATTTGAAGTGAAGTTAATTGTTTTAAAAGATGTTTTAAAACGTGTGAAATATCGAAATCATAGATTTCAACATTTATTGTTGAAATAGACGTTTTCGAGAAATTTAAGGAAATGGTGGACTATACCATTGTTGTTATAGTAAATAATTTCCGGAAGGAAATGTTTTATATAGTATTGGGATTTATACATCTATCTTAATTCTGAATCCCTATACTAGTGATTTTGAGTCGTCGTAACGATGTTTTACGCAACATTCGTTTTGACTCAAATAAAGGTGTTAAAAGAATATTTTCCTTAAAGAATGGAATTATACTTAATTTGGTTTAAGTATATCGAATATTTTCCAAGTGTTGAAAATAAATAGATTTGTGAAATACTTATTTTTAAATAAGTATGGAATTGCTTTTCCCAATGTGAAACGAACGTTTTGAGAATTTATCTTTTTAAAGATAAATTGAAATTGAAATTGAATATTTGAAAACGATTGAAAATCGTATATCAGTAGATATTTTGAAAGATATAGATTCACCATGGAATTTATAAAAGAAAGCGAAGTCGTTTGAAAATAAATATTGATTTATTTTTGAAGTGTGGAAATTGATTTGAAATTGTTTTCAAATGGTTAAGCGTGGAAAATTCTATATCTAGTAAAGATATTTTTGAAAATAAAATAATTTGGAAAATTATTTGGAACCTGATGATGTTGCGCATCTTTATTGATAGTTAAATAACCGACTATCAATAATTACCTTTAGATAGGTATTTGTTGTGAATTGGATGAATTTGAATGCCACACTTATTTTTGAATAATCGCTCACTATTCGGGTTAGCCGGGAAAGGACCATGGGGTCGTATAACCCATTCCGAATATGTGATACGTCGTTATGAATTGCATTCGAAGACCGGATATTTTTGAAAACAGAAGGATTTCCGTCGAGTTACTCTACATCGACTGATCTTCGATTTAGAGGTTTTATCACCCTTAGTGACGGGAAGTCCTGACGTGATTGAAAATTATCCGGAATTGCAAGGGCTTCGTGAGAAGTGCCTTCGGTTCTGTTCGATCCCGGAACAGACTTGTATGGATTGTGTGTCTGACGTTACAATTTGAGATATAAAGCTGATTTCTTTCAAATACATTTCTGTTGGTGGCGGAGAATTTATTCTCTTAGCTTAACACCCTTCTCTGAGACGTACGAGCTCAGAGGTTATGTAATTGAAATTTATCAGCGATATATCCCAATTTGGTAACGTGGCATACAGAGTGTTGCTGTGAAATGATCAGTGTTTGGTCATTTGTGATATGATCATTTGTTTGATCTTATATCTTTGTGATCATAGGTTGATCATTTTGTTTGACCCGAAGCAGGGCTTTTTGAGAAAGCGTAGCTTTGTGGACGAGACTTCGTCGAGCCTCACACCCCGGAAATGGTCGAAACAGGAAGGATGCAGCAAGGTTCTAGGGAGTAGCGCCCCTTAGTGTATGTCATTCCTTCTGGATAAAGGTGGTATCATGGTATGGAGCCCAGATACTTAACCTCTGTGGTTACTGCATTATTATTATCTATGTGGTTTGTTGCGAATCGGGGATCCTCGGGAAGATCGGTGACGATCGGGGGATGGCATACGCGTGTCAGTAGTTACCTATTTTTGCAGAGGTAACCCGGCCTTGTGTTGGCAGAGATCTAACCGTAACGTTAGATTCTCGGGTCGTCTATTCCAGGGACGTACCCATCGTGGAAAAGGAAGTTCCTTAGCCTGACCATTTGTTGGAAATCCAAAGAAACAATACGAGCCTTGTACGGTATTAGTTGTAGAACCTGCCATTCACTTATGGTGGCGCCCCCCTGTTTGGATGGTAGCTATAGTAGGCATAGTTCGAAATGTCTATGCTGGCTAAGATTTATATTATACTTTCGAAATGTTTTCTACACTATGCACTAATAATAATATCCAAAATGATTTGATTTTTGCGTAGTAAGCATCTTTGACTATCATAAGAAGAAATCTCCTCCAATTCTGCGTTTGCATTGTGTGTGTGGCGGGAGGTCTTATGGTAGTTTCATTTTCCAAAAGCATTGCGAATTGACTTTAAAGATATTTCTGTTGTTAAATTTAAAGATAAACTGTTTTACGATCTCACACCAGTCACCATGACTGACTCGGAGTTTATTGTTCCCTTCTAAACTCTGGGTGCCCACAAATTTTCCACACGGGCAGTCTAGAGTTAGGTTATCAGGATATTCTGGATATTCTGGAGCTTTGGAAGCAAGCTGGATGGCGAGGCGTAGTATTTGTATCTGATAGTATTTATTCCGCTGTGTATTCTGTATGAGGACAAGTTTATATAACTGTCCATTGTTGTATATTGACTCTGATGATTGATGTATGTATAAACTGATAAAAATTTTTTGTTTAAAAGATTACTGATTTATCTATTATATATTGTTCCGCTGCGATGTGTAAGATTCTGATATTGATGTTGTTCTGTTGTTCTTCTTTTCTGCTTTCTTTCTTCTTCTTCTCTTTTTCTTCTACTTCTTCTTTCTAAAACCCTCACTATTGGAGTTTCCGGCGTTCGATTTCTCGGCAGTCGATAAAGTGAGTATCGATGTCGAATTTTCGAAAGTCGAAAATTTCGGTATGTGACAAAGTGGTATCAGAGCATATGGTTAAGCGACAACCCTGCTCTGTTGGGTGTTACTCATTAGAGATAGAGTCAGTAGTACTCTAGAATGAGTTTGAGTGTAATAATAGATATGAGTGCGTATTTGTTATTGAATATAAAATTGTTTTATATTGTGATGATTGGTTTATTGAGTGGTATATGAACCTTCGTCGGCACAGTCTTGCAAAACTGTATCGAAGGGGTTTCTAAACGCTTGAATGGAACAGTTCGGCACAGTATTGTTTTAAATAGGGTAAATGAAATAATTTTGCCCAAATTTATTTTTGTATATAAAAGAAATGATTTTCTGTAAATTATTACAGTATATGGATGCATGGTTGTTAGAAAAGTGATGATATTGAAATGTATCATTACTATTGAAACTGAATAAGAAATTGAAATTGTAACTCCAAAGTTAAGAAATAAAATCCATGTACAAATGAAATTTAAGAATATAAATTATAAATGTGAATTGTAATTTTAACGGAATTCCAGAGAAGTTTTTGGAAATGTTTTGAAAGGAATTTGAAAATTTTGGAAATTTGGAAAGTTTAATTCCTTTTTGGTTTGAAAATGATTTTTCGAAGGATTTGATATTGTGGAAAATTGTTTTAGAGAGTGGAAAGCTCTAAACTCTTTTCGGTCGCTGGAAAATAATTCCGATGATGATCGCGACATCACCGGTGTTCATTTTCGGGTTTCCAACAGAGGAATTGCTGCCAAATTGTTTTAAATGGAAGTTGTTTGGAAAATTGAGTTTTGTTTTGAAAATTCAAAAGATAAATTTGAATTGTTTTCAGAAATGGTTTTGAAAACGTTATTAAGACTCTGGAATACTATATAAAGATATTTTCAAGATGAAGTAATATAGGAGATAGGTATAAAATAATGAAATGTGATTTGATTTGAATCACGTTGAATAGGAAATTCCTAACATGGAAAAGGAAAATGAATAAGGATTGAATCCGAATAAACTACTTTGATAATTAATTAATTCATGAAATGGAAATTGAATTAGTTAGATTTAAACTTGAATTGTGAACTAAATAAAAGAGTGGTTCGAAATTGAAGATAAATTCAAGTAAGTAGAAATAAATTTCAAATGAATGAATAAATTGCAACTGTAAGTGCAATGAAAGTGAGATGACAGTAGATGAACGAATTAAATTCAATAATTATAAAAGAGAAGTAAATTGAATTCAAATTGGAAATCCAGTTTAAATGACAGTAGATTTAACCGAAGGGTAAATTGAAAACAATTGTGGAAATGAACAAAAGTGAATAAAACTGGAATTGAAATTTAATGTTGAAAGCAAATCTGAATTTGTAAGTGAAGCTTATTAAATGAAGTGAATAAGATTAAAACTGAATGTTAAACTTCTTTTGAATTTGGTAGTAAATGAAGTTGAAACCGAATTTGAATAAATAAATTGGAGTAGTAACAAATGAATTGGAATGAGAGTTCAAATTGAATGAAATAGATATATAATTTCAACAGTGAAGTAAAGATGGTATAAGTAGTTTGTATTAGAAATTTTGTAATAGAATTTGCAAATTTGATTGAATGCTGTAACTAGATATAATGGCTAGTAGATATACAGGTATAAAGGAATTGGAATTTAATTTCGAGGATAAATTTGAATTGCTCGACAAAAGGTAAGTGTTTAAATTTCTATATGAGTTTTTGCTGATTTCTGGTCTAGCCGCTTGGCTTTTTCTTTTTCTTTTTCTTTTTGAAATCTGAGAGTCCATAGGGACGTTTTGTAGTCGTACCGTATTAGCCGCGCAAAGGAGACGCTGGCGAAATTTTTCGGAAATTTAGGGTGTTAGAAAATTTTTGAGAAATTTTGAGAGTTTAAAATTTGAATTTAAACACGAATTTGAATTTTGAAGTAAACAATGTTGTTTAAAACTCATAATTGAAGTTAGAAAGCTAGTTGAATGATAACGAATCTTTATTAGAAAGATTGGTTTTGAAAATTTGAGAAAACTATTAGATTGTGAAAAACAGTAGACGAGTTAAGGACCATTTTTCCTAACTTGTAATTTCGAGGACGAAATTCTTTTAAGGAAGGAAGTCTGTAACGACCCTGAATTTTGAACAAATTAAATTGGAAAATATTTAATTAATTTTAAATATTTGAACGATGATTTAATTTGAATCCCCGATATAACTTTGAATTGATGGTTAAATTTTATAATTTAATATATTGTAAGTTGAATAAAAATTTAAATCTTCAATTTAAAGTTGAAGAAAAATATTTCGAAAGCTTTTAAAATTCGTATTGATAATACCGAAGCTAATCGAACTGTTAGGATTGAATTTGAAACTGTTCTGTTCAGTTTTGAATTTAATTGTTCGAATCGATATTTAAAATAGTCAATTTTCAGACTGTCTCGGAATTCAACGAAACTAGTGCCGTTGGGTCCGTAATATCGAATTATTATCGGATTCCAAGTTTCGTATTTTTCGGTGTTGATAAGAGAGCACATGATAATTAAACGCGTAGAAATTTAATTGAATTCAATTTTAAAATTTAAAATTTAATATTGTCAAAATATCAGCCACGTACCTCTCCCTTACCTCACGCCTGAAAACACTCCCCAAAATCACGTAAACGAATCGTGCAACCCATCTCCTTCTCGTTTTATATTTGCAATCTCGTTCAAAGGGAGAAATCAAACTCGTTCCCCCTCTCCTTCCGATTCATTCACGAAAATAAAACCCAAATGCTCGTTCAAAAATCAATTATTGGGGGAACTGGAGGCTCCATCAGTTCGCGATTCAAGGGCACGAAGGCGAAGTCATTTTTGGGGATTGCGTTCGTTCGCCGCGAGCTAGGGCGGAGACGCTCGCGAGTTGATGGCATTCGCGAGGCTCGCGTTCAACTGGGGCAGTTCGTCTCGAAGGGAACTCTGGCGATGGATGGTGGTGCGATGGCGTCTGGGAGCAGCGGTGGATTGCGAGCTCGAAATGGCAGATCGAAGTGGGCGCAGCAGCGTGAGGTGTTCGCCTTGGCACCCCGATTTGGGGGGAATGTCGCGATGAATTCAAGCGGTGGCGCTCGTGAATTTTGGGGGTTGCGGTGATTCGCGAGCGCGAGGAGGAAGGTGCGGCAGCGTCGCGATGGCGACAGGCGACGTATGGTGGCTGGAGGACTCGGTTGGAGGTAAATTTTGTTTTATTTAATTTGAATTGGGAATTTAATATTTAAAACAAATTTTGAAAACAAATATAATTACAGCAAAGTGAAATACGATTCTGTTTTAAGTTTAATATGCATGTTTATATATAGGAAGCAATAAATATATATATATGGAAAAAAAAAATATATATATACTGGAAAATAATTTGTTAAAGGAAATTTAGTTTTAAAAGTTAATTTTTAGTTAAACAAAATTTATTTAAAAGAAGTTGGTCTTAAATTTAATTGGTTTAGTTAAATAAAATTTTTTAAAGGAGAAATTTAATAATTAGTTTGAAATAAATCATGGGTTAATTAAATCATTGAATTGGAAAATAATTATAAGGTTTACTCAAAATATTAATAAATTGTGTAATGATTTTACAAGGTCAATAAATCGAGAATCAGCCGAAAATGGAAATTGGATGGCAAAATAAAAAGCGAAGGTGAGATTTTTCTCACTCAACTTGAAAGTGGATTTTACAGTTATTGTTTGTTGACTGTTTGGATGTGATATTAGATATAGTAGGATATATCTATATATATAGCAGTATATACATATTGGCATATGTATATATTGGATTGATGATTTCCCACCTCGTATAGCGGATGAGACCCTATTGCGCCGTTAGTAAGCGGATTTATAAAAACCTATATACCGCGATAATTCCGTACTGGAGCGGAATTGGTATTGTGCTAACATCTTTGGATGCAGGGAAACAGGTTGGAGGGATCCAACTGGACCCCTCACATTGATTGAATTTATTTCTACTGTGATGTGATAATCTGTGAATGATTATCGTTGTTAATGAATTGATATCTGGAAATTGTTTGAAAGCTAAAATTTAGCTGAATGGATGTTTTGACATCATTGGATTCCGAAAATAAACGAAATTGAATTTTTGAAATCAAAGTAGAAATGTCTAAGTGAATCAATCTTTGAAATTGAATAAATTTTGAAGAAAGAAAATTTTAAGGTATAAAAAGCTGTTTTTATAATCTTATCGAATTAATTCCAGAATCAAGTGAAAATGTTAAATAAATGGATCTCGTAAAATAGTGATTATAAATTGAAGAATTAATTTAAGAATCTGGATTTTTAAATAGATTGAAAGAAACTATTGAAATTTATTTTCTTAAAAAGGAATTTATTAAAAGAAGATAAGTTGGAAATTCAGTTTGAAATTTGATTGGTAAATTTGAAGTAAGCTGTGAAATCAATGTAAAATGATTTAAATTTGAAGAATCCATTTTAAAAACCTAATATTGAATAATTTGAGAAAAATAAGGAATTCACTTAGTAGTGATAAATAAAATTAGAAATCAATATTGAGATTGATTTGGTATTGAAGTTTTTATAAATAGAATTGGGATTTATAAAAGTTGTTTATAAACCCAAAGTCGCTTATTTTGATAAGTTAAATATAGAAGTTGATAAAAGAAGATTTATAAGTCGAAGTTGGTATAAAAATGGAAATAGAATTTATAAACGTTGTTTTATAAATTCGAAATCAATTGGATTTGATAAATTAAATATAGAAGATTTTTAAAGGAGATATATTCGCGATTTTGGATAGCGAATTATCATTGAAATAAAACGTGTAGAAAATAGTGAAATGTAATTAGTGAAGTATATTCACGATTTTGGACAGTGAATATATTGTTAAGTAAAATGGGTATAATTTTGGAAAAGTGATATTTGAAGTGAAGTTAATTGTTTTAAAAGATGTTTTAAAACGTGTGAAATATCGAAATCATAGATTTCAACATTTATTGTTGAAATAGACGTTTTCGAGAAATTTAAGGAAATGGTGGACTATACCATTGTTGTTATAGTAAATAATTTCCGGAAGGAAATGTTTTATATAGTATTGGGATTTATACATCTATCTTAATTCTGAATCCCTATACTAGTGATTTTGAGTCGTCGTAACGATGTTTTACGCAACATTCGTTTTGACTCAAATAAAGGTGTTAAAAGAATATTTTCCTTAAAGAATGGAATTATACTTAATTTGGTTTAAGTATATCGAATATTTTCCAAGTGTTGAAAATAAATAGATTTGTGAAATACTTATTTTTAAATAAGTATGGAAATGCTTTTCCCAATGTGAAACGAACGTTTTGAGAATTTATCTTTTTAAAGATAAATTGAAATTGAAATTGAATATTTGAAAACGATTGAAAATCGTATATCAGTAGATATTTTGAAAGATATAGATTCACCATGGAATTTATAAAAGAAAGCGAAGTCGTTTGAAAATAAATATTGATTTATTTTTGAAGTGTGGAAATTGATTTGAAATTGTTTTCAAATGGTTAAGCGTGGAAAATTCTATATCTAGTAAAGATATTTTTGAAAATAAAATAATTTGGAAAATTATTTGGAACCTGATGATGTTGCGCATCTTTATTGATAGTTAAATAACCGACTATCAATAATTACCTTTAGATAGGTATTTGTTGTGAATTGGATGAATTTGAATGCCACACTTATTTTTGAATAATCGCTCACTATTCGGGTTAGCCGGGAAAGGACCATGGGGTCGTATAACCCATTCCGAATATGTGATACGTCGTTATGAATTGCATTCGAAGACCGGTGTTGAAGACCGGATATTTTTGAAAACAGAAGGATTTCCGTCGAGTTACTCTACATCGACTGATCTTCGATTTAGAGGTTTTATCACCCTTAGTGACGGGAAGTCCTGACGTGATTGAAAATTATCCGGAATTGCAAGGGCTTCGTGAGAAGTGCCTTCGGTTCTGTTCGATCCCGGAACAGACTTGTATGGATTGTGTGTCTGACGTTACAATTTGAGATATAAAGCTGATTTCTTTCAAATACATTTCTGTTGGTGGCGGAGAATTTATTCTCTTAGCTTAACACCCTTCTCTGAGACGTACGAGCTCAGAGGTTATGTAATTGAAATTTATCAGCGATATATCCTAATTTGGTAACATGGCATACAGAGTGTTGCTGTGAAATGATCAGTGTTTGGTCATTTGTGATATGATCATTTGTTTGATCTTATATCTTTGTGATCATAGGTTGATCATTTTGTTTGACCCGAAGCAGGGCTTTTTGAGAAAGCGTAGCTTTGTGGACGAGACTTCGTCGAGCCTCACACCCCGGAAATGGTCGAAACAGGAAGGATGTAGCAAGGTTCTAGGGAGTAGCGCCCCTTAGTGTATGTCATTCCTTCTGGATAAAGGTGGTATCATGGTATGGAGCCCAGATACTTAACCTCTGTGGTTACTGCATTATTATTATCTATGTGGTTTGTTGCGAATCGGGGATCCTCGGGAAGATCGGTGACGATCGGGGGATGGCATACGCGTGTCAGTAGTTACCTATTTTTGCAGAGGTAACCCGGCCTTGTGTTGGCAGAGATCTAACCGTAACGTTAGATTCTCGGGTCGTCTATTCCAGGGACGTACCCATCGTGGAAAAGGAAGTTCCTTAGCCTGACTATTTGTTGGAAATCCAAAGAAACAATACGAGCCTTGTACGGTATTAGTTGTAGAACCTGCCATTCACTTATGGTGGCGCCCCCCTGTTTGGATGGTAGCTATAGTAGGCATAGTTCGAAATGTCTATGCTGGCTAAGATTTATATTATACTTTCGAAATGTTTTCTACACTATGCACTAATAATAATATCCAAAATGATTTGATTTTTGCGTAGTAAGCATCTTTGACTATCATAAGAAGAAATCTCCTCCAATTCTGCGTTTGCATTGTGTGTGTGGCGGGAGGTCTTATGGTAGTTTCATTTTCCAAAAGCATTGCGAATTGACTTTAAAGATATTTCTGTTGTTAAATTTAAAGATAAACTGTTTTACGATCTCACACCAGTCACCATGACTGACTCGGAGTTTATTGTTCCCTTCTAAACTCTGGGTGCCCACAAATTTTCCACACGGGCAGTCTAGAGTTAGGTTATCAGGATATTCTGGATATTCTGGAGCTTTGGAAGCAAGCTGGATGGCGAGGCGTAGTATTTGTATCTGATAGTATTTATTCCGCTGTGTATTCTGTATGAGGACAAGTTTATATAACTGTCCATTGTTGTATATTGACTCTGATGATTGATGTATGTATAAACTGATAAAAATTTTTTGTTTAAAAGATTACTGATTTATCTATTATATATTGTTCCGCTGCGATGTGTAAGATTCTGATATTGATGTTGTTCTGTTGTTCTTCTTTTCTGCTTTCTTTCTTCTTCTTCTCTTTTTCTTCTACTTCTTCTTTCTAAAACCCTCACTATTGGAGTTTCCGGCGTTCGATTTCTCGGCAGTCGATAAAGTGAGTATCGATGTCGAATTTTCGAAAGTCGAAAATTTTGGTATGTGACAGATACCAGCGATGACAATATCTTAGTCTAAGGGGAACTATGGTACTTATATTTTTATACATATACGTATGTAGATATGGTCTACTTAGGGTAGATGGGGCGTATCATACACGTACGTGGTATTGAGACAACTAAGTAAGATAAAAGGACATAACATGTGATAGAAGGCAATCGACATAAACTAGTGTTATGTATAAAGTGTATTTACCAGTTACTAGAACGTTCTTCCGACTCCTCCTCATTACAACCCACAGGATAGCTTTAGAGGGACAGGTACTAGAGCAAGGTGGGAAAAGTTAATGGATATGTTTCCCTATGCATGTTTAGCATTGACAAGGACATTAGTTATTGGAACTGTCAATCTTGGTCAGTACAATGTGATTGATTATACTGTACTATTCCGCTATGAGTTATATCGATAATGCTTTGATATGCATTTATTTATTTATAGGATACCAAACCAATGATCCATTCTTTGGTGGAGTTGGGCTTTCGATTTAGCGAAAATATAGTCCATTAGGGTACGAGTTGTCACATTTGGTATCGGAGCTTAAGTTAGACGATGTTGAAAAATTAGGAAACATTGAGTGAACGTATTTGTATTTTTCCTACAAATTTAAATATATTATATGCCAAATCCTATAAATTCTGATTATAGAGTAGTTGCAATCATGCACTTAAAAGATGGGTTAGTCAATTATATGTTGGAACAATGAATGAAGTTGAAGATATACAGCTACCTTGATTACCCTATGGGAAATAGGTTGTATGGAAAAGGCGTTGACTTGAGAAGAGCATGCATGCAACATATGAAAGGTCCCTAAAGCTGGATAGTACGTGACTCCCTAGTTAGGCCCCCGATAGTCTACTGGTAGATCTCTATAGGATTGATGATTTATAGTAGGTTTAAATAAGGCAAAGTAACGGTCTATATGTTATAGATATCTGGAAGCAAGAATTAAATAAGTTCCCAAAGGAAGGTGTGTTGCAGTCACCCAAAGATAATAGTCGGATTTTATATTTTGGAAGTAAGCCAATAAGTAAGTTGAAAGAAAAAAGTCCAAAATAATGGACAAATAAAAATCCACTCTAAGTTCGACCCCATATGGAAAAATTGGTGTAAAAGTTGAAATGATTTTAATATAAAAGTTAGAGAAAATATATAAATAATATATTTGAAATGATTTTCGAAGGAATTATTTGAAGGTAGAAAAACCCTAGTTTTGAAAAGTAAGTAAATAATAAAATTTGGAAAATATAAAATATTTGTGTATTATTTAAATAAACAGTTTTAGTAGAAATTAAAAATTAGTTAAATTAGAACTTTCAATAAAGGGGTTTTAATAAAAAAAGTTATTTCCTTTGGAAAAAATGCATTGTGCTTATGTAAAAGTGAATTTTATGTAATTTTAGATGTTATAAATAGAGTTTTAAGTAATAATTGTGTAATTTGTGCATTTAAATTAAAAAAAGATGGTTTTAGGCCTGTACATTTTTGGTTTTTAGCTGCTGCAAACATGGCCTGAGTCCATGTTTGAGACAGCATATCTCTTTCATTTCTTACTCGAATTGTATTATTCTTTTTTTGTTTGAAATATGAAGTTCTCTAATATAAGCCTACCAAATTTCAAGTCATTTTGACACTGTTAACTTGTTCAAACCTGCTGTCGAATATTGAGTCGCGACTTGTTTTAAACGGATAATACAGTAATTTCCGTTATTTCGATGTTTTCTTGATATTTCTTTCTGGATTTCATACACAGGTATTATAATGTTTTTTAAAAATGTTTTTCAAATTAATGGGCTTTTGAAATTATTATTATATATTATTTTTTAGTATAAAAATTATATATTCTATAATAAGAGAATTTCAAAGGCAATTTCTAAAGCGATTTCGAAACGTTCCTAAAACTCGTTTTCTTCAACTTAATTTCTATATAAAACGCACAATTTTGCACTTCGAGCGAAGAGGGAGGAGAATTAAATGATTAGATAAAATGCACGTCGATTTTTGTGGGATGAATATTTTTTTTATGAAATTCATTTTAGGTTGGACAATAGGAAGTTGTATAAGTTTAAAATGGGGTAAAGAGTGTGGGAAAGAAGATTAGAACTTGAAAGTGAAGTAGTAGGTGAATGCACTGCAATTTTTCAATAAAGAAGACAGTCAATTGCGAGGAATACTATATAAATAGAGGCAAGTTAAATAAGAGTAGTTTAGGTAGAAGTAGTTTGAATAGTAATAACATTATGAAATATAAATAAGAACAGTATTAGGAACTTGTATAAAATAATGTAAATAATTAGAAACAACGTTAGGAAATTATATTAAAAATAATGCTTGCAATATAATTAGAAGCAACATAGGAAATTAAATGCAAAACTAATGAAAATGGATATTTTTCATAGATGTGCGCATTTATTGCACGTATTTCTTAAAAAGTCCCTCTCATATGCTATTAGAACCTCCGCTAAGGTTAGAAGTGGAGTTAGAATAAGTAAATAGGAAAATAATAGGATGGAAATGTCATTTTCTACTCCAGTTTTTATTGTTTAAAATTGTGTAAGATGTTTTGGAATCATTGAAAGAGTATTTTTAAAGAAATGGTTTGGCATAAGAATTGAGTTTTTAACAGCAAGACTTAATAAATGATTTGAGTTAAAAATCCAAATTTTAAGAAGTAAAAGTCTTTGTTATTGAAAAAGGGGTTTAAAAAGAAAAGGTTGATTTGAAGACAAAGGAAAGGAACTTTTTAAAGTTTAATTGTAGTTTTAAAAGTTAAGACACTAAGTTATTTTTGAATTTAATAGAAAGTTTCTATGTTTGTACTTTTAAAAAATAAAAGTTTTGGGATTAACTGCCTCAAAATTTTGAAGTTTAAATTTTCTTTTAATGTAACTAAAACCAATCTAAAATTTTAATGTGTAGTAGATAGGGATAATTTCCTAGTTAAGACGGGGTAAAAGATAAAGCTACTAAGAAGATAGCGATGACTGCTCATAAAGTAGCAATAAAGAATCCACGTAGAGTGTAAACATTATTGGTAAGAACCTAGGAATATTTTATTAGACATGTGTGCAAGCCATAAGAAGACCATATAAAGGAAAGATGAATGGTATCAAGTACACTTCTATGAGTTATAGAGTATGCTCATAGGAAAAATCAAGGATAAAAAAGTAAATACCAAGGTTTGAGAATATTATCAAGAGATTTGGGTTAAAAGATGATGGTAACATAAGGTAATGAGATGGAAAACACACATAGCGGACATTGGTAGACTCATGGTTAAGGAAGGCAAGATAGATGGTGGAAAAGTTATTCCGCCAAGCCAATTTGCCAATGGGTTATTCTTACATACGTGGGTTATAGTGGCATGGCTTGTTAGAAAGGTCCATTTAATTTAAGTAAGAAGTGATAGGGCTACACCATCATTATTGTCAATTGATTTCGAAGGGCTACTTCTAGCAGTTGTTTCTTTGAGATTTAGGTTGTAAGTATTAGTTGTTTCTGTAAAACGCATACGATATTATATGAAATATTCCTTTTAAAATTGGTTTTCTGTATGGACCGCTATATTAATTGGAAAACTAGGGAAGTAAGAAAATTTTATGTAGACACTTAACTAATGCAAGTAAGACTGGAAGTTTATAAAATAAGTTAGGAAATATTTTAGCTACTAAAATAGTATAAAGTCCTAAAAGCCTTAAATTTTTAGGAAGATAAATTTTGACGAGGGAAGGACAGGGTAAGTTTGTTGTGAAGCCACGAGTCAATGTCCCTTTACATTAAAAGCTGAAATTTATAAATGAACTTGTGTGCTGGTAGTTATTTTAAAATAAATGAAAAAGTTTTTGAAATTGATATTTGCCATGTAATAGAATAGAGTCCATTATGGACATTAAACTATTGATTAAACCCCGACCACGTTGGATGTGACATGAATTGTTTTGAAAGAAAAAATATATATAGTTTTGAGAATTTTTCTTCAAAATCCCTTAATTTTAAAAATAAAATACTTTGACGAAAAACTTTGAAAAAAATGAATCTTTGAAAATTTACCAACTATTTCAAAATTTTAATTTAAAAACGTTTAGAATAAAAAAGAGGAAATTTTTTGATTTTGAAATGCTACATGCTTAGCATAGGGAAAGGTTGATGGGATAACAAAAATGAATTTTACTATGCAACAAAAGTGATAGTAAAAGTAAAAGGTAGTGGTGAAAGGCAAAAAAGCTGTTTTAGTTATGAGATCTCCTTTTCCATATCTTGTCGATAGGAGAACCAAATTTGTTTCAAAATAACTCTGTTTTAGAATTTTAAATTTTTTTTAAAGGAAATTTCCTTTTGTCGACCATGCTTTGAAAAGCTAGAAAATGATTGGGGCAAAGAGAAGTTTCAAGGTATATTGGAAAAATAAGAGAATGATGGAAATATAGAATTCTCTATCTAACCCTTTGTCTGACATAAGAATATAGGTTTAGAAAATGGATTATCAAAATTTTGGATGTTAGAAAATTGTGTTCTAGATATTGGATGGTTGGGATTGGATGCAAAATTGCTTGAACTGTACGTTTATTCGTAGAAGTGTAGAAAAATTTGGATCAAAAAACAAAGATTTTGATTTTAAAATTTGCATACATATAGAACTGCAAGTGTATATAGGTTGTTTGCATCATATTTTCAAAGTTGTTTTAAAAGAATGCATTCATATAGGTGACGCTGATTTAGTATTATTCAGCATACATATCATATTGTATTGTGACACATCGTGCACTTGTACATGATTGGTTGCAAAATTGGTTGGTTAGTTTATATTGGTTGCGCATTATGTTTCATGATTCAGCGCTTAAGGAATTTCTGGGATGAAATTCTTTTAAGAGGAGCGAATGTAACACTCTGTAATTTTAATGATAATTAATTAATAATTAGTAATATCGCAAATATTTTTTTTACAACTGTTAGAATTTGGCTACGCAACTTGCACCATTGGATTCATGGCGATTTTCTGATCAATATTCTTATAAAAGTTTTCCGATCGAAGTTCAAACGAAAAGTTATTAACGTTTGAATATTTCGAGTCGGAAATAATTATATATGTAATTAGGAAAATATTATTAACCAATATTGATTGACGTTAGTTGTCAATTAATGTTTACTTAATGTTTAAGTATAATTTACATTAATGAATGCAGGAACAAATTATCATGGTCATCTGCATACAGGATTAAATTAACAAACGAAAGGTCTCATATTAAACTAACGTAATTAAGGTCGACCGATCGACAACTAACCGTGGTCGGTCGATCGATTGAGATGTCAATTTTGAAATTTTAACGTGGCTAAACAACCTAGATTTAAAATAATTTAATCAAACGGCTGACATTGATTCGAACCTTTATAAATATGGACCTAATCCCTCACTTTCTTCTCATATTTTCTGCAGCGACGACAAGCTCAGTCATTTTCTTTTCTCCACTAAAATTCTTAATTCTAAAAAATAGTTATAGTTTATATACGTATATACAAGAGGAAAATAACAAGGGATAATTGAGAAGAAGAACAGGGTCGAATCAAATCGTCAAAGCTAAGGTAAATTATAAATCCGGATCTAAAATTTAAATTAAATCCAAATCTCTTCTCCGATCTAAATTTATGATAAATATATGTATGCTGGCGGTATATGTATTCAAATAAGGAGAATAAGAGGAATCAAAGCTGGAATAACAGGGATTAGATCTGGATATTTGCAAAGCTAAAAAGGTGAGTAGAAAATTATATATTTTTATATAATATTGGATTTATATCATTGTAAATCCATTCATATATTCCTAAATGTAATCTAGGAGCTATAGGCCTAATTATGTGTGTGTAATTAATTTGTAAACCATGCCTACATATTATGTGGTTGATAACTTGTATTAAATGCTGTATATACTTGAATCTGGAAAGTATTGAGTAGTAGTAGTCCCTGAATTTAGTATCGGGTAGCAATAGTCCTTGAATTTAATAAATTATATTGTAATTCCAGATTTGTTGATTAATTGACTCATGCATGTAAATATAAAATTAGAATTTATCACAGTAAATTATTAGGATTTAAGTGTTATTTTAATTCAATGGAATATATGGTGTTGCAATGTAATTTCTATAGATTATCAAGTTTAGTTTTGCAAATGAAAGTGTATCGTTTGAAATAACAAAGAATACGCCTTAAAGAAAGGGATGTATAAAACAGAGATATTTTACTGTATTTTTTACTATCTATTTCGATAACTACAAAATATAGTTCCTTGTAATTCCAAATGTAACACAAATTTCCTTTTTGGATAAATGTTAACCTTTCCTTTTAAGGAAGATGCAATTCCAATACTTTAAAATGCAAAATTCCCTAAGTATGAATTAAAGAATTGTAATAGTGATAACAAATAAATGTCCAACTGTAAAATTAATATATGCAATAAAGAAAAGTTGGAAAACAAATAATAAACAACAAAGGTAGGTAAGTTAATAGGATAAACAAAGATGAGTTAAAAGTTAAGTAAGCGATAAATGGTAAGTAATTAGTAAAATGTGTAAGCAATGAGGTTAGCTACCAAAAGAAGATAGTAAAAGGTAAAAAGGAACAGTAAATATATTTAATAGTAAAAAGGGAATTAAACGGTAAAGGATATTTAAATCTTTTAACTTAAACAGCTGTGGTAAATGACACTAAATTTACATTAATGGAATAAGGAGTAAACACATGAAAAAGTAAAGGAATATACTAACAATTGCACATTGGAGGTGTAATAACTAAATAAGTATGAACACACACAGAGACACACACGTAGCCTTAAGTATGCATTTATAACCTGTATGAATTAGTAAGTTAGCCAATAACTTAGATTAAATAAGAATGGCAGTCATTAAAATGGATTGGAATGCGAGGTCAGCTGTGTTACACATCATAAGTCTGCCCACCGCAAGGAGCTACCAGCTGTCGTGTATACATTATACTAATGTGGGATATATCCAAATGTAGTACCCATGCAATTATATATGCTTGTGTATAGGTGAAGGAATATCCCAATAGATTCTGTTAGAACCTCCATTCTATGTTTCAATGACAACAACTATACAATCATATATATTATACATCTTATCAAGCTTACAGGTATATACTACAAGAGAACATCATGCTCAAAGATATTGGGACTCGAAGACAAACAAAGATCTATGGACCACGCTATGATTAGTAAGGTTATTCTAGTGTATTAAGAGTCTTAGATAAAACATTATAAGGTCTCCTTGAGTATATATGCACACACGATTTCACATACACTATCATAAATTGGAAAACAAAATTTATCATCTACAGACGTCTGAGGAAAAACCACAGATGTTTGTGACAATACTCGAGAAATTTTTTCCTGAGGCCACAGACATCTGTCATTTGAAAAACTGCAAACCTCTGAATAGACACTTCCTTAAATAAATGAAATCAACTCTTCATCTAAAAGTTGAAGCCATTAAAATGAATAGACCTTATCTAATAGTAACAACTTTTCATCTGCATCGTTTTGTATCTGTAAATGCTACCATGACTGAGATTTAGAAATAGATTAAATTAATTGAATCTATTCTCTCTTGATTTCTTATTACTCTCTAGTGCATACATTGCTTACATATTCTCAATCTATCATAACCAAAATATAATTTGAAGGTGACTGTGCTATAGGATCGTGTAATATGGATAAACTACTTGTGCGGAATATAAACTAAGTAAGTAATCAAAGCAATAAAGTAAACGACAACATAGATTTTTATATTGGTTCGAACTTTCCGTTCTACGTCTAGTCCCAGACTCCTTCTGGATTTAATCAATACCCTCGCTTCACCCGGAGGAACAGGTATTACACCGCCTAGATAACCGAATAGGACTTCTACCGCCTGAGGATACTACAACAGGACTTCAAATACAAATGGAAATGTTTCTGACTGAGTATGCTCTGAAATAGCACTGATAAGTCAATATAAGTACACCCTTCCTATAATCTTCTCCTTTATGGTATATAGTGTAATTTGTGAAGAAAGGAAGTCTAGTTGAGCACACAAGAGTATGCTTGAGTGTTTGGTGATCAAATAGTTTGATTTGTAAACTTGAAAGTAAATAGCAAGAATATAGAGTTTAGAAATCAAAATAAGAATTGGTCAAGAATAGTGTTGAAATTGCTTGCTATTTATAGTTGTTAAAGGTTGCAATGATTAGTGAAGAGTTGCCATGAATCAGAATAGAAGTAACTGTTGAAATGAACGTTGTTTCTGTTCAGGGAAGAGAAGCAACCAATCAAAAAACTAGCCGTTATTTTTAACTCAGACTTCTGAATTAAAATTCAGCCTTCTGAGTGTAGTGAAATAACAAGGCAGCGCTGAAACAGTGCATTTTTGACCTTATTCAGACGTCTGAATATTGTGTTCAGACGTCTGAATTTGCTATTTAAAAAGTGCTTTGCTTCAGCAGTCAGACGTCTGAACTTATGATTCAGACGTCTGAATTCTGCTAATTCAGACATCTTTAAAACTTCATTTGAAAACAAGTGTGTATTCAATAGCTTGTGCATCTATACCAATTAGGAGAGATTTTAACATATATTACTAACTAGACACAGACTCTATAACCTGTAAACGATTACGTCCATCAATCTGGAATCTGGTCATCAATATTTTCCTGTAAAACTTGGTTAGATAAACACATATAATTGTTATTATCAAAATATCAGGAACCGAGGTTCTAACATTCTCCCCCTTTTTGATAATGACAACTATGAAAATATTGGTTAGTAAATAATAACTTCTCCTGTCATTAAAACTTGGTTAGTATGAAAATATAAAATTTCTCTCCCTGAATAAAAGAATTCATACAACAATATTTTTACCTTTTTCTCCCCCTTTGTCATTACTAAAAGGAATTAGTGACTAAAGTAGCAATGAAATATACATAATACGATAATATCACAGAGAATGAATGGAGAGAAACATACAGCTAATTTAAAATAGAACACAACGTTTCAAATGACAACGTCACAGAACATAACATAATACTTAAGACACAGAAACTAGAATTGTAGTAATAAGATAACAGAACATAACTAAAAGATAGAAAATCATCCATACCAACTTAAAATCCATCACTATCGGAAACAACATTAACATCTTCTTCTTCTTCTTCTTGATCGAAGGATCAATTAAATGGGGCAGGGTTGTGTTGAATGTCGAAAGATGAGGAAGACATATAAGAAAGCTTATCCCAGATTTTGTTTAAGAAATCCTTGATGGAGTTGAATTTTTTGTTCGTGTTTCTTTCCATGATCAACATTTGTTTTTGAAGTTTCTTTTGATTTTGTGAAAGAGTTCGTAAAGCTTGCTTTGGTGTTGCATCTTCTCGGATTTCTTGAATTTCCTCATAGTATTCTTCTTCTTCTTGTTGATGAGGAGGTTGAGATGAAGATGGTGAAGGTATGTTAGGATTTGATTGTTGACGAATACCACGATTCCGGTTGTCGTTCCATTGATGAAAGGGAATGATATCATGAGATGGCGGACACTTTGGTAATTGCATTAGCCCTAAAGTTTTAGAGCCAAGCACGCTAACAGACGAACATTCCGAATCGGTTATTGGTATGCCACATTGCATTAAAATTTTCATGATATAAGCGCCATAGTGTAAAGTCTTGTATTTTCGACGAATTGTTGCATCTTGAAATTCGTCCAATATAATTTTCCCCCAATTGACTTATTGGTTAGAATAAATAGCATAGAGTGCTTGGAAATCCCTTTGTAAATCTTCTCATAACTACCGGTTCTTGGTTGTAGAGATCAGATGAGTGTTCAGTGGATTATCCTAGCTTGAGGACGCAGCTTAGATGATATCATATTTGTCATATCATCGAAAAAAAATCTATGAGATACTTCGTCTCGTTCATACATATCCGCATCAACATGGTCAATGTCTATTCCTTCGTAAGGACATCTTAAATATAGCCTAATCTTTGTAACGGGAGAAAGATTTTGATGCCACATACCATCGTCCAAACACAATCTTCTCTAATTAATGAATCGAAGTGATTTGATTCCGCCATTTCTTTAATCCTATAGCCGTTGAATTCCGGAAATTGCATAAAATCTTCTTCAAAGATTTTGGAGTTCTTCATGGTGTTGAATCTTGCAATAGCCGTCTCATTGTGAAGCCAAGATCTAATTTGTGCTTCGGATGGTCCGGTTGATGATTCTCTTGATCTCTTGGTCTTAGGAGGCATTTTGTTTTGAATTTATGGAGGAAGATTTTGGAATTTTAATGGTATTTTAGGGTTTAAAGAATGGGTTGGAGAAGTAAATAATGAAGAGCCACGGTGAAAAAAAATGGAGAGATAAGAGAGTAAAGTTGAAAAAGTAGGTGGATTAAAAGATGAAGGCCTTGCCCCAGTTTTAAAAAAATTTGCCTGGTTTGAAACAGACGTCTATTTTCAAAACAGACATCTGTTTTGATCAATGTTGACAAGCAGCAGGAAAACAGCGTATTTCAGGCTTGATTTAGACGTCTAAAATATAAAAACAGACGTTTGAATCTGGGTAGAATATTTTGCCCATATTGACCAATCAGACGTCTGATTTGATAATTCAAACGTCTGAATTAGCACAGGATGCTAATATCAGTTCCGTTTGTAAAATAAAATAAAAAGAACGAAAACTTTATTCAACTTTTTATAAAACATGACCATTAAAATTAACAATAAACAAGATTTTATGTAAAATTCAACATGCAGAATAAGAGAATAAAACAGAAACTAATAGTTGGAAGGAGAGTCATCAAAATTCCTTGGTTCGACCTTAGTGTTTTCTTTGAGTGGTTTGAGAGGAGACCAGTAGTTCTGACGAGCCGGTGATCCAAATGCAATAATTCAAGTTGTTGTAATGTAGAAATGTTTTTCTTTGATTTAAAAGATGATTTTGATAATTTTCCTAATTGACAAGCATCACAAATACTTTTTACTTTAAAATTCATTTTAGGTAAACCTTTTATCAAATCATTTTGAGAAAGTTTACTAATTGCTTTGAAATTTATGTGAAAAAATCTTTTGTGCCATAACCAAGGATCATTTTCTTTGGCTATTAAGCATATATTTGAGTCATGAATAATTTTCATATTTAAAACATATATATTTCTATCTCTATTACCTTCAAAAATAAGATTTTATTTTTATCAAAAATGCTACACTTATCTTCAGAGAAAGAGATATTAAAACCTTTGTCACAAAGTTGGCTGATACTAAGTAAATTATGTTTCAAATTTTGAACTAATAAAACATTTGTAATAAGAGGTAAATTAGATGTACCGTTATTGCTCACATCGTCTTTGCTGATGATGTATCCTTTGGAATTATCTCCAAAAGTGATAGACCCTCCATCTGAGTAGATAATGTTAGTCAACATGTCTTTATTTCATGTCATATGTTTTGAGCAACCACTGTCTAATATCCATTTTCCTCTTTTCTTAAGTGGTACCTGCAATAAATGAAAGTGACATTGGTACCCACTTTTTGTTAGGATCCTGAGAGTTAGATCTTAGGAAACCAAACCCAAACGGGTTTAGCATTCCCTTCCCTTTGTAAATAAAATCTTTATTCTTATGAACATTTTCCATAAATGATTTTATGTATTTATTCCTAATCAAAAAATTGTTAGTTTTTGGAACCCATATTTTAATGTTCTTAGAATGTTTTGGACTTTTTGAAATACTATCAATAATACCATGATTTCTTTTCTGAACATGATTTCCAAAAGAATTCCTTTTCTTAAGTAAACTATTTGAAGCTTTCTTATAGTCTAAACCCTTTTTATCTGACACAGTTTGAGAATTTTCCAAAATTTTAGAGAAATTTTCTCTTCCTTTATTAAAATTTGAAACATTCTTGGTAATTCCTTCTAACTGTGTTTTGAGACTAGAGATATCTAATTCTAATATTTTAACATTTGATTTTAAATCATGATTTTCAACTTGGAGAGAGTCATTCTTTTCTTTTTGAGTTTCGATTCCTTGACTCAGCATAGAAATTTGAGAAGTTGTATTAGAATAAGATTCTAGAGAAGCTTGAAGTTCTTCTTCTAAAATATTCTTTTCATCCCTTAGCATTTCAACTTCAAGTTCGGTTCTGTTTAACTTTTCACTAGCCTCTTTATATTTCCTTTTGATTTTTTTCATTTTATCTAATAAAACTGAATTTATCTTAATTAAATCATCAAAAGTTAAATCACTTACTTCATCATTTGTAGCCATAAAGCAAACATTTGCTTGTTCATTGTCGCTGTCGCTGTCATTATCTGATGAGGAAGAGGATTCTGGATCATCCCATGTTACTGAAAATGCTTGCTTCTTTTTGTATTTTTCCTTTTTGTGTTTGAACTTGTCTTTCTTTTGATCAGGAAAATCTTTCTGCATGTGACCTTGCTTGTGACATCCATAGCATTCTATAGTAGAAGTTGATGGTTTGGTGTAGTTTTTGTTATGTCCAAACATATTTTTCCTTTTGAACTTCAAAAACTTTTTGAAATTCTTTGCGATAAGAGCCATATCTTCATCATCTGAATCAGATTCTTCCTTTTCTACCTTGAAAGCTATTGTTTTTTTATCTTATGCCTGTACTTGTTTAGCCTGGAGATTAACTTCATAAGACATTAAGTTTCCTATCAACTCTTCTAGTTTGATGGTTGAAATGTCATTAGCTTTTTCAATTGCTAAGACTTTTCGTTCCCATTCATCCATTAGAGAATTTAGGATTTTTGAGACGATATCAAAATCAGTAAATTTTTCTCCTAGTGCCAAAAGTGAATGATATATATCTTGTAATCTAGAGTACATATCGTTTATAGATTCATCTTGCTTCATTCTAAAATTCTGAAATTGATTCTTAAGCATAAAGATCTTGCTTTGTTTGACTTTGTTAGTACCCTCATGAGTAATTTTCAATGTGCGCCATATTTCATAAGCATTAGTACACATGCTAACTCTATTAAACTCGTTTTTGTCTAAAGCACAAAATAACATGTTCATAGCTTTTGCATTTGCAGTAGCATCTAGTTTTTGTGTGTTAGACCATTCCGAAAATTGAGTAGTTGGTATGTGATATTCAGTTTGAGTGGTATTCCATGTGTCATAACCATTAGCTTGCATATAGATTCTCATTCTAGTAGCCCAATAGTTATAGTTCAAACCATTGAATAATGGTGGTCGTGTAGTGGATTGACCTTCAGTAAAACTTGTGTTGGTGTTAGTTTCCATATTACTAAAATATCAAATAACTGTGTTACGGTAAAGTGATAACAAAGCTCTGATACCAAATGAAGGTGACTATGCTATAGGATCATGTAATATGGATAAACTACTTGTTTGGAATATAAACTAAGTAAGTAATTAAAGTAGTAAAGTAAATGACACTAGAGATTTTTATACTGGTTCAAACTTCCCGTTTTACGTACAGTCCCAGACTCCTTCTGGATTTAATCAATACTCTTGCTTCACCCGGAGGAACATGTATTACACCGCCTAAACAACCGAATAGGACTTCTACCGCCTAAGGATACTACAATAGGACTTCAAATACAAATGGAAATGTTTTTGATTGAGTATGCTCTGAAATAGCACTGATAAGTCAATATAAGTACACCCTTCCTATAATCTTCTCCTTCAAGGTATATAGTGTAATTTGTGAAGAAAGGAAGTCTAGTTGACCACACAAGAGTATGCTTGAGTGTTTGGTTATCAAATAGTTTGATTTGTAAAACTTGAAAGTAAATAGCAAGAATATAGAGTTTAAAAATCAAAATAAGATTTGGTTAAGAATAGTGTTGAAACTGCTTGCTATTTATTGTTGTTAAAGGTATCAATGATTAGTGAAGAGTTGCCATGAATTAGAATAGAAGCAACTGTTGAAATGAACGTTGTTTCTGTTCAACGAAGAGAAGCAACCTTTTGAAAAACTAGCCGTTATTTTTAACTCAGACTTCTGAATTAAAATTCAACCTTCTGAGTGTAGTGAAATAACAAGGCAGCACTAAAACAGTGCATTTTGACCTTATTCAGACGTCTGAATATTGTGTTCAGACGTGTGAATTTTCTATTTAAAAGTGCTTTGCTTCAGCAGTTAGACGTCTGAACTTATGATTCAAACGTCTGAATTCTGCTAATTCAGACATCTTTAAAAATTCTTTTGAAAACAAGTGTGTATTCAATAGCTTGTGCATCTATACCAATTAGGAGAGATTTTAACATATATTACTAACTAGACACAGACTCTATAACCTGTAAACGATTACGTCCATCAATCTGGAATCTGGTCATCAATATTTTCCTGTAAAACCTGGTTAGATAAACACATATAATTGTTACTATCAAAATATCAGGAACTGAGGTTCTAAGATAATTTTTGTTAAACCACTTCATACAACTCAAAGCATTCGCATTCACATACTCAAAGGAGATCATAGGAAGATTTGTACTATCAGTCAAATCCGTGTTATTTGGAACATAAGATTTCAGAGATATACTTTTGTATTAGCCTATTCCTCCGGACGAAGCAGGGGTTAGTTGGTTAAAGTAAATACCAAAGGGGAGCTTCGGGACTGGACATAGTATGGGAGGTCCGAACCAGTACAAAATATCTGGTGTGCTCGCTTTGATTATTTACTTTATTCATATTCAATTATTATTATCTGCTTAATATAGTTAGTAATATACACTTACACACACACACACACACACACACATATATATATATATAAGGTGCACTAATTAAAAAGACCCTATAGACTTTCATTTGATATTGGAGCAAGGTCATTTCAATCTACAGTAACACATAATTGAAAAATCATTAAAATGACAAGCACATTTCAAGAAGGTCAATCAACTGCTCGTCTTCCACTATTGACTATTTCTAATTATGCTTATTGGTCAACACGTATGCGAATTTTTATGAAAGCCAATGGTTTAGAAATATAGCTAGCAACTCAAAACAAATATGAAGCACCTGACACCAATATTGGCACATGGACTGATGCACAAAAAGCAAAGGCATCTAACAGTGCTAAAGCTATGAATGTATTGTTTTGCTCACTTGACAGAAACGAGTTTCCACGTGTCATGCTCTACAAGACTGCATATGATATATGGCGCACTTTACTAGTCACACATGAAGTACAAATAAAGTCAAGAAAACTAAAATTTTGATTTTACAAGACCAGTTTTCATCTTTCAAAATGAAAACAAGTGAATCAATTATTGATATTTATGCAAGATTTCAAACCATTCAACATGATCTCATGACACTTGGAGTCAAATTCATAGATTTTGATTTAGTCACGTGAGTTTTAAACTCTTTGACAAATGTATGGGAAAGAAAAGTTTTAGCCATAGAAGAAACTAATGACCTTTCTCAAATTAAAGCCAAAGAGCTAATAGGAAATCTGATGTCGTATGAAGCTAAATTGCAGGCTAGAAAGGATCAAAATCATGAAAAGATAAACATAGCATTCCAAGCAAGTAACGAAGATTCAGACTTAGAAGAAGATGAGATTGTCTTTATTGCCAAGAACTACAACAAATTCAAGAAGTTCATGAAGATGACCAAATTTAAAAATGGTGGCAAACCAAACTCCTCAAATCAAACATCGATTAAATCTATGACTGTGAAAAATTTGGCCACGTGAAGAAGGATCATCCACAGCGCAATAATGATAAAAAGAAAAGAAAATTTGAGAAACTCGAGATAAAGAAAGGAGCTTTTCAAGTAACATAGGATGATTCAGATTCGTCTTCTTCATCAGATAGTGACAGTGAAAGCGACTCAGAACAAGCAAATGTGTGTTTTATGGTTAACAATGATGAGGTACATCCTGAACTTACATATGATGAAATAATGGAAATAAGCATTGAATTAGATGATAAATATAGAGAATGAAAAAAATTAAATAAGGATATGTAGAAAAGTTAACTAGATCAGAATCAGAAATCGGATTATTAAAAGATGAAAAAATAATCTTAGAAGAAGAATTATAAATTGTTCAAAAAAATGCAATGTTATTATCTCAAAATGACAAATTATTAAATGATTTAGAAAATTATAAGTTAGAAAAAGTTAATCTGGAAAAAGAATAACTAGAATTACAAGCAAATTTAGATTCTAGAAAAATTGAAATTTGTGATCTTAAAAGTAAGTTAGATAAAATAACAAATCGTGTGACAAAATTCAATAGAGGAAAATAAAATTTAGAAAATTTGATTATGATATCTAAACCATCTGGAAATTGAAATGGATTAGGTTTTAAAAACAAACAAAATTCAAAGAAATATAGCACATTATACACAAAATTCCAAAAGCCAAAGTCAGAAACTAAGTTTAAGAATTCATATACAAATATTTGAAAGTCTACGGGGTGGATCGTGTAGTGTATATGCAAGTATATGTGACAAAATATAAGATGCAACTAAAATATTATTAATCTAAGTAAATATAGAATAAGTACACCAGAATTTTGTACTGGTTCGGACCTCCCGTCCTATGTCCAGTCCCGAAGCTCCCCTTCGGAATTCGACTATCAATAACCCTCGCTTCGCCTGGAGTAATAGGCTTGGTTATAATGAGTTGTTCTTGTCAAATGTGTGTTTTAATATAACACGGATGTTGACTAATTAGTACAATTGCTTCCAATATATTTCTAAGGAATATTGTCTATGAAGAACTGAGTATATGGAAGAGTGAATACAAGTAAAGATTGCTAGAGTGCAGAGATCAAGAATAGAGTATAGAATTAGAAAGCGTAAGTAAGTGAAGTAAGTCCTATTCTCTTGATTCTTGATGCTATATATAGTTGTAGATATGTATCTTGAGTAGTTACATCCATTAATGAATCCTCTAAGGTTGCTTCTATTGATAGTGAAGAGTTGCGGCAAAGAGAAGCAAAGATGTCCATTCACATGTGGCAGTTGTAGTTTATATATGAAGTTCGAGTTTGAATTCAGACGTCTGGTATTTGTTTCAAACGTCTGGTACTATATATTTTTGAATATAGTAGAGGATCAGACGTCCGAGTGCTATTACCAGACGTTTGGTTTATGCTGTTTGTTGTTTCCAGAGAACTATTTCAGACGTCTGGCTTGTGCACCCAGACGTCTGATATGGTGCATGTTAGTTTTTGTGCTTCCTTTCTCTTACTTCCTTGTGCCTATCGACTTGTTGTCTCTCGTAGTGTCCTTTGAGCGTCGTTCTTGTCTTTCTAGTATTTGTTGTTCTAGAAAGTACCTGTATATAAATATATATGTATATTCGATTTCCATTGTATAGTTGTTGTCATCGAAACCATAGATTGGATTTCCTAACATTCTCCCCCTTTTTGATGATGACAAGTATAAAATGTACTTAGATATAATCTTATAAATCTCCCCCTGAATATGTGCTTACCATTATTTCTCCCCCTTTGGCATTATCCAAAAGCATTAATACAGGAACATGTATGATATAATCAATAATCATATTATCATGAATAGACGAGAGATAAATAATTATGCAGAAGTAACAAGCCAAAAGACATTTTATAACCATTAAACATAGTGAGCGATTACATGCATATTTGATTATAATACAAAAGATGAAACCTGTTAAAAATCTAAGGATTTTTGGGGGAAGTTTTGGCTTGATCATCTCCTTTATCTTCATTTGTGGAAGAAGTAGCTTGTTTTGTAGGAGATTTTGGGGTATGTTCTAGAGGTTCTTTTTCCTCTTCAAAACGTTTAGAATGTTTTGAAGGAGGAGGAGAAGGCGTTGGAGTTGGCCAATCTTCTGAAGGTGGTGTAGGACCACGAACTCATTGGAGAACTTCTTTTAGAACAGATAATGTTGTTGAAAGCGATGTTTCAAGTGTTGCTAGGCGAGTAGCAAATGTTATTTCAAAGCTATCGATTCGCTTAGCCAATAAATTTTGATTTCTTGATAATATAAGTTGATTTTGGAGTGTTAAATCTTGAATGCTTTCATTTGGATTAGTTTCAGTGCGAGTCTCCAAAATGTCGTCTTGGCTTGGGTTGTCAAAAGGTACAGGAGGAGGAGGAGTGTGTTCGTGATGATGTTCTTCCTCTTGTGATGGTTGTGGTGGTTGTTGAGGCGTAGCTTGTTGACGACGTTGCGTCCATTATTCAAATGAAATAAAATCCGGGGGATTTTCTGGTAAGTGCATAAGAGAGAAGAATTTTATGGAGGCGTACTTGGGGGCAATCTCCTCAAAAGTCGATAAATATGATGGAATGTTGTGGGCTTGCAAAAGGCGCATGATGTAGGTAGGATAAATGATTGATGAACGTGATCGGGTCCAATAATGTTTAAGCTCGTCAAATATGAATTTCGCCCAATTTACCCTTGTACCACTAAAGATAGCATATAGAGCTTTGTGCTCTAATTCTATTATTTGCTCATTGCTGCCAAGTCGAGGAATGATTGTGTTGATTATCATCCTAGTGAGTAGTCTTGCCTTAGGTCATAAGTATTTTGAAGAAAATCGTGGCATTTCATCTTCTCAAATTTGATGGGTAATATTATCTCTTGGTTTGAGGCGCATATCCGGGATGTTATACAAATCTTCTCCGGAGTCGGAACAACCTAGAGTACGGCTTATAATTCCCGGAGTTAGTCAAATAGTGTTGCCGTAAACACTCGACCAAAACCAATTATCATCATTATTTGTATTCCATACGGTCGTGCTATCTAGATTAACGTAGAAAAGAAATATTGCAAGTTGATCGATTTGGACATTATTTGAATTGAAGGAAATCAGCCTTTGTAACCCATCATTTTCACACATCTCATCCAAATCATACATAGGGAATTTAAGCAAATTATAGAATGGACCTGTGTGTAGCCTTTTCTTTTGGACATCTTCATATCTTTTGATAGAATGAGGTACTCAATTCATCCATTTCTCAATCTGATCATCGGAGCATACTTGTGGGTTGGAGGATGTAGCCTGTTCTTACTTTCTTTTAGAAACTCTAGTGTTTTTAGTTTTGGGCGCCATGAAATCGAGAAAAACTAAGGAGATGGTGATTTGGAGAAATAGGGTTTCGAATTTGAAAGAGGAAACGAAATGAAATGTAATTTGGAAAATTTGAAATACAGTTGTTTTAAAGTCGCGAATAGCTGTCGATTGAATTTCAAACGTCTGGGAAGTGAATCAGATGTCGGATTTAACCCTAGTTTGAAGATAGTAAACATTTTCAGACGTCTAGGTGTTATTGGAAAACGTCTGGAGTAGATAGAATTGTAAATTTTTGAAGGCAGAGAGTTTTATCAGGCATCTGGATATAGTGTCAGACGTCTGAAAATGGTCTTATTTTTTTGTTAAGAAGCTAGATACTTTTTTCAGACGTCTGGTAACAACTTCAGACGTCTGAAATAGTTTGTTTTGTATTTTGTTTGAGGCAGAGACAATTTTCAGACGTCTGGTTGTATTTATAAGATGTCTGACATATGCTCAATATTAAAAAAACTGTGTGATACAAGTGTGTCAGACGTCTAATGACATTGATCAGATGCCTGAAATCTGTAGTATGTCTAAAAATAGTCTTATTTTGGAAAGTTTTGCTTGATTTTTGAGGGATCGATTTTATTGAAACATAATATTATTATTTTTGAAAAACAAATACAAATATAATTAGATGAAAATACAATGAAAATAAACAAATTTATTTAGATGAAGATGGAGTATTACGATCTTCAGATTTTCTATCCTTCCACGGCTTGAGTGGAGACCAAATATTTCCATGTTCGTTGGTTCTTGGGGAACCAGAGAATTGCCTAGGTGGAGCATCTCAAGGTGTACGACAAGAGGCAGAAGGATCCAAAGGATTGCAAGGAATCTGAAGTGGTTCATGTACATCCTTTTTTCGTGAATTACAAAATTTGATTGCTACTTGCTCTAGAAAACTCAGTCGCCTTGCAGTGACTTTTTGTTTGAAGTGTAATTCTCGTTGTAAATCCATTTATTGCTTTTGATAATGATGTATATCATTGATTTTCTCCTTGGTGTTAAGAGATCCAAATAGTGATCGTTTGGACCGTTTTTTGTCGGAAGTGAATCCCGTGTGGTAGGAGGACCACTTATATGTCGGCTCTTGACCTTGTGTAGGAGTAGGAAGTCGATGAGGGGTATCCGCTAAACTATCCGAGGTTGGTGTTGAAAAAGAGAGGTGAGAGTTATCGGAAGACATGTTTTTGTTTTGCTTTTGTTTGTTTTTAAAAGGAACCAATATAAAATCTGTATTTTATTTGTAACAGTAGGAGCTATTTATTCATGTTGTAAAAAGTTATAAATAGTTATTTTCAGTAAACAAACATTCTAAAAAATTGTTGGTTAGTGTTACAAGATTTTTTTTGTGGATTAAAACTTTTTAACCAAAAATAGAATGAATGTAACTTAGAATTAGCTGATAAGACCATTAAGAGAACATATTTCTAAATCGCATCGTAGTTTAACAAACGTTTGTTCATTTAGTGGTTTTGTGAAAATATCTGCTATTTGATTCTCAGTATTTACGTATTCTAATGTAATAATTCATTTTTCTACATTGTCGCGTAAAAAGCGATGTCGTATATCAATGTGTTTAGTGCGTGAGTGATTTACAAGGTTTTTTGATAAATTTATTGCACTTGTATTATTGTAATATATTGGTGATTTATCGATAACTTTTTCGAAATCCTTAAGCGTTTATTGCATGTATATCACTTGTGCACATACTAAGGCCGCTGAAATATATTCGGCTTCACAAGTGGATAAAGAGATACAGTTTTGCTTTTTGCTAAACCATGAAACCAACGATTGTATGATAAAATGACACGTTCTGCTAGTACTCTTACGATCTGTTTTACATCCACCGAAATCCGCGTCACTATATGAAACAAGTTCAAACGATGATCCCTTCGGATAAAAAAAACTGTAATCTCTAGTACTAGATAAATGTCGTAAGATACATTTAACAGCTCTTTGGTGAGACTCTTTTGGTTTTGCTTGAAATCGGGCACAAAGACATACGCTCATCATAATGTCGGGTCGACTAGCCGTCAAATATAGTAAGGACCCAATCATACTACGATATAATTTTTCATCAAAATCTATTCCATTATCATCTTTTTCTAAGTGAACACTAGTACTCATTGGTGTTGGTTTGCTCGAAGTTTTATCCATTCCAAAACGACATAATAAATCGTTACAATATTTTTCTTGATGAATAAAAATACCATTTTCAAGTTGTTTTATTTGTAAACCTAGAAAGAAATTTAATTCACCAATGTGAGACTTTTCAAATTCACTTTTCATAATATTTGAAAATTGAGTACAAAGATTTTCGTTAGTTGAACCAAAAATAATATCGTCTACGTAAATTTGTATAACTAAGATGTCATTATTTTCTCGTTTGATAAATAAAGTCGTATCTATTTTACCTATTTGAAAACCAGATGTAATTAAATGATTCTTAAGACGTTCATACCAGGGACGGGGGGCTTGCTTTAAACCATATAGGGTTTTGTGCAATTTAAAAATATGATTAGGATATTTTTCGTGAACAAATAATGGAGGTTGTTCAACATATACGTTTTCTTTAATAAAACCATTTAAAAAAAGCACTTTTGACGTCCATTTGAAATAATTTAAAATTGTGATGACTTGCAAAAGAAAGTAATGTACGTATGGCTTTGGGTCTTGCTACTGGAGCAAAAGTTTCATCATAGTCGATACCTTCTTCTTGATTATAACCCTGAGCGACTAAACGTGCTTTATTCCTAACTATATTTCCGTTTTCATCTGCTTTGTTTTTAAATACCCACTTTGTTCCAATAACTGATTGATTTTCTGGTCTTGGTACTAATTCCCAAACATTATTACGTTCAAATTGATTTAATTCTTCTTGCATGGCTATTATCCAAAAATCATCGTTGGAAGCTTCTTTATAATTCTTTGGTTCAAAATTTGACACAAATGCAATATGACTTATTTGGTTAAGTTGATTTCTAGTTACTCTAGAATTAAGATCCCCAATAATATTATCTTTTGGATGATCTTTTAGAATTCTAGGGGGTGACACTAGAGTATTATTTTGTGCATTTGTCTCATTATTAGATGAGTTTGTTGTATTTGTTATAGGAATAATTTCTTCATTGTCATTAGTATGATTGTTAAGGGAATTTTCATCAAATGAAACATGTAAACTTTCTTCAATTATGTTAGTACGTTTATTAAAAATTCTATATGCCTTGCTACGATCCGAATATCCAACAAAGATTCCTTCATCGGCCTTCGGGTCGAATTTTCCTAAATTATCTTTTGTATTTAATATAAAACATTTTGATTCGAAAGTTTTAAAGTATGATACTTTAGGTTTTCTTCCAAAAAACATTTCGAAGCAAGTATGTTTAGTCATAGGTCGTATGGTTACTCGATTCAAAACATAACAAGCCGTAGCAATAGCTTCAGCCCGAAAATGTTTTGGTAAACCATTACTATTTAATAGTGTTCGTGCACATTCTTATAACGTATGATTTTTTCTTTCTACTACACCATTTTGTTGTGGTGTGCGGGGAAAAGAGAAATTATGACTTATGCCCTTTTTATTACCAAAATTAGTAAAAAGATCATTTTCGAATTCTCCACAGTGATCACTTCGAATATTCTTAATTTTCAAATCCATTTGAGTTTTAATTTTTTTAGCAAAAATTTTAAACATACCAAAAGTGTTACTTTTATGTTTTAAAAATAAGGTCCATGTATTTCTTGAAAAATCATCAACTATTACGAAAACATATTTGTTGTGATTTATAGATCGAACTTGAGTTGGACCAAATAAATCTAAATGTAATAATTCTAACGGTTGTTTTGTAGAAATATTATTTTTAGATTTATAAGAGCTTTTCTTTAGTTTACCGATTTGACAAGCGTCACATAAATTTTCTACTTTATAATTTATTTTAGGTAAACCTCTAACTAGCTCATATTTTTCTAATTTAGTAATATATTTAAAATTAATATGAAAAAATCGTTTATGGCACAACCATGGATCATCATGTTTGGTGGTTAAGCATAAGTTTGAATTTCGATTTATATTCATATTTAAGACATAAATATTTTTGTTTCTAAAACCCTCAAAGATAAGTTGTTTGTTATTGTCGAAAATATTACACCTATCTTTTTCGAAATTAATTTGAAAACCTTTATCGCATAATTGACTAATGCTAAGTAGGTTGTGTTTTAAATTTTCTACTAACAAAACATTTGTAATAATAGGAGAGTTAGAAATACCAGAGTTGATGACTTCTCTGATGCCAATGACGTATCCTTTTGAGTTATCTCCAAAAGTTATCGTTCCACCATCGATATATGTTATATTTGATAGCATTTTTGCATTTCCCATCATATGCTTGGAGCATCCACTATCAAGTATACATTTCTCCTTATTTTTTATTTTAGGTACCTGCAAGATAAAAATGATTTAATTGGTACCCATATACTTTGTTAGGGTCTTAGATGTTAGGAGGAGCAGGTAGCCACACCCAAGAAGGTTTGGTACCTTTATGAACATAATTTTTATTACAGACTACATTATCTAGAAAATTATCAATATGTTTTTGTCTAATCAAATTATTATTTCTCTTAGGAATCCAAATTTTTATGTTTTTGGTATTCGTATTAGACTTAGGTGATCTTTTAGTCTTTTGATAATAAAACTACGCTTCCTAATATTATTCCCTTTTTGTTTAGGGATATTTCTAAATCCTATTCCATTTATATTACCTGAAGGTTTTGAAGTTTTGATAAGATTTTCCAAATCTTGTTTTCCTTTATTAAATTTTGAAACATTATTTGTAATTTTATCTAATTTTTCTTTTAATTCAAAATTTTCAATTTTCAATGTTTCTATATTACTTTTCAAGTTGATATTTTCTTTTAACAAGTTATCCTTTTCTAGTTTAACTTTTCCAAAGTCAATAGATATAGTCTCATATTCAACTAAACTACTTTTATTTTTTTCTTGAGATAATTCTAGTTCCTTCTCTAAAATAATTTTTTCATCTTTTAACATTCCTATTTCAAGTTCTAATCGATTTATTTTGGCTATGTGTTCTTTATTCAATTTTTTAATTTGTCTAAATTTATCATCTAATTCCATGCTAAGCTCTAATAATTCATCATAGCTAAGTTGGAGACATACCTCATCAGTTTGTGCCATAAAACATACATTATCTTATTCTCCGTCACTATCGCTGTCACTATCTGATGATGATGAAGAATCCGAGTCATCCAATGTTACTTTGAAAGCTTTCTTCTTTTTGAATTTTTCAAATTTGTTCTTCTTTTTATCATTGTTGAGCTTGGGAAAATCTTTCTTCATATGTCCAAATTGATCACATTCATAGCATTTGATCGACGTTTGATTTGTTGTGCTTGATTTTCCACCTTTCTAAAATCTGGTCATTTTCCTAAACTTCTTGAATTTGTTGTAGTTTTTGGCAATAAATACGATTTCTTCTACGTCTAAGTCGGAGTCTTCATTTGTTGCTGGAAATGCTATGTTTTTCTTCTCCGAATTTTGTTCTTTTCTTGCCTGCAGATTAGCTTCATAGGGCATTAAATTTCCTATCAATTCTTCAACTAAGAGTGTTGAGAGGTCATTAGTTTCTTCGTTAGCTAATACTTTTCTTTCGCACGCTGGAGTTAAAGAATTGAGTATTCTAGATACTAAATCAAAATTTGTGAATTTAACTCCTAGTGCCATTAAATCGTGTTGAATAGTTTGGAATCTAGAGTACATGTCCACTATAGATTCATTTTGTTTCATTTTGAATGATGAGAATTGATTTTGCAAAATTGAAATTTTAGTTTGCTTAACTTTGTTCGTGCCTTCGTGTGTAACTTGTAAGGTACGCCAAATATCATATGCAGTGTTACATAACATGACACATGAAAATTCATTCTTATCTAATGAACAAAACAAAACATTCATAGCTTTGGCATTATTAGAAGGTGTGGTTTTTTGTGCATCATTCCATGTGTTTATAGCAATGTTAGGTGCTTCATATTTATTTTAAGTGGCTGACCAAATTTCTAATCCATTAGCTTCCATAAAAATTCTCATACGTGTTGACCAATATGCATAATTAGAACCATTAAAAAGTGGGGGACGTGCTGTGGATTGGCCTTCTTGAAAAATACTTGCCATATTAAAGTGATTCAAATACGTGTTACTGTACTTTGATCAAACCTTGCTCTGATACCAATTGAAAGTCTACGGGGTGGATCATGTAGTGTATATGCAAGTATATGTAACAAAATATAAGATGCAACTAAAATAGTATTAATCTAAGTAAATATAGAATAAGCACACCAGAATTTTATACTAGTACGGACCTCCCGTCCTACGTCCAGTCCCGAAGCTCCCCCTCGAAATTCGACTATCAATAACCCTCGCTTCACTCGGAGGAATAGGCTTGGTTACAATGAGTTGTGTTGTTAAATGTGTGTTCTAATATAAAACGGATGTTGACTAATTAGTACAATTGCTTCCAATATATTTCTAAGGAATATTGTTTATGAAGAACTGAGTATATGAAAGAGTGAATACAAGTAAAGATTACTAGAGTGCAGGGATCAAGAATAGAGTATAGAATTAGAAAGCGAAAGTAAGTGAAGTAAGTCCTGTTCTCTTGATTCTTGATGCTATATATAGTTGTATATAGGTATCTTGAGTAGTTACATCCATTAATGAATCCTCTAAGGTTGCTTCTGTTGATAGTGAAGGGTTGCGGCAAAGAGAAGCGGAGATGTCCATTCACATGTGGCAGTTGTTGTTTATATATGAAGTTCGAATTTGAATTCAGACGTCTGGTATTTGTTTCAGACGTCTGATAGTATATATTTTTGAATATAGTAGAGGATCAGACGTTTGAGTGCTATTACCAGACATCTGGTTTAGGCTGTTTGTTGTTTCCAGAGAACTATTTCAGACGTCTGGCTTGTGCACCCAAACGTCTGATATGGTGCATGTCAGTTTTTGTGCTTCCTTTCTCTTACTTCCTTGTACCTATCGACTTGTAGTCTCTCGTAGTGTCCTTTGAGCATCGTTCTTGTCTTTCTAGTATTTGTTGTTCTAGCAAGTACCTATATATAAATATATATGTATATTCGATTTCCATTTTATAGTTGTTGTCATCGAAACCATAGATTGGATTTCCTAACAATATTGTCAAAATATGGATTCCAAAAAAAATAAAATAAACTAATTAGACAAAAATATATTGATGAATATTTAAAGAAAGTTGTATATAATAATAACTACATTTCTAAAGGAACCAAATCCTCGTGGGTATGGCTACCTTCTTCCACTACCACGTAGGACCCTAATAAAAAAATGTGGGTACCAAATAAAATTTTCTTATTTTGCAGGTACCCAAAATTAAAATAAAAAATAAAGAGAAATGGATACTCGATAGCGGTTGCTCTAAGCACATGACTAGAAATGCTAATATGTTATCGAATATAACATATATCGACGGTGGCACTGTCACATTAGGAGATAACTCAAAAGGATTTGTCATCGGCATTGGAGAAGTCATCAATATCGGTATTTCTACCTCTTCTATAATTACTAATGTTTTATAGGTAGAAAATTTGAAACATAACTTATTAAGTATAAGTCAATTATGTGATAAAGGATTTAAAATTAATTTTGAGAAAAATAAATGCAATATTTTTGATCAAAATAAAAATTTAATTTTTGAAGGATTTAGAAATCGAAAATATATGTTTTAAACATGAATGTCAAAAACAATACTAATTTATGCTTAGCCGCGAATCATGGTGATCCATGGTTATGGCATAAACGTTTTTGTCACATAAATTTTAAGAATATCAACAAACTAGCTAAAAATTAATTAGTTAGAGGATTACCGAAAATCAACTACAATGTTAAAAGCCCGTGTGACGCTTGTCAATTTGGTAAATTAAAGAAAAGTTCCTTCAGATCTAAAAAGGAAATTTCTATTAGTTCCTGAGATGATGGTTTTGATGACAACAACCTTAGGACTTGCTATAAGATATAAACACTAATATCTTTAGGATATATATATGATGGTACTGAGAATGAAAACTGTACAGTATAGAGATTCAAGACTGACGAATTCAAGATTGAAGAAATCAAGACTGAAAGCTCATGAGTATCAAAAGTTCAAGATATCAAGATAAGTAATAGAGTCTAGATTTATGTTAAAACTTCATAATAACACTAAAATCTTTATTCGGATTTTAATTGTGGAATGGAATCCACCTTCTCGCTTAAATAGTGGGATGGAACCCATGACCTCTTTAGTGGGATGGAACCCACGACCTTCTCTAGTGGAATAGAATCCACGAAATATTCAAAATAATTTATTTTAACTATTTTTCCAAAAACTATCTTTTTAAAAGTCATCTCTATCAATTTAAATGTTTTAGCCTTAATTCAAAAACTATTATTATCATCTTTTAATATTTTGATCTCAAAATCATCTCTTGTTTTTTAAACTATCTCTTGATTTTAATATTTTAGCTTTAAATCTAAAAAATATATTTTAAAGAAGTCTATACTTAGTTTTTAATATTACTTTAATATTATAGATTATATTTTAAGATTGCTTTCTAAAACTCTTTTATAAGTTTAAACTATATTCAAAATGGTTTACAAAGTTTAGAAATTGTTTTGACAAGTTTTATAATAGAAATCATTTTAAAGCAAAATCAATTTTCAAAAATAACATAGGCATGTCGACATCGCTATACCCCCCATTTCGATATGGTAGCCGTAGATTTCAAATTTCAAATTTTCAAAAGAAGTGTCTATTCTTCATAACCTTTCACGAATGGACATGATCGTTGTTCTCCTATATATACCAGTTGTTTTCAACAAATTTTAAGTTAGTTTTTCTTCATTTCTTCACTCCTTCTCCACTCAATTATTCTCTTATATTTCAAATGCTTTAACAAAATTCTGCCGAAATCCTAGGTGAACCAAATTCGATCGTCTCTAGTTTGATTCTCTACCACTCTCTCTCAAAGATCTCAGTGCTATTCAGAGTTATAGGATCATTTGTAATCGAAAGATCGAAGTGTATTGAGTCTCTCTATCAAAGTGTGATTGGAAACGGTGTGATTGTGGCCCGTAAATCAATTGGGTGTGATTGTAGGCCGTAAATCAATTAGGTGATCTTGTAGCCTGGTTAAATCATGATAGTTTGCCATGGGCTTTGAGATAGGAGGGTGTATCTCATGGCCTTGAAATTGAGGTTGTAATATCGACATTATATTTGAAAAGAAATCTGCATAAGAAATTGTGTGGGACTGGATGTAGGGTAACTTCGAACTAGTATAAAGTTCGGGTGTGTTCTTTCCTTTACTACTTTTATTTACTATTTGCATCTGCGTCTTGTTCTGTGATTGTCTCTGTGTTTGTGAATTCCATTTGTTTGTGTTTAATTTGAAAAGATTTCAAAAATTCCATGAAATCTGTTAAACACTATTCACCCTCCCTCTAGTGTTAATCCAGCCTTAAGATCCGTAATCCGCATTTCCAACATTGGGTATCAGAGGTTGGTTTTCATAGTTTTCATAATGTGATTTTTGAAAAGTTTTCAAATGCCGCCAACACTATCACTAGTTCATTTGTAGAGGGTCAGTCTACTGCCAGACCACCACTTTTTAATGGCAGTAACTATGCATATTGGGCATGTAGGATGAAAATATATTTACAATCAATAGGATTAGACACTTGGAATATCACACAAACGGAGTACATTGAACCCACAACTGATTTTGCACAGTGGATTGTTGAGCAAAAGACTATTGCACCAAACAATTCCAAAGCCATGAATATTCTATTCTGTTCACTTGATAGGAATGAGTTTAATAGAGTGTCTGTTTGTAAGTCTGCATATGAGATCTGGAAAACTTTGCAAGTTACTCAGGAAGGAACAAACAAAGTTAAACAGACCAAAATATCTATCTTGACCAATCAGTTTGAATTATTCAAGATGAATATAAACGAGTCCATTTCAGATATGTACAGTAGGTTTCAAGACATTATGCACTCACTAATTGCATTAGGAAAGAAATTTTCCGAAGAATATTAGTTTGAAAATTCTGAATTCACTCACTCCGGAATGGGATCAGAAGACTCTAGCAATTAAAGAGGCTAATGATATTAGTACTCTGAAAATTGAAGAATTGATTGGGAATTTGATGTTGTTTGAAGTACAACTGCAAGGGAGAAGAGAAAGCAAGGCCTCAGAAAAGAATTCAATAGCATTCAATGCAATAACAAATGGTTCAGACTCAAACAGTGATGACGATGAAGAAATAGCCTTGATGACCAGGAATTTTAGAAAGTTCTCAAAATACAGAAAGATGAACAAATACAAGAAAAATGATTACAAGAATTCTGGAAATAGTAATGAGACTCAAAACAACGTCAGATGCTATAATTGTGATGAGCTAGGCCACTTAAAAAGAGATTGTCCGCATCCGTATAAACTAAAATTTTCTCCAAGTAATGATTCGTCAAAGAAAAGAAAGAGAGCATATACTGCTACACTAGACGATTCAGACTCATCCTTTAGTGATGAAGATCAAGAGACGGAAAAATCAAACATGTGCTTTACAACTATTCACGAGTCCGATGATCTCGAAAATATGGATCTAAAAATAGGTATGCATTTAAATCATATTGATTGAAATTGCTTGTTTGAATGTTTGGTTGTTTGCATGTTTTGAAATTGCTTGTTGTTGAATTTAATATTTTGATTTTCAAAATAATATTATTTTAATATTAAAATATTAATATTAAAGTGTTATTGTGACGCCCCGCCCCTATACCCACGCTAGCCAAGAACAGTACGGTGTAATGCTGTCAACTAGCACGGAGAATAAGGCTATTGAGGAGCGACCATCCGTGTAATTGCTTTGTGCGAGCACCGAGATGTCAGATAGAATAACATGCATAAGAGGAAGTCCGACATATCGACACAAACTGAAAGCTACTACGCTGTGGCTTTAATATCTTCGGAAACAAATATAGAAATAAACATAACACAAATCAGTCACATACATCCATATCACAAAGGCGGAAAAAGATATGAATATATAACACATGAAAGTGTACATCAGAGTAGTGGTCAGAAAGATCCACGATAATACAAAAGAATAGCTACAAGCTGCACAAAAGAATAAGTATACATCACGGAGTCTATATCTCAAATGTATACATCCAAAAACTACTAATCTAAGTAGTTAGCCAAAAGTTAGAATAATCCCAGAAGAGAAGTCAAGCAGAAGCACCTGTAACATCTCGGTCTGACCCGAGTATTATTTATAAGAAAATAATAAACGGATCAGTCTAGCTATAAAAATTAGATGATATAGTATAAAATAAAAGACATGGCATGAACATGTAATAACCATAGCGGCATACTACTATAAGTATGTAATTGAAAATCAACATGAGATTAATCAATATCACAAGAATCTTCTCAAAGATAAAATAGGGTATCATACCCTAAACTTGTATTCATAACAAGTCAGTGACACACAAATTCACCAATGCACAAAAATTGATAAAACTTATCAACGGAAATCACGAAAATTGGTGTAGCACAAAATTCCAGAAATCATCACAAGAAATCCAGAAATCACAAGAAGGGGGGAGGCTTATCACAAAACGGGAGTATGAAAACTCACCAACACGTGTAACACAAAACGAGACGCTATCTCATGGTAGCTAACCATTAATTTTGAGCCGAAGCTCCACAAGAATGGCCCGAAGACCGTGGGGCGCTACTCCACATATGTGATGTAGAAACATCACACAAACGGGGTTTAGTCTCCCTCGTAGACAAAGAGACATCGCACAATTGCTAGTCTAAATCATAAAAATGATCGTCATGATCATCAAGAAGTGTTAATCACACCAAGCTAGTAAATATATGAGTTTAGCTTCATGTCCCATAACCACTTGCTTAACTTAAATATTTACGAACAAACTGTAGATCTTCACTAGGAAATTGTCACAAAAGGTTCAATCGAACAAGTCCAAGAGTTAACCGACGAAGTAAACGCAAGCGTTTCATACCACTTGTTTTACTAAGCCGTTTAATTAGATTTCTCATCCGAGTGAAGTAAAGGCTTGTATATACTAATAGATTGGAAAACGGTTTAGGAAAAAGAGCTTTGTAATAAAATAGTGTTGAAATCGCTTTGATGAAAGAGTTTTGATATTTACTACTAGTATTGAAACCTTCATATTTTTAAAGTGACGAATCACAAAACGATTGCAGAAACAATCAGTCACAAAAATTCACATTCGAAGACGTGAATGAAATCCATGGAAATCAGCTCAAAATGCATCAAAGTGTAAGTTGGTGGTGCGACCAAGCATGCCGAGCGACCTAACGAAATACAGGTCGAACGACCTAAGTATAAAAAGACGAGCGACCTAACGTCTTAACAAAACTGGGCGACCTAACGTGATACGACCTAGTAGTCGAACGATTTAAGGGGTCAGGCGACCTAAAGAAAAATAAGGTCTAACGACCTAAAGGAAATAGGGCCAAGCGACCTAAGAGGGTAAACAGGTCGAACGACCTAGTGGGTTGCGACTTAGGGGGTGAGCGACCTAAGCATCTAAGGCCGAACGACCTAATTAATCTCGCGACCTAAGAAAGTGATGAGGCCATGCGACCCAACCATTTAGGATCGAGCGACTTTAAGGTGGAATGAGGTCAAGCGACCTAACTAGGTGAATGGTCGAGCGACCTAAAGGATTGGCCAAGTGCTTTGCCAAATGACATAGGGTGAACGACCTATCGTGTTGCGACCTAGTATGCACGCGACCTAGTATGCACACGAATTAAGGGGAAAATGGCCATAACGTGACGCGACCTAAGCGGCGCGACCTAACTCCGAGCGACCTAAAGAAGAAAGAGCTGTTTTGCAAGCGTGACATTTCTGAGGCCGAGCGACCTAAGCCCAGTATTGCAAAACGCACGAAAAATTGGGATTTTCACCAATTCAATCCAAACCAAATGTAAATGTTCATTCTAAAGTGATAGGAATTCATTCCCAACAATCCAAGATGGTTATAGACAAGAATGTGAGATAAAAATCTCACCTTTGCACCAAAAATCAATGAAGATGAAGCCTAAAGCAAACAAGAATCAATCCCTCTTCAATCTCAACACAAGAAGCTTGAATCCAATGTCTTCTTCTTGAATTTGGAGTTGAATGATGGATTACAATTGAATTTGAGCTTGGAGTTTTAATTTCCAATTCCCTCCTCCATTTTTGATAAAGCTTGAATGTTTAAGCAAATAGAATCAAGTTATGAAGAGAAGAGGGGGTTGGGCTGAGTTAGTAAAGGGGTTCAGCCCAAACCAAAGCTCTAAGCGAAAAAGTGACGAAAATTCCATTTTCTCCAAACATATCAAAGTTTATACTTAAAAAGATCACAAACGTCATTTTGAACTCAATGGAGGTGGGTTCGAGTCCTAATTTGACCGTATGCAAAAAGTAGCTTTTCGGACTAAAATCTGACTGACGATAAAATATTTAAATATAAAATCGATAAATATGCGGGTTGTTACAGACTCCCCTCCTTAAAGAAATTGCGTCCTCGCAATATATAAGATGGAAATAAAAAGTAACAACCATAAAAGCATATTAACACAAAAGAAATTTGAAATAAGAAGTTTACCTTAAAGAGCATGAGAAAGTAAGTCCGGATGTGTACGCTCGATGAATTCTCTAGATTCCCAAGAGCAATCCTTAGGATTTGAGGACCATTGAACTTTAACAAGCGGAACATCTTTATTTCGAAGTCGCTTGACTTCCGAGGCAATATTACGAATAGGATGTTGCTCATATGTTAAATTAGGTGAAACTTCAATTTCTTTCACCATACCAGGCTCAAGAATAGAATCAGAATCTCTAAGACACTTCCGTAATTGAGAAACATGAAACACGTCATGCATGGCAGAAAACTGAGCCGGTAATGAAAGGCGATAAGCCATGGAACCAATACATTCAATGATAGGAAATGGCCCAATATATCGAGGCGCTAATTTTCCCGATCGACTGAAACGTACAACACCCTTCATAGGTGAAACACGAACAAATACAAGATCTCCAACAGAAAATTCTAATTTCCTTCTTCGATTATCGGCATAGGACTTTTGTCTACTCTGGGCTTCTTTCATCCTATGGCGAATAAGTTCAATCTTTTCTATGGAATCATGAATAAAATCTGGGCCTAAGACCAGCTTCTCACCGGCCTAAAGCCAACAAGAAGGAGATCGGCATGGCCTTCCATAGAGTGCCTCAAAAGGTGCCATACCAATACTAGATTGGAAGCTATTATTATAGGAAAACTCAACAAGAGAAATATGATCTTCCCAACTCCCACCGAAATCAAGCACACAAGAATGAAGAAGAACTTCAAGTGTTTGATTCACACGCTCAGTTTGGCCATCGGACTGGGGGTGATAAGCGGTGCTAAAATTAACCTTCGTTCCCAAAGCTTTTTGAAGACTCTTCTAGAATCCACTAGTAAACAATGGATCACGATCACTAACAATGGAAGTAGGAACTCCATGCAATTTAACAATTTCTTTGATAAAGAGTTTGGCCAGAAGAGGAACGGTTCGGTTCGACCGAACGGGAATAAAATGGGCGGATTTAGTAAGCCTATCAACAATCACCCACAAGCTATTATGACCCGAACGAGAACGGGGAAGGCCATCAATAAAATCCATGGAAATTTGATCCCACTTCCAAACTGGAATTTCCAAAGGTTGCAATAACCCACCGGGCCTTTGATGTTCAGCCTTGACAAGTTGGCAAGTCATGCAACACTTAACAAAGTTAGCAATATCAGATTTCATTCCCTCCCAGTAATAAAGTCGCTTCATATCCGCGAACATTTTACTACTACCGGGATGAATGGAAAATTTGGAACGATGAGAATCTTCTAAAATATCTTTACGAAGATCTCCAATATTTGGTACGATAAGTCTACCAAATTTTCGAATGCCGCCACGAGAATCAATATCAAAGTTTTTCAAACCTTCAATATCGGTTTTATCCTTAATATTCTGGCTAAGAAGAGCCAATTCGGGATCTAGCCTTTGAGCTTCAAGAATGCGGTCTAAAAGAGAAGGATGAGCTTCAAGGCTACATAAAACAAGAGATGAACATAAATCGGAGACACGATCTCGAATTTCACAAGTGGATAAAACCTCGAGATCTTTCCATTCGGATATCGTCATGGAAACAACCGCTTGTTGCTTGCGACTAAGAGCATCAACAACACGATTTCCCTATTAGGGAGTATAAAGAATATCAAGATCATAAGAGGCAAGGAATTCGAGCCAACGCTGTTGACGCAAATTAAGTTCCTTTTGAGAAAATAATTATTTCAAAGACTTATGATCAGTATAAAGTATAAATTTCTCTCCCAAAAGATAATGTCGCCAAATTCGAAGGGCGAAAATGATAGCCGTGAGTTCTAAATCATGTGTGGCATATCTAGTCTCAGCCAGCTTCAATTTCCTAGAAGCATAAGCAATAACACGTTCTTTTTGCATAAGAACAACACCCAAACCAACGCGACTAACATCGGTATAAACAACAAAATCTTGATTCCCTTCGGGAATAACAAGAATAGGAGCATCAAAAAGGAGCTCTTTTAATTTCTGAAAAGAAGTTTCACATTTGTCCGACCAAATGTATCTAACACCTTTCTTTGTTAAGCCAGTAAGAGGCACGACAATTTTAGAAAAGTCTTTTATGAAACGGCGGTAATAACCTACCAATCCGAGAAAGCTGCGGATTTCAGTCACGCTCTCTGGTCTCTTCCAATTCTGAATCGCTTCAATCTTTGAAGGATCCACTGATATTCCGGATTCGGAAATAATATGACCGAGAAACTTCACACTAGATTGCCAAAAGTGGCATTTAGAAAATTTTGCTTTTAATTGATTGCTCCTAAGAGTTTCCAATACAATCCGAAGATGCTTTTCATGTTCCTCCTCGGTTTTAGAATACACAAGAATATCATCAATGAAGATGAGAACAAACCGATCGAGGAAATCTTTGTAAACTCGATTCATAAGGTCAACGAAATAAGCCGGAGCATTCGTTAAACCAAATGGCATAACTAGCCATTCATACGATCCATAACGAGTACGGAATGAAGTCAAAGGAATACTATCCTCTCTAATACGAAGCTGATGAAAACCGGTAGCCAAGTCCAATTGTGAAAAGACTCTAGCACCACTAAGTTGATCAAATAGATCATCAATCCGAGGTAAAGGATATTTATTCTTAATAGTAAGATCATTAAGCTTGCGGTAGTCGACGCAAAGCCTAAGTGTACCATCGGATTTCTTCACGAAAATTGCTGAAGCTACCCAAGGCGAGGAACTAGAGCGAATAAATTGCTTCGTCTCCAATTCGGATAATTGTTTGCACATCTCTTCATTTTCCTTATTAGACATGCGATAAGGAGGACGAGTAATAGGTTGAGCTTCAGGTGTAAGATTAATTCTGAACTCAATTGCTCGCTTAGGTGGTAATCCTAAAACGGGCTCAAATATGTCGGAAAATTCACGGACGACGTGAATACGAGAAATGACATTTTCCTCGTCATCATTATCATCATCACGAGGATTTAAAGAATATAAAGATGCAGCCAAAGTTGAATCCGAATCTTTAAGAATAATGGAAATCTGCTTTACAGATTGCGGATGTCGGAGATAAAGAGTCCGCTCAGGACATAGGATATGAGCTTCATAACGGTTAGCCAATCCATACCCAAAATCATTCCAAAGCCTAAATAACGCATAACATGCAAATCGGCTAGGAAAGGAAAATCACACAAAATAATCTCCACATCTTTACAAAGCAAACTAAGAGTGGGATCCACCAACCGGATTCGCAATTCTTAAAGAAGTCATTAGAGCAACAACACTTAAAGAAAAGGTACCAACAAGTTCCTTTGATATAAAAGAATGGGATGCCCCCGTATAAAAAAGAACTCGAATAGGTTGATCATGAAATATAATAATGCCATCAAGGATAGAATGAGACATACCTTGTCCGCGAGATGTGTTGCCAGGGGATTGAGCCACATTAAGCTTTCCCTCCTTCTTGCCTAGAAGTCTGGGGCATAAATGTATATAATGATCCGGGCTCTTACAAAAGCGACAAGAACGGGGCTTTGAACACTTGTTCGCAAAATGGTCCTTAGAACCACAGTTAAAGCATTGCCCACTACTTGGGGTAGAAGTCTTTGCTGCCGGAGGTGCAGGTTTCCCCTTTTTGTTGGGATAAGGACCTTTGAATTTGTTTGGCCTCTTCTTGTTGTTGAAGTTTGGTTTGGCACCCACAACTTCAACATCACTTTCCTTATCCGCCTCTTTAAGACGAAGAGCGATATCAATGAGTTTATCGAAAGAAACTTCTAATTTTAGAAGTAATGGCTTCTTGAGATTTTTGTTTAAGCCATAGACAAATCTCTGGTTCTTCTTCAATGGGGTGTTGATGTATTCGACCCCATATTTAGATAGTGACTTGAAGGATGCGACATAATCTGTCACAGAGGATTCACCTTGAACAAGGTCTATGAAACGTTGAGCCAATGTCACTTTCTCTGCTTTTGGTACGAATTTTAATTCGAAGCGTTCCCGGAATTGCTCCCAGGAGAGATCCGCTTCATTAATTTCAGAAATAAGAAGTTCGTACCAGTCCAATTCTCTTTCTTGGAGCATACTGGAGGCCACCTGAACACGGTGAAGATCGATAAGATTCATGCGAGAAAAGATTCGATCGCATGTTCTTAACCAAGCCTGGACTTCAATAATGGTTTCGGAACCTTTGAATGGTTTCTCACCCAAGTTGGTATAATCGTTGCACAAGCGTGCAAATCCAGACTTAGGGTGAGTAGGTTCCTGATTAGGACCAGTTGCTTGAGCATTCTTTACTAAATCAAGAAGCTGTTGAGCAGTCATAAAAACTCCATCCTGGGAGTAACAGTAGATAGTCCGGCTCTGGGACGGCCTGGTCTAGACATTCTCTTCATTAAGAAAGAGAGAAGAAGAAGAAAAGTTATTTTCCAAATAAATATCAAGTAAATCTTGATAGATAGAACAAGGATACATAAAAGGAAATAGGATAAATCGGTACGAAGACTCGAATTAAATCCTAAGGCACGACTCCTAAGTTGGACTTAGGACGATGATCCTTGTTAAGTTATTCTACATTGTTCCGAAGTTTGGCTCTGATACCAAGCTGTGACGCCCCACCTCTATACCCACGCTAGCCAAGAACACTACGGTGTAATGTTGTCAACTAGCATGGAGAATAAGGCTGTTGAGGAGCGACCATCCGTGTAATTGCTTTGTGCGAGCACCGATATGTCAGATAGTATAACATGCATTTTATTTCAGGAGGAAATCCGACATACCGATACAAACTCAAAGCTACTACACAGTGGCTATAATAGTTTAGGACAATATATATAATAATAACACAGAAATAAAAGATGCGGAACACAGATAACAAAAGTCTCATATATATATATATATAACTGATGTCAGTTACAATACATTTGACGCGATACGTATGATACAACTACAACTGTCAACTCTGGAAGTTATATAAACAAGTACATTATCGACTAATATACATGAATACATATCAACCTAAAACAGATACACTGTCTACTACAAAAAAGACGAAGACCAATTCAAAAGATATGAAAAGTCTTCATAGCTCAAACCGCAACCCAAAGCAAGATATCTACAACCTGAAATAACTCGGGTCTGACCCGAGTATTAAATTCAAAAGAAAATAATACACGGGTCAGTCTAATTCAAACTCAGTTATTAATGCACAGAAGCAATAATAATCAAATATCAAATAGACGACAGTCACAAAAATCTCGTATATCCAACTCCTCGATGAGAGAATCAGATAACGGCAGATATAACACCAAACAGTGTTAAACAACAAATTTGCGAATCCAAATCATCAACCAGATAAATAAAAGGATTATCAATACTGATAATTTAGAAAACCATAGAATTTTCTAAACGATAATTAACACAAAATCCAATTATTTAACAATGATTAGAAACTCTAAATCTAGTTACCAAATAGATAATTAGTCAACAACAAAATGTTCAAATCAAACCAAATCAGAATACAATTTCAAAATATTGAATTGGACACAAAACAATTCAAACAATTGAAATATCAATTAAGACGTCAGTTCTTGTAGGGCTGCAGTACACGCACGCGTGTACTGCCTCGCCACTACAGTGATGAATCACACAAAAGCTCAGTGAATCGGAAATAAATGACGTCAACTCAAATAAACAGAAACCAGATGGAACTGCAACATCAAGCATAGTATCCACCCAGTGACTATCAAATGGACAAAGTGCACATGAAGGCACAAATGAAAATTCACAATCAAACACGAGGTCAAACCCAGAATACCGGATTCAACTCAAGTGAAAAACTCAAAATCAAGTGAACACTTGTATACATATACAAGAAACTGAAGTGCAACCACAAATGCAATCATGTCTCGAAGACTAGTGAACAACCAGTCCAAATGCAACAAAAATAAGCCAAGTCGAAATACATACATACGAACTGGAACAGAATCAGATGTAGTAGTTTCCAAAGTTAACAGAGAAGTCAAAGCAACTGTTAAATGTCGAAGTCCACTTAAAGCAATTGCACAATCAAAATAAATTCTCATCAAAAAAATGTTTTCACAAAGTCCTGCCTGCATATTTCAACCAAACTCCGAAACATGGTCATGCCGAAGCCAACAGAGAAAATGACAACGTCAAATCGCAGTTCAAAACAATAGCAAGCTCAAATCGAAGCATGTACGAAGTTGCAGCAATATACATATGCTCAATGCAGGTGCAACAATCTAAAACAAGCAATAGTGCACCAGTGAGACAGACTGTAAGAGAAAAAAAAGACAAGTATACAAGTCATATACAAAGGCACACTGGAATGTATATAGTGCATATCAAAGTGCAGACACGATGAAACCAGTGATAGCCAATCACAATGAACATAGAAACCAGGGTGAACCCAACAAGATATAAATATATATATACCATGTAGACATGCACCCATAATGTATACAGGAATCAGATTTCATATATACATGCAATTAGACGATGCCTGATAATAAAGAAATAGATCACTTCAAATAACTCAAGTAAAACCAGACTACATTGGAACAAATACTACACGATGAACCCAACATTTTCAACTGACACATATACGCAAGTACGGATTACATGTGCAGCAGCCTCAATAATGTAATAGCCATGTTCGAAACCCAATTCAGGGAACTACATGATGAACATATATGCAAGTGAATGCAACATGAACCAAATAGGGCACCAGCAACAACTACATGGAAATGGACAGTGCAAACTCAAATAGAAACAAATGTACATATAAAGTGCAGCAGTGTAACATCGACATGAACCAGGCTCTTACAATAGCGACAAGAACGGGGCTTTGAACACTTGTTCTCAAAATGGTCCTTAGAACCACAGTTAAAGCATTGCCCACTACTTGGGGTAGAAGTCTTTGCTGCCAGAGGTGCAGGTTTCCCCTTTTTGTTGGGATAAGGACCTTTGAATTTGTTTGGCCTCTTCTTGTTGTTGAAGTTTGGTTTGGCACCCACAACTTCAACATCACTTTCCTTATCCGCCTCTTCAAGACGAAGAGCGATATCAATGAGTTGATCGAAAGAAACTTCTAATTTTAGAAGTAATGGCTTCTTGAGATTTTTGTTTAAGCCATAGACGAATCTCTGGTTCTTCTTTAATGGGGTGTTGAAGTATTCGATCCCATATTTAGATAGTGACTCGAAGGATGCGACATAATCTATCACAGAAGATTCACCTTGAACAAGGTCTATGAAACGTCGAGCCAATGTCACTTTCTCTGCTTCTGGTACGAATTTTAATTCGAAACATTCCCGGAATTGCTCCCAGGAGAGATCTGCTTCATTAATTTCAGAAATAAGAAGTTTGTACCAGTCCAATGCTCTTTCTTGGAGCATACTGGAAGCCACCTGAACACGGTGATGATCGACAAGATTCATGCGATAAAAGATTCGATCGCATGTTCTTAACCAAGCCTGGACTTCAATAATGGTTTCGGAACCTTTGAATGGTTTCCCACCCAAGTTGGTATAATCGTTGCAGAAGTGTGCAAATCCAGACTTAGGGTGAGTAGGTTCCTGATTAGGACCAGCTGCTTGAGCATTCTTTACTAAATCAAGAAGCTGTTGAGCTGTCATAAAAACTCCATCCTGGGGAGTAACAGTTGATGGTCCGGCTCTGGGATGGCCTGGTCTAGACATTCTCTTCTTTAAGAAAGAGAGAAGAAGAAGAAAAGTTATTCTCCAAATAAATATCAAGTAAATCTTGATAGATAGGACAAGGATACATAAAAGGAAATAGGATAAATCGGTACGAAGACTCGAATTAAATCCTAAGGCACGACTCCTAAGTTGGACTTAGGACGATGATCCTTGTTAAGTTATTCTACATTGTTCCGAAGTTTGGCTCTGATACCAAGCTGTGACGCCCCACCTCTATACCCACGCTAGCCAAGAGCAGTACGGTGTAATGCTGTCAACTAGCACGGAGAATAAGGCTGTTGAGGAGCGACCATCCGTGTAATTGCTTTGTGCGAGCACCGAGATGTCAGATAGAATAACATGCATAAGAGGAAGTCCGACATATCGACACAAACTCAAAGCTACTACGCGGTGACTTTAATATCTTCGGAAACAAATATAGAAATAAACATAACACAAATCAGTCACAGACATCCATATCACAAAGGCGGAAAAAGATATGAATATATAACACATGAAAGTGTACATCAGAGTAGTGGTCAGAAAGATCCATGATAATACAAAAGAATAGCTACAAGCTACACAAAAGAATAAGTATACATCACGGAGTCTATATCTCAAATGTATACATCCAAAAACTACTAATCTAAGTAGTTAGCCAAAAGTTAGAATAATCCCAGAAGAGAAGTCAAGCAGAAGCACCTGTAACATCTCGGTCTGACCCGAGTATTATTTATAAGAAAATAATAAACAGATCAGTCTATGTTAGGTGCGTTTCCACCCTTCACTGGACCAAATCCACCGAACCAACCAACTTACCGAACCAGCCCACTTCCGACACTACCGAATCGAAGCTACGTAGACACTACCGAATCATCTACCTCCATCCACTGCCGAACCAGAAGCAAGGGAAGTCTCCACCGAACCAACGTACTACCGGATCAACATCCACCGGATCAACCTCCACCGAACCGACATCCACCGGATCAACATCCACCGGATCAACCTCCACCGAACCAACGTACTACCGGATCAACCTCCACCGAACCAACGTACTACCGAACCAACTTTACCAGGCCAGATTGCATCAGCCCAGGCCCACCAGCAGCTATATACATCCAAGACCCCTACCCCCAGCCTCACTCTATAAATAGAGGGGCAGGGGTACAACAATAGGGGACAGGTTTGAGAGCTCAAGCACGGATAGAACTTTCAAACAACTTTCATTTACTTGTATCAAAGCTTTGTACTTGTAATCTGAACAAGAAAGGAGAAATAATATATAAAGTGGACGTAGGCACATTCTGGCCGAACCACTATAAATCCGCGTGTCTTTTACAATTTAGCCCCTGCTTTTTACATATTTGCATAAATCTCCCAGATCACTAAAAACAACATAAAATCAACTAAATCATACGACTTGGAGGTGTTTGCCCATTTTTTGTTCAAACATTTTTGGTGCTTTCACTGAGTAACTGAACTCAGGGCTTCAGCTTCTCCCACTTAACTTTCTTCCTATCAGCATCGCTCATTGCTTGGAAGACATGCCTCCCAAGCAGAAGAAAGATGTTAACAAAGGAAAAAACATCGCAACCAGCAGTATTCCAGATCCAGTGGACACAGATCAAGTAAATCGTCCCATTCCAGCAGCAGTACCGAATGAAGGTCAGGCAAATCCGACAACCCCTGCCACAGAACAGCCGACAGCAATTACTAGGGCAGATCTAGACAGGGTTGTGGCTGAAGTGACTAACCGCTTCACATCCCAGCAGAAAGCCTTGGTGGACCAACTCATGTCATGCTTAAGGGATGCTGAAGAGTCCAACCGCAACATTGAATCGTGGGGTGAGTCCCAGTCTGGAGGATCTTAGAGACAACAAAGATCTTCCTTCTTCGAGGGAACTAACGACAGAAGCGGCCATGGTAGGAGCCGAGACTGAGCTCAGCCCGAAGTTGGACCTGAGGAAATGCTTGGAGCCAAACCCAACGGGGGAGGTACCGGGCGGAGGTCAACTGTAGCCGAGCCTGTCGTACTGCCTAACCACGGAAACACCAATGAACGGGGCCGAGCTAGAGTCCAGCCCGAAGTTGGAAACGAGGAAGTGCTTAGATCAGAACCGAACAGGGGAAGATCAAGGCAAGGGCCAACTGTAGCTGACCGTAGCATGCTCCCAGAAGACCAAAGACAGCCACTGGAAAATGTTAGGAATGATAGACGGTACCATCCCTACAGGTCATCTGGACAGAATCAATCCCACAGAGCAGAACCGAACTCATTTCTATCTGCTCCAAATTCTGATGAAAGGATGGCACGCTTGTTCAGAGAGTGCGTCCAACGGGATCAAAGAGATCGAGGGATAGGTGCCAGGGTAACCAGCCCTTTCGCCCGTAATATCGAAATTGCCATCACCCCCCGAGAATGGAAAATGCCTACAATGGAACCTTACAAGGGAACCTCTGACCCCGTTGTACACTTACAGAGATACACACAGCATATGCTCATGAGTGGAGCAACAGAAGGAGTGCTGTGCAAATGCTTTCCACTATTCTTATCGGATCTAGCTACCTCCTGGTTCTGCCATCTACCCCAAGGATCCATCAGCTCATGGGAGATGTTGAAAGAAAAGTTCATCAGCCAGTTCCGCATTCATGTGGAGCAACCCAAGGACGCTTATTCCTTATCCTGTATCAAACAGAAACCTGGAGAGAAGCTGCAGCAATATCTAACCCGATTCAATGCCGCAGCAGCTGCAGTCCAAGATGTCGATGAGAAGCTTATCTTAATGGCCCTCTGTAGTGGTGTGCATCCGGATACTAAATTTGCTAGAAGATTGACAAAAGAAAAACCAGCTACTTTACCCAATTTCTTCCATGAAGCTGGGAAATATATGAGACTTGAAGACGCTGCCACTGAGGGTCAGTCAGGGCAACAAAATAAGGCAGCTCACGGCAACACGCTCGCTGTAGCAAAGGACGTTCGAAGATATGACTCTAGGGATAATGCTAGGGGCAAGAAGGGAGAAAAGCGTCTATATCGGCCAGGATCGAGATTTGACGCTTACACCCCTTTGAATGAAACGATCGAAAACATCTTCCTGGCCACTCAAGACGAAGTTAAATACAAACGCCTCCCGCACAAGAAGGAATCAGATAACGCAATTAAGTTTGGAAAATTCTACCGCTTCCACGAATCCCATGGGCATGATACCAATGAATGCCATCATCTCCGGGACTTGATTGAAGAACACATCAGAAGAAGGAGACTAGAATGCTATGTAAAAGGTCTGAACAGGACTCCAGTTCTCGGGAAGAGAACCCAAGGCTACCCTCCCCAGAAATAGGTAGAGGAAATCGCAACACCAGCGGCTCCAGTCAAGAGAAGATAGTGGTCCATACCATCTCGGGAGGGCCACACATCGCCGACGGAAGCTGGGAAGAGATGGAAAGGTATGGAAAGTCACTTAGAAACAATGAAGAATGCGTCAATTCTATTATAGAAGAACGCCACCCGAAGCGGATAGAGAATGGTGACATCACATTCAGTAGGCGTGACCTTGAGGGAAGGCAGTACCCTCACACGGATCCCATGGTTATCTCTGCCTAGCTCGGTCCAGCCGAAGTTTTCCGAATTCTAGTAGACACTGGAAGCTCAGTAAATATCCTATTCAAGCATGCCTTTGACAAAATGAAACTGTCATTAAAGGATGTTCTTCCCTGCAATAAACCACTACACAGTTTCATAGGAAATGCGAAGATGCCCCTCGGGCGACTGGACCTCTTTGTTGAAATTGGAAGTCATCCCCGCTCCGTTGTGCGGAAACAAACATTTATGCTGATAGAAAACCACTCGGCCTACAACGCCTTCTTAGGAAGGCCAGCCTTGGGACTTCCAAATTGTCTTGGCCCCATGGTGCCTGAAAATGAAATTTCCAACGGACAATGGAATAAGGGAAGTAGAGGGAGACCAGGACATTGCTCGAGATTGCTATGTAACTGAACTTCGTAGTAACCACATGAAGGATAAAGGGAAGAGTGTAGAGATCGCCCTCTGCACAAAAATTTTGGAAGCATAGCAACTCAAGAAAGCCCCTCCTCTTCAATATACCAGCGACCCTTTCAATGAGTTAGACCCAGAGACAAAGAGGAGGAGGCCACTGCCGAGCCTGCAGAGGCTATGGAATTTGTATCTGTAGACAGACATGACTCGAGTAGACTATTGAAAGTCGGGTCCCAACTAAAAGTAGAGTTGAAAGAACAACTCATTGATTTTCTCCGCCACAACTTGGATGTATTTGTATGGTCACATGCTGACATGTCCGGAATCTCCCCTGACATAGCATGCCACGTACTAAACATTGATCCTACCAAGACGCTAGTAAAGCAGAAAAAGAGAAGTATGGGGGCAGAATGATCAGCAGCCCTCGATGAAGAAGTGAAGAACCTACTTGCCAATGACTTCATACGAGAAGCCATCTACCCAGAGTGGATTGCCAACCCGGTGCTGGTAAAGAAGGCTAATGGGAAGGTGGCCGCCCTGAGCAGATTCATCTCTAAAGCGATTGACAAATGCATCCCCTTCTTCGAAGCTCTAAAGAAAGAGAGAGGAAAATTCGAATGGACTGACGAATGCTTAACAGCTTTCCTTAACTTAATCGAACACCTCCAGAGACCACCAGTACTCTCAACTCCGAACAAAGGCGAAGAGCTATACCTGTACCTTGCCGTGTCATCTCATGCTCTAAGCGTCGCATTGGTGAGAGAAGACAAACGCACGCAGCGGCTAGTATACTTTGTTAGTAAAAGGTTTACAGGGGCGGAAGCCAGATATCCTAAACTTGAGAAACTAGCGTACTGTCTACTAATCACATCACGAAAACTGCGTCACTATTTCCAGTCCCATTCCATCAGAGTTCTGATCGATCAACCACTAAGGCAGGTACTCCATCGTCCCGACACTTCTGGGCGACTACTTAAATGGTGCATTGAACTAAGTCAATATGATATCACCTACCATCCTTGCACCGCCATCAAGGGACAAGCCATGGCTGATTTCATTGCCGAATTCACTACCAATGAAGGTAAGGAGCAATCGGAAATAGCAGAAGACATCAAGTGGAATCTCTTTGTGGATGGTGCGTCAAACGAACAAGGCTCGGGGGCAGGTGTGGTTATAATCACTCCCAGGGGAAATAAGCTACACTATGCTATAAGGTTGGAATTCGCTGCCACCAACAACGATGCAGAGTATGAAGCAGTGATAGCTGGATTAGAACTTGCCTTAGAAATCGGAGCCAATTCTTTGTGTCTTCATAGCGACTCTCAACTTATTGTAAATCAAATACTAGGAGAATTCCAAGCTCGAGAAGAACGACTCATAGCATATTTAAAGAAGACCAAGTTGCTTCTCAATCGATTGGATCACTATTTAATCAAATACATCCCTCGGGAAGAGAACCAAGAGGCCGACGAATTGGCGAAGCAAGCTAGCATGAGAGACGGCACTATTTCCGGAGCAGTAGCCATCTCAAAGCAACTGACCCCAAGTTTTGAGCAAGTGAATCTGATAGCTGCAACCAAAGAAGCAACTTGGATGACTCCCATCTGAGACTACTTACAAAATGGCACACTGCCCAATGAGCGTAACGAAGTCAAGAAAATCTTGAGGAAAGGTTCCCGCTACACAATACAAGAGGACACCCTCTATCGGCGCGACTTCTCTAACCCCTTATTAAGGTGTGTCGCTGGAAGAGAAGCCAAGGAAATCTTATCCAACATTCATCAAGGAAGCTGCGGAGATCACACTGGATGGCAGACTTTGGCAAAAAAGATACTCCGATATGGATATTTCTGGCCCACCTTAAGCAAGGATGCCTTAGATTTCGTCAGAAAATGTAACAGATGCCAGAAGTTTGCTAAGGTTCCGCGGCTACCAACAACTGAGATTATTCAAATGACTAGCCCTTGGCCCATTGCAGTATGGGGAATTGACTTGATCGGCGAACTGCCAATGGGCCGAGGCGGGGCCAAATATGCTATAGTGGCAGTCGACTATTTCACCAAATGGGTGGAAGCAGAACCCCTAAATAAAGTATCTTCAACAAAAGTTATTAACTTCTTGATCAAAAATGTTCTATGCAGGTACGGAGTCCCATTCAAAATTATATCGGACAATGGATTTCAGTTTGACAGTGAGGAGTTCGCCAACTGGTGCCAAGAGCACGGAATTCACAAAAGCTTCTCATCCGTAGCTTATCCCCAGGCAAACGGACAAGTCGAAGCCGTCAACAAAATTTTGAAAACTCTAATAAAAAAGAAACTCGAAAAGTCAAAGGGCGCTTGGGTAGATGAACTCCCTACGGCACTGTGGGCCTATCACACATCTTTCGGAACATCAACGGGGCATACTCCGTTCTCTTTGGCATACGGATCAGAGGCTATGCTCCCAGTTGAAACCATCGTGCCTTCCCACCATAGGATCCACTATAACCCAGAAGAGAACTAAGAACTCCTTCACATGTCTTTGGATCTAATTGAGGAGAGAAGAAATGATGCAGCCCTCAAAGCAGCAGCCCACAAGCAAAAAGTGGCAGTACAATACAACTCCAAGGTCAAGCATCGTATCTTACAAGAAGGAGATCTTGTCCTCAAGCGAATCTTCCCTCGCCCCGGAGCACTAGATCCAATCTGGGATGGACCATATGTAATTCATAAAGATCTCCACAATGGAGCTTATATTTTGTCAACAGTGGACAGAGAGGTATTCCAGAGGGCATGGAACATCCAACACCTCAGTCGATACTTTTCTTTACTTGTACTGCCCATATGAAGTGAATTAACAAAGAGAATCAGTGGACGTAGGCATTTTCGTGCTGAACCACTTTAAAAAACCTTGTCTCTTTTTTTAACTTGTTCCTTTATATCTTGGCTGCTTGTTAACTTTATCCTTTTCTGTTGAACAAAACCCTATGCAAATAGCATTTTCACTCAAGGCGCTCCACAACACGATTTCTCCTGGTCAAGACCTAACAGGTACTATACGAATCTATGCCCTCGCCAATGAGACACTTTTGCTCCGGCATCCCTCTGCTGCGGGTTAACTCATTGCTCGCGACAGCCCTCAAAGCCAACTGTAATGAGCCGATTATAAGCCACCGAGAAGGCCGACTATAGCCGAGGCAGCTCATTACGGCGTTCGGCTCGCCGGCAGCCGTGAACCTACTTTATGCCCCAACATAAGGTATGGTCAGCCATGGGTAGTTCACGGTTGATGATCGGCACCCATGCTAGCCAGCCACAGTAAATCGAATAATACCCAAGATTACGGGCCATAATGGCCCGGGTAGTTACTGTGCGCGATCTCGGCTCCGATGTGTCTTAAGTACGGCTGTGGTAAAAAAGATAAACTCCCCGCGGAGGTGTAAGATGGGTGACAAATGTCTCCAAGACCCACAACTAGGGAAAGTGACTACAAAACCCGTTTGCCATGAACTTAAGCACATCAAAGGCCTTCCGTGATTGGAAGTTTTACTGTTTCTCATATGTCAATTTTATTTAAAGAACTTTCCTCCTATCCTCTATAACGATCCCTAAAGTACAAGACACAAAATAGGAGACACTCACTAATGGGAATAGGAGCTCACAACTGGACACTCAGCTGCATTCCATACTCGGTCACACAAGACATTCAGTGCTGCCATCTACAACTAAAACACAAAGGGCGATACTTCCTTCTTCGTGTATAAATACGTAGCTATAATTTATTCACACATCACATTAACATTGCAAGATATGAAATTACGTTTTAAGTAAGAACTTGACATCAAACCCGATAGAATCACAGGCATATGCACGGCTATACTTCTTATGCAACACATCAAAAATAACGAAAGCGTTCAAACACGATAGAATCAGCTTAAGTTACAAAATTACACGTCAAGACCTAAAAGTTACGTTACTGTTTTGAGACTAACATATACAACAATGTCAAGTCAACAAAAAGATATCCAGGTCAAGTCAAGAAGCCGGCCGCATCGGAGCTTTACCCTTGTCCTGTTGCCCACCTGTCCGGTCAAAGAAAGAATTCATTAGTGATAAGCAACCAAGTTAACGGAAAGACTAGAAGGGAAGACTTACCAGCGCCTGCTTCCTGACCATCCTGATCATCGTCCTCTACTTGCACACCTACCTCCTCAGTAGCAAGCAGCCGCATACCCTCCTTCACCGCCACCTTCTCCTCCCTGGTAAACTGGGCAGTGACCACATCCATTCTGAAGACCGCGCCACCCTCTTTATCCGCATCAGTCCTAGCCTCCTCCAGAGCCCGGAGATAAATCCTGGCCATAACTCGGGGGTAATCATCCATCCAGGATAAGTTACCCTGTTTCCAAGTGCGGAAATACATATGTTGGAGCATCTCATCCATCATCCCCTCGTTTTCCTCAAGCTCCCTCATTCGGGCCTCAGAAGCACGCAGCTTTGCAACGACAGCATCCCTCTCCGATCGGTATCGTGAGCGGTCAGCCTGAAGGGATATCCTCATCGCCTCCATCTCCTCCTTCAACCTGGACTGAGCAAGCTCCGCGGCTTCAAGTATCCCCGATAATTCCTGTACCCGCTCGAGGTCCGCTTGTCGAACCTCATCCACCGTCGCAATGGCCATGTCAATCCGCTCCTTGCAGGCGGCCTCCATTTTTCGCAACTCTGCCCTGCTGGTCTCTTCCATAGTCTTCTTCAGTTGCCTGGATGCAGCCTCATGTTGAGAAGTTTGAATGGCTTGAACGGCAAGTTGCTTAGCCTGGTCGGAAACCATTAACCGTAGCCGAATGTTGGCACTCCCAATTTCCTCCCCGGCCTTGACTAGTCGGGCGTGATGCCCCATCAATTTCCTGGTCTCCTCGGCAACCCGGTCGATGTTCGCCTTAGCTTCATCCCCCAGAGTTACAACCCGGGTGGTAAGCAAATCAAGGTCCAGGGACTTAGCTTCGTCAAGCACCCGTACCATAGGATTGCGAGGGAGAAGGTGCTCACCAGTAGCCTCATCGAAGGAGATGTCATGAGAGGCCGGGTCCAGGTCTGGATGACCCGCAAACGGATTACGAACCAAGCCAGGGTGATCTATCGGGGTGACGGTTGGATTCTCAGACGGATGTGGGAAAGGCATAAACTCAGTATCCTCCTCCGTAATATCGTGAATAGGCTGGAGTGGGGCCGGAGGGCCAGGAGGAGATTCAAACGAAGATCGACTCCTCTCCCTCTTTTGTATATCTTCTTCAATAACCCCAAGAAGAGGACGATAGCCGACTACGTCTCCAGGGCGGCTAGTAGGAGGCTTCGGTTTGGCAGAAGCTTTGAGAAGTCTGTATTGTTCAAGCCTGTGCCGAAGATCTGAGGTCTTGGCCATTTTGCCCGCTCCTGGAATGAAAACCAAGTGTCACCAGCATGCATTGAGCCATCATTCAAGAATTAAAAAGAATAAAGAGAAATTCACCTTGAATCGCAGAAGTTGCCTCAGTAGAAGCACTCTCAGAAGATAAATCGGTGCCAGTCCCGGCCTTACCAGCTTTCTTGGGCTTCTCCGCCAAGGCCGGTCCTTCCTCCAACTCTTCGAAGGCTTGGTGGAGAGCGTCATCTGTCCACTCTTGAATCACGCCTGCCTGCCCAGGAGGCAAAGCCCCGGTGCCATCACCGCCCTGTCCTTCGCCACCATCATCGCCGTGACGATCACCATCACCTTCTTTACCACTTCCACTCTCCGCCTCACCACCTTCATCCCCACCTCTTTCCTCCTCCACATTCTCCTCCTCCGGAACATCTGGACATGTGCTGGGGGAGGGTCCGTCGGACTTCCTGAGTTTCTTCCCCCCAGCGACTGGATGTTTTGAGAAGGGTCTCTTTTTGCTGCTCTTCGCCGTGGCCCCTCCTGTAGCTTTGGCAGCCCTCTCCTCCGCCGTGTCTCTCTGCTTAACCACTGACTGATGTGGTAGAATCAGGTTGTGCCCCAGAAGTGTAACGTTCCTGATCAAGTAAGAAGCCGACCTATCCCTTCCCGAAATGGCTTCTATTTCCGCAGCCATCTGAACCAGGAGATCATTCTCTATGACCGCAAAGCCACCTGTCGCTAGCAAGAAATAAAAACACATAAGAAGAAGCATTGCAGTCGGAACGGAAATTATAAATAAGCTTCAACTTACAGCCGGAGCTGAAGCAACGAATAGAGACAGAGTCATCCTTGAAGAAAAACCATTCTTTCTTGAACATGCTGAACTTCGAATATAAGTCCAGGACCGGCTTGAAAGATACAGCTGATTCCAAGCTGATGTATGGAGACCCCTTCTTATAGCCTCTCAAATTGTACAAATACCGGATCTCTCGGTTGGAGGGAGGACGCCCGTATCTCCTCTGGAAAATGACAAACAGGCTCACCAGGATGGCGTAAGAGTTAGGCTGAAGATGAAATGGAGCCACCTTCAAGTAGGTGATGAAGCTGATTATCCAAGCATTGATCGGGGGAATGGCCCCACACATACAATGGTATCTACTATAGGCAAAATATCCTTCGGGGGGATTATATGGCATCACTCCCTCCCCCGGCAATAGCATACGCGCTCTGTCAATCCCAAAGGAGCGAGAAATAACATCAAGCTTCTCGCCTTTGAGAGAGCTAGGGAAAAAGTCAGGAGGTGAGTTCAGAAGCTCCTGAGGGCCGTACCCATCTACTAGTGACCTCGGGGTGGGCCCATGACGTCCTGGTCCTGACTGAGATGGGGGCACTGCGGAAGGATCTTCTCTGTCCTAGGATTTCTTCTTTTCTGATCGGGTTTCAACTTTATGAGACATTTATCTGCAACATAAGAGAGTCTGAGAGTATATAGTCTGGAATTTCACTCGTAATTTAAAAACATGAAAGGTTTAAAGTTCATTCGGTATGTCATGTCCCCGAGTCCATTCGGTAGTTCAAAGCAAAACCTCATTCGGTGGAAGAGGGCCTGACCTGGTCCGGCAGATGAGATTTTGGCTCGGCTAATACGTTTGATTCGGCAAAAACGAGAAGTTGGTTCGGCTGATAAGGAATAACAAAAGCATTAGGCCCATACTTATAGGCAAAATACAAATAACTGGACCAATAGGTTCGGCACACAGAGCCGGATGAGAATCCCCCAAACCAAAACAAAGCGCGACATATGTTGGCCTATGCCCCACTTTGGGGGGCAAATGTTGGGTGCGTTTCCACCCTTCACCGGACCAAATCCACCGAACCAACCAACTTACCGAACCAGCCCACTTCCGACACTACCGAATTGAAGCTACGTAGACACTACCGAATCATCTACCTCCATCCACTGCCGAACCAGAAGCAAGGGAAGCCTCCACCGAACCAACGTACTACTGGATCAACATCCACCGGATCAACCTCCACCGGATCAACCTCCACCGAACCGACATCCACCGGATCAACATCCACCGGATCAACCTCCACCGAACCAACGTACTACCGGATCAACCTCCACCGAACCAACGTACTACCGAACCAACTTTACCAGGCCAGATTGCATCAGCCCAGGCCCACCAGCAGCTATATACATCCAAGACCCTTACCCCCAGCCTCACTTTATAAATAGAGGGGCAGAGGTACAACAATGGGGGACAGGTTTGAGAGCTCAAGCATGGATAGAACTTTCAAACAACTTTCATTTACTTGTATCAAAGCTTTGTACTTGTAATCTGAACAAGAAAGGAGAAATAATATATCAAGTGGACGTAGGCACATTCATGCCGAACCACTATAAATCCGCGTGTCTTTTACAATTTAGCCCCTGCTTTTTACATATTTGCATAAATCTCCCAGATCACTAAAAACAACATAAAATCAACTAAATCTTACGACTTGGAGGTGTTTGTCCATTTTTTGTGCAAACAGTCTAGCTATAAATATCAGATGATATGGTATAAAATAAAAGACATGGCATGAACATGTAATAACCATAGTGGCATACTACTATAAGTATGTAATTGAAAATCAACATGAGATTAATCAATATCATAAGAATCTTCTCAAAGATAAAATAGGGTATCATACCCTAAACTTGTATTCATAACAAGTCAGTGACACACAAATTCACCAATGCACAAAAATTGATAAAACTTATCAACGGAAATCATGAAAATTGGTGAAGCACAAAATTCCAGAAATCATCACAAGAAATCCAGAAATCACAAGAAAGGGGGTGGCCTATCACAAAACGGGAGTATGAAAACTCACCAACACGTGTAACACAAAACGAGACGCTATCTCATGGTAGCTAACCATTAATTTTAAGCCGAAGCTCCACAAGAATGGCCCGAAGACCGTGGGGCGCTACCCCACATATGTGATGTAGAAACATCACACAAATGGGGTTTAGTCTCCCTCGTAAACAAAGAGACATCGCACAATTGCTAGTCTAAATCACAAAAAAGATCGTCATGATCATCAAGAAGTGTTAATCACACTAAGCTAGTAAATATATGAGTTTGGCTTCATGTCCCATAACCACTTGCTTAACTTAAATATTTACGAACAAACTGTAGATCTTCACTAGGAAATTGTCACAAAAGGTTCAATCGAACAAGTCCAAGAGTTAACCGACGAAGTAAACGCAAGCGTTTCATACCACTTGTTTTACTAAGCCGTTTAATTAGATTTCTCATCCGAGTGAAGTAAAGGCTTGTATATACTAATAGATTGGAAAACGGTTTGGGAAAAAGAGCTTTGTAATAAAATAGTGTTGAAATCGCTTTGATGAAAGAGTTTTGATATTTACTACTAGTATTGAAACCTTCATATTTTTAAAGTGACGAATCACAAAACGATTGCAGAAACAATCGGTTACAAAAATTCACATTCGAAGACGTGATTGAAATCCAAGGAAATCAGCTCAAAATGCATCAAAGTGTAAGTTGGTGGTGCGACCAAGCATTCCGAGCGACCTAACGAAATACAAGTCGAACGACCTAAGTATAAAAAGACGAGCGACCTAACGTCTTAACAAAACTGGGCGACCTAACGTGATACGACCTAGTAGTCGAACGATTTAAGGGGTCAGGCGACCTAAAGAAAAATAAGGTCTAACGACCTAAAGGAAATAGGGCCAAGCGACCTAAGAGGGTAAACAGGTCGAACGACCTAGTGGGTTGCGATTTAGGCGGTGAGCGACTTAAGCATCTAAGGCCGAACGACCTAATTAATCTCGCGACCTAAGAAAGTGATGAGGCCATGCGACCTAACCATTTAGGACCGAGCTACTTTAAGGTGGAATGGGGTCAAGCGACCTAACTAGGTGAATGGTCGAGCGACCTAAAGGATTGGCCAAGAGCTTTGCTAAACGACATAGGGTGAACGACCTATCGTGTTGCGACCTAGTATGCACGCGACTTAAGTGGAAAATGGCCATAACGTGACGCGACCTAACTTCGAGCGACCTAAAGAAGAACGAACTGTTTTGCAGGTGTGACATTTCTAAGGCCGAGCGACCTAAGCCTAGTATTGCGAAACACACGAAAAATTGGGATTTTCACCAATTCAATCCAAACCAAATGTAAATGTTCATTCTAAAGTGATAGGAATTCATTCCCAACAATCCAAGATGGTTATAGACAAGAATGTGAGATAAAAATCTCACCTTTGCACCAAAAATCAATGAAGATGAAGCCTAAAGCAAACAAGAATCAATCCCTCTTCAATCTCAACACAAGAAGCTTGAATCCAATGTCTTCTTCTTGAATTTGGAGTTGAATGATGGATTACAATTGAATTTGAGCTTGGAGTTTTAATTTCCCATTCCCTCCTCCATTTTTGATAAAGCTTGAATGTTTAAGCAAATAGAATCAAGTTATGAAGAGAAGAGGGGGTTGGGCTGAGTTAGTAAAGGGGTTCAGCCCAAACCAAAGCTTTAAGCGAAAAAGTGACAAAAATTCCATTTTCTCCAAACATATCAAAGTTTACACTTAAAAAGATCACAAACGTCATTTTGAACTCAATGGAGGTGGTTTCGAGTCCTAATTTGACCGCATGCAAAAAGTAGCTTTTCGGACTAAAATCCGACTGACGATAAAATATTTAAATATAAAATCGATAAATATGCGGGTTGTTACAGTTATTATATTTAACACTATTTCAAATAAAATATAAATTAGATTATAGGATATATAGATATAGATATTAAATAAAGTAGTAAAATAAGTCACATGATTTAGGGGACCCATGTCGACATCACCCTACCCCCCATGTCGACATGTAACGGCCATAAACAGTTTTTGTTTTGAAATTGAAATTGACATAACTACCTTGTGTCTTTTCATTTCGAACAACTTTCTAACTCTTTAATACTTGTTTCTTCCAGAAAAATGCACACTTTCAATTCTCTTTATTTTCCATTGAATTTCTTCATATTTTATCAAAAAATGGCCTCTCCTATTCATAATCTAAGCGAGAATCTTGAAGAAACTCTCAATTCTTTCAATAACATACTTACTTTTATCCTTCGCAATCAACGACACTTAGAATTAAGCCAAATGCAGATGATAAAGGAACAAGAATGGCACTTCGATGCCATTCGATGGATGATCTCTGCCATCAATAAAGAAGAACTTGAAGCGAATCCACAAGGAACTCTGAACAAAGATAATGAATAATGGGAAGCTATAAAGGTGGATCCTATCTTCGGTAAAGAAGGATGTATTCAAGTTACAAGAAATGTTTGATTTGACATATGTGTTTGATTTACTTTGATTTGGTTTGAATTGTTTGGTTTGATTTGATTTGGTTTAGATTAGTATGGTTTGGATTGATTTGAATATGGTGTGTAATATATGATTGAACATAGCGTGGTTTGATAAGAACATGATGTATATATTGATTGACTATGTTTAAAATTTTCATATCTCTCACATTTACCTTACTATATTTTACTCATATTATTATTTGTCTCATTTACATTCTACTATACTGTGTTATTATCATATACAGTGCTATAGTATAAGATTTAGGGGGAGTTATGTAGTTTAGGATTAGTTTTTGTTGATGACAAAGGGGGAGAATTATAAAATAGGTTAGATAGGCTTAGATTAAGGGGGAGTTGTTGGAATAAGGGGGAGTCAGAGTAGAATCAGAATTTGGTGGAGTATATTTTATAAACATAGGTTGTCATCATCAAAACGAGGGAGATTGTTAGTTCCTGAGATGATGGTTTTGATGACAACAACCTTAGGACTTGTTATAAAATATAAATACGAATATCTTTATCTAGATATATATGTATATGCAGGATATATATATGATGGCACTGAGAATGAAAACTGTACAATATAGAGATTCAAGACTGACGAATTCAAGATTGAAGAAATCAAGACCGAAGACTCATGAGTTTCAAGAGTTCAAGATATCAAGATAAGTAATAGAGTTTAGATTTATGTTAAAACTTCATAATAGCACTAAAATCTTTATTCGGATTTTAATTGTGGAATGGAATCCACCTTCTCGCTTTAATAGTGGGATGGAACCCACGACCTTCTCTAGTGGAATGGAATCCACAAAATATTCAAAATAATTTATTTTAACTATTTTTCCAAAAACTATCTTTTTAAAAGTCATCTCTATCAATTTAAATGTTTTTGCTTTAATTCAAAAACTATTCTTATCATCTTTTGATATTTTGATCTCAAAATCATCTCTTGTTTTTTAAACTATCTCTTGATTTTAATATTTTAGCTTTAAATCTAAAAAATATATTTTAAAAAAGTCTATACTTATTTTTTAATATTACTTTTATGTTATAGATTATATATTTTAAGATTGCTTTCTAAAATATTTTATAAGTTTAAACTATATTCAAAATGGTTTACAAAGTTTAGAAATTATTTTGACAAGTTTTAGAATAGAAATCATTTTAAAGCAAAATCAATTTTCAAAAATAACATAGGCATGTCGACATCCCATACCTCCCATGTCGACATGGTAGCTGTAGATTTCAAATTTCAAATTTTCAAAAGAAGTGTCTATTCGTCATAACCTTTCGCGAATGGACATGACGACTGTTCTCCTATATATACTAGTTGTTTTCAACAAATTTTAAGTTAGTTTTTCTTCATTTCTTCACTCCTTCTTCTCCACTCAAATATTCTCTTATATTTCAAATGCTTTAACAAAATTCTACCAAAATCCTAAGTGAATCAAACTCGATCGTCTCTAGTTTGATTCTCTGCCACTCTCTCTCAAAGAACTCAGTGCTATTTAGAGTTATAGGATCATTTGTAATCAAAGATCAAAATGTATCGAGTCTCTCTCTACCAAAGTATGATTGGAAATGGTGTGATTGTGGCCCGTAAATCAATTGGGTGTGATTATAGACCGTAAATCAATTAGGTTATCTTGTAGCCTGGTTAAATCAAGAGAGTTTGCCCTGGACTCGGAAACAGGAGGGTGTATCTCATGGCCTTGAAATTGAGGTTGTAATATTGACATTATATTTGAAAAGAAATCTGCACAAGAAATTGTGTGGGACTGGATGTAGGGTAACTCCGAACTAGTATAAATTTCCAGTGTGTTCTTTCCTTTACTGCTTTTATTTACTATTTGCATCTGTGTCTGGTTCTGTGATTGTCTCTTTGTTTGTGAATTGCATCTATTTTTGTTTAATTTGAAAATATTTCAAAAATTACATAAAATCCATTAAACACTATTCACCCCCTCCCTCTAGTGTTAATCCAGCCTTAAGTTTCGTAATCCACATTTCCAACAATTTCCACAAAGTAACCTCTCGAATTACTCCATCTAGATTTATTCGGACCAACTCAGGTACATTCAATAAATCATAACAAATACGTTTTTTAATTATTGATGATTTTTCAAGATATACTTGGACATTATTTTTAAAACATAAAAGTGAAAATTTTGAAATCTTCAATTTTTTTGCTAAATGAATAAAAATTTAATGAATTTAAAAATTAAAAGTATACGAAGTGGCCATAGAGGTGAATTTGAAAATGAATTATTTACAAATTTTTGTAACAGAAAGGGAATTAGTCATAATTTTTCATTTCCTCAAACACCACAACAAAATGATGTTGTAGAAAGGAAAAATTGAACTTTACAAGAATGTGCACGAACTCTTCCAAACAGTAGTAACCTACCAAAAATTTTAGGCCGAAGCCGTTACTACCGCTTGTTATGTGTTAAATCATGTAACGCTTAGACCAATGACTAAAAACACATACTATGAGAATGCGTACATACTGTCTTTTCTTCTATTTTGATAAAGAAAAAAGGGGATAAATTTATGCACATACATAGGGGGAGACAAAATCTACTTTATGAGAACATTCTCTATTTTTATTATGAATGACTATAATATTTCTTCCGTTTTGATTGTATAGTTGTCATTATCAAAAAGGGGAGAATGTTAGAACCTCCATTTTATGTTTCAATGACAACAACTATACAATCATATATATTATACATCTTATCAAGCTTACAGGTATATACTACATGAGAACATCATGCTCAAAGATATTGGGACTCGAAGATAAACAAAGATCTATGGACCAAGCTATGATTGTAAGGTTATTCTAGTGTATTAAGTCTTAGATAAAACATTGTAAGGTCTCCTTGATTATATATATTTACACACGATTTCATATACACTAACATAAATTGGAAATCTGAATTTATCATCCACAGACGTCTGAGGAAAAACAATAGATGTATGTGACAATACTCGGGAAATTTTTTCCTAAGGCCACAGACGTCTGAGGTTTCCCCACATACGTCTGTCATTTAAAAACTGCTAAACTCTGAATATACACTTCTTCAAATGAATAGAAATCTACTCTTCATCGAAAGGTTGCAGCCATAAAATGAATTGACCTTATCTAACTGTAACAACTCTTCATCTACATCTTTTAGAATCTATAAATACTACCATGATTGAGATTTAGAAATAGATTGAATCGAATTAATTGAATCTATTCTCTCTTGATTTCTTATTATTTTCTAGTGCATACATTTCTTATATACTCTCAATCTATCATAACCAAAATATAATTTTGGTTAAACCACTTCATACAACTTAATGCATTCGCATTCAATACTCAAAGGATATCATAGGAAGATTTGTACTATCAGTCAAAATCCGTGTTATTTGGAAGACAAGGTTATCAGAGACATACTTTTGTATTAGCCTATTCCTCCGGGCGAAGCGAGGGTTAGTTGGTTAAAGGAAATACCGAAGGGGAGCTTCGGGACTGGACGTAGGATGGGAGGTCCGAACTTGTATAAAATATCTGGTGCGCTCGCTTTTATTATTTATCTTATTTATATTCAATTATTATTCTCTGCTTAATATAGTTAGTAATATACACACACTCTCTCTCTCTCTCTCTCACACACACACACATATAAGTTGCATTACATAAAAAGATCTTATAGACTTTCAGGGTCTACTTCAACTTTTTAGTAGGGTTTTGCCTGGATTGAATTAGGCAATCTAAATGGAAAGGTAAGCAAGGCTTGGCGCTTTGTCAGTGTGTTTGGTACCATGATAGGGAGTAGGAGCTTTCATAGGTTGAGAACGTCATCGGTCTTAAGCGGTAAGTGGAAAGACGAGGATTACACCTAATGAGGTACACCTTCTACTAGTGTAGGTCATGCACCACCACAGTTGTTTGCTAGTTTGTTTATTAGGAGGCAAGGTTAGATAACCGTTAAGAGAGGTCTTTTGAACGATAGGTGTATTCCGAGGAGCTGAGTCCTCAATAGTCCGATGAGCTGAGTCCTCAATAGTCCGTGGAGCCGAGTCCATAATATGATGCAGTTAGGTAAGTACCTAGAATGAGATAGAATACGGCTAAACTATTGTGGCGCTGTTATTAGACACTACAGGAGTTTCTTGGTATGCACGACGACGAGGATGTGATAATGAATTGATGATGGATCCTGACGAGGTGCTGTGTTACAGATACTAGCAAGGATAGTATCTTGTTTCAAAGGGGGTACTGTGGTACTTATTTATTTATATATATATGCATATGTAGTTATGGTCTACTTTTGGTAAATGGGGCATATCGTACACCCTACGTGGAGTCGAGACGACTAAGCAAAATAAAATGACATAAAATGTGATGGAAGGCAATCGACATAAACTAGTGTTATTTATAATTTGTATAATTTACCAATCACCAGAACATTGTCCTGACCCCTCCTCATTACAACCCATAGGAGAGCTTTAGAGGAACAGGTACTGGTGTAAGGTAGGAACAATGGAAGGACAGGTTTCCTTATGCATGCTCACGTTGACAAGGACACTAGTTATTGGAAGTGTCAATCTTGGTCAGTACTATATGATATATTATACTTTACTGTTCCACTGTGAGTTATATCGGTAGTGCTCTAATATTCATTTATTTATTTATTTGCACGATACCAAACCAACGATCCATACTTTGGTGGACTTGGGTTTTCGATTTATCAAAAATTCAGGCCCACTAGGGTGCCGGTTGTCACACTATGCATGGAGAATTGATCTAATCAGACAATTAAATGTCTTAACGATAGGTGTTAAGTTTGTGGCTATACTAGTCGACTACTTTACTAAATGGATGGTAGTTGAATCATCCCTTAATATAATTGCAAATAGGGTTTTGAAGTCTACTGTTAAGAATATTGTGACTTGTTTGGTTCGCCAAACAAGACCATCTAAGATAATGAGACTTAATTTGAAAGTGAAGAATTCACCCACTTCTATGAAATAAATGGGATAATAAAGAGCTTTTTATCAGTGGCCCATCTAAATGCCAATAAAGTTGTAAAAGCCGTAAATAAGACTATCAAGAATACCATTGATTAATAAACTAGCCAACCTTGAAATTAGACTAATGTATTGTGAAAGCAAAGGTTACTTGCTAATCACTAGGGTTAAAACTGTAAAATATAGAGTGGTTCAGTAATCATACCTATAAGGAATTACAAGAGAATAATAAAAATAAAGCACTTAAGATTAAAAAGTAGCTAATCTTAAGAGTTTAGGGCTTTGATTTGTTGTGTGTAGAGCTTTGGATAGAAGATAATAACCAGAATTATAATAATTTCCAACTCCTTTGAAGTAGCAATGCATAGAGTATTTATATTGGATGTAATGGGTGTTTGATGGCTGAGATTGCGTGGTAAAATAGGTGGAAAGCATGCTTGGCCATTGATCTGGTCACATGGGTTAATGGAAGACAGCTGTAAAGGTGGAAATGAACATGTGACTAATAAGTATGCCAATTGTCCCTCTGTACTAGGCACATACATTGAATTTAATGTGCATTAAGTGCTAATGGTGTGCTATGGGAGTAGGTATGCTTTTGGCAACATTTCTATAGTACCTAGTACAGTTAGCGGTATAGCTTGTCGTTTACTTTCACATGCTTATGTGGCAAGACGAATGTATGGATATCTTCGAGATAGGCTGTCCAATTAACTGTTGACGTCACTTGGAGAAAGCAAAATGCTGCTAAGGACCAAGTAGCGAGGGAGGTGCCGGACCAGCTGAGGGAAGACAGTATGGGATGCTTGGGACTAATCGAAGGCGACTGTAAGGGAGCTATGCTAAAGACTGGTCATGCTCGAGCCGGTTTAGTCTAATGAGTTAGCCGTTGAGGTTGTCTTGAGTTGTGCCGACCAGAAATTGGCTTTGAGTAATGCTGAGTAGACAAACTATCCTAGAGCCATACTAAGAGTGGGTTGGCATGAGAGGGCCGGTCATCGGTGAGCCGGGTTGATGTGGACCGGGCTGTGGTATTCTTATTTGTCATGTCCTTGTCTAATACGTTCGCTATTGAAGCTGCCTTGGGTTGAGCCAATCGGTTGACACTTGAAATGTCCTCGAGTAGATAGGCTGGTCTACGACCAACTTGAGTTTGGGTGGGCATGAGTGGGTCGAACATGGATTAGCTAGGCCAGCTTTGACTGGGTAAGCAGGGGCGGGTTTATTAATTCACAGATACGATCATTCGGCTTTCCTGCTATGTGTTTAGTGCGTGCCCCACATGGAAATCTATGATTGGTTATGATAGTTCACGTTTTCAAATGTGGAAAAGGGCTCATGTTACCAACGTCGGTGAAGTGACAATTGCATTCACTACACGTAGACGACCTAGATCTAAAGGCGCTTTGAATTCAACAGCTAAAGTCAATGGACATGCATATAAAAAGTTGCTACACTTTCTTTTACTCTTTACTAGAATGTGAAAAGAAAACAGTCATTAAAATGCTTCAAATTTATCAAAAAACTTCTATTTTCCATTCCTTTCTACGATAAAAAAGAATGCGCTATCCCCCATCTTCTTCTCCGCCACTATATGCATTGTGGCCATAGCCAAGTTCAAAGCTTTGCAACATTTTTTACATTTTGAAGCTTTCGTTGTTTTTTCCTTTTGGTTTTGATACTATTTCTACTGTATTGCCATCGATGTTGTAATGCCTTTGTTTTTCTTGTGTTCTTTAGTCAAAATTTGCTCTTTCTAGCTATCTTTGGACATTGATCGACCATCATTGCTACGTCAGCAGTGGTCGATCGACATTGATTGACTCCAATGGGTTTGCAAACATTAAATAATGATATTAGAAATTAACTTAGGTAATGATCTATGGAATAGGCCCAATTCATGAGTATGAGCTTTAGGCAATGAAATAGTAATATATAGTCGTAAAGCATGTCAGTTAGCTTAGGAGTATAAGTTACGAGTCAGCTTTTATGTGGTGCTCGACCTGGAGATGCCATAGAGTTGGTCATCAAGCTTCCCCTTTGATGTATTTCCACGTGAAGATGATATGACTTTGCCTAACTTAGGCTGCTTATGTTTTAGATGGCCACTTCAGGAACCACACCTACAAGCAGATCCCTAGTTCTGGCTTGAGATCAGCCATGTGTCGGTAAAAAATGGACTTTGGAGTAGTCCCCCTTCACTGCAGTTGCCACTTCGATAAATTAAATGATGTTGTGCCAACATTGCAGTAGGAACAATTTGACTTATAATAGTTAGTTGATGTCCCCATCCTTGTCATGAGTCGCTACCTATGGAGTGGGATACTAAGGCGAGTTACAAGAAAAGAAGCATTTGGGGAGGGTTCAAGAACTGGGCGTTGGTAGGGACGCAGGTCCCTCATTTGAGCAAATTCCTACATACGAACCCTTGTATCTTAGATACGAGGGGGGGGGGGTTCTTCGGGTGAGTCTCATGTATGGATGGACAAAACTAGTGTAGGCAACTTGGCCTCATCATGCATGTGCCTTGTAAGAAATAGGGGTTGGGTTGGTACAAATGGTAGTTTACTTGAACTTATCTTCTTTTACTTTGAATTTTGACTAACTCTTGTTTCTTTTGTTGTTGTATTAACCGATGATTTGGATTTTCACGGTTTTGATGAGAAAGAGGGGGGAGTTACCGGTGTAGTGACTCAAGTTGTTACCACCCCCATTGTGCATGCCATGCCTTTTGTGCCACTGGCACCTCCTATGTCCGATCATATTTGACAGGCAATTAACATGTCCTCCAACCCCATAAAGTCACCCCAAGAGTCCATTGGGAGTAAGAAGAAGAGGAAGGGGGATGTGACTGGCCTGTCCTCAAAAGTTAAGGTCGTAAGTAATTTCAAGAAGTTCATTAATATTTACGATGTAGAGGGGTTGGCGTGATAAGAATGATGTGCCGTTCGGGCAAATTACTTTGCAACTCCACCATGTGAGGATGTTGCCACCATGGAGAAAATATTGTTGACCTTCCAACTTATGACAATGGAAGCCCTCTCTAACTCCCCACCATGCTCGGTTTGGCTCGAGCCGGCACTTCTTGGAAGATGTGATAGACTTCCAGGCCTGGAATTCTCTACTGGTAAGTTACCAACGTCGAACTTGCTTGCTTTTGCTTCTCATTGTAAAACTCACTTTTCTTCAAGTCGGGTACCACTATATGAATATTCAGAGGGATTTGAAGAAGCTCCAAAATGACCTAAAGGCCAAGGCAACGACCAAGCAGGCTACGGAGGCAGATGCCACTAAAACCAGGGAGGATAATGAGGCACCCAAAAAGTCGACGTGGGGAGGGTGGCAGAGGCTCGGGAGAGAGCTAAGAAGGAGGAGAAGGTGGAGGAAAACCTAAGGGAGAGGTTTGAGAGGTTGTGAAGGAGGCCGACCAGCTATGGGCCGACCGGTCCAAGCATACAACCGAGTGTCGGACGAATGCGGATGCAGCTTCCACTAGGAAAGAGGAGGATGCCAAGTGGAAAAATCGGTTAAGGATTATGACTATAAAACTACTTAGGGAAAATTATCAGTTCCTAATTTCCATTAGAAAATTTAACGCCACAACTTTTGCTAGGGCCCGAGAAGAGATGGCGGAGGAGATGAGGTCAACCAGGATCCCGGTGCCGACTGTGGAGTAGTTGGACTCTTTGACCTGGCCAGATGAGGAGTTAGGCTTATAGATATTTTTCATTCCTCTTTTAGCAAGCCTATCGGGGTGGGTATGGGGACCTGCAATTTTGTGAATGAATATAACTTATTTTGTCAAAATCTGTTAAGTACTTGATTGCTTTATCCGCTTTTGTTTATTTTGTGCATAGCTTATAGAGTAGCGTACTCTTAGTAGCTGGCATAGCTCTATGTATCTGCACTTGTTTATTTTCACAATTTAAATATGCAAAGTAAGGCAAGGGACGGGCTGCTAGTGTGGCACTTTTGCAAACCTTATACTGAATTGACCAACTTATTATTGTTAATAGGCCGGGCCGACCAATAGACTCGGATGCGAGCATTGACCGTACAACCCGTTGCTTATTTAAGCATCGAGGTCCGCATGTGATAGCCGGGCTTACTTGTACCACTCTATTAATGAGCGGTCCCGACATGAATACAAACATTGAGTGGCTCGTGGTTCTATTGGGTGACATATGGAAAGTATATATGGCTGGCGGTCCCCTCATGAACCTAAGAACTGAGTGGCTTGAAGCTTCTCTAGGATGACACACTATAAGAAGGAGTGGTAGGTAGTCCTGGCAAGAAACTAAGTGTTGAGTGGCTTGAAGGTTCTCTGAGGTGACACACTACAAGAAAGAGTGGCAGTCCCCAATAAGGAAGTGAATGCACAGTAATTCACCCTCGTGGATAGTTGGCTGTTAAGGAAGGGAATTGAGGCTCGCTACGCCCTTGGTGGAAAGGTCGGCAGTCCCAAACAAGTTAATGAGCTTATAATAACTTGTTAGGTCAAATTTTGGTTTTAACCTATGTGTTTTGGTTAAATAGATTCAATGATGCTTGAGTAAGACAAGTCTCTTAGTCAAGCAAGCCTGTTTAAAGTCCACAAGAAGTCATTTATGCAAATAGGGACTTGTTTAAGTCCTTGGTCATAATGTCTTGATTTCAATTTGACCTAATAGCCATTGAAGTCTCAATTTTAAGATTTTTATTATGCTCAAGAGAAAATGAAAAATAAGGAGAAGTACCATTCAAAAATCATCCCTTTCTAGTGAAAGGTACACACCCATTTATAGATAAATCAAATCTCTAGAACTTTAACACGTGGCATTCGTGAGAGATGAATGGCCGTGATTTGCTGACGTGGCACATGGCCAATTTGATGTGTGGCACAACTCTCTTTTTCAATCCCTTCATGATGACGTGGCATAGTAGACCAGTTAGGGAATGTCATATGGCCAATAAGAGTATTCTATTCCAGTAGTTTTATCAACATGCGATAGCCATTTAATCCTGAACATGTAGCATCTATGTGAAATTCTTCATTCAACGACTTTATACTCTTCATCATGCAATGGTTTTGTGGACTTCAACATGCGATGGCTCTATACCCTTCATCATGCAACGACGATGTAAACTTCAATGGGCGATGCCTCTATACCCGTCATCATGAGATGGCTATGTGAACTTCAACATGCAATGGCAATGTGAACTTCAACATGCGACGTCTCTTCAGTTTTAACAATACATTACGGCTTTGTAATCTTAACTTATGATGGCTTCACTAATATCAATCCACGATAGCTTCTTTTTCCTTCAATATGCATTAGTCTTAATGGTATCAGCATGCGATATCCTCATTTTATCATCTTGTAATAACTTTCAATCTGCGATAGCTTTGTATTATCAGCTTGCAATATCATCTCATGACAGCTCTCAACTTGCGATAGATTTATATTATCAACATGTGATAGCCTTCAACTTGCGATAGCCGTACGTTGTCAATATGAGATACCCTTCTTTTGCCTTAACATCCAATTGCTTTATCTGTTTCAACTTGCGATAGCTCTTTGCAACTTTTGACCTTTCAATGAAATTATCATCAATGTGTAATGTCCTTTAGTACCCTTAAGAAATTTTTTAGGGTGTAACACTTAACCCTCCCCATTAAAAGAAGTTTTCTTATGGTTTAGCTTAAGTAAGTCTTCTATAGCCATTAGTAAATTTTGAAATATGAATGATTTTATATTCTATATTGAAAGTTAAACACTCATTAAAGAGTTATTATTTAAAATTGATTTTTGAAGGTACGACAGTTTTTTTAAACCTTTTCAAAAGTAGTTTTCATTGGGACTAACTGATTTTATTATGAGATGTTGACTTCCAGTGGTTTTCTTGGCAACTTCTTTATGCTTGTTTATCCCTAATCAATAGTTTTTTTATTGATATTTTTGTGATTCTTTTGTTATTCTCCTTCCTTCCCTGGATAGTTATCCTCAAAATTTATTTAAATTACCAAAGGCTCTATTGACTATGTTTTCTGGATGAATGCATTGGTTGGGCCCGTAGAAGGGACCAAAGGCTTATTTGGCCATCATTCTTTGAACGTGTGCTTCGTTTGGGCCCAACGTGGACCAAATGTCTTTTGAACATCTCCCTTCGATGGGTGCTTTGGCCGAGCCCATCGATAGGACTAAAGGCTTATTTGTCCAACACTCTTTGGATGGGTGCTTTAGTTGGGCCTGGTGGCGGGACCGAAGGCTTTTTGACCATCTCCCTTCGATGGGTGCTTTGGTCGAGCCTAGCAGCAGGACCAAAGACTTATTTGATCATCACTCTTCGGATGGGTGCTTCGGTCCAGCCCGATGGCAGGACCGAAGGCTTTTTGACCATCTCCCTTGGATGGATGCTATCGCTGGGTCTAGCAGCGGGACCATGGGCTTATTTCTTTGGATGAGTGCTTTGGTTAGACCCAACGGCTGGACCTAAGGCTTATTTGTCCTCTTTTGGATACGAGATATGCTTTTGCTTAATGAATCTTACTAATTTTGTTAAATCGAGAGTTTCATTGAACACATCACATCTCAATCCGGGGGCTATTATTTAGAGAAGACAAAATCTTTAGTAATCCACTTTGTTCATCAAATTTTGTAAAATATGGTCTCAAGTGTTTGGCATTCATTGTCCTTACTATAACATTTCCATCTGGTCTACTTAGTCGGTAAGTTCCTAGAGGGATTGCTTCATGAATGACCAGTGGACCTTCCTAATTTGGGACTAGTAGGTCATCTGTTTGGTCCTTTGTCGCCATTACCCATCTTAATACTAGATCTCCTTTTTTGAATCGCCTTTCACTTACTTTTGAATTGTAATATTTGGATATGCTCCTTTTATATTCGGTCGTTCATAGGTTACATGGTCTCTTAATTCATTAATCAAGTTGAGTGATTCCTTCTTTATCTCTTGGTTCGATTCGAGACTATATGCAATCCTTAAATATGAAGGGACTTCAACTTTGACCGACAACATTGCCTCAAACACATACGTTAAAGAATATAGGATATGTCCAGTGGCTATCCTTATGGAGGTTTTATATGACCATATGACGAGCGAAAGTTCCGCTTCCCAGTTTCCATTTGCCTTGCCCAACCGTTTCTTTAAAATTTTCTTTATGGTCTTATTTGCTGCTTCTACTACTCCATTAGCTTTTGGGTGAGCTACTAATGAATTTTTTTGCATTATACTATTCTTCTCACAAAAGCAAGTGAACTCTTCACTTTCAAATTGAGTCCCATTATAGGGAATGATCTTATTTCGAAGTCCGAACCTGAAAACTATATTTTTAGTGACGAATTTCAAGACTTTTCTGGTGGTAATATTTGGTAGCGCCCCCGCTTTTACCAATGTAGTAAAATAATCAATTACCACTACGAAAAACTTTGCCCCTCCTTTTAAGGCAGGGATGGGGTCCTATTAAGTTGATTCCCCATGCATCAATTAGCCATGAGCTTACGATAGGAGTTAGCTCATTTGGGTGCATCCGTGGGATTCTAGAGAACTTTTTTGTCACATTTTTTCACATAGGTTAACGCATCTTCATTCGTGTGGGGCCAATAATAGCCTAGCATCATTACCGTCTTTGCCAACTTTACCCCATTGGAGTGACCTCAAATAATCCTTCATGGGCTTCGTTTAATAGCTTTGCTCCTATTTTTAGGGTAATGCATCGTAAATAAGGCATCGGATACCCTTTTTTATATAACATCCTATTGATTATAGTATTCGAAGGGGCTTGATATCTCAATTTTCTTGATTTGTTCTTTCCTTTTGGCAGCATTCCATTTTCTAAATATTCAATTATAAGTGTCATCCAACTATTAATATATCGATCCTTGTAGTTATCCATTCTCACTTTCTTAGAAGTTTCTTTGTGATCACTATCTTTTTGAGAATTTTCCTTGCTGCATTACAGTTGTTGAGTTTGTGAACGAGTTAAAACAAAAGCTTCACTATTTGGTTCTTCTTTCTCAAATTTAACATTAGGTTTTCGCGATTGGAATGATTTTTACTTCAACCGCTCTTCTTGAACTTGCCAATTTTGCCAAGAAGTCTGCTTGTGCATTCTTTTCTCTCGGTATTTGGTGAATAGAGAAATTCTCAAACTGGACTAACATTTCATGGATCTTCTTCAAATATTAGGCTAATCGGGTATCTTTGATTTGACATACCTTTTTTAATCGATTTACCATCAATTGTGAATCACTAAATATCTCTCTCATCGAGATTTTCAGTTATTGAGCCAAAGTCAGGCCGGCTATGATAGATTCATATTCAACATTGTTATTGGTTGTAAAAAATGCTAACTTCATTGCATAATGTAGTCTATGTCCATCGGGAGTAATTATCACATAACCAACTCCCTGTTCATTCGAAGCACCATCAACACATAACTGCCATTTTGGGTCAAGCTTCTTTTCATTTTCTAATTGATTTTCAAAGAACCATATACACTCAGTTATCAAATTGGCTAAGGTTTTCCCTTTGATTGATACTCAAGTAGATATTCAATGTCATATTTGTTTAACCACATTCCCTATTTTATCAGTCTTCCAGACATTTTAGGCTTACCGAAGATTTTCTTTAGCGGATAGTTGGTCAAGACGTTGATTGGGTATGCTTGGAAATAAGAACTTAGTTTCCATGTTGATAGCACTAGGTAGTAAGCTAGCTTTTCTAATAACTAGATATATAATTCAAGATCCTTTAATCTCTTGCTTGTATAATATACCAGTAATTGGGTTCCACTTTCACCCCTTACTAAAAATGAACCGATTCCATGTTTTGATACTACCATATATAAGAATAAGTTTTCTCCCTCTATTTACTAGAAAGTATTGGTGACTTTTCCAAATAATCTTTTAGTTCTTGAAAGGATTTTTGGTATTCTTCTATCCATTTGGAGGTTTTCCGCTTCTCGATCACATCGAATATATCGATGCATTTATTAGTTGCCTTTGATATGAATCGGCTAAGTGCGACAACCTGACCATTTAGTCCCCTTACTTCCTTACTTGTCTTTGGTTCCACCTCATCCTTAATTGCTTTAATTTGATCGGGATTAGCCTCTATTCCTCGTGCACTTATATTGTATCCCAAGAACATTCTAGATTGAATCCCAAAGGAACATTTTTGCAGATTCAACTTCATTTTGTACATCCTTAGAACTTCAAACATTTCATTCAAATCTCCAATGTGATCGGTTACTTTCTTGGACTTTACCAATGTATCATCCACATACAGTTTCATAATTTTCCAAATCTTATTCTTAAACATTATATTCACTAATCGTTGATAAGTGGCTCCTGCTTTCTTTAGTCCGAACAACATCACTTTATAAAAATACATTCTCTAATTAGTCATAAAACTTGTATGTTCCTCACTAGGTTTGAACATATGAATTTGATTGTATATTGAATATGCATCCATAAATTACAGCAGCTACGTCCTTTTGTTGCATCAACTAGTTGATCAATTCTAAGGATATCAATCTTTTGGATATGCTTTATTAAATCTATATAGTCAACACACATTCTCCATTTCCCGTTATACTTTTTGACTTCACTAGGTTCGCCAGCCATTTCAATAAAATGCTGCTCTAGAAAATCCATTTTCCAGTAGCCTTTTTACTACTTCTTGCAATGCCACAGTGCATACTTTGTCAAAATGCCTTTTCTTTTGCCTTATTGAAGTAAACTTTGGGTCAATACTAAGTGCATGACACATTACTGTCGGTTCAATCCCTACCATATCAACATGGGTCCAAGAGAAAACATCTTTACTTGATTGTAGAAATGAAATCAGTTCCTACCTTGTGCCCCTATCCAGCCTTTTCCCTATCTTTGCTATCTCGGTAGAATCTTGCGGATTTAGGCTTACTTTGTGACGACCGCCCTACACCACTGGCACTCAATACATAAGATAGTGCGCTGCCGACGTGCTCGACTGATGTAGAACGATCATCAAGGTTTTAAAATGAAATAAACATTACATAACCTATCGTATATCTCAGAAAGCATGGAATAACATATAATATACATCACCTATATAAGACATGAGATACAGTAATAACTAAGCAATCCGAATATCAGAGTACAGATTCATAGAGTTATATAATGAGTAATAGAGTTTATACAACAAAAATAAACTTAAATAACCATCTTATAATAATGAAACACTGCCAAGGCTCCACAGTGCTGCAGAACGGAATAAGCATAGAAATCCATATATAATACGAGATAGTTCCATCCAGCTCATCCTCTACACAGGTACTAAATCACACCTAGACCTACTATCTAGTCTACTCATTTAAGGGTACCTAAGATAATACGAAACAAAGCATAAAACATCGAGTCAGACGACAGTCTGGTGTATGTGGTAAATGAATCTGAAAATACTATACAAGTCGATATAGTAAGGAATAAGGGTATACGAACCATACCTGACCCGTCCCTGCAACCAAAGAGCTAGCACATAATGAAAATAATATGCTACTCTACAAATATAGTAAAGGTACACTGCAAACCAAGTGTGATGACGGGTGTCCAGTTACCCCTATCTTCAATACCTATATACAATGATATCCCTAGAGTTATAGACCGTGGAAGAACAATCACGACAACCATAGCATTCATCAACCAATCCTCGATATCGGCTTATGTCCTTAACCCCAATTTTGCTGTGACTTGTAACTCAAAATCCTCCCATACTCCAGAACCCCTCCTCTAAATTTCATCCAATTCTAACCATCTTTGCCTTTGATCTGTCGAATTTTCCGACCTATTCTCCAACTACCTAAGACACTAAGAACAGCATCAAAGCACAACATACAATCACAGAAAGCCATGCATACACAACAATTCATACAAGCAATACATAAGAATGTGATAATCAAGCAAATCTTAATCAAGATCTAACTTTTACACAAGCATATTCATATAAATACAAGAGATTGCAAAATCATTTAAAAATCATTTTTAAGCCTTTATAATTTATCCATAAACATGTATAAAAATGTAGTTAAGGTTAGAAAATGTTTTAGGATCAAAATCATGTCAAAAACATCATTTTTAACTATATAAACATGCATAGTAGAGTGAGAGGGCAAGAACCACTCACCAAATACCCAAAGTACCAATTTTTCACCTAAGATCTAAAGTAGACAGCAAAAGAGATAAACCTAAATCCGCAAAAATGATAATCTAAAGCTTTCCTATCCTAATCACCTCTTTGATCAATTATTTGGCTAAGATCAGTAAGGAAAAAGTGTGGCTTTTGATGAAATTAGGGTTAATGGAGGTTTAGAGATATTTTAGGGAAGATGGAAATGACTTAGATCGGTTCCTACAGCCCCCCCTTGGCAAATTTTTTGTGATGGGTTAATGGGCCTAAGCATGGGCTTAGTTAATTACCCATTAAAACTGATCATTAGCAGCCAAAACATAAAATAGCTATAAATTTTTAACGATAAGTCCGTTTTTCTGTTATGACCACTTTAAGGAATGGGAAACCATCATCCTGAAGCAATGGAAGTGTTTTGAGATCCAAATGCAGCTCATAGAAAAAGTTATAGTCCAAACAAGGTTTTCAGGGTCTAAATGGTCACATAGAAAATCAGCAAAAATATTAGATATGAAAATTTTCTCTAAGAGTCAGTACCTAAAATTTTAGAGTCATACGACCTCATATGAATAAAATAAAAATATTTTATGATCCTTCAATACATAAAACATGGGTTGTTATACACTTCTTCCAAATCTTCCATGGATTGTACACTCTCCTAATTATCTCCAACATCCACATTTGGCACTATTTCCTCTGAAACCTTTAGGATTTCTATTTGATTAACTTGATTTAACTATGTATACTTCCTTTTCCTGTCTGTTGATTTGACTCTCCTATTTAGAATTTTGTTTTTTTATTAGAAGACTATGCTTATTTGCCATAGATATCAGTTTGATGACTGATATGGATGAAAATGACTATGGATCGTGTAATATGGAATATTAACTAAACTATTTACTTGTGCGGAATATAAATATAGAAGTAAAATAATAAAGTAAATGACACCAGAGATTTTTATACTGGTTCGAACTTCCCGTTCTACGTCTAGTCCAAGACTCCTTCTGGAATTTAACTATCAACCCTCACTTAACCCGGAGAAATAGGTATTACAACGCCTGAGCAACCAAACAGGACTTCAACCGCCTAAGCAACATAATAGGACTTCAACCGCGTAAGCAACCGAACATGATTTCAATAATATAGAGAATTATCTTGACTAAAAGTGCTCTTTTAATAGCATGGATAAGTCTTTAGAATACATCCTTCCAATAATCTTCGCCTTTGTGATATATTGTGTAATTCGTGAAGGTATGAAGTTTATTAAATCACTAATGAAGTATGCTTAAATGAATAAGTGATTAGAATGAATTATTGAATGCTTAGAGTTCAAATAGCAAGATGGTTTAGAAAATAAGAATGAGAATTAGAATTAGTATTAGTGATTAAAACAATGGAATTCATGGCTATTTATAGAAATTGAGGAGTTGTAATCATTCATGAAAGATAGCCATGAAGAGATATGTAAGAAACTCTTGAATCAAGAGTTGTTTCTGTTCATTGAATTGAAGTGTCTTTTCAAAATATAGCCGTTATATAGATTCAACCGTCTGAATGGAGCAATTCAGCTAGCTAAATGGATTTAAAAGTGAACCAACAAGAAAACAGTGCAAAAGTGATAAAAATCAGCCGGCTGAATTTGCAAGGTCAACCGTCTGAATATTCAAAGAAATTTGTGCACATGCACAACATTCAGGCGTCTGAACCAAGCTATTCAGCCGGCTGAATTTTGTGTTTTCTGGCATATCAACAATGTTTTGAAAAAACTTTATATCGTGTGCGTGCATATACCACTTCAGAGAGATTATAACATGAATTTACTACTAAACTCAGACCTTAAACTTAATACTACGTTGGAGCTTCAATTCGGAATCTGGTCTGCAAATTAGTAGACTATTTCTCAAGTAAAAACAATATCTTCTCCTGCAAGTTTGGTTAGTTCATATAATATTTACTTATATAGTTGGCAGAATCAAAACATCAAAATTCTAGGTTCTAACATTCTCCCCCCTTTTGATGATCACAACTATGTAAGTTTTTAAATATATAAAGTAATTTTCTCCCCCTGACTGGATAGCCCCCTATCAATCATATTTTTCTCCCACTTTTTGATGATGACAACAATGTAAGTTTTTAAATATATAAAGTAATTTTGTCCCCCTGACCGGATATCCCCCCAATCAATAGTATTCTCCCCCTTTGTCATCGACAAAAAGGAAAGGAATTGATACGAGAAATAGACAAACATTTTACATAGACATATATACACATGACAAACAAATAACCATCTTACATAGAAACTTCACATGGAACATTATTGATTGAAGAAAGTACCACAAACACATAAATATCATAAAAAATGTCTTAACCAAACAAAATATTAATACTACATATTTTCATGAATTAAATATCACGGCAGCATAACAAATAGAGTTTAGAATTCTTTACTACATTTTTCTCCATCTCCTTCTTCTTCCGAGGTCGTCCATGAGAATGGTGCCGGATTTTCAATAATTCCTGTCAAAGTGGATCCGGAACGAGAAACCTTTTCCCAAATTTTATTTAGAAAACCTTTTATCGAGTTTAGCTATTTTTTTGCTTTAGACACGTTCTTCTCAACATTAGCTAAACATCGATTGAGTCTGCTTTGATAATGTGACAAGAGCTTGCTTAGAAGGAACGTCAATATGAAGTTAATGAATTTCGTCGTCCTCTTCTTCTTGTTGAGGGACTTGAGAAGAGGAGAATACAATATTTGTGTCTCGAGGTTGTGGACTTCCTTGATTACGATTTGCGACCCATTCTTGAAAGATAATGATTTGTTGGTTTTTGGGACATTTAGGAAGACCTATGAGACTAAGGGTCTTGGACTTAAGCTCACATATAGCCATGAAATCAGAATCAGGCAATAGAACTCCAAAATTTTGTAGAATCTGCATTACGTAAGCTCCATAGTGAATTGTTTTGTAGCTTCTTTTATGATTGGCAGTAAGAAATTCATCCAATATTATTTTGCCCCAATTTACTCATTGAGAGGAGTAAATAACATATAAAGCTTAAAAGTTTATTTTTTCCGGTCCAGCGTTGTAGAGATCTAATAAGAGCACGATGGATATTTCTTGCCTTTTGACGTAAGGCGCTAGATTTTAAAATGGTTAAATCGTCCGATAAGAAAAGATGAGATACTTCATCTGTAACGACCCGCCACTCATTCCACAGAATGACGCGTCATTAATAAGAAAGAAAGGGGTAGAAAATAGAAAAGAAGAGAATGAAAGAAAGAAACAACAACAACGATCTCACAGCGGAACGAATAAATTATATTAATAACATAAACTATTACAAAGTATACAACACTTATCAGAGTTTACACAACTATACAACACATACTAGACAGTTATAAACATCTGTCTAGATATTACAACTCAAATACAATACGAGACTCTAACACAGATATCAACACAGCGGAATACTATATCTACGAACGCCGAAGCCTCCTGCTCCATTTCTCCTCCACAATTCGTCAAAGCTAAACCTGAATCCCTTGGCTACTCGTAAAATTTGAGTACCCAAGAGTTTATAAAACAGAAATAAACAACTTGGGTCAGACATGGGTCTGGTGTGAGTAACAGGTTAAACTTGTTTAACTTTGAAAACCATTTGGAAAGAAAAGGTATCTCGTAAGACTTCCCGCACATAAACACGGAAAAATTTTTACCTTACGATAACCAAAACATTTGATAGGAAATTCGATTGTATTATAATAGGGTCTAGGGTTTTCAAATAAATATGAAATAGCCGAAATTGTTACATTATTAAATTCCAGCATACATAAGTATACAATCAAGTCCGTTATCACTTATTGGAATTTGGATTTCCATACAATGGCAGAGCTACCGGGGTACCGCTCATCACAGTACGGGGCCTAGATCACCGTACCGAGGATCACTCCCAATCCCCTGCAACACAAAGCCGGAACCATCCCTTACTGGATAATTCCGAATAAAATCACCCCACAGATGGCCGTCGCCAACTGCACCACTAAGCCGAAATAAAAGAAGGAACTCTCTAGACAGGGATGACCTTACTCTCAGTGGGTGCTACCCACGAAGCCTTGCTGCACCTCCCCTGTTTTAGCCATTCCCGGTTGATGAGGCTTGAGGCTACGATTTACCTTTAAATCAGAACACATCACTTAGAATGCTCATCGCCCTCCTGACGATGTGTTGAAAGCATTCAATCCATACAAGTTCGTTCCGGGTTCGAACGAAACCGAAGGCATTATCTCGTTACACTCGTATTGGAATCACCCTCAGAGTTAACGACAATAACCCTTGCACTCTGAATCTTCATCTTCACTTGAGATTCACGACCTATCGTTAATTTGGATCGATGTGGTATTCGGGTCTCCAGACCTGGAATTCCGGTATACGGAAACCCGATCCCGGTCTCATCGAAATCCAAAACGTATTTTAAGGGTCAAGTTGTTTTAAGGTTAAAACAATTCAATTCTTTATCTATATACACAAAGATAGATAATTCAATAGATAATTTACATTATCATCCAAACAGATAATTCATATTATCATTTCAATCCAACCAAACATCCATATTATAGATCAGCACATCTCTTATCAGAGATATCAACAATGCAAAGCATTCCATATCATTCAACCATTCTTAAGTAATGATTTATCATCTCTAATTAATTTAAAGTGAATTAAATTAATTACTTCATTTTATAAATCCTTCTTACTTAATTATTAATTAAACCAATTAATTAATCATTACTCTAAGTATTATCTTAATTAATCATTTCTGATTAATAATCCTTAAATTACTTTAAGTAATTAATCCCTAATTAATTTTACAAATTAATTAACTTAAACCATTTTAGTAATTAATCTCTAATTACTTCATCTATTAATTAACTGTACTTAATTACATTAATCCTTAATTAATTACAATTAATTAATTACCTTAATCCCTTATTATTGATTAATTAGTCTTAATTAATCAATCCTAAATTACATTATTAATTATATTAATTAATGATCCTTAATTACTCTTAATTAATTATCTTATTTAAATTAATTACATTTAATAATTAATTAGTCACATTTATTAATCACCTTTGATTAATCTCATTTAGTAATTAACTATTCTTAATTACTCTACTTCATAATTAATTACTCCTTAATTAATTATTCTTTAATTAATCCCTTGATTAATTATTCAAAAGTAATTAAACTCAAATTACTTTTATTAAACCATCTTTAGTTAATTACATCCACTAATTAACTTTAATTACTTTTCTAAGTAATTTATACTTCCACTAATTACCTTTAAGTAATTATCAAATCACCCATTGATTATCTTAAATTAATTAAACAAATTAATTTAAACTTATCAAATTTATTTAATTAATTACCTTAAGTAATTAATTACTTTAATTACTTCCACTAAGTAATTATACTTAACCAATATATAAAAGATTATCATTAGTTAATTAATCTAATTGATTATCAAAATTAATCCCCTTTATTAATTATTAAATAATTTCTAATTAATGATCTCTCATTAATTTATTAACAATCTTTTCATTACTTTCTCAAAGTAATTAAGTCTTAATCAACTATTTATTAATTACAACTTAATAAATTCTTAATTATCAATTAATTACTTCTAATTACTAAATCAATTTCCTTAATTAAACTTTAATCACTTGATTAATAAATTTCTAATCATTTATTATTAACCTATACTTATCTAAATAAATGATCCTTAATTTCAAATTAATTAATCCCTTAATTAATTAACTTATCATTTAATTAATTAACACCAAATTAATCAATTACTTAAATTAATAAATTATTCTTCAATTACCCTATCAATTGAATGAACCTAAATCATTAACCCTTAATTAATCTTTAAAATAAAGATTAGCCTTATAACTATTTTAATTATTACTAACAAAAGACTTGGAATCATTTTACTTTTTAAATCTTCCTTTTTAATTCATTTCAATTTAAAGATTTAAAATAATTATAAGTTTAACTTTAACCAATTTTAAATTCTACTTTACAATTTAAACTCATTTTAATTTAAAAACACTTTCAGATTTTTAAACTGTCATTAGCAAATCTACCCGAACCCATCACAAATTCCCCCGAGTCAAAATCTGAAAACCCCCAAGACAACTTCGAGTTTCTCCCGTCCCTATTTTATTAAACTTTGTGATGTTAAAAAATTTAAAAACAGTTATAAACCCACCCGAGTCTCCCCTGAAAACAACTCGAGCCAAACTCCTTTTTCCCCAGTATTACTTCGAGTCAACCCAACATCTACTCGAGTACACTGCTTCTTCCCCAAATCTACAATTTCTTCCAGATGCACGCAACATACGTGTGCACGTGCACAGGCGTGACGATCGCCTCCGACCACTGACACCATCGCCAGCACATCATCTACGACACCCACTCGCGATCCAAAACACCAGAACCACGAACAACTTCAATAATCGAAAACGAGCATTTCGACCAAACCTGGAACAGAACTTCGATCATCTGTTTCAACTCGCCTCGACGCCACCGATTGCCAGAAATCATGCCGCCATGTCCATAGTAGCTTTGCATCACCACGATACGATTCCCCCTCATGCGATCGTCTCTAGCTTCTCCACGGCGATGAATTAGCCTCGAGATAACCATCGACAAAAACTGTTGACTAAACCCTACATCTTCGTTCCTCGATCACCACGGTGAATTAAAAATCTCCTAACCATTTTTCCCATGATCACTGACTTATCAACGTGCTCTAACTTCAATCCCGAGATCCACAATTCATTTGATCGCCAGAAATCAGCAAAAACCCAATTTTCGTTCATACTAGAATATCTCACTATTTATAAACTTTAAAATTGTGATTTTTCTTCTAAAAATCATAATTTGATTTAAAGATTCAATTTAAAATCCTGGAATGCTAAATTATCATCTTCGAATTTTATTCAAAACTTAAACTTCCCTGTTTCTTTTTATTTACAGAGTAGTTTTCTTTTAATTTTAACTTAATAAAATTTTAAACACTAACCCATGATTTAAACAAACAAATATTGTTTGAATTCTAAGTCCTATCAGAGATTATATCAAGAGGAATTAAATTCGATCATGATTTTTAACTTCTAAAAGAAGTACAGATAAAAACATGTTCAATAGCAAGCATGCATCTAATACATCCAAATATATATAGAAATTCAATCATGAATATACACACCATAAACATTTATTCCAGAATTTTATTTGCAAACAGATATCCCTATACTTTAAATTTAAAAAGGATGTTACTCACCAGATTAAAATTGATGAACAGAGCATAACTTGAAACTGCTTTAAACTTTAAAAACTGAAATGCCTTTTCTCTTTAAAAACTTGAATTGGTAGCTTTAATTTGAAGAGATTGCAGTTGCATGCATGTTAAAATCTTGCTTTATTGAGATGTTGCTCTAGATCAGGTTGCTTTAGATTCCAGTTTACTTGCTTTTGATTTTGAAAAGAATTTGCAGGCTTTGATTCAGGTTTGAAGAATTTGTTGCAGGCTCTAGTTTTCAGATTGAAGAAATGCATTACAGAGATTTGTTTTGATAATCTCTGGTTTGAGGAATTTAATTACTGATTCGTTTTGAGAAATTGTTTGAGTTACTGATTTTGTTTTACAGGTTGAAGTTTTTCTTTTACATTTGAAAAGAGAAAATAGGAAAAAGAGTGAAGATAAGAACATATGTATATAAGTTAAAATGATTTATCAAATAAAAGAAAAACAAAAATTTAAAACTTTGACATTTGTCATTCTCATACCTTAATTTTATAACACATGTAATATTAAAGCCTTAGGAATTTACACATGTCTCTTTTATTAACTTGTATTTATTTTAAATGTAAATAAACCTCTTTTTCTTTATTTAATAAATACTTATTACTTATCTATGTATATATATACTTTTAAAGAAAATAAACCAAATATATATATAAAAATAAGATCTTATACATATATTTTAAAATCCAAACTATTTAAATATTACCTCTTTTGAATTTCAAAATTAAATCTAAATTCAAATTCAAATTATATTTTTAAAATCCAATTTAAAGTCAATTTATAAGAACATATTCAATTTGAAAATAACAATCTTATTTTACTAAAGTCTATTTATATCTATATATATAAAACAATACACTATTAATATTGTATTTTAAACTTATATATATATACCCTCTTAAATCTTATTTATTAAGCAATATTTCAAAAAGAAAATAAAATAAACTTTATTATTAATCTTATTTAAAACCATATAGTTATTTTGTTTAAATAGCTTTGAAAAACTTAATATTAAATAAATCATAATTTCTAAACTATCAAAATGTATATTAGAAATTTAAAAACAAGATTTCATTTATTTATTAAATATCAAACACAAGCTTATCCAAATACAATATATACAATTGTATATACATTATAAATAGAAATCATCTTATAAATTTTTAAAGGATAAATTTACTAATTAAATATTCATTTAATTAGATTATTAAATCAATTCAAATATTTATTATCAAAGATTAACAAATCAATTTAATTATTTTTAAACAGATTATTAAATTGATATTGTCCAAAATTTCCGGGATATTACATTCCTTCCCCCTTAAAATAATTTCGTCCCCGAAATTTAAAACAAAGGTAATTTAATAATCTATTTAAATCACAAACAAATATTATCATCCATATGCTAACAACCATAGCAAACAATCATCCAAACAAACAATTTTAACTATCCAGCGAAAAATTCTGAATAGAATTTCCTCGAGTTTCCCCAAGTATATATATACCGGGATACTCGCTCTACAACAATCCAAACAACCAATACTACTAAGCTATAGAGCTCCTACTCATCTAGATCTACAATACTAAACAGAATATCAGACTACAGACGAATCTGACTCAACAACCAAATCCTCAAGAACTGCTGGTTCCAAAACCAGAGATAGATCAAACACGTACTCCCTCAGAGATACGTAAAATTCATTGAATTCCAGTTATCCAAACTGACAATTCAACCTTGTAGATCAAAGTACTTATCCAAATTAGATCACAGAAAAGATCCAAAATAACTCGGAGCTAACTTCCCAGACTTACCCAATCTTATAGCTCCCTTTTACCAGAGAAAACTTCAATATCAACGAAGTCTCCAACTTCGAATTCCAAATTCCTCCGTCTCTTATCCACAAAATCCTTCAAACGATCTTGGACTTCCTACAAATCCTTCCTGATCAGTTCAACCTTCGCCGATACTTCTAGAAACAAACTAGACTAAGAATAACTCAACAGAATGATCCTCTCACGATCCACCCATAATCCAAAACAAAACTCTTCTTCACAAACATCAGAAGACTGAACTAACTTCTCCTATCTGAAAAAGACAAACAGGAGCACTTGCCAAACTGCTTCTGCCGCACCACTCTGATCTGGAGTAGAATGAAAATGCTGATGATGAACACAAGCACAGACTGGACAACACATCCCAGAAAATTCAGATAACTCAAGAGAATACTCAAACTATCGCAAGTCACTTTTGCGATCAACCTAACCAAAATGCAAAGAAAACTGTTCTCTCTTTACCAATCAGAACAGTTCATACTTAACTATCCAATCCATCGAAGAAATGGATCCACTCTGCTGCTTCTGAACTTCACCTTCAGAAAAACTTCTGCCGAAAACAGAACACTCCGAGCTGCACTACTGCCACAGATGCCACAGACTTCTCAATCCAAAGTTCTTCGAGAAATTCAGACTTCAAACAGAACAAAAACATCTTGCTGAACTCAGCCTCGATACCGAAGCAGACACACTTCATTAACTTGTTCCAAAGAAAACATCTTCGGGAACATCCATAGTCACTGCATCTCATCACGCAGCTACTTCTTCCAGAAGTATCAAGATACCATCACTCGCTTCTGTCCAACCGACAGCTCCACTTTACTCATCCAAACTACAAAGATAAACTCCGAACCATAACAGTTTCCTTCGGAGATCGATGAAATTCTTTACCACAGTAAAGTTTACTCGAGACGGTATTAGGTTTACAGTCTCGACAAATATACTTCCAACCTCAACACTCAGACTCCTAATCTTAGATGATAAATTATTATCATCTCAACCAATCATTATAAATACCATATACTTTTAAAATGATACTTTTTATATATAGAAAATATATCTGGGTAAAATTATTTCACCTTCCCTTTTTAAAACAATATTGTGTCCGTTGGCCTGGTCCAAGTGTTTAGAGATCCCTATCAATAACGGTAGCTACTCGTATTGACCAGAATCCATATACCACTTAACCGATCAATTAACACAATATAAAACCATTTTATATAACTAACAAATACGCACTCTCGTATATATATACACTCGGACTCAAACAGGTTGCTACAGATCCTAATTGAACAACCCTTCCGAACCTAGGTATTCACTCAACCTAGTGTTCTGATATTCACTTAACTAATAGCTTAGGTATTCGCTCAACCTAAGCTCTGATACCACTGTAACGACCCGCCACTCATTCCACAGAATGACGCGTCATTAATAAGAAAGAAAGGGGTAGAAAATAGAAAAGAAGAGAATGAAAGAAAGAAACAACAACAACGATCTCACAGCGGAACGAATAAATTATATTAATAACATAAACTATTACAAAGTATACAACACTTATCAGAGTTTACACAACTATACAACACATACTAGACAGTTATAAACATCTGTCTAGATATTACAACTCAAATACAATACGAGACTCTAACACAGATATCAACACAGCGGAATACTATATCTACGAACGCCGAAGCCTCCTGCTCCATTTCTCCTCCACAATTCGTCAAAGCTAAACCTGAATCCCTTGGCTACTCGTAAAATTTGAGTACCCAAGAGTTTATAAAACAGAAATAAACAACTTGGGTCAGACATGGGTCTGGTGTGAGTAACAGGTTAAACTTGTTTAACTTTGAAAACCATTTGGAAAGAAAAGGTATCTCGTAAGACTTCCCGCACATAAACACGGAAAAAATTTTACCTTACGATAACCAAAACATTTGATAGGAAATTCGATTGTATTATAATAGGGTCTAGGGTTTTCAAATAAATATGAAATAGCCGAAATTGTTACATTATTAAATTCCAGCATACATAAGTATACAATCAAGTCCGTTATCACTTATTGGAATTTGGATTTCCATACAATGGCAGAGCTACCGGGGTACCGCTCATCACAGTACGGGGCCTAGATCACCGTACCGAGGATCACTCCCAATCCCCTGCAACACAAAGCCGGAACCATCCCTTACTGGATAATTCCGAATAAAATCACCCCACAGATGGCCGTCGCCAACTGCACCACTAAGCCGAAATAAAAGAAGGAACTCTCTAGACAGGGATGACCTTACTCTCAGTGGGTGCTACCCACGAAGCCTTGCTGCACCTCCCCTGTTTTAGCCATTCCCGGTTGATGAGGCTTGAGGCTACGATTTACCTTTAAATCAGAACACATCACTTAGAATGCTCATCGCCCTCCTGACGATGTGTTGAAAGCATTCAATCCATACAAGTTCGTTCCGGGTTCGAACGAAACCGAAGGCATTATCTCGTTACACTCGTATTGGAATCACCCTCAGAGTTAACGACAATAACCCTTGCACTCTGAATCTTCATCTTCACTTGAGATTCACGACCTATCGTTAATTTGGATCGATGTGGTATTCGGGTCTCCAGACCTGGAATTCCGGTATACGGAAACCCGATCCCGGTCTCATCGAAATCCAAAACGTATTTTAAGGGTCAAGTTGTTTTAAGGTTAAAACAATTCAATTCTTTATCTATATACACAAAGATAGATAATTCAATAGATAATTTACATTATCATCCAAACAGATAATTCATATTATCATTTCAATCCAACCAAACATCCATATTATAGATCAGCACATCTCTTATCAGAGATATCAACAATGCAAAGCATTCCATATCATTCAACCATTCTTAAGTAATGATTTATCATCTCTAATTAATTTAAAGTGAATTAAATTAATTACTTCATTTTATAAATCCTTCTTACTTAATTATTAATTAAACCAATTAATTAATCATTACTCTAAGTATTATCTTAATTAATCATTTCTGATTAATAATCCTTAAATTACTTTAAGTAATTAATCCCTAATTAATTTTACAAATTAATTAACTTAAACCATTTTAGTAATTAATCTCTAATTACTTCATCTATTAATTAACTGTACTTAATTACATTAATCCTTAATTAATTACAATTAATTAATTACCTTAATCCCTTATTATTGATTAATTAGTCTTAATTAATCAATCCTAAATTACATTATTAATTATATTAATTAATGATCCTTAATTACTCTTAATTAATTATCTTATTTAAATTAATTACATTTAATAATTAATTAGTCACATTTATTAATCACCTTTGATTAATCTCATTTAGTAATTAACTATTCTTAATTACTCTACTTCATAATTAATTACTCCTTAATTAATTATTCTTTAATTAATCCCTTGATTAATTATTCAAAAGTAATTAAACTCAAATTACTTTTATTAAACCATCTTTAGTTAATTACATCCACTAATTAACTTTAATTACTTTTCTAAGTAATTTATACTTCCACTAATTACCTTTAAGTAATTATCAAATCACCCATTGATTATCTTAAATTAATTAAACAAATTAATTTAAACTTATCAAATTTATTTAATTAATTACCTTAAGTAATTAATTATTTAATTACTTCCACTAAGTAATTATACTTAACCAATATATAAAAGATTATCATTAGTTAATTAATCTAATTGATTATCAAAATTAATCCCCTTTATTAATTATTAAATAATTTCTAATTAATGATCTCTCATTAATTTATTAACAATCTTTTCATTACTTTCTCAAAGTAATTAAGTCTTAATCAACTATTTATTAATTACAACTTAATAAATTCTTAATTATCAATTAATTACTTCTAATTACTAAATCAATTTCCTTAATTAAACTTTAATCACTTGATTAATAAATTTCTAATCATTTATTATTAACCTATACTTATCTAAATAAATGATCCTTAATTTCAAATTAATTAATCCCTTAATTAATTAACTTATCATTTAATTAATTAACACCAAATTAATCAATTACTTAAATTAATAAATTATTCTTCAATTACCCTATCAATTGAATGAACCTAAATCATTAACCCTTAATTAATCTTTAAAATAAAGATTAGCCTTATAACTATTTTAATTATTACTAACAAAAGACTTGGAATCATTTTACTTTTTAAATCTTCCTTTTTAATTCATTTCAATTTAAAGATTTAAAATAATTATAAGTTTAACTTTAACCAATTTTAAATTCTACTTTACAATTTAAACTCATTTTAATTTAAAAACACTTTCAGATTTTTAAACTGTCATTACCAAATCTACCCGAACCCATCACAAATTCCCCCGAGTCAAAATCTGAAAACCCCCAAGACAACTTCGAGTTTCTCCCGTCCCTATTTTATTAAACTTTGTGATGTTAAAAAATTTAAAAACAGTTATAAACCCACCCGAGTCTCCCCTGAAAACAACTCGAGCCAAACTCCTTTTTCCCCAGTATTACTTCGAGTCAACCCAACATCTACTCGAGTACACTGCTTCTTCCCCAAATCTACAATTTCTTCCAGATGCACGCAACATACGTGTGCACGTGCACAGGCGTGACGATCGCCTCCGACCACTGACACCATCGCCAGCACATCATCTACGACACCCACTCGCGATCCAAAACACCAGAACCACGAACAACTTCAATAATCGAAAACGAGCATTTCGACCAAACCTGGAACAGAACTTCGATCATCTGTTTCAACTCGCCTCGACGCCACCGATTGCCAGAAATCATGCCGCCATGTCCATAGTAGTTTTGCATCACCACGATACGATTCCCCCTCATGCGATCGTCTCTAGCTTCTCCACGGCGATGAATTAGCCTCGAGATAACCATCGACAAAAACTGTTGACTAAACCCTACATCTTCGTTCCTCGATCACCACGGTGAATTAAAAATCTCCTAACCATTTTTCCCATGATCACTGACTTATCAACGTGCTCTAACTTCAATCCCGAGATCCACAATTCATTTGATCGCCAGAAATCAGCAAAAACCCAATTTTCGTTCATACTAGAATATCTCACTATTTATAAACTTTAAAATTGTGATTTTTCTTCTAAAAATCATAATTTGATTTAAAGATTCAATTTAAAATCCTGGAATGCTAAATTATCATCTTCGAATTTTATTCAAAACTTAAACTTCCCTGTTTCTTTTTATTTACAGAGTAGTTTTCTTTTAATTTTAACTTAATAAAATTTTAAACACTAACCCATGATTTAAACAAACAAATATTGTTTGAATTCTAAGTCCTATCAGAGATTATATCAAGAGGAATTAAATTCGATCATGATTTTTAACTTCTAAAAGAAGAACAGATAAAAACATGTTCAATAGCAAGCATGCATCTAATACATCCAAATATATATAGAAATTCAATCATGAATATACACACCATAAACATTTATTCCAGAATTTTATTTGCAAACAGATATCCCTATACTTTAAATTTAAAAAGGATGTTACTCACCAGATTAAAATTGATGAACAGAGCATAACTTGAAACTGCTTTAAACTTTAAAAACTGAAATGCCTTTTCTCTTTAAAAACTTGAATTGGTAGCTTTAATTTGAAGAGATTGCAGTTGCATGCATGTTAAAATCTTGCTTTATTGAGATGTTGCTCTAGATCAGGTTGCTTTAGATTCCAGTTTACTTGCTTTTGATTTTGAAAAGAATTTGCAGGCTTTGATTCAGGTTTGAAGAATTTGTTGCAGGCTCTAGTTTTCAGATTGAAGAAATGCATTACAGAGATTTGTTTTGATAATCTCTGGTTTGAGGAATTTAATTACTGATTCGTTTTGAGAAATTGTTTGAGTTACTGATTTTGTTTTACAGGTTGAAGTTTTTCTTTTACATTTGAAAAGAGAAAATAGGAAAAAGAGTGAAGATAAGAACATATGTATATAAGTTAAAATGATTTATCAAATAAAAGAAAAACAAAAATTTAAAACTTTGACATTTGTCATTCTCATACCTTAATTTTATAACACATGTAATATTAAAGCCTTAGGAATTTACACATGTCTCTTTTATTAACTTGTATTTATTTTAAATGTAAATAAACCTCTTTTTCTTTATTTAATAAATACTTATTACTTATCTATGTATATATATACTTTTAAAGAAAATAAACCAAATATATATATAAAAATAAGATCTTATACATATATTTTAAAATCCAAACTATTTAAATATTACCTCTTTTGAATTTCAAAATTAAATCTAAATTCAAATTCAAATTATATTTTTAAAATCCAATTTAAAGTCAATTTATAAGAACATATTCAATTTGAAAATAACAATCTTATTTTACTAAAGTCTATTTATATCTATATATATAAAACAATACACTATTAATATTGTATTTTAAACTTATATATATATACCCTCTTAAATCTTATTTATTAAGCAATATTTCAAAAAGAAAATAAAATAAACTTTATTATTAATCTTATTTAAAACCATATAGTTATTTTGTTTAAATAGCTTTGAAAAACTTAATATTAAATAAATCATAATTTCTAAACTATCAAAATGTATATTAGAAATTTAAAAACAAGATTTCATTTATTTATTAAATATCAAACACAAGCTTATCCAAATACAATATATACAATTGTATATACATTATAAATAGAAATCATCTTATAAATTTTTAAAGGATAAATTTACTAATTAAATATTCATTTAATTAGATTATTAAATCAATTCAAATATTTATTATCAAAGATTAACAAATCAATTTAATTATTTTTAAACAGATTATTAAATTGATATTGTCCAAAATTTCCGGGATATTACATCATCACTATTGTTGTAACGACCCGACTTCCTATGCCCAGAAAGTCGCATCATTATAAAGAAAGAAAGGGGTAGAAAATAGAAAAGAAGAGAAGAAAGAAAGAAACAACAACAACGATCTCACAGCGGAACGAATAAATTATATTAATAACATAAACTATTACATAGTATACAACACTTTACAGAGTTACACAGCATATACATCACTTACTAGACAGTTATAAACATCTGTCTAGATATTACAACTCAATACAATACAAACACTATCACAGATATCAACACAGCGGAATACTATATCTACGAACGCCGAAGCCTCCTGCTCCATTGCTCTTCCATAATTCGTCAAAGCTAAACCTGAATCCCTTGGCTACTCGTAAAAATTTGAGTACCCAAGAGTTTATAAAACAGAAATAAACACTTGGGTCAGACATGGGTCTGGTGTGAGTAACAGGTTAAACTTGCTTAACTTCAAAACCTTTAGAAAGAAAAGGTATTACGTAAGACTTCCCATAAATAAACATGGGTAAGTTTTTACCTTACGCTAACCAAAACATTTGATAGGAAATCTGATTTTATTATAATAGGGTCTAGGGTTTTCAAGTAAAATATAGAAATAGCTGAAATGCTTACATCTCACATTCCAACATAGTTGGGCACAACTAATACGTACGACACTTATTGGAGTTTGGATTCCATACAATGGCAGGGCTACTGGGGTACCGCCCGTCACAGTACGTGGCCTAGATCACCGTACCGAGGAGTACGCCCGCTCCCCTGCAACACAAAGCCGGAACCATCCCTTACTGGATAATTCCGAACAAGATAACCCCGTAGTTGGCGCGACCAACCACACACTAAGCCGAATAAAAAGAAAAGGGACCTCTAGACAGGGATCTATCTTGCTCTCAGTGGGTGCTACCCACGAAGCCTTGCTGCACCTCCCCTGTTTTAGCCATTCCCGGTTGATGAGGCTTGAGGTTACGATTACCTTTAATCAGAACATATCACTTAGAATGCTCATCGTCCGCCTGACGATGTGCTGAAAGCATTCAATATATACAAGTTCGTTCCGGGTTCGAACGAAACCGAAGGCATTATCTTGTTACACTCGTTTTGGAATCACCCTCAGAGTTAACGACAATAACCCTTGCACTCTGAATCTTCATCTTCACTTGAGATTCACGACCTATCGTAAATTTGGATCGATGTGGTATTCGGGTCACCAGACCTGGAATTCCGGTATACGGAAACCCGATCCCGGTCTCATCGAAATCCAAAACGTATCTTTTAAGGGCCAAGTTGTTTTAAGGTTAAAACAATTCAATTCTTATCTATACTACACACAGATAGATAATTTACAATAGATAATCCATATTATCATCCAAACAGATAATTCATATTATCATTTCAATCCAACCAAACATCTATATCATAGATCAGCACATCTCTTATCAGAGATATCAACAATGCAAAGCATTCAATATCATTCATCCATTCTTAAGTAATGATTTATCATCTCTAATTAATTTAAAGTGAATTAAATTAATTACTTCATCCTATAAATCCTGCTTAATTAATTATTAATTAAACCAATTAATTAATCATTACTCTAAGTATCCATCTAAATTAATCATTCCTGATTAATTACCCTTTTATTACTTTAAGTAATTAATACTTAATTAATTTCACAAATTAATTATCTTAAACCATTCAGTAATTAATCTTTAATTACTTCATTAATTAATTAACTATATTTAATTACATTAATCCTTAATTAATTACAATTAATTAATTACTTTAATCACTAATTATTTATTAATTAATCTTAATTAACCAATCCTTAATTACATCATTAATTAATTAATGATCCTTAATTATTCTTAATTAATTATCTTATTTAAATTAATAATTAATTAGTCACATTTATAAATCACCTTTGATTAATAACATTTAGTAATTAACTACCCTTAATTACTCTTCCATAAATTAATTTCTCCAAAATTAATTATCCTTTAATTAATCCCTTGATTAATTATACAAAAGTAATTAAACTAAAAATTACTTTTATTATTAAAAATCTTCTTTAGTTAATTACATCCTCTAATTAACTTTAATTACTTTCCTAAGTAATTACACTTCACTAATTACATTTAAGTAATTATACTTATCACATAACCAAGCGATTATCTTAAATTAATTAAATTAATTAATTTAACTTATCAAATTATTTAATTAATTACCTTAAGTAATTAATTTCTTTAATTACTTCCATTAAGTAATTATACTTAACCCAATTTCATATTAATCAATTAATCTAATTGATTATCAAAATTAATTACATTAATTAATTATTTAATAATTTCTAATTAATGGTCTCTCATTAATTATTAACAATTCTTTAATTCTTTCTTAAGTAATTAAGCCTTAATCAACTATTTATTAATTACAACTTAATAAATTCTTAATTATCAATTAATTAATTTCTAATTTCTAATTTAATTGTTTAATTAATCTTTAATCACTAGATTAATTAATTACTAATCATTTATTAATAATCCATACTTAACTAAATAAATGATTCTTAATCCCAAATTAATTAATCTTAATTAATTAACTTATAATTTTAATTATTTAATTAATTAACACTAACCATTAATTAATTAAATTACCAAATTATTCTTTAATTACCTTATTAATTTAATGACTCCTATATCATTAAACCTTAATTACTTCCTAAATTAAAGTATTAACCTTTAACTACTTTAATTATTAATAACAAAGCTTGAAACATTTTTACCTTTAAATCTTTCTTTAATTTCATTCCAAATTAAAGATTTAAATTTGAATTACAAATTCAACTTTAACCAAATTTAAATCAAATATACAAAATCTTTTTTAAATCAAATGTTAAGAACACTTAACATTTACAAAGGAAATTTATAAGGTTTTTAAATTCAACCCTTTATAAAATTATACTTTTAACATCTTACATTTTGTTAAAACATTGTAAATTATATAAACTTATTTATTTCAAACTAGTGATACAAATTTAACTTGAATCCATACTTTATATTTGATTTAAAACCTGTTTTTAAAACCTGCTTTACAATTTAAACTCAATTTAAATTTTAAAAACCCTGTCAGGTTTTAATAGTAACCCACAATCTACTCGAGCCTCCCCTGTTTAAAACCCGAGTCAAAACTTAATTTCCCCGAGTCTCTCACGCGTTTAACTCGAGAAATACTCGAGTGTTCCTCTGCTAAAACCCAAACGAAAACACCGATACACGTGATATTCGTTCACGTGCACAGGCGAGTCGATCGCCTCCGATCATCAATTCCAATGCCAGCATCTCGACTTTGACTGCCACTCACGATTCCGATCACTAGATCATCGTTCATTTCAAAAAATCAAATTCGAGCAATCTCGATCACAAAACTGGAAACAGCCCAAACCTGGAACAACAGACGATCATCAGAAACTACCTCGTCTGCTCGCCTCACGCCACCAGCAAGCATCGAAATTTTGGTCGAAGCTTCGTCTTCCTCCCAGCTATCATTTCCCAGTGACTTATGTCACTCGATTCACCAGAGATACCTTGACACCCAAAATTCTCGACTATGCTAAAACTAGGTCTACAAACATAAAATGATCACCGCCGCCCTCCCAAAGATTAGAACATCTATCTGACAATTTTCCTACAATTCCTGATCATTCCACTTCCTCCCCTAGAGACCACGACCTTCCCGAACCCTTAGATCATCAGGAACTACCCAAAACCCATATTCTGTTCCAGTTCGAACTGCTCACTCAACTTAATGCTAAAAATTGTGACTTCTCTTTTAAAATTTATGATTTTAAACAAGGATCCAGATCATATGTCTGAATCATTAAATTACGAAGTTCGAATTTTAACAAAATTCAAGATTTCCTGTTCTACTTTTATTTTCCAGAGCAGATTCCAGTTTTAGTTCATTTGAAAAGAGTTTAAACTTAAAGTCATAATTAAACAATCGAATGTTGTTTGAATCCAAAGTTTAACAGAGATTATATCAAGAGGAATTAAATTTTGAACATGATTCTAGCTTTAACAGTAAAACAGGTAAGAACAGGTACACAGTAAACATGCATCTATATATCCAACTATATACATAGAAATTCAATCATATACATCCATTCAATATTCATTTTATTCCAGAATTTCACATGCAATCAAATACTCATATACTTTAAAATTTAAGAGGAATGTTACTCACTAATTTTAAATTGAAGAACAGGGCAAATAACAGACATGCACACCAATTCATTCAAGTACATGCATGCACAGATATTTACTTAAAAATATATTCACAGATAAACTTATTTCAAAGATAAGCATGCAACCAGATTTCATCATTAAATTTTAAAAATATTGTTACTCACCTATTTGAAAAATGAAGAACAGAGCTTCCAGCTTTAATTTGAAAGACTTTTGACACTTTTAAAGCTTTGATTTTAAAACTTGAATTGCCTCTTTGCTTTGATTTAAACTGCATGCTAACTTGTTTGTTGAGATGTTGCTTAGCTTCCAGATTTACTTGCTTTTGATTTTGAAAAGAATTTACAGGCTTTATTCCAGACTTTGAAAAATGCAGGCTTTGTTTTCAAATTGAGGAGAGGTTACAGGTTGATGGTTTATAGATTGAAGAATGCATTACAGGTTATTGTTTTGAGGATTTTTGGTTTGAGGAATGTTAAATTTATTTTTTGGTTTTGCCTTTAAAAGTGGAAAACGAATTTCAGTTTAGAAATGGAGATTAGAAAGAAAGGAAGAGAGTGGAAACATGTTTTATAAGTATAATGATTTATTTTTTTTTAAAAAAAATTAAAACAAAATGACACTTGTCTTTCTTATATCTTAATTTCTTAACACATGTAATATTAAAGCCTTAGGAACTAACACATGTCCTTTTAATTAGTTAGTATTTATTTTAAATGTAAATAAAAGACTTTACTTAATTTATAAATGCTTACTTAAATTTATATATATATAAATAACCTTATTATTAATTTTATTTAAAACCATATAGTTATTTGTTTAAATAGCTTTGAAAAGCTTATATTAAATAAATCATAATTTCCCAACTATCAAAATATATATTAGAAATTAAAAACAAGATTTTATTTATTATTTAAATTACAAACCCAAGCTTATCTATTTACAATATATACAATTATATATATATATATATTATAAATAGAAATCATTTTATTAGTAAAATTCACTAATTAAATATTTATTTAATTAGATTTAAATCAAATCAAATTTAATTATCAAAGATTAACAAATCAATTTAATTATTTAAACAGATTATTAAATTGATATTGCCTCAAATTTCCGGGATATCACATTCCTCCCCCCTTAAAATAATTTCGTCCCCGAAATTTAAAACAAAGGTAATTTAATAATCTTTTTAAATCACAAGGATGTATTATCATCCATATGCTAACAATCATAGCAACCAATCATCCAAACAAACAATTCTAACTATCCAGCCAAAATTCTGAATAGAATTTCCTCGAGTTTCCCCAAGTATATATATACCGGGATACTCGCTCTACAAACAATCCAAACAACCAATACTACTAAGCTATAGAGTTCTTACTCATCTAGATCTATAGAACTAAACAAGATATCAGACTACAGACGAGTCTGACTCAACAACCAAATCTTCCAGAACTGCTGGTTCCAAAACCAGAGATAGATCAAACACGTACTCCCTCAGAGATACGTAAAATACATTGAATTCCAGTTATCCAAACTGACAATTCAACCTTGTGTATCAAAGTACTTATCCAAATTAGATCACAGAAAAGATCCAAAATAACTCGGAGCTAACTTCCCAGACTTACCCAATCTTATAGCTCCCTTTAACCAGAGAAAACTTCACAACAACGAAGTCTCCAACTTCGAATTTCAAATTCCTTCGTCTCTTATCCACAAAATCTTCAGACGATCTCGGCTTCCTACAAATCCTTTCTGATCAGCTCAACCTTCGCCGATGCATATAGAAACAAACTAGACCAAAAATAACTCGACAAAATGATCCTCTCAAAATCTACCCATAATCCAAAACACAAATCTACTCACAACATCAGAAGACCGAACTAACTTCTCCTATCTGGAAAAGACAAACAGATGCACTCGCCAAACTACTTCCGCTGCACCATTCTGATCTGGAGTAGAATGAAAATGCTGATGAAGAACACAAGCACAAACTGGACAACACATCCCAGAAAATCTCAGATAACTCAAGAGAATACTCAATCTATCGCAAGTCACTTTTGCAATCAACCCAGCCTAATTCCAAAGAAACTGTTCTCCCTTTAACCAATCAGAACAGCTCATACTTAACTATCCAATCTATCGAAGAAATGGATCCACTCTACTGCTTCTGAACTCTACCTTCAGAAAAACTGCTTAGCCAGAAAACTTCCTGCCAATGCACAGAATACTCCGAGCTGCACTACTGCCACAGGTGCCAAAGACTTCTCAATCCAAAGCTTCTCGAGAAACTCGATTCCCAAACAGAATCACCATGGTGAACTCAGCCACAACACCGAAACAGACACACTTCATTAACTTGTTCCAAAGAAAACATCTTCGGGAACATCCATAGTCACTGCGTCTCATCACATAGCTACAATTTCCTGAGATTCCATCACTCGCTTCTGCCTAACCGACGGATCCAACTCTACTCATCCAACTTCAAAGATAAACTCCGAACCATAACAGGTTTCCTTCAGAGATTGTGAAATCCTTACACAACTGCAAAGTTCACTCGAGACGGTATTAGGTCTACAGTCTCGACAGATACATTTCCAACCTCAACACTCAGACTCCTAATCCTAGATGATAAATTATTATCATCTCAACCAATCATTACAAATACCATATACATTTAAAATGATACTTTTTTATATAGAAATTATATCTGGGTAAAATTATTTCATCTACCTTTTTAAAACAATATTGTGTCCGTTGGCCTAGTCCAAGTGTTTAGAGATCCCTATCAATAACGTTAGCTACTCGTATTGACCAGAATCCATATACAACTCAACCGATCAATTAACACAATATAAAACCATTTTATATAACTAACAAATACGCGCTCTCGTATATATATATACTCAGACTCAAACAGGTTGCTACAGATCCTGTCTCTAATGAACAACCCACCCGAACCTAGGTATTCACTCAACCTAGTGCTCTGATATTCACTTAACCAAAAGCTTAGTCATTCGCTCAACCTGGCTCTGATACCACAGTAACGACCCGACTTCCTATGCCCAGAAAGTCGCATCATTATAAAGAAAGAAAGGGGTAGAAAATAGAAAAGAAGAGAAGAAAGAAAGAAACAACAACAACGATCTCACAGCGGAACGAATAAATTATATTAATAACATAAACTATTACATAGTATACAACACTTTACAGAGTTACACAGCATATACATCACTTACTAGACAGTTATAAACATCTGTCTAGATATTACAACTCAATACAATACAAACACTATCACAGATATCAACACAGCGGAATACTATATCTACGAACGCCGAAGCCTCCTGCTCCATTGCTCTTCCATAATTCGTCAAAGCTAAACCTGAATCCCTTGGCTACTCGTAAAAATTTGAGTACCCAAGAGTTTATAAAACAGAAATAAACACTTGGGTCAGACATGGGTCTGGTGTGAGTAACAGGTTAAACTTGCTTAACTTCAAAACCTTTAGAAAGAAAAGGTATTACGTAAGACTTCCCACAAATAAACATGGGTAAGTTTTTACCTTACGCTAACCAAAACATTTGATAGGAAATCTGATTTTATTATAATAGGGTCTAGGGTTTTCAAGTAAAATATAGAAATAGCTGAAATGCTTACATCTCACATTCCAACATAGTTGGGCACAACTAATACGTACGGCACTTATTGGAGTTTGGATTCCATACAATGGCAGGGCTACTGGGGTACCGCCCGTCACAGTACGTGGCCTAGATCACCGTACCGAGGAGTACGCCCGCTCCCCTGCAACACAAAGCCGGAACCATCCCTTACTGGATAATTCCGAACAAGATAACCCCGTAGTTGGCGCGACCAACCACACACTAAGCCGAATAAAAAGAAAAGGGACCTCTAGACAGGGATCTATCTTGCTCTCAGTGGGTGCTACCCACGAAGCCTTGCTGCACCTCCCCTGTTTTAGCCATTCCCGGTTGATGAGGCTTGAGGTTACGATTACCTTTAATCAGAACATATCACTTAGAATGCTCATCGTCCGCCTGACGATGTGCTGAAAGCATTCAATTCATACAAGTTCGTTCCGGGTTCGAACGAAACCGAAGGCATTATCTCATTACACTCGTTTTGGAATCACCCTCAGAGTTAACGATAATAACCCTTGCACTCTGAATCTTCATCTTCACTTGAGATTCACGACCTATCGTAAATTTGGATCGATGTGGTATTCGGGTCTCCAGACCTGGAATTCCGGTATACGGAAACCCGATCCCGGTCTCATCGAAATCCAAAACGTATCTTTTAAGGGCCAAGTTGTTTTAAGGTTAAAACAATTCAATTCTTATCTATACTACACACAGATAGATAATTTACAATAGATAATCCATATTATCATCCAAACAGATAATTCATATTATCATTTCAATCCAACCAAACATCTATATCATAGATCAGCACATCTCTTATCAGAGATATCAACAATGCAAAGCATTCAATATCATTCATCCATTCTTAAGTAATGATTTATCATCTCTAATTAATTTAAAGTGAATTAAATTAATTACTTCATCCTATAAATCCTGCTTAATTAATTATTAATTAAACCAATTAATTAATCATTACTCTAAGTATCCATCTAAATTAATCATTCCTGATTAATTACCCTTTTATTACTTTAAGTAATTAATACTTAATTAATTTCACAAATTAATTATCTTAAACCATTCAGTAATTAATCTTTAATTACTTCATTAATTAATTAACTATATTTAATTACATTAATCCTTAATTAATTACAATTAATTAATTACTTTAATCACTAATTATTTATTAATTAATCTTAATTAACCAATCCTTAATTACATCATTAATTAATTAATGATCCTTAATTATTCTTAATTAATTATCTTATTTAAATTAATAATTAATTAGTCACATTTATAAATCACCTTTGATTAATAACATTTAGTAATTAACTACCCTTAATTACTCTTCCATAAATTAATTTCTCCAAAATTAATTATCCTTTAATTAATCCCTTGATTAATTATACAAAAGTAATTAAACTAAAAATTACTTTTATTATTAAAAATCTTCTTTAGTTAATTACATCCTCTAATTAACTTTAATTACTTTCCTAAGTAATTACACTTCACTAATTACATTTAAGTAATTATACTTATCACATAACCAAGCGATTATCTTAAATTAATTAAATTAATTAATTTAACTTATCAAATTATTTAATTAATTACCTTAAGTAATTAATTTCTTTAATTACTTCCATTAAGTAATTATACTTAACCCAATTTCATATTAATCAATTAATCTAATTGATTATCAAAATTAATTACATTAATTAATTATTTAATAATTTCTAATTAATGGTCTCTCATTAATTATTAACAATTCTTTAATTCTTTCTTAAGTAATTAAGCCTTAATCAACTATTTATTAATTACAACTTAATAAATTCTTAATTATCAATTAATTAATTTCTAATTTCTAATTTAATTGTTTAATTAATCTTTAATCACTAGATTAATTAATTACTAATCATTTATTAATAATCCATACTTAACTAAATAAATGATTCTTAATCCCAAATTAATTAATCTTAATTAATTAACTTATAATTTTAATTATTTAATTAATTAACACTAACCATTAATTAATTAAATTACCAAATTATTCTTTAATTACCTTATTAATTTAATGACTCCTATATCATTAAACCTTAATTACTTCCTAAATTAAAGTATTAACCTTTAACTACTTTAATTATTAATAACAAAGCTTGAAACATTTTAACCTTTAAATCTTTCTTTAATTTCATTCCAAATTAAAGATTTAAATTTGAATTACAAATTCAACTTTAACCAAATTTAAATCAAATATACAAAATCTTTTTTAAATCAAATGTTAAGAACACTTAACATTTACAAAGGAAATTTATAAGGTTTTTAAATTCAACCCTTTATAAAATTATACTTTTAACATCTTACATTTTGTTAAAACATTGTAAATTATATAAACTTATTTATTTCAAACTAGTGATACAAATTTAACTTGAATCCATACTTTATATTTGATTTAAAACCTGTTTTTAAAACCTGCTTTACAATTTAAACTCAATTTAAATTTTAAAAACCCTGTCAGGTTTTAATAGTAACCCACAATCTACTCGAGCCTCCCCTGTTTAAAACCCGAGTCAAAATTTAATTTCCCCGAGTCTCTCACGCGTTTAACTCGAGAAATACTCGAGTGTTCCTCTGCTAAAACCCAAACGAAAACACCGATACACGTGATATTCGTTCACGTGCACAGGCGAGTCGATCGCCTCCGATCATCAATTCCAATGCCAGCATCTCGACTTTGACTGCCACTCACGATTCCGATCACTAGATCATCGTTCATTTCAAAAAATCAAATTCGAGCAATCTCGATCACAAAACTGGAAACAGCCCAAACCTGGAACAACAGACGATCATCAGAAACTACCTCGTCTGCTCGCCTCACGCCACCAGCAAGCATCGAAATTTTGGTCGAAGCTTCGTCTTCCTCCCAGCTATCATTTCCCAGTGACTTATGTCACTCGATTCACCAGAGATACCTTGACACCCAAAATTCTCGACTATGCTAAAACTAGGTCTACAAACATAAAATGATCACCGCCGCCCTCCCAAAGATTAGAACATCTATCTGACAATTTTCCTACAATTCCTGATCATTCCACTTCCTCCCCTAGAGACAACGACCTTCCCGAACCCTTAGATCATCAGGAACTACCCAAAACCCATATTCTGTTCCAATTCGAACTGCTCACTCAACTTAATGCTAAAAATTGTGACTTCTCTTTTAAAATTTATGATTTTAAACAAGGATCCAGATCATATGTCTGAATCATTAAATTACGAAGTTCGAATTTTAACAAAATTCAAGATTTCCTATTCTACTTTTATTTTCCAGAGCAGATTCCAGTTTTAGTTCATTTGAAAAGAGTTTAAACTTAAAGTCATAATTAAACAATCGAATGTTGTTTGAATCCAAAGTTTAACAGAGATTATATCAAGAGGAATTAAATTTTGAACATGATTCTAGCTTTAACAGTAAAACAGGTAAGAACAGGTACACAGTAAACATGCATCTATATATCCAACTATATACATAGAAATTCAATCATATACATCCATTCAATATTCATTTTATTCCAGAATTTCACATGCAATCAAATACTCATATACTTTAAAATTTAAGAGGAATGTTACTCACTAATTTTAAATTGAAGAACAGGGCAAATAACAGACATGCACACCAATTCATTCAAGTACATGCATGCACAGATATTTACTTAAAAATATATTCACAGATAAACTTATTTCAAAGATAAGCATGCAACCAGATTTCATCATTAAATTTTAAAAATATTGTTACTCACCTATTTGAAAAATGAAGAACAGAGCTTCCAGCTTTAATTTGAAAGACTTTTGACACTTTTAAAGCTTTGATTTTAAAACTTGAATTGCCTCTTTGCTTTGATTTAAACTGCATGCTAACTTGTTTGTTGAGATGTTGCTTAGCTTCCAGATTTACTTGCTTTTGATTTTGAAAAGAATTTACAGGCTTTATTCCAGACTTTGAAAAATGCAGGCTTTGTTTTCAAATTGAGGAGAGGTTACAGGTTGATGGTTTATAGATTGAAGAATGCATTACAGGTTATTGTTTTGAGGATTTTTGGTTTGAGGAATGTTAAATTTATTTTCTGGTTTTGCCTTTAAAAGTGGAAAACGAATTTCAGTTTAGAAATGGAGATTAGAAAGAAAGGAAGAGAGTGGAAACATGTTTTATAAGTATAATGATTTATTTTTTTTAAAAAAAAAATTAAAACAAAATGACACTTGTCTTTCTTATATCTTAATTTCTTAACACATGTAATATTAAAGCCTTAGGAACTAACACATGTCCTTTTAATTAGTTAGTATTTATTTTAAATGTAAATAAAAGACTTTACTTAATTTATAAATGCTTACTTAAATTTATATATATATAAATAACCTTATTATTAATTTTATTTAAAACCATATAGTTATTTGTTTAAATAGCTTTGAAAAGCTTATATTAAATAAATCATAATTTCCCAACTATCAAAATATATATTAGAAATTAAAAACAAGATTTTATTTATTATTTAAATTACAAACCCAAGCTTATCTATTTACAATATATACAATTATATATATATATATATATTATAAATAGAAATCATTTTATTAGTAAAATTCACTAATTAAATATTTATTTAATTAGATTTAAATCAAATCAAATTTAATTATCAAAGATTAACAAATCAATTTAATTATTTAAACAGATTATTAAATTGATATTGCCTCAAATTTCCGGGATATCACATTCCTCCCCCCTTAAAATAATTTCGTCCCCGAAATTTAAAACAAAGGTAATTTAATAATCTTTTTAAATCACAAGGATGTATTATCATCCATATGCTAACAATCATAGCAACCAATCATCCAAACAAACAATTCTAACTATCCAGCCAAAATTCTGAATAGAATTTCCTCGAGTTTCCCCAAGTATATATATACCGGGATACTCGCTCTACAAACAATCCAAACAACCAATACTACTAAGCTATAGAGTTCTTACTCATCTAGATCTATAGAACTAAACAAGATATTAGACTACAGACGAGTCTGACTCAACAACCAAATCTTCCAGAACTGCTGGTTCCAAAACCAGAGATAGATCAAACACGTACTCCCTCAGAGATACGTAAAATACATTGAATTCCAGTTATCCAAACTGACAATTCAACCTTGTGTATCAAAGTACTTATCCAAATTAGATCACAGAAAAGATCCAAAATAACTCGGAGCTAACTTCCCAGACTTACCCAATCTTATAGCTCCCTTTAACCAGAGAAAACTTCACAACAACGAAGTCTCCAACTTCGAATTTCAAATTCCTTCGTCTCTTATCCACAAAATCTTCAGACGATCTCGGCTTCCTACAAATCCTTTCTGATCAGCTCAACCTTCGCCGATGCTTCTAGAAACAAACTAGACCAAAAATAACTCGACAAAATGATCCTCTCAAAATCTACCCATAATCCAAAACACAAATCTACTCACAACATCAGAAGACCGAACTAACTTCTCCTATCTGGAAAAGACAAACAGATGCACTCGCCAAACTACTTCCGCTGCACCATTCTGATCTGGAGTAGAATGAAAATGCTGATGAAGAACACAAGCACAAACTGGACAACACATCCCAGAAAATCTCAGATAACTCAAGAGAATACTCAATCTATCGCAAGTCACTTTTGCAATCAACCCAGCCTAATTCCAAAGAAACTGTTCTCCCTTTAACCAATCAGAACAGCTCATACTTAACTATCCAATCTATCGAAGAAATGGATCCACTCTACTGCTTCTGAACTCTACCTTCAGAAAAACTGCTATATATATATATATATATATATTTTCGAGCTTTATTCTCTTGTTAAAAAATATAATTTATTTAAACAAATGTGTTACATATCAAAATTACAATATTAGTTTCATGAAAACAAATTTATTAAAACGTAGATTTTATTTTTCCAAAGACTTGGATTCGTCTGAGCTTGGTTCAACTTTGATGACATCACGTAATGTATTAATAGGACACCAAACATTACGTTGAGCACCTTGTTCCCAAGAATTTAGAGATACATGAGGTCGTTGAGGAGATGGATTGTGCACACCTTGCTTTGGAGTCATTCCACAAAATTTGAGAGCGAATTGTTCAAGAAAATTTAAACGTCTACCATGGTGTTTTTGCTCGTAATACATCTCATGTTGTAAACTTAAGGCTTCATGCTGATAGTGATGAATATAATCGATTTTCTCTTTCGTAGAAGGTGATCCAAAGTATAAGTTTTTCTTAGCTCATTTGTCGTTTGGTGTACATCTAGTATGATGATTAGGAGATGGAGTAATCTTCACTGAAATATACACAAGAATAGATTTATTTGATGAATTCGAAGTTGGAGTGCTAAAAACAATTGATGAAAGATCGGAACTTTCTTGAGATGACATTTTATACGAGAATGTGTATATATACTTTAATGCTAGTTTTATATGAATTTAAAAAATCTCTTCATGTATATATATTGGATTTATTTTCTATTTTTGAAGTTTTATAGCTTCTGGTTAATATTGATTACTAAATTTCAGCTAATAGAAATAATGTAAGGTTAAAAAGTACAAAAAGATTATAGCCGTATATTAAATAGAAAGAATGTAAGGTGTTAAAAGCAAGTAACATAATGGAAAATTGGAATAACATGTGACTATCTCCCATGAGCGCAAAGTTCAAGTGCCATCATCTACAATTTTTGTCCAATTAAATTTTTATTTATTTTATAACATTTTTATACTTTAATATCAAATTATAAATCATGTAATGACATAATTCCTAGTTCACGTATTAATTTAAGAAAAATATTTTCATTTAAAGGTTTAGTAAATAAATCTACAACTTGATATTCTAAAGATACAAAATCAAGAGAATATTACCTTTTTTCATGTTATCACGAAGAAAATGATGTTGGATGTCAATATGTTTAGTTCTAGAGTGGTTTATAGGATTTTTTTGATAAATTAATAGCACTTCTATTATCACAATAATTGTTGATTTAGATAAGTTCGTACCAAAATCTTGAAGTGTTTGTTGCATGTATATTACTTGAGCACATGTCAAAGCAATAGAAATATATTCTGCTTCACACGTCGAAAGTGAAACACAATTTTGTTTCTTACTAAACCAAGATACTAAAGATTGTCTAATGAAATGACATGTACCACATGTACTCTTTCGATCCGTTCGACATCCTCCAAAGTCAGCATCACTATATGATACTAACTCAAAAGGACAATCTTTCGGGTAAAAGAGACCGTAGTCTTTATTTTTGCTTACGTAGCGCAAAATTCGTTTCACTGCTCACAAATGTGATTCTTTGGGATTTGCTTGAAATCGTGCACATAAGCATACACTCATCATTATATCAGAATGACTAGCAGTTAAGTAAAGTAAAGATCCAATCACACTTCGATTTAGTTTTTGGTCAATACTTTTGCCATTTTCATCTTAATTGAGATGTAACGTAGTACTCATAGGTGTTGGTTTAGCAAAAGTATTTTACATACCAAAACGATTTATTAGTTTATTACAATATTTTTCTTGATTAATAAAAATTCCATTATTTAAATGTTTAATTTTTAATCTGAGAAAATATGAAAGTTCTCCCGTATAAGACATTTCAAATTCTCTTGTCATAATATTCGAAAATTCTTGACATAATTTTTCGTTCGTGGAACCAAAATTGATGTCATCTACATGAACTTGTATTATTAAAATATACTTTTTATTTTGTTTTATAAACAAAGTTTGATCTATTTTTCCAATTTTAAAACTAGAATTTATAAGATAACTTTTAAGATGATCATACCAAGCACGAGATGCTTGTTCTAAACCGTATAAAGCTTTCTTTATTTTATAAATGTGGTCTGGAAATTTTTCATGTGCAAATAGAGGTGGTTGTTCTACATACACATTTTCTTTTATAAATACGTTTAGAAAAGCACTTTTTACATCCATTTGGTATAGTTTAAAGTTATGAAAACATTCAAAAGCTAATAAAATACATATTGCTTCTAGTTGGGCTGCAGGAGCAAATGTTTCTTCGTAGTCTATTCCTTCTTCTTGATTGTACCCTTGAGCAACTAATCTATCTTTGTTTTAAATAATATTCCCTTGCTCATCGGCTTTATTTTTGTAAACCCACTTAGTACTAATGACTGTTTGATTACTAGGTCTAGGAACTAAGTCCCAAACTTCATTTTGTTCAATTTGATTTAACTCTTCTTGCATAGTTATAATCCAGTAATCAGTAGTTGGGGCTTCATTAGCATTTTTAGGTTCATTATTCGAAAGGAAAGCTACAGACCCATTTGATTTAATTGATTTCCTGTTCTTACGTTAGAATTTACTTTTCCAATAACATTTTCAATTGTTTGATTTCTTAGTAGTCTAGGTGGAGATCGAATCTCATTTTCATCAAGTAAATTTTGTTTTCAATTTCAATATTATTTTCAATATTTTCAATATCATCTTCTGTGATATTTGATTTAGGAATTATTTCTTCATCTTCAATTTTATTATTAAATTTGTGATTTTCATCGAATGACACATGAAGTGTTTCTTCGATTATTTTTGTTCTTTTATTATAAATTCTATATGCCTTGCTTCCGAATATCCAATGAATATTCCTTCATCGGATTTTGGATCGAATTTACCAAGTTGGTCTTTTGTATTTAATAAAAAGCATTTTGAACCGAAAACTTTAAAATAAGATATGTTAGGCTTTCTTCCATTAAAATTTTTGTATTCGGTATGTTTTGTTAATGGTCAATGGAAACTCGATTTAAAACATAACAAGTAGTTGCTACAGCTTCTGCCCAAAAATGTTTAGGTAGACTGCTTCCATTTAATAAGGTTCTAGCACATTCTTGAAGTGTTCTATTTTTCCTTTCTATAACTCTGTTTTGTTGCGGAGTTCTAGGAAATGAAAAATTATGAACAATTCCTTTCTTATTACAATATTATTCAAAAATATTATTATCAAATTCGCCACCATGATCGCTTCGAATGTTTTTAATTTTTATATTTTTAATATTTTGAATTCTCTTAGCAAAATTTTTAAAATTTTCAAAAGTATCACTTTTGTTTTTCATAAATATTGTCCAAGTGTATCTTGAAAAATCATCTACAATTACAAAAACATATCTATTATGATTTATAGATTGAACTTGAGTTGGTCCAAAAAGATCTAAATGTAATAACTCAAGTGGTTGTAATGTAGAAATAATTTTCTTTGATATAAAAGTAGATTTGGTTAATTTTCCTAACCGACAAGCATCACAAATACTATTTACTTTAAAATTCATTTTTGGTAAACCTTTTACTAAATTATTTTTAGATAATTTGCTTATTGCTTTAAAGTTTATATGACAAAATCTTTTATGCCATAACCAAGGATAATTTTCTTTGGCTACTAGACACATATTAATGTTATGATTAACTTTCCTATTTAATATGTATATATTACGTTCTCTAGTTCCTTCAAAGATAAGATTCTTGTTTGATCAAATATGTTACATTTATTTTCCGAAAAAGATATATTGAAACCTTTATTGCATAGTTGACTTATACTAAGCAAATTATGTTTTAAATTCTTAACTAATAAAACATTTGTAATAAGAGGTAAGTTAGATGTACCATCATTGCTCACATTGCCTTTGCCAATGATATATCCTTTGGAATTATCTCCAAATGTGACAGACCCTCCATCTGAGTAGATGATGTTAGTCAGCATATCTGTAACAACCCGCCATTTTGGACCATTCGCGTCCATTATAAGTGTATAGGTAGACACTCATGCCAGAGTTGAATTGCTCAAAATACCGCGTTGTTAATTTAAATTTGGCAAAACTGAACATATACAGTAAATAAATAATCACAGATCACAGACACAGAGTAATAATTTGCAGCGGAAATAAAAGAGATAGTAGTTCATGAAGCTACTATATAAATATATAAAATACATCAGAGTTTACAACAGAAGAGTAATACGATACATCAGAGTTAAACCAGATACAACGGAAGAGTAACCGATACAAATCAGAATACATCACTGGAATCATCGAATATCTGAAAGCTGGATAGATAGCTGGATCTCCAAGCGAAGCTCCAACTCCAAAGGTGAGTCTCAAAAGCTGAACTACTCAGTCTGACCCGAGCGTAAAGCAAAATACAAAACACTCGAGTCAGGATTAACATTCTTATATTAATAAATCCAACTCAAGTGAAATAGCAATTGAAATACAAGTAACTCAAAGGATGTTTGGAATAACCATCCTTTAAGGATCCGGTAAACTATCTACTATGTAGTAATGTACGCTAAGTAGATAATGTCTATTAGTAATATATAAAGATATCAAAATAGCGTTAAGTCATGGCCCATTCCACCCTTAACACATTTTTATTCCCACAAGCATATACAAGACCGTAGTTTCCCCAAAACCGGAAGTCACCAGAGGGCAATCCATATACTCAAGGTACAAAACAAATTCGTAGTGGTCGCGCATAAATGGAATACAAGTATGACAAGGCACATGAGGCTATACCCAAGGTAGTGATACTACCGTTCGCCTGATCCGGGCTGGTGAGAACGCAACGCCGCAGCGCCCGCAACACCGTGAGACAACACTCCCAAAATCAAGGGTGCACCAATCGACAACAAGTATAAGTAGTTCGAAGAAGTGTGTCCACTTGAGGTATCAATCCTCCATTGGCCCGGCACAGCTCCTGTTTTAGTCATTTCCAATTTGACACAAGTGTCAAGGCTATCCATTATCGTTCTCTTTCTTCAGTCAACACGTACATCATTCCAACCACTTCATTCTGGATCATCACTCCGCGCATAGTTATTAAAGTGGTTTTCGGTTTAGATAGAGAGTATACCCATAACCGAATTCCGGTCTCTTTAATAACTTCCGTAATTATTTCACCGATTGGTCATTTAATATATTTCAAAACCAAATCAATTTCAATTCAATTAGAATTCGTAAGTCAATATTTCGTTTGTCTTTCTAAATCAATTTCCATAACTTACGTTTCAACTTCCAAATTCATTTCAAAATCCAATAATTCAATTTCAAACTTTATTTAAAACACTTCAAATATTGACTCAAGTTCGTATATCAGTTTCATTCCGAAATCATTTAAATAAATTTAATTTAACCTTCAAATCAATTTAAACTCATTTATCGATTTTATCCAATATTCATTAAATTACTTTGTCATTCAAAACAATTTCAATTGAATTTTCAATTCATTAAATCAATTCTTAAGTTCAACCTCATTAAATCAAAATTTACAATTTGAATTAAATTAAATTCGTCAAATCAAATTCTTTAACTTACAAGTCTTACATTAATTCCAAAATTATTACATTTTCATTTCTTGTTAAAGAAATTCAATTTCACTGATTTACTTTCTTAAATAATTTTCCAAAAACTTACTTAATCAAGAAAACTCAATTTAAATTATTTACGAAGTAAAATTCACTTATTCAAACGTCCAATTTTTACTTTTTAAAGAATTCAATTCAATTTAATCATTTAATAATTCAATCTCATTTAATTATTAAATAATTCAAAACCTAATTATTAAATAATTTCAAAGTTTAATAATTTCAAACTTAATTATAATTTCAAACTTAATTATTAAATCATTTCAAAGTTTAATAATTTCAAATTTAATTTTTACATTCAACTTAATTCAATAATTTCTCAAATTAAACAACATTCTTTCATCAATTTCTTTATAAATATTTCATTTCAGATTATTAAATATTCACATTTAAATTTCATTAAAATTCAATTTCCAACTTCATTTCAAAACCATATTATTTATTCAAAAAAAAAAAAATCTTCGTTTTATTTTCAAATCAAATTATTGACCAATCGGGTTTTTATTTAATTCTCTATCCTAGGTCAAAGTTAAATTTGGGTATTTATCATTTCAACCCGATTCCAATTCAATTCAAAATCAAAGCATAGCAAAGGGAACTTGCAGTGTGATAACTGGGATGGTGTCAAAGTAAATAAACAGGCAATAACAACAATCCAATAATCAATTCAAATAATCCCGAAATAACCGTATTAATCCGCATTGTTATTTGTACGAATAAATATAATTATTTCTAGAATCTACACTATCATTTCATGTAGATTAAAGATTATTACATTACGGTTTCACTTGTCGTCTATTCCAATTTCATACATCATCAATTTAACATCATACATTCAGTGGTTCAAAGTATAATTAAACAAATCCTACGTGTCAATAAATTCAACAGTTAAAGGGGTCATATTATACAAATGTCAGTTAATCAAATTTTACATTTAATTATCCTATATCAAGTTCAATTTCATACTATTTATCATTTTAACATTAACAATTTAACGTCCAATATAAACATCAACAATCAATCAATTATCAGCCAAACTGTATTATCATCGTATAAATAATTAACAGATAATGGTGTCAGGTGTCACAGGTAAACTGATACAGGTAATACAGTGTAAATAACTAACAGCAGCATTTCAATTGTCGTTCCAATTGAAATCAAATCTAATAAATAAAAGAACGTTAATCGTGAGTGAGTGCTCACCTTTCGAGGCTAGAGAGGATAGACAACAGAGCAAGCTACGAATTCCAGAGAAAAATGAGATGGGCACGAATTTGATGAAGAAAGCGGGCACAACGAACAAAAGCTGATAAATAGGAATTCGATGAGAATAAATCAAGTAAGCTTGGTAAACTGAAACAAATAAATATTATATCCATATAGATATTTTCTAATAATTATTATAAAATCAATATAATTTATTCATTTTATTTTTATATAAAAAAATATATATATATATAGCAAAATAGTTAGTCAAAGAAAATAAAAGAAACTATTGAAACTATATATAAAATACTTCCTTGTACATTCATATATAATATACATAACATATCTTGAACCTTCCTACATTGTATATACATATAGTCGAACGGGTTGTATGCAACTTGTAAAACTGTATAACATATTTTTTTATAGCTTTAAATAGTTAATAGTGTATCAACCAACAATATAATACAACTACAATATATATACGGCCTAACATACTCTGACATGCTCAACAATGAATAAAGTGATCGGTCAACATCATAATAATACCTTTAAAATATGCGTGCTGAAAAGATGTAGTATAATGTCATTTACCAAATGCTAATCACAAGATATCAACACGCATGTCCTATATGTATTAATAAGACAACAAGCTAACCTTTTAAAAAAAAAATATCTACTATATATATATACTAGATACTACACATATATAATAAAGTCGCAGGGCATACGAAGTTGTAGTACAATTTATATGGAAATGCGTTGTAAAATATAACATATGCAAATCATGTTTAAACAAAAGCAATAGGCGTATTGTTATAATAGGATAAAATAAAAAAACTTTATAAGAACAAGCATTCAACTGAATCTTTTATAAAATGTACACTTCATACGCTAATATTTGTATATATATACTAACCTTATGCATCACTACAGGTAATACTTTTAATAAGACATCAAAATAACGAAACTTTCCCAGATACATATTTAAATTTTTATAATTAATAAATAACTTTCAAATCTTGTATATCTACATATATAAACTACTGTAAATTTTTGTGTCAGTATATATTAGATGAACAAAAGTATGGTATATCTATAAACTAATAAATCATTGCAGGCTAATATATTACTACACTATAATACCTTTACATACTGCACTCATGAATAACATGACGCTATATACATATATTATTTTCTAACAATTTTAAATATAAGCAACAACCCTATCTATATATTATACAGCAAGTTGTAATGGTTTATGTTCACTTTTATAAAATAATTATACATACCATATAATCAAGAAAGAGGGGAAGTTGTAGTGCTCGGGGACGAAGAGTTGGAGGTGGAGGCGAGTTCCTATGCTCGGCCAGGCTAGGGGAAGAGCGGTGATGAAGAGGAGGAGGAAGACCATCAGGGCGGAGGCCACGGCGGTGGAGAAAGGAAGGGTGCGGCTTCTGGTGGGGACAGGCTTCCCGGCGTGGGTTTCTGTCGTGGTGGAGCTCGGTGCGTTCGAGTGGGTTTGGAAGGGCAGAGACGTGTTGCGAGATGCATGCTGTTGGTCACGCAAGTTGTCAAGGTGGGGTGGATGTGGTTGGAGACGCGGTTGGATTCGATAGTGGGCGGGCGACGGCTTTCGAGTAGGCAGAAGCAGGTTGGAATGGGAGTAAATTGTGGCAATTCGAGTGAGAGAGAGGGTGAACAGTGAGTGGAAAAGTGACAAGGTGGTGAGAAATAAAAATGATTGAGGGGAGGGGAAGGACGAATCATGCTTCAGATATATAGACAGGTGTACGAGCTTTATTTCTCTCTTTTTCTTCATGGCAGAACAAACAAAGAAAGAGAGGAGAAGCTTGTAAATAAATGAAACGAATGAAAGAAATGAAACTATAAAAGCAAATGAAAATTAACCGGATTTTTTTTTTTTTTTTGAAAAAGCAAACCAACATTTATTGTAAAGAGGGAATAGAAATAGTCAAGTGCGGTAATTCACGGAATCATTAAAGAGAGTGACCATTCAATTTCTCACTTTGGACAATGAATAGACACAGAACAACAATAGCTCCAAACTGAATACCGATACGATTAATTTCTTCGCAGTTCTCGCCGCGTATCTGACACCGAAACTCGCATACGAATATACCATAGAGATCAGCATGATGAAACGATCAAAACGGTATATAGAAATCAGTGGTACGATCATCCGATAAAAATCGATATCGGTACTAGAATACTGCTATTTTACAGAAAATAAGAACGACGGAGCCAAAGATGTCCGAATTTGGAAAAACGACAAACTGACATCTTGCTCAGAAGATGGTTTAGAATTTTTCTATGTAAAAATATTTAGGTTTCGGAAACATTTTATTTTCATTTCTTTTTTTGACTGATTAAATTGAAGTGAATTTACGCGCGAAATAAACTTTCATATTTTCGGACGAAAATTTACCAGTTGCTATGTTTAACTAGACGTATTCCAAATATTAAATTTATATTTCAAAATTTTATCGTTTAAAATTTCACAAAATTTCAACTAATTACGTTATTAAAACAGTTGAAATTTACGGGTCGTTACATTCTCCCCCACTCAAAACTTTTCGTCCCCGAAAAGGAACGAGGTAGGAGTATAGAAACAACCAGAAAGAAAAATAGATTTGAAATACAAAATAACAATTAATTTAAACCATATAAATTCCAATTTAAATTAATTGATATTCAATAATTGATTTAATCCATTTGATTTCTCTAAAATCAACCTCAACTATTTCTAAATTCATTATCTTACTATTCAATTACCTTCAATTTACAATTTTAAAAACATCAATTTGTATAATCAGTTATTGTACTCATATTTTATTCGATAGATTTAATTCCTTTCTTCCAAATTATTATTAAGTTTATTTCACTTAATATATCTTTTTTACATATATTTAAACCATATAAATTAATTTAAACCATAAAAGTTTCAATTTAAATTAATTTATATTCACTAATTGCTTTTAAATTCAAGGTATTTTCATAAGTTGATCAAATTTCAATTTATTAATTTTTCCAAAACAAATTTATTTTTCAATTATCTTTATTCTATTTATCTCTATTAACATTTTATAATTAAAATTTAGTGTATAACATTTATTATAACCACTCAAATTTTATTTATAAATTTAATTTATATTATATATTATCCAATTACATATTCAACTTCTGAATGATTTAGGTAAGTTGTATTAGAATGTAGTTGAACAATATACAAATAAAATTTTCCCAATTCAATTATTCAAGTTTAAATATTTATTCCAAATTTTGGTTTTACTTATAATTAAAATCATCCTTTAACAAAATTTAAGAATTAGGTTTCCGATTGTCTTTAAATAATTTAGAGATATATATAATATATTTATATCAAATCATATTAAATTTTAAAATAAGATACTTATATATAGATATAAATCAATTTACTGAAGAAATTCAAATCAAAATATTTTTCAAAACAAAGCCGTAGCAAAACTACAGACTAGTATCTCCACTTCGAGACTCGAAAATGAACGTCGATGATGCGGCCGCCATCACCGAAATTATTTTCCAGCGACAAAGAGAAGAGCAATGATTTCAACATTTTAAAATTTTTTTTTTTTTGGAAATGATTTCTATTCGAAAATACTTTAGATAATACATTTTAAAACCTTTAAAACCAAAGTTTGAAATTTTCGGAAATTAAATTCTAAAATTCTTGATTTAAATACATGTCAAATTCAAATAAATTATAAATCATGTTTTTATTTCAATTATTTATATATGAGACAAAAGCCAATGGTTTAGGTGTCATATTTAAAATCCAATATCATTTATTAACAAACAATTTAATTAACTATCAAAATTCAGAAAATCATACTTATATATAATATAATTATTCAAAATTTATTTCATTTCCCAAATTTAAAAAAAATAATATTGTGTCAGTTTGTTCTGTTCAAGTGTTTTGGAAATTCTATCGATAGCGTTGATCAGACGAATCGATCGAAAACCCAAATCAACATCAACAACTCAAACAACACAATATAAAAAACATTTTAAAATAAATTTACAAATACACTTCCTCACTTAACGATACAATAATGGATTTCAAAGCAAGAATAGAGATTCAAATTTGTGATAGACTCAAATCAAAGAGAATTTCGATTCGAAGATAGATTTGAAACAAGGGCGAGATAATTAAATAACAAAATAAGACGATGGATAAGTTTATATAAATCGCGGGCAACCTTAATCGGGTCGACCGTGACTTTAAGAATAAGATCGATGTGGAATTCCGAGATAAATCGACATTCGATCTCAAGAAATAAAATTCAGGTATAGCAGGAGATAGATAGCATCGTAAACCGAGGATACAGAAATCTCCGGTAAATCGACGCGACTGTGAAGGAGTTTCACTCCTTTACAAATAAATTTGAGATTGGCGAGAACGCCGACTCATTATAAAGATCATTTGAAGTGGAGTTATGGGATGCTCCAGAATCGAAAGAAGACGACTAATGAAGGACTCGAATGAATTCCGGAACCGAGGGGAACGTTCCAAAATTCAAAGGACTTGAGTCAAAGGAAGAGATTGAAACTCGAATGAGGGTGATTCTGTAAATACATTTACCCTACATGTTAAGTTTTGCCTAGAGCTACCAAAAGCTCTGATACCAACTGTAACAACCCGCCATTTTGGACCATTCGCGTCCATTATAAGTGTATAGGTAGACACTCATGCCAGAGTTGAATTGCTCAAAATACCGCGTTGTTAATTTAAATTTGGCAAAACTAAACATATACAGTAAATAAATAATCACAGATCACAGACACAGAGTAATAATTTGCAGCGGAAATAAAAGAGATAGTAGTTCATGAAGCTACTATATAAATATATAAAATACATCAGAGTTTACAACAGAAGAGTAATACGATACATCAGAGTTAAACCAGATACAACGGAAGAGTAACCGATACAAATCAGAATACATCACTGGAATCATCGAATATCTGAAAGCTGGATAGATAGCTGGATCTCCAAGCGAAGCTCCAACTCCAAAGGTGAGTCTCAAAAGCTGAACTACTCAGTCTGACCCGAGCGTAAAGCAAAATACAAAACACTCGAGTCAGGATTAACATTCTTATATTAATAAATCCAACTCAAGTGAAATAGCAATTGAAATACAAGTAACTCAAAGGATGTTTGGAATAACCATCCTTTAAGGATCCGGTAAACTATCTACTATGTAGTAATGTACGCTAAGTAGATAATGTCTATTAGTAATATATAAAGATATCAAAATAGCGTTAAGTCATGGCCCATTCCACCCTTAACACATTTTTATTCCCACAAGCATATACAAGACCGTAGTTTCCCCAAAACCGGAAGTCACCAGAGGGCAATCCATATACTCAAGGTACAAAACAAATTCGTAGTGGTCGCGCATAAATGGAATACAAGTATGACAAGGCACATGAGGCTATACCCAAGGTAGTGATACTACCGTTCGCCTGATCCGGGCTGGTGAGAACGCAACGCCGCAGCGCCCGCAACACCGTGAGACAACACTCCCAAAATCAAGGGTGCACCAATCGACAACAAGTATAAGTAGTTCGAAGAAGTGTGTCCACTTGAGGTATCAATCCTCCATTGGCCCGGCACAGCTCCTGTTTTAGTCATTTCCAATTTGACACAAGTGTCAAGGCTATCCATTATCGTTCTCTTTCTTCAGTCAACACGTACATCATTCCAACCACTTCATTCTGGATCATCACTCCGCGCATAGTTATTAAAGTGGTTTTCGGTTTAGATAGAGAGTATACCCATAACCGAATTCCGGTCTCTTTAATAACTTCCGTAATTATTTCACCGATTGGTCATTTAATATATTTCAAAACCAAATCAATTTCAATTCAATTAGAATTCGTAAGTCAATATTTCGTTTGTCTTTCTAAATCAATTTCCATAACTTACGTTTCAACTTCCAAATTCATTTCAAAATCCAATAATTCAATTTCAAACTTTATTTAAAACACTTCAAATATTGACTCAAGTTCGTATATCAGTTTCATTCCGAAATCATTTAAATAAATTTAATTTAACCTTCAAATCAATTTAAACTCATTTATCGATTTTATCCAATATTCATTAAATTACTTTGTCATTCAAAACAATTTCAATTGAATTTTCAATTCATTAAATCAATTCTTAAGTTCAACCTCATTAAATCAAAATTTACAATTTGAATTAAATTAAATTCGTCAAATCAAATTCTTTAACTTACAAGTCTTACATTAATTCCAAAATTATTACATTTTCATTTCTTGTTAAAGAAATTCAATTTCACTGATTTACTTTCTTAAATAATTTTCCAAAAACTTACTTAATCAAGAAAACTCAATTTAAATTATTTACGAAGTAAAATTCACTTATTCAAACGTCCAATTTTTACTTTTTAAAGAATTCAATTCAATTTAATCATTTAATAATTCAATCTCATTTAATTATTAAATAATTCAAAACCTAATTATTAAATAATTTCAAAGTTTAATAATTTCAAACTTAATTATAATTTCAAACTTAATTATTAAATCATTTCAAAGTTTAATAATTTCAAATTTAATTTTTACATTCAACTTAATTCAATAATTTCTCAAATTAAACAACATTCTTTCATCAATTTCTTTATAAATATTTCATTTCAGATTATTAAATATTCACATTTAAATTTCATTAAAATTCAATTTCCAACTTCATTTCAAAACCATATTATTTATTCAAAAAAAAAAAAATCTTCGTTTTATTTTCAAATCAAATTATTGACCAATCGGGTTTTTATTTAATTCTCTATCCTAGGTCAAAGTTAAATTTGGGTATTTATCATTTCAACCCGATTCCAATTCAATTCAAAATCAAAGCATAGCAAAGGGAACTTGCAGTGTGATAACTGGGATGGTGTCAAAGTAAATAAACAGGCAATAACAACAATCCAATAATCAATTCAAATAATCCCGAAATAACCGTATTAATCCGCATTGTTATTTGTACGAATAAATATAATTATTTCTAGAATCTACACTATCATTTCATGTAGATTAAAGATTATTACATTACGGTTTCACTTGTCGTCTATTCCAATTTCATACATCATCAATTTAACATCATACATTCAGTGGTTCAAAGTATAATTAAACAAATCCTACGTGTCAATAAATTCAACAGTTAAAGGGGTCATATTATACAAATGTCAGTTAATCAAATTTTACATTTAATTATCCTATATCAAGTTCAATTTCATACTATTTATCATTTTAACATTAACAATTTAACGTCCAATATAAACATCAACAATCAATCAATTATCAGCCAAACTGTATTATCATCGTATAAATAATTAACAGATAATGGTGTCAGGTGTCACAGGTAAACTGATACAGGTAATACAGTGTAAATAACTAACAGCAGCATTTCAATTGTCGTTCCAATTGAAATCAAATCTAATAAATAAAAGAACGTTAATCGTGAGTGAGTGCTCACCTTTCGAGGCTAGAGAGGATAGACAACAGAGCAAGCTACGAATTCCAGAGAAAAATGAGATGGGCACGAATTTGATGAAGAAAGCGGGCACAACGAACAAAAGCTGATAAATAGGAATTCGATGAGAATAAATCAAGTAAGCTTGGTAAACTGAAACAAATAAATATTATATCCATATAGATATTTTCTAATAATTATTATAAAATCAATATAATTTATTCATTTTATTTTTATATAAAAATATATATATATATATAGCAAAATAGTTAGTCAAAGAAAATAAAAGAAACTATTGAAACTATATATAAAATACTTCCTTGTACATTCATATATAATATACATAACATATCTTGAACCTTCCTACATTGTATATACATATAGTCGAACGGGTTGTATGCAACTTGTAAAACTGTATAACATATTTTTTTATAGCTTTAAATAGTTAATAGTGTATCAACCAACAATATAATACAACTACAATATATATACGGCCTAACATACTCTGACATGCTCAACAATGAATAAAGTGATCGGTCAACATCATAATAATACCTTTAAAATATGCGTGCTGAAAAGATGTAGTATAATGTCATTTACCAAATGCTAATCACAAGATATCAACACGCATGTCCTATATGTATTAATAAGACAACAAGCTAACCTTTTTAAAAAAAAAATATCTACTATATATATATACTAGATACTACACATATATAATAAAGTCGCAGGGCATACGAAGTTGTAGTACAATTTATATGGAAATGCGTTGTAAAATATAACATATGCAAATCATGTTTAAACAAAAGCAATAGGCGTATTGTTATAATAGGATAAAATAAAAAAACTTTATAAGAACAAGCATTCAACTGAATCTTTTATAAAATGTACACTTCATACGCTAATATTTGTATATATATACTAACCTTATGCATCACTACAGGTAATACTTTTAATAAGACATCAAAATAACGAAACTTTCCCAGATACATATTTAAATTTTTATAATTAATAAATAACTTTCAAATCTTGTATATCTACATATATAAACTACTGTAAATTTTTGTGTCAGTATATATTAGATGAACAAAAGTATGGTATATCTATAAACTAATAAATCATTGCAGGCTAATATATTACTACACTATAATACCTTTACATACTGCACTCATGAATAACATGACGCTATATACATATATTATTTTCTAACAATTTTAAATATAAGCAACAACCCTATCTATATATTATACAGCAAGTTGTAATGGTTTATGTTCACTTTTATAAAATAATTATACATACCATATAATCAAGAAAGAGGGGAAGTTGTAGTGCTCGGGGACGAAGAGTTGGAGGTGGAGGCGAGTTCCTATGCTCGGCCAGGCTAGGGGAAGAGCGGTGATGAAGAGGAGGAGGAAGACCATCAGGGCGGAGGCCACGGCGGTGGAGAAAGGAAGGGTGCGGCTTCTGGTGGGGACAGGCTTCCCGGCGTGGGTTTCTGTCGTGGTGGAGCTCGGTGCGTTCGAGTGGGTTTGGAAGGGCAGAGACGTGTTGCGAGATGCATGCTGTTGGTCACGCAAGTTGTCAAGGTGGGGTGGATGTGGTTGGAGACGCGGTTGGATTCGATAGTGGGCGGGCGACGGCTTTCGAGTAGGCAGAAGCAGGTTGGAATGGGAGTAAATTGTGGCAATTCGAGTGAGAGAGAGGGTGAACAGTGAGTGGAAAAGTGACAAGGTGGTGAGAAATAAAAATGATTGAGGGGAGGGGAAGGACGAATCATGCTTCAGATATATAGACAGGTGTACGAGCTTTATTTCTCTCTTTTTCTTCATGGCAGAACAAACAAAGAAAGAGAGGAGAAGCTTGTAAATAAATGAAACGAATGAAAGAAATGAAACTATAAAAGCAAATGAAAATTAACCGGATTTTTTTTTTTTTTGAAAAAGCAAACCAACATTTATTGTAAAGAGGGAATAGAAATAGTCAAGTGCGGTAATTCACGGAATCATTAAAGAGAGTGACCATTCAATTTCTCACTTTGGACAATGAATAGACACAGAACAACAATAGCTCCAAACTGAATACCGATACGATTAATTTCTTCGCAGTTCTCGCCGCGTATCTGACACCGAAACTCGCATACGAATATACCATAGAGATCAGCATGATGAAACGATCAAAACGGTATATAGAAATCAGTGGTACGATCATCCGATAAAAATCGATATCGGTACTAGAATACTGCTATTTTACAGAAAATAAGAACGACGGAGCCAAAGATGTCCGAATTTGGAAAAACGACAAACTGACATCTTGCTCAGAAGATGGTTTAGAATTTTTCTATGTAAAAATATTTAGGTTTCGGAAACATTTTATTTTCATTTCTTTTTTTGACTGATTAAATTGAAGTGAATTTACGCGCGAAATAAACTTTCATATTTTCGGACGAAAATTTACCAGTTGCTATGTTTAACTAGACGTATTCCAAATATTAAATTTATATTTCAAAATTTTATCGTTTAAAATTTCAAAAAATTTCAACTAATTACGTTATTAAAACAGTTGAAATTTACGGGTCGTTACAATATCTTTGTTTCTTGTCATATGTTTTGAGCAACTACTATTAAGTATCCACTTTCCTCTTTTCTTAGTTGGTACCTGCAAAAAATATAGAGATGATGTTGGTACCCACCGTTTATTAGGGTCCTAAGAGTTAGGTCTTAGGAAACCAAACCCAAGATGGTTTAGAATTCCCATTATAAATAAAATTTTCATTTTTATGACTGTATTTATAAAAGTCTTAATATACACATTTCTAATTGAATTATTATTAGTTTTTGGTACCCAAATCTTTATATTTTTTGTGGTGTAACTGCCTTCTTTTGAGTGAAAACTTTTGGTTTGGATTTTGCTTTTACAAAATTCTTTTGTATATTGAAATTTTTACTTCGTGGAATGTTTCTCTTTGAACTAGATTTTGAGGAATTTGTATATCCTAAACCTTTCTTATTGAAAGAGACTTGAGAGTTGTTAATAATTTTAGAAAGATTTTCTCTACCTTTATTAAAGTTAGAAACATTTTTAGTAATATTTTCTAACTCGGTTTTGAGACTAGTATTGTTTAATTCAAGAATTTTGACATTTGATTTTAAATTGTGATTTTTTGCAGCTAATGTCATATTCTTTTCTTTTTGAACTTCAATCTCATTTGATAGAATAGTGAGTTGAGAAGATACATTAGACAAAGATCCTTGTGTTTTGATAAGTTCTTCTTTTTAAGATTTTCTTTTCATCTCTGAGCATATCAATTTCTATTTCACTCCTGTTTAATTTTTCTAAAGCATCTTTATATTTTCTTTTAACATCTTTTAGTTTATCCAATAGTTTTGAGTTTATATCAATTAAATCATCAAAGGTTAGATCACTTACTTCGTCAGATGAAGCCATAAAGCACACATTGGCTTGTTCGGAGTCACTGTCTGATGGGGAAGACAATTATAAATCATCCCATGTAACAGAGAATGCTTGCTTCTTCTTATATTTGTCCCATTTATTCTTGTACCCGTCTTTCTTTCGATCAGGACAGTCTTTCTTTATGTGACCCAATTTGTGACATTCATAACATTCGAGATTTGAAGCTGGTGGTTTATTGGTGTTGTCTTTCGTATTGTTTCCAAATTTCCTGTTCTTTCAAAATTTTAAAAATTTCTTAAAGTTCTTAGCAATAAAAGCCATGTTATCTTCATCTTCTTCTGAATCTTCTTGTTCAGCTTACAATGCTTTGGTCTTTCTATCTTGTGCTTGATCTCTTTTTGCTTGCAAATTTATTTCATATGACATTAGATTTCCTATCAACTCTTCTGGTTTTATGGTTGAAATGTCATTAGCTTCTTCAATTACCAAGACTTTCTGTTCCCATTCATCCATTAAAGAGTTGAGGATTTTTGAAACGATATCAAAATCTGTATATTTTTCTCCTAATGCCATAAGTGAATGATATATATCTTGAAACCTAGAACACATTTCATTTATAGTTTTATCTTGCTTCATTCTAAAATTATGGAACTGGTTCTTAAGAATAGAAATCTTGCTTTGCTTAACTTGTTAGTACCTTCATGTGTAACTTTAAGAGTTCGCCAAATTTCATAAGCTGTTGTGCACATTCTAACTCTATTAAATTAATTTTTATCTAAAGCAAAAAATAGCATATTCATGGCTTTTGCATTTTAGGTAGCATCTAATTTTTGTGTGTTTGACCATTGTACATATGGTGTGGTCGGTATAATATATTCATCCTGAGTTATATTCCAAGTGTCATATCTGTTTGCCTGCATATAAATTCTCATGCGAGTTAACCAATAATTATAATTCAAACCGTTAAATAGTGGTGGTCGTGCAGTGGATTGACCTTCAATAAAACTTGTGCTAGTCTTATTTTCCATATTACCAGAATATCAAATAACTGCGTTATGGTTATATGATGACCTTGCTCTGATACCAAATGAAAGTGACTAAGGATCGTGTAATATGCAATATTAACTAAACTATTTACTTGTGTGGAATATGAATATAAAAGTAACATAATAAAGTAAATGACACCAGAGATTTTTATACTTGTTCGAACTTCCCATTCTACGTCCAGTCCCAGACTCCTTCTATAATTTAACTATCAACCCTCACTTAACCTAGAGGAACAGGTATTACACCGCTTGAGCAACCGAACAAGACTTCCACCACCTAAGCAACATAATAGGACTTCAACCGCATAAGCAACCGAATAGGACTTCAATAATATAGAAAATTATCTTGATTGAATGTGCTCTTTTAATAGCACGGATAAGTCTTTAGAGTACACTCTTTCTATAATCTTCTCCTTTATGGTATATCGTGTAATCTGTGAAGATAGAAAGTTTATTAAATCACTAATGAAGTATGCTTGAATGAACAAGTGATTAGAATGAAGTATTGAATGCTTAGAGTTCAAATAGCAAGATGGTTTAGAAAATAAGAATGAGAATTAGAATTAGTATTAGTAATTAAAACAATGGAATTCATGGCTATTTATAGAAATTGAGGAGTTGTAATCATTCGTGAAAGATAGCCATAAAGATATATGGAAGCAACTCTTGAATTAAGAGTTGTATCCGTTCATTGAATTGAAGTGTCTTTTCAAAATATAGCAGTTACACTATAAAAATGTTGACTTTTGATAGCATCGTTATATATCGTTTTAGCCTTTCCCTTTAAACGCTTTGCTTTCTAGGGTTTTCGACGCTATTGCCTCCATAGATACCGTGTATTCGACAATATACAATCCAATAGGTGGGAAATATTTGTGTGGGAATAAAAAAAGCGCGTGGTTCCTTTGTCAGCTCCTTTAGAAAATAGTCTTCCTTCCACTTCATCACCTACAAAAAACAAAAACTTCATGAAATCCCAATTGCGTAACCTGAATTGCTTAATCCTAACCACCGTCATCAACTGCGGATCGGAGCCATAATCTCTTTCTCACACAGTCAATCTCCATCCCTAAATGCATCCACCATCCGCACCTTTCCGATTTGTACTGCCGTGAGAGGTATTATTTTATATTTATAAGTTAACTTGTTTGGAACAAGCTTTATCAATTATCAATTTTCTCCTTTTATTTTGTTATCAGTTTTATCCTTTTATAAGTTAACTTGTTAGGAACCGCCGTGAGATTCATTATCAGTTTTCTCCTTTTATTTCATTTTTGTTTGTGTTTATCTACCATAGTAATGAATTTATGAATTAGTCTTATACAGCTCTAAATGATTCTCGAGGTAATATCTATAATCCTACTAAGGGTGCATTACAAGATAAACTACCTTTTAATGTAAGAAATGAACACCCCAGTCTACGTGAATACTGCGTGTTTCTTATACTGAATTGACATACCGCATATGACTCAAAAATCTTTAGCTGAAATCAAAGTGGAAAAGATGAATCAGATTAGACCACATATTTGATGATGAAAAGCTAGATCCAGCTAAAGAACTAGAAGAAATAGTACTAGATAGAAATGACCCTAGTAAAACTATTAAAATTGGGGAAATATAAGCCCGAATATAAGGGCCGATTTAATAAAATTACTTTTGAACTGTGTCCTAATCATGTGTTTACTTAGTGTCATTCTGATATGATTACCATTTTATCGTAATACATTTTGTGATAAACTTAATATCAATCCTGAACCTATTAAACAAAAGCACCAACCTTTAGTGGGAAAGGTACGCTTCATTTATAAAAGAAGTTATAAATTATTAAATATTATTTGATTTTATAGAAGAGGTTAGACTTAGCAAGTCCTGTTTTAGTTATGTAAAACTATACAGTTATAAATGTGATTAAACTAAAACCTGAATGTCGAGGTATTAAACTTGGGATGTACAACGAAATTTCACCTTAGATATATGAGAATTGATACAAAATATTACGCTCATACAGATATAATTATTGGAATGTACTTAATGTGTAGCGAAAAATCTCACAATTTTAGCTTAACATATTATTTATACAATCATGCATAATATACATTTGTCTTCATAGAAATTTCCATATGCTAGAATCGAATGGTTTCTTTACTTGTACCTGATAATTAATAGGTACATAAAAAAGGTAGGATGTTTTGAAGAAATACGCATCCATCCATATTAAAAGAGTTATTCTTTTACCCAACACTAATATAGCTTTTAATATACATAGTGGAAAAGGGTACTTCTTGCGGTTGCATATAGAAGCAAGCAATTTCTTTCAAATTTTGTTTTCTCCATATGAACCTGCAAGGCATAAATAATGGCCCCATACGACTTAAATGCATACATCTGATTCTTTGTTTATATAAATTTACAATAAATATACCCATGACAATCCTTAAGTATTTTGTTTTGAAGTAATGAATCTTCAACATAATTCACATAAAGATAGGTTATATAGCAAATATTTCCATGCAATTTGATACTACAACACTACCCAATTTTTTTAGTGAGTCTACATAAATAAAATACTTTTACACTGTTATTTTAGCAAATTAATCAATACTTTGTCTCCTTTAGTATTGTTCTAATGGCATTTCTTCTATGATCTTGTTTTGTAAACCAAATAAATTGTCCAGAGCCTATGAAACATCATGTTGAATAATTTGAACTAGAGATTATTGATTTGTCATTTATACCCAGCATTTAATATTCTTATTTGATGCACAAACCATGTTATGGTAGAAAAAGATTTTAAACAAAATATGCATGAAATACTAATATGGCTAGCAGAATACTAATATGGCTAGTGGAATACTAATATGGCCAGCGGATACATACTACATGAACAATATATTTTTTAAATGTTTTACTCTGACCAATAATGAATAACCATCGTTTAACAAATGATTTTAGCAATCCACAAGTAAAATGTAATAATAATCATATTTGTAATGTATCATGTCTGATATGTAATCGATAATATACTTAGATTTAAGATTAAGTAGATAAAAACATAAATGGGTCATGCTAACTTTTGTTATTTCTAGCAAGTGATGCGATTTCAACTAATCTCACTTGCCAAAATGAGTAAATATGATTACTAAGAGAAATAGAGTAGCTACCTTTTTTCCAAATTCATAGAAAAATAATTTTGTTAAACACAGTGGTTGTGAATAATAGCTACTTAAATATCCTAAATCAAATCAATATATAAGCTTGTAGTCAGAATGCTTTCCAGCTACAATGGTGAAAATGAAACTGCTTTTAATTGTTTTTGGTAAAAGGTGGTTCATACCACATATTTCTAGACTGGTCAGTATATTACCATGGATGTATTTTTATGATGTTGCACTTCATAAATATTTGGTATAGTAAATCAAAGCAATATAAGCTTGGAAGTCAAAATGTTTGCTAGCTGCAAACAGCTTTTAATTCTTTCTAGGTGCATTATTGTTTTGGTTTTGGTAATGATTCTTTTAGACAATTTTTTTCATGTGTATATTGAGATTTATTAACTATTACCATCCATGTATTTTTATGATGTTGCACTTCATAAATGTTTGATATAGAATCAAAATTTGATGTAGTAAGTCAAAGCAATATAGGCTTGGAAGTCAAAAGGCTTGCCAGACCAACTAAATTATTTGGATCCCAATCCAACCGCTCTATTTTATAGCTGAATTCAATTTTTTTGCATTATAAATCTGATAGATAAACATAGTAGTTTTGACAGCAATTTTTTTTGTCATAGCTTCAAAATTTTGGTTGTAGACAGAGTAAAAAGAAAGTTGTTTTGGAAAATGGGAACAAAACGGCCAGAATTCTGTTTCTAGTAACAAAAGTACTGAAGGAGCAATAGATTTGAAAGGGTGAAATAGATAATGAATTTCAAACATGTAACGACCCACTATTTTGGACCATTCAAATCGACAATAATCCACACATGTCGGACTCAAATACTTCAAAACAGTGGATTGTTAATTTATATTTTGGCAAAACTCAGCATATACAGTAAATAAATCAATCACAAAATCACAAACATAGAGTAATATAATAATGTAGTGGAATAGATAAATAGTAGTTCATGAAGCTACTATATAAACAACAAAGTTAGAAATAAAATACAACAGAATATCTCAAATGCAGTGAAGTCTCCAGTACAACAGATGACCTCTCTGAACAAATCAACTGGAAAGCTGAAAGCTGAGTCGATAGTTGGATCTCCAAACGAAGCTCCAAACTCCAAAGGTGAGTCTCAAATGTTGTATCACTCAGTCTGACTCGAGCGTAAAGCAAAACACAAAACACTCGAGTCAGGATTTACATTCTTATATAAATAAATCCAACTCAAGTGAAATATCAACTGAAATACAAGTAACTTAAAGGATGTTTGGGATAACCATCCTCTAAGGATCCGTAGAACTATCTACAATGTAGAAATATACACTATAACACCGTGGTCATTCCAAATTAATTTATACTTCAAAACCAAAATATCATTTCATTTCAAATATCTATTTTCCAAAATAGTATATAGGTTAAATAATTTAAAAAGTAAAGTATTTATAATTTCCTCAAGTCTCACAAATCGGTTCTAATCAACTCAAACTCCAAATTCAAATGTATTTAAAGCACATTTCATCAATTCAATTCAGTTCTAAATATACTATTTAAATGTTCAACATATTTCAAAGCTTTAATATTCAACATTTTCAAAGTTAAATTTAACAGTTTCATATAGCTCTTGATTTAACTTCATTATTATTTAATCAGGGAATATTCACTTAATAAATTCAATATCATTTAACTAGCCTTAAATTTCATTTTTACTAAATATTTCCTTAAATTTATTTAAACAAGAAATATTCATTAAATTATTTAAATCAAACCCAAATTATAAATCATATCTTAAATCTCAATTTCAATAAGTTTCAAATCGGTTTAGTTAAATAAAATTATCTTCCCAACCTTAACTTATTCAAACTATTACCAAAATTTATTTTGAAATATAAATTTAAATACTTAACCATATTATATGTATTAACTCAATCTTAATTAAATTAAATATTATTATTAAATCTATATACATCATTACCATTTATATATAATTATTTAAGAATCAACATTTATTAAAACCATATATATCTTTCCAAAACCATAGAAATTATTTTCAAAATATATATATAGGGACCATCGGTGTTTGTGTAAAATTTCATATCCTATATGGTCAATTGGTATAGATATTTATCATTTCAATCCGTAATTTAAGTATATACGGGTAGATATCATTTCGTACCGCAATCCCAGATTCAATTCAATGAAAATCTCTTGGGTTTATCATTTCAACCCATAACGATATCCTCCTATTCTAAAGTCCGTTCGGGTATGTATCATTTCAACCCATAGTGAATTCTATACTTACAGGGAACTTGCAAAGTGATAAAAGATATGAAAATAATAACAACATGCATATATCATCAATAACAATATAATATATAAACAACAAGATATGGTGTCATATCCCACAGGTGAACAATTATATATAATAGCATATATAGCAATTTAAATAACTACAGCAGCATATTTCAATTTTCGTTTCAATTGAAATCAAATTTAATAAATATAAGAACGTTAAATCGTGAGTGATTACTCACCTTTCGAGGCTAGATAGAATAAGCAATGAGATTGAGTTATGAAATGCAAGCACGACTTCCAAATCAAAGCTAGAGGGATACGATTCGACGAACAAATCTGATAGTTTGAATAGAAGAAATCAAATCAAACCGGATCGATGAAGATAATTGGTAAAAGTGAATTTACACACACACACACACATATAACTATATGTAACTATTTATGTATATAAAACATATTCTAAATTCAAGCCATTTTAAATCAAATATATATATATACATTTCAAAATCATTGTTTTAAATTAAACCCATATATAAAATTAAATTTAGAATCAAACTCAATTATACTTATGAGTAATATATAAAATCTATCATTATAATTTATATAGCAAATGTCAATGGTCCAAATTCACTTTATACAACAAATATAATACTAACATATAACTTATATATATTTATATAAACCGACAAATATAACTATTAGAACTTGTACGTTATAAACTGTTTAAACTATACATGTATACGAAATTTTTTAAACATATTATATGTATATAAAACATACGTCTCTTATTAATATAATTACTATATAAACACTGTAACATATATAAGCAGAAATGAATGTAATATATATATCATTCAGACTTATATACTTGGCGAACAACAGGTTACATACCATACATATATATAAGGTTTAAATCTCAACTCCAACTATACGCAACTCATAATATGTGAACTTGTAATATACGAACCCATACACATTATATAAAACATACCGCAGATTCCGAGGCAACAACTATATAATATATTATAGATATAATACTTTATATATAATATACATATGGTAATAGGTAAACTTAAAATATACTATACCGAAATATAATAGAATAAAATATAATATAAGATATATAAACGTACATATAACACTACAAAAAGAAGAAGGCTTGGTGCTATGATGTTGTGGTCGAAACAACTTATATAAATATTTATATAAAAAAAATTGGAATCACTGCCTCCACAAAGTATAGCTTAGCAAACTAACATATGGAAATTATTATAACAGCAATACTTAGTATAACACATATCCATATATATAATTTATACAAACTGACCAAAATATATCTAAAAATCTTAAAACTTTATGTATATAATATATAAAATCTGACTCATTGTAATATAACTGTAATATAAACATTTATATTATAACTAAATACATAAACTAGCTATAGACGGCAATCCAGATTATATATATATGTTCGCATATAAAACTTTAAAGTAGAATATAAAATCAATGGACCAAAATATGCAGTCTTCATATATCTTTCATATATACTTTAAAATAACGCAACAATATAACTTCATATATAACAGACTATATATTATAACTATTATAAATTAACCTTATAGAGATGAGGAGAGCTGCTGTTGTCAAGGAGGGAGACGAACAGTAGGAAAACGAACCAATTAGTCGGCTGTGAGCATTGTGTGGGTATTTGCTCATGTGAAAAGTGAATAGGAAGAGGAAGGCGGAGGAAGAAGTGGCCGCTGTTGCCAAGTGAAGGTGCTCGGATAGACTGCCTCGCATAAGTTCGGCACTAGGTAGGCTTCGGCCTGGGTTTCGGCAATGGAAGGAACTTCGGCTAGTGCTGGGTCATGCTCGGCGTTTGAGGGTGGAGAAGGATCTGGAGGTTGTGAAGGGGATGGGATGGTTTCTTGGCTTGGGGTGGCATGCGTGGTGGGTTTTGTTGGAGATGAAGTCGCATACTGTTAGACAGTGGAGGAGTAAGGGAAAAATGGTGAAGTGTGAAAGGGAGATAGCATGGGGAAAAGAAGATGGGAGGAGGAAGACAAATGGAGATCAATATTTTTGAAAGATGGATAGTTTATTTTTATATACTTTTTTCAAAACGTAAGGAACGAATTAATATTGAGGGAAAGAAATGTCAACGGTCACCATCTTTTTAGCTGAATAATTAAGACAATTTATTGCTTTAGTGGGCTGCACGTCTCAATTTGAAACTGAAGGAAAGGGGTATAGTCGCAATTCACGATACCGTTACAACGAACAGCTTATTGTTTCCGTTGCGTACCGAACCTCAAAATACAGAAATAAATATACCGCAGAGATCAGCACGACGAGACGATCAAAACGGTATACAGATATCAGTGGTACGATCATCCGATCAAAAGTCGATAACGGTACCAAAAATGCTGCTATTCCGTACGGAAAAATCCAAACGGAGCTAGAAACGTCTTAATTTCGCGAAACGAATTTCGCAGTCAGATTCAGAGTGTTCTAAATAATTTTTTTTCATGTTGACATACTTAGGTTTCGAAACACTTTTAAATTCAACTGTTATTAACTGATTTAATTTGAAATAAAATTACACAATAAAATAAACTTCCATATTTTCTGATGAAAATTTACCAATTGCTATGTTTTTAAATACGTATTTCAAATATAAAAATTTATTTCAAAATTCAATTATTAAAATTTCACCAAAATTCAGTTAAATACGTTATTAAAACCAATCAAAATTTATGGATCGTTACAAAACAGATAACCAATAAACTGACAATTGCATGGTTAGTGTAATTCATCAGATGATAACAAAGAGTTAATATTCTACTGCATCAAATGCCACATTAAACAGCTAAGTTTTGAGATGATGATAAATTCTTTTTAGTTAAGCAGTCGAGTGATGATACATTATTTTTCGTGAATATTAGGCTCAGGTCCCTAATAAGTTTCAAAATACACAAAACCCCAGTAAAAAAAAGTATGTAAATTAGGCCCTAGAATTAAGTTACTAAGTAAATGCATATAGTTATGCAATTATTCACTGAATAATTGCAGACATTTATGCAATTATATCCAAAAGTTGCATAAATTTATGCAATTTTTTCGGTGAATAATTGCGGAAATTTCCGCAATTTTTTTGGTGAATAATTGCGGAATTTTCCGCAAATTTTTGAAAAATTTGCGGAAATTTCCTCAATTTTTTAGTGAATAATTGCGAAATTTTCCGTAATTTTTCAATGAATAATTGTGGAAATGTCTCCAATTTTTTGATATAATTGCATAAATGTCTGCAATTATTCACTGAATAATTGCACAAGTGTATGCCATTATTCGGTAACTTAATTCTAGGGATATAATTTACAAACTTTTTTACTAGGGTTTTTGTGTATTTTGAAACTTATTAGGGACCTGTGCCAAACTGTCCCTTATATTTCGCATGGACAGCTTTGGATTAGTAGTGTAATGTGCAATATATATATATATATATATTTGTGTGTGTGTGTGTGTGTATGTATGTATATGTACATACATACATATACATATACATATACATACATACATATATATGATGTGTATATATCATATAATTTTAATTTATGTTGTTGTTGGACTTATAATTATAAGTTTAAACTTGTCCTCATTTTATTGTAGCATATTTATGCTTCTGCACTATACTTTGCCTTAGTTTGTTCTTGTAGCTAGGTATAAATAAGTCTGTTTTGTTAATACAAGATATGGCAAGGAAGAGGAAGCTTATTCGCAAACAAAAACAAGCCGAGGACCCCAATGAGAAACCTGAAGCAAATTTAGAAACCAATAAGCAAGGAATTGAAGCATGTGGAGACAACGTAATGCAATCAGAAGTAAATATTGAAATCAATGAGTTTGAAATTGAAAATAATGTGATGGAAAATGAGATTAGTATTCAATAAAAAGATGAAAATTCAATTGAAAAAAAAAGCTAGAGGTCCAACTAAAATGAAAAGATTTCTTTCAGATCTCGTGTCTTGGATTAACATTGAATTTAATGTGAATGACATACCAATAGGAGAAGGTTCTATAAAGCTGTCTTCTTACTTAGGACTGAACGTACAAGAGCATGTTTGATGCAGCGCAATCTGCCAATTCATCGGATTGGAATCATTTGAGGTCCTTAGGTCGCACACGACCTAGTGAAACCTTAGGTCGCTCACAACCTAGTGAGACCTTAGGTCGCTAACGATCTAGTGAAGGTCGCTTCCGAGTTAACGGACTCAGTGTTAAGCCATGCAAGTAGATAAGCGAGATAAGCAAACCAACAGTAGGTCGCTCCGACCTTTCGAATGTGGGCTGTTTCGAGTTACGACCTAAGTTAGGTCGCGGGAAGATAGATCGCTCGATCTTATGTCGCTGGGAAGATAGGTCGCGGGAAGATAGGTCGCTCGATCTTATGTCGTTGGAAGAGTTAGGTCGCTCAAGCGAAAACCAACGACCTAACGAGTTAATCCTTAGGTCGCGAGACCTTAGGTCGCTCAAAATTAGGTCGCAAGATTTTAAGTCGCTCGAGGAGGGTTCCATAAGTCGCTCAAGTACTTGGTCGCGTGAAGGTTTCCAGACGCCTTATTCTTAGGTCGCTGCTGCCGAGTATTTTTAAGTCGCTGCTGCTGTGTGTTCTAAGTCGTATGATGTTTAGGTCGTAAGTCGTTTGTATTTGTATTTTCTTAAGTCGTATGGTGTATGTTTCTTATGTCGTTTGTTGTAACTTGTATTGTTCTTAGGTCGTGTAACGTGATGTGGTAAGTCGCGTGGGTTGTAAAGTGATACGTCGTAGGTCGCGTCTGTTAGGTCGCGTGTGTTGTTAGGTCGTTCACGACCTATGTGTTGTGTTGAGTCATGTGAGTTGATTTGTAAGCCTATAAATAGGCGGGTGGTATTATTTGTAACTCTTGATTGATTTTGATTAAAACTTTGTTTGTGTGCTTTGTGCCACTTCTCAAATTGGTAGTTGAGTGTGATCTCCTATCTCCACCTTCGGCATTCGAGTGTGCTCGAATCAACGATTGTTGAAGCCGATTCGTGGAATCAAGTGCGCTTGATCAACGTCGACGAATCGTAGATCTTTAAACACGGTATCGTGAGCGATCAACGTGTTTGAGATAGCTAGAATCCGGTATCTTTGGATCAACGGATTTGGGCCTTTGGTATCTTTCAATCCACCGATTGTTACTTTCACCGTTACATACATTTTTCGTTATCCGCTGCTGCATCATTTGGTATCAGAGCTAGACTTAGCCAATCATAGCTAAGCCGAGTCTTGGAGCCAATTACTATTGAAGAGTTCAAACCGAGCCAATCAAGTTATGTCGAGCTAGTTGAAGTGTGAAGTTCAATTGAAGTACAAGCCGAGAGTTCAAGTTTGTGAGATTTGACAATGCCACCGAGGAGAGCTAATCGCCATCAGAATGTTGAAACGTTGTATAGAAGAGAAGAAGCCGAGCAAATGGAACAACGCATCAATGAAAAGTTTGATGAAGGCATTGGGAAGTTAGAGAAACCGATGAATGATATGAATCAAGGACAAAGGAGGATGTCACCACAATCTTATCGAGGAAGAAGAGAATCTTCAGTTTCATTGAGAAGAGAACATCATGAGTATAGAGATGAAGAGAGAAGAACTCCACGTGAGTTTGAACATGAACCATACCGTGATGATGACAGACAAAGTAGAAGAGATATGCAAGGTCATAGAAATGTGGGTGGTCGAGATCGTTATCGAAGTACATCTGTTTTTGATGAAGATGGTGGTAGATGCAGTGTTCATTCTCGAGATCGAGACCAAGTACGAAATGCATATCGGGATGTAGAAGATGATCAAAGATGGGAGTCGGGGATGAAAACTAAAATTCCAGAATTCAAGGGTGGAATGGTAGCGGAGGAATTCTTGGATTGGTTGTCTAATGTGGAGGAAATTTTTGACTTCAAAGAAGTACCCGAGCATCAGAGAGTTAAGTTGGTTGCTACACATTTGAAAAAAAGAGCTATGGCATGGTGGCAGCAAACTAAACTAACACGGGAGAGAATGGGAAAGTCAAAGATTGAGTCATGGGATAAGATGAAGAAGTTGATGAAAGCTACTTTCTTACCGTATAATTATCAATCTCTTATGTATCAACGATTGCAGAATCTGAGACAGGGAACAAAGTCAGTGAATGATTATGCGGATGAGTTCTATTAGTTGATTGCAAGGAATGATATCATGGAGACGGAGGAGCAGTTGACAATTAGATTTGTTGGAGGGTTGAGAATGCAGATACAAGATATGGTGAATATGTTTGATCCCAGATCTGTGGCTGAAGCACATCAAAAGGCTCTAGCTTAGGAGAAGCAAGGAAGGAGAGGTGGTGGTGTGTTTACAAATTCCAACAATCCAATGAAAGGGGCTAGTAGCAATGCGAATGTTTCGAAGGCTGTTGCAAAACCGGTTGTTAATGAAGTTGCTAAGACCAGAATCAAAAGTGGTATCAAATGTTTCAATTGTCAGGAGATGGGTCACAAAAGCAATGAATGTCCGAAGCCAAAGAAGCGAGTGATGGTTGCTGAGGCAGAAGATGAGGAGGTAGAAGCTGAATGTTCTAATTCACTACATGATGAGGAGGAAGAAAATGTGTCAGGAGATGAAGGGTATTCATTGATGATGAAGAGGTCGTGTTTGATACCAAAGCAAGAGGATGATTCACGTTGGTTGAGGAGTAACATCTTTCAGTCAACGTGTACTATCTTGGGAAGGGTTTGCAAGTTTGTTATTGATGCAGGAAGTTGTGACAATATTATCTCTACAGAAGCTGTGAAGAAGTTAGCATTGAAGACTGAGAAGCATCTGAAACCTTACAAGTTAGCTTGGTTGAGGAAAGGTGGGGAGGTGAAAGTTGGACGAAGGGCTTGTGTTAATTTTTCGATTGGGAAGAAATACAAAGATGAAATTTGGTGTGATGTTGTGGATATGGATGTATGTCATCTGTTGCTGGGGAGACCGTGGCAATATGATAGGGCTGTGCAACATGATGGTCGTACTAACAGTTATAGTTTCATGTTTGAGGGTACTAAAATCACTTTAATTCCTAAGAAGCGACAACAAGAAGAAAGCAAGTTGGAGGAGATTGAAGAACTTAAAACTTTGCTATCTTTGAAGGAGTTTGTTAAAGAAGTCGAAGAAGAGCCTGAAGTATTTTTGTTGATTGGACGTGAGAGTAATGAAGTGGTTGAGATTCCTGAAGAAGTAAAACCAGTGCTGGAAGAATTTGACGATGTATTTCCTGAAGAGCTGCCAACAGAGTTACCGCCATTGAGGGACATACAACACCAAATAGATCTTGTTCCAGGAGCTGTGTTACCACATAGACCACACTACAGAATGAGTCCAAAGGAACACGAGGAGTTGAGAAGGCAAGTGGAAGAGTTGCTTGAGCAGGGACGTGTACAGGAAAGTTTAAGTCCTTGTGCAGTGCCAGCTTTGTTAGTGCCGAAGAAGGATGGGACGTGGAGGATGTGTACTGATAGCCAAGCCCTAAACAAGATTACAGTGAGATATAGATTCCCTATGCCTAGATTGGATGATTTGTTGGATCAACTTAGTGGAGCTGCTATCTTTTCGAAAATTGATTTGAAGAGTGGTTATCATCAAATTCGAATTAGACCAGGGGACGAATGGAAGACAACATTCAAGATGAGAGAAGGATTGTGCGAATGGCTGGTTATGCCGTTTGGTCTTTCGAATGCACCAAGTACATTTATGCAGGTGATGAATCAGATCTTTAGATTTTTTATTGGGAAATTCGTGGTGGTGTATTTTGATGATATACTGATATACAGTAGAAGCTCAGAAGAACACTTGCATCATCTGAGAGAAGTGTTGATGATACTGCGACAGGAACAATTTTATGCTGCAACGAAGAAATGCGTGTTCATGACGCATAGTGTTTTATTTTTGGGATATGTTATATCAGAAGGAGGTATACAAGTGGATCAGAATAAAGTTGAAGCAATCAGGAATTGGCCACAACCCAAGACGATAACAGAAGTTAGAAGCTTTCACGGTTTAGAATCATTCTACCAAAGATTTATTCCACACTTCAGTAGCGTGATGGCACCAGTTACTGATTGTATGAAGGGGAAGCGGTTTTCATGGTCAGAGGAAGCAAGATTTGCTTTTGAGAGAATCAAAGAACTATTGACGACAGCACCAATTCTAGTATTACTAGATTTTCAGTTGTTGTTTGAATTACATACTGATGCATCTAAAGTTGGAATTGGAGGGGTGTTAAGTCAGAAGGGACATCCTATTGCATATTTCAGTGAGAAGCTATCGGGAGCCAAGATGAGATATAATACTTATGATGTGGAATTCTATGCTATTGTTCAAGCTATAAAACATTGGAGACACTATTTGTTCCATAAAGAATTTGTTCTATATACTGATCAGGAAGCACTGAAACATTTGCAGGGACATGAAAAAATTGCAGCCAGACATGCTTCGTGGATCGCATACCTACAACAGTTTACATTTGTGGTGAAGCATAAGTCGGGAATTACAAACCGTGTGGCAGATGCATTGAGTCGAAGGAATCATTTGTTAATTACAATGAAGGTTGAAGTGACGGGGTTTGATGTGTTGCCAGAATTGTTTGTTGATGATTCTTACTTTGCGAAGTTTGTAGATGAAGTCGAGGAGGGAAAGACGGATGAGTTTGTATTGGTGGATGGTTTTCTTTTTAAGGGGAATCGAGTATATATACCGGAGTGCAGCTTACGAATGAAGATTGTGAAGGAGTTGCATGAGGAAGGTCATGTGGGTAGAGATCGTACTTTGCGGTTGATTTATGAATCACACTTTTGGCCATCTATGAGAAGAGAAGTTGAAAGATTTGTGGAGAGATGTCATATTTGTCAAGTTTCCAAAGGGACTGCGACGAATGCGGTATTATATATGCCATTACCTGTGCCTACTAGACCGTGGGTTGATGTGAGCATGGATTTTGTTTTGGGTTTGCCTAGAACTCAAAGGGGGAATGATTCTATATTTGTTGTGGTGGATAGATTTTCGAAAATGGCACATTTCATAGATTGTAAGAAGACAGCCGATGCCGTTTGTGTTGCTCAATTATTCTTTAAAGGGGTGTATCGATTGCATGGGCTACCTGAATCTATTGTTTCTGATCGGGATACTAGATTTCTAAGCCATTTTTAGTTAAGTTTGTGGAAGATGGTTGGAACGAAGCTGAATTTTAGTAGCGCCTATCATCCGCAGACAGATGGGCAAATGGAAGTGGTGAACAGATCATTGGGAAATTTGTTGCGATGTCTTGTGCAGGATAATTTGAAGAGTTGGGATATGAAATTAGGTCAGGCAGAGTTTGCACATAATCATGCTGTTAACCGTAGTACGGGTTTCAGTCCGTTTCAAGTTGTATATTCAGCAAGTCCGAAGGGTCCATTGGATCTGACGACAGTGCCAAATCAGAGGGGAGTTGTTAAGCGTGCTTGTGATTTTGTGACTGGGTTACAGGAGTGCCACAGAATTGTTTATGAACGATTGCTTGCATCAAATGAGAAGTATAAACAACTGGCAGATAAAAAGCGAAGGAGTGTGAATTTCAGAGAAGGTGATTTGGTTTACGCCGTGTTGACAAAAGATCGTTTTCCAGTGGGAACGTACAATAAGTTGAAAGCTCGTAAAATTGGTCCAGCGAAAATTTTAAAGAAGATCAATGATAATGCGTATCAGTTGAAATTGTCGGATTATATTCACACTGCAGACGTTTTCAATGTCAAATACCTGATTCCGTATCATGGGGATGAGCTTGTGGTGGAAGAGGAAGGTGCAAATTTGAGGTCGAATTTTTGTCAACCGGGGGAGGATGATGCAGCGCAATCTGCCAATTCATCGGATTGGAATCATTTGAGGTCCTTAGGTCGCACACGACCTAGTGAAACCTTAGGTCACTCACGACCTAGTGTGACCTTAGGTCGCTCACGATCTAGTGAAGGTCGCTTCCGAGCTAACGTACTCAGTGTTAAGCCATGCAAGCAGATAAGCGAGATAAGCGAACCAACAGTAGGTCGCTCCGACCTTTCGAATGTGGGATGTTTCGAGTTACGACCTAAGTTAGGTCGCGGGAAGATATGTCGCTCGATCTTATGTCGCTGGGAAGATAGGTCGCTCGATCTTATGTCGTTGGAAGAGTTAGGTCGCTCAAGCGAAAACCAACGACCTAACGAGTTAATCCTTAGGTCGCGAGACCTTAGGTCGCTCAAAATTAGGTTAAAAGATTTTAAGTCGCTGGAGGAGGGTTCCATAAGTCGCTCAAGTACTAGGTCGCGTGAAGATTTCCAAACGCCTTGTTCTTAGGTCGCTGCTGCCGAGTATTTTTAAGTCGCTGCTGCTGTGTGTTCTAAGTCGTATGATGTCTACAGGTTGCAATATGAAGGATTTAAGCCTGATTATGTCATGCTTGTAAGTGTGTTAAAGGCCTTTGCCCATTCAGGGTCCTTAGATGGAGGCCGCAAAATTCATCATTATGTTAATCGAAATGATCTTATGATGGAGGGCAATGTTATTTTGAAAACAACTTTCATAGACATGTACTTGAAGTATGGCTGCATCGATGAAGCAATGGAGTTGTTCGAGAACATTCTAAACAAAAATGACGTGGTTTTGCGGAATGCGATTATTAGTGGCTTAGCTACGCATAGTGAAAGCCAAAAGACTGTAGAAGTTTTCAAGAAGATGAAAAGTAGACCAAATAGGTCGACGTATATTGTAGTGTTAACTGCATGTGTGCATGGTGGGATGGTGGATGAAGGGATTAAGATATTCGAGTCAATGAAAGTGGTGGGAGTTGGGCCTGAGATAGACCATTATGGGTGTGTGGCCGGCTTATTGGGTAGGGCTAGAAGGCTGATGGAGGAAGAGAAAATACTGGTTTCGATGCCAATGGAGGCAGAAGCATCACATTAGGGAGCACTTATGTCAGCATGTAAAATGCATGGAGATGTTGAAGTTGGGGAACGAGTTGGGAGGAGGTTGATTGAAATAGAACCGCTTGATGCAGGGCATTATATAATGCTGGCTAATTTGTATACAGATTTGGGGGAGTGGAAAAGGTGGAAGAAATAAGGAGGGAAATGGAAGGTAATGGTGTTAAGAAAGAGAGCGGGAATAACCTAATGAGATGAACATAGTTTGCGTTTTGAGGTAACTAAGTGTACCTTTTCTTTCAATTATGCACACATTTCTGCACATAGTGTGAAATCTTTCGTGGCTTCATGTGTGCTAGATCTATGTCATCTACCAACTATAGAATTAGTTAATTATTATTATTATTGAAAACGGTTTTTTAATGCTAAAAGAACTCAATTTCAAGATTTTCATAGCCTAGATTTTCATCACTGCTGGTGGACTGGAGGAATGTATACATGTCCTATAAATACATATGGATAACTAAAAAGAGGTGTGTTCAATCACTGTGGTTTGAACTGCATGCATTTTTCTCAAATCATCTGACCACCTCGTGGAGGCAAATATTTGATGGAAAGAAAAAAAAACTTAGTGAATGAACCCCAAGAGATGTATACATGCCTTATAACATATATCTAGGCAATCAAGAAGAAGCTATGTTTTATACTGTCATCGTGGTTAGAATTCCACACATTTTTCTCAACCACCTGACCGTATCCTGAGGACTAAATTTGATAAAACAAATACCAGTGAACTGAGTTCTTCTCAACACGTCCCTTGAATTTATTTATTTATTTTGGCATTCCTTTCATGATAGCGCTTCATAATTTGAATCTATTTTTCCACTAAATTTTTTTGATAACAAAAGTTGTACTTAGTTTTATGCATAGCACTCGTATGTATTTTGCAACTAATTGATCAATTAGAAGACTAATATTTTGCCATACATCCAGGCATTGTACTAACTTCTTGATGCTCTCAACAAAAAGTTTCTACTTGAACCAGTAAGATTATGGTTTGTGCTATATTAATCTCTATTACTTTATCATGTTGTTTAAATTAATAATGTCAATAAAATATTGCAACATGCTTTTCCATCTAATGTCAGCTTATGCATTTTAGTTTTTGTCATTTCAATTAATAATAGTAATCTACCTGGTATTTAAGTGTACAACTTATTTCCTTGTTTGGAGATATAGAATAGGAAGCTGAATTTTATTTTTGTAATCAAAAGACGCAAAACAGTGTTTACATTAAATTTTCACTTAAGCGAAATGAATCTGTTAAACCATCTGATTGGCAAAGTTCAGTTAAAAATATAGCAATGTTTTGCAGGTATGATCATATTACAATTAAAATCATCTACATAACACAATACATTATTTTGAAACTTGTATCTATCTCAAAATACAAATTACTATAAATCATCAACATTAATCTTCATTTTCAACTTCAAATGTAGTTGCGAACGAGTTAAGTTATACAAAAATTTGTGGAGATGATCCTTATAGGAAATATAACCTATGCCTTTTCCCATTATTCCTCCATCGATTTTTGAACATTAAAGAATCACTAACTCGATGATAGCGAGATTCATAGGCATAGGCCCAATCAATTAGGGAAAGCAGACTCATTCATGGTTTAACTGGTTTTAAGTCATTATCAATTTGTAGAACATTCAACGATGGAAGCCTTTGATCGGTTGATTATGTTGAACTTCGTAAGATGTTCAAGGTAGCTTGGTTCCAAGCCATCACACTAAATGCACATGTAGGTGTAGTTGCAATCCTAACGGTAGCACGGATTGAGAAAAAATTATGAATATGACATTATTATATATGTGTGTGTATATATATATATATCATCTTCAATAAATTAGTGTCATTTCAAAAAATTTTACCCCATTTAAAATCATAAATGAATATTAGCAATTGAAAATATTTATTTTGATTATTGATTTATATGTAAATTTAAAGTGTTGGAAGTTTCAAAAATAACCAAAATTTTGCATCTGTGATTTAATGAAATGTACACAAAAGATTAGCTTAATCTCATACTCTTTCAAATGGAAAAACTAATAGAGGAATTTCATAGAAATAAATAATGGGGCTCCATAAACAACTACACTCATATCAGTGAGAATTGATGGAAGAACATTGTTAGTGTCACTTCCAATTTGGTCCTTGGAAAATCAATGACAGATTAACTATGGGAACTAATTCTGTTTTTGTTAATATTTGAAAGTTCAGTACTTTCTCCAAGTGATATTTGGTATTCTGTGTTGGTAAGTTGAATACAAGATGGCATGGCATGCATGTGTAATTTTTCCACACTTTGGTGATGTGGACGTTCTAGCATGCATGTTTTTACATGCATTTTTATATCAGTATACAAGAGTGATATGCTTGCTTAACACTCCAATACCGATCTTATGCGGTATGTTCACTTTCTTAATCACTTGCCGTTATGTATTTCTTAGAACTTATTTTCTTCAGGTTTCAACTTTTGCTGTTTCCATAGGTCAGTCTGGATACACCAACCCTGCTACACCAAGGTAAAAATTGCAAAAATTAGTTTACCTAAAATTATAAGTACATAAAAGCAAGTTTTTATTGAATTTGATAGCTTGTTGCTCATAATTTTCATCTTTGTTAATCTCACTTTGTAGGTTATGCTGTAGCGTTGCGGGAATAAGTATTGGCGGTAGCATAAGTACATCATCAACAATAAGAGGAAGAGGTCTAAACACACCAACGACAACATGAGGGAGGTTTAGTAACAATACTGGCCCTAGTTATTATTTTGGTTAGCCAACATATACCTCATTATTTTTTTTATGAATTGCTCATTTTGATTATGTATAGTAAGATTTACACAATGAAAGTTATCCAAGTTGTCTAAATTGGAAATTTTTGCGGAAACGGGTCTTTTCCTTACTTTTTCCATGTTTTACTTATATAAACCTATCTTTTTCCTAACTTTTATTTTTCTAATTTTTTGTTTACAGGGTATATGGGCATGCTTAATTTGTGGACTTGCTCTTTAGGTGCATTGTATGTGATCGTTATGTGTTTACTATGTTTGAATTGTTGATAGAACTTATGCTAGTCATGAAAGGGTCGGAAAGTCATGAAAGGAACTAAAATAGTAAGGGTAAATGTGATGTCAGGTATGTTATTAGTATCCGAGTTAATTATAGTTGACTTTCATTTTGAGTTTTGTCAATACACAAGCACTGCACTTATTAGACCATTCATTTTATTTACGGATATTCAGAATGATAAAACACTGAATTGAGAGTTGGATATTTATTAATGTAAACATGTAAGGTTGTTTGGAATTTGAATTTTGAGACATTGTCCATCCTCTTATTTGATGAACCCATATTTTCAATTTTGGCGAAAAGGGATAAATGATAAAAACCAAATGTTGTTTTACTTCTTGGCTCACATTTTGATTTGTCTTATGGATTCTCACATTACCTTCTAGTGCTTCTTCTGTAACACAACCACCACAAGAACTCATTTAGTAAAAAGTTTACATGTCCAACGATTGAATTCCGAGGAAAAACTCATTTTAAATTATTAGAATAATACATATCACATCACTGATTGATTTTTAATTATAATAATTCATGTTGTTTGCTCTATCAATAATCTTTGTAAACTAAAAACTATATAAATATGCATGTTCATGTACATAATATATACATGTCCAAATTAGTACGCTAATAATTTGTTTGACCGTACTACTACTAAACCAGGTCCACATAACTTAGTTACATCCACCACCTATTTTTAAAGTAGTTTTAAAGTAGTTATTACTTCACCACAAATAAAAATGATTAACACAAATGTGTTGGCCAAGAAGTATAATCATAGAGAAACAACTGCCTAATGGTTTTTCAACATTATTATTTGGGTCCATTTACATGTATATAATTATATGAGTGATGTGATGCCCAACAAATAAATGTAGATAAAACTAAGCTATGTGGCTAAATTCTGTTATCTCTCGTTATCTTAGGGAGGTATCCAAGTAACACTAAGATGGATGATAGCTTTTCCTAATTTACAATCAGTATTGAAGTTTCAATAATCTTATTGTGTGTACTTTTTGTATCTCACTTCCTACTAATATAATTATTGTAAGTTGAATTCAATATATATGTTGGTAACCATATCATTTACCATCCCTCACTAAAGAATTGATATCTTTCTTCTACATTCTTCTTGGAATACTTATAAGGTGCTATAGTGTATGTTACACGGATATAAAATTGAAGTTCGATCCAAGCTTTTGTAACAGATTAGTTGATGTATTGGTTAATATTACATTGAACACTTAATTGGTAGTGATCTAGTGTTCTTTATACATCAATGCAGTGTCTATTTGGAATAAAAATGCAATCTATCTGGTTAAGATTAAGTTTATCTATAAATGAGTTCACTATATTTATATCTATAAATGTGTTGACTATATTTTCATACTTGTTAATATCTGTAAATGCATAGATTCAAAAAATTTCAAGTTAAAATTGTTAATATATATATATATATATGTATATATGTATGTATGTATGTATGTATGTATGTATGTATTTTTTGGTATATAGTAACCGTCAAAGCTTGTTGATAACTAATTTGGGACTGAGTGAGGTGAAGAATATAAATTACCTCTAGTGTATCATTTTACTGGGTGAGTTGTTGTTATGATTCATCATTTGCTAGGAGATAAATATGAAGCCTCCTTGTTAGGAAGTTATTTGTTAAGAAGTTGTTGCAAATATGTAATATGTATGAACATGAGAAAAATTGTTTGAACAATATGTATGTATTATCATCTGCTTTAATTTACATATATATTTTTGTTTGATATAGTGTATGTGGAAATTTGTTATATTTATGTGCAATGAAGAAATGAGTAAAATGATATTATATATGTGAAAATTTGGAATATTTATATATCCGATAATTAATTGATTCTTATGAAATCTAGAACAACATTAAATAAAAGCTGCAAAAATGACATTACATTTTATAGGGTTTAAAAAATGCTATCGAAATGAAAATGCTATAGAAAAGCAACCACTATCATAAAATTCAAAATGCTATGGGAACATGATTTTATATAGCGTTTAGTTTATGCTATTACAAGTTGATGTTCAACTATATCGTTTACTTTGAATAGCGTTTTTAAAATGCTATGGAATCAGGATTTTTAACAACTTTTTATTTTTGCTATTACAAGTTGATTGTCTACTATAGCATGTCGTTCCAGAGCGTTCATTGAAACGCTATAGTAAATAATGATAGAATTTTTCAAATGCTATGGAAACCCCAGTTTGTTGTAGTGTTATAAAGATTCAGCCGTTTGAATGGAGCAATTCAGCCAGATGAACGGATTTAAAAACGAACCAGCAAGAAAACAGTGCAAAAATGACAAACTTCAATCGGCTGAATTTATGAGGTCAGCCGTCTGAATATTCAAAGAAATTTGTGCACATGCACAACATTCAGCCATCTGAACCAAGCTATTCAGTCGACTGAATTTTGTGTTTTCTGGCATATCAACAATGTTTTGAAAAAACTTTATATCATATGCATGCATATACCACTTCAGAGTGATTTTAACATAAATTTCTTACTAAACTCAAACCTTAAACTTAATACTACGCTAGAGCTTCAATCCGGAATCTGGTCTGCAAATTGGTAGAATATTTCTCGAGTAAAAACAATATCTTCTCCTGCAAGTTTGGTTAGTTCATATAATATTTACTTATATAGTTGTCACAATCAAAACATCAAAATTCTAGGTTCTAACAATGCAAGGGCTTAAGAGTATTAGTTTCATTTAGTTTATTTAACGTAGGTCCAAAACAAGACTTGCCTCCTTGATTATATTGTTCAAGGTTAGCAAAGTACATTTCCTGAAGGCTATGCTCCTCGTGCACTGTTCCCCATTCTTCCTTCGAAAGGTATTTCACAAGTAAATGCTTCAGGGAGACAAAAGCGTCTACCTCATCCAGAGTGGGTCATTCAAAGAATACATTGTAATAAGATGGTTGATTCGTCACTACAAATAGAGTTTTGAAAGTCATGGAGTAAGGTGGAATCCCCATTTAAACATATAGCCTGATTTGTCCGATCGGCATGGAACCTTTGTTATTGAATCCAAAGATGGGCTCCACACTAGGTTCAAGTTTTTCCTCTAGAATGTCTATCTCGTCAAAAGAACTTTTAAAGATGACGTTTACCACACTTCCAGTATCAACCAATATTATGACTCTAAAGAAACTCCAATATGCGCAATTATCATAAGTGGATCATTATGTGGATGTCCAACTCCCCTTAATTCTTTTGGAGTTATAACCAGATTTGGAATTTGAATTGAACTCTTGTGAGTTTTCACTAGAGGTTCTTCGCCTATTGAGTAGATCCCCGTTTGCACAAAAAATGATCACAAACACCCAAGAATAGAGTAGTAGAGAAATAAATGAAGACTAATCTAAATCAAAATTAGGATATAAGTAATTATGCAATCAGAGTAAAGCAATAACAGAAACATAAGGATTTATAGTAGTTCGGCGTTGTGTGCCTACGTCCACTTTGAAGAATTCTCTTTAATGATCACTTGTAAATCTTATTACAATAAAAGAATATTGATAGCACTTGATTACAATGGAGTCTAGAGTAACAAGAAGCGTTCAGATCCTTTTAATAAAGAATTAAGTCTGTATTTATATGTGAAGATGGCGAAATTTGTTGCAGGGAAGTCAAGCTTCAAGGCGTAGCAAATTGATCGATCCTTTACAGTTACTAGTACAACGCCGGCTCTAGAACAACGATCATTGGAGGCTCCATCAATATACATTTTCCATCAGACGATAAGGGCTTTACTGCTCTCTAGGAGATCATCCTGTGCAGTTAATTCAGCTATAAAGTGCGCCAGTGCCTATCCCTGGATGTGGCTCTCCGAGAGAGGTAAGTAATGTCAAATTGACTCAGCTCGATGTTCCACTTCAGTAACCTTCTAGACATCTCAAGTCGCTGCAGGATCCATCGTAATGGTTGATTAGTGTAAACGTTGATAGGATGAGCCTCAAATAGGGGTGGAGCTTTCGTGAAGCAATCAACAAGCAGTATGTTAATTTCTCTATCTTTGAATAGTTCCTTTCAACTCCCGTTAATCACTTGCTAACATAATAAACCGGTCTCTGGGTTCGATTCTCTTCACAAAGAAGTGCGACACTTATATTGTGTACCGACACGGCCAAGTAGATATACAAGTCTTCGTGATCCACTGGCTTTGACAAAATGGGAGGTCTCTCTAAATGGTTCACCAAAGCTTGGAATGCGTCTTTACAATCTTGCATCCATTCAAAATTCCTTTTCCCTCTTCTAATCAAGTTAAAGAAAGGAATGCATTTATCGATAGCTTCGGAAATAAACCGACTTAGGGTGGCAATCTTCCCATTTAGGCTCTGTACTTGTTTGATGGTCCTTGGCACTTGGATGATGTGAATGGCTTGGTCTTCTCGGGATTATCTTCGATTCCACGGGCATTTACGATGAAACTCAAGAACTTTGCTGATGCAATACCAAAAGAACACCTCAGAGGATTGATCTTCATTTTGTAATATCAGAGGATATCGAACATTTCCACCAAGTCTCTAATATGGTCGCTAGATCGTCGTGACTTTACGAGCACATCATCCACATACACCTCCATCGTCTTTCCGATCTGATCCTTAAACATTATATTGACTAGACGTTGATAGGTCGCTCCGACGTTCTTTAATCCAAATGGCATCACCATATAACAATATAATCCAACGTTTGTAATTAAGCTAGCATGCTCTTGATAGGGAATGTGCATTGGGATTTGGTTATATCCGGAGGACACATCCATGAAGGATAGCAATTCTGCCCTGCAGTTGAGTTTACTAGCTGGTTGATCCTTGGAAGGGGAAAACTATCTTTTAGGCAAGCCTTGTTCAAATCTGAAAAATCAACGTATGTATGCCATTTCCCATTCGCCTTTCTGACAAGCATAGGATTAGATACCCATTTAGGTTAGAGGGCACGGCAAATAAACCCATTGTCTTTGAGCCTATCCACCTCCTCTTTAAGAGCGGCAGATCTCTCCGAATCCATCCTATGCCTTTTTTGTTTCACCGGGATGTGCCTCGGGTTGATGTTCAATGCATGGCTTGCAATGGCAAGTGAGATCCCACACATGTCAGAGTGAGTCCAAGTGAACAAGTCGAGGTTCGCTTGGAGAAAATTACCAAGTTCTTTCATCATTGGGGGGTTGAGCTATGATCCGATCTTTAGGACTCGTGATGGGTCGTCGTGGCTGACCATGATGTCAATCGTCTTCTCAGCCGGTGAAACCTTGGTCTCTTTAGGCTCCTCCTCATCATCCCTTGAATCTATGTCTCTATAGAACCCACTATGGCACCCGAGCCAAGGCTCGAGCACCGGTTGTCAATCTTCAACAGCTTGGATGCAGAGAGATTTGTCTACACCCTTACCTTTCTCCTTCCATTGAGCATCCCTCAATTTAGCTACATAGCAGGCACGTCCGGTCGCCTAATCACCATGAACAACTCCAACACCGTTATATGTCGGAAACTTCAAAGTCAAACACCATGAGGCAAGAGCTTCTAGGAACTCAGCTAGGGCTGGTTGGCCTAGAAATGTATCGTATGGAGATTCCACATCCAAAATAACAAATCGTAAAATCTGCACTCTCTTGCGGTCACTTTCTTCCAACTACACGGGCAAATCAATATAACTAACAGCTTCGGTCGCAACACCGTTAAAGCCATGAATGCGGGCTTTTGACGGTTTCAAGTCCTTAGCTTCCATCCTCATCTGATCATAAGCTTTTTTGAAAATTATATTTACGGAGCTTCCACAATCAACCAAAATCCTCCTCACTAGGGCAGGGCCAATCATGCCCGAAATGACCATTGGGTCGATGGTCAGTGCCTCGACCTTGTCTGCATCTCTGTTTCTGAACACGATGTCATCTGTCATTGTACATTGCTGTTTTACTGGAGTTCCATCTTCTGTACTCAAACAATATTGAAAATTCACATGCTTGATTGCGCTAGCGTAGCGCTCCATCTCATGCCAACTCTTATCAGCTGGATGCGGTCCTTCGACTATTGTATTGATTACTAATCTTCCACTAGTCCGTGCAGGTTCCTCATCCCTGTGTGGTGCTTGTCCTCGGTTGGGGTCGAATGTCCCTTGCCGCCATCCCGGGGGGCTTTTACGAATTGCTGTAACTTTCTTTCTCGAATCAGTTTTCAATAACGTCCTAGAGATGCCTGCACTCATTTGTTTTATGACCATAACATTCATGAAACCGATAATATTTTCTGGTTTGTTTTTGCTTCTCTATTGTTTCTTTCGGAGGCGGCTTCCAATACTGCTTGGTATTACAGGTGGACAAATAGACATTCTCTAAGGATGTATTCAATGGCGTGTAGGTTTCATACATTGAAATCCTAGGCTTTCCTCTTCCAGAATCCATCTTTCGTTCTCGGCTCCTATCTCCGCCTTTCTTTTGCTGATTCAGTTATTTTGGACATTCATTTGAACTTTTCTAGAACTTTCACCAGACTGCTTCACTGCAACGTTACTCTGTACCCCCTCTCTACTTGGTTCCACAACATTCTTCTTCCAAGAACTCCTGGCTTCCTCTTTCCTCAAATATTGAGCCACCTTTGCATAGAAACGTTCCAATGTTGCAGGTGGCTTGCCAGTTAATCAATTGCCAAAATTAGATTCTGGATCAATCCCTCTTGTTACCGCCATAAATATTGCATCTTCATTTGGATTAATGATTTCTCTGACAGCTGTATGGAATCTCTCAAAATAATCTTTCAGCGATTTTCCTGGAGCCTAGATCATGCTGGATATGGACATTACATCTTTGGGGCAAGTTGCATGCATACAGAACTGCTCCACAAAACTATGTTGCTAAATTATCAAATCTGGAAATCAACAGTGGAGGTAATCTCGTAAACCACATTGTTGCTATTCCAGAGAGAGTAATGAGAAAACATCTACAATTGGTCGCATCATCTGCTCGTGCTGAATCCATTGTCCATTCAAATCTCATGATATGCTTCCTGGGGTCAGTTTTCCTCTCATAGGCAGGCATCGATGTCATATTGAACTTATTGGATACTCGACATGCAAGATATTATCAATGAACGGGGTATGGCTTCTCAAGATTCCCCAGTCGTCATTGGTCAAGCCTTGGCTCTCTCTTACTAACTGTTTAACCATAGCCGACAAGTCTAGCATTCGGATAGTTGGAGCCAAGCGGTGGTCGTGTTCTACCTCACGTGGATAGTCCGATCGATGTCTATGGGCCATTCCACGCCTTCTTGGTTCAACATCCTCTCGATATACATCATGTGTGTTTACTTCATCATCATTCTGAGGAGGTATATGTTCAGCATTTTCTTGAACTCTAGCATCCAGATTGATCGTAGCATCATGGTATGTAACCTTCCTGTCATTGGTTGAGATTGTCTATCCAGAGAACGATCGACACCGATCGTTGTCGCTCTGTTTGGAACGATTGGTGGTAAGCGAGTTAGTGCTGCAACATGGTATTCGTCCATTCTGTGGCATCTACGTCTATGATAATCGTCGAATGAACTAGAACTCTCCGATGTAGACTAAGGGATAGGGTCCCTCATTGCTTTCCCATGCTATTGCCGATTGAGTTGGTTTATTAGATCGATATTGGCTTGAATTTGCTGATTCAATTGTCAATGACTATCCACTAGCTCTCTCATTCGATTTTGGATTTATGCTCTTGTAATAGAATCAGTTGGATTCTGGATATCAACTGGATTGGCAGCATTCACATCCACTGGTTGACTGCTCGGGCCTCCTTGTTGGATGCTAGTGTTCTCGTTTCCTTCTGCATTTTGAGAAGTAGATCTGGTGTTCCTAACCATTGCTGATAGCTTTACTTGGACTCTTGCAAATCTGAATAGAATAAGCAAGCTCCTTAAAGATAATTATGGATCTCCTTCGGGGGATCTATGCAATCCAGTAGCAACAAAGGGATCTAAATAAACCGAGAATCAAGCGATCACAGTAAAAGCACCAAAATGTTTGCACCAAAATGGTCACAAACACCCAAGAATAGAATAGTAGAGAAATAAATGAAGAGTAGTCTAAATTAAAAAGAGGAGATAAGTAATTATGCAATCAGAGTAAAGCAATAATAGAAACACAAGGATTTATAGTGGTTTGGCGTTGTATGCCTACGTCCACTTTGAAGAATTCTCTTTATTGATCACTTGTAAATCTAATTACAATAGAGGAATAATGATAGCGCTTAATTACAATGGAGTCTACAGTAACAAGCAGCGTCTAGATCCTTTTAGTAAAGATGAAGTATGTATTTATAGGTAAAGACGGTGAAATATCTTGCTAAAAATTCGACAGAAGCTCTCCAGACCCATAGGGACCGACCAGAACGATCACGTATGCTAATTCTTCAATTTGAATGATCGGGGCCGATCGTTAATTTTGGCTCTAATTGATGTGCGATCATTCTTGTTAGCTTGTCCATGTCTCTGGACCTTGCTCTCAAAGTTTAGTGTCATTTTGAGTTGTGATTTGTGAGATATCAACCAATCTTTGTCGAATATGGATCGTTTTGCTGATTCCATACGATTGTTCATGAACGATCGGTATGTTTTTTCTGATTTGACCTATGATTATTTTTGTGGACTCAACTCTTTAATATATTGATGCTTTGAAAGATTCAAGTGCATTGGACTTATAGATTTTAAGATACCAATCAATCGTCGTTAGTTTATGCTGTTTTATGGATCGTTCCTGATCGATCCATATAGATTCTTCCTTTGTCCATAACTCAAGCATACAAACTCTGATTGACTTGAAATTTGAAATGTAGCCTAATGGGGCCTTCCTTGTCACTTCATATCGATTGCACCTTGATTGTGACCAGATCCGAATCCGCTCGACCATCGTCCATTGTCTTGTATATAACTGATCCCCAAGACTGATAACCATCCGTTTTTAGCCAAATCTTCGATTTCACGGCCTTGCCAAAAGGCAGGATAACAATCCTTTACTTTATCTCTCATATATTGGTTTCTTGTGCCCTTGCTCATTCACATAATATGTGGTTTGCCATAGATCACATCGATATGATTGATTGGCTCAGAAGATCTAGTGGAGTTCATTTTCTAAGATATTGGCATCATTGGCTGGGGTTTCTCATTCTGAGATAATTTCTGATCATTCTTAATTAATTATTTGAGTGCACCTCTTCTAATCATGCCTTGTATAATTTCAGTCAGCACACAACAATCCTCTATTTTATGTCTATTCACCTTGTGGAAGGCACAGTAATCCCCATCTTTATCTAGTTTTGGGTTTTTCCTTGACTTGAATGATGTGGGGTACTCTATTTCATCATTAGTCACAACATGGACGTAAGAACTAGGTTGGTTCAAATCAATAGAACTTTCTTTCGAAAATTCATCCCATTTCCCTTTTTATTCAGATCCATAAAGCCTCCCTTTCTCTCTGCTTTCTCTTATCATGGAAGATTTCATCTATTTGGATGAACTTGTCCACGTGGAAATGGAAATCTTGCAAATCTTTACATCCATGAATATAAAGCTCCTTCCAAAATTGGGTATTCTCCATTATTCCAGATTTTATGTCTATTAACTTATCCACATCACTTACCATCTTGGCTCTATTAGCCTTAGTACTAATTCATTTCAAGTAGTCTCTCAATAATTCTCTCGGCCTTTGCTTTATGTTGGCTCACACACTTGCATCAATGGTTGGCTCTTTAGAAGTACAACATGTCAAGAATTTATAAGCAAACTTCTCCCATGAGTAGATGTTCTTTTCACGATAGCGTCGATATCATTTAGCAGCTGCCCAAAGAAGGTGGTAGGAAATAGTCTGCACCTTACTGCTCCTAGGGCATCATACAAGTCCATTTGACTTTCAAAAGCCATTAAGTGGTCATTTGGGTAAGCGAAACCATCATATTTAATTGAGGGAATTTTATGGCAATCGGACTATCATAATTTCCTTAGTAAATGGGGCTTCCCTAAGTTATTATTCACCTTAGGGTCCATCATTCTTTTCCCTTTTAAGTCTACCATATCCTTTATTATTTTACTAGCCAAATACTTCACATATGTTTCACCAGCTTTATAGTCCTTTTGCTCTAGTTTGTATACTTTTTGAGAAGCTAAACTAGCAGATTGTACAAAGGGAGATCTTGGCTCTTGTTTGGCTTTTGAGTTGGGTGATTACCATCTCTTTTATGTAGTTTAGGGTGCTTCCAAGTTTTTACTTTTCAAGTTTGAAACATTAGCATTTCTTTTGGGGGACTCAACCTCTTCCTCGTCATTTTCTTTTCTTCTTTGAAATATTCTTGAGGACTTTTGAGAAATGAGCATTTCTATTAGCTCATGCATGGCTTGGAGCTATTTCTTCATAGTTTTAATGTCATTTTCTTCATTAATGTCTCTATTGGCACCGGCGCTTACCCTGTTTCAATGCCCCCAATATTGAACTAAGGAGCTATATTTTCCTCAAGGTTGGTATGATGCATAGATTCTTCTTGTTCTTAAATATTAACTTTCTTGATTGATCTTTAGATTTTGCAAGAATATGAGGGTTATAGGTTATTTTTCCTTGGTTCAAATCTCAATGAAAGCATTACAAAATGTCAGGTCAAAGTTTGTTCCTAACCTATGTGTTTTGATCAAAGAGAATCAATGATGCTTGAGTAAGGCAAGTCTCTTAGCCAAGCACGATTGTCTAAAGTCCACAAGAAGTCATTAATGCAAATAGGGATTTGTTCAAGTCCTTGGTCACAATGTCATAATATCAATTTGCTAATGGCAATTAAGGTCCCAATATCGTGCTTTTTATTATGCTCAAGAGAAAATGAAAAATGAGGGTGAAGTACCATTCAAAAAATTTCGCATTCTAATAAAGGGTACATGCCTATTTATTGAGAAATTAGATCTTTAGATCTTTGACATTAGGTGTTTTTGGGAGATGAACAACCGTGATTTGCTGATGTGGCACATGATCAATTTGACATATGGTACAATTCTCTTTGACATGGCATAGTGGACCAGTTAGGGAGTGCCACGTGGTTAATTATAACATTGTATTTTAGTAGTTTTATCAACATGTGATAGCTATTTAATCCTCAACACGCAACAACTATGTGAACTTCATCATGCATTGGCTCTATACACTTCATTATGCAATGGTTATGTGAAATTCAACATGTGATGGCCTGTATACCCTTCATTATGCGATGGCTATGTGAACTTCAACATGCGATGGCTCTATACCCTTCATCATGCGATGGCTATGTGAACTTCAAAACATGCAATGGATCTATACCGTTCATTATGCGATTTCTATAAGAACTTCAATATGCGATTTATCTTTAGTTTTAACAATACATTATGGGTTTGTTAATTTAACTTAAGATGACTTCACTAATATCGACCTGCGACATCTTATTGTTCCTTCAATATATAATAACCTTAATGAAACTAGCATGCGGTATCCTCATTTTATCATTTTGTGATAGCTTTAAATATGTGATAACTCTGTATTATCAATGTGATAGCCTTCAACTAGCGATAGATCTCATCTTGCGATAGCTTTATATTATCAACATACGATAGCCTTCAACATGCAATAGCCTTCAACTTGCGATAGCCTTCAACTTGCGATTGCCTTATATTGTCAATATATGATATTTTCTTTTTGCCTTAACATCTATACTTTATCTATTTAAAATTGCAATAGCTCTTTGGTACTTTTGATCTTTAATGTCATTGTCATCAGTATGTAATGTTCTTTGGTAACCTTGAGAAAATTTTTGGGATATAACTTGACTCATTCTCATGGGATAGCCTGGCATGCTACAAGTTGAGAGTGGCAAGAGGGCCCGGCTTGAACATGAGCTCTAGTTGGCAGTAGTAACAACCCACACCTTAATAGGTCCAAATTTTCAATTAGATTGAAAAATCCGAGCCTATTAGGATATAAATCATTGTTGTTGATAACATATAATAAATATAAGTATATAAGAGAGCTATCTATACGAATTAACAATGGAATAGTAAAATATAATAAGACATATATACCGACTAAGGCTATTACCTTGGAATGAATATTATTTTGGATATCTAGTTGTATTGTCCGTCCTGATCATGAATGAGAAGTCCTATCCACCTACTGTTCTCGTCTTACACCAGTATCATATCCCTTAAATCTATCATGTTGGTTGTAATGAAGAGAGGTCAGAACAACATTCTGGTGACTAGTAAATTACATACTTTATCCATGATAATAGTTTATGCCAACTGATTTCCATTTAGGTGTTATGTCTACTATCCATGGATTATGATTGATTTCCATTTATGTGTTATGTCTATTGTCCATGGATTAGTCATTTAATTCCCTATGCACGCACGATATGTCCAACCTACTACGAGGTATCAGTATCTATATGTGTAACCTAATTTGTGGTTGAGGAATAAGTATTTACATACATGTATGTATTATGTGTATATATATAGGTGCATCACCATACTTCCCAAAAGAAAACCCCTTTGCAACGTAATCAACAGTGAACCAGCCCGAAGGCCGATGACTCCTAGATAGGGCTTTATATTTCACCTAGTTGTAGTACTACCACACCTCAAAGACTTATCTAAGGGTTAAATAGCCAACCTCCAACCAAACAAACAACCAACTTTGAGACCAATGCATATCCCATACGAACTCTACACTAGTAGGACATGTAATCCACATAGGCTTAACCTAAGTCTTTGTTAACGACCACTCAGGACCGGTGGCAGCCTCGCCTTATGCTAGTCATACTACATGAATCCTATTTTATCAAATAATGCTCACATATTGTACCACTACCTAAAATCCCATTTAGATTTTCCTAACGAAAATCAAAGAAAATGCCCACCGCCTGTTACTTAATACCTCTGGTATGGAAATAAATCAGACTCCATCTTCCCACTTAGGTACTGTTGTAATAACCATGCTTTCTACACTGTAATAACAAATAAATTTCATTAGAATAAAAATATACAAATTTGATTTTTTTTATAATTATTATTTTTGAAAATAAATTATATTCAATTAAATTTAACTTAATAAAAGGATTTTGTTTAATAAATTGGAAAATTTATAGTTAAATTCTTTTATGAGAATATATTAAGATCGAATAAAATTGAATAATTATTGGATTACACTTCGTAAAATGAAGTGCAAAACCAATTAAATTAGATCGCGATTTGTTTATTATATACATATATTTTTATATAATATAAGAAGCATTATTTAAAAGAAAAGAATGGGAAACTAACTTAATGAAATTAAGCACAAAACAAATTAGGCCTTTCTTTACTTCTCTAGAAAGCTTCCTTACCTCACCTATTCTAAAACCCAAACCCGCCTAATTATCCTAACCCTAATTCCAAAAATTGATTGAGGGGAAAAAATTAAAATTTAAATCATCGCGTGAAGGTGTTGGGCTTGGCTTAACGAGCGATGTCATTGGAGGTGCTCGTGGAGGAGAGAAGATGCCGCACGATTGTAACATCGAAGGACTTAATACTTGGTCACGATGGAGGCTAGTGTCAATCCCATGGTGGAGTCACGACCTGCACCTGACCTCATAGTGGTGCTAATGCTTTGGTAATAGCGTGGTGGAGGACGACTAAGGCGACATGCGATATGGTGTGTCGGGATGGAGCTGGCAATTGTTATAGCTTCACAAGTTAGGCAATGGAAGGTGAGTCAAGTGATAGATGGTTAAAGCAGTATTAATGGTAGTTCATAGCGATGATTGGAGCTAGTAATGACTGAAGCGTTGATGGCATTGGCAGGGTGATAATGTCCATGTCCAAGCTAAGGGATTTCACTAAGAATTTCGGTGAGTTTTCTACATACATTTCTATGTTAAAATCATTGAATTCCTTTTATATCAAGTACATAGATTGACTTATGAATGATTTAATTGTGTATTATTGAAATTGGGAATATTTAAATAAGAAATAAGTTTGGAATGGGTTCGAAATATATATTTAGTAAAATAAGAAATATAATTTGGCTTTAAGGAGTTTAATTGAGAATTTATAAATGTAAATAAGAGTTAAGTCTAACAAATAAACAAGGATTAATAAATGTAAATATGAAATGTTATTTAGTTGATGTTGCATGGTTGTTAAAATATTTAGGAAATTCTAATATATATATATATATATATATATATAAATATCATTCCCATTTAGAATATGTATTCATTTGATTATGAGTATGTTAAATTTGGATATTTAATAATTATCTAAAATATTATTTGATTATAGTAAATATGAAATAACTTTCATACGTAATATTAGGCTTTAATGACTAATTTAGAGATTTAAATGAAAGAATTGAGTATCAAATACTCTTAGTGAATGATTAGTTATTGATTATCTATATAAAAGATGTGGAAACTAGTTATTTATCGTAAATAATAAAATTATAACAGGACTCAATTTTTTGTTAAATCAAGATTATGTATTTATATAGTTCGTTTCTAAAGAGTTATTTACTTATATGAGGTAAAAAGTTGCAATTGATTTTTATTAGTTATAGATTATTTGTTTGATAATTATATTTATTCAGATAATTTATTTCATAGTTTTCCTTTTTAGTCCTTTCCTGCACATTAATTTGGAGTATATAAAGTAATGTTTATTTTAAGTTTAGAAACTTGATTTAACACTATTGAAAAGTTATTAATTGGTTTAATGACATATATTTTGGTTCTAATTATCTATTTCAAAAGATAAATGTACAACATTTAAGAAATAAGTAAGTATTATGTTTGAGTAATTTAAAAGGATAGATTAGAAAAATCTTTATATATAATTCAAGATTTGGAAAAGATTTTTATTTGATTATGAATATATTAAATTGTTTTGGATGTTTTTAATTATTTAAAATTAGTATTGGTTATATATATAAGAATATTTCTTTAGTAGTATAATCACTTAAGAACTATTAATATGAGATAGAAATATATTTATGTATGTTTTCTAAATATTGTGTTTCCCATCTTCTCAATACTGATTTTAATGTTATAAGTGATTCACCATTGATATTGATTTGAAGATGATTTTAATATGATACGGTGATGACATCTTTGATATGATTTCATGATGTCTCTATCCTTTTTGACGAGGATTTAGAATAAATGGAGTTATAATACTGTTTGGGATGGAGCATTCGATAATATTTATTCTGTTATTCTTTAGACTCGTTATATAGAATATTGAGTAGTTTGAATGAAATTTATAAGCAGTGAATAAATGTTTAACTATCACAAAGTGGTATGGTACGCTGTTGTGATATTTCTTCGGTTATTCATTGTAAGTAGATAACACTCACATGACGAGAATAGAATGGATAATATGAGGTGATACGTAGTGATTTATGTCTCCATGCCTATATTTAGTGAGTATGGCTCTGTGTCTAACGATGACCATGACTTCGCGTCTATATGTATTGGTACAATATGCCACTATTATGATGTACTCCTAATTATGTTTGTCGGAGAGGACCAGATGGCTAGAATCCACCCTAGCAGCCAGATCATAGGGTCATGCCCAAGATCTGTGACACCATATATATACAATGCTTCAGCTTTGTGCTACCCTTAAGCATGCATTAGCCCCTCTGTCACCTAGGCCAGCAGTCTGTTACCTATACCTTTGTGGTACTATAGGGGCAATTTGTAGTGTCATTACTTATTAGTATTTGCGTTGACGAGCACACCGATGGATATGTGACACAATAACTATGAGGTAACTAAGACTGTAGAGACTTAGTGTCTCTGGAGCTTGCTTAGTGCTATTAGTCTTCCTTCTGGTTGGCATATACGATTGATACACCTCATTATAGCATTGATGTGGGCCAGGTGCAACATATTATTATATATATGACTCTACTTGGGACTTCATGTCTGTCGTACAGTTATTTCACGTCACGATACTTTCTATAGATAGATATAAGGAAATGGGATTATACCTACATTATATGAACAGTGTATAATGAATTCTTGGTACTTTGATAGGCATCCTATCTTATTTGATTTAGATGATGTTTTATCAAGATTGAGAGGTATATTGGGCAATGCTTCGTGCTAGCCTGATTATACTTGGTGATATCTCATTTATTGATATTTTTGGATTTGATGATTGCTTGCTAGATATACGTGATTCACCCATATGTTTTGATTATGATATTTTTGATTTGATGTATTTTTATATGGGTGATGACATCTTTTAATGTCAGAGTTGGATGTTCTTGTGGATTTGAGTATCTATGATATGTGATGCCTTGATGGTTGTTTATGGTATTATATTCATATATATATTTTAGAGATACATTTCTAAACTTATATACATATATAGATGTACTGTTTGATGATTTGAGTATCTTTGATTATGTTATCATATACTATTCTTATTATTTTCTGCTTACATTATGTTACCCTATTTAGGGCATGTGATTAGACATAGTCTGACTCGTATGTTATTTTATAATACTCGGGTCAGTCCGAGACATTTCGGACACAGGGATGACATGACCATCATTTATTTTATTGGGCTTAGAGGAGATATGTATTAGGATATTCTATGATATTTATATCATTGATTCACTATTTATTTTAACATTAACATGTACATTAATTATTGATCACATTACTTTGAGATAGTTCACGGTTGTATTGAGTTGTACCCTTATTGTATATACATTATATATTTATATTTCATGTTACCGCTATGATTTTGACTCTGTGTTCTATGTGATGTGCTGTATATTATTGTTATCCTACCTTTCGACTAGGCAGAATTTGGACAAACTGAATAGATAAAACTTGGAGTTATCAAGGCGGAAAGGCCGGAGAGATAGCCCAATAGTCCAGAAACCATGCACAGATAAAGCCACGAAGTCAAAGCGAAAATTATTCAAGGCAATAAGTAATGGGATCCCTCAAGTTGGGGACCGGTACCAACTTCCGCTGGGGACCGGTACTGACTCCTGCTGGGGATCGGTACCGATTCCCGAATATAACTTGGGTGGACCCCATCAAGCCTACAAGCTTATTTCGATGCCGAAAGTCTATTTTCAAAGTTGGTTTGTTAAATCAATGCAATTCTCTGTCGATCTCCATGAACTCCTGATTCTGCAGCTTTGATCTCCTGCAACTCCATCATTTGGGCTTAGAAATAAGCTAAGATTAGTGCAAACAACTATGGATTCGTGAAGCCTACAAAAAGACGATCCAAGTTAAGGAGTTGAAGATGCAAGAATCATCAAACTCTAGGATTGGTACTGACTCCCACTTGGGGATCGGTACCAAGTCCCAGGTATTTTCGAGTTGGCACCTATCTTTTTGGGAGAAAGAGTCAATTTCAGACACAACGGCTAAGATATATTACGTGCAAGATTTAAGGCCCTCTACCTCTATAAATAGGAAGGTAGGGCTCCTTTTTAGGGATCTTTTGGCTCTAGTTCCATTATTTCTTATATTATTATAACTCTAAAATTCGAAGTGTTGGAGTTGTATCAACCCCCAAGAACTTCTACCTCCAAGTCAGGAATAAGTAATAAAATATTAAAGTGGACATATGCCTTGCTTTTCCTAACCACTAGAAACGATTGTATCTCGTTATTTTCCTCATTTTCATTTACTTATCATCATTTAATCTCTACTACATATAACTTCTGGGTGTTTATTCCATTTTAGGTTCAAACATTTTGGTGCTTTCAATGAGAAAGACATATTCATAGGCCATTTGGATCCATCATCTACTATTGGATTTCCTATATCCAAGAGAAAGATTCAATCTCTTTATCTTTTAATTTTACAACTCAGATTTGTAAAGGTCTACCAATAGTTTTCTGCCATGGCCCCATCAAGAAGAGATCGTTCTACCAATTCTACAGCTACTACCGAAGTTAAGAATCAGAATCCTCAGCAAGGAGATGGAGTTGTTCAACCAATTCAACCCGAGGTCCATGCTCCTACTGATGTTGTTACCAAAGTGGAGATGGACATGATGATGAAGTAGATGGAAGATAGGTTCCAAGCTAGCCAATAGGAGATGAACAACATGATGCAACAGAGCTTGAGGCTACTAAATGAGTTGACTCAAAATAGCCGCCGACGGAGTATAAGGGATGTCAGCTCAGAGTTAGAGAGTTCTACTTCATCCAAGTGAAGATGGTAGGAAAGAAGGAAGAACAAGGCTATGTATGCTGTTGGGACATCTTAATAGGAAAGAAGATAGGCCCCAACCCCACAATTAGGACTCGGTACCGATCCCCACTTGGGACTCGGTACCAACTCCCAATATGGTGGACCCAAAACCTTTCTTCCTCGAGGGAGTGGAGACGTAGTCCCTGGATATGTTACTGGAGTTCAAAACTTGGAAACCGATGTTACTGCTGATGATGCTGCTCATGAGAATCAAACAGGGGGAATGCTGGATGAATGGGTTCCATGGAGTTTGTGAATCCTAGGTATCGAGCACCTTCCCAAAAGTGTTCACCGGGTCGAACACTTGGGGTAGGACCCAATCAACGCCATTCAGTCGAACCTGTTGATTCAGACTACTTAGAAGATATGGTTAGAAGATTGGTTAGTGAAAACAGGTTCCGAACTAATGATGAGTAGGGAACTTATGCTAGTTGAAACCCGTTTACAAAGGATATCCTTCATGCGAAATACCCCAAGAGATTCAATATGCCAATGATGCCGTTATACGGAGGAATGACAGATCCTAGGCAACAATTATTGAGATATGAATGGCATAAGAATTTGACGAGGGCTTCGGATGCTGTGAAGTGCCTTTGTTCCCCAATTTTCTTAGAACGGGTGGCTATGATGTGGTTCACTCGGCTTCCGCCGAGGTCCATATCATCTTTTGCTGAATTGTCACAAAAATTCATGGAGCAATTTTGTTTGCATACCTCGCTTTCGAAGCTCATGATGTCATTGTCTAATGTATATCAAGCTGAAGGAGAGTTGCTGCGAGATTATTTTAATCAATTCCATATGGCTGTAACAGAAATAACAGATCCGAAAGAAGATATTGTGTTGATGGCGCTTTGTAGACGACTTCATCCCAACTCGGATTTCGAGGATTGGATAAAAAGAAAGCAACCATCAACAATGGAAGCTTTCTATAGGAAAGCTACTGAGTATCTGCACTCGGAGGATGCAGGTGAGCGTCCACGAAGAACTAACATTGGAAGTCCAACTAAACCAATTCAGAGTAATATTGCTGTAAAGCAATTCGTAGGAAGCTCTATAAACGTTGATGTCAAAGTTGGTAATAAAAAAAAATGAGGAAAACAAAATAATGATAGGGCTAAGAAGGGAAAGTCAAACAACAGGAGTCGTTTCAGAGGTCCCAAGTATGTCCACTACACTGAACTGAACAAATCGATAGAGAATATCTATATGGCTACTCAAAATACCGAACCATATAGGAAGCCGGCTCCTAGGGAGTCAACTGAGAATGAGAGGAAGTCAAGCAAGTTCTGCAGATTCCAAGAGACCGACGGTCATAATACTAATGAGTACTGGCACTTGCGCGGCATGATTGAAGTATTAATAGGGAAAAAGAAATTGCAACAATACATGAAAGCCCCATAGGATGGAGGGCAAGGAAATTCTAGCGCCCCTGAGCCATCTCCCAGTAGGGGCAAGCTGAGCCTGGTGCTGATGCATTCAAGCGGCCAGAAAAACGGTTAGTGATAAACATAATCATTGGTGGGCCTTATCCTGTCGATAAGAGCTTTGCGCAGATGGATAGATATCGTAGCCCTGAAGCATGCCAAGAATGAAATTTGCTACGCCGTCGAGGATGGAGCTTCAGCAAAACAATCTTGAACTATGACAGATGACATTGTTTTCCAAAACAGGGATGCTGATGGAGTCAAGGCTCCAACAATTGACACACTCGTGATTTTAGCAACGATTGGTCCTGCTGTTGTATGAAAAGCGCTTGTTGACTGTGGAAGTCCAGTCAATATTTTGTTCAAAAAAGCTTATGACCAAATGAAGTTGGAAGGGAGAGATTTGAAACCTTGTAGATCTCGTATACATGGGTTTAATGGGATGGCTACTAAAGCCATCAGATTTGTCGAATTACTAGTGGAACTTGGCGAGGGCGACTGCAGGCGAGTGCGGGTCGTGCCATTCTTTGTATTGGATATCTATTCTGCCTACAACGCATTCTTGGGCCGACCGGCCCTAGCTAAATTTAGAGTGGTCATCGCTCCTTCGTGTTTAATTATGAAATTCCCTACTAACAATGAAGTGGGGATTATGCAAGGAGATCAAGTGGTTGGCCGTGAGTGCTATGTCGCTGAACTGAAGGAAGCAAGGCGTAAGGAGAAAGGAAAGAATGTAGAGGGGGTCCTCTGCACAAAGGATTTGGACACGTAGTAATTACTGCCTGAGCCCTGACTTTGGAAAACTAGTCGGCTCTACGATGATATGGACCAACGAAATGAGACGGAGGGCGGATGAGCAGCTCCCGCCGAGTTAACAATCGTTGTTCTAGTCAGTAGGGATGACCCAAGTAAAGTCTTGAAGGTCGAATCTCAGCTCATTACTGGGGTGATGACGGAGTTGGTTCGTTTTCTCCGGGGAAACCTAGATGTGTTTTCTTGGACACACTCGGATATATGTGGGATCTCGCCCAGGATAGCGAGCCATGCATAAACATTAATCCTAAATGCGTCCCTGTAAAATAGAAATATCGTAGCCTTGGTCTGGAGAGATCCACTACACTCAAAGAAGAAGTGGATAAGCTCAAGGACAACGGCTCCATCTACGATGCCTTATACCCAATTGGCCATTAAGCCCTGTTTTAGTGAAGAAAGCAGATGGGAAGTGGAGGACATGCATCGATTATTCCGACTTGAATAAAGCATGCCAGAAGGACAACTTCCTGTTTCCAAGAACAGATCAGTTGGTGGACTCAACTACTGGCCATGAGTTACTTTATTTATAAACGCATCTCCAGATACAATCAAATTACGATGCATATCGTAGAGCAAGTACACACTAGCTTTATCACCGACCTCGGATTCTACTGGTATTTGGTCATGCCCTACAGATTAAAGACACATGAGCGACTTACCAGAAGCTTGTGAACCGGATGTTTAGGAACCAGATCGTACAATCAATGGAAGTTTACATGGACAATATACTCATGAAGTCACGACGTTTGAGAAATCACGTTGATGATATGGCGAAGATGTTTGATGTCCTCCAACAATACGGGATAAAGCTCAATCCCTTGAAATGTTCTTTCGGTGTTGCATCAAGAAAATTCTTTGGTTTCATCATCAACTCTCATGGAATTGAAGCCAATCCAGAGAAAATCAAGGCTTCGAGAGAGATCGAACCCCCAAAGACGATCAAGGAGGTCCAAAGCTTAAACAAGAAGGTTGCCACCCTGAGTCGATTCATCTCCAAAGTAATTGATAGATGTATCCCTTTCTTCGAGGTGACCAAAGAGGGAAAGAGAAATTTCGAGTGGAATCAAGATTGTAAAGATGCTTTCCGGTCTCTGGTAGATCATTTGGAGAGACCTCCCATTCTCTCAAAACCGGTGAATGATGAGGTTTTGTTCTTATATTTGGCAGTGTCGGTGCACGCTTTGAGCGTCGCACTTGTGCATGAGGAATCTCACATCCAGCGACCGATTCACTACATTCGCAAGTGGTTGATAGGAGAAAAAAGAAACAACCTGAGACTGGAAAAGCTTGCATACTATTTGTTGATCGCTTCTAAAAAGCTCCGCCTCTATTTTTAGGCTCACCCAATTAATGTCCTTACCGACCAACCTTTACAACAAGTCGTGCAATGACTTGAGACTTCCGAAAGGCTATTAAAATGGAACATCGAATTGAGCCAGTATGATATCACCTATCACCCTCGGAGAGCAATCCAGGGTCAGGCTTTGGTGGATTTCATAGTTGAATTCACTGCACGAGATGACCCTTGGGAGAGTAGTGGAGAAAAGGAAGTTGGATGGAAGATGTACACAGATGGTGCATCCAATGATCGCTGTTCTGGTGCTTGAGTTGTTATTGTCACTCTCGAAGAACACCCAATCCGCTATGCTTTGAAACTCAACTTTCCAGCAACGAACAATGAAGCTGAATACGAGGCCTTGATCGCAGGACTCAAGATCGCTAGGCAACTAGGAATAAAGACTTTACACGTTCTTTGTGACTCCCAGCTAGTGGTATGCCAAGTTTGAAAAGAATATCAGGTGAAAGGAGCAAGGCTACTCCCTATCTAAACTGGGTTCTTGAGCTGCTTGGCGACTTTGAATATTGCACGATTGCTCATATTCCCAGAGAGGAAAATGAGAAAGCTGACTCGCTTGCTAAGTTGGCTAGTTTCGAAGATGCACAGTTCATGGGCTTGGTCCCGTTGTAAGTACTTTTAGCTTCGAGCAATGACGATATAGATGTCGATTGGATCTTAGAGACTGAGCCTGAACGGGAGTCAAGGATGACTCCGATTCAGGATTATTTGTAGAAGGGAATCCTTCTAGAGAGAAGGAATGAGCAACATAGAATCCTTCAACAAACTTTGAGATATATCATGCAAGAAGGAATGCTATATAGGAAGGGTTTCTCTGTCCCTATGTTATGCTGTGTCACACACGATGAGGCCAAACGAGTTCTGAGAGAAGTTCATGAGGAGGCCTGTGGCAACCACACTGGGTGGCAGACCCTGGCAAAGAAGATCCTTTGTAATGAGCATTTCTTGCCAACTATCAATCAAGACGCAACTGGCTACACCTAATGATGTGACAAGTGCCAGAGAATCGCTAAAATTCCGAGGGCCCCACTAATGGAAATTACCCAAATGGTCAGTCCTAGGCTGTTTGCAGTTTGGGGTATCAATATTATCGGTGTATTGTCGATATCTAAAGGTAGCGCGAAGTACGCCATCATGGCAGTTTATTACTTTACTAAATTTGCCGAGGTGGAGCCTTTGGCCATGATTATTATGAAGAAAGTAAGCAAATTTATTGTTCGGAATATCTTCTATCGCTTTGGAGTTCCATAAGCAATCATTGCCTATAAAGGGACCTAATTCGATAGCATGGAGTTTAAGGATTTCTGTCGCCGACACTGCATAGAGAAAAGATTTGTAGCGGTAGCACATCCTTAGGCGAACGGATATGTTGAAGCTGTTAATAAGATTATCAAGTTCATTCTTAAGAAACAGTTGGAGAAAGCCAAAGGCAAGTGGTTGATGAACTCCCGTTAACAATCTGGGCTTATCGAACCACCCATAAGTCAGCGCTTGGCCATTCTTCATTCACCTTATCATATGGGTCGGAGGCTATGATCCCGATCAAACTGGAAGTACCTTCTCATCGGGTAACCCACTATGATCCATGGACAAATGAGTAACTCCTTCTGGAGTCTCCTGATATGATCAATGTGAAGCGGACCGAAGCTGAGTTGAGAGCAGCTATATATAGACACCAAGTCGCACAATATTATAACACAAAAGTTAGAATTCAGACCTTTGAAATCAGAGACTTAGTCCTCAAATGAATCTCCTGGCCTTAAGAACTTGGGTCTAATTTGGGAAGGTGTGTACGCAATAGAGGAAAAGCTTGGAGATGGCACTTTTAAGCTAGCAACCATGGACAGGATCTTACTCCCCAGGGCATGGAACAATAAGCATCTATGATGCTATTTCACTTAGAGAATAAATCTGTAAATAACTAGCTAGTGCTATATAATGAGACAAAACTTTTTTCACTTTCTGCCTTTAATCAAATAAAATGGCCTTTCAAGCTAGAAATTCTATCTTTCCATTTCTTAAGAGTTGTGACTTGATCAACTCAAATGAATGTGAATATGATTAATGCAGATATGCAGGTACCCAGAGATAGGTGTCGGTCAAACTTCTATGGCCCATGATCGAGCCCATGGAGTTCCTTTTTGATGTCCAGAGATTGACATCACCTAACTCTCGCTCTCGGAGTAGGAGCTAGAGTATAAACATAAGGTGGACATGACATAGATATCCACATTCTAACTCTCGCTCCCGGAGTAGGAGCCGGAGTATAAACATAAGCCGAACATGATAAAGCTGTCCATATCCTAACACTCTGTTAGCACCAGAATTGGTCACTAACACCCTTGAACATAGTTGTGTAGAGAGATTAATGAATAAAGTAAATTAAAACAGAGGAATAACACGATTGAGTGCAAAAAGAACAATAGAAAAGGAAACACCCGATTTATAGTGGTTCGGCGTAATTGCCTACGTCCACTTTGAATATGATCTTTATTACTTTTCCAATTACTTGAGTATAGATACAGTCCATAAACAAACAACTTGTATGCAAGTTTGAACAGAAAAGAAGCGAGTACAAAAAAATGGCAGAGTATCTTTATAGTTCCCGAGAAAAGGTCCCCTCAATTATACTCCTGCCCCTCTATTTATAGACGAAGATAGGCTGGTGCTACTGTGCAGGCCCATGACCAAGATATTTCGGCCCACAGCTGACAACCCCTGTGCACCAAGCCAAGCATACCAACCCTCCAATGCCGAACGGTGGTTGCCGACCCACTTTGGCCGACCTCGGGTTTTCTCGCTAGCAACTCGAAGTTTGTTCTCACGTAACTCGAAGCAAGTGGTGGTTTGAGTGGAAGCAATGGAATGCCGGTCGCATCACTCTGACCTAACTACTATGGCCAAATCACTTCTACTTCATCTACCTTGACCGACCCACCAAGGCTGAACCAACATGGCCGATCCATCTGAAACAAACCCTCCGAGGCCGACCCACTAAGCACCGAGCTAGATGAACCAATCTAGCTGAGGCCGATCCACCAAGTGCCAAGCCACGTATGTGCCGACCCACATTTACACCGAGCTACCTAGGCCGAACCACTAAGCGCCAAACCATCCTTGTTGAGCCATTCATGCCGATCCACCTCTCCTTGGATATCTTGACCGACCCGCTCAGACCGACCTGGGCAGGCCAAATGTCCACCACCGAACCACATATACAGGCCGACCCATTCGAGTCATATTGAGCCTCACACTTCTAGTCCTGTCGTGACTTGAGTTCTCTGATCACAGCCTCTGCAGCTATCGCCTTGTAGCCGGGCCAAGTAACCGGGTAACATTTGCCCCCCAAAGTACGTCGTGTGAATCAACATGATGCGCTTTGAATCAGTGGTTAGTCCTTTCTTTCAGAAGCTAGCTCGTTCAGAATGATAGCTAATTATCGTTTCTCCTTAGCTCTCGAGGGAACCTCACGTCGTCTGATCGTACTAGTTCAATTTCATGGACATCCTTGAAATCCAGTTTTGACTTTTCAAGAGCTAAAGATTGCAACCTTTTGAAGGCTGAATCACAGTAGCATCCATCTCCTCTTAAGATTACCATCCTCAATCTTGTGTATACATTCTCATATTTACATTTTATTTTATTATCTACATTCTTATTATTTTATCACCATTTATAAAAATTTCTATTTATTATTATTATCCTTCCTTTTTCTCTGTGTTTTGTTTTGTTTTTTTTTTTAAAATAAAGAGTGGATCGGCACACCGATGCCGAGCCACACGGTCGGCTCACTTGGCAACGAACGACATTCTTCCTCACCGACCCGCCAAAACACGTTGACCGGTTCCATAGGACGATGCATGTTTGTCTCCCCCTCTCCATATATAAACTCACACCTTCCTTCTCTTCCTCTCACTTCTTATTATTTTATCTCCCTTCCTCTCCAACACTGCTCTAGACCCAGAATCCTCCCCTCCACTAAACTGCCTCTCCACTTTGATTCATTATCTCCCAAACGTGCCTCCCTATCCTTCTCGACCTCAAGTCTCAAGAGTCATTTGCCTCATCCTCCAATTATCATATAGGTGAGGTTCCACGTATTACTTTAAATTCCAAACCCACATCTTCTAGAGCCCGAACTAGGGTGGAGCTTCGTAGGGATATGGCTCAACATGGTGAGCATGAGAGGAGAGGTGTTTAGTGAGAAAAGATATGGGCAAGGAAAATGGGACGTTCTTGGTATGGGCAGGCACCGATTTGGGAGGAACGATTATTGATAGCCTTAGGAAGTGAGTCCAACGATGTGTAGAAGAGGGCAGTTGGTTTCCTTCCTTCCCCTTTTTTTATTAGAGGGGAGGTCACTCGGTATTGGCCGCACGGTAGAGGAGACTATAATGTTGGGTCAGCGTTCTGAAATGGAGTCGCTCGGTAGGCTGCCTAGGAAAATTTAGGTCGTTGCTTCGAGAGAGAGAGAGTGGCTTGGCATCTTATGAGGCGATGTAGGTCGGTCTGGGTCTAAGTGAGGCCGGGTCGGTAATTAGGGAGAGATGGAGAGTGAGTGGGTCGGCATGTTAGAGTCGGCATTGGCAATCAAAACTGCTTTAACTTGTACACATCATATACTCGAATAACTTAGTTCCATGTCTAAGCATAACACGATGGATTATGAAAAGGACCAAATCACATAAGCCCAAGAACTCATTCCGGATTTACAACTTCACAGTTCAAGTAATTATTTACGCGAATTTGACTCAACAAAAACAAATAACAGCCTTCAATATATGATGCCAATGTCTGATTTTGAGACCCCTATTACCGAACATAGGACTAGTTGTCAGAGACGGTCAGCGATGATTGTCTCTGAAGATGATAGTATAAAACTCAGTCATGCATCACCGGTCTTTAGATCTTTAATTCCTTTATACTCATGCTTGAATGGTTTCACTATTTTACACACCACACGGGGGGAATATCTTGTTGTATCTGATATTTATTATCTTTCAAGTATAGTTTAAGCATGTATCAATTTGCACCAATCGCTCGCTGAAGATGTCTAAAAAATCAAGTTCTGCTACCGCTTCCGATAGGCCCGAGCCAAGTTCTCGGCATGAGGCAGTGGGGACTCTGAACATATCGTCAGCCTCCATACCTAGCATTCCGAACCCATCTTTCATGGTTATAGGCCCGGCTCCTGATGTTATAGACGGAGCTGTTATTCTGGATAACCCTATTGATTCACAAGCCTCAAAAATTAGCGAAGCCGCTCTTCGTCGGTTGTGCTCAATCCATGGAATCCCCTTTTATGACGTTTTGGTTCGGTCAGGACAAGATCGGCCTTACCTGCCCCCAGCCGGATATACCGCGTGCAACAAATTTATGTGATGGGTCGGAAGTGTGCCACCTTTCAATTCATTCCTCCATGAAGTGCTGCGGTATATTGGGATTGCTCCAGCACAGCTACACCCTAATAGCCACGCGTTCATTCATGGTTCCTGCGTCCTCTTTAGGAGCACATTATTCAAACTCCCTACTCCCGAGGATATCCATTATATTTACCGCTTCAAGAGACGTTTTGACAGTCCATCCTTCATATTTCTCGAGCCACACTCTAAATGCCAAATCCTGACGAATGCCTGGAGTAAATTTTCCCAGTATAAACAAGAGTGGTTCTACGTACGCTGCCCCCCTGGTTTTGCGAGAAGATGGCTAGAAGGGAGTAAGTTTCATTTTTAGACTAATATTTGTCTAAGGCTCGAAGTGCATCCTTTCTGAACTTCTTTCGACTCTTATAAGTATCGGCCCACGACCTGAAGACGCTAGGTATTCTGAGGCCATCGAGGCCATTCAAGCTATTCTTGTGAGAGACCGGGACATTAAATCTGTTATTTCCAATGAACTACTTTCGAAGTTCAGATTACCGAGGAGGGCCGTCAAACTAGCCTTCCGATTGGCGCCACTACAACCGGATCCACTGCGGAAAAAGGCAAAGAGCAAGCCGGACCTTCGGTGCCCCCTGTAGGAGGGGCCCCCGAAACAACTGAGGAAGGTGAAATCAAAGAAACCGAGGTGCCAGAGGTGATCGATGAAAACATAAGTTCCGGCCAAGTGCCAGTGTCTGATGCACCCGGTGCTGATGAACCACTGCCTCCTTCAAAGAAGAAAAAAGAGTCTAGCTTACAAGCTGAAAAAGAAAAAAGGTTGGCGGAACTTCAAAGGTTATGATAACTCCGATCGAAAAGAAATCATCTTCCCAAAATTTAGAAGGCTCATTAAAAGGCCTATCTGACTTAACCATTCCTGACGACATATTGAATTATAGTTTCAATAACAATGAGGCCATGGGATTCAATTCACCCGTAAGAAGCAATGAAGGCGCTTAAACTCACCATCAAGGAGAGAAAACTCCAATAAGTAAAGCAAAATACACTGGTCCGTCGGGGGGAAACACTACGGCACACACAAACACTTACACTCCACCCTGCACTTGAATTTCACTCATCGTGTGTTTTCTACTAACTTGCCCTCATTTGGTTTCATGTGCAGGTGATATGGGGCGTACACACAGCATTGAACGCCTTCGTGGATCCTCTATCTTCTACCATTCTAGTCGAGATTCTGGATCAGGCAAACGATGAGACATGGACGACAACAGTGATAGAGATTATCGTCGTAGAGAGTCGTCGTCTTCCAGAAGGAGACCTTACATCCATTCTTCATATCCAAACAACCCTCCCTCTCACTCGGAGCATAGTAGGGAGAAATCTGCTCAGAAGGGATCCCAGTCCGAAGTTCCTCACGACCAAAATTCTGGCTTGTCGAGTAACAAGTAGTCCCCTGAACCTTATAAGAAATCTGTGACTCTGGTTAGGCAGACCTCTCCAGCCTCTGCGCACGTTCCGTCGACAGCGGAAAAATTGGCCGAGCTCAAGGCTATATTCCTGATGATATGTTTTGATGGCTTGAAATTTCTCCTCGCGATTCATCCTATCCCCAGACATGTTAAACAGAGTGCCATTGCTTGCAACAACGACGTTTATTTTCAGCCCGATGCGTTCGTACACTTGGTAGAAAAAGTTTCAGGGGTTTCCATCGAACGTCAACACGAGATTGATCGCCTCAAACTCGAAGCTATTCATGACAAAGATATCATTAAGGGTCAAGATGAGGAACTATCGCCATACAAATCTCTGCTCGAGACTGCCTAGAAAAATGCTAAGGAGACAGCCGAGGCAGTTAGTCGCTTGGAGGCCGCTCAGAAGAAAGAACTTAATGAGGCAGTCTAATGCAGCGACGCTCTGGATTTGGAGAAAGACTCTATCCAAAAGGAAAAAGACATTCTCGATCTACGGGTCAAAAACTAGAGGAATTGCTCTCTAAAGAGAGAGAAGAGAAAATTGTAGCGCGGGAAGAGTCACAAAGATACTGCGATGAAATCATTGAAACACGACTTCTAAAGACAAAACTTGACGAAGAGCTATCCAAGGTTGAAGCACTAAAAGAAGCAGCTCGTGAAGAGGGCAAGAAGATAGCGCTCACAAAGTCCAGCTCTCAGCTTGAGGCAGCTACCGAGGCCGGAAGAGAAGAAATTAAGTGCTTATTTGATCCGCTCATTGCCGAGTACAATGCACGAGTTCTCATGCATCGTGACCTATCTTTTCTAGGCGATGGTTATCTCAAATCACTGGCCGAAGCATGGGATACTTTGATAAAAATTAAACGTGTTGAGCTGGGCATCGAAGAGGTTGATGAAGAAGCTCTTGTGAGAGAAGTGCTTCGAGGAGAAAAGCCTTCAGACTTATCCACGACAAAAGTACTCTTCGGAAGAGACTCCTTGTCATCAAAGGGTAAGGATGATATTGCTGGCCCGTCCGGCACAGAGTCTCCAATTCCTCCTCCCGTTCACCCAGCCGATAGCTCGTCACTTAGGCCTCCCGAGCAGCATGTTGGTTATGACCTGGAGAAGCCCGGGCTTGGTGTTCACATTCTATCCTTTATTCTGGAGGGTGATACTCCCAAGACAGCTGAGAGTCAACTGGAAGCCGGTATGTAGCTTTTCCTTCTAGAGTTCAAGAAATCATCGCTTTTGGAGAGTAATAGATGTATTCTAACATTTGCCTTTTATGACTTCATGTAGGTCATTCTGATCCCGAACCGATTCCAAGGAGCGATGTCGCCACAGAGCGGGAAGAGAAAGTGGTTGAGGCACTTCACACTAGGGATACCCCTGGACCCGATGCTCACGTGATTGGGGCACTAGATGAGGATAAACTTGAGAATCCCTCGCCTGTAGATGAACACGACGCGGTCGAAATCAAAAGCGCTCCCAAACATACTTCGAAGCTTAGCATGAAGGAGAAAATCGAGGAAGAGGAGAAAAAGAAAGCCGAAGTTAAGATTGAACCTCAGGTGGTGGAACTCGATGACCCCCCAAATAGACCCCTGAAGGTTCCCCGGTGGGACCATACCTCTGGAGGTCCTTCTTCCTTCCTCGGATACCACATCGCTGGGAAGCAAGGGGTCCAGGAGAAAACATTCAACCGAGGAGACTTCGGAGAAGCCGAAGAAGGAGAAAAAGTCAAAGAAGTAGCTATCATCTGGTCATGCCTCGTTCAGGTTAAATAAGCCAAACTCATGTAGTTGTTTATTTTCTTTTTTATAGTCGTCGTAGATAGACTTTGGCTTCGGACATCGGAGAAGTTTTAATGGAACTTAATTTTTGATTAGTAAATAAAATTTTGATTCTTTGTATTCCATGACTCTCATTGTTTAGCTTATTACCTAACTTGTAATTAAAATCCAGAGTCTGATGGGTTACGTAAGCTCCAGTCCGCTTTCACATGACTTGGAGATTTTTGAATTATTTATACTATAGTCCGCGCTCCAGGGACTTTGGGATTATCGAATCATGGGCTCAAAGTACTCTAGTCCGCGCTCTGGGGACTCAGAGATTTTTGAATCGTTTATACTCTAGTCCGCACTCTGGGGACTCAGAGTATTCTAGTCCACGCTCTAGGGACTCAGAGATTTTTGAATCGTTTATAATCTAGTCTGCACTCCGGGGACTCAGAGTATTCTAGTACACGCTCTGGAGACTTATCAATTTTTGAATCGTTTATACTCTAGTCTGCACTCTGGGGACTCAGAGTACTCTAGTCCATGCTCTGGGGACTCAGAGATTTTTGAATCGTTTGTACTCTAGTCCGCACTCCGGGAACTCAGAGTACTCTAGTCCGCGCTCTGGGGACTCAGAGATTTTTGAATCGTTTATACTCTAGTCCGCATTCCGGGGACTGAGAGTACTCTAGTCCGTGCTCTGGGGACTTAGAGATTTTTGAATCGTTTATACTCTAGTTAGCACTCCGGGGACTCAGAGTACTCTAGTCCATGCTCTGGAGACTTAGATATTTTTGAATCATTTATACTCTAGTCCGCACTTCGAGGACTCAGAGTACTCTAGTCCACGCTCTAGGGACTCAGAGATTTTTGAATCGTTTATACTCTAGTCCGCACTCCGAGGACTCAGATTACTCTAGTCCGCGCTCTGGGGACTTAGAGATTTTTGAATTGTTTATACTCTAGTCCACACTCCGGGGACTTAGAGTACTCTAGTCCGCGCTCTGGGGACTCAGAGATTTTTGAATCGTTTATACTCTAGTCCGCACTCAGGGGACTCAGAGTACTCTAGTCCGCGCTCTGGGGACTTAGAGATTTTTGAATCTTTTATACTCTAGTTCGCACTTCGGGGACTCAAAGTACTCTAGTCTATGCTCTGGGGGCTTAGAGATTTTTTTTGAATCGTTAGCCGATCGACTTTTAGTTTTGTGCGTGCGTTCATACGCCAGACAAATTAATACAATTTTATTTTGCCATGATATCACAAAACACAAAACAATAATAGTACATAGAAAAACAGCTTCAAGCCTTTATTGATTGTAGAAAATAAGGACAAACTGAATCGTCTTATTACCTGTTGGAAACAAAGAACAACAAAGGAAACGTATTCTAGAAACAATTGCTACTAATATGCAAAAGAAATAAACTAAGTGTAATAACAACGCAAATGCTCGCTATTCCATGCTCTGGGGAGCGTCACGCCATCAACAGTCGCTAGCTTAAAGGTTCCTTCTCCATGCTTTCGTTCGATGACGTATGGACCTTACCATGTGGGATTCATATGCGACGGGACTGGAAAAACTCGCTTCAAAACAAGGTCGCCCACATCGAAAGTTCTTGGTTGAACTTTTTCATTATAATATCGGGCGACTCGGTGCCGATATACGACTGCGCTTAAATCATCTTCTTCACGCTTCTCGTCGATAAATTCCAATGATTCCAGTAAAAGATCTTGATTCGTCCTAGGATCATAATGGGTCACTCGGTGAGAGGGAACTTCAAGTTCCACGGGCATAATAGCTTTAGTGCTGTATGCCAAGGTGAATGGAGTGTGGCCAGTCGCGGACTTGTGGGTGGTTCTGTAGGCCCAGAGTGTTGTTGGAAGCTCATCCACCCACTTGCCTCTAGCCTTCTCCAAACATTTTTTCAATATGGACTTGATTATCTTATTTACAGCTTCAACTTGTCCATTGGCTTTAGGGTGATAGACTGCCGCAAACCTTTTCTCAATGCAATATTTTTGGCAGAATTCTTTGAACTCCCTACTCACAATTTGAGTTCTGTTGTCAGTAATGATAGTTCGTGGGAGGCCAAAATGACATATAACGTTTCGCACAACAAAATTAATGACCTTTTTGGTGGTGATCGTAGCTAAAGGCTCCGCTTCTGCCCACTTGGTGAAATAATCGACCGTGACAATTGCGTATTTCGCACCACCTTTGGAGATTGGCAAGGAACCGATTATATCGATCCCTCATATTGCAAATGGCCATGGACTAACCATTTGCGCGAGTTCCGTCGGCGGTGCTCTTAGGATCTTTGCATACTTTTGACATTTGTCGCATCTCCTTACGTAGTCCGCGACATCCCGATTCACGGTCGGCCAATAGTATCCATAGCGGAGGATCTTTTTGGCTAGCGTCTGCCCCCCAATATGGTCACTGCATTCTCCTTCGTGAACTTCTTTTAAGACAAGCTTTATCTCGTCGTGGGCGATACACCTAAGTAAGGGAACTCAGAATCCACTCTGATACATTATTCCATCCTGCACTACATACCGCGAGGCCTTGCGAATGACTTGTCGTCTCTCGTTATTTCTCTCAGGCAAGGTTCCATGTAGCAGGTATCCTTTTAATGGGGTCATCCATGATTCCCTTTCAGTTTCCATCCCTAACACAAAATCTACTTCCATTTCATTTATACTCGGGCCATGTAAGGTTTTGACGGGAACCAAGCCCATCTATTGTGCATCACCAGTACTTACGAATTTTGCCAACGAGTCGGCTTCCTCATTTTGTTCATGCAGAATGTGCGAAATATCGTAGTATTCAAGGTCTGCCAAATATTCTTGAACCCGAGCGAGGTATGGGGCAAGCCTTTGCCCCTTCGCCAGATAGTCTCCCCGTACTTGGTACACCACCAACTGTGAGTCACAGAAGATTTCAATCGATTTCATTCCAAGTTCTTTGGTGAGCTTCAAGCCCACAATCAATGCTTCATACTCATCTTCGTTATCCGTCGAGTTTCAAAGCATAACAAATTGATCGGTTCTCAGGAGTTACAAGAATAACACCAGCCCTAGGACAACGATCGTTGGATGCCCCATCGGTATATAGCTTCCATCGAACAGCGAGGATTACATCACTACTGCTTGACTCGTCTGATATGTTGAATTCTGCAATGAAGTCTGCCAGCGCTTTCCCTTGGATAGCCCTCTGTGGCAGGTAATTGATATCAAACTGACTCAGCTCAATGTTCCATTTGAGTAGCCTTCCAGAGGTTTCTGGTCGTTGGAGCACCTGCCGCAGAGGTTGATCGGTATAAACACTGATCGGGTGTGCCTGAAAATACGGACGGAGCTTGCGTGATGCGATCACCAAACTATAGGCTAGCATCTCAATTTTAGGATAATTTCTCTCTGCCCCCGTTAAACGCTTACTAACATAGTACACTGGCTTTTGGATTCGGTCCTCTTCGCGAATCAAAGTTGCACTTATGGCATGCTGAGATACGGCCAAGTAAACATACAACTCCTCATGGTCTACAGGCTTCGACGGGGGCCTCTCCAAGTGTCTCACCAGAGCTCAGAATTCGTCCTCACAGTCCGACGTACATTCAAAATTTCTCTTCCCTTTTCTTATCATATCAAAGAAAGGAATACACTTGTCGGCCGCTCTGGATATAAATCGACTCAACGCGGTGACTTTTTCATTTAGACTTTGTACTTGCTTTATAGTCCTGGGTGCTTGTATGTCTCGAATAGCTTGAATTTTTTCTGGGTTGGCTTCGATTCCCCGTGCATTGACAATAAAATCCAAAAATTTTCCTGACGCAATACCAAAGGAACATCTCAGTGGATTGATTTTCATTCCGTAGTACCTGAGTATATCAAACATCTCTGCTAAGTCTCGAATGTGGTCGTTTGACTGTCGTGACTTCACGAGCATATCATCCACATAGACTTCCATCGTTCTACCAATCTGGTCTTTAAACATCCGATTCACCAGATGTTGATAAGTTGCCCCTGCGTTCTTCAATCCGAAAGGCAATAGTACATAACAGTTCAGTCCAACGTCCATGACAAAACTGGTATGCTCCTAATCCGGAATGTGCATTGTGATCTGGTTGTATCTCGAATACGCATCCATAAATGACAATAATTCGTATCCTGCTGTCGAGTCGACCAGCTGATCAATCTTGGGCAAAGGAAAACTATCCTTAGGGCACGCCTTGTTCAGGTCTGAGTAATCAACACAGGTCCTCCACTTCCCGTTTGCGTTCCTCACCAGTACGGGACTAGATACCCATTCAGGATAGAGGGCATCACGGACGAACCCATTGGCCTTGAGTTTATCCACCTCCTCTCTGAGAGCAGCAGACCTCTCCGGGTCCATGCCTCTCCTTTTTTGCTTCACTGGCACAAACTTCGGGTCTATGTTCAACATATGACTTGCGATGGCGGGAGAAATCCCAGACATATCGGAATGGGTCCAAGCGAAAATATCAAGATTCACTCGGAGGAAATCGGTAAGATACTCTATCATCGAGGGGTTGAGCTGTGATCCAATCTTAAGCACCCGTGACGGGTCATCATGGCTGACTGGAATGTCAATCGCCAGTTCAATCGGTGCTGCCTTAGCCTCTTTGGGTTCTTTATCGTCATCTCTCAGATCTATGTCTCTATAGATCCGACCCTGTTGCCCAAGACAAGGCTCGGGCATTACTTGTCAATTTTCTACAACACGGATGCGGACAGAGTTATCCGCACCCTTTCCCTTCTCTCTTCGTTGGGCCTCTCTCAGCTCAGCCACATAACATGCACGACCAGTCGCTTGATCGCCATGCACTACACCAACTCCTCTATCCGTTGGAAATTTCAAATTCAAACACCACGGGGCCAAAGCTGCCCTAAATTACGCCAGATTCGGTCGACCCAGAAAAACATTATACGGGGAATCAACATCCAAAACAATGAACGGTAGGATCCATACCCTTCTGCGTTCACCTTCCCCTAGTTTGACTGGCAATTCAACAAAACCCACTGCATCAGTAGCCGCACCATTGAAGCCATGAATGCGGGGGCTTTAGACGGTTTTAGATCCTTGGTCTCCATCTTCATTTGGTCATACGCCTTTTTGAAGATAATATTAATAGAACTCCCACAATCAATCAGTATCCTTCTCACAAGCGTCGGCCCAATCGTGGCTGAGATGATCATCGGGTCAATTGTAGGTGCCTCCACCCGATCGGCATCCCTGCTCCTAAATACTATATCATCCGTCATCATTCGCCGCTGTTTTGCCGGAGTCTCGTCTTCTGTATTCGAGCAGCATTTGTAATCCGCATGCTTCAAGGAACTAGCACAGCATTCCATTTCTTGCCAACTCTTGTCTACCGGGTGAGGTCCACCAATTATCGTGTTTATGACCAGCCTTCTTCCGGTCCGAGCGGGCTCCTCGGATCGCTGTAAAGCCTGCCCGCGATTGGGGTCGGATGTCCCCTGTCCACCTTCCTGCGGGTTCTTAACAAATTGCTGTAACTTCTTCTAGTGAATCGGCTTTTCTATAGCATCATGGAGGTGTCTACACTCTTCAGTATTGTGCCCGTTGGTCTCGTGGAACCGACAGTACTTTACTGTCTTATTTTGTTCCTCAGTGGATTCCTTTAGGCGTGGCTTTCGGTACTGGAACGAATTACAAGTTGATAAATAAATATTCTCCAGGGATGTGTTCAGAGGAGTGTATTCGCCAAAGGTTGGGATTCTTGGTTTCCACTTTCCTGCTTCTCTCTTTCTTTCGGAATTTCCTCCACCGAATCCTTTAGACTGCTCCGGCTTATTTTGAACATTGACTGGACCTTGCCAGAGTTTTTTCCAGATTGCTTTACCGCGACATTGCTTTGCACCGCTTCCTTACCGGGCCCTGGGGCACTGCTTCGTCTTGACCACCTGGCCTCTTCCCTTCTCATGAATTGGTTCGCCTTTGAATAACAGCGTTCTAGGGTAGTCGGTGGTTTTCCTGCCAGACAATCACCAAACTCTAAGTCTGGATCTACTCCTCGCATTCAGCCATAAGGATAGCATGGTTGTGCGGATTGCTAACTTCGGTAGCTGCAATGTGAAATCTTTGCAAATAATCCTTTAACGACTCCCCCGGAGCCTGGATCGCACTGGATAAAGAAATCACGACCTTTGGGCGAGTGGCATGGATCCTAAACTACTCGACAAATTTCACCGCTAGCTCATCGAACCTGGTGATCGATCGTGGGGGAAGTCTGGTGAACCACATGGTAGCGATTCCGGATAAGGTTATTGGGAAGCATCTGTATTTGGTCGCATCATTTGCCTGAGCCGAGTCCATCATCCCCTCGTATCCCATTATATGCTGTCGGGGATCAGTCTTCCCTTCATAAGTTGGAATAGTAGGCATATTAAACTTCCGTGGTTACCAGGCCTATAGGATAGTATCTATGAACGGAGTATGGCTCCTAGATACACCCCAATTATCGTTGGATAGGCTCTGATTCTCCCTCATCAGTTTCCTGACCATAGTTGATAAATCCGGGGTCTGGATGGGTGGTGGCAAGTTGGTATCCATTCTGCGTGATCGGTCTGGCTGGTGCCACCTCGGCAGGTGATCATCTAAATGCACATCTCGAGGACCCGCTTCATTACGACCATGGCGAGGCGCTGGGCCAGCCCCCAAGCATGCTCCAGATCCTAAGTATTCCCCTCCAGGTTGGGGATGACTCCCCAGGTGCAAATGAGGAGCCACGACTCCATGTAGGGAATCTGGACCATTTCGGTTGGTTTGCCCTTGGCGAGTCATCACCAATTGCTCTGTTGCACCAATTTGTGTCATTTCGATCCTACGGCGTCTATGCCTGTGGTGTTCATCTGACGAAGCGGAGCTGTTGGATGATGAGTAGGAAGCTGGGCTTCCTCCAGCGTTCTAACGTTGCTGGTGAGCGATCTGGGTCATCAGGTTGGCATTCGTTTGAATCTGCTCGTTGAGCCATCTCCTGCTTTCCACGAGCTCCCTCATCATCTCATTGAACTCTGCCCTGGTGATGGCTTCGGGTTGGTTTGGGATGGTGGTGGCTCTACACCTACATTAGCTTGTTGATTGCTAAGTCCCACTTGCTGGACGCTGGCGGTCTCATTAATATCCGCGTTGTGAAAGGCGGATATGGTACGTGGTCTTTCCATCTTAGAGTTATCTATGGGAACTCTGAGTAGTATCTATGAACTCTTGAGAATGAACTTGGATCTCCTTTGGGGGATTTCCTCAATCCAGTAGCAATAAAGCAGATCCTAGCAGCCCGAGAATGAACATTCTCAGTGAAAGCACCAAAATGTTAGCACCAGAATTGGTCACTAACACCCTTAAACAGAGTTATGTAGAGAGATTAATGAAGAAAGTAAATTAAAATAGAGGAATAACACGATTGACTGCAAAAAGAACAACAGAAAAGGAAACACTAGATTTATAGTGGTTCGATGTAATTGCCTACGTCCACTTTGAATATGATCTTTATTACTTTTCCAATTACTTGAGTACATATACAATCTGTAAACAAACAACTTACATGCAAGTTTGAATATAAAAGAAGTGAGTACAAAAAATGGCAGAGTATCTCTGGAGTTCTTGAAAAAGGGTCCCCTCAACTGTACCCCTGCCCCTCTATTTATAGACGAAGATAGGCTGGTTCCACTGTGCAGGCCCATGACCAAGATACTTTGGCCCACAGCTGACAACCCCTGTGCACCGAGCCAAGCATACCGACCCTCCAATGCCGAACGATGGTTGCCGACCCACTTTGGCCGACCTCGGGTTTTATTGCCAGTAACTCGAAGTTTGTTCTCACGTAACTCGAAGCAAGTGGTGGTTTGAGTCGAAGCAAAGGAATGCCGGTCGCATCACTCTAGCCTAATTACTATGGCCGACCCACTTCTACTTCATCTACCTTGACCGACCCACCAAGGCCGAACCAACATGGCCGATCCATCTGAAACAAACCCTCCGAGGCCGACCCACTAAGTACCGAGCCAGATGAACCGATCTCTCTGAGGCCGACGCACCAAGTGCCGAGCCATGCATGTATGCTGACCCACATTTACACCGAGCTACCTAGACCGAACCACTACGCGCCAAACCATCCTTGCCGAGCCATTCGTGCCGATCCACCTCTCTTTGGATATCTTGACCGACCCGCTCAGACTTGACCTGGGCAGGCTGAACGTCCACCACCAAACCACATATACAGGGCGACCTAGTCGAGTCATATTGAGCCCCACACTTCCAGTCCTGTCGTGACTTGAGTTCTCTGATTATAGCCTCTGCAGCTATCGCCTTGTAGCCGGGTCAAGTAACCGGGTAACACTCTCACTCCTAGAGTAGGAGCCAGAGTATAAGCATAAGCCGGACATGACATACTGTCTGCATCCGAAATCTCACTCCTGGAGTAGGATCCGGAGGATAAATATAAGTTGGAATTGATATGACTATCCGCATCCCAACTCTTGCCTTCGGATTGAGGGTAGGAGTATAAATGCAAATCAATGCGATACGAGCCTCCATACCTTAACCCTCATTCCCAAAGTGGGAGCTGGAGTATAAACTTAAGCCAAATGGAACATGTTAATCCGTAAACTAGCTCTCACCCCCGGATTAGGGGCAGAAGTATAAACGGAAACAGGCGTGACATATCTGTCCGATCCTTAACACCTTGTCCGGAGTAGGCATAACGATGGGTCCACACTCGGATTAAAGCGGGATCCAACTGGTAAACTTTCGGTTAATGCCCGGAGTTAGGAGCGGTCGAATGCTAACATCTTGGATTAGGATGTGCGGACTACAATTCTAAGTAGTGAACTTAAGCTCGCACCTGGAGTTTGGCACGGTTGGAACTTATTATCTTGAAAAGGACACTCAAGCCACAATTTTAAGAGGTTTTCCCTAAAGACTGCTTTACATCCACTAGAACAATGCGAGTCGCCAAATTACAAAATGAATTAAAGACTTAACCTGAAAACGATCAATAAAGGAGATAAATCGCAAGTACATTGAATAGAAAGTGTATTTCTTAAGTACTTAGACAAATTTAAGAAATGATTTGTACAAAATAGAACGTCTTTAATATTAACATCAAACTTGGAAAGCTAAGTACAAGTAGTTCACTCAAAAGCAAAAAAGAGATAATAGGGGGCCAAACCTGAACAAAGTTGGCCAATAAACAAAAGGAGTCTATATACAGAAAAAACAAGCTAGCGACTACTTTATATGGACTTCCTTTTCTTCTTAGAACCAAGGGAGACTTCACTCGAGCTCTTCCTTGCCTCTTTCTGCCTCTTCCTCCATAGTCTTGTCCTTTGGAAGGAGTGCTTTACGAAGATCCACAGGTGCACTCTGGCCGCTTCCAAGCAGAGAAATGGAGACCGGGATGCTTTGTGAAAATGTTGTCGACGTACTTCGAGCACCCCCGGGTGGTGGAATATAAACTGGAGCGAAAATGGTTTGCCAGGCAATGTGATCAACAGCGGAGGAGGGAAAACTTCTGTTTGCTTCTGCTTGATTTGGCTAGCAAGGAGGATATCTACCCCAAATTTTAGCTCAAGTTCATGCATGAAGGGACCCGACAGGGACTGGGAGACCCAGTAATAATAACATCCTCATCAACTTGAATTCCTAGATTTTCTTCGTTTCCTTCTTCTAACAATGCATCTATCATGCACTCATCAAGGCTTGGGGTCTCCTCAACTGGGATGCTAGGAATTGTTTCGAGGTCATGATGGTTACGGACTCCGTCGTTGATACTTGTGGCCCCAGTTGAGAATCCTTGGGAGGAAGCGAAGCGATTGCAGGTTGACCTATAGCTAAAGAAATTCAAAAAGGGAGGTTAGTGATGTTGAATGGTCAATGTTAGGAACTGGAGATAGTGGTTTTGATGACAACAACCTTTGTAACTTATTTTATTATAACTTATATACTAACACTATTGTCTAGATATATATGAATGTTATTATGCAGGATATATATAAGGAAGGTACTGATTATTGAAGACTGTACAGTATAAAGATCAAGAATAAAGAAATCAAGTTTGAAGACTCATGAGTATCAAGATCAAGATTTCAAGATAAGTGTCTAGTTTTGTTAAAACTTCATAATAGCATGGAAATCTTCATTCCAAATTTCATTTGGGATGGAACCCATTTCTACCTTCTTAGTGGCTTACAAACCCACGACAAGTAGCTTACAAACCTACGACAAGTGGCTTACAAACCCACGAACATCCTGGTTTTGTACAAGTTCTCGAGTCTTGATGTGATGAAATATTCTGCAAGAAGAAGCTTGCAAAACTGCTTCAAAATGGTTTTTTAAAATGATTTTCAAAACTGTTTTTTTAAATGTTTTAGCTTTAAAAATTATTTATTCAAATGATTTTCAAAATGATGTTTTAGCCTTAAAATATTCTTTGTTTTTGTTTTTAAATAAAATCTTGTTTTAAACTTCGTTTGTTTTTAAACTATCTTCTGATTTTTAAAAATTCTTTTATAATATATATATACACTTGAGATTTAAAATCAAATTTATATATACATTCTAAAAATATATTTTTATACTCTTCTTTATTTTAAATCATAGGAAAATTAGTTTATTTTACTCCAGAATCATTTCATCTTGTTTTCCTTTCAATACCATTTTCAAAACAAATTTTACATTGCTTTTAACTAAGGGATGTCGACATCATGGGATAGCCCATGTCGACATGGTGGCCGTTAAATTCAAAAGTTTCAATTTTCAAAAGAAGTGTCTATTCGTTTAAATCTCTTCACGAATGGTTATGATCGTTACTGGTCTATAAATAGCCTTCACAAATGAATTTTTTAACTAACTATTTTCTTCACTCCTTCTTCTCCACAAAACCATATTCTAAAATTTTCATATTTTTAAGATCGTGCCGAAATTCTATCGAATTCTCAAGTGAATCAAATTAGAATCTCATTCTTGTTTGATTCTCTACCCTCTCTCGAAGATCAAAGTTCTATTTAGAGTTATAGGATAAATTTGTAATCAAAAGTTTATCGAGATTCTCTATAAGGTATGGTTGTGCTTGGAAATCAATTGGGTGATCTTGTGTCTCGTAAATAAAGAGAGTTTGCCCCGGACTCATAGACAGGAGGGTACCTTAAGGCCTTTAGAAATTAAGGATTGTAATCTCGACATTGGTATAATAAAAATCTGTACGTGGTGTTTGCCTTGGTGCAGGACTGGACGTAGGGTAACTCCGAACCAGTATAAAATCTGGTGTGTTCTTTCCTTTTACTGCTTTTTATTTACTTTCTGCATCTGTGTTTGATTCTGTGATTGTTCTATGATTAAGTTCTGCATTTGTTTATATCATAATTTTTAAATTATTCCATATAAGGCTTAGAATCCATTAAACACTATTCACCCCCCCTCTAGTGTTAAATTAGCCTTAAGATCCTTAATCCGCACTCCCTTTCAGTCAACTCTCTGGGACACAGTAGAAGTTAACAAGACACCTTCTACAGTTAGAACTTCCATGCAAGCTGAAGTGCTGCCAAGAGTTCCCTCTGGAATAAGAGAGAGAACATTGGATTTCTGGAGCTGCGACTTCTCTGGGTCATAACCAGCATTGGTAGAAGAATCAAAGGTTGAACTAGGAGTAGCTTGAGTCCCGAGAGCTTGGCCAGCTGTAGCATCGTTGTCATGAAGGACCTTGTGCTCATCTCCCTTTAGAATCTCTTTTTTCAACGGCTCTGTATTAATATTATCATTATTAAGAAATTATTTCTCTTCCTCGTCGACCCGTTCCCAGCCATAGGCAAGCATCAAAGGGTAATCTTCCCTAAACCACATAAGATTTCGAAATTTGAGCACATTGGCGTTGTATTGAGTAATCAGTGGCTCAAACTTCTTCATCATCTACTCCTCTGCCCATTTCTCAGCCTATTTTACTACAGATTCAACTTCTCTCTTGACGAGACCATCAATGTCCTAGACCTTTTCAAGTGCATTATCCTTTTCAATCCTGATGGTGACCTGTTCGTCGCATGCATCCTGAGCAATCTCTCGTGCTCCATATTTTTCCTTGATCTTATGCTCGAGCTTGGTTTTCAATTCAGCTTTGTTCCTTTTGGCAGCATCCCTCTCCATTATAAGCTCGTGGTTATGATGATGCGCTCGCTCGACTTCGTTCAATTGCCTGGATCTCTTTGCTTTGAGTGCTTTAATATCCTCCTTGGCCTTCTTCTCTGCTTTGGCTTGGGATTTTCTTAAATTTTTGAGCTTAATGTTGAGAGCGGCTATGATTTTGTTGTTCTCGGCCTTGATGAGTTTCTGGTTCTCTATCTCTTACAACCTGTCCCTTGAGATCTTTGAAATCTTTTCAATCAACTTTGCCTATGCATTGTACTAATTATAGACATTGATCGTGCAATCGATGGTCTTCTATTGGACTTTAGGAGAAATTCTCTTTAAGTTTGGCAAGAACATAACTCCATCGAAGCAAATATTGGGGAATTCGTTCTTAAGTTCAGTCACCGGCTTCGTAATATCTATCTACCGCTCCTCTGTAGTGGCCAGAGCGACAGCGCTACCTTTGCCCGGCCTTTGGTGAAAAGTATCAGAGTGACGCTTATAATGTTTACGCTTAGAAGATCGACTGGAGTGAGATAGTGTCATGGATTGTAAAGGGATTGAGGCAAGTAGTGGAGCTCGATCGAGAAGAGTTAGCCGAAGGAATATCATCATGGCGATCAGGCCGCTTATCCGGGCCTTTGGAAGGTGGTGGTCTGGATCTAGGAAGCAAACGCATGAGAAGAACGGTCTTTGTCATAACTACTATCTCGGTCGCCTTTATTACGGTTGGGGCGATAGCTAGAATCATCGACTCGGCTACTCCCTTGATAGTATGAGCTTGACCGAGGGCGTTGAACTTGGTATGCTTTCTCTTCCAAGGATCGAAATTAGTGCTTTCTTTTATTCATTGAACCTACAAAGAAAACAAGGTTGAATTAAGTCAAATGGGTAAGGACATGGTTCAAGTGCGAGTGTTGAATAGTGCACATGTGTGTGTGTGTCCTAGTGTCCCCCGACGGACCATGTACTAGAGCTTTACTCATGGGAGTAACCTCCCACGCACCAGTTGGAATGATGTCCTTCTCAAAGCGGATTAGAGAACCGATCTCGCCAATGCTAATGTTACCAACGTCAAAAGAGCTAAACTCTATAGGGATAGAACCTAGACCAGCAAATGTGCCTATTGAAGGGATAAATGGAATCTTCTCTGCACTTCCAATCGGTGGAGATTGGGTGAAAGCCGCTCCTTCGAAATTCTGACAATCAATTTCCTTTTTGTAGCACTTGGTGGGTCATCTTTGGGTTGTACGGTCTGGGATCCGTGGCCCACTTCAATGTTGCTTTGGCCTGCCTCACCACCTTCTCTAATAATTTTTCCTTCCTCAATGCCTTTGTGTTCTGGTTCCATGTTTTCTATAGCTCCAGCTCCAGGACTCGGAGATGGGGGCAACTCAGGATTGAATTTTCCTCCTGTAGGGGGATTGCTATCATCATCATCATCATCCTCAATGTCGACAACCAAAACAATTCCAGTGCTTCCGCCTTTCTCTAATAAGCCATGAGCGAGAATATTCTCATCCATTAATAAGGTTCTTATATACCTATTCTTGGCTGGGACTGCCATGAGAGTGTTAATGGCATCCAAAAGTGATCCACCGTTGGGCCTTGTTGGAACATCTATACAGCGGTAAAATATAACTTAAGCATGCAAACTATAAGGAAAATACACAAATGGCGTTTGAAATAAAACTTATGTCCGGATATCCATTTATGAGCAAATCCGAGTGGACAGTGCACATAGAACCATTAAGCCTTGAAGTAACTCAGCTTGTTCCAAGCCCTGGAGATGATTTTATAACCCTTTATCGGCTCTAACTAAATAAGAGATGGGTTTCCCTTATTGCTTTTAAGGCTATAAATGCATCAGATTTCTTCATCGCTAGGCACTTATTTAAATGATCGGAGAAAACTAGATAAGTGCTCAGAAGAAAGTCGTAGCTGTTTGGATGCAGCTGTATGGGAGCCAGTCTCATAAAGTTCAAGACTCTACGAACGATTTGGTTAAATGGCGGAATGCAACCCGCCAGGCACATATATCTGCTACAAGCTACGTACCCTTCTTGAGGATCATGAGCTCTCTGATTGTAAGATGGTTCTAGTACATTATCAAATGGAATGCCATGCTTACTGCATATTCTCTAAAGAGATACTACATCGATTCTAGAAAGAACAAAGTCGATCGGGTTGTTCGGCATTACAGGATCCTCAATTGTATCGGGTGCTAGATCTATTTAAGGTCCCTCTGCCAATTCAACTGGATTTTCGGGTATCTATTGTTCTACTTCGGGGTTCTCTAGATTTTGTTAATCAAATGGTCATGTTAACACTTCAATTTACGTTCAGGATGTAACTCGACATGGTCGTCATCGCTGACTGTCCTGACAAGCTTCATATTGACAATCACACTTTAGAGGCATCGCGAGATGAAAGAAGGATTCAACCTCAATTGACGAGGAGATGTTTGAATGGAAAGTTCAAACAAGGCAAGCCATAGGCAAATTTTGCCTAAGTATGGGAGTCTAACCGACCCATACACCTTCTTTTCTTCTTTCATCCCCGATGACCCAAATCGCGGCTGTCGGTGATCTCCATCGTCTACCCACGTTCATCGCTGTCCCTACCCATCACCATCATTAACATAAAATCACCACGTCCGTTCAAACCATCCACTTACCTAAAATCAGTTTCAGGGTTTGGATCAATGTACAATGAAGAAGATCTAAGGAGACGAGGCATGGAGACGGCGGCACAAGCTGTAACGACCCGTATTTTTCGGTAATTAAAATATTAAAGTTAATAAGATTTTGAAATATTAATATTGTAAGAAATTAAAATTTATGACTTGTAATGATATAACAATTAGAATGTAATATAGTAATGTTGATTTAATGTAATTGATAACCATTTTAATCCAATTTCAATCAATGGATATAATTGTAAGGTTATTTGGTTATAATTGTAAATAATGAAATAAATTAAATGATGCATTTATTGATGAGATTGTATGTAATTGATTGGAATGGTTTAATATAGAATATAAAATCATTTTGTTATAACCCTTGGTTGTAAATGATAAGATAATGGATATGAACTATTATTATAAACGATGGTTGTAATATCTTTTCATTAATTTGTCAGTTTGAACATTAAATGGGTAATTAATGGATTAAAGCAATTGAATGTTGGAATTATATGTTGTTAATTGAAATTGAATATAATCAGTGATGTGTAAGTAGTCATAACATTTGTTGTAGAAAATAAACTTATAAATATGATTAAATTACTTAAAGGTAACAATTGTTCATTTATCATCTCATTATTTAATATGTTTGGAATTAATTTGGAAATCAATGAAAATTTATGTAATTAATTATTGCAGTTAATATGGTAAAAGATGTTAACGGTAAAATAATGAATGTAATAAAATGAAACTTATGTTAATATAATTCATAGTGTATTGTTGACTGAATAATAAGGACGATAACATAGGTTTGAATGTAATTGGATGAGAATTGGATGTGTAATTAATGGCATTTAACCTTTTAAATATGATAAGGGGAAACAAATTAATATTGCATTAATTGATATTACATCTTTTAATTAAGATAAATTGTAACGATCCGTAATTTTTAACAACTTTAAAATGGCAGTATTTTGAATTTAAATTAAAATTAAATTAAAAAATTTGAATTTGTGATGTTGAGTGTTTTATTAGACCAAATTTAATAGAATAAAATTTTTGTGGAATTTAAAATTTTTGTCAAACTTAGTCAAAGATTGACATTTGCTTGAAAATTTTAAATCTGAACTTCAAAATTTTATTCTTTTTATATGATACTAGACTGAATTCTGATCTTCCCTCCACTTTTCATTTCGTCAAAATCAAATTCCTGTTGCTCTAAAAATTTGAGTTACTATGAAAAATTAACATGAATTGGTAGTGTTTAGTTTTGTTTTATTTAGCTAAGGCATATTGGGTTTGTTTGGTCTAATGGGCCTTGGTTAACCAAGAGACTCTAGTCAGTCATGTTACCATTTCTCTGCCTACGACCTTATGTTTCTTATCTGATAACATCTACGTACGTAATTTTTCTCCAGAGAAACTTTCTCCTCACACTTCTTCTTTCTCCTCAAAATCTACAAAGAACTCTAGATCTAAAAATCCAAAAACCTCACAAATCAAAACTCCTTTCCTCCTCTCCTTCAACCCTTCCTCTTCCCCTATAGCCACCGCTCCCTCCAACATCTCCAAGGCCATCTCCTTCCACCTTCCCTTTCCTCTTCTTTCTCCTTTTTCCCTTCCCTATTTTCCCTCTTTCTTCCCCTTATTTCCATGGCTTCTATATTCCACTAAGCTACTCCAAATCAAATATTTTTTTAGACCGTGTATAATTTCAATGGCAACAACTTTGTTGTTGAACCCTTCTTCCCATTCCAAATATTTCTATATCAAAAACTCCATTTTTCAAGTCCTTTCTCGGGTCCAGTTTTGGCCGAAAATACCCCATATTTTATCAATCATATCTCCTTTAGAAATGAACCAAATTATGTGATTATTTTTTTCAAACCATTTATTTTTCCAGTGGCTTCAAATTCTTCAAATTCCTTAATTTTCTATGCCAAAAACTCAAATCTTTTCGAAGTATTTTTGAACTCAGATTTTCAACTCAGAAAACACCTTTGTTTGTTTTGACCATAACTTCCTCAAGACAGAAGCTTTTGAGTGATTCTTTTTTTGAAAGTGGAGAGAAAAGAATTTGTAAAAACATTCTAGTTAGTAACTTTTACAGATTCAGTAATATTCTGGTCCGAATATTTTCTTAAAGATGACCTAGTTTCAGGTTTGTCCGTAGTTTGGATCTTGGGTTGTTTGGAAGTTGGAAGTAGTTGAAACTTGTTTACTGATTTGTGTTCGTGTCTAAGCTTTGTTGGATTTGCTTTGCATTTGGATCTTTGCTAGGATCTCCATATTGCTCCATTTTTATCATCACCTTCGTAGCCACGAAAGGTGAGCAAACACTCACAACTACTAGATTTTCTTATGTTAGTTAAATTGAATTTATGATGTGATTAGAAATTGATTGGTTGCTGTTTAGTATATTTTAAATTGCCATTCCAGTTAAATCTAACTTTTATTGAATTTAATTGCCATTTAATTTAATATTGAAATTTAAATTGCCAGTTAAATACCTGTTAATGATAAACAGCAAATTGTTGGTAGTTATTGGTTGATTTCAATGATGATTGTGTTGTATGTTCAACTGTTGATATTTGGGTGATTGGATGGATGTCATTGGTTGACATTTTGGATGATTGGATGTTATTTATGTCTATACCTCTATTATCCCTATGGGTTGAAATGATACATACCCGAACGATCTTATAGATCAAAGGAAAATCGTTATGGGTTGAAATGATAAACCCGAGCGGTTTCCATTGATTTGGAAATGTTGATTTTTGATACTGGTTGAAATTACATATACCCATTTAATTTCTTGAATTTGGATTTTATTTGGAATTGAATTATTTGAAGATTTTAAGTTAATTCAAACTTCGGATTTGTTTTAGTTAGATGATTAAGAGTAACGACCCGTAAATTTTAACTGTTTTAATAACGAAATTAGTTGGAATTTTGTGAAATTTTAAATAATAAAATTTTGAAATAAAAATTTGATATTTGAAATGCATCTAGTTAAACATAGCAACTGGTAAATTTTCGTCCGAAAATATGAAAGTTTATTTCGCGCGTGAATTCACTTCAATTTAATCAGTTAAAAAGCGATGAAAATAAAACGTTTTCGAAACCTAAATATTTTACATAGAAAAATTCTAAATCATCTTCTGAGCAAGGCGTCATTTTTCATTTTTCCAAATTTGGACATCTTTAGCTCCGTCGATCTTATTTTTCAGCGATTTTGCTGCATTTTCCTCTGGTAGAAATTTCGAATTTTTATAATTCGATTGTGCCACTGATAATTTTATACCGTTTTGATCGTCTCGCCACACTGATCTCAACGGTATGTTTATTTCTGTATTTTGAAGTCCGGTACGCAATGAGATTTGTAAACGTCAGCATCCGTATCGGTAACTAGTTATGTTTATTGGCTCTGGTACCCTACCATTTCCTACTGTATAAACCCAATAGCCGCTGTTATTATTTCTGGTTCAACTTCCAACTTCTGCTCATTCCTCCTATTCATTTCTATTTGCTGGCAACCTCTCGCATTATTCTCCTTTACAGCTATTCGTTTCTTTTCCTATGCCTTTCTATAAGTTATACGTACAAGTTATTATATAACAAAATAATTAAAGCCTGCTCTTTTCCTAAGGCTTCTGTCATCTCTTTTCTTTTCTTCTAAAAGTTACATCCATTTGCAAAGCTTGATCATCTCCTCTCTCTTTCACGTTTACAAAGCAAGTTCACAAAAATATATTACTTCCAGTAGCAGTTGATTCATCGCCATTCTACCACACCTCCCACTTCCTCTCTTTTCACCCACCACCGCCTAGAACTTCACTTCCCTCCGCCTAACAGCAGCCACCTCCGCAAGTTCCTCCCCCACAAAACCCACCGCCTTAGCCTCGTCCACCAAGTCCGCCACCACATGACCACTTGAAATCCCTTGCAAACCGAACGACCACCATCCCAAACCCGAAACCCGCAACTCCACGCTCATCCACTACCGTTCACCACGGCAAGAAAACTTCCCTTTATCGCCCAGTCTCTGCTCGGCCATGGCCAGCGTGCATGTTACAGTTCCACCCATGTGGAGCCTTCGTTTCCACTTTGTCTCGTACGCTTGCCTCATCTCCTCCTCCATTCCTCCTCTAGCTTCCAGTCGCACTAATGAAGGTATATTATTTTTATTGTTGCGTATTAGATCTTGAAACGGCTGTGCATATGTATGTTTATATTTCGAACAGTGTATGAATATGTTTGATTGGTTATATGTATACTATAATAACTATGATTGGTTTGCAGACATACGTGGATATATATAGTGTAGTTGTATAAGCAAGAATAATTTAATATACATCTACACGTATGTATGTTCTAGGTATGCATATATAAAGGCCCTGTTATATACATAGGTTTATAAGAATATAAATATGAGTATAATATGTTATAGGTTGATATATGAAATGTTTAAGTGTAAAGTTTTGTTTGTTACAGTGAAATTCTATACGTTATATATACAGAAGTCATATAACTTGTTATATTATTTTGATTTATACTGTTATATATGTGTGAACAAGTTTTGTATGAGCTTACAAATCTATTGGTTATACTTGTTTATATAAGTTACTTAAGTAATATTAATATATGAATGAGTTGTGTTAAGATTTTCTTTCACAGTAATGAGTATAAAATTCTTGTTTGGTTCTTTATAAAGATTACAGTATATATTGATTTTATTTCACTATGTTATCTCATACGTATAATATATTATTAAAGAAGCTATTTATATATGTAGTTATATCTACGTACGTTATGCAAATGTTATTTTAATATAATATAAATGCAGGTTAGTTATACACATATCTTTATTTACCTGTTTGTGGCTAGGCTGTATCAGTGGGTACCATATTATATAAAATATTCTTGTAACGTGTAGTTTTGCTGTTAGTTTTATACAAGAGATGTTGGTTTGTAATACTTTAGTTTTATACAAGCCTTCAAATCTATTAATTATATAGTTTATAATATCTTGCTTTGCAATGCATGTTTACATAAATTTTATGTTGCTGTATATATTTTAAGTATAAGATAATAGTGAGTCATATTGAATTAAATAATTTATTAGCTATTTAAAGTTTTGTATATTGACTCAAATCTTATTTTATATACATATTGGACTTTAATGTATGAAATTTAATTGAAAAACAATTATTCGAAATATATATGTATATCTAGTTTAATATGCGTTCGAAATTAGAATGTGATTTTATTTCATATAGTTATACATTGTTACATGTAGGTTTACTGATATTGTTTTTATCGATCCTATTCTAATTGGTTCGTCTATTTCTTATCCATCAGCCTTAATCATCAATTCGTGCAAATCTGGTTGCTTGGGGTGTCGTGTTTTCATTCGTAACTCTATTTCAGTATACGTGTCATGTGCGTATTTGTGTCATCTCCTGTCCCCTCTAGCTTCGAAAGGTGAGCAATCACTCACGATTAATGTTCTTTTATTTATTAAATTTGATTTCGATTGAAACGACAATTGAAATATGCTGCTGTTAGATATTTACACTGTTATTACCTGTATCAGTTCACCTGTGACATCTGACACCATTACCCGTTATATATGAATTGATAATCCAGTTTGGTTGTTAAATGATTGATTGTTTGATGTTTACATTTGGACGTTAAATTTGTAAAATTTATAAGTGATAAATAATTTGAAATTGAAATTGACGTTGGATAGTTAGATTTGATATCTGTGTTAATTTGATTAACGACATTTGCATAATATGACTCCTTTCAATTTTAAATAAATTGACACGTAGAAATAGTGTTAACCACACCTTGAATCATTTAAATGTATGTGTATAAATTGATGTGGTTTGAAATTGGACAATAGATATCAAGTGAAGAACCATATAATTATTAGTGTAATATTCTTTAATCTACATGAAATGATAGTGTGGATTCTAGAAATAATTATATTAATTCGCACAAACAACAATGTGAATTAATATGGTTATTTCGGGATTATTTGAATTGATTATTGGATTGATATTGATTGTTGTTCTTGCTTGTTTATTTACTTTGACACCATCCCAGTTATCACACTGCAAGTTCCCTTTGCTATGTTTTGATTTTGAATTGAATTGGATTCGGGTTGAAATGATAAATACCCAAATGAATTTGACCTAGGATAGAGAATTAAATAAAAACCGATTGGTCAATACTTTGATTTAAAAATAAAATGAAGATTTTATTTGAATAAATAAAAGTGGTTTTGAAATGAAGTTGGAATTTGAATTTTTATGAAAGGAAAATGTTAATATTTAATAATACGAAACAAAATATTTACAATGTAATTGATGAAAGAATGTTGTTTAATTTGAGAAATGATTGAATTAAGTTTGAAATTATAATTAAGTTTGAAATTATTAAGCTTTGAAATTATTTAATAATTAAGTTTTGAAATATTTAATAATTAAATAAGATTTGATTATTTGATAATTAAATAAAAATTTGAATTCTTTGATAAGAGAAATTGAACTTTTGAATAAGTGAATTTTTACTTCGTAAATAATTGAAATTGAGTTCTTTATTAATTAAGTTTTGGAAAATATTTAAGTAACTAAATAAGTGAATTGAATTTCTTTAACAAGAAATAAAATGTGATTTATTGAAATTAATGTAAGACTTGAAATTTTAAGAATTTGATTTGATGAATTTAATTTAATTCAATTTGTAAGTTTTGATATAATGAAGTTGAATTTAAATAATGGATTTAATGAATTGGAAATTTAATAGAAATTGTTTTGAATGATAAATTTATTTAATATTGAATGAAATAGATAAATGAATTTAAATTGATTTGAATGTCGAATTAAATTAATTTAAATGATTTTCGAAATGAAACTTATATGCGAACCTGAATCAATAATTGAATTGTTTAAATAAAAATTGAATTTGAACTATAAGATTTCGAAATGGTAATTTGGAAGTTTTGAACGTAAATTATGGAAATTGGTTTAAAAAGAGAAATGAAATGTTGGTTTACAAATTCTAATTGAAATTGTAATTGATTTGGTTTTTGAAATATATTAAACGACCAATCGGTGTAATAATTACGGAAGTTATTAAAGAGACCGGAATCGGTTAGGGACATACTCACTGCCTAAACCGAAAACCACTTTAATAACTATACGTGGAGTGTGATCCAGAATGAAGTGGTTGGAATGATGTACGTGATGACTGAAGAAAGAGAATGATAATGGATAGTCTTGACACTTGTGTCAAATTGGAAATGACTAAAACAGGAGCCGGGCCGGGCCAAATGGGGGTTAGCTACCTCAAGCGAACACACTTCTTCGAATTACTCATTACTTGTTGTCGATTGGTGCACCCTTGATTTTGGGAGTGTTGTTTCGCGGTGTTGCGATCGCTGCGGCGATGCGTTCTCACCGGTCCGGATCAGGCAAATGGTAGTTTCACTACCTTGGGTATTGCCTCATGTGCCTTGTCATACTTGTATCCCTATAAGCGACCATTACGAATTTGTTTTGTGTTATACCTATGGAGTACTCCCTGATATCCCACTAGTTTACGGTGGAGTTTACAGTGCTGTATAGACTATAACGCTTATATAAAATGTGTTAAGGGGGATAATGGTAACGCCTTAACACTATTTTGATACTTTATATTACTGATAGGCATTATCTACTTATCGTACACTACTACATAGTAGATAGTTTAACGGATCCTTAAAGGATGGTTATTCCAAACATCCTTTGAGTTACTTGTATTTCAATTGCTATTTCACTTGAGTTGGATTTATTGATATAAGAATATTAATCCTAACTCGAGTGTTTTGTGTTTTGCTTTACGCTCGGGTCAGACTGAGTGTACCGGTATTCAAGACTCACCTTTAGAGTTGGAGCTTCGCTTGGAGATCCAGCTATCTATCTAGCTTTCAGATATCCAGTTGATTCCAGTGATTGTATTCAGATTCTTGTATTTGACTATTGTATTCGAGACATCTGCTGTACCTTATTTAACTCTGATATGTATATAGTAGCTTCATAAACTACTATCTTTTGTTTCCGCTGCATTTATTACTCTGTGTCTGTGATCTGTGATTATTTATTTACTGTATATGTTCAGTTTTGCCAAATTTAAATTAACAACGCGGTATTTTGAATTATTCAAATCCGACATGTGCGGATGCGAGTGGTCCAAAATAGCGGGTCGTTACAGTTGGTATCAGAGGTTTGGTAGCTCTAGGAAAAACTCAACATATAGGGTAAATGTATTTACAGAATCACTCTCATTCGAGTTTCAATCTCTTCCTTTTGACTCGATTCCTTTGAATATTGGAACGTTCCCTGCGGTTCCAAAATCCATTCGTGTCCCTCACTATTCGCCTTCTCATTTCGGAGTATCCCATAACTCCACATTGAATGATCTTTATAATGTATCGGCGGTCACGCCAAACTTCGAATGATTTGTAAAGGGGTGAAACTCCTTTACAATAGGCATTGATTTACCGGAGATTTATATATCCTCGGTTTAGATGCTAACATCTTTGGTTATGCTGAATTCTATCTCTTGAGATCAAATGTCGATTTGCCTCGGAATTCTACATTGATCTTATCTTGAAGTCACGGTTGACCCGGTTAAGGTTGCCCGCGATTTATATAAATTTATCAATCTTCCTACTTTGTCATTAATCATCATATCTTTGTTTCGAACTTATCTTCGAATCAAATTTCTCTTTGATTTGAGTCCATCAAATTTGAAACCCTATCCTTATTTTAAAAATTCATTCCTGTATCGTCGAGCAAAGAAATGTATTTGTAAACTAATACATATAAATGTTTTAATATATGCTGTGTTGTTTGAGTTGTTGATGTTGATTTGGGTTTTCGATCGATTCGTCTGATCAACGCTATCGATAGGACATCCAAAACACTTGAGCAGAGCAAACGGACACAATATTGTTTTCAAACTTGGTAAATGAAATAATTTTGTATGATTATATTATAAATATATAAGTAAATTTTTCTAGAAAATAAAAGAAAAAAAAAGAGGTTAATTAATTCATTGTTTGAAATGATAATATTTGATTATCATCTATTGTTCGATAAATGAATTTGTAAACTTGGTTTATAAACCGATTTAGAATTTGAAATGAAATTAAATTAAGAATTTGAGAATTTAATTTCCAATGATTTCGAACTATGGTTTTAAAGGTTTAAAATGCACATTATTTAAAGGTATTTTGACTATAATTTGTTTCCAAAGAATTTTAATGTATATTATTTAAAGTATTTGCAAATAGGAACCATTTTCAAAATTTTTTAAAATGTTGAACCAGTGCTCTTCCCTTTGTCGTTGGAAAATAATTTCGGTGATGGCGGCCGCATCATCGACATTCATTTTCGAGTTTCAAAGTGGAGAGACTATTCTGTAGCTTTGCTACGGTTTTGTTTGAAAAAAAAAATTTTGATTTGATTTTCTTCAGTATAATTTGATTTATATATATAGGTATCTTATTTTAAAAATTTAATTTGATTTGATATGAATATATAGATATATCTCTAAATTGTTGAAGTAAATCGAAGATTTAAATTCTTAAATTTTAGGTTAAAGATGATTTCAATTATAAACTGAAGTCAAAATTCTTAGATAAATATTTAACTTGAAATAACTAGATTGTGAAAAATATTTATTTGTATAGCACTAAATTGCATTTCAATATAACTTACCTAAATTATTCAGAAGTTAAAATGTAATTGGATAATGTACAATAAAAAAAGTTATACACTAAATTTTGATTATAAAGATGTTAATAGAGTTAGATAGGATAATAAGTAATTGAATAATAGATGAGACAATTAAATTTGTTTTGAAAGAATTAATAAATTGAAATTTGATCAACTTATGAAAATACGTTGAATTTAAAAGCAATTAGTGAATATAAATTAATTTAAATAGAAACTTTTACGGTTTAAATTAATTTATATGGGTTAAATATATGTGATAAGATATATTAAGTAGAATAAATGTAACAATAAATTGGAATAAAGAAGAATTTAAATTGTTGAAAAAAAAATATGATTATAATAAAAGACTATTCAAATTTATGGTTTTAGAAATTGTAAATTGAAGATAATTGGATAATTAGATAATGAATTTAGAAATAGTTGCGATTGATTTTAGTGAAATCAAATAGATCAAATCAATTATTGAATATCAATTAATTTAAGTTTGAATTTATATGGTTTAAATTAATTTTTATTTTGTTTTAATCTATTTTCTTTCTGGTTGTTTCTATCCTCCTATCTCCTTCCTTTTCGGGGATGAAAAGTTTTGAGTGGGGGAGAGTGTAACGACCCGTAAATTTTAACTGTTTTAATAACGAAATTAGTTGGAATTTTGTGAAATTTTAAATAATAAAATTTTGAAATAAAAATTTGATATTTGAAATGCATCTAGTTAAACATAGCAACTGGTAAATTTTCGTCCGAAAATATGAAAGTTTATTTTGCGCGTGAATTCACTTCAATTTAATCAGTTAAAAAGCGATGAAAATAAAATGTTTTCGAAACCTAAATATTTTACATAGAAAAATTCTAAACCATCTTCTGAGCAAGGCGTCATTTTTCGTTTTTCCAAATTTGGACATCTTTAGCTCCGACGATCTTATTTTTCAGCGTTTTTGCTGCATTTTCCTCTAGTAGAAATTTTGAATTTTTATAATTCGATTGTGCCACTGATAATTTTGTACCGTTTTGATCGTCTCGCCACACTGATCTCAACGGTATATTTATTTCTGTATTTTGAAGTCCGGTACGCAATGAGATTTGTAAACGTCGGCAACCGTATCGGTAACTAGTTACGTTTATTGGCTCTGGTAGCCTTCCATTTCCTACTGTATAAACCCAATAGCCGCTGTTATTATTTCTGGTTCAACTTCCAACTTCTGCTCATTCCTCCTGTTCATTTCTATTTGCTGGCAACCTCTCGCATTATTCTCCTTTATAGCTATTCGTTTCTTTTCCTATGCCTCTCTATAAGTTATACGTACAAGTTATTATATAGCAAAATAATTAAAGCCTGCTCTTTTCCTAAGGCTTCTGTCATCTCTTTTCTTTTCTTCTAAAAGTTACATCCATTTGCAAAGCTTTATCATCTCCTCTCTCTTTCACGTTTACAAAGCAAGTTCACAAAAATATATTACTTCCAGTAACAGTTGATTCATCGCCATTCTACCATACCTCCCACTTCCTCTCTTTTCACCCACCACCGCCTAGAACTTCACTTCCCTCCGCCTAACAGCAGCCACCTCCGCAAGTTCCTCCACCACAAAACCCACCGCCTTAGCCTCGTCCACCAAGTCCGCCACCGCATGACCACTTGAAATCCCCTGCAAACCGAACGACCACCATCCCAAACCCGAAACCCGCAACTCCACGCTCATCCACTACCGTTCACCACGGCACGAAAACTTCCCTCTATCGCCCAGTCTCTGCGAGGCCATGGCCAGCACGCATGTTACAGTTCCACCCATGTGGAGCCTTCGTTTCCACTTTGTCTCGTACGCTTGCCTCATCTCCTCCTCCACTCCTCCTCTAGCTTCCAGTCGCACTAATGAAGGTATATTATTTTTGTTGTTGCGTATTAGATCTTGAAACGGCTGCGCATATGTATGTTTATATTTCGAACAGTGTATGAATATGTTTTGATTGGTTATATGTATACTATAATAACTATGATTGGTTTGCAGACATACGTGGATATATATAGTGTAGTTGTATAAGCAAGAATAATTTAATATACATCTGCATGTATGTATGTTCTAGGTATGCATATATAAAGGTTCTGTTATATATATAGGTTTATAAGAATATAAATATGAGTATAATATGTTATAGGTTGATATATGAAATGTTTAAGTGTAAAGTTTTGTTTGTTACAGTGAAATTCTATACGTTATATATACAGAAGTCATATAACTTGTTATTTTATTTTGATTTATACTGTTATATATATGTATGAACAAGTTTTGTATGAGCTTACAAATCTATTGGTTATACTTGTTTATATAAGTTACTTAAGTAATATTAATATATGAATAAGTTGTGTTAAGATTTGCTTTCACAGTAATGAGTATAAAATTCTTATTTGGTTCTTTATAAAGATTGCAGTATATATTGATTTTATTTCACTATGTTATCTCATACGTATAATATATTATTAAAGAAGCTATTTATATATGTAGTTATATCTACGTACGTTATGCAAATGTTATTTTAATATAATATAAATGTAGGTTAGTTATACACACATCTTTATTTACCTGTTTGTGGCTAGGCTGTATCAGTGGGTACCACATTATATAAAATATTCTTGTAACGTGTAGTTTTGCTGTTAGTTTTATACAAGAGATGTTGGTTTGTAATACTTCAGTTTTATACAAGCCTTCAAATCTATTAATTATATAGTTTATAATATCTTGCTTTGCAATGCATGTTTACATAAATTTTATGTTGCTGTATATTTTTTAAGTATAAGATAACAGTGAGTCATATTGAATTAAATAATTTGTTAGCTATTTAAAGTTTTGTATATTGACTCAAATCTTATTTTATATACATATTGGACTTTAACGTATGAAATTTAATTGAAAAACAATGATTCGAAATATATATGTATATCTATTTTATTATGCGTTCGAAATTAGAATGTGATTTTATTTCATATAGTTATACATTGTTACATGTAGGTTTACTGATATTGTTTTTATCGATCCTATTTTAATTGGTTCGTCTATTTCTTATCCATCAGCCTTAATCATCAATTCATGCAAATCTTGTTGCTTGGGAAGTCGTGTTTTCATTCGTAACTTTATTTCAGTATACGTGTCAGTGTGCGTATCTGTGTCATCTCCTGTCCCCTCTAGCTTCGAAAGGTGAGCAATCACTCATGATTAATTTTCTTTTATTTATTAAATTTGATTTCGATTGAAACGACAATTGAAATATGCTGCTGTTAGATATTTACACTGTTATTACCTGTATCAGTTCACCTTTGACATCTGACACCATTGCCCGTTATATATGAATTGATAATCCAGTTTGGTTGTTAAATGATTGATTGTTTGATGTTTACATTTGGACGTTAAATTTGTAAAAGTTGTAAGTGATAAATAATTTGAAATTGAAATTGACGTAGGATAGTTAGATTTGATATCTGTGTTAATTTGATTAACGACATTTGCATAATATGACTCCTTTCAATTTTAAATAAATTGACACATAGAAATAGTGTTAACCACACCTTGAACCATTTAAATGTATGTGTATAAATTGATGTGGTTTGAAATTGGACAATAGATATCAAGTGAAGAACCATATAATTATTAGTGTAATAATCTTTAATCTACATGAAATGATAGTGTGGATTCTAGAAATAATTATATTAATTCGCACAAACAACAATGTGAATTAATACGGTTATTTCGGGATTATTTGAATTGATTATTGAATTGATATTGATTGTTGTTCTTGCTTGTTTATTTACTTTGACACCATCCCAGTTATCACACTGCAAGTTTCCTTTGCTATGTTTTGATTTTGAATTGAATTGGAATCGGGTTGAAATGATAAATACCCAAATGAATTTGACCTAGGATAGAGAATTAAATAAAAACCGATTGGTCAATACTTTGATTTAAAAGTAAAATGAAGATTTTATTTGAATAAATAAAAGTGATTTTGAAATGAAGTTGGAATTTGAATTTTTATGAAAGGAAAATGTTAATATTTAATAATACGAAACAAAATATTTACAATGTAATTGATGAAAGAATGTTGTTTAATTTGAGAAACGATTGAATTAAGTTTGAAGTTATAATTAAGTTTGAAATTATTAAGCTTTGAAATTATTTAATAATTAAGTTTTGAAATATTTAATAATTAAATAAGATTTGATTATTTGATAATTAAATAAAAATTTGAATTCTTTGATAAGAGAAATTGAACTTTTGAATATGGGAATTTTTACTTCGTAAATAATTGAAATTGAGTTCTTTATTAATTAAGTTTTGGAAAATATTTAAGTAAGTAAATAAGTGAATTGAATTTCTTTAACAAGAAATAAAATGTGATTTATTGAAATTAATGTAAGACTTGAAATTTTAAGAATTTGATTTGATGAATTTAATTTAATTCAATTTGTAAGTTTTGATATAATGAAGTTGAATTTAAATAATGGATTTAATGATTGGAAATTTAATAGAAATTGTTTTGAATGATAAATTTATTTAATATTGAATGAAATAGATAAATGAATTTAAATTGATTTGAATGTCGAATTAAATTAATTTAAATGATTTTCGAAATGAAACTTATATGCGAACCTGAATCAATAATTGAATTGTTTAAATAAAAATTGAATTTGAACTATAAGATTTCGAAATGGTAATTTGGAAGTTTTGAACGTAAATTATGGAAATTGGTTTAAAAAGAGAAATGAAATGTTGGTTTACAAATTCTAATTGAAATTGTAATTGATTTGGTTTTTTAAATATATTAAACGACCAATCGGTGTAATAATTACGGAAGTTATTAAAGAGACCAGAATCGGTTAGGGACATACTCACTGTCTAAACCGAAAACCACTTTAATAACTATACGTGGAGTGTGATCCAGAATGAAGTGGTTGGAATGATGTACGTGATGACTGAAGAAAGAGAACGATAATGGATAGTCTTGACACTTGTGTCAAATTGGAAATGACTAAAACAGGAGCCGGGCCGGGCCAAATGGGGGTTAGCTACCTCAAGCGAACACACTTCTTCGAATTACTCATTACTTGTTGTCGATTAGTGCACCCTTGATTTTGGGAGTGTTGTTTCGCGGTGTTGCGATCGCTGCGGCGATGCGTTCTCACCGGTCCGGATCAGGCAAATGGTAGTTTCACTACCTTGGGTATTGCCTCATGTGCCTTGTCATACTTGTATCCCTATACGCGACCACTACGAATTTGTTTTGTGTTATACCTGTAACGACCCGTAAATTTCAACGGTTTTAATAACGTAATTAGTTGAAATTTTGTGAAATTTTAAACAATAAAATTTTGAAATAAAGATTTTATATTTGGAATACGTCTAGTTAAACATAGCAACTGGTAAATTTTCGTCCGAAAATACGAAAGTTTATTTCGCGCGTAAATTCACTTCAATTTAATCAGTTAAAAAGCGTTGAAATTAAAACGTTTTCAAACCCAAAATATTTTTACATAGAAAAATTCTAAACTATCTTCTGAGCAAGATGACAGTTTGTCGTTTTTCCAAATTCGGACATCTTTGGCTCCGTCGTTCTTATTTTCTGCAAAATAACAGTATTCTGGTACCGATATCGATTTTTATCGGATGATCGTACCACTGATTTCTATATACCGTTTTGATCGTCTCGTCGTGCTGATCTCTACGGTATATTCGATTGTCAAATTCAGAGTTCCGGTGTACGTTGCACTTTGCGTAACGCCTACCGTATCGGTTCTGTATTTGACCTTTTTGATTTCCGGATGACCTTTCGTTTATCCATCCTGATCTGAACAACCATTAGCCTTTATTATTTTTGAATTCCAATGCGTGACTTTTTATGGTTCCAACTGTTCATCATTTTTAACTCTTCAAATTTTTGTGTGCTTTCATTTGTCTCCGGTTACCAATAACTATGGGCTATTACTGTTTTTGGAAATTTAAATAACTCGCGTGAATGGAGGTTAGGGATATGAGAAGCCATCCTTTGATATTAATGTAGCCTATTTACTTTCCATAACCTACCTACCACACGTATTCCATTCCATCTTTTCCTACAAATTGAAGTATAATGTAAAATAAAAGGAAATGAAGTTGTATTTACTTCTATTTGCCAGCACTTCCTCCTTGGGTCTGACCTTCTTTCCTCTGCCATATTTTTCCTTTCTTTTCCATCGCCCCACCTTCGCCTGACCTAGCCTAACAACCGAGACCCGCCTATCTCCACCAACACCAACGCCAACACGAACACTTATAACTCCTCAGCACCACCTTTTGCCGCCCTCCTCCATGCTCCAGCAGATCCGGCCCCACCAAGTGCAACACGTCCCAGCCGAGACCACTTGGCCACCCTCCCACTGCCTTGCCCCCTCAACCCCTACACACAGCCCATCCCCTAAGGTCCTCCACCACGACTGTACTCAGCCCAGCAAACCGATCCGCTGTTCCCACCATCTCTTCCGTACATCGGCCTCAAAATACTCACTTCATATCCTCATAGCTGCCTTCTCTTCTTCCACCATCGTTCGCTGCCACCAGCCTACAACACAAACCCACTGCACCCAGCAGTCTCTCCACCATGCTTCTTTTTCCCAGCAAGCGACAGACCAATCACCTACCGGTGCCGACCCTCCACGTGTTCATCCATCTCGGCCTTCCTGTCAAGCAACCGGAAGCCACCGAGATCCTTTCATTTTCCGTAGAGCACCACATCCCCTTTCTTCGGTCCTCGGCAGTGCTCGCTGACTCATCGGTTCAAGCCTGCTCCCTGTTTTTGTGAATGGTATATATATTTTTGGGTGGTTTCATTTGCTTATTTATGTTTTGTGAAACTGGTTTCATTTGCTTCTGGTCTTTCGGATGTTAGCATATATAAAGTATTAGTTATAATTAACAACTTATATGATTATAAGGATGTAAAGTAGAGGCTGTTGGATTCTTTTGTTTGTTTATTACCATTATTATTATTATTTTTATATGCATAAAAATATATTTCGGGTTGCATATATATACAAGTTTTGGTGCGCCAGCATAAGTTTTGTTATGCTGTTCATTTTTCTCTCCATCCCGCTTGTTTTTAAAGTTTTGTTATATAGATATATGTTTGTACCAGAAGAAAGGCATGTAAATGTTTATTCTATATGATAGTGTATTAGTAGTTTACATGCTCTGTTATTGTTGAAGTGCCCATTATCATACATAGCCGTATCTTATATATTGTTATAGTATATATTATATATGGTAAAAATATGTTATGTTGTATTTAACAGTTTTGTAATAATAATATATATGTTTATTTGTATACGTATTAGTATATGTTGATAAAGTGTGGTTTAGGTGTCAGTCCATGTATATTAGAGTTTGTATACGAATATATATAGTTATCTATAAGTTATGGCTATGCATACCAATTTATATATATATGCTAAGCAAGTTTTATGATATGTTATACATAGATCTTAAATTTTGCAATTACCGTTCAATTATATATATTATAATGAGTTGCTTATATTGATTTTGTAATAAATGTTGATTTTAAAACGTTATAAGTGTATGAGTTATATATTTCATTTATACAAGTTATATATATATTGTTAATATATGTAATGTATATACATCTAAGTTAAATGTTATGTATTTATATAGACTTTCTATTGCGTCAGGAGAGTATGTGAAAATTTATATCGGTTATGTGACTCTCGGTTTATATTTATAAGTTTATACAAGTTACCTTATATGTATTAGTTATTAGTTATATATACCTATTTATTTAAATTTAAGTGGTGTGAGTTTAGAATATGACTTCATATATGAAATTAGTTATATATATATATATGCTCACTTATACCATTCTCGTCAATCCAATTCTGATTTGAATTCGTCTATTCCTTTTATCAGCTTTGTCGTCAAAATTTGAGTTCAAATCGTGCTTCGCTTTGGAATTTGTGCTTGGATTCGTAATTCGATTTCATCGTCAAATCTCTCTAGCCTCGAAAGGTGAGCACTCACTCACGATTAACGTTCTTTTATTTATTAAATTTGATTTCAATTGAAACGACAATTGAAATATGCTGTTGTAGTTAATTACACTGTTTTATATGCTATTACCTGTATCAGTTCACCTGTGACATCTGACACCATTATCTGTTAATTATTTATGCGATGATAATACAGTTTGGCTGATAATTGATTGATTGTTGATGTTTATGTTGGACGTTAAATTGTTAATGTTAAAATGATAAATAGTATACAATTGAACTTGATATAGGATAGTTAAATGTTAAATTTGATTAAATGACATTTGTATGATATGACCCCTTTAAACTGTTAAATTTATTGACACGTAGAATTTGTTTAATTACATTTTGAATCACTGAAGTATATTGTTAAATTGATGATGTATGAAATTGTAAATAGATGACAAGTGAAAACCGTAACGTAATAATCTTTAATCTACATGAAATGATAGTGTAGATTCTAGAAATAATTATATTAATTCGTACAAATAACAATGCGAATTAATACGGTTATTTCGGGATTATTTGAATTGATTATTGGATTGATATTGATTGCTATTATTGCTTGTTTATTTACTTTGACACCATCCCAGTTATCACACTGCAAGTTCCCTTTGATATGTTCTGATTTTGAATTGAATTGGAATCGGGTTGAAATGATAAATACCCAAATTGAATTTTTACCTAGGATAGGAAATTAAATAAAACCCGATTGGTCAATAATTTGATTTAAAAATAAAACGAAGATTTTATTCGAATAAAGAAATATTGTTTTGAAATGAAGTTGAAATCGGAATTTTTATGAAAAGAAAATGTTAATATATAATAATCTGAAACGAAATATTAACAATGAAATTGATGGAAGAAAGTTGTTAGATTTGAGAAATGATTGAATTAAAATTTGAAATGATTTAATAATATAATTTGAAATTATCTGAAATGATTTAATAATCATAATTAAGTTTGAAATTATTAAACTTGGAAATGATTTAATAATTAAGTGAAGATTATAATTAAGTTTGAGATTATTAAACTTTGAAATTATTTAATAATTAAGTTTGAATTATTTAATAATTAAATAAGATTGAATTATTTAATGATTAAATTTTAATTGCAATTCTTTAATAAGAAAATTGAACTTTTGAATAAGTGAATTTTTACTTCGTAAATAAATGAAATTGAGTTTCTTTATGAATTAAGTTTTGGAAAATTATTTAAGGAAGTAAATAACTGAAATTGAATTTCTTTAACAAGAAATAAAAATTGTGATTTATTGAAATTAATGTAAGACTTGAAATTTAAAGAATTTGATTTGACGAATTTAATTTAATTCAAAATTGTAAGTTTTGATTTAATGGAGTTGAACTTAAGTAATTGTTTTAATGAATTGGAAATTAAATAGAAATTGTTTTTAAATGAAAGTTACTTAAGGAATATTGAATGAAATAGATAAATGAATTTAAATTGATTTGAATGTTGAATTAAATTAATTTAAATGATTTCGGAATGAATCTTATGTACGAATTTAAATTGATATTTGAATTGTTTTAAATAAAGATTGAAATTGAATTATAAGATTTTGAAATTATGAATTTGGAAGTTTTGAAACGTAAATTATTGGAAATTGATTTGGAAAGACAAATGAATGTTGATTTACGAATTCTAATTGAAATTGTAATTGATTTGGTTTTTGAAATATATAAACGACCAGTCGGTGTAATAATTACGGGAGTTATTAAAGAGACCGGAATTCGGTTATGGATATACTCTCTATCTAAACCGAAAACCACTTTAATAACTATACGCGGAGTGATGATCCAGAATGAAGTGGTTGGAATGATGTACGTTGATGACTAAAGAAAGAGAACGATAATGGATAGCCTTGACACTTGTGTCAAATTGGAAATGACTAAAAACAGGAGCTGTGCCGGGCCAATGGAGGATTGATACCTCAAGTGGACACACTTCTTCGAACTACTTATACTTGTTGTCGATTGGTGCACCCTTGATTTTGGGAGTGTTGTCTCACGGTGTTGCGGGCGCTGCGGCGTTGCGTTCTCACCAGCCCGGATCAGGCGAACGGTAGTATCACTATCTTGGGTATAGCCTCATGTGCCTTGTCATACTTGTATTCCATTTATGCGCGACCACTACGAATTTGTTTTGTACCTTGAGTATATGGATTGCCCTCTGGTGACTTCCGGTTTTGGGGAAACTACGGTCTTGTATATGCTTGTGGGAATAAAAATGTGTTAAGGGTGGAATGGGCCATGACTTAACGCTATTTTGATATCTTTATATTACTGATAGACATTATCTACTTAGCGTATATTACTACCTAGTAGATAGTTTGACGGATCCTTAAAGGATGGTTATTCCAAACATCTTTTGAGTTACTTGTATTTCAATTGCTATTTCACTTGAGTTGAATTTATTAATATAAGAATGTTAATCCTGACTCGAGTGTTTTGTATTTTGCTTTACGCTCGGGTCAGACTGAGTAGTTCAGCTTTCGAGACTCACCTTTGAAGTTGGAGCTTTGCTTGAAGATCCAGCCATCTATTCTGCTTTCAGTATTCGATGATTCCAGTGATGTATTCTGAGTTGTATCTGATGTATCGTGTTACTCTTCCGTTGTATCTGTTGTAAACTCTGATGTATTTTATATATTCATATAGTAGCTTCATGAACTACTATCTCTTTTATTTCCGCTGCATTTATTACTCTGTGTCTGTGATCTGTGATTATTTATTTACTGTATATGTTCAGTTTTGCCAATTTAAATTAACAACGCGGTATTTTGAGCAATTCAATTCCGGCGTGAGTGTCTACCTATACACTTATAATGGATGCGAATGGTCTAAAAAACGTGGGTTGTTACAGTTGGTATCAGAGCTTTGGTAGCTCTAGGCAAAACTCAACATATAGGGTAAATGTATTTACAGAATCACTCTCATTCGAGTTTAAAATCTCTTCCCTTGACTCAATTCCTTTGAATTTTGGAACGTTCTCCTCGGTTCCGAAATTCATTCGTGTCCTTCACTATTCGTCTTCTTTCAATTCTGGAGCACCCCATAACTCCATTTTGAATGATATCTAAAATAGATCGGCGGCCTCGCCAATCTTTGACTAATTCGTAAAGGAGCAAAAAAAAAAAAAAAAAAAAAAACTCCTTTATAATAGACATCGATTTACCGGAGATTTTTGTATCCTCGGTTTACGATGCTATCTATCTCCTGCTATACCTGAATTCCATCTCTTGAGATCGAATGTTGATTTACCTCGGAATTCAGCATCAATCTTATTCTTGAAGTTACGGACGACCCGGTTAAGGTCGCCCGTGAATTAAATAAACTTACCATCTCCCGATTCTGTTATTAAATCATCTTATCTTTTCTTTCGAATTTGTCTTCGAATCGGAATTCTCTTTGATTTGAGTCCATCAAAATTTGAATCTCTATCCTTGCTTTGAATCCATTCTTGTATCGTCAAGCAAAGAAGTGTATTTGTAAATTAATTTAAAATGATTTATATATTGTGTTGTTTGAGTTGTTGATGTTGATTTGGGTTTCCGATCGATTCGTCTGATCAACGCTATCGATAAGATTTCCAAAACACTTGAACAGAGCAAACTGACACAATATTTTCAAATTTGGAAAATGAAATAAATTTGTTTGATTATATTGTGAAAATATAAGTAAAATTTTCTGGAATTTAAATTGTTTATTTGAAATGATAATATTTGATTATCATTTATTGTTCTAAATAAATTTATAAATACGGTTTATAAACTGATTGAAATTTAAATGAATTTACTTCAGAAATTTGAGAATTTAGTTTCCGGTGATTTCGAACTTTAGTTTTAAAATTTTAAAGTATATCATTGAAAGTATTTTCGAAATAGAAACCGTTTTCAAAGAATTTTAAATATTGAAATCAGTGCTCTTCTCTTTGTCGCTGGAAAATAATTTCGGTGATGGCGGCCGCATCATCGACGTTCATTTTCGAGTTTCGAAGTGGAGATATTATTCTGTAGCATTGCTACGGTTTGTTTTGAAAAAAAATATTTTGATTTGAATTTCTTTAGTATAATTTGATTTATATATATATATGTAGGTATCTTATTTTAAAATTTAATTTGATTTGATATAAATATATTATATATATCTCTATATTGTTTAAAGTTAATCGGAAATCTAATTCTTAAATTTTGTTAAAGGATGATTTTAATTATAAATAAAACCAAATTTTGGAATAAACATTTAAACTTGAAAAATTGAATTTGGAAAAAATTTATTTGTATATTGTTCGACTGCATTCTAATACAACTTATCTAAATCATACAGAAGTTGAATATGTAATTTGATAATATATAAGATAAATTGAATTTATAAATAAAATTTGAGTGTATATAATAAATGTTATACACAAAATTTTGATTATAAAGATGCTAATAGAGTTAGATAGGATAATAAGTAAACTCAGTTAATAATGAAATAAATTTGTTTTGAAAGAATTAATACATTTGTTTTTGAAAGAATTAATACATTTGAAAGAATTAATAAACTCAGTTAATAATGAAATACTTTGAATTTTAAATCAATTAGTGAATATAAATTAATTTAAATCGAAACTTTTATGGTTTAAATTAATTTATATGGGTTAAATATATGTGAGTAGATATATTAAGTAGAATAAATTTAACAATAATTTGGAATAAATAAGAATTTAATTGCTGAATAAAATATGATTATAATAAAAGATTATTCAAATTTATGGTTTTAGAAATTTTAAATTGAGGATAATTGGATAATAAGATAATGAATTTAGAAATAGTTGAGATTGATTTTAGTGAAATCAAATGGATTAAATCAATTATTGAATATCAATTAATTTAAATTTAAATTTATATGGTTTAAATTAATTGTTATTTGTATTTCAAATCTGTTTTTCTTTCTGGTTGTTTCTATTCTCCTACCTCGTTCCTTTTCGGGGACGAAAAGTTTTGAGTGGGGGAGAGTGTAACGACCCGTAAATTTCAACGGTTTTAATAACGTAATTAGTTGAAATTTTGTGAAATTTTAAACAATAAAATTTTGAAATAAAGATTTTATATTTGGAATACGTCTAGTTAAACATAGCAACTGGTAAATTTTCGTCCGAAAATACGAAAGTTTATTTCGCGCGTAAATTCACTTCAATTTAATCAGTTAAAAAGCGTTGAAATTAAAACGTTTTCAAACCCAAAATATTTTTACATAGAAAAATTCTAAACTATCTTCTGAGCAAGATGACAGTTTGTCGTTTTTCCAAATTCGGACATCTTTGGCTCCGTCGTTCTTATTTTCTGCAAAATAACAGTATTCTGGTACCGATATCGATTTTTATCGGATGATCGTACCACTGATTTCTATATACCGTTTTGATCGTCTCGTCGTGCTGATCTCTACGGTATATTCGATTGTCAAATTCAGAGTTCCGGTGTACGTTGCACTTTGCGTAACGCCTACCGTATCGGTTCTGTATTTGACCTTTTTGATTTCCGGATGACCTTTCGTTTATCCATCCTGATCTGAACAACCATTAGCCTTTATTATTTTTGAATTCCAATGCGTGACTTTTTATGGTTCCAACTGTTCATCATTTTTAACTCTTCAAATTTTTGTGTGCTTTCATTTGTCTCCGGTTACCAATAACTATGGGCTATTACTGTTTTTGGAAATTTAAATAACTCGCGTGAATGGAGGTTAGGGATATGAGAAGCCATCCTTTGATATTAATGTAGCCTATTTACTTTCCATAACCTACCTACCACACGTATTCCATTCCATCTTTTCCTACAAATTGAAGTATAATGTAAAATAAAAGGAAATGAAGTTGTATTTACTTCTATTTGCCAGCACTTCCTCCTTGGGTCTGACCTTCTTTCCTCTGCCATATTTTTCCTTTCTTTTCCATCGCCCCACCTTCGCCTGACCTAGCCTAACAACCGAGACCCGCCTATCTCCACCAACACCAACGCCAACACGAACACTTATAACTCCTCAGCACCACCTTTTGCCGCCCTCCTCCATGCTCCAGCAGATCCGGCCCCACCAAGTGCAACACGTCCCAGCCGAGACCACTTGGCCACCCTCCCACTGCCTTGCCCCCTCAACCCCTACACACAGCCCATCCCCTAAGGTCCTCCACCACGACTGTACTCAGCCCAGCAAACCGATCCGCTGTTCCCACCATCTCTTCCGTACATCGGCCTCAAAATACTCACTTCATATCCGCATAGCTGCCTTCTCTTCTTCCACCATCGTTCGCTGCCACCAGCCTACAACACAAACCCACTGCACCCAGCAGTCTCTCCACCATGCTTCTTTTTCCCAGCAAGCGACAGACCAATCACCTACCGGTGCCGACCCTCCACGTGTTCATCCATCTCGGCCTTCCTGTCAAGCAACCGGAAGCCACCGAGATCCTTTCATTTTCCGTAGAGCACCACATCCCCTTTCTTCGGTCCTCGGCAGTGCTCGCTGACTCATCGGTTCAAGCCTGCTCCCTGTTTTTGTGAATGGTATATATATTTTTGGGTGGTTTCATTTGCTTATTTATGTTTTGTGAAACTGGTTTCATTTGCTTCTGGTCTTTCGGATGTTAGCATATATAAAGTATTAGTTATAATTAACAACTTATATGATTATAAGGATGTAAAGTAGAGGCTGTTGGATTCTTTTGTTTGTTTATTACCATTATTATTATTATTTTTATATGCATAAAAATATATTTCGGGTTGCATATATATACAAGTTTTGGTGCGCCAGCATAAGTTTTGTTATGCTGTTCATTTTTCTCTCCATCCCGCTTGTTTTTAAAGTTTTGTTATATAGATATATGTTTGTACCAGAAGAAAGGCATGTAAATGTTTATTCTATATGATAGTGTATTAGTAGTTTACATGCTCTGTTATTGTTGAAGTGCCCATTATCATACATAGCCGTATCTTATATATTGTTATAGTATATATTATATATGGTAAAAATATGTTATGTTGTATTTAACAGTTTTGTAATAATAATATATATGTTTATTTGTATACGTATTAGTATATGTTGATAAAGTGTGGTTTAGGTGTCAGTCCATGTATATTAGAGTTTGTATACGAATATATATAGTTATCTATAAGTTATGGCTATGCATACCAATTTATATATATATGCTAAGCAAGTTTTATGATATGTTATACATAGATCTTAAATTTTGCAATTACCGTTCAATTATATATATTATAATGAGTTGCTTATATTGATTTTGTAATAAATGTTGATTTTAAAACGTTATAAGTGTATGAGTTATATATTTCATTTATACAAGTTATATATATATATTGTTAATATATGTAATGTATATACATCTAAGTTAAATGTTATGTATTTATATAGACTTTCTATTGCGTCAGGAGAGTACGTGAAAATTTATATCGGTTATGTGACTCTCGGTTTATATTTATAAGTTTATACAAGTTACCTTATATGTATTAGTTATTAGTTATATATACCTATTTATTTAAATTTAAGTGGTGTGAGTTTAGAATATGACTTCATATATGAAATTAGTTATATATATATATATGCTCACTTATACCATTCTCGTCAATCCAATTCTGATTTGAATTCGTCTATTCCTTTTATCAGCTTTGTCGTCAAAATTTGAGTTCAAATCGTGCTTCGCTTTGGAATTTGTGCTTGGATTCGTAATTCGATTTCATCGTCAAATCTCTCTAGCCTCGAAAGGTGAGCACTCACTCACGATTAACGTTCTTTTATTTATTAAATTTGATTTCAATTGAAACGACAATTGAAATATGCTGTTGTAGTTAATTACACTGTTTTATATGCTATTACCTGTATCAGTTCACCTGTGACATCTGACACCATTATCTGTTAATTATTTATGCGATGATAATACAGTTTGGCTGATAATTGATTGATTGTTGATGTTTATGTTGGACGTTAAATTGTTAATGTTAAAATGATAAATAGTATACAATTGAACTTGATATAGGATAGTTAAATGTTAAATTTGATTAAATGACATTTGTATGATATGACCCCTTTAAACTGTTAAATTTATTGACACGTAGAATTTGTTTAATTACATTTTGAATCACTGAAGTATATTGTTAAATTGATGATGTATGAAATTGTAAATAGATGACAAGTGAAAACCGTAACGTAATAATCTTTAATCTACATGAAATGATAGTGTAGATTCTAGAAATAATTATATTAATTCGTACAAATAACAATGCGAATTAATACGGTTATTTCGGGATTATTTGAATTGATTATTGGATTGATATTGATTGCTATTATTGCTTGTTTATTTACTTTGACACCATCCCAGTTATCACACTGCAAGTTCCCTTTGATATGTTCTGATTTTGAATTGAATTGGAATCGGGTTGAAATGATAAATACCCAAATTGAATTTTTACCTAGGATAGGAAATTAAATAAAACCCGATTGGTCAATAATTTGATTTAAAAATAAAACGAAGATTTTATTCGAATAAAGAAATATTGTTTTGAAATGAAGTTGAAATCGGAATTTTTATGAAAAGAAAATGTTAATATATAATAATCTGAAACGAAATATTAACAATGAAATTGATGGAAGAAAGTTGTTAGATTTGAGAAATGATTGAATTAAAATTTGAAATGATTTAATAATATAATTTGAAATTATCTGAAATGATTTAATAATCATAATTAAGTTTGAAATTATTAAACTTGGAAATGATTTAATAATTAAGTGAAGATTATAATTAAGTTTGAGATTATTAAACTTTGAAATTATTTAATAATTAAGTTTGAATTATTTAATAATTAAATAAGATTGAATTATTTAATGATTAAATTTTAATTGCAATTCTTTAATAAGAAAATTGAACTTTTGAATAAGTGAATTTTTACTTCGTAAATAAATGAAATTGAGTTTCTTTATGAATTAAGTTTTGGAAAATTATTTAAGGAAGTAAATAACTGAAATTGAATTTCTTTAACAAGAAATAAAAATTGTGATTTATTGAAATTAATGTAAGACTTGAAATTTAAAGAATTTGATTTGACGAATTTAATTTAATTCAAAATTGTAAGTTTTGATTTAATGGAGTTGAACTTAAGTAATTGTTTTAATGAATTGGAAATTAAATAGAAATTGTTTTTAAATGAAAGTTACTTAAGGAATATTGAATGAAATAGATAAATGAATTTAAATTGATTTGAATGTTGAATTAAATTAATTTAAATGATTTCGGAATGAATCTTATGTACGAATTTAAATTGATATTTGAATTGTTTTAAATAAAGATTGAAATTGAATTATAAGATTTTGAAATTATGAATTTGGAAGTTTTGAAACGTAAATTATTGGAAATTGATTTGGAAAGACAAATGAATGTTGATTTACGAATTCTAATTGAAATTGTAATTGATTTGGTTTTTGAAATATATAAACGACCAGTCGGTGTAATAATTACGGGAGTTATTAAAGAGACCGGAATTCGGTTATGGATATACTCTCTATCTAAACCGAAAACCACTTTAATAACTATACGCGGAGTGATGATCCAGAATGAAGTGGTTGGAATGATGTACGTTGATGACTAAAGAAAGAGAACGATAATGGATAGCCTTGACACTTGTGTCAAATTGGAAATGACTAAAAACAGGAGCTGTGCCGGGCCAATGGAGGATTGATACCTCAAGTGGACACACTTCTTCGAACTACTTATACTTGTTGTCGATTGGTGCACCCTTGATTTTGGGAGTGTTGTCTCACGGTGTTGCGGGCGCTGCGGCGTTGCGTTCTCACCAGCCCGGATCAGGCGAACGGTAGTATCACTATCTTGGGTATAGCCTCATGTGCCTTGTCATACTTGTATTCCATTTATGCGCGACCACTACGAATTTGTTTTGTACCTTGAGTATATGGATTGCCCTCTGGTGACTTCCGGTTTTGGGGAAACTACGGTCTTGTATATGCTTGTGGGAATAAAAATGTGTTAAGGGTGGAATGGGCCATGACTTAACGCTATTTTGATATCTTTATATTACTGATAGACATTATCTACTTAGCGTATATTACTACCTAGTAGATAGTTTGACGGATCCTTAAAGGATGGTTATTCCAAACATCTTTTGAGTTACTTGTATTTCAATTGCTATTTCACTTGAGTTGAATTTATTAATATAAGAATGTTAATCCTGACTCGAGTGTTTTGTATTTTGCTTTACGCTCGGGTCAGACTGAGTAGTTCAGCTTTCGAGACTCACCTTTGAAGTTGGAGCTTTGCTTGAAGATCCAGCCATCTATTCTGCTTTCAGTATTCGATGATTCCAGTGATGTATTCTGAGTTGTATCTGATGTATCGTGTTACTCTTCCGTTGTATCTGTTGTAAACTCTGATGTATTTTATATATTCATATAGTAGCTTCATGAACTACTATCTCTTTTATTTCCGCTGCATTTATTACTCTGTGTCTGTGATCTGTGATTATTTATTTACTGTATATGTTCAGTTTTGCCAATTTAAATTAACAACGCGGTATTTTGAGCAATTCAATTCCGGCGTGAGTGTCTACCTATACACTTATAATGGATGCGAATGGTCTAAAAAACGTGGGTTGTTACAATACCTATGGAGTACTCCCTGATATACCACTAGTTTACGGTGGAGTTTACAGTGCTGTATAGACTATAACGCTTATATAAAATGTGTTAAGGGGGATAATGGTAACGCCTTAACACTATTTTGATACTTTATATTACTGATAGGCATTATCTACTTATCGTACACTACTACATAGTAGATAGTTTAACGGATCCTTAAAGGATGGTTATTCCAAACATCCTTTGAGTTACTTGTATTTCAATTGCTATTTCACTTGAGTTGGATTTATTGATATAAGAATATTAATCCTGACTCGAGTGTTTTGTGTTTTGCTTTACGCTCGGGTCAGACTGAGTGTACCAGTATTCAAGACTCACCTTTGGAGTTGGAGATTCGCTTGGAGATCCAGCTATCTATCCAGCTTTCAGATATCCAGTTTATTCCAGTGATTGTATTCAGATTCTTGTATTTGACTATTGTATTCGAGACATCTGTTGTACCTTATTTAACTCTGATATGTATATAGTAGCTACATGAACTACTATCTTTTGTTTCCGCTGCATTTATTACTCTGTGTCTGTGATCTGTGATTATTTATTTACTGTATATGTTCAGTTTTGCCAAATTTACGCGGTATTTTGAATTATTCAAATCCGACATGTGCGGATGCGAGTGGTCCAAAATAGCGGGTCGTTACATTAAGATTGATATTTTGAATTATTTGAAACCCTTTAAATAATTATATTCACGTTGTACACTTGATAGGAGATGAAAATCCTATAACATCTATGAAACCATTGCACTAATATTTCTATTTTACTTATTTTGATCTGACTTACATAAGATCTTTTAGTTCCGACTCGAGTGTTTTGTCTTTTCATTATGCTCGGGTCAGTCTGAGCTTTTTCAGTGCATTGAAGACTATTTTCTAGAGGACGAAGATGAAGATTCATTATATTATTGCCATTTATTATTCCACTGCATTCTATGTTTCACTGCATTATTTGTTTATTTCTAATGTATGTATAACTCTGATTTGAATTGTAAAAGTGTAATCAATGTTATTTGTAAAACAGCTTCATGAACTATTTATTTGATTATTATATTTTGTTGTTCCGCTATGAGATTCTGTGTTTTGTTTTCCATTTTTTTCTTATTTACCTCATTAACAATCCTCCCTTTTGAATGGTTTGAGTCTGACATGTGTGGTTTATTGTCGATTTGAACTGTCCAAAAAGGTGGGTCATTACACAAGCAATGTCGATTGTAGGAAAGGAAGGAGCGGTAGTGGCTCTAGGCATGGGTAAAGTCGGAGATTGATTGAGGAATCAGAGTGTCAATGGGTGAGCATGAGTTTCTTCGGTTGAAACTGTAACGACCCAGAATTTTGGACCATTCGCATCCATTATAAGTGTATAGGTAGACACTCATGCCGGAGTTGAATTGCTCAAAATACCGCGTTGTTATTTTAAATTTGGCAAAACTGAACATATACAGTAAATAAATAAAATCACAGATCACAGACACAGAGTAATAAGTGCAGCGGAAATAAAAGAGATAGTAGTTCATGAAGCTACTATATAAATGTATAAGTTACATCAGAGTTAAACCAGATACAACGGAAGAGTAATATGATACATCAGATACAAATCAGAATACATCACTGGAATCATCAAATACTGGAAACAGAATAGATGGCTGGATCTTCAAGCAAAGCTCCAACTCCAAAGGTGAGTCTCGAAAGCTGAACCACTCAGTCTGACCCGAGCGTAAAGCAAAAACACAAGACACTCGAGTCAGGATTAACATTCTTATATTAATAAATCCAACTCAAGTGAAATAGCAATTGAAATACAAGTAACTCAAAGGATGTTTGGAATAACCATCCTTTAAGGATCCGTCAAACTATCTACTATGTAGTAATGTACGATACGTAGATAATGTCTATCAGTAATAATAAAGATATCAAAATAGCGTTAAGTCATGGCCCATTCCACCCTTAACACATTTTTATTCCCAAAAGCATATACAAGACCGTAGTTTCCCCAAAACCGGAAGTCACTAGAGGGCAATCCATATACTAAAGGTACAAATCAAAATCGTAGTGGTCACGCATAAATGGAATACAAGTATGACAAGGCAAATGAGGCAATACCCAAGGTAGTGACACCACCGTTCGCCTGATCCGGACTGGTGAGAACGCAACGCCGCAGCGCCCGCAACACCGTGAAACAACACTCCCAAAATCAAGGGTGCACCAATCGACAACAAGTATAAGTAGTTCGAAGAAGTGTGTCCACTTGAGGTAGCTAATCCTCCATTGGCCCGGCACAGCTCCTGTTTTAGTCATTTCCAATTTGACACAAGTGTCAAGGCTATCCATCATCGTTCTCTTTCTTCAGTCATCATGTAACATCCCGTATTTTTAAGCTATTGAATTTGAACATTTAATTCATTTTAAATGTTAATGTGGATTCTTAATTGATTTTAAAATGAATAGATTCAGATTCAATCAATGAAATAAGCTGTAATTTTTAATTATAGTAATTTCGGGTTGAATTTGATTAATGGAAAAATAATAATTAAATATTCGAATTTGAGATAAAGGTAAATCTGGATTTAAATAGTGATAAAAATGGTTTTGAAAGTTATTTTGAGTTATTTGAGTGGGCATAGCGTGGTAGGAATTTTAGATGAATTTTAAAGTTGATAAATTATTATTTGGAATTTTATATTAATTTTAAAATGAATTTAATATCATTAAAATGCAATTTAATCAGATTTGAGTCTAGGATGAGCCAGAATGATTTTTAATGTTGTTATAAATTTTATATGATTTATTGTTAAGTTAATAAAATTTTAAAAGTGAAATTTTAAGTGTTTTCGATAATTTCGAAAATCGCCTGATTTAATAGACGAGTGAAAATAGTCTTCCGGGGCACAGTCTCGGAATTCGACGAAACCTGTTCCATTGGATCCGTAATAGATAATTATTATCGGATTTCAATTTTCGTAGCTATCGGAGTTGTCGTGTGACCGTGGCAGCTCGAAACGCATCGAAATCGATTTAATCGATTTAATTTTTAATTGATCGTTTAATTCCGTATCTCGCGCATACGATCAAATTAGCTTACGAAGCCTATTCCATTATGTCCGGAACGCAGAAAAACTCCAGGATAGCCTGTCGGAACGTGAGATTTGGAGTTCGTTTGCGTTTGTGGTTAAATTGAGAAATTTTATTAATTAAATAATATTAAATTATATATATATATAAACGCTATTATCATTAAACCCTAGTATCCTCCCTTGCCAGCCGCCGCTCTATTTCATTCATGGCTGAGAACGTTCCTCGTTTCCCCTCAATTTACTCTCAATCCAAGCGATTATACGAAAAGTTTCCAACTAACAAATTATAGAGCTCTTCGAGCTCGTCAGATCCAATGGTGGATTCTCCCCGACGTCGCCGTTTGAAGCCGGAATTTGGTTCCGTTCGTTCCGCGTTTGATCACGTTTTTCCATGTGGTGTCGAAGCCGAGCTCAGGTGGGTTGGGGCTGAAGATAGGCGTCGGAGAGGGGCTTCGTTTGATGGGTGCTGATCAAATTTTCGTTGAGTTTCGTGGCCGCGATGATGGTCGACGAGAGGCGGCTATGGGTGTCGTGCATCTGGTATCTCACGCGAGTGAAGGTGAAGATGATTTAGTGTGCGGCCTTGATGGTTGATGGCAGATCTAACGGCTGATGGTATTAGGAGTTTTAAAGAAAAAAGAAATTTGTTTTGAAAATTTTATAAACTATAAAAATTCATATCTATTTCAAACGTACTCAGATTCGGACGAATCTGGAAGCGATGGAATCGCAGAGACGAACACTATGAAATGGAGTAGATCCGGAGTCATTCCGGGCAGGTAGAAATTTGGATTAAATCGGACATCGTTCGGTTTAATTTAAATTTCGAACGCTCGCCAAAAACTCAAGGTGAGTTATTCTCACTCACATCTGGATGCTAGACATTATAAATAATTGATATTTAAATATCTGTGTGGTTGATTGTCTATATTTGTGTTTATCTGTCTGGATTGATATTTATATTGTGATGTGCTAATATTTGTGGATGCAGGGAGAAATAGGTTGGAGGGATCCAACTGGATTCCTCACAATTGTAGCAATTATTTTATAATTGTTAGTGAATACCTGTTTATATGTTGTGATTGATAAATCTGGAAATTTAATTGTGTTGTGAAATTGTTGTATAAATCATAATTACAGAATTTAATTTATAAATGGACAAAATTGGGTTTTTACGAAATAAGTAAATTGTTAAATTAAGAATTTTTGAAAAATAGAATTTGAAATCTGGTTTGGAATGGGAAATGAAAAAAATTGGTAAAATTGGGATTTAATATTGTGGGAAAATTTATCAATCGATAAATATGAAATATAAATTTTCTGGAGATTAAATTTATGAAATTATAAATTGTTTAAAATAACGGTGTTTATTTTAATAATGACTAATGTTATCTGGAAATCAAAAATATGTTAAAATGGAGTTTCCGACTATAAATTAACAAGTTCAAATGAAAAATAGAATGTTTTGAAATGCCGTATTTCATTGGAATTTAATTAAGTGAATTGGAAATTTGGCTTCCATTGGAAATTCACCAAAAATGTTTAATTTAAAATGTTTTAAACTATGATTTAAAAATGAATTTCCGGATATGGGAAATTGGGTGTGAACTTCGGATGAAGTTATAGTTAAATATGGAATTGGAAATTTATGTTGAAATCATAAATTGACTTGAAATAAATCAGTGGATTTATATGAAAGAGTACTTTGGAATGTTTAGAAACGGGAAAGTGTTTCCCTGGGAAAACCAAGTAAATGTTTATAAAAAGATTTTATTTAACTAAGGTTAAGTTTTAAATCGTTTTAAAAGTATTTTGAAGAAATCGTTATTTTTAAAGAAATAAATTAATAATTTTTAATACCGTAATAATTTGAGAATATGTTAGCAATTATTTTACAAATGGATTTATTTAAAAGTTGGTTTTAGCTTAAGTTGTTAAAATTAGCATTTTTCTTCTTATAACGCTATTTTGAATTTAGTTAAACTAAACCCTTATCTTTAAATCAAAGTTTATGTGTTAATAACTAGTTTTCTTCACATATTTTAAATTTATATTTTGAGTAAATCAATAGAAGTAATTTTCATATTTTAAAGTATATTTCAGTATAAAGTATTTTAGCTGTTTTAATGCAAATTGTTTTATACTTGGTTATTCCCGATGGGAATAAAGGGTAAAAGATTTACCTTATAAAGGAAGAGTGGAAAATTGTTTTCAAATGAGTTTTGGAAATGTGAAAATATATCTTTGAAAGATATTAGAGGCAAATAAATAATATGGAGATTATTTATTGTGTGATGGATGTGTATGGATGTTTGTGAACATTAATTGATAGTTAAATCACCGACTATCAATATTGGCCAAATGCGCTGATCGTATCGAAGAGACCGGGATCGAGTTTCCGTATACCGGGATTCTAGGTCTGGAGACTCGAAAACCACTTCAATCCGGTTTGTACGTTTCGCGAAAATGATTTCGGAGTTGAAGATGGAGCAGTGAAGTGCAAGGGCTAGTCGCTACTAATCCTGAGGATATTTCCAAAATGGATGTAGTAGGGGTAGTGCCTTCGGTTCCGTTCGGACCCGGGACGGACTTGTATGGACGAATGCTTTCGTGACATCGTCAGGTGGACGATGGGCATTCTAAGGGATTTGTGCTATAAAGGTATCGTTTAGCCTCGAGCCTCATCAACCGGGAATGACTGAAAATCAGGGGTTATGCAGCAAGGCTTCGTGGGTAGCCCCCACTTGAGAGTAAGGTCATCCCTGTCTAGATGTCCCTTTTATTTCGGCTTAGTGGTGCGGTTGCTGATCCCAACCGTGGGGTGATTTTACTTGGAATTATCCAGTAAGGGATGATTCCGGTCTTGTGTTGCAGGGGAGCGGGCGTACTCCTCGGTACTGTGATCTAGGCCACGTACTGTGACAGGTGGTACCCCAGTGCCTAGTCATTCGTTGGAAATCCATTCTCCCTACGAGCCTGTACGGTTTTGATTGTGCCCAACTATTGTTGAAATGTGAGATGCAAGCATTTCAGCTAGATTCTATTTTACTTTCTATAGACACTATTATAATATCAGAGGATTTTAATATAAAAGTGTTTTAGCTATCGTAAGGTAAAAACCCGACATGTTTATTTGTGGCGTGGTCTTACGAGATGTTTTTGTTTTTAAAGAATTTTGAAACTTTAATAATCAATTGGGTGTATTTATGATGCGCTGGTATTCCAGACTGACTCGGGTGTTATTTTATTATAATGCTCGGGTCAGACCGAGTATATTTCAGGATAGGTTGCTATGGAGCTTAGGAGAGGAGCTGGAGTTCGAGACGTATTTCTCGTACTTGTATTTTTCCGCTACTGTGATTGTTGTATTGACTGATTGACTGGATATTGATGATTGTATTATGACATACTCTGATGATGATGTATTGTATATAAACAGATATAGTTTTCATTTTGTGTAAAGATCTGTTCTATATATTATATTTTATCCGCTGCGACTGTGAGGTTCTGATTTTGTTTAGTTCTTTCTTCTTCTATCTACTTTCTTATTCTTCTACAATCTGTCTTTCCGGCATTCGATCGTCGGCATATTATACTGTTGAGTATTTTGTGTCGATTTTCGAGGGTCGTGAAGGGCGGGTCGTCACACTTGGTATCAGAGCTTAGGTTGGCGACAACCTAGGCTTTGGTGGGAAAATTACTCATTTTTAAATAGAGTCAGAAGTACTCTATAATGAGTTGAGTGTACTAATAGCTATGAGAGCGTACTTGTTAGTGGATATAAAATTGTTTTTGTACTGTGTTGACTTATCGGTTGAGTGTTTATGAATTCTGGTCGGTGCGGGAAGTACAACCGTATCGATAGGGATTTCTAAACTCTTAAACAAGATAAACCGACATAGTATTATTTTTAAAGTGGGTAAATGAAATAATTTCACCCAAAATTGTATTTTGATATAAAGAAATAATTTTCTAAATTATTATATATATATTGGATGTTTGTTTGGTTGTTAATACAGTAATCAAATAAGAAATTGAAGTATGTTCTAAAATTGAAATGATTTCTAAGCAAATAAGAATTTAAAATATTAAAATGGTTTATAACCAAATGGAATTGATTGAATATGTTTAAATAAGAAGAAGTGAAATTGAAATTTGATTTAAACCGGAATTTTTACCCCGGAAATTTTTGAAAGGGATTTCAAATGAATTTAAACAAAGGTTTGGAAAAAATTAGAAACCTTGGGAATGTTGAAATGTTTTCCAAAGGTTTTGAAGTTAATGATGGAGCATATTTTGGAAAATATTTTCGAATGGAAATTGATTTGAGGTGAATTTTGGAAGTGGAAAGTATTGAACTCACTTCAGTCGCTGGAAAATAATCCTGATGATGTTGGCCACATCATTAGAATTCATTTTCGAGTTTCTAAAGTGATGGATTGCTACCAAAATAGTTGGTTATGACATTGTTTGGACTTGTTTGGGAAACAAGTGATTTTGGAATTTTCAAAGGAAAATTGTTTGGTAAAAGCAGTTTGTTTTGGAATTTGGTATTTGATTTGAATATCAAAAGAGAAATGAGTTGATTTTTATTTCGAATTGGTTTTGAAATAAATCCGGGTAAATTGAATTCTGGAAATTCTATTTTAAAATAAAAATGTGAAAGTTGAAATGATTCAACTATATAACTTATAAAGGAAAGTTGATTTAAAGAAGAATTGAGTATATATGGAATGTAAATTTACTTTGAATAAATGAAGGTGAATGGAATATATCTGGATTTAACTTATGATAAGTTAAATAAAATTAAAAGTTTGAATTTGAATTAAATCTAAATGAATTGGAATTAAATGGAAGTTGAGATAACGGTGAAATGTAAATGCTTATGATTGTGCAAATGAATTCATATTCTTAAGTTATTAAGTGTTAAAATTTGACATTGTGATTATAAAAATGTGGATTGGTTTGAAATGAGCAATATAAACTTATAAGTAAATAAGTTGGAGAACTTGAGAATGGAAGATTTGATTTTAACTCAAGTAAAATGGAATTATAATCACAAATAAAAATGGTTAAGTGGAATGGTGAATTCGAACTTAATTTTAAATGGAATGCAAAGTAAGGTGAAACAATTATAAAATATAAAAGGGGTAAGTGAACTGAAGTTAGTAAATAAGTTGAACTTGGATATGGAGAAAAGATTAAATTGAATTTGGTTTAACTTCGACTAAGATGGAATTAAGTTGAATATTAAAATTTCTGTTATGTTATGGATAAAAATGAATGTAATTAAATTCTTATTTAAGGTAGTTAAGGAAATGGTATAGATTCAAGTTGGCTAAATAAAACATAGATGAACTTGAATTAATTCTGGAAAGGAATTAAATTGAAATGCATATATAATCTAGTTAACCTTGAATTAAAATGGGATAAGAATTTAGTTTAATGGAAATTTAATTTAGTTGAGGTGATGATGAATGAAGTAAATGATTACTCAACTAAATCCAAAATGATTGTTTGAAAATAAATCTTGTGTAAGCTAAATTAAATGGAATTTGTATTGCAGTAAATAGAATTTTGATAGTTTAGTCAAAATTTGAAAGGTAAGTAAAATAAAGACCCAGTCCTGGAATGGGGTTTAATTTTGGTAATAAATGTTGAGAGTGTGAATGAATAATGGAATTAGCTTATAATAGTGATGGTTTGAATTGTAAATAAAATTCAAATGAGAGAAATAATTTAAGTGGTCTCTTTGTTAATAAAATAAATTTGTACATGGATTTAGTAAATAAACAAAGAGCATTAAAGTCGTAAATAAATTGAAATTTGATTGAGTGAGAATCAAATGGTAATCAAATAAAATCGATATAAGAAGATAAAGTAACTATTGTGAAAGGACTTAAGTAACTTGAAAGACAAACAAAGTGATTTTGAATGGGCTTTATTAAGTAATCTTGAATGCAATTTGTTAAACAATAAAGTAGAAATACATGTGCAATTGTATCAATTAATTATTGAGATGAAATAAATATGTATGGAAATATTGAATTTAACAATTGCATTCGGAAAAGAAAATACTTGGATTGTGAACCATGCGAAATGGAATAAAATGAATATGAATCTAAATTGGAATAAATTTTAAATGGTTATAAGCTTAAGTGGCAATTGTTTTGCTTGAATGACATGGAAATTTGCATGTATTCAGAATTGAGTTGTTTAAAAAGCAATTGAAGTTGACCTTTGAATAAATTGATATGGATTGGAATCTAATTCAAAAGTTTGTATATAAATGCAAGTGAATTGATTTAAAGAGAGAATGAAATTAGTTTTGAATCAATCAGAATGGGTTGCATTTTAATAAGTAATGTTTGCATATGAATGAAAATGGATTATAAAAGAAATGCAAATGTTTCAAGTTTAAAATGAAGTTTGATTGTAAATCAAATTTGGGAATGTAAGTTAAAATAAAGAAAATGTAAGTATATCAAATTTAAGAATAAGAATTTGATTGTGAATCAATTTGTAATTGAATTGAAGTAAATTGATGCAAGTGATACGCATGTAATCAAATTGATGTAAATATGAATTGAGAATATTGAACTTGAATTTAAAGCATTCAAGTGAAATAAAATGAAGGTTGGACTTGAATAAGAAATTAAAAGATGATTGAAATCTTTAGATTGTTGGTAAAATATGGTTAACATTGTTACATTATGAAATTGCTTGGATTGGTTATGCAATGGATGTGGTTGGCTTGCATTTATATTGGAAGTGTTATTAAATGCTCATATCTTTGAAAACTGATGAGTTGTTGAGTAAGTACAGGTACGGGAGGCGTTCGAGAGAGTTGGAGCGCGAATATGCATTATATTAGCCGCTCGCTATTAAAATTTGCTAAAAAGGTACGCCTACGCAAATATAATTGGGAAAATGATATATATATTGTGTTATATTTTGGTTTCCGACCGTGTGAGCCGATGTATATATATTTGTGTATCCTGCGATATCGCAGAAGCTCCTCCATGCAAAGGAGACTCCGCCAAAATTTTCCAGAAATTTTGGGAGTTAGAAAATTTTTGGGGTTTTGGGAAAATTTTTAATAACTAGTAAAGTTATTTTGGAAGCGAATGTTAAAATAAAGGCTTTAGAGTAAAGAAAGCAAAGGGTTTTAAAATGGAGCTGAAACTTTTTGGGAAAGTGAATATAAGCTTTTAACTAAGCAAATGGGATAAGTGAGTTGAGTTGAAGTATATTTTTACCTTAGCAAATTTCGGGGACGAAATTTTTGTAAGGGGGGAAGAATGTAACATCCCGTATTTTTAAGCTATTGAATTTGAACATTTAATTCATTTTAAATGTTAATGTGGATTCTTAATTGATTTTAAAATGAATAGATTCAGATTCAATCAATGAAATAAGCTGTAATTTTTAATTATAGTAATTTCGGGTTGAATTTGATTAATGGAAAAATAATAATTAAATATTCGAATTTGAGATAAAGGTAAATCTGGATTTAAATAGTGATAAAAATGGTTTTGAAAGTTATTTTGAGTTATTTGAGTGGGCATAGCGTGGTAGGAATTTTAGATGAATTTTAAAGTTGATAAATTATTATTTGGAATTTTATATTAATTTTAAAATGAATTTAATATCATTAAAATGCAATTTAATCAGATTTGAGTCTGGGATGAGCCAGAATGATTTTTAATGTTGTTATAAATTTTATATGATTTATTGTTAAGTTAATAAAATTTTAAAAGTGAAATTTTAAGCGTTTTCGATAATTTCGAAAATCGCCTGATTTAATAGACGAGTGAAAATAGTCTTCCGAGGCACAGTCTCGGAATTCGACGAAACTAGTTCCATTGGATCCGTAATAGATAATTATTATCGGATTTCAATTTTCGTAGCTATCGGAGTTGTCGTGTGACCGTGGCAGCTCGAAACGCATCGAAATCGATTTAATCGATTTAATTTTTAATTGATCGTTTAATTCCGTATCTCGCGCATACGATCAAATTAGCTTACGAAGCCTGTTCCATTGTGTCCGGAACGCAGAAAAACCCCAGGATAGCCTGTCGGAACGTGAGATTTGGAGTTCGTTTGCGTTTGTGGTTAAATTGAGAAATTTTATTAATTAAATAATATTAAATTATATATATATATATAAACGCTATTATCATTAAACCCTAGTATCCTCCCTTGCCAGCCGCCGCTCTATTTCGTTCATGGCTGAGAACGTTCCTCGTTTCCCCTCAATTTACTCTCAATCCAAGCGATTATACGAAAAGTTTCCAACTAACAAATTATAGAGCTCTTCGAGCTCGTCAGATCCAATGGTGGATTCTCCCCGACGTCGCCGTTTGAAGCCGGAATTTGGTTCCGTTCGTTCCGCGTTTGATCACATTTTTCCATGTGGTGGCGAAGCCGAGCTCAGGTGGGTTGGGGCTGAAGATAGGCGTCGGAGAGGGGCTTCGTTTGATGGGTGCTGATCAAATTTTCGTTGAGTTTCGTGGCTGCGATGATGGTCGACGAGAGGCGGCTATGGGTGTCGTGCATCTGGTATCTCACGCGAGTGAAGGTGAAGATGATTTAGTGTGCGGCCTTGATGGTTGATGGCAGATCTAACGGCTGATGGTATTAGGAGTTTTAAAGAAAAAAGAAATTTGTTTTGAAAATTTTATAAACTATAAAAATTCATATCTATTTCAAACGTACTCAGATTCGGACGAATCTGGAAGCGATGGAATCGTAGAGACGAACACTACGAAATGGAGTAGATCCGGAGTCATTCCGGGCAGGTAGAAATTTGGATTAAATCGGACATCGTTCGGTTTAATTTAAATTTCGAACGCTCGCCAAAAACTCAAGGTGAGTTATTCTCACTCACATCTGGATGCTAGACATTATAAATAATTGATATTTAAATATCTATATGGTTGATTGTCTATATTTGTGTTTATCTGTCTGGATTGATATTTATATTGTGATGTGCTAATATTTGTGGATGCAGGGAGAAACAGGTTGGAGGGATCCAACTGGATTCCTCACAATTGTAGCAATTATTTTATAATTGTTAGTGAATACCTGTTTATATGTTGTGATTGATAAATCTGGAAATTTAATTGTGTTGTGAAATTGTTGTATAAATCATAATTACAGAATTTAATTTATAAATGGACAAAATTGGGTTTTTACGAAATAAGTAAATTGTTAAATTAAGAATTTTTGAAAAATAGAATTTGAAATCTGGTTTGGAATGGGAAATGAAAAAAATTGGTAAAATTGGGATTTAATATTGTGGGAAAATTTATCAATCGATAAATATGAAATATAAATTTTCTGGAGATTAAATTTATGAAATTATAAATTGTTTAAAATAACGGTGTTTATTTTAATAATGACTAATGTTATCTGGAAATCAAAAATATGTTAAAATGGAGTTTCCGACTATAAATTAACAAGTTCAAATGAAAAATAGAATGTTTTGAAATGCCGTATTTCATTGGAATTTAATTAAGTGAATTGGAAATTTGGCTTCCATTGGAAATTCACCAAAAATGTTTAATTTAAAATGTTTTAAACTATGATTTAAAAATGAATTTCCGGATATGGGAAATTGGGTGTGAACTTCGGATGAAGTTATAGTTAAATATGGAATTGGAAATTTATGTTGAAATCATAAATTGACTTGAAATAAATCAGTGGATTTATATGAAAGAGTACTTTGGAATGTTTAGAAACGGGAAAGTGTTTCCCTGGGAAAACCAAGTAAATGTTTATAAAAAGATTTTATTTAACTAAGGTTAAGTTTTAAATCGTTTTAAAAGTATTTTGAAGAAATCGTTATTTTTAAAGAAATAAATTAATAATTTTTAATATCGTAATAATTTGAGAATATGTTAGCAATTATTTTACAAATGGATTTATTTAAAAGTTGGTTTTAGCTTAAGTTGTTAAAATTAGCATTTTTCTTCTTATAACGCTATTTTGAATTTAGTTAAACTAAACCCTTATCTTTAAATCAAAGTTTATGTGTTAATAACTAGTTTTCTTCACATATTTTAAATTTATATTTTGAGTAAATAAATAGAAGTAATTTTCATATTTTAAAGTATATTTCAGTATAAAGTATTTTAGCTGTTTTAATGCAAATTGTTTTATACTTGGTTATTCCCGATGGGAATAAAGGGTAAAAGATTTACCTTATAAAGGAAGAGTGGAAAATTGTTTTCAAATGAGTTTTGGAAATGTGAAAATATATCTTTGAAAGATATTAGAGGCAAATAAATAATATGGAGATTATTTATTGTGTGATGGATGTGTATGGATGTTTGTGAACATTAATTGATAGTTAAATCACCGACTATCAATATTGGCCAAATGCGCTGATCGTATCGAAGAGACCGGGATCGAGTTTCCGTATACCGGGATTCTAGGTCTGGAGACTCGAAAACCACTTCGATCCGGTTTGTACGTTTCGCAAAAACGATTTCGGAGTCGAAGATGGAGCAGTGAAGTGCAAGGGCTAGTTGCTACTAATCCTGAGGATATTTCCAAAATGGATGTAGTAGGGGTAGTGCCTTCGGTTCCGTTCTGACCCGGGACGGACTTGTATGGACGAATGCTTTCGTGACATCGTCAGGTGGACGATGGGCATTCTAAGGGATTTGTGCTATAAAGGTATCGTTTAGCCTCGAGCCTCATCAACCGGGAATGACTGAAAATCAGGGGTTATGCAGCAAGGCTTCGTGGGTAGCCCCCACTTGAGAGTAAGGTCATCCCTGTCTAGATGTCCCTTTTATTTCGGCTTAGTGGTGCGGTTGCTGATCCCAACCATGGGGTGATTTTACTTGGAATTATCCAGTAAGGGATGATTCCGGTCTTGTGTTGCAGGGGAGCGGGCGTACTCCTCGGTACTGTGATCTAGGCCACGTACTGTGACAGGTGGTACCCCAGTGCCTAGTCATTCGTTGGAAATCCATTCTCCCTACGAGCCTGTACGGTTTTGATTGTGCCCAACTATTGTTGAAATGTGAGATGCAAGCATTTCAGCTAGATTCTATTTTACTTTCTATAGACACTATTATAATATCAGAGGATTTTAATATAAAAGTGTTTTAGCTATCGTAAGGTAAAAACCCGACATGTTTATTTGTGGCGTGGTCTTACGAGATGTTTTTGTTTTTAAAGAATTTTGAAACTTTAATAATCAATTGGGTGTATTTATGATGCGCTGGTATTCCAGACTGACTCGGGTGTTATTTTATTATAATGCTCGGGTCAGACCGAGTATATTTCAGGATAGGTTGCTATGGAGCTTAGGAGAGGAGCTGGAGTTCGAGACGTATTTCTCGTACTTGTATTTTTCCGCTGCTGTGATTGTTGTATTGACTGATTGACTAGATATTGATGATTGTATTATGACATACTCTGATGATGATGTATTGTATATAAACAGATATAGTTTTCATTTTGTGTAAAGATCTGTTCTATATATTATATTTTATCCGCTGCGACTGTGAGGTTCTGATTTTGTTTAGTTCTTTCTTCTTCTATCTACTTTCTTATTCTTCTACAATCTGTCTTTCCGGCATTCGATCGTCGGCATATTATACTGTTGAGTATTTTGTGTCGATTTTCGAGGGTCGTGAAGGGCGGGTCGTCACACATCACGTACATCATTCCAACCACTTCATTCTGGATCATCACTCCGCGTATAGTTATTAAAGTGGTTTTCGATTTAGATAGAGAGTATATCCATAACCGAATTCCGGTCTCTTTAATAACTTCCGTAATTATTACACCGATCGGTCGTTTATTTATTTCAAAACCAAATCAATTTCAATTTCAATTTCAATTCGTAAATCAACATTTCATTTGTCTTTCAAAACCAATTTTCAATAATTTACGTTTTAAAACTTCCAAATTATCATTTCAAAATCTTATAATTCAATTTCAATCTTTATATTGAAAACAATTCAAATATTGATTCAAATTCGCACAAAGTTTCATTTCGAAATCATTAGAATCAATTTAGTTTTAACATTCAAATCAATTTACATTCATTTATCAATTTCATTCAATATTCGTTAAGTAAATTTTATCATTCAAAACAATTCTATTAAATTTCCAATTCATTAAATCAATTCTTAAGTTCAACTTCATTAAAACAAAACTTACAATTTGAATTAAATTAAATTCGTCAAATCAAATTCTTTAACTTTCAAGTCTTACATTTATTTCAATAAATCACATTTTATTTCTTGTTAAAGAAATTCAATTTCACCTATTTACTTACTTAAATAATTTTCCAAAACTTAATTAATAAAGAAAACTCAATTCCAATTATTTACGAAGTAAATTCACTTATTCAAAAGTTCAATTTTACTTATTAAAGAATTCAATTCAATTTAATCGTTAAATAATTAAATCTTATTTAATTATTAAATAATGCAAAACTTAATTATTAAATAATTTCAAAGTTTAATAATTTCAACTTAATTATAATTTCAAACTTAATTATAATTTCAAACTTAATTATTAAATCATTTCAAAGTTAATTCAATCATTTCTCAAATTAAACAATATTCTTTCATCAATTACATTATTAATATTTTGTTTCAGATTATTAAATATTAACATTTCCTTTCATCAAAAATTCAAATTTCAACTTCATTTCAAAACCATATTATTTATTCAAATAAAATCTTCGTTTATTTTCAAATCAAATTATTGACCAATCGGGTTTTTATTTAATTCTCTATCCTAAGTCAAAATTCAATTTGGGTATTTATCATTTCAACCCGATTCCAATTCAATTCAAAATCAAAACATACAAAGGGAACTTGCAGTGTGATAACTGGGATGGTGTCAAAGTAAATAAACAAGCAATAACAACAATCAATAACAATCCAATAATGAATTCAAATAATTCCGAAATAACCGTATTAATTCGCATTGTTATTTGTACGAATTAATATAATTATTTCTAGAATCTACACTATCATTTCATGTAGATTAAAGATTATTACACTAATTATTTATACGGTTTTTCACTTGTCATTCGATTTCAATTTTATCCATCATCAATTTAACAACATACATTCAGTGGTTCAAAGTGTAATCAAACAAATCCTACGTGTCAATAAATTCAAAAATTAAAGGGGTCATATTATACAAATGTCAGTTAATCAAATTTAACATTTAATTATCCTATACCAAGTTCAATTTCATACTATTTATCATTTTAACATTAACAATTTAACGTCCAATATAAACATCAACAATCAATCAATTATCAGCCAAATTATATTTTCATCGCATAAAAATTAACAGATAATGGTGTTAGATGTCACAGGTGAACTGATACAGGTAATAGCATATATAACAGTGAAATTAACTAATAGCAGCATATTTCAATTGTCGTTTCAATTGAAATCAAATCTAATAAATAAAAGAACGTTAATCGTGAGTGAGTGCTCACCTTTCGAGGCTAGATAGATTGGACGATGAAACTGAGTTACGAAATGCAAGTACGACCACCAAATCAAAGCGAGATGGGCACGAAATTGGACGGACAAGCTGATAGAGCTGATAAATAGAAACCGATGAAAAAAAATCAGAATCTATTTGATATAGATGAAATATATATATATATATATATTATTATCATTATTTATAAATCAACATTTTAATCTTACGCAAAAATTAAAATGTATATATATGCTATGAAACTATTGTTTAAATTTAAACACATAAATAAACTAACGTATACTAGTGTATATATAACTATATGACTTTATATATATTTATACATCAACCTCAAATATAACAAACATACTGTAACGACCCGTAAATTTCAACTGTTTTAATAACGTAATTAGTTGAAATTTTGTAAAATTTTAAACGATAAAATTTTGAAATAAAAATTTAATATTTGGAATACGTCTAGTTAAACATAGCGACTGGTAAATTTTCGTCCGAAAATATGAAAATTTATTTCGCGCGTAAATTTACTTCAATTTAATCAGTTAAAAAGTGATGAAAATAAAATGTTTCCGAAACCTAAATATTTTTACATAGAAAAATTCTAAACCATCTTCTGAGCAAGATGTCAGTTTGTCGTTTTTCCAAATTCGGACATCTTTGGCTCCGTCGATCTTATTTTTCTACGTTTTTCTTGCATTTTCCACCAGTAGAAAAATTCGAATTTTTATAATTCAATTATACCACTGATATCTGTATACCGTTTTGATCGTCTCGTCACGTTGATCAAAACGGTATATTCATTTTGTGCAAATTGGAGTCCGACGTGAATCGTCGCGTTAAATTAACAGTTCGACGGACCGGTTAAACCATATATAGCCCATAACAAAACGGCCCGTATTCATTCAAAGAAATTTGAAATAAATTGGCTATGGTGTATTAAATTTGGTGGTTGGTAGATGAGTGTTATCTTGGGAATGCGAGTGTGTAACGACCCGATATTTTGGACCATTCGCATCCATTATAAGTGTATAGATAGACACTCATGCCGGAGTTGAATTGCTCAAAATACCGCGTTGTTAATTTAAATTTGGCAAAACTGAACATATACAGTAAATAAATAATCACAGATCACAGACACAGAGTAATAAGTGCAGCGGAAATAAAAGAGATAGTAGTTCATGAAGCTACTATATGAATATATAAAATACATCAGAGTTTACAGCAGAAGAGTAATACGATACATCAGAGTTAAACCAGATACAACGGAAGAGTAATATGATACATCAGATACAAATCCGAATACATCGCCGGAATCATCGAATACTGAAGCAGAATAGATGGCTGGATCTTCAAGCAAAGCTCCAACTTCAAAAGATGAGTCTCGAATACTGGTACACTCAGTCTGACCCGAGCGTAAAGCAAAAACACAAGACACTCGAGTCAGGATTAACATTCTTATATTAATAAATCCAACTCAAATGAAATAGCAATTGAAATACAAGTAACTCAAAGGATGTTGGAATAGCCATCCTTTAAGGATCCGTCAAACTATCTACTATGTAGTAATGTACGATAAGTAGATAATGTCTATCAGTAATATAAAAAGATATCAAAATAGCGTTAAGTCATGGCCCATTCCACCCTTAACACATTTTTATTCCCAAAAGCATATACAAGACCGTAGTTTCCCCAAAACCGGAAGTCACCAGAGGGCAATCCATATACTAAAGGTACAAATCAAAATCGTAGTGGTCGCGCATAAATGGAATACAAGTATGACAAGGCACATGAGGCTATACCCAAGGTAGTGATACTACCATTCGCCTGATCCGGACTGGTGAGAACGCAACGCCGCAGCGCCCGCAACACCGTGAAACACACTCCCAAAATCAAGGGTGCACCAATCGACAACAAGTATAAGTAGTTCGAAGAAGTGTGTCCACTTGAGGTATCAATCCTCCATTGGCCCGGCACAGCTCCTGTTTTAGTCATTTCCAATTTGACACAAGTGTCAAGGCTATCCATTATCGTTCTCTTTCTTCAGTCAACGCGTACATCATTCCAACCACTTCATTCTGGATCATCACTCCGCGCATAGTTATTAAAGTGGTTTTTGGTTTAGATAGAGAGTATACCCATAACCGAATTCCGGTCTCTTTAATAACTTTCGTAATTATTACACCGATTGGTCGTTTATATATTTCAAAAACCAAATCAAATTCAATTTCAATTTCAATTCGTAAACCAACATTTCATTTGTCTTTCTAAATCAATTTCCAATATTTACGTTTCAACTTCCACATTCATTTCAAAATCCTATAATTCAATTTCAAATTTTATTTAAACGATTCCAATATTGATTCCAGTTCGTATATAAGTTTCATTTCGAAATCATTTAAATTTATTTAATTTAACATTCAAATCAATTAAAATTCCTTTATCGATTTCATCCCATATTCACTAAGTAAATTTTCCATTCAAAACAATTTCTATTAAATTTCCAATTCATTAAATCCATTATTTAAATTCAACTTCCTTAAATCAAAACTTACAATTTGAATTAAATTAAATTCGTCAAATCAATTCTTTAAATTTAAAGTCTTACATCAATTTCAATAAATCACATTTTTATTTCTCGTTAAAGAAATTCAATTTCATTTATTTAATTACTTAAATAATTTTCCAAAACTTAATTAATAAAGAACTCAATTTCAATTATTTACGAAGTAAAAATTTACTTATTCAAAATTTCAATTTTACTTATTAAAGAATTTAATCCAATTTAATCATTAAATAATTCAATCTTATTTAATTATTAAATAGTTCAAGATTTAATTTATTAAATAATTTCAAAGTTTAATAATATCAAACTTAATTATAATTTCCAACTTGATTATTAAATCATTTCAAAGTTTAATCATTTCAAACTTAATTCTAATTTCAAACTTCATTTTAATTTCAAACTTAATTATCAAATCATTTCTCAAATTAAACAATATACTTTCATCAATTACATCGTTAATATTTCGTTTTAGATTATTAACATTTTCCTTTCATCAAAAATCCAAATTTCAACTTCATTTCAAAACCATATTTTTTTATTCAAATAAAATCTTCGTTTACTTTTAAATCAAATTATTGACCAATCGGGTTTTATTTAATTCTCTATCCTAGGTCAAAGTCCAATTTGGGTATTTATCATTTCAACCCGATTCCAATTCAATTCAAAATCAAAACATAACAAAGGGAACTTGCAGTGTGATAACTGGGATGGTGTCAAAGTAAATAAACAAGCAATAACAACGAACAATAACAATCCAATAATCAATTCAAATAATCCCGAAATAACCGTATTAATTCGCATTGTTATTTGTACGAATTAATATAATTATTTCTAGAATCTACACTATCATTTCATGTAGATTAAAGATTATTACATTACGGTTTCCACTTGTCATCTATTTACAATTTCATACATCATCAGTTTAAACAACATACAATTGATGGTTCAAGGTGTAGTTAACAATCCTACGTGTCAATAAATTTAACAGTTAAAGGGGTCATATTATACAAATGTCAGTTAATCAAATTTAACATTTAATTATCCTATATCAAGTTCAATTTCATACTGTTTATCATTTTAACATTAACAATTTAACGTCCAATATAATCAACAATCAATCAATTAACAACCAAACTGGATTATCATTTCATATATATAACAGATAATGGTGTCAGATGTCACAGGTGAACTGATACAGGTAATAACAGTGTAAATATCTAACAGCAGCATATTTCAATTGTCGTTTCAATTGAAATCAAATTTAATAAATAAAAGAACATTAATCGTGAGTGATTGCTCACCTTTCGAGGCTAAAGATATTCGACGATGGAATGAGTTACAGATCCAAGCACGAATTTCAAGGCAACAAGATTGGCACGAAACTGACGAACAATGCTGATAACGGAATCGAAAAAAACAATCGAATCAGTTTTGATATAAACGGAATATATATATATATATGTACTTGAATATAAATTTCTGTATAAATATAAGTATAAACTTTTACAGTCTTACCCTAAAATAAATCTTTACACATGTTTAAAATCAATATTTTAAATAAACGCATATTAAATAAATATTTCTATCATACATTTTCAAATCGATATTTATTTAACACATATATACATAAACGTCTTAAACTATCTATAAATCGTCCTGTAGATTAACTGTACATATAAAATCGACACATATATGAACCTATGTAAACATGTATATTAAACACAAAATAGTATGCAGACAAAACTTTATACTAAATTTTTATATATTTAACAATTCCAGAAACTCAACTATGCCCTGTATAGCGAATATCAATTATGTGTGTGTATATATATAACACTACCTTATAATACAATATATATTAAACATACATTTCTTTCATACTGTTCATACTATAAATGTATATAGATATAAACAACAATGCAGATAGAAAGAAAAATGTATGCAGGCAAAAATGTGTATGTGAACACTTGACAAATATGCAGACCTATATCTATTTAAACAAATTTAAGTAAACACATCTTCTGATACAAACCCTTATATAATCATCTGCATGTATTACTACTATACAAATATAAGACTGATATACAATTAACATTTTATATTAATATAACTTGTCACAACCAACGACAAACTATTGAAAGAACTATATATATAAACAACTCATAAAAATCAAAGTACTGATTCATATCATATTCAAACCTTTACAGACTATATATATAAATAGTAGACTTATTCAAAATCTTATAAATATATTTACTGTAACTTATACAAAGTAGACTATAACAGTAAAATGTGTAGACTCTATTTATCAACATACCATACTGTAGACAGAATATGATATAACCCTGTCACTTAAATAAAGAACTGCAACTCATTATGAAATAGCCTTTTACGAAATATAATATAGCACCTACATATACAAATACGTTTTAAACATCAATGTTATATAAACAATATATTATCTTGCAACATTCATATAATATATATACAGATCTTGTGTGTATACTTTACATAAACAGAACTAATATATATATAAGTATAGGAGAAAAATCTTTATAATAACACTTATAAAAGAAACTGACAAGTGTATATATTACCAAACACAACACCTATCTATATATAATTTCGAAATTCTATATGGTTATATATATAACTAACCAATGTATAACTTCAACCAAGCAAGGTATATTTGTATAAACCTGGACTACATCATGCATATATGATTTCGGCTACAACAGAATATTACAAACTGTACATATAAAAATCTTTTGAACACTAACAGATTTTAAAAATATTTCTTAACACATTATATAATTTAACAAAAACAATTACCTAGCTACCTTGAGTACTTCACGTCAACAAAGAGGAGTGGAAGAGGAGTGGGTTGCTGGCGGAGATCGGGATGGGCAAGGCGATGGTGGAAGCTAGCATGGCGTGAGAGAGAGAGGAGGCGAGTGCACGGTGGGGAGGAGAAAAGAAAGGGGATGGTGCGGCCAACGCGTGCTTTGCTGTGGCCGGGTGTTTGCTGACGTGGGTGGTGGAGCAGGTGGTGGGACGGTGGCGTTGTCTGGGGTTGGACGTGGAGTGGGTTGCTGGCGGAGATCGGGATGGGCGCGGAAAGAGATGGGACTGGTGTCTCGGCCAGGAGGGGCGGAGCTGCTGAGGTGGAAGGAAGACTGACGTGGGTTGTCGATGTTGCTCGGTGTGGCCATGCGTAGGCTCGGTTGTGGAGGCGGAGATTTAGAGAAAAGTAGAAATAGAAAAGAGGAAGAAGAACAAACCAATACAAAGTTTTGGCAGAAGAAAGAAAGATGAGAACCAGAAGAGAAGAATGAGAAGAGAAGTGAAGTTAGGCAAATAGAATTTGAACGGGAATGTGAAACCCAAAAGTTTGAACGCACATTTCAATGAACAAACGACTTCTCATTTCATAACATAAATTCATGGGAACTATTTAAATTTCAGAAACCAATAATAACCAATGGCTGTTGGTTACCAGAGACAAATGAAAGGACACAAACCCAAAATACCAAAATATGGAACCGATACGGTTAACTGTATCGCGGTTTCACCGCGAGACAGACACCGAATCATCCATATGAATATACTGCGAATGTCGGCACGATGAGACGATTAAAACGGCATACAGATATCGGTAGTACGATCGAATTATAAAAATTCGAATTTTCTACCAGCGGAAAATGCAAGAAAAACACTGAAAAATAAGATCGACGGAGCCAAAGATATCCGAATTTGGAAAAATGACAAACTGAGATCTTGCTCAGAAGATGGTTTAGAATTTTTCTATGAAAAAATATTTAGGTTTCGGAAACATTTAATTTTCACTGCTTTTTAACTGATTAAATTGAAGTGAATTTACGCGCGAAATAAACTTTCATATTTTCGGACGAAAATTTACCAGTTGTTATGTTTAACTAGACGTATTCCAAATATCAAATTTATATTTCAAAATTTTATCGTTTAAAATTTCACAAAATTTCAACTAATTACGTTATTAAAATAGTTTGAAATTTACGGGTCGTTACACTCTCCCCCACTCAAAACTTTTCGTCCCCGAAAAGGAACGAGGTAGGAGAATAGAAACAACCAGAAAGAAAAGCAGATTTGAAATACAAAATAACAATTAATTTAAACCATATAAATTCAAATTTAAATTAATTGATATTCAATAATTGATTTAATCCATTTGATTTCACTAAAATCAATCCCAACTATTTTTAAATTCATTATCTTACTATCTAATTATCTTCAATTTACAATTTCTAAAACCATAAATTTGAATAGTCTTTTATTATAATCATATTTTTCCAGCAATTTAAATTCTTCTTTATTCCAAATTACTATTAAATTTATTCTACTTAATATATCTACACACATATTTTTAACCCATATAAATTAATTTAAAACATAAAAGTTTCGATTTAAATAAATTTACATCTATTAATTTCTTTTAAATTCAAGGTATTTTCATATGTTGATCAAATTTCAATTCATTAATTATTTCAAAACAAATTTATTAATTCTTTCAAAACAAATTTATTTCATTATTAACTGAGTTGTACTTATTATCCTATCTAACTCTATTAACATCTTTATAATCAAAATTTAGTGTACAACATTTATTATAAACACTCAAATTTATAAAATCATTTTATATTGTATATTATCCAATTACATTTTAACTTCTGAATAATTTAGGTAAGTTATATTGAAATGCAATTTAGTAATATACAAATAAAATTTTCATATTCAATTATTTCAAGTTTAAATACTTATTCAAAATTTAGCTTAATTTATAATTGAAAACATCTTTTAACATGATTTGTAAGAATTAAATTTCCGTTTAATTTCAAACCCTATAGGAATAATTACGTAAATACTATTTATATCAAATCAAATTAAATTTAAAATAATATACCCATATATATATATAAATCAAGTCCTACTTAAGAAATTCGAATTAAAATACTTTTCCAAACAAAACCGTAGCAAAGCTACATAATGATTTCTCCACTTCGAAACTCGAAAATGAATGTCGATGATGCGGGCGCCATCACCGAGATGATTTTCCATTGACAAAGAGAAGAGCACTGGTTTCAATATTTTAAAATTCTTTGAAAATGATTTATATTCGAAAATATTTTAAATACTATACACTTTAAAATTTAAACCCAAAGTTTGAAAACACCGAAAATTAAATTCTCACATTCTTGATTTAAATTCATTTCAAATTTCAAATCAAATTATAACCAAGCTTATAAATTTATTTATTTATATTATGCGATAGTCAATGGTTTACAAAACAATAAATGAAAATCAAATATTCTCATTTTTGACAACAAATTCATTAACAATTTAATTTCAGAAAACTTATATTTATATATAATATAATCATCCATAACTATTTTGTTTACTAAATTGAAAACAATATTGTGTCAGTTTGTTCTGTTCAAGTGTTTTAGAAATCCTATCGATAGCGTTGATCGGACGAATCGATCGGAAACCCAAATCAACATCAACAACTCAAACAACACAATAAATATTAAAACAATTGAAATATAAATTTACAAATACACTTCCTCGCTCGACGATACAAGAATAGATTTCAAAACATGTATAGCGATTCAAATTTTTGGAAATCAAATCAAAGAGAATTTTGATTCGAAAATAAGTTTGAAACAGAAGATAAGATAATTCAATTACCAAATCGGGAGATGGATGAGTTTATTTAATTCACGGGCAACCTTAACCGGGTCGTTCGTGACTTCAAGAATAAGATCGATGCTGAATTCCGAGGTAAATCGACACTCGATCTCAGATGGGATTCAGGTATAGCAGGGAATAGATAGCATCGTAAACCGAGGATACAGAATTCTCCGGTAAATCGATGCCTATTATAAAGGAGTTTTGCTCCTTTACGAATCATTCGAAGTTTGGCGAGACCGCCGATCTATTATAGATAACATTCAGAATGGAGTTATGGGGTGCTCCATGATTGAAAGAAGAAGAATAGTGAGGGACACGAATGAATTTTGGAACCGAGGGGAACATTCCAAAATACAAAGGAATTGAGTCAAACGAAGAGATTGAAACTCAAATGAGAGTGATTCTGTAAATACATTTACCATATATGTTGAGTTTTGCCTAGAGCAACCAAAGCTCTGATACCAACTGTAACGACCCGATATTTTGGACCATTCGCATCCATTATAAGTGTATAGGTAGACACTCATGCCGGAGTTGAATTGCTCAAAATACCGCGTTGTTAATTTAAATTTGGCAAAACTGAACATATACAGTAAATAAATAATCACAGATCACAGACACAGAGTAATAAGTGCAGCGGAAATAAAAGAGATAGTAGTTCATGAAGCTACTATATGAATATATAAAATACATCAGAGTTTACAGCAGAAGAGTAATACGATACATCAGAGTTAAACTAGATACAACGGAAGAGTAATATGATACATCAGATACAAATCCGAATACATCGCCGGAATCATCGAATACTGAAGCAGAATAGATGGCTGGATCTTCAAGCAAAGCTCCAACTTCAAAAGATGAGTCTCGAATACTGGTACACTCAGTCTGACCCGAGCGTAAAGCAAAAACACAAGACACTCGAGTCAGGATTAACATTCTTATATTAATAAATCCAACTCAAGTGAAATAGCAATTGAAATACAAGTAACTCAAAGGATGTTGGAATAGCCATCCTTTAAGGATCCGTCAAACTATCTACTATGTAGTAATGTACGATAAGTAGATAATGTCTATCAGTAATATAAAAAGATATCAAAATAGCGTTAAGTCATGGCCCATTCCACCCTTAACACATTTTCATTCCCAAAAGCATATACAAGACCGTAGTTTCCCCAAAACCGGAAGTCACCAGAGGGCAATCCATATACTAAAGGTACAAATCAAAATCGTAGTGGTCGCGCATAAATGGAATACAAGTATGACAAGGCACATGAGGCTATACCCAAGGTAGTGATACTACCGTTCGCCTGATCCGGACTGGTGAGAACGCAACGCCGCAGCGCCCGCAACACCGTGAAACACACTGCCAAAATCAAGGGTGCACCAATCGACAACAAGTATAAGTAGTTCGAAGAAGTGTGTCCACTTGAGGTATCAATCCTCCATTGGCCCGGCACAGCTCCTGTTTTAGTCATTTCCAATTTGACACAAGTGTCAAGGCTATCCATTATCGTTCTCTTTCTTCAGTCAACGCGTACATCATTCCAACTACTTCATTCTGGATCATCACTCCGCGCATAGTTATTAAAGTGGTTTTCGGTTTAGATAGAGAGTATACCCATAACCGAATTCCGGTCTCTTTAATAACTTTCGTAATTATTACACCGATTGGTCGTTTATATATTTCAAAAACCAAATCAAATTCAATTTCAATTTCAATTCGTAAACCAACATTTCATTTGTCTTTCTAAATCAATTTCCAATATTTACGTTTCAACTTCCACATTCATTTCAAAATCCTATAATTCAATTTCAAATTTTATTTAAACGATTCCAATATTGATTCAAGTTCGTATATAAGTTTCATTCCGAAATCATTTAAATTTATTTAATTTAACATTCAAATCAATTAAAATTCCTTTATCGATTTCATCCCATATTCACTAAGTAAATTTTCCATTCAAAACAATTTCTATTAAATTTCCAATTCATTAAATCCATTATTTAAATTCAACTTCCTTAAATCAAAACTTACAATTTGAATTAAATTAAATTCGTCAAATCAATTCTTTAAATTTAAAGTCTTACATCAATTTCAATAAATCACATTTTTATTTCTCGTTAAAGAAATTCAATTTCATTTATTTAATTACTTAAATAATTTTCCAAAACTTAATTAATAAAGAACTCAATTTCAATTATTTACGAAGTAAAAATTTACTTATTCAAAATTTCAATTTTACTTATTAAAGAATTTAATCCAATTTAATCATTAAATAATTCAATCTTATTTAATTATTAAATAGTTCAAGATTTAATTTATTAAATAATTTCAAAGTTTAATAATATCAAACTTAATTATAATTTCCAACTTGATTATTAAATCATTTCAAAGTTTAATCATTTCAAACTTAATTCTAATTTCAAACTTGATTTTAATTTCAAACTTAATTATCAAATCATTTCTCAAATTAAACAATATACTTTCATCAATTACATCGTTAATATTTCGTTTTAGATTATTAACATTTTCCTTTCATCAAAAATCCAAATTTCAACTTCATTTCAAAACCATATTTTTTTTATTCAAATAAAATCTTCGTTTACTTTTAAATCAAATTATTGACCAATCGGGTTTTATTTAATTCTCTATCCTAGGTCAAAGTCCAATTTGGGTATTTATCATTTCAACCCGATTCCAATTCAATTCAAAATCAAAACATAACAAAGGGAACTTGCAGTGTGATAACTGGGATGGTGTCAAAGTAAATAAACAAGCAATAACAACGAACAATAACAATCCAATAATCAATTCAAATAATCCCGAAATAACCGTATTAATTCGCATTGTTATTTGTACGAATTAATATAATTATTTCTAGAATCTACACTATCATTTCATGTAGATTAAAGATTATTACATTACGGTTTCCACTTGTCATCTATTTACAATTTCATACATCATCAGTTTAAACAACATACAATTGATGGTTCAAGGTGTAGTTAACAATCCTACGTGTCAATAAATTTAACAGTTGAAGGGGTCATATTATACAAATGTCAGTTAATCAAATTTAACATTTAATTATCCTATATCAAGTTCAATTTCATATTGTTTATCATTTTAACATTAACAATTTAACGTCCAATATAATCAACAATCAATCAATTAACAACCAAACTGGATTATCATTTCATATATATAACAGATAATGGTGTCAGATGTCACAGGTGAACTGATACAGGTAATAACAGTGTAAATATCTAACAGCAGCATATTTCAATTGTCGTTTCAATTGAAATCAAATTTAATAAATAAAAGAACATTAATCGTGAGTGATTGCTCACCTTTCGAGGCTAAAGATATTCGACGATGGAATGAGTTACAGATCCAAGCACGAATTTCAAGGCAACAAGATTGGCACGAAACTGACGAACAATGCTGATAACGGAATCGAAAAAAACAATCGAATCAGTTTTGATATAAACGGAATATATATATATATGTACTTGAATATAAATTTTTGTATAAATATAAGTATAAACTTTTACAGTCTTACCCTAAAATAAATCTTTACACATGTTTAAAATCAATATTTTAAATAAACGCATATTAAATAAATATTTCTATCATACATTTTCAAATCGATATTTATTTAACACATATATACATAAACGTCTTAAACTATCTATAAATCGTCCTGTAGATTAACTGTACATATAAAATCGACACATATATGAACCTATGTAAACATGTATATTAAACACAAAATAGTATGCAGACAAAACTTTATACTAAATTTTTATATATTTAACAATTCCAGAAACTCAACTATGCCCTGTATAGCGAATATCAATTATGTGTGTGTATATATATAACACTACCTTATAATACAATATATATTAAACATACATTTCTTTCATACTGTTCATACTATAAATGTATATAGATATAAACAACAATGCAGATAGAAAGAAAAATGTATGCAGGCAAAAATGTGTATGTGAACACTTGACAAATATGCAGACCTATATCTATTTAAACAAATTTAAGTAAACACATCTTCTGATACAAACCCTTATATAATCATCTGCATGTATTACTACTATACAAATATAAGACTGATATACAATTAACATTTTATATTAATATAACTTGTCACAACCAACGACAAACTATTGAAAGAACTATATATATAAACAACTCATAAAAATCAAAGTACTGATTCATATCATATTCAAACCTTTACAGACTATATATATAAATAGTAGACTTATTCAAAATCTTATAAATATATTTACTGTAACTTATACAAAGTAGACTATAACAGTAAAATGTGTAGACTCTATTTATCAACATACCATACTGTAGACAGAATATGATATAACCCTGTCACTTAAATAAAGAACTGCAACTCATTATGAAATAGCCTTTTACGAAATATAATATAGCACCTACATATACAAATACGTTTTAAACATCAATGTTATATAAACAATATATTATCCTGCAACATTCATATAATATATATACAGATCTTGTGTGTATACTTTACATAAACAGAACTAATATATATATAAGTATAGGAGAAAAATCTTTATAATAACACTTATAAAAGAAACTGACAAGTGTATACATTACCAAACACAACACCTATCTATATATAATTTCGAAATTCTATATGCTTATATATATAACTAACCAATGTATAACTTCAACCAAGCAAGGTATATTTGTATAAACCTGGACTACATCATGCATATATGATTTCGGCTACAACAGAATATTACAAACTGTACATATAAAAATCTTTTGAACACTAACAGATTTTAAAAATATTTCTTAACACATTATATAATTTAACAAAAACAATTACCTAGCTACCTTGAGTACTTCACGTCAACAAAGAGGAGTGGAAGAGGAGTGGGTTGCTGGCGGAGATCGGGATGGGCAAGGCGATGGTGGAAGCTAGCATGGCGTGAGAGAGAGAGAGGAGGCGAGTGCACGGTGGGGAGGAGAAAAGAAAGGGGATGGTGCGGCCAACGCGTGCTTTGCTGTGGCCGGGTGTTTGCTGACGTGGGTGGTGGAGCAAGTGGTGGGACGGTGGCGTTGTCTGGGGTTGGACGTGGAGTGGGTTGCTGGCGGAGATCGGGATGGGCGCGGAAAGAGATGGGACTGGGGTCTCGGCCAGGAGGGGCGGAGCTGCTGAGGTGGAAGGAAGACTGACGTGGGTTGTCGATGTTGCTCGGTGTGGCCATGCGTAGGCTCGGTTGTGGAGGCGGAGATTTAGAGAAAAGTAGAAATAGAAAAGAGGAAGAAGAACAAACCAATACAAAGTTTTGGCAGAAGAAAGAAAGATGAGAACCAGAAGAGAAGAATGAGAAGAGAAGTGAAGTTAGGCAAATAGAATTTGAACGGGAATGTGAAACCCAAAAGTTTGAACGCACATTTCAATGAACAAACGAATTCTCATTTCATAACATAAATTCATGGGAACTATTTAAATTTCAGAAACCAATAATAACCAATGGCTGTTGGTTACCAGAGACAAATGAAAGGACACAAACCCAAAATACCAAAATATGGAACCGATACGGTTAACTGTATCGCGGTTTCACCGCGAGACAGACACCGAATCATCCATATGAATATACTGCGAATGTCGGCACGATGAGACGATTAAAACGGCATACAGATATCGGTAGTACGATCGAATTATAAAAATTCGAATTTTCTACCAGCGGAAAATGCAAGAAAAACACTGAAAAATAAGATCGATGGAGCCAAAGATATCCGAATTTGGAAAAATGACAAACTGAGATCTTGCTCAGAAGATGGTTTAGAATTTTTCTATGTAAAAATATTTAGGTTTCGGAAACATTTAATTTTCACTGCTTTTTAACCGATTAAATTGAAGTGAATTTACGCGCGAAATAAACTTTCATATTTTCGGACGAAAATTTACCAGTTGTTATGTTTAACTAGACGTATTCCAAATATCAAATTTATATTTCAAAATTTTATCGTTTAAAATTTCACAAAATTTCAACTAATTACGTTATTAAAATAGTTTGAAATTTACGGGTCGTTACAGAGTGGCTTTGGGAATTCACAAAAATTTATTGCAAAAGAATAAAACGTGCATGTTCATTTTATTATCATCTCTCCTCTTCAACTCACCATATTCTTTCTCATTCTTCCAATAATTCTTCTCTGTAAAAAAAAAAGGGAAAGAATGAAAAATGAACCCACTCCATGTCACAACCGATACCCCTCCACCCTCCCTTTCCTTTCTTCTGCCCGATCCAAAACCCATCAGCCTCTCGCCGATAAGCCACACCCGAGCCCCATCAATTCCCTCCGCCTCCACACCCACGGCCTTGGCCAACGACCCCACCACCACTATGTGCCTCCTTCCGCCTACCCACGCGTCTCAGCACGTCCCCTCGCCACCACAACCAACCCCATGGCCTTCGACCTGCCACGCAAGCACCTTTGGCCTGCAACCACCCTCCACGTCAGTTCCACTCCTCTACCTTCCCTCCGCCACCAACGACTCTCCGATTACCTTCGGTCACAACCCTTCCAAACCCGACGCATCGGTATACCATCACCGGTCTCCGGCTCGAGCTCTTCTCCCTGTCATGAGCCTCTTTTCTTCCCTTCCTGCCGAACCACCTTGCCCTCTTCCTCATCCGCCTACCACCTCTTGCCCATTTTCTGGTCGAGATCCCACTGCTCCTCTCCTCGTTGTATGCCATGCAGTAGTTGATGAGGCTAATAGGTAAATGGATTTTGTGTTTATAATGTATATATCAGTACTGTTAATATATATGAGTGGTTTGATTATTATATATATATAACAATAGTAATATGTATTAGTAAGTAAACTGTTAAAGGTTATATACATGTTTCCAGTAAGTGACATATGCCAGATTTCTTATAAGTTTGTATAAATTTTGAATCTATAATATATACTAGTAAGTACAAGAGGTATTTTCATATAAATCGTATGTATATATAAGGTACAGTTTTTCCATATTAGGTTGTTTAATGGTTTTCGTACACAAATTCTAATTTCTGTTGTATAGTAAAGTTTATATAAGTTGTACTCTATATATATAACATTATATGCTGTTTAATTCGATTTACACAGTTTGTAAGTTTTAAAATGTTAAAAGTTATATTATTTGTAAGAAGAAGGAAAAAAAATATATGTAAAGATATGTTTACAAACTATATTTATTTTATTTGTTTATTCATGTAAGAGTAAGTGGCGTGTGGTCGTTACTGTTTCTATTCACTTTAAAAATGTTAGTAGTATAAGTTAGTATGACACCACATACACATATATTTATATATATTTAGTATATCAAATGTGCGCATTTCGTTTGAACATAGATAGTTGTTGCGCGAGCTATGTGTGGGTTCTTATATATAAAGGGATAGTTTATATATATGTTTGATTTGAATTATATATAGCGATATAGTAATAGTATGTGTTTTATTTTACCTATATAGATATTTTATTTTAAATGTTTGCCTTAGATTAAAATATTGATTGTATAAAATAACAATTATTTTCGTAGATATCAAACTGATTCTTATTCGGTTCATCAAACTTTGAATTTCAGCCTTGTTCGTCTAATCGTGTCAAATCCCGCCTTGCTTTGGAAATCGACATTTGGATTTGGTCAATTTCGCAATTCAAATCATAGCCTATTGTGTCGTCTATCTTCTTGTGTTCTCTAGCCTCGAAAGGTGAGCACTCACTCACGATTAACGTTCTTTTATTTATTAAATTTGATTGCAATTGAAACGACAATTGAAATATGCTGCTATTAGTTAATGACACTGTTATATATGCTATTACCTGTATCAGTTCACCTGTGACATCTGACACCATTATCTGTTAATTATTTATGCGATGATAATACAATTTGGCTGATAATTGATTGATTGTTGATGTTTATATTGGACGTAAAATTGTTAATGTTAAAATGATAAATAGTATGAAATTGAACTTGATATAGGATAATTAAATGTTAAATTTGATTAACTGATATTTGTATAATATGACCCCTTATAATTGTTAAATTTATTGACATGTAGAATAGTGATAATTACACTTTGAGCCATTGACGTATATTGGATAAATTGTTGTAGTGTTAAAATTGAATTGAATGACAAGTGAAAACCGTAATGTAATAATCTTTAATCTACATGAAATGATAGTGTAGATTCTAGAAATAATTATATTAATTCGTACAAATAACAATGCGAATTAATACGATTATTTCGGGATTATTTGAATTGATTATTGGATTGATATTGATTATTGTTATTGCTTGTTTATTTACTTTGACACCATCCCTGTTATCACACTGCAAGTTCCCTTTACTAAGTTTTGATTTTGGAATTGAATTGGAATCGGGTTGAAATGATAAATACCCAAAATTGAACTTTGACCTAGGAAAGAAAATTAAATAAAACCCGATTGGTCAATAATTTGATTTGAAAATAAATTGAAGATTTATTTGAATAAATAATATGCTTTTGAAATGAAGTTGAAATTTGAATTTTAATGAAAGGAAAATGTTAATATATATAATAATCTGAAACAAAATATTAACAATGTAATTGATGAAAGAATGTGGTTTAATTTGAGAAGTTATCGAATTAAGTTTGAAATTATAATTAAGTTTGAAATTATAATTAAGTTTGAAATTATTAAACTTTGAAATGATTTAATAATTAAGTTTGAAATTATTAACTTTGAAATTATTTAATAATTAAGTTTTGAATTATTTAATAATGAATTATTAAATAATTAAATTGAATTGAAATTCTTTAATAAGAAAAATTGAACTTTTGAATAAGTGGATTTTACTTCGTAATAATTGAAATTGAGTTTTCTTTATTAAGTGAGTTTTGGAAAATTATTTAAGAAAGTAAATAAGTGAAATTGAATTTCTTTAACAAGAAATGAAATGTGATATTTTTGGAATTAAAGTAAGACTTGTAATTGGAGAATTGATTTGACGAATTTAGTTTAATTCAAAATGGTAAGTTTTGTTTTAATGAAGTTGAACTTAAGAATTGATTAAATGAATTGGAAATTTAATAGAAATTGTTTCGAATGATAAAGTAACTTAACGAATATTGAATGAAATCGATAAATGAGTTTAAATTGATTTGAATGTTAAATAGAATTTATTTAAATGATTTCGGAATGAAACTTATATACGAACTTGAATCAATATTTGAATTGTTTTAAATAGAAATTGAAATTGAATTATAAGATTTTGAAACGGAAAATTGGAAGTTTTGAAACGAAAATTTGGAAATTGTTTTAGAAAGACAAATGAAATGTTGATTTACGAATTCTATTTGAAATTGAAATTGATTTGGTTTTTGAAATATATAAACGACCAATCGGTGTAATAATTACGAAAGTTATTAAAGAGACCGGGATCGGTAATGGATATACTCTCTATCTGAACCGAAACCACTTTAATAACTATACGCGGAGTGTTGATCCAGAACGAAGTGGATGGTTTTGATGAACGAGTTGATGGAAGAAAGAGAACGATTTTGGATGACCCTTGACATGACTAAAACAGGAGCCGCGCCGGGCCATTGAGGATCGCCATCTCTAGCGGACACACTTCTTCGATACCTTATCTATTACTTATGTAATTCGATTTGGGTGCACCCCTCGATTTGGGAGTGTTGTTTCGCGGTGTTGGGGTAGTAGCTGCTATGCCCAACATCAGTCCGGATCAGGCAACTACTAGTATCCTAGTTGGTATCGCCTCATGTACCTTGTCATACTGTTTATCCTATTCGCGACAACTACGATTTTGATTTGTACCTTTAGTATATGGATTGCCCTCTGGTGACTTCCGGTTTTGGGGAAACTACGGTCTTGTATATGCTTTTGGGAATTAAAATGTGTTAAGGGTGGAATGGGCCATGACTTAACGCTATTTTGATATCTTATTATTACTGATAGACATTATCTACTTATCGTACATTACTACATAGTAGATAGTTTAACGGATCCTTAAAGGATGGTTATTCCAAACATCCTTTGAGTTACTTGTATTTCAATTGCTATTTCACTTGAGTTGGATTTATTAATATGAGAATGTTAATCCTGACTCGAGTGTTTTGTGTTTTGCTTTACGCTCGGGTCAGACTGAGTAGTTCAGCTTTCGAGACTCACATTTGGAGTTGGAGCTTCGCTTGGAGATCCAGCTATCTATCCAGCTTTCAGATATTCGATGATTCCAGTGATGTATTCTGATTTGTATCTGTTACTCTTCCGTTGTATCTAGTTTAACTCTGATGTATCGTATTACTCTTCTGTTGTAAACTCTGATGTATTTTATAGATTCATATAGTAGCTTCATAAACTACTATCTCTTTTATTTCCGCTGCACTTATTACTCTGTGTCTGTGATCTGTGATTATATTTATTTACTGTATATGTTCAGTTTTGCCAAATTTAAATTAACAACGCGGTATTTTGAGCAATTCAACTCCGGCATGAGTGTCTACCTATACACTTATAATGGATGCGAATGGTTCAAAATGGCGGGTCGTTACAGTTGGTATCAGAGCTTTGGTAGCTCTAGGCAAAACTTAACATATAAGGTAAATGTATTTACAGAATCACTCTCATTCGAGTTTCAATCTCTTCCTTTTGACTCGATTCCTTTGGATTTTGGAACGTTTCCTGCGGTTTCAAAAATTCATTTGTGTCCCTCACTATTCGGCTTCTTTCAATTTCGGAGTATCCAATAACTCCACTTCGAATGATCCCTATAATAACTTGGCAGTCTTGCCAATCTTCGAATTATTTGTAAAGGGGTGAAACTCCTTTACAATATGCATTGATTTACTGGAGATTTCTGTATCCTCGGTTTACAATGCTATCTAATCTCCTGCTATACCTGAATTCTATTTCTTGAGATCGAATGTCGATTTACCTCGAAATTCTACAACGATCTTATTCTTGAAGCCACGGTTGACCCGGTTAAGGTTGCCCGCGATTTATATAAACTCATCCATCTTCTTATTTGTTATTTAAATCATCTTATCTTCTGTTTCGGATTTATCTTCGAATCAAAAATTTTCTTTGATTTGATTTCTATCAAAATTGAATCCCTATCCTTATTTTGAAATCCATTCCTGTATCGTCGAGCAAGGAAATGTATTTCTAAATTTATATTAAAATGTTGTTTCTAAATTTGATAAACAAAATAGTTTTGAATGATTATATTATATAAATATAAGTATTCTGAAGTTAAATTGTTAATGATTTGTTGTCTGAAATAATAATATTTGATTTTCATTTATTGTTTGTAAACCATTGACTATTGCATAATATAAATAAATGAATTCATAAACTTGGTTATAAATTGATTTGAAATTTGAAATGAATTTAATTCAGAAATTTGAGAATTTAGTTTCCGGTGATTTCGAACTTTGATTTTATAATTTTAAAGTATATATTATTGGAAGTATTTTTCGAATAGAAATCGTTTCCAAAGAATTTTAAAATGTTGAAATCAATACTCTTCTCTTTGTCGCTGGAAAATAATTTCGGTGATGGCGGCCGCATCATCGACATTCATTTTCGAGTTTCGAAGTGGAGATAATATTCTGTAGCCTTGCTACGGTTTTGTTTTGAAAAATACTTTGATTTGAATTTCTTCAGTATAATTTGATTTATATATATAGGTATCTTATTTTAAAATTTAATTTGATTTGATAAATATGTTATATATATCTCTAAATTGTTTAAAGTAAATCGGAAATATAATTCTTAAATTTTGTTAAAAGATGATTTTAATTATAAATAAAACCAAAATTTGGAATAAATATTTAAACTTGAATAATTGAATTGAAAAATTTTATTTGTATGTTGTTCAACTGCATTCTAATACAACTTACCTAAATCATTCAGAAGTTGAATATGTAATTGGATAATATATAAGATAAATTGAATTTATAAATAAAATTTGAGTGTTTATAATAAATGTTATACACTAAATTTTGATTTTAAAGATGTTAATAAAGTAGATAGGATAATAAGTAAAACTCAGTTAATAATGAAATAAATTTGTTTGAAAGAATTAATAAATTGAAATTTGATCAACTTATGAAAATACCTTGAATTTAAAAGCAATTAATAAATATAAATTAATTTAAATCGAAACTTTTATGTTTTAAATTAATTTATATGGGTTAAATATAGGTGAGTATATATATTAAGTAGAATAAATTTAACAGTAATTTGGAATAAAGAAGAATTTAAATTGTTGAAATAAAATATGATTATAATCAAAGATTATTCAAATTTATGGTTTTAGGAATTGTAAATTGAAGATAATTGGATAATAAGATAATGAATTTAGAAATAGTTGAGATTTATTTTAGTGAAATCAAATGGACTAAATCAATTATTGAACATCAATTAATTTAAATTTGAATTTATATGGTTTAAATTAATTGTTATTTTGTATTTCAGATCTGTTTTTCTTTCTGGTTGTTCTATTCTCCTACCTCGTTCCTTTTCGGGGACGAAAAGTTTTGAGTGGGGGAGAGTGTAACGACCCGTAAATTTCAACTGTTTTAATAACGTAATTAGTTGAAATTTTGTAAAATTTTAAACGATAAAATTTTGAAATAAAAATTTAATATTTGGAATACGTCTAGTTAAACATAGCGACTGGTAAATTTTCGTCCGAAAATATGAAAATTTATTTCGCGCGTAAATTTACTTCAATTTAATCAGTTAAAAAGTGATGAAAATAAAATGTTTCCGAAACCTAAATATTTTTACATAGAAAAATTCTAAACCATCTTCTGAGCAAGATGTCAGTTTGTCGTTTTTCCAAATTCGGACATCTTTGGCTCCGTCGATCTTATTTTTCTACGTTTTTCTTGCATTTTCCGCCAGTAGAAAAATTCGAATTTTTATAATTCAATTATACCACTGATATCTGTATACCGTTTTGATCGTCTCGTCACGTTGATCAAAACGGTATATTCATTTTGTGCAAATTGGAGTCCGACGTGAATCGTCGCGTTAAATTAACAGTTCGACGGACCGGTTAAACCATATATAGCCCATAACAAAACGGCCTGTATTCATTCAAAGAAATTTGAAATAAATTGGCTATGGTGTATTAAATTTGGTGGTTGGTAGATGAGTGTTATCTTGGGAATGCGAGTGGCTTTGGGAATTCACAAAAATTTATTGCAAAAGAATAAAACGTGCATGTTCATTTTATTATCATCTCTCCTCTTCAACTCACCATATTCTTTCTCATTCTTCCAATAATTCTTCTCTGTAAAAAAAAAGGGAAAGAATGAAAAATGAACCCACTCCATGTCACAACCGATACCCCTCCACCCTCCCTTTCCTTTCTTCTGCCCGATCCAAAACCCATCAGCCTCTCGCCGATAAGCCACACCCGAGCCCCATCAATTCCCTCCGCCTCCACACCCACGGCCTTGGCCAACGACCCCACCACCACTATGTGCCTCCTTCCGCCTACCCACGCGTCTCAGCATGTCCCCTCGCCACCACAACCAACCCCATGGCCTTCGACCTGCCACGCAAGCACCTTTGGCCTGCAACCACCCTCCACGTCAGTTCCACTCCTCTACCTTCCCTCCGCCACCAACGACTCTCCGATTACCTTCGGTCACAACCCTTCCAAACCCGACGCATCGGTATACCATCACCGGTCTCCGGCTCGAGCTCTTCTCCCTGTCATGAGCCTCTTTTCTTCCCTTCCTGCCGAACCACCTTGCCCTCTTCCTCATCCGCCTTCCACCTCTTGCCCATTTTCTGGTCGAGATCCCACTGCTCCTCTCCTCGTTGTATGCCATGCAGTAGTTGATGAGGCTAATAGGTAAATGGATTTTGTGTTTATAATGTATATATCAGTACTGTTAATATATATGAGTGGTTTGATTATTATATATATATAACAATAGTAATATGTATTAGTAAGTAAACTGTTAAAGGTTATATACATGTTTCCAGTAAGTGACATATGCCAGATTTCTTATAAGTTTGTATAAATTTTGAATCTATAATATATACTAGTAAGTACAAGAGGTATTTTCATATAAATCGTATGTATATATAAGGTACAGTTTTTCCATATTAGGTTGTTTAATGGTTTTCGTACACAAATTCTAATTTCTGTTGTATAGTAAAGTTTATATAAGTTGTACTATATATATATAACATTATATGCTGTTTAATTCGATTTACACAGTTTGTAAGTTTTAAAATGTTAAAAGTTATATTATTTGTAAGAAGAAGGAAAAAAAAATGTAAAGATATGTTTACAAACTATATTTATTTTATTTGTTTATTCATGTAAGAGTAAGTGGCATGTGGTCGTTACTGTTTCTATTCACTTTAAATATGTTAGTAGTATAAGTTAGTATGACACCACATACACATATATTTATATATATTTAGTATATCAAATGTGCGCATTTCGTTTGAACATAGATAGTTGTTGCGCGAGCTATGTGTGGGTTCTTATATATAAAGGGATAGTTTATATATATGTTTGATTTGAATTATATATAGCGATATAGTAATAGTATGTGTTTTATTTTACCTATATAGATATTTTATTTTAAATGTTTGCCTTAGATTAAAATATTGATTGTATAAAATAACAATTATTTTCGTAGATATCAAACTGATTCTTATTCGGTTCATCAAACTTTGAATTTCAGCCTTGTTCGTCTAATCGTGTCAAATCCCGCCTTGCTTTGGAAATCGACATTTGGATTTGGTCAATTTCGCAATTCAAATCATAGCCTATTGTGTCGTCTATCTTCTTGTGTTCTCTAGCCTCGAAAGGTGAGCACTCACTCACGATTAACGTTCTTTTATTTATTAAATTTGATTGCAATTGAAACGACAATTGAAATATGCTGCTATTAGTTAATGACACTGTTATATATGCTATTACCTGTATCAGTTCACCTGTGACATCTGACACCATTATCTGTTAATTATTTATGCGATGATAATACAATTTGGCTGATAATTGATTGATTGTTGATGTTTATATTGGACGTTAAATTGTTAATGTTAAAATGATAAATAGTATGAAATTGAACTTGATATAGGATAATTAAATGTTAAATTTGATTAACTGATATTTGTATAATATGACCCCTTATAATTGTTAAATTTATTGTCATGTAGAATAGTGATAATTACACTTTGAGCCATTGACGTATATTGGATAAATTGTTGTAGTGTTAAAATTGAATTGAATGACAAGTGAAAACCGTAATGTAATAATCTTTAATCTACATGAAATGATAGTGTAGATTCTAGAAATAATTATATTAATTCGTACAAATAACAATGCGAATTAATACGATTATTTCGGGATTATTTGAATTGATTATTGGATTGATATTGATTATTGTTATTGCTTGTTTATTTACTTTGACACCATCCCTGTTATCACACTGCAAGTTCCCTTTACTAAGTTTTGATTTTGGAATTGAATTGGAATCGGGTTGAAATGATAAATACCCAAAATTGAACTTTGACCTAGGAAAGAAAATTAAATAAAACCCGATTGGTCAATAATTTGATTTGAAAATAAATTGAAGATTTATTTGAATAAATAATATGCTTTTGAAATGAAGTTGAAATTTGAATTTTAATGAAAGGAAAATGTTAATATATATAATAATCTGAAACAAAATATTAACAATGTAATTGATGAAAGAATGTGGTTTAATTTGAGAAGTTATCGAATTAAGTTTGAAATTATAATTAAGTTTGAAATTATAATTAAGTTTGAAATTATTAAACTTTGAAATGATTTAATAATTAAGTTTGAAATTATTAACTTTGAAATTATTTAATAATTAAGTTTTGAATTATTTAATAATGAATTATTAAATAATTAAATTGAATTGAAATTCTTTAATAAGAAAAATTGAACTTTTGAATAAGTGGATTTTACTTCGTAATAATTGAAATTGAGTTTTCTTTATTAAGTGAGTTTTGGAAAGTTATTTAAGAAAGTAAATAAGTGAAATTGAATTTCTTTAACAAGAAATGAAATGTGATATTTTTGGAATTAAAGTAAGACTTGTAATTGGAGAATTGATTTGACGAATTTAGTTTAATTCAAAATGGTAAGTTTTGTTTTAATGAAGTTGAACTTAAGAATTGATTAAATGAATTGGAAATTTAGTAGAAATTGTTTCGAATGATAAAGTAACTTAACGAATATTGAATGAAATCGATAAATGAGTTTAAATTGATTTGAATGTTAAATAGAATTTATTTAAATGATTTCGGAATGAAACTTATATACGAACTTGAATCAATATTTGAATTGTTTTAAATAGAAATTGAAATTGAATTATAAGATTTTGAAACGGAAAATTGGAAGTTTTGAAACGAAAATTTGGAAATTGTTTTAGAAAGACAAATGAAATGTTGATTTACGAATTCTATTTGAAATTGAAATTGATTTGGTTTTTGAAATATATAAACGACCAATCGGTGTAATAATTACGAAAGTTATTAAAGAGACCGGGATCGGTAATGGATATACTCTCTATCTGAACCGAAACCACTTTAATAACTATACGCGGAGTGTTGATCCAGAACGAAGTGGATGGTTTTGATGAACGCGTTGACGGAAGAAAGAGAACGATTTTGGATGACCCTTGACATGACTAAAACAGGAGCCGCGCCGGGCCATTGAGGATCGCCATCTCTAGCGAACACACTTCTTCGATACCTTATCTATTACTTATGTAATTCGATTTGGGTGCACCCCTCGATTTGGGAGTGTTGTTTCGCGGTGTTGGGGTAGTAGCTGCTATGCCCAACATCAGTCCAGATCAGGCAACTACTAGTATCCTAGTTGGTATCGCCTCATGTACCTTGTCATACTGTTTATCCTATTCGCGACAACTACGATTTTGATTTGTACCTTTAGTATATGGATTGCCCTCTGGTGACTTCCGGTTTTGGGGAAACTACGGTCTTGTATATGCTTTTGGGAATTAAAATGTGTTAAGGGTGCAATGGGCCATGACTTAACGCTATTTTGATATCTTATTATTACTGATAGACATTATCTACTTATCGTACATTACTACATAGTAGATAGTTTAACGGATCCTTAAAGGATGGTTATTCCAAACATCCTTTGAGTTACTTGTATTTCAATTGCTATTTCACTTGAGTTGGATTTATTAATATGAGAATGTTAATCCTGACTCGAGTGTTTTGTGTTTTGCTTTACGCTCGGGTCAGACTGAGTAGTTCAGCTTTCGAGACTCACATTTGGAGTTGGAGCTTCGCTTGGAGATCCAGCTATCTATCCAGCTTTCAGATATTCGATGATTCCAGTGATGTATTCTGATTTGTATCTGTTACTCTTCCGTTGTATCTAGTTTAACTCTGATGTATCGTATTACTCTTCTGTTGTAAACTCTGATGTATTTTATAGATTCATATAATAGCTTCATGAACTACTATCTCTTTTATTTCCGCTGCACTTATTACTCTGTGTCTGTGATCTGTGATTATATTTATTTACTGTATATGTTCAATTTTGCCAAATTTAAATTAACAACGTGGTATTTTGAGCAATTCAACTCCGGCATGAGTGTCTACCTATACACTTATAATGGATGCGAATGGTTCAAAATGGCGGGTCGTTACACATACGCAGGCTATAACTAAAATATATGAACAACTTGTACAACTTGTATATACCAACACACCTTACACTGCCGACTTAATGTATGCAACCAAGCATATATAAATTACTGTAACTATATATAGTTTTGGAAAATAAAAAAATATGTGTACCCTTACAGTTTCATATATATATACATATACACCTTTAGCAAATACTGTCATTCATATAAATAACATAAATAAAGTAATGAAATGCTATAAACCAGACCACTATATCTTGCATAGACTTTTTATAAAAATATACATATCAGCCAAAGCATATATATTACTGTATCTTAAAAGTACACGTATAAAATATACATACTTATATAAAAATGTTAACATATGAAAGACTTTGATTCTATATGTACATACCTTTTAAACACCACTATTGTATAAACAGTATGTTATATTCACCCATCCAAATATAACAATGTTGGACAGGCTGTCCAAAACTCACTAATATAGGATACATATTATACATTAATTTCTAATCTAAAAAAATAAACTACCCCCTAGCAACAGCAAATATCACCAAACATTGATATGATGTGTACAGTTGTATGCAGACTACTATTATAATGTAGGCTACTCTATGAATTCATACGTTATATTTAACTGATTTTATAAACAACTAACTGAGTTAAAATATACATACGCGACCAATTATATATTTAGTGAATCTAAAGTGTATACTAATATAAGTTGAGACTATTATCAAAACATAATTATATGTACTTGTAACTTATATATATATATACATCTATACTTACAAACGTATATAAAGCTGGATAACCAAACTTGCATTGGATTCACTTTGAAACCGTGGGTATGGCGGAGGGCTATCGACCGTGGTCGCTCGGGTTAGTTGCGGTGGCCATTGCTCAGGCGGAGGCAGAGCGGAAATGGCGACTTGGACGGTGGTTGCGTGGCGTGCTCGGGTGGATGCGGGTCTGGAGATGTAGGCGGTTCGAGGTGTTCGGTGAGAGAATGGAGATGGTCGGGCTATAGGGTATGGGCTGTGCATTCAGGTGAGGCAGAAGTGTTCAAGCGTTCGGTGGCTGGAGTTGAGGGTGGGCAAGGGGAGAGGTGATGCGATGGTGGCGGTTGTTGTGGCTGAGGGTGGACGAACTGCTGGAGGTCAGTGGATGGAATGGTGGCTGTGGGTGGAGGGGTTGTGTTATCGGCAGGATGAAGGAGGCTGCCACGTTAAGGCGAGGTGGTGAAGGTCGAAGGCAAGGTAGCATGAAGGAGGATGAGCATATATGGTCACAGCAAAAAGAATGCAAGCTTGTTATTTTATATATATTTCTTTTTTTTTCAAAAGAAAATGGCAGAGCACGAAAGAGAAAGTGAACAGAGAGATAGAATGGAGGAGCTGAAAATAGGAATGAAACGGAAATAAAATGAAATAGCAAAAGTCATAAGAGATAATAAAAGCTAAAACAGAATTCAAAGAATAAGTCACCTAGGAAATAGCAAGGGTTGGCACGAATTCAAGGACATCATAAAAGCAGAAAGCTATTGGGTTTACAATGGAAAATGAAAGGTTACAACCAAAAAGGCTCAAATTCTGGAACCGATACGGATGGCGTTTTGCAAAGTGTAACGTACATCGGACTCCGAATTCGACAATTGAATATACTGTAGAGATCAACACGATGAGACGAACAAAACGGTATTCAGATATTAGTGGTACGATCATCCGATAAAAATCGATATCGATACTAGAATACTGCTATTTTGCAGAAAATAAGAACGACGGAGCAATAGATGTCCAAATTTTGAAAAACGACCAACTGACATCTTGCTCAGAAGATGGTTTAGAATTTTTCTATGTAAAAATATTTTGGGTTTGAAAACGTTTTATTTTCAACGCTTTTTAACTGATTAAATTGAAGTGAATTTATGCACGAAATAAACTTCCGTATTTTCGGACGAAAATTTACCAGTTGCTATGTTTAACTAGACGTATTCCAAATATTAAATTTTTATTTCAAAATTTTATCGTTTAAAATTTCACAAAATTTTGACCAATTACGTTATTAAAACAGTTAAAATTTACGGGTCGTTACACTCTCCCTCACTCAAAACTTTTCGTCCCCGAAAAGGAACGAGGTAGGAGAATAGAAACAACCAGAAAAAACAGATTTTTGAAATACAAAATAACAATTAATTTAAACCATATAAATTCAAATTTAAATTAATGGATATTCTATAATTGATTTAATCCAATTGATTTCACTAAAATCAATCTCACTATTTCTAAATTCATTATCTTATTATCCCATTTATCCTAAATTTTCAATTTCTAAAACCATAAATTTGAATAGTCTTTTATTATAATCATATTTTCTTCAACAATTTTAAATTCTTCTTTTTCCAAATTACTATTAAATTTATTCTACTTAATATATCTACTCACATATATTTAACCCCTATAAATTAATTTAAATCATAAAAGTTTCGATTTAAATTAATTTACATCTATTAATCTCTTTTAAATTCAAGGAATTTTCATATGTTGATCAAATTTCAATTTATTAATTTTTTCAAAACAAATTTATTTCATTATTAATTGAGTTTTACTTATTATCCTATCTAACTCTATTAACATCTTTATAATCAAAATTCAGTGTATAACATTTATTATAAGCACTCAAATTTTACTTATAAATTCAATTTATCTTATATATTATCCAATTACATATTCAACTTCTGAATGATTTAGGTAAGTTGTATTAGAATGCAGTTGAACAATATACAAATAAAATTTTCCCAATTCAATTATTCAAGTTTAAATATTTATTCCAAATTTGGTTTTATTTATAATTAAAATCATCCTTTAACAAAATTTAAGAATTATATTTCCGATTTACCTTAAACAATTTAGAGATATATAATATATTTATCAAATCAAATTAAATTTTAAAATAAGATACCTATATATATGTAAATCAAAATATACTGAAAAAAAAATTCAAATCAAAATATATTTTTTCTCAAAACAAAACCGTAGCAAAGCTACAGAATGGTTTCTCCACTTCGAAACTCGAAAATGAATATCGATGATGCGGCCGCCATCACCGAAATTATTTTCCAGCGACAAAGAGAAGAGCACTGATTTCAACATTTAAAAATTCTTTGGCAATGATTTCTATTCGAAAGTATTTCCAATAACATATACTTTAAAATTTTAAAACCAAAGTTCGAAATTACCGGAAACTAAATTATTAAATTTCTGAATTAAATTCATTTCAAATTCCAACCAATTTATAACCAAGTTTATAAATTCATTTATTTATATTATGCAATAATCAATGGTTTACAAAACAAGAAATGAAAATCAAATATTATTATTTCTGAAAACAAATTCATTAACAATTTAATTTCAGAAAACTTATATTTATATATAATATAATCATTCAAAACTATTTTGTTTATCAAATTCGAAAACAACATTTTTAATATAAATTTAGAAATACATTTTTTTTGCTCGACGATACAGGAATGGATTTTCAAAATAAGGATAGGGATTCAAATTTGATGGACTTAAATCAAAGAGAAATTTGATTCGAAAATAGGTTTGAAACAAAGACGAGATAATTAAATAACAAAATAAGGCGATGGATAAATTTATATAAATCGTGGGCAACCTTAACCGGGTCGACCGTGACTTCAAAATAAGATCGATGCAGAACTTCAAGGCAAATCTACATTCGATCTCAAGAAATGGAATTCAGGTATAGCAGGTAATAGATAGCATCGTAAACCAAGGATACAGAAATCTCCGGTAAATCGATGCCTATTATAAAGGAGTTTTGCTCCTTTACGAATCATTCGAAGATTGGCGAGACCGCCGATCTATTATAGATATCATTCAAAATGGAGTTATGGGGTGCTCCAGAATTGAAAGAAGACGAATAGTGAAGGACACGAATGAATCTCGGAACCGAGGGGAACGTTTCAAAATTCAAAGGAATTGAGTCAAAGGAAGAGGTTGAACTCGAATGAGAGTGATTCTGTAAATACATTTACCCTATATGTTAAGTTTTGCCTAGAGCTACCAAAGCTCTGATACCAACTGTAACGACCCAGAATTTTGGACCATTCGCATCCATTATAAGTGTATAGGTAGACACTCATGCCGGAGTTGAATTGCTCAAAATACCGCGTTGTTATTTTAAATTTGGCAAAACTGAACATATACAGTAAATAAATAAAATCACAGATCACAGACACAGAGTAATAAGTGCAGCGGAAATAAAAGAGATAGTAGTTCATGAAGCTACTATATAAATGTATAAGTTACATCAGAGTTAAACCAGATACAACGGAAGAGTAATATGATACATCAGATACAAATCAGAATACATCACTGGAATCATCAAATACTGGAAACAGAATAGATGGCTGAATCTTCAAGCAAAGCTCCAACTCCAAAGGTGAGTCTCGAAAGCTGAACCACTCAGTCTGACCCGAGCGTAAAGCAAAAACACAAGACACTCGAGTCAGGATTAACATTCTTATATTAATAAATCCAACTCAAGTGAAATAGCAATTGAAATACAAGTAACTCAAAGGATGTTTGGAATAACCATCCTTTAAGGATCCGTCAAACTATCTACTATGTAGTAATGTACGATAAGTAGATAATGTCTATCAGTAATAATAAAGATATCAAAATAGCGTTAAGTCATGGCCCATTCCACCCTTAACACATTTTTATTCCCAAAAGCATATACAAGACCGTAGTTTCCCCAAAACCGGAAGTCACCAGAGGGCAATCCATATACTAAAGGTACAAATCAAAATCGTAGTGGTCACGCATAAATGGAATACAAGTATGACAAGGCACATGAGGCAATACCCAAGGTAGTGACACCACCGTTCGCCTGATCCGGACTGGTGAGAACGCAACGCCGCAGCGCCCGCAACACCGTGAAACAACACTCCCAAAATCAAGGGTGCACCAATCGACAACAAGTATAAGTAGTTCGAAGAAGTGTGTCCACTTGAGGTAGCTAATCCTCCATTTGCCCGGCACAGCTCCTGTTTTAGTCATTTCCAATTTGACACAAGTGTCAAGGCTATCCATCATCGTTCTCTTTCTTCAGTCATCACGTACATCATTCCAACCACTTCATTCTGGATCGTCACTCCGCGTATAGTTATTAAAGTGGTTTTCGATTTAGATAGAGTATATCCATAACCGAATTCCGGTCTCTTTAATAACTTCCGTAATTATTACACCGATCGGTCGTTTATTTATTTCAAAACCAAATCAATTTCAATTTCAATTTCAATTCGTAAATCAACATTTCATTTGTCTTTCAAAACCAATTTTCAATAATTTACGTTTCAAAACTTCCAAATTATCATTTCAAAATCTTATAATTCAATTTCAATCTTTATATTGAAAACAATTCAAATATTGATTCAAATTCGCACAAAGTTTCATTTCGAAATCATTAGAATCACTTTAGTTTTAACATTCAAATCAATTTACATTCATTTATCAATTTCATTCAATATTCGTTAAGTAAATTTTATCATTCAAAACAATTCTATTAAATTTCCAATTCATTAAATCAATTCTTAAGTTCAACTTCATTAAAACAAAACTTACAATTTGAATTAAATTAAATTCATCAAATCAAATTCGTCAAATCAAATTCTTTAACTTTCAAGTCTTACATTTATTTCAATAAATCACATTTTATTTCTTGTTAAAGAAATTCAATTTCACCTATTTACTTACTTAAATAATTTTCCAAAACTTAATTAATAAAGAAAACTCAATTCCAATTATTTACGAAGTAAATTCACTTATTCAAAAGTTCAATTTTACTTATTAAAGAATTCAATTTAATTTAATCATTAAATAATTAAATCTTATTTAATTATTAAATAATGCAAAACTTAATTATTAAATAATTTCAAAGTTTAATAATTTCAACTTAATTATAATTTCAAACTTAATTATAATTTCAAACTTAATTATTAAATCATTTCAAAGTTAATTCAATCATTTCTCAAATTAAACAATATTCTTTCATCAATTACATTATTAATATTTTGTTTCAGATTATTAAATATTAACATTTCCTTTCATCAAAAATTCAAATTTCAACTTCATTTCAAAACCATATTATTTATTCAAATAAAATCTTCGTTTATTTTCAAATCAAATTATTGACCAATCGGATTTTTATTTAATTCTCTATCCTAAGTCAAAATTCAATTTGGGTATTTATCATTTCAACCCGATTCCAATTCAATTCAAAATCAAAACATACAAAGGGAACTTGCAGTGTGATAACTGGGATGGTGTCAAAGTAAATAAACAAGCAATAACAACAATCAATAACAATCCAATAATCAATTCAAATAATCCCGAAATAACCGTATTAATTCGCATTGTTATTTGTACGAATTAATATAATTATTTCTAGAATCTACACTATCATTTCATGTATATTAAAGATTATTACACTAATTATTTATACGGTTTTTCACTTGTCATTCGATTTCAATTTTATCCATCATCAATTTAACACCATACATTCAGTGGTTCAAAGTGTAATCAAACAAATCCTACATGTCAATAAATTCAAAAATTAAAGGGGTCATATTATACAAATGTCAGTTAATCAAATTTAACATTTAATTATCCTATATCAAGTTCAATTTCATACTATTTATCATTTTAACATTAACAATTTAACGTCCAATATAAACATCAACAATCAATCAATTATCAGCCAAATTATATTATCATCGCATAAAAATTAACAGATAATGGTGTTAGATGTCACAGGTGAACTGATACAGGTAATAGCATATATAACAGTGAAATTAACTAATAGCAGCATATTTCAATTGTCGTTTCAATTGAAATCAAATCTAATAAATAAAAGAACGTTAATCGTGAGTGAGTGCTCACCTTTCGAGGCTAGATAGATTGGACGATGAAACTGAGTTACGAAATGCAAGTACGACCACCAAATCAAAGCGAGATGGGCACGAAATTGGACGGACAAGCTGATAGAGCTGATAAATAGAAACCGATGAAAACAAATCAGAATCTATTTGATATAGATGAAATATATATATATATATATTATTATCATTATTTATAAATCAACATTTTAATCTTACGCAAAAATTAAAATGTATATATATGCTATGAAACTATTGTTTAAATTTAAACACATAAATAAACTAACGTATACTAGTGTATATATAACTATATGACTTTATATATATTTATACATCAACCTCAAATATAACAAACATACGCAGTCTATAACTAAAATATATGAACAACTTGTACAACTTGTATATACCAACACACCTTACACTGCCGACTTAATGTATACAACCAAGCATATATAAATTACTGTAACTATATATAGTTTTGGAAAATAAAAAATATGTGTACCCTTACAGTTTCATATATATATACATATACACCTTTAGCAAATACTGTCATTCATATAAATAACATAAATAAAGTAATGTAATGCTATAAACCAGACCACTATATCTTGCATAGACTTTTTATAAAAATATACATATCAGCCAAAGCATATATATTACTGTATCTTAAAAGTACACGTATAAAATATACATACTTATATAAAAATGTTAACATATGAAAGACTTTGATTCTATATGTACATACCTTTTAAACACCACTATTGTATAAACAGTATGTTATATTCACCCATCCAAATATAACAATGTTGGACAGGCTGTCCAAAACTCACTAATATAGGATACATATTATACATTAATTTCTAATCTAAAAAAAATAAACTACCCCCTAGCAACAGCAAATATCACCAAACATTGATATGATGTGTACAGTTGTATGCAGACTACTATTATAATGTAGGCTACTCTATGAATGCATACGTTATATTTAACTGATTTTATAAACAACTAACTGAGTTAAAATATACATACGCGACCAATTATATATTTAGTGAATCTAAAGTGTATACTAATATAAGCTGAGACTATTATCAAAACATAATTATATGTACTTGTAACTTATATATATATATACATCTATACTTACAAACGTATATAAAGCTGGATAACCAAACTTGCATTGGATTCACTTTGAAACCGTGGGTATGGCGGAGGGCTATCGACCGTGGTCGCTCGGGTTAGTTGCGGTGGCCATTGCTCAGGCGGAGGCAGAGCGGAAATGGCGACTTGGACGGTGGTTGCGTGGCGTGCTCGGGTGGATGCGGGTCTGGAGATGTAGGCGGTTCGAGGTGTTCGGTGAGAGAATGGAGATGGTCAGGCTATAGGGTATGGGCTGTGCATACAGGTGAGGCAGAAGTGTTCAAGCGTTCGGTGGCTGGAGTTGAGGGTGGGCAAGGGGAGAGGTGATGTGATGGTGGCGGTTGTTGTGGCTGAGGGTGGACGAACTGCTGGAGGTCAGTGGATGGAATGGTGGCTGTGGGTGGAGGGGTTGTGTTATCGGCAGGATGAAGGAGGCTGTCATGTGAAGGCGAGGTGGTGAAGGTCGAAGGCAAGGTTGCATGAAGGAGGATGAGCATATATGGTCACAGCAAAAAGAATGCAAGCTTGTTATTTTATATATATTCCTTTTTTTTCAAAAGAAAATGGCAGAGCACGAAAGAGAAAGTGAACAGAGAGATAGAATGGAGGAGCTGAAAATAGGAATGAAACGGAAATAAAATGAAATAGCAAAAGTCATAAGAGATAATAAAAGCTAAAACAGAATTCAAAGAATAAGTCACCTAGGAAATAGCAAGGGTTGGCACGAATTCAAGGACATCATAAAAGCAGAAAGCTATTGGGTTTACAATGGAAAATGAAAGGTTACAACCAAAAAGTCTCAAATTCTGGAACCGATACGGAAGGCGTTTTGCAAAGTGTAACGTACATCGGACTCCGAATTCGACAATTGAATATACTGTAGAGATCAGCACGACGAGACGAACAAAACGGTATTCAGATATCAGTGGTACGATCATCCGATAAAAATCGATATCGATACCAGAATACTGCTATTTTGCAGAAAATAAGAAAGACGGAGCAATAGATGTCCAAATTTTGAAAAATGACCAACTGACATCTTGCTCAGAAGATGGTTTAGAATTTTTCTTTGTAAAAATATTTTGGGTTTGAAAACGTTTTATTTTCAACGCTTTTTAACCGATTAAATTGAAGTGAATTTACGCGCGAAATAAACTTCTGTATTTTCGGACGAAAATTTACCAGTTGCTATGTTTAACTAGACGTATTCCAAATATTAAATTTTTATTTCAAAATTTTATCGTTTAAAATTTCACAAAATTTTAACCAATTACGTTATTAAAACAGTTAAAATTTACGGGTCATTACATATCTTCTCCAAAGCAAGGGTATAAATTGAGGGAGTGAAAGGAAGGAGATAGTTATATAGGGATACGAGTTCCCAAAGTCCTCAAACCAGAAAATAAACTTGAGAAATTTTCGCAAGTCCGAAGTCTGTACTGACTCCCAAACCAGGGGTCGGTACCGAGTCCCAAGATTTAAAAAACCAAAAAACAAAAATAAAGACATGTATAAGCATACGTATGGTTTATGCGTATGTATGTGAGTGCTTATGCACAAGTGATGAGCCATATGCATATATACCCAATGCTTGGCGATTTAAGTCGAAGTAAAGTTAGACTTATACCTGGAGAACTCATAGATGGGGTTAGTAAAAAATCATCAAATTTGGAATAGCAGACCACGAGATTACGGTCTAGATTTATTGTCCCAGATGTTAGCAGAATATCGTAACGGGTCATTATGGATATAGCAATTCGCAGAATCGATTTGCAAAAGGATAGCGACCATTCAGAGCATAGAGTGGAATCCTTCACGGAAATCCGAACCCATCTCGATTCAAAGCATATCCCATTGGTAACGAGATGTACTTTGAGGGTCAAGTGTTATCCTGCCTTTCGACCAGGCAAAATCCAGATAAACTGGACAAATAGAACTTGGAGTTTTCAAGACAAAAAGCTTGGAGTGATAGCCCATGAGTCCAGAAACCATGCACAAACAGAGCCACGAAGTCAAATCCAAAACTATCCAAGGCAACAAAATAATGGGAGTCCCTAAGTTGGGGATCGATACCGACTCCCATTGGGCATTGGTACCGACTCCCGAATACAACTTGGGTGCACCCCATCTTCTGCTTATAAGCTTATTTCAATGTTGAAAGTCTATTTCCAAAGTTGATTTGTTGAATTAGTGCAATTCTCTATCTACCTCCATGAACTCCTGAATCTGCAACTTTGATCTCTTGCAACTTCATCTTTGGGCTCAGAAACAAGCTAAGATTGGTGCAAATAACTATGGATTTGCAAAGCCAACCATAAGACGATCTAAGCTAAGGAGTTGAAGATGCAAGAATTATCAAACTTGGGGATCGGTACCGAATCCCACTTAGGGATTGGTACCAAATCTCGGATATTTTTGAGCTTGCACCTATCTTTTTAGGAGAACGAGTCAATTTCAGACACAATGGGTAAGAGATATTATATGCTAGATTTTAAGCCCCCCGCCTCTATAAATAGGAAGGTATGGCTTATTTTTGGGGATTTTTTGGCTCTAGTTCCGTTATTTCTTATATTCTTGTAAATATGAAATTTTAAGTAATGGAGTTGTATCGACCCTAAAAAACTTCTACTCCAAGTCAGGAACAAGTAATAAAATATTAAATTGGACGTAGGCCTAGCTTTGTCGAACCATTATTACGATTGTCTCTCATTTATTTTCCTCATTTTCATTTACTTTTCTTCATTTAATCTTAATACATATAACTTCTGGGTGTTTGTGCCATTTTGTTTCAAACAATTATGTATTGTTTTGTCCTGGAGACACATGTGCTATTGTTTTATACCAATACCGTGTACATATAGTTAAGCTATTTAATTGATGTTTTAATACATACCAGTGTTAGTTCAAAAGAATATTCACGTATGTACCATATATAGCCTCATTTTCCGTATTATCTGACAATATTACTCTGTAATACTCTTGGATAGTATGGGTATAGAGATGGGGTGTTACAAATTGGTATCAAAGTAGGTTCAGAAGAATACGACGTATATCAGAGACATGAGTCGAGACCTTAGATGAGACTTAGAGTCCCTGACCCTTGGGCGAATTGGATAATTTTCTATAATCAGAGATATTGTATATATATAGGATGATTTACTGGGATAATCATTAGGGGACGTATTTGTGATTTTACAAATATAAGTATTTAAATATATAAGTAATTTATTTTCTTTTAAATATAAAATCTAAAATGGTTGGAATAGTAAGGACGAAAGGAGTTAGTCCAACCAGCAACACTTGTATTTGTGATTTTGATTGATTTTGGATGATTTTGTATTGTATTGTGTTGTTTGGTTGATATTGTAAAAACGAGTTTCATTTGATTTGATCAGAGTGCGTAGTGGAAAAATCTATTTATTAGTTTCCACCGAGCATATTTATTTTAATTTCTTATGTTTTTTTGGTTATTGGAAATTGCTGGTATTAAATTTAATTTTGGAAGTTTGTATGTATTTATCAAAATTATGAAAGTAATTCAATTATTGATTGATATTAATATAAATGAATATGAATAGTGTTTATTTGATAATATGAAATGTTTTAATGAACTGTTTTGGTTAAATTTTTTTGTTGAGTGAGTTTAGGATTCTGATCGAAGCGTCTAACCAACATTATCGATAGGAATTCATAAAGACTCGAACAAGATATTTTGACATAATGGTTTGTAAGAATTTCAATATTTTTAGAAGGACATAAATATTTTGTGTAAAGTTATGATATTTTGAAAGATATTATATATATTTATGTATTTTTTAAGGCAACAATTGTAAGCAATTAATATTATTTATCACTATAATAATGGCAAAGCAGTATTATTATATTTATTGTGTTTGATAATTGTTGAATATAAACATATTTTTTAATGAAGTATGAAATATTTCTATAAAATTAAATGAAGTTTATTTAAAATTTTGAAATGCTAAATTATAATGCTATAGATTATTTATAGTGTGTAAATATTGGTAATGTAGTTAAAGAATTAAAATAAATTAGGAAATTTTTTTGTACCAATTATATATTGTTCTATTCTTGAGATACATGTGCTATTGTTTTGTACTAATACTGTGTATGTATAGTTAAGTTATCTAATTGATGTTTTAATACGTACCAGTGTTAGATCAAAAGAATATTCACGTGTGTCCCCATATAGCCTCATTTTCCATATTATCTAAAAGTATTACTCTATAATACTCTTAGATATTATGGGTATAGAGGTGTGGTGTTATAAATTGGTATCAAAGCAGGTTTAGAACAATACGTCGTATATCAGAGACACGAGTTGAGACCTTAGATGAGACCTAGAGTCCCTGACCCTTGGGCGCATTGGGTAATTTTCTATAATCGAAGATATTGTATATATATGATGATTGCTGGGATAATCATCAAGACAGTATTCGTGATTTTACAAATATAAGTATTTAAATATATAAGTAATTTCTTTTCGTTTAAATATGAAATCTAAAATGGTTGGAATAGCAAGGACAAAAGGAGTTAGTCCAACCAGTAACACTTGTATTTGTGATTTTGGATGATTTTGTATTGTATTGTGTTGTTTGGTTGATATTGTGAAGACGAGTTTCAGTTGATTTTGATCAGAATGCGCAATGGAAAAATCTATTTATAGTTTCCCCTAAGTATACTTATTTTAGTTTCTTATGTTTGTTTGGTTATTGGAAATTTCTGGTATTAAATTTAATTTTGGAAGTTTGTATGTATTTATTAAAATTGTGAAATGAATTCAATTATTGATTTATATTAATATAAATGAATATGAATAGTGTTTATTTGATAATACGAAATGTTTTAATGAACTGTTTTGGTGTTAATTTGTCTATTGAGTGAGTTAAGAAATCAGATCGAAGCGTCTGACCAATATTATCAATAGAAATTCCTAAAACTCAAATGAGATATTTTGACATAATGGTTGTAAGAATTTCAATATTTTTAGGACATAAATATTTTGTGTAAAGTTAAGATATTTTGAAAGATATTATATATATTTATATATTTTTTAAGGCAATAGTTATAACCAATTAATATTATTTACCACTATAATAATGGTGAGCAGTATTATTATATTTATTGTGTTTGAGAATTGTTGAATATAAATATATTTTTTAATGAATGTTTGAAATATTTCTATAAAATTAAATGAAGTTTAATTAAAATTTTGAAATGCTAAATTATAATGCTATAAATGATTTATAGTGTGTAAATGTGGGTAATGTAGTTGTAGAATTAAAATAAATTTGGAAAATTTTTTATTATAAACATAAATGGAAAATTTGGACTATCTTCTTTTGTTACCGTTTTTGTTGAGGGTTACTGTATTACATGTGATGTTGGAATATGGGCAAATGATTTTCCTTTTTGCTTACGATATTTCTATTATGTAGCTGAATAAGTTGATGTTTAAACCTTGAAGCTGATGCAAAAAACGTTTTTTGTATGGCTCAAATAAAGTAAGCCCAAAGTTTAGCTTGAGTTTTTCCTTAGAATTTGTTAGCTTTTAAAAAAAAACTAAAAATATGGAATGGTCGTGCCTTTATCAACTCGAATTCCAATATGAAAAAGCTTGTTCTAGCCGATTTATTTGGAATTTTTGTCTAAATTGTTAACTAAATCAGTTTGGGCTTTCTAATCCATCAATTGTCGGATATGGTTTTTTTTAAATCTAGATTAGTGGGTATAATGGGTTTTGTATTTTTAATTGTGATAATGAGTTTATAACTTCACTTGAGTAATCAAGTGTATAACAGAAATGAAAATTTGTAATTGAGTGCACATAGAATCTTAATTTTCACAACAGTAACGGGTTAATAGAGCCTCCATGATGTTTAATAAGTTTTCAATTCATTTTGTATTCTTCCTATTTCTAGAAAGGTTTTTAGCTTCTTACAAGAGAATCTTTGGCAACTAAAACTATTCAAAACTACATGTAGATAACTTATTTATATTCTAGAATTGAACATATATTCGTAAACACTCCCATTTAATGGCCTTTTTTCATTGTATAATAGCCAGACTTTGTATTAGATAGTTAAATTACTAATTATTTGAACTTAAAAATACACTCACTAGTCACCATACTTAAATTATAGGCAAAGCAAACTAATTAACATAAGTTCGTATGTGTTTTACAACTTTAGTAATAACTTAACCCAAGATTAAGATTAGGCACTTTGCCAATATATAGAAATTATTGTTGACACTTCAGAAAAAGTACAAATCTTCAAATATATTTATTTCATCTTACAAGTAGTGTTTTATGTTAAGACTTTATAAAGAAAAAGCATACATGTATTCAAGTCATTATCCAACAATAATGCAACAAAAGTGGAGCATTTGCAGGTTAACACCATTTTTTATAGCTAAACATGTTTTTAAAATGATTATATTGTGCAATTTGATATCATTAACCGTTAAACCACAGCTTGCTTTGACCGTAAATATTAAACCATCAATCCATTTTAAACGAATTTAATTTCATTAAAGAGCAAAGTTAGTGTAGAATAATTTTCATTTGAAATGAAATGAAAATTTTGAGATTTATTATGATTTAAACATGAATTAAAATGGATGTTTATTGCTGTTCCGAAATTGGGTATATAAAGTGTTATATAAATATGACCATAACTTTTAAATTTTTGGTCCGATTTTGATGAATTTTCTTTTGTTTGAAAGATATTTTAAAGTGGAACAACTTTTGTGTTCATCGTTATATGAAACTTTGAAGTTTAATATGAATTAGAAAAAATGTATACTGCTGCTTCGAAACACAAAATTCCATAAAATAGTGTTGTATTCATTTGGTTTTAACTTTCAAATGGTTTATCCGATTTTGATGATTTTGTCCATTCTGGAAAGCTAAGAATATAAGCTACAACTTTATGCCAAGTGTTTTGCAAAATTTTAATGTTTCCTAGACTAAAAACACTGTTTAAAGAGGTAGACCTACTATATATGAAAGTAACTTTTTGAATTGTAGTGTTAAGTAAAACATTCGTAGTAAGTGAATTACTTCACAATTTTGTTATTTTGTTGAAGTTTTAGAAATTATATAAGTTATGCTATAACTCTACATTTGAAAACATGAAATAATCTTGTTCCATCGACCCTTTAACATTAGTCAGAAAATAGCCTAAATTAGAATAGAATGTTTATAAATTTATATGTGTACGATGTTTTAATAGATGTTTGAGATAAACGCAGGTACATGAAGATCTTATGGACAAATTTGCCTTATATATGCATATAAATTAAGAAAACCTACTTAATAACCCAAAATAAGGAATGTTTTACTCATAAGAATGATAAATATTATGGAATATACGCCGTGTAGCAATATTTTGAGATATAAATCATTTTCATCCATGTTTTGGTCGATGTGGATTTATTTTATAATATTGTGATTATTCGAAATGCTCTTCGTAAAAAGGAGAATCTATCAAAATTTTCTAGGAATTTTTTCACTTAGAAAAAATTTCAAATATTTACCATATGTGAAAATAGGAATTTGTTAATTAACTCGATTTAAATGTTAGTACACAATAAATGAAGTTGTGAGGGCCACATAGAGATATGTATAGAATAAGATTATAAAAGATCGTATATACGAAGGAAATCAGGGTATAAATTTTTTAACGTTTCTTTACATGGAATTACGAAAATGCAATTTTTATAAGTGGGGAGATCTATAACAACACTGCTTTCTACGCAGTAGTAATAAATAAATTTAATTAGAATAAAAGTATATGAATTTGATTTTTTTTATAATTATTATTTTTGAAAATAAATTATATTTAATTAAATTTAACTTAATAAAAGGATTTTGTTGAATAAATTAGAAAATTTATAGTTAAATTCTTTTCTTAGGTTATATTGAGATTGAATAAAATTGAATAGTTATGGGATTATACTTCGTAAAATGAAGGGCAAATAAAATTAAATTAGATTGGAATTGGTTTGATAAATATATTTATATATATAATATGGGAAGGATTATTTAAAAGAAAAGAACGGGAAACTAACCTAATGAAATTAAGCCTAAAACAAATTAGGCCTTTCTTTACTTCTCTAGAAAGCTTCCTCGCTCACCCATTCTAAAACCCGAAAGCTCATGGAGGAGAGGGGAGACCGCACTATTGTGACATCGAAAAACTTGATGCTTGGTCGTAATGGAGGCTAGTGTCGATCCCATGGTTGAGTCACGACCTGCACTTAAGCTCAAAGTGGTGCTAGCGCTTTGGTAGTAGCATGGTGGAGGACAGGTGAGGCGACGTGCGACATGGTTTGTCGCGATGGAGCTGTCGATTATTATGGCATCACGAGTTAGGCGATGGAAGGACATTCAAGTGATGAATGGTTACAACAGTATTGACGGCAGTTCATAGTGATGATTGGAGCTACTAATGACTGAAGCATTAATGGAATTGGCGGTGATAACATCCATATCCGAGCTAAGGGATTTCGCTAAGAATTTCGGTGAGTTTTCTACTCACATATCTATGTTGAAATCATTAAATCTCTTTTATATCGAGTACCTGGATTGACTTATGAATGATTTTAATTGTGTATATTATTGAAAATGGGAATACTGAAAATTAGTTTGAAAATGGTTCGAAATATATATTTAGTAAAATTAGAAATATACTTTAATTAACATTCAAGATATTCCAAAGTAAAATTTATGAGTAAGAAAATTTATATAAAAGTTTGTGAAATATATATATTAAATTCAAATTTAAATTTAAAATAAATAAAAATGATATAAATATAATATTAAGATACAATTAAAGTTAAATTAAACTAGTTGAATAGATATACGTTTTAAGAAGTTTAATTGAGAATTTATAAATGTAAATAAGAGTTAAGTTTAACAAACAAACAAGGATTAATAAATGTAAATATTAAATGTTATTTAGTTGATGCCGTAGGGTTACTAAAATATTTAGGAAATTCTAATCTATATATGTATATATATATCATTCCCATTTAGAATGTGTATTTATATGATTATGAGTATGTTAACTTAATTTGGATATTTTATAATTATCTAAAATAGTATTTGATTATAGTAAATATGGAATAACTTTTATACGTAATATTAAGCTTTACTAACTAATTTAGAGATTTAAATGAAAGAATTGAGTATCAAATATCCTTAATGAATGATTAGTTATTGATTATCTATATAAAAAATGAGGAAACTAATTATTTATTGTAAATAATAAAATTATAATAGGACTCAACATTTAGTTAAATCTAGAATATGTATGTATAGTTCATTTCTAAAGTGTTATCTACTTATATGAGATAAAATGTTGTGAATGCTTTTTATTAGTTATAGACTTAGTTCTTTGATAATTATATTTATTCAGATAATTTATTTCATAGTTTTCCTGTTTAGTCCTTTCCTGTATATTAATTTAATGTATATAGAGTAATGTTTATTTTAAGTTTAGAAACATGATTTATTACTATTGAAAAGTTATTAATTGTTTTAATGAGATATATTTTGGTTCAAATTAACTATTCAAAAGATAAATATGAAACATTTGAGAAATAAGTAAGTATTATTATTATTATTTGAGTAATGTTAACGATAGATTAAAATAAATCTTTATATATAATTCAAGATTTGGAAAAGATGTTTATTTCATTATGTAACAACCCAAAATTTTATAAATATTTTTAAATTTAATTAAGTTGAAAACTTTGATTTTTGATCATTAAAATTTTGATTTTTTTTGGAATTTTTCCAGTGTAATTTTGGACTGGTTTGCAATTTATCTTCCAATAGAATAAAATAAACAATTTCTGAAAATTTTATATTTTGGTCAAACTTTCACTTTTATTTGAAATTTTTTTTAAAATTTAAATTTTTGAATTCTAATCTTTTTAATTGAAGTTGGATAGGATGATGATATCCATTCTATTTTTCGTTTCGTTAAATTCTAAGTTATACTTTTAAATTTGGTCAAAATTCAGCATTTTATATGCGATTAAATTCTGTATTTTATTTTATATTTTCCTATGTCCATCTCTTGACTTTTATTCCTCTATTTTTTGTCTAGACTTTATTTTTATTTATTAGATGTTTCTTGTGTATATCTTTTATTTAATAGCTTGGAAAAAAATCAATTAGACATACGTTACCTTGTTTTAATTAGAGAGACGTTACATTTGCTTTATTTCTTGCCTTTTTGTGTGCCTATCTATTTAATTACCTACCATAGCCATGTATTGCAAACCCTAGTCGCCTCCTATCCTTATCAATTCACGTACAAAAAAAACATTTTTCAAATCTCATTTCTCATTTGTTCCTAAAGAAAAAATTACAGTAAGTCATGGCCTCCTCTTCCTCTTCTCTTTTCTCTTTTCTCTTTTCTTTTTCCTTTACTTTCTATTTGTTTGCTCGGCCACACCATGCTAGCCGACCACCTTCCTCCACCACCATCACCATAGATCGGCCTCCACCACCTCATCATCTTCCCCAAGCCTTGCCGTGACCCATTGATCCAAACCCTCCACCAAAATTGCAAACAAGACCATAGGCCGAGCCACTTTAGACATAAGCCGAGCCCAAACTCCACTAGATCCATGCCTTGTAGCCTTCCATGCCTTGTAACTTGCCTCAATTCACCTTCCTCAAGCTATAGCCATGTGTACTTGATCCATGACCGAGCCTAGCTTGCCTCTAGACATCATAGCCGAGCAAAAATATGGTGATGGTTGAGCTTATGGGTGATGTGGCCGAGCCCACTTGATGATCCGATCCAATTTTGCTTCACTTTGATTCATGTTTTATTCATTATTTTGATTTATAATATGTTGTGAATTATATTCTTATGTATGTTATATATTTTGGTTGTTACAAGATCTAAATCTTGACTCTCCCTCCACTCGAATCTAAGTCGTGCTGTGTCGTGCTTTCAGAAGTCTATTCGTGTGTTTTGAATTGTTAACTCCAGCTTTAAAAGGTGAGTTTATCACTCTCGACATTCGTACTTATATAAATGGTGAAACGATGACAAGTGAATGTGTAATAATTGATATACTATGTTCATATATGCATGTGATCTGATTTAATGATGTATAACCTGATTTTATACCTGTTACATCACCTGATCCAATATTATATGCAATACTGTTTATTTTATTTTCTGTTTCTCACACTACAAGTTCCCTGTAGAATAGAATCAGTATGGGTTGAAATGATACATACCCGAACGGACATTAAAATAAGGAAAAATTGTAATGAGCTCAAATGATAGGCTCAAGCGATTTTTATTTATTTTATTTTACTTGGGATTGCGGGTTTGAAATGATATAACCCGGATTTTTCTTTTTAAATTACGGATTGAAATGATATATTATCCGTATCACTTGACCTAGGTTAGAAAATATTATACAGACCCGTGGTTATTCTATATATTTTTCTGAAATTGTTTAAGTAATTCCAAATGAAAAAAAAATATTTTAACTTAAATTTGGATGTAAATGATTTAAATAAAGTTTTCGTGATTTTTATGAGTTAAATTGTATAAGTAAATAAATGGAAAAATGTATTTTGAAAATATGACTTAACTTGATAAATTGGGAAATTTGGCTTTAAAAAGAAAATTTTAAGTTAAGTAAAAAAAAGGGAAACTTGGTTTAATTTATGAAGTGGTTTTAAAATAAGGATTAAGTCATTTTTTTGTTTTGTGGAAAAAGTTAAGTAATAATGTATTTTTGACTTAATAAATGAAATAGAGTCTAAATTGAATATTTATTTATAAAATATATTTTAATAAATCATAAGTTATATGGTATCCAAGTGAACATATTTTGAAGAGTGAAATATGATTTTATAAGATAAAGTGGCTAAATTTGAAGTTTTAATGTTTCTGAAATTTATAATAAATTCTGAAATAATAAAGCTGATGCAGCACTTTGTAAGTGCTGTTTTTGCTGAATTAAACTAAGTTCTGAAATAATAAATAAGCTACCGTAGCACTTGGTAAGTGCTGCTGTTGCTGAAAGTAAACTGTTTTGAAATAACTAATATCCATTACAGCACTTGGTAAGTGCTGCTGTTTCTGAAACTAAGCTGTTTTGAAATAACTAAATACCTACTGTAGCACTTTGTAAGTGCTGCTGTTTCTGAAACTAAGCTATTTTGAAATAACTAAATACCTACTGAGCACTTTGTAAGTGCTGCTATTTCTGAAAGTTAACAATGTTTTGAAATACTACTATATCTACCGTAACACTTTATAAGTGCCGCTGTTTTCTGAAAACACAATGTTTTGAAATAGTTGTAATTAAATGAATGAACTTAGAAATGTTAAAAATTTTGGAAATTGAATATTTGATTTGAATGGATAATGACTTCATATTTAAATAATTCAAATGAATATATATATATTGAAATAGAAATGATATCGTTTTGATTTGGGTTTTTGAAATGTAGCTTATGAAATGGAAATGATATTTTGATTTTTGGAATATAAACCATTTTGAAATTTATAACCACGGGTTATAATAATGATTGGTTGTTAAAGAGATCGGGATCGAATATGGACATACTCTCTATCGATATCGAAGACCACTTTAACAACTGTGTACGCGGTGGAGATTGGGCCAATGAGGTAGCACCACTGATCGGACACACTTCTTCGATACCATTCTAAGACTTTTGTGATTGATTGGGTGCACCCCTTCGATTTTGGGAGTGTGGCTCGAGGTGGGCGGTAGTGGCTACTATGCGTTACCACCATCCCAGATGCGTAATTGGTATATCTACCCTAGCATTGCCAAGTTGTGCCATGTCACCTACCCTAGCGAGCCTTGTACGATTTTGGTTTTGTGCCGTAGCCCGTGGAGTATCCTCTGGTTGCTTCCCGATCAGGAGGGACTATGATACTGGATGGACTACTTGGACTATTATGTGGTAAGGGCTATATGGGTAACCCCTTAACGCTATTTAAAAGTAAGTTTATTTTACAATAGACATTATTATATTAGCGAAATATTACTACATAGTAAATAGTTTAACGGATCCTTAGAGGATGGGCGGTCCCAAGCATCCTTTAAGTTACATTGTATAAGTACGTAAGTCCTGACTCAAGTGTTTGTGTTTATTTTCTTACGCTCGGGTCAGCCTGAGCATCACAGCTTGGATCTATCTTCTGGAAGCTAGAGATTCTGGAGTTTATCTGCTTATATAGTTTATCTATTTCAGTTTGGTCATTTCTATGTCAGCTTATGTATTAGAGACATATGTATTTGGGATTTCTACTGTACTTGTTTCAGAACTGTATTTGCTTTTCAGACTATGTATTTTTACTTGTTTTGAGACTGAGTTGTAGTGGCTTCATGAACCACCATGGTTATTTTTATTTCTGCTGCGAGTATTCTGATATTCTGTATCTGTGATTCTGTGATTGGTTTTATTTGCTCCAAATTTTATTACAATCTATTGTTTTGATCTATTCAAGTTTGACATATTTTGTTTTTATTGTCGAATTTGAATGGTGCAAAATAGTGGGTCGTTACATTTGGTATCAGAGCCAGGTTTTAGGCAAACCTTAGCCTATGGAGCAAAAACTCATTAGAGATAGGGTAGAAATACCCTAGAATCAGTGAAATCAATCTTAGAATCATTCTTTGTGAGAGAACGTATTTTAAAGAATAAATTGACTTTTTCAAATGATTTTAAAGGATTATTTTTGATATAAAATTTTCTTGTTTTAAATCCCCTTTTCTTAACTTCATTCCTTTCGAACCCATCTTGTTTATTTGAAGTCTTTGATTAGGATTTCCAATTCTAGTTGAATCTTATCTTTGATTTTCTGTTTTACCTTTGTCCTAAAATTCATTCTTGATTTTTCAGGATGAATCATAGGAATGCCAGAGGTAGAGGTCGGGGTATTGCCTCAGTTCCCGAGCCTGTTGCAACCATCAGGTTCACTACTCTTTGCAAGGAATTCACTCAACTTGGTGGCACCAATTTTACTGGATCTGAGAGCATCATAGATCCACTCAACAGTGGTTGAGGAGCCTTGAAAGGATTTTTACGGGTTTGGAGATTACTGATGCGCAGAAGCGTCAGTTGGCAGCTTGGCAGTTGAAGGAAGCAGCCTTGGATTGGTGGGAGTCTGTTACGGCTAACACTGCTGAGGCTGATATTTCTTGGGATTAGTTTAGGTATCTTCTTGTGTTGTCTTGTGTTCCGTTCAGCCTTTTCTCTTTGAAATCTATCTTAAGCTTATCTATCTTTTTCCAGGGAGGCTTTTGTGGCAAAATGGATGCCCGAAGCTGGGAAATCTCATCTTTATCGTGAGTTTATGGATTTCAAGCAGGGTACCATGTCCTTTTCTGAGTATGAGCGGAAGTTCAATGAACTTTCCAAGTTTGGTCCTGGCCTTATTGACACCCAACTTAAGAAGAATGAGAAATTCATAGCTAGAGCTCGGCTAGAGTTTTATGATCATCTCATTTCTCATGTTCGTGGCACTTTCACCGAGCTTATGGATATGGCTATTCGTTATGAGAACCCTACTTCTAAGGGTCCTGCTGTTGTTAGTGCTCCTTCATCTCAGTCTTTCTCTGCTAACTCTAAGAAGAGAAAGCCAAATTTCCATCAGCAGAAGAAGAATTGGCTCAAGAATCCGGGTTTGGGATCTTCATCTTCTCCTTCTAAAAGGCAGCCTATCGACCTATCTTCTATTACCAGTTTCAAGTGTGATCAGAAGGGACACTATGCTAATAGTTTCCCTAATTCAGTTGGTGCTGCTATTCCTCCACCTCAGAATACCAGGATCAACCTCTGTCATGTCTGCCTGCAGCCTAGCCATTTCAAGAATGATTTTCCTTTGTATCAAAAGGGCAAGCCGTCTAGTATTTTTGTTGTTACCTCTGCTTCTTCACCTGCTCCACCTGCACCTGCCCCTGCTCCTAGTGATGATCAAGGTACTCTCTGGGGCACCTTTTCTTTATTTAATCATCCTGTTCGTGTTTTGTTTGATACTGGAGCTTTGCGTAGTTTTATTTCTGTGGATCTTTGTAATAAGTTTGAGCATCTCCTTTCTCCTATGTATGCTGTCGAATCTTTGTGTGTTAAAAATCCTATTGGTGGTCATGCGAACCTTAATAAGATTTGTAAGCGAATGAGACTCTTCCATTGTGGCCATAAATTTTCTGGTGATTTCTATGTTCTTGGTTTCGATGCTTTTGATCTGTTGCTTGGAGGTGATTGGCTTAAGAGGCATGATGCTTTTATCTCTTGTAAATCTCGAACTGTTTCTCTTGTTGATGATCGGGGTAATCCTTTGGTTATTCAGCGCCGACTGCCTCAGGATTTTGCTGGCAGCTTTATTTATTCTCTGGACTCTTCCCCAGGTAACCTGCATTCGACCCGTGTGGTCAGACTCTATCCCGATGTATTTGGTGAAGTCACTACTTTACCTCCTATGCGGGAAATCAATTTTCGTATTGATCTGGTTCTTGGAGGTCGACCGGTAGTTCTTCCTCCTAGAAGGATGGCACCTTGTTAGAAGGTTGAGTTGGGAAAGCAAATTGAGGACTTGTTCTCCAAGGGTCTGATCAGACCTAGCCATTCCAAATGGGGAGCAGTGGTGGTTTTCGTCACTAAGTCCGATGGATCTTTGAGGATGTGTGTTGATTATAGGGAGCTGAACAAGCTTACTATGAAAAATAGATATCCAATGCCTCGCATCAATGATACGTTTGATCAGCTTTATGGTGCTACTATTTTCTCTCAGCTTGATCTTTTCACGGGTTTTCACCAACTCAGAGTTGCTGAGGAAAGTATTCCCAATACTGCTTTCCGGACTGAGAATGGGTTTTATGAGTGGTTAGTTATGCCTTTTGGTTTGACTAATGCTCCTGCTTTCTTTGTTGATTTGATGAATCGAGTCTTTCGTGATGTGCTTAATAAATTTGTTCTAGTCTTTGTTGATGTATCCTTGTCTTATCCAATACAAGAGATGAGCATGAGTCGCATATGTTCTAGAGACTCTTCGTAATCATCAGTTGAAGGCAAAATTCTCTAAATGCCATTTCTGGAGTGATCAAGTCCAATTTCTCGGGCATATTGTTTCTAGTAATGGAGTTTCCGTTGATCCACTCAAGATCGCTGCGATCAATGATTGGGAAACTCCTAGGACTCCAACTGATATTCGTAGTTTTCTGGGCCTTGCAGGTTATTATCGGAGATTCATCGAGAATTTTGCTCGGATTGCTGCACCTCTCACTGCTTTGACTCAAAAGAATGCTAAGTTTGTATGGAGTGAAGAGTGTAAAGCTGCATTCAATGAGTTAAAGAGTAAGCTTACTTCCGCACCAGTGCTTACCATTCCAAATGGAAGTGAGGGATTAACGGTATATACTGATGCTTGTCGTGAGGGTTTGGGAGCTGTTCTGATGCAAGATGGGAAGGTGATTGCTTATGCTAGTCGTCAGTTGAAGACCCATGAAGCCAATTATGCGGCTCATGATTTGGAGTTTCTTGTTGTTGTCTTTGCTTTGAAGCATTGGAGGCATCATCTTTTGGGTACTAAGTTTGATCTCTTCACCGATCATCAGTCTTTGAAGTATATCTTCAACCAAAAGGATTTGAATCAGAGGCAAGTTCGGTGGCTTGAGTTCCTTGCGGCTTACGACCTCGATATTAGCTATACCCCAGGTAAAGCTAATGTTGTGGCCGATGCTTTGAGTAGGAAGAAGGCTTTGTTGTGCCTGCTTGTTGTTACTTCTTTTCCTCTTTTGGATCGTATCATAGCTAAGTAGGATGAGGATGAGATGCTTAGGCATATGAAGGGAAGTGTTCGTAGCAGAGTTGGTGGTAGTAGTCCTGATGGTAGTGGAGCTCAGATTGATGATAGAGGTATTTTAAGGATTAATAATCGGATTTGTGTCCCGAATATTGATGGATTGAGACAGGAGTTACTTCGGGAAAATCATCGATCTAGACTTTCTATTCATCCGGGAGTGACGAAGATGTATCAGGATATGAAGAAACTCTATTGGTGGAAAGGTATGAAGCGGGATATCTCTATCTTTGTTAGTAGATGTGCGACTTGTCAGCAAGTCAAGGCAGATCATCAGAAGACCCCTGGTTTATTGCTGCCCCTTGAGATTCCCAATTGGAAGTGGGAACAGGTTTCTATGGATTTCATTGATGGTTTACCGAGGTCTAGGAGGGGTAATGAGAGTATTCGGGTTATTCTGGATAGATTGACCAAATCTGCTCATTACATTCCGGTCAAATCTACCCGTTCTGCTTCTAGCTTGTCTGAGATTTATATGAGGGAGATTGTTCGTCTTCATGGTGTTCCCATTAGCATTGTTTGTGATCGGGATCCCATCTTCACTAGTCAGTTCTGGAAAGCTTTTTAGGAATCTTTGGGTAATCATCTGAATCTGAGCGCTGCTTACCATCCACAGACCGACGGTCAAACGGAAAGAGTGAATCAAATTCTAGAGGATCTTCTGCGTGCTTGTGTTCTTGATTATGGAGGATCTTGGAAAGATCATCTCCATCTTGTCGAATTCACCTATAACAATAGTTATCGGGTATAATCTCAATCTTTTATTGAATCTTATCTTAATCTTTTATCTATCTCATTTCTATCTTTGAATTCAGGCTAGTATTAAAATGTCTCTGTTTGCTGCTCTTTACGGACGACCTTGTAGATCTCCATCTTGCTGGATTGAATCCAGTAATCGTTTGGTTCTTGGTCCTGAGATGATTTTGGAGGCTTCGAAGAAAGTTGAGGAGATTAAGAGGAGCTTGAGGGTTGCGCAGGATAGGCAGAAGAAGTATGTTGATCGTCGTAGGAGGAGTTTGGAGTTTGCTGTTGGTGATTTGGTTTTCCTTAAGGTGTCTCCCTTAAGGAATGTGATTCGGTTTGGTCGTAGAAGAAAGCTTGCTCCTAGGTTTGTTGGGCCTTCTGTATCTTGGAAAGGATTGGTTCTTTGGCGTATCGTCTGGATTTGCCTGAGAAATTTTCTGGAGTGCATAATGTATTCCATGTATCACATCTTCGTCGGTATCTGCATGATCCATCTCTTATTGTCCAGCCTTCTGCTCTTGATAGTTTGGATATTGAACCTAATCTGACTATTGAGAGGAAGCCACTTCGTATCGTCGATCTAGGTACGATGCAGCTAAGAAGGAAATCTGTCAACCTGGTCAAAGTGCAGTGGGGCACTGATGATCGGGATTGTACCTAGGAGATGGAGGAGAGCATACATGCTTCGAATCCAGAATTGTTCGTTTCAGGTACGTTTACTTTGCTATCTGATCTTCCTTTGTTTTCCTTGCTTCGTTCCTTTTCGAGGACGAAAAGTTTTGAGTGGGGGAGAGTGTAACAACCCAAAATTTTGTAAATATTTTTAAATTTAATTAAGTTGAAAACTTTGATTTTTTATCATTAAAATTTTGATTTTTTTGGAATTTTTCCAGTGTAATTTTGGATTGGTTTGCAATTTATCTTCCAATCGAATAAAATAAACAATTTCTGAAAATTTTATATTTTGGTCAAACTTTGACTTTTATTTGAAAACTTTAAAAAAAATTAAAATTTTGAATTCTAATCTTTTTAATTAAAGTTGGGTAGGATGCTGATATCCATTCTATTTTTCGTTTCATTAAATTCTGAGTTATACTTTTAAATTTGGTCAAAATTCAGCATTTTATACGCGATTAAATTCTATATTTTATTTTATATTTTCCTATGTCCATCTCTTGACTTTTATTCCTCTATTTTTTTGTCTAGACTTTATTTTTATTTATTAGATGTTTCTTGTGTATATCTTTTATTTAATAGCTTGGAAAAAATCAATTAGACATACGTTACCTTGTTTTAATTAGAGAGACGTTACATTTGCTTTATTTCTTTCCTTTTTGTGTGCCTATCTATTTAATTACCTACCATAGCCGTGTATTACAAACCCTAGCCGCCTCCTATCCTTATCAATTCACGTACAAAAAAAAGTTTCTCACATCTCATTTCTCATTTGTTCCTGAAGAAAAAATTACAGTAAGTCATGGCCTCATCTTCCTCTTCTCTTTTCTCCTTTCTTTTTCCTTTGCTTTCTATTTGTTTTCTCGGCCACACCATGCTAGCTGACCACCTTCCTCCACCACCATCACCATAGATCGGCCTCCACCACCTCATCATCTTCCCCAAGCCTTGTCGTGACCCATTGATCCAAACCCTCCACCAAAATTGCAAACAAGACCATAGGCCGAGCCACTTTAGACTTAAGCCGAGCCCATACTCCACTAGATCCATGCCTTGTAGCCTTCCATGCCTTGTAGCCATCCATGCCTTGTAACTTGCCTCTATTCACCTTCCTCAAGCCATAGCCATGTGTACTTGATCCATGACCGACCCTAGCTTGCCTCTAGACATCATGGCCGAGCAAAAATATGGTGATGGTTGAGCCTATGGGTGATGTGGCTGAGCCCACTTGATGATCCAATCCAATTTTGCTTCACTTTGATTCATGTTTTATTCATTATTTTGATTTATAATATGTTGTGAATTATATTATTATGTATGTTATATTATTTGGTTGTTACAAGATCTAAATCTTGACTCTCCCTCCACTCGAATCTAAGTTGTGCTGTGTCGTGCTTTCCAAAGTCTATTCGTGTGTTTTGAATTGTTAACTCCAGCTTTAAAAGGTGAGTTTATCACTCTCGACATTCGTACTAATATAAATGGTGAAACGATGACAAGTGAATGTGTAATAATTGATATACTATGTTCATATATGCCTGTGATCTGATTATATGATGTATAACCTGATTTTATACCTGTTACATCACCTGATCCGATATTATATGCTATACTGTTTATTTTATTTTCTGTTCCTCACACTGCAAGTTCCCTGTAGAATAGAATCACTATGGGTTGGAATGATACATACACGAATGGACATTAGAATAAGGAAAAATCGTTATGAGCTGAAATGATAGGCTCAAGGGATTTTTATTTATTTTGTTTTACTTGGGGTTGCGGGTTTGAAATGATAGAACCCGGATTTTTCTTTTTAAATTATGGATTGAAATGATATATTATCTGTATCACTTGACCTAGGTTAGAAAATATTATACAGACCCGTGGTTATTCTATATATTTTCTGAAAATTTTTAAGTAATTCCAAATGAAAAATAATAATATTTTAACTTAAATTTGGATGTAAATGATTTAGATAAAGTTTTAGTGATTTTTATGAGTTAAATTGTATAAGTAAATAAATGGAAAAATGTATTTTGAATATATGACTTAACTTGATAAATTGGGAAATTTGGCTTTTAAAAGGAAAATTTTAAGTTAAGTAAATAAAAGGGAAACTTGGTTTAATTTATGAACTGGTTTTGAAATAAGGATTAAGTCATTTTTTTGTTTTGTGGAAAAAGTAAAGTAATAATGTATTTTTGACTTAATAAATGAATTAGAGTCTAAATTGAATATTTATTTATAAAATGTATTTTAATAAATCATAAGTTATATGGTATCCAAGTGAACATATTTTGAAGAGTGAAATATGATTTTATAAGATAAAGTGGCTAAATATGAAGTTTTAATGTTTCTGAAATTTATAATAAATTATGAAATAATAAAGCTGTTGCAGCACTTGGTAAGTGCTGTTGTTGCTGAATTAAACTAAGTTCTGAAATAATAAATAAGCTACTGTAGCACTTGGTAAGTGCTGCTGTTGCTGAAAGTAAACTGTTTTGAAATAACTAATATCCATTACAGCACTTGGTAAGTGTTGTTGTTTCTGAAACTAAGTTGTTTTGAAATAACTAAATACCTACTGTAGCACTTTGTAAGTGCTGCTGTTTCTGAAACTAAGCTGTTTTGAAATAACTAAATACCTACTGAGCACTTTGTAAGTGCTGCTGTTTCTGAAAGTTAACAATGTTTTGAAATACTACTATATCTACCGTAACACTTTATAAGTGCTGTTGTTTTCTGAAAATACAATGTTTTGAAATTGTTGTAATTAAATGAATGAACTTAGAAATGTTAAAAATTATGGAAATTGAATATTTGATTTGAATGGATAATGACTTCATATTTAAATGATTCAAATGAATATATATATATATATATATATATATTGAAATAGAAATGATATCGTTTTGATTTGGGTTTTTGAAATGTTGGTTTTGAAATGGAAATGATATTTTGATTTTTGGAATATAAACCATTTTGAAATTTATAACCACAGGTTATAATAACGATTGGTTGTTAAAGAGACCGGGATCGGATATGGACATACTCTCTATCGATACCAAAAACCACTTTAACAACTGTGTACACGGTGGAGATTCCAGAATGAAGTAGGATGGTGGCGACGATCCTATTGAGGTGTATACGTGGATCCGACTCCCGTGAGTTGGCATAATGTGGCTAAAACAGGAGCGATTGACGGGCCAATGAGGTAGTACCTCTGATCGGACACACTTCTTCGATACCATTCTATTACTTTTGTGATTGATTGGGTGCACCCCTTCGATTTTAGGAGTGTGGCTCAAGGTGGGCGGTAGTGGCTGTTATGCATTACCACCAGCCCGGATGCATAATTGGTATATCTACCCTGGCATTGCCTATTTGTGCTATGTCACCTACCCTAGCGAGCCTTGTACGATTTTGGTTTTGTGTCGTAGCCCGTGGAGTATCCTCTGGTGGCTTCCCGATCAGGAGGGACTATGATACTGGATGGACTACTGGGACTATTATGTGTTAAGGGCTATATGGGTAACCCCTTAACGCTATTTAAAAGTAAGTTTATTTTACTATATACATTATTATATTAGCGATATATTACTACATAGTAAATAGTTTAACGGATCCTTAGAGGATGGGCGGTCCCAAGCATCCTTTAAGTTACTTGTACCTTTATGCTACAGTTCACTTGAGTTGGTTTACATTGTATAAGTACTTAAGTCCTGACTCGAGTGTTTATGTTTATTTTCTTACGCTCGGGTCAGCCTGAGCATCACAGCTTGGATCTATCTTTTGGAAGCTAGAGATTCTGGAGTTTATCTGCTTATCTATTTCAGTTCGGTCATTTCTATGTCAGCTTATGTATTAGAGACATATGTATTTTGGATTTCTATTGTACTTGTTTTAGAACTGTATTTGCTTTTTAGACTATGTATTTTTACTTGTTTTGAGACTGAGTTGTACTGGCTTCATGAATCACTATGGTTATTTTTATTTCCACTGCGAGTGTTCTGATATTCTGTGTCTATGATTCTGTGATTGGTTTTATTTGCTCCAAATTTTATTACAATCTATTGTTTTGAGCTATTCAAGTTTGACATATTTTGGTTTTATTGTCGAATTTGAATGGTGTGAAATAGTGGGTCGTTACACATTATGAATATATTAAATTGTTTTGGATGTTTTTAATTATTTAAAATTAGTATTGGGTATATATATAAGAATATTTCTTTAGTTGTATAATCACATAAGAACTATTGATATGAGATATAAATATATTTATGTATGCTTTCAAAATATTTTGTTTCTCATCTTCTCAATACTGATTTTGATGATACGAGTGATTTACCGTTGATATTGATTTGATGATGATTTTAATATGATACGGTGATGTCATCTTTGATATGATTTCGTGATGTCTCTATTTTGTTTGACGGGTAACTAGAATAAATGGAGTTATAATACCATTTGGGATGGGGCATTCAGTAATATTTCTTCGTTTATTCTTTGGACTTTTTATATAGAATATTGAGAAGTCTGAGTGAAATTTATAAGTAGTGAATATTTAATTATCACGCAGTGTATGGGAAGCTGTTGTGATATTTATTCGGTTATTCATTGTAAGTAGATGACGCTCATGTGACGGGAATAGGGTGGATAGTATGAGGTGATACGTGATGATTTATGGCTATGTGTCTATATTTAGTGAGCATGGCTCTGTGCCCAACGATGACCATGACTTCCTGTCTATATGTATTGGTTTTATATGCCACTATTACGATGTACTCCTAATTATGTTTTTTTTTGAGAGGACCAGATGGCTTGAATCCACCTTAGCGGCCTGATCGTGGGGTCGCGCCCTAGATCCATGACGCCATATACATAGCTTAGTGCTTTAGATTTATGCTAACCTTATGCGCGCATTAGCTCCTGTGTCACTAATGCCAACAGTCTGTTACCTATACCTTTGTGGTATTATAAAGGCAATTTGTAGTGTCATGACTTATTAGTGTTTGCATAAACGAGCACACCTGTGGATACGTGTCACAATAACTGTGAGGTAACTAAGGCTGTAAAGACTTAGTTTCTCTAGAGCTTGCTTAGTGCTATTAGTCTCCCTTCTAGTTTTGACGGAGTAGTAGATTGGCATATATGATCGACACATCTCACTGTAGCATTGATGTGGGCTAGGTGCTACATATTATAAATATATAACTCTACTTAGGATTTCATGTCTGTCGTATAGTCATTTCCTGTCATGATACTTTCTGTAGATAGATATAAGGAGATGAAATTATAGTTGTGTTATATGACTAGTGTATAGTGGATTCTCGGTACTTTGATAGGCATCCCATCTTATTTGATTTGGATGATGTTTTATCGAGATTGAGAGATATATTTGGGCAATGCTTCATGCTAGCCTGAATATACTTGGTGATATCACATTCATTGATATTTTTGGATTTGTTGCATGATTTCTTGATTTGTGTGATTCACCCATATGTGTTGATTATGATATTTCTGATTTGATGTATTTTTATGTGGGTGATGACATCTTTTGATGTCAGAGTTAGATGTTCTTGTGGATTTGAGTATTTATGATATGTAATGCCTTAATAGTTGTTTATGGTATTATATATATATATATATTTCGGAGATACATTTCTAAACTTATAAGTGTACAGTTTGATGATTTGAGTATCTTTGATTATGTTATCGTATACTATTCTTATTATTTTCTACTTACATTTTGTTACCCTATTTGGGGCTTGTGATTAGGCATAGTCTGACCCGTGTGTTATTTTATAATACTCCGGTCAATTCGATACATTTTTAGATATAGGGACGATATGAGCATCATTTATTTTATTGAGCTTAGAGGAGGTATGTATTAGGATCTTCTATGTTATTTATATCATTAATTCAGTGTTTATTTTAACATTAATATGTACATTGATTATTTATCACATTACTTTGAGATAGTTGACAGTTGTATTGAGTTGTACTATAACGACCCAGAATTTCACTACTTTGTTTAGTGAATATTTAATTAATTTTAAATATTCAATATATAAGTTTTATAATGAAAATAAATCATTTTAATTAATTAATAATGATGGTGAAATTGTTTTCAAATTTGTTTACCAAACTAAATAGTTCATAGAAAAACAGAAAATGTGACCGAAGAACGTTTTTCAAAATTTCAACCTTTCGACACCGGAAAGTAGCCAGGAACGTTGTTCGTCTTTGTGCACTATATATACATATATATAAGAGTTAATTAACTAGATGATAATACACTTAAAAATAAATTATCTTATACTAATTTGGATTGGTAAGTGATATGACAAGACATAGTTTTAAAAATAATAAACATTTGATATAAATATAAATATATATATATATATTAAGTATTGTCACATCTTAGATTTGTAATCATTAACCATAATTATCTCTTGTCACATCTTAGTTAATTAATAATTAAACTTATATATATATATATACAAGAAAGTGATGTGGCTATACATAATAATTATATATATATAAAAGAAAGTGATGTGACTATACATAATAATTATATATATATAAAAGAAAGCGATGTGACTATACATAATAATTATATATATATATATAAAAGAAAGTGATGTGATTATACATAATTATATATATAAGAAAGTGATGTGACTATACATAATAATTATATATATATAAAAGAAAGTGTTGTGACTATACATGATTATATATATATATATATGTATATAAGAAAGTGATGTGACTAAATATAATAATTATATATATAAAAAAGAAAGTGATGTGACTAAACATAATAATTATATATATAAAAAAGAAAGTGATGTGATGGGAAGGAAGTGATGTAGGATATTTTGCAAAATTTTGGCTATAAATAACACCACCTTCTTTCCATTCTTTCACACTTCATTCCTTACTTTCTTCTTCACTTTCTTCATCTTCTTTACCTCCATTTCCATGGCTTCGTACCTCTCTATTTTCTAGAAAAAAATAGAAGAAAATGAAAGTAAAGGAAAAATAAAGCATTCGACCTAAAAACCAGTGAAAACCACCTCCTTTCTACCTCTTAAACCCACGGCCCAACCTCCTACCACCCTAGGCCTTGAGCCCCTAAGCCCTCCCAAGTCCAAGCCGAGCCAAAAAGGAAGAAAGGAGCAAGTTCGAGAACCCCGGAGCAAGAGAAAGAGAAGGAAGTGCCGCCGATTTCATTCCAACAAGTTAGGAGAAAATTCAAGGTTCTGCGGAAGCTCTACCGAATTTTCAGGAGTTTGGAAGAAGAGGTCGATAGCATAAAGAAAAAGGAATGGAGTAGAAGTTTATTAGTTGAAGTTTAAGTGAAGTGTTGTTAGTAAGAATGTTGGTAGGAAGTTAATCGATTTAGTTAAAGGTGAGTACTCAATATTTAAATTTACTAGTTAATTTCTCAAGTTTAATGATATGAAAGTTTAATGTATTGGATGATTAAGTGTTTAATTACTTGGTTGATTAGATGATTGTTAAGACGGTTGGTAACTTGGTTGATAAATGACAATGGAAATGGTTAGTAAATTAACCATAATAAATAGTGGAAATAAAATCCATAATAAATATGTGTATATGAAGTTATTTAGCCACTTAATGGTTTTGGAAGTATAAAAAGGTTGAAAATGAATGCTATAATAATATAATATTACGAAATGGTTTAAAAGTGAAAAAGAGATTTAATATGAAAAATATTGGTTTAAACGTTTGAAAATGGTTTATAAATGTTTTATAAACATTAAAATTCAATTTGGAGAAGTTTTGAAAAATATTGAGTTTGGAGTCAAAAATAGGGGCGTCACTTAATTGTAGTTCGCGATTTCACGCCGTAAAAGTTAAATCCTTCTATAGGATGGAATCGGAGTTGGATTTCTTTGCAATAAGAATTTTTCGAACTCTTATGACTGTGGTATTCAAATAAAAGAAAATGATCTTAATTTCATTTAATAGATTTTGAAATATGAGCAAATAAAGTTTTCAAGAAAATCGCACTTTGGTAGTTCGGTGGCCAAAGTCGCAAATGCTTTGGATACCTATTTTTAAAATGTTTAAAGATATGAAATAAATCTTGTAAATCTTTTAAAATGTTTTAAAAGAGATTTAAGTAATAAAAACAAATTTTCAAGTGATAGAAAGTCGTTTTGATCAATATAGCTTAAAAAGCACTTTCCGTAGCACTTTTCTGCAACACCTTTCTATAACTTTTGAAATACAGTTTTAAACGCAACCGCTCTTTTCGAAATCTTTTGTAAATGATTTCAAATGATTAATAAAGTATTTTAAAGGTAATTTTAAAAGAATTTATGGAATGATTAAAGGTTTAATGATTTAGAGTCGATCAAATAACTTGACCGCCTTATGGGTGTCAAAAAGATAGTGTCTAGGCTTGAGTTTGGAAAACCAGTTTCCTGCTCTCCCTGACTATCCAGACTGGCCCGACGGAGGGGATAGTAAATTTGATTTACTCAGATCAAAATTTTCCAAAGTATAAAGGATATAATTTTCCAAATATACATAACTTGGATTTTGTAAAGGTAATCACTTGTTCTCGGTGTTAAAGCCCGTAGAGGGAACCCATACTATTCATGGAATTTAAAAGGCGATTTTTCCGTTATTCCACCCATAGTACTGGTTGAATATAGGAATTGGTACTGAGTAGAATTAGATGATTTCTATAGATCTGCTCACTTAATATTTACTGGTTTTGGATTAACATCCTAGATAACATGGTTTTAACTCAATCAAAGTTTTGAGTTTCGAATTAAGAAATCTTTGTAAAGATTTAAATAAATGATTTGGAATTATTCCAAGGTTAAAAAGGTTTAAATTTACTAAATGGTTTGATAAATGAGGCTTAATGATTCCAAATACTCTGAAAAGGATAAGGAAATGATTCAATGAATATATCTCTAAGAGATATATATGAATGAATAAAAAGATGAATTAAATTGATTAATGATTGATTATCACATATGAACTTAACATCTTTCTAATCGATGATTGGTTCAAGGAACCGGGATTGGTTTTGGGTAACTCTTATCCGAAAACCACTTCGAACCAATGTATACGTTCGAAAGTGAAGACATGTTGAATATGATGATTATTAAAGACCGGAGATCTTCATAGCGGAAGGACTGATTATTGACATTCTCTGGGTTGCTCCCAAGATAGAGACATTTATTATAGCAGTGGTCCTATCGTGTTTTGAAATCTTCGGATTGTAAAGACTTCTCGTTACTAATGGTAGTAGGAGGAGTGCCTTCGGTTTCGTTCTGTCCTAGAATGAACTTGTATGGACGAATGTCTGACATTGCATTTCTACGATCAAAACGTTGACTTTTACAAACGTACATCTGCTTGGTGGTGGAGAAGGCAACTTCTCTTAGCTTAACTACCTTCTCTGAGATGTACGAGCTCAAAGGTTGTAGGTTCGTGGGAGTCAATAGTGATCAAAGGAATGACAATGTGGCATTCGAAGTGGAATGTGCTTTGTGGAAGAATAAAGCATGGCTTTGTGAATAGCAAAGCGTGGCTTTGTTAAAATTGAGCATAGCCTCACGAGCCTCACATCCCGAAGATGATACGGGTAATTATGTGGTCTGCAGGGTATATATTTCAAGCTATTGGTTTTATGTGTATGGAGGAGTCCGATGGAATCTGGATCCTCAAGCCATTTATTTGAATATAGTAGCTAGCTTGTGAAAAGTGGTAAGGCTACTAGATATTGGTAGTGTAGCAAGTGCTGTCCCGAGTGACTTGCTTGAGAAAAGCGATTAAGGCACCGTGGGAACTATGTTTGCTATGCGTGAATTGAAGGAAAAGGCCACTAGTTCTCTGTCATGTTGGTAATCCAATCCTAATACGAGCTTTATGGTTTTGATTGTATTCCCAAAATAGCTGTAATGCTTTGCAAACATTTCAGCTACCCCTTTGGTATCATATATTCCGTTTGGCATATTCCGTTGACCTAGTCCGAATGTATTACCATAGACCTAGTCCGGATATGATACTTTATTTTGATATACTACTTGAAAAGTGTTTTCAAACCAATGTCATTAAAGATAATATCAAAGTATTTTCAGTATAAAGTATTTTGTTTATCATAAGGTAAAAATCCGTCTGTGTTTATGTGTAGGTGTGGTCTTATGAGATACCCTTCTTTTCAAAGGTTTTGATTTACATCAGCGTTTAAAATTTCGAGTATCTCATGCTGGTTTATCAAGCCTGATACGGGTATTTTTAATACTCGGGTCAGATCCGAGTAATTTCAGGTTTAGCTGAAGACGCTTGGAATATCCAGAGGAGAGTTGGAGATCTTCATCTACGTATGAACGTATTCTATTATCCGCTGCATATATTGCCTTTCTTTTGTTTGATTGTCAACAATTGTAAGGGCAAAGATTTATAACTGTCCAAGTTGAATCTAGGTTAGACTCTGATGTTGTATTCAAATTTTGCCGCTGTAAAGATTTTACATTGAAATAATATATGTTATTTCATTCGTGTGAGATTCTGTTCTACCTTTATTTTCTTTTTCCCCTAACGATCGGTTTTTCCGGCACTTGGATTTGCGGCACATGAATACTGAGGATGTATTAGTGTCAATTTCGAGGGTCGAAAACCCCGGTTGTTACATGTACCCTCATTGTATGTACATTATATATTTATATTTCGTGGTATCGCTTCGATTTTGACTCTATGTTTTCTGTGATGTGCTGTATATTATGTATAGTTTTATCCTGGAGACATATATGTTATTGTTTTGTATCGATACTTTGTACTTATAGTTAAGTTGTTTAAGTGATGTTTTAATACGTACCATTATTAGTTCAAAAGAATATTCATGTATGTACCCCATATAGCCTTATTCTCCGTATTATTTGACAATATTACTTTGTAATACTTTTGAACAGTATGGGTATAAAGGTAGGTGCTACAACCTTCATAGCTTGTTTAAGACTTCTTAAATAGAGCAGAGTCAGACCCAATAGCCATTTCATACCTTCGCCCCGAAGTAAACCCGTGGACCACCTAAAGGTACTTATCCATTTAGTACTTCAAATTTGAGGCGAATCCTTGGTATATTTTCCCATATCTATACGCGAAAGTCTATCCCACCAACGGGTCCTATAGTTGGAGATGTCCTAGATCAGTATTGCGTATACACAACTACTAGTAGCCCCTTGCAGAGGGCAGAATTCCATTGTGTAACTCTATTGACCTCGCATCCTAACCCATACTAAACTAAGTCATTTATAATTAATCTAAATGTTGTGCTAGGCCCACTAATTTACACATGTTATAATCGTATTATTGAGACCATGTAATTTCAGTATGAAAATTATTACACCTCCTAGGTTCATTTATTAATATTCGTTTATTTACTTTCTACAAACTTCCAATTTATTTTATACGCTTACCATCTTTCACTTCTTATTTCATTAATCTTATTAAATGTCATTTACTCCTTCTTTTTCCTCCAATTAATATCCTTCAAAAATGGTCTTTTATTATATATTCAAATTTAACAAGTGTTAATGACATTTATTTGTACGGTTTAGAATTATTTTACCATGCCTATTTAACTTCCTTCATCAATGTCATAATTGGTCTCCGTAAATAAGTTCATTAAATGGTTTGCTACCCGTATTGACTTAGTTATAGTAACTTTCCTTTTTCTCCTTGATATATTACCTTATTCGTATTTTGCGTTTTATTTGTAATTAATATGATAACATACAATCAATTGCACATTACCATATGTATATGTATTGATGATGCAATTGATGTTTGTTTATTTATTTCTTAAACTCATACTTTATATATATATATATATATATATATATATTTAATTGGTAGACGGGATTATTTATATTCCTATTATAATGTTTTAGTTTTTACATTTAGGGATTTCCGGATATACACTTATGTGTAACTTTCACAAAAATAATTATTTTCACATTTTAATGCATTGGAACCGTATCCATTTTCTAGAAGGAAAGGTTACAATTGCAATTTTCCATCATCTTGCAAAAAGTGGAATTGTACTGCATATGAAATTTCAAGAATTATCTTTTTCTATTTTTACTGAAATAAACTGTGTAAACTACAGAAAAACATCCCTACTTTGCACATCTCTTTCATTTTGGGTATATTTCCTTGTTATTTCAAACGATGCACTTTTCATATATAATTGTGAGGTGGGACAATTTATGAAAATTCCCATGGAGGTTTTACAATTCTAATGAATTAAAATATAGTGATTAAAATTCTAAATCAAATTAATGCAACTCCAATTGAAGATAACAAAAATCTGGAAATCACTACACAATTCTTACTAATATTATATCTTGTAAATTTTAGGGACTATTCTCCCTAACTTTCAGATCTAGGGGGTGTGTATATTATTTCATCAAGGTTAAACAATTCTTGAATATATAAGCAAAGGTTTCAAGTTAGAATTATTTATTTAAGCCTACAATTCAATTGTTTTCACGTAGGCATAATAGCGGAAAATAGAATTTCAACGATATAAATTTAGTATTATGAAAATTAGAAAATTTTCCACTCACCTTTTGGCTTCCAAATCTCCATGTCCAAATCCATTCTTCTCACTTGACTACTTTTCTTTTCAACCATATATGTGTGTGTGTATAAGTATATGCATACCCATTAGAATTACAGATTTGATAGGAGATTTAAGATAAGTGGAGTCTAAATTTATAAATCTAGAATCTACCTTTTTCGTAGAGTTGATGTAACGACCCAAAAATTTTAGCGATTTAAATAACGTAATTAACTAAATTTTTCATGAAAAAAACAATAATATTTTAGCAATGAAAATTTGATATTTAGTATGCGTCTATTTAAGCATATAAGTGGCAGATTTTCATTGAAAAATATGTAAGTTTGTTTGGTTGTGAAATTTCAACTAAAAATTTAAAATCGGTTAAAATTTGTTGAAAATAAAATATTTTTGAAATATGAATATTTTTGTATAAGAAAAATGTAATCATTTTCTGAGTGAGACGTCATATTTCGTTTTGCCAAATTTGGATTGCTCTAGCTCTATTTAAAGTATTTTCGGCGATTTAGCAGCAGTTTTGGCAGCGAATATGGAGTTTTGATAGGTAGGTGACGTCGCTCATATCTGTGTACCATCTTGTTCGTCTCATCGCGCTGATCTCCACATTATATTCATTTGTGTATTTCGGCGTTCGGTACGCGGCGAAATCTACGAAACGATTAGCAGTATCGGTTCTGCATTTGAATCTTTTGGGCTTTCTGTGTCCTTTCATTTGCCCATCTGGTAAAGCTAATAGCCACTAGCTATTAATATTCCTTGAATTCAATCTACTGGCTTTTGCTTTTCCCTTGGTTTTGATTATATGCTGGTTTGTTTCTGCCATTCTTTCTCTCCCCTTCCATTTTTGTTCGTTCTTACTTAAAAAATATATATTAAAATATCTAAAGCTTATATATTTTTGTTTCTGAAACAAATCTGCTCGTTCCATTCTCCATCAGCCTGCATCTACACTCTCCCATCCAACTCATCGCCTCCTCTTCACCGATCAGACCAACAGCCTTCTCACCACCCAGTTTTTCACCGAGCCACCTTGTTCTCCTCCTCACCCTAGCAGCCACAATAGCCTCACGCCACCCACATCAAAGCCCTTGCCCGCTACCACAAACCTCTGCCTCATCCTCTACAAACTCCTCCTCCTAAGCTAGCCTTGGATCTGCTCCCATTCCACAGCAACTGCACACAAGTAAATCTTCCCACGCCATAGACTGCCTATCCACTTCCCTAGCCACAACACCCCAGCCCTCCCCCTTCATTTCCGAACCACCCTATCTCCCAAACCTTCGCTAGCCGACCCAAACTCCGACCCTCCTTGTTTCCTGCCGCCCACAACCTCTGCCTGAGACCACCTTCTCCGCTTGCCATACATCACACAAACACCAGACCCTCTGCCTTAGGCTGACCTCCTTAGCCTCCTCACCCGAACCAAATGCCAGCAGCTACTCCACCCGATCACCCTTATCTCACCCATTAACCCGCCACCTAGCACCCACTCTAGCTGTCGACCCTTCACACCCATGTTCCACACCGCCGAAAACCCTTGCAATCTCGCCCATCGTACCACCATCGAACACCACTCCTTCCCCTCTCAACAACCTAACAGCCGCAGCCACCACCTAATTGTCAGCCCACTTCCCTAGGTGCCAAACTAAGCAGCTCTAGCCTCTTCTCTTCTTATTATAAAAAAAGAGAAAAAGAAAATATATATAAGACTGCATATATATATTTGAGATAGCATACACCTTCTTCTTCATTGCTCAATAATATTCTAGTTCACTTTGCTTTGCTTCAGAATTGTTGTTTGGATTTGTATCTCTTTGCATTGTTAAGTTTCTCTAGCCTCGAAAGGTGAGCGATCACTCACGATTAACATTCTTATGTTTAGTAAATTTATTTCATACGAAATGACGATTGAAATGTGTTGTTAAAATTCAATTGGTTAGTAATTAAATTGTTAAGTATGATATGTTATCATTTTAATTGTTAACTTATGTTAATTGACATATGACATTAATAACTTGTTAATATATATTATATTTAAATTGTTAGTTATGATATATATGCTTGTCATTGATATGTATACCATTTTCTGTTATTATTTTTCTCACAGTGTAAATTCCCTGTTAGTTTAGAAATCCCTATGGGTTGAAATGATACATACCTGAATGATCTTATAGATTACGAAAAATCGTTATGGGTTGAAATGATAAACCCAAGTGATTTTACAGAATTAGAAATTTTTGGATTACGGGTAGAAATGATATATACCTGTAAAATTTAAATTATTGCAGATTGAAATGATAAATATCCATATCATTTGACCATAGGATAGAAAACTATATATGGACACCGTTGGTCTATTTTTAAATGATTTCAAATTTTAAAAATATGTGTTTTAATAAATATTGATTTTTAAAATATAATATAAAGATTTTTATTTTAATATGTGCGAAATTGTAGATTTTTAAATTATATGTTTGGAAATTCTAAATTTATAAGTTAAGTTTTGAAAAATATAAATTTTAAGATTTTACTTATAATTTTATTATTTTCAAAATATATAAAACAAGATTTAAAATAGATTTAATAATAAGGTTTAATATAATAAAATTTAATTTAATAAAATTTAATTTAACTAATATATATATATAACAGGTTTAAATATTTATTTTAAAATTTATATTAATATTTTGAAAATAGATTTTGTAATAACTTTAATAAATTAAGGTTGGAAAGATAAATTAAAAATGATGTAATTTAATTTGTTTAAATAAGAGTTGATTGGACTTATGATTTTGAGATTTTAAAGATATGATCATATAACTTGATAACTTGATTTTGATTAAAAGTGATTAAATGAATATTTTCAAATTTAAATAAAATAGAAATTGAATATTTAATTTGATTTAAATTTGAATTTGAGATTTTATTTAAATGTTTAAAAAAGGGTGATTAAGTGAATATTTTCAGAAATTAAATATAATTGAAGTTAGATATTTAATTTTTGATTTTGATTTAAATTGTAATTTGAGATTTTATTTAAATGTTTATAAATTGATTTTATAAAATGACCACGGTGTGAAATAAGCGTTTGGTTGTTAAAGAGACCGGGATCGGATATTGTGTACGTGCTGGAGAATCCAAAACTAAGTAGGATGGTTTGGCGAACGTCTGTATGAGGTATGAACACAGCCCTGACCCCCTCGGGTCAGCTTGATATGACTAAAACAGGAGCCACGCCCGGCCAAGTTAGGTCACACCTCTGATCGAGCATGCTTCTTCGAAACCATATCTATTACTTTGTTATTTGATTAGGTGCACCTTTGATTATGGGATGTGTCTCGAGGTAGGCGGTAGTAGCTGCTATGCGTTACCAACAGTCCGGATCTGCAAAACGGTAGTAGCCTACCCTAGGCATTGCCTCGCGTGCCTTGTCATATGCCTTATCGCGCCCAATACGAGTTTAGTTTGTGTCGTACCTATGGAGTGCTCCCTGATAGCCCACCAGTTTGGTGGAGTTTACAGTACTGTATAGGCTACGACATTTATATAAAAATATGTTAAGGGGGGTATGGGTAATGCCTTAACGCTATTTTAATAGTTTACTTTACTGTAGACATCGTCTATGTAGCGTATTGTATTATGTATGTAGATAGTTTGATGGATCCTTAAAGGATGAGAATCCCAAACATCCTTTAAGTTATATTGCATTTCACTTGGACATATCACTAGAGTTGATTTACTTGCATAAGAATGTTAATCCTGATTCGAGTGTTTTGTGTTTTGCTTTATGCTCGGGTCAGCCTGAGTATCACATAATTTGAGACTCACCATTGGAGCTTAGAGCTTTGCTTAGAGATCCATCTTTTATCTATTCAGCTTTCAGTTATTTCCAGTTTTACATTCAGACTTGTCATTTCCTTATGTATTAGAGATTTCTATGTGTTTGGGGTTTCCGTTGTATTTGCTTTAGACTCTGATGTTTATGTAGTAGCTTCATGAACTACTATTTATCTATTCCGCTGCATATTGTTGTATTACTCTATGTCTGTGATTTTGTGATTGATTTTTTACTGTATATGTTAAGTTTTTCCAAATATAAATATAAATTTGTCATTTTGAGCAATTCAAGTCTAACATGTGTGGATTATTGTCGATTCGAATGGTTCGAAATGGTAGGTCGTTACAGTTGATTCACTCCTTCTCTTCTTCTCTTTTTATTTTTTATCCTTCCCCAACATACATACAGACATACATACATATTATATTTTGTAATTTCTAGATGTAATGGATAAGGAGAAATGGAAAAGCTCCATCGCTCAGTTTGGAAAATATGAGAAGAAAAGTGAGAGGCAAGACCAGTATTTAAAGGCGCTCGAATCATTTCTCTTCATTAGACTAAAATTTAATAAATTTGAGCCATTAGGCCAAGGTTCAAATCTACTCCGGCCCTAACTAATTGATCAATCGCCTATCGCAAGCATTCCACAATTAGCATTCAACCGGCTAATACGTTTTGAATTACATATTTGGTTTTCTTAATACGTTTTGAATTACATATGGTGAGTGCTAGCCGTCTACCGATTAGATAGTGTTGACCACTAACCAAATAATAGTTTTGAATTACATATTCGGTTCCAGGTCGACCTTTCTAATTAAATCTACATATAATAAAATAAATAATTTCATATTGAAAATAAACCTAATTAAATCACTTGGTGATTTAATTCCTCCAACCTAGATTTAATTAGATTTATTTTTTTAATACGTTTTGAATAATTTTCAATATGAAATCTTCAAACATAAATAACTTCTTCCTTTTAACTTCAATTGTGAAGCTCTATATACGAAAGTTGCTCAAAAAATCGCCATGAACACAATGGTGTAAGTTTAATGACCAAAATTTGATGTTTGCTGAAATTTCATTTTTGAGCCTTATAAATTTATTTATTAATCATTTAATTCAGCATTGTTTATTTTATGGGGTGTTACTTTCTTCCCCTTAAAAGAATTTTATCCTCGAAATTCCTCAAGGGCTGAATCATGTAATATTACACGCAACCATTTTAAACTATCTAAGCTATTATTGTACAACCAGTTTAGTAGCTAATCGTGTACAAGTGCATGTATGCTATATAATACTAAATCAGTGCCTCCTACATAAATGTATTCTTTATTTTTTTTTAAAATATGATTCAAACAACACACACACAAATATATATATATATATATATATATTGGTGGCTCTATATGTATGCAAGTTTTCAGAAATCAAAATCGTTGCTTTTACATAAATATTTCCACACACCAACGAATAGAATTATGGTTCAACCAATTTTGCATCCAATCTCAACCATCCAATATCTAACACACCATTTCTAACATCCGGAATTTTGAAAATTCCAGTCTTCCTAAATTTATACTCTTATGCCGAAAAAGAAATTTAAATGGAAAAATTTACATTTCCACCCTTCTTTTGTATACCATTTACATTGTACCTTGGAACCTACTCTTTTGCCATCAAATCTTTTCAAACCTTTCCAAGTACAAGTCGCATAAGGAGGTTTACTTTTTAATTTTAAAACTTAATTATTTTAAAAACAAATTTTTTTTATTGTCGACGATGTATGGAATTTGAAATTCCAAAGCTAAAACAGTTTTTCCTATTATTCTTATCTATGTTTTGTATATTGTCACACCTATTAAATAGTAAAATCTATACTAACACATCGGTCCTCCCTACGCTAAGCATATGGCATTGAAAAATTAGAAATCATCTTATTTTCCATTCAAAATCTTTTCCCTTTCTAATTAAATTTAAAATATTTCTAATTTTTTTTTAAAATATAAATTTTCAAAACATTTGACTTTACACCTTTAAAAAAATCAAGCCACATCTTAACGTAATTGGAGTTTAGTCGATGAGTTAACGCATTTGATTGACCCTAGCATATTAAATTTTGAAAATCTTTTATTTTATTTTAGGACAATAAATAATGCACAAGTACATCTATAAATTTTAGCTTTTGAGGCATAGGGAAAGCGATCCGTGGGTTTCGCGACAACACTTCTATGTCCTTCGCTTGCTAAAGTTTATTTTTTCCAAAATTCTAAATTTTTTGAGATTAAGTAGTATTTATTTTTAGTTACTAATTTAATTAATTTCATAATTTATTTTATAAACTTCCAGCCTTGCTTTACATTTATCATGAGTTAAGTGTTCTTATGAGATTTCCCTATTTGTACTATTTTCCAATATATATAGTGGTCAAAGCTCATCCAGAAAATTAACACAGTAATAAAATAGGACCACATCTCATATTATATCGTTCATAGTTTTTATAGAAAAGGAGATAACTAACGCTTACAATCCAAATAACCTAAAAGAAACAATTGCTAAAAGCTGCCCTTCAACATCAAATGATATTAATGATGTTGTTGTAGCAACCCGAAATTTAACCCGTAATAGTTAATTCATTAATTAATTAAATAATAAAATAACTTTATGAAATTATCAGAATTGAGTCACGGGAGTTGCACCATTGTGTCCATGGTAATTTTCTGGTTAATTTCCATATATAGAACGTCAAAATCTGATTTAATATAAGCAAGGAACAAAATAATCAAAGAAACGATATAAATATATATAGGCCAGGTCGACCGGCCGGTCGACCTGGACACAAGGGCGGTCGACCGCCCAATCGACCCGCCTGTCTATTTTAACGAATGAACGAGCGTTCATTCGTTCGAAAGTTGAACACGTAATTTGCATTATTTGGCTTCATCTGGTCCTTCCATTCATGCATCCGATGGCCCCTATTTAGCATATGGCGTGGTTGCATCCTATTCAATCCCCAAATCCAACGGTACGAGATCCACTTCTACACTTATAAATAGAACCCTAGGCCTAACACTTTTTCTCATTCTAATTTTCTCCGCTTGGGTTCACCTTTTCAGAAAAGGACCCTAAAAGGAATAATTTTCCAAGGAGAGAATCTTTTTAATAAAAATAGGGTACTTTTGGCATAGGTCCTTGGTAGGTTTCAAAATACACGAAAAGTCCTTGTCTTAAAACTTTATAAATTAGGTCCATGTTTTTCGAAAAACAACAAAAAACATCGTAAAATATTGCCAAACTTCAAAACTTATTTCAACATATAATCATCTTCATATCAATGCAAGAAAAACACAAAAAAATTCATCAAAACCCAAAAAACAACAAAATTCGCAATTCAGGAAATTCTGCAATTTTTCTTGAAATTGCCGATATTTCAGCAACTTTAGTAAAAAATTGCGTTGTTTCATGCAATTTTTTCTGTTTAGTTCAATCTTCCAAATTTACTATCTACATTTATTCAAACAACACATTATTGCACAAGAATCAAGGAAAAATGATGAAATTGCGTATAATTGAAAAATAATCAATATTGCATAGAACACACAGCTTATTCCCAATAATTGCAGCAAAAAAAGGAATAATTCATAAAAGTTGCATACAAATCAGCAATATTAAGCCAAAAGTACCATATTTTATGGAATAGCTACGCACATATCAGCAACAATGTAGAATAATTGCACATATTGTTGCACTAATATAAATTTTAGTCGATATATAATTATTCAGCAACAATTGCATGATTATCAGCAATAATATTTAATTGTGGCTGACATTTCAGCAACAATATTTACTATCAGCAAGTATTCCTGAATAGTTGCTGAAATGTTAGCAATTATTCTGCAGCAAAAACAGGGACCCGCTTTATAATGAAACTTACATAGCGACCCGCTTTGCAATATTCTTCCGTTTTAAGGATGCGATCTAAATTTCCACATAAAAATATTTATTACCCTCAAGTGGATCCGTGAAGGCCTAAAGGGAAGAGCTAAGGACCAGAGGTGGGTGATTGTAATTATTTTAAATTTTTTTAAATAATTTAAAATAATAGGGTTTCCAATAGTTGTAGTTTAACTACGATTTTTGGAGTAACCTTTTTAGTAATTTATTTATAGTTTTTAGAATTATTTTCAGTCTATTCCTTCTAGCTATTCTTTTCAGTTAATTTTAGTTTATTTCTATTAATTATAGCTTTACCCATTTAATTACAATTTATTTACAGTATTTTAATTAATTTACTGTTATTTATGCATTATTTACATCTTCTTCCTACTCCTTGGATTTCCTTCTATTTTCAGTTTTCTTTTATTTCTCCTTCTTATTCTTCGTGTATGGATTAGAATAGAATTAACGCAAAATTGGATTAAATTATAAGAAATTTGAAATAACAGATTATGAGATGTAAATCACAAAGACTGTAATATAATTGGAATAGGACTGAAATTATGCCTAATTATGATATTAATTGGATTAAATTAAGAAGATTGGCCTAGTTATAACTTAGAATTATAACTAAAAAGAATAAAAGAAGAAATAAGCTTATTTTCACACTTAGACCTTAGGTTGAGTAATAAGCATGATTATAACGTAAGTTATAAATTGATAAAGTATGGAAACTATGGAAACTATGGCGCTTATTTTAAGACTTAGGATAAATTAGTAAGCAATAATAGTAACTGATAAAAATAAAGGCTTACTTAAATAATTTATCTAAGTTAATAAGCAAAGATAAGAGTAGGATCTGTACCAAATAGCATTACCCTAAAATTTCTATGGTTACGGTGTTTCACATAATCCTGAAGTGAGACGAGGTGCTTCACATAATCCTGAAGTGAGGCGAGGGGAACGCTTATGCTTATAGTGGTAGTAAACGGTCAATCTATGGTAGTTCAAATCAAGGGGATTTGAACAAGAGGCCCAACTAGATTTTTGTTTGATAGGGACCGGTACCGGCAGCATTTCCCTTATTTTTCTATGGACATGGTGTTTCACATAACCCTGAAGGGAGACGAGGTGCTTCACATAATCTTGAAGTGAGGCGAGGGCTATGCTTATGCTGACTAGGGTAAATAAAAGGTCAAAAGAGGGAGCAACAGGTAGCATGGGCATGGTGGCAGTTACGCGTGCGATTTCCATTTCTGTGCTCAGTAATCGCTATGAGTTCCAAGCTCTTAGTAAGTGTGTCTTTCGTAGACAGCAAAAGTCTACTGTGTAGGGAAACGTCCGGTGCACAGTAGATTCTATGGAGTAGCAGGCTGATCAATGGGTAGAATTAGGAATTCGGCCTAATCAATGCAGCTATCAAGGACAAGTGCAAACAATCAAAGTTTACTTATCTTATTAATTAAGTACTAGCTAATTCGTATTTATTTCCAGTTTCTCTCTTTTGTATTTCCTTTGTTTACTTTTATATACTAGAACTATTGTAAAGTCTATTACTTTTACTTTGCTTAAAGATTCTAGTAATTACTATCATTCATCAGACTTTTAGTCCGACCCACTCCTCAATTTTCCCTTTCCCCCAGGCAATCAAGGGAGAGGGCAGTAGATTGCAGTAGCTCAGAGGTTTCTTAGAGAAGATTCTGCTATGTATTTCCCTACTTTTATTTTCATTTTTCTTTCTTTGTACTGGCACTTGAGAGGGATATTTATACTCTAATTTTTGTTGAGCCTACGAGTTTTTATTTCATGAGACATATTTGGTTTTGAGACATGTATGTTGTAATTGGTATTTGACTTATTTGGTTTATGAAGTTTTTGTTTTGAATAAGTTATAATTTTAGTTTCTGCTGTTTTTACCTATTTTTATCTTGTGAATCTTAGTCTCTGTTAGTTTCAGTTATACCTACAACGCACCATGCCTTTTAATGTGTCCTTTGGGTATATTAAGGGGTGTGTGGTGTTTCACTTGGTATCAGTGTCTAAGGTTACAGGATCCCTAAAAATTTATTTTAAAAGTAAAGTATTTTCCGAAATAACTTTTTTTAAAAGTATTTTTCAGAAAAGAACTCTTAAAAATGTTTTTAAGTATAGAAGAGGTTTTATAAAAATCCCCTAATAAGTCCAGTTCAATCTCCCTTTGACTCTTTCTTAAACTATCGTTTTCTTTTCGTAGAATGGCTGATGCCCCGAACCTTGCTGAGGGCATTCTAGTCCCAGCTTGGTTTCCTAGGTACTTACAAGCCACGACTCTAGAGGTGCACGGGCCAGCGCCCAATCCTGCACCAGCGGATTGGAACCCCATCAACCCACCTACCGCCATCAAATTTTCTAAGCTTTGTAAGGGTTTTGCAAGTTTGGACGGAAAGCCTTTTTCTAGCAAGGAGACTTTTGTGGAGGCGAGAGCTTGGCTTAGGGACACCGAGAGGATTTTGGCTTATTGGGATTGTTGGACCAGCAGCGGGTTCAGCTAGCCTCTTGGCAGCTGAAAGAGGAGGCTTCTTATTAGTGGGACATTGTTGAGTTGGAAGGAAGAGAAGTCGGTTGGAATGGGTTTAGGAAGAGGTTTGGGAGGAACTTTCCGTCTCAAGCGGAAGAAAGTGTCCAGCTGGAGAGGTTTATCAATTTGAAGCAAGGGAGTTTGTCTATTAAGGAATACATCGATCAGTTCAATGAATTGTTGCGATTTGGTATGGAGTTGGTGAATACGCCGCACAAGAAAGATATGAAGTTTGCGAAGGGATTGAATCAACCCCTTCAGGGATTATTGTTGATTCACGTACCGATGGGAGCTACTTATGAGTCTTTGGTTGAGATGGCGCTTATGTCAGATGCAGTGAAGGAAGGAGAGTCTAAAGAAGTGGTTAAGTCAGAAGGTTCGAAGAAGAAGTGGTGGAAAAACAATAAGGAGAAGAAGAAAGGTGATGGCCCTCAGAAGCATATTAAGAAAGGTTTAAAGTGCGGTAACTGTGTGATTGTTGGACATGTCGCTAAGGATTGCATAAGGGATAAGATGAAGGGAAAGTGCTTCAATTGTGAACAGCCTGGCCACTTGAGTAGGAATTGTCCCCAGAGAGCAGGCCAAGGGACTAGTACACCAGTCGTGTGGATCCAGGCATTAGACGCATAACCTTCGGGCAGCATTTCGGATAGAGGTAGGAAAGTCTCAATTGAAGGTTTGATTTCTATATCTGATTTTCCCATTCGGACTGTATTCGATTCTGGAGCATCACATTCTTTTACCTAGTTCTCTTGGGGATTGTTTGCACTTAGAAATTTCTTTAGTTGTAGACCCCATTATCGTTTCAAACCCTATAAGTGGATCGACACACTTGTCTATGGTTTATAAGGGTTTGAAAATTTATATCCTAGGGGTAGAATTTGACTGCGACACCCATGTTTTGGGATTCTCGGGATATGGGATGATCTTGGGTATGGATTGGCTATCCACATATGGAGCTATTTTAGACTACGAGAGGAGATTCATTAGATTATAGACTTGTAGTGGTAAGACTCTCGAGGTATCTTGCGACCCGCAAGGTTCAGTCATGTTGAGCTTTACTATTCCCTCGATTCATCTTCAGCAGAGTTTGATTCGGTTCCCGTCGTCAGAGATTTTCCCGATGTCTTTAAGGAAGTTATGGGACTACCCCCTAAGAGAGAGATTGACTTTAGGATTTATTTGACCGAGAATGCTAAGCTAGTAGCATTACCGGTGAGGCACATGACACATAGGGAGAGGAAGGAATTGAGAAAGCAAATTTGTGAGCTTTTGGAGAAGGGAGTCATAAGAAGGAGCATATCAGAATGGGGAGCATCAGTCGTCTTCTCTACTAAGGCGGATGGTTCTCTTTGACTTTGCGTTGATTATAGAGAATTAAATAGGTCACAAAGAAGAACCGATATCCACTCCTTAGGATTGATGATCTTATTGACCAGTTAGTTGGCTCTTCGGTATTCTCCTAGCTTGATCTAGCCATGGGATTCCATCAGCTTAGAGTCGCCGATGACATCATAGATAAGACTATGTTTAGGACTCCAGATGGACTTTATGAGTGGTTGGTTATGCCTTTTGGGCTAACCAATGCCCCAGCCTACTTTGTTGATTTGATGAGTCGTGTCTTTAGAGAAGTCCTAAATAAATTCGTAGTGGTATTCGTGGATGAAATCTTGGTATTTTCCAAGAATATGGATGAGCATGTTGTTCATTTAAGGAAATTCTTCGCACACTTCGTAGTCGCTATTTGAGAGCTAAGTTTTCAAAGTGTCACTTTTGGAGAGAGGAGGTACGTTTCTTGGGGCACGTGGTCTAGAAGGAAGGTTTGGCTGTTGACCCTGCCAAGGTTGTTGCAGTACAAGATTGGAAGGTCCCCAAGAACGTCACCAAGGTTAGGAGCTTCATAGGATTGGCTGGCTATTATAGGAAGTTCATTAGAGACTTTGCCAAGATTTCGGCACCACTCACGTACCTTACTAAGAGGAATAAAGCTTTTGTGTGGGATGTGGATTGTGAGAATTCCTTCACAAAGCTTAAGAGAGTCCTTACTAGTGCACCAGTGTTAGTACTACCCGATGGAGCTAAGTCTTTTATCGTATACACTATTGCATGTGGGACGGGCCTAGGAGCGGTGTTGATGCAAGAAGGGAGGGTGGTATGTTATGGTAGTAGGCAGTTGAGGACGTATGAGAAGAACTACCCTACCCACAGTATAAAGTTGGTTGCCATAGTTTTTGCACTCAAGTCTTGGAGGCACTATTTGCTTGGAGAGAGGTTCGAGCTTTTCACCAACCACAAGTCACTAAAGTACCTATTCTCGCAAAAGGACTTGAACTTGAGGCAATAGAGGTGGATGAAGTTTTTAGCCTCGTATGATTTTGAGATAGCTTATACCCCTGTCAAGGGTAATATGGTTGCGGATGCATTGAGTAGAAAGAAAGCAACCCTTAGTCCTTTGTTCGTAGAGTGGAGGAGCTTAGAGTTCATTTCTTCTTTTGATTTTAAGCCCTCTATGGACATTACTCCCGGATTGTTAGCGGCATTAGAGACGATGCCTACCGTTATGGATCAGAGTGGCTCGAGGCAGCGAGAGGATTCAGAGCTTATGGATGTGATGGATAGGATTAGCTGAGGAGAGGTCTCTAGACATCTCCAACGTTATTCCATTGACAACAAAGGGTGGCTTAGGAGAGATGGGAGGCTTTGTGTTCCCCGCGCCAGTGATTTTTTGAGAACGGTTTTGGAGGAGGCACACCATTCCCGTATGACTATTCATCCGGGTAGTGACAAAATGTATCAGGATATGAAGAGGATGTTCTATTGGAATGGCATGAAGAAGGACGTGGCGGAGTTTGTAGCTAAATGCCAAAGGGTAAAAGTGGAGCAGCAGAAGCCCGGTGGATTACTTCAGCCCATAGATGTGCCAGAATGGAAGTGGGACAATATTTCTATGGATTCTATAGATGGTTTACCCTGTTCTAGGAAGGGGAATACTAGAATTTGGGTGATTGTTGATCGGTTGACCAAGAGTTCCCACTTCATCCCAGTTAAGAGTAAGCGCACGACATCATATTTGGCATCCCTTTATATTCGAGAGATAGTCCGACTTCACGGAGTCCCTTCTAGCATGGTGAGTGATAGAGATCCCATTTTCACCAGTGAGTTTTGGAGAAGCTTACAAGAGGCGCTAGGGACGCGGCTTAGATTAAGTACGGCCTATCACCTGTAGACCGATGGCCAAATGTAGAGAGTGAATAGAGTGCTTGAGGATTTGCTACGGATGTGCATTTTAGACTTTGGAGGAACTTGGGAGGAGCATCTTCCATTGGTTGAGTTTGCATACAATAACAGTTACTAAACGAGCATAGGAATGTCACCATTTGAGGCTTTATATGGGAGACCTTGCAAGTCCCCTTCATGTTGGGTGGAGTCTACGGAAAAGTTTCTACTTGGGCCTGATATGGTGAGGGAGACATCGGAGAGAGTGGATTTAATTCGGCAAAGGATGAAGACAGTCCAAGATAGGCAGAAGTCTTATGCGGATAAGCGGAAGAGAGACATTGAGTTTGAGGTTGGAGACTTAGTTTTTATCAAAGTATCCCCACTTAGGAAGGTGGTAAGGTTCGGATCGAATGAAAAGTTAGCCCCCAGATTTGTTGGACCATTTCCTATCATAGAGAGAGTTAGTAAGATGGCTTACCGAGTGAAGTTACCAGGTAGGCTAGTAGGAGTACACTACGTTTTCCATGTTTCGCACTTCCGAAAGTGCTTGCATGACTCGGCGGAGGTTGTAGAGCCTGGTCAGTTAGAGGAGGTGGAGGTAGAAAGGGAAGCATCTGTTCGGCATACCCCACAAAGATTATTGGAAGAGACATCAAGCGACTGAGGAATAAGGAGGTTCCTCTAGTAAAGTTGCAATAGGGAGATGATGTTGCATACGCCACTTGGGAAGCAAAAGAGAAGATTCGTACTTCTTATCCTCATCTTTTCGATAGTAAGTTTTTAGAACTTCCGATTTCCATTTTTAGTTTTGAATAGGTTCTTTCCTTTATTATCCTTTGGGAGGGTAGAACATAGGATTTAGCCTATGAATGGTAGGATTTGGTGTAAACATGTTAATAGAACATGTTATGAATGATGTGTGCTAGTGGTTGCAAGCGTTTGCTAGTGGATGCTAATGGACACATATATGTACACTAGGCACTATTATTCTTTAGGGATCAACCTAACTAGGACACTAGAGCATATGCATATGGATGCGTGCGCATTATTATTCTATTTTTCATGGTTGTTATAGATGGACGATTATCACATGATTGTTGCATTTGAATGATGTTTGTAGCAAGCATATAGATCTATCAGTTGTCATTAGGGAATTTTTGCATTCATTTGGATACATAACACGCACATGATTGCATAAAAGGAGGTCAACTGAATCAGTGGACCGCCTGATCTTTTGCATTAGATAGGAACGTTTAGACTACATTAATTGCATAAGTATCATAAATTGCATTAGAAAAACTTAAGGACAATGGATGTAATGGGTGATGATTGAGTAGTTGGTTGTAGAATTGGATGAAAACATTTAGTACATTCTTTTATCCTTAGAGATTTCGGGGACGTAATCCCTTAAGGAGGGGAGAATGTAACAACCCGAAATTTAACCTGTAATAATTAATTCGTTAATTAATTAAATAATGAAATAACTTTGTGAACTTATCAAAATTGAGCCACGTGAGTTGCACCATGGTGTCCGTGGTAATTTTCTGGTTAATTTCCATATATAGAACGTCATAATCTGAGTTAATATGAGCAAGGAACAAAATAATCAAAGAAATGAATATATATATATATATATATAGGCCAGGTCGACCGGCCGGTCGACCTAGACACAAGGGCGGTCGACCACCCGGTCGACCCGCCTGTCTATTTTAACGAATGAACGAGCGTTCATTTGTTCGAAAGTTGAACACGTAATTTGCATTATTTGGCTTCATCTGGTCCTTTCATTCATGCATCTGATGGCCCCTATTCAGCCTATGACGTGGTTGCATCCTATTCAATCCCAAAATCCAACGGTCCGAAATCCACTCTACACCTATAAATAGAACCCTTGGCCTAACACTTTTTCTCATTCTAGATTTTCTCCGCTTGGGTTCACCTTTTCAGGAAGGACCCTAAAAGAAATAATTTTCCAAGGAGAGAATCTTTTTAATAAAAATATTTTAATACCCTCAAGTGGATCCGTGAAGGCCTAAAGGGAAGAGCTAAGGACCAGAGGTGAGTGATTGTAATTATTTTAAATTTCTTTAAGTAATTTAAAATAATAGGGTTTCCAATAGTTGTAGTTTAACTACGATTATTGGAGTAACCTTTTAAGTAATTTATTTACATTTTTTAGAATTATTTTCATTCTATTCCTTCTAGCTATTCTTTTCAGTTAATTTTAGTTTATTTCTGTTAATTATAGCTTTTCCCATTTAATTACAGTTTATTTACATTATTTTAATTTATTTACTGTTATTTATGCATTATTTACATCTTCTTCCTACGCCTTGGATTTCCTTCTATTTTCAGTTTTCTTTTATTTCTCCTTCTTCTTCGCGTATGGATTAGAATGGAATTAACGCAAAATTGGATTAAATTATAAGAAATCTAAAATAATGAATCATGAAATCTAAATCACAAAGACTGTAATATAATTGGCATAGGACTGAAATTATGCCTAATTATGATATTGATTGGACTAAATTAAGAAGATTGGCCTAGTTATAACTTAGAATTATAACTAAAAGGAATAAAAGAAGAAAGAAGCTTATTTTCACACTAGACCTTGGGTTGAGTAATAAGCATGATTATAAAGTAAGTTATAAATTGATAAACTATGGAAACTATGGCGCTTATTTTAAGACTTAGGATAAATTAATAAGCAATAATAGTAATTGATAAAAATAAAGGCTTATTTAAATAATTTATCTAAGTTAATAAGCAAAGATAAGAGTAGGACCTGTACCAAATAGCATTCCCCTAAAATTTCTATGGTTACGGTGTTTCACATAATCCTAAAGTGGGACGAGGTGCTTCACATAATCTTGAAGTGAGGCAAGGGTTACGCTTATGCTTATAGTGGTAGTAAACGGTCAATCTATGGTAGTTCAAATCAAGGGGATTTGAACAAGGGGCGCAACTAGATTTTTGTTTGATAGGGACCTATAGGGCAGCATTTTACCTATTTTTCTATGGACATGGTGTTTCACATAACCCTGAAGTGAGATGAGGTGCTTCACATAATCCTGAATTGAGGCGAGGGGCACGCTTATGCTGACTAGGGTAAATTAAAAGGCAAAAAGAAGGAGCAACATGTAGCATGGGCAGGTGGAAGTTACGCGTGCGACTTTCATTTCGGTGCTCAGTAATCGTATGAGTTCCAAGTGCTCAGTAAGTGTGTCTGTCGTAGACACCAAAAGTCTACTGTATAGGGAAACGTCCGGTCCACAGTAGATTCTATGGAGTAGCAGGCCGATCAAAGGGTAGAATTAGGAATTCAGCCTAATTAAAGCAGCTATCAAGGACAAGTGCGAATATTCAAAGTTGACCTATCTTATTAATGAGTACTAGCTAATTCGTATTTATTTCCAATTTCTCTCTTTTCTATTTCCTTTGTTTTCTTTTATACACTAGAACTATTGTAAAGTCTATTACTTTTACTTTGCTTAAAGATTCTAGTAATTACTATCATTCACTAGACCTTGAGTCTGACCCACTCCTCTATTTTCCCTTCCCCCCAGGAAATCAAGGGAGAGGGCAGTAGATTGCAGTAGCTTGGAGGTTTCTTGGAGAAGATTCTGCTATGTATTCCCTTACTTTTATTTCCGTTTTTCTTTCTTTGAACTAGCACTTGAGAGGAATATTTATACTCTGATTTTTGTTGAGACTGCGAGTTTTTATTTCATGAGACATATTGGATTTTGAGACAAGTATGTTGTAATTGGTATTTGACTTATTTGGTTTATGAAGCAATTATGAAGTTTTTGTTTGAATAAGTTATAATTTTAGTCTTCGCTGTTTTTACCTATTTTTGTCTTGTGAATCTTAGTCTCTGTTAGTTTTAGTTATACCTACAACAGACCACGCCTTTTAATGTGTCCTTTGGGTATATTGAGGGGTGTGGGGTGTTTCAGTTGTGGTCCTATCACTTCATACTCTAATAAAATGGAATTTTAGTATGTCATTCTACTATAACCCACATGTCTTAACTTACCTTTTTGGCTTCTAACAAATAAGGTCCATCCATTAATTCAATTATTGCTATCTTCTTTAATCAAAATCTCTTAATGGTATCCTCAATTTCGGTATTTATTTTCTTTATCCTTGATCTTTCATGTGAGTATACTCTAGAACTCGTAGAAATGTACTTTGATGTCATTACAATTCCTTTGTGGATTCTTGTTATGACTTTTATACATATCTAATAAAATGTTCCTAGGTTCATACCAATATTCCTTATATTCAAAGGGGATCTTTGTTGCTATTCTACGAGCATTCATTGCTATTTTATTCACAGCCTTAACTTTTTACCCCGTCTTACCTTGACAGTCATCCTTATCCACTTCATGTCAAAGTTGGTTTGGTTTTTACCACTCTTTATTAAATTATTAGAATTCACAGTCATTAAGTACTTAACCCAAATTTTTATCTTTGAAAATATAAACATAGAAACTTTTTATTAAATTCAATTTTAACAATTACTTGGTTTCTAAAATGAGCCATGAAAAACTCCTCATTTTAACCAACTATATTGTGTCATAACTTTTAAAACTATAATTTGGGATTTATAAAGTAAGTTTATTTATTAAAGTCAAAAGTTAATGTTAGGAATTTAATTTAAAAAGATCCTTTCATTTTAACAACACATTATTTCCTTCTTTTAAAATAGTAAGAGTCAAGTTTTTATTACATGAATATTGATCAAATCAATTTTCTTTTTAAGGCCTTTGTACAATAGAGATTTTACTTCTTAAAAGGTAGGATTTTTAACTCAAACAATTTATTAAGTTTTGCATTCAAAAACTAAATGGTTATACCAAACCATTTTTCAAAAATGCACTGTTACAGTGTTTCCACAACATCTTTTATAACTTTTAAAAAGAAAATAAAAACCCAGAGTATATAGGGACAACTTTCATTCTGTTATTTTCCCACTACTAATGCTATTTCCACTTTCAACCCTAACCAAGATTCTAATAACCTATGAGAGGGACTTTCAAAAGATTTGTGCAATTAATGCACATATTCACTGACACTATCCATTTTTCCTATGTTTTGCCTTTAATTTCTTACACTGTTTCTAGTTAGATTGTTTAATATAAATTTCTAACGTTGCTTCTTTGAAATTTCCTAATGTTACTACTGTTTAGATTCCTTTTACCTAAATTGCTCTTATTTAAACGACTTCTCCTTACATAGCACTTTTTTCCCTTGGTTGTTTTCTTTATTAAATCATTGAAGTGCATTCACATACTATACTCTATTTGTTAGGTTTTTCTTCATTAGCATGAAACTATTTGCTTCTTATGTATAAATATATTTCAGTTGTCTTTCCCAGTATTTTCCTTATACAGGATGATTTTTCATATCTTCATTATCGGGCATCTTTACCCTTCCATTCACTTTACCCCATTTATTAACTGCCATATCGATTTACCCACCCCTCAAAAAGAATTTTAAAACTTTCAAATTTACAAATAGAAAAGTCATCTAGCCAAACATATACCTTATTTTTTGTCCATTAAAAAAATGATTATCAGTTTCTCCTTATTCTTTATCGAAAAATCTTTTACTTGGAATTTTAGTCTAGTAAGTTTTAATTTCAACCAAGAATTTATAAATAGCTCTTTTAATTAAAATTTATAAATTATCTTGTTTTTTAAAAATCTATTTTTAAATGATATTTTATATGGCAAAAAATTTAGTATTCACTTACTTTTAATAATCAACTTTTTAGTGATACGGTTTTTTTTAAATAAATTTTTTGAAATCCATTTCAGAATATTTTACGAAAAATTAAATTCTTTCACATGCAGTCAGACTTAGAAATGGATTTTATTTGTCCTTCCTTTTGGACTCTTCTTCTTCTCTAATTATTCTTAACTTATGTTCGTTGAGAACATATTAAACTAAGGATATCATCTTGTGGTGTTTAATGCACACTATTTTGTAGGAACTTGCTAGTTCTTTTTATACCTTACATCCAAATATTTACAACATATAGGTTCTTACTTACTATCTATCTAGATGAAATGTACGTCATACATCGGCAATACATCAAAATTCATAATCATAGGGCGGTCTAGGTACAACAAAAGGAGTCAAGTGCCATCCAAATTTTGGGACCATTCTATATGTCATGCTCAAGTTCTTCTTAAGTCAACGCCTTACGGTACGGTCAACATTCCGTGGGGTAATCGGGGTAATTGTATAAATTTAACTTTATTTATTGTTCCAACCCATAGTTTCCTTATCCATCTTTTCAGAATATGGTCGCAGCTACTTCTATAGTATGAATTCGTAGAGTTTGGCCTGTAACATACATACATACACATATAATTCTAGGTAAAAATATAAATATGTTCACTCGGCGTATCCTGATTCGTATAATCGACTAACCTATGCTTAGATACAAAATGTAACAACCCGCACCTTAATGGGCATGATTTTTTAACTAAATCAATAAATCTAAGTCATTAGGGTACAGATCATTGGTGTTGGTAACCTGTAATAAATATAAATATATCAGAGAGCTACCTATACCAATTCACAATAGAATAGTAAAATAGAATAAGGCACATATACTGACTAAGGCTGCTATCTTGGAACCAATATTATTCCTTGGATATCTAGTTGCCATATTAGTGCTGAGCATGAATGAAAAGATCTATCCATCTACCGTTCCCGTCTTGCACTAGTATTGTATCCCTCTAAATCTATCATATGGGTTGTATTGAGGTGGGGGTCAGAACAACATTCTAGTGACTGGTAAAATACATACTTTATCCATAAGACTAGTTTATGCCAATTTAGGTGTTATGTCTACTCTCTATGGGTTAGTTATTTAATTCCCTTTGCACGTACGATATGTCTGACCCACTCCGAGGTATCAGAATCTACATGCGTAACCAACTCCAAGATATAAGTAGCTATATATGTAACCTACTCCGAGGTATAAGTATTTGTATATGTATGTATAGGTGTGTCATCGTACTTTCCAGAAGAAAACCCCTTCACAACGTAATCGATAGTCACCCAGCCCGAGGGCCGATGACTTTTAGACAAAACTTTATAATTTATCTACGTATTACTACCTAACCACAAAGACTTATGTAAGGGTTAACTAGCCAACCTCCAAACAAACAAACAAACAACTTTGATATCAGTACATATACCATACGAACTCTACACCAGTAGGACGTATAACCCATACAGGCTTAACCCAAGTCTTTGTTAACGTCCACTTGGGACTTGTGGTGGCCTCAACCTATGCTAGCCCTACTACACGAATCCCATTTTATCAAATAATGCCCACATACTGTACCACCACCCAAAAATCCCATTTACATTTGCCTAGTGAAAATCAAGGAAAATGCCCACTGCCTGTTACTTAATGCCTCTGGTTTGGAAATAAAGAAGACCTTACCTTCCCAATTAGGCACTGCCATATGTTATTTAAGACTTCTTAAATAGAGCAGAGGCAGAACCAATAGCCATTTAATACCATCGCTATGAAGTAAACCCCTTAACCACCTAAAGGTACATAATAATTTAATAATTCAAATCTGAGGCGAATCCCTTGGTATATTTTCCCAAACCTATCGTAAACTTATATCCCACCCATGGGTCTTGTAGTTGGAGATGTCTCACATCAGTAGTACGTATACAAAACTATTGGTAGCCACTTGTAGAGGGTGGACTTCTATTGTTTAACTCTACTGACCTGACATCCCAACTCATAATTAAACCAGTTATTTATAATTAATCTAAATATTGAGTCAAACTCACTAATTCACACCCGTCGTAATCGTATTATTGAGGCCATATAATTTCATTTTAAAAATTATTATGCCTCCTAAGTTTGTTTATTAATATTTATTTATTTACTTTCTAAAAACTTCCCCTTTTTTATATGCTTACCATCTTTAACTTCTTATTTTATTAATGTTATTATATTTCATTTACTGCTTCTTATTCCTCCAATTAATTCCCTTCAAAAATGGTCTTTTATATTCAAGTTAACCAAGTGTCAATGATATTTATTTGTACATTTCAGAATTAATTTACCATGCCTATTTAACTTCCTTCATTAATGTCATAATTGGTCTCCGGAATAAACTGATTAAATGGTTACTACCCGTATTGACTTGATTACAATAATTTCCATTTTTCTCCTTGATCTATTATCTTACTCGTATTTAGCATTTTATTTGTAATTAATATGATAACATACAATTAAATTCATGTTACCACATGTATATGTATTTATGATGCAATTGACATTTGTTTATTTATTTCTTAAACTTATACTTTAAACACACACACACACAGTCACACACACACACGTATATATATTTAACTGGTAAAAGAGATTATTTATATTCCTATTACAACTGTTTAATTTCTATATTTAGGGATTTCATGATATACACTTATATGTCAATTCCACAAAATATTTATTTTCACATTTTAATGCATTGGAATCATATCCTTTTCCAAGAAGGAAATGTTACCGTTGCAATTTTTCATAAGCTACCAAAAAGTAAAATTATACTGCGTTTGAAATTTCAAGGAATTATCTTTTTCTATTTTTATTGAAATAAAGAGTGCAAACTAAGGAAAGACATCCCTACTTTGCACAACCCTTTTATTTTGGGCATGTTTCTTATTATTTCAAATGATGCACTTTTCATATATATGTTTGTACCAAAATTGTGCACAACACTCTTCAGATGTGTTTGAAGAGATAAAATGAAGAAAGTAAATGAAAAATGAGGCAGATCTAACAAACACACCAATTAACAACTAAGAAAAAGTGCTGAAACACACAAATTTAGAGTGGTTCAGCATATGGCCTACGTCCACTATGGAATGATTGATGTTTATTGATTATAACTCGCTGGATACAAAAGATTACAACAGTACAATCAAAGTACAACAGCAATTTTTGCAGAGTATTGGCGTAGAGAGGCCAAAAGTCCATTTTCTGTAGGTGCAGGGTCACTATTTATAGGCGTAGGTAGCAAATATCTCGCCCAGATCTCGGAAGACTTCTTCTCTCACGTGGGTGGGCCCACGGGATCGAGTTTAGGTGATTTTGACTCGATTTAAGAGCGATACGAATTGATTTCGTATCGATCAATAATTGGTCCTTTAAGGCTGGGATCGATTAGGTACATTCTTGAGGTAGTACACAAGCTCCTGTGAAAATTTGGTAGCATTTAGACTTGTAGACCTTGAGATATGATCGATGTAAGTTTGGATTTGTATGACATTATTGTCTTTGTATCGGTACTATTTCGTATCGGTCATGCGTGGTTCTGTTCGTATCGATGCCTGCATGCTACTTCGTATCGATGGTTGGAGGTCGCCTTCGTATCGATTCTTCATGTTGCCTTCTTAGTATCGATCGGTGGTTGTTGCTATTCGTATTGATGGTGGGAGATCGATACAAGATGGATGGAGGGAGACCAATACGAAATGGACAATTATTGATGGATACGAAGTGTTGTTAACACGATGGATACGAAGTAGCTTCATTTTGATGGGTACGAAGGAAGTTAGCGGGCAATGGATATGAACTGAATCTCTCTTAGGGAATGGATACGAAATTGGATGGATACGAATAGAGTTGGATTTCTCAACCTTGATCGATCAATATCTTGAGCATACGAACCCCGATTGACTTAAAATTTGGAACGTTGGCTTTCATAGCTTTGATTGTCGTGTCATATCAATTGTAGCTCGATCCGAACTCGGGCAAAATTTACCAGTATCCATTGTGAACCTATGTATAACCAATCTCCAGGACGAACTGTCCTTCTAGTGAAGTTCTTGGTGTCACGGCCTTGCTAAAAGGAGGGATAACATTTGCCCCCCAAAGTACGTCTTGTGTGAACAGGACGTGCTTTGAAAAGCTGCATCCTTCTTTTCGAAAAGTCCTTTCTGATTCGCTGAATAGTTGTCTTCTTTTCGTTAAAAGATGTAACCTTTGATTGAAACGACAGTGATGTAGATGTCGAAATGTTGGCTGCCAATGTTAATGTAGTGCTTTTTTGTAACTAAGTATTGAGCGCTAGCGATCTGTTGTTCATTATTCTGTTCGTCACCAGGTAAGAATTCAATTCCTGTTAACTTCGAAAATTGAATGCTAGTTTGGCATACATGCACATATGTTAACCTGACTCCCATTCATGTTTTCATGTTTACGGGTCATTAACAAGTTCTTTTGATCGAGTTTCGTATCGATCCTCTCCTGGATCGATGTGAAATTCGAGTTGCAACAATGGTCGATGGTTGTTTTTGATCCATTTCTTTGTATCGATCCTCTCCTGGATCGATCTGGGATACACTAAGATAGACTTCGTATCAATGATTATTGATACGAGATTGGCTTACATAAGGTGTGCTTCGTATCAATAGATACAGAATTTACAAGTGTTAACTCATGGGACAGCTTCGCAAAGGATATGCCATTTCTCATTTCTCTATTCAAGAAGAATTCCCCACTGTAGATAGTCTTTGATAGGAGTCATCCATGACCCCTTTCCTGGCTCCCTCTCTAAGATCCAGTCGATCTTCCTATGTCAATGCTTGGAATAATAAGGATTTCAACCGGGACAAAGTTTGTTTGTTGCGCATCCCCAGAACTGGCTAGCTTGGCCAATGACTTGGCTTTTTCATTTTGTTCTCCGAGGATGTGTGTAATGGTGTAATACTCGAAGTCGACTAGTAGCTCTTGGACCCAGCTAAGATAAGGAGCAAGACGTTGTCCCCTAGTTAGATAATCTTCCCTGACTTGGCATACTACTAACCAGAAATCACATAAGACATGTAAAGTTTCCACTCTTAGTTTTTTGCAATTTTGAGCGTGGTGACCAAGGCTTCATACTTAGCTTCATTATTTGTTGCAGTGAAGTTGAGTTTTAGGATGTAGCAAATCGATCGTTCCTCAGGTGTCATTAACGCAACTTCGACATTACAAAGCCGATTATCGGAAGTTCCATTTGTGTATGATCTCCATCGGTTGGACGGTTCTCCACTGTTTTTCGGATAATCATCCGATGCAGTGAATTCAGATATGAAGTATGCCAATGTTTGACCAGGGATAGCTCTCTGAGGGAGATAAGTGATATCAAATTGGCTTAGCTCGATATTCCATTTGAGTAACCTTCCGGACATCCAAGGTTACCATTGGACCTATCGTAACGGCTGGTCGATATAGACGTTAATGGGGTGAGCTTGTCAATAGCTAGTTTTCATCATATACTGGTCTTTGAATTCGTTTCTCTTCACATAGCAATGCGATGCTTATGGCATGTGTTGGCACGGCTCAATTGATGTATAAATCTTCACGACCCTAAGGCTTAGGTAAAATGGGAGGTCTTTTTAAGTGATCTATCAGAGCTGGAATTGCATCAACACAGTTGTTAGTTCATTCAAAAGTTCTCTTCCCTCTCTTGGTCAGGTGGAAGAAGAGAATACACTTGTAGATGGCCCTAGAGTTGAATCAGCTTAGGACAGTAATCTTCCGATTTAGGCTCTGTACCTGCTTAGGTTATCCTCGGTACATGGATGTCTCTAATTATTGGAATTTTCTGGAAATTAGCCTCAATTCCACAAGAATTGATGATGAAACCCAAGAATTTTTCTAATGCAACGCTGAAAGAGCATTTCAAAGGATCGAGTTTGGTTCTACATTCTTTGGATAGCACTGAATATCTCTACCAAGTCATCAATGTGGTCGTTTGATAGTCGTGATTTCATGAGCATATTAACCACATATACTTTCATCAATCAACTGATCTGATTTTTGAATTATCTGTTAATCGTCCTTTGGTAAGTAGCATAAGCATTCTTAAGTTTGAATCCGGGGATTATAGCATAGCGTAATAGGCCTAGGTTAGTAATGAAACTATTGTATTCCTAGCTGGGACTTGCTTCAGTATCCGATTGTATCTGGAGTTTTGTGTCCATGGAAGTGAGTAATTCATGTCCGATGGTCGAGTCTACCGGTTGGTTGATCCTTGGAAATGGAAAACTGTGCTTTGTCATGCCTTGTTCAAATCTGAGTAGTCGACGTACGCCCGCCACTCTCTATTTTTTTTCTGTAAGCAAAGGATTGGACACTCATTTTGGTTAGAGGGCATCATGGATAAACCCACTGGTTTTGAGCAGATTCGCCTCCTCTTTAAGTGCAACAGAATTCTCCGGATCCATGTCGCATCGTTTTTGTTCACCGAGATATTCCTCGAGTCGACATTTAATGCAGGGTTCTTCATGGTTGGCGATAGTCCACATATATACATGAGATTGAGTCCAAGCGAACATATCAAATTCACCTAGAGCAAAGCAGTTAACTCTATCATCATCATTGCACTGAGTTGTGATCTGATTTACAATACTCGTGATGGGTTGTAGGTGCTTCATATGCTTATTTACAATGGTAAATGATCAGTCTTGTATGGACGATGAATCAAAGGCTTAGTAGAGTTTAGCCTTGTATCGCGTGATGTAGCATGGCTGGCTCCAGCTATGAGTTTGAATCTACTTGTGTTTTCGAGTAATGCGCTTTCCATTCAATGTACTCACGGTCCATTGCTCATCGGAAGGGTTAGAATGATGATCAGTTGCCCATAAGTTCGGACGTCGATCTGATGATTCTATCTCTAAGCATCCTTTCGGTCGTAACTTCAAGTTGTTATAAATGCTAGGCACGAGTTATAGGATTGAGTAGTCGTATCCAACTCTCGGATGATCACACTCGTGCCCCCAGTGTTGGGTTGATGGACGTATTGTGTGAATTATTGAGCCTAGCTTCTACTGTGTTTATATTTTAGTCTAAGATGTAAGAGCCAGAGTTGTTTGATGAACAATCAAATTGCATTCGTCTTATTTCTCGCGCGTGCCCCCAAGTCTGGGGAATATCTCGATAAGTGGCAAGGTAGATCGTGTCCGCTTCAACTTTGTATTCTATCCCATTGAACCATGGGATCGAGTTAACCAATGGAAGGTTGAGTCATGCCTTATCCTACATTGTGTCCTAGTTCTTTCCTCTAGGCAGAATACTTCATTGCCTCGTTGACATTCAAACATGAGCTAAGTTCTGGATGGTCAATGACATTCACTTCGCTACTTATGTCCCCATATTCTGGGCAGAAACTGAAGAGTGAATCGTCCAATTAGATCCAATGCAGGATTGATGCTTTCCTTTTCGTGTCGAATCTAGGGCAAGAATCGGTGTGTAGACGCTTAGGTTGCACTTGTTTTGAATTGCTCTTTTAGTCAGATCATGGTAAGTGTCAATGAATGAATGGTCATGTTTCATTCATTTGGAGTTGGGCGATCAACCACGTCCATTTCGATTTACGTTCTCCCATCAGATCTAGGGATAAAGTCAGCTCAAATGCAGTCTGGTCATGCTCAGCTGATCTCATGCTCTTCCTGATGGCTGGAAGGAAGGTGATGGAGGATGAATGGTCAAGTCACACTCATTCGTGGTTCATTCTTCTATCCATGTTCTGTTGGTCAAAGGTATTCGATGGACGTTCGGGTCACATCGATTTGTAGTCGAAGAGGATCGATATTGACCATCGATTCAGCGACACGATGTAGAATGCTCGGACCTCATTGCCTGTCGATCCACTGGTATGATATGAAAGGTGCATATCGATATTGCCCGTCGATCCGACAGCACGATATAATTTGTTGCACGTAACTTCGGGCATCATTCTGATTGGTTGGCATTAAGGCCTCCTTGTAGTCGTTGCCTTAAGTTGTAAAGGACGCTAAGCTGGAGATGCATCGAGTCATCTTTCTCTTCTTTCAGTTATTTATACTTCTGCCCCCGGTCTTGGGTCAGCAGAGTTAGATCATGGATGGTATAATTGCACCTGTAGTGAGTTTATACTCCTCAGGTCGAGTTTAGGTCAGAGTTGGTGAATGAATGGTCGAGTCATATTCATTCGTTTGTCTATGCTTGTAGCCGCACTTTGGGGATCAGAATCAGTTGAAGGGCCATTAATCACACCTGTTTGACATTTATACCCCTGTCCGCACTCTGGGAACTAAGAGTTTTAGCAGAAAATGGTAGGACTGCATTTTCCTCCATTAATTCCTCTGGCACTAGTCAATAGAGAAAGTCGAAGTGTGGTCGGTCACATCATGACAACTTTAATTTGATGTTTCTCCTACTGAATTGTAGGAAGGAATTGATTGGCAGGTGATCGGGTCACACCCGTCCATGTTGCGCGCACAATCCGTCAGATCACATGCAAGAGTTAGCGGATAAACGGTCATGTCACGTTCATTTGTGGTTGGATGGTAGTAATATCCATTTATAATAGGACATTCAGCTAGGTCCGTTTTGCGAATCTGCGTCTCCCTATAGAATCAAGGAAGAAATTTAGTCTTGTAGGGTTGGAGTGCATCCCTATAAAATTATGTTATGGGTCCCGTGCCGGGGACAAGGGTTGATGCATGGACGATCGTGTCATGCCCGCTTAGTGCTAGATGGTCGGATCATATCCGATTCTTTGTGATAATTATGCCCCCATGTCAGGGGAAGAGTTGGAAAGCAGACGGTCGAACCATATCTGCTTTTTGTACTACAGAACTTGCTGTGGAATTAGAGTTGATAGATGGACAGTCGAATCTCATCCCTTCTGGTATTTATATTCCAATCCATGCTTTAAGGACTGGAGTTGGTTGATAGGTGATTAGTCACACCCGTTTGGTGTTTATACTCCAGCTTGTGCTCTCGGGGGCAGAGTTAGTTGATGGATATACTCCAGTTCACACTCTGGGAATTTGGAGTTAGTTGATGTTTATACTCCAGTTCGCACTCTGGGAATCTAGAGTTAGTTGATGTTTATACTCCAGTTCACATTCTGGGAATCTGGAGTTAGTTGATGGGTGGTCAGTCACACCCATTTGGTGTTTATACTCCAGCCTGCGCTCTCGGGACCAGAGTTAGTTGATGGGTATACTCCAGTTCGCACACTGGGAATCTTGAGTTAGTTGATGTTTATACTCCAGTTCGCACTCCCGGATTCTGGAGTTAGTTGATGGGTGGTCAGTCACACCCATTTGGTATTTTAGGATTATCTCCGCATTCCGGGGAATTAAGTTGTTTTACGGGTGGTCGTTTACACCCGTTTTGATGTTTATACTCCAGTTCACACTTCGGGAATCTGGAGTTGGCCAACAGATGGTCAGCCACATCTGTTTAGGCTTTAGGATTTCGTTCACACTCTGGGGACAAGAAGTTGATCAGGTACGTGGACGGTCATATCACATCCACCCTAAGTAGGCAAGCAAAGTCGTTAGATGGATGGATCCACCTTCCTCGAGCTTGTAAATATGAAAGGCGAGGTCGTTAGATGGACAGATCCATCCTCCTTGGGTTTAGGTTGAACATGGGCGAAGTCGTTAGGTGGACGGATCCACCCTCCTCGAGCCCACGTCTATAAGTTTATGCTCCAGCTCGCACTCTGGGAGCCGGAGTTAGCTAGAGGATTGTCGTGTATCAATCACTTTTGGTTGTAGTGTGATGGCTTGTCCCTGAGCTCGGGCTTTCACCTAGCGAGTGATCGGTGGGATCCTGATTACTTTCCACTTATCTGCCCTCAACGAAGGATGAGATTAAGTTTATGGACGGTTGGATCGTGTCCATATTCATTTGGATTATGCTTCTGCCAAGCCTAAGGAATAAGATTAGTGTTCTGGCAAGCTTTGAGCTTGAGCAGAGGAGAGGATGCTCGAATTTCATCCACTTTGAGTTATGTATTTTCCCTTAAGTCAGGTGCAAGAATTGGAGAGCAAACGGTCGAGTCACGTCCACTTTATACTTTGCATTCTTCCGATCGAGCTGAGGAAGAGAGTTGAAATGATGGCTCATGATGGTTAGCAAGTAGTTAGTCAGTCGTCGATGACTTTAAATTAAGGGTTGGCCCCTGATGAAGTAGGTTTAAGGAATGATTGTTTTGCCGAATCACAGACGCAAACTGGAGAGTGAATGGTCAAATCATACCCACTTTAAACATGTGTTCTCAAATAACCTAAAGTGTCTAATGTAGGATTGGATGCATGGACGGTCACGTCACGTCAACCCTTGGTGTGATTTCGATTTTACTAGGCATCAATAGAAGCATAAGTATTTTGGCAAGCTTCAAGTACGAGATGGAGAGTGCATTATTGGGACATATATGTAACGACCCTGAATTTTTGACATTTGAAATGTGGATATTTAATTGAGTTTAAATATTCGAATGATAATTTAATTTGAAATTCAAATATCAGAATGAATTTGGCGGTTAAATTATTGAATTTAATTATTGAAACTGGGTAAAAATTTGAATTGTCAGTTTGAGCTGATTAAAAATAATATAAAGTCTTATAAAATTTATATTAATAATTCTGAAGGTACTGGAACTTTCAGAATTGAATTTGAAACTGTTATGTTCAGTTTTGAAATTCTATCGTTTAAATTGAATTTAAAATAGCGTTCCAGGGCACAGTCTCGGAATTCGACGAAACCAGTTCCATTGGATCCATAATATTGTATTATTATCGGATTTCAATTTTCGTGATGTTTGGAGTGATCGTTTGGCCGTACGATAAGCAAACGCGCTGAAATTTAATCGAAAATTTAATATTATAACTGGTCCAAAAAGCTATCTTCTCCATACGATCGAATTTGGACTCAAAACCTTTTCCATTGCGTTTGGAATAGGGGTATAACATTATAAACGCCTAGTGTCACGCCTCGATAGGATATCGAGATTTTGAGTTGCAAATTTGTGACGATTTGAATTTGAATTTGAATGGGATATTTATACTCGTCAACTATCAGCTGATATTATTTCACATCGCTGTTTTTCTTTCACTTCGTGTTACTGTAGCAGAGACGTTCAAAGCTCGCAAACAACATTTCTTCCCTTTTTTCTTTCAATTCGAACGAAATATCTCGTTCAACAGAAAATCAAATTCTCTGAGTTAAAAATGGTTGCCTCGTCCTTTTCAAAATTCACGTTCAAACAAATAAAAAATATATATACGAGTCTTCTTTTATAAAATCTCGTATCTACTCTGCTCAAAACATTTTCATTCCCAATTCGATTTTTATCAATGGCCGGCAAAAGAATTCCCTCAACGGAAAAAAATCTAGACCAATCGCGAGCCGTGCTCGAGCATTTTCTCGAGTTCGCGGAGGAGCAGGGCGACGAGTCGCGACTTAAGGAGGCTAGGGTTTCTCATCGCATTTTGGAATTCGCGACCTTCCATTTGCCTCTGTCAGATGCTAATCGAGCTCGAAGATAGGTGTATGGAGGAATGAATCGCGTGCATGTAGGACGTGACGCATCATGATTTGGAAGCTGGTGATGTAATTGTTGTGTGTCGCAGTTATCTGGGAACGGGGTGGAGGAGAATCGCGGCATCGTCGCGAGGTGAACTGGAAGTTTGGGATGGTCGAGTACACGACAAAAAGGGGTTCGTCGATGTTGCAGCTTGGTTATCGAGTTTGCGTACAAGCAAGAATGATGGTCGCGATTGTGGGTTGCGGGACTGGGTTCGCGAATTTCAGTAAGGTATAAAAAAACAATTTATTCTTCAATTTAAAAATTTTAATTTAGTAATGTATAAATATATATATACAGAAAGAAATATATATAATTGAAATTTTTAAAGATTTGAAGTTGTATAAATTAGATTTTTAGATCTACAAATTATCTAATAAAGATATATATGGGTAGTTTCAAAAGGAAAATGTTAGTTTAAAGGTAAACTATTAGTTTAGAAAATTCAGTAAATAAATAGTGATTAACTGTTTAATTTATTCAAATATTAATGAATTGTATAAATGTTATACAAGGTCTGAAATGGAGAAAAATAAACCCGAATGGAAGCGAGTTGGAAATGGATTGCAAAATAAATAAAAAGCAAAGGTGAGATCTTCTCAGTCAAAAATGAAAGTGGATTTTTTTGCAGTTATTGATTGTTGCTGTTTGGATTGTGATATTAGATATGGTAGGATATATCTATATATAGCAATATATATATATGGGCATATGTATATATTGCAGTTGATGATTTCCCGCACTATATAGCGGATGAGACCCTAATGCGCCATTAGTAAGCGGATGATATATTTTATAAATCCCATATACCACGATATTCCACCTCGAAGTGGAATGGGTATTGTGCCAACATCTGTGGATGCAGGGAAACAGGTTGGAGGGATCCAACTGGATTCCTCAAAACATTTGAATTGATTTCATATGTTGTGTGATTGATTATTTATAATCTGTGTATGATTATATCTGTGATTGAATTTGTTGAAGGCTATAATTTAGCCGAATGTATTTTTGGTATCGTTGGATACCAGAAATAAATGAAATTGGATTTCTGAAATTAAAAAATTGAATTTTAGATGGTTTGGAAAAATAAAAGAATTTATTTAAAGGAGATAAATTTGTTTGAAATCAAATCGATAATTGATTGGGTATTTGAAATAAATCTTTGAGAAATCGATATGAAAACTTATTTGATGTTGAATGAAAGATTGATTTTTGTGTTGAAAATAAATTTGGAAATCGATTTGTAAAAATGATTTGGCATTTGGGATTAAAAGTTAGAATTAATTTGAAATATGATTCAGTGTTGAAGTAAATTCAGAAATCAATTTGGAATTTGATTTGGGATTTGAAATAAATTGAGAAATCAATTTGAAAGTTGAATTGGTGTTGAAAATGAATATTTGGAAAACGATTTGAAAATCGTGTAAAAGTGGATTTTTGGGAATGTAAATTCCGAATAGAATTTATAAAGGAAAGGGAAATTTGTTTTAAAAATAAATATTGATTTATTTTTAAAGTGTGGAAAATATGATTTGAAATCGGTTTTCAAAGTGATGAAGTGTAGAAATAAATTTACAGTTTTGGAATGTAAATTTGAAATAAATCGATAAGGATTTATCTAATTGGTTTAAATGGACCATTTTGTGATTTGAAATTGATTTTCAAATGTGAAGTGTGAAATATGATTTGAAATTGATTTTCAAATGTGAAGTGTTAAACCGTATCTCGCGAAGAGAGTTTGAAATAAATAATTTGGGAAAAATTATTTAAATTGATTGATTGTTGTGAATGTTATTGATAGTTAAATAACCAACTATCAATATTTGTCTTTGAAATGACACTTGATTTGTTTTTAAAACAAACGCTCACTATTCAGGTTAGCCGGGAAAAGACCTTTGTGTCATATAACCCATTTCGAATAGTGATACGACGATATAGATCGTATTGAAGACCGGTGGTGAAGACCAGATATTTTCGAAAATGAAAGGACAACCTGTCGAATGTCTCTGCACCGAGTTGCTCCGGTATAGAGATTTATATCACTCTTTTTGTGATGGGAAGTCCGGACGTGATTTGAAATTATTCGGATTGCAATGGCTTCTTTGGAAGTGCCTTCGGTTCCGTTCGACCCCGGAATGGACTTGTATGGATGTGTGTCTAACATTACACTTTGAGATGTAAAGCTGGTTTCTATCAAATACATTTCTGTTGGTGTCTGAGAATTTATTCTCTTAGCTTAACACCCTTCTCTAAGACGTACGAGCTCAGAGGTTATGTAGTTGATGGTTACTAGTGATACATTCCAAATTTGGTAATGTGGCATACGAAGTGCTGTTGATCAGTTGTTGGTCAAAGCGTTGCTTTGTGAAAAAGCGTGGCTTTGTGAAAAAGCTTGGCTTTGTGAAAAAGCGTAGTGTATGTGGACGAGACTTCGTCGAGCCTCACAACCCGGTAATGGTCGAAACATGAATGTTGCGGCAAAGGTTTGTAGGGGTAGCGCCCCTAGGGTATGTCATTTCCTTCTGGATAAAAGGTGATATCATGGTATGGAGCCCAGATATTTTACCTATGTTGATGCTGCACATTTATTATATTTTGTGGCTGTTGCTTTGTGATTGAGGATCCTTGGATAAAGGTTGGTTACGACCGGGGAATGACATACTTGTGTGTTAGTTACCTAGTTACAGCTGTACAGCGTGAGGTAGCGTCAGTGTGTTTGTTACCTAGTTACAGCTGTACAGGGTGAGGTAGCGTCAGCCTTGTGTTTGCAGAGATCCGGTTAGGATCCGGGGCGTCTTTCCAGAGGCGTTTCTATTTCGGTATAAGGAAGTTCCTTTTCCTGACCATTTGTTGGAAATCCAAAGAAACAATACGAGCCCTGTACGGTTTTCAATTGTATTACCTGCTATGGAATGTGGCAGTAACCTGCTATTGAACGTAGTAGCTATAGTAGGCATACAACAATAGTTGTATGCTGGCTAAGATTGATATTATACTTTCGAAATGTTTTCCACACTAGACATTAATAATAATATCAATTGATTTTGCGTAGTAAGCATTTTTGACTATCATAAGGGGAAATCTCCTCCAATTCTGCGTTTGCATTGTGTGTGTGGCGGGAGGCCTTATGGTAGTTTCATTTTCCAAAAGCATTGCGAAGTTGTTTTATTTTCTTTGTGAAAATAACTGTTTTACGATCTCACACCAGTCACCATGACTGACTCGGAGTTTATTGTTCCCTTTCTAAACTCTGGGTGCCCATAATTTTCCACACGGGCAACCTAGAGTTATGTTATCAGGATATTCTGGATATTCTGGAGCTTTGGAGATAAGCTGGATGGCGAAGCGTACTACCGTACTTGTTATTTATTTCCACTGTGTATTCTGTATGAGGACAAGTTTATATAACTGTCCATTGTTGTATATTGACTCTGATGATATGATGTAATGTATAAACTGATATAGTCTTTTGTTTTAAAGATTATTGATTTATCTATTGTATATTATTCCGCTGTGAATGTGAGATTCTGATACTGTTTCTGTTTTCTGTTCTTTCTTTTCTTCTGTCTTCTTCTACCTCTTCTTTTTAACCCTAATGGTTTGGTTTTTCGGCTTTCGATTGCGCGGCATTTGATACGGTGGACGTATTAATGTCGACTTTCGAGCGTCGAAAAGTCCAGTCGTTACAAGTGGTATCAGAGCATCCGGTTAAGCGACAACCCTGCTCTGTTGGGTGTTACTCATTAGAGATAGAGTTAGTAGTACTCTAGGATGAGTGTGAGTGTAATAATAGATATGAGAGCGTATTTGTTAGTGAATACAAAATTTGTTTTGTATTGTGTTAACTTATCGGTTGATTGTTTATAAATTCTGGTCGGTGCAGTCTGGCCAACTGTAATCGATAGGAGTTTCTAAACTCTTAAACAAGATAAACCGACACAATATTGTTTTAAAAAGGGTAAATGAAATAATTTTGCCCAAAACTATTTTTGTATAGAAAAGAAATGATTTTCTATGAATTATAGTAGTATATGGATGCTTGGTTGTTAGGAAGTAATAATATTGAAATATTATCATTGTTATATGGAATTGAATGAGAAATAATGGTATAACCAAAAATTTGAAGATAAATTCATTTGACAAATGAAATTTATCAATATGAATTGAAAAAGATAAGGAAATAAAATTCATATACGAATGAAAATTGTAAGTATAGATTGTAAATGTGATTTATAATTTGGAATAGAATTCCAAGGAAGTATTTGAAATAAAATTCATTAATGGAATGTAAATAAGTTAATGACTTATAAAATATTTGGAATTTGATTGGAATGAGATTCAAATAAAAAATGAATGAATTTATGAATGAACAAATGAAGCTACATTTGTAAATAAATGAATTGGAATTGAATATGTTTGCACAAAAAATGGACAAACACCTCAAAGTTGTATGATTTAGTAGATCTTATGTTATTCTTAGTAATTTGAGCGACTTATGCAAATACGTAAAAAACAGGGGCTAGAATGTAAAAAAGACACGCAGATTTATAGTGGTTCAGCCAGAATGTGCCTACGTCCACTTTATATTTTATTTCTCTTCTTTTGTTATGATTACAAGTACAAAGCTTTGGTGTAAGTAAAAGAAAGTTGTTTGAAGAGTTCCTTCCGTGCTTGAGCTCTCCAAAACTTTTCCCCATTGTTGTACCCCTACCCCTCTATTTATAGAGTGAGGCCGGGGGTAGTGGTCCAGGATATGTATAGTTGCCGATGGGCCTGGGCTGATGTGATCTGGCCTGTCACATCTGGTTCGGTGTCCTCTGGTTCGGTCGTTCTTGGGGAGCTTTGGTAGAGGTTGATTCGGTGGAGCTTCATTCGGTGGTGAGACTTGGTGGATCTGGTCCGGTGGTAGATAGGGAGTGGGTTGATTCGGTGGAGCTTCATTCGGTGGTGAGACTTGGTGGATCTGGTCCGGTGGTAGATAGGGAGTGGGTTGATTCGGTGGAGCCTCATTCGGTGGTGAGACTTGGTGGATCTGGTCCGGTGGGGGTGATGCCGAATGTGTTGGTTCGGCGAGGTGCTGGAAGAGGCAGTTGATTCGGCAGCATGGGAAAGAAGGTGGTTCGGTACGTACTTGGTTTGGCAGGAGCTAGAAGGAGTTGGTTTGATATTGAGATGGAGAGATTCTGGTTCGAGCGTTTGGTTGATTAAGTGTTTGAAAATTGGCCAACATTTGCCCCCCAAAGTAGGGTATATGTTCACCATATATCGTGCTTTGTTTTTCGTCCATCCAATCTCGACGTCTGCGTGTGTTTCATGTTGCCGAACCAAGTGGTTCGGTACACTGCCTTCGCCTATAAAATGGGGGACTAGGGCTTCTATCCTTCCACCTGCCGAACCATTCCTACGAACCTCAGTGTTAGCCGAACCAAACCGTTAACCGAATCAGGTGAGGTCTTTAGCCGGACCAAGTCTAATTCTTTTGGCCGAATGAGTTTACGTATTGTATCACTGAATGCCGAATGAACATGTGTTTGTACGTTTGTATGCCGAATGAACATGTGTTTGTACGTTTGTATGCCGAATGGACTTAGTCCTCCGATACCGAATGACACATGAACGTTTAATACCGAATGAGATTTGAAGTGCTGCATCTGTTTGCCGAATGAATTGTTGTACTGAGTGAACATGTGTTTCATACTTCGAACTTTTTAAGTGAAATTCCATATTATATGCTTACTTGTTTACATCCTTTGTTCTAACACTATGCTTTTCCGGTGTTGTAGATAATGTCTCGCAAAGTAGAAACTCGATCAGACAAGAAGAGATCCGGGGGTGAAGGAGAGCCCTCGGTCGTGCCCCCAGCTCAATCAGGATCGGAGCGTAATGGGCCCGCCCCAAGGTCATTAGTGGATGGATATGGTCCCCAGGAGCTGCTGGATTCCCCGCTTGACTGCTTTCCTAGCTCTCTCAAAGAGGAGCAGCTCGATGTTATATCTCGTTCCTTCGGGATCGATAGAGCCCTCATGCTGCTGCCGGGCCCAGGAGTCATGCCATACAATCCTCCTGAAGGATACTTTGCTTATAGTAGGTACCATTGTATGTGTGGTGCTATCCCGCCTCTCAATGCTTGGGTAGCCAGCTTCCTCACGTATCTAAAGGTGGCCCCATTCCAGCTTCAGCCCAACTCTTATGCCATACTGGTGAGCCTTTTCGTTATTTTTCGGAGGAAGTATGGTCGTGCTCCCTCCAACCGGGAGATCCGGTACTTGTATAATTTAAGGGGCTATAAGAAGGGGTCCCCATATATTAGCTTGGAGTCAGCTGTGACCTTCAAGCCGGTCTTGGACCTGTACTCTAAATTCAGCATGTTCAAGAAAGAGTGGTTCTTTGTTAGGGACGACTCCGTCTCAATCCGGCGCTTTACCTCTGGATGTAAGTTGATGCTTTTACTTATAATTTCTATTCCGATTGCGATGCTTCTTCTCATACTTTCCCATTTTTGCTAGCGACAGGTGGCTTTCCGGTTGTGGAGACTGACCGCCTGGTTCAGACGGCGGTTGAGATAGAAGCCATTCTTGGGAAATATAGATCATCTGCCTTCTTGATTAGAAATGCGATTCTTCTGGAATATAACTTAATCCTTCTGCAGCAGTCTGTAGTTAAGCTGAGGGAAACGGCGGAGGAGAGGGCGGCTGCTCAGACCAAGGAAGGTGTTACGGTAGAGAGTAGCAAGAGGAAACCTTTCACAAAACCTCCAGCTGTCGGAGGTAAGAAACTCAAGAAATCGGACGGTCCCTCCCCCAGCAATTGTCCACTTACCCGGGAGGAGGAAGACATAGAGGAGGAAAGAGGCGAGGGTGGAGATGGTTGGGATGGTGACAAAGGTGGCGATGGCATCGGGGCCCTACTTCCTGGGCAAGCGGGCGAGATTCAGGAGTGGACGGATGATGCGTTCCACCAGGCTTTTGAGGGGTTGGATGAGGATCCGGCTTTGGTAGAGAAGACCGGGAAGGTGGACAAAGCCGGGACTGGTGCAAGTGAGTCTTCTCCGACTATTCCAGCCAAGGTGGCTCCGACGACTCAAGGTGAACTCTTGACTCCTGCATGCTTCATTAATGATAGGGACTTAGGAATATTTTATGACCCGCTCCCGTCCTGGAATGAAATCCAGGACTTATTGCAGTATCCCACTCCTCCCCAGGGTTTGTACAACCACAGCTGTGTTTCTTTTCCTTTTTTAACTTGTAATTTACCGCGTTTCTCGAATCGTATAGTAATGTAAGTTTGTGACACTTGTTCTTTATATTAGGAGCAGGCAAGACGTCCAAAGCTTCAGACCTTCGACACAGGCTTGAGCAATATAAACTTTCCAAAATTTCTGCTAAGCCGAAGCCCTCAACCCAACGCTCCGGGGATGTAGTCGGCTACCGTCCTCTTCTTGGGGTCATCAAAGAGGGTATTCAGCAGAGGAAGAGGAGTCATCCTTTATCCGAGACTTCGCCCGGTCCTCAGCCTCCGGCTCAGCCTATTCATGATATTACTAAGGAGGGTAGCGAGTTTGCACCTTCTCCGCACCCGTCCGGAAACCCTTCTGTTATTCATATCGACCGTCCCGACTTGGCCCGTAATCCATTTGCGAGTCATCCTGATCTGGATCCAAGTTCTCACGATATTTCTTTTGACGAAGTCACTGGTGAACACCTTCTCCCCGTAACCCCATGGTACGAGTACTTGATGAAGCCAAGTCCTTAGATCTCGATCTACTCACTACTCGTATAGTCACTATGGGAGGCGAGGCCAAGGCTAATATTGATCGGGTGGCAGAGGAGACCAAGAAGCTGATGGGGCATCATGCTCGGCTGGTTAAGGCCGGAGAGGAGATTGGGAGCGCTAATATCCGACTTCGATTGGTGGTTTCGGATTAGGCCAAACAGCTTGCGGATCAGGCTATTCAGATTTCTCAGCATGAGGCTGCTACTGGGCGACTAAGGAAAACCATGGAAGAGGCCAGTCGGGCCGAATTGCGGAAAATGGAAGCTACTTGCAAAGAGCGGATTGACATGGCTATTGCCACGGTGGATGAGGTTCGGAGAGCGGATCTCGAGCAGGTGGAGGAATTGTCCGAGAAACTTGAGGCTGCAGAGCTTGCTCAAGCTAAGTTGAGGGAAGAGATGGAGGTGATGCGGAGGTCCCTTCAGGCTGATTGCTCGAGATATAGATTGGAGAGAGATGCTGCCGTCGAAAGGTTGTCGGCTTCCGATGCCCGGATGAGGGAGTTTGAGGAGAATGAGGGAATGATGGATGACATGCTCCAGGACATGTATTTCCGAACTTGGAAGCAGGGCAATCTCTCTTGGATGGATGATTATCCCAGGGTCATGGCTAAGATCTATCTTCGGGCTTTGGAGGAGGCGAAGGCTGATGCAGATAAAGAGGGTGGAACGGTCTTCAGTATGGATGTGGTCACTGCCCAGTTCACCAAGGAGGAGAAAGTGGCGGTAAAGGAGGGTATGCGGCTGCTTGCTGCTGAGGAGGCGGGTGTGCAGGTAGAGGATGACGACCAGGAAGGTCAAGAAGCAGGTGCTGGTAAGTCTTCCTTTCTAGTCTTTCCGTTAACTTGGTTACTTATCACTAATGAATCCTTTTTATGACCGGACAGGCGGGCAACAGAGTAAGGACAAGACTTCGACGCAACCGGCTCCGTGATTAGACCTGGAAAATTCTTTTTTGTAGGCTTGGCTTTGTTGTATCTGTTAGTCTTAAGATAGTAGAGTAACTTCTAAGTTGTAATTCTTGCTACTTGTAATAATCAACATTATTCTTGACGTGTAATTTTTTAAGCTGATTTTGTCGTTTCTTGAATATTTGTTGCTATTTCGACATATCGTATGAGAAATGTAGCTATGTATATTCTTGTAATTAAATTGTGTTTGATGTTAGACTCTGGTTCTACACCATAATTTTATGACTTGCAATATTAGCGTGTGGTGTGAACAAATTATAGTCATGTATTTGTACATAAAAGAAGAAAATACCGCCTTTCATGTTTTAATCGTAGATGGCAGTCTTGAATATCTTGTAGGACCGAGCATGGAATGTAGTCGAATGTCCTGCCACTGTGAGTCCCTACATCCATTGGCGAGTATCTCCTACTCGGTATCATGTACTTTAGGGATTGTTATAGGGGATAGAAAAAAAAAGCTTTTTAAGTAAAATTGAAATACGTGAAATAGTAAAACTTCCAATCACGGAAGGCCTTCGATGTGCTTAAGTTCGTGGCAAATGGGTTTTGTAGTCACTTTCCCTAGCTGTGGGTCTTGGAGACATTTGTCACCCATCTTACGCCTCCGCGGGGAGTTAATTCTTTTTTACCACAGCCGCACTTAAGACACATCGGAGCCGAGATCGCGCACAGTAACTACCCGGGCCATTATGGCCCGTAATCGTGGGTATTATTCGATTTATTGTGGCCGGCTAGTGTGGGTGCCGATCATTAACTGTGAACTGCCCCTGGCTGGCCACACCTTATGTTGGGGCTTATAGTCGGTTCACAGTTGCCGGCGAGCCTAACGCCGTAATGAGCTTCCTCGGCTATAGTCGGCCTTCTCGGTGGCTTATAATCGGCTCATTACAGTTGGCTTTAAGGGCCGTCACGAGCAATGAGTTAACCCGCAGCAGAGGGATGCTGGAGCAAAAGTGTCCCATTGGCGAGGGCATAGATTCGCATAGTACCTGTTAGGTCTTGTCCAGGTGAAGTTGTGTTGTGGAGTGCTTTGAGTAGAAATGCTGTATACTCAGGATTTTGTTCAACAGAAAAGGATAAAGTTAACAAGCAGCCAAGATACAAAGGAACAAAAAAAAAGAGACAAGGCTTTTTAAAGTGGTTCGGCACGAAAATGCCTACGTCCACTGATTCTCTTTGTTAATTCACTTCATATGGGCAATACAAGTTAAGAAAAGTATCGACGGAGGTGTTGGATGTTCCATGCCCTCTGGAACACCTCTCCGTCCACTGTTGACAAAATATAGGCTCCGTTGTGGAGATCTTTATGAATTACATATGGTCCATCCCAGATTGGGTCTAGTGCTCCGGGGCGAGGGAAGATTCTCTTGAGGACAAGATCCCCTTCTTGCAAGGTACGATGCTTGACTTTGGAGTTGTATTGTGTTGCCACTTTTTGCTTGTGGGCTGCTGTTTTGAGGATCGCATCGTTTCTTCTCTCCTCGATTAGATCCAAAGACATGTGAAGGAGTTCTTCGTTCTCTTCTGGGTTATAGTGGATCCGACGATGGGAAGGCACAATAGTTTCAACTGGGAGCATAGCCTCCGATCCGTATGCCAAAGAGAAAGGAGTGTGCCCTGTCGATGTTCTGAAAGATGTGCGATAGGCCCATAGTGCCGTAGGAAGTTCATCCACCCAAGCGCCCTTTGACTTTTCGAGCTTCTTTTTGATTAGAGTTTTCAGAATTTTGTTGACTGCTTCGACTTGTCCGTTTGCCTGGGGATATGCTACGGATGAGAAGCTTTTATGAATTCTATGTTCTTGGCACCAGTTGGCGAATTCCTCGCTGTCAAATTGAAGTCCATTGTCTGATATGATTTTGAGTGGGACTCCGTACCTGCATAGAACATTTTTGATCAAGAAGTTAATAACTTTTGCTGAAGATACTTTATTTAGAGGTTCCGCTTCCACCCATTTGGTGAAATAATCAACTGCCACTATAGCATATTTGGCCCCGCCTCGGCCCATTGGTAGCTCGCCGATTAAGTCAATTCCCCATATCGCGAAGGGCCAAGGGCTGGTCATCTGAGTAATCTCGGTTGTTGGTAGCCGAGGGATCTTAGCAAATTTTTGGCATCTGTCACACTTCTTGACGAAATCTAAGGCGTCCTTGCTTAAGGTGGGCCAGAAATATCCGTATCGGAGTATCTTTTTTGCTAATGTTTGCCCCCCGGTGTGATCTCCACAGCTCCCCTGATGGATGCTGGATAAGATTTCCTTGGCTTCCCTTCCGGTGACACACCTTAATAATGGGTTAGAGAAACCGCGCCGATAGAGGATGTCTTCTTGTATTGTATAGCGGGACGCTTTCCTCAAGATTTTCTTGACTTCATTACGCCCGTTGGGTAGTGTGCCACTTTGTAGGTAGTCTCGGATGGGAGTCATCCAAGTTGCCTCTTCGGCTGCGGCTATCAGATTCACTTGCTCAAAACTTGGGACCGTTTGCTTTGAGATGGTTACTGCCCCGAAGATGGCGATGTCTCCCATACTCGCTTGCTTTTCCAATTCGTCGGCCTCTTGGTTCTCTTCCCGAGGGATGTGTTTGACTAAGTACTGATCCAATCGGCCGAGAAGCAACTTGGTTTTCTTTAGATATGCTATGAGTCGTTCTTCTCGAGCTTGGAATTCTCCTAGTATTTGATTAACAATAAGTTGAGAGTCGCTGTGAAGACACAAAGAATTGGCTCCGATTTCTATGGCAATTTCTAGTCCAGCTATCACTGCTTCATATTCTGCATCGTTGTTGGTGGCAGCGAACTCCAACCTTATAGCATAGTGCAGTTTATTTCCCCTGGGAGTGATTATTACCACACCTGCCCCCGAGCCTTGTTCGTTAGATGCACCGTCCACAAAGAGATTCCACTTGATATCCGTTATTTCCAGTTGCTCCTTATCCTCGTTGGTAGTGAATTCTGCAATGAAATCAGCCATGGCTTGTCCCTTGATGGTGGTGCGAGGGTGATAGGTGATATCATATTGACTCAGCTCAATACACCATTTAAGTAGTTGCTCGGAGGTGTCGGGACGATGGAGCACCTGCCTTAGTGGTTGATCGGTCAGAACTTTGATGGAATGGGATTGGAAGTAGTGACGTAGTTTTCGTGAAGTGATTAGTAGATAGTATGCTAACTTTTCAAGTTTAGGATATCTGACTTCTGACCCAGTAAGCCTTTTACTGACGAAGTAAACTGGTCGTTGCGTGCGGTTGTCTTCCCTTACCAAGGCAGCGCTTAAAGCGTGAGATGACACAGCAAGGTATAGGTATAATTCTTCGCCTTCGCTTGGGGTCGAGAGTACCGGTGGTTTCTGGTGGTGTTCGATTAGGTTAAGGAAAGCGGTTAGGCATTCGTCCGTCCATTCGAACTTTCCTTTATCTTTCTTTAGAGCTTCGAAAAAGGGGACGCACTTGTCCGTTGCTTTGGAGATGAATCGGCTTAGGGCGGCCACTTTTCCATTTAGGCTTTGCATCTCCTTTCGGGTGGAAGGTATCTTGATGTCTCTTAATGCTCGGACTTGTTCAGGGTTTGCTTCTATCCCTCTGGCATGAACGATGAATCCTAAGAATTTCCCTGACGACACACCGAAGGAGCATTTTAGTGGATTCAACTTCATTCCATATTGCCGAAGTACTTGAAACATCTCGCCTAGGTGGCTTACGTGATCTTTGGCTTTTCGCGATTTCACCAGCATGTCGTCCACATATACTTCCATAGTTTGTCCTATTAGCCTTGCAAACATCTTGTTGACGAGGCGCTGGTAGGTGGCTCCTGCATTTTTAAGTCCGAAAGGCATCACTTTGTAGCAGTATAAACCCCGGTCGGTGATGAAACTAGTGTGGTCTTTGTCGGGAGCATGCATAGGAATTTGGTTATATCCTGAGTATGCATCCATAAAAGATAGGAGTTCGTGCCCGGCTGTGCTGTCTACAAGTTGGTCGATTCTGGGAAGCGGGAAGCAATCCTTTGGGCAGGCGTCGTTTAGGTTGGAGAAGTCAATGCAGGTCCGCCACTTCCCATTAGCCTTTTTTACTAGTACCGGGTTGGCGATCCATTCTGGGTAAACAGCCTCTCGTATGAAGTCATTGGCGAGTAGATTCTTTACTTCTTCGTCGAGGGCTGCTGATCGCTCTGCCCCCATACTTCTCTTTTTTTGTTTTACAGGCGCCTTGGTAGGATCAATGTTTAATACGTGGCATGCTATGTCGGGGGAGATTCCGGTCATGTCAGCGTGTGACCAAGCGAACACATCCAAGTTGAGGCGGAGAAAATTAATGAGTTGTTCCTTCAATTCAGCTTTCAGCTGGGACCCAATTTTCAGTAGCCTACTTGAGTCGTGCCTGTCTACAGATATAAACTCCATAGCTTCTGCAGGCTCGGCGGTGGCCTCCTCCTCTTTGTCCCTAGGGTCTAACTCATTGAAAGGGTCGCTGGTGTATCGAAGAGGAGGGGCTTTCTTTAGTTGCTATGCTTCAAGGCTTTTTGTGCAGAGGGCAATCTCTACACTTTTCCCTTTATCTTTCCTGTGGTTGTTGCGAAGTTCGGTTACATAGCAGTCTCGTGCAATATCCTGGTCTCCTTCCACTTCCCCTACCCCATTGTCTGTTGGAAATTTCATTTTCAGGCACCATGGGGCTAGGACAATCTGGAAGTCAGATAAGGCTGGTCTTCCTAAGAAGGCGTTGTAGGCCGAATGGTTTTCTATCAGCACAAACGTCTGTTTCCTTACAACGGAGCGGGGATGGCTTCCAATCTCAACAAAGAGGTCCAGCTGCCCGAGGGGCATCTTCGCATCTCCAGTGAAACCGTGTAGTGGTTTATCGCAGGGAGATACATCCTTCATTGATAGCTTCATTTTGTCGAATGCGTGTTTGAACAGGATATTTACAGAGCTTCCAGTGTCTACCAGGATTCGGTAAACTTCGGCGGGACCGAGTCGGGCAGAGATGACCATGGGATCCATGTGAGGGTACTGTCTTCCTTCTAGGTCGCGTTTACTGAATGTGATGTCATCACTTTCTTTCCGCTTTGGGTGGCGCTCTTCTATAACCGTATTGACACAGTCTCTATTGTCTCTAAGCGACTTCCCATATCTTTCCATCTCTCTCCAACTTCTGTCTGCGATGTGCGGACCTCCTGAGATGGTATGGACCACTATCTTCTCTTGACTAGAGCTGCTAGCGTTTGCGGTTTCCTCTGTCGGTCCCTGGTGAGGGTAGCGTCGGGTTTTCATTGGCAGGAGCTGGAGTCCTGTCTTGACTTTTTACATAACGCTCCAGTTTCTTCCTTCTGATGTGTTCCTCAATCAGATCTCGGAGATGATGGCATTCGTTGGTATCATGTCCGTGAGATTCGTGGAAGCGGCAGAATTTTCCAGACTTCTGTGCGTTATCTGATTCCTTCTTGTATGGTGGGCGTTTGTGTCTAACTTCACCTTGGGTGGCAAGGAAGATATTTTCGACGGTCTCGTTCAAAGGGGTGTAAGTGTCGAATCTTGGTCCTGGCCGATATAGGCTCTTTTCTACCTTCTTGCCCCCAGCATTGTCTCTGGAATCATTTCTTCGAACGTCCCTCGCCACGGCAGGGGCGTTGCCATGGGTCGTCTTACTTTGCTGTCCTGACTGCCCCTCAATGGAAGCATCCTCAAGCCTCATGTATTTCCCGGCTTCATGGAAGAAATCGGGTAAAGTAGCTGGTTTTTCTTTTGTCAATCTTCTAGCAAATTTAGTGTCCGGATGAACCCCACTGCAGAGGGCCATTAGGATAAGCTTCTCATCGGCATCTTGAACTGCGGCTGCTGCGGCGTTGAATCTGGTTAGGTATTGCTGCAGCTTTTCTCCGGGTTTCTGTTTGACGCTGGATAAGGAATAAGCGTCCTTAGGTTGCTCCACATGAATGCGGAACTGACTGATAAATTTTTCTTTCAACATTTCCCATGAGCTGATGGATCCTTGGGGTAGATGACAGAACCAGGAGGTAGCAAGATCTGCTAAGAAGAGCAGAAAGCATTTGCACAGTACTCCCTCTGTTGCTCCACTCATGAGCATATGCTGCGTGTACCTCTGTAAGTGTACAACGGGATCGGAGGTTCCTTTGTAGGGTTCCATTGTTGGCATCTTCCATTCTCGGGGGTGATAGCAATTTCGATATTGCGGGCAAAAGGGCTGGTTACCCTAGCGCCTATCCCTCGATCTCTTTGCTCCCATTGGACACACTCTCTGAATAAGCGTGCCATCCTTTCATCAGAACTTGGAGCAGATAGAAATGAGTTTGGTTCTGTTCTGTGGGATTGATTCCGTCCAGACGACCTGTAGGGATGGTATCGTCTATCATTCCTCATATTTTCCAATGGCTGCCTTTGATCTTCTGGGAGCATGCTTGGGTCAGCCACAGTCGGCCCTTGCCTTGATCTTCCCCTGTTGGGTTCTGATCTAAGCACTTCCTCGGGTCCAATTCCGGGCTGAACTCTAGCTCGGCCCCGTTCACTGGTGTTTCTGTGGTTAGGCAGCATGACAGGCTCAGCCACAGTTGACCTTCGCCCGGTACCTTCCCCGTTGGGTTCGGTACCAAACGTTTCCTCAGGCCTAACTTCGGGCTGTGCTCGGTCTCGGCTCCTACCACGGCTACTTCTGCCGTTAGCTTCTTCGAAGAAGGAAGACCTTTGCTGTCTCTGAGATCCTCCAGACTGGGACTCGCCCCATGATTCAGTGTTGCGGTTGGATTCTTCAGCGTCCCTCAAGCGTGACATGAGATGGTCCACCAAGGCTTCCTACTGGGACGTGAAGCGGTTAGTTACTTCAACAACAACTCTGTCCAAATCTGCCCTAGTAATTGCTGCAGGCTGTTCTGTGGCAGGAGTGGTTGGGTTAGCCTGTCCTTCATTTGTTACCGTTGCTGGAGGAGGACGATTTGCTTGATTCGTGGCAGCTGGATCTGGAAGACTGCTGGATGCGATGTTTTTTCCTTTGTTAACATCTTTTCTCTGTTTGGGAGGCATGTTTTCCAAGTGGCGAACGATGCTGTTAGGAAAACTTGTTAAGCGGATGAAGCTGAAGCTTCGAGCCTTAACTCTCAGTGAAAGCACCAAAAATGTTTGCACAAAAAATGGACAAACACCTCAAAGTTGTATGATTTAGTAGATCTTATGTTATTCTTAGTAATTTGAGCGACTTATGCAAATACGTAAAAAACAGGGGCTAGAATGTAAAAAAGACACGCAGATTTATAGTGGTTCAGCCAGAATGTGCCTACGTCCACTTTATATTTTATTTCTCTTCTTTTGTTATGATTACAAGTACAAAGCTTTGGTGTAAGTAAAAGAAAGTTGTTTGAAGAGTTCCTTCCGTGCTTGAGCTCTCCAAAACTTTTCCCCATTGCTGTACCCCTACCCCTCTATTTATAGAGTGAGGCCGGGGGTAGGGGTCCATGATATGTATAGTTGCCGATGGGCCTGGGCTGATGTGATCTGGCCTGTCACATCTGGTTCGGTGTCCTCTGGTTCGGTCGTTCTTGGGGAGCTTTGGTAGAGGTTGATTCGGTGGAGCTTCATTCGGTGGTGAGACTTGGTGGATCTGGTCCGGTGGTAGATAGGGAGTGGGTTGATTCGGTGGAGCTTCATTCGGTGGTGAGACTTGGTGGATCTGGTCCGGTGGTAGATAGGGAGTGGGTTGATTCGGTGGAGCCTCATTCGGTGGTGAGACTTGGTGGATCTGGTCCGGTGGGGGTGATGCCGAATGTGTTGGTTCGGCGAGGTGCTGGAAGAGGCAGTTGATTCGGCAGCATGGGGAAAGAAGGTGGTTCGGTACGTACTTGGTTTGGCAGGAGCTAGAAGGAGTTGGTTTGATATTGAGATGGAGAGATTCTGGTTCGAGCGTTTGGTTGATTAAGTGTTTGAAAACTTGGCCAACAGAATAATAAAATGAAATTTGATTTGAATCAAGATGAATAAAAATCCAAACTTGGAGGAATAAAATAAAATGGATTGAATTCAAGTAAATTAACTTGATAAATTATTAATTCATGAAATAATGAATTGGAAGTTGAGTTAGTAAATCAAAATTGAATTGTGAGTTGAATGAAATGGTTTGAATTTGTATATAAATTCAAGTAAGTAAGAAAGGGAAATAAATTGAAATTTCCTTGTTAGTGATAAAATAAATTCGAGACGAATTGAATATGGAAATTTGAAATTTTAAATGGATGAGCGAATATACTAATTAAATTAGTAGATGGAATAGATTTGAATGGTTTTCAATGAGATTTGATTAATGAAATGCCAATTAAAATTGAATGGAATCAATTGGAAATGCAGTACTATACATATATGACATATTATGTTTCCAAACTAAGGATATGAAAAAGTACCTTCCATTGAGGAAAAAAAATGTGAAGGTATTGGAACTCAGTATGGGTGTCCATTTGATCGGGATGAGATCATGTTGATTGATCATTATGTATGCTAGCGTAATTCGAGGGGTGTGATACCCACATTTACAAGCGATTCCACTGGGATAGTGGCGCAGCCACCGTGTAAACTGCGATCTAGATGCCATAGCGAAATTCGACGGGCGAGATGCCTACGGTTACAAGAGATTCCACTGGGATAGTGGTGTAACCGCCGTGTGAACTACGATCTGTGGCAACAACCATGGCGAAATTCAAGAGATGTGAAATTTACAGTTACAAGTGATTCTACTGGGATAGTAGCGAAACCGCCGAGTAACTGTGATCCATGGGGGAACGTGCTTTCCATATCCATTTTTTTAAAAAAACAAATTTTTAAGTGTTTTCACCGGGAGTTAGAAAATTTTTGAAATTTTTGGAAATTTTCACTAACGACAAAAGATTTAAAATTGGTAATTGAGATAAAAGTGAATAAAGCTCAATATTCAATATAAGAAGATGAATCGAATTCAAGTAAAATTCGAAATGAAAAATCTGAATGAATTTTTTTTGGAAATAAGAGTATTGAGATTTGAAATAAATTTCAAATAGAATTGAAATTGTCAATTGAATTCAAATAGAATTGAAAACGCAAAGTTAAATGGAAATGAATATATAACTTTGTTTGTGAAGTGAAAATAAGTATAAGGAGTATGTAAATACTTATATTGAACTTAAGAAAGAAGGGAGAAAATTCTTAAGTAAAATCTAGAATTGAGAAATATTCTAAGTTAATAAGTGAATGGAAATTTAACCGGAATGTTGTAATTGTACATTATTGTTCAGTAAATTATACAGGGGTTATAAGTGAGAATGGAATTGGATTTTGATTTTGAAGATGAAATTGAATTTGCTCGGCAAAGGTATGTATTTAAATTTCGGTATGAAATTTCACTGAGTTTCTGATTTTGCCACTTGGCATTTTGTTTTCTTTTGGGATTTGAGAGTCCGTAGGGACGTTTTGTAGTCGTACCGTGTTAGCCGTGCAAAGGAGACGCTGGCGAAATTTTTCGAAAATTTAGAGTGTTAGAAATTTTTTGAGAAATTTTGGATAATTTAAAATTCGAATTTAAATTTAAAATTTGAATTGTGAAGTAAAATAAAGTTGTTTGAAACTATGAAAGTGTTTGGAAAGTTAACCGAAGTGATAACGAATCTTTAATAAAAAGATTTATTTTGGAAAATTTGATAAAACTGTTCAGTTTTGGTAAAATGATAAACGGGTATTGGAGCATTCTTCTTTACTTGTAATTTCGGGACGAAATTCTTTTAAGGAGGGAAGATTGTAACGACCCTGAATTTTTGACATTTGAAATGTGGATATTTAATTGAGTTTAAATATTCGAATGATAATTTAATTTGAAATTCAAATATCAGAATGAATTTGGCGGTTAAATTATTGAATTTAATTATTGAAACTGGGTAAAAATTTGAATTGTCAGTTTGAGCTGATTAAAAATAATATAAAGTCTTAGAAAATTTATATTAATAATTCTGAAGGTACTAGAACTTTCAGAATTGAATTTGAAACTGTTCTGTTCAGTTTTGAAATTCTATCGTTTAAATTGAATTTAAAATAGCGTTCCAGGGCACAGTCTCGGAATTCGACGAAACCAGTTCCATTGGATCCGTAATATTGTATTATTTTCGGATTTCAATTTTCGTGATGTTTGGAGTGATCGTTTGGCCGTACGATAAGCAAACGCGCTGAAATTTAATCGAAAATTTAATATTATAACTGGTCCAAAAAGCTATCTTCTCCATACGATCGAATTTGGACTCGAAACCTTTTCCATTGCGTTTGGAATAGGGGTATAACATTATAAACGCCTAGTGTCATGCCTCAATAGGATATCGAGATTTTGAGTTGCAAATTTGTGACGATTTGAATTTGAATTTGAATTTGAATGGGATATTTATACTCATCAACTATCAGCTGATATTATTTCACATCGCTGTTTTTCTTTCACTTCGTGTTACTGTAGCAGAGACGTTCAAAGCACGCAAACATCATTTCTTCCCTTTATCTTTCAATTCGAACGAAATATCTCGTTCAACAGAAAATCAAATTCTCTGAGTTAAAAATGCCTGCCTCGTCCTTTTCAAAATTCACGTTCAAACAAATAAAAAAAAATATACGACTCTTCTTTTATAAAATCTCATATCTACTCTGCTCAAAACCCTTTCATTCCCAATTCGATTTTTATCAATGGCCGGCAAAAGAATTCCCTCAACGGAAAAAAATCTTGACCAATCGCGAGCCGTGCTCGAGCATTTTCTCGAGGTCGCGGAGGAGCCGGGCGACGAGTCGCGACTTAGGGAGGCTAGGGTTTCTCATCGCGTTTTGGAATTCGCGACCTTCCATTTGCCTCTGTCAGATGCTAATCGAGCTCGAAGATAGGTGTATGGAGGAATGAATCGCGTGCATGTAGGACATGGCGCATCATGATTTGGAAGCTGGTGATGTAATTGTTGTGTGTCGCAGTTATCTGGGAACAGGGTGGAGGAGAATCGCGGCATCGTCGCGAGGTGAACTGGAAGTTTGGGATGGTCGAGTACACGACAAAAAGGGGTTCGTCGATGTTGCAGCTTGGTTGTCGAGTTTGTGTACAGGCAAGAACGATGGTCGCGATTCTGGGTTGCGGGCCTGGGTTCGCGAATTTCAGTAAGGTATAAAAAAACAATTTATTCTTCAATTTAAAAATTTAAATTTAGTAATGTATAAATATATATATACAGAAAGAAATATATATAACTGAAATTTTTAAAGATTTGAAGTTGTATAAATTAGATTTTTAGATCTATAAATTATCTAATAAAGATATATATGGGTAGTTTCAAAAGGAAAATGTTAGTTTAAAGGTAAACTATTAGTTTAGAAAATTCAGTAAATAAATAGTGATTAAGTGTTTAATTTAATCAAATATTAATGAATTGTATAAATGTTATACAAGGTCTGAAATGGAGAAAAATAAACCCGAATGGATGCGAGTTGGAAATGGATTGCAAAATAAATAAAAAGCAAAGGTGAGATCTTCTCACTCAAAAATGAAAGTGGATTTTTTTGCAGTTATTGATTGTTGCTGTTTGGATTGTGATATTAGATATGGTAGGATATATCTATATATAGCAATATATATATATTGGCATATGTATATATTGTAGTTGATGATTTCCCGCACTATATAGCGGATGAGACCCTATTGCACCGTTAGTAAGCGGATGATATATTTTATAAATCCCATATACCGCGATATTCCACCTCGAAGTGGAATGGGTATTGTGCTAACATCTGTAGATGCAGGGAAACAGGTTGGAGGGATCCAACTGGATTCCTCAAAACATTTGAATTGATTTCATATGTTGTGTGATTGATTATTTATAATCTGTGTATGATTATATCTGTGATTGAATTTGTTGAAGGCTATAATTTAGCCGAATGTATTTTTGGTATCGTTGGATACCAGAAATAAATGAAATTGGATTTCTGAAATTAAAAAATTGAATTTTAGATGGTTTGGAAAAATAAAAGAATTTATTTAAAGGAGATAAATTTGTTTGAAATCAAATCGATAATTGATTGGGTATTTGAAATAAATCTTTGAGAAATCGATATGAAAACTTATTTGATGTTGAATGAAAGATTGATTTTTGTGTTGAAAATAAATTTGGAAATCGATTTGTAAAAATGATTTGGCATTTGGGATTAAAAGTTAGAATCAATTTGAAATATGATTCAGTGTTGAAGTAAATTCAGAAATCAATTTGGAATTCGATTTGGGATTTGAAATAAATTGAGAAATCAATTTGAAAGTTGAATTGGTGTTGAAAATGAATATTTGGAAAACGATTTGAAAATCGTGTAAAAGTGGATTTTTGGGAATGTAAATTCCGAATAGAATTTATAAAGGAAAGGGAAATTTGTTTTAAAAATAAATATTGATTTATTTTTAAAGTGTGGAAAATATGATTTGAAATCGGTTTTCAAAGTGATGAAGTGTGGAAATAAATTTACAGTTTTGGAATGTAAATTTGAAATAAATCGATAAGGATTTATCTAATTGGTTTAAATGGACCATTTTGTGATTTGAAATTGATTTTCAAATGTGAAGTGTGAAATATGATTTGAAATTGATTTTCAAATGTGAAGTGTGAAATATGATTTGAAATTGATTTTCAAATGTGAAGTGTTAAACCGTATCTCGCGAAGAGAGTTTGAAATAAATAATTTGGGAAAAATTATTTAAATTGATTGATTGTTGTGGATGTTGTTGATAGTTAAATAACCGACTATCAATATTTGTCTTTGAAATGACACTTGATTTGTTTTTAAAACAAACGCTCACTATTCGGGTTAGCCGGGAAAAGATCTTTGTGTCATATAACCCATTCCGAATAGTGATACGACGATATAGATCGTATTGAAGACCGGTGGTGAAGACCGGATATTTTCGAAAATGAAATGACAACCTGTCGAATGTCTCTGCACCGAGTTGCTCCGTTATAGAGATTTATATCACTCTTTTTGTGATGGGAAGTCCGGACGTGATTTGAAATTATCCAGATTGCAAGGGCTTCTTTGGAAGTGCCTTCGGTTCCGTTCGACCCCGGAACAGACCTGTATGGATGTGTGTCTGACGTTACACTTTGAGATGTAAAGCTGGTTTCTATCAAATACATTTCTGTTGGTGGCGGAGAATTTATTCTCTTAGCTTAACACCCTTCTCTAAGACGTACGAGCTCAGAGGTTATGTAGTTGATGGTTACTAGTGATACATTCCCAATTTGGTAATGTGGCATACGAAGTGTTGTTGATCAGTTGTTGGTCAAAGCGTTGCTTTGTGAAAAAGCGTAGCTTTGTGAAAAAGCGTGGCTTTGTGAAAAAGCGTAGTGTATGTGGACGAGACTTCGTCGAGCCTCACAACCCGGTAATGGTCGAAACAGGAATGTTGCGGTAAAGGTTTGTAGGGGTAGCGCCCCTAGGGTATGTCATTTCCTTCTGGATAAAAGGTGATATCATGGTATGGAGCCCAGATATTTTACCTATGTTGATGCTGCACATTTATTATATTTTGTGGCTATTGTTTTGTGATTGAGGATCCTCGGATAAAGGTTGGTTACGACCGGGGAATGACATACTTGTGTGTTAGTTACCCAGTTACAGCTGTACAGCGTGAGGTAGCGTCAGTGTGTTAGTTACCTAGTTACAGCTGTACAGCGTGAGGTAGCGTCGGCCTTATGTTTGCAGAGATCCGGTTAGGATCCGGGGCATCTTTCCAGAGGCGTTTCTATTTCGGTATAAGGAAGTTCCTTTGCCTGACCATTTGTTGGAAATCCAAAGAAACAATACGAGCCCTGTATGGTTTTTAATTGTATTACCTGCTATGGAATGTGGCGGTAACCTGCTATTGAATGTAGTAGCTATAGTAGGCATACAACAATAGTTGTATGCTGGCTAAGATTGATATTATACTTTCGAAATGTTTTCCACACTAGACATTAATAATAATATCAATTGATTTTGCGTAGTAAGCATTTTTGACTATCATAAGGGGAAATCTCCTCCAATTCTGCGTTTGCATTGTGTGTGTGGCGGGAGGCCTTATGGTAGTTTCATTTTCCAAAAGCATTGCGAAGTTGTTTTATTTTCTTTGCAAAAATAACTGTTTTACGATCTCACACCAGTCACCATGACTGACTCGGAGTTTATTGTTCCCTTTCTAAACTCTGGGTGCCCATAATTTTCCACACGGGCAGCCTAGAGTTATGTTATCAGGATATTCTGGATATTCTGGAGCTTTGGAGATAAGCTGGATGGCGAAGCGTACTACCGTACTTGTTATTTATTTCCGCTGTGTATTCTGTATGAGGACAAGTTTATATAACTGTCCATTGTTGTATATTGACTCTGATGATATGATGTAATGTATAAACTGATATAGTCTTTTGTTTTAAAGATTATTGATTTATCTATTGTATATTATTCCGCTGCGAATGTGAGATTTTGATACTGTTTCTGTTTTCTGTTCTTTCTTTTCTTCTGTCTTCTTCTACCTCTTCTTTTTAACCCTAATGGTTCGGTTTTCCGGCATTCGATTGCGCGGCATTTGATACAGTGGACGTATTAATGTCGACTTTCGAGCGTCGAAAAGTCCAGTCGTTACAATATAACTCCAAGTCTTTCTCAGATCTCCTAATTAAATTGCATAGGCGGATGAGTGGATGGTCGGTTGCATCCACTTTGTACTGGAGTCCTGAACTTGTTGGTCTTTTCCGCTTTGATGCCCTGCCCCCAAGTCAGAGGCATATAGTATCCGATTAGTGGTTGAATCATGCTCGTCATAATGATACCTCAATGACTTGATCATAGTCCGCGGAGGTTGTTTGGCATCGAACCTTGAGTACTCGGTTACCTGCACCATTTGCAAGTAGTTTAATTCAAGTCGGTCATACTTCGCAACATAAATGAAATTGAAATTGAAATAATTCAAAAGAGATCAGATCAAATCTCATTGATAAGTGAAGTAGCATTGTATGCTTGCTATTGCACTTCGGTCCAGCCCTTCTTAGTTGGAAGTCTAACGCAAGTGGTTCAGTTCAATCAAAGTTATTGATCGATAAGGGTCGGGGGTCCCCAGCCCATCGTTTTATGGGGTTTGCACATATTATCGAAGCTTTCCTTTTCGGAGCAGCCTTATGGGGCTGGCATCCACAGTAGTCGTCTAAGGAAGAGGAGCTTCCCGATTTAGATTATAGAGTAGGTTTCCTTCTTATCTTGCCATATTGATCCTTCATCTGGTTCATAAACTTAATATTGGCCTGGATATGTTGGTGTAGTTGTTAGCGACTATCCACCAGTTCTTTTTATCAAAGTATGGAAATAAGCTCTTGTGATGAATCCATTTATGGGTATTTGCAGCGATTGGCTGTGGACTTTGATCAATTCGTTGGCGGTCAGCTTCTTTATTCCCGTCAGCGATATGAGAAATAGAACTGGTATGTCTAATTGTGATTGACGGTCATCTTTGAGGAATGAAGGAAGACATCTGCATTTGATGGCATTCATCACTCTTGGCAAAATCCACGCGCCATTCTCACTTCATGAGGTAGTGTCGGGGGTTGTATTTCCATAGCACACCGACATGGTCAGCATGTTGAATTTTCACTGGAAATTTTGTATGTAGAACAGTTTCAATGAATGGGTTTCAACTGGGAATGATACTCCAATCGTCGTTGTCAAGTCCATTTTCTAGCTATGTGCTCTTGTAACACTAGTGAATGATGTATGCATGATTGCCTAATATTCAAGTGGTTGGTAATGCCGACTGAATGGTGAGTTGGTTAAGATGGGCTCGCAGATTGGTGATTATTTCTAATTTTCACCCAAGTAAGAGGCCCATATAAGGTAGTAAGGAAGTCCTCTTAAGGTTGTATGCCATGCTTCTAGTCTTATGGACACGGTATGATGAAGATGCATACATTTGAAGATGGTTCAGTGGTGACCAGCCATGCTTTGAGTTGGTAGAGTAGACAGTGTAGGGCAGTCGTCATATTAGCCATCGTACCATAGTTGTCAATTCAGGAGTTTAAAAGATGGCCAATTGGGGGAAGTTGCAGTCCACCTTAGAAGGATGATATATTAACCAACTCTAGTTCTTGGTGTATTAACTAGGTTCTCCAGCCTCTGAGAGCACCGATTGAGTAGTATTTCTTTACCCATTCCTTGATTGCAACTCAACATTTGCTGTTGTAATCCTCTATGTTTGAACGATACAAATGTTGGTGAAATTGAACGATCTGAAAAGTGAACCCTTGGATCGATACGAAAGGCGCACAGCTGGATCGATACAAATTGGTATCTGAGGATCGATACGAAATGCACACGGCTGGATCGATACGAAGTGGTATCCGATGATCAATACGAATTGGACGCAGCTGGATCGATACGAAGTGTATTTGAGTATCGATACGAATTGGACCCAGTTGGATCGATACGAAGTGTATTTGAGTATCAATACGAATTGGATGCAGCTGGATCGATACGAAGTGTATCTGAGTATCGATACGAATTGGATGAAGCTAGATCGATACGAAGATATGGATACGAAAATAATGATATTTTCTGGATACGAAAAGATGGATACGAAAATCATCATATTTTCTAGATACGAAAATATGGATACGAAAATCATCATGATTGTAGTTCCTCTTAGATCTGGAGCAATCTGAATAGAATAGAAGGAACCACTGGACGGCAGGTTTGGATCTCCTCCTTAGATTTTTGCAATCCAACGATGATAGTAGATCCACAGAGTAGGAGAAGCTGGGTTCTCTCAGTGAAAGCACCAAAGTGTTTGTACCAAAATGGGGCACATCACTCTTCGGATGTGTTTGAAGAGAAAAAATGAAGAAAGTAAATTTAAAATGAGGTAGATATAACAAACACACAAATTAACAGATAAGAAAAAGTGCTGAAACACACGAATTTAGAGTGGTTCGGCGTATGGCCTACATCCACTATGGAATGATTGATGTTTATTGATTATAATCGCTAGATACAAAAGGTTACAATAGTACAATCGAAGTAAAATTGCAATTTTGGTAGAGTATCGGTGTAAAGAGGCCAAAAGAACCTTTTCTATAGGTGCAGGGTCACTATTTATAGGCGCAGGTAGCAAATATCTCGCCCAGATCTCGCAAAACTTTTTCTCTCACGTGGGTGGGCCCACAGATCGAGTTTAATTGATTTCGACTCAATTTAAGAGCGATACAAATTGAGTTCCTATCGATCAATAATTGTTCCTATTAGGTTGGGATCGATCAGGTACATTCTTGAGGTAGTACACAAGCTCCTGTGAAAATTTGGTACATTTGGACTTGTAGATCTTGAGATATGATCGACGCAAGTTTGGATTTGTATGACATTGTCGTCTTCATATCGGTACTATTTTGTATCGGTCATGCGTGATTTTGTTCATATCAATGCCTCTATGCTGTTTCGTATCGATGTTTGGAGGCCGCCTTCGTATCGATGCTTCATGTTGCCTTCTTCGTATCGATCGGTGGTTGTTGCTCTTCGTATCGATGGTGGGAGATCGATACGAGATGGATGGAGGGAGAATGATACGAAATGGACATTTGTTGATGGATATGAAGTGTTGTTAACATGATGGATACGAAGTAGATTCATTTTGATGGATACGAAGGAAGTTAGTGGGCAATTATAGGAACTGAATCTCTCTTGGGGAATGGATACGAAATTGGATGGATACGAATTGAGTTGGATTTCTCAACCTTGATCAATCAATATCTTGAGCATATGAACCCCGATTGACTTGAAATTTGGAACGATGGCTTTCATAGCTTTGCTTGTCATGTCATATAAATTGTAGCTCAATTTGGACTTGGGCAAAATTTACCAGTATCCATAGTGAACCTATGTATAACCGACCTCCAGGACGAACTGTCCTTGATTTCTAGTCAAGTTCTTGGTGTCACAGCCTTGCCAAAAGGCGGAATAACAATATAATTGTGAGATTGGATAATTTATGGAAATATCCATGGAGGTTTTGAAATTCCAATGAAACAAAATATATAAAATAAAATCCCAAATCAAATTAAAGAAACCCCAATTGATGATTATTAGTTTAACCATTTACAATCCAAATAATAAAATATGGAAATAACTAAATATGTGGGCAAAGACTTCAAGTTAGAATTAGTTATTTATACCTATAATTCAATAGTTTTCACATAGGCATAATAACCAAAAATAGAATTTCAACGATATAAATTTAATATTATGTAAATTACAAAATTTTCCACTCACCTTTTGGCTTTCAAATCTCCAGATCCAAATCTGTTCCTCTCACTTGATTCCTTTTCTTTTCAACCAAATACATATACATATACTTATACATATACATATACATATACATATACATATACATATACATATACATATACATATACATATACATATACATATACATATACATATACATATATACATACATATATATATATATATATAAGTGTACACATACCAATTAGAACTACATGTCTAATAGGAGATTTGAGATAAGTGGAATTAAATTTATAAATCTAGAATTTACCTTTGTTTCATAATTGATTCACTCCTTCTCTTCTTCTCTTTTAATCTTCTATCCTTCCCTAGAGTATGTGTATGTATAAAATAATTTTATCATTTCTAGAAGTAGTAAAGAAGGAGATGGTAGAGCTTTGCTACTTAGTTAAGAAAATATGAGAATAAAAGTGAGGGGCTAAGACTATGTTTATAAGCACTCAAATCAATTTTGTTTGTTAGGTTAAAATTTATTAAATCTATGCCATTAGGCCGAGGTTTAAATCAACACCATCCCTAACTAATTGGTCGACTGTCTATAGCAAGTAGCCGATTCCTAATGGTCGACCGACTAGGTAAGCGGTCGACCGATAGGGTTCAGTGATTTATTTCCCCAAACGAAGATTTAATTAGATTTAATTAGATTTATTTTCTTAATTCTTTTTTAATTATTTTCAATCTAAAATCTTCAAACATCAATAACTTCTTTGTTTGAATTCCAATCGTGAAACTTTTTATTTGAAAGTTACTTAGAAAATCTCCATGAATACAATGGTACAAGTTTCATGACCAATTTCCAACATTTGCTCAAATTCCAATTTTGATACTTATAAATTCATTTTTTAATTCTTTTAATTAATTACTATTTATTTTACAAGGTGTTACAGTAGTGCCTGAATGAGGAAGTGAAGGCATGATGATTCAATCTTGCTGTATAGCCTGGTAGTCTTCGATAATGAAGTGAATGCTGGTAATTCACCTTCGTCGATTGTTGACTAGCAAGAAAAGGAGCCGACTTGCTATGCCCTTGGCGGCAAAGGTTGAAAGTGCTTAAACAATGTAACGAGCATATAAAAACTCATCCTCGTTAGATAGTCTGGGCTGCTTGAAGGTTCTCTAGGTGACACGGTGCCAGTTGAGAGTGACAGATGGGCCCGGCTCGAAATTGAGCACTAAGTGGTAGTTCCTAAACAAGGAAGTTAATGCACGGTAATTCACCCTCATTGGATAGCCGACCAAAAAGGAACATAGCATGGCTTGCATAGTCTTTGGTGGCAAAGGTCGACGGTCCCCAAATAAGTTAATGAGCACTAAAACTCATCCTCGTTAGATAGCTTTAGTGAATATGTTGAACAATGTTGGCTCTAGAGTCTTCAATGTATTCTTCATTAAAGATGAATTTATACAGCCTTATAACTATGGCTGGCTCTTACAGTGATAGGCCCAGAGATGTATGCGATTCCAAGTGTAGAAGATGTTGGTTCCATCCGAGTGAGAGAAGCAATAAGCACAATTTGTTAAGACAACGCTTATGACGTACGGTCCTTCCTAGTTCGGGCCAAGCACTCCTTTGACCGTGTTCTTTGTATTTTTCGAACACTCGACACGGGATAAGGTCACCAAAAATGAATCTCTAGGGTTTCACTCTTGATTTGTAGTGCTTGGTGATCTTCTTTTTGTAGGCTTTCGTATGGAGTTCAGCTTCGAATCTTCATTCTTCTATAGTGTTGAGTCCGAGCTTGAGTAGCTCATTGTTTTGCTTGGGATCGATGGTTAGATGCCAAGTTAAGAGGATGTCAACATCTATGGGCAACATGGCTTCATACCTATAGGAAATGAGAAAAGAGTATAGCCGGTTGAACTTTGAAGTGAGGTTGGAAGTGCGATATGGCTAAAGAATAAGTGCTAGTTATTCAACCAAGTTCTCCTTAGATTTTATAAAGCATTTCTTGAGAGTGGACTTAATGGTTTTATTGACAGTCTTTCCTTGTCCATTGGCTTGAGAATAGGAAACAGAAGAGAAGGACTTCTCAATTGCAATCATTGAATAGAAGTCTTCAAAGAGGCTACTCTCAAATTGAGTGGCATTTATCGGTGATTATTGTCATTGGTAGGCTGAAATGAAGGATGATGTTCTTTATCACAAAGTCTAAGATCTTGGACCAATGTTCCCAGTAAGGGGCTCAACCTTGACCCATTTGGTGAAGTAGTCAATGATGACCATAGCATGGTTGTACCCTCCCTTGGCATTTGGAAACTTCCCTATCAAGTCATCTCCCTACATGTCAAATGGCCATGGGGAAGTCGTTAGAATGAGGAAGGTAGGAGAGGGTCTAGGGATATTTTTGAATCATTGACACCAATCACATTTCTTTACATAATCTATAGGATCTTTGATCTTAGTAGGCCAATAGTAACCTCGTTGGGCGGCCTTTTTTGCTAGGCTTTACCCGTCGACATTGTCCCTACAAAATCCTTCAAGCAGATCTTCCAGGATCTATTTGACTTCTTCTACAAACACGCACCACTAAAGCGGTGTGGAGTACCCTTGTTTATAGAGCTTTCCATCTACGATCATGTAGTGGAGAGCCCAGTATAGAATCTTTCTGGCTTCCCTATGGTCAGTAGGAAGTTTCCCACTTGCTATGTATTTGACAGGGGCACCATCTAGTTGTCTATGGATAGTTTGCCTACCTCCATTGTTGTTGCCCCGGCTCGTAGCAGATGGTGCTTTGAATCTCTAAGGGGACGTAGTGTGTGACTTTTTCTAGATTTCTTGCTGCCTTAGCCAACTGATCGGCCTTAGCGTTCTTCTTCCTGGGCTTCTGCTCTAACCTAAACTCGAAAAACGTGCCGATTATCTTCTTGGCCCACTACAAGAAAAATTGTGTTTAACAGCTCTATATAACAGCCTTTAAGCTAAAAAGCTGTAATTATTCAATTTTACTTCTATTATATACAATAAAAATCGCTGTTTAATTACAAAAATCGCTGCCTTATTGATTTGGCGGGGCGTCTGCAAATTTTCGCTCCATGTTTTTGGCCTTTTTTCATTTCCCCTCCCAAACCCTTCCTTGTTCATTTCCAAACGAAATACCTTCCCTCCTCAGATACTTTCGCTCACGCTGTTAATTGCTTCCTTCATTTCATTGCCGACCTACCCTCCCTCCTCAGATACGTTAGCTCGCACTGTTAATTGCTTCTCCAACCTCCACATCACATCGATGACACTTCATAGATTCGTGTAAAAGCTCCATCCATAATCTTGAATTCGGTCCACTCACGTCGCTACGAGTTCTCAGTTGCAATCCTTTTTTAGGTTAGAATTTGTGAATTTCTTTCTGCTCAATTCAGAATTAATTTTTTTTACTATTGTACTGTTAGGTTTACTATTGTACTGTTAAGGAATCCGACTATTATGTAGGCAAATGAATAATTCATGTTTACTTTTTCTAATTGATGTTTCCCTATTAATGTTTTTCAAATTCATTTCCCTTGATAAATTAGGTTTATGTTTTTGCTAGTCAGTTATTACATGATATTATTCTTCACTAAATAGTTATCAGTGGTAGGATTCATTATATTATTGTCAAACTCTTTAAAAGAGTTTATGTTGTTACCATATCCTAGTTTAGATGAAATTGTCATATTATTTTAGTCTCATGGGATCCTCCAAAAAAATGCATGTTCAGAATTTGGGAGATGAAGTCCAATATTTCAGACTAAATGTTTGAAATTTTGTCCAAATTAGGAATGACTGATTTTGGTATTTCACTCAATTACTGTCAAAATATTCCAGCTTCCAATCCCATGATTATTTCAAAAACATAAATTAACAAAAATTATCAAACAATGGATTAAAATTAAACACTTTTTTTCATATTATTGAATATGCCATTGTCATGTGCCTCTGATGAACTTTTTGTCATTCATATTTTACCTTTTGGTTTCTCTTTAATCAATATTGCAACTCTTTGAGATATGGGGCATTAAGCAGTTGGGTGTTAGATTGGCATATCTCTCACCGCTTATAGGAGTTATTCCTTCCCAAACAAAAATGATTATCAGAAGAGAGATTGGTCATAAAATCTATAAGTGGCATGAATATTGAAGTTTTGAAGTTCAATCACTAGCTGTGAACTTGTATCTCATCAGTTATGGTGTAGATTAACTTTAGATTATAAATATTTGGTCACAGTTTTAAAACTGTTGTAGGAGAGAGAGAAAATAGCAGAGGAACACAAGCAATGTATTGCTGAATTCAGATCGTTTCTCGAGTCATGTGATTTCATTAAGGTGCTGAACATAGACCATAGTTATTCTTTATTTTTGTATTTTTTTATATTATAGCACTGATTATTTCACTTTCATGCTTAGTTCAACACTACATGGAGGAAAGTTCAGGTTCACATGATGGATGAGGATAATGATAGATGTCGTCAACTTGAATTACTGGACCAATTGGATGTTTTCCAAGTAAGCCAAATTTATTTATTTTCATTTGTAATATCACTTATAATGTGATACTTCCTCTAACTTGCATATGTTTTCAGGAGTACATATATGATCTTGAGAAAGAAGAGGAGCAGCACAAAAAAGTACAAAAAAGTAAGTTTATATCATTATTAATATTTTAACAAAATGGTGATTACAAAAAAGGATAGCTATATTTTGTTTTCAGTTCTGAATATAATTGGAATGTTCTCATTAACCCTTAAAATTCTATTAAGGTGCAACTAAGGCGTGAAGAGCGTAAAAACCGCGACGCATTCCGCAAAATAATGGAAGAAGATGTTTTGTTTGGTTGGCTTACAACTAAAATGCATTGGCGTGATTATTGTGTTAAGGTATGTTAGAAATAACATAGAAATTAGTATTCAAATATATTCCTTTATTCGGAGGATCTTGAAAAGCAGGTACTCTTTACATTAAGTTCGCATACTCTGCAACTTTATGATAAGTTAATTAAAATTATTTTTCTTGGCTTTTGACTGGAAAATGCTATCGGTTTAATTGTACATGTTAGAAAAACTCATCATGGTTTCTTATTTTATTTTATTTTTCTTAGTTTCTTATTTTGTTTTATCGCTCAGCTTTATAAACTTTATAACGAAGGTAGACCATTCTTTTTAACTGTTTTCGAGAGGGAACTTTTTTGTGTTTTGATCTAGTGACCATTTGTATCTATAAGTGCATTCTATACTAAGGGTCGGTAATGATTTGTTGTGTGGTTTCACCTTTTTATTTTACCTTAAATAGCATTCAGACTTCATCGATTGGAAAGGAGATGTTCCTTTCCGGCACATCTTATTCCATTCTTGTATTTTGGTATTTAACTCAATTTTCTTGTCTTTTGGAAAATAATTATCATTCTTAACTTTTCTATAGCTTGAAACTGCTGAATACTAAGTTGAATTTTTTTCAGGAAAAAAAAACAATCATTCATTCACATTAGATGACTCACCAATATTGTTATCTAACAAATTTATGACCTTTAGTTTAAGGGTGTTAACTACAAGTCTACAATCTACCTCCAGAGATAATTTATTCATAAACATGGAATGAATGACCCACAATATTTTCAAAGCTCGGTCTGCATGTATGCTTATATATTTAGAGCTTCTTTAGTTTTTTTTTCTTGAAAACAAAATGGGTGAAAAGGGAACTGTTTGTGTGACAGGAGCCTCTGGTTTCGTAGCTTCATGGCTCATAAAGAGACTTCTCGAATCTGGGTATAGCGTCAAAGGAACCGTTAGAAATCCAGGTTTCCTTATATTCCTCTTGTTAATTTTAGTTATTTGTGATTACCAGGTTTTTCTTCTTTTGTACAAACATCGACCAAAAGCTTCTAAACTGACCTTCATATTACATTATGTTAATTATTATACAGGAGATCACAAAAAAGTAGCACACTTATGGGAGCTAGAAGGAGCAAAGGAAAGGCTTCAGTTGGTAACTACTGATCTCATGAAAACATGTAGTTTTGAAAGGGCACGATGATAAGGCCCTGATAAATGAGGCGATGAAAAATGAAAAGGGGATGCATTTTGGAGTTTATCATTACAATAACCTAGTGTAAGTGGTATCGGTATCCAAACTTTAGATTGAGCTGACATTGACATGGGCATATGATAGTTTTAAGGATGTTGTTCTGAAAGATGAAAAAATGAAATAGCTTTAAGCAATACATGATGTTGTCTCTTATAAATTTCATAAAATAGCTTGATAAACTGTAGGTTGAGTTTGTGAAATCACTCAATGATGCAGATAGGCCTCAATGGAAGCATTCTCCTTTTGGGAATCCAACCGATCCAGAAACTTTCAGGTTTGGAAGTTTGCATTGTCTTTACTTCCATATTTATTCCAAGTAACCTCATCATTTGACCCACACACATCTCCATTTTAAATATGTTGGACTCAATTATTATGTATTTATTTTCCTTTTACATGGTCCCCAAATCTGTTGTTGTGTTTTACTTTACAATTTTCAAGCGGTTGAGATCTATGCAAGTGTAGCTACTTCCCTTGCTGATAGAAAAAAAGGCAGTCAATTGCCTGAGTTTTTAGGGAATATTAAAGGCACTATAGATGAGGATAATTGGGATCAGGTAAGTATAACAATTTACTTGCTGATGACATTTCTTAATGATTCAGTTGTAAAAGAAATTGCTTGTAGTTGCTAATTTAACCAAAAACTATCAATTGACCAGTGCATTATTATTACTTGAGCAATTTTTGGAGCTCTACCGACAATTGAGGAAAAAACAATCGAGTTGTTAATTTTTGGCAACTTGATTGCTCAAATAATTTGTTTATAAGTATAGACATAAAATTAGATCATTTTGTCCAAATACAATCGAATTATGCATAAAGTGTTTTATAAATCATTATAGGACATTCAGAAAAGTCTGGATAATACAAAACATCTTATGTGTTCTCAATTTTAAGTCATATCGTAGAGTTCAACATGGTAATTATGCATAAAGTGAAACATGCAGCTTTTACACTGGTTTTGGAAAAAGTTATAATTACATTGGCATACCAGAAAGTGGACAATAATTGTTACATATATTGAAACTATGCGTAACATGTGCCCACCGAGCACACGTTTATCTCAACTCAGCTAAAAGCATAGATTCTTCTTGTTCCTTTGTTATTTACAATAAATTTGTTGTGTAGATTAACCCGTTTGAAATATTTTTCTTGATAAACAAACTTATATGGAAGATGTTCTTTTACTTTCCTACATTCAAAAACATGGGCCGCATAATTGGAGATTAGTCCCAGCTAACACTGGTATATATTTTGCCTAATTTTGCAATTGCTTGATTATGCATGCTTTTTGTGTATATACCATGTATGAATTGATGTGTATATGAATTAATATGTATGCATGCAGGATTGCTAAGATGCAGCAAAAGTTGTAGATTAAGATGGACAAATTTTCTCAGGCCTGGAATAAAGAGAGGCAATTTCACACCTAATGAAGAAAATTTGATTATACAACTTCAATCTATGCTAGGGAACAGGTACCTATAAATAAACCCACACATTTTTCCTACATGTAGCTATACGCATGTCAAACAGCTATAAAACATAACTGATTGTGATTTTCTGACCTGTTCTTATGTTTGGAGAAAACGACAATTTCTAAACATGTAATGCGAATCTTGTGTAGGTGGGCAGCGATAGCTTCATATTTGCCACAAAGAACAGAAAACGACATAAAGAATTACTGGAACACTCGACTCAAGTCGGTTATATGAACCATAAGTTGAAGTCCCCTTCCCTCTCCTTTTTTGTAGCTTGTATTTGACTATTTCATGGAAAAGCTGAGAGAAAAGGAAGAGAAAGAAGCTAAAAAGAGACAACGGCTCGTAGATGATTTCACTGATGCACTGCATGCTCTTAAGGTATTAACCATGCAACTAACTCCCATAATTAATGCCATCTATCTGCATCTTTTTGTAGTAAGCAAGTGATGTTTTTTTGCTTTTGTTATATTTTCTATAATAATAATAATAAACTATCTAAGTTTATAAAAATTAACTAAGTATTATAAAAAATAAAATACAACTAAATCTATAATAATAATCTAACTAATTTAACTAATTACCTATGTTTTATAAGGATTAATAAGTTTATAATAATATAATGATGATTAATTAAGTTTATAATAATAATAGATTATAAAATATTAACTAAGCTAATTAAGTTTTATAAAAATTAACTAAAATTAAAATAGTAATAATAATAATTTAACTAAGTTAACTAAATTTTATAAAAATTAAATAAGTTTATGAAAATGAACTAAGTATTATAAAGATTTAACTAAGTTAACTAAATTTTATAAAAATAAACTAAAATTTATAAAAATTAAATAAGTATATAAAATTAACCAAGTATTATGAAAATTGAACTAAGTTAATTGAGTTTTATGAAAATTATCATGTTTATAATAATAATAACGACGACGACGATGATTATAGTTAGAAAAATTAAACGAGTATATAATAATTGCAATAAATAAGTTTATAAAAATTATTTAAGTATTATAAAAATATAAAATATAGCTAAATCTATAATAATAATTAACCAAGTTAACTAAATTTTATAAAAATTAAGTACGATTTATAAAAGATAATAAGTTTATAAAAATTAACTAAGTATAATAAAAAATCAACAAGTTTATAATAATAATTATGATGATTATAGTTAAAAAAAATAAAAGAGTGTATAATAATAATAATAATAATAAATTAACTAAGTTTATAAAAATTAACTAAATATTATTTAAATATAAAATATAACCAAGTTAACTAAATTTTATAGAAATTAACTAATTTTTTTATAAAAATTAAATAAGTTTATAAAAACCAATTAAGCATTATTAAAATTTAACTAATTACCTAAGTTTTATAAGGATTAATAAGTTTGGAATAATACACATTCACGTTATTCATCATCATAACGATAACATTCACTTAGGTGCACGACATTCTTGTCAAGGAAAAATTTGGAATAATGGTGATTAACGTATGATAAATGACCTTATAAGAGAAAATATTCATAACCAAATGTATAATACAGAGACTGTTTAAATCCTCTGTATGAAATAAGAGGATCGCAAAGCTGATTACAACAAGCAATTATCATGTTGCACCAAGGACTTTACAATTCAAGTTACCTACTAAATATGGGGATGTATCACAAGTATAACATAATTCCAACACGTTGGCTATAACCATCTCTTCGTAGAAAGGCAGCTTCCATATAGCGCTTTCCCTTACCAATTTCCAGTAATCCAAATTAACATTTGATAACAACAGTCGCGACAATGCCTTAATCATCAATTCATTTGTTTCCCAGGTTTCAAATTTCTTTAAAATATCTCTTCCAATTTCTTCCAATTTAGGATTCAGTTTTCCAGAAATACTATTTTCCACTACCATTTTCCAGGCTTCGTTCACAGGTAATTTACTCGAAGCAGGGACATTTGAGCCTTTAAACCAACTACTGCTTTTGCATGTTTTTATTATGACTGTGTTCTTCATTCGTACTTGGAAAATTGTATTATGCAAAGGAATGTGTAATTTGAATTATGATCACAAAAAGGTAGAAATTTGACCTCGACCTCAATTATATGATACATGTCAAAATATATCAAACAAAAGGAATGATATAATTTGAAACATGAACGCACAGACACATATACTTTATTATCACAATAAACAAGTCAAAACATAACCCACATACCTGATTAGTTCCACCTTTTGAGAAAGGTAACTGCAAGCTGCATTCAATTTCATAGAATATGTTGCTTAACTCCTGGTACAAGTCCTGTAAAGCAATACTCTTCCTTTGATAATCTGTCCCATCCATTAGAAACGTTGTCTTCAATTCCTCGACATAAGAAGATGTACTCTCTAGTTCCATGTTGATTGTACTTGTTTGCATGAACTTTGTATTGGAAGAAAAAAATTTATTTCTCAAAAATTTTACACTTACAGGTACACGAGCTTAACAGCTTACAACTGAAATTCATTATTTAAATCTAAATGCATATTGCTGGCTCAAATGGGATTGTAATAATCTTGCAGTTTTGTGCATGTGCATAACTGACAATTGCACATTTTAATAATTTCTTCAGTTCTATCTAATCTGGTACCCCTGACTAATCCTTATGTTTCTCACTCAAATTATCGTCATGCCATTCCATACATGCTAATTAGTTGCTTCCATCTTATGTCACTTAGTTAGCATTCTTTAGTTCAGTAGTTTGATTGATCATCATGATATTCAGTTCACATTTCATATTCAGTTCATAGTCCGTTGGCTTTAGAATATTGCTGCTCCAGTTGTCATTATTGTTAAACGCTATTTTATTGCTTCATTTTCTATTCAATTTCTTTGTGAAAGTCATTGCTTGCAGTTGTATTAGTCTTTGTTTCAGCTAATTGCATATGTCAATGCATACTGCCAATACAACAGTCTAATCCTTTTTTGCATTATATTCAGCTGGATACGACAGAACTGGTCACCATTGTTAATTGGTTGCTTCATTCATCTCCTCAGCCCACCTGCTCCATTCTCGAACAAAGGATTATTCAAGGAAAAATCTTGGAAAAATATTTGGTGTTGTTGGAAGGTTTTGATATAAACTTCAACGATTCATATCCCAATAAGTAATTTTGTTGGCCATAATTTATTATTTTCTGCATTATGTTTAACATGGTAAAGAATATAAGAACAAAGTATTATAAAGATATTATGTAAATATGGATATGTTTATTATATATAATGTGTTGAACTATTTAAATGTGTTTATATGATTAATGTTATTGTTTCATTTGAATATGTTTTATACATCTCAGCTAATTCAAGGGTCTGTTCTAGAAAATTAATAAAAATATATGGCCTTCTACAGGGTTTTATCTATGCTGTGAAAAATCTTTTTGCAGCGTTTTAAAAACGTAGTAATTTACTTTCGTAGCGTTTTAAAAACGCTGTGAAACACATTCGCGGCGTTTTAAAAACGCTGTGAAACACATTCGCAGCGTTTGAAGAATGTTGTTTAACAACGAACTATAGTAGGGTTAGGATATATTGCAGCATTTCTGAAACGCTGCAAAAAGGCAAAACGCTGCAATATGGAATATTTCTTACAGCGTTTTCAAAACGCTACAATATATTCCGACCCTATTACAGCTTGTTGAAAGAGAGCGTTCTTCATAACGCTGCGAAAGCATTTCACAGCGTTTTTAAAACGCTGCGAAAGGCCATTTTTGTTGTAGTGGCCTCGACAACATATAAGGCTAGCATCTTATTCTTCACTTAAGAGCATTCACCGATCTAATTAATGACCAATGATGTGTCACTGAAAACATGGATAGACTCCATGTGCACCTCTCCTACCATCCCGAAGCTAGCCACGATAGCTTTATACAAGGCTTCGTTATTGGTCGCCTTGAAAGTTAGGCGAACTGCAAAACATAACTCTCTTCCTTTAGGCATGATGAGGACCATGTCGTCCCCTACCCCTTCTTATTTGATGCTCCATCCATACACAGGCACCAGACTTGTTGGCTTATGATGGTCACCTATTCGCCGTTGTCCGGGCTTGAGCACTCTAAAAATAAAATCTGCGACACCCTAACCATTGATAGAAGTGCAAGGCTTGAAAGTGATGTGGTTTCTACCCAAGCTCGACAGATCACTTCAATAGTCGGCCCACTGTGTCGGGTCGACAAAGGACTTGCTTCAGGGATTGATTAGTCAGGACTTTGATGGGATAAGCCTAAAAGTACGACTAGAGTTTTTAGGTTGCCATTAACAGGCAAAAGGTAAGCTTCCCTAGCTTAGTGTATCTCATTTCTAGGCCGATTATCCTCTTGCCATTTAATAAACTGGTCGTTGGATCTTCTCATCATCTTTGATTAAGATAGTATCGACTGTAACGACCCTAGATTTTAATTTAATATTAATTGATAATTAAATGAAATTTTGAATAAAACTGTGAAATTTATCAATTAATAGAAGCGAGTTTTCCCGATATCCAAATATATTTTGTATAAATCATTTAAAATTAAAATATTGTATATATATGTATACGGGCATGCATGAGTAAATTTGAATATATACGTATATATTTGATTTGAATTTAAGTCTTAAATAAATGGTTTAAATATTGAATATAAAAAAAATGGAAACCTAAGCATACAAAAGAAATGAATCTGCATAGCCGAAATAAAACAAAACATATATATGTATTAGCTTGCAAGGAAATATATTAGCATATAGATAAATATATTTAAATTTGTACAACAACAAATAATGCAAGCCACCACAATCATCTTCTCAGCCGAAAATGATATGCAAAAGCTTTTGAAAAATCTAGAAAGGCAAGCATAAGAAAAATAGGATAAGTATAAAAAAATAACATAAGGTACAAATAGCATTTAATGTCTCCATTTATTAGCAGCAAACCAAGTCTATTCGAATTGTATAAAAGAATATTTTCAGCCTCTAATTGCAAATAAAAATCTCTGACCCAATTTGTTGTACCAGAGCCTACCTTGTACAAACTGCTTCTCTTTATATATATGCATCTAGTCCTTGTTCGTTCATCATAACATAGCAAAGTTGAACCTGAGAAAATAAAAATTCAAGCTTAGAGTCTGGAAATCAAAGTAAAACAACCACTTTCCTTCATTTCAAATAAACCTGAAGTTCAAAGCAAAGTTTCAGATTCATGTTGAAGCACTTCATATCTGAAACAAAATTTTAAATCAAAAGAAAAGGGATGATGATCAAAACCTGGAAAATGAAGAATAAAGAAAAAAAATACAAGAATCATCCCAGAAAATAAATTCCTGTCTCTGTTTTCTTCAACATCAGGCTTGAGTCCTCTGTTCAAAAGAACTCAGGTGAGCAAACTGACCTATTTAGGTTTTGAATTCATAACTTATGTTGAAGTTTTGTGACGTGGCTGTTGCGAAAATGATAAATGAATGTCAATATTTAGATGTGAAATGTGGTATGCATGCCTGTGAATGTATATGTCTACTCTGTTATAACAAAACCCAAGATCACTAGAGATGAAAGAAAAAAAAATTCATCTCCATTTTTAGATCTTTTCAAACCATGATTTCTGAAAGAAATTTTCTTATAACGATGTAAAGTTACTTCTAAAAATAATATTAAGTAAAAATATTAAGTAAATGTTTTGTAAATAAAAATTTACAGTAGAAATCAAATATCAGTCAAAATATAAACTATCAAGAATCTTTGATTCAGGTATATGAATCAAATGCTTAAAACAAAAATTGATTTTTGAAACTAAAATGGAGGTTTTTAGTAGAGGGAATTGATAGCAATTCTGGTTTAACCAGAAAATGGTTATGAGGCGATTTCTGGCTATCTATTGAATGGTGGTGGTCGGGGTTCTCCCTGACGATGGAGGAGCAAGCGTAGTTGAGGGGAAAAATGGTTGGAGGCGGTCTCGACCATTGTGGCGGCCGCGGCGAGCATATTCTGTTCTTAACCCTAGTTTGGGACGAGTTAGAAAATTTGATCGTTCTCTCTCTCTGTTGCATCGAGTTCGGCGTAACTCTGGGGACTGGAAGCGTTGACATTGGCGAAGGGGTGGCTGGAGTCTCTGATTTTCTGGCGATCGAGATCGGTGGGTCGAGGTGTATTTGTCGATCAAGTGGGTTCCAGGTGGTAATCGAGTATCTCGATTTTTGTTCTCAGGCGAATTCGTTGCTTTGGGTGGTCGGATCGTCAGAGGAGACGATTTGCGACTTGTTGTAGGTCTCGGCGAGGGTCGGAGTTGCTCAGGTCGGAGGTGCACGTGCACGCGTGTGCACAGATATCTGGTATGATTGAATTTGGGGAAGAAGGATGGGTCTCGGGACGTGCTCGAGAAAACGAGTGTTTGACTCGAAGTCTACTCGGGGAAACGTAGGGGAGAACTCGAGTAGAATGATGGAGTACCAGGTCGAAAATACTTAGACAAAATTTAAGTTGAAATTTTTGGCACTCGGGTTGATTCTTGATATAACCCGAAGCAAACAAGCAAATTTCTCAGGGGTGACTCGAAGCAGGTCTCGAGCCTGATATATTCAACAGTTTTTACTTTAAAGGGTTTTCAGATTTTTAAACAACTTTAAAACATGCTTTCAAATTTATGACTTTGATTTAAGTTTTTAATCAATTTAGAATTTAAGTAAGATATTTTCAAAATACTTAAGTTTTAATTTATTTAAATTAGATACATTATTTTAAATGTAATTTAAAATAGAATTAAGGTAAAAAGTCATTAAACTAAATCTTAATCTTTTAAAATTAATAAATGTGATTAAGACATAATTAATGATAAATTAATTTATGATTTAAGTTGGATTAACCAATTAATTAAGGATAATCAATTTATTAAAGGTTAATTAAATTTATGTGATTTGTTAAGAAATAATTAATGATAATTAATTAAAGATGTATTAATCAATGTAAGAGGTTTGGAATGATCACTTATTGAAATTTTATTAGTTAAAGGTTAATTTATTAAGTAAAGATAAATAATTAAATGGTAAATTAAATAATTAAAGGTTAATTATTTAGTAATTAAAGGTTGATGAATCTTAATTAAAGGTTAATTAATTTATTATTAATGGTTAATTAATAGATGATTAAAGAATAATTTATCAAGATGATTTGTAATTAATTAATGATTAATTAACCCGATTTGAAATTCATAAATAATAAATCTGATTTAAATCAATCAGACAATTAACTGACCTTACCTATGAATATTTGGATTTGATTGGATGATTGAATTGTTTGATATTCTGATCTATGATGCTTTGTGATATATTCTGATTTGTGTGTAATCTTTACTGTAGTTTATTTATCTGAAATTTATATATATCTGTGATTTGTGAATGAAGATGAGCGTTATAGTTATATCGCTTATCAACTATATCTTGTATTCTGATATGTGATGATTCATTGTGTTGCACTATTGTGTGAAACCCCTGGACTACACTTTTACACACATAAATATGGATTTCACGTGGAAATCGGTTAAGTCACAGATAATTCAAATCGATGTTTTTGAAATTGAAATTTTAATTTCAATTGATTTTGAAATTGGAAATTTGGGTTTGAAGTGAAAAGCTTTTGAAATAGAATTTCAAAGATAAAAGTTATTTTGAATAACTTAATCGAGTTTTGAAAATTTAAATAATTTGATTTAAATTTGAATTCAAGTTTGGAATTGAATCCTATGATTTGAAACTAGGGATTAAACATGATATAAATGTGTTTATCTGAATTTAAACCATTTAAAAAATGAAATTTTGAGAATTTGAATTTAACCCAAGGATTCCAACTCGTATGAATGAATCAGATTTTCTGAAATGAAACTATTTGTTTTCAAAAGATAAAAGCTTTTAGATAAGAAATGAAATTCCAGTTTAATTTAAGGAATTTCAAGATTGAATTGAAAAATGGTTTTCCAAGTTATGAATTTTTTTTGAAAGCTATGAATTGAATCTGTTTATTTTTAACAGATTTAAAATAATGATTGGTTTAAATCATTTGAAATGGGATTGTTTTGAAAGCTATAAGTTAAATCTTAAAGATTTAACGAGTTAAACTGAAATGGAGATTAATTGGGAAAATCTGTGAATGAATCTTTTATTTAAAAGATTTAAATGTGGAAATTGTTTAAACCGTTGTAGGTTGTTTAAAATAAATCTTTTTGTTTAAAGATTTGAAAATGGTAATTTGTTAAATCAGTTGAAAAGAAAGTTGGGTTTAAGTGTGACTTAATTGAAATCCCATATCCATATGATTTTAAATTGCGCTCACTATTCGGGTTAGCCGGGAAAGGACCTTTGGGTCGTATAACCCATTCCGAATATGTGATACGTCGTATATGGATAGCATTTGAAGACCGGTGTTGAAGACCGGATATTTTTGAAAACGGAAGGATTACCGTCGAGTTACTCTGCATCGGCTGATCCCCGATATAGAGGTTTTATCACCCTTAGTGACGGGAAGTCCGGACGTGATTGGAAATTATCCGGATTTGCAAGGGCTTCGTGAGAAGTGCCTTCGGTTCTGTTCGAACCCGGAACAGACTTGTATGGATACATGTCCGACATTACACTTTGAGATATAAAGCCGATTTCTTTCAAATACATCTCTGTTGGTGGCGGAGAATTTATTCTCTTAGCTTAACACCCTTCTCTGAGACGTACGAGCTCAGAGGTTATGTAGTTGAAATTTATCAGCGATATATCCCAATTTGGTAATGTGGCATGCTGAGTGTTGCTGTGTGATGATCAGTGTTTGATCATTTGCGATATGATCATTTGTTTGATCTTATATCTTGGTGATCATAGGTTGATCATTTGTTTAACCCGAAGCAGGGCTTTGTAGAAAGCGTAGCTTTGTGGACGAGACTTCGTCGAGCCTCACACCCCGGAAATGGTCGAAACAGGAAGGATGCAGCAAGGTTCTAGGGAGTAGCGCCCCTTAGTGTATGTCATTCCTTCTGGATAAAGGTGGTATCATGGTATGGAGCCCAGATACTTAACCTCTGTGGTTGCTACAAGTTTATTACTTTGTGGTTGTTGGAAATCGGGGATCCTCGGGAAGATCGGTGACGATCGGGGGATGGCATACGCGTGTCAGTAGTTACCTATTTTTGCAGAGGTAACCCGGCCTTGTGTTGGCAGAGATCCGGTTAGGTTCTCGGGTCGTCTATTCCAGGGACGTACCCATCGTGGATAGGAAGTTCCTTAGCCTGACCATTTGTTGGAAATCCATCTTCCAATACGAACTTTGTACGGTATTAGTTGTAGAACCTGCCATTTACGTACGGTGGTCACCACTGTTTAGATGGTAGCTATAGTAGGCATACGATACTGGTCGTATGTTGGCTAAGATTAATATTATACTTTCGAAATGTTTCCTACACTATGCACTAATAATAATATCAAAAAGGATTTGATTTTGCGTAGTAAGCATCTTTGACTATCATAAGAAGCAATCTCCTCCAATTCTGCGTTTGCATTGTGTGTGTGGTGGGAGGTCTTATGGTAGTTTCATTTTCCAAAAGAATTGCGGATTTCAATGTTTAAAATTCCTTTTGTGTTTGTTTAAAGATAAACTGTTTTTGTTGCTCACACCAGTCCCACGACTGACTCGGAGTTTATTGTTCCTTTCCTAAACTCTGGGTGCCCACTATTTTCCACACGGGCAGTCTAGAGTTGGGTTTCTCAGATATTCAGGTTGAGTAGATTATCTGGAGCTAGTCAGTCCTTGGACGACTGACCTTTCTTTTCGCTAGCTATGGATTGGAGCATTCTATTGAAGATATTCTATCTGTTGCTGTTGTTATCTTTTCTTTTCCGCTGCTATTTGTTGTATCATATCTCTGATGTATATTGATATTCATTGTATCACTCTGTTGTATCAGATATTATATATCAATGTATTATTCTTTTCTTCCGCTGTGTTATTTACTTAATTGTGTTATAAGCTCCCGAGAACCAGATTCGGCATTTGAATCTACGGCATTTTGAGTACAAGTGAAGTACGGGTGCCGATTTTCGAAGGTCGACTTTTGGGTCTTGACAAGTGGTATCAGAGCTAAGGTTGAACTTTAGCTCAGGAGTATAACACATTAAGTAGCTCATTAGAGATAGAGTGAAGTAAACTCTAGAATGAGTAATTCTCAGATATCCGTCCGTACGCCTCAGTAAATTCTCTTGCTATCCACTGATAGTAAGTATGAGTGCAAGAAGAGGATGAGATAGGGGACAGGGAAATACGACTATAAATGGTCAATACTCTGTAACAACAAGGAAGCGATCTTTTCTCTATCAATCTCTTTTGTTCAGCATCTTTTCTCAATTCTTCGATAATTTCTGGTAGATCCAGAAAGGAATAGATTCGATATATTAATATGGAACATAAACTCCAGATAGACCAAAATTGTTTGTTTGGATGAATTGTTTGCTTTGATTGTTATGGTTAATAGGTATATTTTAGTTTAAACTGAAAATTTCGAAATTGTATCCATATATCTGTATATTCTTTTGGGTCCCAGTATATTCTACGAATGGTTAGTTATCCATTTGAACTGACCGATGCCACTCCATATTTCGTAGATCTGGATAACCCGAGTATTTTGTTGATTGTTAAACAGATTCGTTCTCGTATCTGATTTTGATATTCTGATTTGATAAGCCAAATGCAGAATCAATGTTCAGTTTGATCAGATGAAACATTCTTCATCTGTTTTTGTTTTCGTGCCTGTGAATTTCGAGGACGAAATTCTTTTAAGGGGAGAAGTTTGTAACGACCCTAGATTTTAATTTAATATTAATTGATAATTAAATGAAATTTTGAATAAAACTGTGAAATTTATCAATTAATAGAAGCGAGTTTTCCCGATATCCAAATATATTTTGTATAAATCATTTAAAATTAAAATATTGTATATATATGTATACGGGCATGCATGAGTAAATTTGAATATATACGTATATATTTGATTTGAATTTAAGTCTTAAATAAATGGTTTAAATATTGAATATAAAAAAAATGGAAACCTAAGCATACAAAAGAAATGAATCTGCATAGCCGAAATAAAACAAAACATATATATGTATTAGCTTGCAAGGAAATATATTAGCATATAGATAAATATATTTAAATTTGTACAACAACAAATAATGCAAGCCACCACAATCATCTTCTCAGCCGAAAATGATATGCAAAAGCTTTTGAAAAATCTAGAAAGGCAAGCATAAGAAAAATAGGATAAGTATAAAAAAATAACATAAGGTACAAATAGCATTTAATGTCTCCATTTATTAGCAGCAAACCAAGTCTATTCGAATTGTATAAAAGAATATTTTCAGCCTCTAATTGCAAATAAAAATCTCTGACCCAATTTGTTGTACCAGAGCCTACCTTGTACAAACTGCTTCTCTTTATATATATGCATCTAGTCCTTGTTCGTTCATCATAACATAGCAAAGTTGAACCTGAGAAAATAAAAATTCAAGCTTAGAGTCTGGAAATCAAAGTAAAACAACCACTTTCCTTCATTTCAAATAAACCTGAAGTTCAAAGCAAAGTTTCAGATTCATGTTGAAGCACTTCATATCTGAAACAAAATTTTAAATCAAAAGAAAAGGGATGATGATCAAAACCTGGAAAATGAAGAATAAAGAAAAAAAATACAAGAATCATCCCAGAAAATAAATTCCTGTCTCTGTTTTCTTCAACATCAGGCTTGAGTCCTCTGTTCAAAAGAACTCAGGTGAGCAAACTGACCTATTTAGGTTTTGAATTCATAACTTATGTTGAAGTTTTGTGACGTGGCTGTTGCGAAAATGATAAATGAATGTCAATATTTAGATGTGAAATGTGGTATGCATGCCTGTGAATGTATATGTCTACTCTGTTATAACAAAACCCAAGATCACTAGAGATGAAAGAAAAAAAAATTCATCTCCATTTTTAGATCTTTTCAAACCATGATTTCTGAAAGAAATTTTCTTATAACGATGTAAAGTTACTTCTAAAAATAATATTAAGTAAAAATATTAAGTAAATGTTTTGTAAATAAAAATTTACAGTAGAAATCAAATATCAGTCAAAATATAAACTATCAAGAATCTTTGATTCAGGTATATGAATCAAATGCTTAAAACAAAAATTGATTTTTGAAACTAAAATGGAGGTTTTTAGTAGAGGGAATTGATAGCAATTCTGGTTTAACCAGAAAATGGTTATGAGGCGATTTCTGGCTATCTATTGAATGGTGGTGGTCGGGGTTCTCCCTGACGATGGAGGAGCAAGCGTAGTTGAGGGGAAAAATGGTTGGAGGCGGTCTCGACCATTGTGGCGGCCGCGGCGAGCATATTCTGTTCTTAACCCTAGTTTGGGACGAGTTAGAAAATTTGATCGTTCTCTCTCTCTGTTGCATCGAGTTCGGCGTAACTCTGGGGACTGGAAGCGTTGACATTGGCGAAGGGGTGGCTGGAGTCTCTGATTTTCTGGCGATCGAGATCGGTGGGTCGAGGTGTATTTGTCGATCAAGTGGGTTCCAGGTGGTAATCGAGTATCTCGATTTTTGTTCTCAGGCGAATTCGTTGCTTTGGGTGGTCGGATCGTCAGAGGAGACGATTTGCGACTTGTTGTAGGTCTCGGCGAGGGTCGGAGTTGCTCAGGTCGGAGGTGCACGTGCACGCGTGTGCACAGATATCTGGTATGATTGAATTTGGGGAAGAAGGATGGGTCTCGGGACGTGCTCGAGAAAACGAGTGTTTGACTCGAAGTCTACTCGGGGAAACGTAGGGGAGAACTCGAGTAGAATGATGGAGTACCAGGTCGAAAATACTTAGACAAAATTTAAGTTGAAATTTTTGGCACTCGGGTTGATTCTTGATATAACCCGAAGCAAACAAGCAAATTTCTCAGGGGTGACTCGAAGCAGGTCTCGAGCCTGATATATTCAACAGTTTTTACTTTAAAGGGTTTTCAGATTTTTAAACAACTTTAAAACATGCTTTCAAATTTATGACTTTGATTTAAGTTTTTAATCAATTTAGAATTTAAGTAAGATATTTTCAAAATACTTAAGTTTTAATTTATTTAAATTAGATACATTATTTTAAATGTAATTTAAAATAGAATTAAGGTAAAAAGTCATTAAACTAAATCTTAATCTTTTAAAATTAATAAATGTGATTAAGACATAATTAATGATAAATTAATTTATGATTTAAGTTGGATTAACCAATTAATTAAGGATAATCAATTTATTAAAGGTTAATTAAATTTATGTGATTTGTTAAGAAATAATTAATGATAATTAATTAAAGATGTATTAATCAATGTAAGAGGTTTGGAATGATCACTTATTGAAATTTTATTAGTTAAAGGTTAATTTATTAAGTAAAGATAAATAATTAAATGGTAAATTAAATAATTAAAGGTTAATTATTTAGTAATTAAAGGTTGATGAATCTTAATTAAAGGTTAATTAATTTATTATTAATGGTTAATTAATAGATGATTAAAGAATAATTTATCAAGATGATTTGTAATTAATTAATGATTAATTAACCCGATTTGAAATTCATAAATAATAAATCTGATTTAAATCAATCAGACAATTAACTGACCTTACCTATGAATATTTGGATTTGATTGGATGATTGAATTGTTTGATATTCTGATCTATGATGCTTTGTGATATATTCTGATTTGTGTGTAATCTTTACTGTAGTTTATTTATCTGAAATTTATATATATCTGTGATTTGTGAATGAAGATGAGCGTTATAGTTATATCGCTTATCAACTATATCTTGTATTCTGATATGTGATGATTCATTGTGTTGCACTATTGTGTGAAACCCCTGGACTACACTTTTACACACATAAATATGGATTTCACGTGGAAATCGGTTAAGTCACAGATAATTCAAATCGATGTTTTTGAAATTGAAATTTTAATTTCAATTGATTTTGAAATTGGAAATTTGGGTTTGAAGTGAAAAGCTTTTGAAATAGAATTTCAAAGATAAAAGTTATTTTGAATAACTTAATCGAGTTTTGAAAATTTAAATAATTTGATTTAAATTTGAATTCAAGTTTGGAATTGAATCCTATGATTTGAAACTAGGGATTAAACATGATATAAATGTGTTTATCTGAATTTAAACCATTTAAAAAATGAAATTTTGAGAATTTGAATTTAACCCAAGGATTCCAACTCGTATGAATGAATCAGATTTTCTGAAATGAAACTATTTGTTTTCAAAAGATAAAAGCTTTTAGATAAGAAATGAAATTCCAGTTTAATTTAAGGAATTTCAAGATTGAATTGAAAAATGGTTTTCCAAGTTATGAATTTTTTTTGAAAGCTATGAATTGAATCTGTTTATTTTTAACAGATTTAAAATAATGATTGGTTTAAATCATTTGAAATGGGATTGTTTTGAAAGCTATAAGTTAAATCTTAAAGATTTAACGAGTTAAACTGAAATGGAGATTAATTGGGAAAATCTGTGAATGAATCTTTTATTTAAAAGATTTAAATGTGGAAATTGTTTAAACCGTTGTAGGTTGTTTAAAATAAATCTTTTTGTTTAAAGATTTGAAAATGGTAATTTGTTAAATCAGTTGAAAAGAAAGTTGGGTTTAAGTGTGACTTAATTGAAATCCCATATCCATATGATTTTAAATTGCGCTCACTATTCGGGTTAGCCGGGAAAGGACCTTTGGGTCGTATAACCCATTCCGAATATGTGATACGTCGTATATGGATAGCATTTGAAGACCGGTGTTGAAGACCGGATATTTTTGAAAACGGAAGGATTACCGTCGAGTTACTCTGCATCGGCTGATCCCCAATATAGAGGTTTTATCACCCTTAGTGACGGGAAGTCCGGACGTGATTGGAAATTATCCGGATTTGCAAGGGCTTCGTGAGAAGTGCCTTCGGTTCTGTTCGAACCCGGAACAGACTTGTATGGATACATGTCCGACATTACACTTTGAGATATAAAGCCGATTTCTTTCAAATACATCTCTGTTGGTGGCGGAGAATTTATTCTCTTAGCTTAACACCCTTCTCTGAGACGTACGAGCTCAGAGGTTATGTAGTTGAAATTTATCAGCGATATATCCCAATTTGGTAATGTGGCATGCTGAGTGTTGCTGTGTGATGATCAGTGTTTGATCATTTGCGATATGATCATTTGTTTGATCTTATATCTTGGTGATCATAGGTTGATCATTTGTTTGACCCGAAGCAGGGCTTTGTAGAAAGCGTAGCTTTGTGGACGAGACTTCGTCGAGCCTCACACCCCGGAAATGGTCGAAACAGGAAGGATGCAGCAAGGTTCTAGGGAGTAGCGCCCCTTAGTGTATGTCATTCCTTCTGGATAAAGGTGGTATCATGGTATGGAGCCCAGATACTTAACCTCTGTGGTTGCTACAAGTTTATTACTTTGTGGTTGTTGGAAATCGGGGATCCTCGGGAAGATCGGTGACGATCGGGGGATGGCATACGCGTGTCAGTAGTTACCTATTTTTGCAGAGGTAACCCGGCCTTGTGTTGGCAGAGATCCGGTTAGGTTCTCGGGTCGTCTATTCCAGGGACGTACCCATCGTGGATAGGAAGTTCCTTAGCCTGACCATTTGTTGGAAATCCATCTTCCAATACGAACTTTGTACGGTATTAGTTGTAGAACCTACCATTTACGTACGGTGGTCACCACTGTTTAGATGGTAGCTATAGTAGGCATACGATACTGGTCGTATGTTGGCTAAGATTAATATTATACTTTCGAAATGTTTCCTACACTATGCACTAATAATAATATCAAAAAGGATTTGATTTTGCGTAGTAAGCATCTTTGACTATCATAAGAAGCAATCTCCTCCAATTCTGCGTTTGCATTGTGTGTGTGGTGGGAGGTCTTATGGTAGTTTCATTTTCCAAAAGAATTGCGGATTTCAATGTTTAAAATTCCTTTTGTGTTTGTTTAAAGATAAACTGTTTTTGTTGCTCACACCAGTCCCACGACTGACTCGGAGTTTATTGTTCCTTTCCTAAACTCTGGGTGCCCACTATTTTCCACACGGGCAGTCTAGAGTTGGGTTTCTCAGATATTCAGGTTGAGTAGATTATCTGGAGCTAGTCAGTCCTTGGACGACTGACCTTTCTTTTCGCTAGCTATGGATTGGAGCATTCTATTGAAGATATTCTATCTGTTGCTGTTGTTATCTTTTCTTTTCCGCTGCTATTTGTTGTATCATATCTCTGATGTATATTGATATTCATTGTATCACTCTGTTGTATCAGATATTATATATCAATGTATTATTCTTTTCTTCCGCTGTGTTATTTACTTAATTGTGTTATAAGCTCCCGAGAACCAGATTCGGCATTTGAATCTACGGCATTTTGAGTACAAGTGAAGTACGGGTGCCGATTTTCGAAGGTCGACTTTTGGGTCTTGACATCGACCGTGTGGTCGTGCATTGCAAATACAGATTCAAATTTTACCCGTCAATGAGCTTGGATAGTACTGGTGGAGTGGCATATGTTGCTTCAGCTACTTGAATGCCTTAGTGCATTCATCATTCCAATTTAATGACTTTCCCTTCTTGATGAGTTCGTAAAAAGGGAGACACCAATCCATTGCCTTTTACACAAACCTGCTTAATGTCGCAACCATCCCATTCAAGCTTTGTAATTACTTCACATTTGGGGACTTACATATCTTGGATTGCTTGAATCTTATCTGGATTAGCTTCAATGCCCTTAGCACTCACAACATAACCGAAGAATTTACCAGATCGAACGATAAAGGAGCACTTCTTTGGATTCAACATCATGTTGTATAGGCACAGTATGATGGAAGTCTTAGCCTGGTTCTGTACATGCCCCTAGGCCATTTTAGACTGCATAAGAATGTCATCCACATAAACTTTCATGGATCAGCTAATCCAGTCGATTGATGAGGCATTGGTAGGTGGCATCCGCATTTTGCAAACTGAAAGGCAAGACGCGATAGTAGTACATGCCAATATTTCTGATGAAGTAGGCGCACTCTTGGTTTTGGCCATGCATGGCAATCTGATTGTACCCAAAATAAGCATCCATGCAGGTGAGAAGTGATAGAGTTAATGGTATGCCCTAGGGGCATTTATGTAATTTGTTACATATATCTAACTCAATAACCAATCTTGTTTGAAATAAAAGGTTTTTTTTCCTTTCTGTTATATACTGGATATAATGTGTTTTATTAATTAATTAATTTAGTTAGAAGTATATTAAATAGAAAATCCATAAATGGTATGTTTTTTAATAGTAGTTACAAAGTGTTGTAACTGTGAGTAATTTATCACAATGAAAATAAATATATACCATTTTAAATGTTCCTAGTCAAGATGCATCAAAACTGGAAATCAATGTGTCCGTTGAGACTAGAGTATGCAACGCTCTCCAAATGTTGGTCAGTGTATCATTGTGGCTTCTGGGGGGCAAATAGAGGTTATGTATTAATAGTTATTGGATAACCATGGAATGACCTACTCGATAGTTTTCTGTTGGTTAATATAACTAAGGTCAAATAGTAAATATCGACATGACTGATTTACATAGTTCTCTCGATTTGAGAATACTGTCGATCTTTAATATGAAAGATTCGCTTTGATTATAGTCAAATCATAGCATGGCGTTCCATCTTTGGGTTAGTATCATGGTTAACTCAAGTCAACTCAAAGTCTCTGACTAGAGCGTTTTAGTTAATAATAATTATTCTTGAACCAAGCACTTTGTGTTTGAAATATAGTGATGAAATGGATGATATTGGAGTTTTGACCATTACCAAATTCCATTAGTCCAAAGTGATATAGTTTTGACGAAGAGAATTGGTGCAAATAAATGTCACAGCCGGTTAATGTTTAATAAAGTGAAATTGGCTTTTATCGAAACTAATTAAGCGATAAATTTAGCCAAAATGTTACTCCAACTGCTAGATGTGTGAATGTTAACATTCTAATAGTTTGATGTTAATCGCTGACCGAATTTACACTTGACGAGTTACATTACCGGAAAGATGAATTCTCTTTAGATAAGACGATTTAATTAGTTTATAATTGTTTAATTAAATTAATTAATATTTATGAATTATTAATTATAAAATTTTGAATATGATTTAAGGAATAAATATTATTGTATATATTTATAATAGTTATAAATATATCGATCGATATGAGATATTGATAAGCAATTAAATTAGATTTAATTAATAAGATTTTTTTGGGCTTAAAATGGGTTTAAAGCCCATGAAAGGGGCTGGAAATTTTAACCAAAATAAGGGCAATATGAACCACAAGACGGTGCAACAATGGCTTCGAGATAGAAGAGAATTGGTAAGAGATGATGTAGGATATTGATCCTAAAATATCTCCAACTTCTCCTCTATATAAGAATCTCTACCCTCAACCTTTAGAAGGCTTTTTGGCTACCTCCTCTCTCCATCTTACTGGCTGAATCATACCTCTTAGTGCTCTAACTCAACTCAAATCAATTCAAACCAATAGTTATTCGATAGCAAAAGGGTCTGCGATTCAAAGACTTGCGACTGAAGAACTGGGAAGGTTACAAGAGGAACGGAACTCATCGTTACGAAGTGTATATTATGGCTTTAGTTCAGGTAAGTATTTGGTTTTATATATGATGCATAATCTTTGTATAACTCAATATTGTTCATGTGCATGTGTATACTGTTATTAATGAATTATTAGTTTGGTGAGATACCTATAGGTATTGTTGTCGTCACATATAATGATTAGTTATGTGTATAAAGAAAACCCATTTTTATAATAGATTCGATATACCCAGCCGAAATTATTTTATTTCATTTATTATTATTTATTAATTTATTTATACATATATTAGTATATTAATTAATCTAATTATATGCCTAATACTAAACTATATAACTATATCAAGTAAAAATTAAACTAACATTTTTAAAATGCATAATTATATCAATAATTATTTTTAGTTACTACAAATAATTTTTTAGTAATCATTTAATATTTTTATATTATTTAATTATTATATAAACTAAGAATTTATAAAAAATAAATTATGTTTCAAAAATTTGATCTTAAATTTTCAAAAATTAATTTATCATTATAGGAGTTTTTGGTAAAAAATTATAATTTTTTAGCCGTTTTTATTATTTAAAAAATCATTTTTTAATTAGATTGAAAGTAATTAATTAATAAAAATAATATTTTGTCTTAGAAAATTCTCAGATTTTTTCGTAAGCTATAATATATCATTCCAGATTTTCTAAAAATTTAAAATTAAAAAAATATATAAATTATATATTTTCTATCGTTTATTTATTGTTGTTTATCTAATTAATTTATAATATTTATATATTAATATAATAAAATTATAATCAAAATTGTACCTGTTGTGTATTCGATCTAGAACATTAAAAAGAAGATTCTTAACTTTTGTAACTTATATATATATAAATCATTATAAATCATGTTTACACTTAAATTATATATATATATATATATTATACATATACTATGTTATTTTAATACATACATACATGTATATATATCTTAATATAAATAAAAAATAATAATGAACTTATATCTTTTTTTGTGTATATCTGTTTATATATATTATTTAGCACAATAATATTTACATATACGTATATCAATAATATTTTCTCATAATATACTTATATATATACACTTTAGGTTTATATATAATAAGCATAAACATATACACATATTTGGACAACATAGAATACATATAGGATGAACTAACATGCCCGTTTCGATGTAAATCTCAACATCTATATATAGGCATGTTATGCCTTTCATGGAATATCATGTTACACATGCACATACATGCATATATGTATATGATACATATGTATATTTATATAAAATTGAACATAAACTAAATAAATTTCTATCAATAATTTATAAATTTAGATGAAATATATGATTTCATTTAAATTAAATTTAGAAATGTTCTAAATAAATTAGACTTCGTAGGTCCAATAAAGATCTTATAGGGTAAAAAAAATTAAAATTCACCCATAACTTCCGCCATGAGCTGGCCCAATATCAACGATGATATCAGATCCCAATAGCTTATGCAGTCTAAATTAGTCATGAGCTAGCTATTAAGCTCACACCCAAAAGTTGTCCCTAATAGAAAAGCCCCAAATTGGAATTAGGCCTTGGGTTAATTTCCAAATTGTTTGAAAATTAAAATATAAGATTTTAAATACAAAAGTTAAATTTAAAATAAGATATACAAATATTATAAAAGTTATAATATAAAAAAATTCCAAAATGTTTGAAAATAAATGTTAATTTTAAAATTTTAAAATTTATTAGTAAGATTAATTATTAAATAAATTAATTAGTTAATAAATTTATGCATGTATTATATATTTGATATATGATATGTTGTTTTAAAATGTTTAAAATAACATAAGTGTACATGTATGTATATGAATTGAATATTGACATTAATATAATTTAATTAAAATTGTTTAATTAAATAAATTAATTAAAGGTTAATTAATTAAATTAATTAATTAATTAACTAAAAGTTAATTAGTTAAATGAATATACACATATATAAGATATATGTGTATAAAGATTAAAGTATGTAATAAATATTTAATATAAATGTTAGATTAAAATAATATAAAATCAATTAAAATGTTAATTAATTAAAGATTAACTAAATAAGATTTATTTAATATAATATTATGCATAAGACTATTATATAAGTAGTATGAAATATAAAAGTTATATAATAATGAAACTTATATAATATGAATGTATAAACTAAATGTGGAACATTAAAAAACCCTAAACAGACTTAAGGGATAAATACATATGTATTGTACATATACTGTGATTTCAGATGTGCTTGACACTTGAATCATGAGGGAATTTCATAAGAAATACATTATTCCATAAGTTGATATCACTCAATATAATATATTGAAGATTATGAATCTTCTATATAATGATGTCCTCCACCATACATATATTAATAAATTACTTGCATACTCCTTAGTGTTGAGCAAACTTAAGTTAGGGATGTAATGTGCAGTATTATTAATATATTGAATAGAAGAGAAGGTAACTATATGTTTTTTCAGCAAACTCAAGATACATATACTATACTTAGACCGTCACGACATATCGGGTACGAGTGAATAATCTCTTTCGATTTGTTGACAAAACTCAAGGTCAAAATGAGATTAGGACATGGAACCATTGGTTAGGAGTTGTATATAATAAAACTGAAAAGGAGTTATCCATCATCCATGGAGCTATGATTTGTTGAGCAAACTCAAGGTCAGAATTCTAAGATGGACGAGTCCTAGCACTCGCTAGTGAAGTCGAAAGACTTTATGTTTCGCTTAGGGTTTGGTGAAACATAAAAGACTAGTGGGAGTCATATTAGAAAAATGAAATGATCAAATTTAACTTTCCTAATATTGTAAGAACATATGTTGTATAATGTCATTAATAATCTACATTGATAAATTTATGCATTTAAAATGACTGATAAAACGTTTATTAATTAAGATATACAATTAAACTGAATTGAAAATTGAGAAATAGAAATATAAAATATACTTACTAAAAAATGACTATTGCATGTGAATGTGTCCATACCCATGCAAGTGCCCAATTTTACAACTACTTAATACGTTCATAATTTGGTCAGTTATGTGTTTATTTGGTCTAGACCATGTATTGAATTCTAAGAGTTTCGAACTCCAAAGCAGTATGAGACTATGAATATTTGATCTATATACTATGGCATATAAATGTTATATGGGGAACGGTCACAATTCGTCATGTATGATACTTCGATTAAGTTAGTTCATTCGAAATTAAGCCAATAAATAGTACTGTGGGACGAAGTATTCAATTTGGTTGATTACAGAAAGGATGTGTTCACTGAAACACTAGACCAAAATTACAAGGTAGATCTAAGAACTCGATCGTTGAAGTATCAATTTGATCAGTTTACGCAAAGCACAACATATTTGTTGCCCTTAAAGGTTAAGGATCATCTAATGCGTTTTGGAAAGAGTTTGTTATTATATTGTAGTAAGGGTTTTCTTTTGAATGGTTTGACCATTTGAAAGGAAAATGGATGTATAAGAATAGATGTAATTTAAGGTGCAGTTGGAATGAAGAGAGTGAATAGTCACTTTTGCTTCATAAAGAAACAACGGAAACAAGAATTGTAATAATAGTGATTGATACTTAACATTGGAATAAGAAATATGATTCTATTTCAAAATGTATTTACATATAGAAAATTGTTTTCTACGAGATTTATTTCTTTGAGTTCAAGATATTTGATCAAAGAACTCTCCACTGTAAACTAGTTGCAGTATATGAAATAAATAAACTATATTAAGTGAATGATGGACCTCCAAATTTAGTATGCTATTAATAGTATTGGCGAAAATAGTAGGAGTATGCCATATAACAATTATTGATTGCATCAAAGTACAAAAAAATTTCGTAAAACATACCGAACATTATTTGTGAAATAATGACTATTTTTCGGTATCAACTCAAAAATAGACATAGCTGTATTTCAATATGAATATTCGTTATAAAATGTACCTATAATGTGGTATTTGTTTTCATAACAAAAGTAATGCATTGGAAAATACAAAAGTATCTAATATTATTCATACTTATTTTGGAATTATATACTAAGCCGTAGTTTTAAGAAATAATTATATTATATGATGATTATGAATTATATGATACTGGTTAATTATATACTAAACGATTACAGGCTATGCACGTATTTAGTGGGAGCATCATAAGAGTTGATGAACTCTTTGGATTGATACTTATAGCTATATGCAATCGTAAGTCTATTAATACCAAAATGGTTCCACGTATTTTGTCATGTTCACTGATGAGTTATCACCGACATAGACATGCGTATTTCACACATATGTAGTATGTCAAAATTGACTCCTAGAATATAAAATGAAAGTAAATAATATAACATGCAATAGAAATGATTTGATTTGATCGAATGGGTGAGTATATTGGAAAGAGTTCCAAACATACCTAAAAATGAATAAATATTCGATCTCTAAAGTCACTCCTTCATGTGATACATAATGATGTATCGATAAGGAGTGATGAACTTTGTTGGAAAAAGTACGATTAATTGTGAATGAAGTTGAGTTAATTTCTTTCTATAAAGTCATGTACTTAATAGTAGTACACAAGGTTAATATTATTTCATCTAAATAATAGTTTACAAAATCATATGAGATAAGGGTTTATAAGAAACCCCCACATATCCTATGTTAAGGAGTTGGCAGGTTGTGCGAATCGGAAGTCTGCACGTAATAATTGTCCGTGAGAGATCTTTTATGAATCTCCTCAAAAGGAGTTTGGGAAGGACTGTCATTGGATTACATACTTATGTTTTGAACATAAGTTTTGTAAACTAAAACTAAATTAGTTTAATATAAAGGAAATTCATAAAGTGTTTGTGAATACCTATTCGGTTACATTGAGAAACAATTGTACTTTCAATAAATATTAGCTTCATAGTGAAGGAATTTATTTGAGAAATTATTGGTAGTAAAATGGAATTGGATACAATCCAATGAAAGAACTGATTACATGAGATGAAATAAAATTAACTAACCTAAACGAACACTTCACATTAGAGTGTCTATTATGTACTCTTGCACATTGAAGAGAAACTATGAGTTTCTTATCAATATCAAAAATACATAATCCTCGGTTGTTTAAATAAACCATTAAAAGTGTTTACTCTAAGATACGTATGACGCGTAGATTAAAAATAGATTCCAAGTACATTATCAAAATATTATTTTGATTGATGTACTAAAAAAGGATACAATCCATCAACCGTGAATGTGTCTTTGAGAGCAAGACTAATGAAGTTGGAATATAATGAGCAACATTGATAAGAATAACATTGCAAATTTCAATTGTTGAAATTAGCATAACAGCTTCAATATTCAACGTGCTTAAGTTAATTCATATTTACTTTCAAAATTATCACTAATTATGACTTTATGTTTGTACCTACGTACTGAAACGGAAAGTTCTAAATAATGATTTAGAGTAAGCTGTTTACACATGATAGCCAAAATTTCTAGAGAAGTTAGTGGGAGCGATATTGAGTTTGTGAGTCTTTGGATATGATCCAAGAAATGATAGAAAGTATCATTTTATAAGCATCATTGAACAAATATTTTGATAGAAATATCAAAGAGTTTGATTATCCATCAAAATGCAGAGGAAGTGTGTATTCATAAGAAAGAATGTTAAAAGATTTCTAAACTATAAGTAAACAAAACGCTATTGATTTTAATAGTGTACTTGTTTTAAAATCAACCTTAGTTGTTTTAGTACTCAACTTTGGATTGTAAATGGTGTCTTTTACAGTGAGTATAAAAGATATTGGGAAAGTCCCAAATTGATAAGCAAAGACACCTTATTAAATTGTTTGATATAGAACATGTGAGATGAGTTCCTAATGCATTGGCAATAGGAATTATCATACATATTATGTTGTCTACGATATCGTAATTTGTTTATGAATTTGATGCATGAAGAAAATATCAAATCCAAATTGATATCACTAATGGTAGTTTGGAGTGTTCTCGTGTATTTGCAAAATACTAGAGAATTGTTTACAGAAATAGCGAACTCCTTATTAAGGAGTGTTCGGACTCAAAATTCATAAGCGATATTGAGTATAGTATATCAATAATAAATTCAGGATAAAAATCTTTAAGTTGGAAATATTCCAAATAGAAGAGATTGTGACTGATTCATTGACTTGAATAGTACCACAATAAAAACAATGTATATATAATAAATAATCAAATTTATAACTGAGTTGAGGGTAATTCCAAATGTTGAGATTCCCACAACATTGTTAAATGATAACAATGTCACGACATAGTTCATAATAGTACTTAGAGCTCACTAGAAGTTGAGAGACATACTTCGAATTGTTCCACATGATATATTTATCAGCATCAGAGAGAGTAAACTGACAGTGTACATAATTAAAATATAATAGCATACTCCTTCGTTAAGGGACTGGCCTAATTGGTTTAGAGGAAACCGATTAAAGAAGTTGGAATAAGATTCCATAATTGACCCTAAGTGCAAGTGGAAGATTAATAGAGTTAGGGGTATGGCCTAGGAGCAATTATGTAATTTGTTACATATATTTAACTCGATAACCAATCTTGTTCAAAATAAAAGGTTTTTCCATTCTATTATATATTTGATATAATGTGTTATATTAATTAATTAATTTAATTAAAATTATATTTAATAGAAAATCCAATAAATGGTATGTTTTGTGATAGTAGTTACAAAGTATTGTAACTGTGAGTAATTTAGTACAATGAATACAAATATATACCATTTTAAATGTTCCTAGTCAAAATGCATCGAGACTGGACATCGATGTGATGTTGAGACTAGAGTATGTAACACTCTCCAAATGTTGGGTAGTGTATTACTTATGACTACCGAGGCACCTAGAGGTTACGTACTAATAGTTATTGGATAACTATGGAATGACTCACTCGATAGTTTTCTGTTGGTTAATATAACTAAGGTCAAACAGAAAATATCGATGTGACTGATTTACACAGTTCTCGATTTGAGAATATTGTGGATCTTCAATATGTAAGCTCTGCTTTGATTGTAATGAAATCATAGCATGGTGTTCCATCAAGTGACTACAGTTAGGTCAAGTGAAAGTATTGGAAGTGAAGCATTATTCAAGAGAGATTTCGTCTCCTCAGTTATATAGGGTTAGTATCATGGTCAACTCAAGTCAACTCAGAGTCAAAGTCTCCCGCCAGAACATTTCGGCTTTACTAATTGTTATTCTTGAACCAAAGACTTTGTGTTTGGACTATAATATTAAATATGGACGATATTTGAATTTTGACCAATACCAAATTCCATAAGTCCAAATTGATATAGTTTTGACGAAAAGAATTGGTCTAAATAAATGTCACAACGGGTAACGCTTAATAAAGTGAAATTGGATTCTACCAAAACTAAGTAAGTGATCAATTTAGCCAAAATACCACACCACCCGCTAAGTGACGGTGAATGTTAACATTCGAATAGTTCAATGTTAATCGCTGACCAAATTTACGCCTAACGAGTTACACTACCGGAAAGATGGATTCTCTTTAGACTAGATGATTTAATTAGTTTATAATTATTTAATTAAATTAATTAATATTTATGAAATTTTAATTATAAATTTTTTAATATGATTTAAGAAATAAATATTATTGTATATATTTATAATAGTTATAAATATATCGACTGATATGTGATACTGATAGGCAATTAAATTAGATATATAATTAATAAAATTTATTTGGACTTAAAATGGGTTTAAAGCCCATGAAAGGGGCTATAAAATTTAACCAAAATGAGGGCAATATGAACCATAGATGGTGCAACAAAGGCTTGGAGATGAAGGGCTAAGATGGAAGAGAAGTGGTAAGTGATGATGTGGGATATTGATCCTAGAATATCTCCAACTTCTCCTCTATGTAAGCATCTCTATCCTCAACCTTTATAAGACTTTTTGGTTGCCTCTTCTCTCCATCTTGTTGGCTGAATTATACCTCTTAGTGCTCTAACTCAACTCAAATCAAATCAATAATAATTCGATAGCAAAAGGATCTGCGATTCAAAGGCTTGCAATCCGACGAATCGGAAAGGTTTCAAGAGGAAGGGAACTCATCATTACAAGGTGCACTTAAGGGTTTTAGTTTAGGTAAGTATTTAGTTTTATATATGATGCATAATCTTTGTATAATTCAATATTGTTCATATGGATACACACACACAAGTTGTTGTTATTGAATTGTTAGTTAGGTGAGATTCCTCCAGGTATTGTTGTCATCACATATATTGAATTGGTTATGTGTGTATAAAAACCTATTTTTATAATAGATTTGGTACACACATCCGATATTATTTTATTTCGTTTATTATTATTTTATTATACATATATTAATATATTAATCAATCAATTTATATGACTAATAATAAATTATATAACTAAATCACACAAAATTTCAACTAAAAATTTTAAAATGCATAATTATACCAACTATAATTTTTAGTAGCTGTAAATAATTTTTTTATTAATTATTTAATATTTTCAGTACTATTAAAACATTATACGAATTAAAAATTCATTATAAATAAATTATGTTTTGAAAATTAAATCTTAAATTTTCGAAAATTAATTTATCATTATTGAATCTTTTAGTCAAAAAATTAGAAATTTAAACCATTTTATTATTTTTAAAAAACCATTTTTTAATTGGGCTGAAAGTAATTAATTAATAAAAATAATACTTTAGCTTCGAAAAATCTTAAATTTTTTCGTAAGCTATAAAATATGATTCTAGATTTTCTAAAAATTTAAAATTCCAAATATATATATATATATATCTTATATTTTCTATCATTTATTTATTGATGTTTATCTAATTAATTCATAGTATTTATATATTAATATAATAAAATTTTAATCAAAATTGTACCTGCTTTGTATTCAATCTAGAACATTAAAAAGGAAATTTTTAATTTTTGTTATATATATATATATAAATCATGTTTACATTTAAAAAATATATATATATATTATACATTTAATATGTTATTATAATACATATATACATATATATTTATTGATTTATCTTAATATAAACTTATACCTTGTGTGTAGTATGTGTGTGTATATATAATATATATATTATTTATATATATATATTATTTAACACGATAATATTTATATATTAATATATCAATAATATTTTCTTTAATATACTTATATATACACACACACTCTTGGTTTTATATATAATAAGCATAAATATATACACATATTTGGGCAACATACACTACATATATGATGAGCTAACATGTCCATTGCGATGTAAATCCTAGCATTTATATACGGGCACGTTATACCCTTTACAGAATATCATGTTACACATGCACACACATACGCATATGTATATGACACATATGTATATTTATATATAAATTGAAAATAAACTAAATAAATTTCTATCAACAATTTAGAAATTTAAATGAAATATATGATTTTATTTAAATTAAATTTAGAAATGTTCTAAATTAATTAGACTTCATAGGTCCAGTAAAGATCCTATAGGGTAAATTTTTTGAAATTCACCTATAACTTCCACTATGGGTTGACCCCATTCCAACAAGAAGCTTGTTTCCACTAGTTGCATCTACAAGCTGATCGATGTGAGGCAAGGGAAAGTTCTCTTTAAGGTAGGCTTTGTTAAGATTGTAGAAGTCAATATAAGTTCTGCAGGTCCCATTTGGCATTGACCAGTACTGGGTTGGCTACTAGACTGGATATTCCACCTCTCAAATGAAGCTATTGGCTAACAACTTCTCTCTCTCTACTTTGAGAGCTTGATACCCTTCTAGGTCGAGTGTTCGATGTTTTGACAAATAGGGGTGGCCTTAGGATCATGTTGAGTGTATGGAAAATGATCTTGGTATCAATCTCGATCATGTCAGCATTGCCTAATTTTTGAGCTAAGTTTTATGTCGATTTGGACAACTTTGCTAGGGTCGACACAGTCTACAAAGATTGATTCTAAGGGTATGGTTGTTTGGCTTGCCTTCAATGCCCGAGTCACCCATGCAAGGAACTAGTAGGTAATTACCTGGATATGATCCTGCTTCCAAGTCCCGTTCATCTAACATATAAATCATGAACTCTATGACACCCTCGTTCGGGACAGACATCCATGCTCGAGTCGGGGTAATGATGTTTCTCCCATCTCTAAAAGATGATTCTACTGGCACTGAGAGTGTAGGAATTACTATGATGAATGACGCTGCTTGCCAATGGGAAGTGACTTGTTCATTCCATGCCACGATAAGCTCTCTAGTTCTTTGGGGAGTTGCCAAGGATATAGGGTTCTTACCATCCCAGTCTATGTTATGGTTGACAACCCTGGAATGATCCTAAGCGCTGCTAGGGTCGAGGGTATTCACAGGTGAATAGTAGCCAGTTGGTGTAGCCTTGAGGCCGAGGGTGGTCTTAGCATAATCCTAAGCATTACTATGCCCAAGGGTACTCTTAAGTGGCATATCATTGGTAGTTGTTTCTTCAATGGCAGGGACCTCTCGGCATGAGTGTTTGACACTCTCTTGGGTGACACGATGTTGATTGCCACAACATGCTCAGGTGGATTGTTTTGTCATAAGGAGTTGATGTTGATGTTGATGCATCAAAGTTGAGGGTAGCCTTGACATGAACCAGAGTGCTAACTGGCTTGATAGTTCTCTTAAGTGATTCATCTTAAGTGTTGCAAGCTCTTGTTGATGCATGAGAACAACCTTCTTTGTGTGTTTGAGGGAGGTTCCATAACACTCTCTATCCTTCTGTTGATAACCTCGGACCTTGCCAACCCCGCCTTAAACAGAAAACTTCATGATGAGCCAGTTGTAAGAGACAATGTCATCCAGTTCAGCAAGTGTCGATCATCTTACTAAAGAATATATGAAAAATCGCTGTCAACTACCACAAAGTTTACCTAAATATTTATAGCAAGGGGTTCTCAATTGAAAGTTGTTATAAGTGATGTGGTACCCATTGGAGCAATGCCTATTTATAGCTGGGCAATGCGCATAGGGTGGAGGTAAGAAGCTTGAGAGCCTCGAAGACATGCTTGAATATGACACTGACTGAGCTGCCCATATCCACAAAAGCTTAATGTACATTAGAGTTGGCTTGCAAGAGTGATGACCATAGGATCGTGATGGGCCTAAGAGACTGCTTCCCTATCCTCGACAATGAAGGTTATTGACTGGTCTAACTATAGCATAGGTGATTTTCACGCTCGATGCCCTAAGGAATAGACCTGACTGGTCGACCCACACCTCTCTTGTATTGGGACTATGTTCCCTCGATTGATTCCAACCACATGCACACCATGACATAGGTCAAGATGTCAGTTATTGCTGTGACATCATTGTTTGGTTGTTAGGACTAAGTTGTCGGTCATCGCGGTTTGTCTTTTGCTCTATTTGATGTCGAACTAACTCCAAATGCATTCCTTCATTGATTAGTCTTTCAAACTCATCCTTAAGTACCTGACACTTATTGGTGGAGTAGTTGTTAAGTTGATGAAACTTGCATTACTTGTCGTTGCCACGAGAAACCTCCCTTCATCCATTTCTGGTTGTGTTGGGTCTTTGAAATTGCACCCAATTCTGGCTAGTGAGATATACATCGCTATATTCTTGTTCAAAGTAGCATAGTTAGCATACATGGGCCAGTACTAAGTGCTGGCCTCAACTTGTCTCTTGATGTCGCTTTGACGACCATTGCCTTACCATTCCACATTATTGCATGGATCGTCTTGGATGGCGTAACACCCCACAAAATTAAGCTAAAAAAATCAACTGTCGTGTTCGTGGCGATTTTCTAGACAACTTTCATATATAAAGTTTCATAGTCGGAGTTCAAACGGAAAAGTTATTAATGTTTAAAGATTTGAAATCAAAAATAATTCGGAAACATACTAAAGGAAATAAATCAGAAAGTTAGTAGTTAATAAAAAATAAATTAAGTAACATTAATAGGTGGACGACTGAGATAGGACCGGTCAACCACTAACAGCCAACCACCCCTATCAATCGGTGGATAAGTCGACTGCCATCGGCTATGGTTAGCCTAGGCCGAGTGGCTTGGACTTTACAATAATAAATCTAGCGACTGCTGCTTTTTCCTACATTTATAAATAGGAACGTAACCCAATATTGTGTTATTGTGAAACCCTAATCAAAGCAGTCAGTGCATCTAAACTCTCCTTCTCTTTCAAAATCTCTTTGTCTTCTCTAAACTCTAAAAAAAATTCAAGATAAAAATCAATAATAAGAAGAAAAGGAGGTAAAAAGCAAGCTAGGAAGAAAAAGAGAGCTCTAAGAGGTGAGTGGGTTGATTATTAAAACATGTTGATTAATAAGTAATTGGATTTATTTGTATATCTACTTGATCTAAAAATTATATGATTTTAAATTAGGATACAAGTTTCTAATTCAAATTTTATTTATTTAGTAAACTGCAACTATATAGAGATGTGATTAAAAAGTCTAAATTTTATGAATATTACACCTTATTTGATTTGACTTGATAAAAAATGAAGAAGTTAATTTGGATCTGAACCGATTTCGAGATTTTAATATGTTTATACCCTTTTATTTCACCTAGATGTTAATTTGAAATTTTAATATGTATTAACACTTTTATTTCACCTTGAATTGATTCTGAGATGTAAATATACATATATAATTATGAAATTGATAAGTTGAATTCATGTAAATGAAATTATAAATTACACACGAAAACTGTTTGAATTATAAGTAGAATTATAGAAAAAACAAGTATGATAAATGTGGTCATAAATTTAATATAATTAGCATTAAAAATTAATTAATGAAAATAATTTACTATCGAATTAAGCCCAGCTGGTCGACAGCTTACCCTAGTCGGTCGACAGCAAGTGGTTGACCAGTCACCGATTTTCAAGCGTAGATTGAACCTCGGCCTAAGGCCTGGGTTTAATATATAATTTATATGTGTATGGGTGATTAATTTCCAATTCTTGACTTTTGGATGCGACGAAATTGAAGCAGATGTGTACGCAGGCAATTAGGCCTAGACAAAATTTATAATGCAACCTTGGTATTCGATATTAATGTGGATTGATCATGAGCGTTTGCAAAGCACATGACACCAACAAGAGGTTCCTCGGTAGCACTTGAACACTATTAGTAAATGCTCGGCGAGGTGCATAGTCCAGCACTAACTGAGGTTCCTTATATGTATGCAGGCAGTTTGGCCCAAACACTGTTGTGGATGCATGGAGCGGTGTGTAGGAGATGTTATCATTAAGATCGTGACATGGATTCATAGGTACAAATTCGTCGAGTTATAGGTTTGACACGAGCTTGGAATTACATGTCCAATCAATGGGTAAGTACGATAGTCCTAGTTGTTTGGGAAATGCCAACCCAAAGCTGATATTCCATGCGATCTTATGCTAAAAGCAATCCTAGAGATTATTAGTCCATCCATTGTTCGATCCTTAAGTATAAAACCATGCCAAGTGATTTGGGTATAAGTGTAAATGGAATTATATTCCTTAGGTTAAGATGACCATCACTAGGTAGGTAATCCACTAGCACAAATAGGGACACCCTAGGTTATGTAGATTATAACTGAAGTTATTTGGTTGTGAACACCATGCATTAGTAATATGATTCATTCATCAGACTTTTGTCTGACCCACTCCTTTTCTTTCCTTTTTTCCTCACTATAGGAAGGGAGGGCAAAAGTTTATTTTGCTCAGGCATCGTTCATGAAGAAAGGAGCTAAGCACTGGAGTTTATTATTCTTCTCTATTCTCCATGTAACTATTTACTGTTTTTATTATCTATCAGACTTATATGGTACTTCGGGAACTCTGCATATGAACTAAATATTTTTTGAGACTATGTTTCTAAAATGTTTATTTTCTGTACTTGGATTTTAAATTCCTTCTACTGTGAGATCTGAGAGTGTAGAATACTTAAAATTTGATCTTAGTCTCTATAGTGCTTTAAAACCCAATAGCTTATAATTCTTGGCACGACATGAATTCAAAAGTCATTGTAGGAGTCATTGTAGGCTTTGGTACGGTGTATTTAGATATCCAGGTTGTTACAGTTGGTATCAAAGCTTTGTTCTAGGGTTTCTTAGGGAATAGGTACATATGAGAGAACATACTTTTATATTTTAAAAAAATTCAAGAGGTTACACACACATAGACACACACATACACACACAAATATATATATATATAAGTATAAATTTTTCAAAAGGTTTTACACATATAAAAGGTATAACACGAGAAATGCAATCGCCCCATTCATATTTAATATTATCTGTTGGAAAGTCGCTAATAATCCATATTCACGGATAGAGAGAATGAGCCAACCTGCTGGAAATAGCTTAGGTAGGGCAACTGAGATTCAGGGTGTGAACATCCTAATGTAGTTCCACCATTATCTGTAAGCGAGGAGACAAGCTGAGCCAAACCTGGATGGAGGACCTACAGTGCAAGCACTAGTTGTAGTTCCTATAAATCCACGTGTCACTGATTTCGCCAAGCTATGTAAAGACTTTGTTAGCCTAGGAGGGAAGCCATGTGTGGACGCTGAATCTTTTGTGGACTCCAATGCAAGGATACGTAATTGTGAGAGGATTTTAGGATTTTTGGGCCTTGGTGATGTCGTTTGGAGGCATCTCGCTTCTTGGCACTTACAAGAGAGGCTTTAAATCGGTAAGATGTGGTAGTGGCAAAGACTAATAAGGAAGAGATAACTTGGGAAGACTTTAAGAGGCATTTTGAGATGAGGTTTCTTTCCGTAGCAAAGCAAGGAGTGCAGCTGAAGAAATTTATACATTGGCAACAAGGAGAGATGATGGTGGAAGATTATGTGAATCAATTCAATGAGTTGGCTAGGTTTGGGATTGATTTGATAAATACTCCTCATAAAAGGCTATGAAATTTGCGACAGTGTTGAATCAACCTCATTAAGGTTTGGCCCTTAGTTACATTCTCATGTGGCTACTTACGAAGGTTTGGTGGAAATGGCCGTACTAAATATTGTTTCCAAGGAAGAATTGAATAATGAGTCCAAGAAGGCTGGTGGAAAAGCATTCCAGCGGAATCAATGAAAGGGTGGAGTGGGGACTCAAGGGAACATAAAGAAGCAGGATATCAAGTGTAGGAGATGTAATAAAAGGGGCATGTTATGAAAAATAGCAGGATGAATCTCTCGTAGTTCAAATGCTATAACCGTAATCAACTTGGGCACATAAAGAGAGAATGTCTGGCTGCACCAAAGGTGGACAAGGGGAAGAAGGTTGTAATTGAAGGTGTGTTAACCTTATTTGATTTATCTATTTTTATCTTATTCGACACCGAGGCAACACACTTTTATATTTCGAGTGGACTAGTAGATGGGTTGCATTTAGACACCAGCATAGTTACTGACCCAGTAGCTGTATCAAACTGTGTTGGAAGATTGACTCATTTACCTATGATTTGTAAGGGTTTGAAGTTGTATATTTTAGTGGTCGAGTTTGATTGTGGTGCTTTTGTCTTGAGATTTTCTTGGTTTGGTTTGATTTTGGGAATGGACTGGATGACCATGTATGGAGAAGTGCTAGATTGTGATAGGAAGGTCGTTCGTTTGGGTACTTGTAGTGGACGCAGTCTTCAGATTTATTGCAACCCTAGAAGTTCAGTTATGTTGAGTTACCTATATTCTTTAGACTTGTCACTTAATGAGTTATTTTCAATGCCAGTAGTTTGTGACTACCCAAACCTTTTCTGAAGTTATCGGTCTTCTACCTCAAATTGATATCGAATTTCAAACTTACCTCGAGGAGAATGCCTGATCCATTGCCTTACCTTTGAGGCATATGGCTCCTAAAGAAAGATGCGAGCAAAATAAGCAAGTGAATGAACTATTGAAGAAGGGCTTAATTAGAAGGAGTATTTATTATGGGGAGCACCAGTTGCCTACTACCAAGGTAGATGGCTCTTTGAGGCTTTGCGTCCATTATCATTAGCTAAATAAACTGATAAAGAAGAATCATTATCCATCAGTTGTATGTAGCCGAGGATAGTATTGAGAAAACCGCTTTTCACATACTAGACTGATTTTACAAGTGGTAAGTCATGCCATTTGTCCTGACCAATGCACCATACTACTTTGTAGACCTCATGAGTCAAAATTTTAGAGAGTTGCTAAAAACAGTCCGTGGAGGTATTCGTTGATGACATATTAATCTATTCGTAAAGCTAGGTGGAGCACATGTTGCATTAGAAGAAGTGCTCAATACTCTCTATGGGCATAAGCTAAAGGCAAAATTTTATAAATGTCACTTTTGGCCCAAGGAGGTTCGCTTTTTGGGACCTGTTGTCTCTATGCATGGACTGGCGATCGATCTAGTAAAGTTGTTGTAGTACAAGATTGGCACATACCCAAGGATACCATAGAGGTGAGAAGTTTCCTTGGTTTGGCGGGCTAGTATAGGAAGCTCATTACCGACTTCACCAAAATTTCCACTTCTTTGACGTGCTTTACTTAGAACAATTTTGCTATCTCATGGGACTCAGAATGTGAGGATGCTTTGTTAAGCTGAAGGAGTCATTGACTAGTGCACCTATTTGGTATTACCTAATGGTTCAAAGCATTCACAATGTATACTGATGCATGCGGTACCGGACATGATGCAATTTTAATGTAGGAAGGGAGATTTGTAAGCTATTCTAGTCGACAATTGAAAGTCCACTAGAGAAGCTATTATACCCATGATCTTAAGTCGGTAGTCATTGTTTTCACACTCAAGTCACAAAAGCATTATATTTTAAGAGAACGGTTTGAGTTGTTCATGGATCATAAGTATCTGAAGTATTTGTTCTCAGAAAATGATTTGAATTTAAGGCAGCGAAGATAGATGGAGTTCTTGGCATCATATGACTTTAGTGTCTCCTATACTCCAAGCAAATACAATTTTGTACCCAATGCCTTAAGTTGGAAGCATATTGTGTTAAGTCCAATGTTCTTAGAATGGAAGCACTTATGGTTTACTTCTACATTCGACCATTGACCTTCATCGGACATCATTCCAGGACTGTTAGCAGCTTTGGATGTGCATCTTACGCTTATGGACTATATTGGTGTAAGTCAGAAGCGAGATGCGGGGTTGTTGAATATTTTCAAGAAGTTAGGTAGGGGAGAACATTCAAGTTATATGAATCACTATACCATTGAATCGAAAGGGTGGTTACGAAGGGATGGTAGACTATGTGTTCCTCTCATTATGGAGTTGATTAACATGGTACTGGCTGAGTCCCTTCGTTCTAGAATGACCATTTATCCTAGTGGAAACAAAAGTATCATGATATGAAGAGAGTCTTTTATTGACAGAGTATGAAGAGGCATATGGTGGAGTATGTGTCCAAGTATGTGACTTGCCAAAGGGTAAAGGTGGAAAAAAAGAAGCCGGGTGGATTATTGCAGCCATTAGATATTCCACAGTGGAAGTGGGAGAGTGTCTCTATGGATTTCATTGATAGACTACCTAAGAGTAGAAGGGGGAATGTAGTATTTAGGTCATAGTTGACCAACTGACCAAATTAGTTCACTTTATTCCAATTAGGAGTACGAGGACAGCTACATTCTTGGCAACATTATATGTGAGAGAGAGTTCGGTTACACGGAGGTCCTTTTAGCATTGTTAGTGACTGAGACCCGCTTTTCGCCAGTGCGTTGTGGAGGAGTCTTATGGAGGCCTTGGGCATGGAGTTGAACTTGAGTACCACGGGCCACCCTCGGACAGATGTGCAGACTGAGAAGATGAATCGAGTACTGGCAGACTTTCTTCGTATATGTAGTTTAGATTTCAGAGGTTCTTGGGAGGATCACTTACCACTGATAGGATTTTCCTATAATAATAGCTATCAGGCAAGTATTAGCATGGCACCGTCCGAGGCGTTATATGGTAGACCTTGTTAATCACTGTCTTGTTGGTGGGACACTATGGACATAATCATTCTTGGACTAGACATGATAAGGGAGACTTCAAAGAAAATAAACTTGACCCGTAGGAGGATGAAAACCGTGTAGAATAGGTAGAAATCTTATGCTGAAAGGAAACATATAGAGTTGGAGTTCGTAGTGGGCGACATGGTCATTGTGAAGGTCTCGCTGCTTAGACATGTCAAGAGGTTTGGTGTAACATCCCCCTACTTGGAGGCCCAAAACTAACGGCTATGGATGCTGCAGTCATCCATAGTTATTAATCCTTGGCGACCAAATACGACGACATTAGATACATTGATACACAAAAACACAAGAATATAGAAAAAATTTAAACAGTAAACAAATTCCGCATTCCATTTCAAAATATTCCAAATTGATTACATAATCCTAATTCGCAGACCATGTTCAGATAACATATAATTATTACAAAATATGCCAAGAGTGACATATGAAGATGCCCCCTTGGTAGATCAGAGTATATAGATAGGCAAGAAACCAATTTGCCTTTTCAAACAAAACACAAAGCGGAATAAAAGAACTCTAATAACAAGCTTGACTCCTGCACGTCATTGGAAGCTTTATTCATCTAAAAGAACACCTAGAAACCTTAATGTAACGACCCGTATTTTTAAACATTTAAAAATATTAAATTAAATAAGATTTTTGAATAAAATTGTTAGGAATTTTTTTGTAAGATTTTACTGATACAAATTTAATTATAATCCAAGTTATGAGCTTAAGTAAAAATTCTATTAATGAAACATGTTTGCAATAATGTAAGGATGATAACAAATGCTAGTGTGTATTTTAATAGCGTTGGTTTGAGTGAAATTAACAATTGTCTGAATGTAAATTTCCAATTGATTGGAGTAATAAATGTTAATGAAGAATAATAAATGTTTCTTTATTAAATAAGAAATCATATGTTTATTTATTTGAAATGTTTGGTAGCTGAAAGATTGATTGCAGAGACGAGAAACTATTATTTGGTAAGAAATGTATAATTTCTGTTTGTATCCAATAGTGTGTAATTATGTTTAAATTACTATTAAATAGGAAATAATTGTTCTATTTCTCATTACATTTATTTTGTTCATTTTAAATTCACCTTTGTAAACAATTGAAATTAATGTAATTGAATAATTTCAATTAATGGTAGAGAGGACACCAAATTGTAAATTAATAGGTGTAATTAAACGTAGCTTATGTTTTATGAAAATATAAGGAAAGTTGATTTAATGAAAAGAACATTTATATCAAATGAAATGAATGTTTCATTTGTGAATGTAGGTTTAATTTCATTAAAAGAAAGAATAGAATGATTGATTTAAAGGAAGAAATATATGTATATTTGAACTATGTTTTAGCATACAGATGGATTACAAGAGTAGGAAAATAATCTATTTAAGCAAGTTAATTTATAACTCTTATGTGTAAACAACGGTTCTATAAATGTATTTAAGTTACTGTAAAAAGACTTCGGTTGTTTTAATTATCTTATGTGTAAACAACAATTCTACAAATGTATTTAAGTTACTGTAAAAAGAATTCAATTGTTTTTATTATCTATCCATTAATTATTTTCCGTTTTAAATTTTAATGTTAAAATTTATTGCCGTGGATTTAATTTGAAATCTTTCAATAAAAGGGAAAGATAATTTAATTAAACTTAATGGCGTTTAATGAATGAAATGTACAGGATCTGCTTTAAAGTGTAATTTTGAAACTAATTAAAACTATGTCGATTTGGAATCTTTCAATATTAAAGAGGCAAAAAAAACCATTAATTGTAATTAATGGATTTAACGAAAGATATGTACGTTATTGTTAAAAAAAAGTATGTTTTAATGAAAACAAAATAAACGTTGTTGTTTTTAAAGTAAGTGTAATTTTATAAAAAGAAAAAAAATTGAATTTTGATGCAATATTTTACGGTCGTTGAATAGTAATCTTTGGCAGTATAGAAGTGATTTTAATGCTAATCGTAAAATTTAGAATAAATTAAATATTTTATGTTCATGATTGTGCGCTGAGAAAAACGCCGATTTTGTATTGGAATTTGGAATCATGGTTCTCCTTTTATTTTATGTAGTGGTGGTCATCGTTACTTTAATTGGTGTGTTCAAATTTTATTTACTGTATGTTAATAAAACTTTTAGATAGGTGTAAAGTTGAGTTGATTTGGAGTTAAAGAAATTAATTGAATTGAAAAATATTTCCATATTGAATTAATGTGACATTAAATTCCTTTTGAAGTATGAAAGGTGATGTTCATCATGAATTCATATTCATGCACGTTTCATATTCTATTGCCTTTTCTAACTACTATCTCATTCATATTTTTCTGCCTTGTTTACTCTCACATTTCACCTATTCATATTAAAAAAAACCTCTCTCTTTATTTCATAAAACTTTCATTTATTCTCTATATATTCATTTTCCATTCTTATTGTTAGCTATACATTCTCTTACCCACTTTTATTCGACCTAATTCTTATATACCTCTTGTATTTGCATCTAAGCATTTATTTTTACACGTTACAACTTTTAGTATTCACTCTTTTTCATAACTTCTGCCTGCACTAATTCGTCCATTAACAATTCAGATTTAATGCACATGCATCATTCATGCTAGCCTGTTCATGTTTATATTTATTAAACATATAACCACGTCGTTTCTTTGAAAAGCTTACTTTATTTTTGTATTCTTTTATCACCTTCCCACTGTCCAACCTGTTGACTTTTCAATATCCCACTAGAGAACAAAACCAAAGTACGTACAGATTGTTTCTCATTCCTCTATCTACAACTTTCTTCTCACACTTCCTCCATCCTCAAAACTACATAAACTCCAAAATTTCTAAATCCACAAATTCCCCTTGCTTCATCTCTCTAAAAAAAAGAAGAAAACTCAATCAGTTCGATGTGCATTGTCGTGCTTTGCTTTTCTATTAGATTGTTGCTATGGATAAGATTGGTTAGCTTATCGTGTTTGGATTTCAACTAGGATCTACATATTTGTGTTGTCAAAAACTCTCTAACCTCGAAAGATGAGCAATCACTCACGATTAACATTTTTATTGTTAGGTAAATAAACATCGAAATGTTATAAGAAATGTTTGCTTTAGATATGAATATGTGATATATGTTGTTATGTTCCCTTGAATTTGTGTTATGATATTCACATGCACATGTTGTTTTATATGTCCCAAGTAGTATGTTATGTTGATTTGATTAATTGTCACATATGTATGTGAAATACATCACATATGATATGTAAAAAAAAGTGTTATGTTAGAAAAATATATTTTTATATGCCATGTTGAAATACATCACATATGATATGTAAAAAAATGTGTTATGTTAGAAAAAATATTTGTATATGCCTTGTTGAAATACATCACCTATGCTATGTTGAAACAAATGTGTTAGTTAATAAAATCATATGTTGCACATGCTATGTTAATAACATGTCACATATGCTATGTGGAAATAATGTGTTATGTTTGTGAAAAATGATATGCCATGTTAATTTATTGTAAATCACCTTGCAAGTTCCTTGTATATATGTCATGTTATATATTTATATGTTATGTTAGAATTTGAAATATTCACTTATGTTGTTTACGATATGTGACACATGTGATATGTTAGCAAAATCACTTCGGATTGAAATGATACATACCCGATATAAAACCACTTTGGGTTTAAATAAATTGATTTAGAAATAAAATTGAAATATTGTAAGTTTAAATTTGTGTTTGAACTTGAAATTATGAAATTGAAATTTAATTGATTTAATGAAAGTTTTAATTGGATTTTTAGATTTAAACTTGTTGTTTGATTATAACTTAATAGCTTTAAGTGAAAAATTGAAATCTGAAGTTGGATTTGATAATGAATCGATTGGAAACGAACATAAAGTCGGTATTTGAACTGAACTGATTTATAGTGTGAAAGATGATGTTTATTTAAACCTAAGCATTTCACTTATTGAGTTATCTGTACATTTCACTTGAGTTGACTTACTTAAATAAGAATGTTAGTCCTGACTCGAGTGTTCTTGTTTTACTTTACGCTCGGGTCAGACCGAGTATTTCAGTTTAGCGAAGACACTTATTTTCTGGAGGACGAAGACGAAGATTCAGTATATTATTGCTATTTATTATTTCACTACATTCTGTGTTCTGCTGCATTATTTGTTTATTTCTGATGTATGTATAACTCTGATTTGAATTGTAAAAGTGTAATAAAATGTTATTTGTAAAACAGCTTCATGAACTGTTTATTTGATTATTATATTTTGTTATTCTGCTGCGAGATTCTGTGTTTTGTTTTCTTTTTTTCTTATTTACCCCATTAACAATCCTCCCTTTTGAATGGTTTGAGTCTGACATGTGTGGTTTGTTGTCGATTTGAAACGTCCAAAAAGGTGGGCCGTTACAGTTGGTATCAGAGCTTTGGTTTAGACATACCTTAGCCTGTTGGGGTTAACTCATTAGAGATAGGGTAGTAGTACCCTAGAATGTGTTGTCTGAATGTATATACGAGAGCGCGTATTTGTTAGTGTTATAAAAATGTTTTATATAAGTTTTGAAATGAAATTATTTTTCCTAATATTATATGTATATATAAAGGAATAAATTTTTATAACTGATATAGTTATTTGTAATGTGTTTGTTTTATGAAATGGTAATATCTAATTATTATCATTTATTGTTAATTTATTGTATTTAATCAAATTATAAACATTGGCAATTATTGTTGATTGAAATAATGGACTAAACACCAGTTTAATAATGGTGTATTAAAGAGAATAAAATGAATAATTAGGATATTTGTTTATGAAATTGAAATGTTGTTGTGAATTTTGTTGTTCGTTTACCGGTAGTTTCAACTATTGAAATAAAATAGAATATCTGGATATTTTGGATAATCGAAACCTTCTAAATTAATATATGAGTTAAAACTTAGAAATTGTATTGAATTATGCAGTTGAATTTGATAACATTAATTTGAAAGCAAGTGAAACAAGGTTTAATTTGTTATATCTATGTCCAGTAAATGAATAGAATTGTTGTATACATTCTTGGCATGTAATGTAATAATATAAAAGTGTGAACTTTAAGCCTAGGGATGTTTAAATTGAAATTGTGATTAAGGAAATGTTGTAAATGTGATTAAATTGGAGAAAAATATGTTTATAAATTTAATTAACATAAATAAATTAAAAGGTAAAGGTGAAAGTAAATGGGATAAGCAAATATGAATTAAAAGTGAAATGATTATAAATAAAGCCATGACTTGTAAATTGTTATGAAATTAATGGATGTAATAAATGGTTATAAATAAAGTTGTGATAACTTTAAACTCGAACAATGTCTTATAAAAAGGAATTAAGTTTTATAAATTGGTTATGAACTTAAGAAAATTCCTTATGAAAAGATTTGCAAATAAATGTTGTATTAAATGAGAAATATTACATGTGAAATGAATGTAATTTAAAGTGAAGAGAAATATAAGCAATTTTATGAGAATGAATACATTAATGTTTTATATTGATTGGAGAAATTCTGTGAAACAAATATTAAAGTATGAAGTGATATTTGTGTTAATCAATGAGATTAAAAATGAATTTAATTGAAATGTAATTGTGATGAAACAAATTAGAATAATTACATATGTTGTATGTATATTGTTTTATTCGCAAAAATATCCGGATTTGAGTACACAAGTTCTATGTGAATTACACCACTTCGTGTTAAGATTTTTCATTCGATTCTTGATGGCGAATATTTGATACGGATTTTTGGTTTGATTCTAGAATTCTATATCATAGTATATGGCTATGCAAGGAGAATGTTGGTTTCTAGTCAAGAAACATTATCGAAGTCCGCATTAGGGAAGTCGAATGAAAAATACTAGTTCGAAAGCAAACTTGTGTACTCGAGCGAGCGATCGAATGTGATTTTGTGAAATGATGACATAGGTACCTCTTATGTTCTAATATTATTGATATGCTTTGACGCTGAATTTGAAAGTCGTTGGGTTGGATATCTTTGTAATTTAAATTGGAATTTTTCCTGTATGCAAAACTACTATTAATTTAAAACCATTTTACAAAACTATTTTCTTTTATTTTTCTTATACAAATTATTTTATTAACAAAACTATTTTACAAACTATTTTATTTACAAAACTGTTTTACAAACTATTTTATTTTTACAAAACTGTTTTACAAACTATTTTACAAAACTATTTCACAAAACGATTTTATGTACAAAACTATTCTAAATTCAAAACCTTTTATAAAGCAAAGATGTTCAATCCCATGTGGCTTTTCGTACAGCGAAGTTGATTTTGGAAAATTTTTGATTCTTGTATAAGACGGACTTTATATAAGTATAAGGTGATTTTTAAAACTGTTGATTTTAGAAGGTATTTGATCTAAAGAGATAAATCTTACATATAAAGGAATTTATATAAGAATGATTTGATATATTCGAGATTATTGAATTTGGAAAGTACTTTATTTGAAAATGAAATCTTATATATAATGGAATTTATATAAGTGCGATATTTGAAGCTATTATTTTAAAAGGGTACTATATATGGTATGTTATATTTTGAAGTAAAAGGTATGGGGAAGTACCCTCCCCGAAGAAGTATAGTGTGATATGCTTCGACCCAGATGGACTTGGGGAATCCAGGAATGGATTCGACCGATAAACCCTAATATACTTGGGTGAATTCAGAAATGGATTCGAACCGATATGGTTGTCCAGACTTAAACTCATGAGTTCCTCGATTTTTTTTCCAGGGTAGATGGTTCTTTAGTTTACCCAATGGAGGCGCTTTCGATCCTAGGATCTGTTGTTTATGGATCTTCCGGGAAGGAAGTGCATCCGTTGCGTAAATCATTGAATCAGTAGTTACCACTGCAGCAGGGGTCGATGGTCCTTTGTTTACAAAATGGCTATGATATTTTTCTAGAATCCGGAAGGTGGAAGGATCTTCTGGAAAGTTTTGTGTCCATTGCGTAAATTCTGGATCAGCTGCGGGCCAATGCTATCGTAACATCATCATTTGACATCAAATTTTGAGCGGTACTTCTCATACCTGGTTTTAAGTATTTTTCACTGGGTGTTGAAACAGGTCTACTAAGTACTTGGAGAATTCTAGTCTTACGCTTGATCAACGTACGACCATAGTCTGCAAGAACGAGGATAAACTTGTTAAAACATCGAGTTATAAAAGTATTTTGATAAAGTATTATATAAAAGATATTTTGGTTATTTTTTTTCATTTCTAAATACTTTAAAATGTTTAAAATATTATTTATTTATGTAAAACATGGTTTAATAGTAAATTATTAGTGTTGTAAATATTGTGGGAAGTTATTAATTAAATAAAATGTATTTAAAGTTAATGATTATTGATTTATTAATGATGTTTAAAAGTATTTTGAGATTTAAAACTAATAAAATTTATAAATAATGGATTTAAGGTTTTCAATAACTTCTTTTTAAATATAAGTAATGATGTAAATAATTGTTTTCAAATAGTTTACCTATATTTATAAAGATGTTATTTAAATTTTTTAAATGGTATTTATATATGAAGCAAGAAATTTTACAGATGAATTTTTTCATAAAGTATTAAAGATGATTGATTTGCAAATGAAGTTTTCAAATGAATATTTCAAGTAAAATTTATATAAGTTTCTTTGAATGTATAATTTAAAGGTATTATATAAATGAAAAAAAAATTGATTTACGAAGTTCATTTATGGTAATATACTTGACAAATGAATTTGAATCTCTATTTTGGAGGTATGGTTTGAAATATTTACTTGCTTTCGAAGTACTAATAGTAAATTTATAGGTTTATTTACTATTTGAATTTTGTATTAAACCATAATAAATGTTTTTCCATGATTTGAATATTCGTTTTAAAACAAGTGTGTACAATTAATTATGAAGATATGAAATTTTATACTTTGATTTGGATATTTAATGTAAGATTTGAGTATACTATTAGTTTCAGTTTAATAATCTAGAGTTTATACTTATTTTAAAATAATGAGTCTAATAAATTATCGAATTTAAGGAACTTTATTTTTTTTAAAAGCTTATCATATGTTTTGATATAAACTTTTAACATTGTTTAAACTTTTTGGAAAATCCTTGCAAAATGCTATGAGGATGTTTTAAATATATCTTATATTCTTACTAAGTGAATGAGATTAAATGTTTTAATTGAATTTTTAGATATATTGAAATATTTCTTTTCTCTTCAAGAGCGAATACCAAAAACTTAAATTTTTATTCTATAACAGAATTAAGTTATAAACTTAGGTAAGGCGGTAGGAGCTTAAGTAGTATTTTATGAAATGATTCATTAATGACTTAAATCTTTAATGGAAAACAAATTATGCAAGTGATTGATCTTTTATATAAATAAATGAATGGAAAGGTAAACGATGAGAAAAAAAACTAGTAGAATAAATTTAAGTAAATTTAAAATTCTTGTTGTTTGGCTGATGGGAAGTTTGGGAAAGAATACTTCTAATTGTTTGAGGTTGTATGAATAATCTATTAAGTGATTATCCAAGGCTGTTGAGCATAAAGTACACTTATTAGTTTATTTATCACCCTTGTACGATTAAAAGTTCTGAACCTGAACAAACCATTAGTTTTGGTTGCTATGGATGTGTGATGGATTCTTTGTTGCCTATGATGGTTGTATAGTTTTGTGTGCATATGATTGTGATATATTGTATGTTGTTTGTGCTATTGATTTGAAACAACTGAAATATTATTCTTTCACATAATTTTAACTCTTTGGATTATATAAGTGAAATACAGGTTATAGAAGCATCAGTTACTGCTTTTGGTTTCATAAATAAAGTTTGTTTGCCCAATAAATAGGTACGTTTTCGGATTAATAAATTGACTGTTTTAAATAAAATATAACAAATTTTTGAATTCCTTCTTGTTTCTTTTCGGGGACGAAATTTTTTGAGTGGGGGAGATTGTAACGACCCGTATTTTTAAACATTTAAAAATATTAAATTAAATAAGATTTTTGAATAAAATTGTTAGGAATTTTTTTGTAAGATTTTACTGATACAAATTTAATTATAATCCAAGTTATGAGCTTAAGTAAAAATTCTATTAATGAAACATGTTTTCAATAATGTAAGGATGATAACAAATGCTAGTGTGTATTTTAATAGCGTTGGTTTGAGTGAAATTAACAATTGTCTGAATGTAAATTTCCAATTGATTGGAATAATAAATGTTAATGAAGAATAATAAATGTTTCTTTATTAAATAAGAAATCATATGTTTATTTATTTGAAATGTTTGGTAGCTGAAAGATTGATTGCAGAGACGAGAAACTATTATTTGGTAAGAAATGTATAATTTCTGTTTGTATCCAATAGTGTGTAATTATGTTTAAATTACTATTAGATAGGAAATAATTGTTCTATTTCTCATTACATTTATTTTGTTCATTTTAAATTCACCTTTGTAAACAATTGAAATTAATGTAATTGAATAATTTCAATTAATGGTAGAGAGGACACCAAATTGTAAATTAATAGGTGTAATTAAACGTAGCTTATGTTTTATGAAAATATAAGGAAAGTTGATTTGATGAAAAGAACATTTATATCAAATGAAATGAATGTTTCATTTGTGAATGTAGGTTTAATTTCATTAAAATAAAGAATAGAATGATTGATTTAAAGGAAGAAATATATGTATATTTGAACTATGTTTTAGCATACAGATGGATTACAAGAGTAAGAAAATAATCTATTTAAGCAAGTTAATTTATAACTCTTATGTGTAAACAACGGTTCTATAAATGTATTTAAGTTACTGTAAAAAGACTTCGGTTGTTTTAATTATCTTATGTGTAAACAACAATTCTACAAATGTATTTAAGTTACTATAAAAAGAATTCAATTGTTTTTATTATCTATCCATTAATTATTTTCCGTTTTAAATTTTAATGTTGAAATTTATTGCCGTGGATTTAATTTGAAATCTTTCAATAAAAGGGAAAGATAATTTAATTGAACTTAATGGCGTTTAATGAATGAAATGTACAAGATCTGCTTTAAAGTGTAATTTTGAAACTAATTAAAACTATGTCGATTTGGAATCTTTCAATATTAAAGAGGCAAAAAAAACCATTAATTGTAATTAATGGATTTAACGAAAGATATGTACGTTATTGTTAAAAAAAAGTATGTTTTAATGAAAACAAAATAAACGTTGTTGTTTTTAAAGTAAGTGTAATTTTATAAAAAGAAAAAAAATTGAATTTTGATGCAATATTTTACGGTCGTTGAATAGTAATCTTTGGCAGTATAGAAGTGATTTTAATGCTAATCGTAAAATTTAGAATAAATTAAATATTTTATGTTCATGATTGTGCGCTGAGAAAAACGCCGATTTTGAGTTGGAATTTGGAATCATGGTTCTCCTTTTATTTTATGTAGCAGTGGTCATCGTTACTTTAATTGGTGTGTTCAAATTTTATTTACTGTATATTAATAAAACTTTTAGATAGGTGTAAAGTTGAGTTGATTTGGAGTTAAAGAAATTAATTGAATTGAAAAATATTTCCATATTGAATTAATGTGACATTAAATTCCTTTTGAAGTATGAAAGGTGATGTTCATCATGAATTCATATTCATGCACGTTTCATATTCTATTGCCTTTTCTAACTACTATCTCATTCATATTTTTCTGCCTTGTTTACTCTCACATTTCACCTATTCATATTAAAAAAAACCTCTCTCTTTATTTCATAAAACTTTCATTTATTCTCTATATATTCATTTTCCATTCTTATTGTTAGCTATACATTCTCTTACCCACTTTTATTCGACCTAATTCTTATATACCTCTTGTATTTGCATCTAAGCATTTATTTTTACACGTTACAACTTTTAGTATTCACTCTTTTTCATAACTTCTGCCTGCACTAATTCGTCCATTAACAATTCAGATTTAATGCACATGCATCATTCATGCTAGCCTGTTCATGTTTATATTTATTAAACATATAACCACGTCGTTTCTTTGAAAAGCATACTTTATTTTTGTATTCTTTTATCACCTTCCCACTGTCCAACCTGTTGACTTTTCAATATCCCACTAGAGAACAAAACCAAAGTACATACAGATTGTTTCTCATTCCTCTATCTACAGCTTTCTTCTCACACTTCCTCCATCCTCAAAACTACATAAACTCCAAAATTTCTAAATCCACAAATTCCCCTTGCTTCATCTCTCTAAAAAAAAAGAAGAAAACTCAATCAGTTCGATGTGCATTGTCGTGCTTTGCTTTTCTATTAGATTGTTGCTATGGATAAGATTGGTTAGCTTATCGTGTTTGGATTTCAACTAGGATCTACATATTTGTGTTGTCAAAAACTCTCTAACCTCGAAAGGTGAGCAATCACTCACGATTAACATTTTTATTGTTAGGTAAATAAACATCGAAATGTTATAAGAAATGTTTGCTTTAGATATGAATATGTGATATATGTTGTTATGTTCCCTTGAATTTGTGTTATGATATTCACATGCACATGTTGTTTTATATGTCCCAAGTAGTATGTTATGTTGATTTGATTAATTGTCACATATGTATGTGAAATACATCACATATGATATGTAAAAAAAAGTGTTATGTTAGAAAAATATATTTTTATATGCCATGTTGAAATACATCACATATGATATGTAAAAAAATGTGTTATGTTAGAAAAAATATTTGTATATGCCTGTTGAAATACATCACCTATGCTATGTTGAAACAAATGTGTTAGTTAATAAAATCATATGTTGCACATGCTATGTTAATAACATGTCACATATGCTATGTGGAAATAATGTGTTATGTTTGTGAAAAATGATATGCCATGTTAATTTATTGTAAATCACCTTGCAAGTTCCTTGTATATATGTCATGTTATATATTTATATGTTATGTTAGAATTTGAAATATTCACTTATGTTGTTTACGATATGTGACACATGTGATATGTTAGCAAAATCACTTTGGATTGAAATGATACATACCCGATATAAAACCACTTTGGGTTTAAATAAATTGATTTAGAAATAAAATTGAAATATTGTAAGTTTAAATTTGTGTTTGAACTTGAAATTATGAAATTGAAATTTAATTGATTTAATGAAAGTTTTAATTGGATTTTTAGATTTAAACTTGTTGTTTGATTATAACTTAATAGCTTTAAGTGAAAAATTGAAATCTGAAGTTGGATTTGATAATGAATCGATTGGAAATGAACATAAAGTCGGTATTTGAATTGAACTGATTTATAGTGTGAAAGATGATGTTTATTTAAACCTAAGCATTTCAGTTATTGAGTTATCTGTACGTTTCACTTGAGTTGACTTACTTAAATAAGAATGTTAGTCCTGACTCGAGTGTTCTTGTTTTACTTTACGCTCGGGTCAGACCGAGTATTTCAGTTTAGCGAAGACACTTATTTTTTGGAGGACGAAGACGAAGATTCAGTATATTATTGCTATTTATTATTTCACTACATTCTATGTTCTGCTGCATTATTTGTTTATTTTTGATGTATGTATAACTCTGATTTGAATTGTAAAAGTGTAATCAAATGTTATTTGTAAAACAGCTTCATGAACTGTTTATTTGATTATTATATTTTGTTATTCCGCTGCGAGATTCTGTGTTTTGTTTTCTTTTTTTCTTATTTACCCCATTAACAATCCTCCCTTTTGAATGGTTTGAGTCTGACATGTGTGGTTTGTTGTCGATTTGAAACGTCCAAAAAGGTGGGCCGTTACACTTAACCCTCAACCTACTCAAAATTAATTGAGTACCCGAGAGTTTAAGGGGAAAACAAAAACTTCGAGTTAGACATAAAGCCTGGTATGAATAATAATTTACCATCTCAAACCATTTCGATATCTACTAAGACCACGCCGCTTAGTGGGATGGGTTTTCACCTCACTAGTATCCTAAAACATTTATAAAACCATATACCGTGTTCCTGCATCCACAATGGTTAAAACATAGTATTTCAAAAACTTTATGATGATATGCAAAAGAAGTAAATCAAATCTGGATTACCCATCCCCATTCATTCTGACTATCTGTCTCGGTTATAGTTTCTAGGATTACTATTAACCTATTAAATGTTTATGGACTATCTGTCCAATATCATAGTTTTCATGGGATCACTAAGAACATATTGGTAACTCTAATAACCTATCTCTTATACTAGTTTTCATGGGCTAACTAGGAACCTATTGACTAACTGTCAATATCTTAATCCGGATATAGTGTTCATGGGCTAACAACAAACCTACTGGCCCCTTCTAGCATCAAATCATAGTTTTCATGGGCTCACTATTAACCTATTGGCCCCTGCCAATATCATTAGTTATATACAGTTTTCATGGGCTTACTGTAAACTTATTAGCCCCTGCCAATATCTTTAGTTTTAAGGTTTCTAACATTCCTTAATTTATGTTCACTACTGGGTCAACCTATCAAGTTATTCTGCCTTTCCCCAACATACATTTATGGATTAAACAATGTGAATAATATTTCCAAAATCTTTATTTACGCCATGGTTTTTCCTTTAAAAATGAGAATGGGTTATTTGTTTTGAAACTTTAAAACATCACTTTTAAAACCATTGGATGACCTCCATAGAAAGCATAGAAAACCTATTTTCAAAACTCTAAGTAAACACCTTTCGAAACCAATGATACCTTTCGATGGTATCAAGAAAACACTCTTTAAAACATAGCTTCGAAACAAATAAAGTACCCTTTCAAAAGCATTGGGTTTACTCTTTAAAATCATCATTTGGGTCAAAATGGTTATATACGAAAGTATCTCTTTCGAAACCAACTAAAAATTAATTTGGGGAAAAGTTGATGGTGTCGGAACCATCTAGTAGAAAGCAAAGACCTTTAAAAATTAAAACTTCGAAGGACAGAGTCGAAACCCCCCTTTAGACTCCATCGCATTCGAAACCCTCACCCCCTTTCGAAAGCAATTAGGAAGCAGCTTAACCTAGCTAAAAGCAAAGATAGCCTTTCGAAGGCATTGATGACTTCAACACTTCAGAAGAAAAATAGCGGCTAGGTTTCGACTAGGTCGGAACCAACCCTTTCAAAAGCTCATATTTAAAGAAAAAGGCACCTCTTCGAAAGCTATTATTTAACATAATGTGACAGCCTTCTTCGAAAGCTATTTATAAAGCCCTTTCGAAAGCATATGTTTCGACTATGTCGAAGGCTTTAGGCAAAACAAGGAAAAACTAACTTTTGAAATCAAAGTAGGGTTTTGACCCCATCAGAAGCTTACCTTTCAACATCTAGGCTTCCGTCTTCCTTCCAATCCACTGCATACCACTAGGTGATACCTTGTGTATTGGTTTTGTCTATGAGGGTTTCGACTAAGTAGGTTTCGACTAGGATGGGGCGGAGTCATTGGAGTCGAAAGGGGCTACTAAATGAGGCGGAACACTTTTTCCGAATTAAAGGCTGAAATGTTGCTTCCTTTAGTAATTGCTTTATATTAACTTGCCTATTTGTAAACCATTGATTGGCTGTAATAAAACATTTCAAATACTTTAGATTTAAAACTGCTGCACTTATATTAGATTTAAACCATAAAAATGTAACGTTTAAGCCCTTCCATATACCAAAACCAATTATTTCAGAAAAGTCCTTTTAAAATAATTTACTTTTCTTAGTAAATCAATTAGGAAAAATCCGCAAAAATCATAGAAATTTAATTTCATCATGTAATCAAACATATTAAAATTTTAGACCCAATTTCCTCCTGAAATATTAAAAATAAATTTTAAATCCAATTACATCATATTTGTCATCAAAATTCATAAATAATTTCCATAGCTCAGAAAATTCCGAAAAATAAAACCCATCTTCAAAATCATGTTTTACTTAACATAGAAATTTTCCATGGCATTTTAAAGTCAATAACCCATGGTTTTACCCCTAAAACAGTATGAACTTTGCATATAAATAAATTGTTTAAATCAAACAATCCATAACTTTATCATACCATCCTCCAAAATATCACAGAGACTGAATAAATGCTTAAATCCAAAATCATAGGATTATATGAACCAAAAAGTGATGGAATGAATTATTATTCACCTTAGATTTGATAAGGAATTTGAGATTTATTGTTGATTAATCCTTCCTAGCTTTGATCCTTAGCTTTAGATTGAAATTTCTCCTTTTTCCTCCTTGTGGCCAGCTCTATTCAGTTCCGATTTGCATTTGTGAATAATGGGAAATGGAACGTGAATGGGCAAGAATAAGATGTGTATAACCGTGTATAATAGAATGGCTAATTACCACTATGCCCACATGTAAATTAATTATCTTATAAACAAGTCTAAAGCCCATTAAATTTTTATTATTCAGCATGGACCATTATATAATTTATTCAAATCTCAATCCCCTTATCATCATTATTCTATTTAATTTATCTAATTAAATTTCATGAATAATGTTATCAAAAATTAGGGACGTTACTAGCTCCCCCCTTAAAGAATTTCGTCCTCGAAATTTAGTAAGGACTAAATACTAAACATAGCAATCATCTGTAACAACTCCTAACAACCATACTAATCTAACTGACTAACAACTATCTATATAAATCTAATATAGACATAGCAATCATCTCTAATCATGTCCTCTGTCTCCCAAGTACAGTCCTTCTCGTTGTCGCTCCACTGAACTTTCACCAACCTGACTGACTTGTTCCTTAATCTTTTCTCACCTCTAGTATAACCTCCCGTATCTGGAGGCCAAAAGCTAAGCGCTATGGATGCTGCAGTCATCCACAGTATTAACTTCTGGTGACAGAATACGGTAACGTTAATGCTATCCATAATATCAGAAGCACTTGAGTATGAACAAAATCATAGATTTTCAAAATAATTTTCAGTGATTACATTTCAATTATATCATATCCAAGTTACAAAAATCCCCAAAAGTATCCCAGGCATTGACCAAATATAATTTACAACAATATGCCAAGAGCCACATCTGAAGATTCCCCCTTGGATGATCAAAGCAATATAGACATAATTATCTTAATACACAGCCAAAAAAAATTTAAAACAGAATTCCTAAATTAGCTATCCATCAGTCACCTGGTTATCTTCGGATGCTTTATTTGCCAAAATCTGCTAAAACCTGAAAACCTAAACCCTCAGCCTATTCAAATCAAATTTTTAGCACCCGAGAGTTTAAGGGGAAATAAAAACTTCGAGTCAGACATAAAGCCTGGTATGAATAATTTCTGTTATATCTCAGTTTACTGTTAAATAGTGACACCACGCCGCTTAACGGAATGGGTTTCCCCTCACTAATATCTCTTTTCAAAACATATATTTTGTAAATCCTTTACTGCAACCAAACTGGTTAATCAACTGATTATAATAATAATATAGCAATATCCGTTATGCTAAAACAGGAAATAAAATAGACTATCTGTATAAAATCTGAACTATATGTTTTTTGCTGGACTATTTGTCCCAAATTCTGAGTGAACTGCTCTCTTATAGACTATCTATCCTAAAACTGAATATACCAAAATAACAATATCTTTTATGCTAGATAATGGGATATCTGCCCAAAACAGGTAAAAAGGGTGGACTAACTGTACTTAAAAAGTAGTAAGATCTGTCATGCTAATAAATGAACTAACTGTTCATATCTGGGCTAATTGCCGCTTATTTGGACAAATTGTCCTCTAGGCTGACTGCCCTCGAAATGGACTGACTGTCCGAATTTAAATGAGCTAACTGCCCGAATTTTCTTTTGGGTCAACTACCCTTCAAAATATCTGGGCTAAATGACCTTCAAATTTTCCTTGAAAACCTTTTCAAAATGATTTAGTCCGTCAAACCATATATATACAAGGAAAATATATCTTTAGCTTTACTCCAAGCTATTTTTGCCATGTTATCTATACTTTACTCAAAGTAATGTTGATGATGTTCAATAAGGGTTATCTATTCTTTTAAAATAAGTTAAAGTCCTTTATAACTTAGAATACTTAGGTTATCTGCCTAGTTCTTTCATTCGAAACCTTTGTTTAAAACCTTTAAACAACCTTTCGAAAACATTGAAGGTAACTCCTTCAAAACCATTAATAAAATCCTTCGAAAGTATTGAAGGTAACTCCTTCATATCCTTTAATAAACCTTTCAAAATCATTGAAGGTAACTCCTTCAAAACCTTTTAAAAAGCCTTCCTTTTATAAGCTTTAAACACATGACATCCGCCTTCTAAACCCTTTAAACCTTAACCTTTCGAAAACATTAAAACCATACCTTTCGACCTTGTCGAAAGGTCCCACCTTTCGACCTTATCGGAAGGTTTCATTTCGACTTTGTCAAAAGCTTGGGGTACCTCCCCTATAAAATCATTTATAAACCTTTCGAAAGCAATGAAACTCAAAACCTTTCGAAGACATTGGGTTCAATTTAAAACAAGTGGAAACCTTTTGAAACCATTCAAAGTTAACTACTTTGGAACCATTAAAACGTTTCGACTTAAAACATTTGAATTATACCTTCAAGTAGAGCAAAAGGATCAAAAAAACATTGGAGTTGAAAGCAACTGCTTTGAAACCTTTATAAAACCCGTCGAAACCATTCGAAAACAATAAAGTATTGATGTTGGAACCAACCCTTCGAAATCAATGGAGAGAGGCGGCAAGTTTTATAAAACAAAAGATAACCTTTGACTCCATCTCTGTCGAAAGGTTTGGAAGCGGCAACTAAGCTCATACCTTTCGGCTTTGTCGAAAAGTTTCAATTAAAACAAGAAAGCAAACCAATTGAAACCTTTTCCTAAATAATGTTATGAACAGTCCTAAACCATAATCAACATATTATTTTGAGCAGTTATCTAACTAAATCTCCTAATGGACCGACGGTCTGAATTTAAATGAGCTAACTGCACGAATTTTCTTTTGGGGTAACTACCTGTCAAAATATTTGGGCTAACTGCCCTTTAAATTTTGCTTGAAAACCTTTTCAAAATGATTTAGTCCGTCAAACCATATAATACCAGGAAAATATACCTTTAGCTTTATTGTAAGCTATTTTCTCCATGTTATATATACTTTACTCAAAATAATGTTGATAATGTTCAATAAGGATTATCTATCCTTTTAAAATAAGTTAAAGTCCTTTATAACTTAGACTACTTAGGCTATCTGCCTAGTTCTTTCATTCGAAACCTTTGTTTAAAACCTTTAAACAACCTTTCGAAAACATTGAAGGTAACTCCTTCAGAACCATTATTAAAACCCTTCGAAAGTATAGAAGGTAACTCCTTCATATCCTTTAATAAACCTTTCGAAATCATTGAAGGTAACTCCTTCAAAACCTTTTAAAAAGCCTTCCTTTTATAAGCTTTAAACATATGAAATCTGCCTTCTAAATCCTTTAAACCTTAGCCTTTCGAAAACATTAAAACCATACCTTTCGACCTTGTCGAAAGGTCCCACCTTTTGACCTTGTCGGAAGGTTTCTTTTCGACTTAGTCGAAAGGTTTCACCTTTCAACTTTGTCGAAAGCTTGGGGTACCTCCCCTATAAAATCATTTATAAACCTGTTAAAGACATTGGATTTAATTTAAAACAAGTGGAAACCTTTCGAAACCATTCAAAGTTAACTACTTTGAAACCTTTAAAACGTTTCGACTTAAAACATTGAATTATGCCTTCAAGTAGAGCCAAAGGATCAGAAAAACATTGGAGTCGAAAGCAACTGCTTCGAAACCTTTCGAAACCATTCGAAAACAATGAAGTGTTGATGTTAGAACCAGCCCTTCAAAATCAATGAAAAGAGGCGGCAAGTTTTATAAAACAAAAGATAACCTTTGACTCCATCTGTGTCGAAAGGTTTGGAAGCGACAACTAAGCTTTCAACCTTGTCAAAAGCTATACCTTTCAACTTTGCCGAAAAGTTTCAATTAAAACAAGAAAGTAAACCAACCAAAACCTTTTTCTTTTAAACCATTTGACATTGTCGAAAGCTAGCAGGCGTATTTTCTTTAAACCGAAAACAAACTTCATCTCCTTCGAAAGCTCTAACCTTTCATCACTAAACCTTTTGACTTTATCCAATTCACTACGTACCGGTTGCCTAATACCCTATGCATTGGTATTTGACCTAGTCAAAAGGTTTAATACCTTTCTAACTTGTCAGAAGGTTTGGAATGAAGGCTAAACCTCTTGTCAAAAGAGTTGACATAGTAGAAAAAGCTATTTATTTGTATATTAAAATTGTTCTTTTGTACCCCACCTGCCTTGTTTGTCTAAATCTGATTGGTTTCCAGAATTTTATATTCAAAAATGCTGCCAACTTTCCTTATTTGGAAATCAAAATAATATTGAAAAAACCCCTTTCTCCTTTATAATTATATAAAACATTTAAGTCCAATTCCTTAAATAATTTTACATAACTATTAAAACACCTTGGAAAATTCTCGAAAAATTCCAGAAAATCAATTATAATGTTCTATTCAATATATAAAATTTTCGGATCCAAACAATAATTATTTTTCCCGTAAATAATTTAATAATCCAACATACCATTTTCTTCCTTAGAAAATTCATAATAATTCCACAAAAATTCAGAAAATTCTGAACATTGAAACCCATCTCTAAAATAACTTTTTAGATCATCATAAAAATTCGCAAGGCTAACAGATGTTATTTAATAGGGTTTTCATCTTAAAACATGTCATAAAATCGGTATGAACATACATAAATCATCAACATGTATATATAATCATTTTATCATTCAAAAACATGGCAAACCTTTGCAAAATCATTCGGATTTAATCCTAAAACTGAAACCATAAAAATTTAGAGAAGTAAACATTATTCACCTTTGCTTTAGAGATTAAGGAGCTTGAGATTTGAATGAGTTCGATTTGAATTTTCTTATCCTTAAGCTTTTCTTTAGTTTCATCTTCTTCTTTCCTTATTAATGGTGGCCGACCTTGCTTTTCAATTTTAGAAATGAGAATGAACATGTATTAAGATACACAGCCTAAGGAAGATAATATAGGAATGGCCTCTTTCCCATAATACCCCTCCTCTAATTCATTTTAAACCCATCATTGAATTTACTAGTTAAAAAGGCACGACTACCTTAATTAAATCAAATCTCAATCTCCTAATCAACACATGATTTTATTTAATTTATCTAACTAAATCTCCTAAATAATGTTATCAAAAATCAAGGGTGTTACATCTAGCTACAACCCGAACTGGTTGTCTAACAAAAATTTAAATTAGGCTCTACTACTAAGTATTCCAAACCTGTCGGAGGAATAGTAGTCTCTGGATCATGCACATACTTGCGAAGATGAGACACATGAAAAAAAATTATGGACACCTGCCAAACTACTCGGCAACTCTATTCTGTATGCGAGCTTTCCAATCCTCTATATGATCTAGAATGGACCAACATATCTTGGAGCCAACTTCCCTGACTTTCCAAATCGCACCACACCCTCCATAGGTGATATTTTAATGCAAACCTTATCTCCAACTGAGAATTTTAGGTCCTTACGCCTCTTATCTACGTAACTCTTCTGTCTTAACTGAGCTTCCTTAATCCTTCCTCGGATCAACTCGATCTTCTCTGATGCCTCTCTAACCAAATCTAGACCTAAGACTAATCTGTCTCCAGTCTCCAACCAACATGTTGATGATTTGCATGGTCTTCCATACAAAGCTTCAAATGGCGCCATTCCTATACTTGTCTGATAACTATTATTATAGGAAAAATCAACCAAATGTAGGTGATCCTCCCAAGATCCGCCAAAGTCTAATACACAATCTCTCAGTAGATCCTTGAGTACTTTATTGACCCTCTCTGTCTGCCGATCTGTCTGAGGGTGATACACAGTACTCATATTAAGCTTGGTACCCATCACTTCATGTAGACTTTTCCAGAATTCACTAGTGAACAAAGAATCTCTGTCACTAACTATACTACTAGGAACTCCATGTAGTCTAACTATGTTCTTCAGGAATAACTTAGCTAAAAAAGGTGCCATTTTGGTTGACTTAACTAAATGAAATGGGCACTCTTGGTGAATTTGTCCACTATAACCCATATACTTTCATTGCCTCTATTTGACCTTGGCAACCCATCTATAAAATCCATTGATATCGAATCCCATTTCTAAACTGGAATCTCTAAAGGCTGAAGCAACCCACTCTATTTCTGATGTACGGCTTTCACTTGTTGATAGTTTGCACACTGCTTAACCCACAAGCCAACATCCCTCTTCATGCCTTCCTAATAGAATCTCCTTTTCATATCCTGATACATCTTGGTCCCTCCAGGATGAATCATAAATTTGGACCAATGACATTCTGCAAGAACTTCTTTCCTTAAGTCCTCCATATTCGGAACACACAACCGTCCCTTCTTCCTTAACCATCCTCTTTGGTCAAGGCTAAAATCCTTTAGATCATTGATCTCAGTTCCAAACTCAAGCCATCTAATTCTCTCAGCCAATACTGGATCCTCCTTCTGCTTAGAAATAATTTTCTCAATCGATACTGGTCAAACTTCTAAACAAAACAACCCGGCGGAACACTGACTAGAATCGGTAGTCGATCTTAACTGCACATCACAACTGACTAAAGCTTCTAAATCCTTCCACTCTGCCAACATGGTTAATACCACGTTCTGATGTTTTCTGCTAAGAGCGCCTACTACCTTATTACCTTATTACGTTCTGATGATTTGCATGGTCTTCCATACGAACTCGACCGAGAAGGTTGTCTTCGTAAGGATGGAAGACTATTTGTTCCCGATGTTGATGGGTTATGAGATGAAACTTTATGGGAGTGTCACCATTCCAGGTTGACCATTCATCCTGGTGGCAACAAGATGTACCAAGATATGAAGCGAACTTACTACCGGGAAGGTACGACGAGGGATGTTGGGGCATTCATCTCGAGGTGTATAAACTTTCAGTTGGTAAAGCCAGAGCAGAAGTAACCTGGTAGATTATTGCAACCATTAGAAATTCCTGAATGGAAATGGGAGAATGTATTGATGGATTTTATTGACGGATTGCCGAGGACTCGAGCATGGTACGACATTTGGGTCTTAGTTGATCAATTAGCCAAAAGTGCAAGGTTTATACCTGTCAAGTCAAGTCGGATGGCATCCAAGCTGGAAGAGTTGTATATAAAATGGGTAGTACAATTACACGGTGTGCTGATGATCATTGTAAGCGATCAAGACCCGTTGTTCACTAGTGGATTTTGAAAGAGCATACAAGAGGCGTTAGGGATAGAGCTGCATCTTAGTACAGCTTATCACCCACAAACGGATGGGTAGACCGAAAGAGTAAATCATATATTGGATGATCTCATGCGAGCATGCATTAAATAATTTGGTGGATCATGGGATGATCATTTGCATTTGGTTGAGTCTGCACACAACATTTATTAGTTGAGTATTGGTATGGCTACGTAAGAAGCATTATATGGCCGAACATGTAATGTTGCTTCATGTTGGTGGGAAGCAGGTAAGAAACTGATACTTGGGCTAGATATGATTAGAGAGACTTTAGAGAAGATTGAGGTCGTTCGACAATGAATGAAAGTTTCTTAGGATCGACAAAAAAACAACGCGGATAAGAAATAAAGAGATTTAGAGTTTTCTATCGGAGATATGGTGTTTGTAAAGATTTCACCTTTAAAGAATGTAGTTCAATTTGGTAGAAGTTGGCACTGACATTCGTAGGTCCTTATCTGATAGTCGAGTGAATTGACAAGCTAGCATATAAGTTCAACTAACCTTAGAAGATGGCGGGCGGGCACAACGTTTTTTATATCTCTTATCTATGAAAGTTTGTGCATGACTCAGGTGTAATGATCACACCAGATCAGCTAGAAGATGTTGAGATAGAACCAAAAGTTTCTACATGAACTAGAAATTTATATACCTCGTAGGCTGCTTCGTACTGTTGGGTACGATATGAAATAGCTTAGGAGAAAAATGGTGAAACTAGTTAAGGTATAATAGAGCAGAAGTGAAAACAATTGTATGCGTAAGACGAAAGAGAGCATGAGGACTTCTTATCCATAGCTCCTTGAATGATAAGACCCATTGTTTATCGTGTTTACTTTCACCATTGTATACTATATTTAATAGGTTAGTATTCCACATGCTAGGATAGATTACCTATACTATTGATTGCCTGGCTGCTTGTTTGGGATGTGTGGTGGTTGCTTATGATTGATAGGCATGCGAAATGACCATGATTGCTTTTACTTTGGCTTGTTTAGGGATTTTGGGGGCAAAATTCCTAAAGAGAGGAGAATGTAACGACCCATATTATATGTATTGGATGGTTGTAAAATATTTTTATTTTATTTGTATGAGGTCGTATGATTCTATTATTTCGAGTTATGACTCTTAGAGATAATATACACACCTATGATTTTTCCTGAATTCTATATGACCATTTTGATCCTGAAAATCTTATTTGGGCTATAACTTTTGATAGTGTCGAATTAGGATCGCAAACTAGTTCCATTGCTTTAGGATGATGGTTTCCAATTTCATAGAGTGGTCGTAATAGAAAAACAAACTTACGGTTAGGGAGTTAATTTTAAGTTTTGAAAACTGCTGGTCAAAATCAATGTGTAATTAGTGAAGCCCATTAGTTGGCCCATTGGTCTAATTAGAGAATCACTATAAATAGAGGTTGTAGTAGTCAAATGAAAACTTTTCCACTCATTCTAAATCAGGTCTAAAACTTAATTAGCCCTAAATCCATCCTAATTCATCCAAATTTCTCTCCAAATCCAAATAGATTGTTGATTAGTGATTAGACTATCAAATAGAAGATAGGGATCATCAATTTGCTTGATTTGAAGTGCATTCTATTGTTGTCCGGATTGGATCTATATTCATATTGATCGAATTTGGTAACTTGCGAGTAGTTTATGCCTTCTCACAATCCTATAAATGTTTATATGTTAGAATTGCATGATTTAACATAATTTTGATTGTCAATCATTTCTAAAACTCTAATTACATGTTAACTATGCATATGAACTAAAGTGAGTTATAATTCATCTTATTAATGTTCCTATATTCATGATTATTATCTATGATAGAGATTAACTTGTTTGTCTTATTTATATGATTTACATGTTTGAATGGATGAAATTGCTTATTATGCTATGATTGGATGTTAGGCTTTGGTATTACTTGTCAGTGTTATGGATGTACAGGAAGATAGGTAGGTGATGTGCACAAATCAGAGGCAAAATTGGTTGGGATTGGACAAAACTTGGACGGAAAGCTTTTGAGTATGGGAGGAGTTCGGGGTTCAAGTCCCAGGTTCAGATTCTTTAAGCACAAAATTTGGTACCTACATAAGAGGTTGGTATCGAATTCTCTGGGTTAGTCTAAAAAGTCGGTGGTTTTTGAGAATTCAAGAGCAAGGCTAGTAGAGGTGACTCAAGTCAAAAGATAGGAGATTGGCTTGGGGTTAAAGACTATACCGACTTGTTTTCTAGAATTTGAAATAGGTGCTTCGGAGTCTGAACTGAGTTGTTTGGATGGATATTTAGGGTCAAAGCATCTAGGCATGGAGTACTAGAAGCAAGGTAGGAAGGAAAGAAACTTAGCCAATAATTGGCTAAGAGGAGAGATTGGTACCTACATGAGAGGTTGGTGCCGACTTCCCATGGTGAGTCTAATGAGGGTGAAACTTCTAGGAGGTGAAGTAGGGGTCATGTAGATCATGCTGGAGGTGTTGGCTGGTTCACATCAAGGTTGGATAGTGATGTAACAACTAATGAAAAGCTAAAGACTTCAGATGTTGGCTTGTATTGGGAGTAGGTTCCGGAGATGGCGGCTCGTAAAAGGAGTGAGCCATAGGATCAGGGAATATGGATGGGTTCCTCATGAATAATGGAAACTGGATTGAGAAAGAAGGGATCGATGTCCAAATGGAGCAAATTTGTACTCATGAGTATGTGCTAAGGAATCGTTGATGCTTGAAATGTTTTCTGTTGTACTCGAAAAAGGGGTATTATAAGTGGGGACGCCCATTGATTAGCAGCGAGGATCCGTATACCCTGGACCTGTAGCTTTGGGTCTAATGTCCAATTTTGGGCTGTGAGATACGAGAGTACAATGGAGAACTGGGATTTCCACTTGTCCCTGGTAGAAAGGAGGCCATATGAGCTATCATATATTCATAACACAATGAGTGATAGTTAGGATTGTTGATTGATGTTATGGATGCTTTGGTTGTTTTCTTTAGTAAGTTGTCACTCATAGGTATCAGAGGAAGTAAGTATTGGAGACATGAATATCTGGAAGACTGATATCCTTTGTTTGGTTCGTGATATATCTTTATGATATTGAGTATATTATAGTGTTATATGCTAACTCTTTGGTTGTAGGGATAGGTTAGTTATGGTTCGTGTACTCTTGTTCCTTACTATATTTATCTGTACAGTATTTTGAGACTCGTTTACTACCCACACCAGATTTTTGTCTGACCCAAGGTTTTATGCTTTGTTTTTTATTATCTTAGGTACTCTTAAGTGAGTAGACTAGATAACAGGTCTAGGTGATGCAGTAGCTATTCAGAGGACGAGATAGATGGATTTATCTCATATTATATACATATGTTGAGCCTACGCTTATTCCACTATGCAGCGTTGGAGAGCCTTAGCAGTGACTGCTTACCATTTGTATTTGAGACAGTTGTTGAGTTTGTTTCCATTGTATAAATTCTACTAATGATGTATAACTCAGTGGATATTATACTCTGATGATAATGATCTGTTGACATTGTTATTGTTGTTTCTTCTGTTGTATATGTGATATTATATTTTTTCCATGGGCTTTAAGATATGCGATAGGTTATATGTTGTGCTTGTTCATTCTAAATCCTGATGATCGTCCTATATCGGTCGGGTACGACATTAGTGCACTATTTATATACTATTAGTGTCGATGGTATAGGGCGGTCGTCACACAATACGATTCATTCAAAATGTTTTGTCTGACCTAGTCCTTCTCTTTCCTTTTTTCCCACCACAGGAAGAGAAGGCAGCAGTTGATTTAGCCCAGGCACAGGATGGGGAGAAAGGAGCTAAGCGCCGCAGTTCTATTATTCTTCGTTGTTCTCCATGTAACTATTTACTGTATTTATTATCTATCAAACTTATATGGTACTTTGGGAGCTCTATGTATGAACTACGTATTTTTTAGATTGTGTTTCTAAAATGTTTATTTCTAGTACGTATATTTTAAATTTCTTCCGTCATGAGATTTCAGTGTGCAGAATGCTCTAAATTTTTTCTTAGTCTCTGTAATGCTTTAAAACATGATAGCTTGTACTTCTTGGCACGACACAAGTTTGAAAGTCACTATAGTCTTTGGATTGGTGTGTTCGGAGGTGCGGGTTGTTTAGGTGGTATGCCAGCTTTCATTATTGTTATCAGAAAGATCAGGATCCTTCATTCTCATTATGTCGTTCGTCCGCTAATAGAAGTCAGTGAGGGATGTAGTTGGTGGCTTTTGAAGCTCTTTCCATATTCCATTCTTATATCTGACCCCAGAGCAGAGGGCCACATCCAGGCTTCTCATGTCAGCACACCTAGCCCAAGTGGATTCTTTATTGAAGTGGTTGACATACAACCGTAGGATTTCAATTGTACCTTGTCTAATGTTACCTAGATCACTAGCCATCATAACATGGGACCGAGAAGTAAAGAACTTGGTTTTAAAGTTAGCACATAGCTAGGCCCAAGAACTGATGTTGCCTAGTCGCAGAAGCAAGAACCAACGGTAGGTCGATCCTGTGAGAGTGAATGGAAAGAGTAAGCACTTTGCTGTGCTGGAACGCTGATCGGTACGGGCAATAGAGTTAAGTGAAGTAATGTGATCAGATGTCAACACTCCCATCATACATATTTATGGACAGCATGGCAAATTATTGGTAGGTGTAAGTGTTTGGGATTTCCTTAGAAAATGGCGCACCATTCGCATTATCAGAAAATGCTTCGCCCTAGTATTTTGGGCTTGCATTATATTGAGCTGCCAGCGAAGGATGTTCATTTCTTCTCGGAGGTCGGAATTAGTTTGTGGTGTTATAGTCTAGCTAATGATGGCGTGAGAACTCAACCAGTGCCTTGGAGGAGTGGGAGATCAACGATGGGAGGGAGAATGATGATGAGCTAGAGTAGGATATCTTCTCTCCATATGTACAGAGGACTACCTTGAATGCATGGCCCACCTTCCCTTAATCTATTCTTAGTCACATCCCTAAGAGATCTGGAGTATGCCGATGGAGCCCCATGCTCTTTGTCGATGGCAGTGGTATCGCCATTGAGATGTTATAAAGCAGAAGTCTATAGATGCTCATTCCGTTGAGGGGGAACAATGGAGTCTTGGTTCTCTATGTGTGGCCACATCTAGAGCAATATAAAAACATGGCTTGGCACGCACACATTGTATCTTCTTGGATGTGCATGAACAACCATGAGTGATGCTTCAAGCATCACTATATCCTGGGCCTTAGCAGTATTCATGAGGTCATAGGCACCGGGAGGGAAAGTTGATGAACGGGCAGGTCGACTACAAGAGGCGATGGGACCTAGTTTACAATAGCTTAGGTGTGCAACCGCATCTTTAGATTTTGTACTTTGCATGCTAAAGTACTTATGTTTTTTAGTTATTGTGACACTGTACGCCACATATCGTTACTAAGCCCTGGAATAAGGCCAACAGCACTAGAGACGGTATTGCCATTGATTTCATGTCATTAGTGTTGTTACCTTCAATCTTAGGAACTTGGTCCATGGTAATAAGTTAGATCAGATTTTGTAGAGAAGAAAAAGTAATGAAAGGTGAAAGCTTTAGGGGGATCCCACCTTCTAGCACTAAGATTTTGACTAATAAATTAGCCAACCTCAGAATTAGACTAATGCATTATGAAGCAAAGGTTACTTGCTAATCACTTGGCTTAAAAATGTAAAAAGTAAGTAAATTGAAGTAATTGACACAAAATATAGAGTGGTTCGGCAATCTTGCCTACGTTTACTATGAAGATCTTTTACAATATTTCTCTCTTACAATTACAAGGAATTACAAGAGAATAATAAGAAACAAAGCAACTAAAAAGTAGCTAATCTTAAGAGCTCCGGCCTTTGATTTGCAGTGCGAGGAGCTCTAGATAGAAGATAATAACAAAAATTCTAATTATTTCCAACCCTTTTGAAGTAGCAATTCATGAGGTACTTATAGTGGCTACAATGAATAATGTATGGTTGAGATTGCAAAGTAAAACAGGTGGAAATCATGTCTGGCCATTGATCTGGTTGCATGGGCTGATGTAAGATGGCTGTAAAAGTGGAAACGAACATGTGGCTAAGAAGCATGCCAATTGTCCCTCTGTACTATGCAAAAATATTGTATCTAATGCATATTAAATGCCGATGGTGTGCTACAGGAGGGCTGCTTTGCTACTGTACCTAGTATAGTTGACAGTATGGCTTGTCATTTACTTTTGCATGCCTATGTGGCAACGTAGATGCATGGATGTCTCTGGGCTGGGCTAGCCAGTCGGCTATTGATGTTACTTGGAGAAAGCTGATTACTATTAATGGCCAAGTAGCGAGGGAGGTGTCAAGCTGGTTAAGAGATTATGGGACAGGCTACTTGGGACCGGTCGAAGGAGACTGTGTGGAAGCTGGGCTAAAGTTGGGTCATGCTCGAGCCGATCTAGTATAGTGAGCTGGCCATTGAGGTTGGCTTCAGTTGTCCTATTATCCAGCCTTTTGGCCCGGTTATACCCGAACTAACTGGACAAGTTAGACTCGACTGTCATCAAGATCGACACACGAATTTAACGATCATGAACCCTAGAGATTAGGCACAGATGATTATATGAAGCAGCATTGAAGCGAAAGCGGAAGATGAACCCAATAGAATGCTCAAGATGTTAAAATACACAACTTCTTGAAAATGGATCGAGTACGATCCATATTCATCAATTATGGATCGTACGATGTCGATTTTACAGCTCAACTTAGCGGAAAATGATTAATATCTCAAAATCTACCAATCAACTACACATGAAACTTTAGGAACATCAATATATTGAAGAGTGGAGCCCACCATATCAATCGCATGCCGAAAGGATCTCACAAAACAATCGGTGCTGATTGTTATTACAAATGATGTGGGGCGCGCGATTGATACTGTGACTTATTCTGGATCTGTAGACTCCGCTGCCAAAATTTCAAGAAGATATTTCACCGTCTTCCCCTATAAATACAGACTTAATTTTTCTTTTTCGAGACCTTTACGCTATTTTTTCTTTGTACTCTGTTTCCTGGGGATTTGACCAGGCAACTAGTACTCGGCAATAAGTGCTCGGCATCAGAGAGTGACCGGCATCAAGGAGTGTTCGGCGAAGCACTTGCCATCTAGGAGTGTTCGGCGAAGCAACTGACATCCATGAGTACTCGGCGAAGTACACGGCATCCATAGTGTCCGGCGTCCAGTAATGTTCGGCGAAGTACTCAGCAGTGTTCGGCGTCAACTGGCACTCAACGTCAACCAATGCTCGGCATCAAGACTGCTCGGCATCAAGACTGCTCGGCATCAATACTACTCGGCATCAAGGCTGCTCGGCATACAAGACTGCTCGGCATCAAGACTGCTCGGCATCAAGACTGCTCGGCATCAATACTGCTCGGCATCAAGACTGCTCGGCATCAAGACTGTGTGGCATACGAGACTGCTCGGCACACGAAAGCAATCGATATCAAGGGGAACTCGGCAGTATCTGTGGTTCGGCGTACAGGAGTACTCGGCATGACACCCGGTAACATCAGAAGTACTCGGCACACGAGCACTCGGCGTCTAGAGGAGTGTTCGGCTTCGACTGACTAACATCCTGCACTCCCCAAACATCAACCACATCGTTCGGCATAGAAGGGACTGTTCGGCATCATAGCGCTCGGCACATCTGGTTCGGCATACAGTGATCACTGTACTCGGGCTGGAGCATTCGGCCATCAGCCCACTTGGGAAGTTCAGCCCATCTTTGTCTATAAATAGAGGGGCAGGGTCACAGTGAAGAGGATCCTTTTTTGGAGAGAAAACACCGGGGAGACTCTGCCATTTTCATGACTCATCTTCTCTACTTAACAACTTCATTCAAGCATTTGATTCACGAATTGTATTGGTAATCAACTATAAAGAAGATCAATAAAGTTTAACCTCAAAGTGGACGTAGGCAATTACGTTGAACCACTATAAATATTGTGTTCTTACTTTCTGTATTTAGATTAGCACTGTCTTCTCTGTTTAATTTGATTTCATCACTTATATCTCTTCACAATCTTCTTCTACGAGGTTAGTGACCAATTTTGGTGCTAACACTTTGGTGCTTTCACCGAGAATCGAATTCTCAGACCTCAAGGATCTGCTTTGAAGCTACTGGATTGAACAAATCCCCCAAGGAAGATCCGACTCACTGATAGGACATCCGTTTATTCTACTCAGAGTTCATACCAATAGCTCTACAATGGCAAGACCACGTACCAGGTCAGCTTCTCATAATGCGGATGCCCGCGAGACTGCTAGCGTGCAACAAGCAGGACCTAGCAATCAACCAGCGATCCCGAGTGCAGGGATTGCCGCTCAAGAACAGACTCCAGCTGTCACCAGAGTAGAGTTCAATGACTTGATGAGAGAACTTAGGGAAAGCAGGAGACAACTGGGAGAACAGATGCAAGCTAATGCCAACCTGATGGCACAACTCACTCAACAGCAGCAACATAATGCTGGGGGCAATCCCGCTGCTTACTCCTCATCTGACAGCTCAACTTCCTCTGATGAACCTCCCAGGCGCAGACGCCGCAAGACTGATGCTGCGCGAGCAGATGCTGCTGTTCGAACAGCTGGAGACCGCGACCAAGCAAGAGCTGGAAGCTTCAGGACCGGAATACAAATGGAAGATAGAGGCCCAGATCATCAAAATGCTAACGATGTCGAACCTCAAGATGCACGATTGGCAGATCGCCAAGAGAGAAGGCATCAGCATGGACAGGCGCGTAGAACAGACTCCAACCTTCCGCCTTCCATACAGACACCCGATCTGACAGCCATGATCAGGCAATTGATGAAAGAGAATCAGGGCTTATCAAATGATGACTGGGGAGTGTCAAGAAGTCATACTCCGTTCACGGATGTTGTGTTGCAAGCGGCGTACCCCAGGAAGTTTAGTATGCCTACTATTCCTGCATATGAGGGAAAGACTGACCCTAGACAACATGTCATGAGGTACGAATGGATGATGGATTCAGCCAGAGCGAATGATGCCACCAAGTGTAGGTGCTTTCCGATTACTCTATCTGGGATCGCTACTATGTGGTTCACGCGACTTCCTCCGCGATCCGTATCAAATTTCGAGGAGTTGGCAAAGAAGTTTATTGAGCAGTTCAGGATACACACTACGCGCCCAAAGGACGTGATGTCTCTGTCAAGTGTAATCCAAAATCCTGGGGAATCGTTGAAGGAATATTTGCAAAGATTCCACGTGGCAGCAACTGAAGTCAGTAATCCCAATGACCATGCAATTCTGATGGCTGTAATGAGAGGTGTGGATCCAGACTTTGAGTTTGGAGACTGGCTGGCAGGAAAACCTCCAGCTACGCTAGAGCGTTTCTACTCTAAGGCACACCAGTTCATAAGAAGAGAGGAAGCTAGGTGGGTACGACGAGATAAGGCGCCAGGGCCTGTCCAAGAGTCAATAAAGAGCAACATCGCTGTGAAGCAATCGGGAGACAGCTCGGGAAAGGTCCAAGTCAACGTCCAGAACAAACCTGGGCAACCCAAGGAGTCCGGAGGAAGGAGTCAAGGGAAAAGAAAAGAAGCAGGAAAGTGGAAGTCGAGAATTCCAAGCTACAGCGAGTACACTCCGCTAAACGCCCCACTTGAAAACATTTACCTATCCACCTGCAATACTTTTCAGTACAGAAAACCATGTCCAAAAGAATCAACTGAAGAACAGAAGCGGACCGGGAAATATTGTCGCTTCCATGAGACTTATGGACACAATACGGAAGAATGTAGACACTTGCACGACGCTATCGAGAAGTTGATCAGGCAGAAGAAATTGCAGGAATTTGTGAAGGATCCACAAGAAGGAGGACAGGGAACGTCCAACCCAGGTCGTGCACCAGCTCCACGTCATCCCGAGGAGCCTGCCCGGACCGTGGGTAGACTGGTCATAAATACAATTATCGGTGGGCCTCACCCCGCGGATAAGAATTGGCAAGAGATGGAGCGATATGCAAGTTCCTTGAAGCATGCAAATTTTGAGTGTTGTTCGAACATGGAGGACGGAGCCCCTGCTAAGCAGCAGCGCGTAATGACAGACGATATTGTGTTCAGAAGCAGAGACGCTGATCAGGTAGAGGCTCCAACCATCGACCCCATGGTCATATCTACAACGATCGGACCAGCATACGTAAAAAGAATTCTGATTGATTCTGGGAGTTCAGTCAACATCATCTTCAAGAAGGCCTACGATCAAATGAAGCTAGAAACAAAAGACTTGAAACCATCCAAAGCTCGTATCCACGGCTTTAACGGCTCTTCAACTGATGCAGTGGGATATGTCGAGTTACCAGTTGAACTGGGACAAGGCGAGCGTCGGAGAGTGTGAATTCTACCCTTTGTAGTGTTGGATGTGGACTCTCCGTATAACGTTTTCTTGGGCCGGCCAGCCCTGGCTGAGTTTAGGGCAGCGTTAGCCCCGTGGTGTTTAACTTTGAAGTTCCCGGCTGACAAAGGAGTAGGCGTTGTTCATGGCGATCAAGCAACTGGTCGTTCCTGTTATGTGGCCGAGCTCCGAGAGGCCCACCGGAGGGAGAAAGGAAAGGTTGCGGACAATCCCGTCCGCATCCTCAATGCGGATAATTGACAAGTAGTGCTCGAGCCCTGGCTCGGGCATAGTTCTCGGATCTACGGAGATATAGATCCGAGAGACGACGATGAGAAACCCAGGGAAGAGAAGGCGGCACCGGCTGAATTAACAGTTGACATTTCAGTTAGCCGTGACGACCCTTCGCGAATACTGAAGATCGGATCACAGTTAGGCCCCGCAATGACTGAAGACCTTAGCGACTTCCTCCGGGCAAACCTTGATGTTTTCGCCTGGACGCATTCTGATATGTGTGGGATTTCTCCCGCCATCACGAGTCATATGTTGAACATAGACCCGAAATACGTCCCAGTCAAGCAAAAAAGGAGAGGAATGGATCCGGAGAGATCCGCCGCTCTTGGAGAGGAGGTGGACAAACTCAAAGCAAATGGGTTCGTTCGCGACGCCCTCTACCCGGAATGGGTCTCCAACCCCGTGCTAGTAAAGAAGGCGAATGGGAAATGGAGGACTTGCGTAGATTATTCCGACTTGAACAAAGCATGCCCTAAGGACAGTTTCCCATTGCCTAGGATCGATCAGTTGGTCGATTCCATCGCAGGACACGAGTTACTGTCATTCATGGATGCATACTCAGGATACAACCAAATCCCAATGCATATTCCGGACCAAGAACACACCAGCTTCGTTACAAATGTCGGGCTGTATTGCTATGTAGTGATGCCCTTTGGATTGAAGAATGCTGGAGCAACTTACCAACGTCTGGTGAATCGAATGTTTAAGGACCAGCTGGGTAGAACCATGGAAGTCTATGTGGATGACATGCTCGTGAAGTCACGACGGTCAAACGACCACATTCAAGACTTGGCTGAAATGTTCGACATACTCAGGTTTTACGGCATGAAGATCAACCCGTTGAAGTGTTCTTTCGGCGTTGCATCAGGGAAGTTTTTGGGATTCATCGTCAACGCTAGGGGAATCGAAGCCAACCCAAAAAAGATCCAAGCTATTCGAGATGTACAAGCGCCCAGGACTATAAAGCAGGTACAGAGCTTGAACGGAAAAGTAGCTGCGCTGAGTCGATTTATATCCAAGGCAACTGACAAGTGCATCCCGTTCTTTGACATAATAAAGAAAGGAAAGAGAAATTTTGAATGGACGTCTAGCTGTGAGGAAGCATTCCGGAATCTGGTAAGGCATCTGGAGAGCCCACCAATGCTATCTAAACCAGTTGACCATGAGATGCTGTACGTTTACTTGGCTATATCCCCTCATGCGATAAGCGCAGCTTTGGTTCGTGAGGAGGATCGATTCCAGAAGCCGGTGTATTATGTTAGCAAGCGTTTAACGGGGGCAGAGAGGAATTACCCTAAAATCGAGAAATTGGCTTATTGCTTGGTGATTACATCACGCAAGCTGCGCCCATACTTTCAAGCGCATTCAATCGGTGTTTATACCGATCAACCCCTGAGGCAGGTACTCCAACGACCGGAAACTTCTGGAAGATTGCTAAAAAAAAACATCGAGTTGAGCCAATTTGATATCGCGTACTTACCACGGAGAGCCATCCGAGGGCAAGCGTTAGCAGACTTCATCGCTGAATTTACCATACCCATCAAACCGAACGATCACGACATCATTCCCCCCGTTCGATGGAAATTATACACTGACGGTGCATCAAACGACCGTTGCTCCGGCGCGGGCGTAGTTCTTGTAACTCCGGAAAACCGACCGATCTGTTATGCCCTGAAGCTCGATTTCCCGGCTACAAATAACGAAGCCGAATATGAATCACTGATCGCTAGCTTGAAACTCATCAGGGAACTTGGGATCGAATCAGTCGAAATCTTTTGTGACTCGCAGTTGGTGGTTTACCAAGTACGAGGAGACTACCAAGCAAAGGGACGGAAGCTTGCTCCGTACCTCATTCAGGTCCAAGAACTACTATCAAATCTTGAGCGTTATGACATCTCACATATCCCGCGCGAACAGAACAAAGAAGCCGAATTATTGGCCAAGTTCGCAAGTACCGACGATACGCAACAAATGGGATTGTATCCCGTCGAAGTCTTGCATGCCCCGAGCATAGAGGAAATGAAAGTCGATCGCGTGTTAGGAATAGTAATCGAGAAGGAATCATGGATAACCCCGTTCAAACTGTACCTAACGACCGGGGCCTTACCGGGAAAAAGAAGCGAAAGACGGCAGGTCCTTCGAAAGGCCGCGCGATACATAATACAGGATGGATCAATGTATCGAAAAGGATTCTCAGTCCCATTATTGCGGTGCAACGCTCATGATGAAACAAAGTGAGTCTTGAGAGAAGTTCACGAAGGGGAATGCGGCGACCATACTGGGGGGCAAACACTAGCAAAGAAGATCCTCCGCTATGTATATTACTGGCCCACCGTAAACCGGGATGCCGCGGACTACGCAAGAAAATGCGACAAGTGTCAAAGATATGCAAAAATCCCGAGGGCTCCATCAACGGAACTCACAAAAATGATCAGTCCCTGGCCATTTGCGATCTGGGGAATCGACATAATCAGCTCTCTGCCTCTATCCAAAGGTGGTGCGAAATACGCAATAGTTGCAGTCGACTATTTCACGAAATGGGCTGAGGCAGAACCTTTGGCCACTATCACCTCTAAGAAGGTCATTAACTTCGTTGTACGAAACATTATATGCCGCTTTGGCCTTCCACGCACCATCATTACAGACAACGGAACGCAATTCGAAAGTAGAGAGTTCAAAGAGTTTTTTAAAGTACGGCATCGAGAAAAAGTTCGCCGCCGTTGCACACCCAAAAGCTAACGGACAAGTCGAGGCCGTTAACAAAATAATCAAGTCCATACTAAAGAAGCGTCTGGAGAAGGTTGGAGGCAAGTGGGTAGATGAACTCCCGACAGCATTATGGGCGTATAGAACTACCCACAAGTTCGCGACCGGCCACACTCCGTTCGCCTTGGCATACGGCTCTAAAGCCGTTATACCCGTGGAACTTGAAGTTCCATCGCACCGAGTGACATACTATGACCCCAAGATGAACCAAAACCTCTTGCTGGAATCACTGGACTGCATCGACGAAAAGCGTGAAGAAGCTGAATTAAGGGCGGCGGCGCACAGACATCGAGTCAAGCGTTACTACGACGGCAGAGTCCGCCCAAGAATCTTTGATGTGGGTGATCTCATTCTGAAACGAGTCTTCCCGGTACCATCACACATGAATCTCAGCTGGGAAGGTCCATACGCCATTGAACGGAAGCTTGGAGAAGGAACATTCAAGCTAGCGACCGTTGATGGCGCGACACTCCCCCGAGCATGGAACAGTGAACATTTGCGGCACTATTACATTTAGCATGTTTTCCTTTCTTGTTGTAGGCACTGTTATTTCCTGCATGTTTCCATTCAATAATGACTTAGTTTCCTTGTGAAAGTTGTAATCAAGCAATTCAGTTGATTTTCGTTAATAAAGGCTTGAAGCCATATTTTCTATGAAGTTTTTATATCTCTTAATTGGATGATAAATTACGTTATCATTCACGACATGCAGACTCGTACGAACGATTTCCAATCTCCGAATCCCCAGAGTGCAGAGCGGAGTACTCTAAGTCCCCAGAGCGCGGACTAGAGTATAAACGATTTCCAATCTCCGAATCCCCAGAGTGCGGAGCGGAGTACTCTAAGTCCCCAGAGCGCGGACTAGAGTATAAACGATTTCCAATCTCCGAATCCCCAGAGTGCGGAGCGGAGTATTCTAAGTCCCCAGAGCACGGACTAGAGTATAAACGATTTCAAATCTCCGAATCCCCAGAGTGCGGAGCGGAGTACTCTTTGTCCCTAAAGCGCGGACTAGAGTATAAACGATTTCAAATCTCCAAATCCCCAGAGTGCGGAGCGGAGTACTCTAAGTCCCCAGAGCGCGGACTAGAGTATAAACGATTTCCAATCTCCGAATCCCCAGAGTGCGGAGCGGAGTACTCTAAGTCCCCAGAGCGCGGACTAGAGTATAAACGATTTCCAATCTCCGAATCCCCAGAGTGCGGAGCGGAGTACTCTAAGTCCCCAGAGCGCGGACTAGAGTATAAACGATTTCAAATCTCTGAATCCCCAGAGTGCGGAGCGGAGTACTCTAAGTCCCCAGAGCGCGGACTAGAGTATAAACGATTTCAAATCTCCGAATCCCCAGGGTGCGGAGCAGAGTACTCTAAGTCCCCAGAGCGCGGACTAGAGTATAAACGATTTCCAATCTCCGGATCCCCAGAGTGCGGAACGGAGAACTCTAAGTCCCCAGAGCGTGGACTAGAGTATGAACAGTCTCAAGTCTCCAAGTCCTCGGAGCACATTGTCAGCAAACCAAATAAAGACAAGAGAATCATTCAAACAAAAAGAAACTAAAATTTTATTCGATAAGTCCAAAATGGGGATACAAGATCACTCCTACAAAATTCAGGCCTATACAAACTACAAGTTGTGGAAGATAAAAACAATTACAAAACTTAAGTAGGAAACTTGTTGAACAAGTGCATCGATTATTTCTTCGACTTCTTCTTCTTGTCCTCCTTTAGTGTTTCCGACGACTCTCCCTCACGCTTTTTCTTGGACTTTTTGCTTGCTAGAGAAACGGAGTCAGGAGTAGGAGACGGAACATCTAGTGGTTTGGAACTGCCCGGGAGAATGATTTTCAAAGGTCTGTTCCGCGGGTCAGTGAGTTCCAGTATTTCAGACTCGACTTTGACTTTGACTTTTCTCTTCTCCTCGTCGGCAAGACGGTCCTTCATGCTCATCTCTGAAGTATGCTCGGAGGCGCCAGTGATTTCAATTTCATCGCTTCCTTCGGCAGGAGACGAAGTATCAAGTTTGTCATCATCTAGCGCCCCGATCACTTGAGCGTCAGGACCGGGAGTTACTCCTGCATGAGCAACGTCGCTTGTTTTCTCTGCTTCCTCCTTGGCGTCATCACTCCTCAGAGTTGGCTCGGCGTCAGAACAACCTGCATGAAAATATAAGAAATGGGCATTAGAACGAATAACCATTGCTGAAAAATGACGGGATCTCTTCAACTTCTAGAGAAAGAAGAATTTCCTACCAGGATCCGGTTGGCTATCGGTGGCGCGTGGGGTTTCACCCTCCAGGATAGGGGATAGCACATGAACGCCAAGCCCGGGATCTTCGAGATCATAACTGGCATGCTGCTCGAATGGATCAAGCGTCGACCGACCGGCCGATTGAGCAGCATAAGGAGCGGCGATGTGAGGAGTAGTAGTGTCGGCCTCTGACGGGCCGGCTTCGTCGTTCTTCTCTTTCGAAGGGGAAGAGCCTTTGCTATAAAGTGCCAATGCTGCGGATAAATCCGATGGCTCATTCCCCCTCAGGAACTCCTTCACCAATGCATCCTCGTCGACCTCTTCGGAGCCTGACTCGACCTTCCTGATCTTTATCAGAGTTTCCCATGCCTCAGCCAGGGATTCGAGGTAGCCGTCGCACAAGAATGTTAAGTCACGGTGCATAAGGACGCGGGCTCCGTACTCGGCGATCAAAGGGTCAAACATACTTTTGACCTCTTCCCTGCCGGCCTCTGCGGCCGCCTCAAGGCGAGAATCAAGCTCCTCCACAGCCATTCTTTTGCCCTCCTCACGGGCCTCATCCTTCATTTTCTCGACCCCGGCAAGTTCGTCGTCGAGCTTTGTCTTCAGGAGTCGGGTAGCAACAATCTCATCACAATATCGCTATGATTCTTCCTGAGCAGCTATTTTGTCTTCTTTCTCCTTGGAGAGTTGTTCTTTCAGATCTTTGACTTGAGTAGTGAGCGCGTCCCTTTCTTTTTGGACAGAGTCTTTTTCTAGGGCAAGGGCGCTGCTGCGCTGGACTGCTTCGTCAAGCTCCTTTTTGTGAGCCACCTCTAAGCGAGTAACTGCCTCAGCAGTATCTTTTGCACCTAGTTCAGCGGCTTCTAGCTTTGACTTATACGAAGCGAGCTCTTCGTCTTGGAGTTTGATGATTTTCTTATCGCTGTCAGCCTCCAGATTCAGACGGTCAATCTCGTGTTGACGCTCAACAGATACTTCCGAGATCTTCTCCACCAAGTGCACGAATGCGTCATGTTGAACATAGACGTTGTTGTTGCAGGCAATGGCACTTTGCTTCACGTGCCCAGGAATGTGATGGATGGCTGGGAGGAATTTCAAGCCGTCGAAACAGATTTTCGGAAACTTGGCCTTAAGGTCGACCATCTTTTCCGCAACAGTTGGGTCCACTGCAGGGGTAGGAGGAGGAGACCTTGAGAATTCCGTTCTTTTATGTTGCTCTCGAACTTGCCTCGTACTCGATGAACTGGAATGTTGTTCTCGAGCAGCATCAGACTGATAACCCTTCTGCAAAGACTTCTCTTTATCCGGCTCAGTTGGATGAGGAAGATCGCGGGACTGGGAAGAATGAGAGTGTGCTTTCTTGCGGTGAGACGACTCGCGAGGACGATTGTCCCTATCTTCATAATCACCTCGGTCCCTGCGTCTGCCTGAACCGGAATCTCGTCTGGAGTGATGGAATATATAAGACCCCTGAAGGCGATCAAGTCCGTGAGAGCGGCCCATATCACCTGCAAAGAATGGAGATAACAACGAGTTAAGGAGAATTCACAAATTAAAAAGCCTTGAAGTATATTATGGAATGCGCATGTGCGTGTGTGTCCTAGTGTTCCCCCCGACGGACCCATTCGTTTATCTTTGCTAATCGGAGTGTTGTCTCCTTGAGCCGGGAGTTGAACTCCTACATTGCCTCTAGCGGGCGAAGAGAATTTGAGAGCTTCAGGATCATCGAACCCGTAATTAAGTAAATCATCGGGGATGGACAGGTTGGACAGACCCCTCAGAGAACTTTCCAGATGCTGTGAGGAAGCCTCTTTCTCAGGCGGAATAAGTGTGACTTTTGAGGTGCCACCAACTTTCTCCTTTTGAACCGTATACTTCAGCTTCTTCTTTCCCTTCGAAGGGGAAGATGATGTCTCAATATCCTGAACTTCGATTGCCGGATTCCAAGCAAGACCCACGTTCTCGCCCTGAGTCTCGGGAGCATCATCCTCTCTACGCTCGCTTTCTCCGTGCGTTTCGGGAGCGCGGCGCGCCGACGATCCGGCAAGTTTTTTCCCTTTACCGGACGGAGGTTTGAGAATGGTAACACCTTCTGGAAGGCTGATCCGACGACCAGGGGCTAGCAAGCCAAACCCCGACAGCGATTCATTTGAGATGATAGTCCGGATGTCTCGATCCTCAGCAGGAAGAGCTCTAATGGCTTCAACAGCCTCAGAATATCCTCGGCCTTCCGGACGCTGGTTGATACCTGAAAAGATGAAATGAAGAGTTAGGAAAGGCATGACTCCAATTAAATACGAATAACGATTCAGCAGAGAGACTTACTGCCTTCAACCCATCTCCTAGCGAAACCAGAAGGGCAGCGCACATAGAACCATTCCTGTTTGTACAGGGCGAATTTGCTACAGGCCCCTGTCAAGATCTGGCACTTGTGGTATGGCTCGAGGAACATAAAGGAAGGGCTATCTTTCCGTCTCTTGAACATATAAATGTATCAGATATCACCGGGGGTTGGAGGTCTGGAGAAGACGGCCATGAAAAGTAAGTAAGTCCCATATAGAAACGCATGACCGTTCGGGTGCAGTTGCGATGGAGCCATGTCTATGTACTGCAGAACGTTCCGGAGAAATAAGTTGAAGGGAGGCACGCTGCCCATCCAACACATGAACTTGTTGCAGGTAGTGTACCCGACTAGGGGCAGATGAGGGCGATTGTGTCTCGAAGGGACTAACACGTCGGCGAAAGGAATCCCGTGAATAGAGCATATCCGCCTCAGAGCAGCTTCATTGATCTTCGAAGCTTGAGAATCGATCAGATTGTCTAGTAAGATGGTTGCCTCCAGAGCGTCAGGCGCCAAATTATGAGCGGGAGAAATTGACGAGTTAGAAGAATCAGCGGCTCCTTGCCTTGCTGACGGCCCAGGCCTGTCAGATATGGTGGCAGAACTAGATTTTCTCGACATCCCGAATAAATAATGAACCTGGCTAAATGCTTGAGAAAGCTATACTTAAAAAACGTTGAACGTTAGAATTAGCAACACGATTTTTCCCCCCGTGTGGTGTGTGAACTAGTGCAAGCAATTGTGTACAGGCAATAAGAATCTAAAGGTTTTAAAGATATAATAATTAGCTTCGAATCATCGCCTTCGAAGACCGTCATCGCTGACCGTCTCAAAAAGCTCGCCTTGAGGTGATTACAGTTCCAGATTCAGAAAGCATATGATTTATAAAGTGACCGGCCTAAGTGTAGTTTGACGTTTATGTTGTTCGACATGTATGTGTTTGTTCGACATTTGAATGTTGTTCGGCATTGACATTGTTCAACCTAAGTTCCGTTCGACATGTATGTTTTTGTTCGGCATTTGAGTGTTGTTCGGCATTGGAATTGTTCGGTCTAGGTTCTGTTCGGCAATAGTATTGTTCGGCCTCAATACTGTTCGGCATCTAAGAATGTTCGGCTTGGGTTTTGGTCAGCTAAGTTTTTGTTCGGCTGAGTTATCGTTCGGCATTTTTGTTTAAGTGTTCGTCTTTAGTCCGTTCGGCTAAGTTGTTGTTCGGCTGAGTTATCGTTCGGCTAAGTGGTTGTTCGGCTGAGTTATCGTTCGGCATTTTTGTAAGTGTTCGTCTTTAGTCCCTCCGGCTAAGTTGTTGTTCGGCGCTCTAACGAGTATTCAGCCTCATTAAGACGAGATACTATTCGCTATCGTTCGGCGCACGACAACATACGCCGAACCATAACTATGCCATCCAACACCCTTACCACCTCCAACGTTTCCCTTGTTCCTTCATTTTTGACTGTGGTTCGATGCGATGGAGCTAAATACAATAGCCACATACTTGCAAACACCTCAAATCCTTCCTCCTCGCTTCACATTATCGTTCGGCAAGGGGGACAACCTACTCGAAAGCTTTCTACAGAACACACTTGACTCATTTGAAACGTATTCAGGTTATACGAGGAGCGGTACCTAGATTGCAGTTAGGAGTCTAAGAAGGAGTGTTCAAGTTGCAAATCTGTTCGACTGGAGAAGGTTAGAAATCTTGGAAGAATGATGGAAACGAAAAAGTAAAGGAAAAGGGACGGGAAGGACCCGGTTATATAGAGGGAGGTAGAAGTCGAAGAGGCTATACCCGGTAGAGCCGGTCAATACCGGAGTGTTCGGCATCGTGGCGGAGAGACGTTCGACATGCTAGGTATGTTCGGCTTCGAACGTATCGTTCGGCATCCCAACCTCGTTCGTCTCGCACCACCTTCGCTAGCATTCTCGAGAAGGTACCTCCGAGGTAGATTGTACCAGATTCAAAGCGCATCACGTTCGGCCACGCAATACACTTTGGGAGGCAAGTGTTTCCTGGGGATTTGACCAGGCAACTAGTACTCGGCAATAAGTGCTCAGCATTAGAGAGTGACCGGCATCAAGGAGTGTTCGGCGAAGCACTTGCCATCCAGGAGTGTTCGGCGAAGCAACTGACATCCATGAGTACTCGGCGAAGTACACGGCATCCATAGTGTCCGGCGTCCAGTAATGTTCGGCGAAGTACTCAGTAGTGTTCGGCGTCAACTGGCACTCAACGTCAACCAATGCTCGGCATCAAGACTGCTCGGCATCAAGACTGCTCGGCATCAATACTGCTCGGCATCAAGGCTGCTCAGCATACAAGACTGCTCGGCATCAAGACTGCTCGGCATCAAGACTGCTCGGCATCGATTCTACTTGGCATCAAGACTGCTCGGCATCAAGACTGCGCGGCATACGAGACTGCTCGGCACACGAAAGCAATCGACATCAAGGGGAACTCGGCAGTATCTGTGGTTTGGCGTACAGGAGTACTCGGCATGACACCCGGTGTGATGACCCGGAATTTTTGAGCATTTGAAATAGGAATATTTAATTAATTTTAAATATTCAAAGGTTAATTATTAACTTTAATTTCAAATATAAATATTTATTGTATAATTAATTGTTAAATTTAATTATCGGAATTGGGTGAATTTATTGGATCTGGAATTTTAAGCCGGTTAAAAATAATTTGAAGGCCTATGAAATTTATATTTGATGATACTGAAAATAATATAAGAGTTCGAATTGAATTTAATGATGATTCGTTCAGCTTTGAAAATTTTACTTGTTTAAATTGAATCTAAAAATAGCCTTCCAGGGGCACAGTCTCGGAATTCGATGAAACTAGTCCCATTGGATCCATAATATTTATTTATTATCAGGTTCCAAATTTTGTAGCATTCGGAGTTATCGTCTGATCATACAATAAGTAAACGCGATGGAAATTATCCTGAAATTTAAAATAACGCTGGTTCAAGAAGCTTCCCTTATATTATATTGCTGAGCCTTGCATTGGAAGCCAAAAGAAACAAAAATAATATAAACCAAACAGCCGAGAAAAATCTCGAAACCATTTCCTTGTTCGTTCAAATTCCAGAATCATGGCCTATAGAAAAAAAAAATCTGTTTACTTTGAAGTTACAGCTCAATAACAATCTCCATGTTTGCGATGCTGGAACCCAAAAAGAAAATAACCAGGGTTTCGCAAATCAACGCCTTCTTAATAATCATCGATGCGAACTCGGCTATTCCATCAGCCATCGTCGACTCATCCTTGCCCTACGCGAGATTTTCTACTGCTGATTTAAAGCCGGCTACAGTCTCTTTATACTGTCACTGCTAATTTGTTGAGGCGACTCGATGTCGCGATGATGTCAAGGCAGCTCGATCTGGAAGGGGTGGCGATTTGAGGTTTCGGTGGTGATGTCGCAGTTCGCAAGGCGATTTGGGACGAGAGCAGGCGCATCGATTAGGGAAGCTCACGACGAGGGGTGTAGGCAAGATGGTATGTGCATCGGAGTAGATTCGTGGGGAGAGCAGCATCGCGATGTGGATCTCGTGTTTGACTGACGTAGTTGAGAGGCAGATGGCGACCACGGTAGGTGGTAGCGTGTCAGAGCAATCGACGTCGAGGCAAGAGCGATTGTCGAACGAGGCTCAAGGGGAGTGGGGCAGGACGAAGTCGAATGGGTATTGCTGTTCGTTGTTGAGCACGTGGCCGAGCTAAAATTTGGTTCAGGCAGTAAGGTATAGTTCTTTGTTTTAAATTTATTTACAGAAGAAAGAACAGCCGAAGTATATTTATTCTTTACTGGAAGAAGAAAAAGAAATATACATGTTTTAAAATTGCAATTTCATTTGAAATAATGTGTTGGTGATAAACGGTTTAAGTAACTCATTTAACTATTTTGGTTACTAGGAAATTGGTTATCATAGGAAAAATTCATTTAAAATTTTAGATTACTGGTCTAAATTAAAATACTAGTTGATTAAACTTATTTGTAAGGAAAATTGATGGATCAGTTATTTAAGAATGATAATAAAATTATTTGGTTATTCTAATTACTAAGAAAATTTATTAATGGGATTTAGTTAAAATCAAATTATTAGTTTAAAACAGAATGTTTAGTTTAAAATAAATTGTTGGCCAATTTAATTTATTGAATAGTAAATCATTGTAAAATATCTCGAATATTGATAAGAATTATTAATATTTATACAAGGTTTAAACCTATGAAGACATCAAGCCGGGTTGGATCGAACTGAAATTTAAGGAGATAAAGGTGAGTTAATCTCACTCAGTTAAATTATAATTTAAATTTAAATTGTTAAATTTAAATAATTGATTGGATGATTGCATTGATTGATGTGCTATATTATATATAGTAGTATATAGCAATATATACATATTGGCATATGTATATATTTGAGTTGTTGATATTCCCGCATTTATATAGCGGATGAGACCCTATGCGCTGCATAATAGCGGATGATATTTTATAAAACCCATATACCGCGATATTCCACTTTGAAGTGGAATTGGTATTGTGCTAACATCTGTGGATGCAGGGAAACAGGTTGGAGGGATCCAACTGGATTCCTCAAAATATTTAATTTTGTTTAAATATTCTGTGATATGATTGTTGATATCCTGTGATGATTTATATTGGATAATCTGGTTGGATTGAATTTCCCAGTATAATGAGTTATCAAAAGCAATTGAATTGGATTTTTGGAAAGAAATAAAAGAGTAAAATTTAAGTTAAGTAATTCTAGTGAATTCGAATAAATTAAATATGGAAAAGAAGAATTTTAAATAAATAGAGAAATATTGAATTTAAAGAAAACTTATGTGATATTATTTAAAGGAATAAATAATTTATTTTAATTCAATGTTTAAATGTAATTAAAAAGAAAGAAGGAATTTGGTAAAATCTGAAACTTGTGTTTCAGTTTAAAGATTTTAAATCATAATGAGAAATAAAATCTGGGAGTTAATGAATTTGGAAATAAATGGATTAAGTAAAGAAATTTATTTCAAAGTAAAATAAATTGGGAAATCAATTATAAATTGATTTAAATACTTTGGGATTTGAAATTTAAAGAGAAATGAGATTTTGGAGAGATAAACTAGGTTTATAAAGTGAAATGGAATATCAGTGGATATTTAAAATATAAATTCAATGTGGGAATTTATAAAAGGATATGGATTTGGTTTAAAAATAAATGTTGATTTATTTTTAAAAGATGGGAATGAGAAGTGTATTTCTCTGGATAGCCAAGTACGTTTTTTTCAAGGTAGTTTTGAATATAAGTTAAAAGTTCTAATTATGTTTTAAAATGCATGTTTTAGAAAATTGATTATTTTTAAATGTTAATTTCCTAAGTAAGTATTTTCAAAAATATATTATTGTAGTAATTATATAAAAGTGATTTGGTATTATGTTTTAAAAAGAGTTTAGTTTATATTTGTAAAGTGGTTTCATTTTAAATATTCCTTAAGTATATATTTTGTTAAGGTATTAATGTAGTTTTAAAATTTCAATATTATAAAGTATATTTATAGTAAAGTGTTTTAAAATTATTTTAAAATCTAAAAGTATTTTGTACTTGGTGATTCAGTGGAAATAATTATTTGGGAAATGTATTCCGTAAGCGGAAACTGTTTGAAATTGTTTTCAAATGAGCTTTGAAAAATTTGGAAATATATCTTGGAAAGATATTTGGGCAAATAAATAATGTGGGAAATTATTTACTGTGTGATGGTTGCTTGTGGATGTTAATTGATAGTTAAATAACCGACTATCAATATTGGCCAAATGCGTTGATCGTTTCGAAGAGACCGGGATCGAGTTTCCGTATACCAGGATTCTAGGTCTGGAGACTCGAATACCACTTCGATCCGGTTTGTACGTTTCGTGTAACGTGTTCAGAGTCGAAGATGGAGCAGTGAAGTGCAAGGGCTAGTCGCTACTAATCCTGAGGATATTTCCAAAATGGATGTAGTAGGAATAGTGCCTTCGGTTCCGTTCGAACCCGGGACGGACTTGTATGGACGAATGCTTTCGTGACATCGTCAGGTGGACGATGGTCATTCTAAGGGATATGTGCTATAAAGGTATCGTTTAGCCTCGAGCCTCATCAACCGGGAATGACTGAAAATCAGGGGTTATGCAGCAAGGCTTCGTGGGTAGCCCCCACTTGAGAGTAAGGTCATCCCTGTCTAGATGTCCCTTTTATTTCGACTTAGTGTTGCGGTTGCTGATCCCAACCGTGGGGTGATTTTATTTGGAATTATCCAGTAAGGGATGATTCCGGCCTTGTGTTGCAGGGGAGCGGGCGTACTCCTCGGTACTGTGATCTAGGCCACGTACTGTGACAGGTGGTACCCCAGTGCCTAGTCATTCGTTGGAAATCCATTCTCCCTACGTGCCTTGTACGAGTTTTGTTTGTATTACCCACGTTGTGGCTAGTATGCCGGAATTTAATAGATGTAACAAATTTCGGCTATTTTAATAAGTATTTGTAAATAGACACTATTATAATATCAGAGGATTTTTATAAAAAGTGTTTTAGCTATCGTAAGGTAAAAACCCGACATGTTTATTTATGGCGTGGTCTTACGAGATGCTTTTGTTTTCAAAGGATTTTGAAACTTTAATAATCAATTTGAGTGTGATTTTCTCACGTTGGTTTTCCAGACTGACTCGGGTATTGTTTTACATGATGCTCGGGTCAGACCGAGATAAACAGGTTCAGGATATGATGCTGTGGAGCTCAGGAGACGAGCTGGATGACGATACGTACTCTCGTACTTGCTATTATTTTTCCGCTGTGTATTCAGTTGTATGTTATGGATGTTGATGTACTCTGATGATGTATTCTGATGATGAATTGTATAAACAGATATAGTTTTTGATTTGTGTAAAGATCCGTTGATATATATATATTATATTTTATTCCGCTGCGATGGTTAGATTCTGATGTTGTTTTCTATTTTTCTTCTTCTACCTCTTCTTCTTAACTAAAATGGTTCGATTTTCCGGGTCTGGAAAGTCGGGTCGTTACAGTGGTATCGGAGCTTAGGCTAGCGATAACCTTGGCTTTGGTGGGAATTTTGAGAGTATTAATAGATATGAGCGCGTATTTGTTAGTGAATATAAAATGATTTTATATTGTGTTGGTTGGTTTATTGAGTGGCATATGAACCTTCGTCGGCACAGTCTGGACAACTGTATCGAAGGGGTTTCTAAACACTTGAATAGAACAGTTCGACACAGTATTGTTTTAAATAGGGTGAATGAAATAATTTTGCCCAAATTATTTTTATATATAAAAGGATAACTTTTGTAAATTATATATTTGGTTGCTTGGTTGTTAGAAAGCGATGATAATTAGATTATTATCATCATTGTGTAAAAATTGAATCAGAAATTGGAAAAGCATAACCAAAGGTGAAAGAATAAATTTATATAACAAAATGGAATTTGAGAATATAGACTATAAATGAAGTTATAAATTGAGATAAAACTTTATATACAAATGTGAATTACAAATGTGATTTATAATCAAATGAGATAAATTCATAAACAAATGAAATTTGTAAATGTAAATTGTAAATGTGACTTATATCTTGAAATAAAATGTGATAGAATTCCAGAGTAATGTTTGGATATAAAATTGAATGGATTTTGAATTTGAAGTTTTGGAAAAGGTTTAAATTCCTTTGGATTTAAAAATAGTTTTTAAAGGTTTTGGGGAGATAATGGTGATATTATTTCATGAATATTTTTGAAATTGAATTGAATCTGGTGGGATTTGGGATTTAAAAATGTTTGAAAAGTTTTAAAGTGATAAAAGCATTTAATTCTCTTTCGGTCGCTGGAAAATAATTTCGATGATGACTGCAGCATCATCGATGTCTATTTTCGAGTTTCCAAAGAGAAATTGCTACCAAACTGTTTTAAATTGGAAGTGATTGTGAACTGGGTTGGTTTTGAAATTCAAAGGGAAAATTGTTTGGTAAAAGCAGATTGTTTTGGAAATTGGGATTTGATGTGATATACCAGATGAGTATGAGTTATTCATGGATTCAAAATGGTTTTGAAATAAAACCGGGCAATTGGATTCTGGGAATTCTATTTAAAATATAAATGTGGAAATTTAAATGAATCAACACTATAAAGTATAGAATGAAGTTGATTGAAATAAGAAGGGAATGAAAGTTTAATTCTGGGATTATAATTATGAGATGAAAATAACTTAATGAGTAATATAAGTTGGTAGATAAAAGAGTTAGAGAACTTGAAGGTGAATGAATTGTAAAATTTGTATAAAATTGTATCCTAGAATTAAAATTTAATTCGAGTATATGAAGGTGAATAAAATATATTTGAATTTAACTTAAGATAAGTTAAATAAAATTGAGAATTGGAATTGAATTAAATGTAAATAAGTTGAAGTCGAATTGAATTAGATATAACGGTAATGTAAAATGCTTATAATTGTGTAAAGAAATTCATATTCTTAAGTTCTTAAGTGTAATAATCTGAAATTGATTATAAAGATGGAAATGGACTTAAATGAATAGTCCTAGATCTTAAGTAAGTAAGTTAAAACTTATGAATAGAAATGAAATTGTAAGTCATAAATGGGAATTCATTTCTTTGAACCATTAAGAGTTATAATTTGAAATTGTAATTATCAAATGGAAACGACTAAGATGAGCAATCTTAATTTTTAAATAAATCCAAACTTGAATTATAAAATAAATTGAACTTAAGATGATTAAGTGAGGTGATATTTGGGATTTAAAAAGCAAGTATTTAATTTTAACCAGCGGAGGAACTAATTTGATAATAAATTAGTTAATGAAATTTAATTGTGAGTTAATGAAATTGGATTAAAATAGTGATGGTTTGGATTGCGAATGAAATCCAAATAAGTGAAAATAAATTGGAAATGACCTGGTTATTAATAAAATAATCCCAGACGAATTGAGTATGGAAATTAAAATTCATAATGATTGAGTGAATGAACCAATTATATTAAATAAATAAATGGATGGAATTTGATTAAATAAGAATCAAATGAAAGATGGAAATAAAACTTTAAAGGGTTGGTTAAATGGAAAATAAACTTAAGTTATTGACTTAAGTAAATGTTGAATGGAAACTGAACTCAAACAGAAGAGTGGTTTAAATAAGTTGAGAAATGGTTATTGAATGAATTAACTTGGATTGTTTTCGAGCTAAATAAAATTCAATATTCAGAAGTTGGAGATGAATTGAAAAAAAAATATATATTTGGAAATGAAGTAGTAAATTGAAGTAAATTGAAATTCATATGAAATGGGAGTTCAATTTGAATATATACACTTCAGTGGTGAAGTAGTAAAAAAAAAAATATATAAGAAAAATTTATATTGAACTTAAGAATTGAAGAATGAAATTCTTAAGAAAATTTGTATTGGAAATATACTTAGTAATTTTGGAAAAAAAATATATATACTAAGTGAATAGTTGAATGAAGACTAAAACTGAAGTGTGAAATGGGATAGATGTGAATAAGTGGATAACAATCAAAAGGAATGTGAATAAAAGAGAATTGATATAACTGATAATCAATTGGAATTTATACGTAAGATGTACGTATATTATTTTATTCGCATAGCTATTTGGTCCAGATGTCGATCACAGAATTTCGAGATAGATATATCGATCCGAGTTGGAATTTTTCACTCGATTTTCGACGGCGAGCCTGGATATGGATTGTTGATTGATTCTGGATATTCTCTATCATAGTTTGTGGCTATGCAAGGAGAATAACGGTTTCTGATCAAGAAACCAGATCTGAGTCCGCACTAGGAAGTCGGGTGGATGATACTAGTTCGGAAGTGAGATTGTGTGATCGATTGAGCGATCAAATGTGATATTGCGTACGGATGATATATGTGCATCGTACGGGCTTAAGTAAAACAAATGTTGAAAATTTGGAAAGAAAAGTATAAAATGACTTTGGGATTGTGATTGAATATTATTGCTTAGAAGGATATACATGTGTATAAAAGCAATGGATAAATTGGGATTTTTGATTTTAGAAGATAAATTTAATGGCCCGACAAAAAGGTATGTATTTGAATTTCTGTATGAAATTTGATTGGGTTTTTGATCCAGCCACTTGGCTTTTTGTTTTCTTTTTGAGATTGGGAGGCCGTAGAGCCATTTTGTAGTAGTACCGAGCTAGCCGCGCAAAGGAGACGCTGGCGAAATTTTTCGGAAATTTAGGGAGTTAGAAAAATTTTGAGAAAATTTTGATAATTTAAAATTTGAATTCAAATTTAAATTTGAACTGATAAGAAAGATAATATTGTTTGGGACTTAGGAGTAAGTTTGAAAGGTTAGAAAGAGGGATAATGGATCTCTATTAAAGGATTTGTTTTGGGAGGTGGTTAAAACTATTTGGGTTAAGGAAATAGTTAATGGGGATTGAATCATTCTTCCTAACTGGTAATTTCGGGGACGAAATTCTTTTAAGGGGGGAGGAATGTGACGACCCGGAATTTTTGAGCATTTGAAATAGGAATATTTAATTAATTTTAAATATTCAAAGGTTAATTATTAACTTTAATTTCAAATATAAATATTTATTGTATAATTAATTGTTAAATTTAATTATCGGAATTGGGTGAATTTATTGGATCTGGAATTTTAAGCCGGTTAAAAATAATTTGAAGGCCTATGAAATTTATATTTGATGATACTGAAAATAATATAAGAGTTCGAATTGAGTTTAACGATGATTCGTTCAGCTTTGAAAATTTTACTTGTTTAAATTGAATCTAAAAATAGCCTTCCCGGGGCACAGTCTCGGAATTCGACGAAACTAGTCCCATTGGATCCATAATATTTATTTATTATCAGGTTCCAAATTTTGTAGCATTCGGAGTTATCGTCTGATCATACAATAAGTAAACGCGATGGAAATTATCCTGAAATTTAAAATAACGCTGGTTCAAGAAGCTTCCCTTATATTATATTGCTGAGCCTTGCGTTGGAAGCCAAAAGAAACAAAAATAATATAAACCAAACAGCCGAGAAAAATCTCGAAACCATTTCCTTGTTCGTTCAAATTCGAGAATCATGGCCTATAGAAAAAAAAAATCTATTTACTTCGAAGTTACAGCTCAATAACAATCTCCATGTCTGCGATGCTGGAACCCAAAAAGAAAATAACCAGGGTTTCGCAAATCAACGCCTTCTTAATAATCATCGATGCGAACTCGGCTATTCCATCAGCCATCGTCGACTCATCCTTGCCCTACGCGAGATTTTCTACTGCTGATTTAAAGCCGGCTACAGTCTCTTTATACTGTCACTGCTAATTTGTTGAGGCGACTCGATGTCGCGATGATGTCAAGGCAGCTCGATCTGGAAGGGGTGGCGATTTGAGGTTTCGGTGGTGATGTCGCAGTTCGCAAGGCGATTTGGGACGAGAGCAGGCGCATCGATTAGGGAAGCTCACGACGAGGGGTGTAGGCAAGATGGTATGTGCATCGGAGTAGATTCGTGGGGAGAGCAGCATCGCGATGTGGATCTCGTGTTTGACTGACGTAGTTGAGAGGCAGATGGCGACCACGGTAGGTGGTAGCGTGTCAGAGCAATCGACGTCGAGGCAAGAGCGATTGTCGAACGAGGCTCAAGGGGAGTGGGGCAGGACGAAGTCGAATGGGTATTGCTGTTCGTTGTTGAGCACGTGGCCGAGCTAAAATTTGGTTCAGGCAGTAAGGTATAGTTCTTTGTTTTAAATTTATTTACAGAAGAAAGAACAGCCGAAGTATATTTATTCTTTACTGGAAGAAGAAAAAGAAATATACATGTTTTAAAATTGCAATTTCATTTGAAATAATGTGTTGGTGATAAACGGTTTAAGTAACTCATTTAACTATTTTGGTTACTAGGAAATTGGTTATCATAGGAAAAATTCATTTAAAATTTTAGATTACTGGTCTAAATTAAAATACTAGTTGATTAAACTTATTTGTAAGGAAAATTGATGGATCAGTTATTTAAGAATGATAATAAAATTATTTGGTTATTCTAATTACTAAGAAAATTTATTAATGGGATTTAGTTAAAATCAAATTATTAGTTTAAAACAGAATGTTTAGTTTAAAATAAATTGTTGGCCAATTTAATTTATTGAATAGTAAATCATTGTAAAATATCTCGAATATTGATAAGAATTATTAATATTTATACAAGGTTTAAACCTATGAAGACATCAAGCCGGGTTGGATCGAACTGAAATTTAAGGAGATAAAGGTGAGTTAATCTCACTCAGTTAAATTATAATTTAAATTTAAATGGTTAAATTTAAATAATTGATTGGATGATTGCATTGATTGATGTGCTATATTATATATAGTAGTATATAGCAATATATACATATTGGCATATGTATATATTTGAGTTGTTGATATTCCCGCATTTATATAGCGGATGAGACCCTATGCGCTGCATAATAGCGGATGATATTTTATAAAACCCATATACCGCGATATTCCACTTTGAAGTGGAATTGGTATTGTGCTAACATCTGTGGATGCAGGGAAACAGGTTGGAGGGATCCAACTGGATTCCTCAAAATATTTAATTTTGTTTAAATATTCTGTGATATGATTGTTGATATCCTGTGATGATTTATATTGGATAATCTGGTTGGATTGAATTTCCCAGTATAATGAGTTATCAAAAGCAATTGAATTGGATTTTTGGAAAGAAATAAAAGAGTAAAATTTAAGTTAAGTAATTCTAGTGAATTCGAATAAATTAAATATGGAAAAGAAGAATTTTAAATAAATAGAGAAATATTGAATTTAAAGAAAACTTATGTGATATTATTTAAAGGAATAAATAATTTATTTTAATTCAATGTTTAAATGTAATTAAAAAGAAAGAAGGAATTTGGTAAAATCTGAAACTTGTGTTTCAGTTTAAAGATTTTAAATCATAATGAGAAATAAAATCTGGGAGTTAATGAATTTGGAAATAAATGGATTAAGTAAAGAAATTTATTTCAAAGTAAAATAAATTGGGAAATCAATTATAAATTGATTTAAATACTTTGGGATTTGAAATTTAAAGAGAAATGAGATTTTGGAGAGATAAACTAGGTTTATAAAGTGAAATGGAATATCAGTGGATATTTAAAATATAAATTCAATGTGGGAATTTATAAAAGGATATGGATTTGGTTTAAAAATAAATGTTGATTTATTTTTAAAAGATGGGAATGAGAAGTGTATTTCTCTGGATAGCCAAGTACGTTTTTTTCAAGGTAGTTTTGAATATAAGTTAAAAGTTCTAATTATGTTTTAAAATGCATGTTTTAGAAAATTGATTATTTTTAAATGTTAATTTCCTAAGTAAGTATTTTCAAAAATATATTATTGTAGTAATTATATAAAAGTGATTTGGTATTATGTTTTAAAAAGTGTTTAGTTTATATTTGTAAAGTGGTTTCATTTTAAATATTCCTTAAGTATATATTTTGTTAAGGTATTAATGTAGTTTTAAAATTTCAATATTATAAAGTATATTTATAGTAAAGTGTTTTAAAATTATTTTAAAATCTAAAAGTATTTTGTACTTGGTGATTCAGTGGAAATAATTATTTGGGAAATGTATTCCGTAAGCGGAAACTGTTTGAAATTGTTTTCAAATGAGCTTTGAAAAATTTGGAAATATATCTTGGAAAGATATTTGGGCAAATAAATAATGTGGGAAATTATTTATTGTGTGATGGTTGCTTGTGGATGTTAATTGATAGTTAAATAACCGACTATCAATATTGGCCAAATGCGTTGATCGTTTCGAAGAGACCGGGATCGAGTTTCCGTATACCAGGATTCTAGGTCTGGAGACTCGAATACCACTTCGATCCGGTTTGTACGTTTCGTGTAACGTGTTCGGAGTCGAAGATGGAGCAGTGAAGTGCAAGGGCTAGTCGCTACTAATCCTGAGGATATTTCCAAAATGGATGTAGTAGGAATAGTGCCTTCGGTTCCGTTCGAACCCGGGACGGACTTGTATGGACGAATGCTTTCGTGACATCGTCAGGTGGACGATGGGCATTCTAAGGGATATGTGCTATAAAGGTATCGTTTATCCTCGAGCCTCATCAACCGGGAATGACTGAAAATCAGGGGTTATGCAGCAAGGCTTCGTGGGTAGCCCCCACTTGAGAGTAAGGTCATCCCTGTCTAGATGTCCCTTTTATTTCGGCTTAGTGTTGCGGTTGCTGATCCCAACCGTGGGGTGATTTTATTTGGAATTATCCAGTAAGGGATGATTCCGGCCTTGTGTTGCAGGGGAGCGGGCGTACTCCTCGGTACTGTGATCTAGGCCACGTACTGTGACAGGTGGTACCCCAGTGCCTAGTCATTCGTTGGAAATCCATTCTCCCTACGTGCCTTGTACGAGTTTTGTTTGTATTACCCACGTTGTGGCTAGTATGCCGGAATTTAATAGATGTAACAAATTTCGGCTATTTTAATAAGTATTTGTAAATAGACACTATTATAATATCAGAGGATTTTTATAAAAAGTGTTTTAGCTATCGTAAGGTAAAAACCCGACATGTTTATTTGTGGCGTGGTCTTACGAGATGCTTTTGTTTTCAAAGGATTTTGAAACTTTAATAATCAATTTGAGTGTGATTTTCTCACGCTGGTTTTCCAGACTGACTCGGGTATTGTTTTACATGATGCTCGGGTCAGACCGAGATAAACAGGTTCAGGATATGATGCTGTGGAGCTCAGGAGACGAGCTGGATGACGATACGTACTCTCGTACTTGCTATTATTTTTCCACTGTGTATTCAGTTGTATGTTATGGATGTTGATGTACTCTGATGATGTATTCTGATGATGAATTGTATAAACAGATATAGTTTTTGATTTGTGTAAAGATCCGTTGATATATATATATTATATTTTATTCCGCTGCGATGGTTAGATTCTGATGTTGTTTTCTATTTTTCTTCTTCTACCTCTTCTTCTTAACTAAAATGGTTCGATTTTCCGGGTCTGGAAAGTCGGGTCGTTACAGTAACATCAGAAGTACTCGGCACAAGAGCACTCGGCGTCTAGAGGAGTGTTCGGCTTCGACTGACTAACATCCTGCACTCCCCAAACATCAACCACATCGTTCGGCATAGAAGGGACTGTTCGGCATCATAGCGCTCGGCACATCTGGTTCGGCATACAGTGATCACTGTACTCGGGCTGGAGCGTTCGGCCATCAGCCCACTTGGGAAGTTCAGCCCATCTTTGTCTATAAATAGAGGGGCAGGGTCACAGTGAAGAGGATCCTTTTTTGGAGAGAAAACACCGGGGAGACTCTGCCATTTTCAAGACTCATCTTCTCTACTTAACAACTTCATTCAAGCATTTGATTCACGAATTGTATTGGTAATCAACTATAAAGAAGATCAATAAAGTTTAACCTCAAAGTGGACGTAGGCAATTACGCTGAACCACTATAAATTTGGTGTTCTTACTTTCTATATTTAGATTAACACTGTCTTCTCTGTTTAATTTGATTTCATCACTTATATCTCTTCACAATCTTCTTCTACGAGGTTAGTGACCAATTTTGGTGCTAACATACTCTTTTGTAACTAAGGATTCTAATTCGATCCATATTGTACTCAGTTTCAAAGTGATTAAAAAAGCTATCTCTTCAAAGTGGACGTAGGCAAACAACGCTGAACCACTATAAATTGTCGTTTCCCTGTTATTAGCTTGTTTCTGATTACTTTACCTCTATATTCTCTTTGTTTACATCTATTATTCTTCATTTATTCCTCTACAAAATCTCTATTGGGTGTTTTTGCCAATTTTTGGTGTAAACATTTTGGTGCTTTCACTAAAAACCAAGATTCTTAGCTCTATTTGGATCCCTTTGCTGCTGTTGGATTGGATAAATCCAAGGAATATATCCAGAACTATCCCAAAGTAGTTTGTCTATTCTATTTAGATTTACGAAAGTTTAAGGAAAACTATCAACAATGGTTAGGAACAGTAGATCAACCTCTCAAAACGTAGAAGGAAACGAAAACGCTAACATCCAGCAAGGAGGCCAGAGTAATCTACCAGTAGATGTTTATGCTACCAATCAAGTTGATGTCCAGAATCTAGCTAATTCGATCACAAGAGTTCATTTCCAGAACATGATGAGAGAGCTTATGGATAGCCGTTGATAGTTGAAGCAGCAGATTCAAGCCAATATTTATCCAATGAATCAACTCAGGAATCAACAACATGGGAAAACCAGGAGGGAGCCAACTCCCTATTCTGCATCGGAGAGCTCAACTTCATCAGATGATCATCATAGGTATAGACATCGTAGAACCGATGGATATCATCCAAAAGCATCAGGACATCAACACATAGATATTGCCAGGCTTCCAGGATCGATCGGACCCGATCCTTCTATGGGGATCTGGGCCAATCCCTCCTACCTTTTTCTGATGGAACTCGAACTGGAGCCGCTGCGGTTGATCTGCATGCCGAAGTTCAAGTAAATGCATGCCAGTTACCTCTCCGAAATGACGATGGTGCAAACGCACATCAAGAGGATGTTGAGCCAATAAGATATGGAACGGCTCGTAGGCATCGACCGGACCATTCATGTGAGTTGGAGCACTGGCTCTTACTATCCAAACGCTAGACTTGAAGGCTATGATCAGACGGCTAGTAAGGGAGAGCCAAGGCTTGACTAATGATAATTGGGGGATCTCAAGGGGCCATACCCCATTCACAGACAATATCCTAGATGTGGAGTATCTATGGAGATTCAGCATGCCGTCGATGCCTGCCTAAGAGGGAAAAACCGATCCCAGGCAGCACATCGTGAGATATGAATGGCTGATGCATTCCGCATGAGCTGATGATGCCACAAAATGAAGATGTTTTCTTATTACTCTCTCTGGCATAGTAATGATGTGGTTTACGAGATTACCCCCGCGGTCAATCTCCAGATTTGATGATTTAGCAGCACAATTTATGGGGCAGTTCCATATGCATGCAACTCGCCCCAAAGATGTAATGTCCCTATCAAGCATGATCCAGGATCCGGGAGAATCGCTGAAAGACTATTTGAAGAGATTTTATACAGCCATCACAAAAGTCAGTAATTCAAATAAACATTCAATATTAATGGCGGTAACAAGAGGGATTGAACCATAATCTGACTTTGGCGATTGGTTAGCAAGAAAACCACCCGCAACGTTGGAGAGTTTCTATGCAAAAGCAGCTCAGTATTTCAGAAAAGGGGAAGATATGCGCTCTAGGAAGAAGGATGTTATGGGACCGAGTGAAGAGGAAGTGCAGGGTAACATTATAGAAATAGTCCGAGAGAGTTTCGAAAAGGTTTAAGTAAATGTACAAAATAAACCAAAGCAGTAAAAGAAAGGCGGTGATAGGAACCGTGAACGAAGGAGAGATTCTGGAAGGCGAAAGTCTAGGATTCCAATGTGTGACACCTACAAACCACTTAATACTTCTCTAGAGAATGTCTACTTGTTTAAGTGCAATACCATGCAGTATAGGAAACCACCTCCGAATGAATCGATGAAGAAACGAAAGCAGACTGGTTAAACCTGCCGGTTCCACGAATGCTATGGTTACAACACGAATGAATGTAGGCATCTTTAGGATGTTATCGAGAAACTGATTTGGGAAAGAAATCCACAACAGTTTGTTAAAACCCTATGGGATGGTGGTTAGGGGCATTTGACCCCAATCGAGGATAAGCGCTGCACAGGGTTGAGGAGCCTGCACAGACTGATGGAAGATTGGTGATCAATACAATAACTCGAGGGTCGCATCCAGTCGATAAAAGTGAAAGAGTCTATGCGGTAGGATCGTATAATATGGAATAAAAATGCACTAGGTAGATAGTAGTAAGCAGTAAGTAAAGTAGACACCAAGACTTTATACTGGTTCGGACCTCTTGTCCTACGTCCAGTCCTTAAGCTCCTCTTAGGAATTCAACTAACCAACAACCCTCACTTAACCCGGAGGAATAGGTTTACAACTTACCCGAACAACCGAACGGGATTTCTTGCCTCAACTACCGAAGAGGACTTCAACTTGGATACAAAAAGTATTTCTGACTTGTTGTGTTCTTGATAACACTAATGAGTCAATTTAGTACAACTTTCCTATAATCTTATCCTCGAAAGTATACAAAGTGTTTGTGAAGATTTAGGAAATGTGAATTGCTATGAATCAAGATATGTTATAGTCAAAAACAGAGATTCAAGCAATTGGTTTGCTTTTGAAAACTTAAAAGAATCTAAAAGTATGTTCAAGTAAGTAGAGAGATTAAAGCAAGTAGAATTGGTAATTTGCAATTGTTAAAACCATGTATTTATACTTGTAGAAGAGGTGCATTTGTTTGCTAAAGGTGCATGCAAGAGATGCTTCCATTTCCATTGGAGAATGGTTGCATCTCTTGGAAGAAAGAAAGTGTCTATTCACAAAAAATTCGCAGTTATCAATTCAGTCGACTGAGCAGGAGATCCAGTCGACTGAAAATATAAAGGAAAATTTTTAGGTCTGTGTTCAGTCGACTGTTCAGGGAGTTCAGTCGACTGAAACTGTATATGTTTTTATTTCTGTGCCAGTTTCAGTCGACTGGCCATGCCTGTTCAGTCGACTGAACTGTGAAAATTTGCACAGTAAAAGTATTTATAAAAATGAAGTTTAAAGGAAGTGTTTTAGTGTTCGTGCAAATCTCTTGAGGATAGATTTTAACAAATAATCTAGACTTGGACCCATAAAAATCATACTCATGTTTTCACTTTGGTCTTCATCGATCTTCCTCTGATTTTAAATGTATTTCTTCCTTTTTGTTGAAGCTCATTGTCATTGATCAAAATCTTCGTGTATCAACATTCTCCCCCTTTTTGATTGATGACAACATTAATGTGTTACAGAGATGTATTTGCTATTTTTCTCCCCCTGAATGAATGCACCTATCTTTCCTACAAAACAGAGTTAGCTACACAGATTTCTCCCCCTTTGTCATCGACAAAAAGGAAGTAATAATCATAGATATATAGAAAACAACCACTGAACAATAGAATTCTACGATTAGCATAGTCAAATAAAACAGAGTTTGCATAATAAATACAGAGATTTATCAAATTAAAAACACATAGAACAACAAACCATAAAAAGTTACTCGTCTTTATCCCAATCATAAGAACCTTCTCTTTCTCTAGGTTCTCGAATGACTGGTCCTCCTGTTGGTGGTCCATGAGCTCTTCCTCCTTGACTACAACTAGCTCCGCTTGCGCTGCTACTTGTATGTTCTTCGGATGTCGTCCATGTAAAAGTAGGTGCTGGACGTTTTCCACGAGATGTTGAAGTGGTAGTAGTGCTTGAACACGAGATTTCATCCCATAGCTTGTTGAAGAATCCTTTAATTTTGTCAAGCTTGTGGTCTACTTTCTTGAGGCGATTATCAAGAATTTGTTGATTCCTTGATAAGATCCCCAATGATTGATTGGTGGAAGTATAACCAGGCTCAATGATACGAATTTCATCATTGTTGTCTAAATGTTCTTCTTGTTGAGGTGAAGGAGGTTGATGTTGTTCTTGATGTCTAGCTTCCCATTTGGCAAGAGATATAATGCGAGGAGGTTTTGCCGGAAGTTGCATTAAGCTTATCGTCCGATGGTTTATTTGGTGCACTATTGTATTCTCGGATTCAGGTAATGGCGTGTCAACATTAAGAAGTAATCACATGATATACTCACCAAAATAGATTGTCCTCATTTTGCCATTATTGAAAGTAAGAAATTCTTCAAGAATCAATTGAACCCAATTAACTTGGTAATTACCCCAAATTGCATAGAGAGCGCGATAGTTGTTAGGGTATAAAAGTTCATATGAGCCCGTCCTTGGGGTGATTGTTCTCATTAGAGCTTTGTGGAGAATTCTTGCTCTAGGACGTAAGGAGGTGGACTTAAGATCCGCAATGTTGGCATTGTCATCCAAAAATTGGTGATTTATGTTGTCACGAATGTGAGGATTAAAGTCAATCTCCTCAAGTTTGCTACCAAAGTTTGGCGAGCCTAAGATGTGTGAAATGCGGTCAACAGAGAACCAAACTTTCTTTCCACATACCATACTCCAAACACTATCATTTGGATTTCTTGGAGTTTGGTGTCCGAGATTAAGATTAGCATAAAATAATTTTACCATAATGTGATTTATGGCATGATCGTTTCTTTTTAAATCTAAAAGAGATGTTAGACCTGCTCGATCCGTTAATGCTTGGATATTGTAGGACTGAAGACTCTGAAAATCAACAAAAGAATGCTCGAAAATCCGTGAATTCTTCATCTTGTTCCATCTTGTGACGGCTACTCCATCGTATAGCCATTGTGCTATTTGAGCGTCAATTGGCTCGGAGGATGAAGAAGAAGCTCTAGATCGCTTTGGAGGCATTTTGTGTTTAATTTGATTGTGGTTGGAGCAGTTTGAGAACTAAGGTTTTGAGTATATTTGGGGAAGAAGATGGAATTTGAGGTAAAAAGTGAAGGAATAGGGGTAAAACTGTGGTTAAAAAGAAAAAGGTTGCCTGGAAATTCACGTTCAGTCGACTGAATAGTCTGTTCAGTCGACTGAATCAAAGGAACGAAATTTTTCTGTGTTAGATTCAGTCGACTGAACAATATTTTTAGTCGACTGAATGTATAGCTGAAATTTTCTGTACATTTTTAGTCGACTGTACAGGTGAATTCAGTCGACTGAGCTGTGTATATTTTGATTTCTGTTTGTGGTTCAGTCGACAAACAGTGGGTTTCAGTCGACTGAAAATTATTTTTTTGTTATTTCTCCTGATACAAAAGTAAATAATTTATATATTAAAAGAAACAAATTACAATTATATATATGTAACATAAAAAAATATTAGAATTGACTATTTCTTCGGGGATGGACTTGGAGTTTTTTCTTCATTCTTCCCATAATTTATAACCCATGAATTTGGAGTATAATGAGGAGTTTTTGGGGAAGTCCAAGGATTCAAGGGATCAGCTGGTGTACGGTAGGATGAAGATGGATCGAACGTGTTACTTGGTCGAGGTAAGGGTTCGCTCACTTCATTTTTCTTTGAACTAAAAAAATGTAATCCAATTTTCTCCAGAAAACTTAGCTGTCGCGCTGTTACTTTCTGTTCAAAATATAATTCTCTTTGAAGATTAATTTGTTGCTGTTGAAAATGATGAATTTCATCAATCTTTCTTTTTGTGTCAGGGGAGGTAAAAAGACTTCGTTTTGCCTTTTTCGAATCTGGTGTGTAACCAGTGCGATAGTTTTCCCACTTGTACACCGGTTCATGCGTTGGTGTTGGTGTTGGTAGTTTAGGTGAAGCAGGAGTGTTTTCAACCGAGGAGATAATATTGATATGAGAGTCTGAGCTATCGTAAAACATCTTTAAACTTTTTAATTCTTTTATATGGTAAATGAATTGTTGAAAAGAATTTTGTTTAGGAGTATATTTATAGTAGGAATTTTCTAAATATATATTGGTTATAAAGTTTTAAATGCTTTTCAACCACTTAATGATTTAATGGTTAATATAAGTTAGTTAAGAATGTATGGTAAATAACTTTTTATATGTAAGAATAAATTGAAATTCCCATATAATGTTAGTTGAAAAAAAATTGTGTAGATTTTTCTTTTAATTTTCTTTATATGATATCTTTAAAAGACAATATCCCTAATTCTCGTCGTAGTTTTATAAAGGAGTTTTCTAAAAGAGGTTTAGTAAATATATCGGCAATTTGATTTTCGGTAGAAATATGTTCTAAGTTTATGATTCCTTTTTTGATATTGTCACGTAGAAAGTGGTGACGAATATCTATATGTTTTGTACGAGAGTGATTAACTGGATTTTTAGATAAATTTATTGTACTTGTATTATCACAATATATTGTAGAGTTTGTTAAATTTATATTAAAATCCTTAAGTGTTTGTTGCATGTAAATAACTTGAGTACAAGCTAAAGCAGCTGATATATACTCTGCTTCACAGGTTGATAGCGAGACACAATTTTGTTTCTTACTAAACCAAGATACAAGTGATTTTCCAATGAAATGGCACGTACCACTTGTACTTTTTCTATCTGTTCGAGATCCACCAAAATCAGCATCACTGAATGATACTAACTCAAATGGACACTCTTTTGGATAGAAAAGACCAAAATCTTTAGTATTGTTAAGATATCGTATAATTCGTTTTACCGCTCTTGAATGTGATTCTTTAGGATTAGATTGAAATCGTGCATATAAACATACACTCATCATTATGTCTGGTCTACTAGCGGTTAAGTAGAGTAAGGAACCTATCATACTTCTAAACAATTTTTGATCGATACTTTTACCATTTTCATCTCGATCAAGATGAGTTGTGGTACTCATAGGAGTAGGCTTTCCAGAAGTGTTTTCTAGTCCAAAACGTTTAATTAGATTAGCACAATATTTCTCTTGATTTAAGAAAATTCCATTTGTTAATTGTTTAATTTGTAATCCGAGAAAATAAGATAATTCTCCCATGTGTGACATTTCGAACTCTTTAGTCATTATATTTGAAAATTCTTTACATAAGTTTTCATTAGTTGAACCAAATATGATGTCATCTACATATATTTGAATTATTAGAATGTCATTAGTAGTGTTTTTAATAAATATAGTTTGATCTACTTTTCCGATTTGAAATCCCGAATCTAGTAGATAGTTTTTAAGTCTCTCATACCAAGCACGAGGTGCTTGTTTAAGACCATATAGAGCTTTCTTTAGTTTATATACATGATCCGGATATTTTTCATGTATGAATAAAGGAGGTTGTTCTACGTACACATTTTCTTTTATAAAACCATTTAGAAAAGCACTTTTAACATCCATTTGATAAAGTTTAAAATTATGAAAACACGCAAAAGCTAATAAAATACGTATTGCTTCAAGTCATGCAACGGGTGCAAATGTTTCTTTAAAATCAATACCTTCTTCTTGATTATATCCTTGTGCTACTAGTCTAGCTTTATTCCTAGTTATATTTCCTTGTTCGTCTACTTTGTTTTTGTAAACCCATTTTGTTCCTATAACAGATTGATTGTTAGGACGAGGAACTAAATCCCAAACATCGTTACGTTCGAATTGATTTAATTCTTCTTGCATTGCAACAATCCAGTAGTCATCTGTTGATGCTTCTTTAGGATTTTTAGGTTCTATTGTAGAAATAAAAGCAACATGTCCCATTTGGTTTAGTTGACTTCTAGTTTTAACTTGAGAATCTATTTCACCGATTATGTTTTGTACAGGGTGATCTCGTAAGATTTTAGGTGGAGATCTAAGTTCGGTATTATTTATATTTTCAATATTTGTATTATCTGTATTTATTATAAATTCATCATCATCTTTTGTGCTCAATTTTTTATTAAAGTTTTCATCAAAATATACATGTAAAGTTTCTTCAATTGTATTTGTCCGTTTATTAAAAACTCGATATGCCTTACTTCGTTCTGAGTATCCTACAAAAGTTCCTTCATCAGCTTTTGGATCGAATTTTCCTAGTTGGTCTTTTGTATTTAGAATAAAGCATTTTGATCCGAATATTTTAAAATATGATATATTTGGCGTTCTATTGTTAAAAGGTTCATATGAAGTATTCTTAGTTAATGGTCTAATAGAAATACGATTTAATACATAACATGCAGTAGCTACTGCTTCTGCCCAAAAATGTTTTGGTAAATAACTTCCATTTAATAATGTTCTTGCACATTCTTGTAATGTTCTATTATTTCTTTCCACTACTCCACTTTGTTGAGGAGTTCTAGGAAATGAGAAGTTATGATTTATTCCTTTCTTTTTACAAAAAAATTCAAAAGCTTCATTTTCGAATTCGCCACCATGATCACTTCGAATATTCTTAAGTTTTAAATTTTTAGTGTTTTGAATTCTTTTGGCAAATGTTTTAAAGTTCTCAAATGTATCACTTTTATTTTTCATAAAAATGGTCCATGTGTATCTTGAAAAATCATCAACTATTACAAATACATATCGATTATGATTAATGGATTGAACTTGTGTTGGTCCGAAAAGATCCATATGAAGTAATTCTAATGGTTGTAAAGTTGAAATATTTTTCTTAGATTTGAAAGATGATTTTGTTAATTTTCTTATTTGACAATCATCACAAAGATTTTTTATCTTAAAGTTTATCTTAGGTAATCCTCTTACTAATTCATTTTTAGAAAGTTTTCTAATAGTTTTGAAATTAATATGACAAAATCTTTTGTGCCATAACCAAGGATCATTATCTTTTGCTAGTAAACACATATTCATATTATGATTTATTTTCATATTTAAAACATAAATATTCCTATCTCTATTTCCTTCAAAAACAAGATTTTGGTTTTGATCAGAAATACTACATTTATTTTCCGAAAATGTTATTCTAAAACCTTTGTCACAAAGTTGACTTATGCTTAGTAGATTATGTTTTAGATTTTTAACTAATGAAACATTTGTAATAAAAGGTAAATTTGATGTACCGTAATTGCTCACATCTCCTTTGCCAATGATATAGCCTTTTGAGTTGTCTCCGAAGGTAACCGAGCCACCATCAAAGTATGTGATGTTTGTAAGCATATCTTTGTCACCGGTCATGTGTTTTGAGCAACCACTGTCTAATATCCATTTCTTCTTTTTGTGTGGGACCTGAAAATAAATTTAAAATTATTGGTACCCACCTTTCAATAGGGTCCTAAAAAGTTAGAACTTAGGAAACCAAACCCAATTTGGTTCAGTATCCTTTTTATAAATATAGTTTTTATTATTATGAACACTATCCATAAATGTTTTAATATATTTATTTCTAATTAAAATGTTATTAGTCTTTGGAACCCAAATTTTAACAAACTTAGTTTCTTCTTTTGTTCTAATAGGTTCTCTTAATAACACTTGTTGTTTAGAGTCAATATTCCTCTTAAAATTTGTTTTTATATTTTTAAGAATTTTTGGCTCCTTTTTATATCCTAATCCATGTTTATTTGAGGAAGATTGAGAATTTTCTAAAATTTTAGATAAATTTTCTCTTCCTTTGTTAAAGTTAGAAACATTTTTAGTGATGTTATCTAATCTAACTTGAAGACTATTATTATCTAATTTAACTTGTTTAATTTGAGTTTTTAATTCATGATTTTCAGAAACAATTATATCATTTTTTGTCTTTTGAGTTTCAATTTCTTGACTTAAAAGTGATAGTTGAATTTCCGAATTTGAATGAGACTCTTGAACTTTTTCAAGTTCTTGTTCTAAAATTTTCTTTTCATCTTTTAACATATCCCTTTCAAACTCAGCCTTGTTCTGATTTTCACGTGTCTCCTTAATTTTCTTTTTAAGATTTTTTATTGTACTCAAAAGTTCAGTGTTTACATCAATTAAATCGTCGAAAGCTAAATTACTAACTTCAAATTCCTGAGCCATAAAGCATACATTTGCTTGTTCATTGTCGCTATCATTTTCACTATCAGATGAAGATGAATCTGAATCGTCCCATGTTACAGAGAATGCCTTCTTTTTAAATTTTTCTTTCTTGTTTTTGTTCTGATTCTCCTTCTTTTGCTCTGGACAATCTTTCTGCATGTGACCTTTCTTGTGACAGTTGAAGCATTCTATATTTGAGGATGAAGGTTTGTTCATGAAATTCTTTTTGAATCCATTTTTATTTTCTTTTCTATATCTTAAAAATTTCTTGAAATTTTTGGCTATAAATGCTAAATCCTCATCTTCAGACTCTGATTCTTCCTTTTCCGCATGAAAAGCTACATTTTTTCTTTCTTGTGCTTGATCTTTCTTAGCTTGCATATTAACTTCATACGACATAAGATTTCCAATTAATTCTTCTGGTTTCATTATAGATAGATCATTTGCTTCTTCGATTGCTAAGACTTTTCTCTCCCATTCATCAGTGAGTGACTTTAGAACTTTAGATACAATATCAAAATCCATGTATTTTTCTCCTAATCCTATTAAGGCATGATGAATGTCTTGAAACCTTGAGTACATGTCATTGATGGATTCATTTTGTCGCATTCTAAAGTTTTGGAACTGGTTCTTTAGCATGGAGATTTTAGTTTGCTTGACCTTGTTTGTGCCTTCATGTATGGTTTTAAGTGTACTCCATATCTGATGTGCAGTAGTACAGATGCTTACACGGTTGAACTCATTTCTGTCCAAAGCGCAAAATAGCATATTCATAGCTTTGGCATTTGCACTAACTTCATTCTTCTGAGCTTGTGTCCATGTAGAATAGTCCATTGTAGGTACAACGAGTTCTGTTTGAGTTGCATTCCAGGCTTCAAAACTTGTTGCTTGCATATAAATCCTCATCCTTGTAGCCCAATAATTATAGTTTAGTCCATTGAATAGAGGGGGTCTTTGAGTAGATTGTCCTTCCGCAAATGTAGAGTTATAGGTAGATGTTGTGCTTGTGTTGTTTTCCATATTATCAATATGTCAAATAACGGTGTTATGGTTATAGGACGGCCTTGCTCTGATACTAATTGAAAGAGTCTATGCGGTAGGATCGTATAATATGGAATAAAAATGCACTAGGTAGATAGTAGTAAGCAGTAAGTAAAGTAGACACCAAGACTTTATACTGGTTCGGACCTCTTGTCCTACGTCCAGTCCCTAAGCTCCTCTTAGGAATTCAACTAACCAACAACCCTCACTTAACCCGGAGGAATAGGTTTACAACTTACCCGAACAACCGAACGGGATTTCTTGCCTCAACTACCGAAGAGGACTTCAACTTGGATACAAAAAGTATTTCTGACTTGTTGTGTTCTTGATAACACTAATGAGTCAATTTAGTACAACTTTCCTATAATCTTATCCTTGAAAGTATACAAAGTGTTTGTGAAGATTTAGGAAATGTGAATTGCTATGAATCAAGATATGTTATAGTCAAAAACAGAGATTCAAGCAATTGGTTTGCTTTTGAAAACTTAAAAGAATCTGAAAGTATGTTCAACTAAGTAGAGAGATTAAAGCAAGTAGAATTGGTAATTTGCAATTGTTAAAACCATGTATTTATACTTGTAGAAGAGGTGCATTTGTTTGCTAGAGGTGCATGCAAGAGATGCTTCCATTTCCATTGGAGAATGGTTGCATCTCTTGGAAGAAAGAAAGTGTCTATTCACAAAAAATTCGCAGTTATCAATTCAGTCGACTGAGCAGGAGATCCAGTCGACTGAAAATATAAAGGAAAATTTTCAGGTCTATGTTCAGTCGACTGTTCAGGGAGTTCAGTCGACTGAAACTGTATATGTTTTTATTTCTGTGCCAGTTTCAGTCGACTGAAACTGTATATGTTTTTATTTCTGTGCCAGTTTCAGTCGACTGGCCATGCCTGTTCAGTCGACTGAACTGTGAAAATTTGCACAGTAAAAGTATTTATAAAAATGAAGTTTAAAGGAAGTGTTTTAGTGTTCGTGCAAATCTCTTGAGGACAGATTTTAACAAATAATCTAGACTTGGACCCATAAAAATCATACTCATGTTTTCACTTTGGTCTTCATCGATCTTCCTCTGATTTTAAATGTATTTCTTCCTTTTTGTTGAAGCTCATTGTCATTGATCAAAATCTTCGTGTATCAACAAAAAGTTGGCACGAGATGGAGCACTATGCTATGGCAATCAAGTATGTGGATTTTGAATGTTGTTCTAATAAAGAAGATGGGGCTCTAGCTAAATAGCAGCATACAATGGCAGACGACATTGTATTGAGAAATAGAGATGCAAACAAGGTGGAGGCATCGATGATCGACCCAACGGTCATTTCGGCCATGATCAGCCACACCTTAGTGAGAAAGTTTTGGTTGACAGTAGTAAGTCGGTGAATATTATCTTCAAAAGGCATACGGGCAGCTGAGAATAGAAGCCAAAGATCTAAAATCGTGTAAAGCCCACATTCATTGCTTTAATAGTATTGCAATAGAAGCAATGGGCTATGTCAAGCTACCGATGGAGTTAGGAGAAGGCGACCGTAGGAGAGTAAGAATGCTGCCATTTTTTGTATTGGATGTGGACTCTCCATATAATTGTTTTTCTGGGCCGACCAACCCTTGTTGAATTCCGGGCAGCCATTGCCCCTTGGTATCTTACCTTAAAATTCCCAACTGACAATGGCGTGAGAGTTGTGCATGAAGATCAGGCGATCTGATGTGCCTACAATGTGGCTGAGTTGGGGGACACTCAATGGAAGGAGAAAGGTAAGGGTGTAGATAAGTCTCTCTGCATCGAAGCCACAAAAGATTGACAATTAGTGCCTAGGCCTTGGCTCAGGCGCCACATTCGGTTCTATAAAGACATAGATCCAAGGGATGATAAGGAGGAGCCTAAAGTGACCAAGGCTGCACTGGCATAGCTGACGATCAACATCACGGTCAACCACGACGACCTGTCATGGGTCCTAAATATTAGATCACAACTCAGCCCCCCAATGATGAAAGAATTTGCTGGTTTTCTCCAAGCAAATCTTGATGTGTTTTCTTGGACTAATTCTAATATGTATGGGATCTTGCCTGCCATTGTGACTCACGCATTAAATATCAACCCAAGGCATGTCCCGGTGAAACAGAAAAGGCGTGGCACGAATCCAAAGAGATCTACCACCTTTAAAGAGGGGGTGGATAAGCTTAGAAGTAATGGGTTTATTCGTGACATCCTCTGCCCTAAGTGGATGTCTACCTGTAGTTGTGAGAAAGGCGAATGGGAAGTGGAGAACGTGTGTTGACTATCCGGATTTAAATAAGGCATGCCTAAAAGATAGTTTCCACCTTCCAAGAATTGACCTACTAGTGGATTCTACTACAGGACATGATTTGCTATCTTTCATGGATATATACTCCGGATATAATCAAATCTCGATGCACATCCTCAACCAGGAGCACATCACTTTTATTATCGACGTGGAATTGTATTGCTATGTGGGAATGCCATTTGGATTGAAGAATGATATAGCAACCTATCAGTGCCTGGTCAACCGAATATTTAAAGATCAGATTGGAAAGATGATGGAGGTATATGTGGATGATATGCTTGTGAAGTCACGGTGATCAAGCGACGACATTAGAGACTTAGCAGAAATGTTTGACATCCTTCGATTTTATAAAATGAAAATAAATACTCTAAAATGTTCTTTTGGTATTGCATCGGGAAAATTCTTGGGTTTCATTGTCAATGCTTGCAGAATTGAAGCTAATTCTGGGAAGATTCGAGCAACTCGCAACATTGGTGAAACACTTAGAGAGACCTCCCATCTTGTCAAACCTGGTGGATCACGAAGACTTGTATATATACTTGGCCATATCGATACACACTATAAGTGCCGCACTGCTTCGCGAGGAGAATCGAATCAATACACCGGTCTATTACGTTAGCAAGCAATTAACAGGAGCTGAAAGAAACTATCCGAAGATAGAGAAATTGGCGTACTTCTTAGTCTATTACGCCGTGCGCTTGCGATAAATTTTATTTCGAAATTTATCGGCATTTTTCTAATCGATAGAACATTTGCCGTTAAATAGCTCCGCCCCTGTTTTCAAGCTCATTCCATCAACGTTTACACTGATCAGCCATTACGATAGGTCCTACAGCAACTCGAGACGTCTGGCAAGTTACTTAAGCAGAACATTGAGCTGAGCCAATTTGACATTACCTATCTCTCTCGAAATGGCATCTAGGGACAGGCATTGGCGAACTGTATAACTAAGTTCACTGCACAGGATGATCTCCCAGAGAGCAGTGGAGCCCCTACAATTTGGTGGAAAGTGTATACGAATGAAGCATCCAATGATCATTGTTCTTGAGCCGGAGTCGTGATAGTAACTCTAGAGGATCAATCAGTTTGCTACGCTTTGAAGCTTGATTTCCCTACAACGAACAACGAAGTTGAGTATGAAGCTCTAATTGCTGGACTCAAACTTGCGATAGAACTGGGAATAACATCTGTTGAAATCTTTTGCAATTCTCAGTTGGGTGTGTACCAAGTCAGGAGAGATTACCAAGCTAAAGGACAGCGACTCGCTCCGTACCTTATCCAAGTCTAAGAGCTATTGGCCGAATTTGAGTATTATGACATCATACACAATCCACGGGATCAAAACAAAGAGGCCGACTAATTGGAAAAGTTTGCTAGCACGTGGATGCATAAAAAATGGGCTTGGTTCCAGTCGAAGTACTAGATGCTCCGAGCATAAACCAGATGGAAATCGATTGGGTACTAGAGACGGAGCCTAATAAGGAGTCGTGGATGACTCCGATTAAAAATTATTTGCTATAGGGAGTCCTTCCCAAATGGAGAAATGAAAGGCGACAAATCCTCCTCAAAGCTTCGCGATATATCATTCAAGGAGTCATATACATAAAAGGTTTTTCGGTTCCCCTATTCCGGTGTATCGCTCATGATGAAATAAAACGAGTCCTAGAGGAAGTTCATGAAGGGGAATGTGGCGATCACACTAAGGGGCAAACCCTAGCAAAGAAAATACTCCATTATGGGTATTACTAGCCAACTGTAGACCGAGATGCTACTGATTACACTAAGCGATGCAAAATATGCCAGATGTATGCAAATGTTCCGAGAGATCCGCCAATGGAAATTATACAAATGGCCAGTCCTTGGCTATTTGCCACATAGGGCATAGGTATTATCGCTTCCTTACCAATCTCTAAAGGTGGTGCGAAGTACGCCAATTGATTACTTCACCAAATAGGCTAAATTCGAACCTTTAACCATGATCACGACGAATAAAGTAATCAACTTCATTGTCTGGAACATCATCTATCATTTTGGCATTCCATGAACCATTGTAACTGATAATGGAACCCAATTCAATAGCGCTAAATTCAAAGACTTCTGTTGTCGGCATCATATTGAAAAGAGATTTGCGACAGTTGCTCACCCTCAAACAAATGGACAAGTTGAAGCTATGAACAAAATCATAAAGTTCATTCTGAAGAAATGTTTGGAAAAGGCTAGAGGCAAGTGAGTGGATGAACTCCCAACAACATTATAGGCTTACAATACCACCCCCAAGTCCACGACTAGCCATACTCCATTCGCCCTTGCTTACGGCTTCGAAGCCGTCATTCCTGTTGAACTCGAAGTCCCTTCACATAGAGTGACCTACTACGATCCCAGAACAAATAGAGATCTCCACTTAGAATCTCTAGACTTAGTAGATGAGAAGCGCGAAGAAGCTGATTTGAGGGCAGCTGCATATTGATATCGAATCGCCCGATACTACAACACTAAAGTCTGACCTAAGACCTTTAAAATCGACGATCTCATCTTGAAATGGAGTTTTCCTGTCCCGTCACACATAAATCCTACTTGGGAGGGACCGAACATCATTAAACAGAGGCTTGGAGAAAGAATTTTCAAGCTAGCGACTGTTGATGGCGTCACACTTCGAAGGGGGTGGAATAACGAGCATTTACGATGCTATTTCACCTAATTTATTCTTTTTCATTCAGTTGTATTTAATTTTCGTATTTGCTTTAGCATTTGATTTCCCAGATATATAATAAGATAAATTATGTCATTTCTTTCCATTTGGCAAATGAAGTTTGAAATTTCCTTCATATCTGTGATTGTTGTAGCATTACATGTTAGTTATGATGCCCAACTTACTAATATTGACATGTCCGAGCAGGTTCCCAGTGTTTGGAGCCAACCGATTACACAAATTCATGATTGGACTAAACAAAATGAACATAGTTTGACTGTTCATTCGATGATTCTCGCTCACAATTCGATGGGCGGAGTACCAAATGAGAAATGGATGTGACTTAACTATTCGATAATCAAATTAATCCCACCAAGCAACAGGACAGACGTGAATCAAAAAGCAATCGTACATGACCGATCGCTCTCCAAGTTCAACCCTGAGCTTGTGGGCAAGTCAATCAATTAAGGAAAATATGGTTTGACTATTTTTCAAAATAACTCTAAGTCTCCAGAGCGTAGATCGAAGTATAAACACAAATTAGGTGCAACCCAACCATCCGACAATGAACTCTTATCCCCAGAGTGCAGATATGAGAATAAACAAATAGATGAGCGTGATTCGACCACTCACTATTCCATTAACTCCGACCTGAAATCGATAGGAGGAGTATAAATTCACTAGAGATGGAATTTGACCATCCACTATCTAACTCCTTTAACCCAAGAACTAGGGGCAGGAGTATAATTACTTAAACCGCTGAATCCGACAGCCTAACACTAGGGCTTGAGCTCAACGTGTAGTACGATTGGAGGCTATGACCATATGGAGGCCTTGAGATAAAATTAACAGATTATCATTCGAATCAATGAGTGACAAATTACAAGTACATTGAATGGAAAATGTAATAGCCCAACTACTTAAGAAAATTCACACAAAAGGTCAACAAAAGTAAAAGAACTTTATTTACATAAGCTTGGAAAGTCAAGTACAAGTATTCACAGCAAAAGAATTAAAAACGGGGGCTAATACCGTGCAAATTCAGCCAACAAAACCCAAAACACTTGGGACCATAAGTATATGCAAATAATCACTTCCTTATCGGCTTCCTTTTCTTCTTCTTAGAATCAGAAGAGATTTCACTCGAACTTTCCCTACTCCTTTTCTCTTCTCTCTTCCTACTTCCTTGGCCTTTCACCGGAGTAGTTTGGGTTGATGTAATGACCCTAATTTTGGTCAACGTTATTTAGGACATTTAATTAGTTAAATTAAATGAAATAATGAAATGGTTAAGGGATTGACCGTGCCAATTTAAAATAATGAACTAAGGGAAACTAAAACGAAATAGGTAAGGCAAATAGATAAGGGGCAAAGTAGGAATAAGACATGTTCTAATACCCTTAACCCTTCACTCCCATTCATCTACACGTTCAAAACAGAAGAAAAAAATATAAGTGAGGCTGGTCACCATTAAGGGAAAACAAGAAGAAGATAAAAGGAAGAAGCTTAAGCAACTTAATCCAAGATCAAATCTCAACTCCTTAATCAAAAGCGAAAGGTGAATAATAGGTTACATCTCATATTTTTGATGATTTTGGTTTCTAGATCAGATACGAATACTTCTGCAAGGTATATTGCTACGTTTTTTATTGTTAAAATGGATATATATATATATATATATGCTTGTTGATTATTTATGCTATTTCATATGGATTTTATAATAAGTTTAAATGTGAAAACCCTATTAGATGACATCCAAACACCTTGCGATTTTAATATAAGGTCAAAAATGATATTTTAGAGATGGGTTTCAAATTTCATAATTTTCTGAATAAATGTGGATTTATTATTAATTTTCTAGTGAAGAAAATAGTTAATTGGGTTTATAATTAGTTACGGCTATTTTATATATGTTTTGTGTTAGAAATTTAAATATGTCAGAAAACATATTAAAACGATTTATAGGAATTTTTGTAGAATTTTTCTAAGTGTTTTAATAAGTATATAAAATTATTTAAGGTATGGGATTAAATATATTATATATTTATAAAAGGAGAAGGGGCATTTTGAAAATATCTTAAATTGTTTATCTTTGAAATTTTAGCAGCACTTTCAGAAAAATAATTTGAAAAAGAAATTAGCAACTAATCATATGTTGACAAACAAAGCGGGTTAGTTAAAAAGAATTACTTTTTAAAGTTAAAATTCAGTTTTAACCATACTTATGTGGTTTCGCCGCTTTTGGCACCTGCCTTTCGACTAGGTACTTCCGCCTCCAAACAATTCAAAACCAATACACATGGTATCAAATACATGGTACGTAGTGGATTGGAGATAGGCGAAAGTATAGAGTCGAAACAGGGGTTTCGAAGGGGTCGAAGCCTTGTTTTGCTTTTAAAAGGAAATGTGCCTGCTTTGCTTTCGAAAAGAACGCTTTTGATTTAGATAGCTTTCGACTTAGTCAAATGGTTTTAAAGAATGGTTTCGAAAGAGGTTGCGCCTTTGTTTTATAAAGAAGCTTTCGAAGGAGTCGAAACCTCTAACCGCCGCATCCTACCTTTTGATGCAATGCCTTCGAAAGGGTTTCTTTAGTTTAAAACCTAAGCTTCTTCTCCAATGCGTTCGAAAGGATTGGTTTTGATACCATCCACTTCTTTGCTTAGGAAATTGCTTTCGAAAGAGTGCTTTCAACCTAGTTATTTTAAGACCCTTTGTTCTATTGAAAGTTAAACCCAAAAGGTTTGGAATGGAATGGTTTTAAATGGTTCCAAAAGGTTGTTCCACATGTTTTACTTGAACCAAAATGCTTTCAAAAGGTTTGTTTTATGTAAAGAACTTAATGCTTTCGAAAGGTTTAAGACAAAGGTTTCGAAGGGGTAATTCCCCAATGTTTTCGAAAGGTTTTTAATGGAAGGTTTCCAATGGTTTCGAAAGGTATGCTTAAAGTGTTTTGAAATGAGGATGTATATGGTTTTATAAAACTATCAAAAGAGATGATTTCAATGTTTTTGAAAGGTTTAATGTAAATGGTTTCGAAAGGTATATTTTTCTCTTCGGCCTAGGTTATAAAGTAAAGTGGTTTACTTATATCGAAAGGGGTACTTTCAATGGTTTCGAAAGGGGTAATTTCAAAAGTTCTGAATGTTTTCATCAACAATGTTTTGTGTAAAGTATATATAACATGGCAAAGTGATTAGAGTAAAAGCATAGAACATATTTTCCTTGTTTAAGTATGATTTAAAGGGTTAAATCAATTTGAAAGAAATGTTTGTATGGAAAATTTTAAGGGTAGATATCCCTAAGTAAATGAGTCAGATATTAGAATACCATATAGGACTAGTATGGGGTCACGCTCTATACTTTAGCTAGTAGCCCCTAACTAATACAAGTCTAAAATTCCAGTATGCAGGGCTTTTTAACGGGTAAGACTAAAATGATGTTACACATGGAAAGGAATATATAGAGTGAGGATAGGTTATTGGTGAGCCCGCAAAACCATTAGGATCAGTTGACCCTGGGAGAAGTAAGTTAGGGATAGACTATCCAGAAGAGTATCTAACATGAGTTAGACTATTTGTTTTTTGTCTGGTAGGCCTGAGTCAGCCAAAGGTAAGTCGTTAGCCAAACAAAACTATAGTGTTCGGATAGATTGTCCATTTTTTACCTGATTAGTGTGCATACATGATATTGCTAATATTCTTTTAACAATTTTGGTTGCAGGATTTTGATTTGCAAAAGATATTTTAAAAAGAATATTAGTGAGGGGAAACTCGTTCTGTTAAGCGGCATGGTCTCACTTAATATCAAATAACCGAGATGTATAGTATTATTCACACTAGGCTTTATGCCTGACTTGAAATTTATGTTTTTCCCCTTAAACTCTCGGGTGCTCAAAATTGATTTGAGTAGGTTGAGAGTTGAGGTTTATAGGTTTTAGTAGGTGGACGAATAAAGCTTCCGGAGACGAGCAGAAGGCTGATGCTAGCTATATTTAGGAGTTGTTTTGTTTTATTTCTGCTATGTTGTATTAAGTCTGATATGACTATTTAGTACTATGATCATCTAAGGGGGCATCTTCATATGCTGCTCTTGGCGTATTTATGTAATAATTATATTTGATCTGAACCCAGGAGACGATTGGAATTATGTAATTGGATATGAAACATGATTTTATGAAATGTAATCAAAAAAGTTTTTTTTGTGAAATCTGTGATTTTGTTTCATATTCATGTGCTTTTGATATTATGGATACCATTAACATTATCCTATTTTGTCGCCGGAAATTAATACTATAGATGACTGCAATATCTATAGCACTTAACTTTGGGCCTCAAGATAGGGGATGTTACAACTAGGTATCGGAGCATAGGTTAATGAAAACTTTAAACTAAAATGGTTTTTGAAAACATAATCCTAAGGAATTAAAGAAAAGATTAGGGTATTGGATAATGGTATAGTAACGTACTTGTATTTGCTATATATAAGTATACGCTTTATATCTATTCTCCCATCTAACTTAGGTTATTCTTCTATATCTCACGAAGACTCGAATGCAGATATGGATGCTAGAAATGGAAGAGTTAACCTTGGTGGGGGAAACATCACAACTAATGGAAATGCCTGACCTAATACCAGGAGGAATCCAGATCAGGCACAGGCTGGAATTGTAGGTGCTGGAGTCCCGCAAGTAGACAGGGAGCAATGTATCGGTTCTTTGTAAACATGATGTAAGCAGGAGTTGCTACTGGAGTAGTTGGAGGAGGAAATCAAGAAGCTCTGGTGGTGAATAACTATGCTGTTTTGAGTAGAGATTATGCTCGGTTGGGAGGGAAGCCGTTTATTGGTACGGAACATGCAATGGAAGTGGAGAATTGGTTACTTCATTACGAGACGATTTTCGCTAATTTAGGGCTCAATGATGAGCAAATGAGGAGACTCGCTTCGATACGGCTACAAGGAGCTGCATTGTATTAGTGAAATAGTGTTACTGTTGGAGTTAATGAGGAAACCATGACTTGGGCTGAGTTCAAAAGGAGATTTGAGGAGAGGTTTATGTCGGTGATTGTGAAGTCCACACTACTCAGGAAGTTTGCTGAGTTAGAGCAGGGAGAGATGACTGTGCTGGAGTATGCAACGAGGTTTGAGGAGCTACTAAGATATGGCTATGCTACTATTGATACTGTGATTAAGAGGAATGAGAAGTTCATTCGTGGGTTGAAGCTTGAGCTTGCTAAGGCCATATTACCGCATATTAGGGATCCATGTGATGTTGTTGTTGAGATGGCCTTGAGGAATGAAGAGATGCTTGCTTTTCTTGAAAGAAATAAGGCAAAGGAAGTTCTAGGAGGGTAGACTCATAAGAGAAAGTTTTTCAATAAGAAAGGAACTCAGAAGGGTGGAGCTGCAAAGAAGGGAAAGGCAGAGGTTGTCTACTATAAATGTGACAAGAAAGGGCGTTCACAAATGAATGTCACTTAGAAGATGGAAAGAAGGTGATCGGGAAGAAGAATATTAGATGCTTCAACTGCGATCAAATTGGACATTATAAGAACCAGTGCAAGGAGCCAATCGACAATGGAAATGGCAAAGTGTTTGCATTGGAGCCAGCTACATCGAGGCCAACAGCAGAAGAAAAAGGAAAAGTTGTGTTGGGAGGTACGCTTATGATACATGGAATGTCAATAAGCGTTCTATTTGATACCGATGCATCGCATTCTTTTATATCTCATTTTTGGTAGATAAGCTTACCCTAGAACCGTCATACCTTGTTACTTCCTTAAGGGTTGCAAATCCGATAGGAGGGTATGCGACTCTTGGGATGAAGTGTGACCACATAGAGTTTAAATTGTTGGGTCATACCTATGTTTGCAGTTTTCATGTGTTTGATTTCGTAGGGTTCAGAATTATTTTGGGTATGCATTGGTTAAGTAAATAAGATGCTACGATATTTTTCCATGATAGGAAAATATCGCAAAGACACCCTAATTGTAGTGATCGGATAGTATACTCTATAGAAAACCCTAGTTTGAGGTTAACGCTTTGTTTCGTGTTATGGAGGTAGAAGACGAGTTGAATCGAGTTTTCGTTGTTAGAGAATTTGCAGATGTCTTTTAACCTGTAGTAGGATTGCCACTGACCCGAGCCACTGAGTTTTGAATAAATTTAGTGCCAGGATCAGAACTAATTGGTAGACTGCCAAGCAGAATGACACCTACCGAGATGAAGGAGCTCAAGGTGCAATTGGTGGATTTGGAAGGAAATAAATTTATCAGACCAAGCAGTTTGCCTTGGGGAGCAGCCACAATGTTTGCCAAGAAGCCGGACAGATCGTAAAGGTTATGTATCGATTATCGTAAATTGAATGAGAAGACGATAAAGAATCGATATCTGTTGCCTAGAATTGACGATCTGTTCAACCAGTTGAGTGGAGCCAAGGTATTTTCCCAATTGGATTTAGCAACAGGGTTCCATCAGCTTAGAGTAGCAGAGGATAGTATTCCTTTAATGGCATTTAGGACCATATATGGATCGTACAAAGGGTTAGTAATGTCGTTCGGACTAACTAATGCGCCGGCATTCTTTGTAGATTTGATGAATCAGGTTTTCTGAGAGCACTTGGATAGGTTCATGTTGGTTTTCATAGCTGATAATTTGGTATACTCTAAGGATGAAAGGGAGCATGAAGTTCATCTTAGAGTGGTGCTTGAGACGTTGAGGCAGCATCAGTTCAAAGCGAAATTTTCGAAGTGTCATTTCTGGAAGAAGGAAGTGAAGTTTCTTGGTCATGTAGTCTCAGAGAAAGGGTTGTCTAAATCCAACTAAGATCGAGGCAGTGAATAATTGGAAGAGACCCAAGATAGTGACTGAGATAAAGAGTTTTATTAGATTAGCTGGATATTATCGTAGGTTCATAAAGGATTTTTCGCGGATAGTAGCACCGATGACCAAGCTAACGCGAAAGGATGTGAAGTTTGTTTGGACCGATAAGTGTAAGGAAGCATTCCAAAAGCTGAAACACTTATTGACTAATGCACCTGTGTTAGTTGTTCTGGAGGGGAATCAGGATTTAGTGGTGTATACAGATGCATGTGGAATATGGTTAGGAGTTGTGTTAATGAAAAGAGGAAAAGTGATTGCCTATGCATCTCGATAGCTTAGACCGCATGAGGTTAGATACCCAACTCATGATTTGGAATTAGCTGCGGTAATTTTTACGTTGAAAGTGTGGAGACATTACCTTTTAGAAGAAAGTTTTGAATTATATATGGATCATAAGTCGCTAAAGTATTTGTTCTCTCAAAAGGAGTTGAATATGAGACAACAGAGGTGGTTAGAGTTTTTAGCCGCTTATGATTTTGGAATTGAGTACAACCTAGAAAAGGCAACAAGGTTGCGGATGCACTTAGCAGAAAACATCAGAATGCAGTGTTGGCAATGAAAGCAGAGTGGAAAGATTTAGAAGCATTAATGACATGCAGAATGCAGTGGAGATCTGAAGCTAGATCTAGTAGAGAGACTACTATGTTGTCATGCTCAGAAGTTTGACCGGTGATGATCGAAAAGATTGCTTCTAAACAGATAGAGGATCCATAATTAGTCGAACGGATCAAAAAGTTAAGTGATGGAAGAGAGAGTGATGAGTTTAAAGATTTCAGTCTTGACCAGAATGGGTGGTTGAGAAAGAAAGGAAGGTTATGTGTTCCGAATGAAGGAAGCATTAGGAATGAAGTTTTCGAAGAATGCCACCGTTCGAAGTTCACTATTCATCGGGAGGAACTAAGATGTATCTGGATATGAAGAGGAGTTTATTCTGGGAAGGTATGAAGAGAGATGTAGGCTTGTGGGTAAAGCAGTGTATGAACTGTCAACATGTAAAAGCCGAACATTAGAAACCAAGTGGATTACTTCAACCTTTAGATATTCCATTATGGAAGTTGGATTTGATCTCAATGGATTTTATAGACAAGTTGCCAAGATCTAATAGAGGAAATGAAAGTATATGGGTCATAATGGATAGGTTAACCAAGAGTGCCAATTTTATTCCAGTTAAGTCAACTCGAACGGCACCTGTTTAGCTAAGTTATTTATGAAGAATATAGTTAGACTGCATCGAATTCCTAGTAGTATAGTAAGTAATAGAGATTCCTTATTCACAAGCGAGTTCTGGAATAGTCTACATGATACTTTAGGTACCAAGCTCCAGATGAGTACCGCTTACCAGCCACTGACCGATGGGCAAACGAAAAGATTAACAAAGTCTTCGAAGATTTTTTAAGAGCATGTGTGCTAGATTTTGGGGGATCATAGGAAGACCATCTACACTTAGTCGAGTTTTTGTATAATAGCAGTTATCGGGCTAGTATAGTGATTGCACCGTTTGAAGCTTTATATGGAAGGCCGTGCAAATCACCCGTTTGTTGGTTAGAGACTAGGGATAGGTTGGTTCTTGGTCCAGATTTAATCAGAGAAACTGCCGAGAAGATTGAGTTGATTCGAGCTAAAATGAAGGAAGCTCAGTCTAGGTAGAAGAGTAATGCTGATAGAAGACAGAAAGACTTAGAATTCTTAGTTGGAGATCATGTTTTCATCAAGGTATCACTGATGAAAGGTGTAATTCGATTTGGGAGATCAAGAAAATTGGGACCGAGGTTCGTCGGACCATTTCCTATTGTAGAGAGGAACGGAAAACTTGCATATAGAGTGGAGTCACTGAACAGTTTGGCAGGAGTTCACGATGTTTTTCATGTTTCTCATCTGAGAAAGTGTGTTTGAGATCCGAAGACTACTATAGCATCGACTATGTTAGAGGACTTAGTAGTGGAACCAAATTTGAATATAGTTTGGAAGCCAGTTCGTATAGTTGCGAGAGATGAGAAGAGGCTAAGGAACAAGATAGTCAAACTAGTTAAGGTCCAGTGGAGTGACGATGAGAGAGAATATACTTGGAAAACTGAGAGCAGGATTAGAGACACTTAACCTGATTTGTTTTATGGTATGTTTTACCTTTATGATTGATTCGTTGTGTACCTCATAATTTTGAGAATGAAATTCTTTAAGGAGAGGAGTCTGTAACGACCCTAATTTTGGTTAACATTATTTAGGACATTTAATTAGTTAAATTAAATGAAATAATGAAATGGTTAAGGGATTGAGATTTGTGTTAATAGAGGTAGCCATGCCAATTTATAACAATGAACTAAGGGAAACTAAAATGAAATAGGTAAGGCAAATAGATAAGGGGCAAAGTAGGAATAAGACATGTTCTAATACCCTTAACCCTTCACTCCCATTCATCTACACGTTCAAAACAGAAGAAAAAAATATAAGTGAGGCTGGCCTCCATTAAGGAAAAACAAGAAGAAGATAAGAGGAAGAAGCTTAAGCAACGTAATCCAAAATCAAATCTCCACTACTTAATCACAAGCTAAAGGTGAATAATAGGTTACATCTCATATTTTTGATGTTTTAGGTTTCTAAATCAGATTCGAATATTTTTGAAAAGTATATTGCCACATTTTTATTATTAAAATGGATATATATGCTGGTCGATTATTTATGCTATTTCATATGGATTTTATGATAAGTTTCAATGCGAAAACCCTATTAGATGACATCCAAATGCCTTGTGATTCTAATATAAGGTCAGAAATGATATTCTAGAGATGGGTTTCAAATTTCATAATTTTCCAAATAAATGTGGATTTATTATTAATTTGCTAGTGAAGAAAATAGTTAATTGGATTTAAAATTGATTACTATTATGGCGATTTTATATATGTTTTGGGTCATAAATTTAAATATGTCAGAAAACATATTAAAAACGATTTATGGGAATTTTTGTACAATTATCCTAAGTGTTTTAATATATTTAAGGTATGGGACTTAAATGTTTTATATATTTAAAAAAGAAGAAGGGGCATTTTGTAAATATTTTAAATTGCTTATCTCTGAAATTCAGCAGCACTTTTAGAAAAGAATTTGAAAAAGAAATTAGCAACCAATCATATGTTGACAAACAAAGCAGGTTAGTTGAAAAGAAATACTTTTAAAGTTAAAATTAAGTTTTAACCATACTTTTGCTGTTTCGCCACTTTCGCCATCTACCTTTCGACTATGTACTTTTGCCTCCAACCAATTCGAAACCAATACACATGGTGTCAAACATTTGGTACGTAGTGGATTGGATATAGGCGAAAGGTGTAGAGTCAAAACAGGGGTTCCAAAGGGGTCGAACCCTTGTTTTGCTTTTAAAAGGAAATGTGCCCGCTTTGCTTTCGAGAAGATAGCTTTCGACTTAGATAGCTTTCGAATTAGTCAAATGGTTTTAAAGAATGGTTTCGAAAGAGGTTGCACCTTTATTTTATAAAGAAGCTTTCGAAGGGGTCGAAACCACTAGCTACCACATCCTACCTTTCAAAGTAATGCCTTTGAAAGGGTTTCTTTGTTTCAAAACCTATGCTGCTTCTCAAATTCTTTCAAAGGGATTGGTTTCTACACCATCCACTTCTTTTACTTAGGAAATTTCTTTGCAAAGTGTGCTTTTGACTAAGTTGTTTTAAGACCCTTTGTTCTATTAAAAGATAAACCCAAAGGTTTCGAAAGGAATGGTTTTAAATGGTTCCGAAAGCTTGTTCCACATGTTTTACTTGAACCCAAATGCTTTCAGAAGGTTTGATTTATGTAAAGAACTTAATGCTTTCGAAAAGTTTAAGATAAAGGTTTTGATGGGGTGATTCCCCAATGTTTTCGAAAGGTTATAAATGGCAGGTTTCCAATGGTTTCGAAAGGTATGCTTAAAGTGTTTTGAAAGGAGGATGCCTATGGTTTTATAAAGCTTTCGAAAGAGATGATTTCAATGTTCTTGAAAGGTTTAATGTAAATTGTTTCGAAAGGTATGTTTCGGCCTTCGGCCTAGGTTATAAGGTAAAGTGGTTTACTTGTATCGAAAGGGGTACTTTCAATAGTTTCGAAAGGGGTACTTTCAAAAGTTTCGAATGTTCTCATCAAGAATGTTTTGTGTAAAGTATATATAACATGGCAAAGTGATTTGAGTAAAAGCATAGAACATATTTTCCTTATTTAAGTATGATTTAAAGGGTTAAATCAATTTGAAAGAAATGTTTCCAAGGAAAATTTTAAGGGTAGATGACCCTAAGTAAAATGACTCATATATTAGAATACCAGATGGGACTAGTATTGAGCCACGCCCTATACTTTAGCTAGTATCCCCTAGCTAATATAAGTCCAAACTTTCAGTGTGTAAGGCTTTTTCACAGTTAAGACTAAAATGATGTTACACATAGAAAGGAATATACATAGCAAGGATATGTTATTGGTGCGCCCGCAAAACCATTAGGATCAGTTGAACCTGGGAGAAGTAAGTTAGGGACAGACCGTCCAGAAGAGTATCTAACAGAAATTAGACTATTTGTTTATTTTGTTTGGTAGACCCGAGTCTGCCAAAGGTTTGTAGTTAGCCAAACAAAACTATAGTGTTCAGACAGATAGTCCATTTATTACCTGATTTGTATGCATACATGATATTGCTAATATTGTTTTAACCAGTTTGGTTGTAGGATTTTGATTTGCAAAAGATATGTTTTAAAAAGGATATTAGTGAATGGAAACCCGTTCCGCTAAGCGGCATGGTCTCACTTAATATCAGATAACCGAGATGTATAGTATTATTCACGCCAGGCTTTATATCTGACTCGAAGTTTATGTTTCTCCCCTTAAACTCTCGGGTGCTCAAAATTGATTTGAGTAGGTTAAAAGTTGAGGTTTACAGGTTTTAGTAGGTGGACGAATAAAGCTTCTGGAGAAGAGTTGGAGGCTGATGCTAGCTATATTTAGGAGTTGTTTTGTTTTATTTCCATGGTGCTGTATTAATTCTGATATGACTATTTAGTACTCTAATCACCCAAGAGGGCATCTTCATATGTCACTCTTAGCGTATTTATGTAATAATTTTATTTGATCTAAACCTGGGAATGACTGGGATTATGTAATTGGATATGAAACATGATTTTGTGAAATGTAATCGGAAAAGTTTTTTTTTTGAAATCTGTGATTTTTTTTCTTATTCATGTGCTTCTGATTTTATGGATACTATTTACATTACCGTATTTTATCGTCGAAAGTTAATAATATAGATGATTGCATCATCTGTAGTGCTTTGCTTTGGGCCTCAAGATTGGGGATGTTACAGTTGACCTAGTAGGTGCATCTTGAGCAAGTTCTGGCGGATGAGAGGAAGCATCCATAGTTCTCCAGGCAAAATGATGGAGATGGGGGGAACAATCTCTATTTTGCTCTTGCTTGACTTTCATCTCAAAGGCAATGTCCACCCCGAGTATCTATGCCATTTCCTACATAGAGTGGCCTGACAACTATTGGGAAGCTCCAGTAATCACAACACCATCATCAGCAGGAATCTCTTGATGTGGATTGCTTTCTTCCCTCAACAAAGCGTCCACCAAGTGCTCTTCGATCACAAAAGCTTCCTCTTTCGGGACATCTTAGGTTGTTGTTGAAGCCATGATAGTAATGGACTCTGTCATAGGCACTTGAGGACCTAGTTGAGATTCTTGAGGAAGAGGTGGAACTGCAGCCGACTGACCTAAAGCTTAGGAAACATAACTAAAGAGACTAGATATATCGACCGGGGACACTCCAACTTTCTGAAGGATAGGTGAGGTTAATGAAATACCTTCTTTGGATTGGTCCTGCACGTGAGTCGGGGTACCACCGAAACCTCCTTCCATAATCGGGGAGAGCCCACTAGAAGTAACAATATGCGGCTTCTCCGGATTGTAACCAGGCTCGATAAAAGAATCTACAGTGGTGCTAGGAACAGCTTAGTTCACCAGATTCTGGTCATCTGCAACATTGTGTGAAATGGATCTAGAACCTTCACCGGCATCACGCTGAGAGGTTGTGGCGTGCTCTTTTTGGAGTATAAGCCGAGTTTCATGTTGAACCTTGGATTTGTCACCCTATAGAATTTCACCTTCTAGCCTCATCAGATCGATTTCTTTTGTGCCGAAAGCCTTTTTCTCCTCTTGAACAAGATCCTCCCAAGCACGTACAAAATGGTAAGGGTAGTCACCCTGAAGCCACTCCAAGTTTTTATGCTTTAGGACGTTGGCATTGTAAAGAATAAGCAGTGGATCTAGTTCTTTCATAACCTCCTCCCTGGCTTTTTCTTTGTGGCCTCCACTTCTCGTTTAACGAGGCCATCAATGTCTTTCACCTCTTTCAAGCCTAACGGCAACCGATTCATCACTGACATCCTAGCTGATTTTCAGTGCTTCCTCTTTATCTTTGGATTCATGCTCAAAATTAGTTTTGTATTCAGCTATGCTTCTTTGGACCGCATCACTTTCTAACACCAGTTTATGGTTTCAATGATGAAGCACTTCAACCTCGGTTAAGTGCCTAGCTTTCTCATCCTCAAGTGCCTTGATGGTCGTTTCTGCTTTTCTCTCGGCTTCTGCCTGTAAGCTCCTTAAAGATTCTAACTTATTGGTTAGAGTTTCGATGGTCCGCTTATCCTAGGCCTCATGGCATTTCAATTTCTCAATCTCTGCCGCTTTCTCCCAAGAAACTTTAGAAATCCTCTCTACCGCTCTCATCCACTCATTATACTGCTTGTGGATATCATTTACACAATTCATAATCATTTTTTGGACCCTTCAAGGAACTTTCTTAAGACTAGGTACAAAGAAAAATCCATCGAGACATACATTTGGAAATCGGACTTAAGTTGAGCCATGCGAGCGGCGTCATCGACTTGTTGAGCTTCAGTGACAACTTGAGTGTCAGCGCTTTCTTTGCCCAGCCTTTGTTGGTGAACATCATGCTCACTATGACACCGATGATCACTGGGTCACTACAGATGAGATGGAACAACGGACTATGAAGAAACTGGAGCGGGAGGGGGACCACGAGAGGTGTCAATAGGAGGAATGTCATCGTGGGGATCTTGTTTCCTTTCAGAACTTTTAGGAGGAGTAAATCTAGACTTGGATCGATGTTTATTATGGGAAGACCAGTTTTTATCAAATCAATTCTGGTAATCCCGATCCCGGCTAGAGCGATAACTAGGGTTGTATTCATGACTACTACCTTAGTGGTATGGGCCCGACCGAGAACTAGGAGTCTAGCATGATATTTCTTGTAGAGACTGGAACATGCGCTTCTTCCTCACCATTATTTCTACAAAGAAAAAAAAGAATGAATCATCTCCATGTATTGAAGGACACAAGATAAGGGCAATGCAATATTGTGAAGTGTGTGCAAATGTGCATGTCTTTGTGTCCCCCTAACGGACCAGTTATTAAAGCTTTACTGGCAGGAGTAACCACTCCACTAGTGATAGAAGGGATTCCAGCCCCAGCTCTGGAAGGAGATTCTGATCCGCTGATGCTCATGTCAGTAAAATGAAAGATATCAATGTCATCCGGTATCGGAAGATCAGATAATGCCTCAAATGTTTCATCTAAGTGCTCTGAAGGTTAAGAAGCGGACTGATCTGGAATAACATGAGGAGCAATGGATAGCTTGGGTTGTTTTAAAAGGAGACTCTTTGGGAACCTACAAACGAGTTTCTTCCTTTTTCCTTTTTCGAGATCAGAGGGCCGTGGGGTTTGCGAGGACCCATCCGCAGCCCCAAAACTAGAACCTGTGTCATCGCCATCGAGGTAGTCACCATCATCTCCTACTGCGTCTTTATTGGTAGCTTCATGAGCCCCCTCAACTGGGGCATGACATGATCAGCTTGATGGCCTTCATCATCATCCGCATCCTATTGCTCGGTCACTGTAACTCTAGTAGTGATCGATAGCTGTATGCTATGGCCCTCTTCCATCAGACAGTAAGTAATGAGGCGTTCATCGGTAAAGAGATTCTCAATGTCTATATCTTCTGATGGAACCCTTTTAAGCGCCAAGACCGTGTTTATGTATTATTTCTCATCGAGTTGCGGATAAGGGCCTGCATAAACTAGAAACGTTGCTTACTTCAGGATACTACCTGGATACAAGCACACAAGAAATTAACAAGAGGTAATACTTACGTCCTTCTAACCATCGTCTGGCAAAGCCAAGCGGGCAGCGAATATAAAACCACTTGCTTTTGAAAGCGCTCAACTTGTTCCAAGTACCAGTCAGGATCTGGCACTTCGTGGTCGACTCGAGAAATGTGAAAGAAAGGCTTCCCTTTGATCGCTTGAAGGTGAAAAGAAATCGAATGTCTTCAGGAGTTGGAGGATGAAATAAAAATTCCATGAATACCATGTAGGTACATTTAAGCAAGGGGTGGCCGTTTGGATGCAGTTGTGCCGGTGCTAACCTCATATGATGTAGCATCTCATGGATTAATTAATTGAAGGATGGGACGCATCCTGCCCAACACATGAACTTGTTGCATGCGTTGAACCCCTCTGGGGGCATATGAGCTCTAACATTTCGAGTCGGGACCCGCACGTCGTCGAAGAGAATCCCGTGTCTGGCACAAATTCTGCGAAGACAAGCATCATTAATTTTCGAAGCCACGGAATCCTCCGAATCTTCCAAAAATACCACTTCTTCTAAAGTGTCAGAAGCAGGGTCTATTACTTATGCTGGAAGGATAGGAACGATAGAGAAAAGGTCGAGTAATGGACAAGAATTTTCTGGTTGTTCATCTTGATGTCCAGGGGAGTCTATTAGAAGTAGTTGCAGAGCTCGATTCGGCACTTGTATTGTTGTGCTATAAAGGCTGTCTAGAAGACATGGCAGCTAAACGCTCTGAGCGTCTGGAACCCATAAATATTAAACTTTGTAGATAATCATCGTTAAAAAAATAACCCATTCCCCCCGTGCAAAGTGTGTGCTAGTTCAGAGTGGTGTAGTCTCATGCAATGTTGTGAAAAATAGTTCAGAATTAAAGACTACAACTATGATGAGACTCCGAGGTTCGATTAGAGTGACCGTCATTGCTGACCATCTTAGCCAATTCTCTACATCACTGACTAAGGATTCAATCTAAACATTGAGATAAGTTGTTGGCATGTTGAAATTCAAATTGTGAATTTAGAAGTGGATGAGCTTCAAAAAATTTTGGCATAGGCAACAAATATAAATATGCGGGAGATAAGTTAAGTTTGTTCCATACTGCGATTGTCATATTCGTATAAATATGTTGTCCATTTCATATGCAAGTCATGTATGCCCATTCAAGCATTCAAGGCCGAAGCTCATCACTAAGTTCAAATTAAGATTTAAGGGTTTAAGTGTGTTCATCAAAGTTAAACCAACAACCGATACAAAATGATGTTACGACCGATCTATCCCAATGCAGTTGACCGATCTATTTACTAAATCCCAACTCCCAATAACAGATCATTCCTATACAATCATCTCACGACCAATCATTTTAACAACTCTAACTGATCGTTATCCCGTATTGATCATTGCGATCAATCCGACCTTCGACTCTGGTTCCATACTTCACTTCAATTCAAAACTCCAATCACCAATCCAAAAAAGGTCGGCCAAGGCTCTACCAGAAAGTTATCAGTCCCATTTCTCTTCATTTTTTCAAGTACCAATCCATCAAAACGATCAGTCGAACTTCATTTTATTCCCCTATGCTATATTCTTTAGATTAATGTGGATCGGCCATTTTCCACTTTACCTCATCAATTTCGTTAGAAACGATCGGTAACAGTCCACCTTTTATAACACCTAGAAGAATAGGATAAAATCGATCTTCCACTCTCAACCACTAATTGCTCCATCACCATCTCTAAAAAATTGTCATCGACTTCCATTACAAAACACAAACGCCACCTCAACGCCATGACTTACTTTGACCAACTCAATTCGACCCCAAATGTCTCATCACCGAAATTAAAATGAATGAAAAGAATTAGAACTACCTATGTATAAAAGTGGAAGGGACTTGGATTTGATTATGAAACAATATTTAAGGAGATAGAGGCAGTGATGGAGGATATGGTGAAAGAGTTGGTTGGTTTGGAGATGGATGACGTTTGGGAAACGATTTTGGAATCGAAAATTTAGATCAGAAGTGAAGGAGAGGAAGAAGATGGAGCTTATTTTATTTTTGGTTCGATTAGTATAATCATGCTAATGAAATAAAGTGGGAAAATAATCTAAGGGTCCAAGTACATATATGAAAGAGTGGACCGAACCAAAAAAGCCCGCAGTTCAATCAAATGGCCAAACCAAGAAACGATCGAATGCGATCGTTCTGTGGTGGAGATGTTTCAATCCTTCTCTTTAATACACATTGCAATTAGATTTTATCCATCATTTTCTTTAAAAAACTATCATCCATGACCCAATATCAATGGATTTGACCCGATCCATATTAGAAATGGATAAAGTATGACCCATTCTTGATGGATTCATGCCGATCCATCTAAAAAGGGTGAAACATATGCGATAACTTGACTACGACCTGTGAACGTGCAATCATAATCGGGATTCAAGGATGAATATATCTACATGCTAGTATACGTCCCAAAAAAATTTTGATTTCTTAAAATCAACAGAAATTGAATTCTCACCTGAATTAATCCGAGGAAAATTTGAACCAGACAACCAAGGCCTACTGACTCACTTATATGAAGACTTAAATGATCACCATCAGGATGTGATCCAGAATTTATACTATTGGAAATCAACCAATCATCGTGTCAAACAGAAAGAGATGCGACTCTTCAAGGAAAGCAATTCATCGAAGGGAAGACTACTGTTCAGAAAATTGGATGGATTCCTTTCCGACGACTCTAACTTGCATCGACTCAAAGCACGTCATGTTGAAACAAGGCGTACTTTAGGGGGCAAGTGTAATCCAGCATTTTAGCCCGGCTATCCCCGAACTGACTGGACAAGTTAGACTCGACTGTCATGAAGATCGACGCATTAAAGTAATAATCATGAACCCCAATGATCAGGCACATATGATTATATGAAGCAGCGGTGAAGCGAAAGTAGAAGATAAGCTCAATAAAATGCTCAAGATGTTAAAATACATAACTTCTTGAAAATGGATCAAATACAATCCATATTCATCAATTATGGATCGTACCGTATCGATTTTACAGCTAAACTCAGTGAAAAAGATCGATATCTCAAAATCTACAAGTCAACTACACATGAAACTTTGGGAACATTAATATATTGAATAGTGGAGCCCACCATATCAATCGCAAGTTGAAAGGAGCTCATAAAATGATCAGTACCAATCATTATTACAAATGATGTGGAGCTCATGATTGATATTGTGACTTCTTCTGGATCTAGAGACTCCACTGCCGAAATTTCAGGAAGATATTTTGTCGTCTTCCCCTATAAATACAGACTTGATTATTCATTTTTGGGATATTTACATTGCTGGTTGCTTTGTACTCTTTTGTAACTAAGGATTCTAATTCGATCCATATTGTACTCAGTTTACAAAGTGATTAAAAAAGTCATCTCTTCAAAGTGGATGTAGGCAAACAACGTCGAACCACTATAAATTGTCGTGTCTCTGTTATTAGCTTGTTTGTGATTACTTTACCGTTATATTCTCTTTATTTACATCTATTATTATTCTTTTATTCCTCTGCAAAATCTCTATTGGCCGTTTGTGCCAATTTTTGGTGCAAACATGTTCCAACCGGCAATTGGCTTAGAGTGATGCTGAGTAGACAGGCTGACCTAGATCCATACTAAGAGATGGCCAGTATGAGAGGGTCAGCCGTTAGTGAGCTGCGCGGGTGTGGACAGGGATAGGCTATGCTTAGTTATATTATTCTTGTTCGATGAGTTAATGTTGAAACCGCCTCGGGTTGAGCCGTCCAGTTGTCGACTTGAAGTGTCATCAAGTACATAGGCTGGCCAAGGGCCAACTTAAGTTTGGGATGGCATAAGCATAGTGGATGTAGATTAGTTGGGCCGGCTTTGACTGGGCCAGGTTGTGCCTTAACCGGCTTGCTAATTGCACATGCAAGAAAATTGAGCAACATATACTATTAAAAATAGACTCGGTCAAGCTATATGAAACTTGGTAGAAGAAATCCTTCTAGTACTATGGTCATATTGAACTTTTAACTAAAATAGCCACTAGACATACACCTTATTCTTTGACGTATCAGTTTGATACTATATTGCCAATGGAAGTTGAAATTCCCTCGCATTAAAGAATCGCATGTACATATGGACATAATCAATAACTAAAATGGACTCTTTAGATCTAATCAATTAGTTAAGAGATGAGGCCACTTCATGAACGTTAGAATACTAATGAAGAATCTCAAAATATCAAAAATCAAGAGTGAGAGGAAGAGCATTTCAAAAAGAGAATTTAGTGCCTAGAAGAGTGATAGAAAATACTAGAAACCTAGTAAATGGACCTTTGGAGCCAAGTTGGGAAGGTCCTCGGTCATTATGAGGTCATTCCGCCTATAACCTACCAACTAAGTAGACTAGATGGAAATGTTATAGCAAGAACTTAGAGCAATGAACATTTAAGACCATATCTCATATCACTGGATAACTAATAATAAAGAGGTATTGCAAAAATAAATCGTGGGAAAAAAGACTATGCTCATAGTTCAAAGTATATTAAGGCAAGTTGGGGCAGAAGCGAAGGCAATCCTTATGTTCTATTCTAGGGTTAGGCACCATTCTAATAATTTCATAGCATGAAGGAGATTCAAACAAAAAGGAATATCTTCTAAAAAATTCCAACAGGGATTCTTGAAAAGCAATTTCTAAGCTTTCCCCAGTTTACCAGTTGGAAGCCAAGTAGAAAGAATTTTTTTCGAAAATCATTTTTAAAGAAAAGTTTTTGAAAAACAATTCTCAATAACCTTTTCTTAGCCAAATGATTGAAAGTTAGGCGAAGAAGGGATTCATATAAAAATATACTCATGCCCTTAGTGAGTCAAAATAACGAGGCGACCCTTGCTTCAAGATGCATTGTGTTTAACAAGACTCCTAGTCTGACGAGACTAACGAGATTCTTTAGACAAAGGAAAACCATGCACCTGATGGTGTTGAAGTCCTTTGGTCTGGTTCCAAGACACCCAACAATGGAGTTGGGAAGCCCTTGTGCATTAGTACTAAGGCATGCATTTGAATGCCTAGTGGAGGATCTTAGAATGGTCCAAGCAATCCTTTGGCTCTATCTCTTGCTCCCAGCCAAAGCAACTATCCAAAAGAAAGAGTATCGATGGAAAACAAATCAAAGAAAGTCAACACACATTGAGAAGCTCAACTAGCTAAAAGAGTGGATAAAGCATCTCTTATCGAAAGAAATCAATTAGCCAATTATAAGAGGTTCATCGGACTCACCATAGAAAGAAGTGAGCTAACATATAGAAACTTATGAATTTACAAATAAGTAAGTGGCCACTTGAAGAGAAAATATACAATTTGTGTCAGACAATCAAATTCAAGGGAAAGATCCATGAATAATGAATAAAATTTTTGACTAAGACAAATATTTATTGATATCTTTGATAACTTTATTGGTCCAATAAGAAGATCAAGCAAAAGAGGAAATGTTAGCTACAACAAAAAAAAATCAAAAGTGGTTAAAGAAAAAGAAAGAAACAAAGAGTTGCCTTAAATTAAATCATAAGCAAACTCTTAAGTGGGCAAATATTATATCCAAAATTTTAATCTAAGAAGTAGGGTTTGGTAATTATACTTAGAGAGATGAGCACTATCAAACCTGTAGATGAGAAGCTATTAAACTTGTAGAAGGGAAGCTATCAAACTTATACCTAAAGTGTTACTGAATTTCTACCCAAAGTGCTATCAAACTTCTACCTAAAGTGCTATCTGGCTTCTACCTAAAGTGTTATCGAGCTTCCACCTAAAGTGCCATTGAATTTTTAGAAGTTCCTAGAATTGTCTACTTTTTTGTTCCTTATTAGACTATCTATGCCCCATCAGCATAAAATTAAGAAGATAGAAGTGAAAGATCGCAACTTGTACTAGTTGTGCCATGTATCACATCAATAATGTGTCATATCATTAGTCAACATAAGGATCTTAGTCCTTTAAAGTTGCCACATGCCACATGCCACATGTCAAAAATCCAGTGGTGTAATTTACTACAAATAGCAGGTACTTTTACTTAAGAAAGGGAACTTTTTTCTGAATTCTCTTCTTATTCGTTTTTCTTTTGTAATCAAGGCATTTGTGAAAGCGTAATTTGGGAATTCCATGGCCTCCTAGGTCAAATTGAGATTTGCAAATTGTAACAAAGAACTTACAAATTTTGTATTTGCCTCATTGTCATAGAGGATTTCTTCTTGTGCAAGTATTATCTAATGTTTGCACTAGGATTTGAAAGTTAAGCCAAAATTTAGGCTTAACAAGTTCCAAATCTATGGTTTAGATACATGATTTTCAATGATCGACAATAGTTTGGGTAAGGGTTTTCCACTCGATTCCAATAGATTAGCACAAGATCTAGATTCTTAAGATGGATTGAATATTATTTCCATTATACAAAATCCTTGGCTAAAGACGTAAAATCCAACTACAATGTACTAAAATACCATGGAACCACAATAACCTATACAAATGGTCAAGTCTGATCCTTATTCCCTTGTAGTTTTATATAAATTGAAGACAACCACAATAACCCAACTACAGTAAAAATGAAGATTTATTTTTCTATAAGGAGAGATCTCCCACCAAACATTTAGCAATAAATATCAAACATAGTATGCTTGAAGCATTTCGTGCTTCGTCTCAAGCTTGCCAATCTGGGATTACAAGGTCTCATCATATAATCAAATAAGTATTCCATTGGCAAGATCTAAAGAGGGATGTTCATTCTTTTTTACTAACATGTAACAGAAGCACGATGATGAAATTGGAAGATATAACTCCATAAAGTCTTCAACAGTCTTTACCCATACTTGAACAAATTTGAGAAGGGATGGGTATGTGTTTTATCGTTCAATCACTAAAATACCACACTTTCTTGATTTTTTGTAATAGTAGATATATCTTTATATGCTCTTTAATTCCACTCACACACCTATATACTACCCACAAGTGGTTAGATTTTTTTTGACAATGTACTTAAATACCATGGAAATGCCAGGGTAATTGTTAGTGATAGAATTCCATGTTTACCAGCCTCATTTTGTAGGAAATCTTCAGGTAAAAAAGAAGCAAAGTAGCTTTAAGTCTTGCATATCACTCATAATCAAATGGTTAATCAGATGCAGTAAACAAAACACTTAAATGTTATCTCAGAAGTTTCTATAGTCACAAGCCTAAAAAGTGGAAAAAACGATTATCACCAATTGCATTGTGGTACAACACACATGGAAAACTGCTATAAATACTACACCATATGAGAACATGTATGGAAGGAAATCCCTTGCTTTTTTATGCTACATATAAAAAAGTACAAAGGTTCAAAAGTTTGAAGAAGAACTATTATCTAGGGATATTGATTTATCAAATCCTAAAAGACAAATAAACATGGGCAGAGAAAAGATGAATCTACATGTAAATAAGCATAGATATTTGAGAGAATTTGCTATTAATAACTGAGTATACTTATTAAATCAAATGCATTATGCAGTGGTTAACTAAGGGAAATTTCATAAAAATTCCTTAAAATTTTATTTTATTTCATTCATTAATGGTATCGTAATGATATTTAGTTGATTACTAGTAGCAATTTCGTTTAGGGGAAAATAGAACATTGTATGTTCTAATAAATGCCAATAGATGTTTTACAAAGTGTGTGTATATATTACATCAATATCCAATATTCAAAAATAAATAATATAAATACACATACATACTATAGGCATATAATTCATGCATATACGTGGTATTGCATGTAAATGCATATTGAAGTGTGTGTACATACCTAATATTTTATACCAATATTTTATGCCTTCTATTAATTTAGGATCAATAGACTTAATATATACTAAAATAAAGAAGTTCATTACATTAAGAGGCATAGGACAAGACCTTCTGTATTTGTGGGTTATGTGATGCGCTACCTAATCATGTATGGAATGGATCTTAAGGCTAATGTAATACTAGAGGGTGGTGAATAGTGTTATTTAAACTTACTAATAATTTGCTTTATGATTATTAAATTTAACACTACTAAATAAGAATCACATACAGTAATATGATCAATGGAGTAAATAGAAGCAGTAAAAGCAAAAGGAAGACACCAAAAATTTTATACTAGTTCTAATATCCAATACTACATCCAGTCCTGTACGCTATATAGAATTTTACTATAACCAACTTGCACTTCCACGGGTAGCAAGAAAAACTTTACAACTTGACTTTGAATCAAATGGCAAGAAACACCTATCCTAACTTTCCACGAGTTGCAGGGCACATCTAGACCTTTTGACTATGGACCAGAAAACAAGAATACCTATCATGAATTTCCATGGATGGCAGGACACACCTATGCAATCTTGACTTTCTATAGGAGGCAGGATGCACCTTTACAAACAAATAGTATAGTAATATATACAAGATATCGAACCTTTCAATCATAATTTCAATTATTCTTCAATACAACTTCGTATAGACCTCCAATAGCAATATATCTTTGATTTATTTAAGGAATATGATTGGATCATAGATAAATGATGCATAATTGATTATTAGTAGATTGCAAATGCATGAATAAATAGAGAGAAAGAGAGTGGATTTGTAAAGTATAAGTACATGTAAACAATAGGACTTCTCCGCAAAATGTGAGAGTGAAGAGAGTAAAAGAAATAATGGAGAATTCTATTCAAAATTCAGAGCCTTAATATATAAGATGAAGAGATGTATCTTTGTGTGAAAGGTGAAGGGAAGTGTCCATTCGTTGAAATGAAAAGTTGCATCCAATGGCTAGTATGTCAACATACTCTACAAGTATATGTCGACATATCTTTGTTTCAAATCACAACTCCCTTTAAAAATTGTTTAAACTCTTTTAACCATTAAAACCTAAATATAGATTTTATAAAACAAATATAGGAATAAAATAAAGAGTTTTAATAGAGAGAATTCAAAAAATTGTTGTGAACATTTAATTCTATTACTCGATATACTATAAAATTAAATGATTATTGTCTTGAACTCTTCTAGCCTTTATTTCTTAAGTCTTTTTTATTATCATAGCCCTTTCGTTAAATCTCCTTGACTTCTTGATTCCACTTGATCTTCTTCATCTGTTTGATTCCTTTTGATCTACTTGATTCCTTTTTATCTTCTTAATTTTTTTGACTCCTTTTAATCTCCTTGATTCCTCTTGATATCCTTGATTCCTCTTGATCTCCTTGATCCCTCTGGATTTACCTGGTCTTGTATCGAAGTTCTTGCGTTGATCTGGCTTGATTAGTGTATTGCATCACTATTTGATTATCCTGTAATATATCTTGATATATTCCTATATTTCATGTAATATATCATACATACACTTGGAAAATCATTAGTATCAATATTTATCTAGTTGTTATCATCAAAACCAATACATGTGGTTCTAACAATCTCCCCTTTTTGATGATGACAACCATCTAAATATCGTTGATAAAATACAAGATCAATTTATATTTAACTTCCCCTGAATCCATTAACTCCACTTCTATTGATACTCTCCCATATTTTTTTACTATTATACCTTTCTGTCTCCCCCTTTGTCATCAATAAAAACGAGATAAAATAATTTATAAAGATATTAGAGAATATTAAAAGAATAATGGAATGCGTAAGTGATTCTTTGAATATGTTATAAGTACAAGGATTTGTTTATTGTCTAGTATGAAACTTATTTACTATTTAATAGGATAAGTATTCATAATATTTATAACTACTCATATAATATTTATACATACACCATTAGTTATCTTAAATTAATAAGTTATCATAACTAATACACAATATATATATATATATATATTAGGATACTAGTGATTATGACTTTTAAAGAATATAGAGTGATGGGGGGTTGATCATAGTAAATATGAATATCATATTAAGTATATATTTAATAGACATGAATAATCATATTAAACTATTTTTCTTGATACCAAAACTATACAAACTAGTTTATAAAATATACAATGATCACATTAAATATACATACGGTACCAATTTTTTTAGTAGATGATTAATTTATAAGATTTCTTAGAATGTTTAACTCATCCATTACTAGGAACAAAGGTATTATCAAGAGAGTTAACATCCCCATCTTCAAGAAAAATTCTCACTTCTATCCTTAACCATATAACAAATGAAGCAACAAAGGGAAGCAAAAGGTCTTTCTTGCTCAAACATTATCTGCTTTTGGTTCATTTCCAGATGTTTCAAGTTTCTCAAGATGGTATGAAGTGACTTCTTGAAATTTTCTAAAGTTTTCTCCAATTTTTCACTTATATTTTCATTGAAAATCTCCTTTCCTTTATTCATTTTTTGAGTATGTCTTAAGAGATGAATGGATATGTTTGGGGAAAAAGATTACTGATTTTTGTGGCTTAAATTGATGTTTTTATAGTGTTAAAAAAATTCATAACTGTTCCTAAAAAAAATTAAATTTTATTAAAAAAGCTGCTTTTACGGTTATATGTCGACATAGTCAAAAGGGTATGTCAACATATAGACATATGATACCATTATGTCGACATATGGTTATGTGTAGGTTGACATATATGCAGTTTCCATCATATTCAATTTATCTTTTATTTTATTTTTTGCGTATACATAATTATTTAACTATTTATTAACTTTTTTGTTTTATATATTCCAGAGAATATAAAATGTATGATTATCATAACTAGTAGTTCAAATGTTTTCATTCATTTGAAACAAAGTACATGATTAAGAAAGAGAAGATAATAGAACTTGCTACTAAAAATGGAAAAAGATACAAAGTCTAGAATAAAGTGGTTGAAGATGGAGAGTTGCCACCAAGTTTCCTTATGATTTTCTCAAGGAAATTATCCATCTTTATTGAGAGTTTTGAAAACTTTTTGCTAAAAGATCTCTGAAGATTCTTTTGACTTTCAAGAAGCTTTTCTTAATTTCTTTGCAAATCATGGTTGTTTGGCTTATTCTTCCTTTCAACACTTTCAAGATAAGTTCCTCCTCCTCCTCTTCTTATTCCTCTTCTTCCTCCTCCTCTTCTATTTCCATGCCTTTTCTTCTTCCTATTCCATTCTTTCTTCTGAAATATCTTCCGTAGCCAATCTTCGCTCTTAATCCATAAGATTTTCACATGGTACAAACTTGAATGAAATTTTCATAAAAGAAAGATTTTTATAGTTAAAACTTTCTTTTGGAAGTGGGATCTCCACTTAAATCAATTCCAAAATAATTAAAGACTCTAGTTAAATGCACTCGATGATAAATTGTAGTTTCATATCTAGAAACATCTTTTGTTATAAATCTAGAAAGAATGACTTGTGCCAACTCATATCTCTTTTTGCAAAAATTGAAAACAAATAGTTGCAAACTCTGGATGTAAGATTGTTATAATTCCCAGTTCAAGGAGTTATACTTTGTTGCAAAATCAGACTCATAAGCCTTGCTTTTGGATGAAGATTTTTTCCTTTAAATTCAAGTTCCAAATCATTTTCAAACAAATCGTGTGAAACCACACAATTATTATAATTAATTTCATCTTTCAAAAGAACATTGCCATAGTTTTTGCAAACTATTATTTCACTAAGTATGTTTGCATCAAGAACAATACAGTCTCTTTCATACTACTTCAAATTTGATCATCATTCTCTTGATAAAATTTCCCAATTAAATTTGCATAAGACATTTTAATAAGAGTAGGATAATAAAGAAATCATTTTGAATAGGATTTACTAAACCAAAAATATCGTTTTCCATATAAAGATAAAATATATTATAAGAAGGAAAATCGTCAAATTTTGAAAATCTACTGGAGAACGCATTAGCATGTTTTATGTAATCGTAACACCTCACAAAAATTAATCTGAAATTTAATGAAAGAATTAAATTTAAATATAACAAGAGTAAAAATAGAATTTTCACAAACGTCCAAATTTGGCTACAAAACTTGACACCGTTTTATTTCGTCGTAATTTTCTGGACAATTTTTGTATATAATGTTTGGTAATCAGAGCTAGTATGAAAAAGTAATTAACATTTAAAAATTCAAAATTGAAAATAATTAAATAAAAAAATAAGAAAAGAAATGTTTTATAAAAAGAAAGCTCCACCGGTTGACACCGTAGATTAGACCGATCAACCCCTAGCGGTCAACTACTCCAAACCAAATGGTTGACCGATTGTAGCTTTCAGGCTAGGGTTTGCATTGGCCTAAATGCCTGGATTTTGTAATATTTGATCGAACAACTATAGTTAGTTTCTACCCCTTTAAATATAACCCTAAGATGATAGCTAGAATTCTTAGTAAATCTGAGCACAACTGTTTATACCAAAATGTGGCACAAACACTCAAAGAATTATATTAGAGAAATAAGTGAAGAAAGTAAATGAAAAGGAGAAATAATAAGACACAAACTTTATAGTGGTTCTCCTAATCGTTGCCTACATCCACTTAACTTTGTTGCTGATTTGGTTGTTGTTTACAATATATTTTCGTATGTATCGGTAATGATCCTCGGGTATGACAACTATAGAAAAATTTGTAAACAACTAAAAATATCCCTCAAAACATCACCCTCCCCCTATATTATAGCCGAAGGTCGCCAACAATCCCTCCGTTATGTTTATAGAAACATTCCCTACATCCAAAAAGAAATATGCTTGGAAGATCATGGCCAAGTCACCCCTTTTTAGAGATCAGTATCGATCCATAGTCGGGGATCGGTACCGACCCATAAGATAGCTCCATGGGTCTTCCTCATGGCCTTAGGTAGGTGCGAATTGCTTCTGCCTTTATGTTTTCCATCTTGAATGCTTTGCTAGAAGCTTGTTTTTGGTTGGATTACTTGGATTGGTGGTGGAATGTAGTTCCTGGTCTCATGTACACAAGGTGCTTAATGGCGATTGTATGCAAGCAATCCAATGAGGTTCATCATGGCTTGGAGGTAGATGGAGTGCAAGGTGATATTGATGGACTTTCAAGGATCAGTACCGGTCCTCGATCGTGGATCAGTACTGGTCCTTAGCTTGTCTTGCATATGCATTTTGGCCCTCTATTTGTTGATGCATTGGATGTTTTTCTTCTTATGGATGCTAATTGTTATGTTTTGGGCTCGTAACCTTGGTCATACTTTGCGCCTAGGTTGACTGGTTATCACTTTGGGCTTTCTGCCTTGATAACCTTCAAGTTCGACCAGTCGGATTCGTTCAAATATAGCCTGATCAAAAGGCAAGATAACATTTGCCCTCCAAACCACATCCTGTTTTCAACATGATGTGCTTCGAATCGAGTTAAATCTGGATTTCGATATCAGATTTCAATCCACACTTCGAATGGTTGTCATCTTTCCTTCAGTGAAGCATAGTGTCTTTAACCATTCGTAATATGCTCTGCTTTGCTCATGCCTGTTGACATTGGCATTATAAAAATGGAAGCGTGTTTTTTTGTTTATCATTCTGAATTCAGAGACTTTCAACTGACTTCCCTTTTGGCTTCCATGGGTTTGAATCATTGCCTTGTGATTCCGGTTGTCAAGTATTGTGTATGCATGTGCACACATATGTAGGTTGTCCACGATGCTTCACTTTGGCACATATGCACAAACCTGTAAACACACATGGCTACACACACAAATGCATATACAAACATGTATGTACTTACATAGGTGTGTATATATATATATTCTCCTTTATCCTCTTCTTATATAGGGTTTGATACCAATCCCTAGTTAGGGCTTGGTATCGATCACATGCTTCGAAGTTTCAGGCTACTATGTAGTCAAAGTTCTTGGGTTCAGAGTCATATATACCAACCTAGCCATCCTTCTTTTCACTCTTATGTGCTCCTTGCTTTTGAGATTTTAAGATTGAAGGCTTCATTAAAAGTCTCTTTGCCTCCAATCGAAGCACTCAACTCCAGCACCTCTCCCTAATCACCACCCTCACCACCTCGACTTCCATCTTCCAATATCGTTCATCCTCACTCCAAAAGCCTTGAATTTGCACCCAAACTCCTTCACCATCTTTGAATTCCACTTTTTTAGGTAGGTAGTGTTGTTGGAACTCGATGCCACCAGCAGTTTGTACCATGGCCATGCTTAGGACAACAATAGGGAGGAGGAAGATGGGTCATCGAACCCAAGTCTAGGGATCGGCACAAACCCGACCCTTTGAGGATTTCACTTGACTTGAATGTATATAGTTTAGGTAAACAATTACTGCCTTTCAAGTAACACTCTCCAGGAGTTATTTCAGGGTTTCCAATGCATGGTCGATGGTGTGAACTTCATTGGGACGATCAACGATGAAGGTCACTTCAGATAATGAGCTAGCCTTCGAGTGAACTATAACACGTTATCCGTTGTTAACATTGTACACTCAAAAATTCACATCCTGCACAATACTATTAATTGCTTGAAACTCTACCGAATTTTTATTCGGGCATGGGGGATATAGCCTTTAATATTTCTGATATTACTTGTATATTGAGTTTTGATAGCTATGGATCATAGATGTTTCGAGCATCTTTTCGCACTGGCTATAGGCCCTTCAGCCTCTAGGTATGCTGAGTCTGACACCGAATCTAGCTCAACCATAGTCCCTATTGCGATACATACTCTGACACCTCCTAGATCATAGCCTACTAGTCATCAAGCCAAGCAACCTCTCTAAGAGATCCCTACTGAGTTGGTAGAAGGTCCGCAAATAGAGGCTGCTTCAGATAGCCTCAATGATGCGATTATATTGGATGACCTTCTGGATTCCACTACTTTGAAATCGACAAAGGAACCCTTAGAATAATATTGAAAAACATGGAATCATGTTTGAGGATGTGTTGGTTCCCTCATGCCATCAACGGGCTCATCATTCCAAAGTACCCTTTTGAAGGGCCAACGAAGCGGGGGAAGATGTAGAAAGAAACCAGAGGAGCCTGGTGCATACTCCTCCGGAGAGGGAGCCAAGGAAAAGAAGAAGTGGAAGAAACATTAAGTGTAGCCATTCGCTTGTCTTTTTTTATAGCCGTAGGATTTTCTTTTGTTTAGGCCGACTTTGTGCGGTTCGGCCCTCACTTTTTTTTATGTTGTGTTAACAAAAATTGGTTTTCTTTACAACTCTGTGTCGACTTGTTTGAGTTGCAGGAAATGCACTTAGTACTCTTATTTATATACTCGCGATCCATTTCTCTATCGTCACTTGACCAAATTAGTGGCTAGTCTAGTTTGACTTTAACCAAGTTCCCTTTGACTTGCAATAGCGATTTGCATTACACCAAATTGATAACTAGGAGCTTAATGGCTCGAGTGCCCATCTCTGGGTATCCTTCTTTGATCATGTCCAATTTCAGGTCCAATCGAATTTTAATAATCTAAAATGGTGGTCTACACATCCCTCTTTGGAATTTTTACCCCCGATAGTGCCTAACTCTGGACATCGATCGGTGTTGGTCCCCTAGAATGGAGATTTAATTATCCTCCATTAGGATATTCGTTCCTAGTCATGCCAAACTCTAGGCATCGATTAGAGTTGACCACTCACGATGGTGGTCTAGTTATCCATTTTCAGGATGTTGGTCTTCGACCATGCCTGACTATAGGTTTTTATTGGGTTTGAATGAGAGCCCCCTAACTCTAGGCGATGACCTTCAGACTCTCCTTCCTTTAGACAAGGCATCAATGTCATTGTACAAGGCCTCACCTGACTCTGGGCATTGGCCATTCATCTTGCAATCCTCTAGCAAGGTGTCAGGGCTCTGCCAAACTTTGAGCATGAGCTTTTGGGGCAAACTATTGCATTCCACCCTTAAATATTTATACTCCTGCCCCCAAGTCAAGGGTTGAAGGAGTTAGCAGACATCTATCTCTAGACGCCAAGGATGGTTTTACTTCAAAGGTCCGATCAAGGACTACAAATTTTAGTTGGCACTTATCTCTGTGTATCTGCACATTTGCATTATATTTATGCAGATCCGTTCATGTTAGCCATAATTCACAGTTTATGGTTAGATGGAGACATGGTTATAGGTTCAAGAAGTCATATCATTTTATATTCACCGGAAATAACAGATTCTGTCTTGTTATATTATACTTGACTAAATACTTACAAAGTCAAAGCTCAAGTGAAATAACATCGCAAGTGTTCATCATTCCACGTCCGTAGGAGTGTGATACCGTCTATGGTTACCAACTTGAAGTTGTATCTCCCAGCTTATGTTCGACTGCATACGGACCTTTCCAGCTTGGGGATATTCATGGGGCCTGGGAAGATAATTCTGTGGACAAGACTGCCAATTTCAAAGGTCTAGCTCTAGAACTTGGTGTTGTAATATCGAGTGACACATTTCTAGTGTGCGGCTGCTCTTAAGTCAGCTTCATCATGCTTCTCATCGCCATGTCGAGATGCTCCAGCAGGAGTTACTCGATGAGAAGGTACTTCGAGTTCAACTAGAATCATAGCCTCCAATCTGTAGGGTAGGGCGAACGGAGAGTAGCCAATCGCGGACTTATGGATTGTCATGTAAGCCCAAAGTGCTAAAGGTAATCCATCGACCCACTTGCTATTGGCCTTCTCCAGTTGCTTCTTGAGAATGGACTTAATTATTTTGTCCACAGCTTCTATTTGTCCATTCGCTTATGCGTGTGCTACCGCTACAAATCTCTTCTCAATTTGATGCCTGTGGTAGAAGTCTTTGAACTTAGCACTATCGAATTGGGTTTTGTTATCAAAATAATTGTTTGTGGGACCCCAAAGCAACAGATGATGTTTCTGACTATGAAGTTGATCACCTTCTTAGTAGTGATCGTGGCTAGCGGCTCTGATTCAGTCCACTTCGTAAAATAGTTAACAGCAATGATGGCGTACTTCGTGCCACCCTAGGACATTGGTAGCACACTAATGACATCTATCCCCTAAACTGCAAACAGCTAAGGAATGACCATCTACGTAATCTCTATCTATGGGGCTCTAGAAATTTTGGCAAACCTCTAGGCATTTGTCACACCTCCTAGTGTAATCAGTTGTGTCTTAATTAACGGTCGACCAGAAGTACCCATAGCAAAGAATCTTCTTCACCAAGGTATGCCCTACTGTGTGGTCATTGCAAGCACGTTCATGTACTTCAATCAGGACCTGCTTGGCTTCATCGTTGGCAACACACTGAAGCAAGAGAATTGAGAATCATTTCTTATATAGTACTCCTTCATGCATGATGAACCATGATGCTTTGCGAAGGAACCACCATCGCTCGTTCTTCCTGCTAGGAAGGATTCCTCTCTGTAAATAATTCTTGATTAGAGTCATCCACGACTCCTTCTCACATTCAGCCTCTAAGATCCAATCGACATCCATCTAGTCGATGCTTGGAGCTGATAATACTTCCATCGGGACCAGGCCCATGAGTTGCGCATCTCCTGAGCTAGCCAACTTGGCTAGTGAATTTGCCTTTGCATTCTCCTCTTTGGGAATATATGTTATCGTGTAGTACTTGATATCATTAAGAAACTCAAGGGCTTGTTCAGATAAGAAGCAATATTGCCCCATTTGCTTGAAACTCTTTTCTTACCTGGCACACCACTAGTTAGGAGTCGCAAAAGATGTGTAAAGTTTTGAATTTCAACTCTTTCACAATCTTAAGTCCTACGACCAAAGCTTCATGCTCTGCCTTGTTGTTTGTCGTAGGAAAATCCAATTTCAAGGTGAAAAATATCGAATGCTCCTCGGGAGTCATCAACACAAAGCCTACTCTAGAACAACACTTTTTGGATGCTATATCTGTATACATCTTCAACCCAGCATTCCGCTCTTCATTGCTCTCCGGAGTATATTCTCGAGAAGTGTACTTGGCTATGAAATCTACTAGCGCTTGCCTTGGATTTCTCTTCAAGGATGATATGTGATATCATATTGGCTCACCTCAATGTTCCATTTCAATAGCCTTCCAAAGGTCTAAGGTCATTGCAAGACTTGTATCAAAGGTTGATTAATTAGAACTTTTATCGGGTGAGCCTGGAAGTATGGATGGAGTTTCGTTGAAGTGATGAACAGGTAGTATGCCAGCTTTTCCAACTTTGGGTAGTTCCTTTCTGCCTCAGTCAACTGTTTGCTAATGTAGTACGCTCGTCTTTGGATTTAGGACACCTCACGCATAGGTGCGGTGCTCAAAGCATGCACTGACACTACCAAGTAAACAAATAAATCCTCATCTTCCAATAGCTTTGATAGGATATGAGGTCTCTCCAAGCGATCCACCAACGCTTGAATTGCATCTTTGCACTCCTACTTCCAAGAGAAGTCACTTTTTCCTTCTTGAGGATGTCGAAGAAAGGGATGCATTTATCCGTGGCTCTTGAAATAAACTAGCTCCGAGGGTTAACCTTTCCATTTAGATTCTGAACTTCTTTAATTGACTTCGAGGATTCAATGTTTCTCAATACAACTATCTTCTTTGGATTAGCTTTTAATCCTCTTGAGTTCACTATGAAACTTAAGAATTTTCCCGATGCAACTCCAAACGAACATTTCAAAGGATCGAGCTTCATCATATATTTCTAGAGTATATTGAACATTTCCATCAAATCCTTTACATGATTAGTTGACCGCCGCCACTTTACTAGCATATCATTGACGTACAGTTCTATCGAGCGTCTGATTTGAGCTCTGAACATTGAATTCACTAGCCTTTGGTAGGTTGATCCTGCATTCTTCGTACCAAAGGGAATAATAAGATAGCAATATAGTCCTGGGTCGGTTTTGAAACTGGTGTGCTCCTAGTTTGGGAAATGCATTGGAATCTGGTTATAACTAAAGTAGGCGTCTATGGATGATAACAGTTCGTATATAGTTGTTGAATCTCCCAGCCGATCAATTTTTAGGAGTGGAAAGTTGCCTTTTAGGCATGCTTTATTCAGATCACAATAGTCAATGCACGTACTCCACTTCCCATTGGACTTCTTTACCAAGATTTGATTGGATACCCACTCCGGGTATAAAGCATCGCGGATGAAGCCATTGTGTTTCAGCTTATCCACCTCCTCTTTCATTAAAGTGGATCTCTCCGAACCCAGTCTGCGGCATTTCTGCTTTACAGGAACACATTTAGGGTTCACACTCAATGTGTGGCACGCTATCTCCAATGATATTCCACACATGTTGGAATGCATCCAGACGAACACATCCAGGTTCACTCGAAGAAAACCTGTTAACTCTCTCATCATTCTTATGCTGAGTTGAGACCCGATCTTCAGGACCTGTGTAGTATCATCCTGACTAACCAAGATGTTGATCATCAACTCCGTGGGGACTGCCCTTGCATCCTCTGGCTTCTTCCTCGGGTCCATATCCTTATGGAACCAACTATATTGCCCAGGCCAGGGTTTAGGTAGTGATTCGTATGTGTCTAGTGACTTGATGCAGAGAGTCTTCTCTACACCTTTTCCCTTCTCATGTTGCTTTGCCGCTTTCAGCTCTATGACATAGCACTCATGTCTGAGATCCTAGTCTCCCTGGACAACTCCAACTCCATTATTAGTAGGAAACTTCATTATCGTGCACCACAAGACAATGGCTACTCGGAAACTAGCTAGGGCCGACCGACCCATAAAAGCATTATAACTAGAGAAAATATCCAACACGACGAAGGTCACAACCCACACCTAGACCTGTCAAATGGGTCGGGTCGGATCATAATGGGTCGAGTCAAATTTGACTTGACCCTTTTGTGACCCTAACCCATTTGCCGTGTTTATTAAATGGAAAATTAGACCCAACCCACTTGTTTTTAAGATCAACCCATTTAACCCATTTAAAACATCATCACTTAAAACATCAAATATCACAAGATTGACATAAAATGTAAAATTGAAACTGCACATAACATTGGAAATGCATTATGATATAGTCATATAACATTAATGTAAACTGAAACAATATAAAACTGCATCAAATAATAATAATATAACACTAAAAATTCACTAAGATAACAAGAATATCATGAAATATCATACATAAAGCTGGGTGAAAGTGCATGAATATAACATTGAAACTGCAAAATGTGATAGAACTGCACTAAATAATACCAATAGAACACTGCGGCTGATACTAATATAGCACTGCGGTTGTATCAATATAACACTAAATCTGAAAGTGCATCAAATATAAAAACCAAAGATGTATACTAAAAAATGGCCTTCAAAATTACTGAAACTGAATCATGCATATACAACACACTTTTTCACAATCACCCAAAAAACCTACACATACATCTAAAAGCTTGGCATATTTATACAATATAAACTGTCATATTTATACGTCAGTGAACAACTAAAAGCTTGGCATAACAGTACTATATTATATATTTATACTTCAGTAAAAAAGGAAATTCCCCTATATTATATATGTATAACAGTACCGCATTAGAATTCAATTTACTCAGACTATATGAGATTTATTGACTATATTTAAGTTCATATAAAATCTTATGAAATGAGTTTGATAAGCCAATTGAAAATAATTTGAATTCAAAATTTTAGCTTAATAAGAATCCAAAACATCCAAAACTGTTATATACAAAGCCATGTATATTTAAAACCATATTTGCACAAAACATGTATATATAAACTGATATATATTCAAAGCCTATATTTAACTGAAATAGAGTACTCATATATCTAAAACTTAATGTGTGTATACTTGACACATCATGTATTTGGAAATTTGGCAGGCATTAAAATCATATTTACATTTTATATTACAAAAACTAATATCCAAAACCGAATAGGTATGAGTATATAAACTCTTATGCTTTTTCGAAAACTATCTTTCATATACAGAAGAAACTTCATTTATTCAAGAAACTGATATGTATTGAAAATGATCTATTCATGCTTTTTAACAACTCTTACATCCAGATATTTGAAGCTAAGGGTATGTACACATGAATTCTCATATATCGTATATCCAAAACTGGGTTAGATTTTGCAAACCTTTGCGCTCGTATTCGAATTTCAATTTAAACAAGACTTAAATTGATACATACATGTGAAAAACTATGTACATGTGTATATGTATTGAATCCAACTACTTGCAACATATACTAACTTGATAAAAAAGAAGTCATACTGAAGAAGTGACAGCATGAACATTTTGAGTAGTACCATAAGTGTAATTAAATTGATAAAAAAAAGATTCTTGACCACATCCAAGTAAATCGAGAATATTTATGTCTTTAAAAAAAATTAACTTTTGTGTAACTCAATAGTCTAAAATTGTTTAACTAAAATGTCTAAACAAAATTAACTTTTGTGTAACTCAATAGTGTAAAATTGTGTAACTCAAATGTCTGTAGAATTATCTGTTCACCTAATTTCGCCATTCATTGAAATCTATTTAAAGATGATAACTATGGTCACATGCATGTTCAACATACTTAATATACATCCAGCGTTATGCTTACACAAAAGTGAATCCATACAGTTAGTACTAGCAATAACCGTGTAATATTGATTGAATTTACAGGTCTGACTATATTGTTCATGCATCATTACAGAAAACAGACGAGAAATAGTTTTTTAGTTTTATACATTTTGATGTAACATGTAAAAAAAGAAAGTATACCATACTAAGCATAATTAAACAAAGGGTTGAGACGAAGTATGAATGTATGATAATTTTATTCTGCACATACTACTACTAACCAGCATGAAATTTGTTATTCCAAACTAATCATCATGCAGTCCTATAGCAAAGTTTTGACCATACATTTTGCATACTATGCATTTGTTTATCACCTCTCTATAATTATACATACAAAATTCCTCTGTTAACTGTTCCTTAATCCCATCAACCCAAAATCTCATTTAGTTCACAACCCTTTCCAATGATATAAAGTTCATTTCAGCCACGGTCTTGTCCTATGCTTTTGGGGTTGTCAGCTATAATTTCTTGTAGGTTATTTCATTAAAATGTAAAATCTAGTTAAGCAAGTGTAGTTCTTTCATGAAATGTTTCAAATACTAACAAGAATCAGATGGCACATAGCACACAAGTTATACACATGATGAATGAATACATACGTATAATTGAATGAATAAATGATATATATGTACACATGGGTTGCTAGACACTTGTTTGATTCAATCAGGGCTATTGAAGAGGACATCAATTAAAAACTATGCTTTGCTCGAGTAAAACTCCGAATAAAATATATGAAACATATATGTGTATAGATAGCTTCAGGTGTGGGATGCCTTGCTTTTATATTTCGAACTACTTTTTTTGTTGACACACACTCAACTATAAATTATTTGAATGACTTCATATCATGTAACATGCAAATTGACTAGCTTACAAAATACAGAAAATGGTATTCATGGTGGCTCTTATTTTTCTTCTAATAATTAAAAGTTATCCATGCTTAGCATAGGCATTATTTTTCTTTTAATAATCTCAATATGTCACAAACTATCATGTAGAATTATAGTTTATACTCATGTGTAATAGCATAGTATGTATCAAAACATCAAACCTGCAAGTTATTGGTAAAATGAAGCTATTACATCATTTTGCAAGTTGTCAATAAACTTCATTCTATAGAAAGTAATTTGCCCATTTAGTCAAGATAAAGTTATAGTTACAAACAAAATAAATCTCAGTAAACTATTTATGAATGGCTGGAAGCTTGCAAGTTGTAAATAAAAACTATCTCGCCATCATGATAAAACTACAGACACAAATGGGAGCAATACCATCAATGTGTAAGACAAACTAACTTTACATTTGATTGATGATGTTTTTGTTGTCAAAAGATACATAAAATCAACAATTTACTAGAAAAAAATCAAAAGGGTGTACCTTTCTCCTCTATCAATTCTTCCTTATATTATCCTTAAACAATGATGAAGGCAACTAAGTCCTCCCTTCTTTGCAACTCTTTGTGACAATAGGTTACGGTTACTACCTGGAAGCCAACAAACCATAAACCAGGATAATTATCACATCATAATGCAAAAGCATTTTTTTACATTGAAAATCCTTATATTCTGACATCATAGTTTACTTTCTATGCATATATTATATATGGTTTATATATATCCAAAACAAAAAGGGCATGGATATCTGTTTCAAAGCGATAGACAAGGGTTTGATCCCTGGTCTAAATTGTCATATTCATGTGCAGATCCAGAAATTGCAGCAAGATATAGGGTTTACTACAAATGCAATAGATTTAAGATTTTACCTCTCGATCTATTCAATTATCAACCATAAATAAAATTTTCAAAATGAAAAATAGTACCTTTGATTGGTTAGAGCTTCAACTTTGAAGGTTAAATCGTCTCGAAGAAACGCGAAAGCTAGATCCACACAATTTTGAGTGAGGACGAGGTCGATTGTTTGAAGGGAATTGTGGAATCAGGGATTCAGAGATGCCGACATCGTATGTTTAAGAAACGAAATTTTGGAAATTTAGGATTTTGGATCGGTAATTGGGTAAACTGGTTGTATTGTTTTTAAGTGGGCTGAATGGGTATTGACCCAATGCAAAATATAATTGAATTAGTTTAACCCAACCCTACTAAAAATGGGTTAAAAGGTTTGGGTTTAAGGGTTGTCTTAAATTTTGACGGCCCTACCCACACTCTCTTTCGGTCACCTTCTCCTAACACCACGGGTAGGTCTATGCATCCAATGGGTTACGTCTCCATACCGTTAAATCGTTGGATACGAGAATTACATGGTTTCATATCCTTGTCATCCAACAACATCTGGTCATAAGTCTTTTTAAACAGAATGTTGACTGAACTACCACAATCGACTAACACCTTCCTCATAGTCGCCGACCCAATCATGGCTAATATCACCAAAGGGTCCAATGTCGGGGCTTTAATCCCATCAACTCCCTATTCCTGAAAACAATGTCGTTAGTCATGGTCCTGAGTTGCTTTGCTGGAGCTCCATCTTCCATGGCAAAGCAACTCTCGCTCACAGCATGCTTCAAAGCACTTGCATATCTTTACATTTCATTCTAGCTCCTCTTAGCTGGAGGTGGTCCTCTGGAAATTATATTAATAACCAATCTTTTTCCAAGCCGCTTGGGCTCATCCTCAGTAGGCTCGACTTGCCCCATTGGAACAATGGTCCTTAGGGATTAGAACTTCCTTGCACGCCATCCTACAAGACTTTAACAAATTGTTGTAATTTCTTCTTTCTTATTAGATCCTTGATCACATCATGTAAATGTCTACATTCGTTTGTATTATGACCATAGGTTTCATGAAATCTGCAATACTTCTCAAACTTCTTCTCCTTTTCAGTCAAGTCCCTTGGAGCCGGCTTCTAATACTGTTCCGTACCTGAGTGGTAAGGTAAATGTTTGTAATTAAATTGTTCAGCTGGGTGTAACTATCATACTTCAGGAACCTAGGACGTCTCTTGGAATTAGATTTTCTGTCTCTGGCTTCCTGACCATTCCTTCCTTGACCACCACTTTTATTATCGACATTCACGTCAACATTCTCGAAATTTCCTCTTGACTACTTTACTGCAACATTGCTTTGAATAACCTCGATCGACTACCTGGAACTAACTTTCTTGGTGGTAGTACTTGCCTCTTCCAAGCGTAAGAACTAATTTCCTTTTCTATAAAACACGTCCATCATCAGTGGGGGTTTCATTTTCAACCATCTTCCAAATTAGTATCAGAATGAATCCTCCATATCAAAGCCATTAGAACAATATCTTCCTCAGCGTTACTAACTTCAGTTGCAACCGTGTGAAATCTGTTCAATAAATCTTCTGACGACTCGCCTACTTATTAGAAGAGGTTTGACAGTGATATTATGTCCTTAGGACGAGTTGTGTGTAAATGAAACTGCTCAATAAACTTCCGTGCTAACTGATCAAAAGATGATATATCTCGATAGAAGTCGGGTGAACCACATAATCACGACACCTTCAAGGAAAATCGAAAAACAACGACATTTGATAGCATCGGTCACTCTGGCTGAATCCATATGTCATTCATACTTCATCAAATGCTGCCTTAGATCCATCCTACCATTATATGACGACATCATTGGCATCACAAACCTTTTGGGGTATCCTTCATGCACTATCTATTTGGTGAATGCGTTTTGGCTAGGAGAATTGCCCCATCAATTGTTATTATGCTGCCGAGTTTCATTCGTCAACTTTCTCACCATCTCAGCCAAGTACTCCGGCTCTACAGGGTCCACTAAACGGCAGTAATCATGGTCTGCCCAAGTGTTTGGCCCAGCAAACACTCTTAGTTAGGTTCATGATACCTGGGTTCTCCTAACTCCGAGAGAACCATTCGTCTAGTAGCTCCACTAGTTTGGTTTCTACATGGTGGATCGACAGTGACCGCCTGATCTCTAGCATTCTGGCTATTAATACACTTAGACATAACGCCAATATTATTGTCCAAGACATCAACTTGCTTATCCACCAAGTTGGGAATTGGTGGTTTTGTACTGATCCCTGCTTACGGTTCGATACCGATCCCCAAATTCTGGCCCTGACCAATCCCCATCTTTTGTCCTGAAATGCCAGTCTCCTTTCTAACCATCTTTTGGTTTCCTTCCCTATGTTTTTGTCCGGATGATGAAGAACTGTCATCCTCTAAATCAGAAGGCATCAACTCCTTCCTACTTCTTTTGGGACTACAGGTTAGTTGATTCAGCAAATTGATACTCTCCTACATATGTTGCTTCATATCAGCATGGCTCTCCTATAGCTTATCATTCATCTCCTTCATTATTTGATCCATTTCGACCCTTATTATCATATCTGATAGGTTCTCAACTTCAGCGTTAGTTGGTTGTGCAACCTCTTTTACATGTTGAGAGTCAACATCCTCAACACCATCTGCAGCTCTGGAAGCGGAGGATCGATCTTTTCGAGGGGGGCCATAGCTTAAACTAGCTTGAATTGATCCTATGATAGATTCTACTTGAATTTGAGTAATCATGGATTGCAATAATAAGACTTACGGATCTATCTCATGGATTTAAGCTATCCTAAAGTAGAAAATAGATCCTAGAAGACTAAGACCAACACTCTCAGTGAAAGCACCAAAATGTTTATACCAAAGTGTTACACAGACACCCAAAGAATTATAGTAGAGAAATAAGTGAAGAAAGTAAATGAAAATGAAAAATAATAAGACATACAAACTTTATAGTAGTTCAGCAAATCATTGCCTACGTCCACTTAAGTTTCTTGCTGAATTGGTTGTTATTTACAAGAGATGTTCTTATGGATCAGTAATGACCCTTGGGATTACAAGAACTATAGAAATATTCATAAACAACTGAAAAATGTCCTTCAAAACATATCACCTTCCCCTCTATTATAGCTGAAGGTCGTTGGGAATCCCTCCACCACGTTTCCTACATCTAGAAAGAAATATGCTTGGAAGATCATGTCCGTCAACCATTTTTAGGGATTGGTAGTGATCCATAGTCGGCGGTTGATATTGACCCATAAGATAGCTCCATGGGTTTTCCTAGTGACTTTGGACAGGTGCGAATTGCTTATGCCTTTATGTTTTCCATCTTGAATGCTTTGTTAGATGCCTATTTTTGGTTGGATTACTTGGATCAGTGGTGGAATGGAGTTTTTGGTCTCATGCACATGAGATGGTTGATGGCGATTGTAGGCAAGCAATCCAATGAGGCTTGGAAAGGGATGAATTCATTATGGCTTGGAGGTAGATGGGGTGTACAATGATATTGATGGACATTCAAGGATCGGTACCGATCCTCAGCTTGTCTTGCATAAGCATTTTGGACCTCCATTTGTTGATGCATTAGATGTTGGTTGTTATCCCGCCTTTTGGCAAGGCCATGACACCAAGAACTTGACTAGAAACCAATGACAGTTCATCTTGGAGATCGGTTAGACGCAGGCTCACTATGGATATCAACGAATTTTGTCCGAGTCCGGATTGAGCTATAATTAACACGACACGACAAGCAAAGCCATAAAAGCCAACGTTCCGAATTTCAAGTCAATCGGAGCTCATATGCTCAAGATATGATCGATGCAATTTCAGTAATCACCTTGTTCGTATCCATCAAGCCTCGACTGTTCGTATCCATCCGCTGGAAGGCCTTGTTCATATCCATCAAGCCTCGACTGTTCGTATCCATCCATTGAAAGGCCTTGTTTGTATCCATCCCCTGAGAGGCCTTGTTCGTATCCATTAATCCATTAGATAACCACTCTCTTCGTATCCATCAGTCCACTTGGTCATCGACACGAAGTGGAGTGTGCAAAAGTGATACGAAGTGAGATGCAACCAATGAATATGAACAAGGCAGAAATAATCGATACAAACAGAGCAGAAATAACCGATACGAATGGAGCAGAGACTATCGATACAAACAGAGCAAGCCTATCGATACAAATAGAGCTATGATGATCGATACAAACAAGACAGTTCTGATCGATACGAACAGAACAGCCTATACAAAACCCGAATTTGCATCGATCATAACTGATAATCTACAAGTCCAAATGCCACCAAATTTTCACAGGAGCTTGCGTACATCATCAACAATGTTCATGCTCAATTTTGACTCGATTGGGCCAAATCTTGATCGATACGAAATTCCTTCGTATCGATCACGGACCGAGTGCAAATCACATGGGATCGATCACGTGGGATCGATCACGTGGGCCCACCCCACGTAAGAGAAAAGGTCTCCCGAGATATGTGCGAGATATTTGCAGCATACGCCTATAAATAGCAGCCCTAGACCTATAGAAAAGGGACTTTTGGCCTCCCTACACCGATATTTTTCCAAAATGATTTTCAAACTTCAGTCATACTATTGTAATCTTTTGTAAACAATGAGTGAAATTCAATAAACATCAATCATTTCATAGTGGACGTAGGCAATTCGCCGAACCACTCTAAATCCGTGTGTTTCTATGCATTTTCTTATCTATTTATTAGTGTGTTTGTTAGATTTGGTTCATTTTCCATTTATTTCCTTCATTTTATCTCTTCAAACACATCTGAAGCGTGTTGTGCCCAATTTTTGTACAAACACTTTGGTGCTTTCACTGAGAGAACCTTGCTTTTCTCCTTCTCTGTGGATCTACTACAGTAATTGGATTGAAAAAATCTAAGGAGGAGATCCAGACCTATCATCAAGTGGTTCCTTCTATTCTATTCAGATTGCTCCAGATCTAAGAGGAACTGCCTTCATCAAGATTTTCGTATCCATGAAAATATGGTGATTTTCGTATCCATGAAAATATGGTGATTTTCGTATCCATATTTTTGTATCCAGAATATATGGTGTTTTTCGTATCCATGTTTTCGTATCCATGAAAATATGGTGATTTTCATATCAATATTTCGTATCTAGAATATATGGTGTTTTTCGTATCCATGTTTTCGTATCCATGAAGATGTGGTGATTTTCGTATCCGTGCTTTCGTATCCAGAAAATATGGTGATTCGTATCCATGTTTTCGTATCCATGAAAATATGAAGATTTTCGTATCCATGTTTTCACATCCAGAAAATATGACAACATTCGTATCGATAGAATTTCGTATCGATCGAATTTCGTATTGATCAACTTTCGTATCGATCAACATTCATATCGATCGAATTTCGTATCGATCAGCTTTTGTATCGATCAGCATTCGTATCGATCGAATTTCGTATCGATCAACTTTCGTATCAATCAACATTCGTATCAATCGAACTTCGTATCGATCAGTTTTTGTATCAATCGACTTTCGTATTGATCACTTTTCGTATCGATCGGTTTTCGTATCAATCGGTTTTTGTACCAATCGGTTTTCATATCGATCAACTTCCGTATCGATCGCATTTCATATTGATCACTTTTCGTATCGATTACTTTTCGTACCGATACTCACACGCAGTTCGTATCGATCCATCTGCGCCCAACTCGTATCGATACTCACACGCAGTTCGTATCGATCCATCTACGTCCAATTCGTATCGATACTCACATCCTGTTCGTATCGATCGCAAATACTCTGTTCGTATCAATCGCAACTGTCCTGTTCATATCGATCGCAACTACTCTGTTCGTATCGATCACAACTGTCTTGTTCGTATCGATCGCAACTGTCATGTTCGTATCGATCGCAACTGCTCTGTTCGTATCGATCGCAACTGTCCTGTTCATATCGTTCGCAACTGCTCTGTTCGTATCGTTCGCAACTGTTCTGTTCATAACGATCACAACTGCTCTGTTCATATCGATCGCACTTCGTATCGATCCAGACACGTCCAATTCGTATCGATCATCAGATACGACTTCGTATCGATCCAGCTGTATGCCTTTCGTATCAATCCAAGTGTCCACTTTTCAGATCGTTCAATTTCACCTACATTTGTATCGTTCAAATGTTGCTGAGAACGATACGAAATTTACTTCGAGGGGAAACCCCCCCGAACCCTAGCCGCAGTGCAGAGCACCCGCATAGTGAATTCAATCACCAATTTAATGAAGGAACATTCATCTGTGCTTCTGATTGTTCCATGACAGAACAAGACATAAGGGGTCACAGCAACAAATGCTGAATTGCAATCAAGAAATGGGTAAAGAATTACTACTCAACCGGTGCTCCTAAAGGCTGGAGAACCTAGCTAATACGCCAAGAACTAGAGTTAGTTAATATATCATGCTTCTAAGGTGGACTGCAACTTCCCCCCAATTGACCAGCTTTTAAACTCCTGAATTGACAACTATGGTACGATGGCTAATATGACGACTGCCCTACACTGTCTACTCTGCCAACTCAAAACATAGCCGGTCACCGCTGAACCATCTTCAAATGCCCGCGTCTTAATCATACCGTGTCCATATGACTAGAAGCATGACATACAACCTTAAGAGGACTTCCTTACTACCTTATATGGGCCTCCTACCTGGGTGAAAATTAGAAATGATCACCAATTTATGACCCCATCTTAACCAACTCACCATCCAATCGGCATCACCAAACCACTCGAATGTTGGGCAATCGTGCATACATCATTCACCAGTGCTACAAGACCCCGTAGCCATAAAATGGACCGATCATAATGTCGATCGGAGAATCTTTCCCAGTCGAGACCTATTCATTGAAACCATCCTACATGCAGAATTTCCAGTGAAAATTGCACATGTTGACTATGTCAGTGTACTACAGAAATGCAACCCCCGACACTATCTTGTGAAGTAGGAATGGCGCGTGGACTTCGCCAAAAGTGATGGATGCCATCAAATGCAGATGTCATTCCCTATTCCTCAAAGAAGACTATCAATCGTGGTTAGATGTACTAGTTCTACTTCTCATATTGCTGAAGGGAATAAAGAAGCTGGCAACCGAAGAATTGATCGATCCACAGCCCATTGCTACCAACACTCATAAAAGAAATCATCACAAGAGCTTATTCCCAAACTTTGACAAGAGAACTAGTGGATAGCCGCCAACAACTACACCAGCATATCCAGGCCATTATTGAGTTGACGAACTAGATGAAGAATCAATGTGGCAAGATAAAGAGGAAAATTACTTCATACTCTAAATCGGGAAGCTCCTCTTCCTTAGATGGCTACCGTGGATGCCGACGCCATAAGGCTACTCCAAAAAGGAAAGCTTCGACAATATGTGAAAGCCCCACAAAAAAAAGGGCAGGGAACCACCGACCCCTATCGATCAAGAAATTTGATCAAACTGAACCATTTGCATTCGACTTCCAACTGAGAAGGATTGGACTGAAGTGCAATAGCGAGCATACGATGTTGCCTCACTTATCAATGAGATTTGATTTGATCTCTTTTGAATTATTTCTAATTCAATTTCATTTACGTTGCGAAGTATGACCGACTTGAATTAAACTACTTGCAAATGGTGCAGGTAACCGAGTACTCAAGGTTCGGTGCCAAACAACCTCCGCGGACTATGATCAAGTCATTGAGGTATCATTATGACGAGCCTGATTCAACCACTGATAGGCTACTATATGCCCCTGGCTATATGCCCCTGGCTTGGGGGTAGGGCATCAAAGCACAAGAGACCGACAAGGTCAGGACTCCAGTACAAAGTGGATGCAACAAACCATCCACTCATCCACCTATTCAATTTAATTAGGAGATTTAGGAAAAACTGGGAGTTATATGTCCCAACAATGTACTCTCCATCTCGTACTTGAAGCTCGCCAAAATACTTATGCTTCTTCTAATGCCCGATAAAATCGGAATCACACCGAGGGTGGACGTGACGTCACTATCCATGCATCCAATCCTACATTAGACACTTGAGGTTATTTGAGAACACATGTTTAAAGTGGATATGATTTGACCGTTCACTCCCCAGTTTGCGTCTGTAATTCGGTAAAACAATCATGCCTTAAACCGACTTCATCAGGGGCCAACCCTCAATTTAAAGTCATCAACGACTGACTGCCTACTCGCTAACCATCACGAGCTATCATCTCAACTCTCTTCCTTAGCTTGATCGGAAGAATGCAAAGTATAATTTGGATGTGACTCGACTATCTGCTCTCCAATTCTTGCACCCGACTAAAGGGAAAATACACAATTCAAAGTGGATGTAGTTCGACTATCCTTTCCTATGCTCGAGCACAAAGCTTGCCAAAACACTAATCTTACTCCTTAGGCTTAGCAAAAGTGGAATCCAAACGAACATAGACATGATCCAACCGTCCATAAACTAAATCTCATCCTTCGTTGAGGGGCATATAAGTGGAAATTAATCGGGATCCCACCGATCACTCACTAAGTGAAACCCCGAGCTCAGGGACAAGTCATCACACTGCGGCAATACGGGATTGATACACGACAATCCTCTAACTAACTCTAGCTCCCGGAGTGTGAGCTGGAGCATAAACTTACGGACGTGGGCTCGAGGAGTGTGGATCCGTCCACCTAACGACTTCGCCCATGTTTAACCTAAACCTGAGGAGGATAAATCTATCCATCTAATGATCTCGCCCTTCATATTTGCAAGCTCGAGGAGGGTTGATCTGTCCATCTAACGACTTCGCTTGCCTACTCAGGGTGGATGTGATACGACCATCCACGTACCCGATCAACTTCTTGTTCCCAGAGTGTGAACGAAATCCTAATGCCCAAACAGATGTGACTGACCATCTATCGGCCAACTCCAAATTCCCAGAGCGCGAACTGGAGTATAAACATTAACTAACTCTGGTCCCTAAAGCGCAGACTGGAGTATAAACACCAATTGGGTGTGACTGACCACCCATCAACTTACTCCAGATTCCCAGAGCGTAAACTAGAGTATAAAACACCGACTCACTCTAGTCTTGAGAGTACGGACTGGAGCATGAATGCCAAATGTGTGTGACTGACCACCCATCAACAAACTCCAGATTCCCAGAGTGCGAACTGGAGTATAAACATCAACAAACTCCAGATTCCCAGAGTGCGAACTAGAGTATAAAAATCAACGAACTCCAGATTCCCAGAGTGCGACCTGGAGTATAAACATCAACTAACTCCAGATTTCCAGAGTGCGAACTAGAGTATAAACTTCAACCAACTCTGGTCCCAAGAGCGTGGACTGGAGTATAAATACCAAATGGGTTTGACTGACAACCCTTCAACCAACTCTAGTCCTCAAAGCATTGTTTCGAATATGAATACCAAAAGGGATGTGATTTGACTGTCCATCTATCGGCTCTGGTTCCTTAGCAAGTTCTGTAGTACAAAAAGCGGATGTGGTTCGACCGTTTGCTTTCCAATCTTCCCCTGGCATGGGAGCACACTTAACACACAAAATTGGATGCGATTCGACCATCCACCACTAAGCGGGCGTGACACAACCGTCCATGCATCAACTCTTGTCCCTGGAATGGGACCCATAACATAATTTTATAGGGATGCACTCCAACCCTACAAGACAAAATTTCTTCCTTGATTCGACAGGGAGATGCAGATTCGCAAAACAGACCTAGCTGAACGTCCTATTCTAAATGGATGTTAATACCATCCAACCGCAAATGAACGTGGCATGACCGTTCATCTCCTAACTCTTGCCTGTGATCCAACGGATTGTGCATGTAACATGGACAGATGTGACCTAACCATCCGTCAATCAATTCCTTCCTATAGTTCAGTGGGAGAAATATCAAACTAAAGTTGTTGTAATTTAACCGACCACACTTCGACTTTTGCCCTTGATTGGGGGCAGAGGAATTGACCGAGGAAAATGCGGTCCGACCATTTTCTACAAAAATAATCTTAGTCCCCAGAGTGTGGACAGGGGTATAAACATCAAATAGGTGTGATGAATGGCCCTTCAACTAACTCTGATCCCCAAAGTGTGGCTACAAGAATAGACAAACAAATGAATGTGATTCGACCATTCATTCACCAACTCTGACCTAAACTTGACATGAGGAGTACAAACTCACTACAGGTGCAATTAGACCATCCACGAACTAACTTTGCTAGCCCAAGACTGGGGGCAGAAGTATAAATCACCGAAAGAAGAGAAAGGTGACTCGCTACATCTCCAGCTTATCGTCCTTTACAACTTAAGGCAATGACTATAAGGAGACCCTAATGCTAACCAATCAGAATGATGCCCAAAGTTCTGGGCAACCAATTATATCATACCGCCAGATCGATGGGCAATATCTATCTGCACCTTTCATATCATACCATTGAATCGACAGGAAATGAGGTTCGAGCATTCTACATTGTGCCATTGAATCGACGGTCAATATCGATCCTCTTCTACTACAAATCGATGTGACCCAAACGTCCATCGAATATCTTTGACCAACGGAGCATGGATAGAAGAATAAACCACAATTGAGTGTGACTTGACCATTCGTCCTCCGTCGCCTTCCTTCGATCCGTCAGGAAGAGCATGAGACCAAATGAGCATGACATGACTGCATTTGAGCTGACTTTATCCCTAGATCTAACGGGAGAATGTAAATTGAAATGGATGTGGTTGATCGCCCAACTCCAAAAGAATGCATTGCGACCATTCGTTCTTTGACTCATAACACGATCTGACTAAACGAGCAATTCACAACAAGTGCAACCTAAATTTCCACGCACTAATTCTTTCCCTAGATTTGACAAGGGGAGCATCAATCCTACATTGGATCTGACTGGACGATTCACTCTTCAGTTTTTGCCCAAAGTATGGCGTCATAAGCAGCGAAATGAATGTCATTGACCATACAGAATCTAGCTTATGTCCGAATGTCGGCAAAGTAACAATGTATTCCGCCTAGAGGAAAGAACTAAAACATAATGCAGGATAGGCATGACTCAGCCTTCCATCGGTTAACTCGATCCCATGGTTCAATGGGATAGAATACAAAATTGAAGCGGACATTATCTACCTTGCCACTTATCGATATATTCCCCAGACTTGGGGGCACGAGCAAGAAGATAAGTTTAGTATGATTCAACCATTCATCAATCAACTCTGGTTCTTAAAGCTTTAACTATGGTATAAACACAGCTAGGACGAGACTAGACCGTCTGCGTAATGCATCCGCCAACCCGAGACTGGGGGCAAAAGAGTGATTATCCAAGAGTTGACTATGACAATGTGAACCTATGACCCATGCCTGATATTCATAACAACTCTAGGTTGCGACCGAAAGCATGCCTAGAGATAGAGACATCGGATGAATACCCGAACTTATGGCAGTTAATAATTATTCCAACCCTTACGATGAGCAATGGATCGCGAGTACATTGAATAAAAAGCGCATCATTCAGAAACACAAGTAAATTCAATCTCAAAGCTGGAGCCAGCTATGTAGCAGCATGCAGTACAAGGCTAAGTTATACTAATCCTTTGATTCAACGTCCTTATAAGCCTGATCATTTACCATTGCAGATAAACACATGAAGCCTCTACAACCCATCACGAGTATTGTAGATCAGATTTCTCCACAATGATGATGAAAGAGTCAACTGTTTTACTTTAGGTGAATCTTGATGTGTTCGCTTAGACTCGATCTTATATATATATGGACTCTAACCAGTCATGAAGAACCTTGCATTAAGTGTCGACCCGAGACATGTCTCGGTGAACAAAAACGATGCGACATGGATCTGGAGAGATCTGTTGCACTTAAAGAGGAGGCGAATCTACTCAAAACCAGTGGGTTTATCCATGATGCCCTCCAACCAAAATGAGTATCCAATCCTTTACTTATAAGAACAACGAACAGAGAGTGGAGGACATACGTCAACTACTCAGATTTGCATAGGGTATGACAAAGCACAGCTTTTCGCTTCCAACGATAAACTAACTGATGGACCCGACCATCAGACATGAATGACTCACATCCATAGATGCAAACTCCAGATACAATCGGATAGTAAAGCATGTCCCAAACTAGGAATACAACTGTTTCATTATTGACCTGGGCCTATAGTGCTATGCTGAAATCCCTGGATTCAAATTTGAGAACACTTATGCTACTTACCAAAGGACGATTAACAGATCATTCAAAAATCATATCGGTCAATCGATGAAAGTTGGTTAATATGCTCATGGGATCATAACCATTAAATGACCACATCGATGACTTGGCACAGATATTCAATGCTCTCCAACAACTACAGGATGAAACTCGATCCTTTGAAATGCTCTTTCACCATTACATCAGAAAGATTCTTTGTTTCCATCATCAATTCTCGTGGAATCAAGGCTATCTAGAAAATTCCGACAATTAGAGACACCCATGTACCGAAGACAACCAAGCAGGTACGGAGCCCAAGTCGGAAGATTACCGTCCTAAGTTGATTCAACTCTAGGACCATCTACAAGTGAATTATCTTCTTCCACCTGACCAAGAGAGGGAAGAGAACTTTTGAATAAACTAACAACTGCGTTGATACAATTCCAGCTCTGATAGATCGCTTAAAGAGACCTCCCATTTTACCCAAACCTTTGGATCACGAAGATTTATACATCAATTGTTCCGTGTCAACACACACCATAAGCATCGCAATGCTATGAGAAGAGAAACGAATCCAAAGACTAGTATACGATGAAAGCGAGCTATTGAATAGCTCACCTCGTTAACGTCTATATTGACTAGCCGTTACGATAGGTCCAATAGCAACCTTAGATGTCTGGAAGGTTACTCAAATGGAATATCGAGCTAAGCCAATTTGATATCACTTATCTCCCTCATAGAGCTATCCATGGTCAAACATTAGCATACTTCATATCTGAATTCACTACATCAGACGATTATCCGAAGAACAGCGGAGAACCGTCCAACCAATGAAGACCATACATAGATGGAATTTCCGATAATCGGCTTTTCAATGTCGAAGTTGCGTTAATGACTACTGAGGAACGATCGATCTGCTACACCCTCAAACTCAACTTCCCTACAGCAAATAACGAAGCTAAGTATAAAGCCTTGGTGCTCAAACTTGCAAGTAAACTAGGAGTGGAAACTTTACATGTCTTATGTGATTACTGGTTAGCAGTATGCCAAGTCAGGGAAGATTAGCTGACTAGGGGGCAACGTCTTGCTCCTTATCTCAACTGGGTCCAAGAGCTATTAGCCGACTTCGAGTATTACACCATTACACACATCCTCGGTGAACAGAATGAAAAAGCCGAGTCATTGGCCAAGCTAGCTAGTTCCGAGGATGCATGGAAAAAAGACTTTGTCCCAGTTGAAATACTTATTATTCCAAGCATTGACATATGAAGATCAACTAGATCTTAGAGATGGATCTAAAAAAGGAGTCAAGGATGACTCCTATCAAAGATTATCCATAATCGGGGATTCTTCTTGAATAAAGGAATGAGAAATGGCATATCCACTGTGAAGCATCACTGCATGATTATGTCTAGATCGCTCAACTCCATTGACACAAAGCATTACTCCTATATCCATCAATCCGAGACCCAATATTACGTATCCATCGATACGAAGCATTCATTCCAACATCTCAGATCGATCCGAGAGAGGATCGATACAAAGGAAGGACTTAAAACAACCATCGAACGTTGTTACAACTCGAATTTCACTTCTTTCCAGGAGAGGATCGATACGAAACTCAAATTCAAATAAAAACTAAAGAACTTAACAACGACTCGTGAACGTGCAAACGTTAATGGGAGTCAGGTTAACATACGTACGCGTATGATGAACTAATATTCAATTTTCAAAATTTACAGGAGTTGGATGCTGACCAAATGACAGTTACAACAATAGTGACCAACAAATCGCTAGCGCTCAACACTCAGTTACAACAAAACACTGCATGATCATTAACAATCAACAGTTCGACATCTACATCATTGTCGTTTCAATCAAAGGTTACATCTTTTGACCCAAACAAACCCACCAACTCAACGAATTAGATAAAACTTTTTCAGAATGAAGGATCCAGCTTTTCAAAGCACGTCATGTTCACACAAGACGTACTTTGGGGGGCAAATGTTATCCCGCCTTTTGGCAAGGCCGTGACACCAATAACTTGACTAGAAACCAATGACAGTTCATCTTGGAGATCGGTTATACGTAGGCTCACTATGGATATCGCTGAATTTTGACCGAGTCCGTATCGAGCTACAATTAACATGACACGACAAGCAAAGCTATAAAAAGCCAATGTTCCAAATTTCAAGTCAATCGGACCTCGTATGCTCAAGATATGATCGATGCAATTTCAATAATCACCTTGTTCGTATCCATCAAGCCTCCACTGTTCGTATCCATCCGCTGAAAGGCCTTGTTCGTATCCATCAAGCCTCGACTGTTTGTATCCATCCATTGAAAGGCCTTGTTCGTATCCATCCGCTGAAAGGCCTTGTTCGTATCCATCAATCCATCAGATAACCACTCTATTCATATCCATCAGTCCACTTGGTCATCGACACGAAGTGGAGTGCGCAAAAGTGATACGAACTGAGATGCAACCAATGGATATGAACAAGGCAGAAATAATCGATACAAATAGAGCAGAAATAATCGATACAAACGGAGCAGAGACTATCGATACGAACAGAGCAAGCCTATCGATACAAATAGAGCTATGATGATCGATACGGACAAGACAGTTCCGATCGATACGAACAGAACAGCCTATATAAAACCCGAATTTGCATCGATCATAACTGACAATCTACAAGTCAAAATGCCACCAAATTTTCACAGGAGCTTGCGTACATCATCAAAAATGTTCATGCTCAATTTTGACTCGATTGGGCCAAATCTTGATTGATACGAAATTCGTTCGTATCGATCACGGACCGAGTGTAAATCACATGGGATCGATCACGTGGGTCCATCCACGTAAGAGAAAAGGTCTCCCGAGATCTGAGCAAGATATTTGCAGCTTACGCCTATAAATAGCAGCCCTGGACCTAAAGAAAAGGGACTTTTGGCCTCCTTACGCCGATATTCTGCCGAAATGATTGTCAAACTTCAGTCATACTATTGTAATCTTTTGTAAACAATGAGTGAAATTTAATAAACATCAATCATTTCATAGTGGACGTAGGCAATTCGCCGAACCACTCTAAATCCGTGTGTTTCTGTGCATTTTCTTATCTGTTTATTGGTGTGTTTGTTAGATCTGCTTCATTTTCCATTTATTTCCTTCATTTTAACTCTTCAAACACATCTGAAGAGTGCTGTGTCCAATTTTGGTACAAACACTGGTCTTCTTATTGAAGCTAGTTTCTATGTTTTGGGATCGTAAACTTGGTTGTGCTTAGTAATCGTGTTCACTAGTTATCACTCTATTCTTTCTACCTCGAGATCCTTCAAGTTCTACTAGTCAGATTCGTCCGAATACAGCCTAGTCAAAAGGGATAGCAATAACAAAACTCTCTCTCTAACTTGAACCCTCTTTCTCTTCAAATAAAAAATTATTCAAAATAAACTAAAATCAAACTCAAGAGATTAAAGAAGGAGAAATCAAATAGAATCAAGGAGAGTTCTACACCAAGCGAAGGCAATTCCAAGCGAATTAAAAAGGGAATATTTTTCTAGAGGTGAGTAGGTTCATAACTAATATGGGGATTTATATATAATTAAGTTTGTTATATCCTATTTGATCCATAGTTGTTTAATTTAATGTTTATTTAATGATGTAGTGGATTGGGAATTTGATAATAATTTAACTCATATGAATATGATCCCTTTCATTTAATCTAGATTTAGTTAAAGTAAAAAATGGTTGAACAAAAGTTGATTTAGGTTAAACATGCCATTTTCTTTAAATTGAATACTGATAGATATAATCTTGTTATTCAAAATCTAAGTTAATTTGGAGTCCTAAAATTGAATATAAAATTGTACATAAAATTGAATACGAAATTTTGAAATGATTATAAATTGTAGATTTACATGTTAGGTTTACGGTAAAAAAGGGTTTGTAATTAACTGTGAATGAATACATATATATAAATTGTAGAGCCGGCTGATCGCTCCAGTGACCAATGGTCGAGCAGTTATCGACTTATAGGCGCAATCTGAACCTCGACCTAAGGCCTAGGTTATAAATTTATATATATATATATATATATCCGTGTGTGTGTGTTAGTATATTAGTAGGGAATTAGCTCCATGGGTTTTCGATTCTTGGACTTTATGGGACTAGATAGATGTGTACACTGGCAACAACACCTAGACACTATTTATTTGATGTGGTTAATATTCGACTGGGGTAACATTATCGAAAATTGTATTCACAGGAGGTTCTATGGTGTACATGCAACACTGACGATGATGCTTGGAGATGTGTGTGTGTCCCAGCACTAATGAGAGTTTCCTCTGTATGCACAATGATGAGGATGTAATACTTTATTGTCAGTGGATACCCAATGCAGTGCAATAAGTGGCGTTACTTTACTACTAAGAGTGGACATGGATGCAGTGGACCCTAAGATGTCGTTGCCATGAGTCGCATTGCAGGCTCCATTTCAATGCGTGAATACAATATGTGTAGTTGTAATTGGGGAATGTAGTCCCAAGGTTGATATTGTACGTGACCCTACGTTGGAATAGTTCATGTAGGTATTAGCTAATCCATAGTCATTTTGAGGTTCGATTAGTTGTTTAATCCTAAATATAAACATTCACAGGATGTTGGTGTAGATGTATTTAAAACTATATCCCCTTAGGTTAGCGAAACCAACTGTATTAAGTAGTTTACAAACACAAGTAGAATACCCTAGGTCACATAGAGTATTAATGAAGTTAATTGTTTCTGACCACCACATATTAATGATGTAATTCATTCACCAGACTTTTGTTTGGCCCACTCCTTTTCTTTCCTTTTTCCCTAACACAGGAGGACATGACAGCATGTGATTGGCCCAAATTTAGTATGTGGAGAGGCGGGCTTGGTGTTGGCATTCCTAATTACTTTTTATTACACTCCATGTAACTATTTATTGTACTTAGTATTTATCAGACTTTATGTTGTATTTCTGTAAACTCTGGATTATGACTACATATGTTCTGAAACTGTGTTTTTTAGGATACATTCTGAGATGGTTATTTTCTGCATTTATATTTTTCTGTCTTTCACTGTAAGATCTAAAAGTGTTGAATTTATTAGATTTTATCCTTATATTTTTAGTCTTTGTAATGTGTAATAACCTAATATCTCAAACTTCTTGTCATCAACGCGAGTCAGAAAGCCTCTGTAGGCTTTGGTTCGGTGCATCGGAAGGTGTGGGTTCTCACACTTAGTATTAGAGCCAGGTTTAAAATCCTTAGGAGTTAGGGCATATTGAGAGAACATACTTGAAAAGTTAAAAAGGTTTTCGAAAAACTTTATGAAAAGTTTTTCAAAATAGGTTTCTAAAAGTATATAAATATGTATAGATAAAAAGTTTTTCAAAGGATTTGTACATATAAGCATAATACGAAAAGCAAATGCTTTCCATTATTCTTTCCAATACTGTTTGTTGAAAATTTTATATTAATTCCTAAATCCTAAATAGAGAGAATGAGCGATCCTATTGGCTGTTGCTGAGGTGATGTAGCCGAGATTTCAGACATGAACGTTTCAATTTGGTTCTACCGGTATTTGCAAGCGAGAGGACAAGCCGAGCTTAATCCTAATAAGGGACTCATAGAGCAGGCGCCAGGTGTAGTTTCTGCCCATCCACCTACCACTGATTTCACCAAGCGAAGTAAGTAATTTATGAGTCTAGGAGGGAAGCCGTAGGTGGGGTCTGGGTCATATGTGGACTCGAAGGAATGGATCCAAACTTGTAATAGGGTTTTGGATTGATGGATTTTGGAGAAGACGTTAGAGATAGTTTGCCACCTAATGCTTATAGGGAGAGGCTTTGAATTGGTGAGACGTGGTAGTGGCGGAGACGAATGAGGGAGTGATTACTTGGGAAGAGTTTAGCAGGCATTTTTAGACGAAGTCTCTTTCCATGGAAGTGCAAGGAGTACAGTTGGAGAATTTTATACATTTGCAGCAAGGAGAGATGTCGGTGAAGGAATATGTAAATCAGTTTAATAAGTTGGCTTGGTATGGTATGGAGCTGATAAATGCACCTTACAAGAAAGCTCTGAAGTTTGCAAAGGGGCTGAATCAACCTCTTCAAGATTTGTCCCTTAGTCATATTCCCATGGATGTGACCTTCGTCGGTTTGGTAGAGATGGCCTTGTTGCACTCTGTTTCCAAGTAGGAAGTGAAGAGTGATCCTAAGAAGTTAGGAGGAAAGACACCTTAACAAAATCAGTGCAAGGGTGGAATGGATGTCAAAGGGAAGATTAAGAAGCAGGAGCTACAATGTTGGAGATGTGGTAAGAGGGGGAATTTTGTAAAGGAGTGCAAGACAAACATCTCAAAGATCAAATGTTATAACTATAATCAATTTAGGACCATAAGGATGGAATGTCCGGCAACACAAAAGACCTCTACCCAAGTGGTTTCAGATTATGTGCTGGATGTTATTCCTAGCTTGAGTGCACCTCTAGTACCGGACAAGGGGGAGAAGGTCATGATTAAAGGTGTGTTAACTTTATCCAGTTTACACGTTCGTACCTTATTTGATAGTAGGGCATCATACTCTTTTGTTTTGAGTAGACTTGTAGATGAGTTGCACATAGACATTAGCATAATTATAGATAGTCTAAAACCCTATATGAGATCTCCTTATTTATTTATGATATGTTGGGGTTTGAAATTGTTTATTTTGGGAGTCGAGTTCGATTGCGATACTTTTGTCTTAGGAGTTTCTGGGTTTGGGTTGATTTTGGATATGTATTGGATGGCTATGTATGGGGCGATCTTAGATCATGATAGAAAGATTGTTTGTTTGGGTACTTGTAGTGGATGTGGTCTAAAGGTTTATTCTGATCCTATAGGTTCAGTTATGTTGAGTTACTAATATTTTTTGGACTTATCACATAGTGAGTTAGATTCGGTGCCAGTAGTTATAGACTATCCAGATGTCTTTTCCGAGGTCATCGGTCTTCCACTCCAAAGAGAGATTGAGTTTTGGATTTATCATGTGGAGAACACCAGACATATTGCTTTACCCATTAGGCTCATCGCTCCTAAAGATAGACGTGAGCTGAATAAGCAAGTGAAGGACCTATTGGAGAAGGGCTTCAATAAGAGGAGTATTTCAAAGTGGAGAGCACTAGATGTCTTTGCTATAGAGGCGGATGGTTCTCTGAGGCTTTGCATCGATTATCATGAGTTGAATAAGCTGATAAAGAAGAATTGTTACCCGTTGCCCCGCATAGATGATCTCTTTGATTAGTTGGTTAGAGCGTTGGTGTTCTCTTAGCTTGACGTGGATCAGTTGTGTGTGGCCGAGGGTGGTATTCAAAAGACCGCTTTTCGTACACTCGATGGACTTTATGAGTGGTTAGTCATGCCTTTTGGAATGACCAATGCACCCGCCTACTTTGTTGATCTGATGAGCCGGGTTTTAGAGGGTTGCTTAATAAGTTCGCGGTGGTATTTGTTGATAACATATTAATCTATTTGAAAAGCGAGGAGGAGAACGGGTTACATCTAAAAGAAGCGCTCATTACACTCCATGGGTATAAGTTAAAGGTGAATTTTTTTGGATGTCACCATTAGCGCAAGGATGTATGCTTTTTGGGACACGTTGTCTCTGAGAGTGGGCTAGCGGTCGATCCTAGTAAAGTTGCTGCAGTATAGGATTGGCAGGTGTTGAGGAATGCGATGGATGTGAGGAGTTTTCTTGATTTGATAAGCTACTATAGGAAGTTCATTAAGGACTTTGCTAAAATCTCTACCCCTTTGACCCACCAAGAAGAATTTAGTTTTTCTCATGGGACTCGAAGTGTGAGGATGCTTTTACCAAGCTAAAGGAGGCATTGACTAGTGCACTATTCTAGCATTACACGACAGTACGAAGGCATTCACAGTGCATACCGATGCTTGTAGTATAAAGTTGGGTGCTATCTTGAGGCAAGAAGGAAGAGTGGTGAGCTATGCTGGTCGACAATTGAAAGTCCATGAAAGAAATTATCTTACCCATGATCTTGAGTTGATAGCCATTATTTTTGCATTTAAGTCATGAAGACACAATATATTAGGAGAGCAATTTGAGCTGTATACAGATCATAAGTCTCTGAAGTATTTATTCTTCTAAAAGGATTAAATTTAAGGCAACAGAGGTGGACGGAGTTTTTAGCATCATATGATTCGATATCTCCTATACTCCAGGCAAAGCAATGTCGTAGCTGATGCATTAAGTAGGAAGCATGCGATGTTGAGTCTTATAATCTTAGATTGAAGCACTCGGAGTTCATTTCTACGTTCAATTTTCGACCATCATCAAACATCACTCGAGGATTGTTAGCAGTGTTGGATGTGCAGCCTACACATATGGACAATATGGGTCAAGTCAGAATCACGATAAGAAGTTAGTGGATATTTTTGAGAAGCTTGGTAGAAGAGAGTAGTCGAGTCATTTGAGGCACTATAACATTTACCCGAAGGGGTGGTTGCGAAGAAATGGTAGGTTATGTGTTCCTCTCATTATGGATTTGATTGACATGGTACTAGCTGAGTCTCATCGTTCTAGGATGACCATTCATCTCGACGAAGATAAAATGTACTGTGATATGATGAGAGTCTTTTATTGGGCAGGTATGAAGAGGCATATGGTAGAGTATGTGGCTCAATATGGGACTTTCCAGAGGGTAAAGGCAGAGTAGAAGAAGCCGGGGGGATTGTTGCAGCATTAGATATTTCGCAATGGAAGTAGGAGAGTGTTTCTATGGATTTCATCAACGGAATACCTAGGAGTAGGAGAGGTAATGTGAGTATTTGGATCATAGTCAATCGACTAACCAAATGCACTCATTTTTTCCAGTTAGGAGTTAGAGGATCGTTACATTAGTGACATTATACGTGAGGGAGATAGTTAGGTTACATGGAGTTCCTTCTAGCATCGTTAGCGATCGAGATCCGCTTTGCACCAGTAAATTTTAAAGCAGTCTACAGAAGGTTTTAGGCACTGAGTTGAGTTTGAGTACCGCTTATCATCCACAGACTGATGGACAGATGAAAAGGGTGAACTGGGTGTTGGAGGACTTACTTTGGATGTGTATCTTGGATTTTGGAGGCTCATAGGAGAATCACTTGTTATTTGTGGAGTTTACATATAATAATAGCTATCAAGAAAGTATTGGGATGGCACGTTTGAGGCATCATACGGGAGGCTTGTAGATCACTTTCTTGTTGGTAGGACACTACAGATAGAACTATTCTTGGACCAGATATGGTGAGGGAGAGATCAGAGAAGGTAAACTTGATCCTTACGAGGATGAAAACCACGCAAGATAGGCAGAAGTCTTACGCTGGTAGGAGATGCACGGAATTTGAGTTCACGGTGGGCAACATGGTTTTTGTGAAGGTACCACCGCTTAGACATGTCATGAGATTTGGTAGTTTGGGAAAGTTAGCATCACGGTTTGTAGGGCCTTTTTTGATCATTGGTAGAGTAGGAAAGTTAGCTTATAGGGTGTAGCTTCTTCAGAAGTTGGCAGGAGTACACAGCGTTTTCCATGTCTCTCTACACAATACGACCATTGTAGTCGAGCTAAGTTAGCTAGAAGAGGTAGAGATAGAAAAAGAATCACTTGTTCGCCCTACGCCAACTTGTGTTCTTGAGTATGGTATAAAGTGACTCCACAATAAAATTATCAAGCTTGTTAAGGTCCAGTTGGGAGACAATACAGAGAGTACATAGGAGACTAAGAAGAAGATCCAAGCTATCCATCCAGAACTCTTTTCTGGTATGTTTCCATTCCATTTAAATAAGTATAAACTACTTATACATATCTTAGTATACTACCATAGGTTGGGACAATTATTTGCTAGGAATGGTTGTAGACGTGCCATTAGGACATGCTTTGGATGATGGATGTTAAGGGATGTATTTTTTAAATTAATTTTTACACTTAGGCAAATATATTCTCCAGTTAGCATACACTTACACCATCACTTTGTTTTATTTTATGAGTTATATGCATATGGTTGTTGCATATGGATTGAATGGTTGTGCATACATGTAGAATTGCCAGTAATACTTAGGATGTTGCATAAATTTGGATACATGGCACAAGCACTTGCATTTTAGGAGGTTGACTAGATCAAGAGACCACCTAATTTTTGCATTAGTATAGGTTCGTATGCATTCCATGCCTATATGTGCATATTGCATTAGAATTTGAATTAAGGACAATGGTTGCCAGTGGTTGATGGATGAGAAGATGGTTGTAAGTATTAACTTCCGTACGTATGAGTTGGATTTTTTCGTTCTTGGAGATTTCGGGGACGAAATCCTTTTAGGGAGGAAAATGTAACACCCCACAAAAATTAATCAGAAATTTAATAAAAGAATTAAATTTAAACATAACAAGGGTAAAAATGAAATTCACAAATGTCTTAATTTGGCTGCGAAACTTGTACTGTTGTGTTCGTAGCAAATTTCTGGACAATTTTCACGAATAACGTTTTGTAATCGAAGCTAGTAAGAAAAAGTTATTGACGTTTCAAAATTCAAAATCGAAAATAAGAAAAAAAAAATAAGGAAAGAAATATTTTATGAAAAGAAAGCTTCATCCATCGACACCATAGATTGGACTGGTAAAACCCTAGCAATTGATCGCTCCAAACTAAGCAGTAGACCTATCATAGTTTTGAAGCTAGGGTTTGCATGGGCCAAAAAGTTCGGATTTTATAATATTTGATCGAACGGCCATTGTTAGTTTCTAACCCTATAAATAGAAACCTAAGCTGATAGTTAGAACCTTAACTAAATCTGAATGTAACAAAACTTTGTCTCTCTCTAACCTGAACCTTCTTTCTCTTTGAACCAAAAATTCTTCAAAATAAAACTAAAATCAAATTCAAGAGACTAAAGGAGAAATCAAAGAGAATCAAAGAGAGCTCTATACCAAGCAGAGGCGATTCCAAGCAAATTAAAAAGGGGGTATCTTTTTAGAGGTGAGTGGGTTCATAATTAATACAAGGATTTACATAAAATTAATTTTGTTATACCCTATTTGATCCAGAGTTGTTTAATTTAATGTTTATTTAATAACTGTAGTGGACTGGGTAATAATTTAATATATATGAATATGATTCCTTTCTTTTAATCTAGATTTGGTTAAAGTAAAATTGGTTGAACAAAAGTCGGTTTAGGTTAAACACACCCTTTTCGTTAAATTGAATACTAATAAATATAACCCTATTGATCCTAAATTTAAGTTAATTTGGTGTCCTAAAATTGAATATGAAATTTATATGAAATTGAATACGAACTTGTGAAATGATTATAAATTATAAATTTACAGGTTATGTTTACTGTAATAAAAGGTTTGTAATTAACAGAGAACGAATGACTATTAAATCGGAAAAAAATTAAAACAATTACGACCGATCGATAGCAAGCGATCGACCGCTCCAGTGACCACTAGTTATCGAATTACAGGCACAATATGAACCTTGGCCTAAGGCACATGTTATAAGGTTATTTATATAATAATGTGTACGTGTGTTGGTATATTAGTGGAGTTATCTCCCTAGGTTTGTAACACTTGGACATTACGGGACTGGATATACGTGTATGTTGGCAACGAGGCCCAGACACTATTTATTTAGCTTGGTCGATATTCGATTGGAGAGATTTTACCGCAAATTGCATTCACAGGAGGTTCTACGGTGTATGCGCAACACTGACGATGATGCCTAGAGAAGTGTGTGGCACGAAACAAGCAGAGTTTCCTTGGTATGCACGACGATGAGGACGTGATACTATGTTGTTGATGGACACTAGGTGTTGTGCAATAAGTGGCGTTACATTACCCTTTGAGAGTGGACATGGATGTAGCGGACCCAAAGACGTCCTTGGTGTGAGTCAGCATTGCAGGCTCCAACTCAATGCGTAAATAACTCGTAATTTGAGAGAGTAGTCCTAAGATTGATATTGTATGTGACCTAGTTCCTGTAGCTATTAGCCGATACATACTTATTTTTAGGTTCGGTTAGTTGTTTAATCCTAAGTATAAATGTAGGGAACCAGATTTTCGACCCTCGAAAAATGACACTAGTACATCCACTGTATTAGATGTTGAGCAATCGAATGCTGGAAAATCCGATTGTTAGGGGAAAAGAAAGAAGGAAGAAGATAAGAAGAAAACTAAACAACATAGAATCTCACAGCGGAACGAATAACCTATTATATACCATAATTCTTTACACAAAAGCAAAACTGTAATATGTGTATATACAAACATCAATTAGAGTATACTAACCTATTTCGGCCTGGATAGTTATAACAACATGTCCTCACAATTGCTGATAAATTCAACAATGGATACAACGGAAAATAACCCTCTATGTGAATATGTCTCTGGGCCTTCAACTCGTCTCTTGAAGCTCCAAGCATCCAAACTAATCTGTAATATGCTCGTTCCAACTTGAGCATTATAATAAAATAACATCCTAGTCAGTTTGGAAAACCAGCGTGAGAAAACATACCCAACTGAATTTAAAGTTATAAGAAAAATTCTTGAAAATCAAGAGTACCTCGTAAGACCACGCGCACATAAACACGGACGGGTTTTTACCTTACGATAACCATAACATTTCCTATAGAAAATCCATTGATATTATAATAATGTCTATGGATCAAAGTAAAATATGAATATAGCTGAAATGCTTGCATCTCACGTTTCAGCATAGTTGGGCACAACTAAATTCGTACGGCGTTTATTGGAGAATGGATTCCATATAATAACTGGGCTACTAGGGTACCGCCCATCACAGCACACCTCTAGAACAATGTACCGAGATCGTACCTAACGACCCCTACCAACACAGGACTGGCCTACCCTATGCTGGACAATACCGAATATGATCACACCTCCGTTAATGGGCCCCGAAGCATACAAATGAGAGATAATAGCGACTCTAGATAGGGATGATCATACCCTACTTAGGAGCGACCCACTTAGCCCTACTACATCTCCCATGTTTAGTCATTCCTTGTTGATGAGGCTTGAGGCTACGATTACCTTTCAAGAACATTTACACTTAGAATGTTCATTGCCCTCCAATGATAATGTGTCGATAACATTCATCCATACAAGTCCATTCTGGGTCTGAACAAAACTGAAGGCACTATTCCTACTACATCCATTTTGGAATCACCCTCAGGATTAGTAGCGATTAGCCCATGCACTTCACATCTCTATTTTTGATTCCATGCTCTTCACGATGTCTTCACTTCGAAACGCATTCATTGGATCGAACTGGTTTTTGGATAACATATCTTATCCCGGTCTCTTCGAAACAATGTTCGATAATTTTCGGTAAATTCAACCCTGGTTCTTTAGGAAATAAAAAGTCCAAGATAAGATCGGAGATCACCTCCTAACCGTTATGGACAGGTTTCTTTATCATTGTCTTAAGAGAACGAAACAAGATTTATACACACAGTACAGCATCATCAGAGATAACTGTGCCATATAACTCACGTGTTTCTCCTAGATATTTCCAAAGTTACGTTTGGGTCCATTTTCGATAGTTGGTTATTTAACTATTGAATAACAAACATTCAATCAGAGATTTATTTCATAAGGAAAACCAACATTGGTTAAGCACAAAAGCAATCACTAGCCTCCTTTAATAAATCTTCCATTCATAAAATCACCTTGTGAATCACTTGTATATAAACACCTTTACAAAGATATACTCGCAAAAACCCCATATTTCAGTACTTAGAAATATCTATATACTTATCTTAACGGTATAAGTATATCCACAAATTTGAGAAAGATTTTCTTTTATTCGATTCTCAAATCATTTATAAATTCCCTTGCAATTCTCCAAAGCCATTTATATACCATTTTATAAATCTCTGAAAAACCATTTATAATCCTTTTATAAAATTCAATCACTTATCAGCTTCTTGTACATTTCAAAAATCATTTATAAACCCTTTATGAATCAATAAACCATTTATAAACTTCTTTTATAAATATATAAACTCGTTTCTAAACTTCATTCATAAATATCTAACCATTTATAAACTCTTTAACCTTGTAAATAATCTTTCCTTAAGTCTTCAAACCCTTGTAAATACGTCTTTCAACTCTATTCATGGGTCTCGAAAACACTTATAAATAATAAAAATCATTTACTTCAAAATAGTTTCATATAAAATATATATTTAAAATAACATTATAAATAAATAAATAATAATTATCTGTCTTAAAATATTCTAAAATAATTATCAATCATTTTAAAAATAATAATAATAATTCTTTATTCTTGTTATAAATAATAGAAATTCCAAAATCTTATAAATAAATCCTTATTATTAGTTTCAAACCATAATTATTCTTAAAATAATTAACATTTCAAATTATGAACATTTTAATAAATTCTTTAAAACAATATTAATTATAAACAAATAACTTTAAAATAATACTTATATAATTTAAATAACTTTAAAATAATATAACTATAATTTATTTACTTTAGAACAATATTAATATAATTACATAAACTTAAAATAATATACTATAATTAAATAGCTTTAAAATAATATTATAATCAAATAACTCTTAAACAATATTAATATAATTAAGTAGATAATCCTTTAAAACCAAATATTTCCAAAACCCAATTCCGGATTTAAAAGTCATTTCTTGTCTTAGAAACTAATTCTGAATTAATCTGCCATTTGTAGTATTTTTAAAATACTACTTCGAGGCAATAGCCACCCAACACTTAACCAATATCAATATTGATTTTCTATCACTACCAGTTTTAAGTTTTCAACATATAACAAAGTTATAACCATAATATCCATAATTAGGTTCATTTTTCAACAATCCATATAAAAATATATTACTGAAATAATTCAACAATAGCAAGGAATCCCGTTGGATCCCTCCAACCTGTTCCCTGCACCACAACATTATATAATCATAAAATATAATCAACCACTTCGAGGCGGGATTCGTATGCAAAGGGTCATCCGCTCTTATACGGGAATGTAATAGGGTCTCATCCGCTTTAATAGGCGGGAATATATCCAAACCAACTAATAAATATAGCAAAACATCCAAACAACCATTCAACAATTTTAATCAACTATATACCATACCAGTTAACCAAAAGGGTGAGTTTAATTCACCGAAATTTTCAGTTGTCACCGAGGCGTTCTGGTTTGGAACTAAAATTGAACAACGTCTGATTTTAGCCCAAATTTCAACAGTCTCCAAATTCCTCAAAACCAGCTCCATTGCGAAGCTCTCGTCGATACGAGCGCAATGCAAAAAAGTTTCATCTCGATCGGACCTCGTGTGAGCGAGATATGAATTTTATAAGTTATCGTATAAAATTAATTTAAAATTAAATAACTTTAATTTATTTACAAGTTTACCCCTGTTTCCTTTTCTTCCCCAACTCAACTGATACTCCACCTTATGCACGCACGAAGAAAGATACACAGTGCACATCTTCCACCACACTCATCGATTCCAGAATTTGACTTCGCCGATCTTTATCTCTCGATGAACTCAACTCCACCATCACCAAAACTCCACCACCAAGATCCCTTGGAGCATCGCGACACCCAGGGTTACCCCTCCAAATGCGATAGGTCGGACCTTCCCAAACCACATTGGACATCACCATTTTCTCAACTGAGGTGCTACACTCTCCAACGAACCCAAATACGTGCCCTAATTCACGAATCCATGATCAGAATTCTCTAAAACTTTAACCCTAGTTCTAAACCCATGCTCTGTAAAACTGTGGAGTACTCGAAAATCTCACCGCTCATCTCAAGAAGTTCACCAAATCGAAGATTTTAGTCTAAGGATCTCAAAGATATATGTTTCGGATTTTATCGTTGAGTGTAACCTTTTATTTTAATTTTTGAACTCTCATTTCTTTTTTTTCATTCTGGAGATAGTTTTATAACAGCGGAGAGGACATGGGGGTATGGCTCTGTACGGGTGGTATGGGCTGAAGATGATGGGTCAAGGCAGTGTATGGTCAAATCCAAGTAAATATATTATTTAATTCAAAATATCTAGCTATATAATTTTGAACTCCGATAGAGATGTGTCGCGTGGCGTTCTATATCTTATACCCATATTCCGAACGCAATGGAACTAGTTTCGAGCCCTAATTCGATCGTATGCAAAAGATAGCTTTTTGAACCCAATTATTATATTAAATTTTCAATATAATTTCTACGCATTTCGATCTCGCACGACCAAACGATACGTCTGGTCGGCATGAAATTTGACGGCGTATTATAATTCATTATTACGGACCCAATGATCTTGGTTTCTTCGAAATCCGAGACAGTGCCTCGGGAGGCTATTTTTATATATTAATTAAAATGAGTTATTTTCAAAATCGAGTAAATCACTTTTAAATCCAATTTAAAAGTTTTACTATCTTCATTCTTATTAAATATAATTTAAATAAGCTTTCAAATTATTTTTATCCAGCTTAAAACCAAAGATTTAATGATTTAAATAAATTTCAATTATTAAATTCAAAAATTTAATTATCCAATAAATCACTATATTTGAAATTCAAGTTATTTAATCTATAAAATTAACTTTTCAATATTTAACATAAATTAAATATTCTAATCTCAAATGACTAAAATTATGGGTCGTTACATTCTTCCCCCGTAAAAGAATTTCGTCCTCGAAATTGCCAAGGTAGGAAAAATGCCCAAACCCATTACTTTTTAAAACAAACTAGTTGAAATAACTTACCAAAGCCCTTTAAGCATTTAACTTTCCAAAAATCAATTTTTCAAAACCTTGTTATTAATTTTACTATGTTTCCGAATTCATTCATAGATTTCAACTATTACATTCAATCATTTCTGGTTATAACTCAAAACCAAATTTTAGTTACTAAAAATTTTCTTCAAAATTTCTAACTCATTAAATTTTCGGAAAATTTCGTCTGCGTCTCCTTTGTGCGGCTAGATCAAAACAACTACAAATCGCCACTCGATGCCCAAACTAACAAAAGAAAATCAAAGCCAAGTGGCTCAATCATAAAACCATCAAATCAAACAATGATTTAAACATGTACCTTTTAGTCGGCACCAAATTCCACCTATGAAATCAAAGGCATCAACTAGATTTTTCTTTTATATACCCACATCTTATTTACCAATGATATTTAATCATATAGTTCATAATCATATTAATTTGCAATTTCAATTTTCAACATTTGCTTTACTAAAGGCCGTACGATGTACATAGATCATCCGTACGCACAATCAAATCTAATCGCTTGCTCGATCGCATAATCTCACTTCCAAACTAGTATCGTTCACACGACCACTCTAGTGTGGACTCAGGTCCGGTCTCTTGATTAGAAACCGTCATTCTCCTTGCATAGCCATGTACTATGATAGAGAATTCCAGAATCAATCAAAAATCCATATCCAGTGTTCACCGTCGAGAATCGAGTGAAAATCCTAAATCGGACCGATATAATCATCTCGAAATCATGTAATCGAATCTGGATCAAACCGTTATACGAATAAAATAACATACGTACAACTTACGTATTTATTTCTATTTACTTCCATTTAGTTTATTTTCATTAAATTTCTTTTACATTCATTTTATCTGCATACAATTTAAATCAATTTCCCTTATTCATATTAATTTTACTTACATTCAATTTTTCACATTGCTTTATTCACATTTACTTATTTACATAGTATGTTCCTTTCAATACTAATGTCACTTAAGTACTATTCCAATGACTTTTCTAGTTTATTATAAACATTTTATACAACACTTCTTATCTTTATTTCCACTTCACAACAGTTCATATCCATTACAAACCAATTTCACTTCCATTTAACTCAATTCGTTTTCCAATTTCAATATTCAATTCTAACCATTTTCACTTCACTAACTTATTTAATTAGTCCATCTCATTAACTCCTTTCAAATCACAATCATTTTCCTTTCAAAAATAATTATTTCATCTAACCTAATTTAGGTCAAATTCCTTTTCAAAATTCAATTTGTTTAACTTATCTTAAGTTAATTTCATTCCAGAGTTCAATTTCAAATTTACCTTTCTTAACATTCTTATTCAATAATTTAAACTTTTTTTTAACTTAAAAATCCTCGAAATTGATAAGTTATAAAACTTATTTCCTCATATTTTCATAAAACACTCAATTGAAAGTTACCATGTTCTTGTTTATTTCAAATCATTTTGAAAGCATATGTATTCATAATTCCCTTTGGCATATCAATCATCCTTTTGAATTTTTAAATTCTAAAATAGTTTTACCAAAACAAAACTCCAATGGTAGCAATTCCTTTCTTGGAAACTCGAAAATGAATGTCGATGATGCTGCAGTCAACACCAAAATTATTTTCCAACGACCGAAGTGAGTTCAGTGATTTTATTCCCTTTAAAATCCTTTTAAAAGTATTTCCATTCAAAATTATTTTCCAAATAATACTATTATTATTTTCAAAACTTTGAAAATCCATTTCCAAAACCAATGGGATTTAAGTTTCCAAATTCCCAGTTTTTAAATCCTTTTAAATTATAACCCGCTTTTATATATCATATTTGTAATATATTTATGAAATTTCATTTCTTTTCCATTTATAAATCACATTTATAAATCATATCTTTATAATTCCATTTGGTTATATAAGATTATTCCTTAATTGTTTACCTGCTTTAATTATAATATCAACAATTATTTTATCACAAACAACAATCAACAAACAATAAATGATAATAATCTAACATTATCATTTACTAACAACCAAACACACCATATATACTATAATAATTTCTAAAAATTATTTCTTTTTATATAAAATATAATCAAGGTAAAATTATTTCATTTTCCCAATTTCAAAACAATACCATGTCGAACTACATTGTACAAGTGTTTAGAGATCCCTATCAATAACGTTAATTACTCATATTAACCAGAATTCATAAGCCACTGGATAGATCAACCAACACAATATAAAACATTTTTATATCACTAACAAATACGTGCTCATGTATATATATATATATATATATATATATATATACACTCAAACTCATTCTAGGATGCTACTGACCCTATCTCTAATTAGTTCCCCACCAAAGCCAAGGTTCTCGCTTAACCTTCGGCCCTGATACTAAATGTAACAAACCGGATTTTCGACCCTCGAAAATCGACACCAGTACATCCACTATATTAGATGCCAAGCAATCGAATGCTGGAAAATCCGATTGTTAGGGGAAAAGAAAGAAGTAAGAAGATAAGAAGAAAATTAAACAACACAGAATCTCACAGCGGAATGAATAATCTGTTATACCACAAATCTTTACACAAAAGCAAAACTATAATATGTGTAAATACAAACATCCATCAGAGTATACTAACCGATTTCAGCCTAGACAGTTATAACAACCTGTCCTCACAATTGCTGATAAATAAAACAATGGATACAGCGGAAAATAACCCTCTACGTGAATTCGTCCTTGGGCCTTCAACTAATCCCTTGAAGCTCCAAGCATCCAAACTAATTTGTAATATGCTCGGCCTTACCCGAGCATTATAATAAAAAAACACCCGAGTCAGTCTGGAAAACCAGCGTAAGAAAACATACCCAACTGGATTTAAAGTTATAAGAAAAATTCTTGAAAATCAAGAGTATCTCGTAAGACCACGCCGCACATAAACACGGATTGGTTTTTACCTTACGATAACCAAAACATTTCCTATAGAAAATCCATTGATATTTTAATAATGTCTAGGGGTCATAGTAAAATATGAATATAACTGAAATAATTGCATCTCACGTTTTGGCATAGTTGGGCACAACTAAATCCGTACGGCACTTATTGGAGAATGGATTCCATATAATAACTGGGCTACTAGGGTACCGCCCATCACAGTACACCTCTAGAACAATGTACCGAGATCATACCTAACGACCCCTACCAACACAGGACTGGCCTACCCTATGCTGGACAGTACCGAATATGATCACACCTCCGTTAATGGGCCCCAAAGCATACAAATGAGAGATAATAGCGACTCTAGATAGGGATGATCATACCCTACTTAGGAGCGACCCACTTAGCCCTACTACATCTCCCATGTTTAGTCATTCCTTGTTGATGAGGCTTGAGGCTACGATTACCTTTAAAGAACATTTACACTTAGAATGCTCATTGCCCTCCAATGACAATATGCTGATAGCATTCATCCATACAAGTCCGTTTTAGGTCTGAACAAAACCGAAGGTGCTGTTCCTACTACATCCATTTTGGAATCACCCTCAGGATTAGTAGCGATTAACCCTTGCAATTCACATCTCTATCTTCGATTCCATGCTCTTCACGATGTCTTCACTTAGAAACGCATTCGTTGGATCGAAGTGGTTTTTGGATAACATATCCGATCTCGGTCTCTTTGAAACAACGTTCTATAATTTCCGGTAAACTCAACCCCAGTTCTTTAAAAAATAAACAGTCAAAGATAAGATCGGAGATCGCCTCCTAACCATCAGTGGACGGGTTTCCTTATCATTGTCCTAGGAGAACGAAACGGGATTTATATGCACAGCACAACATCATCGGAGATGACTGTGCCATATAACTCACGTGTTTCTCCTATATATTTCCAAAGTTACGTTTGGGTCCATTTTCGATAGTCGGTTATTTAACTATCGAATAACAAACATTCAATCGGGGATTTATTTCATAGGAAAAACCAACATTGTTTAAGAAAAAAAGCAATCACTAGCCTCCTTTAATAAATCTTCCATTCAAAAAATCACCTTTTAAATCACTTGTATGTAAACTCCTTTACAAAGGTATACTCGCAAATCCTCATATTTCAATACTTAGAAATAACTATATACTTACCTTAATGGTATAAGTATATCCACAAATTTGAGAAAGATTTTCTTTTATTCGATTCTCAAATCATTTATAAATTCCCTTACAATTCTCCAAAGCCATTTATAAACCATTTTATAAATCTCCGAAAAACCATTTATAATCCCTTTATAAAATTCAATCACTTATCAGCTTCTCGTACATTCCAAAAATCATTTATAAACCCTTCATGAATCCATAAACCATTTATAAAACTTCTTTTATAAATCTATAAACCTGTTTCTAAACTTCGTTCACAAATATCTAACCATTTATAAATATTTAACCTTGTAAATAATCTTTCCTTAAGTCTTCAAACCCTTTCATAAAATCTAAGTCTTTCAACTCTATTCATGGGTCTCGGAAACATTTATAAATAATTAAAATCATTTACTTCAAAACAGTTTCATATAAAATATTTATTTAAAATAAAATTATAAATAAATAAATAATTATTATCTATCTTAAAATATCCTAAAATAATTATCAATCATTTTGAAAGTAATAATAATTCTTTATTTTTATTATAAATAATAGAAATTTATTTTCCAAAATCTTATAAATAAATACTTATTATCGATTTCAAACCATAATTATTCTTAAAATAATTAACCTTTCAAATTATGAACATTTTGATAAATTCTTTAAACCAATATTAACTATAAACAAATAACTTTAAAATAATACCAATATAATTTAAATAACTTTAAAATAATATAATTACATTACCTTAAAAAAATATTACTATAATTAAATAGCTTTAAAAAAATATTATAATTAAATTACTCTTAAACAATATTAATATAATTAAGTAGATAATCCTTAAAACCAAATATTTCCAAAACCCGATTCCGGATTTAAAAGTCATTTCTTGTCTCAAAAACCAATTCTGACTTAATCTGCCATTTGTAGTATTTTTAAATACTACTTCGAGGCCAATAGCCACCCAACACTTAACCAATATCAATATTGATTTTCTATCACTATTGGTTTTAAGTTTTCAACATATAACAATGTTATAACCATAATATCCATAATCAGGTTCATTTTTCAATAATCCATATAAAAATATATTACTAAAATAATTCAACAATAGCGAGGAATCATCTTGGATCCCTCTAACCTGTTTTCCTGCACCACAACATTATATAATCATAAAATATAATCAACCGCTTCGAGGCGGGATTCGTATACAAAGGGTCATCCGCTCTTACATGGGAACGTAATAGAGTCTCACCCGCTTTAATAGGCGGGAATATATCCAAACCAACTAATAAATATAGTAAATTATCCAAACAACCATTCAATAATTTTTATCAACTATATACCATACTAGTTAACCAAAAAGGTGAGTTTAAGTCACTGAAATTTTCAGTTGTCACCGAGGCATTCCGGTTTGGAACTAAAATCGAACGACGTTCGATTTTAGTCCAAATTTAAATAGTCTCCAAATTCGTCCAAACCAACTTCATTTTGAAGCTCTCTTCAATACGAGCGCAACGCAAAAAAATTTCATTTCGATCGGACCTCGTATGAGCGAGATATGAATTTTATAAGTTATCGGATAAAATTAATTTAAAATTAAATAAATTTAATTTATTTACAAGTTTACCCCTATTTCCTTTTCTTCCCCAACTCAACTCATACTCCCACTTTTGCACGCACGAAGAAGGATACACCATGCACATCTTCCACCACACTCATCGATGCCAGAATTCGACTTCGCCGATCTTCATCTCTCGATGAACTCGACTCCACCGTCACCAAAACTCCACCACCGAAATCACCTGGAGCATCACGACACCTAGGCTTCCCCCTCCAAATGCAATAGGTCAGACCTTCCCAAACCACATCGGACATCGCCATTTTCTCGACCAAGGTGATACTCTCTCCACCGAACCCAAATACGAGCCCTAATTCTTGAATCAATGATCAGAATTCTCTAAAACTCTAACCCTAGTTCTAAACCCATGCTCTGTAAAACCGTCGAGCACTCCAAGATCTCACCGCTCATCTCAAAAATCACACCAAATCAAAGATTTAGTCTAAGGATCTCAAAGATATATGTTTTGGATTTTATCGTTGAGTGTAACCTTTTATTTTAATTTTTGAAATCTCGTTTTCTTTTTTTTTCATTCTGGAGATTTTTTTATAACAATGGAGAGGACATAGGGTATAGCTTTGTACGGGGTGGTATGGGTTGAAGATGATGGGTCAAGGCAGTGTATGGTCAAATCCAAGTAAATATATTATTTAATTTAAAATATCTAGCTATATAATTTCGAACCCCGATAGAGATGTGCCGCCTGGCATTCTATATGCTATACCCCTATTACGAACGCAATGGAACTAATTTCGAGCCCTAATTCGATCTTATGCAGAAGATAGCTTTTTGAATCCAATTATTATATTAAATTTTCAATATTAATTTCTACGCGTTTCGATCTTGCACAACCAAAGGATACGTCTAATCGCCATGAAATTTGACGGTGTATTATAATTCATTATTACAGACCCAATGACACTAGTTTCGTTAAAATCCAAGACAGTGCCTCGGGAGACTATTTTTATATGTTAATTAAAACGAGTTATTTTCAAAATTGAGTAAATCACTTTTGAATCCAATTTAAAAATTTTACTATCTTCATTCTTATTAAATAGAATTAAATAAGGTTGAAATTAATTTTATCTAGCTTAAAACCCAAGATTTAATGATTTAAATAAATTTCAGTTATTAAATTCAACAATTTAATTATCCAATAAATCGCTATATTTGAAATTCAAGTTATTTAATCTATAAAATTAACTTTTCAATATTTAAAATAAACTAAATATTCCAATCTCAAATGACTAAAATTTTGGGTCGTTACAATAAACCTTAATAAGATGTTGGTGTACGTGTATTTAAAACTATATCCCTTTAAGTTAGCAAAACCAACCGTAGTAAGTAGTTCACGAACATAAGGAGAATACCCTAGGTCACATAGAGTATTAATGAAGTTAATTACATATGATCACCATATATTAATGATGTAACTAATTCACCGGACTTTTATCTAATCCACTCCTTTCCTTTCCTTTTTCCTCCACCACAGGAGGACAGGGCAGTAGGTGATTGGCCCAGATTTTGTATGTGGAGAGGCGAGCTTGGAATTGTCATTCCTTATTACTTTCTGTAACTCTCCCTGTAACTATTTATTGTACTTAGTATTTATTGGAATTTATGGTGTAGTTTTATAAACTCTGAATTACAACTACGTATGTTTTAAGACTGTGTTTTTTCTAGGATATTTTTCAAGATGACGATTTTCTATATTTATGTATTCCTAGCTTCCATTGTGAGCTCTAAATAGAATGTCTTAGACTTTATCCTTATATTTTTAGTCTTTGTAATGTTTAAAACCCTATAGCTCGTACTTCTTATCACTAACGCGAGTTCGAAAGCCACCTTAGTCTTTGAATCGATGTGTCGGGAGGTGTGGGTTGTCACAGTAATCAAGGAATGGTTTCATTAATTATTCATCATTGTAAATCAAATTTATTATTTTTGAAGTGGGTATAGGAGTTCTTAATGATGAAGCCATTATTTTGAAGCGAAAAGTGAGAATAAAGTTTCTATTTGATTTTGTATTTTGGAATAAGATGATTTGTGAAATTAAATGAGATAGGTTGAATAAATAGGCATTGAATAGGTATATGACAGTCAATAATGATGCCTTTTTGAATTTTGAATTAATGAAAATAAGAGGGAATTTCAAAAGTTTAAAATTTGAAAAGATGTGCCATTTTAGACCTGAGAATGTCGACGTAATCATTCAGGTATGTCGACATATATGCCAAAAAGATGCCAATTCAATTATTTTCATTTCTATTTTAATTAAAATATATTTTTATACTATCATTATGTTTTTATCCTTATTTTATTATTTTATAATATTTTAACTAATTTATATTTCTTTAAATAAATATTTTAAATAGATATTTTATTTTAGTTTATATATTTGTTTTAATTATGAAAAGAATTTTGTTTTTTTTCAATAAAACTTTCAATTGTTTATTTCTATCTAATTTTAAATAAATATTTTGATTAATTTATTTACAAATGAAAATTCAAATTATTCAAGTATATAAATAAAATAATTTATATATATCACTATTTACTAGAGGTATCTTTTAACTTCTAATTATTAAATCATAACAAATATATATGTATGTATGTATGTATGTATGTATGTATACTACAACGAGTATTCCTAAATAATAAGAAAATAAGTAAGTTTTGGGTTACGCTTTTTCTACCATGAAGCACCAATCCGCTTTTTTGTATCTGAACTTGTGCTACTTGAAGTGGTGTTTGAATTATCCTATGTAGTTGTGAATGATCTTTTTGTCTTTTAGTTGAATTTGTGTTTGGAGAGTTCTTTGATTTCTTCTGTGTTGGGTAGTCTCTTTTTAGATGTCAAGTCTTATCGCACTCATAGCATTTTATAGAACTTCTAGAGTTGTTGTTGTTGTCCGTCCTTCTGAACTTGTTCCTCTTTCTATATTTTAGGAATCTTCTAAAATTTCATACCATAAAAGCTATCTCTTCATTGTCATTGTCTGATCCTTGATCTTTTGTTGTAGCATTGAAAGTGAGTGATTTCGTTTCATTTACATGACTTTTCTTTTTCCCTGCCACTGAACTTCATATGACATTAAATTACCAATTAACTATTCTACTCTCATAGTACTTATATCATTAGCCTCTTCTATTGCTAAAGTCTTTTGATCCCATTCACTTGAAAGTAAGCTTTGAATCTTTTAGACTTGGCCTTCCTCGGTGAAGTTTTTTCCTATAGAAATTAAAGCATGCGATATATCTTGGAATCTAGAATACATATCAGAAATAGACTCACTGGATGTCATTTTAAAAAACTGAAATTGGTTAGTTAGCATAGAGATCTTGGTTTGTTTAACCTTACTAGTGCCTTCGTGTTTGACTTATAATGTTCTCCAAATTACGTATGCACTTTTGCAAATATACACTGTATTGAATTCATTTTTATCCAGAGCATGGAATAAAATATTCATTTCCTTTGAATTATTGAGTACTTATGCCTCTTGATCATTAGACCATTGTGCATAATTAGTCTGGGGCTCAATGTACTCGGTTAGTGTGATATTACATACACCTAAACCATTAGACTGTAAGTAAATATTCATTCTACATGATAACTAGGCATGATTACTATCATTAAAAAGTGGTGGTCTAATAGTAGATTATCCTTCCATAAAAGTGTTTAACAGAGTATTTGAGTTACTAGCAATTTATACTTTTCAAAACTTAGATTATGAAATTTTGAAAACCATAAAAGCTCTGATACCAAATATGGGTTATGTGATGCACTACCCTAATAATGTGTGGAATTAATCTTATGTCTAATGTAACAATAAAGGAGGGAAGGATAGTGTTTTTAAACTTATTAATAGTTTACTTTATGATTATTAAATTTAACACTGCTAAATCAAAATCATAGGTAGTATCAATTCGCGCTTGATTTCATAGTTCTTCATTTTGGTAATATAATCAATGCAGTAAATAAATCAGTAAAAATAAAGAGAAGACATAAAGAATTTTATACCAATTCGGATATCCAATCCTACATCCAACCCTGTATCCTATATAGAATTCCATTAGTGGCAAGCAAACCTTTATAAATTGACTTTGAACTAAGTGGCAAGTAACACCTATTTGGACTTTCCACAGGTGGTGGAACACAACTCGACCGTCTTGACTTTAAACTAGGTGGCAGGAAAACCTATCATAGCGTTTCTAATGACCTAGGGTTTGGTCGCTTTAACTAGGCAATTATATATAATTTATATAGTCAATAAATACATTTTTGTTAATAAATAAACTCATTTTAATTAATTAATAATGAGGGAAAAATCATTTTCAAAATTTGTTTACCAAATTAAATAGTTTGTAGAAAAATAGAAACTATGACCGAAGAACGTTTTCTGAAATTTCGACCTTTCGAAAGTTGTCGGGAATGTTGTTCGTCTTTGTGCACCATATGTACACATATATAGTAGATAATTGACAAAATAATAATCCACTTAGGAATAGATTATCTTATTTTAATTATAATAATATGTGATGTAACAATTCATAACTTTAAAAATAATAAACATTATATATAAATATATATATTATTAAGTGTTGTCATATCTTAATATTTTCATAATTAGACATCATTATTCATCCCGAGCTTAAGGATTTTATTAGAGAAGGAGGGGAGATGTGACAAGAGAGGGGGGAGGGTAGGAAGGTGATGTGACTTTTCAAATATCATGACATATTATGTTAAATCATTAAGGGATGGTTTTAGTAATATTCTCCAAAAAAATTTGCCTAAAAATATACATCCATAAACACATTCTCATTTGTTTTCTCCTCTTTACTTCCTAAAACTTCCTGTCTAAAATATTCATGGCTTCCATAGTCTGCAAAAGTTAGGAAAAAATTAAGTTTTTCCACTTTAAAACACATTTTCCTAAGCTAAAACCCTTCTCTACCACCTTACACACCCTCCTCCATCAAGCAACTTCCCACATTCCCACCCTACACCCTAGGTAGAGCCAATATACCATCAGGTCGAGCCCATTAGTAGCCAAAAATCCAAGAAAGCAATTTCCTTTTCGAGCTCCAGGGTCATTAGCAAGGTCTAGTGAAAGTTAGAGTTGAATCCGTGGAATTTTGGTGAGTAAACTGCCTTATTTTTGAAAAGATTTTTACTTTATTATTAAGTCATTATTATAATGATAATATAGTGTAGAAGTTGAATGGTAACCATGTGGTTTGATTATGATTTGGATGGTTTGTTATAGCTTGATTTGGTTATGGAAATCGATGTTGTATTATAAAGTTAGTAAGCATGTATATATGGATGTATACTTGCAACCTATGATGAAGATGGTTTGTGTTAGTAATGTGTTGATTGTAGAACCTGAGCTATGGCATGAGTTTGGTAAACAAAGTTAGCTACTTTGTGTAATTGCGACGGATTTGAGACCCGGTTGGAATCGAAGTCTTTTTTCGAAGTTTAAAATTTTGAAACGGATTTAAGTTTGTAGCTTTAGTTTCAAAAGTTTTTTTTCTTTTAAATTTTCTAAAGAATATTTCAAACCTTGAAAAAAAAGTATGGGGTTGTGAAGTGGTTCGCAAAGAATATGTTAGAGCGAACTGCGCCAATAGCGATAGTCGCTATGGATGCAATTCGACGAAATTTATCGATTTTAGTTTCAAGTAGTTTTAACTTGAAATTGTTTTGTAAATGTTTTCAAAAAAAACTTATAAAAAGTAATTAAGTGTTCTAATTTAATTATTCAATAAATTAGTTAAATAAAAAGGTAATTAGCCTTAATTGGTAATTAAGAAGGTAATCAGTAATTAATCAACACTTAAGTTAATGATTATTGTTTGATTAATTAAGTTTTAATTGGTATTTAACATGGTTAAGAAGTAATTAATTATTAATAATTATTTAATTAAGTTAATTAGTTAATTAATTATTATTTAATTAAGTTATTATTTAATTAATATTTTAATTAATTAGGGTTTAACTAATAATGATTTGATTTAACCTTAATCAAGATGCATTAGGAAGTTAATTATGGCCTAACTAAGTTCAATAAGTCTAATTAGAGTTTAATTATGATTTAATCTTGATATAATTTGGAATAATTAAGATTTAATTAGGGTTTAAACTGATTTATTTATTTATTTATTTAGATATTTTCCTAAGGTGATTTTAAATTAAACCGAATGTGTTTTAAATTTATATTCTTCTAAAGGTGAATTGATTCCAAACCAAATGGTCTCTTGTCTGGACCATTAAGTAGCCGAATGAATTAAAGTAGTGATTGAAAACATTGACTCGTTTATGGAAAGTAAGTGACTTATGTTTAGCCCGAATGTTGGATATCGGAATTGTGATAAACATGAGGAGGTTAATTTCGGTAAGCGGGTCATGATAACCTAAGTATGGAATGTGCTCCCATATGTTAATCTTCCACCTGATAGTGAAGTTGTTCAATATCAATAAATTGACCCTTTTAAATTATCGAATGTCAGTTTGAAGAGATCAGGATCGGATGACAAGCTATTAGCCAAAAACAACTTCAAATTAAGGTAAACGTTCGAATTGGAAGTATTGAAGTCATGATCAAGATTCAAGACTTGAAGTGCAAGGGATATTTGCTTCTAACCTTGAGGGTGATTCCAAAAAGGGTGTAGCAGATATAGTACCTTCGGTTCATTCATCTCCTGAACGACTTGTATGGACGGATGCTGACATTTTGTCAACATTGGAAGGCAATGTTAGCATTCCAAGAGGAAAGTGCTATTGAAAGGTAAAACATGGCCTCGAGCCTCATCAACCAAGAATGACTAAAACAGGGGATATATAGCAGGTCCATGTAGGTCGCACCCATTAGGGTATTGATCATCCCATCTAGAACGAGTCCCTTTTCTCATAATTAAGTCCCATAATGGTTGCTGATCCCAACCAAGGGGATGATAATATTCAGTACTATCCAGTAAGGGGGAGGCTAGTTCTGTGTTAGCAGGGGTCGTTAGGTACGACCTCGGTACATTTTCTAGAGGTGTATTGTGATGGGTGTTACCCTAATAGCCCTGTCATTAGTTGGAATCCATTCTCCAGTACGAGATTTACGGCTTTGATTGTAAACCTAATAAGTTGGAATGTGAGATGCAAGCATTTCAGTTATGTTCTCTATTTACTTTAAACCCATAGACATTATAATAATATCATTGATTTTATATAGAAGGTGTTTTAGTTATCGTAAGGTAAAAAACCGTCCGTGTTTATATTCGACGTGGTCTTACGAGATACTTTTGTTACCAAAAGAGTTTTCAAATCAATATTCTATTGTTTGAGTTTACTCACACCAGACCTATGTCTGACTTGGAGTTTATTTTCTTTTCCCTAAAATCTTGGGTACTCAATTTTTATGAGTAGTCGAGTGATCCAGGTTTCTCTCGAAAGCATGATGGAGGAGCTGGAGCAGGTGGCTTCATGGATAGTTACTAATAGTATTAAGTATTCCGTTGTGTATGTATGTATGTATAACCTATGTTTTTTTTTGGACAAGCAGTTGTAATTGTCCTAGTCCTTTACTTGTATCATTGAACTCTGATGTAATATTTGGCTTGACTCTGTAATATACTACATTATCTATTATATGTTGTTCCATGCATGGTAAGATTCTGTATTTTATTAGTCTTTCTCTTATCTTTCTTATTTCTTCAACCCATAATGATTCGTCTTTCGAATGCAAGAAAGGCGGTTCGTTACATTTGGTAGCAGAGCATTAGGTTAAGTGAACCTGTAGTTATCTTTGGGTTAAGGTTAACTCCGAGAGATCGTATTTGTAATTTTACTCGTATATATAAATATATATCCCTGATAGGTAGATCAGCTTTGATAGTTTGATTAGTACTCTCAATTTTAGAATTTTTCTCGTTCAAGTTATTCTATGAAGTATCTTACAATGCCCAAGTAGTAAGAAATGAGCACTGGAGGCAGATGAGGTAGTGGAACTAGCAGCACTATGACCACCAATGGTAAGACTCAGACTGGAAGGGTTGGAACTGTCGAAGAGCCAACACTAGGGCAGCCAAGGGTGAATTTTGCAACTTTATGTAAGGATTACACAAATCTGGGAGGGTAACCGTTTAAGGGAACCGAGTCTATCGTAGATGTTCAAGCTTGGTTGCGCACTTGTGAAAATATTTTCAAAGGTCTAGATCTATCAGATGAGTAGAAGAGACTTTTAGCATCATGGCAATTGCAGGAAGGAGCCGCAGCTTTGTGGGACTCACTCACAGCCAATGTTCTAGAAGAGGAGTTTACTTGGGCTCTTTTTAAGGAAGCATTTCAAGATTAGTTCCTGCCTGCAGCTGGTAAGACTCGAATGTATAGAAATTTCTTGTACTTGAAGTAGGGAGATTCATCTGTGGCAGAATGAGACAAAGTTCAACAAGCTATCTTATTTTGGACCGGAATTGATAAACACCCCGCTAAAGAAAAATGAGATGTTCGTTTTGGAAATGAGGGAGAATTTCCATGAGAGGATGACTGTCCATGTTAAGGGTTAATTTGTGGACTTGGAAAACATGGCATTAAGGTATGAAGTCTTGGACAAGAAGAAGAGTACCCCAGTAGCAACAAATGATAATGTCGACAGCAATAATTCAAACAAAAGGAAGTTCAACCCGAATTGGAGTAAGCAGGGTAAAGGAAAATAAAATCTAGAAGGGAAAAAGGGGAACAAGTTTAAGGATACCACTTGTTATATCTATAAGCAGAAGGGTCATATTGACAATTTCTGTAAAGACTCTGAAACTTCCAAGCAGCTAGCATGACCTGTCTCTCCAATAGTTCAGAAGACGTTATGCTTCAACTGTCATCAGCCTGGACATATGATAAAGGACTGCCCACTCATAAAGAAGGTGCAGCAGGCTAAAGTGTATGCGGTTAAGGACGAGCCATCAACGTCAGGAGATGAAAAGGGAAAGGGAATTCTTGAAGGTACCCTATTAATTAATGGTATTTTTGTTCGAGTTTTTTTTTATATTGGTGCCTCCCACGGTTTTATTTATTTAGAAGCCACAAAGAAATTTCATTTTATCCCAAGTATTGTGGAAAACCATGTTTGCGTATCTAATCCTATAGGGGGTGTTACTCATTTGAACCTAGTATGTGAGGACGTGCCAATTTCCTATCTATCCCATAATTTTACTTATGATCCATATATCTTAGATTTTAAAGGATTTGACCTTATTCTTGGTATGGATTGGATATCGATGTATGAAGCTATCTTAGACTGTAAAGAAAGAACTATGACATTAATGACAAAATTAGGAGGCATTGCTAAAGTACCTTGTGAGGACCCTGGTATTCATATGTGTAGTTTCTTGTATACCTTGGAAGCAACTCAAGAAGGATTAGGATCCATAGAGGTTGTTAAGAATTTTCCTGATGTGTTTGAAGATGTTAGGAATTTACCCCCACATAGGGAGATAGAATTTCACATTGATCTAGTTTCTAGTGCAAGACCCATAGTCCAACCTAAGAGAAGAATGGCTCTAAGGGAAAGAGAGGAGTTAGTAAAGCAAACCAAGGACTTACTGGAGAGGGGATTGATTAGATCTAGTCAGTCGAGTTAGGGATCAGCAGTATTCTTCATAGCTAAGTCGGGTGGATCTTTAAGATTGTGTGTGGATTATAGGGAATTGAATAGTTGACTATTAGAAATAAATATCCCTTGCCCCGCATCGATGACTTATTTGACCAACTTCATGGAGCTACGGTATTTTCCCAAATGGATCTAGCTACCAGATTTCACCAATTAAGGGTTGCTAAGGATAGTATACCCTTAACTGCCTTTAGGGGCCTAGACTTTTTCTTTGAATGGTTGGTTATGCCTTTTGGGCTGACCAATGCACCCGCATATTTCGTGGATCTTATGAATCGTGTTTTTCGAGAGGTTCTAAATAAGTTTGTGCTTGTTTTTATCGATGACATTTTAATTTACTCCAAATCGAAAGAGGAACATATATATCACTTGGAAGTAGTTTTAGAAACCCTGAGGAGGCATGTTTTGAAAGCAAAGTTTTCTAAATGCCATTTTTGGCAATCGGAGGTAAGATTTTTAGGGCATATTGTATCGGGAGATGGTATCTCAGTGGACCTGATAAAGGTGGAAGCAGTACAGGAATGGAGCGACCTCGGACTCCTACCGAAGTTCGCAGTTTCTTAGGATTGGCAGGTTACTATAGAAGATTCATTCAGGATTATTCTTAAATCTCCTCATATTTGACTAAGTTGACTAAGAAAGGTGAAAAGTTTGAATGGACTCCAAAATGTGAGGAAGCATTTGGAGAACTGAAGAAGAGACTGACTAGTCTGCCAGTTCTTATTATCCCAGATGGGAGTAATGGATTTACAGTTTATACCGATGCATGTGGAGTGGGATTGGATGCTGTTCTGATGTAGAATGGAAGGGTGATTGCATATGCAAGTAGACAGTTAAAGCCTCATGAAAAGAATTATGCTATGCATGACTTGGAATTGTTGGCTGTGGTCTTTGTATTGAAAATGTGGAGGCATTATTTGTTAGGTAAATTCTTTCCTTCTTCATGGTTTTCTTCTTTCTTCTTTCTTTAGATATTCTAGTAAGTAGGATTTTCTTCTTCTCCAATTAGGTGAAAAATTCAAGCTCTATATTGATCATAAGTCCTTGAAGTATCTTTTTACCCAAATAGACATAAATCTCAGACAACAAAGATGGTTAAATTTCTTGGCAGCATACAACTTGGACATTCTTTATATGGCGGGAAAAGCTAATGTAGTGGCAGATGCCTTAATCAAGAATGCAGTTTTGTCTCTTTTGGAAGTTACCCCGACTCTTCGGCTAAGGATAATGGAGAACCAAAGGAAGGATAGTGCTATGGAGAAGTTGATTCAAGGAGTCAAGGAAGGTCGATGTACAGATTTTGAGATGGATCACCAAGGTGTTTTAAGAATCAAGGGAAGATTGTGTGTTCTAGATATAGATGGACTGAGATAGGAAGTGTTGTCGGAATGTCAAAAATCTAAATTGAGCATTCACCCTGGAGTACATAAGATGTATAAGGACATGAGGAGAGTCTTTTGGTGGCCAGGAATGAAGAAGGATATCTCCACCTTTTTGAGCAGATTTGCGAGTTGCCAACAAATTAAGGGAGATCATCGGAAAATGACAGGACTACTTCAACCTTTGGAGATCCCTAAGTTGAAATGGGATATGATATCAATGGATTTCATAGATGATTTACCCATAACCAGGAAAGGAAATGTAGGAGTGTGGGTCATTGTAGATAGGTTAACAAAGAGTGCACATTTTATCCCGGTCAAGCCTACTAGAACGGCAACTTCATTGGCAGAAATTTATATGAGGGAAATAGTTCGTCTACATGGAGTTCCAATAAGCATAGTAAGTGATTGAGATCCTATCTTCACGAACCAATTCTGGGGAGCTCTGCAAACATCTTTGGGAATGAAGTTAAGTCTAAGTACTGCCTACAATCCTCAAACTAATGGCCATACCGAAAGAGTTAATCACATTTTGGAAGATGTGCTGAGAGCCTGTATTCTTGATTTTGGAGGACCATATTCACTTGGTTGAGTTCTCTTATAATAATAGCTATCAAGCTAGCATTGGAATGACGCCTTATGAAGCTCTGTACAGGAGACCATGCAAATCGCCTGTGTGTTGGGTAGAATCTGGAGATTGTTTAGTGCTTGGTCCAGATATGATTCGAGAGGCGACAAAGAAAGTTGAAATGGTTAGAAGAAGGATGAAGGAAGCTCAAGATCGCCAAAAGAGTTATGCTGATAAAAGAAGGAAGGATTTGGAGTTTGAAGTCGGTGATGCTGTGTATGTGAAGATAACTCCCATCAAAGGAGTCATTCGATTTGGAAAAGCGGGGAAGTTGGCACCAAGATACATTGGACCATTCAAGATTATAGAAATGATTGGGTCACTCGCTTACAGAGTTGAGTTACCCGAAAGGTTGTTAGGAGTCCACAATGTGTTCCATGTCTCCCATTTAAGGAAGAGCGCGTATGATCCATCTTCAGTGGTAAAAACGTAAGTCGGGATGACTTGGAAATAGAATCGAACCTGACGGTAGTTAGACATCCAGTTAGTATTATGGATCAAGATGAGAAGAAACTGCGCAACAAGGTGATGCGACTGGTTAAGATTCAGTGGAGCGAGGATTCCCGAGACTGCACTTGGGAAACTGTGGATCACATAAAGGAAGCATATCTTGGACGGATGTTAGATAGTTGTTGTGTACGTATCATGGATGTATTGTTGTTTTGGATGCTTGTATATCTTTTGTACGAATTTTATGGTATGAATATATGATTCCTTTTGTGTTAACTCTTGTTAGTAATTTCGAGGATGAAATTCTTTTAAGGGGGGTAGAATGTAACGACCCAGGGTTTGGTCGCTTTAACTAGGCAATTATATATATTTTATGTAGTCAATAAATAGATTTTTATTAATAAATAAAGTCATTTTATTTAATTAATAATGAGGGGAAAATCCTTTTTCAAAATCTGTTTACCAAATTAAATAGTTCGTAGAAAAATAGAAAATGTGACTGAAGAATGTTTTCCAAAATTTTGACCTTTCGACACCGGAAAGTTGTCGGGAATGTTGTTCATCTTTTTGCACCATATGTACAAATATATAGTAGATAATTAACTAAATAATAATCCACTTAGGGATAGATTATCTTATGTTAATTATAATTAACAGGTGATGTGACAATTCATAACTTTAAAAATAATAAACATTATATATAAATATATATATATTATTAAGTGTTGTCATATCTTAATATTTTCATAATTAGACATCATTATTCATCCTGAGCTTAAGGATTTTATTAGAGATGGAGGGGAGATGTGACAAGAGAGGGGGGTAGGAAGGTGATGTGACTTTTCAAATATCATGACATATTATGTTAAATCATTAAGGGATAGTGTAGTAATTATCTCCAAATCTTTTTGCCTATAAATATACATCCACACACACATTTTCATTTGTTTTCTCCTCTTCACTTTCTAAAACCTCCTCTCCAAAATATTCATGGCTTCCATAATTTGCAAAAGTTAGGAAAAAAATCAAGTTTTTCCACTTTAAAACACATTTTCCTAAGCGAAAACCCTTCTCTACCACCTTACACACCCTCCTCCATCAAGCAACTACCCACATTTCCACCCTACACCCTAGGCCGAGCCAATAGACCATCAGGTCGAGCCCATTAGTAGCCAAAAATCAAAGAAAGAAACTTCCTTTTCGAGCTCTAGGGTCATTAGCAAGGTCCGGTGAAAGTTAGAGTTGAATCCGTGGAATTTCGGTAAGTAAACTGCCTTATTTTGAAAAGCTTTTTACTTTATTATTAAGTCATTATTATAATGATAATATAGTGTAGAAGTTGAATGGTAACCTTGTGGTTTGGTTATGATTTGGATGGTTTATTATAGCTTTATTTGGTTATGGAAATTGATGTTGTATTATAAAGTTAGTAAGCATGTATATATAGATATATACTTGCAACCAATGATGAAGATGGACTTTGTTAGTAATGTGTTGATTGTAAAACATGAGCTATGGCATGAGTTTGGTAAACAAAGTTAGCTACTTTGTGTAATTGTGATGGATTTGAGACCCGGTTGGAATCGAAGTTGCTTTTTGAAGTTTAAAGTTTTGATACAGATAAGTTTGTAGTTTTAGTTTCAAAAGTTTTTTTATTTTAAATTTTCTAAAGAATGTTTCAAACCATGATAGAAAAGTATAGCGTTGTGAAGTGGTTCGCTAAGAATATGTTAGAGCGAACTACGCCCATAACGATAGTCGCTACGAATGCAGTTCGATGAAATTTATCGATTTTAGTTTCAAGTAGTCTTAACTTGAAATTGTTTTGTAAAAGTTTTCAAAACAAACTTAATTAGTAATTAAAAAGTCATTAAGTTTTCTAATTTAATTATTTAACTATATATAATTAATTATTTAATTAATTAGTTAAATATAAAGGTAATTAGCCTTAATTAGTAATTAAGAAGGTAATTAGTAATTAATCAACACTTAAGTTAAGTTAATGACTATTGTTTGATGTTAGCACCAAAATTGGTCACTAACCTCGTTCAGAAAGATTGTGTAGAGATATAAGTGATGAAAGTAAATTAAACAGAGAAGACAATGCTAATTTAAATGCAGAAAGTAAGAACACCAAGTTTATAGTGGTTCAGCGTAATTGCCTACGTCCACTTTGTTCAACTTTATTGATTTCCTTTATAGTTGATTACAAATACAATTCGTGAATCAAATGCTTGAGTGAAGTTGTTAAGTAGAGAAGATGAGTCTTGAAAATGGCAGAGTCTCCTCGGTGTTTTCTCTCCAAAAAAGGATCCCTCTTCACTGTGACCCTGCCCCTCTATTTATAGACAAATATGGGCTGGACTTCCCAGGTGGGCTCGGTAGCCGAACACTCTAGCCCAAGCATAGTGGTCGCTGCATGCCGAACCAGATATGCCGAACACCATAATGCCGAACGATCCTTTCTATGCCGAACGGTATGTTTGATGTGCGGGAAGTGCATAATGGTTGTCAGTCGAGGCCGAACGTGCCTCTGGATGCCGAGTACTACTATCGCCGAGTTCTACTTGATGTCGAGCACTACGCCGAGTACTCCTGTCGCCGAGTTCTACTGGATGTCGAGTACTACGCCGAGTACTCCTGTCGCTGAGTTCTACTGGATGTCGAGTATTACGCCGAGTACTCCTGTCGCTGAGTTCTACTGGGCGCCGAGTACTACCTGATGCCGAGTGCTACCCGATGCCGAGCACTACCTGATGCCGAGCACTAGTTGATGCCGAGTGCTACCTAATGCCGAGCACTACCTGATGCCGAGCACTAGTTGATGTCGAGTGCTACCTAATGCCGAGCACTACCTGATGCCGAGCACTAGTTGATGCCGAGTGCTACCTAATGCCGAGCACTACCTGATGCCGAGCACTAGTTGCCTGGTCAAATCTCCAGGAAACACTTGCCCCCCAAAGTGTATTACGTGACTGCACGTAATACGCTTTGAACTATGTATCCTCCATGTCTCGTTTCAAATCCTTGAATAAATTCTAATGGAGATGCCTTCTTGAGAATATCAGTGGTCATCCGTGTCTGATTCTGCAGAGCTATTAGGCTTCGGCTATCTGATCTAGTCTTCTCTTAATAACCCTTAGTGAGAATTCAATTTCTGTTGATTTCAAGAAGTCGTACTTTTTCGGACGTACACATGCACGTTCGGGTACATGTTCTTGCCATTGGCTATCGGATGCGTATAAGTCGTCGCCAACTCCATCTAGTTTAATTGCAATTCAATCGCGATTCCTTGTTTGTATTTTCTGTGAAATAAGGGTTGCAATCAGCCACTTGAGGAGTTTTCCAAACCTCTCTTCAGTACAAACTCTATGATTTTGTTCACAGCTTCGACCTGTCCATTTGCAGTTATAATGGATCATGGAAGGTCATAAGGACAGATGACGTTACGGATAAAGAAGTTGATTATTTTCTTCATCTTCGTCGTGGTTAAGAGTTCTTCATCTGCCCATTTGGTGACATAATCAACTGCTATGATGGTGTATTTCGCACCACCTTTAGGATCGACAAGAAGATGATTTTAGTGCCCCCAAGTGGCAAACGGCTATGAACTAGCCATTTGACTAATTTCCATCGGCGGGGTTCCCGGACTTTTTGCAAACATCTTGCACTCGTCACATTGTCTAGCATGATCAACCGCATTTGGGTTGATGGTTGGCCAGTAATACTTGTAGCAGAGTATCTTCTTTATCATGGTTTTCCCCCTGATGTTATTACCGCATTCTACTTCATAGACTTTGCTCAAGATATCATTATGGGCGATATGCCGAAGCATGGGGATGGATAAACTCCTTTTGACACACGAATTATTCTTAGATGATTTGGCATGAAGCTTTGAGGAGGATCTGTCGTTTTCAATTCCTCCGTTCAGTAAGAATTCCTCATTGTAGATAGTCTTTGATAGGAGTCAACCATGACACCTTTTCATTTTGTTCGCTGAGTACGTGTGTAATGATGTAATATGTGAAGTCGGTTAGTAGCTCTTGGACTTGGCCGAGATAAGGAGCAAGACAATGCCCCCTAGCAAGATCAACTTCCTTAAATTTGTATACTACCAATCAAGAATCACAAAAGATATGTAAAGTTTTCACTTCAAATCCTCTAGCAAGTTTGAGGCTGACAGTCAAGGCTTCATACTAAGCATCGTTGTTTGTTACAGGTAAATCGAGTTTTAGGACGTAGCAGATTGATCGTTCCTCAGGAGTCATTATCAAGCCATAACACTGATCATTGGATGCTCCATCCTCGTACATTTTCCATCTTATGGTCGGTTCTCTGCTACTCTTCGAATAGTCATCTGAGGTAGTGAATTTGGGTGTGAGGTCTGCTAATTTCCGTCCTTGGATAGCCCTTCGTGGGAAATAAGTGATATTGAATTAGCTTAGTTCGATATTCTATTTAAGTAGTCTTTCAGACGTCTCAGGTCATTGTGTGCCCTGTCGCAACGGCTGGTAGGCGTAGACGTTGATGGGGTGAGCCTAAAAGTAAGAGTGGATCTTTCATGATGAAATCAATAGAGATTGTGCTAGCTTTTGTAGCTTCGGGTTGATATCCAATGCATGGCTCGCGATAGTTAATGAAATCACATATGCATGTCAGAATGGGTCCAAGGGAAGATATCATCATTTATTCAGAAAAATTCAACTAATTCTTTTATCATCACTGCACTGAGCTGTGATCCGATATTCAGCGCCTGGAAAGGGTCGCCATGGCTGGTTGTAATGTCGACCGTCAGATTAGCAGGTGCCATCCCAGATTCTTTGAGTAAAGATGTAACTATCATAACATTCAATGTGAAATATGGTTGGGACGGCCAATGTTGATGGTTACTCTAGTCGAATCCTAGAGTCTTGTCATGAGTTATTGAGCCTAATAGCGAAGGGCTCTGAATGCTCTAATAGATTATCAGCAAATGGCCAAAGATCAGGCTTAAAAGCGCGTTGAAGGAAACGTCGAGTAGGGAGCAGCCTCGAGTTGCGTGCAACTGCATAGCTGGATCTTGCCATGAGTTTGAATTTGCATGTATATTCGAGTAACGCATTTTCTATTCAATGCATTCATGATCCTTCACTCGCCCTTCGGGTTGGAGTATCAGTCAGTTGCCCACAAGCTTTGGCATTGATTTAATGATTCTATCTCTAGGCATCCTTTCGGTCGTTGCCTTGAGTAGCTGTAAGCACTATACACAAGTTTTAATACTGAGCTATCGTAGCCAATTTTTGGATGACCATGCGTCTTCTCCCAGTCTCGGGTTGATAAATGTACTGCATGGACGGTTGAGTCTCGTCCTAGCTATGTATATGTTTTCACCTAAACTCCAAAGACATAGAGGTGATTGGTGAAAAGTCGGTTCACATTCATCTTGCTTCTTGCTCGTGCCCCCGGGTCTGGGGCATATACTGATAAGTAGGAAGGCCAACCACACCCACTTTAGCTTTACTCTCTTTCCCGTTGAATCGTGGGATCATGTCAGTCGATGGGAGACTAGGTCTCGCCTATCTTGGATTTTATCGTGGTTTTTCATTCCAAGAGGAATACTTCGATGCCACGTAAGTTTCATGGCGTAATTTGGACAGTGGATGGTCATCCACGTCCACTTTGGTTCATGCTCTGTAATCAGATCTCGAGGTAAAGTTGGCTACAAATGCAGTTGAGTTATGCTCATCCAGTTTCATACTCCTCCTGACGAATCGAACGAGGGTGTTGGAGAATTTTTGACCAAGTATTCGTGGTTTACCCTTCTTTCCATACTCTGGGGGTTATAGTTTTTCAACAAACATTTGAGTCACATTCATATGTGCTTGGTGCGGATCGGCATTGACCCTTGGTCTGAGGTATGATATAGTGGGTTGCTCATAGCTTTGGATGCCGTTTCAATTGGTTCTGTATTGAGGCCTCCCTGCAGTCGCTGCCTCAAGTTATAAAGAACGCCACGCTAGAGCTATAGTAAGTTGTCGTATTCGGCTTTTTAGTGTTTTGTACCCCTGCCCCCGGCATTGATTTGGCCAGGTCACTAGTTGGATGGTCGAACTCCATCCTCAGCGGGTTAATAATCCTCATGTCGATTCCAGGCTGAAGTTTGCGGAATAGAAAATGGTCGGCATCCACTCGTCTATTTATCGATGTTTATACACCACTCTGCATTCTGGTGACTTAGTGTTATTCTCCCCCCGGTTGACTCGCGCCCAATTTGTGTTCATGCTTCGGTCCACACTCCGAGGACCTAGAGATTTGTCGAACGGTTTATGCTTTAGTCCACAGTTCGAGACGCAGAGATTTTCGTCAACTCGTTTATACTCTAGTTCGCACTCTGGGAACTTAGAGTAATTTGGTCCGCTTCTGGGATTTAGGGATTTTTATGAAGTCGTCTATAATCTAGTCCATGCTTTGGGGACTGAGAGTACTGTAGTCCGCACTCTGGGGACGTAGAGATTTTTGAGTCATTTATACTCTAGTCCGCACTCAGGGACTTAGAGTACTTTAGGCCGCATTCTGTCTCCCGTTCTAGAGGGTGAGACCCCCCGGATGGCTGAGAGTTTGCCTAAACCTGGTAGATAATCCTTCTCTTTAAGATTCTCTTTGAGATTTCGAAAGTCATTATTCTTTATGCAGGACTATTGCATTCCAATGCTTGTTTTCCACGATTTTGTACAGGCCGTTCTGACCCCGAGCCCACTCCGAGGAGCGATGTCGCCAAGGAAGTGGAGGAGAAAACAAGTGAAGCCACTCACGTAGGGGGGGCTTCTGGTCCAGACGCTCTGGTGATCGGAGCGCTTGATGAAGACAAGCCTGAAACCTCCTCTCCTACTGATGGGGGTTATGAAGTAGAAATTACAGGCGCCTCTGAGCACACATCCGAATTGAGCATGGAGGAGCGGCTTGAGAAAGAGAAGGAGGAGACGGTCAAGGTCATAGTAGAGCCCCGAGTTGTGGACTTGGACGATCCTTTGAACAAGCCGTTGAAGGTCATCCTTCCTGGCGGGTCCAAGCCCATGGAAGGCCCCCGTACTCCTTCAGTTGCTACCCCTCTATCAAAGAAGAGTACCAAGGGTAAATGCTCTAGAGAGGAGCCGTCTGGAAAGAAGTTGAAGAAGCATAAGAAGTGATTACTATCCTCGTTCAACAAGAGTTAGTTTAAGTCATGTAATTATTTTCATCTATTTCCTTAGTCCTTGTAAATAGAATGTCGACCCTGAACTTTGGAGGGGTTGTAATAGAAACTCATTTCTGAATAAGATTTAGTTTCTTTTTCTGTCTTACAAAAGACTCTTATTGTTCAGTTTTCTTTGTGATTGTGATTTTAATCCAAGCAGTTGTGAGTAACATAGACTTCTTAGTCCATCTTCATATAACTCGGAAACTCTTCGGGAGTCGTTGAACTTCCATTTTGTGCTTCGAGCACTTAGAATACTTTCTAACCCATATATATCAGGGATTTGACAAATTCAAGTTATTTGTGTCATAGTTCATATTCAGGGAACTTGGAGATCCGATTCGCTTATATTTGAGTCCGCACTCTGGGGAGTTAGAGTACTCCAGTCCGCATTCTGGGGACTTGGAGGTTTAAGTCATTTATACTCCAGTCCACGCTCTAGGGACTTAGAGTACTCTAGTCCGCGCTCTGAGGACTTGGAGGTTTAAGTCGTTTATACTCTAGTCCGCGCTCTGGGGACTTAGAGTACTCCAGTCCGCACTCTGGGGACTTGGAGGTTTTAGTCGTTTATACTCTAGTCCGCGCTCTGGGGACTTAGAGTACTCCAGTCCGCACTCTGGGGACTTGGAGGTTTAAGTCGTTTTATACTCTAGTCCGCGCTCTGGGGACTTAGAGTACTCCAGTCTGCGCTTTGGGGACTTGGAGGTTTAAGTCGTTTATACTCTAGTCCGCGTTCTGGGGACTTAGAGTACTCCAGTCCGCGCTTTGGGGACTTGGAGGTTTAAGTCGTTTTATACTCTAGTCCGTGCTCTGGGGACTTAGAGTACTCCAGTCCGCACTCTGGGGACTTGGAGGTTTTAGTCGTTTATACTCCAGTCCGCGCTCTGGGAACTTAGAGTACTCCAGTCCGCACTCTGGGGACTTAGAGGTTCAAGTCGTTTATACTCTAGTCCGCGCTCTGGGGACTTAGAGTACTCCAGTCCGCACTCAGGGGACTTGGAGGTTTTAGTCGTTTATACTCTAGTCCGCGCTCTGGGGACTTAGAGTACTCCAGTCCGCACTCTGGGGACTTGGAGGTTTTAGTCGTTTATACTCTAGTCCGCGCTCTGGGGACTTAGAGTACTCTAGTCTGCGCTCTGAGGACTTGGAGGTTTAAGTCGTTTATACTCTAGTCCGCGCTCTGGGGACTTAGAGTACTCCAGTCCGCACTCTGGGGACTTGGAGGTTTTAGTCGTTTATACTCTAGTCCGCGCTCTGGGGACTTAGAGTACTCCAGTCCGCGCTCTGGGGACTTGGAGGTTTAAGTCGTTTATACTCTAGTCTGCATTCTGGGGACTTAGAGTACTCCAGTCCGCGCTCTGGGGACTTGGAGGTTTAAGTCGTTTTATACTCTAGTCCGTGCTCTGGGGACTTAGAGTACTCCAGTCCGCACTCTGGGGACTTGGAGGTTTTAAGTTGAGAGCAGTCGTATTTCCATTCTTTAATTTGTATTCATCTACTGTATCGAGGCTAATGTCGTCGAATGAACAATCGAACCACGTTTGCTCACGGAATGAGATTCTGCCCCCAGGATTAGGGACAAAATTTGAAAAATGGACGATCGATTCTCGTCCGCTTGGTGATTATAGCTCTTCCAATCAAGTCAAGGAAGGAGGTATATGACATATGGTTGAATCACATCCATGTTGGGTTAGATAGCCAAATCTCTTACAATTTGCTCCGTATCTCCTTCTAGAAAATAAGGATAATAGATTGTTGAGTAGACAAAGTAAGTTGCATATGTTCCAAGGTGCAGTCGTGTCCATATATTGACAGTGATGGTTAGCGAGTACGCAGTCTACCATAGCTACTTCAAGTTGGGCTTTCGAACAACCTTTCGTGTTCAGGGTAGGATTTGATGTGTAGATGATCAAATCACGTCCACTTTTGACGGATCCCGGCGTCACTGAGCTTCATGAGGTGTATCTGTATTTTGTCGAACTTTGTTCTATGACTCGATTGGAGTGGATGATCGGGCCATATTCATTCCAAGCAGTTTAGGTCTCCAAGTCAAATGTGGAGGTTGATGGATGGATGGTCGGTTGTTCGAATCGATCATAAGTTGAGCATACGAACTCGGATCGTCTTGAAACTTGGAACATTGGCTTCCCTGGCTTTGATTGTTATGTCTTGTTAATCGTGGCTCGATCCAGACTCGGACAAAATCCATCGATATCCATACTGAGCCTTTGTGTAACCGATCTCCAAGACGAACTGTCACTAGTTTCTAATCAAGTTCTTGGTGTCACGGCCTTGCCAAAAGGCGGGATAACATTTGCCCCCCAAAGGACGTCTTGTGTAAACATGACGTGCTTTGAAAAACAGTAGTCTTTCTTGCTGAATATTTCCGTTCAGTTGATTGCTTGACAGTCGTCTCTTAATCGTTTCGTTGCAACCTTCTTTTAGACAAATGTTCAACTAGCATGCTTTGCTTTGGTTCTGCCCCCAGTTTCGGGGATGAGTATGGAGTTGATGTATGTTTATACTCCGTCACGCACTCTGGGAGTACGGAGTTGAGTAGATGTTTATACTCCGTCTTGCACTCTGGAAATACGGAGTTGATTAATGTTTATACTCCGTCTCGCACTTTGGGAGTACGGAGTTAAGCGAATGTTTATACTCCGTCTCACACTCTGGGAGTACGGAGTTGATTAATGTTTATACTCCGTCTCGCACTCTGGGAGTACGGAGTTGATTAATGTTTATACTCCGTCTCACACTCTGGGAGTACGGAGTTAAGTAGATGTTTATACTCCGTCTCGCACTCTGGGAGTACGGAGTTGTGCGAAGGATCGTCGTGTATCAACCCATTTTTAGCCTTGATGTGATGGCTTGCCCCCGAGCTCGAGTTTCACTTAGCGAGTGGCTGGTCGTATCGCAGCCGCTCTCTACTTGAATAAATTCCACTTGCAGGATGGAATTCAGCTCTCCGTGCATCGTGATGTTGTACATTGTATTTAATCCATAGCCCCAAATCAAAGGCATATGGTTGATGATGAGCAATAGAATTATTCTCGTCCAGATGTAACTCCACACGTCCGATCATGGTCTGCGTAGATTGGTTGGCAACCAAATCTGAGTACCTGGACACCTGCATCGTTTTGAAAGTAGTTTAGTTCAAGCTAGTCATAGTTCATAGAACAATTGAAATAGAGATGGAAATGGAAATGATTCAAAGAAGATTATGGTAAATCTCATTGATATGTGAAGCAGCATCGTGTGCTCGCTATTCGACTCCGCCCCTGGCTCCTTTCAAAGGGATGTTGGCCGTCAACCGTCCAATTGATAATCGTAGCCCTTTATTAATAGGCATCAGATATTCGATGCTCGCCATTCTACAGGACTTGTACATACTATTGAAGCTTTCCTTTCCAGGTCATCTTTTCGATCACACCTCGGAGGTGTTTGTAATCGTTCGTGTTAGGATCAGTGAGCATCTGGGAATATACAACATTCCCCTGATTTTGAGGTTGTCAATTGAATCTTTCAAAGAGCATATGAACTGAATTCTGAAGTCTTGTTTCGGCTACTGGGATCTACATCCTTAGCCAACGGGCCTTCATTGTTATCGTTCTTAGTCTGCTCCACTCCTCCTCACTTTAGTTCTGATTCATTTTGTAGAAGAAACGATCCATAGTCGTAGGAGGCTCTTTAGCTAACTAGCTGCCAAAATATATCTGGAGGTCGACTTTCCTCAAACGCGATCAGTTTGATACCCTTGTTAGTATTTGGAATAAATTGCTTAGAGCATTGGTTTGCTTGGGGTCATTAAATTCGAAGTGCTGGGTCAGCGAAGAATGGTGCTTGGAGTCATCTTGGCGTTTGCTAGAGTCATATCATCTATGTTCTCCAACCTTTGGGAGTACCGTTTGAATAGCGGTTGCTTGTCTGTTCCCTTGATGTCGTTCATAAGCTGCCGCTAGATCCTCTATGCCCTGGTCGATCATGGGATGTCAGGGAAGTGGATAGAATGTTCCTTTACTAAGTTGAGTTTTGAACTCATTATCCGGAGGCACTGCGCTGCGGCTAGGGTTAGGGGGGCGTACCCCCCGAATTTTTTTTAGCCTCTTTTTTGGAAATTTGGGTCGTACCCGAAAAAGATTTTTTTTTTGAAAATAAGGGTCATACCCGATCCATATATTTTTTGTATATGGACTAGTCAGATTGTTTTTTTGAGAGAGAGATCGGTATACAGTGCATGGATCGGTCTGGATACTTCGTTCAGCACAGAAGTACCGTTCGGTCATACAGAAGTACCGTTCGGCATTGGGGCGTTCGGTGTTGGCACGTGGCTCAGCCAAAGCTATTCGGCACAAGGCTGTTCGGCAGAGTGGATCGGCCTGGAGTGGTTCGGCCAAAGCTGTTCGGCCAAGGCTGTTTGTCCAAAGTGAATCGTCCAAAAGTGGTTCGGCCAAAGCTGTTCGGCATCCACACTGTTCGGCACAACCGAGTCGTTCGGCATACAATACCGTTCGGCATTAGGGCGTTCAGTGTAGAGGTATGGTCGGCCTAGAAGAGTGTTCGGCCTAGAGGTATGTTCGGCCTGGAAGAGCGTTCGGCCTAGAGGTATGTTCGGCCTGGAAGAGCGTTCGGCCCAGAGGTATGTTCGGCCTGGAAGAGCGTTCGGCCTACGCCTTTTCTGGAGCGTTCGGCATATGCCTTTTCTAGAGCGTTTGGCATACGCCTTTTCTGGAGCGTTTGGCCTACGCCTTTTCTGGAGCGTTCGGCATACGCCTTTTCTGGAGCGTTCGGCCTACGCCTTTTCTGGAGCGTTCGGCATACGCCTTTTCTGGAGCGTTCGGCCTACGCCTTTTCTGGAGCGTTCGGCATGCACCTTTTCTGGAGCGTTCGGCATACGCCTTTTCTGGAGCGTTTGGCATACGCCTTTTTTGGAGCGTTCGGCATACGCCTTTTCTGGAGCGTTCGGCATACGCCTTTTTTGGAGCGTTTGGCATACGCCTTTTTTGAGCGTTCGGCATACGCCTTTTCTGGAGCGTTCGGCATACGCCTTTTCTGGAGCGTTCAGCCTACGCCTTTTCTGGAGCGTTCTGATGGTCTGGGCCTCCAGCCTCCATTTGTACTCCTGTCCTGAAGTTTCCAGCTCTTGCTTGGTCACGGTCTCTAGCTGTTTGAACAGCAGCTTCAGTCTTGCGGCGTCTGCGCCTGGGAGGTTCATCAGAGGAAGTAGAGCTGTCAGATGAGGAATAAGGAGCGGGATTGCCCCCCAGCATTCTGTTGCTGCTGTTGAGTGAGTTGTTCCATCAGGTTGGCGTTAGCTTGCATCTTCTCTCCTAGTTGTCTCCTGCTTTCCCTGAGCTCTCTCATCAAGTCGTTGAACTCTATTCTGGCGACAACGGGAGTTTGGTCATGGGCGGCAATTCCTTCACCCGGAATTGCTGGTTGATTGCTAGGTCCTGCTTGTTGCACGCTAGCTGTCTCGCGGGCATCCGCATTATGAGAAGCTGACCTGGTACGTGGTCCTGCCATTGTAGAGTTATCGGTATGAACTCTGAGTAGAATCAACGGATGTCCTATCAGTGAGTCGGATCTTCTTTGGGGGATTTATTCAATCCAGTAGCTTCAAAGCAGATCCTTGAGGTCTGAGAATTCAATTCTCATTGAAAGCACCAAAGTGTTAGCACCAAAATTGGTCACTAACCTCGTTCAGAAAGATTGTGTAGAGATATAAGTGATGAAAGTAAATTAAACAGAGAAGACAATGCTAATTTAAATGCAGAAAGTAAGAACACCAAGTTTATAGTGGTTCAGCGTAATTGCCTACGTCCACTTTGTTCAACTTTATTGATTTCCTTTATAGTTGATTACAAATACAATTCGTGAATCAAATGCTTGAGTGAAGTTGTTAAGTAGAGAAGATGAGTCTTGAAAATGGCAGAGTCTCCTCGGTGTTTTCTCTCCAAAAAAGGATCCCTCTTCACTGTGACCCTGCCCCTCTATTTATAGACAAAGATGGGCTGGACTTCCCAGGTGGGCTCGGTAGCCGAACACTCTTGCCCAAGCATAGTGGTCGCTGCATGCCGAACCAGATATGCCGAACACCATAATGCCGAACGATCCTTTCTATGCCGAACGGTATGTTTGATGTGCGGGAAGTGCATAATGGTTGTCAGTCGAGGCCGAACGTGCCTCTGGATGCCGAGTACTACTATCGCCGAGTTCTACTTGATGTCGAGCACTACGCCGAGTACTCCTGTCGCCGAGTTCTACTGGATGTCGAGTACTACGCCGAGTACTCCTGTCGCCGAGTTCTACTGGATGTCGAGTACTACGCCGAGTACTCCTGTCGCCGAGTTCTACTAGGGGTCGAGTACTACCTGATGCCGAGTGCTACCCGATGTCGAGCACTACCTGATGCCGAGCACTAGTTGATGCCGAGTGCTACCTAATGCCGAGCACTACCTGATGCCGAGCACTAGTTGATGCCGAGTGCTACCTAATGCCAAGCACTACCTGATGCCGAGCACTAGTTGATGCCGAGTGCTACCTAATGCCGAGCACTACCTGATGCCGAGCACTAGTTGCCTGGTCAAATATCCAGGAAACATTTGATTAATTAAGTTTTAATTGGTATTTAACATGGTTAAGAAGTAATTAACTGTTAATAATTATTTAATTAAGTTAATTAGTTAATTAATTATTATTTAATTAAGTGATTATTTAATTAATATTTTAATTAATTAGGGTTTAACTAATAATGATTTGATTTAACCTTAATCAAGATGCATTAGGATGTTAATTATGGCCTAACTAAGTTCATTAAGTCTAATTAGATTTTAATTATGATTTAATCTTGATTTAATTTGGAATAATTAAGATTTAATTAGGGTTTAAAATGATTTATTTATTTATTTAAATATTTTCCAAAGGTGATTTTAAATTAAATCAAATGTGTTTTAAACCAATATTCTTCTCAAGGTGAATTAATTCCAAACCAAATGATCTCTTGTCTGGACCATTAAGTAGCCGAACGAACTAAATTAGTGATTGAAGACGTTGACTCATTTATGGGATGCAAGTGACTTGTGTTTAGTATGAATGTTGGATATCAGAATTGTGATAAACATGAGGAGGTTAATTTCGATAAGCGGGTCTTGATAACTTAAGTATGGAATGTGTTCCCATATCTTAATCTTCCACTTCACAATGAAGTTGTTCACTGTCAATAACTTGACCCTTTTAAATTACCGAATGTCGGTTTGAAGAGACCAGGATCGGATGACAAGTTGTTACCCGAAAACCACTTCAAACCAATGTAAATGTTCAAATTGGAAGTATTGATGTCATGATCAAGAATCAAAACTTGAAGTGCAAGGGGTATTTGCTTCTAATCCTGAGGGTGATTCCAAAATGGGTGTAGTGGAAATAGTACCTTCGGTTCGTTCATCTCCCAAACGACTTGTATGGATGGATGCTGACATTGTGTCAACATTGGAAGGAAATGTTAGCATTTCACGAGGGAAGTGCTATTGAAAGGTAAAACGTGGCCTCAAGCCTCATCAACCAGGAATGACTAAAACAGAGGATATGCAGCAGGGCCATGTGGGTTGCACCCATTAGGGTATTGATCATCCCATCTAGAACGAGTCCCTATTCTCATAATTAATTCCAAGAATGATTGTTGATCCCAACCAAGGGGATGACCATATTCGGTACTATCTAGTAAGGGGTAGGCCAGTCTTGTGTTAGCAGGGGTTGTTAGGTATGACCTCGGTACATTTTCTAGAGGTGTACTATAACTGGCGGTACCCTAATAGCCTAGTCATTAGTTGGAATCCATTCTCCAATATGAGCTTTACTGTTTTGATTGTAAACCTAATATGTTGGAATGTGAGATGCAAACATTTCAGCTACGTTCTCTATTACTTTAAATCCTTAGACATTATAATAATATCATTGATTTTATATAGAAGGTGTTTTAGTTATCGTAAGGTAAAAAAACCCATCCATGTTTATGTTCGACGTGATCTTACGAGATACTCTTTTTTCCAAAAGAGTTTTCAAATCAATATTCTATCGTTTGTGTTTACTCACACCGGACTCATGTCTGACACGGTGTTTATTTTCTTTTCCCTAAACTCTTGGGTACTCAATTTTTATGAGTAGTCAAGTGATCCTGGTTTCTCTCAAAAGCATGATGGAGGAGCTGGAGCAGGTGGCTTTATGGATAGTTATTAATATTATTAAGTATTCCACTGTGTATGTATGTATGTATGACCTATGTCTTTTGTGGATAAACAGTTGTAATTTTCCTAGTCCAGAACTTGTATCATTGAACTCTGATGTAATATTTGGATTGACTATGTAATATACTACATTATCTATTATATGTTGTTCCATGCGTGGTAGGATTCTATGTTTGATTAGTCTTTCTCTTATCTTACTTTTTTCTTCAACCCATAATGATTCGTCTTTTGAACGTAAGAATGGCGGTTCGTTACAGCGTTCCACGACTGGCAGGACACATCTTTACAATCCTGACTTTATACGGGTGGAAGGATAGACTTTACAGACAAATAGTTGAGTAATATCTTCAAGAAATCAAATCTTTTGATCATAATTTCAAGTAGACTTCAATACAACTTTTTATAGACCACCAATAGCATTATACTTTTGATTTTTCTGAAGAATAGGATTAGATCAGAGACAAAATGATAGAGAATTGAATATAGACTCTCTGACTTTTTAGTATATTGCAAATATGTGAATTAGAAAGAAAGAGAGTGGATTTGCAAAGTATAAGTATATGTAACCAATATGACTATTTTGCAAAACGTGAGAGTGAAGAGATTAAGAGAAATAGAGGAGAATTCTATTCAAAATTCATTTTTCAATGCCTTCATATAGAAGATGAAGAGAAGTGTCTTTTCGTGGAAGTTAAAGAAAAGAGTCCATTCGTTGAAATAAAAAATTGCATCCAGCGGCTAGTATGTCAACATACTCTATAAGTATATGTCGGCGTATCCTTGTTTTAAAATCAAAACTCCTTTTAAAAATTATTTAAACTCTTTTAACATTTAAAATCAAAATATAAATTTTATAAAAAAAAATTGGGGAATAAAAATAAAGATTTTTAAGGATAGAATTCAAAGAATTAGTATGGGATGTTTAACAATTAATTTTATTACTCGATATACTACAAAACTGACTGATTGTGTCTTGAACTCTTCCAGCGTTTGTTTATTGAGTCTCCTTTGTTACCCTAGCCTTATCATTGAATCTACTTAACTTATTGATTCCTTTTGATCTTCTTAATCTCCTTGATTCCTCTTGAACTCCTTGGTTCCTCTTGATATCCTTGATTCCTCCTAATCTCCTTGATTCCTCCGAATTTACCTAGTCTTGTACCATAGTTCTTTTGGTTATCTACCTTGATTACTGTATTGCATCTCTACTCAATTATCTTGCAATATATCTTGATATATTCATACATTTCCTATACTATATTATACATACACTTGGAAAATCATTAGTACCAATATATATTTGGTTGTTATCATTAAAACCAATACCTATGGTTCTAACAATCTTCCTCTTCCAAAATCCAAGTTACCTACACTAAATCTAACAAATTTATCATACACAGAAGCGTGTGCACACATACATATATAAATTCATGTGTGTGAGACTAATGTAACACAAAATAAATGTACAAAACCAAATTAATAAATTATATATATATATATTGAATGATTCTTTATTTTTTTGAATAGGTGGTATTTTAAAATAACTCCAAAGTCATAGCTATAAATGACGAAAAGTGGAAATTAGCCACAAGGGCCTCTTTAGCAAGTGGAATTAGTTTCTACGACACACAACTGAAATAATTAATTTCAAGGATAAAACGTAAAATAATTAGTTTCTAGGGCCTAAACACCTATGAAATTATGTCCTTGAAAGTAATTTTACTGCTGACTTTGTCCTTGAAAGTAATTATTCCGCTGACTTTGGCCTTGAAAGTAATTTCTTTGAATGTATGTCCTAGAAACTAATTGGACTGCAAAGTTTGTTCTTCTGGTGAAATGCCCCTTACGAAAATGTTTAGCCTAGATGACGGGCCAATATACAACTAATTAGATGTGTAGTCCATAATAGGAATGATTCTTTAATACTATATAATTATTATTACAACACCAGTCTCGTTAATATTAAATGAACTGAGGATATATTATTAAAATATGAGATTATTTTGTGAAACTCTTTCCAAATCAAAATATGAAACCTTTAATTTATAAATTATTATTATTTAATAATAATATACAAAATAAAATTTGAATAATATATATGTGTTTGTAAAATTAAAGCAAAGTATTAAAATTTGTTTTTGAAATAATTTTTCTTAATGATCGAAAATAGGACATGTATGTATAATTAATATTTTCCATGAATAATGAAATAAAACCATACCCATTAATCCAATCGGTTGTTAGCACTTCAAACCATCAATACCTCCTCCTTGAGAATTCCTTCTATTACTTAGTGTTTGGTGTGCAATATCAACCACAAAGCTTAACTTGATATTTTTCTAGAGAATTTGTTGGTGTAAAGAATAAATAGAGTTGTGATTTTTTATAGCCTCACATGCCACTTAAATTTCCTTACTATAAGTTACAAATGTCAAGACTCTATTGTTCCTCTTCTTTAACTTATAATTGTAAATTTTAAGCAATTTATATACATACATAGCATCGTCGACCCCTTTTATTTTATCTTATAAATAATTTTGAATAAACATTTATCAATTTATATATCATTTTTTTAGCATATCAAATAATCAAATAAATCTATAACAATTACATATTTTATTTGCTGCTTTTAGGTTCTCTAATAATGGAAGAAAATATAACCATTATATTAGTTTCTTCACAATAATTTTATACTTTATAAATTATTTTGTTAAATTAATTTTAGAAAAATGATGCGAGTTACGGTTGTAAGACTCTTAGGTATGACCCTTAGTCCATGATAATATTTGAACTATTCAAACATTAAAGCCTATATGAACTATAATGAAGCACAGCAGTAGATGTGATTTCAAATGCTTACAGATCGTCTGGATAATGTCATACTTCATAACGATTTAAGCTGGACACTTAGGCAATGATATATTATGTATATTATCTCTCTTTGTCATCACTATGTCGCTTAGATGTCTAGGGATGGGTCAATGGTCAACACTCTAATAAGATCTGTAGTTAATTACATAATTCAAATTTTAAAGAAACTTTGTTTAATCTGATAACACTTATCGATCAACTATATTACTCGGGCCTGTTAGAAACAAGATTTTGTTTTTTGGATGAAAACAAATAGACAATTATGCTTTTAAAAGGTTTTTAAGTAACATTACAGGTTAGTAGCACTATGGTGCTATAACTTCAAGAATATTGCTTAAGTCAAGAACAAAGCTACTTTTATAAAGCAATAAAATGCAAACCAATGCACGCAAAGACTATAGAGTGAAGTATGAGCTTTTGAGTGTTACAATGGACTTAGCAAATCTAGAAGAACAAAAGAGCATTAAAGATAACACTTAAAGATTGACAACCTTGCATAAAGAAGAGTAAGTGTACATATAAAGTCTACATCGAGTCATATTGAAAAGATTTATTAAAACCTAATAAGTAGTCTTCAATTCAGTCCAAACTTTTATACTATCTCCATTTCACCTTAAACATCATTCAAGGTTTTTTCTAGAATATTCCAAAGGACTTCAAAGGAACAAAATAAGAGAATGGGCTAACTGCCTAGCTACAGGTACCACTAGTCAACAGGTGGGAATGCAAGCGGTCAACCACTGGTATTGTGTAAAGAGCAGAAACATGCATTATGAATATTTGCTACTTTTGCCTTTAAACAGTCACTTTTCTTCCTTTCTGAAAAGTTATGTCTCTTTAATGGTGTCCCTAAAGCTTTTATAAAAGTCCCTTTCATCCCATAGTGTCATGATAATAAACGCAGTCATTCTCTAATTCCTTTTGTATCTAATTGCTCTATACTTCTCATTTACAAACCATGGGTACAACTTGATCATGTGTATTCAATTCTATACCTCAATCTGATAAAAAATTATCCTATTCCTCCTATTCATTCTTCGTTGAGATAATTGCATGGATTATAAGAGTTTTGTACTTAAAAGATTGATAAATCAATATATTAGAAACACAATATATTATTAGAAAACTCAATTTCACTCTATAAAAGGTCAAAGCACTGTTTTTTTGTTCAGGCAAAGTGTAAAAGCCATGTTTTACTACTCAGCCAATTTCATACATGTTCCTCCTAGTAAAGAGAGGGAAGTGTTAGCGAAATTCCAAAGAGGAGCTTCAGAACTGGATATAAGATGAGGTCCGAAATTGGTGTGCTACTTTTCTTTATTATTATTCCGCTGCAATATATCTAGCCAGTATTATATTATTGTAGTTTATGTAGGTTATATTTTAGCACACTGTTTAGTATACACTTGGCCATACTATTCGATCCACCCAAACTTTCATGGCCAAAGACTTATGACTTTATATCAAAATCCAATTACGGTGAAACTAACCTTATGAATTTAAAGATATGAATTCTCGTTTTTTAATCAAAAGATTCCATTATATAAAAATCTTCCAAGTTATGTACCAGAACAAAAAGGGGATAGTGGAAGTGTCATACGTATAAATAAAAAGGAGGAGAAAGCCTTCCTCCAATGGTGTATATAAGAAAACTAGAAACATTAAACAAAATATAAGTCTTACAGACACGAGCATACAAATGTAGATCATCCATCAACACAGTAAATTAAGAGAAGTTGTAAAAGGTCTGGCTAGAACTCAAGGCATATAGCAGCGATCAGTATGCCTGAGAGAACAATAAATAATGCATGTCAAATGTAAGTTCTTGGAAGTAGGATTGAATACATGTGTCAATATAAAGGGGCAGTATAGTCTGCAACATCCAAGCATAATGAATGTATTTATCAAGGTTTGAGGTTTCGACCGAAACATCGAGATTTCGGTTGTTCCGTTTAGGTTTTAGTAGGGGCCGAAACGAAATCGAACTAGAATTCCGGTTCAAAAAAAACCTATTGAACTTCAAATTATATAGAAAAAACTCAAAAATGGAATTGATTTGAATTTTCAAATATAGGAATATTCAAAATCTGAAATTTTAACTTAGAAAACATACAAATTCACAAAATATATAAATGATGTAACTAAAAAAGTTGAAAATGAAGTAATGAATGAATATTTTTTAGTGTTTTAAATAACTATTATTAGCCGGTATTGTTTGTGTATATCTTATTTTTCAATTAAGTTTAAATTATATGTTTTGTTTCAATAAATTAAACAAATATTTGTATAATTATATGAAAACTAAATAACCAGATCCGAAACCGAAACTGGAATCAAAATTTTTCAAATTTATGAATTAGGTCGAAATTTCTAAAATTACAAAAGATCAAAACCGAGATCGAAACTGAGATCTTGACCCTTGGTATTTATATCCCCATCCTACGTGATAGTAAAGCGACATGTCAAAAAGGTTGAAAAAAAGAAGCAAGACGCAACATGGAATAGCATTACTAATGGAGTATAAGCATATGAGGGCTCAGTATGAAGGACTCGGGGTAGAGATGAGAAGGCTAGACAGGGGTTATATGAAAGTCAACGAGGAAGGAGTCTAGGAATCTATTTCTAGGCCCAAAATATGGTCTATCCCTAAATGCTAGTTAGATTTCTTTATGTATGGGTCTGATAATATTGTCGTCTTGATAATCTTATCATCGTACATAAATTGTTTTCTAGTCCACCAAATTCTCCAACATATGTAGCATGGAAGTATTCATGAGATAATTACATGAATCGATTTTCTTATAACAAAGGACCACCAGCGAATAAGTTTGGGATCCAATGTGGTGGTGTTATGGCAAGGCCTGAACCCATATAAAGCTTGCAAGCTTATTGGAACTTAACAAGTGGGAGTATAGACTCAATGGCATTCTAGGAACAACACCTACATTTATAGGGAATAAGAATGTGGAACGCTTTAAGGTTAGAATCGATTTGTAGGCCCTTGTGTAAGAGTTTCCACATGAATAGGAAGATCTTTGGTTGAGTACGGCCATATGAAACCATAGTGAAAGGAAGACTAGGTTCCAATCTATCTCGGACTTCCCCCAACATGATCTATGTTGAAAATCCCCCTATTCACTTAGAAATTGTCTATAAAGTCATCAAAAGATATTTTGTGTTTATGCAATCATTTCCAAGTTTCATTAGAGTTTTCTTATTAGACAATGAAAGCATGGTTTGATGGTTTACAATGTTTGTGGTTCATGAAGTTGTCCCATAGGAGATTACTATTAAAGAAATCGACCAAAATCTTGTAGGTGTAGATGGTATAAACATCCCTTGGATTTGTTAAAGCAAGTCCTTCCTCGGGTTTCGAATGACTTGTTCAGTCCTAAAGACCTAGTGATGCTTTCGAGAATTTTTAATAGAACTGCAAAAGAAGTCAGCATATAGTTTTTGGAAGCCTTTGAAAAATGATTGAGTAGGGGTTGTGGTGGAGAAGATGTGTGAATCTTTGGTAGAAAAATCATGTTTTATAAGTATAAGTCTTTCCGCTTGGGAGATAAGGGAGGAATTAAATTTGTTGATTGTAACGACCCGATATTTTCAACCATTCGCATCCACACATGTCGGACTTGAATTGCTCAAAATATCAGATTGTTAATAAAAATTTGGCAAATCTCAGCATATACAGTAAATAAATCAATCATAGAATCACAGACACAGAGTAATACAATAATACGCAGCGGAATAGATAAAATAGTAGTTCATGAAGCTACTATATAAACATTAGAGTTAAAAATAAAATACAACAGAATATCTCAAATACAGTGAAGTCTTCAGTACGAATAGATGACCTCTCTGAATAAATCAACTGGAAAAGCTGAAAGCTGAATCGATAGTTAGATCTCCAAATGAAGCTCCAAACTCCAAGGGTGAGTCTCAAATGCCGTATCACTCAGTCTGACTCGAGCGTAAAGCAAAACACAAAACACTCGAGTCAGGATTAACATTCTTATATCAATAAATCCAACTCAAGTGAATTATGAACTGAAATACAAGTAAATTAAAGGATGTTTGGGATAACCATCCTCTAAGGATCCGTGGAACTATCTACAATGTAGAAATATACACTATAACACCGTGGTCATTCCAAATTAATTTATACTTCAAACTAAAATATCATTTCATTTCAAATATATCTATTTTCCAAATAGTATATTTATATTACCTAATTTATAAAGTAAATATTAGTAATTTCCTCAAATCTCACAAATCGATTCAAATCAACTCAAATTCCAAATTCAAATTTTTTTAAAGCTCAATTCATCAATTCATTTCAGTTCTCAATAGACCATTTAAATTTTAAATATATTTCAGAGCTTAAAATTCTACATTTTCAAAGTTAAATTTAACGGTTTCATATAGCTCTTGATTTAACTTCATTATTATTTAATCTGGGAATATTCACTTAATAAATTCAGTATTATTTATATAACCTTAAATTTCTTTTCAACTAAATTTTCCTTCGATTTCTTTAAACTTGGAATATCCATTTAATCACTTTAAATCAAAAATCAAGTATAAAAATCAAATCTTAAATTTCAAATTTAACGGTTCAAATCGATTTAATTAAGTAGAATTCTTAATTAGGTACAATTTTGGTTAATTCTACTATATCTTCCTTAACTTATACAAATCCTTGAAAATCTATTTAGAAATATAATACCTAGACATATTATATTAATTAAATCAACTTTATATTAAAACTTATTTCTATATAAAACATTTTCCAATATTAAATAAAACCATATATATTCCCTTTCAAAACCATAGAAATCATTTTAAAATATTTATATATAGACCAACGGTGTGTGTATATAATTTCCTAACCTATGGTCAAGTGATACGGATATTTATCATTTCAATCCGTAATTTAAATATATACGGGTAGATATCATTTCGACCCGCAATCCCAAATTCAATTCAAATGAAAATCGCTTGGGTTTATCATTTCAACCCATAACGAAATTCTCCTATTCTAAAGTCCGTTCGGGTATGTATTATTTCAACACATAGTGAATTCTAAACTACAGAGAACTTGCAGAGTGATAACAGATAATATAATAATATAAAACAGGCATATATCAACAATAAGAATATAATATAAACAACAGGATATGGTGTCATATCCCACAGGTGAACAGTTATAGATAATAGCATATAAACAATTTAAATAACTACACCAGCATATTTCAATTGTTGTTTCAATTGAAATCAGATTTAATAAATAAAAGAACGTTAATCGTGATTGATTGCTCACCTTTCGTCGAGACTAGAGGAATTTGACAAGAAATGAGCTACGGATTCCAAAGCAAAGCAACATTGGCACGAAATTGGACGGACAAGCTGATAGATAGAAATTGACGAAATCAAGTCAAAACGGAATCAATGAGGGTAAATAGTGTAAGTGAACTTATATATATATCTATATCTAATTATTTATATAAAATATATTCAAAATTTCATATGCATATTAAATTAAATATATATGTATTTCACAATTATTGTTTTTAAATAAAAACATAATTATTAAACTCATTATATATATACATAATGTATTAAAATCAATACTTGTATATTATATTCAGTACTATATTTATACTGCCACATTCAAATTTAGTATTTATAGAATCAATTTAAACATACAAAATCAAATAAGTATATATATTATTATAAGAAACCAGACTCATGTATATATACATAGCTTATTTATATAACAAGTATTATATATAACTGCCATATCAACTTGTACAAACATATCATTAAATAATGTATATATTATATACTTACAAAACATACTATATAAATATTATACTTAATATGTACTGCACAAAAAAAACTTTTACTAACAAAGACAAGACCGATATAAACTTCATTATATAATCAACATATCACCTATATCTTTTCTTTCCAACAACTAATGACATATAGTTATTGTAGACATTTGTATAATATCGGTTGTACAGTACATAAGTATGGCTTTATACCCATAATATATAATTGAAACCAAATGGTATCGCACATATATATTAAACAACCCTTATGTATAAACTTATATATATATATATATATAATTTATAGTAAAGTTTCAAAATCCTAAACATATATTAGATACTCTCGATCACAAATATATATAACTATCTTTCAAAGAATTTCAAAAATCAATATACAAAATAACAAATATATATACTACCTATGTTTTTAAACAGGCATATATTTACAAACAGGCACTGTATACTTCTATATAACTAATACACATACCTACCTTACAACATATATAATCTGCACCTTATAACTATATATATATATAAACTTTATTATACACATATAATATATAATATATAATATACTAAACTTATATACTTTAACATAGAACAGAACATATGTTTTATAATAAAACTGGGCCAAAGATGTGTATGCAACCAATACAACACAAAAAAAGACACTCAAGAAAACAACTTATTTTATAGTATATATACAGATGGATATATATTATGAATAATACCTTTTATATAAATAAAGAAGGGGAGGCGGGTTGCTAACAAAGCGGGGACCTGGAAGTTTCGGCAACAGGGAGATGGTGGTTGATGGTGGTCTGGGCGGAGTGGGGTTTCGACGGTGGCAGGGTGGCGGAGGCGATGGACGTGGGTTGAGTGCAACAGGGTGCTAGGTAGAGACGAGGATGTTGGAGATCTGGCCGATGGTTAGCAAGGAGATGGACGGGCTTCAGATTGAAATGCAATAGCCACTTTTCCTTTTTTTATAGATATAGCAAAGATCATGAAGAGAATAGAAGATACAGAGGAAGAAGGGGAGAAGATAAATGGTATTAACAGAGAAGAAGGAAGAATTTGCAAACGATAGAAAATATATAGTAGGAGCCAGAGGAGAATGAACGGATCAGATAAAAATAAAATGTGACGAAATAAATATGAAGCAGTGGGTATAGGTATGGTAAAGTCACGCCCGAAATTCATGGAATAATAAAGTAATGACAGCTAGAAATTAGACCGTTGGGAAATTCGAATGGACAGGAAAACGAAAAGTTGAAATTTTGTAACCGATACGACTATCCGTTTACCGTTTCCTTCGCGTACTGAACTTCAAAATGCAGAGTTGAATATATCGTAGAGACAGCACGACGCGACGATCAAAACGGTATACAGATATCAGCGATACGATCATCCTATCAAAAGTGGATACGGACAGCGATATGCGTTGCTATTCCGTACGGAAAAATCCAAACGGAGCTAGAAACATCCGAATTTCGCGAAATGAATTTCGCAGTCAGATTCAGAGTGTTCTACCTCATGTTGACATATTTAGGTTTCGGAACACTTTTAAATTCAACTGTTATTAACTGATTTAAATTGAAATAAAATTTCACAAAAATTAACTTCAATATTATCAGATGAAATTTACTAGTTGCTATACTAAAATAGACGTATTCCAAATAATAAATTTTTATTTTCAAATTCAATTGATAAAAATTTCTCAAAATTCAATTAAATATGTTATAAAATATATAAAAACCATTCAAATTTTACGGGTCGTTACATTGATTAGCAATCCTTCTTTAGAAGAAAGGTTGTAGAAGAAGATACCCACCTGGAGCTGAACGCCTATGTACGTAAGTGGAATGGGTTTTATTTGGAATCCAATATTAGATGTTAACCAAGATTTTTATGCTGGCAAAGTAAAGTAGAGCCAATGATCGAACTTCTATCCAAGTTAATTTTCTTCCTCGAGGTCCTCACATACATCGTTAAAAAGCCTACAAGATTTTTAATCGATTTTGCTGGCTATTAGTAAAGATAAGAATAACATCAGCGAAGGGAAGGGATGGAATTAGTGTTAAACCATCGGTGTGGTGAATTGTGTTATTTTTTGGGACGTAGTTAGAACATGAAGCCCTCTGCTAAGAGCCATAACTTCTATAATAAAAATCATCAGGGATAGCGGATCACCTTACCTAACACCTCGACCAGCTTTGAAATAATCCTTTGGAGTGTCGTTGATAAGAATAGAGTATTAAAAGTTAGTGATGAGCATCCATATCATATCAATAATGATTTCTGAGAATCACCCTAGGAATCCTACTGATGAAGATCCATGAAGTACGACCATAAGCCTTTACCATATCGAGCTTGCCACAATATTGGACCCTCTAATTTTCCAGTTGATATGGGACAAAAGTTCATAAGCAAGAAGAATGTTATCGGTGATGAGGCGGCCTTTTATAAATCCTACTTTATATGGGGTAATCATCTTCCCAAGAATATTAGCTAGCCTATTTGCAAATATTTTGGAATTAACATTATTTGAGAAGTTGCACGAACTACTAAGTCTAAGGTCCAAGCATGTTTTGGGGTTGTTTGTTTTAGGAAGAGAGATTGTGCTAGCGGCGGTATAGCTTTGGGGAATTTCATGTTCCATGAAGAAATTTTGGATAGCAAGTAGTAAATAGGACCAGTTTTGTCCCAGTAGGTCTGAAAAAAGTGCCCGTTGAAACCATTAGGCCAGTGACATTGTCTTTCTAAGGCCAAAGACATCATTTCTGACCTCGTCAAGTATTGAATAATATATAAAGTAAGGTTATCTTCCTCACTTATAAGTGAAGGAATATAACTGAGAATATCAGGACTATAATGGGTTTCATATGGGGATGCAAGGAAATTCTTGAAATGAGCTGAGATAGAATCATATAGTTCCCCACTAGAAGCAGTCATAACTCGTCCTCTTTTTTAATTTTATAGAGATGTATTGTTTTCAATTTTTACTAACATAAGAGTGAAATAATTTAGAGTTTGTATCTCCAACAATAGTCCATTTGATATGAGCCTTCTATTTCCAGAAGACCTCGTCAGTTTCAAATCCATTGTTGAAGGTGTTTTGAGCATGAATACATCTTCTCGATTTGCAAGAGATGGATTCTCAACATAAATGAACTGTTTGAGAAATAGGTATTTTACGGCAACCATGGCATGATTGAATATGTTGCAAAAAACAAGTCTTTTCCAACTTTTAGCCACAGTTTTGACATTTTTAAGTTTATTGGAGAAATCAATTAAGCTACCAAAGAAGGGAGTAGCTTGTGCTTCGTTAACCATTTCTTGGAATGAATAATGCACAATTCACATATTATAGAACCTCAAGGGCATCGAAGTAGAATTAGAGCTAGAAATTAGTCTAAGAATCATGAAGGATGTTCTGAATTGGATTCAATGAAGATAGTTGGCTACGGGGAAGACTTAGGAGTCACCTTCACGATTGTTCCACCAATTATAGCTAGAGCCACAAAATGGAATCTTGTGAATTCCAGAGGACAAAATCATTTGGTTAAAATCTTCGATGGCTTGACAATTCGAAGGAATCCCTATAATCTTCTCATAATTAATAACAATGACGTTAAAATCACCACTTATAACTCAAGATGGAAATCTCAAGGTAGCTAGGTCCATGACTTCGTTCCATAAAACATAATAATCCATAAAATTGCATATGGCATATGCACAAGCAAAAAAAGCATGGAGGAGCATTGAGATTGATGATAAAAGAGAAAGCAAGAAACTGGTTAGAGTCTTTGATGAGATGATAATCAATGTCAAAATTCCAAAGAATCCAAATCTTCCCATTATATTTGGACACGCCTCTAGAAAACACAAGTTTTCTGAAGAGTCCAGTGATACCATAGTAATTTACAAGGCTGAAAGAGAAAGCCTTGACATTGTGTTTTTGAGTTACCCTACTAAACATACAAATTATGGGATCATTTATGACCCCTTTGATATCTCAAAATAGAATGCTAATCATGGATCGGGTTTGTGAGTGAGTGGAGCTTTATATTTGGCTGAAGTGGAGGATATAGTATGTATATGTCTATATGTTAGGTAGATTTTGGTTTTACCGCCTTTTGCTTTGGCCTTATAACCTACCAATTTTTGTGCACTAGTCATTTTTGGGAAAGAGTGATCATTAGGAGGTAGACTACATTCATTACAAGAAATTAGACTTTTTATAACGTTTGAAAAATGCTATAATAACTTACTACGACATTTTAAAGAACGAAATGCAACTGCATGTACCATAGATCAAGAACATATAACATCCCTATGCAATTGCTATGAAAAGCTAGCTTCTTATAGCATTTATTAAATGCTAGAAATTCTAAACGCTATGAAAGAAAAGACATGCAATAGAATCTTTCCATAGTGTGTTAGAGAATGCTATGTAACAATATGTTGTAAAGGTCTAAGAGAAACCATAGCATTAAAATAAATACTAAAAAGTTGACCATTAATAGGGTTTATGAAATGCTGTGATAAGAAAAGGAAATGGTATGTATACCAGTCCATAGTGTTTATTAAATGCTATCAGTTCTTTCTATAGCTTTTTTGGTTTCTTTCTAATTGTAATGTTAGTTATTTATAGCATTTATTTATGTTGTGTTATACATCTTATTCCTTTTTTGCATATCATTTATTAGCATTTCGAATAAGAAATTAAAATAGCCTTTCAAATAGCAGTATTTTCCCAAATTTTATAGCAAAAATAATCCAATAAATTCAAACAACAACCACAAAAAAAACAAACAAATATAAAGTATCAAAAATAACCAATTTTACACCATGTTTACACATATAATGTTTGCGATTATATTTTTTGTAGTACATACCAATAATAATCTTTAAGATAAAATATAAGAGTGCTCAAACCTTTAAGAATCTTCAAGATAGAAAATATAATCCCATGTGAAGTAATAAACTTTGCCAAAATCTTTTATCCAACAACTTCGTTAACTAATTTTCTTCCCTACATTTAGACGAAGCTAAAATTATATCAAATAAATATCGTTTATGGTCGGCCCTAAATGACGAAAAGGAAAGAAGTTTCCAATGTGATCTGAAAATCTAAATGAGCAACTAAAGGAAGAAAATAAATATCCATCATTTACTCTTCTTTACGGCTCACTTAAATCTTATGAAATGATTTTTGCCCCTTTTATGTGTTTCTATTCGTCTGCCAAAAATATGAAGATTGTAGAGGGAGGATTTGATGAGATTTAATAATGAATTAAATAGGGAATACTTTAAAGGAGGGAATTAAAAGGTTTCAACATTCCATTAAAAACAAAATCTTCACTCATTCATTTCATTATCATTTTTCTATTGACAATTCACATGCAATTATACGTCTTTTATTGTGTATATAATTTTTAATTCAAAACTTGGACAACAAAGGCATATGTAAAGAGAAAATGAGTCCGTTGCAGTGTAAATCCCAGCACCTACAAGCGTCACATTAACTTGTACATTTCTTATCTGTAGCACGTGCACTTTACACAGACAAGTGTATTTAATACATTTGTAAACCAAAATATAAAAAAATTATTTTAACAAATTAAATAAGATAGTGATTTTATTTAAAATATTTTAGATATGATCTAAAGTGCATTTCGACTTCATAGGTACAACAATGATCTAAATTGGATTTCTTTTTTAAAAATTACCCTTTAACCCGCTACGACCTGGCCCATTACAATGGTATCAGAGACTTAATGGTCTATTCGGTCTAAATTAGAAATGTTAGGGCTAACTGATTAAAGCCTACCCATTTAGTAGGGTGTTTAGAAAGGTAGTGATGAAGGTTGGGATTGGGTAACAACTACTATGCCCTACCATGCTACTGGCCTAATCCAAAGGATGAAGTTAGCCCAAAGGTTATCATTATATAAAAGCCCGAATTGATTTTGCCCTTGGGCAAATTTCCAAATTTTGTTTGAAAATTTAAAATTATATTTTAAAGTTGAAGTTAAGTTTAAAATATAAAAGTATAATTTTATATAAGTCATAAAATGCATTAAAATTTTTCAAAATTGTTTTGAGAAGTTAAATAATTATTTTTGAATTTAAAATTAAATTGGTACATTTAATTAAATAATATAACTAATTAAAAATTAATTGATTAATACATATATATATATATATATTTGTGTATAACTATAATTGTTGTAGTGCATTCCACTGTATGAAAAAATAATCTCTAAAATTTCTTCTTGGCATGTAGCTAAATTATCATCTACTGGTAGGCTTATTATTGTCAAGTCTAATGCCACATCTATTTGTGTATTACACTAGAATTTTTATTCTTCCTTGTAAACTCATATCCAATATTAATTCTGCTTTGAATCATTTTTTATGGCACAACAATCCCTTCTCTAAGAAGCTTATTCCTATATCCTTTAAAGCTATTTATTACCCTTATGATAAGGGGGCAAGAAGTTATGAATATTCAAAAATGGAATGAGGCCGCTCTTTCTTCCCGTATTAACAAAATCATGAATTATGATTCTAATCTTTGGGCAACTTGGACAAGGAATAATCTTATTAAAAAAATTCTTTTTGGACTATGTCTTCCCCTGCTGATTGTAGTTGGACATGGAGAAATCTTCTTAGGATCAGATCTTTATTCTTGCATATTTTCTAGAGTTCTATGAAGAACAATCACTTGCTCTCTTTTTGGCATAATCCATGGTCAGGTAGAGGTTCATTCTCTCATATGATTCATTTCAACCTAAGACATATGACTGGTATACCTGATAATGCAAAAATTAGAAATTTCCTATCTGATAATACTGTTTCATTACCTTACTCTAGATCTTTTGCTGTTAGAATTGTGTTGTCCATGATTGAAAATAAAGTTTACAAGTCTGATAAGGTTTCTTCTTATTGATGTGACAAAACCCATGCTATATCTGGGGTTTACAAGTATATTTCTGGATTTTTGGTTCTGATTAATTTTCCTTGGCATGCTTGTATATGGATGTCTTCTTCTTTGCCTAAAGAAAATTTCATCCTTTGGAAAATAATCAAAAATGGGTTGCATACTCAAAATAACTTAATGATTAAAGGGACGTTGCAGTGCTCTTCTTGCTTGATGTGTGGTCGGGCTTTAGAAAATATGGGTCATCTTTTCTTTTCCTGCTCATTCACTTTCTACATATGGAAAAGAATACTTAGGAACCTGAATTTGCATGACCTTAGTGTTATCTCTAGGGTGGAATGGTTCAACATTTTTAAAGCTACAAGATGGAAAATGAATGAAGGAATGCTATTGATTAGAGTGCTGAATTTTTTGCACATATGGTATGGATGGAGAGGATCTCTAGATTGTTTGCTAGTGTTAAATCCGATGAACAGTTTACTTTTTTATCCCTAGTTTGACATTTTATGCCCTAACTAACCTAGTCTTTCTGTTAGGTTTTATTTTGTTGGTTTAGTGGCTTTTGCAATTTAATATGTTTATCCTTCGTATTTTATTTTTTTCATTCTTTTTAATGGATATGCCCACATTTCTTTGTATTTCTCAGTATATTCAATAAATGGTAGGGGTCTATTCAACCCCACTGGCTTTGCCAATAATAATAATAATTTCTGTAGTTGTTTATTTATCTTAAAATTGTTTATGGTAAATTAAATTAAAATTTAAAAATTAATTAAATTGTTTAAGTAAATAAAATTATTAAATAAAATTAATTAAAATTCAATTAACTAAAATGTACATATACTAAAATGTACAAATAAACAAACTATAAATGTTATAGTTGATTAACTATCATAAATAGTTTAAGATGAGTAATATAAAAAATTTGAAATTTTATATAAAATAAATTAAACAACTTAAATATGATTTAATTAACAAGAAGTAAAATTAGTTAAATAAGATTTAATTATTAAGAGACATATATATTTTACATAAGTAAATTAAATTATAAAAGTTATAAGTAAGTTCATACTTGTATAACTATATATGTATAAAATTAAGTGAAACTGGAAAGAAACCCAAATGAGATTTAAGGAATATGTATATACCTATAGTACATATACTATGATTTTAGATGTGTTCGACACTCGAATTACGAGGGTATTTTATAAGAAATGCATTATTCGTTAAATTTATCACTTAAATAAATATATATTAAAAATTATGAATCTCTAATATAAATGTTGTCTTCAATTATTTATATATTAATAGATTACTTGCATACTCTTTAGTTGTTAATATTCCTCAAACTATAGATGTTATGTGTAGTACTATTAATATATTGACTAGATAAGGTAAGATACATGCATGTATTTGTTAATATTCCACAAGGTACATGCATTATTCTTAGGCCGTCATGAAATGGTGGGTATAATTGAGTAATCTCTCTCGACTGGTTGATATTCCTTAAGGTCGAGATGAGGTTAGGGCAAAGACCATGGGTTAGAAACTATATATTATACAATCGATAAGTGTTATCGATCGCTTATGGGCCTATGTTTTCTTGATATTCGTCAAGGTCAAAATCCCAAGGCAATCGAGCCCTAACGTCCACTAGAGAAATGGAAAGTTTTCTATGTTTTTCATAAAGCTTTGGAAAATAAAAAACTAATATGTACCTTATTAGAAAAATGAAATGGTAACATTTAACATTTCTAACATTGTAAGAATATACGTTATACAAGTCTTAGATACATTTGTGCAACTAATATAATTGCTAAAATGTTTATCAGTTAAATTATATAAATAAACTGAATTAAGATTGACATAAAAATGTAAAATTCACTTGCAAATAAATCTTTTGACATGTTATCACTTCAAAACCATTACAAGAGCCAATTTACAAAACCACTAAATCATTCATGCCTTGGTTGCTTAAGAATTTATTTATTTAAGACCGTGCAGTGCCTTTTATGAGTTTTGAACTAGTAGGCAATATAAAAATATGGATATTTGATCTTTATTTGATCATATATAAATATAACAGTGATATGTTATATGTGAACGGTCGTGGTTTGTAATGTACAAAGCTTCAATTAAATTAATTCATTGGAAATAAGCAAATAAACCATAATGAAAAATCGTGTATTCGGTACGATTGATTACAAGAAGGATATCCTTTAAATGGTATGATCATTTTGAAAAGGAAAGCAAATTTACGAGAGTAGAAGTAACTTGGATACGGTTGGGATGAAGAGGGTCACACCTTTGCTTCATAAAGGAGAATTGTATAAAATACTAAAAGATACTTAATATGGAATGAGAAATGTGATTCATATTCCAATTTTGTTATAATACAAAAAATTTGTTTTCTATAAATTTCATTTCTATAAGTTTAAGATATTTGATCAAATACTCTAGACTATAAATTAGTTATGATAAAATAAATGAATAATCTGTACTAATTAGTTCAATAAAGCTTCGTATTTCATATGATATTGTAGTAATGGAGGAAATAGTAGGAGCATGCCATATAATACTTAATAGTGGATGCATCAAGATATGAAAAACTGGTTTTGTAAATATATCAAATATTATTTATGAAATAATAATTGTTTTCGGTCTTGATTGAAAAAACATGGCTTTATTTTGTTATGAATATTTTGATTATTCGTTATGAAATAAATTTATTAACATAACAGTACTTGTTGCATTAGCTACATAACCAACAAGTATATAAAAAATTTCAATTATTTTGGACGATGGACTAAGCCACGGTTTTAAGAAATAATTCTTTAATCATATGATTGTGAATCATATGCTACTGGTTAATTATAACTCAAACGATTAAGGGAAAAGCACCCATTTAGTGGAAGTGAAAAAAGAGTTAATTAACTCTTTGAAATGATACATATAAATGTATGTAGTTTGAAGTCTAATATTACCAAAATGGATCCACTTACTTCATTGAAATCATAGATGAATTATCATAGAAATAAACATGTGTGTTAGATATACAAGTAGTATATTTATGATAAGTTCATTGAATATAAAATGGAAGTAGAAAATTACATGCAAAGGAAATAAAAGAATCTGATTTGAATGAATAGGTTAGTGCATTAGAAAGGAGTTCCAAATGTAACTAAAACGAATAAGATTCTATCTCAAGAGCTACTCCTCCCTGCGATACATAATGATGTATCGGTGAGGAGAAATTGGAATTGTTGGAAAAAGCACAATTGATGATGAGTGAATTTGAGTAACAACTTATTGAAAGGTCGTGTACTTAAGAGTAAGGACGAAATAGTACCCGAGGAATTTAGTGAAAATAAAAACTACAAATCAGACATAAGTCTGCTATGAGAAACACAAGAAACATGCATCCGGATAACAGTAACTTTTGAGAACGTTCGAATCACCATAATGGATTTTCCCTCAAAAGAAACCAAACCATCTGTTGAGTAAATATAACGATAGAATAGATAATGTCTATGGTGTAGAATATAAATCAGAAAATAGTTGTGCTGCTTGCATCTCACAGCACAACAATATTTGAAGTACAACTAAAACCGCTAAGGTTCGTTCACATATGGATTTTCTATTGGAGACATCCCTAGATAAACTGAGGCCAACCTCCTGAGTAGGGTTAGAAAGTACCTTCCAAAGCGATGTACATCTCTAGGTAATATATACCACAAAGGTAAACATAACTAGTCCACGCCCGAACACATGGTACCGCATATCATCAACTCCCACTAGTAACGTCAATAAGAATCTCTAGATATGGAGTTATATACCCTCTGGTTTGGCTAAACCACTTGGTTGTGCATCCTACTATGTTTTCTGTCAGTTCCAATAGTGAAGGCACGTTCAGCATCTCTCACACGAGTCTTCATCACTCGAACAGATCATGGATATCTTCATGTATTTCAGCATAAGTCATTCAACGAATGCTAAAATTGACCTCTCGCTTGGAATTAACCTTAGGATGGATAGTTCAACTCTATAGCATTTTCCTGAAACATTAATGCTGACCTCTCCCTTAGACTTAACCTTAGGATAGACAGTTCAACTCTATAACATTTAACTTCACACCCGCTTCCGAAACGTAGAAATCGTATGTCAGTTTTGAAGTAGTTTTTGTTAAGTAATACATAAGTATACTAATCTTATCCCAGACTCATCAACACTTAATTGGTGAATTTTTGGTTAACTCAATTCTGGTTATTTCAAAAGTAAGCGAACGATATAAAGGAGTCCTCTCCAAGGGATCTCATATGTATACATTCTTAAAGTGCGAGACATTTCATACCAATGAGTCCTCCCTTGGGATCTCAAACCGTATGAAGTCGTGAAGATTTTATATACTTCCTAAGTTAATTTTGTCAAACTTGATAGTTGACTAATCGACTATCTAGTCCAAAACACGATCGTGCATGAAAATCAAGTATCGTATACGTATCATGTTTTCGACCTTCTCAACTTACTTTATCCTTTGGTCAAGAGCGAAGCCTGGTAGGTTAGAGCATTTTTTGCTTCTAAGTCCTACTCGAACATCATTCTTAACTCTCAAAGATAGAACAAGTCTACTTTGTAGGCTTTTAGTGCTATATATAGGACTAAATACTTTCCATAAACAAGTAAACACACAAAGCACGATTAAGTCACATAAGCGACTTCTAATCCTCTTTTTATTAATAATACACCTTTGTAATTACTTGTGTGTGTATATTTAGAAACCTTTAAAAAATGATATATGTGTGTATGTATGTGTACTAATTTATTTATAAAGCTTATATGCTTAATAAAATTCTAAAATAATTTAAAAGACAAAATGTTATATAAACCTTTTAATACTTAAATAAAATATTTAACTAATTTTTCTGAAATTATATATACATAAAAATACTTATAAATATGTTTTAAATATCCATTTAATATATTACTTAAAAATAACTACTTTAACATTTGTTAAAAACTTATAAAAAGCATGTTTTTCATCTATTAATCCTTCTACTTTAACAATTCATAATTAATTAATAAAAATATATATAAATTTCATACCACTTTTAAAATACTCTAAATATGTTATTAAATATTTCTAAAAAAATTGTAGAAAATACTTTGTTTAAATGTCATTTAAACCATTTAAAGCTTCATACAACAAACAACAGCATATACAGAAGTGCTGTCAAAAGTTTTGAAACACCCAAAAAATGTACAGCCAGAAAGTGTTGCAGTTTCTTGTTATGCCACAAAACGAGTTTTAAACCCTCCAATATTCGATTCATTTCCAACGATATTTGGTTATTTAAGGTCCAATTTTTTATAGTAAGTAATATACTGATAGTATATCATAACCATGCTAAGAAACCCCAAAGGATGTGTTCATGAAATATTATAGAAAATTACCAGAACAAGGCATTTCGAAGTGCTTCTATAGCGAGAATACCTTTCGCTATAGAGACCATTCAATATTCATGTCCAAACCAAACATCATCCAATCAACTATATATACTCAATGTCAAGGCCACATCACATGTTATAAAATGTCATGGAAGTGATGATATGCCATATACAATTGTCATTTGCTTTTCAAAAGAAAGTATGATCCACATATACAACTTTAATTAGTTAATGTCTTTACTATAGTTTGGCAAATATATTATACAACTTTATATACAATCAAATGGTGAGTTAACTCACTCTTTTCCAAGTCCACAACCACAAATAAGCGTGTACCTAACTACCACTTCCTACCTCAACTAAAACAAGCTCCAAAATCCCACCTTGCTTCTTGTTGCTCATGACATGTCTTGAAAAACCCCTATATTTCTCACGGCCTAGGGTGGTTGTGGGGCGTGTGCTCCAATTCTTCAAGCTATGTGTTGTTATTCTTTGTTTCTATGTTGTGTTAGGCCTATAGCTTTAGTTTGCTGAAGTTCTTCTGTGTTTTGGAATTGTTTATGTGAAGAGGAAAGAAGATGAAGAGAATTGTTTTCTATGTTAAATGAATTAGAAAACCATTTTCCTAACTATATAGGCTTTTCCAAGAGGTCACTTACCACCTCCTACCTCTATGACCAGCCAAGAGCCCACTCCCCCTCCATATTCTTTGCTTTACACCTCATTCTCTCTTTACTTAGTCCTTAGGCCTTCCCAAAATATCCCTCCTTCAAAATATATTAACTTGACATCATCCATGACGTGATCAAAGTGATTAATTAGCTAAAATACACTAAATTTTTTGAGTTTCTAACTAATTACCTATTAGTATTCTAAGCAAGCCCAAAAAGTTCAAACAACTTCTATCGCATAAAAAACCGTTTATCGATGAAATGTTTACGGTCACAATTTTGATGTTTCTTCGAAGTATTTATTTTTGTAAACAAATTTCAAAAACAAATTTCTCGTCATGTTTTACTAATTAATAGAAGTTTAACAAGGTTATTAAATCAATTTTATAACACTTAACCATGCTTCAAATGTTCGATTATCCAAAGATAAAGTGTTCAAAATTACGGGTCGCTACAATATCCAAAAAGATAGTACAAAGAGTTACTCTAAGATATTATTTCAGAGTTACCAACCTAAGTTCTATCATCAACATGGACAATTATAACCGCATGTCTTTACAATTGCTGATATATACATATTAGTAGTGTAGCGAAAACAAAAATACAAAGGTAAGAAAATGGAAACATCCAACTCATCTCCTGAAGCTCCAAAGCATCCATAGTAAAACTGTTTACCTCGACCTACTTGAAAGAGCACTCGAGGATTTAAAGGAAAAATAAAACAACAAGTCAGACATAAGTATGGTATGAGAAACTCAAGAAACACATGCACCATGTAATAGTAACTTTTGAGACCATTCAAATCCCCATAACAGTTTTTCCCCACAAGAACCAAAACCATATAATAAGTAAATATGGTGATGCAATAGATAGTGTCTAGGGTGTAGAATATAAATCAGGAAATAGTTGTGCTGCTAGTATCTCACATCACAATAATATTAGGTATACAATAAAAACCGCTAAGGGTTGCATTCGCATATGGATTTCCGTAGGAGGTGCCCTCACTACGTTAGGGTGGGCCTCCTCACAAGGGTAAGAAATTACCTTCTGAAGCCACGTATATCTCTAGATATACCATACAATAAAACAAAATTGGTCCATACCTGAACACATGATGAAGAAACCATCAACTCTCACTAGCATCAATTGTAAGAATCTCTAAATATATGGAGTTTGATGTACCCTTGGGTTAGCTAAAGCAACTGGCTATTCCCCTACTCTATTTTTTGTCATTTCCGAAGGTGAAGTTATGCTTTCAACATCTTAACACACGAGCCCTCATTATTTGAACAGTTCACAAACCTCTTCATGGATTTTAGCATAAGCCGTCTAGCGAATGCTAAGTTTGTCCTCTCTATTACAATCATCCTCAAGATAGATAGTACAACATGATAGCATCGTTAAGGGAGTTACCCTTAGGATAGATAGTCCAACTCTATAACATTCCACTCTACAACCGCATCCACAACATATAACTTGTATATCAATTTTGAAGTATTTATGGTTTTGAGTTATCTCATATAAGTATACTCTCCCCAATATTGGACTCTTCAAAACCAAATCAGTGAATTTTCGGTTAACTCGATTTTGGTTCTTTCAGAGGTAAGCAGATGATATGTAGGAGTCCTCCCAGGGGTATCTCGAATATTTTTTCTTAAAGCGAGGGATGTTTCATACGAATGAGCCCTCCTTATGGATCTTAAACCATACTAAATCCATGAATCTTTTATATACTTCCTAAGTCAATTTTGGTCAAGTTTAACAGCAATAAAAACAATCACATATGTAAATCAATTCTCATAAACGTATCACCCTTTCTGACCTTCTCAACTTACGCTATCCCTTGGTCAAGAATGAACCTAGGTAGGTCATGACACTTGTTGCACCAGATGCCTACCTTGACACATCATTCTTAACTCTCATAGAAGGATCAAATCTCATTGTCGGCTTTCAATGCTAAGTACAAGAGTAAAAACTTACCACAAATGAACAAACACGCAAACACGATCAAATCACACAAGCTACTTATAATTCCCTTTTATCAAATAATACTTCTTTGCCAATACTTGTACAAACACACATGTATAGTACTACTTCACTATTTTTTTACTCTTCTCGTTCTTTAGAATATATTAAATATACTTATCTCAAAGGTGTAGGAATATTGACAAATCATTTAGCAGATTTTTCATTCAAAAATATAATCAAAGAGGTTAAAAACAAATGTTACTCGAACATTGGTTAAAAACAAATGTTACTCAAACATTGTTACTATAAACCCCTTCTCTCCTTTATAAATTAAACCATTACTTATTATAACCTTTTTCCAAAGAAAAAATTATAATTATCATTATTTTTAAAATACTCAAAGATAAATATATATCTACAAATTTTTAGCAAGATAATATACTTTTAAATAACTTCTCAAAACAATATATTATAACTAAATGCTATATAAAATACCTTTATCCTTTTAGAAAATATTTAAATCAACTTTCCATACTTATATAAAGAATTACTTTTAAAATACCTATAAAATATGTTTTTCTAAATCATATTAAAATCACAAAAAACTAGATATTTTCAAGTGCACAAATAGTGACCTTTTCGCCTTCTGACTTTTGTAACTTCTGTTCTACATGTTCTACACTTTTGCAAACCATTTCTTTGCTGTCACATACACTACTATAAGTGTAGGGCACAACTAAAATATATTTTATCAAAATATACTTGTAAATCATCACTTTAAACTTATTTAAAATCAAGGTATTACAAAGTGCACTTATAGTGACTCTTTCGCTTCAAACATTTAAACACTCACTTTCACATCACACGCGACTAAACCAAACACGTATGAACAAAATCTTGGCCATGCAACATGTTATAGAGGGTAGTAGAAGTAATTATACTACATGTAAAGTTATTATTTGCTTTCGAAAGCAAGAGGGGTCCAAATATAACTTTACTTAGTTAGTGCCATTACTTTATATTTACAAACAATTACATATACAATATATACTTTTCAATGGTGAGTTAACTCACTCTTCAACAAGCCTAGTCCAAGCTCAAGCCTTAACGAACTCATAAACTCTTCCTACCTTAACCAAAACAATAAAAAAACTTCCCATTTCCCTCCAAAATTCTCGCGTCCTCCTTTGTGATGACTCGCATTTCGGAAGGTTTAAGTCGACAATAAACCACACATGTCCAAATCAAAACAATATGAAACACAGATAATCAATGGGGTTAATTAAGAAAAATAAGAGAAGAAGAAAACAAACACAGAATCTCGTAGCGGAATGAAAAAATAAAATAATCAAATAAACAGTTCATGAAGCTGTTTATACTATACATTTGATTATAATTTCACAACATAAATCAGAGTTATATATACAACAGAACAATAGAATAATGCAGCAGAACAACAATGTGGTGGAATAATACTAGTGATAATAATATAACAAATCTTCATCTTCGTCCTCTAGAAAAATTGATCTTCAATTCACTGAAAACTCAGGGCTGACCCAAGCATAAAGTAAAACAATACACTCGAGTCGGAACTAAAATATTCTTATGTAAGTCACATCAATATCACGTATAACATGAGTGTAATAGTATTAGAGATGTTTACGGGGTTTTTACATCTTCTATCCAGTGTATAATATGTGTGCAATAACTTAAGAGATGTTACGAGATTTTCCATCTCTTAAGGATCTGTCAAAATATCTATATATATATATAGTAGACTACGCTATATATGTAATGTCTAATTAGTAAAATAAATATTTTTATTAGCGTTAAGGCTTTATATTAATCCATCTTAACGCGTTTTTAAGCATTGTTGTACAGTTTGCATATAGCGCCCCAGTAGCATGTCGGGGGATAGGGTTGCGCCGTGATACAACAACACTAAACAAAACTCGTAGTGGTCTCCTATAAGGATAAAAGTATGACAAGGCATGTGAGGCAATGCCTAAGGTAGGATACTACCAGTTCGGGTTCCAAGGATGGTGGTAACGCATCGTAGCCACGACCGCCCACCGCATCCACCCATCCCATATCGAGTCAAAGGGAAGTTATCTCAATCAAGGTGCACCAATCTAAATCAACAAAAAAGGTAATAGTATGGACCGAGTCCACAAGAAAACCAAAGAACGGGTGTCCGCTAGGGGTAGCTAGCCCACTTGGCTTGGATCAAGCCATCCTGTTTTAGTCATTTCAAATTGACACAAGTGTCGGGTCTATCCATCGTTGTTCTTTTTTTTCAAATCCACCAAACGTACACCAAATCCAACCACTTCATTCCGAAGTCTCCTCCGCATACACAATTGTTAAATTGGTTCCAACATTGACAGAGAGTATGCCAATAATCGGCCTCGGTCTCTTTAACAACCAAACGTCATTTTACACACCGGTTGGTTCTTTCACATTTCGAAAACGATTCACTTGATATCAAAATATCATATTCGCTTCAAAATATCATATTTACTTTAATATGTCATGTTCACTTCAAAAATATCATTTTATTCATTTGGAAATCAATTTCATTTCAAAATCATTTTATTCCATTCGAAATCAATTTCATTTCAAAAATCATTTTATTCACTTCGAAATCAATTTCATTTCAAAACATTATATTTACTTAAAACAAGAAAATAGGCACAGGGAAGAAGTTGCAAAAAATTTAGTCTCGAGGACAACAAGTTTGTTTTTTAGTCTGAAGGACACTTTTTAGTGTAAACATAAAATGATAGTTGCAACTATCATTGGATGATTTACACTAAAAAGTGTCTTTCAGCCTAAAATGCAAACTTCTTGTCCCTGAAACTAAATTTTTCTCCAACTTTTTCCCTGAGCCTAAAAACCCCTACTTAAAATATGTCAATTTCACTTACAGATTATTTCCAATATCTTAATTTTACTTCCAAAATCGTTTTGAATTTCAACTTAGGTTATAACTTCATTTTAACCTCATTCCCATTTAAATCAACGATTTAAATATAAACATTCCAACCTTGCACGGTCTGAATTTTTAGAAAATAGTTTGAAATTTTTTAAGTAATTTAAAAGGTTAAAATAGATAAAATAGTTTAGTTTTTAAAATAGATTATATATTAAATGATTTGAAAATTAAAATAATTTGGAAATTTAGAAAGATGAATTTTAAAACAGTTTATAGGAAAATAGTTTATAGTGAAAATAATTTCAAATTCAAAACTATTTCTTCCCATTTCAACAAATCTGGACCTAGGTCCAAATTCAAATCAAACTGATTCAATTTCTAATCTTTCAATTCAATCGACCAAATTTCGATTTAAATTCAAATCAGCTTCAATTCCGATTTCAATTCGAATTAACTTCAATTTCTAAATGTTCATTTTAACTTTAAATTCGATTCAACGATTCGATTCAATGGTTTAGATTTCAATTCTTATTTTTAAACTATTTCAATTTATATCAATTTCGAGTTTGATTTCAAAATACCGATTTAAATCACATAAATCAAACCAAACTTCAATGTTCAAATTTTAGATTCAAATCTTTAAAATAACTCAATTTCGAGCCCAAATTTGAAATATCGATTTATATCACTTCTACTTAAATAACTTCGAAGTTCAAGTAAAACTTCAAACCTTTTAAAACAATTTAATTTCTATAATTTAAGTCATATTTCAATCATAACTTCAAATTCCAAATTAAATTCTTTAAAACAATTTCTTTTAACTAATTTTAAATTCAACATTTCAAGCTCGAGTCCAAAAATAATCCAATTCCCCTATTTCGATTCAATTTTATTTTTATAAAATAAAATCATTTGAATAAGTTCAATCCAAGAATTTAAAATCATTTGATTTAACCAATCCAGTGTCCATATATAATTTTCTATCCTATGGCCAAGTGATCAGTTATTTCAATTTAATTTCAGGGATGGATATATATCATTTCAATCCAAATCAAAGTGTCATAGGTATATATCATTTCAACCTATTTCTTAATTTATTCGAAATAATTCAAATAACAGTTTTATATACTGTGAATAATATACAGGGTGATAATAGGATATATATAAAATAAATAAACATCCAATCATCCAATATCAACCAATAGGCATCCATTACAATCAGCATCCAAAACAATTAATACATCACAACAGTCAACTAGTTATTAAATATTAGATTTTTATCTAGCACTTTAGTTTCAATTTTACTTTAACTGTCAATTTTAATTCCTAACGGTCAATTCATATGTGACGCCCCACCTCTATGCTCATAATAACAAAGAGTATTAAAAGAAATACTGTCTATTATTACGAAGAATAAGGCTGGATAGGAGCGACCATCCGTAATTGGCCTTACACTAATATTGGTTATCTCGATAGGAGTGGTATATACTTTTTTATTTTTCATATATTATTTATTTACTCCCATCGACATATCCAATTATCAGTATAAAACAAACTACGATAGTTCATAATAGTTTAGGACATTATATATAACAATAACACAGATAATATAAATGCGGAACACAGAATAACAAAAATCTCATATATATAACCGATGTCAGTTACAATATAGTTGACACGATACATATGATACAACTACAACTGTCGACTCTAGAAGTTATATATACAAGTACATTATCAACTAATATACATGAATACATATCGTTCTATACAATGACATGACTACTACAAAATGACACTGACAACTTCAAAAGATGTGAAAAGTCTTCAAATACCAAACAGCAACTCAAAGAAGGAAATCTACAACCTGAAATAACTCGGGTCTGACCCGAGTATTACATTCAAAAGAAAATAATACATGGGTCAGTCTAATTCAAACTCAGTTATTAGTGCATAGAAGCAATAATAATCTCAAATAGATGACAGTCACAGAAATCACGTATATCCAACTCTCGATACGAGAATTAGATAACGGTAGGTATAACACTAAACAGTGTTAAACAACAATTCAACAATCCAAATCAGAATACAACTCCAAAGCATTGAAATTAATCAACGAAACAATTTAACAAATCGAAACATCAATTCAAAACTGTCAAATTCGATAGGGCTGCGGTACACGCACGCGTGTACTGCCTCGCCACTATCGCATGAGATACACAAAAGCTTAGTGAAAGTCACAATTGATCACATGGTCGAACAACTACTCAGAAATGAAGCAATGCCAATTCGAACATACATATATACATATCAAATGATGTATATACATACATGACTGCATGCATATATATGAAGACTAAAATGCAACTGTATGCAAACAGCCTCAAAAACATGAATGCTACAAATCAAACCAATTCAGGTATCACAAAGATGGTCAGAGAGTACAAGTATACAGTCGAGTATCATGTCATAATATGCATGATAAAGTAACCCAGTTAAGTGTATGCACTCAAGTAAGCAAAACTCGACTAAGGTAAGCTCGAATCAACAAACCCCATAGAATAATCAAAGTCTACAAAAGTACATGTATGCACATATACAAGTGCACATACATGTCTAAATCGAAGGAAACAGCACTTAACATAAACAAGTGTCAAAGGTAATTCGATAAACTAATAACAACGTCAGTACTCATGGACAATACAGTACATAGATACATGAGGTTCAACCAGCGAACGAACCTCAATTTGAAAACTGCAAACTGAAACAACCTGTACAAACAAGCATCCAAATACAACACAGTAACAGTGACCGCAAATGTATGGCAAGTTCATCCATTGATACAATGATATGCACATACACAAAATCAAAGTCGTGCACAGGTCAAATTCATAGTACAGATTCTAAATGCATTGATACAATGCAAACCAACAAAGACCAAAGCTGCATATAAAAAGAAACTGCAGTTATAATTGAATACAAGGGCAAAATGCAACGAAACTGCAATCACCACAAGATCACGAAGGCGAAACTGCCACTAAAGAAAGCAAGAACAACTGCACAATAAAACTTCAATTGAAACAAGCAACGTCTGCACACTACACTACATGAAGTGTATATACAGAGTCAAGACCACACAAAATCAAGTGCAGTCATAAAAAGCAACCCAAAGCCAAGTGATACCAGATACGGTCACCAGTGGAACAGACTATCACAAACTATACATGACTCATGAGCAACTAAAAAGAGCATCATCAATTCGAATGACAAGTGCACTAAACAATAACAGTGCAATTCCAAGTTGAAACAGCAAGTGTAACTAATTAACGGCCGCATCTCTAATGCCACTAAAAAGTGAAATAAACATGTGTACCCAAACCACAGCATACAGTAACAAGCGAAATGCAACTCCCAGGCACAAAACAAAATGAACAAAAGTGCAATGAGGGACTATATATAACAATTCAACAAATCACCAGCTTCTAATCAAAATGACTGAAATAAACACTATTAGTGTTAAGGCCAAAGCTAGTGGAGATTCCTAAAACCAGAGAGTGAAATCAGGAACTAACAAATGCAGTTCCACATCAAGTGAAATTAAACTGTGATAGCCACAAGATACAACCATGCCGAAGTGACCAGAAAACCAGAAATCATCAACATTACCCCAATTCGAATAACCAACAAATCCAAGGGACCGGGGCCAACAAGTAATTCTCGAATTCGAAAACATTACAAAGTTAACCAGAAGCAAAGCGAACTTGAAGCAGTCAACTAAATTTCAACATAATTCGAACGGTGAGCAAAACGAATCGAAAAACTCAATCACTTGAATACCATCAAAACCTAAAGCATTCAAACCCTAATTACACTTGAGTGAGAAGTAGATGTGAGCAGAACTCACCTTAACAATCGGTCGAAAGCATCTCAAAGGTGATCCATCGAAAGAGCAAGAAATTCGAATTCAATCGATCGCGACCTTCTAAAGCCTTTTGCTCGGTCGAGCTTGTAGCCGATGCTTCCAAAAATTGAAAGCCCAATTTGACGAAGAAGAACTGATCGAAGAATCGAACGAACGCCGCCATTTTTCTTTGTATAGATTAGGGTTTTGTTTCGTTTTTCTTTTTTCTCGAAAATGAAAAGGGCACGGGCTAAAACGAACGAGGAAATAAGAAAAAAAAAAGGGGACGGGTCGATTAAATTAAAATGGAACGGGTCCAACTAATAAAGATAGAAGAGAGGGTGTTAACGGGCCAAGATTCAAAGCCCGCATATCTCTTTTTACAAATATTTGAAAAGAATTTCAAACAGGTTTTATAAAGTTCCAAACAGCAATTAGCTATCACCATTAATCATTTATCGATGATTATAAATTGGTGAAAAATCTCGGGTTGTTACAGACTCCCCTCCTTATAAAAATTGCGTCCCCGCAATTTTCATAATTAAGGTCGTTATTACCAATAAATTTTCTAACATAAACTTGTTAAACTAGCAATTAAAAGGTAGAGGATATAAACACCAAAGAAACCTTTTAATTTCATAAAAGAGATTCACAGATTCTTAACAAAATCTAATTACCAAATGGATAATTGGAGAACAATCAAAACTGAATTCAAAACTGAATAAATACAATCATCAGCACTATTCAATTATCAACTAGACAATTAGAATTCAGAAATCACAAATCAGCAATATCTAATTATCGATACGATAATTAGAAAACAACAAATCTAATCATCAACAAAGATAATTAGAAAACACAAAACACAAATCGCAAAATCGCAAATATCTCGTTATTCAACAGACAACTAGAAAATACGAACTTCGTAATCAGCAAATTCAAAATATTAACAGAGATAGAGATAGATAGAAAACAGCGATTCAAATAAAATCAGCAAACATCAATTATCTAATTATCTCAAACGATAATCAGAAGACAAATCAGCACATATCTAATTACCACAACCGGTAATTTAAAATTTTCAAATCAACAAATATTCGATTATCAAAAACGATAATCAAATTTCTCAAATCAACAAATATTCGATTATCAAAAACGATAATCAAATTTCAAATCAACAATCATTTAATTATCTAAAGCGATAATTAAATTCGAAATCAGCAAATATTTAATTATCTAAAGCGATAATTAAATCTCAAATCAGAAAATATTTAATTATCTAAAGCGATAATTAAATCTCAAATCAACAAATATTTAATTATCTAAAGCGATAATTAAATCTCAAAATTTAATTATCTAAAGCGATAATTAAATCTCAAATCAACAAATATTTAATTGTCTAAAGCGATAATTAAATCTAAAATCAACAAATATTTAATTATCTCAAGCGATAATTAAATCTCAATTCAACAAATATTTAATTATCTAAAGCGATAATTAAATCTCAAATCAACAAATATTTAATTATCTAACAGCGATAATTAAATCTCAAATCAACAAATATTTAATTATCTAAAGCGATAATTAAATCTAAAATCAACAAATATTTAATTATCTCAAGCGATAATTAAATCTCAAATCAACAAATATTTAATTATCTAAAGCGATAATTAAATCTCGAATCAACAAATATTTAATTATCTAAAGTGATAATTAAATCTAAAATCAACAAATATTTAATTATCTAAAGTGATAATTAAATCTAAAATCAACAAATATTTAATTATCTCAAGCGATAATTAAATCTCAAATCAACAAATATTTAATTATCTAACAGCGATAATTAAATCTCAAATCAACAAATATTTAATTATCTAAGCGATAATTAAATCTAAATTCAACAAATATTTAATTATCTCAAGCGATAATTAAACCTCAAATCAACAAATATTTAATTATCTAAAGTGATAATTAAAAGCAACAAATATCCGATTATCAAAAACGATAATCAGAACTCATATCAACATATATCTAATTATCACAAGCGATAATTAGAAACAACAAATATCTGATTATCAAAAACGATAATCAGAACTCATATCAACAAAAATCTAATTATCACAAGCGATAATTAGAAACAACAAATATCTGATTATCAAAAACGATAATCAAAACTCATATCAACAAATATCCAATTACCTGCAGATAATTGGAAATAACAAATATCTAGAAATCAATTAAGAAGACTAGAAAATCAACATAAAAGCTTGGATCGATCCCATCAGATGGCGAGTTTTTAATTCGCCGCACGTGCAACAACATATGGCCGAAGCCTACCAAGTACTCAACATAATTTTGGCGCCCATCAGATTGACCCGAAGGTCCGCAGAGTGACCCGAAGGTCTAGTACTGGTATTTGACCCGAAGGTCCGCAGAGTGGCCCGAAAGCCCAACAAATGACCCGAAGGTCCAACAAATGACCCGAAGGTCCTCATAGTGGCTCGAAAGCACACAAAATCATCAAATATTTCAATTAACGAGTCCGGAATTAACCGAAATAGCAAACGCACATGTCCCATACCACGTGTTTTACTAAATCGTTTGATTCTCTTCATCGTTTCCTTGAAAGTGCAAAATTGTGTATTTTGTAAAAATACATTTCACATTCTCAAACGGACAAGTCCGGAATTAAGCGAATCAGTAAAAGAAAGGGGTCATAGTCCTCGATTTTGCTGAAACGTTTAAATCGCTTCCTCATTCTTTTGAAATCGCAAACTGTAAAATTTTTGAAAACAATTTTATTTATTTTGTAAAAATAACAATTCGCATTCTCAACTGAACAAGTCCGGAGTTAAGCGAAACAGTAAAAGAAAGGGGTCATAATCCTCGATTTTGCTGAATCGTTTAAGTCGCTTTCTCATTCTTTTGAAAACGCAAACTGCTAAAATTTTATAAAACAATTTTCATTTTAAAACGATTTTCCAATCACGTGATTAAAACAGCAAATCAGTAACAATTTCGAGAAGGAAATTGTACTTCTCAAAATACCGCAAAACGGTTACAAATCAGCATTGCGGAATAACCGCTTGAAAATCCACTTTTAAAACTCGACGGTTACTGAAGCCAAAGCAGCAGAAATTTTTAAACGTCAAAGTCTCATCAAAATACTTTACATCAAAACGTAATATCAGTGAATTTTCATTCATCAGAAATGCCACAAAACACTGTGCTTCAAAAATAGCACTGGTGTAAAAATTCCGTTATAAAAATAACGGCAACAAAATACATATCATAACCAAGCATCAGTTCAACGTAAAATAAATGCAATGACGTGCAACTCAAATTCACACGCACATTACAATATAAACAAAGAAATCATTCGAATGTATATTCAATGAAGACAATACAAAACAGCAAAATCTAATCAATAGATGATTAGTACAAAAGAAAGCCAGCGGAAATTTCAACAAAAATCACATATCTGCAATTTCTTCGAATCTTTCAATTCGGATTCGAAATTCTCAAAGAAACAAAATAATTACAGCTATGTAAACAACAAATGAAATTCATATCAATTTCGTATTTTGATTTTTAAATCAAAAAGATTATCAGTTGTACTCAGCGAAGACAGTTTCCGCTGCACACTCTGATAAACAGAACACAATTCAATCAAATCAACAAAACTCAGTTTCACTTTTATTTTTAAATAAAGATATTTAAAATTTCATATAAATTTCGAAACGTTAGTTTTGACTCAAAGCACAATAAAACATCGACCAATAGTTGCAACATATGTTCCATCCAAGTTATGTTTTATATTATGTCCATAAACCCCAAGCTCTGATACCAACTGTGACGCCCCACCTCTATGCTCATAATAACAAAGAGTATTAAAAGAAATACTGTCTATTATTACGAAGAATAAGGCTGGATAGGAGCGACCATCCGTAATTGGCCTTACACTAATATTGGTTATCTCGATAGGAGTGGTATATACTTTTTTATTTTTCATCTATTATTTATTTACTCCCATCGACATATCCAATTATCAGTATAAAACAAACTACGATAGTTCATAATAGTTTAGGACATTATATATAACAATAACACAGATAATATAAATGCGGAACACAGAATAACAAAAATCTCATATATATAACCGATGTCAGTTACAATATAGTTGACACGATACATATGATACAACTACAACTGTCGACTCTAGAAGTTATATATACAAGTACATTATCAACTAATATACATGAATACATATCGTTCTATACAATGACATGACTACTACAAAATGACACTGACAACTTCAAAAGATGTGAAAAGTCTTCAAATCCGAAACAGCAACTCAAAGAAGGAAATCTACAACCTGAAATAACTCGGGTCTGACCCGAGTATTACATTCAAAAGAAAATAATACACGGGTCAGTCTAATTCAAACTCAGTTATTAGTGCATAGAAGCAATAATAATCTCAAATAGATGACAGTCACAGAAATCACGTATATCCAACTCTCGATACGAGAATTAGATAACGGTAGGTATAACACTAAATAGTGTTAAACAACAATTCAACAATCCAAATCAGAATACAACTCCAAAGCATTGAAATTAATCAACGAAACAATTTAACAAATCGAAACATCAATTTAAAACTGTCAAATTCGATAGGGCTGCAGTACACGCACGCGTGTACTGCCTCGCCACTATCGCAGGAGATACACAAAAGCTCAGTGAAAGTCACAATTGATCACATGATCGAACAACAACTCAGAAATGAAGCAATGCCAATTCGAACATACATATATACATATCAAATGATGTATATGCATACATGACTGCATGCATATATATGAAGACTAAAATGCAACTGTATGCAAACAGCCTCAAAAACATGAATGCTACAAATCAAACCAGTTCAGGTATCACAAAGATGGTCAGAGAGTACAAGTATACAGTCGAGTATCATGTCATAATATGAATGATAAAGTAACCCAGTTAAGTGTATGCACTCAAGTAAGCAAAACTCGACTAAGGTAAGCTCGAATCAACAAACCCCATAGAATAATCAAAGTCTACAAAAGTACATGTATGCACATATACAAGTGCACATACATGTCTAAATCGAAGGAAACAACACTTAACATAAACAAGTGTCAAAGGTAATTCGATAAACTAATAACAACATCAGTACTCATGGACAATACAGTACATAGATACATGAGGTTCAACCAGCGAACGAACCTCAATTTGAAAACTGCAAACTGAAACAACCTGTACAAACAAGCATCCAAATACAACACAGTAACAGTGACCGCAAATGTATGGCAAGTTCATCCATTGATACGATGATATGCACATACACAAAATCAAAGTCGTGCACAGGTCAAATTCATAGTACAGATTCTAAATGCATTGATACAATGCAAACCAACAAAGACCAAAGCTGCATATAAAAAGAAACTGCAGTTATAATTGAATACAAGGGAAAAATGCAACGAAACTGCAATCACCACAAGATCACGAAGGCAAAACTGCCACTAAAGAAAGCAAGAACAACTGCACAATAAAACTTCAATTGAAACAAGCAACGTCTGCACACTACACTACATGAAGTGTATATACAGAGTCAAGACCACACAAAATCAAGTGTAGTCGTAAAAAGCAACCCAAAGCCAAGTGATACCAGATACGGTCACCAGTGGAACAGACTGTCACAAACTATACATGACTCATAAGCAACTAAAAAGAGCATCATCAATTCGAATGACAAGTGCACTAAACAATAACAGTGCAATTCCAAGTTGAAACAGCAAGTGTAACTAATTAACGGCCGCATCTCTAATGCCACTAAAAAGTGAAATAAACATGTGTACCCAAACCACAGCATACAGTAACAAGCGAAATGCAACTCCCAGGCACAAAACAAAATGAACAAAAGTGCAATGAGGGACTATATATAACAATTCAACAAATCACCAGCTTCTAATCAAAATGACTGAAATAAACACTATTAGTGTTAAGGCCAAAGCTAGTGGAGATTCCTAAAACCAGAGAGTGAAATCAGGAACTAACAAATGCAGTTCCACATCAAGTGAAATTAAACTGTGATAGCCACAAGATACAACCATGCCGAAGTGACCAGAAAACCAGAAATCATCAACATTACCCCAATTCAAATAACCAACAAATCCAAGGGACCGGGGCCAACAAGTAATTCTCGAATTCGAAAACATTACAAAGTTAACCAAAAGCAAAGCGAACTTGAAGCAGTCAACTAAATTTCAACATAATTCGAACGGTGAGCAAAACGAATCGAAAAACTCAATCACTTGAATACCATCAAAACCCAAAGCATTCAAACCCTAATTACACTTGAGTGAGAAGTAGATGTGAGCAGAACTCACCTTAACAATCGGTCGAAAGCATCTCAAAGGTGATCCATCGAAAGAGCAAGAAATTCGAATTCAATCGATCGCGACCTTCTAAAGCCTTTTGCTCGGTCGAGCTTGTAGCCGATGCTTCCAGAAATTGAAAGCCCAATTTGACAAAGAAGAACTGATCGAAGAATCGAACGAACGCCGCCATTTTTCTTTGTATAGATTAGGGTTTTGTTTTGTTTTTCTTTTTTCTCGAAAATGAAAAGGGCACGGGCTAAAACGAACGAGGAAATAAGAAAAAAAAAAGGGGACGGGTCGATTAAATTAAAATGGAACGGGTCCAACTAATAAAGATAGAAGAGAGGGTGTTAACGGGCCAAGATTCAAAGCCCGCATATCTCTTTTTACAAATATTTGCAAAAAATTTCAAACAGGTTTTATAAAGTTCCAAACAGCAATTAGCTATCACCATTAATCATTTATCGATGATTATAAATTGGTGAAAAATCTCGGGTTGTTACATCATATGTCAATTTAAATATCAGTAAATATACCAAACAACAATCAAATAAAATAAATACTTCATTTTTTTGATTTAACTAACATAATATATTTTAGTCTTCGTGAGACGTTTAAAACACTCACCTTTATTTGAAACTGAAAATTTTTCAGCTTCAAATAGATTCCATTCCAATTCCATGTCTTAGACGACATCGATACGAATCCATTGCAACTCTTTTTGCTTGAATCGGACCTCGCATGGAAAAGTTACGAATTTATTAATATAACGATATACTTAAAAATATAATTAACAAAATTAAATAACAAAAAAAACCTCATAGTTCCTTCTCTCATTCGTTCCTTACACACGCTATAACCCAATCATCGCGACCACTCCTTAACGCGCACGCAACCCCAAGCCATCGAACGCCGATCCAACCTCACAACATCACACGCCATAGCCCACTCTACCACCGCCAGCAACCCCCCTAGCCTCCGCCTCCGCCATTGTCACAAATGGAACCCACAACCGCGCGAGGTTCAAACTCTAATTCTGGCGATTTCAAAACGATAAACCTCTATCCACCATTCATAACGTCGAGCTTGACGAGATCTTCACCTTTGCTTTTGGAGTTGTTTGATTTCATTGAACGGATTATGAGAAAACGAGAGGAGAAGATCGGCCATTTTCGGCCATTAATCGTATGAAAGAGAGTGGCTGGGTTTTATTTAGGGTTTGGTTTCGTTCGTGAATAATGAAATGATACGGCCTTATATATAAATTCCAAAACTATCACAAATAAATTTTCCGAACTCTAAATGAAGCGTGTCGCCTGGCGTTCTATATGTTATATCCCTATTCCAAACACAATGGAACTACTCTCGGGAGCTAATTCAATCACATTTGGTCAAAATTAAATTATTTTAATTAAAGTTCTGAAAATAAATTCTACGCGTTTCAAGCTCGCACGACCAAATGATAAATCTAATCGCTACGAAACTTGAAATCCTATAATTCACTATTACGAATCCGATGAAACTGGTTTCGTCGAAATCCAAGACAGTGCCCAAAAAGACTATTTTTACACGTTACTTAAAATCTAAAATTTCCAATTTCTATTTATTCACTTTTAAATTTAATTTTAAAAGTAAACAATCTTCATTCTTGTTTAAATAAAATTTTAAATCAACTTTCAACATCATTTTCATTCATATTAAATTCAGGGTTCAATTATTTAAAAAAATTCCAATATTAAATTTATTAGATTTAATTATCCAATAAATCGCAATAATTGAAATACGAGTTATTTAACTTATAAAGTTTAACTTATAAAATGAATATAAATAACAAAACAACTACTACACTTTTTATAAAATTATAATCATAGTCAAATAAGACGTACTTATATAAATTATTTTCAAATATCATTTTATAAATAAAATGTTCTTTCTTATTCAATGCACAAATGTTTTTATATTAAATACATAGGTTACACTATGCTACACTTCTTTATTTAAAGTTTTCCAAAAATCCAATTTCGATGAATTCCAATATTATAATTTCAATAAATTCCAATATTAGATTTCAAATGGATATTAGTTATTAAATAATTATTTTATTTTCATCTAAATAATTCAACATTTATTATTTAATTCTTGCTATTGATTTCAAAACATTAAATATATTCTTTTAACACAAATAATTTCCTTAAATCTTATCAAAATTGTTATTTCAAAATTTTATTCAAGTTCATATTAAATAAATTACATAAATAATTCATTAAATTTTTATTTCTAACCATTATTGTTCAATAATTATATTAAATTTAAAAAATTTAAAATAGTTAAAAAAAATACGGATCGTTACATCCTCCCCTTCCCTTCCAAATCTCACGGCCAAGAGTAGTGTAAGGGGTTTTTGCTTCTTTCCTTCAAGCTTTGAGGTTATATTCCTTGCTCCTATGTCATGCTAGGTCCTTTGCTTGTTTGAGAAGGTTTGGAGTTGTTTTACTTTGGTTTTAGAAGTTAAAGAGAAGAGGATAAGAAGTACGAAGACATAGTTTTTATGCTTTAATTTGTGGAATGGATGTGTGAGTTATGTGTGTGTGTTTATATAGAAGTGTTCAAGAGGTCATCCCCTCTCCTTATCCCTCCTATAGCCATTCACCGGGTACCCTCCCTCTCACATGCACATAAAATATCTCCTTTTGCAAATATCTTCTCCAAAATATCTCTTTATAAATATATCTCTACTTACATCATGCATGACATCACTAAATAGTTATCTATAACACTAAAAAATAATTTAGTTAATAATAATAACAGTACTAGTTTATTAACCATACCCAAAAAGTTCGAGCAACTTTTATCGAGTAAAAAGCCGTACATCGATAAGACGATTTTCGATCACATTATCGATTTTTCTTAGAATTATTTATTTTCTTAAAAACATTTCGCAAATGAGTTTCTTATCATTATCCATAATTATAAAACATGTTCATTAAGGTTATAAAATTAGTTTTACCACATTTAACTCAAATTTAAATATTTAAATAATTTAGATATTTAAATACGAAGTGTTTAAAATTACGGGGCGTTGCATATCCTAAGTTAAGGAGTTGATGGGTCGTGTGAGTTGAGAGACTGCATGTAATACTTATTTGAGACAGATTGTGACGACCCACATTTCGGAAGGTTTAAATCGACAATAATCCACACATGTCCGACTTAAACAATCCGGAACGTAGATAATCAATGGGGTTAAATAAGAAAAATAGGAAGAGAAGAAGAAAACAAAACACAGAATCTCACAGCAGAAATGATAAAATATAATAATCAAATAAACAATTCATAAAGTTGTTTATTATACATTCGATAATAATCTATACACATTTATCAGAGTTATATATATACATCAGGAAATAATAATCCTTACAGCAGAATAGCATGATGCAGGAATAATAATAAAAGTAATATACCAAAACTCCGTCTTCGTCCTCCAGAGAATAGTCTTCAATATGCTAAAAAAAACTCAGGGCTGATCCGAGCAGAATGAAAAGACAAAACACTCGAGTCAGGACTAAAATACTCTTATGTAAGTCAAATTAATATCACAAATATGAGTGCAATAACTTAAGAGATGTTACGGGATTTTCCAACTCCTAAGGATCCGTTAAACTATTTATATATAATAGTATACGCTATAATAGATAATGTCTATCAGTAAAATAAATATCAAAATAGCGTTAAGGCTTTACATTGATCCACCTTAACACATTTTTATAGTTTTAAACCAAAGTCGTAATGGGCTCGTATAGGGATAAATATGACAAGGCACGTGAGGCAATGCCCAAGGTAGGATTCTACCAGTTTACCCTTTCTGGCTGGTCGTAACCCATCCGTGGCCGACCGCGACAATCAATCCAAACGACAAAAGGTGCACCAGCGAATATGAAATTATAATAGTAATACGAGGGATCAACGTCGCTAGAGGTAGCTAACCTCAATGGCCAGACATAGGCTCTTGTTTTAGTCATTTTAATTATGACATGAATGTCAAGGCTATCCATCATCGTTCTCTTACTTCATTCCAGTAAACGTCACCAATTCAACCACTACATTATGGATATCATCCACCGCGTACACGGTTGTCAAAGTGGTTCCAATATTGACAGAGAGTATGCCAATAAGAGGCCCCGGTCTCTTTAACAACCTATCGTCATTTTACACACCGGTTGGTTCTTTTACATTTCGAAAACAATTTACACTTGATATCAAAATATCATATTTGTTTCAAAATCAAATCCATTCGAAATCATCATATATTTGCCTAAAAATCAAATCCATTTCGAAATTATCATATATTCGCTTTAAAATCAAATTCATTTCGAAATTATCATATATTCAAAATTATCAATTTTGTCCGGTAAATGGATTTCACTTCCAAAATTTGATTCGAATTCAATTTAGGTTATAATCTTCACTTTAACTAGTTCGTATTTAAATCCAAGGTTTAAATATAAACAATTTACCCTTTAACCAGTTTGAATTTTAGAAAATAGTTTAAATAGTTAAAATAGTTTAATAGAAAATAATTTGAGTCATAAAAATGGTTTATATAGTAAAATAGTTTGGGAAATCAAAATAATTTGAATATTTAAAGAATATAGATTTTAAATCATTTATACTAAAATATTCATTTTTGAAAAATAATTCCAAGGTCAAACCGGTCAACTTCCCAAATTTCCTACCCAAATCAATTCCAAATTCCATTTCGATTTAATCGATTCATTCCAATTTCAAATTTAATAAATTTCGATTCCACATAAATTTCGATTTAAATTCACAAATTTCTTTAAATTTCAATTCAATTCCAAATTAATTTAAATCTCAATTTCAAATTAATTTCAAATTCCAATTCTGAATTAATTTAAATTCCAATTTCAAATTAATTTTCAATTTCAATTCCAATTCCAAATTCAATATCAAAATATCGATTTAAACACTTAAATCAAATTTACTTTCAATACCAAATTTTAAATCCAAATTTTCAATTCCAAACTCAAACTTGAAATATCTTTTCATATAAATTTTCTTAGAAATATTCAGAGTTCGAATAAAAGTCCAATCTTTTAAAACAATCAACTTTCGAAAATTTTTGCCATATTTCAATTTTTAAATAAAGAACTAAACTTCGATTAATTAAACAATTTCGTTTACCAAGTTTAAATTCCAACATTTCGAGCTCCAATTCAAAATAATTCAATTTCCATAAATTGGATTTTATTCTTAAAATCAATTCATTTAAATAATTTCAAAACAACTTTTAAAATCATTTTATTTAACCAACTCGGTGTCCGTATATAATTTTCTAACCTATGGCCAAGTGGATAATTATTTCAATTTAATTCAAGGATGGATATATATCATTTCAATCCAAATAGATGTCATAGGTATATATCATTTCAACCTATTTCTTAATTTATTCGAAATAATTCAATTTACTGTTTTATACACTATAAATAACATAGGATATATTAACATAAATAAACATCCAAATATCAACCAATAGCATCCAACACAACCAATCGACCATAAAGCCAATAACATTCACAAATTCCAATTTTTACCATATCGAGTAATATGCTGCCAATTAAATTTAAATTTATTTAACGGTCAATTTAAATTCTATCAATTAATTCATATTCAAATTAAATGACAATTAAACCTACCAAACAACAGCTAATAAAATTTATATCACTTCAGAATATAAATTTAACTAACAAAAATTATTTTAGTCAATTGTGAGCGTATAAACACTCACCTTTTACGAAACTGAAAAATCCAAACTAACCAAACAATGATGAATCCAACTCCATAGCATAGACAGCGTTGATACGAATCCGACGAAATTCACCACACTCGAGTCCGACCTCGTATGAACGAATTACGCATTTATTAAGATATCAATTTATTTAAACAATTTTAAATATAACCAAATTACCTCATTATCACTTAAGTAAATAAATAAATAATCAACTCACAGCCTCTCATGCAAGCTGCCTTCACCCAGCACAAAGCCGCATCATATACGAATCGCGACAGCCTCGTCCATTCTTCTCTCAATCGTACACCATCATCTACATGTCGACCAATTCTACTGGCCATCGCCGCTTCCAGATCGCGATATCAATATAATTTTTTTTTGAGACGATCGATGCCACAAAGTCCTCCGACTCTCCCCTCACCGCCAACGTCATCCACGCAAACTCCTCCAGTTGCGTCGCCTGCCCTGGCCTCGTCGCTCCAGGGACGCGTCGCCAAAATCGCGACTTCGTGCTGTCGCCATCGCGAGAAATCGGCCAACCCCTAACACGCCCCCTCCGCTTCGACAACGCCATGGTCGTGGCGCTCTGCGTGCGTCTGTGTGATGCCCCCTTCTCTTCTCGATTTGATGCTTAACCTTCTCTTTTTTTTCTTTGAATCGAGATTTTTTTGTTGTGCCGATCGAGTTTTGTTTTTTTTTAAAGAGCAGTCGTTTTTTTTCTTCTTCCGATCTGAAGATAAGAAGAGGGAGAGAGAAGAGTGGGCGTACGAGTAGGCATAGGGGACGAGGTGGCTTTGAACGAGATGATGCAAGTTAGATTTAGATTTTTATTTATATTTAAATAAGAAAATATCTCAACCGTATAGTGCGCGCAAATCCGAACTCCAAACGAAACGTGCCGCATGGCGTTCATAATGTTTTACTCCCATTCCGAACGCAATGGAATTGGTCCCAAGGTCCAATTCGATCGTATGCGGAAGATAGCTTTTCAAATCGAATTATTTTAATTAAATTTCTACGCGTTTCAAGCTCGCACGGCAAAACGACAAGTCTGATCGCTACGAAACTTGAAACCATACAATAACTCACTATAACGGATCCGATGAAACGGGTTTCGTCGAAATCCGAGACAGTTGCCAAAATGGCTATTTTTACCCGTTAATTAAAATATAAATTTCCAATCTTTAATTATTCACTTCAAAATTCAATCTTAAATTGTAACCATCTTCATTCATATTTAAATAAAATTTTGAATCAATTTCCGATGCATTTTCATTCACATTAAACGCAGAATCCCATTATTTAAATAATTACAATATTAAATCTAAACAATTAAATTATTCAACAAATTACATTAATAACCATTTTTTATTCAAAAAATCACCTTAAATCTAAAATTTTAAAATAGCTAAAAACACAGGTCGTTACATACTCTCCCACTCAAAACTTTTCGTCCTCGAAAAGGCGTTAAGTACGGAGCTTAACATTCAATAAATTTTCTCAAAATAATCACTTATAACTTTAAACTATTATTAGAAAATCTTTACTACGTTTTTACTACGCCACTCCGCTATCAGTTTACGGAAAATATATGACATATAGGAAAACAAGTTTTAAAAAAAATTTAAAACTTCAAAATTTTTCTAACTCCCGGATTTACGTAAAATTTCGGCAGAGTCTCCTTTGCACGGCTCGATCGGAAAAAATTTACAATTCAATATATAACATAAATATAACCAATATATATCAAATATACATCTCATCTCAATGATGTAACGACCCGTAAATTTCGACGTTTAATATTAATTAATTATTGGGATTTTTAATTTAAATTTAGAAAAAAAATCTTATTTATTTATATGAAAGCAACTATTGAAATTTGATGTATCAAGGGTAACTAAAGCTTTACAAATTGAATTACATATTGCAATTAATTGGAAAGAGTATTTATGAAATAATAACAAAAATGAATTGCAACTATATGAATGGAAGAAATTGTAAATAAGTGGATGTAAATATTGAATTAATTAATAGAAATAAATTGCCCACATTTGATTGTAATAAATTTAATTAAATGTACATTTACGTGAAATATAATACCATGTTTAAGAGATTGCTAAATTGTATATATTAAAAAGAATTTTATAAATTGTTTTAAAACCTTAATTAATATGGTGATAAATTTAATATAAGGAAAATCAATGAAAATTTTGATTTAATAAGTGAAGCAATAATGATAAATAGTAATTAATTCAAAATTTGTAACTTGGGAATAAGGTTAATTGAAAATCGAATGGGTTAACTTGGGAATTAAGCTTTATTTATTTTATTGGATCTAAGATTTGATAATTTGGATTTATTACAATTAAATAAAAGTAAATGTAAATTTTTCGTTAAATTTAAATTGAGTTGAAACGGAAAATATTTATACAATAATTTTAAATCCAATGATAACCGTTTATATTGGAAATTTATAAAGGGGATAAATATAGGTTAATTAAATAAAAAGGGAATTTCGGAAATTTATCTATAATTTGAATTTTATGAAATATAATATTTATATTGATTTAATCCTTAATGAAATAGACAATAAGGATTGTTAGATCATTTTAAATGTTTGTGAAATTGTAAGTAATAAAAATTGTCAATTCTCTAATTGAAATATAAAATTCGATTTAATTAATTTATTTTAAAATTTATTTAATTAATATAAAAATAGCCATTTTGGCCACTGACTCGGATTTTGACGAAACCAATTTCATCAGATCCGTAACGGTGAATTATAATAATGTTTCAAGTTTCGTAGCGATCGGACTTGTCGTTTGATCGTACGGACTCGAAACGCCTTGAAATTTATGCAATTGAAATCAGTTGAAATCAATTTGAAAATATTAATTTTAGCATAACTTCTTCATACGACACAATTTGAACCTGTAACCTTTTCCATTGCATTCAGAATATTTTAAATTACCTGTTTTGATATATGGATTGACCCAATTTCGTTTCGGGGTCAGAACGGGCTTTTTGGGCCATAGTTTGTTCCGCACGTTCATTTATCCGATCTGTCTACTCTACCACTATATAAGCACGGTTATAAACCCTAGCCTCCATCTTCTATCATTTGTCTGTATGTTCATTTTTCTTCCATCCTTTCTCTACCTCAATGGATGCTTTCAGATCCAAATAACAGTTCAAAAATCAAATAAAAATTTAAGTCCTCAGAAAAATCCCAAAAAAATATATGTGGTAGTTTTCATCGATACGAATCTACGGGTGGTCTCGGTTTTTGCAATTGATGCTCAGATCAACCGGAAATCGCGGTCAAACCTCTAATTTTCGAAATCCATATGGTCCAATTTGGGAGTTTTTGATTGGATCGATTTTAGGCCAATTGCTTTCTGGGTTTTGTTAGGCTCGGCTTCAGGAGTTGATAGGTGGTGGTCGTGGGGCCTAATTTGGTCTGTAGCATTTGAATTTCATTAATTAGGGTTTTGAAACCCTAGAATTTGGTGGCGGCCGGCCGTGACAAGGGGGCACCGGACTTGGTTGGGCACGTGCGGCCGGACAAGGGGAGAGGGATGGTGGTAGCGGCGCGATGGATGAAGGCAGAGGGCGACGGGAAAGGGCGGTCAAAGGCCGGTCAACGGGGCTTGAAATGGGTTTCATGCTGCGTTCGGTAGCAGGTAGAAGCTTGCGTGAAGGTGCCTGTACGTGAGCAACATTTAGATGATGATGTGGCAATGCGTGAAGGTGAATGTGTTCTTTGTTTTTTTTTATTATTTGATTTCAACTCGCAATTATCGCTATAACTTCTACATACGAACTCAGTTTCACGCACGGTTTTTTTTGTTAGGATCGTATTGAAATTCCAGATCTGATGACGCTGGTTTGGACGGATTCAGAGACCGTCAAATTTTGGGGTTTAAATTGAATTTTTAATTCGATTTAAATCCAAAAGGTGAGTGTTTTAACCCACTCACAACTTCTAAGATTTCCTATGTTTGTTAGATTCATGTATGATGTGGTTAGAAATTTATTTATAGCTGTTTGACATATATTTCATCATTATCTCAGTTAATTGCATTCATCGTAATCAATTGTTAATTTTATTTATTGCATTTAATTTGCCAGTTAATTGTTAATTAATTTATCCATTGCATTTAAACTGCCAATTAATTGTTAATCAATTTATCCGTTACATATAAACTGCCAGTTGAAAGTTATTAATTTTTATTGAATATAAACTATTTGGTGATGCCTGTTATTGTTTGTACCAAAAATGGGCACAACACTCTTCGGGAGTTGTTTGAAGAGATAAAATGAAGATTATAAATGTAAAACAGAGATTATCTAACAAAAACTCCAACAAATAGAAATGTAAAGTGCACAGACAAGCAGTTTAGAGTGGTTCGGCGTATAGCCTACGTCCACTATGAAGTTTTGATGATTTTATTGATTCTCTTTCAATGATTACAAGCGTTTACAGCGATGAACAGCGGATTACAGTTTAGAATTCGAAATTGACAGCAAAAGTATGATGCAAATCTCAATCCGGCAGAGTCTGGACGCTTTAGAGAAAAAAAGATCCTTTTTCCGTTGATTCTGGGGCTCTATTTATAGGCGTAGGAGGCTTGGATTTCGCTCAAACTCCGGGAGACTTGGCCTGACACGTGAGGGGACCCATTCGACCACTTCCAGAGAGTTTCAAGCCAATCTGTGATCGATACGAAATCATTTCGTATCGATCAGGATTACTTCCAATTGAGCTCAAAATTGGTGGAGACGTTCCTTGTTATGTGTGCAACCTTCAGTTAAAATTTCATCATGTTTGGATCAGTGGATTACGAGATATGGTCGATACGAACTGGAATTCCTCATAGGCTGTCTGGTTCGTATCCATTTCCCTGCGCTTTGAGCTTCGACTCGATGGTATCACGCGCCTCTGTGAAGACGTGGAACGCACACTTAGCCTCGATCCGGTCTTCATTCCGAATCGACCGCGTCGACTCCATACATCTTGGCGCATTCGCATCAGGAAAAGACGTGGTGCGTGCGCTTCGCCTCGATCCGATATTTGCTCCGCGTTGACTGCATCGTCTCCATGTATTTCGCCTCGTTCACTTCGAGAAATGACACGTTATCCAAGCTGGTTGACCTGATGGATTCGAGTAGGACTTCATCCTGGGATACGAGGCAAACACTATCTGATGGATACGAAGTTGACACTGGCTGATGGATACGAAGCAGGCACTGTCTGATGGATACGAAGTAGGCACTGTCTGATGGATACGAAGTAGGCACTGTCTGATGGATACGAAGTAGGCACTGTCTGATGGATACGAAAACGAGGACCATCGATGGATACGAAATCCATCGATACGAACTGCCGCTCATTGATGGATACGAAAATGCGCTCTTCCCTTTGCCTTGCGTCCATCGTAACTTGAGCATACGAACTCGGTTCGATCTGAAACTTGGAGCGTTGGTTTGCTTTAGTTTTCCCGATCATGTCCCATCGATTGGGGCTTGATCCGGACTTGGTCAAAATTCATCGATATCCATGACAAACGACATTCGGAACCCAACTCCTTGATGTCCTGGCCTTGCCAAAAGGCGGGATAACATTTGCCCCCCAAAGTACGTCTTGTGAAAACATGACGTGCTTTGAAAAGCTGCAGGCCTTCTTTGAATAACTTTGGAAGTCGTACCCTTTAGCCATTCTCTAGTATCGATGCGGGTTGACTTGATGGATGCCAAAATGATCATTCGTATCGATGGTCATACATCGCGGTGAATCCTGATTCGAGTTGGCGATATCCGGTGGATACGAAATGGATGTTCGCATCGATAGATTCTAATGGATACGAAATGGACGCTCGTATTAACAGGTCTGCTCTGTTTCGAATCGATGGCCCATACTTTGGATGTTTCGAAACGATGGTGTTTGGTGAACATTTCGCCTCTACGAATGCACAGCTTGATGGATACGAGGAAAGCGCGTGCATCTACCCTTCGTATTCGCCTGGCCTCCCTGTGCGCTTCGAACCGATAAAGGTTAGTGGGTTCGATACGAATGCTCGCATCGATGCGCTGCTTGACTGGTTGCGACCGGTCAGATTGACTGGGAGTCGAATCGACTCGGTTCCGTCCTAGGCTTCATATAAATATCTGGGACTTTGCCATTTCTCACTTTTTTACCTTTTACTTTTACTGTTGTCTTCTGCCTTCTCGTATCGATTCACAGACAAGCAGGAGAGAAGAATTACTCCAATCTTCGAATCGATCAAAACATCACCTTATTATTTCCCAAACTCCAATTCGATTCAGGTAAATAAGCAATCACGGCTAAATTCGAGCGACGAAGTTCAGATCTCAGATCCATCGTGCCTTCGCTGACTATCGATTTTGGTGGTGCCAAGGCCAGATCTGGACCAGAGCTTGGTCGAGGATGGCCATGGCTATGCTCGCTTCAATCGGAGAAGAAAGAGTTCTGGAGTAATTGTTTCACCACTAGTTCGTGTCGATCCGGGACAGGAGGGTTCGACTCGATCCAGATTTCATGATTTCGCATCGATTGATGGGTTAAAGGGGACGCAGAGGTTCGCATCGATCTAAGGTGGTTGGGGCTTGTGTTGAACTGAGATGATTGAGGTAAGCGCTTGGCCGGCGTGATCGATGCGAAAATCTACCTCTCTCGATCGATACGAAGACCAAGAGATCTCATTGGTCCCATATCGATAGCCCCAGATTGATGCGAAGTTATTGCACTTGGTTGTCTTACAGCCGTTAACCCTTGGCCGATGCGAAGTAAGCCTACCTGATCGATACGAAATCTCCTCCTCCGGTCGATACGAACTGACATCGATACGAAAGGCATCGAGTTGACCTGATCGATACGAAAGTATCGATTCGAACTGGATCGATACAAAAGACATCACGCCTCCGACTGAATTTGAACTTGAACTACGATCGATTCCATGCTGAAATTTGACGAACTTAGCGAACTTTTACATGTTCTTATATTCGACTCCGACGAGCTTCTGCCTTGCATAATTGGACTTGATCACAGGATTGCATATTTGACTGACTTTCGAAGCTCGTCGATGGAACTGCCTTTTAACAGAAAAGTACAACGAACTCTTTAATCTTGAATCGATCGTTATCATCTGGATGGCGCAGTCATGACGGTCAGCGATGACGGTCATGTTTGTCTGTCGTCCAGAATCTCGTCGCTTGCACATTTTCTTTAATTCTGCAGAATTTTCTCAAGTCACGCACAGCACTCGCACTACACAACACATTCATGCACTTTACACTGGGGAATGCATGGGCTTTTTGTCACCTAATGATGGTTTCTCGTGAGTTAGCTAGTGATGGAACCGTCAAGTTCGCAGCAGCAAGAAACTCAGAACCCTATCCTTCCCAGAATTGAGATTCCGGTCATCGAGACCGAAGCTATTGGCCCAGCTCCGGACGAGTTGCCCAACGCGTCCTTCATTAACAGTCCACCTGATTCCGTCTCATCCAATATCTCCGAAGACATGCTGGGGAGGATATGCTTAAGGCATGGTTTATCTTTGGATGAGGTATTGTTGCCTGGACCGGATGATAGGCCACATAATCCCCCGGAGGGGTATACTGCTTTTAATCGGCATGCGTGCGCAGCCGGCACGCTTCCTCCATTCAACGACTATATAAGAGAAGTGTTGGCTTATCTGGACATCGCTCCGTCTCAATTGCATCCAAACGGATATGCCTCACTCAACAGCTTGTTCGTTGTATTCATGGAGTACCTCCATCGTCCTCCCCGTATGACCGACATAAGATACTTGTTTAACTTCAAGAGTCGGACTGACAGCCCATCTTATACGTTCTTGGAGTCTGTAAGGAACTGCCAAGTTGTCGTGGGGTCGTGGACTAGGCTAAGCTATTTTAAGTCGGAGTGGTTCTATGTCCGATGTCCTCCGGGGTTTGCCAGAAGATGGTTATTCAGACGTGAGTATCGTCTTTTTTCCCAAGTAATTGACAGGGCAATTTTCGGAGTGAAATTAAACTTACGTCTTCTTCTCTTTTTCTGTCAGCTATCATCCAGCGGCCTGAGGGTGGCTACTATAAAGAGATAGTTCGGGTCCTCCAAGAGATTCCTAGCGAAGAAAGGAATATTGAACTGTTATTGACAGATCGGAATCTCAGAGTCCTCGGGCTGATCGGTCGGAGGCAGAGCATAAGACTCGATGGTGCATTAAAGACCATCTCCAGGAAAAAGGTCAAGCGGCTGAAGCCCAGGGTTGTGATAATCGAGGAACCCGACTCCGAGAAAACCCACACTGACGAAGAACCGTTGGTCGGACCTGCTAATGCAACCCCAGAGTCCGATGCTAAGAGGAAAGGCAAAGCTGTGGCTTCGAAACAGCCTAAGTCTGGGAGGCGGAAGTCTGTGGTTTTGCACCGTCCTTCGCCAGGAGTTAAGATTACGGAGGCGTCCTCCCCGCAAGCTGGAGATCAATTCGAAGGGCCTACTGACCCTCCAGTCCCTGACACCGAGCTGGAGCAACACGATGTTGGGTCAGGTGGACCGCGACATATCGACGACGTTAGCGAGTCTGAGTTCGCCAGTGCGACTGACACTTCTGGTTGGTCCGGGGGGTTACACATTCACACACTCCTCACGGCACAACACACTTTCCTAACCATAAACAACACATCGCAAACGGTTACTGATTCTTTGTTGTTTTCTTTTCAGGTACGATGTCTGGGAAAGGTTCCGTGCTTGGTAGTTTGCGTAAGCGCCGTTATCACGAGCCACGCAGGAGAGAGGGCGAGAGAGATTATGACACGGGACACTCTGGTCAGGAGAAGTCTGACAGAGATAGGGGACATGTTCACCGATCCCGATCTCGTTCTCCTCCCCCCAGGACCTCTGCACCTCCTGTGGTCGCAGTTACACGTCCTCCCGAAACTTCACGGTCTAGGCCGCCTTCTCAAGCTTTGAGGTCCGACCCTCCGCGCAGGACCGAAATAGCCACCTCTTCGGCTACTGTGTCGGTCCCGACCGAGGCGTCTAGCGAAGGAGCGCTCAAATTGGCACAGATGAGGAAGGAATTTCCTGACATCTGTTTTGATGGGTATGTCTTCCCCCCGCATCTGAAGAGAATCCCGCCAACCGCGGAGATCACTATCCATGATTATGTCGCGGACATCTTTTTCCAGTATAGGGAGTGGGGACGGGCCGCGAGGAAGGCATCTAAAGTAGCATTTGAGCGGGGCGTCACCATCGAGAAACTCGAGAAGGAGCTGGGTCGCAATGACCAAATCATAAAAGCGCTCAACTCAGAGGCTGAGTCTTCTCGTAAGTCTGAAATGGAGGCTTTAAAGAAAGTTGATGAGGTGACCGCTGCCATGGTCAGGATGAAGCAAGAACATTACACTGCCATCGAGGACATGGGTCACAGGAACACTTCCATTACTGCCGAAAGGGATGCCGCTCTCAAGGAGCTTAATGAGCTGAAGTCAAAGTTTTCAGAGATGGCTAAGGAAAAAGACGCAGCTAATGTCTCTGCGCAAGAAGCCTGTGACCAGGCAGTGACACTCCAAAAAGAGAAGGAAGCGGCTATACAACAAGCCCGTGAGGCTGAGGCTGGAGTTGATGATAAAGTACGGCAGGCGGAGGCCAGGATCGAGGCCGAGGTGGAAGAGCTACTCGTCACTTACAACGCCAATGTGCTGAGGCACCGAGACTTGACATGGCTTGACGATTACCCCACACATCTCTATAACGCCTGGAACCTACTGGTTGATGAGGAGAGATCTGGGCACCCTGATGAAGCCCCTGATGAGTTCGAGCTGGAGAACCGCATCCTTAATGATGACGAAAAGAGGGTTCTCCATGACTCCATGATTTCCCATGACAAGGCGAGGCTTGGTGCTCAGATCCAGGAAGTCGGAGAGAGCTCTAGTGCTGAACACCATGTTATGAGTTCTGAGATAGTCGTGTCATCTCAGTCTGAGCCAACTTCGATGATCTACTCCCATTCTATCCCGGCGTATGACCCAGATCAACCGCATTTATCTCCTATTAAGGAGCATCCTTCTGAAGTAGTTCAGACGACCTCGAGCCAAACCGAGGAAGGTACTTTGAACTAACTTCCAGTATATTTGGATTGAAGAACCCGTGTTGAAATGTTGCTAATGACATGTTTTTTCCTCTGATCAGTGACAGGAGTTGCATCAGCCGCGCCTCCTACCACCCAAGTATTAGGTCAAGCGCCAGGAGCCATCATTTCTGAGGCGACCTCCGTCGCAGCAATAGCACCAGTTGGAGTGACGGAGGGAAGCTCACTTTCTTTCGACGAGCAGATGATAAACGAGCTCCTTGGCCGTCAAAGTGACCCTTTTGCGGACTTACCATTTGGCTTGGGTGGATTCACGGCTACTTCTGACACCTTGTCCCAGGCTACTACGGCTCCTAGCGAGGCCAGGGCACGGCGGGAAGCGGCGATGTTGGCCGAGATCAATGCCGAGATGGCGGCTGCGGCGCACGGCGGTGAAGTAGATGGCGGAGCGGCAGCACAGTGCCCCATTCCTCTTATGACTGTGTCTCCTGGGGGCACACTTACTGACACTGATGTACCAGCCCCTCCTCCGGCTGCGGAGTCTGTTCCTCCCACTCCTCCCGCGGGAAGCGTCCCTATAGGGTCCAGCTCAGACGAGGACGTTGACATTATGCCTTTACCCGAAGGGAGCTTGCCTAAGGAGAAAGGCTCCAAGCGAAAGGGTACTGGTGGCTCCAGTAGTTCCTCGAGGAAGAAGAAGCTGAGGAAACAGAAGGATTAGACGTTCTTTTCATAGGCAGTTAGGGACTTTTGTTATCTTTTTTGCTTTTCCCTTTTGTAGGCCGTGTTTAGATGCGGGTTCGGCCCCTGCTAGTAGGAACAGTTTGGAAAGAACTCATGTATGAAGCATTGTTTTTGAGTTAGTTGGAATAAAATTTTGTCTTTTAGCTTCAGCTTGTGTTCCTCTCTATGCTTGAATATTGCAGTGTTCGGACTTTGGTCCAGTGTATTTGCATTTTCTGATTGCTTCAAGAATAGCTCATTTTACTCGTTAAGTATGGAACTTTCGGACTCAAGCTGTGATAGGGGATCGCATCGGAGCTGAGCATCGCACAGTTTCGGGCAATGACTAACATTTGCATCTGCCCCCAGTTTCGGGGTCAAGTTGTGATGATCAGCTTGTGATGGCACCAAGCGAGGACCGAGTGGTCGATCCACGCTTGTTCTCTTATGAATCGTTCCATCCACACTCCGGGGATATGCATCATCTCGTAAGCGGCTGTTCGCACTCTGGGAACATGGAGTTGACTGTTTATACTCCGCTTCGCACTCTGGGAATGCGGAGTTGAATGTTTATACTCCGCTTCGCACTCCGGGAATGCGGAGTCGAATGTTTGTACTCCATTTCGCACTCCGGGAATATGGAGTTGAATGTTTATACTCCGCTTCGCACTCCGGGAATGCGAAGTCGAATGTTTATACTCCATTTCGCACTCCGGGAATATGGAGTTAAGTGTTTATACTCCGCTTCGCACTCTGGGAATACGGAGTTAAGTGTTTATACTCCGCTTCGCACTCTGGGAATACGGAGTTAGATGTTTATACTCCATTTCGCACTCCGGGAATATGGAGTTGAGTGTTTATACTCCGCTTCGCACTCCGGGAATGCGGAGTCGAATGTTTATACTCCATTTCGCACTCCGGGAATATGGAGTTAAGTGGTTATACTCCGCTTCGCACTCTGGGAATACGGAGTTAGATGTTTATACTCCATTTCGCACTCCGGGAATATGGAGTTGAGTGTTTATACTCCGCTTCGCACTCTGGGAATACGGAGTTAGATGTTTATACTCCATTTCGCACTCCGGGAATATGGAGTTAAGTGTTTATACTCCGCTTCGCACTCTGGGAATACGGAGTTAAGTGTAGGATTGTCGTATGTCAACCCTATTAATATCGGTGTCATGGCTTGTCCCCGAGCTCGGGTTTCACCTAGTGAGTGGCCGGTCGTATCACAGCCACTCTCCATTTGAATAAGTCCCATTGCGTGATGGGATTTAGCTCTTCGTGCATCGTGATGTTGTATATCGTACATAATGAATCACAGCTCTGGCTCGAAGAAGTGGCATTTTATTGCTGAAATAAGAAAATGCGGCAAAGTCAGTTGCCTTATTACAGAATTCAAATTTCGAAATGCAGAAACAAATTGCTAAATAGAATGAAACAAATAAAGCCTGTCATATGTAGTAGCGGCGGAGACTTTCGCTGTTCCAAGCTCTCGGTAAATCGAGACCGTCCACAGTCGACAGCTTGAATGTACCATCTCCGAGCTTTCGTGTAATTACATACGGCCCTCCCCAGTTCGGTTTCATGTGTGAAGGAACTGGGTAAATTCTCTTGAGCACGAGGTCGCCGAGTTCAAAGGTTCGAGGTCGAACTCTGGTGTTGTACAATCGGGCGACCCGGCTTCGATGCGCGGCTGCTCTCAAATCAGCCTCCTCCCGTTTTTCATCCAATAGATCCAAAGACTCGGTTAGGAGTATAGCGTTTGTTTTTGGATCATAATAAGTCACGCGATGAGAGAGCACTGCTGTCTCGACCGGAATAACGGCCTCTGAGCCATAAGATAGGGAAAACGGAGTGTGTCCGGTCGCGGTTTTGTGGGTCGTTCGATAGGCCCATAATGCCATAGGAAGTTCATCGACCCACTTGCCCCCAGCCTTCTCTAGTCGTTTCTTTAGGATCGATTTTATAACTTTGTTGACAGCTTCAACCTGCCCATTCGCTTGGGGGTGTGCGACAGCCGAGAACTTTTTGCGGATATGAAACCGTTGATAGAAATTCTTGAATTCTGCGCTCTCGAATTGGGTTCCATTATCAGTGATGATAGTATGCGGGAGTCCAAATCGACAGATGATGTTGCGAACCACGAAATTTATCACCTTCTTTGTCGTAATGGTTGCTAGGGCTTCGGCCTCAGCCTACTTTGTGAAGTAATCAACTGCGACGATGGCGTATTTCGCACCGCCTTTTGCTAAAGGTAAAGCGCCGATGATGTCGATGCCCCACATTGCGAATGGCCAGGGACTGACCATTTGGGTTATTTCAGTTGGCGGAGCTCTCGGAATTCGGGCATGTATCTGGCATTTATCGCACTTTCGGGCATAGTTTGCCGCATCTCGGTTCACTGTCGACCAGTAGTATCCATATCGGAGTATCTTTTTAGCGAGAGCTTGCCCGCCGGTATGATCGCCGCACTCTCCTTCGTGCACGTCATGTAGCACTCGCTTGACTTCCTCGTGGGCGATACATCTGAGGAGAGGAACGGAATAACCTCTCCTGTACATGACTCCGTTTTGGATAATGAACCGCGAGGCTTTTCGCTGAATCTGTCTCTTCTCATTTCTAGGTTCAGGTAGCACCCCATTCTCAATGTAATTCCGATACGGAGTCATCCAGGACTCTCTATGGGGAGCGGTTTCAAATACAGAGTTCATTTCTATCCGATTGATGCTCGGAGTGGCCAAAGTTTCAACGGGGACAAGTCCCATTTGTTGCGCTTCGCCTGTGCTGGCTAACTTTGCCAGTGAATCGGCTTTCTGATTGCGTTCCCGAGGCACATAATAGATGGCATAATAATCAAACTGGTTTAGGATTTCCTGAACTCGCGCCAAGTAAGCGGCCAGTCTTCGGTCTCTTGCCTGGTATTCTCCTCGCACCTGGCATACCACTAACTGCGAATCGCAATAAATTTCTACAGCGATAATTCTCAAATCTCTGGCAAGCCTTAGGCCGGTTAGGAGGGCTTCATATTCGGCTTCATTATTAGTTGCACGAAAGTCGAATTTAAGAGCATAACATATGGATCGGCCCTCGGGAGTCTCAAGTACAACCCCAGCGCCCGAACACCGATCATTTGACGCACCATCAGTATACAGCTTCCAGATGTATTCGGGAGATTCACTGGTTTCGGGTAAGTCTTCCGGGACGGTGAATTTGGCTATGAAATCAGCCAGGACTTGTCCTTGAATGGCCCTCCGCGGAGCGTATGCGATATCAAATTGGCTTAGCTCAATGTTCCACTTGAGTAACCTACCGGACGTCTCAGGCCGCGTAAGGACCTGTCGTAACGGCTGGTCGGTGTACACAATAAGCGGATGAGCTTGGAAGTAAGGACGGAGCTTCCTTGAGGCAATAACCAAACAATAAGCCAGTTTCTCCAGCCTTGGATAATTTCTCTCAGCTCCTGTTAGTCGCTTACTAACATAGTAGACCGGGTTTTGCACTTTGTCTTCTTCCCGGACTAGAGCAGCACTGATCGCATGTTCAGATACTGCCAGGTAGAGATATAATTGCTCGTGGTCAACCGGTTTTGACAAGATTGGAGGTGTGGAGAGATGTTGAACTAATGATCGGAACGCGCCTTCACACTCCGTGGTCCATTCAAAGTTTCGTTTGCCCTTCCGAATCAGGTCGAAGAAAGGAATGCATTTGTCGGTGGACTTTGAAATGAACCTGCTCAATGCTGCGACCTTCCCGTTAAGACTCTGGACTTGCTTTATAGTTTTAGGGGTTTGCAAATTTCTAATAGCCCAGATCTTCTCAGGATTCGCCTCTATTCCTCGAGCGTTGACAACGAACCCAAGGAATTTTCCGGATGCAACGCCAAAGTGACATTTGAGTGGGTTGAGCTTCATCCCGTACTCCCGGAGGATGCTGAACATTGAATTCAAATCTCTGATGTGATCGGCGGAAAATCGGGACTTCACCAGCATGTCATCCACGTAAACCTCCATGGTCTTCCCAATCTGATCAGCGAACATTCGGTTGACTAAGCGTTGGTATGTTGCTCCAGCGTTCTTTAGACCAAACGGCATGACTCTGTAACAATAGAGTCCCAGGTCGGTCACGAAGCTGGTATGTTCCTGATCAGGCAGATGCATGGGTATCTGATTGTAGCCGGAATAAGCGTCCATAAAGGATAGTAGTTCATGTCCGGCCGTCGAATCTACGAGCTGATCGATTCGTGGAAGTGGGAAGCTATCTTTTGGACAGGCCTTGTTTAGGTCTGAGTAATCAACACAAGTTCTCCACTTCCCATTTGGTTTTCGAACCAGTACAGGGTTGGACACCCATTCTGGATACAAGGCATCTCGAATGAACCCATTCGATTGCAGTTTATCAACTTCCTCCTTAAGGGCGGCAGATCTCTCTGGATCCATACCGCGCCTTTTCTGTTTCACTGGGACATGTCGCGGATCTATATTCAGGGAGTGACTTGCAATGCTCGGCGAGATCCCGCACATGTCAGAATGTGTCCAGGCGAAAACGTCGAGATTCGCCCGAAGAAATTCGACCAACTCCTGCTGTGTCTGCTTGTTTAGTTGGGACCCAACTTTCAGCATCTTTGAATCATCATCCTCACTGATTGGGACGTCCACAGTCAGTTCGGCTGGAGAGGCTTGACTCTCCGTTGATTCGTCTTTATCCTCGTTGTCCCTGGGGTCCAGGTCTTTCAGGAATTGGTCGTGGTGCCCGGGCCGAGGCCCAGGCGTCAATTGTCAATTGTCGATAGAACGGACGCAGAGAGATTCCTCTACGCCCTTCCCCTTCTCTTTACGTTGCGCCCCGCGCAACTCAGCAACATAACAGGCCCTTCCCGAGGCCTGATCTCCTTGAACAACTCCAATCCCATGATCAGTGGGAAATTTCAGAGTCAGACACCATGGGGCGATCGCCGCCCTGAACTCGGCTAAAGCTGGTCGACCCAGAATCGCATTGTATGGCGAATCTATCTCTAACACAACAAATTGTAACATGCGGACCCTCCGGCGTTCTCCAATGCCTAACTCGACTGGGAGTTCAGTTATTCCGATGGGTATCGTGGCACTTCCGTTGAAACCATGGATTCTGGATAAACAGGGTTTCAAATCCTTTGTCTCCATCTTCATCAGATCGTAAGCCCGTTTGAGCAAGATGTTTACAGAGCTCCCACTGTCAACCAGGATCCTCTTCATCCAAGCAGGACCTACCTGGGCAGATATGACTAGTGGGTCGATAGTAGGGGCTTCGACTTTATCGGCGTCTCGGCTCCTGAACACGATATCATCGGACATTACCTTTTGTTGTTTTGCCGGGGTTCCATCCTCGCAATTACTATAACACTCGAAGTCCGCATGCCTGATAGAACTGGCATACGACTCCATTTCCCCCCAGCTTCTGTCTGCCGGATGGGGGCCACCACTTATTGTGTTGATAACTAATCTCCCGCCCGCACGAGCGGGTTCATCCTCTCTTTCCTGATTTTGTGAACGATTTTGATTCGAGGGGCCCGCTCCGCCAGGCTGCGGCGCCCGTACAAACTGATCTAGCTTCCTCTCTCTAATCAGCTTCTCGATGAGGTCCTGCAAGTGTCGACACTCATTAGTATTATGTCCATAGCTCTCATGGAACCTACAGAATTTCCCTGTCTGAATCTGTCTCTCCGATGAGGGCTTCGGAGCAGGCTTCTTATACTGTACAGTGTTGCAAGTCTGTAAGTATACGTTTTCCAATGACGTGTTTAGCGGTGTATAACTGTCAAACATCTGAGCTCTACGTCGTGGACCTCGGTTCTCATCTCTCTTCTTATTCTGGCCATTGTTTCCTCTCTGCTGGGTTTGCTTGTTTTGTATATTCAGCTGAACTTTCCCGGAACTTTCGCCGGCCTGTTTAACTGCCACATTGCTCTGTATTCCTTCAATGCTGGGCCTCGCATCGTCCTGCTTCCTAGACTGTTTTGCATCCTCCTGCCGCAGGAATTGAGCGGCCTTGGAGTAAAAACGGTCCAACGACGCGGGCGGTTTTCCAGCCAGCCAGTTTCCGAATTCAGAATCAGGATCAATCCCCTTGGTCAGAGCCATTAAGATTGAATTATCGTTGGGATTGGTGATCTCGACGCATGCTGCGTGGAACCTCTCCAAGTAACGCCTGAGTGTTTCTCCAGGAGCTTGAGTGACGCTGGACAAGGTGTTGACGTCCTTTGGCCTAGCAACATGCATCCGGAATTGCTCCACAAACCTCTTGGCCAATTGATCGAACGAAGAAATTGATCTAGGTGGTAGGCGGGTAAACCACATTGTCGCGATTCCTCCCAGAGAGATGGGGAAACTCCGACACTTCACTGCGTCGTCGGCCCTTGCAGCGCTCATCGACCATTCATACTTCAGAATATGCTGGTTGGGGTCACTATTCCCTTCATACATCGGGAGAGTCGGCATTCTGAATCGCCTAGGGGGTTCGGCATGTAACACTTCGTCTGTGAAAGGGGTATGACTACGGGAAATTCCCCAGTCATCATTAGTGAGCCCCTGACTCTCGCGGATCATTTGACGTATCATGGTTGATATATCCGAAACAGGCGGATTCGGAGCGTGATGAGCTAAGGCGTGGTCGGGTTCCACGGCGCGAGTAGGGATCGGGCGTTGTCGACGACCCGTATCTCGCCTCCTTGGCTCAACGTCCTCTGGGACATAAGGTTCAGGAGTATGTCCTCGCTGTTGATTGATCGGCTCAGATTGATTTCGGGTATCGACCCTTGTCTCTGCTGCGGCGGTTGTGGCGCGGTTATCGGTGGTGTACTGTGGGGCAGTACCTCCTCGGGTTGAGGGACCGGTTTGGAAACTGGTCGACGGTCCTACCCTCAATTGCCCAACAGTTAAGGCAGGCTGATATTCAGCAGCTTGAGCGCGATTCCCCTCTAGTCGAGGACGGGTAGTTTGGCGGTGGTAATCAGATGAATCTGAGCTTTCGGTAGACGCTCTGGAGACATCATCTCTCCTAGACCTTCTGTGCCCCCGGCGGTTTAGCTGGTTGGTCAGCTCGATATTGGCGCGTAACTGTTCTGCCAACTGCTGACGGCTTTGGGTCAGCTCCTGGAGCAATACTTGAAACTCCTGTCGGGTGACTAGCCCCGTTGAGTCTGACTGAGTGGCATTGTCTTGATTGGAAGAAGGCGGCTGTGTTGGATTTTGCCTGTCTCTGCCTTCTTGCTCTGTAGCGGTGGCGCCAGTTCTTGTGCTGACCATTGTCGGTGGTGGAGTCCTTTCCTAGATTTTGAGCAAATCTGAATAGAATGGAAGGATTCCGGACTGGATATCTGGATCTTCCTCTTGGATTTGTACAATCCGGTATCGACGGCAGATCCAACGAGCAGGAGAAAAAGCTGGTTTTCTCGGTGAAAGCACCAAAGTGTTTGTACCAAAAATGGGCACAACACTCTTCGGGAGTTGTTTGAAGAGATAAAATGAAGATTATAAATGTAAAACAGAGATTATCTAACAAAAACTCCAACAAATAGAAATGTAAAGTGCACAGACAAGCAGTTTAGAGTGGTTCGGCGTATAACCTACGTCCACTATGAAGTTTTGATGATTTTATTGATTCTCTTTCAATGATTACAAGCGTTTACAGCGATGAACAGCGGATTACAGTTTAGAATTCGAAATTGACAGCAAAAGTATGATGCAAATCTCAATCCGGCAGAGTCTGGACGCTTTAGAGAAAAAAAGATCCTTTTTCCGTTGATTCTGGGGCTCTATTTATAGGCGTAGGAGGCTTGGATTTCGCTCAAACTCCGGGAGACTTGGCCTGACACGTGAGGGGACCCATTCGACCACTTCCAGAGAGTTTCAAGCCAATCTGTGATCGATACGAAATCATTTCGTATCGATCAGGATTACTTCCAATTGAGCTCAAAATTGGTGGAGACGTTCCTTGTTATGTGTGCAACCTTCAGTTAAAATTTCATCATGTTTGGATCAGTGGATTACGAGATATGGTCGATACGAACTGGAATTCCTCATAGGCTGTCTGGTTCGTATCCATTTCCCTGCGCTTTGAGCTTCGACTCGATGGTATCACGCGCCTCTGTGAAGACGTGGAACGCACACTTCGCCTCGATCCGGTCTTCATTCCGAATCGACCGCGTCGACTCCATACATCTCGGCGCATTCGCATCAGGAAAAGACGTGGTGCGTGCGCTTCGCCTCAGTCCGATATTTGCTCCGCGTTGACTGCATCGTCTCCATGTATTTCGCCTCGTTCACTTCGAGAAATGACACGTTATCCAAGCTGGTTGACCTGATGGATTCGAGTAGGACTTCATCCTGGGATACGAGGCAAACACTATCTGATGGATACGAAGTTGACACTGGCTGATGGATACGAAGCAGGCAATGTCTGATGGATACGAAGTAGGCACTGTCTGATGGATACGAAGTAGGCACTGTCTGATGGATACGAAGTAGGCACTGTCTGATGGATACGAAAACGAGGACCATCGATGGATACGAAATCCATCGATACGAACTGCCGCTCATTGATGGATACGAAAATGCGCTCTTCCCTTTGCCTTGCGTCCATCGTAACTTGAGCATACGAACTCGGTTCGATCTGAAACTTGGAGCGTTGGTTTGCTTTAGTTTTCCCGATCATGTCCCATCGATTGGGGCTTGATCCGGACTTGGTCAAAATTCATCGATATCCATGACAAACGACATTCGGAACCCAACTCCTTGATGTCCTGGCCTTGCCAAAAGGCGGGATAACAGTTATATTTTATATGCTTTATATTGATGTTTCTGTTTAAATTGGATGACGATTGTAATGAATGGTTGATTATTGATATTTGGATGAATTGATGCTATATTTTATATAGTATAAACTGCAAGTTATTATGCATTTTATTTTATTCGGGATTGCGGTTTGAAATGATATATAACCGTAAACTTTTATTTTAAAATTACGGATTGAAATGATAAATATCCGTATCACTTGACCGTAGGATAGAAAATTATATACAGGCACCGTGGTCTATATATAAAATATTTTAAAGTGATTTTTCTATGGTTTGGAAAGAAATATACGGTTTAATAAATATTAAATTTTGATATTTTATAAATATTATTTTATATATAGTTAAATTCAAAAATTTAAGCTATGTGTAACTTAATGATGTTTTGAGTTGATTTACGAATATTTCAAGTTTGAGTTTTATTTAAGTGATATTGAACTTATTAAATAAATATTTCTAAACTGAATAATAGAAAATTTTAATTAAGGTATATATAGAATTTTCAGATTTGGTTGAGAATTTTAGAATATTTTAAGACTTGAAATATATCAAAATTGAAATGTTTTATTTAAATTAAGGTATTATTGTTTTCAAAGTATTGGTTTTCAAAATTTTTATAACTTTGAAAGTAATATGGTTTGAAAATGAATTCTTTTGAAATAGAAAGTATTTAAGAATTATCTTTGAATATATTGATTTGAAACCGATTGAAATTTTGAGATTTAGAATATGACTGCCTTATGTGAGCTGGGTTTAATATGGTTTTAAAGAATATTTCGAGTTTTATAAATAAAAGTAAGATTAGCGATTGGAAATTTGGTTTTATTTAAATGAGACAATTGAATTGTTTTGGAAATGGAAATGATATATTATTGAATTGGGTTTGAAATAGTAATAATATTTTGGTTTAAAGTATATACTATTTTGAAGAAAAGGATATGTTTTGAAAGGGCAATGATTGTGTTTTAAAAGTATATATATATTTTAAATGACCACGGTGTTATAATAACGATTGGTTGTTAAAGAGACCGGGATCGGATATGGACATACTCTCTGTCGATACCGAAAACCACTTTGACAACCGTGTACGCGGTGGAGATTCCAGAATGAAGTAGGATGGTGGCGACGTTCTTAAGGTATGTTACGTGGACCCAACTCCCGTGAGTTGGCATAAGGTGGCTAAAACAGGAGCGATCTCGGACCAGTGAGGTAGCACCTCTTCTCGGACGCATTTCTTCGATATTATACTCTTACTTGTGATTGACTAGATGGCCATCCTCCAATTTGGGAATGTTGTTCGAGGTGGAACGGTAGTGGCTGCTATGCGTATCCATCAGTCCGTGTGCGTAATTGGTATATCTACCCTGGCATTGCCTAGTTGTGCCGTGTCACCTACCATATCGAGCTTTACTACGATTATGATTTTAAGATCCGACCGCGTTAAGGTTCTCCATCCCCTTAACGCTATTTTCCGATATGATTATACTTTACTGATTAGATACTACTGTATATAGCGAATATTACTACATAGTAGATAGTTTAACGGATCCTTAAGAGATGTGAATCCCGAACATTTCTTAAGTTATTGCACCCACGTTAGACACTGGATAGGAGATGTCAAACCCCGTAAACATCTCTGACGCCGTTTACACTCATATTTATTTCATTGATTTAACTTACATAAGATCTTTTAGTTCTGACTCGAGTGTTTTGTCTTTTCAATTCGCTCGGGTCAGCCTGAGCATTTCAGGATTTGAAGGCCTATTTCTGAAGGACGAAGACGAAGATTTTATTATTACTATTTGTTATATATTCTACTACACCATTGTATTCTGCTGCATAATTATCATTCTCTGGTATGTGTAACTCTGATATGTATTGTATAAGTATAATCAAATGTTTTGTAAAACAGCTTCATGAACTGTTATTTGATTATTATATTTTATCGTTCCGCTGCAAGATTCTATTTTGTTTTATTTCTTTCTTGTCTTTTCTTATTTACCCCATAACAATCCGTCCTTTCGTATGGTTTGAATCGGCATGTGTGTCGGTCTAAAGCGTGCGAAAAGGCGGGATGTTACAAATGATGAGGCATCCCGAAGGGCAAAAATATAAAATCGCGGTATGTAATCCGAGATACGTACCTTATTATTAATAATACGAGCGAGTTCGCTCGTATTAAGCAAGTAAAAGCATGTAAAACCCACGTATACGCCCAAACGATCTTCGTATGTACCTATCTCAACTCAATTCGGAATGTTAGTCACTTATAATGATACATAAACATGTATAAGTCTAATATAACCATATAACATGAAGTTTGAATCCAAACAACAAAATAATCACTAATGCATAACATACAACAATCATATACACTCAATACAATGAATCAAGGATTTACAACAAAACAAATCATCCGACACATCGATATTCATTCAATTTAATTCATACTACCGCAATTTACCTTTTTAAGTGTCAATATTTAACTATACACTCTCATTCTTATTAACATTAAATTTTATTGACATTTAATTTGCTTGATTCAATTTATTTGCATTCGACAACATTTATTCAACTAGATTCACATTCGTTGATTTTCAACTTATAACCTTTTAATTGATTTGCTTGCATTAATCAACATCAATAAATTCACATTCTATTTATTTACACTTGTTTATAGTTACTTTCATTTTTTTTCTTTCTTCACTTCCATTATTTTATTCCAATAATACATGTAATTAATTGCACTTAAGTAAATTAATTCCATACCACATTCCATATATTTTAAATTGATTATCATTCACTTATTAATATTCATTTCATTAATCATACAATGGATTTATAATCAATTCATTTTCTTTTAATTAATTTACATTCAACTAATTTGGTTTCAATACATTCTTTTTTTCTTTTCTTTTTCTTCTTTTCATCAATATTTATTGCATTCACATTTATATTCCATTGATTGCTTCTTTTTTTCAAATGCTTAATCACATTCATAATTTGGTTTTCTTTCAACTTATTCAAATTCATATTATTAATTTACTAAAGTAAATTTAATTTACATCACAATTCATATTAATAATTTTTCATTCACCAACAATTCTATTCAATTTCTCATAAGTTAAGTTTCAATTCACATTACCTTCCCTTAACTTATTTCATATTCAATTAGTTACCATTCAATTTTTATTGAACTCGTTCTATTTGTATTAAATTTATTTACATTCAGTTTACATTAAATTCAATTGCTCATATTAGTTTTATTTACACTCATTTATTTTATTTAATTACTTACAAAAATTAAATTTTCATTTCATTTAAAAAATTCAAGTTCGTATTCATTTGGTTAATTCATTCTATAACTTGAATGAAATTAATTCACTTTACTAATTTATCTAGTTTCACCTAATATCAAAATCAATTTTATTTAAGCTTTCATGAGTTATATTTACTTCATTTCCTTAACTCTATTTAATTTAACAATGCTAAAGTCAATTATTTTATTTGTATCTCAAATTCAAAAATATTTTATCTGCTTAATTAAAATGTTTAACCATTTTAAAATTTACCTTTACTTACCTATTCAAATCTACAAGTTATAACTTCTTCTTTTTATTCCTATTCAAAATTACAAGTTACAACTCATTTCTTATACATTATTTTTAAATTATAAGTTCAAACAATTTTCATATGTTTACTAAATCATACTTGGAATTATTTTTCACAATAAAAACTTGTACTAATCGAAAAATAAATTTATTTTGGTAGCAATTTTCACTCAAAACTCGAAAATAACACTAGTGATGCTGTAGTCATCCCCAAAATTATTTTCCAGCAACTAGGCGAATTTAATGCTTTTATTTTCTTCAAAATCTTTTCAAAATATGTTTCTAGCTAAATACTCCTTCAAATAATACTATTTATTAAATTTTAAGGCTTTGAAAACAATTTTGAAAACAAAAGGATTTTAAATTCTAAAATTTTAAAAAGTCATTTCTATATATAAGCTATATTATAAATATACTTATACAAATTCCTTACCTTATTACCAAACTATTTCATTAATTTACACTTGGTCATTTTAACCAATTCTTATTGCATTTATAATTCAATTCAATTTAATTATCAATGCTTTATAAAATAAAATTCACTAAGTATTCGTTTCATTTTAATTCAACCAATAATCAATGAAAATAAAATATTATCATCTTCAAACAACTTAATCATTAAGAATTATCATCTTATATATAAAATATAATTAAGTAAAATTATTTTATTTACCCAATTTTAAAACAATATTATGTCGACTTGCCTCGTTTAAGTGTTTAGAAACCCCTATCGATGACACGGCGCTCCGTAGATCGACCAGAATTCATAAACAACTCAACGGATAAGTAAACACAATATAAAACAATTTATAACACTAACAAGTATGCTCTCTCATATATATACACTCAAACAGACTCATTTTAGGGTATTACTACCCAATCTCTAATGAGTCAAACTCCACAAAGCCAAGGTTATCGCTAAACCTTCGCTCTGATACCAACTGTGACGACCCACATTTAGGAAGGTTTAAATCGACAATAATCCACACATGTCCAACTTAAACAATCCGAAACGTAGATAATCAATGGGGTTAAATAAGAAAAATAAGAAGAGAAGAAGAAAACAAAACACAGAATCTCACAGCGGAAACGATAAAATATAATAATCAAATAAACAATTCATAAAGTTGTTTACTATACATTCGATTATAATCTATACATATTTATCAGAGTTATATATATACATCAGGAAATAATAATCCTTACAGCAGAATAGCATGATGCGGGAATAATAATAATAGTAATATACCAAAACTCCGTCTTCGTCCTCCAGAGAATAGTCTTCAATATGCTGCAAAAAACTCAGGGCTGACTCGAGCGTAATGAAAAGACAAAACACTCGAGTCAGGACTAAAATACTCTTATGTAAGTCAAATCAATATTACAAATATGAGTGCAATAACTTAAGAGATGTTACGGGATTTTCCATCTCCTAAGGATCCGTTAAACTATTTATATATAATAGTATACGCTATAATAGATAATGTCTATTAGTAAAATAAATATCAAAATAGCGTTAAGGCTTTACATTGATCCACCTTAACACATTTTTATAGTTTTAAACCAAAGTCGTAATGGGCTCGTATAGGGATAAATTTGACAAGGCACGTGAGGCAATGCCCAAGGTAGGATTCTACCAGTTTACCCATTCTGGCTGGTCGTAACCCATCCGTGGCCGATCACGACAATCAATCCAAACGACAAAAGGTGCACCATCGAATATGAAATCATAATAGTAATACGAGGGATCAACGTCGCTAGAGGTAGCTAACCTCAATGTCCAGACATAAGCTCCTGTTTTAGTCATTTTAATTATGACACGAATGTCAAGGCTATCCATCATCGTTCTCTTACTTCATTCTAGTCAACGTCGCCAATTCAACCACTACATTCTGGATATCATCCACCGCGTACACGGTTGTCAAAGTGGTTCCAATATTGACAGAGAGTATGCCAATAAGAGGCCCCAGTCTCTTTAACAACCAATCGTCATTTTACACACCGATTGGTTCTTTTACATTTTGAAAACAATTTACACTTGATATCAAAATATCATATTTGTTTCAAAATCAAATCCATTCGAAATCATCATATATTTGCTTAAAAATCAAATCCATTTCGAAATTATCATATATTCGCTTTAAAATCAAATCCATTTCGAAATTATCATATATTCAAAATTATCAATTTTGTCCGGTAAATGGATTTCACTTCCAAAATTTGATTCGAATTAAATTTAGGTTATAATCTTCACTTTAATCTAGTTCGTATTTAAATCCAAGATTTAAATATAAACAATTTACCCTTTAACCAGTTTGAATTTTAGAAAATAGTTTAAATAGTTTAAAATAGTTAAAATAGTTTAATAGAAAATAATTTGAGTCATAAAAATGGTTTATATAGTAAAATAATTTGAATATTTAAAGAATATAGATTTTAAATCATTTATACTAAAATATTCATTTTTGACAAAAAATTCCAAGGTCAAACCGGTCAACTTCCCAAATTTCCTACCCAAATCAATTCCAAGTTCCATTTCGATTTAATCGATTCATTCTAATTTCAAATTTAATAAATTTCGATTCCACATAAATTTCGATTTAAATTCACAAATTTATTTAAATTTCAATTCAATTCCAAATTAATTTAAATCTCAATTTCAAATTAATTTCCAATTCCAATTCTGAATTAATTTAAATTCCAATTTCAAATTAATTTCCAATTTCAATTCCAATTCCAAATTCAATATCAAAATATCGATTTAAACACTTAAATCAAATTTACTTTCAATACCAAATTTTCAATTCCAAACTCAAACTTGAAATATCATTTCATATAAATTTTCTTAGAAATATTCAGAGTTCGAATAAAAGTCCAATCTTTTAAAACAATCAAGTTTCGAAAATTTATGTCGTATTTCAATTTTATAATAAAGAACTAAACTTCGATTAATTAAACAATTTCGTTTACCAAGTTTAAATTCCAACATTTTGAGCTCCAATTCAAAATAATTCAATTTCCATAAATTGGATTTTATTCTTAAAATCAATTCATTTAAATAATTTCAAAACAACTTTTAAAATCATTTAATTTAACCAACTCAGTGTCCGTATATAATTTTCTAACCTATGGCCAAGTGGATAATTATTTCAATTTAATTCAAGGATGGATATATATCATTTCAATCCAAATAGATGTCATAGGTATATATCATTTCAACCTATTTCTTAATTTATTCGAAATAGTTCAATTTACTATTTTATACACTATAAATAACATATAGGATATATTAACATAAATAAACATCCAAATATCAACCAATAGCATCCAACACAACCAATCAACCATAAAGCCAATAACATTCACAAATTCCAATTTTTACCATATCGAGTAATATGCTGCCAATTAAATTTAAATTTATTTAACGGTCAATTTAAATTCTATCAATTAATTCATATTCAAATTAAATGACAATTAAACCTACCAAACAACAGCCAATAAAATTTATATCACTTCAGAATATAAATTTAACTAACAAAAATTATTTTGGTCAATTGTGAGCGTATAAACACTCACCTTTTACGAAGCTGAAAAATCCAAACTAACCAAACGATGATGAATCCAACTCCATAGCGTAGACGGCGTTGATATGAATCCGACGAAATTCACCACACTCGAGTCTGACCTCGTATGAACGAATTACGCATTTATTAAGATATCAATTTATTTAAACAATTTTAAATATAACCAAATTACCTCATTATCACTTAAGTAAATAAATAAATAATCAACTCACAGCCTCTCACGCAAGCTGCCTTCACCCAGCACAAAGCCGCATCATATACGAATCGCGACAGCCTTGTCCATTCTTCTCTCAATCGTACACCATCATCTACACGTTGACCTCCTCTACTGCCCATCGCCGCTTCCAGATCGTGGTATCAATATAATTTTTTTTTGAGACGATCGATGCCACAAAGTCCTCCGACTCGCCCCTCACCGCCAACGCCATCCACGCAAACTCCTCCAGTTGCGTCGCCTGCCCTGGCCTCGTCGCTCCAGGGACGCGTCGCCAAAATCGCGACTTCGTGCTATCGCCATTGCGAGAAATCGGCCAACCCCTAACACGCCCCCTCCGCTTCGACAACGCCATGGTCGTGGCGCTCCGCGTGCGTCTGTGTGATGCCCCCTTCTCTTCTCGATTTGATGCTTAACCTTCTCTTTTTTTTCTTTGAATCGAGATTTTTTTATTGTGCCGATCGAGTTTTTTTTTTTTTAAAGAGCAGTCATTTTTTTTCTTCTTCCGATCTGAAGATAAGAAGAGGGAGAGAGAAGAGTGGGCGTACGAGTAGGCATAGGGGACGAGGTGGCTTTGAACGAGATGTTGCAAGTTAGATTTAGATTTTTATTTATATTTAAATAAGAAAATATCTCACCCGTATAGTGCGCGCAAATCCGAACTCCAAACGAAATGTGCCGCCTGGCGTTCATAATGTTTTACTCCCGTTCTGAACGCAATGGAATTGGTTCCAAGGTCCAATTCGATCGTATGCGGAAGATAGCTTTTCAAATCGAATTATTTTAATTAAATTTCTACGCGTTTCAAGCTCGCACGGCCAAACGACAAGTCTGATCGCTACGAAACTTGAAACCATGCAATAACTCACTATAACGGATCCGATGAAACAGGTTTCGTCGAAATCCGAGATAGTTGCCAAAATGGCTATTTTTACCCGTTAATTAAAATATAAATTTCCAATCTTTAATTATTCACTTCAAAATTCAACCTTAAATTTTAACCATCTTCATTCATATTTAAATAAAATTTTGAATCAATTTCCGATGCATTTTCATTCACATTAAACGCAGAATCCCATTATTTAAATAATTCCAATATTAAATCTAAACAATTAAATTATTCAACAAATTACATTAATAACCATTTTTTATTCAAAAAATCACCTTAAATCTAAAATTTTAAAATAGCTAAAAACACAGGTCGTTACACAGATTTTGCATGAACCACCCCAAACGAGTTTGGAACCGATCAATATTGATTGACTGATTTATGCTATGAATATAAATTTGTTAACTTAAAACCAAATCAGTTTTATACATATATATAGGCAATTCATAAAATGTTTACCAGTACTTATTCCGCTGTAATGAGAAATAATTATTATTTTAAGAAACACCAACTTAGCGATGAAGGAATTTCATTTAAAAGTCGACTTGGATATGATCCAAAGATAAAAATGATTACAAATGATGAAATGAAATTAATCGAGCCTAAACGGACACAACCAATTAGAATTCCTAATTAAAGCGCTCGCACATTAAAGAGAAACTATTATTTTCTTATCGATGTTGAGAAAAGTATTTCCTTAATTATTAATAAACCATCAAGAGTATTGACTTTATCATATGGCATGGTGCACAAATCTGGAATAGATTCCAAGCACATTATCAAAAATATGATTTTGATAGTTATACCCAAAGGGATATGATCCATCGGCCACAAAAGCATCTCTAGAAGAAGACCATTGCAATTGAAATATGGTAAGCTTTGTTGGTAGAATAATATCATAAATTACAATTGTTATAATTAACATATAGATTTGCAATTCGACTCACTTAATTTAATTTGAATTTTACTTACAAAATTATAGCTCGATATGATTTTTGCTATTTGTATATTGAAATAGAAATTCTAAATAATTAGAATATTTTGCTTGCACTTAATAACCAAAATGTCTCAAAATCAGTGGAAGCAATTTTGAGTTTGTGGTTATTAGGAATGATCCAAGAAGTGATATGAAAGTATTATTTGATAAGCATCAGAGTTGGAGTATTTTGATAGTGAAATCAAATCATTTAATTTTTAGTTAAAATACAGAGGAAACATGTGTCTATAATAAAGAATATTAGTAGTGCTAAAATAATCTAAAACCATATGTAAATGACAAACTTATGATTGTTAATGATGTACATGTATTAAAATCATTTTAGTTTAGTAAATTAATTCTCGATATAAGATTTGAAAAGACATCTTTCATAATTAGTATAAAAGGAGGTTGAGAATGTCCCAAAACAATATACATAAATAGTTTATTAATTTTTTTTAGTATGGGGCATGTAAAATGGGCTCCTCATACATTAGCAATATGAATTATCGTACATGCTATATTGTCTATAATATCACAGATCGCTTATGTATTTAATACATTGAGTGGTATCAAATCCAAATTAAACTTACTATATAAAAACTGAGAATGTCTTAAGTATTTATGAAATGCTAGAGAATTGTTTATAGAAAAAATGAACTCCTTAAGAAGGTGTGCAAAGACTCAAACTTCATAAGTGATATCGAGTATAGTATGTCAATCCTAAATTCATGTTCAAACTTAAGTTAAGAACTTAAAGTTAGAATGTTCCAAATAATAAATAGTGAGTGATTCAACCAAAGATTTAGTACATCGCCTTGAATAGCGCTGCTATATAATAAGTATAAATAAATGCACAAATTTGTAACTGAGCTAGGGGTGATTTCAAATATTGAGAACCTCATAACATTGTTATGTGATAACAATGCTACGATACAGTTTGTAAAAGAACCTAAAACTCGCTATAAGTCAAAAAACATACTTCGAAGGGTTCACCATGAGAAAGGTAGTTTACTGATGTTAGAGAGAGTTAATTGATAGAGTAGATTAATTAAAAACAATATAACAGACCCGTTCACTAAGAGACCGACTCGATCAGTATTTGAGAAAATCAATCGAAGGAGTTGGAAGAAAATTTCATAATTGACCCCAAGTGAAAGTAGGAGATTGATTAAGTTAGGGATATGCTCTAGGGGAAGTTACTTAATTTATTATATATATATCTAACTCGATAACCAATCTTATTCAAAATAAAAGGTGTTCTCTTTTTGTTATATACTTGTTATATTGTGATATAATTAGTTAAGTAATTAATTTAAAATATATTGAATAGAAAATCCTTAAATGAGATGTTGTGTGATAGTAATTACAATGTGGTGTAATCATGATAAATTTACCAAATTAAAAATAATATATTATTTTAAATATTCCTAGTCAAGACGTTTTGAGATGGCATATCGGTAAATATATGGAGACTGTGGTATGTAATGCTCTTCAAATATTGGACAGTGTATTACTCATGACTGTTGGGGGCACAGCGGGGTTTCATACTGATAGTTGTTAGATAACTATGGAATAACTCACTCAAAAGTTTTCTGTTGGTTAATATAACTAAGATCTAGTAGAGAATCTTGAAGTGATGGTGACACAGTTCCATCGACCTAAAAATACTTTGGAACTTCAATGTGGACACTCTAGTTTGATTCTAGTTAAATCATGGCATGGTGTTCATTGAACGATTATATTTGGTTCTGAGCTGAATAGTCGAATTGAAACACTATTTAACAGAGAATCCATTTCCTTAATTATATGTGGTTAATATCATGGTCAGCCGATGTCAACTCAAAATCAAAGTCTCTGACTGGAGTAATACAATTAATAATAGTGAAAATAAGGGACACATCCCTAAAATCAAACTTAATACACAAAGCATCCTTCCCAAAAAAAGATATAAATTACATCCTTATTTTCAAATACTACAATTTTCTTCCCTAAAATACCCCTTTGCTCCATTGCTGAACGTTGATTCTTTATATGTGGATGCTATTCTCACATCCATAATTAAATTTTGCACCACATTAATTATCTATCTTTAAAACGCAATATTTTTTTGTAGAAACGACGGATTAACAAACCATTTTTACCATTAAATCACAAATTTTATTATCTTTCTAATGAGTGCAAAGTGCATTTGTAAAAATAATGGCAGGAAAAGTTCTTCGCGGATCCAACTCCGCGCTGAGTTGGCTGGTGGTTTAAAGGGGGCAGCGCACCCCTGTCCGAAGGTGGGGTTGGTGGCGAAGCCCCGAAATTTTTTTATAAATTGATGTTTTTCAAATTTTCTACAATTATATTGTAACGACCCGTAATTTTCGATGAAAAGAAAAATAATATTTAATTTAATAAGATGTTGGTGTTAATATTGGAAGAAATAAAAATTTGTGAATTATTAATAAGAAAAATAACTAGAATGTAATGTTAATAATGCTAATTTAAGGCAATTGATAATATTTTAATGCAATTTCAATTAATTGAAATGATTGGAAAGTTATAATTGGTCATAAAGTGTAAATGGTAAATAAACCAAATGTTGTATTAAACGGTGAAATTGTATGTAATTAATTGGAATTGATTAAAATAGAATAATTAATCCATATGTGAATTTATTAGTTTTGTTTGTTAACAATAAACATAGAATTGTGTATGAAATTGTGAGTTGTAACAATGGTTTAATTATCATTGCATTATTTAATCTGTTGAAACTTAACTGTAAATCAACTGCAATAAATGTAAGTAAATATTGCGTTAATATGAATTAAGATGAAAATTGTAGAATATTGATGTAATAAATGGAAAACCAATGTTAACTATGTCCATAAAATAATGATTAATTGACTAAAAAGATTGAAATCAAAATGAATCAAGTTATTGGGTTTTAAATTATAATTAATGAATTTATTACAATTGGAATTGGAACGCTGTAATTAGCGCAATATTAATAGTTGAATTTGACATGGAAAATTTGTTTTAAAAGATTATAATTACTAGTTAATCAAAGTGATAAATATTTGTTAGTTATAAAATTTGAATTTGAAAAGTGATAAATTTAATTTAATAATAATTTATTTAATTAAGGTGAAAATAGCCATTTTGGCCACTGTCTTGCATTTCAACAAAACCAGTTTCATCGGATCCGTAACAGTGAATTATTGTAGGGTTTCAAGTTTTATAGCGATCGGACTTGTTGTTTGATCGTGCAGGCTCGAAACGCGTAGAAATTAATTTGAAATAAGGTGGTTTTAAAAGCTAATTTCTATATACAATGGAATTAGGACTTGAACTTGTTCCATTTAGTTTAAAAATATCGAAAACCTATATTTCGATATATTGGATGACCCATTTTCATTTCGGGAATGAAACGGGCTTTTCGGGTCATTGTTATCGTTTCGATCCAACCCTGCCAATATATTGACTGTTATAAACCCTATTTGTTTCTCATTTTATTATTTCTGTATGTACATCTTCTTCCTCCTTCTCAAACATCAGAACATCAAACCTAATTTCCAAAATTCCAAAACCTAATTTCAAAACAAAAAAATTGGTTGCTCCAGGTTTACTTCGAGTCAGGAAGAGGTTCGCTTCGGATTCCAGAGGCGAAAACCCTATAGCGACTTCAGGTCAGAGAGAGTTCCATGCCAAACAAGGTGGATCTGGTCACGCTTTCAGTCCCAGAGGCGAAAACCCTGCAGGAACTTCGGGTCAGGAGCCAAATGACTCAGGTCTTGGGTCATTTTGGCAAAAAATCAGAGCAAGCACCGGGTAATTGAGGCGGCGACCCTAAGTAAGGCCCAAGTCGAAATTTTCCAATCTTCTAATGTTAATAACTTTTGCATTCGAGCTCGGATTCACGCACGGTTTTCTTCGTTGCGATCGTATCGAAATTTCAGACATTTTGGAACTTGTATGGCTACATTCTAAAAGTGTTAAATTTTTGGGCTAATTTTGGATTTTAAATCAACAACAAATCAAAGGTGAGTGTTTTGATCCATTCACAACTACTAGATTATCTTATGTTAGGTAAATTGAATTTATGATGTGATTAGAAATTGATTGGTTGATCTTTGGTATATTTAAATTGTCATTCCAGTTAAATCCGACTTTTATTGAATATTATCGCCATTAATTTAATATTAAATTCTATTGCTAGTTAATACCTGTTATTGATAATCGGTCACTTGTTGTTGTTTATTGATTGGTTTGAATGGTGATTGTGATGGATGTTGATTGTTGATATTGGATGACTGGATGTTATATTTCATATTGTTATAACACTGCAAGTTCCCATGGGTTGAAATGATACATACCTGAACGATTAGTTAGATTATGGAGAAATCGTTATGGGTTGGAATGATAGACTCGAACGATTTCATGGATTTGAAGTAAAATTTGGGATGGCGGGTTGAAATAATATATACCCATAAAATTTAAAATATTTGCGGATTAAAATGATAAATATCTGTATCACCTGACCATAGGATAGAAAATTATATACGGACACCGGATTGGTTAAATTAAACAATTTTAAACCCTTAAATCTTGAATTTGGTTAAATGATATTTTGAAGGAAATTGATTTATATAAACTGAATCATTTTGAGAATCCAAGTTTAAATGTTGGAATTGGAAATTTGTTAAATTAAAAATTTAAAGTTGAATTTGAAGTATAAACGAAATTTATTGAAATTGAGTTATTGAAACGTTTAAAATTGTAACTTTGAAATATATTGCAATTGGAATAGCCTAAATTGATATTTCAAGATTTGAAATTGGGTTTTGATTTGAAATCTCGATATGGTCCAAATTTGTTGAAATGGAAGAAATAGTTAAATTTGATGTAAATTTCAAATCTATTATTTTAATATAAACTGTTTAAAATATATTATTTTGAAAAATCCCGACTATTAAGATTTTCAACTATTAAACTAATTTAATCTATTTTAAACTATTTTAAACTATTTTAATCAATTTAAACTATTTTAATTTAATTTAATATATTATAATCTATTTAATCCAATTTAATCTACTTTACCTATTTTAAAATAATTAATCCATTTTAATCTATTTTAAATTTATTTAATCTATTTTAAATCTATTTTATATAGTTTAAATCTATTTTAAATTTATTTAATATATTTTACATATATTTAATATAATTTAAATCCATTTAAATCTATTTTAAATTTATTTAATCTATTTTAAATCTATCTAATATAATTTAAATCTATTTAGTCTATTTTAAATTTATTTAATATAATTTAAACCTATTTAATATAATTTAAATCTATTTAATCTATTTTAAATTTATTTAATCTATTTTAGATCTATTTAATATAATTTAAATCTATTTAATCTACTTAAAATCTATTTAAACTATTTTAAACCTATTAAAACCATCTTAAATCCATTTAAATTATTTTAATCTATTTTTTTCTATTTTAGAGTATTCTAACTATTTAAAGGTTTATTTTTAAACTATGCGAAAATAATTAAACTATTTGTAACTATCTAAATTATTTTCTGAATTTCAGATTTGTGTAAAGTGGAAGTGTTTATATTTAAATCCTTGATTTAATAGCGAATATGGTTAAATGATGTTATAACCTAAATAGGGATTTAAATGATATTTTCTGGTGAAATGACATATTTGATTGAATATGATGATTTTGAAATGAGATATAACCTATTTTATCGATATGTGTAAAGACCCAAAAGTTGGCCATCGAGTTTCCCTCCAATTTCCTCGCGTATTGCTTCGAGTTTTTCGCTTTCCTCCCCAACCAGTTACAACTGACACCACGTCCTTCTCGTGCACGTGCACTACTCTATGGTGATGCTCCGATCACCGAGACCGTCTCCGATAGGTCGGCAGTGACCCATACCTTCGTCCCCGATCATCCAAACGATGAAAACAATATCATGGCTCGATCGAGCATTCGAGCTCGATACAGGAATTTGCATACAACCTAGAACTCGAGAGGACCCCCACTCCAAAACCTAGCAACACCATTTTCTGGAGGCTCCGACCACCTGAGAGCTATCGCCTCCGGCCATGGCCTCGTCCATACCCCCACTACCAAATCCCATCAGCACGCCGCACTCGATCGCCTAACGACGACGAGCCAACCAAAACACTCGACCCAAACAAAATTAGGTTTACAAATTTCAAAAACTTGCCGCGGTCTCCTCGACGATCGAGATCGTCGCCGTCCATTTTTCCCAGCACCCACGTAGGCTCGTTCATCTCCGCCAGAAACCCCAACATAAACACTTCCGTTCAATGTCGAACTGCACCTAAACCACTCCACTAAAAATCATCATACCATGATTAAAAATCAAGTCTTCCAGTACGAATTCAAGTTATATATTTAAATCAATATCTTGTGAAGTTCGAAATTTAGTCCATCTTGAGTTTGTTCAAGATTTTTGGTTTCCAGAGATAAATTTAAGTTGTTTTAATCTTAACTAAATTTTGAAACTTAGTTTACAATGATATAAAAATATTTTGTTTTAGTCTTAAGTTCAATCATCAATCAGGAGGAGAGTAAATGATTTTTGAATCGAACAGTTGAGTTTTATCTGGAAAACAGAGGCAAATTTTAAAACAACAGCCTGCATACCTATTTTCGATCTTCCCATATATACATATATACAGCTAATTATATATGCACACACATACATTCCTCAGATCCACTTGCATAGATTTAAACCCTAAAAAAAATGGAATGTTACTCACCTTGTATTTTGAAAGAACAGAGCACATTATTGTTTTGGGAAAAGCTTTTTAAAACTGGAAATCTGCTAACAAAAATCACTTTAATCTGATCTTCATTTTGGCTTTGAGTTGAATTAAAGCTTTAGTTTGTATGTCTTTGAAAACTTTAAAATGAAAAATGCTAAGTTTTCTTTTTGGTGAACGAATGGATAAGAGAAGCTGAAGTATATAAAAAGTTTACAAGTGATAAATATTGTACAGGGTGATATATTGTTGTACAAGTTTTGATCAGTGATATTTTCTTTGTGGAGGCTGCATTTATTATTAAGTACTTTGTGTTCCTCATTTTATTTACAGCAAATCGATTTGCTTTGTACTTAGATTTTTTCTCATTTCCTTGTCTTGCATTGGTCTCGGCTGAAATGTTTTTGTGAGATATTTGATATGGCTTCACTTTTCTTCTTTTATTTGCATACTTGAATATCTGGTTTTATACTTGCATATATTTTTGTTGTCTTGATGTTTGCATATGTGTCTTGTTTATACTTATCTTATTTTTCTTGTACATGAATACACATATCTTTGCTTTGGTCACATTGCTTTGCAATACTATTGAATGTATTATTATCTTCATATTTATTGTCTTATATTTATTTATAAACTCGAATTCAATATACATATATATTAACTTCAAATTTTCTCATATATCGCGTATACATATATATTTTTAATTTCAAATGATTTATACATAATATATATGGATTCGGGGAAACTCGCATCACTTAATCATTTTATTTCACTATTTTTATTCAAAAATTTATTTAATTATTAATTTAAATAAATTAAAAATCTGGGGTCGTTACAATATGATTTCGAAAGTGAATATGATTTTTGAAAGTGATATGTTTGAATTGAATATGATATTTTGATATCAATTATGAAATGGTTTTGGAAATTTAAAAGAACCATCCAGTTTGAAATAAGCATTTGATTGTCAAAGAGACCGGGTTCAGATATTGTCATACTCTCTGCCAATACCGAAAACCACTTTAACAACTGTGTACGTGGTGGATATTCCAGAATGAAGTAGGATGGTTTGTCAAACGATTCTATATGAGGTATTTACATATCCCCGACTCCCGTGGGTCAGCTTGATGTGGCTAAAACAGGAGTCATGCCGGGCCAAGTGAGGTTGCACCTCCGATCGGACACATTTCTTCGATACCATATTATGACTTTGTGATTGATTTGGTGGCCACCCCTTGATTTGATTTGGAAGTGTGTTCCAAGGTGGGCGGTAGTAGCTGCTATGCGTTACCACCAGTCCGAATCCGCAAAATGGTAGTATCCTACCCTGGGCATTGCCTCGCATGCCTTATCACTAGCCTTATCGCGCCTTCTACGAGTTTGGTTTGTACCGTACCTATGCAGTGCCCTCTGATAGCCCTTCAGTTTACGTAGGAATTACGATACTGTATAGACTACGGAAATATACTAAAATGTGTTAAGGGGGATATGGATAACGCCTTAACTCTATTTTAATACTTTACTTTACTGTAGACACTATTATAATAGCGTATTGTACTATGTATGTAGATAGTTTAACGGATCCTTAGGAGATGGAATCCCGAACATCTCTTAAGTTATTGCACTCATGTTAGACACTGGATAGGAGATGTCAAACCCCGTTGTAACAACCCATAAATTTTGATTGGTTTTAATAACGTATTTAGCTGAATTTTTTGAAATTTTAAATACTTTAATTTGGAAATAAAATTTTGATATTTGGAATACGTCTACTTAAATATAGCAACTGGTAAATTTTCATCAAATAATATGGAAGGTTATTTTCTTGTATAATTCTATTTCGATTCTAATTAGTTAATATTTGGTGGTAATAAAATAATTTTCAAACCTGAATATTTTTATACAATAAATTTGTAAATCATCTTCTGAGTAAGGCGTCATCTTTCATTTTCCCAAATTTGGACCGCTATTGCTTCGTTTATTTTATTCTCTGCCGATTTGCAGCATTTTTCGATACCGATTATCGACTTTTGATCGGATGATCGTACCACCAATATCTGTATACCATTTTGATCGTCTCATCGTGCTGACCTCTACGGTATATTCGATTATGTGTTTTGAAGTCCGGTACACAGCGAAATTCATGAAACTGGTAACCGTATCGGTACCGGATCCGTGACTGTTTGTTTTCTTTTGAATTTTTAAACTTTATCCGTGTCATCCCAGAAATATTAATTGCTTTAATAACTTTGTTGAATCATTGGACAACCATTCCTATTCAAATTTTCTTTTGATCTGATTTGTGGCTTACGTTACTTTGAAATAAATTTTTAGATCTATATCATAGCATGTCATTGTTCCCATCAATTCACGTGTTCTTTATTGGTACGTTTCAATCTGTTCTCCTTCTCGGTAACGATAATGATATATTAGTTGTTGCTTTTAATTTTTCCACCTGCTCTAACTTTTCACCTTCGAACCACTTGGCCTTTCGTTGAATCTGTTCACAAAGCTATGAGATAAAATAATATTCAGATTTGCTACTTGCTTCAATTGAAATCTTGAAGCCACTGTCACCATTTATTTCGCCTGATAGCTTTTCCCTCCCCACCTCATATCATCCTATGCCTTTACCTTCTCCGACCACTTGCATCTCTCCCCTTGACCACCACCATAACCCATCTTCGCCTGTACTGTGCCGAGCACCCTGAAACCCATGCCTTATCTCCACCTCACAGTCGTACCTATCACCTTCCACTACTTCGACTTTCCACGCCTCCTTGCTCGGCCGACCAAAACCTGACCCCACAACCTCCACCTCGCCTTATCACGTCTTCTTCCATCCGCCTCTCTCCGGCCTCGTCCCCACCATCAGCTCGCTCAATCACCAACGCAACCCTGGCCGAAGTCCTCCTTCTTCCTCCAGCTTCACAGCCTATATATATATATATATGGGTAAATTTTATTAATATTGATTTGAAAATTTTATACATATAAATATATAAGTTGCTATATGTATAGGCATATATTAGTATATATGTTTCGACTCTTAGTTTATGAATATGTAGTTATGCATATGTGTTAGTTATAAATAATATCTTCCAAAGATTTGCATTTGCTAACGTGTGTTATATATATATATAGTAATCTGGACTTTTGAAAGTAATGATTTTGTGATATATATGTATGTATTAGTATACATAGGTGTGTCAGTCAGCTTGTCTGTATTTATACTAGTAGGGAGATAGTCCTTAAATGTTAAAACATGAAAAGTATAATTTGGCTTCTATAAATAATAAAATTAAATTTTATTAAGTGATATAATAATTAGGATATGTGCAATGTAATTAAATATTTGCTTTTCATGTATATGTTATATATTGTTTGCTTATCTCGGTTCAAAGGCTAAGTTGTATATACTTGTTCAAAATATAAGTTATATGTGTGAGTCAGATATATATATGATAAACTGTTATTATAATTTAAGGTCGGGTATAACTTAAAGGCTGTAAAATACAGATTGATTTTAATTGTATGTAGCAGTATTATTATTGTAAGAGATGTACATATTAGTTGTGTGTACTTTATGATAGTTATTTATAAATTATAGCATCGGTTGGTCGGTTTTAACTTGCTACTTATATATATATATATATATATATCTTATATATAAAGCAAATACCTGGTCAAAGCAGTCAAAGTGAAGCCTTTTTGATACTACCTAAAACACCCACCATCATAAACAATCGAAAATAAGTTAATATGGTATTTTTGTCATTTCAATCAAAACCCCTAATTTACGCCTACAGTCCTCCCACTATGTTTTCTGCTAACCGCCTTCTATTCCACAAACTAATTCCCTTCCATTCAATGAATTCTCTTCATCTATTTACTTATTGTAATACATGGTTTCTCTTCCCCGCTTTACAAAGAACAAAAAGTCTACAGAGTTTTACTGTGTTTCTCATCGTCAAAAACCAATTGCTCGTGAATAAGGCCTTAGTGGCACCACAACAAATCATTTATCTTCTCTATGTGGTAAAGCGCTGCCATAGCGGCTATACCGAAATAGATCAAGTGCTTGAAAATGGCAGTAAGGTGTGATTTAAGTGCGATTTATTTTCTTACAAAGTTAATCATTTTTTTAAATAATCCCGGAATTTAATATCTCAAGCCCCAAAATTTCAGAGATCCAATTTCATCTAGCGTATCTGGCAAAGGAGAGTTGGACTTCATCAATTAGCTACATGTATTGCTTTCTAGAGTAGTCCTGTTTTTCATTAAATGGTTTATTACTTATGATATCGAAATATTAATACAACTTTTCCTGTTGTTTCTTCTAAGACTTACGTTTGTACGACATGTTGATGGAGAAAGCTTGGCCCTATGTTTGTTAACAACGGTTGGTTAAAGTATGGCGACTGTGGATTTAGGTAAAGGTTCCCCTTTAACTCGAATTATTTTTGTTCAATTTTTTACTGTATTATATTGGTTTGGGAGAGAATTAGTTCCATTCGATTTTTAAAGATTTTTTCCTGCCCCTTTCCATTTTTATACTACATAATTTTTATGATTTCAAGTGTTTTACGACATCAGAGAAGAATCAGTTACTGTTAAAGATTTAATTTTGTTGTCACTGTTGGTAATTTTCAGAAGTTGAAATAGTCCTTCCCCATAAGTATTATTGCTGTAGCTAAACATGTAGCTCAAAAGAAATCATTTTACACCAAGTTGAAATCATAAGTTGCTGCATATTATGATTGTTAAGCAGCTTTATGCACTTCTTAAGGAAATTACCATTCCCTAGCTAAATAAAATGCGTTGGTTATCATTTTATAGTTTTTACTGATGCTTATCTTGGTTAAATTTTCAAGTGACAAGTCTAATTTACATTTTTATTAGTAAATGCTTAAATATGCAATAAATTTTTATGCTACGCTAATGTGATATATTTATATATTTATCAATGTAAGTTTCTTTATCAGAGTGTAAAGACTTAGTTAGTTGGGTATCAGCATGGAGTCAAAAAGTTCTACACTGAAAGTAATTTCTTTGGTTTACTTAATTTAAACAAATATATCGGATGATTCAAATATAATATTAAACGTAGCTTCAACATGTCCTACTGTCTCAATGTTTGGGTGATCATATGCACTTTATGAGATCGAGTTCATTTACTATTTTCTAATACTAGCATGTTCAAACTCATTAAGTTTGATCAACTTAGTAGTTGAGCTCAATGCCATATTGCATGTTATAGTCTCCTTGCGATCAGCATCTAAAGAAATATTTAAAACTTCAGTTCATTATATGCTTAGTGCATGATAAAGCTAAACCATACGTTTTGATGTAGATGTGTCAGATTGTTAAATGATGTACAAGGAAAAATTATACTAAAGGTTGTCAAGCATATACATAATATGCAGACCAAGTTGGTTTATTTAGATTTTCAAAGAATCCGATTTACAAAGTTGCGTATTCAAATATCACTGTTATATGTAATTATTGCAACTGCAGTTAATATTAATGCAAAACGAAGGAACAGGCAAGTAAAACAAATATATATATAAGCAAAAAAAGAAAAACATGCTGAAATTAAACTAATAATTTAAGTGATGGAGACAATTAAAGTATAAAATTGCTGATGCAAAAGTAGGCACATCAACAGTACAATATGATTATAGTATTGGATATATTTACACCTCAATAATTCATAATATATAACTAAAATACCCACTAAAGAACTCTAGCTTTAGCCATAGTGGTCAAAATACTAGCTCATCGGTGGACATTATTCGAAAGTTTGAATAAAATATAAGCAGGTTATGCATTAAAAATTATTCAATCGTGTAGATTTCTACGTGATGCATACTTGCATGGTCTTTTGAACATGAATTCGCATACATAAAAAACACAAACATGTCCCCAACTCATGATTAATTGTCCTGCCATATGGCTTGGTAAAGAGCATGGTCAACTCAACAAAGGTTGTAACCATTTCCACAATAATAAGAGAGGATGCAATTTCATCAACATTGTGTGTATGTGTCATCAGATAAGCACGTAAAAAAGAAAATTTCTCTGAAAATTCATATACTTGCCCTATATTTTAGTTCTAAATGATTGAATGGTTTCTGCTTTAGTCAGGTGGACTAACATATGGTGCATACACTAAAAAATGGATATATTTTAGTTCTTCATGTTTAGCCAGGTTTCTGCTTTAGCCAGGTGGACTAACATGTGGTGCATGTGAGTTTCAAATAAGCAAAAATGGAACATTTGATTTATGACTGTCAAAGTGTTTCTTTGCTGCGTAGAAAGTTTGAAGTTGAAACAACTATACGATGACTAGACTCAGGAGTTCATTATATTATAGACTATCATCGTTGTATTTTTTGTGTACAATTTGATATCGGATGAATGATTACATTTACTTTTGTTTTTCATGGTTTTATGTTGTTATTGTGTCATTGTGAATATTTTATCTCACACATACAGTAATGGCCGATATTGTTTCTTTCTCAAAAAAAATTCATTTGCACCATCAAATTGGACTTCCAATGTGAAATTGGATTGATTATTTGCATAGGAACTTATTATGATGAAACTTAATTTATTCACATGGCGATATACCTGTGATTTCATTTTACTCTAAGATGATATATTTATAAAGTTGGCTTGATATTAAAATTAAAGTGATGAACTATGAATTTTGGTCTTTGTTGATACTACAAAAAGGAAAAAATGTTGAATTGCATAACAAGTCCAAATAAATGAATAAAGGGAAATAATATTCCGCATAAACTCAAAACGAAAGCAAAGAAATTTGTCCCCCATAAATAAATACAAAAATTAAGGTAAATAGTCAGTTTCGGAACTTATAAAATGGATCTTATTAATATTTAACTATCATCGGTAAAAAAATTCACTTTGGAATATTACACGAAAGTAAATTAATAACCATATAACCAATACAAAACTAAGAGTTCTTTTTTTGCTCAATTGAAATTCATGATGCGTCGGACGTGTTTGACGTGTCATTGCTATGTCCCACCGGTTTGCCCAGTCAGGGTGAACGGTTGAAATTGTTCCGTTAGTGTTAGGGCATTGGATGCCAACGGTAATTACCATCAGGTAATTTTACTTTTTCTATATGTAATCTATTGTAAAACAATACAAATACATTAACAATATGATTAGTGAATACAATTTTAAATACCCTTTCGCAGAATAAGAACACATTCTCTTTTCGCAAAATAAAAATGCATATCCCTTTCAGAATACAAGGTTCTCTATTTGTATATTTCATGCCTTATTTTTATTTTTAATCGCTATATTCTTGGGGTTTGTAAAGTACATAAGAATATGCTAGAAATGTAAAAATTTGTTGAACTGCTATTTTCCCTACAGTCACATATTTTTGTATATATATTCACTGTTATGTATAGATAATTCATGTACAGGGACAACCCTAAATATAATTAATTTATGCATCTCTACTGGAATGATTCACATATTCAGTTACAAACCAAAGATAAGGTTACGATAATCTTTTTTAAAACTCATTTCCAGCATTGGTTACTTTTTGCTATGGACACGTCCATCGGACGTGCCTACATACTCGTATATATATATATATCAAGTTTTTATATATATGTATATTTTGTTATATATATAAAGTGTCTAGATTTCAGTTTTATATACATTATATATTGATTCATATACATCTGTCGCTGCCTGTACCCAGATGTTTTGTTTTACAGTATGAGTTTATGGTATATATACTATTTACAACATGTGATCTGGGATGAAGATTTTATTTGTTTCTTTGTTTTACATTTTACTGTTATATATGTGGGTATATATATATTAGTTTGTATATATGCAGGAGTCTGGTTTTGTATCAGTATATTATATTATTAGTTTATATATATAGAAGTTTTAATATTAGTTTATATGTATTAAAGTAAAGCAAGTGTATATAAATTTATTTTAAATATTAATGTTAAGGATATAATGTGTATGTAAGCATCTTGTATTCTTAATAAGTATATAATTATGTATTTATTTCCAAATTATACATGGTATATATGTTTGATTATTTATTTATTTATTTATTTATTTATATATGGGTTTTAAATTTAAAAACAATGATTTTGATTTAATTTAATAAATGTTTGGATTTAGAATATGACACTATATATAGTTATTTTGGGTTATATATATATAGGCTCACTTACATCAATTATCTTCATCGATCCTGTTCTAATTTGATTTCGTCAATCCCAAACTTTCAGCTTTGTCATCTAATGCGTGCCAATTTTGCTTTTCTTCGAAGTTCGTGTTTGGATTCGTAACTCATCTCATTATCGTTCTTCTCTAGCCTAGAAAGGTGAGCAATCACTCACGATTAATGTTCTTGTATTTATTAAATTTGATTTTAATTGAAACGACAATTGAAATATGCTGTTGTTAGTTATTTAAATTGTTATATATGTTATTATCTATAACTGTTCACCTGTGGGATATGACACCATATCCTATTGTTTATATTATATTGTTATTGATGATATATGTCTGCTATATTATTATCATATCTGTTATCACTCTACAAGTTCCCTGTTAGTATAGAATTCACTATGGGTTGAAATGATACATACCCGAACGGACTTTAGAATAGGAGAAAATCGTTATGGGTTGAAATGATAAACCCAAGCGATTTTCATTTGAATTGAATTTGGGATTGCGGGTCGAAATGATATCTACCCGTATATATTTAAATTACGGATTGAAATGATAAATATCCATACTACTTGACCATAGGATAGGAAATTATATACAGACACCGTTGGTCTATATGTAAATATTTTAAAGATGATTTCTATGATTTTGGAAAGAAATATATGGTTTTAATAAATGTTGATTTTTAAATTATTATATATAAATGGTAATGATATATATATGGATTTAATAATAATATTTAATTTAATTAAGATTGATTTAATACATATAATATGGTTAAGTATTTAAATTTATATTTCAAAATAGATTTTGGAAAATAGATATATTGAAATGAAATGATATTTTGGTTTTGAAGTATAAACTAATTCGAAATGACCACGGTGTTATAGTGTATATTTCTACATTATAGATAGTTCCACGGATCCTTAGAGGATGGTTATCCCAAACATCCTTTAAGTTAATTGTATTTCAGTTGATTTTTCACTTTAGTTGGATTTATTGATATAAGAATGTTAATCCTGACTCGAGTGTTTTGTGTTTTGCTTTACGCTCGGGTCAGACTGAGTGATACAGCATTTGAGACTCACCTTTGGAGTTTGGAGCTTCGTTTGGAGATCCAACTATCGATTCAGCTTTCAGCTTTCCAGTTGATTTGTTTAGAGAGGTCATCTGTTCGTACTGGAGACTTCACTGTATTTGAGATATTCTATTGTATTTTATTTCTAACTCTGATGTTTATATAGTAGCTTCAGGAATAATATTTAACTCTGATGTTTCTAACATCGGTTCTAGGCTTCATCTTGAACGAGTAAAGTTGTTGTAAGATGATGCGGTTGGTGAGAGACTCATCATAGAACTTTTTCTGAAGAGCATCCCATAATTCCTTAACAGTTTTCATATGAGAAAACTCTCTAAGCACTTCATCAGAAAGGCTAAGCTAGGTGGTAGTAAGAGCATCCTCTTCCATTTCCACAATCACTTCAGGTGCTAATTTCTTCAGTTTCTCTGGATTTGAGACAACATTAAAAGTCCTCTCTTTCTTCAATACCGCTTCCAACTTCATCTTCCATGTGCCAAAATATCTCTTCCCATCAAATATAGCGACTCCTTAATTGTACAGCTTCTACCAGTGCTATTCTTTATAGAATTAGACATAGTTGAAATGGTCCTTAAATAGAACAATAAACTCTGATACCAAACTGTAGTGAAAAATCAGAGTTTTGGGCTGCAGAAGTAGAAGACTCAATAATCTAGGCTGTGGACAATCTCAATAATTTCAATCCAACAAAAAGAATAAAAAGAAAATCAAAGAGCATAAATTATAGATAAAAAACAGAAAAGAAAGAACACACTTGTTTCCTGGAGATTTGACCAGGCAACTGAGTGCTCGGCATTGGCCACTACTCGGCTTGAAGGACTGCTTGGCATCCAGGAGTACTCGGCGTAGTACTCGGCACCAGCTGGAGCTCGGCATGAAGGACTGCTCGGCACACAGGAGTACTCGACACCAGTTGGAGCTCGGCATGAAGGACTGCTCGGCCTCCAAGAGTACTCGGCGTAGTACTCGGCACCAGTTGGAGCTCGGCGTAAAGGACTGCTCGGCATACAGGAGTACTCGGCGTAGTACTCGGCATCAGCTGGAACTCGGCATGAAGGACTGCTCGGCATCCAGGAGTACTCGGCGTAGTACTCGGCACCAGCTGGAGCTCGGCGTACAGGGCTGCTCGGCATCAAGCAGCACTCGGCGTCAACTAGTGCTCAGCGACAGGAGTACTCGGCATCCAGAAAACGTTCGGTGTAAATAACTTTCAACATGACACTAGCATTCGGCCAGAATGCATCGTTCGGTCTGAAAGCATTATTCGGTCAAGAGCATCAGACAAGGGCACGTTCGGCTTCGACTAACAACCATCCTGCACTTCCCACACTTCAAGCATACCGTTCGGCATAGAAGGGTTCGTTCGGCATTAGGGTGTTCGGCATACATGGTTCGGCATACAGCAACCACTGTACTGGGGCTGGAGTGTTCGGCCATCCAGCCCATTTGAGAAGTCCAGCCCATATTTGCCTATAAATAGAGGGGCAGGGTCATAGTGAAAGGGATCCTTTTTTGGAGAGAAAACACCGGGGAGACTCTGCCATTTTCAAGACTCATCTTCTCTACTTAACAACTTCACTCAAGCATTTGATTCACGAATTGTATTTGTAATCAACCATAAAGGAAATCAATAAAGTTGAACAAAGTGGACGTAGGCAATTACGCTGAACCACTATAAATTTGGTGTTCTTACTTTCTGCATTTAAATTAGCATTGTCTTCTCTGTTTAATTTACTTTCATCACTTATATCTCTACACAATCTTTCTGAACGAGGTTAGTGACCAATTTTAGTGCTAACACTTTGGTGCTTTCACTGAGAATTGAATTCTCAGACCTCAAGGATCTGCTTTGAAGCTACTGGATTGAACAAATCCCCCAAAGAAGATCCGACTCACTGATAGGACATCCGTTGATTCTACTCAGAGTTCATACTAATAACTCTACAATGGCAAGACCACGTACCAGGTCAGCTTCTCACAATGCGGATGCCCACGAGACTGCTAGCGTGCAACAAGCAGGGCCTAGCAATCAACCAGCAATTCCAAATACAGGAGTTGCCACTCAGGACCAAACTCCAATTGTCACCAGAATAGAGTTCAATGACTTGATGAGAGAGCTGAGGGAAAGTAGGAGACAACTAGGAGAGCAGATGCAAGCCAATGCCAACCTGATGGCACAACTTACTCAACAGCAGCAACAGAATGCTGGGGGCAATCCCGCTGCTTACTCCTCATCTGACAGCTCTACTTCCTCTGATGAACCTCCCAGGCGCAGACGCCGTAAGACTGATGCTGCGCGAGCAGATGCTGCTGTTCGAACAGCTGGAGACCGCGACCAAGCAAGAGCTGGAAGCTTCAGGACCGGGATACAGATGGAAGATAAAGGCCCAGATCATCAAAATGCTAACGATGTCGAACCTCAAGACGCACGATTGGCAGATCGCCAGGAGAGGAGGCATCAGCATGGACAGGCGCGTAGAACAGACTCCAACCTTCCGCCTTCCATACAAACACCAGATCTGACAGCCATGATCAGGCAGTTGATGAAGGAAAATCAGGGGTTATCGAATGATGATTGGGGAGTGTCAAGAAGTCATACTCCGTTCACGGATGTTGTGTTGCAGGCGGCCTACCCCAGGAAGTTTAGTATGCCTACTATTCTCGCATATGAAGGAAAGACTGACCCTAGACAACATGTCATGAGGTATGAATGGATGATGGATTCAGCCAGAGCGAATGATGCCACCAAGTGTAGGTGCTTTCCGATTACTCTATCTAGGATCGCTACTATGTGGTTCACCCGACTTCCTCCGCGATCCGTATCAAATTTCGAGGAGTTGGCAAAGAAGTTTATTGAGCAGTTCAGGATACACACTACGCGCCCAAAGGACGTGATGTCTCTGTCAAGTGTAATCCAAAATCCTGGGGAATCGTTGAAGGAATATTTGCAAAGATTCCACGTAGCAGCAACTGAAGTCAGTAATCCCAATGACCATGCAATTCTGATGGCTGTAATGAGAGGTGTGGATCCAGACTCTAAGTTTGGAGACTGTCTGGCAGGAAAACCACCAGCTACGCTAGAGCGTTTCTACTCTAAGGCACACCAGTTCATAAGAAGAGAGGAAGCTAGGTGGGTACGACGAGATAAGGCGCCAGGACCTGTCCAAGAGTCAATAAAGAGCAACATTGCTGTGAAGCAATCTGGAGACAGCTCGGGAAAGGTCCAAGTCAATGTCCAGAACAAGCCTGGGCAACCCAAGGAGTCCGGAGGAAGGAGTTAAGGGAAAAGAAAAGAAGCAGGAAAGTGGAAGTCGAGAATTCCAAGCTACAACGAGTACACTCCGCTAAACGCCCCACTTGAAAACATTTACCTATCCACCTGCAATACTTTTCAATACCGAAAGCCACGTCCGAAAGAATCAACCGAGGAATAGAAGCGGACCGGGAAATATTGCCGCTTCCATGAAACTTATGGGCACAACACGGAAGAGTGCAGACACCTGCATGACGCTATCGAGAAGTTGATCAGACAGAAGAAGTTGCAAGAATTTGTAAAGGATCCATAGGAAGGAGGGCAGGGAACGTCCAACCCAGGTCGTGCACCAGCTCCGCGTCATCCTGAGGAGCCTGCCCGGACCGTTGGTAGACTGGTCATAAATACAATTATCGGCGGGCCTCACCCCACGGATAAGAATTGGCAGGAGATGGAGCGATATGCAAGTTCCTTGAAGTATGCAGATTTTAAGTGTTGTTCGAACGTGGAGGACGGAGCCCCTGCTAAGCAACAGCGCGTAATGACAGACGATATTGTGTTCAGAAGCAGAGACGCTGATCAGGTAGAGGCTCCGACCATCGACCCCATGGTCATATCTGCAACGATCGGACCAGCATATGTAAAAAGAATTCTGATTGATTCTGGAAGTTCAGTCAACATCATCTTCAAGAAGGCCTACGATCAAATGAAACTAGAAACAAAAGACTTGAACCATCCAAGGCTCGTATACACGGCTTTAACGGCGCAGTAACCAACGCCGTGGGGTACGTTGAGTTACCAGTTGAACTGGGGAAAGGCGAGCGTCGGAGGGTGCGAATTCTACCCTTCGTAGTTTTGGATGTGGATTCTCCATATAATGTTTTCTTGGGCCGGCCGGCCCTGGCTGAGTTTAGTGCAGCATTGGCCCCGTGGTGTTTAACTTTGAAGTTCCCAACTGACAAAGGAGTAGGTATTGTTCATGGCGACCAAGCAGCTAGTCGTTCCTGTTATGTGGCTGAGCTCCGAGAAGCCCATCGGAGGGAGAAGGGAAAGGTTGCGGACAATCTCGTCCGCGTCCTCAATACGGATAATTGACAAGTAGTGCCCGAGCCATAGTTCTCGGATCTACGGAGATATAGATCCGAGAGACGACGATGAGAAACCCAGGGAAGAGAAGGCGGCACCGGCTGAATTAACAATTGACATTTCAGTTAGCCGTGACGACCCTTCGCGAATACTGAAGATCGGATCACAGCTAGGCCCCGCAATGACTGAAGACCTTAGCGACTTCCTCCGAGCGAACCTTGATGTTTTCGCCTGGACGCATTCTGATATGTGTGGGATTTCTCCCGCCATCACGAGTCATATGTTGAACATAGACCCGAAATACGTCCCAGTCAAGCAAAAAAGGAGAGGAATGGATCCGGAGAGATCCGCCGCTCTTGGAGAGGAGGTGGACAAACTCAAAGCAAATGGGTTCGTCCGCGACGCCCTCTACCCTGAATGGGTATCCAACCCCGTGCTAGTAAAGAAGGCGAATGGGAAATGGAGGACTTGCGTAGATTATTCCGACTTGAACAAAGCATGCCCTAAGGGCAGTTTCCCGTTGCCTAGGATCGATCAGTTGGTCGATTCCACCGCAGGACACGAGTTACTGTCATTCATGGATGCGTACTCAGGATACAACCAAATCCCAATGCATATTCCGGACCAAGAACACACCAGCTTCGTTACAAATGTCGGACTGTATTGCTATGTAGTGATGCCCTTTGGATTGAAGAATGCTGGAGCAACTTACCAACGTCTGGTGAATCGAATGTTCAAGGACCAGCTGGGTAAAACCATGGAAGTCTATGTGGATGACATGCTCGTGAAGTCACGACGGTCAAACGACCACATTCAAGACTTGGCTGAAATGTTCGACATACTCAGGTTTTATGGCATGAAGATCAACCCGTTGAAGTGTTCTTTCGGCGTTGCATCAGGGAAGTTTTTGGGATTCATCGTCAACGCTAGGGGAATCGAAGCCAACCCAGAAAAGATCCAAGCTATTCGAGATGTACAAGCGCCCAGGACTATAAAGCAGGTACAGAGCTTGAACGGAAAAGTAGCTGCGCTGAGTCGATTTATATCCAAGGCAACTGACAAGTGCATCCCGTTCTTTGACATAATAAAGAAAGGAAAGAGAAATTTTGAATGGACGTCTAGCTGTGAGGAAGCATTCCGGAATCTGGTGAAGCATCTGGAGAGCCCACCAATGCTATCAAAACCAGTTGACCATGAGATGTTGTACGTATACTTGGCTGTATCCCCACATGCGATAAGTGCGGCTTTGGTACGAGAGGAGGATCGAGTCCAAAAGCCGGTGTATTATGTTAGCAAACGTTTAACATGGGCCGAGAGGAATTACCCTAAAATAGAGAAATTGGCTTATTGCTTGGTGATTGCATCACGAAAGCTTCGCCCATACTTTCAAGCACACTCAATCGGTGTTTATACCGATCAACCCCTGAGGCAGGTACTCCAACGGCCAGAGACTTCTGGAAGATTGCTAAGATGGAACATCGAGTTGAGCCAATTCGATATCGCGTACTTACCACGGAGAGCCATCCGAGGGCAAGCATTAGCAGATTTCATCGCTGAGTTTACCATACCCATCAAACCGGATGATCACGACATCATTCCCCCTGTTCGATGGAAATTATACACTGACGGTGCATCAAACGACCGTTGCTCTGGCGCGAGCGTAGTTCTTATAACTCCGGAAAACCGATCAATCTGTTATGCCCTGAAGCTCGATTTCCCGGCTACGAATAACGAAGCTGAATATGAAGCACTGATCGCTGGCTTGAAGCTCATCAAAGAACTCGGGATCGGATCAGTCGAAATCTTTAGTGACTCAGAGTTGGTGGTTTACCAAGTACGGGGAGATTACCAAGCAAAGGGACGAAAGCTTGCTCCGTACCTCGTTCAGGTCCGAAAACTACTATCAAATCTTGAGCGTTATGACATTTCACATATCCCGCACGAACAGAACAAAGAAGCGGACTTGTTGGCTAAATTTGCAAGTACCGACGATGCGCAACAAATGGGATTATATCCTGTCGAAGTCTAGCATGCCCCGAGCATAGACGAAATGAAAGTCGATCGCGTGTTGGGAACAGAAATCGAGAAGTAATCGTGGATAACCCCATTCAAACTATACCTGACGACCGGGGCTTTACCAGGAAAAAGAAGCGAAAGACGGCAGGTCCTTCGAAAGGCCGCGCGATACATAATGCAGGATGGATCAATGTATCGAAAAGGATTCTCAGTCCCGTTATTACGATGCATCGCTCATGATGAAACAAAGCGAGTCTTGAGAGAGGTTCACGAAGGGGAATGTGGCGACCATACTGGGGGGCAAACGCTAGCAAAGAAGATCTTCCGCTATGGATATTACTGGCCCACCGTAAACCGGGATGCCGCGGACTACGCAAGAAAATGCGACAAGTGTCAAAGATATGCGAAAATCCCGAGGGCTCCATCAACGGAACTCACACAAATGATCAGTCCCTGGCCATTTGCGATCTGGGGAATCGACATAATCGGCTCTTTGCCTCCATCCAAAGGTGGTGCGAAATACGCAATAGTTGCAGTCGACTATTTCACGAAATGGGCTGAGGCAGAACCTTTGGCCACTATCACCTCTAAGAAGGTCATTAACTTCGTTGTACGAAACATTATATGCCGCTTTGGCCTTCCACGCACCATCATTACAGACAACGGAACGCAATTTGAAAGTAGAGAGTTCAAAGAGTTCTGTTTAAAGTACGACATCGAGAAAAAGTTCGCTGCCGTTGCACACCCAAAAGCTAACGGACAAGTCGAGGCCGTTAACAAAATAATCAAGTCCATACTGAAGAAGCGTCTAGAGAAGGTTGGAGGCAAGTGGGTAGATGAACTCCCGACAGCATTATGGGCGTATAGAACTACCCACAAGTCCGCGACCGGCCACACTCCGTTCGCCTTGGCATACGGCTCTGAAGCCGTTATACCCGTGGAACTTGAAGTTCCATCGCACCGAGTGACATACTATGATCCCAAGACGAACCAAAACCTCTTGCTGGAATCACTGGACTGCATCGACGAAAAGCGTGAAGAAGCAGAATTAAGGGCGGCAGCGCACAGACATCGAGTCAAGCGTTACTACGACGGCAGAGTCCGCCCAAGAATCTTTGATGTGGGTGATCTCGTTCTGAAACGAGTCTTCCCGGTACCATCACGCATGAATCCCAGCTGGGAAGGTCCATACGCCATTGAACGGAAGCTTGGAGAAGGAACATTCAAGCTAGCGACCGTTGATGGCGCGACACTCCCCCGAGCATGGAACAGTGAACATTTGCGGCACTATTACATTTAGCATGTTTTCCTTTCTTGTTGTAGGCACTGTTATTTCCTGCATGTTTCCATTCAATAATGACTTAGTTTCTTTTTAAAGTTGTAATCAAGCAATTTAGTTGATTTTCATTAATAAAGGCTTGAAGCCGTATTTTCTATGAAGTTTTTATATCTCTTAATTGGATGATAAATTACATTATCCTGCACGACATACGGACTCGTACGAACGATTCCAAATCTCCGAATCCCCAGAGCGCGGATCGGAGTACTCTAAGTCCCCGGAGCGCGGACTAGAGTATAAACGATTCCAAATCTCCGAATCCCCAGAGCGCGGATCGGAGTACTCTAAGCCCCCAGAGCGCGGACTAGAGTATAAACGATTCCAAATCTCCGAATCCCCAGAGCGCGGATCGGAGTACTCTAAGTCCCCAGAGCGCGGACTAGAGTATAAACGATTCCAAATCTCCGAATCCCCAGAGCGCGGATCGGATTACTCTAAGTCCCCGGAGCGCGGACTAGAGTATAAACGATTTCAAATCTCCGAATCCCCGAAGTGTGGAGCGGAGTACTCTAAGTCCCCAGAGCGCGGACTAGAGTATAAACGATTCCAAATCTCCGAATCCCCGAAGTGCGGAGCGGAGTACTCTAAGTCCCCAGAGCGCGGACTAGAGTATAAACGATTCCAAATCTCCGAATCCCCAAAGCGCGGATCGGAGTACTCTAAGTCCCCGGAGCGCGGACTAGAGTATAAACGATTCCAAATCTCCGAATCCCCAGAGCGCGGATCGGAGTACTCTAAGCCCCCAGAGCGCGGACTAGAGTATAAACGATTCCAAATCTCCGAATCCCCAGAGCGCGGATCGGAGTACTCTAAGTCCCCAGAGCGCGGACTAGAGTATAAACGATTCCAAATCTCCGAATCCCCAGAGCGTGGATCGGAGTACTCTAAGTCCCCGGAGTGCGGACTAGAGTATAAACGATTTCAAATCTCCGAATCCCCGAAGTGCGGAGCGGAGTACTCTAAGTCCCCAGAGCGCGGACTAGAGTATAAACGATTTCAAATCTCCGAATCCCCGAAGTGTGGAGCGGAGTACTCTAAGTCCCCAGAGCGCGGACTAGAGTATAAACGATTCCAAATCTCCGAATCCCCAGAGCGCGGATCGGAGTACTCTAAGTCCCCAGAGCGCGGACTAGAGTATAAACGATTCCAAATCTCCGAATCCCCGGATCGCGGATCGGAGTACTCTAAGTCCCCGGAGCGCGGACTAGATTATAAACGATTCCAAATCTCCGAATCCCCGGATCGCGGATCGGAGTACTCTAAGTCCCCGGAGTGCGGACTAGAGTATAAACGATTCCAAATCTCCGAATCCCCAGAGCGCGGATCGGAGTACTCTAAGTCCCCGGAGCGCGGACTAGAGTATAAACGATTTCAAATTTCCGAATCCCCGAAGTGCGGAGCGGAGTACTCTAATTCCCCGGAGCGCGGACTAGAGTATAAACTGTTTCAAGCCTCCAAGTCCCCGGAGCACAGAGTCAGCAAGAAGTCCAAGTGCTCGAAAGATGTGGGACGAGAGGTACGCCATGTCCAAAAATGTTTGAACAGCACAAGAATGGACCGGGAGATAATGCAACTCATAAGAACTTGATTTATGGCTACAATTAGTCAGCAAACTAAGGAAAGACAAGAGAATCACTCAAGCGAAAAAGAAGCTAAAAACTTTATTCAATAAGTCCAAAATGGGGATACATGATCACTCCTACAAAATTCAGACCTCTCTATACAAACTACAAGTTGTGGAAGAAAAAAGCAATTACAAGACTTAAGCAAAAAACTCGTTGAACGAGTGTATCGATTATTTCTTCGACTTCTTCTTCTTGTCTTCCTTCGTTGTTTCCGACGACTCCTCTCCCTCACGCTTTTTCTTGGACTTTTTGCTTGCTAGCGTAACGGAGTCGGGAGTAGGAGAAGGAACATCTAGTGGTTTGGACCTGCCCGGGAGAATGATTTTCAAAGGTCTGTTCCGCGGGTCAGTGAGTTCCAGTATTTCAGACTCAACTTTGACTTTGACTTTTTTCTTCTCCTCGTCGGCGAGACGGTCCTTCATGCTCATCTCTGAAGTATGCTCAGAGGCGCCAGTGATTTCAATTCCATCGCTTCCTTCGGCAGGAGACGAAGTATCAAGCTTGACATCATCTAGCGCCCCGATCACTTGAGCGTCTGGACCGGGAGTTACTCCTGCGTAAGCAACGTCGCTTGTTTTCTCTGCTTCCTCCTTGGCGTCATTGCTCCTCGGAGTTGGCTCGGCGTCAGAGCAACCTGCACGAAAACATAAGGAATGAGCATTAGAACGAATAGCCACTGCTGAAAAATGACGGGATCTCTTCAACTTCTAGAGAAAGAAGAATTTCCTACCAGGGTCCGGTTGGCTATCGGTGGCGCGAGGGGTTTCACCCTCCAGGATAGGTGACAGCACATGAACACCAAGCCCGGGATCTTCGGGATCATAACTAGCATGCTGCTCGAATGGATCAAGTGTTGGCCGACCGGCCGATTGAGCAGCGTAAGGAGCGGCAATGTGAGGAGTAGTAGCATCGGCCCCAGACGGGCCAGCTTCGTCATTCTTCTCTTTCGGAGGGGAAGAGCCTTTGCTATAAAGTGCCAATGCTGCGGATAAGTCCGATGGCTCATTCCCCCTTAGGAACTCCTTCACCAAGACATCCTCATCGACCTCGTTGGAGCCCGACTCGACCTTCCTGATCCTTATCAGAGTTTCCCACGCCTCAGCCAGGGATTCGAGGTAGCCGTCACCCAGAAATGTTAAGTCGCGGTGCATAAGGACGCGGGCTCCATACTCGGTGATCAACGGGTCAAACATACTTTTGACCTCTTCCCTGCCGGCTTCTGCGGCCACCTCGAGGCGAGAATCAAGCTCCTCCACAGCCATTCTTTTGCCCTCCTCACGGGCCTCGTCCTTCATTTTCTCGACCCCGGCGAGTTCGTCATCGAGCTTTGTCTTCAGGAGTCGGGTAGCAACAATCTCATCACAGTATCGCTGTGATTCTTCTTGAGCAGCTACTTTGTCTTCCTTCTCCTTGGAAAGTAATTCTTTCAGCTCTTTGACTTGAGTAGCGAGCGCGTCCCTTTCTTTTTGGACAGAGTCTTTTTCTAGGGCGAGGGCACTACTGCGCTGGACTGCTTCGTCAAGCTCTTTTTTGTGAGCCGCCTCTAAACGAGTAACTGCCTCGACAGTATTTTTTGCGCTTTGTTCAGCGGCTTCTAGCTTTGACTTATATGAAGCAAGCTCTTCGTCTTGGAGTTTGATGATTTTCTTATCGCTGTCAGCCTCCAGATTCAGACGGTCAATCTCGTGTTGACGCTCAACAGATACTTCCGAGACCTTCTCCACCAAGTGCACAAACGCGTCATGTTGAACATAGACGTCGTTATTGCAGGCAATGGCACTCTGCTTCACATGCCCGGGAATATGATAAATGGCCGGGAGGAACTTCAGACCATCGAAGCAAATTTTTGGAAACTTGGCCTTGAGATCGACCATCTTTTCCGCAACAGTTGGGTCCACCGCAGGAGTAGGAGAAGGAGGCTTTGAAGACTCCGTTCTTTTACGTTGCTCTCGAACTTGCCTTGTACTCAATGAACTGGAATGTTGTTCTCGAGGAGCATCAGACTGATAACCCTTCTGTAAGGATTTCTCTCTATCCGGCTCAGTTGGAGGAGGAAGATCACGGGACTGGGAAGATTGAGAATGTGCTTTCTTGCGGTGAGACGACTCACGGGGACGATTGTCCCTATCTTCATAATCGCCTCTGTCCCTACGTCTGCCTGAACCGGAATCCCGTCCAGAGTGATGGAATATAGAAGACCCCTGAAGGCGATCAAGTCCGTGAGAGCGGCCCATATCACCTGCAAAGAATGGAGATAACAACGAGTTAAGGAGAATTCACGAGTTAAAAAGACTTGAAGTATATTATGGAATGCGCATGTGCGTGTGTGTCCTAGTGTTCCCCCCGACGGACCCATTCGTTTATCTTTGCTAATCGGGGTGTTGTCTCCTTGAGCCGGGAGTTGAACTCCTACATTGCCTCTAGCGGGCGAAGAGAATTTGAGAGCTTCAGGATCATCGAACCCGTAATTAAGTAAATCATCGGGGATGGACAGGTTGGACAGACCCCTCAGAGAACTTTCCAGATGCTGTGAGGAAGCCTCTCTCTCAGGCGGAATAAGTGTGACTTTTGAAGTACCACCAACTTTCTCCTTCTGAACTTTATATTTTAGCTTCTTCTTTCCCTTCGAAGGGGAGGACGACGTCTCAATGTCGTGAACTTCGACTGCCGGATTCTGAGCGGGACCCGCATTCTCACCCTGAGTTTCAAGGGCATCATCCTCTTTGCGCTCGCCTTCTTCGTGCGTGTCGGGAGCGCGGCGCGACGACGATCCGGCAAGTTTTTTCCCTTTACCGGATGGAGGTTTGGGAATGGTAACACCTTCTGGAAGGCTGATCCGACGACCAGGAGCCAGCAAGCCGAACCCCGACAGTGATTCATTTGAAATGATAACTCGGATGTCTCGATCCTCGGCAGGAAGAGCTCTAATGGCATCGACAGCCTCAGAATATCCTCGGCCTTCTGGGCGCGGGTTGATACCTGAAAAGATGAAATGAAGAGTTAGGAAAAGCATGACTCCGATCAAATACGAATAGTGACTCGGCAGAGAGACTTACTGCCTTCAACCCATCTCCTAGCGAAACCAGAAGGGCAGCGCACATAGAACCATTCCTGTTTGTACAGGGCGAATTTGCTACAGGCCCCTGTCAAGATCTGGCATTTGTGGTATGGCTCGAGGAACATAAAAGAAGGACTGTCTTTCCGTCTCTTGAACATGTAAATATATCTGATATCACCGGCGGTTGGAGGTCTGGAGAAGACAGCCATGAAAAGTAGGTAAGTCCCATATAGAAATGCATGGCCGTTCGGGTGCAGCTGCGACGGAGCTATGTCTATGTACTGCAGTACATCCCGGAGAAATAAGTTGAATGGAGGCACGCTGCCCATCCAACACATGAACTTGTTGCAGGTAGTGTACCCGACTGGGGGCAGATGAGGACGATCGTGTCTCGAAGGAACTAACACGTCGGCAAAAGGAATCCCATGAATGGAGCATATCCGTTGCAGAGCAGCTTCGTTGATCTTTGAGGCTTGTGAATCGATCGGATTGTCTAGTAAGACTGTTGCCTCCAGAGCATCAGGTGCCAAGTTATGAGCAGGAGAAGTCGACAGATTAGAAGTATCAGCGGCTCCTTGCCTTGATGACGGCCCAGGCCTGTCGGATATAGTGGCGGAGCTAGATATTCTCGACATCCCAAATAAATAACGAACCTGGCTAAGTGCTTGAGAAAACTATACTTAAAAAACATTGAACGTTAGAATTAGCAACACGAGTTTTCCCCCCACGTGGTGTGTGAACTAGTGCAAGCAATTGTGTACAAGCGATAAGAATCTAAAGATTTCGAAGATATAAAAATGAGCTTCGAATCGTTGCCTTCGAAGACCATCATCGCTGACCGTCTCAAAGAGCCCGCCTGGTGGTGATTACAGTTCCAGATTCAGAAAACATATGATTTATAAAGTAACCGGCCTAAGTGTAGTTTGACATTTATACTGTTCGGCATTTAAATGTTGTTCGGCAATTGTATTGTTCATCCTAAGTATAGGTCGGCACGTATGTTGTTCGGCCTAGGCAGTTATATTGGTCGGCATTTTTGGTGTTCGGCGTATGTAGTGTTCAGCAGTTATATTGTTCGGCACATATATTGTTCGGCCTAGGCGGTTATATCGTTCGGCATATATGGTGTTCGGCAGTTGTATTGGTCGACATATGTGGTGATTCGGCATTTATAATTAGGCATTTATGTTGTGTGCCATGTGTGACTGTTCGGAAAAGCATCGCCCGGCCAAAATCTCGTTCGGCCGGGAACATACCCGACATCCTATTTGGCTTAAACACACCGTCCTCCACAGTGACTTCATTCCCTTTTCTTTTTTCTTTCCTTCCTCCATCCACACCGAACCATCCTGTTCGGCATTCTAACCAACTCCAACCTTCCTCCGCATCGTACGGCCCTAAAAATCCACACATCACCTGTGTCTCGTGTCGAAACCCCTTTAAGGATTTAGTAGAGGGATTGTTACCTATGTAATAGATCACGACTTGAAGAAGTTTGGGGTTGAGGACCGCGATTTTGATCAGCGCCGAGTGGGTTAGGAAGAGTTGTTAAGTCTTTGTAGGCCGGTAACAAGTGAGTTTCTCGAAAACAAGATAGGAGAAGTGAGCGTGAAAAGAGAAGGAGGAAGAAGGCCTCGACTTTTATAGACAGAAAGGGAAGTCAAAAAGGCCATATCCGGTGGAACCGGTCAAGGCCATGTCGTTCGGCATTGGCACATAATGGTTCGGCACTGAAGTATCGTTCGGCAAGGAAGCATCGTTCGGTTATGAATGTCTCGTTCGGCATTTGGAACACACTCGGCACACACTTGATTCGCTGGAATTCACAAAGGCGGCATCTCCGCTCGAGGTTAGCCAAGGGTTTGAGACGAGACGAAAAGGTTACATGATTCAAAGCGTACCACGTTCGGTCACGCGATACACTTTGGGGGGCAAGTGTTTCCTGGAGATTTGACCAGGCAACTGAGTGCTCGGCATTGGCCACTACTCGGCCTGAAGGACTGCTCGGCATCCAGGAGTACTCGGCGTAGTACTCGACACCAGCTGGAGCTCGGCATGAAGGACTGCTCGGCATACAGGAGTACTCGACACCAGTTGGAGCTCGGCATGAAGGACTGCTCGGCATCCAAGAGTACTCGGCGTAGTACTCGGCACCAGCTGGAGCTCGGCGTAAAGGACTGCTCGGCATACAGGAGTACTCGGCGTAGTACTCGGCATCAGCTGGAACTCGGCATGAAGGACTGCTCGGCATCCAGGAGTACTCGGCGTAGTACTCGGCACCAGCTGGAGCTCGGCGTACAGGGCTGCTCGGCATCAAGCAGCACTCGGCGTCAACTAGTGCTCGGCGACAGGAGTACTCGGCATCCAGAAAACGTTCGGTGTAAATAACTTTCAACATGACACTAGCATTCGGCCAGAATGCATCGTTCGGTCTGAAAGCATTATTCGGTCAAGAGCATCAAACAAGGGCACGTTCGGCTTCGACTAACAACCATCCTGCACTTCCCACACTTCAAGCATACCGTTCGGCATAGAAGGGTTCGTTCGGCATTAGGGTGTTCGACATACATGGTTCGGCATACAGCAACCACTGTACTGGGGCTGGAGTGTTCGGCCATCCAGCCCATTTGGGAAGTCCAGCCCATATTTGCCTATAAATAGAGGGGCAGGGTCACAGTGAAAGGGATCCTTTTTTGGAGAGAAAACACCGGGGAGACTCTGCCATTTTCAAGATTCATCTTCTCTACTTAACAACTTCACTCAAGCATTTGATTCACGAATTGTATTTGTAATCAACCATAAAGGAAATCAATAAAGTTGAACAAAGTGGACGTAGGCAATTACGCTGAACCACTATAAATTTGGTGTTCTTACTTTCTGCATTTAAATTAGCATTGTCTTCTCTGTTTAATTTACTTTCATCACTTATATCTCTAAACAATCTTTCTGAACGAGGTTAGTGACCAATTTTGGTGCTAACAACACTGATATAACAAGGTTCGGCTATGCCCACGTCCTCAGACCCAACAACCTATATTTTTTTTACTTCAAGTGGGAGTACAACATAAGAAGAATATAAATCACTCAATAAAAATTTCTCACCCTACAATAGATACAGAAATAGGGATTTCATTGAAGATATATTGTAGGGAACTCTCTTGTCATCTTGCGTTAAAAAGATGAACAAATGTCTTTATATATTTAGGTGGAAGGATGAAGACTGACATGGAGATAAGGATGAAATCTTTTCAGATTTACTTGATTTGATTACAACATTAGCATATTGGTATTTGTTTTCATGTATATCCTTATTTAATTGATTCCTCAAATCAATTAATATATCTTCTAACATTAATAGATTATCTTTCTATTTGTTTTCCATATTTGATTGATTGCGATAATTAATTAATATCTTCTCTCTTTTAATATCACTACAACAAAACAGGCTTTTTACAACGGGCAATGCCCGTTGTAATATGTGTTCCACAACGGACAGCCGACCGTTGTAATAGACGATGTTGTAATAGGTTAACCATATTTTAGAACGGACAATGCCCGTTGTAACACACCTTTTTACAACGGGCAATGCCCGTTGTAACACATGATATTGCAACTGTTTTTGCCCGTTGTTAAAAAGATCCAAATGAGAAAAAAAATAAAACTACTACAATGCACGTGTAAATTTTAGTTTCTAAAGATGAAGTGTTCATTCAAAGAAGGAAACGAATAAAAACTGAAGTGTGCATTTCAGTTTCTAAAGATTATTCATTACACACATGCATGCATAAAAGAAACAAAACACCCAGCACTCACTGCTCACAATGCTTAACAGAGCCTAAGATGTAGCTATAGGTAGAGAAATAGGAACGGGCAGAGACCATATCTTCTGGTTATATATCATGAGTCTCCCATCATATCGTAGAATAATAGCTTGTGAGTTCGGGTAATTTGCTGGATCTTTTGATCGCACTCCTGTCCTCCACAATACATCTCTTCTATTGTGCATGATGAAGAATTCACCATGGTCGTCCAAAAGGGTGAAGCAGTCTCCATAAGGACTTGATGTCTTTGTCTCCCACAGTATGTCCCATGTGTTTATGTCTTCAAGTACTAGGTTGCAGTCTTCCCTCAGTACTAGTCTGAAGTTTTTGTAGCTTAGGACAATCCCAAATGTGTATGTTGTTACCTGTTCAGTTCACTAGTCAACCTTAGGATTATTTGCATAACAAAACATTATATATATTTGCAGTATGGAGGCTTTTTAAAAGGAAAAATCTATGCAACTCTTCTCGCCATCACATGTGTATCTTTAAAGCATACAAAATGTCTGCTCCACTATTTAAAGCATACAAAATGTCTGCTCCACTATTTAAGAAATTACCACATACACATTAACCACTTGTGAATCACACACACATGTATGTTATTGTGAAAATTTTGAGTATATTTCGATAATGGTTAAAAGCAGCCGCCAACGGGGATAATGCAATTGGTTAGGATATGCAGCACTCACGTGTAAGTTAAAAATGATCAATCCTCGGCAACTAACATATCATTTGTGGAATTTGAACAAGTTCCAAGCAAAAAAAAAAAGTTAAAAGCAGCTTAGTTGCTATTTGATTATAAGGAAAACCAAAAAATTCATTTTGTACGAAAAATAAAAGAATTTTAAAATCATTGTTGGTAACGGGTAAAAGGAAAAACAGGTTGGATAAGTGACATTACCGACTAAGGTGTCAAACTGAATAATTATTAGAATTGTTGATTAGGGAAAACATAACTTTTGTCGTATTGTTTTATATCATTTATAAGGAAAGCATTAATATCAAAGATTTATAAATTTTTCTCTCCAAAATATCAAATATAGAAAACATGATATATATATATATATATATATATAGAAAACATGATATCTAACTGCAAGAAACATGGTCTGCAAAAATTGGAAATAAAATAAGTACCCTGAGCCTTTCAGAAAGTATAAATTGTCATGTACTTAGAACTGCATCTGGTTCAGTGAGATTAACAGGCTCACCTTCTACACCATCAACAGCAACCCCTCGAATATCACTGTATACATCAATGGGCCAATTTAAACTTTTAATTTATGTTACATAGTTTAAAGCTGCAATAATATTTATAATAAAACCTTTGTCAGTAGAGCTATAAATTATTTACTTTATTACAAACTGTAGCTTCTATAGGCATAAGCTCCTGCAATATTATATTTATCATCATCATCGCATTTATGAAACCTGACAAGTACTCAAAATTTGGATGGTCTGCCCAAACTCGGGTTGCATTATATAATAGGTTGATTTAGGGAAAGTACAAGTAAGATTTTGCTACTGTTTTGAATACAAGTATCCCTGATCTCATAACTACAGTATACAACTGTTTATTGTCGTAAACAATATAGTTTATGTCAGTAATATCCAATAATTATTGAGTAAATTAATTCCTGAGCACAACATGTATCCCAAAAGAAACATACGAAAAATATAAATTGCATGAAATTCAAAAACACTTACTTTGAGCAACGTGAACCAAGTTTTTTTTTATCGACGTTGGTTGTGGCTCATGTTCCAAGAACACATCTGAAGCAGAAAAATTTAGGCAGCAATTTGGGCCTTCAAAATCTAGATAAAGGCATTTCACAAGTCTAATTGCAAATTTTAGTAAAAATAAACCATATACACAGTATTTTAATGATTATGTGCAAAACCAACCTGTAAAGGATGACATTTTATCAAGGCAATCAACTCCAGGTTCATTGCATATTGGCTCGAGCATTTTGTTTATATTTTCGCTGTTTTACAGAACATATATCGAGTCATTGATACAATCTTCTCAATTATGATTCTGCCCAGTTAGTCAACTTACAAAAAAAGAAAAAGAAAAATACTATTAACTTTATAATTAATACCTAATTAGTTCAAATTCTACAACATCTACTTCGTAGTTACCCTGGAAAAACAATTATTTGGACAAAATATGTCAAATTTATTCATTGTTCTTATATACTTTGCGAAATTCTTACTTCTGCAAGATGAACTTTGACACATGCTCATGCAATTGGGGAGGTCACTTGGTCCATGAAAGCTATAGGACTAAGCATTGCTGCTGCTTTTACCATCATCAGTATATCAAGCTCACCGAACGCTGCAAAACTAATTACATTTCCTAAAAGGAAGAAAGAAAAGCTAGTTCAACCGTAAACGGTATCCGTTCAGAATACATTTTATGCATATTAAACAATAAAAATTTACCAAGGAATGCCCAACATAGTTTATTGTTCTATAATTTTTGGTGCAAAAAGAGAATACGTGACATGATGTTTGCATCGTTTATTTTCGTTCTATGGCGTTGAATTCATCTAAAGTAGGTTTGAGATTTTTCATGTTATGTTATTAAATATTATAATTTTATGCTTTATGCGATTTATTTGTTCAGTTCTAGCCATTTTAACCCCTTTTATCGAAGTAAAAATGACATGCTTAAATCTTTTGGTGAAATGATTACTCCCTCATTTTAAATGCATGTGCATTCCTTGATTCAACCGAAAATAAAACTGGTTATGCCCACGTCTAATTGAATCAACTAGAAGTTTACGTTTCGATTAAGATGAAAGGATATAAAAAGCCCAAGGAAAAAAATTAGTACTTGTGTGTTCATCGTAAATCTGTATGGTCGTATGATATAATGGAGCAAGGGCACTGATTAAACAGAATAAAAATACTTTACCAATTCTTACTCCACTATGTACGTCAGTTATCATATAAAATTGATGACAATGCTATACTGTAGATCCAGATCGAGATAAGCTAAGAATAATAAATCTAACGTGACAGTGGAACGGAGACAAAAATGCTAAACATATGCATCCAATTAAACAATAAAAATTTACCAAGGTATCGCTGCTCGTCAGATCGCCAGAGATCTGGATGCGGGTACAGATTCTGAAGCAGGCGAGGCGAGGCGATGCAGGACAGAATCTGCTACGGAAGCGCGACGTTAGGGAGATGCAGTCAGATCTGTGGAGTCGATGCAGAGAGGGGAAATCGGTTTTTGGAGGATTGAGTTTATTTTGGAGTGATGGTGACTGAAATCGGTTCTGAAGATGATTTCCGCTCAACTGCAATATGAAGTTCCCAAGTTATCTTCCTATTGTTGCGGAGCGAAATCGAAATCGAAATCGAATCAAAAAAACCCTAGTTTTGGCAAAGAGGACGAACGCCATTTTTCACAACGATGCGGCCGAAGAAATAAAAGAAAAAGGAATAGTGATTTATTATTTGATGTTGGCCAGTTATAAAGTTACAACGGGCATGCATTACAACGGGTATTTGACCGTTGTAAAGTTGGCATCTATTACAACGGTCCTGAATGAACCGTTGTAATAGCCTTCTATTACAACGGACAACCAATGCCCGTTGTAAAAAGGGTTTGTATATGACATCTTTTACAACGGACGCAAATGGACCGTTGTAATAGCCTTCTATTACAACGGGCAACCAATGCCCGTTGTAAAAAGGACGTTGTAATAGGATATTTTTGTTGTAGTGTATTTTGAATAGATTTAAATTGTCCAAATTTAACGTTATATGTGCAGAAATACTGTTATATATGGCAATACTTTTGGTCAACCTAAATTCAGCTAGAGCTCTGATATAAAATTCATATAAGTTTCATAGCGAGTCCATTTTGTTGGTGCAAAAAATGATGAGCTTCTATGTGTATATATCCTTTTAATGGTGAGAAAGATGACTAAATGCGGAAGCGATCTTTCTTGACCAAATGTATGTAGAGATCTCAAAAAACCTTTGGCATTTTTTTTCTAAAAGTAAGAATGAATGCAAATAGTATATGTTGTTAGGTAACACATACATTTACTTAATTATGACTTCTAATATTCTTTGGATGTAACTTACACACCATACTACTACACTATCTTAGATAGAATTGAATACCTATTAGAGAAAGCTAGAGGCTTGCTCAGTTTTCTCACGGAAGCTTTGTGCATTCTGGTTTGCCTTGTCGCTTACAGTGTTCATTGCATGACTTGCTTGTTGCTTTATGTATGTACGTTACCATAATAATATGTTCATATTTGTATATTACATTTTTATTATATGAAATAATCAACCGAAGGTGAGAGGCGAACGACGTACTGTCCTTGATCGTGGGCCCGACCAACGCTGAACTATAGCTGGGTGTTAGACATTGCAAAGATTTTCTTTTAGATGAATACAAACATGTAGAGAGAGAGAGAGAGAGAGTGCGCGTGTTGTATTTACGATACTCTTTTGTTTAGCCAGTCCAATAGTTGAGAAATTACTAGCTAAACTTAACACATATGTAAAGTAGCGATCGCTTCATAATCTATGTGCAAATATTTGGTAGTTAATTTTTACTAATCCATGAAATATGCCCTGAATTCCCAATAGTTCACAACATTCGCAACATGGTAGTACTTGGTTTTAATTTGGTTTCATTTTTTAAAGTATGTTTGTTTTCTGCCTGTGCGAGGACAACAATATATTATCAGGGCACCAGGCACCGTTCGAGGCAGAAGGAAAAAAAAACTCAAAAAAATATGACAGGGATTGCAAATCTCTTTTAAGTGCTCAAACAATATTTGTTTGTTTATTTGATATTGTTTAAGGGCCCAAACAACAAATAGCCTGGAAAATAGAAACATGTTCAGAAGATAAAAAATAGATAATCCACTATCAATATATAGAAGTTCATGACAAGCCAAACAAAAATCCTATGTGTTGGAAATCAACTATCTTGTATCACTTCAGTAACAATACTTACAGCCTATTGCTATACTGCTATATATTGTAACCTCTTACCATCACCACTAGTAATCATCAAACATCAATAAAAGAAAGTAAGTAGTATGAGAAGAGTGAACGTACTAGTTATTCAGTTGCAGTACTAGCCTTACTAATTAGCTCGATCAATGGTCAAGTAGTTCCAAGCAATGTTTTGAAAACCGAACTAGAAGTCGGACCGTCACGTCTCAAGGTTCAGGTTCTGAAGGTCGGATCGGTCGAACCGCTGGAACCATGCATTTTTATTTTTTAAAAGATTTGTCCATTCAAAGTGCAAACTGTAGATTCAAGTTGCTTAGTATATGATATTAACTCATGTCGTAAAAAGAATAACATATCTCATGTCATAAAAGAACAACATATCAGTACTCAAATACAAGCATGACATTTCATCATGGTTCTAACCTCAACATACATAAAAGTTAATATATATACTAGTTGACACCTACTTACAAATAATAAAATAACATGAACCTGCAACATGATTTCATGGCATTCTCCAAAACTTAGATTTGATGCCATTCTGTTTTTACTAAAAAAGAAAAATCATTATTCACCATTCATGGTATCATGTAACTAAGTACAAATTTATCAAAAAAAGGAAAGTAGTTGCTAATTGCTATAACAGGGTAGTTTACCATACCTAATTCCATAGCATCATGGAAAAAATTATCTGTGTTCATTGCTCACCATTTACACTTCACAGTATCATGAAAATTGTCGCCAATTTGGCAATTCTGAAGTAGTTCATTATTCATTTCCTATATTCACCGTTCATAGTATTCATTATCATCCATTTCAAACCATGAAAAATTATATCCAAAAATTAACCAAATCACCGTAACACGGTGGTTCAATATCAAAATCATTAACAGTATTCCAAAAATTAAAGTAATTTAAAACACCCAATTACCTAATCTTCAGCATATTTGTCAGCATAGCTAGTCATGACAAAGGCCGAGGTAGCAAGTTGTGATGGAAGTAGAGGAAGCTGGTTGCGGCAACGGAGGGAGAAGGTTGTGCGACGAGGAAGCAGGCCTAGATATGGTGAGATTTAGGGTTCCGCCATTCTTTCTTTCGAGCACAAAAATCATTGTGTCATTTGAGAATAGCAGCGGATCAACCCTAATTCGTGATTGGACCAGCGGTTCGTGCATATGAGAGGCCCAACTGGGCTCCGGACCGCCCGGCTCCACGGTCCGCGGTTTTTCAAGATCCGACCGCGGCCGGGTTCGGTCTTTAAAACACTAGTTCCAAGTAGGAGAGCTAGTGGCATCTCACAACTAGCAGCTGCAAAAGATGAATCAGGTGGTAGCAGCGGTGTTGGACAGCTCAAAAGAGTTTAGGTAGCGGTAGCAATGGTTCAGGTGCTCAAGAGAACTCACACAACAAAAATGGTTGTTTTTGAGGCAAAGTGGGAGGAAACAGAAAAAATCATGGTATAGGTCGAGCTCAAAATGGAAGGAATCAGTGGTGAAATTACCTTGATAAGCTTGGCAGCACTACAGATTACGGAGTCTACGAGCCATTGTGTCCTTTCCACAAAGGTGTCCATTTTAATGTAGACTATTTGAAATAATATAGGATTTTCCCCCAATGGTAACATATACCTTTATAATGACAATAAAGAAGTATATTTATTATATTATTCTAATCCATTTACCACTAGCGGTAAAATATCCCTCAGCTTAAACATAAGTGTAGCGATCCAGAATTTTTAACGGTTCAAATGGATATATTTAATTTATTTAAATATTCAAATTTGATTCGAATATAATAAACAATAAGAAAATCAATTTTCAAATAAAAAACTTGATTTTAATAACATATTTTTAATTTAATTTATAGGATTTTTCCATAATTTTTAATTTGAAAAATAATTAAATTTTTGTTTGACGTATTTTACGTCAAACGTTGGTATTTTGAAACTTTACATAATTGGATAAACAGTGTATTTTACTGTTGTATTATAATCGTGTCACACTATTGTGCGCTATTGTATTTTTATTTCTATCGTTCGCGATTCATACTTGAACGGGAGATTGTGTAGCGAAGTACCGTAAAACTTTTGACATAAAATTTTTAAAAACACGACAGCACATATCTTTTCACTTATCTTTCATTGTCGTTAAGTTGACTTTGGTTGGTTTGCATTTAATAAATTGTCCTTGGTTCCTTAGCTATGAAGTAAATGTTTGCATTATATATACATGGATAACATCTTGAAAATAGGATACATGGGGTGGCACGCTCGAAACAACACTGAGGATCACATTTTCATTTTCTTTTCCTCTCAAAAAACCACACATGCACACATGAAATGATAGACATTTTACACAGCAAACGTTCCACTTCTTCAATTCTTCCTCTTTTTTTTTGTTTACCAAATAATACTCCTCTTCAACTATCTTTCTCTCCCTCCTCACTCACTATTGCCGAAGTGTTGTAATGTGTTTATTTATGTTTGAGTTAGTGTGTGGTGTGTGCAAGGCCGTGAAGGCGTGTACTTTATGAACAGGCATAAGCGAGAATAAATGAAGAGAGGAGAGCAGGCGTTCATGTAGAGAATGGTAGTTGGGTGCGGGTTGTTGGGCCATGGGCCTTGGTGAGTTGGGGGTTGTGTGCGTTCAACTGTTGCTGGTAGTGTATTTGGTGGTGCATGTAAGGGTGCATGCAGGCGTGTGCAGACTGCAGTAGGAGAGTGAAGGAGGGGAGAGGCCGCACTTCATGCATGGCTGTTGGACTTGGACCATGTGTTATGATAGTGCGGGTTTGTGTTTGGTAACGGGCTGGGGTAAGTTGGGCATGTGCATGTATTGGGCTTCGCTGTTTTGGTTTGGGTGATGGAAGTTTGTGGCATTGGGTGTGTGTACGTGCTGGCCGCGAATACGAAGATAGGGAAATAGCAGGCTTGGAGAAAATGGAGAAGGGCAGTACGGGTCTTGGGCCGTGCGCTTTGAGGGTTGAGTTTGGGTGTGGAGAAGGTAGGGAGTTGATGGGAATGTTGGTATAGGCCTGTGTTTTATTTAGGGAATGGTTCCTGTAGCTTGCAGTCATAGGTTGGGATAAGTTTAAACAGGCTTTGGGCCTGCTGGGTGGGATACTTGATTTATTTGTTTTAAATATTAGGGTGCGGCTATTGTCACCCCATTTATTGCTTTCCCCACCCCGGTAACTTTGGAAAACAATTCTCACCCCACTTTCTCATTTTCCCACCTCGTTCATTTCCAAATTACCCTTCTCATCGTTAACAACACTTTCATCTTTCCCCTTCAGTTTCGTTTCTTCTTCAACCAAAACCTTAGAAGAATACAACTGTGTCACGGTAATGGTGAAAGAGAAGCAGCAAGGAGGCAAACGTGCGAAAAGACAATCTAAGCAACAATATGGTAAGATTTCGAATTTAATCAATCAGTAGAATCCGATTGGAATTTAACGTGCGAGAATCATAAAACACGGAAGAGGGATAATACTCAGCAACCTACGCTACCTGAGGCGTTGGTCGTTTTCAATCAACTCCAGTGTTTGACGTGCGTTGGTCGTTTTGCTTGGCGTTGATTGAAATCGACCAACGTCGACCTGCGACATTGGTCGATTTTAATCAATGCCAAGCACTGGCGTTGATTGAACACGACCAACGCCGCCTGAGGCGTTGGTCGTTTTCAAGCATATTCACCTGTGCGTTGTTTGTTGGAACATATTCACCTGTGCGTCTTTGGAACATATTACACATGTTTGTTGGAACATATTCAAGCATTTGCTTGCAGCAAACAAATGATCATGTCAGTTTGTTGGAGCATATTCACATGTGCGCTGTTGGAGCATATTGCACAGTTTGTTGGAACATATTCAAGTATTTGCTTGCAGCAAACAAATGATCATGTCAGGTTGCTACAACATATTTTCATATACTATTACCAAATGCAAGTGCAATTGTAGCAACTGATACATTACATTAGCAAAGCAAAGCAAATGCTTGGACTTGTGTCTTACATGCCGTATTAACGGTATATTAATTATTTAAAATTTGTGTTTTTGTTAATTTTGAAAAGATGTAAATTGCATGATTTAAAGCCTAATTGACGCTAAACCAATTAAAGCAAACAAGTTAACCAAATTGTAGAAGAACTGGTATTTATATAATTTAATTATGACATAGTTGATTATATTTTATATTATCATTTTATCTATAATATTCTTTTTATATAATTTAATTATAGATATATCTGAAGTTCCTTAAGCTACTACCCATGGCCGAACTCGTTTAACAGCGTCAGAAAGAAATAGACGAATGAAAGCAAGAAAACAAAATCAGAATAAGTAATCAGAGGAGCAGAATGTTAACATAGACAATGAAGACCAGTCAAATATTGAAGAACAAAATGTAGAGCAAAATATTGAAGAGCACAATATTGAACAACAAACCCAGGATGTCATCGGTACTTCTTCAGCAAGACCCAATACACCACCAACTTATGGTGGTCCACAACTTACCGACATCATTAGTAGTTATGACACCCATATTGCTTCGTCGATCTGGAGTGGCAAGGTATGTTCTATTAAATTAAACATAATACATTTTTTTTAAAACTTTAAATTAATTGTCAATCCAAGCATGTACAGATCGATCTTTCCATGTCTCAAGCCAATTTTCACTAATGTATTTTATTAACTTTGGGTACTCACCATACTTGAAATGCAAATCTTGTAGATTATTATTATATTGCTCAATATTCCCAGACTCACATAAATTGGTCCAATCTTGAAAAAAATATTTTTTTCCTTCTTTTTTCATACACGTAACTCTTCTTTGAAAAAAGAAAGAATATTGTTTTCGATATGCCACTTGCATAGGATATGAGCTGCTTGGGGAAAAACAATGTTAATGGCATTAATCAATGCTATCTCTCTATCTATGACAATGACACTTGGCATTTCTATATCACAATCAATCATTACCAATTGAAGACGATTTAAGGCCCAAAGATAGTAATTTTCACGTTCAGATACGAGATATGCAATAGCAACGCAAAGGTTTGATTAGTTGACGTGACACCGACAATCTCCAACAACGGCATTCTATATTTGTTTGTTTTGTAAGTACAGTCCATAACAAGAAGATGTGGAAATGTTCTTAGCAAATCTATACTCATAGGATGAGCCCAAAATATATCAGTAATTACATCACTTCCATCTAAAGTATTACGATGCCATTCAAAGTAATTTTTATCCTTAAGCTTGCTTAAGAGATATTGTATTTGAGAACGACCCACTCTATCCATTTTCTTGTACCAAGAAAGAACGTTATATACAGTTTTAATTGTTGTACTATTGGATGGATCGTTTTGTTTTATAGTGTGCAAAATGGCTTTTGGCTTCACCATATTTTTGTACATTTCAACGGCTAATTTTTTTTCATCCTCCGTTAGTCGACCAAGAAAAGAGTGGCCTTCCGAACTGTAAAGTGCAGAATGATTATGAACACCGCATATTACTTCTAATCTCCAATTATCTGAACTATGAAGTTTAACACCTTTCAAACGAAATGGGCAATTGCACTTTTTTGTACTTGTTAATCTAATACTGTTAGATTTCTTGCCTTTGTACTCTTTATATGCTCCACTTCTCTCACATCCAAATATAATTCTTGGATTTCTATCGCTACTGTTAATATCCGATTTTAAGATTACGACTACCATCGCATTCCTTCTAGCAATTAAATCAATCCATTCTTTCATTTTATATCTATTTGGAAATATCTTCATACAATAAAAAAAGTGAGAAATTTTCAATTTAGAAAATGAGCTAATTTACATAATAGTAAAATAAATTACATACATCATATGTTGTGAACTCATTACTATAATCCATAACAATTTCTTCATCTTCTTCAGCCACCCATCCATCTAGAAAATAAAAAACGGGCATAGAATGTAACAATCAATGATTTCATTACTTCCTAGTACATGATAAACTAGGTTTTGAGCAATTCCTAGTGTATATGGCACTATAATTATATAAGTTCCTAGTATAGTTGCAGCCATGAAGGAAGCATACCTGATTTTGTTGTACATAGTCATCTGCAGTGCCCGTATCCTCCATATCAATTTCAGCAAACGGAAGAGATGAAGATGAAGATGAATAGACACAGTAAAAGTAAATTGAATAAGATACCTGTTTAACTATTAAAGGGTATAATTGAAAATAAAAAATTTAGGTTTTTATCGGGGGGTGAAGAGAAAATATTGGGGGGTTAATAGACGCACCCTAAATATTATATAAACTAAGTGTTAACTTTGAAAAACCATATCTCTTCCATTTTAAATCCGTTTAACCTGCGGATTTTTACGTTAGACTAGTATTGGCGAGTACAACACTATAGTATAACTTATTGATAGCTTGGATGAAGTATAATTTTATGATATTATAATAATGGTTGAATTTATTTACGTTTTTTAAATAATAATGTAGCGAAATTAAGTATACTTCATTGGTGTTATCTATCTGACCAAATAAAACACCATTCTGCTATTATAAATGAAACATATTATTTTAGACATCTATTATCAGAATAAAACACCGTTCTATTATATTTAAATTGAATAGATTATTTTGGACATCTATTGAACAGAATAAATCCCCATTCTACTATTATATTAAATTGGACATTTATTTATATGTTAGTTGATTATGTGGACTATTTGACATTGGATAAATGATATATTAACTATTGATGGTTAATTATGGATTTGACTTACATATATGTTGCTTACGTAAAAATAGTGTTGGTTTGGGAAGTTAAATTTGGATAAATGGTAGCTTGTTCTAGTACCATTGTGGTCGCTAAGCCTCTTTCAAAATTGAAATGATTATTATTTATTTTATTAATGATGTTTAAAGTCATTTAATGACTTATTAATGTTGTTTAAAAGTTATTAATTATTTTATAAATGATTTTTGAAGTTGTTTAATGATTTATTTATATTGTTTAAAGATTACTAATTATTTTATTAATGATGTTTAAAGTTATTTAATGATTTATTTATGTGGTTTAAAGGTTATTGTTTTTTAAAGATTGTTAATTATTTCATCAATGATGTTTAGAGTTATTTAATGATTTATTAATGTTGTTTAAAGATTATTAATTATTTTATTTTGATGTTTTAAGTTATTTAATGATTAATTTATTTTGTTTAAAGATTATTAATTATTATATTAATAACGTTTAAAGTTATATAATAACTTATTTATGTTGTTTAAAGATTATTAATTATTTTATTAATGATGTTTAAAGTAATTTAATGATTTATTAATACTGTTTAAAGTTACTTAATTATATTAATAATGATGTTTAAGTTAATTAATTATTTTATTAATGATGGTTAAAGTTGATTAACTATTTTATTAGTGATGTTGAAAGTTAATTAATTATTTATTCATGATGTTTAAAGATAATTTATTAATTTAATAAAGGTGATAAAAACAATAAATTGTTTATACAAGGAATTTTACTTAATATAAGGTTTATAAAAGTAAGTTTGGATTTATAAAAGAGTTTTAATAAAAGAGTTTTATAAATAGAAAGGAGTTTTATAAATAATTTTACAAATTTATAAAAGGAGTTTGATAAATAATCCTTCTTAATTATGGTGGTATGGAAGCATTCTTTATATACTTACCACCGAAGAAAAAAGTGGTTTAGCTTTAGAGCAAGTAATGTTTTAAATGATATTTGTTTTTGCCCCATTTAAATATGAATTTGGAATAGAGGAAATATTCCTTGAGTTGTGTTAATATACTTATACCATTGAGATAAGTATATGGACATATTTTCTAAGTATTTAAAATATAATGTTTTGTTAATATACTTATAAAGGTGAGGTAAGTATATGAATGTTTTTCCGAGTATTGAAAGGAGTATAAGGGGTTTGTGAAAATATCTTTTGTGAAGGTATATTTGAATCAAATAAGTGAAAAGAGATTTAATTAATGAATGATTAATTAATAGAGACTTAGTGGATCCCACATGAAATTAAACCTATGATTGATTGTTTGTATATTTGATAACTAAATAATCGACTATCAAATCTTAACAAAATATAATTTTGGAAATATCGAGGAGAAACACGGGGTTTATATGACACAGTTATCTTCGATGAAGCTATACTAGGCGCATAAATCTCATTTTGTTCTCCTAGGACAAAGGATTAGAAAATCCGTCCACTTAATTGTTAGGTGCTGATCTTTGCTCTTATGTATTTTCTGACTATTTCCAAAAGAAATGGAGTTTAGTTTATCAAAAATATCGATGTGGTTTTGGAGTGACTGGTAAGTGGGGGAGTGTATTTATATGAGATGACTCGAAACAATAACCACTCCAAAACCATATATGTATGCAACTGTTGGGCGTACTCTCGCCACCGAGCCAATCACCTTCTCCCTACCGAACCACTCATGGCCGAGCCAATCACCTACTCCCTACCGGACCAACTCGCCTCCACTCTCTAGCCGGATCAACATCAACCCTCTACTACCGGATCAATCCACGCCTCCACCCTTGGCCGAACCAAAGCACTACCGAACTAACTTTGCTAGGCCAGATTGCATCAGCCCAGGCCCATCAACAGCTACATACATCCAAGACCTCTACCCCCAACCTCACTCTATAAATAGAGGGGCAAGGGTACAACAATGGGGGACAGGTTGGAGAGTTCAAGAACGGACAAAACTTTCAATCAACTTTCATACACTTGTAGCCAAAACTTTGTACTTGTAATCTGAACAATAAAGGAGAATAAAATATAAAGTGGACGTAGGCACATTCTGGCTGAACCACTATAAACCTGTGTGTCTTTTACAGTTTAGTCCCTGCTTTTTACATATTTGCATTAAGTATTCAAATCACCAAGAACAACAGAAAACCGACTAAATCATATGACTTGGAGGTGTTTGCCCAATTTTTGTGGAAACATTTTTTGGTGCTTTCACTGAGAGCGGCTGAACTCCGGACTTCGGCTTCTCCCACTTAACCTTCTTCCTAACAGCATCGCTCATTGCTTGGAAGACATGCCTCCCAAGCAGAAGAAAGATGTTGACAAAGGAAAAAACATCGCAACCAGCAGTATTCCAGATCCAGTGGTCACAGATCAAGTAAATCATCCCATTCCAACAGCAGTACCAGATGGAGGTCAGGCAAATCCGACAACCCTTGCCACGGGACAGCCGGCAGCAATTACTAGGGCAGATCTAGACAGGGTTGTGGCTGAAGTGACTAACCGCTTCACATCCCAACAAGAAGCCTTGGTGAACCAACTCATGTCACGCTTAAGGGATGCTGAAGAGTCCAACTGCAACACTGAATCATGGGGTGAGTCCCAGTCTGGAGGATCTCGGAGGCGACAAAGATCTTCCTTCTTCAAAGAAGCTAACGACAGAAGCAGCCATGGTAGGAGCCGAGACCGAACTCAGTCCGAACTCCGACCCGAGGAAACGCCTGGAACCGAACCCAACGGGGGAGGTACCAGGCGGAGGTCAACTGTAGCTGAGCCTGTCATGCTGCCTAACCACGGAAACGCCAATGAACGGGGCCGAGCTAGAACTCAGTTCGAACTCCGACCCGAGGAAGTGCTTGGAACAGAACCCAGCAAGGGAAGATCAAGGCAAGGGCCAACTGTAGCTGACCCTAGCATGCTCCCAGAAGACCAAAGACAGCCACTGGAAAATATTAAGAATGATAGACGATACCATCTCTATAGGTCATCTGGACGGAACCAATCCCATAGAGAAGAACCGAACTCATTTCTATCTGCTCCAAATTCTGACGAAAGGATGGCACGCTTGTTCAGAGAGTGCGTCCAACGGGATCAAAGAGATCGAGGGATAGGCGCTTGGGTAACCAGCCCTTCCGCCCGCAATATCGAAATTGTCATCACCCCCCGAGAATGGAAAATGCCGACAATGGAACCTTACAAGGGAACCTCTGACCCCGTTGTACACTTACAGAGATACACACAGCATATGCTCATGAACGGAGCAACAGAAGGAGTACTGTGCAAATGCTTTCCACTATTCTTAGCAGATCTAGCTACCTCCTAGTTCTGCCATCTACCCCAAGGATCCATCAGCTCATGGGAGATGTTGAAAGAAAAGTTCATCAGGCAGTTCCGCATTCATGTGGAGCAACCCAAGGACGCTTATTCTAATCCAGTATCAAACAGAAACCTGGAGAGAAAGTGCAGCAATATCTAACCCGATTCAATGCCGCAGCGGCCGTAGTCCAAGATGCCGATGAGAAGCATCTTAATGGCCCTCTGTAGTGGTGTGCATCCGGATACTAAATTTTCTAGAAGATTGACAAAAGAAAAACCAACTACTTTACCCAATTTCTTCCTTGAAGCTGGGAAATATATGAGACTTGAAGACTCTGCCACTGAGAGGCAGACAGGGCAACAAAATAAGGCATCTCACGGCAACACGCCCGCTGTAGCAAAGGACGTTCGAAGAAATAACTCTAGAGACAATGCTGGGGGCAAGAAGGGAGAAAAGCGTCTATATCAGCCAGGACCGAGATTTGATGCTTACACCCCTTTGAATGAAACGATCGAAAACATCTTCCTGGCCACTCAAGACGAAGTTAAATACAAACGCCCCCGTACAAGAAGGAATCAGATAACGCAATTAAGCCTGGAAAATTCTGCCGTTTCCACGAATCCCATGGGCATGATACCAATGAATGCCATCATCTCCGGGACTTGATTAAAGAACACATCAGAAGAAAGAGACTAGAACGCTATGTGAAGTCAGAACAGGACTCCAGCTCCTGCCAATGAGAACCCAAGGCTACCCTCCCCAGAAATAGGCAGAGGAAATCGCAACACCAGCGGCTCCAGTCAAGAGAAGATAGTGGTCCATACCATCTCGGGAGGGCCACACATCGCCGACGGAAGCTGGGCAGAGATGGAAAGGTACGGAAAGTCACTTAGAAACAATGAAGAATGCGTTAATTCTATTATAGAAGAACGCCACCCGAAGCGGATAGAGAATGATGACATCACATTCAGTAGGCATGACCTGGAGGGAAGGCAGTACCCTCACACGGATCCCATGGTTATCTCTGCCCGGCTCGGTCCAGCCGAAGTTTTCCGAATTCTAGTAGACACTGGAAGCTCAGTGAATATCCTATTCAAGCATGCATTCGACAAAATGAAGCTGTCAATAAAGGATGTTTTTCCCTGCAATAAGCCACTACACGGTTTCACTGGAAATGCGAAGATGCCCCTCGGGCGACTGGACCTCTTTGTTGAAATTGGAAGTCATCCCCGCTCCGTTGTGCGGAAACAAACATTTGTGCTGATAGAAAACCACTCGGCCTACAACACCTTCTTAGGAAGACCAGCCTTGTCTGACTTCCAAATTGTCCTGGCCCCATGGTGCCTGAAGATGAAATTTCCAACGGACAACGGAATATGGGAAGTAGAGGGAGACCATGACATTGCTCGAGATTGCTATATAACTGAACTTCGCAATAACCGCAGGAAGGATAAAGGGAAGAGTGCAGAGACTACCCTCTGCACGAAAAATTTGGAAGCATAGCAACTAAAGGATGCCCCTCCTCTTCGATATACCAGTGACCCTTTCAATGAATTAGACCCTAGGGACAAAGAGGAGGAGGCCACCGCCGAGCCTGTAGAAGCTATGGAATTTGTATCTGTGGACAAACACGACTCGAGTAGACTATTGAAAGTCGGGTCCTAACTAAAAGCAGAATTGAAGGAACGACTCATTGATTTTCTCCGCCATAACTTGGATGTATTTGCATGGACGCACGCTGACATGACTGGAGTCTCCCCAGACATAGCATGCCACGTACTAAACATCGATCCTACCAAGGCGCCGGTAAAACAGAAAAAGAGAAGTATGGGGGTAGAACGATCAGTAGCCCTCGATGAAGAAGTAAAAAACCTACTTGCCAATGACTTCATACGAGAAGCCATCTACCCAGAGTGGATCGCTAACCCGGTACTAGAAAAGAAGGCTAATGGGAAGTGGCGAACATGCATTGACTTCTCCAACTTGAATGACGCCTGCCCAAAGGATTGCTTCCCACTTCCCCGAATCGATCAGCTTGTGGACAGCACAGCCGGGCACGAACTCTTATCTTTTATGGACGCATACTCAGGATATAACCAAATTCCTATGCATGCTCCCGATCAAGACCACACTAGTTTCATCACTGACCGGGGATTGTACTGCTACAAAGTAATGCCTTTTGGACTTAAAAACGCAGGAGCCACCTATCAGCGCCTTGTCAACAAGATGTTTGCGGGGCTAATAGGACAAACTATGAAAGTTTATGTGGATGACATGCTGGTAAAGTCAAGGAAAGCCGACGATCACGTAAGCCACCTGGGCGAGATGTTTTAAGTACTTCGCCAATATGGAATGAAGCTGAATCCTCTAAAGTGCTCCTTCGGAGTATCATCAGGAAAATTCATGGGATTCATCGTCCATGCCAGAGGAATTGAAGCAAACCCTGAACAAGTCCGAGCTCTGAAAGATATCAGGATACCTTCTACCCAAAAAGAAATGCAAAGCCTAAATGGAAAAGTGGCCGCCCTGAGCAGATTCATCTCTAAAGCAACTGACAAATGCATCCCCTTCTTCGAAGCTCTAAAAGAAAGACAAAGGAAAGTTCGAATGGACTGACGAATGCTTAACAGCTTTCCTTAACTTAATCGAACACCTCCAGAGACCACCGGTACTCTTAACTCCGAACAAAGGCGAAGATCTATACCTATACCTTGCTGTGTCATCTCATGCTCTAAGCGCCGCCCTGGTGAGAGAAGACAAACGCACGCATCGGCCAGTATACTTTGTAAGCAAGAGGTTTACAGGGGCGGAAGCTACATATCCTAAACTTGAGAAACTAGCGTACTGTTTACTAATCACATCACGGAAACTGCGTCACTATTTCCAATCTCATTCCATCAGAGTTCTGACCAATCAACCACTAAGGCAGGTACTCCATCGTCCCGACACTTCTGGGCGACTACTTAAATGGTGCATTGAACTAAGTCAATATGATATCACCTACCATCCTCGCACCGCCATCAAGGGACAAGCCATGGCCGATTTCATTGCCGAATTCACTACCAACGAAGGTAAGGAGCAATCGGAAATAGCAGAAGACATCAAGTGGAATCTCTTTGTGGATGGAGCGTCAAACGAACGAGGCTCGGGGACAGGCGTGGTAATAATCACTCCCAGGGGAAATAAGCTACACTATGCTCTAAAGTTGGAATTCGCTGCCACCAACAACGATGCAGAGTATGAAGCAGTGATAGCTGGATTAAAACTTGCCTTAGAGATTGGAGCCAATTCTTTATGTCTTCATAGTGATTCTCAACTTATTGTAAATCAAATACTAGGAGAGTTTCGGGCTTGAGAAGAACGACTCACATCATATCTAAAGAAGACCAAGCTACTTCTCGATCAATTGGATCACTATTTAATCAAACACATCCCTCGGGAAGAGAACCAAGAGGCCGACGAATTGGCAAAGCAAGCTAGCATGAGAGACGGCACTATTTCCGGAGCAGTGGCCATCTCAAAGCAAATGGCCCCGAGTTTCGAGCAGGTGAATCTGATAGCTGCAATCAAAGAGGAAACTTGGATGACCCCCATCCAAAAATACTTACAAGACGGCACACTGCCCGACAAGCGTAGCGAAGTCAAGAAAATCTTGAGAAGAGCTTCCCGCTACACAATACAAGAAGGCACCCTTTATCGGCGCGGCTTCTCTAACCCCTTATTAAGGTGTGTCGCTGGAAGGGAAGCAAAGGAAATCTTATCCAACATCCATCAAGGAAGCTGCGGAGATCACACTGGAGGGCAGACTCTAGCAAAGAAGATACTCCGATATGGATATTTCTGGCCCACCTTAAACAAAGACGCCTTAGATTTCGTCAAAAAATGTGACAGATGTCAGAAATTTGCTAAGATTCTGTGGCTACCAACAACTGAGATTACTCAAATGACCAGCCCTTGGCCCTTTGCAGTATGGGGAATTGACTTGATTGGCGAACTGCCAATGGGCCGAGGCGGAGCCAAATATGCTATAGTGGCAGTCGACTATTTCACCAAATGGGTGGAAGCAGAACCCCTAAATAAAGTATCTTCAGCAAAAGTTATTAACTTCTTGATCAAAAATGTTCTATGCAGGTACGGAGTCCCACTTAAAATCATATCGGACAATGGACTTCAGTTTGACAGCGAGGAGTTCGCCAACTGGTGCCAAGAGCATGGAATTCACAAAAGCTTCTCATCTGTAGCTTATCCCCAGGCAAACGGACAAGTCGAAGCTATCAACAAAATTCTCAAAACTCTAATAAAAAAGAAACTTGAAAAGTCAAAAGGCGCTTGGGTGGATGAACTTCCTACGGCACTTTGGGCCTATCGCACATCATTCAGAACATCAACGAGGCATACTCCTATCTCTTTGGCATATGGATCGGAGGCTATGCTCCCAGTTGAAACTATAGTGCCTTCCCACCGTAGGATCCACTATAACCCAGAAGAGAACGAAGAACTCCTTCACATGTCTTTGGATCTAATTGAGGAAAGAAGAAATGATGCAGCCCTCAAAGCAGCAGCTCACAAGCAAAAAGTGGCAACACAATACAACTCCAAAGTCAAGCATCGTAGCTTACAAAAAGAAGATCTTGTCCTCAAGCGAATCTTCCCGCGCCCCGGAGCGCTATATCCAATCTGGGACGGACCATATGTAATTCATAAAGATCTCCACAACGGAGCTTATATTTTGTCAACAGTGGACGGAGAGGTGTTCCAGAGGGCATGGAACATCCAACACCTTCGTCGATACTTTTTTTTAACTTGTACTGCCCATATGAAGTGAATTAACAAAGAGAATCAGTGGACGTAGGCATTTTCGTGCCGAACCACTTTAAAAACTTATCTCTTTTTAACTTGTTCCTTTATATCTTGGCTTCTTGTTAACCTTATCCTTTTCTGTTGAATGAAATCCTGTGTAATGGCATTTCCATTCAAGACACATCACGGCGCGACTTCACCTGGACAAGACCTAACAGGTACTATGCGAATCTATGCCCTCGCCAATGAGACACTTTTGCTCCAGCATCCCTCTGCTGCGGGTTAACTCATTGCTCGCGATCGGCCCTTAAAGCCAACTGTAATGAGCCGATTATAAGCCACCGAGCAGGCCGACCATAGCCTAGGCAGCTCATTACGGCGTTCGGCTCGCCGGCATCCGTGAACCTACTTTAAGCCCCAACATAAGGTGTGGCCAGCCAGGGGTAGTTCACGGTTGACGATCGGCACCCACGCTAGCCGGCCACGGTAAATCGAATAATACCCACGATTATGGCCCATAATGGCCCGGGTAGTTACTGTGCGCGATCTCGGTTCCGAGTGTCTTAAGTACGGCTGTGGTAAAAAAGATAAACTTCCCGCAAAGGCGTAAGATGGGTGATAAATGTCTCCAAGACCCACAGCTAGGGAAAGTGACTACAAAACCAGTTTGCCTCGAACTTAAGCACATCGCAGGCCTTCCGTGATTGGAAGTTTTACTTTTTCTTATATTTCTATCTTATTTAAAAACTTTCCTCCTGTCCTCTATAACGATTCCTAAAGTACAGGACACAAAGTAGGAGACGCTCACCGATGGGGATAAGAACTCACAATGGGATGACAGGTCAATCAACTACATTCCATACTCAGTCATATAAGACATTCAAAGCTACCATCTACAACTAAGACATGAAGGGCGGTACTTTCTTCTTTTGTAAATAAATACATAGCTATAATTTATTCGCACATCACATTAACTTTGCAAGGTATGAAATTATATCTTAAGCAAGAAACTGGCATCAAACACGATGGAATCACAGAATCAGGTTGAGCCCCAGAAGAGTAGCGTTCCTGATCAAATAAGAAGCCGCCCTCTCCCCTTCCGGAATGGCTTCTATTTCCTCAGCCATCCAAACCAGACGATCGTTCTCTACAACCGCAAAGCCACCTATCGCTAGCAAGAAATAAAGCACGTAAGGAGGAGTATTGCAGTTAGAACAAAAATCATAAATGAGATTCAACTTACAGCCAGAGGTGAAGCGGCGGAAGGAAACAGAGTCATCTTTGACAAAAAACCATTCCTTCTTGAACATGCTGAATTTCGAATATAAATCCAGGACTGGCTTGAAGGACACAGCCGACTCTAAGCTAACATACGAGGACCCCTTCTTATAGCCTCTCAAGTTGTACAAGTACCGGATTTCCCGGTTGGAAGGAGGACGCCCGTATCTCCTCTGGAAGATAATAAACAAACTCACCAAGATAGCATAGGAATTAGGCTAAAGCTGGAAAGGGGCCACCTTCAAGTATGTGATGAAGCTGACTATCCAGGCGTTAATCGAAGGGATGGCACCGCACATGCAATGATACCTGCTGTAAGCAAAATATCCTTCTGGGGGGTTATACGGCATCACTCCGATCCCCGGCAACCTCATCTGCGCTCTATCAATCCCAAAAGATCTAGATATAGCGTCAAGCTGCTCATCTTTGAGGGAACTGGGAAAGCAGTCAGGCGGTGAGTTCAAGAGCTCTTGCGGACCGTACCCGTCCACTAACGATCTCGGGGTAGGTCCATGTCGTCCCGGTTCTGCCTGGACTGGGGGCATGATGGAGGACTCCCCTTTATCCTTAGATTTCTTTTTATCAGAACGGGTTTCTACTTTATGAGACATTATCTATAAACACGAGAAAGCATATCGTTAGAACAAGGAGTATAGAAATCTAAACAAGCAAATACCTAACAAGTCTGGAGTCTCATTTATAGTTCAAAACATAAGAGCACCGGCCGGTAATTCGAGACTTAAAGTCATTCGACACTTACGCTCCTTAGGAGGTCATTCGGTAATTCGAGACTTCAAGTCATTCGGCACTTACGCTCCTTAGGAGGTCATTCGGTAATTCAGGCATAAGGTTTATTCGGCGGAAGAAAAGCTCACCTGGTCCGGCAATCCAACTGGTTCGGCGAAATGGTCGATTCGGCAGGCAAGGATTTGGTTCGGCTGTATCAGATGGTGAGGAATAACGAGAACATGAAGCACATACTTATAGGCAAGGGTAGGGTGACCGGACCAGCTGGTTCGGCATTTTGGACCAGATGAGAGTATCCAAGCTGAATGACCTAAAACAAAGCGCGACATATACAGGTATATGCCCCGCTTTGGGGGGGAAATGTTGGGCGTACTCTCGCCACCGAGCCAATCACCTTCTCCCTACCGAACCACTCATGACCGAGCCAATCACCTACTCCCTACCGGATCAACTCGCCTCCACTCCCTAGCCGGATCAACATCAACCCTCTACTACCGGATCAATCCACGCCTCCACCCTTGGCCGAACCAAAGCACTACCGAACTAACTTTGCTAGGCCAGATTTCATCAGCCCAGGCCCATCAGCAGCTACATACATCCAAGACCTCTACCCCCAACCTCACTCTATAAATAGAGGGGCAAGGGTACAACAATGGGGGACAGGTTGGAGAGTTCAAGAACGGATAGAACTTTCAAACAACTTTCATACACTTGTAGCCAAAGCTTTGTACTTGTAATCTGAACAATAAAGGAGAATAAAATATAAAGTGGACGTAGGCACATTCTGGCCGAACCACTATAAACCTGTGTGTCTTTTATAGTTTAGTCCCTGCTTTTTACATATTTGCATTAAGTATTCAAATCACCAAGAACAACAGAAAACCGACTAAATCATATGACTTGGAGGTGTTTGCCCAATTTTTGTGCAAACAGCAACATTTTGGAAGAGATTCGAGACTGGCTCGAGATGATGGGATCAAAGACGGAGTTCTTTGAAGTGCAGGGGCTACTTGTTACTAATCCTGAAGGTGATTCCATAGTGGATGTAGTGGAAGTAGTGCCTTTGGTTTGTTCATATCTTGAACAACTTGTATGGATGAATGCTAGCATTGCATTATTGTCTAGAGGGCAGTGTTAGCATTCCAAGTGGGAATTGCTAAGAGGAAAAGGTAAAAACATAACCTCACAAGCCTCATAACCCGGTAATGGCTAAAACAGCGGATGCTCATAGAGCTATGTGGTGAGCAACCATTAGGAGCACCATTCCTTGATCTAGATCGAAATTTTTGGATTTTGTTGTGCGCACAAGGCGACCTTGGGGCAATGTTTATAACCCCAGTACCCGAGGGATGATGTAATCTGGTATGTCATGTTAAATGAGCAGCCGAATTTGTGTTCGTAGGGGATCCATGTGTGGGCCTCGGGTACATTTTGTCTAGAGGTGTACTATACGGAAGGTGGTCCCTTATCTTGTCATAGTTGGAATACAATCTCCAATACATGCCTTTACCGATTTAGTGGTATAACGATTATGCTGGAATGTAATTAATGTAACCATTTCAGCTATGATTAACATTTATTTTAAAACCTAGACATTATTATAATATCATAAGATTTTCTATAAAATGTTTTGGTTATCATAAGGTAAAAACTCGTTCATGTTTATGTGCGACGTGGTCTTACGAGATGGCTTTATTTTTGAAAGGTTTTATAATATTAAAAATCCATATGATTGTGTTTCTCATGCTGGTTTTACCAGATTGATCTGGGTGTTATTTTTTATAAAGCTCGGGTCACCCCGAGCATATTTTCAGATTCAGTGATGGATTCTTCTAAGACGTATTTACGTATCTTTATTTCCGTTGTATTAGTTGTGTTGTATTTACTAGCATTTGTAAGGATAACTTATTATAACTATCCAGGCTGATGATTTGTTAGTTTATTCTGATTGTGTATGTATATAAACTTTTTTTTGTAAAGATCGTTTTTATATTATATAGTACTCATCACGATGTGAGATTCTATTCCATCTTTCCTTTCTTTCACCCTAACAATCTGTCTTTCCAGCACTCGGATGCTCGACACGTGGATACCATGAATGTATTAGTATCGACTTCCAAGGATCGAAAATGTGGGTCATTAAAGTGTGTTATCAGAGCTAAAGGTTAAGCAAGAACCTTGGGTTTGTGGTGTAAACTCATTAAGAGATAAGGTAATGGAATGCCTTATTATGAGTTTGAGTGTATGTATGTGTGTGTGTGTGTGTGTGTGTGTATAGAGCGTATTTGTTAGTGCTATAAAAATGTTTTATATTGTGTTGATTGGTCAGTTGAGTGGCTTATGAATTTTAGTCGATGCGCCTAATTAACATAATCGCTAGGGATTTCTAAACACTTGAACAAGGCAAACTGCACAGTATCGTTTTTAAAATCGGTAAATGAAATAATTTTACCTAGAATTATATTTTATATATAAAAGAACAATTTTTGAAAATCGATATAGTTATTTCTGAAGTATTTACTTGTTTGGAAATGATAATATTTAATTATTACCATTTATTATTTGATTTGTTGTGCTCGGCCAGTTTATAAGCAGTATTGCCTTTTCACTACATGGATGAAGTAGATAATAATTGTGGGAACATTAAAATGAACACCTTGTGAATTTAATTTCATGATTTGACTATAAAGCGTTCGGTGATAATGTTGCGTTAAAATTTAATTTTAATAAAAGTTGTTTAGTTTAATCTAAACAAAGATATTCAATTGTGAAATTATTTTATATAAGAAAGTAAAATTTATAAATAAAAGGATTTAAAACTGAGTATTTGAGAACTTAAATCAGAGTATTTTGGTAATTATTTTTCAAAGTTTTGGAAAAAAATAATAATAGTATTATTTTGAAAGTATTTATGAATAAGAAATATTTTAAAAGGATCTCAAAAGAGATAGAAAGCACTGAACACACTTCTGTCACTGGAAAATAATTCTGGTGATGACTACAGCATCATCGGTGTTCATTTTCGAGTTTCTGAGTGGGGAAATGCTACCATTGTGGTTTTGCTTTAGAATCATTTTAGTAAAACAAATTTGTTTAAATTCCACAAGTATGATTTGATGTAAAAAAGTTTATAAGTGTATATATATTATTTCAAAATGATTTGAAATAAAACCCAGTGTTTAGTTCTCAAGTTTTCTGTTAAGCTATTTTATGAATGCATGTATCCTATGCATTAGGATAGTTTGGTTTGTGCATTTCATTTTGACGGGATGTTTGGTAGTTTCCATTTGTTAGAATGAAATGGAATTTTCGATGACTTTGGACAGTGGAAAACTTCCGAATTTATACAGAAATTGAAGCTAAGCATTTTTGAGGAATTATAAGTAAACAAGTTTTAGTAACTTGTAAATTTGAGAAGATAGTCAGAATTTAAACAAGTTTTAAATTTGTTGAACATCTTTGTTAAGTAAAACAAAGCTGATATTGTATATATACGAATATAGTAGAGTATTATACAAGTTTTAAACTTAAGTTGAGTTTTATGAAATGTTTTCATAAATGATTTTGGAAGAAAAAAGAAATTGGTACAAGTAAAACCCAATAAGAATAAGTACGTAAGTTGTACATAGATCATTTCTTCGCACGGTTCTTGATCCAAGATTTGAATACATGACTTTGAGGTAATTCACACCAACCCAAACAAGGATTTATCAATCGATTCATAATGGCGAACACTTGGCGAGGATTCTTGAGATGTTACTAATGTTTCTATCATAGTATATGGCTATGTAAGGAGAACGGAGGTTTCTAATCAAGAAGCCTTATCAAAGTCCGCACTAGGAAAGTTGTGTGAGAGATACTAGTTCAAAACAGAAGTGATGTATTCGAGTAAGTGATCGAATCAGATATTGCGTACGGATGATCTAATACATCATACGGGCTTATGAAAATGTTAAGTATTTATGCGGGTTTATTTCTTTATGGGTAAATGAAATTTTAGGGATGAAATTCATTTAAGAATGAAAGAATGTAACAATCCGGAATTTTTAATGTTCCAAATGGGTATTTAATTTATTTAAATATTACAATTTGTTTCGAATATAATAAATAATAAGAAAATTAAATTTTTAATAAAATGACTTAATTTTTAATAACGTATTTTTAATTTAATTTATAGGATTTTACAAAATTTTTAATTTGGAAAATAGTTAAATTTTCATTTGATGTATTTTACGGCAAACGTTGGTATTTTGAAACTTTACAGAACTAGATAACTAATTTATTTTATTATTTTTTTGTGATCGTGTCGCATTATTATGCATGATCATATTTTTATTTCTGCCATTCGTGACTCGTACGCGAATGGAATATTATGTAGCAAAATACTGCAAAACTTTTAAAATGAAAATCTTAAAAACAAGATAGCACGTACCTTTTCACTTATCTTTCATTGTCTTATGCTGACTTTTGGTTGGTTTGCATTTAATAAATTGTCCTTGGTTTTTTGGGTATGAAGTAAACGTTTGCATTATATATGTGGACAACAGCTTGAAAATGGGATACACAAGGAGGCACACACGAAAAAACACTAAGGAACACATTTTCATTTTCTTTTCCTTTGAAAAATGAAGCCACACATGCTTTGTCATTTGATAACTTGATTTATGAAAATTTTATGTCATTTGATGATATGGTTTGTGGAAATATAATGTCAGATGATGACATACCATGCGAAAAGAAAGAAGTGGAGAGAGAGAAACAATCAAGGTAATTAATTATGAAAGTTTTAATTAAAGAATGAAAACAATTTCATTTTTTTAAATAAAACATATTCTCTAATTCATTTTGTACGTACAATTCATTCCTTTCATTCTTTTTCTTTCTCTCTTCCTAACTTTTCATCAGAAAACAAAAAAAAACAAATTTCCAAAATCTTTCAACTCCAAATAATTACATCAAATAAAATAAAACAAAAGTGGTTCATCCATCTCTTGTAAGGATAGGATATGGATCTTGAAGATCTAAGGAGATATCATCATTCATGGTGTGATTTGTAGGCAACATCCTAAGGTGATACTCTGGTTTATCTATTTATATGTTTTGTCCTTCATATGTTTGGATATTAATGGTTCATTGCGTGCTTAATAGGTCAATTTTAAATATGTGAATCAAAACCCTTTTTATCTCAATTAATAACTTGTTTATTATTTGATTCAACTCAGATCTGCACATGTTTTTCATCCTTTGTTTATTTATTTTTATTATTTTTATTATCGTTTATGATTTAATTCCTTTTTTATCACATCTTCTTTAACAATATATGTTTATAATATCAATTGGTTTACATCTATTTTGTAATAACCTGCCTTTTTGGACGATTTAAATCGACACACATGCCGACTCAAACCATTCAAAGGGGAAAATTGTTATAGGGTAAATAAGAAAAAGTAGAGAAAGAAAGAAAACAAATACAGAATCTCACAGCGGAATGACAAAATATAATAATCAAATAAACAGTTCATGAAGCTGTTCTACAAATGACATTTGATTATATTTTTACAATACAGATCAAGTTACATATAGCAGTAATAAATAAATAATGTAGCGGAACAACATGATGCAGTAGAAAATTAAAACAAATAATATAGTAAATAGTAATAGTACTAAATATTCGTCCTCCTGAAAGCAGTCTTCGATAAACTGAAAAGCTCAAACTCACCCGAGCGAATTGAAAAGACAACACTCGAGTCAGAACTAAAAGATCTTATGTAAGTTAAATCAACAGTAAATAAATATTAATGTAACGGCATCAGAGATGTTTATGGGGTTTGACATCTCCTATCCAGTGTCTAACGTGAGTGCAATAACTTAAGAGATGTTCGGGATTCCATCTCCTAAGGATCCGATAAACTATCTACATACATAGTACATACGCTATTATAATAGTGTCTACAGTAAAGTAAAGTATTAAAATAGCGTTAAGGCGTTATCCATATCCCCCTTAACACATTTTTATATATTCTCATAGTCTATAGAGTACCGTAATTCCTCCGTAAACTGGAGGGCTATCAGAGGGCACTCCATAGGTATGATACAAACCAAACTCGTAGATGGTGCGATAGGGCATGTGAACATGACACTCAAGGTAATGCCATGGTAGGACTCCACCGTTTTGCAGAACCGGGCTGGTGGTAACGCATAGCAGCTACTACCGCCCACCTCGAAACACACTCCCATAATCAAAATCGAGGGGTGGCCACCAAATCAATCACAAAGTCATAATATGGTATCGAAGAAGCATGTCCGATAGGAGGAATGACCTCACTTGGCCCAGGTATAGCTCCTGTTTTAGTCACATCTAAGCTGACTCACGAGAGTCAGGGCTACGTAAATACCTCATACAGAATCGTTCGCCAAACCATCCTATTTCATTTCTGGAATCTCCACCACGTGCACAGTTGTTAAAGTGGTTTTCGGTATTGGCAAAGAGTATGACAATATCCGATCCCTGTCTCTTTAACAACCAAACGCTTATTTCACACCGGATGGTTCTTTTACTTTTCCAAAAGTCAATTCATAATTGACATCAGCATATCATATTCAATTCAAACCATATTACTTCCGAAACCATATTCACTTTCGAAATCATCTTCACTTTTAAAATCATATTGACAAAATAGGTTAAATCTCATTTCAAAATCATCATATTAAATCAAATACGTAATTTCACCAGAAAATATCATTTAAATCCCACCTTAGGTTATAACATCCTTTTTTTCCATATTCGCTTTTAAATCAATGATTTAAATAGGGCAGTCCAACCTCGCACCGTATTTCTTTTTTTCTAGAAAAATAGTTTATATAGTTTTAATAATTTAAAATAGTTTAAAATACTTTAAAGGAGTTTAAAATTGGTTAAAATAGTTTAGGTGGATTTAAGATAGTTTTAAATAGGTTTAAAATAGATTAAATAGATTTAAAATAAATTAAATAGATCTAAAATAAATTAAGTAGATTTAAAAATAGATTAAAATGGATTAATTAGTTTAATTTAGGTAAAATATGTTAAATTGGACTAAATAGGTCATAATAGATTAAAATAAATAAAATAGTTTAAATTGATAAAAAAATGTTTTAAAATAGTTTAAAATAGATTAGATTAGTTTAATAGTTGAAATCTTAAAATCAGAAGAAATATTTTTTATAATAAATCTTTAAACAGTTTATATTAAAATAATTAATTTGAAATTAACATCAAATTTGACTATTTCTTTCATTTCAACAAATTTGGACCATATCCAGATTTTAAATCAAAAACCCAATTTCAAATCTTGAAATATCAATTTAAGCTACTCTAATTTCAATATATTTCAGAATTGCAATTTTCAACGTTTCAATAACTCAATTTCGATAAATTTCGTTTATACTACTAATTCGACTTTGGAATTTCAATTTAAATCTTTTAAACAATTCATTTAAAACAATTCAGTTTATATAAATCAAATTCCATTTCAAAATATCATTTGGCTAAATTCAAAATTTAAAGATTTAAAATCATTTAATTTAACCAATCCCATGTTCATATATAATTTTCTACCCTATGGTCAAGTGATACGGACATATATCATTCCAATCCGCAAATATTTAAATTTTTACGGGTATATATTATTTCAACCCACAATCCCAAAATTTCTTTCAATGAAAATCGCTTGGGTTTATCATTTCAACCCATAATGATTTTCAACTATTCTATATGATCGTTCGGGTATGTATCATTTCAACCCATAGGGATTGCAGCGTTAAAACAATATAAAATATAACATCCAGTCATCCAATATCAGCAATCAAACATACATCAAAATCATCACCCAAATCAACCAATAAATATCAATAGGTAACTGATTTTCATTAACAGGCATTAAATTATCAATTAAATTCAATATTATATTAAGCGATGATTAAATGCAATAAAAGTCAAATTTAACTAGAATGACAATTTAACATACCAAACATCAATCAGTTAATTTCTAATCACATCATAAATTTAATTTAACTAACATAAGACAATTTAGTTGTTGTGAGTGGGTTAAAACACTCACCTTTGATTTCAAATCGATTTGAAATTCAAAATAAGGCTCAAAATTCAACAGTCTCAGAATTCATCCAAAACAGTTCTATAATGTCCAAAATTTCGATACGATCGCAACAGAACAAATCGCACGTGAATCCGAGCTCTTATCAAAAAGTTATACACATAAGATCGCTATACATTTTAAATTAAAATATAAATAAAATAACTTTATAAACCAGTCGTTACCTTCCACGTTGCCGTCTTCTTCATCCCAGGCAAACCCTAATACACACGCACGTAAAAGCTAGCCATCGGTACGCAAAGGCTTCCCTACGCCTACCGCTGTACATCGCGGCCACCCTATCCTCACCGCGACCACGCCCCCTCCGACCGTTCTTCCCAGACTCCACTCGTTTGACGCCGAAACCCAGCCGTCGTCGCCTATTTCGAACCATAGGAGAATTTTCTAGCCTAGGCAGTCAACAAGGAGAACGCTACCGGAAAGGAGCCACCATAGAGGAAGTTAAGAGGCTTCCTCGAGAGCTGGAGCTAATCAAGCATCTATCTACATCACCAGGGATGAAATGGAAACAATGATGGATGCTATGCAGGAGAGGATGCTGAAGAGATAGGAGGAAATGATGCAAAACCTACTCCGCCAGATTGCACAAGCTGGAGTGCAAAACCGAGGAAATGGAGTAGCAGGGAATAATGGAAATATGGATCACGGAGTCGGAGCGACGGGAGCTGAGGAAAACCAGAATTAGAACCATGGAAACGGAACCAATAGGCAAAGGAGTGGAGCCGAACGACCGAGGGCAACCCCCACCAACCTACAGGGGTCGGCATCGATCCCTCAAGAGGGGTCGATACCGATCCCCTAGGGTTGGGTGGCATGCCCCCCGGGTCTAGTTGATCGTGATGCCAGAGGACCTGCAATCAATCCGGTGGAGCTAGGTTTCAATCGAAATTTGGATGACCGGCCGGAGGAGTACGTCCCAGAATTCCCACGTCGACTCGGGGGCAGCTTGGGCATTATGATAGGAGAATACCGATGGAAGACAATGACAGGTTTGCGGGGATGATAAGGCTAGCTATGCGTGGAAGATTAGTGAATAGGGATTGGGAGGATGTAAATAAAAGTCCATTCGCTCCAAATATCAGGTAGGCTAGAAATCCACCGGAGTTCAAACTACCAATGCTTGAGACATATGATGGAAAAACGGATCCTACTATTCATTTGATGAGGTACATGAAACACATGGAAGTACTGGAGGCATCAAAGGAAGTTATGGCATGGTGTTTCCACTTGTACTTATCGGATATAGCTACACTCTGGTTAATACAGTTGGAAAGCGTCTCTATTGGCACGTGGACGGAATTGATCGAAAGGTTTATAAGGCAATTTCGGGTCCACATTACGAGACCCAAGTGTGTGATGACTTTAACATCAATGAAGCAATGGAATAGAGAATCACTCAGGGATTTCTTAACCAGGTTCAACGCGGCAGTGGCTTTGGTGGATCGACTAGACCTGTCGATGGTTTTGATGGCAGCAGTGTCAAGGATTGTAGATAACTCGGATTTCAAGATATCACTGGAACAGGATCCATCAGTAGATCTTGGGGAATTTTACCACGAAGCAGAAAGGTTTCTATGACAGGAAGATGCAAAAGACGATAGAGAGGGAAGAGAGGAAGTTGAGGTTTATGTGGTTAAAGGCGGAGATCCGCTCGGGGTGGATTCAAACAAGGATAAAGGAAAACGAAAAGCAGAGGATAGCTTTGGTAGACCGAAGCGGCCACGAAGGGAACCGAGGTTCACCTCTTACACGGAATTGACTGAAAGATTAGAATGGATATATCTAGACACTGGGGGGCAGATCCTATATCGAAGGACAATGAGGAGGGAGCCTACCAATAATGAAAAGAAATCAAAAAAATACTGTCTATTCTATGAGCTGGACGGGCATAGTACAAACAATTGTAGGAACTTGAAGGATGAGATTGAGGGACATATCCAAAACGGTAGGCTGTTACAATACGTCTGAATGTGGGCAGCGACAGTGGAACAAGCGCGACCTCCATCCGCATCGAACAGAAAATGCCTTGGATCGAGGCGTCAACTTGTCATCAATTGATCGGAATGGCAAGGAGTAAGTAATAAACTCCATAATAAAACGGCTAAGTCATTACACATGTATAGGATCGTGAACGGTCCTTAGACATGCTCTGAGATGACAATGAACCATCACACCCGGAGATACATGCACTTTGGTGTTTTAATTTTCGCTTTTGTTTCTCTTTTTAGTACTTGGACTTGGTTTTGTTAGTTGGATATTTTGATTATAAAACTCACTCAAATGTGAAATCCGACATTGATAATTCTAAGTCCCATCCGGACACTCACATTCCGCCCCGAATGGCACCCGATCTCGAACGATCACATTCCGCCTCAAACGTCACCCGGTCTCGAATGACCACATTTCGCCTCGAACGGCACCTGATCTCGAACGATCACATTTTTCCTTAGACAGACACTCGATTTCGTACGATCATCATCGGCCTGGTACAACTGTGAGTATGACTAACGGTCCTGAACGGCCGTTACTAACAATCAGGCAAGATCATTGGTTTTTCACAGATCATCAACAGTTTTCGAACATCAGGCTTAAGGCAATTCAAAAGACGCCTTCCTACCGAAGGGAGTAGGAGGGCAAGCCTAGTATATTAATTGGCCAGTATAAACATTGGCGACCTCTAGTATATTAATTGGGTCCACACCTCGTCCGACCCCAGTATCTTAATTACCAGTATAAACATAGGCGACCAACGGGAGGGCGGTTAAGTAGACTACGCAATAGCAGATCGCGCGCAGAATTGATTTCAATTTCGCAAGGCGTGCTTTAGGGGGAAAAATGTTAACCCGCATTTCTTCAAGGCAGTATACAAGCAGATTTAACCCAACAGATTTCGCGGTTATCAAAGCCGATGAGTGTATAGCGACGATAGTAGGTGTAACGATTACGATCTTTCGACGCTCGAAAGTCGACATTAATACGTCCACTGTATCAAATGCCGCGCAATCGAATGCCGGAAAAACGAACCATTAGGGAAAAAAAGAAGAGGTAGAAGAAGACAGAAGAAAAAGAAACAGAAACAACAACAGAATCTCACATTCGCAGCGGAACAATATATAATAGATGAATGAATAATCTTTATAACAAAGAACTATATCAGTTTATACAATACATCATCAGAGTTTACAACAACAACAATACTGGACAGTTATATAAACTTGTCCACATACAGAATACACAGCGGAATAAATAAATAAGTACGAGTGTACGTCTCGCCATCCAGCTTGCCTCCAAAGCTCCAGAATATCCTAATATCATAACTCTAGGCTGCCCGTGTGGAAAATTATGGGCACCCAGAGTTTAGAAAGGGAACAATAAACTCCAGGTCAGTCATGGTGACTGGTGTGAGATCGTAAAACAGATATTTTCACAAAGAAAATAAAAGAAATTCGCAATGCTTTTGGAAAATAAAACTACCATAAGGCCTCCCGCCACACACACAATGCAAACGCAGAATTGGAGGAGATTTCTCCTTATGATAGTCAAATATGCTTACTACGAAAAATTAGTTGATATTATTATTAATGCCTAGTGTGGAAAACATTTCGAAAGTATAATATTAATCTTAGCCAGCATAGAAATTTCGCACTTATGCCGACTATAGCTACTATGTTCAATAGCAGGTTACCGCCACATTCCACAGCAGGTTATACAACTAAAACTGTATATGGCTCGTATTGTTTCTTTGGATTTTCCAACAAATGGTCAGGCTAAGGAACTTCCTACTGCCACATGGGTATGCCTCTGGCGGGACGTCCCGAGAACTAACTAGCTCTCTGCCAACACAAGGCCGGGTTACCTCTTACACTAGGTAACTACTACACGAATATGCCACCCCCCGGTCCTTTGGGACCTTTATCCGAGGCGCCTCGATCACACAGCAACAATCACACAGTAAATGAGATTGGAGCAACCACATAGGTAAATATCTGGGCTCCATACCATAATATCACCTTTTTCCAGAAGGAAATGACATATCCTAAAGGGAGCGACCCTCATAACCTTGCCGCATCTTTCCTGTTTCGACCATTTCCGGTTTGTGATGTTCGATGAGGTCTCGTCCACAAAGCTACGCTTTTTCACAAAGCCATGCTTTGATCAACAAATGATCAACAAATGATTAGCAAATCACACAGCAACACTTAGCATGCCACACTACCAAATTTGGAGTATATCACTGATAACCTTCAACTACATAACCTCTGAGCTCGTACGTCTCAGAGAAGGGTGTTAAGCTAATAGAATAAATTCTCCGCCACCAACCGAAATGTATTTGAAAGAAATCAGCTTTATATCTCAAAGTGTAATGTCAGACATACAACCATACAAGTCTGTTCCAGGTTCGAACAGAACCTAAGGCACTTCCGAAGAAGCCCTTGCAATCCGAGTATCCACAATCCCGATCGGACTTCCCATCACATAGGGAATCTCTATACTGGAGCAACTCAGTGCAGAGACAATCGATAGGTTATCCTATCGTTCTCGCAAATACCCGGTCTTCAACACCGGTCTTCAATTGCAATCCACAACGTCGTATCATTATTCGGAATGGGTTATATGACACAAAGTCCTCTCCCGGCTAAACCGAATAATGATCGCTTGTTTTAAAAACAAATTCAAGTGCCATTTCAAAGGCCAATATTGATAGTCGGTTATTTAACTATCAAACAACATTCACAACAATCATTCAATTTAAATAATTTTCCCAAATTATTTAATTTCAAAATATCTTCACAAGATATATATTTTTCCACACTTCAAACATTTTGAAAACAAATTTCAAATCATATTTCACCTTTCAAGCTTTTGAAAACAAATTTCAAATCAATTTCCCTACACGGGATATGTTTCCAAATATTTATTCATTTTCACTGGAAATCTGCCGAGTTCAAATACTTTATCTCCAAAATATTTTTTAAAATCCAATTTCAGAATTTCTTCATTTATAATTTGAAACTACTTTGGAAATATACTCGGCTTTTCAAGGAAAATACACTTCCATTTCAAAATGGTCCATTTAAACCAATTTAATAAATCCTTATCGATTTATTTCAAATTTACATTCCAAATCCGTAAATTTATTTCCACACTTAAAAAGATAAATCAGTGTCTATTTTTAAAATAAATTTCCCTTTCCTTTATAAATTCTCACTGGGAATTTAAATTTCCAAATTTTCACCGATATATCATTTTCAAATCGATTTCTCAAATATTCACTTTCAACTCCGAATCAATTTTCAAATTGATTTCCAAATTTATTTCAAATCCCAAATTGATTTTCCAAACATTTATTTCAAACACCTAATCGATTTTAGAATGGATTTCCCAGGATTTATTTTTAAACACCAAATCAATTTCCAAATTTATTTCTGAATTTATCTTTCTTCAAAATAAATGCCTTTATTTCTTTCAATTATTAAATTTTGTATTTCAGATAAATTCTTCAACCTTCGAATAATATTACCCGAAATCCATTTATAAAAATCTTTTCACCATATTTTGGAATTACTTCGATAAGATTACAAAAATCAACCTTTTTATACTTTTAAATTCCTTCTTTCAAATTAATTTATTTCTTAAAAATTAATTCCCAAAATCTAATTTTATTTATTTCTAGTATCCAACGATACCAAAAATATATTCGGCTAAATTTTAGCCTTCAACAATTCTAATCACAAATATAATCACACATAGATTATAAACAATCACATCACAATATATGAAACAAATTCACATAATTTGAGGAATCCAGTTGGATCCCTCCAACCTGTTTCCCTGCATCCACAGACGTTAGCACAATACCAATTCCACTTCGAGGTGGAATATCGCGGTATATGGGATTTATAAAATATCATCCGCTATTATGCGGCGCATAGGGTCTCATCCGCTATATAATGTGGGAAATCAATCACCAAATATATATATATATATATGTTGGAACCTGCCTTCTCTGATTTTAAAGCGGAACAACTAGCTTTACAAAAAGAAAAAGGAAAAACAAAAGTAGGCAGTTCCGGACATGATGGAGATGAAGGAGATACTGAACAAGAAGGGGATGATGAAGATGAAAAGGAAGATGAAGAAGGAGAAGATGAAGCTTTTGAACAAACTTTTATCCAAAGTTCAATCCCGGAAACTTACGAGATTGAACTAATTTCTGGTACTTCACGCACTTATACTAAAAATGAAAAACTCAAGTCTGACATCACCATCTCTAAAAATCAAAAGAAAATCTCTCAACAAATTGCACAAGGCTTTTCGTCCATCAATTATAGATTCGATGATTTAGATGCCAAAGTCGAAGAGAATGCACGAGAATTGAAAAATGTCAAGACAATTCTTCGTCAATTGTGGAAAAAGTCTCATGGATCTTCTCCTCCTTCCTCTCCAACTTGGGGAGAATGGTAAAAGAAGATGTTTTTCTTTTGGTCCAAAAACTTCACTTTCATAAAAATTCTATTTTTTTGTGATGTTTAAAACTTATTAGTTGTTCTTTGTATAATTTTCTATGTCTCTCTTAGTTCTTTGTGTTGGTTAAACAAATGCTCTGTCTTAATATATTGTTTTGTTATTATCATCTTGGTACATTCTTGGTCTGTCTACACTTCTTAACTATTTTGTTATTTACAGTTTTGTCATTTCTCTATATCTAACACCCCCCTACAACTCTTTTTGTTAATGACAAAGGGGGAGAAATAATAACATTTCTGCTATATAAATTGGTCATATTGACAGGGGGAGCAAAAGGTATGGTTATACTAACCGTTGAATTATATAGTTGTCATCATCAAAAAGGGGGAGAATGTTGGAACCTGCCTTCTTCGATTTTAATGCGACAACTATATATTTCAACCTATATACTATAATGTCAAATATTCTTGCAGGAATCTACAAGAGAAGCTATTATCATATCTTCAACAAGATTAAGTTCTCAAAATTTTATTATTTCTAAGTTAGATATTTTTGTACAATCTCTGATATGATGATAAAACACACACACAAATATACTTTTGAAAATCATGCTTTAAAATAATAAATATATTTAATTATTTAAAAGATATAAAAAGGTATTTTCAAAATTATATAATATCTCAAGTTCAAAAGTGCTAAAATAAAGGAAGGAACAAAACAGTACAGATTTAGACGTCTGTATATTAATTCAGACGTCTGACATCAATATCAGACGTCTAAAGATAATATAACAGACGTCTGAACTCTATGTATATAGTGCTTCTATTTCTATATCAAATAGACGTTTGTCAATTTAAAAACAGACGTCTGTCATCCTAGACAGACGTCTGAATTAAAAGACAGACGTCTGAAATGACTGTTTTTCTTTCTTTTATTTTTTTTGAATTTTAAAACTTTATTCAGACATCTGTCACTTTTCTCTCAAACATCTGAACTTGACGAACTGAAGCATCTCTTCATGAAATATCAAATTCTGAAGAGTTGTCTTCTTCACCAAGAGTTGCACTTCTTCTAATAGTTGCAACTATTAAATTAAGTCTATTCAATACTATAAATAGAGATGAAAATCCACTATTTAAAACACCAATTCTTTCTATCTATACTTGCTTTGTATTATCATAATCACAAGCGATTTTCAATCTCTACTTCCTATCTTTTGCACATTCAAATCATCATATCAAGAAGATTATAGGAAGGGTGTAATACATTGACTATATTCGTGTTATTCAAAGAACACACAAGTCAAGAAACAATTTACCAAATTGTATTTGAAGTCCTATTCGGTTGCTTAGGCGGAAAAGTCCTATTCGGTTGCTCAGGCAGTGTAATACCTGTTCCTCCAGGTTAAGTGAGGGTTGTTAGAGAAATTCCAGAAGGAGTCTGGGACTGGACGTAGAACGAGAAGTTCGAACCAGTATAAAAATCCCTGGTGTCATTTTTATTACTGCTATTTACTATTATTTATAATTCCGCACTTGCTAGTCGTAGTTTAACTATATTATCGATCCATATACACTTTCAATATAAACTACTATATATACTACCACATCCAAACAGTCAATCAATAACTGCAATTCCAATTTTTAATTTGAGTGAGAAGATCTCACCTTTGATTTTTATTTTGCAATCCATTTTCCGTTCCATTTTGTTTCTCTTCATTGTATTAGACCTTGTATAAACAATTTTATACAAATTATTAATATTCGAATCAATCGAACAATTAAATTCCCATTTGATAAATTTAATTTAAATTAACAATTCGATTTTTTTAATGGGAGTTACCATACCGTTACAATTTCCTTTTCCTTAACCTACATAAAAACAGTCTGGATAATATTATTTATCTATCTCCTTTAACACTTAGTTGATTACAGGAATTAACCTTACAGTAAGATTTTAACAGTATGCCAAAATATATATAATTTTTTTTCTCTAAGTCTTTATATATATATTTTAAAAAAAATTCAATTAAAATAAAATACTCTATACCTTACTGCCGATCAAAACTCCAAGCTACCCAACGATCTGCACCTCCTTCAACCCACCTCCGACGTTCGCGACCCCCTCCCTGAAATCTCGAACTCCGAGTCGACACCCAATAGCACATCGCGAATCCAAACATGACTTCGCCGAACTTGCGCACGCGTACGCGACCATCGTGACACCTAAAAATCGAACTGATGCCCTAGCTTGCTGTCCACGTGAGCGCGAACGAACGCGACTCCAAGCCGCGCCTGATTGACCTCCCACTGGTCCCCTCCTTCGAACGCAAGCACGCTATTCTATCGAACTGGTGACTGATGACTCGCGCCCTCGTCTCGGTGAAGGCCTCAGCCATTTCGTACGTGATTCATGCACCACGCGGTTTCGATCTGCCATTGAATTTTTTTTTTGAATTCGAGATTGGGACTGAGGGATTTCATTTATTTTGAATAAAATAGAGGAATGTGGCCCTGATTTCTATTTGGAGAAGAGGAATTTTCTCATTGATTTTGAAACGAGGCTTCGGCCATTTTTTTTATTTCTTGAGGAACGAAATGATTTTGTCGCCATTTTTTTTCTTTGACAGGATTTTGTTCTGCTACTAGGTCTAGAAAAGGGGACAGGATCGCGTGTAGGAGAGGCTGAAAAGAAATAATACGGATGTGATTTGATTTTTTTTGTATTAGGTATATATATTTAATTCGGTTAATATTTTCTCGGCGTTTTTATATCGTACGGCCACACGACAACTCCGAATGTTACGGAAATTGAAATTCGATAATAATTCAATATTACAGATCCAATGGAACTGGTTCCGTCGAATTCCGAGACTGTGCCTCAGAAAGCTATTTTCAAATATCGATTTAAACGATATAAATTCAAAACTGAACAAAGCATTTCCAAATTCAATTCTGAAGCTTCTATTATCTTCAGTATAATCAATATGAATTTTCTAAGCCTTGAAAATATTTTTAATCAGCTTGAAACTGAAGATTCAAATTTTTACCCAACTTCAATAATTAAATTCAATAATTAAATTCAATAATTTAAATTACCAAATTCATTCTGATATTTGAAATTCAAATTAAACTGACATCCAGATATTTAAAATCAATTAAATATCCTGATTTCCAATGTCAAAAATTCAGGGTCGTTACAATCTTCCCCCCTTAAAAGAATTTCGTCCCGAAATTACAAGTTAAGAAGAATGATCCAATCCCCGTTAACTATTTTCCCAAAACCAAACAGTTTTATCAACTCGCCAAAATAATCTTTTATTAAAGATCTATTATCACTTCAACTAGCTTTCCAAACACTTTCATATTTTTCAAATAACTTTATTTTACTTCACAATTCAAATTTAAATTTTCCAAAATTTCTCAAAAATTTTCAAATTCTCTAAATTTTCGAAAAATTTTACCAGCGACTCCTTTGCACGGCTAGCTCGGTTCAACTACAAAATATCCCTACGGACTGCCAAATTCCAATAGAAAACAAAATGCCAAGTGGCAAAATCAGAATCCCATAAAATTTCATACTGAATTTGTTTTAGATACATACCTTATTGTCGAGCAAATTTAAATTCATCTTCGAAATCTAAATCCAATTTCATTACAATCCATGTATACTTTACTTAACAATAATATCCAATTATTAACTTAGTATACTTCCAATTCCAAATTTACTTAAGAACTTTCTCCATTCATTTCTTAAGTTCAATATAAGTATTTACATACTTCTTATATTTGTTTTCACTTCACTACCAAAGTTATATATTCATTTCCATTCAACTTTGCATTTTCAATTCCATTTGAATTCAATTTACGATTTCAATTCTATTTGAATTCATTTTATCTTCAAAAAACCAAAAATTCATTTAATGAAAGCTCGATATTCACTTTTTCCAAAGCTTTCAACTTCGACCAAAACAATGGTTTTCATTTTCTAGTTCAATTCCTACATTTCCATTACAATTTGAAAATCAATTTTCCGTTAACAAAAATTTTCCAAATTTTCTAACTACCAAAATTTTCGGAAAATTTTGGCGGAGTCTCCTTTTACGGAGGAGCTTTTGCAATTTGACAAAAGATATAAATATATATACATCAACCCACTCGGTCGAAAAAACAAAAACAGTTCATATTTCCTATTTTGTATTGCGTAGGCGTACCTTTATTAGCATTTTTAAGCAAAGCGGCTTATTATTAAGCATTTGCACGACCAAAATGCAGCCAAACGACTTCCAAAAACCTGTACTTACTCAATTTAAATGTGTTAGTGACATATATAGGAAATCTATTAATATTTCACTTATTTTCAATAGTAAACACATATTTTTCATAAGCAATGTACTCAAAATAATTCCTATAAGCAATTTATAAAGTTTCAATACAAATTGAATTGCTTTCATCTAATTTACATTCAATTCAATGGTTTACAATGCAATTATTTCAATTCAATTCATTTTTTAACGGAACAACTCATATCTATTTCAATTGATACAAATATCAATTTTATTGGCTTTCATTAACTCATATAATTTCATACAATCTCGTTTGCATCAACGACAACCATTTGTATGCAAATTCAATGATATACACTTAATAGAATATCCATTCTAGTTTATAACTAATTTAAATTGATACCAATTCAATTTATTTTAATTCCATTCCATTTCCAATTGATTCCATTCAATTCAATTTACATTCTATATTCACATTCATTTCATTTGAAACCATTTCACAATTTTTTTCTTAAGTCGAGCTTTTATCCAATATTTTTTAAGTTATTTCAACTCAAAATTCAAGTCATAGTTTCCTTGTAAACAATTTCCAATTTAAATCTTTGATTTGATTTTTCATTTATCAAATCCATTCCATCTACTAATTTAATTCAATTAGTATATTCACTTATCCCTTTTTAAATTTCAAATTTCCATATTCAATGCATCCTGAATTTATTTTATCAATAACAAGGAAATTTCAATTTATTTTCTCTACTTACTTGAATTTATATGCAAATTCAAACCATTTTAAATTTAGCTCACAACTCAACTTTAATTTAACTAATTCAACTTCCAATTCATTATTTCATGAATTAATAAATTATCAAGTTAGTTTACTTGAATTCAATCCATTTTATTTTATCTTTTCCAAGTTTGGATTTTTCTTCGACTTGATTCAAATCAAATCTCATTCCATTTTTCAATTTCCAATTCATTTATTTACAAATGTAACCTCATTTGTTCATTAACAAATTCATTCATTTTCAATTTGAATCTCATTCCAATCAAATTTCAAATATTTTTATAAGTTATCCACTTATTTACATTCCACAACATTTTAAAGAAATTCCAGAGTCTTTTAAACAATTACTCACATTTCAAAACTAACTTTGAAATTTCAATCCAAATTCTTTAATTCGTATTTCAAAAATACTTTGGCATCTCATTTCAATTTATAAAACTCATTTATAAATTCACATTACCAATTTCATTCCATTAATGAATTTTATTTTCAAATATTCTCTGGAATTCTATTTCAAATTATAAATCACATTTACAATTTACATTTACAAATCCCATTCGTATATGAACTCATTTCCTTATACTTTCAATTCATATTTATAAATTTCATTCGTTAAATGAATTTGTCTCCAATCTTTAGTTATACCATTATTTCTTATTCAATTTCCGTATAACAATGATAATATTTCAATATTATCTCTTCCTAACGCCCAAGCATCCATATACTATAATAATTCATAGAAAATGATTTCTTTTCTATACAAAAATAGTTTTGGGTAAAATTATTTCATTTACCCCATTTAGAACAATACTGTGTCAGTTTATCTTGTTTAAGAGTTTAGAAACCCCTATCGATTACAGTTGGCCAAACTGAACCGACCAGAATCTATAAACAATCAACCGATAAGTCAACACAATATAAAACAAATTTTTGTATTCACTAACAAATACGCGCTCATATATTATTACACTGACACTCATTCTAGAGTACTACTGACTCTATCTCTAATGAGTAACATCCAACAGAGCCAAGGTTGTCGCTTAACCAATTGCACTGATACCACTTTGTAACGATTACGATCTTTTTACGCTCGAAAGTCGACATTAATACGTCCACTGTATCAAATGCCGCGCAATCGAACGCCGGAAAACCGAACCATTAGGGAAAAAAAGAAGAGGTAGAAGAAGACAGAAGAAAAAGAAACAGAAACAACAACAGAATCTCACATTCGCAGCGGAACAATATATAATAGATGAATGAATAATCTTTATAACAAAGAACTATATCAGTTTATACAATACATCATCAGAGTTTACAACAACAACAACAATACTGGACAGTTATATAAACTTGTCCACATACAGAATACACAGCGGAATAAATAAATAATTACGAGTGTACGTCTCCCCATCCAGCTTGCCTCCAATGCTCCAGAATATCCAGAATATCCTGATATCATAACTCTAGGCTACCCGTGTGGAAAATTATGGACACCCAGAGTTTAGAAAGGGAACAATAAACTCCAGGTCAGTCATGGTGACTGGTGTGAGATCGTAAAACAGTTATTTTCACAAAGAAAATAAAAGAAATTCGCAATGCTTTTGGAAAATAAAACTACCATAAGGCCTCCCGCCACACACACAATGCAAACGCAGAATTGGAGGAGATTTCTCCTTATGATAGTCAAATATGCTTACTACGAAAAATCAGTTGATATTATTATTAATGCCTAGTGTGGAAAACATTTCGAAAGTATAATATTAATCTTAGCCAGCATAGGCATTTCGCACTTATTCCTACTATAGCTACTATGTTCAATAGCAGGTTACCGCCACATTCCACAGCAGGTTATACAACTAAAACCGTACAGGGCTCGTATTGTCTCTTTAGATTTTCCAACAAATGGTCAGGCTAAGGAACTTCCTACTGCCATATGGGTACGCCTCTAGCGGGACGTCCCGAGAACTAACTAGCTCTCTGCCAACACAAGGCCGGGTTACCTCTTACAATAGGTAACTACTACACGAATATGCCACCCCCCGGTCCTTTGGGACCTTTATCCGAGGCGCCTCGATCACACAGCAACAATCACATAGTAAATGAGATTGGAGCAACCATACAGGTAAATATCTGGGCTCCATACCATAATATCACCTTTTTCCAGAAGGAAATGACATACCCTAAAGGGAGCGACCCTCATAACCTTGTTGCATCTTTCCTATTTCGACCATTTCCGGTTTGTGAGGTTCGATGAGGTCTCGTCCACAAAGCTACGCTTTTTCACAAAGCCATGCTTTGATCAACAAATGATCAACAAATGATTAGCAAATCACACAGCAACAATTAGCATGCCACACTACCAAATTGGGAGTATATCACTGATAACCTTCAACTACATAACCTCTGAGCTCGTACGTCTCAAAGAAGGGTGTTAAGCTAAGAGAATAAATTCTCCACCACCAACAGAAATGTATTTGAAAGAAATCAGCTTTATATCTCAAAGTGTAATGTCGGACATACAACCATACAAGTCTGTTCCGGGTTCGAACAGAACCGAAGGCACTTCCGAAGAAGCCCTTGCAATCCGGGTATCCACAATCCCGATCGGACTTCCCATCACATAGGGAATCTCTATACTGGAGCAACTCAGTGCAGAGACAATCGATAGGTTATCCCATCATTCTCGCAAATACCCGGTCTTCAACACCGGTCTTCAATTGCGATCCACAACGTCGTATCATTATTCGGAATGGGTTATATGACACAAAGTCCCTCCCGGCTAAACTGAATAATGAGCGCTTGTTTTAAAAACAAATTCAAGTGCCATTTCAAAGGCCAATATTGATAGTCGGTTATTTAACTATCAAACAACATTCACAACAATCATTCAATTTAAATAATTTTCCCAAATTATTTAATTTCAAAATATCTTCACAAGATATATATTTTTCCACACTTCAAACTTTTCGGAAACGAATTTCAAATCATATTTCATCTTTCAAGCCTTTGAAAACGAATTTCAAATCAATTTCCCTACACGGGATATATTTCCAAATATTTATTCATTTCCACTGGAAATCTGCCGAGTTCAAATACTTTATCTCCAAAATATTTTTTAAAATCCAATTTCAGAATTTCTTCATTTATAATTTAAAACTACTTTGGAAATATACTTGGCTTTTCAAGGAAAATACACTTCCATTTCAAAATGGTCCATTTAAACCAATTTAATAAATCCTTATCGATTTATTTCAAATTTACATTCCAAATCCGTAAATTTATTTCCACACTTAAAAAAATAAATCGGTGTTTATTTTTAAAACAAATTTCCCTTTCCTTTATAAATTCCCACTGGGAATTTAAATTTCCAAATTTTCACCGATATATGATTTTCAAATCGATTTCTCAAATATTCACTTTCAACTCCGAATCAATTTTCAAATTGATTTCCAAATTTATTTCAAATCCCAAATTGATTTTCCAAAACTTTATTTCAAACACCTAATCGATTTTAGAATGGATTTCCCAAGATTTATTTTTAAACACCAAATCAATTTCCAAATTTATTTCTGAATTTATCTTTCTTCAAAATAAATGCCTTTATTTCTTACAATTATTAAAATTTTTATTTCAAATAAATTCTTCAACCTTCGAATAATATTACCCGAAATCCATTTATTAAAATCATTTCACCATATTTTGGAATTAATTCGATAAGATTACAAAAATCAACCTATTTATACTTTTAAATTCCTTCTTTCAAATTAATTTAATTCTTAAAAATTAATTCCCAAAATCTAATTTTATTTATTTCTGGTATCCAACGATACCAAAAATATATTCGGCTAAATTATAGCCTTCAACGATTCCAATCACAAATATAATCACACATAGATTATAAACAATCACATCACAATATATGAAACAAATTCACATAATTTGAGGAATCCAGTTGGATCCCTCCAATCTGTTTCCCTGCATCCACAGACGTTATCACAATACCAATTCCACTTCGAGGTGGAATATCACGGTATATGGGATTTATAAAATATCATCCGCTATTATGCGGCGCATAGGGTCTCATCCGCTATATAATGCGGGAAATCAATCACCAAATATATATACTACTATATATACTACCACATCCAAACAGTCAATCAATAACTGCAATTGCAATTTTTAATTTGAGTGAGAAGATCTCACCTTTGCTTTTTATTTTGCAATCCATTTTCCGTTCCAGTTTGTTTCTCTTCATTGTATTAGACCTTGTATAAACAATTTTATACAAATTATTAATATTCAAATCAATCGAACAATTAAATTCCCATTTGATAAATTTAATTCAAATTAACAATTCGATTTTTTTTAATGGGAGTTACCATACTGTTACAATTTCCTTATCCTTAACCTACATAAAAACGTTCTGGATAATATTATGTATCTATCTTCTTTAACACTTAGTTGATTACAGGAATTAACCTTACAGTAAGATTTTAACAGTATGCCAAAATATATATAATTTTTTTTCCCTAAGCCTTTATATATATATTTAAAAAAAATTCAATTAAAATAAAATACTCTATACCTTACTGCCGATCAAAACTCCAAGCTACCCAACGATCTGCACCTCCTTCAACCCACCTCCGATGTTCGCGACCCCCTCCCTGAAATCTCGAACTCCGAGTCGACACCCAATAGCACATCGCGAATCCAAACACGACTTCGCCGAACTTGCCCACGCGTACGCGACCATCGCGACACTTAAAAATCGAACTGATGCCCTAGCTTGCTGTCCACGTGAGCGCCAACGAACGCGACTCCAAGTCGCGCCTGATTGACCTCCCATTGGTCCCCTCCTTCGAACGCAAGCGCACTATTCTGTCGAACTGGTGACTGATGACTCGCGTCCTCATCTCGGTGAAGGCCTCAGCCATTTCGTACGTGATTCATGAACCACGCAGTTTCGATCTGCCATTGAATTTAATTTTTTTTTTGAATTCGAGATTGGGACTGAGGGATTTCGTTGATTTCGAAGAAAATAGAGCAACGCGGCCCTGATTTCTATTTGGAGAAGAGGAATTTTCTCATTGATTTTGAAACGAGGCTTCGGCCATTTTTTTTATTCCTTGAGGAACGAAATGATTTTGTCGCCATTTTTTCTCTTTGACAGGATTTTGTTCTGCTACTAGGTCTAGAAAAGGGGACAGGATCGCGTGTAGGAGAAGCTGAAAAGAAATAATACAGCTGTGATTTGATTTTTTTTTGATTAGGTATATATATATTTAATTCGGTTAATATTTTCTTGGCGTATTTATATCATACGGCCACACGACAACTCCGAATGTTACGGAAATTGAAATTCGATAATAATTCAATATTACGGATCCAATGGAACTGGTTCCGTCGAATTCCAAGACTGTGCCTCAGAAAGCTATTTTCAAATATCGATTTAAACTATATAAATTCAAAACTGAACAAAGCATTTCCAAATTCAATTCTGAAGCTTCTATTATCTTCTGTATAATCAATATGAATTTTCTAAGCCTTGAAAATATTTTTAATCAGCTTGAAACTGAAGATTCAAATTTTTACCCAACTTCAATAATTAAATTCAATAATTTAAATTGCCAAATTCATTCTGATATTTGAATTTCAAATTAAACTGACATCCAGATATTTAAAATCAATTAAATATCCTGATTTCCAATGTCAAAAATTCAGGGTCGTTACAATCTTCCCCCCTTAAAAGAATTTCGTCCCGAAATTACAAGTTAAGAAGAATGATACAATCCCCGTTAACTATTTTCCCAAAACCAAACAGTTTTATCAACTCGCCAAAATAATCTTTTATTAAAGATCTATTATCACTTCAACTAGCTTTCCAAACCCTTTCATAGTTTTCAAACAACTTTATTTTACTTCACAATTCAAATTTAAATTTTAAATTATCCAAAATTTCTCAAAAAATTTATAACTCTCTAAATTTTCGAAATTTTTTACCAGCGACTCCTTTGTGCGGCTAGCTCGGTACAACTACAAAATGTCCCTACGGACTGCCAAATTTCAATAGAAAACAAAATGCCAAGTGGCAAAATCAGAATCCCATAAAATTTCATACTGAATTTTTTTTAGATACATACCTTATTGTCGAGCAAATTTAAATTCATGTTCGAAATCTTAATCCAATTTCATTACAATCCCTGTACACTTTACTTAACAATAATATCCAATTATTAACTTAGTATACATCTAATTCCAAATTTACTTAAGAACTTTCTCCATTCATTTCTTAAGTTCAATATAAGTATTTACATACTTCTTATATTTGTTTTCACTTCACTACCAAAGTTATATATTCATTTCCATTCAACTTTGCATTTTCAATTCCATTTGAATTCAATTTACAATTTCAATTCTATTTGAATTCATTTTATCTTCAAAAAACCAAAAATTCATTTAATGAAAGCTTGATATTCACTTTTTCCAAAGCTTTCAACTTCGACCAAAACAATGGTTTTCATTTTCTAGTTCAATTCCTACATTTCCATTAAAATTTGAAAATCAATTTTCCGTTAACAAAAATTTTCCAAATTTTCAAAAAAATTTCTAACTCCCAAAATTTTCGGAAAATTTTAGCGGAGTCTCCTTTGTACGGAGGAGCTTTTGCAATTTGACAAAAGATATAAATATATATACATCGACCCACTCGGTCGGAAAAACAAAAATAGTTCATATTTCCTATTTTGTATTGCGTAGGCGTACCTTTATTAGCATTTTTAAGCAAAGCGGCTTATTATTAAGCATTTGCACGACCAAAATGCAGCCAAACGGCTTCCAAAAACCTGTACTTACTCAATTTAAATGTTTAAGTGACATATATAGGAAATCTATTAATATTTCACTTATTTTCAATAGTAAACACATAGTTTTCATAAGCAATGTACTCAAAATAATTCCTATAAGCAATTTATAAAGTTTCAATACAAATTGAATTGCTTTCATCTAATTTATATTCAATTCAATGGTTTACAATGCAATTCTTTCAATTCAATTCATTTTTTAACGGAACAACTCATATCTATTCAATTGATACAAAAATCAATTTTATTGGCTTTCATTAACTCATATAATTTCATACAATCTCGTTTGCATCAACGACAACCATTTCTATGCAAATTCAACGATATTCACTTAATAGAATATCCATTCTAGTTTATAACTAATTTAAATTGATACCAATTCAATTTATTTTAATTCTATTCCATTTCCAATTGATTCCATTCAATTCAATTTACATTCTATATTCATTCATTTCATTTGAAACCATTTCACAATTTTTTTCTTAAGTCGAGCTTTTATCCAATATTGCTTAAGTTATTTCAACTCAAAATTCAAGTCATAGTTTCCTTGTAAACAATTTCCAATTTAAATATTTGATTTGATTTTCATTTATCAAATCCATTCCATCTACTAATTTAATTCAATTAGTATATTCACTTATCCCTTTTTAAATTTCAAATTTCCATATTCAATGCATCCTGAATTTATTTTATCAATAACAAGGAAATTTCAATTTATTTTCTCTACTTACTTGAATTTATATGCAAATTCAAACCATTTTAAATTTAGCACACAATTCAACTTTAATTTAACTAATTCAACTTCCAATTCATTATTTCATGAATTAATAAATTATCAAGTTAGTTTACTTGAATTCAATCCATTTTATTTTATCTTTTCTAAGTTTGGATTTTTCTTCGACTTGATTCAAATCAAATCTCATTCCATTTTTCAATTTCCAATTCATTTATTTTCAAATATAACCTCATTTGTTCATTCACAAATTCATTCATTTTCAATTTGAATCTCATTCCAATCAAATTTCAAATATTTTTATAAGTTATCCACTTATTTACATTCCACAACATTTTAAAGAAATTCCAGAGTCTTTTAAACAATTACTCACATTTCAAAACTAACTTTGAAATTTCAATCCAAATTCTTTAATTCGTATTTCAAAAATACTTTGGCATCTCATTTCAATTTATAAAACTCATTTATAAATTCACATTACCAATTTCATTCCATTAATGAATTTTATTTTCAAATATTCTCTGGAATTCTATTTCAAATTATAAATCACATTTACAATTTACATTTACAAATCCCATTCATATATGAACTCATTTCCTTATACTTTCAATTCATATTTATAAATTTCATTCGTTAAATGAATTTATCTCCTATCTTTAGTTATACCATTATTTCTTATTCAATTTCCATATAACAATGATAATATTTCAATATTATCTCTTCCTAACACCCAAGCATCCATATACTATAATAATTCATAGAAAATGATTTCTTTTCTATACAAAAATAGTTTTGGGTAAAATTATTTCATTTACCCCATTTAAAACAATACTGTGTCAGTTTATCTTGTTTAAGAGTTTAGAAACCCCTATCGATTACAGTTGGCCAAACTGAACCGACCAGAATCTATAAACAATCAACCAATAAGTCAACACAATATAAAACAAATTTTTGTATTCACTAACAAATACGCGCTCATATATTATTACACTCACACTCATTCTAGAGTACTACTGACTCTATCTCTACTGAGTAACACCCAACATAGCCAAGGTTGTCGCTTAACCAATTGCTCTAATACCACTTTGTAACGATTACGATCTTTCGACGCTCGAAAGTTGACATTAATACGTCCACTGTATCAAATGCCGTGCAATCGAATGCCGGAAAACCGAACCATCAGGGAAAAAAAGAAGAGGTAGAAGAAGACAGAAGAAAACGAAACAGAAACAACAACAGAATCTCACATTCGCAGCGGAACAATATATAATAGATGAATGAATAATCTTTATAACAAAGAACTATATCAGTTTATACAATACATCATCAGAGTTTACAACAACAACAACAATACTGGACAGTTATATAAACTTGTCCACATACAAAATACACACCGGAATAAATAAATAAGTACGAGTGTATGTCTCGCCATCTAGCTTGCCTTCAAAGCTCCAGAATATCCTGATATCATAACTCTAGGCTGCCCGTGTGGAAAATTATAGGCACCTAGAGTTTAGAAAGGGAACAATAAACTCCAGGTCAGTCATGGTGACTGGTGTGAGATCGTAAAACAGTTATTTTCACAAAGAAAATAAAAGAAATTCGCAATGCTTTTAGAAAATGAAACTACCATAAGGCCTCCCGCCACACACACAACGCAAACGCAGAATTGGAGGAGATTTCTCCTTATGATAGTCAAATATTCTTACTACGAAAATCAGTTGATATTATTATTAATGCCTAGTGTGGAAAACATTTTGAAAGTATAATATTAATCTTAGCCAGCATAGGCATTTCGCACTTATGCCTACTATAGCTACTATGTTCAATAGCACGTTACCGCCACATTCCATAGCAGGTTATACAACTAAAACCGTACAGGGCTCATATTGTTTCTTTGGATTTTCCAACAAATGGTCATGCTAAGGAACTTCCTACTGCCACATGGGTACGCCTCTGGCGGGACGTCCCGAGAACTAACTAGCTCTCTGCCAACACAAGGTCGGGTTACCTCTTACACTAGGTAACTACTACACGAATATGCCACCCCCCGGTCCTTTGGGACCTTTATCTGAGGCGCCTCGATCACACAGCAACAATCACATAGTAAATGAGATTGGAGCAACCACACAGGTAAATATCTGGGCTCCATACCATAATATCACCTTTTTCCATAAGGAAATGACATACCCTAAAGGGAGCGACCCTCGTAACCTTGCCGCATCTTTCCTATTTCGACCATTTCCGGTTTGTGAGGTTCGATGAGGTCTCGTCCACAAAGCTACGCTTTTTCACAAAGCTATGCTTTGATCAACAAATGATCAACAAATGATCAGCAAATCACACAGCAACACTTAGCATGCCACGTTACCAAATTGGGAGTATATCAGTGATAACCTTCAACTACATAACCTCTGAGCTCGTACGTCTCAGAGAAGGGTGTTAAAGCTAAGAGAATAAATTCTCCACCACCAACAGAAATGTATTTGAAAGAAATCAGCTTTATATCTCAAAGTGTAATGTCGGACATACAACCATACAAGTCTGTTCCGGGTTCGAACAGAACCGAAGGCACTTCCGAAGAAGCCCTTGCAATTCGGGTATCCACAATCCCGATCGGACTTCCCATTACATAGGGAATCTCTATACTGGAGCAACTCAGTGCAGAGACAATCGATAGGTTATCCTATCGTTCTCGCAAATACCCGGTCTTCAACACCGGTCTTCAATTGCGATCCACAACGTCGTATCATTATTCGGAATGGGTTATATGACACAAAGTCCTCTCCCGGCTAAACCGAATAATGAGCGCTTGTTTTAAAAACAAATTCAAGTGCCATTTCAAAGGCCAATATTGATAGTCGGTTATTTAACTATCAAACAACATTCACAACAATCATTCAATTTAAATAATTTTCCCAAATTATTTAATTTCAAAATATCTTCACAAGATATATATTATTCCACACTTCAAACATTTTGAAAACAAATTTCAAATCATATTTCACCTTTCAAGCTTTTGAAAACAAATTTCAAATCAATTTCCCTACATGGGATATATTTCCAGATATTTATTCATTTCCACTGGAAATCTGCCGAGTTCAAATACTTTATCTCCAAAATATTTCTTAAAATCCAATTTTAGAATTTCTACATTTATAATTTAAAACTACTTTGGAAATATACTCGGCTTTTCAAGGAAAATACACTTCCATTTCAAAATGGTCCATTTAAACCAATTTAATAAATCCTTATCGATTTATTTCAAATTTACATTCCAAATCCGTAAAATTATTTCCACACTTAAAAAAATAAATCAGTGTTTATTTTTAAAACAAATTTCCCTTTCCTTTATAAATTCCCACTGGGAATTTAAATTTCCAAATTTTCACCGATATATGATTTTCAAATCGATTTCTCAAATATTCACTTTCAACTCCGAATCAATTTTCAAATTGATTTCCAAGTTTATTTCAAATCCCAAATTGATTTTCCAAACATTTATTTCAAACACCCAATCGATTTTAGAATGGATTTCCCAGGATTTATTTTTAAACAGCAAATCAATTTACAAATTTATTTCTGAATTTATCTTTCTTCAAAATAAATGCCTTTATTTCTTTCAATTATTAAAATTTGTATTTCAAATAAATTCTTCAACCTTCGAATAATATTACCCGAAATCCATTTATTAAAATCTTTTCACCATATTTTAGAATTAATTCAATAAGATTACAAAACTCAACCTTTTTATACTTTTAAATTCCTTCTTTCAAATTAATTTAATTCTTAAAAATTAATTCTCAAAATCTAATTTTATTTATTTCTGGTATCCAACGATACCAAAAATATATTCGGCTAAATTTTAGCCTTCAACAATTCCAATCACAAATATAATCACACATAGATTATAAACAATCACATCACAATATATGAAACAAATTCACATAATTTGAGGAATCCAGTTGGATCCCTCCAACCTGTTTCCCTGCATCCACAGACGTTAGCACAATACCAATTCCACTTCGAGGTGTAATATCGCGGTATATAGGATTTATAAAATATCATCCACTATTATGCGGCGCATAGGGTCTCATCCGCTATATAATGCGGGAAATCAATCACCAAATATATATATATATATATATACTACTATATATACTACCACATCCAAACAGTCAATCAATAACTGCAATTCCAATTTTTAATTTGAGTGAGAAGATCTCACCTTTGCTTTTTATTTTGCAATCCATTTTCCGTTCCAGTTTGTTTCTCTTTATTGTATTAGACCTTGTATAAACAATTTTATACAATTTATTAATATTCGAATCAATCGAACAATTAAATTCCCATTTGATAAATTTAATTTAAATTAACAATTCGATATTTTTTTAATGGGAGTTACCATACTGTTACAATTTCCTTTTCCTTAACCTACATAAAAACATTCTGGATAATATTATTTATCTATCTCCTTTAACACTTAGTTGATTACAGGAATTAACCTTACAGTAAGATTTTAACAGTATGCCAAAATATTTTTTTTTTCTCTAAGTCTTTATATATATATTTAAAAAAAATTCTATTAAAATAAAATACTATACCTTACTGCCGATCAAAACTCCAAGCTACCCAACGATCTGCACCTCCTTCAACCCACCTTCGATGTTCGCGAACCCCTCCCTGAAATCTCGAACTTCGAGTTGACACCCAACAGCACATCGCGAATCCAAACACGACTTCGCCGAACTTGCCCACGCGTACACGACCATCGCGACACCTAAAAATCGAACTGATGCCCTAGCTTGCTGTCCACGTGAGCGGGAACGAACGCGACTCTAAGCCGCGCCTGATTGACCTCCCACTGGTCCCTCCTTCAAACGCAAGCGCGCTATTCTATCGAACTGGTGACTGATGACTCGCGCTCTCGTCTCGGTGAAGGCCTCATCCATTTAGTACGTGATTCATGAACTACGCGGTTTCGATCTGCCATTGATTTTATTTATTTATTTTATTTTATTTGAATTCGAGATTGGGACTGAGGGATTTCGTTGATTTCGAATAAAATAGAGGAACGCGGCCTTGATTTATATTTGGAGAAGAGGAATTTTCTCATTGATTTTGAAACGAGGCTTCGGCCATTTTTTTATTTCTTGAGGAACGAAATGATTTTGTCGCCATTTTTTTTTCTTTGACAGGATTTCGTTCTGCGACTAGGTCTAGAAAAGGGGACATGATCGCGTGTAGGAGAAGCTGAAAAGAAATAATACGGCTGTGATTTGATTTTTTTTGATTAGGTATATATATATTTAATTCGGTTTATATTTTCTCGGCGTTTTTATATCGTACGGCCACACGACAACTCCGAATGTTACGGAAATTGAAATTCGATAATAATTCAATATTATGGATCCAATGGAACTGGTTCCGTCGAATTTCGAGACTGTGCCTCAGAAAGCTATTTTCAAATATCGATTTAAACGATATAAATTCAAAACTGAACAAAGCATTTCCAAATTCAATTCTGAAGCTTCTATTATCTTCAGTATAATCAGTATGAATTTTCTAAGCCTTGAAAATATTTTTAATCAGCTTGAAACTGAAGATTCAAATTTTTACCCAACTTCAATAATTAAATTCAATAATTCAAATTGCCAAATTCATTCTGATATTTGAATTTCAAATTAAACTGACATCCAGATATTTAAAATGAATTAAATATCCTGATTTCCAATGTCAAAAATTCAGGGTCGTTACAGTAGGACCCGGAGGAAATTTACAAATGGTTACACAAAGTCCGGTTTGAACAAAGTTGAAAGATAAATGATACAGGATGCTTGAAATATAGGTAGTAACTTGGACAAGCAAGGGATCAGTATGCTACACCTAGATGGATGGGCACACTTCATGACATAGCCAATGGAAGGGGTCGGCATTCCTAATCTAGAGGGGTCAGCATTCCTCTCTAGAGGGATCAGCATTCCTAATCTAGAGGGATCTGCATGGGATGGAAGCATTACAGGGCTTGGCTTAGATAAAGGCAGAGGGATCAGTGTATCCATTTGGAGCAAGAGGTATCAGCATACCTCGTTCCAAAAGAGAGGGCTCAGCATAGTTGGATACGATGGATCGGCAGACTCATAGATTGGGGATCGACATGATTAGATAGGCAAGATGGGTTGGCATGCGGCATCTGGAAGGGTTCAGATTTTCTTGGAGGAAGAGGGTTCGGCATTTGGTCTGAACGAAGTGGGACCGACATTGGTTTAGGGTTGGATGGATCGGCATTGGTTTGAATGAAGAGGGATCAACATTGGTTTGGAGGTGGATGGATCGGTGAAGCTTGTTGGAGGGCTATGGATCGGCACATTTCAGGAAGAGGGATCGACATTGAGTTAAGAGGAGGGATAACGATTAGTATTGCTAGGCCGATCGTTATTTTTGGTCGAGTTGGGTTTGACGATCGTTATAGTGGGCCCATGTAGGTGAGAAGGCCCTGTAGCCGAAGTTTCACCTATAAATACAGCAGGCTTGGATTCGATAAAAGGACCTTCATTCTGCTTCTCTTCATCTTCTACCTAGAGGCTACTCTGCCATTTTTATTCTGGAATTCTGGATTGTACCTGTAATCAAATTTTAGTATAATAAAATGGATTGTTCTGGAGTGGACGTAGGCCGGAGTTAGCCGAACCACTATAAATCTTGTCTCTTTTACTTGCTTTCATTTTAAATTTGCTTATTCTTCATATTATATTCTCTACGTCATATACTATCTTTGATCTGTGACTAGATATTGGTGCTTTCACATACAATTGGGTGTTGATGGTCAATTTTGACACCAACACGATGTAATATTTAAAAGTTGTGTGATATTACTTGATCATGGCAATAATCACGATTAAAATGTTTTGATGCAATATTTGAAAGTTGTGTGATATCGCTTAATCACGGCAATAATCACGACTAAAATGTTTTGATGAAATATTTGAAATTTGTGTTATATCACTTGATCATGGCAATAATCATGACTAAATTGCTTTGATGCAATATTTGAAATGTGTAAGACTTAAGAGAATTGAAATCTTGTGTGTATACCGAGGCATGGCTAAGATATCGGTTATTGTCTCAAATTTATGGACAAAACTTTTATTCATGTAATAGCTACGTACTATGGTAATGTCTCAGATGCACGACATTCCAAGTCCAAGGTATTATGTTGCCGTCTAGTCTTTTTTACCTATATGTTCCTAGGGGGATGATGTCATGAATTATCAAGGGTCCTTCCCAATTTGGACCAAGAGGTCCGTTTGTCGAATCCTTTGTATTGGGCATTATCTTTTGTAGGACGAGGTATCCCCTCTCGAACTTCCTAGTTTGAATCCTTTGGTTGTAATATCAGGTCATCTTACAAATGTATTTCGCCGTTCTTAAAGCGGCTTGGTCTCGAAGCTCGGGTAACAGATCCAATAACTCCTCTTGTAGATCTACATTTTGTTTTGTATTATAATAATGCTTTCGATCAGAGGCAATCTCTAATTCAACCAGGGACATGGCTTCGAATCCGTAAGCTAAGGAGAAAGGTGTATGTCCCGTTGAAGTCTTGGAGCTCGTCCTATGAGCCCATAGAACAAAAAATAATTCATCTACCTAATTGCCATTTGCTTTATTTAATCTTTTCTTCAAACAAGCTTTAATGGTTTTGTTGGCTACTTCTATGACCCTATTAGCTTGTGGGTTTTCCATGGAGGAAAAACTCTTGATGATACCGTGATCTTGGCAATATTCTGCAAATTCTCGGCTTTCGAATTGAGTTCCATTATCCGTAATAATCTTATATAGGAGACTGAATCTGGATATGATGTTCTTCATTACAAACATAATTACCTGATGGGAGTTTATGGTAGCTAAGGATTCAACTTTAACCCATTTGTAAAGTAGTCAATTGCCACTATGGCATGTTTCGCCCCTCCTTTTGTAGTAGGAAGGGGCCCAATAAGATCAATGCCTCAAATATCGAATGGCCAAGGACTCATCATTGAGGTGAGCATATTTGTGGGAGCTCTTAGCACCTTTGCGTAAAATTGGCATTTGTCACATGTTTTTACAAAGTCAGGCATCTTGATTTAGTTTTGGCCAATAGAAGCCCTGTCTAAATATTTTCTTTGCTAATTTTTGCCCACCGTAATGGTCTCCACAAATTCCATCGTGGGCTTCTTTTAATAATTGATGCCCTTCCGAAGCTGTCACACACCAAGAGTATAGAGTTGAGATTCCCTTTCTATAGAGTATTCCATCTATAATATTGAATCTTGGAGCATTATATCTAATCCATCTTGCCCACTGGCATCCATGGGTTGACTGTCTTCAGTTAGATACCGGATATATGGCGACATCTAGTTTTCTTCTGATATTATTGGCATTGTGGCTTTATCTCGGGTAGCTTGAGCTCCTGTTATAACTAATACTTTCTCTGGTACTTGCATGGTGGGTTTCTCCAAGATCTTGACTGGGATGAAACTAAATTCTCTTACATTTCTAGAGCTTGCATATTTTGCTAAGGCATCGGCCCTAGCGTTTCGATCCCTAGGAATGCTTTCAATGCGATAGCTCCCGAAAGCTGTAAGTAACTACTTCACCTGTTTAACATAGAGAGCTAACCTCGTGCCTCGGGCATGGTAGAGGCCAAGAACTTGATTACCAACCATTTGAGAATCATTGTATATTCGAATTTCCGAGATCTTGATGGAAATAGCCATTCGTAACCTCACAATCACGGATTCGTATTTGGATGCATTATTGGTTGTCGCGAAAGTGAGTTTGATTGCACAGTAAATCTGATGATTATATGGGGTTACTAGGATATAACCGGCACCTGCCCCTTGTTCATTTGAGGCTCCATCTACATAAAGTTGCTAAGAGAGCTATTTTTCCTTGCTATTTTCCTTTCTAGATACGACCCTGAAACCAATGCATTCGGTGGTGAAGTCGGCTAGCGCTTGATCTTTGATTGCGGTTCTAGGTTCATAAGATATCTCATAATGGCTGAGTTCTATTGTCTATTTAATTAACCTTCCTACAGTCTTGGGTTTCCTGAAATCCTGTCAAAGTGGTTGATCCGTAAGGACCTTGATAGGTGTGACGACCCGGAATTTTTGTATATTTGAAATGTGAATATCTAATTTATTTTAAAATATCCGAAGGTTAAATTTTAACTTTAATTTCAAATATACAGTATTTATTTGGATAATTAATTATTAAATTTAATTATCGGGATTGGGTAAAATATTGAATCTTGATTTAAGCCTGTTAAAAATAGTTCAAAGGTTCAGAAAATTTATATTGTTAATACTGAAGATGATAGAACTTTTAAAATGGAATTTTAAAGAGTTTTGTTCAGTTTAAAAATATATTGTTGAAATTGAATTTAAAAATAGCCTTCCGAGGCACAGTCTCGGAATCCGACGAAACCAGTCCCATTGGATCCGTAATATTGTATTATTATCGGGTTTCAAATTTCGTAGTAATGGGAGTTGTTGTGTGAGCGTACGATAGATAAACGCGTTGAAAACCTATATCAAATTCAATATAAATAAATTATATATATAATTAATTGACAAGCTTTTAGTCCTCTTTCAAAATACTGTATACCCATCCACACACGTTACCTTCCTTCCCGTCTTTTCTGTCCCCTTTTCTTTCTAAACGAAATAGTACCATATTATAAAAGAATAAAATGATTTATTTAAAAACAGCTTACCACTACAGACTAAGGGATAGCTTCCCTTAAAAGTTTCAAGGCCAGTACACTTCCTTTTTTCTCGTTCTATATCTCAACACGCAACCATCATCCTCCAAAAATAAAAATCAAACAATGAAATGGCCGCGTGTAAAATCGAACGAGTTCGTTCAAAAAGGAAAATGGCAGAATGGAATCCAAATAAGCGAACCTCCCCTTCTTTTGTTTTTCCAGCCCGTTCGCAAGTTCAGAACAATCGAAATCAAATCGATTTCAAGGAAGGAGTCGCTCGTAAGTGATGGAGGAAGGGGCGCGAACGAGTCGATTCATTCGACGTCGAAGTTAAATCAGTCTCGCGATCTCGAGTTTCGAGAGGGGCACCGTCGTATTCGCGTCCAGCTAGGGTTTCGTCAATTCTTAAATTGGCATCGCGATTTGTCGTATGGGTCTTCATTTGAATTTGCGACATCAAGAAGCACAGGCGGTTGGGATGCGAAGTCGTGATCTACCCAGGAGGTTCGAAGGTGATGTTGTTTGCAGATGATGCCGTTCGATGATGATTGCAGTACGTGGAGGCTGGGAAGGGATGTTCGAAGTCGAGATGCTCTGGGTTGTCGAACTCGATGTTCGAGAGGTGGGTTCGTCGCACAGAGGAAGTCGAGAAGAAGGACGCTGTAGGGGATGAGGTGGACCATCGTATGCTGGCTCATTCTTTGGCAGTGGCATATCGTGGGTTTGGGTATGCTTGTCGCGTGGGTTCGGGAGTTGCAATAGAGAGGTTCGAATATTTATCTTCAGACAATTTTGATTTAATATATATATAATTATGTAGATATAGGAAATTAAAAGCATATGGTTTTATAAGGAAAATTTTAGATAGGTAAGGTTTTGTATTTTGCAAGGAATACAGAACAATTCTGTTTTATTTAATATATAGGGTAAAGGAATTTTAAATATTGAAGGGTGGTATAAAAATTTAGATCTTTAGTTTTAAATATAGATTATAAACCTGCCGTTTAATTTTTAAGGTATATTAAGGCGATTAAATTATTAAATTGACTTTTATAACTATTTTGGTTATTTCAAATATAGTGTATTAGAGAGGTTAACTAAATTAATTCAAATAAATAAATAGAAATTAGTCATTTGATTGGTTCAAATATTTATAAATCGTGAATTGTGTATACAAGGTCAAAATCGAGAAACCAAGGCAATATTGAAGTGGATTGCAAATAGAATCAAGGTGAGTTAATCTCACTCAGTTAAATTTAAATTTAAATGGTTAAATTTAAATAATTTATTGAATGGTTGATTTGATTGATGTGATATATATAGTAGTATACCAATATATATATATTGGCATATGTATATATTGGAGTTGTTGATATTCCCGCATTATATAGCGGATGAGACCCTATGCGCCGCATAATAGCGGATGATATTTTATAAAACCCATATACCGCGATATTCCACCTTGAAGTGGAATTGGTATTGTGCTAACGTCTGTGGATGCAGGGAAACAGGTTGGAGGGATCCAACTGGATTCCTCAAAATATTTAATTTTGTTTAAATATTCTGTGATATGATTGTTGATATCCTGTGATGAATTATATGGATAATTGGATGTTATGGGTTGGTTGGACTGATTTGGATATGCTGAGTTATCAAAATCTCTAGAATGAAATTTTTGAAAGAAATAAAAGAGTAAATTTTAAGTAAAATAATTATAAAGAGTTTGGAATAAATTTGAGAATGAATCTGATTAAGAATAAAAGTGATTCTCAATTCTAATAAATATGGAAAAGAGGAATTTTGAATAAATAGAGAAATATTGAATTTAAAGAAAACTTATGTGATATTATTTAAAGGAATAAATAATTTATTTTAATTCAATGTTTAAATGTAATTAAAAAGAAAGAAGGAATTTGGGAAATTTGAAACTTGTGTTTCGTTTAAAGATTTTAAATCATAATGAGAAATAAAATATGGATTTAATGAATTTTGGAAATAAATGGATTAAGTAAAGAAATCTATTTCAAGTAAAATAAATTGGGAAATCAATTGTAAACTGATTTAAATACTTTGGGATTTGAAACTTTAAAGAGAAATGAGATTTTGAAGATATAAACTGGGTTTATAAAGTGAAATGGAATATCAGTGGATATTTGAGAATATAAATTCAAGGTGGGAATTTATAAAGGGATATGAATTGGTTTAAAAATAAATGTTGATTTATTTTTAAAAGATGGAAATGAGAAGTGTATTTCTCTGGATAGCCAAGTACGTTTTTCCAAGGCAATTTTAAATATAAGTTCAAAGTTTTAATATGTTTTAAAAAGCATATTTTAGAAAATTGATTATTTCTAAACGTTAAAGCCTAAAGTAGTATTTTCAAAAATCTATTATTGTAGTAAGTATATAAAAGAGATTTGGTATTATGTTTTAAGGAGAAATTTAGTTTATATTATAAAGTGGTTTATTTTAAAGTATATATATTTTTAATAAAGTATTAAAGTAGTTTGATTTCAATGTTATAAGATATATTTAAAATAAAGTGTTTTTAAATTATTTTAAAATTAAAAGTATTTTGTACTTGGTGATTCAGTGGAAATAATTATTTGGGAAATGTATTCCGTAAGCGGAAACTGTTTGAAATGGTTTTCAAATGAGCTTTGAAAATTGGAAATATATCTTGGAGATATTTGGGCAAATAAATAATGTGGGAAATTATTTATTGTGTGATGGTTGCTTGTGGATGTTAATTGATAGTTAAATAACCGACTATCAATATTGGCCAAATGCGTTGATCGTTTCGAAGAGACCGGGATCGAGTTTCCGTATACCGGGATTCTAGGTCTGGAGACTCGAATACCACTTCGATCCGGTTTGTACGTTTCGTGTAACGTGTTCAGAGTTGAAGATGGAGCAGTGAAGTGCAAGGGCTAGTCGCTACTAATCCTGAGGATATTTCCAAAATGGATGTAGTAGGAATAGTGCCTTCGGTTCCGTTCGAACCCGGGACGGACTTGTATGGACGAATGCTTGCGAAACATCGTCAGGCGGACGATGGGCATTCTAAGGGATATGTGCTATAAAGGTATCGTTTAGCCTCAAGCCTCATCAACCGGGAATGACTGAAAATCAGGGGTTATGCAGCAAGGCTTCGTGGGTAGCCCCCACTTGAGAGTAAGGTCATCCCTGTCTAGATGTCCCTTTTATTTCGGCTTAGTGTTGCGGTTGTTGATCCCAACCGTGGGGTGATTTTATTTGGAATTATCCAGTAAGGGATGATTCCGGCCTTGTGTTGCAGGGGAGCGGGCGTACTCCTCGGTACTGTGATCTAGGCCACGTACTGTGACAGGTGGTACCCCAGTGCCTAGTCATTCGTTGGAAATCCATTCTCCCTACGTGCCTTGTACGGTATTTGTTTGTATACCTAAGATGCTGGAATTTAATCATGTAACAATTTCAGCTATTTTAATAAGTATTTGTGAATAGACACTATTATAATATCAGAGGATTTTGATATGAAGTGTTTTAGCTATCGTAAGGTAAAAACCCGACATGTTTATTTGTGGCGTGGTCTTACGAGATGCTTTTGTTTTCAAAGGATTTTGAAACTTTAATAATCAATTTGAGTGTGATTTTCTCACGCTGGTTTTCCAGACTGACTCGGGTATTGTTTTATATGATGCTCGGGTCAAACCGAGATAAACAGGTTCAGATTGTAGCTGTGGAGCTCAGGAGACGAGCTGGATGGCGATACGTACTTCCGTATTTGTTTATTGTTCCGCTGTGTATTTGGATGTATGCCATTGATGTGATGAACTCTAATGATGTATTCTGTAAATATATTGTATAAACAGATATATTTTTCTATTTGAGTAAAGATCTGTTTTGTATATATTATATTTTATTCCGCTGTGATGTGAGATTCTGTTGTTGATTTTCTGTTTCTTCTTCTTCTACCTCTTCTTCTTTAACACAAATGGTTCGATTTTCCGGGTCTGGAAATTCGGGTCGTTACAGTGGTATCAGAGCAAAGGTTGGCGATAACCTTGGCTCTGGTAGGAATTTTGAGAGTACTAATAGATATGAGCGCGTATTTGTTAGTGAATATAAAATGGTTTTATATTGTGTTGGTTGGTTTATTGAGTGTCATATGAACCTTCGTCGGCACAGCCTGGACAACTGTATCGAAGGGGTTTCTAAACACTTGAATAGAACAGTTCGACACAATATTGTTTTAAATAGGGTGAATGAAATAATTTTGCCCAAATTATTTTGTATATAAAAGAAATAATTATTTGAAATTTATTATAGTTATATATTTGGATGCTTGGTTGTTAGAAAATGACAATAATGAGTTAGTCTCATTATTGAGTAGAAATTGAAACTTATAACCTAAGTTGAAGAATAAATTCATATAACAAAATGGAATTTGGAATATAGACTATAAATGAAATTTATAAATTGAAATAAGCTTTATATACAAATGTGAATTATGAATGTGATTTATAATCAAATGAGATAAATTCATAAACAAATGAAATTTGTAAATGTAGAATTCCAGAGTAATGTTTGGATATAAAATTGAATGGATTTTGAATTTGAAGTTTTGGGGAAGGTTTAAATTCCTTTGGATTTAAAATAGTTTTAAAGGTTTTGGGGAAATAATGGTGATATTATTTCATGAATATTTTTGAAATTGAATTGAAATCTGGTGGGATTTAGGAATTAAAAATGTTTGAAATGTTTCCAAGTGATAAAAGCATTAAATTCTCTTTTGGTCGCTGGAAAACAATTCCGATGATGATCGCGACATCATCGGTGTTCATTTTCGAGTTTCCAAAGAGAAATTGCTACCAAACTGTTTTTAAATTGGAAGTGATTGTGAACTGGGTTGGTTTTGAAATTCAAAGGGAAAATTGTTTGGTAAAAGCAGGTTGTTTTGGAAATTAGGATTTGATGTGATTTACCAGATGTGTATGAGTTATTTATGGATTCAAAATGGTTTTGAAATAAACCGGGTAATTGGAGTTTGGGAATTCTATTTAAAATATAAATGTGGAAAATTTAAATGAATCAACAACATAAAGTATAGGATGAAGTTGATTGAAATAAGAAGGGAATGAAAGTTTAATTCTGGGATTATAGTTATGAGATGAAAATAACTCAAGGAGTAAAATAAGTTGGTAGATAAAAGAGTTAGAGAACTTGAAGGTGAATGAATTGTAAAACTTGTATAAAATTGTATCCTGGAATTAAAATTTAATTCGAGTATATGAAGGTGAATAAAATATATTTGAATTTAACTTAAGATAAGTTAAATAAAATTGAGAATTGGAATTGAATTAAATGTAAATAAGTTGAAGTCGAATTGAATTCGATATAAAGGTAATGTAAAATGCTTATAATTGTGTAAAGAAATTCATATTCTTAAGTTCTTAAGTGTAATAATTTGAAAATTTGATTGTAAAGATGAAAATGGACTTAAATGAATAGTCCTAGATCTTAAGTAAGTTCAAACTTATGAATAGAAATGAAATTGTAAGTCATAAATGGGAATTCATTTCTTTGAACCATTAAGAGTTATAATTTGAAATTGTAATTATCAAATGGAAACGACTAAGATGAGCAATCTTATTTTTTTAAAAATAAATCCAAACTTGAATTATAAAATAAATTGAACTTAAGATAATTAAGTAAAATGATATTTGGAATTAAAAAGCAAGTATTTAATTTTAACCAGCGGAGGAACTAATTTGATAATAAATTAGTTAATGAAATTGAATTGTGAGTTAATGAAATTGGATTAAAATAGTGATGGTTTGGATTGCGAATGGAATCCAAATAAGTGAAAATAAATTGGAAATGGCCTGGTTATTAATAAATTAATTCCAGATGAATTGAGTATGGGAAATAAAATTCATAATGATTGAGTGAATGAACCACTTATATTAAATAAATAAATGGATGGAATTTGATTAAATAAGAATCAAATGAAAGATGGAAATAAAACTTTAAAGGGTTGGTTAAATGGAAAGTAAACTTAAGTAATTGACTTAAGTAGATGTTGAATGGAAACTGAACTCAAACAGAAGAGTGGTTTAAATAAGTTGAGAAATAGTTATTGAATGAATTAACTTGGATTGTTTTCGAGCTAAATAAAATTCAATTTTTGGAAGTTGGAGATGAATTGAATTTAAGGAAAAAAATTTGGAAAATGAAGTAGTAAATTGAAGTAAATTGAAATTCATATGAAATTGGAATTCGATTTGAATATATACACTTCAGTGGTGAAGTAGTAAATAAATATAAGAAAATTTATATGAACTTAAGAATTGAAGAATGAAATTCTTAAGAAAATTTGTAGTGGAAATATACTTAGTAATTTTGGAAAAATATATATACTAAGTGAATAGTTGAATGAAGACTAAAACTGAAGTTGTGAAATGGGATAGTTGTGAATAAGGGGATAACAATCAAAGGAATGTGAATAAAAGAGAATTGATATAACTGATAATCAATTGGAATTTATACGTAAGATGTACGTATATTATTTTATTCGCATAGCTATTTGGTCCAGATGTCGAACACAGAATTTCGAGATAGATATATCGATCCGAGTTGGAATTTTTCACTCGATTTTCAACGGCGAGCCTGGATATGGATTGTTGATTGATTCTGGATATTCTCTATCATAGTTTGTGGCTATGCAAGGAGAATAACGGTTTTTGATCAAGAAACCAGATCTGAGTCCGCACTAGGAAGTCGGGTGGACAATACTAGTTCGGAAGTGAAATTGTGTGATCGATTGAGCGATCGAATGTGATATTGCGTACGGATGATATATGTGCATCGTACGGGCTTAAGTAAAACAAATATTGTAAATTTGTAAAGGAAAGTATAAAATGACTTTGGAATTGTGATTGAATATTATTGCTTAGTAGGATATACAGGTGTATAAAAGCAATGGATAGATTGGGATTTTGATTTTAGAGGATAAAATTTAATGGCCCGACAAAAGGTATGTATTTGAATTTCTGTATGAAATTTGATTGGGTTTTTGATTCAGCCACTTGGCTTTTTGTTTTCTTTTTGAGATTGGGAGGCCGTAGAGCCATTTTGTAGTAGTATCGAGCTAGCCGCGCAAAGGAGACGCTGGCGAAATTTTTCAGAAATTTAGGGAGTTAGGAAAATTTTGAGAAAATCTTGATAATTTAAAATTTGAATTCAAATTTAAATTTGAATTGATTAGTAGGTGATATGGGTTGAACTTATGAATAAGTTTGGGAAGTTAAAAGATGATTAGTGTATCATTAATAAAAGATTGTTTGGGTATTGTTAAAACTATTTGGATTGGGGAAATAGGACGGGTATCGAATCATTTCTCTTAACTGGTAATTTCGGGGACGGAATTCTTTTAAGGGGGGAGGAATGTGACGACCCGGAATTTTTGTATATTTGAAATGTGAATATCTAATTTATTTTAAAATATCCGAAGGTTAAATTTTAACTTTAATTTCAAATATACAGTATTTATTTGGATAATTAATTATTAAATTTAATTATCGGGATTGGGTAAAATATTGAATCTTGATTTTAAGCCTGTTAAAAATAGTTCAAAGGTTCAGAAAATTTATATTGTTAATACTGAAGATGATAGAACTTTTAAAATGGAATTTTAAAGAGTTTTGTTCAGTTTAAAAATATATTGTTGAAATTGAATTTAAAAATAGCCTTCCGAGGCACAGTCTCGGAATCCGACGAAACCAGTCCCATTGGATCCGTAATATTGTATTATTATCGGGTTTCAAATTTCGTAGTAATGGGAGTTGTTGTGTGAGCGTACGATAGATAAACGCGTTGAAAACCTATATCAAATTCAATATAAATAAATTATATATATAATTAATTGACAAGCTTTTAGTCCTCTTTCAAAATACTGTATACCCATCCACACACGTTACCTTCCTTCCCGTCTTTTCTGTCCCCTTTTCTTTCTAAACGAAACAGTACCATATTATAAAAGAATAAAATGATTTATTTAAAAACAGCTTACCACTACAGACTAAGGGATAGCTTCCCTTAAAAGTTTCAAGGCCAGTACACTTCCTTTTTTCTCGTTCTATATCTCAACACGCAACCATCATCCTCCAAAAATAAAAATCAAACAATGAAATGGCCGCGTGTAAAATCGAACGAGTTCGTTCAAAAAGGAAAATGGCAGAATGGAATCCAAATAAGCGAACCTCCCCTTCTTTTGTTTTTCCAGCCCGTTCGCAAGTTCAGAACAATCGAAATCAAATCGATTTCAAGGAAGGAGTCGCTCGTAAGCGATGGAGGAAGGGGCGCGAACGAGTCGATTCATTCGACGTCGAAGTTAAATCAGTCTCGCGATCTCGAGTTTCGAGAGGGGCACCGTCGTATTCGCGTCCAGCTAGGGTTTCGTCAATTCTTAAATTGGCATCGCGATTTGTCGTATGGGTCTTCATTTGAATTTGCGACATCAAGAAGCACAGGCGGTTGGGATGCGAAGTCGTGATCTACCCAGGAGGTTCGAAGGTGATGTTGTTTGCAGATGATGCCGTTCGATGATGATTGCAGTACGTGGAGGCTGGGAAGGGATGTTCGAAGTCGAGATGCTCTGGGTTGTCGAACTCGATGTTCGAGAGGTGGGTTCGTCGCACAGAGGAAGTCGAGAAGAAGGAAGCTGTAGGGGATGAGGTGGACCATCGTATGCTGGCTCGTTCTTTGGCAGTGGCATATCGTGGGTTTGGGTATGCTTGTCGCGTGGGTTCGGAAGTTGCAATAGAGAGGTTCGAATATTTATCTTCAGACAATTTTGATTTAATATATATATAATTATGTAGATATAGGAAATTAAAAGCATATGGTTTTATAAGGAAAATTTTAGATAGGTAAGGTTTTGTATTTTGCAAGGAATACAGAACAATTCTGTTTTATTTAATATATAGGGTAAAGGAATTTTAAATATTGAAGGGTGGTATAAAAATTTAGATCTTTAGTTTTAAATATAGATTATAAACCTGCCGTTTAATTTTTAAGGTATATTAAGGCGATTAAATTATTAAATTGACTTTTATAACTATTTTGGTTATTTCAAATATAGTGTATTAGAGAGGTTAACTAAATTAATTCAAATAAATAAATAGAAATTAGTCATTTGATTGGTTCAAATATTTATAAATCGTGAATTGTGTATACAAGGTCAAAATCGAGAAACCAAGGCAATATTGAAGTGGATTGCAAATAGAATCAAGGTGAGTTAATCTCACTCAGTTAAATTTAAATTTAAATGGTTAAATTTAAATAATTTATTGAATGGTTGATTTGATTGATGTGATATATATAGTAGTATACCAATATATATATATTGGCATATGTATATATTGGAGTTGTTGATATTCCCGCATTATATAGCGGATGAGACCCTATGCGCCGCATAATAGCGGATGATATTTTATAAAACCCATATACCGCGATATTCCACCTTGAAGTGGAATTGGTATTGTGCTAACGTCTGTGGATGCAGGGAAACAGGTTGGAGGGATCCAACTGGATTCCTCAAAATATTTAATTTTGTTTAAATATTCTGTGATATGATTGTTGATATCCTGTGATGAATTATATGGATAATTGGATGTTATGGGTTGGTTGGACTGATTTGGATATGCTGAGTTATCAAAATCTCTAGAATGAAATTTTTGAAAGAAATAAAAGAGTAAATTTTAAGTAAAATAATTATAAAGAGTTTGGAATAAATTTGAGAATGAATCTGATTAAGAATAAAAGTGATTCTCAATTCTAATAAATATGGAAAAGAGGAATTTTGAATAAATAGAGAAATATTGAATTTAAAGAAAACTTATGTGATATTATTTAAAGGAATAAATAATTTATTTTAATTCAATGTTTAAATGTAATTAAAAAGAAAGAAGGAATTTGGGAAATTTGAAACTTGTGTTTCGTTTAAAGATTTTAAATCATAATGAGAAATAAAATATGGAGTTAATGAATTTTGGAAATAAATGGATTAAGTAAAGAAATCTATTTCAAGTAAAATAAATTGGGAAATCAATTGTAAACTGATTTAAATACTTTGGGATTTGAAACTTTAAAGAGAAATGAGATTTTGAAGATATAAACTGGGTTTATAAAGTGAAATGGAATATCAGTGGATATTTGAGAATATAAATTCAAGGTGGGAATTTATAAAGGGATATGAATTGGTTTAAAAATAAATGTTGATTTATTTTTAAAAGATGGAAATGAGAAGTGTATTTCTCTGGATAGCCAAGTACGTTTTTCCAAGGCAATTTTAAATATAAGTTCAAAGTTTTAATATGTTTTAAAAAGCATATTTTAGAAAATTGATTATTTCTAAACGTTAAAGCCTAAAGTAGTATTTTCAAAAATCTATTATTGTAGTAAGTATATAAAAGAGATTTGGTATTATGTTTTAAGGAGAAATTTAGTTTATATTATAAAGTGGTTTATTTTAAAGTATATATATTTTTAATAAAGTATTAAAGTAGTTTGATTTCAATGTTATAAGATATATTTAAAATAAAGTGTTTTTAAATTATTTTAAAATTAAAAGTATTTTGTACTTGGTGATTCAGTGGAAATAATTATTTGGGAAATGTATTCCGTAAGCGGAAACTGTTTGAAATGGTTTTCAAATGAGCTTTGAAAATTGGAAATATATCTTGGAAAGATATTTGGGCAAATAAATAATGTGGGAAATTATTTATTGTGTGATGGTTGCTTGTGGATGTTAATTGATAGTTAAATAACCGACTATCAATATTGGCCAAATGCGTTGATCGTTTCGAAGAGACCGGGATCGAGTTTCCGTATACCGGGATTCTAGGTCTGGAGACTCGAATACCACTTCGATCCGGTTTGTACGTTTCGTGTAACGTGTTCAGAGTTGAAGATGGAGCAGTGAAGTGCAAGGGCTAGTCGCTACTAATCCTGAGGATATTTCCAAAATGGATGTAGTAGGAATAGTGCCTTCGGTTCCGTTCGAACCCGGGACGGACTTGTATGGACGAATGCTTGCGAAACATCGTCAGGCGGACGATGGGCATTCTAAGGGATATGTGCTATAAAGGTATCGTTTAGCCTCAAGCCTCATCAACCGGGAATGACTGAAAATCAGGGGTTATGCAGCAAGGCTTCGTGGGTAGCCCCCACTTGAGAGTAAGGTCATCCCTGTCTAGATGTCCCTTTTATTTTGGCTTAGTGTTGCGGTTGTTGATCCCAACCGTGGGGTGATTTTATTTGGAATTATCCAGTAAGGGATGATTCCGGCCTTGTGTTGCAGGGGAGCGGGCGTACTCCTCGGTACTGTGATCTAGGCCACGTACTGTGACAGGTGGTACCCCAGTGCCTAGTCATTCGTTGGAAATCCATTCTCCCTACGTGCCTTGTACGGTATTTGTTTGTATACCTAAGATGCTGGAATTTAATCATGTAACAATTTCAGCTATTTTAATAAGTATTTGTGAATAGACACTATTATAATATCAGAGGATTTTGATATGAAGTGTTTTAGCTATCGTAAGGTAAAAACCCGACATGTTTATTTGTGGCGTGGTCTTACGAGATGCTTTTGTTTTCAAAGGATTTTGAAACTTTAATAATCAATTTGAGTGTGATTTTCTCACGCTGGTTTTCCAGACTGACTCGGGTATTGTTTTATATGATGCTCGGGTCAGACCGAGATAAACAGGTTCAGATTGTAGCTGTGGAGCTCAGGAGACGAGCTGGATGGCGATACGTACTTCCGTATTTGTTTATTGTTCCGCTGTGTATTTGGATGTATGCCATTGATGTGATGAACTCTGATGATGTATTCTGTAAATATATTGTATAAACAGATATATTTTTCTATTTGAGTAAAGATCTGTTTTGTATATATTATATTTTATTCCGCTGTGATGTGAGATTCTGTTGTTGATTTTCTGTTTCTTCTTCTTCTACCTCTTCTTCTTTAACACAAATGGTTTGATTTTCCGGGTCTGGAAATTCGGGTCGTTACAATAGGATGGGCTTGGAAATACGGCCGGAGCTTCCTAGCTGTGAACACTAAGCTATAACGAGTTTCTCAATCATTGGGTAGTGCTTCTTGGCCGGATCTAACCTTTTGCTTACATAATATACCAGTCTTTGGGTCCCATCATAATTTCTTACTAAGACTCAACTTATGGCCTGCTCCATGATGGACAAGTAGAGGAACAAGGTTTCTCCATCTATTGGTTTAGACAACACTGGAGGAGAGCTTAAATGCTTTTGTAGGTCTTCGAAGGATTTTTGACATTCGTCTCTCCATTTGAAGGTAACTAGTTTCTTTAAGAGGTTGAAGAAAGGAACACATTTTTCAGTTGATCGACTTATGAACCTATTTAGAGCAGCAATCTTTCCATTTAGCTCATTACCTCTTTCCCATTAGTCAAAGCCTTCATGTCTGTTATGGCTTCTATCTAATCTAGATTTATTTCTATTCCCCTAGCACTTATTGTGAAATCTAGGAATTTTCCGGATTTTATTCTAAAGGTACATTTATAAGGATTTATCTTCATTTGATATTTTTGAAGGATTTCGGAAGTCTTAGCCAGATCCAAAACATGACTTTTTGATTGCTTAGATTTGACTAACATGTCATCAACATATACTTCCATGTTTTGACCAATCTGTTTGGTGAACATTTGGTTGACAAATCTTTGATGTGTTACCTTGCATTCTTAAGACCAAAGGGCATCACCCTATAGTAGAACATGCCTTTGTTAGTGATGAAATTTGTAAGCTCTTCATCAGGCATAAACATTGGAATTTGATTATACCCGGAATAAGCATCCATAAGCGAGAGCAACTAGTGCTCACTGGTAGCGTCAACTAATTGGTCAATTCTTGGTAGAGGAAAGCAATCCTTTGGGAAAGCTTTGTTTAGATCGATGAAGTCAATGCAAGTCCTCCACTTCCTATTTGGTTTCTTTACTAGTACTGGATTGGCAATCCACTTTGGATAATACACATTTCAGTTGAAATTGTTCTTTAGTAGCCTCTTGACCTCCTCTTGTAAAGCCACATATTGATTCATGTCCAAGGGACTTCTTTTCTGCGTTACGGGAGTAAATTTTGGATCTATATTTAAGCAATGGAAAATGACCGAGGGGTTGATTCCCACCATATTATCATGAGTCCATGCGAATACATCTTGATTGTGTTTGAGAAAGGAAATCAACTCTTCTCGGATAGAGTGGTGGAAATAAGCCCCTATCTTAACTCTCTTAGACTTTTCATTTTCATCGAGGCATATTTCTTCAAGAGTCCTGGCTATTGAAGTTGTCTCGGTCCCTTGTCTCGGATTGAGATCAAGCTCAATTTCTTCTTCTTTTGGTGTTTCCTATATAATATAGATAAACTTTCTCTTTCTTTCGGGAGGTTTACTATTTTTCCCCCGTTTTATTTCTTTAAATCTTCCATGCTAACTTGATATGTAGATTAATTCCTTAATCACAAGATCTTCTTATCTTGGGAAAATTCTTAATGGCTTGTTCGGTTTTCCCTGGGCTTAGAACCCATAGTATTGGTTGTCTCCTTAACTTCGAGAGGTGTAGGTTGGTTAAATTTGACACCATTCTCATAAGATGAAGTCTTTCCTTTATTGTTTGTGTTAAGGCTTGCATAATACAATTGTTTGGAGATCCACTGATCTCCTCTTACAAGCCCTTCTCCTATTTCGGTAGGAAATTTTAAAAGTAAATGCTTGGTAGAAACATTCCCGTCCACAGTGTCGAGAGTCGGTCTTCCAAAGAAAGCGTTGTATGTTGACGGGATGTCTATGATGACAAAAGTGGTCTCGAAATATCTGTAATGAGGATTATTTCCAATTTTGATCATTAGTTTACACTCTCTGAGAGGCATTGTTCCTTCTTTATTGAATCCATATATGGGGGCTTGACTAGGCCTGAGTACACTCTCGGGTAATCCATCTTGTTAAATGCATGCTTAAAGATTATGTTGACGGCAGCTCCAGTGTCCACCATTATCCTTGCCACTTCTGAAAGCCCAATCTGGGACATAATCACAAGTGGATTATTGTGGAGGTGGCAGACATCCCGCTTATTAGAATCGTCAAATGTGATTGCTGGCCCCTCCCTTTGTTTTTTGTCCAATCTTTTCGTCTCATATACCAAGACGTCTCCTAATTTGGCTTCAATGATATACTTCTTCCAATTACCATTACTTGCCCCAGCAATATGAGGTCCTCTTAGAATGATGCCTACCAAATTCCTAGGGACTAGTAGACATCTCAGTGCCAGTGCTTAAGGTTGCATGCTGTCATTTCCCATTGGGGTAACGGCTCCTTGAGCATTGTCATCCTTTAAGAATTCATCCAACTTCCCTTCCCTTCCCTGATCAACTTATTGATGAAGGTCTTCAAATATCTGCATTCTTCAGTATTATGGCCATTTTTCCGATGGTAACTGCAATATTTTCCACCTCGGCTTACTTTAGGTTCTCTTCCTCTAGGTGCGTAAGGGATCTAATCCTGAGTCATAGCATACACCTAGGTATAAGAGTGAGTTAGAGGATAGACCTCTAAGACCTGATGCTCCATCTTGAATTTCTTAGTTGGAATGAATTTCTTATTGTTGCTTCCCCATTCCTGGTTCTTTCAGACTGATAGAGTTAGGTGTGTGCCCTATGGGCAATTATGTAATTTATTACATATGTCTAACTTGATAATCAATTTTGTTCAAAAAAATATAAGGTGTTTTTTCTATTATATACTCGATCTAATGTGTTATATTAATTAATTAATTTAACTAAGTATATTTAATAGAAAATACATAAATAGTATGTTTTGTGATAGTAGTTACAAAGTGTTGTGACCGTGAGTAATTTATCACAATGAAAATAAATATACCATTTTAAATATTCCTAGTCAAGATGTATCGAGACTAGATATGGATACATCTGTCGAGAGTAGAGTAGGTAACACTTTCCAAATGTTGGGCAATGTCTTACTCATGCTTGTTGGGGGCACCAAGAGGTTACTTACTAATAGTTATTAGATAACTATGGAATAACTCACTCAATAGCTTTCTATTGGTTAATATAACTAAGGTCAAACAGAAAATATCGATGTGACTAATTATACAATTCTATCGACTTGAGAATCCTATTAATCTTCAATGTGGAAGCTCCGCTTTAATTATTGTTAAGTCGTCACACGCATCCGTCGAATGACTATAGTTGGGTCAAGTGAAAGCATTTGAAAAACACTATTCAAGAGAGATTCTTCTTCTCAATTATATGAGGTTAGTATCATGGTCAACTAATGTCAACTCAAAGTCAAAGTCTCTAGCTAAAGTAGTTCGGTTAATAATAATTGTTATTATTGAACCAAGGACTTTGTGTTTAAACTATAAAGTTCAATGTGGATGATATTGGAATTTTTACCACTACCAAATTCCATAAGTCCTAATGTGATATAGTTTTGACAAAGAGAATTGGTGTAAATAATTGCCACTATTGGGTACTGCTTATAATAAGTAAAATTGTATTTTACCAAAAGTTGTGGTAACATCCCTAATTCTTTATAACATTATTCAGAAGATTTAGTTAGATAAATTAAATAGAATATTGATGATAAGGATTGAGATTTGAATAAATTTTATAGGACCATGCTTATTAATAAGATAAATGGGCTTTAAATTGGTTTATTGGTTAATTAAACTACACATGAGTATATTAGTAAATTAACCAATTAATTATACATGGCTATAACTTCTCATTTTTTCCATTCATGTTCATTTTATTTTCTTAAATCAAAATAAATGCAAAACCCTAATAGAGCTAGCCATTAATAGAGGAGAAGAGGAATTTTAATCAAAAGCTAGGAAGGATAAATCAACAACAAATCTCAAATTCCTTATCAAGTTTAAGGTGAATAATAATCTTCTACCATCTCTATTTTTATTCTATGGTTATATGGTTTCGAATTTATGATTTAAATTTGTTTTTGTGATAAAATGGATGATGATATGCTTGAGTTATATTTCGATGATTTTTTTTAACTCATAAGCACATGAATTTGCACGGTTTTGACATGAAACTCAGAATATATGATTTCAGATTGCCATGGAAAATTTTAATGTTAAGTAAACCATGATTTTAGTCATTGGTTTTAATTTTTATAATTTTCCAAGCTAGGGAAATTTTATTATGAATTTTTATTGAAAAATATGATATAATTGGGTTTAAAATTTATTTTGAGAATTGCAGGAAGAAATTGGGTCTAAAATTTTAATATATTTGATTACATGATGAAATTGAATTTCTATGATTTTTGGGGATTTATCGCAATTGATTTATTAGGGGAATAAATTATTTTATAGGAAGGGCTTTTTTAGCAAATGTCGGTTTTGGTTATATGGAAAGTTTAACGTTTAAAACCTTTAATTTTGGATCTGAATAAATGCAGCAGTTTTAAATGTGAAGTATTTTAAAAGTTTTATGGCAGCCAATCAGTGTTTTACATATAGGCAAGTTGTTAAAAAGAAATTACTAAAAGTTGCTATAATTCAGCCTTTAAATTAGAAAATGGTGTTCTACCTCTGTTACTAAGCACCTTTCGACTTTGGCTCGTCCCAGTCGAAACCAATACAGTCGAAACCACTATAGTCGAAACCAATACACACGATATCACTTAGATGGTATGTAGCGGATTGGAAGGAGGGCAGAAGCCTAAGTGTCGAAAGGTTAGCTTCTGATTGGGTCGAAACCCTGTTTTGTTTTCAAAAGTTAAAGTCTTGCCTAGTTTTACCCAAAGCTTTCGACATAGTCGAAAACTATGCTTTTGAAAAGGTTTTATAATTAGTTTTCGAAGAAGGTTGCCATGTTGTGTGTTAAAGTATTAGCTTTCGAAGGAGTACCGTTTGCTTTAAATAATTGCTTTCGAAAGGGTAGGTTTCATCCCAGTCGAAACCAAGCCACTAATTCCCTTTCGACTGCATTGAAGCCATCAATGTTGTCGAAGGGGTTATTTCTGTTTTACTTAAGCCTTTTACCCGAATGCTTTTGAAGGGGTTGAGGGTTTCGAAGGTGATGTAGTCGAAAGGGGGTTTCGACTCTGTCCTTCGAAGTTTTTATTTTTAAAGTCTTTTGCTTTCGACTAAGATGGTTCTGACACCATCAATTTTTCCCCAAACTAACTTTGTTGGTTTCCAAAGAGATAATTTCATATATAACCATTTTGACCCAAATGATTTTTAAAGAGTAAACCCAATACTTTCGAAAGGGGTACTTTCATTCGTTTTGAAGCTCTATATTTCAAAAAGATGATTTGATACCATCGAAAGGTATAATAGGATTCGAAAGAGAATGTTCACTAAGGGCTTCGAAAGGTATACAATGTTTTTAAAAGAAGTCTTTGCTTTCGAAGGAGGCTATCCAGAGGTTTCGAAAGAGATGTTTTTATGGTTTCAAAACATAAACCCAATCTCAATTTAAAGTAATAACCTTGGCATAAATAAAGGATTTGGAAATATTATCTACATTGCTATTAACCCATAACTGTATTTTTGGTAAAGGGCAGAATAACAAGTTAGGTTGACCCAGTAGTGAATATAACTTAACAGATATTAAATTTTTAATTAAAGATATTGGAGGGGGCCAATAGGTTTACAATAAGCCCATGAAAACTGTATTATATTGGCAGGGGCCAATAGGTTCATAGTCAGCCCATGAAAGCTACGATTTGATACCGGTAATGGCCAGTAGGTTTGTAGTTAGCCTATAAAAACTATATCTGGATTAAGATATTGGCAGTCAGCCAATAGTTTCCTAGTTAGCCCATGAAAACTAGGATAAGAAATAAGATATTAGAGCTACCAATAAGTTCTTAGTGACCCTATGAAAACTAAGTAATTGGACAGATAGTCCATAAACATTTAATAGGTTAATAGTAACCCTAGAAACTATAATTGAGACAGATAGTCAGAATAAATAGGGATGGGTAATCCAGAATTGATTTCTTTTTTTTGCATATCATCATAATGTTTTGAAATACTATGTTTTAACCATTGTGGATGCAGGAGCACAATATATGATTTTATAAATGTTTTAGGATACTAGTGAGGGGAAAACCCGTTCCGCCAAGTGGCGTGGTCTCACTAGATATCCAAATGGTTTGAGATGGTAAATTATTATTCATACTAGGATTTTTGTTTGACTCGAAGTTTTTGTTTTACCCTAAATTCTCGGGTACTAAATTGATTTTGAGTAGGTTGAGAGTTAAGGTTTCCAAGTGTTCTTTTGGATGAATAAAGCTTCCGAGGACCTGTAGGAGGCAAGATTGTTATTAGAGTTCTTTTATTTCCGCTCTTTGTTTGTTTGTAAAGGAAAATCGTATTCTTGCCTATCTATATACTCTAATCTACCAAGGGGGCATCTTCATATGTCGTTGTTGGCGTATTTTGTAATAATTATATGTTATCTGAACGTGGTCTGCAAATTGGGATTATGTAATCAATTTGGAATATTTTGAAATGGAATGTGGAAATTTGTTTTTCCATTTAATTTTTCCCATATTCTTGTGTTTCTATGTATCAATGTATCTAATATCGCCGTGTTTGGTCGTCAAGGATTAATAACTATGGATGACTACAGCATCCGTAGCCGGTAGTTTTGGGCCTCTAAATAGGGGATGTTACAAGTTGGTATCGGAGCATCGGTTTATGAAACTTTAAAAGAAACTTAAACCTAAAAGATTTTTCCAAACATAATTCAATGAATCAGATAGTAGGATTGGGGTTTGGGTTAATGCTATAGTAACGTACTTGTATTTGCTATATATAGTTATATATATAAGTACGTATCCCCCACTCTCTTAGACCATTCTTCTGTATCTTACTAAGGGTCGTATGTAGATTTACGAGAAAGGAGATATGGAAGCAGGAAATGGAAGAGGAAATCTCATTGGAGGAAGCACCACAACTAATGGAAATTCTTGACCTACTACTAGGAGAAACCCGGGTTGACCGGCTAATGCTAGTAACCAAAATGCAGAAGCCAATATAGGTGCTAGAAATCCACCAGTAGATATAAGGGCGATGTATCAGTTCTTAGCCGGTTTGATGCAAGATGGACTGCTACTGGAGTTGGTGGAAAGGGAGGAGGAGCTAATCCTATGGCTCTAGTTGGGAATATTGCTATGTTGAGTAGAGATTGCACCAGTTTGGGTGGGAAGCCATTCTTGGGAACAGAGAGTGCCGTGGAGGTTCAGAATTTGTTGTTGCATTGTGAGCGTATATTCATTGATTTGGGTCTGAATGATGGGAAAAAGAGGAGGTTGGCCTCTAGGCAGTTGTAGGGGTCAGCACTACACTGGTGGAATAGTGTTACTACCGGAGTGCCAGAAGAGCAGTTAACTTGGAATGATTTTAAGACGATATTTAAGTAGAAGTTTGTATTTGAGTTTGCCAAGTCTGAGCTGATAAGGAAATTTATGGATTTAGTGTAAGGAGAGATGTCAGTAGTTGAGTATGCTACTAAGTTTGAAGAGCTGTCTAGATATGGATATGCTATTATAGATACTGACATCAAAAGGAATGAGAACTTTATTCAGGAACTGAGGCCCGAGCTTGCTAGAATGACCATGACCCATGTCTGTGATCCTTGTAATATAGCGGTGGAGATGGTCATTTGCCATGAGGAGTTACTTGCTGATTTAGCTAAAGAGAAGTCGGCGGAAACTCAGGGTTCTCAGGGGAAGAAGACGAAGTTATTTAAGAAGAAGGGAACCCAGAAGGGAGGTACAGCTAAGAAGTCAAAGGCTGAGGTAGTTTGCTATAAGTGTGACAAGAAGGGTCACTTTGCTAATGAATGCCGGTCAGGAAATAGGAAGACAGCTGCAATTAAGAAGAATGTGAAATGCTTCAACTGTGATCAAGTTGGGCATTACAAAAATCAGTGTCCAGAGCCAGTTAGGGAGGACAAAGGAATTTTTTTTGCCATAGGACCAGCTAGGCCTACTGCAGCAAATAAAGTAAAGACTGTGATGGAAGGTACGCTTTTGATTCAGAGTATTTCAGTTAGAGTACTTTTTGATACCGGTTCATCACATTCGTTTATATCTCAGTGTTTGGTTGGTAAATTATGTTTAGAACTCACCTAACTTGTTATTTCCTTAAGAGTTGAGAATCCAATTGGAGGGTATGCAACTCTAGGGTTAAGATGTGACCGGTTAGAACTTGACTTGTTAGGTCATAAATTTGCATGTAGCTTGTATGTTATTGATTTCATAGATTTCAAGATCATTTTGGGTATGGATTGGTTAGGTAGATATGAGGCTAGAATATTTTGCCAGGATAAAGAAATATCACTGAGACACCCTGATAGTCATAACCGAGTGATATTATCAGTAGAGAATACTGACCGGTGTGTTAGTGCTATGCTTAATGCTTTGGTGGTAGGAAATGAGTTAAGTCAGGTTCAGGTAGCAAGAGAATTTGTAGATGTTTTTGAGCCAGTCACCGGATTACCTCCGAAAAGAGCTGTTAAGTTTAGAATAGATTTTATGCCAGGAGCTGAACCTGTAAGTAGACCACCTAGCAGGATGACACCCACTGAGATGAAGGAATTGAAGGTGCAGCTAGTGGATCTAGAAGGAATGAATTTTATTAGACCAAGCAGTTCGCCTCGGGGAGCGGCCGTGGTGTTCGTGAAGAAACCAGATGGGTCATTAAAGATGTGTATTGATTATCGTAAGTTAAATGAAAGGACAATTAAGAATAAGTATCATTTGCCAAGAATAGATGATCTGTTTGATCAGTTGAGTAGAGCCAGTGTTTTCCCAATTGAATTTGGTGACATGTTTCCATCAGTTGAGAGTGGCGGAGGACAGTATTCCTTTGACAGCATTTCGGACTAGATATGGTTCATATAAGTGGTTGGTGATGCCATTTGGATTGATGAATGCACCTGCTTTCTTCGTAGATTTGATGAACTGAGTTTTCCAAGAGTACTTGGATAGGCTTGTACCAGTATTTATAGATGACATTCTAGTATACTCTAAGGATGAGAGAAAGCATGAAATTCATCTTAGAGTGGTGCTTGAGACAATGAGGCAGAATCAACTTAAGGCAAAGTTTACCAAATGCCATTTCTATAAGAAAGAGGTAAAATTCTTGGTCATATGGTTTCAGAGAAAGGATTGTCAGTCGATCCAGATAAGATCGAAGCTGTGAATAATTGGAAGAGACTAGAGATGGTGACTGAGATCAGGATTTTCCTTAGACTTGCTAGCTACTACCGGAGATTCATTAAGGATTTCTCGTGGATAGCAGCATCCTTAACTAAGCTAACCACAAGGGAGATGAGATTTGTTTGGTCCGACAAATGTGAGGAGGCATTCCTTAAGTTAAAGCATTTGTTGACCAATGCACCAGTATTAGTAGTTCCAAATGGAAACCAAAGATTGGTGGTGTATACTGATGCATGTGGAATTGGATTAGGAGCGAAGTTGATGTAGAGTGGTAAAGTCATTGTCTACGCATCTAGGCAGTTTAGACCGCATGAAGTTAGATATCCTACTCATGATTTGGATTTGGCAGCTGTGATCTTTGCATTAAAGATTTGGAGACATTATCTATTAGGGAGAGATTTGAGTTATATAATGATCATAAGTCTTTACTATATTTATTCTCTCAGAAGGAGTTGAATATGAGACAACGGAGATGGTTGGAGTTTTTGGTATAGAATATACACCAGCAAAAGTTAATAAGGTGGAAGATGCTCTTAGCAGGAAACATTAGAATGTGGTGTTAGCTATGTTGGCAGAATGGAAAGATTTGGAAGCTTTAGCTAGTTGCGGTGTGCAGTTAAGATCAACTGCCGGTTCTAGTCAGAATTCTGCCAGACTATCTTGTTTAAAAGTTTGACCAGTATTGGTTGAGAGAATTGCTTCTAAGCAGAAGTAGGATCCAATATTAGCAGAGAGGATCAGAAGACTTGAGGTTGGAATAGAGATCGATGATTTAAAGGATTTTAGCCTTGACCGGAGAGGATGGCTAAGAAAGAAGGGACGGTTATGTGTTCCGAATATGGAAGTCTTAAGGAAAGAAGTTCTTGGAGAATGTCATCAATCCAAGTTTACTATTCATCCTGGAGGAACCAAGATGTATCAAGATATGAAGAGGAGCTTCTATTGGGAAGGCATGAAGAGGGATCTTGGCTTGTGGGTTAGACAGTGTGCAAACAATCAACACGTGAAAGCTGAACATCAGAAATCAAGTGGGTTACTACAGCCTTTAGAGATTCCAGTTTGGAAATGGGATTGGATATCCATGGATTTTATAGATGGGTTGCCAAGGTCAAATAGAGGTAATGAAAGTATATGAGTTATAATGGACAGATTGGCCAAGAATGCCCATTTCATTCCAGTTAAGTCAACCAGAATGGCACCTGTTTTAGCTAAGTTGTTCCTGAAGAACATAGTTAGACTGCATGGAGTTCCTAGTAGTATAGTCAGTGACAGAGATGCATTGTTCACTAGTGAATTCAAGAAGAGTCTACACGAAGTAATGGGTACCAGGCTTAATATGAGTACCACATATCACTCTCAAACAGATGGGCAGACAGAGAGAGTCAATAAGGTACTCGAAGATTTATTGAGAGCTTGTGTATTGGACTTTAGTGGAACTTGGTAAGATCACCTACATTTGGTTGAGTTTTCCTATAATGATAGTTATCAGACTAGTATAGGAATGGCGCCGTTTGAAGCTTTGTATGGAAGGCCATGCAAATCACCAGCTTGTTGGTTGGAGACTAGAGACAAATTAATCTTAGGTCCAGAATTGGTTAGAGAGGCGTCAAAAAAGATTGAGTTAATTCGAGGAAGGATGAAGGAAGCTTAGTCAAGACAGAAGAGTTACGCAGATAAGAGGCGTGAGGACCTAGAATTCTCAGTTGGAGATAGAGTTTTCATTAAGGTATCACCTATGAAAGGTGTGATACGATTTGGAAAGTCAAGGAAGTTAGCCCCAAGATATGTAGTTTCATTCCGCATTATAGAGAGGATTAGGAAGCTCGCATATAGAATAGATTTGCCGAGCAGTTTGGCAAGTGTCCATAATGTATTTCATGTATCTCATCTTCGCAAGTATGTGCATGATCCAGAGACTACTATTCCTCCAACAGAGTTGGATGACTTAGTGGTAGAGCCTAATTTGACTTTTGTTAGATAGCCATTTCGGGTTGTGGCTAGAGATGAGAAAAGATTAAGGAACAAGACAGTCAGGTTGGTGAAAGTTCAGTGGAGCGACAAAGAGAAGGACTATACTTGGGAGACAGAGGATAGGATTTGAGATACTTATCCCGCTCTGCTTTGAGGGTATGTTTATATTTGATTTATATAGATAGTTGCTAGTCAGTTAAACTAGTATGGTTGTTAGGTGTTGTTACAAATGATTGCTATGTTTAATATTTAGTCCTTACTGAATTTCAAGGATGAAATTCTTTAAGGGGAGAGACTGTAACATCCCTAATTTTTGATAACATTATTCAGAAGATTTAATTAGATAAATTAAATAGAATAATGATGATAAGGAGATTGAGATTTAAATAAATTTTATAGGGTTGTGATTATTAATAAGATAAATGGGCTTTAAATTGGTTTGTTGGTTAATTAAACTACACATGGGCATATTAGTTAATTAACCAATTAATTATACACGGCTATAACTTCTCATTTTTTCCATTCACGTTCATTTTATTTTCTCAAATCAAAATAAACGCAAAACCCTAATAGAGCTGGCCATTAACAGAGGAGAAGAGGAATTTTAATCAAAAGCTTAGGATCAAAAGCTAGGAAGGATTAATTAACAACAAATCTAAAATTCCTTATCAAGTTTAAGGTGAATAATAATCTTCTACCATCTCTATTTTTATTCTATGGTTATATGGTTTCAAATTTATGATTTAAATTTGTTTTTGTGATAAAATGGATGATGATATGCTTGAGTTATATTATGATGATTTGTTTTAATTCATAAGCACATGAATTTGCATGGTTTTGATAATGAAACCGAGAATATATGATTTCAGATTGCCATGCAAATTTTTTATGATAAGTAAAACATGATTTTGGAGATGGGTTTTAATTTTCAGAATTTTCCAAGCTATGAAAATTTTATTATGAATTTTTATTGAAAAATATGATATAATTGGGTTTAAAATTTATTTCGAGAATTTCAGGAAGAAATTGGGTCTAAAATTTTAACATGTTTGATTACATGATGAAATTGAATTTTTGTGATTTTTGGGGATTGTTCCCAATTGATTTATTAGGGGAAATAAATTATTTTAAAGTAAGGGCTTTTCTAGCAAATGTCGGTTTTGGTTATATGGAAAGCCTTTAACATTTAAAACCTTTAATTTTGGATCTATATAAATGCAGCAGATTTAGATGTAAAGTATTTGAAAAGTTTATGGCAGCCAATCAATGTTTTACAAATAGGCAAGTTGTTAAAAAGAAATTACTAAAACTTGTTATAATTTAGCCTTTAAATCAGAAAAGGGTGTTCCGCCTCTGTTAGTAAGTAACTTTCGACTCCTTTGACTCCGCCTCATCCCAGTCAAAACCAATACAGTCAAAACCACTATAGTCGAAAACAATACACATGATATCACTTAGATGGTATGCAATGGATTGGAAGAAGGGCGGAAGCCTTGGTTTCGAAAGTTTAGCTTCCGACGGGGTCGAAACCCTGCTTTGTTTTCAAAAGTTAAAGTCTTGCCTAGTTTTACCTAAAGCTTTCGACACAGTCGAAAGCTATGCTTTCGAAAAGGTTTTATAATTATTTATCGAAGAAGGTTGTCATGTTGTGTTAAAGTATCAGCTTTCGAAGAAGTACCTTTTCCTTTAAATAATTGCTTTCGAAATGGTAGGTTTCATCCCAGTCGAAACCAAGCCGCTAATTCCCCTTTCGACTGCATTGAAGCCATCAATGTTGTCGAACGGCTTACTTCTATTTTACTTAAGCCTTTTTCCCGAATGCTTTCGAAGGGGTTGAGGGTTTCGAAGGTGATGGATTTGAAAGGGGGTTTCGACTCTGTCCTTCAAAGTTTTGATTTTTTAAGTCTTTTGCTTTCGACTAAGATGGTTCCGACACCATCAATTTTTCCCCAAACTAATTTTGTTGGTTTCGAAAGATATACTTTCTTATATAACCATTTTGACCCAAATGATTTTTAAAGAGTAAACCCAATATTTTCGAAAGGGGTACTTTCATTCGTTTTGAAGCTCTATATTTAAAAAAGATGATTTGATACCATCGGAAGGTATAATAGGTTTCGAAAGAGAATGTTCACTAAGGGCTTCGAAAGGTATGTATACAATGTTTTGAAAAGAAGTCTTTGCTTTCGAAGGAGGCTATCCAGAGGTTTCGAAAGAGATGTTTTTATGGTTCAAAACATAAACCCAATCTCAATTTAAAGTAATAACCATGGCATAAATAAACATTTTGGAAATATTATTCACATTGCTATTAACCCATAACTGTATTTTAGGGAAAGGTTAGAATAACCAGTTAGGTTGACCCAGTAGTGAATATAACTTAACAAATGATAAATTTTTAATTAAAGATATTGGCAAGTGCCAATAGGTTTACAGTAAGCCCATGAAAACTGTATGATATTGGCAGAGGCCAATAGGTTCATAGTCAGCCCATGAAAACTATGACTTGATACCTGTAATGGCCAGTAGGTTTGTATTTAGCCTATAAAAACTATATCCGGATTAAGATATTGGCAGTCAGCCAATAGGTTCCTAGTTAGCCCATGAAAACTAGGATAGAAATAAGATATTGGAGCTACCAATAGGTTCTTAGTGACCCCATGAAAACTAAGTAATTGGACAGATAGTCCATAAACATTTAACATGTTAATAGTAACTATGTTTTAACCATTGTGGATGCAGGAGCGCAGTATATGGTTCTATAAATGTTTTAGGATACTAGTGAGGGGAAAACCCGTCCCGCTAAGCGGCATGGTCTTACTAGATATCCAAATGGTTTGAGATAGTAAATTATTATTAATGCCAGACTTTATGTCTGACTTGAAGTTTTTTTTTTCCGCTTAAACTCTCGGGTACTCAATTGATTTTGAGTAGGTTGAGAGTTAAGGTTTCCAGATGTTCTTTTAGACGAATAAAGCTTCCAAGGATATGCAGGAGGCAAGATTATTATTAGAGTTCTTTTATTTTTGATGTGTGTTTGTTTGTAAAGGCAAATTGTTTTCTTGCCTGTCTATATACTCTGATCTACCAAGAGGGCATCTTCATATGTCACTCTTGGCGTATTTTGTAATAATTATATGTTATCTGAACGTGGTCTGTGAATTGAGATTATGTAATCAATTTGGAAAATTTTGAAATGGAATGTGGAAATTTGTTTTGCCATTTAAATTTTTTCCGTATTCTTGTGTTTCTGTGTATCAATGTTATCGCCGTGTTTGGTCGTCAAAGATTAATAACTATAGATGACTACAACATCCATAGCCATTAGATTTGGGCCTCTAAATAGGGGGATGTTACAGTTGTGTTAGCGATAAGTTCAATTAAAAGTCACACCATCTTCCAAGTGACGTGGTGAAAGTTAATATTCGAATAGTTACATATTAATCGCCGATTGAATTTATATCTTTGAGTCATACAATCGTAATGATGAATTCTCTGAAAAACTACATTATTTAATTAATTTATAAAATGTTGTAATTGATTAAATTAATTGATATTTGAAAACATTAATTATCATTTATTTGATGTTTGGAAGTTGTTTGTAATTAGTTTGATGCATTTATAAAAGTTATGTTTGCACGATATACGATATCGATGTAATTTAAAGATAATTAAACGAAATGACTTTTGGAAATTATATGTCATTTGATGACAAGATTTATGTAAATTTTATGTCTTTGATAACATGATTTGTCAAAAAATTCTGTCATTTGATGACATATCATGTGAAAAGAATGAATTGGAGAGAGAGAATCAATCAAGGGAATTAATTAGAGAAGTTTTAATTAAAAAATAGGAAAAATTTCATTCTTTTAAATAAAACATATTCTCTAATTCATTTCATACGTACAATTCATTTCATACGTACAATTCATTTCTTCTCATTCATTCTTTTTCTTTCTCTCCTCCTAACTTTTTATCATAAAACAAAAAAAAATCAAATTTCCAAAATCTTTCAACTCCAAATAAAAACATCAAATAAAATAAAATAAAAGTGGTTCATCCATCTCTTGTAAGGATAGGATGTGGATCTTGAATATGCAAGGAGATATCATCATTCAATGTGTAATTCCTAGGCAATATCCTAAGGTGATCCTCTAATTTATTTATATATATATTTTAGCCTTCGTATGTTTGGATATGAAGGTCCATTGCATGCTTAATAGATTAATTCTAAATATATGAATCAGAACCGTTTTTATCTCAATTAATAACTTGTTTATTATTTGATTCAACTCAATCTATGCATGTTTTTCATCCTTTGTTTATTTATGTTAATTATTTTTTACATTGTTTATGATATAATTCCATTTTTATCACATCTTCTTTAATAATACATGTTTATAATATCAATTTATTTACATCTATTTTGTGCGATTCCATTTTTGATTGCATGTCCATATTCTTAGCATTTAAGTTGTGAAATATTACATCTTATTTAATTTGTTGTTCATGTTGTTCTTATAGTTCAGATCTAAAATTTTACTGTGAATTTATATGTGCCTAAGTTGTCCCCTTTATTCCTATCTGAAACCATTTATTTATATGATTTATTTGTTTCAACTTATATAAATTACATATGCTGTCTATTTTAAATCATCTGAGAATTGAATATGATTTGTGTTTGATTTTTTCTTCTGTTATTGTATTCTTTTGTTAAAAAAACATAATCGAACTTTTGTGTAAATTTGTTAATTTCTAATTTTAACACATACTAAATCCAAAACTTCATATAGTCGTTTGTTATTTTAAGTTTTAAACTAGCTTGCAATTGATTACATATATATGTGAATGTGTTGTTTTAATTCAAGGTTTAAAAATTTACTTTTATGTACAATTAGAATTTTAATCTTATAATTCTTCCTAAATTGAAACTTGATTATATTTGTCAATTCTAGATTTCAAATTTTGATAGTGGTCAAAATTTACTTTATATGCATATAAGTTTTAGAGTATAATTACTAATTTGAATCGGTATTGATTGAATGAGCAAAGGAAGGAGGAAAATGCTCCATCTTTCCTTTTTCATACATGTCTACCTTAATTCCTTAACTGTCCTTTTTGTTTATATAAGTTAACTTTGGTCTATTAGTACAATATTTTTCAATATATTATGCATTAGTATAAATTGAACTTACACACACACACACATATATGTATATGTACACATTCTACTATCACTTACATGTTTTAAAATAAAATTTGGACAAAAAAGGCATGTATTAATTTTGTAGTAAATGTCATTAATTTTTCACTTAACCTAATTAAAGAGAGAGAGAGAAATGGAAGGTATCTCTCTCTACATTTATGGTCCATCTTTCCCTAATTAATTATTTGTGTTAAGAGAAAGAAATAAAAGGTTTTTTCTCTAACCTTTACATGTTTATTTACATACTTTTATATGCTGCTTATATAATGTCCTTATGACTCAAACACATGAATGTACTTGATACATTCATCATATTACATATTTATTTGAATTGAATTAAAATCTTCTTTAATTACCAAATTAAATAAAATATTGATTTTATTTAAAAGAGAATTTAGATAAGATCTAAATGTACTTGGACTTCATAGGCTCATTAATGGTGCAAAATGGTAAAAAATTTTGAAATTCACCCATTTCTTCCACTGCAGGCTGGCCCAGTTCCAACAATGGTATCAAAGCCCAATAGCCTGTGCGGTTTAAATTGGTCATGTTAGGGCTAACTAATTAAGCTTGCACACTTGGCATGGCGTCTAGAAAGATGATGTCTAAGATTGAAATTGTGTAATCAAATAACTATCCTACTTGGTTACCTGCTTGGCCTGAAAGGTGAAGTGAGCCCAAAATTTGCCCCTAATAGAAAAGACCAAATTTGAATTGGGCCTGGGCTAATTTTCAAAATATTTTTAAAAATTAGGTCAAGATTTTAAATTAAAGTTAAATTAAAATAAAAACATGTTTATTATAAAAGGTTATAATGTAACATAAATTTTCAAAATGTTTGAAAATGTAATGAAAGGTTCAAAATGTTTGAAATTGTTTAAATATTAATTTCAAAATTTAATATTTATTAATAAGATTAATAAAATAAATTAATTAAATGAGTTAATTAATTAATACTTATATGCATGTATTATACATCTTGATATATGTTATGTTATTTTAAAGTGTTTAAGATAACATAAGTATAAATGTATGTATATAAGATAAATTTTCAAAATAATATAATTTAACTAAAATTATTTAAATAAATAAATTAATTAAAGGTGAATTAACTAAATAAAAATACATACATATAAGATATATATGTTACACTATAAAGGTTATAATAGATATGTCCAATATAAAAGTTGTATTGTTATACTAATTTAAAATTAATTAAAGATTTAATTAATTAAAAATCAGTTAAATAAGATTTAATTAATATAATATCATACATAAGAATATTATATAAGTGATATGAAATATAAAGTTAAATAATAATAAAATTTATTTGATATGAATGTATAAATTAAAGGTGGAAAATTAGAGAAACCCAAATAGACTTAAGGGATAAATACATATGTAAATGTATGTATACTGTGATTTCTGATGTGTCCGACACTTGAATCACGAGGGTATTTCATAAGAAATATGTTATTCCATAAGTCGATATCACTCAATATATATATATCGAAGATTATGTTTCTTCAATATAATGTTGTCCTTTAACATACATATATATATATATATTAATAAATTACTTGCATACTCCTTAGTTGTTGAGCAAACTCAAGCTAGGGATGTTATATATAGTATTACTAATATATTGAATAGACTAAGTAAGATAACTATATGTATTTGTTGAGCAAACTCAAGGTATGTATAATATACTTAGGCCGTTGCGATATGATAGGTACGAGTGAATAATCTCTTTCTATTTATTGATCAAACTCAAGGTCAAAATGAGATTAGGACAAGGAAGCATGGGTTAGGAGTTGCATGTGATATAACCGATAAGGAGCGGTCCATCATTTGTCGGGCTATGATTTGTTGAGTGTTGGGACTGTTTCCACCTACTACCGGACCAACTTCCTTCCTATGCATAGCCGAACCAAACCTCTTCCTATGCATAGTCGAACCAACCTCTGCTCCACTGCCTACCGAACCAACCTCTGCTCCACTACCTACCGAACCAACCTCTGCTCCACTGCCTACCGAACCAACCTCTGCTCCACACTACCGAACCAACCTACTCGGCCACCTACCACCGAACCAACTCACTTCCCAACGTACTACCGGACCAGGGAGTACCGAACCAACACTGCCAGGCCAGATTACGTCGGCCCAGGCCCGCCAACAGCTATATACATCCAAGACCCCTACCCCCAGCCTCACTCTATAAATAGAGGGGCAAGGGTACAACAATGGGGGACAAGTTTGAGAGCTCAAGCACGGATAGAACTTTCAAACAACTTTCATATACTTGTATCAAAGCTTTGTACTTGTAATCTGAACAGTAAAGGAGAATAACATATAAAATGGACGTAGGCACGTTCTGGCCGAACCACTATAAATCTGCGTGTCTTTTACAGTTTAGTCCTTGCTTTTCATATATTTGCATTAATCACCCAGATCACTAAAAACAACATAAAATCAACTAAATCATACGACTTGGAGGTGTTTGCCCATCTTTTGTGCAAACATTTTTGGTGCTTTCACTGAGAACGCTGAACCCCAGACTTCAGCTTCTCCCACTTAACTTTCTTCAATATCAGCATCGCACATTGCTTAGAAGACATGCCTCCCAAGCAGAAGAAAGATGTTAACAAAGGAAAAAACATCGCAACCAGCAGTCTTCCAGATCCAGTGGTCACGGATCAAGTAAATCGTCCCCTTCCAGCAGCAGTACCAAATGAAGGTCAGGCAAATCCGACAATTCCTGCCACAGAATAGCCCGTAGCAATTACTAGGGCAGATCTAGACAGGGTTGTGGCTGAAGTGACTAACCGCTTCACATCCCAGCAGGAAGCCTTGGTGGACCAACTCATGTCACGCTTAAGGGATGCTGAAGAGTCCAACCGCAACACCGAATTATGGGGTGAGTCCCAGTCTGGAGGATCTCAGAGACAACAAAGATCTTCCTTCTTCGAAGGAGCTAACGACAGAAGCGGTCATGGTAGGAGTCGAGACCGAGCTCAGCCCGAAGTTAGACCTGAGGAAACGCTTGGAACCGAACCCAACGGGGGAGGTACCGGGCGGAGGTCAACTGTAGCCGAGCCTGTCATACTGCCTAACCACGGAAACACCAATGAACGGGGCCGAGCTAGAGTCCAGCCCGAAGTTGGACCCAAGGAAGTGCTTAGATCAGAACCCATGTGATAACCCGGGTTTTGGAATATTTGTAACTGATAAATTAACTAGATTTATTAATAGAAATACTGATTTATAAGGTAAATAAAATTTATGGTAATGGAAATATATATATGAATAAGTATTGGTTTGATGATACTTGTATATATATTATAGATAATCAATGATTTGGAAATTTTATATAAGTTTAAATTACAAATTGGCATATGGTTTTAATTCATTTAATAATCATAGTGATTTATAATCTCTTTTATAAATCATTTAAAATTGTTAAAATTATTATTTTCAAACCATATTAATAATGTATTATTTTCCATAAATATAAAATGAATTAAAATAAGAAAATGAAATTATCATTTTAAAATTTAATAAGTTGACTTTAATTTGGATTTCAAAAGTTTAATTTGAATTTGGTTTTTATTTCTTTTAAGATTATTTATACATATAAATACTAATTAGCTAATTCATTAAGCTTAATTATGTATTAATCTTTCATTAGCATTTAAAAATATAACTAATTAAATCATGAGATAAGTATTAACATATATATGCAAATATAAACAAAAGAATAATAATATAAATATCTATTTAAACCATATTCTCATGAAGAAAATACAAGTGTAAATCATTTACATACAAAGACAAGTGTGAGTGTTTTATTATGGAAATCAACAAGTGTAATGAATTTTAACAAGTGTCATTAGTTTTAAATTAATAGAAATCAGGTCATATAATTTCTATTCCCTCTCCCTCTCATTCTCTTTTAATCTGCACTCTCAAATTCAAAAAAATAAAATAAAAATAAAAGCAAGACAAATTAAAACCAAGATCTAGAGCAAACAAAGTAGATTCAGATCAGGGATCAAGTTTCAAGTAGCAGATAAATGAACAAGCCGATCTCTGTTTTCTTCTAACTGTTAAAAGCAGGAGCAACTCAACTTAGTTTCAGATCACCAACCATTCAAGTTTTCAAAATAAAAACTGCTTCAAACTTTCTCTGTTCAACATATTCTTAGGTGAGTAAACTATTTCCTTTAAAACCCTTGATCTGTTTAATAACCTGATGTATGTGATAAGTACTTGAAGTTTAGTTGTGGAAAAATGTTTTTATGAATATATAGTATGCTTGCATGTATAGATGTATGAAGATATATGTGTGCATGTCTATACATATGAATATACTACCTCTGTTCTAAGTCTACAGGTTCAAGAACATATCAAATAAAACCATATCTCTTCATATAGACAATATCTGGCCATGATCCTTAAAAGAAGTTTGTTTTTATCAACCAGATACTACTTTTAAAAATATATATATTTATAAGTATAATCAATAAGTTATTTTACTGGAAAAAATAAATTAAGTAAGAAACCTTGATTTTAAACCTGGAAAATGAAATGTTCTGTTACTCTGTTGACTGTAAATATTTAGTTCATTCCAGTATTCAAAATCTAAATCACTTCACCTAGTTCATATTGCATGTTGAGGTAAACTAAGAAAATGTCTATTTCTTAGTATAGTTTTAGTTAAAAATAGATTGTGAGGAAATTATACTGTGTAGTTCAATTTCGAAAAGTTTTACAGTGAACAATCATACTTTAGTGAAAATTTAATGTTTTTAATTTAAGGATTCGAGCATTAAATCGGGTTCCTTGTGTTGAAATATGAATTTTAGTGGTAAGACTATAATTTTTAGTGATCTATATCTCGAGAAATATATAGGTGAGTGGTTTTCGTTCAAAAAATCTTTTTCTGGCGATCTCTTCGCCGTGAGATAGTGCGGTCGGGTCTGGATGGGGCAGGTGGACCTAGGGAAAATATTGACCATGGCGGAATCGTTGATTTGGGTTTGGATTGGGAGATTGAGTCGATTTTAAGGTTTAAGGATAGAATCGGCTTTGGGTGGCATCGCGATGGTATGTGGGAAGAGGAGATGCGACCGGAGTTCAAATGGTTTGGCTCGGAGGTGGCTGCATGTGTGAGCTTTCGTCAGAGGTAGATGGCATACGAGATAGTGGTCGAAGGTGAGAGCAGTTCGTCGTGGTTGGGTTTCTGGGTTGTTCGACGTTTCATTTGAGGATCGATTTTACGATCGAGGAATTGTGGGGCATTGGCGTCTTGGTATGTGGGATCAGGAGATGTCGATGGTCTGGGCGGTGGTGGCGCTTCGGCGAGATGGTCAGTAAAGAGGGTGTGCACGTGCACGTTCGTCACCGTGCACAAGTGATCCGGGCAGAGCAGTTTTTTTTCTCTCTCGTGGTTTGGGTAGTGGTGTGACTCGAAGAATACTCGGGGAGGAAGCGTTGTGGCTCGAGTTGGGCTTCGAGACTTTCGCGTGTGTTTGTTTCCAGATTTTGAGTTAAACTAAATCTAAGTTAGAAAAAAAAAGGAAGTTCTCGGGTCTGGGCTTGAGTATGAACCAGGTTGGTCTTGAGTAATATTATAACAGTTCTAAAAAGTTTTAAATAAAGTAAGTTTTAAAAATTAAAATAAATCAAGTTTAAACTATTTCTTAAATCAATATTCTTTGTATAATAAATGTTTTTATTAAATATTGGTTTAAGAAAAGCGGTATGATTTATTTAACTTAAATTTATTAAGTTAATTATTAAGTTTATTTTAAACTTAAATTTAATGTGTAATTAAGTAATTAATTATAAGAGTAAATGTTTTTAATTTATATGTTGATGATAATTATTCCCAAGGTTTATTAAATAAGATCTTAATGATGATTAAGTAATTAATCAAGAAAAGGGTTTATTTTAAAGTAATTAAGGTCTTGGATAATTAATGAGTAATTAAATTTATGAAATAATTAAAGGTGAATCAATTAATGATTAAAAGTTAATTAACTAATAATTAAAGAGTAATTAATTAATAAGTATGATTAATTAATGATTTATTAATTAAGGTTAATTAATCAATGTAATTAATTAAGGAGTGGTTATAATTAATTAAAGTTAATTAAGCAGGATTAAAGGTAATTAATTTAATCTATATTAGGTGATTTAAATTAAATTAATTATTTGAGTATTAATCTTGCCTATAGATGATAACTTGAATCGAATACCTTAGTTTGTTGAATATCTCTGATGTTGAGTTGTGATGTATTGTAATATATGTTGGGTTAAACTGTGATATTAGGAGTTATCTATCGATAATTGATTTGTTGTGAGAATATGAGAACCTATGTTTAAAGCTAATTTGTATCCACTTAAAAACTGGAATTAAGATGATATTGAATTCGAAGAGACCGGGGTCGGATATTAGTAATATCCGAAACCACTTCGATTAGTGATATGCTATAATTCTTTGTAAAATTGATTATGGAATCAAATAGGCTGGAATGGAATAAATTAAGTAACATGACCATTTTAACTAAGTAACGGTACTTAGATATTGTTGTGTGAAAATAAGTGTTGATTATATAAGTTGTTTACTTGTAGTAAAGTACGAGTTACCCTGGGTTTAAATAAGTTCTATGGGTTGAAATTTCATGTTAGATGAGTTTACTCACGCTGGTTTCCAGCCTGACCCGGGTGTTACTTTGATGTAATGCTCGGGTCAGACCGAGTATTACAGATTTCCAGGTAAGGACGTTCTGGAGCTCAGGAGGCGAGATGGATGGCAGGAACGTATGGAGTTTGCCGCTGTGTATTTAAGAACTTATTGATAGTAGTCTGGGACAGATTGATAACTGTCTAGTCTATTTGTGTATATGTTGTAACTCTGATGTATTGAATGTAAAGTAACAATTACAGTTTTTCTTTGTATAAATGCTATTATTTGTTATTATATTTAGTCCGCTGCGAATGTGAGATGTTGTGTTTTCTTTATTCTTTCTATTCTTCTTCTATCTCTTTCTTCTTTTCCTTAACAATTCGGAATTTTCGGAGTCGAAAATCTCGGGTCGTTACACTTGGTATCAGAGCGAGGTTAAGCGAGAACCTTGGCTCTGTTAGGATTACTCGTTAAGGATAGGGTCAATGGTACCCTAGAACGAGTTGAGTGTATATATATATGAGTGCGTAATTGTTATTTTCTTATATAAGGATTTAAAATGATTTTATATAAGAATATATTTTGATATATAAAATGATATTTCTTTCTATTAAATATTAAGGTAATTGGTTGTTAAAATATTGGAATTAAATTAAGTGGTAATAGAAATAAAGCCAAATTAAAATTGAATGAAGATAAGTTTGAAATAAATTCAAACTAAAATTAAAATCTTGAATTTGTAGAAATGTTATCAAGAATAAAGGTAATAATGAATTGGTTTTCAGATATGATAATCTTGGTTATTATCATAAATGGTAATTGTGTTTAATAATGAATGTTGTTAAGGATTTAGCAAAATGAAATGTTTAGGGAAGTAAACCTTTAAGTGAGTATAACTTATAAATTGGAATTGAAGATAATAAAAAATTGTGAATTTTTAATTCTAAATCCAGAAAACTTGAAATTGTTTTAAAGAAGTTTGTTTTGAATTAAAACCAAAGGTGGTTTAAAAATTTAAAGTATAACTTGGTGTGTAAAGAAAATGTATATATGAGGAATATACATAATACCAATGATGATTTGAAATAAACACTTAGTGTTAAGTTTTAAATTGGAATGTGATGTGAAACCCAAAGTAAAGTAAGTTTTTAAACTTAAAAGGGGGAAAGACTATTAATCTGAAGTTTAAAATTTGTATGGGAATTCAAATTGTGAAAGTTGACCGGATTAAGTAAATTTAACTTGGAGGAAGTTAAATAAGTTTGAATAAATAACTTGAATTGGAAATTTCAAGATGAAATTTAAATTTAACTTGGGTAGTTAAATGGTTAATTTAAATGGGAGTTATGAGTGATCTCAAAATGGGTTTGAGATCTGGAAATTGAAGTATTGAGTCAATTTAAATGGAAGTGGAAATTTAAATTGAATTAATGGGAAATTAATTGGAAATGGAGATTGGGAAATTAAACAGTTTGGCTCTGGATTATTTTCAAATTGTTTTAATACAAGTATATTTTTCCAAACTATTTACTATACAATCTTTCTTCTTAAACCCCAAACTATCTTATACTCATTTTACAATTATTTTGGAACTATTTAACTATTTTGAAACTGTCTTATAAACTAATTATTATTTTTCAGTTACTTATATCTAATCATTATTTTAAAAACTATTTTGCAATTACCTAACTATTTTATAATACTTAACTATTTTACAGCTATTTTACAAACTAATAACTATTTTTCAACTACTTATCTATTTTAAAACTTTTTCAAGCTATTTTTAAATTTAAATTGGTCAGAGTTCAAATTGTTTGTAATTAAAGTAATAACTCAATTGGAAATGGAAGCAATTGAGAATAAGTGAATGGAATTAAAGGAAATGTGAATAGAAAAGAGAATTGATTTGGCTAATAATCAATAAAGTTAAATACGTAGGATGTGCGTATATTATTCTATTCGCATAGTGATTTGATCCAGATTCGAACACAGAATTTCGAGATAATATTATCGATCCGAGTTGGGATTTTTCGCTCGATTTTCGACGGCGAACCTGGATATGGATTGTTGATTGGTTCTGGATATTCTCTATCATAGTTGTGACTATGCAAGGAGAATGACGGTTTCTGATCAGGAAACCAGATCTGAGTCCGCACTAGGAAGTCGGGAGGACGATACTAGTTCGGAAGAGAAATTGTGTGATCGAGTGAGCGATCAGATTGGTATTGCGTACGAATGATATGAGTACATCGTACGAGTTTGGATGAAATTGATATTGAAATTTGTGGATAAGGATTGTAAAATGGTCTTTGAAATGAAAAGTATATTTGTAAAATATAATGGAATTGGATATTTCTTTGGTTGAAATTTACTTTATGGAAGTAAGTAAATGGTAAATAACTTTATAAAGAAATCAAACTTGAATATTTGATTTGACAATAAATAAAGTTATATTTTGTAATATGATAAACTTCCCTTACTGAATCTAGCCAGAATAAAAAGTGTTTTGAAATATTTAATGTATAAAAGAGGTTTTATACAAGTTTGAAGTGATCCAAAGATTTTCAAAGTTATATATATCTGTATCTATATATAAAGGATCTTATGAGAATGATTTTGGAAAAGGTTTTGGAAACCTATGAATTTGGAAAAGGCTTTTGATTTTTGGGAAAATCAATTTTGGATTTTGGAAAGCCTAGTTTGAGAATTATCGATTTTTGGTAATCGATTTTGTGTAAAGGAGATTTTGATAAATCATAAAAGGTATGATTTGAAGATACTATAAGTATATAGTATAAAATGTTTTGAGTATAGCTCTGGGGAAAAAGGCGCTCCCTTGAAATGAACTTCTCAGGAGTGCCACTGGGTGGTACTGCCTTGAACCCCAAGGGGGGATTCTAAAGTTGATCCTGTGAGGAGTCCGGACAAAACTAGTTCCTGAGGATTATTTGTGTAGCGAAAGTCGAGGGGCTGGTGCCCACAGAGGCATTTGAGTTATGCTGTGACAACAATTTAACTCAATGTCACTGCGATCTACTGCAGACCATAGCGGAAGTCATGTGTGCCGCTGAGAGCCAACTGTCTACGTTTGATTTTATATCGGTAGACTGTGACACTATGGTAACATAGCGAAAGTCGTTTGAGCCGCTGAGAGCCAACAGTCTGCGTTTGATTTTATATCGGTAGACTGCGACCTATGTGGAGGAGTTTCATTTTGACAGCGAAATCGTGTGTGCCGCTGAGAGCCAACAGTTACATGGACTTTTGCTGCGACGGCAACGTAACCCTGGAATGTAACTGCGATCTGTTGTGGGTTCCATGCTGTTATCAGTTACATGGACTTTTGCTGCGATGGCAACGTAACCCGTGATGTAACTGTGACCATGGATGGGGGTGATGATTTCCAGAACATTCTCACCAAAGATATTTCCTCAATTTCAAAAATGTTTTCTATATTTTCAATAAATTATTTTCCAAGTATTTTCACTGGGTGTTGAAAACGGGTTTGCTAAGTCCTTATAGATTTTCAGTCCTACGCCTGATCAACGTATGACCGAATTTCTGTAAGAACGAGGATGGACTTGTTAAGACATCGAGTTATAAAAAAAAAAAGTATTTTTATAAAACTATTTTGGTGATATTATATTGATTTTTGAAGTATTTTAAAAAAATTCTTAATTAAAGAGTTTATAGTTGAAAATACTCAAAGGATAATTTTAACTGGTAATAAGCTATTGTAATTAAAATTCTAGTTACTTTCCTTTTCGAGGACGAAAAGATTCAAAGGGGGGAGGAATGTGATAACCCGGGTTTTGGAATATTTGTAACTGATAAATTAACTAGATTTATTAATAGAAATACTGATTTATAAGGTAAATAAAATTTATGGTAATGGAAATATATATATGAATAAGTATTGGTTTGATGATACTTGTATATATATTATAGATAATCAATGATTTGGAAATTTTATATAAGTTTAAATTACAAATTGGCATATGGTTTTAATTCATTTAATAATCATAGTGATTTATAATCTCTTTTATAAATCATTTAAAATTGTTAAAATTATTATTTTCAAACCATATTAATAATGTATTATTTTCCATAAATATAAAATGAATTAAAATAAGAAAATGAAATTATCATTTTAAAATTTAATAAGTTGACTTTAATTTGGATTTCAAAAGTTTAATTTGAATTTGGTTTTTATTTCTTTTAAGATTATTTATACATATAAATACTAATTAGCTAATTCATTAAGCTTAATTATGTATTAATCTTTCATTAGCATTTAAAAATATAACTAATTAAATCATGAGATAAGTATTAACATATATATGCAAATATAAACAAAAGAATAATAATATAAATATCTATTTAAACCATATTCTCATGAAGAAAATACAAGTGTAAATCATTTACATACAAAGACAAGTGTGAGTGTTTTATTATGGAAATCAACAAGTGTAATGAATTTTAACAAGTGTCATTAGTTTTAAATTAATAGAAATCAGGTCATATAATTTCTATTCCCTCTCCCTCTCATTCTCTTTTAATCTGCACTCTCAAATTCAAAAAAATAAAATAAAAATAAAAGCAAGACAAATTAAAACCAAGATCTAGAGCAAACAAAGTAGATTCAGATCAGGGATCAAGTTTCAAGTAGCAGATAAATGAACAAGCCGATCTCTGTTTTCTTCTAACTGTTAAAAGCAGGAGCAACTCAACTTAGTTTCAGATCACCAAGCATTCAAGTTTTCAAAATAAAAACTGCTTCAAACTTTCTCTGTTCAACATATTCTTAGGTGAGTAAACTATTTCCTTTAAAACCCTTGATCTGTTTAATAACCTGATGTATGTGATAAGTACTTGAAGTTTAGTTGTGGAAAAATGTTTTTATGAATATATAGTATGCTTGCATGTATAGATGTATGAAGATATATGTGTGCATGTCTATACATATGAATATACTACCTCTGTTCTAAGTCTACAGGTTCAAGAACATATCAAATAAAACCATATCTCTTCATATAGACAATATCTGGCCATGATCCTTAAAAGAAGTTTGTTTTTATCAACCAGATACTACTTTTAAAAATATATATATTTATAAGTGTAATCAATAAGTTATTTTACTGGAAAAAATAAATTAAGTAAGAAACCTTGATTTTAAACCTGGAAAATGAAATGTTCTGTTACTCTGTTGACTGTAAATATTTAGTTCATTCCAGTATTCAAAATCTAAATCACTTCACCTAGTTCATATTGCATGTTGAGGTAAACTAAGAAAATGTCTATTTCTTAGTATAGTTTTAGTTAAAAATAGATTGTGAGGAAATTATACTGTGTAGTTCAATTTCGAAAAGTTTTACAGTGAACAATCATACTTTAGTGAAAATTTAATGTTTTTAATTTAAGGATTCGAGCATTAAATCGGGTTCCTTGTGTTGAAATATGAATTTTAGTGGTAAGACTATAATTTTTAGTGATCTATATCTCGAGAAATATATAGGTGAGTGGTTTTCGTTCAAAAAATCTTTTTCTGGCGATCTCTTCGCCGTGAGATAGTGCGGTCGGGTCTGGATGGGGCAGGTGGACCTAGGGAAAATATTGACCATGGCGGAATCGTTGATTTGGGTTTGGATTGGGAGATTGAGTCGATTTTAAGGTTTAAGGATAGAATCGGCTTTGGGTGGCATCGCGATGGTATGTGGGAAGAGGAGATGCGACCGGAGTTCAAATGGTTTGGCTCGGAGGTGGCTGCATGTGTGAGCTTTCGTCAGAGGTAGATGGCATACGAGATAGTGGTCGAAGGTGAGAGCAGTTCGTCGTGGTTGGGTTTCTAGGTTGTTCGACGTTTCATTTGAGGATTGATTTTACGATCGAGGAATTGTGGGGCATTGGCGTCTTGGTATGTGGGATCAGGAGATGTCGATGGTCTGGGCGGTGGTGGCGCTTCGGCGAGATGGTCAGTAAAGAGGGTGTGCACGTGCACGTTCGTCACCGTGCACAAGTGATCCGGGCAGAGCAGTTTTTTTTCTCTCTCGTGGTTTGGGTAGTGGTGTGACTCGAAGAATACTCGGGGAGGAAGCGTTGTGGCTCGAGTTGGGCTTCGAGACTTTCGCGTGTGTTTGTTTCCAGATTTTGAGTTAAACTAAATCTAAGTTAGAAAAAAAAAAAAAAGGAAGTTCTCGGGTCTGGGCTTGAGTATGAACCAGGTTGGTCTTGAGTAATATTATAACAGTTCTAAAAAGTTTTAAATAAAGTAAGTTTTAAAAATTAAAATAAATCAAGTTTAAACTATTTCTTAAATCAATATTCTTTGTATAATAAATGTTTTTATTAAATATTGGTTTAAGAAAAGCGGTATGATTTATTTAACTTAAATTTATTAAGTTAATTATTAAGTTTATTTTAAACTTAAATTTAATGTGTAATTAAGTAATTAATTATAAGAGTAAATGTTTTTAATTTATATGTTGATGATAATTATTCCCAAGGTTTATTAAATAAGATCTTAATGATGATTAAGTAATTAATCAAGAAAAGGGTTTATTTTAAAGTAATTAAGGTCTTGGATAATTAATGAGTAATTAAATTTATGAAATAATTAAAGGTGAATCAATTAATGATTAAAAGTTAATTAACTAATAATTAAAGAGTAATTAATTAATAAGTATGATTAATTAATGATTTATTAATTAAGGTTAATTAATCAATGTAATTAATTAAGGAGTGGTTATAATTAATTAAAGTTAATTAAGCAGGATTAAAGGTAATTAATTTAATCTATATTAGGTGATTTAAATTAAATTAATTATTTGAGTATTAATCTTGCCTATAGATGATAACTTGAATCGAATACCTTAGTTTGTTGAATATCTCTGATGTTGAGTTGTGATGTATTGTAATATATGTTGGGTTAAACTGTGATATTAGGAGTTATCTATCGATAATTGATTTGTTGTGAGAATATGAGAACCTATGTTTAAAGCTAATTTGTATCCACTTAAAAACTGGAATTAAGATGATATTGAATTCGAAGAGACCGGGGTCGGATATTAGTAATATCCGAAACCACTTCGATTAGTGATATGCTATAATTCTTTGTAAAATTGATTATGGAATCAAATAGGCTGGAATGGAATAAATTAAGTAACATGACCATTTTAACTAAGTAACGGTACTTAGATATTGTTGTGTGAAAATAAGTGTTGATTATATAAGTTGTTTACTTGTAGTAAAGTACGAGTTACCCTGGGTTTAAATAAGTTCTATGGGTTGAAATTTCATGTTAGATGAGTTTACTCACGCTGGTTTCCAGCCTGACCCGGGTGTTACTTTGATGTAATGCTCGGGTCAGACCGAGTATTACAGATTTCCAGGTAAGGACGTTCTGGAGCTCAAGAGGCGAGATGGATGGCAGGAACGTATGGAGTTTGCCGCTGTGTATTTAAGAACTTATTGATAGTAGTCTGGGACAGATTGATAACTGTCTAGTCTATTTGTGTATATGTTGTAACTCTGATGTATTGAATGTAAAGTAACAATTACAGTTTTTCTTTGTATAAATGCTATTATTTGTTATTATATTTAGTCCGCTGCGAATGTGAGATGTTGTGTTTTCTTTCTTCTTTCTATTCTTCTTCTATCTCTTTCTTCTTTTCCTTAACAATTCGGAATTTTCGGAGTCGAAAATCCCGGGTCGTTACAACCCAGCAGGGGAAGATCAAGGCAAGGGCCAACTGTAGCCGACCCTAGCATGCTCCTAGAAGACCAAAGACAGCCACTGGAAAATGTCAGGAATGATAGACGATACCATCCCTACAGGTCATCTGGACGGAATCAATCCCACAGAGCAGAACCGAACTCATTTCTATCTGCTCCTAATTCTGATGAAAGGATGGCACGCTTGTTCAGAGAGTGCCTCCAATAGGATCAAAGAGATCGAGGGATAGACGCTAGGGTAACCAGCCCCTTCGCCCGCAATATCGAAATTGCCATCACCCCCCGAGAATGGAAAATGCCAACAATGGAACCTTACAAAGGAACCTCTGATCCCGTTGTACACTTACAGAGATACACACAGCATATGCTCATGAGTGGAGCAACAGAAGGAGTGCTGTGCAAATGCTTTCCGCTATTCTTAGCAGATCTAGCTACCTCCTGGTTCTGCCATCTACCCCAAGGATCCATCAGCTTATGGGAGATGTTGAAAGAAAAGTTCATCAACCAGTTCCGCATTCATGTGGAGCAGCCCAAGGACGCTTATTCCTTATCCAGTATCAAACAGAAACCTGGAGAGAAGCTGCAGCAATATCTAACCCGATTCAATGCCGCAACGGCCGCAGTCCAAGATGCCAATGAGAAGATTATCTTAATGGCCCTCTGTAGTGGTGTGCATCCGGATACTAAATTCGCTAGAAGATTGACAAAAGAGAAACCAGCTACTTTACCCGATCTCTTCCATGAAGCCGGGAAATATATGAGGCTTGAAGACGCTGCCACTGAGGGGCAGTCAGGGCAACAAAATAAGGCAGCTCACAGCAACACGCCCGCTGTAGCAAAGGACGTTCGAAGAAACGATTCTAGAGACAATGCTGGGGGCAAGAAGGGAGAAAAGCGCCTATATCGGCCAGGACCGAGGTTCGACACTTACACTCCTTTGAATGAAACCGTCGAAAACATCTTCCTTGCCACCCAAGACGAAGTTAGATACAAACGCCCACCATACAAGAAGGAATCAGATAACGCACTTAAATCTGGAAAGTTCTACCGCTTCCACGAATCTAATGGGCATGATACCAATGAATGCCATCATCTCCGGGACTTGATTGAAGAACACATCAGAAAGAAGAGACTGGAACGCTATGTAAAAGGTCAGAATAGGACTCCAGCTCTTGCCAATGAGAACCCAAGGCTACCCTCCCCAGAGATAGGCAGAGGAAACCGCAACACTAGCGGCTCCAGTCAAGAGAAGATAGTGGTCCATACCATCTCGGGAGGACCACACATCGCCGACAGAAGCTGGGCAGAGATGGAAAGATATGGAAAGTCACTTAGAAACAATGAAGACTGCGTTAATTCTATTATAGAAGAGCGCCACCCGAAGCGGAAAGAGAGTGATGACATCACATTCAGTAGGCGTGATCTAGAGGGAAGGCAGTACCCTCACATGGATCCCATGGTTATCTCTGCCCGGCTCGGTCCAACCGAAGTTTTCCGAATTCTAGTAGACACTGGAAGCTCAGTAAATATCCTATTTAAGCATGCATTCGACAAAATGAAACTGTCAATGAAGGACGTTTCTCCCTGCAATAAACCACTACACGGTTTCACGGGAGATGCGAAGATGCCCCTCGGACAACTAGACCTCTTCGTTGAAATAGGAAGTCATCCCCGCTCCGTTGTGCGGAAACAGACATTTGTGCGGATAGAAAACCACTCGGCCTACAACGCCTTCTTAGGAAGACCAGCCTTATCTGACTTCCAAATTGTCCTGGCCCCATGGTGCCTGAAGATGAAATTTCCAACGGACAATGGAATAGGGGAAGTAGAAGGAGACCAGGACATTGCTCGAGACTGCTATGTAACTGAACTTCGCAACAACCACAGGAAGGATAATGGGAAGAGTGTAGAGATTGCCCTCTGCACAAAAAGTTTGGAAGCATAGCAACTAAAGAAAGCCCCTCCTCTTCGATATATCAGTGACCCTTTCAATGAATTAGACCCCAGGGACAAAGAGGAGGAGGGCACCGCCGAGCCTGCAGAAGTTATGGAATTTGTATCTGTAGACCGACATGACTCGAGTAGACTATTGAAAGTCGGGACCCAACTAAAAGCAGAATTGAAGGAACAACTAATTGATTTTCTCCACCACAACTTGGATGTATTTGCATGGTCACATGCTGACATGACCGGAATCTCCCCTGACATAGCATGCCACGTACTAAACATTGACCCTACCAAGGCGCCAGTAAAACAGAAAAAGAGAAGTATGGGGGCAGAACGATCAGCAGCCCTCGATGAAGAAGTAAAGAACCTACTTGCCAATGAATTCATAAGAGAAGCCATCTACCCAGAGTGGATCGCCAACCCGGTGCTGGTAAAGAAGGCTAATGGGAAGTGGCGAACATGCATTGATTTCTCCAACTTAAATGACGCCTGCCCGAAGGATTGCTTCCCACTTCCCCGAATCGATCAGCTTGTGGACAGCACAGCCGGGCACGAACTCTTATCTTTTATGGACGCATACTCAGGATATAACCAAATTCCTATGCAAGCTCCCGATCAAGACCACACCAGTTTCATCACTGATCGGGGAATGTACTGCTACAAGGTAATGCCTTTCGGACTTAAAAACGCAGGGGCCACCTATCAGCGCCTCGTCAACAAGATGTTTGCAGGACTAATAGGACAAACTATGGAAGTTTATGTAGATGACATGCTGGTAAAGTCAAGGGGAGCCGACGATCACGTAAGCCACCTGGATGAAATGTTTCAAGTACTTCGTCAATATGGAATGAAGTTGAATCCTCTAAAGTGCTCCTTCGGAGTATCATCAGGAAAGTTTCTAGGATTCATCGTCCATGCCAGAGGAATTGAAGCAAACTCTGAACAAGTCCGAGCTCTGAAAGATATCAGGATACCTTCTACCCGAAAGGAAATGCAAAGCCTAAATGGGAAGGTGGCCGCCTTGAGCAGATTCATCTCTAAAGCGACCGACAAATGCATCCTCTTCTACGAAGCTCTAAAGAAAGAGAAAGGAAAATTTGAATGGACTGACGAATGCTTAACAGTTTTCCTTAATTAATCGAACACCTCCAGAGACCACCAGTACTCTCAACTCCGAACAAAGGTGAAGAGCTATACCTATACCTTGTTGTGTCATCTCATGCTCTAAGCGCCGCATTGGTTAGAGAAGACGAACGCACGCAGCGGCCAGTATACTTTGTAAGCAAGAGGTTTACAGGGGCGGAAGCCAGATATCCTAAACTTGAGAAACTAGCGTACTGTTTGCTAATCACATCACGGAAACTACGTCACTACTTCCAGTCCCATTCCATCAGAGTTCTGACCGATCAACCACTGAGGCAGGTACTCCATCGTCCCGACACTTCTGGGCGACTACTTAAATGGTGCATTGAACTAAGTCAATATGATATCACCTACCATCCTCGCACCACCATCAAGGGACAAGCCATGGCCGATTTCATTGCCGAATTCACTGAAAGTACATGTGTAGTACTAAGGATCGTGTAATATGGTATGTTAATGCGGAAACTAGTAATAACAGTAAAGTACAAATTAAAGTAAGCACACCAGGAATTTTTATACTGGTTCGAACTTCCCGTTCTACGTCCAGTCCCAGAATACCCTCTGAATTTAAACTAAACCCCTCACTTAACCCGGAGGAATAGGTATACGACACCTGAGCAGCCGAACAGGAATTTTTCCGCCTCAACAGCCGAAGAGGACTTCAACTTAATACAAATAGTTTGTTGACGAATGTGTTCTGAATAACACTGATTGTCTTTTGATAGTACAGCTTTCCTATAATCAAATCCTCAAGAGTATATATGTGTGTGAAGATTTAGAAGGAAGATAATCACGTAGAATCGAAGTATATGAATAAATTCAAGGATTCTAGTGATATTAAATAAGAATAAATGCTTTTATTTGCAGAAATGAATAGAGATTAGATTTCATAAATATAAACAAGAATCGGTGATTGTAGAAGTGAATTGAATATGTTTATATAGTTGTAGAAGAGTTGTAATCTTTCATGAAGAGTTTTAGTTAACAGTTGTGTCCATACCTCTTGAAATAGAGGACATTCCTCTTCATGAAATGATCGCGTCTCTTCAGAAAACTAGCCGTTTTTCTCTGGTCGGTCGACCGGAAAACCTGGCCGGTCAGCTGAGTTTAAAATGTATACAAAACAGAAATTCACTATGCACATGATACAGGGTCGGTCGACTGAGGATCTTGGTCGGTCGGCCGACCTGGTGTTATATGCACAGTGAACATAGTTTTTGCTATAAAATGTTTTGTGTGCGTGTGTAACTATTTGAGGAATGATTTTAACATTGTTCTAAGACTCAAATAAAATAAAATATCCATACTAATCTCTGGATTGTAAGATTATCTCCTTTGTAGTGCACGGTATGCACTTATTCTCTTTTTGTCGCTTTCATATAGTATTCTCGTCGTATGATCTCTGAAGCTTGTGTCATGAATCAAAACTCATGAATCAACATTCTCCCCCTTTTTGATTGATGACAATACTTATGTGATGAAGTAATATTGACATATATATTATAGTTCTCCCCCTGAATATATGGCGACTTTTCTGCAAAAATTTGTTAGTTTGCATACATTTCTCCCCCTTTGTCATCGACAAAAAGGAATACTTATAACAGATTAAAGTAATGCAAAACATTTAAATTTACATGGTACATTCTTGAGCTTAATTAGAAATAATTTAAAGATGTTTGCATAGAACATAACAAAACAATTAATTAAAAAACAAATAAAGTACAAGAAATTCTTGAAAGTAAAAAAAATACTACAATTACTCCTCATCATCGTCGGTATCCCACTGTTCTAGATGAAGATTTTCATCGAGAGGAGCCGGTTCCTTACCCCGTCTTTGAGTGGTAGGTGCGGGAGTTGCCGAAGTGCTGGAACTTGTGTTCTCGGATGTAGACCAAGAGAAATTTGGTGCTGGTCTTTTTCCAGGAGCAACAAATGAAGCACCGGCTTCAGAAGAGCATGATAAGGCATCCCATAAATTTACGAAGAAGCCTTTGATCTTCTTGAAACGTCCATCAATTTTTCGAAGGCGAGAATCCAAAGCTAGTTGATTTTGGGCCAAAATATCAATGGCAGCCGCTGTGCTATTACCGGGAGGTGGTCTTTGGACAGAGTTCTGACGAGTTATACGTTCTGTAGAGTGAGTGGATGGTTGAGGTGTAGAATAGCTGCGACATAGTTGTTCTCGTGGAATGGTACGCCATTGCTGAAAGGTGGTGATTTGGGATGGTGCATCGGGTAACTTCATTAATTTTATTGTTCGCGAGTCAAAGGTACGAACTTTGGATGTTTCGGATTCCGGAGCATGGGTGACAAAATTATTAATCAACCGCATTATGTATTCTCCATAATAAATATGGAGCATTTTCCCTTGGTTGAACGTAAGGAATTCATCCATGAGAAGTTGTGTCCGATTTACCCGAATATTTCCACACATAGCATATAACGCTTTGAAGTTTTCGGGATATACTAAGTGGTATGACCCTCCTCGTGGAACAATAGACTTCATCATGAATCGATGAAAAAGTCGTGCTTTAGGTCGGAGAGATGAAGTTTGCCTTAAATCAGTAGCATCATCTTCAAAGAATAGATGACTTAGGCGATCACGAGTTGATGTATTACAGTCTACATCATGTAATGATATTCCACCCGGTCGAGCATTTAAAATATGATTCATTCGATCAATGGAGAGAAAAATCGAAGTGCCACAAACCGATGTCCAAACACAATTTTTAGTGTTTCTTGGTGGATTTACAAGATTGAGATTTGCTAGGAATAACTTTACCATTATATGATTAATTTTCAAGTTGTTTTTCCTATGGTCAAGAAAAGCATCAAGACCACTTTCAAGTGCGGCATTTTCAACACCGTAGGCGGTAAAATCAGGATAACTTACAAAAGACTCCTCAAAGATTTTTGCATCTTGAAGCCTTATCCATCTTTCTAAAGCTTTTTCACTTACTAGCCAAGAAGCAATTTGAGAGTCTATAGGAGTTGAGGAAGATTGGCCAGCAGTAGTCTTAGATCTCTTCTTGGGAGCCATTTTTCTTTGAAGAATTTGAAGAAATTTAGGAAGGTAGTAATGGAGGCTAGGGTTAAAATCTGTTGTGGGAGAGTAAAGTGAAGAGGTGAGATAAAAAGGTGAATGGTTGGGTTAAAATATGTAGGCAATTTCAGCAGAAAAAGTTCGTTCGGTCGGCTGAAATCCCTGGGTCGGTCGACCGAGTTGAGGTTCAGAATAGTGCTGAAACTTTCGGGAAGAACTTCGGTCGACTGGTGCAGGGTATTCGGTTGACTGAGTTAAAAAATGTTATAATGTCATTCTGGAAACAAGTTCGGCTGACCGAGACAGGTTGTTCGGTCGACCGACTTGTAAGAAATCTGTTTTTAAAAACCTCTCGGGACAGCTTCGGTTGACCGATTCAGATTTTTCGGTCGACCGAGGCATGTGAACAGACTAGTTTATGCTGTCTTTCAAATAAGAATTATAGAAGTATAATTATATTATTACATTATATATATCTATACATCTTATTCAAAATAATAACATATATATAGTAAATTATAGCCATGGTGCATCAACATCGACGTTCCCATGAATTTGGAGATGGAACGTTTTCTACCGGTGACCATATTGGAGCTATCGGAGATTGAACATGGTTAGAAGGAGATGGAGTTCTGTAAGAAGGTTCAGCAACATCATCCTTCTTAGATGAACAAAATTTCATGGCAATCTTTTCAAGGAAGCTTAAACGTCTTGCCGTGACTTTCTGTTCGTAATAAAGTTCCCTTTGCATATTCATCTGTTGTTGTTGGTAGTGATGAATTTCATCAATCTTTTGTTTGGTTGATGGAGATACTACCATTTCCTTTTTCCCTTTCTTTTTATCAGGTGTATAACCTGTATGGGAGTCTTCCCATGGTTTCCACCTGTGTCGGGGGTCATTATCTGGAGAGGGAAATTCTAAAACACGATTAGGCATTGGAAAAGTAGGTTGGGGACCATTTTCAGTGATGCGATCAGAATAGTCGTCGTCCGGGGATGTATAAGAAAGATGAGAATTTTCAGAATTGTAGACATCATTGTTAGAAGACATTTTTATTTCAAGTTTTTGTTTTGTAAGTAGATTTTTTGTATCTTATGTTCTATTCAATAAACATATGTATGTATATATAACCATTTATTTCTAAAAAAATAGTGGTTTAAAATCAAATTTTGGTTTTAATCACAGAACTTTTTAAACAAAAACTGTTTGTAAATGAATGACATACAATGCTTTAGAGTCAAAAATAGTATATTTTGAAATTAAGTTTTAATGGTACAAATTAGAAACAGAGCTGGAACAAGAAACACCCATAGCTCAAGTGGCTATACTACAACATCTAGCATATAAGTTAGAAGTCATGAGTTCGAGTGCCGCTTTGGTCAGAAATAAAATAATTTTTGTTTTTCCATATTTTTGCATATTTTTATTCATAAGTCTTTAAACGACATTATACCTAAATCACGTCTTAGTTTTATAAAAGTATTCTCATTTAGTGGTTTAGTAAAAATGTCAGCTATTTGATTTTCAGTGTTGATAAATTCTAGATTAATTAATCCTTTTTCCAAACAATCACGAAGAAAATGATGTCGAATATCAATGTGTTTTGTTCGTGAGTGATTGATCGGATTTCTAGAAAGATTTATTGCACTGGTATTATCACAATAAATTATTGATTTTTCAAGATGACAATTAAAATCTTGTAATGTCTGTTGCATATATACGACTTGTGCACATGCCAAAGCAGCAGATATATATTCTGCTTCACATGTTGATAAAGAACAGTTTTGTTTCTTACTAAACCAAGAAACTAAGGAACGTCCAATGAAGTGACACGTTCCGCTTGTACTTTTTCGATCCGTCCGACTTCCTCCAAAATCAGCATCACTATAGGAAACTAATTCGAAAGGACATTCTTTCGGATAAAATAGTCCAAAATCTTTGGTTTTAGTTAGATATCGAATAATGCGTTTAACTGCTCTCATATGTGATTCTTTGGGATTTGCTTGAAATCGAGCACACAAACAGACACTCATCATAATATCGGGGCGACTCGCTGTTAAATAGAGTAAAGAACCTATCATACTACGATATAACTTTTGATCAACACTTTTTCCATCTTCATCTCTATCGAGATGAACCGTTGTACTCATGGGAGTTGGTTTGGCAGCAGTGTTTTCAAGACCAAAACGTTTGATTAAATTATAGCAATATTTCTCTTGATTAATAAAAATTCCATTTTCAATTTGTTTAATTTGTAATCAAGGAAAATATGACAATTCTCCCATATGAGACATTTCAAATTCATTTGTCATTATAGTTGAAAATTCTTGACATAATTTTTCATTTGTCGAGCCGAAAATAATATCGTCAACATATATTTGAATTATTAAAATATCTTTATTAGTTTTCTTAATAAAAAGTGTTTGATCTACTTTACCGATTTCAAAACCAGATTCTAATAAATAACCTTTAAGACGATCATACCAAGCACATGGTGCTTGTTTTAAACCGTATAACGCCTTTTTAAGTTTATATACATGATCTGGAAATTTTTCTTGATTGAACAAAGGTGGTTGTTCAACAAAAACATTTTCTTTTATGAATCCATTTAAAAATGCACTTTTAACATCCATTTGATATAGTTTAAAATTATGAAAACACGCATAAGCTAATAGTATTCGTATTGCTTCAAGTCGGGCGACTGGAGCAAACGTCTCTTCGTAATCAATACCTTCTTCTTGATTATATCCTTGTGCAACTAATCTAGCTTTATTCCTTGTTATATTTCCTAGTTCATCTGCTTTATTTTTGAAAACCCATTTAGTACCGATGACTGATTGGTCACTGGGTTTAGGAACGAGTTCCCAAACTTCGTTTCGTTCGAATTGATTTAATTTTTCTTGCATGGCAAGTATCCAGTAGTCATCAGTTGAAGCTTCTTTTATATTCTTAGGTTCTATGTTAGAAAGAAAAGCTACATGACCAACTTGATTTAATTGATGTCTGGTTTTAACATTCGTATTAACTTCTCCAATTATATTTTGCACAGGATGATCTCTTAAAATTCTAGGTGGAGATTTTATTATATTAGACGTCACGTTTGTATTGGTTTCATGAATATCAAAATTTTCATTTGCATTATTATTTTCATTCTGTGTAGATTCATCATCAGAATCAATAGTAACACTTGGATTTATATTTTTAAAATTTTCGTTGAAAGAAACATGTAAACTTTCTTCAATAATTTGAGTTCGTTTATTATAAATTCGATAAGCCTTGCTTCATTCCGAATATCCAACGAATATACCTTCATCGGATTTTGGATCGAATTTACCTAGTTGATCTTTAGTATTTAAAATAAAACATTTCGAACCAAAAACTTTTTAATTATGAAATATTTGGTTTTCTTCCATTTAGAAGTTCATATGGTGTATTTTTAGTTAATGGACGAATAGAAACGCGATTTAGTACGTAACAAGCAGTGGCTACAGCTTCTGCCCAAAAATGTTTCGATAAAGTTGTTCCATTTAGTAAAGTTCTTGCACATTCTTGTAACGTTCTATTTTTCCTTTCTACAACTCCATTTTGTTGTGGTGTTCTAGGAAAAGAGAAATTATGGTTAATACCTTTCTTGTTACAAAATTGTTCAAAAACTTCATTTTCAAATTCGCCTCCATGATCACTTCTTATATTTTTAATCTTCAATGTTTTAATATTTTGAATTCTTTTAACAAAAACTTTAAAATTATCAAAAGTATCACTTTTATTTTTCAAAAAGAAAATCCAAGTATATCTAGAGAAATCGTCTACAATAACAAAAACCTATCTATTATGGTTAATAGATTATACTTGAGTTGGACCAAAAAGATCCATGTGTAAAAGTTCAAGTGGTTGTTCTGTAGATATTACTTTCTTTGATTTAAAAGAAGATTTTGTTAATTTTCCTAATTTACATGCATCACAAAATATGTTAGTTTCGAATTTTATATTGGGTAATCCTTTAACTAATTTATTTTTCGCAAGTTTGTTGATGGTATTAAAATTTATGTGACAAAATCTTTTGTGCCAAAGACAAGAATCGTTTTCTTTAGCTACTAGACACAAATTTGAATCATTATTAACATTCATATTTAGGATATAAATATTTTTATCTCTATTTCCTTCGAAAATGATGTTGTGATTTTTATCAAAAATGTTACATTTATTTTCTGAAAAAGTTATATTAAAACCTTTATCGCATAGTTGACTAATACTTAATAAATTATGTTTTAAATTTTTAACTAATAAAACATCAGTAATGAGAGGTAAATTAGATGTACCGTTGCTATTAACATTGCCTTTGCCGATGATATATCCTTTTGAGTTATCTCCAAAGGTGACTGCTCCTCCATTTGAGTATATAATGTTTGATAACATTTCTTTGTTTCCAGTCATGTGTTTTGAGCAACCGCTATCTAAAATCCATTTTCCTCTCTTCTTATGTGGTACCTGCAAAATTTATAAAAAGTTGGTACCCAATCTTTTTAGGGTCCTAAGAGTTAGATCTTAGGAAGCCAAACCCATACGGGTTCAGAATTCCCTTTATAGACATAATTTTTGTTATTATGAGCAGTTTCCATAAAACTTTTGATATGTTTATTCCTTATCAATGTATTATTTGTTTTTGGAATCCATATCTTAATAGTTTTAGTATTTGAATAAACTGTTTTCCTAATATCTTTCTTAATTTTATTATCAGTTTTACTTTTAGCAAAATTATTTTGTTTCTTAAATCCTAGTCCAGATTTATTGTTAGGAGTTTGAGAGTTTTCTAATATACTAGAAAGATTTTCTCTTCCTTTATTGAAATTAGAAACATTTTTAGAAATATCATCAAATCTTATTTTAAGACTAGATTTTTTTAACTCTAAATCCTTAATCTTAGATATTAAACTATTATTTTCAAAAAATAAAACATCATTTTTATTTTTCTGAATTTCTAGTTCCTCAGAAATTGACGTAATTTGAGAAGATAAGTTAGAATTCGATTGTTGAGAGATTTCAAGTTCTTCTTCCAATATTACCTTCTCATCTTTTAACATATCTACTTCTAAAGCTGTTCTATCTAACTTTATTTGCAACTCCTTATTTTTCTTTTTAAGTTGTTTTGTTAAATTTACTAATTCAGAATTTATTTCAATTAAATCTTCAAAAGTAAAATCACTTACATCGTCTGATGAAGCCATGAAGCATACATTTGCTTGTTCATTATCACTTTCGCTCTCTGATGAGGATGATGAGTCAGTGTCGTCCCAAGTGACTGAAAAAGCTTTTCTTTTGGTTTTGTCCTTCTTGAAATTATTCTTTTTATGATCTGGACAATCTTTCTTCATGTGTCCTTTCTTATGACATTCATAACATTCCATTGTTGAAGATGATGGTTTGCTGCTATTGGAATTGTTGTTGGAATTATTTTTGTTTCCCTTGAATTTGTTTCTGTTGAATTTCAAAAACTTTTTGAAATTTTTAGCGATCATAGCCATATCTTCATTATTTGAGTCGGAATCATCTTTTTCTGCTTGGAATGCTACATTTTTCTTTTCTTGTGCTCCATTTCGTTTTGCCTGCAAATTTACTTCGTAGGACATTAAATTACCTATCAACTCTTCTGGTTTTAATGTTGACAAATCAGTTGCTTCTTCAATAGCTAGGACTTTTCGTTCCCATTCATTCGTTAAAGAATTCAAGATTTTTGTGACAACATCAAAATCAGTAAACTTTTGTTCTAGTGATAATAAAGCATGATAAATATCCTGAAATCTAGAGTACATGTCATTTATAGATTCATTTGGCCTCATTTTAAAATTTTCAAATTGATGTTTCAACATAGAAATTTTGCTCAATTTAACTTTGTTCGTTCCTTCATGTGAAACTTTAAGAGTTATCCAAATCTCATAACCGGAAGTGCACATACTAACTCTATTGAATTCATTTCTATCTAATGCACAAAATAAAATATTTATTGCTTTTGCATTTGAAGTAGCATCTAGTTTTTGTGTGTTACTCCAAGTTGAGTATTCTCCAGTAGGAGTTGTATACTCTCTTTGTATAATATTCCAGATATCAAATCCACTTGATTGCATATAGATTCTCATTCTAGTTGACCAATAATTGTAATTTATACCATTGAAAAGTGGAGGTCGTGAAGTCGATTGACCTTCTATGAAACTAGAATTAGTGTGAGTGTTAACATCATTAATTTGTGTGGTTGCCATATTACTAAAAGTAAATATCAAATAACTTTGTGATGGTTATAGGATGACCTTGCTCTGATACCAAATGAAAGTACACGTGTAGTACTAAGGATCGTGTAATATGGTATGTTAATGCGGAAACTAGTAATAACAGTAAAGTACAAATTAAAGTAAGCACACCAGGAATTTTTATACTGGTTCGAACTTCCCGTTCTACGTCCAGTCCCAGAATACCCTCTGGATTTAAACTAAACCCCTCACTTAACCCGGAGGAATAGGTATACGACACCTGAGCAGCCGAACAGGAATTTTTCCGCCTCAACAGCCGAAGAGGACTTCAACTTAATACAAATAGTTTGTTGACGAATGTGTTCTGAATAACACTGATTGTCTTTTGATAGTACAGCTTTCCTATAATCAAATCCTCAAGAGTATATATGTGTGTGAAGATTTAGAAGGAAGATAATCACGTAGAATCGAAGTATATGAATAAATTCAAGGATTCTAGTGATATTAAATAAGAATAAATGCTTTTATTTGCAGAAATGAATAGAGATTAGATTTCAGAAATATAAACAAGAATCGGTGATTGTAGAAGTGAATTGAATATGTTTATATAGTTGTAGAAGAGTTGTAATCTTTCATGAAGAGTTTTAGTTAACAGTTGTGTCCATACCTCTTGAAATAGAGGACATTCCTCTTCATGAAATGATCGCGTCTCTTCAGAAAACTAGCCGTTTTTCTCTGGTCGGTCGACCGGAAAACCTGGCCGGTCAGCTGAGTTTAAAACGTATATAAAACAGAAAGTCACTGTGCACATGATACAGGGTCGGTCGACCGAGGATCCTGGTCGGTCGGCCGACCTGGTGTTATATGCACAGTGAACATAGTTTTTGCTATAAAATGTTTTGTGTGCGTGTGTGACTATTTGAGGAATGATTTTAACATTGTTCTAAGACTCAAATAAAATAAAATATCCATACTAATCTCTGGATTGTAAGATTATCTCCTTTGTAGTGCACGGTATGCACTTATTCTCTTTTTGTCGCTTTCATATAGTATTCTCGTCGTATGATCTCTGAAGCTTGTGTCATGAATCAAAACTCATGAATCAACATTCACTACCAACGAAGGTAAGGAGCAATCGGAAGTAGCAGAAGACATCAAGTGGAATCTCTTTGTTGATGGTGCGTCAAACGAACAAGGCTCGGGGGCAGGTGTGGTAATAATCACTCCCAGGGGAAATAAGCTACACTATGCTATAAGGTTGGAATTCGCTGCCACCAACAACGATGCAGAGTATGAAGCAGTTATAGCTGGATTAGAACTTGCCTTAGAAATCGGAGCCAATTCTTTGTGTCTTCATAGCGATTCTCAACTTATTGTAAATCAAATACTAGGAGAATTCCAGGCTCGAGAAGAACGACTCGCGGCATATTTAAAGAAGACCAAGTTGCTTCTCAATCGATTGGATCGCTATTTAATCAAACACATCCCCCGGGAAGAGAACCAAGAGGCCGACGAATTGGCGAAGCAAGCTAGCATGAGAGACGACGCTATTTCCGGAGCAGTAGCCATCTCAAAGCAACTGACCCCAAGTTTTGAGCAAGTGAATCTGATAGCTGCAGCCGAAGGAGCAACTTGGATGACCCCCATCCGAGACTACTTACAAAGTGGCACACTACCCAACGGGCGTAACGAAGTCAAGAAAATCTTGAAGAAAGCTTCCCGCTACACAATACAAGAAGGCATCCTCTATCGGCGCGGCTTCTCTAACCCCTTATTAAGGTGTGTTGCTGGAAGGAAAGCCAAGGAAATCTTATCCAACATCCATCAAGGAAGCTGCGGAGATCACACTGGAGGGCAGACTTTGGCAAAAAAGATACTCCGATATGGATATTTCTGGCCCACCTTAAGCAAGGACGCCTTAGATTTTGTCAGAAAATGTGACAGATATCAGAAGTTTGCTAAGATTCCGCGGCTACCAACAACTGAGATTACTCAAATGACCAGCCCTTGGCCCTTTGCAGTATGGGGAATTGACTTGATCGGCAAACTGCCAATGGGCCGAGGCGGGGCCAAATATGCTATAGTGGCAGTCGACTATTTCACCAAATGGGTGGAAGCAGAACCCCTGAATAAAGTATCTTCAGCGAAAGTTATTAACTTCTTGATAAAAAATGTTCTATGTAGGTACGTAGTCCCATTCAAAATTATATCGGACAATGGACTTCAGTTTGACAGCGAGGAGTTCGCCAACTGGTGCCAAGAGCACGGAATTCACAAAAGCTTCTCTTCCATAGCTTATCCCCAGGCAAACGGACAAGTCGAAGCCGTCAACAAAATTCTGAAAACTCTAATAAAAAAGAAACTCGAAAAGTCAAAGGGCGCTTGGGTGGATGAACTCCCTACGGCACTGTGGGCCTATCGCACATCTTTCAGAACATCAATGGGGCATACTCCTTTCTCTTTGGCATACGGATCGAAGGCTATGCTCCCAGTTGAAACCATCGTACCTTCCCACCGTAGGATCCACTATAACCCAGAAGAGAACGAAGAACTCCTTCACATGTCTTTGGATCTAATTGAGGAGAGAAGAAATGATGCAGCCCTCAAAGCAGCAGCCCACAAGCAAAAAGTGGCAGTACAATACAACTCCAAGGTCAAACATCGTATCTTACAAGAAGGAGATCTTGTCCTCAAGCGAATCTTCCCTCGCCCCGGAGCACTAGATCCAATCTGGGATGGACCATATGTAATTCATAAAGATCTCCACAATGAAGCTTATATTTTGTCAACAGTGGACGGAGAGGTGTTCCAGAGGGCATGGAACATCCAACACCTCCGTCGATACTTTTCTTAACTTGTACTTCCCATATGAAGTGAATTAACAAAGAGAATCAGTGGACGTAGGCATTTTCGTGCCGAACCACTTTAAAAACCTTGTCTCTTTTTTAGCTTGTTCCTTTATATCTTGGCCGCTTGTTAACTTTATCCTTTTCTATTGAACAAAACCCTATGCAAATAGCATTTTCACTCAAGGCGCTCCACAGCGCGACTTCTCCTGGACAAGACCTAACAGGTACTATACGAATCTATGCCCTCGCCAATGAGACACTTTTGCTCCGGCATCCCTCTGCTGCGGGTTAACTCATTGCTCGCGACGGCCCTCAAAGCCAACTGTAATGAGCCGATTATAAGCCACCGAGAAGGCCGACTATAGCCGAGGCAGCTCATTACGGCGTTCGGCTCGCCGGCAGCCGTGAACCTACTTTAAGCCCCAACATAAGGTGTGGCCAGCCAGGGGTAGTTCACGGTTACTGTGCGCCGTAACGGGCCATAATGGAACAATACCCATGATTAATACCAACATAAGGTGTGGCCAGCTAAGGCCAGCCGTAGTAAATCGAATAATACCCACGATTACGGGCCATAATGGCCCGGGTGGTTACTGTGCGCGATCTCGGCTCCGGTGTGTCTTAAGTACGGCTGTGGTAAAAAAGATTAACTCCCCGCGGAGGCGTAAGATGGGTGACAAATATCTCCAAGACCCATAGCTAGGGAAAGTGACTACAAAGCCCGTTTGCCACGAACTTAAGCACATCGAAGGCCTTCCGTGATTGGAAGTTTTTACTTTATCTCATATTTCAATTTTATTTAAAAGACTTTTCTCCTATCCTCTATAACGATCCCTAAAGTACAGACACAAAATAGGAGATATTCGCTAATGGGAGTGGGAACTCACAACGGGACACTAGGCCGCTTTCCATACTCGGCCATACAAGATATTCAAAAACTGCCGTCTACAATTAGAACATGAGAGGCGGTATTTTCTTCTTTTGTGTACAAATACATAGCTATAATTTATTCATACATCACACTAGCATTGCAAGGCATGAAATTATGTTTTCAGCGAGAACTTGACATCAAACACAAGTGAATTACAAGCACACGCACAGCTATATTTCTCACACAACGTGTCAAATTAGCAAAAAAAAAACATTCAAAAACGACAAAATCAGCTTAAGTTAAAAAATTACACGTCAAGAATAATGTTGTTTATTACAAGTAGAATAATTACAACCTAAAAGTTACATTACTGTTTTGGGACTAACATATACAACAATGTCAAGTCCACAAAAAGATATCCAGGTCAAGTCAAGGAGCCGGCTGCATCGGAGCTTTGCCCATGTCCTGCTGCCCACCTGTCCGGTCAAAGAAAGAATTCTTTAGTGATAAGCAACCAAGTTAACAGAAAGACTAGGAGGGAAGGCTTACCAGCGCCTACTTCCTGACCATCCTGATCATCATCCTCTACTTGCACACCTACCTCCTCAGCGGCAAGCAGCCGCATACCCTCCTTCACCGCCACCTTCTCCTCCTTGGTAAACTGGGCAGTGACCACATCCATTCTGAAGACCGCACCACCCTCTTTATCCGCATCAGCCTTAGCCTCCTCCAGAGCCCTGAGATAAATCCTGGCCATAACTCGGGGGTAATCATCCATCCAAGATAAGTTACCATGTTTCCAAGTGCGGAAATACATATCCTGGAGCATCTCATCCATCATCCCCTCGTTTTCCTCAAGCTCCCTCATTTGGGCCTCAGAAGCACGTAGCTTTGCAATGGCAGCATCCCTCTCCGATCGATATCGTGAGCGGTCAGCCTGAAGGGATATCGTCATCGCCTCTATCTCCTCCTTCAACCTGGACTGAGCAAGCTCCGCGGCCTCGAGTCTCCCCGATAACTCCTGTACCTGCTCGAGGTCCGCTTGTCGAACCTCATCCACCGTCGCAATGGCCATGTCAATCCGCTCCTTGCAGGCGGCCTCCATTTTTCGCAACTCTGCCCTGCTGGCCTCTTCCATAGTCTTCTTCAGTTGCCTGGATGCGACCTCGTGCTGAGAAATTTGAATGGCTTGATCGGCAAGTTGCTTAGCCTGGTCGGAAACCATTAACCGTAATCGAATGTTCGCACTCCCAATTTCCTCCCCGGCCTTGACTAGTCGAGCATGATGCCCCATCAATTTCTTGGTCTCCTCGGCAACCCGGTCGATGTTCGCCTTAGCTTCATCCCCTAGAGTTACAACCCGGGTGGTAAGCAAATCAAGGTCCAGGGACTTAGCTTCGTCAAGCACCCGTACCATAGGATTGCGAGGGAGAAGGTGCTCACCAGTAGCCTCATCGAAGGAGATGTCATGAGAGGCCGGGTCCAGGTTTGGATGACCCGCAAACGGGTTACGAACCAAGCCAGGGTGATCTATCGGGGTGAAGGTTGGATTCTCAGACGGATGTGGGGAAGGCATAAACTCAGTATCATCCTCCGTAATATCGTGAATAGGCTGGAGTGGGGCTGGAGGACCAGGAAGAGATTCAAACGAAGATCGACTCCTCTTCCTCTTTTGTATATCTTCTTCAATAACTCCGAGAAGAGGACGATAACTGACTACGTCTCCAGGGCGGTTAGTAAGAGGCTTCGGCTTGGCAGAAGCTTTAAGGAGTCTGTATTATTCAAGCCCGTGCCGAAGATCTGAGGTCTTGGCCGTTTTGCCTGCTCCTGGAATAAAAACCAAGTATCACCAGCATGCATTGAGTCATCATTCAAGAATTAAAAAGAATAAAGAGAAATTCACCTTGAATCGCAGAAGTTGCCTCGGTAGAAGCACTCCCGGAAGATAAATCGGCACCGGTCCCGGCCTTATCAGCTTTCTTGGGCTTCTTCGCCAAGGCCAGTCCTTCCTCCAACTCTTCAAAGGCTTGGCGGAGAGCGTCATCTGTCCACTCTTGAATCACGCCTTCCTGCCCAGGAGGCAAAGCCCCGGTGCCATCACCGCCCTGTCCTTCGCCACTGTAACAACCGGGGTTTTGCTGTTAATTTATTATCGTCATTAGACGACTGTGTTTGGTAGCTGACGGTAATTGGAGTTTTCAAATCGGTCAAAAATTCGGTTGAAATCTGTTGAAGAGTTTTGTGGGCTTTAAATTTAAATCTAGTCCATGTTATATTTTGTTTCAGTGTCGTGTTATCGGAGGGTATACCCGTTCCACTTACTCGATCCATTCATTTTCGTTCGAAACCCTAAAAACCAACAAATGGAAAAATGGTGGCGGCGACGATTTCCTCTTTGCAACTGAATTAGGGCATACGTCTCGCTCGTTCTTCCACCACAATTAGGGCTCTACGAAGCATCATTTCATTCGATCGAAGCAAAGATGGGAGGTTCGCCATTCGCCGTGCTCAATCTTGTGGTCGTCGCTCGCAGCTCCTTCATTTGCGTCGAAAATGGTGAGTGAAAACTCACATCTAATTCAATTCTCCAGTGCATGATTTTGGGTTGAATTTATATGGGTTCGAAACCCTGTTTTCTCGTTCGTACATTCTATGTTGAATTCGTCTTTGGCTGTTCGATATTGTTTGGATGATTGTGGTGAATTCTGACCTTTTTCCATATGTGTATATTTGATTTCTTCTGATGTTGCTTGGCCACCACAGTACGATATACTCGGCCTTGACTTGGTTTTGGAAATTTTTGACTTGAAATGGTTTTGAATTATCAGTTTGAAATCTAAGGTGTATTTGATTTTCACTGCCTTGTCTTGGTCTCGGCTTTGACTCCAGTATGCTTGACCATTTCCGTCCATCCCTGTAGTATTATTTTATTTCCAGTGACCTCGGTTTGACTCGAATTTTTGATGACCATGGTTTTAAAACTTTGTAGTTGGCATCTTGTAGTTGTTGTGTTTTGTTTAAATTTTCGAGTGTTTTTGACTTGAACTTTGATTCCTTTGAGACATCGGACTTGACTTCTGGTATACACTTGAGTATTACCACTGCAGATGTACTCGGTCTTGATTGATTGCCTTGGCCACTGTCTTTATCATGCCCCTATGAACTTGAGGTGGTTCGCGTTATGAGTTCTTCACTTTGACGTTTGACACTGTCAAACTCGGCTCTGACTTCATAATGTTTTCGATTTGTATGTGCATTTTGTGGCTTCAGTATTGAACACTGCATAGTGTACTTCTCTCGCACTTGATATCACTTGACTTAGATTTTGACATTAAATGTTATTGGCATGACTGCACTTCCTGATGTTGCAGTTTCTTTTTTGATTCACTTTAACCTGGTATTGGGGCATTGTTTTGAATTGTTGCACTTGTATATCATCGGTTGTCACTGCCTATTTCAATTTGCATATGGATTTGAAATTGTAGCATTGACCCTTTACCACTTGGTGTTGTAGTGCACTGAGCATTCTTGTATTCACTGGGTTTCTTTGTTATGTTGGTGACATTTGCTTGTGGTCTGTTGTATCCTTCCTTATTGTACCTCACTGTGTTACATTGAGTTCGACGTTGGCAAGATTGTGTTGACCAATTTGTAGCATATCTCCGATCATCCTGTTGCACTTGTCACTGCTGTGATGATTTTGATGATTCGACTTTGGCTACCCTCTGGTCACTTGACTTTGTGAATTTCTAATACTGGACTAAACCATTTCCAGTACCTTGCTTGATTTGCCTAATGTGTTATGTACCCTACTGCATATCACTATTTTACAATTGCATATGCATTCTGGTATATGCACTTGAGTCTGTTCCATATTACCTATTCAGTGTAGTTGCAGTTGCACATCTTAGCTTCACCGTGTACATACTTCATACATGACATGTTGCTCATGTACCCTGTGCATTCTGACTTGTATACTCTTGAGTCTGTTGCCTTTGAGTATCTGGACTTGATTTTATTCATTCCTATATTGTGTAGATGTGTTGTAGTTGCATGTTTGATCTTTGATCCCTGACTTCATGCATCCCTGACCTGTGACTTCTCGTGTGTTCACCCTTGACCTGTTTGGCTTCACTGCATAGCACAGTCCCTTTTGTATAATTTTGTTCCTCCCTGTAGCAGCTTTGTGCATTCCTCTGGTCATTTGTATTCATCTCTATGGTATACTCGAATTGACCTCAATATTGCATTTGGTTAGTGTACTTGGGTCAGTGGCATTGATATCTTTAGCTTGATCGACAGTTGCTATTCACTGTTGTATACTTGCATGTACGTTGTCATTCTGTCTAGAGTAGGTTCTACATTCTGTAATCTTGAATCTCTTGACTTTGTTTGTTACTGTTTGTTATCCCTGAGTTGAACCCGATTTCGGGGTTTGACCTTGTGATCGTTGTGACTTCCACTGAGTTTTTGTGCATCTCTTGCGATAGTGGCGAGGTAGTACACGCGTGCGTGTACTGCAGCCCTATCAGATTTGACAGCTTTAATTTGATGTTTCGATTTGTTGAATTGTTTCGTGGGTTCAATCCCATATTTTGAAGTGGTATCGATTTGGATTTACTGTTTAGTGGATTAACACTGCTTAGTGTTATATCTACCGTTATCCGGTTCTCTTATCGAGAAGTTGGGTAAACGAGATTTCTGTGACTTTCGTCTATTTGATATTTGATTATTATTGCTCCTGTGCACTAATAAACTGGTTTGAATTAGACTGACCTGGGTATTATTTTCTTTTGAATGTAATACTCGGGTCAGACCCGAGTTATTTCAGGTTGTAGATTTCTTTCTTTGAGTTGCTGTTCGGGATTTGAAGACTTTTCACATCTTCTGAAGTTGGCATTGTCCTTTTGTAGTAGTCGTGTCACTGTATAGAACGATATGTATTCATGTATATTAGTTGATAATGTACTTGTATATATAACTTCTAGAGTCGACAGTTGTAGTTGTATCATATGTATCGTGTCAACTATATTGTAACTGACATCGGTTATATATATATATGAGATTTTTGTTAATCTGTGTTCCGCATTTATATTATCTGTGTTATTGTTATATCTAATGTCCTAAACTACTATGAACTATCGTAGTTTGTTTTATACTGATAATTGGGTGTGTCGATGGGAGTAAATAAATAATAGATGAAAAATAAAAAGTATATACCACTCCTATCGAGATAACCAATATAGTGTAAGGCCAACTACGGATGGTCGCTCCTATCCAGCCTTATTCTTCGTAATAATAGACAGTATTTCTTTTAATACTCTTTGTTATTATGAGCATAGAGGTGGGGCGTCACAATTGGTATCAGAGCTTGGGGTTTATGGACATAATATAAAACATAACTTGGATGGAACATATGTTACAACTATTAGTCGACGTTTTATCTGTGATTTGAGTCAAAACTAAAGTTTTGAAATTTAGATGAAATTTTTAAATAACTTTATTTAAAAATAATAGTGAAATTGTGTTCTGATGATTTGATTGATTTATCTTTATGATAATCTTTTTGATTTAAAAATAAAAATACGAAATTGATATGAATTTCATTTATTGTTTACATAGCTGTAATTATTTTGTTTCTTTGAGAACTTCGAATCCGAATTGAGGATTCGAAGAAATTGCAGATATGTAATTTTTGTTGAAATTTCCGCTGGCTTTCTTTTGTACTAATCATCTATTGATTAGATTTTTGCTGTTTTAAATTATCTTCATTGAAGATACATTCGAATGATTTCTTTGTTCATTTTGTAGTACGTGCAAAAATTTGAATTGCACGTTATTGCATTTATTTTACGTTGAACCGATGCTTGGTTATGAAACGTATTTTGTTGCCGTTAATTTTTACAACGGAATTTTACACCAATGCTATAATTTGAAGTACGGTGTTTTGTGGCATTTTGATGAATGAGAATTCACTGACATTACATTTTGATGTAGATTGTTTTGATGTGATTTTGACGTTTTAAAACTACTGTCGCTTTGGCTTCCGTAACCGTCAAATTTTAAAAGTGGATTTTCAAGCGGTTATTCCGCAATGCTGATTTGTAACCGTTTTTACGGTATTTTGAGAAGTACAATTTCCTTATCGAAATTGTTACTGATTTGCTGTTTTAATCACGTGGTTAGAAAATTGTTTTAAAATGAAAATTGTTTTATAAAATTTTAGCAGTTTGCGTTTTCAAAAGAATGAGAAAGCGACTTAAACGATTCAGAAAAATCGAGGATTATGACCCCTTTCTTTTACTGTTTCGCTTAACTCCGGACTTGTTCAGTTGAGAATGCGAATTGTTATTTTTACAAAATAAATAAAATTGTTTTCAAAAATTTTACAGTTTGCGATTTCAAAAGAATGAGGAAGCGATTTAAACATTTCAGCAAAATCGAGGACTATGACCCCTTTCTTTTACTGATTCGCTTAATTCCGGACTTGTCCGTTTGAGAATGTGAAATGTATGTTTACAAAATACACAATTTTGCACTTTCAAGGAAACGATGAAGAGAATCAAACGATTTAGTAAAACACGTGGTATGGGACATGTGCGTTTGCTATTTCGGTTAATTCCGGACTCGTTAATTGAAATATTTGATGATTTTGTGTGCTTTCGAGCCACTCTGCGGACCTTCGGGTCATTTGTTGGGCTTTCGGGCCACTCTGCGGACCTTCGGGTCAAATACCAGTACTAGACCTTCGGGTCACTCTGCGGACCTTCGGGTCAATCTGATGGGCGCCAAAATTATGTTGAGTACTTGTTAGGCTTCGGCCACTCTGAGATGCACGTGCGGCGAATTAAAAACTCGCCATCTGATGGGATCGATCCAAGCTTTTATGTTGATTTTCTAGTCTTCTTAATTGATTTCTAGATATTTGTTGCATCCAATTATCTGCAGGTAATTGGATATTTGTTGATATGTGTTCTGATTATCGTTTTTGATAATCAGATATTTGTTGTTTCTAATTATCGCTTGTGATAATTAGATATTTGTTGATATGAGTTCTGATTATCGTTTTTGATAATCAGATATTTGTTGTTTCTAATTATCGCTTGTGATAATTAGATATTTGTTGATATGACTTCTGATTATCGTTTTTGATAATCAGATATTTGTTGTTTCTAATTATCGCTTGTGATAATTAGATATTTGTTGATATGAGTTCTGATTATCGTTTTTGATAATCAGATATTTGTTGTTTCTAATTATCGCTTTTGATTAAATATTTGTTGATATGAGTTCTGATTATCGTTTTTGATAATCAGATATTTGTTGTTTCTAATTATCGCTTGTGATAATTAGATATTTGTTGATATGAGTTCTGATTATCGTTTTTGATAATCAGATATTTATTGTTTCTAATTATCGCTTGTGATAATTAGATATTTGTTGATATGAGTTCTGATTATCGTTTTTGATAATCAGATATTTGTTGTTTCTAATTATCGCTTGTGATAATTAGATATTTGTTGATATGAGTTCTGATTATCGTTTTTGATAATCAGATATTTGTTGTTTCTAATTATCGCTTTTGATAATTAAATATTTGTTGATTTGAGATTTAATTATCGCTTTTGATAATTAAATATTTGTTGATTTGAGATTTAATTATCGCTTTTGATAATTAAATATTTGCTGATTTGAGATTTAATTATCGCTTTTGATAATTAAATATTTGTTGATTTGAGATTTAATTATCGCTTTTGATAATTAAATATTTGCTGATTTGAGATTTAATTATCGCTTTTGATAATTAAATATTTGTTGATTTGAGATTTAATTATCGCTTTTGATAATTAAATATTTGTTGATTTGAGATTTAATTATCGCTTTTGATAATTAAATATTTGCTGATTTGAGATTTAATTATCGCTTTTGATAATTAAATAATTGCTGATTTGAGAAATTTGATTATCGTTTTGATGATTGAATATTTGCGATTTTTGAGATTTGAGCTTCGTCTTTTTCTCTGGCGATTCAGGTGAGTAATTTGATTTACTCACATTCAATTCGTGCTCTGTAGGGGATTTCTGCTCTGTTTTTCCTTCTCTTTTAGTTGCTGGAACCCGATTGTTCTTGCTTTTGTTAGTCGTCTGATTTTGATCCCTGATTCCCACGATGTTGGTTCTTTTGATTTGAAGTAGTCGAACCTTTTGATTTCTTATCTAATACTTCCCCGCTGACACTTGCTTTGCTTATACATTCGACATTGTCATGCTCTTTTGGTTGCTACCTTGTGTCCATTTATTCCTTATGATTGCGAGGATGCAATTTCTTTAAGGAGGGGAGTCTGTAACAACCGGGGTTTTGCTGTTAATTTATTATCGTCATTAGACGACTGTGTTTGGTAGCTGACGGTAATTGGAGTTTTCAAATCGGTCAAAAATTCGGTTGAAATCTGTTGAAGAGTTTTGTGGGCTTTAAATTTAAATCTAGTCCATGTTATATTTTGTTTCAGTGTCGTGTTATCAGAGGGTATACCCGTTCCACTTACTCGATCCATTCATTTTCGTTCGAAACCCTAAAAACCAACAAATGGAAAAATGGTGGCGGCGACGATTTCCTCTTTGCAACTGAATTAGGGCATACGTCTCGCTCGTTCTTCCACCACAATTAGGGCTCTACGAAGCATCATTTCATTCGATCGAAGCAAAGATGGGAGGTTCGCCATTCGCCGTGCTCAATCTTGTGGTCGTCGCTCGCAGCTCCTTGATTTGCGTTGAAAATGGTGAGTGAAAACTCACATCTAATGCAATTCTCCAGTGCATGATTTTGGGTTGAATTTATATGGGTTCGAAACCCTGTTTTCTCGTTCGTACATTCTATGTTGAATTCGTCTTTGGCTGTTCGATATTGTTTGGATGATTGTGGTGAATTCTGACCTTTTTCCATATGTGTATATTTGATTTCTTCTGATGTTGCTTGGCCACCACAGTACGATATACTCGGCCTTGACTTGGTTTTGGAAATTTTCGACTTGAAATGGTTTTGAATTATCAGTTTGAAATCTAAGGTGTTTTGATTTTCACTGCCTTGTCTTGGTCTCGGCTTTGACTCCAGTATGCTTGACCATTTCCGTCCATCCCTGTAGTATTATTTTGTTTCCAGTGACCTCGGTTTGACTCGAATTTTTGATGACCATGGTTTTAAAACTTTGTAGTTGGCATCTTGTAGTTGTTGTGTTTTGTTTAAATTTTCGAGTGTTTTTGACTTGAACTTTGATTCCTTTGAGACATCGGACTTGACTTCTGGTATACACTTGAGTATTACCACTGCAGATGTACTCGGTCTCGATTGATTGCCTTGGCCACTGTCTTTATCATGCCCCTATGAACTTGAGGTGGTTCGCGTTATGAGTTCTTCACTTTGACGTTTGACACTGTCAAACTCGGCTCTGACTTCATAATGTTTTCGATTTGTATGTGCATTTTGTGGCTTCAGTATTGAACACTGCATAGTGTACTTCTCTCGCACTTGATATCACTTGACTTTGATTTTGACATTAAATGTTATTGGCATGACTGCACTTCCTGATGTTGCAGTTTCTTTTTTGATTCACTTTCACCTGGTATTGGGGCATTGTTTTGAATTGTTGCACTTGTATATCATCGGTTGTCACTGCCTATTTCAATTTGCATATGGATTTGAAATTGTAGCATTGACCCTGTACCACTTGGTGTTGTAGTGCACTGAGCATTCTTGTATTTACTGGGTTGCTTTGTTATGTTGGTGACATTTGCTTGTGGTCTGTTGTATCCTTCCTTATTGTACCTCACTGTGTTACATTGAGTTCGACGTTGGCAAGATTGTGTTGACCAATTTGTAGCATATCTCCGATCATCCTGTTGCACTTGTCACTGCTGTGATGATTTTGATGATTCGACTTTGGCCACCCTCTGGTCACTTGACTTTGTGAATTTCTAATACTGGACTAAACCATTTCCAGTACCTTGCTTGATTTGCCTAATGTGTTATGTACCCTACTGCATATCACTGTTTTACAATTGCATATGCATTCTGGTATATGCACTTGAGTCTGTTCCATATTACCTATTCAGTGTAGTTGCAGTTGCACTTCTTAGCTTCACTGTGTACATACTTCATACATGACATGTTGCTCATGTACCCTGTGCATTCTGACTTGTATACTCTTGAGTCTGTTGCCTTTGAGTATCTGGACTTGATTTTATTCATTCCTATATTGTGTAGATGTGTTGTAGTTGCATGTTTGATCTTTGATCCCTGACTTCATGCATCCCTGACCTGTGACTTCTCGTGTGTTCACCCTTGACCTGTTTGGCTTCACTGCATAGCACAGTCCCTTTTGTATAATTTTGTTCCTCCCTGTAGCAGCTTTGTGCATTCCTCTGGTCATTTGTATTCATCTCTATGGTATACTCGAATTGACCTCAATATTGCATTTGGTTAGTGTACTTGGGTCAGTGGCATTGATATCTTTAGCTTGATCGACAGTTGCTGTTCACTGTTGTATACTTGCATGTACGTTGTCATTCTGTCTAGAGTAGGTTCTACATTCTGTAATCTTGAATCTCTTGACTTTGTTTGTTACTGTTTGATATCCCTGAGTTGAACCCGATTTCGGGGTTTGACCTTGTGATCGTTGTGACTTCCACTGAGTTTTTGTGCATCTCTTGCGATAGTGGCGAGGCTGTACACGCGTGCGTGTACTGCAGCCCTATCAGATTTGACAGCTTTAATTTGATGTTTCGATTTGTTGAATTGTTTCGTGGGTTCAATCCCATATTTTGAAGTGGTATCGATTTGGATTTACTGTTTAGTGGATTAACACTGCTTAGTGTTATATCTACCGTTATCCGGTTCTCTTATCGAGAAGTTGGGTAAACGAGATTTCTGTGACTTTCGTCTATTTGATATTTGATTATTATTGCTTCTGTGCACTAATAAACTGGTTTGAATTAGACTGACCTGGGTATTATTTTCTTTTGAATGTAATACTCGGGTCAGACCCGAGTTATTTCAGGTTGTAGATTTCTTTCTTTGAGTTGCTGTTCGGGATTTGAAGACTTTTCACATCTTCTGAAGTTGTCATTGTCCTTTTGTAGTAGTCGTGTCATTGTATAGAACGATATGTATTCATGTATATTAGTTGATAATGTACTTGTATATATAACTTCTAGAGTCGACAGTTGTAGTTGTATCATATGTATCGTGTCAACTATATTGTAACTGACATCGGTTATATATATATGAGATTTTTGTTAATCTGTGTTCCGCATTTATATTATCTGTGTTATTGTTATATCTAATGTCCTAAACTACTATGAACTATCGTAGTTTGTTTTATACTGATAATTGGGTGTGTCGATGGGAGTAAATAAATAATAGATGAAAAATAAAAAGTATATACCACTCCTATCGAGATAACCAATATTAGTGTAAGGCCAACTACGGATGGTCGCTCCAATCCAGCCTTATTCTTCGTAATAATAGACAGTATTTCTTTTAATACTCTTTGTTATTATGAGCATAGAGGTGGGGCGTCACAGCCACCATCATCGCCGTGACAATCAGTGTCACCTTCTCTACCACTTTCGCTCTCCGCCTCACCTCCTTCATCCTCGCCTTTTTCCCCCTCCACTTTTTCCTCCTCCTGAACATCTGGATGTGTGATGGGAGAGGGTCCATCGGACTTTTTGAGTTTCTTCCCCCCGGCGACTGGATGCATCGAGAAGGGTCTCCTTTTACTACTCTTCACCGTGGCCCCTCCAGTAGCTTTGGCAGCCCTCTCCTCCGCCGTGTCTCTCTGCTTGACCACGGACTGATGTGGTAGAATCAGGTTGTGCCCTAGAAGTGTAGCGTTCCTGATCAAATAAGAAGCCGACCTACCCCTTCCCGTAATAGCTTCTATTTCCACAGCCATCTGAACCAGGCGATTTTTTTCCACGACCGCAAAGCCACCTGTCGCTAGCAAGAAATAAAAGCACATGAGAAGAAGCATTGCAGTCAGAACGGAAATCATAAATAATCTTCAACTTACAGCCAGAGGTGAAGCGACGGATGGAAACAAAGTCATCCTTGTTGAAAAACCATTCTTTCTTGAACATGCTAAACTTCGAATATAAGTCCAGGACCGGCTTGAAAGATACGACTGATTCCAAGCTAATGTATGGAGACCCCTTCTTATAGCCTCTCAGATTGTACAAGTACCGGATCTCCCGGTTGGAGGGAGGACGCCCGTATCTCCTCTGAAAAATGACAAACAGGCTCACCAGGATGGCGTAGGAGTTAGGCTGAAGCTGAAATGGAGCCACCTTCAAGTAGGTGATGAAGTTGAGTATTCAAGCATTGATCGGAGGGATGGCCCCACACATACAATGGTACCTACTGTAAGCGAAATATCCTTCGGGGGGATTATATGGCATCACTCCCTCCCCAGCAATAGCATGTGCGCTCTGTCAATCCCAAAGGAGCGAGAAATAACATCGAGCTGCTCGCTTTTGAGAGAGCTAGGGAAACAGTCAAGAGGTGAGTTCAGAAGCTCCTAAGGGCCGTACCCATCTAATAGTGACCTCGGGGTGGGCCCATGACGTCCCGGTCCTGACTGAACTGGGGGCACTGCAGAAGGATCTCTTATGTCCGTAGATTTCTTCTTGTCGGAACGAGTTTCCACTTTATGAGACATTTATCTGCAAACACAAAGAAGTGCGTCGTTAGAATGAAGGAAGTAAACAAGCAACTGTATGAAGACTAGAATTTCATTTATAAGTTAAAACATAAAATCTCATTCGGCATTCAAACTCCCAATCTCATTCGGCATTCAAACTCCCAATCTCATTCGGCAATCATACTCCTCATGGTCATTCGGTATTTCAAGCACGAAGTTCATTCGGCAAAAGAATGTCTCACCTAGTTCGGCGATCAGAACTGGTTCGGCACTATAAATGGTTCAGCACTATAAATGGTTCGGCGGTCAAAACCGGTTCGACACTATAATCGATTCGGTAGTCAAGAATTTGGTCCGGCTATTTCAAAAGGTAAGGAATAACGAAAGCCTCAAGCCCATACTTATAGGCAAGCACAAAATAGCCAGACCAGATAATTCGGCATTTAGAATCGGATGAGGGCGTCCAGATAAACAAAGCGCGCCATACGCAAGCATATGCCCCACTTTGGGGGGCAAATGTTGGGAGTGTTTCCACCTACTACCGGACCAACTTCCTTCCTATGCATAGCCGAACCAACCCTCTTCCTATGCATAGCCGAACCAACCTCTGCTCCACTGCCTACCGAACCAACCTCTGCTCCACTGCCTACCGAACCAACCTCTGCTCCACACTGCCGAACCAACCTACTCCACCTACCACCGAACCAACTCACTTCCCAACGTACTACCAGACCAGGGAGTACCGAACCAACACTGCCAGGCCAGATTACGTCGGCCCAGGCCCGCCAACAGCTATATACATCCAAGACCCCTACCCCCAGCCTTACTCTATAAATAGAGGGGCAGGGGTACAACAATGGGGGACAAGTTTGAGAGCTCAAGCACGGATAGAACTTTCAAACAACTTTCATATACTTGTATCAAAGCTTTGTACTTGTAATCTGAACAGTAAAGGAGAATAACATATAAAGTGGACGTAGGCACGTTCTGGCCGAACCACTATAAATCTGCGTGTCTTTTACAGTTTAGTCCCTACTTTTCATATATTTGCATTAATCACCCAGATCACTAAAAACAACATAAAATCAACTAAATCATACGACTTGGAGGTGTTTGCCCATTTTTTGTGCAAACATTGAGCAATCTCAAAGTAAGAATACCAAGATAGATGAGTCCTAACACCTACTACCAAAGTTGAAAGACTTTTATGTTTCATCTTAGGGTTTGGAGAAACATAAAGGACTAGTGGGAGCCTTATTAGAAAAATGAAATGGTAACATTTAACCTTTCTAATATTGTAAGAACATATGCTAAATAATGTTATAATTATCTACAATGATGAATTTGTGCATTTAATACGATTAATAAAACATTTATCAATTAATATATACAAATAAACTGAATTGAAAATTGACATATGAAAATATAACATATACTTACTATTAAATGCCTAGTGCATCTCATTGTTTTATATACCCATTCAAGCGCTTAGTTTTACAACTATTTAATACGTTCGTAATATGGTCACTTATGTGTTTATTTGGTCAAGACCCTTTATTGCATTCTATGAGTTTCGAACTCTAAAAGCAATATAAGACTGTGGATATTTGATCTATATACTTTTCATATAAGTGTTATATCGGAAACAATCATAGTTTGTAATGTATGATACTTCGATGAAATTAGTTCAATCGAAATAAACCAATAAACAGTACTATGAGATCGAGTTTTCAATTTGATTGGTTACATAAAAGATCATATAGTGTTAAATGTAACATAAGGCCAAAACTATGATGTAAATATAAGAACTTGATTACTGAAATGTCGGTTTGATCGGTTTATGTAAAGTGCAAAACATTGGATGTCCTTAAACATTAAGGATAATCGAATGTGCTTTTGCAAAGAGTTCTTTATGATATTGTAGTAAGGGTTTTCTTTTTGAATGGTTTGACCATTTAAAAAGGAAAACAAATGTATAAGAGTAAATGTGATTTAAGGTACAGTTGGGATGAATAGAGTGAATGGTCTCTTCTGCTTTATAAAGAAACATTGGAAATGAGAATTGTGATAATTATGATTGATACATAACGTTGAAATAAGAAATATATTTCTATTCGAAATATATTTTCATATAGAAAATTGTTTTTATGAGATTTATTACTTTGAGTTTAAGACATTTGATCAAAGAACTCTCACTTTAAATTAGCTACAGTACATAAAATAAATAATCTATGTTAAGTGATAATGGACTTCCTAATTCAGTACGCTATTATAGGAATAGCGGAAATAAGTGGAGCATCTCATATAACACTTATTGATTGCATCAAATTATGAAAAATGTTTTTGAAAACATATCGAACATTATTTATGAAATAACGACTATTTTTGGTGCCAACTGAAAAATAAACATAGTTATATTTCATTGTGAATATTATGAATATTCGTTATGAAATAAAACTGTAATGTGGTATTTGTTTTCATAACAAAAGTGATGCATTGAAAATACAAAAGTATCTAAAATTATTTACAATTATTTTGGAATTAAAGAGTTTTCAGAAATAATTTTTGTTATATGATTATGAATCATATGACACTGGTTAATTATATCTCAAAGCAATTGAAGAGCTATGCACCCAATTAGTGGGAGCATCATAAGAGTTTATGAACTATTCGGATGGATACATATAGATGTATGTAATCGTAAGTCTATTAATACCAAATCGATTCGACATACTTGGTTATATGCATTAATGATTTATCACCAGCATGTACGTGTGTCTTTGAGACACATGTAGTATGTCTATGATAAGATCATAGAATATAAAACGAAAGTAAAAACAACGTGTAATAAAAAAATGATTTGATTTGATTGAATTGTTGAGTATATTAGAAAGAGTTCCGAACGTACCTAAAAATGAACAAAGATTCAATCTCAAAAGCCACTCCTCCCCATAATACATAATGATGTATCAATAAGGAGTGATCATACTTTGTTGAAGAAAGTACGATTAATTGTGAGTGAAGTTGGGATTAACTTCTTTCTATAAGGTTGTGTACTTAAGAGTGGTACATAAGGTTAAAGTCAATTTCCTCTAAAGAATGGTTTACAAAATCATATAAGAAAAGGGTTTATACGAAACCCCAACATATCCAAGGCCAAGGAGTTGGCAGTTTGTGCGAGTCGAAAGTATGCACAAAATAATTGTTCATGAGGGCTTTTGTATGAATCTCCCAAAAAGGATTCAGAATAAACTATCATTAGATGTCATATTTATGTTTTGAACGTAAGTTTTGTAAACTGGAAACAAATTATTTTTATAAATAAGGAAATTCATAAAAGTTTATGAATACCTATTCGGTTGCACAAAGGAACAATTGTTGTTTCAAGAAATACCAACTCCATAGTGAAGGAATTTCTTTGAGAAATTATTGGTAGTAAAAAAGAATTAGATACGATCCAAAGATAAAACTAATTACATGAGATGAAATGAAATTAACTAACCCAAACGAACACAGCTGTAATGACCCGTATTTTTTATAATTAAAACTATTAAATTTAATAAGATTTTGTCAATTTAATATTGTAGAAAATAAAAATTTATGATTTATTAATGAGAAAAATAATTAGAATATGATTTAATAACGTTGTTTGAATGTTATTGACAACTATTTTAATGTAATTTAAATCAATTGAAATAATTGTAAAGTTGATTTGGTTATAAGTGTAAATAAGGAATAAATTAAATGTTGGATTCAATGTTGAAATTATATGTTGTTAATTGAAATAGGTTTATTATAGAATATGAAATAAATTAATTAGTACATAAATTTACTAGCTTTTGTTTGTAAATAATAGACTTAGAAATGTGTTTGAATTGCTAATGTGTAATAACTTTTTTAAATTATTATTTTATTATTTAATCCGTTTGAAATTCATTTGGAAATCAACAAAATTAACATAATTGAAATATTGCAATTAATACGGTAAAAGACGTTAACTGTTGAGTGATGAGAATAGTAAGATGGAAACTTATGTTAAATTAATTCATAAGGTAATAGTTGATTCAATAATAAAAGTGTAAATCGAAATAAAAGAATTTGATTGAAATTAAAATATAATTAACTGGGGTTTTATTACAGTTGTAAGTTGTAACTGAACGCTGAAATTAGTGCAATATTTAAATATTGGATTTAATATGGAAAATTGTATTTTAAAAGATTATAAATTCCTGCTTAATTAAGAATGACGAAATTTTTTAACTTTTAATTTAGAATTTAAAAGTGATTAAATCAATTTAATAATAATAATTTATTTAATTAACGTGTAAAATTGGTTTTTTGGGCACTGTCTCGGATTTCGATGAAACCAGTTTCATCGGATCCATAATAGTGAATTATTCTAAGATTTCAAGTTCTGCAGCAATCGGACTTACCGTATGATCGTGCGGGCTCGAAACGTGTAGAAATCAATTAAAGGAATTTAAATGAATATAATTTGACCTTGAAATCTAACGTCTATATATAGTGTAATTAGGGTTTGAACCTAGTTTCATTAAGTTTAAAAATATTGAAAACATATATTTCGATATATTGGATGACCTATTTCCTTTTTGGGAACGAAACGGGCTTTTTAGGTTGTTGTTATCGTTTCGACCCAATTTGATCTGTCCATTCGTTCTTATCCATCTCTGTCTATATAAATAGATTTTTCCTGAAACCCTAGCGGTCTTTTATCTTATTTCTATACATACTGTTATTTCCATCCGCTCCTTCCCTTCTTCCCAATGCCAGACATCAAAATCCTAAATTCCCAAATTTCAAATCAAATCGAAAGTTCAAACTTCTCTAAACCTATCGAATTATATATCATCGCGAAACTCTCAACGAGCGTAATCTACTTCTATAATTCGTTTTTACAATTGAGGTTCGTTTTGGCTAGAAATCAGTGATAAAGTCTCGACCGTTGAAACTAGTGTTTTGTTTTCAATGGTGGATCTTCGACCTCGGAGCGATCGGGAGGTGCTACGTCGTAGAGGGCGTCAAGGGATTTCAATCCATGTGGTTCGTTGGTGTCAGGGGTGCACATATTCGCTACGATCAGTGATTTTTGTGCTACGGCGGTGGAGCTTAAGGGGGAGGCCGGAGTGGCCACGCGGCTTGGAGGTAGTGTGCTTCGACCTAGGAGTTCTGGTATTGGTGTCTGATCGTGGCATTGTGGTGCGTAGGCATGGCATTTGGATGGTGAAGGCGGCAGCTGATGTTCGTGGAAAGGATTCGTACTCGTCTGATTAGCGTGCGCGTTAGGGTAAGTTAATCGATAATTACAGTTTTACATTTATTTATTTTTAATTTAAAATTTTAATTTTAAACGTTCTAACGTTAATAACCTTTGCATACGAGCTCGAATTCTTGCACGGTTTCCTCTGTTGGGATCGTATCGAAATTCCGGACAACGTGGAACTTGTTTGGTTGATTTTGGAGACTGTTCAAATTTTCGGCTTTATTTGGATTTTAAATCGACTATAAATCAAAGGTGAGTGATTTAACCCACTCACGAAATACTAAACCTTCTTATGTTAGTTGAATTAAATTTATGTATTGAAAAGAATTTTTTGATTGCTATTTGGTATTTTAAATTGTCATTGAAATTTAATTTAAATTAAATTGCCATTTAAATTAATATTGAAATTAAATTGATGGTTAAATACCTGATATTGATAACTAGTTAATTGTTGTGATTTATTGATTGATTTGGATGTTGATTGTGATGGATGTTTATTTGTTGACATTTTGGATGATTGGATGTTATGTTTATTATATAAGTTGTTATCACACTGCAAGTTCCCTTAGTTTGTTATTAGGAAAATCACTATGGGTCGAAATGATACATACACGAATGATCTTATAGATTAGGGAAAATCATTATGGGTTGAAATGATACATACCCGATCGATTTTATTGATTGGAAATTATTGATTCGGGATACAGGTTGAAATGATATATAATCGGAAAATTTAACTATTTTGGGTTGAAATGATACATACCCTATCACTTGACCATATGGTAGAAAATCATATATGGACACTGTTGGTCGGTTTTAAATTATTTTCTAAATGATAAAGTATGGTTGATTCTTAAATTTGATTTTTAAATTTAATTTCATGATTTTGTTTGTAAAAAATTTATATTTGGAAAATAATCTATTTTATATGTTTTAAAGCTTCAAATTATAAGTTAATATAGGGTTTTAAATGTAAATTTAAGATTTTAACTTATAATTTTATTTAGTTCTAAAATATATATTTTAAATAGTTTAAAATTTAATTTAATAAAATATTTAATATAGTTTTAATATATATATTTTAAATTTAATTTAATATCATAAATAAAAATTTTATTTAAGGTAATAAAAATAGACTTTTATAATAACTTTAATCGATAAAAGATTTTTGTAAAGGATTTTAGAGTTTTGTAAAAGGTTTTGTATGGAATTTATAAATGTTTTGTAAGAGATTTTATAATGGATTTTATAAAAGGATTTTATAAAAGTTTTTTATAAAGGATTTTATAATGGTTTTATAAAGGAGTTACAAGGGTTTTAAAGGATTTTATAAAGGGTTTTTATAAAAGAACTCGTATAAAGGAATTTGGATTGCGTAGAAGTTTATGAAAAGGGGAAGAGTTGTAAACTGTTTTGGAATTTATAAATAGCATTATAAATGGTTTTAAAGCACATAAATAGTTTATAAATGGTTTAAGAGAGATTTATAAATTATTTTCGAAATTGATTGAAATAAATCTTCATCGGTATTTATGAATATATTTATACTTTTGGAATAAGTATATGGATATCTTGATATGAAGGTATAAACTGTTTCTGGATTTATTAGTAAAAATGTTTTATAAAATGACCACGGTGTGAAATAAGCGTTTGGTTGTTATAGAGACCGCGGTCAGATATTGTCATACAATTTGCCAATTCTGAAACCACTTTAACAATTGTGCATGTGGTGGAGAATCCAGAACGAAGTAGGATGGTTTGGCGAATGCTACCGGCATGAGGTAAGAACGTAGCCCTGACCTTCAGGTCAGCTTGATATGACTAAAACAAGAGCCATAACCAGGCCAAGTGAGGTTGCTCCTCCTATCGGACATGCTTCTTCGATACCATATCTATTACTTTGTGATTGATTGGTGGCCACCCTCGATTTGATTATGTGAGTGTTTCTTCGAGGTGGGCGGTAGCTGCGGCTATGAGTTACCACCAGTCTGGTCCGCAAAATGGTAGAATCCTACCCTGGCATTGCCTTGCGTGCCTTGTCATATGCCTTATTGAGCCCACTATGATTTTGGTTTGTGTCGTACCTATGGAGTGCTCCCTGATAGCCTGCCAGTTTATGGTGGAGTTTACAATACTGTATAGACTACGATGCCTATAAAAATGTGTTAAGGGGGATATGGGTAACGCCTTAACGCTATTTTAATACTTTACTTTATTGATAGACACTACATATATATAGCGTATATTACTGCATATAGATCGTTTAATGGATCCTTAGGAGATGGAAAATCCCAGAACATCTCTTAAGTTATTGCACACATGTTATACACTGGATAGGAGATGTGAAACCCCGTAAACATCTCTGAAGCTATTACACTCATATTTATTTGCTGTTGATTTAACTTACATAAGATCTTCTAGTTTTGACTCGAGTGTTTTGTCTTTTCATTACGCTCGGGTTAGCCTGAGCATTTCAGTGTTGAAGACTTTATTTCTAGAGGACGAAGATGGAGTTAGGTATATTATATTATTAGTAATTTCCCGCTGCATCATTATTGGTGTGTCGTTATTTGTACTCTGATTGTTGTAAAAATTGTGTAATCAAATGTATATTATAAAACAGCTTCATGAACTGTTTATTTGATTATTATATTTTGTCATTCCGCTGTGAGATTCTGTGTTTTGTTTTTTCTTCCTTTTCTCTTATTTTCTTATTTACCCCATTGACCCCATTGACAGTCCTCCTTTTGAATGGTTTGAGTTGACATTTATGGTTTATTGTCGATTTAAACTGTCCAAAAAGGTGGGTCGTCACAACATTGCATTAGAGTATCTAACAAGTATTCTCTCATATTGAAGAGAAACTATGAGTGTCATATCAATGTCGAAAATATATAATTCTTGGTTGTTTAATTAAAAAATTAAGAGTATTGACTCTATGATATAGTATGATGTGCAAATCCAAAAGGATTCCAAGTACGTTATCAAATTATGATTTTGGTAGTCATATTCGAAGGGATGTTTTCTAGCGGCTGCGATTGTGTCTTTAAGAGACTAATGTAGTTGGAATTTAATGAGCAACGTTGATAAGTATAACTTCACAAATTTCGATTGTTGAAATTAGCGTAATAGATTCGTTATTCAACGTACTCAAGTCTATTCATATTTACTCACAAAATTATCGCCTAGTATGACTTTGGATTTTGGTATATATATGTTGAAACAGTAAGTTCTAAATATAGATTTAGACTAGACTGTTTGCACATAAACAACCAAAGTGTCTCGAAGTCACTGGGAGCAATATTGAGTCTGTGGGTTTTTGAAAATGAACCAAGAAATGATAAAAAGTATCATTTTATAAGCATTAAATTTGAATAAAATTTTTGATAGAAATATCAAATAGTTTGATTGTCAATCAAAGTGCAGAGGAAACGCGCGCTCATAAGAAAGAAAGTTAAAAGGTACATAGACATTTCTAAATCATAAGTAAACAATACAGTACTGATTGTTAATGATGTACTTGTGTTAAAAGCAGTTTTAGTTGTTTTAATACTCAACGTTGGATTTGTAAATGATGTCTTTTGTAGAAAGTATAAAAGATATTGGGAATGTCCCAAACGATATGCGATGACACCTTATTAAAATGTATAATAAGGGACATGTAAGAAGGATTCCTTATGCATTGGTAATAGGAATTATCATACATGTTATTTTATCTATGATATCATGATTTATTTATGTATTTGATACATGAGGTAAATATCAAATCCAAATTGATGTCACTAAATGGTTGCTTGAGGTTTTCTCATGTATTTATGAAATACAAGGGATTTGTTTATAAAAACAACAAACTCCTTATGAAGGAGTGTTCAGACTCAAACTTCATAAGTGATATTAAGTATAATATGTCAATATTAAATTCAAGCTAAGAATCTTTAAGTTGGAAACGTTCAAAATGAAAGATTGTGGCCGATTTAATGAAAAAGGCTATGTACATCGCCTTGAATAGCGCCGCAATAAAAGCAGCATATATAAATGTATAAATGCAGAAATTTATAACTGAGTCGTGGGTGATTCCAAATGTTGAGAGTCCCATAACATTGTTATATGATAACAATGTCGTGATATTGTTTGTAACAGTACTTAGAGCTCACTTAAAGTCGAGAGACATACTTTGAATTGTTCCATATGATAAAATAGTTTATCACCATCGGAGAGAGTTGATTGAAAGAATAGATAATTGAAACATAATAGCACACTCCTTCACTAAGGGACTGACCCAATTGGTTTTGAAGAAACCTATTGGAGAAGTAGGAATAAGACTCCATAGTTGACCCCAAATGCAAGTGGGAGATTGATAGAGTTAGGAGTATACTCTAGGGGCAATTATGTAATTTGCTACATATGTCTAACTTGATAACTAATCTTGTTCAAAAATTAAAAAGTATTTTCTTTCTATTATATACTTGATATAATGTGTTATATTAATTAATTTATTTAATTAAAAGAATATTTAATAGAAAATCCATAAATGGTATGTTTTGTGATAGTAGTTACAAAATGTTACAATTGTGTGTAATTTATCATAATGAAAATAAATATACCATTTCAAATATTCCTATTCAAGATGTATCAAGACTGGATATCGATACATCCATTGAGATTAGAGTACATAACGCACTCCAAATGTTGGGCAGTATATTACTCATGGCTGTTGGAGGCACCAAGGTGTTACGTATTAATAGTTATTGGATAACTATAGAATGACTCACTTGATAGTTTTCTGTTGGTTAATATAACTAAGGTCAAATCGAAAATATCAATGTCACTAATTTATACAGTTCTTTTGACTTGAGAATATTGTTAATCTTCAATGTGGAAGCTCCGCTTTGATTATAGTTAAATCATGGCACAACTTCCATCGAACGACTATAGTTCGATCGAGCGAAAGCATTGGAAGTGAAACAATGTTCAATAGAGGATTTTTCTCCTCGGTTATATGAGGTTAGTATCACGGTCAACTGATGTCAACTCAAAGTCAAAGTCTCTGGCCAGAACAGTTCGGTTAATAATAATTGTTATTATTGAACCAAGGACTTTGTATTTGGACTATAAAGTTGAATGTGGACGATATTGGAATTTTGACCATTACCAAATTCCATAAGTCCTATTGTGATATAGTTTTGACGAAGAGAATTGGTGTAAATAATTGTCACCACCGGGTACCGCTCATAATAATAAAAATTGGATTTTACTTAAAATGTGTAAACGATAAATTCAGCCAAAATGTCAAATCGCCTGCTAAGTGACATGTGAACGTTAATATTCGAATAGTTCGATATTGATCACTGACTGAATTTACACCTTTGAGTCACACAACCATAATGATGAATTCTCTTAAAAACCACATGATTTAATTAATTTATAAAATGTTGTAAATTGATTAAATTAATTGATATTTAGAAAAATTAATTTTTATTTATTTGATGTCTGGAAGTTGTTTGTAGTTATTTTGATGCATTTATAAAAGTAATATTTGCGTGATATACGATATCGATGTAATTTAAAGATAGTTACATGAAATGATTTATGGAAATTTTATGTCATTTGATGATATGATTTATCGAAATTTTATGTCATTTGATTACATGATTTGTGGGAATTTTATGTCATTTGATAACATATCATGTGAAAAGAAAGAAGTGGAAAGAGAGAAACAATCAAGGTAATTAATTATGGAAGTTTTAATTAAAGAATGAGAACAATTTTATTCCTTCAAATAAAACATATTCTCTAGTTCATTCTATACGTACAATTCATTCATTCTTTTTCTTTCTCTCCTCATCACTTTTCATCAGAAAAAAACCAAATTTCCAAAATCTTTCAACTCCAAATAAAAACATCAAATAAAACAAAACAAAAGTGGTTCATCCATCTCTTGCAAGGATAGGATATGGATCTTGAAGATCCGAGGAGATATCATCATTCATGGTGTGATTTCTAGGCAACAACCTAAGGTGATCCTTTGGTTTATTTATTTATATGTTTTATCCTTCATATGTTTGGATATGGATGGTTCATTGCATGCTTAATAGATTAATTTTAAATACGTGAATCAAAACCCTTTTTATCTCAGTTAATAACTTGTTCATTATTTGATTCAACTCAAATCTACACATGTTTTTCATCATTTGTTTATTTATATTAATCATTGTTATTATTGTTTATGATTTAATTCCCTTTTTATCACATCTTATTTAATAATATATATGTTTATAGTATCAATTGGTTTACATCTATTTTGTGCTATTCCATTTTTAGTTACATGCCCATATTCTTAGCATTCAAATTGTGAAATATTACATTTTTTATAATTTGTTGTTCATGTTGTTCTTATAGTTCAGATATGAAATTTTACGGTGAATTTATATATGCCTAAGTTGTCCTCTTTATTCCTTTCTCAAACCATTTATTTATATGATTTATTTGTTTCAACTTATATAAATTACATATGTTGTCTATTTTAAATCATCTGAGAATTGAATATGATTTGTGTTTGATTTTTTTCTGTTATTATATTCTTTTGCTAAAAAACATAATTAGACTTTTGTGTAAATTTATTAACTTCTAATTCTAATACATACTAAATCAAAAGCTTCACATATTCGTTTGTTATTTTAAATTTTAAACAACCTTGCAATTAATTACATATATATGTAAATGTGTTGTTTTAATTCAAGGTTTAAAATTTTACTTTTATGTAAAATCACAATTTTATCTTAAAATTCTTCCTAAATTAAAGCTACATTGTAAATTCTAGATTTCAAATTATGATAGTGGTCAAATTTTATTTTATATGCATACATGCTTTAGAATTTAATTACTAATTTGAATTGACATTGATTGAATAAGCAAGGCAGGGAGGAAAATTCTCCATCTTTTCTTCTTTATGCATGTCTATCTTAATACCTTAACTATCCTTTTTGTTAATATAAGTTAACTTTGGTCTATTAGCACAATATTTTTCAACATATTATGCACTAGTGCACTAGTGTCTTACACACATACACAAACACACACATATGTACATGCATACATATTCTACTATCACTTGAAGGTTTTAAAATAAAATTTGGAAAATAACGGCATGTATTAATTTTATAGTAAATGTCATTAATTTGTCACTTAACCTAAGTAAAGAGAGAGAGAAATGAAAGGTTCCCTTCTCTACACTTATGGTCCATATTTCCCTAATTAATTATTGTGTTAAGGGAAAGAAATAAAATGTTTCTTTCTTTAACATTTACATGTTTATTTACATACTTTTATGTGCTGCTCATATGCTGTCTTTATCATTCAAACACATGAATGTATTAGATACATTCATCATATTACATATTTATTTGAATTGAATTTAAATCTCCTTTAATTGCCAAATTAAATAAAATACTGATTTTATTTAAAAGAGGATTTAGATAAGATCTAATATATTTAGACTTTATAGGCTCATTAATGATCCAAAATGGTAAGAAAAATTGAAATTCACCAAGTTCTTCCACTACGGGCAGGCCTAGTTTCAACACTTACAACCCCTTTTGATTCTTCAATCCGAATTTCTCCTTGAGCTCGATAAAAAACTCGTTCAGGGACTTACACTCTTGCCTCAACAAATCATCCCATAATAGGGCATTCCTTCATAACCCCGAAGTGATAGCGACTAACTTGGTCTCATTGCTCATCCCCTTGCACCAGATAGCAACATCATTACATCTCTTACAATAATCTTTTAGGGATTCTCCTCGCCCTTTCCTGAAGTTAGCAAGCAAACTTAGTCCAGTTCTGGTGGTCTTTGAAGTGAAGAACCTTATTAAGAATTCCTTGGTCAGCTGCTCCCAAGAACTAATAGAATTTGGTGGGCAACTCTGGAACCACTTCAAAGCAGACCCATTAAAATTTGTGGGCAGAAACCAACATATTACTTCATTTTAAGCTTGAATAGCTTGCATCTGTACTTCATACAGGGTGAGGTGATCTTCAATATTTGAGGATCCATCATAAGAAAGCTTTGATCCCGAATCCCGGAGGCATAGGGCCTCTCATTATTTCTTTAGAGAAAGGTTGAACTTTTCGAAGCTTCATCTCTGAAGTAAGGCTCGATCAATCTTCTTGTACCTTTTGTACTTGTTCCAATAATTTCATCAATAAGGCTTCCGTCCTCTAGTCCCCGGCAAGCTTCAGAGTCTCGACTTTAATACCTTTGGTTTTTGACCTACATGGCTATCTTCCCTCGAAGTTTATCCTTTCCAGGTTTAAAGTTAAGGACTTCTCAGAAGGTCCTGCACTGGCTACCTTTGCGGTCTCAGTTCTTATTGTTGCTTCCTTAGTCATCATGGGCTCAGTTTCCAAGTCTTCATTAGTCATTGGTAGTTTTTCGAGGTTCCGTTCGATGGTGAGAGGATTCTTGTCCTCCTCAAGTACTGCAGAGATTTTTTTCTGATTCATCAAAAGTTTTCTTAACCTCAGTTTGGTAGTCTTCCAGTCGTTGGGCTGTATCATAAACAAACTTTAGCATCATCTGGCAAAACTCATTTTCGGAAAGGACCGGGGCAGTGGTTTCTTTAGCGGCAGTTTGATTCGCCCAGTTTGCTTGATCCTACCATTCATAAGCTGTTCTTCAACTTCCTCATCCTGGGTAGGGAAACGAAGAGATTTTTAAGAGAAAAGCTTTGACTTCATTTATGGTTGAAAGGTTGGAATATGCTGGATTAGAGAAGGATGGACGTTCGGGTCCTCCTTCTATCGCCAAAAATGTTAGATAGGTTTTTCGTCTAACTAACACCCTAGAGTTCTCGGAAGCTTATCCCAAGAGGATCAATGTAGATCAAGTAAATGTCAAAAGTTAAATAGAAAATAAGCACCGAAAGGTAAAGGAGACACAATATTTATAGTGGTTCGGGATCTTGATCCCTGCATCCACTTTGAAGATCCTGCCATGAGCTTTTATTTCTCAACTTGATGTACAAATGCATTTGATACTAAGTCTGCCATTAAAGTTTTTTTATTGAAGCTATTATAAAAGGAATAAATAACTCTAAATGATTATAGAATGTAAGAAATTCGTTTGTCGATCCCTTTTCAGTAGCATGTGTCCCTCTATTTATAGCAGATTTGAGGTTCTGCTATTTGTGCAGGGGCTTTAGCTTAGATTGATGACCTGGCTTGCTATAAGCGGCTCTGATTCAAACACTTATCATCATTGGGTTGAAAGTATATTGACATGGATAGCTTACGTGGCATATATATATATAGATTCTCTGATTCCTTTCATCTATCTTGGACGTTGATCCTGGTTTGGTCTATCTAAACTATTGATTTTTGAGATTTGTTAGAATTTTGCAGCTCCTGGCAGTTGCTACTCTCGGTTAAGCTTCTTGTTCTATTTGGACAATAATCTTGATATCTGTTGTTGCCTTAACTCATGTTCTTGGCCTACAAGCTCTCGGATATCGAGTCTGGTGCCTAAATTCTCAATGGAAACTAAATAATGGGTCTCAGAACTACATGCTAAGGGAATCTCTTCTCGAATATTCGTATTTTGTACCTTGTTGAAATTTTGGTGTAACAGGTTGGGGTAACTTGGGCCTGTACGTGCATTGGGCTTTGCTGTTTTGGTTTGGGTGATGGAAGTTTGTGGCTCTGGGTGTGTATGTGCTGGCCGTGAATATAAAGTTGGTGAAGTTGCAGGCTTGGAGAAAATGGAGAAGGAGAGTGTGGGTCTTGGGTCTTGCATTTTGAGGTCTAGGCTAGAGGCCTAGATAAGGTAGGGAGTTATAAAAATGGACATAAATATATAATGGAATAAGTGTTTTGATCTACAAAGCTTTAAAATCACTATTCACTGGCAATGTAATAATTGAACTTGGCAATTTAGAATAAATGATTTAAACTTGGATTTCTCTTCTCGAATCTTTTAGAAATGTTTTCCAAATAACTATATACGTATTTTAAAGGTTTAGGGTCGATCAAATAACTTGACCACCTAATGAGTGACGGAGAGGTAGTCTCTAGGCTGGAGTTTGGAAAACCAGTTGCCTGCTCCCCTAGCTATTCGGACTGGCCTAACGGAGGGGATAGTTAATTTAATTTACTCCGATCGTATTTTCTTAAGATAAAAGAAAAAAGATATGGAATTTTCCATACAGTTAAACAAGATTTCAAACAAGACTAATATGGTAAAGAAAACATTCTAGTTAAACTCTATATTAAATTCCGAGGAGGGAACCTATACTATCCGTATGAATTAAAAAGGTGATTTCATCGTTATTCGACAAATAGTATTGGTCGAATATGGAAATTAGCATTGAGTATAATTAATCTAAAATCTATGAATCATTTTTACATAGTACTAATTGGTTTGGGTACATAGTAAACGGTGTCTTAAATAACATTGTTTTTAAACCATTAAAAGTGTTAGCACCAAAATTGGTCACTAACCTCGTAGAAGAAGATTGTGAAGAGATATAAGTGATTAAATCAAATTAAACAGAGAAGACAGTGCTAATCTAAATACAGAAAGTAAGAACACCAAATTTATAGTGGTTCAGCGTAATTGCCTACGTCCACTTTGAGGTTAAACTTTATTGATCTTCTTTATAGTTGATTACAAATACAATTCGTGAATCAAATGCTTGAATGAAGTTGTTAAGTAGAGACGATGAGTCTTGAAAATGGCAGAGTCTCCCCGGTGTTTTCTCTCCAAAAAAGGATCCTCTTCACTGTGACCCTGCCCCTCTATTTATAGACAAAGATGGGCTGAACTCCCCAAGTGGGCTGATGGCCGAACGCTCCAGCCCGAGTACAGTGATCACTGTATGCCGAACCAGATGTGCCGAGCGCTATGATGCCGGACAGTCCCTTCTATGCCGAACGATGTGGTTGATGTTTGGGGAGTGCAGGATGTTAGTCAGTCGAAGCCGAACACTCCTCTAGACGCCGAGTGCTCTTGTGCCGAGTACTTCTGATGTTACCGGGTGTCATGCCGAGTACTCCTGTACGCCGAACCACAGATACTGCCGAGTTCCCCTTGATGTCGATTGCTTTCGTGTGCCGAGCAGTCTCGTATGCCGCGCAGTCTTGATGCCGAGCAGCCTTGATGCCGAGCAGTATTGATGCCGAGCAGTCTTGATGCCGAGCATTGGTTGACGTTGAGTGCCAGTTGACGCCGAACACTGCTGAGTACTTCGCCGAACATTACTGGACGCCGGACACTATGGATGCCGTGTACTTCGCCGAGTACTCATGGATGTCAGTTGCTTCGCCGAACACTCCTGGATGGCAAGTGCTTCGCCGAACACTCCTTGATGCCGGTCACTCTCTGATGCCGAGCACTTATTGCCGAGTACTAGTTGCCTGGTCAAATCCCCAGGAAACACTTGCCCCCCAAAGTGTATTGCGTGGCCGAACGTGATGCGCTTTGAATCTGGTACAATCTACCTCGGAGGTACCTTCTCGAGAATGCTAGCGAAGGTGGTGCAAGACGAACGAGGTTGGGATGCCAAATGATACGTTCGAAGCTGAACGTACCTAGCGTGCCGAACGTCTCTCCGCCACGATGCCGAACACTCCGGTATTGACCGGCTCTACCGGGTATAGCCTCTTCGACTTCTATCTCCCTCTATATAACCGGGTCCTTCCCGTCCCTTTTCCTTTACTTTTTCGTTTCCGTCATTCTTCCAAGATTTCTAACCTTCTCCAATCGAACAGATTTGCAACTTGAACACTCCTTCTTAGACTCCTAACTGCAATCTAGGTACCGCTCCTCGTATAACATGAATACGTTTCAAATGAGTCAAGTGTGTTCTGTAGAAAGCTTTCGAGTAGGTTGTCCCCCTTGCCGAACGATAATGTGAGGCGAGGAGGAAGGATTTGAGGTGTTTGCAAGTATGTGGCTATTGTATTTAGCTCCATCGCGTCGAACCACAGTCAAAAATGAAGGAACAAGGGAAACGTTGGAGGTGGTAAGGGTGTTGGATGGCATAGTTATGGTTCGGCGTACGTTGTCGTGCGCCGAACGATAGCGAATAGTATCTCGTCTTAATGAGGCTGAATACTCGTTAGAGCGCCGAACAACAACTTAGCCGAAGGGACTAAAGACGAACACTTACAAAAATGCCGAACGATAACTCAGCCGAACAACCACTTAGCCGAACGATAACTCAGCCGAACAACAACTTAGCCGAACGAACTAAAGACGAACACTTAAACAAAAATGCCGAACGATAACTCAGCCAAACAAAAACTTAGCTGACCAAAACCCAAGCCGAACATTATTAGATGCCGAACAGTATTGAGGCCGAACAATACTATTGCCGAACAGAACCTAGACCGAACAATTCCAATGCCAAACAACACTCAAATGCCGAACAAACACATACATGTCGAACGGAACTTAGGTTGAACAATGTCAATGCCGAACAACATTCAAATGTCGAACAAACACATACATGTCGAACAACATAAACGTCAAACTACACTTAGGCCGGTCACTTTATAAATCATATGCTTTTTGAATCTGGAACTGTGATCACCTCAAGGCGAGCTTTTTGAGACGGTCAGCGATGACGGTCTTCGAAGGCGATGATTCGAAGCTAATTATTATATCTTTAAAACCTTTAGATTCTTATTGCCTGTACACGATTGCTTGCACTAGTTCACACACCACACGGGGGGAAAAATCGTGTTGCTAATTCTAACATTCAACGTTTTTTAAGTATAGCTTTCTCAAGCATTTAGCCAGGTTCATTATTTATTCGGGATGTCGAGAAAATCTAGTTCTGCCACCATATCTGACAGGCCTGGGCCGTCAGCAAGGCAAGGAGCCGCTGATTCTTCTAACCCGTCAATTTCTCCCGCTCATAATTTGGCGCCTGACGCTCTGGAGGCAACCATCTTACTAGACAATCTGATCGATTCTCAAGCTTCGAAGATCAACGAAGCTGCTCTAAGGCGGATATGCTCTATTCACGGGATTCCTTTCGCCGACATGTTAGTCCCTTCGAGACACGATCGCCCTCATCTGCCCCCAGTCGGGTACACTACCTGCAACTAGTTCATGTGTTGGATGGGCAGCGTGCCTCCCTTCAACTTATTTCTCCGGGACGTTCTGCAGTACATAGACATGGCTCCATCGCAACTGCACCCGAACGGTCATGCGTTTCTATATGGGACTTACTTACTTTTCATGGCCGTCTTCTCCAGACCTCCAACCCCCGGTGATATCCGATACATTTATATGTTCAAGAGACGGAAAGATAGCCCTTCCTTTATGTTCCTCGAGCCATACCACAAGTGCCAGATCTTGACAGCGGCCTGTAGCAAATTCGCCCTGTACAAACAGGAATGGTTCTATGTGCGCTGCCCTTCTGGTTTCGCTAGGAGATGGGTTGAAGGCAGTAAGTCTCTCTGCTGAATCGTTATTCGTATTTAATTGGATTCATGCCTTTCCTAACTCTTCATTTCATCTTTTCAGGTATCAACCCGCGTCCGGAAGGCCGAGGATATTCTGAGGCTGTTGAAGCCATTAGAGCTCTTCCTGCTGAGGATCGAGACATCCGAACTATCATCTCAAATGAATCGCTGTCGGGGTTTGGCTTGCTAGCCCCTGGTCGTCGGATCAGCCTTCCAGAAGGTGTTACCATTCCCAAACCTCCGTCCGGTAAAGGGAAAAAACTTGCCGGATCGTCGGCGCGCCGCGCTCCCGATACGCACGGAGAAAGCGAGCGTAGAGAGGATGATGCTCCCGAGACTCAGGGCGAGAACGTGGGTCTCGCTTGGAATCCGACAATCGAAGTTCAGGATATTGAGACATCATCCTCCCCTTCGAAGGGAAAGAAGAAGTTGAAGTATACGGTTCAAAAGGAGAAAGTGGGTGGCACCTCAAAAGTCACACTTATTCCGCCTGAGAAAGAGGCTTCCTCACAACATCTGGAAAGTTCTCTGAGGGGTCTGTCCAACCTGTCCATCCCCGATGATTTACTTAATTACGGGTTCGATGATCCTGAAGCTCTCAAATTCTCTTCGCCCGCTAGATGCAATGTAGGAGTTCAACTCCCGGCTTAAGGAGACAACACTCCGATTAGCAAAGATAAACGAACGGGTCCGTTGGGGGGAACACTAGGACACACACGCACATGCGCATTCCATAATATACTTCAAGTCTTTTTAATTTGTGAATTCTCCTTAACTCGTTGTTATCTCCATTCTTTGCAGGTGATATGGGCCGCTCTCACGGACTTGATCGCCTTCAGGGGTCTTCTATATTCCATCACTTCGGACGAGATTCCAGTTCAGGCAGACGTAGGGACCGAGGTGATTATGAAAATAGGGACAATCGTCCTCGCGAGTCGTCTCACCGCAAGAAAGCACACTCTCATTCTTCCCAGTCCCGCGATCTTCCTCATCCAACTGAGCCGGATAAAGAGAAGTCTTTGCAGAAGGGTTATCAGTCTGATGCTGCTCGAGAACAACATTCCAGTTCATCGAGTACGAGGCAAGTTCGAGAGCAACGTAAAAGAACGGAATTCTCAAGGCCTCCTCCTCCTACTCCTGCAGTGGACCCAACTGTTGCGGAAAAGATGGTCGACCTTAATGCCAAGTTTCCGAAAATCTGTTTCGACGGCTTGAAATTCCTCCCAGCCATCCATCACATTCCTGGGCACGTGAAGCAAAGTGCCATTGCCTGCAACAACGACGTCTATGTTCAACATGACGCATTCGTGCACTTGGTGGAGAAGATCTCGGAAGTATCTGTTGAGCGTCAACACGAGATTGACCGTCTGAATCTGGAGGCTGACAGCGATTAGAAAATCATCAAACTCCAAGACGAAGAGCTCGCTTTGTATAATTCAAAGCTAGAAGCCGCTGAACAAGGTGCAAAAGATACTGCTGAGGCAGTTACTCGCTTAGAGGTGGCTCACAAAAAGGAGCTTGACGAAGCAGTCCAGCGCAGCGGCGCCCTTGCCCTAGAAAAAGACTCTGTCCAAAAAGAAAGGGACGCGCTCGCTACCCAAGTCAAAGAGCTGAAAGAACAACTCTCCAAGGAGAAAGAAGACAAAATAGCTTCTCAGGAAGAATCACAGCGATATTGTGATGAGATTGTTGCTACCCGACTCCTGAAGACAAAGCTCGACGACGAACTTGCCGGGGTCGAGAAAATGAAGGATGAGGCCCGTGAGGAGGGCAAAAGAATGGCTGTGGAGGAGCTTGATTCTCACCTTGAGGCAGCCGCAGAGGCCGGCAGGGAAGAGGTCAAAAGTATGTTTGACCCGTTGATCGCCGAGTACGGAGCCCGCGTCCTTATGGACCGTGACTTAACATTCTTGGGCGATGGCTACCTCGAATCCCTGGCTGAGGCATGGGAAACTCTGATAAAGATCAGGAAGGTCGAGTCAGGCTCCGAAGAGGTCGACGAGGATGCATTGGTGAAGGAGTTCCTGAGGGGGAATGAGCCATCGGATTTATCCGCAGCATTGGCACTTTATAGCAAAGGCTCTTCCCCTTCGAAAGAGAAGAACGACGAAGCCGGCCCGTCAGAGGCCGACACTACTACTCCTCACATCGCCGCTCCTTATGCTGCTCAATCGGCCGGTCGGTCGACGCTTGATCCATTCGAGCAGCATGCCAGTTATGATCCCGAAGATCCCGGGCTTGGCGTTCATGTGCTATCCCCTATCCTGGAGGGTGAAACCCCACGCGCCACCGATAGCCAACCGGATCCTGGTAGGAAATTCTTCTTTCTCTAGAAGTTGAAGAGATCCCGTCATTTTTCAGCAATGGTTATTCGTTCTAATGCCCATTTCTTATATTTTCATGCAGGTTGTTCTGACGCCGATCCAACTCCGAGGAGCGATGACGCCAAGGAGGAAGCAGAGAAAACAAGCGACGTTGCTCACGCAGGAGTAACTCCTGGTCCAAACGCTCAAGTGATCGGGGCGCTAGATGATGACAAACTTGATACTTCGTCTGCTGCCGAAGGAAGCGATGAAATTGAAATCACTGGCGCCTCCGAGCATACTTCAGAGATGAGCATGAAGGACCGTCTTGCCGACGAGGAGAAGAGAAAAGTCAAAGTCAAAGTCGAGTCTGAAATACTGGAACTCACTGACCCGCAGAACAGACCTTTGAAAATCATTCTCCCGGGCAGGTCCAAACCACTAGATGTTCCGTCTCCTACTCCTGACTCCGTTTCTCTAGCAAGCAAAAAGTCCAAGAAAAAGCGTGAGGGAGAGGAGTCGTCGGAAACACTAAAGGAGGACAAGAAGAAGAAGTCGAAGAAATAATCGATGCACTTGTTCAACAAGTTTCCTGCTTAAGTTTTGTAATTGTTTTTATCTTCCACAACTTGTAGTTTGTATAGGCCTGAATTTTGTAGGAGTGATCTTGTATCCCCATTTTGGACTTATCGAATAAAATTTTAGTTTCTTTTTGTTTGAATGATTCTCTTGTCTTTATTTGGTTTGCTGACACTGTGCTCCGAGGACTTGGAGACTTGAGACTGTTCATACTCTAGTCCGCGCTCTGGGGACTTAGAGTTCTCCGTTCCGCACTCTGGGGATCCGGAGATTGGAAATCGTTTATACTCTAGTCCGCGCTCTGGGGACTTAGAGTACTCCGCTCCGCACTCTGGGGATTCAGAGATTTGAAATCGTTTATACTCTAGTCCGCGCTCTGGGGACTTAGAGCACTCCGCTCCGCACTCTGTGGATTTGGAGATTTGAAATCGTTTATACTCTAGTCCGCGCTCTGGGGACTTAGAGTACTCCGCTCCGCACTCTGGGGATTCGGAGATTGGAAATCGTTTATACTCTAGTCCGTGCTCTGGGGACTTAGAGTACTCCACTCCGCACTCTGGGGATTCGGAGATTGGAAATCATTTATACTCTAGTCCGCGCTCTGGGGACTTAGAGTACTCCGCTCCGCACTCTGGGGATTTGGAGATTTGAAATCGTTTATACTCTAGTCCGCGCTCTGGGGACTTAGAGTACTCTGCTCCGCACTCTGGGGATTCGGAGATTGGAAATCGTTTATACTCTAGTCCGCGCTCTGAGGACTTAGAGTACTCCGCTCCGCACTCTGGGGATTCGGAGATTTGAAATCGTTTATACTCTAGTCCGCGCTCTGGGGACTTAGAGTACTCCGCTCCACACTTTGGGGATTCGGAGATTTGAAATCGTTTATACTCTAGTCCGCGCTCTGGGGACTTAGAGTACTCCGCTCCGCACTCTGGGGATTCGGAGATTGGAAATCGTTTATACTCTAGTCCGCGCTCTGGGGACTTAGAGTACTCCGCTCCGCACTCTGGGGATTCGGAGATTGGAAATCGTTTATACTCTAGTCCGCGCTCTGGGGACTTAGAGTACTCCGCTCCGCACTCTGGGGATTCGGAGATTTGAAATCATTCGTACGAGTCTGCATGTCGTGAATGATAACGTAATTTATCATCCAATTAAGAGATATAGAAACTTCATAGAAAATATGGCTTCAAGCCTTTATTAACGAAAATCAACTGAATTGCTTGATTACAACTTTCACAAGGAAACTAAGTCATTATTGAATGGAAACATGCAGGAAATAACAGTGCCTACAACAAGAAAGGAAAACATGCTAAATGTAATAGTGCCGCAAATGTTCACTGCTCCATGCTCGGGGGAGTGTCGCGCCATCAACGGTCGCTAGCTTGAATGTTCCTTCTCCAAACTTCCGTTCAATGGCGTATGGACCTTCCCAGCTGGGATTCATGCGTGATGGTACCGGGAAGACTCGTTTCAGAACGAGATCACCCACATCAAAGATTCTTGGGCGGACTCTGCCGTCGTAGTAACGCTTGACTCGATGTCTGTGCGCCGCCGTCCTTAATTCAGCTTCATCACGCTTTTCGTCGATGCAGTCCAGTGATTCCAGCAAGAGGTTTTGGTTCGTCTTGGGGTCATAGTATGTCACTCGGTGCGATGGAACTTCAAGTTCCACAGGTATAACGGCTTCAGAGCCGTATGCCAAGGCGAACGGAGTGTGGCCGGTCGCGGACTTGTGGGTAGTTCTATACGCCCATAATGCTGTCGGGAGTTCATCTACCCACTTGCCTCCAACCTTCTCCAGACGCTTCTTTAGTATGGACTTGATTATTTTGTTAACGGCCTCGACTTGTCCGTTAGCTTTTGGGTGTGCAACGGCGGTGAACTTTTTCTCGATGCCGTACTTTAAACAGAACTCTTTGAACTCTCTACTTTCGAATTGCGTTCCGTTGTCTGTAATGATGGTGCGTGGAAGGCCAAAGCGGCATATAATGTTTCGTACAATGAAGTTAATGACCTTCTTAGAGGTGATAGTGGCCAAAGGTTCTGCCTCAGCCCATTTCGTGAAATAGTCGACTGCAACTATTGCGTATTTCGCACCACCTTTGGATAGAGGCAGAGAGCCGATTATGTCGATTCCCCAGATCGCAAATGGCCAGGGACTGATCATTTGTGTGAGTTCCGTTGATGGAGCCCTCGGGATTTTTGCATATCTTTGACACTTGTCGCATTTTCTTGCGTAGTCTGCGGCATCCCGGTTTACGGTGGGCCAGTAATATCCATAGCGGAGGATCTTCTTTGCTAGTGTTTGCCCCCCAGTATGGTCGCCGCATTCCCCTTCGTGAATTTCTCTCAAGACTCGTTTTGTTTCTTCATGAGCGATGCACCGCAATAATGGGACTGAGAATCCTTTTCGATACATTGATCCATCCTGTATTATGTATCGCGCGGCCTTTCGAAGGACCTGCCGTCTTTCGCTTCTTTTTCCCGGTAAGGCCCCGGTCGTTAGGTACAGTTTGAACGGGGTTATCCATGATTCCTTCTCGATTTCTGTTCCCAACACGCGATCGACTTTCATTTCGTCTATGCTCGGGGCATGCAAGTCTTCGACGGGATACAATCCCATTTGTTGCGTATCGTCGGTACTTGCGAACTTGGCCAATAAGTCGGCTTCTTTGTTCTGTTCGCACGGGATATGTGAGATGTCATAACGCTCAAGATTTGATAGTAGTTCTTGGACCTGAATGAGGTACGGAGCAAGCTTCCGTCCCTTTGCTTGGTAGTCTCCTCGTACTTGGTAAACCACCAACTGCGAGTCACAAAAGATTTCGACTGATTCGATCCCAAGTTCCCTGATGAGTTTCAAGCCAGCGATCAGTGCTTCATATTCGGCTTCGTTATTTGTAGCCGGGAAATCGAGCTTCAGGGCATAACAGATCGATCGGTTTTCCGGAGTTACAAGAACTACGCCCGCGCCGGAGCAACGGTCGTTTGATGCACCATCAGTGTATAATTTCCATCGAACGGGGGGAATGATGTCGTGATCGTCCGGTTTGATGGGTATGGTAAATTCAGCGATGAAGTCTGCTAACGCTTGCCCTCGGATGGCTCTCCGTGGTAAGTACGCGATATCGAATTGGCTCAACTCGATGTTCCATTTTAGCAATCTTCCAGAAGTTTTCAGTCTTTGGAGTACCTGCCTCAGGGATTGATCGGTATAAACACCGATTGAATGCGCTTGAAAGTATGGGCGCAACTTCCGTGATGCAATCACCAAGCAATAAGCCAATTTCTCGATTTTAGGGTAATTCCTCTCTGCCCCCGTTAAACGCTTGCTAACATAATACACCGGCTTCTGGACTCGATCCTCCTCACGAACCAAAGCTGCGCTTATCGCATGAGGGGATATAGCCAAGTAAACGTACAGCATCTCATGGTCAACTGGTTTAGATAGCATTGGTGGGCTCTCCAGATGCCTTACCAGATTCCGGAATGCTTCCTCACAGCTAGACGTCCATTCAAAATTTCTCTTTCCTTTCTTTATTATGTCAAAGAACGGGATGCACTTGTCAGTTGCCTTGGATATAAATCGACTCAGCGCAGCTACTTTTCCGTTCAAGCTCTGTACCTGCTTTATAGTCCTGGACGCTTGTACATCTCAAATAGCTTGGATCTTTTCTGGGTTGGCTTCGATTCCCCTAGCGTTGACGATGAATCCCAAAAACTTCCCTGATGCAACGCCGAAAGAACACTTCAACGGGTTGATCTTCATGCCGTAAAACCTGAGTATGTCGAACATTTCAGCCAAGTCTTGAATGTGGTCGTTTGACCGTCGTGACTTCACGAGCATGTCATCCACATAGACTTCCATGGTTCTACCCAGCTGGTCCTTAAACATTCGATTCACCAGACGTTGGTAAGTTGCTCTAGCATTCTTCAATCCAAAGGGCATCACTACATAGCAATACAGCCCGACATTTGTAACGAAGCTGGTGTGTTCTTGGTCCGGAATATGCATTGGGATTTGGTTGTATCCTGAGTACGCATCCATGAATGACAGTAACTCGTGTCCTGCGGTGGAATCGACCAACTGATCGATCCTAGGCAACGGGAAACTGTCCTTAGGGCATGCTTTGTTCAAGTCGGAATAATCTACGCAAGTCCTCCATTTCCCATTCGCCTTCTTTACTAGCACGGGGTTGGAGACCCATTCCGGGTAGAGGGCGTCGCGGACGAACCCATTTGCTTTGAGTTTGTCCACCTCCACTCCAAGAGCGGCGGATCTCTCCGGATCCATTCCTCTCCTTTTTTGCTTGACTGGGACGTATTTCGGGTCTATGTTCAACATATGACTCGTGATGGCGGGAGAAATCCCACACATATCAGAATGCATCCAGGCGAAAATATCAAGGTTTGCCCGGAGGAAGTCGCTAAGGTCTTCAGTCATTGCGGGGCCTAACTGTGATCCGATCTTCAGTATTCGCGAAGGGTCGTCACGGCTAACTGAAATGTCAACTGTTAATTCAGCCGGTGCCGCCTTCTCTTCCCTGGGTTTCTCATCGTCGTCTCTTGGATCTATATCTCCGAAGATCCGAGAACTATGCCCGAGCCAGGGCTCGGGCACTACTTGTCAATTATCCGCATTGAGGATGCGGACGGGATTGTCCGCAACCTTTCCTTTCTCCCTCCGGTGGGCCTCTCGGAGCTCGGCCACATAACAGGAACGACCAGTTGCTTGATCGCCGTGAACAATGCCTACTCCTTTGTCAATCGGGAACTTCAAAGTTAAACACCACGGGGCCAACGCTGCCCTAAACTCCGCCAGGGCTGGCCGGCCCAAGAAAACGTTATACGGAGAGTCCACATCCAACACTACAAAGGGTAGAATTCGCACTCTCCGACGCTCGCCTTGTCCCAGTTCAACTGGTAACTCGACATATCCCACTGCATCAGTTGAAGCGCCGTTAAAGCCGTGGATACAAGCTTTGGATGGTTTCAAGTCTTTTATTTCTAGCTTCATTTGATCGTAGGCCTTCTTGAAGATGATGTTGACTGAACTCCCAGAATCAATCAGAATTCTTTTTACGTATGCTGGTCCGATCGTTGCAGATATGACCATGGGGTCGATGGTTGGAGCCTCTACCTGATCAGCGTCTCTGCTTCTAAACACAATATCGCCTGTCATTACGCGCTGCTGCTTAGCAGGGGCTCCGTCCTCCATGTTCGAACAACACTCAAAATCTGCATGCTTCAAGGAACTTGCATATCGCTCCATCTCCTGCCAATTCTTATCCGCGGGGTGAGGCCCGCCGATAATTGTATTTATGACCAGTCTACCCACGGTCCGGGCAGGCTCCTCGGGATGACGTGGAGCTGGTGCACGACCTGGGTTGGACGTTCCCTGTCCTCCTTCTTGTGGATCCTTCACAAATTCCTGCAATTTCTTCTGCCTGATCAACTTCTCGATAGCGTCGTGCAAGTGTCTACATTCTTCCGTATTGTGTCCATAAGTCTCATGGAAGCGACAATATTTCCCGATCCGCTTCTGTTCTTTAGTTGATTCTTTTGGACGTGGTTTTCTGTACTGAAAAGTATTGCAGGTGGATAGGTAAATGTTTTCAAGTGGGGCGTTTAGCGGAGTGTACTCGCTGTAGCTTGGAATTCTCGACTTCCACTTTCTTGCTTCTTTTCTTTTCCCTTGACTCCTTCCTCCGGACTCCTTGGGTTGCCTAGGTTTGTTCTGGACGTTGACTTGGACCTTTCCCGAGCTGTCTCCCGATTGCTTCATAGCGATGTTGCTCTTTATTGACTCTTGGACAGGCCCTGGCACCTTATCTCGTCGTACCAACCTAGCTTCCTCTCTTCTTATGAACTGGTGTGCCTTAGAGTAGAAACGCTCTAGCGTAGCTGGAGGTTTTCCTGCCAGCCAGTCTCCAAACTCAGAGTATGGATCCACACCTCTCATTACAGCCATCAGAATTGCATGGTCATTGGGATTACTGACTTCAGTTGCTGCCACGTGGAATCTTTGCAAATATTCCTTCAACGATTCCCCAGGATTTTGGATTACACTTGACAGAGACATCACGTCCTTTGGGCGCGTAGTGTGTATCCTGAACTGCTCAATAAACTTCTTTGCCAACTCCTCGAAATTTGATACGGATCGCGGAGGAAGTCGCGTGAACCACATAGTAGCGATCCCAGATAGAGTAATCGGAAAGCACCTACACTTGGTGGCATCATTCGCTCTGGCTGAATCCATCATCCATTCGTACCTCATGACATGTTGTCTAGGGTCAGTCTTTCCCTCATATGCAGGAATAGTAGGCATACTAAACTTCCTGGGGTATGCCGCTTGCAACACAACATCCGTGAACGGAGTATGACTTCTTGACACTCCCCAGTCATCATTTGATAAGCCCTGATTCTCTTTCATCAATTGCCTGATCATGGCTGTCAGATCGGGTGTCTGTATGGAAGGCGGAAGGTTGGAGTCTGTTCTACGCGCCTGTCCATGCTGATGCCTTCTCTCTTGGCGATCTGCCAATCGTGCATCTTGAGGTTCGACATCGTTAGCATTTTGATGATCTGGGCCTCTATCTTCCATCTGTATTCCGGTCCTGAAGCTTCCAGCTCTTGCTTGGTCGCGGTCTCCAGCTGTTCGAACAGCAGCATCTGCTCGTGCAGCATCAGTCTTGCGGCGTCTGCGCCTGGGAGGTTCATCAGAGGAAGTTGAGCTGTCAGATGAGGAGTAAGCAGCGGGATTGCCCCCAGCATTCTGTTGCTGCTGTTGAGTGAGTTGTGCCATCAGGTTGGCATTAGCTTGCATCTGTTCTCCCAGTTGTCTCCTGCTTTCCCTAAGTTCTCTCATCAAGTCATTGAACTCTACTCTGGTGACAGCTGGAGTCTGTTCTTGAGCGGCAATCCCTGCACTCGGGATCGCTGGTTGATTGCTAGGTCCTGCTTGTTGCACGCTAGCAGTCTCGCGGGCATCCGCATTATGAGAAGCTGACCTGGTCCATGGTCTTGCCATTGTAGAGTTATTGGTATGAACTCTGAGTAGAATCAACGGATGTCCTATCAGCGAGTCGGATCTTCTTTGGGGGATTTGTTCAATCCAGTAGCTTCAAAGCAGATCCTTGAGGTCTGAGAATTCGATTCTCAGTGAAAGCACCAAAGTGTTAGCACCAAAATTGGTCACTAACCTCGTAGAAGAAGATTGTGAAGAGATATAAGTGATGAAATCAAATTAAACAGAGAAGACAGTGCTAATCTAAATACAGAAAGTAAGAACACCAAATTTATAGTGGTTTAGCGTAATTGCCTACGTCCACTTTGAGGTTAAACTTTATTGTTCTTCTTTATAGTTGATTACAAATACAATTCGTGAATCAAATGCTTGAATGAAGTTGTTAAGTAGAGAAGATGAGTCTTGAAAATGGCAGAGTCTCCCCGGTGTTTTCTCTCTAAAAAAGGATCCTCTTCACTGTGACCCTGCCCCTCTATTTATAGACAAAGATGGGCTGAACTTCCCAAGTGGGCTGATGGCCGAACGCTCCAGCCCGAGTACAGTGATCACTGTATGCCGAACCAGATGTGCCAAGCGCTATGATGCCGGACAGTCCCTTCTATGCCGAACGATGTGGTTGATGTTTGGGGAGTGCAGGATGTTAGTCAGTCGAAGCCGAACACTCCTCTAGACGCCGAGTTCTCTTGTGCCGAGTACTTCTGATGTTACCGGGTGTCATGCCGAGTACTCCTGTATGCCGAACCACAAATACTGCCGAGTTCCCCTTGATGTCGATTGCTTTCGTGTGCCGAGCAGTCTCGTATGCCGCGCAGTCTTGATGCCGCGCAGTCTTGATGCCGAGCAGCCTTGATGCCGAGCAGTATTGATGTCGAGCAGTCTTGATGCCGAGCAGTCTTGTATGCCGAGCAGTCTTGATGCCGAGCAGTCTTGATGCCGAGCATTGGTTGACGTTGAGTGCCAGTTGACGCCGAACAATGCTGAGTATTTCGCCGAACATTACTGGACGCCGGACACTATGGATGCCGTGTACTTTGCCGAGTACTCATGGATGTCAGTTGCTTCGCCGAACACTCCTGGATGGCAAGTGCTTCGCCGAACACTCCTTGATGCCGGTCACTCTCTGATGCCGAGCACTTATTGCCGAGTACTAGTTGCCTGGTCAAATCCCCAGGAAACAAAAAGATATGTTTTGGAAATAAGTAATCTCCATTAAGATTGAAATTATAGAAGATGGAAATATTTTTCCTGAGTAATTTAAAGGAAATGATTTGGTATTACCAAAGTTAAAAAGAGGTCTAATATATCTTTACAAATATTTTATTGGATATAAAGATATTAATTGATTGAATGATGATCACCAATCACCCACATACTTAACATCTTTTCTATCGATAAATCGTTCGGAGAGACCGAGATCAGATTCAGGTGATTTCTATCCGAACACCACTTCGAAACAATACATGGTTCTAAAGTGAAGACATGTTGAAGATAATGATTTTGAAATCTTCAATGCAAGGACTGCCTACTACTAATCCTAGGGGTGATTCCCATATAGGATGTTGTAGGAATACCTTCGGTTTTTCATGTTCCTAAATAACTCGTATGGACGAATGTATGACATTGCATTTCTAAGGCCTCGTATATCGGTTTTTACAAACATACATCTGTTTAGTGGTGTAGGAGGTAACCCTTCTTATACTTAACACACTTCCTAGGGCGTATCAACTCGGGGGTTGTACTTTTGTGTAAACCAAGTGGTGGTAGTTAGAAATGGCAATGTGGCATTCAAAGTAGGATTTTATGTTTGGAGAAAAGTTAAATGTTATCTCAGGCCTCACACATCAGTAATGGAAAAATTAGGATAGATGCTACAGAGCTTTGTGGGTTCCACCTATTAGGATATAGTCATCACCTTACTAGATTGCCCTTTATATTTCAGGTTCGTTGTGTATGCTTTGGGAGCCCAGTAAAGGTTGGGAAAGACCGGGGTGATGGTGTATTCGGTACTATCCAGGATGGAGTAGGTCGGTCTTGTTTTGGTAGAGGTTGGAGCCTCGGTACATTTTTCTAGAGATGTACTGTATGGAACATAGTCCGTTACCTTGTCATTGTTAGAAATCCATTCTCTAATATGTACCTTTACGGACTTGATTGTATACCTAGATATGCTATCGAATTTAACAAATGTAACAATTTCGGCTATTTTAATATGTTATTTGAAAATTGTTTTCAAAGAATGTCATTAAGATAATATCTTTGATTTTGCTTAGTAAAGGTTTTGGTTATATTAAGGTATAACCCCATTCGTGTTTATGTGTAGCGTGGTCTTATGAGATACCTTTTGTTTTCAAAAGTATTCATTCTTCTGATTTTTTTCTCACCAATCTCATAACTGACCCAGAGTTTATTTCCTTTCCCTTAAACTCTTGGATGCACTAATTTCGGACCGTCAGGTAGTCAGATTTAGCTTGGAGCATTTTGGAGGAGCCTGGAGCAGAAGATTCCTTTGTAGATAGTTATCTATTTCTATTTATGTTGTATTATGTCTAAGAATATACCAGCACTTGTGGGGATAGATAGTTTTAACTAACCTTGACTTAGTTAGTACTTGCCATGACTCTAATGCATTAGTTTAGGAGTGATTGTATGTACTTTCTTTATGTATAATTATAAGTTGTTCAATACAGTGTGAGAATCTTTGTTTCTATTTTCAATCTTTATTTTATTTTACCCCTAATCATCCGCCTCTTTGATACTTGAATTTGCGGCACGTGAATTTCATGGATGTATTAGGCTCGATTTTCGAGGGTCGAAGAGATGGGTTGTCACACTTGGTATCAGAGCTTAGGTTGAGCGAACACCTATGCCTTGATGGGGTGGACTCATTAAAGATAGGGTTAGTAATGCCCTAGAATGAGTTTAGTCAATGAGAGTGCGTATTTGAAATTTTTATCTGAATAAGTATATTCAAGTTATTTTATACCCATCCCCTAAGATATCTCATCTATGTATTCTAAACTGATACCTTACTATATTTAGATAGTAGAAAATGAGTAATCGAAGAGGACGTAGAGGGGGAAGTAACAGCAAAATAGCTACCAATGGTCAAACTTCAAATGCTATGGTAGTTGAAGAAGTAGTAGTTCCTGTGCAACCACAGGTTAACTTTACTGCACTACGTAAAGATTATACCTGCTTAGGAGGAAAGCCATTTAAGGGCACATAATCTATTGTTGAAGTACAAGCTTGGCTCCGATCATGTGAGAAAATCTTTAAAAGATTAAACATCGATGATAATCGAAAAAGGTTCTTAGCCTCTGGGTAATTGAAGGATGGGGCTCTAGCTTAGTGGGAGTCCATTACTCTTAATGAATTGGAAGAAAATTTCCCTTAGGCAAGGTTTAAAGAAGTTTTTGAAGAACAATACATGCCCGTTGCTAGAAAGTCCTGCCTCTATAGAAGTTTTATGGATTGAAGCAAGGAGAAATGTCCGTGGAAGAGTATTGGAGCTAATTTAATGAATTTTCTCATTTTGGGCCTGGACTAATAGACAATCCCCCAAAGAAAAATGAGATGTTTATTACTGCTACGAAGGATTAGTATCATGATAGGATGAGCGTTCATGTGAAAGGAACCTTTATAGATCTGGTGGATATGGGTTTTCGGTATGAAGTTTTGGACAAAAAGAATCTGGTAGCAACTCAAGGCAATAACAACAATAATAGGAAGAAGCCCTGACCAGCAAGACCGGTGGAGGATCCCAGGAGAACCAGTTTAAGAATGTGGAGTGCTATAACTGTGGAAAGAAGGGTCATTACTCAAGGTCCTGTAGGAGTCCCAATGTTCAAAAAAAGCAGCAAGGCCCTATGCTTTAGAAAGGTCTCTACCACAACTGCCAACAACTAAGACATTGGGTGAAACAATATCCATTGATGAAGAAGGGAGAACAAGCCAGAGTTTTAGCTATTAGGAATGAGCCCTTAACCTCCACTGATATAAATGGCAAGGGTGTTCTGGAAGGTAATATCTATGTTAATGAAGATTAGTTAGAGTACTATATGATATTGGGGCTTCCCATAATTTTATTACTAAAGGATTGATTGATATATTAAAACTGATTACAAAAATAGCAGATACCCCTATTTGTGTGTCTAATCCCATAGGCGGTACAACTAATCTTTGTATGATTTGTGAAAACATCCGAGTTATCCACCTTTCCCATAATTTTTCATAAGACCTATTTATCGTTGATTTTATTGGATTCAAAGTTTTACTCGGTATAGATTAGTTATCAAAAAATAAAGCTGTTCTTGAATGTGTTAAGAGGATAGTACTGGTGGAAACAAAGTTAGGGAAGATTATTGAAATATCGTGTAAAGAACCTAATCTGATAAGGGATAGTTTCATGTATGCACTAGATTCATCCAAAAAAGGATTAGAGAGGATATCAATTATTAAGGAGTTTCAAGATGTTTTTGAAGAAGTGAAAAGTTTTCCCTGTTATCTCGCCTTTTGGCAAGGCCGTTGCACCAAGAACTTGACTAGAAACCAAGGATAGTCTGTCGCGAAGATCGGTTACACACAGGTTCACTATGGATACTAGACAATTTTACCCAAGTCCGGATCAAGCCACAATCGATGTGGTATGACAAGCAAAGCTATGAAAGCTAACGTTCCAAATTCAAGTTAATCGAAGCTCGTATGTTCAAAATATTGATCGATCAAGTTTCATAAGAAAGGTGCTTATTTCGCCCCTCCAGTGCGTATCCATCAAATGCCAAGGGAAAAACCACGTTCGTGTCCATAAGAAGTTCATAACCATCGAATCTCAAGCAAAGCATGGCCAGTTCGTATACATCTCCTTTGTGTCCACCTCATTCGAATCCATCATATGAAAGTGCCCAGACTCGTATCAATCATTCACTCGATCGATACAGTGGAAGAAGCCAACCAATAAGCGATACGAGATGGTCTTTGAGCTATCGACACGTAGGACACATATTCGTATCAATACGAAGCAGCTGTAAGAGGTCGATACAAAGGCAATGGTTTGGAACGATACGAAAGTGATTGTATCATATCGATACGAAAGGAGGGTGGACGTAATCGATACGAAGCATCCATCAGTAACGGATACGAATTGGGATATGATGGATGGACACGAACAGAATCAAAGCAATGGATATAAACAAGACCTACAAGGAAGGAAGACTCGGTCACTCGGCATGAAAAGTGGATCTTTTCTGGAAGATAGCACAATGTCACCTAGTAAGCATGTGCCTAGAAGCGATACGAATGGAATCGATACGAATGTATCGATACGAGTTCAAACAGCTTACAACAAATCCAAACTTGCATCGATCATAACTCAAAATCTACAAGTCCAGATGCTACCAAATTTTCACACGAGTTTATGTACAACCTCAAGAATGTACTTGATCGATCTCGAACCAAAATGACCAATTCTTGATCGATATGAATTTCATTCATATCACTCTTATATCGAGTTGAAATCACCTGAACTCGATTCCGTAGGCCTACCCACGTGGGAGAAGAATTTCTCCGAGATCTGGGCGAGATATTTGCTGCCTACGCCTATAAATAGTGACCCTAGACCTATAGAAAATGGACTTTCGGCTTCTCTACATCGATACTCTGCCGAAATTTCTGCTACACTTTGATTGTACTGTTGTAATCCACTTGTAACCAGTGAGTTATAATCAATAAACATCAATTATTTCATAGTGGACGTAGGCCATACGCCGAACCACTTTAAATTTGTGTGTTATTGTACTTTTTCTTATATGTTGATTTGTGTCTTTGTTAGATATCCCTCATTTTACATTTACTTTCTTCATTTTATCTCTTCAAACACATTCGAAGAATGTTGTGCCCAATTTTGGAACAAACACTTTGGTGCTTTCACTGAGAACACCCAGCTTTTCTCCTGCTTATTGGATCTACTACCGATATCAGATTGCAAGAATCTAAGGAGAAGATCCAAATCTCAAGCCTTGAATTTCTTCCATCCTATTCTGATTTGCATCAAGTCTAGGAGAGAACTTCGCTATTCACTATGGTCGCTACTAGGACTACATCAATTGCTGCAGATCTAGAAGGACGAGATAGGCAGAACCCCGCACAACTTCCCTCTGCAGACCAGAATGCTGCTTGGAATTCGGATCCACAAGGCCCTGTCACTAGGGAGGAGTTCCAGCTACTTATGCAAGAACTTACCCAAAGCCGCCAGCAGCTTACCCAGCAGCTCTGTACCAACACAGAGTTAACTAATCGGCAGAACCGAGAAAGACGAAGGAGATCTAGACGAGAGCAGGCTTCCTATTCATCTACTGAAAGTTCAGCTTCCTCTGATTACAATCACAGATCCACGTCCCCACAACTGGATGGAAGCTATGTGCAAGCTACCGGGCATTAGCGCACTTTGAATCTTGGAAAAGCAAGAGTTGGTCCGTCAACCAGCCTCCAGACCGGACCCTCCTCCCGAGGAGGGACGGTTCCTTATCATGCTACTAACCTACGCTGTTGCCGCTGCCATCAACTTGGAAGCCGACACTCGAAACTGAACGGATCCAACCCTTCACCAATGTGACCACACTCCTGAGCCCTATATATTCGAAGACCTGGAGCCAAGGAGGAAAGGTATGGACCGTCGACTGCGCTCGGACCATCCTCACATTGTGGAACCCAACCACACCTTGGCCCAGCATGCCCAGAATGTACAAATGCTAGATATCCCAACTATGATCCGCCAGATGATCCGCGAGAGCTAGGGCCTCACCAACAACGACTAGGGAATCTCCCGGAGTCATACCCCTTTCATCGATGACATCCTCTACGCTGAACCTCCTCGGCGATTTAGAATGCCAACTCTGCCTGTTGATGAAGGGAGCTCTGACCCTAACCAGCACATTTTAAAGTATGAATGGTTGATGAATGCCGCATGGGCTGATGATGCGGTCACATGCCGAAGTTTCCCAATTTCCCTAGTGGGCATCGGGACTATGTGGTTTACTTGCCTGCCACCCCGATCTATTTCATGTTTCGACCAGTTGGCTACGAAGTTTGTCGAGCAGTTTCGCATGCATGCCACAAGGCCCAAAGATGTTAATACTATGTCCAGTGTCACTCAAGCACCTGGAGAGACACTCAGATGTTACCTGGAAAGGTTCCATGCCGCTTGCGCAGAGATTAGTAACCCTAATGATAATTCCATATTGATGGCACTAACTAAGGGAATCGATCCTGATTCCGAATTTGGCAACTGGTTGGCTGGGAAACCCCCTGCATCATTGGACCGTTTCTATTCCAAGGCAACTCAGTTCTTGAGAATAGAGGATGCGAAAAAGTCAAGGAAAAAGGATGACGTAGGGCCCAGTGTGGAAGGAAACCAGAGCAATGCCGCTGTGAAACAAACCGGGGAGAGTTCCGGGAAGTTGCAGTTAAATATACAGAATAAGCAGAATCAATAGAAAGGCGATGGAAATCAGGGTAAAAAGCAGGATCAGAATCGGGGACCGTGACGTAGAGCTCCCATATTTGACACCTATACTCCTTTAAATACATCCCTGGAGAATGTGTACTTGCAAACTTGTAATACTATCCAATATAAGAAACTTGCTCCAAAGCAATCATTAGAGAGACAAATTCAAACTGGGAAGTTTTGTAGGTTTCACGATAGTTATGGAAGCAACACGAACGAGTGTCGTCATCTACAGGATATTATCGAGAAGTTGATCCGAGAAAGGAAGTTGGAGCAGTTCGTTCAGGCGCCGCAGGTTGGAGGTGCAGGCCCATCGAATCAAAATCAAATACCGAATCAGGTTAAACTGGAAGAACCTGCGTGTACTAGCAGGAGGTTAGTGATTAACACTGTTAGTGGTGGTCCTCATCCAATGGATCGGAGCTGGAGGGAAATGGAGTCATATGCTAGCTCTATTAGGCATGCGAGCTTCGAATGTTGCAGTAACTTGGAAGACGGGGCTCCGGCAAAACAATAGAAGACGATGACAAACGACATCATTTTCCAAGACAGGGATGCCAACAGAATCGAAGCCCCTACCATTAATCCACTAGTCATTTCAGCTCAGATAGGTCCTGCTTGGATGAAGGGGATCTTAGTGGACAATGGAAGCTCTGTGAACATACTTTTCAAGCGAGCGTACGATCAAATAAAGATGGAAGCGAAAGATTTGAACCCTTGTTAGTCTCGTATTCATGGATTCAATGGAAGTGTGACTATACCCACTGGGATGGTGGAGCTACTAGTGGAGCTGGGAGTTGGAGAATGCTGGTGGGTCCGGATGTTGCAGTTTATTGTATTGGATATTGATTCACCGTACAACGCTTTCTTGGATCGACCGGCTCTAGCTGAGTTCAGGATTGCTATCGCCCCTTGGTGTCTGACTTTGAAATTCCCTACCGATAATGGAGTCGGAGTTGTTCAGGGAGACCGGGCTGCTGGACTGGCCTATTATGTTGCTGAGCTGTGGGAGGCGCAGCGAAAAGAGAAGAGAAATGGCGTAGAGGAATCTCTCTACGTCCGCTTTGTAGATAATTAATAGTTAACGCTTGGGCCTAGGCCCGGGCATCACAAACAATTCCCGAGAGATCTTGACCCAAGAGATAATGAAAGTGAGGACGAAGTCAAAGACTATCAAGCTTCTCCGGCAGAGCTGACGATCGATGTTCCGATCGATAATGATGACGATTCTAGAATGATAAAGATTGGACTCAGCTAAGCCAACAAATGAAGGAGGAATTGGTTGAATTTCTCCGGGCAAACCTCGACGTGTTAGCTTGAATGCACATCCCCTCATACGGCTCCTCGTTCAATTCTTTCGAAGTAATTGGATCCTTTTCTTTGTTCGAGAATCTCTTCCCTTCTTCCACTCTGCCCCGAAGAGTAACTAAGACCAATTCATTCACGTTTTCATGTTCCAATTGAACACTTTCCATTTAGGATCTGACATGTGTGGGATCTCGCCGGTCATCGCGAGCCACACATTGAATATTGACCCGTGGCATGTCCCGGTCAAGCAAAAAAGGCGTGGTATGGATCCAGAGAGATCTGTCGCCCTAGAGGAAGAGGTAGATAAGCTCAAGTCGAACGGGTTTATCCGAGATGCGCTATATCCAGAATGGGTGTCTAACCCTATACTTGTCAGGAAACCTAACGGGAAACGGAGAACTTACGTTGACTACTCAGACTTAAATAAAGCCTGCCCTAAATACAGTTTTCCACTTCCCCGGATTGATTAACTTGTAGACTCAACAGCCGAACATGAGCTCTTATCTTTCATGGATGCATATTCCGGCTATAATCAGATTCCCATGCACTTACCCGATCAGGAGAATACTAGCTTCGTAACCGATCTAGGACTTTACTGCTACAAAGTCATGCCGTTTGGACTTAAGAATGCTGGAGCAACTTAACGACGGCTAGTCAATCGAATGTTTGCCAATCAGATCGGAAAAACTATGGAGGTATATGTGGATGACATACTTGTAAAGTCATGATTCTCCACCAATCATATCAAAGACTTGGAAACGATGTTCAACATCCTCCGAGAGTACAGAATGTAGCTCAACCCATTGAAGTGTCACTTTGGGGTTGCGTCCGGAAAGTTCCTTGGATTCTTTGTCAATGCTCGAGGAATTGAAGCCAACCTGAGAATATCTGGGCGATTCAAAATCTTGAGAATCCAAGAACCATAAAATAAGTGCAGAGCCTCAACGGGAAGGTAGCAGCGCTGAGCAGGTTCATCTCAAAATCCAACGACAAATGTATTCCCTTCTTCTACCTTATTAGGAAAGGAAAGTGGAACTTTGAATGGACCTAAGAATATGAAGGCGCATTCCAAGCACTGGTTCCACACCTATCCACGCCACCTGTTCTGTTGAAAACTATTGATCATGAGAGATTGTACATCTACTTGGCGGTGTCAGAAAACACAATCAGTGCTGCTTTGGTTCGGGAGTAGGATCGGATACAACGACCAGTCTATTACATCAGCAAACGACTGACTGGAGCCGAGAGTAATTATTCGAAGTTGGAGAAGTTAGCTTACTGTCTTATCATTGCCTCGAGGAAGCTTCACCCTTATTTCCAGGCTCATCCTATCACTATCTACACCTACCATCCATTACGACAGGTCCTTACATGGCCTGAGACGTCTGGTAGGTTACTCAAGTGGAATATCGAGTTGAATCAGTTTAACATCGCTTACACACCGATGTGAGATATTCAAGGACAAGTCCTGGCAGATTTTATTGCTGAATTTACTGTCCCAGAGGACTTTCCCGAAACCAGTGAATCTCCTAAATATGTCTGGAAGTTATACACCGACGATGCGTCGAATGACCGTTGCTCAGGCGCTGGAGTTGTGCTCGAAACCCCAGAAGGTCAGTCTATATGCTATGCTTTGAAGTTTGATTTCTGTGCGACCAACAACGAGGCTGAATATGAAGCCCTGCTCGGTGGACTCAGGCTTACCAGAGATTTAAGAATTATTGCTGTGGAGATTTACTGCAATTCACAATTGGTCGTGTTCTAAGTTTGGAGGGAATATCAGGCTAGAGACCGGAGACTGGCTGCATACCTTGCTCGGGTCTAGGAAATATTGAATCAGTTCGATTATATGCCATCTATTGCATACTCCGAGAACACAATCAGAATGCTGATTCTTTGGCAAATTAGCCAGCACCGATGTGGCACAACAAATGGGACTCGTTCCCGTTGAGACACTATCTTCCCTGAGTATTGATCAAATGGAGACCGACCGGGTACATGAAATCATACCCGATAAGGAATCATGGATGACTCTATTCAAAAACTATATCGAGCAAGGGACCCTACCAGAACGTAGGAGTGAGAAAAGACAAGTTCTCCGGAAGGCTTCACGATTCACCATTCAGAATGGAGTCATGTATAGAAGGGGATACTCTGTTCCTTTACTCCGGTGTATCGCCCACGATGAAATCAAATGAGTATTACATAATGTGCACGAAGGAGAATGTGGCGATCACACCGGGGGTAAGCTCTTGCTAAGAAAGTTCTCCGATACGGTTATTATTGGCCGACTGTATATCGCGACGCATCAGATTATGTCAGGAAATGTGATAGATGTCAAAAGCATGCTCGGATTCCAAGAGCCCCGCCTACCGAAATAACTCAAATGGTCAGTCCATGGTCGTTTGCAATATGGGGCATCGATATTATTGGGTCTCTACCTCTGGCTTAAGGTGACACGAAGTACGCCATCATTGTAGTTGATTACTTTACCAAATGGGAGAAAACCGAGCCCCTTGCTACTATCACGACGAAGAAAGTGATCAACTTTATGGTACGCAACATTATCTATCAATTTGGTCTCCCACATACCATCATCACTGACAACGGAGCCCAATTCGATAGTGTCGAGTTCAAGAATTTCTGTTAGCGATTCCATATCCAAAAGAAGTTCTTTGCAACTTTACACCCTCAAATGAATGGACATGTCGAAGCTGTTAACAAAGTTATAAAGTCCATTTTGAAGAAACGATTGGAAAAAGCCGGGGGCAAATGGGTCGATGAACTTCCTATGGCCCTATGGGCATATCGAACTACCCACAAGTCCGCGACCAGCCACACACCATTTTCATTTCTTACGGCTCAGAAGCCATCATTCCGGTCGAACTGGAAGTACCTTCTCATCGTGTGACTTACTATGATCCGAAGACAAATGCTATATTGCTTGCCGAATCTCTGGACTTATTAGATGAGAAGCGTGAAGAGGCTGATTTGAGGGTAGTCGCGCACCGAAGTCGAGGCACCCGATTGTACATTGCTAAGGTCTGACCCCGAACCTTTGAACTTGGCAATTTCGTGCTCAAGAGAATTTACCCCATCCCTTCGCATATGAAGCCAACGTGGGAAGGACCATATGTTATTGAACGAAGACTCTGAGACGGGACATTCAAATTGTCAACCGTTGATGGTCTCACTTTGCCGAGAGCTTGGAACAGCGAAAGTCTTCTTCGCTACTACACCTAATAGGCTTTGTTTATTCATTTAGTCTGCTTTTCATTTGCAATTTTTTATGCATTTAGAAATTTGAACTTGTAATATGGCAACTAACTTTGCCATACATTCTTATTTCAGTAATAAAATGCAACCTCTTCGAGCTAGAGCAGTGATCCTTAAAATACATCATGCGACCATCACAATGCACAGAGAGCTAAGCCACCCTATGGTGGGAATTATTCAAATGGGGAGTGACTGTGATACGACCGATCACTCGCTAAGTGAAACCCGAGCTTGGGGGCAAGTTGTCACATTGAAGCCAAAAAGGATTGATACATGACAATCCTCTAACTAACTCTGGCTCCCAGAGTGCGAGCTAGAGTATAAACTTACAAATGTGGGCTCAAAGAGGGTGGACCCTTCCACCTAACGACTTCGCCCGTGTTCAATGCAAGCTCACGGAGGGTGGATCCGTCCACATAACGACCTCGCTTGTTAACTTAGGGTGGATGTGACCCGACCATCCACGATCCTGATAAATCTATCGTTCCTAGAGTGCGAACAGAATCCTAAAACTCAAAACAGATGTGATCGACCGTCTGTTAACTAACTCTAAGTCCCCAGAGCGCAGACTGGAGTATAAACATCAACTGGGTGTGACTGACCTCCCACAACTAACTCTAAGTCCCCAAAGCGTGGACTAGAGTATAAACTTCAACTGGGTGTGACTGACCACCCACAACTAACTCTAAGTCCCTAGAGCATGGACTGGTGTATAAACTTCAACTGGGTGTGACTGACCGCCCACAAATCAACCTAAGTCCCCAGAGTGTGGACCCGGACCTGATCATTAAAACGGGTGTGACTGACCACCCAAAAAACAACTTAAGTCCCCGCAACGTGGATGTAACTTTAAACGTTAAGTAGGCGTGACCGACCACCCGCATGCGAATTCAATACCCAGAGTGTGGATGCGATTGTCAATAAGTTAGAGAGTGTAACCCGACCACTCGAACTCATCTCTCTACCACTTAGTTCCGACTGAGTGAAGCTAAAAATGTCGAAGGTGAAAAGCAACCACCGTCTGACCACTTCAACTCATCCCCAGGATTGGGGGCATGACTCGAGCACCAACTACTAATCGAGACAGTACAATGTTAAGGATCGACTTGACGTTTGGTTATGACCTGAAGCCATAACTCCGGGACTTTGTTACACCACCTTTTGGTCAAGGCTCGGATACTAACAAATTGGCTGGAAAGGGTGGATATCAGGATTGGAGATCAATTGGAAACATGGCTATAATCGATACCGTCAAAATTTGACCGAGCTCCGATCAAGGTGGAATTGATTGGGAATGATGAACGAGGCTAGGAAAGGCTATGTTTCAAATCTCAAGTCAAACGGAGTTTGTATGCTCAAGTCACAGATGGATCAAAGTTCATGGAAAACTGGTTCGCATCGGTCCCTTCATATCGATCAAGATGGAAGACGTTCGTATCCGTAGAGATCAATACACGGAAACGGAACTCAGATCAGTATGAGGAGCAAATGGGCGCGTGGAATCAATGGTTGTCGTATCGATGCAATGTGCATCGATTTGGTTGGGTACGGCAAAACGAAGGCAGCATGCTTCGTATCGATCAAGGCTGGGATCGATACAAAGATTGGGGCAGCGGTTTCAATCACTCAGATGGACATTTCGTATCGATCACCTATTGATCTATACGAAGAAGGTAGTAGACATGGATCGATATGAAGGACATGCATGAGGACTGGATACGAAGACACAGTTCGTGTCGGTCTTATTCGTAATAATCCGTAACAAAGCTTGGATCGATTCGAACAACATGGATACGAAGGAGGGTTGGTCGATGGATACGAACAGCACATGTCGATGGATACGAACAGCACATGCCGATGGATACGAAGCATTGATGGATACGTAGGCTCTATCCTTCATATCGATGGATAATAAGGAAGCGGTCGAGGTGGAGCGAAGGATATGGATCAGAGCACGTGAAGTTTGGATCGATGCGAAGGCTACAGCTACGGATATGGGAGTAGAATCGATACGAAGTGGATTGAGGCGAGCAGATTGATGCGAACGATTCAGCCTTCATGCAAACTACAACATGGATCGATCATAACTCGAGATCTACAAGTCCAAATGCTACCAAGTTTTCACAGGAGCTTGCTTGCAACCTCAAGCATGTCCATGATCGATCCTAACCCAAAAGGAGCGGTTTTGGATCGATATGAATTTGGTTTGGATCGATCATGGATCGAGTCTAAATGTCAGGGGATCAATCACATGGGCCCACCAACGTGAGAGAAGGGGTCTTCCGAGATTTGGGCAAGATATTTGTAGCCTACGCCTATAAATAGCAGTCCAAGAGCTTCAGAAAAGGAATCTTTGGTTCTTCTACGCCGTTACTCTGCAGAACTCCATTATTACTCGATTACTATCATCCGTACTCTTATACCCAACGAGTGATAATCAATAAAACAGCAACTCTTCAAAGTGGATGTAGGCTATAACGCCAAACCACTATAAATCGTGTGTTTCTACTGCTTTCCTTTTAAATTTTGAGTGTTCTTCACATTTATATTCTCTACGTACTTGCTATCTGCGATCTGTGATTGTGAATGGGTGCTTTCGTCTGCAATTTGGTGCTTGTGACCAATTTTGACACAAACATTTTAGTGCTTTCACTGAGAGAGACTAGCGCCCGCTACATCTGATTTGGAAAGCTAAAGGATCAGATCCAAAAGGAACCATGGTTAGGCAATTAGTTAGAAAGACATTACAAAAAAGGAGCCATCAAGAGGGGTGTCAAGTGGCTTCCTCAGGAGTGAATCAGGCCTCAGTTTTCATCACAAGGGACGAGATGAAGATGATGATGGGAGCTATGCAGGAAGAATTGTTGAAAAGGCAGGAGGAAATGAAGCAGGACCTTTTCAAATAGTTTGGACAGGAAGGAACAACTGGAGCTTCAGGAGTTCAGATCCACGAAGCAGAAGGACCCAACAGGCAATCAGATGGAGCAGCTCAACATAGTACGCCCCCCAACCAGCACACAGTTACCAATTTGGATGGATCCAGACTCTGGGGCACACCACCATGCAATGATAGACCAATTCATGGAGGGATTCCAGGTGACAGTGCACAACATGGAGCTGATAGGAATGCAGGAGTGCGTGATGAAGAGTACGTACCAGAATCCCCACGAGGACTTAAGGGGCAACCCTTGGTGGACAATAATGGATTAGCTGAGATTCTCAGGCGAACTATGCGCGGAGGTTTAGCAAACAGAGATCTGGAAGGAGTAAACATGAGTCCATTTACCCGTGATATCAGAATGGCTCGGAATCCACCAGAGTTCAAGCTACCCACTATGGAGGTATATAATGGCAGGGAAGATCCTACCGATCACTTGATGAGATACACGAGACACATGGAAGTGCTGGGGGCATCGGAGGAAGTTATGGCCCGGTGTTTCCCTTTGTACTTAACGGATATAGCTGCTATGTGGTTCCGACAGTTGGAAGATGGATCTATAAGGACATGGATGGAATTGGTGGACAGTATCTGAAGCAGTTTCGGGCTCATATCAAAAGGCCGAAAAATGTAATGACACTAATGTCGGTAAAGCAAAGGACAGGAGAGTCGCTCAGGGATTTCTTAACTCTGTTCAATGCAGCAGTTGCTTCGGTGATCGGCCGGATCTGTCAATGGTTCTGATGGAGGCGGTGTCAGGTGTCAAGGATAACTCGGATTTCAAGATATCATTGATACGAGATCCACCTATGGATCTCGGGGAGTTCTTTCATGAGGCCGAAAGATTTCTTCGATAGGAGGATGCATGTTCAGATATGAAGTTAAAGGAGGTAAACGCGATCAAGGATGGAGAACCATCCGGCGAAAGCTCGGATAAGGATAAGGATAAAGGAAAGAGGAAGTTGGATGACAACTCTGGCAGGGCAAGGAAACGTTTGGGAGAGCCAAAATTCTCCACTTACATAGGATTGAACGAAACATTGGAGCGGATATACATGGAAACCCGGGATCGCCTTCCCTATCGAAGGCCGGCAAGGAGAGAACCCATGGAACGTGAGAGAACATCAGGAAGGCATTGTCTCTTTCATGATATGGACGGGCATGATACCAACAGCTGCAGACATCTAAAGGATATAATCGAGGAGCATGTAAGGAGTGGTCAGTTGCAACAATATGTTGGAACTCGGAATGCAGAGATGGAATAGGAGCAGCCACCGCCTACCTCAAACGACAATGGCACGAGGTCCAGGAATGATGGTCGATTGGTTATCGACTGACAGGGATGATATGGAATAAGTAGCAAACTCATGGCAAACGGCTAAGTCACTTACTCATGTACGGGGATGGAGATAGCCCCTATGCATGCTCTGAGTCGATGATTAACTGCGATGCTCTAGTTTATGAAATCTGCTTTTTCTTTCCTGTTTTGGACATTTGCTTTTTTCCGGTTTGGTTTCGGGGTTTGGTTCGAACTCCTGGTTTTGTTTGTTTTCTGGTTTGGACTTTGGTTTGAATGCTTGTTTTCTGGTTTGGATATTGATTTGGGTTTCTGGTATGGATTTTTGGTTTTCTGATTTAATCTGGTTTTCGGATTGGATTTTGATTGGATTTTTATCTTGTTTTTGGTAAATGGTCGTCGGGTATGGATTTTACCCGACAAGGGGTAAGCCGCTTCATTCGAACATGGCGAATCGATTTATTCAGGTTGTCGAGTATGGACTATGCTCGACAAGGGTCCAGAGAGACTAGGATTTGGCCTAAGGCTTAGGCCCCATATTATCTATCGGTTACTATTTCAGGTCGTCGAGTATGGACTATGCTCGGTAAGGGTTTGGAGCGACCAGGATTTAACTTAGGACTTAAGCCACGGCATTACTCAGCATTCAGGGTCACTGAACCAAGAACCCTAAGGCATTACTTAACACAGGTCGTCGAGTCTGGGTTGTGCTTGACAAGAACCCGAAGAGGTTACGGATTCAGATATTGGCTATGAACAGCTGAGAGCTTGTTTATGGACCTGGAGTGGTCCCATATTTGGATATCGACTCGGAGAGGTCCCAGATTCGATTATTGGTTATTGGATATGGATGGATTAGAACTCGGTTGTCAGGTTCAGATGAATATGAAATTGGCTAAGGACTTGGCTACTGGGTTCAGAATCGGATATCGGCTCGGAGTGGTCGCAGATTCGGGTAAGGATATGGCTACGACACTTGATAAGATGGCTTGGTGATGGATGGAATATGGACTTTGGGTGTCGGATTCAAAGCTATTGAAAACACGCCTTCTTACCACTAGGCAAGGTTTTAAATCTCCCCGAGATCAGCCGAGATGAAAATCCGAGATATTAGCCAAAATCCGAGATTTGGCAGCTTGGTTAGTTATAAGTCTTTTAAATATCGCCCGAGACAGCCGAGATATTTGCCCGAGATATTGGCCAAAATCCGAGATTTGAAACCTTGCCACTAGGCATGTTTTGGGGGGCAAATGTTACACCACCTTTTGGTCAAGGCTGGGATACCAACAAATTGGCTGGAAAGGGTGGGTATCAGGATTGGAGATCAATTGGAAACATGGTGTTATCCCGCCTTTTGGCAAGGCCGTGACACCAAGGAATTGACTAGTAACCAATGACGGCCCGTCCTAGAGATCAGTTATACACAGGCTCATTATGGATATCGATGAATTTTGTCCGAGTCCGGATCGAGCCAAAATTGGTAGGCCATGACAAGCTAAGCTATGAGAGTCAACGTTCCAAATCTCAAGTCAATCCGAGTTCGTATGCTCAAGTTATGAACGATACAAAATTGGATGAAAACCAATCACCGGTCGACTCCCTCCGTTCGACTGGCTTCGCAACACTCAGAAGCGACACCTTTGACTCGCTTCGCAACCATCAGAAGTGGCTACTTCGACTCGCTCCGCCTTGCCTCCATCAGAAGCGACAACTTCGACTCGCTTCGCAACCATCAGAAGTGGCTACTTCAACTCACTCCGCTTCGCCTCCATCAGATGCCTTCTTCGACTCGCTCAACCAACACACACTTCGACTCGCTCGATCGGTGCTCACTTTGACTCGCTCCACCTCGTGCCATTCTTCGACTCGCTCCACTTCATCGACTTTACATCCATCTGAAGACTTCTACTTCGTGTCCATCGATGTGGAGCAAAGCACAACAGTCAATACAAGTTAGCGCCGCATCACCGAGTCAAACAGAACCGAGTCGAATGAAAAGCGAGTCGAAACAAAAGCGAGTCGAACCAAACAGCCTACCAAGAATCCCAATTCATATCGATCATATCTCCTAATCTACAAGTCCAAATGCTACGAAATTTTCACAGAAGACTACGTGCATGCTAAAGAATGTCCACGCCAAATTTCGACTCCATTGGATGAAATCTTGATCGATACGAAATATGTTCGTATCGATCACGGATCGGACCGAAACTTCACGGGCTTGGGCGCGCGGGCCTGGTCATGTGCCAGAGAGGGTCTCCCGAGATCTGAGTAGAATATCAGCCTCCTACACCTATAAATAGACCCCCAAAGCCAACAGAAAAGGGGTTCTTCTTCCTCTTTGAGATCTCCAACACCCAGACTCCGCCAGATCCAGATCTGAACTCCATTGCTGCTGCTACTAACTACATTCACTGCTGTAAATCATCATTATTGACTGTAATTTGCTGTAATCAACTGAAATCATCAAGTGAACATCAATAAAATCATCAAATTCAGAGTGGACGTAGGCAAGATCGCCGAACCACTATAAACCTTGTGTTTCTGTCTATCTCTCTACATTTTAAATTCATTATTCTTCACTTTTTATCCTCTACGTTACTTAGATCTGAGATATGTGATTATATATTGCTGATTTGTGTTCATACACTGGTACTTCCATGAAATTTGGGGTTTGTGACCATTTTTGGCGCAAACACTTTGGTGCTTTCACTGAGAATTGAACTCAAGGATTTTATCATTTGGAAGTTGAATTTGAAGGCTTAAGGATTCAGATCTGAAAAAACTATGACAAGGCAATCAAATAGAAGGCAAAGGCCAAAGAGAAGTCAGCATGAAGGAAGTCAAGAGGCTTCTTCAGGTGCAAATCAGACATCAATCTACATCACCAGGGATGAGATAGAGACAATGATGAAAAGACAAGAGGAAATGATCCAGAACTTGCTTCTTCAAATTGGGCAGCTTGGAGCGCAAAATCAAGGAGCAACTAGAGTTCAGAATGGAGCAGGACCATCCGGCACGGTGCCAGAGCTAGGGGCAATAACCCAGAGCATGTTGGCCCAATCCCGGACGGGGTACCAGGTGGAACTGCGCAACGCGACAGTGATAGAGAAATGGATGCTCAGCCAGGAGAGCAGATTCCAGGAATCCCTCATGAACTCGAGGGGCAAATCGGGAACAAAGGACAAGGACTACAACTTGGAGATAGTGACAGATTGGCGGAGATGGTCAGACGAGCCATGAGGGGCGGACTAGTGAATAGAGATATGGAAGATGTGAATAGGAGTCCCTTTGATCCCACGATCAGGCAAGCTAGGAATCCGCCAGAATTCAAGCTACCAACATTAGAGACGAACGATGGAAGGACAGACCCTGCAGTGCATCTGACACGATACATGAGGCATATGGAGGTGTTGGGGGGCATCGGAAGAGGTCATGGCCCGGTGCTTCCCATTGTATTTGACAGACATCGCAGCACTATGGTTTAGACAGCTAGAGAGTGGCTCCATAGGAACATGGACCGATCTGACTGAGAGGTTTATGAGGCAATTCAGAGTTCACATTTCAAGACCCAAGAATGTGATGAGTTTGGCAGCACTGAAGCAAAGAACCGGGGAGTCTTTGAGGAACTTTCTAACACGATTCAATGCAGCGGCCGCATCGGTGGATCGACCCGATCCATCCATGGTTTTGATGGCAGCTGTATCTGGCATAGCTGATGGCACAAAGTTCAAGAATTCATTAACAAGGGATCCCCCTATGGATCTAGGAGAGTTTTATCACGAGGCTGAAGGATTTTTACGATTAGAGGATGCAAATGCTGAAAGAGAGGAAGGAGAAGGAACTGAGGTTTACACAGTCAAGGGTGAAAATCCTCCTAGATCAGATTCAGGGACTGGTAAAGGAAAACGAAAGGCTGAAGATAATAGTGACGAACCGGCGGGACCCAGGAAAGAACCAAGATTCACCTCTTACACAGAGTTGAATGAGACTTTGGAGCGAATCTACCAGGATACTAGAGGGAAAATTCCCTATCGAAGGCCGATGAGAAGGGATCCAACCAACAATGAAAGAAGATCCGACAAGTATTGCTTATTCCACGAGCTGAACGGTCATAACACGAATGACTGCTGACACTTGAAGGATGAGGATGAGGGACATATCCGGAATGGTATGCTATCACAGTATGTAAGAAGGGGAACGACAACGGTAGAACGGGAGCGACCACCACCTGCTGGGGACGGCTCAGGATCGCGGCGTCAGCTTGTCATCAATTGATTGGGGTAATGACGAATAAGTAGCAAACTCCGCACCAACGCGATTAAGTCATTTAAACATGTACATGACCGCGAACGATCCTTAGGCATGCTCTGATACGACTACTAATCGCAACGGTGTAGGTGTTTGCACTTTGACGTCCTTGTTTTCCTTTTTATTTTCCATTTCTGATATTTGAACCTGATTTTGTTGAACATTTCTGTTGAAAAACTCGTTTTGAATAAAAGCATGCCATTTGTGATACCATGACGGCTAAGCCACTTACACATGTAAGGGATCGCGAATGGTCCTCAGGCATGCTCTGAAATGGCGATAAACCGCCATCACAAACAACTCAGAAACTCACTCGAACGTGAAATCTAACATTGTAAATAATAAGTCCCCCTCGAGCACACAAAATTCGCCTCGAACGGCATCCGACCGCGAACGGTCACAATTCGCCTCGAACGGCACCCGACCACGAACAGTCACAATTCGCCTCGAACGGCACCCGACCGCGAACGATCACAATTCGCCTTGAACGACATCCGATCGCGAACGATCACAAATCGCCTCGAACGGCACCCCGACCGCGAATGGTCACCATTCGCCGCGAACGGCATCTGACTGCGAACGATCACATATCACCTCGAATGACATACGATCCCGAACGGTCGTCATTCGTGGTCAAACAAAACTATCAATTTCTTTGCAGGTCATCAACAGGATATGAACATCCAGCTTACGGCATTACAAAACACACCTTCTTATCACAAGGCATGTTTTGGGGGGCAAATGTTATCCCGCTTTTTGGCAAGCCCGTGACACCAAGGAATTGACTACTAACCAATGACGGCCCGTCCTAGAGATCAGTTATACACAGGCTCATTATGGATATCAACGAATTTTGTCCGAGTCCGGATCGAGCCAAAATTGGTAGGACATGACAAGCTAAGCTATGAGAGTCAACGTTCCAAATCTCAAGTCAATCCGAGTTCGTATGCTCAAGTTATGAACGATACAAAATTGGATGAAAACCAATCACCAGTCGACTTACTCCCTTCGACTCGCTTCGCAACACTCAAAAGCGACACCTTCGACTCGCTTCGCAACCATCAGAAGTGGCTACTTCGACTCGCTCCGCCTTGCCTCCATCAGAAGCGACAACTTCGACTCGCTTCGCAACCATCAGAAGTGGCTACTTCGACTCGCTCCGCTTCGCCCCCATCAAATGCCTTCTTCGACTCGCTCAACCAACACACACTTCGACTCGCTCGATCAATGCTCACTTCTACTCGCTACACCTCGAGCCATTCTTCGACTCGCTCCACTTCATCGACTTCACAACCATCTGAAGACTTCTACTTCGTGTCCATCAATGTGGAGCAAAGCACATCAGTCAATACAAGTTAGCGCCGCATCACCGAGTCAAACAGAACCGAGTCGAATGAAAAGCGAGTCGAAACAAAAGAGAGTCGAACCAAATAGCCTACCAAGAATCCCAATTCGTATCGATCATCTCCTAATCTACAAGTCCAAATGCTACGAAATTTTCACAGAAGACTATGTGCATGCTAAAGAATGTCCACGCCAAATTTCGACTCCATTGGATAAAATCTTGATTGATACGAAATCTGTTCGTATCGATCACGAATCGGACCGAAACTTTACGGGCTTGGATGCGCGGGCCTGGTCACGTGCCAGAGAGGGTCTCCTGAGATCTGAGCGGAATATCAGCCTCCTACACCTATAAATAGACCCCCAAAGCCAACAGAAAAGGGGTTCTTCTTCCTCTTTGAGATCTCCAATGCCCAGACTACGCCAGATCCAGATCTGAACTCCATTGCTGCTGCTACAAACTACATTCACTGCTGTAAAGCATCATTATTGGCTGTAATTTGCTGTAATCAACTGAAATCATCAAGTGAACATCAATAAAATCATCAACTTCAGAGTGGACATAGGCAAGATCGCCGAACCACTATAAACCTTGTGTTTCTGTCCATCTCTCTACATTTTAAATTCATTATTCTTCACTTTTTATCCTCTACATTACTTAGATCTGAGATCTGTGATTATATATTGCTGATTTGTGTTCATACACTGGTACTTCCATGAAATTTGGGGTTTGTGACCATTTTTGGCGCAAACACATGGCTATAATCGATACCGTCAAAATTTGACCAAGCTTCGACCAAGGTGGAATTGATTAGGAATGATGAACGAGGCTAGGAAAGGCTACGTTTCAAATCTCAAGTCAAACGGAGTTTGTATGCTCAAGTTACGGATGGATTAAAGTTCATGGAAAACTAGTTCACATCGGTCCCTTAGTATCGATCAAGATGGAAGACGTTCGTATCCGTAGAGATCACTATGAGGAAACGGAACTCGGATCAGTACAAGGAGCAAATGGGTGCGTGGAATCGATGGCTTTCGTATCGATGCAATGTGCATCGATTTGGTTGGGTACGGCAAAAAGAAGGCAGCTTCCTCGTATCGGTCAAGGCTGGGATCGATAAGAATAGTGGGGCAGCGGTTTCAATCACTCGGATGGACATTTCGTATCGATCACCTATTGATCAATACGAAGAAGGTAGTAGACATGGATCGATATGAAGGACATGCACGGTGGATGGATACGAAGACACAGTTCGTGTCGGTCTTATTCGTATCTATCCGTAAAAATTCTTGGATCGATACGAACAACATGGATACGAAGGAGGGTTGGTCGATGGATACGAACAGCACATGCCGATGGATACGAACATCACATGCCGATGGATACGAAGCATTGATGGATACGAAGGCTCTGTCCTTCGTATTGATGGATAATAAGGAAGCGGACGAGGTGGAGTGTAACAACCCACTATTTTGGACCATTCAAATCGACAATAATCCGCACATGTCTGACTTGAATACTTCAAAATAACAGATTGTAATAAAATTTGGAGCAAATAAAATCAAACACAGAATCACAGACAGAGAATAACTTGCAGTGGAAATAAAATACCATAGTAGTTCATGAAGCTACTATATACAACTCTCAAACATATACAAAATATCATAGTCAAAATAAATATAATAGAAGTCAGGATACATAAGACAATAATACAGAGACAATACGAATAGGAAATAACTGGAATAGAAGTCGATGAACCGATAGACAAATAAGCTCCAACAGATCTCTAGCTCCAGAAGGTGAATCCAAAGCTATGATTCTCAGGCTGACCCGAGCGTAAAGTAAAACACAAAACACTCGAGTCAGGACATACATACTTATATAGTGTAAACCAACTCAAGTGAACTGTAATATAAATGCACAATAACTTAAAGGATGCTTGGGATCGCCCATCCTTTAAGGATCCATTTCCATTAATTATGTGGTCATAAAACTATCATAGAAATATCCATATTAAAGTAAGTCAATACAAATAACAGTGTTTATGTGACTAGGGTAGCGCAGAGCTACAATAATCGCTTACCTCTAGCCACACTCTAAAATCAAGGGTGTGCATCAAAACAATCACAAGGAGATCAAATGGTATGCAAAGAAATGTACCGGTGGTTATAATTTCAAAATGATTTATAATTTTGAATTAAAATCATTCATTTAAACCATTAAAAGGTGAAGTCATTATTCCATCAAATCAAATATTCAATTCCCAAAAATTTAGCCTTTTCTGAGTTCATTTATTCCGTTAAATACTTAAATTTAAATCATTTTAACTTATAAAAATCACATTTTTCCTCTTCAAAAATAATCATTTAAATACTCTTTTAACATATGATTATAAGAAAAATTTTACAAATAAAAAAAATCCAACTTTTTCCCAATACTTTACTTATTGGATTCAAGTGTACAATTTTCTCATTTTTTTCATTAACTTAACACTTTAATTTAACTTACCATTTCACAATAAAACTTAATTTCTATTTTATTTAATTTACTTAAACTTCCATTTAAACAAATCATAAATTTCCAAATTAAGTTATATTCCAAATTACTATTTAACTATCCATTTATTTAACATTTTAAAACAATTCAATTTCTCTTCACTTTTAACTTATCAAATTTATTTTACCTTTCAAAATTCATTATTTGGATATCATTTAACCTATAATTTTAATAATTAACATCTTTATTAAATGAATGTCCAATTTAATTATAATTCCTTTACATAAAGTCAGATCCACTGTAAGTTGCTTAACTTTGTTTTACAAATAACTTAATATTTTCTCTTACTTTAAATTTATCCAATTCATAAATCCATTATATTAATTACCAAGTTAAGCTTATAATTCCATTTTTACTTAAATTCCCATTATTAAGTCAAATCAAACTTTCACATTACAACTTAAACCATCTATTAACTTATAACATTTAACCTTTTTAGAAAAATCACTGCTTAACATTTTAAATCCAATATAAGTCAAATTTCATAATTTTTTTTCTTTCATTTACAATACATGAAATTTATAAGAAATCCTATTTTGAAATCAACCACGGGTCCGAATAATATTTCCCATTGATTCTATTCTAAAGGGAACTTGCAGTGTGAGAAACAAAAATAAATATACAGTATAACAGAAAAAAACATAATAGATGATGAGACAAGTTTATAACAGGGTTTAACATCATATAATTAACATCACAGGCAGGTATAACATGATATAACAATTCTACACATTCACTTGTTATCACTTCACAAATTATATAAGTATAATAAGTGTAAATGTCATGAGTGAAAAACTCACTTTGATTTGAGTGGAGTGGAGAGCCAAGATATTACTCTTATATTCAACAACAAAAAAACAAAGCAATATACAAACATATAGATTCAACACAAAAGAATATAGATAAAAACAATGAAAAGATAGGAAATAAAATGACATAACCTTGATAAATCAAAGCAAGGTGATCAATACATGGCTTGGTTAGAGTTTGTATTAACTTTTGGTGATGTATGGCCTCTAGGTGGTCACGGCCATAAGCTGGAGGAGGTGATGAGGTAGTGGAGGTGGTCATGGTGATGGAGGACGAGCAAAGCACATGAAGATCAAGCAAAACAATGGAAAATTCAATAGAAAAGTGAAGAGAAAAGTACAAAAAAAAGAAAGAAAAAATATATGCATGCAGCCATTACTTACAGAAGAAGCTCCACACGAGAAGATGAAGATCAATTAAGATGTGGAATAGAATTTGTACGTGAGTTTGTATATATCAGAGGAGCCTCACGTTGATTTAGTGGAAAAGAAAACACAAGAAATAAATGATTGAAACGGCTATAGAAATTTTATGATTTTATTCCTATTAAATAAACAGAAGCAAATGGAAAGGTGGAAATGAGATTAAATATTACATGTGAATTGCAAGGCAAGGGTTTAATTCTTCCTGTTAAAAGGCACGGCTGTTGATTTGAATGGCTAAGTTATGTAATCATGGGAGTGTGTATTATAAAGGCAATGAATAAATTTAAAACATATGTCCAAAATAAATAACAAATTAACGTATCTTAAATTTATTTGTTTCCTATTTATTAAATAAAATATATGCCAAAGAAACAATTCAATAAATAACATACCGTTTATATAAACACCAAATAATTAAATAAGAAAACAGATGTAGAAATATATAAGATAAAACGTATAAATTTATTTGATATTTATAACTTAGTATGTTACTAAATTTACAAAGTATATATCCAAATTAAATGAAACAAAAAAAAGCGGAACAATTGTTGAAAATATATACAGTTTTAAATAAAGATTGGAAGTAAAAATTTGAAATTTAAAATTTCAAAAGTTTGACCCAAAATCTAAGATTCCAGAAATTGTTTTAATAAGATTGGGCAAATAGTTTATAACAAATTCCTACATCATTCAAGCAATCAATGTTTTAAAACGGCAAGAGAAAATGAAAGGATTTAATTCCTATTTAATAAAAAGAATAAATGGAAAAATGAGAACTCTTCCTATCTTCATGTGAATTGATAGGCTACATGCAAGGGACGGCTATGGGTTTTGAGGAATAAGTTAAGGTAGGAAATAAATAATTGATTTTAAGAAAAATAGAGAAAGAATTAAAGAAATAGTTTATTAATTTGAAATAAGGCTTAAAATTTACAAACAAATACCACTAGCTTTAGAAAAATTTCTACCACACTTTAAAACATATAAAATTCAGTAAATAAAATAAAACAAACTGAGTAAAGTGAAAAAGAAAAATAAATAATTATATTTTAGGAAAATAGAAAGATAAATAAAGAAAATAGCTTAATATATTGAAACTAGCTTAAGAAAGTTGCAAACACAATCCACTTAACTTTGGAAAATTATAACTATACTTCTAAACAAATAAAAAGTCATGTGAAATAAAATAAATGCTGAACAAAATAAAGAAAAGTGAAAATAAATAATTATCTTTAGGAAAAATAGAAAAATAAGCAAAGAAATAGCTTATTTAATTGAAACCAAACTTACATTACAAACAAAATGCAATTACTTTGGAAAAATTATATCAACACCTCTAAAAAATTAAAAGGTCAAGTAAAATAAATAAATGTTGAACAAAACAAAGTGTAAATGAAAATAAAATAAGGTCTTAAGAAAATATAAAAATAAATAAAGAATTATTTTAATTAATTGAAACTAGAAATTAATAATTTGTAAATAAATACAACTGTCATTAGAAAATTTCAATTATACTTCTAAAATGTTTTTAAACTAAAATATATGCATAACATCATGTTCCACATGTAAGCATAAATTAAAATCTGACATAACAAACAAAATATTATTTATATGAAATTAAAATAACAATTTTGTTAAATACAGCAATTTACATCCAACAGTGAAAAAGGCATAACTTTCACAATATAAATCAGATTTCAACGAAACAAAAAGTAGTATTTTTGTAATTTTATTTACTTTCACAATAAAAGATAAAATTACAAAAATTCAAATATTTAAATTTTAAATTTAAAACTCAAAGTTTGACCACATTGACCAAAATTCACATTTCTGGAAAAGATTCTATTTTATTCATGTTTGGAATTATAATTCACATAAAATCAAAATTTATATTTAAAATAAAATAATTATCTATTTTAATAAATTAAAATAAAGTTTTTAAATCAAAATTCAATTTAAAATGATTAAAATATACAATTAAAATAATCACAAAATACCGGGTTGTTACACTCTCCCCCACTCAAAACTTTTCGTCCTCGAAAAGGAAGAAAACAGGATAATAGGAGTAGCTAGCAAGAAAAATAAGAGAAATAGGAATAGCAAGTAGGAAAAATGGTGAATCGGGATAGCTAGGAGGGAAAATAGGTCGAAAGATAAGGATGAGCCATTAATTAAAATTGTTGGTTAAAGAGGTAAACAATATTTAAAACACTTTAAAATCCTTTAGAAAGGAAAATAACTGATCAAAATATCCTTTATATAACACTTTATCAAAATACTTTTATACTTGATGTCTTAACAAGTTTATCCTCGTTCCTGCAGACTCTGGCAGTGCGTTGATCAGGCGCAAAGCTAGAATTCTCCAGGTACTTAGTAGACTTGTTTCAACACCCAGTGAAAATACTGGAAAACTTTTTTAAAAACAGATATGGAAAGTACAATCCAAACAAAACAACCAAAACCTTTGTCTAACCATGGTTCATAGATACACAATGGTTACGCCTGGATCCCCCAGGAAACAATCCATATCCGTAAGCTTTCTCAGCCCTGCGAGTTACGCCATGATGACTAGTAGAAAGCAGGATATACAATGGTTACGCCTAGATCCCCCAGGAAACAATCCATACCCCTAGGCCATCTCAGCCAGGCAGTTTCGCTACTAATGCAACCTGTAACGACCCATATTTTTACGGATCGAAACATCGTAAAACAGTTGACATTTGGTCGCATTGTTGATAAGTCGTCCAGAGTCTAAGTCCTAGGTCGTATGAAAGCTTGGAGCGACCTAAGGATGTTGGCGAGTTAAGGGGTAGACGACCTAGTGAAGTGGAGCGACCTAAGGATTAGAACGACCTAAGGAGTTAGGTCGTGTGATAGTTAGGTCGTTTAGAAGATAGGTCGTGTGGTGACTTAGGTCGTGGGGTAGGTTAGGTCGGTTGGAGCGACCTATAGGATGTTGGCGACCTAAGGCTTTGAGCGACTTAAGGGTTTGTAGCGACCTATAGAATTAGGCGACCTATAGAAGTTTAGCGACCTATAGGAGTTAGCGACCTATAGAATTTGGCGACCTAAGGAACATGCGACCTAAGAGATTAGCGGTATAGGAAACAGGGTAAGTTAGCGATCTAAGAAGGATAGGTCGGCAACGACCTAAGGAAGGAGTAGTTAGGTCGTATGACCTGCGTGTGTGTTAGGTCGCGTGAGTGTTAGGTCGCGTAAGGGCTTAGCAGTTAGGTCGCGGATGCGCATGTGTTAGGTCGAAGAAGTGCTTATGCGTTAGGTCGTGTGGATGCGCATGTGTTAGGTCGTAGGTTGGGATTGTTAGGTCGTAGGGTTTTAGGTCGTAGGTTGTGGACGACCTAACTCCGAGTGAGCGACTTAAAGTGATTTCAGCCTATAAATAGGAGGGTTTTTCTTCATTTTTGGGATCCGGATTTTGAAGCGACGAAGTGCTGCCATTTTGAGAGTTCGACTTCTACACTTCTTCACTTCTTTTCTCCACTCTAATCTAGTGATTCCTTCCATCCAAAGGAGTATATCGGATCGTTGGCTTGATTTTGTGTTAAAGTAGTGATTTCCATGCATTTTCCTAATCCTAAGTGTAGATCCATATAGATCCATTGTTCATAATGATTTGGCATCCATTTTACTACATGTTAACCTATGCAAATTCATTCATCAAGATTATAGAGATATTGCTCATGTTTTCATACTTGTTAGACTTTTGACTCTTTAATTACGAAATTGCCATTATTGTTATAATTGTCTATTTAGATCATATTTGAATGCTTGTTTACTTGGATTAATGTTTGATTTGATTGATTGCTATGAATTAGATGATTGATGATTTGATTTAGACAAGATGGTCAAAGATGATTCAAAAGCTAAGGGAAAGGCTCTTGAATTGGAAAAGCTGCTCGTGGCATATGTAGCGGATGATCAAGCTCATATGGATAGATTTGATGATGATGTTGAGATGAAGCTTTGCTATGATGATGATGAGGCGAAGTATGATATGAGATAGCCTTGGTCTAATCCAGACGGGATCATTCCAAGCAGATTGATAACTCGGTGAAATGGTTCGAGTTTGAGGATAATGGTTTGCTCGAGAGGCGCTTGAGCTAGTATGGAAATAGTCGTCGAGGAGGATGACTAGAAGGCTGAGATCTCATCGTTGTTGAAGGTTCTAGCATGCTCAAAGCAAGAGTACGTTGGGCAGATTCGATAGTCCCTGAAGGCTACTGATTGGTAGTCAAGTACTCTGGGCAGATTCGATAGTCCTAGGCACGGGTCACGATGACGTGCGGAGTTATGTCTAGAACCGGGGTTTCCATTAGCCCTTGACGGACGGATGAAATAAAGAGCCGGTCATTCAATTAACGATGATATCGAAGCAATGATAACAGTGATAGCCAGAGTCATGGATGTTTGGTTGTATCATCATTCGGTCTCAAGAGCGGTATTTTCTGGGTGCTTATCTGATCTTGGTTTAGGCCTTGGGGGTTTGTACTTGGAAAGCATCGCCCTTGACTCGAGTGATAATTGCTTTACTTTAAAATTGTATGCTTTGCTATGTTTGCTATGTTTGCTTCTGCTTAGTGTGAGTCTGGGGGCTATCACTGTAGAAAGAGGTGGAGTGGGAGGGTTGGATTCCTATTCCTTTTTCCTTTATGCTCTTTTGGTATGTTGTTAGTTAATTTACCGCTCACTAAGACTGTTGTCTGACTCAAGGCTTTATGTTTTAACTCTTATTGCCTTGGGCTGTTCGTCCATTTTGGGACGGGCAGACTAGGTAGCAGGTGACAGGTGCTGTTCTTGCTTTCCACGATGCTGATGTCGAAGACGAGCTGGAGGATTGCATATTATCTTCTTACTATATGTACTGGATGTTCCGCTGCTTGTATATTCTCTGAGTGTTATGTAGTGAGGCTTGATGTATTGACTGTTCAGATGTTTGTATTCAACTATTATGAAGTTTTATTGATGAGATTCTATTCTGTGAAGCTTCACTATATATATATTCTATTGTATTTTGTCCATGCGCTGTGAGTAATACGATAGATTCTGTTGTTTAAATTTACCCTGGCAATCATCCATGGTCGCCTGGCACAGTTTACAGCGCACTATCTCTAGGTTCGGTGCAGGGGTCATGGGCGGTCGTCACATTTGGTATCAGAGCTTTGGTTAATCGATTTTACCCAACGCTCGCTGACGTAACTACGTATGAGAGACGTAATTGTATTTTGATGGATGATTACTATATATAATATAGTAGCTTAGTAGAGTTTGAGTCCTTTATGCAGTTGTTTCTCTAGGTGTGCTAATCATTCCTTTTTATAGATATTAAGGATGAGTCGAAGAGGGAGACCAGCTGCTAGGGAAGGCCGTGCTACTGAAGGGGCTGCTGATTATGCTGCTATGTTCGAAGCTATGATGACTTCGATCATGAGAAGGATGCCAGCTCCGGGGAAATTGGTGGATGTTGGAGTTCAAGTTCAAACTCCAAAGCCGGTGGATTTTGCTAAGTTGTGTAAGGATTATTCTGCTCTTGGAGGAAAGGTTTTCTTAGGAACAGAGTCAACCATTGAAGTCCAGAGGTGGATAGATGCTGTAGAAGGATCTTTAGTGATTTGGGAATTGAGGATGCGACTAAGAGGAAGCTAGCATCAAGACAGCTTCAAGGGAGAGCTTCTGATTGGTGGAACTCTATCACTATTGATACTCCGGAGGAAGAGATTACTTGGGAGCAATTCCAAGCCAGATTTGAAGCTAAGTTCATTTCTACAGCTCAGAAGTCTGTTCTGTTCAAGAAGTTTGTGGAGCTCAAGCAAGGTGGAAGACCAGTTCTTGAGTATGTTTCTGAGTTTGAAGCTTTGTCCAAGTATGCTCGGTCGTATATTGAATCTTCGTATCAGAAGAATGAGAAGTTTGTGACAGGCTTGGACAGTTATCTTGGGAGGCAGTTGGTAGATCATTTGGACGATTCATTTGAGAAGCTTGTGAAGAAAGCTCTCAGGCATGAGAGTCTGTTTCCTAAGGAAGGATCTGTTGTTGCTGTGACCAGGGGAGAGTCTAAACCACAACAAGGTGGAAACAATAAGAGGAAGCAGCAGCAGCAGCAAAAGGGTAAGGATGGCCAGAAGAAGCCGAAGGGCGAAGTGACTTGCTTCAACTGTCAATAGAAGGGCCATTTCTCCAGGGATTGCAAGAATCCGAAGGTGCCGGTGAAGTGCCACAACTGTGACAAGCTGGGGCATGTTAAGAGGAATTGTCCAGAGCCGCGGAAGGACAAGCAGATTGTGCAAGCTTATGCTTTGGGGTCTGTTCCATCGTCTTCGAAAGCTCCTACCGCTGAAGAGAAAGGAAAGAGTGTGGTGGTCCAAGGTACTCTTTTCCTATGTGGTGTTCCAGTGAGAGTGCTATTTGATACTGGGGTGTCGCATTCGTTTGTTTGTAATGAACTTGTAGGCCGGTTGGGTTTAGAACCGGATATTGTTGATAGGCCATTGGTTGTGACTAAACCAGTTGGGGGTTCGTCTTGTTTGTGTATGCTATGCCGTGGTCTGATTGTATCGAGTCATGACTGCCCTTTTGTTTGTGATTGTTTTGTTCTGAACTTTGCGGGGTTCAGAATTATTTTGGGTATGGACTGGCTTAGGAAGTGTAACGACCCGCTATTTTGGACCATTGAAATCAACAATAAATCCACACATGTCTGACTTGAATAATTCAAAATAACAGATTGTAATAAAAATTTGGCAAAACTCAGCATATGCAGTAAATAAATCAATCACATAATCACAGACACAGAGTAATACAATAATACGCAGCGGAATAGATAAAATAGTAGTTCATGAAGCTACTATATAAACACCAGAGTTAGAAATAAAATACAACAGAATATCTCAAATGTAGTGAAGTCTCCAATACAACAGATGACTTCTCTGGACGAATCAACTAGAAGAGCTGAAAGCTGAGGCGATAGTTGGATCTCCAAAGGAAGCTCCAAACTCCAAGGGTGAATCTCAAATGCTGTATCCCTCGGTCTGACCCGAGCGTAAAGCAAAACACAAAACACTCGAGTCAGGATTAACATTCTTATATAAATAAATCCAACTCAAGTGGAATATCAACTGAAATACAAGTAACTTAAAGGATGTTTGGGATAACCATCCTCTAAGGATCTTCAGAACTATCTACAAGGTGGAAATATACATTATAACACCGTGGTCATTTCAATTTAATTTATACTTCAAAACCCAAATATCATTTCATTTCAAATATAACTATTTTCCCAGATAGTATATATTAATAATTAATTTATAATGTAAAGCATTTAATTTTCTCAAGTCTCGCAAATCGATTCAAATCAACTTCAAATTCCAAATTCAATTTATTTAAAGCTCAATTCATCAATTCAATTCAGTTCTAAATATACCATTTAAATTTTCAATATATTCAAAGCTTTAATATTCAACATTTTCAAAGTTAAATTTAACAGTTTCATATAGCACTTGATTTAACTTTATTATTATCTAATCAGGTAATATTCACTTAATAAATTCAATATCATTTAACTAGCCTTAAATTTCATTTTTACTAAATATTTCCTTAAATTTATTTAAATAAGAATTATTCATTAAATTATTTAAATCAAACTCAAGTTATAAATCATATCTTAAATTCCAATTTCAATCAGCTTTATATTGGTTTAATTAAATAAAATTCTTCAAATTATCATCCCGACCTTAACTTATTTACATTTTTACCAAAATCTATTTTGAAATATAAATTTTAACATATTATATGTATTAAATCCATCTTAATTAAATTAAGTATCATTATTAAATCTATATATATCATTACCATTTATATATAAAATTTTAAGAATCAACATTTGTTAAAACCATATATTTCTTTCTAAACCATATAATTCAATTTCAAAATATTTATATATATATGGACCAACGGTGTTTGTATATATATATATCATATGGTTAAGTGATACGGATATTTATCATTTCAATCCGAAATTTAAATATATACGGGTAGATATCATTTCGACCCGTAATCCCAATTTCAATTCAAATGAAAATCGCTTGGGTTTATCATTTCAACCCATAACGATTTTCTCCTATTCTAAAGTCCGTTCGGGTATGTATCATTTCAACCCATAGTGAATTCTATACTAACAGGGAACTTGCAGAGTGATAACAGATAATATAAAATATAACAACAGGCATATATCATCAATATAAATAACAGATACTGGTGTCAGATGTCATAGGTGAACATATACAGATAATAGTAATAACAGGCATATAAATACTAGATACTGGTGTCAGATGTCACAGGTGAACATATACAGATAATAGCATATATATAACAATTTAAATAACTACAACATCATATTTCAATTGTCGTTTCAATTGAAATCAAATTTAATAAATACAAGAATGTTAATCGTGAGTGATTGCTCACCTTTCGAGGCTAGATAGATTTGACAAAGAAATAAGCTACGAATCCAGGTACGCATCTCAAAGCAAGGCAAGATTGAACGTGAATTGGACGAACAAGGCTGATAATCAAGAATTGATGAACTAAATCAGAATCAGTTTGATATATACATAAATATTTGTTATTTTATTAATATTATTATTTTAGTCTAAAAAAAATTAAAAATATACATATATGTATATAGTTAAAATAAAATACATACTTATACAAAAAATCAATTTAGTTCAAAACCATTTAAAATTCATGTATACTCTCCTTATAAAACCATACTCAAAACCAATCTACAAATGCAGACACCACATGATATATGCAGACAAAAGTGTATATGCGAATAACTAAATAGGTATAAACAAATATGCAGACTTAACCTTATATAGTTAACAAAATTTACAATATTAAAATTTATATACTATACAACATAAAAGTATAAGTTTATATAAAATAATATAACTAAAAAAACAGAGACTAGTATAAAACACCCCATAACATGCTTAATATAAACTACCAACATATACCATATCGACTAGTATCCCTTAGGCATTGCGTACACTGTATAAGTATAAGTTATAAACAACTTCATCTTTAACCAAATTAATATAACAGCCTATAACATACACCATAAATATATATACACACTGACATAATTAGTTGGTATAATTATATATATAAGCTAGCTTATCAACAATATGTATGACTATCATTTAGACTTTACACCATAACTGATGATATATATCACATATAACCAACTCATATAACGTTACATATATTCGACCTTATATATATAAACCAACTTTATAAATCAAATATTATAAACACATATTTTTAAATTTCTCAGCAAACTCACTGATATAAACAATATATAACGACTTATATAACTTACACGTACAAACTAACCTATCATACAAGTTATATAACACATTTATGACTCAAACAGATATATATACAAAATCTATTATAAACAAACGTGTATATATATTGTAAGCTATATATATAATTAATATACGCATGACTGATCATACAGTGACAATCTTGGCAACTTTGCTGATACACCAATATATATCATACTATAGAATAGATTACCTTATATTACTTTGTATATAACATATTACATATATATCAGACTATATAATAACAACATACAAATGCAGACTTGAATTTATATCATCTAACATATGTATAATATATGACTGACATAACTGATATATTGACAAATACATAAAGCCGCAACTGATTGTATAGAGCTATCAAAACAAAATATACATATACAAACATATACTACCGTACAAATCAACAGACCTCTATATATATACTACCGTATATATATAATAAAAAAATAGAATAACTCAATCTATATATAAAATTCATAAAACTAACCTATATATAATCTTAAAGAAGCAAGGGGGAGCACGGTTGGGCTAGCTTCGGCTGCTATGAGATGCGGGCTTTGGCTCGGGTTGGGTGTGGTGATACAAGGGAGAGGCGGCACTCGATGAGTGGCTGATGGGTTGCTGTCGTGTGATGGAAGGCCGAAGCCGAAGAGATAGAGGAGCAATGGGCTGAAGGAGGTGGGCTCAGGCTCGGTTTACTGTGGAGCGGAGGAGCTTGGTGGAGCCGGCGGCAGGTCGTGGGTAAGCCAGAGTGCGAGAGGAGAGGGGCGCGGAGAGGGAAGGCTGTTAATGGTTTGCTGTGAGGTGTGGTCGGGTTATGGTTCATGGGGAGGGAGAGTTGCACGGGTTGAGAAGAGGAGGAGTGAGTGAAGTTAGGCAATGTTTGAACTTGAATTGAGCAGCTCAAAAGTCTTCAACGCATAGAAATGAACGGGCATAAAAAATGGACGTGTACAAAATAAACGAGCCAGTAAAATCGATGAAACGTTGGAATAGAAAAGGTCAAGGCTGAATAATAATAGTAGATGACCGTTTGAGTTCACGTGGATAACTGAAAAGGCAAAATAAACCAAAAGTTTCGAATGTGGAACCGGTACGACTTATCGGTTCACCGATTCCGTCGTGTTCCGAACTCCAAAACTCATGAATGAATATATCATAGAGATCAGCACGACGAAATGATCAGAACGGTATACAGATATTAGTGGTACGATCATCCGATCAAAATCGATATCGGTACCGAAAATACAGCTATTTTGCCAAAATTAAGATAAACGAAGCAATAGAAGTCCAAATTTTGCGAAACGAATTTCGCAGTCTGATTCAGAATGCTCTGAATAAATTTTCTCCTGTTGACATATTTTGGTTTCGGAAAACTTTTAAATTCACTGTTATTAACCGGTTTGATTTGAACTGAAATTTTACACGAAAATAAACTTCAATATTATCAGATGAAAATTTTCCAGTTGCTATATTAAAATATACTTATTCCAAATAATAAATTTTTAATTTCAAATTTTATTGTTTAAAATTTCACAAATTTCCAATTAAATATACTTTTAAAACCATTAAATTTTACGGGTCGTTACACTCTCCCCCACTCAAAACTTTTCGTCCCCGAAAAGGAAGGAGGTAGAAGAATAGAAACAACCAGACAGAAAAGATAGATTGAAAGTCAAGATTAAACAATTAATTTAAACTATATAAATTTTACTTGAAATATTCATTTGAAAACTTCATTTGCAATTTAATTATCTTATATACTTTAAAACCTTTCAAAAATCCATTTGTAAAATCTCTTGCTTCCCTTTATAAATACTATTTATAAGTTTAAATGACACCTTTATAAATATATGAAAAATATTTGAAAACAATTATTTACGTTATTACTTATTTTTACAAAGAAGCTATTTGAAAACATTAAATTCATAATTTATTAATTTATAAATTTTATCAAAATTACTTTTCAAGTATTATTAATAAATCAATAATCATTTACCTTAAATATGTTTTATTTAATTAACAACTTCTAAAATATTTAACTCTAAAATTTCTATTAAACCATATAATATATAAATAAACAATATTTAAAAAGGATATAGTCAACAAGGAAAAGAAGGAGGATTTGGAAAACAGAATATAGGTGAATAAATAAAGCTGAGCAGATAAGGTAGATTCAAAAGAATAGAATCGGGCACGAATAAGTAATTTAGAACCATAAGAATTTTAATTTCAAATATTAATACAGAATTTCTTTGTTGAAAATACCTTTATAATAAAATACTTTTATACTCGATGTTTCAACAATTTTATCCTTGTTCCTGTATACTCTGGTAGTGCGTTGATCAGGCGCAAAACTAGAATTCTCCAGGTACTTAGTAGACCTGTTTCAACATCCAGTGAAAATACTGGAAAAACTTTTAAAAACAGATATGGAAAGTACAATCCAATCAAAAACACAAACAAAACCTTTGTCTAACCATGGTTCGCAGATACACAATGGTTACGCCTGGGTCCCCCAGGAAACAATCCATATCCGTAATCTTTCTCAGCCCTGCGAGTTACGCCATGATGACTAGTAGAATGCAGGATACACAATGGTTACGCCTGGATCCCGTAGGAAACAATCCGTACCCCCAGGCAAGACTCAGCCAAGCATTTGCGCTACTATTCGCGACCTACACAGATTGCAGGATACACAATGGTTACGCCTGGATCCCCCAGGAAACAATCCATACCCCTAGGCAAGACTCAGCCAGGCAGTTGCGCTATGCAGTCACGAGAGAACAATAAGACCATGGGTAACGCCATGGAATTCGAAGGACACTCGAGTATCATATCCCGAAAACCAAAATCAGAGAGAATAATATCGATAGAATGAATCCAAGATGTGGCCACAAATCGGATATCAAGCAGAAGGCACTTTCCATATCTTTACTTCGAAAATATGTATCATATAGTACCTTTCAAATCACTTTCAAATATCGTACTTATATAAAATCCATTATATATAAGATTTAATTCTCAAATCAAATACTTTCCAAAATCAATAGTATTATCAAATCATATTTATATAGACTTTAATTATATAAGATTTCACTTTTCAAATTGAGTACCCTTTTTCAAATCCATAGTTTTCGAATCAATTTCATACTCATACAAATTAATTTTATATAAGTTCGACAACTCCCAAATCAGTTATTTAGTAAACAATAAGGTTCTCAAATTTCAATTTGTTTCAATATCAGTTCAGTTTCAAAATCATATACAATCCTACCCAATTATTTCTTCTCAATTTAAATATCTTTAGTTTCAAAGTTTCCAACATAATAAATTTAGAAAATAAATCCAAATTTCCAAATCAATATAATTTAAGTCAACCAATTCATTTCCAAAATCAAATGTTTCAAAATCATCTTATACTTACATAAGGTCCATCTTATATAAGGTTCAAATTTTACAAAATAAATTTCGCTGTATGAAGAGCCATATGGGATTGAATATCTTTGCTTTTATGGGTTATATATCTTTGTAATTTAAATTGGAAATTTTCTTTTAGTAAGCAAAGATATTCTAACCCGACAGCTTTCAATTTCAACGTCAAAATATATCAATGATATTAGAATATAAGATGTACATACGTCATCATTTCGCAAAGTCACATTTGATCGCTCGCTCGATCACACAAGTTTGCTTTCGAACCAGTATTGTCCATTCGACTTCCCTAATGCGGATTCCGATATGGTTTCTAGACTAGAAGCCATCAGTCTCCTTGCATAGCCATATACTATGATAGAGAATTCTAGAATCAAGCCCAAAATTCATATCAAATATTCACCATCAAGAATCGAATGAAAAATCCTAACACGAAATGGTGTAATTCACCTCGAACTTGTGTACTCAAACTTGGATCAAATTAATTATGCGAATAAAACAGCATACGTACAACTTATATATTTATTCCAACTTGTTAAATATATAGTTTCATAAAGATGTTACTAAGTTAAAACATTTAACTAAACTTTATTCAAAATATTTTGAAGACCAAATTCTTTTCAAAACATTTCAAATCTAAATTTCATATTAGAAAAATTTAAAATTGCCTTATTCATTTACTTAACAAAACAGTTTCAACTTATTTAAATCATATTACTACATACTTAAACATTCAAAACAAACTTATATACTTTATCAAATAATTCATACATTTCAAAATTTCTTAGCTTTGAAAAGTTAACCTTGATTTGGAAGTGTTCGAACCTTCAAAATAGTTGAAGAAATCATTTTAAAATTCAAGAGTTGGAAATCAGCAACAAATCAGTAAATCAATTTTAATAGATGGGGTTATATCAAATCCGAAACTCAAGGACTGAACACCGGCTTACTTCAAATCATTTCAAATATATATACATATATACTTTGAATATCAAATCTTACTTCGGAATTTGAAATCAAAATTGGTTTCGCAAAATCACTCGCATAGCAAAGCTATTGAAGTGGCCTATCCCCCACTCTGAAACTCGAAAATCAATGTCGATGATGCGTGCACTCATCACCGAAATTATTTTCCAGCGACATAAGTGAGTTCTGGACTTCTATTTTCTCAAACTTCTTTTGAAATTTCTTCGAAATCATTCGAAACTCATTAAAATCATTTGAAACATTTCTTATTCGGAAAAGTACTTTTAAATCATATTATTATTATATATTTCAAAATCTTAAAACCAATTTCAAAACACCGGGGTTCAATTCTCGAATTTCAAATTTAAAATCCTTTAGTTATAAATCGTTTTTTTTATATAAATTAATTTCTTATATAACTTTAAAATTTCAAATCCTTTCAAAAATTCGAATTCTTATTTTTTAAAAGGTATATATAATCCTTATCGAAAACATTTTCACTTTTATATAGAATATAATCATACTTATAAAATTTCGATATATAAAACAATTACCAAAATACGAATAAACCCGATTTTCAAAGGATGATTTAGGAATGGATTTCAACAAAGACAGAGATTCAAATTAGAGGAACTCTAAATCAAATAGAATTGTGATTCGAAGATCAGCTCGAACGAAGATGAGATAATTAAATTTCAAAATAGAAGATGAATATACTTATATAAATCGCGGATGACCCTAGGGTCAACCGTGACTTCAGGAACAAGATCGATGCAGAATTCCAAAAAAATCAACATTCGATCGCAAGAGGTAGCGGCATCTAAACCAAAGATATAGAAATCTCCGGTGAATCAATGCCAATTGTGAAGGAGTTTCACCCCTTCACAAATCATTCAAAGATAGGTGGGATCGCCTATTCTTATAGAGATCATTCGAAGTGGAGTTATGGGATACTCCAAAATCAAAAGAATACAAATAGGGAAAGACAAGAATGAATTTTGGAACCGCAAGGAACGTTCCAAAGTTCAAAGGAAATCGAGTCAAAAGGAAGAGATTCAACTCGAAGGAAAGTGATTCTGTAAATAAATTTACTATATATGCTAAGTTTTGCCTAGAGCCAAAGCTCTGATACCAACTGTAACAACCCGCTTTTTTTGGACAATTCAAATCGACAATAAATCCACACATGTCTGACTTGAATAATTCAAAATAACAGATTGTAATAAAAATTTGGCAAAACTCAGCATATGCAGTAAATAAATCAATCACATAATCACAGACACAGAGTAATACAATAATACGCAGCGGAATAGATAAAATAGTAGTTCATGAAGCTACTATATAAACACCAGAGTTAGAAATAAAATACAACAGAATATCTCAAATGTAGTGAAGTCTCCAATACAACAGATGACTTCTCTGGACGAATCAACTAGAAGAGCTGAAAGCTGAGGCGATAGTTGGATCTCCAAAGGAAGCTCCAAACTCCAAGGGTGAATCTCAAATGCTGTATCCCTCGGTCTGACCCGAGCGTAAAGCAAAACACAAAACACTCGAGTCAGGATTAACATTCTTATATAAATAAATCCAACTCAAGTGGAATATCAACTGAAATACAAGTAACTTAAAGGATGTTTGGGATAACCATCCTCTAAGGATCTTCAGAACTATCTACAAGGTGGAAATATACATTATAACACCGTGGTCATTTCAATTTAATTTATACTTCAAAACCCAAATATCATTTCATTTCAAATATAACTATTTTCCCAGATAGTATATATTAATAATTAATTTATAATGTAAAGCATTTAATTTTCTCAAGTCTCGCAAATCGATTCAAATCAACTTCAAATTCCAAATTCAATTTATTTAAAGCTCAATTCATCAATTCAATTCAGTTCTAAATATACCATTTAAATTTTCAATATATTCAAAGCTTTAATATTCAACATTTTCAAAGTTAAATTTAACAGTTTCATATAGCACTTGATTTAACTTTATTATTATCTAATCAGGTAATATTCACTTAATAAATTCAATATCATTTAACTAGCCTTAAATTTCATTTTTACTAAATATTTCCTTAAATTTATTTAAATAAGAATTATTCATTAAATTATTTAAATCAAACTCAAGTTATAAATCATATCTTAAATTCCAATTTCAATAAGCTTTATATTGGTTTAATTAAATAAAATTCTTCAAATTATCATCCCGACCTTAACTTATTTACATTTTTACCAAAATCTATTTTGAAATATAAATTTTAACATATTATATGTATTAAATCCATCTTAATTAAATTAAGTATCATTATTAAATCTATATATATCATTACCATTTATATATAAAATTTTAAGAATCAACATTTGTTAAAACCATATATTTCTTTCTAAACCATATAATTCAATTTCAAAATATTTATATATATATGGACCAACGGTGTTTGTATATATATATATCATATGGTTAAGTGATACGGATATTTATCATTTCAATCCGAAATTTAAATATATACGGGTAGATATCATTTCGACCCGTAATCCCAATTTCAATTCAAATGAAAATCGCTTGGGTTTATCATTTCAACCCATAACGATTTTCTCCTATTCTAAAGTCCGTTCGGGTATGTATCATTTCAACCCATAGTGAATTCTATACTAACAGGGAACTTGCAGAGTGATAACAGATAATATAAAATATAACAACAGGCATATATCATCAATATAAATAACAGATACTGGTGTCAGATGTCATAGGTGAACATATACAGATAATAGTAATAACAGGCATATAAATACTAGATACTGGTGTCAGATGTCACAGGTGAACATATACAGATAATAGCATATATATAACAATTTAAATAACTACAACATCATATTTCAATTGTCGTTTCAATTGAAATCAAATTTAATAAATACAAGAATGTTAATCGTGAGTGATTGCTCACCTTTCGAGGCTAGATAGATTTGACAAAGAAATAAGCTACGAATCCAGGTACGCATCTCAAAGCAAGGCAAGATTGAACGTGAATTGGACGAACAAGGCTGATAATCAAGAATTGATGAACTAAATCAGAATCAGTTTGATATATACATAAATATTTGTTATTTTATTAATATTATTATTTTAGTCTAAAAAAAATTAAAAATATACATATATGTATATAGTTAAAATAAAATACATACTTATACAAAAAATCAATTTAGTTCAAAACCATTTAAAATTCATGTATACTCTCCTTATAAAACCATACTCAAAACCAATCTACAAATGCAGACACCACATGATATATGCAGACAAAAGTGTATATGCGAATAACTAAATAGGTATAAACAAATATGCAGACTTAACCTTATATAGTTAACAAAATTTACAATATTAAAATTTATATACTATACAACATAAAAGTATAAGTTTATATAAAATAATATAACTAAAAAAACAGAGACTAGTATAAAACACCCCATAACATGCTTAATATAAACTACCAACATATACCATATCGACTAGTATCCCTTAGGCATTGCGTACACTGTATAAGTATAAGTTATAAACAACTTCATCTTTAACCAAATTAATATAACAGCCTATAACATACACCATAAATATATATACACACTGACATAATTAGTTGGTATAATTATATATATAAGCTAGCTTATCAACAATATGTATGACTATCATTTAGACTTTACACCATAACTGATGATATATATCACATATAACCAACTCATATAACGTTACATATATTCGACCTTATATATATAAACCAACTTTATAAATCAAATATTATAAACACATATTTTTAAATTTCTCAGCAAACTCACTGATATAAACAATATATAACGACTTATATAACTTACACGTACAAACTAACCTATCATACAAGTTATATAACACATTTATGACTCAAACAGATATATATACAAAATCTATTATAAACAAACGTGTATATATATTGTAAGCTATATATATAATTAATATACGCATGACTGATCATACAGTGACAATCTTGGCAACTTTGTTGATACACCAATATATATCATACTATAGAATAGATTACCTTATATTACTTTATATATAACATATTACATGTATATCAGACTATATAATAACAACATACAAATGCAGACTTGAATTTATATCATCTAACATATGTATAATATATGACTGACATAACTGATATATTGACAAATACATAAAGCCGCAACTGATTGTATAGAGCTATCAAAACAAAATATACATATACAAACATATACTACCGTACAAATCAACAGACCTCTATATATATACTACCGTATATATATAATAAAAAAATAGAATAACTCAATATATATATAAATTTCATAAAACTAACCTATATATAATCTTAAAGAAGCAAGGGGGAGCACGGTTGGGCTAGCTTCGGCTGCTATGAGATGCGGGCTTTGGCTCGGGTTGGGTGTGGTGATACAAGGGAGAGGCGGCACTCGATGAGTGGCTGATGGGTTGCTGTCGTGTGATGGAAGGCCGAAGCCGAAGAGATAGAGGAGCAATGTGCTGAAGGAGGTGGGCTCAGGCTCGGTTTACTGTGGAGCGGAGGAGCTTGGTGGAGCCGGCGGCAGGTCGTGGGTAAGCCAGAGTGCGAGAGGAGAGGGGCGCGGAGAGGGAAGGCTGTTAATGGTTTGCTGTGAGGTGTGGTCGGGTTTTGGTTCATGGGGAGGGAGAGTTGCACGGGTTGAGAAGAGGAGGAGTGAGTGAAGTTAGGCAATGTTTGAACTTGAATTGAGCAGCTCAAAAGTCTTCAACGCATAGAAATGAACGGGCATAAAAAATGGACGTGTACAAAATAAAAGAGCCAGTAAAATCGATGAAACGTTGGAATAGAAAAGGTCAAGGCTGAATAATAATAGTAGATGACCGTTTGAGTTCACGTGGATAACTGAAAAGGCAAAATAAACCAAAAGTTTCGAATGTGGAACCGGTACGACTTATCGGTTCACCGATTCCGTCGTGTTCCGAACTCCGAAACTCATGAATGAATATATCATAGAGATCAGCATGACGAGACGATCAGAACGATATACAGATATTAGTGGTACGATCATCCGATCAAAATCGATATCGGTACCGAAAATACAGCTATTTTGCCAAAATTAAGATAAACGGAGCAATAGAAATCCAAATTTCGCGAAACGAATTTCGCAGTCTGATTCAGAATGCTCTGAATAAATTTTCTCCTGTTGACATATTTTGGTTTCGGAAAACTTTTAAATTCACTGTTATTAACCGGTTTGATTTGAAATGAAATTTTACACGAAAATAAACTTCAATATTATTAGATGAAAATTTTCCAGTTGCTATATTAAAATATACGTATTCCAAATAATAAATTTTTAATTTCAAATTTTATTGTTTAAAATTTCACAAATTTCCAGTTAAATATACTTTTAAAACCATTAAATTTTACGGGTCGTTACAGGAAGTATGCGGCAAAGGTTGATTGTGAGAGGTTGGAGGTGACAGTCGAGAATGTGGAGGGGCGAAAGATTGTGATACGATGTAAGCATGAAGAAGGCGTCTTCATGAGCTTCATGTATTCGCTGGTTGTTCCACAGGATGGACTGTCATCGTTGCCAATCGCTAATGGATTTGAGGATGTCTTTGACGAGGTCAAAGGTTACCGCCGCATAGAGAGATCGAGTTTCGTATAGATCTAGTTGAAGGAGCCAGACCTGTTGTGATGCCTCTTAGGCGGATGGCGCCTAGGGAACAGCAAGAGTTGAGGGTGCAAGTTGATGATCTTTTGCAGAAAGGATTCATTCGGCGTAGTGTGTCCGAATGGGGTGCACCAGTTGTGTTCGCAACCAAAGCGGATTGATCGTTGAGGTTGTGTGTGGATTATCGTGAGTTGAATAAGGTGACTAAGAAGAACAAGTATCCATTGCCGAGAATAGATGACTTGTTTGATCAGCTTCACGAAGCGAAGGTGTTTTCTCAGATGGATTTGGCAACGGGATTTCACCAGTTGAGAGTGGCTAAGGATAGTGTGCCAAAGACTGCTTTTAGGACACCATCCGGTTTCTTTGAGTGGCTGGTAATGCCGTTTGGATTGACTAATGCACCAGCATATTTTGTGGATCTTATGAATAGAGTGTTCAGAGATCAGTTGAGTAAGTTCGTGCTAGTGTTCGTGGATGATATTCTGATTTATTCCAGAACTGAAGAAGAGCACAAGACGCACTTGCGTATTGCTTTGGAAATCTTGCGGAAACATCAGCTGTAGGCTACGTTTTCGAAGTGTCACTTCTGGAAGAGTGAAGTGAGGTTCTTAGGCCATGTTATCTCTGGAAATGGAATAGCGGTTGATCCCGCTAAGGTGGCAGCAATCCAGGATTGGGGTAGACCTAAGAATGCATCTGATGTGAGAAGTTTTCTTGGATTAGTAGGATATTATCGACGTTTTATCAAAGAATTCTCCAAGGTAGCTGCACCGTTAACAGGATTGATGAAAAAGAACCAAGTGTTCAGATGGGATGATAAGTGTGAGCAAGCTTTCAGAATCCTGAAAGAGCGATTGACAAGTGCTCCTGTTTTGACTATTCCAAGTGGAAATGGTGAGATGGTGGTTTACACTGACGCATGTGGTACTGGACTTGGAGCAGTGCTGATGCAGAAGGATAAAGTTGTTGCGTATGCAAGTCGACAACTGAAGCCGCATGAAAGGAATTATCCGACTCATAATTTGGAATTAGCGGCGATTGTATTTGCTCTGAAGATGTGGAGACATTATCTATTGGGAGTTCGATTCGAGTTGTTTACAGATCATAAGTCGTTGAAGTATCTTTTCTCCCAAAAGGATTTGAATCTTCGGCAGCAACGTTGGCTAGAGTTTTTGGCATCATATGATTTTGGTATAGCTTATACTCTGGGAAAAGGTAACGCAGTGGCAGATGCGTTAAGTCGAAGACATGCATGATTGGGAGCCATGTTTTCATAATGGAAGAATCTCGAGTATCTAGCTGGATTTGACTTCAGGCCTAGATGTGAATTGGAACCTGAAATGTTGGCAAACTTATCGATAAGACCTATTCTTGTGGAAAGGATTGGCGAGAGCCAAAAGCGAGACGATAAGCTTGTCAAGATTATCTGTAATTTGGAATCTGGATTGGAACCAGAAAAGGATAAAGGATTCAAGGTCGATCGAGAAGGTTGGCTTCGGAAGCAAGGACGACTAGTTGTTCCCGATATCGATGAATTGAGGAATGAAGTTCTGAGGGAAAGTCATCACTCGAAGCTGAAAATTCATCCAGGTGGAAATAAGATGTATCGGGATATGAAGAGAACCTATTATCGGGAAGGTATGAAGAAGGATGTTGGAAATTTTATTTCCAAGTGTATGAACTGCCAGTTGGTAAAAGCCGAACAGAAGAAGCCAAGTGGATTGCTTCAGCCGTTAGAAGTTCCTACATGGAAGTGGGAGCAAGTATCGATGGATTTTATTGATGGGTTACCTAGAACAAGAACGGGGAATGAAGGGATTTGGGTCATTGTAGATCGTTTGACTAAGAGTGCAAGATTCATTCCTGTTCGATGGACTAGGACTGCATCAAAGTTGGCTGAGTTATATGTTAAGTGGATAGTTCGATTCCATGGTATTCCGAAGAGTATAGTGAGCGATCGAGACCCATTGTTCACTAGTGGATTTTGGAAGAGCTTCCAGGAAGTTTTGGGAACCGAGTTGTGTTTGAGTACAGCTTATCACCCTCAAACAGATGGTCAGACCGAGAGAGTCAACCGAGTTTTGGAAGATCTCCTCAGAGCTTGTGTTTTGGATTTCGGAGGATCATGGGAAGATCACCTTTATTTGGTGGAATTTTCGTATAATAACAGTTACCAGTCAAGCATTGGTATGGCACCGTATGAGGCATTGTATGGAAGACCGTGTAACTCTCCGACATGTTGGAAAGAGAGGGAGAAAAGTTGATACTTGGGCCAGAAATGATTCGACAGACTTCGGATTGCATAGAGATCATTCGGCAACGAATGAAGGCGGCCCAAGACCGTCAGAAAAGTTATGCTGATAAGCGTCGTAAGGATTTGGAATTCTACGTAGGTGATATGGTTTTTGTGAAGATTTCTCCTCTGAAGAATGTTATTCGATTCGGGAAGAAAGGAAAATTGACTCCGAGATTTGTTGGACCATTCCCGATCACCGAGCGAATTGGAAAGCTCGCCTATAGATTGGAGTTACCAGAGAAGATGTCGGGTGTGCACAATATTTTCATGTATCATATCTACGGAAGTATGTGCACGACTCGAATACAGTGGTTTCTGCTGATAGCTGTGAAGATTTCGAAGTTGATCCAGTCGATAAGATACCTCGTAAGCCGCTTCGTGTTGTGGAAACCGACACGAAACAGCTTAGGAGGAAGATAGTTAAGTTGCTTAAGATACAATGGAGTGATGATGATAATGACTGTACATGGGAGGTGGAAGAGAGGATGAAACCAGCTCATCCTGAACTCTTCAAGGTATGGCCCTGAGGTGTCGTGTCATCTAACGACATTGTAACTTGTTCTAGTTTTAGAATTCTGCATGCTAAGCTAGAATTGGATGCATGGTTTGTTGATTGCTATGGATGGTAGGCATGCAGAATAGTCTTTGATTGCTCTGTTTGTTTAGAATTTCGGGGCGAAATTACTAAGGGAGAAAGAATGTAACAACCCGTATTTTTACGGATCGAAACATCGTAAAACAGTTGACATTTGGTCGCATTGTTGATAAGTCATCCAGAGTCTAAGTCCTAGGTTGTATGAAAGCTTGGAGCGACCTAAGGATGTTGGCGAGTTAAGGGGTAGACGACCTAGTGAAGTGGAGCGACCTAAGGATTAGAACGACCTAAGGAGTTAGGTCGTGTGATAGTTAGGTCGTTTAGAAGATAGGTCGTGTGGTGGCTTAGGTCGTGGGGTAGGTTTGGTCGGTTGGAGCGACCTATAAGATGTTGGCGACCTAAGGTTTTGAGCGACTTAAGGGTTTGTAGCGACCTAAGAGATTAGCGGTATAGGAAACAGGGTAAGTTAGCGATCTAAGAAGGATAGGTCGGCGACGACCTAAGGAAGGAGTAGTTAGGTCGTATGACCTGCGTGTGTGTTAGGTCGCGTGAGTGCTTAGCAGTTAGGTCGCAGATGCGCATGTGTTAGGTCGAAGAAGCGCTTATGCTTTAGGTCGCGTGGATGCGCATGTGTTAGGTCGTAGGTTGGGATTGTTAGGTCGTAGGGTTTTAGGTCGTAGGTCTTGGACGACCTAACTCCGAGTGAGCGACCTAAAGTGATTTCAGCCTATAAATAGAAGGGTTTTTCTTCATTTTTGGGATCCGAATTTTGAAGCGACGAAGTGCTGCCATTTTGAGAGTTCGACTTCTACACTTCTTTACTTCTTTTCTCCACTCTAATCTAGTGATTCCTTCCATCCAAATCGAAGATCAAATCGAAGATCGAAGAGCTTAGATTGAAGATCTACATTCTTCGAAGAGAGAGATTTCATCGTTTGAAGCGAATTTGGGATAGATCGAGTTAGATCCTTCGCTATCCAGATCTGAAGTGTGTTGCTTTTGGGTTGTTTAGGTGATTTGGTGAGTAGTGATTATCTCTCACACGGATCCAAAGGAGTATATCGGATCATTGGCTTGATTTTGTGTTAAAGTAGTGATTTCCATGCATTTTCCTAATCCTAAGTGTAGATCCATATAGATCCATTGTTCATAATGATTTGGCATCCATTTTACTACAAGTTAACCTATGCAAGTTCATTCATCAAGATTATAGAGATATTGCTCATGTTTTCATACTTGTTAGACTTTTGACTCTTTAATTATGAAATTGCCATTATTGTTATAATTGTCTATTTAGATCATATTTGAATGCTTGTTTACTTGGATTAATGTTTGATTTGATTGATTGCTATGAATTAGATGATTGATGATTTGATTTAGACAAGATGGTCAAAGATGATTCAAAAGCTAAGGGAAAGGCTCTTGAATTGGAAAAGCTGCTCGTGGCATATGTAGCGGATGATGAAGCTCATATGGATAGATTTGATGATGATGTTGAGATGAAGCTTTGCTATGATGATGATGAGGCGAAGTATGATATGAGATAGCCTTGGTCTAATCCAGACGGGATCATTCCAAGCAGATTGATAACTCGGTGAAATGGTTCGAGTTTGAGGATAATGGTTTGCTCGAGAGGCGCTTGAGCTAGTATGGAAATAGTCGTCGAGGAGGATGACTAGAAGGCTGAGATCTCATCATTGTTGAAGGTTCTAGCATGCTCAAAGCAAGAGTACGTTGGGCAGATTCGATAGTCCCTGAAGGCTACTGATTGGTAGTCAAGTACTCTGGGCAGATTCGATAGTCCTAGGCACGGGTCACGATGACATGCAGAGTTATGTCTAGAACCGGGGTTTCCATTAGCCCTTGACGGACGGATGAAATAAAGAGCCGGTCATTCAATTAACGATGATATCGAAGCAATGATAACAGTGATAGCCAGAGTCATGGATGTTTGGTTGTATCATCATTCGGTCTCAAGAGCGGTATTTTCTGGGTACTTATCTGATCTTGGTTTAGGCCTTGGGGGTTTGTACTTGGAAAGCATCGCCCTTGACTCGAGTGATAATTGCTTTACTTTAAAATTGTATGCTTTGCTATGTTTGCTATGTTTGCTTCTGCTTAGTGTGAGTCTGGGGGCTATCACTGTAGAAAGAGGTGGAGTGGGAGGGTTGGATTCCTATTCCTTTTTCCTTTATGCTCTTTTGGTATGTTGTTAGTTAATTTACCGCTCACTAAGACTGTTGTCTGACTCAAGGCTTTATGTTTTAACTCTTATTGCCTTGGGCTGTTCGTCCATTTTGGGACGGGCAGACTAGGTAGCAGGTGACAGGTGATGTTCTTGCTTTCCACGGTGCTGATGTCGAAGACGAGCTGGAGGATTGCATATTATCTTCTTACTATATGTACTGGATGTTCCGCTGCTTGTATATTCTCTGAGTGTTATGTAGGGAGGCTTGATGTATTGACTGTTCAGATGATTGTATTCAACTATTATGAAGTTTTATTGATGAGATTCTATTCTGTGAAGCTTCACTATATATATATATTCTATTGTATTTTGTCCATGCGCTGTGAGTAATACGATAGATTCTGTTGTTTAAATCTACCCTGGCAATCGTTCATGGTCGCCTGGCACACTTTACAACGCACTATCTCTAGGTTCGGTGCAGGGGTCATGGGCGGTGGTCACACAACCTACATAGATTGTAGGATACACAATGATTACGCCTGGATCCCCCAGGAAACAATCCGTACCCCTAGGCCATCTCAGCCAGGCTATTGCGCTATGCAGTCGCGCTCATAAGACCATGGGTAACGCCATGGAATTCGATGGAAACTCGAGTATCATATCCGAAAAACCAAAAATCAGAGAAATATCGATAGAATGAATCCACAATGTGGCCACAAAGCGGATATCAAGCAGAAGGCACTTTCCATATCTTTACTTCGAAAATATGTATCATATAGTACCTTTTCAAATCACTTTCAAATATCATACTTATATAAAGTCCATTATATATAAGATTTTATTTTCAAATCCAATACCTTTCCAAAATCAAAAGTATATCAAATCACACTTATATAGACTTCAATTATATAAGATTTTACTTTTCAAATTTAGTACCTTTTCAAGTCCATAGTTTTCAAATCAACATCATACTTATACAAACCAAATTTTTTTTATATAAGTTCGATAACTCCCAAATCAAGTATTTAGTAACACAAAGTTCTCAAATTTCAATTTGTTTCAATATCAATACAATTTTCAAAATCATATACGCTTTCACCAAATTATTCTTCCAAATCAAATATCTTCAGTTCCAAAGTTTCCCAAATAATAAATTTAGAAAATAAATCCAAATTTCCAAATCAATATAATTTAAGTCAACAAATTCATTTCCAAAATCAACAGTTTTCAAAATCATCTTATACTTACATAAGGTCCATCTTATATCAGGATCAAAATTTTCCAAAATCAATTACGCTGTATGAAGAGCCATATGGGATTGAATATCTTTGCTTACTAAAAGGTTTTGAATTTAGAACAGTTTGTATATATAAAATAGTTTGTAACATAGTTTTTTAAAAAAATTGGTTTTAGATTAATAAAAGAAAAATTCCAATTTAAATTACAAAGATATCTAACCCGACAACTTTCAATTTCAGCGTCAAAATATATCAGTGATATTAGAATATAAGATGTACATATGTCATCATTTCGCAACATTACGTTCGATCGCTCGCTCGATCATACAAGTTCGCTTTCGAACTAGTATTGTCCATTCGACTTCCCTAATGCGGACTTCGATATGGTTTCTCGACTAGAAGTCATCAGTCTCCTTGCATAGCCATATACTATGATAGAGAATTCTAGATTCAAGCCCAAAATCCATATCAAATGTTCGCCATCAAGAATCAAATGAAAAATCCTAACACGAAATGGTGTAATTCACCTCCAACTTATGTACTCAAACCTGGATCAAATTAATTATGCGAATAAAATAGCATACGTACAACTTATGTATCTATTCCAACTTGTTAAATATATAGTTTTATAAAGATGTTACTAAGATAAAACATTTAAACTAAATTTTTTTCAAAATAGTTTGAAGACCAAATTTTTTCAAAACATTTCAAATCTAAATTTCATATTAGAAAGATTCAAAGTAGCCTTATTCATTTACTTAACAAAACAGTTTCAACTTATTTAAATCATATTACTACATACCTTAAACATACATACCAAACTTATATAGTTTATACTTTTCAAAATTACTTAGCTTTGAAAAGTTGACCTTGATTTGGAAGTGCTCGAACCTTCAAAATAGTCGAAGAAATCATATTTCAATCCAAGAGTTGGAAATCAACAACAAATCAGAAAAATCAATTCCAAAAGATAGGGTTATATCAATCAAATCCGAAACTCAAGGACTGAACACCGGCTCATTTCAAAATGTTTCAAATATATATACATATAAATTCCAAACAAATGTAACAACCCACTATTTTGGACCATTCAAATCGACAATAATCCGCACATGTCTGACTTGAATACTTCAAAGTAACAGATTGTAATAAAATTTGGAGCAAATAAAATCAAACACAGAATCACAGACACAGAATAACTCGCAGCGGAAATAAAATACTAAGTAGTTCATGAAGCTACTATATACAACTCTCAAACATATACAAAATATCATAGTCAAAATAAATATAATAGAAGTCAGGATACATAAGACAATAATATAGAGACAATACTGAATAGGAAATAACTTGAATAGAAGTCGATGAACCGATAGACAAATAAGCTCCAATAGATCTCTAGCTCCAGAAGGTGAATCCAAAGCTGTGATTCTCAGGCTGACCCGAGCGTAAAGTAAAACACAAAACACTCGAGTCAGGACATACATACTTATACAGTGTAAACCAACTCAAGTGAACTATAATATAAATGCACAATAACTTAAAGGATGCTTGGGATCGCCCATCCTTTAAGGATCCATTTCCGTTAATTACGCAATCATAACACTATCATAGAAATATCCATATTAAAGTAAGTCAATACAAAAAACAGTGTTTATGTGACTAGGGTAGCGCAGAGCTACAGTAATCGCTTACCTCTAGCCACACTCTTAAATCAAGGGTGTGCATCAAAACAATCACAAGGAGATCAAATGGTACGCAAAGAAATGTACCCGCGGTTATAATTTCAAAATGATTTATAATTTCGAATTAAAATCATTCATTTAAACCATTAAAAGGTGAAGTCATTATTCCATCAAATCAAATATTCAATTCCCAAAAATTTAGCCTTTTCTGAGTTCATTTATTCCATTAAATACTTCAATTTAAATCATTTTAACTTATAAAAATCACATTTTTCCTCTTCAAAAATAATCATTTAAATACTCTTTTAACATATGATTTTTATAAGAAAAAGTTTACAAATAAAAAAATTCAACTTTTTCCCAATACTTTACTTATTAGATTCAAGTGTACAATTTTCTCATTTTTTTCATTAACTTAACACTTTAATTTAACTTACCATTTCACAATAAAACTTAATTTCTATTTTATTTAATTTACTTAAACTTCCATTTAAACAAATCATAAATTCCCAAATTAAGTTATATTCCAAATTACTATTTAACTATCCATTTATTTAACATTTTAAAACAATTCAATTTCTCTTCACCTTTAACTTATCAAATTTATTTTACCTTTCAAAATTCATTATTTGGATATAATTTAACCTATAATTTTAATAATTAACATCTTTATTAAATGAATGTCCAATTTAATTATAATTCCTTTACATAAAGTCAAATCCACTGTAAGTTGCTTAACTTTGTTTTACAAATAACTTAATATTTTCTCTTACTTTAAATTTATCAAATTCATAAATCCATTATATTAATTACCAAGTTAAGCTTATAATTCCATTTTTACTTAAATTCCCATTATTAAGTCAAATCAAACTTTCACATTACAACTTAAACAATCTATTAACTTATACCATTTAACCTTTTTAGAAAAATAACTGCTTAACATTTTAAATCCAATATAAGTCAAATTTCATAATTTTTTTTCTTTCATTTACAATACATGAAATTTATAAGAAATCCTATTTTGAAATCAACCACGGGTCCGAATAATATTTCCCATCGATTCTATTCTACAGTGAACTTGTAGTGTGAGAAACAGAAATAAATATACAGTATAACAGAATAAAACATAACAGACGATGAGACAAATTTATAGCAGGGTTTAACATCATATAATTAACATCACAGGCAGGTATAACATGATATAACAATTCTACACATTCACTTGTTGTCACTTCACAAATTGTATAAGTATAATAAGTATAAATGTCATGAGTGAAAAACTCACCTTTTTACGCTGTAGTTAGCAAATCAAAACACACAGAATAGATTCCAAAAAGCACGATGGCACGACTTTGATTTGAGTGGAGTGGAGAGCCAAGATATTAATCTTGTATTCAACAACAAAAAACAAAGCAATATACAAACATATAGATTCAACACAAAAGAATATAGATGAAAACAATGAAAAGATAGAGAATAAAATGACATAACCTTGATAAATCAAAGCAAGGTGATCAATACATGGCTTGGTTAGAGTTTGTATTAACTTCTGGTGATGTATGGCCTCTAGGTGGTCACGGCCATAAGCTGGAGGAGGTGATGAGGTAGTGGAGGTGGTCATGGTGGTGGAGGCCAAGCAAAGCACATGAAGATCAAGCAAAACAATGGAAAATTCAATAGAAAAGTGAAGAGAAAAGTAGAAAAAAAAGAAAGAAAAAATATATGCATGCAGCCATTACTTACAGAAGAAGCTCCACACGAGAAGATGAAGATCAATTGAGATGCGGAACAGAATTTGTACGTGAGTTTGTATATATCAGAGGAGCCTCACGTTGACTTAGTGGAAAAGAAAACGCAAGAAATAAATGATTGAAATGGCTAGAGAAATTTTAGGATATTATTCCTATTAAATAAAGAGAAGCAAATGGAAAGGTTGAAATGAGATGAAATAGTACACGTGAATTGCAAGGCAAGGGTTTAATTCTTCCTATTAAAAGGCACGGCTGTTGATTTGAATGTCTAAGTTATGTAATCAAGGGAGTGTGTATTATAAAGGCAATGAATAAATTTAAAACATATGCCCAAAATAAATAACAAAGTAACGTATCTTAAATTTATTTGTTTCCTATTTATTAAATAAAATATATGCCAAAGAAACAATTCAATAAATAACATACCGTTTATATATACACCAAATAATTAAATAAGAAAACGGATGTAGAAATATATAAGATAAAACGTATAAATTTATTTGATATTTACAACTTAGTATGTTACTTAATTTACAAAGTATATATCCAAATTAAATGGATGTAACGTCCCACCCTTTTTGTACGCTTAAGCAGACACACATGCCAACTTAAACCATACAGAAGGGCGGATTTTTATAGGGTAAATAAGAAAAAGTAGAGAAATAAAAGAAAAAAAATAGAATCTTGCAGCGAAACGATAAAATATAATAATCAAATAACAGTTCATGAAGCTGTTTTACAAAACATTTGATTATACTTATACAATACATATTAGAGTTACACATACCGGAGAATGATAATTAATGCAACGGAATACAATGGTGTAGTGGAATATAATAAATAGTAGTAATAAAATCTTCGTCTTCGTCCTCCAGAAATAGAGCCTTCAAATCTTGAAATGCTCAGGCTGAACCGAGCGAACTGAAAAGACAAAACACTCGAGTCAGAACTAAAAGATCTTATGTAAGTTAAATCAACCGAATAAATATGAGTGTAAACGGCGTCAGAGATGTTTACGGGGTTTGACATCTCCTATCTAGTGTCCAACGTGAGTGCAGTAACTTAAGAAATGTTCGGGATTCACATCTTTTAAGGATCCGTTAAACTATTTACTATGTAGTAATATACGCTATTATAATAATGTCTAATAGTAAAATAAACTTACTTTTAAATAGCGTTAAGGGGTTACCCATATAGCCCTTACCACATAATAGTCCCAGTAGTCCATCCAGTATCATAGTTCCTTCTGATCGGGAAGCCACCAGAGGATACCACACGGGCTATGGGAGAAAACCAAACTTGTACAAGGCTCGCTAGGGTAAGTGACACGGCACAACTAGGCAATGCCAGGGTAGATATACCAATTATGCTTCCGGACCGGTGGTAGCGCGTAGCAGCTATTACCGCCCACCTCAAGCCACACCCCCAAAATAAAAATCAAAGTGGCCACCGAATCAATCCAAAAGTCAGAGTATTATATCGAAGGGATGTGTCCGATAAAAGGTGCTACCTTCTTAGCCCGTCAATCGCTCCTGTTTTAGCCACCTTATGCCAACTCATGGGAGTCGGGTCCACGTATATACCTCAAAGGAAACGCTGCCACCATCCTACTTCATTGTGGAATCTCCACCACGTACATAATTTTTAAAGTGGTTTTCGGAGTTGGCAGAGAGTATGACAACTTCCGATCCCAATCTCTTTAACAACCAAACGTTATTATTACACCGCGGACATTTCAAAATAATTGTACTTCAAAACCAGAATATAATATCCATTTCAACACCATATAAATACGATATCATTTCCGTTTTAAAACCCAATCAATATGAGATCATTTTTATATTTCAAATATATCCTTTTTCCAAAATCATAGCACTTTCGAAGTTATAACATTTCGAAATCAAAACACTTAGAGTATAACACTTTCAAATCATAATGCTTTGAAACTCATAACTTTGAAACATAACTACACCACTTAAATGGCTTAAATATTAAATTACTTTATACAATAAAATAGCTTCTTCAATTTCACAAATCAATTCCAAATACAGATTTTGAACCCCCAAATAAACCATTTCAATTTTCATATATTTCAAAGCTTTAAATAATCCACCATTTCAAAACTAATTCTTTGATAATTCCATATATATCAAATTCAATTACTATTATTTAGATTTGAAATGTTTGCTTAATAAATCCAATATCAGTTAAGTAAAACTTTTAAACTTTAAATAACTGAATATTCTTCCAATTTATTTAACTTGATATATTCATTTAAATCAACCTGATATTTATTTAAATCACTCTAAACCAAAATCAAGTTATAAGAATCATACCCTTTAAAAATCTCAATTTTTTTATTTTCAAGTCAAATTTATTCGAGTATAATTCTTAAATAATTTAATTCAAATCAATTTCATATTTATCTTCCAACCTAAATTTTATTTAAGTCATTATAAACTCTATATACAATATGACTTAAACAGATACTTAACCATATTGTATAAAACAATCAAACTTTATTATTTAACTTATTTTATATTTCAAAACAAATTTACACATAGCTAAAAATCAATAATAAAATAACATTTATATAACATCTAAAATCAATATTTATATAACCCATATATTTCTTTACAAAACCATAGAAATTGTAACGACCCAGAATTTTGAACAAATTAAATTGAAAATATTTAATTAATTTTAAATATTTGAACGACGATTTAATTTGAATTCCCAATATAATATTGAAATTGGCGATTAAATTATAGAATTTAATCTATTGATAGTTGAATTAAAATTTGAATCTTCAATTTTAAGCTGAAGAAAAATATTTCAAAAGCTTTTAAAAAATTCGTATTGATAATTCTGAAAATAATAGAAGTTTCATAATCGAATTTGGGAGTGAATTGTTCAGTTTGAAATTTATTGTTCGAATCGATATTTAAAAATAGCCGTCCGAGGCACAGTCTCGGAATTCGACGAAACCAGTTCCATTGGGTCCATAATATTGAATTATTACCGGATTTCAATTTTCGTAGCATTTGGAGTTGTGTGAGCGTACGATATATAAACGCGTAGAAATTTATACTGGGACCGATTGAATTTAAATAAGATATAATTGCTTTCCTTTAACCAGCAATACGTACAATCAGCCACTAAACTGTCTCCTCTCGTACAAAACAACATCATCTCGTTCCCTGAAATCACGTCTTCTTCTGTTTCGTTCAGAGAAAAAAATCAATACAAACGATAAGTATCTTCGTTCAAAATTTAAAAACTCTCGTTCACAAGACAAAATTAATGGCTGATACTTCGATAATAAATCCCTTCCTCCCCAGTTAATTTTCGAAGCCGAGCCTCCCTTTGAAATCAAATTCAAAACGAAAGCAAATAATGGCTGCCTCTTCCTTTACAATTCAAATCACGACAAAGAAGAAAAAAATGAAGCCGAGTTGGGCGCGATTCGTTCAAAGGATAAAGTTATCAATTTCGTTCTTTTCTTCAAACGATGGTGACTCGAGCTCACGCGCGTTGGGTGGCGACTGAATTTGAGTTTCGAGAATCACGGTGGGGCAGTTCGTCGAGCTCGAGTACGATGTCGCGTGGATGGTGGTCACGAGATGGAATCTGGGCACGTGAGTTCGAGGTCGCAAGACTCGGAGTGAGGCGCGCGTTCGTCAACGAGGTGGCGCGTTCTAATGGGGCAAAGTCGAGCACGAAATCAATGACGACGAGGCGCTATTTTCGACAAAACCCGGTTGAGGAGGCACAGCGTTCGAGAATCGACAGCAGGGGTTTTCTTTGATATCGAGTGTCGCGATGTTCTCGAGCACGAGCAAGTGGCGTTCGATGGTGGGTATTCGCGATCGAGGCTGGGGTTTGGGAGTTCGAATCATCACAGTGGAAGCAGTGAGGTATAAGCGTATTTTATTCAATTCAATTTCATCTAGGCAATTTTCCAGTTATAAACAGTAAATAGAAATAAAGAGAAATACATATATGCAGTAGAGAAATTTTTTCGGTTATTTGCTGCCCAGTTTTAAAATTTAAAAGTTTAATGTTGTAAGTATGCATTGAAAGTTTATATAAATTAGTTTAAAAATATATATATATATATATATAAGAATTTCATAAAGATAAGATTTTTGGATAGCTTATTTTTACAAGCAGTTAGGAATAAATTAAATAAATACATAAGATTTGAAAACTATAAAAGTTTATAGTTTTAAAAGAATTTGATACAAAGGAATTTTTATATATTGAAGAAATTTATATAAGCAAAAATGTTTGAGGTATTTATGTAGATGAGATTTTGGTTTAAAATAAATTACTAGTTAATTAGATTATTAAAAGAGAAATTGGTTAAGTAAATAAATAGAACAATAATTTAAATGTTCGATTTAATTCAAATATTAATAAATTGTATAAATGTTATACAAGGTCAAAATTGCAAAAGGAGATAAGCCGAAAATGGAAAATGGATGGCAAATTAAAAGCTAAGGTGAGATTTTTCTCACTCAAATGAAAAGTGGATTTTTTGTAGTTATTGATTGATTTCTATTTGGATGTGATATTAGATATGGTAGGATATATCTATATATATAGCAATATATACATATTGGCATATGTATATATTGGATTGATTGATTTCCCGCCTCGTATAGCGGATGAGACCCTATTGCGCCGTTAGTAAGCGGATGACTTTTATAAAATCCATATACCGCGATATTCCACCTCGAAGTGGAATTAGTATTGTGCTAACGTCTGTGGATGCAGGGAAACAGGTTGGAGGGATCCAACTGGATTCCTCACCAGTATTTATTTATTTACAGATATTGATGTATATTCTGTTATCATATTGCCATATGATGTTTGTTGTTGTGATTGACTAGTTGGTGCTGTTGCATCATCGGATTCAATTTTGGAATTAAAAAAAAAAATTAACGATTCTTACTTTAAAAGGATTTTAAAGTGATTTTTAAAAGTAGACGTTTTATTTAATTTTTGAATTGATAAATAAACGTTCAAATTTTTAAAGTTATAAAAGTTAAGATTTTTGTGAATTATAACCGAAAGGTGGTTTTTGAAATAAATAGTAAAGTAATTTATAAAATGGTTAAATTGGGATTTTTGAATAAGTATGAAGGGTTCATAGACGAGATAAGATAGAATATATATTTTATAAATCAAAACAATGGAATTATAAAAGTAGTTCGGTTATAGTTGAAAATCAGGTTATAGGTGAAATCTTATAAGTAATCAGATTTAAAATTTTGTGAAGTTTAAAAGAACGATTCCTTTTAAAATAAATGAATTATAAGTTATCAACTTATAATATGGACTTGTGTATATATATTGAGTTACAAAATTGAATTTGTTAATAAAGGAGATTTATAGATCAAAGTTGTTACGAAATATAAAGGTGAATTTATAAACATTGTTTATAAATCCGAAACCAATTAAATTTGATGAATTAAACGTAGAAGTTATTAAAGGTGATATATTCGTGATTTTGGACAGCGAATTATCCTTTAAGTTGAATCTTGTAATAATAAGAGTTTGGTTGGGAATTTTATCCACGATTTTGGACAGTGGATAATTCTTGAAATAAATGTGTAGAAAAGATTGAAATTTGGTTATTGAAGTATATTCACGATTTTGGAAAGTGAATATATTATTGAAAAAAAATGGTTATGTTTGGAAAAGCGATATTTTAAATGAAGTTAATTGTTTTAAAAGATGTTTTAAAACGTGGGAAATATCGAAACCATAGATTTCAACATTTTATTGTTGAAATAGACGTTTTCGAAAAATAAGGAAATGGTGGACTATAACACTGTTGTTATAGTAAATGATTTCCGAAAGGAAATGTTTTTATATAGTATTGGGATTTATAAATCTATTTTAATTTCGAATCCCTATACTAGTGATTTTGAGTCGTCGTAACGATGTTTTACGTAACATTCGTTTTGACTCAAATAAATGTTGTTATAGTAAATGATTTCCTTAAAAGAATGAAATGTATACTTGATTTTGATTTAAGTATATCGAATATTTTCCAAGTGTTGAAAATAAAAGATTTGTGAAATACTTTTTTTTGAAGAGCAAAGAGCTTTAAGCTCATTTTATTGACTTAATTAGTATTACATCAAAGAATTACAAAACCACAAGTCACCAATTCAGTTTCAACCCTTCACTTGACAACAGACAAAACCAATAATACAGAGCAAAAAATTACTTATTATTATTAAATAAGTATGGGAATGTTTTCCAAAATGAAATGAAACGTTTTTGAGATTTTATCTTCTTAAAGATAAAATGAAATTGAATATTTGAAATCGATTTGAGAATCGTATATCAGTAGATATTTTGAAATATAAATTCACTATGGAATTTATAAAGGAAATGGAAACTGTTTAGAAAAATAAACGTTGATTTATTTTTGAAGTGTGGAAATTTTATATCTAATGAAGATATTTTTGGAGATAAAATAGTTTGGAAAATTATTTGGAATCTGATTATGTTGGCATCTTTATTGATAGTTAAATAACTGACTATCAATAATTACCTTGAATGGTATTTGTTGTGAATTGGATGAATTTGAATGCCACACTTATTTTTGAATATTTCGCTCACTATTCGGGTTAGCCGGGAAAGGACCATGGGGTCGTATAACCCATTCCGAATATGTGATACATCGTTATGAATTGCATTCGAAGACCGGTGTTGAAGACCGGATATTTTTGAAAACGGAAGGATTACCGTCGAGTTACTCTACATCGGCTGATCTCCGATTGAGAGGTTTTATCACCCTTAGTGACGGGAAGTTCGGACGTGATTAGAAATTTATCCGGATTTGCAAGGGCTTCGTGAGAAGTGCCTTCGGTTCTGTTCGATCCCGGAACAGACTTGTATAGATTGTATGTCTGACGTTACAAATTGAGATATAAAGCTGATTTCTTTCAAATACATTTCTGTTGGTGGCGGAGAATTTATTCTCTTAGCTTAACACCCTTCTCTGAGACGTACGAGCTCAGAGGTTATGTAGTTGAATTTATCAGCAATATACTCCCAATTTGGTAACGTGGCATACTGAGTGTTGCTGTGAAATGATCAGTGTTTGATCATTTGCGATATGATCATTTGTTTGATCTTATATCTTTGTGATCATAGGTTGATCATTTGTTTGACCCGAAGCATGGCTTTTGAAAAGCGTAGCTTTGTGGACGAGACTTCGTCGAGCCTCACACCCCGTAAATGGTCAAAACAGGAAGGATGCAGCAAGGTTCTAGGGAGTAGCGCCCCTTAGTGTATGTCATTCCTTCTGGATAGAGGTGGTATCATGGTATGGAGCCCAGATACTTAACCTATGTTGATACTGCTTATTATGTGGTTTGTTGCGAATTGGGGATCCTCGGGAAGATCGGTTACGATCGGGGGATGGCATACGCGTGTCAGTAGTTACCTATTTTTGCAGAGGTAACCCCGCCTTGTGTTGGTAGAGATCTAACCGTAATGTTAGGTTATTTCTCGGGACGTCATTCCAGAGGCGTTCTATTCGTGGAATAGGAAGTTCCTTAGCCTGACCATTTGTTGGAAATCCAAAGAAACAATACGATCTTGTACGGCTTTAGTTGTAGAACCTATCATTCACTTATGGCGGTCACCACTGTTTGGATGGTAGCTATAGTAGGCATAAGTGCGGAATGCCTATGCTGGCTAAGATTAATATTATACTTTCGAAATGTTTTCTACACTATGCACTAATAATAATATCAAAAATGATTTGATTTTGCGTATCAAGCATCTTTGAATATCATAAGGAGAAATCTCCTCCGATTCTGCGTTTGCATTGTGTGTGCGTGCGGGAGGCCTTATGGTAGTCTCATTTTCCAAAAAGCATTGCGAATCTATTTTAAAATATTCCTTTGTTTGTTTTAAAGATAAACTGTTTTACGATCTCACACCAGTCACACCATGACTGACTCGGAATTTATTGTTTCCCTTCTAAACTCTGGGTGCCCACCAATTTCCACACGGGCAGTCTAGAGTTATGTTATCAGGATATTTTGGATATTCTGGAGCTTTGGAAGCAAGCTGGATGGCGAGACGTAGTATTTGTATCTGAAATTATTTATTCCGCTGTGTATTCTGTATGAGGACAAGTTATACAACTGTCCATTGATTTGCTGTGTTGTATTGAGTTGTATATTGACTCTGTTGATGTATGTATAAAACTGATATAGTTCTTTGTTTAAAAGACTAGTGATTATCTATTATATTTTTGTTCCGCTGCGATATATGAGATTCTGATATTGTTTCTGTTTCTGATGTTGTTCTGCTGTTCTTCTTTCTTTCTCTTTTCTTCTATCTTTTTCTTCTTCTACTTTTTCTTTTTCTTAAAACCCCTCAGGGTTCATATTTCCATGCATTTTGTGTTAATCAATGGAGATTAGTGGTTAATCAAGAGGTACGAATTTGCGGGCCTTGACAGCTGGTATCAGAGCATATGGTTAAGCGACAACCCTGCTCTGTTGGGTGTTACTCATTAGAGATAGAGTCAGTAGTACTCTAGAATGAGTTTGAGTGTAATAATAGATATGAGCGCGTATTTGTTAATGAATATGAAATTGTTTTGTATTGTGTTGACTTATCGGTTGATTGTTTATGAATTCTGGTCGGTGCAGTCTAGCTAACTGTATTGATAAGGGTTTCTAAACTCTTAAACAAGATAAACCGACACAGTATTGTTTTAAAATAGGGTAAATGAAATAATTTTGCCCAAAACTATTTTTGTATAGAAAAGAAATCATTTTCTATGAATTATTATAGTATATGGTTGCATGGTTGTTAGGGAAGTGATAATATTGAAATGTTATCATCATTATATAAAATTGAATAAGAAATTGAAATCATAACTCCAAAATTAAGAAATAAATTCATATACGAATGAAATTTAAGAATATAAATTATAAATGTGATTTGTAATTTGAAACGGAATTCCAGAGAAGTTTTTGGGAATGTTTTGAAAAGAATTTGAAAATTTTGGAGATTTGGAAAGTTTAGATTCTTTTTGGTTTGAAAATGATTTTCAAAGGATTTTGGAAGAATGTTTTGAAGGGATAAAAGCTCTAAACTCTTTTCGGTCGCTGGAAAATAACTTCGATGATGACCGCGGCATCATTGGTGTTCATTTTCGGGTTTCCAAAAGAGGAATTGCTGCCAAATTGTTTTAAATGGAAGTTGTTTGGAAAATTTGGGTTTTGTTTTGAAAATTCAAAGGATAAATTGAATTGTTTTCAAAATGATTTTGAAATGTTGGTAAGACTTTGGAATACTATATAAAAATATTTATGGAATATTATTGAATTGATAACTTATACGAATTGAATTTTGATAGAATAAATTTAACTTAAAAGATGAAGTTAAATTAATGCAAGTACAAGTGAATCAATTAAATGAAAGTGAGATTGAATGTTGAAATTCATTTCGAATTTGTAAGCAATAGAATTGAATTGTATAATTATAAATGAAAGATGAATTAAAATTCGTATGGAATTTGAAATCCAGTTTAATATAAGTGGTTATAAACCAAAAATAGTGAATTGAAAATAAATTTTGGGAATGAACGAAAGAATAAAACTGGAATTGAAACTGAATGTTGAAAACAAATTTGAATAAAGTGAATTGGGATTTGTAATGAATTAGTAAATGAAACTAATCTAAAATGATGCAGTTGTAAATGAAAGGTAATCGATAAATTCAATATTCAGAAGTTAAATTGAATTGAAATGGTGAATTGAATTTAAATGAAATTTGAAATGTAAAATTGAATGATAAAGAATATATAACTTCAACAGTGAAGTAAAAATGTATAAGCAGTTTATATTGAAAATTTTGTAATAGAATTTGCAAAATGGTTTGAATATTGTACCTAGATGATATGGCTAATAGGATATACAGGTGTATAAAGGAATTGGATTTGATTTCAAAGATAAATTTGAATTGCTCGACAAAAGGTATGTCTTTCAGTTTCAATATGAGATTTGATGATTTTCTTGTCTAGCCGCTTGGCTTTTTCTTTTCTTTTTGAAATCTGAGAGTCCATAGGGATGTTTTGTAGTCGTGCCGTATTAGCCGCGCAAAGGAGACGCTGGCGAAATTTTTCAAAAATTTTGAGCGTTAGAAAATTTTTGAGAAAATTTTAAAAGTTAAAATTTGAATTTGAATTTAAATTTGAATTGAAGTAAACATTATTGTTTTGAAACTTATAATTAGAGTTGGAAAGTTAGTTGAGAAATGATAACGAATCTTTAGTAGAAAGATTTGTTTTGATAAAATTTGATAAAACTATTGGATGTTGAAAAATAGTAGACGAGTTAAGGACATTTTTTCCTAACTTGTAATTTCAGGACGAAATTCTTTTAAGGAGGGAAGTTTGTAACGACCCAGAATTTTGAACAAATTAAATTGAAAATATTTAATTAATTTTAAATATTTGAACGACGATTTAATTTGAATTCCCAATATAATATTGAAATTGGCGATTAAATTATAGAATTTAATCTATTGATAGTTGAATTAAAATTTGAATCTTCAATTTTAAGCTGAATAAAAATATTTCAAAAGCTTTTAAAAAATTCGTATTGATAATTCTGAAAATAATAGAAGTTTCATAATCGAATTTGGGAGTGAATTGTTCAGTTTGAAATTTATTGTTCGAATCGATATTTAAAAATAGCCGTCCGAGGCACAGTCTCGGAATTCGACGAAACCAGTTCCATTGGGTCCATAATATTGAATTATTACCGGATTTCAATTTTCGTAGCATTTGGAGTTGTTGTGTGAGCGTACGATATATAAACGCGTAGAAATTTATACTGGGACCGATTGAATTTAAATAAGATATAATTGCTTTCCTTTAATCAGCAATACATACAATCAGCCACTAAACTGTCTCCTCTCGTACAAAACAACATCATCTCGTTCCCTGAAATCACGTCTTCTTCTGTTTCGTTAAGAGAAAAAAATCAATGCAAACGATAAGTATCTTCGTTCAAAATTTAAAAACTCTCGTTCACAAGACAAAATTAATGGCCGATACTTCGATAATAAATCCCTTCCTCCCCAGTTAATTTTCTAAGCCGAGCCTCCCTTTGAAATAAAATTCAAAACGAAAGCAAATAATGGCTGCCTCTTCCTTTACAATTCAAATCACGGCAAAGAAGAAAAAAATGAAGCCGAGTTGGGCGCGATTCGTTCAAAGGATAAAGTTATCAATTTCGTTCTTTTCTTCAAACGATGGTGACCCGAGCTCGCGCGCGTTGGGTGGCGACCGAATTTGAGTTTCGAGAATCGCGGTGGGGCAGTTCGTCGAGCTCGAGTACGATGTCGCGTGGATGGTGGTCGCGAGATGGAATCTGGGCACGTGAGTTTGAGGTCGCAAGACTCGGAGTGAGGCGCGCGTTCGTCAACGAGGTGGCGCGTTCTAATGGGGCAAAGTCGAGCACGAAATCAATGACGACGAGGCGCTATTTTCGACAAAACCCGATTGAGGAGGCACAGCGTTCGAGAATCGACAGTAGGGGTTTTCTTTGATATCGAGTGTCGCGATGTTCTCGAGCACGAGCAAGTGGCGTTCGATGGTGGGTATTCGCGATCGAGGCTGGGGTTTGGGAGTTCGAATCATCATAGTGGAAGCAGTGAGGTATAAGCGTATTTTATTCAATTCAATTTCATCTAGGCAATTTTCCAGGTTTAATCAGTAAACAGAAATAAAGAGAAATACATATATGCAGTAGAGAAATTTTTTCGGTTATTTGCTGCCCAGTTTTAAAATTTAAAAGTTTAATGTTGTAAGTATGCATAGAAAGTTTATATAAATTAGTTTAAAAATAAATAAATATATATATATATATATAAGAATTTCATAAAGATAAGATTTGTGGATAGCTTATTTTTACAAGCAGTTAGGAATAAATTAAATAAATACATAAGATTTGAAAACTATAAAAGTTTATAGTTTTAAAAGAATTTGATACAAAGGAATTTTTATATATTGAAGAAATTTATATAAGAAAAAATGTTTGAGGTATTTATGTAGATGAGATTTTGGTTTAAAATAAATTACTAGTTAATTAGATTATTAAAAGAGAAATTGGTTAAGTAAATAAATAGAACAATAATTTAAATGTTCGATTTAATTCAAATATTAATAAATTGTATAAATGTTATACAAGGTCAAAATTGCAAAAGGAGATAAGCCGAAAATGGAAAATGGATGGCAAATTAAAAGCTAAGGTGAGATTTTTTTCACTCAAATGAAAAGTGGATTTTTTGCAGTTATTGATTGATTTCTATTTGGATGTGATATTAGATATGGTAGGATATATCTATATATATAGCAATATATACATATTGGCATATGTATATATTGGATTGATTAATTTCCCGCCTCGTATAGCGAATGAGACCCTATTGTGCCGTTAGTAAGCGGATGATTTTTATAAAACCCATATACCGCGATATTCCACCTCGAAGTGGAATTGGTATTGTGCTAACATCTGTGGACGCAGGGAAACAGGTTGGAGGGATCCAACTGGATTCCTCACCAGTATTTATTTATTTACAGATATTGATGTATATTCTGTTATCATATTGCCATATGATGTTTGTTGTTGTGATTGACTAGTTGGTGCTGTTGCATCATCGGATTCAGTTTTGGAATTTAAAAAAAATTTAACGATTCTTACTTTAAAAGGATTTTAAAGTGATTTTTGGAAGTAGACGTTTTATTTAATTTTTGAATTGATAAATAAACGTTCAAATTTTTAAAGTTATAAAAGTTAAGATTTTTGTGAATTATAACAGAAAGGTGGTTTTTGAAATAAATAGTAAATTAATTTATAAAATGGTTAAATTGGGATTTTTGAATAAGTATGAAGGGTTCATAGACGAGATAAGATAGAATATATATTTTATAAATCAAAACAATGGAATTATAAAAGTAGTTCGGTTATAGTTGAAAATCAGGTTATAGGTGAAATCTTATAAGTAATCAGATTTAAAATTTTGTGAAGTTTAAAAGAACGATTCCTTTTAAAATAAATGAATTATAAGTTATCAACTTATAATATGGACTTGTGTATATATATTGAGTTACAAAATTGAATTTGTTAATAAAGGAGATTTATAGATCAAAGTTGTTATGAAATATAAAGGTGAATTTATAAACGTTGTTTATAAATCCGAAACCAATTGAATTTGATGAATTAAACGTAGAAGTTATTAAAGGTGATATATTCGTGATTTTGGACAGCGAATTATCCTTTAAGTTGAATCTTGTAATAATAAGAGTTTGGTTGGGAATTTTATCCATGATTTTGGACAGTGGATAATTCTTGAAATAAATGTGTAGAAAAGATTGAAATTTGGTTATTGAAGTATATTCACGATTTTGGACAGTGAATATATTATTGAAAAAAATGGTTATGTTTGGGAAAGCGATATTATAAATGAAGTTAATTGTTTTAAAAGATGTTTTAAAACGTGGGAAATATCGAAACCATAGATTTCAACATTTTATTGTTGAAATAGACGTTTTCGAAAAATAAGGAAATGGTGGGCTATAACACTGTTGTTATAGTAAATGATTTCCGAAAGGAAATGTTTTTATATAGTATTGGGATTTATAAATCTATTTTAATTTCGAATCCCTATACTAGTGATTTTGAGTCGTCGTAACGATGTTTTACGTAACATTCGTTTTGACTCAAATAAATGTTGTTATAGTAAATGATTTCCTTAAAAGAATGAAATGTATACTTAATTTTGATTTAAGTATATCGAATATTTTCCATGTGTTGAAAATAAAAGATTTGTGAAATACTTATTATTAAATAAGTATGGGAATGTTTTCCAAAATGAAATGAAACGTTTTTGAGATTTTATCTTCTTAAAGATAAAATGAAATTGAATATTTGAAATCGATTTGAGAATCGTATATCAGTAGATATTTTGAAATATAAATTCACTATGGAATTTATAAAGGAAATGGAAACTGTTTAGAAAAATAAACGTTGATTTATTTTTGAAGTGTGGAAATTTTATATCTAATGAAGATATTTTTGGAGATAAAATAATTTGGAAAATTATTTGGAATCTGATGATGTTGGCATCTTTATTGATAGTTAAATAACCGACTATCAATAATTACCTTGAATGGTATTTGTTGTGAATTGGATGAATTTGAATGCCACACTTATTTTTGAATATTTCGCTCACTATTCGGGTTAGCCGGGAAAGGACCATGGGGTCGTATAACCCATTCCGAATATGTGATACGTCGTTATGAATTGCATTCGAAGACCGGTGTTGAAGACCGGATATTTTTGAAAACGGAAGGATTACCGTCGAGTTACTCTACATCGGCTGATCTCCGATTGAGAGGTTTTATCACCCTTAGTGACGGGAAGTCCGGACGTGATTAGAAATTTATCCGGATTTGCAAGGGCTTTGTGAGAAGTGCCTTCGGTTCTGTTCGATCTCGGAACAGACTTGTATGGATTGTATGTCTGACGTTACAAATTGAGATATAAAGCTGATTTCTTTCAAATACATTTCTGTTGGTGGCGGAGAATTTATTCTCTTAGCTTAACACCCTTCTCTGAGACGTACGAGCTCAGAGGTTATGTAGTTGAATTTATCAGCAATATACTCCCAATTTGGTAACGTGGCATACTGAGTGTTGCTGTGAAATGATCAGTGTTTGATCATTTGCGATATGATCATTTGTTTGATCTTATATCTTTGTGATCATAGGTTGATCATTTGTTTGACCCGAAGCATGGCTTTTGAAAAGCGTAGCTTTGTGGACGAGACTTCGTCGAGCCTCACACCCTGGAAATGGTCAAAACAGGAAGGATGCAGCAAGGTTCTAGGGAGTAGCGCCCCTTAGTGTATGTCATTCCTTCTGGATAGAGGTGGTATCATGGTATGGAGCCCAGATACTTAACCTATGTTGATACTGCTTATTATGTGGTTTGTTGCGAATCGGGGATCCTCGGGAAGATCGGTTACGATCGGGGGATGGCATACGCGTGTCAGTAGTTACCTATTTTTGCAGAGGTAACCCGGCCTTGTGTTGGCAGAGATCTAACCGTAATGTTAGGTTATTTCTCGGGACGTCATTCCAGAGGCGTTCTATTCGTGGAATAGGAAGTTCCTTAGCCTGACCATTTGTTGGAAATCCAAAGAAACAATACGATCTTGTACTGCTTTAGTTGTAGAACCTATCATTCACTTATGGTGGTCACCACTGTTTGGATGGTAGCTATAGTAGGCATAAGTGCGGAATGCCTATGCTGGCTAAGATTAATATTATACTTTCGAAATGTTTTCTACACTATGCACTAATAATAATATCAAAAATGATTTGATTTTGCGTATCAAGCATCTTTGACTATCATAAGGAGAAATCTCCTCCGATTCTGCGTTTGCATTGTGTGTATGTGCGGGAGGCCTTATGGTAGTCTCATTTTCCAAAAAGCATTGCGAATCTATTTTAAAATATTTCTTTGTTTGTTTTAAAGATAAACTGTTTTACGATCTCACACCAGTCACCATGACTGACTCGGAGTTTATTGTTTCCCTTCTAAACTCTGGGTGCCCACCAATTTCCACACGGGCAGTCTAGAGTTATGTTATCAGGATATTCTGGATATTCTAGAGCTTTGGAAGCAAGCTGGATGGCGAGACGTAGTATTTGTATCTGAAATTATTTATTCCGCTGTGTATTCTGTATGAGGACAAGTTATACAACTGTCCATTGATTTGTTGTGTTGTATTGAGTTGTATATTGACTCTATTGATGTATGTATAAAACTGATATAGTTCTTTGTTTAAAAGACTAGTGATTATCTATTATATTTTTGTTCCGCTGCGATATATGAGATTCTGATATTGTTTCTGTTTCTGATGTTGTTCTGTTGTTCTTCTTTCTTTCTCTTTTCTTCTATCTTTTTCTTCTTCTACTTTTTCTTTTTCTTAAAACCCCTCAGGGTTCGTATTTCCATGCATTTTGAGTTAATCAATGGAGATTAGTGGTTAATCAAGAGGTACGGATTTGCGGGCCTTGACAGAAATCATTTCAAAATATTTTTATATATATAGACCACGGTGTCTGTATAAAATTTTCTACGCTATGGTCAAGTGATACGGATATTTATCATTTCAATCCGTAATTTAAAATAAAAATACGGTTATATATCATTTCAAACCGCAATCCTGAATGAAAATAAAAATACATAACAACTTGCAGTTTATAACAATATAAAATACAACATCCATTCATCCAAAATCAATCATCAACCATTTATCACAATCATCATCCAATTCAATCAATAACATCAATGTAGAACTGATAATAAATAACAGGCATTACTGGCAGTTTATATTCAATAATAAATTAAATAACTATTTAACTGGCAGTTTATATGCAATAATAAATTAAATAACAAATTAATTCAATAACTTCAATTTTAACTGAAATGATGATTAAAATATGCCAAACGGTCATAAATAAATTTCTAATCACATCATAAATTAATTCAACAAGCATAAGAAATTTTAGAAGTTGTGAGTGGGTTAAAACACTCACCTTTGGAATTTAAATTGAATTTAAATCCAATTTAAACCCAAAATTCAAACTTCCTCGGAATCTGTCCAAACCAACGTCAAAATGTCTGAAATTCTAATACGAACCTAGCGGAGAAAACCGCGCGTAAATCGGATATCGTATGTAGAAGTTACATTGATTTGAACATTTGAATTTCAAAATTAAAATAAAATAAAATAAAATAGGGAAATCACCTACTTTCCACCACGTTACTGAGCCTATAGGAACCCTAGCCTTCGAACAGCAGGCGATAACGAACGAGCCGCCGCTCCTCAAACCATCGCCACGACAACTAGGCACGCTTCCACCTCGATCGAACCAATGCGTCGCCTCCACCGTGCTAGGCCGACCACCCCCAGCCCACAACGAGACGCACGACGCAGCTAAATCCCCCTAGGCCGAGGCAAAAATCCGGCTGTTCATCACAAATTCGTGCCAAAATCGATGACCATCTCGATACTCTAACCATATAGATGTGTGCTGCTTGATGACATCTTCCAATTGCCGCCCCCCGATCGTCAAACGGTTGACGATCCATCGTTGGATCAAAAACCCTAGCCTATGGACGGCTGAGGTTCAACTTGAATTTCTGGATAAATGATGCATCGAACTGAAAAACGAATCCTAGAATTGAGATGCGCTCTTCGAGAGCTTTCCGACAATATAACATATGATATAGTTTGTGGAGTTTGAAATTTTGATTTGATTTTGAATTGCAATTGGATTTGGAAGTGAGAATTTGTTTGTCTGCCATTGAGGAGGAGAGACAGCTGAATTGTACGTACAAAAATAAGGAATAAGAAATAGGCTATGGTTTATAATAGGGTACTTATAGACAAGCTGAAAATAGAATAGATGGGCTTGATTGATATACGCGTTGAACGATAAAATGGCCCGAAAAGCCCGTTCTGACTCCGTAATGAAATTAAGTCAACCCATATATCAAAGTAGATATTTTAAAATATTTTAAACTCGATGGAACAGGTTTCAAGTCCAAATTCCATCGTATGAAGAAGTTATGCTAAAATCAAATTTCCATTTATGTAATATTTAAATATTTAATTTCATTTAATTGCAATTAATCCTATTATCATAAATTAAATTCCAATATATTGATAAAACTTTATTTCCATTTATTTCCTTAATTTATACTAACATAACTTTTAATTTAGATTTATTGCAATTGGTTACTTGATTACCGGTTTTAATTTAAGACACTAAATAAATGGTTAACTTATACTAATTGTTACCATTAACGTTTGATTTCACTTATAAGCTATTATTAACAACAAATGTTGCAATTGATTTAGATCAAATTCAATAAATTAAATGAATGGGTAAACAATTAATAATTATCACTATTGCCAAATTTACTCACATTCATACTTAATTATCAACTAACAAATATTATAATTACTTACCTATCATTGATTCTATCAAATTGCAATTTATTAAGTATTATTTCATCCATTAATATAACTTTTGAATTTATTTCCCAATTCACAAATTTCAATCAATTATAACCTTACAATTGTTTCAATTAATAGGTATTGCACTAAATTAGTTATTATTCAACTTGCATAAACCTTATTATATAAATTTACATTCAGTTACTATAAATCAATATATTATTCCATTGGTTGATTCTATACTCTTATTTACTTATTTTCTATTTTATGACCAAGTGCAACAATTTACACTATTTCATTATTGGGATTTCACTTCAATTGTCAATAAAAAAATTTAATTACCAATGCTACATTCATTTCTAACTTTCACTTCATTATAAATTATAAAGTTTTATTTCTTTCTAAATTTAATTACCAAAAATCTTATTAAATTAACCAATTTAATTATCGAAATTTTCGGGTCGTTACACTCTCCCCCACTCAAAACTTTTCGTCCCCGAAAAGGAAAAAGAAGGGAAAAGAAGAATTAAGAAATCAATATAGCTTACTTAAATATTAAATTTATAAACAAATAAATTTACAAAATTAATTAATTTAAATAAAATATATCAATTTATAACCATTAAATCTTTTATTACTCAAACTAATAAAGTTTGGAAAACATTTTTCAAAATTTTTCTAAGTCCAAAATTTGGCAAAGTCTCCTTTGTACGAAGAGGCTCGGGAGAAAATATAATATCAAATATAACAATATACAACATATATTTTCCAAAATAATATATCCCAACATGGAAAAAAGAATATAAGAACGCTATAAAACCGTAATCCGAGAACGTACCTATTTGTCGGGCACTTTAACGCTTATTTTATGAAACCAAAAGCGGTAGCTATTGCTTCCATAACCTGTATTTCACTTATATAATCCAGAAAGAGTTAATAATTATATAAAATGAAATATTTACAGTTGTTTCAACCTCTAACCAACGAATCAATACAAACAACAATCATTTGCACCCATATACAATCATCATATAAAATCAACCATTCAAGCAAAACAAAACAATTGGTTGGTTCGGGTTAAGACACTTTAAATCACATAAAATGACTAATAACTATGAAGCATTCCATTTACATAACAGTCTTAGGTAAAACTCAATATATTATTCATACATCTAATCAATTAAAAGTATCTTTTACCCAACAACTCATAAACAAACAAACAACAATACCAAACAATAGATCAAGTTCATTCTTATTAATTTCATTTCATACATTTGTTGTTTGATTTCCTTTTTCTTTCATATAATGATTTATCCTTTTTAATTTACATTTAACTTCTTACAATTTTCCATTTATTCGTATCATGTAAATTTTCTTTTTATTGTACTTCATTCATTTATTCACTACTTCATTTCATTTATTTACAGTATTCATCTTTCCACTTATTTTTATTATAAATAACTTCAACATTTACTTAAGTTTATTATCGTTTCTTTATGACTTTTCTATTATATTTTATTAGTGGCCTTTCAGTCATAACTTAAGTTTATAACAATTTTAACATTGAATTCTTATTTGTTAAAGAATTTCATTGAATACTTTCATTACTTCAAGCTTTATTACTTGTATAATATCCATTACATTTTCTTTTAACATTTCAACTTTTTATAGTTGGTAAGTAATATATATGTTAAAGAATGCCATTGAAAATCATACAAGTTTATCTCATTTCTTTTAATTTTAAATTTAATTTTCAATAATTATATCTTTTGTCTTATAAGTTACAAATGTCAACTTTCTTTTAATTTCCTTTTTAAATCTCTTATTTCATTTAGAGGTTTCAATTATTAGTTAAATTCCATTTCAATACACTAATTGAACTATTAATTAACGGAAACTTAAGAACTAAATACCGGGTTAAATTTCAAATCATATTTATAATAATAGATAAATGTATATACTTGCAAATTATATATCCAATTATATTTTAGGAAATTTGAAATTTATATTTGTTTATCATAATAAATCTGCAGTAAAACTACTACAAGGGCCTTCCCACTTCGAAACTCGAAAATGAATGTCGATGATGCGTGCACTCATCACCGAAATTATTTTCCAACGACAAAGAAGGGAGTACAGAATTTATTTCTTTCCAAATTTCTTTAAAAATAATTCTTTCAAATCTTATTGGAATATTTATAAAAGAATATACTTCTAATTAATATTATTATATTCCAAAATCCTTTGAAAGAGATTTTCAAAAATCCCGGAACTTAGGTCCTAAATTTCCGATTTCATTTATTTTATTTTCAAATCCTACTTTACTAATATTTATAGATTACACTACCAAACAACCAATATATTACAACCGAATATAACCTTAATAAAAAATTTATTTTATATATAGAAAATATAATAGGCAAAATTATTTCATTCACCTATATTCAAAACAAATATTGTGTCGGTCTGTCCTATTAAGTGTTTAGAAATCCCTATTGATGTCATAGCGTCCCATGCATCAACCAGAATTTATAAATACAAAATGGAAAAAATTAACACAATATTAAAACCTTTTTATAACACTAACAAATACGCTCTCTCATATATATACAATCAGCGACTCATCATAGGGTATTACTACCCTATTGATAAAGTGTTAGACCCCACAAAGCTAAGGTTTATCGCTAAACCAAAGCTTAGATACCAGATGTAACGTCCCACAATTTTTGTACGCTTAAGTAGACACACATGCCAACTTAAACCATACAGAAGGGCGGATTTTTATGGGGTAAATAAGAAAAAGTGGAGAAATAAAAGAAACAAAATAGAATCTTGCAGCGGAACGATAAAATATAATAATCAAATAACAGTTCATGAAGCTGTTTTACAAAACATTTGATTATACTTATACAATACATATCAGAGTTACACATACTAGAGAATGATAATTAATGCAGCGGAATACAATGGTGTAGTGGAATATAATAAATAGTAGTAATAAAATCTTCGTCTTCGTCCTCCAGAAATAGAGCCTTCAAATCCTGAAATGCTCAGGCTGACCCGAGCGAATTGAAAAGACAAAACACTCGAGTCAGAACTAAAAGATCTGATGTAAGTTAAATCAACCGAATAAATATGAGTGTAAACGGCGTCAGAGATGTTTACGGGGTTTGACATTTCCTATCCAGTGTCTAACGTGAGTGCAATAACTTAAGAAATGTTCGGGATTCACATCTCTTAAGGATCCGTTAAACTATTTACAATGTAGTAATATACGCTATTATAATAATGTCTAATAGTAAAATAAACTTACTTTTAAATAGCGTTAAGGGGTTACCCTTATAGCCCTTACCACATAATAGTCCCAGTAGTCCATCCAGTATCATAGTTCCTCCTGATCGGGAAGCCACCAGAGGATACCACACGGGCTATGGGAGAAAACCAAACTCGTACAAGGCTCGCTAGGGTAGGTGACACGGCACAACTAGGCAATGCCAGGGTAGATATACCAATTACGCTTTCGGACCGGTGGTAGCGTGTAGCAGCTACTACCGCCCACCTCGAGCCACACCCCCAAAATAAAAATCAAAGTGGCCACCGAATCAATCCAAAAGTCAGAGTATAATATCGAAGGGATGTGTCCGATAAAAGGTGCTACCTTCTTAGCCCGTCAATCGCTCCTTTTTTAGCCACCTTATGCCAACTCATGGGAGTCGGGTCCACGTATATACCTTAAAGGAAACGCCACCACCGTCCTACTTCATTCTGGAATCTCCACCGCGTACATAGTTGTTAAAGTGGTTTTCGGAGTTGGCAGAGAGTATGACAACTTCCGATCCCAGTCTCTTTAACAACCAAACGTTATTATTACACCGCGGTCATTTCAAAATAATTGTACTTCAAAACCAGAATATAATATCCATTTCAACACCATATAAATACGATATCATTTCCGTTTTAAAACCCAAATCAATATGAGATCATTTTTATATTTCAAATATATCCTTTTTCCAAAATCATAGCACTTTCGATGTTATAACATTTCGAAATCAAAACACTTAGAGTATAACACTTTCAAATCATAATGCTTTGAAACTCATAACTTTGAAACATAACTACACCACTTAAATGGCTTAAATATTAAATTACTTTATAATAAAATAGCTTCTTCAATTTCACAAATCAATTCCAAATACAGATTTTGAACCCCCAAATAAACCATTTCAATTTCCATATATTTCAAAGCTTTAAATAATCCACCATTTCAAAACTAATTCTTTGATAATTCCATATATATCAAATTCAATTATTATTATTTAGATTTGAAATGTTTACTTATTAAATCCAATATCATTTAAGTAAAACTTTTAAACTTCAAATAACTGAATATTCTTCCAATTTATTTAACTTGATATATTCATTTAAATCAACTTGATATTCATTTAAATCACTCTAAACCAAAATCAAGTTATGAGAATCATACCCTTTAAAAATCTCAATTTTTTTATTTTCAAATCAAATTTATTCGAGTATAATTCTTAAATAATTTAATTCAAATCAATTTCATATTTATCTTCCAACCTAAATTTTATTTAAGTCATTATAAACTCTATATACAATATGACTTAAACAGATACTTAACCATATTGTATAAAACAATCAAACTTTATTATTTAACTTATTTTATATTTCAAAACAATTTTACACATAGCTAAAAATCAATAATAAAATTACATTTATATAACATCTAAAATCAATATTTATATAACCCATATATTTCTTTACAAAACCATAGAAATCATTTCAAAATATTTTTATATATAATGACCACGATGTCTGTATAAAATTTTCTACCCTATTGTCAAGTGATACAGATATTTATCATTTCAATCCGTAATTTAAAATAAAAATACGGTTATATATCATTTCAAACCACAATCCCGAATGAAAATAAAAATACATAACAACTTGCAGTTTATAACAATATAAAATACAACATCCATTCATCCAAAATCAATCATCAACCATTTATCACAATCATCATCCAATTCAATCAATAACATCAATGTAGAACTGATAATAAATAACAGGCATTACTGGCAGTTTATATTCAATAATAAATTAAATAACTATTTAACTGGCAGTTTATATGCAATAATAAATTAAATAACAAATTAATTCAATAACTTCAATTTTAACTGAAATGATGATTAAAATATGCCAAACAGTCATAAATAAATTTCTAATCACACCATAAATTAATCCAACAAGCATAACAAATTTTAGAAGTTGTGAGTGGGTTAAAATACTCACCTTTGGAATTTAAATTGAATTTAAATCCAATTTAAACCCAAAATTAAAACTGCCTCAGAATCCATCCAAACTAGCGTAAAATTGTCCGGAATTCTGATACGAACCTAGCGGAGAAGACCGCACGTAAATCGGATATCGTATGTAGAAGTTACATTGATTTGAACATTTGAATTACAAAATTAAATTAAAATAAGATAAAATAGGGAAATCACCTACTTTCCGCCACGTCACTGAGCCTACATGAACCCTAGCCTTCGAACAGCAGGCGATAACGAACGAGCCGCCGATCCTCAAACCATCGCCATGACAACTAGGCACGCTTCCACCTCGATCGAACCAATGCGTCGCCTCCACCGTGCTAGGCCGACCACCTCCAGACCACGACGAGACGCGCGACGCAGCAAAATCCCCCCAGGCCGAGGCGAAAATCCGGCCGTTCATCACAAATTCACGCCAAAATCGATGACCATCTCGATACTCCATCCATATAGATGTGTGCTGCTTGATGACATCTTCCAATTTCCGCCACCCGATCGTCAAACGGTTGATGATCCACCGTTGGATCAAAAACCCTAGCCTATGGACGGTTGAGGTTCAACTTGAATTTCTAGATAAACGATGCATCGAACTGAAAAACGAATCCTAGAATTGAGATGCGCTCTTCAAGAGCTTTCCGACAATATAACATATTATATAGTTTGTGGAGTTTGAAATTTTGATTTGATTTTGAATTGCAATTGGATTTGGAAGTGAGAATTTGTTTGTCTGCCATTGAGGAGGAGAGACAACTGAATTGTACGTAAATAAATGAGGAATAAGAAATCGGCTAGGGTTTATAACAGGGTACTTATAGACAAGCTGAAAATAGAATAGATGGGCTGATTGATATACGTGTTGAACGATAAAATGGCCCGAAAAGCCCGTTCTGACTCCGGAACGAAATTAAGTCAACCCATATATCAAAGTAGATGTTTTAAAATATTTTAAACTCGATGGAACAGGTTTCAAATCCAAATTCCATCGTATGAAGAAGTTATGCTAAAATCAAATTTCCATTTATGTAATATTTAAATATTTAATTTCATTTAATTGCAATTAATCCTATTATCATAAATTAAATTCCAATATACTGATAAAACTTTATTTCCATTTATTTCCTTAATTTATACTAACATAACTTTTAATTTAGATTTATTGCAATTGATTACCGATTTTAATTTAATATACTAAATAAATGGTTAACTTATACTAATTGTTACCATTAACGTTTAATTTCACTTATAAGCTATTATTAACAACAAAAGTTGCAATTGATTTAGATCCAATTCAATAAATTAAATGAATGGGTAAACAATTAATAATTATCACTATTGCCAAATTTACTCACATTCATACTTAATTATCAACTAACAAATATTATAATTACTTACCTATCATTGATTCTATCAAAATGCAATTTATTAAGTATTATTTCATCCATTAATATAACTTTGTAATTTATTTCCCAATTCACAAATTTCAATCAATTGTAACCTTACAATTGTTTCAATTAATAGGTATTGCACTAAATTAGTTATTATTCAACTTGCATAAACCTTATTACATAAATTTACATTCAGTTACTATAAATCAATATATTATTCCATTGGTTGATTCTATACTCTTACTCTTATTTACTTATTTTCTATTTTATGACCAAGTGCAACAATTTACACTATTTCATTATTGGGATTTCACTTCAATTGTCAATAAATAAATTTTAATTACCAATGCTACATTCATTTCTAACTTTCACTTCATTATAAATTATAAAGTTTTATTTCTTTCTAAATTTAATTACCAAAAATCTTATTAAATTAACCAATTTAATTATCGAAATTTTTTAGAGCGCGTGAAGTTTTGATCGATGCGAAGGCTACGGCTACGGATATGGGAGTAGAATCGATACGAAGTGGATTGAGGCGAGCATATCGATGCGAACGATTTAGCCTTCATGCAAACTACAACATGGATTGATCATAACTCGAGATCTACAAGTCCAAATGCTACCAAGTTTTCACAGGAGCTTGCGTGCAACCTCAAGAATGTCCATGATCGATCCTAACCCATAAGGAGCAGTTTTCGATCGATATGAATTTGGTTCATATCGATCATGGATCGAGTCGAAATGTCAGGGGATCGATCACGTGTGCCCACCAATGTGAGAGAAGGGGTCTTCTAAGACCTGGGCGAGATATTTGCAGCCTACACCTATAAATAGCAGTCCAAGAGCTTCAGAAAAGGGATCTTTGGTTCTTCTACGCCGTTACTCTGCAGAACTTCATTATTACTCGATTATTATCATCTGTACTCTTGTAACCAGCGATTGATAATCAATAAAACAACAACTCTTCAAAGTGGATGTAGGCTACAACGCCGAAGTACTATAAATCATGTGTTTCTACTGCTTTCCTTTTAAATTTTGAGTGTTCTTCACATTTATATTCTCTACGTACTTGCTATCTGCGATCTGTGATTGTGAACGGGTGCTTTCGTCGGAAATTGGGTGTTTGTGACCAATTTTGATGCAAACACTTTGGTGCTTTCACTGAGAGAGACTAGTGCCCGCTACATCAGATTTGGAAAGCTAAAGGATCAGATCCGAAAGGAACCATAGTTAGGCAATCAGCTAGAAAGACACTACCAGAAAGGAGCCATCAATAGGAGAGTCAAGAGGCTTCCTCAGGAGTGAATCAGGCCTCAGTTTTCATCACCAGGGACAAGATGGAGATGAGGATGGGAGATATGTAGAAAGAATTGTTGAAAAGGCAGGAGGAAATGATGCAGAACCTTTTTAGACAGTTTGGACAGGCATGAACAGCTGGAGCTTCAGGAGTTCAGATCCACGAAGCAGAAGGACCCAACAGGCAATCAAATGGAGCAGCTCAACAGGGTGCGGCCCCCAATCAGCACACAGTTACCAATTTGGATGTATCCAGACTCAGGGGCACACCACCATGCAATGATAGACCAATTCATGGAGGGATTCCAGGTGACACTGCACAACATGGAGCTGATAGGAATGCAGGAGTACATGATGAAGAGTACGTACCAGAATTCCCACGAGGACTTGGGGGGCAACACTTGGTGGACAACATTGGATAGGTTGAGATTATCAGGTGAACTATGGGCGAAGGTTTAGAAAACAGAGATCTGGAAGAAGTAAACATGAGTCCGTTTACCCGTGCTATCAGAATGGCTCGGAATCCACCAGAGTTCTAGCTACCCACTCTGGAGGTATATAATGGCAGGGAAGATCCTACCGATCACTTGATGAGATACACGAGACACATGGAAGTGCTGGGGGGCATCGGAGGAAGTTATGGCTTGGTGTTTCCCTCTGTACTTGACGGATATAGCTGCTATGTGATTTCGACAGTTGGAAGATGGATATATCAGGAAAATGGACGGAATTGGTGGATAGGTTTTTGAAGCAGTTTTGGGTTCATATCAAAAGGCCGAAAAATGTAATGACACTAACGTCGGTAAAGCAAAGGACATGAGAGTCTCTCAGGGCTTTCCTAACTCGGTTCAATGCAGCAGTTGCTTCAGTGATCGACCGGATCCGTCAATGGTTCTGATGGCGGCGGTGTCAGGAGTCAAAGATAACTCGGATTTCAAGATATCATTGATACAAGATCCACCTATGGATCTCGGGGATTTCTTTCACGAGGCCGAAAGATTTCTTCGACAGGAGGATGCGTGTTCAGATATGAAGTTAAAGGAGGTAAATGCGGTCAAGGATGGAGAACCATCCGGCGAAAGCTCGGATAAGGATAAGGATAAAGGAAAGAGGAAGTTGGATGACAACTCTGGCAAGGCAAGGAAACGTTAGGGAGAGCCAAAATTCTCCACTTACACAGGATTGAACGAAACATTGGAGCGGATATACATGGAAACCCGGGATCACCTTCCCTATCGAAGGCCGCAAACGAGAGAACCCATGTAACGTGAGAGAACATCAGGAAGGCACTGTCTCTTTCATGATCTGGACGGGCATGATACCAACAGCTGCAGGCATCTAAAGGATATAATCGAGGAGCATGCAAGGAGTGGTCAGTTTCAGCAATATGTTGGAACTCGAAATGCGGTGATGGAACAGGAGCAGACACCGTCTACCTCAAACGACAATGGCACGAGGCCCAGGAATGATGGTCGATTGGATATCGACTGACAGGGATGATATGGAATAAGTAGCAAACTCTGGGCAAACAGCTAAGTCACTTACTCATGTACGGGGACGGAGATAGCCCCTAGGCATGCTCTGAGGTGATGATAAACCGCGATGCTCTAGTTTGTGAAATTTGCGTTTTCTTTTCTGGTTTGGACATTTGCTTTTTTCCGGTTTGGTTTCGGGGTTTGGTTTAAACTCCTGGTTTTGTTTGTTTTCTGGTTTGGACTTTGGTTTGGATTCTTGTTTTCTGGTTTGGATATTGATTTGGGTTTTTGGTATGGATTTTTGGTTTTCTGATTAAATCTGGGTTTCAGATTGGATTTTGATTGGATTTTTATCTGGTTTTTGGTATATGGTCGTCGGGTATGGATTATACCTAGCAAGGGGTAAGCCGCTTCATTCGAACATGGTGAATCGGCTAATTCAGGTCATCGAGTATGGATTATGCTCGACAAGGGTCTGGAGAGACCAGGATTTGGCCTAGGGTTTAGGCCCCATATTATCTATCGGTTACTATTTCAGGTCGTCGAGTATGGACTATGCTCGGCAAAGGTGCGGAGCGACTAGGATTTGGCTTAGGACTTAAGCCACGACATTACTCAGCGTCCAAGGACACTGAACCAGGAACCCTAAGGCATTACTTAACACAGGTCGTCGAGTGCGGGTTGTGGTTGACAAGAACCCGGAGAGGTTACGGATTCGGATATTGGCTATGAACAGTTGAGAACTTGTTTATGGACCCGGAGTGGTCCCAGATTTGGATATCGACTTGTAGAGGTACCGAATTCGATTATTGGTTACTGGATATGGATGGATTAGAACTCAGTTTTCGGGTTCAGATGAATATGAAATTGGCTAAGGACTTGGCTACTGGTTCGGAATCGGATATCGGCTCGGAGTGGTCGCGGATTCGGGTAAGGATAGGCTACGACATTTTATAAGATGGCTTGGTGATGAATGGAATATGGACTTCGGGTGTCGGATTCAAAGCTATTCAAAACATGCCTTCTTATCACTAGGTATGTTTTGGGTGGCAAATGTTACACCACCTTTTGGTCAAGGCTGGGATACCAACAAATTGGATGGAAAGGGTGGATATCAGGATTGGAGATCAATGGGAAACATGGCTATAATCGATACCGTCAAAATTTGACCGAGCTCCGATCATGGTGGAATCGATTGGGAATAATGAACGAGGCTAGGAAAGGCTATGTTTCAAATCTCAAGTCAAATGGAGTTTGTATGCTCAAGTTACGAATGGATCAAAGTTCATGGAAAACCGGTTCGCGTCGGTCCCTTCGTATCGATCAAGATGGAAGACATTCGTATCCGTAGAGAGCAATACGAGGAAATAGAACTTGGATTAGTACGAGGAGCAAATGGACGCGTGGAATCGATGGCTTTCTTATCAATGCAATGTGCATCGATTTGGTTGGGTATGGAAAAAGAAGGCAGCATGCTTCGTATCGATCAAGGATGGGGTCAATACGAAGAGTGGGGCAGCGGTTTCAATCACTCGGATGGACATTACGTATCGATCACCTATTGATCGATACGAAGAAGGTAGTAGACTTGGATCGATACAAAGTAGATGCACGGGGGATGGATACGAAGACACAGTTCGTGTCGGTCTTGTTTGTATCGATCCGTAACAAAGCTTGGATCGATACGAACAACATGGATACGAAGGTGGGTTGGTCGATGGATACGAACAGCACATGTCGATGGATACGAAGCATTGATGGATATGAAGGCTCCATCCTTTGTATCGATGGATACTAAGGAAGCGGTCGAGGTGGAGCGAAGGATATGGATCAGAGCGCGTGAAGTTTGGATCGATGCGAAGGCTACGGCTATGGATATGGGAGTAGAATCGATACGAAGTGGATTGAGGCGAGCAGATCGATGTGAACGATTCAGCCTTCATGCAAACTAAAACTTGGATTGATCATAACTCGAGATCTACAAGTCCAAATGCTACTAAGTTTTCATAGGAGCTTGCGTGCAACCTCAAGAATGTCCATGATCGATCCCAACCCAAAAGGAGCAGTTTTGGATCGATACGAATTTGGTTCAAATCGATCATGGATCGAGTCGAAATGTCAGGGGATCGATCACGTGGGCCCACCCACGTGAGAGAAGGGATCTTCCGAGATCTGGGTGAGATATTTGCAGCCTACGCCTATAAATAGCAGTCCAAGAGCTTCATAAAAGGGATCTTTGGTTCTTCTATGCTGTTACTCTGTAGAACTCCATTATAACTCGATTATTATCATCTGTACTCTTGTAACCAGCGAGTGATAATCAATAAAACAACAACTCTTCAAAGTGGATGTAGGCTACAACGCCGAACCACTATAAATTGTCTGTTTCTACTGCTTTCCTTCTAAATTTTAAGTGTTCTTCACATTTATATTCTCTACGTACTTGCTATCTGCGATCTGTGATTGTGAACGGGTGCTTTCGTCGGCAATTGGGTGTTTGTGACTAATTTTGATGCAAATAGACTTAACAACCAAACATAAGTCCGATCCAGAGACTGATGCTTCACAAGTGCGTCAAAAGAAAACTCGAGTAATGCAACACTTAAAAAAATAAAATTGGAGTTGTGCAAAGAACAAAAGGAAATTCTATTTCATTTATCCTTTAAAAGAAAAATAGATACAAAGATTCTATGACAAAAATCCTACTAGCAGCGGCCGAACCCGCATCTATACACGACCTACAAGAACGAAAAGAAAGCTCCTAACTATCTGCCAAAAAAGGGATGCCAAGTTACACGCCTACTCCTTGGGCTTCTTCTTGTGCTTCTTCTCCTTCGGTGTCAACCCACTGGAGCTTCCACTATGATGCCGCTTCGAGCTTTTGCCTTTACTAGGCTTGTCCTCGGCCGGGGGAAGTATCATGGTCTCCTCCTCCGAACTCACCGGAATCGGGATGCTTTCAGAGTGCATGGTCGGAGGGATGGGGGCACTTTCCATGTGCGAGGATACAAGGGGAACCCCAGTAACAATAATCGTGCCACCCGGAGAGATCATGAGTAAAGGGGTCGGGCCAGGTCCTGCCATTCCACCTCCTATGGTGCTACCTATTGTTGCGCCCGCCATCTCAGCGCTAATTTCCACCATTATTGCGTCATCATGAGATGCTTGAGTATCAGGCAGGACGCTGAAGGTCGGAGCCGAAGAGCTGGCCGCGAACGCACTTCCACTCATAACAAATGGAAAGTCAGAAAGTGGATTGTTGTGGGTGCCTAGGAGCTCATCCATCATTTTCTCGTTAAAAGTGAAAGCGCTCACATCAACTTACTCGGCTGTAGCAGTAGTGGTGGTCGTCGTTGCCTCCGTTATGATAGCCTCCTGCTCTTGGTTTTGTTCACGGTTTGCAGGATGCATGGTCGGTGCTACTTCTATAACTGAATGGAGATAAGAGAAAATATTAGAAATTTCCTTTGATGGTACTCCAGAATTTGAATGAGTTCGAGAAGTGTTCAGAATACCTTCCTCGGGTTGGCTCGTAGTGGGAGTCGGGGTTCCTCCGGACACGTGCTCGCGGACCAGAGATAGCTGTGGCTGATTCGGATCATAGGCCGGCACAGGTAGAGGATCAACTGCAGGAGTGGATTCAGGCTGGGTTGGCACAGTGATCTCAGAGCTTGTATCATGATGCTCAACACCAAAGCCCTCTCCAACCTCCAAGTGTTGAGTAGCGAGCTTCTCTTTCTCAAATGCAACAGTGGCATCATGAAGAACTCTCCTCTCTTCCTCATTCAGCACTCAGTTTTCTAGTTTGAATTCATCGAGGGATTCAGTATGATGCACTACCTTCTCATCATCCAAAAAACGGCGCCATGCACTATATAGGTGAGTTGGATAATCGTTGAGCCATCTCAAGTCACGGTATTTCAGAACGTTGACATTATAGGTGATTAAAAGATCTTCAATGTCACTCTCAAGTCTGGCCTTCGCTGCCCTGGCCTCAACCCTAGCCTCGGCCTCTTGAGCCTTCAACTTCGCTGCATCCCGCTCGTTCTGGGCCTCCATAGTTTAATCTCAGGCCTCCTGAGCGATCTTGTTAGCTTCATCTTTTTCCTTAATGACTTCGTCATATTTGGCTTTAAGCTCTACTAGCTCTTGGAGTGCTTTATCTTTTTCAACAGTGACTATGGCGTTCCTATGGCCCATATCATCTACTAACTTTAAATGCTCCTACCTTATCCACTCCAACTCCTTATTGGCCCTGTCAACCTTTTTCAAGGCCTCCGTTTTGGAATTCCTTAAAGTATCATTCTCTCCAGTAAGCACCGTGATGATCCGATCCTTCTGGGTGATGGTTTCTTGAAGCTCTTCAATTTTCTTGGCCCGCTCGAACACTACAGCCGAAGCCTTCTCAGCGGTTTTCTTCCACTCTCGGTATTGGCCAAAAGCATGATAGACATGATCATGAACAATTTTTTCTGCTCCATCTGGCAGCACCATCAAATTTGGAGGGAAATGGAAGCCGTCAAAGCATATATTTGGAAACTCTCTTTTCAGTTGGGTTATTCGAGCGGCTCCCTCACCTGTCAATTCTGTAACCACCGAGGTAGTTGCAATAGAGGTCTTGGAACTACCGGAGGCACCGGTTGGCATGAAGTCACGACAGTTTGTATCCCTGAACTGGGAGGTGGCAACGAAACCCTGGGTGGAGGAGAGCATGATCGAAAGTGATGTCTATCTCGCCTCTCTTTTTCTCTTTCTCGCTCCCTCTCCCTTTCCTTGGCTTTCTCTCTGTCATAATAATCCCTCTCTTGGCTGGAATGGCGATGGTCATAATCAAAGTCGCGCCTACGGGATCCTCTGTATGAACTGGAGGATTGACGTGCGGTATGGAGGCTGCCAAGCATTGACGGTTACTTCGACATCGAATCTGTAAAGAGAAAAATGAAATGGAGTTAGTCATCTCCAGAGATTAAACAACTTGAGGATATTAGTTAGATGTGTCGTGAAATGTGTGCATGCATGTGTAAACCCCTCGACCAACCGAAAGTAGCTGCCATACTCGGAGAGGTTGGTCCTCCTAAATCTAGAGCACTTTGAAGCCCTTCCAGTCCAGTATCTTGTTGGAGTGACACATCGTTCGAAATTGGGATATCTACAAGTCCTTCGAAGGGGTTCCCCATGTGCAGGGAAGGAGCCTCTGAAATTATAACACCGGCAACTGGCAGAGACACGACCATGGATTTCTATCTCTTGGACTTACGAAGCTTATGGGCAACCGCCTTGCCTTTCCTTTTCCCTTCTGAATGTCGAGGATTATCCGAAGGTCCGGCTGTAGGCTCGTCCTCGGTGGACGTATCCTCTTTATCACCCTGCTTGGTGATCACAATTCCAGGTGCTCTCCATCTAGCCTGTCTCGCTGGAGCCGCCTTAAGAGATCCTTCCAGTCTTATGCTCTAACTCCTATCGATCAGTCCAACGGCCCAAAGATTTTCATCCGTAAGCACTGCCTCAATCTCTCTAAACTCCGCTGGCACCTCCTGAAGGATCCTGACGATTTCCCTAAATTGAGCGCCTTTGGGTCATGGAATTGAGGCTGTAAAAAGAAAAAGGCATTAAGCTCAGTATCAATGGATATTAACCAGTTAGTCGGAGGAGGAATTGAAACACTTACATCTAACTAACCACCGTCTAGTGAATCCTGGCGGGCAGCGAACGTAGAACCACTCGGTTTTGAAGTAGCCGAGTTTGGTCCAAGTCTCAATCACAATTTTACAGTTTCTAACTCCCTCTAAGAATGTGAAGGAGGAATTATTTCCTCGACTCTTTACGTTGAAAAAGAATCTGACTTCCTTTGGAGTCGGGGGCCGTAAAAGGTGCTCCATGAAGATGATGAATACGCTGTTCAACAGAGCGTACCCATTCGGATGCAACTGTGATAGGGCAATCCCTAAGTTAGATAACACTTCTCGGATGTACTGATTGAATGGTGGAAGCGTCCCAGTTGTGCTCGAGAATCTGTTAAGAGCGATGTACCCTTCAGGGGGACTGTGGGGCCTATCATCTGCTTTAGGCAATAAGACGTTATCCCTCGACAATCCATGCTTTGTACAAATTCTTCCTAACATGTCTTCGGAGATATTGGATGGAACAGGGTCTTGAGGATTCCCTATGAAAGCTGCCCCTGGTAGCTCGTCCGGAGCTTGATTTATGACTTCGACTGCGATAGCTGGCACCTTTACTATAGAAGGAGGCAGACTCTGGACCTCTTGTTGCTGCGAACTTCCGGGTTCATAGCTAATCAACTTAGTAAAAATCATCGTTAGATGACAATAATCCCGTGTTTCCCCACTGTGAAGTGCATGAATTTATGGTGCAGTGTAGTGCTATATACTTAAGAAATTTTACAAAGTTTAAAAAGTACTTGAACGACGAGAATTCAGAATTCAACCGAATGACCATCATCGCTGACCGTCACACCCGTGCCATCCAAACTTTGGAGGTCGATCCAAGTTGAGATTCGATAAATGTTGCCAAGTTACAGTTCCATCGACGAGTTTCGAAAGGCATTCAAATATGCAGTGAAATGGTTAAGTCAAATTATGCAAGGAAGAAGCTTGTCGGAGTTAAGTGTTCAAATATGCAAGTAACCTCGTATCAATCGAAATTTGAACTTAGATCAATCACTAAAAACCCAATTTGTATCGGTCAAGGAGGCTATTTGTACCCATCAAATGTCCGAGTTTGGATCGGTCATCAAGAATGCATTCGTATCGATCCCCTAAAAAGAAATTCGTGTCGATCAGGTACACACGATTTCGTATCGATCACATATATCACCTTCGTATCGATCGATAGGTCCAAGCCTTCGTATCGATCATTTCGAACCGATACGGAACCCTACCATCAATCGATACGAAGATCTCCACCTACTCGATACGAAATCTTATTCTCCGGATCGATTTGAGCCCTTCCAATCCAGATTGATTTGACTCATCCTCCCTCCTTCACCGATACGAAACAAGGACTGAGCCATTCTTCCACTAAATTCTTTTGTATCCCTCCTCAATCCTTCTTCCCCAATCAACACGAGGGCTATCACCACTCTACATCAAGTTTTGGCATAACTCCGACGATCCACGGCCGCCACATCACCAAAGTCAATCACGAATGTGAATCAAATGGCGATTAACGGTTTGATTAGTTCAAGGATGAAGACAGGCTGTTCCCTCTCAAACAGCTGAGCGATACGAAGGCAAGAATGAAGATAGAAAGAAATAAAGTGAAAATTTTGCTAAGTACCAAGCCTATATATACTAAGAGAAACGACCATTCGTCTCCCAATTACCCCTACCGGTCAAAAGAAAATCATTAGGGAGATCGATACGAGTTGGTTACTTCATGTCCATGGCTCAACCAAGACGAATTTGACGCTGCTAATATGAAGGCTCTCTAGAATTGATTGCTTACCTTTAGATAACCACAATGATGAACAACAGATCTCTAGCAATCAATACTCTGTTACAACAGTTTGGCAGTCATCAATTAAGTATTTATATTATCGAGAAACAATCGAAGGTTACATCTTTTGATGAAATGACAACAACTATTCAACAAATCTGATAGAACTTTTCAGACAGAAGGTTGCAACTTTTCAAAGCATGTAACGACCCGGTATTTTGGACCATTCAAATCGACAATAAATCCACACATGCCGGACTTGAATAATTCAAAACAATGGATTGTAAATAAAATTTGGCAAAACTCAGCATATACAGTAAATAAAATAATTACAGATCACAGACACAGAGTATTATAATAATGCAGCAGAAACAAAAGGATAGTAGTTCATGGAGCTACTATATAAATATAACAGAGTTAGACAAGATACAACAGAAGTCTCGAATACAATAGATGTCTCAATACAATAATCAAATACAAGATCTGAATACATCACTGGAATCAACTGAATAACTGAAAGCAGGATCGATAGATAGCTAGATCTCCAAGCGAAGCTCCAACTCCAAAGGTGAGTCTCAAATGCTGTATCACTCAGTCTGACCCGAGCGTAAAGCAAAACACAAAACACTCGAGTCAGGATTAACATTCTTATATTAATAAATCCAACTCAAGTGAAATATCAACTGAAATACAAGTAACTTAAAGGATGTTTGGGATAACCATCCCCTAAGGATCCGTTAAACTATTTACTATGTAGTAATATACGCTATATACAGTAGTGTCTAATCAGTAAAGTATAATTATATAGAAAATAGCGTTAAGGGGATGGAGAACCTTAACGCGGTCGGATCTTAAAATCATAATCGTAGTAAAGCTCGATATGGTAGGTGACACGGCACAACTAGGCAATGCCAGGGTAGATATACCAATTACGCACACGGACTGATTGATACGCATAGCAGCCACTACCGTTCCACCTCGAACAACACTCCCAAATCGGAGGATGGCCATCTAATCAATCACAAATGTAACGATCCGTATTTTTACGGATCGAAACATCGTAAAACAGTTGTTATTAGATTGTTAGTATTGTTAAGTAATTCCGAGTTTAGATCGACTAGAGCTTAAGTCGTGTAGGAGTTAAGTTGTCTAGAAGTTAAGTCGTGTTGGAGCTTAGGTCGTGAAGGAGGTTATGTTGTAGGCGACCTAAGGATTGGGATAAGTCGTGTGGAAGATAGGTCGTGAGGTGGCTTAGGTCGAGTGAACGACTTAAGGAAAGTTGGCGACTTATAGGATTTGCGACTTAAGAGTTAGTAGACGACTTAAGGTAATGACCGACTTAGGAAATGGGCGACCTAAGGAGTTGGCGACTCAAGAATAGGCAGACTTAAGTAAGTGACCGACCTAGGGGAGTTAACAACCTAGGGCGATAAGCGGGCTAACGACTTAAGAGTTTGGGCGAGTTAACGACCTAAGGGATAGATAGGTCGGCGACGACCTAAGGAAGCTGGGGTAGCAGTGAGCGACCTAAGGTGGTTAAGTCGTAGACGACTTAGGAGTTAGGTCGTGGGTTGTTAGGTCGCTAAGTATTAGGTCGTAAAGGGTTAGGTCGTAACCCAGTTAAGTCGCGTCGTTATTGGGAAGTTAGGTCGCGTCTTAGTTAAGTCGTAAGTCGCAGAATAGATAAGTCGTGGGGTTTTTAGGTCGCAAGGTTTTATAAGTCGTAGGTCGTATCCCAGTTGACTCGTTAAGGCGCGCATGTGTTAGGTCGTAAGTCGCGCGCATATACTATGTGTTAAGTCGCGAGCGACTTAGGAGTTAAGCTGCTAAGTCGTAAGTCGTAAACAGGTGAGTCTGGTAGGTCGTAAGTGCACCTGGGCTTAGGTCGTTAGGTCGTAGGATGTGGAGTTTCGATAGGTCGTAGTTCGCAGAATCTCTTTAGGTCGTGGATGACCTAAAAGTGGACGACCTAGGGATATTTCAGCCTATAAATATGGGAGTTTTTCTTCATTTTGGGATCCGGATTTCGAAGCGACGAAGTGCTGCCATTTTGAGAGCTCGACTTCTACACTTCTTCACTTCTTTTCTCCACTCTAATCTAGTGATTCCTTCCGTCCATATTGAAGATCAAATCGAAGATTCAAGAGCTTAGATTGAAGATCTTCATCCTTCGAAGAGAGATTTCATCGTTTGAAGCGGATTGGTGATAGATCAAGCTAGATCCTTCGCTGTCCAGTTCTGAAGCGTGTTTATTTGGGGTTGTTTAGGTGATTTGGTGAGTGGTGATTATCTCTCACACGGATCCAAAGGAGTATATCGGATCGTTGGTTTGATTTGTTGTTAAAGTAGTGATTTCCATGCATTTTCCTAATCCTAAGTATAGATCCATATAGATTCATTGTTCATGATGATTTGACAACCATTTTACTACATGTTAACCTATGCAAGTTCATTCATCAAGATTATAGAGATATTGCTCATGTTTTCACTTCTTAGACTTTTGATTCTTTAATTACGAAATTGCCATTATTATTATAATTGTCTATTTATATCATATTTGAATGCTTGTTTACTTGGATTAATGTTTGAATTGATTGATTGTTATGAATTAGATGATTGATGATTTGATTTAGAACGAAGATGATTCAAAAGCTAAGGGAAAGGCTCTTGAATTGGGAAAGCTGCTTGTGGCATATGTGGCGGATGAGGAAGCTCATATGGATAGATTTGATGATGATGTTGAGATGAAGCTTTGCTATGATGATGATGAGGTGAAGCATGACATGAGGTAGTCTTGGTCTAATCCAGACAGGATCATTCCAAGCATGATGATAACTCGGTGATATGGTTCGAGTTTGAGGATAATGGTTTGCTCGAGATGCGGTTGAGCTAGTATGGAAATAGTCGTCGAGGAGGATGACTAGAAGGCTGAAATCTCATCATTGTTGAAGGTTCTAGCATGCTCAAAGCAAGAGTACGTTGGGCAGATTCGATAGTCCCTGAAGGCTACTGATGGTAGTCAAGTACTCTGGGCAGATTCGATAGTCCTAGGCACGGGTCACGATGACGTGCGGAGTTATGTCTAGAACCGGGGTTTCCATTAGCCCTTGACGGACGGATGAAAGAATGAGCCGGTCATTCAATTAACGATGATATCGAAGCAATGATAACAGTGATAGCCAGAGTCATGGATGTTTGGTTGTATCATCATTCGGTCTCAAGAGCAGTGTTTTCTGGGTGCTTATCTGATCTTGGTTTAGGCCTTGGGGGTTTGTGCTTGGAAAACATCGCCCTTGACTCGAGTGATAATTGCTTTACTTTAAATTGTATGCTCTGCTATGTTTGCTTCTAATTAGTGTGTGTCTGGGGGCTATCACTGTAGAAAGAGGTGGAGTGGGAGGGTTGTATTCCTATTCCTTTTCCTTTATGCTCTTTTGGTATGTTGTTAGTTAATTTACCGCTCACTAAGACTGTTGTATGACTCAAGGCTTTATGTTTTAACTCTTATTGCCTTGTGTTGTTCGTCCATTTCGGGACGGGCAGACTAGGTAACAGGTGACAGGTGCTGTTCTTGCTTTCCACGATGCTGATGTCGAAGACGAGTTGGAGGGTTGCATATTATCTTCTTACTATATGTACTGGATGTTCCGCTGTTTGTATATTCTCTGAGTGTTTTGTAGTGAGGCTTGATGTATTGACTATTCAGATGTTTGTATTCAACTATTATGAATTTTTCTTGATGAGATTCTATTCTGTGAAGCTTCACTATGTATATGTTCTATTGTATTTTGTCCATGCGCTGTGTGTAATACGATAGATCCTGTTGTTTTAATTTACCTTGGCAATCGTCCATGGTCGCCTGGCACACATTACAGCGCACTATCTCTAGGTTCGGTGCAGGGGTCATGGGCGGTCGTCACATTTGATATCAGAGCATTGGTTAATCGATTTTACCCAACGCTTGTTGACGTAACTACGTATGAGAGACGTAATTGTATTTTGATGGATGATTACTATATATAATATAGTAGCTTAGTAGAATTTGAGTCATTTATGTAGTTGTTTCTCATGATGTGCTGACCATTCCTTTTTATAGATATTAAGGATGAGTCGAAGAGGGAGACCAGCTGCTAGGGAAGGCCGTGCTGCTGAGGGGACTACTGATTGTGCAGCTATGTTCGAAGCTATGATGACTTCGATCATGAGAAGGATACCAGTTCCGGGGACAGCAGTTGATGTTAGAGTTCAGGTTCAGGCTCCAAGACCGGTGGATTTTGCTAAGTTGTGTAAGGATTATACTGCTCTTGGAGGGAAGGTTTTCTTTGGAACAGAATCAACCATTGAAGTCCAGAGGTGGATAGATGCTTGTAGAAGGATCTTTGGTGATTTGGGAATTGAGGATGCGACCATGAGGAAGTTAGCATCAAGACAGCTTCAAGGAAGAGCTTCTGATTGGTGGAACTCTATCACCACTGATACTCCGGAGGAAGAGATCACTTGGGAGCAATTCCAAGTCAGATTTGAAGCTAAGTTCATTTCTACAGCTCAGAAGTCTGTTCTGTTCAAGAAGTTTGTGGAGCTCAAGCAAGGTGGAAGACCAGTTTTTGAGTATGTTTCTGAGTTTGAAGCTTTGTCCAAGTATGCTCGGTCGTATATTGAATCATCGTACCAGAAGAATGAGAAGTTTGTGACAGGCTTGGACAGTTATCTTGGGAGACAGTTGATGGATCATTTGGACGATTCATTTGAGAAGCTTGTGGAGAAGGCTCTCAGGCATGAGAGTCTGTTTCCTAAAGAGGGATCTGTTGTTGCTGTGACCAAGGAAGAGTCTAGACCACAGCAGAGTGGAAACAAGAAGAGGAAGCAGCAGCAGCAGAAGGGTAAGGATGGCCAGAAGAAGCCGAAGGGCGAAGTGACCTGCTACAATTGTCAGCAGAAGGGCCATTTCTCTAGGGATTGCAAGAATCCGAAGGTGCCAGTGAAGTGCCACAACTGTGACAGGCTGGGGCATTTCAAGAAGAATTGTCCAGAACCGCGAATGGACAAGCAGATTGTGCAGGCTTATGCTTTGGGAGCTGTTCCATCATCTTCGAAAGCTCCTACCGCTGAAGAGAAAGGAAAGGGTGTAGTGGTTCAAGGTACTCTTTTCCTATGTGGTGTTCCAATGAGAGTGCTATTTGATACTGGGGCGTCGCATTTGTTTGTTTGTAGTGAACTTGTAGGCCGGTTGGGTTTAGAACCGGATATTGTTGATAGGCCATTGGTTGTGACTAATCCAGTTGGGGGTTCGTCCTATTTGTGTATGTTATGCCGTGGTCTGATTGTATCGAGTCATGATTGCTCTTTTGTTTGTGATTGCTTTGTTCTGAACTTTGCGGGGTTCGGAATTATTTTGGGTATGGACTGGCTTAGGAGATATGCGGCAAAGGTTGATTGTGAGAGGTTGGAGGTGACAGTCGAGAATGTGGAGGGGCGAAAGATTGTGATACGATGTAAGCATGAAGAAGGCGTCTTCATGAGCTTCATGTATTCGCTGGTTGTTCCACGGGATGGACTGTCATCGTTGCCAATCGCGAATGGATTTGAGGATGTCTTTGACGAGGTCAAAGGATTACCGTCGCATAGAGAGATCGAGTTTCGTATAGATCTAGTTGAAGGAGCCAGACCTGTTGTGATGCCTCTTAGGCGGATGCTGCCTAGGGAACAGCAAGAGTTGAGGGTGCAGGTTGATGACCTTTTACAGAAAGGATTCATTCGACGTAGTGTGTCCGAATGGGGTGCACCAGTTGTGTTTGTAACCAAGGCGGATGGATCGCTGAGCTTGTGTGTGGATTATCCTGAGCTGAATAAGGTGACTAAGAAGAACAAGAATCCATTACCGAGAATATATGACTTGTTTGATCATCTTCACGAAGCTAAGGTGTTTTCTCAGATGGATTTGGCAACGGGATTTCACCAGTTGAGAGTGGCTAAGGATAATGTGCCGAAGACTGCTTTTCGGACACCATCAGGTTTCTTTGAGTGGCTGGTAATGCCGTTTGGATTGACTAATGCGCCAGCATATTTTGTGGATCTTATGAATAGAGTGTTCAGAGATCAGTTGAACAAGTTCGTACTTGTGTTCGTGGATGATATTCTGATTTATTCCAGAACTGAAGAAGAGCACAAGACACACTTGCGTATTGTTTTGGAAATCTTACGGAAACATCAGCTGAAGGCTAAGTTTTCGAAGTGTCACTTCTGGAAGAGTGAAGTGAGGTTCTTAGGCCATGTTATCTCTGGAAATGGAATAGCGGTTGATCCCGCTAAGGTGGCAGCAATCCAGGATTGGGTTAGACCTAAGAATGCATCGGATGTGAGAAGTTTTCTTGGATTAGCAGGATATTATCGTCGATTTATCAAAGACTTCTCCAAGATAGCTGCACCATTAACAGGATTGACGAAGAAGAACCAAGTGTTCAGATGGGATGCTAAGTGTGAGCAAGCTTTCGGAATCCTGAAAGAGAGATTGACAAGTGCTCCTGTTCTAACTATTCCAAGTGGGAATGATGAGATGGTGGTTTACACCGATGCATGTGGTACTGGACTTGGAGCAATGCTAATGCAGAGGGATAAAGTTGTTGCGTATGCAAGTCGACAACTGAAGCCGCATGAAAGGAATTATCCGACTCATGATTTGGAGTTAGCGGCGATTGTATTTGCTCTGAAGATGTGGAGACATTATGTATTGGGAGTTCGATTCGAGTTGTTTACAGATCATAAGTCGTTGAAGTATCTTTTCTCCCAAAAGGATTTGAATCTTCGGCAGCAACGTTGGCTAGAGGTTTTAGCATCGTATGATTTTGGTATAGCTTATACTCCGGGAAAAGGTAACGCAGTGGCAGATGCGTTGAGTCGAAGACATGCAGGATTGGGAGCCATGTTTTCAGAATGGAAGAATCTCAAGTATTTAGCTGGATTTGACTTCAGGCCCAGATGTTAATTGGAACCTGAGATGTTGGCAAACTTATCGATAAGACCGACTCTTTTTGAGAGAATTGGCGAGAGTCAAAAGCGAGATGATAAGCTTGTCAAGATTATCCGTGATTTGGAATCTGGATTGGATCTAGAAAAGGATAAGGGATTCGAGGTCGATCGAGAAGGTTGGCTTCGGAAGCAAGGACGACTAGTTGTTCCCGATATAGATGAATTGAGAAGTGAAGTTCTGAAGGAAAGTCATCACTCGAAGCTGACAATTCATCTAGGTGGAAATAAGATGTATCGGGATATGAAGAGAACCTATTACTGGGAAGGCATGAAGAAGGATGTTGGAAATTTTATTTCCAAGTGCATGAACTGCCAGTTGGTAAAAGCTGAACAGAAGAAGCCAAGTGGATTGCTTCAGCCATTGGAAGTTCCTACATGGAAGTGGGAGCAAATATCGATGGATTTTATTGATGGGCTACCTAGAACAAGAACGGGAAATGAAGGGATTTGGGTCATTGTAGATCGTCTGACTAAGAGTGCAAGATTCATTCCTGTTCGATCGACTAGGACTGCATCAAAGTTGGCCGAGTTGTATGTTAAGTGCATAGTTCGATTCCATGGTATTCCGAAGAGTATAGTGAGCGATCGAGACCCATTGTTCACTAGTGGATTTTGGAAGAGTTTCCAGGAAGTTTTGGGAACCGAGTTGTGTTTGAGTACAGCTTATCACCCTCAAACGGATGGTCAGACCGAGAGAGTCAACCGAGTATTGGAAGATCTCCTCAGAGCTTGTGTTTTGGATTTCGGAGGATCATGGGAAGATCACCTTCATTTGGTGGAATTTTCATACAACAACAGTTACCAGTCAAGCATTGGTATGGCACCGTATGAGGCATTGTATGGAAGACCCTGTAACTCTCCGACATGTTGGTTAGAGACAGGAGAAAAACTGATGCTTGGGCCAGAGATGATTCGACAGACTTCGGATTGCATAGAGATCATTTGGCAACGAATGAAAGCAGCCCAAGACCGTTAGAAGAGTTATGCCGATAAGCGTCGCAAGGATTTGGAATTCGTCGTAGGTGATATGGTTTTTGTGAAGATTTCTCCACTGAAGAATGTTATTCGATTCGGGAAGAAAGGAAAATTGGCTCCGAGATTTGTTGGACCATTCCCGATCATCGAGCGAATTGGAAAGCTCGCCTACAGATTGGAATTACCGGAGAAGATGTCGGGTGTGCACAATGTTTTTCATATATCGTATCTACGGAAGTATGTGCACGACTCGAATACAGTGGTTTATGTTGAAAGCTGTGAAGATTTCGAAGTTGATCCAGTCGATAAGAGACCTCGTAAGCCACTTCGTGTTGTGGAAACCGACACGAAACAGCTTAGGAGGAAGGTAGTTAAGTTGCTCAAGATACAATGGAGTGACGATGATAACGACTGTACATGGGAGGTGGAAGAGGGGATGAAAGCAGCTCATCCCGAACTCTTCAAGGTATGGCCCTAAGGTGTCGGGTCATCTAACGACATTGTAACTTGTTCTAAGTTTTAGAATTCTGCATGCTAAGCTAGAATTGGATGCATGGTTTGTTGATTGCTATGGATGGTAGGCATGTAGAATAGTCCTTGATTGCTCTGTTTGTTTGGAATTCCGGGGGCGAAATTCCTAAGGGGGAGAGAATGTAACGACCCGTATTTTTACGGATCGAAACATCGTAAAACAGTTGTTATTAGATTGTTAGTATTGTTAAGTTATTCCGAGTTTAGATCGACTAGAGCTTAAGTCGTGTAGGAGTTAAGTTGTCTAGAAGTTAAGTCATGTTGGAGCTTAGGTCGTGAAGGAGGTTATGTTGTAGGCGACCTAAGGATTGGGATAAGTCGTGTGGAAGATAGGTCGTGAGGTGGCTTAGGTCGAGTGAGCGACTTAAGGAAAGTTGGCGACTTATAGGATTTGCGACTTAAGAGTTAGTAGACGACTTAAGGTAATGACCGACTTAGGGAATGGGCGACCTAAGGAGTTAGCGACTCAAGAATAGGCAGACTTAAGTAAGTGACTGACCTAGGGGAGTTAACAACCTAGGGGGATAAGCGGGCTAACAACTTAAGAGTTTGGGCGAGTTAACGACCTAAGGGATAGATAGGTCGGCGACGACCTAAGGAAGCTGGGGTAGCAGTGAGCGACCTAAGGAGGTTAAGTCGTAGACGACTTAGGAGTTAGGTCGTGGGTTGTTAGGTCGCTAAGTATTAGGTCGTAAAGGGTTAGGTCGTAACCCAGTTAAGTCGCGTGGTTATTGGGAAGTTAGGTCGCGTCTTAGTTAAGTCGTAAGTCGCAGAATAGATAAGTCGTGGGGTTTTTAGGTCACAAGGTTTTATAAGTCGTAGGTCGTATCCCAGTTGACTCGTTAAGGCGCGCATGTGTTAGGTCATAAGTCGCGCGCATATGCTATGTGTTAAGTCGCGAGCGACTTAGGAGTTAAGCTGCTAAGTCGTAAGTCGTAAACAGGTGAGTCTGGTAGGTCGTAAGTGCGCCTGGGCTTAGGTCGTTAGGTCGTAGGATGTGGAGTTTCGATAGGTCGTAGGTCGCAGAATCTCTTTAGGACGTGGACGACCTAGGGATATTTCAGCCTATAAATATGGGAGTTTTTCTTCATTTTGGGATCCGGATTTCGAAGCGACGAAGTGCTGCCATTTTGAGAGCTCAACTTCTACACTTCTTCACTTCTTTTCTCCACTCTAATCTAGTGATTCCTTCCGTCCATATTGAAGATCAAATCGAAGATTCAAGAGCTTAGATTGAAGATCTTCATCCTTCGAAGAGAGATTTCATCGTTTGAAGCGGATTGGTGATAGATCAAGCTAGATCCTTCGTTGTCCAGATCTGAAGCGTGTTGATTTGGGGTTGTTTAGGTGATTTGGTGAGTGGTGATTATCTCTCACACGGATCCAAAGGAGTATATCGGATCGTTGGTTTGATTTGTTGTTAAAGTAGTGATTTCCATGCATTTTCCTAATCCTAAGTGTGGATCCATATAGATTCATTGTTCATGATGATTTGACAACCATTTTACTACATGTTAACCTATGCAAGTTCATTCATCAAGATTATAGAGATATTGCTCATGTTTTCATGCTTGTTAGACTTTTGATTCTTTAATTACGAAATTTCCATTATTATTATAATTGTCTATTTAGATCATATTTGAATGCTTGTTTACTTGGATTAATGTTTGACTTGATTGATTGCTATGAATTAGATGATTGATGATTTGATTTACACCGAAGATGATTCAAAAGCTAAGGGAAAGGCTCTTGAATTGGGAAAGTTGCTTGTGGCATATGTGGCGGATGAGGAAGCTCATATGGATAGATTTGATGATGATGTTGAGATGAAGCTTTGCTATGATGATGATGAGGTGAAGCATGACATGAGGTAGTCTTGGTCTAATCCAGACGGGATCATTCCAAGCATGATGATAACTCGGTGATATGGTTCGAGTTTGAGGATAATGGTTTGCTCGAGATGCGCTTGAGCTAGTATGGAAATAGTCGTCGAGGAGGATGACTAGAAGGCTGAGATCTCATCGTTGTTGAAGGTTCTAGCATGCTCAAAGCAAGAGTACGTTGGGCAGATTCGATAGTCCCTGAAGGCTACTGATGGTAGTCAAGTACTCTGGGCAGATTCGATAGTCCTAGGCACTGGTCACAATGACGTGCGGAGTTATGTCTAGAACCGGGGTTTCCATTAGCCCTTGACGGACGGATGAAAGAATGAGCCGGTCATTCAATTAACGATGATATCGAAAAAATGATAACAGTGATAGCCAGAGTCATGGATGTTTGGTTGTATCGTCATTCGGTCTCAAGAGCAGTGTTTTCTGGGTGCTTATCTGATCTTGGTTTAGGCCTTGGGGGTTTGTGCTTGGAAAACATCGCCCTTGACTCGAGTGATAATTGCTTTACTTTAAATTGTATGCTCTACTATGTTTGCTTCTAATTAGTGTGTATTTGGGGGCTATCACTGTAGAAAGAGGTGGAGTGGGAGGGTTGTATTCCTATTCCTTTTCCTTTATGCTCTTTTGGTATGTTGTTAGTTAATTTACCGCTCACTAAGACTGTTGTCTGACTCAAGGCTTTATGTTTTAACTCTTATTGCCTTGGGATGTTCGTCCATTTCGGGACGGGCAGACTAGGTAACAGGTGACAGGTGTTGTTCTTGCTTTCCACGATGCTGATGTCGAAGTCGAGCTGGAGGGTTGCATATTATCTTCTTACTATATGTACTGGATGTTCCGCTGTTTGTATATTCTCTGAGTGTTTTGTAGTGAGGCTTGATGTATTGACTATTCAGATGTTTGTATTCAACTATTTTGAAGTTTTCTTGATGAGATTCTATTCTGTGAAGCTTCACTATGTATATGTTCTATTGTATTTTGTCCATGCGCTGTGAGTAATACGATAGATCCTGTTGTTTTAATTTACCTTGGCAATCGTCCATGGTCGCCTGGCACACATTACAGCGCACTATCTCTAGGTTCGGTGTAGGGGTCTGGGCGGTCGTCACAACAAATAAGAGTATAATATCGAAGAAATGTGTCCGAGAAGAGGTGCTACCTCACTGGTCCGAGATCGCTCCTGTTTTAGCCACCTTATGCCAACTCACGGGAGTTGGGTCCACGTAACATACCTTAAGAACGTCGCCACCATCCTACTTCATTCTGGAATCTCTACCGCGTACACGGTTGTCAAAGTGGTTTTTGGTATCGACAGAGAGTATGTCCATATCCGATCCCGGTCTCTTTAACAACCAATCATTATTATAACACCTTGGTCATTTACAAATATATACTTTTTAAAAACACAATTTTTTCGCCATTTCAAAACATATCCTTTACTTCAAAATAGTATATACTTTAAACCAAAATATTATTACTATTTCAAACCCAAATTATCAATGTATTCTTTCCATTTCAAAACCCAATTCAATAATATATCATTTCCATTTCCAAAACAATTCAATAATATCTCATTTAAATAAAACCAAATAGTTTATAAAGTAAAGTATCAATAGTTTTAAATATAATTTAAAATTTCCTTATAAAATAAGATAGTTCTTCAAATTTCACAAATCGGTTCAAATTAACTCGAATTCCAAAAATTTAATTTAATCAAATCTCAAATCATCAGTTTCAACTCGATTCAGCTTCTAAATAAACCATTTCAAAATATCGATTTCAAATACATATCTGAACCATAAAATAAGCCATTTCAATTTTAATATATTTCAAAGCTTTAAATATTCAATATTTCAAAACTAAATTCGATAAATTTATATACATATCAGATTCACTTTACAATTTTTTTTAGTTTTGAAATATTAACTTAATCATTTCCATAACATTTAAATACAATTTCAATTTACAAATTTAAATAAACAAAATATCCCATTTAAATATGTATATATAAGTTTGAAATATCCATTTAAGTCACCTTTTCAAATTTCAAGTTGTAAAACACTTCTTTAAATTTCACATTCAATACATTTCAAATCAAACTTATTTAAGTATAATTCTTAAATAAATATAATTTCAATCAATTTCAAATCATTATAAATTCTATATTTGAAGACATAGGTATTAAATAAATACTTAAACATATTATTTATCAACTTTATTAAATCAACTTTAATGAATCTTTAAAATCAATATTTATCAAAACCATATATTTCTTTTCAAAACCATAGAAATCATTTTCAAAACATTTATATATAGGCCAACGGTGCCTGTATATAATTTTCTATCCTATGGTCAAGTGGTACGGATATTTATCATTTCAATCTGCAATTTAAAGTATATATATGGGTATACATCTTTCCAACCTGCAATCCCAAATTCAATTCAATGAAAATCGCTTGGGTTTATCATTTCAACCCATAACGATTTTCTCCTATTCTACAGATCGTTCGGGTATGTATCATTTCAACCCATAGTGATTCTATACTAACATGGAACTTGCAGAGTGATAACAGCTATGATAATAAAAATAACAATAGTAACAGGCAATATATCATAAATATAAATAACAGATAATGGTGTCAGATGTCACAGGTGAACAGATACAGACAATGACATATATATAACAATGTGAATAACTAACATCAGCATATTTCAATTGACATTTCAATTGAAATCAAATTTAATAAATATAAGAATATTAATCGTGAGTGATTACTCACCTTTCGAGGCTAGATAGATTTGACGAAGAAATGAGCTACGAATCCAAGCACGAATTGCAAAGCAAAGCACAATGGACACGGATTCGTCGGACAAGCTGATAGATGGAAAATCGAATTCAAGTCAGAACTAGATCAATGAGGATAATTGATATAGGTGAACTTATATATAACTATATATATAGTCATGTTCTAAATTCAAACATATTTAATATTATATATATATATATTTCAAAATTCATTGTTTTATATTAAACACATATATAATATACTTTAAAATCAAACCCCCAAGTATACTTACGTGTAGTAGGCACATATATATAATACTAAATTTTTCACAAACAGATAATATACAATACAATATGGGTTTGTACATACATATCAAATAAAATTTACAACAGATAGCATAATCCAACTATAATCTTGTTTATATATACAAAATCATATGTATTTTATAACCTTATATGAACAGATAATATAATTATATATACATATTAGACTATAAAATATATTTATGCAAAAAGTCCCAACAGAAAGTATATGTATATATAAGCTACTGTAATTACAACATAACATTTTGAGCATATTATAATGTACTTTATAATATATATATATATATATACTGTATAACTTAATAATATATATAAACCGATGTTGTAGCATATGGGTACATAAAATATACAACATGCATATAAACCTATATTGTAACATATTTTTATATAATAAACAACTTTTAAACTTAATATACTATTACCCACATTTCTTACTGTAAACATATACGGTTGTAAATATATAGATGTATATATATATACGCACACAACATTTATATATATAATGTAACTTATAAATCATATACATAACTGTACCATTTATATACGTGAGCAACCAGATCCTATACCCAACTAATATAAATATCTATACAACAACTTTCAATGACTACTTATATAAACAATAGCATGTGTTTTACACTTAACAGATTATGTAACTCATATTATAAACCTGATATATATATGCAGCCAACATTTAATTACATACATGTTAAAAAATATATAATATATGATCGAACAGGTTTTATACAAACTTTTATAATATAAAAATATATATAACTAGATCTAATAGAATACGCAAGTAAACTATTATATGTATATAAACAAATAACATCATAATATATACTTATAACAATAATGTATATATACATAGCAAGACACATAACACATATATTTGTTTCGAAATCCCGTATATATATAAGTATATATAAAATTAAAATAAGAAAAGAGCAAAGGGTTGAAGATTGACATGGCCGCAAGATTTGAACAAGGATGCTGCATAGGTGGCATTGACAAGGTGCGGCTCGGAAGCCTGTTATGGGGAAGGGAAGCATGGATCTGTCAAGTTGCTGCTGTCAGGGAGGGAACGGGTGGTGGGAGCAGGGCAGAGGGAGGAGGTAGGTCATGGGATGGCCTTACGCGTGGAGGTGGGAAGACGCAGGCAGAGGAGATACAGAGGGCGGAGGAGATCGGCAAGGGGAGATCTTGTGGTTGTGGGGAAGACGGCTGCTTGGATCTGCTGCCGATTTGGAAGATGAGAGAGAGAGGGGATGGGAACGATGAAGGCTTTGAGGAGGGGAGGTTCGGTGGTCTAGGAAGAGTGGAGATGGCACGCAAAACTTTGAAGGAGAAAATAAAAGGGTCGGGTTGCCATGGCGTTGAGGGGGAGGCGGATGGGTTTCCTTCGGTTACGGTTTCGGGAATAGGAGAGGAAGACTCGGGCAAAACTCGATGTACATATGATATGTTTACTATTTGCCTTATTTCAGAATGAAGAGAGGAAAGAAATGAAGGGCCACGCAAGATATAATCACTCACAGAATAGAAAGAGTCAACCGAGAATTCAGCTAAAAAAATTAAAGGTAAATGACTGTTAGGAATTCGACCGTTGAGAAATTGGAATGGACAGGAACCAAAAGATTGCAAATTCCGTAACCGATACGGCTGTCTGTTTTATCATTTCCGTCGCGTAACGGACCTTACAACACAGAATTGAATATACCGTAGAGAGACGAGATGATCAAAACGGTATACAGATATCAGTGGCACGATCATCCGATCGAAAGTCGGTATCGGTACCGGAAATGCTGCTATATCGCCGAAAATAAGATCGATGGAGCAATAACTGTCCAAATTTGACGAAACAAAAGATGACGTCTCACTCAGAAGATGATTTACAAATTTTTATGTAAAAATATTTAGTTTTGGAAAACATTTTATTATCATCAATTTTAACTGACATAAATTGAAATAAAATCACACTAGAAAATAAACTTCCAAATTTTCTGATGAAAATTTACCAGTTGCTATGTTAAAACAGAGGCATTTCAAATATTAAATTTAAATTTCAAAATTTTATTGTTTAAAATTTCACAAAAATTCAATTAATTACATAAATAAAACCACTGAAATTTACGGGTCGTTACACTCTCCACCACTCAAAACTTTTCGTCCCCGAAAAGGAAGGAGGTAGGAGAATAGAAACAACCAGAAAGAAAACAGCTTTGAAAACAACTAATTTTTAAAACCATATAAATTTCAAATTAAACTAATTAATATTCAATATTTTGGTTTAATCCCTTTGAGTTCAATTAAGTTAAATCAATCTATCTATTTTTAAATTCATTATCGTATTATCTAGTCATTCTCAATTAAAATTTCTAAATCATCAATTTGTATAATCATTTATTATACTCTTATTTTATTCAACAAATTTAATTCTTTTATTCCAAATTATTATTAAGTTTATTCCACTTAATATGTCCTATTACATATATTTAAACCATATAACTAATTTAAACCATATAAATTTCAGTTTCAATCAATTTATATTCACTAATTGATTTTAAATTCAAGGTATTTCTATAAGTTAATCTAATTTCAATTTATTAATCCCTTCAAAACAAATTTATTTGTCTCATCTATTATTCAATTAACTTATTATCCTATTTATCTCTATTAACATCTTTATAATAAAATTTAAATGTATAACATTTATTATAACACTCAAGTTTTATTTAAAAAGGATTTTATATTGTATATTATCCGATTATATATTTAACTTCTGAAAAATTTAGGTAAGTTATATTAGAATGAAATAGGGTATTATACAAGTAAAATTTTCCAATTTAACTATTCCAATTTAAATATTTATTCAAGAATTTAAGATTTAAATTTCCGATTTCAATTTAAACCATTTAGATATAAGTATATATACTATATATATCAAATTAAATATATGATCATATACCAATATATATATATATATATATATATATTATAAATCAAGTCATACTTCGGAAATTCAAATAAAATTACTTTTCCAAAACAAAAATGTAGCAAAGCTATAGAATGGTCTCTCCACTTCGAAACTCAAAAATGAATGTCGATGATGCGGCCGCCATCACCGAAATTATTTCCCAGCGACAAAGAGAAGAGCACTGATTTCAACATTTAAAATTCTTTGAAAACCCTTTTTATTCGAAAATACTTTAAATAATATACATTTTAAGACTTTAAAACAAAGTTTGAAATCACCAGAAATTTAATTCTTAAATTCTCAATTTAAATTCATTTCAATTCCAAATAAATTTATAAACAATAGTCATTTTGCAATAGTCAATGACTTACAAAACAATAAAATGATAATCGAATATTATCATTTTCAACAACCAAATTATTTAACTTTTAATTCCAGAAAAATTTTCTTATATATTTATAATATAATCATACAAATTTATTTCATTTATCAAATTTGAAAATTATATTGTGTCAGTTTGCTCTGTTCAAGTGTTTTGGGATTCCTATCGATAGCGTTGATCAGACGAATCGATCGAAAATCCAAACTAACATCAACAACTCAAACAACACACTATAAACATAAACTATTTTATATTAATTACAAATACACTCCCTCACACGATGATTCCAGCATTGGATTCCAACACCAGGATAGAGATCCAAACATAGAGGGACTCTAATCAAAGAGAATTCTAATCTAAAATAGATAGGCTCGAAACGAAGGTTAGATAATTGCATTTCAAACAGGAAGATGGATAAAGTTGTATAAATCGCGGGCAACCTTAACCGGGTCAACCGTGACTTCATAGATAAGATCGATGTAGAATTCTGAAGCAAATCGACATTCGATTACCAGAGGTAGAATTCGGGTATAGCATAAGATAGCAGCATCGTAAACCGAGGATACAGAAATCTCCGGTGAATCAATACTGATTGTAAAGGAGTTTCACCCTAGTACAAATTATTCGAAGATCGGCGAGACCGCCGATTTATTATAAAGATCCTTCGAAGTGGAGTTATGGGATACTCCAGAATTAAGAAGACACGAATGGACTTTGGAACCGAAGTGAATGTTCCAAATTTCAAAGGAACCGAGTCAAAGAAGAAGGAATTCAAGCTCGAACGAAAGTGATTCTGTAATTGAATTTACTACATATGCTGAGTTTTGCCTAAAACTAGAGCTCTGATACCACATGTAACGACCCGGTATTTTGGACCATTCAAATCGACAATAAATCCACACATGCCGGACTTGAATAATTCAAAACAATGGATTGTAAATAAAATTTGGCAAAACTCAGCATATACAGTAAATAAAATAATTACAGATCACAGACACAGAGTAATATAATAATGCAGTGGAAACAAAAGGATAGTAGTTCATGAAGCTACTATATAAATATAACAGAGTTAGACAAGATACAACAGAAGTCTCGAATACAATAGATGTCTCAATACAATAATCAAATACAAGATCTGAATACATCACTGGAATCAACTGAATAACTGAAAGCAGGATCGATAGATAGCTGGATCTCCAAGCGAAGCTCCAACTCCAAAGGTGAGTCTCAAATGCTGTATCACTCAGTCTGACCTGAGCGTAAAGCAAAACACAAAACACTCGAGTCAGGATTAACATTCTTATATTAATAAATCCAACTCAAGTGAAATATCAACTGAAATACAAGTAACTTAAAGGATGTTTGGGATAACCATCCCCTAAGGATCCGTTAAACTATTTACTATGTAGTAATATACGCTATATACAGTAGTGTCTAATCAGTAAAGTATAATTATATAGAAAATAGCGTTAAGGGGATGGAGAACCTTAACGCGGTCGGATCTTAAAATCATAATCGTAGTAAAGCTCGATATGGTAGGTGACACGGCACAACTAGGCAATGCCAGGGTAGATATACCAATTACGCACACGGACTGATGGATACGCATAGCAGCCACTACCGTTCCACCTCGAACAACACTCCCAAATCGGAGGATGGCCATCTAATCAATCACAAATAAGAGTATAATATCGAAGAAATGTGTCCGAGAAGAGGTGCTACCTCACTGGTCCGAGATCGCTCCTGTTTTAGCCACCTTATGCCAAGTCACGGGAGTTGGGTCCACGTAACATACCTTAAGAACGTCGCCACCATCCTACTTCATTCTGGAATCTCCACCGCGTACACGGTTGTCAAAGTGGTTTTCGGGATCGACAGAGAGTATGTCCATATCCGATCCCGGTCTCCTTAACAACCAATCGTTATTATAACACCGTGGTCATTTACAAATATATACTTTTTTAAAACACAATTTTTTTGCCATTTCAAAACATATCCTTTACTTCAAAATAGTATATACTTTAAACCAAAATATTATTACTATTTCAAACCCAAATTATCAATGTATTCTTTCCATTTCAAAACCCAATTCAATAATATATCATTTCCATTTCCAAAACAATTCAATAATATCTCATTTAAATAAAACCAAATAGTTTATAAAGTAAAGTATCAATAGTTTTAAATATAATTTAAAATTTCCTTATAAAATAAGATAGTTCTTCAAATTTCACAAATCGGTTCAAATTAACTCGAATTCCAAAAATTTAATTTAATCAAATCTCAAATCATCAGTTTCAACTCGATTCAACTTCTAAATAAACCATTTCAAAATATCGATTTCAAATACATATCTGAACCATAAAATAAGCCATTTCAATTTTAATATATTTCAAAGCTTTAAATATTCAATATTTCAAAACTAAATTCGATAAATTTATATACATATCAGATTCACTTTACAATTTTTTTTTGTTTTGAAATATTAACTTAATCATTTCCATAACATTTAAATACAATTTCAATTTACAAATTTAAATAAACAAAATATCCCATTTAAATATATATATATATATATAAGTTTGAAATATCCATTTAAGTCACCTTTTCAAATTTCAAGTTGTAAAACACTTCTTTAAATTTCAAATTCAATACATTTCAAATCAAACTTATTTAAGTATAATTCTTAAATAAATATAATTTCAATCAATTTCAAATCATTATAAATTCTATATTTGAAGATATAGGTATTAAATAAATACTTAAACATATTATTTATCAACTTTATTAAATCAACTTTAATGAATCTTTAAAATCAATATTTATCAAAACCATATATTTCTTTTCAAAACCATAGAAATCATTTTCAAAACATTTATATATAGACCAACGGTGCCTGTATATAATTTTCTATCCTATGGTCAAGTGGTACGGATATTTATCATTTCAATCCGCAATTTAAAGTATATATACGGGTATATATCTTTTCAACCTGCAATTCCAAATTCAATTCAATGAAAATCGCTTGGGTTTATCATTTCAACCCATAACGATTTTCTCCTATTCTACAGATCATTCGGGTATGTATCATTTCAACCCATAGTGATTCTATACTAACATGGAACTTGCAGAGTGATAACAGATATGATAATAAAAATAACAATAGTAACAGGAAATATATCATAAATATAAATAACAGATAATGGTGTCAGATGTCACAGGTGAACAGATATAGACAATGACATATATATAACAATGTGAATAACTAACATCAGCATATTTCAATTGACATTTCAATTGAAATCAAATTTAATAAATATAAGAATATTAATCGTGAGTGATTGCTCACCTTTCGAGGCTAGATAGATTTGACGAAGAAATGAGCTACGAATCTAAGCACGAATTGCAAAGCAAAGCACAATGGACACGGATTCGTCGGACAAGCTGATAGATGGAAAATTGAATTCAAGTCAGAACTAGATCGATGAGGATAATTGATATAGGTGAACTTATATATAACTATATATATAGTCATGTTCTAAATTCAAACATATTTAATATTATATATATATATATATATATTTCAAATTTCATTGTTTTATATTAAACACATATATAATATACTTTAAAATCAAACCCCCAAGTATACTTACGTGTAGTAGGCACATATATATAATACTAAATTTTTCACAAACAGATAATATACAATACAATATGGGTTTGTACATACATATCAAATAAAATTTACAACAGATAGCATAATCCAACTATAATCTTGTTTATATATACAAAATCATATGTATTTTATAACCTTATATGAACAGATAATATAATTATATATACATATTAGACTATAAAATATATTTATGCAAAAAGTCCCAACAGAAAGTATATGTATATATAAGCTATTGTAATTACAACATAACACTTTGAGCATATTATAATGTACTTTATAATATATATATATATATATACTGTATAACTTAATAATATATATAAACCGATGTTGTAGCATATGGGTACATAAAATATACAACATGCATATACACCTATACTGTAACATATTTTTATATAATAAACAACTTTTAAACTTAATATACTATTACCCACATTTCTTACTGTAAACATGTACGGTTGTAAATATATAGATGAATATATATATATATATATATACGCACACAACATTTATATATATACTGTAACTTATAAATCATATACATAACTGTACCATTTATATACGTGAGCAACCAGATCCTATACCCAACTAATATAAATATCTATACAACAACTTTCAATGACTACTTATATAAACAATAGCATGTGTTTTACACTTAACCGATTATGTAACTCATATTATAAACCTGATATATATATGCAGCCAACATTTAATTACATACATGTTACAAAATATATAATATATGATCGAACAGGTTTTATACAAACTTTTATAATATAACAATATATATAACTAGATCTAATAGAATACGCAAGTAAACTATTATATGTATATAAACAAATAACATCATAATATATACTTATAACAACAATGTATATATACATAGCAAGACACATAACACATATATTTGTTTCGAAATCCCGTATATATATAAGTATATATAAAATTAAAATAAGAAAAGAGCAAAGGGTTGAAGACTGACATTGCTGCAAGATTTGAACAAGGATGCTGCATAGGTGGCACTGACAAGGTGCGGCTCGGAAGCCTGTTATGGGGAAGGGAAGCACATATCTGTCAGGTTGCTACTGTCAGGGAGGGAACGGGTGGTGGGAGCAGAGCAGAGGGAGGAGGTAGGTCATGGGATGGCCTTACGCGTGGAGGTGGGAAGACGCAGGCGGAGGAGATACAAAGGGCGGAGGAGATCGGCAATGGGAGATCTTGTGGTTGTGGGGAAGACGACTGCTTGGATCTGCTGCCGATTTGGAAGATGAGAGAGAGAGGGGATGGGAACGGTGAAGGCTTTGAGGAGGGGAGGTTCGGTGGTCTGGGAAGAGTGGAGATGGCACGCAAAACTTTGAAGGAGAAAATAAAAGGGTCGGGTTGCCATGGCGTTGAGGGGGAGGCGGATGGGTTTCCTTCGGTTACGGTTTCGGGAATAGGAGAGGAAGACTCGGGCAAAACTCGATATACAAATGATATGTTTACTATTTGCCTTATTTCAGAATGAAGAGAGGAAAGAAATGAAGGGCCACGCAAGATATTTTCACTCACAGAATAGAAAGAGTCAACCGAGAATTCAGCTAAAAAAATAAAGGTAAATGACTGTTAGGAATTCGACCGTTGAGAAATTGGAATGGACAGGAACCAAAAGATTGCAAATTCCGTAACCGATACGACTGTCTGTTTTATCATTTCCGTCGCGTAACGGACCTTACAACATAGAATTGAATATACCGTAGAGATCAGCACGACAAGACGATCAAAACGGTATACAGATATCAGTGGCACGATCATCTGATCGAAAGTCGGTATCGGTACCGGAAATGCTGCTATATCGCCGAAAATAAGATCGATGGAGCAATAACAGTCCAAATTTGACGAAACGAAAGCTGACGTCTCACTCAGAAGATGATTTACAAATTTCTATGTAAAAATATTTAGGTTTGGAAAACATTTTATTATCATCAATTTTAACTGACATAAATTGAAATAAAATCACACTAGAAAATAAACTTCCAAATTTTCTGATGAAAATTTACCAGTTGCTATGTTAAAACAGACGCATTTCAAATATTAAATTTAAATTTCAAAATTTTATTGTTTAAAATTTCACAAAAATTCAATTAATTACATAAATAAAACCACTGAAATTTACGGGTCGTTACAAAGCACGTCATGTTCACACAAGACGTACTTTGGGGAGCAAATGTTATCCCACCTTTTGGCAAGGCCGTGACACCAAGAACTTGAGTAGAAACCAAGGATAGTTTGTCCCGAAGATCGGTTACATGCAGGTTCACTATGGATGCTAGACAATTTTACACTAGTCTGGATTGAGCCACTATCGATGTGGTATGACAAGCAAAGCTATGAAAATCAACGTTCCAAATTTCAAGTCAATCGAAGCTCGTATGTTCAAAATATTGATCGATCAAGTTTCATAAGAAAGGTGCTTATTTCGTAACCCTCCAGTGCGTATCCATCAAATGCCAAGGGAAAAACCGCGTTCACGTCCATAAGAAGTTAGTAACCATCGAATCTTTGGAAAGCATGATCAGTTCATATCCATCTCCATTGTGTCCACCTCATTCGAATCCATCAGATGAAAGTGCCCAAACTCGTATCGATCAGTCACTCGATCGATATGGTGGAAGAAGCCAACCAATAAGCGATACGAGATGGTCTCTGAGCTATCGACACATAGGACACATATAAGTACCAATACGAAGCAGTTGTAAGAGGTCAATACGAAGGCAATGGTCTTGAATGATACGAAAGGGATTGTATCAGATCGATACGAAAGGAGGGTGGACGTAATCGATACGAAGCATCCATCAGTAATGGATACGAATTAGGATGTGATGGATGGACACGAACGGAATCAAAGCAATAGATACAAACAAGACCTACAAGGAAGGAAGACTCGGTCACTCGGCATGAAAAGTGGATCTTTCCTAGAAGATAGTGCTACGTCACCTAGTAAGCACGTGCCTATATGAATGGGATCTATATGAATGTATCGATACGAGTTCAAACAGCTTACAACAAATCCAAACTTGCATCGATCATAACTCAAAATCTACAAGTCCAAATGCTACCAAATTTTCACAGGAGCTTGTGTACAACCTCAAGGATGTACCTGATCGATCTCGAACCAAAATGAACAATTCTTGATCGATACGAATTCCATTCGTATCGCTCTGATATCGAGTCGAAATCACCTGAACTCGATCCAGTGGGCCAACCCACATGAGAGAAGAAGTTCTCCGAGATCTAGGTGAGATATTTGTTGCCTATGCCTATAAATAGTGACCCTGGACCTATAGAAAATGGACTTTTGGCTTCTCTACGTCGATACACTACCAAAATTGCTGCTGCACTTTGATTGTACTATTGTAATCCACTTGTAACTAGCGAGTTATAATCAATAAACATCAATCATTTCATAGTGGATGTAGGCCATACACCGAACCACTATAAATTTGTGTGTTTCTGTACTTTTTCTTATCTATTGGTTGGTGTGTTTGTTAGATCTGCCTCATTTTACATTTACTTTCTTCATTTTATCTCTTCAAATGCATCCGAAGAGTGTTGTGCCCAATTTTGGTACAAACATGCCCCAACATCGGGAAATTAAGTTTCGTATTGATTTGATTCCTGGTGCAAGGCCAGTTATACACCTACTTCGAAGGATGGCTTCAGAAGAGAAGGTTGAGTTGAGGAATCAAACCGATGAGTTGTTAATGAAAGGATTGATTACACCTGGTGGCTCAAGTTAGGGCACAGTCGTAGTTTTCATTGCAAAATCGAATGGCTCCCTAAGACTTTGTATAGATTATAGTGACCTGAACAACAGACGATTAAGAACAAGTATCCTATACCCTATATAAATGATTGTTTGATCAACTTCATGGTGCTCGAATATTCTCGCAAATGGATTTGGCCATAGGATTCCATCAAATAAGGATAGTAGAAGATTGCATTCCATTAACTGCATTTAGAGGTCCGGATTATTTCTACGAATGGTTGGTTATACCTTTTGGGCTGACCAGTGCACCAGCTTATTTTGTGGATTTCATGAATAGAGTGTTTAGAGATGTGCTTAACAAATATATGTTGGTTTTTATTGACGATATTCTTATCTATTCAAAAACCAAGGAGGAACATAAAAGACATCTGGAGATTGTATTGGGGATATTAAGCAGACATGTGCTTAAAGCCAAATTCTCAGAGTGCCATTTTTGGGAGAAGGAGGTAAGGTTCCTTGGACATGTAGTGTCAGAGGACGGAATTTCGGTTGATCTAGAAAAGATTATAGCTATTCAAGACTGGAAGAAACCACGAACTCCAACAGATGTCCACAGCTTCTTAGGATTGGCGGGATATTACCGGAGGTTCATTCGGGACTTCTCCAAAATTTCCTCCCACCAAACGAAGTTAACCAAGAAGAATGTTAAATTTGACTGGGCACCAAAATGTGAGGAAACATTTAATAAGCCAAAGTAAAGGTTGACCAGCTCTCTAGTCCTAGCTATTACTGATAAATGCGACGGTTTGACCGTATATACATATGCTTGTGGAGAAGGAGTGGGTGATGCAGCATGGGAAAGTTATCGCTTATGCAAGTAGATAGCTGAAAACTCATGAGCAAAATTATGCAACACACGACTTAGAAATATTAGCCGTTATGTTCGCATTAAAACTATGGAGGCATTGTTTATTGGGTGAGAAGTTCGATCTGTTAGAACCTCAGTTCATGATATTTTGATAACAACAATTATATGTGTTTATCTAACCAAGTTTTACAGGAAAATATTGATGACCAGATTCCAGATTGATGGACGTAATCGTTTACAAGTTATAGAGTCCGTGTCTAGTTAGTAATATATGTTAAAATATCTCCTAATTGGTATAGATGCACACGCCACACTTGTTTTCAAAAGAAGTTTTAAAGATGTCTGAATTAGCAGAATTCAGACGTATTAGTCATAAATTCAAACGTCTGACTGCTGAAGCAAATAATTTTTTAAACAGCAAATTCAGACGTCTGAACATAATATTCAAACGTCTGAATAAGGTCTAAAATGAACTATTTCCGCACTGCCTTATTATCTCCTACATTCAGAAGGCTGAATTTTGATTCAGAAGGCTGAGTTAAAATTAACGGCTAGTTTTTTTGAATGGTTGCTTCGCTTCCCTGAACAGAAACAACCCTCAATTCAACAGTTGCTTCTTTCTGATTCATGGCTACTCTTCACGAAGTATTGTAACCTTTTAACAACTATAAATAGCAAGCAATTTCAACACTATTATCAACCAATTCTTATTTTTGATTTCTAAATTCTATACACTTGCTATTTACTTTAAAGATTCTCAAATCAAACTATTTGATCACTAGCACTCAAGCATACTCTTGTGTGGTTAACTAGACTTCCTTTCTTCACGAATTTCACTATATACCATAAAGGAGAAGATTATAGGAAGAGTGTACTCATATTGACTCATCAGTGCTATTACAGAGCATATTTAGTCAGAAACATTTCCACTTGTATTTGAAGTCCTGTTGTAGTATCCTCAGGCAGTAGAAGTCTTATTCGGTTGTCTAGGCAGGAAAGTCCTGTTCGGTTGTTCAGGCGGTGTAATACATGTTCCTCCGGGTGAAGCGAGGGTATCGATTGATTCCAGAAGGAGTCTGGGACTGGACGTAGAACGGGAAGTTCGAACCAGTATAAAAATCTCTGGTGTCTTTTATTATTGCTTATATTTTTATTTTCATATTCTGCTCAAGCAAGTAATTTAGTTAACTTTCATATTACATGATCACATAGTCACTTTCATTTGGTATCAAAGCAAGTAATCTTATAACTGTAACACAGTTATTTGATATTTTTAGTAATATGGAAAATAACACCAACATCGGTTTTACTGAAGGTCAGTCCACTGCACGACCACCACTTTTCAATGGTTTGAACTATAACTATTGGACTACTAGGATGAGAATCTATATGCAAGCTAATGGTTATGACACATGGAATACCTGTCAAACTGAACATCACACACCTACTACTGAATATTCACAATGGTCTAACACACAAAAACTAGATGCTACTGCAAATGCTAAAGCTATGAATATGTTATTTTGTGCACTAGAAAATGAGTTTAATAGAGTTAGCATGTGTACTACTTCTTATGAAATATGGAGCACATTGAAAGTTACACATGAAGGCACTAACAAAGTTAAACAAAGCAAGATCTCTATGCTTAAAAATCAGTTCCAAAACTTTAGAATAAAGCAAGATGAATCTATAAATGATATGTATTCTAGATTTCAAGACATATATCATTCACTTTTGGCATTAGGAGAAAAATTCTGTGATTTTGATATCGTCTCAAAAATCCTAAATTCTCTAATGGATGAATGGGAACGAAAAGTCTTAGCAATTGAAGAAGCTAATGATATTTCAACCATAAAACCAGAAGAGTTGATAGGAAATCTAATGTCTTATGAAGTTAATCTCCAGGCTAAACGAGTACGGGCACAAGATAAAAAGACAATAGCATTCAAGGCTGAAAAGGAAGAGTTCGATTCCGATGGAGAAGATATGGCTCTTATCGCAAAAAATTTCAAGAAATTATTGAAGTTCAAAAAGAACAATAGATTTGGAAATAATAAAAGCAGCTTCAACAGTAGTAATAACAAGCCATCGACTTCAACTATCGAGTGCTATGAATGCCACAAGAAAGGTCATATGAAGAAAGATTGTCCTGATCAAAAGAAAGACAAATTTAAAAATAGAAGAGAGAAATTTAAAAAGAAACAGACATTCTCAATAACATGGGATGATTCAGAATCCTCTTCACCAAACAACGACAGTGACATTGAACATGCAAACGTGTGTTTTATGGCCACGAATGATGAGGTACCACTTAAGAAAAGAGTAAAATGGATATTAGACAGTGGTTGCTCAAAACATATGATAGGAAATGAAGACACGTTGACTAACATTATCTACTTAGATGGAGGGTCTGTCACTTTTGGAGATAATTCCAAAGGATGCATCATCGGCAAAGGCGATGTGAGCAATAACGGTACATCTAATTTACCTCTTATTACAAATGTTTTATTAGTTAAAAATTTGAAACATAATATACTTAGTATCAGCCAACTTTGTGACAAAGGGTTTAATATCTCTTTTTCTGAAGATAATTCTAGCATTTTTGATAAAAATAAAAATCTTATTTTTGAAGTTAGTAGAGATAGAAATTTTGTTATGTTGTGTTATCTTATTACTGAAGTGGTATGGATGTTTTTCTATTTTTTATTATGTCGTGTTTTGAGTTTTATGTTATGTTCTGTGATGTTGTCACTTGAAATGTTGTGTTCTACTTTAAATTAGCTGTATGTTTCTCTCCAATCATTCTCTGTGATGTTATCATATTCTATATATTTCTTTGCTACTTTAATCACTAATTCCTTTTAGTAATGACAAAGGGGGAGAAAAAGGTAAAAATATTGATACATAAATTCTTTTATTCAAGGGGAGAAATTTTATATTTTCATACTAACCAAGTTTTGATGACAGGAGAAGTTATTATTTACTAACCAATATTTTCATAGTTTCATTATCACAAAGGGGGAGAATGTTAGAACCTCAGTTCCTGATATTTTGATAATAACAGTTATATGTGTTTATCTAACCAAGTTTTACAGGAAAATATTGATGACCAGATTCCAGATTGATGGACGTAATCGTTTACAGGTTATAGAGTCTGTGTCCAGTTAGTAATATATGTTAAAATCTTTCCTAATTGGTATAGATGCACAAGCCACACTTGTTTTCAAAAGAAGTTTTAAAGATGTCTGAATTAGCAGAATTCAGACGTCTGAATCATAAATTCAGATGTCTGACTAATGAAGCAAATAATTTTTTAAACAGCAAATTCAGACGTTTGAACATAATATTCAAACGTCTGAATAAGGTCTAAAATGAACTATTTTGGTGCTGCCTTATTATCTCCTACATTTAGAAGGCTGAATTTTGATTCAGAAGGCTGAGTTAAAATTAACGGCTAGTTTTTTTGAAAGTTTGCTTCTCTTCCCGGAATAGAAACAACTCTCAATTCAACAGTTGCCTCTTTCTGATTCATGGCTACTCTTCACGAAGTATTGTAACCTTTTAACAACTATAAATAGCAAGCAATTTCAACACTATTATCAACCAATTCTTATTTTTGATTTCTAAATTCTTTACACTTGCTATTTACTTTAAAGATTCTCAAATCAAACTATTTGATCACTAAAACTCAAGCATACTCTTGTGTGGTCAACTAGACTTCCTTTCTTCATGAATTTCACTATATACCATAAACGAGAAGATTATAGGAAGGGTGTACTCATATTGACTCATCAGTGCTATTACATAGCATATTTAGTCAGAAACATTTCCACTTGTATTTGAAGTCCTATTGTAGTATCCTCAGGCAGTAGAAGTCCTATTCGGTTGTCTAGATAGGAAAGTCCTGTTCGGTTGTTCAGGCGGTGTAATACGTGTTCCTCCGGGGGAAGCGAGGGTATCAATTGAATTCCAGAAGGAGTTTGGGACTAGACGTAGAACGGAAAGTTCGAACCAGTATAAAAATATCTGGTGTCTTTTATTATTGCTTATAGTTTTATATTCATATTCCGCTCAACAAGTAATTTAGTTAACTTTCATATTACACGATCACATAGCACTTTCACGATCTCTTCACAGATCACAAATCTTTGAAGTGTATTTTCATACAGAAGGATCTAAACATGAGAAAACAACGTTGATTAGAATTTATCATGTCATATGATCTTGACATTTTATATACACTGGAAAAGCCAACATAGTAGTGGATGTGCTAAGTAGAAAGCATATCATTATAGCCTATTTAATAGTACGTCCAACCTTGATTGATCGTATAAAGGAAAACCAGCTCAAGGATCCTTATATTTCAAGGATAGCCGAAGCAGTTAAGGAGAAGATGATACCATGAATATGGTCGGGAATCGGGGTAGATGATTAAGGAATTTTAAGAATGCATGGGAGAGTATGTGTTCCAAATGTCAATGGGATTAGGCAAGAGGTTCTAGCAGAATGTCACAATTCTCGACTTACAGTATATCCAGAGCTACCAAAATGTATCGAGGCATAAAGAAGACTTTTTGGTGGGAAAGTATGAAGAGGGACATCTCCAATCACATTAGTAGATGTGAAAACTGTCAGCAGATCAAAAGCGACCAACAAAAGACTATAGGACTACTTCAACCTCTCGAGATTACAACTTGGAAGTGGGATTAGATATCAATGGATTTCGTTGACGGCTTACCTCAAATAAGGAAAGGAAATGAAGGCATTTAAGTTATCATATATTGATTGACCAAAAGCACACACTTTATTCCATAAAGCCAAAAAGGACTACCTCAAGCCTTGCAAATAAAAACATAAAGGAGATTGTTCGTTTGCATCAAATTCCGAGTAGCATAGTAAGTGATTGGAATCTAATTTTTACCAATCAGTTCTGGGAAGCATTACAGATAGCTTTGGGAATGAAGCTGAGTTTAAGCACCGTATATAATCCCCAAACTATGACAAATAGAAAGAGTGAACCGAGTATTAGAAAATCTTCTCAGAACTTGCATCTTAGACTTTGAAGGTTCATGGGAAAATCATCTTTGGTGGAATTCCCTTATAACAATAGCTACCAGGCAAGTATTGACATGGCACCTTATGAAGCTTTATATGGTCGTCCATGTAGATCACCAGCATGTTGGAACGATACTGGAGATCGGTTAGTACTTGGTCCTAATAAGATTCGAGAAGCCTCGGAGAAGGTAGATATGATCAGGAGAAAGCTAAAGGAAGCTCAAAGCAGACAGAAAAGTTACGCCGATCAGAGGTGTAGAAATTTAAAATTCTCGGTTGGAGATTTTGTATTTTTGAAAATCTCTCCAATGAGGGGAGTGGTAAGATTTGTGAGGGCTGGAAAGTTAGCATCTTGATATATTGGACATTTTCCCATTTTTGAACAGCTTGGCCCACTAACCTATCAAGTGGAATTACCAGGAAGATTGTCAGGTATGCACAATGTTTTCCATATGTCCCATTTATAAAAATATGTGCATGACCCGGAACTAATTATAGAGACAATTGCCCAAGAAGATTTAGAAGTAGAGTATAACTTGGTAGTTAAATTCGAATCATTGATCGTGATAAGAAGCGGTTGTTATGGGATTAGTTAAAGTTCAATGGAGTAGTGATGCTGAAGACTACACCTGGGAAACTGAGGGTAGAAAGAGGAAAGCTTATCTGGAATTTAGGATTGATGAGTAGTTTGTATATTGTATCGATGTAGTGAACTCACCACCTATGGTATGATCACTTATCCTATTTCATCGTATATAATATCTGTTCTTTTCAGATATCTTCTTCTTGCGTTAATTTCAGGACGAAATTCTTTAAAGGGGGAAGAATGTAACAACCCGTAATTTTATCACTTTAATTTTGGATATTTAATTAAGTTTAAATATTTAAACCATTGTTTTATAAGATAAATAATTCATTTTAAATTATTATATAATAATAAGAAATTTATGTTCAAGTTTTGATTACATAAATAAATAGTTCGATTAAAAACTAAAAATATGATCGGAATTCGGATTTCGAATTTACAACGGTTTGAAAAATGGAAATGGTTTTAAGTTGTAGTAGCCTTATTTGAACATACACACACATACATATACATGAACATATACATATAAATGTGTATTACAATTAGTCAAATCAAAGCCAAATGAAATATCTAAGCATGTATACATATAAGCTCCTTATGTATAAACAAATGCATCTTGCAAAACCAAACTCACCATCATTCACTCATGAGAAGACAAACACATGAGAGGGGAGTGGGTTAAGGGGTGGGTTCGACCGAGGCTAGGCAGGAGTGGTGTAGCACATGGGTGATGGAAGATTTGATAATGATGTTGTAGATATTTTTGTTAAAAAGTCTATAAATAGCACCCTACACCCTCTCATTTTTTCACATCAAATTCTCAAGTTCTTCTCCTTCTTCAAAATCTTATTAATGGCTTCCATCACCTCCGCTTCTTCTCCAAAATATTTGTCCACCATAGCGAAGCTCTACTAAAAATATATACAAAATATACCACCTTTGTTCGAGTTCAAAGTAGTGATCTACATCCACTTCTCTATCTTGGCTGTGCTCATCTAGGGCCACCATCACCTCTTCAAGCACCTCCACCTATTCACTTATAGGCCTTGACCATCTCTATAGAGGCCGAGCTCCTTGGGCTTGAACTGGGAAAGAGAAAACGTTAAAAGTTAGGAAGCAGATCGCTATATATGTGAGAACAACTCCGCACCTTTTATTAATAATTTCTATGATGATATGATATGTTTATATGCTTGTCATGTTGCTTGATCATCATGTTTTGGATGTTGATTTTATGCTTGCTTGATATGGAGAAGATTTACGGTAAAATACAGGCCGAATTTACACAAAGGAATCACTTTCCTTTATAAATTATAATGATATATATAGCATTGTTAACCTCTTTAAAAATGGATAAAAATGGTTTATAAATGTTTTATAAACATTAAAACTTATTTTGACAAAGTTTGAAAAAGATTGGAAAATGGAGTCAAAATAAGCGCGTTGCATAACGGTAGTTCGCGATTTCGCGCCGTAAAACTTTAAATCATTTATAGAATGGTATAAGTCGGAATTCTTTCAGATAAGAGTTTTCTAGACTCTTATAACCATAGTTTAAATATGAAAAAGAAAAATCAAGTTTTCATTTAATAAAGTTTGAGATATGTCCAAATCAAGTTTTCAAAATAGTGGTGCTTTGGTAGTTCATAAACCATGGTTTTCAACCTTTTAAAATTCGATATTTTTAAATCTTTAAAAATATGAAATAAATACGTTAAATTTTTTAAAAAAATATTTGAGTTATAAAAATAGATATATATATATATATATATATAATGGAGTAAGTGTTTGGTCTACGAAGCTTCAAAATCACTATTCACAAGCAATTTAACAACTGAATTTGGCAATTTTAGAATAAATTATTTAAATTTGGATTTCTCTTCCAGAATCTTTTGAAAATGTTTTCCAAATAACCATACAAGTATTAAAGTTTTTGAGTCGATCAAATAATTTGACCGTCTTATGGGTGATAGAGAGGTAGTCTCTAGACTGTTGTTTTCTAGGATTTGAGAAACCAGCTGCATGCTCCCCTAGCTATCCGAACTGGCTTGACAGAGGGGATAATTAATTTTATTTACTCGGATCTTTTTTTCTTAAGATAAAAGAAAAGAGACTTGGAATTTTCCATAAAGTTAAACAATATTTCAAATAATATTTTGAAGGTAAAGAAAACGTTCTAGTTAAACTCTTGTATTAAATTCTGAGGAGGGAACCAATACTATCCGTGTGAATTTAAAAGGTTATTTCACCGTTATTCGATGAATAATGTAGGGTGAATACACAAATTAGTATTGAGTATAATTAATCTAAAGTGGAAATTAGCCACAAGGGCCTCTTTAACAAGTGGAATTAGTTTCTAGGACACACAACTGAAATAATTAGTTTCAAGGACAAAATGTAAAATAATTAGTTTCTAGGGCCTAAAAACCTATGAAATTATGTCCTTGAAAATAATTGGACTGCTGACTTTGTCCTTGAAAGTAATTATTCTGCTGACTTTGTCCTTGAAAGTAATTTCTTTGAATGTGTGTCCTAGAAACTAATAGGACTGCATAGTTTGTCCTTCTGGTGAAATGCCCCTAATCTAAATCTATGAATCCTTTTTACTCAATACTAATTGGTTTGGGTATACGGTAAAGGATGTCTTAAATATCATTGTTTTTGACCCATTAAAAGATATGTTTTGAAAATAAGTAATCTCCATTAAGATTGAAATTATAGAAGATGGAAATATTTTTCCTAAGTAATTTAAAGGAAATGATTTGGTATTTCCAAAGTTAAAAAGAGGTCTAATAAATATGTATATACCTAGAAGAAATGGTTTAAAATATAACTCTAAAGATATTTTATCGGATATAAAATATTAATTGATTGAATGATGATCACCAATCACCCATATACATAACATCATTTCCGTCGATAATTTGTTCAGAGTGAGTGGGACTGGATTTGGGTGATTCCTATCCGAAAACTACTTCGAACCAATATACGCGTTCGAAAGTGAAGACATGTTAAAGACAATGACTTTGGAACCTTCAATGCACGGACTGCTCGTGACTAATCCTAGGGGTGATCCTCAAACAGGATGTAGTAGGAGTACCTTTGGTTTTTTGTGTTCCTAGAAAACTTATATGGATGAATTTATGACATTACATTTCTAAGACCACGTACATTGGTTTTTACAAACGTACATCTGTTTTGTGATGTAGGAGGTAACCCCTTTTATACTTAACACCCTTCCTTGAGACGTATGAACTCGATGGTTGTATTTTTATGAAAATAATTAGTGGTAGTTTGAAAAGGCAATGTGACATTCAAAGTGGGATTTGCTATTTTGAGAAAGGTAAAATGTTATCTCAGGCCTCACACATCGGTAATGGAAAAAATAGGGTAGATGCGACATGGCTATGTGGGTCGCACCCACTAGGATATAGTCATCACTTTTCTAGATTACCCTCCATATTTTGGGTTTGTTGTGTATGCTTTGGGATCCCAGTAAAGGTCGGGAACGACCGGGGTGATGGCATATTCGATATTATCCAGGAAGGGGTAGGTCGGTCCTATGTTGGTAGAGGTTGGAGCCTCGGTAGATTTCACTACAGATGTACTGTACGAAAGGTAGTCCCTTACCTTATCATTGTTAGAAATCCATTCTACAATACATACCGTTACGAACTTGACTGTATACCTAAATATGTTGTCAAATTTAACAAATGTAACAATTTTGGATATTTTAATATGTTATTTTAAAAGTGTTTTCAAAGAATGTCATTAAGAATAATATCTTTGATTTTGCGTAGCAAAGGTTTGGTTATCATAAGGTAAAAACCCATCCGTATTTATGTGCGGCGTGGTATTATGACATACCTTTTATTTTCAAAAGTATCCATTCTTTTTGAGTTTTCTCACACCAGTCCGATGACTAACCCGAAGTTTATTTCTTTTCCTTTAAACTCTTGGGTACCCTAATTTTAGGTAGTCAAGTACTCAGATATAGCTTAGAGCATTTGGGAGGAGCCTGGAGCAGAAGATCGCTTTATAGATAGTTATCTATTTTTATTTCCACTGTATTATGTCTAAGAATATACCGGCATCTGTGGGGATAGACAGTTATAACTGTCGCTAGTTGGGTTAGTACTTGCCATGACTTTGATCCATTATTTTAGGAGTGATTGTATGTACTATCTTTATGTATAATTATAAGTTGTTTAATGCAATGTGAGAATCTTTGTTTCTATGTTTTATCTTTATTTCTTTTACCCTTGATCATCCGCCTCACTGGCACTTGAATTTGCGGCACGTGAATACCGTGGATATATTAATGTCGATTTTCAAGGGTCGAAGAGACAGGTTGTCACAGAGTTGAAGGGAATTTTGGTACAAGCGTGTGTTTTATTTTGGGAATGGTTCCTTTAGCTTGCGGCCATGGGTTGGGATAAGTTCAAGTGGGTTTTAGGCCTGTTTAGGTGAGATAATTGATTTGTTTGTTTTAAATATTATATAAACTAAGTGTTAACTTTGAAAAACTATATCTCCCCTATTTTAAATCTATTTAAACCGTGGATTTTTACGTTAGACTCATATTGACGAGTACAACACTATAGTATAACTTGTTGATAGCTTGGATGAAGTAAAACTTTGTGATATTATAATTATGGTTGAATTTAATTACTTTTTTAAAATAATAAAGCAGTAGGTATACTTCATTGATGTTATCTATTTGGCCAAATAGAACACCATTCTGCTATTATATATGGAATAGTTTATTTTGTACATCTATATAGCAGAATAAAACACCGTTCTGCTATATTTAAATTAAATAGATTATTTTGGACATCTATTAAGCAAAATAAATCTCAGTTCTGCTATTATATTAAATTGGACATTTATTCATATGCTAGTTGATTAATATGTGGACTATTTGATATTGGATAAATAATGTATTAACTATTGATGGTTAATTATGGATTTGATTTACATATATGCAGCTTATATAAAGACTAGTGTTGGCTGGGGAAGTTAAATTAGGATAAATGGTAGCTTGTTCAAGTACCATCGTGATCGCTAAGCCTCTTTCCAAAATTGAAATGATTATTAATTATTTTATTAATAACGTTGAAAGTTATTTAATGATTTATTAATGTTGTTAAAGGTTATTAATTATTTTATTAATGATGTTTAAAGTTATTTAATGATTTATTATTGTTGTTTAAAGATTATTAATTATTTTATTAATGATGTTTAAAGTTATTTAATGATTTATTTATGTTGTTTAAGGATTATTAATTATTTTATATATAACGTTTAAAGTTATTTAATAACTAATTTCTGTTGTTTAAAGATTATTAACTATTTTATTAATGATGTTTAAAGTCATTTAATGATTTATTTATGTTGTCTAAAGATTTTTAATTATTTTATTAATGATGTATAAACATATTTAATGATTTATTATGTTGTTTAAAAATAACTATATTATTAATGATGTTTAATTAAATTAATTATTTTAATTAATGATATTTCAATTAATTAATTATTTTATTAATGATTGTTAAAGTTGCTTAATTATTTTATTAATGATGTTGAAAGTTAATTCATTATTATTTATGATGTTTAAAGATAATTTATTAATTTAATAAAGGTGTTTATAAATAATAAATTGTTTATAAAAGTAATTTTACTTAATATAAGGTTTATAAAAGTTAGTTTGGATTTATAAAAGAATTTTAATAAAAGAGTTTTATAAATAATTTTAGAGATTTATAAAAGAAGTTTTATAAATAATTTTAGGGATTTATAAAGGATTTGAAAATATGGAATGGGTTTATAAAAAGGGAATTTTATAAAAGGATTGAGATTTGATTTTGATAAATAATCCTTCTTAATTATAGTGGTATGGAAGCATTCTTTTCATACTTAACACTTAAGGAAAAAGTTATTTGGATTTAGGGTAGGTAAGGTTTAAATGATATTTGTTTTTGGCCCATTTAAATATGAATTTGGAAAAGAGGAAACCTTCCTTAAGTTGTGTTAATATACTTATACCATTGATATAAATATATGGATATATTTTCTAAGTATTTAAAATATAATGTTTTATTAATATACTTATACAGGTGATATAAGTATATGAATGTTTTTCTATGTATTGAAAGAAGTATAAGTGGTTTGTGAAAATATCTTTTGTGAAGGTATATTCGAATCAAATAATTGGAAAGAGATTTAATTAATGAAAGATTAATAAATAGAGACGGTGGATTCCACATGAAATTAAATCTATGATTGATTTTTCGTTTGTTTAATAGTTAAATAATCGACTATTAAATCTTGGCCAAACTATAACTCTTGAAATATCTAGGAGAAACACGGGGGTTATATGGCACAGTTATCTTTGATGAAGCTATACTGTGCATACAAATCTCGTTCTGTTCTCGTAGGACAAATCTAAGGAAATCCATCCACTTAAATGGTTAGGAGGTGATCTCTGCTCTTATGTACTGTCTGATTATTTCCAAAAGAACCGGAGTTGAGTTTACCGAAACAACTAATTTTGTTTTAGAGGGACTGGTAAGCAAGGGAGTGTACTTATATGAGATGACTCGAAACCGTAACCACTCTAAAACTGTATACATGTTCGACGCTTTGGAAGAGATTCGAGACTGGTTTGAGATAATGAGATTGAAGACGGAGTTCTTTGAAGTGCAATGGATACTTGCTACTAATCCTGAGGGTGATTCCAAAATAGAATTAGTTGAAGTAGTGCCTTTAGTTTGTTCATATCCTGAACAACTTGTATGGATGAATGCTAGCATTGCATTATTGCCTAGAGGCAATGTTAGCATTTCAAGTGGGAATTGTTAAGAGAAAAGGTAAAAGCATAACCTCACAAGCCTCACAACCCAGTAATGGCTAAAACATGGGATGCTCGTAGAGCTATTTGGTGAGACATCATTAGGAGCATCATTCCTTGATCTAGATCGGGATTTTTGGATTTTGGTGTGCGCGTGGAGCGACCGTAGGCAATGTTTGCAACCTCGATGCCCAAGGGATGATGTAATTCAGTATGTCATGTTAAAGTGGCTTTCGTCCTTTTGTTTTTAGGGGGTCCATGTGTGGCCCTCGGGTACATTTTATCTAGTGGTTACTATACGGAAGGTGGTCCCTTACCTTGTCATAGTTGGAATCCACTCTATAATACGTGCCTTTACGGATTTAGTTGTATACCTATTTTGCTGGAATGTAATTAATGTAACCATTTCGGCTATGGTTATATTTATTTTAAACCCTAGACATAGTTATAATATCAAAGATTTCCTATAAAATGGTTTGGTTTGGTTATCATGAGATAAAACCCATTCGTATTTATATACGACATGGTCTTATGATATACCTTTAATTTTGAAAGGTTTTATAAAAAATCCATATGATTGTGTTTTTCACGCTGGTTTTATCAAACTTATTTGGGTGTTATTTTCTTATAATGTTCGGGCAAGCCTAAGCATATTTTCAGATTTAGTGATAGATGCTTTAAAGCTTCAAAAGACGAGCTGGATGCTTCCAAGACATATTCATGTATCTTTATGTTCTCTATATTAGTTGTGTTGTATTTATCAGCATTTGTAAGGTCGGGTTGTTATAATTGTTCTAGCTGATGATATGTTAGTTTACTCTGACTGTGTATGTATATAAACATTTTTTGTAATGATCATTTTTATATTATATATTACTCGTCACGATGTGATATTTTGTTCCGTCTTTCCTTTCTTTTACCCAAACAATCCATCTTCCAAGCACTCGGATGCTTGACACATGAATACCATGGATGTATTAGTGTCGACTTCTGAGGATCGAATAGGTGGGTCGTTAGAATGAGATAATAATAACCAGCTTATAAAGAAATTAAGTAATTGTAAGTTGTTGCCAAACGTGCTCCTACATGAAGCAAGATAATTCTCTGTAAGTAATTGGTAAACATGCTCTTAGATTAAATAAGGATACTTTACCCTATGTAATAGCCAAGCATACTCTTAAATTAAGTAAAGATATTTTACCCCAACGTACATGTTATCACCTGCAAGCGAGGAAATTGCCTTCAATCAACCTAGAGCATGCCCACAAGAGTATGTAAATAAAAGTCCATACGAATTAAACAACTATAGACATTGCAAAATTTAATCGTGGGCATAACATTTTCATACAAATTATATAACTAAGTACTTCAAAACCAGATTTAACTTCTTCAGTTCAACACGGTAGGCAAAAAATACAAAAAGTTTATGAATAACCATAGACATAAAGTGGACATAGAAATTGCCTATGAATGGCACACTTTATTCATCATGTATTCACCATTATAGTTGGCCATCAATGTAGTTGGTATAATATAAGCACAACAGAGTAAATTTAGGAATTTAGTCTCTGTGGTCCATGCCTGAGTTGAAGCCAAAATTTTATAAAACCATTTGAGCTAATCCCAAAACCATTAAAAGAACATTAGTATGTAACAGAATTATTTCCTAAATGTCAAAATATTTAAATGATACAACAACAAGCATTAAAATTTTAGCTCTGTACATTTAAGTTCTATAATAGAAGGATGGCTAGCCAACAATTAGGTGAAAAATTGAGACCATGAAATATTTCAAAAACTCATTTGAATCATGGTGCATTCAGTTAAAAATTCTAAGAAACGGCTAAAACTGAGCCATTTGGCAACAAAGAGACTATAATTCATGGAATATATCTTCGACTAAAAAATAATGTTTCAAAAGCCCAACACTATGTACCAAAACCACCAAAAGGCTATGAATCAATAAACTAACATAACACACTTCCAATAAAAAACAACTCACCAACATCTTAACATTAATCAATGTTTATAGGGTATTTGTGGTCAACGACTCGTTGGTGAACCCATCTTGACTGCACTATCGTCACTGCTAAGGAAAAGGTTGCTTGGCCACAAGATGTTAGAAACCTTCTTGTTGCATGCCCTAATATTTCAGAGTAGGGGAGAAATTGTTGTTGTAGGGTTATGTAGGAGGATCAATGGAGGCAGCGATGGGGAGGAGGGAAAGGACATAAAGTTAGGGTTTTGGGATTGGAGAATTGCCTTGTCACCTTAGAAGAAATTAGAAGGGTGGTAGGAGAAATTTTTTTGGAGTGTATTATTTTGGTACGGGGTGTATTGTTCACGGGTATATTTTTGAAGTAAAACTACAAAAGTTTGCAATGGCTCTGGGCCATTGCAATATTGTAACGGGCAATAGACGTTGCTAAATCTTTTGCAATGGCTTTAGACAGTTGAAAATTCACAATGGCTTTAGGCTATTGCGAATTTGCCTCATAGGCGCATTGCAAAATTTCCTATATGGTGTAATGAATGGAAGACATAAGAGATGTTAGCATCTTGAGGAGTAGATTTTAAACTGGTTAACATATCAAGTAAAGATTTGGGCGTATTAGCAAGTTTGGAAGTACATCTAATACTTGTGGATAGAATTATTGCAAGGCAAAGAGCGGATCCATTGTTAGATGAAAGCTATGCAATTAGAAATGGGTGTGGATGTGGAGGATCTGAAAGGATTCAAAGTAGATTCGAAAGGATGGCTTAGGAAGAAAGGAAGTTCATATGTTCTAATGTAAGAGACCTTCATAAAGAAGTCTTAGAAGAAAGTCATCAGTCTAAGTTTACAATTCATCCCGAAGGAACAAAGATGTACCATGACATGAATTGTGTTTTCTTTTGGTAAGGGATGAAAAGTGAGGTGTATCACATGTCAAGAAGTGAAACCTGAGCATTTAGTTTACTTTAATCCTTGGAACTACCAACTTGGATGTGAGATTCGGTATCTATGGATTTTATAGATGGGTTGCCAAGGTGAGATGGGAAAAGATAGTGTTTGGTAATAGTCAACAAATTGACTAAGAGCTCCCACTTTATCCTAATGAATTCGAAAAGAACGACGGTGAGCCCGGCGGAACTATAAGTGAAGAATGTTGTGAGACTCCATGGCGACTCTAAGCAAAATTGTTAGTCATAGAGACCCATTGTTCATCAGTGAGTGTTGTAGAAGTTTGCAGAGTGCATTGAGCACAAAGTTGAATCTAAGTACGACATACCACCCACAAACAGATGATCAAACAGAAAGGGTGGATCTTATATTAAAGGATTTGCTAAGGGCATGTGTTTTAGATTTTTGAGGATCTTGGGAAGATCATTTGCATCTGGTAGAGTTTGTCTATAATAATAGTTACCAATCAAGAATTGGAATGGCACTGTTTAAGATGCTTTATGGTAGACTTGTAAGTCACCATTATGTTGGTTGGACATGGGAGATAGACTCGTGTTAGGACCTGACTTGGTAAGGGATGCTGCTGAAAAGATAAAATTGATTCATGCTGGAATAAAAGTTGCACAATCAATGAAAGAGTTATGCTGATAAGAGAAGAAAGAAATTAGAGTTCGCAATAGTTGATCATGTATTCGTGAGGGTTTCACTAATGCAAGTTGTTATGATCTTTGGAAAGGCAGGAAAATTAGCTCTAGATGTGTACATGACCCTAGTATGGTAGTGAAACCAAAGGCGCTAGAGGACTTATCTATTGAACCAGATTTGACTTACATTAGATGACCGAAACAAATAGTAGTTTGAGATGTAAATGAATTGAGGAACAAAGTCACTCGACTTGTTCACGTCCAATGGAGTTGATAGAGTTAGTGGTATGCCGTAGGGGCATTATGTAATTCGTTACATATATCTAACTCGTTGACCAATCTTGTTCGAAATAAAAGGTGTTTTCTTTCTATTATAAACTTGATACAATGTGTTATGTTAATTAATTAATTAAATTAAAAGTACATTTAATAGAAAATCCATAAATTAAATGTTTTGTGATAGTAGTTACAAAATGTTATAACCGTAAGTAATTTAACAAAAAAAATATAAATTTTAAATGTTCCTAGTCAAGATGTATCGAGACTGGATATCGATGTATTTGTTGAGACTAGAGTACGTAATGCTCTCCAAATGTTGGGCAATGTATTACTCATAACTTTTTGGGAGCACCTAGGGGTTACATATTGATAGTTAGTGGATAACTATGGAGCGACTCACTTGATAGTTTTCTATTGGTTGATATAACTAAGTTCAAATACAAAATATCAATGTGAATGGTTTACACAGTTCTCTCGACTTGAGAATATTGTAGATCTTCAATATGAAAGCTCTATTTGATTATAGTTAAATTATATTATGATGTCCATCTAGTGACTATAGTTTGGTCGAGTGGAAATATTGGAAGTGAAGCACTATTCAAGAGAGGATTTGTCTCCTTAGTTATATGGGGTTAGTATCATAGTCAACTCAAGTCAACTAAAACTCAAAGTCTATGGCCAGAGCAGTTCAGTTAATTATTATTATTATTGAACCAAAGAATTTATGTTTAGACTATAAGTTGAATATGGATAATATTGGAATTTTGACCATTACCAAATCCATAAGTCCAAAGTGATATGGTTTTGGCGAAGAGAATTAGTGTAAATAAATGTCACAACCGTGTAATGCTTAATAAAATGAAATTGGATTTTATCAAAACTAAGTAAGCGATAAATTTAGCCAAAATGTCATGCCACCTGTTAAGTGACGTGTGAATATTAACTTTCGAATAGTTCGATGTTAATCGCCAAACAAATTCACACCTAACGAATCACATAATCGAAACGATGAATTCTCTTTAGATCAAACGATTTAATTATTTTACAATTTTTATAAATTAATTAAATTAATTGATATCTATGAAATATTAATTATAAAATTTTGAATATAATTTGAGGAATAATATTATTGTATATATTTATAATGGTTATAGATATATCGATCATATGTAATACCGATAAGCAATTAAATTAGATTTGATTAATAATATTTTTTTAAGCTTAAATGGGATATTGGTCCATGATGATAAGTTGATAATTTTGGATATAGTGAGGGCTATGGGGGTGGCTAAAATAGGTTTGGGGTGTTAGAATGGGATGGCTTGGATTTAGTGAAAATTAGTATGAGATATGATCCATTATTTTCTCTCTGACATCCACTATTTAAACACCTCAAACACTAATTAAAAAAGGATTATCTTTTTGTCTGCCACTATTCCCATCCATTGCTAGCCGATATCTTCCCTAGAAGTTCAAGCAAATCCAAATCAAATCAACTCAAAAGGCAATTGCTATTTGTTAGTCAAAGGTCTATGGTTCAAAGATTAACACTTTGCTGGATCGAAAAGCTTTCGATGAAGAGAGAATTCATTATTATAAGGTGTGCTTCAAGACGTTAGGTATGTTTTTACTGTATTATATAGTTTATAATTTCTGGATAATATTTTATTATTCAAATATATTTTGTTATTATATTGTTAGTTAGGTGACGATTCTTATCTATATTGATGTTGTCACGTAGTAGATTAGTTATATATACGTATTCATTTAATAACAAAAAATTTCACATATAGATCAGAAATGCATAGCAAAATAATTTTATTTACAATAATTATTATTTTATTAATATATATATCATTAATTGTATTTATATGGTTTGTATTTAATTATAACGTCATTTCATGCTAATAATTAAACTTATATTTTATACATGTATATTTATAGTAATTATAATTTTTTCTACCTGTAAAATATTTTTTAATAATAATTTACTATTATAGAAATCAAAATACTATGTGAATAATTCATATAAAATAAAATATGTTTCGAAAATAAACTTTTAAATTTTGTAAAATAATCTTATCATGAAATAAGATCTCAACCAGAAAATAAGAATTAAAAAACATACTTTTTATTTTTAAAAATTATTATAAAAAACGGCCGAAAATAATTAATTAATAAAAAATAAATTTTGGTCAAGAAAAATTATGGAAAATTCTTTAAAACATCAAAATATCATGCTAGATTATTTGAAATTTTAAATTTTGAATAACATATTTCAAAATTATTTTTTATTAATATTTTATTATTTATTTGACTAATTAATGAATTTATATATAATAAAATAATAAAAACTGTAATAAAATTTTAATGCGTTGTTCATATGATTTGGAAGTGTTTAAAGTAAAAAAATAAAAAATTAATGTATATACATAATATGTATATATTTAGATATTATAAATATGCTTATGAATGTGTATATATAATATTTATTTATTTAATAAAAAATATTATTTTGTCATTGTAATATATATATTAGTTCATAATTGAAAAAAGGTTATATTATATGTGTGTGTGTGTATATTATTTTAATATTTATTACAGTAATACATACATACATACATACATACATACATATATATATATATATAAATTATTAATATTTTACATATATACATAAGTTATATATATATATATTTAAATATTTTCATTCCCATAAAATTATTTAAATAAAATTAACATATGCATATATATATATATATATTTATAATTGTAGATTTATAATATTTATATAAATAACAAGTTTAAATGTATACATATATTTGGAAAACATACAATACATATCGATGAGCTAACTTGTCCGTTGCGATGTAAATCCCAATATCTATATACAAGCATGTTATACCTTGCACGGATTATCATGTTACACATGCACATACATACATATATGTATATGGTATATATATGTACATTTATATGTATAAAATATAAATTAAATAAAACTCTACGTAATTTATAAATTTAAATAAAATAAGTACTTTTATTTAAATAAAATTTAGAAATGTTTTAAAAGAATTAGACTTCGTAGGCCCCAATAAAGATCTAATAAGGTAAAAAAATTGAAAATCACGCATAACATCCGGTGCGAGCTGGCCCAGTTCCAATAATGGCATCGAAGCCCAATTGTCTATGCGGTATAAATTAGTTGTGTTATGGTAAACTATTAAACTCACAGCCTAAAGATTGTCCCTAATTGAAAACGCCAAATTTGAATTGGCCTCGAGCTAATTTTCAAAATTGTTTGAAAATTAAAAATATAGGATTTTAATTTAATAGTTAAAATTAAAATAATATAAATATATATTTATATACATACATATTATAAATGTTATTATATAATTAAAAAAATTAAAATCTTTAAAAATTAATATAAATTAATTATGAAATTTATTAATTTGGTTTATAAAATATATTAATTAAATAAGTTAATTATATATACATGTATTATATATATTATGATATATATTGCCTTGTTTTATAATGTTAAAATAACATAGGTATACATGTATGTGTATAAATGAATTTCGAAATTAATATAATTTAATTAAAAAAATTAATTGAATAGTTTAATTAAAAGGTTGATTAATTAAATGGCATATGTTATATGTGTTATATTATAAAGGTTATAGTATATAATAAATATTTAAGATAATATAAATTTAATTAAATTTTCAATTAATTAAATAAGATTTAATTAATAAAATATTATGCATAAGACTATTATATAAGAAATATGAAATATAAAAGTTATATAATAATAAAACTTATATAATATTAACGTATAACTAAAGGAGGAACATTAAGAAAACCTAAATAGACTTAATAAATAAATACATACATAGATGTACATATACCATGATTTCTGATGTGTCCGATGCTTGATTCAAGAGGGTATTTCATAAGAAATACATTATTCCATAGATCAATATCACTCAATATAATATATTGAAGATTATGAATTTTTAATATAATATTGTCCTCTACTATATATATATTACTTGCATACTCCTTAGTTTTTGAGCAAACTCAAACTGGGGATGTTATGTGTAGTATTATTGATATATTAAATAGATGAGGTAAGGCAACTATATGTATTTATTGAGCAAACTCAAGGTACATATACTATACTTAGGTCGTCGGGATATGGTAGGTATGAGTGTTGATTTGTTGAGTAAACTCGAGATCGAAATGAGATTAGGAGAAGGAACCATGGGTTAGGAGTTGCATGTGATACAATTGATAAGGAGTTATATATCATTTGTGGGGCTATGATTTGTTGAGAAAATGCAAGGTCAGAATCCCAAGACAAACGAGTCCTAACACCCACTAGTGAAGTTGAAAGACTTCTATGTTTCATCTTAGGGTTTGGAGAAACATAAAAGTCTAGTGTGAGCCTTATTAGAAAAATAAAATGATAAATTTAACCTTTCTAATATCATAAGACCATATGCTATATAATGTTATAATAATCTATGTTGATAATTTTGTGCATTTAAAATATTGATAAAACATTTACCAATTAAGATATAAAAAAGAACTGAACTAAAAATTGACAAATGAAAATATGACATGTACTTACTAATAAATGCTTCTTGCATGTTAATGTTCTATACCCATGCAAGCACCTAATTTTACAACTACTACATACATTCATAATTTAGTCGCTTACGCGTTTATCTGGTCGAGACCGTGTATCGCATTTTATGAGTTTCAAATTCTAAAAGCAATACAAGACTATATATATTTGATCCATATACTATCCCATATAAGAGTTAAATAGGGAACGGTCATATTTCGTAATGTACGATACTTTAATGAAGTTATTTCATTCAAAATAAGCCAATAAACAGTACTGTGAGATCGAGTATTCAGTTTGATTGGTTACAAAAGGATCATATTGTGTTAAATGTAACACTAATCCAAAACTACAAGAAAGACCTAAAGATTTGATCATTGAAATGTCAATTTGGTCAGTTTACGTAACATGCATTATATTTGATGTCCTTAAATGTTAAGGATGATCAAATGCATCTTTGTAAAGAGTTTGTTAGGATGTTGTGGTAAGGGTTTTCTTTTGAATGGTTAAACCATTTAGAAAGATAAACGAATGTATAAAAGTAGACGTGATTTATGGTATAGTTGGAATGAAGACAGTGAATAGTCATTTCTACTTCATAAAGAAACATCAGAAACGAGTATTGTAATAATAATAATTGATACTTAACATTGAAATAAGAGATGTGATTTCTATTTCGATATGTATTTTCCTATACAAAATTGTTTTCAATGAGATTTATTTCTTTGAGTTCAAGATATTTGATCAAATAACTCTCCACTATAAACCAGTTGCAATATGTGAAATAAATATTCTACATTAAGTGAATGATGGGCCTCCAAATTTAGTACGCTATTGCAGTAGTGGTGGAAATAGTAGGTGTTTGTACCAAAATTGGTCACAAACACACAATAGCCGTTGAAAGCACCAGTTCGCAATCACAGATCACAAATGTCACATATGTAGGGAAATAAGTATACAAATCACTCTGGAAACTCAATAAAAACAGTAAATGACACAGAATTTATAGTGGTTCGGCGACCTTGCCTACGTCCACTCTGAAGTTTATGACTTTATTGCTTGATACTTGAAGACTACAATTTCTTATAATGTAGTACAACTGAATTTATGAGCTAAGTCTGAATATAAGGCAGCGGTGGTGATTTGAAGTAAATCTGGCAGAGTCTGGGCGCTCTTTAGCTCTTAAAATTGTCCGACCCCTTTTCCGAATGACCAGGGACTCTATTTATAGGTGTAGGAGGCAGATATTTTGCCTAAAATTAGGGAGACTACTTCTGGCACGTGTGGGGGCCCATGCGCCCGCGTCCAGGAAATCTGGGCCCGCTTCGGGATCGATTTGAACTCCATCCGAATCGATCAAAAAATCATCTGATCGAGCTGAAATTTGGTGTGGACATTCTTCAACATGTATGCAAGCTTTTGTGAAAATTTCATAGCATTTGGACTAATAGATCTCTAGATATCATCGATACGAAATGAAGTTTCTCGGTGGCTGCGTGGTTCGAATCGACCGATTCGAATCGATCCCTTCGAATCGATCGCCTGCGCGTGCTCTCGTGATGACGTGGCTCGTATACCTTGCATCGATCCGTTCTTTTCTCCCAGTTGACCGGGTCGACTCCATGAGTTTCGCCTTGCTCGCATCGATGAATAACATGTCATCCAGGCTCGTTGACTCAATGGATACGAACAAGTCTTCGCACATGGATTCGAACACGGTTCCATGATGGATACGAAGAGCAGCTGCCTGATGGATTCGAACTAAGACCACCCGATGGATACGAACAGCTTTGTCCAGATGGATTCGATCATGGCCAACTTGATCGATTCGAACTAAGAGGAATTGACCGATGCGAAGTGGGAGATAGACACGAACTGGATCGAGTCGAATTGTGGTTCAATGATGGATACGAATATGAAGTCGTTTCTTCCAGACTGAATCGATCATAACTCGAGCATTCGAGCTCGGATTGACTTGAAATTTGTAACGTTGGCTCATATGGCTTTGCTTGACATGTCTTACCAATTGTAGCCAGATCCGGACTCGGAAAAAATTCATTGATATCCACAGTGTTCTTGTGATGTAACTAATTTTCAGGACGGATTGTCATTGATTTCTAGTCAGTTTCTTGGTGTCACGGCCTTGCCAAAAGGTGGGATAACAGTAGGAGCTTGCCATATAGCACTTATTGATTGCATCAAATTATGAAAATTGTTTTCATAAAACATACCGAACATTATTTATGAAATAATGACTATTTTCGGCGTCGACTTAAAAATAGACATAGTTATATTTCAATGTGTATACTATGAATATTCGTTATGAAATAAAACTATAATATGGTATTTGTTTTCATAACAAAAGCGATGTATTTGGAAAATACTAAAGTATCTAAAGTTATTTATAATTATTTTGGAATTATAGACTAAGCCGTAGTTTTGAGAAATAATTTTTATTATATGACTATGAATCATATTATACTAGTTGATTATATCTCAAACAATTGAAGGTTATGCACCCATTTAGTGGGAGTGTCATAACAGTTAATGAACTCTTCGAATTGATATATATATATATATATATATATATATATAATCTTAAGTCTATTAATACCAAAATGATTCCATATACTTAATCACTATGTAGTTAATACCGGATAATATCGCTGATATATCATCGATATATCTTATATTGCTCCTAAGCTGATACTTTTTCAAAATATCGTTACATATCGTCCAATATTTGTTGAAATATTCCTCTGATATTTAGTATAACTTACCCAATAATTTTTAAGAATATCGTTCATTATTATATTTGTTGGAGAAAATGTATTTACAAAAAATACCTTCACATTCTTAATATTTCTTTTTTTCGTATGGTAAATGATAATATCTAGACCATATTAGAAACTTCAATGCAATCATTTTTTGTTTTAACCATATAATTTTTGTCTTCTTCATTGATCTTTCAATAAAGAAAACTTTACTTATTCTATTATTTTATAAAAATATTTTTCTTGAAAACTTTACCACTAAAAACAAGATTATGAAAGAGCCAGCTCTCTTTCTCTCCATTTCTAATTGGTAAATTAGCTTATGAAAAATCATTTTATTAGTTATTATCATGCACCAAGAACTAAAAGTTGAAGAACGGTAAAGTTATATTTTTGACATATTGATAAGCAATATTATATAAAAATAAACTAAATAATAAAAATGTATAGCGTACGAATTTATTGGATTTTATTAGCCTATATTAAGATTTGTATTTAATATAATATCTCAATAAATGTATTGTATTCTATAAACTATATGCAATTAGTCTTTGATAGAAATTTGGAATTATTTATCAAAATATTTGAAAACTTACCATCAGTATATCATTATAACATAGTACAATATCGTTTATAACATGTTCTACACATGTCCGATATTTTACCGATATTATCTAATATTATCATGATATTTTAAAATTTGTCATATTGGTACTTGATCGATATGTACCCGAACCGATGTTAACTACTTAGCTTTGTCATATTCACCGATAAGTTATCACAGACATGGATATATGAATTTGATACATATATATAAGTCTATGATAAGCTCATAGAATATAAAATGAAAGTAAATAATATAACGTGCAATAGAAATGATTTGATTTGATCGAATGAGTGAGTATATTGAAAAGAGTTCCAAACGTACCTAAAAATGAATAAATATTTAATCTAAAAAATCACTCCTCCCTATAATACATAATGATGTATAGATAAGGAGTAATCAAAATTTGTTAAACAAAGTACAATTAATTATGAGTGAAGTTAAGTTAATTTCTTTCTATAAGGTGGTGTACTTAAGAGTAGTATACAAGGTAAATATTATTTCAACTAAATAATAGTTTATAAAATCATACAAGATAATGGTTTATAAGAAACCCCTATATATCCTAGGCCAAGGAATTGGCAGGCTGTGCGAGTCAAAAGCCCACAAATAATAATCGTTCGTGAGAGATCTTGTATGAATCTACCCAAAAGAAGCTTGGGAAAGACTGTCATTGAATGACATTTTTATGTTATGAACATTAGTTTTATAAACCAAAAACCAAAAACCAAATCAATTTTATATAAAAGGCAATTTATAAAGTGTTTATGAATACCTATTCCATTGCATTAAGAAACAATTGTTGTTTCAAGAAATACCAACTTCATAGCGAAGGAATTTCTTTTAGAAATTATTGGAATTAGAATGGATTTGGATACAATCCAAAGAAAAGACTGATTACGCGTGATGAAATGAAATTTACTTAACCTAAATGAACACATTGCATTAGAGTGTATAATAAGTATTCTCGTATATTAAAGAGAAACTATGTGTTTCTCTTCCTTGTCAAGAATATATAAGCTTTAGTTGTCAATTAATCCATTAAGAGTATTGACTCTATGATATGGCTTGATGCGCAAATTCGAATACATTCCAAATACATTCTCAAAATATGATTTTGATAGGTGTACTCAAAGAGATATGTTCTATTGGCCGTGAATATATCTTTAAAAGAAAGACAAATGTAGTTGGAATAAAGTTAGCCATATTGATAAGAATAATACCATAAATTTCAATTATTGAAATTGATGTAATAGATTCACCATTCGATATGCTCAATTAGGGTTGGATTTTACTTACAAAATTATCTCTTAGTATGACATTATGTTTTGGTATGTATGTGTTGAAATAGAAATTCTAAATAATGATTTAGAGTAAACTGTTTGCATATAATAACCAAAGTGTCTTGAAGTTAGTGGGAGCGATGTTGGTTTTGTGAGTTTTTGGATATGATCCAAGAACAGATACAAAAGTGTTATTCTATGAGCATCAATATTGAACAAATGTTTAAATAAGAATATCAAATAGTTGATTGTCAATCAAAATGCAGAGGGAGCATGTGCTTATAAGAAAGAAAGTTAAAAAAAGGTACGTAAATATTTTTAAATCATAAGTAATTAAGCACTATTAATTGTTAACAATGTACTTATGTTAAAATCGGTTTTAGTTGTTTTAACACTCGATGTCGAATTTGTAAATGATGTCTTTATAGTAAGTATAAAAGATATAGGAATGTCCTAAAACGATATGCTAGGACACCTTATTAAAATGTTTAATATGGAGCATGTAAGATGGATTCCTTATGCATTAGCAATAGGAATTATCATACATGTTAGATTGTTTACAATATCGTGATTTGTACGTGTATTTAATACATGAAGCAAATATCAAATCCAGATTGATACCACTAAATGGTTGTTAGATGTGTTCCCATGTATTTATGAAATACTAGAGAGTTGTTTACAGAAACTCTGAACTCCTTATAAAGGAGTATTCAGACTCAAATTTTCATAAGCGATATTGAGTATTATATGTCAATAATAAATTCATGTCAAGAATTTTTAAGTTGGAAATGTTCTAAATGAAAGACTGTGGCTAATTCAATGAAAAAGGTCATGTACATCGCCTTGAATAGCGTCGCAATAAAAGCAATGTATATAAATATAAATGCACAAATTCATAATTGAGCTAAGGGTGGTTCCAAATGTTGAGAATCCCATAACATCGTTATATGATAACAATGTCACGATATAGTTCATAACATAACTTAGAGCTCATTGGAAGTCAAGAGACATACTCTGAATTGTTGCACATGATAAATGTAGTTTATCAATGTCAGAGAGAGTTGATTGACAGAGTAGATAATTGAAACATAGTAGCATACCCGTTCACTAAGAGACTGACCCAATTGGTTTGAGAAAACCGATTGGAGAAGTTGGAATGAGATTTCATAATTGACCCCAAGTGAAAATGGAAGATTAATAGAGTTAGGGGTATGCCCTAAGGGCGATTATATAATTCGTTACATATATCTAACTCGTTGACCAATCTTGTTCGAAATAACGGTATTTTCTTTCTATTATATACTTGATATAATGTATTACATTAATTATTAATTTAATTAAAAGTATATTTAATAGAAAATCCATAAATGGTATGTTTTGTTATAGTAGTTACAAAGTGTTATGGTCGTGAGTAATTTATCACAATAAAAACAAATATATCCTTTTAAATGTTCCTAGTCAAGATGCATCGAGACTAGATATGGATGTATCCGTTAAGACTAGAATACATAACACTCTCCAAATGTTGGATAGTGTATTACTCAAGACTGTTGGGAGGCGCCTTAGGGTTACGTACTAATAGTTATTGAATAATTATACAGCGACTCACTCGATAGTTTTATGTTGGCTAATATAACTAAGGTCAAACAAAAAATATCAATGTAACGGATTTACACATTTCTTTTGACTTAAGAATACCGTGGATCTTCAATATAAATGCTTCACTTTGATTATAGTCAAATCATGGCACGGTGTCCATTGAGTGACTATGATTGGGTCGAGTGGAAGTATTGGAAGTGAAGCACTATTCAAGTGAGGATTCGTCTCCTTAGTTATATAGGATTAATATCACAGTCAACTCAAGTCTACTCAAAGTAAAAGTCTCTAGCTAGAGCAGTTCGGTTAATAATTATTATTATTGAACTAAGGACTTTTTGTTTGGACTATAAGTTAAATATGGATGATAATGAAATTTTAACCATTACTAAATTCCACAGGTTCAAAGTAATATAGTTTTAACGAAGAGAATTGGTGTAAATAAATATCGCAATTGGGTAACGCTTAATAAAGTAAAATTGGATTTTACCGAAACTAAGTAAGTGATAAATTTGACTAAAATGTCACATCACCTGCTAAGTGACGTGTGAACATTAACATTCGAATAGTTCAATGTTGATCGCTGACCAAATTTACACCTGACTAGTCACACAACCGAAATGATGAATTCTCTTTAGACCAAACGATTTAATTAGTTTATAATTGTTTTAAATTAATTAATATCTATGAAATATTAATTATACAATTTTGAATATGAATTGAGGAATAAATATTGTACATATTTATAATAGTTATAATATATCGATCGATATGCGATACCGATAAGCAATTAAATTAGATTTATTTAATAATATTAATTTACGCTTGAATAGGATATTGGCCCATGATGATAGGTTGATAATTTCGGGTGTAACAAGGGCTATATGGGGCGGCTAAAATAGGTTAGGGGTGTTAAAATTGGATGGCTTAGATTTAGTGAGAATTGGTATGAGATATGATCCATTATTTTCTCTCTCCCATCCACTATTTAAACGCCTCAAACCCTAATTAAAAAAGGATGATATTTTTATCTGCCACTATTCCTATCCATTAATGGCCAATTTTATCCATTAGAAGCTCAAACAAATCTAAATCAAATCAATTCAAAAGGCAATTTCTATTTGATAGTCTAAGATATGTGGTTCAAGGATTAGGAGTCTACCGAATCGAAAAGCTTTCAATGGAGAGAGTTCATCATTACAAGGTGTGCTTCAAGAATTAGCTTTAGGTATTTTTTTACTGTATGATGTAATTTATAATTTTTGGATAATATTTTATTATTCATATATATATACATATATATATTATTATATTGTTAGTTAGGTGACGATACTTATATGTATTGATGTTGTCCCATATTAGATTGGTTATATGCATGTATTCATTTAATAAATAAAAACAATTTTTTTCATATACAGATCAGATATGCATAGCCGGATAATTTTATTTATAATAATAGTTAATTAATATATATATATATACATATATTTCAATTAATTATACTTATATCGTTGTATTTAATGATAACATCATTTCATGCTAATAATTAAACATGTATTATATATATATATATTACAGTAATTATAAATTTTGGTAGCTATAAAATATTTTTAGTAATTATTTACTATTATTTAATATTATTTAAATCAATATATTATGTAAATAATTTATATAAAATAAAATATGTTTTAAAAATTAACTTTTAAATTTTACAAAATTATTTTATTATGAAATAAGATCCCCACTAGAAAATGAGAATTAAAAAAATATCATTTTTACTATTTATAAAAATTATTAAAATATACGACCAAAAATAATTAATCAATGAAAAAATAATTTTCGGCCAAGAAAAATTATGGGAAATTTTTTAAAACATTAAAATATCATGCTAAATTTTCTAAAAATTGAAATTTTAAATAATATGTTATGAAAATATTTTTTGTTAATATGTTATTGGTTTTCATCTAGTTGATCAACTTATATATATATTAATATAATAAAATTTTATTGTGCTATGCATACGGTCTGGAAGTGATTAAAATAAAAATAAAACTAAAATTTTATTAATTACTATATATAAATGTATGTATGTATTTAGATATTATAAGTATGCTTATGAATATATATATTTAATTAAAATAATATATTTTTTCTTGTCGTTGTAATATATATATATATATATTTATATTAGTTGATAATCTAAAAAACCTCTTGTATATTATGTGTGTATACATTATTTTAATATTTATTACAATAATCATACATATATACATACATATGTATATTAGTAATATTTTACATATATACATAAGTTATGTATGTGTGCGTGTGTGTAGATTTATAATATTTATATAAACAACAAGTTTAAATATAGATGTAAATTTGGACAATATACAATACATATCGGATGAGCTACCATGTCTGTTGTGATGTAAATTCCAACATCTATATATGGGCATGTTGTACTTATACGGGTTATCATGTTACTCATGCACACACATATATATGTATACGATACTTGTGTGTACATTTATATTTATAAAGTATAAATTAAATAAAACTCTTTGTAACTTATAAATTTAAATAAAATTAGAGATTTTATTTAAATAAAATTTAAAATTTTCATAGGTCCAATAAAGATCCAATAGAGTAAAAAAATTGAAATTTACCCATAACTTCTGCTATAGGCTAGCTCAGTTCCAACAGGAGTGCCAATAAAGATGATTATACCTTGAATGTAGAGGATAAGATTAAGGGTATCTATCCCAAATTGTTTTAGACATTAATGTTTGTAGTAGTATGCTTTGTTCGTCTATTGTTTATATTAGTAGTGGTACTAGTGAATTTATGTTATGATATAATCGTTAGTAGTCAAACTAATGCGCTATGTTTAATAATTTATGATTTACAATAGTAGGCTACTAGTATAACTTTTGTACTTGTTGATAGAGTTAGGGGTATTCCCTAGGGGCAATTATGTAATTTGTTACATACATCTAACTCGTTGACCAATCTTGTTCAAAATAAAAGGTATTTTCTTCCTATTATATACTTGATATAATGTGATTATATTAATTAATTAACTTAATTAAAAGTATATTTAATAGAAAAATCCATAAATGGTATATTTTGTGATAGTAGTTACAAAGTGTTGTAATCGTGAGTTATTTATCACAACGAAACAAATATACCATTTTAAATGTTCCTAGTCAAGATGCATCGAGACTAGATATCGATGTATCCGTTGAGACTGGAGTACGTAGTGCTCTCCAAATATTGGGCAGTGTATTACTCATGACTGTTGGGGGCACCTAGGGGTTAAGTACTAATAGTTATTGGATAACTATGGAACGAATCACTTGATAGTTTTATGTTGGTTAATATAACTAAGGTCAAACAGAAAATATCGATGTGACTGATTTACACAGTTCCCTCGACTTGAGAATACTATGGACCTTCAACATGAATGCTCCGCTTTGATTATAGCCAAATCATGGCATGGCATCCATCGAGTGACTATAGTTAGGTTGAGTGGAAGTATTGGAAGTGAAGCACTATTCAAGAGAGGATTCGTCTCCTTAGTTATATGCAGTTAGTATTACAGTCAACTCAAAGTCAAAGTCTCTGGCCAGAGCATTTCGGTTAATAATAATTGTTATTATCGAACCAAGGACTTTGTATTTGGACTATAAAGTTGAATGTGGATGAGATTGGAATTTTGACCATTACCAAATTTCATAAGTCCAAAGTGATATAGTTTTGACGAAGAGAATTGGTGTAAACAAATGTCACAACCGGGTAACGCTTATTAAACTAAAATTGGATTTTTATCGAAAATGAGTAAGCGATAAATTTGGCCATAATGTTACACCACCTACTAAGTGACGTGTGAATGTTAACATTAGAATAGTTCGATGTTAATCACTGACGAAATTTACACCCAAGAGTTACACGGCCGAAATGATGAATTCCCTTAAGACCGAATGAGTTAATTTGTTTATAATTGTTATAAATTAATTAAATTAATTAATATTTATGAAATGTTAATTATAAAATTGAATATGATTTGAGAAATAAATAATGTTATATATATTTATAACAGTTATAAATATATCGATATATATACAATATCAACAAGCGATTAAATTAGATTTAATTGCATAGTACTTTGGCTTGGGCTTAGATGGGTTTATGGCCCATCATTAGGGCTGCAAAATTTTGGTTTTTGGAAGGTCTAGGGGTGGCTAAAACATAGGGAATTGGCTTGGAGATAATGGGTTGAGATCAAGTGAGAATGGGTAAAAAGGTTTTCCTCGTTTCTCTCTAATACAACCCTAAATATATATATATATATATATATATATATGTATCTCTAAAAACAATTACTAATTTTTTTTGGCCACCATTACCTTCTACATTGCTGATTAAATTAAACATAGCTCTCAATCCACTTCAAAATTCTCAAATATATTTCAAATTAAAACAATACTATTCGATAGTTAGAGGTCGGTGATTCCGGACTTGCAATCTGATCAATCAAGAACAGTAAAAGGAAGGGAAGTCATTGCTTCAACGTGGATTCAAAAGCATCATTAAATTGGTAATTTTAATTATTATAGTAATTAAATTATATTCTATGATCCTCTAATGAACAATTTCATATCTGTTTAAATATATTGCTACTATATGTTTAGTTAGGTGGGATTTTATAAGTAGATGTGGTTGTCACAAATCAGTTTGGTTATGTGCATAATTTGTTTATTATACTATTTTATTTATGTATAGACAAATGTTGTTTACTATACAAAATCAAATTTTGTCATTAATAATTGTTTTATATATATTTATTAATAAATTCATATATATATATATTAGTGTATATTTCTCTCTCATAATAGCATATATGCATATATAATATATATATATGATTTAAAAAAATAGTACACTTATTTATATATAATATGAATTTACCAATTTGAAAATTAATTATTCACTTATTTATATATAATATGAATTTACCAATTTTAAAATTAATTATCATACATATATTTTTAAATTAACATTTATTAAATTTTTGAATTGTTTATTATATATAAAATAATTATTACATTAAAAATTCAATTTTGTATTTTAAAAAAATATTATATCATTTCAGAAACATATAAAAAATTAGGATTTTTTTAATAAAGTTTATTATTGTTAATAATTAATATTATTTTGGAAAAACAGTTTATGATTTATTAAAAATAATAATTTAATTGAAAAATTCTTCAAAATTTTTCATAAACTTTCATTAATGATCCTAGAATTTATGAAATTTTAAAATTTGAATTAATAATAATATATTATTTTATATTAACTGATTATTGCCGAAATCAATGTATTTGTTTTTAAAAATAATATTTCAACTTTGAAAAATCTCCAGATTTTTCCTAAGCTCTATTTTATGATCCTAAATTTTTGAAAATTGTAAAATTTGAATTTTCATCAATAGATTATTTTATGTTAATTATTTATGGATGAAAACATTATTTTATTCATAATATATACAAATTAAAATACTAAAATTATTATGTTTGCAAAACTAAGTTAATTTTGAATTATAAAACTAAGTTATATATATATATATATTAACACATATACATGCACATATTTGGATAACATACATGCCATACAAAATGAGCTAATATGGCCGTTGCGATGTAATTCCCAACATCTACATATGGGCATATTATACCTTTCACGGATTATTACGTTACACATGCACTCATGTATATGATACATTTATGTATAAACTAAATCAAATAAAATTAATTTCATATCTTTGTATATTTGAATTTAAATAAAATAAATGATTTTATTTAAATAAAATTTAGAAATGTTCTAATCCAGTTAGACTTCATAGGCCAATAAAAGATCCAATAGGGTAAATTTTTTGAAATTCACTCATAACTTCTGCTGCGGGCTAGTCCAGTTCCAACACTTGTGTGTACTCATGTGATCTTAACTTTACACTATCATAGTGTTAGTGCAATTTTTATTCTTCCTTGTCGAAATATTGAGGATAAAATTCCTATAAGGAGGGAAGACTGTAGCACTCTATATGTGAAATGCCATAACATGGAAAACTAAATTAACAAAAAGAATTTAGTAAGTGATAATGAAGAATATTTAATTGAGAAAATCACTTAAGGATAATTTGATAAATTGGCTGTGGTACACTTAAAATATTAATTAAATGGACCATGAGTGATTAGTGCAATTATATTCGACCATTAAAGATATGAATAAATTTAAATTTTGAATGTTGAATGATGGAAATCTTGTATTAAGCGAAATATATCAACGAGATTAAGTAAGAGGGATTTTAGCCCAAGTCAAAAATCCTTAATATTTATGTTCTTAACCCCATCCTTCTCCTCCTTCACATTCATTCTCATTTCAAAAACAGAAAAAAGAACCCCAAAGAGCAGCAGGCCACCATTTTCTTAGAGGAAAGTGGGAATCAAAACTAAAAGCAATGATTGTCATTTCTAGAAAAAAAGAAAAAGATTTCGATTCAGCTTTTCTATTCTATGTGAGAAAACCCTTTTATAAATCCTTCCTAACTCGTTTAGGTTCGAATTTAATGTTGGTTGGGTATTTAAATTTTATTAAGCATGTCATAATGATTATAAATGATTTTGTGTTTATTAGTCGATTTAAATAAATCAAATTTGATCATGGTTTAGGGTTAACATGATTTAATCTTTCCAAAATGTTATAAAATTTTAGTATGATGATTTAATATTAAAGTGAAGATGGATTTTAGTTTTCAAAACTTTTCAATGAAGAAATAATTAATTATGAATTTTTTAAGTGGAAAATGACTAATTTTGGATATAAATTAATATTTAAAAATATTAAATACTTAGTATTTTCTTTTGAAATTTTAACTAGAGGTAGAAGAAGTTTTTTGGGATTGTGGCGAATTTTTTGAAATTTCCCATTAATTGTCAAATTGTTACAACTTAAGTGGGTAAAGAAATTATTACCATAATTGAAGGAAAATGATTAAGGAAAAGATTAATTAAAGGGGTTAAATTCTTGAATTGGTCAAGGAATAATGCATAAAAAGAGTAATCAATGGATAAATGACATGTGTACAAGTTAGGATAAAAGTTACTACTTTATTAAGGCAAAATATAATTTTTCACTTAATTATGGATTTGCCATTGAGAATGTGATAGCTCAAGTTTTGACATTTAATAACTTTAGAAAGATAAAATGTGGTAGCTTATATTAACCTAATATTTGATAGCCTAAAAGTATTGACTTTCGATAGTTGTCGGACATTTGATAACTATTTGGTTTTGACATGTGATAGCTTGACCCTCGATAGACTAAGTTTTGGCATGTGATAGCTTGGCATGCAATAGGTTGGCATGCAATCGTTTGATCCTCAATAGCACTAAATTATGGTGTTCATTATATTTGGCCTATTATAGGCATGGCATGCAATGAGTTTGGCTTGCGATAGGATTAACATGTGATGGCACTTAAACTTAACTTACGATTAAATTGTGGTGCGATGGCATTGAGTAATGGTAGGTTGACATGCAGTAGCCTAGACATGTAATAGCTTTGGCACGCGGTGTGTAACAACCCACTATTTTGGACCATTCAAATCGACAATAATCCACACATGTTAGACTTGAATAATACAAAATAATAGATTGTAATAAAATTTGGAGCAAATAAAATCATTCACAGAATCACAGACATAGAAATATCAGAATAACTCGCAGTAGAAATAAAATAAATAGTGGTTCATGAAGCCACTAAAATACAGAGTCTCAAAAACAGATTCAATACATAGTCTGAAAGCCAATACAGTTTTGAAACAAGTACAGAAGAAATCCAAATACATAAGTCTCTAATACAAAAGCTGAAATAGAACAACTGAAACTGAAGTAGATGAATAACTAGATAAGCAGAAACTCCAGCGATTCTTAGCTCCAAAAAAGTGAAATCCAAAGCTGTGAATAATGAGGCTGACCCGAGCGTAAATAAAACACAAACACTCGAGTCAGGACATACATACTTATACAATGTAAACCAACTCAAGTGAACTGTAATAAATGTACAAGTAACTTAAAGAATGCTTGGGATCGCCCATTCTTTAAGAATCCGTTAAACTATCTACTATGTAGTAATATTCGCTATTATAATAATGTCTAATATAAAATAAACATACTTTTTAATAGCGTCAAGGGTTACCCATATAGCCCTTAACACGTAATAGTCCCAGTAGTCTATCCAGTATTAGCATACTCCCAAAATGGGGGCTACCCTCGATACTCCACAGGCTATGGGAGAAATCACAACTCGTAGTAAAGCTTGCTTTGGTAGGTGACACGGCACAACTAGGCAATGCCAGGGTAGATATACCAATTACGCATCCGAACTGGTGGTGACGCATAGCAGCCACTACCGCCCACCTCGAACAACGCTCCCAAATCAAGGGTGCACACCAAATAAATCACAAGTAATAGAATGGTATCGAAGAAGTGTGTCCGATCAAAGGTGCTACCTCATTGGTCCGTCAATCGCTCCTGTTTTAGCCACCTTATGCCAACTCACGGGAGTTGGGTCCACGTATATACCTTAGGATCGTCGCCACCATCCTACTTCATTCTGAAAACTCCACCGCGTACACAGATGTCAAAGTGGTTTTCGGTATCGACAGAGAGTATGTCTATATCCGATCCCGATCACTTTAACAACCAATCGTTATTATAACCTGTGGTTATAAATTTAAAAACAGTTTATATTTCAAATCAAAATACTTCAATTAAACCATTTAAAAACAAAGTTATTATTCTTTTAAATCAAATATTCAATTCCCAAAATTTTAGCCTTTTCGGAGTTCATTTATTCACTAAAAACAATAAAACATTAAAATTCTAGCATTCACTGCATTTAAAAAGTGCTACGGTAAGTTGTATTTGAAAACAATTCAATTCAGCAAATACAACATTTATAAACTGCTGTAACAGTTCAGTTTTAAAGGAAAAATAGTTCAATTCAGAAAAGACAGCATTTACAGAACTGCTGTAATAGTTCAGGATTCAAATTAAAGGTTTTAGTTCAATTCAGCGAAGACAGCGTTTTAAAACTGCTGTAAAAGTTCAATTATATTCAAAAATCCCATTTCAGCCAACTACAGCACTTAACAAGTGCTACAATAGCCTTTTCATTAGTTTCAGGTTCAATTTTAATTCCTGCCGCTACAGCACTTACCAAGTGTTGTCATAGCCTTAGTTAAATTTTAGTCTTTTAGTTCATTTATGCAACCACAACACTTACCAATTGCTGCAGATTCTACTTAGTTCAGAATTAGTTCATTTCCAGAAATGATAGCATTTCTAAAGTGCTATAAATTGAATTTCTAGGTTTTAAATACAATTCCAACCACAAATAAACTTCAATTTAAATCATTTAAACTTAAGAAAATCATATTTTCCCACATCAAAATGTTCATTTAAATACCTTTAACGTATGGTTTTATAAAGAAAAATTTTACAAAAAAAATCAAAATTTCCAAAGTTCACTTATTAAATTCAAGTGTGTCAATTCCCATTTTTCATTTTTAACAATTTACTTCAACACTTTAATTTAAATCTCCATTTTTCACTATTTAAAACTTAATTTTCATTTTTAATTTAATTAACTTAAATTTCCATTTAAAACTCAAATCAAAATTTCCAAATTAAGTTACACTTTAAAATCATAATTTCTATCCATTTATTTACATTTATCACATAGAAAAATCATTTCCACTTTAATAAATCATTTTAAAATTCAATTTAAATCAATTTATCATATTTTTACATTTTTAAAAATACTTAAAAATTTCTAGAAAAAAAAAATATAATAACCACGGTCTGTATAATATTTTCGAGCCTAAGTCAAGTGATACGGATAATATATCATTTCAATCCGTAGTTTATAGAGAAAATCCGGGTTTTATCATTTGAAACCTGCAATCCCAAGTAAATAAAATTAAATAAAAGTCGCTCAGGCTTATCATTTCAGCCTATAACGATCTTTCCCTATTCTAAAGTCCGTTCGGGTATGTATCATTTCAACCCATAGTGAACCTAATCTACAGGGAACATGCAGTGTGATAAACAGATATAAATGAACAGTTTAACAATATACAACGGTAACAGGTGATATGACATGTAATTTACAGGTTTAACATCATACATAAATAATCACAGGCGGTTATAGCATCATTTAAAATTCTACACATTCAAATGTTGTCGCTTCACAATTGCATAATTATATAGTGTCGTGTGAGATTTAATCACCTCTAAATGTTGGAGATTGCAATACAACTGACACAACGGAAACAAGAGCACAAAGACAAGACTACGGATTTGAGTGGAGAGCGAGATCCAATTCTACAACTCCTGTGTTACAACCCAAAATAAAAATCAAAACAAACCATAAATTTCAATACACTTGAAATGGAATAACTTTTAAATGAAAAGAGATATGAATGCCAAATCTTTTGCCTTGCTTTCTCATATGTTATGCACGGCCTAAGGGTTGCATATGGTCAGGTTTGGACACAACATGGCTCAGTTTTGGTCATGTAAATGCACGGCCAAGGTAGTGGGAACATGGAGAGGAAAGTTTATACATGAGAATGTGAAGAGTTTTAGGCAATGTAGTGGAGTTTTGGTCATCAAAGTGGTTCGGCCATGGGTGAGTGGGTTCGGCCTGGGGTGCACCATGACTGGTCAGTGGCTGGAGGGGTGTGTGGTGGCCAGGTCAGTGGAGTGGAGGCGGCCTAGGTGGTGGTTAGGGTGGTGGTTGAAGTAGATGAGGCAAGTGGTGGTCAACTAGCATGGTTTCAAGGCATTTTTCATAGTTTTTGAGGAGTTGTTCATCATGGAGGGCTCGGCCTTGTTCAAGACCAGAGGAGTAGCTGGTGATGATGGCAGGGAAGAGGTGTAGGAGGTGGTGGTGGCCTAGGCCGTGGCAAACAAGAGTGGTGGCCGAGAAAAATAGGCAAGAGAACAAGGCAAAACAATGAAAATCAATAGGAAAAAGAAGAAGAAAAAGTATAGAAACAAAGAAGCCATTACCAAAGCTTTTGCTCAGATCTAAAGTGGTCGAATTGTGAAATGAAAAGTGAGGTGTTTCACATGAAAAAAAGAAATAAAAGTCACGGCCAAAGTAAATGAAGTGAACGGCCAAAATGTGGAATGGCAAGAAAGTGAAAAGCCATAGGAAAAGGAAGAGTCTTTGTCTCTTCAATTTTCCATTTCTTTTAAAACAAATAAAAAAAAAATTCAGCAAATACTTCTAAAAACCGAAACAAAGCGAAATAAAATGAAAATAAATAATTAATTTTAAAGAAAATGGAAAAAGAATATAAGAAATTATTTAAAATCCAAAACAGTGTCCAAAAATTACAAATAAATCACCATTGGCTTTGGACAATTATTTACTTTATTTTAAAAATATTCTAAAACAAAATTTGAAAAAAAATGATTTTTAAAAAATTTTCAAAGTGACATAAATAATTAAATTCAGAGAAAATAGCAAAAGAATTGAAGAAATTGTTTAAAAATAGGAACAGAACATGAAAATTTCAAATAAATTACCATTAGCTTTTGAAAAATTCCTAATTCACTTTAAAAATATTTTAAAACAAAATTTTAAGTAAAATAAGTTCTAAAACATTTTCTAAATGAAATAGATTCAATTAAAAATAATCTCCAAAATATTGGGTTGTTACACTCTCCCCCACTCAAACCTTTTCGTCCTCGAAAAGAACGAAAACATGGAGAGAAAAAAAGAAAACAAGATAGAAAAACAAAATAGTACCTGGAATAAACAATTCCGGATTCGAAGCACGAATGCTCTTCTCCGTCTCCCAAGTACAATCACGATCATCAGTACTCCACTGTACTTTGACCAGACTAACAGATTTCCTTCTTAGCTGCTTCGTACCTCTATCGACAATAAGAAGTGGCTTCCTCTCAACAGTCAGATTAGGCTCAATATCCAAACTATCAAGAGCAAAAGGCTGAACAATAAGGGATGGATCATGCAGATAGCGACGAAGATGAGAAACGTGGAATACATTATGCACTCCAGAGAACTTCTCAGGCAAATCCAGACGATAAGCCAAAGAACCAATTCTTTCCACAATGCGGAAAGGGCCAACAAATCTAGGAGAAAGCTTCCCTCTACGACCAAATCGAATAACATTCCTTAAGGGAGAGACCTTAAGGAAAACCAAATCACCAACAGCAAACTCTAAACTCCGCCTACGCCTATCATCATACTTCTTTTGCCTATCATGAGCAATCCTCATCTTCCTCCTAATCTCTTCAACTCTCTCAGAAGCCTCCAAAATCATCTCAGGACCAAGAACCAAACGATTACCGGATTCGATCCAGCAAGAAGGAGATCTACAAGGTCGTCCGCAAAGAGCAGCAAACGGAGACCTCTTGATACTGGCCTGAATTCAAAGATAGAAATGAGGTAGATAAAAGATTAAGATAAGATTAAAACAGAAGATAGAAATTATACCTGATAACTATTGTTATAGGTGAATTCGACAAGATGGAGATGATCTTCCCAAGATCCTCCATAATCAAGCACACAAGCACGAAGAAGATCTTCAAGAATCTGATTCACCCTTTCCGTTTGACCATCGGTCTGTGGATGGTAAGCAGTGCTCAGATTCAGACGAGTACCCAAAGAATCCTTAAAGGCTTTCCAAAACTGACTAGTGAAGATAGGATCACGATCACAAACGAAACTGAGAGGAACACCATGGAGATGAACAATCTCCCTCATGTAAATCTCAGACAAACTAGAAGCAGAATGGGTAGACTTGACCTGAATGAAATGAGCTGATTTGGTCAATCTATCCACAATAACCCAAATACTCTCATTACCCTTCCTAGTCCTCGGTAATCCATCAATGAAACCCATAGAAACCTGTTCCCACTTCCAATTGGGAATCTCAAGAGGCTGCAACAAACCAGGGGTCTTCTGATGATCTTCCTTGACTTGTTGACAAGTCACACATCTACTAACAAAAATGGAGATATCTCGCCTCATACCCTTCCACCAGTACAACTTCTTCATATCCTAATACATCTTGGTCACAAACGAATGAATAGAAAGTCTGGACTGATGATTCTCCCGAAGTAACTCCTGTCTCAATCCATCAACATTCGGGATACAAATCCTATTATTAATCCTCAAAATACCCTTATCATCTATCTGAGCTCCACTGCCATCAAGACTACTACTACCAACCCTGCTACGAACATTCTCCTTCATCAATCTAAGCATCTCATCCTCATCCTGCTTAGCCATGATACGATCCACAACAGAAGAATAAACAACCAACTAACACAACAAAGCCTTCTTCCTACTCAAAGCATCCGCCACCACATTAGCTTTCCCAGGGGTATAGTTGATGTCGAGGTCATAAGAAGCAAGAAACTCTAACCACCTAAATTGACTCTGATTCAAATCCTTCTGAGTGAAAATATATCTCAAAGACTGATGATCTATGAAAAGCTCGAACTTAGTACCCAAAAGATGATGTCTCCAAAGCTTCAAAGCAAAAACAACAGCAAGCAACTCTAAATCATGGGCAGCATAATTTACTTCATGGGTCTTCAACTAACTACTAGCATAAGCAATCACCTTACCATCCTGCATCAGAACAGCTCCCAAACCTTCTCGACAAGCATTAGTGTATACCGTTAATCCCTCATTTCCATTTGGAACGGTAAGAACTAGTGCTGAAGTAAGCTTGTGTTTTAACTCACTGAATGCAGCCTTACACTCATCACTCCAAATAAACTTAGCATTCTTCCGAGTCAAAGTAGTGAGAGGTGCAGCAATCCGAGCGAAATTCTCACTGAATCTCTAGTAATAACCGGCAAGGCCCAAAAAACTACGGATATCAGTAGGAGTCTTCGGAGTTTCCCAATCCTGTATAGAATAGGGATAGATAAGGACAACAAGAAAGATAGAATAAATTGAATGAACAAGGAAAGAGAAGGAAAGAAAGACTTACATTGATCGCAGCGATCTTTACTGGATCAATAGAAACTCCATTACCAGAAACAATATGCCCGAGGAATCAGACTTCATCCTTCCAGAAATGGCATTTAGAAAATTTAGCCTTCAACTGATGATTTCTAAGAGTTTCAAGAACAGATTTCAAATGTGACTCATGCTCTTCCTCAGACTTAGAGAAAATGAGAATATCATAAACAAAGACTAGAACAAATTTATTAAGCACATCACGAAAAGCATGATTCATCAAATCAACAAAGAAAGCAGGAGCATTAGTCAAACCAAAAGGCATGACTAACCATTCAAAGTATCCATTCTCAGTACGGAAAGCAGTCTTGGGAATACTTTCCTCAGCAACTCTAAATTGGTGAAAACCTATGGCAAGATCAAGCTGAGAGAAAACAGTGGCACCATAAAGCTGATCAAACATATCATTGATGCGAGGCATTGGATATTTGTTTTTCATAGTGAGCTTGTTCAGCTCTCTATAATCAACACACATCCGGAGAGAACCATCAGACTTGGTGACAAAAACCACCGCTGCTCCCCATTAAGAATAGCTAGGTCTGATCAGACCCTTGGAAGACAGGTCCTCAATTTGCTTCCCTAACTCAACCTTCTCGCGGGGTGCCATTCTTCTAGGAGGAAGAACTACAGGTCGAGCTCCAGGAATAAGATCAATGCGAAAATCAATTTCCCGCTTAGGAGGTAGAGCAGTGACTTCACCAAATACATCGGGATAGAGTTTGACTACACGAGTCGACTGAAGATCAACAGGAGAAGCATCCAGAGAAAAGATAAAGCTGCCAGCATAATCATGAGGCATACGACACTGAATAACCAAATAATTTCCCCGATCGTCCTTAAGAGAAACAATTCAGGATTTACAAGAGATACGGGCATCATGCCCATCAAGCCAATCACCTCCAAGCAACAAATCAAAAGCATCAAAACCAAGAACAAAGAAATCACCAGAAAATTTATGGCCAGAATAGAAGAGTCTCACTTGCCTACAAATCTTATTAAGATTTGCGGGACCAACAATAGGATTTGAAACACATAAAGGAACAGAAGCATACTCAGGAGAAAGGAGATGTTCAAACTTATCACACAAATCATCAGAAATAAAACTATGCGAAGCTCCAGTATCAAATAAAACACGAACAGGAAGATGAAATAAAGTAAAGGTGCCCTGAAGAGTACCTTGATCATCACTAGTAGCAGGAGCATGTGTAGCAAGTGAAGAAGCATATGTGACAGCAAAAACACCATATGGCTTTCCCTTCTAATACAAAGGACAGTCATTCTTAAAATGACCTGGCTGAAGACAAACATGACAAAGATTGTTGCTGGTAACCTGAGGTGGAGGAACAACAGCACTAACCGAAGTAGGGCAACTATTAGCATAGTCTCCCTTCTGGTCACATTTGAAGCAGGTAATGGTAGATAGATCAATCGGGTGCCTCTGAGAAGGAGAAGATGATGAAGATCCCAAGCTCGGATTCTTGAGCCAATTCTTCTTCTGCTGTTGGAAATTAGGCTTTCTCTTCTTAGAATTTGCAGAGGAATATAGAGATGCATGAGCACCAGAAGCAATAGGACCCTTGGAAGTAGGGTTCTCATAACGAATAGCCATATCCATAAGCTCAGTAAAAGTGCCATGAACATGTGAAATAAGACGATCGTAGAACTTTGGTCGAGCTCCAGCAATGAACTTATCATTTTTCTTAAGCTGAGTGTCGATAAGACCAGGACCAAACTTGGAGAGTTCGTTGTACTTCCGCTCATACTCAAAAAAATACATGGTACCCTGCTTAAGATCCATGAATTCTCGATAAAGCTGGGATTTTTCGGCTTCGGGCATCCATTTTGCCACAAAAGCCTCCCTGGAAAGAGGATACACAAACAAAAACTTAAGATAAATTCAAAAGAAAGGAAATGGGGAAAAATTCAAGATAACGCAAAGGATACCTGAACTATTCCCATGAAATATCACCCTTGTTAGTGTGAGCTGTAACAGACTCCCACTAATCTAAGGCTGACTCTTGCAGCTGCCAAGCTGCTAACTGACGCTTCTGGGCATCAGTAATCTCAAGACTAGTAAAGATCCTCACTAAACTCCGTAACCATTGCTGGGATTCGATAATTCTCTCCGAACCGGTGAACTTAGTACCACCAAGCTGAGAGAATTCCTTACAGAGAACAATAAACCTAACAGGTGCAACAGGTTGAGGAGCTGGGGCAGTACCACGACCGCTACCTCTAGCATTTCCACGATTCATCCTAAAAATATCAAGAATGAATTTTAGGACAAAGGTATAGAGAAGACAAAGATAAGGTAATATAGACAAAATAAGATCACTTGGATGAATATCCTAATAACAGAAATTTCTAACAAGGTAGATACTAAAAGAAGGAAGATTAGAAAAAAAATTGCTTTTAAAACAAGAAAATTTTATATCAAAATAATCTTTTAAAATCATTTAAAAATCATTTTATACTTTGAAAATACGTTCACTCACAAAGAAATGATTCCGAGTTTGATTTCACTCATTCCAGGGTATTTCTACCCTATCTCTAATGAGTTTTTGCTCCATAGGCTAAGGTTTGCCTAAAAACCAAAGCTCTGATACCAAATGTAACGACCCACTATTTTGGATCTTTCAAATCGACAATAATCCACACATGTCAGACTTGAATAATACAAAATAACAGATTGTAATAAAATTTGGAGCAAATATAATCATTTACAGAATCACAGACACAGAAATATCAGAATAACTCGCAGCGGAAATAAAATAAATAGTGGTTCATGAAGCCACTAAAATACAGAGTCTCAAAAACAGATACAAAATACATAGTCTGAAAGCCAATACAGTTCTGAAACAAGTGCAGAAGAAATCCAAATACATAAGTCTCTAATACAAAAGCTGAAATAGAACAACTGAAACTGAAGTAGATGAATAACTAGATAAGCATAAACTCCAGCGATTCTTAGCTCTAGAAAAGTGAAATCCAAAGCTGTGAATACTCAGGCTGACCCAAGCGTAAATAAAACACAAACACTCGAGTCAGGACATACATACTTATACAATGTAAACCAACTCAAGTGAACTGTAATAAAAGTACAAGTAACTTAAAGAATGCTTGGAATCGCCCATTCTTTAAGGATCCGTTAAACTATCTACTATGTAGTAATATTCGCTATTATAATAATGTCTAATATAAAATAAACATACTTTTTAATAGCATCTAGGGTTACCCATATAGCCCTTAACACGTAATAGTCCCAGTAGTCTATCCAGTATTAGCATACTCCCAAAATGGGGGTTACCCTCGATACTCCACAGGCTACGGGAGAAATCACAACTCGTAGTAAAGCTCGCTATGGTAGGTGACACGGCACAACTAGGCAATGCCAGGGTAGATATACCAATTACGCATCTGGACTGGTAGTGACGCATAGCAGCCACTACCGCCCACCTCGAACAACACTCCCAAATCAAGGGTGCGCACCAAATCAATCACAAGTAATAGAATGGTATCGAAGAAGTGTGTCCGATCAGAGGTGCTACCTCATTGGTCCGTCAATCGCTCCTGTTTTAGCCACCTTATGCCAACTCACGGGAGTTGGGTCCACGTATATACCTTAGGATCGTCGCCACCATCCTACTTCATTCTGGAAACTCCACCGCGTACACAGTTGTCAAGTGGTTTTCGGTATCGATAGAGAGTATGTCCATATCCGATCCCGGTCTCTTTAACAACCAATCGTTGTTATAACCCGTGGTTATAAATTTGAAAACAGTTTATATTTCAAATCAAAATAATTCAATTAAACCATTAAGTTATTATTCTTTTAAATCAAATATTCAATTCCCAAAATTTAGCCTTTTCTGAGTTCATTTATTCACTTAAAAACAATAAAACGTTAAAATTCCAGCTTTCACAGCATTTAAAAAGTGCTGTGGTAAGTTATATTTGAAAACAATTCAATTCAGCAAAGACATCACTTATAAACTGCTGTAAATGTTCAGTTTTAAAGGAAAAATAGTTCAATTCAGAAAAGACAGCATTTACAGAACTACTGTAATAGTTCAGGTTCAAATTAAAGGTTTTAATTCAATTCAGCGAAGACAGCGTTTTAAAACTGCTGTAAAAGTTCAATTATATTCAAAAATCCCATTTCAGCCAACTATAGCACTTAACAAGTGCTACAATAGCCTTTTCATTAGTTTCAGGTTCAATTTTAGTTCCTGCCACTATAGCACTTACCAAGTGCTGTCATAGCCTTAGTTAAATTTTAGTCTTTTAGTTCATTTATGCAACCACAGCACTTACCAAGTGCCGCAGATTCTACTTTGTTTAGAATTAGTTCATTTCCAGAAATGATAGCATTTCTGAAGTGCTATAAATTGAATTTTAAGGTTTTAAATACAATTCCAACCACAAATAAACTTCAATTTAAATCATTTAAACTTAAGAAAATCATATTTTCCCACATCAAAATGTTCATTTAAATACCTTTAACTTATGGTTTTATAAAGAAAAATTTTATAAATAAAAATCAAAATTTCCAAAGTTCACTTATTAAATTCAAGTGTGTCAATTCCCATTTTTCATTTTTAACAATTTACTTCAACACTTCAATTTAAATCTCCAGTTTTCACCATTTAAAACTTAATTTTCATTTTTAATTTAATTAACTTTAATTTCCATTTAAAAATCAAATCAAAATTTCCAAATTAAGTTACACTTTAAAATCACAATTTCTATCCATTATTTACATTTATCACAAAGAAAAATCATTTCCACTTTAATAAATCATTTTAAAATCCGTATAATATTTTCTAGCCTAAGTCAAGTGATACGGATAATATATCATTTCAATCCGTAGTTTACAAAGAAAATCTGGGTTTTATCATTTCAAACCCGCAATCTCAAGTAAATAAAATTAAATAAAAGTCGCTCAGGCTTATCATTTCAGCCCATAACGATCTTTCCCTATTCTAAAGTCCGTTCGGGTATGTATCATTTCAACCCATAGTGAACCTAATCTACAGGGAACTTGCAGTGTGATAAACAGATATAAATGAACAGTTTAACAATATACAACAGTAACAGGTGATATGACCTGTAATTTACAGGTTTAACGTCATACATAAATAATCACAAGGAGTTATAGCATCATTTAAAATTCTACACATTCAAATGTTGTCGCTTCACAATTGCATAAGTATATAGTGTCGTGTGAGATTTAATCACCTCTAAATGCTGGAGATTGCAATACAACTGACACAACGGAAACAAGAGCACAAAGACAAGACTACGGATTTGAGTGGAGAGCGAGATCCAATTCTACAACTCTTGTGTTACAACCCAAAACAAAAATCAAAACAAACCATAAATTTCAATACACTTGAAATGGAATAACTTTTAAATGAAAAGAGATATGAATGCCAAATCTTTTGCCTTGCTTTCTCATATGTTATGCATGGCCTAGGGGTTGCATATGGTCAGGTTTGAACACAACATGGCTCGGGTTTGGTCATGTAAATGCACGGCCAAGGTAGTGGGAACATGGAGAGGAGGTTTATACATGAGAATGTGAAGAGTTTAAGGCAATGTAGTGGAGTTTTGGTCATCAAAGTAGTTCGGCCATGGATGAGTGGGTTCGGCCTAGGGTGCACCATGACTGGTCAGTGGCTGGAGGGGTGTGTGGTGGTTAGGTCAGTGGAGTGGAGGCGGCCTAGGTGGTGGTTAGGGTGGTGGTTGAAGTAGATGAGGCAAGTGGTGGTCAACTAGCATGGTTTCAAGGCATTTGTCATAGTTTTTGAGGAGTTGTTCATCATGGAGGGCTCGGCCTTGGTCAAGACCAGAGGAGTAACTGGTGATGATGGCAGGGAAGAGGTGTAGGAGGTAGTGGTGGTCATGGCCGTGGCAAACAAGAGTGGTGGCCGAGCAAAATAGGCAAGAGAACAAGGCAAAACAATGAAAATCAATAGGAAAAAGAAGAAGAAAAAGTATAGAAACAAAGAAGCCATTACCAAAGCTTTTGCTCAGATCTGAAGTGGTCGAATTGTGAAATGAAAAGTGAGGTGTTTCACGTGAAAAAAAGAAATAAAAGTCACGGCTAAAGTAAATGAAGTGAACGGCCAAAATGTGGAAAGGCAAGAAAGTGAAAAGCCATAGGAAAAGGAAGAGTCTTTGTCTCTTCAATTTTCCATTTCTTTTAAAACAAATAAAACAAAATAATTTCAGCAAATACTTTTAAAAACCGAAACAAAGTGAAATAAAATGAAAATAAATAATTAATTTTAAAGAAAATGGAAAAAGAATATAAGAAATTGTTTAATATCCAAAATAGTGTCCAGAAATTACAAATAAATCACCATTGGCTTTGGAAAATTATTTACTTTATTTTGAAAATATTCTAAAATGAAATTTGAAAAAAATGATTTTTAAAACATTTTCAAAGTGAAATAAGTAATTAAATTCAGAGAAAATAGCAAAAGAATTGAAGAAATTGTTTAAAAATAGGAACAGAACATGAAAATTTCAAATAAATTACCATTAGCTCTAGAAAAATTCCTACTTCACTTTAAAACTATTTTAAAACAAAATTTTAAGTAAAATAAGTTCTAAAACATTTTCTAAATGAAATAGATTCAATTAAAAATAATCTCCAAAATATTGGGTTGTTACACTCTCCCTCACTCAAACCTTTTCGTCCTCGAAAAGAACGAAAACATGGAGAGAAAAAAGAAAACAAGATAGAAAAACAAAATAGTACCTAGAATAAACAATTCCGGATTCGAAGCACGAATGCTCTCCTCCGTCTCCCAAGTACAATCACGATCATCAGTACTCCACTGTACTTTGACCAGACTAACAGATTTCCTTCTTAGCTGCTTCGTACCTCTGTCGACATATGAAGTGGCTTCCTCTCAACAGTCAGATTAGGCTCAATATCCAAACTATCAAGAGCAGAAGGCTAAACAATAAGGGATGGATCATGCAGATAGCGACGAAGATGAGAAACGTGGAATACATTATGCACTCCAAAGAACTTCTCTGTAACAACCCTATATTTTACAAATATTCTTAAATTGATTTTTTTCCAGATTCAAAAGCTTTATTTATGAAAAAGAATAAATTTTGTTATTTTAAATATAAACTTTGACTTTGATGTGGATTGGAATTCCAAATATGACTAAATTTAATATTTCCTGAAAATGCGAATTTTGGTCAATAGTCAAACTTTGACTTTTAAGTTTAAATTTTAAATAGTTTGAAATTATAAATTTTATCTTTTATTATGAAAATAGATTTAATAACTTGAACACTACTTTTCGTTTCGTTGAAAACGGAGTTAAAATGTAAAAGTTATGTACATTTCAATTTTTGGTATAATTTGTTTTATTGTGCATTTTTGCCTATTTTAAATTTTATAAATTTTATTTTCTTTGTCATATTTTATTTTAATATGTGTTAATATGTTATTTTATGTATATTTTTGTCTTTTATTATTTTTAAAGTGAAGTAGACATTTTTCTAGAGTCAATGGTAATTTATGTGAAATTTTCATGTCCTGTCTGCTATTTTTAAACAATTTCTTCAATTCTTTTGCTATTTTCTCTAAATTTAATTATTTATTTCACTTTGAAAATGTTTTAAAAGTCATTTTTATTTCAAATTTTGTTTTAGAATATTTTTAAATTAAAGTTAATAATTTTCCAAAGTCAATGGTGATTTATTTGTAATTTCTGGACACTGTTTTGTATTTTAAGCAATTTCTTTTATTATTTTTCTAATTTATTTAAATTTTATTATTTATTTTATTATATCTTTACTTAGTTTGGGTTTGTATATTATTTTTCTGAAATATTTTGTTTATATAAAGATTTATAAGGAAAGAAATGTGAAGGGTTGTGTAACGCTTTGAAACGGAAGCCCTTTTATTTACCAAATCCTTTAATTCCTTTAACTCCTCAAAATTAATTGCCTAGCCATGTAAAACCCTAGTGTAGCCGTCATCTCATTTGGAATTCACATGAAAAAATATCCCATCTTCAATTGTTTCTCACGGCTAGAGAAAATTAGGTAATGACCTCCATCTCTTTCTTCCTACTTTTCTTCTTTTTCTATGCTATTTTGCTTGCCTTCTTCCCTGATTGAGATCGGCCTCTACCCCTATTCCTCTGACACCACCTCCTTCCAACTCTTCCCGACCACCACCAGCCCCCACTCCACCAGATCTGACCATAGCCGAACCATTTTGATGGTAAAACCCCCCAAATTTCAACCTAGATGCCTAAAAACCATGTTTATTGACCTCTACATGCTCACCCACCTCAACCACCACCCAAACCACCACCATAGCCACCACCACCTCCCTGACCTGACCACAACACACCCCTCCCCACCTCTGTCCAGATATGAACTTGAATGGCCAAGCCCAAACTCCTATGGCCGAGCCCTTTTGTTGACCAAAAACCACGCTAGTGTGCCTAAAACTCTTCACATACCTATGTTATAACTTCCCCATCATCTCTAGCTTGTAGCCGTGTATCCCTTGGTCCAAACCAGACCCAAAACCATTGCCTTAGACCTGTAGTTTCCCTCATGGCTGATCCTAGTAAAGGTTGAAAGCAAGTGCAAGCATTTCTATTTGATTCCGTGAAGTCATTTCTAACATTGTTCTATTAAAATTTGGGTTGAAAACTTATATTGTTTGGATTGTTTTCTCTTATGTATTCCGAGGAGTTAACCTTGTCTCTCTCACACTCATCATCATCATGGTTGAGAAATGAACCCCTTGTTCGAGCTATTGAATGGTTAAAGCATGGTCAAGTAATCTATTCCGTTGTTGCTTCTTATCTGCATTGTTTCAACATTGTTTTGCGTTGAATATTTATGTGTATATTGTCTTGTTTTGTTTGAATGTTTTCAAGGAGATTTATCTTTGGCTCTCTCAATATCCAATCTTATTCGTGCTTTCATGCCTTCGAAGATCTCAATTTGTGCATTTGATAGCAATCTCCAGCACAAAGAGGTGAGTTATTCTCACCAGACAATATGTACCTATATAACTGATAAACCGACACCATTTGAATCTGTAATGTATATTATCATGTTATATATGCTTATATTATTATCATATGATGTTCACACCTGTTATTACACCTGTTATATCATATGTTGTTGTTGTTTTATGTTATTCTGTTTATTTATATCAGTTTATCACACTGCAAGTTCCCTGTAGACTAGAATCACTATGGGTTGAAATGATACATACCCGAACGGACTTTAGAATAGGAAAAAATCGTTATGGGCTGAAATGATAGGCCTGAACGATTTTTATTTATTTATTTTAACTTGGGATTGCGGGTTTGAAATGATAGAACCCGGATTTTTCTTTTTTTTTAACTGCGGATTGAAATGATACATATCCGTATCACTTGACCTAGGTTAGAAAATTAAATACAGGCCCGTGGTTATTTTATAAAGTGCTTTGGATATTTTTGAGTAATTTAAAAATTATAAATTTATGAAATTTGATTTAGATAGATTTGAAATGTTATAAAATAAAGAAATTATGATTTTTCTATATGTTAAAAATGTAATTAATGAAGGTTTAACTGGATTTTTGAAATATAACTAAAGTTGGAAATTTGGAATTTTGGTTAAAAATGATATTTAAGTTATATAAATAAAATGGATATTAAATTTTATTTGGAAATGGTCAATATGATAATTTGATTAAATTTGAATTTAAGTGATTTATTAAAGTGATCTTTTAAAATATAACTTGACTAGGAAATGTGAAATTTGGTTTTAATTAAAGGTTTAAGTTAATTAAATAAAATTGGAAATTTTGTTAAATTGTGAAATGGTAATTTAAATTTGAAGTGTTAAGTCTATTTGTTGAAATGTAAAGAATTGGAACTTTTACACTTAAACTTATTAAGTAAATTGTTGAAAATTGGATTTAATTATAAGAAATTTATTGTGAAAAAGATATATGTTAAATGATATGTAAATGAACATTTTAAATGTTAAAATATGATTTTTAAAATGTTTATGTGTTTTAAATTAAAGTTATTTAATTGCTGGAAATACACTAACACCTGAAATTTACTTTTATTAGCATTCAGAAATGCTATAGATTCTGTTTTGAACTAAAATTGTGTAAAAAGAGCTATTACAGCATTTCTGAAATGCTGTAGTTGCTGTAATTGAACTTATAGGCTAATATTGAACTCAGGTCTATTATAGCATTCTCTAGAAATGTTATAATGGTCTGCAGTCTTTGCTGAAACCAAATTTAACCCTTGTTTTGAAATCTGAACTACCGCAACACTTCTGATATGCTGTCTTTTCTGTTTTGAACTATAATTCAACTAAAACTGAGTTTTAACAGTAGTTTTAAGTGTTGTCTTTGCTGAATTAAAAATGTTTTCAAATATAACCTATAGCAGTTGTTTTAAATGCTGTGAAATGCTAAAATTTAATAATTAGGGTTTTTGACTTAGTAAACGAACTCAGAATGGTTTGAAACTTTGGAAATTGAATACTTGATTTGAAAATATAATAATTACACTTTCAAAAGGTTTAAATGAATTATTTGATTGGAATATAAACTATTTAAAAGGTGATTTGAAATGATAATAAATGAAGTATACCTTTAAATTTAAAAGGTATTTAAAGTTGAATATTTAGATTTGAACTCAAATGATATTTGGAATTAAAATGATTTGAAATGAAGTTTTGAAATGATATGATATTTTAAAAATATGGAAATGGTTTGGAATTGATTTAATCTTTATTTTGATAAAGATTTGGATTTGAAATGATATTCTATTTTGAAGTATAAACTGTTTTTAAACTTATAACCACGGGTTATAATAACGTTGGGTTGTTAAAGAGACCGGGATCAGATATGGACATACTCTCTGTCTTACCGAAAACCACTTTGGCAACCGTGTACGCGGTGGAGATTCCAGAATGAAGTAGGATGGTGGCGACGTTCTTAAGGTATGTTACGTGGACCCAACTCCCGTGAGTTGGCATAAGGTGGCTAAAACAGGAGCGATCTCGGACCAGTGAGGTAGCACCTCTTCTCGGACACATTTCTTCGATATTATACTCTTACTTGTGATTGATTAGATGGCCATCCTCCGATTTGGGAGTGTTGTTCGAGGTGGAACGGTAGTGGCTGCTATGCGTATCCATCAGTTTGTGTGCGTAATTGGTATATCTACCCTGGCATTGCCTAGTTGTGCCGTGTCACCTACCATATCGAGCTTTACTACGATTATGATTTTAAGATCCGACCGCGTTAAGGTTCTCCATCCCCTTAACGCTATTTTCTATATGATTATACTTTACTTATTTAGACACTATTATAATATCGAATATTACTACATAGTAGATAGTTTAACGGATCCTTAGAGGATGGGCGGTCCCAAGCATCTTCTAAGTTACTTGTACCTTTATTACAGTTCACTTGAGTTGGTTTACATTATATAAGTATATATTGTCCTGACTCGAGTGTTTTGTGTTTTGCTTTACGCTCGGGTCAGCCTGAGTTATTCACAGATTTGGATTTCCACTCTCTTGGAGATTTGAATCGCTGAAGATTATCTGCTTGTCATGCCCTATCTATTTCAATTCCGTTGTTCTACTCAGCTTGTACTTGGTTATTTTATTGAGACTTTTGTTGTACTCTATTTCTTCTGTTGTATCTTATGTAACTCTGACATATTTAGATAGTAGCTTCATGAACTACTATTTCTTTTACTTCCGCTGCATTATTTTACTCTGTGTTTGTGATCTGTGATTATATTTATTTACTGTATATTCTGAGATTTGCCAAATTTTAATTACAACGCGGTATTTTGAGCAATTCAACTCCAGCATGAGTGTCTACCTATGCACTTATAATGGAAGCGAATGGTTGAAAATAATGGGTCATTACATTCTCAGGCAAATCCAGACGATAAGCCAAAGAACCAATTCTTTCCACAATGCGGAAAGGGCCAACAAATCTAGGAGAAAGCTTCCCTCTACAACCAAATCGAATAACATTCCTTAAGGGAGAGACCTTAAGGAAAACCAAACCACCAACAGCAAACTCTAAACTCCGCCTACGCCTATCAGCATACTTCTTCTGCCTATCCTGAGAAATCCTCATCTTCCTCCTAATCTCCTCAACTCTCTCAGAAGCCTCCAAAATCATCTCAGGACCAAGAACCAAACGATTACCGGATTCGATCAAGCAAGAAGGAGATCTACAAGGTCGTCCGTAAAGAGCAGCAAACGGAGACGTCTTGATACTGGCCTGAATTCAAAGATAGAAATGAGGTAGATAAAAGATTAAGATAAAATTAAAACAGAAGATAGAAATTATACTTGATAACTATTGTTATAGGTGAATTCGACAAGATGGAGATGATCTTCCCAAGATCCTCCATAATCAAGCACACAAGCACGAAGAAGATCTTCGAGAATCTGATTCACCCTTTCCGTTTGACCGTCGGTCTGTGGATGGTAAGAAGTGCTCAGATTCAGACGAGTACCCAAAGAATCCTGAAAGGCTTTCCAAAACTGACTAGTGAAGATAGGATCACGATCACAAACGATACTGAGAGGAACACCATGGAGACAAACAATCTCCCTCATGTAAATCTCAGACAAACTAGAAGCAGAATGGGTAGACTTGACCAGAATGAAATGAGATGATTTGGTCAATCTATCCACAATAACCCAAATACTCTCATTACCCTTCCTAGTCCTCGGTAATCCATCAATGAAATCCATAGAAACCTGTTCCCACTTCCAATTGGGAATCTCAAGAGGCTACAACAAACCAGGGTTCTTCTGATGATCTGCCCTGACTTGCTGACAAGTCACACATCTACTTACAAAAATGGAGATATCTCGCCTCATACCCTTCCACCAGTACAACTTCTTCATATCCTGATATATCTTGGTCACAAACGAATGAATAGAAAGTCTAGACTGATGATTCTCCCAAAGTAACTTCTGTCTCAATCCATCAACATTCGGGACACAAATCCTATTATTAATCCTCAAAATACCGTTATCATCTATCTGAGCTCCACTGCCATCAATACTACTACCACCAACCCTACTACAAACATTCTCCTTCATCAATCTAAGCATCTCATCCTCATCCTGCTTAGCCATGATACGATCCACAAGAGAAGAAGAAACAACCAACTAACACAACAAAGCCTTCTTCCTACTCAAAGCATCTGCCACAACATTATCTTTCCCACGGGTATAGTTGATGTCGAGGTCATAAGAAGCAAGAAACTATAACCACCTAACTTGTCTCTGATTTAAATCCTTCTGAGTGAAAATCTATCTCAAAGACTGATGATCTGTGAAAAGCTCAAACTTAGTACCCAAAAGATGATGTCTCCAAAGCTTCAAAGCAAAAACATCAGCAAACAACTCTAAATCATGGGCAGCATAATTTACTTCATGGGTCTTCAACTGACGACTAGCATAAGCAATCACCTTACCATCCTGCATCAGAACAGCTGCCAAACCTTCTCGACAAGCATCAGTGTATACCGTTAATCCCTCATTTCCATTTGGAACGGTAAGAACTGGTGCGGAAGTAATCTTGTGTTTTAACTCACTGAATGCAGCCTTACACTCATCACTCCAAATAAACTTAGCATTCTTCCGAGTCAAAGCAGTGAGAGGTGCAGCAATCCGAGCAAAATTCTCAATGAATCTCCGGTAATAACCGGCAATGCCCAGAAAACTACGGATATCAGTAAGAGTCTTAGGAGTTTCCCAATCCTGTACAGAATAGGGATAGATAAGGACAACAAGAAAGATAGAATAAATTGAATGAACAAGGAAAGAGAAGGAAAGAAAGACTTACACTGATCGCAGCGATCTTGACTGGATCAACAGAAACTCCATTACCAGAAACAATAGGCCCGAGGAATCGGACTTCATCCTTCCAGAAATGGCATTTAGAAAATTTAGCCTTCAACTGGTGATTTCTAAGAGTTTCAAGAATAGATTTCAAATGTGACTCATGCTCTTCCTCAGACTTAGAGAAAATGAGAATATCATCAACAAAGACTAGATCAAATTTATTAAGCACATCACGAAAAACACGATTCATCAAATCAACAAAGAAAGCAGGAGCATTAGTGAAACCAAAAGGCATGATTATCCATTCAAAGAATCCATTCTCAGTACGAAAAGCAGTTTTGGGAATACTTTCCTCAGCAACTCTGAGCTGGTGAAAACCTGTGGCAAGATCAAGTTGAGAGAAAACAGTGGCACAATAAAGCTGATCAAACATATCATTGATGCGAGGCATTGGATATCTGTTTTTCATAGTGAGCTTGTTCAGTTCCCTATAATCGACACACATTCGGAGAGAACCATCGGACTTGGTGACAAAAACCACCGCTGCTCCCCATTCGAATAGCTAGGTCTGATAAGACCCTTGGAAGACAGGTCCTCAATTTGCTTCCCTAACTCAACCTTCTCGCGGGGTGCCATTCTTCTAGGAGGAAGAACTACAGGTCGAGCTCCAGGAATAAGATCAATGCGAAAATCAATTTCCCGCTTAGGAGGTAGAGCAGTGACTTCACCAAATACATCGGGATAGAGTTTGACTACACGAGTCGACTGAAGATCAACAGGAGAAGCATCCAGAGAAAAGATAAAGCTGCCAGCATAATCATGAGGCATATGACACTGAATAACCAATGAATTTCCCCGATCGTACTTAAGGGAAACAATTCGAGATTTACAAGAGATACGGGCATCATGCCCATCAAGCCAATCACCTCCAAGCAACAAATCAAAAGAATCGAAACCAAGAACAAAGAAATCACCAGAAAATTTATGGCCAGAATAGAAGAGTCTCACTTGCCTACAAATCTTATTAAGATTTGCGGGACCACCAATAGGATTTGAAACACATAAAGGAACAGAAGCATACTCAGGAGAAAGGAGATGTTCAAACTTATCACACAAATCATCAGAAATAAAACTATGCGAAGCTCCAGTATTAAATAAACACGAACAGGAAGATGAAATAAAGTAAAGGTGCCCTGAAGAGTACCTTGATCATCACTAGGAGCAGGAGCAGGTGCAGTAGGTGAAGAAGCAGATGTGACAGCAAAAACACCAGATGGCTTTCCCTTCTGATACAAAGGACAGTCATTCTTAAAATGACCTGGCTGAAGACAAACATGACAAAGATTTTTCCTGGTAACCTGAGGTGGAGGAACAGCAGCACTAACCGAAGTAGGGCAACTATTAGCATAGTGTCCCTTCTGGTCACATTTGAAGCAGGTAATGGTAGATAGATCAATCGGGTGCCTCCGAGAAGGAGAAGATGATGAAGATCCCAAGCCCGGATTCTTGAGCCAATTCTTCTACTGCTGGTGGAAATTGGGCTTTCTCTTCTTAGAATTTGTAGAGGAAGACAGAGATGCATGAGCACCAGAAGTAGTAGGACCCTTGGAAGTAGGGTTCTCATAACGAATAGCCATATCCATAAGCTCAGTAAAAGTGCCATGAACATGTGAAATAAGACGATCGTAGAACTCTGGGCGAGCTCCAACAATGAACTTCTCATTTTTCTTAAGCTGAGTGTCGATAAGACCAGGACCGAACTTGGAGAGTTCGTTGAACTTCCACTCGTACTAAGAAAAATACATGGTACCCTACTTAAGATCCATGAATTCTCGATAAAGCTGGGATTTCCCGGCTTCGGGCATCCATTTTTCCACAAAAGCCTCCCTGGAAAGAAGATACACAAACAAAAACTTAAGATAAATTCAAAAGAAAGGAAATGGGGAAAAATTCAAGATAACGCAAAGGATACCTGAACTGCTCCCATGAAATATCACCCTCGTTAGTGTGAGCTGTAACAGACTCCCACTAATCTAAGGCTGACTCTTGCAGCTGCCAAGCTGCTAACTGACGCTTCTGGGCATCAGTAATCTCAAGGCCAGTAAAGATCCTCTCTAAACTCCGTAACCATTGCTGGGCTTTGATAATGCTCTCTGAAGCGGTGAACTTAGTACCACCGAGCTGAGAGAATTCCTTACAGAGAACAGTAAACCTAACAGGTGCAACAGGTTGAGGAGTTGGGGTAGTACCACGACCCCTACCTCTAGCATTTCCACGATTCATCCTAAAAATATCAAGAATGAATTTTAGGACAAAGGTACAGAGAAGACAAAGATAAGGTAAGATAGACAAAATAAGGTCACTTGGATGAATATCCTAATAACAGAAATTTCTAACAAGGTAGATACTAAAAGAAGGAAGTTTAGAAAAAAAATTGCTTTTAAAACAAGAAAATTTTATTTCAAAATAATATTTGAAAATCATTTTAAAATCATTTTATACTTTGAAAATACGTTCACTCACAAAGAAATGATTTTGAGTTTGATTTCACTCATTCTAGCGTATTTCTACCCTATCTCTAATGAGTTTTTGCTCCATAGGCTAAGGTTTGCCTAAAAACCAAAGCTCTGATGCCAAATGTAACGACCCACTATTTTGGACCGTTTAAATCGACAATAATCCACACATGTCAGACTTGAATAATACAAAATAACAGATTGTAATAAAATTTGGAGCAAATAAAATCATTCACAGAATCACAAACACGGAAATATCAGAATAACTCGCAGCGGAAATAAAATAAATAGTGGTTCATGAAGCCACTAAAATACAGAGTCTCAAAAATAGATACAAAATACATAGTCTGAAAGCCAATGCAGTTCTGAAACAAGTACAGAAGAAATCTAAATACATAAGTCTCTAATACAAAAGCTGAAATAGAACAACTGAAACTGAAGTAGATGAATAACTAGATAAGCAGAAACTCCAACGATTCTTAGCTCCAGAAAAGTGAAATCCAAAGATGTGAATACTCAGGCTGACCCGAGCGTAAATAAAACAACAACACTCGAGTAAGGACATACATACTTATACAATGTAAACCAACTCAAGTGAACTGTAATAAAAGTACAAGTAACTTAAAGAATGCTTGGGATCGCCCATTCTTTAAGGATCCGTTAAACTATCTACTATGTAGTAATATTCGCTATTATAATAATGTCTAATATAAAATAAACATACTTTTTAATAGCGTCAAGGGGTTACCCATATAGCCCTTAACACGTAATAGTCCCAGTATTCTATCCAGTATTAGCATACTCCCAAAATGGGGGTTACCCTCGATACTCCACAGGCTACGGGAGAAATCACAACTCGTAGTAAAGCTCGCTATGGTAAGTGACACGGCACAATAGGCAATGCCAGTGTAGATATACCAATTACGCATCCGGACTGGTGGTAACGCATAGCAGCCACTACCGCCCACCTCGAACAACACTCCCAAATCAAGGGTGCGCACCAAATCAATCACAAGTAATAGAATGGTATCGAAGAAGTGTGTCCGATCAGAGGTGCTACCTCATTGGTCCGTCAATCGCTCCTATTTTAGCCACCTTATGCCAACTCACGGGAGTTGGGTCCACGTATATACCTTAGGATCGTCGCCACCATCCTACTTCATTCTGGAAACTCCACCGCGTACACAGTTGTCAAAGTGGTTTTCGGTATCGACAAAGAGTATGTCCATATCCGATCCCGGTCTCTTTAACAACCAATCGTTATTATAACCCGTGGTTATAAATTTAAAAAAAGTTTATATTTCAAATCAAAATACTTCAATTAAACCATTTTAAAACAAAGTTATTATTCTTTTAAATCAAATATTCAATTCCCAAAATTTTAGCCTTTTCTGAGTTCATTTATTCACTTAAAAACAATAAAACATTAAAATTCCAGCTTTCACGGCATTTAAAAAGTGCTGCGGTAAGTTATATTTGAAAACAATTCAATTCAACAAAGACAGCATTTAGAAACTGCTGTAACTGTTCAGTTTTAAAGGAAAAATAGTTCAATTCAGAAAAGACAGCATTTATAGAACTGCTGTAATAGGTCAAGGTTCAAATTAAAGGTTTTAATTCAATTCAGCGAAGACAGCATTTTAAAACTGCTGTAAAAGTTCAATTATATTCAAAAACCCATTTCAGCCAATACCGCACTTAACAGGTGCTACAATAGCCTTTTCATTAGTTTCAGGTTCAATTTTAGTTCCTGCCACTACAGCACTTACCAAGTGCTGTCATAGCCTTAGTTAAATTTTAGTCTTTTAATTCATTTATGCAACCACAGCACTTACCAAGTGCTGCAGATTCTACTTAGTTCAGAATTAGTTCATTTCCAGAAATGATAGCATTTCTGAAGTGCTATAAATTTAATTTCCAGGTTTTAAATACAATTCCAGCCACAAATAAACTTCGATTTAAATCATTTAAACTTAAGAAAATCATATTTTCCCACATCAAAATGTTCATTTAAAAACCTTTAACTTCTGGTTTTATAAAGAAAAATTTTACAAATAAAAATCAAAATTTCCAAAGTTCACTTATTAAATTCAAGTGTGTCAATTCCCATTTTTCATTTTTAACAATTTACTTCAACACTTAAATTTAAATCTCCATTTTTCACCATTTAAAACTTAATTTTTATTTTTAATTTAATTAACTTAAATTTCCATTTAAAAATCAAATCAAAATTTCCAAATTAAGTTGCACTTTAAAATCACAATTTCTATCCATTTATTTACATTTATCACATAGAAAAATTATTTCCACTTTAATAAATCATTTTAAAATTGAATTTAAATCAATTTATCATATTTTTACATTTTTAAAAATACTTAAAAATTTCCAAAAAATATATATATAATAACCACGGGTCTGTATAATATTTTCTAGCCTAAGTCAAGTGAAACGGATAATATATCATTTCAATCCATAGTTTACAAAGAAAATCCGGGTTTTATCATTTCAAACCCGTAATCCTAAGTAAGTAAAATTAAATAAAAGTCGCTCAGGCTTATCATTTCACCGTTCGGGTATGTATCATTTCAACCCATAGTGAACCTAATCTACAGGGAACTTGCAGTGTGATAAACAGATATAAATGAACAGTTTAACAATATACAATAGTAACAGGTGATATGACATGTAAATTACAGGTTTAACATCATACATAAATAATCACAGGCAGTTATAGCATCATTTAAAATTCTACACATTCAAATGTTGTCGCTTCATAATTGCATAAGTATATAGTGTCGTGTGAGATTTACTCACCTCTAAATGCTGGAGATTGCAATACAACTGACACAACGGAAACAAAAGCACAAAGACAAGACTACGGATTTGAGTGGAGAGCAAGATCCAATGCTACAACCCTTGTGTTACAACCCAAAACAAAAATCAAAACAAACCATTAATTTCAATACACTTGAAATGGAATAACTTTTAAATGAAAAGAGATATGAATGCCAAATCTTTTTCCTTGCTTTCTCATATGTTATGCACGGCCTAGGGGTTGCATATGGTCTGGTTTGGACACAACATGGCTCAGGTTTGGTCATGTAAATGCACGGCCAAGGTAGTGGGAACATGGAGAGGTGGTTTATACATGAGAATGTGAAGAGATTTAGGCAATGTAGTGGAGTTTTGGTCATCAAAGTGGTTCGGCCATGGGTGAGTGGGTTCGGCCTGGGGTGCACCATGACTGGTCAGTGGCTGGAGGGGTGTGTGGTGGTCAGGTCAGTGGAGTGGAGGCGGCCTAGGTGGTGGTTGAAGTAGATGAGGCAAGTGGTGGTCAACTAGCATGGTTTCAAGGCATTTTTCATAGTTTTTGAGGAGTTGTTCATCATGGAGGGCTCGGCCTTGGTCAAGACTAGAGGAGTAGCTGGTGATGATGGCAAGGAAGAGGTGTAGGAGGTGGTGGTGGTCATGGCCATGGAAAATAAGAGTGGTGGCCGAGCGAAATAGGCAAGAGAACAAGGAAAACAATGAAAATCAATAGGAAAAAGAAGAAGAAAAAGTATAGAAACAAAGAAGCCATTACCAAAGCTTTTTCTCAGATCTGAAGTGGTCGAATTGTGAAATGAAAAGTGAGGTGTTTCACGTGAAAAAAAGAAATAAAAGTCACGGCCAAAGTAAATGAAGTGAACGACCAAAATGTGGAAAGGCAAGAAAGTGAAAAGCCATAGGAAAAGGAAGAGTCTTTGTCTCTTCAATTTTCCATTTCTTTTAAAACAAATAAAACAAAATAATTTCAGCAAATACTTTTAAAAATCGAAACAAAGCGAAATAAAATGAAAATAAATAATTAATTTTAAAGAAAATGGAAAAAGAATATAAGAAATTGTTTAAAATCCAAAATAGTGTCCAGAAATTACAAATAAATCACCATTGGCTTTGGACAATTATTTACTTTATTTTAAAATATTCTAAAACAAAATTTTAAAAAAATGATTTTTAAAACATTTTCAAAGTGAAATAAATAATTAAATTCAGAGAAAATAGCAAAAGAATTGAAGAAATTGTTTAAAAATAGAAACAGAACATGAAAATTTCAAATAAATTACCATTAGTTCTAGTAAATTTCCTACTTCACTTTAAAAATATTTTAAAACAAAATTTTAAGTAAAATAAGTTCTAAAACATTTTCTAATTGAAATAGATTTAATTATAAATAATCTCCAAAATATTGGGTTGTTACATGGTAGCTTTGACATGTGATAGCTTTGGCGTGCGATTGTCTGGGTGCTAAAATTTCTTAAGTAAAACAAGAAAATAGTTAGTGGCGTTTTGGAAGCCAGTTTCCAAAATATTGATTGAGAATTTCATAGGGATACATTTAAGATGAAAAATGACAATTTCAATGTAGAAACTTATTTAAAATTGAGTAATAAAGTCAGATTATGGAATTTAGGAAATGATAGTTGCATCATTTAAGTTAAAGATAAAAATGTGTAGGGTACACAACTAATAAATAAAAGAAATATATTGAACCCAATATTTGAAAATATATACCAACTCATGAAATTATTGAATTCCTAGGGGATAGGGCATGGGGGGTTTATATTCAGTGGTATACTATAGGGTGCCAGGGTTTAGGAAATCTATAAGGTTCAATTCAGAAAAATTAAATTCTAGTGTGAGTTTATGGTGGAGTGCCAAAGCATTAAAATGGATTTAAAGAATGGATCGACAATGTGAAAGGAGTCTTTAGAGACTAGGAGGGGCTATTGACGCTTGGCAAGGACGCTTTCTAAAATGTATTCAAAGTGCTTACATTCAACCTTTTAGGAGAGGTAGGGTGACTATAGTTAAGACGACTCCAATGGTGGAATGAGTGGCCATTTCATCGCTGACGTTGTTTGAGAAAAAGATAAATTAATGATAGGCATGCCTAAGGAGATAATCAATAAAATAAGTTAATGGTAACTGTATGATCGAAGCTTAAATAAGAGTCTAAGTAATGTTTGTGAATGTGATTGATAATTGTATGACATGGTTCATAACAACTGGAAGATGAGTATAGGGTGTACTTAAACTGCGATAAATGAATATAAATATGACATGGTTCATAAATGAATGCTAAGTATACAGTATTCTTATGTTTTAAAAGTGATGTTATATGTATGTTCATGATGTGACGACTGTTTACATGATATGATTGTTTTCAATGAATTAGTGAGGGGAAAAACTATTCCATGCTTTAGTGGCATGGTCTCACTATTTGTATGTTTGAGGTAAAGTTTTACTCATACCATTCTTTATGTCTAAGTCGTGTTTTTTTTGTTTTTTCATAAACTCATAGGTACCCATTCGAGTAGGATAAGTTTGTGGGCTTAGACATGTTACTTTTGGAAAGATGAACAAAGAAGTCAAAGGCGAAGCAGGAGGTTTGTAGCAAGTAAAAGTTGTTTTTTATATTCTACTGTTGTAAAATCAGAGTATTTAGCCGGTTAACTATTCATGTCGGCATCTACATATGTCTGACGCGATGCTATTATTTATGTTCATTATATTTTACCCTTGTGTGGGAAATATTGAGATTTTGAACAATGTAATTTGACAATGTATATAATGAAAAATATTCAATTGCTCTATTTACTAAATATTGCGAAAAGAATACTAATCTCATTCTATCGCTTGAAAATAATTATGTTGATAACTACATCATCATCAACGTTCATTTTTGGGTTTCGAAATGGGGATGCTACAACTTTCTATCAGAGCTTAGGTTAGGAGACACTTAAGTAAAACAGAACTTAGTAGAAATCAAGGTCGAAACTAGATAGTATAATAGTTAATAATAAATGTTATTGTTGAACTAATGACTTTATTTTTGGACAAACAGAGTTGAATATGGATAATATTGGAGTTTCGACCAATACAAAATTAGTAAATCTTGAAGTAATATAGTCTAACGAAGAGAAAGTGTGTAAATAATCGTTACTAAAATGTACCACTTAAGAAAATGTGAAATTAGATTTTATCGAAAAGATCCATAAGCGATGAATTCAGCTAAAATGTCACACCACTGATTAAGGTGACATGTGAACATTAATATATGAAGTATTCAATATTAATTGCTGACTGAATTCACACCTCTGAGTCTCACAACCGCATTTGTGAATTTTTCGAAAACCCATATGATTTAATTAGTTGACAAGATGTTATAAATAAGTTAAATAAATTAATAATAAGAATATTAATTATTAATTTACTTCATATTTTGGTGTTGTTAGCAATTATTTGAATGCATATATAAAATTATATATGCATGTATTGATATACGTTATCTGTTGGAACTGGGTCAGCCTGTAGCTGAGTAAGTGGGTAAATTTAAATTTTTTTGCCTATTTTGATTTTTATTGGACCTATGTAGTCTAAATTTATTTAGAACTTTTTTAAATTTCATTTAAATAAAATTAATTTTTTATTTAATTTAGAAATATTATTTTATATGATTTGTATTATATTTTATATACATGCATTGGATACACATATGTATGCATGTGCACATTCAAAAGGATAATATGTACGGTTTGACATGCCCATGTGCAAATGTTGGGATTTACACCGCAACGGACATGTTAGCCTCTCGTGTATAGAATGAGATTGTCTAAATGTGTATGTTCATTTATATGCATCAAAATATTATGAAAATAAAAATGTGTTAAATTTTCTTATATATATATATATACATATTGAAATAGTAATTGTAAATAATTTATTTAAAGTATTTATAATATATATGAAATTAATTAAATGATAAAATTATTTTAAAAATTAATTTTGGTAATATATATATTATAACATGAAAGCCGAATAGAAATTTTTTAATTAATTGATATACGAAATATATATACACATATAATTAATTGTTTAAATAAATATATATGTATAAATATAAATAATAATGATTATTATATATTAACAAATATTTTATGTAATGCTCACAGCCTAGGCTTGTTTTATTTTTTTATTTAAACATTTATTAATTATAAAATGCGTAGAAAATTAATAACAAAATAAACAAAAAATTATTTTTGAAAAACAAATTGACTAAAATATATTATGTATAATTTTTTATTTTTTATAAATATATGTACATACATTTTAGTTATATAATCAATTTTTAAATTAAATAATAGTGCATGCATATACATATTTATTTATACATATAATATATCTAAAAACATTAAAAAAATATTGTCGAAAGCCTTTCTAACAAAAATGAATTTTCTAAAGTTTTAAAACATATATAAGATTGTGTTGAACCTTTTAAATTAAATTTAGTATTTAAAATCATTTAATATTTTTTAAATTTCGAGAATAATAATATAAAAAAATTATTCCAGGCCGAGAGCATGTACAAGAAAACATGCATAAAAGTAATTTTTTTAAATATATATTTATAACTATATACACAATAATCAACATATGATAATCCATCGATACACTAATTTGTGATATTTGTAACAAAGCAATATATGGAACTATGATCATATAAAATTTATATATAATAGTAAACTAGAAGAGTGCCTTTCACCAAAGCCCAAAACTCGCACGTTGAAACGAAGAAGTGATCTCCTTGAATCGAATTCCAATCCTGAATTTGCTAGCTTCTGAATTACCTTACCATCGACAACTGAATCTAAGCAAATTGATCTAAATTAGTGTTTGGATAGTTGGGGCTTTTATGAGGTGAGGTCGGCCTGATATGAGCAGCAAAGGAGTGAGTGCAAAAGTATTTGCAAAGTGATGGTTAGTGGGATTATATAAAAGAGAGAATAGGGAGTGAAATGAGGATCAAGATCCTCTTATTTCTCTTAACATTTCTCTTTCTTTTGAATTCAAAATTCCTTCCCTCTCTACCATCATATAGTTAGCCTAATGTGTTGCCCAATAGCCACCTACACCAAGCCCATATGGGCCTTAAGACCAATTCAAGCCCGAACAATAAGTGCTGCATTTAAATCCAATTTAAATGCGTCCCGATATCGTATATCGATAAACATATTTATATGTAACAATCCACCTCGAAACAAACCTAAATTCTGGTCCAGAAAGGCCCATCGAAACTTAGACCCATTCAAAAGCCGGCTGTTGGTTAGTAATAAGAATAATACAGAGTTATTTATCTCATTCTGAACTCATAGCGAAAGGATAAAATATAATAACATAAACTGTACCCATTTTATTTAAAATCTCAAATGTTAATAAACCATAACACAATGTCCACAACAATTGTTACATAACGGAGATTCATCATGTTTAAAAATACATGGTCATCTTTAAATGAGTACATAAGAAAATAGCATAAATAGACAAATAGACTACTGCCACAAGCTCCTCACATCGTCGTCTCCATCTGAATCATCATCTCCTTCTCTAACCTGTGTTGTAATAAGGAGAAAGCCAAAACAACAATGTCTGGTGAATAGAAATCTCGAGCCTTTCTATATTACTACTTAGGCGGTATAATTTAAATAAGGATATGTCTTACGCATTTAAACTATATTCAAAGTCTTTCCTATTATAAGAACTAAGGCTTATCTAATTTCATAATCAATAACCCATAACCATCGTTATTAATGTCTACCAATGCGAGAGATTGTACCTAAGCCACTTAATACCTTCGTATTGGAAAATAGGAAGACTTTGATCATTAAAGACCTCAATTGAGGTAGCTCCCATCATTTAATACCTATTCCCAAGGAAACTCCTCACATGTGCCTATCTAGTTGATATTGCACGGAAATCTCTTCAGACACTTACTACTTCCCTTTGAAGCGGACCTTTCTGAGATATCCTCAACCGTGCCAAAACCTAATCCCAACCATTTAATACTTCAACTGGGAAAGAGGTGGGTCCTTAAACAACCACTTAATACCTTTAATCCCCGAAGTAGGTCCTTCATTTTATGACTCATAACCCATAGAGATGTCGAGCATTAGCCCGAATATTCATAGGATTGGTAGCTAGATTAGCTGGGCAGATTTAGCCTATAGAATTGGGACTAACCTCATGTCATTCGTAGCTACTTATTATAGACGATGTCTCGCATCAGCCTCAAAGTCACACTGCTGGTAGTCAGATTCGTTAGGCAGACTTCTGTTTCCTTTTGATTAACCTCGCATCCCTATAACTTAGTCATAATTCATAATTCTCTGAAAATATATGATCACATATCTCACCGTTATTCATTATTTTAGGCCTTATAAGAATTCCTTCTTAATGTTCCTTAATAATCAATTACTTTCCTAAGGGAGATTTAATGACAATTATTACCTTAATTAGCTATGCAATTAATACATCACAATTATATGTTATTGATGCGAGCTTACATATGCATTTATTAATTTTTATATGTGTGGAGATTACGCCTAAACTAACGTTTTAATGTCAAACCTTCCAAAGTTATACAAGTCTCATTTCTACAATAACATTTATATCATAAATCCAATATTCCAAATCAAATAAAAGACTTGTACATCGAACCCAAATCCAACATATTTTATATGAAAACAATGGAATAAATCAATAACAATGGAAACTTACAATTTAATTAATTTTACGCTCTATTCAACTTCTTTTACATGAAGGTGGACAAGGGAATTTCTATTAAATTTGTAGAAATAAGTGGTGCAAACTACGAAGATTTCGTACCTTACACGCCATTTCTTAATTGAATCCTTTAATCAGATCCAAAGAAAAAGAATAAGAAGTGGAATAGATGGTAAAATACTTAAATTTTAAATTCCATACAAACTTTATTATTCTAATACAAAACAGTTAAGATTCCAACCTAAGAATTGACATTTTGCTTTGGGGAAATTTTGGGGGTTTTTAATGTGATGTTTTCATAAACCAAAATTCCCAAGGCATATATCAGATCCAAACTACACTATTCAATTACTAAAGTAGTAAAACTAAGATTTCCACTCAATGTAGGTCCTTAGTTTTGTCTCCTTTTGGATTTGACATGCCTTTAATAATCCCTTTCAAATCCCTTCTTTTGGATATATGCAACAATGGATTTGTATATATGTTAAATTCAGAAAATTAGAGGTTTGGAGGAGAAGATGTTTAAAAAATAAACAATGAACAAAATAAACATATAGGATTTCTTACCTGAAACCCTAATGAAGTTTTTTTGAATCTTAAAAGAGATAACTGACAAAGCTTCGCTAAGTTCCCAAAATAATTTGTGAATAAAAGTGAGGGGGCTGGACTCCTATTTATAGTGGTTAAAATGCACCAGAACCGTCGGATTTAAGTCAGTTTAAAATAACAAAATTCTGGACGTTAAGTATTGCATAAACCTTAGCCGCCATTATCCTTCACTGGTCGACCGACGCTACCCACCGGTCGACCGGTCCCCTATTTTGGGAACGCTTAATTGTTTTAACATTGTAAAATATTTACTTCCTTAATTATAATTGACGTTAATTTTAAAGTTTACATAACCCCAAGTCTAGTTGCTGTTAACTTTCAAATTTCAAATTTAAAAATTAGTTAATTATTTGAATTTTAATTTTATTTAAATTATTTTAAATTCGAAAACTTTAAATGTAAATAAATTTTGCATTTGAGTTCCGTTTTTAACATATTATAAATGGAAATTGATCGGAATTCCACCATGAATGCAATGGAATAACTTTCGTCATCAAATTTTGACTTTTGCAAATTCCTTTCTTAGCTCTATCTTATTTAAATTAATTTATCCAGTTTATTTATTTGTGGTTGGTACAGGGTGTTACATTATAACTATTATAAACATACTGTTTAATATTGTCCAACATATCAAATAAAATTTTATAATTAATATTTCATAAATATTAATTAATATAATTAATTTATAACAATGACAAATTAATTAAATCAAGTGGCAAAAGGAGTATTAAACGTTTTGGTTGTGTGACTGTTAGGTGTAAGTCTGGTCAGCGATTATTATCAAACAATTCAAATACTAATGTTCACACGCCACTTAGTAGGTGGTGTGACAATATAGCCAAATTTATCGCTTACTCGGTTTTGGTAAAATCCAATTTTACTTTATTAAGCATTACTTGGTAATGACAATTATTTACAACAATTCTCTTTGTCAAAACTATATCACTTTGGACTTATGAAATTTGGTAATGGTCAAAATTCCAGCATCGTCCATATTTAACTCTATAGTCCAAACATAAAGTCCTTGGTTCAATAATAACAGTTATTATTAACCGAACTACTCTGGCAGAGATTTTGACTTTGAGTTGACTTCAGTTGAAAGCAATATTAAGCTTATATAACCGAGGAGACGAATCCTCTCTTGAATAGTGTTTCACATCTAATACTTCCACTCAACTCAACTATAGTCATTCGATGGACGTCGTGCCAAGATTTAACTATAATCAAAGCATAGCTTTCATATTGAAGTTCAACAGTATTCTCAAGTCAAGAGAACTGTGTAAATTAGTCACTGATATTTTTTATTTGAAATTAGTTCTATTAACCAACTGAAAACTATCGAGTGAGTCATTCTATAGTTTTCTAATAACTATCAGTACGTAACCCCTTAGTGCCCCTCAATAGTCATGAGTAATGCACTGCCCACATTTAGAGGGTGTTACGTACTCTAGTCTTAACGTATGCATCGATATATAATCTCGATGCATCTTGACTAGGAATATTTAAAATTATGTGTTTAGTGTATTGTGATACAATACTCATGATTACAACTATTTGTAATTACTATCACAAGCACACCATTTATGGATTTTCTATTAACTATATTTTAGTAAAATCTTTAATTATTTATAACACATTATATCAGGTATATAACAGAAACAAAAGACCATTTATTATGAACGAGAATTGATTACAAAGTTAATCATTTACAGTACATTACAGAATTACCCCTAGGGCATACCCCTAACTCTATCAATCTTCTACTTGTACTTAGGACCAATTATGGAATCTCGATCTCATCCCTTCGATCAGATTCTCGAGAACCAACAGACTTAGACCCTTAGTGAATGAATCTACTATGTTGTCCTTGGTATCTACCCTCTGTATCATGACCTCTTTCTTCTCAAAGAATTCTCTGAAGAGGTGAAATTTGCGAAGAATATGGCATGACTTTTTTTGTGCTTTAGGCTCTTTTATGGTCTGTATTTCCCCATTGTTATCACAAAATAATGATATAGGATTCTCGGTATCGGGAATCACTCCGAGCTCACTTAAAAACTTATGCATCCAGACTGTCTTTGTATCTACTTCATTGAGGATGATAGGTCTCCATTGCCAAATCAGCTACAATTTCTTAGTTAGAACTTTTCCAGCTAATGGCACCACCGTTGAGTGTAAAAACATAACTAGACATCGATTTATTATCACCAATGACACTCTGAAAGCTAGATTCAATATACCTCTTCATAAGGAGGTCTCCATTTCCATATATTAGGAATAAGCCTCGAGTATTTCTTAAATACTTCAGTAGACATTTTATGGTCGTCCAATGCTTTTCTCCAGGATTTGACTGGTATTATGAATCCTAATGTGTATGCCACATTCAGTCTAGTACATAGCATAGGGTACATTATAGATTATATGGCTTAAGCATAGGGGATCCTCTTTGTACGCTCTTTCTCCTCATTATAAAGGATGATTCTAGATTGCATTAGAATATTTCATGCTTAGAATTCTCCATACTAAACCTTTTTAGTTTGGTGTTTACGTACAAGAACTTGGACAATTCTAATAGCTTCTTTGTTAGGAACTGGAGATAGTGGTTTTGATGACAATAACCTTTGTAACTTATTTTATTATAACTTATATACTAACACTATTGTCTAGATATATATGAATGTTATTATGAAGGATATATATAAGGCAGGTACTGATTATTGAAGACTGTACAGTATAAATATCAAGAATGAAGAAATCAAGTTTGAAGACTCATGAGTATCAAGATCAAGATTTTGAGATATGTGTCTAGTTTATTGTTAAAACTTCATAATAGCATGGAAATCTTCATTACATATTTCATTTGGGATGGAACCCATTTCTACCTTCTTAGTGGCTTACAAACCCACGACAAGTAGCTTACAAACCTACGAAAAGTGGCTTACAAACCCACAAACATCCTGGTTTTGTACAAGTTCTCGAGTCCTGATGTGATGAGATATTTTGCAGAAAGAAGCTTGCAAAACTACTTCAAAATGTTTTTTCAAAATGATTTTCAAAACTGCTTTTCAAAATGTTTTAGCCTTAAAATATTCTTTGTCTTTGTTTTAAATAAACTCTTGTTTTAAACTTCGTTTGTTTTTAAATATTCTTTTATAATATATATACTTGAGATTTAAAATCAAATTTATATATACATTCTAAAAATATATTTTTCTACTCTTCTTTATTTCAAAACATAGGAAAATTAGTTTATTTTATTCCAGAATCATTTCATCTTGTTTTCCTATCAATACCATTTTCAAAATAAATTTTACATTGTTTTTAACTAAGGGATGTCGACATCATGGGATACCCCATGTCGACATGGTGGCCGTTCATTTCAAAAGTTTCAATTTTCAAAAGAAGTGTCTATTCGTTTAAATCTCTTCACGAATGGTTATGACCGTTACTGGTCTATAATAGCCTTCACAAACGAATTTTTTAACTAACTAATTTCATATTTTCTTCACTCCTTCTTCTCCACAAATCCATATTCTAAAATTTCCATATTTTTAAGATCGTGCCGAAATTCTGCCGAATTCTCAAGTGAATCAAATTAGAATCTCATTCTTGTTTGATTCTCTACCCTCTCTCGAAGATCAAAGTGCTATTCAGAGTTATAGGATCAATTTGTAATCAAAATTTTATCAAGTCTCTCTATAAGTTGTGGTTGTGCCTGGAAATCAATTGGGTAATCTTGTGGCCCGTAAATCAAGAGAGTTTGCCCCGGACTCGTGAGACAGGAGGGTACCTCAAGACCTTTAGAAACTGAGGATTGTAATCTTGACTTTGGTATAATAAAAATCTGTATGAGGTGTTCTGCCTTGGTACAGGACTGGATGTAGGGTAACTTCGAACCAGTATAAAATCCGGTGTGTTCTTTCCTTTTACTGCTTTTATTTATTTCTAAATCTGTGTTTGATTCTGTGATTGTTCTGTGATTAAGTTCTGCATTTGTTTGTGTTATAATTTTAAATTAGTCCATATAAGTCTTAGAATACATTAAACACTATTTACCCCCCTCTAGTGTTCAATTAGCTTTAAGATCCTTAATCCGCACTCCCTTTCAATTGGTATCAGAGCATAGGTTTTCATAGTTTTCATAATCTGAAACTTGAAAAGTTAAAAATGGCATTTTTAGAAAATTTTGTTAATACTAGTTTGAATGTATGTGTTTCCTGGAGATTTGACCAGGCAACTGAGTATTCGACATCCAGTATTACTCGCCATCTAGGAGTACTCGGCATCTACGAAGCGCTCGGCATTGGCAAGCACTCGGCATCCAAGGAGCACTCGACATCTAGGATTACTCGGCATCCAGGAGTACTCGGCATCGACGAAGCGCTCGACATTGGCAAGCGCTCGGCATCCAAGGAGCGCTCGACATCCAGGAATACTCGGCATCCATGAGTACTCGGCATCCACGAAGCGCTCGGCATCGGCAAGCGCTCGGCATCCAAGGAGTGCTCGGCATTAGCAAACGCTCGGCATCTAAGGTGCGCTCGGCATCTAGGAGTGCTCGGCATCCAGGTTCGTCCGGCATCCAAAGATTGTTCAACATTCATCCAACCTCAATCAACTTCAATCATTGCTCGGCATACACTCCCCACTCGGCACCTCACTTCTGTTCGGCATAAGAAGATCGTTCAGCATGAGGAGGATGGTTCGGCATCCGACCGTTTGGCCTGTTTAGCTCGGCATATAGGGACCAGTCCATCTGGACCAGGGGATTCGGCTGCTAGGCCCGCCTGGGAAGTCCAACCCATCTTTGTCTATAAATAGAGGGGCAGGGGCACAGTGAAAAGGGTCCTTTTTCTGGAGAACACTGGGAGACTCTACCGCTTTCAAGACTCATCCTCTTTACTTAGCAATTTTATTCAGGTGTTTGGTCTACGGATTGTATCTGTAATCAGTCATCAAATAAAGCAATAAAGTTAAACCTAAAAGTGGACGTAGGCAATTACGCTGAACCACTATAAATCCGGTGTTCTTACTTTCTGCATTCAAATTAGCATATTCTTCCTTGTTTAATTTAAATTCATCACTTACATCTCTACACAATCTTTCTCAACGAGGTTAGTGACAAATTTTGGTGCTAACACTTTGGTGCTTTCACCGAGAATTGAATTCTCAGACCTCAAGGATCTGCTTTGAAGATACTGGATTGAATAAATCCCCCAAAGAAGATCCGACTCATTGATAGGACGTCCGTTGATTCCACTCAGAGTTCATACCAATAACTCTACAATGGTAAGACCACGTACCAGATCAGCTTCTCATAATGCGGACGCCCACGAGACTGCTAGCGTGCAACAAGCAGGACCTAGCAATCAGCAAGCGATTCCAGGTGCTGGGACTACCGCCCAGGACCAAATGCCGGTTGTCACCAAAATAGAGTTCAACGACTTGATGAGAGAACTCAGGGAAAGCAGGAGACAATTCGGAGAGAAAATGCAAGCCAACGCCAACCTCATGGCACAACTCACTCAACAACAGCACTAGAATGCTGGGTGCAATCCCACTCCTTATTCCTCATCCAACAACTCAACTTCCTCCGATGAACCTCCCAGGCGTAGACGCCGTAAGGCTAAAACTGCGTGGGCAGGTGCTGCTGTCCGAACAGCTGGAGACCGTGACCAAGCCGGAGCTGGAAACTTAGGAACTGGAGTGTTGATGGAGGCTAGAGGCCCAGACCATTGAAACGCTAACGATGTCGAACCTCAAGGTGCACGTTTGGCAGATCGCCAGAAGAGGAGGCATCAGCATGATCATACACGTAGAACAGACTCCAACCTTCCGCCTTCCATACAAACACCAGACCTGACAGCCATGATCAGACAATTGATGAAAGAGAATCAAGGCTTATCGAATGACGATTGGGGAGTGTCGAGAAGTCATACCCCGTTCATAGACATTGTTCTACAGGCAGTGTACCCTAGAAAGTTTATTATGCCAACTATCCCGGCTTATGAAGGAAAGACTGATCCCAGACAGCATGTCATGAGGTACGAGTGGATGATGGATTCAGCTAGAGCAAATGATGCAACCAAGTGTAGATGCTTTCCAATTACTCTATCTGGGATCGCTACTATGTGGTTCACCCGACTTCCTCCGCGATCCGTATCCAGTTTCGAGGAGTTGGCAAAGAAGTTTATAGAACAGTTCAGGATACACACTACTCGTCCAAAGGACGTGATGTCTCTATCAAGTGTAATCCAGACTCCTGGGGAGTCATTGAAGGAGTATTTACAAAGATTCCATGTTGCACGACTGAAGTCAGTAATCCCAATGATCATGCAATTCTAATGGCTGTGATGCGAGGTATGGATCCGGATTCTGAGTTTGGAGACTGGCTGGCAGGAAAACCTCCGACTACGCTAGAGCGTTTTTACTCAAAGGCACACCAGTTCATAAGAAGAGAGGAAGCCAGGTGGGTAAGGCGAGATAAGGCACCGGAACCTGTCCAGAAGTCCATAAAAAGCAACATTGCTGTGAAGCTGTCCGGCGACAACTCGGGAAAAGTCCAAGTTAATGTCCAGAATAAACCCGGGCAGCCTAAGGAATCCGGAGGAAGAAGTCAAGGGAAGAAGAGAGAAGCGGGGAAGTGGAAGCCAAGAATTCCAAGCTACAACGAGTATACCCCACTGAATGCGTCTCTTGATAACATTTACCTATCAACCTGCAATACCTTTAAGTACAGAAAGCCACGTCCAAAGGAGTCAACTGAGGAACAGAAACGGAATGGGAAATACTGCCGCTTCCATGAGACTTATAGGCACAATACGGAAGGGTGCAGACACCTACACGACACCATAGAGAAGTTAATCAGGAAGAAAAAGTTACAGGAGTTTGTGAAGGATCCACAGGAAGGAGGACAGGGAACATCCAACCCAGGTCGTGCACCAGCTCCGCGTCTTCCCGAGGAGCCTGCCCGGTATGTGGGTAGACTAGTCATAAACACGATCATCGGCGGGCCTCACCCCACGGAGAAGAATTGGCAAGAGATGGAGCGGTATGCTAGTTCCCTGAAGCACGCAGATTTCGAGTGTTGTTCCAACATAGAGGATGGGACCCCTGCTAAACAGCTGCGCGTGATGACAGACGATATAGTATTCAAAAACAGAGATGCTGACCAAGTGGAGGCTCCTACCATCGACCCGATGGTCATATCTACGATAATCGGACTGGCTTATGTGAAAAGAATTTTGATTGATTGTGGAAGTTCTGTCAACATCATCTTCAAGAAGGCTTACGACCAGATGAAGATGGAAACGAAGGATTTGAAACCGTCTAAAGCTTGCATACATGGCTTTAATGGCGCAGCGACCGATGCAGTGGGGTATGTTGAGTTACCAGTTGAACTGGGACAAGGCGAATGTCGAAGGGTGCGAATCCTACCCTTCGTAGTTTTGGATGTGGATTCTCCATACAATGTGTTCCTGGGCCGACCGGCCCTGGCTGAGTTTAGGGCAGCATTAGCCCCGTGGTGCTACTTTGAAGTTCCCAACTGACAAAGGAGTAGGCGGGGTTCATGGCGACCAGACGACTGGTCGTGCCTGTTATGTGGCTGAGCTCCGAGAGGCCCATCGGAGGGAGAAAGGAAAGGTTGCGGACAATCTCGTCCGCATCCATAATACTGATAATTGACAAGTAGTGCCCGAGCCCTGGCTTGGGCATAATTCTCGGATCTTCAGAGACATAGATCCAAGAGACGACGATGAGAAACCCAGGGAAGAAAAGGCAGCGCTGGCTGAATTAACAATTGACATTTCAGTCAGCCAAGACGATCCATCGCGAGTACTGAAGATCGGATCACAACTCGGCCCCGCAATGACTGAAGACCTTAGTGATTTCCTCCGAGCGAATCTTGATGTTTTCGCCTGGACGCATTATGATATGTGCGGGATTTCTCCTACCATTACGAGTCATATGTTGAACATAGACCCGAAATACGTCCCGGTTAAACAAAAGAGGAGAGGAACGGACCCAGAGAGGTCCGCTGCTCTCAGAGAGGAGGTGGACAAACTCAAAGCCAATGGGTTCGTCCGCGATGCCCTCTACCCAGAATGGGTATCAAACCCGGTGCTGGTGAAAAAGGCGAATGGGAAATGGAGAACTTGCGTAGACTATTCCGATTTGAACGAGGCATGCCCCAAGGATAGTTTCCCGTTGCCTATGATTGATCAGTTGGTCGACTCCACTTCAGGACATGATCTGTTATCATTCATGGATGCATACTCAGGCTATAATCAAATCCCGATGCATATTCCGGACCAAGAACACACCAGTTTCGTCACAGACGTCGGGCTATATTGCTATGTAGTAATGCCTTTCGGATTGAAAAACACAGGAGCTACTTATGAGCGTTTGGTGAATCGAATATTCAAAGACCAGCTTGGTAGAACAATGGAAGTCTATGTGGATGACATGCTCGTGAAGTCACGACAGTCAAACGACCACATTCGAGACTTAGCAGAGATGTTCGATATACTCAGATATTATGGGATGAAGATCAACCCTCTGAAGTGTTCCTTCGGCATTGCGTCGGGGAAGTTTTTGGGATTCATTGTTAACGCAAGGGGAATTGAAGCTAACCCAGAAAAGATTCAAGCTATTCGAGATGTGCAAGTGCCCAGAACTATAAAACAGGTGCAAAGCTTGAATGGGAAAGTGGCTGCGCTGAGTTGATTCATATCCAGAGCCACAGACAAGTGTATTCCTTACTTTGATATAATAAAGAAAGGGAAGAGGAATTTCGAATGGACATCTAAGTGTGAGGAAGCAATCCGAGATCTGGTGAGACATCTGGAGAGTCCTCCAGTGCTGTCAAAGCCAGTAGACCACGAGATGCTGTACGTGTACTTGGCCGTATCCCCACATGCTATAAGTGTGGCTTTGGTCCGTGAGGAGGACCGAGTCCAAAAGCCAGTGTATTACGTTAGTAAACGTTTAACGGGGGCAGAAAGAAATTACCCTAAAATTGAGAAATTGGCCTATTGCTTGGTGATTGCATCACGTAAGCTGCGCCCATACTTTCAAGCACACTCAGTCAGTGTCTATACCGATCAGCCCCTACGGCAGGTACTCCAACGACCAGAAACTTCTGGGAGGTTGTTAAAATGGAATATCGAGTTGAGCCAGTTCGATATTACCTACTTGCGACGAAGAGCCATACAAGGGCTAGCATTAGCAGATTTCATCGCTGAGTTTACTGTATCTGACGAACCAGATAATCATAGTGTCATTCCCCCCGTTCGATGGAAATTGTACACAGATGGGGCATCAAATGACCGTTGCTCCGGAGTTGGCGTAGTTCTTGTAACTCCAGAAAATCAATCGATCTGTTACGCTTTGAAGCTCAATTTCCCGACTACGAATAATGAAGCAGAATATGAAGCACTGGTTGCTGGCTTAAAACTCGTTGGAGAACTTGGGGTTAAATCAGTTGAGATCTTTTGTGACTCGCAGTTGGTGGTGTACCAAGTGCGAGGAGACTACCAAGCAAGGGGACAGAAGCTTGCTCCGTACCTTGTTCTGGTTCAGGAACTATTATCGAACCTCGAACATTATGACATTTCGCATGTCCCGCGTGAACAGAACAAAGAAGCCGACTCATTGGCTAAATTCGCAAGCATTGGCGATGCACAGCAATTGGGATTGTTTCCCATTGAAACCTTGCATGCTCCAAGCATCGACGCGATGAAAGTTGATTTTGTGTTTGAAACAGGAATCGAGAGAGAATCATGGATGACCCCATTCAAACTATACCTGACAACCGGGACTTTACCAGAAAAAAGGAGCGAAAGACGACAGGTCATTCGAAAGGCCGCGCGATATGTGATGCAGGATGGACTAATGTATCGAAAGGGGTTCTCGGTCCCCTTATTACGATGCATCGCCGATGATGAGACAAAGCGGGTCTTGAAGGAGGTTCACGAAGAAGAATGTGGCAACCATACTGGGGGGCAGACACTAGCAAAAAAGATCCTCCGCTATGGATACTATTGGCCAACCGTAAATCAGGACGCTGCGGACTACGCAAGGAAATGTGACAAGTGTCAAAGGTATGGGAAAATCCCGAAAGCTCCACCAACAGAACTCACATAAATGGTTAGTCCCTGGCCATTTGCAATCTGGGGAACCGACATAATCGGTTCTTTACCTATATCCAAAGGTGGTGCAAAATACGCGATAGTTGCAGTCAACTATTTCACAAAAAGGGCCGAGGCAGAACCTTTAGCCACAATCACCTCTAAGAAGGTCATTAATTTCGTTGTACGAAACATTATATGCTGCTTTGGCCTCCCTCAAACCATCATTACGGACAACGGAATGCAGTTTGAAAGCAGAGAGTTCAAAGAGTTCTGTTTAAAGTATGGCGTTGAGAAGAAGTTCGCCGCCGTTGCGCATCCAAAAGCTAACGGACAAGTCGAGGTCGTAAACAAAATAATCAAGTCCATACTGAAGAAGCATTTGGAGAAACCCGGAGGCAAGTGGGTAGATGAACTCCCGACAGCGTTATGGGCTTATAGAACTACCCACAAGTCCGCGACTGGCCACACTCCATTCGCCTTGGCATACGGCTCGGAAGCCGTTATACCCATGGAACTTGAAGTTCCATCGCATCGAGTGACATATTATGACCCCAGGACGAATCAGGATCTCTTGTTGGAATGACTTGACTACATCAATGAAAAACGTGAATAGGCTGAATTAAGGGCGGCAGCACATAGGCACCGAGTCAAGCAATATTACGACGGCAGAGACCGCCCAAGGATTTTTGATGTGGGTGATCTCATTTTGAAACGAGTTTTCCCGGTACCATCACGTATGAATCCCAACTGGGACGGTCCGTATGTCGTTGAACGGAAGCTTGGAGAGGGAACATTCAAGCTAGCGACCGTTGATGGCGTGACACTCCCCCGAGCGTGGAACAGTGAACGTTTGTGACATTATTACATTTAGCCCGTTTCTTTCTTGTTTTAGGCACAGTTATTTCCTGTATGTTTTCGTTTCGTTATCACTTAGTTTCTTTTTTGACCTTATAATCAGGCAATTTAGTTGGTGTTCATTAATAAAGGCTTGAAGCCGTCTTTCCCATAAACTACTAATGTTTATATATCTCACAGTCGGGTGATGAATTGCTGGAGTTACATTATTCTGTATGATGTACGAACTCGTATAAACGACTTCAATCTCCGAGTCCCCTAAGTGCGGACCGGAGTACTCTAAGTCCCCGGAGCACGGTCTAGAGTATAAACGACTCCAATCTCCGAGTCCCATGAGTGCGGACCGGAGTACTCTAAGTCCCCAGAGCACGGACTAGAGTATAAACGACTTCAATCTCCGAGTTCCCGAAGTGCGGACCGGAGTACTATAAGTCCCCGGAGCGCGGACTAGAGTATAAACGACTTCAATCTCCGAGTCCTCCGAGTGCGGACCGGAGTACTCTAAGTCCCCGGAGCGCAGACTAGAGTATGAACGACTTCAATCTCCGAGTCCTCCGAGTGCGGACCGAAGTACTCTAAGTCCCCAGAGCGCGGACTAGAGTATAAACGACTTCAATCTCCGAGTCCTCTGAGTGCGGACTGGAGTACTCTAAGTCCCCGGAGCGCGGACTAGAGTATAAACGACTCCGATCTCCATGTCCCCTGAACGTGGGCCGGAGAACTCTAAGTCCCCGGAATACGGACTAAAGTATAGGCGATTCGATTCTCCGAGTCTCCTGAATGAGGATCGAATTACTCTAAATCCCTGGAGTGCAGGTTTAGAAAAAATCCTAAGTACCCAAGAATGTGAAGCAAGAAATACGCCACTCCAAAAAATGTTCGAACTGTGTGAGAATGGATTGGGAAATTATGCAATGCATAAGAACTTGAGTTTCGACCACAGTTATTCAAAAAGCTAAAAAAGCAAAAGAATCATTCAAGTGACAAAGAAACTAAACTTTATTTGATAGTCAAAAATGGGGTTACAAAATATTCCTCCAAAACTTGGAGTCAGAAATCTATCTACACAAACTAAGGAAACAAAAAATAAAAGTAGTTACAAGACTTAAGCAAAATCTCGTTGAACGTATAGCGACTATTTCTTCGGTTTCTTCTTCTTGTCTTCTTTTGTTTTCTCAGATGACTCCTCTCCTTCGCGCTTCTTCTTGGATTTTTTTCTTGCCAAAGAAGCAGAGTCAGGAGTGGGAGAGGGAATATCCAGCGGTTCGGATTTGCCAGGGAGAATGATTTTCAGAGGTCTATTCCGCGGGTCGGTAAGCTCCAGTATTTGAGGCTCGACTTTGATCTCGACCTTCTTTTTCTCCTCTTCTGCGAGTCACTCCTTCATGCTCATCTTCGAAGTATGTTCGGAGGTGCCAGTGATCTCGATTTCATCACTCCCTTCGACGAGAGATGAAGTGTCAAACTTATCATCATCTAGCGCCCCGATCACTTAAGCGTCAGGGCCAGGAGTTACTCCCGCATGAGCAACATCGCCTGTTTTCTCTGCCTCCTCCTTGGCATCGTCGCTCCTCGGAGTTGGTTCAGGATCAGAGCAGCCTGCATGAAAACACAAAGAATGAACATTAGGACAAATAACCGCTACCAGAAAGTGACAGATCTTTTAGCTTCTAAAAGAAGAATTTTATACCGGGTTCTAGCTAGCTATCAGTTGCGCGTGGAGTTTCACCCTCTAGAATAGGGGATAACACATGAATGCCAAGCCCGGGATCTTCTGGATCATAGCCGGCATGCTGCTCAAATGGGTCAAGTGTCGGCCGACCGGCCGATTGAGCAGACAGAGGAGCAACAGAAAGAGGAGCTGCAGCCTTAGCCCCAGATGGACCAGCTTCGTCATTTTTCTCTTTTGGTAGGGGAGAGCCTTTGCTATAAAGAGCCAAAGCTGCAGATAAGTCCGCTGGCTCATTTCCCCTGAGAAATTCTTTCACCAGAGCATCCTCATCGACTTCCTCAGAGCTTGACTCGATCTTTTTGATCTTTATTAAAGTTTCCCAGGCCTCAACTAGAGCTTCGAGATAGCCCTCGCCTAGGAATGTCAAATCGTGGTGCATAAGGACAGGGCGCTGTACTCGGCGATCAACGGGTCAAACATGCACTTGACCTCTTCCCTACCAGCCTCTGCAGCTGCTTCGAGGTGAGAGTCAATCTCCTCAGAAGCTTTTCTCTTGCCCTCCTCACGTGCTTCGTCTTTCATTATTTCAACCTTAGCAAGTTCATCATCGAGCTTTGTTTTTAAGAGCCGTGTAGCAACAATTTCGTCGTAGTACCGTTGGGACTCTTCTTGAGCGGCTATTTTCTCTTCTTTCTCCTTAGAGAGTAGCTCTTTCAATTCTCTGACTTGCAGGGCGAGCGCGTCCCTTTCTTTCTGGATAGAATCTTTTTCTAAGGCAAGGGCTCCACTGCGCTGGACTGCTTCATCAAGTTCCTTTTTATGGGTCGCCTCTAGATGAGTGACGGCCTCGGTAGTGTCTTTTGCACTCTGCTCTGCGGCTTCAAGTTTCAACTTATACGAAGCAAGCTCTTCATCTTGGGTCTTGATGATGTCATTATCGAAGATAGCTTCCAGCTTCAAACGGTCAATCTCCTATTGGCGCTCAACAGATACTTCGGAGACTTTTTTGACCAAATGTGCAAACGCATCATGTTGAACATAGACGTCGTTGTTGCAGGCGAGAGCGCTGTTTGACGTGCCCTGGAATGTGATGAATTGCTGGGAGGAATTTCAGGCCGTCGAAGCAGATTTTTGGAAATTTAGCCTTAAGATCAACCATCTTCTCTGCTATCATTGGGTCAGCCGCAGTAATAGGGGGAGGCTTTGAAAGTTCTGTTCTCTTCCGGTGTCATCGAGATTGCCGTGTACTCAATCAACCGGAATGTTGGTCTCGGGAGACATCAGGTTGAGACCCCTTCTGCGAAAGTTTTTCTCTATCTGGCTCGGTTTGAGAAGGGGGATCACGAGAATATGAAGACTGGGAATATGTTTTCTTTCGATAAGATGAATCACGAGGACGGTTGTCTCGATCTTCGTAATCGTCTCTGTCCCTACGTCTACCGGAGCCTGAATCCCGTCCCGGATGGTGAAATACAGAAGAACCGTGGAGGCGATCGAACCCGTGGGAGCACCTCATGTCACCTGCATAGAATAAAAATAACGACGAATTAGGAAAAAATCGGGGTAATGGTATAAAACTTGAAGTGTATGGTGAAGTGCGTGTGTGCGTGTGTATCCTAGTGTTCCCCCCGACGGACCAGTTCCTTTATCTTTACTGATTGGAGTGTTATCTCCCTGAACTGGGGGTTGAACTCCCGTGTCGCCTCTAGCGGGCGAATGAAACTTAAGGGCTTTCGGGTCGTCGAAACCATAATTGAGTAGATCGTCGGGAATGGTGAGGTTCGACAGACCCTTTGAAGAACTTTCCATGTGCTGTGAAGAAGCCTCTTTCTCTGGTGGGATGAGCGTAACTTTGGAAGTTCCGCCAACTTTCTCCTTCCGTATCTTATACGTCAATTTCTTTTTCCCCCTCGAAGGGGAAGATGACATTTCAATATCGTGCACTTCGACCATCGGGTCCCAAGCGGGACCCACATTCTCGCCTTGTGTCTTAGGAGCTTCATCCTCTTTGTTTTCTACCCCTTCATGTGCATCGGGGGTATGGCATGATGACGATTCAGCTTGTTTTTTCCCATTAACGGATGCGGACTTGGGAATGGAAACGCCCTTAGGAAGGCTAATCCGGAGACCTTCTGCTAACAATCCGAACCTCGACAATGATTCATTTGAAATGATGGTTCGGATGTCCCGTTCCTCGATAGGAAGAGCTCTAATGGCTTCGACGGCCTCAGAATATCCTCGGCACTTAGGACGCGGGTTAATACCTGAATAGATGAAACAAGGAGTTAGAAAAAGCATAGCTCCGATTGAGCGTGAATGTTGACTCAGGGAAGAGACTTACTGCCTTCGACCCATCTCCTCGCGAAACTAGGAGGGCAACGCACATAGAACCATTCCTGTTTGTACAGGGCGAATTTGCTACATGCTCCGGTCAAAATCTGGCACTTATGGTATGGCTCGAGGAACATAAAAGAGGGGTTATCTTTCCGCTTCTTAATCATATAAATATATCTGATGTCGCCGGAAGTTGGAGGCCTGGAGAAGACGGCCATGAAAAGTAGGTAGGTCCCGTATATGAACGCGTGACCGTTTGGATGCAGCTGCGACAGGGCGATGTCTATGTATTGCAACACGTCCCGAAGAAATAGATTGAATGGAGGAACGCTGCCCATCCAGCACATGAACTTATTACAAGCAGTATATCCGACTGGGTGCAGATGAGGACGATCATGTCTCGATGGGACCAACACATCGGCAAAAGGGATTTGAAGTATTGCAACACGTTGACGGATTTGAAGTATCCACGACTTCTTGCCTTGAAGACGGCCCAGGCCTATCAGATATAGTGGCGGAGCTAGATTTTTTAGGCATCTCCAATAAATAGTGAATCTAACTAAGCGCTTGTGAAAACTATACTTGAAAAATGTTCAACGTTAGAATTAACAACACGAATATTCCACCCACGTGGTGTGTGAACTAATGCAAGCAATCGTGTGTAAGCGTTGAGAATTTGAAGGTCACAAAGTTACTGATATAAAACTTAGCTTCAAATCATCGCCTTCGAAGACCGTCATCGCTGACCGTCTCCAAAAACCTTCCGTGTGGTGATTACAGATTCAGACTCAGAAAACGTTAAAAGAAGCTATCTGATTATGTCAATCTAAGTTCAGATTTATAACTACTGAAGCTAGGGAGTTAATAATCCGAGTCAGTTTGATATGCTAGAATGCTAGAGTCCTCGTCCTTGTTTTGTTGTGTGATTAGGCAAGGCAATTGTCTATTCGGCATTTAAGTTATGATCGGCCTTGATATGGTTCGGAATTTAAGTTATGATTGGCCTTGATAGGGTTCGGCATTTAAGTTATGATCGGCCTGAATATGGTTCGGCATTTAAGTTATGATCGGCCTGAATATGGTTCGGCATTTAAGTTATGGTCGGCCTTGATATGGTTCGGCATTTAAGTTATGGTCAGCCTGAATATGGTTCGGCATTTAAGTTAATTCGACCTGAGTATTGTTCGGCTGAAATATTGTTCGGCATTCGTGATCGTTCGGCATCCCCACTAATTCATGCCTTCACCTTAGCCTTCCATTTCTCTGTTCGGCATATGGTAAGATATGCCGATCCAGAGTTATGTCGAGCCTTAACGTTCGGCACTCCACCCATGGCTACAGTTCCACTCTTCTTCTCCTCCATCTACACCGAACAACAAGAACAGGTCACTCGGCGAATCATCCCAGATTATGCCGTTCGACACCCTTATCACCTCCAACACTTCCTCTATTCTTTCTCCTCCTCTAGTCTCGTTCGGCACGAAGAAGCTAGTCACCTAACGATCCTATGTGCAATCACCCCTGGTCATTCCTCCTCGCCTCCCATCATTCGGCCATAAAGACGACCTAATCAAAGTTTTCCACATAACCTTCTCGGCTACGCACAAACCTAAGTCTCGTGTTGAAACTATTTAATCAGGGAAGGGATTAGATAGAAGGGATAATACATAGTTAGTAGATCGAAACTTGGAAAGGATTGAGTAGGCTTTAAGTCCGATTAACAGGCGAAAATTGCAAATCTTTAGAGAATGACAGAAATGAAAGTGGAAAAGAAGAGAAGAGGGCGGATGCCTGGTTTTATAAGGAAGAAGAAGAAGTCGAAAAGGCTATATCCGGTAGAACCGGTCAAATCCGTAGCGTTCGGCTTCGGAACACAAAGTCGCTTAGCACATGAGGAACTTTCGGTTTCGAACGTATCGTTCGGCATTTATACCACGTTCGGCACACACCTCAACCACTGATATTCTCAAGAAGGCATCTTCGTTAGGATTTAGTCAAGGATTTGAAGCAAAACATGGAGGATACGTAATTCAAAGCGTATCACGTTCAGTCACGTAATACACTTTGGGGGGCAAGTGTTTCTTGGAGATTTGACCAGGAGTACTCGGTATCCAGGATTACTCGGCATTCAGGAGTACTCGGCATCTACGAAGCGCTCGGCATTGGCAAGCGCTCGGAATCCAAGGAGCGCTCGACATCCAGGATTACTCGGCATCCAGGAGTACTCGGCATCTACGAAGCGCTCGGCATTGGCAAGCGCTCGGCATCCAAGGAGCGCTCGGCATCCAGGAATACTCGGCATCTAGGAGTTTCGGCATCCACGAAGCGCTCGGCATTGGCAAGCGCTCGGCATCCAAGGAGCGCTCGGCATTACCAAACGCTTGGCATCTAAGGTGCGCTCGGCATCCAGGAGTGCTCGGCATCCAGGTTCGTCCGGCATCCAAAGATTGTTTGGCATTCATCCAACCTCAGTCAACTTCAATCATTGCTCGGCATACACTCCCCACTCGGCACCTCACTTCTGTTCGGCATAAGAAGATCATTCGGCATGAGGAGGATGGTTCGGCATTCGACCGTTCGGCCTATTTGGCTCGGCATATAGGGACCATTCCATCTGGACCAGGGGATTCGGCTGCCAGGCCCGCCTGGGAAGTCCAACCCATCTTTGTCTATAAATAGAGGGGCAGGGGCACAGTGAAAAGGGACCTTTTTCTGGAGAACACTGGGGAGACTCTACCGCTTTCAAGACTCATCCTCTTTACTTAGCAATTGTATTCAGGTGTTTGGTCTACGGATTGTATCTGTAATCAGTCATCAAATAAAGCAATAAAGTTAAACCTAAAAGTGGACGTAGGCAATTATGCTGAACCACTATAAATCCGGTGTTCTTACTTTCTGCATTCAAATTAGCATATTCTTCCTTGTTTAATTTAAATTCATCACTTACATCTCTACACAATCTTTCTCAACGAGGTTAGTGACCAATTTTGGTGCTAACAGTATGCATTTCATCAAAGTATCATAAGTCTGCATATAGTTTTTATGAAAAATCAAGTTATCTACCGAATTGGTTTGTTATGCAAGAACAGACATGTTACATGGCTTTTGAAGAATCAACAACCAATGACAAACTGTGCAAATTGAGAAAGATAAATGGATACTTGATAGTGGTTGTTCAAGGCATATGACTAGAAATCCCAAGATACTCAATGACATTATATATCAAGATGGTGGATTGGTCAACTTTGGAGACAACTCAAAAGGATATGTGATTGGCATCGGCAATGTCGGTAATTCTAAAACTCCTCTTATTCCTGATATTTTGCTAGATAGGAATTTAAAACATAATCTGCTTAGTATAAGTCAACTATGTGATAAATGATTTAAAATTAAATTTGGAAAAGATAAGTGTCACATCGAAGATAATAAGTCAAATATTATCTTTAAAGGAATTAGGAAGAAAAACATTTACATCATTAGTATGAAAGTTTCAAATGATAACTTATGTCTTTTGGCTAATACAAGTGACCCTTGGATTTGGCATAAAAGATTTGGTCATTTAAATTTCAAACTGTTATCTAGGTTATCAAAACTTGACTTAGTTAGAGGTCTTCCCAAGTTAAACTTTAAAGTAGATAATATTTGTGATGCTTGCCAATTAGGAAAACTTAAGAAAAGTTCATTTAAATTAAAAGATATGATTTCTACTTCTAAACCTCTAGAATTACTTCATTTAGATTTATTTGGTCCATCTCAAGTTCAATCAATTAATCACAATAAATATGTTTTTGTACTTGTAGATGATTATTCTAGATATACTTGGACAATTTTTCTTAAACTTAAAAGTGATGCTTTTGAATTATTTAAGAATTTTGCTAAAAGAATTCAAAATCAATTTTCTTTAAAAATAAAAACTATTCGTAGTGATCACGGTGGAGAATTTGAAAATGAAAATTTTGAGAATTTCTGTAATTAAAAAGGAATCACTCATAATTTCTCTTTTCCAAGAACTCCACAACAAAACGGAGTAGTAGAACGTAAGAATAGAACGATTCAAGATTGTGCTAGAACAAAACTTTCTGATAGTAACTTACCTAAAAACTTTTAGGCTGAAGCAGTCGCTACAGCTTGTTATATATTAAATAGGATTTTAATTAGACCATTAACTAATAAAACACCATATGAATTACTTTACAATAAGAAACCCATAGTAGCTTATTTTAAAGTTTTTGGTAGTAAGTGTTTTATTCTTAATACAAAAGATAATTTAGATAAATTTGAACCTAAATCTGACAAAGGTATCTTTATCGGATATTCTAATAGAAGTAAAGCATTTAGAGTTTATAATTTAAGAACTAACACTATTGAAGAAACAATGCATGTATCTTTTAATGAAAATTTTAAAGATACTGCACAAATAGAAGATGAAGAAGATTTTGTAACTTTAAATAATGAACCTAATGAAACTAATTGTGAAATCATTCAACCTAATAAAAGAATTAGACTATTAAAAGATCATCCTGTAGAAAATATACTAGGAAATATTGAATCTATAGTTAAAACAAGAAATCAACTAAATAGTATGAGTAATGTAGCTTTTATATCAACTATTGAACCTAAAAATCCAAAGAAAACATCATTTGATGATTCATGGATTCTTTCTACGCAAGAAGAATTGAATTAGTTCACCAGAAATGATGTTTGGAAACTTGTTCCTATACCTGAGGATAAAAGTATAATCGGAACAAAATGGTTTTATAAAAATAAAATGAATGAACTTGGTGAGGTCGTGAGAAATAAAGCTCGTTTAGTCGCGCAAGGTTATTGTCAAGAAGAAGGAATTGATTATGACAAAACCTTTGCACCTGTAGCAAGACTAGAAGCTATCAAGATTCTACTTGCTTTCGCAAACCACAATAATTTCAAGTTATATCAAATGGATGTTAAAAGTGCTTTTCTAAATGGTTTTGTAAAAGAAGATGTTTATGTTGAACAACCTCCACTTTTTGAAAATAATTAATTTCCAAATCATGTATATAAATTAAAGAAAGCTTTATATGGTCTAAGACAAGCTCCTAGAGCCTGGTATGAAAGACTAAGATCTTATTTATACAATCTGGTTTTGAAATTGGTAAAATAGATACAACTCTTTTTATTAAAAGAGACAAAAATGATATTCAATTAGTACAAATATGTGTAGATGATATAATATTTGGGTCAACTAATAACATAATGAATAAAGAATTTTAAAATATAATGACTAAAGAATTTGAAATGAGTCACATGGGAGAACTAAGCTTCTTCTTAGGACTTCAAATCAAACGATTAGATAAAGGAATTTTCATTACAAGAAAAATATGCTAAGGATTTAATTAATAAATTTGGATTGACCACTTCTAGTGGGAAACCAACTCCAATGACAACTAATGTAGCTTTAAGTAAAGAAGATAAATCAAAAGATGTTGATCAAAAATTATATAGGGGAATGATTTGTTCGCTGCTTTATATAACAGCAAGTCGTCCTGACATCATGCATGGTGTCTGTCACTGTGCAAGATACCAATCTCAACCTAAAGAAACTCACTTAATAGCTGTTAAAAGAATTTTAAGATATGTAAAACACACTTTAGCCTATGGTTGATTTTACCCTAAAAATGATGTATTTGATTTAATTTCATATTGTGATGCTGATTACGCTGGTTGTAAATCAGACCGAAAAAGTACAAGTGGAACTTGTCACTTTCTAGGACATTCTCTGGTTTCCTGGTTTAGTAAGAAGCAAAACACTGTATCCTTGTCAACAACTGAAGCAGAATATATATCTGCTGCTTTGGCTTGTTCTCAAGTTATATATATGCAACAAACTTTAAAATATTTTGGATTAACTATAACTAAATCACCAATTTATTGTGATAATACTAGTGCAATAAATCTATATATCTAAATATCTAACTCATCATGCTAGAACAAAACATATTGATATTATACATCATTTTCTTAGAGATAATATAAGTAAAGAGGTCATAACTCTTGAATATATTAATACTAAAAAACAAATTGCTGATATATTAACCAAACCTTTAAATGAACAAAACTTTACTAAATTTAGAAGAGAATTAGGTATATGTTCATTAGTTGAAATATAAATTATAAATAATACAAGTATAGTTAATAATTAATATTAATAAAAATTTCTCAAAAATAGAACTGGGCATGTCGACATGACCCATCCCCCTATGTCGACATACAGACCGAGATTTTCAAATTTAAATTTCCCTTTAAAATTAGTTATTTGGTTATATATTTATATATTTTGACTTTTACTCCTTTCCTCTGTTTTATTCTCTGTAATAAACTTCTAAAACAGTAAATTAATGGCTTCCTCTTCTAATAATGAACCTTCTTCACCCACTTCTCCTCATTCTGGCCCTTTTCAATGTTCCATACACGTACGAGTTATCAAATTGCAAGAGAAGATGAAAGATTTGCTTCAAATGATGATGGAAATTCAAGTGAGTCAACTGCGAATGGCTAGAGAACAAGATAGGCAATGCAGAATTCTTAGGAATTTACAAAAATTCCTTATGGATAACCATGCCAATCCCATTGTCATCGAAGAATCGTCATAAGCCATGGATTCTAAAGAAGAAGAGCCTATGGAAGAACCACAAGGGGATCAAGAAGAAGAACATCCTCTGCCGAATCCAGATGTTCATGTGGACGAAGACGATGGCGTGATTTGCGTTGGAGAGGTCCTTTTTGACGCTAATCGGAACTTGGTCGAACAACGTGGAAACTTTTGTCTCCGCTATCCAAACTGTTCGGTCCATAAATCATCAATAGTTAAGGGTCCTCGTTAGCATTTTTCATTTTTGTTTTTCTCTTTCTTGATTATATATTGGTTTGTTACTTTGTTAATAAAGTGTTATCTTAATTAATGTTCTTCTAAAAACAATCTTTGGTGTATAAAATTTTGAATTCCATTTAACTTAGGATGCTATATTTCACTCATACATAGTTATTATTCTTATATCATATGTTTGTTTATCTCACTTTCTATTAAGTTCAAGGATTATAGGTTAGTGTTTTGTTAATGACAAAGTGGGAGAAGTTATATAAAATAGTAGGCTTGGAGTAAGGGGGAGTTGTTGGTGTAAGGGGGAGTTATGGTATGATCGAAGTGTATGGTATGATCGAAGTGGTAAGTATATTTTATAAGGTTGTTATCATCAAAAAGGGGAAGATTGTTATGAACTAGAGATAGTGGTTTTGATGACAACAACCTTTGTAACTTATTTTGTTATAACTTATATACTAACACTATTGTCTAGATATATATATATATATATATATATGAATGTTATTATGCAGGATCTATATAAGGCACGTACTGATTATTAAAGACTGTACAATATAAAGATCAAGAATGAAGAAATCAAGTATGAAGACTCATGAGTATCAAGATCAAAATTTCGATATATGTGTCTAGTTTATTGTTAAAACTTCATAATAGCACGAAAATCTTCATTCCATATTTCATTTGGGATGGAACCCATTTCTACATTCATAGTGGCTTACAAACCCACGACAAGTAGCTTACAAACTTATGACAAGTGGCTTACAAACCCACGAATATCCTGGTTTTGTACAAGTTCTCGAGTCCTGATGTGATGAGATATTCTACAGGAAGAAGCTTGCAAAACTACTTCAAAATGGTTTTTCAAAATGATTTTCAAAACTGCTTTTCAAAATGTTTTGGCCTTAAAATACTCTTTGTCTTTGTTTTTAAATAAACTCTTGTTTTAAACTTCGTTTGTTTTTAAATATTCTTTTATAATATATATACTTGAGATTTAAAATCAAATTTATATATACATTCTAAAAATATATTTTTCTACTCTTCTTTATTTCAAAACATGGGAAAATTAGTTTATTTTATTCAAAAATCATTTCATCTTGTTTTCCTTTCAATACCATTTTCAAAACAAATTTTACATTGCTTTTAGCTAAGGGTTGTCGACCTCATGGGATACCCCATGTCGACATGGTGGCCGTTAATTTCAAAAGTTTCAATTTTCAAAAGAAGTGTCTGTTCGTTTAAATCTCTTCACGAATGGTTATGACCGTTACTGGTCTATAAATAGCCTTCACAAACGAATTTTTTAACTAACTAATTTCATATTTTCTTCAATCCTTCTTCTCCACAAATCCATATTCTAAAATTTTCATATTTTTAAGATCGTGCCGAAATTCTGCCGAATTCTCAAGTGAATCAAATTAGAATCTCATTCTTGTTTGATTCTCTGCCCTCTCTCGAAGATCAAAGTGCTACTCAGAGTTATAGGATCAATTTGTAATCAAAAGTTTATCGAGTCTCTCTATAAGGTGTGGTTGTGCCTGGAAATCAATTGGGTAATCTTGTGGCCCGTAAATCAAGAGAGTTTGCCCCGGACTCGTGTGACAGGAGGGTACCTCAAGGCCTTTAGAAACTGAGGATTGTAATCTCGACTTTGGTATAATAAAAATCTGTATGAGGTGTTCTGCCTTGGTACAGTATTGGATGTAGGGTAACTCCGAACCAGTATAAAATCCGGTGTGTTCTTTCCTTTTACTGCTTTTTATTTACTTTCTGCATCTGTGTTTGATTCTGTGATTGTTCTGTGATTAAGTTATGCATTTGTTTGTGTTATAATTTTAAATTAGTCCATATAAGTCTTAGAATCCATTAAACATTATTCATCCCCCTTCTAGTGTTAAATTAGCCTTAAGATCCTTAATCTGCACTCCCTTTCAATCTTAGATCTATCTTTATAGATATTTATACCCAGTATATAAGCTGCTTCTTCCAAATCCTTTATGGAGAAGTTCTTGGAAAGCCAAGATTTCGCTGACTGCAATAATAAAGTATAATTGCCAATCAATAAAAGATCGTCGACATATAGTACAAAGAATATGACAGCGTTGCCCTGTTCCTATCTGTATACGCAGCTTGCTCTGTGTTCTGATAGAAACTAGATTGTTTGATTACCTTATCAAAACACTTGTTTTAAATCCTTTAAGCTTGTTTAAGTCTATAAATGGCTCTAATAACTTGCAAGCCTTGCATTCACTCCCACTGGTCAGAAAACCTTAGGCTATGACATATAGATGGTCTCTTCAAAATCACCATTTAGAAACGTTATCTTTACATCCATTTGTCAAATTTCGTAATCATGGAATGCAGTAATAACCAACATAATTTGGATGGACTTAAGCATAGCTATGGGTGAAAAGGTTTCGTCATAATCAACCCCTTGAATTTGAAAAAACCTTCTGCTAGCCTAGCATTACAAGTCTGTACTACTCCATCTACATTTAGATTTTTCTTAAAAATCCATGTAACAACCCGCACCTTAATGGGTCCAAATTTTCGAAAAATTAAAAAACCAAGTCCACTAGGTCATGGATCGTTGGTGTTGGTAACTGAAAAAAAATAAAAGAATATCAAAGAACTATCAATAAAAACTCACAGCAGAATAATAATAAAACATATATATACACTGACTAAGGCCAATATCTTGGGTACCTAGTACTCTTGGCGGTGCAGAGCATGCAATAGGAAATCTATCCTCCCACCATTCCCGCCTTGTACCAGTACCCATCCTTTTAAATCTATCATATAAGTTGTAATGAGGAAGGAATTAGAACAATGTTCTGGTGACAAATAAATCACATATTTTATCCATCACACTAGTTTATGCCAATTGTTTCCCATTACGTTTTATGTCTATTATTCAAAGCTTAGTCATTTTGGCTTTACGATAAACTTAAACTACTCCGAGGTATAAAATAGATATATAAATGTATATTTATAAGCATCACTGTCCCTCTAACAAAGGATACATTCCCCGCTAGTATCTGTAACTAGTCATCGCACCATTGCGATCTAACCGCTTTGTATCGAATACCCAATTCGAAACTCCAACTACAACTACAACATATCATATGTACGCATTGAGAGGAGCCTACAATGCTGATTTGCGCCAAAGACAACTTAAGGTCTGCTACATCCATGTCTAAAGCTCAATGGTAATGTCACTTATTACACCGTGCCAGGCATCCAACAATAGTGTCTAGGCCGAATTTCCCATGTACGTCGAGGAACCTCCTATTGGTGTCGAGCTTCTAACCGCTTCACATCAATTTCCAAATTTGCATAACCAAAATACAACTGGACATATCATACATACACATTGAGGGGGAGCCCGTAATGCTGACTTATATTAAAGACGACTTAAGGTCCGTTGCATCTATATCCACCTCTCAATGATAACGCCACTTATTGCACAGCGTCGAACATCCACAAACGGTGTCATGGCCTAATTGTTGTATGCACCAAGGATCCTCCTATTAGTGCCGGGCTATACACCCCTCGAGGCATTGTAACAACCCACACTTTCTGACATGAATCACGTCAATAAATACAAGCTGTTTGGATTTTTCAAATGCTACAGAGTATAATTAAAGAGATAGTGGTCTAAAACATTCTACACTTCCAGATCTTAGAGTGGAAGGAATTAAAATACAATATAGAAAAATAGACATTTTAGAAAAAAAAGTCTCCAAAATACTTGATTTACAATTATATTACTTCCAAATTGCAATACAAGTTTGACAACTCTATATACAACAGAAAATTACATGAAGAAAAATAAGCGATATGGAGAACTATAACGTGAAGCTCCTTCTTCCACATATTATTCGACTCAACTGCTAACTTATCATCCTGTGGTGGTGGAAAATGGAAATAAGAGGGTGGGTCAGACAAAAGTCTGGTTAATGAGAACAAGACTAACAAGATGATTAAGTGCAATTAATTCTAAATCTACTCTAAGTGATAAAGAGTGCATCTAGTGTGTTCGTGCATTCCTAAGGTCATATACCTAAGGATACTTATCTAACTCAATGGGTCAATCTACAAATTGAACCTCACCCGAACGATTGGCTAATTAGGGATATATTGTCTCATTTTAGCTCACACTACGCCTAAAGAGGAAGAACATGAAATGCACTCACAGAGTGACATTGTATGCATACGTGCCTACCCCTTGATCATAGCGGAAAAATACCTCTTACGCACCACTTCGGAGTCACCATGCTTGTACTCTAGCTAGTACAGGGCCCCACCTAGATTTATATCTATCCACGGTCTCTTGCTATCCTAGCCAGCATCCATATGTGCCATGTTTGTGCAAGAGAAACATGCAGCACCTGGATCTTCTGTTAGGACTTGACTCTCAAGGATGCCCTTGACCAGTGCTGCGCCCACCCGATTGTAACACCATGAGTCTAACGCGAAATAAATCGCCTATCTCTCAACAACTCTTCGTGTCCTACTTATGACACGGATATGCAAACTAAATTCGCACCAATGACCCTAATAGGAAACTCATTTCCTCATCATCTCTCTAGCATAAAAAAGGGTCCACAAACAATTCAACACAGTCCCTAAATTTCAAGGTTTCATTCATTTATTGGCCTCAAGGCCCAAAACAATCAAAATGTCTAATTTGGCCTATGGACGGTCGACTTGGGCTATTCATAATTCGACCGCCTAGGTCGACCAATGGGAAGCACGGTCGATCGCTCCCTTTTATTTTTGGGTTTCGGTTCGTTAAGTTATTAATTACCGTGCATTCGATTTTTATATTATCCGTTAGTGCTAATATGATTGATTTCATTAACTATGCTAGTTAACCCAAATTCATATTTAGATTCCCAATTCCAATTCAAGTTAAGGTGTTATTTAGGGTTCCACAATTTCTAATAACCAATTTCAATTTAAAACAAACGATTTGTAATTCCTAATTTCAATTTATTTGGTTAACAATTTAGATTTAGATGATTCCAATCTAACCAACATAAAATAGAATTAAAATTAATTGTTTTGATTTTCCTATTAGATCTATGCCCACTCACCTCTGTCCTTAGCTCTAGATCTGGTTCCAACTCCGCTTGTTTTCCATAGATCTGCTTAGCCTCCCTTCCAATTGCATAATCTCTCTTTTAATTTTTGTTTAGATTGGGTTGTGTATTTGATTTGGGGATTAGGAATTGTTTTGGGAATTAAGGTTTTATTTTTCAATTTGGTAGAGCTTCGCTGCAGTGGGGAAAACTAAGGATTTAGGCTAGCCCAAGGTGTTTACTCATAGGGGAACTCCACAAATCTCATCTATCATATCAACACCCGATTTAATCCAGCCCATACGCTCAAGACTTGGCCACCACACAATTATTCTCATCCGTAAAAACAAAATGACACGAGATCACAACCCCTCGATCAACACAGGGTCGGGTCGACCGCCCATAGGGCTAGTCCAACCGCCCTTATCGACCTAGGCTTTATAATGGTCGACATGGCCCATATATTATTTTTATTTTTCTATTTTAATTTCTTGTTATTATTCCGACACTCCTAACACTCTCATACTAACTTGAATTTTGACAAGTTATATACGAAAATCGTCCAGAAAATTGCTACGAATAGAACGGTGCAAGTCCCGTAGCTAAATTAGAACATTCGTGGAAATTTTACTTTTAAGTTCATTCTTAAATTATATATATATATATATATATTCTTATTTATTTCGAAAAATTCCTGTGGTGTTACATTCTCTCCCTCCGCCCTCCCTCTCCCCCACGCCTCCACCTTAAAGGATTTCGTCACCGAAATCTCTAAGGATAGAAAAATGCACCCAACAACCAAAATCTACATCCATCAACTCATCCATCATCCATGGCAACCATAATTCTTAATAATTCTAATGCGATTATCTAATTATGCAACGTGGGATGCATATGAACATGAACTAATGAAAAAGAGTAGTCGATCTACTGATTCAGTCGATTCCTGTTTGTACAAGTATGCTGATGCCATGCATCCAAATGTATGCAAGATTATAAAATGATAATTCTACATGTATGCTCAACCATACATCCAAATGCGACATCCATATGCATAACATCCATGGATAACCACCAATAATTAGAGAATAATATGCACATGATATGAGTGTGCGCGCATAAAGGACTCAATATCCTGGTGTATAGAAATGCATCCATTTGCGTCCAAAAACATCCATATACATCCATTAGCATACATCACTCATTACATATCATATTGACACGTTTACAACCATTCTTGTCATCCAAAGTTCTCTACCTAAAGGGTATACCGTCTAAATCCTAAGTTCAAAGGTAATCTAAGTTTTTCTAACTAAAATGGCTTAGCTAAGGTAACTACCCCACATAGACACTTCCACAAGTACCTAATGATGGCTTCCTAATATTTATGTCGTATCATATCTCGCTTTGGAGATTCTCTACTTGTATGTTCTCTACCATGGACTCTGTTCCATGGACTCTATATGGACTCAGCTTCATGGACTACCCCATGCCTCTTGTCAGTACTTACTTCCTGCCTATTTGGTCCTTTTCTTTCTATCAATTGGATCCCGACCAACTCTCGCCACCATCCAAAATTTTCCAATTCAATATATATGCATTGGTAACTTTAAACAATCCTTTCTACTAACTCAAATGGTGTCATCATGCATCATGCTAAACAACTCGAGCATGAGTATGCCCTCGCTAACTATAGCTCCATAAAACCTTCAATGCGCAACATATTGTCTTAACTCTTTCAGTGGTGTACCTAATCACCTTTACACCTAGATATCAAGTGGGACAACTCAACTGTGGATTTCACTTCCTCTTTGTATGGTACTTTTCACTTAGCCCTTCGTTATACTTCCTTTTCCCTCAAGGTTGCCCAAACTAGTAATTTCCTAAATACAAAACGATCTCACTTCTTTCCAAATTCAGCTCAACTCAAGTCATTTCTCTTTACTCTTGGATTGTTTCCCAAACTCTCCAAAATCATGGTACCTAAGTATCGTGTTTATGGTCTATATGGATCCATTCCAAGTTCTACAAATGGAAGTGTAGTTTATCTCCCTTTAACCTTAACAACAAAAGTCCTCAAATTCATTAGAGTTATAATTTACGATCATTCTAAACAAATAATAGCCACTTAAGGGTTACTTCACTCGTGTGTGGTTGGTACACACACGACAACGTATTATATGTCGGCCTTCCATAAATTTTCTTAAGAAAAACTTCCTCTGATTCGAGCGATGTTTGAGAAAAATAATTTTATCCCCTTATACAAATCTTACCCAAATTTTTTTTAATATCCTTTTACATGAAAATTTCCTTCGCATTCTCAATGCATGCTATAACAACACCTTTTTCTTGACTGAGACCCAAATTCTTGAATTAACTATCCATTCCAAAATCTTGAATAAATTATTATTTAGGATATCCTCTTTGCATTTTAATTTTCAAATTATTTGTATTCCCTGGTATCATATCACAAATGGGGTTTTTACCAAACACAGCCTCTTATTACTCCATTCCAAACACCTTATGGTTGAGACAGCCAAATACGAGGTGACCCCTTGCCACTTTAATCCAATTAACATAAAAGTAAATACTTTGGTTTATACTTAGGGACTTTTGCATTTTAATGCATTAGAACTACACTTTTTTCTAAAAGGAAACGTGAACATTATAGCTTTCCATAAATTATCTAAAAGATGATTTGTTCTACGTTTGGAATTACAAGGAATTATCTCTTCTATTTATTTTTGAAATAGGAAATACAAAATATAGTAACTTTCCATATTTTGTACATCTTTTTCGTTTGGTTATATTTCTTATTACTTCAAACGATACATTATATTCCTAGAACTAGACAATTTATAGAAATTTACGTTACTACACACTTCATTTCAATGAATTAAAATCCTACTTAATTCAAATTTCCATTTTATAACAACTTCCAACTATTTATTGATTCATATCAGTTACCCAACCGTTTAACACAATGATCGATTTACATTTTTACTCGCTTAAGTCATGTAAGTTTACAAATTTGGAACTTATTATACAATTTCTTTTATGAAGGTTCTCATAAATTTAGGAACTACTTTCCTCTTACTTTCCATATTTCAAAATATGCTATACTTAACCCTACTATTCCGCGATTTACTTCTAGCATCCATGGAGTGCAACTACTATAACATAAATCCAATAACCTTAGCAAATTACGTACTTTCCCATTCTTGTTCACCTGGTATGCCCATAGCCTACAGGTATCCTATCCTCGCATAATGGTGGCGACCAATACCATGCTGCCATAATGTCGATTGTATAATTTCCTCCCCGTTTAAGATTGCTTACTGTAATCAATAAAATTCCTATTTGATACATAGCACTATTTATCAAGATTAAAGTAGGCACTATTTGACCCTTTATCACTTCAAACCAAAAGACTTCTTGCATCGGCGGCATTCTTAATATAATTAAAACAACTTGACGTATTCTTATTCTGGATTAAGTTTACTCAAGTTATACTTGGTTGGGGAAACACAAGTATTGTTCACCTTTCACTACAACAAGAAGTTATACCTAGTACTTTTTCCTTCCTACTCAACCATTGCTTGAAGAGGTTACTAAGTTCCATGTTACTTCTTACCTTCGTCTCAACCATTTCAAACTCTCTAAACTTCGTTGTCAACTTAGTCTTTATATGCCCTGTAATCCTATCTATCTAACTCCAATTTAACCCTTTCCTTTTGAGTTTAAGTGATAATCCCAACACCTTTTACTTTATCTTTTAAAACCAAAATCCTTTTATTTTAACATAGTTCATGCAAAACTGATAAGTCTTTGAAACTATAAAATCCACTCTTCATTTTTACCGTTTCCCCAAGTTTAGTAAGTTGTCTAAATGCTTCATTCATTTTTAAACATTTTTTTTATTAGGATCATGAAATTCTCTCAAATCATCAAAAATGGTCAAACTTGTCAAAAATATACATAAAAACATACATTTCTAAGATCTTCTTTTATAAATAAAAGATTTTCACAAATGCATTTTTAACCCATTATTATTACTTTATTATTTTCATTATCACTTTTAAAGTATGAAAAAAAAATTATGAAATATTTTCAAATACATACCCGTTACTTAATCATAAAAGAAGTTCAAAAGTAGTGCCTTGCAAACTTTTCAAAATTTTCCACAAGCTCTATTATTAAAAGAAAAATACACATTAGGGTTAAGTGCGACAATACCCATAAAAGACAAAACAAAAGCTCTAGAACAATTATTGGAAAAATAACTGTTCACCCATTTCTCTAGTTTTACTTCTTAACAAATTTCATAAAATTTATCCGACTATTTTATATAAAATCTTAAACCAGCTTTCTTTTTTATCAGAAGTTTTGTTTAAAAACACAATGCACATTGAAGGTAAGGATAACAATGTGCCAAAGAGACAGAACAAAGCATTATAACAATTATTAAAAATTTATTTTTTATCAAATTCTTTTAATCTCACTTTTCAAACAAATTTTACATAGTTTGTCTGATTATTTTATAGAAAACCACGAACTAACTTATTTTTCTTTTTAAAATATCAAACGTCTACTGTTTTGCATTTTCCAAAAAACACCATCACTGTTACTACTTAAATTGTAGTAGACAATAGCAATCTTATTACACCAACCTACATGTTCCTAACAAGGCTTTAAGTGCTTAAGGTTACATTCTTCTTTCCAAAGATGGTCGAACCAAGTTTATTTTCAAATACAGTACCTTACTTATATATGGAAATAATCTAGTCATACCCTTGAGTAAATATGAGTTCTTGCAGCTACTATCAATAGAGTTTCTATTTTAATAGGGGAGTTTACCTTAAATTTTTAAAGTCTTTTTCCATATTCCTATTTTCCGCTTTGTTAGCATCTTATTCTTATTATATGGATCTCTTTGTAATACTCTTCTTCTTCCACTCTTAATTCCATAATTTACTTGCTCTTCTTTACGGGTTAAACCACAATAATCATAGAATCTTTTTTCCATTTTAACTACTATAAGCTTAACCTTCACTTGAACCCATAATCGTCTGCTTATATAAGTGATACACCAACAACTACCTTATGTGCTCACATGTATAGGGTGTTGTGTACCAATACACATGTCAAAAGACCATAATTAGCTCCCTTAATCAGACTTGGCTCCTCTTATATCCTAAAACTTATTCTCATTCCGACTATTTGCGTTTGGGAATTATTTTCAACCTCCCCGCATATAACATAGGCATAAATAGAAAAAAATTCGACATATAGATAAAATTTTAGTAAACACTTTGAAAACTTTTATATACACACACACATATATTTCCAAAACCCATTTTGAAATTTTTTTAGAAACATTTTGAAAAACCCCTTGAAAAACCATTTACTTTTTCAAAAATTCTTTCAAGTATGTTCTCTCAATACGTGCCTAAATCCTAGGGAATCGTAAACCGAAGCTCTGATACCAAATGTAACAACCTGCTCTTCCCGACACGAATCATGCCGGGAAATACAACTGTTGGGATGTTTTTAAAATGTTACAGAGCATAATTAAAGAGAAAGAGTTCTATGACATTCTACATTTTTAGATCTCACTGTAGAAGGAATTAAAATATCAATATAGAAAATAGATGTTTCAAAAAAACAGTCTCCAAAATACTTGATTTATAATTATATTACTTCCAAATTACAATACAAGTTTGACAACGCTATATACAACAGAAAACTACATGAAGAAAAATAAGTGATATGGAGAACTTTGATGTGAAGCTCCTTTTTCCACATAATATGCGACTTAACTGCTAACCTGTCATCTTGTGGTGGTGGAAAATGGAAAGGGAGTGGGTCGAACAAAAGTCTAGTGAATGAGAACAATATTAATAAGATGATTAAGTGCAATTAATTCTAAATCTACTTTAAGTGACATAGAGTGCATACACTGTGTCCATGCATTCCTAAGATCATATACCTAAGGATACATATCTAACTCAATGAGTCAATCTACAAATTGAACCTCACCCGAACGACTAGCCAATTAGGGATCTACTATCCCATTCTAGCTCACACTACGCCCAGAGAGGAAGAACATGAAATGTAAACTCATAGATTGGCTCATCGTATGCACCCACGCCCACCCCTCGATCATAGCGGCAAAATACCTCTTATGCACCACTTCAGAGTCACCGCGCTTGTATTTCTGCTAGAACTGGGCCCCACCTAGCTTTATATCGATTTACAGCCTCTTACTATCCTAGCCAGCGTCCACCTGTGCCATGTTTGCACAAGAGAAATATGCAGCACCTAGATCTCCTGTTAGGACCGGACTCTCAGGAATGCCCTTGACCAGTGTTACGCACCTGATCATAACATGCTGAGCCTGACGCAAAATAAATCGCCTATCTCTCTACAACTCTCTGCATCCTACCTTATGACATAGAATGCGAACTAAATTCGTATCAATGACCGTAATAGGAAACTCAATTCTCCATCATCTCTTTAGCACATAACAGGGTCCACAAACAATTCAACACAATTTAGAAATTTCAAGGTTTCATTCATTTATTGGGATCAAGGCCCAAAACAATCAAAACCTCCAATTTGGCCTACGAATGGTCGACCTGGGCTATCCATGGGTCGACCGCCTATGGTCGACCAATAGGAAGCACGGTCGATCGTCCCTTTGATTTATTTTTTAGGGTTTTGGTTCATTATGTTTTTAATTACCATGTGTTTGACTTTTATTTTATTCGTTAGCGATAATCCGATCAATTTCATTAACGATGTTAGTTAACCCTAATTCATATTTAGATTCTAGATTCCAATTCAATTTAAGGTGCGATTTAGGGTTCCGCTATTTCTAATGACCAATTTCAATTTAAAACAAAGGATTTGTAATTCTTAATTTCATTTTATTTGATTAATAGTTTAGATTTAGATGATTACAACCTAACCAACATAAAATAGAATTAAAATTAATTGGTTTAATTATTCTACTAGATCTATGCCCACTTACCTCTATCCTTAGCTCTAGATCTAGTTCCACCTCCGCTTGTTTCCTCCAGATCTGCTTAGCCTTGATCTCTCTTTTAATTTTTGTTTGGATTGGGGATTGTACTTGATTTGGGGATTAGGAATTGATTTGGGAATTAGGATTTTAGTTTTCAATCTAGCAGAGCTTCGCTGCAATGGGGAAAACTAAGGATTTAGGCTAACCCTAGGTGTTTATTTACAGGGGAACTCCATAACTCTCAGCCATCATATCAACACCCAATTCAATCTAGCCCATATGCTCAAGACTTGGCCACCGTGCAATTAACCTCGTCCGTAGATACAAAGCGACACAAGAGCATTACCCTTCGATCAACATAGAGTCGGGTCAACCGCCCATGGTTGACCTGGGCCTTGTGATGGTCGACCTGGCCCATATATTATTTCTATTTTTCTCGTTTTCCATTTTAATTTCTTATTATTATTTTGATACTCATAACTATCTCATACTAACTTAGATTTCGACAAGTTATATATGAAAATCATCCAGAAAATTGCTACGGACACAACGGTGCAAGTCCCATAGCCAAATTTGGACGATTGTGAAAATTTTAATTTTAAATTTATCTTAACTAGTATGCATATTTTCTTATTTAATTCGCAAAATTTTCGTGGTGTCATGGGCATCCACCAACAGTGTTGCGCATCCATCGAGGAACCTCATGTTATGTAACATTATCGCAATCGAACCGCCTTATATGCCCATGAGCCTACAGTTAGAGATGCCCCATATCAGTTTAGTGTATCCACAACTACTAGTAGCCCCTTGCGAATGGATGACTTTGTTATGTAACATTACTAACCTCGCATCCCAACGCATACTGATGATTGTGTCATTTGTAATTAATCTAACTATTTGGACTAGACCCAATAATACACACCCTTCATAAACCTACTCTTGAGGCGGTATAGTTTCAACTACAAAATTATTATGTCTCATAAGTTCATTTATTGGTATTCATTTACTTACCACGACTTACTTCTTATTTCATTAATGTCAATAACTATCATTTATTGCTTCTTTTCAATTAATACAAATAAATATCATTTATTGCTTCTTTTCAACTAATACAATTAGATGTCACTTACTACTTCTTTTCCATAATGAAATTAATTATGGTTTACTGGTTCTTTCCAATTAATGCAATTAAGTATCATTTATTGTTTCTTTTCAATTAATACTCATTTGAACTTGATTACTAAAACTTCTCTAATTCTTCAATTCATCGTCTTATTCATATTTTGCCCTTATTATTTATTTTTTTTATTTAATCGATGACAGAATTATTATTATTTCTATTTATAACACCTTTTAGTTCTACATTTAGGGATCTCTACATTTTAATGCATTAGACCTATATCTTTTCCCACAAGGGAAATGTTATCACTGTAATTTCGCATAGGAATTGTGATGTGTTTGGAATTACAAAAAATATCCTTTTCTGTGTTTATTGAAACCGACAAAACAAAATATGGTAAACATCCTTATTCTGCACATCTCTTCCTTTTAGGCATAAGCCTTGTTATTTCAAACAACACATCATCATATGTAATTGTAAATTTTGATAATTTATAGAAATTTACATAGAAACATTCTTCATTAAAATGAATTAAAATATAAACTTAAATCACAATCAATTTGAAACAATCTCCAATTCATGTTTAATAACTTATAACATTCAAATAACAAAACCTGAAATTAACATCAAATGTTACTACTGAATTATCTCATAACTTTTAGGGACCACTTTCATCATTACATTCCATATGTAGATGTACATAATATTTAATCAAAATTAACAATATACTGAATATATAGGCAAGAATCTCAAGTCCATTTTATATATTTAAGCACACAATTCCATAATTTATATTTAGACATAAAAGAAACAAATTTACAATAATATAAATCCAATATTATTTAAAAATGTATAATATCCCACTTGCCTCTTAGCTTCCAAAACTCTAAATCTAAATTCATTCTCCTTGTTTGACTCTCTTTCTTTCTACCAAAATATGTATCAAAAGCGAAATTATTGATCTAAGAACAGATTCGAATTAAGCGTAGTAATAAATTTAGATATAGAATTTACCTCTTCTTTGCAGAATCAATTCGTCCATATTTTTCTTCTCTTTTATTTTCCACTATTCTCCACTCACACACAAACACACACACACGCGTGTGTATGTGTATATAATATTATAATTTCTATAATTCCTAGAATTAGTGGAGAGGAGAAAATGTCAGAGCTTCGCTAGTCGATTCAGAAAATATAAAAAGAAAAGTGAGGGGCTAGACCTGTATTTATAGAGGATGAATTATATCTGTTAGATTAGATTATACTGAATCAGATCCATTAGGCCTAGGTTCATACTATCGCCAGTCTTTCACAATCGGTCGACCAATAGATGTTGACAGTTGTCCCATTTTTTATCTCCTTCCACACTTCCTTTAATTAGATTAGGTTTGATTTGATCCTGCCAATTAACATTTATATTTACTGGTTGCTTTAACGTTAAGCTGATGGTATTTATTGCCTTAATATATTTTTAACTATTTCTGATTTGAAATCTTCAAACGCTAATTAATTCTTCGTTTAAACTCCAATCTTAAAACTTTATATATGAAAGTTGAGCAGAAAATGGCCCCGAACACAATGATGCAAGTTCCGTAGTCAAATTTCAACTCTTGTAAAAATTCTATTTTTGGGCTTTAATTATTATTTATTAATTCTTCTTAATTAACTACTATTTAATTTACGAGGTGTCACATTCTTCCACCTAAAAGAATTTTGTCTCCAAAATTCCATAAAGATTGAATCATGTAACATAGCGCGCAACCATTTCTAACTATCCAAGTGCAACCAACTTTGCAACCAATCATGTACACATGCACTGTGTATCACAACATATATGATATGTATGTTGAAGAATACTAAATCATGCCTCCTATGTGAATGCATCCTTTAAAACAATTTTGAAAACATGATGCAAATACCCTATATATACTAGCAGTTCTATGTATGCAAATTTTCAAAAATCAAAAATCCCTTTTTCACATAACAATTTCTACACTCCTACGAATAGGAGTATGGTTCACCCATTTTTCTATCCAATCCCTTCCATCCAATCCCTTCCGTCCAATCCCTTCCATCCAATACCTAACACAAATTTCTAACATTCAAAATTTTAAAAATTTAATTTTCCTGAATCTATACTCTTATGTCGGAAAAGGAATTTAGATGGAGAATACTATATCTCCATCCTTCTTTTGTGTACACATTCCGTTGTACCTTGAAACCTTCTCTTTTGCTCCTAAATATTTTCCAACTTTTCCAAGTATAGTTCGCAAAAGGAAATTTATTTTCAAAATTTTAAAATAGGTTTTGTCCCACTATCAACAAGGTATGGAAAAAGAAATTTCAAAGCTAAAACAGTTTTTCCTTTGTCATTATATATGTTTTACATACTGTTAATCCTACTGAATGGTAAAATTCATATTTGCTAACTCGTCGACTTTTCCCTAGGCTGAGCGTGTTGCATTTCTAAAATCAGAAATTTTCTCTTTTTCCGTTAGAAATCATTTTCAATTAAATTTATGAAATAGTTGGAAAATTTTAAGATAAAACACACTTTTCAAAACTTTTTCAAAAATATTTTATATTTTAAAATTCAGAGATTTTTGAACAAAATTTTTCAAAAGTATTTATTTTTAACTTTTCAAAACAAATCAAACCACATCCTAACGTAATTGGGATTCGGTCAATGGGTTAACGCCTATGATTGACCTTAGCCTATTACACGGTAAATTTTCAAATTCAAAATCTTTTTCTTTTATTTTAGAACAGCAATCAGCAAATAAGTACATTAATAAATTTTAGTTTTTAAGGCATAGAGATAGTGACACGTGGTTCCACAACAACTTCCATGTCCTTCGCTCGTTAAAATTTATTTCTCCAAAATTTCAAAGTTTTTAGGACTTAACATTAATTACTTCTAGTAGCTAATTCAATAAATTTTCTAATTTATTTATGAACTTCTAGTTTTACTTTGCATTAGTTAAATGTCATCGTGAGATTTTCTTGTTTATACTATTTTCCAATCTATATAGCGGTCAATCCAGAAAATAAACGCAGTAATAAAAAGGAACACTTCTCATAAAATATCGAACATGTTTTTATACAAATAGTGACAACTAATGCTCATAACCCAAAGCCTAAAAGAAACAATTGCCGGAAGATTCCCTTCAAAGTCAAATAGTATTAATGATGTTATGGCCATATCACTTCTTACTCAAACAAAATGGGCACTCTTAGTATGTCATTACTATAATCCACATGTCTTAATTCATCTTTCTGGCTTTCAGTAAATAAGATCCATCCATTATCATAACTACTACAACCAACTATAGGCTAAACTTCATTTAAATTATGGTAGGCAAGGAGTACAAACTAACCACATTTAGAATAACTCATCGGAAAATTGGTTTGGCATAATAACTTTCCTACCATCTATCTTGTCTTCGTTAATCCTACGCCAACCAATGTCCTCTATGTGTGTTTGTCATATCATTACTCTCTTCTCCAATTATATTACTATCTTTCTTTAAAAAATCTATTGATAGTATTATCAAATATCAATACTCATTATCTTTATCTTTGACCTTTCATGCAGGTATACTTTAGAACTCGCAAAAGTGTACTTTAACGCCATTCTCCATTCCTTTGTGGGTTCTTCTTGTGGCTTCCACATGTGTCTAATAAAAAATTCCTAGGTTCACACCAGTATTCCTTATATTCTATATTGATTCCATATTACTACTCTATGACCATCCGTAGTTATTTTATTCATAACTTTAAGATTTACTACATCTATCCCTATCTACTCCATATTAAAGTTGGTTTGGTTTTCACCACTATTTATAAAATTATTAAACTTTACACTCATGAAGTACTTAGCCTAAACCTTTTATCTTTAAAATATAAACTTAGAACTTTTAAAACTATATTTTAGGTTTTATGAAGCAAATTTATTTATTAAATTGCAAAGTCAATGCTAGCAATTTAATTTAAAAAACATCATTTCCTTTAATAGCCTTTTCACAATGAAGATTTTACTTCTTAAAAGGTAGGGTTTTGAGCTCAAACTATTTATTAAGTTTTGCATTTACAACTCCATTGTTGTTCCAAAACATTTTTCAAAAAATATACCACTACGGTGTTTCTAAAACTTCTTTTATAACTTTTAACAATAAAATCTAGAGTAGAAAAAAAGAAATTCATTCTATTATTTCCTTATCGCTCATGCTATTTTCACTTTCAACCATAATGGAGAATCTAATAGCATATGAGGGGGCATTTAAAAGGTGTGTGCAACCAATGTGCATTGGAAAATATTTATTTTCCTTTGTTTGGCTTAATTTCCTACATTATTTTTAACTACTAACATTACAAATTACTAACAGTGATTTTATTTATATTTTCTAATGTTACTACTATATAAATTTTTCCTACATAATTGCTCTTATTAAATGGCTTAACTCTTTCCATTTAATTTATATCTAAATCTTTTTCCACTCAAGTGTGTCCATTTCTTCTCTTTATTGAAGTATTTCTATCTCCATCAGACACTTTTCCCCGTCCACTATTTTTACCTCATTTAAATCCAGTATCACTTCTTATTATCCACCCCTTAATAGAATTTTAAAACTTTGGATTTTCAAAATCAGAAAAATTGCTGAGCTATACATACGCTCTATTTTCTATTTAGTTCAAAGGAAATGTCTATTTATCGAAACACTTTTAATTTGAAATTTTTGGTCTGCGTGGTTTTAATTTCAACTAGAAATTCTATTTAAATAAAATAGAGAAGGATATTTTATTTTGCAAAAAATTTAATATTTACTTACTTTTCTAAAATAGGGTTTTTCTCTTTTTAAATAAATCCTTTGAAAATCATTTCAACTATTTTTAAGAAAATTTAAAACCTTTCTGTTGAATTCTTCCATATAGGGTTAAACTTAGAGTGGGTTTTTTCTATCCCTTCTTTAGGACTTTCCTTCTTTTCCACTAACTTCTGACTTATCCTCATTTACATATATTAAAAATCCACCTATCATGTTAGAGTGACTACTCCACACCTTCCATTGGGAACTTGCTCAATTCTTACATCCGGATATTTGCAGCATATAGATTCTTTACTTCCCATTTATCTGGATCTAACGTACATCACTAACCGACAATCCAGTGGGGATTACAACCACATGGAAATCTAGGTTGAATAAGGGAGTTACGTACCATCTAGCTTAAGGGACCCTTCAGTATGTCGCACCGATGCTTTTCTTAAGTCAACGCCTTACAGTATGACATGTCTCCTATGGGATGATCGGGATAGGCATGTATTTTCAACTTCGTCTATTATTCCAACTCATAGTCGTCTTGTCAATCTTTTCAAAATATGGTCGCACCTACTCTATAATCGGAATATATAGAGTTTGGCGTGAAATGTATATAATTATAGGAAAAAAATAGAAGTAGGTTCGCTCAGCATATTCTCATTCCTATGATCGACCAACCTAAGCTCTGATACCAAATGTAACAACCTACACCTTAATAGTCCCGAATTTTTGACCAATCGAAAAACCAAGCCCTTTAGGGTATAGATCGTTGGTGTTGGTAGTCTAAACAAATAAAAGAATAGCAGAGAACTATCAATAAATACTAATAGTAGAATAATAATAAAATATAATAAAACATATATATATATATATATATATTGACTAAGGCTAATATCTTGGGTATCTAGTGCCTTATCGGTATAGAGCATGCATGAGGTGATCTGTCCTTCCACCATTCATGCCTTGTACCAATATATATATTTCTAAATCTATCATATGGTTTGTAATGAGGAAGGGGTCAGAACAATGTTTTGGTGACCGATAAATTACATACTTATCTATAACACTAGTTTATGTCGATTGTTTCCCATTACATATTATGTCTATTATTCAAAATTTAGTCATTTTGACTTCATATATTCATATGATAAACTCAACCTACTTCAAGGTATAAAATAGATATATACATACATATATATTTATAAGCATCACTCTCCCCCTATGCACAAGGATACATTCCCCGCTATTGTTTGTAACTAGACATCGCACCTTTATGATCTAACCGCTTTATATTGAATACCCAATTTGAAATTCCAACTACGACTAATAATGTATCGTACTTACGCATTGAGAGGAACCCACGGTGCCGACTTGCACCAAAGATACATCCTTGTCCAAAGCTTAATGGTAATGCCACTTATTACACCATGCTTGACATCCAACCATAGAGTCTAGGTCGAATTGCCCACGTACATCGAAAAACCTACCGATGGTGCTGGGCTTCTAAATTTTTCACATTGATTTCCAAATTTGCATAACCAAACTATGACTACACATATCATATTTGCACACTGAGGAGAACTCGCAATGCCAACTCGTGTTAAAGACGACTTAGGATCCGCTGCATCCGTGTCCACCTCTCAATGGTAACGCCGCTTATTGCACAGCGCCGGGCGTCCACGAATAGTGTCACAACCTAATTTTTGTATGCATCAAGGAACTTCCCGTTAGTGTCGGGCGACGCACACCTCCAGGCATCCAACAATAGTGTTGTGCATCCATGAGGAAAAGCCTATGAGTGTCATGTGTTCACCACATTCTCGTGATCGTACCGCCTTATATTCCCACTGGTCCAACAAGTGGAGATCTCCCACATCAGTATAATGTATACACAACTACCGGTAGCCTCTTGCAGAGGAAGGACTTCTATTACATAACATCACCGATCTTGCATCTCAACCCATACTGATGACGACGTTATTTATAATTAACCTAAATATTTAGGCTATACCCAATAATACACACCCGTCATAAACGTATTGTTGAGGCGATATAGTTTCAATTAGAAATTATTATGCCTAATAAGTTCAATTATTAGTATTCATTTAATTACCATGACTTACTTCTCATTTCGTTAATGCCAATAAACATCATTTACTGTGTAACGACCAACATTTTCGACCCTTGAAAGTCGATACTAATACATCTACAGTATTCATGTAACGAGTGTCTAAATGAAGAAAAAATGGATTATTGCGGTGAAATACAGAAAAGGCAAAACAGAATATCACATCGTGATGAGTAATATATAATATACAATAGATATTTACAAAAGAAAACTGTAATATACATACATCAATCAAAGTAAACTAACATATCATCAGCCTGAGCAGTTATAACATCATGTCCTCACAAATACTGATAAATACAAACAACAAATGCAGCGAAAATAAAAGGTACATGAATACGTCTTAGAGGAATCCAGCTCATCTCCTGAAGCTCCAAAGCCATAACTAAATCCAAAAATATGCTTGGGTTGACCCAAGCAATGTAAGATCGTCCGAATCAATCTGGTAAACCAGCATGAGAAACTCAAATCATATTGATTGTTATACTTATAAACTTTTTCAAAAATAAGGTATCTCATAAGACCACACTGCATATTAACATGGACGGGTTATAATCTTATGATAACCAAACCATTTTATAAGAAACCTTGTGATATTATAATAATGTCTAGGGTTTAGAATAAATATTGAATCATAGCCAGAATGGTTACATTAATTACATTCAACAACATATTTAGTATACAACCAAGTCCGTAGAGGCACATACCAGATAATTGATTCCATACGATGACAAGGTTACTAGGGTACCGCCTATCATAATACATTTCAAGAAAAATGTATTTAGGTTACAAACCTTGCAACCCCTGCAAATCAAACCCGACTGCCCCTTCAACATGGTATCGGATTTCATTATCTCTCGGGCACCAAGGCTGCAAACATTGCACTCGGTCCCATCCTTTTCCATGCGCATGCATACCAAAATTAATAAATATCAATCATGATCGAGGAATGATGCTCCTAATGGTAGCGAACCGCATAGCCCTGAAGCATATCCCATGTTTCTGTCATTACTCGCTATGAGGCTCGTGAGGCAACGATTACCATTTTCTTCATCAAATCTCATTTGGAATGTTAACACTGTCCTCCAGGCAATAATGCAATGCCAGCATTCAGCCATACAAGTTGCTCAGGATATACACACAAACAAAAGGCACTACTTCTACTACATTTCTATTTCCATTTACAAGTCTATTTATTGCAGTTTTGGATATGAATATTTAATCCTTGTTATGGATATCAGAATTCCTTGTTATGAATATGGGAAATTTGGAAAGTTGAAGGAAAAGACTTGTATTAATATTATGGCTAAAGGAATTGACATATAACTCTAGTTTAAGGCGTATGAACCGCATCTTTAGAAGTTTAACAAGCGCGAATGTAACAACCCGCCCTGAAGCAAACCTAAATTGCAACTCATAAAGACCAACCAAAACTTAGACCTATTCCAAAGCTGGTTGTTGGTTGGTAAAAAGAAAAGGAAAAAAACAATACAAATGTAACGGTTGCGATCTTTCGACGCTCTAAAGTCGACATTAATACGTCCACGGTATCAAATGTTGCGCAATCGAATGCCGAAAAACCGAACCATTAGGGTTAAAAGAAGAGGTAGAAGAAGACAGAAGAAAAAGAAAGGACAGAAAACAGAAACAATATCAGAATCTCACATTCGCAGCGGAATAATATATAATAGATGAATCAATAATCTTTAAAAAAAAAGACTATATCAGTTTATACATACATCAATCAGAGTCAATATACAACTCACTACAACAATGGACAGTTATATAAACTTGTCCTCACATAGAATACACAGCGGAATAAATAAACAAGTATGGTAGTACGCCTCGCCATCCAGCTCATCTCCAAAGCTCCAGAATATCCAGAATATCCTGATAACATAACTCTAGGCTGCCCGTGTGGAAAATTATAAGCACCTAGAGTTTAGAAAGAGAACAATAAACTCCGAGTCAGTCATGGTGACTGGTGTGAGATCGTAAAACAGTTATTTTCACAAAGAAAATAAAAAAAATTCGCAATGCTTTTGGAAAATGAAACTACCATAAGGCCTCTTGCCACACACACAATGCAAACGCAGAATTGGAGGAGATTTCTCCTTATGATAGTCAAATATGCTTGCTATGCAAAATCTTTCTAATATTATTATTAGTGCATAGTGTCGAAACCATTTCGAAAGTGTAATATTAATCTTAGCCAACATACAACCATTATTGTATGCCTACTATAGCTACTACTTTCAATAGCAGGTTACCACCACATTCCATAGCAGGTTATACAACTAAAACCGTACAAGGTTCGTATTGTTTCTTTGGATTTTCCAACAAATGGTCAGGCAAAGGAACTTCCTTACACCAAAATAGAACGCCTCTGAAAGGACGTCCCCGAGAACCTAACCGGATCTCTACAAACACAAGGCCGATGCTACCTCACGTTGTACAGCTGTAACTAGGTAACCAACACACTGACACTACCTCACGTTGTACAGCTGTAACTAGGTAACTAACACACAAGTATGCCATCCCCCGGTCGTTACCGACCTTTATCCGAGAATCCTCAACCATAAAGCAACAACCACAAAGTATAATAAATGTGCAGCATCAACATAGGTAAAATATCTGGGCTCCATACCATGATATCACCTTTTATCCAGAAGGAAATGACATACCCTAGGGGGCACGACCACTAACAAGCTTGCCGCAACATTCCTGTTTCGACCATTACCGGGTTGTGAGGCTCAACGAAGTCTCGTCCACAAAGCTACGCTTTTTCACAAAGCCAAGCTTTTTAACAAAGCCACGCTTTTTCACAAAGCCATGCTTTGATCAACAAATGATCAACAGCACTTCGTATGCCACATTACCAAATTGGGAATGTATCACTAGTAACCATCAACTACATAACCTCTGAGCTCGTACGTCTCAGAGAAGGGTGTTAAGCTAAGAGAATAAATTCTCCGCCACCAACAGAAATGTATTTGATAGAAACCAGCTTTACATCTCAAAGTGTAATGTCAGACACACATCCATACAAGTCCGTTCCGGGATCGAACGGAACCGAAGGCACTTCCAAAGAAGCCCTTGCAATCCGGGTATTCACTAATCACGTCCGGACTTCCCATCATAAGAAGAGTGATATAAATCTCTATACCGGAGCAACTCGGTGCAGAGATATTCGACAGGTTGTCCTTTCATTTTCGAAAATACCCGGTCTTCACACCGGTCTTCAAATGTTATCCACTCATGACATATCACTATTCGGAATGGGTTATATGACACAAAGTCCTCTCCCGGCTTAACCGAATAATGAGCGTTTATTTTAAAAAAAACAAATTCAAGTGCCATTTCAAAGGCAAATATTGATAGTCGGTTATTTAACTATCAACAACATTCACAACAATCAACCAATTTAAATAATTTTTCCCAAATTATTAAATTTTCAAATATCTTCACAAGATATATATCTTCCACACTTCAACGTTTTGAAAACCAATTTCAAATCACTTTTCACACTTCATTACTTTGAAAACAAATTTCAAATCACATTTTCCACACTTCATTACTTTGAAAACAAATTTCAAATCACATTTTCCTCGCAGAATAAAATTCCCGATATTATTCATTTCCCTTTTTCTAAATAAATTTCCACTGTGAATTTAAATTTCCAAATATTCACTTATACACGATTTTCAAATTGTTTTCCAAATATTCACTTTCAAACACCAAATCAAATTCCAAATTGATTTCTAAATTTATTTCAACACCAAATCAATTTTTCCTTCAACATCAAATAAATTTTCATATCGATTTCCCAAAGATTTATTTTCAAATACCAATCAATTATCAATTGGATTTTAAACAAATTTATCACTTTTCAAAATAAATTCCTTTATCTCTTCCAAACCATTTAAAATTCCCTTTTCAATAAATTCTACAACTTTTCAACAATATTTCCAAAAATCCATTTATAAAAATCCTTTCCCATATTTTGGAATTTATTCGATAAGATTACGAAAATCAATTTTAATACTTTAATCCCTTCTTTTAAATTCACTCAATTCTTTCAAAAGCGATTCACTTAAAATTTCCAACTTTAATTTCAAAAATCCAATTTATTTATTTCTGGTATCCAACGATACCAAAAATACATCCGGCTAAATTATAGCCTTCAACAAATTCAATTACAGATATAATCATTCACAGATTGTAAATAAATAATCGCACAGCATATGAACACATTCATACAACATATGAAACAAATTCATATAATTTGAGGAATCCAGTTGGATCCCTCCAACCTGTTTCCCTGCATCCACAGATGTTAGCACAATACCAATTCCACTTCGAGGTGGAATATAGCGGTATATGGGATTTATAAAATATCATCCGCTATTATGCGGCGCATAAGGTCTCATCCGCTATATAATGCGGGAAATCAACAACTCCAATATATACATATTCCAATATATATATTGCTATATACTACTATGTATACTATCATTCAAGCACACAATCAATAATTTTACATATAACTATTTAAAATTAAACAAAACCCTTTGTTTGAGTGAGAAGATCTCACCTTTGCTTTTATTTTGCAGTCCATTTTACATTTCGACCATTTCCTGATTTTAAACCTTGTACAAACAATTTTTGCAATTTATTAATATTCGAGAAATTTGAACATTTAATTTCCTTTTTAATAAATTCAAATTAGTTAACACATTAATTCTAACTAATAATTTTAATGTAAACTAATTTTCCTTTAATAGATTATTTTTATATAAAACTTTATACTTTCCAAAATCTTATATATATAATTTGAAAACTGCTTATGTATAATTTTACTGTATATATATTTTTCACTGTAAAAATAGAATTTTCCTTTACTGCAAGAATTATATTTTTTTCAGTGAAAACAAAAATATAAGCAGTAATTAACTTTGCTAAATATATATATATATATATAAATATATAAATTGAAAAATAAACTGCATCCATGTATCTCATTGTATACATTCTGTATACATATATATTTATACGCAAATATCTAAACTAAGAAAATACCTCACTGCAAACTTCTCTCGCGCACCCAGGCCCGAGACCACCCCCACGCCGCCACTGGCATCGTCACCACGACCTCATCGAGAGCCTCCGCCCTCACCCTCGAGTTCCAGCCCAACGTCGCCAAGCACTACCGTCCTGTCATTCGTGAAGGGGCAACTCAACGCCTCGACCACTCGCACAACCCCTCACTCGAGCTCCTCCTTCGAAGATGCACAAAAAGGGAAGTCACAGTCCCTTGAAGTCTCGAACGAGTTTGCGATAAAAGAAGGGGAGCGTCTCAGTTACACTCATTCGTTTTCGGTTACTGTTGAAGAAGGGGAAAGTTTCGTGTTCCCTAATTATTTGATTTTCGATTCGACTCGAATCATTCCAGTCGAGGAGAGGATTTCGTATGAGTTGAATACGACCGGTTTTGGTTTCGTTTTGATTTGAGGAAAAAAAGAAATTAGAGGTAATTGTTTGAATTGGGGAATGGAGCATCTGAACTTTAGTTCGTCGATTGATTTATTTTGAACGAGATGAAAATGTTTTTGTTTTCTTTAAAAGAATGGAGAGGGACAAGATCTGACGGTTGCATGCTGGGTAGGGGAAAAGGAAACAGAATATGTCGCTGCCCTGTGGAGTTGCAGGCTACAGTAATTTCGAAAAGAAAGAATTTCAACTGATGTTGACCGGAGTATAAATATACATATTCAATTTAAATTCAGATTCAAATCGTCACGATAAATGCAACTCAAAGTTTTGACATCCAATCGAGGCGTGCCGCTAGGCGTTCGTAATGCTATAAGCCTATTCCGAACGCAATGGAAAAGGTTCTGAGTCCAAATTCGATCGTATGGAGAAGATAGCTTTTTGGACCAGTTATAATATTAAAATTTCGATTTAATTTTAGCGCGTTTGCTTATTGTACGGCCAAACGATCACTCCAAATATTTCAAAAATTGAAATCCGATAATAATACAATATTACGGATGTGACATCCCGGAATTTCGAGGAATTTAAAATATGATAATCTCTTAATTAAAGTATTTTAAATTGATTTAAATTGTTATTTTCAAATATAAATAACCAATTAATTAATAATGGGATGTTTTAAAATTGGATTTTAGATTGATTTTTAAATCAGAATAATTAGTCACAGATTTAATCTGTGTTATTGTATTAATGGATTTAAATAGTCCTATATATTCTAATTTAATAAGTGTTATATGAATGTGTATATTTATAGGTTTAAAGAAAAAATTTGATTTGGGAATTTAATATAAAAGAGTTCCAATTTAATTATAACAAAATCTATTTTTAACTTAAATAAAATTCTGCTTATTCACTTTTGATATATATATATATATATATAATATTTTGTTGTAATTTGGTAATAAGGTTTCAATTGAAATAAATCTTGTTAATATAATATAAATATAAAACTAATATATGGTCATTAATGTAAGTATTACTATATAAACTTATCAACATATTTAACTTAAGTAAAAATAGAATAAAATAAATAAATATAATTGTAGTGTTTGGTAGTTAAGTTTAAAATATAAAATATGTATTAATTAAATACATCAAGTATAAATAGAAATAAAATGTCTCAAATAATAAATGGTCATGTAAAATAAGCATAAATTCACTAGCTAATATAATAGATTTAATATAACAACTTTATTTAAGCATTAAGTAAATCTAGAAATAATTGTGCTTTAACCATATGTATGCAAAGAACTAAGTCAAAAGCCAAGGCAGTAATATGATAAACTATCCATACATATGCAAAGTAAAAATAAGTCAAGGTATTAAGTTTAAACTAAATAAAACATATACAAAGTAAAAATAAGTCAAGGTAAATATATATACAAGTTGTACCTGCAAAGTGAAATAGATATGTACACTCGAATTGTAATAAGATGTATACAAGATAAACAAAGCTAAATAAATATCTGTACTTTGGCCTTGAGACTTGCAGGCAAAGAAAAGAGGCAAGATAACATATAGTACTATACGAATGGAGCTAGAAGATATGTATGACATGCTCAATAAATGACTTGTACAAAATGTCTTCCTTTCAGCCTCCTTAACAAAAAAATCTCTGATCAACCTTTGTACTAATACAACTATCAGGGCCGCATTTGTTTTATTTTTATCAAGTTCCCTTTATTTTCGTTCATTCAAACATTTGTAAAGGAAAACATCAAGCTTTGTTATCTTCTTTTCCAAAAGCCTGGAATCAAGTTCCAGTTTTATTTTAAAAGCTTCCAGTTTTTTTTAAAAGCTTTCAGTGTTGAGTTGCAAGCAAGACATTTGTTTTCTGAAATCCAAACAGCAAAAGCATTTCAGTTTTTTTTAGAAAATGAAGCATCTTTCAAAAGAAGTCTTTGAGTCCATCTCAGTTTCAAAGTTTCAAGTTTTAAGCTTTTTAAAGCTTTCAGTTTTTAAAGTCTCCAGTTTTTAAAAGCCTTCAGTTTTAAGTCAATGCAAGATCATTGTTCTCTGGAAGACAAGAACAACAAAGATGAAAGTATTCAAGTTTTCAAATTTCCAGTTTGCAAGCCTTTCTAGTTTTCAAAGGAAGCAAGCCCTCTGTTTTTTCTAGTCAGGTGAGTAAACATCTTTAATAAAATCTAAATAAATAAATGATGGTTGCTTGTGGAATCTGTGTGATAATATCTTGCATATATACAAGTGTATGATTTTGTTTATATGTAGTTATAAATGTGGTTCATGTGTTATGTTGAACTGTATATGTCTGTTGATATAATTACCCCTGTTCCATATTACAGAGTTTAACAATTTAGTTCTAATCCGTTCCTTTTTCTCGCTGATATTTATTTTGGTCTAGTTATCAAACAAGAATTGATTGTTAGTTTAGATCAAACTTAGAAATGAAGTTAAGGAAAAGATATTTGAATGATAACTGTAAAAATATGAAGAACAGGGAAATTCTTAAGACCCTGTAAAAAAATCCATCATAGAAATATGTAGTCTCAGGATTGTAATTCGAATAAACTTCGCAAATTTGGATTTTTAAAATTAAAATGAAGATTTTTAGTGCTGTATTTCAAGAGTAATGTGAATTTGAATAAAACTTGTATTTTTCCCAATTTCTAACGTTCGAACTAATTTTAGATGTTGAAACTCTGGTTGAAGCTTGCTTGACATTTGTAGATAACAGGAAAAATGCTTAAGAATTTTTCTATTTCACAAATTAAGTGAACGAGATTGATTTAGGGTTTTGGGAGCTAGTTTAGTCGACGTGATTTTTGAGTTCGTGCGACGCCGTGGGAAGACCGGAGGGGATCGCATGTGGGGGAATCGTCGCGTCATGTCATGGAGCAGGTCTGGAAGGATGGGCGAGTTTTCTGGTAGTGGAGTTCGTCGTCGGCGAGGTGCTTAGTCGAGTTGGTTTATTTCCAATTATGGTTCGATCGAGCTCGAATTAGATTTCGTGAGCAATTTGGAAATCTGGGTAGAAGAATAGTTAGAGGGGGCTGTCGTCGATGTGCTGGTGGTGGCGGCAATGACCAAAGGGTCGACGATGATCCGTGCACGTGCACGGCGTTGGATGAGTATCAGGAGGACTTCATAGCAAGGAGTCGAGTGAATACTCGGAGGAGAACTCGTGAAGCTTGGTGGGAAACTCGGGTATGGGTACGAGTAGAATCGTGAGTGGTTGTCTTGTTTCCAGGTTTCATCTTAAAAATAAACTAAGTAAAATATTAAGAGGAAGAAAAAGAACGTACGAGAGAGGAATGACTCGTGCATTTTGGTGGGAAACTCGAGAGGCTACTCGAGTAGAGCTGGGAAATTCTCGGGGTTTTTTTGATGCTTTGGCGAACTATTTGAAATCTTCAAATATACGAATTGAAGTTATATCACTTAAATAATTTTAGGTGATCATTATTGTTTAACTGTTTAAAAGGAGAAATTAAGAATGGCTAACTAATTTATATTTGTAATGAATTAGGTAACTAAAGATTTATATGGTAATTAAAGAATGTTTAAATAATTGATTAATTAACTTTTAAAGTCTAAGTTAAATTTAATTAAAGGTTAGTTAATGAATATAAAGAAATGATTAAGAATAATTACAATTTGCTTAATTAAGAAATTTAAAGGTTGATTAATGGGTAATTAAGAAAAATGTAATTAAGTTTTATTAATTTATAAATAAGCTTTATTAATTAATAAATGAATAAGAAATAATTGATCTATTAAGGATTAATTAATGTGTTATTAAGTTTATTAATCGATAATTAAAAGAATAGTTAATCTGTAACTAAAGATTAATAAATTTGTTTAAAGGCAATTAAGAAATGAATTACAATTGTAATGGATCAAATGAACGTGTTTGATTCAAGGAAATAAACTGTAAATTAATTTAAAGATAATCATTTGATGATAAATTAAGTGTATATACTTAAGGAAATTGAATAGTGAAATTACTTGGCAAAGTAATAAAGGAATAATTACAGGATGTAATTAATTAAAGGAAATGAATAAATTGGAAGTAAAATAAAGTGTAATTACTTAGGAGAAGTAATTAAAGATTTATACTTAATATAATAAATCAAGAGAGTTATTTAATTTATTAAGAAGTTAATTAATTAAAATAAGAAATTTCAAGATGGAAATTCCTGTATATGATTTAGGTTGATAAATGGAAGTGAATATTTGAAGTTAATTAATTAATGTGATTAATTAAGGTTTAATGTAATTAATTTTAGTTAATTAATTAATGGAAATAATTTATTAAGGAACATTGATTACTGTAATTAATGAAGTAAAATGGTAAATTACTGTGAATGGTTAAGATAATTAATTTGTTAAATTAATTAAAGAATAATTACTTTAATGTAATTAAAGGTTAGTTAATCAAGATGATTAATTAAAATGGAAATTGGAGATTGATTAATTAATTGATTTGAAATTAATTAATAATTTGTAAGCAGGATTTATAAGATGAAGTAATTAATTTAATTTACTTTAAATTAATTAGAGATGAAGTAATTAATTTAATTCATTTTAAATTAATTAGAAATGAGATAATTAATTTAATTCATTTTAAATTAATTATATATGGTGTGATTATTTATCCTTGCTTATGTATGGATGGATGATATTGTTGCCTTGAATGGTTTGAATCTCGGATACGAGATAAGTAATGCTGTGTGATTTAGATTATCTATTTCTGATGATATATGGATTATCTATCTGTGATGTTGTGAATTATCTATCTCTGTGTATATATAGATAATGAATTGAATTGTTTTAACTTTAAAACAACTTGGCCTTAAAAGACACGGTTTGGATTTGATGAGACCGGGATCGGGTTTCCAGATTTGGATATCCGAAAACCACATCGATCCAAATTAACGATAGGTCGTGAATCTCAAGTGAAGATGAAGATTCAGAGTGCAAGGGTTATTGTCGTTAACTCTGAGGATATTTCCAAAATGAGTGTAATGAGATAATGCCTTCGGTTTCGTTCGAACCCGGAACGAACTTGTATGGATTGAATGCTTTCAGCACATCGTCAGGTGGACGATGAGCATTCTAAGAGATATGTTCTCTAAAGGTAATCGTAGCCTCAAGCCTCATCAACCGGGAATGGCTAAAACAGGGGAGATGCAGCAAGGCTTCGTGGGTAGCCCCCACTTGAGAGTACGGTCATCCCTGTCTAGATGCCCCTTTTATTTTGGCTTAGTGGTGCGGTTGAATGATCACAACCGTGGGGTGATTTTATTCGGAACTATCCAGTAAGGGATGGGTCCGGCCTTGTGTTGCAGGGGACTTAGGGTGGGTCCTCGGTACGGTGATCTAGGCCACGTACTGTGACGGGCGGTACCCCAGTACCCCTGCCATTGTATGGAATCCAAAATCCAATAAGTGCCATCGGATTTGATTGTATACCTATGTATGCTGGAATTTAATGAATGTAACAATTTCGGCTATTTCTTATTTACTTGAAAACCCTAGACACTATTATAATATCACTGAATTTCCTATCAAAGTTTTGGTTAGCGTAAGGTAAAAACATTTCCATGTTTATGTGTGGGATGTCTTACGTGATACCTTTTGTTTTCAAAGGATTTTCAAAGTTAAGCAACTTTAACCGTTTACTCATACCAGACCCATGTCTGACCCGGAGTTTATTTTTGTTTTTCCTAAACTCTCGGGTACCCAAATTTTTACGGGTAGCCAAGGGATTCAGGTTTAGCTTGGACGAATTTTGGAGGAGCAATGGAGCAGGAGGCTTCAACGTATAGCTATATATTGGTTCTGCTGTGTTAGTGTTATGTGTATTTCCGCTGTGTTGTATCTCTGTGATGTATCGAGTTGTTTCGAGTTGTATTAACTAGACAGGTGTTATAACTGTCTAGTATGTGTTGTATTATCTGTATAACTCTGATGTATATGATACTATGTAATCTCTTATGTGATATATTATATTTTATTCGTTCCGCTGTTGAGATTCTGATGTTATTTTCTTTCTTCTTCTCTATCTTTTCTATTTTCTCACCCCTTTCTTTCTTAAAAACGATGCGATTTTCCGGTAGTGGAAGGTCGGGTCGTGACAACGGATCCAATGGAACTGGTTTCGTCGAATTCCGAGACTGTGCCCTGGAACGCTATTTTTAAATATCGATTTAACCGATGAAATTCAAAACTGAACAAAACAGTTTCAAATTCAATTCTGAAAGTCCCATTATCTTCAGTATTATCAATATAAATTTTCTAAGCCTTATTAATATATTTAATCAGCTTAAAACTGAAGATTCAAATTTTTTTACCCAGATTTAACGATTAAATTCAAAAATTAAATCGCAAAATTCATTCTGATATCTCGAATTTCAAATTAAACAATCATTCGAATATTTAAACTCAATTAAATATTCACATTTCAAGTGTGTCAAAAATTCAGGGTCGTTACAACAAAGCAATCTATCTATTCTTTTAGAACTCACGGCGGAAGGAATAAAATATAATAACTAATAATAGTACCCATCTATTTCAAATCATTTCAAATGTCACAATACATAACAACAACTATTACAACATTTTTTTCAAAAATACATTTTATGGGTACAATAGAAAATAACTTGAAAAGGCAGATAATAACTGCCAAAAGTTTCACTCTCGTCATCTTCAAGCATCATCGACTCCTTCTCTAACCTATTTTTCAATGAGGAGGGAGTCAGAACAATAAGTGTCTAATGAATAAAAACCTTGAGCCTTACTATTTTAATACTTGGGCAACATATCTCAAAATAGGAATATGCCTTACGTGTTTTAAACCAATTTAATACTTTATATAAGGAAAGGAGGCAGGTCCTCAATCAACCACTTAATACCTTCCATTCCTGAAGACGGTTTCTAAATCCCATGACCCGAATCCCACATCATAAATATCTAACAATGCAAGAGATAGTACCCAAGCCACTTAATACCTTTTATTGGAAAATAGGTAGACTCTGGCCATTTAAGACCTCAATTGAGGTAGAATCCATCATTTAATACCTATTCCCAAGGCGGAATCCTCACTGGAGACTATCTAGCTGACATCGCATGGAATCTCTTGAGCCACTTAATACTTCTTTATAGGAAGGCAGACCCTCAATCAACCACTTAATATACCTTATTCCGATGCAGACCCCTATCGAGATACCACCTATCATTCCATAATTTATAAAGTTTCTATATGTATAATTAAGGCCTTATAAGGAGTGTTCCTTATTACGCCTTAAAATATTAATTAAGGGGGAATTTATGAGAATTTAATTCATAATATTCAAAAATTGCTTGGTTTTCAAAATGGAACTATGAAAAACATCCCTTTTCAATGACTTACTATAATAAAGACTTACTCCTCTTGAAAATACGATCTTTAACACAAAATATTCAAAACCCAATTATCATTCCAGAATAATAGACTAGATTATTATCATTTCAAAGATTTTTTTGATTACAAGACAATTATATTATTTTAAAATATACATCAACATCTATTGCTTTATTACTCAAAATATAATGTCATTTAACCAACTACATTTTATAACTTTGTTCAAAAACTCTTAAAATCTTTTGCAAACCTTTTCTTGTCAATTCGAATAATATTCCTACCCAAAAAGTTCTAAATTCGAATATGAAAAATGTATACAAAATTCTCATCTTTACGTAGATACTTTTCCTTATGTACAAAAATAACCAACTCATTAATTAATACCATCATTTAATTCCACTCAATTGTCAAAAATACATTATATGATTTTAAACGATGGAAAAATAGAGCAGGCAAAGGTAACTTCTATCTTATTCCTATTAATTCTCTCTTACATTATTTATCATTGGATTAAAATTTTATCCTTTTTATTTTCCATTTCCCTATTCCAATCAGGTGTTATTCCCATTTATACACCCTTTTAAAAAGAAATTTAAAGAAAAGAACATCCAAATTTATAAAGTAGAAGAAATCATATAGAAAATAGAAGAATTTAGAAACAAAGAATCCAAAAGTTGAAAACTTTTTAATTCAACAAATTTTAAATTGAGAAGTTAACAAATGAAAACCTTTTTTTTCAAATTTTCAAGTCAATAAATTTACAATTAAAAATCAATCACCATTTTTTTTAATGTTTTACCGCTTTCAAAATTACATCTTCTTTCCAAAAATTTCACAAAACAAAAGATAGTATATTTCCAAAGCCGTCTAAAACCACTTTCTAAAAAATTCAACTTATAATACCTAAGGTCTTCATTTATTAATATTTTGAAAAGCTCTTTCAAAACATTCAAGGAGTTTCCAAAACCTTTTTATTAAAATTCTTTCTCATGGAGTAGGATTTAAAAATTTGTTTTAATTATTCTTCCTCTGAACTTTCCGACTCAATCCTTTTAAGAATCTGGTTATCTTCTTTTAATGATTAATGTATAGCTTCTCACAGAAGCTTAGGCCATTCCTCATTTATATCTAACCTATGGATGTTTACAAATATTCAGACTTTAATTAATACCTAACATTTTTATTCATTACCTTCGTAAATGTCACTTTGTACGCATTAAATGGTTATTATCTTAATGGACATTTCCTAAAGAAATTTACTTGCTTATTCATTTTTTTACCTATTTAACTTCTTCCTTATCTTCCTAAAAATTAACTTAATGGTCTCATTAATCTGTTTACTTTCTTATAACTCCTCACTTGTTGCATATTCATTGTCTATTAAATTTTTAGAGTTACAACCTTTCCTTCTACATTTTCTACCCCTATCATTTGATAGGGTCCACAATTATAAGGAAATCTAGGTCAAACTAAGGAGTCAAGTACTATTTAGCTTCCAAGGTGCTTCCACATGTTGTGGTCATGCTCTACTCAGTCCACTTCTTACAATATGATCTCCGCTCCGTACGTAATCGGAGTAGGAGTATAAATTTAACTCTATTTATTTTTCCAACCTATAGTCACTTCGCACATCCTTTCGGAATATGGTCGCAACCACTTCTATGGTCGGAATTTATGGAGTTAGGCATATATTCAAAATAAGTATATATATTTATAGTAAAACCTTTTGAAAAATAACAAGTATGTCACTCATATGTATATTTTCTCGTTGATCGCTTAACCTAGGCTCCGATACCAAATGTAACAATCATCCTAAATAGTGGTAGCTAAAAAATGGTAACCTCGGCAACTCGTTTTACGGCCAGCCCCTCGACTCCTAGGTCAGTCCTCTGACTGCTTAACCAACCCATCTTAGGACATGTATGGGTAAGAGATAAAGCTTCGTTACAGTTCACAATGCGAGAACCCCCTATCATGCTTCAACCAGCTCTGATACCAAATGTAACAACCTTCCCTGAAACATACCTAAATTCTGACTTAGAAATGTAACAATCTGCCTTGAAGTAGACCTAAATTATGACCTAGAAAAGGCACAACAAAACTTAGGCCCATTCCAAAGCTGTCTATTGGTTAGTAAAAAAATACAAAGCTATCTATCTATACATTCAAAACTCACAACGAAAGGAACAAAATAATTGAAATAATAGTACCCATTTATTTCAAATAATTTCAAATGTCATAATACATAACAACAACCGTTACATCAATTTGTTCAAAAGTACATTTTATGGGTACAATAAAAAATAACACGAATAGATAAATAATACTAACTACCATAAGCTCCACTCTCACCATCTTCAAGCATCATCATCATCAACTTCTTCTCTAACCTGTGTTGTAATGAGGAGGAAGTCAAAATAACAAATATCTAGTGAATAAAAACCTCGAGCCTTGCTATTTCAGTAATTTGGCAGTATAATTTAAATAAGAATATGTCCTACATATTTAAAAGCATTTAATACTTCATATATGGAAAGGAGGTGGGTCCTCAATCAACCACTTAATACCTTCCATTCCCGAAGCAGGTTTCTAAATCTCATGACCCAAATCCCATGTCATAAATGCCTTATAATATGAGAGATAGTACATGAGTCACTAAATACCTTTTATTAGAAAATACGCAGACTCTAGCTATTTAACACCTCAACTGAGGCCGACCCCATAATTTGGTACCTATTCTCAAGGCGAACTCCTCACTTGTGACTATCCAGCTGACATCGCATTGAATCCCTTAAGTCACTTAATACTTCCTTATAGGAAGGCAGACCCTCAATCAGCCAGTTAATACCTTATCCCGAAGCGGACCCCTGTTGAGATACCATATATCGTGCCTATTGACTAACCCTTGACCATTTACTCTCCATTTAGGGAAAAGAGGTACACCCTCAAACAACCATTTAATACTACAAAACCCTAAAGTAGGCCCTTCGTATTATGACATGTACTCATAATGACGTCTTATATTAGTCCGACTACTCGAAGGAACTGGTAACCAGATTAGATGGGCATGTTTAAACTACAGAACTTGGAACTAACCTCACGTCATCATAAATACTTATCATAGGTGATGTCTCACATCAGCCACAAAGTCACACTACTAGTAGCCAGATTAGCTGGGCAGGCTTCTATGTGCCTTTTGCCCAACCTTGCATCCCTATTACTTAGCCGTAATTTATAAACTCTCTATATATAATACTCATCTCATCGTTTCATAATTAAGGCCTTATAAGGAATCTTTCTTATTAAGCCTTAAAATATTAATTACTTTCCTAAGGGGAAATTTATAAGAATTTAATTTATAGTATTCAGAAATTGCTTGGTTTTCAAAAAGGAACTATGAAAAACTTCCCTTTTCAATGACTTACTATAATAAAGACTTGCTCCTTTTAAAAATAGGATCTTTAGCAAAAAATATTCAAAAATCAATTATCTTCCAGAATAATAGACAAGACATTTATCATTTCAAAGATTTTTCTGGTTACAAGACAGTTATATTATTTTAAAATATACATCAACATCTATTGCTTTATTACTCAAAATATACTATCATTTAACCAACTAATTTTTATAACTTTGTTCGAAAACTCTTAAAATATTTTGCAATCCATTTCTTGTTAATTCCAATGATATTATTTGTGAGGAGTCCAAAAACTCGGCCTTCGAAAATCGGCACCCGTACTTCACTTGTACTCAAATGCCGTAGATCCAAACGCCGAATCTGGCTTCCCGGAGCTTATAACACCATTAAGTATAACAACACAGCGGAATAAAGAAATAGACGATATCATACACAATTCCAATGAATACAATATCCAGAATGATATAAAACAATGATATCAATATGATACAAGAATATCAGAGATAAATAATGATACAGTGGAAATAATAGAAGTAATAACTCCAAATGATCTACAAAAGAGAATGACTCCAACTACTCCAATATCAGCTCGAACCACCATCACGTTGCACCAAGCTAAACAACGTCAGTCCTGATCTTCGATGAACTAAATTAGCTCCAACTAGTCTACTAAACCTGACTATCTAAAAAAAACCCAACTCTAGACTGCCCGTGTGGAAAATTGTGGGCACCCAGAGTTTAGGAAGGGAACAATAAACTCCAGGTCAGTCATGGGACTGGTGTGAGGAACAAAAACAGTTTATCTTTAAACAACAACAAAAGAATTTTATACATTGAAACCCGCAATGTTTTTGGAAAATGAAACTACCATAAGACCTCCCGCCACACACACAATGCAAACACAGAATTGGAGGAGATTTCTTCTTATGATAGTCAAACATGCTTACTACGCAAAATCTTTCTTTTGATATTATCACTAGTGCATAGTGGGAAAACATTTCCAAAATATAATATAAATCTTAGCCAGCATAGGCATTTCACACTATGCCTACTATAGCTACTATGTTCAATAGCAGGTTACCGCCACATTCCATAGCAGGTTATACAACTAAAACCGTACAAGGCTCGTATTGTTTCTTTGAATTTCCAACAAATGGTCAGGCTAAGGAACTTCCTACTGTCCATGGGATCGCCTCTGGCGGGACGTCCCGAGAACCTACCCGGCTCTCTGCCAACACAAGGTCGGGTTACCTCTGTAACTAGGTAACTACTTCTCGAGTATGCCACCCCCGGTCCTTTGGGACCTTTATCCGAGGGCCCTCGATCACAAAGCAACAATCACACGAAGTAAATGAGATTGGAGCAACCACATAGGTTAAATATCAGAGCTCCATATCTGATACCACCCTTTTCCAAAAGGAAATGACATACCCTAAATGGCGCGACCCTCATAACCTTGCCGCATCATTCTTGTTTCGACCATTTCCGGTCTGTGAGGTTCGATGAGGTCTCATCCACAAAGCTACGCTTTTTCACAAAGCCGTGCTTTGATCAACAAATGATCAATAAATAATCATCACACAGCAACACTCAGCATGCCACATTACCAAATTGGGAGTATATCGCTGATAACTTTCAACTACATAACCTCTGAGCTCGTACGTCTCAAAGAAGGGTGTTAAGCTAAGAGAATAAATTCTCCGCCACCAAACAGAAATGTATTTGAAAGAAATCAGCTTTATATCTCAAAGTGTAATGTCAGACATGTAACCATACAAGTCTGTTCCGGGTTCGAACAGAACCGAAGGCACTTCCGAAGAAGCCCTTGCAATCCGGGTATTTACAATCCCGATCGGACTTCCCATCACTTAGGGAATCTCTATACCGGGCGCTACTCGGTGCAGAGACAATCGATAGGTTTTCCTATCGTTTTCACAAATACCCGGTCTTCACCACCGGTCTTCAATTGCTATCCATATACGACGTATCACTTATTCGGAATGGGTTATGTGACACAAAGGTCCTCTCCTGGCTAAACCGAATAGTGAGCGCAATATTTTAAAACATATGGATATTGGGATTTCAATTAAGTCACGACTTATTACCCAAAATATTTTCTTTCGAATGGTTTAATCACATTACCATTTTAAATCTGTCAAAAACAAACAGATTCAATTCACAAAATTCGCCAGTTTCACAAAGATCTATTCATAGGTTTTCAAATCGATTTCCATTTCAATTTGATTAACTCGTTAAATCTTTAAATCAAGATTTAACTTATAGCTTTCAAAAAAATTCCATTTCGAATGATTTAAACAAATCACCGTTTTAAATCTGTTAAAAAATAACAGATTTAATTCATAGCATTCAAAAAGAATTCACTCATAACTTGGAAAACCATTTTTCAATTCAAACTTGAAATTCCTTTAATTCACATTGGAAATTAATTTCTTATATGAAAGCTTTTATCATTTGAAAACAAATAGTTTTCATTTCGGAAAATCTGATTCATTTATACGAGTTAAAGTTCTTGGGTTAAATTCAAATTCTCAAAACCACACTTTTTAAAATGGTTTAAATTCATATAAACACATTTATAACATCTTTAACCATAATTTCCAATCATTGAATTCAATTCCAAATTTTGAATTCAAATTCAAATTGAATTATTCAAATTGGAAGCTTTATTAAGTTATTTAAAATAACTTTTATCTTACAACTCCTTTTCGAAAGTTTTAACATTTAACCCGAATCCATTTCCAAAATCAATTAAAATTAAAATTTCAATTTCAAAAATATTAAATTTAAATAATCTGTGACTTAACCGATTTTCTCGTGAAATCCATATTTGTGTGTGTATGGCGTAGTCCAGGGGTTCAACACAGTAGTGCAACATCAATGAATCATCACAGATCAAAATACAGAAATATAGTTGATAAGCGGTATAACTATAACGCTTATCTTTTATTCACAAATTATAGATATATAAATTACAGATAAATACACTACCGTACAGATCACACACAAATCAGAATATATCACACAACATCACAGATCAGGGGATATCACAATTCAATCATTCAATACAATCCAAACATCCATAAGTAAGATCAATAAATTATCTGATTAATTTAAATCAGATTAATTTCTTATGAATTACTAATCCTGGTTAATTAACATTAATAAATTACAAATCATTTTGATTAATTATTCTTTAATCATTTATTAATTAACCATTAATAATAAATTAATTTACCTTTAATTATAATTCATCAACCTTTAATTATTAATTAATTAACCTTTAATTATTTAATCCACCGTTTAATTAATTACATCCAGTAATCATTTATTAATTACTTCTCTAAGTAATTATGTTTTTTCCAATTTGTTAAATGATTGTTCTAGATTTATTAACTCAAGTAATTAACTTAAACTAATCCGATTAACTCACTTATTTACAATGAATAATTAATTCCTTAATTACTTCCATTAAGTAATTATACTTAAACAATTCCATAAATAATTGTTATTAAATTAATTATTCTAATTTCATTGTTAAACTAATCACATTGATTATTTATTTAAATAATATTAGTTAATGATTTTTTATTAACTATTAAATTTCTGTAATCACTTTTCTAAAGAAATTTACTTACAAAATCATTCTTTATTATAAACTGATTCACCATTAAGAACTTATTCATTAATGAAATATAAATCATTAATCTTAATTAATTAAAGTAAACTCATTCATATTTATGATTTGATTTTTATTTACAATATATTTGAAAACATTTATTTCAAATTCAAATTCATTTTTAAACCCACCTAATTGCTTAAAACTTTAAGTTATTAAACAATTTAAATTTATAACCTTAATTAGTTTAACCTTAAGTCAAAACTTTTAAAAACATGGATTTAAAATTGTTTAAAAATTTGGATTTTGTTTTTAAAGTAAAAACTGTTTTGTATTTCAACCCCTGAGACCACTTCGAGTCACACCTGAACAAATGTGCTGCTTGCTTCGAGTCGTTTGCAAAACCCACCCATGTGCCCTATTTTCTGTAAACTTAAATTTTGTTCAAGTACAAACCCGTGCAACCCAAAAATTACTTCGAGCCTATACCCGAGCTCAAACCCTTACTTCCCGAAGGCTACTTCGAGACATCCTTCTTCTCCTCAAACCAACATCACCCAGACTAAACCATTGATACACCCTACACACGTTCACGTGCACACGCCAACGCCGATGCTCCTGCCACTGCCTACGTCATCGACAAGTCGCTGGTGACCTCGCCGATACACCCGACCACCCAGCTCCTTCAACTTAGCCTGAAATTAGAATCAAGCTATTCAACACTACCTAGAGCCAAAAACTGATCAACTAGATCCTCCTTGTGCCGCCAATCCCGACCACCAGAGGCCACGCGATCATGACCAAAGCAACGCCACATGCCAACACTTCGATTTTCCCCCCACCGGTCACCTCCGGTTCACCCATGACGCCGCAATTTCCATTTAAACCCAGTCGACCAAAACTGGGTCTAAAACCCTAAATTGACCTCATTCACCATCCACGGTGATCTGGAATTTAATCGAGCATTTTTCCCAAACTCTCCAACCTCCCAGCAACCTGCTACTATGATTCCGAGGTTCAACATCTTGTCGATCACTAGAATTTGATAAAATATGCAATTCCGTTCAACATACGATTTCTCACGATTTACAAAACTAAAAATTATGAAATGATTTTCTAAAATCATCATTTTCTAAGTCTAGACTGGTTATTTAATCGAATTATGAAAACAAAACATTTGATTTTTCTGTTTTCCAAAGCTTCACTGTAATTATATTGTTTTTGAAATGATTGTTGAGTATTTCCATTTTGAATTATTCCTAAAGATGAAATTCCATTGTCATCCTCATTTTATTTTTAGTAGTCATAGTCTACAATTGATTCTAGTAGGAGCAATTTCTTTTTTTCCTTTTTTTCAGTGGCTTTGAGCCAGAGATTTAACAGAGCAGTACATATGTATAGATATACATACACATAGACATGCATACACACAGAACAGTACAATTCAAAGCATTTTTCACAACAAGTTGAAGCATTCATCACAACACCAAAAATATAAACAGATTTCAATATTTGAAAGGTAGTTTGCTCACCTGGATGCTTTGAATAGCAGAGAACATGCTTTGCATTTGAAAACTGAGAATGCTTTTAACTGAAACTGGAATCTATCTTTGATTTACATCTGCATTTGATGGTTGATCTTGCATCTGTTACTTGTTGTTTAATCTAGCTCTGATTTCCAGGTTTGAAATTATATGTTGTAGTTTGTTTGAAACAGTGACTTGAGTTGAATCTTGTTTAAGTTTTTTTTTCTTTCAGATGTGAATGGACGAACTGAAAATGAGAAGGCTTTGATATGTATAAAAATGAGTTATAGGGTTATTATTTTGTTTGTACAAAAATATCATGGATATTTCTTGCGTTGGTAGCTGGTATGAAATGAGTTTACAGGGTGTTATTATGTGTTGTACAGGGCAATATATTTTGTACAATATCAGGTACAAGATTTTTATTATGCTTAGTTTTTTTTCTCTTTGCTTATGGAGGCTGAAAACATTTTCGAATTGACTTTGGTTTGCTGTATTAAATGCTTATGTCCTTTATGTTTCTTCATTTTGCTTTGTTTTATTACTTTACTTGTTTCATACTTACCTTTCCTTTGTTTGAATACTTGAATATAATTTGCTGTCTTCTTTTTGCAAGCTAATATATTTTTGTTTTCTTTTACAAGTTGATTCATACTTATGTATATAATTTATTGGTTCCCAGATCTGAATGCATTTTGTTTTCTTCTTTTCCTTTTTGTTTGTCTTCATACTTTGTTTGTTCATAAATAGTTATATTTGTTTATCTTGCTTGATAACATAAATGAGTTTCTATTTTAACATGTTGCTATATTCTAACTAGTTTGTATTTTTGCTTTTATTTACTTCTATTTTTATTTTCTTTTCCTTAGTCTTATTAACTTATAATATAAATAAATTTCTATTTTAATATGTTGTTAAAATTTGAGCTAAGGTTTTCCTTTATATTTTTATAATTTATCTTATATATATTTATTCATTTCTATTTCTAACATAACCCATCGATTTCTAAATTTCAAACTATTTATTTATATACTTGTGTCAATGTATATATTTTTATATTTATTTTCAAACCAATTATGTTTAAGATTTCAAATTCAAATAATTTAACACATTTTTATTTGAACTCGGGGAAACTCAGATCAAATTACCATTTATTTTACAGTTTTAATTCAAAAAACTAAATTAATTCTCAATTTAAATTTATATAAAATCCGTGGTCGTTACATTATTATTCAAAAAGTTCTAAATTCGAATAGGAAAAATGTATAAATAAAATTCTTGACTTTACATAGATACTTTTCCTTATACACAAAAATATCCAACTCATTTATTAATTACCATCATTTAATTCTATTCAATTGTCAAAAATACCTTATATAACTTTAAATGATGGAAAAATGGAGTAGGCAAAGATAACTTTTATATTTTTCCTATTACTCCTCTCCTATATTATTTTTCATTGGATTAAAATTTCCAATTCTATTGCTATCTAAATTTCTACTATTATTCTCTATATTTCCTTATATGGGAATATCCCTCCTACCTATCTTATCGAAAATTCTTATCCTATTTATTTTCTATTTCCCTATTCCAATCAAGTGTTATTTCCATTTATACACCCTTTTAAAAAGAATTTTATGGAAAAGAACATCCAAATTTGTAAAGTAGAAGAAAATCATATAGAAAATAGAAGAATTCAAAAAAGTAAAATCCAAAAATGAAAAATCCAAAAGTTAAAAACTTTTTAATTCAACAAATTTTAAATTGAGAATTTAATAAATGAAAACCTTCTCTCTTTTTTCAACTTTTCAAGTCATTGAATTTACAATTAAAAATCATCTACCATTTGTTTTCCTTAAATGTTTCACCACTTTTAAAATTACATCATCTTTCCAAACTTTTCACAAAACAAAAGGTAGTAATTATATTTCCAAAGCCAACTAAAACCACTTTCAAAAAAAATTAAAACTTATAATACATAAGACCTTCGTTTAATAATCTTTTGAAAAACTCTTTCAAAACATTCAAGGAGTTTTCAAAAACATTTTCATCAAAATTCTTCTTCATGGGTAGGATTAAAAATTGGTTTTAATTGTTCTTTCCTTTTAACTTACAATCCTCTTAAAAATCTGGATATCTTCTTTTGGTGATTAATGTACACCTTCTTACGGAAGCTTATTCCATTCGTCTTTTACGTCTAACTTCCAGATGTTTACAAATATTCTGGCTTTAAGTAATCCCCTAACATTTTTATTCATTACCTCCATAAATGTCACTTTTCTCCACATTAAATGATTGTTATCTTAACGGATGTTTCCTAAAAAAAATTACTTGTTTATTCAATTTTTTTACCTATTTAACTTCTTTCTTCCCAAAATTACCTTAATGGTCTCATTAATCTATTTAATTTCTTGTAACTCTTCACTTATTGCACATTCATTGTTAAAATTTTAGAGTTACAACCGTTCCTTCTGCATTTTCTATCCCTATCATTTAATAGGGTCCACAATCATAAGGAAATCTAGGTCTAACAAAGGAGTCAAGCACTATTCAGCTTTCGGGATGCTTCCATATGTTGTGGTCATGCTCTTTTCACTCCAATTCTTACGATATGATCTCCGCTACGTAAATAATTAGAGTAGGAGTATAAATTTAACTCTGTTTATTTTTCTAACTCATAATCACTTTGCCCATCCTTTCGAAATATGTTCGGAACTACTTTTGTAGTCAGAATTTATAGAGTTGGGCATATATTCAAAATAAGTATATATATTTATAGTAAAACTGATGCAGGCCAGAATGGAGAAGTCCTAGGTCGTGTACGACCTAACTTGTGGATAAGTCGAGACCGACCTAGCAAGGAAGCTAACGAGTTAGAATTTGGTGAGAAATGGTGGAAAAACCAAGTTTTAGGTCGCAGCCGACCTAACAAAGCTTTTAAGTCGTCCCAGCGACTTAGTATAACTCGGCAGCGACCTAGTGAACGAGTTAACTCGAGTGCGCGACCTAACGGAGGGTTTAAGTCGTCCCAGCGACTTAGTATAACTCGGCAACGACCTAGTGGAAAAGCGCTCAGACGACCTAACACGTTTTTAGGTCGTATACGACCTAACGAAGTTGAAGATAGGTCGCTAGTACGACTTACCGAGTTAAAAGTGCTCCGGGTTAAAATGAAGCGACATATACTAAGTCGCAGGAAAATGTCTCGACCTAAGTTAGGTCGCAAGAACTTAGGTCGCATAAAGATGGTTCAGATGCCAGGGTTCTTAGGTCGCGAGGTTTTAAGTCGCACAGGCTTAGGTCGCGGAGTTATGTTATCTTTAAGTCGCAAAGCTCTGGAGGCCATTGATTCTTCTGCCGAGTTAATCTCTACCTTTGATTTCTTTGAGTCGCTGAAGACTTGTTGCCGTAGATCTTGTTTGCCGACTTAATCTCAACTGTTGATCTCTTAAGTCGTTACTTGTTTGTTTTTAGGTCGTTACCGACCTAAGTTAAGTCGCTGAAGACCGAGGCCTTAGATCCTTATGCCGCATTGATCTCTGCCGTTGATTCTTAAGTCGCTGAAGGAAGCAGATGTATTGAAGATAGGTCGCGTCTGTTTAAGTCGTAGGTCGTTCTGTCTTTTAAGTGTGTACTTTAGGTCGTGTACGACCTATGTAAGTCGTTTGTAATGTTGTAAGGTCGTAACCTGTTTGTAATAAGTCATGTGCTTTGAAGGTGTATAAGTCGTAAGTCGCCTGGAATAGTAGGTCGAGACTGTTAGGTCGGAACCGACCTAGGAGATGTAATTTTTTGTTGTTTTTTTTCATGTGAATTGTAAAGCGCCTATAAATAGGCCGAGACTCTCATTTGTAAAAGGTTGTTGAATATTGAATAAAATTCTCTTTTGATTGCTTTGTGCTTTCATTCAAATTGGTAGTTGAGTGTAATCTCCTATCTCCTCTTTCGGATAATCGAGTGCGTTCGATTCAACGATTGTAGAAGCCGATTCATGGAATCAAGTGCGCTTGATCAATGCTTGAAGAATTGAAGATCTTCGAACCCGGTATCGTGCGCGATCAACGAGTTCAGGATAGCTAGAATTCAGTATCTTCGGATCAACGAATTTGGGCATTTCAGCATCTTCCAATCCACCGATTGCTACATTCAACGATCTACATCATTTTTGTAATATCCGCTGCGTCAAAAACCTTTTGAAAAACCATTTCAAAAATAACAAGTATGCCACTCATATGTATATTTTCCCCATTGATCGAATAACCTAGGCTCTGATACCAAATGTAATGCTCACCCTAAATGATGGTGGCTACAAATGGTAACCTCGGCAACTGGTTTTAGAGCCAGTCTCTCGACTACTAGGCCAGTCCTCTGACTGCCTGACTAATCCACCTTAGGACATGCAAGGGTAAGAGACAAAGCTTCACCACGGTTCACAATGCGAGAACCCACTATCATGCTTCAACCAGCTTTGATACCAAATGTAACAACCCACCCTGAAACAAACTTAAATTGCAACTCGGAAATGTAACAGTCCGCCTTGAAGCTGACCTAAATTCTAGTCCAGAAAAGGTCCATCGAAACTTAGACATTATAAACCTAGTTGTTGGTTGGTAAAAGAAAATCAATACAAAGCTATATATCTATTCACGTACAGCTTAATGAACAAAATATAATAGCAATAATAGTACACATTTATTTCAAGTCGTTTCAAATGTCACAATACATAACAACAACCGTTACATCAATTTGTTCAGAAGTACATTTTACGGGTACAATAAAAAATAATGTAACAACCCGCATATTTATCGATTTTATATTTAAATATTTTATTTAAATATTTTTATCGTTAGTCGGATTTTAGTCCGAAAAGCTACTTTTTGCATACGGACGAATTAAGACTCGAGACCACTTACATTGAGTTCGAAATGGCATTTGCAATCTTTTAAATATAAACATCGGTATGTTTGGAGATAGTGAAATTTTCGTCACTTTTTGGCTTATGGCTTTAGTTTGGGCTGAACACTTACTAACTCAGCCCAACCCCCTCTCTTCTTCACTTATTCACAAACACTTCAAGCTTCTTCAAAAATGGTGGAGGGAATGGGAAATTAAAACTCCAAAGTCTTATTCTTCATTGCTAATCCAACATCTACTCCAAATTCACGTGAAGAACATTGATCCAAGCTTGTTGTTGTTCTTGCTTTGCTTCAAGCTTCATCTTCATTGATTTTGGTGCAAAGGTGAGATTTTTATCTCACATCTTGCCTATAACTGTCATTGGACTGTTGGGAATGATTCCCTACCACTTGTGCGCTTGCATTTGCATTTGGTTTGGATTGAATTGGTGAAAAACCCAATTTTTAGTGTTTTGGCAAAATTCTGGGCTTAAGTCGTTCGGCATTGGAGAAGACAGGCCTGCAAATCTTCGTTCTGGACTTAGGTCGTTTGCATGTGGTAGGTCGTTCGGCAGATAGGTCGCTCCACTACTAGGTCATTTGGCATTAGGTCGTTAGGTAATGGCTCGTTCCACATTAGGTCGCATACCTAGCCCGTTTGCTTTAGGTCGCTCTGCTACTAGCTCATAATCAGTTAGGTCGCTCTGGCGTGGATCTAGACTTAGGTCGCTCGCCCCTTACTTTGCTAGGTTGCACGAGTTAGTTCGTTAACCACTTTAGGTCGCTCGACCTCACCACCCAGTTAGGTCGCGCACACTTAGGTCGCGTACCATGTTAGGTCACGCACACTTAGGTCGCGTACCACCTTAGGTCGCATACCACTTAGGTCGCACCACTAGGTCGCCTGACCTTAATTGCTTTAGGTCGTAAGACCTTGTTTCCCTTTAGGTCGTAAGACCTTGTTTTTTCCCTTAGGTCGTAAGGCCTTAGGTCGCGCCACATAGGTCGTAGACCTTTAGGTCGCTCGACCATTCTCAGTTAGGTCGTTTGACCTGTCATCCCTTTAGGTCGCTCGCCTAGATAGGTCGTATGGATATTATAGGTCGCGCCACATGCTTAGGTCGCCCAACTAGGTCGCGAAATACGATAAGTCGCGCCATGCTTTGGTTGATCCATCACCTTAGGTCGCTCGACCTATTTGCTCCATAGGTCGCGTCATCTTTTAGGTCGCGTGCTACTCCCCGGGTCGTAACTCCTTAGGTCGCTTGCACTTTGGGTCGGCCACATTAGGTCGAGGATTTTCCTAGGTCGTAGGCCGTGGGGTTTGGTCTGCATTTCTACTTTGATGGATTTGGAATTGAATTCCTTGGATTTTTCTCACGTCTTCGAATGTGAAATTTTGTGATTCGATTTGCTTCAACAATCGTTTTGTGACAATTTTCTAGTGAAGATCTACAGTTTGTTCGTAAATATTTAAGTTAAGCAAGTGGTTATGGGACATGAAGCTAAACTCATATATTTACTAGCTTGGTGTGATTGACAGTTCTTTATGATCATGATGATCATTTTTGTGATTTAGACTAGCAATTGAGCGATGTCTCTTTGTCTGCGAGGGAGACTAGACCCCACTTGTGTGATGTTTCTTCTCACATATATGGGGTAGCACCCCATGGTCTTCGGGTCGTTCGTGTGTCAAAGGCCTTCGGGTCATTCGTGTGTTCGAAAAATTAAATGGATAGCTTCCATGAGATAGCTTCTCGTCCGTGTGATCGGACTTCCCCCTTTTTGTGATTTCTGGGATTTGTTCTGGATTTCATGTGTTGATTTCTGGAATTTGTGCTTCACCAATTTTCGTGATTTTCATTGATATGTTTTATCAATTTGTGTGCATTGGTGAATTTGTGTGTCATTCCCTTTTTGTGGATTTGGATCTTTGAGAAGATTCTTGTGATGTTGATTAATCTCTTGTTGGTTATCACTTACATACTTATAGTAGTATGCCATTATGGTTATTATATGTTTATGCCATATCTCTTATTATATACCATGTCATCTGATATTTATAGCTAGACTAATCCGTTTATTATTTTCTTATGAAATAATACTCAGGTCAGACCGAGATGTTACAGGTGCTTTTGCTTGACTTCTCTTCTGGATTTCACTGACTTTTGGCTAACTACTTAGATTAGTAGTTTTTGGATGTACACATTTGAGATATAGTGTGACGCCCCACCTCAATACCCACGCTAGCCAAGGACACTACGATGTAGTGCTGTCAACTAGCACGGAGAATAAGGCTGTTGAGGAGCGACCATCCATGTAATTGATTATCACACGGTGGCTATAAAATGATCTTCGGAAACAAACATAGAAATAAACATAACACAAAGCAGTCACAGACATCCATATCACAAAGGCGGAAGAAGATATGAATATATAACTAACACATGAAAGTGTACATCAGAGTAGTGGTCAAAAAGTTCCACAATAATACAAAAGAATAGCAACCTGTGCTATACAAAAAGAATACAACTATGAGTCCATATCTCAAGTGTATACAACAAAAAAACTGCTAAACTAAATAGTCAGCCAAAAGTCAGAGTAGCAAATCCCGGAAGGAAGTCAAGCAGAAGCACCTGTAACATCTCGGTCTGACCCGAGTATTATTTAAGAAAATAATAAACGGATCAGTCTAACTATAAGTATCAGATGACATGATATATAATAAAAGACATGGCATAAACATAGAATATCCATACTGACATACTACTATAAGTATGAAAATGATGATCAACAGGAGATCAACCGATGAGAAATGATCAATATCACGAGAATCTTCTCAAAGATCCAAAGAGGGCATCATACCCTAAACTTGTACTCATAACAAGTCAATGACATAAAAATCCAGAAATCAAACAAGAAATCCAGAAATCATAAAAAAGAGAAAGAGGCCTATCACATGATGGTCCGAAGACCATGGGGAGCTACCCCATATGTGTGAGTCGGAATCACACTAATTGAGGCCTAGGCTAACCAAAAAGCAAAAAGGTATGTATGAATGGAATCACACAAGTGGTGTCTAGCCTAACCTCGCAAACAAAAAGATATGTGTGAGTCGGAATCACACTACTGCGGCCTAGACTAACCTTGCGGACAAAGAGATGTGTGTGAGTCGGAATCACACTACTGCGGTCTAGTCTTACCTTGCAAACAAAGAGACATCGCACAATTGCTAGTCTAAATCATAAAATGATCATCATGATCAGCGAGAAGTGTCAATCACACCAAGCTAGTAAATATATGAGTTTAGCTTCATGTCCCATAACCACTTGCTTAACTTAAATATTTACGAACAAGCTGTAAATCTTCACTAGGAAATTGTCACGAAAAGGGTTCAATCGAACAAGTCCGAGAGCTAACCGACGAAGTGAACGCAAGCGTTTCATACCACCCGTTTTACTAAGTCGTTTAAGTCGATTTCTCGTTCGAGTGAAGTAAAGGCTTGTATATACTAGTAGATTGAAAATCGGTTTGAGAAAACGAACTTTTGATATTTAAAATAGTGTTGAAATCGCTTTGATGAAAGAGTTTTGATATTTACTATTAGTATTGAAACCTTCATATATCTTTAAAGTGACAAGTCATAAAACGATTGTTGGAACAATCTATCACAAAAATTCACATTCGGAGACGTGAATAAAATCCAAGGAAATCAGCTTACAATGCATCAAAGTGGAAGTTCTGATGAATGCTTTTCAGAAAAGATTGCCTACGCAGAGTAATACGGTACGACCTAGTGGAGGCAAGCTGGTCAAGCGACCTAAGGAAAAGTAGGTCATACGACCTAAGGAAAATCGCGACCTAAAAAGACCAAGTGTAAGGTCGGCGACGACCTAACTTGAACGACTTAACTGGGGGATAAGTCGGAGACGACCTACGAGATATACTGGCCGACCTAACTCGACCGACTTAAAGACTTAGCAGGGTCGAGCGACTTACGAGCTACGACCTAAGGTGACGAGGGCGTTAGGTCGGAGACGACCTAACACTTGACTCGCGAACGACTTATGGAAAAGAAGCTTAGGTCGGAGACGACCTACGAGATAAGCCAGTGCGAGCGACCTAAAGTTTGCCTGGGGGATTATAGGTCGGCAACGACCTAACGTTTTGCCTGGAAATTATAGGTCGGCAACGACCTAACACTTAACAAAATTCGAGCGACTTAGTGGTTTGCCTTGGAATTTTAGGTCGGCAACGACCTAACGTTTTGCCTGGAAGTTATAGGTCGGCAACGACCTAACACTTAACAAAATTCGAGCGACTCAGTGGTTTGCCTTGGAATTTTAGGTCGGCAACGACCTAACGTTTTGCCTGGAAGTTATAGGTCGGCAACGACCTAACACTTAACAAAATTCGAGCGACTTAGCGGTTTGCCTTGGAATTTTAGGTCGGCAACGACCTAACGTTTTGCCTGGAAGTTATAGGTCGGCAACGACCTAACGTTTTGCCTGGGGATTTTAGGTCGGCAACGACCTAAGACTTAAGAGCGAAGACCTAACACTTCGCCTGGGAATTATAGGTCGGCAACGACCTAGGACTTAAGATAGTGGTGATTTTTCAACGCGCGAGCTAGCAGCCTGGACGACCTAACCTAGGCAGAACGACTTAAGGCTGGAAATTCACCAAAAACGCTAAAAAGTGGAGCTTTTTGCCAATCCAATCCAAACCAAATGCCAATGTGCATGTAAAAGTGATAGGGAATCATTCCCAACAGTCCAATGACAATCATAGGCAAGATGTGAGATCAAAAATCTCACCTTTTCCACGAAATTGATGTTGGAGAGCTTAAGAGCAAAGCAAGAATCAGCCCCTAGCTTGAATCTATGTTCTTCACCTTGAATTCGGAGTTTGATGTTGAATTTACTAAAGATCTCGAGCTTGGAATTTTAATTTCTCTTTCCCTCCACCATTTTTGAAGAAGCTTGGAGTGTTTGATGAAGTGATGAAGAGAAGAGGGGGTTGGGCTGAGTTAAGAAGGTGCAGTCCCAACCAAAGTCACAAGTGGGAAAAGTGACGAAAATTTCACTATCTCCAAACATATCGAAGTTTACACTCAAAAAGATCGCAAACGTCATTTTGAACTCAATGGGGGTGGTCTCGAGTCCTAATTTGACCGTATGCAAAAAGTAGCTTTTCGGACTAACATCCGACTAACGATAAAATATTTAAATATAAAATCGATAGATATGCGGGTTGTTACATATAGACTCTATGTTGTGTACTTATTCTTTTGTATAGCACATGTTGCTATTCTTTTGTATTATCGTGGATCTTTCTGACCACTACTCTGATGTACACTTTCATGTGTTATATATATATTCATATCTTTTTCCGCCTTTGTGATATGGATGTCTGTGACTGATTTATGTTATGTTTATTTCTATGTTTGTTTCCGAAGATTATATATAGCCAGCCATTGTGTGATAGCTTTGAGTTTGTATCGGTATGTCGGATTTCCTCCTTAAAAATGAAGTACATGCTATACTACCTGACATATCGGTGCTCGCACAAAGAAGTTACATGGATGGTCGCCCTTCAACAGCCTTATTCTCCATGCTAGTTGACAGCATTACACCGTAGTGTTCTTGGCTAGCGTGGGTATAGAGGTGGGGCGTTACAGCTTGGTATCAGAGCGAAACTTTGGAACAATGTAGAATAACTTAACAAGGATCATCGTCCTAAGTCCAACTTAGGAGTCGTGCCTTAGGATTTAATTCGAGTCTTCGTACCGATTTATCCTATTTCCCTCTACGAATCCTTGTTTTATCTATCAAGATTTTCTTGATATTTATTTGGAGAATAACTTTTCTTCTTCTCTCTTTCTTAAAGGAGAGAATGTCTAGACCAGGCCGCCCTAGAGTCGGACCATCTATTGTCACTCCCCAGGATGGAGTTTTTATGACTGCTCAACAGCTTCTTGATTTAGTAAAGAATGCTCAAGCAGCTGGTCCTAATCCGGAACCTACTCATCCTAAGTCTGGGTTTGCACGCTTGTGCAACGATTATACCAACTTGGGTGGGAAACCATTCAAGGGTTCCGAAACTATTATCGAGGTCCAGGCTTGGTTAAGATCATGCGATCGAATCATTTCTCGCATGAATCTTATCGATCTTCACCGTGTTCATGTAACGACCCAGAATTTCTGACATTTGAAATTCGAATATTTAATTGATTTTAAATATTAATAAGTGAAATTAATAATTCAAATAATTTATTTTTCGAATATCCGGATTTAATTGGATAATTAAATCGATAAATTAATAGTTGAAATTCCAGAAATAATTGAAAATTGGGTTTAATGTGATTGAAAATGATTTATAAAGTTATATTAAATCATGTTGAAGTTATAGTGATGTTATAGAACTTTTAAAATTGAATTTAAAGTTAATATGTGAAAATTGAATATTTTAATATTTAATCGACTAGTGAAATTAGCCATTTTGGGAACAGTCTCAGAATTGGACTAAACTAGTTCCATTGGATCCGTGATAGTTTGTTATTATCGGATTTCAATTTTCTTAGCAATCGGAGTTGTCGTTTGACCGTGGCAGCTCGAAACGCATCGAAATTGTTTTAATATTAATTTGGCGAGTTAAAAATAGTCATTTTTCAAACAGTGTCAGATTTCGACAAAACTAGTTTCATCGGATCCGTAATATGATATTTTTGTATGGTTTCAAATTTCATGTCAATCGGATGTACCGTTTGTTCGGGGCAAGCCAAAACGCATCGAAATCGGTTTAAATCGGTTTAATTTAAAATCGATCGTTTTTCTCCGTAACTCGCACAGATGACCGAATTAGCTCCCGAAACACATCCCATTGTGTTCGGAACACGGGGTAAACCTTACAAACGCCAGGCGGCACGTGTAATTTGGAGATCGTTTGAAAAAGACGTTTTAAAATAAATTTAATATCATTTATATACGTGTATATATATATATATATATATATATATACACACGTTAACAATTGCAAAACCCTAATTCATTTCTTCAGCCGCCACCCTCACGATTCAATGGCCAGAAATCAATCTCCTTCTCCCCTCAATTACTCTCAATCCGTAGATAATTAGAAGAAGTGTTCAACATGAAAGTTGTAGGGGACGACGATATCTTCAAATCCATACGAAGATGATAGGGTATGGCGCAACGATGGAGGAGTTAGAGGGCCGTGTTCTCCTACTATTCACGCACGAATTCCAAAGCTAAGGCGGGGCCGAGCTCCACCCCATGGCAGCCGAGTGTAGAGCTTGCAATGGTGCTTCGAATGGGGTGCTTCGAATGGCGGTAGTTTGATGAAGTTTCGTCAAGCGTGGGGAAGCGGCGATCAACCCTAGTTTTGGAGCAATGGGTTTCTTCACGTGAACAACCTGGAGATAATGCGTACGTGATGGAGAAGGAGGCCTGGTGTGGCTCAGATCTGGAGAAGCAAGGATGAACGGCCCAGATGTGTTGGGATGGTAAAATATAAAAAGAAATGTAAATTTATATATATTTTAATTCGTTCAAACTTTAAACTATCATAACTTCTTCATACGAGGTCCGTTTTGGACGAAACGAATTGCGTTGGGTTCGTTTTGTCGAGCAATACGGAATGAAGCTGATTTGGAGTCAATTGGAGTCAGTGAAAATTTAGGGTAAAATTAAATGTCCTTTTAATTTTATTCGAAATAAAAGCTGGAACGCAATTGAAATCAAGGTGAGAACTCCTCACTCAATCGAATGTTTTGTTTCGATTTAAATTTTAAATAGTTAGATTTAAAATTTTTGATTGTGTGATTGGATGTTAAATTGTTATATGTATTGTTAAATAGACATTATACGCCGTTATTAAGCGGAGGTTATTTATTAAAAACATATACCGCGATAATTTCACATTGAAGTGAAATTGGTATTATATATGTATATAGCAATATATATATATTGGAATATGTATATATTGGAGTTGATTTCCCGCATTGTATAGCGGATGAGACCCTATTGCGCCGCATAATAGCGGATAATATTTATAAATCCCATATACCGCGATAATTTCACATTGACGTGAAATTGGTATTGTGCTAACATCTGTGGATGCAGGGAAATAGGTTGGAGGGATCCTACTGGATTCCTCACCGTAGTGATTTATTTACAGATATTGTTGTATATTCTATTATCATATGATGATATATGATGTTTGGATGCTATGATTGACTATTTGGTGTTGTTGCATCATCGGATCCATTTTTGAAGTTTATGATAACGATTTTGATTTTTTAAAGGGATTTCTAAAGTGAATTTTGAAAGTATAAGTTTTATAAAATTGGTTTATTTAAATTGAGTTTTTGGAATAATTATAAACGGTTTATATAAAAGATTTATAAAAGTGATATTTATAAATTAAAATATTGGAATTATAAAATGAGTTTTTATAAGTGTTAAAAGGAAGTATAAATGGATTTCATAAGTGAATGAAATTAATAGATTTATAATGTGAAGCTATAAAATGAATAGATGTTGTAAAATAAAAAATTTATAAGTAATTTACTTATAAATTAGATTTTGGCACTTAAAGAGGATATAAATAGAATTTGCGAATAAAATAATTTTTATAAGTTGAAATTGTTATAAAATATAAATGTGATTTATAAACGTTGTTTATAAATCCGAAATCACTTATTTTGATAAGTGAATTTTAGAAGTTAATTAAAGGAATTATATCCACGATTTTAGACGATGGATAATCTTTTAATAAATGTGTAGAAACATTGAATTGGGTAAATAAAGCATATTCACGATTTTGGACAGTGAATATATTATTAGATAAAATGGATATGTTTTGGAGAAGTGATATTACGAAATGAAGTAATTGTTTTAAAAAGATATTTTAAAACGTGTTAAGTATCGAAAACATAGATTTCAACATTTATTGTTGAAATAGACGTTTCGAGGAATAAGGAAATGGTGGACTATAACACTGTTGTTATAGTAAATGGTTTCTGAAAGGAAATGGTTTATATAGTATTGGGATTTATATATCTATCTAAATTTTTAATCCTTATACTAGTGATTTTGAGTTGTCGTAACAATGTTTTACGTAACATTCGTTTTGACTCAAATAAATGTGTTTAAGAAAATGATTTCCTTAAAGAATGAAATATATACTTAATTTTGATTTAAGTATATTGAATATTTTCAAATGTTGAAAATAAATGGATTTGTGAATTACCTATTATTAAATAGGTATGGAAATGTTTTTCCAATATGAACTGAAATGTTTTGAGATTTTATCTTCAAAGATAAATTGAATGTGGAAATTGATTTGAAATTGTTTTCAAATAGTTGAAGTGTGGAAATTATATATCTTGTAAAGATATTTTTGGAAGATTAATAATTTGGAAAATTATTTGGAATCTGATGATGCTGTGCAGACCAATTGATAGTTAAATAACCGACTATCAATAATTACCTTGAATGGGTATTTGTTGTGATTTGCTTGAATTTGAATGCCACACTTATTTTTGAATAAGCGCTCACTATTCGGGTTAGCCGGGAAAGGACCTTTGGGTCGGATAAACCATTCCGAATTAGTGATACGACGATATGGATCATATTGAAGACCGGTGGTGAAGACCGGGTATTTGTGAAAAGGATAGGATGACCTATCGATTGTCTCTGCACCGTTAGCTACGGTATTGAGATTTCCTTTGTGATGGGAAGTTTTATCGGGATTGTGAATATCCGGATTGCAAGGGATTCTTTTGGAAGTGCCTTCGGTTCTGTTCGAACCCGGAACAGACTTGTATGGTTACATGTGTGACATTACATTTTGAGATGTAAAGCCGATTTCTTTCAAATACATTTCTGTTGGTGGCGGAGAATTTATTCTCTTAGCTTAACACCGTTCTTTGAGACGTACGAGCTCAGAGGTTATGTAGTTGAAGGTTATCAACGATATATTCCCAATTTGGTAATGTGACATGCTGAGTGTTGCTGTGAAATGATCATTGTTTGATAATTTGTGATATGATCATTTGTTTGATCATTTATCTTTGTGATCATTACTTTGATCATTTGTTTGACCCAAAGCATAGTTTTTGTATAAAGCGTAGCTTTGTGGACGAGACTTCATCAGGGCCTCACAACCCGAAAATGGTCGAAACAGGAATGTTGTGGCAAGGTTATGAGGGTCGCGCCCTTTAGGGTATGTCATTTTTCCTTCTAGAAAGGGGTGGTATCATGGTATGGAGCCCAGATACTTACTCATGTGGACACACCTTATTTATTATGTGTGATGTTGTTATCAAGCGCTCGGATAAAGGTCCCAAAGGACCGGGTGATGACATATTCGTGAGTTACCTAGTTACAGGGGTAACCCGGCTTTGTTAGCGGAGAGCAGTTTGTCACTCGGGACGTCCAGCCAAAGGCGATCCCATTCGGCAGTAGGAAAGGAAGTTCCTTAGCCTGACCATTTGTTGGAAAATCCAAAGAAACAATACGAAACCTTTACGATTGAAATTGTATAACCTATCTCCTCAGGAGGCAGCTATAGCAGGCATAATATAATGGTACCTATGCTGGCTAAGATTAATATTGTATTTTCGAAAGAATTTTACACTATGCACTAGTAATAATATCAAAAATGATTTGTTTTGCGTAGTAAGCATTTTTGACTATCATAAGAAGAAATCTCCTCCAAGTCTACGATTGCATTGTGTGTGTGGTGGGAGGTCTTATGGTAGTTTCATTTTCCAAAAGCATTGCGGGTTTCAATGTTAAAATTCTATTATTGTTTGTTTCTAAAGATAAACTGTTTTAGTTCTCGCACCAGTCACCATGACTGGCCTGGAGTTTATTGTTTCCTTGCTAAACTCTGGGTGCCCATCATTTTCCACACGGGCAGTCTAGAGTTAGGTTATCAGATTATTCTAGATTCAGGAGATGCTATGGAGCTCAAGTGGCAAGCTGGATGGCAAGACGTATCATCTATACTATGTATTATTCCGCTGTGTATTCTGTATATGGACAAGTTCAAATAACTGTCCAGTGTTGTATTGTTGTGTAAACTCTGATGATGATGTAATGTATAAAATGACATAGTTCTTTGATTTAAAGATTATTCATTTATTTATTATATGTTGTTCCGCTGCGAATGTGAGATTCTGATATTGTTTCTGTTTCTGTTGTTTCTTCTTTCTTTTTCTTCTGTCTTCTTCTACCTCTTCTTTTTCTCCATAACAATTCGGTTTTCCGACATTCGATTGCTCGGCAGTTGATACAGTGAATGTATTAATGTCGATTTTCGAGCGACGAAAAATCGCGTTTGTTACATTTGGTATCAGAGCATATGGTTAAGCGACAACCCTGCTCTGTTGGGTGTTACTCATTAGAGATAGAGTCAGTAGTACTCTAGAATGAGTTGAGTGTAATAATAGACATGAGCGCGTATTTGTTAGTGAATATAAAATTGTTTCATATTGTGATGATTGATTTGTTGAGTGGTATATGGATTCTGGTCGGTATAGTCTGTACAACTCTATCGATAGGGATCTCTAAACACTTGTTCAGAACAATTCGGCACGATATTGTTTTAAAATTGGGTAAATGAAATAATTTTACCTCGATTATATTTTGTATATAAAGAAATAATTTTTCAGAATTATTAAAGTTTATATATATAATTGATTGTTTGGTTGTTGAAAATATAAATATATATATAAGTTAATCAAAGTTGTTTGAATAAGTTAAATAAAACAACAGTTGTAAAAGGATGAATTGTATAAGCAAATGAATTATAATGTATAAAGTTATAATTAAAATGATTTACAATGGTAAAATAATCTTATATATAAAAGTGAAATGTTATAAGTAAAAGATTTGAAAATGTGATTTATAATCTGAAATAAAATTCCAGGGAAGTGTTTGAAAGGATTTGATATTTCGTACAAATGTTTTGGAAAAATGAAAGCTCTAAACTCTTTTCAGGTCGCTGGAAAATAATTCCGATGATGATCGCGACATCATTGGTGTTCATTTTCGGGTTCCCAAAAGAGGAATTGCTGCCAGATTATTTTAAATGAAAGTTTTTTGGAAAATTTGGATTTTGTTTTAGAAATTCAGAAGATAATTTGAATAAATTTCAAAATAGTTTTGAAAGGTTGAAAAGACTCTGGAATCCTATTTAAAATATTTATGGGAATGATAATGAGTTGATAACTTATACCATTTGAATTTTGATATAATAAATTTAACTTAAAGGATGGAGTTAAATTAAAGTAAGTATAAGTGAATCAATAAAAATCCAAGCTGTAATTGTTGAATATAAGCAATTAAGTTTGAACTTATAATATGAGATAATAAATTTTGACTTTGGTAAAAGTTAAATAGAATTGAAATCTGAATTTGATTAATAAGTGGAAACTTAAGTTAATTTGAACAAATGATGTTTGAAATGAAATATGACTTAAGTGATGTTAAATGAATTTGATTTTGATATCGAAGTAAATTAATAAAGTGAATTTATTAAATGAATATAAACTTGAGTTATATAAATGAAATTCAACTTGAAATGTGAAATGAATTAGCAGTTGAATAAATGAATGAATTGAATGTTAATCAACCTAATGTGAATAAATTGATATGAAACAATGAATGTAAGTGTTAATTCATTAAAAGCTAAATGTTATTGGAAGTTGAATAATTGAATGTAAGTCAATTAAATATCGACCAATTGGAATTAAAAGTGTTAAACCAAATTGAATGTAAATTTAATAATTTGGTTGTGTTGAATATACATTGGTTGTTAGATTGATTGTTGGTTGATTGTAGTATAATTCATTAGTGCTAATGAAATTGAATTGATTAAAATTGGAAGCTATGTAATTTGATTTAAATGGAAGGTGAAGTAAATTTAAATAGAAATTGATTTGAATTGAAAGTGAACCAACTTGAATGAAAATTAGTGAATGTAAACTAATTGAAAATGAATAATTAAATGTCGTTGTATATGAATTGGTTGTAAACAATTGCAAGTAATGTTGAGATTTTATAAGTTGCTTATAAACCTTGTTTAGTATGCATTTCCCTTAATATGCATATGTTGTAGTTGTTTAAAAGAGTAAAATGTTAATAACTCTATATATATGTTACTTACATGTTTAAATTGAGTAAGTACAGGTGCGGTGGCTGCCGTTCGGTTGGTTTGGTTGCGCAAATATGCTAATAAAAAACTGCTTTGCTTAAAAATGCTAAAAAAGGTACGCCTACGCAATAAAAATAGGAAATATGAACTGTTTTTCTGCTTTTCCGACCGGGTGGGTCGATGTATACATATTTATGTCTATTGTGATCCTACTACGATCGAACCGCGCAAAGGAGACGCTAGTGAATTTTTCTGGAAATTTAAGGCGTTAGAAAATTTTTGGGAAATTTTGGAAATTTTTGTTAATGAAAAGTTGATTTCTAAATTGTAATGAAAATATAGGAATTGAACTAGAAAATGGAAACCATTGTTTGGTTGAAGTTAAAGGTTTTGGAAAAGGTGAATATAAAATTTTCACGAAGTGGATTTTTGAAAAGTTAATGGATTTGGGCATTTTTCTTACTTGGTAATTTCGAGGACGAAACTCTTTTAAGGGGGGAAGTTTGTAACGACCCAGAATTTCTGACATTTGAAATTCGAATATTTAATTTATTTTAAATATTAATAAGTGAAATTAATAATTCGAATACTTTATTTTTCGAATATCCGGATTTAATTGGATAATTAAATCGATAAATTAATAGTTGAAATTCCAGAAATAATTGAAAATTGGGTTTAATGTGATTGAAAATGATTTATAAAGTTATATTAAGTCATGTTGAAGTTATAGTGATGTTATAGAACTTTTAAAATTGAATTTAAAGTTAATATGTGAAAATTGAATATTTTAATATTTAATCGACTAGTGAAATTAGCCATTTTTGGAACAGTCTCAGAATTGGACGAAACTAGTTCCATTGGATCCGTAATAGTTTGTTATTATCGGATTTCAATTTTCGTAGCAATCGGAGTTGTCGTTTGACCGTGGCAGCTCGAAACGCATCGAAATTGTTTTAATATTAATTTGGCGAGTTAAAAATAGTCATTTTTCAAACAGTGTCGGATTTCGACGAAACCAGTTTCATTGCATCCGTAATATGATATTTTTGTATGGTTTCAAATTTCGTGTCAATCGGATGTACCGTTTGTTCGGGGCAAGCCAAAACGCATCGAAATCGGTTTAAATCGGTTTAATTTAAAATCGATCGTTTTTCTCCGTAACTCGCACAGATGACCAAATTAGCTCCCGAAACACATTCCATTGTGTTCGGAATGTGGGGTAAACCTTATGAACGCAAGGCGGCACGTGTAATTTGGAGATCGTTTGAAATAGTCGTTTTAAAATAAATTTAATATCATTTATATACGTATATATATATATATACACGTTAACAATTGCAAAACCCTAATTCATTTCTTCAGCCTCCACCCTCACGATTCAATGGCCAGAAATCAATCTCCTTCTCCCCTCAATTACTCTCAATCCGTAGACAATTAGAAGAAGTGTTCAACATGAAAGTTGTAGGGCACGACGATATCTTCAAATCCATACGGAGATGATGGGGTATGGCGCAACGATGGAGGAGTTAGAGGGCCGCGTTCTCTTGCTATTCACGCACGAATTCCAAAGCTAAGGGGGGGCCGAGCTCCACCCCATGGCAGGCGAGTGTAGAGCTTGCAATGGTGCTTCGAATGGCGGTAGTTTGATGAAGTTTCGTCAAGCGTGGGGGAAGCGGCGATCAACCCAAGTTTTGGAGCAATGGGTTTCTTCACGTGAACAACCTGGAGATAATGCATACATGATGGAGAAGGAGGCCTGGTGCGGCTCAGATCTAGAGAAGCAAGGATGAACGGCCTAGATGTGTTGGGATGGTAAAATATAAAAAGAAATGTAAATTTATATATATTTTAATTCGTTCAAACTTTAAACTATCATAACTTCTTCATATGAGGTCCGTTTTGGACGAAATGAATTGCGTTGGGTTCGTTTTGTCGAGCACTACGCAATGAAGCTAATTTGGAGTCAATTGGAGTCAGTGAAAATTTAGGGTAAAATTAAACGCCCGTTTAATTTTATTCGAAATAAAAGCTGGAACGCAATTGAAATCAAGGTGAGAACTCCTCACTCAATCGAATGTTTTGTTTCGATTTAAATTTTAAATAGTTAGATTTAAAATTGTTGATTGTGTGATTGGATGTTAAATTGTTATCTGTATTGTTAAAATAGACATTATATGCCGTTATTAAGCGGAGGTTATTTATTAAAAACATATACCGCGATAATTTCACATTGAAGTGAAATTGGTATTATATATGTATATAGCAATATATATATATTGGAATATGTATATATTGGAGTTGATTTCCCACATTGTATAGCGGATGAGACCCTATTGCGCCGCATAATATCGGATAATATTTATAAATCCCATATACCGCGATAATTTCACATTGACGTGAAATTGGTATTGTGCTAACATCTGTGGATGCAGGGAAACAGGTTGGAGGGATCCGACTGGATTCCTCACCGTAGTGATTTATTTACAGATATTGTTGTATATTCTGTTATCATATGATGATATATGATGTTTGGATGCTGTGATTGACTATTTGGTGCTGTTGCATCATCGGATCCATTTTTGAAGTTTAAGATAACGATTTTGATTTTTTAAAGGGATTTCTAAAGTGAATTTTGAAAGTATAAGTTTTATAAAATTGGTTTATTTAAATTGAGTTTTTGGAATAATTATAAACGGTTTATATAAAAGATTTATAAAAGTGATATTTATAAATTAAAATATTGGAATTATAAAATGAGTTTTTATAAGTGTTAAAAGGAAGTATAAATGGATTTCATAAGTGAATGAAATTAATAGATTTATAATGTGAAGTTATAAAATGAATAGATGTTGTAAAATAAAAGATTTATAAGTAATTTACTTATAAATTAGATTTTGGCACTTAAAGAGGATATAAATAGAATTTGCGAATAAAATGATTTTTATAAGTTGAAATTGTTATAAAATATAAATCTGATTTATAAACGTTGTTTATAAATCCGAAATCACTTATTTTGATAAGTGAATTTTAGAAGTTAATTAAAGGAATTATATCCACGATTTTAGACGATGGATAATCTTTTAATAAATGTGTAGAAACATTGAATTGGGTAAATAAAGCATATTCACGATTTTGGACAGTGAATATATTATTAGATAAAATGGATATGTTTTGGAGAAGTGATATTACGAAATGAAGTAATTGTTTTAAAAAGATATTTTAAAACGTGTTAAGTATCGAAAACATAGATTTCAACATTTATTATTGAAATAGACGTTTCGAGGAATAAGGAAATAGTGGACTATAACACTGTTGTTATAGTAAATGGTTTCTGAAAGGAAATGGTTTATATAGTATTGGGATTTATATATCTATCTAAATTTTTAATCCTTATACTAGTGATTTTGAGTTGTCGTAACAATGTTTTACGTAACATTCGTTTTGACTCAAATAAATGTGTTTAAGAAAATGATTTCCTTAAAGAATGAAATATATACTTAATTTTGATTTAAGTATATTGTATATTTTCAAATGTTGAAAATAAATGGATTTGTGAATTACCTATTATTAAAAAGGTATGGAAATGTTTTTCCAATATGAAGTGAAATGTTTTGAGATTTTATCTTCAAAGATAAATTGAAATGTGGAAATTGATTTGAATTTGTTTTCAAATAGTTGAAGTGTGGAAATTATATATCTTGTAAAGATATTTTTGGAAGATAAATAATTTGGAAAATTATTTGGAATCTGATGATGCTGTGTAGACCTTTTGATAGTTAAATAACCGACTATCAATAATTACCTTGAATGGGTATTTGTTGTGGTTTGCTTGAATTTGAATGCCACACTTATTTTTGAATAAGCGCTCACTATTCGGGTTAGCCGGGAAAGGACCTTTGGGTCGGATAAACCATTCCGAATTAGTGATACGACGATATGGATCGTATTGAAGACCGGTGGTGAAGACCGGGTATTTGTGAAAACGATAGGATGACCTATCGATTGTCTCTGCATTGTTAGCTATGGTATTGAGATTTCCTTTGTGATGGGAAGTTTTATCGGGATTGTGAATATCCGGATTGCAAGGGATTCTTTTGGAAGTGCCTTCGGTTCTGTTCGAACCCGGAACAGACTTATATGGTTACATGTTTGACATTACATTTTGAGATGTAAAGCCGATTTCTTTCAAATATATTTCTGTTGGTGGCGGAGAATTTATTCTCTTAGCTTAAAACCCTTCTCTGAGATGTACGAGCTCAGAGGTTATGTAGTTGAAGGTTATCAGCGATATATTCCCAATTTGGTAATGTGACATGCTGAGTGTTGCTGTGAAATGATCATTGTTTGATCATTTGTGATATGATCATTTGTTTGATCATTTATCTTTGTGATCATTACTTTGATCATTTGTTTGACCCAAAGCATAGCTTTTGTATAAAGCGTAGCTTTGTGGACGAGACTTCATCAGGGCCTCACAACCCGGAAATGGTCGAAACAGGAATGTTGCGGCAAGGTTATGAGGGTCGCGCCCTTTAGGGTATGTCATTTCCTTTTGGAAAGGGGTGGTATCATGGTATGGAGCCCAGATACTTACTCATGTGGACACACCTTATTTATTATGTGTGATGTTGTTATCGAGCGCTCGGATAAAGGTACCAAAGGACCGGGTGATGACATATTCGTGAGTTACCTAGTTACAGGGGTAACCCGGCTTTGTTAGCAGAGAGCAGTTTGTCACTCGGGACGTCCAGCCAAAGGCGATCCCATTCGGCAGTAGGAAAGGAAGTTCCTTAGCCTGACCATTTGTTGGAAAATCCAAAGAAACAATACGAAACCTTTACGATTGAAATTGTATAACCTGTCTCCTCAGGAGGCAGCTATAGCAGGCATAATATAATGTTACCTATGCTGGCTAAGATTAATATTGTATTTTCGAAAGAATTTTACACTATGCACTAGTAATAATATCAAAAATGATTTGTTTTGCGTAGTAAGCATTTTTGACTATCATAAGAAGAAATCTCCTCCAAGTCTGCGATTGCATTGTGTGTGTGGTGGGAGGTCTTATGGTAGTTTCATTTTCCAAAAGCATTGCGGGTTTCAATGTTAAAATTCTATTGTTGTTTATTTCTAAAGGTAAACTGTTTTAGTTCTCGCACCAGTCACCATGACTGACCTGGAGTTTATTGTTTCCTTCCTAAACTCTGGGTGCCCATCATTTTCCACACGGGCAGTCTAGAGTTAGGTTATCAGATTATTCTGGATTCAGGAGATGCTATGGAGCTCAAGTGGCGAGCTAGATGGCGAGACGTATCATCTATACTATGTATTATTCCGCTGTGTATTCTGTATATGGACAAGTTCAAATAACTGTCCAGTGTTGTATTGTTGTGTAAACTCTGATGATGATGTAATGTATAAAATGACATAGTTCTTTGATTTAAAGATTATTCATTTATTTATTATATGTTGTTCCGCTGCGAATGTGAGATTCTGATATTGTTTATGTTTTTGTTGTTTCTTCTTTCTTTTTCTTCTGTCTTCTTCTACCTCTTCTTTTTCTCCATAATAATTCGGTTTTCCGGCATTCGATTGCTCGGCAGTTGATACAGTGAATGTATTAATGTCGATTTTCGAGCGACGAAAAATCGCATTTGTTACAGTTCAGGTGGCCTCCAGTATGCTCCAAGAGAGAGCATTGGATTGGTACGAACTTCTTATTTCTGAAATTAATGAAGCAGATCTCACCTGGGAGCAATTCCGGGAACGCTTCGAATTAAAATTTGTACCAGAAGCAGAGAAAGTGACATTGGCTCGACGTTTCATAGACCTTGTTCAAGGTGAATCCTCTATGACAGATTATGTCGCATCCTTCGAGTCATTGTCCAAATATGGGGTTGAATACATCAACACCCCATTGAAGAAGAACTAGAGATTCGTCTATGGCTTAAACAAGAATCTCAAGAAGCCATTACTTCTAAAATTAGAAGTTTCTTTCGACCAACTCATTAATATCGCTCTTCGTCTTGAAGAGGCTGATAAGGACAGTGATGTTGAAGTGGTGGCTTCCAAACCAAACTTCAACAACAAGAAAAGGCCTAACAAGTTCAAAGGTCCATATCCCAACAAAAAGGGTAAGCAAGCAACTCCTACTGCAAAGACTTTTCCCTCTAGTGATGGGAAATGCAACAACAGTGGTGCTAAGGGTCATTTTGTGAACAAGTGTTCAAAGCCCCGTTCTTGTCGCTACTGTAAAAGTCCGGATCATTATATGCATCTATGCCCTAAGCTTCCAAGCAAGAAGGAGGGAAAGTTCAACGTTGCTCAAGCCCCTGGCAACACATCTCGCGGTCAAGTTATGTCTCATTCTGTCCTTGATGGCATTATTATATTTCATGATCAACCTATTAGAGTTCTCTTTGATACGGGTGCATCCCATTCTTTTATATCAAAGGAACTTGTAGACACTCTTTCTTTAAGTGTTGTTGCTTTAATGACTTCTTTGAGAATTGCGAATCCGGTTGGTGGATCCGCAACTCTTAGTTTGCTTTGTAAAGATGTGGAGATTATTTTGTGTGATTTTCCTTTCCTAGCCGATTTGCATGTCATGTGTTATTTAGGCTTTGGAATGATTTTGGGTATGGATTGGCTTAACCGTTATGAAGCTCATATCCTATGTCCTGAGCGGACTATTTATCTCCGACATCCGCAATCTGTTAATCAGATTTCTATTATTCTTAAAGATCCAGATTCCGCTTTGGTTACATCTTTATATTCTTTAAATCCTCGTGATGATGACAATGATGATGAGGAGGATGTCATTTCTCTTATTCGCATCGTTCGTGAGTTTTCCGACATATTCGATCTCGTCTTAGGATTACCACCTAAGCGAGCTATTGAGTTCAAAATTAATCTTATACGTGGAGCTCAACCTATTACCCGTCCTCCTTATCGCATGTCCAATAAGGAGAATGAAGAGATGCGCAAACAATTATCCGAGTTGGAGACGAAGCAACTTATGCGCTCTAGTTCCTCGCCTTGGGGAGCTTTAGCTATTTTCGTAAATAAGTCCGATGGTACACTTAGGCTTTGCGTCGACTACCGCAAGCTTAATGATCTTACTATTAAGAATAAATATCCTTTACCTCGGATTGATGATCTGTTTGATCAACTTAGTGGTGCTAGGGTCTTTTCACAATTGGACTTGGCTACCGGCTTTCATCAGCTTCGTATTGCAGAGGATAGTATTCCTTTGACTTCATTACGTACTCGTTATGGGTTTTATGAATGGCTAGTTATGCCATTTGGTTTAACGAATGCTCCAGCTTATTTCATTGACCTTATGAATCGAGTTTTCAAAGATTTCCTCGATCGGTTTGTCCTCATCTTTATTGATGATATTCTTGTGTATTCTAAAACCGAAGAGGAACATAAAAAGCATCTTCGGATTGTATTGGAAACTCTTAGGAGCAATCAATTGAAAGAAAATTTTTCTAAATGCCACTTTTGGCAGTCTAGTGTGAAGTTTCTCGGTCATATTATTTCCGAATCCGGAATATCAGTGGACCCTTAAAAAATCGAAGCGATTCAAAATTGGAAAAGTCCGGAGAGCGTGACTGAAATCCGTAGCTTTCTCGGATTGGCAGGTTATTACCGCCGTTTCATAAAAGACATTTCTAAGATTGCCGTGCCTCTTACTGGCTTAACAAAGAAAGGTGTTAAATACATTTAGTCGGACAAATGTGAAACTTCTTTTCAGAAATTAAAAGAACTCCTTTCAGATGCTCCTATTCTTGTTATTCCCGAAGGGAATCAAGATTTTGTTGTTTATACCGATGCTAGTCGCGTTGGTTTGGGTGCCGTTCTTATGCAAAAAGAATGTGTTATTGCTTATGCTTCTAGGCAATTGAAGCCGACTGAGACTAGATATGCCACACATGATTTAGAACTCGTGGCTATCGTTTTCGCCCTTCGAATTTGGCGACATTATCTTTTGGGAGAGAAATTTATACTTTACACCGATCATAAGTCTTTGAAATATTTATTTTCTCAAAAGGAACTTAATTTGCGTCAATAGCGTTGGCTCGAGTTCCTTGCCTCTTATGATCTTGATATCCTTTATACTCCCGGAAAGGGAAATCGAGTTGCCAATGCACTTAGTCGCAAGCAACAAGCGGTTGTTTCTATGATGATATCCGAATGGAGGGATCTCGAGATTTTAGCCACTTGTGAAATTCGAGATCGTGTCTCCGATTTATGTTCATCTCTTGTTTTATGTAGCCTTGAGGCTCGTCCTTCTCTTTTAGACCGCATTCTTGAAGCTCAACAGCTAGATCCTGAATTGGCTTTGCTTGGCCAAAATCTTAAGGATAAAACCGATATTGAAGGTTTGAAAGACTTCGATATTGATTTTTGTGGCGGCATTCGAAAATTTGGTAGACTTATCATACCAAATAGTCGAGATCTTCATAAAGATATTTTAGAAGATTCTCATCGTTCCAAATTTTCCATTCATCCCGGTAGCAGTAAAATGTACGCAGATATGAAGCGACTTTATTACTGGGAGGGAATGAAATCTGATATTGCTAACTTTGTTAAGTGTTGCATGACTTGCAAACTTGTCAAGGCTGAACATCAAAAGCCTGGTGGGTTATTGCAACCATTGGAAATTCCAGTTTGGAAGTGGGATCAAATTTCCATGGATTTTATTGATGGCCTTCCCCGTTCTCGTTCGGGTCATGATAGCTTATGGGTGATCATTGATAGACTTACTAAATCCACCCATTTTATTCCAGTTCGGTCAAACCGAACCGTTCCTCTTCTGGCCAAACTCTTTATCAAAGAAATTGTTAAACTTCATGGAGTTCCTACTTCTATAGTTAGTGATCGCGATCCATTGATTACTAGTGGATTTTGGAAGAGTCTTCAAAAAGCTTTGGGAACGAAGCTTAATTTTAGCACCGCTTATCACCCCCAGTCCGATGGACAAACTGAGCGTGTGAATCAAACTCTTGAAGATCTTCTTCGTGCTTGTGTTCTTGACTTTGGTGGAAGTTGGGAAGATCATATTTCACTTGTTGAATTTTCCTATAATAACAACTTCCAATCTAGTATTGGTATGGCACCTTTCGAGGCACTCTATGGAAGGCCATGCCGATCTCCTTCTTGTTGGCTTGAGGCCGGTGAGAAGCTGGTGTTAGGTCCAGATCTTATTCGTGATTCGACAGAGAAGATTGACCTTATTCGACATAGGATGAAAGAAGCCCAGAGTAGACAAAAATCCTATGCCGATAACCGAAGAAGAAAATTAGAATTTTCTGTTGGTGATCTTGTATTTGTTCGTATTTCACCCATGAAGGGTGTTGTACGCTTCAGTCGATCGGGAAAGTTAGCGCCTCGATACATTGGGCCATTTCCTATCACTGAACGTATTGGTTCCATGGCTTATCGCCTTTCGTTACCGGCTCAGTTTTCTGCCATGGATGACGTGTTTCACGTTTCTCAATTACGGAAGTGCCTTCGGGATTATGATTCCATTCTTGAGCCCGGTGTTGTGGAAGAGATTGAAGTTTCACCTAATTTAACTTATGAGCAGCATCCTATTCGAATTATTGCTTCGGAAGTTAAATGACTTCGAAATAAAAATGTCCCGCTTGTTAAAGTTCAATGGTCCTCAAGTCCTAAGGATTGCTCTTGGGAAACTAGAGAATTCATCGAGCGTACACATCCGGACTTACTTTCTCATGCTCTTTGAGGTAAACTTCTTATTTCAAATTTCTTTTGTGTTAATATGCTTTTATGGTTGTTACTTTTTATTTCCATCTTATATATTGCGAGGACGCAATTTCTTTAAGGAGGGGAGTTTGTAACAACCCGCATATTTATCGATTTTATATTTAAATATTTTATTTAAATATTTTATTTAAATATTTTATTTAAATATTTTTATCGTTAGTCGGATTTTAGTCCGAAAAGCTACTTTTTGCATACGGACGAATTAGGACTCGAGACCACTTCCATTGAGTTCGAAACGTCGTTTGCAATCTTTTAAGTATAAACATCGATATGTTTGGAGATAGTGAAATTTTCGTCACTTTTTGGCTTAGGGCTTTAGTTTGGGCTGAACACTTACTAACTCAGCCCAACCCCCTCTCTTCTTCACTTATTCACAAACACTTCAAGCTTCTTCAAAAGTGGTGGAGGGAATGGGAAATTAAAACTCCAAAGTCTTATTCTTCATTGCTAATCCAACATCTACTCCAAATTCACGTGAAGAACATTGATCCAAGCTTGTTGTTGTTCTTGCTTTGCTTCAAGCTTTATCTTCATTGATTTTGGTGCAAAGGTGAGATTTTTATCTCACATCTTGCCTATAACTGTCATTGGACTGTTGGGAATGATTCCCTACCACTTGTGCGCTTGCATTTGCATTTGGTTTGGATTGAATTGGTGAAAAACCCAATTTTTAGTGTTTTGGCAAAATTCTGGGCTTAGGTCGTTCGGCATTGGAGAAGACAGGCCTGCAAATCTTCGTTCTGGACTTAGGTCGTTCGCATGTGGTAGGTCGTTCGGCAGATAGGTCGCTCCACTACTGGGTCGTTCGACATTAGGTCGTTAGGCAATGGCTCGTTCCACATTAGGTCGCATGCCTGGCCCATTTGCTTTAGGTCGCTCTACTGATAGCTCGCAATCAGTTAGGTCGCTCTGGCATGGATCTGGACTTAGGTCGCTCGCCCCTTATTTCTCTAGGTCGCACGAGTTAGTTCGTTAACCACTTTAGGTCGCTCGACCTCACCACCCAGTTAGGTCGCGCAAACTTAGGTCGCGTACCATGTTAGGTCGCACACACTAAGGGCGCGTACCACCTTAGGTCGCGTACCACTTAGGTCGCACCACTAGGTCGCCTGACCTTAATTGCTTTAGGTCGTAAGACCTTGTTTCCCTTTAGGTCGTAAGACCTTGTTTTTTCCCTTAGGTCGTAAGGCCTTAGGTCGCGCCACATTAGGTCGCGCCACATAGGTCGTAGACCTTTAGGTCGCTCGACCATTCTCAGTTAGGTTGTTTGACCTGTCATCCCTTTAGGTCGCTCGCCTAGATAGGTCGTATGGATATTATAGGTCACGCCACATGCTTAGGTCGCCCAACTAGGTCGCTAAATACGATAAGTCGCACCATGCTTTGGTTGATCCATCACCTTAGGTCGCTCGACCTATTTGCTCCATAGGTCGCGTGCTACTCCTCGGGCCGTAACTCCTTAGGTCGCTTGCACTTTGGGTCGACCACATTAGGTCGAGGATTTTCCTAGATCGTAGGCCGTGGAGTTTGGTCTGCATTTCTACTTTGATGGATTTGGAATTGAATTCCTTGGATTTTTCTCACGTCTTCGAATGTGAAATTTTGTGATTCGATTTGCTTCAACAATCGTTTTGTGACAATTTTCTAGTGAAGATCTACAGTTTGTTCGTAAATATTTAAGTTAAGCAAGTGGTTATGGGACATGAAGCTAAACTCATATATTTACTAGCTTGGTGTGATTGACAGTTCTTTATGATCATGACGATCATTTTTGTGATTTAGACTAGCAATTGAGCGATGTCTCTTTGTCTGCGAGGGAGACTAGACCCTGCTTGTGTGATGTTTCTTCTCACATATATGGGGTAGCACCCCATGGTCTTCGGGCCGTTCGTGTGTCAAAGGCCTTTGGGTCATTCGTGTGTTCGAAAAATTAAATGGATAGCTTCCATGAGATAGCTTCTCGTCCGTGTGATCGGACTTCCCCCTTTTTGTGATTTCTGGATTTCGTGTGTTGATTTCTGGGATTTGTTCTGGATTTCGTGTGTTGATTTCTGGAATTTGTGCTTCACCAATTTTCATGATTTTCATTGATATGTTTTATCAATTTGTGTGCATTGGTGAATTTGTGTGTCATTCCCTTTTTGTGGATTTGGATCTTTGAGAAGATTCTTGTGATATTGATTAATCTTTTGTTGGTTATCACTTACATACTTATAGTAGTATGCCATTATGGTTATTATATGTTTATGCCATATCTCTTATTATATATCATGTCATCTGATATTTATAGCTAGACTGATCCATTTATTATTTTCTTATGAAATAATACTCAAGTCAGACCGAGATGTTACAGGCAAGGTTTTAAATCTCGCCCATCTCGGCCGAGATCTCGGCCGAGATCTCGTTTTCAAGCCCAGGCGATTCGAAACAGGATATTTCGTTTGAATCTCGTCTGACCCAAATCTCGGACGATATTTCGATATCTCGTCCGGTATCTCGGACGAGATTTAAAAGCGAGATATCGGCCGAATTTTTGAATTTTGGAAAAAATCAACTCTTTTTCCGTATTGGGCTGGCTCATCCTTTACCTTAATTTAAGCCTTCTTAATTGTACTTTTTTAACCCTTATTTCTTATATAAATCTCATTCAACCTTCGTCTCTTATTTTATGGCAGTGACGAGTGTAAGAAGATGATAAAATCTACATCGATTATGGTAAGTATTTCACTTTATGATTTTCATTTAGGTTTCTGATCCAAATTATTTACATCCAATTTCATTTTTCTTTTTTCGACACTTTCTTGAGTTTTTTTCTAACCCTATTTTTTTGCGGCTATAAATTTTGGGCTTCACTTATTTAACTTTATGTTCCAAATGGATTCCCAATTTGATTTCATTTAGTCTTTGCTGCTATAATTTTTTCCTCAAGGCTTATTTTTAAGCAATAAAGGAATTCTCTTTCATCTATTAATTTCATTTGATGATTATATGTTCATTGGTACATCATTTTTTTGCTTTTCTTATAATATTACTAAATGTTTGAAAATTGTTTGTACTATGTATGCTATTTTCTACGTTTGTTTGAAATATCTATGCTTTTAGTTGCTTAATGAAATTTTGTTTGCTAATAATTAAATACTATAATTAGTCATAGAATATCTTAATTCTACTTGTAGACTTTTGTATTTGAAGTTATAAAATTAAGATTTCCCTTGCAGCACTATAAATCATAAAAGGTAGAAATGAGACATTATATTGTGTAGGAAAGTTAAGTGAATTATCAAACAAAGTAACGGTGCATATGTTATGGTTTGTTTCTTGTCTACTTTATCTCATATGATATTATATTGAACATTATTCATAAAATCTAGTTATTTGTTTAATTTACATGATACAAGTGATATTTTTTCATACTAAATTACTAATGATAAGCGTGTGATATATTCAAGGTAAGTGCATAGTGTTTTCCTTAAGGTAGTGACTGACTAGTATTATAAATTTAGGTGTATGAAAACTAATTTTCGACATGACATATACTCCGAGATAACTCCGAAATGAATTTTAGAAACCGAGATGTAAATCCGAGATGGACGACCGAGATGCACTCATCTCGTTCGAGATCTCACCCGATACGAGATAAGCTATCTAAATTCTTCGAGACGAGACGTGACCGAAATCCGAGATTTAAAACCTTGGTTACAGGTGCTTCTGCTTGACTTCTCTTCTGGATTTCTCTGACTTTTGGCTAACTACTTAGATTAGTAGTTTTTGGATGTACACATTTGAGATATAGACTCTATGTTGTGTACTTATTCTTTTGTATAGCACATGTTGCTATTCTTTTGTATTATCGTGGATCTTTCTGACCACTACTCTGATGTACACTTTCATGTGTTATATATATATTCATATCTTTTTCCGCCTTTGTGATATGGATGTCTGTGACTGATTTATGTTATGTTTATTTCTATGTTTGTTTCCGAAGATTATATATAGCCACTGTGTGATAGCTTTGAGTTTGTATCGGTATGTCGGATTTCCTCCTTAAAAATGAAGTACATCTTATACTACCTGACATATCGATGCTCGCACAAAGAAGCTACATGGATGGTCGCCCTTCAACAACCTTATTCTCCGTGCTAGTTGACAGTATTACACCGTAGTGTTCTTGGCTAGCGTGGGTATAGAGGTGGGGCGTTACAAATAACATGAATAGATAAATAATAATAACTGCCACAAGCTCCACTCTCGCCATCTTCAAGCATCATCATCATCAACTTCTTCCCTAACCTATGTTGCAATGAGGAGGAAGTCAGTACAACAAGTGTCTAGTGAATAAAAACCTCGAGCCTTACTATTTCGGTGCTTTGGCAGTACAATTTAAATAAGAATACATCTTACATATTTTAAACTGTTTAATACGTCATATAAGGAAAGGAGACGGGTCCTCAATCAACCACTTAATACCTTCCATTTCTGAAGCAGGTTTCTAGATCCTATGACCCAAATCCCACGTCATGTCTAACAATGCGAGGATAGTACCCAAACCACTTAATACCTTTTATTAGAATAATACCTTTTATTAAAAAATTGGCAGACTCTGGACATTTAACACGTTAATTGAGGCAAACCCCGTCATTTAATACCTATTCTCAAGGCGGACACTTCATTGGTGACTACCTAGCTGACATCGCATAGAATCTCTTTAGCCACTTAATACTTCTTTGTGGGAGGTAGACCCTCAATTAGCCAATTAATACTTCTTTATGGGAGGTGGACCCTCAATTAGCCACTTAATACTTCTTTATGGGAGGTGAACCCTAAATTAGCCACTTAATACCTTATCCCGAAGCGGACCTTGTTAAGATAGCACTTATCGTGCCTAATAACTAACCATTAACCATTCACTACTCCATAGGGAAAAGTAGCGTACCTTCAAACAACCACTTAATATCTCAAGACCCAGAAGCAAGCCTTTAATATTATGACCCATACTCATAATTAAGTCGCACATTATTTCGACTATTCATAATAGCAGATAGCCAGATTAGCTGGGCAGGTTTACCCTGTAGAATTTGGAACCAACCTGGCATCATCATAAATACTTATCATAGGTGATGTCTCACATCAGCACCAATGTAACGACCTATAATTTTCGATAATTAAAAATAGTTAATTTAATAAGGTTTTGTGATTTAGTGTTGGAAGAAATAAAAAAAATTGATTAAATAATAAGAATATAACGGGAATGAAATGTAATAGTATTAATTTAAGGTAATGGATAACTGCTCTAAATGTAATTCTTATTAATTGAAATGATTTAAAGAGTTATAATTGATTATAGATTGTAAATTAATTGTAATAATGTGTGTGTTATTTGATAATTGGATTAAGGGAGTAATTGATAATTTAGATGTTGAATTAATTAATGAATTAGTAACTAATAAAGTGAAATTGAATAAAATTAGCGTTGTGTAAATAAATATAACATTTGTGTGTAGATAACAGACATACAAATGTGATTAAATATAGAAGTGGTGACAATTGTTATTTGTTACCAATTTATTTAAATGAATTGCAATTGAATGTCATTAAATGTTACGTAATGTGAGTAAGACGATAACTGTAAAAGGTGTAATTGATAATTTAAATATGTATAAATTTATGAAATAGTATGTAATTAATTGCAATTGATAAAAATTAATGTTGTGGTAGTAATTATAACACTTGTTGTGGATAATAACCTATAAGATGTAATTAAAAGTTAATGGTGACAATTATTATACATTACCTATTTATTTAGTCTGTTAAATTTAATTTGAAATCAATTGCAATTAATTCACTTAATTAGTGCAGTTAATGTAGATTAAATGATAATTGTAGAATATAAATTTAATAAGATGTAACCCAATGTAAATTTTATTCATAATATGACGATTGATTGAATAAAAAGAATTGGAATCAAGTTTGATCAATTTATTGGAATTTAAGTTATAATAATGGATTTATTGCAATTAAATGTAATTAAATACTACGCTAATGAAAACTAAGATGATAATTGTAGAATGTTAGTGTGACAAGATATAAACAAATGTTAACTATGTTTGTAGAGTAATAATTGATTGAAAAAAAGGACTGAAATCAAGCTAGAACAATTTATTGGAATTTAATTTTAATTTATGGGATTTAATTACAGTTGAAATTGAACACTGTAACTGGTGTAAGATTTAACGATGAATTGATATGTAAAATTGATTTAAATTATTGTAAATGTCCAAGTAATCAAAAATGATGAAAATTGTTAGTTATTAAATTTGAAATTAAAAATGTTATTTAATTAATTTATTTAATTAACGTGAAAATAGCCACTTTGGCAACTGTCTCGGATTTCGATGAAACCAGTTTCATCGGATCTGTAACGGTAAATTATTGTAAGGTTTCAAGTTTAGTAGCGATCGGACTTGTCGTTTGATCGTACGGACTCGAAACACGTAGAAATCAATTTAATAAAATTAAATCAATTTGAAATAAACTAATTTTCAAGCTAACTTCTTCATACGATGGAATTTGGACTTGAAACCTATTTCATTGAGTTTAAAATTATCAAAAACATCTATTTTGATATATGGGATGACCCATTTTCGTTCCGGAGATAGAACGGGTTTTTCGGATCATTTATCGTTCCAATCCAAATCAATCTTGTCCATTCTTTTCTATTTCAGCTATACATATAAATAACTCGTTATAAACCCTAGTTGTTCCTCATATTCTCATTTCAATACATACAATTTCATTTCCTTCCTCCTTCTCGAACATCTGAACATCAAACCTAATTCCCAAATTTCAAAACCTAATTCCAAAAAAAAAATTGCTCTAGGTTTACTTCGAGTCGGGAAGATGTTCACTTTGAGTTTCAGAGGCGAAAACCCTGCAGCGACTTAGGGTCAGAGAGAGTTCCATGCTAAACAAGACAGATCTGAGCGCGCTTCGAGTTCTAGAGGCAAAAACCCAGGAGCGACTTCGGGTCAGGAGCCAAATGACTCGGGTCTCGGGTCATTTTGGCAAAAACTCAGAGCAAGCACCGGGTAATTGAGGCGGCGACTCGAAGTAAGAACCGAAGTTGAAATTTTCCAATCTTCTAACGTTAATAACTTTTGCATATGAGCTTGGATTCATGCGCAGTTTTCTCCATTGGGATCGTATCAGAATTTCAGACATTTGGAAACTAGTTTGGATGAATTCTGAGACTGTTCAAATTTGGGCCTTATTTTGGATTTCAAATCGATTTGAAATCGAAGGTGGGTGTTTTAATCCACTCACAACTACTAAATTTTCTTATGTTAGTTAAATTAAATTTATGATGTGATTAGAAATTAATTGGTTGATGTTTGGTATGTTTAAATTGTTATTCTGGTTAAATTTGACTTTTATTGTATTTAATTATCGTTTAATTTAATATTTAATTTAATTGTCAATTTAATACCTATTAATGATAATCAGTTATCTATTGATGTTTATTGGTTGATTTGGATGATGATTGTGATGGATGTTTGATTGTTGATATTGGATGACTGGATGTTGTATTATTATATTGTTATAACACTGCAAGTTCCTTATGGGTTGAAATCATACATACCCGAATGATCTATAGATTACAGAAAAATCGTTATGGGTTCAAATGATAGACTCGAGCGATTTTATGGATTTTATTAAATTCAGGATTGCGGTTTGAAATGATATATAACCGTAAATTTGTAAACTATGGATTGAAATAATAAATATCTGTATTACTTGATCCTAGGGTAGAAAATTATATACGGACACCGGATTGGTTAAATTAAATGATTTTTAAATCTTTAAATTTTGAATTCATTTAACTGGCATTTTGAAATAGAGATGTATTTATATAAACTGAATTATTTTCGATAATCAAAGTGTAAATACTGAAATTATAATTGATCTAATGAATTGTTTAAAGGATTTAAATTGAAATTTCAAAGTTGAAGTGTCAAATGTAAATGAATTTATTGGAATTGAGTTACTGAAATGTTTGGATATAACTTTGAAATCTACTTTAAATTAATTTAAACTATTTTAATCAATTTAAAACTATTTTAATTTATTTAATCTATTATAACTTATTTAACCCAATTTAATCTATTTTACCTATTTTAACTAATTAAATTTATTTAATCTATTTTAAATCTATTTAATATAATTTAAATCTATTTAATCTATTTTAAATTTATTTAATCTAGTTAAAAATCTACTAAATATAATTTAAATCAATTTAACCTATATTTAATCTATTTAAGACATTTTAAACCTAATAAAATCTATTTAATCTATTTTAAACCTATTTAAATCATTAAATCTAATTAAATCAAATTTAAATCTATTTAAACTAATTTTACTATTTAAACTATTTTAATCTATTTAAACTATTTTTAAACTATTAAACTATTTATGACTATCTAAACTATTTTCTAAAATTACAAACTATGTAAAGATTGAAGTATTTATATTTAAATCCTTGATGATGATACAACTTAAGTTGGAATTTGAAATTGATACCTTCTTGTGAAATGACATATTTGAGTAAATATGATTTTGAAAGTGAAGACGATTTTTTTAAAGTGAATATGGTTTTGAAAGTGAATATGATTTGAAAATGATATGGTTTTGAGAATATGATATTTTGATATCAATTGTAAATTTACTTTTGAAATGTAAAGAACCACCCGGTGTGAAATAAGCGTTTGGTTGTTAAAGAGACCGGGATCAGATATTGTCATACTCTCTGCCAAAACCGAAAACCACTTTAACAACTGTGTACGTGGTGGAGCTTCCAGAAATGAAGTAGGATGGTTTGGCGAATGATTATGTATGAGGTATTTACGTGACCCTGACTCTTGTGAGTCAACTTGATGTGGCTAAAGGGAGCTATACCGGGCCAAGTGAGGTCATTCCTCCGTTCGGGCACATTTCTTCGATACTATATTTTGACTTTGTGGTTGATTTGGTGGCCACCCTTGATTTGATTTTGGGAGTGTGTTCCGAGGTGGGCGGTAGTAGCTGCTATGCGTTACCACCAGTCCGGGAATGCAATAGGTATATCTACCCTGGCATTGCCTCGAGTGCCATGTCACATGCCCTATCGCTCCTTCTACGAGTTTGTTTTGTGTCGTACCTATGGAGTGCTCCCTGATAGCCCACCTGCGGGTGGAGTTTACAGTATCTGTATAGACTACGGCATTATATAAAATGTGTTAAAGGGGATATGGGTAACGCCTTAACGCTATTTTAATACTTTACTTTACTGTAGACATATTATAATAGCGTATTGTACTACATAGTAGATAGTTTAACGGATCCTTAGGAGATGTAAATCCCGAACATCTCTTAAGTTATTGCACTCACGTTAGACACTGGATAGGAGATGTCAAACCCCATAAACATCTCTGACGCCGTCGCACTCACATTTACTGTTGATTTAACTTACATAAGATCTTTTAGTTCTGACTCGAGTGTTTTGTCTTTTTAATTCGCTCGGGTTAGCCTTGAGCATTTCAGGGTTGAAGACCTTATTTCTGGAGGACGAAGACGAAGATTTGTACTATTATTATTTATTATATTTATTCCACTGCATCATGTTGTCCCGCTGCAGTTATTTATTATTTATTCTGGCTATATGTAACTATGACCTGTATTATAAAAGTATAATCAATGTATTTGTCAACAGCTTCATGAACTGTTTATTTGATTATTTTATTTTGTCATTCCGCTGCGAGATTCTGTATTTTGTTTTTTTTCTTTCTCTGCTTTTCTTATTTATCCCATAACAATATGCCCTTTTGAATGGTTTGAGTCTGGCATGTATGTCTGCTTAAAACTTCCAAAAAGGCAGGTCGTTACAGTTGGTATCAGAGCTTTGGTTTAGCGATAACCTTAGCTTTGTGGGGTCTGACTCATATAGAATAGGGTAGTGATACCCTAGAATGAGTCATTGAGTGTATATATGAGAGAGTGTATTTGTTAGTGTTATAAAAGGTTTTTGTATTGGGTTAATTTGTTCTATTCTATATTTATAAAATTCCGGTCGGTACATAGGACGCTATGACATCGATAGGGATTTCTAAACACTTAATAGGGCAGACCGACACAATATTGTTTTGAAATATAGGTAAATGAAATAATTTTGCCTATTATATATTTTGTATATAAAATAATAAATTTTATAAATGATATAATTGGTTGTTATATTTTGTTTGTTAGGTAGGGAAATTCTATATAATACTGATGGAAAAATAAGATTTACAAATAAAATGAATATGAATTGGAAGTTTAGAACTGAAGTTCCAGGAGTTTGAAAATTTCTTTCGAAAGATTTTGGAATATAATATTAATATTATTTAGAAATACTTTCTGATAAAAATATTTCAAGATGATTTGGACAAAACGTTTTAAAGGAATTTTGGAATGAAATAAGTTTGCACTCCCCTCTCTTTCGTTGGAAAATAATTTCGGTGACGAGTGCACGCATCATTGACGTTCATTTTCGAGTTTCAAAGTGGGAAGACTGTTATAGTAATTTTACTGCACAATTGTTTTGATAAATTAATCTTGATTTTTAAATTCTAGATATGATTTGATATATATATATATATAAGATATGATGGTATATATATTATTTTAAAATAATTGAATTGAACCTGGTTGTTTAGTTCTTAAGTTTCTGTGAATTAGAAATTGAAATTACTGTAATGAATGGAATCCTGACTATATTAATAATTGGAAACTTCTAAAATGAAGATAAGAAATTTTATGTTAAAATGATTAAATATAAGAAGCTAAAATTTTGAAAATTGTAATTAAAAGGGAAATGAAAATAAGAAATGGTAACTATTGAACATTTTGTTAACTAAATATATAAGAGAAACTTGGGCAATATTCAATTGCATTCTAAAAGACATATATATAACTTACCAAAATATTAAAAGTTGAAATGTTATAAAAAAGAATATGTAATAGAATATTATACAAGTAAAACTTGAAGAAGAAAAATGAAAGTGTTCAATGGAATTGCTCTTATAAATGAGAATTCTAATGTTATAAATTGTTATAAACTGAAGTTAATAGTTTGAAATGCTAGTAATTAAATATAATAAAAGTGAATAAGGTAAGAAAAAAAATTATAAGCTTAAGTTAACATGTAAGCTATTTAAATTCAAATTTAATGGTAAAGGTGAATACTGTAAGTAAATAATTATAAACTTGAATTAATATTGGAGCCATTTATAATTTAAAATGAGTACTATATTAATTGAATGATTATAACTTCAGAGAACATTGGAAATGATTTGTAAAGGGAGTTAATATGCAACAATACTTTATATGGAAGAATGAATGTGAAAGAGAAATAATCTATGAATGGTGAATGGAATTGTAAAGAAACTCACCTAGTAATGTATAACCTAATAATTGTAATAAAAATAACTTATTTAAGCAATGAATGTGAAGTAATAAAATGAAAGAAAATGACACGGTATGAATAAAGGAGAAATGAACTTTTGTAAGTAATAACGAATGTAAATTAATGAAAATAAACATTATATGAATGAGAAAAGAAAAGTAAATGATGAAAAGAAAAAAAAGGGAAAATCAAACTAAATTGTAAATGTGAAGTGAACTGGAATAAAATGTATATAATACTTCAATAATGAATTCATTTATGATCCAAATAATTGAAATGGATATAACTTATGTAAGTAAAGAATGTAAATTAATAAAATAAACCTTGCACGAATGAATGAAAACTAAAATTTTATAAGTAATGAACGTGAATTTAAGAAAATCATTGGATGAAAAAAAATGAACAATGAATAACGTGAAAAAGAAAGAGTAATAAGAATAAAACTTAAATATTATTTGAAATTTTGTTTGTATTGGCTTATGGATTGGTTGGTAAAGGATACTTCTATTTTATATAAAGATGTATAAATAATCTATAAAGTTTTATCTACGACTGTTGAGTGTATGGTTTACTTCATGGTTTATTTATCATTTTATATGATTAGAAGTTCTGAACCCGAACAAACCATTTGTTGGTTGCTATGGACGTATGTTTGATTTCTTTGATTGCATGTGATGATATGAAGGTTGTATTGTTTGTTTGCAAGTGACTATTGTTATGTTGTGCTTGTTTTGTTGTCATTAGTTGAAACAACTTAAATATTTCTCATTTATATAATAATTAACCTCTTTGGATTATATAAGTGAAATACAGGCTATGGAAGCAATTGTTACTGCTTTTGGTTTCATAAATTAAGCGTTTGTTTGCCCGACAAATAGGTACGTTTTCGGATTACGGTTTTCTAGCGATATTATACTGTTTTGTCGTTGTTTGGGATATTTTATCTTGAAAAATATAATATATATTGTTATTATTGATATTATTAATTCTCCCAGACCTCTTCGTACAAAGGAGAGACTGCCGAAATTTTCCATGGATTTTGGACTTAGAAAATTTTGTGAAATGTTTTCCAAACTTTGTTAACTTGAATATAACAAGGATTTAATTATTTTAAATTGATATATTTTATTTAAATTATTTAATTATGTAAATTGATTGTTTATAAATTTAATATTTTGAATAAGATATACTAATTTCTTAATTGATTCTTTCCCTTTTTGAGGACGAAAAGTTTTGAGTGGGGGAGAGTGTAACGACCCATAATTTTCGATAATTAAAAATAGTTAATTTAATAAGGTTTTGTGATTTAATGTTGGAAGAAATAAAAAAAATTGATTAAACAATAAGAATATAACGGGAATGAAATGTAATAGTACTAATTTAAGGTAATGGATAACTGCTCTAAATGTAATTCTTATTAATTGAAATGATTTAAAGAGTTATAATTGGTTATAGATTGTAAATTAATTGCAATAATGTGTGTGTTATTTGATAATTGGATTAAGGGAGTAATTGATAATTTAGATGTTGAATTAATTAATGAATTAGTAACTAATAAAGTGAAATTAAATAAAATTAGCGTTGTGTAAATAAATATAACATTTGTGTGTAGATAACAGACATACAAATGTGATTAAATATAGAAGTGGTGACAATTGTTATTTGTTACCAATTTATTTAAATGAATTGCAATTGAATGTCATTAAATGTTACGTAATGTGAGTAAGATGATAACTGTAAAAGGTGTAATTGATAATTTAAATATGTATAAATTTATGAAATAGTATGTAATTAATTGCAATTGATAAAAATTAATGTTGTGGTAGTAATTATAACACTTGTTGTGGATAATAACCTATAAGATGTAATTAAAAGTTAATGGTGACAATTATTATACATTACCTATTTATTTAGTCTGTTAAATTTAATTTGAAATCAATTGCAATTAATTCACTTAATTAGTGCAGTTAATGTAGATTAAATTGATAATTGTAGAATATAAATTTAATAAGATGTAACCCAATGTAAATTTTATTCATAATATGACGATTGATTGAATAAAAAGAATTGGAATCAAGTTTGATCAATTTATTGGAATTTAAGTTATAATAATGGATTTATTGCAATTAAATGTAATTAAATACTACGTTAATGAAAACTAAGATGATAATTGTAGAATGTTAGTGTGACAAGATATAAAAAAATGTTAACTATGTCTGCAGAGTAATAATTGATTGAAAAAAGGACTGAAATCAAACTAGAACAATTTATTGGAATTTAATTTTAATTTATGGGATTTAATTACAGTTGAAATTGAACACTGTAACTGGTGTAAGATTTAACAATGAATTGATATATAAAATTGATTTAAATTATTGTAAATGTCCAAGTAATCAAAATGATGAAAATTGTTAGTTATTAAATTTGAAATTAAAAAGGTTATTTAATTAATTTAATATTAATTTATTTAATTAACGTGAAAATAACCATTTTGGCAACTGTCTCGGATTTCGACGAAACCAGTTTCATCGGATCCGTAACGGTGAACTATTGTAAGGTTTCAAGTTTCGTAGCGATCGGACTTGTCGTTTGATCGTACGGACTCGAAACACGTTGAAATCAATTTAATAAAATTCAATTGAAATCAATTTGAAATAAACTAATTTTCAAGCTAACTTCTTCATACGATAGAATTTGGACTTGAAACCTGTTCCATTGAGTTTAAAATTATCAAAAACATCTATTTTGATATATGGGATGAACCATTTTCGTTCCGGAGATAGAACGGGCTTTTCGGGTCGTTTATCGTTCCAATCCAAATCGATCCGGTCCATTCTTTTCTATTTCAGCTATACCTATAAATAACTCATTATAAAACCTAGTTGTTCCTCATATTCTCATTTCAGTACGTACAATTTCATCTTCTTCCTCCTTCTCAAACATCTGAACATCAAACCTAATTCCCAAATTTCAAAACCTAATTCCAAAAAAAAATTGCTCCAGGTTTACTTCGAGTCGGGAAGAGGTTCACTTCGAGTTTCAGAGGCGAAAACCCTGCAGTGACTTGTGGTCGGAGAGAGTTCCATGCCAAACAAGGCAGATCATTGCGCGCTTCGAGTTCTAGAGGCGAAAACCCTAGAGTGACTTTGGGTTTGGAGCCAAATGACTCGGGTCTCGGGTCATTTTGGCAAAAACTCAGAGCAACCACCGGGTAATTGAGGCGGCGACTCGTAGTAAGACCCAAAGTCGAAATTTTCCAATCTTCTAACGTTAATAACTTTTGCATAATAGCTTGGATTCATGCGTGGTTTTCTCCGTTGGGATCGTATCGGAATTTCAGACATTTTGAAACTAGTTTGGATCAATTCTAAGACTGTTCAAATTTGGTTCCTATTTTGGATTTCAAATCGATTTGAAATCTAAGGTGAGTGTTTTAAACCACTCACAACTACTAAATTTTCTTATGTTAGTTAAATTAAATTAAACGATGTGATTAGAAATTAATTGATTGATGTTTGGTATGTTTAAATTGTTATTCTGGTTAAATTTGACTTTTATAGCATTTAATCATCGTTTAATTTAATATTTAATTTAATTGTCAATTTAAACTTGTTAATGATATTCAGTTATCTATTGATGTTTATTAGTTGATTTGGATGATGATTGTGATGGATGTTTGATTGTTGATATTGAATGACTGGATGTTGTATTTTATATTGTTATAACACTGCAAGTTCCTTATGGGTTGAAATCATACATACCCGAACGATTTATCGATTAGAGAAAAATCGTTAGTGGTTGAAATGATAGACTCGAGCGAGTTTATGGATTTTATTAAATTCGGGATTGCGGTTTGAAATGATATATAACCATAAATTTGTAAACTACGGATTGAAATGATAAATATCTGTATTACTTGACCCTAGGGTAGAAAATTATATACGGATACCGGATTGGTTAAATTAAATGATTTTTAAATCTTTAAATTTTGAATTTAGTTAACTGGAATTTTGAAATAGAGATGTATTTATATAAACTGAATTATTTTCGATAATCAAAGTGTAAATGCTGAAATTAGAATTGATCTAATGAATTGTTCAAAGGATTTAAATTGAAATTTCAAAGTTGAAGTGTCAAATGTAAATGAATTTATTGGAATTGAGTTACTGAAAATGTTTGGATATAACTTTGAAATCTACTTTAAATTAATTTAAACTACTTTAATCAATTCAAAACTATTTTAATTTATTTAATCTATTATAACCTGTTTAACCCAATTTAATCTATTTTACCTATTTTAAACTAATTAAATTTATTTAATCTATTTTAAATATATTTAACATAATTTAAATCTATTTAATATATTTTAAATTTATTTAATCTAGTTAAAAATCTACTTAATATGATTTAAATCAATTTAATCTATATTTAATCTATTTAAGACATTTTAAACCTAATAAAATCTATTTAATCTATTTTAAATCTATTTAAATCATTAAAAATCTAATTAAATCAAATTTAAACTATTTTTACTATTTAAACTATTTTAATCTATTTAAAATAGTTTTAAACTATTAAAATATTTATGACTATCTAAATTATTTTCTAAAATTGCAAACTGTGTAAAGATTGTAGTATTTATATTTAAATCCTTGATGATGATACAACTTAAGTTGGAATTTGAAATTGATACCTTCTTGTGAATTGACATATTTGAGTAAATATGATTTTGAAAGTGAAGACGATTTTTTTAAAGTGAATATGGTTTTGAAAGTGAATATGATTTGAAAATGATATGGTTTTGAGAATATGATATTTTGATATCAATTGTAAATTTACTTTTGAAATGTAAAGAACCATCCGGTGTGAAATAAGCGTTTGGTTGTTAAAGAGACTGGGATCAGATATTGTCATACTCTCTGCCAAAACCGAAAACCACTTTAACAACTGTGTACGTGGTGGAGTTTCCAGAAATGAAGTAGGATGGTTTGGCGAACGATTATGTATGAGGTATTTACGTGACCCTGACTCTCGTGAGTCAACTTGATGTGGCTAAAACAGGAGCTATACCGGGCCAAGTGAGGTCATTCCTCCGTTCGGGCACATTTCTTCGATACTATATTTTGACTTTGTGGTTGATTTGGTGGCCACCCTTGATTTGATTTTGGGAGTGTGTTCCGAGGTGGGCTGTAGTAGCTGCTATGCGTTACCACCAGTTCGGGAGTGCAATTGGTATATCTACCCTGGCATTGCCTCGAGTGCCATGTCACATGCCCTATCGCTCCTTCTACGAGTTTGTTTTGTGTCGTACCTATGGAGTGCTCCCTGATAGCCCACCTGCGGGTGGAGTTTACAGTATCTGTATAGACTACGGCATTATATAAAATGTGTTAAAGGGGATATGGGTAACGCCTTAACGCTATTTTAATACTTTACTTTATTGTAGACATATTATAATAGCGTATTGTACTACATAGTAGATAGTTTAACGGATCCTTAGGAGATGTAAATCCCGAACATCTCTTAAATTATTGCACTCATGTTAGACACTGGATAGGAGATGTCAAACCCCGTAAACATCTATGACGTCGTCGCACTCATATTTACCGTTGATTTAACTTACATAAGATCTTTTAGTTCTGACTCGAGTGTTTTGTCTTTTCAATTTGCTCGGGTCAGCCTTAAGCATTTCAGGGTTGAAGACCTTATTTCTGGAGGATGAAGACGAAGATTTATACTATTATTATTTATTATATTTATTCCACTGCATCATGTTGTTCCGCTGCATTTATTTATTATTTATTCTGGCTGTATGTAACTCTGATCTGTATTATAAAAGTATAATCAATGTATATGTAAACTGCTTCATGAACTGTTTATTTGATTATTATATTTTGTCATTCCGCTGCGAGATTCTGTATTTTGTTTTTTTTTTCTTTCTCTGCTTTTCTTATTTATCCCATAACAATCTGCCATTTTGAATGGTTTGAGTCTAGCATGTGTGTCTGCTTAAAACGTCCAAAAAGGCAGGTCGTTACAACCAAAGTCACACTGCTGGTAGCCGGATTACCAGGGCATGCTTCTATGTTCCTTTTGACCAACCTCTCATCCCTATGACTTTGCCATAATTTATAAACTCTCTATATACATAATACTCATCTCACTGTTCCATAATTAAGGCCTTATAAGGAATCTTCCTTATTACGCCTTTAAATATTAATTACTTTCCTAAGGGGGAATTTATGAGAATTTAATTACCTAATTAACTATGTAATTATATGTCATAATTATATGTTTATTACGTTGATAAAAATAAATATATATTCACTCCTAGTAAACTTCTAAACGTGGGGTTCATACGCCCTAAACTAGCGTTAAATGTCAATTCCTTTAACCATAATACTAATATAAATATTTTCCTTCAAATTTCAAAATCTCCTATATTCATAACAAGGAATTCCGATATCCATAACTAGCATTAAATATACATATCCAAAACTGCAATAAATAGATTTGTAAATAGAAATAGAAACTCAATTTATTACATCAAATTAATCGAATGACCCAAACAATAGGAATTGCAATTCTAACTTCATATTCTATTCAACTTCTCTTTTACAAAGAAATAAACGAAGGAATTTTATTTGATTTTTGTGTGGAATAAATGGTGTAAACTATGAACAGGATTCGTGCTCTACACCCTTATTTTATTATTAAAAATTCACAATTTGAATCGAAGAAGGAGGAAGTGCAATAGACTATGAAATTATAAAAAATTGCAGAAACAATATAAATTCCACCAATTTAACATAAATAATTGAGAATCTCCATCTAGAATTGATATTTCGATATAATAGAAATTTTGGGGATTTTATCTTGTTTTATTTACACAATCCCAAAATCCCTAAGGCGTATTCAAATCCATTATATACTAATCAATTACTGAAATAAAAATACAAAGATTTCTGCTCATAGTTGGTCCTTAGCTTTGCCTCTTTTGGATTTGAAACACCAATTATAATCTCCTTCAGGTCTCTTCTTATTGATATATACAATAAATGATTTGTATATATAATAGATTCAGAAATGTTGGATTAGAAGAGGATTAGAAATTAAATAATAAACAAAGATTGGTATTTAGGATTTCTTACCTGAAACACTAATGGAGTTTTCTGAATCTAAGAAGAGATGAACCGACAGAGCTTCGTTGATGTTCCCAAAATATTTATGCAGAAAAGTGAGGGGTCTAGGGTCTTATTTATCGAGGTTGAAACGTACCGGAACCATAGGATGAAAATAGGTTAAAACCGGATAAATCTGGAACACTCAAATTACAAAACCCTAGCCGCTACCTATTCACGATTGGTCAACCACCACCTTCAACTGGTTGACCGCTACAGGTTGACCGGTCCTAATTAAGAGGTCAACCGGTGTGTGTTTATTTGGGAATAAATGTTGTTGTTGTTTATTAATTTATTATATTCCTTAATTGTTATTAACGTTAATTGTTAACGTTAACAGTTTCTTAACCATAAGTCTAATCTTAGTTAGTTTTCAAATTTTAGAATTTAATTATTTATTTAAATTTGAATTCTATTTAAATTATTTTAGACCTGAAAACTTAAAACGCTCATAACTTGTTCGTTCGAGCTCCTTTTTCAGCATATTATATATAGAAATTGATCGGAATTTCGTCACGAACGCAACCGTATAATTTCATGGTCAAATTCCAACTTTTACAAAATTTTCATTTTTACCCCTACTTAAGTTAATTTACTTACTTAACTCTTATTGATTTTACAGGGTGTTACATTCTTCCTCTTAATAAGGATTTCGTCCCCGAAATCTTTTCAAGGGGTAAACAAAGTAATGTGTAATAACATCCATGTTATGCAATCAAGTTATCTATACAACCATCTACTCAACTGAAGTGCAACGTGATTATGTACTGCAGACATGTTATAAATGAGCTCAACCCTAGCATGAGTGCGTGATCATGTCGTGAAAGTATGTATGAAAATACCCTAAACATGCAGAAAACTTCTGCGTGAGTGTAAAGTGATTGTGAAAAAGTGTAGCAACCATCTTCTACCATCCAATCTAGCAACCACAATTCAATAAAATCCTAATTTTGGAGAGAAAAGTTTACTAGAGAAAGGCTAAGGACGAGAAGTCCTCATGTCTTCCACCGTATTTTCTCCCCATTATACTCGGACCAATCTAATTCTTTGTTACAAAGCTTGCTAGTTTCATGCTCCACAATGCCTATGGTGGCACGGGATGCCAATTGTTCCATCTAAATATCCCTTAATTGATTAGGCTCTACCACAATTTCTATGTTATGAAGGTATTTCCTCAAATGAAAAATGCAAAAAACGTCATGGTAACCAGCCAACTTACAAGTTTTCTTATGTTTCCCCATATTGGGAAAGGCCCAATAAATCTAGCGCCAAATTTTCCAACTATCCAAATTGTAGATCTTCACATGTTGCTTAACCAATATTGACTTTCCAATGTCTCTTAATTCAAATCCAGTCCGAGTAGAATTTTGTCGGTGGTTCCTTACTAACGATAACAATTGTCTATTGTTGACTACTATTATACACAGATTCTACTAAGGGTAAGTGCTGCTTCTGATGTCCTCCAAAGTCCATGATTGTTGCTCTTGGTGTCCTCCAAAGTCCATGATACAAGCTCTCAACAAATCCTCCAAGTTCCCATTCATTCCTTCAGTTTGTCCATCGGTCTTCAGTTGGTAAGCGATGCTAAGATTTAACGAAGTTCCTAAAGCTAGTTCTGTAACAACTCGAATTCCAGTGGGTCCAGATTTTTCACAAAAATGCTAAAACCCAAGCCCACTGAAACCCGAGTTGGGAATCTAGTATCCTGCAAATAGGCAAAGACAAATATATAAGAGCTCAATTAAATATCTCACAGCGGAATTAACTAAAATATAATAGTAAGTAAATACTCACCAATATAATAACACTTTCTAAACAAGTGTCTTAAAGCTGGGAAGTCTCTGTCATCTACCTAACCTGTAGATGTTATGAGGAGGGGGTCAGAACTAAAATTCTAGTGAATGGATAAATTATACACTTTTAAGCTTAATTCTACATATACCATTTTATTTCCATTTACTATTATATTAGGTTCGCTAGGCTTATCATACTCTCGCTTTTGTGCGTGAATCGTACCCATCTACTCCTTAGTAGATTAAAAACTAATAACTTATATATATATATGTAGCTATATTCCCAATGACCATATTAGTCCTAGGTACTACCCATAGTACCTTTCGTATCCTCCTCGCAAAGGCCTCCATCGTCTTGCTTCGAGAGCGTTCCGTAACTACATCTGTAAAGGATTGCTTCGTAAGGCCTACAATACAGATGCTCCATTGTCTTGCCCCGTAGCTATATCTGTAAAGGACTGCTTCGTAAGGCCTACAATACAGATACTCCATCGTCTTGCTCCGTGAGCATTCCGTAGCTACATCTGTAAAGGACTACTTCGTAAGGCATACAATACAGATGCTCCACTACATACTATGAAAATGTAAATCACGTCTGCACTAGTCTATGCCAGTGCTCGGACATCCACAATGTACCACCCAGTGCGTACATTGAGGACTGCGTAATCCTTCTATCTACTATCTGAATCCCGCCAACAAGGTCTACCCTGTACGGAATTCGGTCGGGGATTTTCTATATATGTAAAGGACTGCTTCGTTAGGCCTACAATAAAGATATTCTAGTTGGTCTGTCTCTTTTTCATCGTGGCTATGGCCCCACGCAGCCACCCCTCGACTAACCGAAAGACTACTAAAGAGTTAAATGGTCGTGCCCTACTGCAAACAATCTAACATCCAATTGGCGGTGCCCCTCACCAAATGTCTCGATAGTGAAAGAATCATTGGTCTTTTGGTTTAAATCCAGTCTTTCCCAAACTCGTTCTTTGTTTTGAAGCTGGTGTGATATCCACATGCGACTATCCTTTTGGGTCCTACCCACTAAACTTACTTGCAAGTACTGGGACATACGAATATCCTACTCCTAACACCAAACCTTTCTGATTGCCTACAAAGGTCTGCTTGGTTAGGCCTACAATGCAAATGCAGTCAAGGCATACTCTCTTGATGGAACACCTAAAGACCTGCCTCCGGGGGTGCAGCTTTGTTAGGCCTACCCAAAGGGCCATCCTAGATTATCCTCATGTCCCGTTGAAGTCTCGTACTTCCTTCTAGCCTAAAATAACTAAGTATGACGTGCTTCTCCTTTGCTGAAATCTGTGATGAACTACTTCGTTAGGCTCTTCATCCTTTGGGCTACTCCAAACGCATCTCACTCTTTTATTAGACCATAAGTCTGATCTTTTAATTTGCGTTTAGTTTACTTTTATTATTCTATTGGCTACTTATTTACCGTAATTAGCATATTCTTGCCCTCGTCTTACTTCTGGCTATTGTGATACCACCATTAATTTAATAGGGAATGTTGTTGGTACTGCCACTTCTATTACCTTGCTTATTTAACTCAATTTAAGTCCTAAGTTGATTAAATAAGCATCTTCTATTATCTCTGTTCTATTTGCTTATTAACTTAATTTAAATCTTAAATAAGCCTTTCCGTTCTTTCTACTTTAATTATAACCTATGTTATAATTTTACTTGAAATTGTCACTTTTATCTTCTTTTATAATCTGTATATGATTACAAGTGTCTCTCTTCCGCTCTAGGCTGTCCTCTTTTATTATGATATAGAATTCTCTTTAATTATCTTATATTATATAATTCACTTATCATAATAACTGTCTTATTGTATAGTCTGCGCAGTAAATGCAGATCTAGGTTCATTATCGTTTACAACTTCAAATTCTTTTCTAATAATTTACTTGATTCCTTTCATATTTTACTTTATTTTCCTCTATTCTAGGAAGTAATTCTATTTTATTTGGTTGGGTATGAAAACTATACTAAAACTCCATTTCCATATTTTAATACTAAATAATACTATACAAAATAATTCGTAACTACAAGGTATTTCTTTTATTATTTTGGAATAGTGTAAAATACAGTGGTTTCTCTATTTTACACTAGTTCCCTTTTTCTTTCTTTTATTCTTGCAGTTACGTTTATCATTATCTTTTAAATATTAAATTATAGAGATGTATCATATTTCTAAACCAACCAATTAATCTATTACTTACTTCCAAATCAAGTTATTAGATTAATTTATTATTCCCGTTTTAGCGTAATTTATTGCAGAATTCCATTTTTCTAGCTTTATTCCAACTTTTCTTATTTTACATCTAATCTAGTATTTTCCCATTTTAATCCATAATCGTGAATTTTCTTTTTAACTATATTATTCGCGTACAAAGAGAATAAAAAGAAACTAGCATTTAGGCCAAATTATAACTTCAAATTAGATGTAAATAACTGTAAATTTCTTATAGTTCAGCATAACTAATCAATAGAATTAATTACTGAAATACTAAATAGAATTATTTAATGGGAATTTAACGATAATATATCGTAAACGTAAAAGATATAATTAAATCCACTCACATTGCTAGCTTTCCAAATCTCCCTGTTTTTATTTCAGATCTTCCCTAACATCTATATTCACCTTCCTTGTAATCCCTATTTGGAATTACAGACGATATATTTACATATCTATAATATTTGAAAGAGAAAAGGAAGAGATTTGGATTAGAAATAGCAAATAAAACTCAGGTCTAGGGTTTTACCTTTGATATAGCCTTCTGATTTGAACCAATTCCTAATTCCCTAATTAATTCTATTCTCTTTCTATTTAGATCTAAATTTGTGTGAATTAGATCTAAAATTTTGTTATTAAGAAAGTGTAGAAGAGATAGAAAAATGGCAGAGCTTCTGTAGCAAGAGAAAAATAATGAGAATAAAAATGAGGCTCTGCACCTATATTATAGTGGTTCAAATCAGTGCTAACCATTAGATATAAAACCCTAAAATTTAAAGCGTACACTCACTCTATGGACATTAAATTAATATGTTTTCTTCTACGTTTGTTTTTATTTCAAATCGATTCTCCAACAATCTTTTCATTCTCATTTTCCCCTTCTCTCCCGCAATCTATGGAAACATATATTTTTAAATGTGACGTTTCTTTTAAAGAAGACTCCCTTATTAATCACCTAACTATTAGATTTCATATATACCTAGAATTAATTTACTATCCAATTAATCCTTGTCTGCACTGTGATTTCTTACCAAATTAATATGCCAATCAACACCATATTAATTCGTCACATATATGCATATTAATTTATTTTATTCCCATAATTATTGCATGCATATATTCTACAATTAAATTTTGAATCACAATCTTAATTATAAATGTTACCATAAGTCTCCATGTTTATTAATTGACAATTGATTATTTGCATAAATTACTCTTCCTCCATTTTATTCTCTTGCACTAACATATATGCTTCTAATCATATCAATTAGTTGCTACAATATATGTTCCCTTTCTTGTTAGTTCTTGTTAATTAATCACCTCTACTAATTAATTGAATATTAATTTCTCTTTTAAACAAACACCGTCAATTAATCTTCCCTATTAATTGATTTTATATAATTTCTCTCTCTAATTTATTTGTTACACAAATATATATGTATTCCAAATAATATTAATTAGTTGCCCCATTTACAAACATTCTTTTTTTTAAAATTTCAAACGTATATAACTTAACCGAATTATTTGCATATATAATTGTAATTTAACGTGGGGTGTTACATTCTCCCCCCCCCCTTAGGAAATTTCTTCCCCGAAATTTGATAAGGGTTCAATTATGTAATTTCTCGTATTAATCACATCAATTTTGTGTACATCCAATTTTGCAACAATCCGTGCATAGTGCAAAGTGCAATACATCAGAAAATACATGCATGTATAAGAATTTCAATGTGGTACCTCCTATATGAATGCTTTTTCTTTTAGAAATTCCTTTTAAAACATGATGCACACATCCTAAATATACTGGCAATTTCTATATGAATGCAATCTTTTGAAAATTCAAAACATTTTTTATTCAATTTTTTCCACACTCCTACTGAATAGAAGCATAGTTCAATAAATTTTTACGTCCAAACCTACCACACAACTTTTAATTTTCGAATTTTAGAAAATTCTAATTTTTCAAATTCGATTTCTTATGTTAGAAAGAAGACATAAAAAAGAGAAACTATATATTTCTCTGATTTTCTTTTACGCACATCTTTCCCTGTACTTGGAATTTTGGGTTACTATTCTATAAAAATCCCTTTTTATTTTTCCCAAGCACGGTTTACATAAGAAAATAGCTTTTTAAATCTTTTCAAACTTTTTCCCAAGTATAATTTATGGAAAAGATGTATTTTTCTTTTGCAATTCTCATTTATTTCTATTGAGGTTTATGTTGCTTTCTTTATATCTTACTGTTTTTCTTTTAGTTATATTTTATTTGCTTTTACTCTTCTATTAATATAGCAACTAAACACAGCTATCGTCTAGGACTAGGAGGTCTAGGACCATGTCCACTCTGACAAAGAAAGGTCCTACTCTAGAAATCCAAGTAACTCATATGCTCCTCCTGCCGTCTATTACTTATTACCAACTTTCGCTGTATTACTCATGACGAATAAGATCTATTCATCTCTTCTATTCCATGCTAAAAAAGGAATGACTAAGTCTCATTAACTGCAATGGATCAGGATTTCAATCTATGCAGTCTCTATCTAAAAAGGCAACTAAGCTTGGGGAAATTTTCTCTTTATCTTTCATTTTTCCCCAACTAAGGACTATTTTTTCCAACCACGTGTGTCTTACTATCTTACTAATATCACTTCATTATTATTTTATAGTCTGCACACATGAAGCAACATTTCTAGGTTTTCACCAGTGTCCTATACACCTTACGGGAACTTTTATTATTACTAAGAGTAATTACTGCTATAACCTTATACTTTTCCCGTTACATCTAGGAAATGGTTCCTATATACTCCATATTTAAAAGCGTGATTTGGTTTGGTATTTATCAATTATTCTTCAAAAATTAAAACTTCTAAATTTTATCTTTTCAAAAAATTATTTACTTTTCCACCAAACCATCTTTTTTTAAACATGTCTTGCTTGTTCTTAAAACATTTTTCTTTTTTCTTGACTTCAAAAAAAATGTCCCCACATGTTTTCAAAATATCCTTCTTTTTTTATAGATTTTCAAATTTACTAAAACTGGGGTAAATAAGAACAATTATTTTATAAAAAATTCTTAACTTTCCTACTCTTCCAATTACTTAACCTTGAAGGAGTTACTAACTTACTACACTTAATGGTTTTATACCTTAATGTATTGGAATTACTTTCTCTTATGAGAAACCATTAACGCTAAAACCTTCTTTGAATCCTTTAAAGGAGGATTTCATGTTTATGTGAAATTAGAAGGAATTTATTTTATATTTTATCGAAATAGGCTATACAAAATATGGTCCTTTCCATACCTTGTACATCTCTTTCATGTATTTCTTATAATTTGCACAAAACATCTTTATTTTTTATTCATAGAAAATTATATCATTATTCATTTCATCCTAATAGATTAAGGTATGTTTACTCTATATTTACTTACATAAGATATTTCCTACTAAATTCATTAATTTATCGTACATTATTTTTCAAGAGAACACATTTTTAAAACTTCTTTATAACCAGAAAATATTTTCATGTGCTTATTTAAATAATAAGTGTACATACAAACCACTTTAGAAATTATCTCCAAAACTCATTTGGGTCAAAATAGATGTTGCGTAAAACACCGTTACTACAACCCAAAAATACTAATGTATGCATTCAATTAAAATATTATTAATAAATTCCATATGCTATGTAAAAACATTTATTTTGGGAGTCACATACTATAACAATAGTGTCATAGTCTATGCTTCCTTTATTTTTATTGAAAACATTTATTACAACAATAAATGTTGTAACCTACGTTTTCGATACTTAACACACTCTAGGTTTTTATATTTAAAATCATTGTTTACCTATATAGAAACTAGCGTGCTATACATGCTCTATAATTCTTCAAAAACAATTTCACTTTTAACAAAATTTACATCATATAAAAACCAATTTAAATTTCATACCACTTTTTTTAAAAAACCCAATATTTACTTCCTCAAATATATTAACAATTATATTTTTCAACTTTTTTTTAATTCAAAAGTTTCATTTTTATTGGGTTAGACATAAAGTGGATTTTCTTCATACTAAAACCTCTTATTCTTCCCAAAATAAAAACACTCTCCCTACTATCCATAAGGAACTTCCCTACTTCCTAAAACATATGGATACAAATTTTCTCTCAAAACATGGCTTATTTGTATGCTATAAATCGGTAATAACAGAGGGCTCTACATACTTGGGTCATCCCAAACCCAACTAGCAAACTATGCACAAATATACTTCTAAAAACTTTCCATATGTTAAAATCTATGGTTGGGGACTATTTGGATTTTAGTATATAATATATTTATATTTTATTCCAAAATACAAATACGTTCACTCAATATCTACCTAGGAATCCTAAACCTAGGCTTTGATACTAAATGTAACAACACGAATTCCAGTGGGTCCGGATTTTTCGCAAAAATGTTAAAACCAAAGCCCATTGAAACCGAGTTAGGAATCTGGTATCCTGCAAATAGGCAAAGAAAAATATATCGAAGCTCAATTAAATATCTCATAGTGGAATTTACTAAAATATAATAGTAAGTAAATACTCACCAATATAATAACACTTTCTAAACAAGTGTCTTAAAGCTGGGAAGTCTCTTCCGTCTACCTAACCAGTAGGATGTTATGAGGAGGGGGTCAGAACTAAAATTCTAGTGAATGGATAAATTATACACTTTTAATCTTAATTCTACATATACCATTTTATTTTCATTTACTGTTATATTAGGTTGTTAGGTTTATCATACTCTCACCTCTATGCGTGAATCGTACCCATCTACTCCTTAGTAGATTAAAACCTAATAACTGATATATATATATATGTTGTTATATGCCCAATGACCATATTGGTCCTAGGTATTACCCAAATTACCTTCCGTATCCTCCTCGCAAAGGACTCCATCATCTTGCTTTGAGAGCATTCCATAACTACATCTGTAAAGGACTGCTTCGTAAGGCCTACAACAAAGATGCTCCACCGTCTTGCTCCGTAACTATATCTGTAAGGGACTGCTTCGTAAGGCCTACAATACAGATACTCCATCGTCTTGCTCCGTGAACGTTCCGTAGCTACATCTGTAAAGGACTGTCGTAAGACCTACAATACAGATGCTCTACTACTTACTATGAAAATGTAAATCGCGTCCGCACTAGTCTATGTCAGTGCTCGAACATCCACAATGTACCACCCAGTGCATACATTGAGGACTACGTAATCGTTATGTCTACTATCTGAATCCCACCAACAAGGTCTACCTTGTATGAAATTCAATCGGGGATTTTCTATATCTGTAAAGGACTGCTTCGTTAGGCCTACAATATAGATATTCTAGTTGGTCTGTCTCGTTTTCATCGTAGCTATGGCCCCACGCTACCACCCCTCAAATAACCGAAAGACTTCTAAAGTGTTAAGTGGTCGTGCCCTACATCAAACAATCTAACATCCAATTGGCGGTGCCCCTCACCCACTGTCTCGATAGTGAAAGAATCATTGGTCTTTTGGTTTAAATCCAGTCTTTCCCAAACTCGTTCTTGGTTTTGAAGCTGGCGTGATATCCACATGCGACTATCCTTTTGGGTCCTACCCACTAAACTTACTTGCAAGTACTGGGACATACGAATATCCTACTCCTAACACCAAACCCTTCTGACTGCCTACAAAGGTCTGCTTCGTTAGGCCTACAATACAAATGCAGTCAAGGCATACTCTCTTGATGGAACACCTAAAGACCTGCCTCCGGGGGTGCAGCTTTGTTAGGCCTACCCAGAGGGCCATCCTAGAGTATCCTCACGTCCCGTTGAAGTCTCGTACTTCCTTCTAGCCTAAAATAACTAAGTTGAACGTGCTTCTCCTTTGCTGAAATCTGTGATGAACTACTTCGTTAGGCTCTTCATCCTTTGGGCTACTCCAAACGCATCTCACTCTTTTATTAGACCCTAAGTCTAATCTTTTAATTTGCGTTTAGTTTACTTTTATTATTCTATTGGCTACTTATTTACCCTAATTAGCATATTCTTGCCCTCGTCTTACTTCTGGCTATTGTGATACCACCATTAATTTAATAGGGAATGTTGTTGGTACTGCCACTTCTATTACCTTGCTTATTTAACTCAATTTAAGTCCTAAGTTGATTAAATAAGCATCTTCTATTATCTCTGTTCTATTTGCTTATTAACTTAATTTAAATCTTAAATAAGCCTTTCCGTTCTTTCTACTTTAATTATAACCTATGTTATAATTTTACTTGTAATTGTCACTTTTATCTTCTTTTATAATCTGTATATGATTACAAGTGTCTCTCTTCCGCTCTAGGCTGTCCTCTTTTATTATGATATAGAATTCTCTTTAATTATCTTATATTATATAATTCACTTATCATAATAACTGTCTTATTGTATAGTCTGCGCAGTAAATGCAGATCTAGGTTCATTATCGTTTACAACTTCAAATTCTTTTCTAATAATTTACTTGATTCCTTTCATATTTTACTTTATTTTCCTCTATTCTAGGAAGTAATTCTATTTTATTTGGTTGGGTATGAAAACTATACTAAAACTCCATTTCCATATTTTAATACTAAATAATACTATAAAAAATAATTCGTAACTACAAGGTATTTCTTTTATTATTTTGGAATAGTGTAAAATATAGTGGTTTCTCTATTTTACACTAGTTCCCTTTTTCTTTCTTTTATTCTTGCAGTTACGTTTATCATTATCTTTTAAATATTAAATTATAGAGATGTGTCATATTTTTAAACCAACCAATTAATCTATTACTTACTTCCAAATCAAGTTATTAGATTAATTTATTATTCCCGTTTTAGCATAATTTATTGTAGAATTCCATTTTTCTAGCTTTATTCCAACTTTTCTTATTTTACATCTAATCTAGTATTTTCCCATTTTAATCCATAATCGTGAATTTTCTTTTTAACTATATTATTCGCGTACAAAGAGAATAAAAAGAAACTAGCATTTAGGCCAAATTATAACTTCAAATTAGATGTAAATAACTGTAAATTTCTTATAGTTCAGCATAACTAATCAATAGAATTAATTACTGAAATACTAAATAGAATTATTTAATGGGAATTTAACGATAATATATCGTAAACGTAAAAGATATAATTAAATCCACTCACATTGCTAGCTTTCCAAATCTCCCTGTTTTTATTTCAGATCTTCCCTAACATCTATATTCACCTTCCTTGTAATCCCTATTTGGAATTACAGACGATATATTTACATATCTATAATATTTGAAAGAGAAAAGGAAGAGATTTGGATTAGAAATAGCAAATAAAACTCAGGTCTAGGGTTTTACCTTTGATATAGCCTTCTGATTTGAACCAATTCCTAATTCCCTAATTAATTCTATTCTCTTTCTATTTAGATCTAAATTTGTGTGAATTAGATCTAAAATTTTGTTATTAAGAAAGTGTAGAAGAGATAGAAAAATGGCAGAGCTTCTGTAGCAAGAGAAAAATAATGAGAATAAAAATGAGGCTCTGCACCTATATTATAGTGGTTCAAATCAGTGCTAACCATTAGATATAAAACCCTAAAATTTAAAGCGTACACTCACTCTATGGACATTAAATTAATATGTTTTCTTCTACGTTTGTTTTTATTTCAAATCGATTCTCCAACAATCTTTTCATTCTCATTTTCCCCTTCTCTCCCGCAATCTGTGGAAACATATATTTTTAAATGTGACGTTTCTTTTAAAGAAGACTCCCTTATTAATCACCTAACTATTAGATTTCATATATACCTAGAATTAATTTACTATCCAATTAATCCTTGTCTGCACTGTGATTTCTTACCAAATTAATATGCCAATCAACACCATATTAATTCGTCACATATATGCATATTAATTTATTTTATTCCCATAATTATTGCATGCATATATTCTACAATTAAATTTTGAATCACAATCTTAATTATATATGTTACCATAAGTCTCCATGTTTATTAATTGACAATTGATTACTTGCATAAATTACTCTTCCTCCATTTTATTCTCTTGCACTAACATATATGCTTCTAATCATATCAATTAGTTGCTACAATATATGTTCCCTTTCTTGTCAGTTCTTGTTAATTAATCACCTCTACTAATTAATTGAATATTAATTTCTCTTTTAAACAAACACCGTCAATTAATCTTCCCTATTAATTGATTTTATATAATTTCTCTCTCTAATTTATTTGTTACACAAATATATATGTATTCCAAATAATATTAATTAGTTGCCCCATTTACAAACATTCTTTGTTTTAAAATTTCAAACGTATATAACTTAACTGAATTATTTGCATATATAATTGTAATTTAACGCGGGGTGTTACATTCTCCCCCCTTAGGAAATTTCATCCCCGTAATTTGATAAGGGTTCAATTATGTAATTTCTCGTATTAATCGCATCAATTTTGTGTACATCCAATTTTGCAACAATCCGTGCATAGTGCAAAGTGCAATACATCAGAAAATATATGCATGTATAAGAATTTCTATGTGGTACCTCCTATATGAATGCTTTTTCTTTTAGAAATTCCTTTTAAAATATGATGCACACATCCCAAATATACTTGCAATTTCTATATGAATGCAATCTTTTGAAAATTCACTTGAATTAATATGATTTCTTCTATGTTTTTTTTATTTCAAATTGATTCTCCAACAATCTTTTCATTGACCACTTTCCCCTTCTCTCTCGCAAACTGTGGAAACATATATTTTTAAATGTGACGTTTCTTTTAAACAAGATTCCCCTATTAATCACCCAATTAATAGATTTCATATATACCTAGAATTAATTTACTATCCAATTAATCTCTGCCTGCACTGTGATTTTTTACCAAATTAATATGCCAATCAACACCATATTAATTCATCACATATATGAATATTAATTTATTTTAATCCTATAATTATTGCGTGAATATATTCTATAATTGAATTTTGAATCATAATCTTTATATGTTACCATAAGTCTCCATGTTTATTAAATGACAATTGATTACTTGCATAAATTACTCTTCCTCCATTTTATTCTCTTGCATTAACATATGTGTTTCTAATCATATCAATTAGTTGCTACAATATATGTTCCCTTTCTTGTCAGTTTCTGTCAATTAATCACCTCTACTAATTAATTGAATATTAATTTCCCTTTTCAATAAACACCGTCAATTAATCTTCCTTATTAATTGATTTTATATAATTTCTCTCTCTAATTTATTTTTTACACAAATCTATATGTATTCCAAATAATATTAATTAGTTGCCCTATTTACAAACATTTCTTTGTTTAAAATTTCAAACGTATATAACTTAATTGAATTATTTGCATATATAATTGTAATTTAACACGGTGTGTTACAAGTTCCTAAAGCAACTAGCGAACTCCTCCAAAATTTGTTAGTAAACTAAGGGTCTCTATCACTAACAATGCTAACCACAACTTCATAAAGCGATATTGAAGACACTTTGGTTTTATTGCTTGTAATAGATAATTTTGTTACCTTCTTCTTTATCCTTGTTCAACAAGAAATTCTCTTAATATCCCTGATCATTTTATCTCTTTGTTTAATGGTGACATTCTATGAGCTTGTTGGGCGTGTTCTCACCCAGAAGACCTCGAGACCAAGAAGCTTGATTCATCCATCCTGGCTCGCCTAAACACATCCGGCATTCTCGTTCTCCAGAGCCCATTCGGCAAGAACTCATCCGGCATTCTCGTCTCACAGAACCCATTCGGCAGTCTCAAGCAATCGCCGAACCAACCATCTCAGGCTTCGCTAAACCAACCATCTCAGGCTTCGCCGAACCAACCATCTCCATCCCTACCACCGAACCAGATCCTTCCTAATGCCCACCGAACCAGCTCCTTCCTCGTGACTACCGAACCATCACCCAAGACCAAAGATGCCGGACCAACCCCTACCGAACCACCTCCTGCCGAACCTACATACACTCCACCCATTACCGGTCCAACTCCTCTTCTATGCCTTGCCGGATCAACCACCAGTCCACCTACCACCGGACCAAGTATTACCGGACCAAGACTACAACCCAACCATCACCGGACCAAGTGCTACCGGACCAAAACGTGCCAGGCCAAATCACATCAGCCCAGGCCCACCAGTAACTGTACACATCCAAGACCCCTACCCCCAGCCTCACTCTATAAATAGAGGGGCAGGGGTACAACAATGGGGGACAAGTGGGAGAGCTCGAGCACGGAAGGAACTTTCCAACAACTTTCTTTTACTTGTATCAAAGCTTTGTACTTGTAATCAGAATAAGAGAAGGGAAATAACATATAAAGTGGACGTAGGCACATTCTGACTGAACCACTATAAATCTGCGTGTCTTTTTACAGTTTAGCCCCTGCTTTTCATATATTTGCATAAATCGCTCAAATCACTAAGAACAACATAAGATCTACTAAATCATACGACTTCGAGGTTTTTGTCCATTTTTTGTGCAAACATTTTTGGTGCTTTCATTGAGAGCTAGAAGCTCGAAGCTTCAGCTTCATCCACTTAACAGTTTTCCTAACAGCATCGTTTGCCACTTGGAAAACATGCCTTCCAAACAGAGAAAGGATGTTAACAAAGGAAAAAACATCGCATCCAGCAGTCTTCCAGATCCAGCTGTCACGGATCAAGTAAATCATCCTCCTCCAGCAGCAGTAACAAATGAAGGACAGGCTAACCCAACCACTCCTGCCATAGAACAGCCTGCAGCAATTACTAGGGCAGATTTGGACAGAGTTGTGGTTGAAGTAACTAACCGCTTCACGTCGTCGCAGGAAGCCTTGGTGGATCATCTCATGTCACGCTTAAGGGATGCTGAAGAGTCCAACCGCAACACTGAATCATGGGGCGAGTCCCAGTCTGGAGGATCTCAAAGGCAACAAAGATCTTCCTTCTTCGAAGGAGCTAACGGCAGAAGCAGCCAGGGTAGGAGACGAGACCGAGCACATCCCGAAGTTAGGCCTGAGGAAACGCTTGGTACCGATCCCAACGGGGGAGGTACCGGACGAAGGTCAACTGTAGCTGAGCCTGTCATACTGCCTAACCATGGAAACGACGGTGAACGGGGCCGAGCTAGAGTCCAGCCCGAAGTTGGACCCGAGGAAGTGCTTAGATCAGAACCCAGCGGGGTAAGATCAAGGCAAGGGCCAACTGTAGCTGACCCTAGCATGCTCCCAGGAGGTCAAAGACAGCCGCTGGAAAATATGAGGAATGATAGACGATACCATCCCTACAGGTCATCTGGACGGAATCAATCCCACGGAACAGAACCAAATTCCTTTCTATCTGCTCCAAGTTCTGATGAAAGGATGGCACGCTTATTCAGAGAGTGCATCCAACGGGAGCAAAGAGATCGAGGGATAGGCGCTAGGGTAACCAGCCCTTTCGCCCGCAATATCGAAATTGCTATCACCCCCGAGAATGGAAGATGCCAACGATGGAACCTTACAAGGGAACCTCCGACCCCATCGTACACTTACAAAGATACACACAGCATATGCTCATGAGTGGGGCAACAGAGGGAGTACTGTGCAAATGCTTCCCACTATTCTTAGCAGATCTCGCTACCTCCTGGTTCTGTCATTTACCCTAGGGATCCATCAGCTCGTGGGAAATGTTGAAAGAAAAGTTTATCAGTCAGTTCAGCATTCATGTGGAACAACCTAAGGACGCTTATTCCTTATCCAGCATCAAACAGAAACCCAGAGAAAAACTGCAACAATACCTAACCCGATTCAATGCCGCAGCTGCCGCAGTACAAGATGCCGACGGGAAGCTTATCTTAATGGCCCTCTGCAGTGGTGTGCATCCGGATACTAAATTTGCTAGAAGGCTGACAAAAGAAAAACCAGCTACTTTACCCGATTTCTTCCATGAAGTTGGAAAATATATGAGACTTGAAGACGCCGTCACTGAAGGGCAGTCGGGACAACAAAATAGGGCAGCTCACGACAACACGCCCGCTGTAGCAAAGGACGTTCAAAGATTTGACTCTAGGGATAATGCTGGGGGCAAGAAGGGAGAAAAGTGTCCATATCGGCCAGGACCAAGATTTGACGCTTACACCCCTCTAAATGAAACGATCGAAAACATCTTCCTGGCCACTCAAGACGAAGTTGAATACAAACGCCCCCCGCACAAGAAGGAATCAGATAACGCAGTTAAGTTTGGAAAATTCTGACACTTCCACGAATCCCATGGGCATGATACCAATGAATGCCATCATCTCCGGGACTTGATTGAAGAACACATCAGAAGAAGGAGACTGGAACGCTATGTAAATAGTGCATTGAACTAAGTCAATATGATATTACCTACCATCCTCGCACCGCCGTCAAGGGGCAGGCCATGGCCGATTTCATCACCAAATTCACTACCCACAACTGAGATTACTCAAATGACCAGCCCGTGGCCCTTTGCTGTATGGGGAATTGACTTAATCGGCGAACTACCAATGGGCCGAGGCGGGGCCAAATATGCTATAGTGGCAGTCGACTATTTCACCAAATTGGTGGAAGCAGAACCCCTGAATAAAGTATCTTCAGCAAAAGTTATTAATTTCTTGATCAAAAATGTTCTGTGCAGGTACGGAGTCCCATTCAAAATCATATCAGACAATGGACTTCAATTTGACAGCGAGGAATTCGCCAACTGGTGCCAAGAGCATGGAATTCACAAAAGCTTCTCATCCGTAGCGTGTCCCCAGGCAAACAGACAAGTCGAAGCCGTCAACAAAATTCTGAAAACTTTGGTCAAAAGAAGCTCGAAAAGTCAAAGGGCGCTTGGGTGGATGAACTCCCTATGGCACTGTGGGCCTATCGCACACCTTTTAGAACATCAACAGGGCATACTCCTTTCTCTTTGGCATACGGATCGGAGGCTATGCTCCCAGTTGCAACCATCGTGCCTTCCCACCGTAGGATCCACTATAACCCAGAAGAGAACGAAGAACTCCTTCACATGTCTTTGGATCTAGTTGAGGAGAGAAGAAATGATTCCGTCCTCAAAGCAGCAGCCCACAAGCAAAAAGTGGCAGCACAATACAACTCCGAAGTCAAGCATCGCACCTTACAAGAAGGGGATCTTGTCCTCAAGCGAATCTTCCCTCACCCCGGAGCACGAGATCCAATCCGGGATGGACTATATAAAGATCTCCACAACGGAGCTTATATTTTGTCAACAATGGACGGAGAGGTGTTCCAGAGGGCATGGAACATCCAACACCTCCGTCGATACTTTTCTTAACTTGTACTGCCCATATGAAGCGAATTAACAAAGAACCACTTTAAAAAAAAACTTGTCTCTTTTTTAGCTTGTTCCTTCATATCTTGGCTGCTTGTTAACTTTATCCTTTTCTGTTGAATGAAATCCTATGCAAGGCACTCCACAGTGCAACTTCACCTGGACAAGACCTAACAGGTACTATGCGAATCTATGCCCTCGCCAATGAGACACTTTCGCTCCGGCATCCCTCTGTTGCGAGTTAACTCATTTCTCGCGACGGCCCTTAAAGCCAACAGTAATGAGCCGATTATAAGCCACCAAGAAGGCCGACTATAGCCGAGGCAGCTCATTATGGCGTTTGGCTCGCCGGCAGCTGTGAACCGATTATAAGCCCCAATATAAGGTGTGGCTAGCCAGGGGCAGTTCACGGTTGACGATCGACATTCACGCTAGCCGGCCATAGTAAATCGAATAATACCCACGATTACGGGCCATAATGGCCCGGGTAGTTACTGTGCGCGATCTCGGCTCCGATGTGTCTTAAGTGCGGCTGTGGTAAAAAAGAATTAACTCCCCGCGGAGGCGTAAGATGGGTGACGAATGTCTCCAAGACCCACAGCTAGGGAAAGTGACTACAAAACCCGTTTGCCACGAACTTAAGCACACCGAAGGCCTTCCATGATTGGAAGTTTTACTATTTCACATATTTCAATTTTACTTAAGAAACTTTTCTCCTATCCTCTGTAACAATTCTTGAAGTACAGGACACAGAACGGGAGACACTCACTAATAGAAGCGGATATTCATAGCAAGATACTGGACCGCATCCCTTACTCGGTCACACAGGATATTCAAAGCTGCCATCTACAAGAAAGATATAAAGGACGGTCTGATCAAGGGGCCGGCTGCATTGGAGTTTTATCCTTGTCCTGTTGACCACCTGTCCAGTCAGAAAACAGATTCATCAGCAATAAGCAACCAAGTTAATTGAGAGACTAAAAAGGAAGACTTACCAGCACATGCTTCTTGACTATCCTGATCGTCATCCTCTACTTGCGCGCCAGCCTCCTCAGCAGCAAGCAACCGCATACCTTCCTTCACCGCCACCTTCTCCTCCTTGGCAAACTGAGCAGTGACTGCATCCATGCTGAGGACCATGCCACCATCTTTATCCGCATCGGCCTTGGCCTCCTCCAAAGCCCGAAGATAGATCTTAGCCATGACCCTGGGATAATCATCCATCCAGGATAGGTTGCCCTGCTTCCAGGTTCGGAAGTACATGTCCTGAAGCATTTCGTCCATCATCCCCTCATTTTCCTCAAACTCCCTCATCCGGGCCTCGGAAGCCGACAACCTTTCAACGGCGACATCTCTCTCCGATCGGTATCTCGAGCAATCAGCGAGAAGGGATTTCCGCATTGCCTCCATCTCCTCCCTCAACTTGGCTTGAGCAAGCTCTGCAGCCTCAAGTCTCCCGGATAACTCCTCTATCTGCTCAAGATCCGCTTTCCGAACCTCGTCCACCGTGGCAATAGCCATGTCAATCCGTTCCCTACAGGTAGCTTCCATTTTCCGCAGTTCAGCACGGCTGGCCTCTTCCATGTTTTTCCTTAGTCGTCCAGAGGCAGCCTCATGTTGAGAGATCTGAATGGCCTGATCAGCAAGCTGTTTGGCCTGATCCGAAACCACCAATCGTAGTCGGATGTTGGCACTCCCAATCTCCTCTCCAGCCTTAACCAGCCGGGCATGATGCTCCATCAGCTTCCTAGTCTCCTCCGCCACACGATCAATATTAGCCTTGGCCTCGTCTCCCATGGTAACTACCCGAGTAGTAAGTAGATCAAGATCTAAGGACTTAGCCTCATCAAGCACCCGTACCATGGGATTGCGGGGAAGAAGGTGCTCACCAGTAACCTCGTCAAAGATAATATCATGGGAACTTGGATCCAGATCAGGATGACCTGCAAATGGATTACGAGCCAAGTCAGGACGATCAATATGAATAACGGAAGGGTTTCCGGACGGGTGCGGAGAGAGTGCAAACTCGCTATCCTCCTCCGTGATATCATGAAGAGGCTGAACTGGGAGTTGGGAACCAAGTGAAGGTTCGGATGAAGGATGACTCCTCTTTCTCTTTTGAATACCTTCTTCAATAACCCCGAGAAGAGGACGGTAGCCGACTACATCCCCGGAGCGGTGGGTCGAAGGCTTCGGCTTGGCGGAAGCTTTGGAAAGTTTGTACTGTTCAAGCCTGTGCCGAAGATCTGAGGCCTTGGACGTTTTACCTGCTCCTGATATGAAGAACAAGTGTCACAAGCTTACATCGATACATATTTCGAGAAACGCGGTAAATTAAAAGTTAAAGGAAGAAAGGAAGCACGTCTGTTATACAAACCCTGGGGAGAAGTAGGATACTGCAATGAGTCCTGGATTTCATTCCAGGACGAGAGCGGGTCATGAAAATATTCCTAAGTCCCTATCATTAATGAAGCCTGCAGGAGTCAAAATTTCACCTTGAGTCGTCAGAGCCACCTTGGCTGGAATGGTCTGAGAAGACTCGCTCGGACCGGTCCCAGCCTTGTCCGCTTTCCCGGTTTTCTCTGCCAAAGCTGGATCTACGTCCAGCCCCTCGAAAGCCTGGTGGAACGCATCATCCGTCCACTCCTGAATCTCGCCCGCTTGCCCAGGAAGCAAGGCCCCGACACCGTCGCCACCATCATCACCTTCCCGACCATCTCCACCCTCACCTCTTTCCTCCTCCATGTCTTCCTCCCCCTGGGTAAGTGGACAATTGCTGGGGGAAGGACCGTCCGACTTCTTAAGTTTCTTACCTCCGACCGCTGGAGGTTTCATGAAAGGTTTCCTCTTGCCACTCTCTACCGTGACACCACCCTTAGCCTGAGCAGCCGCCCTCTCCTCCGATGTTTCCCTCAGCTTGACCACTGACTGTTGTGGAAGAATCAAGTTATACTCCAGAAGGGCCGCATTTCTAATCAGGAAGGCAGCTGATCTATCTCTCCTAGGGATAGCTTCTATCTCAGCCGCCGTTTGAACCAAGTGATCGGTCTCCACCACCGCAAAGCCACCTGTCGCTAGAAAAAAAGGAGACGTGTGAGAAGAAGCCTCGCAATCAGAATGGAAATTATAAATAAAGCATCAACTTACATCCAGAAGTAAAACGCCGAATAGAAACAGAGTCGTCTCTGACAAAGAACCACTCCTTCTTGAACATGCTGAATTTGGAATACAGATCCAAGACCGGCTTGAAGGTTACAGCTGACTCCAAGCTGATGTATGGGGACCCCTTCTTATAGCCCCTCAGATTATATAAGTATCGGATCTCCCGGTTGGAAGGAGCACGACCATACTTCCTCTAGAAGATGACGAAGAGGCTCACCAGTATAGCATAGGAGTTGGGCTGAAGCTGGAATGGGGCCACCTTTAGATATGTGAGGAAGCTGGCTACCCAAGCGTTAAGAGGAGGAATGACACCACACATACAGTGGTATTTGCTGTAGGCAAAGTACCCTTCAGGAGGGTCGTATGGCATAACTTCTCTCCCTGGCAACAGCAAGTGCGCCCTATCAATCCCGAAAGAACGGGAGATGACATCAAGCTGCTCCTCCTTGAGGTAGCTAGGAAAGCAATCGGGCGGGGAGTTCAGAAGCTCCTGAGGGCCGTACCCGTCCACTAGTGATCTCGGGGCAGATCCGTGACGTTCTGGATTCGACTGAGCTGGGGGCACGGCAGAGGAACCTCCTTCACCCCCGGATTTCTTTTTGTCTGATCGAGTTTCCGCTTTACGAGACATTATCTGCAACACCGGAAAAACACATTGTTAGAACAAGAGGATGTAAACAAGTATGTGTGTAATATGAAATTTCACTCATAAAATCAAAATGCTCAAACTCCCGTTATCATTCGGTAAACTGAATGTAAAATTTCATTCGGCATTCTCATCTGGAAATTTCATTCGGCATTCTCATCTGGAAAGCCCATTCGGCAGTCTCGTCTCAAGGAACTCGTTCGGCACTCTCAACTAATATTCATTCGGTACGTATGACACGCGCACTTCATTCGGTGGACACAGACGAAAAACCATTCGGCAAAGGGAAATTGAGTACCTGGTTCGGGAAGCTGAAATGGTTCAGCAGAAGATTAGAATTTGATTCGGCTATGTGACTGACTTGGCTTGGCTGTTTCGTTCGGTAGAAGGTAATAAAGGCCCTGGGCCCTTACTTATAGGCAACTATAGACGACCGGACCGGCTGATTCGGCGAAAGCATCCAAGCTAACGTCATTAGTTTTAAAAACAAAGCGCGGCACATGCCGGCATATGCCCCACTTTGGGGGGCAAATGTTGGGCGTGTTCTCACCCAGAAGACCTCGAGACCAAGAAGCTTGATTCATCCATCCGGGCTCGCCTAAACACATCCGACATTCTCGTTCTCCAGAGCCCATTCGGCAGGAACTCATCCGGCATTCTCGTCTCACAAAACCCATTCGGCAGTCTCAAGCAATCGCCGAACCAACCATCTCAGGCTTCGCTGAACCAACCATCTCAGGCTTCGCCGAACCAACCATCTCCATCCCTACCACCGAACCAGATCCTTCCTAATGCCCACCGAACCAGCTCCTTCCTCGTGACTACCGAACCATCACCCAAGACTAAAGATGCCGGACCAACCCCTACCGAACCACCTCCTGCCGAACCTACATACACTCCACCCATTACCGGTCCAACTCCTCTTCTATGCCTTGCCGGATCAACCACCAGTCCACCTACCACCGGACCAAGTATTACCGGACCAAGACTACAACCCAACCATCACCGGACCAAGTGCTACCGGACCAAAACGTGCCAGGCCAGATCACATCATCCCAGGCCCACCAGCAACTGTACACATCCAAGAACCCTACCCCCAGCCTCACTCTATAAATAGAGGGGCAGGGGTACAACAATGGGGGACAAGTGGGAGAGCTCGAGCACGGAAGGAACTTTCCAACAACTTTCTTTTACTTGTATCAAAGCTTTGTACTTGTAATCAGAATAAGAGAAGGGAAATAACATATAAAGTGGACGTAGGCACATTCTGGCTGAACCACTATAAATTTGCGTGTCTTTTTACAGTTTAGCCCCTGCTTTTCATATATTTGCATAAATCGCTCAAATCACTAAGAACAACATAAGATCTACTAAATCATACGACTTCGAGGTGTTTGTCCATTTTTTGTGCAAACAGAGCTTAACTTTATTTTTCCCATAATGTTAATGTTTTGGAGTTGAAACATTTCATTTTAGGCTGCAAAACCTAATTTCCTCATTAACTTCTAGTCTTACCTAATATCCCCATAAAATTTCCTTATTTACTTTGCTTCACAATATATATATATATATATATGTGTGTGTGTGTGTGTGTGTGTGTGTGTGTGTGTATATGTATATGTATATGTATGTATGTATGTATGTATGTATCAAGTGGTTTGAATCTCATGATAAAGTCAACACAGGAATAAAACAAGGATATGTCATATACCACATCATACACTTCTCCAATATCTAAGGGGGATAACTAGCGATTACCACTTAGAAACTCTAAAAGAAAATTTTGCTGGAAGCTGCCATTTATCATCAACTGATATAAATAGTACTGAGTTCCTAACGCTTCCTACTAAATTAAGATGGATATTTCTAATATGTCTTTCCATTATTACCCATTTTCCTTAATTTTCTGTTTTGGTTTCTAATAAATATGGTCCATCTATTGCTACAATTAATATATCCATAGCAGCTGATCATTAGTGTCAAAATTGGACCATCCCCAATTAATCCTTATTTAATCCCTTTAACCTTCTTCGGATTTCAAAATCTATCCATTGCTTAGATTTAGTTCTTCCATAAATGCCATATTAAGTTTCTCTAATCAGTCCCCGTTTAATTCCTCTTTCCTCTCATTAATTACAAATTTATTACCCGTTAAATTTGTAATTAATCTCCATAAATCATAATTCATTAATTACTAATTAATATGTATATAGTCATAATTTATACTACTTATATATATTCTTATTTTTAGTCTTAAGCGTGGTTATATCTGTATACTAATTTCTAAACTACAATGCTTATTTCCACATTCCTAATTTATTAGAGCTATTTTTAGAAAGGACTACCGTTATGACCTCCTATAAATTAACCACAAATGAAAATTTTGCTTGTTTGAATTTATAAAGAATTATTTCTTTTCTTTTTATTGAAAGAGATAGTGTAAATAATGGATAGGATATTCGTATCCTATACAGCTCTTTCCCTTTTTGGTGCATCTTTTGTTAATTCCAGCAACGTGCTTTTATACATATTTTGGAATATGATAATTTATGGAAATTACATGGAAACTGCTCTAAATAAATTAAAACATAGAAAGTTACATACTAAGTTATTTAGGGAAACATAACTTACAACCCAACTATAGATCTGGAATATCTTTATACTTTACCAACTTCTTCAAATAGGTTTGAGACTGATTTCAAATTTACAAATCATGTTGTACATTGTATTCCTATTTTAGTCATATCCTAACTTCTTTAGTCAGTCCTACCTAGGTTGTGATCCTATATACTCCATAAAAATTATTCTTTATAAAAATAGGATTTTAGCAATCATATAAAATAATTTTAAATAAACTATTTTCATAAACTTATTTCATTTAATTCAAAATTAACATTTATTACCCCATTTCTTGCAAAACTTAAAATTTCACAAATATAGAGTACCAAATTCAAAGTCTCCATCTTTGAAAATATAAAATTAGAAACCTTTATCAAGAATTCTAAAATGTTTAGTTCTAAGAAGTAGCAAAATAATTTCTCTTTTTAAACTTTCTTCACCAAGGATTTACCCATTTAAAAGTTAGAATCTTAACTCATAGTATTCAAAGATTGCTTGGTTTTCAAAAAGGAACTATGGAAAACTTCCAATTTAATGACTTATTATAATAAAGACTTCATCCTTTTGCAAATAAGTTCGTTAACATAAAAGGTTCAAAAAGTCAATTATCATTCTAAAATAATAAATTAGATCTTTATCGTTCCAAAGAGTTTTCTGGTTACATGAAGTATCATTTCCAAAATAATAGATTTTCCTCAATTATCATTTCAAAATAACAGTTATATCTACACAAATATCTACTACTTTATTACTCAAAATATACCGTTATTTGACAAAATACTTTTTGTAACTTTGTTCAAAACACTTAAAATCTCTTACAATCATTTTCTTGTCCATTCCAATAATATTCATATTCAAGCAGGTTCTGAACTTGAATTAGGAAAAATGCATATATATTTTCATCTTTGCATAATTGCTTTTCCAAAAATATCCAACTCATTTATTAGTTATCATTCAAATCCATTCAATTGTCAAAGATACCTTTTATAACTTTAAATGATGAAAGCTCTACCTTGCGATTATAGACTGTAGAATAATACTAATGGCGTCCTCATCCCATCCCATCCTCAAAACAACCCCTCCACCACCTCCCATAGCTTTCATTCCCAGCAAATATAAATCTATATTCAGCTCTCCAGCCTCCTCCCATCAACTCCCTCCCAAGTCACGCTCACATCCGTCTCCTGGTACCCGTCGTGATCCTTCCACCCCTTCGCCTCCTTCTGCTGAGGCCCCTCTTTGATCCCCCCATCCCCCCTGATCATACCAGGAAATCCTATGCTCAAGTAGTATCGTCTACCCTACCAGTTTCGGTTAACCCCCCTCGTCTCCAGCGGCGTCGACGTATTCTGCCTAATTACATTAACGTACGCTCCACTCTCGAATTTTTGAAAACGAAAAGCCGCTGCATGAGGTGTGCAGGACTTGGACACGTGGCAAGAGACTGTAGGGACTCAAAAATCTGCTATCTGTGCGGTTTCTTTGGGTATGCACACTCGCACTGTCCCAAGAAAACCAATAATGACTTGAAAAAAGACTCTGCCATTCCCACTAAAAACAAAAGCTCTGTGCGCTCAGAGAGGACCCCACTCCCATCACATCTCCCCAAGAATCGATGTGCCTCTCGACACTCATCTCAACAACAATTGCCTCGATCCCCTCCTTTACCTCATTCCAAAAATTTTCCTCCCCAATCAAAATCTTCCTCCTCACAGACCTTCACAATGGCCGACCCTTCTCTCTACCTGACCGCCACAATCTTAGATGGTTTCTGGTCCATCGAAACCCTTCATCTCAATCTCTCTAAAACCTTCCATCAACAAGATTGGCCGATGTGGATCCTGTCTGATAACAGTTTCATCTTCTGCTACCCTTCCTATTCAATCCGTGAACAAGCCCTTACAATGAAAACCCTATTGAAGCTAGGGGGCTCTGTCCTCTTGCAACAATGGTCAGAGCATGAACACCAGTCCCCTACACTTGAACCTACAACATGGGCCCGGGTACAAGGATTCCCCGAATTCCACAGATATAATGCACTTGCAGTCAGGGACGCCCTTAGCCCCATAGGGCGCTTCATCGAGTTCGATGACTGCGACTGGTCCAATTTCGACCATCGATTCCTATACGTTAAAATGCAATTCTTCAACGGAGTTAGCACTCCGAGTTCTTTTGTTGCGCACTTGAACAACGAGGACCACCTCATTTTAGTGGACAAATGGGAACACGCTCACCCCACTCGGAGACCGGAAACGATGTACCTGGGTGTAGATTATGAGAAAGATTTCTGCTGCTATAATGAACCCATTCTTTCCGAGGACTCAGGTGAAGCTAGATTCGACGTTTTGGCTTTTGAACCCGCTATTTTCCCTCCGCCACCTCCGATCGTCCAACCCCAAGATCCAAGTGGGGTAGGCCCCCAATGCTGGGAGGCTTGGCCGGACGTTCTGCGTGACGACCCACTTTTCAACCCGGACCCTTGCACACCCCTCCAGCAGCAACCACAGTCTCTGACCTTGATCCCAGCCCCTCAAGCTCTTGCCCAGGTAACTTCTCCAGTTCCGCCATTGCCACCGCAGAGGTCCCCCCTGGTCACTCCAGCCACTGTTCGCAGAAGCTCCAGACTCAACAGAGCTGCTTCCCTCCCTGTTAGTTTCTATAAAACTGTTGTTTTTTTCCTTCTGCAAATAAAAGACTCAATAAAAAAAATGGCACGTTGCATGGGTGTGAGTTTGCGTGATGAACACTACACAGCCATGCAAGAACTCGAATCGGAGCGTTTGTCTCTTTCCCAATGAAATTAATTTCATGGAACGTAAGAGGGTTGGGGGACCCATCTAAAAGGCATGCAATCAGCCTTATTTTATCCCCTCATAAAGAAAACATTCTTTTCCTACAAGAATCCAAATTGATTGACCTGCCGCAATCTCTTATTAGACACCTGGGGGGCCCGCTCTAACAGGTTGGGCCCACATAAATGCTGAAGGTTCCAGAGGAGGTATTATTACTGCTTGGAACGAAGCCGTATGGTCCCACTGTCATACCACTGCCCACCCATCCGCATTGCATGTAACTCTGCGCCATACAATCTGGTAAGATCTACTTTTTCACAAACATCTATGGCCCACAAAGCACTCTTGAGAGAAATGAGCTTTGGGCTAATTGTTTCACCTTTGCCTCCTACCTTAATGGTCCTTGGTTAGTCGAAGGAGATTTCAACACCACCAGAACCGCTAAGGAGCGGAATTCCGGCTCCTATTCGCATGATTCTGACTCCTTCAACTCTTTCATCAATTCATGCTCCCTTATCGACCCTCCTATTTGCAATCGCCTTTTCACCTGGTCTAACCGTAGAGCAGATCCGACCATAGCAAAACTCGACAGATTTCTCTTCAATGATACATGGGAAGACCTCCACCCCCTTTCCTCGATCTCTGGCCTCGCGTCGACCATCTCGGATCATTGCCCTCTCATCTTGGACACAGGATCTTTTGCCCAACATTAAGCGTCCTTTTAGATTTGAGCGTCTTTGGCTCCTGGAACCGTCCTTTGAAAATTTCATTAAATACGCCCGGTCCCAACCCACACAAATCCAATCAGCTTCCGCCAGAATCGTCTTCAAGCTCCGCTCTCTCAGGAAAATCATCCGGCCATGGGCCAGATCCGTTTGGGGATCCCTTCGTTCGCGTATATCTTCAACCCAAGACGAGATCTTAGAAATCAATATTATAGAGGAAGCTCGACCTCTTTCAGATCTTGAATTGTCTCGTCTGAGAGACCTGGAATCGGAACTGGATAGGCTCATGAAGCAGGAGGAGATAGGCTGGAAACAACGTTCCAAGGCTAAGTGGATTGAGGAAGGGGATAAAAACACCTCTTTCTTCCATCATCTAGCTAATAGCCGCCGTAGATCCGCTTTAATTTCCGAGATTTCCCATAATAACTCTTCCTACACTGACCTCTCCGATCATCTTCGCCTTTTTACCAACTTCTACGCAATATCCTTGGCAAGCAATCCCCAGCTCTCCCCGATATGGATTGGTCCCTCTTATACCCTTCCCCACCCCCCATCCCCATTGATCACCCGTTCTCGGAAGAGGAAATTTGGGCCGCCTTGAAAGATATGTCCGATGACAAAGCACCCGGCCCAGACGGGTTCGGCCCACTTTTTTTCAAGCATTTCTGGGACATAGTTAAATCCGATATTCTAGATTTATGCGCTGAATTCCAATCTGATCCTGCTGCCATTTCCAGACTGAATTATGCGAGCATCGTCCTCCTTCCAAAATCCCCTGGTGCCAACTCCCTCTCCGCCTTCCGTCCCATTAGTCTTCTCAACACAACCTTTAAAATCATTACTAAGGTCCTTGCCAATCGTCTCCAAATAGCTATTGCCCCCCTGGTCGGGATTGAGTAGTCAGCCTTCATTCTCGGCAGGAACATCTTGGACTATGTTGCCACAACTCAAGAAATCATCTCCTTTTGCCACCAAACGTCGACCCCGGGTGTCCTTTTAAAGCTTGATTTTTCTAAGGCATTTGATTCGGTGAATTGGAATTTTATACTTGAACTTATGAGGCATGGAGGTTTTCCTCCCAGATGGTGCAACTGGATAAATCATATTCTTAGCTCTAGTCTTTCCTCTATTTCGATCAACGGCATGTTAGGGGGTCACATCAAGTCGGCTCGTGTCTTAAGGCAGGGCGATCCTCTCTCGCCCCTTATCTTCGTCTTAGTGGCAGACATTTTCAACAGGATGATCAAGCTAGCCATATCCAACAACTTCTTCTCCGGAATTGAACTACCTGATTCCTCTTTATCAGTTTCTAATGTGCAGTTTGTTGATGATACAATCCTATTTGCCTCACCTCATATTGAACACATTCATGGCCTGAAGGTGGCTCTCTACACATTCGAGCTCATCTCCGGCCTCTCCATCAATATCAGCAAGAGCTCGGTCGTTATGTTAGGTAACTCTCTCCATCTCGGCCCTCTCATTGCGTCGTTGCTTAACTGTAACCTTTCGATCTTCCCCTTTTTCTATCTCGGTATCCCCCTGCGTCCCACCAAGCTCCATTGATCGGACTGGTCCCCCCTTATCTCTAGAATAGAATCAAGACTACTGAGCTAGAAGGCTCATTCCCTCTCTGCAGCCGGCCGCCTTGTCCTCGTCAAATCTGTCCTTTCAGTCATCCCATCCTATTGGATGTCTTTCCACAAACTTCCTGCCTGGGTTATCACCAAAATCGACTCAATTCGTAGTACCTTCCTTTGGAACGGTGGTGGTGTCAAGAGGCTCATAAATTGGAGAACCGTCTGTTTGCATCAAAATCAGGGTGGTCTCGGTATCACTAACCTTGCTGCTTTTAACTCCGCGCTCCTATCAAAATGGCTTTGGAGACTTCTCACCCCGGGTAACGCTCTCTGGAAAGATTGGATTCTCTCGCTTCACTACCATTCTAACTGCCATCTCGTTCTTCACTTCCCTCCGAGTAGTAGGCCTTCTCCGTTCTGGGCTGGTGTGCTCCAAACCCTTCCCCGAGTCAGACCCCTTTTTCATGTTGCCATCGGTAATGGCATCAACTGCGTTTTTTGGCACGATACTTGGCGCAACCAACTTCCTCTCGCAAAATCCTTGCCCTACCTTTTCTCCCACTCGCGTTCCCCATCTATCTCGGTTAGGGACTGTGTCAATTCCAGTCCGGACCTCCTTTGCCCCCCATCTCTCTTCGGTTCTGATACCTTTTCTGACCTCATCGCTGCTTCCAGCCTACTTCAATCTGTTCAGCTCTCCACCCTACCGGATCAAATTGTCTGGGCCCCTGCTCCTACCAGAGGTTTCTCGGTCGCCTCCTGTTACTCCCTCCTCAACAACCCTGGTCGCTCCTTCACCTTCCTAGACTCTGGTAATGCCAGCTACCGCCACGCATCGCCTTCTTCCTATGGTGCCTGGCACATGATCGAATCAATACCAAGGACGGACTTCTCCGCTTGCATATTCCGGTTGACCCTCACTGCGTCTTTTGTTCTAGCCACATTGAAGACATCCCTCATTTGTTTTGGGATTGCGATTTTGCTTACTCTATCTGGGTCGCTTCTAGCGCCCACATTCTGGGCTATATCCCTGTTCCACTTGCCATCTTCGATCACTGGCAATACAACTCCCCCAACCTCCACTTGGACGTCTTTATTGCCCTTTTCTGTTGGGGTTTATGGAAAGAACGAAATGCACTTGTGTTTGATAAACCTAGAAGCCACTTTGAGGGTATTTGTAGACGTATAACTTCTCTTTTCTCCTCCATTACAGGTCAAAGCTTTTCCGCTCCCTTTAGACTCCGTCTCCCTCAGAGAAGCTCTTCTCCGACCGAATCACAAGGGAGTAGTTCGGCTTTTCTTGCGGACCAGCAGTCATAGCCTTAGCTAGCAGACACTTGACGCGTTCAGAGCTCTGACTTCCATTTTGGTATTTTGTCTAGCTGTTTCTGTATATACTCTCGCACTATCTTGTCTTTATTAGTGGTCTGTATGATTTCTGTGCTTGTGATTTGTGCCATCGATCAGACTTGTTGATCGAAACAACATTATTATATATATATGTTATTAATCGGCTGTGTAGTGTCACGCTACACACCCGTTTCGCTCAAAAACTTTAAATGATGAAAAAATGAAGTAGACAAAAATAACTTCTATATTTTTCCTATTACTCCTCTCCTATATTATTTATCATTGGATTAAAATTTCCAACTCTATTACTATCGAAATTTCAACTATTATTCTCCGTATTTCCTTAATGGGAATGCTTCTTCTACCTATCTTAGTGGACATTCTTTTCCCTTTATTCCCTTTATTTTCTACTTCCCTATTCCAATCAGGTGCCATTTTTATTCATACACCCTGTTTTAAAGAATTTTAAGGAAAATATCCAAATCTATGAAGTAGAAGAAATCATATAAAAATAGAGGAATCCAAAAATGAAGATCCAAATTTTGAAAACTTTCAATTAACTAATTTTAAATTGACAAGTTAACAGATGAAATCCTCCTCTCTTTTTTAACTTTTCAAGTCATTAAATTTACAAAAAAAATCATCCACCGTTTTCTTTTTGAAATGTTTCATCACTTTTAAGATTACATCCTCTTTCTAAACTTTTTACAAATGGTAGTATATTTCCAAAGCCGTCTAAAATCACTTTCCTTAAAAAAATTCAACTTATAATACATGAAGTCTTCATTTAATAATATTTTGAAAAACTCTTTAGAACATTCAAGCAGGTTTCAAAAAAAAACTTTTTACCATTTTCTTTCTCAAGAGGTAGGTTTTAATTGTTCTTCCCATTGAACTTCATACTCAATCATCTTAAAAATCTAGTTATCTTCTTATGGTGATTAATATACACCTTCTTACAAAAGCCGATTTCACAACTATATTCCTTACTTTCTGTATGTTTATGAATACTATGCCTCATAAAATCTAACTATTACCTAACATTTTTATTTACTATTATAAATGTCACTTCGTCCGCATTAAATGGTTAATATCTTAACACGTTTTTTAAAACATTTATTTGCTTTATTCAACTTTAAATATTTATCTTCTTCCTTATCTTCCCACAATTACCCTAATGGTCTCATTAATCTATTCGATTTCTTATAACTTCTCTCTTATTGTACATTTATTACCTATTTAATTTTGGAGTTACTAACTTTCCTTCTATGTTTACTATCCCTATTATCTATTACACTTATAGGGTCCACATTTATAAGGAAACTAAGGTCTAACAAAGGAATCGAGTACCATTCAGCTTCTAGGGTGCTTTCCTATGTTGTGGTCATTCTCTTCCCAGTCCACTCCTTACAATACGGTCTCCACTGCATAACTAACTGGAGTAGGAGTATAAATTTAACTTTATTTATTTTTCCAACCCATATTCACTTCACCCATCCTTTCGAAATATGATCGCAACTTCTTTTGTAGTTGGAATTTATAGAGTTAGGCTAATAAAACCTTTTCAAAAATAACAAGTACGCCACGCATACGTTTATTTTTTCCATTTATCGGGTAACCTAGGATTTGATACAAAATGTAACAACCCACCTTGAAGTAGATCTAAATTCCGACCTTGTAAAGGCTTATCAAAACTTAGACCCATTCCAAAGCTGATTGTTGGCTGGTAAAAAGAAAAACAACACAAAGTTATCTATCCATTCATTCAGAACTCACAACGGAAGGAACAAAATATAATAGCAATAATGGTACACATTTATTTCAAATCATTTCAAATGTCATAATACATAACAACAACCGTTACATCAATTTGTTCAAAAGTACATTTTATGGGTACAATAAAAAAATAACACGAATAGATAAATAATAATAACTACAACAAGCTCCACTCTTGCCATCTTCAAGCATCATCATTATCAACTTCTTCCCTAACCTACGTTGTAACAAGGAGAAAGTCGGAACAACAAGTGTCTAATGAATAAAAACCTCGAGCCTTACTATTTCAATACTTGGGCATTATAATTTAAATAGGAGTATGTCTTATGTATTTAAAACCAATTAATACTTCATATAAGAAATGTAGGGGGGTCCTCAATCAACCACTTAATCCTTCCATTTTTGAAGTAGCTATCTAAATCCTATGACCCAAATCCCACGTTATAAATGTCTAACAATGCGAGAGATAGCACCCAAGCCACTTAATACCTTTTATTGAAAAATAGGCGGACTCTGGCCATTTAAGACCCCAACTGAGGCAGACCCCATCATTTAATACATATTCTCAAGGCAGACTTTTCACTGGTGACTATTTAGCGGACATCGCATGGAATCTCTTGAGCCACTTAATATTTCTTTTATGGGAAGGTGGATCCTCAATCATCCACTTAATACCTTATTCCGAAGCAAACCCCTGTTCAGATACCACCTATTGTGCCTAATAACTAATCCTTGACCATTTACTACTTCATTTAGGGAAAAGAGGCGGACCCTCAAACAACCACTTAATAACTCAAGACCCCGAACCAGGCCTTTCATATTATGACCCTTACTCATAATGAAGTCTCACATTATCCCGACTATTTGTAGGAATTGATAGTCAGATTAGCTGGGCAGGTTTACCTTACAGAATTCAAAACTAACCTCGCGTCATCATAAATACTTATCATAGATGATGTCTCACATCAGCCCCAAAGTCACACTACTAGTAGCTAGATTAGCTAGGCATGCTTATGTGTGTCTTTTGACCGACCTCGCATCCCTATCACTTAGCCATAATTTATAAACTATATATATAATACTCATCTCACCATTCCATAATTAAGGCCTTATAAGGAATCTTCCTTATTACACCTTAAAATATTAATTACTTTCCTAAGGGAGAATTTATGAGAATTTAATCACCTAATTAGCTACACAATCATATGCTATAATTATATGTTTATTAAGTTAATAGATATAAATATATATTCGTGTCTAGTAAACTTCTAAACATGCAGTTCATATGCCCTAAACTAGCAGTAAGTGTCAATTCCTTTAACCACAATACTAATACAAGTCTTTTCCTTCAAATTTCCAAATTTCTAATATTCATAACAAGGAATTTTGATATCCATAACAAGGATTATATATTCATATCCAAAACTGTAATAAATAGACTTGTAAATAGGAATAGAAACTCAATTTATTACATCAAATTAATGGAATGACCTAAATGGTAGGAATTGCAATTCTAACTTCATATTCTATTCAACTCTTCAAGAAATAAATGAAGGAATTTTATTTGATTTTTGTATGGAGTAAGTGGCGTAAACTATGAATAGGATTCGTGGTCTACAACCTTATTTTATTATTGAAAACTCACAATTTGAATTAAAGAAGGAGGGGAAGGGGAATAAACTATGAAATTATCAAAAATTGCAGAAACAATACAATTCCATCAATTTAACATAAATAATTGAGAATCTCCATCTAGAATTGACATTTCGAAATAAAAAGGAATTTATGGTTTTTATCTTATTTTATTTTCGCAATCCCAAAATCCCTAAGGCATATTCAAATCCATTATATGCTAATCGATTACTGAAATAAAAACACTAAGTTTCTACAACAGTTTGTCCTTAGCTTTGCTTCAATTTGGATTTGAAATGCCTATTATAATCTCCTTCGGGTCTCTTCTTATTGATATATATAACAAGGGATATGTATATATATTAGACTCGGAAAGGTTGGAGGAGAAGAGGATTAAAAATTAAATAATAAACAAAGATAAATATATAGGATTTATTAACTGAAACCCTAATGGAGTTTTCTAAATCTAAGAAGAGATGAACTGACAGAGCTTCGCAGATTTTTCCTAAAATATTTATGAATAAAAGTAAAAGGTTTAGGGTCTTATTTATAGATGTTAAAATGTACCAAAACCGTAGGATAAAAATAGGTTAAAACTGAAAAAATCTGGAACATTCAAATCAACAAAACCCTAGCCACCACCTATTCATGACCGGTCGACCGCAACAGGTCAACCGGTCCAAATGAAGGGGTCGACCGGTGTGTGTTTATTTGGGAATAAATGTTGTCGTTGTTTATTAATTTATTTTTTTCCTTAATTGTTATTAATTTTAATTATTGACGTTAATGTTATCTTAACCTCCAAGTCTAATCTTAGTTAATTTTCAAAATTAAAATTTTTTAATTTAATTATTTATTTAAATTTGAATTCTGTTTAAATTATTTTAAACCCGAAAACTTCAAACGCTGATAACGTCTTTGTTCCAGCTCTGTTTTCAGCATATTATATAAGGAAATTAGTCAGAATTTCGTCATGAATGCAACGGCATAACTTTCATGGTCAATTTCTTACTTTTACAAAAAAAATTGTTTTTATCTCTATTTAATTTAATTTACATATTTAATTCTTACTGATTTTACGGGGTGATTCATTCTTTGTGGAATTACCCTCATGATTAGTAGCAAGTAGTCCTTACACTTCAAAGAACTCCATCTTCAATTCAATCATCTTCAAGGTTATCTAATTTGAATGTTATGCTAGTTCAAAGTGGTTTTTGAATAACATATCTGATCCGGGTCTTACCAAACCGATAATTGACAGTTTCAAAACTATCCATAATTTGATGGTCGGTTAAATCAAATAAATAAACAATCCAATCAAAGATTTAATTTCATATGGGAACCAACCATGGTTAAGCACATAAAAAACCACTAAGCCTCTTAAATTAATCCTTTGATTAATTAAAACCACTTTGTAAATACTTATATCAAAATACCTTTTTACAAAATTATACATATGTATACTACTCAATATTCATTTATACTCTTTCAATGATTGGAAAATATCTGTATACTTATAGCATTGGTATAAGTATATTCACAAAACACAACACTTTCAATACTTAGAAAGCATGTTCATATACTCATCTTAATGGTATAAGTTTATTCGTAAAAGACTTATGAAAGATTTCACTTCCAAAACTATACTTATTTGGGTTAAAACAAATATTCTTTGGAAACATTGATAACAATAACCCAAAACACTTTTGGTGTAAGCAAATTGATCGTATGGAAATTAGAACAAAAATGGATACCACCAATTTCAGATTTCAAACTTGTACTATTGTAACGACCTGGAAATTTTAATGATTTTTATAACGTAATTAACTAAATTTTCCTGAAATTTAAAAAATAAAATTTATCAAAGTAAATTTGATATTTGGTATGCGTCTATTTAAACATAGCGAATGGCAGATTTTCATTGGTAAATATAAAAGTTTATTCTGTTGTGTAAATTTTCAATTTCAATTTAAAATCAGTTAAATTGATGAAAATAAACTGTTTTCGAAAACTGAATATTTTTGTATAATAAAAATGTAAATCATTTTCTAAGTGAGACGTTGTATTTCGTTTCGCCAAATTCGGACTGCTCTAGCTCCGTTTATCTTATTTTCGACGTTTTAGCAGCATTTTCGGCAGCGAAAAATCAAGTTTTTATAACTTGATCGTATCGCTAATATCTATGTACCATTCTGTTTGTCTCGTCGTGCTGATCTCTACAGTATATTCATTTGTGCATTTTGTTGTCCTGTACGCAGCGAAATCCGCGAAACAGTTAACCGTATCGGTACCCATTTCTGGAGCCTTTTGGTTTCCTATGACCTTTCATTGTCCTCCGTGAGAAATATAATAGCCACTGGTTATTAATAATTCCTAGAATTCAACTATTGGCTATTACTCTTCCTTATATTCAATATAATATGTTAGTACGTTCATTCACTATCAGTTCTATCTCTTCTTTTCTATTTTATTCTATTGAAGCTTTGGAAATGATATAATATAATATTGTTCTCATATATAAACTCATATATTCTTGTAACCTTTCCTCTCCTATTCCCTCATATCTGAATCATTATCGCCTTGCAACCACGCCTTCTTTCCTTCTCCTCCTTTACAATATAAAAAATATAAATAAATATAGTTCGTATATTATATTGTTGTATATATTGGTGAGATTAACCTGCTCGTCTTCATTCCCTACCACCGAACAACAGCCCTCACCGAACCCGAAGCCATGCCAGAACATCAACTCCCAAACCCGCATCATCCGCCATCTCCACCTTGCCCATCTCATCACTTGCAGCCGAGAATGAACGCCCATCACCAGCCGCCTTCTACCCTCCCTGAACTGAGCTGACCCACCACCTTTCAACCTCTGAGCAGCAGAGATCCGCCGCAGCCACTCCACAAACCCGAACGCCCCTCTGCCTTGCATCTCTGCCATATACTCGCCACCCAGCATGCAACTAACCCGCCCCTCCATAGCAGTAGCCGACCATAGCCATTCTTCAACCATTCTTCCCCGCCATCGCTGCCAAAACCCTCTCTACTCCCTGACCATCAGCCGACAGTCTGCCTCACCATCCCTCTGGCCTTCGCCTACACCAGCCAAGCATACCCTTCACTGACCAATCGCACCGACTTCCTACCCTGGCAGCCTTATCTCCTACCACCTCCATCTGAATATCCACAGCCATTCATCGACCATGCTCCACCTACCACAGACAAACCCCCCTCGACATCAACCTTCCACTGTAGCTTCCCTTTATATAGAAGGTATATATACTTTAAAACGTTGTTCTAAAAATATAAATATATATATTTTGTTTTAAATATATGTGTTTACAACATAAATATGTTACAATATATTAGATTTTGAAAGAAGGATTATATGTGTTTACAATATATATATATATATATATATATATGTCATAGTATATTAGATTTTGAAACAAGTAGTATATGTGTTTACAGTATAGGTATGTTACAGTATATTATATAATAAAATAAGTATTATATATGTATATTGTGTACATATTTGTCATTCTCTATTCAGGCATATATTTGAGTTTTCTTATATTGTTGCATATATATTACCTTTATATATATATATATATTATAATTTACACTTGATATTTTAAACATAATCGACTACCTATATAAATAATTTTGATAAATTATAGTTGATATTTAGTATTTGTCTGAAGGATATTTATGTTAATATTTGGAAATAGTTTTTTGAAATAGTTTTATTTTATATTATGCTTAAATATTCATTTGGAATTTTAAGAAAATATATGTTTGATTTTAAAATTAAAATATAATAGATATGATATTTTAAAATATGTATTTTAAATTGAATATTGGTTTTAAAGAAAAATAATAGAATAAACATTTCGTTTCAGTTTATATCAAGCTGATTTTTGATTTGTTTTCATGATTCCTAAATATCAGCTTTGTTCGTCGAATTCGTGTTCACCTTGCTTTGCTTTGAGATTTGTCGTTTGAATTAGTCGATTGTTTAGTTCGTGGTTCAATTTGTAGTTTGTCATGTTCATTTTCCATTGTTTTCTAGCCTCGAAAGGTGAGCAATCACTCACGATTAACATTCTTATATTTAGTAGATTTAATTCACATGAAATGACGATTGAAATATGCTGCTAAATTTAAATTGTTAAGTTATTTGATTATTAAATACGATATGCCATTATCTGCAATTGTTTGCCTATGATATATGAAACCACAACTTGTTGTATATATTATATTTAAATTTGTTACTGAAGATATATGCATGTTGTTGATATGTTATATTATTATCACAGTTGTTCTCATTCTGCAAGTTCCCTGTTAGTTTAGAATTTCCAATGGGTTGAAATGATACATACCCGAACGATTTTATAGATTAGGGGAAAATCATTATGGGTTGAAATGATAAACCCAAGTGATTTTCATTGATTTTGATTTTTGGGATTGCGGGTTGAAATGATATATATCCATAGATATTTAAATTGCGGATTGAAATGATAAATATCCCTATCACTTGACCGTAGGATAGAAAATTATATATGAACACCTTTGGTCTATATTTTGAAAATGAGTTTCAAAGTTGTGAAAGGAAATATATGGGCTTTATAAATATTGATTTTAAAATATAATACAAAAATGTTATTTTATATATGTGCAAATTTAGATTTTATAATTATATGTTTGAAAATTTTAAATTTATAAGTTAGTTTTGAAAATATAATTTTTAAGATTTTTCTTATAACTTTATTATTTTAAATATATATAAAATATATTTAATCTAATAAAATTTAATTTACTTAATATATATAATATGTTTAAAATATTTATTTAAATATATATTAATATTTTAAAATAGGTTTTGTAATAACTTTAATAAATTAAGGTTGGAAAGTTAAATTGAAATTGATTTGTAACTTAATTTGTTTAAGAATTGTATTTAAATAGAAATTAATTTGAAACTTAATAATTTGAGATTTTTAAAGATATGATTTTATAACTTGATAACTTTATTTTTGTTAAAGGTGAATAAATGAATATTTGCATATTTAATTAAGATTGAAATTGAATATTTATTTTGATTTAAATGGGTAATTGGAGATTTTATTTAAATTTGTAATCTGGGAAATTATTTAAATGCTTATGAAAATGATAAATGAATATTTTAAAATGTAAATATAAATAAAGTTGAATTTTGAAATATAAATGGAATTTATCAAATTGAGTTATTGTAAATGTTTGAATAATTAACTTTGAAACCTATTGAATTGAAAATGGTTTAAATTTGAAGTTCAAACCTAGATTTGAAATCGATATAAATCAAAATGGTTTAATGAGAATTTGAATTGATTTGTGAAATTGGAAGAAACAATTCTAATTTGAAACCATTTTGATACAACTCTTTTAATATAAACTATTTTAATATATAAACTATTTTAATATATAAACTATTTTAAATCTATAACCTACTTTAAATATAAAATATTTTTAAATTATAACTATTTTTAATATATATATAAAAACCTTTTTAAATTTTTCAATTTGGAACCGTTATGATTTAGATTAAATTGATTTAAATGCGAATACTTTAATATGATTTTGAAACTAAATATGATTTTGGAAGTAAAATTGATTTCGAAAGTGTATATGAAATTGAAAGTGACATGATTTTTAAATGAATATGATATTTTGATTTGAAGTATAAACTGTTTGAAATAAATGACCATCCGGTATGAAATAAGCGTTTGGTTGTTAAAGAGACCGGAATCAGATATTGTCATACTCTCTGCCAATAATGAAAACAACTTTAACAACTGTGTACGGGGTGGAGATTCCAGAATGAAGTAGGATGGTTTGGCGAATGATTATGTATGAGGTATTTACTTAGACCCGACTCACGTGAGTCAGCTTAGATGTGACTAAAACAAGAGCTATACCAGGCCAAGTGAGTTCATTCCTCCTATCGGGCATATTTCTTCGATACCATATTATGACTTTGTGATTGATTTGGTGGCCACCCCTCGATTTGATTGTGGGAGTGTGTTCCTGTAACGACCCGCTATTTTTGTACCATTCGCATCCGCACATGTCGGACTTGAATAATTCAAAATACCGCGTTGTTAATTTAAATTTGGCAAAACTGAACATATACAGTAAATAAATGAATAATCACAGATCACAGACACAGAGTAATAAATGCAGCGGAAACAAAAGATAGTAGTTCATGAAGCTACTATATACATATCAGAGTTAAATAAAGTACAGCAGAAGTCTCGAATACAATAGTCAAATACAAGAATCAGAATACAATCATTGGAATCAACTGGATATCTGAAAGTTGGATAGATAGCTGGATCTCCAAGCGAAGCTCCAACTCCAAAGGTGAGCCTCGAGTACTGGTACACTCAGTCTGACCCGAGCGTAAAGCAAAACACAAAACACTCGAGTCAGGATTAACATTCTTATATAAATAAATCCAACTCAAGTGAAATAGCAATTGAAATACAAGTAACTCAAAGGATGTTTGGAATAACCATCCTTTAAGGATCCGTTAAACTATCTACTATGTAGTAGTGTACGATAAGTAGATAATGTCTATCAGTAATATAAAGTATCAAAATAGTGTTAAGGCGTTACCATTATTCCCCTTAACACATTTTATATAAGCGTTATAGTCTATACAGCACTGTAAACTCCACCGTAAACTGGTGGGATATCAGGGAGTACTCCATAGGTATAACACAAAACAAATCGTAGTGGTCGCGTATAGGGATACAAGTATGACAAGGCACATGAGGCAATACCCAAGGTAGTGAAACTACCGTTTGCCTGATCTGGAATGGTGAAAACGCATCGCCGCAGCGACCGCAACACCGCGAAACAACACTCCCAAAATCAAGGGTGCACCAATCGACAACAAGTAATGAGTAGTTTCGAAGAAGTGTGTTCGCTCGAGGTAGCTAGCCCCCATTTGGCCCGGCACGGCTCCTGTTTTAGTCATTTCCAATTTGACACAAGTGTCAAGGCTATCCATTATCGTTCTCTTTCTTCAGTCATCACGTACATCATTCCAACCACTTCATTCTGGATCACACTCCGCGTATAGTTATTAAAGTGGTTTTCGGTTTAGACAGAGAGTATGTCCTTACCCGATTCCGGTCTCTATAATAACTTTCGTAATTATTACACCGATTGGTCGTTTAATAAATTTCAAAACCAAATCAATTACAATTTCAGTTAGAATTTGTAAATCAACATTTCCTTTGTCTTTCTAAACCAATTTCCAAAATTTACGTTTCAAAACTTTCAAATTACCATTTCAAAATCTTATAATTCAATTTCAATTCAAATATTGATTCAAGTTCGTATATCAGTTTCATTTCAAAATCATTTAAATTAATTTAATTTAACATTCAAATCAATTTAAATTCATTTATCTATTTCATTCAATATTCGATAAGTAAATTTATCATTCGAACAATTTCTATTTAATTTTCAATTCACTAAATCAATTACTTAAGTCAACTACATTGTATCTAAAACTTACAAATTTGAATTAAATTAAATTCATTAAATCAATTCTTTCAATTACTAGTCTTACATTAATTCCAATAAAACACATTTTATTTCTTGTTAGAGAAATTCAATTTCACTTATTTATTTACTTAGTTACAATTTCAAAGCTCAATTAATAAAGAAACTTAATTTCACTTATTCAAGAAGTTCAATTTCACTTAACAAAGAATTCAATTTTATTTAATTATTAAATAATTCGATCTTATTTAATTATTAAATAATTTCAAAACTTAATTATTAAATAATTTCAAACTTAATTATTAATAATTCAAAATTTAATTGTCAAATAATTAATTTCAAAATAACGATCTTTCAACAACTACTATGTCAATATTTGTTTCAGATTTTAAATATTAACATTTAAATTTCATCAAAATTCAATTTCCAACTTCGTTTCAAAACCATATTATTTATTCAAATAAAATCTTCATTTTATTTTTAAATCAAATTATTGACCAATCGGGTTTTTATTTAATTCTCTATCCTAGGTCAAAATTAAATTTGGGTATTTATCATTTCAACCTGATTCCATTCCAATTCCAAAATCAAAGCATAACAAAGGAAACTTGCAGTGTGATAACTGGGATGGTGTCAAAGTAAATAAACAAGCAATAACAAAAATCCAATAATCAATTCAAATAATCCCGAAATAATCGTATTAATTCACATTGTTGTTTGTGCGAATTAATATAATTAATTCTAGAATCTACACTATCATTTCATGTAGATTAAAGATTATTACATTATGGTTTTTCACTTGATATTTATTATTTAATTTCAAACCACATCAATTTATACAACATACATTTAAATGGTTCAAGGTGTCGTTAACACAATTTCTACGTGTCAAATTATTTACATCCAAAGGGGTCATATTATACACATTTAACTAATCAAATTCAACGTTTAACTATCCTATATCAAGTTCAATTGCATACTATTTATCATTTTAACATTAACAATTTAATGTCCAATATAAACATCAACAATCAATTATCAATTATCAGCCAAACTGTATTATCAACGTATAAATAATTAACAGATAATGGTGTCAGATGTCACAGGTGAACTGATACAGGTAATAGCATATATAACAGTGTAATTAACTAACAGCAGCATATTTCGATTGTCATTTCAATTGAAATCAAATTTAATAAATAAAAGAACATTAATCGTGAGTGATTGCTCACCTTTCGAGGCTAGAGATGCACGAGAAGATGACACGGATACACACACTGATACGGGCATAGAGATTGAGTTACGAATCCAAGCAAAACAAATCGGCACGAATTCAACGATCAAAGCTGATAACAGAAATCGATGAAATCAAATCAAAACATTCAACATAGCAAAAAATAAAAAAAACATGTCCTGCGTCAAAGTTTAACAATATAATCCTATGTGCTACCGAGATCGAAATGGTCTGAAATTTTGTATGAATAAAGATCAAAACTTGTATTTCAAACTGCAAAAGAATCACTTGATTTAGACAAGAGACGAGAAAAGTTACGATGTCACGAACATAGACTCAGGCCATGTTGCGACTGTCAAATGTTCGGGTCTGAAAACCCCTCTGAGTCTGACTTTCAGGTAAGAAATAGAGGACTGAACCACCCCGTATGAAGCTAAAATTTTATATACAAAAAGTAGAAAACTTTATCTTTTAAACAAAAAGAGAATCACTGTATTCCGATGTAAGACAGAAGAGATACGATGCATCAAACATGAACTCAGGTCGTGTTTGCAGCAGTGTAAAATAATTTCAAGTACAAAAGAACAGCTGCCTGGATCTAACTTCCAGATCCTCGACCAATAATCATACGATGTCGGATTTTGCTGAAATTTGACAGGCATAAACTATGTAACTTCGACTCTTTTTTAAAAATAGAATCAACCCATTCTGATAAAACATGAGTGAGATATGATATCGTAAACATGAAGTCTAACTGCTGTTCAGAAAAAAAAATTAGATCTTTATAAAAGTAACTTTTATATACATAATATTAAAGTCAATATTCATTTAATATCACATATATTCTTTCAAATGTAACGGCAACAGCAAGCATGAATTTATATACACTTATCTTTGTACATAACAAACATGTAGACTACAAATATTCAATGCAGACCTTAAATCAGCCCTTAAAACATATATACATAAGAAAAGAAGAAATAGAAGTATAAAACCTGATTGTAACAATGGCTTGCATATATAGCCGATGACTGAATTGTCAGTGGAGGCATGCAAGAAAGTAAAAAAACGAACATAATTCCGTTAATAATTAAACAGAGTTAGCAAACAAATTATCCTAAAAACTACTATGCAAATTGACACAGATGCTCAAAATACTTCCTAATAATTTATATATCAACTAATATGCTACCTATGCATAAAACAGTATTCACTTTATAAAAGATTTAAATACATAAAGCAACTTATGCTGAAGCCAGCTGGGATATATATACACCCTTAGTTTGCAACTTTAGTGAGAAAAAGGCAACAGCAAATATATGCATATAAATATATGCAGACCGTATTTTTGCAATATTCAATTGCAAACACTACTTGATATATACAAGCAAAACGCATATGCGAGTACCAGATATGCATACACAATATATAGACCAAGCCTATATATTATGTAAAACAAAATTTATAAAACACGTATATTTTATTAACTGATAAAAAAACTGAAACTAAAAAAAAATTGAACTCGAAACATATAAGCAAACAACAGAATATATAAATGGCTTATATATATGTTACCCATTAAAAGCAGATCAGAACGAAGTCCGGCAAGGAAGAGAGGAGAACGTGTGTTGTGATCGGTCACGATGTGCTTGGGAGGAGGCACAGACTTGGAGAGGCTGTGGGTGGACGACGGTCGAGGTTGCGGAGGAAGGAAATACTGAGGTTGCTCTCAGCCTTGGATTGCGAGCTAGGTAGAGGTGGGCGAACTAATGGAGCAAGGTAATGGCGTAGTCGAAATCATGGAACCGGCAGTATGATTGGGCGAGCTGTCGCGTTGCGAGGTGGTGGGTCGAAGCATGCGGATCTGGGCTTCGGCAATGGCGGCAAAGAGTATGAAGAGGGGGCCGATGGGTGGGTTCGTGTAGGTGGGAACGGTGATGAATAATTATGAGATGGAGCAAGTTAAAAAGGAGCAGAAGAGGAAAGCATGCGGCGATCATAGATTTAAAGCTTTTTTTTTGGCCATGAATAGAAGGTGAAGCAGTTTGGTAAAAGGTATATGCGAGGATTCATGTAATACATTGAATATTGTAACGCATGCATAAAAAAAACCCGGTAATAAAGTTTAACGTTGGGAATAGGTTATAATTATTAACTTTGGGAATTTGAAAAGTAGTGACCAGCCGCTTGGAAAAATTCAATGTTTGCTGAATACCAAAAGCTCCAGAATGAGTACTGATACGGCTATTTGCTTTTGCGATTTTTTTCGTCGCACAACGGACATCAAAATTTATAATTGAATATACCGTAGAGATCATTACGACGAGACGATCAAAACGGCATACGGATATTGGTGGTATGATTTGAATTATAAAATTTAGAATTTTTCTACCAGCGGAAAATGCAAGAAAAACGCAGAAAAATAAGATCGACGAAGCCAAAAAAGTCCGAATTTTGAAAAACGAAAAATGACGTCTTACTCAGAAGACGGTTTAGAATTTTTCTATGTAAAAATATTTGGGTTTCGAAAACGTTTTATTTTCATTACTTACTAACCGATTAAATTGAAGTAAATTTACGCGCGAAATAAACTTTCATATTTTCGGACGAAAATTTACCAGTTGCTATGTTTAACTAGACGCATTCCAAATATCAAATTTATATTTCAAAATTGTATCGTTTAAAATTTCACAAAATTTCAATTAATAACGTTATTAAAACCAGTTAAATTTACGGGTCGTTACACTCTCCCCCACTCAAAACTTTTCGTCCCCGAAAAGGAACGAGGTAGGAGAATAGAAACAACTAGAAAAAAATGGCTTGAAAACAAATAAACAACTAATTTAAAGCCATATAAATTTCAACTTAAATTAATTTAATATTCAATAATTTGATTTAATCCATTTGATTTCACTTAAGTGAAATCAATCTTAATTATTTCTAAAATTATTATCTTATTATCCAATTATGTTTAATTAACAAATTTCTAAAATCATAAATTAGAATAGTCATTTAAAAAAATCATATTTATTCAACAAATTTAATTCTTCTTTATTCCAAATTATTATTAAGTTTATTTCACTTAATATATCTTATTACATATATTTAAACCATATAAATTAATTTAAACCATATAAATTTCAATCTAAATTAATTTATATTTTTCAATTTGGTTAAATCCATTTATATTAAATCGATAAATAGTCATTCGATTTAAATTTGTTAGTTCAACTGTTAATTCTAATCATATAAATTTCATTTTAAATCAATCAATATTCAATAATTGATCTTAATTCAAGGTATTTCATTAAGCTGATTCAATTCAATTTGTTAATTCTTTCAGAACAAAATTTACTTTATTTATCTCATTCGATTAACTTATTATTCTATCATCTTTATTAGCATTTTTATAATCAAAATTTAAGTGTATAACATTTATTATAACCACTCAAATTTTGTTTATAAAATCATTTTATATTGTATATTATCCAATTACATTTTAATTTATGAATAATTTAGGTAAGTTATATTGAAATGCAATTTAGTACTATACAAATAAAATTTTCAATTTCAATTATTTCAAGTTTAAGTACTTATTCAAAATTTAGCTTTATTTATAATTGAAAATATCTTTTAACATGATTTTAAGAATTAAATTTCCGTTAAATTTCAACCCTTAGAGATAATTATGTATATACTATATATTAAATCAAATTAAATTTAAAATAATATTCCCATATATATATATAAATCAAGTCATACTTAAGAAATTCAAATTAAAATATTTCCCAAACAAAACCGTAGCAAAGCTACAAAATGGTTTCTCCACTTCGAAACTCGAAATTGAATGTCGATGATGCGGCCGTCATCACCGAAATTATTTTCCAGCGATAAAGAGAAAAGCACTGATTTTAATATTTTAAAATTCTTTGAAAACGGTTTCTATTTGAAAATTCATTCAATAATATACATTTTAAAAATTTAAAAACCAAAGCTTGAAATTTTAGGAAATTAAATTCTCAAATTCTTACTTTAAATTCATTTAAATTTCTAAATAAATCTATAAACCAACTTTTATAATTCCATTTATTTTTATGTTGGAATAATCAATGATTTACAAAACAAATAGTGAAAATCAAATATTACCTTTCTGACAACCAATTCAATTAACAAGTCAATTTCAGAAAATTTATGCTTATATATAATATAATCATACAAGATTATTTTATTTACCAAATTTTGAAAATACTATTGTGTCAATTTGCTCTGTTCAAGTGTTTTGGAAATCCTATCGATAGCGTTGATCAGATGAATCGATCGGATACCCAAATCAACATCAACAACTCAAACAACACAGTATATATTAAAACATTTATATATTAGTTTACAAATACATTTCTTTGCTCGACGATACATGAATGAATTTTCAAAATAAGGATAGGGTTTCAAATTTGATGGACTCAAACCAAAGAGAATTTTGATTCGAAGATAAGTTCGAAACAAAGATATGATGATTAAATAACAAAGTAGGAAGATTGATAAGTTTGTATAAATCGCGGGCAACTTTAACCGGGTCGACCGTGACTTCAAGAATAAGATCAATGTAGAATTTTGAGGCAAATCGACAATTGATCTCAAGAGATAGAATTCGGCATAACCAAAGATGTCAGCATCTAAACCGAGGATATATAAATCTCCGGTGAATCAATTTTATCGTAAAAGAGTTTCACCCTTTTACAAATCAATTTGAGATTGGCGGGACCGCCAACTCATTATAAAGATCATTCAAGGTGGAGTTATGGGATACTCCGGAATTAGAAGACGAATAGTGTAGGACACGAATGAGTTTTGGAACCGTAGGGAACGTTCCGAAATTCAGAGGAATCGAGTCAAAAAGGACGAGGTTCAAACTTGGATGAAAGTGATTCTGTAAATACATTTACCATATATACTAAGTTTTGCCTAGAGCTACCAAAGCTCTGATACCAACTGTAACGACCCGCTATTTTGTACCATTCGCATCCGCACATGTCAGACTTGAATAATTCAAAATACCGCGTTGTTAATTTAAATTTTGGCAAAACTGAATATATATAGTAAATAAATGAATAATCACAGATCACAGACACAGAGTAATAAATGCACCGAAACAAAAGATAGTAGTTCATGAAGCTACTATATACATATCAGAGTTAAATAAAGTACAGCAGAAGTCTCGAATACAATAGTCAAATACAAGAATCAGAATACAATCACTGGAATCAACTGGATATCTGAAAGCTGGATAGATAGCTGGATCTCCAAGCGAAGCTCCAACTCCAAAGGTGAGCCTCGAGTACTGGTACACTCAGTCTGACCCGAGCGTAAAGCAAAACACAAAACACTCGAGTCAGGATTAACATTCTTATATAAATAAATCCAACTCAAGTGAAATAGCAATTGAAATACAAGTAACTCAAAGAATGTTTGGAATAACCATCCTTTAAGGATCCGTTAAACTATCTACTATGTAGTAGTGTACGATAAGTAGATAATGTCTATCAGTAATATAAAGTATCAAAATAGTGTTAAGGCGTTACCATTATTCCCCTTAACACATTTTATATAAGCGTTATAGTCTATACAGCACTGTAAACTCCACCGTAAACTGGTGGGATATCAGGGAGTACTCCATAGGTATAACACAAAACAAATCGTAGTGGTCGCGTATAGGGATACAAGTATGACAAGGCACATGAGGCAATACCCAAGGTAGTGAAACTACCGTTTGCTTGATCCGGACTGGTGAAAACGCATCGCCGCAGCGACCGCAACACCGCGAAACAACACTCCCAAAATCAAGGGTGCACCAATTGACAACAAGTAATGAGTAGTTTCGAAGAAGTGTGTTCGCTCGAGGTAGCTAGCCCCCATTTGGCCCGGCACGGCTCCTGTTTTAGTCATTTCCAATTTGACACAAGTGTCAAGGCTATCCATTATCGTTCTCTTTCTTCAGTCATCACGTACATCATTCCAACCACTTCATTCTGGATCACACTCCGCGTATAGTTATTAAAGTGGTTTTCGGTTTAGACAGAGAGTATGTCCTTAACCGATTCCGGTCTCTTCATTAACTTTCGTAATTATTACACCGATTGGTCGTTTAATAAATTTCAAAACCAAATCAATTACAATTTCAATTAGAATTTGTAAATCAACATTTCCTTTGTCTTTCTAAACCAATTTCCAAAATTTACGTTTCAAAACTTTCAAATTACCATTTAAAAAACTTATAATTCATATTCAATTCAAATATTGATTCAAGTTCGTATATCAGTTTCATTTCAAAATCATTTAAATTAATTTAATTTAACATTCAAATTAATTTAAATTCATTTATCTATTTCATTCAATATTCGATAAGTAAATTTATTATTCAAACAATTTCTATTTAATTTTCAATTCACTAAATCAATTACTTAAGTCAACTACATTGTATCAAAACTTACAAATTTGAATTAAATTAAATTCATCAAATCAATTCTTTCAATTACAAGTCTTACATTAATTCCAATAAAACACATTTTATTTCTTGTTAGAGAAATTCAATTTCACTTATTTATTTACTTAGTTACAATTTCAAAGCTCAATTAATAAAGAAACTTAATTTCACTTATTCAAGAAGTTCAATTTCACTTAACAAAGAATTCAATTTTATTTAATTATTAAATAATTCGATCTTATTTAATTATTAAATAATTTCAAAACTTAATTATTAAATAATTTCAAACTTAATTATTTATAATTCAAAATTTAATTGTCAAATAATTAATTTCAAAATAACGATCTTTCAACAACTACTATGTCAATATTTGTTTCAGATTTTAAATATTAACATTTAAATTTCATCAAAATTCAATTTCCAACTTCGTTTCAAAACCATATTATTTATTCAAATAAAATCTTCATTTTATTTTTAAATCAAATTATTGACCAATCGGGTTTTTATTTAATTCTCTATCCTAGGTCAAAGTTAAATTTGGGTATTTATCATTTCAACCCGATTCCATTCCAATTCAAAAATCAAAGCATAACAAAGGGAACTTGCAGTGTGATAACTGGGATAGTGTCAAAGTAAATAAACAAGCAATAACAACAATCCAATAATCAATTCAAATAATCCCGAAATAATCGTATTAATTCACATTGTTGTTTGTGCGAATTAATATAATTAATTCTAGAATTTACACTATCATTTCATGTAGATTAACGATTATTATATTACGGTTTTTCACTTGATATTTATTATTTAATTTCAAACCACATCAATTTATACAACATACATTTAAATGGTTCAAGGTGTCGTTAACACTATTTCTACGTGTCAAATTATTTACATCCAAAGGGGTCATATTATACACATTTAACTAATCAAATTCAACGTTTAACTATCCTATATCAAGTTCAATTGCATACTATTTATCATTTTAACATTAACAATTTAACGTCCAATATAAACATCAACAATCAATCAATTATCAGCCAAACTGTCTTATCATCGTATAAATAATTAACAGATAATGGTGTCAGATGTCACAGGTGAACTGATACAGGTAATAGCATATATAACAGTGTAATTAACTAACAGCAGCATATTTCGATTGTCGTTTCAATTGAAATCAAAATTAATAAATAAAAGAACATTAATCGTGAGTGATTGCTCACCTTTCGAGGCTAGAGATGCACGAGAAGATGACACGGATACGCACACTGATATGGGCATAGAGATTGAGTTACAAATCCAAGCAAAACAAATCGGCATGAATTCAATGATCAAAGCTGATAACAGAAATCGATGAAATCAAATCAAAACATTCAACATAGCAAAAAATAAAAAAAACATGTCCTGCTTCAAAGTTTAACAATATAATTCTATGTGCTACCGAGATCGAAATGGTCTGAAATTTTGTATGAATAAAGATCAAAACTTGTATTTCAAACTGCAAAAGAATCACTTGATTTGGACAAGAGACGAGAAAAGTTACGATGTCTCGAACATAGACTCAGGCCATGTTGTGACTGCCAAATGTTCAGGTCTGAAAACCCCTCTGAGTCTGACTTTCAGGTAAGAAACAAAGGACTGAACCACCCCATATGAAGCTAAAATTTTATATACAAAAAGTAGAAAACTTTATCTTTTAAACAAAAAGAGAATCACTGTATTCCGACGTAAGACATAAGAGATACGATGCGTCAAACATGAACTCAGGTCGTGTTTGCAGCAGTGAAATAATTTCAAGTACAAAAGAACAGCTGCCTGGATCTAACTTCCAGTTCCTCGACCACTAATCAAACGATGTCGGATTTTGCTGAAATTTGACAGGCATAAACTATGTAACTTCGACTCTTTTTTAAAAATAGAATCAACCCATTCTGATAAAACATGAGTGAGATATGATATCGTGAACATGTAGTCTAACTGCTGTTCAAAAAAAAAATTAGATCTTTATAAATGTAACTTTTATATACGTAATATTAAAGTCAATATTCATTTAATATCACATATATTCTTTCAAATGTAACGGCAACAGCAAGCATGAATTTATATACACTTATCTTTGTACATAACAAACATGTAGACTACAAATATTCAATGCAGACCTTAAATCAGCCCTTAAAACATATATACATAAGAAAAGAAGAAATAGAAGTATAAAACCTGATTGTAACAATGGCTTGCATATATAGTCGATGACTGAATTGTCAGTGGAGGCATGCAAGAAAGTAAAAAACGAACATAATTCCGTTAATAATTAAACAAAGTTAGCAAACAAATTATCCCAAAAACTACTATGCAAATTGACACAGATGCTCAAAATACTTCCTAATAATTTATATATCAACTAATATGCTACCTGTGCATAAAATACTATTCACTTTATAAAAGATTTAAATACATAAAGCAACTTATGCTGAAGCCAGCTGAGATATATATACACCCTTAGTTTGCAACTTTAGTGAGAAAAAGGCAACAGCAAATATATGCATATAAATATATGCAGACCGTATTTTTGCAATATTCAATTGCAAACACTACTTGATATATACAAGCAAAACGCATATGCGAGTACCAGATATGCATACACAATATATAGACCAAGCCTATATATTATGTAAAACAAAATTTATAAAACACGTATATTTTATTAACTGATAAAAAAACTGAAACTAAAAAAAAATTGTACTCGAAACATATAAGCAAACAACAGAATATATAAATGGCTTATATATATGTTACCCATTAAAAGCAGATCAGAAAGAAGTCCGGCAAGGAAAAGAGGAGAACGTGTGTTGTGATCGGTCACGATGTGCTTGGGAGGAGGCACAGACTTGGAGAGGCTGTGGGTGGACGACGGCCGAGGTTGCGGAGGAAGGAAATACCGAGGTTGCTCTCGGCCTTGGATTGCGAGCTAGGTAGAGGTGGGCGCACTAATGGAGCAAGGTAATGGCGTGGTCGAAATCATGGAACCGGCAGTATGCTTAGGCGAGCTGTCGCGTTGCGAGGTGGTGGGTCGAAGCATGCGGATCTGGGCTTCGGCAATGGCGGCAAAGAGTATGAAGAGGGGGCCGATGGGTGGGTTTGCGTAGGTGGGAACGGTGATGAATAATTATGAGATGGAGCAAGTTAAAAAGGAGCAGAAGAGGAAAGCGTGCGACGATCATAGATTTAAAGCTTTTTTTTCGGCCATGAATAGAAGGTGAAGCAGTTTGGTAAAAGGTATATGCGAGGATTCATGTAATACATTGAATATTGTAATGCATGCATAAAAAAAACCCGGTAATAAAGTTTAACGTTGGGAACAGGTTATAATTATTAACTTTGGGAATTTGAAAAGTAGTGACCAGCCGCTTGGAAAAATTCAATGTTCGCTGAATACCAAAAGCTCCAGAATGAGTACTGATACGGCTATTTGCTTTTGCGATTTTTTTCGTCGCACAATGGACATCGAAATTTATAATTGAATATACCGTAGAGATCATTACGACGAGACGATCAAAACGGCATACGGATATCGGTGGTATGATTTGAATTATAAAATTTTGAATTTTTCTACCAGCGGAAAATGCAAGAAAAACACAGAAAAATAAGATCGACGAAGCCAAAGAAGTCCGAATTTTGAAAAACGAAAAATGACTTCTTGCTCAGAAGACGGTTTAGAATTTTTCTATGTAAAAATATTTGGGTTTCGAAAACGTTTATTTTCATTACTTACTAACCGATTAAATTGAAGTAAATTTACGCGCGAAATAAACTTTCATATTTTCGGACGAAAATTTACCAGTTGCTATGTTTAACTAGACGCATTCCAAATATCAAATTTATATTTCAAAATTGTATCGTTTAAAATTTCGCAAAATTTCAATTAATAACGTTATTAAAACCAGTTAAATTTACGGGTCGTTACAGATCCGATGTGGATGGTAGTAGCTGCTATGCGTTACCACCATTCCGAGAGTGCAAATGGTAGAATCCTACCCTGGCATTGCCTCGAGTGCCGTGTTTACATGCTGTATCGTGCTGTAACGACCCGGAATTTTGGTCGTTAGATTTTGAACATTTAATTCATTTTAAATGTTGAATGTGAATTATAATTTGATTTGAAATAAGAAAATTTTGGTTAAATCAATATAATTAGTTAAGATTTCAAATTTGGCAGTTCAATTGGATTTGAATAATAATAATTAAATATTTGGAATTAGGATAATTTGTGAATCTGGATGTAAATGGTTATGAAAATGGTTTCTAAGGTTTATTTTAAGTCTACTTTGATTTGAATTTTAATATTGGACTTTTGGATGGAATCAAAAGTCAATAAGTTAAACTTGGAATTTTATATTAATTTAATAATGGGAATTTAATATAATAATAATGTAAATAATCAGATTTTGATTCGAAATGAATCAGAATAATTTCTAATGTGATTATAGATTCTATATGATTTATAATTAAGTTAGTAAAGTTTTAAAAGTGGAATTTTAAATGATTTTGACGATTTTGAAAATCGCTCGAATTAATCGACAAGTAAAAATAGCCTTCCGAGGCACAGTCTCGGAATTCGACGAAACCAGTTTCATTGGATCCGTAATAATGTATTATTATCGGATTTCAATTTTCGTAGCATTTGGAGTTACCGTTTGCTCGTACGGATGAGAAACGCGTTGAGATTTAAATCGATAATTTAATATTTTAAATCGATTTACAAAGCTATCTTCTACATATAATTGATTTGGCTTCCGAAACACATTCCATTGTGTTCGGAATGCGGGTAAAACCTTATAAACGCCTGTTGGCACGTTTCAATTGGAATTCGTTTAAAAAGATAAGTAATTTGTGAATGTATTATTGAATTAATATATATATACGTATATATACGTATATATGCTGAAACCATAGTTTCTCCTTCTGAGCCGCCACAGAAATTATTCAATGGCTGTAAACTCATCCCTTTTCCCCCTCGATTTCTCTTGATCCCTGAATTAATATCAAAAGCTTCCAACTAGAATATCGCAGAGCGCCTCAAGATCTACGGTATCAAAGGGTGAGATCGTTTTTCGTTCATCGAGTAAGTGGAATTTTGTCGAGACAAGTTACATGTTCAAGCACAAATTCCGGAGTAGGAGTACGACCAAGCTCGGCAAAACTCTAGCCGAAGGAAGGTGGCGTGGTGCGGTTTCGTGTGGCATACACGGATCGATGTCGTACTCGACGTGGAGGCGGTAGTAGTTGAAGGGGGGATTGGTGGCTATGGGTTTTGTAAACCCTGGAGACGCACGTAGAGAAGACGAAGGCTATGGCCTTGATTCCATCTCAGTTTTCAACGGCCACGATTTTGTATGGTATATTTAAAAAAAAATTCGTTTTAAATTTATATACCAAACTTTAAAATTCTATATCTTTTGCATGCGTAATCAAATTTCGACAAAACGAGAAGCACCGGAATCGCAGCGACGAGCAGACCGCTGTGGTGCAGATCTGAGATCGTTCTGAGCAAATGAAAATTTAGGTTAAATCGAACGCCGTTCGATTTAATTTAAAATCCATACGCTCGACGAATTCAAGGTGAGTTAATCTCACTCACATCTGGAATGCTAGTTTATTTAAATAGTGGATATTTAAATGGTTGATTGAATTGGTTGAATGTGATAATTATTATCAGATTGGATCGATATTATATGTTGTGCTGACATCTGTGGATGCAGGGAAACAGGTTTGAGGGATCCAATTGGATTCCTCACAATATAGAAATTATATTCATAATCTGTGATATAATTCACTGATATCCTATGATAGATTGATTTGGGAAATTTTGTTGTGCTGTGTTATGGTTGGATAATATAATTTGGTATTTTAAAATATCAATAAAATGAAATGGGGATGTAAAAGGGAAATGAAAAAGGATTTTTGAGATATGAATTTAAGGAAATAAGATTCATGAAATTGGTTTCGAACTTGAAGTGTTTTTGTAACTGTGATTTAAAAGGAAAATGAGGAACGGAAATTTATAAAACTGGAATTTTATAAATGGGATGGAATATTTATTGGGAATAAATTTGAAGTATAGATTTCCAATGGGAATTTCTATGAAGAGGTGCAAATTGTTTTAAAGATAATAGTGGATTTATTTTTTTAAGGATGGAAAGTGTATTCTTCCTGGGAAATGAAGTATGTTTCGAAAGAGGACTTTCAAAGTATAAACTGGAAAGTTTAAAATGTGTTTTTAGAATATTTTAGAAAAATTATTATCTTTAATTTCCTTTAGTGAAAAATAAGTATTTATTAGCTAATTATGGTATTTGCTTATTTTAAAGATAAATTGGTATTATGTTTTCTAAAGGAAATTTTATTATAAGTATTGATATAATAACTTTATATTAAAAGGGGATTTTTTATTTAAGTTGCTCAAGAAAACTTTTATAAATTTTCAAAAGTATATTTTGAATAAAGAAATTGGTAACTTATTTTAAATAATTTAAGCATATATTTTGAAAGTGATTTCCAGGAAATGGGAATGTGATTAAGAATAAATAAAGGTGTTTATTATTAAAGTATTGGAAGAAATTTACGGGATTCAAACGTAAATTTGAATTGAGATAAATCAAGCAGGATTTATAAGGAGAATTCTTTGGTTTATTCTGAAATGGAAATGTATTTCCCTGAGACGTCAAGTACGTTATAAAGCAGATTTTTTTAAGTAAAAGTTAAAAGTTTTAAATTGTTTCAAAGGAATATTATTTTTATTTATATCTATAAAATGGATTTATTTAGAGATAGTTTAGTCAAAGTTTTATTTGAAACTTATGTAGAAGTTTGTAGCTCTTATTTTAAAATTTAGTTTGACTTAACTTTTATTTTAAAGTTAGTTTTTATATTTTATAAAAATAGTTTTACCTTAAATATTCTTAAAATATATTTTGGATAAAGTGTTTTAAATTATTTTAAATCTTAAGTGTTTATACTTGGTGATTTCAGCGGAAATAGAAAATGTTGGGAAATTTATTTCCGTAAAAGGAAGTGTGTTTAAACTGTTTTCAAAGGGTTGAAAATAGAAATATATCTTGCGAAGATATTTTGAGGAAAGCATAAATTCAAGGATTTATTTATGTTTGATGGATGTTTGTAAATGTTATTTGATAGTTAAATAACCTACTATCAATATTGGCCAATGCGCTGATCGTTTCGAAGAGACCGAGATTGGGATTTATTTTCCGAAAACCACTTCGTTCCGGTTTGTACGTTTTCGTTGAAAAAAACGAGTTCGGAGTCGAAGATGGAGCAGTGAAGTGCAAGGGCTAGTCGCTACTAATCCTGAGGGTGATTTCAAAATGGATGTAGTAGGAGTAGTGCCTTCGGTTCCGTTCGAACCCGGGACGGACTTGTATGGATGAATGCTTTCGGAACATCGTCAGGTGGACAATGGGCATTCTAAGGGATATGTTCTATAAAGGTAATGCTTAGCCTCGAGCCTCACGCTCATCAACCGAGAATGACTGAAAATCAGGGGTTATGCAGCAAGGCTATGTGGGACGCGCCCATTAGGGTGAGGTCATCCCTGTCTAGATGTCCCTTTTTATTCGGCTTAGTGGTGCAGTTGCTGATCCCAACCGTGTGGTGATCTTACTCGGAATTATCCAGTAAGGGGTAGTTCCGGCCTTGTGTTGCAGGGGATCGGGCGTGGTCCTCGGTACGTTGATCTAGACCAGGTACTGTGACAGGTGGTACCCCAGTGCCTAGTCATTAGTTGGAAATCCATTCTCCCTACGTGCCTTTACGGTTTTGATTGTAGAACCCACTTTGTGGCTAGTATGTTGGAATTTAATCATGTAACAATTTCAGCTATTTGAATAAGTATTTGTATATAAACACTATTATAATATCAGATGGAATTGATAAAAAGTGTTTTGGCTATCGTAAGGTAAAAACCCGACATGTTTATTTGTGGCGTGGTCTTACGAGATGCTTTTGATTTCAAAGGATTTTTGAAACTTTAAGAATCGATTTGGATGTATTTTTCTTACTCTGGTATTCCAGACTGACTCGGGTGTTATTTCATTATAATGCTCGGGTCAGACCGAGTATTATAGATTACAGGATAGGATGCTGTGGAGCTCAGGTGTGGAGCTGGAGTCTGAGGCGTATTATTCGTACTTGTTTATTCCGCTGCTATGGTTGTCTGAAATTGCCAGCAGTTGTGAGGCAGGCTGATATAACAGCCAGGCAGGTAATTGTTGTTTACTTGTGATATACCCTGATGATGTATTGTATATAACAGATATGGTTTCATTTTGTGTAAAGATCTGTTATTATTTATTATATTTTGTTTCGCGGCGATTGTGAGATTCGGAGTTGTTTAGTTCCTTCTTTTTTCTATCTTCTTTCTTTTTCCTCAACAATCTGTCTTTTCCGACACTCGTTCGTCGGCATATTATACTGTGGTGAATTTTGTGTTGATTTATCGAGAGTCGAGAAGGGCGGGTCTTCTCAGTTGGTATCAGAGCTGAGGTTAGCGATAACCTAGGCTTTGGTGGGGAAATTACTCATTAGAAATAGAGTCAGAAGTACTCTAGAATGAGTTTGAGTGTATTAATAGCTATGAGCGCGTATTTGTTAGTGAATATAAAACTGTTTTTATACTGTGTTGACTTATCGGTTGAGTGTTTATGAATTCTGGTCGGTATGGGAAGTACAACCGTATCGATAGGGGTTTCTAAACTCTTAAACAAGGTAAACCGACATAGTATTGTTTTTAAAAGTGGGTAAATGAAATAATTTTACCCAAAATAATACTTTGATATAAAAGAAATAATTTTTTGAAATTATTATATATATTTGGATGGTTGGTTGTTAATATTATAATCATATAAGAATCTAAAATTTGAAATGATTTATAACCAAATAAAATTCTATAAGTGGGACTTATCCAAAGAAATATAATTAAGATTTGATTTAAACTAGAATTTAAATCCCGGGAATTTTGAAAAGTGTTTTAAATGTATTTAAAACAAAGGTTTGGAAATTCAAAATTGTAACGACCCGTAAATTTCAACTGTTTTAATAACGTAATTAGTTGAAATTTTGTGAAATTTTAAACGATAAAATTTTGAAATAAAAAAATTAATATTTGGAATACGTCTAGTTAAACATAGCAACTGATAAATTTTCGTCCGAAAATATGAAAGTTTATTTCGCGCGTAAATTCACTTCAATTTAATCAGTTAAAAAGCAATGAAAATAAAATGTTTCCGAAACCTAAATATTTTTACATAGAAAAATTCTAAACCATCTTCTGAGCAAGTTGTCAGTTGGTCGTTTTTCCAAATTCGGACATCTTTGGCTCCGTCGATCTTATTTTTCAGTGTTTTTCTTGCATTTTTCGTGGTAGAAAAATTTGAATTTTATAATTCAGATCGTACCACTGATATCTGTATACCGTTGTGATCGTCTCGTCATGCTGGTCTCGATGGTGTATTTGTTTCTGTGTTTTGAAGTCTGGTATGCAGCGGAATCCATGGAACGGTGATCGTACCGGTACCGAATTCAAACTTTTGGTTCTGCCCTTTTGTTTACTTCCTGAGATAACGAATGGTCTTTAACCATTAATATTTAAAGAACATTTATTTTCGTGACTAGTCAATTTACCACCGTTTCAAATTATATTGAATATATTGTGATTTTCGGTCCTCAAACTTATGAAGCCTATTCGTCAAAACAAAAATTAAATATTTCTTTTCAGCTGCCTTCAAATCTTGTTCCAAGCCAAACCGGTTGTTCTTCCATTTGTTTACTGTTTTCTTTATTAATTCCTGAATTAAATTGGTAGCTGCAACGTTCCATTCATTTCAATATATATTTTGCTGGTGGAACTTTTCACCATTTTCCTTTTCATTTTGTTCCTGACACACGTCCCCCTCCTTCAAACAAAGAAAATACAAACCATAAAATAATGTCAGTTGATGATTTCCCAGAACCTTTGCTCACAATTTCTTTTGAAACCTCTCTGCCCGTTCACCGCGAGCCACCTCATCATCCCTGGACCCCAACCGCCTCCTCCCATCTTCCCTTGCCGACCTCTGCCCTATCATCCACCTCCAGATCCACCTCCGCGTCCTCAAGCACACCCACCTCAACCTCCACGTTCGGCAGCACCGCCTCCATACAAACACCACACCCATAGACCCACCTTCCCTTCATTCAACACCGGGCCTACGCCTTGCCACCTCCTCCGACCTGCTCTCCACTGCTTGATAAAACCCACATCATCAAACTCCACTTCGCCACCAATGTCGGCAGCCCAACCTCGCCACGTCCCTTGCTCCGCCTTCACCTATGCAATCAACCACAGCCTTCCGTACCTCCACATCACCCACTCCCCTCGCCTAATCTCGCCAAAGACCATGGCAACCCCACGCCGCAACCATCCCTTCCTTAGCCTACTCTTCTCTGTGTAAGGTAGGCGTATACCTGTGTTGTATATGATTCCAGTGTATAATCTATGGTGTATATGTAGTATAGTTTTAGATGTTAGTTTGTATATATTTAGTCTACTGGTTATAGCATTCGCAGTTTGTTAAATTAGCTCAACCAGAGGTATATTTTTCATATATTAGTATATATATTCATATAGGATATGGTCTAGTAAAAAAACAGTTTAATAATAATATATAGTACATATTTTCACAATGTGTGTCATATCTACTTGACCAGCTGTTTTCATGTATTGTGTAATAGGCATGCATTGCTTATGTAAAGAAGTTTGTGATAGTTTAATTATATAATAGTTATATTTTTATATATTGAGTTAGATTGTTTACACATATTTTGATACAGATATATTCTGTAGTTTCAAATGTTTAAGCAGTGGCCAGTTTTATGAATATATATACTAAGATTTGATTTCAAATAGATATCTATATTATTTTATTTTGTAACAGTGGTGTATATTATATTATATTATAATAGTATATGGCATGTTACAGATTTGATATAAAGCTAAGAATATTTTAATATATACCTATATAAGTTGTTTTCTACACTATGTGACAGCCTATTTTGAGTTGAAACTCAGTACATTGCCATTTTTTTTATTTACATTATGGTGCATAACTACAGTAGCGTAGGCATTTGTTAGTCCATTTCATATATCATCTGCCCTGGTTAGTATATATACTATATAAAGTAAGTCATATTTGTAATGTGGGTAGTTGTCTGCACTGTTAATAATATATAGTATGAATAGAAAATTGGAAATATATTTTGGTAAACTAAATGTGATAGCATATATATATATCAGTTTGCATGACCTATATAATTGCACATAATAGAATATATGCATATAAGGATAGAGTTGTTGCAATGTTCAGATTTTTATTTAATGTTTTAAAGTATACGTTGAGTGGGTTTTTGAACATAGCATAGGAGTTTATTTAAAATTTTAATATGTATTTAATTGGATATTGGTTTTAGGGAGAATTAATAGCGTAATAATATGTATATGTTTTCTGTTAATGTCTTATAGGTGAATTTTACATATTCATATAGGTTCGTTATAATAGAGTAGAAATAAATTTTAGGATGATTTTGCTAGCACCTATATATAATTTCGGTTCCAATCAAACTAATTGATTTTCTCATTCAATTCATGTTTATCAGCTTTGTCCACCCGATTTCATGTCAATCTCGCTTTGCTTTGGAATTCGTAGCTCATTTCTCTGTCCAATCTATCTAGCCTCGAAAGGTGAGCACTCACTCACGATTAACGTTCTTTTATTTATTAAATTTGATTTCAATTGAAACGACAATTGAAATATGCTGTTGTTAGTTAATTACACTGTTGTATATGCTATTACCTGTATCAGTTCACATGTGACATCTGACACCATTATCTGTTAATTTTTATGCGATGATAATACAGTTTGGCTGATAATTGATTGATTGTTGATGTTTATATTGGACGTTAAATTGTTAATGTTAAAGTGATAAATAGTATGCAATCGAAATTGGTATAGGATAGTTAAATGTTAAATTTGATTAACTGACATTTGTATAATATGACCCCTTTAACTGTTGAATGTATTGACACGTAGGATTTGTTTAATTACATATTGAACCACTGAATATATGTTGTTAAATTGATGATGCATGAAATTGTAAATAGATGACAAGTGAAACCGTAATGTAATAATCTTTAATCTACATGAAATGATAGTGTAGATTCTAGAAATAATTATATTAATTCGTACAAATAATAATGCGAATTAATACGATTATTTCGGGATTATTTGAATTGATTATTGGATTGTTATTGTTTGTTGTTATTGCTTGTTTATTTACTTTGACACCATCCCAGTTATCACACTGCAAGTTCCCTTGTTATGTTTTGATTTTGAATTGAATTGGAATCGGATTGAAATGATAAATACCCAAATTAAACTTTGACCTAGGATAGGAAATTAAATAAAATCCCGATTGGTCAATAATTTGATTTAAAAATAAATTGAAGATTTTATTTGAATAAAGAATATGGTTTTGAAATGAAATTGAAATTTGAATTTTAATGAAAGGAAAAGGTTAATATTTAATAATCTGAAACAAAATATTAACAATGTAATTGATGAAAGAATGTTGTTTAATTTGAGAAATGATTTAATAATTAAGTTTGAAATTATTAACTTTGAAATGATTTAATAATTAAGTTTGAAATTATAATTAAGTTGAAATCATTAAACTTTGAAATTATTTAATAATTAAGTTTTGAATTATTTAATACTTAAATAAGATTAAATTATTTAATGATTAAATTGAATTGAAATTCTTTAATAAGAAAAATTGAACTTTTGAATAAGTAAATTTTTACTTCGTAAATAATTGAAATTGAGTTTCTTTATTAATTAAGTTTTGGAAAATTATTTAAGTAAGTAAATAAGTGAAATTGAATTTCTTTAACAAGAAATAAAATGTGATTTATTGAAATTAACGTAAGACTTAAAAATTAAAGGATTTGATTTGATGAATTTAATTTAATTCAAATTGTAAGTTTTGAAATAAGGAAGTTGAATTTAAATAATGGATTTAATGAATTGGAAATTAAACAGAAATTGTTTTAAATGAAAATTTACTTAACGAACATTGAATGAAATTGATAAATGGATTTAAATTGGTTTGAATGTTAAATTAATTTAAATGATTTCGGAATGAAACTTATATACGAATTTGAATCAATATTTGAATTGTTTTCAATATAAAGATTGAAATTGAACTATAGGATTTGGAAACGGTAAATTGGAAGTTTTGAAACGTAAATATTGGAAATTGGTTTTTGAAAGACAAATGAAATGTTGGTTTACGAATTGAAATTGAAATTGATTTAGTTTTTGAAATATATAAACGACCAATCGGTGTAATAATTACGAAAGTTATTAATGAGACTGGGATCGGTAATGGATATACTCTCTATCTAAACCGAAAACCACTTTAATAACTATACGCGGAGTGATGATCCAGAATGAAGTGGTTGAAATGATGTTCGTGATGACTGAAGAAAGAGAACGATAATGGATAGCCTTGACACTTGTGTCAAATTGGAAATGACTAAAACAGGAGCTATGCCGGGCCAATGGAGGATTAGCTACCTCAAGTGGACACACTTCTTCGAACTACTTATACTTGTTGTCGATTGGTGCACCCTTGATTTTGGGAGTGTTGTTTCACGGTGTTGCAGGCGCTGCGGCGTTGCGTTCTCACCAGTCCGGATCAGGCGAACGGTAGTATCACTACCTTGGGTATTGCCTCATGTGCCTTGTCATACTTGTATTCCATTTATGCGCGACCACTACGATTTTGATTTGTACCATTAGTATATGGATTGCCCTCTGGTGACTTCTGGTTTTGGGGAAACTACGGTCTTGTATATGCTTTTGGGAATAAAAATGTGTTAAGGGTGGAATGGGCCATGACTTAACACTATTTTGATATCTTTTATATTACTGATAGACATTATCTACTTATCGTACACTACTACATAGTAGATAGTTTGACGGATCCTTAAAGGATGGTTATTCCAAACATCCTTTAAGTTACTTGTATTTCAATTGCTATTTCACTTGAGTTGGATTTATTAATATAAGAATGTTAATCCTGACTCGAGTGTTTTGTGTTTTGCTCTACGCTCGGGTCAGACTGAGTGTACCAGTATTCGAGACTCACCTTTGAAGTTGGATCTTTGCTTGAAGATCCAGCCATCTATTCTGCTTTCAGTATTCGATGATTCCAGTGATGTATTCTGATTCGTATCTGATGTATCGTGTTACTCTTCCGTTGTATCTGGTTTAACTCTGATGTATCGTTTTACTCTTCTGTTGTAAACTCTGATGTATTTTATATATTCATATAGTAGCTTCATGAACTACTATCTCTTTTAATTCCGCTGCATTTATTACTCTGTGTCTGTGATCTGTGATTATTTATTTACTGTATATGTTCAGTTTTGCCAAATTTAAATTAACAACGCGGTATTTTGAGCAATTCAACTCCGGCATGAGTGTCTACCTATACACTTATAATGGATGCGAATGGTCCAAAATATCGGGTCGTTACAAAAATCTTGGGAATGTTTGAAATTTTTTCCAAAGTGTTTGAGGGAAATAATGGAGTATTATTTTGGGAAATATTTTTGAATGGAAATTGTTTTGAAATGAATTTGTGGAAGTAAGGAAGCACTGATCTCACTCCAGTCGCTGGAAAATAATCCTGATGATGATGGCCACATCATTAGAATTCATTTTCGAGTTTCTAAAGTGATGGATTGCTACCGTGGTAATTGGTTATGATATTATTTGAACTTGTTGGGTATACAAGTGGTTTTAGAAATTTGTTTGGTAAAACCAAGTTATTTTGGAATCTGGAGATTTGATTTGACATACCAAGTGGGTATGTGTTGATTTTTATTTCAAAATGGATTAGAAATTAAACCGGGCAATTGAATTCTGGGAATTCTACTTAAAATAAAAATGTGAAAGTTAAGATGAATCAACTATTGAACTTATAAGAGAAGTTGATATTAATAAGAAAGAGGAAAATGAAATTTTAATCCTAAAATTAAAATTTAACTTGAATAAAATATATTTGATTTAACTTAGGATAAGTTAAATATAAAATTGAATTTGGAATTGAATTAAATTGGATATAATGTTGAAATGTAAAATGATTATAATTGTGTAATGAAAATTTATACCCTTAAGCTATTAAGTGGTATATTAATGATTTGGAATTGTGATTATAAGATGAAAATGACTCAAATGAGCAATATAAGCTTTTAAATAAATAAGTTGGTGAACTTATGAATAGGAAATGGAATTGTGAAACCAAAGTAAGATGGTTGGTATTTTATGGAAAATTCAAAATTTAATCCTAAACGAAATGTAAAACCAAAATGAAATGTAAAGTGAGATAAGGCATAGTGAAATATGAAATGTGGATGGACTTAGGTTAATAAACAAGTGTTGAAGCTTATATATTGAGAAGTAAATTTTAGTTGAGTTTGGGTTGAATTGAACTGAAATCAAAAATTCAGTTGTGTTATAAATGACGTTGAATGAAATTCAATTCTTATTTAAAATAGTAAAGGAAGAGGTATGAATTTAAGTTGGCTAAATGAAATCTAGTTGAACTTGAATTAAATCGGTAAAAGGTTAAATGAAAGAAAATTTAATCAAGTTGAGATGAGATTGAATGAAGTAAATTCCCACTCAACTAAATTCAAAAGAATTATTGAAGATGAATTTAGCGTAAGCTAAATTAAATGGAATTGGTATTGGAATGGATAAAATCTTGGTAGCTTGTTAAAAATTTGAAAAGCAAAGTAAAACCCAGTTTTGGTATGGAATAATTGAAATGGTCATGTTATTAATAAATTCAGAAATGAATTAAGAAGGTGAATAAAAAGAAAATGGATTTCAAGTAACTAGTTGAATTTAAAACTTGAAATGGATTGGAATTTGATTGGATGAGAATCAAATTAAAATGAAAGTAGAATTGATGCAAGAAGAAATGAAGTTATTGTGAAGTTGAAATAACTTGAGTAAATTATGAAGTGTTTGTTGTTGAGTGGTATGGAATGGTTTTGAATGAAACCGGTTTGGATAAGGAAATTGAAATGTAAGAGTAAGGATTTAATCTAATATTGAAATGAAGAATGTTTGGGTTGTGAATAATTCCGAATGAAATAAAACTAATATAAATCTAAGTTGGAATTAATCTAAAATGGTTATAAGCTTAAGAAATGGTTACTTGTTTGAATAACAACAAACTTGCATTGGAATTGGTCGTTTTGTTGTAAACGAAAGTGAATTTATTTGAAGAAGCAAATAAAGTTGGTTTTGAATTAATTGGTATAGGTGCGATATAATTAAGTGGTTTTGCATATAAATGAAAGTGGATTATTAAAGAAATGCAAGTATATCAGATTTCAAATAAAATTTGATTGTGAATCAATTTGAAATTGAATTGAAGTAAATTAATGTAAGAAAAGCATATGTTAACCATATTGAAGTGAATTATGAATGTGATGCAAATTAATCGGGTAAGGAGAAATTATGTAAGTGGGGCTTATAACCAAATTGATATGGATATGAGATTAGTTGATGCAATTATGAATTGTATGTAGTGAACGTGATTGTGAAACATTTTGAGTGGAATAAAATGACATGTGGATTTATGGAGAAAACTAAAATAGTATTGAAAACTTATGGTTGCTTATAAAGATGGTTAGAATGTAGGATTATGGAAATGTGTTGTTTGGGCTATGAAATTGAAGTGTTTGGCTAAGATTAATGAATGAAAGGTTGTTAAAATCTCATATTATTGAAAAATGATGTGTTTGTTTGAGTAAGTATAGGTACAGGAGGCAATCGATTGAGTTGGAGCGCGTAAATGCATAATATAAATTAGCCGCTTGCTTTTAAAACGCTAATCATAAGGTACGCATATGCAATAAAATTGGGAAATGATATATATATTGTGAAATATTTTGTTTTCCGACCGTGTGGGTCGATGTATACATATTTATGTCTATTGTGATATTGTAAAAGGCTCTCCGTACAAAGGAGACGCTGTCAAAAATTTTCAAAAATTTTGGGAGTTAGAAAATTTTGAAAATTTTTGAGTTAATAAGAAAAGGTCGATTTTTTTTTGGAATGAGGTTGAAACAAGGTTTTTGAGTTAGTAATGAAGCAAAGGGGTTTAGGATTGAGCTAAGAGTTTTGGTGAAGTGAATGTAAGTTTTTAACTAAGTAAGTTGGATAAGTTATTGAGTTTAGTAGCATTTTCCTAACTTAGCAAATTTCGGGGACGAAATTTTTATAAAGGGGAGGAATGTAACGACCTAGAATTTTGGTCGTTAGATTTTGAACATTTAATTCATTTTAAATGTTGAATGTGAATTATAATTTGATTTGAAATAAGAAAATTTTGGTTAAATCAATATAATTAGTTAAGATTTCAAATATGGTAGTTCAATTGATTGAATAATAATAATTAAATATTTGGAATTAGGATAATTTGTGAATCTGGATGTAAATGGTTATGAAAATGGTTTCTAAGGTTTATTTTAAGTCTAGTTTGATTTGAATTTTAATATTGGACTTTTGGATGGAATCAAAAGTTGATAAGTTAAACTTGGAATTTTATATTAATTTAATAATGGGAATTTAATATAATAATAATGTAAATAATCAGATGTTGATTCAAAATGAATCAAAATAATTTCTAATGTGATTATAGATTCTATATGATTTATAATTAAGTTAGTAAAGTTTTAAAAGTTGAATTTTAAATGATTTCGACGATTTTGAAAATTGCTCGAATTAATCGACGAGTTAAAATAGCCTTTCGGGGCACAGTCTCGGAATTTGACAAAACCATTTCATTGAATCCGTAATAGTGTATTATTATCGGATTTCAATTTTCGTAGCATTTGGAGTTACCGTTTGCTCGTACGGATGAGGAACGCGTTGAGATTTAAATCGATAATTTAATATTTTAAATCGATTTACAAAGCTATCTTCTACATATGATTGATTTGGCTTCCGAAACACGTTCCATTGTGTTTGGAAAGCGGGTAAAACCTTATAAACGCCTGTCGGCATGTTTCAATTGGAATTCATTTAAAAAGATAAGTAATTTGTGAATATATTATTAAATTAATATATATATATATATACGTATATATACGTATAAGGGATGAAACCCTAGTTTCTCCTTCTGAGCCACAACAGAAATTATTCAATGGCCGTAAACGCATCCCTTTTCCCCCTCGATTTCTCTTGATCCATGAATTAATATCAAAAGCTTCCAACTAGAATATCGCAGAGCGCCTCAAGATCTAGGGTATCAACGGGTGAGATCGTTTGTCGTTCATCGAGTAAGTGGAATTTTGTCGAGACAAGTTACGTGTTCAAGCACGAATTCCGAAGTAGGAGTACGACTGAGCTCGGTGAAACTCTGGCTGAAGGAAGGTGGCGTGGTGTGGTTTCGTGTGGCATACTCGGATCGACGTCGTACTCGACGTGGAGGCGGTAGTAGTTGAAGGGGGCATTGGCGGCTATGGGTTTTGTAAATCCTGGAGACGCGCATAGAGAAGACGAAGGCTATGGCCTTGATTCCATCTCAGTTTTCAACGGCCACGATTTTGTATGGTATATTAAAAAATAATGAAATTTCGTTTTAAATTTATTTACCAAACTTTAAAATTCTATATCTTTTGCATGCGTAATCAGATTTCGACAAAACGAGAAGCGCTGGAATCGCAGCGACGAGCAAGCCGCTGTGGTGCAAATCTGAGATCGTTCTGAGCAAATGAAAATTTAGGTTAAATCGAGGGCCGTTCGATTTAATTTAAAATCCAAACGCTCGACGAATTCAAGGTGAGTTAATCTCACTGACATTTGGAATGCTAGTTTATTTATATAGTGGATATTTAAATGGTTAATTGAATTGGTTGACTGTGATAATTATTATCAGATTGGATCTATATTATTTTTTGTGTTGACATCTGTGGATGTAGGGAAACAGGTTGGAGGGATCCAACTAGATTCCTCACAATATAGAAATTATATTCATAATCTGTGATATAATTCACTGATATCCTGTGATAGATTGATTTGGGAAATTTTGTTATGCTGTGTTATGGTTGGATAATATAATTTGGTATTTTAAAATATCAATAAAATGAAATGGGGATGTAAAAAGGAAATGAAAAAGGATTTTTGAGATATGAATTTAAGGAAATAAGATTCAGGAAATTGGTTTCGAACTTGAAGTGTTTTTGTAACTGTGATTTAAAAGGAAAATGAGGAACGGAAATTTATAAAACTGGAATTTTATAAATGGGATGGAATATTTATTGGGAATAAATTTGAAGTATAGATTTCCAATGGGAATTTCTATGAAGAGGTGCAAATTGTTTTAAAGATAATAGCGGAATTATTTTTTTAAGGATGGAAAGTGTATTCTTCCTGGGAAATGAAGTATGTTTCGAAAGAGGACTTTCAAAGTATAAGCTGGAAAGTTTAAAATGTATTTTTAGAATATTTTAGAAAAATTATTATCTTTAATTTCCTTTAAGTGAAAAATAAGTATTTATTAGCTAATTATCGTATTTTCTTATTTTAAAGATAAATTGGTATTATGTTTTCTAAAGGAAATTTTATTATAAGTATTGATATAATAACTTTATATTAAAAGGGGATTTTTGATTTAAGTTGCTCAAGAAAACTTTTATAAATTTTCAAAAGTATATTTTGAATAAAGAAATTGGTAACTTATTTTAAATAATTTAAGCATATATTTTGAAAGTGATTTCCAGGAAATGGGAATGTGATTAAGAATAAATAAAGTTGTTTATTTTTAAAGTATTAGAAGAAATTTACGGGATTCAAACGTAAATTTGAATTGAGAATCAAGCAGGATTTATAAGGAGAATTCTTTGGTTTATTCTGAAATGGAAATGTATTTCCCTGAGATGCCAAGTACGTTTTGAAGCAGATTTTTTTTAAGTAAAAGTTAAAAGTTTTAAATTGTTTTAAAGGAATATTAGTTTTATTTATATCTATAAAATGGATTTATTTAGAGATAGTTTAGTTAAAGTTTTATTTGAAACTTATGTAGAAGTTTGTTTGTGATATCCCAGAATTTCGAGAAGTTTAAAATGTGATAATCTCTTAATTTAAATTATTTTAATTGATAATATTGTTATTTCAAATATAAATAACCAAATAATAATAATGTGATGTATTAATTATGATATAGATTGAATTATAATAAGGATAATTATTTAATTATGTTATTTTATAAATTTTATTTTAAAATAGATTTATCATTTCCAATATTTAATAGTATTGTTTAAATATATATATATATTGTCTTCAGTAGTTTTATATCAATTTCAAAGTTAATAATATGTTTATTTAAAAATATAAATGTTGAGTTGACTTTTAAATTGGATTTTTAAAAGTAAAATTTGAATTTTTAATCTGGATTTAAATTTGAATCTTTAAAAGATAATTATTTTATTTTATTTGGGTATAAATATATGAACAAGGCTTTTATTTAAAATAAGATTTGTTTACAATATTTTCTTTAAAAGGAATTTTATTCATATAAATTTAGAAAATATTTATTTAATAGTGAATTGAATACAAGAGATATTTTTACACTTAAAAATGAATGAAATACATGTATATGATTTTATTAGGATATAAATGAGTTTTATTTTATTTTCTTTTAAAGGTTTCATTTATTTATAATATAGAAAAGCATTTATAACTAATAAATGTATTTATCTATTTAGGAAATACATATAAAAGCTTTTAAAATCTTTTTAAAAATAATATGAAATTATATAATGACAAGTGTTAATAAATTAAGTCATGTTAGTAATATGTGTAAGTTAATTAAACAATGTTTGTGACAAGTGTCAATTTTATTTTCATTTTTTCTTTGATTTTTAAATAAACCATAAATTAAGTTATATAAGCATACCTCTCCAATTTCTTTTTCTTTTCTTATTTTTTCATTTGCAAAAACAAAGACAAAACCAAAATCAGAAAATATACCAAACCGAAATCATCTTCAAATCAAAACTGAAATTCATCTCAAACCTGAATTCATCTTCAAAAGTTAAATTCTCAAATAATCAACCTGAAAATCATTTCCAATTCAAAAGAAAACCCTGTCACATTCTTCAAATTTCAGATCAGATGCAAATCTATAACTTTCTCAAATACAAGATTAAAAGCTTGTAAATTCTTCTTATTTTTAGCCTGCAAACACTCCTCAAAAACAATCTGTAATCTTCAAAAGTTCAAATGCCTGAAAACCACCAAAGATTTGAAACCATTTGTTCTTGCAAACCTGTAACCATTTTCCTGTTTCAAAATTCAAGTCCGTAGTCATTTCCAAGGATGCATGCAATATAACCTGAGGCAACAACAAGTTTTCAAGAGCTTTTCAGTTTCAAAAGCAAGTGTTTTCAGTTTTCAAAACAAGCAGATGAATTCAAAGCAAATTCAGTTTTTCAAAGCTTATAGTCTATCACTTCTCTGTTCATCTCTAAAAAGGTGAGTAAACCTTTAAATTAAAACTTAAAGTATCTAATATTATTGCATGTGAATTAATGTGTGGTAATTGCTGTGCATGTCTAGAATTATGTATGCTCTGGTATGTTTAAGAAATGTATATCTGTTAATTTTAAAACATCTAAGTTCTAGTTCAATACTCTGCTTTTAACTGTGAACAAGAAGCCCCTTTAAATTGGATACAGATGATATATGTTGGAAATAATTTGAATGTATGTTTGAAATAAATAGGCATGTTTGTTTTTAGACCTGAATACATGTATATATAAATTATTAGAACCATGTGTGTGTATGTTGGTTGCTTGAATATACCTCTGTTCATTATTCACAGTTTGAAGTTTTGATGGAAAATCAAAATCATTTCATCAATTCTCTATTAGGCTTTAGGATTCAAATAGGATTTGTTTGTTAAATCCTAATCTAAGTTCTGGAATTAAAATTAAGTAAAGAAAATTTACACATCACTTGGAAAAGAAAGTGACAGTAGGAATTTTAATAAATGTTAAAATTCAAACTATTAAATCTTGTGATTTTCTTTTATAATCTAAATACTTATCTTAGAAAATGATTTGTAAGAGTTAAATCAAAATTTTTAAGATAGTATTGAACGAGATATCCAGGATTGATTAGAAAATGGGTTTTTGGTCTTATCTGGCAATCTAGTAGTTTGGAATGAACGGGATGGTTACTGGAGATGGTGACGAAGTAGTGGAGCTTGGGAAAAATACTCATTGGATTTTATGGTAGTCATGGCGATGGCGAAAGGCTGGGGTAGGGGTTAAAACACAGTTTTAGTTAGGATTATGAATTCAAGGGTCTGTGACGTTCTAGTGTATCGAGTGGATCGAAATTTAGTTATGTGTGACGTAGAAGACTGGCGAAGCTTGGGAAGAGGTCGCTCAAACTATGGTGGTCGGAATCGTCTTGACGAGGCAGATCTTGGTTTTCGAATTTGCTCCAGGAAGCTGTGATGGGTTCGATTTTACTGATGTGGTCAATCGAGGATGAAGAATGATCGGATGGATAGAGCACGACGAAGTCGACTTGTTGGGGATGGTCAGAGATGCCAGAACTCCGGCGATCGGCGGTACATGTGCACCTGGTGTCAGTGTGTCAGTTGATTTGGGTTTGGGTTTCGTGGGTGTTTTCCTCGAAGTTGGTCTCGGGGAAGGAGGCTTTGGACTCGAGTAATTATATAGGGAGGTACGCGAGTGTTTTAGGTGAAAACTGTCCTAGTTTTAACAGTTTTAAAATTTACTCGAGAGGAACTTGGGGGAAAAAAGACTTGGGCTCGGGTTTGACTTCGAGTCGTTTGCAAGTGGAGTGAAACCAGGTTTTGACAGTTTAAAATTCTTAAAACCAATCTGTTTTAAGTTTGATCAAACTCTGTTTAAAAGTGAAGATGTATTTGTTTATTTCAAGTATATATGAGTCAAAAACCAAAGTAAAAGTTTTAACCAGTTTTTGAAATTTAAATAAGTTTTAAAAAACTTTAAACAATTAAGTTAAACCAATTATCTTGAAATTTCATTTCTTTGTAATGGATAAAATTAATTTGTATGATTTGTCTAACTTAATTGTATAAATTGAAACCTTAAGTTATTTTCAAACTTAATTTGAAAATAAGGTTAATTAATAAGGAAAGGTTTTATTTTAAACTTATTAAAAGTTTGATAATAAAGGAAATAAATAATGAGTGATTTATTAAATTAGTTAATGGTTGAGGATGAGTAAATTAACAATTAGTTTTCAAGTGATTTAGTAACTTGTAATTAAGGATTGTTAATAAATAATTAAGGGTAAGTAATTAATTATTTATTTTAAAACTTAATTAATGACATTTAATTAAGTAAGTTAATTACTAAGATCAAATATTTTTAATGATGATGTTTATCTTAAGATTAATTAAGATTTTTAAATGAGTTGAAATTAATTAATTTAATTAAGGAATTAAGATTAATTAATTTATTTAATAAGGATTGATTAAATGATTAAGAGTTAATTAAAATAGTAATTAAGAAGTACTTAATAAAGTTTTATTAAGTAATAATTAAGTTTTCTTAATTAATAATTAAGAAATTATTTATCTATAATTAAAGTTAAATAAGAATTTATTTAACTGTTATTAAGGGTTAATTAATTATCATTTAAAGATTGATTAATAAGTAATTATGGATTAATTAATTTGTAATTAAGGTTAATTAATAAACAATGTTTTATTAATTAATGATTAAGAAGTAATTAATTAGTTAATTAAGTTTAATTAATTAATTATAAAAGTAATTAAGGATTGATTACTTTGTATTAAAAGATATTGATTAATAATTAAGGTTTATTAATTAATAATTAAAGAATAATTAATCAAGGATTAATTAATTTGTTTAAAGGGTAATTAAGGATGAGTTACTCAGTTATGATTTAAGAAATGAATGTGATTTATTTAAGTTAATTAATTTGTTAATTAATTAAGGATAGTCACTTGGTAATTGATTAAGTGTAGTTACTTAATAAGATTGGTTAAGTATAATTACTTAGTGTAGTAATTAATAAATGAATTACTATATGTAATTGGTGAATTTAATCAAAAAGGATTTATAAAAGAAATTAAAGTAATTAAGAATAGTTAATTACTGTTAATGATTATTTAAGGTTGATTAATGGAAGTAATTAATTAATGCATGATTAATTAATGTAATTAATTAAGGAATAATGTAATTAATTATAGTTAATTAATTAATTAATGTAATTAATTAAGGATCATTAATTATTGTAGTTAATGAGAGTAATTAAAGGTTAATTACTATAAATGATTAAGGATAATTAATTTGTTAAATTAATTAAAGGATAATTACTTTATGTAATTAATGGATAATTTAATCAAGAGTGATTAATGGTTAATTAATTAAATGGTTGTAATTAATTAATGGTTGATTAAGCAAGGTTAGGAATTAATTCTTAAGTAATTAATTTAATTTAAGTTGATTAAATTAATTAAAATAGAGATTAATAAATGGTTGCTTATGAATGATGGTTGAGTAGAATGTCTGATTTGGTTGATATCTATTGGATGATATACTATGATATATCTGTGATAAATGTGTGATATTTATCTATGTTAATGCTATGTGAATTCAAGTATTAAATTGAATTGAATTGTTTAAACCTTTAAACAACTTGGCCTTAAAAGATACGTTTTGGATTTCGATGAGACCGGGATCGGGTTTCCGTATACCGGATTTCCAGGTCTGGAGACCCGAATACCACATCGATCCAAATTACGATAGGTCGTGAATCTCAAGTGAAGATGAAGATTCAAAGTGCAAGGGTTATTGTCGTTAACTCTGAGGGTGATTCCAAAACGAGTGCAACGAGATAATGCCTTCGGTTTCGTTCGAACCCGGAACGAACTTGTATGGATTGAATGCTTTCATCACATCGTCAGGTGGACGATGAGCATTCTAAGTGAAGTGTTCTGATTAAAGGTAATCGTGACCTCAAGCCTCATCAACCGGGAATGGCTAAAACAGGGGAGGTGCAGCAAGGCTTCGTGGGTAGCGCCCACTGAGAGTAAGGTCATCCCTGTCTAGATGTCCCTTTCTATTTTCGACTTAGTGGTGCGGTTGATGTACACAACCGTGGGGTGATTTTATTCGGAATTATCCAGTAAGGGATGGTTCCGGCTTTGTGTTGCAGGGGAGCGGGCGTACTCCTCGGTACGGTGATCTAGGCCACGTACTGTGACGGGCGGTACCCCAGTAGCCCTGCCATTGTATGGAAATCCAACTTCCAATAAGTGATAACGGTCTTGATTGTATACCTATGTATGCTGGAATTTAATAATGTAACAATTTCGGCTATTTCATATTTATTTGAAAACCCTAGACCTATTATAATACAATCAGATTTCCTATCAAAGTTTTGGTTAGCGTAAGGTAAAAACTTTTCCATGTTTATGTGTGGGAAGTCTTACGTGATACCTTTGTTTTCAAAAGGTTTTGAAGTTAAGCAATTTAAACCATTTACTCACACCAGACCCATGTCTGACCCAAGTGTTTATTTCTGTTTTATATAAACTCTTGGGTACTCAAATTTTTACGAGTAGCCAAGGGAGTCAGGTTTGCTTTGACGAGTTCTCTGGAGGAGCAATGGAGCAGGAGGCTTCAACGTTCATAGAGATATAGTAGTTCAGCTGTATTGATCTCTGAGTCATTTGTTATCTGTGTTGTATCTTGTATTGTAAAAACTAGACATGTGTTTATAACTGTCTAGTATGTGTTGTATATGTTGTGTAACTCTGATAGTAGTTGTATATGATACTATGTAATAGTTGTGTTATAAATATAATTTATTCGTTCCGCTGTTTAGATTCTGTTGTTGTTTCTTTCTTTCTTCTCTTCTTTTCTCTTTCTATCCCTTTCTTTCTTATTAGCGATACGACTTTCTGGTCGATGAAAGTCGGGTCGTCACATTGTAACTCTTATTTTAAAATTTAGTTCGACTTAACTTTTATTTTAAAGTTAGTTTTTATATTTTATAAAAATAGTTTTACCTTAAATATTCTTAAAATATATTTTGGATAAAGTGTTTTAAATTATTTTAAATCTTAAGTGTTTGTACTTGGTGATTTCAGCGGAAATAGAAAATGTTGGGAAATTTAAAAAGGAAGTGTATTTAAACTATTTTCAAAGGGTTGAAAATAGAAATATATCTTGCAAAGATATTTTGAGGAAAACATAAATTTGAGGATTTATTTATGTTTGATGGATGTTTGTAAATGTTATTTGATAGTTAAATAACCGACTATCAATATTGGCCAATGCGCTGATCGTTTCGAAGAGATCGGGATCGGGATTTATTTTCCGGAAACCACTTCAATCCGGTTTGTATGTTTTTGTGGAAAAAAACGAGTTCGAAGTCGAAGATGGAGCAGTGAAGTGCAAGGGCTAGTCGCTACTAATCCTGAGGGTGATTCCAAAATGGATGTAGTAGGAGTAGTGCCTTCGGTTCCGTTCGAACCCGGGACGGACTTGTATGGATGAATGCTTTCGGAACATCGTCAGGTGGACGATAGGCATTCTAAGGGATATGTTCTATAAAGGTAACGCTTAGCCTCGAGCCTCATCAACCGGGAATGACTGAAAATCAGGGGTTATGAAGCAAGGCTATGTGGGTCGTGCACATTAAGGTGAGGTCAACCTTATCTAGATGTCCCTTTTTATTCGGCTTAGTGGTGCGGTTGTTGATCCCAACCGTGGGGTGATCTTACTCAGAATTATCCAGTAAGGGGTAGTTCCGGCCTTGTGTTGCAAGGGATCGGGCGTGGTCCTCGGTACGCTGATCTAGACCAGGTACTGTGACAGGTGGTACCCCAGTGCCTAGTCATTAGTTGAAAATCCATTCTCCCAACGTGCCTTTACGGTTTTGATTGTAGAACCCACTTTCTGGCTAGTATGCTGGAATTTAATCATGTAACAATTTCAGCTATTTGAATAAGTATTTGTATATAGACACTATTATAATATCAGACGGATTTGATAAAAAGTGTTTTGGCTATCGTAAGGTAAAAACCCGACATGTTTATTTGTGGCGTGGTATTACAAGATGCTTTTGATTTTAAAGGATTTTTGAAACTTTAAGAATCAGTTTGGATGTATTTTTCAACGTTGGTATTCCAGACTTACTCGGGTGTTATTCCATTATAATGCTCGGGTCAGACTATAACGACCCGGTATTTTGGACCATTCGCATCCGCACATGTCGGACTTGAATGATTTAAAATACCGAATTGTTAATTTAAATTTGGCAAAACTGAACATATACAGTAAACAAATAATCACAGATCACAGACGCAGAGTAAAAAAAGCAGCGGAAATAAAAGATAGTAGTTCATGAAGCTACTATATACATATCAGAGTTAAATAAGGTACAACAGATGTCTCGAATACAATAGTCAAATACAGGAATCAGAATACAATCACTGGAATCAACTGGATATCTGAAAGCTGGATAGATAGCTGGATCTCCAAGCGAAGCTCCAACTCCAAAGGTGAGTCTCGAATACTGGTACACTCAGTATGACCCGAGCGTAAAGCAAAACACAAAACACTCGAGTCAGGATTAACATTCTTATATTAATAAATCCAACTCAAGTGAAATAGCAATTGAAATACAAGTAACTCAAAGGATGTTTGGAATAACCATCCTTTAAGGATCCGTTAAACTATCTACTATGTAGTAGTGTACGATAAGGAGATAATGCCTATCAGTAATATAAGGTATCAAAATAGTGTTAAGGCGTTACCATTATCCCCCTTAACACATTTTATATAAGTGTTATAGTCTATACAGCACTGTAAACTCCACCGTAAACTAGTGGGATATCAGGGAGTACTCCATAGGTATAACGCAAAACAAATCGTAGTGGTCGCGTATAAAGGAATACAAGTATGACAAGGCACATGAGGCAATACCCAAGGTAGTGAAACTACCGTTTGCCTGATCCAGACTGGTGAGAATGCATCGCCGTAGCGACCGCAACACCGCGAAACAACACTCCCAAAATCAAGGGTGCACCAATCGACAACAAGTAATGAGTAGTTTTCGAAGAAGTGTGTTCGCTCGAGGTAGCTAACCCCCATTTGGCCTGGCACGGCTCCTATTTTAGTCATTTCCAATTTGACACAAGTGTCAAGGCTATCCATTATCGTTCTCATTCTTCAGTCATCACGTACATCATTCCAACCACTTCATTCTGGATCACACTCCGCATATAGTTATTAAAGTGGTTTTCGGTTTAGACAGTGAGTATGTCCCTAACCGATTCCGGTCTCTTTAATAACTTCCGTGATTATTACACCGATTGGTCGTTTAATATATTTCAAAACCAAATCAATTTCAATTTCAAATAGAATTTGTAAATCAACATTTCATTTGTCTTTCTAAATCAATTTCCATAATTTACGTTTCAAAACTTCCAAATTCATAATTTCAAAATCTTATAATTCAATTTCAATTTCTATTTATAACAATTCAAATATTGATTCAAGTTCGTATATAAGTTTCATTCCGAAATCATTTAAATTATTTTAATTTAGCATTCAAATCAATTTTAAATTCATTGATCTATTTTATTCAATATTCATTAAGTTAATTTATCATTCAAAACAATTTCTATTTAATTTCCAATTCATTAAATCAATTACTTAAGTCCAACTCCATTATATCAAAACTTACAAATTTAATTAAGTTAATTTCGTCAAATCACATTCCTTAAATTACAAGTCTTACATTTATTTCAATAAATCAAATTTTTATTTCTTGTTAAAGAAATTCAATTTCATTTATTTATTTATTTAGTTACAAATTTCAAAACTCAATTATCAAGAAAACTTGATTTCACTTATCAAAGAATTCAATTTTTATTTAATTATTAAATAATTCAAACTTATTAAATTATTAAATAATTCCCAAAACTTAACTATTATAACTTAAAAACTTAATTAAATCATTTCTCAAATTAAACAACGTTCTTTCATCAATTACATTGTTAATATTTTGTTTCATATTATTAAATGTTAACATTTTCCTTACATAAAAATTCAAATTACAACTTCATTTCAAAACCTTATCATTTATTTAAATAAAATCTTTATTTTATTTTTAAAACAAATCATTGACCAATCGGGTTTTATTTAATTTTCTATCCTAAGTCAAAGTTTTATTTTGGTATATATCATTTCAACCCGATTCCAATTCAATTCAAAATCAAAACATAGAAAAGGGAACTTGCAGTGTGATAACTGGGATGGTGTCAAAGTAAATAAACAATAACAAACATCAATAACAATCCAATAATAAATACAATAATCCCGAAATAATCGTATTAATTCACATTGTTGTTTGTGCGAATTAATATAATTAATTCTAGAATCTACACTATCATTTCATGTAGATTAAAGATTATTACATTACGGTTCTTCACTCACATCTATTTATAATTTCATACATCATCAATTTAGCAACATACATTCAGTGGTTCAAGGTGTAATTAATCAAATCCTACGTGTCAATAAATTTAACAGTTAAATGGGTCATATTATACAAATGTCATTTAATCAAATTTAACACATATATCAAATCTAACTATCCTACATCAATTTCAATTTCAAATTATTTATCACTTACAACATTAACAATTTAACGTCAAATGTCAACATCAAACAATCAATCATTTATCAACCAAACTGAATTATCATCGTTTAAATAACAGCTAATGGTGTCAGATGTCACAGGTGAACTGATATAGGTAATAACATATATAACAGTGTAATTAACTAACAGCGGCATATTTCAATTGTCGTTTCAATTGAAATCAAATTTAATAAATAAAAGAACGTTAATCGTGAGTGATTGCTCACCTTCCGAGGTTAGAGAGAATAGACGACGAAATTGAGTTACGAATCTAAGCTCGATTCCAAAACAAGGCTAGATGTGCACGAATTTGACGATCAAGGCTGATAGATAAGAAATTAATGGGAAAAATCAATCAGTTTGATAGAAACAGAATATATATTATATTATTTCTTTTAAATCAATATTTCATTTTAAGATAAATCTCAAAACAAAATACATATGTAAATAAAATCATTGTTTTGTATTAACACATATATTAAAAATTAAATATATATATATATACACATAATAAAATTTTGAAATAAATACTTATCTATATACTTACACATCCTTCAACAAATACTTAATTTTAAATACATTTTTAAATGACATATCTACTTATTGCATTTCAATTAAAAGTCAAACGTGTACCTTATCATACAATAACATATATACTTTACAGAAAATTCTTGGAACCTGATCAATATATATATATATATATAAATACTTTTAAACACACATTTGTATAAACTTTCTTTTTAGCAATACAAAACAGAACAAAGCAATTATATGTAGACATATTAATATATACAACATATGTAAACTAATATAAAATAAAATCTTCTGTAACTAACCATTTATATAAACAAATCTACATATATTCATTTAAAAATCAAAATAAGTTATTTGAAAACTAGTTGAAAAGAAAACTACATAGATATATACAATACTGTTTGAAATAGGATATACAGACATGTTTAAAACCGATATTATATAAAACGAAAATATTATGACTTAAACAGATCATACTATAATACGAACAATTTCAATCATATATAACTTGCCTACGGGATACTGGCAACTTGAACCAAACCCAAACATAACTCATATATATACACTGTAAACACAAGCTGCAATTAAACAAAGCTTTGTAACCAACTTTATAATACTATGATATATAATACAACTTGCTTATATTTGTAGCTAGCGATACCTCAGTATATACTTCATATACATTTTTTTTATATAAAATATACAACAGTAAATCACTATATTTTATAACTTAATATATTCGTAGTATATTATCTAAACAAATATTGAAATTCCCAGGAACAAAGGAAACCTGGAAGGCAATAAAGCTTTGTCTATATGTAGTATATACTTCTCTAAGCATGCATAGATTTATATACATATATATACAACAATTTATGCGAAAGTAATATATATATATAAAAGGAGCCATATATGGAGAACATGCGCACACCTTTAATAGGATATATAAATATATAAAATATGGGCTACACTACAAAATACTTAAAATAGTATTATACTCGTATGGTAAGTATATATACACACGAAAGCCAGACTCACGCATACTTGCCTGTATGCAAACTAATATATATACGAAAAATACATATGCAGACTTTAAAACAGGGCAATGAAAATATGGATGCGACATATATATTTGAATGTATAGGTGAACAAACTTGTGTAGACAAATATTTATATAATTTAACATATATAACTAACATCATAAAAGTATATATATAACTAACTGTACATTACTATGCTTATAACCAAAAGGAAAAAATATATATACTTTAATTCAAAGTCTAATAGACATGCTCTGCATACTTATAACATATATATTTATTTATTTTTCACCAAATAAAAATCATATACAGTTAACAACTTACAATATAAAATATTTACATACTATACAACGTATGACCATCTATATATACTCATAAACCCACGCGTATAAACATATATACTTTATAATATAATATGTATAATACTTTAAAACATAAATAGGATACACTATATACTATGAAAGTAGCATGACATTTACTTAAACAGAATTATATTCGAAACCCATATATATACAACAATAGATGTACCTCGGTTCGCAAAAGTGAAGGAGGAAGAATCGAGTGAAAGCATGGGTGAGGTGGAGAAGAGGAGAGGCTGCGGCTGCCGAGGCTGGTGATGATGGCGTCTCGGCCGAGGGTGGGAGATGTTGCGTTTTGCTGTGAGTTTGTGGATCTGACGCACGGAGGGTGAGGGTGAATGATTGGTGGTTGGGTGTTAAGCTTGATGGCTCTGGTCTCGGCGCAGCTGGGCTCGGACCGTGGGTGATGACGGAAAGGCGGCGCGGTGGAGGGTGACTGGGTGAGTGAGTGGAAGAGGGGAAGAAGGAGATGGTCGGCTGTTGTCGCGTGATGAGGTGGGGAAGGTATTCGGTGGAAGCTCGGTTGATGGGTGGAGTGGTGTTTCGGCTATTGGAAGGGGAAGAGGGAGGGGACAGGGGACGTGAGTGGGAGGAATGGGTTTCAGGAGAAAAAGAAATCAAAGAAAGGAGTGGAGGAGGGAACATTAACAAAGGCATTCACGTTTTTTTTTTCTTTTACTTTATTTTTGCAACCGATAGAAAAATGAAAGCAACCAAAAGTAAAAGCAACCGGTGGTATTGGAAATAGTTTGGTATTAATATCTAGGAATATTAAAAGGTTAGTAGTGACGGTTTGACTTAACGATCCAAAGATGAAGGGTCATGGAAACCCAAAAGTTAAAAACGCGTACCGGTACGATTAATCGTTTCACAAATTTCATCGCGTACCGGGATTCCAAAATACACAAATGAATACACTGTTGATATCAGCACGACGAGACGATCAAAACGGTATAAAGGTATCAGTGGTATGATTGAATTATAAAAATTCGAAATTTCAACTAGCGGAAAATGCAGGAAAAACGTAGAAAAATAAGATCGACGGAGCCAAAGAAGTCCGAATTTGGAAAAACGAAAAATGACATCTTGCTCAGAAGAAGATTTAGAATTTTTCTATATAAAAATATTTGGGTTTCGAAAACGTTTTGTTTTCATCGCTTTTTAACTGATTAAATTAAAGTAAATTTACGCACGAAATAAACCTTCATATTTTCTGACGAAAATTTGCAGTTTGCTATGTTTAACTAGACGCGTTACAAATATTAAATTTTTATTTCAAAATTTTATCGTTTAAAATTTCACAAAATTTCAGCTAATTACGTTATTAAATCGGTTAAAATTTACGGGTCGTTACACTCTCCCCCATTCAAAACTTTTCGTCCCCGAAAAGGAAGGAGGTAGGGGAATAGAAACAACCAAAAAGAAAACAGATTGAAAACAAAAATAAAACAATTAGTTTAAACCGTATAAATTTCAATTTACCTTAATTAATACTCAATATTTGATTAAAATTCGGGGTATTTCAATAAGTTGATTTAATTCCAATTTATTAATATTTGATACCAAAAGATTTCTTCAAAACAAAATTTTATTTTATTATCTCATTTATTCATTGTTTTATTATCCAATTATCTTTTATTAACAATTTCTAAAATCATAAACTTGAATAGTCATTTATTACAATCATATTTTATTCAACAAATTTAATTCTTCTTTATTCCAAATTATTATTAAATTTGTTCCACTTAATATATCTTATTACATATATTTAAACCATATAAATTAATTTAAACCATATAAATTTCAATTTAAATTAATTTATATTCAATAATTGGTTTAAATTTAAGGTATTTCCATAAGTTGATCTAATTTCAATTTGTTAATTCTTTCAGAGCAAAATTATTATATTCATCTCATTAAATTAACTTATTATTCTATCATCTTTATTAGCATTTTTCTTATAATAAAAATCTAGGTGCATAACATTATAAACACTCAAATTTTATTTATGAAATTATTTTATATTGTATATTATCCAATTACATTTAACTTCTGAATAATTTAGGTAAGTTATTTTGAAATGCAATTTAGTACTATACAAATAAAATTTTCAAATTCAATTATTTCAAGTTTAAATACTTATATAAAATTTAGCTTTATTTAATTGAAAACATCTTTTAATCATGATTTTTAAGAATTTAATTTCCGTTTAATTTCAAACCCTTTAGAAATAATTATGTATATACTATATATATTAAATCAAATTAAATTTAAAATAATATACCCATATATATATATATCAAGTCATATTTAAGAAATTCAAATCAAAATATTTTTCCAAAACAAAATCGTAGCAAAGCTACATAATGGTTTCTCCACTTCGAAACTCGAAAATGAATGTCGATGATGCGGCCGCCATCATCGAAATTATTTTCCAGCAACAAAGAGAAGAGCATTAATTTCAACATTTTAAAATTCTTTGAAAACGGTTTCTATTTGAAAATATTTTAAATAATATACATGAAAATTCTTTGGAAACAAATTATAGTCAAAATACCTTTAAATAATGTGCATTTTAAACCTTTAAAACCATAGTTCGAAATCATTGGAAATTAAATTCTCAAATTCTTAATTTAATTTCATTTCAAATTCTAAATCATTTTATAAACCAAGTTTATAAATTCATTTATCGAACAATAGATGAAATCAAATATTATTATTTCAAACAACGAATTAATTTACCTCTTCTTTTTTTTTCTTTCGGAAAATTTTACTTATATTTTTTATAATATAATCATACAAAATTATTTCATTTACCAAATTTGAAAACAATATTGTGTCGGTTTGCTCTGCTCAAGTGTTTTGGAAATCCTATCGATAGCGTTGATCAGACGAATCGATCGGAAACCCAAATCAATATCAACAACTCAAACAACACAGCATATATTAAAACATTTATATATATTAGTTTACAAATACATTTCTTTGCTCGACGATACAGGAATGCATTTTCAAAATAAGGATAGGGTTTCAAATTTGATGGACTCAAATCAAAGAGAAATTTAAATTCGAAGATAGATTGAACAAAGTCAAGATGATTAAATAACCAAAATAGGAAGATGAATAAGTTATTAGATCACGGGCAACCTTAACCGGGTCGACCGTGACTTCAAGAATAGGATCGATGCAGAATTCCGAGGTAAATCTACATTTGATCTCAAGAAATAGAATTCAGGTATGGCGGGAAATAAGTATCATCGTAAACCGAGGATACAGAAATCTTTGGTAAACCAATGTCTATTGTAAAGGAGTTTAGCTCCTTTACGAATCATTCGAAGATTGGCGAGACCGACGATCTATTATAGATATCATTCAAAATGGAGTTATGGGGTGCTCCAGAATTGAAGAAGACGAATAGTGAAGGACACGAATGAATTTCGGAACCGAGGGGAACGTTCCAAAATTCCAAGGAATTGAGTCAAAGGAAGAGATTGAAACTCGAATGAGAGTGATTCTGTAAATACATTTACCCTATATGCTGAGTTTTGCCTAGAGCTACCAAAGCTCTGATACCAACTATAACGACCCGGTATTTTGGACCATTCGCATCTGCACATGTCGGACTTGAATGATTCAAAATACCGAATTGTTAATTTAAATTTGGCAAAACTGAACATATAAGGTAAACAAATAATCACAGATCACAGATACAGAGTAATAAATGCAGCGGAAATAAAAGATAGTAGTTCATGAAGCTACTATATACATATCAGAGTTAAATAAGGTACAACAGATGTCTCGAATACAATAGTCAAATACAGGAATCAGAATACAATCACTGGAATCAACTGGATATCTGAAAGCTGGATAGATAGCTAGATCTCCAAGCGAAGCTCCAACTCCAAAGGTGAGTCTCGAATACTGGTACACTCAGTCTGACCCGAGCGTAAAGCAAAACACAAAACACTTGAGTCAGGATTAACATTCTTATATTAATAAATCCAACTCAAGTGAAATAGCAATTGAAATACAAGTAACTCAAAGGATGTTTGGAATAACCATCCTTTAAGGATCCGTTAAACTATCTACTATGTAGTAGTGTACGATAAGTAGATAATGTCTATCAGTAATATAAGGTATCAAAATAGTGTTAAGGCATTACCCTTATCCCCCTTAACACATTTTATATAAGCGTTATAGTTTATACAACACTGTAAACTCCACCGTAAACTAGTGGGATATCAGGGAGTACTCCATAGGTATAACGCAAAACAAATCATAGTGGTCGCATATAAAGGGATACAAGTATGACAAGGCACATGAGGCAATACCCAAGGTAGTGAAACTACCGTTTGCCTGATCCGGACTCGTGAGAACGCACCGCCGCAGCGACCGCAACACCGCGAAACAACACTCCCAAAATCAAGGGTGCACCAATCGACAACAAGTAATGAGTAGTTTTCGAAGAAGTGTGTTCGCTCGAGGTAGCTAACCCCCATTTGGCCCGGCACGGCTCTTGTTTTAGTCATTTCCAATTTGACACAAGTGTCAAGGCTATCCATTATCGTTCTCTTTCTTCAGTCATCACGTACATCATTCCAACCACTTCATTCTGGATCACACTCCGCGTATAGTTATTAAAGTGGTTTTCGGTTTAGACAGTGAGTATGTCCCTAACCGATTCCGGTCTCTTTAATAACTTCCGTGATTATTACACCGATTGGTCGTTTAATATATTTCAAAACCAAATCAATTTAAATTTCAAATAGAATTTGTAAATCAACATTTCATTTGTCTTTCTAAATCAATTTCCATAATTTACGTTTCAAAACTTCCAAATTCATAATTTCAAAATCTTATAATTCAATTTCAATTTCTATTTAAAACAATTCAAATATTGATTCACGTTCGTATATAAGTTTCATTCCGAAATCATTTAAATTATTTTAATTTAGCATTCATATCAATTTTAAATTCATTGATCGATTTTATTCAATGTTCATTAAGTTAATTTATCATTCAAAACAATTTCTATTTAATTTCTAATTCATTAAATCAATTACTTAAGTCCAACTCCATTATATCAAAACTTACAAATTTAATTAAGTTAATTTCGTCAAATCACATTCCTTAAATTACAAGTCTTACATTTATTTCAATAAATCACATTTTTATTTCTTGTTAAAGAAATTCAATTTCATTTATTTATTTATTTAGTTACAAATTTCAAAACTCAATTATCAAGAAAACTTGATTTCACTTATCAAAGAATTCAATTTTTATTTAATTATTAAATAATTCAAACTTATTAAATTATTAAATAATTCCCAAAACTTAACTATTATAACTTAAAAACTTAATTAAATCATTTCTCAAATTAAACAACGTTCTTTCATCAATTACATTGTTAAAATTTTGTTTCATATTATTAAATGTTAACATTTTCCTTACATAAAAATTCAAATTCCAACTTCATTTCAAAACCTTATCATTTATTCAAATAAAATCTTTTTTTTATTTTTAAAACAAATCATTGACCAATCGGGTTTTATTTAATTTTCTATCCTAAGTCAAAGTTTTATTTGGGTATATATCATTTCAACCCGATTCCAATTCAATTCAAAATCAAAACAAAGCAAAGGGAACTTGCAGTGTGATAACTGGGATGGTGTCAAAGTAAATAAACAATAACAAACATCAATAACAATCCAATAATAAATACAATACCGAAATAATCGTATTAGTTCACATTGTTGTTTGTGCGAATTAATATAATTAATTCTAGAATCTACACTATCATTTCATGTAGATTAAAGATTATTACATTACGGTTCTTCACTTGTCATCTATTTACAATTTCATACATCATCAATTTAGCAACATACATTCAGTGGTTCAAGGTGTAATTAATCAAATCCTACGTGTCAATAAATTTAACAGTTAAATGGGTCATATTATACAAATGTCATTTAATCAAATTTAACACATATATCAAATCTAACTATCCTACGTCAATTTCAATTTCAAATTATTTATCACTTACAACATTAAAAATTTAACGTCAAATGTCAACATCAAACAATCAATCATTTATCAACCAAACTGAATTATCATCGTTTAAATAACAGCTAATGGTGTCAGATGTCACAGGTGAACTGATACAGGTAATAGCATATATAACAGTGTAATTAACTAACAGCAGCATATTTCAATTGTCGTTTCAATTGAAATCAAACTTAATAAATAGAAGAACGTTAATCGTGAGTGATTGCTCATCTTCCGAGGTTAGAGAGAATAGACGATGAAATTGAGTTACGAATCCAAGCTCGATTCCAAAACAAGGCTAGATGTGCACGAATTTGACGATCAAGGCTGATAGATAAGAAATTAATGGGAAAATTCAATCAGTTTGATAGAAACAGAATATATATTATATTATTTCTTTTAAATCAATATTTCATTTTAAGATAAATCTCAAAACAAATACATAAGTAAATAAAATCATTATTTTATATTAACACATATATTAAAAATTAAATATATATATATATACATAATAAAATTTTGAAATAAATACTTATCTATATACTTACACATCCTTCAACAAATACTTAATTTTAAATACATTTTTAAATGACATATCTACTTATTGCATTTCAATTAAAAGTCAAACGTGTACCTTATCATACAATAACATATATACTTTACTGAAAATTCTTGGAACCTGATCAATATATATATATATATATAAATACTTTTAAACACACATTTGTATAAACTTTCTTTTCAGCAATACAAAACAGAACAAAGCAATTATATGTAGACATATTAATATATACAACATATGTAAACTAATATAAAATAAAATCTTCTGTAACTAACCATTTATATAAACAACTCTACATATATTCATTTAAAAATCAAAATAAGTTATTTGAAAACTAGTTGAAAAGAAAACTACATAGATATATACAATACTGTTTGAAATAGGATATACAGACATGTTTAAAACCGATATTATATAAAACGAAAATATTATGACTTAAATAGATCATACTATAATACGAACAATTTCAATCATATATAACTTGCCTATGGGATAAGGGCAACTTGAACCAAACCCAAACATAACTCTTATATTTATACACTGTAAACACAAGCTGCAATTAAACAAAGCTTTGTAACCAACTTTATAATACTATGATATATAATACAACTTTCTTATATTTGTAGCTAACGATACCTCAGTATATACTTCATATACATTTTTTTAATATATAAAATATACAACAGTAAATCACTATATTTTATAACTTAATATATTCGTAGTATATTATCTAAACAAATATTGAAATTCCCAGGAACAAAGGAAACCTGGAAGGCAATAAAGCTTTGTATATATGTAGTATATACTTCTCTAAGCATTCATAGATTTATATACATATATATACAACAATTTATGCGAAAGTTATATATATATATATAAAAGGAGCCATATATGGAGAACATGCGCACACCTTTAATAGGATATATAAATATATAAAATATGGGCTGCACTAAAAAATACTTAAAATAGTATTATACTCGTATGGTAAGTATATATACACACGAAAGCCAGACTCACGCATACTTGCCTGTATGCAAACTAATATATATATACGAAAAATACATATGCAGACTTTAAAACAGGGCAATGAAAATATGGATGCGACATATATATTTGAATGTGTAGGTGAACAAACTTGTGTAGACAAATATTTATATAATTTAACATATATAACTAACATCATAAAAGTATATATATAACTAACTGTACATTACTATGCTCATAACCAAAAGGAAAAAATATATATACTTTAATTCAAAGTCTAATAGACATGTTCTGCATACTTATAACATATATATTTATTTATTTTTCACCAAATAAAAATCATATACAGTTAACAACTTACAATATAAAATATTTTCATACTATACAACGTATGACCATCTATATATACTCATAAACCCACGCGTATAAACATATATACTTTATAATATAATATGTATAATACTTTAAAACATAAATAGGATACACTATATACTATGAAAGTAGCATGACATTTACTTAAACAGAATTATATTCGAAACCCATATATATACAACAATAGATGTACCTCGGTTCGCAAAAGTGAAGGAGGAAGAATCGAGTGAAAGCATGGGTGAGGTGGAGAAGAGGAGAGGCTGCGGCTGCCGAAGCTGGTGATGATGGCGTCTCGGCCGAGGGTGGGAGATGTTGCGTTTTGCTGTGGGTTTGTGGATCTGACGCACGGAGGGTGAGGGTGAATGATTGGTGGTTGGGTGTTAAGCTTGATGGCTCTGGTCTCGGCGCAGCTGGGCTCGGACCGTGGGTGATGACGGAAAGGCGGCGCGGTGGAGGGTGACTGGGTGAGTGAGTGGAAGAGGGGAAGAAGGAGATGGTCGGCTGTTGTCGCGTGATGAGGTGGCGGAGGGTATTCGGTGGAAGCTCGGTTGATGGGTGGAGTGGTGTTTCGGCTATTGGAAGGGGAAGAGGGAGGGGACAGGGGACGTGAGTGGGAGGAATGGGTTTCAAGAGAAAAAGAAATCAAAGAAAGGAGTGGAGGAGGGAACATTAACAGAGGCATTCACGTTTTTTTTCTTTTACTTTATTATTGCAACCGATAGAAAAATGAAAGCAACCAAAAGTAAAAGCAACCGGTGGTATTGGAAATAGTTTGGTATTAATATCTAGGAATATTAAAAGGTTAGTAGTGACGGTTTGACTTAACAATCCAAAGATGAAGGGTCATGGAAACCCAAAAGTTAAAAACGCGTACCGGTACGATTAATCGTTTCACAGATTTCATCGCGTACCGGGATTCCAAAATACACAAATGAATACACTGTTGAGATCAGCACGACGAGACGATCAAAACGGTATAAAGGTATCAGTGGTATGATTGAATTATAAAAATTCTAAATTTCAATTAGCGGAAAATGAAGGAAAAACGCAGAAAAATAAGATCGATGGAGCCAAAGAAGTCCGAATTTGGAAAAACGTAAAATGACTTCTTGCTCAGAAGAAGATTTAGAATTTTTCTATATAAAAATATTTGGGTTTCGAAAACGTTTTGTTTTCATCGCTTTTTAACTGATTAAATTGAAGTAAGTTTACGCACGAAATTAACCTTCATATTTTCTGACGAAAATTTGCAGTTTGCTATGTTTAACTAGACGCGTTACAAATATTAAATTTTTATTTCAAAATTTTATCATTTAAAATTTAACAAAATTTCAACTAATTACGTTATTAAAACGGTTAAAATTTACAGGTCGTTACACAGACCGAGTATTATAGATTACAGGATAGGATGCTGTGGAGCTCAGGTGTGGAGCTGGAGTCCGAGGCGTATTATTCGTACTTGTTTATTCCGCTGTTATTGTTGTTTGAAATTGCCAGCAGTTGTGAGGCAGGCTAATATAACTGCCAGGCTGGTAATTGTTGTTTACTTGTGATAAACTCAGATGATGTATTGTATATAACAGATATGGTTTCATTTTGTGTAAAGATCTGTTATTATTTATTATATTTTGTTCCACGACGATTGTGAGATTCTGAGTTGTTTAGTTCCTTCTTTCTTCTATCTTCTTTCTTTCTCCTCAACAATCTGTCTTTTCCGGCACTCGATCATCGGCATATTATACTGTGGTGAATTTTGTGTCGATTTTTCGAGAGTCGAGAAGGGCGGGTCTTCTCACGCGCCTTCTACGAGTTTGGTTTGTACCGTACCTATGGAGTGCCCTCTGATAGCCCTCCAGTTTACGGAGGAATTACGGTACTGTATAGACTATGGGAATATATAAAATGTGTTAAGGGGGATATCGGTAACGCTCTAACGCTATTTTAATAGTTTACTTTACTATAGACATTATTTATGTAGCGTATTGTACTATGTATGTAGATAGTTTAACGGATCCTTAAAGGATGGGAATCCCAAACATCCTTTAAGTTATTTTGTATTTCAGTTGACATTTCACTTGAGTTGAATTTACTGATATAAGAATGTTAATCCTGACTCGAGTGTTTTGTGTTTTGCTTTATGCTCGGGTCAGACTGAGTGTCTTAGCATTTGAGGCTCACCTTTAGAGCTTAGAGCTTTGCTTGAAGATCTTTCTATATCTATTCTGCTTTCAGTTGTTTCCAGTTGTTCCAATTGTTTATGTTCAGACTTATCAGTTGCTATTGTATTTGTAGACTACTTTGTATTCAAGATATCTGTTGTCTTTTGTTTTAACTCAGATGTTTATATGGTAGCTTCAAGAACTACTATTTATATATTTCCACTGCTTATTGTTGTATTACTCTGTGTCTGTGATTCTGTGATTTGATTATTTACTGTATATGATAAGTTTTGCCAAATATAAATTATCAATCTGTTGTTTTGAGCAATTCAAATCTGACATGAGTGGATGATTGTCGATTTGAAAGGTTCGAAATACCAGGTCGTTACAGTTGGTATTAGAGCTCTGGTTTAGGCAAAACTTAGCATATGGGGTAAATTTCATTACAGAATCATATTCGTTCGAGCTTAAAATTCTTCGTTAGGATCCTCCTGAATTAGGATTTCTTTTGATTTTGGAACTCCCTTTTTGTTCTGAAATCCATTCTTGTCTCGTCCTGTTCATGTTCTTTTGATACTGGAGCAGCCCATGGCTTCAACCTCAATTGGCAACTTCATCCTTTCGTATGAGTAATCCCATCGGCGGTCCCGCCAACCTCAGTATGATCTGTAAAGTGGTGGAACTCCTTTACAATAGGCGTCGATTCATTGGAGATTTATACGTCCTCGATTCGATGTTGTTATCTCTTGCAAAACTCGAACTGTTTCCCTAGTAGACGACCCAGGTAATTCTTTTGTGATCGAATGTCGATTTCCTCTAGATTTTGCAAGCAGTTTCACCTTTTCGCTTGATGTTCTGCCTAGTGATCTCGACTCCACATCGATAGTCTTGGATTATCTTGAGTTATGTCTCTCCCTCTCAAGCGGGAAATTGAGTTCCGCATCGATCTTATTCTTGGATCTCGACCTTTGTCCTTCCTCCCGGATGAATAGCTTCTATGAATCGTTAGTATTGCCTTTGGATTTACCAATGCTTCTGTCTTCTTCGTTGATCTCATGAATCGTGTTTTCCACGATGTTCTCAACCAGTTTGTCCTGATTTTCGTAAATGATATTCTTGTCTTTTCTATGTCCCGGTTGACCTAGTTAAGGTCGCCGCGATTAATATAAGCCTATCCATCTTTCCTTTTTTGTAATCTAATTATCTTATCTCCTTTCGAGCCTATCTATCTTAGTTAGGATTCCATTTGATGAGGGTCCCTCTAAATTTGAATCTCTATCGTTGTTCTATAATCCATTCTTGAATCATCGTGAGGGACTGTATTTGTAATTGATGTTGATATCAAATTTTTTTATATTGTGTTGTTTGAGTTGTTAAGTTTGATTTGGGGTTTCGATCGATTCGCCTGGCCAACGCTATCGATAGGAATTTCAAAACACTTGAACATATTAAACTGACACAATATTGTTTTCGAAATTGGTAAATGAAATAATTTTATGTTTGATTATATTTTATATATATATATAAGTATAATTTTCTGAAATTAGATAGTGTAATAAAATTGGTTGCTAGAAATGATAATACTTGATTATCATTTATTGTTTTGTCAACATTCTTAAACCATTAGCTATTATTGTATGTTAAGGAGATGGAATTTTAAAACATGGTTTATAAATCTGATTTGACAATGGAATGAATTTAAAATTAAGGATTTGAGAATTAAATATTCAGTGCTCTTCAAAATTTGGTTTTCAAGGTTTTGAGAAAATATCTTATTTGAAAGTATTTTCAAATGGAAATTTGTTTCCAAAGAATTTTTAAATGAAGTAAGTCAGAAGTCTCCGCTTTTGTCGCTAGAAAATAATTTCGGGGATGACTGCAGCATCATCCATATTTATTTTCGAGTCTCAAAGTGGCGAGACCATGTAATAGCTTTGCTACACTTTTGTTTTAGAAAATAGATTTGATTTGAATTTCTTGAGTATGATTTGATGTACAAAATATATATATGTATATATTTATTTCAAAATGGGTCGAAGTGAAACCGAAAATTTAACTCTCCAGTTTATGTTAAGTAATGGTTTTTAATTTTTGAAGCGAAGCAAAATTTTGAATAATTGGAATGTCTAAAATGAAAAATGAGACTAACACAACTTGAAATAGTTGAACTAGGACAAAATTATTTGTATAATACTCAATTTCATTCTAAAACATATATATAACTTACCTGACTATTCAAAAGTTAAAATGAATGTGAATTGAAATTGAAGGTTATACAAGAGAAATTTAAATAATAAAAATGTTCAAACCAAATTTTGCTTAATTTAAATGTTGTAAATAAAAGAAAATTTGTATAGTGTTTAATTACATTCGAAAACATTAATAAAACTTACTTGGAAAGGGTTTGAATGTAATTGATAATATACAATATAAATATAAGTAATAAGATGTCCAAAAATTAAATTTATATGGTTTTGAATTAATTGTTATGTCTTGTACTATGTATTTTGAATCTATTTTTCCTTTTTGTTACTTCTATTCTCCTATCTCATAACTTTTTAGGGACGAAAAGTTTTGAGTGGGGGAGAGTGTAACGACCCGAAAATTTTAACGATTTTTATAACATAATTAACTAAATTTTTCCTGAAATTTAAACAATAAAATTTATTAATGTAAATTTGATATTTGGTATGCGTCTATTTAAACATAGCAAATGGCAGATTTTCATTGGTAAATATAAAAGTTTGTTCTGTTGTGTAAATTTTCAATTTCAATTTAAAATCAGTTAAATTGACGAAAATAAAATATTTTCAAAAACTGAATATTTTTATATAATAAAAATGTAAATCATTTTCCGAGTGAGACGTTGTATTTTGTTTCACCAAATTCAGACTTCTCTAGCTCAGTTTATCTTATTTCCGACGTTTTAGCAGTATTTTCGGCAGCGAAAAATCGAGTTTTTATAACTTGATCGTATCACTAATATCTATGTACCATTATGTTCGTCTCGTCGTGCTGATCTCCGCAGTATATTCATTTCTGCATTTCGGTGTCCGGTACGCAGCGAAATCTGCGAAACGGTTAACCATATCAGTACCCATTTCTGGAGCCTTTTGGTTTCCTATGACCTTTCATTTTCCTCCGTGAGAAAGCTAATAGCCACTAGTTATTAATAATTCATAGAATTCAACTATTGGCTATTACTCTTCCCTATATTCAATATAATATTTTGGTACATTCATTCACTATCAGTTCTCTCTCTTCTTTTCTATTTTATTCTGTCGAAGCTTTGGAAATGATATAATATATAATATTGTTCTCATATATAAACTCATATATTCCTGTAACCTTTCCTCTCATATTCCTTCATATCTGAATCATTATCGCCTTGCAACCACGCCTTCTTTCCTTCTCCTCCTTTACCATATTAAATATATATATATATAGTTCGTATCAAGGTTTCAAATCTCGGATTTTGGCCAATATCTCGGGTAAATATCTCGGCTGTCTCGGGCGATATTTAAAAGACTTATAACTAACCAAGCTGCCAAATCTCGGATTTTGGCTAATATCTCGGATTTTCATCTCGGCTGATCTCGGGGAGATTTAAAACCTTGGTTCGTATATTATATTGTTGTATATATTAGTGGGATTAACCTGCTCATCTTCATTCCCTACCACCGAACAATAGCCCTCACCGAACCCGAAGCCACGCCAAAACCTCGACTCCCGAACGCGCATCATCCGCCATCTCCACCTTGCCCACTCATCACTTGCAGCCGAGCATGAACGCCCATCACCAACCGCCTTCTACCCTCCCTGAACCGAGCTGACCCACCACCTTTCAACCTTCGAGTAGCAGAGATCCACCACAACCACTCCACAAACCCGAACGCCCCTCTGCCTTGCATCTCTACCATATACTCGCCACCCAGCATGCAACTAACCCGCCCCTCCATAGCAATAGCCGACCACAGCCATTCTTCGACCATTCTTCCCCACCATTGCTGCCAAAACCCTCTCCACTCCCTGACCATCGGCCGACAGTCCGCCTCACCATCCCTCTGGCCTTCGCCTACACCATCCAACCATACCCTCCACTGACCAATCGTGCCCACTTCCTACCCTGGCAGCCTTATCTCCTCTCGCCTCCATCCGAATATCCATAGTCATTCACCGATCATGCTCCACCTGCCATAGACAAACACGCCTCGACATCAACCTTCCACTGCAGCTTCCCTTTATATAGAAGGTATATTTACTTTAAAACATTGTTTTAAAAATATAAATATAGATATTTTGTTTTAAATATATGTGTTTACAATATATATATATGTTACAATATATTAGATTTTGAAAGAAGGATTATATGTGTTTCTATATATATGTGTCACAGTATATTAGATTTTGAAAGAACTATTATATGTGTTTACAGTATAGATATGTTACAGTATATTATATTATAAAAGAAGTATTATATATATTGTATACATATTTGTCATTCTCTATTCAGGCATATATTTGAGTTTTCTTATATGTTTGCATATATATTACATATATATATATATATACATATATATATATTATAATTTACACTTGATATTTTAAACACAATCGACTACCTATATATATAATTTTGATAAATTTTAGTTGATATTTAGTATTTGTCTAAAGGATATTTATGTTAATATTTGGAAATAGTTTGCTGAAATAGTTTTATTTTATATTATGCTTAAATATTCATTCGGAATTTTGAGAAAGTATATGTTTGATTTTAAAATTAAAATATAATAGATATGATATTTTAAAATATGTATTTTAAATTGAATATTGGTTTTAAAGAAAAATAATAGAATAAACATTTCGTTTCAGTTTTATCAAGCTGATTTTGATTTGTTTTCATGATTCCTAACTATCAGCTTTGTTCGTCGAATCCGTGTTCACCTTGCTTTGCTTTGAGATTTGTCATTTGGATTAGTCGATTGTCTAGTTCGTGGTTCAATTTGTAGCTTGTCATGTTCATTTTTCGTTGTTTTCTAGCCTCGAAAGGTGAGCAATCACTCACGATTAACATTCTTATATTTAGTACATTTAATTCACATAAAATGACGATTGAAATATGCTACTAAATTTGAATTGTTTAGTTATTTAATTGTTAAATATGATATGCCATTATCCGCAATTGTTTACCTATGACATATGACACCATAACTTGTTGTATATATTATATTTAAATTTGTTACTGATGATATATGCCTGTTGTTGATATGTTATATTATTATCATAGTTGTTCTCACTCTGCAAGTTCCCTGTTAGTTTAGAATTCCCTATGGGTTGAAATGATACATACCCGAACGATTTTATACATTAGGGGAAAATCGTTATAGGTTGAAATGATAAATCTAAGCGATTTTCATTGATTTTGAATTTTGGGATTGCAGATTGAAATGATATATACCCGTAGATATTTAAATTGTGGATTGAAATGATAAATATCTGTATCACTTTACCATAGGATAGAAAATTATATACGGACATCGTTGGTCTATTTTTTGAAAATGATTTTCAAAGTTGTGAAAGGAAATATATGGGCTTTATAAATATTGATTTTAAAATATAATATATAAATGTTATTTTATATATGTGCAAATTTAGATATTTAAATTATATGTTTGTAAATTTTAAATTTATACGTTAGTTTTGAAAATATAATTTTTAAGATTTTTCTTATAACTTTATCATTTTAAAAATATATAAAATAGATTAATCTAATAAAATTTAATTTACTTAATATATATAATATGTTTAAAATATTTATTTAAATTTATATTAATATTTTAAAAGGGGAAATTAATTTAAAGGACAAAAATTTGTATATTTTTAGCCTCAAGGACACGATTTCAATATTTTACCCACAAGGACAAACATTCTCCTAAAAATTATTCATAAGGACAAACATTCTTTCAAAATTATTCATAAGGACAAACATTTTTCCAAAACTGCTACCGAACTAAAAACTGATACCTAAAAACTACTCCCGATAACTATAAACTGATACCTAAAAACTTAAAAACTGATACCTAAAGAAAGTTGTCCTTCATGCTAAAATACTGAAGGTCTGTCCTTGAGGCTAAAATACTAAGAAATTTTGTCCTTTACAATAATTTCCTGTATTTTAAAATAGGTTTTGTAATAACTTTAATAAATTAAAGTTGGAAAGATAAATTGAAATTGATTTGTAACTTAATTTGTTTAAGAATTGTATTTAAGTAGAAATTAATTTAAAACTTATTAATTTGAGAATTTTAAAGATATGATTTTATAACTTGATAACTTGATTTTGATTAAAGGTGAATAAATGAATATTTTCAGATTCAATTAAGATTGAATTTGAATATTTAGTTTGATGTAAATGTGTAATTGGTGATTTTATTTAAATTTGTAATCTGAGATTTTATTTAAATGCTTATGAAAATGATAAATGAATATTTTAAAATGTAAATATAAATAAGGTTGAATTTTGAAATATAAATGGAATTTATCAAATTAAGTTATTGTAAATGTTTGAATAATTAAACTTTGAAACCTATTGTAACGACCCGTATTTTTCTACTATTTATTTTATTGAATTTAAATGAATTTTGATTATCATTATGGTTAGTAATAAAAATCTAAGGATTTAAGTGGTGAATTTCACAACCTGAACTTAATTTAATTGATAAATTGATTAATACCAATATAATATAACAATAATAACTTGTAATTGATTTTAATTAAAGTATAATTGATTTGTATATGAATAATGAAATTTGGAATCAGATATTGAATAGTTTGAATTAAACTGAACCAATTATTTTATAATTGAAATTTAAATTGAAATTGCGAAATAGTTGGGTTAAAAATTTGATATATATGAGAATTGATTTATAGAGTTATTTTGAATTCTGTTTTATTTAAATAGATTTAATAAGTTGAATTTAATTAGAAATAAAAGAAATTGTTAGGTAAATTAGTTGAATATAATTGGAAGTTAAATATATTAGTTGTTAAATAATTGAAGTTGTAAATTAATTGAATATATGGTTTAATATATATGAAATCGATTTATTAAGTTAACCTAAAATTTTATTTGAATTAGAATAAAGTTTATGAACTTTTATTTTTGAATTAAAAGTGAATATATGATAATTGAATGGTTATATTTAAATTAACCTGTGAAAATAACCAATTTTGTAAACTATCTCGGATTTCGACGAAACCAGTTTCATCGGATCCGTAACAATATATTATTGCAAGGTTTCAAATTTCGTATCAATCAGACTTTCGGTTTGACTGTACGGCATAGAAATGCGCTTGAATTTATTTTCGAATTTAATTAAAATAATCGACTTTAAAAAAGCTATCTTCCATATATTATCGAATTAGGCCTCGAAACTAGATCCATTGCGTTCGGAATGGGGGTAAAACATTATAAACGCCTGGCGGCACATCTCGATTGGAGTTCGGACAATTTTGGACCTACCTATATAAATACGCACGCAAACTGAGACAGTTTTATTATTATTTTATTTCAGAAACCCTAATTTCAAACCATGGTCGCCACCTATTCATGGCCAGAAATCGCCGATCTTCTTTCCTTAATATCTCTCAATCCGTTCAACGAAATCGAAAAATTCCAAAAGAAAAAGTGTAGATCTCGACGAGCTCTTCGAATCGATATGGTTGATTGCTGCTAATACATCACAGATTTTCCAAGATCTGAGATTGAAGGATGCACGTATTTTCTTGGATTGCGTGCAAACGGCGGCGAATGACGCGATGAAACTTGGCGCGTAGGTGGCTCTCAAGGTGGCGCACACACTGGTAGTCGCTGATCGAACTCTGGATGTCTCGAGTTGCGTGCGTATGGAAGAAAGGGGTGTGCGTGAGTGGGTTACTGTGCGTGCTGAACGGGAGGAAGAAGGTAGACGTTTGTTTATTTTATTTTATTAATTAATTATTTTATATTAAAATTCAAATGTTCTAACTTGAGTAACTTTTGCATACGAGCTCGGATCGATGCGTGGTTTTCTTCGTTGCGTTCGTATCGAAATTCCAAACAACATGGAACTAGTTTGGCTACATTCCAAGACTGTTCAAATTTGGTCCTTTATTTGGGTTTTAAATCGTCGATAAATCAAAGGTGAGTATTTATATGCTCACAATTGATTAAAATAAATTTTTGTTAGTTAAATTTATATTCTGAAGTGATATGAAATTTATTGGCTATTGTTTGGTAGGTTTAATTGTCATTTAAATTAGTATATGAATTAATTGATAGAATTTAAATTGACCATTAAATAAATTTAAAATTTAATTGGCAGTATATTACCCGATATGGTAAAAAATTGAAATTTGTGAATGTTATTGGCTTTATGGTTGATTGGTTGTGATGGATGCTATTGGTCGATATTGGTTGTTTATTTATTTTGATATATCATGCTATCATCCCGTATATTGTTTATTGCACATAAAACTGTAAACTGAATTATTTTGAATAAATTAAGAAATAGGTTGAAATGATATATACCTATGACATCTATTTGGATTGTAATGATATATATCCATCCTTGAAATTAAATTGAAATAATTATCCACTTGGCATAGGTTAGAAAATTATATACGAACACCGGGTTGGTTAAATTAAATGATTTTAAAAGTTGTTTTGAAATTATTTAAATGAATTGATTTTAAGAATAAAATCCAATTTATGGAAATTGAATTATTTTGAATTGAAGCTCGAAATGTTGGAATTTAAACTTGGTAAATGAAATTGTTTAATTATTCGAAGTTTAGATTTTTAAGTATAAAAATAGAAATACGGCGTAAATTTTCGAAAGTTGATTTGTTTTAAAGATTGGACTTTTAATCTAACTCTGAATATTTCTAAGAAAATTTATATGAAATGATATTTCAAGTTTGGGTTTGGAATTGAAAATTAATTTGAAATTGAGATTTAATTAATTTGGAATTGAATTGAAATTTAAAGAAATTTGTTAATTGAACTAAATTGAAACTATTGAATTAAATTTGAAGATAAAATTGATTTGAATAGGATTTGAACTGAAATTGATTTGGAATTTAATAATTAAATGAATTCTTGAAATCCGAATATCAATCTAAGTTTATTGAATTGGAATTGTTCCAGAAATTAAGTAAACTACTTAATACAGATATTTAATTTGAAGTATATTCTAATTTGAATACGAAATGGTTTTAAAGCGAATCTTATATTCTTATATAAATATATGAACTGTTTTGAAATGTAAAAATCCAACCGGTGTGAAAAATATAACGGAGTTATTAAAGAGACCGGGATCGGATATGGACATACTCTCTATCGATACTGAAAACCACTTTAATAACTAATATACGCGGAGTGTTGATCCAGAATGAAGTGGATGGTTTTGGTGAGCGTGTTGATTTGAAGAAAGAGAACGATTTTGGATGACCCTTGATATGACTAAAACAGAAGCCGCGCCGGGCCATTGAGGTTCGCCATCTCTAGCGGACACACTTCTTCGATACCATATCTATTACTATTGTGATTCGATTTAGGAGTGTTGTTTCGCGGTGTTGGGGTAGTAGCTGCTATGCCCAACATCAGTCCGGATCAGGCAACTACTGGTATCCTAGTTGGTATCGCCTCATGTACCTTGTCATACTGATTATCCTTTCGCGACCACTACGATTGGTTTTGTGTTATACCTATGGGGTACCCTCTGACAACCACTAGTTTACGGTGGGGCTTACGGTGCTGTATAGACTATGACATTTATAAAAATGTGTTAAGGGTGGAATGGGCCATGGCTTAACGCTAGTTTGATATTTTACTTTATGATAGACATTATTGTATATAGCGTATTCTATTATATAGTAGATAGTTTAACGGATCCTTAGGATATGGAAATCCCTAACATCTCTTAAGTTAATGCACGCACGTTAAACACTGGATAGGAGGTGTCTAAAACCCGTAAACATCTCCGACGCCGTCACACTCATATTTTCTTATCCGATTTAACTTACATGAGATATTTTAGTCCTGACTCGAGTGTTATGTCTTTTCATTACGCTCGGGTCAGCCTGAGCATTTCAGATTAGGTTGAAGACTTATTCTGGAGGACGAAGACGGAGTTTGGTATTATAGCATTTGTATTCTACTATTGTATTATTTTTCCACTGCATTGTTGTAGTATCTCTGATGTGTATGTAACTCTGATTTGTGATGTATAATAATAATCAAATGTATTTATTTAACAGCTTCATGAACTGTTATTTTATTATTATACCTTCTTCCTTCCGCTGCGAGATTCTGTGTTTGTTTCTATTCTTTCTTATCTATTTCTTATTTACCCCAATAACTATCTGTATTTTGGATTGTTTGAGTCGGCATGTGTGTATGTTTTGTCGACTTGAACGGTCAAAAATGCAGGTCGTTACAGTTGGTATCGGAGCTTTGGTTTAGCGATAAACCTTGGCCCTATTTGGGGTTAACTCATTAGAAATAGGGTAGTAATACCCTATAATGAGCTTGAGTGTATATGAGAGAGCGTATTTGTAATTTTGATATAAAATGGTTTTGTATTGTGTTAATTTGTTCCGTTGAGTATTTATGAATTTTGGTCGGTACTTGGGACGCCAAGGCATCGATAGGGATTTCTAAACACTCGAATAGAACAAACTAACATAATATTGGTTTGAATTCTATTTTAAATATAAACATAATTATGAATATATATATTGACTTTATTGGTTGTTAGGAGATGATAATATTAGATTATCATCGTCCATTGGTTGATTAGTCAATATTTCTAAACTATTGACTATTGAATGAAAAAGAAAATGAAATCTGTGAATATAGTTGATAATGAAATTAAATGAATATAATTTTGGATTTGAGAATTAAATTTCCGGTGCTTTGAAATTTTTGAAAATGGTTTGAAAATAATATATTCTTATGTGAAAGTAATTTGAATAGAAATGATTTATAAATGATTTGAAAAGAAATAAGTGGTGTATTCCCCTCTTGTCATTGGTAAATAATTTCGGTAATGAGTGCACGTATTATCGACGTTTATTTTTCAAGGGTCTGAGTGGGGGAGACCACTTAAAAGTTTTCTGTACTCTTTTGGATTAAATAGAAATTGAATTGAAATTTTCTAAAGTATGAAATGAAAATAAGTATATATATATATATATATATATTTCAATGCTGATTAAAATTCTTCTAAAAAGTATGATTTGAGATACAAAGATATTAGTATATATATATATATATATATATTTAAAAAAAATGGTTTAGATCGAATTCGGAGTTGAAATTCTTAAGTTTTCTAATAAGGAATGATTTAATTATTAAACTAAAGTAAATCTTGAATTGTTAGAAACTTATGAATTGGAAAAGGTGAAATTGAATTTAAGTGTTAAAAAAATTAAAATTGTAGTAGTAACCCTTAATTTGGAAAATAATAAATTGGAAATTTATTTAATAGGTATAACACTCAAATTGAATGAAAAGAAGTTGTATATTGTTTAACTACATTCTATTTGCATATCTATAACTTACCAAATACTTAAAAAGTTTAAAATGCTAATAAGGATAAGTAAATGAATAATATACGAGTGTGATTGCGAATAATAAAATGTGAAGATCTATTGATAGTTGTAAATATAAAGGAAATTTAAGTTGTAAAATGAATTAAATTTAAAATTAATTAAATATAAAATTAGTAAATGGAAACTAATTAAATTTGAATAAAACTAAATGTCAATAAACTTGGAAGTGTATGAAATTAAAATTTTGACTTGGAAATGTATAATTAATTTAGTGTAAATTTTGGATGGATGTTAATGTTTGATATGCATTGGTTGTTAGATGGATGGTAATTGATTAAATATAACTCATTAGTGTAAATGGAATTGAATAAACGAAATGAAAATTTTAAATAATTAAATTCAAATTTGAAGCAAAGTGAAATTAAATATAATTGAATTCAAATTAAATTAAAGCAAATTGACTTGAATTTAAATTATGAATGAAACAAACTTGAATAAATCGGAAACAAATCGAATGTAACTTATTTCATGGATAAATAAGAAAATAAACGACTTTGTGTTTATGATTGTTGTAACAACCCGCAAATTCGTAGCAATTAATTATCGACACTAGGTGATTAAATCGTTCGCCAATTCTTATTGGAATTTTATCGAGTTGAAATTCTTTTGAAAAATGGTTGAGAAATTGTTAGTGGGCTTTAAAAATCATATTGGCCCGCGTTTCCTTTGTTGATCCCGTGATAACCCAATCCCCCTCCCTTTCCTCCATTCGAAAACCCTAAGCCCAAAATCGAAGAAAACGAAATAATGGCAGCCGCGAAACTAGGGCTTCTGCCGGCATTGAAGCTCGATCGAAGGTTCGCCGCTCTGTAGTTCGTCTGTGCCTTCGCCATGCTCGTCTTCGCTTCGACAAAGGTCGAGCTCGTCGCCGCTTCGGAAAAGGTGAGTGATCTTCATTTTCGCTCACATCTAATTCATGATCATGTGTATTAGGTATTTTAAAATTCGTTGGTTTTCGTTGTATTCAAGTTGTTGAGTTGGTCGATTCCTTTTGCTTCGCGAATCCAAATTGGGTTTTACTGATGGGTGAACTTCGATTTCATCCACCTCTACTTCAAAGTGCTGTTTATTCATGCGTTTCGAGACCTTGACTTTCAGTTAGATTTCGGGGTAATGTTGTAACCATCTGGTAATTGATTTTTGGTGATAACCTTTTCACCACTTCACTGGCTTGTTGTCCCATGATTTCGGCTATACTGTGAATTCTGTTCTTTGTCAAACTACTCGAGAAACTGACTTCGGTCTCTTGTTATGTGATTTCATTTCCATGCTCTCAGAAGTGTTTCTGCACTTCTGGTCTATTTGATGCACTTTGTTGTACCTGATCTGTATGCATTTGTTCACTGATGCACTTGATCATATTGACACTCTTGACTTCGATCATTATGTAGTTTGCATTGTTTCATCTCTACTTGTTCGTAGCTGCTGCATATATGTGCTTTTTGATTACACTGTCCCTATGAGTTCATTAGTTCATGTTGGCCACCTCTGGCTTGTGTCTGAACTGTATACATATTGCTTGACTCATATTGTAGTCTGCACCTCTGTCTTGATTTTGTGATGCCTTACTTGTAGCACTATTGTTGAATTGTCTGCATTGCATTACTTCATTTTGTAATTGTTTTGATCCACTTTGTCACTGCATACCTATATATCTTGACCTGTTTACATTTGTTTTGCACCCATGTTGATGTTGGTACATTCATCCCAGTAGAGTTAGATGCACTGTTGCATTTGATTCATCTGGACATGTATTTGCTGCTTTCGCCTATGTGCTTCGACTTTGGCATTTGCCTTGTTCTAGACTATGAAATTAATACTGTCCAGTTACAGTATTAAATACAAATGTACAATTCGTACATTCATGATTTGGAAACTGTTTTGCACCCAGTTGCATTCTAGTCTTCATACATATGTATGCTGTGACGTATGTATATACATTAATTGATATGTATATATGTATGTTCGAATTGCATTTTTCTTTTCTCTTGGAATGATTGACTGTATTTTGGGATTGAATTACGACTTGATGGAGTTACTGTCATTACTATTGGCCCTGACTTCACTTTGTCTACACTTTGATGGTCGGGTTGCATACTCCCCGGTACCCTTATATGTTTTGTTTCCCTGGAATTATCCCTGTGTTCATTTCGAACTGGCCTGGTGCACCTTGAATGTGCTGCTGTTCATGTTGCAGTTTGCCCTTTTGTCTTCAGTCGTGACTGCAGTTAGTTTTTTTTTCTTAGTTGCAGTCATGCCTTGTTGGTTTGCATGGCACTAATGCATTTGGTTTCGTTTTCGAATTCATTTGAGTTGACTCCACATTTCCTTTATATACACTACGTACATATGTGCCGTACTTGATGTTGTAGTTTGAATTCTCTGGCCTTCAAGACAGTTCCAGTAGTGTCTGCTCTTGGTTACGTGATCACTCGTAGTGGTCGTAGTGTTGCAATCTTTAACTTGAGACTATATATATTGTGTAGTTGTGTTGTAGCTGCATGTTTGATCTTTGATCCCTGACTTCTTGCATCCCTGACCTGTGACTTCTCGTGTGTTCACCCTTGACCTATTTTGCTTCACTACATAGCATATTCTCTTTTGTATATAGTATGTACAGTCATGCTGCTTCATTTGTACATATTTCGTATTCTCTTAGTTGAAGCTTTATGCTGCTGCACTGCCTTGTTCTCGAATCTGATACATTGCATTGATGCCTGGTATCATTTGCATTTTTGTCATTTTGCTTCACCGATGACCTTATTTTCTAATGAGGCTGATCTGCGTCTTTTCTGTTGAGTGTTGTAGTGCCATACCTTTGGTGCTCTCGCCTTTAGTTTGCTATTTCCCTGTGCCTTGCTTTGCGACATGTTGAACTTGTTTCACCTGTTGTCTCTTTCACTGGATACACTGTTTCATTTCACTGATGCAGCCTTGCCCTTAAATACAAGTGGTGGCTGCGTTTTCGTAGCAGTTTTACCCTTGTCCCTTGTGGTGACTTTATATTCTGTTGTGGCGAGGCAGTGCACGCGTGCGTGCACTGCAGCCACACCGAATTGACAGATTTTAATCGATATCTCTTTTATTCTTAATTCATCGACCTGTTGCGTAATTCGTAGGCTGTATTGGCGAGGCAGTACACGTTAGCGTGTACTGCAGCCAATTAGCATTGATATTTTTAAATTGACATTTCAATTATTTAAACTACTTTGGATTTCTGTTTCGTGGATTAGCACTGTTTAGTGATATATCTGCCGTTATCCGGTTCTTTTATCGAGAAGTTGGATATACGAGATTTCTGTGACTGTCATCTATATTGAGATTGATTATTATTGCTTCTATGCTCTAATAACTGATTTTGAATTAGACTGATCCGAGTATTATTTTCTTTTGAATGTAATACTCGGGTCAGACCGAGTATTTACAGGTTGTAGATTTTTAGCTTTGGATTGCTGCTAGAGCTATGAAGACTTTTTATATCATTTGAAGAGGTCTTCGTCTTGTTGTAGTTGTCAGTGTGTCTGTTTTAAGATGATAATGTATTCATGTATATTAGTCGATAATGTACTTGTATATATATAACTTCTTGAGTCCACAATTGTAGTTGTATCATTTGTATTGTGTCAAATGTATTGTAACTGATATCAGTTATTGTATATATGAGACTTTTTCGTTCCATCTGTATTCTGCATTTATGTTATCTGTGTTATTTTTATATCTATTGTCCTAAACTATTATATCCACTGTGTAGTATCTTTGAGTTTGTATCGGTATGTCGGATTTCCTCTAAAGATGAAATGCAATGTTTTATTATCTGACATATCGGTGCTCGCACAAAGCAACTACATAGATGGTCGCTCCTCAACAGCCTTATTCTCCGTGCTAGTTGACAGCACTACACCGTAGTGGTCTTGGCTGGCGTGGGTATAGAGGTGGGGCGTCACAATTGTTCTTTAGAAAATTTGAAGTTTGATGGTTTGTACTTTGAAATAATAAAAGCAAATTTTTGGAAAAATCCAAAATTGTCCAATATATGCTGAAACAAAAACAACCATAACTTTTAAATGGCTAGACGAAATTCGACGATCTTAAACTTTTCAGAAAGCTTTGAAACCGTAGCACGACTTTTGTTTAGAGTGTCTTGAGAAATTCCTTCATTTACTTAGTTAAAAATTTGAATCTTCACGTTGGCTTGTGTAAAAAGGAAGCAAAATCAGTAGCATATACCCTTAGTATTTTCACCATAACATTTTACTGGTTTATCGGATTTTGACGATCTTGCCCTTTCTGGAAAGCATAGAACTTAAGCTAAAACTTTTGTTTTAAATGTTTTGTTTTTTTCTGTCATTTAGAGGGTCAAAAACGTGAGTGAATGTCGCTGACCTGCGCAATTCATTGCCCGGGCTGAGGCGTATCCATTTAGTAAAACGACCGTAGCTTTTGAACGCATGGTCCGAATTTGATGATTTTGGATATTCCGGAAAGCTTGAAACGAATGCAACAACTTTTATTTGGATTCCATTTTAAAATTTATCGTTTAGGTGACCAAAAACTGGGATTTGTGGGATTTGTTCGTTGTCCTGAATTTAAAAATTTCAGTTTTGAAGTTAAATACGTTATATATATGTTGTATATGCTAAGCATATCGATCTATTTTCATATGCATGATTCTCACTTGGTTGTTGAGTATTTTAGTAGGTAGCAAAGGGTTGCGCTTCCCTTGTGGAGCTCGCTTCTGTGCTAATTAAAAAAATGTAAGTTAAATTTCTAATAAACACTAATATGAGGTGCGTATTCGGATTATATATCGTATTTTGGTATTATATATTGTTTCCCGTGGTTTGGGATGCCTCCTCATTGAGATGAGATGTATATTTGTGATTATATATGTATTTTGATTTTTCCGGACCCCGTCGTACAAAGGAGACTTTGCCGAAATTTTTCGAAATTTTAGGACTTAGAAAATTTTGTGAAAATTGGATTTCAAAATCTATAGTAAAATATTTATTTAAGTTATGTTTTCTAAGTTGAGTAGAAATTTATTATTAAATATATTATATGATAATTCCTTACTACGCCCTTTCGAGGATGAAAGGTTTTGAGTAGGGGAGAATGTAACGACCCGTATTTTTCTACTATTTATTTTATTGAATTTAAATGAATTTTGATTATCATTATGGTTAGAAATAAAAATCTAAGGATTTAAGTGGTGAATTTCACAACCTGAACTTAATTTAATTGATAAAGTGATTAATACCAATATAATATAACAATAATAACTTGTAATTGATTTTAATTAAAGTATAATTGATTTGTATATGAATAATGAAATTTGGAATCAGAGATTGAATAGTTTGAATTAAACTGAACCAATTATTTTATAATTGAAACTTAAATTGAAATTGCGAAATAGTTGGGTTAAAAATTTGATATATATGAGAATTGAATTATAGAGTTATTTTGAATTCTGTTTTATTTAAATAGATTTAATAAGTTGAATTTAATTAGAAACAAAAGAAATTGTTAGGTAAATTAGTTGAATATAATTGGAAGTTAAATATATTAGTTGTTAAATAATTGAAGTTGTAAATTAATTGAATATATGGTTTAATATATATGAAATCGATTTATTAAGTTAAACTAAAAATTTATTTGAATTAGAATAAAGTTTATGAACTTTTATTTTTGAATTAAAAGTGAATATATGATAATTGAATGGTTATATTTAAATTAACCTGTGAAAATAACCAATTTTATAAACTGTCTTGGATTTCGACGAAACCAGTTTCATCGGATTTGTAACAATATATTATTGCAAGGTTTCAAATTTCGTATCAATCGGACTTTCGGTTTGACTGTACGGCATAGAAATGTGCTTGAATTTATTTTCGAATTTAATTAAAATAATCGACTTTAAAAAAGCTATCTTCCATATATTATCGAATTAGGCCTCGAAACTAGATCCATTGCGTTCGGAATGGGGGTAAAACATTATAAACGCCTGGCGGCACGTCTCAATTGGAGTTCGGACAATTTTGGACCTACCTATATAAATACGCAAGCAAACCGAGACAGTTTTATTATTATTTTATTTCAGAAACCCTAATTTCAAACCATGGCCGCCACCTATTCCATGGCCAGAAATCGCCGATCTTCTTTCCTTAATATCTCTCAATCCGTTGAACGAAATCGAAAAATTCCAAAAGCAAAAGTGTAGATCTCGACGAGCTCTTCGAATCCATAAGGTTGATTGCTGCTAATACATCATAGATTTTCCGAGATCTGAGATTGAAGGATGCACGTATTTTCTTGGATTGCGTGCAAACGGCGGCGAATGACGCGATGAAACTTGGCGGGTAGGTGGCTCTCAAGGTGGCGCACACACTGGTAGTCGCTGATCGAACTCTGGATGTCTTGAGTTGCGTGCGTATGGAAGAAAGGGGCATGCGTGAATGGGTTACTATGCGTGTTGAACAGGAGGAAGAAGATAGATGTTTGTTTATTTTATTTTATTAATTAATTATTTTATATTAAAATTCAAATGTTCTAACTTGAGTAACTTTTGCATACGAGCTCGGATCGATGCGCGGTTTTCTTCGTTGCGTTCGTATCGAAATTCCGGACAACATGGAACTAGTTTGGCTACATTCCAAGACTGTTCAAATTTGGGCCTTTATTTGGGTTTTAAATCGTCGATAAATCAAAGGTGAGTGTTTATACGCTCACAATTGACTAAAATAAATTTTTGTTAGTTAAATTTATATTCTAAGGTGATATGAAATTTATTGGCTATTGTTTGGTAGGTTTAATTGTCATTTAAATTAGTATATGAATTAATTGATAGAATTTAAATTGACCATTAAATAAATTTAAAATTTAATTGGCAGTATATTACCCGATATGGTAAAAATTTGAAATTTGTGAATGTTATTGGCTTTATGGTTGATTGGTTGTGATGGATGCTATTGGTCGATATTGGTTGTTTATTTATTTTGATATATCATGCTATCATCCCGTATATTGTTTATTGCACATAAAACTGTAAACTGAATTATTTTGAATAAATTAAAAAATAGGTTGAAATGATATATACCTATGACATCTATTTGGATTGTAATGATATATATCCATCCTTAAAATTAAATTGAAATAATTATCCACTTGGCATAGGTTAGAAAATTATATACGAACACCGGGTTGGTTAAATTAAATGATTTTAAAAGTTGTTTTGAAATTATTTAAATGAATTGATTTTAAGAATAAACTCCAATTTATGGAAATTGAATTATTTTGAATTGAAGCTCGAAATGTTGGAATTTAAACTTGGTAAATGAAATTGTTTAATTATTCGAAGTTTAGATTTTTAAGTAAAAAAATTGAAATACGGCGTAAATTTTCGAAAGTTGATTTGTTTTAAAAGATTGGACTTTTAATCGAACTTTGAATATTTCTAAGAAAATCTATATGAAATGATATTTCAAGTTTGAGTTTGGAATTGAAAATTAATTTGAAATTGAGATTTAATTAATTTGGAATTGAATTGAAATTTAAAGAAATTTGTGAATTGAACTAAATTGAAACTATTGAATTAAATTTGAAGATAAAATTGATTTGAATAGTATTTGAACTGAAATTGATTTGGAATGTAATACTTAAATGAATTCTTGAAATCCGAATATCAATCTAAGTTTATTGAATTGGAATTGTTCCAAAAATTAAGTAAACTACTTAATGCAGATGTTTAATTTGAAGTATATTCTAATTTGAATACGAAATGGTTTTAAAGCGAATCTTATATTCTTATATAAATATATGAACTGTTTTGAAATGTAAAGATCCAACCGGTGTGAAAAATATAACGGAGTTATTAAAGAGACCGGGATCGGATATGGACATACACTCTGTAGATACCGAAAACCACTTTAATAACTAATATACGCGGAGTGTTGATCCAGAATGAAGTGGATGGTTTTGGTGAGCGTGTTGATTTGAAGAAAGAGAACGATTTTGGATGACCCTTGATATGACTAAAACAGGAGTTGCGCCGGGCCATTGAGGTTCGCCATCTCTAGCGAACACACTTCTTCGATACCATATCTATTACTATTGTGATTCGATTTGGGTGCACCCCTTGATTTGGGAGTGTTGTTTCGCGGTGTTGGGGTAGTAGCTGCTATGCCCAACATCAGTCCGAATTAGGCAACTACTAGTATCCTAGTTATTATCGCCTCATGTACCTTGTCGTACTGATTATCCTTTCGCGACCACTACGATTGGTTTTGTGTTATACCTATGGGGTACCCTCTGATAACCACTAGTTTACGGTGGGGCTTACGGTGTTGTATAGACTATGACATTTATAAAAATGTGTTAAGGGTGGAATGGGCCATGGCTTAACTCTAGTTTGATATTTTACTTTATGATAGACATTATTGTATATAGCGTATTCTATTATATAGTAGATAGTTTAACGGATCCTTAGGATATGGAAATCCCTAACATCTCTTAAGTTAATGCACACACGTTAAACACTGGATAGGAGGTGTCTAAAACCCATAAAAATCTCCGACGCCGTCACACTCATATTTACTTATCCGATTTAACTTACATGAGATATTTTAGTCCTGACTCGAGTGTTATGTCTTTTCATTACGCTCGGGTCAGCCTGAGCATTTCAGATTAGGTTGAAGACTTATTCTGGAGGACGAAGACGGAGTTTGGTATTATATCATTTGTATTCTACTATTGTATTATTTTTCCACTGCATTGTTGTAGTATCTCTGATGTGTATGTAACTCTGATTTGTGATGTATAATAATAATCAAATGTATTTATTTAACAGCTTCATGAACTATTATTTTATTATTATACCTTCTTCCTTCCGCTACGAGATTCTGTGTTTGTTTCTATTCTTTCTTATCTATTTCTTATTTACCCCAACAACTATCTGTATTTTGGATTGTTTGAGTCGGCATGTGTGTATGTTTTGTCGACTTGAACGGTCAAAAATGCAGGTCGTTACACCTATTGAATTGAAAATGGTTTAAATTTGAAGTTCAAACCTGGATTTGAAAATGATATAAATCAAAATGGTTTAATGAGAATTTGAATTGATTTGTTAAATTGGAAGAAACAATTCTAATTTGAAACTATTTTGATATAACTCTTTTAATATAAACTGTTTTAGTATATAAACTATTTTAAATCTATAACCTACTTTAAATATAAACTATTTTTAAATTATAACTATTTTTAATATATATAAAACCATTTTAAATTGTTCAAGTTGGAACTGTTATGATTTAGATTAAATGGATTTAAATGCGAATACTTTAATATGATTTTGAAACTAAATATGATTTTGAAAGTAAAATTGATTTCGAAAGTGTATATGATTTTGAAAGTGACTTGATTTTGAAATGAATATGATATTTTGATTTGAAGTATAAACTGTTTGAAATAAATGACCATCCGGTGTGAAATAAGCGTTTGGTTGGTAAAGAGACCAGGATCGGATATTGTCATACTCTCTGCCAATACTGAAAACCACTTTAACAACTGTATACGGGGTGGAGATTTCAGAATGAAGTAGGATGGTTTGGCGAACGATTCTGTATGAGGTATTTACGTAGCCCTAACTCCCGTGTGTCAGCTTAGATGTGAGTAAAGCAAAAGCTATACCGGGCCAAATGAGGTCATTCCTCCTATCGGGCACATTTCTTCGATACCATATTATGACTTTGTGATTGATTTGGTGGCCACCCCTCGATTTGATTATGGGAGTGTGTTCCGATGTGGGCGGTAGTAGCTGCTATGCGTTACCACCTGTCCGGGAGTACAAATGGTAGAATCCTACCCTGGCATTGCCTCGAGTGTCGTGTTTACATGCCGTATTGCGCCTTCTACGAGTTTTGTTTGTACCGTACCTATGGAGTGCCCTCTCATAGCCCTCCAGTTTACGGAGGAATTATGATACTGTATAGACTATGGGAATATATAAAATGTGTTAAGGGGGATATGGGTAATGCCTTAACGCTATTTTAATAGTTTACTTTACTATACACATTATTTATGTAGCGTATTGTACTATGTATGTAGATAGTTTAACGGATCCTTAAAGGATGGGAATCCCAAACATCCTTTAAGTTATTTTGTATTTTAGTTGATATTTCACTTGAGTTGAATTTACTGATATAAGAATGTTAATCCTGACTCGAGTGTTTTGTGTTTTGCTTTATGCTCGGGTCAAACTGAGTGTCTTAGCATTTGAGGCTCACCTTTAGAGCTTGGAGCTTTGCTTGAAGATCTATCTATATCTATTCTGCTTTCAAGTTGTTTCCAGTTGTTCCAATTATTTATGTTCAGACTTATCAGTTGCTATTGTATTTGTAGACTACTTTGTATTCAAGATATCTATTGTCTTTTGTTTTAACTCAGATGTTTATATGGTAGCTTCAAGAACTACTATTTATATATTTCCACTGCTTATTGTTGTATTACTCTGTGTATGTGATTCTGTGATTTGATTATTTACTGTATATGACAAGTTTTTCCAAATATAAATTAACAATCTGTTGTTTTGAGCAATTCAAATCTGACATGAGTGGATGATTGTCGATTTGAAAGGTTCGAAATACCAGGTCATTACAACTATCCCCCGATTACCAATGAAGTCGGACAAATTAGAGAATTATCATTTCCTTGACATACATTCTGAATTCTTAGGATAGAGACGAGTTTTCCTACCTCAAAATTTGGTGTTAAGTATAAAAAGAATACTTTTCATACCACTATAATTTAAATTGAACATTTATGAAAACCAAATCTCATTCCATTTATAATACTATTTTTTTATAAATCTCTTTTATATTTATAAAATTCTTTTTATAAATCTCTTTTATATTTATAAAACTCCTTATAAATCTCCTTTATACTATAAAAATTCATTTTATATATCTCCTTTATATTTACGAATCTCATTTATATTCATAAATTTCTTTTATAAATCTCCTTTGTATTTATAAAACTTCTGATTTTAAATCTCATATAATTATCACAAATCTTCAGTTTCTAGATAGGACTAAATATTTTTCATAAAACGATCATTTCATATCTCATTATAAATTCACTAATGTAATTTATTATTCTAATTTATTGAAATGATATAATTTTCCCTTTTATAATATATCATTTAAAAACCTATCCTTTTATTTATAAAGTACGATTTATAAATCTATATTTCTATGCAACATTTTATATAAAGCGTTTCATCAATATTTCTTCCAAAATATTTCTATCTTTTTTTAAAAACAGAATCACTTTATTATAAAAGATAAATCTTTGGTTTTCTTTAAAATAAACATCCATTATTATATTAACTTTCCTGTAAAATAAATACTTTTAAATCATTTCCAAAACGATTGAAATAAAATAGAGAAGTTAAAAAACTATTTCTAAATAAAATACCCTAGAAAATCTCAAAAATCACATTTAAAATCATTCTTCGAGTCAAAATCATTTTAGACCAAAAACAACAAATATTAGTATTTCCAAAATACTATAATGAGGCTTAGAGTTACCACAGCACTTAATAAGTGCTTCAGTGATCCACACTAAAAGAGTTCAACTTTTAGGACTTATCAAAGTCACATCAAATAAGGTCAAACTACCCATCTTTGCATTCAACAATTTATAACATAAGTATATAAATTAAATTAAAATCAATAGTGACGAGGAATCCGGATCCCTCTACAAAATTCTCTATAGTTCATTTTATATGTCATTCGTTTTTCAAAGCGAAAATTCAACCAAACCAAACCAATAAATCATTCAAGCACAAAACCATAATTTATCTACCATATACCTTATAGTGTTCATCCATAGGTGAGTTAACTGACCAATATTCCAACTGACGCTTACGCGCTTCCGTTCGATCTAAAATCGAACAACATTCAATTTTAGCTCAAAATATTACTTGCTCCAAACTTAACGAAATCAACTCCAGTGCATAGATAATGCTCTTATGAGCACAAAGCAAAAGAAAACATTTGATTTGGACCACGGATGAAAGAGATATGAATTTTATAAGAAATTTGATTAAAAACTTTAATTAATTACTTTAATAAACTAATTATCACCTTGATCCTCCTTCCACAATTCATTAATCCCTTTCCCTGTGCACAAACATACACATATTCGCACACCCACCCTATGTCGATCACCACTCTCCTCCTTACTGCCTCCATGCTCGACGAAATCAAAAGAAACCAATTGTAATAAACTCCACTTCGAAAATGCTCTACGACTGACCCAACGTCATCGAGCATGGCCCACTCCCCTGCATCGCAACCTGGAGCTAACCACCCTCGACTAAATTATCCTGATCCCCAAACAGTGATCGCACACCATCAAACTTCGGTCGTCCATGCTTCTTCGCATGAGAAACCCCATGCCACCAATATTATAGCCTAATGTCGCCTACAATGCAACCAATCCCTAACCCTAGTTCCCCACCTTTAAGTAAATCATCTCCACATGATGTCGCACCTTATGAAGTTGCAATAGATTTAAAGCCTCTCTTCCTGTAAGCCCAACGGATCCAACGGTGATGGATTTCATTAACCTTAGCCCCGGCAATAATTAGGGGAAGGAGGAGGCTCATTTTCGTTTACAGGAAATGAAAATTAAAGAAGAGGATGGAAAACTGAGAGAGTGAGGAAATATTTTAGGTTTTTAGATTATTATATTTTTAAAATTCCGATACTTCGCTACACACTATCACGTTCGCGTATGAACCGCGAATGATAGAAATAGAAATACGATCGAGCATAATAATGCGACACATCATAAAACAAAAATAAAATATGCCGATTACCTTATCCTATGAAATTTCAAAAATACCATCGTTTGCCACAAAATACGTCAAATAATAATTTAAATATTTTCCAAAATAAATATTATGGAAAATTCCTATAAATTCATTTAAAATACATCATCAAAAATTAAGTCATTTTATTAACAATTAATTTTTTTATTATTTATTAAATTCGAATCGAATTTGAATATTAAAATAAGTTAAATATTGTCATTCGAAATGTTAAAAATTATGGGTTGTTACATATTACTTCTTTTCTGCTAATACATATAAATACCATTTATTGCCTCTTTTCAATTAATACAATCAAGTATCGTTTATTGCTTCTTTTCTATAATGAAATTAAGTATGATTTACTGCTTCTTTCTATTTAATATAATTAAGTATCATTTACTGTTTCTTTTCAATTAATACTAATTTTAACTTGATTACTATAACTTCTCTAATTATTCAATTTTTTGTCATATTCATATTTAGTGCTTATTATTTATTTCTTATATTTAATCACACGTATTTAACCGATGAAAGAATTGTTCTTATTTCTATTTATAGCCCCTTTTAGTTCTATATTTAGGGATCTCTACATTTTTATGCATTGGATCTATATCTTTTCCCAAAAGGGAAATATTATTACTGTAAGTTCTCATAAATTATCTAAAAAGAGGAATTGTGTTGTGTTTGGAATTACAGCGAATTTCCTTTTATGTTATTGAAATAAATAGCACAAAAATACTGTAAACATCCATATTTTGAACATCTCTTCCTTTTGGGCATAATCCTTGGTATTTCAAACGACACACCTTCCTATATAATTGTAAAGTTGGATAATTTATAGAAATTTATATAGAATTATTATTCATTCCAATGAATTAAAATATAAACTTAAACCTCAATCAGATTTGAAACAATCTTCAATTCATGTTTAAGTATTTATAACATTCAAATAACAAAATCTATAATTAACATAAAATCGTATTATTGAATGTCTCATAACTTTTAGGGACAACTTTCATCCTTACATTATAGATTTAGATGTATATAACATTTAAACAAAATTAATAATATATTGAATATATATGCAAGTCTCAAGTTCATTTTATATATTTAAGCCTACAATTTCATAATTTATATTCAAGCATAAATGAAATAGATTCACAACGATATAAATCCAATATTATAAAAAAAAATCTACTCACCTCTTAGCTTCCAAATATCTAGATTTAAACCTATTCTCCTTGTTTAACTCTCTTTCTTTCTACCTAAATATGTATCAAATGCGCATACGTATTTATTACAGTTACAGATATGAGAAGAGATTTGAATTAAGTATAGTTATAAATTTAGATTTAGAATATGCCTCTTCTTTGTAGATTCGATTTGTCCCAATTCTTCTTCTTTTTTATTTTCCACTTATATATATATATATATATAATTTTATAATTTCTACAATTTCTAGAATTGTTGCAGAAGAGAAAATGGCAGAACTTCACTCATTGATTCAGAAAATATGAGAAAAAATAAGGGGCTAGGCATATTTTTAGGCGTTCGAATCAATTGTATCCATTAAATTAGATTATATTAAAGTTGGACCGCTAGGCCTAGGTTCATACTACTACAGTCTTTCCCAACTGGTAGATCGGTTCGACACCAGCGGTCGACCGCTTGTGGTCAACAGGTGGATGTTGAGAGTTGTGCGTTTATTTATTTCCTTTCACGCTTCCTTTAATTAGATTAGATTTGACTTAATGCCGACAATTAACATTTATGTTTAATTATTGCTTTAACGTTAAGCCAATGATATTTATTTTCTTAATACATTTTTAATTATCTTCGATTCGAAATCTTCAGATGTTAATAACTTCTTCGTTTGAACTTTGATCATAAAACTTTATATATGAAAGTTGATCAGAAACTTGACACAAACACAATTATGCAAGTTTTGTAGCCAAATTCCAAAATTCTATTTTAGGGCTTTAATAATTATTTATTAATTCTTCTTAATTACCTACTGTTTAATTTACGAGGTGTTATAATCCATTGTAGCCAATGGGTTTTATCCCTTCGGGTACGTCCGACAAAGTCCATACTTTGTTTTCGTACATGGAATCCATCACAAATTTCATCACTCGAAGTCAGAGTATAGAGTCTTTCCTCTGTAGTGCTTATTACAAAGACAAAGGATTGTCGGCATCTAAGACACAGTCCTCCTTTTTGCCATCCACGAGAAAGCCAAAGTATTTTTCTAGTGCATGAGATTCCCTACTAGACCTTCTAATAGTGTTGACAAGAAAACTTGTCAACACCCCAAAGTTGATTTTAAGGAAAAGATTAAAACTCTCTTGGTTTCACTGAGAAGAAGAAAGGATGTGGTATTCCCTTCAATACACCCTTTCGACTAGGTTTCTATTGCGAAAACCTTTCTTTTTCAACCATTCGACCTAGTCGAAACAATTGAATTCCCTTCTTTATAGTCTTTTGAGCCAAGTGGAGTGGTTGGATTACCCCTTCGAAACCTTCCTTTCAAAACAGTTGTGGAAACCTAAAGGATGACTTTAAAGATACAAGAATGAGGTTGGTCTGGGTAAGTTTCAACCTCGTCAAAAGCTAGGCTAATTAGCGACTTAGGTTTGGTTCAGGAATCCAGGGTAAACCAGCTTGACTCAAGATTTTGAGTCTCTTGAAGGTAAGAGTTTAAAGAACAGTAGTTTGTAGTTAAGGTCTTGGATTACTTGGAAAGGCTGAGGTTTCGACTCATTCGGAAGGAATCTTACGATGAGGTCGAGACCTGTAAAATGCAGTTAAAGCCTATAAAAGACCTTCAAACAACAACAAAATCAAGAATAATGAAAACTACCCTTCTATTAATCCAATAATGATTGTGCTGAACAATTATCTCTAATTTGATTTACAAATTAGGGTTTACAACTTTGCAAACTTAAGAAAATACAAGTTTAGAATGAGAAAATTCGGATCCCCTAAAACAGACCCCTGGGGTCTTATTTACGGATGCTAGTTGGTACTTTTCTATCCAGTGCTTTCGACTTGGTCGAGAAGTGGCTTCAGATACCTTCCGACTCCTTCGACACTTGCGCCCCCTCTGCAATGCTTTCTAATAGGTTCAAATGCCTCTATCTTCGTCGAAAGGGGTGGTTTCGCCTTTTCTTCTTTATGTTGCTTTGTTCCCACAAGGAATGAAGGTAGGAGTTTTCGACTCTGTCGATAGGCAGTTTCCAGGTGTTCCGAAGGTGCTGAAATACTGATGGTTTCGACGCCGTTAGTAGCTTCCGAACTTATGCTTGTGAACTGATACAGAACCTTCCTTGACTGTTAAAGGCTTTAACCGATTCGAAAGGCCTACTTTTGCTTTCGAAAGGGTTGTTCCATCCAAGGAGTATTCCTGAGTGGTTTGAGTGAAGGCGAAACCTTTGGTTTCGAAAGGTTTGGCTCGCATATAAAGGGTTGTCATTCCTTGTCTTCAAAAGGTGTTGCTTTAACTCAATCGAAAGGACTTCATACATGCGGAAGCATCTGCTTCGAAAGGAGATCTATTGAAGCGGAAGAGTGCTTTCGACCCTTTTGACCTCTTCAAAAGGTTATGATATTTCTAGTCTTTGGTTGTGCATCCCTTCAACTCCTTCAAAAGGTCTGTTGGAATTTTTTCCTCTTCTTCTTCTTTGGCTTCCACTCAATCAGGTTTCGACAAGATCGAAAGGATATTTAGTAGTAACAAATAGATTGCATGTTTTTGATACGGATGAACTTGGTTCTCCTATTAGTTTGGTCTCAGTGTTTACTTCTTGGATCTCATCTAAGTCTATAACCTCGCTATTAATTTCCTTTGACAAAAATACCTTTTTAAAAAAGACAACATGCCAAGAAACAATAACCTTTTGTTCCTTGATATTATAGAATATATATATATATATATATATATCTCATATTGAATTTTTAGGATATCATGTAAATTTACACAACGCTGATCTTACCTCTAGTTTATTCGGACCAACATTCTTGAAGTGGGTCGGACAACCACACACCTTCAAATACTTGAGTTGGGGTTTCTTACCATACCACATCTTATATGGTGTTTTAGGCATAGATCTAGTGAACAATAAGTTCAATATATGTGTTGCAGTTTCCAAAGCATATCCCTAATAGGTCAAAGGTAACTCAGCCTTACTCATAATGGAATGAACCATATCTAATAAGGTTCGGTTAATTCACTCTAACACATAGTTGTGTTGCGGAGTATAGGTTGAAGTAACTTGAGAGATAATCTCATTATCTTTTAAGTAATGTTGGAATTCTTGTCCAACGTGCTCACATCCTCGATAGGATCAAAGAATTTTTATCTTTTGGTTCATCTGATTTTCAATTACATTCTTATACTTAACAAATTTATTATAGACATCAGATTTGTTCTTCATAAGATACACATATCCTAGTCCTGAGAAATCATTAGTGAAGTTAACAAAGGATGAACTATTATCCTTGGTAATTATAGGCATTGGGCCACATACATCACTATGTAAATCCTAAGAGTTCATCAACTCTTTCATTGCTCCCACTAAAGGATTGCTTAGCATTTTATCTTTGAGACATGATTCACACGTGTCAAATGATTCAGAATCAAGTGATGGTAAAAAACCTTTGGTTTTTAGTTTCTATGGTCATTTATCACTAATATGACCTAGCCTACAATGCCAAAGATAATTATCATTTATATTGTTAGAAGAACTACTCACAGAACACACATAATTTGTATTGATAACATAAATGACATTTTCAAGAACACCATCGTAGACTTTATTTTTGTCCAAAGTAATGTTCATAACATCATTCGCACAGTGAAATACATATCTGGTCTCGGACAATCTAGAAACATGCATAATTCCACAAATAAAGTCTTTTAAAAAATAACAATTATTAATATCAAAACAACACCATTGGGAAAACATAAGTGATAATCTCCTACTATTGTTGCATCTACGATAGATCCCTCAGCAACCTGGAGCCTCATCACTCCTTTTACCACGCGGCGCCAGTTCCTAAGCCTCTGTAACATATATGAGTTTTTGATGCAGTATCTAAAACAAAGACATTTTATTGATTGTAAAACAATTTCAAATCATAAATGTACCCGACGGAGCTATAGAATAGTTCTGCTTTCTTTCTTTAACAATCTTTAGTACTCATGATGATTCCTTTTCCAGTAGTCTTTCTAAAGGCAATGGTGACATTCACCATTGTCATTGGTCTTCTTACTCTTCTTATTCTTCTTACCTTCTCTCTTTCGCTTCTTCAAACTCTTCGAAGATGACTCCCCACCCTTAACAACAAGCACAACCCCTTGATCCTTTGATTGTGACTTGGTCGACCTCCACATATTGAGGAGATCCACGAGATTCACATTCGGTTTGTTCATATTAAAATTTAATATGAACGGTCCATACTGAGGAGTAAGTGAACCAAGAATCAAGTTTACCTGCAACTCATTGCTTATCGTCACATCCAATTGTGAAAGCCAATCAAATAGCCCTTCATCATTAGGACATAATCGTCCACCTTCTGTCCCTTTTCCATTTTAGTATTGAACAATTGCTTAGTAATCGCATACCTCATAGAACAAGATTGCTCACCAAACAGTGCCTTTAGACTATTGAATATCTAAAGGACGGACATGGTTTTGTGTTTCCTTTGCAACAGCTTCTCTAGTGTAGATAGCATGAAAACTTGGGCGATTTCCTTGTCAAAAATCCACTTATTATAAGCAACATGTAGTTCAAGGTCTGCGTTTTCAACAGGACTTGTCATAGGAGTACAAGTAGCAGATGGCCAAAGACGCTCATATGTCAATGCTATTTTTATAGCTTATAGACAATCAACATAGTTGTTTGTTCCAGTTAGCTTGTCTTTTTTACTAAAGAGTCTTGAATTTAACATTTTCTACAAGTTTTAGTTAGTAGATTATTAGGACAATTATCATAGTAGATGTTCTTATAATATTAGTAAGTTAAATTTTATGTTTCATTTTACCAATAAGATCCACTAGTTTTTTACGTTTTGCAAAACCCTAAGTCGAAACATAGAAGTCTTTCGACTTCTATAGTAGGAGTTGGGACTCGTCTGTCTTGGAATTCTGACCTTGATGCTCAATAAGTCATAGCTCCATAGACGATGGATAACTCCTCGTCGGTTGTATCATATACAACTCCTAACTTGTGGTGTCTTGTCCTAATTTCACTTCAACCTTGAGTTTGCTCAACAAATCGAAATTAAATTATTCACTCATACCTACCATATTACGATAGCCTAAGTATAGTATATGTATCCTAAGTTTTCTCAACAAATATGTAACAACTCGAAATTTAACCCATAATAATTAATTCGTTAATTAATGAAATAATAAAATAACTTTGTGAAATTATTAGAATTGAGCCACGGGAATTACACCATTTTGTTTGTGGTAATTTTATGGTCAATTTTCATATATAGAATGTTAGAATCCAAGCTAATATGATAAAGTTACGAATTAAACAAAAAAACGAATATATATATATATATGGGATAGGTCGACCAAGGGATCGACCTAACCATGCCCTAGGTCGACCGGCGGGTTGACCTAGGAGGGGGACGGTCGACCGCCTGGTCGACGCGCCTTATGTTATGGAGCAAAGGAAATTTTCCTTCATTCCAGAGGTTTCGTACATATTATTTCGCGTTCTTTTGCCCAATCTGGTCCCTTCGTGCTTCCATCCAATGGCTCCTATTCAACCTATGACTTGGTTGCATCCTATTCAATCCCCAAATCTAACGGTCTAAGATCCACTTCTACCCTTATAAATAGGACCCTAGGCCTAACACTTTTTCTCATTCTAGATTTTCTCCGCTTGGGTTCGCCTTTTCAGGAAGGACCCTAAAAGGAATAATTTTCCAAGGAGAGAATCTTTAAAATAAAAATATTTTAATACCCTCAAGTGGATCCGGGACCAAAAGGGAAGAGCTTAGGACTACAGGTGAGTGATTGTAATTATTTTAGATTTCTTTAGGTAATTTAAAATAATAGGGTTTCCAATAGTTGTAGTTTTACTACGATTTTTGAAATAACCTTTTTAGTAGTTTATTTACAGTTTTTAGAATTATTTTCAGTCTATTTCTTTTAGCTATTCTTTTCAGTTAATTTTAGTTTATTTCTGTTAATTATAGATCTTCCATTTTTTACAGTTTATTTACAGTATTTTAAATTATTTACTGTTATTTATGCGTTATTTACATCTTTTTTCTACGCTTTGGGTTTTCTTCTATTTTTAGTTTTCTTTTATTTCTCCTTCTTCTTCGCGTATGGATTAGAATAGATTAAACGCAAATATGGATTAAAATTATAAGAATACTGAAATAACGGAAGACAAGATGTAAATTGTAAAGACCGTAATAAAAATGGAATTAAGACTGAAATTGAGCCTAATTATGATATTGATGTTAGAATTGGAATAATTAAAGATAATTGGCCTAGTTATAACTTAGAATTATAACTAAAAAGAGTATAAGATGAAAGAAGCTTATTTTTACACTTAGACCTTGGGTTAAGTAATAAGTATGATTATAACGTAGGTTATAATAAGAAGTAGAACAGAGTGAGGCTTATTTTAAGACTTAGGATAAATTAATAAGCACGGATAGTAAGAACAAAAGTAAAGGCTTATTTTAATAATTTACCTAAGTTAATAAGCAAAGAATTAAAGTAGGACCCGTACCAAATAATATTCTCCTATTTCTATGGACACGGTATTTCACATAATCCTGAAGTGAGACGAGGGGCACGCTTATGTTAAAAACGGTAGTAAATGGTCAATAAGTAGAAGTACAAATCATGGGGATTTGGGAAAGGGGTGCAACTAGATACTGTTTGGATGATGGGATAGTACCAACAGCATTTCCCTTATTATTTCTATGGATAGGGTGTTTCACATAACCCTGAAGTGAAACGAGGTGTCTCTCATAACCCTGAAGTGAGACGAGGTGTCTCTCATAACCCTGAAGTGAGACAAGGTGTCTCACATAATCCTAAAGTGAGATGAGTGACACGCTTATGCTGGAGCTTGAGGTAACAAGAAGACCCAATAGGTGGAACAACATGTAACATGAGCATGGTGGCGGTTACGCGTGCTACTTCCATTCGGGTTCTCAGTAATCGTTATGAATGCTAAGCGCTTAGTGTGTGACTTTCGTAGGCACCAATGTCTACTGCGTTGGGAGCTTTAACCTCCGGCCCACAGTAGATTCTATGGAGTAGCAGGCCAATAAAAGGGTAGTATTAGGAATTCAGCCTAATCTAAGCAGCTATCAAAAACAAGTGCAAACAATCAAAGTTAATCAATTATTTCGATCTAGTTAATTCGTATTTATTTCTAGCTTATTCCTTCTCTCTATTTCCTTTGTTTGCTTTTATATACTAGAACTGTTGTAAAGTCTATTACTTTTACTTTGCTCACCATACTTTAAGTCTGACCTACTCCTCCATTTTCCCCTTTTCCTCCATAGGCAATCAAGGGAAAGGACGGTGGACTACAGGCATTTGTAGATTTCTTCGGAGGAGATTCTATCGTGTATTTCTTTTCTTCAGTTTTAAGTTCTTTTTGTTGAGCTGGCATTTTGTGAGGGATGTATTGTACTCTAATATTATTGATACTATGGATTTTATTTTGTAAGACACGTAAGTTTATTTTGACATTTGATGTATTTGGTATTTGGCGACTTATTTGATTTATAAAGTAATTCTAAGGTTTTGTTCTAAATAAATTATTATTATTATAATTGTTCCCACTATTTATATATTTTTGCCTGGTGAATCTTAGTCTTTGCTAGTTTTAGTTATACCTACAACGCAACATGCCTTTTAGTGTGCTCTTTTGGGTATACTAAAGGGTGTGGGGTGTTACATTTGATATCAGAGCCTAAGGTTCCAGGATTCCTAAAAATTTATTTTAAAGGTAAAGTATTTTTCAAAATAACTTGTTTTAAAAGTAGTTTTCAGAAAATATCTCTTAGAAATAGTTTTTAAGTATAAAAGAGTTTTTATAAAAATCCCCTCAAAGTCCAGTTCAACCTTCTTTCGAGCCTAAATTTTCTTTTCTTTGCATAGTATGGCTGACTGGTTCTGTAGAGCTACGGTACTAGAGGTGCATGGGCAAGCGCCCAATACAACACCGGTAGGTGGAAATCCCTTTAATCCACCTACACCAGCCGATTTTCCTAAGCTATGCAAGGACTTCGCTATTATAGGAGGCAGAACGTTTTCTAGCACAGAGGATTCGGAGGAGACGCAAGCTATGTTGGTGGATATGGAGAGAAGGTTTAGGCTATTAGATTTGAAGGACCGACAGAGAGTTCAGCCTACATCTTGGCAACTGAAGGGAGAGCTTAAAGAAGTTCCTAGATTGGAAAGCTCTAAGGAGCCATGGTGGAAGGAGGATAAGGACAAGAGGAAAGGAGGGGGACCACAGAAGCGGATCAAGAAAAGCGGGAAATGTCATAGTTGAGGATTGGTTGGGCATTTCGCAAAGGACTATAAGAATAAAATGATGAAGGGGAGGTGTTTCAACTATGGGTAGACTGATCAGCTTAGTATAGCTTGTCCTTAGAGGACGAGGCAGAGAGCAAGCGCACTATAATGCAAGTACAGGCTTTGGATGCAGCACCTTATAGTAGTGGACCGGATCGAGGTAGGAAAGTCCCTGTAGAAGGTATTGATCTCTATTTCTGATTTTCCCATTCGAACTTTATTCAATTCTGGAGCATCACACTCTTTTATCTCTAGTTCTCTTGTGAATTGTTTGCACTTAGACATTTCTTTAGCAGTAGACCCCATTATTGTTTCAACCCTCATAGGAGGATTGGCACACTTATTTATGGTTTGTAGGGGTTCGAAAATTTTATCCTAGGCGTAGAATTCGACTGCGACGCCTATGTTTTGGGATTTTCGGGGTATGGGATGATTTTGGGGATGGATTGGCTATCCACATATGGAGCTATAGTAGACCGCGAGAGGAGAGTCATTAGACTATAGACATGCAGCGGTACGACTCTCGAGGTTTCTTGCTACCCGCAAGGGTCAGTCATGTTGAGTTTGCTATATTCCCTCAATTCATCTTCAGCAGAGCTAGATTCGGTTCTTGTCGTCATAGATTTTCCAGATGTCTTTGAGGAGGTAGGGGATTACCCCTAAGAGAGAGATTGACTTCAGGATTTATTTGACTGATAATGCTAAGCCAGTAGCATTACCGTGAGGCTAATGGCACCTATGGAGCGGAAGGAATTGAGTAAGCAGATCCGTGAGCTTTTAGAGAAAGGTTTTATAAGAAGAAGCATATCGAAGTATGGAGCTCCAGTCATCTTCGCCACTAAGGCAGATGGTTCTCTTCGACTGTGCATAGACTATAGAGAATTAAATAAGCTCACGAAGAAGAACCGTTATCCACTTCCTAGGATAGATGATCTTTTTGATCGGTTAGTTGGCTCTTCAGTATTCTCACCTTGATTTAGCCACAAGATTTCATCAGCTTAGGGTCACGGATGATAGCATTAATAAGACCGCATTTAGGACACCCGATGGATTCTTTGAGTGGTTGGTTAGGCCTTTTGGGCTAACCAATGCCCCCGCCTATTTTGTTGATTTGATGAGCCATGTTTTTGGAGACATCCTAAATAAGTTTGTGGTGGTATTTGTGGACGACATATTAGTGTTTTCCAAGAGTATGGAGGAGCATGTTGTTTATCTCGAGGAGGTTCTTCGTACACTTTGCGTTTATCAGTTGAGAGCAAAGTTCTTGAAGTGTCACTTTTGGAGTAAGTCAACGCATGGAAAGAGTTTGATAAACGGTTTTGTACACCTAGTTTCAGATTGTGGAAATCCAAAAAGTTGTAGGCAAAGATTGGAGATGTACAATAGATGCAGTTGATAAGAAAAGAAGAAAGCCCTTGTATAGATAATTTCAGAAATTATAATTGCTTCAAATAAGTGGAATTAATAGAAATGCCTTAGGATAAATATAAGCATAGAAGAGGAATAAAAGACTTAGTGAAGAAATGAGATTCCCGAGATTTAGGAAGGGTACTCATAGGGTTGTAAGAAGGAAAACCCACTTTTTGGTCTAGCCCAATAAAAAGAAATAGTTGAAATTAGAAAGCTGAAAATATAATTGTTAGAATTGAAAATTTTCATTGTTAAAATTTTCTTTTAGGAATAAATATTGGGTTTTTGAAAAATGGTATGAAATTTAAGTTGGTTTTTATATGATATAAATTTTGTTAAAAGTGAGATTCTTTTTGAAGAATTATAAATTGGTAATTTCTTTGTAGATAAACAAAGATTTTAAATATAAAAACCTAGAGTGTATTAAGTATCGGAAACATAGGTTACTACATTTATTAATAGATGTTTTCATGGAAAATAAAGGGAGCATAGACTATAACACTATTGTTATAGTAGGTGACTCCCAAAGTACATGTTTTTACATAGTATATGAGATTTACTAGTATTTATTTAAATCCATACACTAGTATTTTTGGGTTGTAGTAACGGTGTTTTACGCAACATCTGTTTTAACCCAAATAAAAATGTATTTTAAAAGATAATTTCTAAGAATAGAAATAAAGTGATTTGTAAAGTACACTTATTATTTTAATAAGTATAAGAAAATGTATTCTAGTTATGGATATATTAAAACAGTTTTGAAGATGAGTTTTTATAAAATGAAAAGAGTAAGTTAGATATTAGAAGATGTCTATCATAAGAGAATATAAATTAAACATACTTTAATCTATTGGATTGAAAAGAGTAATGCTATAATTTTCTACGAAACTAATAAAACTGTTTTGTGCAAGTTACAAGGAATGCATGAAAGAGATATACAAGGTATGGGAGCAACATATTTTGTATAGCCTATTTCGAAAAATATAAAATAAGTTCCTTATAATTTCACATAAACATGAAATCCTCTTTTAAAAGGTTCATAGAAGATTTTAGCGTTAATAATTTCTCATAAGAGAAATTAGTTCCAATACATTAAGGTATGAGACCGTTAGGTGTAATAAGAAGATGTTTTGAAAACACATAAGGATATTTTAAAGATATTTTAGAAGGAAATGGTTTGGTGAAAAAGTAAGTAAGTTTTTGAAATGAAAAACTTAATAAAAGTAGAATTTGAAAATTCAAATTTTATAGAAAATTGAAAAGGTCTTTAAAAGAAAGCGAGGAATAAGTTTTGGACTTAGAATTTTAAAGTTTTTCCATCTAGGTTTGGGAAATAATGTTAATTCAAAACGATGTAAGAATGCAAATCTAGAAACATAAAATGTTAAGCAACCGAGTATTTTTGAATTTAGGAAGAACTTAAAGATAACACTTTTAAGGACAAAGATTTTGGGATTTGAAAATTTAGAAGCCTTAGTTTTTGAAATGAGAGGATAAATACCAAACCAAACTCTTAAAAGTGGAACAGATAGGAATCATTCCCTAAGGAGTGACGAAAAAGGTGTAAGGCTATAAAGGAGACAGCGGTAATTACTTTTGGAAGTTATAATAGCGTTTCATGTAAAGCATATAGGGCACTAGTGAGAACGTAGGAATGTTGATTCATGTGAGCAGGCTAAAGAAGAACAATTAAGTGAAATTAGTAAGATTGTAAGGCACACATGGTTGAGGACGTGTATTTTTGATTTTGAAGAAACTTGGGAAAAGCATCTTCCTTTAGTGGAATTCTCACATGATAGTAGTTATCAAGCTAGCATTACAGTGGCACCTTTCGAAGCTCTTTATGGAAGACCGCGCAAGTCGCTTTCGTGTTGGATAGAGTCTATAGAGGTTAAAAAGACTTCGGAGAAGACTAAATTTGATTTGGAGAAAATTCGTATCTCATATCCTCATTTCTTTGATAGTAATTTTTTGAATTTTCTATTTTCCATCTTTAGTTTTGAATAGATTCTTTCATTTATTATCCTTCGGGAGGGTAGAACTTAAGAGTTAACCTATGGATGGTAGGACTTGATGTAAACCTGTTATTAGAACATGTTATGAATGATGTATGATGGTGGTTGAAAGTGTTTGCTAGTGGATGCTAATGGACGCATATACTTACACTAGGCACTATTATCCTTTAGGGATCGGCCTAACTAGGACACTAGGGCATATGCATATGGATGTGTGCGCATTTGCATTTTTCTTTATTTCCATGGTTGCTATAAATGGATGATTATTACATGATTGTTGCATTTGGATGATGATTTTCGCACGCATATAGAACTATCAGTTCTTATTAGGGAATTTGCATTCAATTGGATACATGTTACGGACATAATTGCATAAAAGGAGGTCGACTGAATCAGTAGATCGCCTAATCTTTTGCATTAGGTAGGGGCATTGACACTACACTAATTGCATAAGTATCATAAATTGCATTAGAAAGACTTAAGGACAATAGATGTAATAGATGATGGTTGAGTAGTTGGTTGTAGAACTTAGATGAAAACATTTAGTTCATTCTTTTATCCTTAGAGATTTCATGGACGAAATCCCTTAAGGAGGGGAGAATGTAACAATCTGAAATTTAACCCATAATAATTAATTTGTTAATTAATGAAATGATAAAATAACTTTGTGAAATTATCAGAATTGAGACACGGGAGTTGCATCATTGTATCCGTGGTAATTTTCTGGTCAATTTCCATATATAGAACGTCAGAATCAGAGCTAATATGAGAAAGTTACGAATTAAACAAGAAAACGAATATATATATATATATATATATTGGGCTTGGTTGACCAAGGGGTCGACCTAACCACACCGTAGGTCGACCGACCGGTCGACTTAGGAAGAGGGCGGTCGACCGCCTGGTCGACCCGCCTTACGTTATGGAGCGAAGGAAATTTTCCTTCGTTCCAGGGGTTTCGTACACGTTATTTCGTATTCTTTTGCCTAATCTGGTCTCTTCGTGCTTCCATCCGATGGCTCCTATTCAGCCTATGACGTGGTTGCATCTTATTCAATCCCCAAATCTAACGGTCTGAGATCCACTTCTACCCCTATAAATAAGACCCTAGGCCTAACACTTTTTCTCATTCTAGATTTTCTCCGCTTGGGTTCGCCTTTTCAGGAAGGACCCTAAAAGGAATAATTTTCCAAGGAGAGAATCTTTTTAATAAAAATATTTTAATACCCTCAAGTGGATCCGAAAGACCAAAAGGGAAGAGCTTAGGACCATAGATGAGTGATTGTAATTATTTTAGATTTCTTTAAGTAATTTAAAATAATAGGGTTTCCAATAATTGTAGTTTTACTATGATTTTTGGAATAACATTTTTAGTAGTTTATTTACAGTTTTTAGAATTATTTTCAGTCAATTTCTTTTAGCTATTCTTTTCAGTTAATTTTAGTTTATTCTGTTAATTATAGCTTTTCCATTTATTTACAGTTTATTTGCAGTATTTTAAATTATTTACTGTTATTTATGCGTTATTTACATCTTTTTCCTACGCTTTGGATTTTCTTCTATTTTTAGTTTTATTTTATTTCTCCTTCTTCTTCGCGTATGGATTAGAATAGATTAAACGCGAATATGGATTAAAATTATACGAATACTGAAATAACGGAAGATAAGATGTAAATTGTAAAGACTGTAATAAAAATGGAATTATGACTGAAATTGAGCCTAATTATGATATTGATGTTAGAATTGGACTAATTAAAGATAATTAGCCTAGTTATAACTTAGAATTATAACTAAAAAGAGTATAAGATGAAAGAAGCTTATTTTTACACTTAGACCTTGGGTTAAGTAAAAAGCATGATTATAACGTAGGTTATAATAAGAAATAGAACAGAGTGAGGCTTATTTTAAGACTTAGGATAAATTAATAAGCATAGATAGTAAGAACAAAAGTAAAGGCTTATTTAAATAATTTACCTATGTTAATAAGCAAAGAATTAAAGTAGGACCTGTACCAAATAACATTCCCCTATTTCCATGGACACGGTGTTTCACATAATCCTGAAGTGATATGAGGGGCACGCTTATGTTAATAATGGTAGTAAATGGTCAATAAGTAGAAGTCGAAATCATGGGGATTTGGGCAAGGGGCGCAACTAGATATTGTTTGGATAACGGGCCAGTACCAACAGCATTTCCCCTATTATTTTTATGGACATGGTGTTTCACATAACCCTGAAGTGAAACGAGCTGTCTCACATAACCCTGAAGTGAGATGAGGTGTCTCACATAATCCTGAAATGAGACAAGGGGCACGCTTATGCTGGAGCTTGTGGTAATAGAAGACCCAATAGGTGGAACAACAGGTAACATGAGTATGGTGGCGGTTACGCGTGCGACTTCCATTCGGGTGCTCAGTAACCGTTATGAATTCTAAGCGCTTAGTGTGTGCTTTTCGTAGGCACCAATGTCTACTGCGTAGGGAGCTTTAGCGTCCGGTCCACAATAGATTTTATGGAGTAGCAGGCCGATCAAAGGGTGGTATTAGGAATTCGGCCTAATCTAAGCAGCTATCAAAAAAAAGTGCAAACAATCAAAGTTAATCAATTATGTTGATCTAGTTAATTCTTATTTATTTCTAGCTTATTCCTTCTCTCTATTTCATTCGTTTCCTTGTATATACTAGAACTGTTGTAAAGTCTATTACTTTTACTTTGCTTAAAGATTCTAGTAATTACTATCATTCACCGGACTTTTAGTCTGACCCACTCCTCCATTTTCCCCTTTTCCCCCATAGGCAATCAGGGGCAAGGACGGTAGACTGCATGCATTTGAAGATTTCTTCGAAGGAGATTCTATCATGTATTTATTTCTTTTCTTCAGTTTTAAGTCCTTTTTGTTGAGCTGGCATTTTGTGAGGGATGTATTGTACTCTGATATTATTGATACTATGGATTTTATTTCGCAAGACACGTAATGTTATTTTTACATTTGATGTATTTGGTATTTGGCAACTTATTTGATTTATAAAGTAATTCTGAGGGTTTTTTCTAAATAAATTATTATTATTATAATTGTTTCCACTGTTTATATATTTTTATCTTGTGAATTTTAGTCTCTGCTAGTTTTAGTTATACCTACAACGCAACATGCCTTTTAGTGTGCTCTTTTGGGTATACTAAGGGGTGTGGGGTGTTACAAATACGTATAGTTATCTTATCTCATCTATTTAATATATTAATAGTATTACACATAACATCCCTAGCTTGAGTTTGCTCAACAACTCAGGAGTATGCAAGTAATTTATTAATATATACATGGTAGAGGACAACATTATATCAAAGATTCATAGTCTTCAATATCTTATATTGAGTGGTATTGGTTTATGCAATAATGTATTTCTTATGAAATACCCTCATGATTCAATTGTCGGACACATTGGGAATCACGGTATACGTACATTTATGTATGTATTTATTCCTTAAATCTATTTAAGGTTACTTTAATGTTCCACCTTTTGTTCATACATTGATATTATATAAGTTTTATTATTATACAACTTTTATTTTTTAATTGACTTATATAATAATCTTATGTATAACATTATATTATTTAAATCGTATTTAATTAATTTTAATTAATTGACACTTTAAGCAATTTTATATTATTCAATCTTTACTTATTATATTGAATATTTATATACTATAACCTTTATAGTAATACATATATTATATATGTGTGTGTGTGTGTGTGTATGTGTGTATTTTGATTTATTAATTAACTTTTAGTTAACTAATTTTAATTGACCAATGTTATTTAACTATTTTATATACATACATGTATACTTATATTGTCTTAAACATTTCAAGACAACATAACATATATCACTATATATTATACATGCATATATATATATGTATGAATGTATGTATATATGTATATATGTATTTGTGTGTGTGTATTATTTAATTAACTTATTTAATTTATTTATTACTTTTATTAATCTTATTAATAAAATTAATTTCGGAATTAACTTATATTTATTTTCAAATACTTCGAAAATTTTCATTATATTATAACTTTTATAATTTATACATATCTTATTTTAAATTTAACTTTTAAATTTAAAATCAATGTTTTTAATTTTCAAAACAATTTTGAAAATTAGCCCAAGGTCCAACTCAAATTGGGCCTTTTCTTTAAGAGGCTACCTTTAGGCTTACATATCTGTTCGGGCCAGGTTGGTAGCTAGGTAGAGCAAAATACTTGATTGCCAAACTCAATCCTTTGACACTACCTTTCTAGACACCCTACCATTTGGATTGTGAACTTAATTAGTTAGTCCTAACCTTACTAATTTAGACCGCATAGGCCATTGGGCTCTAATAACGTTATTGGAATTGGGCTAGCCCGTAGTGTAGTAATGGGGTAAATTTCAAATTTTTTACTTATTTGGATCTTTATTGGACCTATGTAGTCTAATTTTATTTAAATAAAATCAATATTTAATTTAATTTATAATAAATTTTATTTTATATGATATGTATTATAATTTATATACGTGTATCATATACATATATGTGTGTACGTACACGTGAAACATGGTAATGTGTACATGGTTTGATGTGTACATGTGTAGATGTTGGGGTTTACACAGCAACAGACATGTTAGCCCCTTGTATACATGGAAACCAAATAGAAATTTTGTTTTAAAATTTAATTTTGAGAATATATGTAATATAACATGGAAACCAAATACAATATTTTTAAATTAATTTATATAAGAAACACACACACACACACACATAATTAGTTGTTTAATTAAATATATATGTATAAATATAAATAATTATTATTATTATATACTAACAAATATTTGTTGTAATGCTCACAACTATGTATTTTTTCGGTTTTATATATTTTTAGACATTTATTAATTATAATACATAGTCTAAAATTAAGAATAAAATAAATAAAAAATTTATTTTTGAAAAATAAATTGACTAAAATATATTGTATAAAATTTTATAGATAATTTTTTACTACTTATAAATATATGTACATATATTTTATTTATATAATCAATTTTTAAATTAAATAATGGTATATATATATGATATATGCGAAAAAATTAAAATTTTTTATTGTTGAAAGCCTTTCTAACATAAATAAATTTTGTGAAGTTTCAAACATATATAATGTTGTATTGAATCTTTTAAATTAGATTTAATATTTAAAATCATTTAATATTATTATTTTAAATTTCTAAAATAATAATAATAAAGTTTATTCCAACCCCAGAGTATGTACAAGAAAACTTGCATGAAAGTTATTTTTTAAAATATATATTTACATGTATATACCAATAAACAACATGTGATTATCATCAATATACCGATTTGTGATACTTGTAACAAAGCAATATATGGGACTATGGCCATATAAATATTTATATATAATAGTAGACTAGAAGAGTACCTTTCACCAAAGCTCAAAGCTGGCATGTTGAAATGAAGAAATGAACTCCTTGAATCGAATTCTAATCCCGAAGTTGCTAGCTTCCGAATTGCCTTACCGTCGACAATCGAATCAAAGCAAATTGATGTGAATTAGGCTTTGGATTTTTAAGGTTGTTTTGCAATGAGGTCGAACTTATATGAGCAGAGGAGTGAGTGTAAAAGTATTTGCAAAGTGAGAGTTAGAGAGATTATATAAGAGAAATACTAGGGAGTGCAATGAGGATCAAGATCCTTTTATTTCTCTTACCATTTCTCTTTCTTCTGAATTCAAAATTCCTTCCCTCTCTACCATCATATGGTCAGCCCTAATATGCTACTCGATAGCCACATATACCAAGCCCATTATAGGCCATATGACCAATCCAAGCTCGAACAATAATTAATGCATTTAAATCCAATTTAAAGGCATACCGATATCGTATATCAATCGATAAATTTATAACTATTATAAATACGCTGTTTAATATTGTCCAACACATCAAATAAAATTTTGTAATTAATAATTCATAAATATTAATTAATTTCATTAATTTTTAATAATGAAAAATTAATTAAATCGGACGGTAAAAGGAGTATTCAACATTTCAGTTGTGTGACTCTTAGCTGTAAATCATGTCAGCGAATAATATCAAACAATTCAAATATTAACGTTCACATGTCACTTAACAGGTGGTGTGACATTATGGCTAAATTTATCGCTTACTCGACTTCGGTAAAACCCAATTTTACCTTATTAAGCATTACCTAGTAGTGATAATTATTTACATTAATTCTCTCCGTTAAAACTATATCACTTTGGAATTTTGGAATTTGGTAATGTCAAAATTCCAACATTATCCATATTCAACTCTATAGTCCAAACACAAAGTCCTTGGTTCAATAATAACAACTGTTATTAACCGAACTACCCTGGCCAGAGATTTTACTCTGAGTTGAATTAAGTTGATCGTAAACTAACCTCATATAACCGAGGAGATGAATCCTCTTTTGAATGGTGTTTCACTTCCAATACTTTCACTCAGCTCAACTATAATCATTCGATGGACAACGTGCCACGATTTAACTATAATCAAAGTAAAGATTTCATATTAAAGATCAACAGCATTCTTAAGTCAAGAGAACCGTGTAAATTAGTGTCGATGTTTTCTGTTTGGCCTTAGTTATATTAACCAATGGAATACTATCAAGTGAGTCATTCCATAATCATCTAATAACTATCAGCACATAAGTCCTTAGTGCCCCTAGCAGTCATAAGTAATGCATAGCCTGCATTTGGAGAGTGTTATGTACTTTAGTCTCAATGGATGCATCGATATCCGGTCTTAATGCATCTTGACTAGGAATATTTAAAATAATGTGTTTATTATATTGTGATAGAATACTCATGATTACAACTATTTGTAATTACTATCACAAACACACCATTTATGGATTTTATATTAAATATATTTTAATTAAACATTTAATTATTTATAACATGTTATAATAAATATATAACAGAGAGAAAAGACCTTTTGTTACAAACGAAAATTGATTACAAAGTTAATAATTTACAATAAATTACAAAATTACCTATAGGGTGTACCCCTGACTTTGTCAATATTGGTATGTGTTTAAACGGGCTTTCAGGTAATTACTTAGCGGGAATTATGGAAAAATAATCCATCCAAGAGCGAATAGTTGACTAACCAAGCAAAGGAAGGGGGAAGGCTTAACTTGATTGAAAATTAATAAAGAATTAAAAGAAGAAGTTTTTAAACAAAGAATAGGAATCATTATTATTCTTTCCTTCAACAATTTTTTCTCTTTCGTTTCTTCATTAAATTTTCTTTTTCTCCTTCCTTCATCCATTGCCACCTCCTCCATCTCTTTTGCCTATAGTTTTTTTCCACCGTTTCACCCAAAATCACTTCAAATAAAATAAAGTGGCTCATCTGATTCTAGCAAAGTTTGGATGTTGATTCTAGGAATCCGATGAGGATCTGCAGATCAAGGTGTCACTAATTGGCTAGATCTATAAGGTACAATTCCTATTTACATTTGTATATTTTAGTTATATCATTCTTATCGCAGTTTTACATACGTATTGTTGCCTCATCTTAATTTGGATTTATTGTTACGTTCTATATAACTAATTGATTAATTTGGTTGATTTAATAATAGATTAAAATCAATATATATATATATATATACATATGTATGTATGTATGTATTCAAAATTATGTGTTTAGTCATGGATATGGTTTTAATAAACATATTATAGCTTTCGAAACATAGTATACATTTTTTATAATTCAATTATTTAGCTTTGAATTTTGATCATTTAGAAACATAAAATTCATTGATTTATTTTTCAAGTTAACATATGTATTTTGACTCTAAACCGTTAAATGTTTTTAAATTTGAAAAAAAAATTTGCAAAAGTTTCTTTTATATAATTTACACACGCATACAAACAAATATACACACACACATACATATATGTATGTATGTATATGTATTTATATTCTACGTATATACTTGTGATTAGATTAGAACGTTAACATAACTTGTACATATATTTTTAATTAATTGAAAATTATTTTAACCTTATTATTACATTTGTATATGTATATACGTTTTATAATATTGATGCAACGAGAGATTTTATATTAGTTAATTAATCTAGATCTTTTAGTTGATGATCCATTGGCAGCCAATGGTTTTACCCTTTCGAGTATATTTTCTAAAGTCCAAAATTTGTTCTTATACATGTAATCCATTTCAGATTTCATCGCATCAAGCCAAAAGTTAGGGTCCTTACTTCTAAGGCTTATCGGTATCTGAGAGGATCATCATCATGGATGATGCAATCATCTTTCTCGTTATAAACAAGAAACTTATATTATCTCTCTAGTGTGTGAGATTCCCTACTAGACCAACTAATAAGTTATGTGTCTTCTACGAGTGTTTAATTTCTGTCTAAATATTCAGTTTCTATAGGAGTTTCTTATATCTCATCCAAGACTATCTTACTTCCACAAATTATAGAAATTCCTTCCCCAAAATGTGACATGTCTGAAACAAATACTTTTGTTGCTCGGTATGATAAAATATGTATCTGTTAGAATTTTAGAATACCTTATAAACTTGCATAAAACTGATTACGCCTCAAGTTTGTTAGGGTTTATGTTCTTAACGTAAGCCTGACAACCCTATACCTTAAGATAATTAAGGTGTGATTTCTTCCAAGTCCATAACTCGGATGGAGTCTTAGGCACAAATTTAGATGACAAATAATTCAACATATATATCATTGTTTGAAGCACATATCCCCAAAAGGAAAGAGGCAACTCAATTTCACTCATCACCAGTCTAACCATGTTTAACAAAGTTTGGTTTCTCCTTTCTAAAACACAATTATGTTGAGAAGTATGTGGAAGAATGACTTGAGAAAATATCGTGCTCTTTTATATACTTTTGGAGATAATATGCAATGTACTCACTACCTCGATCAATCGAAGTATTTTAATTTTCTTGCATGTTTGATTTTCAACTTCATTCTTATATTTTATAAATGTAACAACTCACATCTTAATATAATTCAATCAACCGTATTACTATCACATCTCAAAGACTTACCTAAGGCTTAACTATCTCACTTCCTATCTAACAAACAAGCAACCAAAAATTTAAGGTAATTACATATCCACCCGGAACCTCCACCAGTAGTAAGTGTGGTCCGTCCAGGCATAACCCAAGTCTTTGCTAACGACTGCATTGGACCGATGGAATTTCCCGACCAATGTGTACATCCCTACTCCTTAAATATCAGTACTATCAACATCGACATAGTGCCAAGCTTCTCACCACCATCCTATTTAGATTTGTCTGATGGAAATCAAGGAAATGCCCACCTATTACTTAGTACCTCTGGCTTAGAATTAAAGCAAACCCAATTAGCCACTTAACACTTCAATTCCGAGGCGAACCCATTTTGGTATATTCTCCAAACCTATACGCGAACGTCTATTCCCACAGGTCCTATAGTTAGAGATGTCTCACATCAGTAAGATCTATACATAATTGCTGGTAGTCTCTTGTGAAGGGCATACTTCCATTGTGTAACACTACTGACCTAACATCGCAATCCATACTAAACCAAATCATTTATAAAAAATCTAAATATTTAGCTAGGCCCACTAAATCACACCAGTCGCAAATTTATTACTGAAGCCATATAATTTTAACTATATAAATTATTACGTGTCCTAAGTTCATTTATCAGTACTCATTTATCAACTTTATATGGACATCTCTTTTATTTTATATGCTTACTATCTTTAACTTCTTATTTCATTAATGTTATTAAGTGTCATTTACTACTCCCATTAGTTCTCTTCATAAATGATCTTTTATATTCAAATTAGACAATTGTTAGTGACATATATTTGTACGTTTCACATTCAAGTTGTTATGCCTCTTTAACTCTCTTCATTAATGTCATATTTAATTATGTAATAAAATGCATTAAATGAATTTATATCAATTTTAACTCGCAATTAACTCCTTTATTTATTGCATTATTCGTATTTTAATGTTTTATTGGTAATAAATAAGGTAACATGCAATTAATTGCACGTTACCATATATATGTATTTATGTTGTAATTAACGTTTACCTAACTATTTTCTGGATTTACACTTCACTTATATGTATATGTATATATTAATTTAGTCAATGGGATTATATTTATTTATATCTTTTTAATATATTGGAAATGTATTTTTTCGAGAAGGAAACGTTACCGTTGCAATTTTCCATAAACCACCAAAAACTGGTATTTTCTATGTTTGCGAATTTCAAGGAATTATATCTTTTTATTCATATTGAAATTGATGGCACAAACTATGAAAGAGACGTCCCTACTTTTCACATCTCTTTCCCTTGGCATATTCCTTTTTATTTCAAACAACGTACTTTTCAAATGTAATTATGGAATTGGTAGGTCTATGGAAATCTACAAGGCAATCAATATAACTAAATACTGCATCCTACAAATCCAATATATTAAAAATATAGAAAACCTACATCCCAAATCAATTTAGAACATTCAAATTGAATAATTACAACTTGCAACCTTAATTATAATAATCTGGGATAACTTTTTAATTTTATCAATATCATACTTTACAAATTTTAGTTATTATTCTTCCTAAATTCCAGATTCATAGTATATACACCATTCCATCAAAATTAAATAATTTACTAAATATGTAGGTAAGGTTTTTAATAAATTCATTTAATTAAGCCTATAATTCAACGGTTTTTAACATAGGCATAATAACAAAAATAAATCTCCACGATATAAATTTGGAATTATGTAAAACATATAATTTCCTACTTACCTTATAGCTTTCAAATCTCCAAATCTAATCCCGTTCTTCCTACTTGACTCCTTTTTCTTTCAAACCAAAATATATATAAAAGATATATACATACTTATTAGAATTACAGATTTGAAAGGAGATTTGAGTTAAGGGAAGTTTAACCATTAAATTATTGAATTTACCTTTTCACGTAGAATTCGATTTACTCCTCCTTTTCTTCTCTTTTTTATATTTTCCATTCTTCTCCAATATATATATAATACTTTTATAATTTATTTACTCAATTCAGAAAATATGAGAAGAAAAGTAAAGAGCTAGCCTTGTATTTATAGGCATTGGAATCGATTCTATCCATTAGATTAAAATATATTAACTCTGGACCTTTTAGGCTAAGGTTTAACCCTAACCACCATACTTATACTAGTTGATCGGTCCTTCAGAGCCTGTCGACCATCCTAAAGAAGGCGGCCGATCGATGTTCGTGCAACCGGTATCTCCGTTAAGTTTTATTACCTTAATTAATTTCCAAACGTCATGTTAAGAAAATTATTACCGTTAAGTTAAACGTTATGTTATTATTATCTATTACCTTAATTGGTTTTGAATTATTTGTGATTTGAAAACTTCAAACATTGATAACTTCTCCGTTTGAACGTAGATCGCAAAGCTTTATATATGAAAGTTGCTTAGAAAATCGCTATGAACATAATGATGCTAGTTTCGTAGCCAAATTCTGATGTTTTATAAAATTCCTTTTTGGAGCTTTAATAATTATTTCTTAATTCTTTTTAATTAATTACTATTTATTTTATGGGGTGTTACAATGAATTTATCATAGAGCTCTGATTTGTGTTCCATAAAATACACATATCCATGTTTCGATAATCAACAATGATTGTAACAAACTATAAGGATCCACCGTTGGTAGTTATAGACATTTGACCTCATATGTTTATATGTATTAATCTTAAGAGTTCGGTAACTCTTTAATTTCTCCCATTAAATAGGCGCTTTGCCACTTTACTATGGAGTCACCATGTATAAGTGTCAAATGATTCAAAATCAAAAAATGGTAGAAACCGTTGATTTCTTAACTTATATAATTGTTTCTTGCTTATATGACTTAGATCAAAGTACCATAGGTAGTTATCATTTATTTTAGATGCATTATTATTTTCTAAAATGAATACGTAATTGTAGTTAAGTGTATAAATGTCGTCTTTAAGAGTACCAAAGCAAATAGTTTTATTGTCATAACATTGTCATTACAAATAAAACTATAGCTCCGTTAAATGGAAAACAGAAATTATTCCACTAAGACAGTTCAGTAAAAAATAACAATTATATAAAACTAAATCATGCCCACTAGCAAGCTTCACATGGTAATCTCATACTACTACGACAACTATAGTACCTTCATTTGCAACTTGGAATTTCATGGTCTCTCTTATTACATTCCTTTTTCTCCTAAGTCCTTGTAATGAATTATAGATATGAGTTATTCAACTTGTATTTATGTACCAATGAGAAGCACTTATAGATAAGCATTTTTCTATAGGAAAAATGCCTTTAAGAGAAGAATCAGATCCCCTTCCTTTGTGCATCTTCAAATAATCTGGATAATACCCCTTTCAATATCTCTTTTTAGAGCAGTGGTAATACTCGCCTTTCTCTTTCCTGGCATTAGCATTAACCTTGCCTCCCTTCGACCTACGTTTCCTTTACTTCGAACTATTCGAATATGATGTGCGCTTGACTATGATTATCGCATTAAGTTCTTCCATGGATGTACTCTCAACCGTCCTTAAAGTATTAAAGAGATCCATGATAGTACACTTCAACAAGTTCATATTGAATTTCAATATAAGCAAATCAGACTTATAACCCCCATATTTGGAGTGCCATAACATGGAAAATTAAATTAATAAAAAGAATTTAATAAGTGATAATTAAGAAAATCACTTAAAGAGATTTGATTAATTAGATGTGGGATGCTTAAAATATTAGCTGAATGGACTAAGAACAAATGGTGCGATTAAATTCGGCCATAAAAGATAGGAAATAATTTAAAATATTAATGTTGAATGAAAAAAAATCTTGTATTAAGAGAAATAGATTAATGAGATTTGGCAAGAGGGATTTTAGCCTAGCCAAAATTCCTTAATATGTTTACTCTTAGCCCCATTCTTCTCCTCGTTCACATTCATTCTCATTTCAAAAAAAACCCAAGAGAGGACAGCCACCATTTTCTTAGAGGACAGAGGAATTCATAACAAGGCAATGACTTCCATTTCTAAAGGAAAAGTAGACGATTTCAGTCAAGCTTTTCCATTCTAGGTGAGTAAAACTTTCTCTAAATCCTTCCAAAACTGTTTGAGATTGGACTTGATGTTATTTAGGTGTTTTAAATGTTGTTATGTGTGTTTTAATAATATAAATGGTTTATTTATATATTTAATGATTTAAATGAATCGAATATGATCATGTCTAGGGTAAAGCATGATTTAATTTTCTCCAAATGTCATAAAATTTTAATATGATGTTTTTAATATTGAAATGAAGATGGGTTTAATTTTTGTCATTTTCAATGAAACAATAACTATTTGCAAATTTTCTAAGTGGAAAATGGCTAACTTTGGACATAAAATAAAATTTAAGAACACTAAAATTAAATACTTTGTTGCAAAATGTATACAAAAGGTTGAAGAAGATGTTTTGGAATTTCGGTGAATTTTTGGAAAAAAATCAATAATTTTTGAATTGATAAGAATAAAAAGGGTAAAGAAATTATTGCATTAATTAATGAAAAATAATTAACGAAAATATTTATTAAAGGGATAAATTCTCGGATTGGATAGGGAATTCTGTATAAAGTAAAAGCAACCAGTGATTAAATAACACATGTACAAGTTACGTTAGAACTTATCACTTTATTAAGGCAAAATATCATTTTTCACTTAATCACGAATTTGCTCTAAAGACATGCGGTAGCCATAGAGTTAGACATGCGATAACCTAAGTTTTGACATTCGACAACTTTAAAAAATAGCAAGCGATAGCATATATTAACTCAATTCGATAACCTAAATGTCTTGACCTTCGATGGTTGTCAAACATTAGATAGTTATTCAGTTTCACATCCGATAACTTGACCTTTGATAGCACTATGTTATGGCCCACAATAGGCTGGCATGTGACAGCTTGAACCTCGATAGCACTACGATATGGAATGGGATATGTTTGTCCTACGATGGGTTTGGCATACAATGGATTCGACATGCGATGGTTTTGGCTTGCGATATCGTTGAGATGCGATAGCTCTTAAACTTGGCTTGCCATGGCATGGAGGTGTGATGGATTTGATGTGCGTTAACCTAGACATATTATGGCTTTGACACACAATAACTTTAACATGTGATAGCTTTGACATGCATTAGCCAGAAGTGCTAAAATTTCTTAAGTGGAACAGGAAAATACTTATTGGCATTTTGGAAGCCAGTTTCCAAAATTTTGATTGAGAATCTCATAGGGATGAAATTAAGAATGAAAAATGATAAGTTCAATATGGATACTTATTTAAGATTGAAGAATGAAGTAAGCTTAGGAAACTAATAAATAATAGTTGCATCATTCGAATTAAAGGTAAAAACATGTAGGGTACATAATTAGTAAATAAAGAGATGGATTGAACCTAATATTTGAAAATATACCCCTTCATGGAGTTATTGAATGGCCGGCGATAGACTAAGGGAATTCTATATTCAATGGTGTATGGCAGGATGCCAAGTTTTTAGAAGTTTATAAGGTTCAATTTAGAAAATTTAAAATCTAGTGTGAGTTTATGGCAGGGTGCAAAAACATTGAAATGGATGTAATGAATAAATCAGCAGGAGTAGAAGTGGATATTGACGCTTAGTAGGAAAACTTGTAAGAATGTATTCAGGGTGCTTACATTCAACCCATTAGGAGATTTTGGATGACTCTAGTCAAAATGGCTTCCATGGTGGAATGAGTGGCCATTTCATTGGTGATATTCGAGAAAAGGATAATTTAGTGATAGATAGGTCTAGGGAGGTGATCACTAAAATAGGTTAATAGAAAATTTAAGATCGACACCTGAAATAAGAGTCTAAGTGGTGTTTATGAATGTGATTGATAATTGTATGTGATGGTTCATAACACATGGATAATAAGTATAGGGTATACTTAAAATGCGATGGATGAATTTAAATATGGCATAGTTTATAAATGAATGTTAAGTATATGGTATATTTATGTTTTAAAAGTGATGTTATATGTATGTTCATGATGTGATGGCTATTTATATCTTATGATTGTTGTTGATGAATTAGTAAGGTGAAGCCCGCCCCGTATTTCAGCGGCATGGTCTCATTATGTTTATGTTTAGGTTAAAGTTTTACTTATACCATACTTTATACTTTTATCGTGTTTTTATTATTTCCCATAAACTCGTAGGTACTCATTCGAGTAGGCTGAGTTTGTAGGCTTAGACATGTTACGTTTGGGCAGACGAATAAAGAATCCAAAGACGAAGCATAAGCTTGTAGTTATAGCTAATAAAAGTTGTTTTTATATTCTGTTATTGTTAAACTAGTGTATTTAACTGGTTAAGTGTTAATATTGACATCTTTGTATGTCTGACACGACATTATTATTTATGTTCATTATATTTTACCACTGCGTGGGCATGCTTGAGATTATGAAAATTGTAATTTGACAATATATGTAATGAAAAAATACTGATCTCATTTTGTCACTTGAAGATAATTCTGGTGATGACTGCAGCATCATCAATGTTAATTTTTGTATTTTGAAATAGGGATGTTACAATTTTCTATCAGAGTTAGGTTAGGAGACACCTAAGTAAAAAGAAGCTAGTAGAAGTTAAGGTAGAAACTAGATAGTAGAATACAAACACCGTAAGGAGGATATACACTGTATACATACACATACACATGTATAACATATACGTACACATACATTTATATACATATGTATGTGTGTGTGTAGAACATACTTGTTTCTTGAATAGCCATATAGGTAGATGTATTTATCCTTTTACTGTTATTCTCACTCATTTTACTTCCATTTCTTACGGACACTTGCTTATGCAAAAAAGCAAGAATGGAAATGCAAAGCAAACTTTTTACGTTGGGAGGTGCAAGTGTTAATGCTGATGTATTTCCTAGACGAGGTAAGATAAATTACTTGCATTTATCTTTTGATTCCTCGATCATTTATACATTGATAGATTACTTGCATACTAACTAGTTATTGAGCAAGCTCAAGCTAGGGATATTACGTGTAGTACTATTAATATATTTCCTAGACGAGGTAAGATAAATGCATGTATTTGTTGAGAAAACTCGACATATGTGCATTATACTTCGACCATCGCGAAATGATCGGTATAAGTGAACAATATCTTTTGATTTGTTGAGCAAACTCAAAGTCGAGGTCAAGGTCAGGGAAAAGAACATAGTTATGAGTTATATATAATACAACAGATAAAGATTCCATCGCTTGTGGGTCTATGATTTGTTGAGAAAACTCAATGCTAGAATCCCAAGACAAGCGAGTCCTTACACACACTAGAGAAATCAAAAGACTTTTACATTCCTCTTAGGTTGTAACGACCCGTATTTTTACGGATCGAAAAGTTTGTCAAAATCTGGAATTTTAGTGTTGTTGAGCCATTTCAGATTTTAGGCAAAATATGGCTAAGTCCTAAGTCGTTCACGACTTAGTATAGGTCGTAAGTCGTATACGACTTAGGGGATAGGTGCGACTTAAGGATAGTGGCGAGTTAATTGTTACCGAGTTAAGAAGCAGCGAGTTAAGAGTTAAGTCGTGACCGACTTAAGTGGGTTAGGCGACCTAAGGAAGTATTGGAGCGACCTATAGCTGTTCGCGACCTAGGGATGAGCGACCTAGTGGTTCTGAGTTAGCATTGTTAGGTCGGCAACGACCTAAGGAGTTTGGAGATAGCTATGTAGCGACCTAGTATCTTGGTATGACCTATAGGTTAGCGACTTAAGGAGTATACGACCTATGGGAGTTAAGTCGTACGAGTTAAGTCGTAAGGTTGTATTAGGTCGTATACAGTCTAAGTGTTAGGTCGCGTGGGTATGTTAAGTCGTAAGTTTGTTAGGTCGCGAGGTAGTGTACCTGTTAGTCGTTGGGTGACTGTAGCATGGTTTTGGATTAAGTCGTAGGTCGCAGGACTACTAAGTCGTGAGGTTTTAGGTCGTGTGAAGACTTAAGGTGTTAAGTCGCTGGGTTTTAGCCTATGTGTTAAGTCATAGACGACTTAGGGAAGTTAAGTCTTAAGTCGTAGAGAATTGGTCTGTTAAGTCGTAAGTCGCTAAGTCGCGCATAGGCTAAGTTGTTAAGTCGAACTGTTATGTGGCGCGCTATGTTAAGTCGGAGACCCAGTTGAGTCGTAAGTCGTAGGACTGCTAAGCCGTTAGGTCGTGAGCGACCTAGGAGTTGGGGCGCGCGTGCATATCTGTTAGGTTGGAGGCTTTGTTAAGTCGGAAGTGTCTTAGGTTATAAGTCGGAGACGACTTATAGAGGCGGACGAGTTACGACTTAAGGAATTTTCTGCTATAAATAGGAAGGGTTTTTCTCACTTTTTGGGATCCGGATTTCGAAGCGACGAAGTGCTGCCATTTTGAGAGCTCGACTTCTACACTTCTTCACTTCTTTTCTCCACTCTAATCTAGTGCTTCCATCCAAATCGAAGATCAAGATTGAAGATCCAAGAGATAAAGTTGAAGATCTTCATCCGTTGAAGTGAGATTTCTTCGTTTGAAGCGGATTTGTGATAGATCAAGCTTGATCCTTCGCTGTCTAGATCTGAAGCGTGTTGATTTGAGGTTGTTTAGGTGATTTGGTGAGTGGTGATTATCTCTCACACGGATCCAAAGGAGTAGATCGGATTGTTGGCTTGATTTGGGTGTTAAAATAGTGATTTCTATGCATTTTTGTAAACCTAAGTGTAGATCCATGTAGATCCATTGTTCATGATGATTTGACAACCATTTTTGTATATGATTAACCTATGCAAGTTCATTCATCAAGTTGTAGAGATAACTCTCATGTTTTCATGCTTGTTAGACTTTCAACCCCTTAATTACGAAATTGCCATTATTGTTATAATTGTTCATTTTGCTTATATTTGAATGCTTGGTTACTTGGATTGATGTTTGACATGATTGATTGCTGTGAATTAGATGATTGTTGATTGGTTTTAGACAAGGTGGCCGAAGATGATTCAAAAGCTAGGAGAAAGGCTCTTGAATTGGGTAAGCTGCTCGTGGCAAATGTAGCGGGACGATGAAGCTCTTATGCGTAGATTTGATGATGTGATGTTGAGATGAGGCTTTGCGAGGATGTGATGAAGCGAGGAAATCATGTGATGAAGACTTGGTCTAATCCAGACGGGATCATTCCAAGCATGTTGATAACTCGGTGATATGATTCGAGTTGAGGATAATGAATGGATATGAGAATAGTCGTCGAGGAGGATGACTAGGAGGCTTGGATAGCATCGTTGTTGAAGGTTCTAGTATGCTCTAAGCAAGAGTACGTTTGGGCAGATTCGATAGTCCCAACGGCCAACTGTTGATGGTCGAGTACTCTGGTCAGATTCGATAGTCCTAGGCACGGGCTGCGACGACGTGCGGGAGTTATGTCTAGAACTGGGGTTTCCATTAGCCCTTGACGGACGGCTGAAAGAATGTGCCGGTCATTCAATTAACGGTGATATCGAAGCAATGATAACAGTGATAGCCAGAGTCATGGATGTTTGGTTGTATCGTCATTCGGACTCAAGAGCGGTATTTTCTGGGTGCTTATCTAATTTAGGCCTTGGAACTAGGAAAACATCGCCCTTGACTCGAATGATTATTACTTTAATTTAAGTTGTATGCTCTGCTATGTTGCTTCTGCTTAGTGTGTGTCTGGGGGCTATCACTGTAGAAAGAGGTGGAGTGGGAGGGTTGTATTCCTATTCCTTTTCCTTTATGCTCTTTTGGTATGTTGTTAGTTAATTTACTGCTCACTAAGACTGTTGTCTGACTCAAGGCTTTATGTTTTAATTCTTATTGCCTTGGGCTGTTCGTCCATTTTTGGGACGGGCAGACTAGGTAGCAGGTGACAGGTGATGTTCTCTTCTCGCGATGCTGATATCGAAGACGAGCTGGAGGGTTGCATATTATCTTCTTATTATATGTACTGGATGTTCCGCTGTTTTGTATTCTCTGAGTGTTATGTAGTGAGGCTTGATGTATTGGCTATTTGGATGCTTGTATTCAACTATTATGGAGTTTTATATGATGTCATTTTGTTCTGTAAAGCTTCACTATACATATGTTCTATTGTATTTTGTCCATGCGCTGTGAGTAATACGATAGATTCTGTTGTTTTAATCTACCCTGACAATCGTCCATGGTCGCCTGGCACACTTTACAGCGCACTATCTCTAGATTCGGTGCAGGGGTCATGGGCGGTCGTCACATTTGGTATCAAAGCATTGGTTAATCGATTTTACCCAACGCTCGCTGACATAACTACGTATGAGAGACGTAATTGTAATTTTGATGGATGACTACTATATATAATATAGTAGCTTAGTAGAGTTTGAGTCCTTTATGCAGTTGTTTCTCTAGAAGTTCTAATCATTCCTTTTTATAGATATTGAGAATGAGTCGAAGAGGGAGACCAGGTGCTAGGGAAGGCCGTGCTACTAAGGGGGCTGCTGATTATGCGGCTATGTTCGAAGCTATGATGACTTCGATCATGAGAAGGATACTAGTTCCGGGGGCAGCAGTAGATGTTGGAGTTCAAGTCCAAACTCCGAAACCAGTGGATTTTGCTAAGTTGTGCAAGGATTATACTGCTCTTGGAGGAAAGGTTTTCTTGGGAACAGAATCAACTATCGAAGTCCAGAGATGGATAGATGCTTGTAGAAGGATCTTTGGTGATTTGGGAATTGATGATGCAACTAAGAGGAAGTTGGCATCAAGGCAGCTTCAAGGGAGAGCCTCTGATTGGTGGAACTCTATTACCATCAATACTGCGGAGGAAGAGATTACTTGGGAGCAATTCCAAGTTAGGTTTGAAGCTAAGTTCATTTCTACAGCTCAGAAGTCTGTTCTGTTCAAGAAGTTTGTGGAGCTCAAGAAAGGAGGGAGATCAGTTCTTGAGTATGTTTCTGAGTTTGAAGCGTTGTCCAAGTATGCCCGGTCATATATTGAGTCTGCATACCAGAAGAATGAGAAGTTTGTGACAGGCTTGGACAGTTATCTTGGGAGACAGTTGGTGGATCATTTGGACGATTCATTTGAGAAGCTTGTGGAGAAAGCTCTTAGGCATGAGAGTCTGTTTCCTAAGGAAGGATCTGTTGTTGCTGTGACTAGGGAAGAGTCTAAACCCCAGCAGGGTGGAAACAAGAAGAGGAAGCAGCAGCAGCAGAAGGGTAAGGATGGCCAGAAGAAGCCGAAAGGCGAGGTGACTTGCTACAATTGTCAGCAGAAGGGCCATTTCTCGAAGGATTGTAAGAATCCAAAGGTGCCGATGAAGTGTCACAACTGTGACAAGCCGGGGCATTTCAGGAAGAATTGTCCAGAACCGAGGAGGGACAAGTAGATTATGCAAGCTTATGCTTTGTGTAACGACCCCAAATTTTCTATATATTTAAATTAATAATTAATTGTATTTTTGAATAAAAATAGTAAAATAAATTTATTAAAAGTGATGCGAGTTGCCCCGGATTCAAGTATATTATGTAGAAATTATTTTAATTTTTGAAATATATGTATATGTATTTAATTTGGAATTTAAATTTTAAATAAATGGTTTGAAAATAAAGATACAACATACAAGAGATAAATTATAGGAAAATATGTACATTTAACAAACTTGTTAAAATAAACAAATTACATAAATTAAACAAGCTATATTAAAAATAGAAATTCGGTATGAATTCTAAAATAAAATAAAATAAACTAAATATACACTCAAGTATAAACAAAGATTGGATAAGTATGGAATAGAATAAGTAAACACATAAGTATGTAGACTTGAGAAAGTAAAGCCACAACACATATCATTTCAGCCACTTAAACAAAACAAGAAAAGAAAATATCATCAGCCGAGTCAAACAAGCAAACCAGGCAAGTAAAATTTTATATGTGAAAAATTGAAATGCAAAACAAAAGAAACAAACAAGGTACATATGCATTTAAGGGGTTGCATCTCTAAGTACATACCACATTATCAGCCGAAAGGAAAGCAAATAGATATTTGTACAACTCAATTAATGCAAGCACACTGAAAATTCACATCAGCCTCCATATACAAATGAAAAATCTCTGAGCATAATAAAGAAAATTTAGAACTCTGCACAAATCTTATTACTTTGTACAAATATATATATATTCACCTATACAAACATCTTTCTCTCCACATATACGCATCTATATAGTTCCAGTTCGTTCAAGAAAACATAATTTAGCAAGCAAAGGAAAATAAACACCATTACAAACTTAAATATCATTCAAAAATAAAAAGGCAGAGCAACTCAAAGCAAAGATCAGTTTTCAAATCTAAAGCCTGCAAGGTAAATTCAACTACTTTAACTTGAGTGAATCCAGAAATCAACTCAAACAAATCAAGTGAAATCAGACCATCATCAAGCATGTAAATCAAAAAAAAATCTACTTCCAGTGTTCAAACTGTTCCAGGTTTTCAAGCTTGTCTCTGTTCCAAGTACAGGTGAGCAAACTTCCAACCTCCAATATATTTATATGTTGTTGCTTGATTTTGCATGCCTGTAATGATGATGATGATGATTTGGAAAATGTTGTATGAATGTCTACATGTATATACATGAAAATTTAGATGTGCCTGTCTGTATATATATACACACAGACTTATGTTGGTTTTACAGACCCAACAAATTCAAAAGGAAATTCATATTCCCCTATATAATCGAATTAAGGTTATAATCATAAAAGAAAAAGGATTGTATAGGCGTAATATCAAGTTTAAAAATAGATTCGTATGGATATAATGAACAATCATTTGGGAAAATGAGTATTTACAGTGACAAATTAAAATTGGTCAGAAATCAAATGTGTAGATTTCATGTTTCAAATACATGTCTAGATTTGTCTTTGAAAGTTATGATTTTTAAAAATAGTTTTGTGATTTTTAAATTTGGGAATCGAGTGAGCTTTGAGTTGAACAGAAAAATGAAATCGTGACCATCTCTGGCGATCGCGAGGTCCAGTGGCCACGGGGTTGATGCTGAAGCTAGATGAGTGAGGGAGGGGTCTGGGAAAAATAGTGTGTCGGCGTGTAGATGGCCATGGTGGCAGCGGCAGGCATTTCCCACTCGTAAACCTAATTTTAATATGCCATAGATTTTTGCTTCGTTCGTGATCCTCGCTCGATCGAGTGTTGTGATGCTTTGGGAAATGGAAGGTTGGCATGTTGTCGTGGTGTAGCCGGAGTTGTAGTAATTCTGGTGGTCGAGATTTCTGGAGCGTGGCGATGACAGGTTGAGGTGGTGATGGCTGTTTGTGTTTCCAGGTTCGAATTTCGAACTCGTTTTCGAATTCGAGTTGACGATGAGATTTGGGTGGCAGGAGATTGGTGAGCTGATGATAGTCGACTTGCTCGACGTGCCAGTGTTGGCCGGAGTTGGCCGGAGCCACGGTGCACGTGCACCGTGCAGTTTTGAAGCCCTGAGGAATTTTGGGGTTTGGATAGGAAATACACTCGGGGAAGACTCGAGTTTTCGAGTATGTGACTCAAAGCAGCAGGGCAAAAGACTCGAAGTATTTTGGTTTGAGTCGAGTAGTGTTGTTCCAGGCCTTGTAAACCTGGTAGCTAAAATTTGTTTTTAAACAAATTCAAATGAAAACTTAGATGGGTAAATCAAAGTTAAAATCAAAGTTAAATTAGTGGATTCAAATTCATTTTGAATCCTAGGAATTGGAATCAGCTTTTAAATCTGAATTGTTTTAGAAAAGGAAAAAAAAATTTAACTCAACTAGTTTTTTTAAAAAGAAAATTTGTTTTCAAATAAATATTTGAAAAGGATTTTTGAAGGAAAAGTTAAACAATTTGTTTAAACTTAAATTTGCAAATTGGAATGTAATGTGTTTTAAAAGCTTAAAATTTAAATAAAATTTAAGTAATTTAGTTAGAGTTTTTCTTATAGTGGATATTTAAAGTTGGAAAAATGTTAAATGGTTAAACATTTTGAATCTTAAATTCAAAGTGGAAATTGAATTTAAATTTAGAAGTGTAATGTTAAAAATACACTTAAATATTAATAAAGCCATAAATAAAGAAATTAATTATCTTAGAGATAATTAAGGTAATTAAGTGATTTAACTAATATGATAACCAAGATTTGTAGTTAATTCATAAGAAATAAATTTGATTTAAATTAGTCAGATATTTAATTTATCTTACTTATTAATGTTTGGATTCTAGTGAATGTTGAATTGTTTGATATCCCTGATACATGATGCTTTGTGATACATCCTGATTTATGTTGTAATTGATTATCTGCGATATATATATCTGTGATTTCTGTTTCTGTGATATATTACTATGTGAATATGAAAACCCTTGACCCGTAAAACGACACTTGAATTTCGATGCGACAGGGAGTCGGATTCCAGTTGGTTATCCGAAACCCACATCGAATTGTAATGATGAACCTTCGTGATTGATAAATTTATTTTATCTATGAAATTGTAAATGAAGATAAGCGTTGTGGATTATACCGCTTATCGATATTGATATATCTGTGATGATTGATGTTGCACTTTTGTGTGAAACCCCTGGACCACACTCTTACACACACAAATATGGATTTCACGTGGAAATCGGTTAAATCACAGATGATGTAAATTTGATGTTTTTGAAATTGAAATTTTAATTTCAATCGATTTTGAAATTGGAAATTCGGGGTTAAAGTGGAAAGTTTTTGAAATGGAATTTCAAAGATAAAAGATATTTCGAATAACTTGATCGAGTTTTGAAATTTAAATAATTTGATTTAAATTTGAATTCAAGTTTGAAATTGAATTCTATGATTTGAAACTAGGGATTAAAGATGCTGTATAAGTTATATGGGTTAAACCATTTTCAAGGTATTGATTTGGAAATTTGAATTTATTTCAAGGGTTTTAACTCGTGTAAATATAACTGGATTCTTTCCGAAACGAAAACTATTCGTTTTCAAATAGTAAAAGCTTTCACAAAAGTAAAGAATTTTCAAATTGTGTTGAGAGAATTTCAAGTTCGAAATGGAATTGAAATGTTTTGAAAACTATGAAATGAGTCTTTGATTTCAAAGACCGGATGAGTTAATCTAACTTGAAATAGAATCGTTTTGAAAGGCTATGAATGAATCTTTGGAAACGAGTTTTGAAAGCTATAAGTTAAATCTTGACTTAAAGATTTAACGAGTTAATCAAATTGAAATGGAAATCGATTTGAAAATCCATAAATGGATCTTTGTGAACGGGGTGAACTTTGTGAATTAAATCTTTTTGTTTAAAAGATTGGAAGTGTGGAAATTGTTTAAACCATTGAAGGTTTTTGAAATGAATCTTTTTGTTTAAAAGATTGGAAATGGTAATTTGTTTTACCATTCGAATGAAAAGTTTTAAGCTTTAAGCTATGATTTAACTGAGACCCCAGTATCCATATGATTTTTAATATTGCGCTCGTTATTCGGTTTAGCCGGGAGAGGACCTTTGTGTCATATAACCCATTCCGAATAGTGATACGACGATATGGATAGCATTTGAAGACCGGTGGTGAAGACCGGGTATTTGCGAGAGCGATATGATGACCTATCGATTTTCTCTACATCATGGCTCCGGTATAGAGATTCCCTAAGTGATCGGAAGTCCGATCGAGACTGTGAATACCCGAATTTGCAAGGGCTTCTTCGGAAGTGCCTTCGGTTCTGTTCGAACCCGGAACAGACTTGTATGGATGTGTGTCTGACGTTACACTTTGAGATGTAAAGCTGGTTTCTATCAAATACATTTCTGTTGGTGGCGGAGAATTTATTCTCTTAGCTTAACACCCTTCTCTGAGACGTACGAGCTCAGAGGTTATGTAGTTGATGGTTACTAGTGATACATTCCCAATTTGGTAATGTGGCATACGAAGTGCTGTTGATCATTTGTTGATCGAAGCGTGGCTTTGTGAAAAAGCGTGGCTTTGTGGACGAGACTTCGTCGAGCCTCACAACCCGGTAATGGTCGAAACAGGAATGTTGCGACAAAGGTTTGTAGGGGTAGCGCCCCTAGGGTATGTCATTTCCTTCTGGATGAAGGGTGGTATCATGGTATGGAGCCCAGATACTTACTCATGTGGATACACTTTATTTATTATGTGTGATGTTGGTTATCGAGCGCTCGGATAAAGGTCGGTAACGACCGGGGGATGACATGACTCGTGTGTTAGTTACCTAGTTACAGCTTACAGCGTGAGGTAGCGTCAGTGTGTTAGTTACCTAGTTACAGCTGTACAGCGTGAGGTAGTGTCGGCCTTTTGTTTGCAGAGATCCGGTTAGGATCCGGGGCGTCTTTCCAGAGGCGTTTCCATTTCGGTAAGGAAGTTCCTTAGCCTGATCATTTGTTGGAAATCCAAAGAAACAATACGAACCCTGTACGGTTTTAGTTGTATTACCTGCTATGGAATGTGGCGGTAACCTGCTATTGAACGTAGTAGCTATAGTAGGCATACAATAATGGTTGTATGCTGGCTAAGATTGATATTATACTTTCGAAATGTTTTTTTCTACACTATGCACTAGTAATAATATCAAAAGAGTTTTGATTTTGCGTAGTAAGCATTTTTTGACTATCATAAGAAGAAATCTCCTCCAATTCTGCGATTGCATTGTGTGTGTGGCGGGAGGTCTTATGGTAGTTTCATTTTCAAAAAGCATTGCGGATTTCAATGTTAAACAGCCTTTTGTGTTTGTATTAAAGATAAACTGTTTTTGTTGCTCACACCAGTCCCATGACTGATCCGGAGTTTATTGTTCCCTTCCTAAACTCTGGGTGCCCACTATTTTCCACACGGGCAGTCTAGATTTGGGTTTTCTCAGATATTCAGATTTGGTAGATTATCTGGAGCTAGTCAGTTCTTGGAGTTCATGGATTGACGTTGCTTATCTTGGAGCATTCTATTGGAGACATTCTATCCGCTGCTGGTGTTATCAATTTTCTTTTCCGCTGCTATTTCTTGTATCATATCTCTGATGTATATTGGTATCTGTTGGATCATTCTGTTGTATCATACTGTATCAGATTTTGTATCTGTCATTGTATCAATGTAATATATATTGATATATTCTTTTTCTTCCGCTGTGTTGTTATACTTAATGTTGTTATAAGCTCCGGCGAATCGGATTTGAACGGTCGAATCTGCGGCATTCTAGTACAATGTGAAGTACGGATGTTGATTTTCGAACGGGCAAAACCCGAGTCGTTACATGTGGTATCAGAGCTAAGGTTGAACTTTAGCTCAGGAGTATAACACATTAAGTAGCTCATTAGAGATAGAGTGAAGTAAACTCTAGAATGAGTAATTCTCAGATATCCGTCTGAATGCCTCAGTAAATTCTCTTGCTATCCACTGATAGTGAGTATGAGTGCAAGAAGAGGATGAGATAGGGGACAGGGAAATATGACTATAATTGGTCAATAACCTGTAACAACAAGGAAGCAATCTTTTCTTTATCAATCTCTTGTGTTCGTCATCTTTTCTCAATTCTTCGATAGTTTCTGGTAGATCCAGGAAGAAGAAGATTCGATATATCAATATGGGACATAAACTCCGGATGAACCAAAATTGTTTGTTTGGATGTATTGGTTGTTTGATTGCTATGATTGATAGGTATAATTTAGTTTCTAAACTGAAAGCTTTGAAATCATATCCATATATCTATCTATTCTTTGGGTTCCGATATGTTCTACGAATGGTTAGTTATCCTTTTGAACTAACCGATGCCACTGTATATTTCGTAGATCTAGATAACCCGAGTATCTTCTGAAGTGTTAAACAGATTCGTTCTTGTATCTATTATCAATATTCTGATTTGGTAAGCCAAATGCAGAATAAATGTTCAGTTTGAGTCGATGAAATATTCTTCATCTATCTTTTTGTCTCCTTGGTAATTTCGAGGACGAAATTCTTTTAAGGGGGGAAGTCTGTAACGACCCCAAATTTTCTATATATTTAAATTAATAATTAATTGTATTTTTGAATAAAAATAGTAAAATAAATTTATTAAAAGTGATGCGAGTTGCCCCGGATTCAAGTATATTATGTAGAAATTATTTTAATTTTTGAAATATATGTATATGTATTTAATTTGGAATTTAAATTTTAAATAAATGGTTCGAAAATAAAGATACAACATATAAGAGATAAATTATAGGAAAATATGTACATTTAACAAACTTGTTAAAATAAACAAATTACATAAATTAAACAAGCTATATTAAAAATAGAAATTCGGTATGAATTCTAAAATAAAATAAAATAAACTAAATATACACTCAAGTATAAACAAAGATTGGATAAGTATGGAATAGAATAAGTAAACACATAAGTATGTAGACTTGAGAAAGTAAAGCCACAACACATATCATTTCAGCCACTTAAACAAAACAAGAAAAGAAAATATCATCAGCCGAGTCAAACAAGCAAACCAGGCAAGTAAAATTTTATATGTGAAAAATTGAAATGCAAAACAAAAGAAACAAACAAGGTACATATGCATTTAAGGGGTTGCATCTCTAAGTACATACCACATTATCAGCCGAAAGGAAAGCAAATAGATATTTGTACAACTCAATTAATGCAAGCACACTGAAAATTCACATCAGCCTCCATATACAAATGAAAAATCTCTGAGCATAATAAAGAAAATTTAGAACTCTGCACAAATCTTATTACTTTGTACAAATATATATATATATTCACCTATACAAACATCTTTCTCTCCACATATACGCATCTATATAGTTCCAGTTCGTTCAAGAAAACATAATTTAGCAAGCAAAGGAAAATAAACACCATTACAAACTTAAATATCATTCAAAAATAAAAAGGCAGAGCAACTCAAAGCAAAGATCAGTTTTCAAATCTAAAGCCTGCAAGGTAAATTCAACTACTTTAACTTGAGTGAATCCAGAAATCAACTCAAACAAATCAAGTGAAATCAGACCATCATCAAGCATGTAAATCAAAAAAAAATCTACTTCCAGTGTTCAAACTGTTCCAGGTTTTCAAGCTTGTCTCTGTTCCAAGTACAGGTGAGCAAACTTCCAACCTCCAATATATTTATATGTTGTTGCTTGATTTTGCATGCCTGTAATGATGATGATGATTTGGAAAATGTTGTATGAATGTCTACATGTATATACATGAAAATTTAGATGTGCCTGTCTGTATATATATACACACAGACTTCTGTTGGTTTTACAGACCCAAATAATTCAAAAGGAAATTCATATTCCCCTATATAATCGAATTAAGGTTATAATCATAAAAGAAAAAGGATTGTATAGGCGTAATATCAAGTTTAAAAATAGATTCGTATGGATATAATGAACAATCATTTGGGAAAATGAGTATTTACAGTGACAAATTAAAATTGGTCAGAAATCAAATGTGTAGATTTCATGTTTCAAATACATGTCTAGATTTGTCTTTGAAAGTTATGATTTTTAAAAATAGTTTTGTGATTTTTAAATTTAGGAATCGAGTGAGCTTTGAGTTGAACAGAAAAATGAAATCGTGACCATCTCTGGCGATCGCGAGGTCCGGTGGCCACGGGGTTGATGCTGAAGCTAGATGAGTGAGGGAGGGGTCTGGGAAAAATAGTGTGTCGGCGTGTAGATGGCCATGGTGGCAGCGGCAGGCATTTCCCACTCGTAAACCTAATTTTAGTATGCCATAGATTTTTGCTTCGTTCGTGATCCTCGCTCGATCGAGTGTTGTGATGCTTTGGGAAATGGAAGGTTGGCATGTTGTCGTGGTGTAGCCGGAGTTGTAGTAATTCTGGTGGTCGAGATTTCTGGAGCGTGGCGATGACAGGTTGAGGTGGTGATGGCTGTTTGTGTTTCCAGGTTCGAATTTCGAACTCGTTTTCGAATTCGAGTTAACGATGAGATTTGGGTGGCAGGAGATTGGTGAGCTGATGATAGTCGACTTGCTCGACGTGCCAGTGTTGGCCGGAGTTGGCCGGAGCCACGGTGCACGTGCACCGTGCAGTTTTGAAGCCCTGAGGAATTTTGGGGTTTGGATAGGAAATACACTCGGGGAAGACTCGAGTTTTCGAGTATGTGACTCAAAGCAGCAGGGCAAAAGACTCGAAGTATTTTGGTTTGAGTCGAGTAGTGTTGTTCCAGGCCTTGTAAACCTGGTAGCTAAAATTTGTTTTTAAACAAATTCAAATGAAAACTTAGATGGGTAAATCAAAGTTAAAATCAAAGTTAAATTAGTGGATTCAAATTCATTTTGAATCCTAGGAATTGGAATCAGCTTTTAAATCTGAATTGTTTTAGAAAAGGAAAAAAAAAATTAACTCAACTAGTTTTTTTAAAAAGAAAATTTGTTTTCAAATAAATATTTGAAAAGGATTTTTGAAGAAAAAGTTAAACAATTTGTTTAAACTTAAATTTGCAAATTGGAATGTAATGTGTTTTAAAAGCTTAAAATTTAAATAAAATTTAAGTAATTTAGTTAGAGTTTTTCTTATAGTGGATATTTAAAGTTGGAAAAATGTTAAATGGTTAAACATTTTGAATCTTAAATTCAAAGTGGAAATTGAATTTAAATTTAGAAGTGTAATGTTAAAAATACACTTAAATATTAATAAAGCCATAAATAAAGAAATTAATTATCTTAGAGATAATTAAGGTAATTAAGTGATTTAACTAATATGATAACCAAGATTTGTAGTTAATTCATAAGAAATAAATTTGATTTAAATTAGTCAGATATTTAATTTATCTTACTTATGAATGTTTGGATTCTAGTGAATGTTGAATTGTTTGATATCCCTGATACATGATGCTTTGTGATACATCCTGATTTATGTTGTAATTGATTATCTGCGATATATATATCTGTGATTTCTGTTTCTGTGATATATTACTATGTGAATATGAAAACCCTTGACCCGTAAAACGACACTTGAATTTCGATGCGACAGGGAGTCGGATTCCAGTTGGTTATCCGAAACCCACATCGAATTGTAATGATGAACCTTCGTGATTGATAAATTTATTTTATCTATGAAATTGTAAATGAAGATAAGCGTTGTGGATTATACCGCTTATCGATATTGATATATCTGTGATGATTGATGTTGCACTTTTGTGTGAAACCCCTGGACCACACTCTTACACACACAAATATGGATTTCACGTGGAAATCGGTTAAATCACAGATGATGTAAATTTGATGTTTTTGAAATTGAAATTTTAATTTCAATCGATTTTGAAATTGGAAATTCGGGGTTAAAGTGGAAAGTTTTTGAAATGGAATTTCAAAGATAAAAGATATTTCGAATAACTTGATCGAGTTTTGAAATTTAAATAATTTGATTTAAATTTGAATTCAAGTTTGAAATTGAATTCTATGATTTGAAACTAGGGATTAAAGATGCTGTATAAGTTATATGGGTTAAACCATTTTCAAGGTATTGATTTGGAAATTTGAATTTATTTCAAGGGTTTTAACTCGTGTAAATATAACTGGATTCTTTCCGAAACGAAAACTATTCGTTTTCAAATAGTAAAAGCTTTCACAAAAGTAAAGAATTTTCAAATTGTGTTGAGAGAATTTCAAGTTCGAAATGGAATTGAAATGTTTTGAAAACTATGAAATGAGTCTTTGATTTCAAAGACCGGATGAGTTAATCTAACTTGAAATAGAATCGTTTTGAAAGGCTATGAATGAATCTTTGGAAACGAGTTTTGAAAGCTATAAGTTAAATCTTGACTTAAAGATTTAACGAGTTAATCAAATTGAAATGGAAATCGATTTGAAAATCCATAAATGGATCTTTGTGAACGGGGTGAACTTTGTGAATTAAATCTTTTTGTTTAAAAGATTGGAAGTGTGGAAATTGTTTAAACCATTGAAGGTTTTTGAAATGAATCTTTTTGTTTAAAAGATTGGAAATGGTAATTTGTTTTACCATTCGAATGAAAAGTTTTAAGCTTTAAGTTGTGATTTAACTGAGACCCCAGTATCCATATGATTTTTAATATTGCGCTCGTTATTCGGTTTAGCCGGGAGAGGACCTTTGTGTCATATAACCCATTCCGAATAGTGATACGACGATATGGATAGCATTTGAAGACCGGTGGTGAAGACCGGGTATTTGCGAGAGCGATATGATGACCTATCGATTTTCTCTACATCATGGCTCCGGTATAGAGATTCCCTAAGTGATGGGAAGTCCGATCGAGATTGTGAATACCCGGATTTGCAAGGGCTTCTTCGGAAGTGCCTTCGGTTCTGTTCGAACCCGGAACAGACTTGTATGGATGTGTGTCTGACGTTACACTTTGAGATGTAAAGCTGGTTTCTATCAAATACATTTCTATTGGTGGCGGAGAATTTATTCTCTTAGCTTAACACCCTTCTCTGAGACGTACGAGCTCAGAGGTTATGTAGTTGATGGTTACTAGTGATACATTCCCAATTTGGTAATGTGGCATACGAAGTGTTGCTGATCATTTGTTGATCGAAGCGTGGCTTTGTGAAAAAGCGTGGCTTTGTGGACGAGACTTCGTCGAGCCTCACAACCCGGTAATGGTCGAAACAGGAATGTTGCGACAAAGGTTTGTAGGGGTAGCGCCCCTAGGGTATGTCATTTCCTTCTGGATGAAGGGTGGTATCATGGTATGGAGCCCAGATACTTACTCATGTGGATACACTTTATTTATTATGTGTGATGTTGGTTATCGAGCGCTCGGATAAAGGTCGGTAACGACCGGGGGATGACATGACTCGTGTGTTAGTTACCTAGTTACAGCTTACAGCGTGAGGTAGCGTCAGTGTGTTAGTTACCTAGTTACAGCTGTACAGCGTGAGGTAGTGTCGGCCTTTTGTTTGCAGAGATCCGGTTAGGATCCGGGGCGTCTTTCCAGAGGCGTTTCCATTTCGGTAAGGAAGTTCCTTAGCCTGATCATTTGTTGGAAATCCAAAGAAACAATACGAACCCTGTACGGTTTTAGTTGTATTACCTGCTATGGAATGTGGCGGTAACCTGCTATTGAACGTAGTAGCTATAGTAGGCATACAATAATGGTTGTATGCTGGCTAAGATTGATATTATACTTTCGAAATGTTTTTTTCTACACTATGCACTAGTAATAATATCAAAAGAGTTTTGATTTTGCGTAGTAAGCATTTTTTGACTATCATAAGAAGAAATCTCCTCCAATTCTGCGATTGCATTGTGTGTGTGGCGGGAGGTCTTATGGTAGTTTCATTTTCAAAAAGCATTGCGGATTTCAATGTTAAACAGCCTTTTGTGTTTGTATTAAAGATAAACTGTTTTTGTTGCTCACACCAGTCCCATGACTGATCCGGAGTTTATTGTTCCCTTCCTAAACTCTGGGTGCCCACTATTTTCCACACGGGCAGTCTAGAGTTGGGTTTTCTCAGATATTCAGATTTGGTAGATTATCTGAAGCTAGTCAGTTCTTGGAGTTCATGGATTGACGTTGCTTATCTTGGAGCATTCTATTGGAGACATTCTATCCGCTGCTGGTGTTATCTATTTTCTTTTCCGCTGCTATTTCTTGTATCATATCTCTGATGTATATTGGTATCTGTTGTATCATACTGTATCAGATTTTGTATCTGTCATTGTATCAATGTAATATATATTGATATATTCTTTTTCTTCCACTGTGTTGTTATACTTAATGTTGTTATAAGCTCCGGCGAATCGGATTTGAACGGTCGAATCTGCGGCATTCTAGTACAATGTGAAGTACGGATGTTGATTTTCGAACGGGCAAAACCCGAGTCGTTACACTTTGGGAGCTGTTCCGTCGTCTTCGAAAGCTCCTACCGCTGAAGAGAAAGGAAAGAGTGTGGTTGTTCAAGGTACTCTTTTCCTATGTGGTGTTCCAGTTAGAGTTCTGTTTGATACTGGAGCGTCGCATTCGTTTGTTTGTAATGAACTCGTAGGCCGGTTAGGTTTGGAACCGGATATTGTTGATAGGCCATTGGTTGTGACTAATCCAGTTGGGGGTTCGTCTTGTTTGTGTATGTTATGCCGTGGTCTAGTTGTATCGAGTCATGGTTGCTCTTTTGTTTGTGATTGCTTTGTTCTGAACTTTGCGGGGTTCGGAATTATTTTGGGTATGGACTGGCTGAGGAAGTATGCGGCAAAGGTTGATTGCGAGAGGTTGGAAGTGACAGTCGAGAATTTGGAGGGGTGAAAGGTTGTGATACGATGTAAGCATGAAGAAGGCGTCTTCATGAGCTTCATGTATTCGCTGGTTGTTCCACGGGATGGACTGTCATCAGTGCCGATCGCTGATGGATTCGAGGATGTCTTTGACGAAGTCAAAGGGTTGCCGCCGCATAGAGAGATCGAGTTTCGTATAGATCTAGTGGAAGGAGCCAAACCTGTTGTGATGCCTCTTAGGCGGATGGCGCCTAGGGAACAGCATGAGTTGAAGGTGCAAGTTGATGACCTTTCACAGAAAGGATTCATTCGGCGTAGTGTGTCCGAGTGGGGTGCACCAGTTGTGTTCGCAACCAAGGCAGATGGGTCGTTGAGATTGTGCGTCGATTATCGTGAGCTGAATAAGGTGACTAAGAAGAACAAGTATCCATTGCCGAGAATAGATGACTTGTCTGATCAGCTTCACGAAGCTAAGGTGTTTTCTCAGATGGATTTGGCAACGGGATTTCACCAGTTGAGAGTGGCTAAGGATAGTGTGCCGAAGACTGCTTTTCGGACACCATCGGGTTTCTTTGAGTGGCTGGTAATGCCGTTTGGATTGACTAACGCACCAGCATATTTTGTGGATCTTATGAATAGAGTGTTCAGAGATCAGTTGAACAAGTTCGTACTTGTGTTCGTGGATGATATTCTGATTTATTCCAGAACGGAAGAAGAGCACAAGACGCACTTGCGTATCGTTTTGGAGATCTTACGGAAACATCAGCTGAAGGCTAAGTTTTCGAAGTGTCACTTCTGGAAGAGTGAAGTGAGGTTCTTAGGTCATGTGATTTCTGGATATGGAATAGCGGTTGATCCCGCTAAGGTGGCAGCAATCCAGGATTGGGTTAGACCTAAGAATGCATCTGATGTGAGAAGTTTTCTTGGATTAGCAGGATATTATCGACGGTTTATCAAAGACTTCTCCAAGGTAGCTGCACCGTTAACAGGATTGACAAAGAAGAACCAAGTGTTCAGTTGGGATGCTAAGTGTGAGCAAGCTTTCGGAATCCTGAAAGAGCGATTGACGAGTGCTCCTGTTTTGACTATTCCTTGTGGGAATGATGAGATGGTGGTTTACACCGACGCATGTGGTACTGGACTTGGAGCAGTGCTGATGCAGAAGGATAAAGTTGTTGCGTATGCCAGTCGACAACTAAAGCCGCATGAAAGGAATTATCCGACTCATGATTTGGAGTTGGCGGCGATTGTTTTTGCTCTGAAGATGTGGAGACATTATCTACTGGGAGTTCGATTCGAGTTGTTTACGGATCACAAGTCATTGAAGTATCTTTTCTCCCAAAAGGATTTGAATCTTCGGCAGCAACGTTGGCTAGAGTTTTTGGCATCATATGATTTTGGTATAGCTTATACTCCGGGAAAAGGTAACGCAGTGGCAGATGCGTTAAGTCGAAGACATGCAGGATTGGGAGCCATGTTTTCAGAATGGAAGAATCTCGAGTATTTAGCTGGATTTGACTTCAGGCCTAGATGTGAATTGGAACCTGAGATGTTGGCAAACTTATCGATAAGACCTTCTCTTGTGGAAAGGATTGGCGAAAGCCAAAAGCGAGACGATAAGCTTGTCAAGATTATCCGTGATTTGGAATCTGGGTTGGATCCAGAAAAGGATAAAGGGTTTGAGGTCGATCGAGAGGGTTGGCTTCGGAAGCAAGGACGACTAGTTGTTCCCGATATAGATGAATTGAGGAGTGAAGTTTTGAAGGAAAGTCATCACTCGAAGTTGACAATTCATCCATGTGGAAATAAGATGTATCGGGATATGAAGAGAACCTACTACTGGGAAGGCATGAAGAAGGATGTTGGAAATTTTATTTCCAAGTGTATGAACTGCCAGTTGATAAAAGCCGAACAGAAGAAGCCTAGTGGATTGCTTCAGCCATTAGAAGTTCCTGCATGGAAGTGGGAGCAAGTATCAATGGATTTTATTGATGGACTACCTAGAACCAGAATGGGAAATGAAGGGATTTGGGTCATTGTGGATCGTCTGACTAAGAGCGCAAGATTCATTCCTGTTCGATCGACTAGGACTGCATCGAAGTTGGCTGAGTTGTATGTTAAGTGGATAGTTCGATTCCATGGTATTCCGAAGAGTATAGTGAGCGATCGAGACCCATTGTTCACTAGTGGATTTTGGAAGAGCTTCCAGGAAGTTTTGGGAATCGAGTTGTGTTTGAGTACAGCTTATCACCCTCAAACAGATGGTCAGACCGAGAGAGTCAACCGAGTTTTGGAAGATCTTCTTAGAGCATGTGTTTTGGACTTCGGAGGATCATGGGAAGATCACCTTCATTTGGTGGAGTATGCGTACAACAATAGTTACCAGTCAAGCATTGGTATGGCACCGTATGAGGCATTGTATGGGAGACCGTGTAACTCTCCGACATGTTGGATAGAGGCAGGAGAAAAGCTGATACTTGGGCCAGAGATGATTCGATAGACTTCAGATTGTATAGAGATCATTCGGCAACGAATGAAGGCAGCCCAAGACCGTCAGAAAAGTTATGCCGATAAGCGTCGAAAGGATTTGGAATTCGACGTAGGAGATATGGTTTTTGTGAAGATTTCTCCACTGAAGAATGTTATTCGTTTGGGAAGAAAGGAAAATTGACTCCGAGATTTGTTGGACCATTCCCGATCATCGAGCGAATTGGAAAGCTCGCTTATAGATTGGAATTACCGGAGAAGATGTCGAGTGTGCACAATGTTTTTCATGTATCGTATCTACGGAAGTATGTGCACGACTCGAATACAGTGGTTTCTGCTGACAGCTGTGAAGATTTCGAAGTTGATCCAGTCGATAGAAGACCTCGTAAGCCGCTTCGTGTTGTTGAAACCGACACGAAACAGCTTAGGAGGAAGGTAGTTAAGTTGCTCAAGGTACAATGGAGTGATGATGATAACGACTGTACGTGGGAGGAGGAAGAGAGGATGAAGGCAGCTCATCCTGAACTCTTCAAGGTATGGCCCTAAGGTGTCGTGTCATCTCGCGATATTGTAACTTGCTCTAGTTTTAGAATTCTGTACGCTAAGCTAGAATTGGATGCATGGTTTGTTGATTGCTATGGATGGTAGGCGTACAGAATAGTTTATGATTGCTATGATTGTTTGGAATTTCGGGGGCGAAATTCCTAAGGGGGAGAGAATGTAACGACCCGTATTTTTACGGATCGAAAAGTTTGTCAAAATCTGGAATTTTAGTGTTGTTGAGCCATTTCAGATTTTAGGCAAAATATGGCTAAGTCCTAAGTCGTTCACGACTTAGTATAGGTCGTAAGTCGTATACGACTTAGGGGATAGGCGCGACTTAAGGATAGTGGCGAGTTAATTGTTACCGAGTTAAGAAGCAGCGAGTTAAGAGTTAAGTCATGACCGACTTAAGTGGGTTAGGCAACCTAAGGAAGTATTGGAGCGACCTATAGCTGTTCACGACCTAGGGATGAGCGACCTAGTGGTTCCGAGTTAGCATTGTTAGGTCGGCAACGACCTAAGGAGTTTGGAGATAGCTATGTAGCGACCTAGTATCTTGGTATGACCTATAGGTTAGCGACTTAAGGAGTATACGACCTATGGGAGTTAAGTCGTACGAGTTAAGTCGTAAGGTTGTATTAGGTCGTATACAGTCTAAGTGTTAGGTCGCGTGGGTATGTTAAGTCGTAAGTTTGTTAGGTCGCGAGGTAGTGTCCCTGTTAGTCGTTGGGTAACTGTAGCATGGTTTTGGATTAAGTCGTAGGTCGCAGGACTACTAAGTCGTGAGGTTTTAGGTCGCGTGAAGACTTAAGGTGTTAAGTCGCTGGGTTTTAGCCTATGTGTTAAGTCGTAGACGACTTAGGGAAGTTAAGTCTTAAGTCGTAGAGAATTGGTCTGTTAAGTCGTAAGTCGCTAAGTCGCGCATAGGCTAAGTTGTTAAGTCGAACTGTTATGTGGCGCGCTATGTTAAGTCGGAGACCCAGTTGAGTCGTAAGTCGTAGGACTGCTAAGCCGTTAGGTCGTGAGCGACCTAGGAGTTGGGGCGCGCGTGCATATCTGTTAGGTTGGAGGCTTTGTTAAGTCGGAAGTGTCTTAGGTTATAAGTCGGAGACGACTTATAGAGGCGGACGAGTTACGACTTAAGGAATTTTCTGCTATAAATAGGAAGGGTTTTTCTCACTTTTTGGGATCCGGATTTCGAAGCGATGAAGTGCTGCCATTTTGAGAGCTCGACTTCTACACTTCTTCACTTCTTTTCTCCACTCTAATCTAGTGCTTCCATCCATCCAAATCGAAGATCAAGATTGAAGATCCAAGAGATAAAGTTGAAGATCTTCATCCGTTGAAGTGAGATTTCTTCGTTTGAAGCGGATTTGTGATAGATCAAGCTTGATCCTTCGCTGTCCAGATCTGAAGCGTGTTGATTTGAGGTTGTTTAGGTGATTTGGTGAGTGGTGATTATCTCTCACATGGATCCAAAGGAGTAGATCGGATTGTTGGCTTGATTTGGGTGTTAAAATAGTGATTTCTATGCATTTTTGTAAACCTAAGTGTAGATCCATGTAGATCCATTGTTCATGATGATTTGACAACCATTTTTGTATATGATTAACCTATGCAAGTTCATTCATCAAGTTGTAGAGATAACTCTCATGTTTTCATGCTTGTTAGACTTTCAACCCCTTAATTACGAAATTGCCATTATTGTTATAATTGTTCATTTTGCTTATATTTGAATGCTTGGTTACTTGGATTGATGTTTGACATGATTGATTGCTGTGAATTAGATGATTGTTGATTGGTTTTAGACAAGGTGGCCGAAGATGATTCAAAAGCTAGGAGAAAGGCTCTTGAATTGGGTAAGCTGCTCGTGGCAAATGTAGCGGGACGATGAAGCTCTTATGCGTAGATTTGATGATGTGATGTTGAGATGAGGCTTTGCGAGGATGTGATGAAGCGAGGAAATCATGTTATGAAGACTTGGTCTAATCCAGACGGGATCATTCCAAGCATGTTGATAACTCGGTGATATGATTCGAGTTGAGGATAATGAATGGATATGAGAATAGTCGTTGAGGAGGATGACTAGGAGGCTTGGATAGCATCGTTGTTGAAGGTTCTAGCATGCTCTAAGCAAGAGTACGTTTGGGCAGATTCGATAGTCCCAACGGCCAACTGTTGATGGTCGAGTACTCTGGTCAGATTCGATAGTCCTAGGCACGGGCTGCGACGACGTGCGGGAGTTATGTCTAGAACCGGGGTTTCCATTAGCCCTTGACGGACGGCTGAAAGAATGTGCCGGTCATTCAATTAACGGTGATATCGAAGCAATGATAACAGTGATAGCCAGAGTCATGGATGTTTGGTTGTATCGTCATTCGGACTCAAGAGCGGTATTTTCTGGGTGCTTATCTGATTTAGGCCTTGGTACTTGGAAAACATCGCCCTTGACTCGAATGATTATTACTTTAATTTAAGTTGTATGCTCTGCTATGTTGCTTCTGCTTAGTGTGTGTCTGGGGGCTATCACTGTAGAAAGAGGTGGAGTGGGAGGGTTGTATTCCTATTCCTTTTCCTTTATGCTCTTTTGGTATGTTGTTAGTTAATTTACTGCTCACTAAGACTGTTGTCTGACTCAAGGCTTTATGTTTTAATTCTTATTGCCTTGGGCTGTTCGTCCATTTTTGGGACGGGCAGACTAGGTAGCAGGTGACAGGTGCTGTTCTCTTCTCGCGATGCTGATATCGAAGACGAGCTGGAGGGTTGCATATTATCTTCTTATTATATGTACTGGATGTTCCGCTGTTTTGTATTCTCTGAGTGTTATGTAGTGAGGCTTGATGTATTGGCTATTTGGATGCTTGTATTCAACTATTATGGAGTTTTATATGATGTCATTTTGTTCTGTAAAGCTTCACTATACATATGTTCTATTGTATTTTGTCCATGCGCTGTGAGTAATACGATAGATTCTGTTGTTTTAATCTACCCTGACAATCGTCCATGGTCGCCTGGCACACTTTACAGCGCACTATCTCTAGATTCGGTGCAGGGGTCATGGGTGGTCGTCACATTTGGTATCAAAGCATTGGTTAATCGATTTTACCCAACGCTCGCTGACATAACTACGTATGAGAGACGTAATTGTAATTTTGATGGATGACTACTATATATAATATAGTAGCTTAGTAGAGTTTGAGTGCTTTATGCAGTTTTTTCTTTAGAAGTTCTAATCATTCCTTTTTATAGATATTGAGAATGAGTCGAAGAGGGAGACCAGTTGCTAGGGAAGGCCGTGCTACTGAGGGGGCTGCTGATTATGCGGCTATGTTCGAAGCTATGACGACTTCGATCATGAGAAGGATACTAGTTCCGGGGGCAGCAGTAGATGTTGGAGTTCAAGTCCAAACTCCGAAACCAGTGGATTTTGCTAAGTTGTGCAAGGATTATACTGCTCTTGGAGGAAAGGTTTTCTTGGGAACAGAATCAACTATCGAAGTCCAGAGATGGATAGATGCTTGTAGAAGGATCTTTGGTGATTTGGGAATTGATGATGCAACTAAGAGGAAGTTGGCATCAAGGCAGCTTCAAGGGAGAGCCTCTGATTGGTGGAACTCTATTACCATCAATACTGCGGAGGAAGAGATTACTTGGGAGCAATTCCAAGTTAGGTTTGAAGCTAAGTTCATTTCTACAGCTCAGAAGTCTGTTCTATTCAAGAAGTTTGTGGAGCTCAAGCAAGGAGGGAGATCAGTTCTTGAGTATGTTTCTGAGTTTGAAGCGTTGTCCAAGTATGCCCGGTCATATATTGAGTCTGCATACCAGAAGAATGAGAAGTTTGTGACAGGCTTGGACAGTTATCTTGGGAGACAGTTGGTGGATCATTTGGACGATTCATTTGAGGAGCTTGTGGAGAAAGCTCTTAGGCATGAGAGTCTGTTTCCTAAGGAAGGATCTGTTGTTGCTGTGACCAGGGAAGAGTCTAAACCCCAGCAGGGTGGAAACAAGAAGAGGAAGCAGCAGCAGCAGCAGGGTAAGGATGGCCAGAAGAAGCCGAAAGGCGAGGTGACTTGCTACAATTGTCAGCAGAAGGGCCATTTCTCGAAGGATTGTAAGAATCCGAAGGTGCCGATGAAGTGTCACAACTGTGACAAGCCAGGGCATTTCAGGAAGAATTGTCCAGAACCGAGGAGGGACAAGTAGATTGTGCAAGCTTATGCTTTGGGAGCTGTTCCGTCGTCTTCGAAAGCTCCTACCGCTGAAGAGAAAGGAAAGAGTGTGGTTGTTCAAGGTACTCTTTTCCTATGTGGTGTTCCAGTTAGAGTTCTGTTTGATACTGGAGCGTCGCATTCGTTTGTTTGTAATGAACTCGTAGGCCGGTTAGGTTTGGAACCGGATATTGTTGATAGGCCATTGGTTGTGACTAATCCAGTTGGGGGTTCGTCTTGTTTGTGTATGTTATGCCGTGGTCTAGTTGTATCGAGTCATGGTTGCTCTTTTGTTTGTGATTGCTTTGTTCTGAACTTTGCGGGGTTCGGAATTATTTTGGGTATGGACTGGCTGAGGAAGTATGCGGCAAAGGTTGATTGCGAGAGGTTGGAAGTGACAGTCGAGAATGTGGAGGGGCGAAAGGTTGTGATACGATGTAAGCATGAAGAAGGCGTCTTCATGAGCTTCATGTATTCGCTGGTTGTTCCACGGGATGGACTGTCATCAGTGCCGATCGCTAATGGATTCGAGGATGTCTTTGACGAAGTCAAAGGGTTGCCACCGCATAGAGAGATCGAGTTTCGTATAGATCTAGTGGAAGGAGCCAGACCTGTTGTGATGCCTCTTAGGAGGATGGCGCCTAGGGAACAGCATGAGTTGAAGGTGCAAGTTGAGGACCTTTTACAGAAAGGATTCATTCGGCGTAGTGTGTCCGAGTGGGGTGCACCAGTTGTGTTCGCAACCAAGGCAGATGGGTCGTTGAGATTGTGCGTCGATTATCGTGAGCTGAATAAGGTGACTAAGAAGAACAAGTATCCATTGCCGAGAATAGATGACTTGTTTGATCAGCTTCACGAAGCTAAGGTGTTTTCTCAGATGGATTTGGCAACGGGATTTCACCAGTTGAGAGTGGCTAAGGATAGTGTGCCGAAGACTGCTTTTCGGACATCATCGGGTTTCTTTGAGTGGCTGGTAATGCCGTTTGGATTGACTAACGCACCAGCATATTTTTTGGATCTTATGAATAGAGTGTTCAGAGATCAGTTGAACAAGTTCGTACTTGTGTTCGTGGATGATATTCTGATTTATTCCAGAACGGAAGAAGAGCACAAGACGCACTTGCATATCGTTTTGGAGATCTTACGGAAACATCAGCTGAAGGCTAAGTTTTCGAAGTGTCACTTCTGGAAGAGTGAAGTGAGGTTCTTAGGTCATGTGATTTCTGGAAATGGAATAGCGGTTGATCCCGCTAAGGTGGCAGCAATCCAGGATTGGGTTAGACCTAAGAATGCATCTGATGTGAGAAGTTTTCTTGGATTAGCAGGATATTATCGACGGTTTATCAAAGACTTCTCCAAGGTAGCTGCACCGTTAACAGGATTGACGAAGAAGAACCAAGTGTTCAGTTGGGATGCTAAGTGTGATCAAGCTTTCGGAATCCTGAAAGAGCGATTGACGAGTGCTCCTGTTTTGACTATTCCTTGTGGGAATGATGAGATGGTGGTTTACACCGACGCATGTGGTACTGGACTTGGAGCAGTGCTGATGCAGAAGGATAAAGTTGTTGCGTATGCCAGTCGACAACTATATTTTAGGTCATGGACTTTTGTTTTAATATTACCTATAATAATATTCTAAACATATTATTTGTAGCTACCCGTAGTTCAGTACCCTTTGAGTTGACAGTAATTCACTCCTGTTCAACCAAAGTGCATGAAAGAGCGAATAACTAGGGTAAAGAAGAAAAGAAAGAAGAAGAAAAAATGGAAAACGACAACATCAGAGTCTCACAATCGCAGTGGAACAAAATATAATATATAACAATAGAGTTTAAATACAAGAAATCTGTAACTGTTATATGCTTACAACCATCAGAGTACAATAATCAATAAATAAATCTAGACAGTTTTATAACTTGTCCTTACACAGCGGAATAATAATCAAGTACGGAAGTGCGCCTTGCCATCTGGCTCATCTCTTGAGCTCCATAGCATCCTATCTTGAATCTGTAATACTCGGTCTGACCCGAACATTATAATAAAATAACACCCGAGTCAATCTGGAAAACCAGCGTGAGAAAACACACTCAATTTGAATTATTAAATTTTCTCCAGAATCCTTTGAAAACAAAGGTATCTCGTAAGACCACTTCACACATAAACACGATGGGTTTTTACCTTACGATAACAAAAACATTTTTATCAAATCAGTCTAGTATTATAATAGTGTCTATAGAAAGTAAATAGAAAATAGCTGAAATGCTTGCATCTCACGTTTCAACATAGTTGGGCACAATCAAAACCATACGGCGCTTATTGGAGAATAGGTTCCATCGAATGACTGGGCCACTGGGGTATCGCCCGTCACAGTACACCTCTAGAACAATGTACCAAGGACCACGCCGGGATCCCCTGCTACACAAGACCGGCCTACCCCTAACCTGGATAGACCGAATATGTTATCACCCCGGGTGTTCCCACCCTTACTATTGAGCGCTTCTTCTTTCATGTATACCCATAACTAAGATAAATAGGGTTCCAAGGACATCTTGAAAAGTGATAACATACCCTACTTGGGTGCGACCCACTTAGCCTTGCTGCATCTCCCATGTTTTAGTCATTCCCGATTGATGAGGTTTGAGGCTAAGCATTACCTTTCAAGAACAATTTTACTTAGAATGCTCATCGTCCTCTAATGACGATGTTCTGATAGCATTCATCCATACAAGTTGTCCTGGGTCTAGAAAAATCGAATCACCATCTTCATCATCTTCACGGTATTCATTCGTTACGGTCAAACCGTATCGAAGTGGTTTTCGGATAAGTAAATCTGATCCCGGTCTCTTCGAAACGATTAACGAAATTGGCCAATATTGATAATAGGTTATTTAACTATCAACAAAACATCCATAAGCAGTCACTAGGCCAAATTTTATAAATCTCCAAAATATTTGTTCCAAACATCTTCACCAAGATATATATATTCAATCTCTTTAATATTCTATATTTGAAAACAATTTCAACACTTGTATCCATAACAGGATATTTTACCGTTTCAATACTTAGAAATATTTCCAACTTCTATGTTTACAACACTTAGGAAATATTTCTATTCCAATCATTTCCCACTAAAAATATTTCCAAAACCTTCCTTTCGACACTTAGGAAAATATTTATACGTATAATCCAAAATCATTTTAATAACTAACTTGGAAATATTTCATACTTATATCATAAGTCTTCAAAAAATTTAATAAATTCTTCTTATGATTTCCAAACCGATTATACTTGTTTATAATCCCAACCCACCATTTATAACTTCTTTTAATGGAATCAAAATCTTTCTGAAGCTATCGCAACTAGACATCGGAAATTTCTTAAGTCCCTAACATTCTGTTTATAGGATTTCTCTTATAAAATCCCATCCTTTGATAAACCCATTTACACATTTCGACAGAAATTATAAATAAATTTGAAATCATTTCAAACTGTATATATATATAACGAGTATTTTCTTTAAAGAACGGTGATTTATTTAAAATATGTTTAGGTTATTATTTAAAATATTGAAAACACTTTTATATTATCAATAACTCATTTGTTTTAGATGAACAAATAGATTTTCAAGCTGAATTTAAAAGTTAGAATTTATTAAATAAATACTTAACATTTGAAAACGTACCTACCGAAGTATTTAAATCTCAACTGGTTTAAAATTTCAAAGTTTTAAAATAAATAAATTTTCCTTTTAAACAAACTCACTTCTTACAATTTAAAATATATTTTTAAAATCTCCATAACTAATTCAACTTATAAATTCCTCTCTTGACTTCCATCACCTCACTTCTATTCCGATTTTCCTTAACCATTTTCACTTTTCAAAAAAAATAGTAATCCACTATTTCCCTCACCCTATTTTCCATATTCTAATATAATTTCACCTGTAAATTTTATATTCCCAATTTATCATCCTGATATCGATTTCCCTTATTTATAAACATCGTTTATAAATTTCTATAACTCCTTTAAATTTCTCTTGTCCATAAAAACGATCTTATTTATAAAATTCCATTTTATAAATCCATTTCTTTATAATCTGATTTATAATTTCCAATCTATTTTTAATACCAACTTCAACTCATTTTTATATTTTCCGAATATCATTTATAAATTCTTTTATAAAATTCATTTTTGAAACCCCCTTTTAATAATTCGCAATAATTAAGTATACCCAAAGTCAAATATATTTTCTAACTCAATTTCTTTAAAACAACTCCAATTCCAGTATAATATTTTCATATCAAAAATTCCCTTTTTATCCCTTAATTTTTTTTAAATATATTTATGGTCTTTAAATTATCAAATTCAGGCCAGTGCTACAATAGCATCCAATAAACTCCCAACACCACGATAATTTATATAGATTATTCTACACAATCCATATATCACAATATATGAAATATAAACAACATATTTGAGGAATCCAGTTGGATCCCTCCAACCTGATTCCCTGCATCCACAGGTGTTAATACAACATATAAAAATACCAATCCCACTTCGAGAGGGATATCGCGGTATATCGGGTCATCCGCTATTATGCAGGGCATATAGGGTCTCATCCGCTATAATGTGCAGGAATATCACTCCAAATATTACTATATATATGGCTATAAATATTAAACATTCAACATATAAAAATTTATAAATGCAATTAGCATTCAACAATTTATTTCAACTATTTAAAATAAATTCTAGTAATCCAAATGAGTGAGAATTTCCTCACCTTGATTTTTATTGTATTCCATTCCAATCAAATTGAACATCGTCCAATTTAATTTAAAATTCCAGCTATCTTCAATAAATTTCGAACCAATTTCCAGAATGTTAATTTTCACAACTACGAATTTAACGTAATCGACTTCGTGATTTTTTTGGACCTCATAAGAACATATTTCAGGATATTAAAATTTTAACATTTGAATTATATATCTAATTTAACATTAGATTTTAAATTTACCGATAAACTTACACTGCCCTTACCTCCACATCGTTCGCTCAACCACATCCTCGTCATCACTGCTCCTGCTTATACCTAGCTGTTGTTGTCACCTCCAATTGAAATCCCCAGCCCAAGCTTCGGCCGATCACTCCAAACACCCACCGCGATCCCAGGCGAACCACACTTCACATCGACGTTCGGCCATTGTCGCACCTCCTTCGCGCGCGCGTACGAGCGCCGCCACCAATCGCGACCACCACTAGAACCAAGGCTCCCACTGACGCCGACCACAACTCTCTCCTTACACGCACTCGCTCTCCCTTGCGATTGAGTCGCGACCCCCTTGTTGATCAAAATCGCGACTTCCCCTTGCCCTCGTCCTAGTTCGCTCGCACACGATCCTACTTCGCTGACTGACCCATCCTATCGCCATTCACGACTGAGCCCCCCCTCATCGCCTTGTGTTAGCGTACCCCCTGTTGCAGCCGCCTCATCCCAATATCCGCACGACTTCGATTGCGTTTTTTTCTCTTTGTTCGATTCGTATCGGAAGGGGAAAATGGGAGTACCGGCGATTAAAAAAAAAGAAAGAAAGGCGTAATTTAAGGAGAATGGGGTAGCGTGTGTAGAACGATTTCAAATTGGACTGATTTGAAGGGAAAAAGTAGGACGTGATTTAAACGTGAATAGCGGCTGACTTGATTTGATTTTGATTTCAAAGATATATATATATATATATATATATATATATGTATATGTATATGTATATGTATATGTATATGTATATGTATATGTATATGTATATGTATATGTATATGTATATGTATATGTATATGTATACGTAATTATAACATCTCGTATTACATATATATACAGGGAAATCTCGAACTCCTATTGAGGCATGCCGTTAGGCGTTTATAATGTTATACCCTTATTCCGAACGCAATGGAAGGGGTTTCGAGTCCTAATTTAATCGTATGTAGAAGATAGCTTTTTGGACCCAATTTATTATATTACATTCCGATATTAATTTCAATGTGTTTATATCCCGTACGATCAAACGATAACTCCAAATGCTACGAAATTTGAAATCTGATAATAATACACTATTACGGATCCAATGGAACTAGTTTCGTCGAATTTCGAGACTGTGCCTCGGAAGGCTATTCTTAAACATCAATTTAAACAAGCTATTTTTAAAATTGAACAGATCACTTTTAAATTCAATTTTAAAACTTTTATTGTCTTCATTATTATCAATATGAATTTTATAAGCCTTTAAATTATTTTTATCGAGCTTAAACTCAAGATACAATAATTTAACAAATATTCAATTATAAAATTCAATAATTAAATTATCAAATAAATCGCTATATTTAAATTCTGAATTTATTTTATAAATAAAAACCCAAATTTCCATATTCAGAATCAACCTATAATTCAAATTCAGTATTTAAAACCATTTAAATATTCAAAATCGACCAACGAAAAATCCGAGTCGTTACATTATTCAATTTAATAATTTAAATAGTTCTGTTTAATTTTTAGTCAATCCTAAAATATAGAGTTTGTTGGTATCTTATTCGATCTGATGTATGCAATGTTGGTTTTATAATATTTTTTATCGTTCAATATTTTAATTATTTGGGCTGAAATTATATTTGCAACTACATCAAAAAAGTTTAATGTAATATGGTTATATGTTTGAATCAATTTGAAACTGTTTAGTTTAATCATTTTATATATATGTGTGTATGTGTGTGTACACATAATATATATATTATATTGTTGAGGCATGTATTTAAGAAACAATTTATCTATAAATAAATTTTACATTACATAATTTAAAATTGAGGCAATAATACATATACGCACGCACTAAGAGAGGAACTCAAATGTATAGAGGATGGGATAATTCTTTCAATTTAGTTCCTGATGTTCTAAACCGGTGAAGGCAAGGAAATTCTTTCTACTCTGTTCCCGAAGATAAACTGCAAAGAAGTATTATATAGTCCAAGATGGGAAACTAACAACTCTTTGATAAGAAGATGCTTCAATGAAGACTACAGACTGAATCACATTTGTGCTTTTAGAAAGCAAATCATTGTCAAAATAAAGTATAGTTAGTTCTCTTTAATTTCTAGGCAATATGCTATCGATGTTAAATTAAGGAGAAGGGCTCATAGACAGATCCGACGATCTCGAATAAGCACATCAGGAGAGATTTGACAACGCTTGAGAGCTATGTTTAGATCTGGGATCGACGAATTGCTAAAGCATATTGTAAGGACACCGACAAGAGTTTGGGTATGGGTTCAACAATGTTTAAACTTTATGGATCAAGATCCTTAAACCCCTGGCCTCGCAAAAAGAAGGTTTTGCGTACCAATTTTTGGGAATTTTCTATCATGTTTTCTAGGGCTCACGAAGACTTATCGTATTAGGTTTATCGCCTGCAATATTACTGTTCTAATCGCGATTGTTGCAAATTAAATCGAATTAGGTGTGGTTCCTGAAAGCTACAGTAGTAATGAGTGAACGATATCCAGTAAAGTTTATTGCTTACAATCCTAAAAGCTATGGTAACAAAGAAGTGAAGGACGCAACTGTGACGCCCCACCTCTATACTCACACTAGCCAAGGACTCTACTGAGTGATGCCGTCGACTAGCACGAAGAATAAGGCTGTTGAGAAGCGACCATATGTGTAATTGCCTTGTGTGAGTACCGATATGTCAGATAATATAACTTACATTTCATTTCAAGAGGAAATCCGACATATCGAATACAAACTCAAAGCTACCAGACAGTGGCTATGTGGACTTTGGAAGAAAATATAGAAATAAACATAACACAAATCAGTCACAGATATTCATATCACAAAGGCGGAAACAGATATGAATATAACACATAGAAGTGTACATCAAAGTAGTGGTCAAACAAGATCCACTACATCACAAAAGAATAGATACAAGTACTAGACAAAAGAATAAGTATACATCAAGGAGTCTCTATCTCAAATGTATACTAACAAAAACTATTATGCTAAAGTAGTTAGCCAAAAGTCAGGTGAAGGACCCAGATAAGAAGTCAAGCAGGAGCACCTGAAATACCTTGGTCTGACCCGAGTATTATTTAAGAAGAAAATAATAAACGGATCAGTCTAGCTATAAATATTAGATAAAATGAGAAAGGATAAGAGATATGACAAAAACGTATGATAACAATAATGCCATACTGCGACAAGTATACATTAAATAACAACAAAAATCATACAATATCACAAATCATCTCAAGCATCCAAAAAGAATCGCATTCTTTAAATTATTCACCAAAAACACAAATAATTGATAGAGCTCATCAATGCCTATCATCAAAATTGGTGAAACACAAATTCTAGAAATCATCAACTAGAAATCCAGAAATCACAAAAAGAGGGAAAGGCCTACCACAAACGGGAGCATGAAAACTCACCAACACGTGCATCACAAACGGGTCACTAACCATAGAGCCGGTGCAACGACGTAGTATAATAATGGTACGCCCGATGAACCTGAAACTCAAATAAGCTGGAACAACGACGTAGTACAACGGTACTCCCGATGAACCTAACTCCATAAAACCCATAGGTCGCTAGCCTATAAAAATGAGACGAAGCTCAACAGAATGGGGTACAGTTAGGCCTGTCAATGGGCAGGGTTCCGTCCGGGTATTATAAAACCCAGACCCGAGTCCAATTACAATAACTAAAACCCGAGCCCGGCCCGAACCCGCAGGGTATTTCAACCCAATATCCGAGCCCGGTCCGTCGGGCTTTTTAAACCCACTGGGTAATAACTATATACCTAACTCAGAATATTTATGTTAAAACCATATTTTAAAACTACAATTTTGGTAAAATTTGTATACAAACAATGTTAACATATAAATTGGACGGTAATGTAGTCAAACTCATAACAAAAGTATGTAAAAACATCTACATTTAAACAAACAAAATGGTAAATTAATAACATACGCACTCATGTTTTGATACGACGAAAAACTAATATTCGGGTCGGGCCAACCAGGCCGGGTTTTGATAAAACCGTACCCGACCCGGATCGGGCCTGAGTCGGGCTTGGGTAGTAAAAGGCAATACCCGTACCTGCATAAATAGGGCGGGCCCGGGCCGAAGCCCGTACCATTGACATGCCTAGGTACAGTCCCCCACGCGGACAAAGAGACATCGCATATCGCTAGTCTAAACCACAAAATGATCATCATCGATCATCAAGAAGTGTTGATTACACTAAGCTAGTAAATAAATGAGTTTAGCTTCATGTCCCATAACCACTAGCTTAACTTAAATATTTACGAAAAAATTGTAGATTTCCACTCAAAAATTGTCACAAGATTTTCAATTGAACAAGTCCAAAAATTAACCGATGAAGTAAACGCAAGCGTTTCATACCACTTGTTTTGCTAAGCCGTTTAATTAGATTTCTCATACGAATGAGGTAAAGGTTTGTATACACTAATAGGTTGGAAAACGGTTTTATAAACGAGCTTTGTATTAAAAATAGAGTTGAAATCATCTTTGTGAAAGAGATTGAATATTTACTACTAGTATAGAAACCTTTGTATTTTGAAGTGAAAAATCACAAAAATGATTGTAAAAACAATCGATCACCAAAATCCACATTCGACGACATGAATTAAAACCATAAAAATCGATACCGAACCCATCAAAATGGATATTCCCAAAAATCCCGAAAAAGAAGTCATCGAAGTCGATAAATGATAACAATAATTCGGATCATCAAAAATCGATTAAAAACCGGAAAACCCACACAAAACGGCCTAAAATAGGCAAAAAGCAAACTTCACATATTCAGCCGACTGTTCTGTAGGGTCAGTCGATTGAAACAAGCCTAGAAACTCTCGGGTTTCAGGTTCAGTCGACTGACTCTGCAGTTCAGTCGACTGATACAGGGATAGAAACATTTATGTCCCCAGTTCAGTCGACTGAACTGTATGGTCAGTCGACTGACACAGAGCCAGAGTGTTTTCTGGCCCCAGATTCAGTCGACTGACTCTGCAGTTCAGTCGACTGAATTGTGGTTTCCAGTATTCTCAGCCTAGCCCCCAAAAGGGGCAAAAATCCAAACGGGAGCGATCGGACGAGCATCGGAGACTAGGGATTTATGCCAAGCGACAACCCAGCCTTATAGGCTCTTCGATACACCCCAACAACGTGTTCAAATATCAAAGATAGGATTTTTAAAGATTTGACTTCAAAACACCAAAATTTGGAATATTCATCACACCAATTCAATTCGAAGGCAAATGGAAAAGGAATAGATGTTAGGAATTACTACCAAACAACTATCAAAGATATAAACATAGATGTGAGTTCAAAAACTCACCTTTTAAACCCAAAAACAACAAACGAGAAGCTCTAAAGCAAAGAAAAGATCAACTACTCTTCAATTTCAACTCTAGAAGCTCCAATCTAAAATCATAAGCAATATTTCCTAAGTTAGGTTATAGGAAATTTCTAAAATTGGAGAGAGATTGAGATGGAGAAGAAGAAGAGGATGCTTACCTAAGCTTCTCTTTGATGTTGGAGCTAGAATTTGTATTTCCTAATCAATCTAGGGCTTGGAATTCTAATTTCCTTTCTCTTTCTCCATTTGTACTTTAGCTAGAGTGTTAGGAAATGTTATGAAGGAATGAAGAGGAGTGGAGTGGGAGTTAGGGTATTAGATGGGTTGGGTGTTAGGTTATTGGGCTGAAGCCCAAACCCAAAGCCCTAAATGAAAATATCAAAATTTCACTCAACTCAAAATATATCGATGTTTATACTCAAAAAGGTCGCAAACGCCATTTTGGACTCAATGGAGGTGGTCTTGAGTCCCAATTCGACTGTTTGCAAAAAGTGACATTTCGGACTTAAATCCGACTAACGAAGCTATATTTAAATAAAACATTTAAATATACAAATCGTAAAATATGCGGGTTGTTACAGACTCCCCTCCTTAAAGAAATTGCGTCCTCGCAATACTTAAGAAAAAGAAATAAAAAGTAACAACCATACAAAGGCATAACAACACAAAAAGAAGAAATTTTGAAATGAGAAGTTCACCTTAAGGAGCATGAGAGAGTAAGTCCGGATGTGTTCGCTCGATGAATTCTCTAGATTCCTAAGAGAAATCCTTAGGATTTGAGGACCATCGAACTTTCACAAGAGGAACATCTTTATTTCGAAGGCGTTTAACCTCCGTAGCAACGATACGAATATGATGTTGCTCATAAGTCAAATTAGGCGAAACTACAATTTCTTCAATAACACCGGGCTCAAGAATAGAATCGGAATCTCGAAGGCATTTCCGTAATTGAGAGACGTGGAATACGTCATGAATAGCAGAAAATTGAGCCGGTAATAAAAGGCGATAAGCCACGGAACCAATGCGCTCGGTGATGGGGAATGGGCCAATATATCGAGGTGATAATTTTCCCGATCGACTGAAACGCACAACACCCTTCATAGGTGAAACACGAATAAACACAAAATCTCCCACAGAAAATTCTAATTTCCTTCTTCGATTATCGGCATAGGATTTTTGTCTACTCTGAGCTTCTTTCATCCTATGACGAATAAGGTCAATCTTTTCTATGGCATCATGGATAAAATCTGGACCTAAAACCAGCTTCTCACCGGCTTCAAGCCAACACGAAGGAGATCGGCATGGGCTTCCGTATAGTGCCTCGAAAGGAGCCATACTAATACTAGATTGGAAGCTATTATTATAGGAAAACCAACAAGAGAAATATGATCTTCCCAACTTCCACCAAAATCAAGAACACAAGCACAAAGGAGATCTTCAAGAGTTTGATTCACACGCTCGGTTTGTCCATCGAACTGAGGATGATAAGCGGTGCTAAAATTAAGCTTTATTCCCAAAGCTTTTTGAAGACCCTTCCAAAATCCACTAGTAAACAATGGATCCCGATCGCTAACAATAGAAGTAGGAACTCCATGCAATTTAACAATTTCCTTGACATAGAGTTTAGCCAAAATAGGTACGGTCCGATTGGACCGAACAGGAATAAAACGGGCGGACTTTGTAAGTCTATCTACCATCACCCATAGGCTATCATGACCTGAACGAGAACGGGGAAGACCGTAAATAAAGTCCATGGAAATTTGATCCCACTTCCATATTGGAATTTCCAAAGGTTGCAATAACCCACCGGGCCTTTGATGCTCGGCCTTTACGAGTTGGCAAGTCATGCAACACTTAATAAAGTTAGCAATATCAGATTTCATTCCATCCCAATAACAAAGTCACTTCATGTCCGCGTACATTTTACTATTACCGGGATGAATGGTAATTTAGAATGATGAGAATCTTCTAAAATGTCTTTACGAAGATCAATAATATTTGACATAATAAGTCTACCAAATTTTTGAATACCGCCACGAGCATCAATATCAAAGTCTTTCAAACCTTCAACGTCAATTTTATCCCTACAACTTTGGCTAAGAAGAACCAATTCGGGATCATGCTTTTGAGCTTCAAGAATGCGGTCTAAAAGAGAAGGATGAGCCTCAAGGCTACATAAAACAAGAGATGAATATGAATTGGATTCACGATCTCGAATCTCACAAGTGGACAAAGTCTCGAGATCATTCAATTCGGATATCATCATGGAAACAACCGCTTGTTGTTTACGACTAAGGGAATCGGCAACACGATTACCCTTTTCGGGAGTATAAAGAATATCAATATCATAAGATGCAAGGAACTCGAGCCAACGTTGTTGACACAAATTGAGTTCCTTTTGAGAAAATAAATACTTCAAAGATTTATGATCGGTGTAGAGAACAAATTTCTCTCCCAAAAGATAATGACGCCAAATTCTAAGGGTGATAACAATAGCCGTGAGCTCTAAATCATGAGTGGCATATCTAGTCTCGGCTGGCTTTAATTGCCTAGAAGCATAAGCGATAACACGTTCCCTTTGCATGAGAATGACACCCAAACCAACACGACTAGCATCGGTATAAACAATAAAATCTTGGTTCCCTTCGGGAATCACAAGAATAGGAGAATTGGAAAGGAGTTCTTTTAATTTCTGAAATGAAGCTTCACATTTGTCTGACCAAATGTATTTAACTCCCTTCTTTGTCAAACTAGTGAGAGGTACGGAAATTTTAGAAAATTCTTTTATGAAACAACGGTAATAGCCCGCCAATCCGAGAAAGCTACAAATTTCCGTCACACTCTCCGGTCTCTTCCAATTTTGAATCGCTTCAATCTTTGAAGGATCCATGGAAATTCCGGATTCAGAAATGATATGTCCCAAAACTTTAACACGAGATTGCCAAAAGTGGCACTTAGAAAATTTTGCTTTCAATTGGTTGCTCCTAAGAGTTTCCAACACAATCCAAAGATGATTTTCATGCTCTTCCTCGGTTTTAGAATAAACAAGAATATTATCGATAAAGATGAGAACAAATCGATCGAGGAAGTCTTTGAAAACTCGATTCATAAGGTCAACAAAATAAGCTAGAGCATTCGTTAAACCAAATGGCATAACAAGCCATTCATAAGATCCATAACGAGTATGGAATGATGTCAAAGGAATGCTATCCTCTGCAATACGGAGCTGATGAAAACGGGTTGCTAAGTCTAACTGTGAAAAGACTCTAGCACCACTAAGTTGATCGAATAAATCATCAATCCGAGGTAAGGGATATTTATTCTTGATGGTGAGATCATTAAGCTTGCGGTAGTCAACGCAAAGCCTAAGTGGACCATCAGATTTCTTCACAAAAATAGCTGAAGCTCCCCATGGAGAGGAACTAGAACGAACAAACTGTTTTGCTTCCAATTCGGATAATTGTTTATGCATCTCCTCATTTTCCTTATTGGACATACGATAAGGAGGACGAGTGATAGGTAGAGCTCCAGGGATTAGATTAATTCTGAACTTAATTGCTCACTTAGGTGGTAATCCTAAAACGAGCTCAAATATGTCGGGAAATTCACAAACAATGTGAATGAGGGAAATGACGTCTTCCTCATCATCATTATCGTCATCATGAGGATTTAGAGAATACAAGGATGCTCCCAAATTGGAATCTGAATCTTTAAGAACAAGAGAAATCTGCTTAACAGATTGAGGATGTCGAAGATATATAGTCCGCTCAGGACATAGGATATGGGCTTCATATCGGTTAAGCCAATCCATCCCCAAAATCATTCTGAAACCTAGGTAACGCATAACATGCAAATCGACATGGAAAGAGTAATCACATAAAATAATCTCGACATCTTTACAAAGTAAACTAAGTGTTGCAGATCCACCAACCGGATTCGCAATTCTCAATGAAGTCATCAAGCCAATAACATTCAAAGACAAAGCATCAACAAGTTCTTTTGATATAAAAGAGTGAGATGCACCCGTATCAAAAAGAACTTGAATAGGAAGATCACGAAATATAATAATGCCATCAAGGATAGAATGAGAATTACCTTGACCAAGAGAAGTGTTAGTAGGAGCTTGCACAACATTTAGCTTTCCCTCTTTCTTGTTTGGAAGTTTGGGGCATGAAGATAAAAGATGACCCGAACTTTTGCAATAACGACAAAAAAGAGGTTTTGGACACCTATTTGCATAATGGTCCTTAGAACCACAATTGTAGCATTGCCCATGACTAGAGGTAGAAGTTTTTGCTACCGAAGTTGTTTGCTTCCCTTTCTTGATGGGATTAGGCTTGAACTTAAAAGGCCTCTTCTTGTTGATGTTTTGTTTGACTTCAACATCACTTTCTTTATCGGCCTCTTCGAGTCGAAGAGCGATATCAACAAGCTGATCGAAAGAAACTCCTAATTTCATAAGTAATGGCTTTTTGAGGTTCTTATTCAACCCATAGACAAATCTTTGATTTTTCTTCAATGGGGTATTAATATACTCGACCCCATATTTAGATAGAGATTCGAAAGATGCGACGTAATCCATCACAGAAGATTCACCTCAAGGTCAATGAAGCGTCGAGCTAAAGATACTTTTTCAGCTTCCGGCATAAATTTTAACTCGAACCTTTCCCAGAATTGTTCCCAAGTAAGATCCGCTTCAATAATTTCAGAAATCAAAAGCTCATACCATCTAATGCTCTTTCTTGTAGCATTCTAGAAGCCACTTGGACTCGATGTAGATCAATAAGATTCATGCGGGAAAAGATGCAATCGCATGTTCTAAGCCAAGCTTGGACTTCTATAACGCTTTCGGAACCCTTGAAAGGCCTTCCACCCAAGTTGGTGTAATCACTGCACAAGCGTGCAAATCTAGATTTAGGATGAGTAGGCTCTGGAATGGGTCCGATAGCTTGAGCATTTTTCACAAGATCTAAGAGTTGCTGGGCAGACATAAATACTCCATCCTGAGGAGTAGCACTGGATTGACCGGTGCTGGGACGGCCTGGTCTAACCATTTCTCTTCTTTAAGAAAGAAAGAAGAGGAAAAAGGTTATTCACAAAATGAATATCAAACAAACTTGATCGATAAAACAAGGCATCATAAAAAGAAATAGGACAGAACGGTACGAAGGCTCGAATTAAATCCTATAGCACGATTCCTAAGAAAGACTTAGGACAGTGATCCTTGCTAGATTATTTGAACATTGTTCCAAAGTTTGGCTCTGATACCACGCTGTGACGCCCCACCTCTATACTCACACTAGCCAAGGACACTACTGAGTAATGCCGTCGACTAGCACGAAGAATAAGGCTGTTGAGGAGCGACCATCTGTGTAATTGCTTTGTGCGAGTACCGATATGTCAGATAATATAACTTACATTTCATTTCAAGAGGAAATCCGACATATTGAATACAAAATCAAAGCTACCACACAGTGGCTATGTGGACTTCGGAAACAAATATAGAAATAAACATAACATAAATCAGTCACAGATATTCATATCACAAAGGCGGAAACAGATATGAATATAACACATAGAAGTGTACATCAAAGTAGTGGTCAAACAAGATCCACTACATCACAAAAGAATAGATACAAGTACTAGACAAAAGAATAAGTATACATTAAGGAGTCTCTATCTCAAATGTATACTAACAAAAACTACTATGCTAAAGTAGTTAGCCAAAAGTCAGGTGAAGGACCCTGATAAGAAGTCAAGCAGGAGCACCTGAAATACCTCGGTCTGACCCGAGTATTATTTAAGAATAAAATAATAAACGGATCAGTCTAGCTATAAATATCAGATAAAATGAGATAGGATAAGGGATATGACAAAAACGTATGATAACAATAATGCCATACTGCGACAAGTATACATTAAATAACAACAAAAATCATACAATATCCCAAATCATCTCAAGCATCCAAAAAGAATCGCATTCTTTAAATTATTCACCAAAAACACAAATAATTGATAGAGCTCATTAATGCCTATCATCGAAATTGGTGAGACACAAATTCTAGAAATCATCAACTAGAAATCTAGAAATCACAAAAAAGGGGAAAGGCCTATCACAAACGGGAGCATGAAAACTCACCAACACGTGCATCACAAACGGGTCGCTAACCCATGCTTGCTAACCGTAGAGCCGGTGCAACGACGTAGTACAATAACGGTATGCCCGATGAACCTGAAACTCAAATAAGCCGGAACAACGACGTAGTACAACGGTACGCCCGATGAACCTAACTCCATAAAACCCATAGGTTGCTAGCCTATAAAAATGAGACGAAGCTCAACAGAACAGGGTACAGTCCCCCACGCGGACAAAGAGACATCGCATATCGCTAGTCTAAACCACAAAATGATCATCATCGATCATCAAGAAGTGTTGATTACACTAAGTTAGTAAATAAATGAGTTTAGCTTCATGTCCCATAACCACTAGCTTAACTTAAATATTTACGAACAAATTGTAGATTTTCACTCAAAAATTGTCACAAGATTTTCAATCGAACAAGTCCAAAAATTAACCGATGAAGTAAACACAAGCGTTTCATACCACTTGTTTTGCTAAGCCGTTTAATTAGATTTCTCATACGAATGAGGTAAAGGTTTGTATGTACTAATAGGTTGGAAAATGGTTTTATAAACGAGCTTTGTATTAAAAATAGAGTTGAAATCATCTTTGTAAAAGAGATTGAATATTTACTACTAGTATAGAAACCTTTGTATTTTGAAGTGACAAATCACAAATGATTGTAATAAAAATCAATCACCAAAATCCACATTCGACGACGTGAATTAAAACCATAAAAATCGATACCGAACCCATCAAAATGGATATTCCCAAAAATCCCAAAAAAGAAGTCATCGAAGTCGATAAATGATAACAACAATTTGGATCATCATAAATCGATTAAAAACCGGAAAACCCACACAAAACGGCCTAAAATAGGCAAAAAGCAAACTTCACAGATTCAGTCGACTGTTCTGTAGGGTCAGTCGACTGAAACAAGCCTAGAAACTCTCGGGTTTCAGGTTCAGTCGACTGACTGTGCAGTTCAGTCGACTGATACAGGGACAGAAACATTTCTGTCCCCAGTTCAGTCGATTGAACTGTATGGTCAGTCGACTGACACAGAGCCAGAGAGTTTTCTGGCCCCAGATTCAGTCGACTGAATTGTGGTTTCCAGTATTCTTAGCCTAGCCCCCAAAAGGGGCAAAAATCCTAACGGGAGCGATCGGACGAGCATCGGAGACTAGGGATTTATGCCAAGCGACAACCCAGCCTTTAGGCTCTTCGATACACCCCAACAACGTGTTCAAACATCAATGATAGGATTTTTAAAGATTGGACTTCAAAACACCAAAATTTGGAATATTCATCAAACCAATTCAATTCGAAGGCAAATGGACAAGGAATAGATATTAGGAATTACTACCAAACAACTATCAAAGATATAGACATAGATGTGAGTTCAAAAACTCACCTTTTAAACCCAAAAACAACAAACGAGAAGCTCTAAAGCAAAGAAAAGATCAACTACTCTTCAATTTCAACTCTAGAAGCTCCAATCTAAAATAATAAGCAATATTTCCTAAGTTAGGTTATAGGAAATTTCTGAAATTGGAGAGAGATTGAGATGGAGAAGAAGAAGAAGAGGATGCTTACCTAAGCTTCTCTTTGATGTTGGAGCTAGAATTTGTATTTCCTAATCAATCTAGGGCTTGGAATTCTAATTTCCTTTCTCTTTCCCCATTTTTACTTTAGCTAGAGAGTTAGGAAATGTTATAAAGGAATGAAGAGGAGTGGGGTGGGAGTTAAGGTATTTGATGGGTTGGGTGTTAGGTTATTGGGCTGAAACCCAAACCCAAAGCCCTAAATGAAAATATCAAAATTTCACTCAACTCCAAATATATCGATGTTTATACACAAAAAGGTCGCAAACACCATTTTGGACTCAATGGAAGTGGTTTCGAGTCCCAATTCGACTGTTTGCAAAAAGTGACATTTCGGACTTAAATCCGACTAACGATGCTATATTTAAATAAAACATTTAAATATACAAATCGTAAAATATGCGGGTTGTTACAGCAACGTAGTGGAGGTTTGTCGCATATTGAATGGAGACGAAGCAATTAACGATGGCACAGACAGTTATTGATAACAACAATTTGAATAGTTAATGTAACTAAAGTGATGTTGGTTAACGGTTACTGTAAATGAATAAAAGTTGGGAGTAACTACTCAAGAGAGATGTAGTAGTCTGACAATTGTAATTTCAAGTGCAGGGATGGAACACACGAATTACAATAGACTTAGGAAATAGTAGATCTTATCTTGGGTCTAGCGTTATTTTCATGTATTTTTTTAATTCTTGTATGTACTTTGGTTCTGTATTTTATGTGTGTTTGTATTAGGTTGTATGTGGGCTAGAATACTAACCTACCTATGTATTTTCATTTTCGGAACTAATAAAAGTGTACCAATTTTTAGAAGAAAAGAAAAAAACACACACACACACACACATATATATATATATATGTATGTATGTATGTATGTATGTATGTATGTATGTATGTATGTATGTATGTATGTATGTATAACGAATCTATGTATGGTAGATATAAATCACAATATCTACACATGTATATATTAACCATATTATTGTTGGTTGTTTTTCATATAAATATATTATTACTACATATCAATTTCTATGAAAGTTAAATGTAGTATCAATTGAATGTTTGCAAAAGAGGAAGGTGGAATCAATTGATGATGCCACCTTTATCTCTCTCCTTTTGGATCTTGATGTGATTACATTATATTTCATTTACCCACTAAGATCCAAATTAGGATTTTTTTTTGAAATCTGTACCCTCTGTGAAACGGACCAGGTTCCTTCAATGGTATCAGAGTCCAAATAGTATATGTAGTTAATTAGTCAACATTTAGGGCTAACTAATAAATTCTACTTATTTGATGTGTGTCTAGAATAGTAATATACAAATTTGTGGTTGAATAATCATGTATTCTCCCATCCCTGGCTACTGACCTGGCCTAATGGGTGGACTATGTCTGAAGGTTGGCCCAGAAGTAAGGCCTAAAGAATTTTGGGCCTCGGGCTAATTTTTAAATCAAGATTTAAAATTTTTAAAATATATCTTAAATTTAAAAATTAAGTTTAAACTATAAAAGAAATTTTATAAAGGTTATTAAATAAATTTTAAATTTTCAATATTTCTTTAAGGAAATTAATAATTAATTTTAAATTTTAATATATTTAATAAATATGATTGATTAAATTAAATTAAATAATCAACTAAGAGTTAAGTAATTAAAACAATATATACATTGATACATGTATGTAACTATAATTGTTATAGTTGTATATTTATCCTAAAAAATTTTAAGAGAAATAAGTTAAATTTTTTAAATTAATTAAAGTATATAATTAAATTTTAATTAAATAAGAGGATTTATTGGATTTATATAATAAACAATTAATTAAAAGTTAATTAATGAATACACACGCATACACATATATTGACGTGTATATGTATATAAACAAACTATAAATGTTATTGATAGTTATTCATTTAAATGATTTGAGATGAATAAAATAAAATTTCTAAAATTTTAAATACAATAAAATTTAATTAAATTAAGAATTGAAAATTATTTAAATATGATTTGATTAGTAAGAATTTAAAATTAATTAAATGTGATTAAATTAACAAGAACCAAAATTAATTAAATACGATCTAATTAATAGGAAGTAAAATCAATTAAATATGATTCAATTAATAAGAGTTAAAATTAATTAAACATGACTTAACTGACAAAATACAAATATGTATTATGTAAGTTAAATTAAATTATAACAATTATAAATGAATTAAACTTATATAATTATATATGTATAAATAAAATATAAGTGGAATGCTAAAATAAAACCCAAAGAGATTTTTGGAATAATAAAGTACATTTACCATGATTACCAATGCATTCGACATTTGAATCATGATGGTATATCATTAGAAATATATTATTCCATAAATCATTATCGCTCTAATGTATATATTAAAGATTATGAATCTCAAGTATATAAAGTTGTCCTCTATCGTTTATATATTGATAAATTACTTGCGTACACACTAGTTGTTAAGCAAACTCAAGCTCGAGATGTTATGTGTAATACCATTAATATATTGCCTAAGCAAAGTAAGATACATGCATATATTTGTTGAGTAAACTCAAGGTGCATGCATTATACTTAGGTTGTTTCAAAATGATAAGTATGAGTGAATAGTCTCTTTCAATTTGTTGAACAAACTCATAGTCGAGATTAAGATCATGACAAAGACCATTGTTAGGAGTTATATATGATACAACCGATAAATAGTTATCCAGCGCTAGCTGGTCTATGATTTGTTGAGAAAAATCAAGGTTAGAATCCCAAGGCAAGCAAGTCCAAACACTCACTGCAGAATCGAAAGATTTCTATATTTCTCTTAGGGTTTTAAGGAATATAAAAATCTAGTGGGAGCCTTATTAGAAATTGAAATGAATACATTTAACCTTTCTAATATTGTAGGAATATATGCTATAGAAATTAAGATTATCTACTAAATAAAATTTGTGCAACTAATCCAATTAATAAAACTGTCTATTAATTGAAAAATAAAATGAATAAGGATTGACAATGAAATATAACAAATAAATTATTTGGCATATTGTCACTTTAAGGCCTATGCAAGAGTTAAACAATACAACTACTAAAAACATTCATACCTCAATCGCATAAATATTTATTTGCCCAAGACTGTATATTATCTCATATGAGTTTTGAACTTAAAGAAATACATGATTATGTATTTTTGATCCATAATAGATCACAAAAAAAGTTGTATGGTGTCGATCGTGTTCGTAATATATGGAATCTCAATGAAATTGTCTCATTCTAAATGAGTAAATAAATAATAGTGCAAGGTCACTTGTTCGATGCAATTGAATACAATGAGAGTCTTGTTGTGTTGAAAATAATAAAATACGAAGAACGAAAGATAAACATAGGAATTTGATCATTAAAATATCAGTTTCGATCAGTTTACTTAAATGCAACCTATTCGATGTCCTTAAACGTTAAGGATATCCAAAAGCACTTTTGTAAAGAATTCGATGTAGTCCTGTGATAAAATTACATTTGGATGGTTTGACCATCTAAAATGAAAGCAAATATTTGATAGTAAATGTAAAATAGGCATAGTTGTGGTTAAGATTGTGAATCATCGCCTCTACTTTAAGGAGAGACATCATATATGAGAATTATACAAAATACTAATAGATACTTAATATGGAATGATGAATTTGATTTATATTCCAAGCGTATTTTTATAAAAAAATATTTTCTATAAAATTTATTTCTTTAAGTTTAAGATGTTTGATGTGAAACACTCAATTATAAATTAGTTACACTTGATTAAAATAATAGTTGATAATAAGTGGTTGAATGAAGCTTCATATTGTTTCATATGTTGTTATTGCAATGGAGGAAATAGTGGAAGCTTATCATTTGATGCTTATTAATGGATGTAATTAATATTATTTATGAAATAATAATTGTTTTTTAGTACTGACTGAAAATAAATATAATTTTAGTTTGTTATGAATATTATAAATATTTGTCATAAAATAAATATATAATGGCGTTTGTTTTCATAACATTAGTAATGCATTAGTGATAAAAATACATAATTATCTAAAATTATAACAATTATTTTAGAATTATAGATTAGACCATATTTTTGAAAAATAATTCTTTGAACATATGACTATGAATCAAATGACACCGATAAATTGTATCCTAAGCGATTAAAGGCAATGCACCCATTTAGTGGGATTGACAAAAGAATTGATGAACTATTCATATTGACGTATATAGATGTATCCAATCCAAGGTCTAATTATACTAAAACAGGTCCTTGCTTCTTAAATTCACCAATGAATAATCATATACATAAACATATGTATTAGAAATGTAATTGGTTTATGTACGATAAGTTCATAGAATATAATGCAGAAGTAGAAAACATAACTTTCAAAGAAAATATAATTTGATTTGATCGAATAGGTGAGTATATTAGTAAGGGGTTCCTAAAGTATCTAAAAGAATAAGGTTTGATCTCAAAGGTCATTTCTCCCTATAATACTTAATAATGCGTCAGAGGAATAACCGGACTTTGTCAGACAAAGTATGATTGATTGTGAGTAAAGTTAAGTTAATTTATTTCTACAAGGATGTATAGTTAAAAATAAGTACATATATTCAATTTAATTCCATCTAAGCATAGTCTATGAGATCATATTCATATTAGAGATGAATTGATAAGCATCCCCGATCATAGATAGTTTAAGACGTGTGGTTTTCTAATTCATGTTATGAACATAAGTTTCGTAAACTCAAAATTAAATAAATTTTAGCTAAGCATTGGATACGATATAAATACACTAATGTGGAAACTGATTATATAAAATCAACCAAACCTAAAACAAACACAAGTCAATAGAATGTCTAATAAGAATTATCGCATATTTAAGAGAAACTATGAGTTTCTTAGTGATATCAAGAAAAGAATTTCCTCAGTTGTCAATAAACCACAAAGAGTATGAATCTTCGATGGCATGGCATGCAAATCTGGAATGAATTCCTAGTACATTATCAAAATATGATTTTGATAGTTATACCCAAAGGGATACAATCCATTGACCGCGGATGTATCTTCAAGAAGAAGGCCAATGTAGTTGTAACATAGTAGGCAACATGATAAGAATAACCTTATAAATTTCAGTTGTTGAAATTATCATAACAGATTCACCAATCAATGTGCTTAAATTAGTTCGAATTCTACTCATAGTATAATCGCTTGGCATGACTTTGATTTTAATATGTCGATGTCGAAGCAAAATTCTAAATAATGATTTAGAACAGGCTATTTGCATGCAATAATCAAAATTTCGTAAAGTCAGTGAGAGCGATGGCTGAGTTTGTACGTTACAGATATAATCTAATAACTGATATGACAATGTTGTTCGACAAGCATCAGAGTTGAGAACATATTTTGATAGGAAAATAAAATAGTTTGATTTTTAATTAAAATGTAGAGGATGCATATGTTTGTAAGAAGGAATATTAAAGGGTACTAAAATATTTCTAAAACTATAAGTAAGGTTATTGATTGTCCCAAATGACATACATAGAAACCATATTAAAATTTAATATGGAGCATATGAGATGGATTCCTTATGCACTGACAATACGAATATTGGCTAATAGGAATTATCATATATGATATGATTCTACTACACCTTATTTCGCTTATGTATTTTATGCATTGAACGAATATCAAATCCGATTTATCATTAGATTATATTTAAGAGTATTCTCAAGTGTTTATGAAATACTATAGAATTATTTATGGAAACAACGAACTCCCTATGAAAGATAGTTCATATTCGAACTTCATAAGTGATATCGAATCTAATGTAACGACCCCAGATTTTAATATATTTAAATTGATAATTTAAATGAATTTTTGAATAAAAATTTGTAAAATTAATTATAAATGGAAGCGAGTTTCCCCGAATCCAAATAAATTTGGTATAAATCATTTCAATTTACAAATATTGTAAATATGGTATATATGTGAATATATATGTATACGGGCATATATGAGTAAATTTGAATATATATGTGTATATATTGGATATAAGTGTATAGAATAGAAATTTATAAAGTAATAAGTATAAGACATACAAGACTATTAAATATCTAGGTTGGGAATAGAGAAATAAAATAAAATCAATCTTATCAATGCAAACATAAGTATAAATCAAATATATGGTTATAAACATAAGTATAAATACATAAACATAAGAACTATGATATTAATATAAGTTAAAATTTATAACCAATAACTAGAACAAAACAAAATTATATTTGTACATAGGGTAATAGAGTAGTGCATAACCAAGCAAACAAAGTAAAGAAATGTTATGCAAGCAAGAATAGAAAAGAAGACAAGTATGAAAACATAAAGTAAAAGCAAACCAGGCTTTGTATATTTGTATGTTGACTGTAAAGCTTAGAAATGAAGGCAAGATCAAAGTAAATAAAATATCTATGTACATGCTAGGCATATAAGGTAAGGTTGGAGACATAAGGTACCATTGCATTTAATGCTTTCAAACTCTAGCACATAACCAAGTCAATTCGAAATGTAGAGCATCATTTCAGTTTCTAAATATAGCCTGGTCTGATAAAAAAAAGATCTCTGAACAAATATATGTTGTACCAGCTAATACTTATCTCCAGCAAACACTCTACTCTATATTTATATATTCTTACTTCATTCGTTCATCACAACTAAGCAAACCAGAGAAAAGTAGCATATGTATTCTTCTTCAAACTCAAATTCATCTGCATGCATTCAAAGTCTTCAAATTATCTCAGCAATTTCTTTATCATTTCAAAGAGGCAACTCAAGTTTTAAAAAGCTAATGCAATGCCAGTTTTAAAAGTTTTCAAATTTCTCAAAACAGAAAGGGCACTGTTCTAAATTGTTTCAGGTGAGTAACTTATGTTTTTAAAATTTAAAAGTTGAATTGATTGCATATAGGTGTCTGTTGCTATATATATATCCTTTGATTATATTTGGAAAACTGGAAAAATCTTGTGTACAGGTTATTGTTATACATGTTCTGTTCTAATATTTTCAGATATCAGACTTTGATTTAAAAATCATTTTTCACCTGATTTACTTGATGATTGGGTTTAATGTTAAAACAAGAATTGTTTGTTATTGTATATATTCAAGATTTAAAATTTATTTAAGTCAAATCAACTTGTTTATAACCCTGGGAAGCAAGAAACTGAGTAAAGCTTTAAATTAGTCAGAATTTGAATTTCATAATTCTCGAATTCAGGTTCATAAACTGAAATCTTATACTTTAATATGATTTTTAAAAACAAAAACTATAATTTTTAGTAAAGGGGTTGAGGTGTAGTTTGGGTATCGACTGAAATGGGATTATTTGATTTTTTTTGGTGATCCACTTACTATGGGGGATCGGGGTTCCTCCTGGAGGTGGAGGAGTGACCAGCGTTGATGGGAAAATTATTTGGTGGTAGTAGATTTCAACGTGGTGGCGGCGACGCAAGGCTTAAGTTTGTAAACCTAATATTTAGAGTGGTCAGGGAATCGATCGACGTGGCCTCTCTCGTGCATCGAGTTGCACGCGACCGTGGGTGATGGTAGAGGGGTAGTTGGCGAAGACAAGGCCGGAGGCTGGGGTTCACTGATGGTCGGGGCTGGGAAGATGTCGCGTTGACAGGTTTGGTTGAGGAGGATTTCGTTTGTTCCAGGTTTTGATTTTTGTCTCGATTTCGAATTCGAGAAGATGGCAACGTTTTGATGGTTGGGGGTTGATGCGGGGATGGACGGCGACTTGCTGGAGGTCTCGCCGATGACCGGAGCGCCGCCGCGTCCATGTGCACGTGCACGGTGCTCTTCATTTCTGGGGAACAGGGTTGCCTGGTTCGTGAGTTTTGCCTCGGGTATCTACCCGAGCAAATTTTAGCTTAACTTGAAGAAAACACGGGGTAGGCTCGGAGAAGAAGAAGGAAGCATGGGGGAAGAAAGGAACATGGCTCTGGGTATTCAAAGTTTATACCCGGGTTTTGAAATCATGATTTAGTTTAAAGTTTATCCAAAGGAAATACGTTTTCAAAATATGTGTACTAAGTTCTAAGTAAAGTTAATCAAGTTGAATAATTATTATTAGTAAATTATTTCTTTTAAGAAGTAATTAAGAATAATTTAAGTGATTGATAAACTTGTAATTTACCACTTAAGTTAATTTATGAATGATAAATAGTTAATTTATTAAGGAATTAAATCAAGAATTAATAAACGATTTATTAAGAAATTAACAGTTAATAAATGGATAATTAAGTTTTATTAATTATAATTAATTAATTTATGAAGGTGATTAAAAATGATAATTAATTGAGGAATAATTAATTAAAATAATTAATTAAAGATAATTAATTAATGGTGAATTAAATAATTAATGGTTAATTATTTAATAATTAAAGGTTGATGAATTTAAATAAAAAGTTAATTAATTTATTATTAATGGTTAATTTATAAATGATTAAAGAATAATTAATAAAAATAATTTGTAAATTATTAATAATAATAAACAAGGATTAGTAATTCATAAGAACTTAATCTGATTTGAATAAATCAGATAATTAACTGACCTTGCTTATGAATATTTGGATTCTATTGGATAACTTGATTGTTTGATATCCTTGATTTGTGATGCTTTGTGACACATCCTGATTTATGTTGTGATATGTGATTTACTTATCTGTAATATATATCTGTGATCTATGAATGAACGATAAGCATGATAGCTTATATCGTTTATCAGCTATATCATGTATTTTGATCTGTGATGATTCATTGTGTTGCACTATTGTGTCGAAACCCCTGGACTACACTTTTACACACACAAATATGGATTCCACAAGGAAATTGGTTAAGTCACAGATGATTTAAATTGGATGTTTTTGAAATTGAAATTTTAATTTCAATTGATTTTGAAAATTTGAAAATTGGGGTTTAAAGTGAAAAACTTTTGAAATGGAATTTCAAAGATAAAAGTTATTTCGAATAACTTAATTAAGTTTTGAAATTGAAATAATTTGACTTAAATTTGAATTCAATATTTGGAATTGAATTCAATGATTGGAATTTTGATTTAAGATATTATAAATGTGTTTTATATGAGTTTAAACCATTTTTAAAATATTGATTTGAGAATTTGAATTTAACCCAAGAACCTTAACTCGTATAAATGAATCAGATTTTCAAAATGAAACTGTTTGTTTTAAAAGAATAAAAGCTTTCAGATAAGAAATGAAATTCCAGTTTAATTAAAGGAATTTCAAGATTGAATTGAAAAATGGTTTTCTCCAAGTTATGAATGAAATTGTTTTGAAAGCTATGAATTAAGTCTGTTTATTTTTAACAGATTTAAAATGATGTTTTGTTTAACCCATTCGAAATTAAATTGTTTTGAAAGCTATGAGTTAAATCTTTGATTTAAAGATTTAACGAGATAATCAAATTGAAATGGAAATTGATTTGGAAAATCTGTAAATGAATCTTTTGTTAAAAGATTAAAGTGTGGAAATTGTTTAAACCATTGTAGGTTGTTAAAATGAATCTTTTTGTTTAAAGATTTGAAATGGTAATTTGTTAAACCATTTGAAAAGAAAGTTTTGGGTTTAAGTTGTGACTTAACTGAAATCCCATTATCCATATGTTTTTAAATATTACGCTCACTATTCGGTTTAGCCGGGAGAGGACCTTTGTGTCACATAACCCATTCCGAATAAGTGATACGTCGTATATGGATAGTTTTTGAAGACCGGTGTTGAAGACCGGATATTCACGAGAACGAAAGGATAACTCGTCGATTGTCTCTACACTGGGTAGCTCCCGGTATAGAGATCCCCTAAGTGATGGGAAATCCGATCGGGATTGTGAATACCCGGAATTGCAAGGGCTTCGTAAGAAGTGCCTTCGGTTCTGTTCAAACCCGGAACAGACTTGTATGGTTACATGTCTGACATTACACTTTGAGATATAAAGCCGATTTCTTTCAAATACATTTCTGTTGGTGGAGGAGAATTTATTCTCTTAGCTTAACACCCTTCTCTGAGACGTACGAGCTCAGAGGTTATGTAGTTGAAATTTATCAGCGATATATTCCCAATTTGGTAATGTGACATGCTGAGTGTTGCTGTGTAATGATCAGTGTTTTATCATTTGTGATATGATCATTTGTTTGATCATTTATCTTTATGATCATAGGTTGATCATCTGTTGACCCAAAGCATGGCTTTGTGACAAAGCGTAGCTTTGTGGACGAGACTTCGTCGAGCCTCATAACCCGATAATGGTCGAAACAGGAATTGTGCGGCAAGGTTTCAGGGGTAGCTCCCCTAGGGTATGACCATTCCTTCTGGAAAAGGGTAGTATCATGGTATGGAGCCCAGATACTTACTCATGTGGACACACTTTATTTATTATGTGTGATGTTGGTTTCGAGGCGCCTCGGTTAAAGGTCCCAAAGGACCGGGGGTGGCATATCTGAGGTTTTGTATATCCCTTGGGAAAGGGGGTAGCCGGCCTTGTTTGGCAGAGAACGGTTTGGTTCTCGGAGCGTCCCGCCAGAGGTGTTTCTTTCGTGGAATAGGAAGTTCCTTAGCCTGACCATTTGTTGGAAAATCCATTCATCCGATACGAGCCTTGTACGGTATTAGTTGTAGAACATGCCACTTACATACGGTGGTCACCACTGTTTAGATTGTAGCTATAGTAGGCATACGATACTGGTCGTATGTTGGCTAAGATTGATATTCTATTTTCGAAATACTTTTTCCACTATGCACTAATAATAATATCAAAAAGGATTTGATTTTTGCGTAGTAAGCATCTTTGACTATCATAAGGAGAAATCTCCTCCAATTCTGCGTTTGCATTGTGTGTGTGGCGGGAGGCCTTATGGTAGTTTCATTTTCTAAAAGCATTGCGAATTGACTTTAAATTCTCTTGTTGTTCGTTTTTAAAGATAAACTGTTTTTGTTGCTCACACCAGTCCCATGACTGATCCGGAGTTTATTGTTTCTTTCCTAAACTCTGGATGCTCAAAATTTTTCTACACGAGCAGTCTAGAGTTGGGTTTTTCAGATAGTCAGATTAGTAGATTTTTTTGAGCTAGTTCTGTCTTTGGATATGGACTGCACTTGCTTATCTTTGTGCATCGCTATTGGGAATTCGAGCTATTTCTGGATTAGTGCTTTGAAGATGGAGATTATCCGCTGTTGATGTTATCGTTTTCTTTTCCGCTGCTATTTCTTGTATCATATCTCTGATGTATATTGATATTCATTGTATCACTCTGTTGTATCAGATATTGTATATCAATGTATTATTCTTTTTATTCCGCTGTGTTATATACTTAACTGTGTTATAAGCTCCGGCGACTCGGATTTGAACGGTCGAATCTACGGCATTCGAGTACGATGTAAAGTATGGATGTCGATTTTCGAGCGGGCAAAATCCGCTTCGTTACATTTAGTATCAGAGCTAAGGTTGAACTTTAGCTCAGGAGTATAACACTTTAAGTAGCTCATTAGAGATAGAGTGAAGTAAACTCTAGAATGAGTGTATCCCTAAGATATATGTTCGAACGCCTCAGTAAATTCTCTTACTATCCACTGATAGTAAGTATGAGTGCAAGAAGAGGACGAGATAGGGGACAGGGAAGTACGACTATAAATGGTCAATACCCTGCAACTGTGGAAACAACTTTCTCTATCAATTTCCTTTGATTCGTTTCCAAATTCTTTTGATTTCTTCGTGATAGCTCAAGAAGAAGTTTCGGTGTGATGATGGCTCTACGAATCATTGTAGAAAATTCTTACTTTGTATCTTCATCGGTTTCTTATCAGCTTTTTGATTTAAACTTTAATGAATTTGAAATTAGAAATTTAAATAAATTGGAAATTTTGAATTGAGTTAAATTGATTAATAGAATATGAGGATAAAATTGAATTGTATCGATAAAACGATATCGTTTGAAACCCAATTTTGAAATTCTATTGTAATTTCTTGTGAATACCAAAGTCCGAAGAGGGACAAATTGGTATGTATTCTGAGATATTCTGACTTGAATTCAGAATCCGTATCGTGTGTTTGAGGAATTATAGGAGATCGAATCTTTCTATCTCTGCGTTGTTTTCATGCCTGCGAATTTCGAGGACGAAATTCTTTTAAGAGGGGAAGTTTGTAACGACCCCAGATTTTAATATATTTAAATTGATAATTTAAATGAATTTTTGAATAAAAATTTGTAAAATTAATTATAAATGGAAGCGAGTTTCCCCGAATCCAAATAAATTTGGTATAAATCATTTCAATTTACAAATATTGTAAATATGGTATATATGTGAATATATATGTATACGGCCATATATGAGTAAATTTGAATATATATGTGTATATATTGGATATAAGTGTATAGAATAGAAATTTATAAAGTAATAAGTATAAGACATACAAGACTATTAAATATTTAGGTTGGGAATAGAAAAATAAAATAAAATCAATCTTATCAATGCAAACATAAGTATAAATCAAATATATGGTTATAAACATAAGTATAAATACATAAACATAAGAACTATGATATTAACATAAGTTAAAATTTATAACCAATAACTAGAATAAAACAAAATTATATTTGTACATAGGTTAATAGAGTAGTGCATAACCAAGCAAACAAAGTAAAGAAATGTTATGCAGGCAAGAATAGAAAAGAAGACAAGTATGAAAACATAAAGTAAAAGCAAACCAGGCTTTGTATATTTGTATGTTGACTGTAAAGCTTAGAAATGAAGGCAAGATCAAAGTAAATAAAATATCTATGTACATGCTAGGCATATAAGGTAAGGTTGGAGACATAAGGTACCATTGCATTTAATGCTTTCAAACTCTAGCACATAACCAAGTCAATTCGAAATGTAGAGCATCATTTCAGTTTCTAAAGTATAGCCTGGTCTGATAAAAAAAAGATCTCTGAACAAATATATGTTGTACCAGCTAATACTTATCTCCAGCAAACACTCTTCTCTATATTTATATATTCTTACTTCATTCGTTCATCACAACTAAACAAACCAGAGAAAAGTAGCATATGTATTCTTCTTCAAACTCAAATTCATCTGCATGCATTCAAAGTCTTCAAATTATCTCAGCAATTTCTTCAGCATTTCAAAGAGGCAACTCAAGTTTTAAAAAGCTAATGCAATGCCAGTTTTAAAAGTTTTCAAATTTCTCAAAACAAAAAGGGCACTGTTCTAAATTGTTTCGGGTGAGTAACTTATGTTTTTAAAATTTAAAAGTTGAATTGATTGCATATAGGTGTCTGTTGCTATATATATATCCTTTGATTATATTTGGAAAACTGGAAAAATCTTGTGTACAGGTTATTGTTATACATGTTCTGTTCTAATATTTTCAGATATCAGACTTTGATTTAAAAATCATTTTTCACCTGATTTACTTGATGATTGGGTTTAATGTTAAAACAAGAATTGTTTGTTATTGTATATATTCAAGATTTAAAATTTATTTAAGTCAAATCAACTTGTTTATAACCCTGGGAAGCAAGAAACTGAGTAAAGCTTTAAATTAGTCAGAATTTGAATTTCATAATTCTCGAATTCAGGTTCATAAACTGAAATCTTATACTTTAATATGATTTTTAAAAACAAAAACTATAATTTTTAGTAAAGGGGTTGAGGTGTAGTTTGGGTATCGACTGAAATGGGATTATTTGATTTTTTTGGTGATCCACTTACTATGGGGGATCGGGGTTCCTCCTGGAGGTGGAGGAGTGACCAGCGTTGATGGGAAAATTATTTGGTGGTAGTAGATTTCAACGTGGTGGCGGCGGCGCAAGGCTTAAGTTTGTAAACCTAATATTTAGGGTGGTCAGGGAATCGATCGACGTGGCCTCTCTCGTGCATCGAGTTGCACGCGACCGTGGGTGATGGTAGAGGGGTAGTTGGCGAAGGCGAGGCCGGAGGCTGGGGTTCGCTGATGGTCGGGGCTGGGAAGATGTCGCGTTGACAGGTTTGGTTGAGGAGGATTTCATTTGTTCCAGGTTTCGATTTTTGTCTCGATTTCGAATTCGAGAAGATGGCAACGTTTTGATGGTTGGGAGTTGATGCAGGGATGGACGGCGACTTGCTGGAGGTCTCGCCGATGACCGGAGCGCCGCCGCGTCTATGTGCACGTGCACGGTGCTCTTCATTTCTGGGGAACAGGGTTGCCTGGTTCGTGAGTTTTGCCTCGGGTATCTACCCGAGCAAATTTTAGCTTGACTCGAAGAAAACACGGGGTAGGCATGGAGAAGAAGAAGGAAGCATGGGGGAAGAAAGGAACATGGCTCTGGGTATTGAAAGTTTATACCCGGGTTTTGAAATCACGATTTAGTTTAAAGTTTATCCAAAGGAAATACGTTTTCAAAATATGTGTACTAAGTTCTAAGTAAAGTTAATCAAGTTGAATAATTATTATTAGTAAATTATTTCTTTTAAGAAGTAATTAAGAATAATTTAAGTGATTGATAAACTTGACATTTACCACTTAAGTTAATTTATGAATGATAAATAGTTAATTTATTGAGGAATTAAATCAAGAATTAATAAACGATTTATTAAGAAATTAATAGTTAATAAATGGATAATTAAGTTTTATTGATTATAATTAATTAATTTATGAAGGTGATTAAAAATGATAATTAATTGAGGAATAATTAATTAAAATAATTAATTAAAGATAATTAATTAATGGTGAATTAAATAATTAAAGGTTAATTATTTAATAATTAAAGGTTGATGAATTTAAATAAAAAGTTAATTAATTTATTATTAATGGTTAATTTATAAATGATTAAAGGATAATTAATCAAAATAATTTGTAAATTATTAATAATAATAAACCAGGATTAGTAATTCATAAGAACTTAATCTGATTTGAATAAATCAGATAATTAACTGACCTTGCTTATGAATATTTGGATTCTATTGGATAACTTGATTGTTTGATATCCCTGATTTGTGATGCTTTATGACACATCCTGATTTATGTTGTGATCTGTGATTTACTTATCTGTAATATATATCTGTGATCTATAAATAAACGATAAGCGTAATAGCTTATATCGTTTATCAGCTATATCCTGTATTTTGATCTGTGATGATTCATTGTGTTGCACTATTGTGTTGAAACCCCTGGACTACACTTTTACACACACAAATATGGATTCCACGAGGAAATTGGTTAAGTCACAGATGATTTAAATTGGATGTTTTTGAAATTGTAATTTTAATTTCAATTGATTTTGAAAATTTGAAAATTGGGGTTTAAAGTGAAAAACTTTTGAAATGGAATTTCAAAGATAAAAGTTATTTCGAATGACTTAATTAAGTTTTGAAATTTAAATAATTTGACTTAAATTTGAATTCAATATTTGGAGTTGAATTCAATGATTGGAATTTTGATTTAAGATATTATAAATGTGTTTTATATGAGTTTTAACCATTTTTAAAATATTGATATAAGAATTTGAATTAACCCAAGAACCTTAACTCGTATAAATGAATCAGATTTTCAAAATGAAACTGTTTGTTTTAAAAGAATAAAAGCTTTCAGATAAGAAATGAAATTCCAGTTTAATTAAAGGAATTTCAAGATTGAATTGAAAAATGGTTTTCTCCAAGTTATGAATGAAATTGTTTTGAAAGCTATGAATTAAGTCTGTTTATTTTTAACAGATTTAAAATGATGTTTTGTTTAACCCATTCGAAATTAAATTGTTTTGAAAGCTATGAGTTAAATCTTTGATTTAAAGATTTAACGAGATAATCAAATTGAAATGGAAATTGATTTGGAAAATCTGTAATGAATCTTTTGTTAAAAGATTAAAGTGTGGAAATTGTTTAAACCGTTGTAGGTTGTTAAAATGAATCTTTTTGTTTAAAGATTTGAAATGGTAATTTGTTAAACCATTTGAAAAGAAAGTTTTGGGTTTAAGTTGTGACTTAACTGAAATCCCATTATCCATATGTTTTTAAATATTACGCTCACTATTCGGTTTAGCCGGGAGAGGACCTTTGTGTCACATAACCCATTCCGAATAAGTGATACGTCGTATATGGACAGCATTTGAAGACCGGTGTTGAAGACCGGATATTCACGAGAACGAAAGGATAACTTGTCGATTGTCTCTGCACTGGGTAGCTCCCGGTATAGAGTCCCCTAAGTAATGGGAAATCCGATCGGGATTGTGAATACCCGGAATTGCAAGGGCTTCGTAAGAAGTGCCTTCGGTTCTGTTCGAACCCGGAACAGACTTGTATGGTTACATGTCTGACATTACACTTTGAGATATAAAGCCGATTTCTTTCAAATACATTTCTGTTGGTGGCGGAGAATTTATTCTCTTAGCTTAACACCCTTCTCTGAGACGTACGAGCTCAGAGGTTATGTAGTTGAAATTTATCAGCGATATATTCCCAATTTGGTAATGTGACATGCTGAGTGTTGCTGTGTGATGATCAGTGTTTGATCATTTGTTTGATCATTTATCTTTATGATCATAGGTTGATCATCTGTTGACCCAAAGCATGGCTTTGTGACAAAGCGTAGCTTTGTGGACGAGACTTCGTCGAGCCTCACAACCCGATAATGGTCGAAACAGGAATTGTGCGGCAAGGTTTCAGGGGTAGCTCCCCTAAGGTATGACCATTCCTTCTGGAAAAGGGTAGTATCATGGTATGGAGCCCAGATACTTACTCATGTGGACACACTTTATTTATTATGTGTGATGTTGGTTTCGAGGCGCCTCGGTTAAAGGTCCCAAAGGACCGGGGGTGGCATATCTGAGGTTTTGTATATCCCTTGGGAAAGGGGGTAGCCGGCCTTGTTTGGCAGAGAACGGTTTGGTTCTCGGAGCGTCCCGCCAGAGGCGTTTCTTTCGTGGAATAGGAAGTTCCTTAGCCTGACCATTTGTTGGAAAATCCATTCATCCGATACGAGCCTTGTACGGTATTAGTTGTAGAACCTGGCATTTACGTACGGTGGTCACCACTGTTTAGATGGTAGCTATAGTAGGCATACAATACTGGTCGTATGTTGGCTAAGATTGATATTCTATTTTCGAAATACTTTTTCCACTATGCACTAATAATAATATAAAAAAGGATTTGATTTTTGCGTAGTAAGCATCTTTGACTATCATAAGGAGAAATCTCCTCCAATTATGCGTTTGCATTGTGTGTGTGGCGGGAGGCCTTATGGTAGTTTCATTTTCTAAAAGCATTGCGAATTGACTTTAAATTCTCTTGTTGTTCGTTTTTAAAGATAAACTGTTTTTGTTGCTCACACCAGTCCCATGACTGATCCGGAGTTTATTGTTTCTTTCCTAAACTCCGGATGCTCAAAAAATTTCTACACGAGCAGTCTAGAGTTGGGTTTTTCAGATAGTTAGAATAGTAGATTTTTTGGAGCTAGTTCAGTCTTTGGATATGGACTGCACTTGCTTCTCTTTGTGCATCGCTATTGGGAATTCGAGCTATTTCTGGATTAGTGCTTTGAAGATGGAGATTATCCGCTGCTGATGTTATCGTTTTCTTTTCCGCTGCTATTTCTTGTATCATATCTCTGATGTATATTGATATTCATTGTATCACTCTGTTGTATCAGATATTGTATATCAATGTATTATTCTTTTTATTCCGCTGTGTTATTTACTTAACTATGTTATAAGCTCCGGCGACTCAGATTTGAACGGTCGAATCTACGGCATTCGAGTACGATGTAAAGTATGGATGTCGATTTTCGAGCGGGCAAAATCCGCTTCGTTACATCTAATATGTTAATTCTAAATTCATACTCAACTTTATTTAATGAGGTTTGAGTTTGAAATGTTCCAAATGAAAGATGGTGATTGATTCAACTAAAAGCCAAGTACATCGCCTTGAATAGCACTGTAATAAAAATGGTATAACTAAATGCACAAATTTATGACTATGATATGGGTAATTCCAAATGTTGAGAATCCCTTAACATTTATTTGTGAAAACAACATCAATATACAGATCGCAATAGAACCTAAGGTAGAGTAGATAGTAAAAGGGATGTTGTTGACAGAGTAGATGGTAAAAGAATATAGTAGATCCTTTCACTAAAGGGAATAGTTCGACCAGTTTTGGACTAATAGGATGAATGTGATTATGATTCCACAAACGACCCCATGTGCAAATGTGAGATTGAAAGAGTTAGTAGTAATCTTAGGGGCAAGTATGTAATTTTTTACATGTATCTAACTTTATAATCAATCTTGTTTGCAGTAACAGTGTTTGCTTTCTTTTATATACTTTGTTATATTGTGATATAATTAATTAAGTAATCAATTAACAGATCAAAAAATCCTTAAATAAAATGTTATGTGATAGTAGTTGCAAATTGTTGCAATCGTGGATAATTAATCATGAAATGAAATGACATTTTGTTTTAAATATTCCTAGTCATGAAGTTTCGAGAAAGGATATAAATACATCTATTGAGATCAGAGTGCGTAACGCTTTCTAAATGTTGGATAGTGTATTACTCGTGGTTGTTAAAGGCACCAAGGGGTTACGTACTCGTAGTTATTGGTTGATTATGGAACGACTCATCCGAGAGTTTCCTGTTGGTTGATAATAATCATGTCAAATAGGGAATCTCAATGTGACAATTTTACATAATCCCCTTGGCCTGAGAATACCATGGAACTTCATTGTGAATACTCCACTTGATTATAGTTGAATCATAACATAGCGATCCAATAAGTGACTATAGTTTGGTCTGAGTTGAAATATTGGAAGTGAAGCACTAATCAACAAAGAATTCGTCTCCTTAATTGTATGAGGTTAGTATCACGGTCAACCATAGTAAACTCAAAGTCAAAATCTCTGACCAAAGTAGAACGGTTAACGATAAATGCTATTATTGAACCAAGGTTTTTTTGGACTAAGCAAGTTAAATGTGGATCATATTGGAATTTTGACCGGTATCAAATTTCATACATCCTAAAGTGATATAGTTTTGACTAAGAGAACAGTTTGTATATTATTGTCACTAAAAGGTATCGGTTAAGAAAATGTGAAATTGGATTTTACCAAAAAGATCTATGAGCGATAAATTCAACAAATTGTCACACCACTGTCTAGGTGATATGTCAACATTAATATTTGAATTGTTCAATGCTAATAACTAATCAAATTCACTCCTTTGAGCCTCACAACCGCATTTGTGAATTCTCCCAAAAACCATACTATTTAATTAGTTTATAAAATGTTATAAATTAATTAAAATTTAAGAAACATTAGTTATTAATTTATTTGATGCTTTGTGTGTTTTTAGCAATTATTTGGATGTATATATAAAAGTTATATATGCACGTATTTATATACGATCGGTATGTATTTAAACAAACTTTAAATTTAGTTAATTACTTAACGGACTTTTTCGAAAATTAGTCCATGCAAGGGGACATACTTGGTCGGCCTTGCAAAGGAGGGGGGAAATGATTGGCTTGATTGAAAAGTGATTAAAAATTAAAAAGTGAAGTTTCTAAAGAAAGAATGTAAAAGGTTTCTATTCTTTCCCTAAAACAAATTTCTCTCATTCATTTCCTCATTCAATTTTCTTTTTCTCCTTCTTCCCTTATCCATGGCTACCTCCTCCGTCTCTTTCATGGTTGAATTTTTTTCTATTTACCCAAAATTATATTAAATAAAATCTAATAGAGTAGTTCATACATCCCTTTCAATGATTGGGTATTGATTCAAAAATCTAAGGAGAAATTTCCAAATCAAAGTGTCGTTGTTTGGCTAGATATGTAAAGTACGTATGATCTAAATATGATTTATTCTCTTAGATATAATATGCTTACTATAACTTTATATGTATATATTATTGCTTCACCTTGGTTTAGAATTAGTAATACCATTTAAACAACCTATTAAATGATATGAACTGTTTTAACTTAATAAATTGAAACCAATGCATAAAGCTATGTCTTAGTTTGTGAATTTTTATTTTAATATTACTTATAATAATATTGTAAACATATTATTCAATATGTATTTGATGATTTAAATGTTTCTACTTGACTTTTAATCAATCTATAATATAGACTTGTTGATATATTATTCAATTTGACGCATGCAATTTTGGTTTTATAATATTTTTGATTGTACAAATTTTTTCCTTTTATTTGGGCTGAAATTTTATTTACGTACATCTATATTAGAAAAGTTTAATGTAATATGAATGTATGCTTGAATAAATTGGAAATTGTTTCAACCTAATCATTATATATGTATGTATATACATACATTTATATTTTATATTTTGGGATATGTATTTTAGGAACAATTTTATCCATAAATTTATTTTACATTGAACAATTTAAAATTGAGGCAATAATGTACACACACACACACATATATATATATATATATATAATGAAGATATACATGATAGATATAAATTCCAATAGTATATTAACCATGTTATTATTTGTTGTTTTGTAATATAAACATATTGTTGTCACATATCACTTGTATGAAAGTTAAATGTAGTATCAATTGAATGTATGCAAAAGAGGAAAGTGGAATTAATTAGCGATGCCATCTCTATCTCTTTCCATTTAGATTTTGATGTAATTATATGGATCTAATTTCATGTTTGTTCTCATATTTGTAAACAAGAAATTAATTTAACACATGTCTCACATGCATGTCACACCATTTAGAAATATGAATATATTTGATATATTCATACTTATTCAAATACCATACTTAATCAACATAGTTTTAATTAATTAAGAATAAGACAATATTAATAAAATACGATTTTATTAAAAAAACAATTAGATTGGGTCTGGTATTAAACAGTAAATTTCATATGCCCATAAGTCCAAATTAGGGAAAAGTTTTGAAATCTATCCATTTCGCCCGATGCGAAACGAACATAATTCCTTCAAATTTAATATATATATATATATATATATATATATAATTGTATATTTATATATAATATGTTTAACTTGTGAAAATATATTTTAAATTTTAATTATAACCATGTCTACATATTATAATTTTTTAATTATACATAGTCATGAAGTATTTTTTAAATTGGAAATTCAAAACTAAACACACACATAGGTATGTGTGTGTGTATTACATGCACATATATAGGTAACATTTCTAATTTATGATGTTTTAAAAATATCCATATATGTTTATATTATTATCAAAGGCCATAGAAAAGCAAATTATTTTTCATTAAAACCATGAGTGTGTGTGCACAAACATATACGACTTTAAAATTATATTTATTTGATATATATATATACACACACACATATATATATATATATATATGTGTGTGTGTACATGTATGTATATATATGTGCATGTGTAGGGGGATTAAGTTAGGCCCAACCATAATTTATTTCTTTAAATATGATTTTTATATGTAAATATTATTTATCGTTATATTTATTCATATATTTGAAAAAAAATAACCTAATTTTTTATGGTATAAATCATTCGTATATGCCAATACTATCTAAATATGAGTATTTACCTCAGATCTATCAGCTGTCGACACGTTGTGATGTTAGTTCTTCCTCCTCGAATTGTAGTACCTTCCTCCTTTAAGTTTGGTGTACAAATTCCAACTTCAAGGGTCCAACATGTTTTTCATGAAGGGTAGGGTTTTTTTATTTTCTTTTATGTATTTTTAATGAGAGAAGGTGTGATATTTATAGCTACCAGAAATATAAACTCCACCTTTTCCTCTCAGTTAAGTTTATATGTGATATAGGTCAAAGAGACTCGTTCAAACTCCTCCTTGTCTATGTTTTGGCCACCACCCTTCATTGAAATTCCATGACGTTGGACCTGACTAACTTTTCTCTCTCTCTCACACACACACACACATATATTAGGTTAGCCTACATATTAAATTAAATTAAATAGAACAATTATATATCTTTTAATTTAATTTTAAAGTCTTTAAATAATTAACAGCTATAAAAATTTAATAAAATATTTATATTAATTTTTATTATTAGTTATTAACATTTATAAAATAATTTAATAAGTGGAACTTGGGAAATTGCTAATAACACCATTGTGTTAGCTCGATTGTGTGAACAAGATTCTCAGTACTATTTATACAGTTTAAATACTAAAGCCTATACGAACATCGTTGAGGTACAGTATCAGGCAAGACTTCAGTTACCTATAGATCATTTAGGTGAAACACATATTCTAATCTTTATTAAGCTATACCATTGTAATGATATTGTTTGCATGTTTTCTTTTCATCGTCGCTTTACCACTATGTTATTAGAGTTTGGTCAATGGTAAAATAACACCTATAATACATGTGGTTAATTACTTAGTGTCACATTTAAGATCTTGGTTCAATCTAATAACATTTATTGATTAACTGATTTACTCTGCCTAGAGATGTTGACTTTAAATTGACTAACAATTACAGTGATGTACTAACATTATACAATGAAGGGGTTAAATCCTTTCTTGAGTTGCGTTCCATTTCAAGTAGCTCAACATGTACCCAACTATGGTTATAACATGATTGTGTGGATATGTGAATGACCATAATCAAAGTAGTTTGGATGCATAAGATCAATAGTACTCTTAAGTCTAAGACCGCCGCACATCGTTACATAAGATCTTCTATTTTGACTTAGTTGTTTTAACATATAGAAGACCTCATCGAGTCATTGTATGATTGTTCCAAACAACCACAAGTTTGTAATTCCTTAGTATTTGCAACTAACGTGAGTAATTCACTATCCATCATGTGGGAGCATTACGTACACCAGTCTCAACAGATGTATTGATATTCTTCTTTCGATACATCTTGGCTAGGAACAACTTAAGAATAAATATTTTGAATGTTCAATTCAAAACTCATGGTTATAAATACATTCCCAACTGCAATCAATTAAATACTTTTCCTAAGGATTTTTTACTGTACGTGTTTAATGTATTAAGAAAATTACTTATATCACAATGTAACATCACATATAATTCAAAACTAATCCAAAAGCATACTTTATTTAGAACAAGATTCTTATACAACAGTAAAGTTATATAATAAATTACATAATTTCCCCTAATGCACACCCTTAACTCCATCAAAACTAACATTAGATATGATCTAATGTAACCAAATTATTCATGATAACATCAGTTAAGGATCTAATGCAATAATTAACAAATGATTTTTTAAAATTTGCCCATTTTCCATACCTGCCAATGCAACGATCCAATAGTTATGCCATTAGTGTGAAATGAATGTATAGAAGTCAGGGTTCACATAATATGTATATATTGGTAAATAGGTATGCTTTCGGCCAGGCTACTCAAACCCTAAAATACCTTTTCAACCAAACTAAAAAACCCATCACGATATATATCAAAATGAGAATTTGGATGCCTTACGACTGAGGTAATCTACATGTATCAAAAAATGTAACATCCTCCATTTTGAGGCTCGAAAATATATATTATTGATGCTGCAGTCATCCTTAGCGTTATTTTCTAGTGACAAAATGAGATTAATTACTATATAATAACATCAAGAGCACAAGAATTTACAAATTTTAGATAAAACATTTTCTTTCATTAATTCATAAATTCATTACATTCTAATTACATCACATAACCCCATGATTACTTCGTTCAGATAAAATATAATAGTTACAAATATAGTTCCAAGAGCGACATGTAAAGATGTCCCTTTGGACGATCAGAGTCTTAGCTACTAGACGGCTAGAGTACCCATCATTACATACATTTAACAAATAACAAAAGTAGTTAACACCGCACAATAGAAATGATACTTCTATATAGTAGCTTGCCTCCTGCACGTCTTTGAAAGCTTATTCGTCTAACTTGAAAGCTCTACTCTTAGCCTATCCAATTTCAATTGAGTACCCGAGAGTTTAGGGGGAAATCGAAAAATTTGGGTCAAACAAGAAATCTGGTGTGAAAAATATTATACCATCTCAAATCAAATTAGGTAACTGCTGAGACTATGCCGCTGAAGTACGAAAAGGGTTTCCCCTCACTAATACCTTTATAATCTATATGTCAATCAGAACATATCTGCAACAAAAATGATTAGAACATAATCATAACATCAATATCATATTATCATGTGGGTCAAAATGAATAGTCCTTCATTCACTAAGGTCAAAGGTTACACATTCCCATAATTGCACTATCTCATAAAATAGTCCATGACATAGTTTTCCCAAGTCGCTGTGAACCTGTATAAGTTTTCTCAAGCTAAGAAAAAACCTATCGAGCTAACTCAGACAAAAAAATATAACCAGATAATCCAAAATCTCTTGTCCAACAAGACAAAATAACCTTGATTTCCGCCTAATAGAAGAAAAATAATGGTGGGCGTCCATGTTACGAGTTCCTTTCTATGCGTAACTCCAAAATTTTAGCCTTAATATCGGCAAAGCCATATGCTTTGGAATCACGGACCTGACTAATCGAGGGCTTAACAGTTAGATTTTGGAAGGGTCTTCAAAAAGCTTTTAAAACAAAGCTTACTTTTAGCACCGCTTATCATCCTCAGTTTGATGGACAAATAGAGCGTGTGAATCAAACTCTTGAAGATCGTCTTCATGCATGTGTTCTTGGTTTTGGTGGAAGTTGGGAAGGTCATATTTCTCTTGTTGAGTTTTCTTATAATAATAGCTTTCAATCTAGTATTGGTATGGCACCTTTCGAGGCACTCTACGGAAGGCCATGCCGATCTCCTTCGTGTTGGCTTGAAGCCGGTGAGAAGCTGGTTTTAGGTCCATATTTTATTCGTGATGCCACAGAAAAGATTGACCTTATTCGTCATAGGATGAAAGAATCTCAAAGTAGACAAAAATCCTATGCCGATAACCGAAGAAGGAATTTGAATTTTTTGTGGGAGATTTGGTATTTATTCGTGATTCACCTATGAAGGGTGTTGTCCGTTTCAGTCGTTCGGGAAAATTAGCACCTCGATATATTGGTCCATTCCCCATCGCCGAATGCATTAGTTCTGTGGCTTATCGCCTTTTATTACCGGCTCAATTTTCTACTATTCATGATGTATTCCATGTTTCTCAACTACAAAAATGCCTTAGAGATTTCGATTCTATTCTTGAGCCCGGTGTTATTAAAGAAATTGAAGTTTCACCTAATTTGACTTATGAGCAACATCATATTCGTGTCATTGCTATGGAGGTTAAACGCCTTCGTAATAGAGATGTTCCGCTTGTGAAAGTTCAATGGTCTGCAAATCCTAAGGATTGTTCTTGGGAATCTAAAGAATTCATCGAGCGAACACATCCGGACTTACTCTCTCGTGCTCCTTAAGGTGAACTTCTCACTTCAAATTTTTCTTTTGTGTTTTTAGGCCTTAGAGTGGTTGTTACTCTTTATTTTCTTCTTAAGTATTGCGAGGATGCAATTTCTTTAAGGAGGGGAGTCTGTAACAACTTGCATATTTTACGATTATATATTTAAATGTTTTGTTTAAATATAGCATCGTTTGTTGAATTAAAAGTCCGAAATGTTACTTTTTGTAAACAGTCGAATTCGGACTCGAGACCACTTCCATTGAGTTCAAAACGATGTTTACAACTTTTTTGAGTATAAACATTGATATGTTTGGAGTTGATTAGGATTTTGGTATTTTGTTTGGGCTTTAGTTTGTGTTCAAGCCCACTAACCCAACAAGGTAACCCAAACTCCTCTATCAAATACCTCCCACTCCACTCCTCTTCAATCATTCATTTCATTATTCCTAACACTCAAGCCCTAAGAGAAAAATGAGGGAAAAGATAGGAAATTAAAATTCCGAAACCCTAGATTATTAGGAAATTCAAGTTCTAGTTCTAAAATCAAGGAGAAGCTTAGGTAAGCATCCTCTTCATCTTCTCCAACTCAATCTCTCTTCAATTTTCAGAATTTCCTATAACCTAACTTAGGAAATCTTTGCATGTGATAATAGGTTGAAGATTCAAGAGGTGTAGTTGAAGAGGAATTGAACTTTTCTTGTTGTAAGAGCTTCACTTGCTGTCTTTGAGTTTAAAGGTGAGTTCTTGAACTCACATCTATGTCTATACCTTTGATAGTTGTTAGGTATGAATTCCTAACATCTATTTCATGTTCATTTGCTTTTTATATGAATTGGTTTGGTGAATTTTCCAAATTTTGAAGTCAAAATCTATGAAAATCCTACTATGGACGTTTGGACATGTTGTTTGGAGTGTATTGAAGAGCCTATAGGGTTGGGTTGTCACTTGGCATGAATCCCAAGCCATTGCCACTCATTCGATTGCTTCGAAGTTGATTTAGCCATCATTGGCCTAGGCAAAAATATGCCCTGAGCTTCAGCTCAGACGTTTGAGACGTCTGGTAAAATGCTCAGACGTCTGATGCTACGGAATAAAAAAATTCCAGTTTTACATCTCAGACGTTTGAGGTTATTTACCAGATGTCTGGGCGATCTGGAAGAAAATTTCCAGACCTTCAGCTCAGACATCTGGGAAGACCACCAGACATCTAACCCTGATAATTTAAGCCAATTTGCCTATTTTGAGTATATTTCTGTTTTAATCGATTTTTGTTTATCTGATCAGTTGTTGTCATTTATTATCGACTTTGATGACTTCTTTTCTGGATTTTTGGTATTTCCATTTGATGGATTTGATATCGATTTTCACGGTTTTGATTCACGTCTTCGAATATGAATTTTTGGTGATAGATTGTTTTTACAATCATTTCTGTGATTTGTCACTTTAAAATACAAAGGTTTCTATACTAGTAGTAAATACTCAAACTCTTTCACAAAAACGATTTTAACACTACTTCTAAATACAAAGCTCATTTTTAAAACCGTTTTCCAATCTATTAGTATATACAAACCTTTACCTCATTTGTATGAGAAATCCAATTAAACGACTTAGCAAAACAAGTGGTATGAAACGCTTGCATTTACTTCGTCGGTTAATTCTTATACTTGTTCGATTGAAATCTTATGATAATTTTCGAGTGGAAATCTGCAGTTTGTTCGTAAATATTTAAGTTAAGCCAGTGGTTATGGGACATGAAGCTAAACTCATTTATTTACTAGCTTGGTGTAATACACTTTTATTGATCTATGACGATCATTTTGAGGTTTAGACTAGTGATATGCGATGTCTCATTGTCCACGTGGGGGACTGTACCCCGTTATGTTAAGCTTCGTCTCATTTTTATAGGCTAGCGACCTACGAGCTTTATGGAGTTCGGTTCATCAGGTGTACCATTGTACTACATCGTTGTTCCGGCTTATTTGAGTTTCAAGTTCCTCGGGCATACCGTTGTACTACGTCGTTGCATCGGCTCTATGAGTTAGCAACCCATGGGATAGCATCTCGTTTGTGATACATGTGTTGGTGAGTTTTCATGATCCCGTTTATGATAGGCCTTTCCCCCCTTTTTTGTGATTTCTGGATTTCTAATTGATGATTTCTGGAATTTGTGTTTAACCAATATTTGTGGTTTTCATTGATAAGCTCTATCAATATTTTTGATGTGGTGAATAAACTAAAGAATATGACATTCTTTTTGGTGTTTGAGAAAATTTGAGATATTGTATGATTTTTGTTGTTGTCATATATATTTGTGATATCTCTTATCCTACCTCATCATACATGATATTTATAGCTAGACTGATCCGTTTATTATTTTTCTTCTTAAATAATACTCGGGTCAGACCGAGGTGTTTCAGGTGCTTCCACTTGACTTCTTAGTAGGAACTAGCTTCTGATTTTTGGCTAACTACTTTAGCTTAGTAGTTTTTGTTTTTGTTTTTATACATTCGAGATAGAGACTCCTTGATGTATACATATTCTTTTGTCTAGCACTTGTACCTATTCTTTTTTGATGTAGTGGATCTTGTATGACCCCTACTTTGATGTACACTTTTATGTGTTATATTCATATTTATTGCCTTTGTGATATGAATATCTGTGACTGATTTATGTTATGCTTATTTTATATTTGTTTCCGAAGGCCACATAGCCACTGTGTAGTAGCTTTGAGTTTGTATTTGAAATGTTAGATTTCCTCTTGAAATAAAATGCATGACATACTATCTGACATATCGGTACTCGCACAAAGCAATTACACAGATGGTCGCTCCTCAACAGCCTTATTCTTCATACTAATTGACGACATTTCCAGTAGTGTCCTTGGTTAGTGTGAGTATAGAGGTGGGGCGTCATATACATCGTCATATTCACTGATGAGTTATCGACATTAACATGTGTATTTGATACATATGTAGTATGTCTAAGATAGATTCAGAGAGTATAAAACAAAGGAAATAATGTAACATGTGATAGAACTAATTCGATATGCTCGAATGTGTGAGTTTATATATTGGAAGGAGTTCCATATATACCTTCTATGAATAAAGATTCAGTCTCAAAGGTTACTCCTTCCTATGATACATCATTATGTATCAATAAGGAGTGATCGGACTTTGTTAGACATAGTACGATTAAATGTGAGTGAAGTTGAGTTAATTTCTTTCTATAAATTGCATACTTATGTAATACCCCAAAATTTTGTGAAAAATCATTTTTGTAAAATGATTTAATTTTTGAAATATTTAGATTTAAATATGGTGAAATTTCTGGAATAAATAGTGTGCAAGTATATGTGTGCACGTGCACACTGAAATGGCACAAGGAAGAACTCCAGATTTCTTGGATTTAAAACAAGAATTAAAAAGCAATACAAACATGATTTTGCAACATGGTTATTTGATTTCTGGAATTATATGGATCATCTTAGAAAATAAGAAAAGTAAGTTTTACTTTAAATCAGTAAACAAATTTTATTTAAAACCCAGAAAAGAAAAATTACATATATATGTTATAGGGATTTGTAAACCTGTATACATATAGGTGCATATGTTTCTGAAATTAAAGAGGAATTAAATAAGCCTAGATAAGATATGCATACAAATATGTATATATTTTTAAGTACTGAGAAGTATATATATATATATATATATATATATATATATAAAAGCAAGTGAAACTATAACATTAAAATGACATGAAATGTGATACAAGTTAATATGCTTGTATAGGCAAAAATAGCAAAGGGGAATTCTCAGGGATAATTGAAAAATAAAATAGGATAGTCACACTTTTAACATGACTAGGTGAGTGGCCATTTTCTGAAAAGTAAAAGAAAGAAAATGCAGCCTTTAAATTGGTTAATATGGCCGGGGTATTATGAATGAAAAATGCATGATGCTAGCCAGGACAGAAATGGAATTCTGTTTTAACAAAACCCTAGTGGAAAGATGTATATAAATAGGCAGTTTTTAGCCAGTAGAATTATTTTACCCCGAGCTGCACAAAAATAAGAAAGGAAGAAAAATATTGGAAGGAAGAAGAAAACACTCATACAAGGATTTTCTGGAAATATTTAGGTGAGTAATCTCACTGAAGTTCATGGCATTAAGACCTGAGATGAGGCAGCCACTTTTTATTGCCATTTATATATATTTCTGGTTTTGATGTATATGATTTCATCAATGCTTTTTGGATGTCTTATTTTAAATCTGATATGATTTAATATGGATGATTTTGATGATCTTTGATTGGTTGAGACATTTGTCTTTGGATGTGTATCATACTGTTTTATTTATACTCATAAATGTTAAAGTCTAAGATCTTAAAATTATATAGAGAATACTCTCAACTGTTATAGATCTATGGCATGGAAACTTTACAAAAATGTTTGGAGCTGCATTATACTTAGTATAAGTGCTGAGGCTTGAAAAGAAAAATGTTAAGGGTGCAATAGAAATTTTCTAAGTGCTGAGCCCTTGATCAAATCAAAAAAAAAGAAGAAACTCACAAGCTAAAATTATGATTGAACCAGATTTTGAATCTGAATCAATCATAAAGGCTTGCAGATCAATATAACATGCCATGCCTCTTTTACAGTTGAAAATGTTCTTATATTTTACTAAGATCAAGACATATTGACCCATTTAGGAAATAACTGTCTGCTTATTTCTGAGGAGAATTATGCTAGGAAAGATTATGGATGTTTCCATGTTTGCAGTGACATGTTCACTTAGCATATTTGATGTTAGGATTTAAGACAATACACTAGTAAATAAACTAGGGAAGGCCAAGAAGACTGCTGGAATGCTTGTCATATTTGAAGTATGCAAGTTGGCACATGGTTTGTTTAAGCCCTGAGATCTTTGTGCAATGATGTGAATTAGTTCATTGCAATGTGTCCCAGTGATTCCTTAATAGCAGATGAGGCAGGGATTTAAATTGAATTATACAACCTGTAAATGAAGAAATAGGAATATGGATATTTCTTAGGTTGAATGATATGGAACCAAGATGGTCCCAGTGAATGCAATTGTTGCAAATAGATAATTATGTTTGTATGATTATGTATGCAAGTGTAAGAATGATAAATGAATATATCATACCTGAACCAACTTAATTATACTATGTTAAAATAATTGATTGCAGAAATTTGCTTAAATAACAAGTTAGTACTCTTATATTCTCTATTGCTTAATATCATGAATGTATTGATGTTACTCATACCAGATCTATGATCTGACCCTTGTTTGCTCATGGCATATGGGGTGTCTCATTTTAAAATGAGGCAGCCACTCATGCTCTTTCAGGTAACCCAGGCACTAAGTAAAAAATGAAGTTATGGCTATTATGGAGGAGTGAATGAACATGCTAGCTAGTTTCAATAAGAGCTTAAATTGATTATATCTGCATGTATTCAGGAAAAATTTTATGATTCTAAGATTTCCAGTCATGTAATGAATTCTATTATGGTTAGATGAACTAGTTGTATCATGTTAAATATATTGTTATGCACTAAGGTTTAAAATCTAACAGGAAAATCTGAGTGGGAAACAAGGAGATGATTTTAATTATTGATATGGATGTTTGGAAAAGAAATATGCATATGTAGTTGAGCTACTGTTTTGCATAATTTATATTATGTATTAGTTAATCTTGAGACATAACAGAGCACTGAGTTTTGGAATAAAATCTGGATTTAGCAAGAAGTAAACTTAAAAGGATTCTATTTTCTTTTTACTGAAATGCTTTGTAAATAAGTTTGAATTCATTTCTGAATTGTATTGAGAAAAGTAAAATGTTTTTAAAAGCTTCAGACAGATGCAATGAATGGTATCTCCATTGCTTGAACTAGGTGTAGTAGATACAGGATTCATGAGTTAACCAGCTTCAAATAAATGAAGTATTGGTTGATCATGATAGATTGTATTCTGAAAATAAAGATGCATTTCAAAAGCTTAGTACATTTAGCAAATGTTTCACCCAGTTTTCTGGAAAATGAGCAAAGATATTGACCTGTACATGTATATCTGTGTACATGTTGATATCTGGGCAAAAATATAAACATAAATTCCTAGAACAGTTGTAGGAATGGATTTCAAAAATAATAAGCAAGAACTATTGTTTTGTATGTTAGATTATAGGCAAAAATTAAATATATATGTGTAGATATAGGTAGATATCAGATTTCAAACCATACAGGAGAAAAAAAACAAAAATTGTGTTTGAACCGACCAGCATAGCACTCGAACTCGTGACCTCTCATGTATAAGTTAGGCGCGTTTCCATTACGCCTAGATGTTGCTTGTGTTCACTTAGGATCCACTTTCTTTTATACTGAATTTGATACTATCCAGACTTTAACACAATCATCCATATTAAAAGCTTGCTTTCCACTGATTATTACTTGATCATTCCTTAATTAGAATAACAGACTAAAGTACATGTTTCCAGTGGATTCTATGGTCAAAAATCAATTAATCTGAATTGCTAAAAATCTAAATCAAACAGAATGTTCTTGTACAAAAAAAAAATAAAGTATATACTCTGAATTTAAACAAGAGGAACACATGCATCTTCATATGTATGTGTATGTTGTTAGATATACACTGATATATTTATATTGGTAAGTTATTTTGATCCTGGATATATTTTGTTTATTGGAGAAAGAAAATGACCCTGGAAAAATATATTTGTAATGAATGATATATCTATATATCATCTCTTAAAAAAAAATCCTTATGAAATTATGGTGAAAATAGGTGGGTCATTTCAGTTGGTATCAGAGCACTTGGTTGCATTGATTGTTAAGTATTATAGAAATGTATAATGTCTGTTTGTTTTGGATGAAATAATTTAGATAAGAAATTAGAAATTATAGAAGTACTCATAATATACTAATACCATTTGCCCAGAATTTAGTTAGCAGACCATGGTAGGAAGAGGATCTCATCACAATGCAGGACCCAGTGCACCTCAAATGCTTGATATGCAAGAATTTGTGAGGGTTTTAAGAGATGGAATTGGGCATAGGCCTGAGAACCCACATGAAGAGCTTTCAAAACTACTGAAGACTTATTCCAATTTGGGAGGCAGGAGTTTTGAAGGAACTGAGAGTGTGATGGAAGTTCAAGCATGGTTGAGAACACTTGATAGGATTTTCAATGACATGCAGTTGGATGACCAAAGGAAGAGGCAAGTAGCTTCAAGACAACTGAAAGGGGTAGCTTTAAGCTGGTGGGAGGTGATCATAGCTGGAAGAAATGAAAATGAAATCACTTGGAATCAGTTCAAGGAGATGTTGGAGGCAAGATTTGTACCAGCATCAGCCAAGACCATTTTGCTTGAAGAATTTATCAAACTTAGGCAGGGAACTTTGAATGTCACTGAATATACTCAAAAGTTTGAGGGGCTATCTAATTATGGAGCAATGCTAGTGGCAGATGAAGCATCCAAAAATGATAGGTATATAAAAGGACTGAACCCAGGACTTAGCAGAGCTATGCTACCATATGCAGATAGAACATTTGATCAAGTAATTGATCTGGCCTTGAAACTGGAACAACATGACAAAGAAAGAGAAAAATATAGGAATTTTAAGAGCAACAACAAGAAGGATAAGGGAAGATATCACCCTTATGATAAAAAGAAGGTGAAGGTAAAGGGAAATTAAGTATGATATCTCTGCAATCAGATTTACTTCTTAAGATTGGGAAAATGCAGGAACAAGACCTAAACATGGTGGAAAATAAAATGCTCATATCAAAAGGGGAGGAAGTAATAAATTATCAAGTTGACAAAAATGGTTATTTAAGGAATAAAAATAGGATATGTGTTCCAGAAAATATAGAATTGAAGGAGGAAATATTAAATGAGTACCATAGGAGTAAGTACTCCATACACCCAAGTAGCACCAAGATGTATCAAAATTTGAAAAGAAATCTTTGGTGGAAGGGGATGAAGTCAGATGTGGCCAGATATGTTGCAAGGTGCATGACTTGCCAACAAGTCAAGGCAGAGACACAAAGGCCATCAGGACTATTGCAACCCCTTAGTATACCACAGTGGAAGTGGGAGGATATATCTATGGATTTCATAGATGGTCTGCCTAGATCTAAGAAGGGAAACACAAGTATATGGGTAATTGTGGATAGGCTAACTAAGGTAGCACATTTTATCCCAGTTAGAACAGAAAGAAATGCTCCAAAATTGGCTCAAATATTCATGAAAGAGGTAGTAAGGTTGCATGGCATACCTAAAACCATTGTGAGTGATAGGGATACCATCTTCACCTCAAGATTTTGGAAAAGTTTTCAAGAGGCCATGGGGAGTGAATTGTGCTTAAGCACTGCCTACCATCCACAATCAGATGGTCAAACTGAGGTGGTGAACAAAGTCTTAGAGGATTTGTTGAGAGCATGTACACTGGACTTTGGAGGCAACTGGGAAGACCACCTCCATCTAGCTGAATTCACATACAATAACAGTTACCAAAGCACCATAGGGATGGCACCATTTGAAGCCTTATATGGCAAGCCATGTTTATCACCTATATGCTGGGTAGAGACTGGAGAAAGGGCTGTTCTTGGACCTGAATATGTTAAAGAAACTACAGAGAAAATTGGGTTAATAAGAAAAAGAATAGCAGCAGCTCAAGATAGGCAAAAGAAATTTGCAGATAGGAAGAGAAAGCAAGTGGAATATGAAGTGGGAGACTTTGTTTTCATCAAGATTTCACCTATGAAGATAGTCATGAGATTTGGCAAGCAAGGTAAGCTCACACCAAGGTATGTTGGACCCTATAAAATTTTGGAAAGAATTGGTTCATTGGCTTACAAATTAGAATTACCAGAGGAAATGAAAGCAATGCATAATGTTTTTCATGTGTCCCAACTTAGAAGATGGGTACATGATAAAGAAGACATTTTGGAAGAGCCTACCAAAATTCAAATAAATCCTGACTTGGTTTATGAAAAAGAACCAGTGGGGATTGTAGCCAAGGAAGAAAAGAAATTAAGGAGCAAAACCTTGAAACTAGTTAAGATCCAGTGGAGTAGTGATCCTAATGACTGCACATGGGAGTTAGAGGATAAAATTAGAATGGATTATCCTAAGCTTTTTGCAAATTAAAAGGTAATTTTTTTTCTTTCTGGAGAATTTTGTTATGCATGGTTGATATGGTTGAATTTGTTTGCTTATGCATATGTTTGATAAGTTTTCAGAAAAGAAAATGATGCTTGTTATAAATGTTAGAAAAATTGTGAGGACACAATTCCTAAAAGGAGGGGTGAATGTAATACCCCAAAATTTTGTGAAAAATCATTTTTGTAAAATGATTTAATTTTTGAAATATTTAGATTTAAATATGGTGAAATTTCTGGAATAAATAGTGTGCAAGTATATGTGTGCACGTGCACACTGAAATGGCACAAGGAAGAACTCCAGATTTCTTGGATTTAAAACAAGAATTAAAAAGCAATACAAACATGATTTTGCAACATGGTTATTTGATTTCTGGAATTATATGGATCATCTTAGAAAATAAGAAAAGTAAGTTTTACTTTAAATCAGTAAACAAATTTTATTTAAAACCCAGAAAAGAAAAATTACATATATATGTTATAGGGATTTGTAAACCTGTATACATATAGGTGCATATGTTTCTGAAATTAAAGAGGAATTAAATAAGCCTAGATAAGATATGCATACAAATATGTATATATTTTTAAGTACTGAGAAGTATATATATATATATATATATATATAAAAGCAAGTGAAACTATAACATTAAAATGACATGAAATGTGATACAAGTTAATATGCTTGTATAGGAAAAAATAGCAAAGGGGAATTCTCAGGGATAATTGAAAAATAAAATAGGATAGTCACACTTTTAACATGACTAGGTGAGTGGCCATTTTCTGAAAAGTAAAAGAAAGAAAATGCAGCCTTTAAATTGGTTAATATGGCCGGGGTATTATGAATGAAAAATGCATGATGCTAGCCAGGACAGAAATGGAATTCTGTTTTAACAAAACCCTAGTGGAAAGATGTATATAAATAGGCAGTTTTTAGCCAGTAGAATTATTTTACCCCGAGCTGCACAAAAATAAGAAAGGAAGAAAAATATTGGAAGGAAGAAGAAAACACTCATACAAGGATTTTCTGGAAATATTTAGGTGAGTAATCTCACTGAAGTTCATGGCATTAAGACCTGAGATGAGGCAGCCACTTTTTATTGCCATTTATATATATTTCTGGTTTTGATGTATAAGATTTCATCAATGCTTTTTGGATGTCTTATTTTAAATCTGATATGATTTAATATGGATGATTTTGATGATCTTTGATTGGTTGAGACATTTGTCTTTGGATGTGTATCATACTGTTTTATTTATACTCATAAATGTTAAAGTCTAAGATCTTAAAATTATATAGAGAATACTCTCAACTGTTATAGATCTATGGCATGGAAACTTTACAAAAATGTTTGGAGCTGCATTATACTTAGTATAAGTGCTGAGGCTTGAAAAGAAAAATGTTAAGGGTGCAATAGAAATTTTCTAAGTGCTGAGCCCTTGATCAAATCAAAAAAAAAGAAGAAACTCACAAGCTAAAATTATGATTGAACCAGATTTTGAATCTGAATCAATCATAAAGGCTTGCAGATCAATATAACATGCCATGCCTCTTTTACAGTTGAAAATGTTCTTATATTTTACTAAGATCAAGACATATTGACCCATTTAGGAAATAACTGTCTGCTTATTTCTGAGGAGAATTATGCTAGGAAAGATTATGGATGTTTCCATGTTTGCAGTGACATGTTCACTTAGCATATTTGATGTTAGGATTTAAGACAATACACTAGTAAATAAACTAGGGAAGGGAAGGCCAAGAAGACTGCTGGAATGCTTGTCATATTTGAAGTATGCAAGTTGGCACATGGTTTGTTTAAGCCCTGAGATCTTTGTGCAATGATGTGAATTAGTTCATTGCAATGTGTCCCAGTGATTCCTTAATAGCAGATGAGGCAGGGATTTAAATTGAATTATACAACCTGTAAATGAAGAAATAGGAATATGGATATTTCTTAGGTTGAATGATATGGAACCAAGATGGTCCCAGTGAATGCAATTGTTGCAAATAGATAATTATGTTTGTATGATTATGTATGCAAGTGTAAGAATGATAAATGAATATATCATACCTGAACCAACTTAATTATACTATGTTAAAATAATTGATTGCAGAAATTTGCTTAAATAACAAGTTAGTACTCTTATATTCTCTATTGCTTAATATCATGAATGTATTGATGTTACTCATACCAGATCATAGATCTGACCCTTGTTTGCTCATGGCATATGGGGTGTCTCATTTTAAAATGAGGCAGCCACTCATGCTCTTTCAGGTAACCCAGGCACTAAGTAAAAAATGAAGTTATGGCTATTATGGAGGAGTGAATGAACATGCTAGCTAGTTTCAATAAGAGCTTAAATTGATTATATCTGCATGTATTCAGGAAAAATTTTATGATTCTAAGATTTCCAGTCATGTAATGAATTCTATTATGGTTAGATGAACTAGTTGTATCATGTTAAATATATTGTTATGCACTAAGGTTTAAAATCTAACAGGAAAATCTGAGTGGGAAACAAGGAGATGATTTTAATTATTGATATGGATGTTTGGAAAAGAAATATGCATATGTAGTTGAGCTACTGTTTTGCATAATTTATATTATGTATTAGTTAATCTTGAGACATAACAGAGCACTGAGTTTTGGAATAAAATCTGGATTTAGCAAGAAGTAAACTTAAAAGGATTATATTTTCTTTTTACTGAAATGCTTTGTAAATAAGTTTGAATTCATTTCTGAATTGTATTGAGAAAAGTAAAATGTTTTTAAAAGCTTCAGACAGATGCAATGAATGGTATCTCCATTGCTTGAACTAGGTGTAGTAGATACAGGATTCATGAGTTAACCAGCTTCAAATAAATGAAGTATTGGTTGATCATGATAGATTGTATTCTGAAAATAAAGATGCATTTCAAAAGCTTAGTACATTTAGCAAATGTTTCACCCAGTTTTCTGGAAAATGAGCAAAGATATTGACCTGTACATGTATATCTGTGTACATGTTGATATCTGGGCAAAAATATAAACATAAATTCCTAGAACAGTTGTAGGAATGGATTTCAAAAATAATAAGCAAGAACTATTGTTTTGTATGTTAGATTATAGGCAAAAATTAAATATATATGTGTAGATATAGGTAGATATCAGATTTCAAACCATACAGGAGAAAAAAAAACAAAAATTGTGTTTGAACCGACCAGCATAGCACTCGAACTCGTGACCTCTCATGTATAAGTTAGGCGCGTTTCCATTACGCCTAGATGTTGCTTGTGTTCACTTAGGATCCACTTTCTTTTATACTGAATTTGATACTATCCAGACTTTAACACAATCATCCATATTAAAAGCTTGCTTTCCACTGATTATTACTTGATCATTCCTTAATTAGAATAACAGACTAAAGTACATGTTTCCAGTGGATTCTATGGTCAAAAATCAATTAATCTGAATTGCTAAAAATCTAAATCAAACAGAATGTTCTTGTACAAAAAAAAAATAAAGTATATACTCTGAATTTAAACAAGAGGAACACATACATCTTCATATGTATGTGTATGTTGTTAGATATACACTGATATATTTATATTGGTAAGTTATTTTGATCCTGGATATATTTTGTTTATTGGAGAAAGAAAATGACCCTGGAAAAATATATTTGTAATGAATGATATATCTATATATCATCTCTTAAAAAAAAATCCTTATGAAATTAGGGTGAAAATAGGTGGGTCATTTCAACTTAAGAGTAGTATACAAGGTTAATATTATTTCATCAAAATAATAGTTTACAAAATCATACAATATAAAGGTTTATAAGAAACCCAAACATAGGCCAAGGAGTTGGTAGGTTGTGCAAGTCGAAAGTCTGCGCGTAATAATTGTTCATGAGGGATCTTGTATGAATCTCACCAAAAGGAGTTTGGATGGACTATCATTGGATGACATATTTATGTTTTGAACATAAGTTTTGTAACTACAACCAAATCAGTTTTATATGTAAGGACATTCATAAAATGTTCATGAATAGTTATCCATTGCACCGGGAAACAATTGTTGTTTCAAGAAGTACCGACTTCGTAGTGCAAGAATTTCTTTGATAAATTATCGGTAGTAAAATGAAATTGGATACGATCCAAAGATAAACTGATTACATGAGGTGAAATGAAATAAACTAACCTAAATGAACAATACATGGAGCGTCTACTAAGTATTCTCGCATATTGAAGAGAAACCGTTTCTTATCAATGTCGAAAATATATAATCCTCGGTAGTTTAATTAAACCATTAAGAGTATTGACTCTATGATATCGTACAATACGCAAATCCGAAATAGATTCCAGTACATTATCAAAATATGATTTTGATAGTTGTATCTGAATGGATATGATCCATTGGTCGCAAATGTGACTTAGTGAGAAAGACAAACGTGGTTGGAATATAATGAGCCACATTGATAAGAATATCACCATGAATTTCAATTATTGAAATTACTATAACGGATTCACCATTCAATGTGCTCAAGTTAGTTTGGATTTTACTCACATATGAATTTATGTTTTGGCACATATGTGTTGAAGTAGAAAATTCTAAATAATGATTTAGAGTTAAACTATTTATGCATAATAACAAAGTGTCTTGAAGTCGGTGGAAGTGATATTGAGTTTGTTGGTTTTTGGATATGATCCAAAAAAATGATAGAAAGTATCATTTTAAAAGTATCAAAATTGAAAAACTATTTTGATAGAAATATCAAATAGTTTGATTGTCAATCAAAATGCAGAGGAAGCGTGTGCTCATAAGAAAGAATGTTAAAAGGTATATAGACATTTCTAAATCATAAGTAAACAACACACTACTGATTGTTAAAAATGTACTTGTGTTAAAATCAGTTTTAATTGTTTTAATACTCAATATTGGATTTGTGAATGATATCTTTTATAGCAAGTATAAAATTTATCAGGAATGTCCCAAATCGATATGCAAGGACACCTCATTAAAATGTTTAACATGGAACATGTAAGATAGATTCCTTATGCATTGGTAATAGGAAATCATACATGCTATGTTGTCTATAATATCGTGATTTTTTCATGTATTTGATACATGAAGCAAATATCAAATCCAAATTGATATCACTAAATGGTTGTCCGAAATGCTCTGGTGTATTTATGAAATACTGGAGAATTGTTTATAGAAACAACAAACTCTTTATGAAGGAGTATTTGGACTCAAACTTCATAAGTGATATTGAGTATAATATGTCAATAATAAATTAAAGTTAAAAATCTTTAAATTGGAAATGTTCCAAATGAAAGACTATAGTTGATTCAATGAAAAAGGCTAACTACATCGCCCTAAATATGCAGCAACAAAGAAATGTATATAAATATAAATGCACAAATTATAACTAAGCCAAAGGTGATTCCAGATGTTGAGAATCCCACAACATTGTTATATAATAACAATGTCACTATATAGTTCATGACAGAACTTAGAGCTTAATGGAAGTCGAGAGACATACTCTGAATTATTCCATATGATAAAGGTAGTTTATCAGCATCGAAGAGACTTGATTGACATGGTAGATAACTGAACGTAATAGCATACCCGTTCACTGAAGGACTGACCCGATTGCTTTTGAGGAAACCGATTGAAGGAGTTGGAATAAGATTCCATAATTGGGCCCAAGTGTAGTGAGAGATTGATAGAGTTAGGGGTATGCCCTAGGGGCAATTATGTAATTTGTTATATATATATCGAACTGGATAACCAATCTTGTTCAAAGTAAAATGTGTTTTCTTTCTATTGTATACTTGATATAATGTGTTATATTAATTAATTAATTTAATTAAAAGTATATTTAATAGAAAATCCTTAAACAGTACACTTTTGTGATAGTAGTTACAAAGTGTTGTAACTGTGAGTAATTTATCGCAATGAAAATAAATATACCATTTTAAATATTCCTAGTCAAGATGCATCGAGAATGGATATCAATGTATCCGTTGAGACTAGAGTATGTATTTCTCTACAAAAGTTGGGCAGAGTATTACACATGGCTGCTAGAGGCACCTAGAGGTTGGTACTGATAGTTATTGGATAACCATGGAACAACTCACTCGATAGTTTTCTGTTGGTTAATATAACTAAGATCAAACAGAGAATACCGATGTGACTAATTTACACAGTTCTTTCGACTTGAGAATACTATGCATCTTCAATATGAAAGCTCCACTTTGATTATAGTCAAATCATAGCATATCGTCCATTGGGTGACCATAGTTAGGTTGAGTGGAAGTATTGGAGGCGAAGCACTATTTAAGAGAGGATTCATCGCTTTAGTTTTATAGGGTTAGTATCATGATCAACTCAAGTCAACTCAAGGTCAAAGTCTCTGGCCAGAGCATTTCAATTAATAATAATTGTTATTATCGAACCAAGGACTTTGTGTTTGGACGATAGAGTTGAATATGGACGATGTTGGAATTTTGACCATTCCCAAATTCAATAAGTCCAAAGTAATATAGTTTTGGTGAAGAGACTTAGTGTAAATAAACGTCACAACCGGATAACGCTTAATAAAGTAAAATTGGATTTTACCGAAAATAAGTAAGCGATATATTTGGCCAAAATGTCACACTACATGTTAAGTGAAGTGTGAACATTAACATTCGAATAGTTCGATGTTAATCGCTGACCAAATTTATACTTAACGAGTCACACAATCGATATGATGAATTATCTTTAGACCAAACGATTTAATTAGTTTATAATTGTTATAAATTAATTAACATTTATGAAATATCAATTATAAAATTTTGAATATGATTTGAGGAATAAATATTATTGTATATTTACAATAGTTATAAATATATATATCGATTGATATGCGATATCGATAAGCAATTAAATTAGATTTAATTAATAATATTTATTTGGGTTTAAAATAGGTTTAAAGCCCATGAAAGGGGCTGGAAATTTCGATCCAAAAGATGTAGGGGGCAGCTAAAAAATGGGCAAGGAGTATTTTAGATGGATGGCTGAGATTTAGGGAGAAAGGGTAAGAGATATAATCCACCTTTCTCTCTATTCCTTCCACTATAAAAAGACTCCTAACCCTAATGCATATTGATCTTTTTTGCCACCATTGTCATCTTCTTACTAGCCGATTCCATCCACACACAACTCCATCAAAGCTCATCTCAAATCAATTTCAAATCAATTATTAGACAGTCAATGGTTTACAATTCAAAATTTTGCAGTCTACCGAATTGAGAAGAGTTCTAAGGAGGGATATTCATTATAGCAAGGTGTACTTCAAGGCATAGTTTTGGTATGTTTTCTTATTTCATATAACTTAAAATTCATGTATAATATTGTGATGGCCCGCCCTTCTCACTTCGAAAAGATGAGTCGTAATATAGAAAGAAATAGGTAGAAAAGAAAATAGATAGAAAGAAAGAACTAAACAAAGTACAACATCTCACAGCGGAACGAATAATATATATTACATAACATATATCACATAGTCACTAATACAATTCTCAGAGTCATAATAATACATGCATCATATCCAGACAGTCGTAACGACCTTCCCATTCATTACAAGTCCAAAATACAGACACAGGTACCAATACCGCGGAATATAGATAATAGCTAGATACATTGAAGCCACCTGCTCCAACTCCTCCAAATACATCGAGATCAAACCTGGATCACTTGGCTACTCATAAAAATTTGAGTACCCAAGAGTTTTGGAAAAACAGAAATAAACTCTAGGTCAGACATGGGTTTGGTGTGAGTAAAACGGTTAAATTACTTTAAATTGAAAACCATTTGAAAACAAGGGTATCTCGTAAGACCACGCCGCACATAAACACAGATGGATTTTTCCTTTACGATAACCAAAACACTTTGATGGGAAATCCAGTGATATTACAATAATGTCTAGGGTTTTCCAAATAAATAGAACATAGCTAGAATGCTTGCATCTCACGTTCCAACATATTTGGGCACAATCAAAAATGTACGGCACTTATTGAAAATTGGGTTTCATACAATGACTGGGCTACTGGGGTACCGCCCATCACGGTGCATCTCTATATAAAATAACACCAAGGATCTCGTCGGGATCCCCTGCTACATAAGATCGGACTACCCCTAACCTAGATAGCCCAAATAAGATTACCCCACGGTTGGGATCAGCAACCGCACCGAAACATGTCGAGTAAAATAAGGACTCTAGATAGGTATAACCTTACCCTAATTAGGTGCGACCCACTTAGCCTTGCTGCATCTCCCCTGTTTTAGTCATTCCCAATTGATGAGGCTTGAGGCTACGATTACCTTTCAAGAACACATTTACTTGGAATGCTCATCGTCCTCTAATGACGATGTTCTGATAGCATTCGTCCATACAAATCCGTTCGGGGTTTTAACGGAACCGAAGGCACCATTTCCACTACACCCATATTGGAATCACCCTCAAAGTTAGTGACAAATAGTCCTACTCTGAAATCTTCATTCTGGATCTTTCCTTGGAATCTTCCAACTCGATCGTTTATTTTGGATCGATGTGGTTTTCAGATAATACTGATATCCGATCCCAGTCTCATCGAATCCAAACGATAGATTTTTAAAGGCCAAGTTGTTTTTAAACAAAACAATTCATATTCAGGGTGTCACAACTACATATGGAAATTTTATTACATATGTTTATTCCCAGTAAAATGTGTCGACGTTTTATTTCAACCATTCAATTCATTTGGCTACTTAGTGTCACAGGCACAGAACAATTTGAAATAAATATTCAAGAGTAATTAAGCCAAATCACATGTTATTAACTATTTTAACGATTTATAGCCAATATTAAAACAACTAACAAATCAGCATTTAACTAATTTAAATTAACCAAATCTAATTATATTCCTAACCCAAATTACTTATAATTTAAATCAATTTTAAAAACCTATTTATTATTAATTTAATTAAAATTAACAATCCATTTAATAACTAACTTATATAAATTAACTTAAGATTTATCAATTTAAAATTTAATTATTTACTAACTTTAATTATTTAATTTAATTTAATTTTATATTACCAAAATCTTAACAAAATTAATAAGGCTTAAATACTAAGTGATAGGATCGAAATATAAAAGTCTCATGTTGATTTGAATGAAAGAAAAATTAATATTTAGAGGTTATAAATGTAGACATTTGATTAAAAAAATTAATTTTTTCTCTTTGTTTTTTTTAAACCATACCAAGGCCCGTTCAGCCCACAAGAAAAACACAGCTCCACCCCTTTCTCTTTTTTCTCCTTTCTTCTTCTTATTCCACCTACTCTTCTTCTTCCCTTTCATTTTTTTCACCGATCAAACTTGTGCATGCCACCGTGCACGTGCATGCTCCACCGACCACCTATCTCCTACCGCCGACCCCTCGAGCACATCACCCACGACCATCCTCACTTGACCATATGCCTGAAAACCCGACCAAACCCCTAGTTCGAAATTCGAACCTCAACCGAAAAACTAGAGCACTTCATTCCTAATCGTGCACCTCGTTGGGCCACCACCGACCACCGTCCATCACCAAATTCCACTAGAAGCTTCGCCACCTTCTCCTCTTTCAATCCCCACATACCGCACGCCTCTAAGTGCTCCACATCGCCACCGTTTCTCAAAAAGCTGATGACCAAAATCACTTCCTAACCCTACCTCGCCTCCGACCGACCACCACGCCCCCTTATAAATTGCCACGCCATTTTTCACGAACTCCCTAACACCCAAGCTTCCTTCAGGCCAAAAATCTCCCTACGAAATTGAGGGGTACACCGGAATTTGACCGAAAACCACTTTCCATTCATCTCCCTTTTCCTCACTATCTACTCGACTAAAAATTTCCAAAGTTCCACCAAAATTCATCATTTTGAATGATGATCATCATATCAACAAATGGTTAAAGTATAAATTTCGAATTTCACTCATATTGGGGTTACTTACTGTAAAATACACCTTTCATCTTCTATACTTAATAATATTCAATGAAACAATTTTTAAAACAAAGTGTATTCGAAAACAAACAGATTCTCTTTTGAAACCTTCACCTAAAACTAACTAGGTTGTGAGGTAGAGATTTTTGAAGTTGAGGCGTTGCAGTTTTCTCAAATAACATAGCAGAACAAAAAATGAAGTACAGGCTTTTTGGGGTTTTATAGTTTATACAACAAGATATACATTCATATATGAGCACAAACACTACTAGCATATGGACACTTGACAAATCAGAGGTAAAACTGCAAGTATATAGATGCATCAGACTTCCAGTAAGTAAAGAAAGAAGATTAGTTTTACTCACAACTTTCAAAAGAAAACACCCTGCCTTTCTTTTTGTTTTTGATCTACTGGCAGCCTTTAGTTTCTACAGAGTTTTAATGGCAGCTTGTTTCTTTTTTTTCTTTATTTGTTTTGCAAGTTGGAATGTTTTCACGTGAAGAATACAGGGGTATTTATAGAGAAGAGGGTGGGAGCAAGTTTTAAACAGGGCTGAAGCCCATTTTCATGTATAGTGACTTTCTTTTTTTTCTTTTTTCTTTGATTTTGAAACAATGACCTGATTTGAAAATTTATGATTTGGTTTCCTAGTTGATGTGTGTGATTTGATCTATTTTGTGCTTGAGTATATGTGCATTCATCATATGTCCCCTTGTATACATATATACTTCATATATATATATACATAGATTGTTTTACCATATGAACATGTTTTAGCCTTATATACAAACATATATTAACAAGCCTAAGTTTTGTACTACTTCTATAAATTGTTACACATACCCTATAACTAACATACAAATACAATTAGCCACTTACATGTATTTATTCGTATTTAAATATATTTTATTTTAAATTCGATATCAAAGGTTATGTGTATCCACACACACACACACACACAAACACACACACACACATATACATATATATATATATATATATATATAATTATATCCTATAATAGAAAGGTGGAATTTTTATTTAAATATTTTTTTAGAAATTATAATTTAAATTTTTAAATCATAGCTTTTCGAATATATATATATATAGATATTTCCATATATCAAAATTCATTAATTGATAAATAAAAATAATATTTCAATTTTTAAAATCAGTTGATTTTTCAAATAACAGGTGTCAAAAATCATTTTTGTTTTGTTTTCGGATTTTTAATTTTTTTTGAAAAGGTTTTATATTATTTTATTTTATTTTTGATTTTATTTGTGTTTTTGATTGAAAACAATTCAAAAGGAAGGACTTAAAAACAAAATCAAGGAATATTTACAATTTTTGTTTTGGGTCTTGGATTTTGAAATTTTTTTTTGTTTTTTTAATATGCATGAACTAATGCAACTAAATGAATGCAAGGGCCTAATTACGAATTATTTATCCTAAATTAACACAAAATTGTATATTCACACATTGTCTTAGATAAACAAGATAGTTCTCAGCCAGTTAACAGGCAGGGGTTATCGGTACACCACGAATCATCGTAGAAATGCAACCGAAGGTTTAAGTACCTTCAGAGAAACAACCACTATAATTTTTACGAATCACCATAATATTTATAAATGGTTATTACTCTGCCGTAGCCTAGACATCGAGAATTTAAAATGTTCAAAGAAGACAATTTGTTAAGGGGCATTTCACCAGAAGGACAAACTTTGCAGTCCAATTAATTTATAGGACATGCATCTGAAATAATTACTTTCAAGGCCAAAGTCAGTAGAATAATTACTTTCAAGGACAAAGTCAGCTGTCAAATTACTTTTAAGGACATAATTTCATAGGATTTTAGGCCCTAGAAACTAATTATTTTGCGTATTGTCCTTATAAGTAATTATTTTAGTTGCGTGTCCTAGAAATTAATTTCACTTGCTAAAGAGGCCCTTGTGACTAATTTCCACATTTGTTAATATATAATTAAGTGTTTTTGGTTTCTAACCGTTATTATTAACAAAATCTAAGGATGAAATGCAAAGCAGAAATTAAACGTGTATTAACAATGCAACTAAAATGGATTTTTGTTTTTGAATTTTTTTTTTTTGGATTTTTGAATTTTTTTATATATACAAATGCAAATGCAAGCAACTAACAATGCCGGATAAAAATAAAAAATAGATAGGGTTAGAAGCGGCAAAAAAAAATATTAAGAAAGCAAGCAGGCAATTTTTTTTTAGCAGCAATGCAAAGCATGCACTTTTCCAATCTGCTTTGGCAACTTGAAAATAAAAACAAGATATATACAAGTGTTTTTTATAATCGGGATGGGACTTTAAGTAAAATAAAACAAATTAAAAAAAATTACAACTAAACTAAAAGAAAGCAGATATTTTTTTTTAAATGGAAGAAAACAAACTAAAACAAAGCCTCTCAAATTCTCAAAAACGCCTATCAAATTCCCAATATTCGAAATCTAATTCCTGAAATCGAATTTCAATTCTCGCCTGTCATGAATTTACTACATTTAGGCGATTCGAATTCAAGCAACACGGCTTGTGTTTCGAATTGAGAAATTTATGCTGAAGGTCGTGGTTGCGGGATGGTTGTTCGATTCAAGGTAGGCAGAGTGAAGTAGCGGGTGGTTGCGCTTGGTTCGGCTGTCGGTGAGGTCAATTTTCGAAAGGCGATGGAGGTTGGTTGTGCTCGCGGTTGAAGGTTGTGGCTGCTTCGGATTTGAGGTGGTGCTGGTTTGGGCTGGGTGATTGAAGGCGTAGGGGGTGGTTATGGATAGTGAAGTGTATATGGGTATGGCTATTGCAATGTTTGTGATGAATGAATGTTTGTTGCATGAAGTAGGAGATGACAGGAATGGTTGGTGATGGTGGAATTTTGTGGCAGTGTCAGTGTTATGATTCAAGGCAGTGTCAGTGTGTGGTTTGTTGTATGTTTATGTGATTATGTATGAGTGGTTTTGGGGTGTGCAGTATGTTGCACTAGTGGAGGAGGATGTTGCACAATGTAGGCAACTGTTTGGTGAACTGATGGATGGCACTGGAATGTTTATAACAAAGAATGGTGGAAGTGTTTGATGTATAGGGGGGTGTTGAAGGAGTGAGGTAGGTTCTGACAGCAGTTTGGAGTAGTTGGTGGGCAGAGGAAGGGTTTGTGGATGGAAGGCAAATGCAATTGCAGAGGTGAAAGGCAGTGAAGGTTAACAAAGATGGTGGTAGGAGATAGTTTTGTGGAGAGTATTTAGAAGTGTGGTGAGATGGAAGAGGTTTGAAAATGCACAAAGCAATGTAGCAATGAGATATGTATGTGCAGTGGATGGTCGGGTGGATGTAAAGAAGGGTTGTAGTGATGGAATGTGAAGGTGTTTCAGCAAGTTATGCAAAGAAATGTAGGAGGTGATGGAGTTGTTCAGGCAAGGTCAAGATGGCAAGTGGATGTGTTTGGATAGTAGCAGTGGCAGAAGTTGTAGAATGGTAAGGCAGTTGTAAGTTGAATGCAATTGTATGAGGTTTGGTGGAAGAGGAATGGCAGAAGAATGGTGTGTCGATGAAGGTTGTGAGCAGAGAGGGACAATGTAATGGAACAGTGCAGTAATGAGAAGTATGGTATGCTGTGGAGCTGTAGTGTTTTCTGGTGATGTATGGTATGGTGACAGAGAATGTTTGGAGTTTATTTTGGTGGGGAGAAGAGGTGGATGAAGGCAGCAGGGAAGGGCAGTGGCACTGTTCAGGGGTGTGTGCAGGGAACAGTAATAGTAGTGAGGGGAGTTTACAGAAAATGTAAATTTGTAATAAAAAAATGAAAAATGGTAAAGAAAATGAAATTTGTAAACGAAAAGGAACTAAAATATTTTTGTTTTTGTTTTGAAATTGTGTATGCAAAGTTTTTTTTTGTATGCAAATGCAAATGCAAAGTTAAATGGCAAGAAACAAAAACAAAATCAAATGACACAACAAACACACACACGATATTTATTTATTTTTTTAATTGCAAACAAACAAACAAAATAAAATAACACAAAAATCAAAAAAAAAATTCGAAGAATAGAAAATAAAATCAAAGCAATTCCCCGGCAACAGCACCATAAACTTGTTCGCTTCGACTAAAGTTCTATGAACTAGAAAATAGCCGAACGAATTTTATAATAAAAATAACCGCAAGCGCACGACATACAATAGTTAGTACATGGCGAATACGGGTCGATCTGCAGGGAATTGATGATTTTAAAAATTCAATTCAATCAAATTATACTAATTTCAAGTAAAAGTTAAGCTAGAGAATTAGACAATTAACTAACTAACTAAAAGAAAAGAGAAGCAAATATAAGAGTTAAGTGACAATTTAGAGAATAAATCCACTCTCTAGATCATGTAGTTCAACACATATGAAATCATGATCTCTCTTTTATGGTCATTAGTGCTTTAATTGATGTGCTTATCATAAGTATGGTATATTTTTGCTATTGATTAGCCAACATAAGCCATCAAACTATAACACACCCCTTAAACCACTTACTAACTTTCATGAAACTTGACAATGAAAATGAAAATGAAATCTATTTTAAGTATGGCCTATTAACTGTTGATTAGAAATATAGACTACAAATTTTAATTTCAAATCACTTTCTTTTGCCATAATCATATTTTGATGAAGAGGCAATTAGTGTTAGTGATTGTTTAAGCATAGCCTATTTGGTGTCAACAATATAGGCTATCAAATTCAAAGCAAAAATAATAATTACACCACTTCAATCATTCTTACTAAGCACAAAAGGAGAGCATGAATTAACAACTAGTTGAAGCTACATAATTAGAGAGCTTCATTACCCCTAAATTGAAGGGGTTTAGCCTCTCATATTTGTCATTTGATTAACTAATGTAGCTTGCAACATGAAATAAAAAGAAAGAAAAATGAAAGCTAAATGAAAGAAGAGAACTAATTAACAAGAAGTAACACTAATCTAATTTGCATGAAAGTAAATCTACACTACAAACATTAAAGTAAATGAGCATGGAAAGGAAAGAGCATGTATTAAATTGCAATAAAAAGGAAATTACATGAAAATAAAATAAATGGCTAAGTAGCCATGAAAAAAGAACAAAGAGAGCTAAGTTAAACTAAGAGAAGAGATGGCCTCTATAAGAGGGCTTAAGAGAAGGTAGAAGAGGTTACATGAATATAATGGGTTATTTATACAAGCATGAAACCCTAATCCATAATTTGGGTAATGCCCAAACTACCCTTGAGAAAGTGTGGAGGCCAAGTAATCATTAGCTTCTACTAATCATCATTTAAGTGTACATGAAGCCATTAATTCCATAAGCATATGCATTAGCCTCTAATTTGTACATTAAGGTAGGTGGGTAGGAGGGGTCCTCCATGTTCTTCACTTTGAATTATTTCCATCTTCATTCCTTTGTATTCATTTTGTGCACGCATGTGTCTTCATGAAACCACTCCTATTTGAGATCAAATTCCTACACAAATATATATAAATTTCCAATTAATTTTTCTCAAAGAAATATATGCACACAAATGACCATTTTTCCCCTATATGAAGATGGATATGTGACAATTTGGAATTAATATGGATTTTGGTTAAAACAAGTTAAAATACCCAATATGATCATTTATTTAATTTAAATAGAATAAATATGGTGGTAAAAATATGCACATTTACGTGCACATCATTACCTTTCAAGAACACATTACTTGGAATGCTCATCGTCCTCCAATGACGATGTTCTGATATCATTCGTCCATACAAGTCCGTTCGAGGTTTAACGGAACCGAAGGCACCATTTCCACTACACCCATATTGGAATCACCCTCAAAGTTAGTGACAAATTTCCCTTCTACTCTGAAATCTTCATTGCGGATCTTTCCTAGGATTCTTCCAACTTGATCGTTTATTTTGGATCGATGTGGTTTTCGGATAATAATGATATCCGATCCCGGTCTCATCGAATCCAATCGATAGATTTTTAAAGACCAAGTTGTTTTTAAACAAAATAATTCATATTCAGGGTGTCACAACTACATATGGAAATTTTATTACATATGTTTATTCCCAATAAAATGTGTCGACGTTTTATTTCAACCATTCAATTCATTTGGCTACTTAGTGTCACAGGCACAAAACAATTTGAAATAAATATTCAAGAGTAATTAAGCCAAATCACATGTCATTAACTATTTTAACGATTTATAGCCAATATCAAAACAATTAACAAATCAGCATTTAACTAATTTAAATTAACCAAATCTAATTATATTCCTAACCCAAATTACTTATAATTTAAATCAATTTTAAAAACCTATTTATTTTTAATTTAATTTAATTAAAATTAGCAATCCATTTAATAACTAACTTATATAAATTAACTTAAGATTTATCAATTTAAAATATAATTATTTACTAACTTTAATTATTAAAATTAATTTAATTTTATATTACCAAAATCTTAAAAAAAAATTAATTAGGCTTAAATACTAAGTGATATAATCGAAATACAAAAGTCTCATGTTGATTTGAATTAAAGAAAAATAATATTTAAAAGTTCAAGAGGTAATAAATGTAAACATTTGATAAAAAAATTACCTTTTTTCTCTTTGTTTTTTTAAATTACACCAGGCCCGTTCGGCCCACAAGAAAAACACGGCTCCACCCCTTTCTCCTTTTGTTTTCCTTTCTTCTTCTTATTCCACCTGCTCTTCTTCTTCTTCCCTTTCATTTTTTTCACCGATCAAACTTGTGCATGTCACCGTGCACGTGCACGCTCCGCCGACCACCCAGCTCATGTTGCCGACCCCTCGAGCACATCACCCACGACCATCCTCACTTGACCACACGCCTGAAAACCCGACCAAACCCCTAGTTCGAAATCTTGAACCTCAACCTAAAAACTAGAGCACTTTATTCCCAATCGTGCACCTCGCTAGGCCACCACGGACCACCGTCCATTGTCAAATTCCACCAAAGGTTCGCCACCTTCTTGTGATAACCCGGATTTTCAAGCATCAGATAATTGGATAAGTTATTTGATTTAACTCTTGAAAATACTAATTGATAAATTGAACGAATAAATGTAATAATCTCCTTTATAAATTATTTAAAATTGGTGAAACTGTGTTTTCAAAACAATAATAATAATGTGTTGTTTTATATATAAATGAATTTTTAATAAAATTATTATTTACAAATTTAAATTTGTGTTTGTTTAAATATATATGTTTGAGTTGATTTTTAATTAAATTTGAATTTGAATTTGAATTTGAACTTATATTTGAATTTAAATTTTGATATAAAATATCTTATAAATACTTGGATTCAAAATATTTACATATGTGTATGATTTTTATTAATAAATTAGTATTAAAACTTTTTCTTTTAAAGTTGTATAAATATAACAAAGGGATGTGATTATATAAATAGAAAATACAATTAAAAGAATATACATAAATGTGTTTATAAGATAAGGAGTACAATATAAATAAATAATGTATAAACATTTTCTCATGCAAAGGAATTTACAAGTGTTAATATTTAACATATTCAACTTAACAAGTGTAATTATCTTGAAACAAGAATTGAACAAGTGTCACTATTTTTATCTTTATTTTCTTTTATTTTTAATAAATCTTAATTAAACTTATAAAAACATATATCTTTCCTTTTCATTTTTTTTCCCATCTTCATTCTCAAACTAAGAATCAAAACCCTGAGAAAAATAAATACAAACCAGAAAATAAATCAAAGCAAAAACATATTCAAAGTAATTTTAAAGCTGGAAATCTCAAATCTGGAAACAATTCGAATGCATCTCAAACATTAGCAAGCAGTGATTCGGGAATTATCTCAGGTTGAAAGCAAGAGCAACTCAACTAAGTTCAGACCACCAAGCATTCATGTTTTCAAAATAAAACTGCTTCAAACCTTCCCTGTTCAAACAATAAATCAAAAGCAGTTCAAAGCTTCAGTTTTTAACCTGGGAAATGCAATACAAGGATCAGGCTTTAATTAAAATCTCGGATCAGTTTCCAATTCAAGTTGCATCACAAATCAAGTTACAAATCTAAATCAAACAGCAGTTCAATGATCAACATTCAAGTTCCAGTTCAAAAAGCAAAGTCCTATTTTCTGTTCTAACTATATAAAGGTGAGTAAACTACCCTTTAGAATATGGAATTTGTTATATCTTGGTTTGCATGTGATGACCTGTAAGTTGTGATAGAAAGTATGCTTGCATGTATATATGTATGATGTGCATGTCTGTGTACTAGTATGTATGCCTCTGTTCTAAGTTTAACAGGTTTTAAACAAGATCAAAAATCAAAATCTTTTCCCTCATTCTCTTTTAAGTTAAGATGTATACAGGAAATATGTTTGTATTAACTAACTCTTATTTTTAAAAATAATTATAAGTGTAATTAGTAAGTGTTTTCTGGGAAGAAAGAATTTACAGTGAAAATAAAACATATCAGGAAAATCAACTATTTTAATTCCAGGGTTCACTTATATAATTTGATTCGTCTTGGTGAATTATGATTTTTGGTGGTCTTGCTTCAATTTTTAGTGGCGTAGATGATGGGGTATCGTGAGTTGAACGTAATCACGTTTTTCGCCAATTCTCGATGATCAACCGGAAATCGAGCTTCGAAATTGATGTCAGGGGAAGTTCAGGTGGTGGAGTTTACCAGAAAAATAGTCACTGTTTTTTTTGATGATCGTGGAAGTTAATTGACTCGGTTGTAGGGTTTAAGGTCCAGTCTGGTTTGCGGTTGAATTCGTGGATGGTTTGTCAGCATCGAGGGACCGGAGGTGATCAGAGAAGAGGGATTCAATGCGTAGTTGATTAGCGAAGGTCAGGCCGTGATTGCGAGGTCTCTGATGGCCTGAGGTGGCGGTACGTGATGGATTTTTACGATCAAAAATTGGGTACCTGCTGTGCTCGAAGTCTCGATTTTGATTTGTGGGGTTTTACGTTGAACTGGGTGGTCGGGGCGATAGTTTGGGTCGTAGGAGACTGGTAGGTGACATCGAAGTTGATCAGAACGTGGGCGAACTCGTGTACACGTGCACAAAGTTTCACGTGTATCTGGTGATTTGAGTTTTGGGAACGAAGTAGTTTGCCTCGGGTCGAAGCTCGGAAAAAATGATGATGGGCTCGGGTTTGCTCTCGTGTGCGTGCGAGTGTTTTATCAATTCTGTTTTTAAAATTTTAATCTAAGTAAAAGAAATTGGAAGAAGGGAACTCGGGATTGACTCGAGTAAACAACGGGTGTGACCCGAAGTGGCAACTCTTAAACAGTTTTAAGAAGATTTTAAAATGATTTAAAAAAATCGAGTTTTGAAAGTAATTTTAAGAATTTATATAAAGACAAGTTTTAGATTCAAATTCAAATCAGTTTAAATTATAAACTGATAAATATTTAAGTTATTTAAAGTTGTGTTTGATAACTTTAAATTATCAAGCTAAATGATTGTTTTTAATAAATTTAATTAAGAAGTTGTTAAATGGTAGATAAATTGATAAATCAATTGTAATTAAGGATTAATCAAATGATAATTTAGGATTGATTATCTGTTAATTAAGGATGGGTTAACAGTTAATTAAGGATTAATTAAATAGTTTATCAACTGGTAATTGAGGATTAAGTAATTTGTAATTAAGTTCTTAAATTAATAATTGAGAATTAGGTTTATTAATTAATAATTAAGAGATAATTAATGAAGTAATTACGGGTTAATTACTCGAGAGAAGTAATTAAAGAATTTATTAATTTGTGTAATTAATTAAAGGATAATCACTTTATGTAATTAACTTAAGGTTAATTTATTTATGTGAAATTAAAGGTTAATTAATTAATTAGGGATAATTAAGATGGATGATTAAAGGATGATTAAGATCTGGGATGATTAAGAATTAATTAGATAAAGCAATTTAAGAGTAATTAATTAATTAATGATTTTAAAGGGAAGTGAATTAATTTAATTAATTATGAGTTAATTAATTATAGATTAATTAATTTGTAATCAAGAATAAAAAAAAATTAATTAAGTAATTAGAGATTAATTACTTAAAAGATAATTTCTTAATATAAGTAATTAAAGGAAATTAATTAATGATTATGTAAGCAGGATTTAAAGGGTGATTAAGTAATTAATTTAATTTATTTAAATTAATTAGAAATGGTGTGACTAATTTATCTTGCTTATGAATGATTGAATAATATTGTATGCCTTAGATAGATGATATCTCTGATATGTGATGTTATATGATATGATATGTTTGGTTTAAACTGTGATAATGTCGGTATCTATCATGAATTACTGTGTAAAGGTGACACCCTGTATTTAAAGTTTGAATTGTATTTCATTTGAATAACTTGGGTTAAGATGACATTGGATTCGAAGAGACAGGAGTCGGGTATTAGTTAATATCCGAAACCACTTCGATTTGAAATCTTCTATAATTCGTTATAGTTTGATATGTGAAATCAAATAGGCCAGTTTGAGATAATATGGATCATTTAAACTAAGTTGTATACTTAGATAGTGTTCTGTGAAAATAAGTGTTGACTATATAAGTTGTTTACTTATAGTAAAGTACGAGTTACCCCGGGTTTAAATAAGTTCTATGAATTGAAATTTCATGTTAGATAAGTTTACTCACGCTGGTTTCCAGCCTGACCCGGGTGTTACTTTGATGTAATGCTCGGGTCAGACCGAGTATTACAGATTTCAGGTAAGGACGTTCTGGAGCTCAGGAGGCGAGCTGGATGGCAGGAACGTATGGAGTGTATTCCGCCGTGTATATGAGACTGTGTAGTCTGTATAGATTGTAGTCTGGAACAAGTTGTATAACTGTCCAGCTCATGTATAAATGGTTATAACTCTGATGTATTAAATTGTAATTGACTGATACAATTTTCTTTGTGTAAAGAATATTATTTGATATTATATTTTATCCGCTGCGAATATGAGAATCTGTGTTTTGCTCTGTTCTTTCTTCTATCTCTTTTCTTTTTCTTCTAACTATCTGGAAATTTCGGGTTCGAAATTTCCGGGTCGTTACATTTGGTATCAGAGCGGAGGTTAAGCGAGAACCTTGGCTCTGTTGGGATTACTCGTTAAGAATAGGGTCAATGGTACCCCAGAACGAGTTGAGTGTATATATATATATGAGAGCGTAATTGTTATTTTCTTATATAAGGATTTTAAATGATATTTCTTTCTAACAAATATTAAGGTAATTGGTTGTTAAATTATTGAATTAAATATAAGTGGTAATAGTAATACAACCAGATTTAAATTGAATAAGAGAAGTTGAAATGAATCCAAACTGGAATTAAAATCTTGAATATGTAGAAGTATTATTAGAATAAAGATAAAAATGAATTGGTTTCTAGATATGATAATCTTGGTTATTATCATAAATGGTTATTGTGTTTAATAATGGAATGTTTTAAGGAAATAAAACATTTAGGCAAGTAAGACTTGTAAATTATAGTGGGTTTTAAATTGTGAAATTTTAAATCTAAATCCAGAAAACTTGAAATTGTTTTAAAGAAATCTGTTTGAAATTAAAACCAAGAATGGTTTAAAAATTTAAGGTATAACTTGGTGTGTAAAGAAAATGTATATATATACATAATATTAAAGATGATTTGAAATAACTCTTAGTGTTGAGTTTTAAATTGGGATGTGATTTGAAAACCCAAAGTGATAAGTTTTTGAATTTAAGCGAGAAGATTATTATTATAAGATTTAAAAATTTGAATGGGAATTCAAATTTGGTCAAGTTGACTAAATTAAATTGAATTTAACTTAAGGGATGTTAAATGAGTTTAGAATGAACAACTTGAATTGGAAATTTCAAGATGAAATTTAAAATTTAACTTGGGTAGTTAAATGGTTAATTTAAATGGAAGTTATGAGTGATCTCAAAATGGGTTTGAGATCTGGAAATTGAAAATGTATAATAAATTAGAATCTGAAGATTAAATTGTTTTTGAATTCTTATTTGAACTTCGTAATAAGTTAAGTAAAGATAATTCTAAAATGGAATTGTGGAATTTGGATTCAGAATTAAATGGTTTAAAAATTTAAGTTGTTAAATTAAAAATAAAAGTTGATTTAATTAAAAAAGTAAAGGATGATTTGATTTAAAGGATTAAATCAAAATTTTAAAATATTTAACTCGAATTTATATAATTCGAGATGGTTTTAAGTTGAGATTTGAATAAAATTTGTTCAAATTGAAATTGATTTGAAATAATTTGGAATTGTGAGTAAAGTTAAATAAGTTTAAAAATCAAATGGAATTTGATTTAAATTGAAAAAGAATTAAGGTTAATTCAACTTGAATTGGGATTAAATCAATTTCAATGGAAATTGAAGCATTGAGTCAATTTAAATGAAAGTGAAATTTGAATTGAATTGATGGGAAATTAATTGGAACTGGAGATTGGGAAATTTAACAGTTTGGCTCTGGATTATTTTCAAAATAAATTGTTTTAATACAAATATATTTTTCCAAACTATTTACTATACAATCTTTCTTCTTAAACCCAAACTATCTTATACTTATTTTACCATTATTTTGGAACTATTTAACTATTTTGAAACTGTCTTATAAACTAATTACTATTTTTCAGTTACTTATATCTAATCACTATTTTAAAAACTATTTTGCAATTATCTAACTATTTTATACCTACTTAACTATTTTACAGCTATTTTACAAACTAATAACTATTTTTCAACTACTTATATATTTTAAACTTTTTCAAGCTATTTTTAAAATTTAAATAGGTCAGAGTTCAAACTGTTTATAATTGAAGTAATAACTCAATTGGTAATGAAGCAATTGAGAATAAGTGAATGGAATTAAAGGAAATGTGAATAGAAAAGAGAATTGATTTGGCTAATAACCAATAAAGATAAATACATAGGATGTACGTATATTATTCTATTCGCATAGTGATTTGATCCAGATTCGAACACAGAATTTCGAGATAGTATTATCGATCTGAGTTGGGATTTTTCACTCGATTTTCGACGGCGAACCTGGATATGGATTTTGATTGGTTCTGGATATTCTCTATCATAGTTGTGACTATGCAAGGAGAATGACGGTTTCTGATCAAGAAACCAGATCTGAGTCCGCACTAGGAAGTCGGGTGGACGATACTAGTTCGGAAGTGAAATTGTGTGATCGATTGAGCGATCAGATTGATATTGTGTACGAATGATATGTGTACATCGTACGAATTTGAATGAAATTGGTATTGAAAATTTGTGGATAAAAACTGTAAAATGGTTTTTGAAATAAAAAGTAATATGGTTAATAACTTTATAAAAGATTTATAAATTTTGAATATTTGATTTGGAATAAAATAAAGTTATATATTCTTGTTATATAAGATAAATCTTCCCCTGTTGAATCTATTAAAAGAAAAGGGTTTTGAAAATATTTGAAGTATAAAAGAGGTTTTATACAAGTTTGAAATGATCCAAAGATTTTCAAAGTTATATATATATATATAAAGGATATTATGAGAATGATTTTGGAAAAGGTTTTGGGAACCTATATAAATTGGAAAAGGCTTTTGATTTTTGGGAAAATCAATTTTGGATTTTGGAAAGCCTAGTTTGAGAATTATCGATTTTGGTAATCGATTTTGTGTAAAGGAGATTTTGATAAATCATAAAGGGTATGATTTGAAGATACTATAAGTATATAGTATAAAGTATTTTGAGAATAGCTCTGGGGAAAAAGGCGCTTCCTTGAAATGAACTTCTCAGGAGTACCACTGGGTGGTACTGCCTTGAACCCCAAGGGGGGATTCTAAAGTTGATCCTGTGAGGAGTCCGGACAAAACTAGTTCCTGAGGATTATTTGTGTAGCGAAAGTCGAGGGGCTGGTGCCCACAGAGGCATTTGAGTTATGCTGTGACAACAATTTAACTCAATGTCACTGCGATCTACTGCAGACCATAGCGAAAGTCATGTGTGCCGCTGAGAGCCAACTGTCTACGTTTGATTTTATATCGGTAGACTGTGACACTATGGTAACATAGCGAAAGTCGTTTGTGCCGCTGAGAGCCAACAGTCTGCGTTTGATTTTATATCGGTAGACTGCGACCTATGTGGGAGAAGTTTCATTTTGACAGCGAAATCGTGTGTGCCGCTGAGAGCCAACAGTTACATGGACTTTTGCTGCGACGGCAACGTAACCCTGGATGTAACTGCGATCTGTTGTGGGTTCCATGGTGTAATCAGTTACATGGACTTTTGCTGCGATGGCAACGTAACCCGTGATGTAACTGTGACCATGGATGGGGGTGATGATTTCCAGAGTATTCTCACCAAAGATATTTCCTCTATTTTCAAAAATGTTTTCGATATTTCCAATAAATTATTTTCCAAGTATTTTCACTGGGTGTTGAAAACGAGTCTGCTAAGTACTTATAGATTTTCAGTCTTACACCTGATCAACGTATGACCGAATTTCTGTGAGAACGAAGATGGATTTGTTGAAACATCGAGTTATAAAAGTATTTTTATAAAAACTAATTTAGTAATATTATAAAGATTTTTAAGGTGTTTTAAAAATGGTTCAAAGAGAAAATTTAACTGATATTAAGAATTTTAAATAAATTCTGGCTTCGTTCCTTTTCGAGGACGAAAAGATTTTAAGGGGGGAGGAATGTGATAACCCGGATTTTCAAGCATCAGATAATTGGATAAGTTATTTGATTTAACTCTTGAAAATACTAATTGATAAATTGAACGAATAAATGTAATAATCTCCTTTATAAATTATTTAAAATTGGTGAAACTGTGTTTTCAAAACAATAATAATAATGTGTTGTTTTATATATAAATGAATTTTTAATAAAATTATTATTTACAAATTTAAATTTGTGTTTGTTTAAATATATATGTTTGAGTTGATTTTTAATTAAATTTGAATTTGAATTTGAATTTGAACTTATATTTGAATTTAAATTTTGATATAAAATATCTTATAAATACTTGGATTCAAAATATTTACATATGTGTATGATTTTTATTAATAAATTAGTATTAAAACTTTTTCTTTTAAAGTTGTATAAATATAACAAAGGGATGTGATTATATAAATAGAAAATACAATTAAAAGAATATACATAAATGTGTTTATAAGATAAGGAGTACAATATAAATAAATAATGTATAAACATTTTCTCATGCAAAGGAATTTACAAGTGTTAATATTTAACATATTCAACTTAACAAGTGTAATTATCTTGAAACAAGAATTGAACAAGTGTCACTATTTTTATCTTTATTTTCTTTTATTTTTAATAAATCTTAATTAAACTTATAAAAACATATATCTTTCCTTTTCATTTATTTTCCCATCTTCATTCTCAAACTAAGAATCAAAACCCTGAGAAAAATAAATACAAACCAGAAAATAAATCAAAGCAAAAACATATTCAAAGTAATTTTAAAGCTGGAAATCTCAAATCTGGAAACAATTCGAATGCATCTCAAACATTAGCAAGCAGTGATTCGGGAATTATCTCAGGTTGAAAGCAAGAGCAACTCAACTAAGTTCAGACCACCAAGCATTCATGTTTTCAAAATAAAACTGCTTCAAACCTTCCCTGTTCAAACAATAAATCAAAAGCAGTTCAAAGCTTCAGTTTTTAACCTGGGAAATGCAATACAAGGATCAGGCTTTAATTAAAATCTCGGATCAGTTTCCAATTCAAGTTGCATCACAAATCAAGTTACAAATCTAAATCAAACAGCAGTTCAATGATCAACATTCAAGTTCCAGTTCAAAAAGCAAAGTCCTATTTTCTGTTCTAACTATATAAAGGTGAGTAAACTACCCTTTAGAATATGGAATTTGTTATATCTTGGTTTGCATGTGATGACCTGTAAGTTGTGATAGAAAGTATGCTTGCATGTATATATGTATGATGTGCATGTCTGTGTACTAGTATGTATGCCTCTGTTCTAAGTTTAACAGGTTTTAAACAAGATCAAAAATCAAAATCTTTTCCCTCATTCTCTTTTAAGTTAAGATGTATACAGGAAATATGTTTGTATTAACTAACTCTTATTTTTAAAAATAATTATAAGTGTAATTAGTAAGTGTTTTCTGGGAAGAAAGAATTTACAGTGAAAATAAAACATATCAGGAAAATCAACTATTTTAATTCCAGGGTTCACTTATATAATTTGATTCGTCTTGGTGAATTATGATTTTTGGTGGTCTTGCTTCAATTTTTAGTGGCGTAGATGATGGGGTATCGTGAGTTGAACGTAATCACGTTTTTCGCCAATTCTCGATGATCAACCGGAAATCGAGCTTCGAAATTGATGTCAGGGGAAGTTCAGGTGGTGGAGTTTACCAGAAAAATAGTCACTGTTTTTTTTGATGATCGTGGAAGTTAATTGACTCGGTTGTAGGGTTTAAGGTCCAGTCTGGTTTGCGGTTGAATTCGTGGATGGTTTGTCAGCATCGAGGGACCGGAGGTGATCGGAGAAGAGGGATTCAATGCGTAGTTGATTAGCGAAGGTCAGGCCGTGATTGCGAGGTCTCTGATGGCCTGAGGTGGCGGTACGTGATGGATTTTTACGATCAAAAATTGGGTACCTGCTGTGCTCGAAGTCTCGATTTTGATTTGTGGGGTTTTACGTTGAACTGGGTGGTCGGGGCGATAGTTTGGGTCGTAGGAGACTGGTAGGTGACATCGAAGTTGATCAGAACGTGGGCGAACTCGTGTACACGTGCACAAAGTTTCACGTGTATCTGGTGATTTGAGTTTTGGGAACGAAGTAGTTTGCCTCGGGTCGAAGCTCGGAAAAAATGATGATGGGCTCGGGTTTGCTCTCGTGTGCGTGCGAGTGTTTTATCAATTCTGTTTTTAAAATTTTAATCTAAGTAAAAGAAATTGGAAGAAGGGAACTCGGGATTGACTCGAGTAAACAACGGGTGTGACCCGAAGTGGCAACTCTTAAACAGTTTTAAGAAGATTTTAAAATGATTTAAAAAAATCGAGTTTTGAAAGTAATTTTAAGAATTTATATAAAGACAAGTTTTAGATTCAAATTCAAATCAGTTTAAATTATAAACTGATAAATATTTAAGTTATTTAAAGTTGTGTTTGATAACTTTAAATTATCAAGCTAAATGATTGTTTTTAATAAATTTAATTAAGAAGTTGTTAAATGGTAGATAAATTGATAAATCAATTGTAATTAAGGATTAATCAAATGATAATTTAGGATTGATTATCTGTTAATTAAGGATGGGTTAACAGTTAATTAAGGATTAATTAAATAGTTTATCAACTGGTAATTGAGGATTAAGTAATTTGTAATTAAGTTCTTAAATTAATAATTGAGAATTAGGTTTATTAATTAATAATTAAGAGATAATTAATGAAGTAATTACGGGTTAATTACTCGAGAGAAGTAATTAAAGAATTTATTAATTTGTGTAATTAATTAAAGGATAATCACTTTATGTAATTAACTTAAGGTTAATTTATTTATGTGAAATTAAAGGTTAATTAATTAATTAGGGATAATTAAGATGGATGATTAAAGGATGATTAAGATCTGGGATGATTAAGAATTAATTAGATAAAGCAATTTAAGAGTAATTAATTAATTAATGATTTTAAAGGGAAGTGAATTAATTTAATTAATTATGAGTTAATTAATTATAGATTAATTAATTTGTAATCAAGAATAAAAAAAAAATTAATTAAGTAATTAGAGATTAATTACTTAAAAGATAATTTCTTAATATAAGTAATTAAAGGAAATTAATTAATGATTATGTAAGCAGGATTTAAAGGGTGATTAAGTAATTAATTTAATTTATTTAAATTAATTAGAAATGGTGTGACTAATTTATCTTGCTTATGAATGATTGAATAATATTGTATGCCTTAGATAGATGATATCTCTGATATGTGATGTTATATGATATGATATGTTTGGTTTAAACTGTGATAATGTCGGTATCTATCATGAATTACTGTGTAAAGGTGACACCCTGTATTTAAAGTTTGAATTGTATTTCATTTGAATAACTTGGGTTAAGATGACATTGGATTCGAAGAGACAGGAGTCGGGTATTAGTTAATATCCGAAACCACTTCGATTTGAAATCTTCTATAATTCGTTATAGTTTGATATGTGAAATCAAATAGGCCAGTTTGAGATAATATGGATCATTTAAACTAAGTTGTATACTTAGATAGTGTTCTGTGAAAATAAGTGTTGACTATATAAGTTGTTTACTTATAGTAAAGTACGAGTTACCCCGGGTTTAAATAAGTTCTATGAATTGAAATTTCATGTTAGATAAGTTTACTCACGCTGGTTTCCAGCCTGACCCGGGTGTTACTTTGATGTAATGCTCGGGTCAGACCGAGTATTACAGATTTCAGGTAAGGACGTTCTGGAGCTCAGGAGGCGAGCTGGATGGCAGGAACGTATGGAGTGTATTCCGCCGTGTATATGAGACTGTGTAGTCTGTATAGATTGTAGTCTGGAACAAGTTGTATAACTGTCCAGCTCATGTATAAATGGTTATAACTCTGATGTATTAAATTGTAATTGACTGATACAATTTTCTTTGTGTAAAGAATATTATTTGATATTATATTTTATCCGCTGCGAATATGAGAATCTGTGTTTTGCTCTGTTCTTTCTTCTATCTCTTTTCTTTTTCTTCTAACTATCTGGAAATTTCGGGTTCGAAATTTCCGGGTCGTTACACTTCTCCTCTTCCAATTCCCCCCATACCACACGCCTCTAAGTGCTCCATGTTGCCACCATTTCTCAAAAAGCCAAGCACGACCAAAATCACTCCCTAACCCTACCTCGCCTCTGACCGACCACCACGCCCCCATATAAATTGCCGCGCCATTTTTCGCAAACTCCCCAACACTCAAGCTTCCTTCAGGCCAAAAATCTCCCCACGAAATTGAGGGATTCGCCGGAATTTGACCGAAAACCACTTCCCATTAATCTTCCTTTTCCTCATTATCTACTCGACTAAAAATTTCCAAACTTCCTCCAGAATTCATCATTTTGAATGACGATCATGTTCATATCAACAAATGGTTAAAGTGTAAATTTCGAATTTCACTCATATTGGAGTTACTTACTATAAAATACACCTTTCATCTTCTATACTTAATAATATTCAATGAAGCAATTTTTAAAACATAGTGTATTCGAAAACAAATAGATTCCCTTTTGAAACCATCACCTAAAACTAACTAGGTTGTGAGGTAGGGATTTTTGAAGTTGAGGCATTACAGTTTTCTCAAATAATAGAGTAGAACAAAAAATGAAGTACAGGCTTTTTGGGGTTTTACAGTTTATACAACATGATATACATTCATATATGAACACAAACACTACTAGCATATGGACACTTGACAAATCAGAGGTTTTATTATTTAAAACTGCAAGTATATAGATGCATCAGACTTCCAGTAAGTAAAGAAAGAAGATTGGTTTTACTCACAGCTTTGAAAAGAAAACACCCTACCTTTCTTTTTGTTTTTGATCTACTGCCAGCCTTTAGTTTCTACAGAGTTTTAATGGCAACTTGTTTCTTTTTTTTGCAAGTTGGAATGTTTTCACGTGAAGAATACAGGGGTGTTTATAGAGAAGAGGGAGGGAGCAAGTTTTAAACAGGGCTGAAGCCCATTTTCATGTATAGTGACTTTCTTTTTCTTTTTTTTCTTTTTTCTTTGATTTTGAAACAATGACCTGATTTGAAAATTTGTGATTTGATTTCCTAGTTGATGTGTGTGATTTGATCTATTTTTTGCTTGAGTAGATGTGCATTCATCATTATGTCCCCTTGTATAAATATATACTTCATATATATATATATATATATATATACATATATTGTTTAACCATATGAACATGTTTTAGCCTTATATACAAACATATATTAACAAGCCTAAGTTTTGTACTACTTCTATAAATTGTTACACATACCCTATAACTAACATACAAATACAATTAGCCACTTACATGTATTTATTCGTATTTAAATATATTTTATTTTAAATTCGATATCAAAAGTTATGTATACACACACACACAGATATATATATATATATAATTATATCCTACAATAGAAAGGTGGAATTTTTATTTAAATATTTTTTTAGAAATTATAATTTAAACTTTTAAATCATAGCTTCCCGAATATATTTATATAAATATTTCCATAAATCAGAATTCATTAATTGACAGATAAAAATAATATTTCAATATTTAAAATCAGTTGATTATTCAAATAACAGGTGTCAAAAATCCGGGTCGTTACAAATATTCTATTGCTTGTACATATATATCATATTTGTATTGTTAGTTAGGCGAGATTCCTATAAGTATGAATGTTGTCACATATTTAATGGTTATGTGTATGTATGTATACTAGAAAAAATAACTTTTTTATTTAGATCTGATGCATAATAAGCTGAAATTATTCATTTTAATTTATATATATATATATATATTAATTTATTATACTTATATTAACAAGTCATATTACACAAATTTAAACTAACCTATAATTCATTGTTTCACCATATCATGTTAAAAATTCATCTAATATTTTATATATGCAAATCTATATTAAATATAATTTTAGGCAACAACAAAATATTTTTTATAATTATTTACTATTTTTAATATTATTTAAATCAAAATAAAGGTTATATAACTAATATAAAATAATATATGGTTCAAAAATTATATTTTAAATTAAATATTTCTATCATCATAATATTAACTTTTAGCCAAAATTCTATAATTTAAAAATAAAATCTATTATTTTGAAAAAATCATTTATAATAATGGTCAAAATTAATTAATAAAAAAATATTTCCAACTCAGAAAATTATGAATTTTTTTTCATGACCTTATAATATCGTATTCGAATTTGATAAAATTTAAAATTTGAAAATTATATTACAAAATTATTTTAGTGTTTTTGATTAATAAATTTATATATAAATAATTTAATAATATACAATTATAATAAAATATTTTTTATGTTATGTATCAGATCTAGAATGTTATAAGATATATATTTATTTATTTATTTAAATTTAATTAATTTTATAATTGATATAACTATATAATATAAACATATATATTTAAATACATACATTTATAAATAATTTAGTTATTACAAATATAATTATAAATAAATACATTGACATTCATACTGTTAACCCAAAAAATGGATCAACACCTTGGTTTGAGTGTGAAAGCACCAGCCCTGTTCTTACAGAGCAATATTACAGATAAAATTTGTAAAAAAAGACAATAAAAGAAAGAAGACAAGGAATTTTTGTAGTGGTTCGGCTGTTAATGAAGCCTACGTCCACTTTATAGTTTTATTATGACTGATTGATGTTACAAGTAGTGTTTGATTACAAGGCTTTTGATTATACTTAGCTAGATTGAATCTCCAGAGTTGGAATCCACTGGAGAGTCACAGTGAATCCCTTAGAGATTGTTGCGAGGGAGATAGAGAGTGAAGAAGGTTTCCAGCAGAGCTTCAACAACCAGTCCGGAGAAGATCCAGTTTACGTTGCAAGCAGGACGGTATTTATAGAGATCGGAGAGCTTCTGGGCCAGGCCACTTCGTCAATTGCTTGCAAATGGACACAGGACAAACTAAGGGAGTTTAGCTCGCGATCCGAGACAAAACCATGGATCGCTGGCGATCCATAGACTCTACTTGCTCGCGAGCTAATGACTTAGCTCTCCTTTCCATTGTCTCGCCTATCTAGCTCGTTGAAGACCCATGGACAAGCATGGATCTCTGGCGATCCATGGATCACTAGCGATCCATACACTTAGCATATTTTCCCAATCTTTCTGCTTTCCTTCTTTTCTTCCATGCGCTATAACGACCCACCATCTTGCATGGATTGCTAGCGATCCATAGGATATGGATCGCTGGCGATCCAAGCACTTAGGCTATTTTTGGAGTTTGGGATATTTCGATGGCCTTGTATCATCGTTGTTTGCGTAGTCTCGTTGCACATTGCTCTGTCTTGATGACGATCTACTAGCTGGTTGTGCTTTGACTACTGATTCGGCTGAACGGATGCTGGTCTCTTGGTTTGGTCAAACTCAGTCATTGCTTTAGTAATATGGCTTGCCTCTCGTTAACTCCTTTCCTTAGCCTCTTTGGTTAAGTTCTAAGTCATTCTGATGTCACGAAATTGCTCTGTTTTCTAGTGGGTCCTCCTGGGTTAAAAACCCGAATAACATTTTCCCCATAGAGTACGTCTTCGTTGTAAACAAGGCGTGCTCTGGAAGTGATCGCTTTCAATATCCGTCCGTCGAATTCCAAGTGTTCACATTAGTGTTTTATGGATACGTGGCAGGTCATGCTGTTGATCACCTAGCTCTAGTCTCGATCGATATTGCTTGTCGTAATGGATCAAATTTCTTCTTATAGCTTCCCGGTATGCTTCGAAATGACGGGTAGATGTCGGAGATCGAGTTCGAGAAAAATCTGCCCCCAACCTTATGGGTCGCTAGCGATCCATGTACAATGAATCGCTAGTGACCTGACCACTTGAAAATTTTGGCTTCGAAAAGATGGGTCGCTAGCAATCCATGATGGATCGCATGCGACCAAATTACTTAGCTAATTTTTGTTTTGTTCTTTTATTTCTGCCTATATATGTTTACTCGGGCCAACCTAATTACTTATTTGAGTCGATCCAATTCAATCTCTTCACGCGTCCTAAGCCTCCGTGCGATCCAAACCCTGTTGCCTCCAGCGATCTGATCCTTTTACTTAGCCGTGATCCCTTCCAGTGTTTTGCCGTGATTCTCCCTAGTGAATCTCATATCGTTCCTCACCGAAACCCTAGCTTTCCACTACCCTAGGTCTCTACCGATCAATCCTTTAGCTCGCCACTGGTCCATCCTCAGTTCACTGATTCTAAGTCTTCGATCACTCCCGTGTTTTAGTATTCAATCTGAGGTGGGTTTGCTAATCGTAGTGTTTGCTTGACGGCAAGTTTGTATTTGCGATGTTGATCATGAGAAGTTCGAATTGATTGTGGTCTAATAGAGGAAGATAGTAAATCAAATCTTAAGTTTTTCTTGGAACGACACTCGGGCCTTGGTCCAGTGCTTGACACGTTTTGTTATCTTCATCCATTAGGCCAGAATTGACTTTGTCGAGTTTCGTAACTAATACTGCATGACACTTTGTTAGTCGGTCCCGACTCTTCCGGAAGATTTGGACTTATCTTGCTTACTTGTTGCACACTCGATGTCCCTATAGTGAGAAGAGTTTTCCACATCGCTTCGGACAAGTGATCCATTATCGATCATTGATCGATAACGGGTAAGCATACAGGAAGTAAAAACAAATGGGAGCGATGCGGGAAATTCTTTTCCATTTCCACTGCGAGCGGACTATCTACATGGGATAAAGCGTTTGTAGTGTTTTGGATGTCGAGCTCAACCCCTATAAACAGCAAGTTGCACTTGCCCTAGTACATACTTGAAGTCCGTTGCATGGGCAGGAACTGATATCTCTCCGGAATTCAAGTGTTGTAGGGGAAAATTATTAATTTAGAACAAAATCACCTGCCGTTTTGAATGCGAGTTTCATTATTTTAGAATGAAGCACCCATCTTCACACTATAAATCGGGTGGAGGAAGTATGGCCCTTTCCACAGCCGAGTCGTCATCCATCGCTCTTTCTCCTACCACTTCAGAGGCGAAATATGGTCAGTTGGTCCCGGTCGGGCCGGTCATGGATCGAACGCCTCCCAACTTTAGAGGTTTACTCAATCCGCCAAAGAGGGCTTCTTCGGTGGTTTCTGCTAAAGTTCTTCATAACATCTGCGCGCAACACGGTATACCAGAGGAGGATGTACGTCGGCGAGAGAAGAACGAGTTCGCTCACATTCCTCCTCCGGTGTACATCGCTTGCCACCGGTATATGTGTTTGAATGGAGTCGTGCCTCCCTTTATTGACTCTCTGCGCGAGACTCTTTTGAACTTAGGCATTGCCCCATTTCCGATTCATCCCAACGGCTATGCCATCTTGACTTGCCTACATGTTTTCTCATGTGGACGTTCAACCGCGCTCCAAGCTTCGACGAGTTATGGTACTTTCTGTCATTCAAGGGGAGAGATGACTATCCCTCCTTGATCGTAATTGAAGCCCAAAGAAACCAAAAAATCATTCTGCGTCTACAGAGCAACTTGTCGCAATTCAAGACGCGATATTTCTTCGTTAGATGCCCCGAGGGGTTCAATCGTCTATGGACGACAGGGGTAAGTTCCTTTCCATACTTATCGAGTTTCGATGCATTGTCATGGAGTTTATAACGAGCCGTATACTTCTTGCAGTTATTCCACAGCCGAACAGGGATGTGTCTCTTGATGAAGTCTTTCGGACTCTTAAGGCCATTGATGCCAAGGAGAGATCCATCAAAGTTTTGCTGACCGATGAGAACTTGCATCGATATGGATTATTGTATCTGGATAGATCCACTGTTCAAATTGAGGTCCCCTCTCCATCTCGATCCAGAGTTCGCACAAGATCTACCTCTTCTTCCCACGGTTCCAAAAAAGGCGCTTCTCAAGAGAGAGAGAGGGCATGTCCGAAGGATCAACCGAGGAGGCCCACGAAGGAGGAGATGCTGCTGCGACTGGTCTTAGTGGCCTGGTTAGGATGCCTCCAATCCCGGAGGAAGGAGAGGAAGAGTTCAAGCAAAGGGAAGGCAAGGCCGCATTAGACTTAGAAAAGGAAGAGGGGGAACTCGAGAGTAATGGCGATGAGTCCACTTCAAGTGACGACTTCTACGAAGAATCTGATGATGAGGACTTGGAATCATGCGATGAAACTCCATGAATGAGCCCCGTCCTTCTGATCTCACCCCTTATAGATGCGGGCGATAAAGACAATGCTCCAGAGAAAAGAGAGCGTCAGGATACCCCGGATAAAGATGTCAACGTAGAGTTCAGAGATTTGATCGACGTCTACTTCGATTTTGATGCGCTTATGAGGGACGATTTAAATTCGAGGAGGAGCCTTCCCACTTGAACGGTACAGCACCCGAAGTTAGCCCAATTCTGCCTACGATGGCCGAAGTTAGTCTGATCCCGACTACGATGTCCGCCCGATCCGGTTCGTGACGACGCTTTAGGCCTTCCCCCGAAACACACTACACATCTTATTACGATTATACTCACTTTCTTATATTCTTTTCGTGCATGTTCTCTATTTCTAAAATCCTTTATTTATGCTTTATGCCAGGTATGACGAGAGGAAGTGGCCTCTATGAAGGCTTCGAATAATTCACTGACTCCCAGCGCTGGTCTAAGCGTCCTTCCGGTCGTTATCAGCCTCGAGAAATGGAGGAGGAGTACAGAAGGAGAAAGGAACTAGAGGCCAAAGCCCGTCGCCAAGACGAAAGAGATAGGAGCCGGTCATACAGAGATGGGTATGAGAAAATGAGATCTTTTGATGAGGGAGGAGCCATCGAAGAGATCAAAATTCGACCACCGTTCACACTCTTCGGAACAACAGATTTCCGCTCCGATGCGCTCCTCAACGGGTCAATAAATCCCGGTGACTTCTGCTCCTGGTCCGCCTTCAACTTGCATCCCGCCATCTTCAATTGTTTATGCCCCCAGTGCTTCACACCCTCACTAGAGACCTGCCTATATTCTTCCTTCGGGTCCCCCCAAGCTTGAGGTAGCGCTCCTTGGTTGGTTCTTGAGGGGAGTTAAGTTTGATCGCAATCTGCATCCAGTTCGCAAAGATTCATACATACCACACCTTCAAGCTATTCAACACGATTTAGACCAAGCTGAAGGGTGGGAAAAATTGTGTAAGCAGCTGGCGGACACCAACCGCAATAACTACCAGGAAATCCTCTCTTTCGAGTCGGAGAAGGCTGATTTTGAAAAAGCGTTGCCAGAACACGATGCCAAAATCAAACTGCTAGAGGAGGAGAAAGCAGCGGCACTGCAAGAGGGCAAGAGGAGCACCGACTTGTTAAAAGAAGTGAAAACGACTCATGCCAGAATAGAGATCGTCTATAGGGATGAGATAAAAAAGGCTCATGATGAAGAGGCGAAATTAAAAGGAGAAGTGGCTGCTTGTAATGCAACGATCGAGTCTGAAAGGAAAACCATTGCTAATCACGATCACATCGTTGAGGGGCACAACAAGACTATTTCCGACCAAGCCAAGACAATTGTTGGGCTACTGGCTCAGGTCGAGCAGCTCAGCACCAATAAGTCTGCTGTTGAAGTTGAGAAAGCCGCCGTTAGAGCGGATTACCTAGAGCTTCAAAATTCTTTTGAAAGAAAAATGGAAAAGCTAGACGCAATCATTCTGAATTTTTATGTTAACTCCATGTTGCACCAGGGGAGTCTCAGCTACTTGGGTCCAAAGTTCCCGCGCACTCTTGCTTTGGTTTGGGAAGAAATATTGTCTCGCTTTTCTGATAGCAGCGACGTCTATACCGAGCGGGAGTTGCAGGACGCCTAACTTAACGATGAATCAAAGAAGGCGTTGCTTGAGGGCCGGGAAATTCTTCGAATCAAAAGAGAGGAAGAAGCTACCGATGCTGCCTTGATGACTGCCATCGTAGCGCTCACTAAGCCTTTTATTTCTGATGCGAGCGAATCATCAGGGCAGCCCCACGGCCTACCAGCAAGTTCAAAGCTTGAGATTCTCCCTCAGATAATGGAACCAACGAAAGAAGACGAAGGTGGTGAGTATGAAGTCGACATTCTCGACCATTCCTATGGTGCAGGTAATGTTATTACTTCCTCCGAGTTCGGGAGCTTCCTACTTACGCCGCAAGAGCAGGAAGAATTTAATGCTTTTGTTTTTGATCTTATAGGTCCATCTACCCTTTCTGTTGATGTGCCAGCTTCTTCAACTCCCGGGCCCGCTGATATCTCTACAGCCTCCGTGCTTATCTCTGTTCCTGTTCCCGTTCCTGTTTCCATATTCGTGTCTGGCTCGCAGCTATGGATGGAGTTCGAAAAGATAGCCACACTTCATGGCCTGGATGACCCTTCTATGTCTTTGGAAGGCGACGTAATAGCGCCAGAGGTTAAGGAGTAGGAAGTTCAGACGAAGCAGCCTCGCCAGACTCAACACGAATTGGTCGCTACCAATAAGGGAAAGGTTGAAGTGATCAAAACCTCAAAGAGCTCCCGCAAATCACGGAAACGCAAAGCGAAGGGATAATCTTCTGAGAAGGCTGCAGAGGAAGAGGTGGACATTTCCACTGAGGTGTTTGTTGACATTACTGGTAGCGACACCACTCCTGAGACGAAGCAGAAGCTGCCAACAAAGGGCGGAAAGGGGAGCGATGGAAGGAAGCGTTGAGAAGCTTGCATGAAGACTGATTTTTTTTGTTATTTTTGAGTCATTTTGTTCAAGTGCAGAGTCTGCCCTTAGTGTCCTTACTGTGGAGTCTGTATTTTCTTTTTGTCGGCCGGTGTTATGTGCGTACGGCCCCGACGTTTTGACCTTGTGTAAAGAAAATTATAAGCAATATATTGATATTTTGACTGTAATCTCATTTGTCTATTCATACATGTTTTGTGTACTTATGCTTGTTTTGTTTACGCTTATCCAATTTTTGTGATTGCCGCCAAAAATTTACTTGGAGTATCAATTCTTTATTTGAAGTGACAGAACTTGTGAACTTATTATTTTCTTTGTTTGGAGTGACAAAACTTGTGAACTTATTGTTTTTATTTGGGGTAACAATTCTTTGTTTGGAGTGACAGAACTTGTGAACTTATTGATTTTATTTAAGCACCGGTGTATGCCCCCCGGTTCACAGGGTTGTTTTTTTCAAACAATTTCCAAATGACCGGTAACTTAGGGTTTAGACAATTCTTATATTATACTTGAAATTTGGCTAAGTCACGGCTTGATTTTCCTTTTTTCGGAAGTTTTGCAACTTTAACATGTAATCCAAGTTTCTTGTGATATTCCAGCAAGTATGCAATATATGCGTGTTTGAGAGGTGCACATTACATGGGTTAACTGATGGAAGTTTTAATCATTAAGTGTCCTTAATTGAAACTTCTGTTGGTTTGTAGCATTCCAATTTTGTTGGAGTTATGCTCATTATTCCTGATTATAGAAGCGGTTGGCGCTGGTTATGAGATGCGTAGTTTTTGGTGCTCCTCGACGTTGCCTATATTCGGGCCACGTGAGGAGCATGTATTTTAGTGCTCCTTGATGCTGCCTATCTTCGAGCAGGGTGAGGAGTTTAAGTTTTAAGAATTAGTGCATGATTTTTCATGCTCCTCGGTGCTGCCTATCTTTGGGCAACGTGAGGAGCTAGTGTTTTGGAATTTAGTGTGCGGCTTATGAAATGTGCGGCTTTTGATACTCCTAGGTGTTGCTTATCTTCGGGCAACGTGAGGGGTGTGTGTTTTGGTGCGGCTTATGAGATGCGTGTTTTTAGTTCTCCTTAGTGTTGCCTATCTTCTGGCAACGTGAGGAGTTGGCATTTTGGAGATTAATGCACGGCTTACGAAATGCGCGGCTTTTCATGCTCCTCGGTGTTGCCTATCTTCGGGCAACGTAAGGAGCGCATGTTTTAGAAGTTAGTGCATAGCTTACGAAATGCGCAGCTTTTCGTGCTACTTGGTGTTGCCTATCTTCGGGCAATGCGAGGAGCGTATGTTTTGAAAGTTAGTGCGCGGCTTACGAAATGTGTGGCTTTTCGTGCTCCTCGGTGTTGCCTATCTTCGGGCAATGTGAGGAGTGTATGTTTTAGCCTTCCCGATGTTGCCGGAGCAACACCGGTTTTTAGAAGACCAAGATCAGGTTCCGCCGATCTAACAGTTTGAGTCGATTTGCTTCCGTCGACCCGTGCGCAGTTATTATGAACACGGTTTTGTTGGTTCAAGAAGCAAACTTTATTAAGGAAAGCAAGGCAATTTTTGCCTATGTACAATGCCTCTGGCATCTCGAGATGGCTTATTTGCTGGAAAGTAAAAAGTACATAAGGTAGCTTTCAGACAAAGTAACGACGGAGCAATTCGTTATTCCATGCCTTGGGAACTTGAGTTCCATCGACGGTTGTTAGCTTGAAAGTCTCGTCTCTTAGCTTTTGATTGATGGCATACGGTCCTTCTCAGTTTGGTCTGAAGGTCCCCGAAACGGGGTAAACTCGCTTGAGCACAAGGTCTCCCATTTTGAAGGTTTGGTTGTGAACTTTGGAGTTGACGTACCGTGCGACCCTTTTTTGGTGGGCGGCGGTTCTCAACTCTGCTTCTTCTCTATTTTCATCAATCATATCTAGCGATTCGAGTAGGAACTGCTAATTTTTCTTTTGGTTGAAGTTTTACCTTCGATGCAAGGGGACTTCCAGTTCAACAGGAATCATTGCTTCTGAACCATACGCCAAGGCGAACTAAGTGTGGCCGGTTGCCGCTTTGTGGGTAGTTCTGTAAGCCCATAGTACGAGTGGAAGTTCATCAACCCAGTTTCCTTTTGCTTTTCTTAGTCACTTTTTGATAGTGGACTCGATGATCTTATTTATCGCTTCCACCTGCCCGTTTGATTGCGGATGAGCCACCGCGGAAAAGCTCTTTTCAATTCGGAAGCGCTTGCAGAAATCTTTGAACTTGGCACTTTCGAATTGAGTTCCATTGTCCGTGATGACTTTTTGTGGCACACCAAACAATAATGTTTTTAGTAACGAAATTAATGACTTTCTTTGTGGTTACGGTGGCCAATGGTTCCGCTTCGGCCCATTTTGTGAAATAATCTACGGCAACTATAACATATTTGGCCCCTCCTTTTGCTATTAGCAGGGCGCCAATCAAGTCGATTCCCCATATTGCAAACGGCCACGGGCTGACCATTTACGTTAGCTCCGTTGAAGGAGTTCTCTTAATTTTGCTGAATCTTTGACAGTGATCACATCTTCTTGCGTAGTCTACAGCGTCGCGGTTTATTGTTGGCCAGAAATATCCATACCGAAGGACTTTCTTTGCTAGGGCATGCCCCCTAGTGTGGTCCCCGCATTCGCCTTCATATACCTCCTTTAGGATTTGTCGTGCTTCATTATCGGTCACACACCTAAGAAGAGGGGTTGAGAATCCCCTTCGATAGAGTATTCCATCCTGTATCCTGAACCATGGTGCCTTTCGAAGAAGCTTTTTTCGTTGGTTCCGGTCAGTTGTAAGGGTTCCGACAAGTAGATAGTCCTTTATCGATGTCATCCATGTATCTGGCTCGACGGTTATCTCGAGGATCCAGTCGACGTTCATCTCGTCTATGCTCGGGGTAGCTAAAGTTTTGATGGGGACGAGCCCTAATGATTGAGCTTCCACAGAGCTTGCTAGTTTAGCCAAATAGTCTGTCTTGGTGTTTTGTTCTCGTAGAATGTGGGCTATGGTATAATGTTCGGTGTCCCTTAGCAGTTCTTGCACTTCAAATAGGTACGGGGCAAGATTCTCTCCTCGAGCCTGGTATTCCCCCTTTACTTGACAGACGACCAACTGGGAGTCGCTGTAGATTTGAATGGATTTTATCTTAAGTTCTTTCACCATCTTTAGTCCTGCAATAAGCGCCTCGTATTCCGCTTCGTTATTTGTCGCAAGGAATTCCAAGCGCAAGGTGTAGCAAATGGCTCTCCCTTCGAAGGTTTCAAGCACTACCCCTGCCATTGAAAAGAGATTGTTAGATGCACCATCTATAAAGAGTTTCCATTGAGTCTCCACCTCCAATGGCTCTTCTTCTTCGTCATCTCGTGTGGTAAACTCGTGATGAAGTCTGTAACGCTTGCCCGTTGATGGCTTTCCTAGGATGGTATGTGATATCATATTGACTTAGCTTTATGTTCCATTTGAGGAGTCGCACAGAAGTTTCGGGTCGGTACAACACTTGTTTCAAGGGCTGGTCAGTTAATACTTCAATTGGATGTGCCTGAAAATATGGTCGTAACTTCCAAGACGCGGTCAAGAGAAAATATGCTAGCTTTTCCAATTTTGGGTAATTCTTCTCGGCTCCGGTGAACCGTTTGCTAATGTAATACACGGGTTGCTGCATTTTAACTTCTTCCCGCACGAGAGCGGCGCTCGGTGCATGTGGTGAGACTGCCAAGTAAATGAATAGGTCTTCTCCATCCACCGGCTTAGACAAGATTGGCGGAGCTTCCATGTGTCGTAGCAGTTTTTCGAAAGCCGTTTGACAAGCTTTACTCCATTCAAAGTTTTTCTTTCCCTTCTTCAGTGCATCGAAGAATGGTATGCACTTGTCTGTAGCTTTTGAGATAAATCAGCTCAGTGCTGCGACTTTTCCATTCAAACTTTCAAGTTTCTTCTAATTTTTCGGGGCTTGGACTTCTCGTAGTGCCGTTATTTGTTCTGGATTTGCTTCGATGCCTCGGGCACTTACTATGAACCCTAAGAATTTCCCAAAGGCTTCTCCGAAGTGACATTTGAGTGGGTTGAGCTTCATTCCATACTTCCATAGTCTTTCCGATTTGGCGTTTGAACATAGTATTCACTAGCCTTTAGTATGTTGCCCCGGTGTTTTTTAAACTGAATGGTGTTACTCTGTAGCAGTGCAGTCCCAAATCGGTGATGAAGCTGGTGCTCTCTTGATCTGGCTCATGCATCAGGATCTGGTTGTAGCCCGAGTATGCATCCATAAATGACAGCAATTCATGCCCCGCCATTCCATCCACAAGTTGATCGATTTTGAGGAGTGGGAAGCTATCTTTCGGGCAAGCTTTATTTTGATCTAAGAATTCAATACAAGTTTTCCATTTTCCATTAGACTTCTTGACTAAGACTGGGTTTGATACCCATTCATGATAAGTTGCATCTCGGATGAAGTTGTTAGCCATCAGTATATACACCTCCTCTCTCAGTGCCTTGGACCGTTCAGGGCCCAAGCTGCGCCTTTTTTGCTTTACCGTTGTGAATTTGGGGTCAATATTGAGCGCATGGCAGGCAATTTCGGGTGATACCCCACACATATCGGAGTGTGTCCAAGAAAATACGTTCAAATTAGCATGGAGGAATTTAGTTAGTTCTGACCGCATCCTATTTCCAAGGTGCGATCCGATTTTCAAGACCCGTGTTGGGTCGTCCATACAGACTGGGACAAACATCGTCAATTCTGCCGGTGTTGCCCGATCCTCCCCTGAACTCTTCTTTCTAGGGTCCAAAGCCTTGTCGAATCGGCTATGGTCCCCAAGCCAGGGGCGGCTTTGTAATTGCTATTCAGTGGGATCACGAATGTAGAGAGTTTTCTCCCACATCCTTTCCTTTTTCCTTTCTTCTTGACTCATGCAATTCTACGATGTAGCATTCCCGGGCGGCGCTTTGCTCTCCTTTCACAATTCTGACTCCGTGCTCTGTATGGAACTTCATTGTAAGGCAACACTGGACCAATGTTATTCTGAAGTTGGCTAATGCGGGCCGTCCCAAGAAGGCGTTGTATGCTGACATTTCATCCACGATCACAAAAGTCTGAATGAGGGTGACCCTTCGCTCACCCTCTCCAATCTCCATAGGTAGGTCAATTGTTCCCACCGGTTGTTTGGGCTTGGCAGTAAACCCCTGAATCTTTGTTTGGCATGTGGATACACTTTTCATGCCAATCTTCATCTGATCGAAAGTACGTTTGAAGAGTATGTTAACAGAGCTGCCACTATCAACCAACACCAGTCGAACTACAGCAGGTCTGATTCCTACCGTCACCACCATCGGATCGAGAGTTAGAGCTTCGATCCCTTCGGTGTCCTGATTTCGGAACACTATATCGTCATTTAAAACCCTTTGCATCTTGGTCGGAGTTTCATCTTCTATAGCTAAACATGATTCCTTCGGAGCGTGCTTCAACAACTTGCATATCGCTCCATTTCCCCCCAACTTCTTTGTGCGAGGTGTGGTCCCCCAGATATTGTTCCAATAATAAGTCTTTGGTTAGTTGACCCTTCTTCACTAGTTCCCGCTTGATTCTTTCGTTCTCTAGGAGGCTGAGGAGCCCCAGATTGATCAAGGTTTTGAGGCTTTCTTACGTACTGCAATAGCTTATTGTCCTGGATAAACTCCTTAATGAGATTCTTTAGATGGCGGCATTCGTTTTTATGGTGGTCGTGTGTCTCGTGGAAGTGGCAAAATTTTCCCGAGCGCTTTTGTTGCTCAGTTGCTTCCTTTCTGGGGGGCTTTTGTATTCCTCAGTCCCTTGAGTTGCGAGAAAAATGTTTTCCGGTGTGTCGTTTAGGGGAGTATAGTCTTCGGGTCTAAACCCTTTGAGCATTTTATTGTTGCCATTACCATTCTTCTTATTGGAGTTTTGACTTTTTCTTTTTGAATTTCTATCTTTCTTAGTGATTCCTTCAGCAGTTCGAGAAGTGTGCGCATTTTGATTCATTGCTACATCACTTTGCCCGACGTTCATCGGTTGCACACTAGTAGACTTCCTTTCCAATTCCCGCGCTTCCTCCAACCTTAGGTACTGACTTGCTTTTTGATTGAAATCTTTCCTGATGGTAGGTTGCTTCATCTCAATCCACTTTCCGAATTCAGATTCTAAGTGAATGGCACGGACTAACGCCATAAAAATCATGTCTTCGTTGGGGTTTCTTACTTCTGTCACAATGGTGTTAAACCTGTTCATAAAATATTTCAGTGATTCGTTGCGCCCTTGGAACAATCCAGATAGGGACATGACGTCTTTTGGCTGCGCGGTATAGAGTCTGAACTGATCGAGGAACCTTGTTGCCAGTTGGTCAAAAGTATAGATAGATCTTGGTGGAAGCCTAGTGAGCCACATTGATGCAACTCCTACGAGAAAGATAAGAAAGCATCTGCATCGAACAGCTTCGAAGGCATTAGCTCCATCCATATACCAACTGTATTTGTACAAGTGAGGTTTTGGGTCTTTTGTCCCGTCATAGGACGGAATAGTTGGCATTGTGAAATTTTCTGGATATTTCTCATTCAAGATTTCATCGGTGAAGGGAGTCCGACTTGGTGTAGATCCCCATTCATAATCTATTCTTTTTTTCCTCTCCTTCATTAATCCTTTAACCATATCTGCTATGTATGCCTCTAATATCCGGTAGTCCTGAGGACGGCAATCAGTCACTACGCCAAGTGTTTGGCTTTGCAAACGGTCTTGATGAGTGGGCTGAAACCTAGGCTTTCATGTCTTCTGGAGAGCCACTCCTGTAGGATCCCGTTGGATTTCGGTTGGCCTAACTAGAGCAGTTTGAGTATTCCTAGCATTATCGAATGCATTGGCATTTTCTTTCAATCTGTTGTCTTGCTCTCCGTCCTTTGAGTCGGAGAGATCCATAGCTATGTCTTCCAACGGGGTCTTTGCCCCTTGATTCAAGTTCAGAATAGGTTTCGTCATAGTGAACGGAGTACTTGCATTTCCATCCACGTTAAGTCCTGTTGTCACCCTTTTCTATGGCTGTTTTTTCATTTCTCCTATGTAGAACAGTACGGAGGAATTCTCTTGTTCTATAGAAACCGCAGGTTCAGGCATAGTCCTTGGAGCAGGGTTTGACTGTAGGGTTAGGGGAGCGCTAAGCTTCTCCATTAGAACCTTTTGGCTACTTTCCATTTTTTGGTTGATCTCATAAACCATTTTAGTCAACTCATCCCTGGCGACAACTTTATGCTGACTAGAGGATGCTGGCACCTGATTTTCCAAGTTAGCACCATTTACTTCAGTTTGTTAGGGATTAACATCTTCTCCAGCTATTGCTGCCCCCATGGATCTTCCAGAGGCGGTTCTTCTTCTTCCATTGGCCATTGGTTCCAAACAGCGGATTCTTCAAGCAAAGATTGAGGATCTAACTTCTGGACCTATAGGATCCAAAGTAGATAGCTAGATCTGGATCCTGAGTTAGAGTTCTCAGTGAAAGCACCAAAATGTTAACCTAAAAAATGGATCAACACCATGGTTTGAGTGTAAAAGCACCAGCCCTGTTCTTACAGAGCAATAATACAGATAAAAGGCGTAAAAAAGACAGTAAAAGAAAGAAGACAAGGAATTTTTATAGTGGTTCGGCTGTTAATGAAGTCTACGTCCAGTTTATAGTTTTATTACGACTGATTACTATTACAAGTAGTGTTTGATTACAAGGCTTTTGATTATCCTTAGCTAGATTGAATCTCCAGAGTTGGAATCCACTGGAGAATCACAGTGAATCCCTTTAGAGATTGTTTTGAGGGAGATAGAGAGTGAAGAAGGTTTCCAGCAGAGCTTCAGCAACCAATCCGGAGAAGATCCAGTTTATGTTGCAGGTAGGACGGTATTTATAGAGATCGGAGAGCTTCTGGGCCAGGCCACTTCGTCAATTGCTTGCAGATGGACACAAGATGACCTAAGGGAGTTTAGCTCGCGATCCGAGCCAAAACCATGGATCACTAGCAATCCATGGTCTATGGATTGCTAGCGATCCATAGACTTGGCTTGCTCGCGAGCTAATGACCTAGCTCTCCTTTCTATTGTCTCGCCTAGTTGGCTCGTTGAAGACCCATGAACAAGTATGGATCGCTGGCGATCCATGGTGTATGGATCGCTAGCGATCCATACACTTAGCATATTTTCCCAATCTTTATGCTTTCCTTCTTTTCTTCCATGCACCATAGCGACCCACCATCTTGCATGGATCACTAGCAATCCATAGCGTACGGATCGCCTGCGATCCAAGCACTTAGGCTATTTTTGGAGTTTGGAGTTTGGGATGTTTCCATGGCCTGTATCGTCGTTGTTTGCGTAGTCTCGTTGCACGTTGCTCCGTCTTAATGACGATCTACTAGCTGGTTGTGCTTTAACTGCTAATTCGGCAGAACGGATGCTGGTCTCTTGGTTTGGTCGAACTCAGTCGTTGCTTTAGTAATATGGCTTGGCTCTCGTTAACTGCTTGACTTAGCCTCTTTGGTTAAGTTTTAAGTCATCCTGATGTCACGAAATTGCTCTGTTTTCTAGTGGGTCCTCCTAGGTTAAAAACTCGGATAACACATACATATATATTAATTTTATTGTTGTAAAACATACACATGTATAAATAAATAAAAAACAACTTTGCATAATTTATATATATATAAGCATTCATCAAATTATTATCTAATTTAATATATACAAATATAGATATTGTTATCCCGCGTTTTGACCAAGCAATATTCGGATTGTCGGATGATTCGAACTTGGGAGTTATCAAGGCAGGCATCCCGGAGAGATAGCCCCAGAGTCCAGAAACCAAGTACAAATAGAGCCATGGGATGGAGATCAACCCATTACAACCATTCAAAGGCAAGAATCCAACAATGCGTTGGATCAACATCGAATCAACTCATGGATCAGTACCGATCCACAGTTTCTTACCTAATCTAGTCCTGACCCTCCTATCCACTAGCAATGATGCTAGGATTCTATCTCAAGTTCTATTTTGTTTATTTTATGCAATTCTCTATCGATCTCCACGAGCACTCGAAGTCAGCAACTCCATTCTTCCAACGATCCATCATTTGGACTCAGACACAAGCCAACAATGATGCAAACAAGGTGAAAATTATGAAGCTAACCACGAATCGAGCCAACACAAAGCATCCAGAGCGGTCAATTTGATGATCTTATGGATCGGTACTGATCCAATCCCATGGACCAGTACCGATCCAAGCCCATGGATCGGTATCGATCCATGATTATTGATGATGTGGTCGTGGTTTTCTTAGGGAGAATTGGTCTAGACATGGAAAACAATGTGGAGATCGTGGGGGCAAGTTTTCAAGCAACCTACAACTATAAATAGGAGGGCAGTGGTTCATTTTTGAGGATCTTTTTCAACTCTGGCACTCTCTTACTCTAATCTCTTGTAATCATCCACGGATTTATACTAATCCGTACGAATATGTACATGCAAGTCAACAATCAAAGCAATAAAATCACTAAGTGGACATAGGCCAAGATTAGCAGAACCATTATAAAAAGATGTGTGTTCTTTTCTTACTCTTTTTAATTTACTTTTCTTCGCGTTTTATTCTCTACACAATCTCTTGGGTGTTTGTGCCATTTTTTGTTTCAAACATTTTGGTGCTTTCATGAGAAAGATATTCTCAGGCTACTTGGATCCATCATCTATATTGAATTTCTTAGATCCGTGAGATAGATCCAATCGTCCAATATTACTATTCTACTATTCATATTTTCAATAATACAAGAAGCTATTTGCCATGGCCCCAAGGAGAGACCATTCTACAAACTCCAAAGATACTAATAACGCTGAGAACCAGAATACTCAGCATGTGGATGAAGTTGCCTAGCAAAATCAGCCAAAGATCCAGAATCCTACTAATTCGTGACTAGGATGGAGATGGATAATATGATGAAGCAAATGAAGGATAGATTCATGGAGAATCACAATGAGATGAACCAGCAGATGCAGGAGAGATTGGGATCGTTGAATGTGCTAACTAAGAACTAACGTAGAAGAAGTAGGAGGGACTTAATATCGTCTGATTCAGAATCGGATAGTTCCTCATCATCCGAGCAGAGACAAAGGAATAGGAAGTAGAAAATCGCTCAAAAGAAGGCTAAGACTTCATATCAGGAATCGAGACGAACTCACGGTGAGATTTTATGGATTGGCACAGATCCAAAAGGATGGATCGGTATCGATCCAACAAACATTGGATCCGGCGCTCGCACTCTGGATGGTGGCATGAACTTGGCTTCTAACCGCGCTATAGATAATCAGAATATGGAATATCGATCTAATGCTAATGATCCACCGCACAAGAATCAAACAGGGGGACTGCTGGACGTACGGATCTCCCGGAGTCTGGAGAACCCAAGTATCGAGGGTCTGCCCGAGGGAATTTGCCGGGCCGAATACTTGAAATGGATCTCGATTACCGCCTTTGGTCAAACCTGTAGAACCGAAGTACTTGGCTAAGATGGTCATAAAACTTATGAATGAAAACCAATTCAGAATTAACATTGAGTGGGGTACTTCTCCAAGTTGTAACTCATTTACTGTGAACATTCTGCATGCGAAGTATCCACGGAGGTTTGTAATGTCGACGATGCCGTTGTGCTGGAAAAAAGAATCTAAAGCAGCACTTGATGAAATACGAATGGCATATAGACTCTGCTAGAGCATCTGATGCTGTGAGATGTCGTTGCTTTCCAATCTTCCTGAAGGGGTTGCGACGATGTGGTTCACCTGACTTCCACCGAGATCCATATCGCCTTCTGTAGAGTTGACGCGAAGGTTTCTAGAGCAAGTCCGTTTACACACTTCATGCCCGAAGGATGCCATGTCGTTATCAAACCTCTTCCAGGGCACATCGTTATCAAACCTCTTCCAGGATGCGGGAGAGTCATTAAAGGATTTCTTGAACAGGTTCCATACAGCCGTGACATAAGGTACGAATGCTAAGGATGACATAGTATTAATGACACTGATCATGAGGATTCATCCCGAGACTGATTTCGGGAGATGGTTGGAAATGAAACCCCCATCGACGATGGATATTTTTTATCGGAAGGCTAATAAGTTATTTCGCTTAGAAGAGATGCGCACTCGTCCCCAAAGAGATGATGTTGGGCCTTCAGCTTAAGTGATACAGAATAATATAACTGTAAAACAGTCCGGAGGGAGTTTCAGAAATGTGGATGTAGATGTTGGCAACAAGAATGATGGTCAGAAACGAAGTGATAATAGGGCCAGGAAGCGAAAGCCGGATAATAGGAATCATCCCAGGACTCCTAAGTATGACATCTATACTAAACCGAACAATTCAATAGAGAATATCTACTTGGCTATTCAAGGTACTGAGCAGTACAAGAAGCCGACTCCGAGAGAGTCGATTGAGATGGAGAAAAAATCTAACAAGTTTTGCAGGTTTCATGAGACACATGGTCATAACACTAATGAATGCCGACATTTGCATGATATGATCGAGGAGTTGATCTGCAAAAAGAAGTTTTAGCAGTTAGTGAAAGCCTCGTAGGATGATGGGTGAGGAAATTCAAACCCCCCTGGGTCGACATCCTAACAAAGGCAAGCTGAGCCTAGTGGTGAAGAGCCTAGGAGGCCTGAAAAACGTTTGGTAATAAATACAATCATCGGTGGACCACATCCAGCTAACAAGAGCTGGAATGAGATGGATCGATATGTTGGTGCTTTAAAACATGCAGAGAATGAAAGCTGCTTTGCTATAGAGGTTGGAGCTCTGGAAAGCAATTCAAAACTATGACAGACGACATTGTTTTCCAGAACAGAAATGTTGATGGGGTAGAAGCCCTAATAATTGACCCGCTTGTGATTACGGCCATGATTGGCCCTGCTGTTGTACAAAAAGTGCTGGTTGACTGTGGGAGTTCGATCAACATTTTATATAAGAAAGACTACCACCAGATACTTCTAGAGGGCAAAGACTTGAAACTGTGTAAATCTTGGCTTCATGGATTTAACGGGATGACTACTGAGCCGGTCGGATATATAGAACCACCGATAGTGCTTGGCGATGGTGACCGTAAGCGAGTGCGGGTAATGCCTTCTGTTGTGTTGGATATTTACTCTGCTTACAATGCATTTTTGGGCCGATCGGCCCTGGCTAAATTCAGAGCGGTTATTGCTCCTTGGTATTTGAAAACGAAGTTTCCTACAGAGAATGGTGTGGGAATAGTATAAGGAGATCAGGGGCTTGGCCGCGAGTGTTATGTCGCTAAGCTAAAGGAGGTGAGGCAAAAAAAGAAAGGAAAAGGTATAGAAGGGACCCTTTACATCAAGGTTTTGAATGCATAGCAACCAATGTCTGACCCCTGGCTCGAGTAGTACAGTCGGTTCCATAAGGATATGGGTCCGCGAAAAGAGCCACTGGTTGGAAGGGCAGCTCCAACCGAGTTGATATCAACGTCCTGGTTAATCAGGATGACCCGACACGGATCTTGAAGATCGGATCACAGCTTAGCGTTAGGATGATAAAGGAGTTGATTGGTTTTCTCCAGTCAAATCTGGATGTGTTCACTTGGACGCACTCTGACATGTATGGGATCTTGCCAGAGATAGCGAGCCATGCGTTAAATATAAATCCTAAATGTATTTCTGTGAAACAGAAACGTCGCAGATTGGGTCTGGAGAGATATGCTGCCCTTAAAGAAGAAGTGATGAAGTTGAAAGATAATGACTTCATCTGCGATGCTTTATACCCAGAGTGGGTATCAAACCCGGTCTTGGTGAAAAAGTCAAGCGGGAAGTGGAGGACATGCGCCGACTATTCAGACCTGAATAAGGCATGCCCGAAGGATAGTTTCCTGCTCCTAAGGATAGATCAACTGGTAGAATCGACATCCGGACATGAATTGCTTTCATTCATGGATGAATACTCTGGATATAATCAGATTCCAATGCATGTCCCGGACCAAGAACAAACTAGCTTTATAACTGACCTAAGACTATATTGTTATCTTCTCATGCCCTTCAGATTAAAGAATGCTGGAGCAACCTACTAGAGGCAAGTAAATAAGATGTTCAAAGATTGGATTGGACTTTCGATGGAATTCTATGTGGATGACATGCTCATGAAGTTACGACATTTGGGAAACCACATTGATGATTTGGTAGAGATGTACGGCGTTCTCCAAAATACGGGATGAAGCTCAACCCTTTGAAATGCTCATTTGGCATTGCGTCAGGGAAATTCTTAGGCTTCATTGTGAACTCCCGTGGAGTTGAAGCCAATCTAGAAAAGGTCGAGGCATTGGGAAACATCGAGGCCCTGAAAACGATCAAGGAGGTTCAGAGTTTAAATGGGAAAGTTGTCTCCCTGAGTCGATTCATCTCTAGAGCAACAGACAAATGCATCCATTTCTTTGACATAATTAAGAAGGGAAAAGGAATTTCGCTTGGATGCAGGAGTGTAAAGATGCATTCTAGGCCCTGGTGAATCACTTGAAAAGGCCTTCTATTCTTTCGAGATCGCTGGATGACAAGGACCTATTTGTATATCTGGCAGTGTCGGTGCATGCTTTGAATGCCGCACTCGTACGTGAGGAGTTCTGCATCTAGCGGTCGTTCTACTACATCAGTAAGCGATTGACAAGAGAAGAAAGAAATTACCCAAGGCTGGAAAAGCTTGCATACTACCTGTTAATTGCTTCAAGGAAGCTCCACCCTTACTTTCGGGTTCATCCGATCAAAGTTCTCACACAAGTCTTACAATGACCTAAGACTTCTGGAAGGCTGTTGAAATGGAACATTGAATTGAGCCAATACGACATAACCTATCACCCTCGGAGAGAAATCCAGAGTCAAGCCTTGGCAGATTTCATAGCTGAGTACACTATGTAAGACGATACTTCAGAGAGCAGTGGTGAGCAAAATGCTAGGTGGAAGATGTACACGAATAGTGCATCGAACGAACGTTGTTACGATGTTGGAGTTGTACTTGTCACTTCCATGGAATATTCAATTTGTTATGCCTTGAGACTCGATTTTTCTACAATGAACAACTAAGCACAGTATGAAGCATTGATTGTGGGACGCAAAATTGCCAAGGAGTTGGAAGTTAAAACTTTACACATCTTTTGTGATTCCCAGTTGGTGGTGTGTCAAGTCAGGAAATAGTTTCAAGCAAAGGGAGCGAGGCTAGCTCCTTTTCTAAACTGGTGTAACGACCCAGAATTTCCATCATTTGAAATTCGAATATTTAATTTATTTTAAATATTAATAAGTAAGATTTGGGAGTCGAATTTATTTAATTTCGATATAGTGATTTAATTGGGCAATTAAATTATTAATTTAATACTTGAATTTCCAGAAATAATTGAAATCTGGATTAAATGTGATTAAAAATGATTTATAAAGTTATATTAAATCATATTGAAGTTATAGTGATATAAGACTTTTAAAATTGAATTTAAAGTTAAATTGTGAAAATTGAATATTTTAATATTTAATTGACGACTAAAAATAGCCATTTTTCAAACAGTCTCAGATTTCGACGAAACCAGTTTAATCGGATCCGTAATGTGATATTATTGTATGGTTTCAAATTTCGTGTCAATCGGATTTACCGTTTGTCCGAGGCAAGCCAAAACGCATCAAAATCGGTTTAAATCGGTTTAATTTAAATTTGATCGTTTAATTCCGTAACTCGCACATATGACCGAATTAGCCCCCAAAAGACGTTCCATTGTGTTCAGAACGCGGGGTAAACCTTAGAAACACCAGCCGGCACGCTTCGTTTGGAGTTCGGAAAATTTTAGGTGAATAGTGTTTTGGCCATTTTCTATAAAAGGACCTCATCCTTCACAAAATGCATCAAACCCTAACCAGAAACCCTAGCCGCCATTTTTTTGTTCAATGGCCAGAAATGTCGCACCTTCTTCCTCATTTTCCTCTCAATCCATCAACAATTAGCAAAGACTCTCAACTACAAAGTTGTAGAGGGCATCAAGATCTAGCTATCCAACGGTGGAGATCGGAAATGAAGCCACGGATTGGCGGCAAAACGAGATGGGAGCTGCTGCGTTTTTCACGCAATTCGAGGTGGTGGGGGCAGCCGATTTCAACCATCTTCTGGCCGTGGGTAGCTCTTGCGTAGACGCTTCTAACGCGGGTCCCTGATCGTCTTCAAAATGCCGGAGGTGGTCGCGATAATTGCTTGGATGGTGGCGGCTATGGGTTAGAAGAGAACGTGTTTTCACGTAGAAGAGAAGAAGGGGGGAACGGTCCAGATCTGCAGATGCTTGGATGAACGGCCAGATCTGAAGCTAGGGTTAAAAAAAAAAAGCTGAAATTGTATATTTAAATTCGTGTAATCTTTAAAATAGCATAACTTTTTCATACGAGGTCCATTTCGCACGAAACGAATTGCGTTGGAATCATATTGACGAGCACTACGCAATGTAGCTGGATTGGATTTGATTGGAGTTAGTGAAAATTTTGAGTAAAATTAAACGCTCGTTTAATTTTATTCGAAATAAAACGTACAATTGTTATCGGAAATTCAAGGTGAGAACTCCTCACTCAATCGAATATTGTGTTTCGATTTAAATTTTAAATAGTTAGATTTAAAATTGTTGATAGTGTTGATTGTGTGAATTGGATGATGATTGCTATTTATTGTGATAAATAGACCCTATACGCCGTATATTAAGCGGAGGTTATTTATTAAAAACATATACCGCGATAATTTCACATTGAAGTGGAATTGGTATTATATATGTATAGAGCAACATATATATATTGAAATATGTATATAATGGAGTTGTTGATTTCCCGCATTATATAGCGGATGAGACCCTATTGCGCCGCATAATAGCGGATAATATTTATAAATCCCATATACCGCGATAATTTCACATTGACGTGAAATTGGTATTGTGCTAACATCTGTGGATACAAGGAAACAGGTTGGAGGGATCCAACTGGATTCCTCAAACATTTGAATTTATTTCATATGTAGTGTGTTGTTTATTTATAATCGTCGTATGATTATAATTATGAAATTGGAATTGTAAAAGGCTGTAATTTAGCCGAATATATTTTTTGGTATCGATGGATACCAGAAATATTTATGTAACGCCCCACTCTGAGACCCACTGTAACAAAGAGTATTATGGGAGTAATACTGTCTGTTAAAGCGGAGAATAGAGTATAGTGGAAGCGACCATCTATAATCAAGCTATAACTATCTACCGAATACGTCGAAAGGTGGAATCTATTTAAATTTTTCTCAATCAGGTGGTTCGACATATTCGGTAAATACTTATAACGAAATTACAAATGGCTAAAGATCTATCAGGACAAAGCATAATAATAAATGATAAAAACATCACAGAACAGAATCACATAACAGATATAAAATCCCAGAACAATACATCATCAATACAGATCCAAATATCATAAGTGGGTACAAAGCCACTGCTCACACATGTGAGTCAAAAATATGTACATACCAAAGTCTGAATAATAAGAGAGTAGCGGAATAGTGGACAAATAAAAGCGCTATCTATCAGCATAGCAGATAATGTCCAAGCGGAAGCACAGAAGCTAAGTCCAGAGACCTAACCTGAAACAACTCGGTCTGACCCGAGCGAAAACACTCGGGTCAGGCTAGCTAAACAATCAGTAATAACTGAGATATATAATAATGTGGTACATAAGTAAAACAGTACTTATCCAAAGAGAAGTATATTATGAACCACATGAATATAATGACGATCCCTAATCATCAGTAAACAATAAAAATCTCCAAAGAGAAATCAACACCAAAGTGTAGAATAAATAAAATCGCCTCATATCATCGGCGTAGCCAAAGCTATAAAAAGATGCCCATAGGCAATAATCCCAAGAGTGACCAGAGTCTGTAATCAATGCCCAAGCAAAGATTGATGCTCCAAAGAGCAATGGGGATATACTGAAAAATCAATGAAATCAAACACTGAAAAGCAGTGTCCACAGACACTGTGAATCCACAAGGTAATCGCACTTACATCGTATGGTTCCATAGAACCAACGCCGAATGGCGGTACTCGAATGGATATAAAAATCATCAGATAATACAAGTTTTGCACGTGCACCGACCAGAGTCGTTGTTGCCAAGTACTGTAGAGTTGTGATCGATCACTCGCACAGATGCGGAACGCGCGAGACGGCAAGATCCTTCCCAGAAGGATAAAGGCCCAGAGGCGCATGCCGAAAAATAAACTGCTCCATAGAGCAGGTGTCCAGAGACGGTTGCCCAGAGGCGTGGTGACCCAGAGGTCCAGTACTGGCCGCCCAGAGGCTAATGTGTCACTAACTTCTTGGAGAGGAACCCGTAAAGTGTTAACAATGAGTCCCATACCCCACGTTCGCACTAAACGGTTTCCTAACCAATAGCAAGCTCACACTCCAAACAATAAAAAGTCCACCTCGTATCATCGGTAAACTAGACCCAAAGGTCAAAACGATCAATCGAATAGGTCAGGGATTAACCAGAAAGAAAATACACACGGTTCCATAGGCCGGAGATTTCCTAACCGTTTAAGCACCTTCCCACTTCGCTCGACGTGCTAAAAAGTGAGTGTGAGGTTTTTATTATAGAAGATAATGGTGCAAAACGGATTTATAATTGATTTTGAAATCACTTTAAAACGGCTTTTGAAAAATCTCCTATTATGGAGTAATTAATTTAATAATTAAAAATAATATTATATAATAATTTCGAAAGCCATTTAGGAGTGAAAAATCTTTTGAAAATGATTCATAAAACTCGTGTACGAAATCTAGAGACAAATCTCAAAGAAATCAATAAAACCAGAAAATCACTGAAAAATATTCTAAGTGTTTGTAAACATTCAAAAAAAACTGACGCGAACCAAAGTTCGACAATTTATTTGGACCAGCCAACTGTGTCCAAATGTCATGAAAATTTGCAGGCATGTAGTCCAACATCCCTACTTTAAGATGCAAAAAGAATCGGGGAATTCCGACTTGAAACGAAGAAACGGCGTCGTCTCAAAGTCGGACAAAAATCATAAAACTTTACTGTGTCAAAACAGTGTAAAGGTCCCACTTCGACGACATGGTCGAAGGGTCACATGAACTCAGATCTTGATGAAAATTTGCAGGAGCGTTGAAAAGTAATCCTACTTTGATATGCAACAAGAATCGTTCGGTTTCGACTTGAAACGTAGAAACGACAATGTTTCGAAGTTGGTCCGACGATAACTGAAAATGATCACTATTGTAAAACAGTTTCTGGGTGCTATTTCGGCAATAGAAACGAAGTACCTAATGCACCCAGATCTAAACCAAACTTTGCATGGTTAAAGATCTCGATCTCATATTTTTAACGAGACCAAAAACGATGAAATCCGACAAAGGACGAGCCCGGGATGGCGTCGCAAAGTCGGGGTTCTACGTTGAAAACAACGGGAGAAAAGAGACTAAGGCCTATAGCTATGCACTAACTGGCCAGAGATGAAAAACCACAATTTTGGATTAGTAAACTTCAAATTCTGGCAAAATGAATAAAATGAAAGTTGTAGCTTAGTTTCTAAGCTTTCCGGAATGACCAAGATCGTCAAATTCCGACTAGAGATGAAAATTCTATGACTAAAACAATTCTCAGATCTAAATTTTATATCACTGTCGTTGTGCTCTCGGGACAGTGGTAAGAATGTACAATTTTGACCAAATTAACTTCGAAATTTCATGAAACTCAAAACATGAAAGTTTTAGCTCTAAATCTAAGCTTTCCAGAACATCCAAAATTATTAGATTTGGATAAGAAACGAGAGAGATACATGCAAAACAATATCAGATTGAAACTCAAGATAACTTGTTAAAGACAGAATTGGTCTTCTGTCTTTGAACGCATTTCAGGTCATCTAAATGGCAATATTACAGAAAACTCACTGAACAAAAATTGTAGCATATGTTTTAAGCTTTCCGGAACATCCAAAATTATCTAATTCGGATCAAAAACGAGTAACTTATGGCCAAATCAATTTCAGGGTTTTATTTTATCAACCCTGTAGTTTGTTGTCAGGTCAGCGACAAACAAACGTGATTTCGACCATTGAAACCACAAAATTAGGCAAAGCTCAAAACATGAAAGTTATAGGCTACAGAATAAGCTTTCCAGAACTTCAAGAAAATCTTAATTCCGATTTAAGATGAATGAGATATGCCTAATTTACTAACAACAATAAACTAATTATAATTTCAGCTAGCATATATTACCTCTTTCCAAGCAATGAAAAAAAGATTAAAGAGTTTCACAATCTAAATGCACAAAAAAAAGAGGATTACAAAATAATTTTAGAAATTAAAGAATGAATTAGAGGTGGGTTTTGTGATTGCTATTACCTCTTTTAGTAGTTTGGATTAACTCTCTTTGATTTGGTGTAGATTGGAGTCTTGCTTAGGAGGCCATGACTAGGTTTTGGAGCTTTCTAATTAGGTTTTAGTGGTTATGAAATGAAGTGTTGGCTGAAATGGGAGAGTAAAAGATACTTTATAGGCTAATGGTTAGGGTTATTGGATCTAATACCCATTAGGACTTTGTATTATTCATGTGCATACATATATAGGCAATTTTCTCTAAGTACACTCTACATACAAATTACTAAATACATTTCAAACTATAGAAAATTATGAAAATATGTTAACAATTACTTTTAGCCATTTCATAAAATCCTATATCAACAATATTTTACATTTTAACCCCTAATTTTTCCAAAACACCGTTTATAGTTAATATTAGCCAAAATCACCATTTTGCAAATAAATTGCAAATTAATTTCCCAAATCAAATATTGCACTATTTTACACATATAAAATTTTGCAATAATATAAATTACAAATTTCCCTAATTAATTTCCTTGAAATGCTCCATTTTACACTTAAGCCCAAAATATTAATTTATTCAAAATGACTAAATTTTGAACAAATTAGCCACATTAAAAATTCATTAATAGCTCCAATTAAATTAAAATCCCAATTTTAATTTATTATTTGGTAACCGCAATCACGGGTTGTTACAGACTCCTCCCCTTAAGAAAATTGCGTCCCCGCAATTCCTTAAATATAGAAGTCGTCTATAACATCTAATCCACAAAAGGAATACAGAAGACGGAGCTCGATTTCGAATATCACACATAGAAAGAGTCTCAAGGATATCATCGATGAAAACCAGAACGAATCTATTGATGTATTCCCGGAATACTCGATTCATGAGATCGACGAAGAAAGCCGGAGCGTTCGTCAAGCCGAACGGCATGACCAACCACTCAAAAGAACCATGACGAGTGCGAAATGCTGTAAGAGGAATGCTGTCTTCCATGACTCGTAGCTGATGGAATCCGGTGGCAAGGTCAAACTGAGAGAAGACCTTCGCACCGCTCAATTGGTCAAACATGTCGTAACGGGAATTAGAGTTAGACATGATTCAATGATAGATAATTAATTAAGGAATACTACGGAATATAACGGATTCCTATACATATTCCGAACTTATCTATCAATAAACATAAGGAAGGGATTTGATTTAATTCGGATCTAATTTAAAATGTATTGTACTAAGTGTATCTGTTCTGTGTTTATTATGCTTATTCCTGAAACTAGGCTCTGATACCAAGCTGTAACGCCCCACTCTGAGACCCACTGTAACAAAGAGTATTATGGGAGTAATACTGTCTGTTAAAGCGGAGAATAGAGTATAGTGGAAGCGACCATCTATAATCAAGCTATAACTATCTACCGAATACGTCGAAAGGTGGAATCTATTTAAATTTTTCTCAATCAGGTGGTTCGACATATTCGGTAAATACTTATAACGAAATTACAAATGGCTAAAGATCTATCAGGACAAAGCATAATAATAAATGATAAAAACATCACAGAACAGAATCACATAACAGATATAAAATCCCAGAACAATACATCATCAATACAGATCCAAATATCATAAGTGGGTACAAAGCCACTGCTCACACATGTGAGTCAAAAATATGTACATACCAAAGTCTGAATAATAAGAGAGTAGCGGAATAGTGGACAAATAAAAGCGCTATCTATCAGCATAGCAGATAATGTCCAAGCGGAAGCACAGAAGCTAAGTCCAGAGACCTAACCTGAAACAACTCGGTCTGACCCGAGCGAAAACACTCGGGTCAGGCTAGCTAAACAATCAGTAATAACTGAGATATATAATAATGTGGTACATAAGTAAAACAGTACTTATCCAAAGAGAAGTATATTATGAACCACATGAATATAATGACGATCCCTAATCATCAGTAAACAATAAAAATCTCCAAAGAGAAATCAACACCAAAGTGTAGAATAAATAAAATCGCCTCATATCATCGGCGTAGCCAAAGCTATAAAAAGATGCCCATAGGCAATAATCCCAAGAGTGACCAGAGTCTGTAATCAATGCCCAAGCAAAGATTGATGCTCCAAAGAGCAATGGGGATATACTGAAAAATCAATGAAATCAAACACTGAAAAGCAGTGTCCACAGACACTGTGAATCCACAAGGTAATCGCACTTACATCGTATGGTTCCATAGAACCAACGCCGAATGGCGGTACTCGAATGGATATAAAAATCATCAGATAATACAAGTTTTGCACGTGCACCGACCAGAGTCGTTGTTGCCAAGTACTGTAGAGTTGTGATCGATCACTCGCACAGATGCGGAACGCGCGAGACGGCAAGATCCTTCCCAGAAGGATAAAGGCCCAGAGGCGCATGCCGAAAAATAAACTGCTCCATAGAGCAGGTGTCCAGAGACGGTTGCCCAGAGGCGTGGTGACCCAGAGGTCCAGTACTGGCCGCCCAGAGGCTAATGTGTCACTAACTTCTTGGAGAGGAACCCGTAAAGTGTTAACAATGAGTCCCATACCCCACGTTCGCACTAAACGGTTTCCTAACCAATAGCAAGCTCACACTCCAAACAATAAAAAGTCCACCTCGTATCATCGGTAAACTAGACCCAAAGGTCAAAACGATCAATCGAATAGGTCAGGGATTAACCAGAAAGAAAATACACACGGTTCCATAGGCCGGAGATTTCCTAACCGTTTAAGCACCTTCCCACTTCGCTCGACGTGCTAAAAAGTGAGTGTGAGGTTTTTATTATAGAAGATAATGGTGCAAAACGGATTTATAATTGATTTTGAAATCACTTTAAAACGGCTTTTGAAAAATCTCCTATTATGGAGTAATTAATTTAATAATTAAAAATAATATTATATAATAATTTCGAAAGCCATTTAGGAGTGAAAAATCTTTTGAAAATGATTCATAAAACTCGTGTACGAAATCTAGAGACAAATCTCAAAGAAATCAATAAAACCAGAAAATCACTGAAAAATATTCTAAGTGTTTGTAAACATTCAAAAAAAACTGACGCGAACCAAAGTTCGACAATTTATTTGGACCAGCCAACTGTGTCCAAATGTCATGAAAATTTGCAGGCATGTAGTCCAACATCCCTACTTTAAGATGCAAAAAGAATCGGGGAATTCCGACTTGAAACGAAGAAACGGCGTCGTCTCAAAGTCGGACAAAAATCATAAAACTTTACTGTGTCAAAACAGTGTAAAGGTCCCACTTCGACGACATGGTCGAAGGGTCACATGAACTCAGATCTTGATGAAAATTTGCAGGAGCGTTGAAAAGTAATCCTACTTTGATATGCAACAAGAATCGTTCGGTTTCGACTTGAAACGTAGAAACGACAATGTTTCGAAGTTGGTCCGACGATAACTGAAAATGATCACTATTGTAAAACAGTTTCTGGGTGCTATTTCGGCAATAGAAACGAAGTACCTAATGCACCCAGATCTAAACCAAACTTTGCATGGTTAAAGATCTCGATCTCATATTTTTAACGAGACCAAAAACGATGAAATCCGACAAAGGACGAGCCCGGGATGGCGTCGCAAAGTCGGGGTTCTACGTTGAAAACAACGGGAGAAAAGAGACTAAGGCCTATAGCTATGCACTAACTGGCCAGAGATGAAAAACCACAATTTTGGATTAGTAAACTTCAAATTCTGGCAAAATGAATAAAATGAAAGTTGTAGCTTAGTTTCTAAGCTTTCCGGAATGACCAAGATCGTCAAATTCCGACTAGAGATGAAAATTCTATGACTAAAACAATTCTCAGATCTAAATTTTATATCACTGTCGTTGTGCTCTCGGGACAGTGGTAAGAATGTACAATTTTGACCAAATTAACTTCGAAATTTCATGAAACTCAAAACATGAAAGTTTTAGCTCTAAATCTAAGCTTTCCAAAACATCCAAAATTATTAGATTTGGATAAGAAACGAGAGAGATACATGCAAAACAATATCAGATTGAAACTCAAGATAACTTGTTAAAGACAGAATTGGTCTTCTGTCTTTGAACGCATTTCAGGTCATCTAAATGGCAATATTACAGAAAACTCACTGAACAAAAATTGTAGCATATGTTTTAAGCTTTCCGGAACATCCAAAATTATCTAATTCGGATCAAAACGAGTAACTTATGGCCAAATCAATTTCAGGGTTTTATTTTATCAACCCTGTAGTTTGTTGTCAGGTCAGCGACAAACAAACGTGATTTCGACCATTGAAACCACAAAATTAGGCAAAGCTCAAAACATGAAAGTTATAGGCTACAGAATAAGCTTTCCAGAACTTCAAGAAAATCTTAATTCCGATTTAAGATGAATGAGATATGCCTAATTTACTAACAACAATAAACTAATTATAATTTCAGCTAGCATATATTACCTCTTTCCAAGCAATGAAAAAAAGATTAAAGAGTTTCACAATCTAAATGCACAAAAAAAAGAGGATTACAAAATAATTTTAGAAATTAAAGAATGAATTAGAGGTGGGTTTTGTGATTGCTATTACCTCTTTTAGTAGTTTGGATTAACTCTCTTTGATTTGGTGTAGATTGGAGTCTTGCTTAGGAGGCCATGACTAGGTTTTGGAGCTTTCTAATTAGGTTTTAGTGGTTATGAAATGAAGTGTTGGCTGAAATGGGAGAGTAAAAGATACTTTATAGGCTAATGGTTAGGGTTATTGGATCTAATACCCATTAGGACTTTGTATTATTCATGTGCATACATATATAGGCAATTTTCTCTAAGTACACTCTACATACAAATTACTAAATACATTTCAAACTATAGAAAATTATGAAAATATGTTAACAATTACTTTTAGCCATTTCATAAAATCCTATATCAACAATATTTTACATTTTAACCTCTAATTTTTCCAAAACACCGTTTATAGTTAATATTAGCCAAAATCACCATTTTGCAAATAAATTGCAAATTAATTTCCCAAATCAAATATTGCACTATTTTACACATATAAAATTTTGCAATAATATAAATTACAAATTTCCCTAATTAATTTCCTTGAAATGCTCCATTTTACACTTAAGCCCAAAATATTAATTTATTCAAAATGACTAAATTTTGAACAAATTAGCCACATTAAAAATTCATTAATAGCTCCAATTAAATTAAAATCCCAATTTTAATTTATTATTAGGTAACCGCAATCACGGGTTGTTACAATTTAAAATTGAATTTTTGAAAATATAAGTTGAAAATTTATTGAAAAAATTTATTTTTGATAATTGGATAAATTTAAAAGGAGTTTTAAAAGATAAAAGTATTATTTTTGAGCCGTATTGAATTTAATTTAAAATTTGGGAAAAAAGAGCTTAATAAATGGATTTTGTATTTTTAAATAGATTTGAAGAGCTAAAGGAATTTATTTTGAAAGGAAATAATTTTGGAAATGTTTAGAAATATATTTGATTTAAATTAATCAGATAATCGAATTAATCTTATCTATGGATGTTTGGATTTTATTGGATGTTGAATTGTTTGACATCTTTGATGTGTGATACTTTGTGATATATTCTGATTTGTGTGTGATTTGTGATCTATTTATCTGTGATAGATATATCTGTGATCTGTGAATGAAGATAAGCGTTATAATTTATACCGCTTATCAATTATATTGTTATATTTGATCTGTGATGATTGAATGCTGTTGCACTATTATGTTAAACCCTTGGACTACACAATACACACACAAAAGTGGATTTCACGTGGAAATCGGTTAAGTCATAGATTTTTATCAATTTTGGGAAAATTGAGTTTTTGAATCCAAAATAGTTTTGGAATTGGAATTGGAAGTTTTTGCTAATGAGTTTCAAAAATAAAATTTATTTTAAATAACTTAATAAAATTGGAATTTAAATCATCTAATTTAATTTTGAATTCAATATTTTGAAATTGAATTCAATGAATTGGGAATTTTGGTTTAAAAGATTGTATAAAATATAAAGGATGTTTATATGGGTTTTTAGCCATTTAAAATATGATTTTGGAAATTTAAATTTATATTCAAGTTTTATACTTGGGTGGAATTAACCTGTATAATTGTAACCAGTTTTTCCCAAAACGAAAACTATCTGTTTTCAAATGATAATGGTTTTCATAAAGTGAAAAGATTTCCAATTTTGTATTGAAAACAATTCAAGTTGAAATGAAATTGTAAATAGTTTGGAAAACTATGAATTAACCCTTGTGAAGATGATTAAACTTTATTTTGAAATAAAAGTGTATTTCAAAAGGTGTATCTTTTATATTATAAAAGACTTGAATTGTGAATAGTTTTGAAAGCTGTAAATTAAATCTTGATTTAAAGATTTAATGGGTTAATCAAATTGAAATGGAAATTGATTTGGAAATATGTGAATGAATCTTTGTGAAAATGGGTAAACTTTGTGAAGTAAATCTTTTTGTTTTAAAGATTTAAAATGGTAATTTGTTAAACCATTTGAAAGAAGGATTTGGGTAATAAGTTGTGACTTAATTGAAATCCTATATCCATATGTTTTGAATATTTGTGCTCACTATTCGGGTTAGCCGGGAAAAGACCTTTGTGTCATATAACCCATTCCGAATTTGTGATACGACGATATGGATCGTATTGGAGACCGGTGGTGAAGACCGGGTATTTGTGAAAACGATAGGATGACCTATCGATTGTCTCTACACCGTTAGCTACGGTATTGAGATTTCCTTTGTGATGGGAAGTTTTATCGGGATTGTGAATACCCGGATTGCAAGGGCTTCTTTTGAAGTGCCTTCGGTTCTGTTCGAACCCGGAACAGACTTGTATGGTTACATGTCTGACATTACATTTTGAGATGTAAATCTGATTTCTTTCAAATACATTTCTATTGGTGGCGGAGAATTTATTCTCTTAGCTTAACACCCTTCTCTGAGACGTACGAGCTCAGAGGTTATGTAGTTGAAATTTATCAGCGATATATCCCCAATTTGGTAATGTGGCATGCTGAGTGTTGCTGTGTGATGATCATTTATTGATCATTTATGATCAAAGCATGGCTTTTTGAAAAAGCGTAGCTTTGTGGACGAGACTTCGTCAGGGCCTCACAACTCGGAAATGGTCGAAACAGGAATGTTGCGGCAAGGTTATGAGGGTCGCGCCCTTTAGGGTATGTCATTTCCTTCTGGAAAGGGGTGGTATCATGGTATGGAGCCCAGATACTTACTCATGTGGACACACCTTATTTATTATGTGTGATGTTGGTTACCGAGCGCTCGGATAAAGTCCCAAAGGACCGGGGGATGGCATATTCGTGAGTTACCTAGTTACAGGGGTAACCCGGCCTTGTTGGCAGAGAGCAGTTTGTCTCTCGGAGCGTCCAGCCAGAGGCGTTTCCTACGTGGCATAGGAAGTTCCTTAGCCTGACCATTTGTTGGAAAAATCCAAAGAAACAATACGAACCCTTTACGATTGAAATTGTATAACCTGTCTCCTCAGGAGGCAGCTATAGCAGGCATAATATAATGGTACCTATGCTGGCTAAGATTAATATTATATTTTCGAAAGAATTTTACACTATGCACTAGTAATAATATCAAAAAAATGATTTGTTTTTGCGTAGTAAGCATTTTTGACTATCATAAGAAGAAATCTCCTCCAAGTCTGCGATTGCATTGTGTGTATGGTGGGAGGTCTTATGGTAGTTTCATTTTCCAAAAGCATTGCGGGTTTCGATGTTAAAATTCTTTTGTTGTTTGTTTCTAAAGATAAGCTGTTTTAGTTCTCACACCAGTCACCATGACTGACCTGGAGTTTATTGTTTCCTTCCTAAACTCTGGGTGCCCACCAATTTCCACACGGGCAGTCTAGAGTCAGGTTATCAGGTCATTCTGGATTCAGCAGATGCTGTGGACCTCAGTGGCGAGCTGGATGGCGAGACGTATCACTTGTATATGATATAATTATTCCGCTGTGTATTCTGTATGAGGACAAGTTTATATAACTGTCCAGTTGTGTTGTATATTGTTGTTGTAAACTCTGATGATGATGTAATGTATAAAATGATATAGTTCTTTGATTTAAAGATTGTTCATTTATCTATTATATGTTATTCCGCTGCGAATGTGAGATTCTGATATTGTTTCTGTTTCTGTGTTCTTCTGTTGTTTCTTCTTTCTTTTTCTTCTGTCTTCTTCTACCTCTTCTTTTTCTCCATAATAATTTGGTTTTCCGGCATTCGATTGCTCGGAAGTTGTTACGGTGAATGTATTAATGTCGATTTTCGAGCGACGAAAAGTCGAGTCGTTACATTTGGTATCAAAGCATATGGTTAAGCGACAACCATGGCTCTGTTGGGTGTTACTCATTAGAGATAGAGTCAGCAATACTCTAGAATGAGTGTGAGTGTAATAATAGATATGAGCGCATATTTGTTAGTGAATATAAAAATGTTTTATACTGTGTTTGCTTATCCGTTGAGCTGTTTGTGAATTCTGGTCGGTATATGGGACGCCATATTATCGATAGGGATTTCTAAACACTTAAACGAGGCAAGACGACATGGTATCATTTTAAATTGGGTAAATGAAATAATTTTACCTTGATTATATTTTGTATATAAAGAAATATTTTTTTTTAGAATTATGAAAATATATATAATTGAGCGTTGGATGTTGAAAATATAAATATATATAAGTTAATGAAAGTTGTTTGAATAAATTATATAGGAACAACAATTGTAAAAGAATAAAGTGTATAAGCAAATGAATTATAATGTATGAAATTATAATTAAAATGATTGGCAAAAGTGAAATAATCTTGTAAAGTTATAAAAGTGAAATTATATAGTAAAAGATTTGTAAATGTGATTTATAATCTAAAATAAAAATTTCAGAGAAATGTTTTTGAAAGGATTTGATATTTTGGAAAAAAAGTTGTTTTGGAGAGATGAAAGCTCTAAACTCTTTTCAGGTCGCTGGAAAATAATTCCAATGATGATCGCGACATCAATTGGTGTTCATTTTCGGGTTTCCAAAAGAGGAATTGCTGCCAGATTATTTTAAATGGAAGTTGTTTGGAAAATTTGGATTTTGTTTTGGAAATTCAAAAGATAATTTGAATAGATTTCAAAAATGGTTTTGAAAGGTTGAAAAGACTCTGGAATCCTATTTAAAATATTTATGGGAATGATAAATGAGTTGATAACTTATACAATTTGAATTTTGATAGAATAAATTTAACTTAAAGGGTGGAGTTAAATTAAAATAAGTATAAGTGAATCAATAAAATCCAAGCTGTAATTGTTGAATATAAGTAATTAAGTTTGAACTTATAATATGAGATAATAAATTTGACTTTGGTAAAAGTTAAATAGAATTGGAATCTGAATTGGATTTATAAGTGGAAACTTAAGTTAATTTGAACAAATGATGTTTGAAATGGAAAATAACTTAAGTAATGTTGAACGAAGTTGATTTTGATATCAAAGTGAATTAATAAAGTGAATTTATTAAATGAATGTGAACTTGAGTTATATAAATGAAATTCAACTTTATTTGTAAAATGAATTAGCAATTGAATTAATGAATGAATGAAGGAATGTTAATCAATCTATTGTAAATGAATTGAGATGAAACAATGGATGTAAGTGTTAATTCATTAAAAGCTAAATGTTATTGGAAGTTGAATAAATTGAATGGAAGTCAATTTAATATTAAACCAATTGTAAAATTAAAGTGTTGAACCAAATTGAATGTAAAATTTAATAATTTGGTTGTATTGTATATACATTGGTTGTTATTTGATTGTTAGTTGATTGTATATAAATTCATTAAGTGTTGATAAAATTGAATTAGCGAAATTAGAAGCTATGTAATTAAATTCAAATTGGAAGTAAATAAATTTGAATAGAATTGAATTCAATTTGAATTGAAAGTGAACTAATGTGAATGTAAATTAGTGAATATGAACTAATTGAAAACGAAGAATTGAATGTCGTTGTATATGAATTGGTTGTAAATAATTACAAGTGATGTTGAAATTTTATAAGTTGCTTATAAACCTTGTTAGTATGCATTTCCCTTAATATGCATGTGTTGTAGTTGTTTAAAAGAGTAAAATTGTTAATAACTTTATATATATGCCACTTACATATTTAAACTGAGTAAGTATAGGTGTCGAGGCTGCCGATCGGTTGGTTTGGTTGCGCAAAAATGCTAAATAAATAACTGCTTTGCTTAAAAATGCTAAAAAGGTACGCCTACGCAATAAAAATAGGAAATATGAACTGTTTTTCTGCTTTTCCGACCGGGTGGGTCGATGTATACATTTTTATGACTGTTGTGATCCTACTACGATTAAACCGCGCAAAGGAGACGCTGGCGAAATTTTCCGAAAATTTAAGGCGTTAGAATATTTTTGAGAAAATTAGAAAATTTTGAAAAGTATAACTAAGTAAAATTGGAAAACTTAGTAAAAGTTGTTGAAAGAAGTTTAACTATTGGATTTTTGGAAAAGTTAAACACTTAAGTGATTTGTAAATCTAATTTGAATGGTTTGTTTTGGAAAGTTAATGGATTTTGTGAATTTTTCTTACTTGGTAATTTCGAGGACGAAATTCTTTTAAGGCGGGAAGCTTGTAACGACCCAGAATTTCCATCATTTGAAATTCGAATATTTAATTTATTTTAAATATTAATAAGTAAGATTTGGGAGTCGAATTTATTTAATTTCGATATAGTGATTTAATTGGGCAATTAAATTATTAATTTAATACTTGAATTTCCAGAAATAATTGAAATATGGATTAAATGTGATTAAAAATGATTTATAAAGTTATATTAAATCATATTGAAGTTATAGTGATGTTATAGGACTTTTAAAATTGAATTTAAAGTTAAATTGTGAAATTTGAATATTTTAATATTTAATTGACGACTAAAAATTGCCATTTTTCAAACAGTCTCAGATTTCGACGAAACTAGTTTCATCGGATCCATAATGTGATATTATTGTATGGTTTCAAATTTCGTGTCAATCGGATTTACCGTTTGTCCGGGGCAAGCCAAAACGCATCGAAATCGGTTTAAATCGGTTTAATTTAAATTTGATCGTTTAATTCCGTAACTCGCACAAATGACCGAATTAGCCCCCGAAACACGTTCCATTGTGTTCGGAACGCGGGGTAAACCTTAGAAACACCAGCCGGCACGCTTCGTTTGGAGTTCGGAAAATTCGGGTGAATAGTGTTTTGGTCATTTTCTATAAAAGGACCTCATCCTTCACAAAATGCATCAAACCCTAACCAGAAACCCTAGCCGCCATTTTTCTGTTCAATGGCCAGAAATGTCGCACCTTCTTCCTCATTTTCCTCTCAATCCATCAACAATTAGCAAAAACTCTCAACTACAAAGTTGTAGAGGGCATCAAGATCTAGCTATCCAACGGTGGAGATCGGAAACGAAGCCACGGATTGGCGGCAAAACGAGATGGGAGCTGCTGCGTTTTTCACGCAATTCGAGGTGGTGGGGGCAGCCGAGTTCAACCATCTTCTGGCCGTGGGTAGCTCTTGCGTAGGCGCTTCTAACGCGGGTCCCTGATCGTCTTCAAAATGCCGGAGGTGGTCGCGATAATTGCTTGGATGGTGGCGGCTATGGGTTAGAAGAGAACGTGTTTTCACGTAGAAGAGAAGAAGGGGGGGACGGTCCAGATCTGCAGATGCTTGGATGAACGGCCAGATCTGAAGCTAGGGTTAGAAAAAAAAAGCTGAAATTGTATATTTAAATTCGTGTAATCTTTAAAATAGCATAACTTTTTCATACGAGGTCCGTTTCGCACGAAACGAATTGCGTTGGAATCGTATTGATGAGCACTACGCAATGGAGCTGGATTGGAGTTGATTGGAGTCAGTGAAAATTTTGAGTAAAATTAAACGCTCGTTTAATTTTATTCGAAATAAAATGCTACAGCTGTTATCGGAAATTCAAGGTGAGAACTCCTCACTCAATCGAATATTGTGTTTCGATTTAAATTTTAAATAGTTAGATTTAAAATTGTTGATAGTGTTGATTGTGTGAATTGGATGATGATTGCTATTTATTGTGATAAATAGACCCTATACGCCGTATATTAAGCGGAGGTTATTTATTAAAAACATATACCGCGATAATTTCACATTGAAGTGGAATTGGTATTATATATGTATATAGCAACATATATATATATTGAAATATGTATATATTGGAGTTGTTGATTTCCCGCATTATATAGCGGATGAGACCCTATTGCGCCACATAATAGCGGATAATATTTATAAATTCCATATATCGCGATAATTTCACATTGACGTGAAATTGGTATTGTGCTAACATCTGTGGATGCAGGGAAACAGGTTGGAGGGATCCAACTGGATTTCTCAAACCTTTGAATTTATTTCATATGTTTTGTGTTGTTTATTTATAATCGTCGTATGATTATAATTATGAAATTGGAATTGTAAAAGGCTGTAATTTAGCCGAATATATTTTTTTGGTATCGATGGATACCAGAAATATTTAAAATTGAATTTTTGAAAATATAAGTTGAAAATTTATCGAAAAAAATTATTTTTGATAATTGGATAAATTTAAAAGGAGTTTTAAAAGATAAAAGTATTATTTTTGAGCCGTATTGAATTTAATTTCAAATTTGGGAAAAAAGAGCTTAATAAATGGATTTTGTATTTTTAAATAGATTTGAAGAGCTAAAGGAATTTATTTTGAAAGGAAATAATTTTGGACATGTTTAGAAATTTATTTGATTTAAATTAATCAGATAATCGAATTAATCCTATATATGGATGTTTGGATTTTATTGGATGTTGAATTGTTTGACATCTTTGATGTGTGATACTTTGTGATATATTCTGATTTGTGTGTGATTTGTGATCTATTTATCTGTGATAGATATATATGTGATCTGTGAATGAAGATAAGCGTTATAATTTATACCGCTTATCAATTATATTGTTATATTTGATCTGTGATGATTGAATGTTGTTGCACTATTGTGTTAAACCCTTGGACTACACAATACACACACAAAAGTGGATTATACGTGGAAATCGGTTAAGTCACAGATTTTTATCAATTTTGGGAAAATTGAGTTTTTGAATCCAAAATAGTTTTGGAATTGGAAGTTTTTGAAAATGAGTTTCAAAAATAAAAGTTATTTTAAATAACTTAATAAAATTGGAATTTAAATCATTTGATTTAATTTTGAATTCAATATTTTGAAATTGAATTCCATGAATTGGGAATTTTGGTTTAAAAGATTGTATAAATTATAAAGGATGTTTATATGGGTTTTTAACCATTTAAAATATGATTTTGGAAATTTAAATTTATATTCAAGTTTTATACTTGGGTGGAATTAACCTGTATAATTGTAACCAGTTTTTCCCAAAACGAAAACTATCTGTTTTCAAATGATAATGGTTTTCATAAAGTGAAAAGATTTCCAATTTTGTATTGAAAACAATTCAAGTTGAAATGAAATTGTAAATAGTTTGGAAAACTATGAATTAACCCTTGTAAAGATGATTAAACTTTATTTTGAAATGAAAGTGTATTTCAAAAGGTGTATCTTTTATATTATAAAAGACTTGAATTGTGAATAGTTTTGAAAGCTGTAAATTAAATCTTGATTTAAAGATTTAATGGGTTAATCAAATTGAAATGGAAATTGATTTGGAAATCTGTGAATGAATCTTTGTGAAAATGGGTAAACTTTGTGAAGTAAATCTTTTTGTTTTAAAGATTTAAAATGGTAATTTGTTAAACCATTTGAAAGAAGGATTTGGGTAATAAGTTGCGACTTAATTGAAATCCTATATCCATATGTTTTGAATATTTATGCTCACTATTCGGGTTAGCTGGGAAAAGACCTTTGTGTCATATAACCCATTCCGAATTTGTGATACGACGATATGGATCGTATTAAAGACCGGTGGTGAAGACCGAGTATTTGTGAAAACGATAGGATGACCTATCGATTGTCTCTGCACCGTTAGCTACGGTATTGAGATTTCCTTTGTGATGGGAAGTTTTATCGGGATTGTGAATACCCGGATTGCAAGGGCTTCTTTTGAAGTGCCTTCGGTTCTGTTCGAACCCGGAACAGACTTGTATGGTTACATGTCTGACATTACATTTTGAGATGTAAAGCTGATTTCTTTCAAATACATTTCTATTGGTGGCGGAGAATTTATTCTCTTAGCTTAACACCCTTCTCTGAGACGTACGAGCTCAGAGGTTATGTAGTTGAAATTTATCAGCGATATATCCCCAATTTGGTAATGTGGCATGCTGAGTGTTGCTGTGTGATGATCATTTATTGATCATTTATGATCAAAGCATGGCTTTTTGAAAAAGCGTAGCTTTGTGGACGAGACTTCGTCAGGGCCTCACAACCCGGAAATGGTCGAAACAGGAATGTTGCGGCAAGGTTATGAGGGTCGCGCCCTTTAGGGTATGTCATTTCCTTCTGGAAAGGGGTGGTATCATGGTATGGAGCCCAGATACTTACTCAAGTGGACACACCTTATTTATTATGTGTGATGTTGGTTACCGAGCGCTCGGATAAAGTCCCAAAGGACCGGGGGATGGCATATTCGTGAGTTACCTAGTTACAGGGGTAACCCGGCCTTGTTGGCAGAGAGCAGTTTGTCTCTCGGAGCGTCCAGCCAGAGGCGTTTCCTACGTGGCATAGGAAGTTCCTTAGCCTGACCATTTGTTGGAAAAATCCAAAGAAACAATACGAACCCTTTACGATTGAAATTGTATAACCTGTCTCCTCAGGAGGCAGCTATAGCAAGCATAATATAATGGTACTTTTGCTGGCTAAGATTAATATTATATTTTCGAAAGAATTTTACACTATGCACTAGTAATAATATCAAAAAAATGATTTGTTTTTTCGTAGTAAGCATTTTGGACTATCATAAGAAGAAATCTCCTCCAAGTCTGCGATTGCATTGTGTGTGTGGTGGGAGGTCTTATGGTAGTTTCATTTTCCAAAAGCATTGCGGGTTTCGATGTTAAAATTCTTTTGTTGTTTGTTTCTAAAGATAAGTTGTTTTAATTCTCACACCAGTCACCATGACTGACCTGGAGTTTATTGTTTCCTTCCTAAACTCTGGGTGCCCACCAATTTCCACACGGGCAGTCTAGAGTCAGGTTATCAGGTCATTTTGGATTCAGGAGATGCTGTGGAGCTCAGTGGCGAGCTGGATGGCGAGACGTATCACTTATATATGATATAATTATTACGTTGTGTATTCTGTATGAGGACAAGTTTATATAACTGTCCAGTTGTGTTGTATATGGTTGTTGTAAACTCTGATGATGATGTAATGTATAAAATGATATAGTTCTTTGATTTAAAGATTATTCATTTATCTATTATATGTTATTCCGCTGCGAATGTGAGATTCTGATATTGTTTCTGTTTCTATGTTCTTTTGTTGTTTCTTCTTTCTTTTTCTTCTGTCTTCTTCTACCTCTTCTTTTTCTCCATAATAATTCGGTTTTCCGGCATTCGATTGCTCGGCAGTTGACACAGCGAATGTATTAATGTCGATTTTCGAGCGACGAAAAGTCGAGTCGTTACAACTGGACCCTTGAGCTGCTTAATGACATTGAATATTACACAATAACGCATATTTCCAAAGAGGAAAATGCAAAGGCCAACTCACAGGCTAAGCTGGTCAGTTCTGGAGATGTGTAGCTCATGAGCCTAGTTCCGGTGGAAGTTTTGTCAGCTTCGAGCATCAACCATATGGATGTTGATTGTATCTTGGAGGACGAGTGTGGAAAGGAGTCATGGATGACTCCAATAAAGAACTATTTATAGTAGGGAATCCTTTCGGACAAGAAGAATGAGCGCTGGAAGCTCCTTCCCCAAGCTTCGAGATATATCTTTCAGCAAGGAACACTTTACAGGAAAGGATTCTCAGTCCCAGTGTTACGGTGTATCATCAATGATGAGACCAAACAAGTCCCGAGAGAAGTTCATGAAGGGGCCTGTGGCGACCACACTAAAGGGCATACCCAGGTGAAGAAGGTCCTCCGCTATGGGTACTTTTGGCCAACTATCAACCAAGACGCAGTTGATTACACTAGAAAGTATGACAAGTGCTAATGATGTGCAAAGATCCCGAGAGCTCCGCCAACAAGGATTACTCAAATGGTTAGTCCTTAGCCCCTTGTAGTTTGGGGAATTGATACTATCGGTGTGTTGCCGATATCTAAAGGTGGCACGAAGTACGCCATCATCGCTATTGACTACCTCATTAAATAGGCTGAGGCAGAGCCATTAGCCACCATTACCACAAAGAAAGTAATCAACTTCATGGTCCAGAATATCATCTATTGTTTTGGAGTTCCACAAGCAATTATTACCGATAACGGGACCTAATTCGATAACATCGAGTTTAAAGATTTCTGCCCCTGACATCGCATAGAAAAGATACGATGGCCCACCCCCAAACGAATGGACAAGTTGAAGCTGTAAACAAGATTATCAAGTCCATTCTTAAAAAGCGATTGGAAAAGGCTAAGGGAAAGTGGGTCGATGAACTTCCTTTGGTACTTGGGCTTATCAAACGACCCACAAGTCAGCGATTGGCCACTCTACATTCACCTTAGGCTACAGATCGGAGGCTATGATTCCGGTTGAACTGGAAGTACCTTTTCATTGAGTGACTCACTACAATCCTTGGACGAATGAGAAACTCCTGTTGGAATCTCTTGATATGATCGATGAGAAGTGCGAGTGTTAACCCACCTTTTGGCAAGGTAGTACACAGGCGGATTTAACCCAACGGACTTCATGATCATCATGACGGGATGCCCAGAGAAACAGTTACCAGGCTCAGAGATCGGTTATAAATGAGACTATGGACGATGGTCAAGTAGATTCGGATCGGATCCCTAATTTTTGTCCCAATCAAAGTGCAATTGGTATGAAGTGATAAGGAAGGCCTTTTGAGGCTATGTTTCAAATTTCAATTCGATCGGAGTCCGTATGTTAGAGTTATGGGCAACAGAAGAGGGATCGGTTCATATTCAGCTCAACAGCACAACTCAACGACGGTCGCTCCATAACTCAACGACCACAAGGCGGATTGAAGTAAAGCTTTGGAAACAAGAAGAGGGGACCCTAGGAAATCTACTCTAGGAATTTCATAGCATTTGGAGGAGATGGACGGATTGACATCTACCCATCTAAAGGGGTCGGTAGAAATCAGGATTCACTCAACACCACTTCATGGAAAATATGATATCTCACAAACTATATGTCGGAATTGCACGAAATTTGGAGAGCAAGTAGCTAACACCATGTGGAACCACCCAGATGAATCGCACCTCATTTGGACACCAAAATAGAGGTCGGTACCGACCCTTATTGTGGGCCCCAATGGGCCTGGAAAATTTTGGGTGGCCTCGTCTTGGCCTCCAGAACCTTCTGCCAAAATTTCAGCTCGATCCGTGCACATCTTCCCCTGTAAATACAGCATGCTTAGCGTCAGAAAAAGGATCTTCTTTCTACTTCTCTTCATCTTCAACCTAGGCTACACTCTATCAATTTTATTCTTGGATTTCAGATTGTAATTGTAAACAATCTTCAGTATAATAAAAAGGATTATTTGGGAGTGGACGTAGGCCAGAGTTAGCCGAACCACTATAAATCTTGTCACCTTTTACTTGATTTCTAGTTGTTTTAATTTTGTTTTTCATTTATTTCTCTTTATATTTCTGTGATTGGATTGGATATTGGGGTTTTCGCATACTTGGGTGTTGGTGTCCAATTTTGACACCAACAACGATGAAGCTAACTTGAGAGCAACTGCATGCTAAAGCCGAGTCGCCTGATCTTACAACGCCAAGGTCAGGAATCAGACCTTTGAAATTTGCAACCTCGTTATCAAACAAATCTTCCCAAGCCCCAGGAACTTGGGCCCGAGTTGGGAAGGTCCATATGAAATTGAGCAAAAGCTTGAAGATGGTACTTTTAGGCTAGCAATGATTGATAGGATCTCACTCCTGAGGGCATGGAATAGCGATCACTTACAATGCTATTTCACTTAGAACTAAATTTCTACATAACTAAAACCATGTAATGAGATAGATCCTGTCATTTCCAATCTTTTATAAAGTGAAATGGCTTTTCGAATCCGTGACTCTATCTTTATATAGTTTAAGAGTTGTGAAATATGACCGACTCGAATGAATTTGCATGTGTATAATGCAGGTATGCAAATACTCGGAGTTAGATTCCAACCAAACTTCTATGGTCCATGATCGGACCCTTGGAGTTCAACCACTCTTGGCATCCAGAGATGAATGCCAACCAACTCTTGCCTTGGATGTGGGGGTAGAAGTATAAACCAAAAAGTATGTGACTTGACCATCCATCTGCTAACTCTTGCCTTGGATGTGGGGGCTAGAGTATAAACCAAAAACGAACGTGATTTGACCGTCCATCCATTAGCTTTTGCCTAGAGTTTGGCAAAGCACCAATGCCTTGCCTAGAGGATGGCAAGGACGGAAATCTTGCCCGGAGCTAGGTAAGATCTCTTTCGAACCTCGATCAACCCCCGGAGATAGGCGTGATCGCATTTAAAGTTCCTTCAAAAGGAATCCTTATATCATCTTTCCAAGTGATCAAGGTTTGACTAGATTCCAAAATCCATATGATTACATATAATTGCCTAGAGATTGGCACTTCAACGATTGATTTACGTTCACAAAAATAACAGAAGGCTAGCAAATCATAAAACGGGCTAATGACTTAGTCCGACAATAATCATGAAAAGAAATGGATTTTGAGTACATCGAATGGAAAACGCATTTCTCAAATACTTAGATAAATTCAAAAGAAGATTTAACAAAACAAAAGTCTTTGTTGTTCACATTCGAGGTAGAACTTGGAAAAAAAGCACAAGTTTTATTTACACCTAGGTTGAAAACAAAAGCGAGGGCTAAACCCGCAACGTCGGCCTAAAACCAAAACAGACTCCTACAACTGCAAATTAAAAATGAGACTATCTACACAAAATAAACCAATCATCACTTCTTATGCTTTTGCCGCTTGGACTTTTTCTTCTCATCTCCGAAGGTAAGTTTAACTTGATCAAGTTTCTTCCTACTTCTTCCTTGACCCATGGATTACTCTACGATGATCCAACAGACACACTCTATGTGATCCCAGGTGGAGGAAGAGTGACCGAAACGTAAAAAGTCTATCCAAGCAAAGCTATGGACAAAGGAGGAGGGATGACCTCTATCTTGTCTTGCTTAATCTCTTTGGCTAGGAGAATTTATTGTTCAAGATTGCTCATGGTGGGACCTGACAAGGGTTCAGAAGATCCAGTGATAACAACCCGTCTTCGATTTGAGCTCCCTGAAGCTCACCAATCCCTTCATCCTATAAAGCATCTATCATCTGCTCACCAGGCCCAGGAGTCTCGCCAGTTGGAATGCTCGAAACCATCGTTGAAGTAGTCATGGTCACTGATTCTATTGTAAATGCTTATTGTCCTGACTGAAGATCTTTGTTAGGAAGCGAGATGACCTAGGGCTATCTTGAAACTTGGGAGACATAAAAAGAGAGGTTAGTTATGTCAACCGGCGACATATGGACTCTCTAAAATATAGGTGAAGTCAACGAGGTTCCTCCTTCAGTCTGGGATTTTGTATGGGCCAGAGTGCCATTGGAATTCCCTTCCAAGATGGGAGAAAGGATGGTAGACTTGTGCATTTGAGGTTTCTCTAGATCGTATTCAGGGATGGAAGATAAATCGGGAGTAACTTTGGGTCCAGGTGTGTGGCCGATGGTGACATTTTGAGGTGACGATCTAGAACCTTCGCCTATGTCTTGTTGCAATGTAGTGGCCAGTTGTAGATAGAGAATAAGCTCATGCTCTCTTAGCACCCTGGGCTCATCTCCTATCAAGACCTTTTTTCCTAACTATGCCAAGTCTACTTCACTGCCTTTCGGAAATTCCTTCTCCTCCTTAACAACTCTCTAACAGGCCAGAGCCCTAGGATAATCATCACCGAGCCACTCTAAGTTGTGGAACTTAAGCACATTGGCATTGTACTTGATGATCATCGATTCAAAGGTTGAAGAACTTCAACGGAAAAGTTTAAATTAGTTTCTAAGGCAAAGTATTTAATGGTGAGAGCAAGCTTAGTTCGGTAGCAAGGCAAAAGTTAAGAGGAAGGTGAAGGATCGTGTTTTATAATCCATAAGCCTAATTTCTAAGGCAGCAAAATTGGAAGACTTTTCTCAAGTTTTGGATCGGTAGTAATCCAAGAATTTGGTTTGGTATCGAGTCTTGATATTAAAATAAATGGAAATGATGGTGATAACCATTCATGTATACATGCATATATGTGTGCCTATGACTATGAAGCCTCTAAAGGACGTGCACTATATATGTGTTCATAATTCTACTCAACACCCAACAACTGGGGTCAAAGGGAATCGGATTCAAATCTGGAAAGTCCATGAGAGGAACCAATCTAAACTTACTGAGCTTGGAATGATAGATCATGAGAGCATTCTTGTTTTATAATGCCAAATGCTGGTAAAGTGTCGTGACGAATAGCTGTAGACATAACTCTTCACGAAAACGAACCGTAGGAAGGATAACGACCGTTTAAAGTATAGAGTGGAATCCTTCATAGCAATCCCGACTTGTTTCAATTCAAAGAACATCATGTTTGAAACAAGATGTACTTTGGAGGCATGTGTTATCCAACCTTTTGACCAGACAAAATTCAGATAGACTGGACGATTCGAACTTAGAAGTTATCAAGGTAGGTGGCCTGGAGAGATAGCCCTAATGTCCAGAAACCATGTAATATCCCGCTATTTAATCAATAATAATATAATTTTATTTTTGAAATTTTATTTTTAGTTGTTTCGGAAAATAAAACAATTGTTGAAATTCAAAAATAACATTTTTCAAAATGAAAAATCATTACAGGAATAAAATAAAATTTGAAGAAAAATGCCCAAGCTAAATTTTAATCGGAGATCGAATCGCGGTAGGGGAATAATGTGGTTAAGGGTGTAAATAAATTATTTAGATGGTGTAAAATTGTTTAAGAAAAAAATAAAATAATTACTTAATTTTTCATTTGACCAATTTTTTTCGTTCTTATCTGTTCATCATTATAAATTAATGTATCCATTTATTTTTAACCCAAAAAAATCTTAGCTCGCCTATATAAGCATTGCATTTCATATTCCTCAACTCATACGAGCATTGCTACTCCTACATTTCCTATTCTAACACTAACATAACACTGCATTCTTCATCAAACTTCTCCAAACAATGAGTATAATTCTTTATTTCTTCTTTATTTTTTTAGCTGTAACATGTTATACAACTCACCGTCTTCTATTTGTTCTTGTTAGTGAATAAATTTGTTCTCTTATATGTAATTTGTTGCTTGTATCATCATTCACATAGTTTCAATTTTTTCTTCCGTGCATGTTATAATTCTAACTCCCAAGTTGTACAGAGCAATATAATGTGCTGCGCGCGCGCACAGACACATATATCAATATACATGATATTTGTTCATTTACTTTTTAGTAACTTTAACAACTAATATCTCCCAAACTATCAAGAATTAAGTGATGAGATCAACATCAAATCTATTAAATAATAGTAAAGCATAAGAATTTTAAGCTCTATAATTAATTCTAGGAATTATCTTCATTCCCCTTAATTCTCTCCAACTATAGATATTTTATTTTTAAAATCTTATAATTTATCACTTTACAATTATTATACTAAACTTCTCATACTATTTTATATTCAAATACCTACTCTTTTAATAAGTCTACAATTATTTATAAATCTTTTCCTATTCTCTTATATTTTACATCAAAGCCCACATATTTAAACTAATTACATAATCCAAATTTTAAATTAATAGACAACCTTAGTCAACTAATATTTATTAATAAATTCTAATAAACTAAAGTTTCAATATATATGCTAAAGGCGTATCAACAAATTGGTATAAAAAAGATCTTTTTTTATTTAGATATGTGTGTGTTTGTGTACGTATATAAATCACATAACATAAATTATATACATTAGCGATAATAACAAATTTATTTTATAATTTATTTACTGAACGAATTTATCATACAATACATTATATAATTCTATTAATTTCAAACACCAAAATTTCAATTTTTTTTACAATTACTTAGAAATCATTCTCAATTCTTTTCTAATATTTTACACGCAAGTCCTTATATTTAACTAATTGTGTAATCTTAAATTTAAACTATTTAAATAAATTTGATTAACTGGTATTCATTAATTAATCCAATAAATACTAAAAATATAAGAATTTCAATATATACAATATTCATTTATATGTGGAAAAAGTGATATAGTTATTTATTTATTTAGACATAAGGATACATAAATCGCATAACATAAAATGTGTACATAAATAACAATAACTCTTTTAATTTCTAATTTAGTTATCTTTAAATTTTTATTGTACATTATGTTACATAACATAATTTTATTTTTAACAACCTTTAAAAGATAAATTTATATTTTACAACATTACTATGTAGACGCATAAATTACATCGATAAAAATTAGATTATATAAACATTTACTTTCAACATGTTATCAAACCATGTCAAGCTTATAACTCAACTAAATGCTACATAACATTATTTGCGATTATCAAAATTGTAAGTATGACTCTCCTATAACAACAGAAAATCTATGATTAACTATGAAATTGTTTAAAAATGAAAACTAAATAATGGATCAAAGTTCACATGTAGATAAACGGGCATAAAATGCTCTTCTCAAGTACAAATACATACAAAGCTCTTCGTAATTTTCTATAACTTTACACATTCAACTTCTTATATTTGATAGTTATGTTGATTGTTAATTCAAATTATTTAAATATATTAAATTAAATTAACATTCGTAAATCTATTTATAAATCCTTGAAAAATAACAATTCAATATATACACAACAATTAAAACAAAATGGTAAAGTTATTTATTCACTACTACATGTAAAAAAAATCACATGACATAAATTATTTATATCTATAGTATTAAAAAAATTATTTTTTTAGTAGGACATTAATTGCTACAAATATATATATATATAGTTAGTTAGCGAGGATTGAACCTTCAACCTTACATCTGAGCATCACATGTCATTTTAATTTATGATTAATATATCACAATAAATTTATCATAAATTACATAATAAATTTCTAATTTTAGCAATAATTAAAATATAAATACTATTTTTTAAACATCGCCGTGTGCAACGCACGGGTTACACACTAGTTGTAAATAATATCAAGATGAACCATTCGACAGCCTTCGCATAGAATTCAACGAGGTATATTGATTGGAAAATGACCCGAACAATGGTCGTTGAGGAGGCAAAGTTCGTCGACGAATCGTATCAAACCAAACCTATATGGACGTGTTCATTTTGCATCAGCGAAGCTGGTGATGTTATTTTTTTCAGATCGGAGACGAGCATGGTGATGGAGAGAGGCTGCCGAAGATCTCGACCATGGTTGCGGACCTTGGTCGACGTTGGCTTGAAGTGATATTGATGGTATCAGTAGGTGCAACATGTCGATTAGTCTTCAGTGGCGTAGTTCATTCGATCTCAGGTTGCCGGAAATGGTGACTGGAGAGGTGAATCTATGGTGAGTTGGTGGTGGACTAGTAGTGATGGACTGCTTTGGACTCGCCGTAATGGCCAGGGGTTGATGCAGGTTGGGTTGCAGCTTCGAACTGTGGCGGTGACGAAGTGTTTATGGGCGTGAGGCGGTCACAAGGAGGAGCAAGGCGACAGGTATTGGTCTTTTTGCATGTACTAAACTAAACTAATAATATGAACATGAAACTAAACTATTATATACATGAAAGTAAACTAATAAATGAAATGTTTGTGGTGCATGTTTCATGCAGTAATAAAATAAACTTGCACATCTTTTTGTGCATAGAAAAAAAAATTGAAATAAAGGGAAAATATTTAAAAAGCTCCAGGAAAGTTATATATAATATTGAAGCTATAATGTTTATAAAGTTATCTATTATAAACTTTCACTTAAACCCCCTTGCTTGAATCGACTATACCTTCTTCGTACGTAATCCGTTTAAAATGTGGTTTGCGCCGTTAGGATCATTATGACACAGAATATTTTAATATAATTTATTTAACCATTTGAAAATATAGAATTATAGAATAAAATTTGTATTTTAAAATTTAAACTTGAATTATTTAATAGTATTTTGAATAATTAAATAAAATATATCATACTTAAACAATTCAAAGATTCAATTAAATTGAAATAACGTAATCTTGTATGATCTTAAGTTTGGTTAGGTAATTTAATACATGTTACTTAATTCAATATTTCATTGATTAAGTTATTTACTTTATTTCAGCATAATTTTTAATATCCAATATCGTGTCAAAATCTCCATTTATATAATAATATTGTTATTTGCAAGTTAAACCTTATTACACGGACACAACAAATCCAATGGGTTATATAATGGGTTTAAAATGGAATTTTGGGAATAAATGTCATTTGAGATGATCAAATGATTTTAAAATTAATAAATTTAACATTACTCGAGTACGGTATAGGATTTGACTACTAGAATGCTAATATCCATCCTAGTGGACTGATTCGAGGGTCGCAACCCGAATTGTGACGAACTTGTCCCTCGTCGCTTTGTACAAATGATATGTTGCCAGAACATTTAAAGCTATCAAGGATAATGAAGATCGTCGGAGATGTGGTGCAAGTGAAGAGAAGTAGCGTCACCGATGGAGATAAGACGAAGTGGACTACAACACCAGTAAGATTCGTTACGCCTCTAAATACCTGAAAGGTACGACAACTAAGAGATCGTGTGAAGTGCACATCAAAACTGACCGGAAGTGTATGGGTAAAATAGAACGGGACGACTTGTTGGGATAGATTAGTCAAGTAGAGGGTAAATCCACAGATGAGATTTATCAACATGCAATCCTCCTGGGATTCACAAGACAAGAAGATGAATTAAGCCTTCTCACAAGTATCATTGATAATGTCGTTTAACTCGTAAAATGGATATTTTCAAATGTTGATTTGAATTTATATAAAACAAGGCAACTCATAAGTAAAATGATAGGATATGATATCCCAGTTGATTAGATTTGCAACTGTGTTTGTTATATTGAATAGTGTTGTGACATGAGTGCTATAACCAATTTGTGAAAATGGGGATTTGAGAATTTGTTTGGTGTGTGACCCTGTATGTAACTTATATGCCCCATAGAACCCGATACGACAATTCATCTATATTCCATTGCACGATTATACTCACGGATAGATTTCTAGCCTAACTCAAGGTTTTATTTTGTGACAACTCCTCGGGTCAGACCGAGGTTGTTCTACAGGTTTGATGCGACTGTATATGCTTTGTGGGCTACGATATAGAGCTAGAGCAGATAACGATTATGATTAATTACTCTGCTTGTACTTATATTGAGATGACACTATATTGATTGATATGATTGATGAGTTGTATAAATGTATGAGATGATGTATTAAACATTTGGATTTGATATAGAATTCATTACTTCATTCACTCTGATTTTATTAATTGGGAAATTTTTATGTCTCTAATACTATATTATTCAAGTTTATAACTTGTGTATATTGCCTTGCATCAAGACAAGATACACACTATCTTAGATGTATTCAGGTATTTAAACGTTTCCACGTTGACATAAAGTAGTGTATATGAGAGATCGCATCTTCTATGCCCATTGATCCGAGTTATCGAATGATAAACTCCTCTGATATTTTGATCACTGGAGCTGGGGCATCACAAACTAAGTATAAACAGAGCCACGAGATGGAGATAAACCCATTACAACAATTCAAAGGCAAGAATCCAACAATGTGTTGGATCATCGTTGATCCATGCACCAATCCAACTCATGGATCGGTACCGATCCATAGTTTCTCACCCAATCTAGCCCTGACTTCTCCTATCCACCAGTGATGATGCCAAGAGCCTATCTCAAGTTCTATTTTATTGATTTCATGCAATTCTCTATTGATCTCCATGAGCACTCGAAGTCAGCAACTCGATTCTTCTACCGATCCATCATTTGGACTCAAAAACAAGCTAATAATGATGCAAACAAAGTGAAAATCACAAAGCTAACCACAAATCGAGCCAACGAAAAGCATCCAAAGTGGTCCATTTGATGATCCTATGGATCGGTACCGATCCACAAGTATTGATGATGTAGCCATGGTTTTCTCAAGGAGAATTGGTCTGGACGTGGAAAACACCATCAAGACAGTTGGGGCAAGTTTTCAGCTATGTATATTAAGCGCTAAGCGAGGCGAGGCGATAGAAGCCTCGCTTCGCTTAATGTTGCTTAGCACCGCTTAAGCATTGCCTAAACATTGGTTAATTTTTTAGCATACATTATTCATATCAATAATTTTTTTTGCAAAGAGATTATATTAAATGCATCATTGTCTGTGTATGCACATATTAATCATGAAGAAGTAAGGTTTCACTTTGAAGTTAACTTATAAATTCATAGGTTGTAAAAGTTGGATCTGATTATCGTTATTTATTAAAAGTAAGCATACCAAGTTAAGCTTAAACCGTGCACATTTGTTTAATAAATAGTCATATCTTGATGTAAAGAATACCCACCATCCATCAGATTATATGATAGAAAATGAGGAAATTTTATTAGTAAGTGTCGCTTTTATGCTATAACCTCATTTCTTCTTATTAAAAATAATATATTTTTTACTTAGTAGTGCTTAATCGTCGCTTAAATTTAATTATAGTGCAAATATGCGTCAATTAAGCGCGCTTAAACGCCCATCGCTTAATTCTATTGCATTTTCAAAAAATTAAGCGTTGTACATGCATTTAGTGCTTAAGCGATGCTTAAGCGACGTTTAATAACATAGGCTTTCAGGCAACCTACAGCTATAAATAGGTGGGCATGAGCTCATTTTTGAGGATCTTTTTCAACTCTAGCGTTCCCTTACTCTAATCTCTTGTATACCGATCTGTAAGAACTTATAATTGCAAGTCAGCAATCAAAACAATAAAATCACTAAGTGGACGTAGGTCAAGATTAGCCGTACCACTATAAAACGCTGCATGTTCTTTTCTTGCTCTTTTTAATTTACCCGTTTTCACCTTTTATTCTCTACACAATCTCTTGGCTGTTTGTGCCATTTTTTGTTCAAACATATATATATTTCACTTTTGTGTAATACATATTATATATATAGATGTATATGTATATGTATATGCAAACGTTTATATTGTTTTAATACTCATTTTAAAATAAAAGGTGTATATACATACATACATTTGAACAACATATAATATATATAAGATGAGCTAACATGTCTGTTGCGATGCAAATCCCAACATTTCTGTATGGGCATATTATACCTCGCATGGATTGTTATATTACATATGCACATACATACACATATGTATATGATATATATGTGTACCATTGTACTTAATTTAAAATAAACTAAATAAAATTCAATTTATTAATTATAAATTTAAATGAAATAAATTTTTTATTCAAATTAAATTTAGAAAAATTCTGAATAAATTAGACTTCATAAGCCCAATAAAGATCCAATAGAGTAAATTTAAGTTAAAATTCACCAATAACTTCTGCTGCGGTTGGCCCAGTTCCAACAGAACCTTATCCAGTATCAATTCTCAATCCCCAAAGATCATGAATGTTGAGTGATAGCATATAACATATAAGTGAGCATGTCAACAATTTTACATAGCAATAATTACTTATCGAGATATAATATTGAACATATAACACAACATTCATCACAAATATACATGTCCATATAATAGTCATTTTATGCACAAAAATAACTTGTAACAAAGTAATAATTTCTTTCATAAAACTCTTTAAACATGGGCATAAACATTTTTTCTTCCTTTGAAAACCTTGTCAAAATTCTTAATAAAAAACTAGATTTCTTTTTCAGAAAAACATAGCTCAAACAAAGAGTTAAAGCTATCAAGTGTCATAATATATGTTACCACACTTTCAAAATCATATGCTATCGCATGTCAAAGATGTAGTTATCAAGTTTCAAAACTTAGGCTATCATATGTCAAAAACATGTGCTACTGCGCTTTTAAAAACTTCATGCCATCGCATGTTAAAACCATCGGCTATCACATATTGACAAACATAGCCGTCACATGTCAATCAAAACAAAGCCATCACAAGTTGAAAACCCAAAACTATCGCAAGTTGAAAACATATAGCTATCATAGGTTAATAAAACAATAGCCATCGCAAGTTGACAAAAACATAGCTATCGCGAGTTGAAAACATATAGCTATCGCAAGTTGATAAAAATAATAGTTATTGCAAGTTGACAAAAACATAGCCATCACAAGTTGAAAACCATAAACCTATCGTAGTTTGAAAACTCATAGCTGTCAGAAGTTGAAAACTCAATAGATATTGCAAGCTGATAAAAATGATAGCTATCGCAAGTTGAAAACTCAACAAATCATTTTTGTTTTCTTCACAAATACAAAATTTAGCAACATATAATAAAGAGATGGAAACATCATTCAACTTACATTGATCTCGTGTGAAGATAGTTGCCTTGGTTTCTTCCCTAAGTTTTCCTCTTTTCTTCTTCTTTTTTGAATGAGTTTTGTTAGGTTTTGTTTTGTTTTCTTTGCTTATGTTATGAGGCCAAACATATACGAGAGGGAGAGGAGGTCTGTTAGGGGAAATAATTTAATGTGTTATATTTCTTTCTTTATTTCTCTTATATATAATTAAAGCCTCGTTTTATTTATTTCCCTATAAACCAATTCTTCATTTTGAAGTTTGAAATTTTACGCAGCACTTTAAACCATACAATCTCTGCCATGGATTCAATAAATGGTCGTCACCCGATCTTAGCATATAATAAAACCACAATCGAAATCAATTCTTCTCACGCTAATCTATTTTCTACAACCGAATCCAATTGTTCACCAGTGGAAGCTATCGGTTAAGCCAAAGTGATACACGTGGATTTCCACTAATTAAATAATAGAATGAATTGTTGGTAATGATGCGTGTTTCTTAAGAGTTAATATAAACTATTGAACGGTTGTTTTGCTTAAAAAATGATCGTTTTTACAATAAAAATATTACTTTTTTTGGTAAAAAAGGACCAAAATTTTCTAGTAATATGTCAGTTTAAGTTTGGTTTAATGTTAACTTTATCTTAAATGGAAGTTTTACCATACACTCATCGCATTCCTGCTATAACTTTTTATATCTTCCTCATCATGAAATCATGAAACTGTTTAGGTTTTTGTGACGACCCGCAAATCCATACCCTTTGAATCGATAATAATCAACACATGTCCGACCCAAAAAGCACAGACTGATGGAAAGTCAAGAGAAAGAAAAGCAGAGAGAAGAAGAGAAGAGAAGAAAGAGAGAAGATAGGACCAAACAGAAAAATATAGAATCTCGCATCGCAGCGGAAAACATATAATATCATATCAATGATCTTTACAAAACAGAAACTGTATATACATACATCAATCAGAGTTCAACAATCAATCAATAGTTATCAGCCTAGACAGTTATAATAACTTGTCCTCACAATTACCGACAATATATAACAACTAAGCACAGCAGCGGATAATCAAAACAGATACGCGTATACGAAATGAAGATCTCCAGCTCTCCTGCTGAAGCTCCAAAAGCACCAATCTAAACCTGTAAATATACTCAGTCTGATCCGAGCAATAAAAGGGAAGAACGCCCGAATCAGTCTGGTAAACCAGCGTGAGAAACACACTCAACTGAATTTATTAGACCAAAACTTTTCCTTTATCAAAACAAAAGTATATCGTAAGACAAGTCCACACATAAACACGAACATGTTTTTACCTTACGATAACTAAAACATCTCATATCAAATCATCTGATATTATACTAGTGTCTAGTATACAAATAATATTAATCATAGCCGAAATTGTTATATTGATTAAATTCCAGCATATAGCCCAATTGGGTAATACAATCAAAATGGCAGGTACGTAGCGGAGTTTGAATTTCCATAAAAATGACCAGGTGAAGGGACTACCTTCCGACAGTACATCTCTAGAGGAATGTACCGAGGACCACACATGGATCCTCTACCAACACAAGACCGGCCCACCTCTATAACTAGATGGTACCGAATATATCATCCTCTGGTCGTTACCGACCTTTACCGAGGGCCCTCTAGCATACAAACCACAATAATCAGATACACGACGTCATAGCGTGTAAAGATATATCTAGAAGAGGATGATCATATCCTACTTGGGAGCGACCCACTTAGCCCTGCTGCATCTAACCATGTTTTGGTCATTTCCGGTTGATGAGGCTAGAGAGGTAACAATTACCTTTCACAATCACATATCACATCACTTTGAATGCCACACGGCCATTTCCGTTGACTACTAATTGCCTTCCACAAAAATACAACCCTTAAGCTCATACGTCTTAAGGAGGGTGTTAAGCTAAAAGAAGTTGCCTTCTCCGCCACCAACTGATGTACGTTTGTAAAAACCAATGTACGTAATCTTAAGAAATGCAATGTCAGACAAACATCCATACAAGTTGTCCAGGAACAGGACAAACCGAAGGTACTTTCCTACCACATCCTGTCGGGAAATCCCTAGGATTAGTAGCGAATAGTCCTTGCATTGGAAATTTCATACTGAAGAGACTACTGTTACTGGATGTATATTGGGATTTTAACCCCAAACGATCAACAAGCAGTCCTCCACTATGAAAATCCGGAATATCAATATCATCATAAGCAACCTGCACAATCGTCGCATATACGTTGGTCCGAAGTGGTTTTCAGATAAATCTGATCCCAGTCTCTTCGCACCAACAACGCAAAAGCGTTTCTCAACTTCACACAGAAACTAAGTCTCATAGACTTATCATGTCTCTAACTTTCAACTTGCTATCCTTCGGGCTAAGAAGGAAGCTCGATAGATTAGAGTAATACTCCGCACTATACGAATCAACGTCCTCAACACAAACGATAATCAAGCCTACACAGAAGGCTACGTACTAAGTGTACGACTAAATAGTTCCCACATCAAGTCGAGGAACTAAAATGGCCAAATTTGATAGTCGGTTATTTAACTATCAAAGCAAACAAACAAATATTTAGCACCATATACAATCACTAAGCCCTTTTAATTAATCTTTTATTAATTATATCACTTGCTAAATATTCACTTCAAATTATATTTTAAAAGATGTATTCTCAAATCATTTCAATATTTCAATATTGGAAAACATTTCCATATACTTATTTAACAATAAGTAATTCACGACAATTTATTTTCAACACTTAGAAAATATTCCATATACTTAAATCAGGATTAAGTATATATTTTATTCTTTAAGGAAAACATTCTCTTTAAACACATTTATTTGGGTCAAAACGAATGTTGCGTAAAACATCGTTACGACAACCCAAAATCAATAGTATAGGGATTCGAAAATAAGATAGAATATAAATCCCAATACTATACAAAAACATTTCCTTTCGGAAATCATTTACTATAACAACAGTGTTATAGTCCATCATTTTGTTTACTTCTCGAAAACGTCTATTTCAACAATGAATGTTGAAATATATGGTTTCGATCCTTAACACATTTTAAAACATCCTTAAAACATTTCACTCCATTTAAAATGTAACGCCCCACCTCTATGCTCACAATAACAAAGAGTATTAAAAGAAATACTGTCTGTTATTACGAAGAATAAGGCTGGATAGGAGCGGTCATCCGTAGTTGGCCGTACACTAGTATTGGTTACCTCGATAGGAGTGGTATACATTTTTAATTTTCATCTCTTATTTATTTACTCCCATCGACATACCCAATTACCAGTATAAAACGAACTACGATGGTTTATAATAGTTTAGGATAGTATATATAATAATAACACAGATACAAAAGAATGCGGAACACAGATAACAAAAAGTCTCATATATATAACTGATGTCAGTTACAAAACAGTTGACACGATACATATGATATAACTACAACTGTCGACTCAAGAAGTTATATATACAAGTACATTATCGACTAATATACATGAATACATATCATCTTAAAACAGACACACTGACTACTACAACAAGACGAAGACCACTTCAAATGATATAAAAAGTCTTCATAGCTCAACAGCAACTCAAAGCGGGAAATCTACAACCTGAAATAACTCGGGTCTGACCCGAGTATTAAATTCAAAAGAAAAAAATACACGGGTCAGTCTAATTCAAACTCAGTTATTAATGCACAGAAGCAATAATAATCAATATCAAATAGACGACAGTCACAGAAATCTCGTATATCCGACTCCTCGATAAGAGAATCGGATAACGGCAGATATAACACTAAACAGTGTTAAATAACATATCAGCAAATATAAAATATCAACAAAGAAAAATGAAATGATTATCAATAAAGATAATTTAGAAAACATCAGAATTGCTTAAAACGGCAAATAATAACAAAATCTAATTATTAAAGAAATAATTAGAAACTCATAATCTAATTATCGAATAGATAATTAGACACAACAAAATGATCAATCGACTGAATCAAATAAAATTCCCAAATATAGAATTGGACACAAAACAATTCAAAAAAATTGAATTATCAATTAAACGACAAGTCAGTGTGGCTGCAGTTCACGCATGCGTGCACTGCCTCGCCACTACCGTACGTCGAAGCTGCAGAGGTCAAGTCACCGCAGTCATGACTCAACTCAATGCAACAACCAAAGTCAAGGCAACATGAAGCATGCAAGCTCGAGCACAAGATATGGAAACTACAACCATATGAAAGCAAGAAGGCAAATGCAAAATGTCAACACTACAGGTAACAAGTAAAACAGGTCATGTATGAAGTTGAGTGAAACTGCAACAAATATGCACAGGTACAAGAGTCATGTGCAAATGGCATTAGATCAGAGCAATATGCAATGAAGACTTCAAGAAATACAACATTGCTTCACAATGTACAAGTGAAACAGTGATGGAACTGCAACTTCAAATGAATCAGTGATGCAAAACAATGCAATAGAGACCATACATGAACCATAACACAAATCCAATTACAACACTAAGTTCGACAGTGTCAAGTGCAGAAATACACAGTGAAGATAGAGCACAATACAAATGATGTCCAGACCAAATACAATGCTATCAGACAAGGCAAAGGCCATATAGATACATATATACAAATATGCACAGTGCACAGACAACAGTCAAATGAATGACCAGTCTCAACAAACTCAAAACCAGAGACAAACAAAATAAACACCAATAGCAATGCATAAACTCAAGGCTACAATCTGCACAGACTCAAGTAAAACAGTAAAAAAGATGTACATAGGGAACTCAAGCAAAAATCCAGACTAAAACAAGATTACATCTCATGCTAATGCAAACTCGAACACTCATGTGTACAGTATCCAGAGCAAGCTCGGATGAACAAAACGATTGTGATAAATACAATGATGTAGAAAAAGAAAACAATGAGCAACTGACAACAATACAAAGACTACAGCAATGAACTCGACCGGTGAACCTAAAATGCCAGCAAAGCCGAAGTTGAACAAGGTAGTAAAGCTTCATCGAAGCCAAAAGCAACTACGTTACCAAACTCAAAGTCAGTGATAGAAAAAATCAAGAAAAATCTGGTAATATCAAAACAAGTTGTAGCCGTGAATAAACAAATCAGTGCCAAGGTTAAAGATTTTCACTGGCCATGAACACAAATAGAATTTCACGGAACAACCAAATCGAGTCGCAAGTTAATAACCAGGGAAAATCACAAGTTCGAAACCAATGTCGTGTTTTATCAAATCGAACAAGTCAAAAATCGAATAAATTCAGCATCGTAGAAATCAGTGAAAGTCGAAGGTAACAAGAAATCCGACGCAGTTAAAAATAATCAACGGCGAACATAAACAACATCAAAAAAATCAAGTCGAAGCTATAGGCAACTAAAACAAAATAAACAAGCAAGTTCGAGCAGTTCAAATTAGATGTGAGTGACGAAAAATCACTCACCTTTGCCTCGATGAAATAGAAACTGCCGTAGCGAGCAACGTAGAATCGATCGGATTTACTCGGCGCTTCGAAAATCAAAAGCCCTATTTGAAGACGAATGAGAATGAACAGAGCCGCCATTTTTATTTTCTTTTCGTTTATTTAGCTAGGGTTTTCGAAAATGAAACTAAGATAAAAAGGAACGGGTAATAGCCTTGTGAATTTTCACGGCATCAATTAAAACATGGGCCACTATTCAGTTCAAAGCCCATAAATCCTTTAACAAATTTCAAAAGAATTTCTACTTGATATAAAAACTCCAATAACCATTTTATAAAAGAATTTACACTGATAAAAGCACTTAACAATTTTTACGAACGAATTTCAACTTGAATAAAATTCCAATTGCAATTGTCTAACAAATTAAATCGTCATTTGACGATAATCAACTGTTATGAAACCCCGGGTTGTTACAGACTCCCCTCCTTATAAAAATTGCGTCCCCGCAATTTTCATAATTAAAGGCGTCAATAACAATTATTTTTCTAACATAAACTGGTTAAGCTAGAAAAATAAGGTCAAGGATACAAACACCAAAGAAATCTTTTAATCCCAATAAAAGAGATTCACAAATTTTTCAACAAAATCTAACTGTCAATAGATAATCAGAAAGCAGCAAAACTGAATAAATGCAATCATCGGCGATATTCCCTTATCAATTAGATATCCCGAAATACAGAAAACTCAAAACAGCAATATCTAATTGTCGATACGATAATTAGAAAACAACAATCCAATAAATCAGCATACTCTAGAATCAATTGGAGACTAGAAAATCTCATAATCAGCGAAATTAGCAATCAACCAATAGTCGATTATCAAAGACGAAAATCAAATCTCAAATCAACAAATATTCGATTATCAAAAACGATAATCAAATCTCAAATCAACAATTATTCAATTATCAAGAACGGTAATCGAATTTCAAATCAACAAATATTCAATTATCAAAAACGATAATTGAATTTCAAATCAACAAATATTTAATTATCAAAAGCGATAATCAAAACTCATATCAACAAATATCTAATTATCACAAGCGATAATTAGAAACAACAAATATCTGATTATCAAAAACGATAATCAGAACTCATATCAACAAATATCTAATTATCACAAGCGATAATTAGAAACAACAAATATCCGATTATCAAAAACGATAATCAGAAACATCAAATATCTAATTATCAAAACGATAATTAAATCTCAAATCAGCAAATATTTAATTATCAAAAGCGATAATTAAACCTCAATCAGCAAATATTTAATTATCAAAAGCGATAATTAAATCTCAAATCAGTAAATATTTAATTATCAAAAGCGATAATTTAATCCCAAATCAACAAATATTTAATTATCAAAAGCGATAATTAAATCTCAAATCAGCAATTATTTAATTATCAAAAGCGATAATTAAATCTCAAATCAGCAATTATTTAATTATCAAAAGCGATAATTAAATCTCAAATCAGCAAATATTTAATTATCAAAAGCGATAATTAAATCTCAAATCAGCAATTATTTAATTATCAAAAGCGATAATTAAATCTCAAATCAGCAATTATTTAATTATCAAAAGCGATAATTAAATCTCAAATCAGCAATTATTTAATTATCAAAAGCGATAATTAAATCTCAAATCAGCAATTATTTAATTATCAAAAGCGATAATTAAATCTCAAATCAACACATATTTAATTATCAAAAGCGATAATTAAATCTCAAATCAACACATATTTAATTATCAAAAGCGATAATTAAATCTCAAATCAGCAAACATTTAATTATCAAAAGCGATAATTAAATCTCAAATCAGCAATTATTTAATTATCAAAAGCGATAATTAAATCTCAAATCAACAGATATTTAATTATCAAAAGCGATAATTAAATCCCAAATCAGCAAATATTTCATTATCAAAATGATAATCAAATCTCAAATATCTAATTATCACAACGATAATCAGAAACGACAAATATTCGATTATCAAAAACGATAATCAGAATCAACAAATATCTAATTATCACAAGCGATAATTAGAAACAACAAATATTTAATTATCGATACGATAATTAAATCTCATAACATCAGATATCTAATTACCTGCAGATAATTAGAAACAACAAATATCTAGAAATCAATTAAGAAGACTAGAAAATCAACATAAAAGCTTGGATCGATCCCATCAGATGGCGAGTTTTTAATTCGCCGCTCGTGCATCAACAAATGGCCGAAGCCTACCAAGTACTCAACATAATTTTGGCGCCCATCAGATTGACCCGAAGGTCCGCAGAGTGACCCGAAGGTCTAGTACTGGTATTTGATCCGAAGGTCCTCATATGACCCGAAGGTCCATCATAGTGGCTCGAAAGCACACGAAAGCATCAAATATTTCAATTAATGAGTCCGGAATTAACCAAAATAGCAAACACACATGTCCCATAACCACGAGTTTTACTAAATCGTTTAATTCTCTTCATTGTTTCCTTGAAAGTGCAAATTCATCAAAATTATCAAAACAGCAGATATTTCAATTAACGAGTCCGGAATTAACCGAAATAGCAAACGCACATGTCCCATACCACGTGTTTTACTAAATCGTTTGATTCTCTTCATCGTTTCCTTGAAAGTGCAAATTCATCAAAATTATCAAAACATCAGATATTTCAATTAACGAGTCCGGAATTAACTGAAATAGCAAACGCACATATCCCATACCACGTGTTTTACTAAATCGTTTGATTCTCTTCATCGTTTCCTTGAAAGTGCAAAATTGTGTATTTTGTAAAAATACACTTTACATTCTCAAACGGACAAGTCCGGAATTAAGCGAATCAGTAAAAGAAAGGGGTCATAATCCTCGATTTTGCTGAAACATTTAAATCGCTTCCTCATCCTTTTGTAATCGCAAACTGTAAAATTCCCGAAAACAATTTATTTATTTTATAAAAATAGCAATTCACATTCTCAACTGAACAAGTCCGGAGTTAAGCGAATCAGTAAAAGAAAGGGGTCATAGTCCTCGATTTTGCTGAATCGTTTAAGTCGCTTCCTCATTCTTTTGAAAGCGCGAACTGTTAAAAATTTTGTAAAACAATTTTCCTTTTAAAATGATTTTCCAACCACGTGATTAAAGCAGCAACATTAGTAACAATTTCGAAAAGGAAATTGTACTTCCCAAAACACCGTGAAACGAATCTCAAAATCAGCATTGCGGAATAACCGCTTGAAAATCCACTTTTAAAACTTGACGGTTACTGAAGCCAAAGCGACAGTAATTTTTAAACGTCAAAATCTCATCAAAATAATTTACATCAAAATGTAATATCAGTGAATTTTCATTCATCAAAAATGCCACAAAACACCATGGTTCAAAAATTTAGCATTGGTGTAAAAATCCCGTTATAAAAATAACGGCAACAAAATACGTTTCATAACCAAGCATCGGTTCACCGTAAAATAAATGCAGTAACGTGCAACTCAAATTTGCACGTACTACAAAATGAACAAAGAAATCATTCGAATATATCTTCCATGGAGATAATTCAAAACAGCTAAATCTAATCAATATATGATTAGCATAAAAGAAAACCAGCAAAGATCTCAACAAAAATCACATAGCTGCGATCGTTTCGAATCCTCAAGTCGGATTCGAAATTCTCAAAGAAACAAAATAAATACAGCTATGTAAACAACAAATGAAATTTATTTCAATTTCATATTTCGATTTTTAAATCAAAAAGATTATCAGTTGTACTCAGCGAAGACAGTTTCACTGTTTCCGCTGCGCACTCTGATAAACAGTACCCAAATCAATCAAATCAACAAAACACAGCTTCTCTTTTATTTTTAAATAAAGATACTTAAAAATTTCATCCAAATTTCAAAACTTTAGTTTTGACTCAAAGCACAAATAATACATCGACCAATAGTTGTAACATATGTTCCATCTAAGTTATGCTTTATATTATGTCCATAAACCCCAAGCTCTGATACCAACTGTAACGCCCCACCTCTATGCTCACAATAACAAAGAGTATTAAAAGAAATACTGTCTGTTATTACGAAGAATAAGGCTGGATAGGAGCGGCCATCCGTAGTTGGTCGTACACTAGTATTGGTTACCTCGATAGGAGTGGTATACATTTTTAATTTTCATCTCTTATTTATTTACTCCCATCGACATACCCAATTACCAGTATAAAACGAACTACGATGGTTTATAATAGTTTAGGACAGTATATATAATAATAACACAGATACAAAAGAATGCGGAACACATATAACAAAAAGTCTCATATATATAACTGATGTCAGTTACAAAACAGTTGACACGATACATATGATACAACTACAACTGTCGACTCAAGAAGTTATATATACAAGTACATTATCGACTAATATACATGAATACATATCATCTTAAAACAGACACACTGACTACTACAACAAGACGAAGACCACTTCAAATGATATAAAAAGTCTTCATAGCTCAATAGCAACTCAAAGCAGGAAATCTACAACCTGAAATAACTCGGGTCTGACCCGAGTATTAAATTCAAAAGAAAATAATACACGGGTCAGTCTAATTCAAACTCAGTTATTAATGCACAGAAGCAATAATAATCAATATCAAATAGACGACAGTCACAGAAATATCGTATATCCGACTCCTCGATAAGAGAATCGGATAACGGCAGATATAACACTAAACAGTGTTAAACAACATATCAGCAAATATAAAATATCAACAAAGAAAAATGAAATTATTATCAATAAAGATAATTTAAAAAACATCAGAATTGCCTAAAACGGCAAATAACAACAAAATCTAATTATTAAAGAAATAATTAGAAACTCATAATCTAATTATCGAATAGATAATTAGACACAACAAAATGATCAATCGACTAAAACAAATAAAATTCCCAAATATAGAATTAGACACAAACAATTCAAAAAAATTGAATTATCAATTAAACGACAAGTCAGTGTGGCTGCAGTACACGCACGCGTGCACTGCCTCGCCACTACCGTACGTCGAAGCAGCAGAGGTCGAGTCACCGCAGTCATGACTCAACTCAATGCAACAACCAAAGTCAAGGCAACATGAAGCATGCAAGCTCGAGCACAAGATATGGAAACTACAACCATATGAAAGCAAGAAGGCAAATGCAAAATGTCAACACTACAGGTAACAAGTAAAACAGGTCATGTATGAAGTTGAGTGAAACTGCAACAAATATGCACAGGTACAAGAGTCATGTGCAAATGGCATTAGATCAGAGTAATATGCAATGAAGACTTCAAGAAATACAACACTGCTTCACAATGTACAAGTGAAACAGTGATGGAACTGCAACTTCAAATGAATCAGTGATGCAAAACAATGCAATAGAGACCATACATGAACCAGAACACAAATCCAATTACAACACTAAGTTCGACAGTGTCAAGTGCAGAAATACACAGTGAAGATAGAGCACAATACAAATGATGTCCAGACCAAATACAATGCTATCAGACAAGGCAAAGGCCATATAGATACATATATACAAATATGCACAGTGCACAGACAACGGTCAAATGAATGACCAGTCTCAACAAACCCAAAACTCAAAACCAGAGACAAACAAAATCAACACCAATAGCAATGAATAAACTCAAGGCTACAATCTGCACAGACTCAAGTAAACAGTAAAAAAGATGTACATAGGGAACTCAAGCAAAAATCCAGACTAAAACAAGATTACATCTCATGCTAATGCAAACTCGAACACTCATGTGTACAGTATCCAGAGCAAGCTCGGATGAACAAAATGATTGTGATAAATACAATGATGTAGAAAAAGAAAACAATGAGCAACTGACAACAATACAAAGACTACAGCAATGAACTCGACCGGTGAACCTAAAATGCCAGCAAAGCCGAAGTTGAACAAGGCAGTAAAGCTTCATCGAAGCCAAAAGCAACTACGTTATCAAATTCGAAGTCAGTGATAGAAAAAATCAAGAAAAATCTGGTAATATCAAACAAGTTGAAGCCGTGAATAAACAAATCAGTGCCAAGGTCAAAGATTTTCACTGGCCACGAACACAAATAGAATTTCACGGAACAACCAAATCGAGTCGCAAGTTAATAACCAGGGAAAATCACAAGTTCGAAACCAATGCCGTGTTTTATCAAATCGAACAAGTCAAAAATCGAATAAATTCAGCATCGTAGAAATCAGTGAAAGTCGAAGGCAACAAGAAATCCGACGCAGTTAAAAATAATCAACGTCGAACATAAACAACATCAAAAAAATCAAGTCGAAGCTACAGGCAACTAAAACAAAATAAACAGGCAAGTTCGAGCAGTTCATATTAGATGTGAGTGACGAAAAATCACTCACCTTTGCCTCGATGAAATAGAAGCTGCCGTAGCGAGCAACGTAGAATCGATCGGATTTACTCGGCGCTTCGAAAATCAAAAGCCCTATTTGAAGACGAATGAGAATGAACAGAGCCGCCATTTTTATTTTCTTTTCGTTTATTTAGCTAGGGTTTTCGAAAATGAAAATAAGATAAAAAGGAACGGGTAATAGCCTTGTGAATTTTCACGGCGTCAATTAAAACATGGGCCACTATTCAGTTCAAAGCCCATAAATCCTTTAACAAATTTCAAAAGAATTTCTACTTGATATAAAAACTCCAATAACCATTTTATAAAAGAATTTACACTGATAAAAGCACTTAACAATTTTTACGAACGAATTTCAACTCGAATAAAATTCCAATTGCAATTGTCTAACAAATTAAATCGTCATTTGACGATAATCAACTGTTATGAAACCCCGGGTTGTTACATAAAATATCACTTACCAAAACATTTACATTTTATTTAAAATATTATTCACTGTCCGAAATCGTGAATATACTTTGTTTATCAAATTCAATACTTCTACTATTTATTAAAACATTATCCACTGTCCAAAATCGTGGATATAATTATCTAGCCAAATTCCTTACTTCCACATATTTATTAAAGGACAATTCGCTGTCAAAAATCGTGAATATAATTTCTTTAATAAACTTCCATATTTAATTATCAAAATCAATTGAATTCAGATTTATAAAACAATGTTTATAAATTCCATTTTTATTTTATAAAAACTTCAACTTATAAAAATCCCTTCATTAACCAATTCTATTTATAACATTTATATGCCAAAATCCAAATTATAAGTTAACTTGCTTATAAATCATTTATTTCCAAAATTCGTTCCTTTTATAACTTTACAAATTCATAAATCTTATCTACTTATAAGATTCAATTATACTTCATTTTAACACTTAATAAACTCGTTTATAATTTCATCTCTTTTGATTTATAAAAATTCAATTTTATAAATTTTATGCATAACCCATTTATAATAATAATTTCAAAAATCTCAATTTATACTATTTCACAAAATAGTTAACTTCACATTTCAAAAATCACATTCTAATTATTTCACTCAAAAATCATAATTTTTATAGCATAAAAATTATAGCTTTTATTTATTCAAAATAAATCCATTCCTTAACAATTCAAAATTATATATTTTCAAATCACTTGAAAATCCTTTTTAATTTGAAATCATCACTTTAACATTTTTATTATTTCAAAATATGCCCAATGCTGAAACAGCACCAAATACATCAATCACGACGTCCAAACATCATATATCACATGATAACAACATATATCACAATATCTGTAAATAAACCAATACTGGTGAGGAATCCAGTTGGATCCCTCCAACCTGTCACCTGCAACAAATATACTAATTAGAATATGTGTACAATGTCCGCTTCGAGGCAGACGCGCGTACAGAGGGTCATCCGCTCATACACGGGAACGTATAGGGTCATCTGCTCCACTAGGCAGGAATATATCCAAATACCAATCAATATATATACAATATATCATATATCATCCAAATAATCATCAATCATCATAAAATAAATTATTTCTCACTTATATAAAAATATCAGTGAGTCGGAAAGAGTGAGTTGTACTCACATTGCTTCCAGTAGCAGTTGTAGTGTTTTATTCCGAATAAAATTAAACGAGCGTTTAATTTTACCCAAAATTCACACTAGCTCCAATTGTCTCCAAATCAACTCTAAAATATAGTGCTCGTTAATATGGACCCAACGCAATTCATTTCGTGCAAAACGGACCTCGTATGAAGAAGTTATGCGGTTTTAAAGTTATACGATTTTATATATAATTTAATATACAAATTTATTTTCTTTTTGAACCTTGCTTTATCCCAGGCCGTTCGATTTGCTTTCTTCAATCAGGGCCGCCATTTCTTTTTCTTCTTCCATCGTGAAAATCACGTATGTGATTAAAACCCATGGCCGCTGTTTGTACCAAAATTGGACACAACACTCTTCGGAAGTCTTTGAAGAGATAAAGTGAAGAAAGTAAATGAAAAAAGTGGAATTATCTAACAAAAACTCCAAATTTTAGAAATGAGAATAATTAAAGTGCAAGGAGACACAAGAATTTAGAGTGGTTCGGTGTATAGCCTACGTCCACTATGAAATAGTTTGTTTTATTGATCTTTCTTTTGCGTTTACAAGTGAATTCAATGATTTAAGTAGTCAATTGTGATTTGCAGCAGTGAATTTCGTTTGTGGCAGCAGCAATTGAGTTCAGATCTGGATCTGGCAGAGTCCGGGCGTTGGAGATCTCAAAGAGGAAGAAGAACCCCTTTTTTGTTGGCTTTGGGGGTCTATTTATAGGTGTAGGAGGCTGGTATTTCGCCCAGATCTCGGGAGACCCTCTCTGGCACGTGACCAGGCCCGCACGCCCAAGCCCGTGAAGTTTCGGTCCGATCCGTGATCGACACGAGCAGATTTCGACTCGCTCGAGATTTCATCCAATGGAGTCAAAATTTGGCGTGGACATTCTTTAGCATGCACGTAGTATTCTGTGAAAATTTCATAGCATTTGGACTTGTAGATTGGGAGATATGATCGATACGAAATGGATTTTTCGGTAGGCTGTTTCCTTCGACTCGCTTCTTGTTTCGACTCGCTTCCATTCGACTCGATGACGTGGCACTCAATTCTTACTCTATCCTGGATGTTGTTTTGAGCGAGTCGAAGTAAGCACTTGGTCGAGCGAGTCGAAGCAAGCGTTGGTCGAGCGAGTCGAAGCAAGCGCTGGTCGAGCGAGTCGAAATGGAGCGAGTCGAAATGGGGCGTCCTGGGAGGTTTGAGCAGTGGAGTCGAAGTATGCACTTTCGATGGTTTCAAACTGGAGCGAGTCGAAGTTGAGTAGCTCTGAGGGACGTGGAGCGAGTCGAAGAGAGCAGCTCTGAGGGGGCGTGGAGCGAGTCGAAGAGAGCAGCTCTGAGGGGCGTGGAGCGAGTCGAAGTTGAGTAGCTCTGAGGGACGTGGAGCAAGTCGAAGAGAGCAGCTCTAAGGGGCGTGGAGCGAGTCGAAGAGAGCAGCTCTGAGGGGCGTGGAGCGAGTCGAAGTTGGTTTCTCCTGGGTGTCGCGAAGCGAGTCGAAGGAGCGAGTCGAATGGTGACTAATTTTCGTCCAATTTTGTATCCTTCATAACTTGAGCATATGAACTCGGATTGTCTTGAGATTTTGAACGTTGGCTCCCATGGCTTAGCTTGTCATGTCCTACCAATTTTGGCTCGATCCGGACTCGGACAAAATTCATCGATATCCGTAGTGAGCCTGTGTATAACTAATCTCTAGGATGGGCCGCCATTGGTTATTAGTCAATTCCTTGGTGTTACGGCCTTGCCAAAAGGCGGGATAACATTTGCCCCCCAAAGTACGTCTTGTGGGAACATGACGTGCTTTGAAATACTGCCATCTCTACTATGAATAGTTATTGTCTCGTCGATGAAAGCTGTAATCTTTGATCGTTCTTCTTGATAATGTAAACCGTTGACTGCTGTACCATGTATTGTTGCAACCGATTGCTGTATGCTAGTGGTTACCCATTTGCTATTGTAATCGTTATTAGATGAATTTCTGATTCCTGAAAATCTGGAATATTGAATATTAGTCCAACATCCATGCATATATGCTAATCTGACTCCCGTTGACGTCTGTACGTTCTCGAGTCGTTGTCAGTTTAGTGTTTTCGAATTCCGTATCGATCCTCTCCTGAACCGATGTGAAATTCGTTGCAACAATGCTTGACGGTTGCCATTGAATGTTCCTTCGTAACGATCCTCTCCTGAATCCATGTGAAGCATTGAAACATCGAAGATGATTTTCATTGGATTTATGGATGCGAAGTAAGTATGTCGAGTTGATGGGGTCGGCCTCTGGAAGCCATGGCTCGATGGATACGAAGTGCTCGTTCGACTCGATGATGAACGTGAACTGAGCGAGTCGAAATGGAGCGAGTCGAAAAACGCTTCCTTGCCGGCTGTGAACTGAGCGAGTCGAAATGGAGCGAGTCGAAATGCGCTTCCCTGATGGATTCGAACTGCTTGTTTTGTTGTGCCGGAGAAGGAGTCGAGGACAATCGATACGAAAGGGAGCTCCGCGCCAATGCACTGAGGAGGGAGTCGAAGTACGTGTTCGACTCCACTGGGATTCGAATCGTTTATTCCCCTTGCTTTTCGAGTCCATATAAATATTTCGTACTTAGCCATTTTTTCACTTTTTACCTTTCATCTTTATCTGCCTTGCCTTCGTATCGTTCCAGAGCATTTCAAGAGAAAGACCTTTTCCTTTGAATCGATTCCTATCTTCAACTATTTGAACTAACTGTCAAATCTTTAGGTAATCCATTGAACGAAACCATCACATAAACGAGGAGACTCGATTCTTAACACCAGATCGATCGGGGTCGTGATCGATCGAAAGATTTTCTGGCCTCAACTTCGTCTCGATGGAGTATGGTTTTAGAGATGATGGGGCGAAGGTCTTCGTATCGATCGATGGTGGAGCTTCGCATCGAATCGAGTGCTTTGAATCCATGGATCGATACGAAGGGGTCGCGCCTGGTGGACTCGAAAACGATGTACTAGAAAGAGGTGGTTTTCGATCGAGTCGAAGTGTGCAGTCCTGGGAGCGAGTTGAAATGCGTGACCTTAGGACCGAGTCGAACTCGATGGTCCTAGGGAACGAGTCGAACTGTGTGGTCCTGGGAGCGAGTCGAAATGCGTAGCCTTGGGACCGAGTCGAACTCGATAGTCTTGGAGAGCGAGTCGAACTGGGGGATTTCGAACCGAGCCTTCTAGTTCGAGTCGAACTTGCATGCCAACCCTCTGACCGAGTTTGACTCATATGCACACGACCATAGCTCATTGACGTGAACATGGCTTTCGTGAGTGACACGAATTGATCATTAAAAAATTTTAAATTCTCTGCACATTTACGCAATTGACTCCGACGAGCTTCAAACTTGTATTATTGGACTTAACCATTTCACCGCATATTTGATTGCCTATCGAAGCTCGTCGACGGAACTGGAACTTATCAGAATGTCACCAAACTTTAAATTGGAATGATAGTTAATAACTGGATGGCACGGTTGTGACGGTCAGTGATGACGGTCCTTCCGACTGAATTCCGAAGTCTCGTCGTTTACACGCTTTCCTTAATCCGGTTGATCGTCTTAAATAGTATACAGTACTGCACTGCACAGCGCACTCACACACCTTACACTGGGGGATGCACGGGTGTTTTTTGTCGGTTTAACAATGATTTTTTATAAGCTAGCTAGTTATGGACCCTTCAAGTTCTCAGCAGCCGGAATTCCCAAATTCTGTTCTTCCAACCATAGAGATACCGGTCATTGAAGCCGAAGTCATAGGGCCAGCTCCGGACGAGCGTCCGGGTGCTCGGTTTATTCTCAATCCAACAGATTCCGTGCCGTCAGGTATCTCCGAAGATATGTTAGGACGGATTTGCTTAAGGCATGGTTTGTCGCTGGACGACGTGCTACTTCCTGGGCCAACTAACAGGCCACACAATCCCCCGGAGGGGTTCACTACTTTCAACCGTCACGCTTGTACAGCGGGGACACTTCCTCCCTTCAATGAATATATAAGGGAGATGTTATCGTTTCTTGGCATAGCTCCATCTCAGCTACACCCCAACTGGTATGCCTTATTGAACAGCATCTTTGTTCTCTTTATGGAGATCCTTTTTCGACCGCCGAAGCCGATCGAGATCCGATATTTATTCAATGTCAAGAGCCGTGGAGACAGCCCCTCTTTTACCTTCCTGGAAGCGGTCAGGAGCTGCCACATTGTGCAGGGCTCCTGGGGAAGGCTAAGTTATTATAAAACCGAATGGTTCTACATTCGGTGCCCCCCTGGATTTGTTGGGCGGTGGTTGGATAGATGTAAGTGTTGCCACTTTTCTCTTGAATCATTGAGATACTAGTAACTGACTTAAAAACTGACATACTTCTCCTTTTTTTATAGCTGCAATCTCTCGTCCCGATGGCGCGTACTTCAAAGAGCTGGTTCGGATTCTTCAAGCGTTTCCGGGGGAAGAAAGGCACATAGACTTAGTCCTGACCGACATGAATTTGAGGGCTGTCGGGTTGATAGAACGAAGACAAAGCATACATCTAGAAGTGACACATAGGGTGGTCCCGAAGAAACGCGTGAAGCGCAAAGCGCCCGCAGTTGTGATCACCGAAGAAGTTGATCCAGAAAGAACGCCCACCGATACCGAGCTCCTGGCCGGGCCTCCTTCCGATGTTCAGGATTCTGGAGGAAAAAGACAAGGCAAGGCTGCTGCTCACAAGCGCTTTAAATCCGGGAGATTTAAATCCATGGTCGTGTCTTTGCCCGTCCCGGGGATTAGAATTGCGGAGGCTTCTCCCCCGCCGGTTGGGAATATTTTTGAGGGACTTGCCGATGTTCCGATACCGAATTTTGTGTCGTCTCAAGATGACGTCGGGATGGAGGAGCTCGATAGTGTTCATGAACCGAGCGGGTCGCTTGCTACGAGTGCGGCCGACATTTCTGGTTGGTCGGGGGATTGCACATGCATACACTTCACTACACTACATGATTCACAACTGTACTTCATCCGACTTAGGAAGTTACTAACTCTTTCTTCGCTTCTCATTTTCAGGAACTATGTCTGGAAGAGGATCAATGCTAGGGAACCTTCGCTCGGCCCGGAAGACTTCTTCTTACTATGATTCCCGTAGGAGGGACTCTGATAGAGATCGCGATCGTGAGTACTCTAGTCAGGATAGGTATGGGCGTGATAGGGATAGAGAATATAGGCATCGGTCTAGATCACGCTCTCCTCCTAGACTTCCATCTCCACCTCCTGCTCATGTTCCACAACCGTCAGAGCCTCCTCGTCACAGGCCTTCTTCTCACACCTCTAGATCTGAGACTCATCTCCAGCGAGTTGAGACTACATCTTCCATGGTTACAGAGCAGGTCCTCGCTGATCCCACTGGAGAAGGGGCCCTTAAGTTGGCTCAAATGAAGAAGGATTTTCCAAATATTTGCTTCGACGGTTATGTCTTCCCTCCCCACTTGAAGAGAATTCCATCAGGGGTAGAAGGCACGATGCATGATTATGTCCACGATATCTACACCCAATACCGGGAGTGGGCAAAAGCTGCCGAAAAAGCTTCCAAAGTGGCCTTCGAGCGGGCAAAAGAGATCGAGAAGATGGAGACCGAGCTCGCAAAAAGGGATCGGATTGTTCAGGTACTCTCTGCTGAGTCCGAGTCTTCTCGGAAATCTAAGATCAAGGCCATTAAGAAGGCTGATGAAGCAAATGTGGCCATGGAGAGGTTGAAGCAGACGCATGTCGCCTTGGTGGAGGAGATGGGCCACCGAAATACTACGGTTACCGCCAAGCGGGATGCGGCAGTCAAGGAACTGAACGAACTTAAGGCCAAATTCGCCGATATGACCAAGGAAAAAGACGACGCGAACAACGCAGCCCAGGAGGCATGCGAACAGGCTGTTCTACTTAGAGGCGAATAGGATGCGGCGGTGACCAAAGTCCAGAAGGTGGAGACTGAGGTCGAGGAGAGGGTGAAGTTGGCCGAGTCCAGGCTAGAGGCTGACATTGAAGATCTTCTTGTGGTCTACAATGCTAACGTGCTGAGGCACAGGGGTCTAGCCTGGCTCGATGATTATCCGACGCATCTTCACAGTGCTTGGGGCCGACTGATCGAGGAAGAGAAGGAGGCGCACCAGGGTGCGTCTGTGGATGAATTCGAGCTCGAGAATCGTCTGTTAACTGATGACGAAAAGAAGATTCTCCATGATTCAATGATCTCTTATGAGAAGGAGAGACTCGGCACCCAGCACCTGGAAGTAGGAGAAGGCTCCGGGGTTGAGCATCGCGATGCAAGTCATGAACTCCCGGCGTCAACCTAGCCTGAATCTTTGCCTGCGGTTGATCCTCAAGCTGTTCCTACCTATAATCCGGATCAGCCGCAGATGTCTCCGACTACAGCGCAAACTACTGAGGCCGCTCCGTCACTTATAAGTCAAATTGAGGAAGGTACTCCGAACATTCCACATACCTTTCCTGAGTCGAAGTCTTCGATCGAGTTTAAGTTCTAACAATTCTTTTATTCTTTGTCCAGTGATCGACGTTGCACCGCACATGCCTCCTGCTACTCAAGAATTATATCAGACGCAGAAGGCTATCGTGACTGAAGTAACTACTGTGAGCACAGCTGCCCCGATCGATGATATGCAGGGGAGTACAATAGCGTTTGACGAGCAAATGATGGACGAACTCTTTCGCTGTCACGGCGATCCCCTTGCTGACTTGCCACCTGTTATGAGCGGAACTGATCCTGCTGCAAGCTCTTCAATGCCAACTGCCGATGCCCCCAGCGGGGCTCGAGGAATAACCGAAGAGGAGATGTTTGCTCAAATCGATGCTGAAATGGTGGCAGTGGCTTATGGCGGCAGCTTCAGAGGTGGGATGGCAACATTGGGACCGGCCCCGCTCGGAATGATGTCTCCTGGTGGTACTGTCTTTCTCACCAGCCTGCCCATTCCATCTTCTGTAATTGATCCCGTTCCTCCGACTCCACCCGTAGGGAGCATTCTTATTCACACGAGTTCGGAGGAGGACGTTGACATAATGCCCTCGCCTGAAGACCAATCGTCGAAAAGCAAAGGCTCGAAGAGGAAGATTGGTGATGGCTCCAGCGGGTCCACATCGAGGAGGAAGCTAAGGAAAAAGAAAGATTAGGCATGCTCTCCCGGTGTATTTTGATTTGCATTTTGTTAGCCGTGTATAGATGGGGGTTCGGCCCTGCTAGTAGGAATTTTTTGGAAACTTGTATACGAACTTCTTCTATAATCGATAGAAATGAAACTTTTCTTTTTTGACTTCTTTTTCGCCATTGTGTATTTGTCTAAGTGTTTCAGTGTCTGGACTGCACTTGTGAAGTTTCAGTTTCCGAATGAAGTTTGTTCCTGTTCGCCAAGTTCGGGTATTGTGGACATGGTTTGCGACCGGGAAACGAATCGAATCTTGACGTCGCATTATTTCAGTTGATGGCTGACGCTTAGGTCTTTCCCCCCAGTCATGGTGGTATGTTGTAAACATCAGTCAGCGATTGCCCTTTTCTTATAGCATGCCGAGTCTAGTGCCGCTAGATGGGCGTTTGAGACAAACGGGGATTGAGCGGTTTATTCACGCTTGTCGGATCGTTGGTGACCATATCCGTACTCCGGAGATCCTCCTTTGTTTGCCGGCGGTTGGTCACGCCGGTTTGAGTTTTAATCATGTGCCCACGATCTGGGGACTTGAAGTTGGTGTTTTAGGCTCCGTTCTGCATTCTGGGAATTCGGGGTTGAATGTTTATACTCCGACTCGCGCTCTGGGAGTTCGGAGTTGAATGTTTATACTCCGCTTCGCACTCTAGGAATACGGAATTGAATGTTTTATACTCCGCTTCGCACTCTGGGAATACGGAGTTGAATGTTTATACTCCGACTCGCGCTCTGGGAGTTCAGAGTTGAATGTTTATACTCCGCTTCGCACTCTGGGAATACGGAGTTGAATGTTTATACTCCGACTCGCGCTCTGGGAGTTCGGAGTTGAATGTTTATACTCCGACTCGCGCTCTGGGAGTTCGGAGTTGAATGTTTATACTCCGACTCGCGCTCTGGGAGTACGAAGTTGAATGTTTATACTCCGCTTCGCACTCTGGGAATATAGAGTTAAATGTTTATACTCCGACTCGCGCTCTGGGAGTTCGGAGTTGAATGTTTATACTCCGACTCGCGCTCTGGAGTACGGAGTTGAATGTTTATACTCCGACTCGCGCCTTGGGAGCTCGGAGTTGAATGTTTATACTCCGCTTCGCACTTTGGGAACTCAGAGTTGAATGTTTATACTCCGACTCGTGCTCTGGGAGTTCGGAGTTGAATGTTTATACTCCGACTCGTGCTCTGGGAGTACGGGGTACTTGAATGTTTATACTCCGACTCGCGCTCTGGGAGTTCGGAGTTGAATGTTTATACTCCGACTCGCGCTCTGGGAGTACGGAGTTGAATGTTTATACTCCGACTCGCGCTCTGGGAGTACGGAGTTGAATGTTTATACTCCGACTCGCGCCTTGCGAGCTCGGAGTTGAATGTTTATACTCCGCTTCGCACTCTGGGAACTCGAAGTTGAATGTTTATACTCCGACTCGCGCTCTGGGAGTTCGGATTTGAATGTTTATACTCTGACTCGCGCTCTGGGAGTACGAAGTTAAATGTTTATACTCCGACTCGCGCTCTGGGAGTTCGGAGTTGAATGTTTATACTCTGACTCACGCTTTGGGAGTACGGAGTTGAATGTTTATACTCCGCTTCGCACTTTGGGAATTCGGAGTTGAATGTTTATACTCCGACTCACGCTCTGGGAACTCGGAGTTGGATGAAGGATCGTCGTGTATTAATACTTTTTTGACTTTGATGTGATGGCTTGCCCCCGAGCTCGGGTTTCACTTAGGGAGTGATTGGTTGCGTCGCAGCCACTCTCTATTTGAATAAATCCCACCGTATGATGAGACTTAGCTCTCCGTGCATAGTGATGGTCATATGAAGTATTTAAATCACGGCTCTAGCTCGAAGAGGTTGCATTTTATTGCTGAAATAAGAAAGTATGGCAAAGTCAATTGCCTTATTACAAGTTCTAATTTTGAAATGCATAAACAAATTGCAGAAAAGGAAAGTAAACTAAATGGGTAAAGATAGCCCGTCAGGTGTAATAGCGGCGAAGGCTCTCGCTATTCCAAGCTCTCGGCAGGGTAAGACCGTCGATGGTCGATAACTTGAATGTGCCATCTCTGAGCCTTCGTTCAATAACATACGGTCCTTCCCATGTCGGCTTCATATGTGAAGGAACCGGATAGGTTCTTTTCAAGACGAGATCGCCTAGCTCGAAGGTTCACGGACGGACCTTGGCGTTGTACAATCGGGCGACTCGACTTCGATGCGCAGCTGCCCTCAAATCAGCCTCTTCATGCTCCTCATCCAGTAGATCGAGAGATTCAGCAAGTAATATAGCATTTGTCTTTGGATCATAGTATGTTACACGATGAGAGGGCACTTCTAGCTCGACCGGAATAACAGCCTCTGAACCGTAAGAAAGAGAGAATGGGGTGTGGCTGGTCGCGGTCTTGTGGGTTGTTCGGTAAGCCCATAGAGCCATAGGAAGTTCATCGACCCACTTGCCTCCGACCTTTTCCAATCGTTTCTTCAGGATGGACTTTATAACTTTATTAACTTCTTCGACCTGTCCGTTTGCTTGAGGGTGTGCAACTGCGGAGAATTTCTTTTGGATGTGAAATCGTTTGCAGAAATCTTTGAATTCAGCACTGTCGAATTGGGTTCCGTTGTCCGTAATAATGGTGTGTGGGAGACCGAATCGACAGATGATGTTACGAACCACAAAGTCGATTACTTTCTTCGTTGTAATGGTAGCGAGAGCTTCGGCTTCAGCCCACTTTGTAAAGTAATCAACCGCGACGATGGCGTACTTCGCACCACCTTTTGCCAGAGGTAGAGCACCGATGATGTCGATGCCCCACATTGCGAACGGCCACGGGCTGACCATTTGCGTTATCTCAGTAGGAGGAGCTCTAGGGATTCTGGCATATTTCTGGCATCTATCACATTTCTTTGCATAGTCCAACGCATCGCGATTCACGGTAGGCCAGTAATACCCGTAGCGAAGTATTTTCTTGGCAAGTGCTTGCCCCCCGGTGTGATCGCCACATTATCCCTCATGCACATCGCGTAACACTTGTTTAATTTCATTGTGAGCGATACATTGGAGTAGGGGAACTGAGTATCCCCTTTTGTACATAAGTCCATTCTGAATGGTGAATCTTGAGGCCTTTCGAAGGACTTGTCTTTTTTCACTCCTGCGCTCCGGCAGGGTTCCGTGCTCAATGTAATTTTTGAGTGGAGTCATCCATGAATCCTTTTCGGGAACGATTTCACATACCCGGTTTATTTCTGCCCGGTCGATACTTGGGGAAGATAGCGTTTCTACGGGAACGAGTCCCATTTGTTGAGCTTCACTTGTGCTGGCTAGCTTTGCCAATGAATCAGCCTTTTGGTTGCGCTCCCGAGGTATACAATAGATGGCGTAGTAATCGAACTGATTCAGTACTTCCCGAACTCGAGCTAAGTAAGCAGCCAACCTTCGATCTCTTGCCTGATATTCTCCCCGTACTTGACACACAACCAATTGTGAATCGCAATAAATTTCTACAGCGATGTTTTTCAGATCTCTAGCGAGTTTCAAGCCAGCTAAGAGAGCTTTGTATTCAGCTTCATTATTGGTTGCATGAAAGTCAAACTTCAAAGCGTAGCATATAGATCGACCTTCGGGGGTTTCGAGCACAACACCAGTGCCCGAACACCGGTCGTTCGATGCACTATCAGTATACAGCTTCCAGACATATTCGGGGAATTTACTGGTTTCGGGCAAGTCCTCTGGAATGGTGAATTCAGCTATGAAATCAGCGAGGACTTGTCCCTGGATTGCTCATCTCGGAGTGTAAGTAATATTAAATTGACTAAGTTCGATGTTCCACTTGAGTAGCCTACCAGACGTCTCAAGCCGCGAAAGGACCTGTCGTAACGGCTAGTCGGTGTAAACAACTATGGGATGTGCTTGGAAATACGGTCGGAGTTTTCTTGATGCGATCACAAGGCAATAAGCCAACTTTTCTAGCCTTGGGTAGTTCCTTTCAGCCCCAGTCAATCGTTTACTGATGTAGTATACTGACTTTTGTATCCCGTCTTCTTCTCGAACCAAGGCAGTGCTGATAGCGTTTTCTGATATCGCCAAGTATGCGTACAACTTCTCATGATCAATAGGCTTTGACAGCATTGGTGGTGTGGATAGATGCTGAACTAGTGCTTGGAAAGCGCCCTCACACTCTGTGGTCCATTCAAAGTTTCATCTCCCTTTTCCGATCAGATTGAAGAAGGGAATGCATTTGTCAGTGGACTTTGAAATGAACCTGCTCAATGCTGCTACCTTTCCATTGAGACTCTGGACTTGCTTTATAGTCTTGGGGGTTTCAAGATTTCTGATTGCCCAAATCTTTTCAAGATTAGCTTCGATTCCTCGGGCGTTGACAATGAACCCAAGGAATTTCCCGGATGCAACTCCGAAGTGACATTTCAGTGGATTTAGCTTCATTTTGTATTCTCGGAGTACGTTGAACATAGTTTCCAGGTCTTTAACATGGTCGGTGGAGAGTCGTGACTTCACAAGCATGTCGTCTACATATACTTCCATGGTTTTCCCGATTTGATTGGCAAACATCCGATTGACCAACCGTTGATATGTAGCCCCGGCGTTCTTGAGTCCGAACGACATAACCTTGTAGCAATAGAGTCCTAGATTGGTCACGAAGCCGGTGTGTTCTTGATCGGGTAAATGCATCGGTATCTGATTGTAGCCAGAGTACGCGTCCATGAAGGATAAGAGTTCATGCCCAGTTGTCGAATCTACTAGCTGATCAATTCTGGAAAGTGGGAAACTGTCTTTGGGACATGCTTTGTTCAGATCGGAATAATCGACACACATTCTCCACTTTCCATTCGGCTTTCGGACGAGCGCGGGATTCGATACCCATTCAGGATATAACGCATCTCGAATGAATCCGTTTGCCTCAAGCTTTTCTACTTCTTCCTTAAGGGCGGCAGATCTCTCTGGATCCATACCACGCCTTTTCTGCTTGACCGGGACGTGCCGCGGGTCAATATTCAGCGTGTGGCTCGCGATGTCTGGCGAGATCCCACACATGTCAGAATGCGTCCAGGCAAATACGTCAAGATTTGCCTGCAGAAATTCAACCAATTCCTCCTGAGTTTGCTGGCTTAGCTGAGACCTAATCTTTATCATTTTTGAATCATCGTCATCGTCAATAGGGACATCGACCGTCAGTTCGGCCGGGGATGCTTGGCTTTCTTTAGATTCTCCTTCGTCTTTAGTTTCTCTCGGGTCAAGATCCTTGAGGAATTGGCTGGGGTGCCCGGGCCTAGGCCCGGGCGTTAATTGTCAATTATCGGCAAAACAGACGTAGAGAGATTCCTCTACGCCCTTTCCTTTCTCCTTTCGCTACGCCTCCCGCAGTTCAGCAACATAACAGGCTCTGGCAGTGGCTTGATCTCCTTGAATGATCCCCACTCCACGATTAGTGGGGAATTTTAAAGTCAAACACCATGGGGCAATGGCTGCCCTGAACTCAGCGAGGGCCGGTCGGCCCAAGGAAGCGTTGTAAGGGGATTCTATGTCCAAAACAATGAACTTCAACATCCGTACCCTCCGACGTTCTCCAACTCCCAATTCTACTAGCAGTTCCACCATCCCAGTGGGGATTGTGGCACTTCCGTTGAAACCATGAACTCAAGATTGACAAGGCTTCAAGTCTGCGGCTTCCATCTTCATTTGATCATAAGCTCGCTTGAACAAAATATCACAGAGCTTCCACTGTCAATTAAGATCCTTTTTATCCAAGCGGGACCTACTTATGCCGAGATGACCAGTGGGTCGATAGTGGGAGCTTCGATTTTATCTGCGTCTCTGCTTCTGAACACAATGTCATCCGTCATCGTTTTCTGTTGCTTGGCCGGAGCCCCCTCGTCAAAACTACTGCAACACTCGAAGTCCGCATGCCTGATAGAACTGGCATACGACTCCATTTCCTTCCAGCTTCGATCTGCTGGGTGAGGACCACCACTTATCGTATTGATGACCAACCTCCCCTCTGCTCGAGCGGGTTCCTCCTGTCTTTCCTGATTCGGCGCACGGTTCTGATTTGATGGGCCCGCACCACCGGATTGCGATGCCCGTACATACTGGTCCAGCTTCCGCTCACGTATTAGTTTTTCAATGAGGTCTTGTAGGTGACGACACTCATTGGTGTTGTGGCCATAACTCTCATGGAATCTATAGAATTTTCCCGTTTGGATTTGTCTTTCAGTTGGTGGTTTCGGGGCAGGTTTCTTATACTGCATGGTATTGCAGGTCTGCAAATACACATTTTCCAACGAAGTGTTTAATGGAGTGTAGTTTTCGTACATGGAAGCTCTATGCCGTGGTCCACGATCCTGATCGCATTTTTTGTTCTGATTTCTATTGTCCCTCTGTTGATTCTGTTTATTTTGGACGTTCAACTGAACTTTTCCAGAACTATCTCCGGACTGTTTAACAACGACATTACTCTAGATACCTTCGATGTTGGGTCCTGCGTCATCCTGCTTCCTAGACTGTTTCGCATCCTCCCTTCTCAGGAATTGGCTGCCTTGGAATAGAAACGGTCCAATGACGCAGGTGGTTTCCCAGCTAACCAATTTCCGAACTCGGAATCAGCATCAATCTTCTTAGTCAGAGCCATCAGGATAGAGTTATCGTTGGGATTACTTATTTCTGCGCATGCAGCATGGAATCGCTCCAAGTAACGTCTAAGCGTTTCTCCGGGAGCTTGCGTAACACTAGACAGAGTGTTAACGTCCTTTGGCCTCGCCACATGCATACGGAATTGTTCGACAAACTTGGTGGCCATCTGGTCAAAGTTAGAGATGGATCGCGGTGGAAAATGAGTGAACCACATGGTAGTGATTCCCCGTAGGGAAATGGGGAAACTACGGCACTTTACGGCATCATCCGCTCTAGCAGCATTCATCGGCCATTCGTATTTCAGGACGTGTTGATTGGGATCAGAACTCCTTTCATAAACTGGCAAAGCTGGCATCTTGAAGTGCCGAGGTGGCTCAGCATATAAAACATCATCGGTGAAAGGGGTATGACTTCGGGAGATTCCCCAGTCGTCATTAGAGAGACCCTGACTTTCACTGATCATTTGGCGGATCATCGCTGGTATATCTGGCGTTCGGAAACTTGGAGCATGTTGTGCCAAGGTGTGGTCGGGTTCCACAGTGCGAGTCTGGACAGGACGTGGTCGACGGTCCGTGCCTCGCCTCCTTGGTTCAACATCCTCAGGGACATAAGGTTTAGGAGTCTGCTCTCGTTGGCTATGTTGAGGATCAGCTTGGTTTCTAGCATCACCTCCCCGTCCGGCAGTGGTGGTAGTAGCAATGTTGCCGGTAACATGATAAGGAGCAGCTCCTCCCCGAGTTGAAGGTTCTGTGTGGAGGCTAACGGATGGTCCAGCTCTAGGTTGCCCAAGGTTCGAAGCAGGTTGGTGTCCCGTGGCCTGGGTGTAGCTTCCACCTAACCGTGGATGTGTGGATCTAGTTTGGTCATCGGAGGAGGCTGAACTTTCTGTGGAGGAGTGAGAACCTTGGTCTCTTCTAGATCTTCTTTGCCTTTGGCGATTTAGCTGGTTAGTCAACTCCGTGTTGGCATGTAGTTGTTCCGCTAGCTGCTGTCGACTTTGGGTCAACTCTTGAAGCAATGTCTGAAATTCTTGTCTAGTGATTGGACCTGATGGATCTGAAGGTCCTACAACATTTTGGTTGGATGGAGGTGATTGCACGGGATTTTGTCGGTCCCGTGCTCCTTGATCAGCAGTTGTAGAGGTGGTACGTGTGCTCACCATAATGGAATGACAAAGTCCTTTCCTAGATCTGATTGCAAATCTGAATAGAATGGAAGGGCTTCAAAGTTCTAGATCTGGATCTTCTTCTTAGATTTATGCAATCCAATATAGATAGGAGATCCAAAGAGCGGGAGAAAAATTGGGTTTTTTCTCAGTGAAAGCACCAAAGTGTTTGTACCAAAATTGGACATAACACTCTTCGGAAGTCTTTGAAGAGATAAAGTGAAGAAAGTAAATGAAAAAAGAGGAATTATTTAACAAAAACTCCAAATTTCAGAAATGAGAATAATTAAAGTGTAAGGAGACACAAGAATTTAGAGTGGTTCGGCGTATAGCCTACGTCCACTATGAAATAGTTTGTTTTATTGATCTTTCTTTTGCGTTTACAAGTGAATTCAATGATTTACAGTAGTCAATTGTGATTTGCAGCAGTGAATTTCGTTTGTGGCAGCAGCAATTGAGTTCAGATCTGGATTTGGCGGAGTCCGGGCGTTGGAGATCTCAAAGAGGAAGAAGAACCCTTTTTTTGTTGGCTTTGGGGGTCTATTTATAGGTGTAGGAGGCTGGTATTTCGCCCAGATCTCGGGAGACCCTCTCTGGCACGTGACCAGGCCCGCACGCCCAAGCCCGTGAAGTTTCGGTCCGATCCGTGATCGACATGAGCAGATTTCGACTCGCTCGAGATTTCATCCAATGGAGTCGAAATTTGGCGTGGACATTCTTTAGCATGCACGTAGTCTTTTGTCAAAATTTCATAGCATTTGGACTTGTAGATTGGGAGATATGATCGATACGAAATGGAGTTTTCGGCAGGTTGTTTCCTTCGACTCGCTTCCTGTTACGACTCGCTTCCGTTCGACTCGATGACGTGGCACTCGATTCTTACTCTGTCCTGGATGTTGCTTTGAGCGAGTCGAAGTAAGCACTTGGTCGAGCGAGTCGAAGCAAGCGTTGGTCGAGCGAGTCGAAGCAAGCGCTGGTCGAGCGAGTCGAAATGGAGTGAGTCGAAATGGGGCGTCTTGGGAGGTTTGAGCAGTGGAGTCGAAGTATGCACTTTCGATGGTTTCAAACTGGAGCGAGTCGAAGTTGAGTAGCTCTGAGGGACGTGGAGCGAGTCGAAGAGAGTAGCTCTGAGGGGCGTGGAGCGAGTCGAAGAGAGCAGCTCTGAGGGGCGTGGAGCGAGTCGAAGTTGGCTTCTCCTAGGTGTCGCGAAGCGAGTCGAAGGAGCGAGTCGAATGGTGACTGATTTTCGTCCAATTTTGTATCCTTCATAACTTGAGCATACGAACTCGGATTGTCTTGAGATTTTGAACGTTGGCTCCCATGGCTTAGCTTATGATGTCCTACCAATTTTGGCTCGATCCGAACTCGGACAAAATTCATCGATATCCGTAATGAGCCCGTGTATAACTAATCTCTAAGATGAGCCGTCATTGGTTATTAGTCAATTCCTTGGTGTTACAGCCTTGCCAAAAGGCGGGATAACAACCGCCGTTCTTAGTTGAATTATCGCGCATCACACGAGCAACTTGAAGATGATTAGAGGCCACCGTTTGAACGCCCTACGCGTGCTCTACTCTCGGCTCGAGTATCGAGGAGCTCGGTCGACCCTATGCGTTGGAAATCGTGTGCGAACGCCGGTCATTCCAGCTCGATTTGCCGATGATCCATGCACTCAAATTCGATCATAGCCGTTGGATCGATAGATCTCGACGAGCTCTATATTTTTCATGTTGGAAGTTTTTCGTATAGATGGATGGATTTGAACAAATCGAATAGGAAAAGAAACGAATATCTGGCCATCAAAGTAGAAATGGCGGCCAGCCCTAATTCTCTAGGGTTTGATGAAAATTGGAGATGTTGAGGTCCTTTTATATAAAAATTATCGACACTATTCATTCGAAAATTTTTCGAACTCGAAACGAAACATGCCGCCTGGCATTTATAATGTTTTACCACTATTCCGAACGCAATGAAATATATATCAGGAGCCAATTCGATCGTATTTGGAAGATAGGTTTCCGAATCGACTATTTAAATTTAAAATTCACTTAAACAAATTTCTACGCGTTTTAGCTTGTCCCGTACAAACCGTAAATCTGATTGACACAAAATTTGAAATCTTACAATAATATAACATTACGGATCCAATGAAACTGGTTTCGTCGAAATCCGAGACTGTATGAAAAATGACTATTTTACTCGTTAATTAAATATTAAAATATTCAATTTCTACAATTTGACTTTTAATTCAATTTCAAAAGTTCTCTAACATCATTCTAATTCAAATAGAATTAAATTACTTGATAATACATTTTCATTCACATTTATTCCAATTATTTCAGCAATTTCAAATATTAAATTAACAATTTAATTATCCAATTAAATCACTATATTCGAAATATAAGTTATCCAGCTTATAAAATTAACTTGTGAATATTTAAAATCAATTAAATATATGAATTTCAAATGACAGAAATTCTGAGTCGTTACAGTTTTAGCTTCACATTTTTTTAACTTAGGGTGCATTCTCGGTGAAGTAAAAGAAATTGTGAAAAGAGGTATTTAGAAAGAGTTGAAAGGGGGAAAGTTCGCTGATAGAGGTATGCATTTTTTGTTGGGAAAGAAAAATTAAAATAAAAGGAAATTGTTTGTGTTTTTATATTCGATTATAATATATTAACATTTTGATTTTCCATAAGTTTGGTTTTTTTTAATGCAACTAATTAAACTAAATTAAGTTAATTATACAGAATAATAGTATAATATAACAGGGTTGGCACAGTTGGTTGATGGTCCGGACTGCGAGATCGAAAGTCACGAGTTCGAGCCCCGAAACTGACAACCCTGTAACAAGTACCCGAAGTATGTGTTTGACAGGCACATACTTCCATAGAGTTTACAAGCGTGTAACTCAATTCTTGCATAATACATATAACTCAATTCTTGCATTTTCTTTTCAATCGTGCTTCAATGTTGAATTCCTGGTGTAACCTAATCGTAGCAATCAACATTGCAACAATGATAGACATACCTGCAAATCAATATCTATTAAATTTGTTTTAATATTGTTCGGCCCTCAAACTTCGCGAGTTGTTTTGATTTTCATTCAATTCTAGGTTATTCATTTTGGAATTATAGAGGAAGAAGATGGTGAACCGTGTGATATTGCACGGTAAAAGGAATTCATTTATCTAAGAACAAATTTTAATCCGTGGGGCCGAAGCTTAAGGCTATTTAAAATGTTGAATTCTGAATTCTTATAGCTAAACTCTGAATTCTGAATGTTAATTACTAAATGCCATATTTTGATAATCATTTACTTGTTTGTTTGCATTCTAGAACTACTGATTAGAACTAATAATTATTTTCGTTTGATAATAATTTCCTTTATATCAATTTTTTTTAGAAAAAGATTATTCAAAGTAGGAATTCTAAATTTTAAATTTTAAATGCTTTAAATTAATAAATGTTTGAATCAAGAGAAATTATTAGGAAAAGTTGTAAAAATGTTAATTTGGAAGGTTAAAATTTCAAAATTGACCATAAATTTTTGTTTGTTTGAAATTATTATTTCTAAAAGAAATGAATTTTTAGACATTCGATTTTAGAACTTTTGAAATTTCTAATTAAAACAAATAGTTTATAAAAAATTCAACTCAAAAATTTCAACCTTAAAATTCTTGAATCTCCCGGATTTTAATTTTCAAAAATGTAGATTTTAAAAGTATACTAGATTTTGAAAATTTACCATGCTTGACTTCAAAACGAGTTTCGTGTTTTACGTTTTCGGTATGTATGTTAAATGACATGAGAGCGAAAGTGTAGTTGAAAAATCATAATCATCCCAGCAAAAGAGGATAAGAGGAAGCGAGAAGAAAGTTTTGGATATTTCCAAAAAAGCAGAAAACAAGAAAAGTTATTTCTAATTTTATGTGTTAAAATTATTTTTCAAATCGATCGTTTTCTCCCGCTATTTTCCTCTTCCATACATTTTAACGTAGAACACAGAATACATTTTCAAACCGAACGCAAACTTACGATTTTGAATGTTAATATTCAAATTTCGAATTTGTATTTTATTTATAGAATTTATTAAGTTATAAGATAAACAAACCATTATTTAACATTCAAAACTAAAAAAAAAGAAGGAAAAAAAAAGAAAAATAAAGAAGGAAGCTATCTCTACTTTTCTCGGAATAAATGATTTGAACCGGGAGTGAATAAAACCAAACAAGAAAAAAGCTTCTGATTCACGACTTAGAAGTTTAAATCATTTTTAATAAAAACAGTCTAAAGTCCAATATTCTCTAGGGCTGCACAAAGTATGGGTTGGGTCGGGTCAGACCAAATATTTCATCCGACCCGCATAGGTATGGGTTTAAGGTAGCTCAACCCGTATCCGATCCTATATGAGGTTGGATATGGGTTGGGTCGAAGTATGGATTGAGTCGGGTTTAGTAGGGTTGGGTTGCATGATTCTAATAAAAAATGAGAATATAAGAGAATATTTTCAAAAAATAACATTAAAATGTTCAACATAATATATTAGATTTTAGCTAGCATAACGCACTTAAACTAACTAATTCATTATAACATATATTTTATTAAAATTTTATTGTAAAACACATCATATGAAATTAGTTCACTATATAGTAGAAAAGTGTTTCATTTTAAAATACATTAAAATGCCCTTTGGAATATCTTTGCCAAATTCTATCTTGTTTGGGTTGACATAAAATATGCTTTTTCGTATATTTACTGTAGAATACATAAACATTATTCTAAGATTAGACTATTCTAATTTTAAGTGTATTGATATTAAATTAGGTTTTTAATATAGGGTTGGGTTGGGTTAAAGTAGGGTTGGGTTGAACAAAATAACACACCCGACCCATATATAGTATGGGTTACAAATTGTAACCCATATCCGACCCGAATTAGGATGGGTTGGGTTGAGTTTATGCGGGTTGGGTCGGGTTGGTGGATTGGATCGGGTTGGATATGGGTTATGTGCGGCCCTAATATTCTCTTCATTCTGTAGACATCCAAGATAACAAGCCCCAAACCCGTCCACCCGTTAGGGTTTATCTCCCTCTTCCCTCGTTGCTTCTTGTTCCTACCTAACATCATTTGTAAAAGAAACTATACCCTAATTCTCAGTTCTGACCATCGACCCTTTCCTCTTTGGTCTGCTCTTCAGTCCTCCATCAACGACTGTCTCCAACTCAATCTCCGAAAAGGTATTCTGTTATTAGCCAAATTTCTTTGAAGACTATCATTAATGTTCGAATCCATGACTGGAAATTTGTGCTATCAACATAATTATTTTAAATGATGAATTGTTTTGCTACTGAATTGCTTATATGATTTTATTTGGTCGATTCCTGAATAAATAACAATGACCATAGAAGTGCCATAAGATTCCTATGAATGACCTGAATGTTTTGTCTTAGTACTGAACATTGAATTTGTTAACCACTATCATTAAGTAGTTTCTGCTTTGTTGTTTTTATTATAAGTGTTGAATTGTTTTGCTACTGAATTTCTTTTTTGATTTTATCTGATCGACCCCTGAATAAATAACAATGGCCATAGAAGAGCCATTAAGATTCCTTTGAGCGAGCTATATTTTTTCCCCACCAAGGTCTGAACATTGATTTTGCTAACAACCATCAATAGGTATCTTCTGCTTTCTTGCTACCGGTCAGTTGTCAGGACTTGGATCATTTTATGGAAAAAATATGTATTGCGTCTGTAATGGTCAGTTTAGATGATTTTTTTATCCCGTCCCGACTGATTAATCCAAATTTGAATAGACATATTTTACATAAACATGGCCTATGGTGAAGCTTACACAAAAAATGCACTGATATCTATTTGTTTAATCATTGCCAAGTTAATAAGTCACAACTGATATTTTTTTGTTTAATCCTTGAACCATTACGTTGCAAAAATGATGAAGTGGATTGTCAACAACTTCAGGTGAAAATGAACGAATGGAATGCTAAAATATGATGACATAACTGAAGAGTTTACTTTAAAAACCTGTGAAAAAGTTTTTTCCGCTGAATAGATTGATATGAAAGATTCCGTAACATGCTTACACTATCTTTGCTATTAATTACGTACTTTAAAAGCGTTTGTTATGTGTGAACTTAATAGAAAAAAGCAATATAATATTGTTTCCGAGCTATTATTTTTTGCAACGGGCAACAAATATTTTACATGCCTAGAGCAACCCAAATTCCAAATCGGCCCTGCTAAAATCACTTTGTTGGATTTCAGTTCATTCATTTTCGAGTTTCTATGGGTAAGAAGAAGAAGGTAATGTTACCGCCACAGCTCCCAGCTGAGATCGACGATGAAGAAATTGAAGTCTCAGATGAGGACATTGATTTCGTGATACAGAATCCGAAGTCTGCTGGATTTTTCACTCAACTCGATACCAAAGAGATTGATAGGTCTGTTTTTTTGTTGTTAATTCTATCATGTATTTCTGTGACATGTTTTCTCTTTCCAGTATCTCCGGTTTCTTGTGTATGAATAAATTGCTCAATATTATATCATAGTTAATTTCTTTATTATAAAATGCTTTATGCTAACAGTAGGCTGAAGTTATTATGATTCCCATTGTTTATTATATTATTTCTATGTTATTTTCAAGTTTGGAATTTTGATCATGATTTGACAAATCAAGGGATGAAAATTAAATAACTAGGTCTAACTCAGTTAGCTTTTGAATTTGCTATTGTAAAGGTATGTAAGTCGAGTTGCGGATCGTAAAGACGATGATGGGTTGGAAGCACGGTATGAGAGGCGAAACAGGAAGTCTGCTTTGCAGGATTCGAAAGAGGAAAAGGGGATTTTAGTGGATAGTGTTGATGCTCTTCCTATAAAGACACTGGATGGGAAATTGGAATATAGAATTGGTTAGAACCTCATACTTTTTACTTTTATATCTCTACATGAATAGTGTCCATTTTGTCTATTAAGACAATGCTACATAGTATTAGATAAGAATAATACTGAATACAGGGGATAAAAATTAACGTTTCTAACATATGAGGGTTACTTGAACAAAAGTAAGGAATTGGAATTTTGTCAGCATATTTATCACAGTAAGTGCTTAAGCATGTCTATCCCAGTTGCAATCTATAATTTTGTTTCATTTTTCTGTTTTAAAAAAGAAATGTTACATTAAGTAAATTACAGTTTTTTTATTGTCTAAGAAACCATATTTTTCTATTTTTTAATATGCCAAATTGCATATAAAGTTATATTAAGTTAAACCTTCAGTCAATTTTTGCCTTTGCACAATTGTTCTTATCTAGTGTTTTTCTATGGAAATATTTAAATTTGTTTGTGTACTAAAAGATTTTAATTACAGAAAAAGCTTACAAACTTGAGTTGTGTAGATAGTTTGAGAGATATGTATATAACATCTCCTTTTGAACATATCTACTTTCATATAAATTTAAGCCAGCAGTTAATGGTTTTAAACTTTGGACCATTAGACTATATTTCATTGTTAAAAAAATGCACTCATATTTTCTATGCCTACAGAAGTTGTGACTTGCCTTTGCTTCTGTGAAATTTCTGAATAAAATTAGCTAATTGTTGAATAACTTGTCAGATATTATTGTTTGGATTCTAATGTACTTAGTGGTAAGGTACTGCACATAGGAACTCTATTAGCAAAACCTGGAGCTGTTCCCAACATTGAATGCTCATAAACATGTTTCAGCAAATTGTGGTTCCTTTTTGTGCAGCTAGCAGGTTCATTAAGCTTGGAGTGAAATAATTATTTGTGGCTATACTGTTGTTAAGTGTCGCTCGGCTAATCAATCACGAGATTATCTTTTGTTTAATCATATAATTTTTGTAGTCGAATGAATCTCAACGATATCTGAAGGTTCTTGTTACCAGATTTTAATTAACTAGGAAGTACAATGTCAATCTTGCTGGACTGTCTTTCTGTAATCACTTACCTATTACCAATTACCGATTGTTATTCTAGTTGAGTTACTGAGATCTTTATCGTCTTTCATCAATAAGTATATTTCTTCACCATATATCTTTCAAATTTCCAATTTTACTTGGTATAAGTTATGACTTTGTTTTAGCTGAGGTTCAAACTTGTTAATTACAGCAAAAGTATCATCTGCTAAAGATGAAGCAGACAAGCAGCCTACAGATGATGTAGATAATACCGAAGATAAAAGTTTGGTCAAGCTAACAAAAGCAGAAAGAAGGCAAAAGCTGAAGAAAATGAAAAAAGAAGCTAAAAAACAGAAAAAGGAAGTAAACGATGACCATGTAGAAGATAAACATCATTCAGATATTCTGGTACCTCTCCATCAAATGAACATTTTTTATAGCATAATCTAGTATATCTTAATTATTATTGACATGTTGATATACTTCACTGCTGCCGATAATAAATATAACACATGTGATTCATCCGCTAATCTTGTAACATATGCTATGCTATGTGTGTGAAAATTCCTTTCTCCCCAGAATAAAATTATTTGTCAAATTAGCACACAAGCTCGGCTGCTAATAATAATCATTCCGTTGTCAATTTAGCATCTTTCTTCTTCATGCAACAAATTTTATCCAATTTATTAATTTGTTGTCATCCAGTGTGTTTTGGCAATAAGGATGATTGAAAAAAGTAAATGAGATATCTTTAGAATTTTGTAAGTTTATCCGTTCTATTTATTATTGATAGGGTAGCATCAATTTTTTTTAAAGCTTTATAATGTAGTTATCCTTCATATTTGTACCATTAACAGATTTGAATGTTCGACCATTTTTTCTTTACCAAATTTATTGCAAGTGGAAATCTATGTTAAAGATAAGTGCCTTGCTGAGCGAGCTCCTTTAATTTTTAATGATTTATATCACTATCTTATTTAGGTGTATATACAAGGTAAACTATTATTAATTGAGTATTATGAATATCTTGTAGTTTGAACCTTCTGTTTCTACCAAAATAGTAAACTGTGAAGATCATTCGACATTTTTCATTATTATTAGTAATTCAAAGAGGTAGCAATATGTCCATTGACTAACCATTTGTTGAACTCGTTCATCTCAAGATTTGGTCTTCATTTTTCTCTAGGCTGAAGTGGAGAAGGAACTTTCAGCTGAAGAACAATTCACTAAAAAGAAGCTTCGGCTAGCAGAACTTGGGAAACAGTTGCTTGAAAATCCAGAGTCATGTATTGGTTCGTTAAAGGAGTTGCTTGATATTTGTAACGACAAAGACCACAATATTATTGTTTTGGGATTATTTTCGCTGTTGGCTGTTTTCAAGGACATAATTCCTGGGTATTTTCAACTTAAATATAAATACTACATAACATGTGTGTAACTGCTTACTACCTCAATTCTAACAATATTCTTGTACTTTTAAGATATCGCATTCGGTTACCAACTGAGAAGGAACTGGAGATGGTAGTTTCAAAAGTAGTTAAACAAACACGTTTCTACGAAACTACACTTCTTCGTTCGTACAAGGTATATGCTTCTCTCTCTCTCTATCTACACACACAGAGACACACACACATTATGTCATACTAGATGTGGGTGTATGTCAAGAAACATTGTAATATTTTTCATGTTGAGAACTCAAGCACATGTTCCTCTCATGACTTTTGAGCGTTGATAAATTTGGTCCCAACTATTTGTTATTCTTTTACCTTGAACCATCTAGCAGATACAAGACTAACTCCTCCAAAGGGATGATAATTTCATGCTTCTGGTTTGAATATTTTGTCAAATGTTCCATCAATTTTTTGCCATACTTCCAAGCAATCAATCTCATTAGATGTCTATCGGAACATAATTCGCTATTTATTTCATTTATTTGTGTTTTTCCTTTTATTATGTTTCTCTCTAATATTTCCTTACAATTTTTAACCTATCTATTTTGTTTATTTGCTAATTAACCTTTTTTACATGATGATCCAGGCCTACCTTCTGAGGCTAGTGGCTTTAGAGAAGAAGCCCATTTTCCATCGTGCTGCTGTTCGTTGTATGTGCGATTTGTTGATTACTGTCCCACACTTCAATTTCCGTGATAGCTTGTTGGTCACTGTTGTTAAAAATTTGAACTCCTCAGATGACGTCGTAAGGTTCTCATATTTCTATACTCTATATATGTATGAATTTTGGTTCTCCTTTGTGATTGCATAATAAAAATAGAGTATCGATACATGTTTTAAGTATTAAGTATCGTATCTATATTTAATTTGCACACTGTTATTGTTAAACTGGAACATAAAAAAAAATGAATGTAAACTGTACCTCTGAATCTTTGTATGCTAATAAAAGCTGTATGAATATTTAAGATCAATATATTGGCAGAAATGCCTCAAATTATTTCAGTACAGTTATAGATTTTGTGGGTTGACTAATTTTTCCTCTACAACCGAATATTATTTTCAAACGATCTTGTAGACCTGGAAATAGTGAAAACAGAAATGAACTCTAAGACTGGATGCACAAAACAATCTAGTAGACTTGGATATAGCGAATTCAGTTCAATGAGCTTTAAGTAAAAAATGATATGTGGTCCAAACCTGTATGAATCAGTAAAGACATTAAATTGAAGTTTGTTTGCTCTTTATAGGAAATATTGTCGTGAAGCGATAAAGTCAACATTTGTGAATGAAGGGAAGCATGGTGGGGAAGCAACTCTTGAAGCTGTTCGTTTGATCGCAGCTCAAGTTAAGCAACATAATTGCGAGCTTCATCCTGACTGTTTAGATGTAAGTGATAAATATTGATTTACCATCTATTATTTCCCATATGTATGTGTTTGCCGAGTTGTTTGGTCAACAAAACTTTCATGGGTAACATGTTTCTAAATTAAGCATTTTTTTCATGTAATATTTTGTTAGATAATAACTTGTGCTCACATTTATTAGCATCTCAAGCTAATATTTTGTTCTGTTTGTTATGGTTTATAGAAATTTAAAAAAGATGGTAACAATTTGGACATGATTCTGACAATCTTAATGGTTATGTAGATTGATATGGATCTTGTTTGGGGTCATTTGCAAGCTTTTAAATCTTGTATTTCAGACAAAATCTCGGATTGACGTCTTGGTCCATATGTTGAATTGTATATAAGATCTTGGCCAAGACAAAATCTTAACATCTTAGTGAGATGAGTGTCACACAAGTTAAAAATTACATTTGAAATTTTGTCCCATCCAAGTGCAAATATGGTTCTCGGGAGAGATCTTGACCGAGGTGGAGATTTAAAACTCCGGTCAATTGTATATAAGATGGATATAAGAAGTGCACATATAAGTACAATAAATTTGAAGGGAAACTATATGGTAATCTGAAACCAATTTAAAGGTAAGGACACCATCTACCTCCATCTCTCATCAATTAAATAGTAAAAATAAAAATGTGTTTGAGCGTAGGTGCATGCACGTCCACTTACATGTGTGTATATCTTGATGTCTAAAAGGGTGTGTGCACATTGTTTAAACTTTATTCCTAGAGTCTTGCATCTTACTGTTTTTTATCATCTACTGATACCACATTCTGTACGTGCGATGTCATTTTTGCATAAAATGCAAAGTGGAAATTTAGCCTCCTATGTTACTGTATTTTATCATCTATTGACACCACATTACGAATATGGCACTTGATATGTGAAGTGTGTTTGTATGGGTATGCGTGTCTATATATATGTGCGCACACACGTGCTTCTTGTGTTTTAACAATTTTCAGTCTTTTATGTTTACTCGTGTTTCTTTCGTTGCATCACGTCTAGGTTTTTTTATCCTTGAAATTTGATGAAGATCTAGGAAAGCCGGATAGTGTAGAAAATGAAAAGGTTAAAGTTAAAGGGAAGAAAAGGAAATGGAGAAGGTACGAAGAACCAAGCAAGATAGAAGGCAACAAATTTAAAAAAAGCCAGCAGGAACTACGGGATAAAACTAGAGAAGAGGTGACTTTTAAAATTGCTTTTGTCCATCGGTTATTTACTCCAAGAGTTTTTCTGTATGTAAATTGTTGTTTCTTTTCTTGGATAGGTCAGTGCAGATTTGAAGTCAGTTTCATTTACCCCAGATAAAGAGGACCAAAGAAGGATGCAGTCTGCAACGTTAGCTGCAATTTTTGAGACATATTTCCGCATTTTGAAGCGCTCAGTGGATGTGTCTATACTTGGGTATGTTTTGCAGAATCATGAATGAATAGGGACAATCGAATTATTGTGACATGTGTGTTTTCCAATATTCCTAACCTTTTTATGTTACAATAATCCATGTATTACTGAAAAGACCTGTTTACTTCAAATTCCCCCCTTTTCAACCATGTGTTGTTTTTTTATGAATTTTAACGTTGGTCATATCTCACATTTTTTACGACCCTCTTAGCAAACAAAGCACATGCCGATTCATGAGAGATTTCAATTTAAATTCATCAATTTTTTCGGCCACAATGATTTATGGTAGAGAAATCATTTAATGTAGTCAGTTGATGCAGTTTTCAATGAGGAATCATGGTCTCATTTTGTTATTGTTGTTGCAATGTTGTTTATCTTATCAAAAAGAAAAGGATGAATAAGTTGCCCATTCCAACAAAGGCATAAATTTGACATCTGACTGTAGCCAGATGATTTCATCCTCATTTGGCAGACAAAACTTCATTTCCCTATATCGATGTTCAGTATGTATATTAAATTGATCTAACTTGAATACCATGTTGCAGGTCCACATCAAAATCTGTTTCCTCATCTAATGCTTTTGGAGACCATCCATTACTTGCTCCATGCTTGAGTGGTTTAGCAAGATTCTCACATCTAATTGATGTTGGCTTTATGGGTGACCTAATGGGATGTCTGAAAAAGCTTGCGGGATATGATGATAATAACACTGCTTCAACTTTACAAAATAATTTGTCGGTTTCAGAACGTCTTCAATGCTGTGCAGTGGCATTTAAAATGATGAGAAGCAATTTGGATGCCTTGAATGTGGATTTGCAAGAGTTTTTTGTCCAGCTATACAATTTACTTCTTGAATATCGACCCAACAGGTTTGTATGAATGCAGTCGCCTGTAATTAGTTTATATTGGTTGTCTATATAAATCATCGATGAAAAAACATTGCTATTTTGCACGATAATTGTACGAAGTTATCTATCCCAACTTACATACATTAAAAAGGATGATAAATAAGTAGATCAATCATCCAATTAATCTTGATTGAACTTGGTCTAGCATTCTTATTCATATAAGTTGATTGATTAGACATGCAAGAGTTGCTGTGTTTTTGTTATAGGCAAGGTTCAAAATCCCGCTTTCCGTTTCCGTTTCGGTCTTCAAGAAATCTTGTTATTTCGTTTCCGTTTCGGAAATTCCGCTTTAATTCTGGTGAGCAAATTCTGGTACTACTTTTTATTAATACGTTAACTAATATTATTCTTTCATACAAATAATTCAACTTTTATACAAATTAAATAAAAATAAACTTTATGTACATATTACACAAAATCATTTTACGATAATTCACTAATATAATAATTTAGTACAAATTATTTTACATTAACTAATCTACAGCCATTAGCAGCCCAGCCCATCATTCCTTACCCAATTAATAATAGTCCAAAACTTTCTTAATAAATTAATAATTGACCAAAACTTTACAACAGCCCAGTCCAAGAATGTATAAATCCTGATTCAAAATTTGCTACTTCCTGCTCCTACCATAAATTCGGTCCGCTTTGCTAAAAACCCTAGATCACAAAGGAAATTTTTGATGAGAACGATGCTCAAAAAGAGCCGCATCTTTTTCTCTTCCTATCTATGTTGCATCTTCCACTTCCCCTCTCTCTTCTCACAGGTATTTGCATAGATAAATTACTTTTTTTCCTTTTTATTTACTTGTAATGTCCGAACTGGGTTTCTAAGCGAATTTCGGTCCGGTCATCGTCGGAACCGGACCGAAATGGTCGGAATTCCGATGTGGCGGCCGGAATTTTGAACCATGGTTATAGGATATAATTTAGGAGCACTCTCAGTGGAAATTTTTTAGTATTTGATTTTGCTTGCTCTCTGTCTCTATCTGCAAGTATCATATGTTAACATTGAAACATATATAAGCAGGGATCGTGGCGAGGTATTGGCTGAGGCTTTAAAGGTAATGTTGTGGGAAGGAAAACAGCATGACATGCAAAGAGCTGCTGCTTTTGTTAAACGTCTTGCTACCTTCACTTTGAGTTTTGGGTCTGCAGAGGCTATGGCAGGTTAATTTCCATGATCCTCATTTAACATTCTTTCCTTGTTCTATTACTACTACCATATATATATGAATTATTTTTGGAAATTTTGTATAATATGTGGGAGTTGCAAAGGTTGTGAAAATGGGTCTTCATTCACACGAAAAAACGTTTTTGATTTGCAGTTGGGTTAAATGTAAGGAAGATTAAAATGTTATGGTGGAATTTTCTAATTTTAAAAAGGCACTAAGTTAAAGACGTAATCATCTGAGTTCTGTATTAACTTCTATTTATGTGAATCGTTAATTTTAACAATCAAAACACAACTTAGAGTTGCGAAAATTATCAGGATCGTTTTTTTATTGCACAAAGCATTGAATATCTTCTTAATTGTGTGTTAATAGGATTTGGTCACTCCAGGCCTGGTTTAACTTCCCCTGGTACTCCCTTTGTTTCTTTTACTTCCGAAAAACGGTCTTTTGATGCCTAGGGGATTTGTTCACAAGGCCTCTAAATCCACGGTTTAGTCTAAGAGCCTTACCAATGTATTAATATTCCTCAACTAAATTACTTGAATTGCAATGTATATGTTTATGTGCACCAGCGCAGGCGTGCATCATTCCAGATTTTTCGATTTCATAAACTATCTTTCTCAACTACCCTACTTTTTTCTTATATAAGATTATATCTTATTATCCATCAGCAAGATTTTCAATTTTTTTTTTGGGCCTGAGATAAATTTAATGCTTGTATGAAGTGTCTTCAATACTCCTGACTCTTATCCTAATACTTGATTTAATATCAAATGCGATTACAGCCCTTGTCACAGTGAAGCACCTACTGCTAAGGAACGCCAAGTGCCGTCGTTTACTAGAGAATGATGCTGGTGGTGGTTCCCTCTCTGGTTTAATTGGGGTATAAAATCTTTCACGTGTCTCATACATTTGCTTTAATAGGAAACCTTTTTTTCACTAGTATGTTGCATATTGCTTCTAATCAAGTTTTTGTCGATATTATAGAAATATCAAGCTGATGCATGGGATCCGAACCTTAGTGGAGCTCTAGCTTCAGTGTTGTGGGAGCTGAGCCTTCTATCAAAACACTACAACCCTACCATCTCCTCTATGGCTTCGAGCATATCCACCATGGCGTCGATGGACCCATCTCTAACTCAAGCTTATCTCTCAAATTCTTCTCCAGTAGAAGCATTTAATGACTCGTCATTCGAAAAATCGCTCTCCAAACCCATTCCTAAACCTCCAAGTTCGATAAACCGAAAGAGAAAACGCAACAAAAACACAAATTTTGTTTCCGATACTTGTATAAGCGAGGATGAAATTAAGAGCAAGTTAGAAGATCATTTCACAGTTATTAAAAATATAACAGAGAACGAAAGGTTAAGAAAAGAGCTGAATAGAACCATGGCATCTATAAGCTTGTATGAGAAGTACGCTCAGCAAAAGAAAAACAATAAAGTAGGAGCAAAGGCGTCTGAAAAGAAAAAGCGTGCAAAGCTTTCCAATGCTTCTTGAATTGGCAGGCAATTTTCAATATCATGTTAGGCTTTTTTTTAGTGCTGTTACCTTATATTTATTATGATTTCTTAAAGCAAAATGAATGTAACAGTAAATTGCCATGCGATTATTACATTATTAACGTTTTGTGGAATCAAGAGAGCAATCATAACAGTATTGTTTAAATTTGAGTATTGTACTACAGTCTAAACCATTTATTTTATTCGCTGCATATATCTTAGTAGTTCACCTTGAATGTATTAAGTAATAGATGTTAGTGAATACCTGATGTAAGAACATTTTGTGGGACAAGGAGAGTTTTATGTGCAGGAGGACCATTCTCTTCTTTCTTTTCCTTTTCCTAACTGGGCACATAACTGGGCACATAACCTTTTGTGCTTCTATTTTATTCCAGCCCGTTTTATTTATTTATTTTTATTTTGTATGCTTTATTGTAATTCTGCAGTCGTTTTTATAGAAGAATTTGGTTTATGGAAATTGATTGTTTTTATTTGTTTTCTACACCAGCTTGATAGCTGTTTGCACTGGTATTTAAGACATGCTCTGCTTGTTAAATTGCTGCTGCTGCTGTTGTTATAGAATTATTTAGCTTTTGAATGCATTATTCGTGTCAAAATCGTATGCACTGAAAAACCATTACATGCATGTTTAACAAAATATTGTTTTTGCACTGCAGTGCGAAGTGATTGCAATTCACTTATTTTCTGATTTTTGCAACGCTGATAGTTCTATATTTGCGCAACAAGATGCAATAAGTAAGAACGTATACAGACTACCGACATTGCAAAATATACAGGTGGTGTTCGACAACACTGATATTTAAAAAAAAAGGGTTGTAAGACAATTATTTGTTCGTTGAAACATTACACTGCAAATGTTTGCACTATTGTTCTAGCTCCACCTTTTGTTGGACTTAACCGCTGCTATATTCACAATCATTGCACTATTGTTCGTTAAAATGGATTGATTATTCTGCATCAAAATCTACACCGAATGTCGATCGCCTTTACTGTGTACCTATTTTTCCGATAGCACGGACCAAAACACTGACCTCAATCACTAAAGACGAGCATTCAGTCGAATTTAATCAAAGTAAGAGAGAGGCTTCTGCAATAAGATTTACATCTGCGTTGGGGTGAGATGCGTTGGATTGGTAAATAAGCGGAAATTCATCTTCGATACTTCAAAGAAAGATGCGTGGAACATAAGTCCTGCATTTTGATTTATTTTGTTATAAATTGGACTCTAAAATCATCTATTCATAAAAAAAAACTAGCGGATTTGCTAAGGCATTCAGTTTCATTCTTCCTAATACCATAGAAAAATAATAACAAACGTAATAAAATTTACAGGGAATTAGGGAAAATGACAACCTTTGACAAAAAATTAGTCTAAAGGACATCAAGTTTTATTTTTTTGGTTGAATGACAAACTTTGGAAAAAATTAGGTTGAAGGACAATGTTAGTTCTAACTAGCATTATATTCAGTTTTTACATTATACAAAATGCTAGTTAGACTAGCATTATATTCAGTTTTTACACTATACTCAATGCTAGTTCTAACTAGCATTGTCCTTCAGCCTAATTTTTGTTCAAAGTTTGTCCTTCAGCCCAAAGATGAAACTTGATGTCCTTCAGCCTTGATTTTTTTCAAAGTTTGTCCTTGTGCCTATTTTCCACTAAAATTTACGTACTTCATAATACCAAAGTCATTTCACACGGCAATCAACCACCGTTTAAAGTCGTTTTATATATAATACTTTTAAGCGATAATACGAGGCTTGTTTTATAAATGAGAAAGATCCATAGTGCTTAAAAAAAATTAATTTCATCATTTCAAAATATTAACTACCCGACATTTCCTTGGTAGAGAGAAAATATAATATACATATTACTTGATTGGTATACGATGTTCCCGCCATGAATGATTGGAGCTTATATATATCATCATTTTACATAACAAAATTGAACAACTAAGTAAATCTACCTCATGTAGTTGACAGCTTCAGAATTCCGTTTAAAACTTACTAATCTTCAACCTTTGGTCTACTCAAATGGATACTTGAGGGTTTACGTCAAAAACATAAAATTCGAGCAAGACACATGTAACAATCCAACTCCCGATATGCTAGCATTAAACTAAATTTTATTGTAATATAATAATATATTATTAGAGTTGAATTTTGAAATGAAAATTATTTTAAAATTATTTTATTGAGTTAAAATATATTGAAATACGAAATTTTATTTGAATGGTTTAAATCAAGTAATTCCTTATTGAAAATAAAGTGAGCACGGATAAAAGTTATAATGAAGTCATAATAATTATATGTTGTAACCAACATGATTGGCTCAATTGGTTGGTAGTTTAGACTACGAGATTAAATGTCACAAGTTCGATATCTATGATCAACACTTGTTAGCATTAATGAACCATGTTCAAAATAATAACAATTATATGTTGTATATAAATTTGTGTATGGTCGTAAGGAATGAGAATGATAATTTATTTTGAGAAATGAAAATAGATGAATTAATAAAAGAGATTATAATTTATTTAGTGGAAAATTATTTTGTGAAAATAGAAATAATAATATTTCGCGAAAATTTTCATATTTTAATTTGTTAATTATTGTTTGTACAAAAATTGGGCACAACACTCTTCGGAATTTTTTGAAGAGATAAAATGAAAAAAGTAAATGGAAAAAGAAGATTATCTAACAAAAACTCCAAATTTCAGAAATGAGAATAATTAAAATGCACAGAGACACAAGATTTTAGAGTGGTTCGGCGTGTTGTCTACGTCCACTATGAAGTTGATTGCTTTATAGATGTTTCTTTGATGATTACAAGGGAATTCAACGAATTACAGCAGTTAATGAGGATCTACAGCAGTGAATTTCGTTATTGGCAGTAGCTATGGAGTTTAGATCTAGATCTGGCAGAGTCTGGGCGTTGGAGAATTCAAAAGAGAAGAAGCCCCCTTTCTGTATGCCCTGGGCTCTATTTATAGATGTAGGAGGCTGGTATTTCGCTCAGATCTCGAGAGACCTTCTCTGGCACGTGACCAGGCCCGCGCGCCCAAGCCCGTGAAGTTTCGGCCCGATCCGCGATCGATACGAACATATTTCGTATCGATCAAGATTTCATCCAATGGAGTCGAAATTTGGCGTGGACATTCTTTAGCATGTACCTAAGCTTCTGTGAAAATTTCATAGCATTTGGGCTTGTAGATTAGGGGATATGATCGATACGAAATGAGATTTTCGTTTGGCTGTCTTGTTCGACTCCCTCATTTCGACTCGCTCTCGTTCGACTCGGTGACGTGGTGCTTGAATCTCTGGATCACTCCGCCTTTGATGCTGTTTTGATCGAGTCGTTCTAGGACTTTCGCCCTGTTCGTATCGATGGTATTGCTTTGTTTGCATCGATAAAAGATGTGCAGTTCGCATCGATAAAAGATGTGTAGTTCGCATCGATGGAGGTAGTCTTTGTTCGTATCGACTGTTGCGCTTTGCTTCGCATTGATGGATACGAAGTGGAAGTCTTCAGATGGATGCGAAGTGGAGCGAGTCGAAATGTGGCTCTCTGATGGAGTCGAACTAGATGAGTCGAACAGTGGTTCTACGATGGAGTCGAACTAGATGGAGTCGAACAGTGGTTCTCTGATGGATGCGGAGCGAGTCGAACAGAGGCTATCTGATGGATGCGAGCTGAGCGAGTCGAAGTAGGCTTCCCTAATGGATTCGAACTGAATGAGTCGAAGTAGGCATTCCTGATGGATGCGAACTGAGCGATTCGAACAGTGGTTGGTTTTCATCCAATATTGTATCGTTCGTAACTTGAACATACGAGCTCGGATTGACTTGAGATTTGGAATATTGACTCTCATAGCCTCGCTTGTCGTGCCATATCAATTTTAGCTCGATCCGGACTCGGACAAAATTCGTCGATACCCATAGTGAGCCTGTGTATAACCATTCTCTTGGACGGACCGTCATTGGTTACTAGTCAATTCCTTGGTGTCACGGCCTTGCCAAAAGGCGGGATAACATTTGCCCCACAAAGTACATCTTGTGGAAACATGATGTGCTTTGAAATGCTACAATCTTTGTTCTGAATAGTTATCGTCTTTTCGATGAAAGCTGCAACTTTCGACTGATTTTCTCGATAATGTAAACTGTTGGCTGTCAACTACTGTACCCCGTATTGCTGAAACTAATTGTTATATGCCAGTGATTAGCCGCTTGTTGTTGTAATCGTTATCAAATGAGTTTCCAATTCCTGGAAATCTGGAATATTGAATATTAGTCCGACATACATGCATATATGTTAATCTGATTCTCGTTGACGTTTGTACGTTCACGAGTCGTTGTCATTTTATTTTATATTGAATTCTGTATCGATCCTCTCCTGAACCGACGTGAAATTCGTTGTAACAACGCTCGATGGTTGTTTTTGAATGTTCCTTCGTAACGATTCTCTCTTGAATCGATGTGAAGGGTTGAAACATTGAAGACGATTTTTATTGAATTTATGGATGCGAAATAAGCATTTCGAATCGATGGATGTGGGGCTCGATGGATACGAAGCGGTTGTTCGTATCGATAGAGTTAATTCCTTCAGAACATCCCTGTGGTGTATTTCGAATCGATAGGTCTGGTGTCACTGGATACGAACAGGCAATTCGTATTGATGGAGTTGGCCTCTGGAAGCCGTGATTCGATGGATTCGAATTTCATAGGAGACGGAGTTGAAGGTGATCGATACGAACTGTGGTTTCGTATCGATGGAGTTGTCCTCTGAGAGATGTGATTTTATGGATTCGAACTGTTCGTTCGTATCGATGCATTGGAGACGGAGTCGAAGATGATCGATTCGAAGAAGGGCTTCGCACCGATGTAGACTCGAGTCCATGGAGTCGAACAGCTTGTTCGAATCGATGCGGAGGCGACACGTTGTAACCGGTTGTGTTTACTGGAATGCATATTGTTTTTTCTCTTCACCTTCGAATCCATATAAATATCGTGGACTTAGCCATTTTTTCACTTTTTACTTTTCTATTCTTCTGCTTTTGCCTTCGTATCGTTCAGAGACTCGGGAAAAGAAGAAACTGTTCTCTCCTTTGAACCGATTCAGATCCTCAATTACTTGAACTAACTGCCAGATTTAGGTAATCCAGTAAGAAAAGCCAACGCATAAACGATGAGACTCGATCTTTAACATCAAATCACCCGAAGTCGTGGTCGATCGAAGATTCCTCGGCCTTAGCTTCGCATCGATCTGGAATAAGGGCTTCGAGTGGATGAGACGGAGGCCTTCGTATCGATCGATGGCTGAGCTTTGCATCGAATCGAGTGCTTCGAATATGTGGATTGATACGAAGGGGTTGCGTCTGATCGATTTGACATGGTGGCCTTGGATGAATTCGAAGTGGAGGCTTTGGATCGATTCGAAGTGGCGGCCCCGGATCGAGTCGAAGTGGATGGCTTTGGATCGATTCGAAGCGGCGGCCTTGGATCGAGTCGAAGTGGAGGCCTTGGAACGATTCGAACTACGCAGCCCTGGGATCGATACGAAAGTGTCCCTGAGCGATCGATACGAAATCGAACATGATCGATGCGAACTTGAGCTTGAGCGACCGACTCGAACTTGAACTTTTGATGATTGACAATGAACCTAACTTCGATGATATCGAAAACTTTTGTGCATTTGAACACTTAACTCCGACGAGCTTCATTTTGGCATAATTAGACTTGACCTTTGGACTGTATATTTGATTTCCTTTCGAAGCTCGTCGATGGAACTGCAACTCTAACAAAATGATAATAAACCTTAACTTGGATCGATGGCACGGTTGTGATGGTCAGCGATGACGTTCCTTCCGACTGAATTTTGAAGTCTCGTCGTTTTCATGTTTTCTCCAATCCAGTAGAACTTTTCAAGTGATATACAGTACCGCACTGCACAACACACTCACACACTTTACACTGGAGGACGCACGAGCGTTATTGTCTGTTTAACAATGATTTTTCATAAGCTAGCTATTCATGGAACCTTCAAGTTCTCAGCAGCAGGAACTCCCGAGTTCAACCCCTTCAACCATCGAAATACCGGTCATTGAAGCCGAAGTTATAGACCCAGCTCCGGACGAGCGTCCAGGTGCCCGGTTCATTTGCCGTCCACAAGATTCTGTGCCGTCCGGTATCTCCGAAGATATGCTGGGATGGATTTGTTTAAGGCACGACTTATCGCTTGATGACGTGCTACTGCCTGGGCCAAATGACAGGCCGCATGATCCTCCGGAGGGGTTTACTGCTTTTAATCGTCATGCTTGTACGGCGGGAACGCTCCCTCCTTTCAACCAATATATAAGGGAGATGTTATCATTCCTTGGCATAGCTCCATCCCAGCTACATCCCAATGGGTACACTTTGTTGAACAACACCTTCATTCTATTTATGGAGATTCTCTTTCGACCACCAAAGCCGATCGAGATCAGATATTTATTTAACGTTAAGATCCGTGGAGACAGCCCCTCTTTCACCTTCTTGGAAGCGGTCAGGAACTGCCACATTGTAATGGGCTCTTGGGGAAGGCTAAGTTACTTTAAAACCGAATGGTTCTACGTTCGGTGCCCCCTGGATTTGCTAGGCGATGTTTGTTTAGACGTAAGTGTTATGATTCTTTCTCTTGAATCATCGAAATAGTAACAACCAGCTTCAAAACTGACATACTTCTCTTCTTTTATAGCCGTAGTCTCTCGACCCGACGGCGCATACTTCAGAGAGCTAGTCCGAATCCTCCAAGTGGTTCCGAGCGAAGAGAGGAATATCGACTTGGTCCCGACCGACAGAAACTTGAGGACTATTGGATTGATTGAACGGAGGCATAGCATATGGCTGGAAGGGACACTTAGAGTGGTCTCGAAGAAACGGGTGAAGCGCAAAGCACCCGCAGTTGTAATAACTGAAGAAGTTGACCCGGAGAGAACACCTACTGATAATGAGCTCCCAGATGGGCCTTCTTCCGGTGTTCAAGGTTCAGGTGGAAGAAGAAAAGGCAAGGCAGCTGCTCACAAGCGCTCTAAATCTCTGAGATTGAAATCCGTTGTTATGTCTTTGCCTGCTCAGGGGATTAGAATTTCGGAAGCTCCTGCCCCGCAAGTAGAGAATCATTTTGAAGGGCTTGCTGATATTCCGATTCCAGATTATGTGTCGTTTCAACACGACACCGGGATGGAGGAGCTTGATAGTGCTCTTGAACTGAGCGGGTCGTTGGCTATGAGTGCGGCTGACATTTCCGGTTGGTCTGGGGGTTGCACGTGCATACACTTCACTACACTGCATGATTCATAACTGTAAAACGTCCAACTCAAGAAATTACTAACTCTTCCTTCGTTTCTCATTTTCAGGTACTATGTCTGGGAAGGGATCGATGCTGGGGAATCTTCGCTCTGCCCGAAAAGCTTCTACTTATTATGATTCCCGCATGAGGCATTCAGATAGAGATCGCGATCGCGAGTACTCTAACCAGGACAGGTATGGGCATGACAGAGAATACAAACATCGATCTAGATCACGCTCTCCTCCTCTTAGACTTCCATCTCCACCTCATGTTTTTGTTCCACATCCACCAAAGCCTCCTCGTCACAGGCCGTCTTCTCATACTTCTAGATCCGAGACTCATCTTCAGAGAGTTGAGACCACGACCTCCATAATTGCAGAGCAGGTCCCAGCCGAGCCCACAGGAGAAGGGGCCCTTAAATTGGCCCAGATGAAGAAGGATTTTCCAAACATATGCTTTGATGGCTATGTCTTCCCACCACACTTAAAAAGAATTCCATCAGGGGTGGAAAACACGATGCATGATTACGTTAATGACATCTACACCCAGTACAGAGAGTGGGTAAAGGCCGCAGAGAAAGCTTCTAAGGTGGCCTTCGAGCGAGCCAAAGCGCTTGAGAAAATGGAGACCAAACTCGCTCAAAGGGACCGGATTATTCAGGTGCTTACTACTGAGGCCGAGTCTTCTCGGAAATCGGAAATTGAGGCCACCAAAAAAGCTGACGAAGCGAAAGCGGCGATGGAGAGGTTGGGGCAGACACCTGTTGCCTTGGTGGAGGAGATGGGCCACCGGAACACTACAGTTACCGCCGAGCGGGATGCGGCGGTCAAGGAACTTAATGAGCTCAAGGCCAAATTCGCCGACATGGCCAAGGAAAAAGATGATGCGAACAACGCAGCCCAGGAGGCGTGCGAACAAACTATTCTGCTCAGGAGTGAACGGGATGCGGTTGTGGCTAAAGTCCGCAAGATGGAGGCTGAGGTTGAGGAGAAAGTGAAGTCGGCCGAGTCCAGGCTAGAGGCTGACATCGAAGACCTTCTCGTTATTTACAACGCTAACATGCTAAGGCATAGGAGTCTAGCCTAGCTTGATGATTATCCGGCGCATCTTTATAACGCTTGGGGCCGACTGGTTGAGGAAGAGAAGGAGGTGCATCAGGGCCAGTCCGTGGATGAATTTGAACTCGAGAATCGCATTCTGACTGAAGATGAAAGGAAGATTCTTCATGAGTCAATGATTCTGCATGAGAAGGAAAGACTTGGCGCCTAGCACTTCGAAGTAGGAGAGGGTTCGGGGGTTGAACATCATGAGGCGAGTCTTGAAGTTCCAGCGCCAACCCAGCCCAAATCCTCATCTGCGGTTGATCCCCAAGCTATTCCTGCCTATAATCCGGATCAGCCGCAGATGTCTCCGGCTACAGAGCAAGTTACTGAAGTCGCTCTGCCACCTACGAGTCAAACTGAGGAAGGTACTCTGAACATTCCACATATCTTTCTTAAGTCGAAATCTCCGCTCGAGTTAAGTTCTAACAGTTCTCTTATTCTTTGTCCAGTGATCGATGCTGCACATGTCGGGCCTCCTGTTACCCAAGAATCACATCAGACACAGGAGGCTATCGTTACCGAAGTGATCACCATGACTACAACTGCTCCGCTTGACGATATGAAGGGGAGTACGATTGTGTTTGATGAGCAGTTGATGGAAGAACTCTTTCGCCGTCACGGTGATCCTCTTGCCAACTTGTCATCTGTCATGGGTGGAGGCAATCCTGCTACAAGTTCTTCAATGCCGACTACTGATGCCCCCAGCGGGGCTCGAGCAGTTACTGAAGAGGAGATGTTCGCCCAAATCAACGCTGAAATGGCAGCAGCGGCTCATGGCGGCAGTTTTGGAGGTGGGATGGCAGCACCAGGACCAGCTCCGCTTAGAATGATATCTCCTGGTGAAACTGTTTTCATCACCAGCGTGCCCATTCCACCTTCTGTACTTGATCCTGTTCCTCCGACTCCACCCGCAGGAAGCATTCCTATTCATACGAGCTCGGAGGAGGATGTTGATATCATGCCCCCACCTGGAGACCAGCCACCGAAAGGCAAAGGCTCAAAGAGGAAGGATAGTGGCGGCTCCAGTAGGCCTGCACCGAAAAGGAAGCCGCGGAAGAAGAAAGATTAGACATGCTTCCTTGGTTTATTTTGACTTGCATTTTGTTGGCCGTGTATAGATGCGGGTTCGACCCCTGCTAGTAAGAATTTTTTGGAACAAACTTGTACACGAATCTTTTTCATGAATAGTAGAAATGAAACTTTTTCTTTTTGAGCTTCTTTGTGCCTTTGTTTAAGTGTTTCAATGTTTGAAATGTACTTGTGAAGTTTCAGCTTTCGAGTCAAGTTTGTTTTTTGTTCGCCAAGTTCGAAAACTGTGGACATGGTTTGCGACTGGGAAGCGAGTTGAATCTTGACGTCGCACCATTTCAGTCAATGGTCAATACTTAAGTTTTGCCCCCAGTCTTAAGGGGTGAGTGGTTGAACATCAGTCAGTGGTTGCTTTTTGCTTACATCATGTTGAGTCTAGTGCATCTGAACGGATGATTGAGTCGAGTAGAGACCGAGCGGTTTTTCCACGTTTGTTTGATTGTCGATGATCATATCCCCACTCCGGGGATTCTCATTCGTTTACTGGCGGTTGGTCATGCCGGCTTAAGTTTTAAAACATATGCCCGCGCTCTGGGGACTTGGAATTGACATTTGTACTCCGATTCATGCTCTGGGAGTTTGGAGTTGATATTTATACCTCGATTCACGCTTCGGGAACTTGAAGTTGGTGTTTACACTCCGTTTCGCACTCTGGGAATCCGGAGTTGATGTTTATATTCCGACTCACACTTTAGGAGTTTGGAGTTGATGTTTATACTCCGCTTCACACTCTGGGAACTCGGAGTTGATGTTTATACTCCGACTCGCGCTCTAGGAGTTCGGAGTCGATGATTATTGTGACGACCGCCCATGACCCCCCGCACTGAACATAGAAATAGTGCGCTGTAAAGTGTGTCAGGCAGCCATGGACGATTGCCAAGGTTAAGTTAAAACAGCAGAATCTATCGTATAACTCACAGCGCATGGATAAAAATACAATAGAAAGTATATATAGTGAAGCTTTACAGAACAGAATCTCTATTAAAACTCATAATAGTTTGGTACAACATCTGAATAGTCAATACATCAAGCCTCACTACATATCACTCAAAGAATATACAAGCAGCGGAACATCCAGTACATATAGTAAGAAACTAATACGCAAGCCTCCAGCTCGTCTTCGTCATCAGCATCGTCGGTCACTAAGAACAACACCTGTCACTTGCTACCTAGTCTGCCCATCCCAAAATGGATGAACAGCCCAAGGTAATAAGAGTGGAACACAAAACCTTGAGTCAGACAACAGTCTTAGTGAGCGGTAAATTAACTAACAACAAACCAAAAGAGCATAAAGGTAAAAGGAATAGGAATCCAACCCTCCCACTCCACCTCTTTCTACAGTGATAGCCCCTAGACACACTAAGCAGAAATAAACATAGCAAAGTAGACATTTAAAGTAAAGCAATTATCACTCGAGTCAAGGTCGGTGTTTTCCAAGTACAAACCCCCAAGGCCTAAACCAAGATCAGATAAGCACCCAGAAAACATCGCTCTTGAGACCGAATGACGATACAACCAAACATCCATGACTCTTGCTATCACTGTTATCATTGCTTCGATACCACCGTTAATTGAATGACCGGCACATTCTTTCAGCCGTCCGTCAAGGGTTAATGGCAACCCCGGTTCTAGACAGAACTCCGCACGTCGTCGCAGCCCGTGCCTAGGACTATCGAATCTGCCCAGAGTACTCGACTACAATCATAGTCTTTAGGGACTATCGAATCTGCCCAACGTACTCTTGCTTTGAGCCTGCTAGAACCTTCAACAACGATGAAATCTCGGCCTCCTAGTCATCCTCCTCGACGACTATTTCTATACTAGCTCAATCGCCTCTCGAGCAAACCATTATTCTCAACTCGAACCATTTCACCGAGTTATCAACATGCTTGGAATGATCCCGTCTGGATTAAACTAAGGCTATCTCATACCATGCCTCGCTTCATCTCATCATAGCAAAGCCTCATCTCAACATCAACATCATCAAATCTATCCATATGAGCTTCATCATCCACCACATATGCCACGAGCAGCTTTTCCAATTCAAGAGCCTTTCCCTTAGCTTTTGAATCATCTTCGACTAACTTGTCCAAATCAAATCATCAATCAACTAATTTACAACAATCAATCAAGTCAAACATTAATCCAAGTAATCAAGCATTCAAACATGATCAAATAAACAATTATAACAATAATGGCAATCTTGTAAATAAAGAGTCTAAATCTAACAAGCATGAATCATGAGCAATATCTCTACAACTTGATGAATGAACTTGCATAGGTTAACATGTAGTAAAATAGATGTCAAATCATCATGAACAATAGATCTACACTTAAGTTTATGAAAATGCATGGAAATCACTATTTTAACACCAAATCAAGCCATCAATCCGATATACTCCTTTGGATCTGTGTGAGAGATAATCACCACTCACCAAATCACCTAAACACCTCAAAAACAACACACTTCAGATCTGGACAGCGAAGGATCTAACTCGATCTAACAAAATTCCGCTTCAAATGATGAAATCTCTCTTCGAAGAATGTAAATCTTCAACTTTAGCTCTTGGATCTTCGATTTGATCTTCGATTTGGATGGAAAGAATCACAAGATTAGAGTGGAGAAAAGAAGTGAAGAAGTGTAGAACTCGAGCTCTCAAAATGTCAGCACTTCGTCGCTTCAAAAATCCGGATCCCAAAAAGTGAGGAAATGGACGTATATTTATAGGCTGGAAATCCTTAGGTCGTCCGCCCCCTTAAGTCGTCCACGACCTAACTCTTGCCGACCTACCCATCCACACGACCTACGACCTAACGCATATGCGCTTCCACGACCTAACAACCTACCGCATATGCACATCCACGGTCTAAAAATGTCACGACCTAAGACTCAACACTACTGCGCGACCTACGACCTAACTATCCTCACGTGCACGACCTAATAACCCAACGACCTAGGCCTCAACACTAATGCGCGACCTATGACTTAACTGAGACGCGACTTAAGGGATCTCACGACTTACGACTTAACAGAAGTACTGACCTAACACACACACGGCTCACCACACGACCCAACGACTTAACACCTTAGGTCGTCTAACGACCTAACTACACGCAGGGTCTTCCGACCTAACTCCTAAGTCGTCTGGACGACCTAACTACTCATAACTGCTAAACTTAGTTCGCTCACGACCTAACTAAGAACAACACCCCATAGGTCACTCACGACCTAACTACAACAACTCCTTAAGTCGTTAACCCGCTTATCTCCTAGGTCGTTAACTTGCTAATTCTTAAGTCGCCGCTAACTACTAGGTCGTTCACTTCTAATACTAACTTCCATAGGTCACTGTCTTTCCTTAAGTCGCCCCAATACTTAAGTCGTTAACTCTTAAGTCATTCACTCGACCTAAGCCACCACACGACCTAACTTCTACACGACTTATCCCATAATTCTTAGGTCGCCAACTTCCTTAGGTCGCCAACTCCCTTAAGTCGCTCCACCGACCTAACTACTATACGACCTAAGCTCCGAACGATCTAACTCTGGACGCTCTAGCAACAGTTTTACTATGTTTCGATCCGTAAAAATACGGGTCGTTACATTCTCTCCCCCTTAGGAATTTCACCCCCGAAATTCCAAACAAACAAGAGCAATCAAAAACTATTCTACATGCCTACCATACATAGCAATCAACAAACCATGCATCCAATTACTAGCCTTGCATGCAGAATTCTAAAACTAGAACAAGTTACAATGTCGTGAGATGACACGACACCTTATGGCCATACCTCGAAGTGTTCAAGATGAGCTGCCTTCATCCTCTCTTCCATCTCCCATGTACAGTCGTTAACATCATCACTCCATTGTATCTTGAGCAACCTAACTATCTTCCTCCTAAGCTGTTTCGTGTCAGTTTCCACAACACGAAGCGGCCTACGAGGTCTCTTGTCGACTGGATTGACTTCAAAATCTTCACAGCTATCAGCAAAAACCACCGTATTCGAGTCGTGCACATACTTCCGTAGATACGATACATGAAAAACATTGTGCACACTCGACATCTTTTCTGGTAATTCCAATTTATATGCGAGCTTTCCAATTCGCTCGATGATCGGGAATGATCCAACAAATCTCGGAGTCAATTTTCCTTTCTTCCCGAATCGAATAACATTCTTTAGTGGAGAAATCTTCACAAAAACCATATCACCTACGTCGAATTCTAAATCCTTACGACGCTTATCAGCATAACTTTTCTGTCGGTCTTGAGCTGCCTTCATTCGTTGCCGAATGATCTCTATGCAATCCGAAGTCTGTCGAATCATTTCTGGCCCAAGTATCAACTTTTCTCCTGTTTCTAACCAACATGTCGGAGAGTTACACGGTCTTCCATACAATGCCTCATACGGTGCCATACCAATGCTTGACTGGTAACTGTTATTATACGAAAATTCCACCAAATGAAGATGATCTTCCCACGATCCTCCAAAATCCAAAACACATGCGCTGAGGAGATCTTCCAAAACTCGGTTGACTCTCTCGGTCTGACCATCTGTTTGGGGATGATAAGCTATACTCAAACACAACTCGGTTCCCAAAACTTCCTGGAAGCTCTTCCAAAATCCACTAGTGAACAATGGGTCTCGATCGCTCATTATACTCTTCGGAATACCATGGAATCGAACTATCCACTTAACATACAACTCAGCCAACTTTGATGCAGTTCTGGTTGATCGAACAGGAATGAATCTTGCACTCTTAGTCAAACGATCTACGATGACCCAAATCCCTTCATTTCCCGCTCTGGTTCTAGGTAACCCATCGATAAAATCCATCGATATTTGCTCCCACTTCCATGTAGGAACTTCTAATGGCTGAAGCAATCCACTTGGCTTCTTTTGCTCAGCTTTTACCAACTGGCAGTTCATGCACTTGGAAATAAAATTTCCAACATCCTTCTTCATACCTTCCCAGTAATAGGTTCTCTTCATATCCCGATACATCTTATTTCCACCTGGATGAATTGTCAACTTCGAGTGATGACTTTCCCTCAGAACTTCATTTCTCAATTCATCTATATCGGGAAAAACTAGTCGTCCTTGCTTCCGAAGCCAACCCTCTCGATCGACCTCGAATCCTTTATCCTTTTCTGGATCCAATCCAGATTCCAAATCACGGATAATCTTGGCAAGCTTATCTTCTCGCTTTTGGCTCTCGCCAATTCTTTCCACAAGAGTCGGTCTTATCGATAAGTTTGCCAACATCTCAGGTTCCAATTCACATCTAGGCCTGAAGTCAAATCCAGCCAAATACTTGAGACTCTTCCATTCTGAAAACATGGCTCCCAATCCTGCATGTCTTCGACTTAACGCATCTGCCACTGCGTTACCCTTTCCCGGAGTATAGGGTATACCAAAATCATATGATGTCAAAAACTCTAGCCATCGTTGCTGCCGAAGATTCAAATCCTTTTGGGAGAAAAGATACTTCAACGACTTATGATCTGTAAACAACTCGAATCGAACTCCCAATAGATAATGTCTTCATATCTTCAGAGCAAATACAATTGCCGCTAACTCCAAATCATGAGTCGGATAATTCCTTTCATGCGGCTTCAGTTGTCGACTTGCATACGCAACAACTCTATTCTTCTGCATCAGCACTGCTCCAAGTCCAGTACCACATGCGTTGGTGTAAACCACCATCTCTTCATTTCCACTCGGAATAGTCAAAACTGGAGCACTTGTTAGTCGCTCTTTCAGAATTCCGAAAGCTTGCTCACACTTAGCATCCCATCTGAATACTTGATTCTTTTTCGTCAATCCTGTTAATGGTGCAGCTACCTTGGAAAAGTCTTTGATAAATCGACGATAGTATCCTGCTAATCCAGGAAAACTTCTCACATCAGATGCATTCTTAGGTCTACCCCAATCCTGGATTGCTGCTATCTTGGCGGGATCAACCGCTATTCCATTTCCAGAGATGATATGGCCTAAGAACCTCACTTCACTCTTCCAGAAGTGACACTTCGAAAACTTAGCCTTCAGCTGATGTTTCCGTAAGATTTCCAAAACAATACGCAAGTGCGTCTTGTGCTCTTCTTCAGTTCTGGAATAAATCAAAATATCATCCACGAACACTAGTACGAACTTGTTCAACTGATCTCTGAACACTCTATTCATAAGATCCACAAAATATGCTGGCGCATTGGTCAATCCAAACGGCATTACCAGCCACTCAAAGAAACCGGATGGTGTCCTGAAAGCAGTCTTCGGCATACTATCCTTAGCCACTCTTAACTGGTGAAATCCCGTTGCCAAATCCATTTGAGAAAACACCTTAGCTTCGTGAAGCTGATCAAACAAGTCATCTATTCTCGGCAATGGATACTTGTTCTTCTTAGTTACTTTATTCAGCTCACGATAATCCACACACAACCTCAACGATCCATCCGCTTTGGTTACAAACACAACTGGTGCACCCCATTCGGACACACTACGCCGAATGAATCCTTTCTGTAAGAGATCATCAACCTGCACCTTCAACTCCTGCTGTTCCCTAGGCGCCATCCGCCTAAGAGGCATTACAACAGGTCTGGCTCCTTCAACTAGATCGATACGAAACTCGATCTATCTATGCGGCGGTAACCCTTTGACATCATCAAAGACATCCTCGAATCCATTAGCGATTGGTACCGATGACAGTCCATCCCGTGGAACAACCAGCGAATACATGAAGCTCATGAAGACGCCTTCCTCATGCTTACATCGTATCACAACCTTTCGCCCTTCCACATTCTCGACTGTCACCTCCAACCTTTCACAATCAACCTTTTCCGCATACTTCCTAAGCCAGTCCATATCCAAAATAATTCCGAACCCCGCAAAGTTTAGAACAAAACAATCACAAACAAAAGAGCAATCATGACTCGATACAATCAGACCACGGCATAGCATACATAGTCAAGACGAACCCCCAACTGGATTAGTCACAACCAATGGTCTATCAACGATATCCGGTTCTAAACCCAACCGGCCTACAAGTTCATTACAAACAAAAGAATGCGACGCCCCAGTATCAAATAACACTCTAACTGGAACACCATAAATGGAAAGAGTACCCTGAACTACCACACTCTTTCCTTTCTCTTCAGCGGTAGGAGCTTTCGAAGATGATGGAACAGCCCCCAAAGCATAAGCTTGCACAATCTGCTTGTCCTTTCGCGGTTCTGGACAATTCTTCTTGATATGCCCTGGCTTGTCACAGTTGTGACACTTCACCGACACCTTTGGATTCTTGCAATCTCTGGAGAAATGGCCCTTCTGCTGACAATTGTAGCAGGTCACTTCGCCCTTCGGATTCTTCTGGCCATCCTTACCCTTTTGCTGCTGCTGCTTCCTCTTCTTGTTTCCACCCTACTGTGGTTTAGACTCTTCCTTGGTTATAGCAACAACAGATCCTTCTTTAGGAAACAGATTCTCGTGCCTGAGAGCTTTCTCCACAAGCTTCTCGAATGGATCGTCCAGATGATCCACCAACTACCTCCCAAGATAACTATCCAAGCCTGTCACAAACTTCTCGTTCTTTTGATAAGGAGATTCAATATACGACCGGGCATACTTGGACAAAGCTTCAAACTCAGAAACATACTCAAGAACTGGTCTTCCACCTTGCTTGAGCTCCACAAACTTCTTGAACAGAACAGATTTCTGAGTCGTAGGAATGAACTTAGCTTCAAATCTGGCTTGGAATTGCTCCCAAGTAATTTCTTCCTCCGGAGTATCAATGGTGATAGAGTTCCACCAGTCAGAAGCTCTTTCTTGAAGCTGTATTGATGCTAGCTTCCTTTTGGTTGCATCCTCGATTCCCAAATCACCAAAGATCCTTCTACAAGCATCTATCCACCTCTGAACTTCAATGGTTGACTCTGTTCCTAAGAAAACCTTTCCTCCAAGAGCAGTATAATCTTTACACAGCTTGGCAAAATCCACCGGTCTTGGAGTTTGAACCTGAACTCCAACATCTACTGATGGCCCGGGAGCTGGCATCCTTCTCATGATCGAAGTCATCATAGCCTCAAACATAGCTGCATAATTAGTAGCCCCCTCAGCAGCACGGCCTTCCCTAGCGGGTGGTCTCCCTCTTCGACTCATTCTTAATATCTACAAGAAGGAATGATTAATACACCTTGAGAACAACTGCGTAAAGGGTTCAAATCATTCTAAGCTACTATATTATATATAGTAATCATCCATCAAAATACAATTACGTCTCTCATACGTAGTTACGTCAACGAGAGTTGGCTAAAATCGATTAACCAAAGCTCTGATACCAAATGTGACGACCGCCCATGACCCCCCGCACTGAACATAGAAATAGTGTGCTGTAAGGTGTGCCAGGCAGCCATGGACGATCGCCAAGGTTAAGTTAAAACAGCAGAATCTATCGTATAACTCACAGCGCATGGATAAAAATACAATAGAAAGTATATATAGTGAAGCTTTACAGAACAGAATCTCTATTAAACCTCATAATAGTTTGGTACAACATCTGAATAGTCAATACATCAAGCCTCACTACATATCACTCAGAGAATATACAAGCAGCGGAACATCCAATACATATAGTAAGAAACTAATACGCAAGCCTCCAGCTCGTCTTCGTCATCAGCATCGTCGGTCACTAAGAACAACACCTGTCACCTGCTACCTAGTCTGCCCATTCCAAAATGGATGAACAGCCCAAGGTAATAAGAGTGGAACATAAAACCTTGAGTCAGACAATAGTCTTAGTGAGCGGTAAATTAACTAACAACAAACCAAAAGAGCATAAAGGTAAAAGGAATAGGAATCCAACCCTCCCACTCCACCTCTTTCTAGAGTGATAGCCCCCAGACACACTAAGCAGAAATAAACATAGCAAAGCAGACATTTAAAGTAAAGCAATTATCACTCGAGTCAAGGTCGGTGTTTTCCAAGTACAAACCCCCAAGGCCTAAACCAAGATCAGATAAGCACCCAGAAAACATCGCTCTTGAGACCGAATGACGATACAACCAAACATCCATGACTCTGGCTATCACTGTTATCATTGCTTCGATACCACCGTTAATTGAATGACTGGCACATTCTTTCAGCTGTCCGTCAAGGGTTAATGGCAACCCCGGTTCTAGACAGAACTCCGCACGTCGTCGCAGCCCGTGCCTAGGACTATCGAATCTGCCCAGAGTACTCGACTACAATCATAGTCTTTAGGGACTATCGAATCTGCCCAACATACTCTTGCTTTGATCCCGCTAGAACCTTCAAAAACGATGAAATCTCGGCCTCCTAGTCATCCTCCTCGACGACTATTTCTATACTAGCTCAAGCGCCTCTCGAGCAAACCATTATTCTCAACTCGAACCATTTCACCGAGTTATCAACATGCTTGGAATGATCCCGTCTGGATTAAACCAAGGCTATCTCATACCATGTCTCGCTTCATCTCATCATAGCAAAGCCTCATCTCAACATCAACATCATCAAATCTATCCATATGAGCTTCATCATCCACCACATATGCCATGAGCAGCTTTTCCAATTCAAGAGCCTTTCCCTTAGCTTTTGAATCATCTTCGACTAACTTGTCCAAATCAAATCATCAATCAACTAATTTACAACAATCAATCAAGTCAAACATTAATCCAAGTAATCAAGCATTCAAACATGATCAAATAAACAATTATAACAATAATGGCAATCTTGTAAATAAAGAGTCTAAATCTAACAAGCATGAATCATGAGCAATATCTCTACAACTTGATGAATGAACTTGCATAGGTTAACATGTAGTAAAATGGATGTCAAATCATCATGAACAATAGATCTACACTTAAGTTTATGAAAATGCATGGAAATCACTATTTTAACACCAAATCAAGCCATCAATCTGATATACTCCTTTGGATCCGTGTGAGAGATAATCACCACTCACCAAATCACCTAAACACCTCAAAAACAACACACTTCAGATCTGGACAGCGAAGGATCTAACTCGATCTAACAAAATTCCGCTTCAAATGATGAAATCTCTCTTCGAAGAATGTAAATCTTCAACTTTAGCTCTTGGATATTCGATTTGATCTTTGATTTGGATGGAAAGAATCACAAGATTAGAGTGGAGAAAAGAAGCGAAGAAGTGTAGAACTCGAGCTCTCAAAATGTCAGCACTTCGTCGCTTCAAAAATCCGGATCCCAAAAAGTGAGGAAATGGACGTATATTTATGGCTGGAAATCCTTAGGTCGTCCGCCCCCTTAAGTCGTCCACGACCTAACTCTTGCCGACCTACCCATCCACACGACCTATGACCTAACGCATATGCGCTTCCACGACCTACCGCATATGCGCATCCACGGTCTAAAAATGTCACGACCTAAGACTCAACACTACTGCGCGACCTACGACCTAACTATCCTCACGTGCACGACCTAATAACCCAACGACCTAGGCCTCAACACTAATGCGCGACCTACGACTTAACTGAGATGCGACTTAACGGATCTCACGACTTACGACTTAACAAAAGTACTGACCTAACACACACACAACTCACCACACGACCTAACGACTTAACACCTTAGGTCGTCTAACGACCTAACTACACGCAGGGTCTTCCGACCTAACTCCTAAGTCGTCTGGACGACCTAACTACTCATAACTGCTAAACTTAGGTCGCTCACGACCTAACTAAGCACAACACCCCATAGGTCGCTCACGACCTAACTACAACAACTCCTTAAGTCGTTAACCCGCTTATCTCCTAGGTCGTTAACTCGCTAATTCTTAAGTCGCCGCTAACTACTAGGTCGTTCACTTCTAATACTAACTTCCATAGGTCGCTGTCTTTCCTTAAGTCGCCCTAATACTTAAGTCGTTAACTCTTAAGTCATTCACTCGACCTAAGCCACCACACGACCTAACTTCTACACGACTTATCCCATAATCCTTAGGTCGCCAACTCCCTTAAGTCGCTCCACCGACCTAACTACTATACGACCTAAGCTCCGAACGACCTAACTCTGGATGCTCTAGCAACAGTTTTACTATGTTTTGATCCGTAAAAATATGGGTCGTTACATTTATACTCCGCTTCAAGCTCTGGGAACTCGGAGTTGATGTTTATACTCCGCTTTGCACTCTGGGAATTCAGAGTTGATGTTTATACTCCGACTCGCGCTCTGGGAGTTCGGAGTTGATGTTTATACTCCGCTTCACGCTTTGGGAATTCGGAGTTGATGTTTATACTCCGCTTCACGCTCTAGGAACTCAGAGTTGATGTTTATACTCCGCTTCACGCTCTGGGAACTTGGAGTTGATGTTTATACTCCGACTCGCACTCTGGGAGTTCAGAGTTGTTGTTTATACTCCGTTTCGCACTCTGGGAACTCGGAGTTGATGTTTATACTCTGACTCGCGCTTTGGGAGTTTGGAGTTGATGTTTATACTCCGACTCGCACTCTGGGAGTTCGGAGTTGTTGTTTATACTCCGCTTCACGCTCTGGGAACTCTGAGTTGATGTTTATACTCCGACTCGCGCTATGGGAGTTCGGAGTTGATGTTTATACTCCGTTTCGAACTTTGGGAATTCGGAGTTGATGTTTATACTCCGACTCGCGCTCTGGGAGTTTGGAGTTGAATGAAGGATTGTCGTGTATCAATTCTTTTTTGGCTTTGATGTGATGGCTTGTCCCCGAGCTCAGGTTTCACTTAGCGAGTGACCGGTTGCATCGCAGTCACTCCCTATTTGAATAAATTCCACCGTATGGTGAAATTTAGCTCTCCGTGCATAGTGATGATCATATGAAGCATTTCAAGTAAATCACAGCTCTGGCTCAAAGAGATTGCATTTTATTGCTGAAATAAGAAAATATGGAAAAGTCAGTTGCCTTATTACAAATTCTAATTTCGAAATGCAGAAAAAAATTGCAAAATGGAAAGTAAATTAAATGGATAAACATAGCCTGTTATGTGTAGTAGCGACGAAGACTCTCGCTGTTCCAGGCTCTTGGAAGAGTAAGACCGTCAATGGTCGATAATTTGAATGTGCCATCTCCGAGCCTTCGTTCAATAACATACGGTCCTTCCCATGTCGGTTTCATATGCGAAGGAACCAGATAAATTCTTTTGAGGGCAAGATCACCTAGTTCAAAGGTTCGCGGGCGGACCTTGGCATTGTATAATCAGGCGACTCGACTTCGATGCGCAGCTGCCCTCAAATCATCTTCTTCACGCTTCTCATCTAGTAGATCGAGAGATTCAGAAATTAATATAGCATTTGTCTTCGGATCATAGTATGTCACACGATGAGAAGGTACTTCTAGTTCCACTAGAATAACGGCTTCTGAACCATAAGAGAGAGAGAATGGAGTGTGGCCAGTTTCGGTCTTGTGGGTTGTTCGATAAGCCCATAAAGCCATAGGAAGTTCATCGACCCACTTGCCCCCGACCTTTTCCAGTCTTTTTTTCAGAATGGACTTTATAACTTTATTAACCGCTTCGACTTGTCCGTTTTCCTGAGGGTGTGCAACTGTAGAGAATTTCTTTTGGATATGAAATCGTTTGCAGAAATCTTTAAATTCAGCACTGTCAAATTGGGTTCCGTTGTCCGTAATAATGGTGTGTGGGAGACCGAATCGACGGATGATGTTGCGAACTACAAAGTTGATTACTTTCTTCGTTGTTATGGTAGCAAGAGCTTCGGCTTTAGCCCACTTTGTAAAGTAATCGACTGCGACAATGGCGTATTTCGCACCACCTTTTGCCAGAGGTAGAGCACCAATGATGTCGATGCCCTACATTGCAAATGGCCATGGGCTGACCATTTGCGTTATCTCGGTAGGAGGAGCTCTAGGAATTCGGGCATATTTCTAGCACCTATAACATTTCTTTGCATAATCCGACGCATCGCGATTCACGGTTGGCCAGTAATATCTGTATCGAAGTATTTTCTTGGCAAGTGCTTGCCCTCCGGTGTGATTGCCACATTCTCCCTCATGCACATCATGCAATACTCGTTTAATTTCATCGTGAGCGATACACCGGAGTAGAGGGACTGAGTACCCTCTTATGTACATGATTCCATTCTGGATGGTAAATCGTGAGGCCTTCCGAAGGACTTGTCTCTTTTCACTCCTGCGCTCCGGCAGGTTTCCGTGCTCAATGTAATTCCTTAGTGGAGTCATCCATGAATCCTTTTCGAGGACAGTTTTGCATATCCGGTCTATTTCCGCCCGGTCAATGCTCGGGAAGGATAACGCTTCTATGGGAATGAGTCCCATTTGCTGAGCTTTGCCTGTGCTGGCTAGCTTCGCCAACGAATCGGCCTTTTGGTTGCGTTCTCGAGGTATACAATAAATGGCATAATAATCAAACTGATTTATTACTTCCTGAACTCGAGATAAGTAAGCAGCCAACCTTCAATCTCTTGCTTGATACTCTCCCCGTACTTGACACACAACTAATTGTGAATCACAATAAATTTCCACTGCGATAATTCTCAAATCTCTAGCAAGTTTCAAGCCAGCTAAGAGGGCTTCATATTCAGCTTCATTATTAGTTGCATGAAAATCGAACTTCAAAGCATAACATATGGATCGGCCTTTGGGAGTTTCAAGTACAACACCAGCGCCCGAACACCGGTCGTTTTATGCACCATCGGTATAAAGCTTCCAGACGTATTCGGGGGATTCACTGGTTTTGGGCAAGTCCTCTGGAACGGTAAATTCAGCTATGAAATCTGCTAGGACTTGTCCTTGGATCGCTCGTCTTGGAGTGTAAGAAATATCAAACTGGCTCAGTTTGATATTCCACTTGAGTAACCTACCAGACGTCTCAGGCCGTGAAAGGACCTGTCATAACGGCTGGTCGGTGTAAACAATAATGGGATGTGCCTGGAAATATGGTCGGAGCTTCCTCGATGCAATAACAAGGCAATAAGCCAACTTCTCTAGCTTCAGATAATTTCTTTCAGCTCCAGTCAATCGTTTGCTAACGTAGTATACTGGCTTCTGTATCCTGTCTTCTTCTCGAATTAATGCAGCGCTGATAGCGTTTTCTGATATCACCAAATACACTAACAACTTCTCATGATCAATTGGCTTTGACAGGATAGGTGGTGTGGATAGATGTTGAACTAGTGCTTGGAAAGCGCCCTCAAACTCCGTAGTCCATTCAAAGTTTCGCTTTCCCTTTCGGATCAGATCAAAGAAGGGAATGCATTTGTCAGTGGACTTTGAAATGAACCTGCTCAATGCTGCTACTTTCCCATTGAGACTCTGGACTTGCTTTATAGTTTTCGGGGTTTCAAGACTTCTGATAGCCCAGATCTTTTCAGGATTAGCTTCGAATCCCCGAGCGTTGACAATAAACCCGAGGAACTTTCCGGATGCAACTCCAAAGTGACATTTCAGTGGGTTGAGCTTCATTTTGTATTCCCGAAGTATGTTGAACATAGTTTCCAGGTCTTTAACATGGTCGGTGGAGAGTCGTGACTTCACAAGCATGTCGTCTACATATACTTCCATGGTTTTCCCGATTTGATTGGCAAACATCCGATTGACCAATCGTTGATAAGTAGCCCCGGCATTCTTGAGTCTGAATGGCATAACTTTGTAACAGTAAAGTCCCAGGTTGGTTATGAAGCTGGTATGTTCTTGATCGGGTAAATGCATCGGTATCTGATTGTAGCCAGAATACACATCCATGAAGGATAAGAGTTCATGCCCAACTGTCGAATCTACTAGCTGATCAATTCTGGGAAGCGGGAAACTGTCTTTGGGACATGCTTTATTTAGATCGGAATAATCGACACATGTTCTCCACTTTCCGTTTGGCTTTCGGACGAGCACGGGATTCGACACCCATTCAGGATATAGCGCATCTCGAATGAACCCGTTCGCTTTAAGCTTTTCTACTTCTTCTTTAAGGGCGGCAGATCTCTCTGGATCCATACCATGCCTTTTTTGTTTGACCAAGATATGCCGCGGGTCAATATTCAGAGTGTGGCTCGCGATGTCCGGCGAGATCCCACACATGTCGAAATGCGTCCAGGCGAATACATCAAGATTCGCCCGTAGAAATTCAACCAATTCCTCTTGAGTTTGCTGGCTTAGCTGAGACCCAATCTTTATCATTTTCGAATCATCGTCATCGTCAATTGGGACCTCAATCGTCAGTTCGGCCGGGGATGCTTGACTTTCTTTAGATTCTCCTTTGTCTTCAGTTTCTTTTGGGTCAAGATCCTTGAGGAATTGGCTGGGGTGCCCGGGCCTAGGCCCGGGCGTTAATTGTCAATTATCGGCAAAACGGACGCAGAGAGATTCCTCTACGCCCTTTCCTTTCTCCTTCCGCTGCGCCTCCCGCAGCTCAGCAACATAACATGCTCTTCTAGCAGCTTGATCTCCCTAAATGATTCCCACTCCATGATCAGTAGGAAATTTTAAAGTCAAACACCAAGAGGCAATGGCTGCCCTGAATTCAACGAGGGCCGGTCGGCCCAAGAAAGCATTATAAGGGGAGTCTATGTCCAAAACAATGAACTGTAACATCCGTACTCTCCGACGTTCTCCAACTCCCAACTCTACTGGTAATTCCACCATTCTAGTGGGTATGGTAGCACTTCCGTTGAAACCATGGATTCGGGATTGACAAGGTTTCAAGTCTGTGGCTTCCATTCTCATTTGATCATAGGCTCGCTTAAACAAAATATTCACAGAGCTTCCATTGTCAACTAAGATCCTTTTCATCCAAGCGGGACCTACTTGAGCTGAGATGACCAGTGGATCGATAGTGGGGGCTTCGACTTTATCAGCGTCCCTGTTCCTGAATACGATGTCATCCGTCATCGTCTTCTGTTGCTTGGTCGAAGCCCCTTCATAAAAACTACTATAACACTCGAAGTCCGCATGCCTGATAGAGCTGGCATACGACTCCATTTCCTTCCAGCTTCGATCTGCTGGGTGAGGACCACCACTTATTGTATTGATAACCAACCTCCCGCCTGTACGAGTGGGTTCCTCCTGTCTTTCCTGATTCGGCGCACGATTCTGATTTGATGGTCCCGCACCACCAGACTGCGGCGCCCGGACATACTGATCCAACTTCCGTTCACGTATCAGTTTTTCAACGAGGTCTTGTAAATGATGACACTCATTTGTATTATGGCCATAACTCTCATGGAATCTTCAAAATTTTCCTGTCTGGATTTGTCTTTCAGTTGGTGGTTTCGGGGCAGGTTTCTTGTATTGCATGGTATTGCAGGTCTGCAAATACACATTTTCCAATGACATGTTCAATGGAGTGTAATTATCGTACATGGAAGCTCTACGCCGTGGACCACGATTCTGATCGCGTTTTTTGCTTTGATTTCCATTGCCCCTCTGCTGATTCTGTTTATTTTGTACGTTCAACTGAACTTTTCCAGAACTATCTCCAGACTGTTTAACAATGATGTTACTCTGGATTCCCTCGATGTTGGGCCCTGCATCATCCTGCTTCCTAGACTGTTTCGCATCCTCCCTTCTCAAGAATTGGGCTGCCTTGGAGTAGAAACGGTCCAATGATGCAGGTGGTTTCCCAGCTAACTAATTTCCGAACTCGGAATCAGCATCAATCCCCTTAGTCAATGCCATCATGATAGAGTTATCATTGGGATTGCTTATTTCTGCACACGCAGCATGGAATCGCTCCAAGTAACGTCTAAGTGTTTCTCCGGGAGCTTGTGTCACACTAGACAGAGTGTTAACGTCTTTAGGCCTCGCCACGTGCATACAGAATTGTTCAACAAACTTGGTGGCCATCTGATCAAAGTTAGAAATGGATCATGGTGGCAAACGAGTAAACCACATGGTTGCAATGCCCCCTAGGGAAATAGGGAAACTACGGCACTTTACTGCATCATCAGCTCTTGCAGCATTCATCAGCCATTCATACTTTAGGATGTGTTGATTGGGATCAGAACTTCCTTCATAGATCGGCAAAGTTGGCATCCTGAAGCGCCGAGGTGGTTCAGCATACAATACATCATCGGTGAAAGGGGTATGACTCCGGGAGAGTCCCCAGTCGTCATTACTGAGACCCTGATTTTCACGGATCATTTAACGAATCATTGTTGGTATATCCGGCATCCGGATACTAGGAGCATGCTGTGCCAAGGTGTGGTCGGGTTCCATAGCACGAGTCTGGATCGGACGCGGTCGACGGTCCATGCCTCGCCTCCTTGGTTCAACATTTTTTGGGACATAAGGCTCTAGAGTCTGCTCTCGTTGGTTACGTTGAGGATCAGCTTGGTTTCTAGCATCACCTCCTTGTTCGGTAGTGGTGGTAGTAGCAATGTTGTCTGTGACATGATAAGGGGCAGCACCTCCTCGGGATGGAGGTCCTATATGATGACTAGTGGATGGTCCAGTTCTGGGTTGTCCAAGATTCGAAGCAAGCTGATGTCCCGTGGCCTGGGTGTAGTTTCCATCCAGCCGTGGGCGTGTGGACTGGTGGTGACCATAAGATGAGGCTGAACTCTCTGTGGAAGAATAAGAACCTTGGTCTCTTCTGGATCTTCTGCGCCTTTGGCGATTCAGCTGGTTGGTCAACTCTGTGTTGGCGTGCAGTTGTTCAGTTAGCTGTTGGCGATTCTGGGTCAATTCTTGAAGCAGCATCTGAAACTCTTGTCTGGTGACCGGGCCTGTTGGATCTGAAGGTCCGGGGGCATCTTGGTTTGATGGAGGCAATTGCGCGGGATTCTGCCTGTCCCATCCTCCCTGATCAGCAATTGTAGAGGTAGTTCGCGTACTTACCATAATGAATTGATGAAAGTCCTTTCCTAGATCTGATGCAAATCTGAATAGAATGGAAGGGCTTCAAAGTTCTAGATCTGGATCTTCATCTTAGATTTATGCAATCGATATAGATAGGAGATCTAAAGAGCAGGAGAAAAATGGGTTTTTCTCAGTGAAAGCACCAAAGTGTTTGTACCAAAATTGGGCACAACACTCTTCGGAAGTTTTTGAAGAGATAAAATGAAGAAAGTAAATGGAAAAAGAAGATTATCTAACAAAAACTCCAAATTTCAGAAGTGAGAATAATTAAAATGCATAGAGACACAAGAATTTAGAGTGGTTTGGCATGTTGCCTACGTCCACTATGAAGTTGATTGCTTTATAGATGTTTCTTTGATGATTACAAGGGAATTCAACGAATTACAGCAGTTAATGAGGATCTACAGCAGTGAATTTCGTTATTGGCAGCAGCTATGGAGTTTAGATCTGGATCTGGCAGAGTCAGGGCGTTGGAGAATTCAAAAGAGAAGAAGCCCCCTTTCTGTATGCCCTGGGGCTCTATTTATAGGTGTAGGAGGCTGGTATTTCGCTCAGATCTCGGGAGACCCTCTCTGGCACGTGACCAGGCCCGAGCGCCCAAGCCCGTGAAGTTTCGGTTCGATCCGTGATCGATACGAACAGATTTCGTATCGATCAAGATTTCATCCAATGGAGTCAAAATTTGTCATGGACATTCTTTAGCATGTACGTAAGCTTCTGTGAAAATTTCATAGCATTTGGGCTTGTAGATTAGGAGATATGATCGATACGAAATGGGATTTTCGGTTGGCTGTCTCGTTCGACTCCCTCATTTCGACTCGCTCTCGTTCGACTCGGTGACATGTCGCTTGAATCTCTGGATCACTCCGCCTTTGATGCTGTTTTGATTGAGTCGTTCTAGGACTTTCGCCCTGTTCGTATCGATGGTATTTCTTTGTTTGCATCGATAAAAGATGTGCAGTTCGCATCGATGGAGGTAGTCTTTGTTTGTATCGACTGTTGCGCTTTACTTCGCATTGATGGATACAAAGTGGAAGTCTTCGGATGGATGCGAAGTGGAGCGAGTCGAAATGTGGCTCTCTGATGGAGTCGAACTAGATGGAGTCAAACAGTGGTTCTGCGATGGAGTCGAACTAGATGGAGTCGAACTGTGGTTCTCTGATGGATGCGGAGCGAGTGGAACAGAGGCTATCTAATGGATGCAAACTGAGCGAGTCGAAGTAGGCTTCCCTGATGGATTCAAACTGAACGAGTCGAAGTAGGCATTCCTGATGGATGCGAACTGAGCGATTCGAACAGTGGTTGGTTTTCATCCAATTTTGTATCGTTCGTAACTTGAACATACGAGCTCGGATTGACTTGAGATTTGGAACGTTGACTCTCATAGCCTCGCTTGTCGTGCCATATCAATTTTAGCTCGATCCGGACTCGGAAAAAAATCATCGATACCCATAGTGAGCCTGTGTATAACCGTTCTCTAGGACGGACCGTCATTGGTTACTAGTCAATTCCTTGGTGTCACGGCCTTGCCAAAAGGCGGGATAACAATTATATTTATTGGAGAAGTTAAACATGAATGTTTATGCAACAAAGTGAATTAGAAAACGAGTTTGAATAATAGCTTGATATATCAAATTGATTAACATAAACAAAATAGAGTATTGGATAATAAATAAATTAATAATTGACAAGTTTACTACAAATGGATAAATAGGGAGGTCATAAGTGTAAATTGTTGAAGTTTAACAAACGTGTTCAATTTTCCCTTTCTCTCGTCCATTACCATAGCCTGTTCATTACTTAGAAATAAAGAACATTGTTAAAGGGACTCCAATTTTTAATAAGTGGTGATCATTTTTTCAATTTTCGTAAAATTGCTATGAGTTGTACTAAAAAATGTTGTCTCCCTTAACAAAAATATAAAAATACTCTGTAACTGTTCTCATTATTTCCATGATCCTCTAACATTTTTGAACTTTCTTTTTTGATCAGACCCCGTCGAAAATGGTTTTCGGTGCACTATCACCATTTCTCTTTTCATTTTTCGATGGGGTTTTGCCAAATTATGTTTTGCACGATGGTAAAAATGTAAATTGTCTTATTTGGTTAATTTATCCAAATATTCTTTTATGCTGCATTCTCTTTAAAATTGGCCCCCTTATCCAAATATGAAATCCTGGTAAGAACGTTGAATAAAAAATGTATTATCCCCTTTACCAGATCAAAAACGCAACCTCAGTAAAAAAATAGAGAAAAGATAAAATTCAACGTGTATGAAGCAAGTCTGCAAGTGTGGTCTCGGTCGTAGAAGGAGGAGGGCGTGATGCAGTTGGGGTCACGATCGGTAGAGAAGAGGAAGCAAGCATGCGAGGCTAGGCGATGGTAGGTGGACGCGACCTGAAGCTGGCATGTCTGGAGCTAGGTCAGATGTTGGATCATAGATTGTTAGGCGCGATGGCATTGAGTTAGAGCGATGCAGGTTGGAGGAAGTCAAGTTCAGCTGGCAATGAAAGGAAAAAAATCATTCTTAGTGAGTGATTTCGGTTTATATATAATCTATACTATACTGTTATTACCGAGTTAGATTTCAAGAGCTCACAAGCCCCTTAAGTATTTTGTGAAATGAACAGCCACGTTTTTTATTTTGTTTATTCTTTCTATTTATGCCCAGACCTACTCATGTTTAATCACAAAAACGTAAGTTACTTCCTGTCCATTCCATAAAACCCTAACTCACAAAATAATGAAGATGAATATCGACCGTTGTGGAAATAAATGATTGCTTCTCTCCTTCTTTGTCAGTGTGAAAACTTACACCTTAATTTTTCTGTTTGCGTATTTCTCCTCCAATCCCCTAATTATTCAGGTAATTTTCAATTCTTTGGATCTGTTGTTTTCGATTTTCAAACCTGATTTAACTCATTGATTTGTTCGATTTGCTTATTTCTTTATTATTTGCTTTACCTTCTTAATCTTCGGAACAAACGTAGTTGCTTCATCTGTTTTCTTCATCTATATTTCAGGTATCGTTGTTCTTCCTTACTAATCTTTTAATTATTATGTTATCCATATTTAGGATTTGATGATAATTTGGATTGATTTAATATTTAGAGCATGATGATTTGAGATTTGGCTGGAACAGTCAGATCTGTTAGATGATTTGAGGTTGCTCTAATTAAGGTTACTTCATTGCTTTTTTCTATAAGTAACTATATAGATTATTAATATTTTATTCCCATGGTTAATTGGAAGACAAAGCGAATGTTTGGGACATGTTATTTGAATTTATTTTCAATTATAATTTCAACAAAAATGGAAAACCTTAACAATAAAATGGAAAACCTACAACGAAGTGCATTTTGAGCTCAGCCGCTACATAGCAAGTAAGGTTTATTTTAATGTCTTCTTACTATGATCATAAGAGATAACTCTATGTAAGAATGAAGAAAAAAGTAGCTATATTTGTAACGACCCCGAATTTTGATTAAGTTTAAATTAATAATTTATCGATTTTTGAATAAAAATAGTAAAATTAATCAACAAAGTAATGCGAGTTCCCCAGATAAATAAATTATATTCAAGTATATTCAACTATAAATATGTAGGCTGGTAAAACAAAATACATATGCAAGTATAAACCAATAAAAACCTAAGTGCATACAAGAATGGGATATTAACAAGTGTAGGCTGAGAAAAGAAACCAACATATACATTAAGTATAAACAAAATATATACATGCATAGGCTTGAACAAGTATAAACAATATCTCATATTTTTGGTACAGCCGAGACTAAAGAAAAGAAAAGAAAAATTTATAAATGAGGTATGGTACAAAGCAAATAAAATAAAGGTAATGGTACAAGCTAATTAATGTTTGGCCACCAAATCAACATCTTCATATTTGGTTGCAGTCGAAGGAAAAAAAAATATATATATATACGAATTGTACAAAACAATAAATGCCATCATCTCTTTAGCCACCAAACCAGACATCAGTAGACAAAGAAGAAAATATCACTGCTAAAGTTTGTACCAAATAAGATATCACCTGTAAGCTTCATTCCTCTTATATCCATCACACTCTGCATCATTTCGTTTCACTCAAACAATACTTCAATTAAAATAACAATGCAATCAACTACAAACCAGAGAATTAAGGTGAGAACTTCAGCTTGCAATTCAAGACAGTTTCAAAATGATGAAAGCTCTGTTCTTCAAAGCACTGTAAGTAAACTCCTGTTTTAAAAATTTAAGAAAATGCAGGATTTGTTGCTTATAAAACTCTGAAAACAAGTAGTGCTTGCATGTGTAGATTAAGTGTGCTATATGTTTGAACTGGGCATGATTGTGTTGTTATTACCTCTGTTCTTCATTCTTATTTGTTGAGAAAAACACTTCAACCCTTACATATATATGTATGATTTGTCTTGCATATGATCGACACTGGATATATGCTGTGGAAAAATGGTATATAACATGAGATTATATTCATATGTCTATATATATATAGGGGTATCTGTAGACTTAATTATGTGAATACAGGTATATGTGCCTGTTCCTTTGTTACAGGCTAGAACAAGTAAAGAAATCAAAATCTCTTTAATCTTTCACTTATAAACTTGGATGTATAGATGAAAAATGTTTGAATCAACAAGACATTCGAATTAAAAATGGTCTCAAACATTTATATCTAGAAAATAATTAGCAGTTTGGATAATTCAGTAAGATCTTTTCAAACTTGAAAATTTAATGTTTTTATCTTCAAGTTTTGATTTTCTAAATAGAAGAGTGTTGACGAAATATGATTTTTGAAAGTTATTTCAAGATTTTTAGTGTATTAGATGGCGAGAAATAGTGAGTTGAACGGAAACCATGTTTCCGTTGATCCTCGTCAACCCACGACGAATTGAGGGTCGGGATTTCGAACGAGGAAGGCTAGGTGTCTGGGGATCATTGGAAAAATGGTCAGGAATTCTCGTACAAACCAAGGTGGATGATCGAAGATGTTTTAGGGTTTAAGGAGTTCTGGAATGGCCTGGGAACGCGATCGATTTGGAGATTGGGGACGCGACCGAGTTCTTCGTTTTTTGGGTAGGAAGGAAGAGGAATGGATGTGCTTTCGATTGTGATAGGTGGCAGGTGAGGCAGTCGTCACGATCGTCGGCGGCGAGGCGTTTCAGTTGATTGGGTTGGAGTGCCTGGGGGATCGAACTGCTCGATTTCGAGTTCGTGACTAGTTCCTTGTTCTGGGTGGTGAGTTCGTCTGAGGAGGTGTTCGACGACGTGGCGAGCGTCGGAGCGTTGATCTCTGGTGGCCAGAGTAGATGTGCACGTGTGCACGGTGATGTATGGGTTCGTTCGTTTGGGGAAGATGATGTCGACTCGAAGTAGGCTTCGGGGATTTGGGGGTTTTACTCGGGTGCGAACTCGAGTAGAAAACAGGGGAGACTCGGGGTTTGTTTAAGTGCAGCAGTTATAAAAGTTAATAACTTTGTTTTTTTTACAAGTCTTAAACACTACAACTTAATAAAGGTTTTATTGTTTAAGTCAAGAATTTAATACAAGAATTAATTATTGTCGTAAATACTTTAACAATGTTTTTAAAACGCATAATTATTATTAAGCAATTAATTTAAGTATAAAGGTTAATTAACAGTAAAATTGTAGTTAATGATGATTTGATTTCCAAAGGTTTAAGAGGAGCTTTAAGATGTTGATTAGAATAAATAATTAATTGAACTATTTTAGAAAGTATTTAAGAATAGTTACTTTATAATTGTAAGTAAAGATAAATTAATGATAAAGTGATTTATAAATTATAATTAACTACTTAAGTTAATTAATGTATGACTAATAGTTAACTAAATTAATTATTTGTTAATAAATTAAAGGATTAATTAATGAATGTGATTAATTAAGATTAATTCAATAATTAAAGATTTAATTGATTCATTAATTAAGAATTGATTAGTTAATAATTAAGAGTTAACTAATAAATTTAAAAGAAGATTTATTTCAAATAATTTGTAATTAAATTACAATAATTAACCCGGATTAATAAATTGATACATCTGATTTAAATTAATCAGTTGATAAATAAATTCACTTGTGAATGTTTAGATTCCATTGAATGTTAAATTGTTTGATATTTCTTGATATACGATGCTTTGTGATACATCCTGATTTATGTTGTGATCTATAGTTTACTTATCTGTGACCTTTATATATCTATGATCTGTGAATGAACGATAAGCGTTGTTCTTATACCGCTTATCGAATTATATTTCTGTATTCTGATATGTGATGATTCATTGTGTTGCACTATTGTGTGTGAAACCCCTGGACTACACCTTTACACACACAAATATGGATTTCACGTGGAAATCAGTTAAGTCACAGATAATTTAAATTTGATGTTTTTGAAATTGAAATTTTAATTTCAATTGATTTTGAAATTAGAAATTCGGGTTTAAAGTGAAAAGCTTTTGAAATGGAATTTCAAAGATAAAAGTTATTTTGAATAACTTAATCGAGTTTTGGAAATTTAAATAATTTGATTTAAATTTGAATTCAAGTTTGGAATTGAATCCTATGAATTGAAACTAGGGATTGAAAATGTCATAAATGTGTTTATCTAAATTTAAACCATTTAAAAATGTAATTTTGAGAATTTGGATTTAACTCAAGGACTTTAACTCGTATGAATGAATCAGATTTTCTGAAATGAAACTGTTTGTTTTTAAATGATAAAAGCTTTCAGATAAGAAATGAAATTCCAGTTTAATTAAAGGAATTTCAATATTGAATTGAAAATGGTTTTCCAAGTTATGAATGAATTGTTTTGAAAAGCTATGAATTAAATCTGTTTATTTTTAACAGATTTAAAATAACGATTGGTTTAAATCATTTGAAATGGAATTGTTTTGAAAGCTATAAGTTAAATCTTGATTTAAAGGTTTAACGAGTTAATCAAATTGAAATGGAAATTGATTTAGAAAATCTGTGAATGAATCTTTTATTTAAAAGATTTAAATGTGGAAATTGTTTAAACCGCTGAAGGTTGTTTAAAATAAATCTTTTTGTTGAAAAGATTTGAAATGGTAATCGATGGAAACCATTTAAAAAGAAGTTGAATTAATAAGTTGTGACTTAATTGAAATCTCATATCCATATGTTTTTAAATATTTCGCTCACTATTCGGTTTAGCCGGGAGAGGACCTTTGGGTCGTATAACCCATTCCGAATATGTGATACGTCGATATGGATAGCATTTGAAGACCGGTGTTGAAGACCGGATATTTTTGAAAACGGAAGGATTACCGTCGAGTTACTCTGCATCGGCTGATCCCCGATATAGAGGTTTTATCACCCTTAGTGACGGGAAGTCCGGACGTGATTGGAAATTATCCGGATTTGCAAGGGCTTCGTGAGAAGTGCCTTCGGTTCTGTTCGAACCCGGAACAGACTTGTATGGATTGTATGTCTGACATTACACTTTGAGATATAAAGCCGATTTCTTTCAAATACATTTCTGTTGGTGGCGGAGAATTTATTCTCTTAGCTTAACACCCTTCTCTAAGACGTATGAGCTCAGAGGTTATGTAGTTGAAATTTATCAGCGATATACTCCCAATTTGGTAATGTGGCATGCTGAGTGTTGCTGTTTGATGATCAGTGTTTGATCATTTGTGATATGATCATTTGTTTGATCATTTATCTTTGTGATCATAGGTTGATCATCTGTTGACCCAAAGCGTGGCTTTTTAAAAAAGCGTAGCTTTGTGGACGAGACTTCGTCAGGGCCTCACAACTCGGAAATGGTCGAAACAGGAATGTTGCGGCAAGGTTATGAGGGTCGCGCCGTTTAGGGTATGTCATTTTCTTCTGGAAAGGGGTGGTATCATGGTATGGAGCCCAGATACTTACTCATGTGGATACACTTTATTATGTGTGATGTTGGTTTAGAGGCGCCTCGGATAAAGGTCCCAAAGGACCGGGGGATGGCATATTCGTGAGTTACCTGTTACAGGGGTAACCCGTCCTTGTTTTGCAGAGAGCAGTTTGTCTCTCGGGACGTCCCGCCAGAGGCGATCCCATGCGGCGGAAGGAAGTTCCTTAGCCTGACCATTTGTTGGAAATCCAAAGAAACAATACGCGACGTGTACGGTTTTAGTTGTATTACCTGCTATGGAATGTGGCGGTAACCTGCTATTGAACATAGTAGCTATAGTAGGCATACGATACTGGTCGTATGTTGGCTAAGATTAATATTATACTTTCGAAATGTTTTCTACACACTATGCACTAATAATAATATCAAAAATGATTTGATTTGCGTAGTAAGCATCTTTGACTATCATAAGAAGAAATCTCCTTCAATTCTGCGTTTGCATTGTGTGTGTGGCGGGAGGTCTTATGGTAGTTTCATTTTCCAAAAGCATTGCGGATTTCAATGTTTAAAAACCTTTTGTGTTGTTTAAAGATAAACTGTTTTTGTTGCTCACACCAGTCCCATGACTGATCCGGAGTTTATTGTTCCCTTCCTAAACTCTGGGTGCTCATAATTTTCCACACGAGCAGTCTAGAGTTGGGTTTCTTTTCAGATATTCAGGTTTAGTAGACTATTTGGAGCTAGTTCATTCATCGGAGTTGCTTATCTTGGAGTTGTGGATTCATTCTTGTCTGAAGATCATTTTGGAGTTATCATTTCTATTGATATTGTTCCGCTGCTGTTGTTATCATTTTCTTTTCCGCTGCTATTTCTTGTATCATATCTCTGATGTATATTGATATTCATTGTATCACTCTGTTGTATCAGATAATATATATCAATGTATTATTCTTTTCTTCCGCTGTGTTATTTACTTAATTGTGTTATAGCTCCGACGAATCGGATTTGAACGGTCGAATCTGCGGCATTCTAGTACAATGTGAAGTACGGATGTTGATTTTCGAGCGGGCAAAACCCGAGTCGTCACATGTGGTATCAGAGCTAAGGTTGAACTTTAGCTCAGGAGTATAACACGTTAAGTAGCTCATTAGAGATAGGGTGATGTATACCCTAGAATGAGTAATTCTCAGATATCCGTCCGTATGCCTCAGTAAATTCTCTTACTATTCCGCGATAGTGAGTATGAGTGCAAGAAGAGGACGAGATAGGGGACAGGGAAATACGACTATAAATGGTCAATACTCTGTAACAATAAGGAAGTAATTTTTTCTCTATCGATCTCTTTGATTCGTCATCTTTTCTCAATTCTTCGATAATTTCTGGTCGATCCAGAAAAGAAGATTCGATATATTAATATGGGACATAAACTCCAGATAGGCCAAATTGTTTGTTTGGATGGATTGTTTGCTTTGTTTGCTATGGTTGATAGGTATACTTTAGCTTCTAAACTGAAAGTTTTTGAAATTGTATCGATATATCTATCTATTCTTTGGGTCCCAATATATTCTACGAATGGTTAGTTATCCATTCGAACTAACCGATGCCACTCCATACTTCGTAGATCTGGATAACCCGAGTATCTTGTGAAGTGCTAAACAGATTCATTCTTGTATATATGATATTCTGATTTGGTAAGCCAAATGCAGAATAGATATTCAGTTTGAGTTGATGAAATATTCTCCATCTATCTTTTTGTCTCCTTGGTAATTTCGAGGACAAAATTCTTTTAAGGGGGGAAGTCTGTAACGACCCCGAATTTTGATTAAGTTTAAATTAATAATTTATTGATTTTTGAATAAAAATAGTAAAATTAATCAACAAAGTAATGCGAGTTCCCCAGATAAATAAATTATATTCAAGTATATTCAACTATAAATATGTAGGCTGGTAAAACAAAATACATATGCAAGTATAAACCAATAAAAACCTAAGTGCATACAAGAATGGGATATTAACAAGTGTAGGCTGAGAAAAGAAACCAACATATACATTAAGTATAAACAAAATATATACATGCATAGGCTTGAACAAGTATAAACAATATCTCATATTTTTGGTACAGCCGAGACTAAAGAAAAGAAAAGAAAAATTTATAAATGAGGTATGGTACAAAGCAAATAAAATAAAGGTAATGGTACAAGCTAATTAATGTTTGGCCACCAAATCAACATCTTCATATTTGGTTGCAGTCGAAGGAAAAAAAATATATATATATACGAATTGTACAAAACAATAAATGCCATCATCTCTTTAGCCACCAAACCAGACATCAGTAGACAAAGAAGAAAATATCACTGCTAAAGTTTGTACCAAATAAGATATCACCTGTAAGCTTCATTCCTCTTATATCCATCACACTCTGCATCATTTCGTTTCACTCAAACAATACTTCAATTAAAATAACAATGCAATCGACTACAAACCAGAGAATTAAGGTGAGAACTTCAGCTTGCAATTCAAGACAGTTTCAAAATGATGAAAGCTCTGTTCTTCAAAGCACTGTGAGTAAACTCCTGTTTTAAAAATTTAAGAAAATGCAGGATTTGTTGCTTATAAAACTCTGAAAACAAGTAGTGCTTGCATGTGTAGATTAAGTGTGCTATATGTTTGAACTGGGCATGATTGTGTTGTTATTACCTCTGTTCTTCATTCTTATTTGTTGAGAAAAACACTTCAACCCTTACATATATATGTATGATTTGTCTTGCATATGATCGACACTGGATATATGCTGTGGAAAAATGGTATATAACATGAGATTATATTCATATGTCTATATATATATAGGGGTATCTGTAGACTTAATTATGTGAATACAGGTATATGTGCCTGTTCCTTTGTTACAGGCTAGAACAAGTAAAGAAATCAAAATCTCTTTAATCTTTCACTTATAAACTTGGATGTATAGATGAAAAATGTTTGAATCAACAAGACATTCGAATTAAAAATGGTCTCAAACATTTATATCTAGAAAATAATTAGCAGTTTGGATAATTCAGTAAGATCTTTTCAAACTTGAAAATTTAATGTTTTTATCTTCAAGTTTTGATTTTCTAAATAGAAGAGTGTTGACGAAATATGATTTTTGAAAGTTATTTCAAGATTTTTAGTGTATTAGATGGCGAGAAATAGTGAGTTGAACGGAAACCATGTTTCCGTTGATCCTCGTCAACCCACGACGAATTGAGGGTCGGGATTTCGAACGAGGAAGGCTAGGTGTCTGGGGATCATTGGAAAAATGGTCAGGAATTCTCGTACAAACCAAGGTGGATGATCGAAGATGTTTTAGGGTTTAAGGAGTTCTGGAATGGCCTGGGAACGCGATCGATTTGGAGATTGGGGACGCGACCGAGTTCTTCGTTTTTTGGGTAGGAAGGAAGAGGAATGGATGTGCTTTCGATTGTGATAGGTGGCAGGTGAGGCAGTCATCACGATCGTCGGCGGCGAGGCGTTTCAGTTGATTGGGTTGGAGTGCCTGGGGGATCGAACTGCTCGATTTCGAGTTCGTGACTAGTTCCTTGTTCTGGGTGGTGAGTTCGTCTGAGGAGGTGTTCGACGACGTGGCGAGCGTCGGAGCGTTGATCTCTGGTGGCCACAGTAGATATGCACGTGCACGTGTGCACGGTGATGTATGGGTTCGTTCGTTTGGGGAAGATGATGTCGACTCGAAGTAGGCTTCGGGGATTTGGGGGTTTTACTCGGGTGCGAACTCGAGTAGAAAACAGGGGAGACTCGGGGTTTGTTTAAGTGCAGCAGTTATAAAAGTTAATAACTTTGTTTTTTTTACAAGTCTTAAACACTACAACTTAATAAAGGTTTTATTGTTTAAGTCAAGAATTTAATACAAGAATTAATTATTGTCGTAAATACTTTAACAATGTTTTTAAAATGCATAATTATTATTAAGCAATTAATTTAAGTATAAAGGTTAATTAACAGTAAAATTGTAGTTAATGATGATTTGATTTCCAAAGGTTTAAGAGGAGCTTTAAGATGTTGATTAGAATAAATAATTAATTGAACTATTTTAGAAAGTATTTAAGAATAGTTACTTTATAATTGTAAGTAAAGATAAATTAATGATAAAGTGATTTATAAATTATAATTAACTACTTAAGTTAATTAATGTATGACTAATAGTTAACTAAATTAATTATTTGTTAATAAATTAAAGGATTAATTAATGAATGTGATTAATTAAGATTAATTCAATAATTAAAGATTTAATTGATTCATTAATTAAGAATTGATTAGTTAATAATTAAGAGTTAACTAATAAATTTGAAAGAAGATTTATTTCAAATAATTTGTAATTAAATTACAATAATTAACCCGGATTAATAAATTGATACATCTGATTTAAATTAATCAGTTGATAAATAAATTCACTTGTGAATGTTTAGATTCCATTGAATGTTAAATTGTTTGATATTTCTTGATATACGATGCTTTGTGATACATCCTGATTTATGTTGTGATCTGTAGTTTACTTATCTGTGACCTTTATATATCTATGATCTGTGAATGAACGATAAGCGTTGTTCTTATACCGCTTATCGAATTATATTTCTGTATTCTGATATGTGATGATTCATTGTGTTGCACTATTGTGTGTGAAACCCCTGGACTACACCTTTACACACACAAATATGGATTTCACGTGGAAATCAGTTAAGTCACAGATAATTTAAATTTGATGTTTTTGAAATTGAAATTTTAATTTCAATTGATTTTGAAATTAGAAATTCGGGTTTAAAGTGAAAAGCTTTTGAAATGGAATTTCAAAGATAAAAGTTATTTTGAATAACTTAATCGAGTTTTGGAAATTTAAATAATTTGATTTAAATTTGAATTCAAGTTTGGAATTGAATCCTATGAATTGAAACTAGGGATTGAAAATGTCATAAATGTGTTTATCTAAATTTAAACCATTTAAAAATGTAATTTTGAGAATTTGGATTTAACTCAAGGACTTTAACTCGTATGAATGAATCAGATTTTCTGAAATGAAACTGTTTGTTTTTAAATGATAAAAGCTTTCAGATAAGAAATGAAATTCCAGTTTAATTAAAGGAATTTCAATATTGAATTGAAAATGGTTTTCCAAGTTATGAATGAATTGTTTTGAAAAGCTATGAATTAAATCTGTTTATTTTTAACATATTTAAAATAATGATTGGTTTAAATCATTTGAAATGGAATTGTTTTGAAAGCTATAAGTTAAATCTTGATTTAAAGGTTTAACGAGTTAATCAAATTGAAATGGAAATTGATTTAGAAAATCTGTGAATGAATCTTTTATTTAAAAGATTTAAATGTGGAAATTGTTTAAACCGCTGAAGGTTGTTTAAAATAAATCTTTTTGTTGAAAAGATTTGAAATGGTAATCGATGGAAACCATTTAAAAAGAAGTTGAATTAATAAGTTGTGACTTAATTGAAATCTCATATCCATATGTTTTTAAATATTTCGCTCACTATTCGGTTTAGCCGGGAGAGGACCTTTGGGTCGTATAACCCATTCCGAATATGTGATACGTCGATATGGATAGCATTTGAAGACCGGTGTTGAAGACCGGATATTTTTGAAAATGGAAGGATTACCGTCGAGTTACTCTGCATCGGCTGATCCCCGATATAGAGGTTTTATCACCCTTAGTGACGGGAAGTCCGGACGTGATTGGAAATTATCCGGATTTGCAAGGGCTTCGTGAGAAGTGCCTTCGGTTCTGTTCGAACCCAGAACAGACTTGTATGGATTGTATGTCTGACATTACACTTTGAGATATAAAGCCGATTTCTTTCAAATACATTTCTGTTGGTGGCGGAGAATTTATTCTCTTAGCTTAACACCCTTCTCTGAGACGTATGAGCTCAGAGGTTATGTAGTTGAAATTTATCAGCGATATACTCCCAATTTGGTAATGTGGCATGCTGAGTGTTGCTGTTTGATGATCAGTGTTTGATCATTTGTGATATGATCATTTGTTTGATCATTTATCTTTGTGATCATAGGTTGATCATCTGTTGACCCAAAGCGTGGCTTTTTAAAAAAGCGTAGCTTTGTGGACGAGACTTCGTCAGGGCCTCACAACTCGGAAATGGTCGAAACAGGAATGTTGCGGCAAGGTTATGAGGGTCGCGCCCTTTAGGGTATGTCATTTCCTTCTGGAAAGGGGTGGTATCATGGTATGGAGCCCAGATACTTACTCATGTGGATACACTTTATTATGTGTGATGTTGGTTTAGAGGCGCCTCGGATAAAGGTCCCAAAGGACCGGGGGATGGCATATTCGTGAGTTACCTGTTACAGGGGTAACCCGGCCTTGTTTTGTAGAGAGCAGTTTGTCTCTCGGGACGTCCCGCCAGAGGCGATCCCATGCGGCGGAAGGAAGTTCCTTAGCCTGACCATTTGTTGGAAATCCAAAGAAACAATACGCGACGTGTACGGTTTTAGTTGTATTACCTGCTATGGTGTGATATCCCGGGATTTCGAGAAGTTTAAAATGTGATAATCTCTTAATTTAAATTATTTTAAATTGATAAATTTGTTATTTTCAAATATTTTATAACCAAATAATAATAATATGATGTTTTAATTATAGTATAGATTGATTATAATAAGAATAATAATTTAAATTGTATTATTTTATAAATTTGATTTTTAAATAGATTTATCATTTCCAAAATTAATAAGTATTGTTTAAATATGTATATATATATATGTCTTGAGTTGTTTTTAAATGAAATATATCAATTTCAAACTTAATAAAATGTTTATTTAAAAATATAAATGTTGAGTTGATTTTTAAATTGGATTTTAAAAGTCAAATTTGAATTTGAATCTGGATTTAAATTTGAATCTTTAAAGATAAATATTTTAATATATTTGGTTATAAAATATATGAACAAGGCTTTTATTCAAAATAAGATTTGTTTTACAATATTTTCTTTAAAAGGAATTTTATTCATATAAATTTAGAAAGTGTTTATTTAATAGTAAATAAATACAAAAGATATGTTTACACTTAAAAATGAATTAAAAATATTGTATATAATTTTATTAGGATATAAATGAGTTTTATTGTATTTCTTTTAAAGGTTTTATTTATTTATAATATAGAAAAGCATTTATTTAAAAAGATATGTATTTATCTATTTAGGAAATACATATAAAAGCTTTTAAAATCTTTTTAAAAATAATATAAAAAGATTAAGGACAAGTGTTAAATTTTTAAAACATGTAAAATACATGTGTAAGGTAATTAAACAATGTATGAGACAAGTGTCATAATTTATTTCTATTTTCTTTAATTTTAAAAACAAATCTATATAAATCTATATCCTTCTCTCTTCCATTTCTTTGTTCATCTTCACGTTTTAAAAAAATGAAACTAAAACCAGACAAAAGAAATCTATAACCTGAAACCAAAATCTTCTCAAACCAAAAGCTGGATTCATTTCTCAAACCAGATAATGTTCAAACCTGAGAACATTTACTCCAATAAAAATCAAAGCCTGTAAACTAGGTCTGTAATCAAAAATCCTCAAACCTGAATTCATCTTCAAAAAGTTTGATTCTCAAATGCCTGAAACCATTTATTATACAACCTGAAACCCTACAAACATTTCTCAAATTCAAAGATCTGTAACCATGTTCTTCAAGTCTGAGATCCTTTCCAAGTGCATGCAACTGCAAGCATTTCCTTCTAATCTGGAAATTATCTAAAGCAAGCATGCATGTCGTCTTCAAGTTTTCAAGGACAAGAAGCATTTCAGTTTCAAACATAAGCAAGCATCCCAGTTTCAAGTTTTTAAAGCAAGTTCCTGTTTTTAAAAAGAAATCAAGCAGTTCAGTTCAAAATTCCAGTTTCTCACTTCTCTGTCAACATTTAAAGGTGAGTAAACATCTTTTTCAAAAGTTAAAAAAAAAATTAAATTTGCTTTTGAATGATTTCTGAATAGAGTATATTTGCATGTTTATTATATGAATGCTCTCTGTATGTATGTGAAAATTTTAGTGTGCATGTCTGATTTAATAGCTAACTGCTCTGTTCATCCTTAAATCGAGTGAACTTCTCTTTTATAAGACCTTAAACTTATATATTTTAATTCCAGTAGTATGATATGAAATGTACTGTAATGATTGAGTGAATTTTAGTTTGCATGTTCATAAATAGGTAGATATAATGATATGCATGTCTGTACATATACCTGTCTCTGTTTATCTAAGTACAGGCTTCAAATTTTTATTAGAAAAATTCATATTTTTACATCTGTTTGATTTTAGTCTAGGTTGTCTAAATGAAAAGAGTTCCTAACTATATACTTTAAATTTTAAAAGTAGATTCGAAGATAAGTAATAAGTATTAACTTAAAATTTAAAGTTTACAGTGGAAAATCAAAGGAATGGGTAAAATTCAAACTTGTTAATTTAAAACTTTGATTTTATAATCTGATTAGTACTAGCAAGTGATGAATTTAGAAGAGGAAATTATGATTTTTAGGATTGAAATGGTAGAGAAATTGTAAGTTGAACAGAAATGGCATTTTCGTCATTTACAGACGATCGATGGGGCTGGGTTCATCGTGATTGTTGTCGGTGATAGTTTGAAGCCCGTAGATGGTTGTAAAAATAGGGGATGATTTTATTAATCGTCGTAGTAATCGATCGATAGTATTTTAGGGTTTAGCAATGGTTCTGGGTATGGTTGAAATCGCGACCTTTTTCGTTGTCGTGGATGAACTAGAGGCTACCGCACCTGGGGGAATGGAAGCGTGGGACGGAGATGGAGCTTCGGTTGAAGTAGTGGGGATTCTGGTGGCCAGAGGTGATCGGTCGAGATGATTCTTGGATGAGATGTTGTTCCAGTAAAGGATCGTTATGGCTCAAATTCGATTTTCGATTTTGATTGATGAACGGAGTTGACGTGGTGGTCGAGAGGAAGAATTGCGACTCGATGGTGATCAGCGACTTGGTCGGAGTGGCGGCGTTCGCCTATGCACGTGCACGAAGGTGAACGTGTATCAGTGAGTTTCTTGAATTTGGGAAGATGAGATACTCGAGTTCGTTCTCGAGAAAGAACTCGCGTGAACTAGGTATTGGCTCGAGTAATATCTGGGTCGTACTCGAGCATTTGAGTGAAACAGTTTAACAGTTTATTTTTTTTTAAAACCAAACAGTTTTAAAATTTAGAATTAAACTCTATTTTGAAAAGAAAATAAGAAGAAGATGTGTTGGTTTGATTCAAATGGGTTAAACCCAAAAGTAAATGTTAAACCAGTTTATAAATTTAAATAAAAGTAAGTTGTAAATTTAAATAATTAAGTTAAATCAAATTCTTTTGGAAAATTTATTACCTTGTAATAAATTCTTTAAATAAATTAAGTTGTATTATTTATTTAACTTAAATATTTTAAGTCAAAATCTTAAGTTATTTTCAAACTTAATATAAAGGTTAATTAATAAGGATATGTTTTTGTCTTAAAAACTTGATTAAAGTTTGATAATTTATGAAGAGTAACTTATTAATCAAATTAGTTGGTGATTAAAGATAAGTAAATTAACAATTAAGTTTTCAAGTAATTTATTTACTTGTAATTAAGGATTGTTAATAAATAATTAAGGATAAGTAATAAATGATTATTTATTTTAAAAACTTAATTAATGATTTAATTAAGTAAGTTAATTACTAAGATTTAATGTTTTAATGATAATGTTTTATCTTAAAGGTTAATTAAGATTTTTAATGAAATTGAAATTAATTAATAATTAAGAGATTATTAATCTATGATTAAAGTTAATTAGGATTAATTAACTGTTATTAAAGGTTAATAAATTATCAATAAGGATTGATTAATTGATAATTAATAATTAATTAAATTGATAATTAAAGATGTTAATTAATAATTAAGTTTTATTAATTTATAATTAAAAGTTAATTAATTAGTTAATTAAGGTTAATTAACTAATGATAAAAGTAATTAAGGATTGATTACTTTGTATTAAAGGATATTGATTAATAATTAAGGTTTATTAATTAATGGTTAATTAATAATTAATCTGTGATTAGGGATTAATTTGTTTAAAAGGGTAATTAAGGATGAATTACTCAGTTATTATTTATGAAATGAATGTGATTAATTTAAGTTAATTTGTTAATTAATTAAAGATAGTCACTTGGTAATTAATTAAGTATAATTACTTAATAAGATTTAATAAGTAAGTAATTGATAAATGAATTACTAGATGTAATTGAGATAAGAGAAATTACTTAATGGAAAGTAATTTAAAAGAATAATTACTTGGTAAAAAGTAATTAAGGATTAATTAAATTGTGTGATTAATCAAAGGATTTATAAAAAGATTTATAAAACAAATAAGAAATAATTAAGAAGTAATTAAGAATAGTTAATTACTGTTTATGATTATTTAGGTTGACTAATGGAAGTAATTAATTAAAGCATGATTAATTAATGTAATTAATTAAGGAATAATGTAATTAATTATAGTTAATTAATTAATTAAAGTAATTAATTAAGGATCATTAATTATTGTAATTAATGAGAGTAATTAAAGGTTAATTACTATAAATGATTAAGGATAATTAATTTGTGAAATTAATTGAATAATTACTTTATGTAATTAATGATTAATTAATCAAGAGTGATTAATATTTAAAGGAATGATTAATTAATTAAATGGATTGTAATTAATTAAGGGATAATTAAGCAAGGTTAGAAATTAATTCTTAAGTAATTAATTTAATTTAAGTTGATTAAATTGATTATAATATGAATTAATAAATGGTTGCTTATGGATGATTATTTAAGTAGAATATCTGATTTGGTTGATATCTATTGGATGATATGTTATGATATTCTGTGATGTGATATTGAATATATCTGTGATAAATGTGTGATATTTATCTGTATGCTGTGTGAATTCAAGTATTAAACTGAATTGAATTGTTTAAACCTTTAAACAACTTGGCCTTAAAAGACACGTTTTGGATTTCGATGAGACCGGGATCGGGTTTCCGTATACCGGATTTCCAGGTCTGGAGACCCGAATACCACATCGATCCAAATTAACGATAGGTCGTGAATCTCAAGTGAAGATGAAGATTCAGAGTGCAAGGGTTATTGTCGTTAACTCTGAGGGTGATTCCAAAACGAGTGTAACGAGATAATGCCTTCGGTTTCGTTCGAACCCGGAACGAACTTGTATGGATTGAATGCTTTCAGCACATCGTCAGGCGGACGATGAGCATTCTAAGTGATATGTTCTGATTAAAGGTAATCGTAACCTCAAGCCTCATCAACCGGGAATGGCTAAAACAGGGGAGGTGCAGCAAGGCTTCGTGGGTAGCACCCACTGAGAGCAAGATAGATCTCTGTCTAGAGGTCCCTTTTCTTTTATTCGGCTTAGTGTGTGGTTGGTCGCGCCAACTACGGGATTGTCTTGTTCGGGATTATCCAGTAAGGGATGGTTCCGACTTTGTGTTGCAGGGGAGCGGGCGTACTCCTCGGTACGGTGATCTAGGCCACGTACTGTGACGGGCGGTACCCCAGTAGCCCTGCCATTGTATGGAATCCAAACTCCAATAAGTGCCGTACGAATTAATTGTGCCCAACTATGTTGGAATGTGAGATGTAAGCATTTCAGCTATTTCTGTAATTTACTTGAAAACCCTAGACCCTATTATAATACAATCGGATTTCCTATCAAATGTTTTAGTTAGCGTAAGGTAAAAACTTACCCATATTTATGTGTGGGGAGTCTTACGTGATACTTTTGTTTTCAAAGGTTTTCAAAGTTAAGCAATTTAACCGTTTACTCACACCAGACCCATGTCTGACCCAAGTGTTTATTTTCTGTTTTATTAAACTCTTGGGTACTCAAATTTGTATGAGTAGTCAAGGGGATTCAGGTTAGTCTTGACGAATTCTGGAGGAGTTGTGGAGCAGGAGGCTTCAGCGAATAGATATATAGAGTTTCCGCTGTGTATGATAGATGTACTTGTGTTGTATAATAGACAGAAATTTATAACTGTCTATTCTGTGATGTATAAATTGTGTACTCTGATGTATATGATACTATGTAATATCTTATGTGATATAATATATTTCTCGTTCCGCTGTGAGATTTCTGATGTGTTGTTGTTCTCTCTTCTTTTCTTTTCTTCTTCTATCCCTTTCTTTCTTCATAACGATGCGTCTTTCTGGGCATAGGAAGCCGGGTCGTTACATATGGAATGTGGCGGTAACCTGCTATTGAACATAGTAGCTATAGTAGGCATACGATACTGGTCGTATGTTGGCTAAGATTAATATTATACTTTCGAAATGTTTTCTACACACTATGCACTAATAATAATATCAAAAATGATTTGATTTGCGTAGTAAGCATCTTTGACTATCATAAGAAGAAATCTCCTCCAATTCTGCGTTTGCATTGTGTGTGTGGCGGGAGGTCTTATGGTAGTTTCATTTTCCAAAAGCATTGCGGATTTCAATGTTTAAAAACCTTTTGTGTTGTTTAAAGATAAACTGTTTTTGTTGCTCACACCAGTCCCATGACTGATCCGGAGTTTATTGTTCCCTTCCTAAACTCTGGGTGCTCATAATTTTCCACACGAGCAGTCTAGAGTTGGGTTTCTTTTCAGATATTCAGGTTTAGTAGACTATCTGGAGCTAGTTCATTCATCGGAGTTGCTTATCTTGGAGTTGTGGATTCATTCTTGTCTGAAGATCATTTTGGAGTTATCATTTCTATTGATATTGTTCCGCTGCTGTTGTTATCATTTTCTTTTCCGCTGCTATTTCTTGTATCATATCTCTGATGTATATTGATATTCATTGTATCACTCTGTTGTATCAGATAATATATATCAATGTATTATTCTTTTCTTCCGCTGTGTTATTTACTTAATTGTGTTATAGCTCCGGCGAATCGGATTTGAACGATCGAATCTGCGGCATTCTAGTACAATGTGAAGTACGGATGTTGATTTTCGAGCGGGCAAAACCCGAGTCGTCACAATATTCGTATAAGTATGTTGAATAACAATTGTAGAAGTTCTGAAGTTATAACTAATCTAAGTATTATAAGAATCAACATAGAGATTTACATTTGCTTAAGAAAAAAGAATTTGCAAGACATCAGGTGTTTCTGAGTGCATTCTTTTGTGATTTGCTGATTTAACAATAAGATATAACAATTTTGTCCGTACTAATGTGTGATTTATGTTTTGTTTGGTTAGATTACGTTAAAAGTCTAAATGAACAAAATTATTTGAATAAGTGCCACCAAGTGATATTATGGATGCGCATTATAACTATAAGACATTATAATACAAGGCGTTCAAAAGAATGTACTATAATTTTGTTTCGAGTAGCACTATTTACGTTCAAGTTCTTGATTATACCATTTTAAGATAGCTTTAGTTATTCAAAATCAATATGTATTTATTTATACCCACACAAATAACCTTTTTAGGCACTTATTGTGTAACTGCTGCTATATCAAGGAAGGCGGGTGCAAGTGCAGTTGAAGTAAAAATAGGCTTTGTTATAGTACAAAATGGAATTTTTTATTGCCAACTCCCTATTTAAACATCATTCGAATAACAATAAGATTTTTACGACTATGAGCTTATAAATCTAAAATTAAAATGAATATACAGAGTTGTGTAGCAAAATAAAACAACTGTAAGAAACATTGAAGGAAAGCAGTAACAATTTTCCCATAATTAGAAATTTTATTGATGTACTTTGAAGTCACAGTTACATGTCAAAGTTAAAGATTTCTTTTATTAAGCCATGCATTATTAAAACTATTAAAGACAACTTATTTTATATTGCATCTTATTTTAGTATATAATTATGACTATGAATATTATCAGTTAATTTTATTTCAGCATCTAACATTTTAAAACTAATTTTTACCTTATGTTTAATAGATGATCATATTAAAATTGATTTAAATTTGATGGATATGACATAATTTTCCAGCATGTTGCTACAAATTTCCATGCATTCTTCCTTGCACTATATCATTTGTCATATTTTTATACATAGAAGTACTGTCCATTAGCAATTTCTATAATATTGTTTTTTTGTTTTATTCAAAATTATCATTTATGCATTTTTTAACTGTTATAATCCAATGAATACATTTTCAAAAAAAGAGTGCACACTACCAATATTGTACTTGGGATGTTTTAACAGCTCTGTATTTATTTACACTCTCTATGTTAGTTGGACGATAATAAAATGATGCACAATATATGACAATATAATGATATTTCACTCCGTTTTTATAAATGTACTATTAGACATCAATCAAAAGCTTGGCTCAAGTCAAGTGTATCAGTAGGAGAATGGGAAGAAGTAATACATGTTTACCGCTGATACATAATTGTTAGAGATTTATATATTCGCTATAATTTATACTCTATATAGATAATAAGAAGAAATTGATTAATCAAGCTTTGTGATTTTTAAAGTATCAACTACCTTAGTAACCATATATTCATATAAGGATGTTTCTCTTTTTAGCCGAACTGGGATGAGAAATTGAGTAGGTTTCTTCAGCACTGTTTTATTTTCTCATAAAATAATTATATTTTTGTATATCTAATTTCGGTATTCATCTTGCAGCTTTGGAATTTAATGTAATTATTCCATTCTTCGGTATTTGCATGCTTTCTGGTGTACATACTTACTACTATCAGGTTGAGCCTTTTTCCCTTACTACTACCAATTTTTTTCTTGGTTTTCTTTTTTTATTCCAACTTTTTTGGGTGAATATAACAGCCTTCTTCATTTCTGTTGGCTTTGGTTTATAATTTTTTCCACTGTTTTAAAGAGTCATAAGAAGGATGCAAAACTCTATTGATTTAAAATATCACGACGATGATATGTTTTAGGTCATTCTGTAATTCTGTATATGCATAGAAGGGATAATAAGTTAATGATAAGGTACGGTTTTATACATAAATACTACGTTTATGATTTATCTTAAGCTATTTTTTGATTTTTAGTTTCACGAGTCCTTTATTTATCATATAATGTAATTTAGCCCATTAGAAATGTTTGTTTATATAGATTTTTTTTACGATGTTAAAATTTAAGCATTACTTTACTAAATTCAATCAACAAGCTATTGTATTGCATGGGAAAAAGAAAAGAAAACTGGGACATAATACATGATAACTTAAATCCAAAGCCATCTTTTGTGGAAGCACTTGATTGTCATTCTTATCTCCATTTTGCTGTAAACTCTCATGTTTACCATTAGGAGAATTTGTGTAATTATATTTAGGAAGGAATTCTAGAACAGTTCCCATAATAATGAGCAGTAGTCCAGTCATGTATATACAACTAGAAAAATGCATAATAGACATGTTCTAAAATAACCGGTGCTTTATCCTGATATGAGACTCTCAAGCTTTAACATTTCAACTACGCCCTACATTAATGTAAATAAAATAACCATGAATAACACTTCTCCTAAAACATGCTTCAACGAGTAGAAATAAATATTACTATATTTGCATTAGTGTCACTTTCAAGCTACTATTTAGTTTGGTTATGGTTTATATAGAGATACTAGGTTTGCCTATTATTAGTTGAGTTCATTGTTATTTTTTTTCATAAAAAGATATTGGATGTTCAAGAAAGTGATAATAAATGTTATTTCATTAAGTAACACAATGAAACATTATTTGTTAAATAACATAAACAGATAGTGTCACTAAATGATTTCTGTCTGTTTTAGTACTAACTATTGACAAATGTTTTATTACATTGAATCACAATGGAATACTATTTGCAATGGACATAGCTATTGGATCATTTGTGTTCAATTTACTTCTCTGCTATTAAGTTGCAATCATCGGTGCATTCATTAAATTCCCATTTCATTTTTTCTAAACCTATTTTAAAGATTACTAAACAATATAATTTTCTAAAGGTTATTAGCACAACTTAAAGTTGAAAATGTTTTGGTTGCTCCTGATGTGATAAAAGCAGTGGTAGTAACATCTAGACATATTATTAAGAAAGACTTGGAGATTTATTGATAATTAATATGAATTATTTCTTCTTTTTTGAATAATTTATATGTTAAATATATGTTAGTATGTTAGTTTTGCTATAAACTATTAAAAATATTTTGGTTCTTTAAATAAATATTATTACAAGATGTTTTTCAATAAATAGCCTACTATGAAATTGTATAACAATTATAATTACATAGAAGCACTGTTATGGAAACTGCATCTTTATAGAAATATGACTATAATCATGTGAAATATTATTATTCCATAATCATATAACATAGACCACCATCATATTCAATTAACAATAATTTTTTCAATGATTATGTTATTTTAAAGCTAACCATATACGAAATCAATAATTATAGTGACATTAATTATTAACACTGCATATATTTTATTAATTTGTGGAGTGAAGAATCGTAAATTCTATGCATTACTTTTTCCTAAATTTAAACTAAATGTAATTACTCCATAATAGTGTAAAGGTGACCACCATTATATTCCACTAGCTATAATTATTTTAATTGATTATGTAAATTAATAGCTAACCATATGAATATTTCATTATCATATCGGTATAAACTATTAATACTATATTTGTTTCATCAATTTACAAACTCAAATACCTAATAAATCGTTACATCAACTTTAATGATAAATTTGTGCACTATCATGATTTATTAAAAAATAAGGGTGGGCATAAACCGCACCGCTATACGAAAACAGCCCTCACCGGACCGCAAAAACGGTACGGAAACCCGCACCGAATCTTCTAATCGAAGCAAATACCCCAAACCGGACCAACCCGCATCGATACGGTTCGGTTGCGGTTTGGAAGATTGAACCAACCATATTAAACCGGAGCGAACTGAAAATTTGCATTAGTAATCTTATGATAAAAATATAAGCAACTCCTATCTTATTATAGATTCTAACGATGTACATTCTATTTTTAGCGTATGTTGTTGTTTTATTAATAATAATCGTTGTCATAAAGGAAGAAGTTATAGTTTTGGTATAATATTTTTCATCTCATTTTTTTGGATAAATGCTAATTATAATCCTAGTCATTTTCCTTAATGATTATGCATTGATTAATGTTGATGTTTGGTTAATCCACCAAAAAAATCTCACTTGTAGGTAAATGTCAAATTGAAATATTCATAAAATTAAGAACTAATCTTTCATTTCAGTATAACATTGTGTGTTTAACCTTTAAGTGTAAAAGTTTCACACAGTTGCCTTCGTAAATTGATTGTTGATGAAAGTAATTCTCTAATTTCATATCTAATATGGGTTCAAACCGGACCGGACCGAAACCGAACCGTATTACATTCAAATTGGACCGAAACCGAACCGTTTAAAAGATTAGTATAATGGTTTGTATTTTTGATTAACCGTTTGATGCGGTGCGGAAGCGGTTTGGACTCCAAACCGCACCAAACCGACCTGCGCCCACCCCTATTAAAAAATGATGAAATGAATTGTTTTACCATTTTAATGCAAAATTTATATTTCTGAATTTAGATTACTTTGATGTCCTCATGTCATCTAACTGTCTTGATATAGAATTTATATTTTTGAATTTTGATTTTTTGATTACTTTGATGTCCTTATGTCATCTAACTGTCTTGATATAAAATTTGATATAATTTTTTTTGATTATTTTGATTACTTTGTTTGTAAAATACAATGAATGTAAGGTAGTTAATTTGTAGAAATTGATTTCTTTTGCCTATTTTCATGCATTATCCTTATATTTAACATGTCCTTAAGCATTGATCATACATGACATCAAATGAGGGTGTATCTTAAACTACCATAACTTGAATAGTTGAAAACATGTTTGCTCTGGTTTATATGTAGGGTGATTAGAGTAATGAATATCACTAAGGTGTGTTATTGTCCGAGGCAAGCATAAATGGAGTAGGTACAATATCTATTGGATATGCACCATCGAATACTGTCATGCAAAGATGAATGGATTGGACTTTTTATACTCATTTTATTTGGGATTAAGGTTTTATTTAGTCTATGACCTTCCAGTAATTTTAACTTTATTGGGATATAGCATTTACAAGACATAAACTTATAATTCATTTAATATTAAATTCATAGTTATATTAGATTCTTGAAACTAACGACATGACCACTTAGGACTTGAAATCAAGATTATATTATTTTCAAAAATTGTATATTAGTTTTCAATATAAAATAAATTGATATTCATTGTATTTTACAAACTAAATTTGCATATGAAATCTCCATTTATATGGCATGTTTTACTTATACCGATATTTTAGTATGCATGCGATGCATCCCATTCATTTATATATATTTTTGGCAGTGGTTAAAATTTTGGAATTAGAAAATTATTGAATTGCATATGATTCAACAACATATAACTGGTTGCAAATCAATTGACAAATTATGAACGAAATGGTGTTGTCAATACAGAATAAAGAATTTGGAACCCTTTAATTACATAGAGGTACATAAATAATACCTTTTACAATGTGGTTGTTGGTTAAACTTCTTACTACTCCATTTACACCGATTCTGGAAAACTGGATCATTAATCTCTAAATTTATATAATTGTAGGTGCTAATATAATTCTTTTGGTTCTCTTTATTGTTAAATCTACCTTTTTCTTTAGTTACAATTACAAACTTAAATTAGTTGAAATTAACGTTTAAGGACTCTTAGCAAATTGATTTTACTTTTTGTACTTTATCCAAACTCTTGAATTCAATGGTTTAACATTTACCAACATACAAGGAGAAATAAATTTTTATATTAATATATTAGTGTGAAGTAACGTAACTAAATATTTGGTGAGACCATATGCACTACCTTCTTATGCAAATGGATAAACTAATCTTTAGAAAGTGAGCAATCTAATTCTATTTTTTTTGCATAGCAAAAGTTGAACCCATAAAAAGTTTGGATGGAGGCTTTGAAACTTTTCTCATGGTATTATGAGCTTAGTATAATAAAATTTGATTTTATTAATACTAATCTTCAACCATTTATTCAAACGATTACGTTTTCAATCAGTGAATGTTATATCAGGTTGTAATAAACTTTTGTTTGATCATAAAACTTCTTCAGTGTTACAAGTAGGTTGAGCTGACTGATGAAAAAATCGGTTTGAAAACATTATTCTTAATTTTAACATCATCAGATTGAAGAATTCCCTTATGTTTTAGTATTGACAAAGTTTATCCTTAGCAGTATATAGGCATACTACAAACATCATCGATAGAAGATGGTGCTGCCTCAAAAATTAGTTTATTAGTTTTTGGTACATGCTCTAAAATGATATTGCTGAATCATATTAATTTATGAGGCTAAGCTAATGATTTGATTATATTCAATGCAATGTACCTTATGATATGGCTAATAACCGTATTGAATGCTAATAGTGACACTCATGTCAAAAGTTGCATTTATCTCTCTCGATGTCCTATTTCCCAAACATACAACTTCTGGGATAAGTAATCTTATACAACATTAAAACTTACTTTCCCTTCTTTTACTTTGAATTCTTTATTGTATTACGAAGGTGGGGTTAAACTTATTGTGATGTGCTAATAGAACAATGATTTTATTAAATAATAGCGGTAATGGATGGTGATTATTATTTTCATTGTTTGATTCACAGATTTTGGAATCGAAACTCACTGATATCAATTAGTATATGTTCAGAAAAATATAAACATATCTACATATAGTATTGTGTCTATTTTTATGAATTTATATTTAACATTGACATATATCTTACATATTGAAAAGTTGTAGCTTTGTTGTAATAACACATCAGACTATATGGACTTCATTAGATTAATAACGTATTAATTGCTATATGGATAGATATTGGTTTACAATGATATGTACTTCGATTATATGATTTTGTAATGAAGAATGAAGTTCGGTTGTCCAGAAAAGGTTGCTCATTATGTGTAATATATTATAGTGTAAAGCATTACATTGTTGTTTGTGATCTAAGTTTTTGCATCTTTCATTCCATTTTAGTTAGCAATCATCAATCTAATAATAACCTTTTTTAGAGGTAGATGATGAAATTAGATATTTATATCCACGCGACTAAAATAGAATTTTATAATTTTTTTTACATTGGATTAAAAAATAGTACCGTAAATAATAATTTTCTTCATATGGGACTTAATACTGTAACTTGATTCATTGGTTTATTTACTTGATTTTTTAAGGATCTTTGTAAATAACATGCATGGTTATATCTTTGCCTTCATGCCACTTTCATGATCATAAAAAATTGATACATTTATTTTATTAATTGATTAGAACATAATTTGACATTTCTACTAAAATAATTGCTAAACAAAATCACCTTTTGGACAATATCTTCAGCATCTGTCAAAAAGTGAGAAATAGTTAATTTAATTGTCGATAACCCTACAATAACACAAAGGTTCAATAATAATTACAAAAATAAATATAGCTACGAGCCATGTGCAAAGAACGGGTTCGCACTAGTTGAAATATTTTTTTCATATGTGTGTGTTTGAATTTTACGCAGTTGAGCTATGTTTTAGGATAGTTAAAATGCCCAAACTAGTAACCATCAATTATAATTTTGTAAAAGAAATTAATTATTTTGGAAATTGAATGGAGAATTAGAAAATTTACATTGTTTTTAAATGAAATTACTTTACTGTATTGAAGGTTTACCAAAGGAAAAACACATATTTGTGAGTGAAATAATTTAATCTAAACAATAGTTTATATATATATATATATATATCTGTGTATGTGAATTAAACGCATGCGTTTTATAAATAAACAATGAATGAAATTTTACCTGTTTTTAAAGGGTTAAAGTTGGACGTTTGATTGCATGCTATTTTGAATGGTTGTCAAATCATTGAGTTAAATGCATGCTCATTGGAATAATGAAACTGATTTGTATTGTGGTTAGATGAATTGGTTTGATAATTTAATCGATTATTCAACTATAAAAACCGATTGGCACGCATTGTTGAAAATAATAGTACTTTTTGTGGAAATATATAATCTTATCTACATTATTTATATTTAATTATATACCGTGAAGTTTTACAAATATATATTCTTAAATTTAAAATATTGTGTAGTATACAACATTTTATATATGTTGAAAATATAATGAATTTATATAATGATATGCATGATACTTCCACTTATATGTGATGCTTATTATTGTTGTGTTTATAGTTGAATATTACATTGTATTTTGCTTATTGCAGAATTTCATGCATTGCTTACGTTATACTATGTTTTATGCTATGTGTGTTATATCATAACATATAAACGATGTTTTATGGACTACCCTCTTGATATGGCTTATAAGTATATTCACCGTATATGATCCTGAAGCTATATGCCCTATATGATCTTTATGTGAATGATGAATCATGTTAATAACCTTTTATGGCATTGGGTTAAACGACAATTAGGTGGGTTACCATTGTAAATATGACCATGTAAATTGAATAATTAAATCGATTAAAGCAAAGTGAGATACCAGATGGGTTAAATATCCATCCTAGCTGGACTGACTATAGGGCAACGCTCTATATCGTGACAATTTAGCCCCATTGTCACATGTCCACTAATCTGCTGCACGGAAACAACATGTGAGTTATGTAAATATGATGTGATGGATGGATAGAGAGGATTACCAATTGTAACAGCCTGAAATTTTCAACCATTCGCATCCACACATGTCGGATTTGAATTGCTCAAAATATCAGATTGTTAATTAAAAATTTGGCAAAACTCAACATATATAGTAAATAAATAAATAATCACAGAATCACAGACACAGAGTAATATAAAATAATGCAGCGGAAACAAAAGAAAAGTAGTTCATGAAGCTACCATATATATATATATATATATAACAGAGTTAAGCAAGATACAACAGAAGTCTCGAATACATAGATGTCTCAATACAAGAGTCAAATACAAAATCTGAATACATCACTGGAATCAACTGAATAACTGAAAGCTGGATAAATAGCTGGATCTCCAAGCGAAGCTCCAACTACAAAGGTGATTCTCGAATACTGTATCACTCAGTCAGCCCCGAGCGTAAAGCAAAACACAAAACACTCGAGTCAGGATTAACATTCTTATATCAATAAATCCAACTCAAGTGAAATATCAACTGAAATACAGTAACATAAAGGATGTTTGGGATAACCATCCTCTAAGGATCCGTTAAACTATCTACTATGTAGTAATATACGGTATTATAATAGTGTCTAATAGTAAAATAAACTTACTTTAAAATAGCGTTAAGGCTTTACATTTTCCACCTTAACACATAAATAGTGCCAGTAGACTATACAGTACCTGCGTACCTCCAGATCGGGAGGCTATGAGAAGATACTCCATAGGTATGACACAAATCAAACTCGTACAAGGCGCGCTAGGGTAGGTAACACGGCACAACTAGGCAATGCTAGGGTAGATATACTAATTACACTTCCGGGCCGATGGTAACGTATAGCAGCCACTACCGCCCACCTCGAGCCACACTCCCGAAAATCCGAAGGTGCGTACCAAATCAATCACAAAGTAATAGAATGGCATACGATGGAGTGTGTTCGATCAGAGGTGCTACCTCATTAGCCCGTCAATTGCTCCTGTTTTATCCACCTTATGCCAACTCATGGGAGTCGGGTACACGTATATACCTCATATAGGATCGTCGCCACCATCCTACTTCATTTTGGAATCTCCACCGCGTACACAGTTGGTAAAGTGGTTTTCGGTATCGATAGAGAGTATGCCCATATCCGATCCCGGTCTCTTTAACAACCAAACGTTATTATAACACCGCGGTCATTTCAAAATAGTTTATACTTCAAAACCAAAATATCATTTCCATTTTAAAATCATATCAAAACGATATCATTTTTACTTCAAATATACCCATTTCCAAATCATATCACTTTCCAAAGTTATAACGCTTATGAAATCATAAGTCTTTTAACATCAAAACACTTTGGAAATCAAAACCTCAAAATTCATAACACTTTCAAATCATAGCTTGAAATCATAACATTTTGGAATCCATAACACTTTCCTCTTAAACAGTTTAGATATTAAAATTAGTATATATAGTAAAATAGTTTATAAAATAAAATAGTTTATGTAAAATAGTTATAAGTTAAAATAGCTTATAATAAAATAATTTATATTGAAAATGATTTATATTAAAATAGTTTATATTAAAATAATTTATAAAGTAAAATATAAATAGTTTTAGATATAGTTTTAAAAATACTTTATATAATAAAATAGTTTCCACAAATTCATAAATCAATTCGGATCAACTCGAATTCCAAAATTCAAATTTAATCAAATCTCAAATCATCAATTTCAATTCGATTCAGTTTCTAAATAAACCATTTCAAATTATCGATTTCAAATACATATTTAAACCATAAAATAAGCCATTTCAATTTCAATATATTTCAAAGCTTTAAATAATCAATATTTCAAAACTAAATTCGAAAATTTCATATATATATATATATCAAATTCATTTTACTATTATTTTAGTCTTGAAATATTCATTTAATAAATCAAATATCATTTAAACAAACCCCAAATTACAATAAACTAAATATATCCTTCAATTTATTTGAAATATACATTTAAATCACTTTAAATCAAAATCAAGTTATAAAATCATATCTTTAAAATCTCAAATTTAATAATTTCAAACCAAACTTATTTAAGTAAAATTCTTAAATAAATATCAAATCAATTTCAAATTTATCTTTCCAATCTGAATCATTATAAACTATATATTTGAATATATATATATTAATAAATACTTAAACACATTATATATATCAACTTTATTAAATCAACTTTGATAAATCTTTAAAATCAATATTTATCAAAATCATATATTTCTTTTCAAAACCATAGAAATCATTTTCAAAAAATATAAATAGACCAACGGTGTCTGTATATAATTTTCTATCCTATGGTCAAGTGATACGAATATTTATCATTTCAATCCGTAATTTAAAACATATTCGGGTATATATCTTTTCAACCCGAAATCCCAAATTCAATTCAATGAAAATCGCTTGGGTTTATCATTTCAACCCATAACGATTTTCTCATATTCTACAGATCGTTCGGGTATGTATCATTTCAACCCATAGTGATTCTGTACTAACAGGGAACTTGCAGAGTGATAACAGATATGATAATAAAATAGCAACAGTAACGGGCATATATCATCAATATAAATAACAGGTAATGGTGTTAGATGTCACAGGTGAACAGATACAGATAATGGCATATATATAACAATGTAAATAACTACCAACCGCATATTTCAATTGTCGTTTCAATTGAAATCAAATTTAATAAATATAAGAACGTTAATCGTGAGTGATGCTCACCTTCCGAGGCTAGAGCGATATGACAATGGAATGAGTTACGAATCCAAGCACGAATTCCAAAGAAAATCAGGATTGGCACGAATCTCAAAACAAGGGAAAATTTGAACGCGAATTTTACGAACAAGGCTGATAGAAATCGATGAGAACAATCAATCAGTTTGATATAAATGGAGCAATATATATACTATATTTTAAAACAATACTCAAAACAATATATATATATATATATACTCAAATCAAAATACAATATATTAAATAAATTACAAATCCCATAAAATTTAAGTAAATATTTTTAAACATATCCTATACCCTTACAAAAATATAGAAATAACCATTTCCAAAATTTTACAATCTAATATATATAACTGTAATAAATTCATACTGTAACAACCACTTTCATATATTAAGATAATTTACCTAACTTACATATAGAATCATAATTTAACATATACATATAACAACTTATTATAGCTTAACCCAATAGAATATACCAATATACATATGCATAAGACTCATATAGTACAACACTTATACAGGTTAAAATTTTATATTTCAAATCTGTTATTTAAACGTATATATATGCAGCAGGTAATAGATATAATACAAATCTAAACTCCTACCAGCAGATATTAAATAGTTCCAATATAAACCTAGTTTGTGAATATATACACGTTTATTTTAAAATCAGTTGTTATAAAATCAATATAACCTTCCTTACAGAACCTATATATATATACACAACACTGCACACATGTATATACCATCTATATATAGTATACGTTATCAACTTGTACATAACATGCACCCAAGATAAAATAATATATATATCATATAATTCATGACAGCTTTTAAAACATATGTAATGTAACTTTCATAAAATTTACGCATATACTAAATACGCATATAGTTCAAGGCAACAGAATGTATATATAAGATCCTTATATAACTTGCACATATCACTCATGCATATAAATAAATAGTACAAAGTAACCTTTTAAAACAATGTTGATATATATATATATATATTTTGTAACTGTAAGGAAATTATGAACAAACACAACATGAACTTACTTACGTAATCAACATAACCTAAAATAACTAATATATGCATGTGGCAAAAGTGCAAACCTGACTTGGGCAAGATATGTAAACCATGTCCTTTTATAAGGTAAGATCTATATATATATATATATATATATCGAAATATCTAAGACTATCAAGTATGGCTATAGCAAAATAATACATAGCTTCAGACATACCTATATAATAATATATACAACTTGCATTCCTATCTATATATAATCGACATTATAAATCTATATATATATTGTTCATAGGCTAACATGTTACACTATTATATTATAAACAATAACATACGAATTATATACATAAGATCTATATATATTTAACAGGTAAATATATATACTACCAAGTCATCTGAAAATTTATATAACAACATATATATATACCTCTTTTTAAAGATAACCCCTGACAAATGACAAATACATATAAAACTATATATATCTATATTTAATTAACTAATATATATAACTGAATATAAACCGTAAAACACCAATATGTAATTATATACATACAAACTTACTATGGCTATCATCTATGTAGAAAACAAGAAGGAACGTGATCGACTGAGGATGGCTGGAGATGAGGTCGAAGTGGGAAAAGTTGCATGCTGTGGCGGATCTGGTCTCGGCCAGAGGGTGGAAATAAGAGGCCGTGCACGGCGGTGATGGTGTGGACGTGGTCAATGGGAGGATGGGCCGTGGTTTGCTGCGTGCGGGTTTGCAGGGGATGAGAGACGTGGAGATCGGCTTGCTAGTGGAGATTGCAGTAGAGAGGGGAGAGCGAGACTGTGAAGGCCGAGAGAAAAAGAAACGAGGTGGGTTGGGTTTTGGAAGGGGAGAGCAAGCGACAAGGAAATGGGTAAATGGTGAAGGCAAGTTTCAGAGAGAAACCAAACTTTATTTTACTTTATGATTTTGAAAATGGATCAACCGGTTGGAAACGAAACAAAATAAATAAAATGGAAAAAGTAAGAATAGTAAAGGTCACCCACCTCGAATGCAGATATGATAAAGGCTCATGACTGATGGATTGATATACGGTGAAAATTGAAGGGTCACAAGGAATTTGAAATGTTCAAAACCGCTGATACTGCAAATTGTTTCGTCGATCCTGTAGAGAACTGGACTTCAAATCGCAGAAATGGATATACTGCGAAGATCAGTACGACGAGACGATCAAAACGGTATACAGATATCAGTGGTACGATCATCCGATCAAAAGTCGATATCGGTACCAAAATGCTGCTATCTGTCGAAAATAAGATAAACGGAGCAATAGAAGTCCAAATTTGAAGAAACAAAATATGATGTCTCACTTAGAAAGTGATTTACATATTTTCTGTACAAAAATATTCAGGTTTGGAAAATAGTTTATTATCACCAAATATTAACTGTTATAAATTGAAATAGAATTACACAAGAAAATAAAGTTCAATATTATCAAATGAAAATTTACCAGTTGTGTTAAAATAGACGTATTCCAAATATCAAAATTTTATTCCAAAATTTTATTGTTTAAAATTTCACAAAGATTCAATTAAATATATAAATAAAACAAATAGAATTTATTAAAAATTTATGGGTCGTTACACTCTCCCCCACTCAAAACTTTTCGTCCCCGAAAAGGAAGAAGGCTGGAGAATAAAACTACCAGAAAGAAAGAATAGATTTGAAATTCAAAATAAACAATAAATTTAAAACCATATTAATTTCAAATTAAACTAATTAATATTCAACATTTTGGTTTAATCCATTTGAGTTCACTTAAGTTAAATCAATCCACCTATTTCTAAATTCATTATCTTATTGTCTAGTCATCCTCAATTAACAATTAAATCATCAATTTGTATAACCATTTATTATACTCATATTTTATTCAACAAATTTAATTCTTTTATTCCAAATTATTATTAAGTTTATTCCACTTAATATATCTTATTACATATATTTAAACCATATAAATTAATTTAAACCATATAAATTTCAATTTAATTTAATTTATTTTCAATAATTGATTTTAAAATTCAAGGTATTACCATTAGTTGATCTAATTTCAGTTTAGTAATTTGTTCAAAACAGATTTATTTATCTCATTTATTATCGAATTAACTTATTATCCTATTTATCTCTATTAACAACTTTATAATTAGAAATCAAGTGTATACCATTTATTATAACACTCAAATCTTTCCTTATAAAGTCAATTTATATTGTATATTATCCAATTACATCTTTAACTTCTGAATAATTTAGGTAAGTTATATTGAAAAGCAATTTAATATTATACAAATAAAAGTTTCCAATTCAATTATTTCAAGTTTAAATACTTATTCAAAAATTTAGCTTTATTTATAATTGAAAACATCCTTTAACCTAAATTTAAGAATTAAATTTCCATTTAATTTCAAATCCTTTAGAGATAAATATGTATATACTATATATATTAAATCAAATTAAATTTAAAATAATATACCCACACACACACACACACACACATATATATATATATATATAAATCAAGTCATACTTAAGAAATTCAAATCAAAATATTTTTCCAAAACAAAACCGTAGCAAAGCTACATAATGGTCTCTCCACTTCGAAACTCGAAAATGAATGTCGATGATGCTACAGTCATCACCGAAATTATTTTCCAACGACAAAAGAGGAGAGTACTGATTTAAACATTTAAAATTCTTTGAAACCATTTCTATTCGAAAATACTTTAGATAATATACATTTTAAACCTTTTAAAACCAAAGTTTGAAATCATTGGAAATTGAATTCTCAAATTCTTAATTTTAAATTCATTTAAATTCCAAATCAATTTATAAACCATGTTTATAAATTCATTTATAGAATAATAAATGATAATCAAATATTATCATTTGAAACAACCAATTTAATTAACTTATTAAATTCCAGAAAATTTTACTTATATATATAATATAATCTAACAAATTTATTTCATTTACCAAATTTGAAAAAAAATATTATGTCAGTTTGCTCTATTCAAGTGTTTTGGAATTCCTATCGATAGCGTTGATCAGACGAATCGATCGAAAACCCAAATCAACATCAACAACTCAAACAACACAACATATAAAACATTTTAAATATTAATACAAATACACTCCCTCACTCGATGGTTCAGAATGGATTCTAGAACAAGGATAAAGATCCAAATTCAAAGTGACTCCAAATCAAAGAGGATTCTAACAATGAAGATAGGATCGATAGGGAGATAAATAGATCTCAAGAGAGAAAAGTATGGATAAACTTATATAAATCGTGGGCAACCTTAACTGGGTCAACCGTGACTTCAAAATAAGATCGAGGTAGTATTCTGGAGCAAATCGATATTCGATCGCCAGAGATAGAATTCGGGTATAGCAAAAGATAGCAGGATCGTAAACCGGGGATACAGAAATCTCCGGTGAATCAATACCAATTGTAAAGGAGTTTCACCCCTTTAAAAATCATTCAGAGATTGGCGAGACCGCCGATTTATTACAGAGATCATTCGAAGTGGAGTTATGGGATACTCCAGAATCAAGAAGACATGAATAGGGGAGACAAGAATGGATTTTGGAACCGAAGGGAACGTTCCAAAATTCAAATAAAACTGAGTCAAAGAAGAAGGAATTCAAGCACGAACGAAAGTGATTCCATAATCAAATTTACTACATATGCTTAGTTTTTCCTAAAACCAAAGCTCTGATACCACATGTAACAGCTTGAAATTTTCAACCATTCGCATCCATACATGTTGGATTTGAATTGCTCAAAATATCAGATTGTTAATTTAAAATTTGGCAAAACTTAGCATATATAGTAAATAAATAAATAATCACAGAATCACAGGCACGGAGTAATATAAAATAATGCAGCGGAAACAAAAGAATAGGAGTTCATGAAGCTACCATACATATATAACAGAGTTAAGCAAGATACACCAGAAGTCTCGAATACATAGATGTCTCAATACAAGAGTCAAATACAAAATCCGAATACATTACTGGAATCAACCGAATAACTGAAAGTTAGATAGATAGCTGGATCTCCAAGCGAAGCTCCAAATCCAAAGGTGAGTCTCGAATACTGTATCACTCAGTCTGGCCTGAGCATAAAGCAAAACACAAAACACAAAACACTCGAGTCAGGATTAACATTCTTATATCAATAAATCCAACTCAAATGAAATATCAACTGAAATACAGTAACTTAAAGGATGTTTGGGATAACCATCCTCTAAGGATCCGTTAAACTATCTACTATGTAGTAATATATGCTATTATAATAGTGTCTAATAGTAAAATAAACTTACTTTAAAATAGCGCTAAGGCTTTACATTTTCCACCTTAACACATAAATAGTGTCAGTAGTCTATACAGTACCTGCGTACCTCCAGATCGGGAGGCTACGAGAAGATACTCCATAGGTATGACACAAATCAAACTCGTACAAGGCGCGCTAAGGTAGGTGACACAGCATAACTAGGCAATGCCAGGGTAGATATACCAATTACACTTCCAGGCCAGTGGTAACGCATAGCAGCCACTACCGCCCATCTCGAGCAACACTCCCGAAAATCCGAAGGTGCGCACCAAATCAATCACAAAGTAATAGAATGGCATACGATGGAATGTGTCCGATCAGAGGTGCTACCACATTAGCCCGTTAATTTCTCCTGTTTTAGCCACCTTATGCCAACTCATGGGAGTCGGGTCCACGTATATACCTCATATAGGATCGTCGCCACCATCTTACTTCATTCTGGAATCTCCACCACGTACACAGTTGTTAAAGTGGTTTTCGGTATCGACAGAGAATATGCCCATATCCGATCCCGGTCTCTTTAACAACCAAACGTTATTATAACACCGCGGTCATTTCAAAATAGTTTATATTTCAAAACCAAAATATCATTTCCACTTTAAAACCATATCAAAACGATATCATTTTTACTTCAAATATACCCATTTACAAATCATATCACTTTCCAAAGTTATAACGCTTCCGAAATCATAAGTCTTTTAACATCAAAACACTTTGGAAATCAAAACCTCGAAATTCATAACACTTTGAAATCATAGCTTGAAATCATAACATTTTGGAATCCATAACACTTTCCTCTTAAACAGTTTAGATATTAAAATTAGTATATATAGTAAAATAGTTTATAAAATAAAATAGTTTATGTAAAATAGTTATAAGTTAAAATAGCTTATAATAAAATAATTTATATTGAAAATGATTTATTTTAAAATAGTTTATATTAAAATAATTTATAAAGTAAAATATAAATAGTTTTAGATATAGTTTTAAAAATACTTTATATAATAAAATAGTTTCCACAAATTCATAAATCAATTCAGAACAACTCGAATTCCAAAATTCAAATTTAATCAAATCTCAAATCATCAATTTCAATTCGATTCAGTTTCTAAATAAACCATTTCAAATTATCGATTTCAAATACATATTTAAACCATAAAATAATCCATTTCAATTTCAATACATTTCAAAGCTTTAAATATTCAACATTTCAAAACTAAATTCGAAAATTTCATATATATATCAAATTCATTTTACTATTATTTTAGTCTTGAAATATTCACTTAATAAATATAATAGCATTTAAACAAACCCCAAATTACAATAAACTAAATATTTCCTTCAATTTATTTGAAATATACATTTAAATCACTTTAAATCAAAATCAAGTTATAAAATCATATCTTTAAAATCTCAAATTTAATAATTTCAAACCAAACTTATTTAAGTAAAATTCTTAAATAAATATCAAATCAATTTCAAATTTATCTTTCCAATCTGAATCATTATAAACTCTATATTTGAATATATATATATTAATAAATACTTAAACATATTATATATATCAACTTTATTAAATCAACTTTGATAAATCTTTAAAATCAATATTTATGAAAATCATATATTTCTTTTCAAAACCATAGAAATCATTTTCAAAAAATATAAATAGACCAACGGTGTCTGTATATAATTTTCTATCCTATGGTCAAGTGATACGAATATTTATCATTTCAATCCGCAATTTAAAACATATTCGGGTATATATCTTTTCAACTCGAAATCCCAAATTCAATTCAATGAAAATCGCTTGGGTTTATCATTTCTACCCATAACGATTTTCTCCTATTCTATAGATCGTTCGGGTATGTATCATTTCAACCCATAGTGATTCTATACTAACAGGGAACTTGCAGAGTAATAATAGATATGATAATAAAATAACAACAGTAACATGCATATATCATCAATATAAATAACAGATAATGGTGTCAGATGTCACAGGTGAACAGATACAGATAATGGCATATATATAACAATGTAAATAATTAGTAACAACATATTTCAATTGTCGTTTCAATTGAAATCAAATTTAATAAATATAAGAACGTTAATTGTGAGTGATGCTCACCTTCCGAGGCTAGAGCGATATGACAATGGAATGAGTTACGAATCCAAGCACGAATTCCAAAGCAAATCAGGATTGGCACGAATCTCAAAACAAGGCAAGATTTGAATGCGAATTTTACGAACAAGGCTGATAGAAATCAATGAGAACAATCAATCAGTTTGATATAAATGGAGCAATATATATACTATATTGTAAAACAATACTCAAAACAATATATATATATATACTCAAATCAAAATACAATATATTAAATAAATTACAAATCCCATAAACTTTAAGTAAATATTTTTAAATATATCCTATACCCTTACAAAAATATAGAAACAACCATTTCAGAAATTTTACAATCTAATATATATAACTGTAATAAATTCATACTGTAACAACCACTTACATATATTAAGATAATTTACCTAACTTACATATAGAATCATAATTCAACATATACATATAACAGCTTATTATAGCTTAACCCAACAGAATATACCAATATACATATGCATAAGACTCATATAGTACAACACTTATACAGGTTAAAATTTTATATTTCAAATCTGTTATTTAAACGTATATATATGCAGCAGGTAATAGATATAATACAAATTTAAACTCCTACCAGCAGATATTAAATAGTTCCAATATAAACCTAGTTTGTGAATATATACACGTTTATTTTAAAATCAGTTGTTATAAAATCAGTATAACCTTCCTTACAGAACCTATATATATATATATACACAACACTGCACACATGTATATACCATCTATATATAGTATACGTTATGTAACGACCCGTAATTTTTGGATATTTGAAATTGAGATATTTAATTGATTTTAAATATTCAAAAGTTAAATTTTAACTTGAATTTCAAATATCACTATTTATTGGGTAATTTAATTATTAAATTAAATAATTGGAAATTGGGTAAATTGTTGAATCTAGATGTTCTAGGCTTGTTAAAAATATTTTTAAGCCTTAGGAAATTCATATTGATAATACTGAAGGTAATAGAACTTTTAAAATTGAATTTGAAAGTGATTTGTTCAGTTTTGAATTTATATCGTTTAAATCGATATTTAAAAATAGCCTTCCGAGGCACAGTCTCGGAATTTGACGAAACCAGTTCCATTGGATCCGTAATATTGTATTATTATCGGATTTCAATTTTCATAGCGTTTGGAGTTATCGTGTGATCGTACGATAGATAAACGCGTTGAAATTTATATCGAAAGTTTAATATAATAACCGAGTTTAAAAAACTATCTTCTCCATACGATCGAGTTAGGACTCGAAACCTCTTCCATTGTGTTTGGAATAGGGGTATAACATTATGAACGCCTAGTGGCACGCCTCGATAGGAGCTTGAAATTTTAAGTTGCATTTGAATTTAAATTTAATTGTATATATTTATACTTGTCAATTGCAGTTGAAATTATATCTACATCAGCTGCATTTCTGTCCCTCTTCAATCACTGTAGGATTCCTTTGTACGCTTCCTTCCTTTCAATCACTTCCTGCCTTCTTTTACAGCAACACAACCGAGAATCCTCTTTTCAAACGAGAAAAGGAAAAAATGGCCGGGCAATTCAACAAATCGAATTTCCCCTTTTGTTTTCGTTTTCAAGATGCCAGTTTTAAAAAAAAATCGAAAATTTCCTCCTCTTCATTTTCGAATGGGAAATCATAGATCAAAGACTTCCTCTCAGGTTCAAATCGAACGAAAAATAAGAGGGCCGATGTTTTCCCAATCCTCCCCCTTAATTCTTTTATCGGTTTGAACGAAATCATTTTCGTTCTTCAAAACGCCTCTTCCTCAATTTCGATCTCTGTTCGATCAAATACGTAGACGGAAGGGAGAAGGTCGCGCATGCGAATCGAACGCACGGTGTGATGGGAGGCTTCGTCGTGATAGTGGAGTTCGACAATAGCCGTCTCCAGTTAGGGCTTGGAGTTGAAATCAAGTGGCGGCGAATGAGGCAAGCTCGAACTTGAGTGTGGAAGCATCGTGTGCGGGTTGTGTGGGATGGCTCGAGTTGATCGAGGTTCGCGTAGGTATCAGCAAGTGTGACCATCAATTCGACTAAAGAGGGTCTTCGAGCTCGAGTATGTTCTGTGTTGTACGTGTTCTCGATTTATTTTACTGATTTTGATGCATAACTGATTTATAATATAAATGTTCATATGCCTGCCTATTATAAATTGCAAGGTTAAGTAGAGAGAATTTTATACAGATAGATTTTTTTTGAAATTTTATATATATAAGGATTCTAAATGCTGAAAGTTATGAAAAGATTAGATTTATATTTTTTGTATATATATATATGTGGTTTCAAAGGAAAAATAATATATATATACATATACATTTTAAAGGTACGAGCTTATATTGAAATAATAGATTTGGAAATTAATTTGCTCATTTAATTATTTCAGTTACTAAGTAATTTATTAAAGGAAAAATTTAAAATTAAATTATTGAATGGAAAATTAATTGTTTGGTTAACTCAAATAGTAATAATCGCAAAAATGTTTTTACAAGGTCAAAAATTGCAAAGAGGCAAGCCGGTTTGGATTGGATTGAAACAAAATCAAAGATGAGTTAATCTCACTCATCTGGGTTATTTAAATTTAAATAGTTAAATTTAAATAATTGGTTGAATGATTGAACTGATTGGATGTGCTATATTATATATAGTAGTATATATAGTATATATTGGAGTGATTGATTTCCCGCATTATATAGCGGATGAGACCCTATGCGCCGCATAATAGCGGATGATATTTTATTAATCCCATATACCGCGATATTCCACCTCGAAGTGGAATTGGTATTGTGCTAACATCTGTGGATGCAGGGAAACAGGTTGGAGGGATCCAACTGGATTCCTCAAAATATTTAGATTGTTTAATATTCTGTGATATGATTTATTTGATAAATCTGTGATAAATTCCATTGGTAATTGGGAATATTGGATGCTATGGTCTGAAATATACCCTTCGGTATACTGAGTTATCAAAATATATTAAATCAGATTTTTGAAAGATAAATATATGAGAGAATGTTTAAGTAAAGTAATTATAGAAAATTTGAATAAATTTAAGAATGAGAATACCTACAAAATTGGAGACCTTATAGATAGGTAATTGCTCGCCATTGAGCTTGAGCATAGCTTCATCTGTGCCCCCTTCAAACAAAAGTAATGTTTGTTGCAGCTCGAGTCTTTGATGTGAGAGATGAATGAATCTATTGTAAGATTCTGATTCTCCCTGATGTTTGCCTAGGCAACAAGCATCGATTCGATGGGGCTAAGCTGACAAGAGACCAATAACTACGCATAAGTTCATAAAGCAAATTGTTTATGATCTTCTGGAAAAATGTGCCTTTCTTAGAGAATACCTACAAAATTGGAGACCTTATAGATAGGTAATTGCTCGCCATTGAGCTTGAGCATAGCTTCATCTGTGCCCCCTTCAAACAAAAGTAATGTTTGTTGCAGCTCGAGTCTTTGATGTGAGAGATGAATGAATCTATTAAGAGAATACCTACAAAATTGGAGACCTTATAGATAGGTAATTGCTCGCCATTGAGCTTGAGCATAGCTTCATCTGTGCCCCCTTCAAACAAAAGTAATGTTTGTTGCAGCTCGAGTCTTTGATGTGAGAGATGAATGAATCTATTGTAAGATTCTGATTCTCCCTGATGTTTGCCTAGGCAACAAGCATCGATTCGATGGGGCTAAGCTGACAAGAGACCAATAACTACGCATAAGTTCATAAAGCAAATTGTTTATGATCTTCTGGAAAAATGTGCCTTTCTTAGAGAATACCTACAAAATTGGAGACCTTATAGATAGGTAATTGCTCGCCATTGAGCTTGAGCATAGCTTCATCTGTGCCCCCTTCAAACAAAAGTAATGTTTGTTGCAGCTCGAGTCTTTTGATGAATTCATAAATATCAGATAAGCTGTTATTCAGAGAGATTGATCCCCCGTGTTCTTTGGTGGTTATAATATGGGAAAGATATCCGGTTTCCACTTTCCGTCTATAACTTTTCTTTTCCTCTTCCTGTGTATAACCTATCGTAAAATGACACTTCTTCACTAAAGATAGAGGATACGCATACTTAAGCAATAGCCGCATTATTATAAAAGAAAGAACTTCCTCGTCCTTGCAACTAACATCCTCATAAAGACGGGCTGTACCCCTTCTATACTGTGGATACGGATCAGTATAATATTCTTCTGAAATCGTACCAAGCATATTGTCGTATAAAGTCGAAAACTCATATTGAGACATCTTAGAGAATACTGATTCAGAATGGAAATACCTTGCTAATCCCCCGCTACCTAGGCAACCTTTGGCACCATACACTTTTCTAGTATCCATAACAAGATAAAGAGGGGGATATAGCTTGAGCATTTTTTTATTGATATCTTTGTTAAACTTTTGACCAACTGTTTCACTACGCCCCATTATGGGAAGAAAGGCACATTTTTCCAGAAGATCATAAACAATTTGCTTTATGAACTTATGCGTAGTTATTGGTCTCTTGTCAGCTTAGCCCCATCGAATCGATGCTTGTTGCCTAGGCAAACATCAGGGAGAATCAGAATCTTACAATAGATTCATTCATCTCTCACATCAAAGACTCGAGCTGCAACAAACATTACTTTTGTTTGAAGGGGGCACATATGAAGCTATGCTCAAGCTCAATGGCGAGCAATTACCTATCTATAAGGTCTCCAATTTTGTAGGTATTCTCTCTCGAGAGAGAAGTATATATGATACTTATTAATCCTATTAATAGGATTAATAAGTATCATATATACTTCTCTCTATATATGATACTTAGTAATCCTATTAATAGGATTAATAAGTATCATATATACTTCTCTCTCTCTGGTGCTCGATCTAGTGGTATTTTTATGGGGATTCTATCTATCGCTGTAGGATCCCTATTCAAGATCACTGCAGTTCCTTTTCGGGCGGCTGTGGGCGGCCCCCTATAGGTAGTAGGGTAGGATGGGTGGTACCGCTCAGATTGCGGCCAATCCTCCTAACTGCGCGCGGGCCGGGCTTAGAGCGCGTGAAACTCATCACTACCTCGTAAGGGCGTTGAGACCATAGCATGTTACACAAAATCGCCGCTTTCTCTGGATGTCACACAGCTGCCCGACTAGAAGAGCGACTCGCTCTGTAGTGTTGTCACACAAGATAAGCACGCCGCCCGCCTGCTGGCCGGGCGAATCGAAGTTCTCTTCCGGTCAACTGTCCACCCAGTAAAAAGTGCAAAAAACACAGTGGAATCACGCAACGCACGTTGCTGGTGTGCTTCCTGCCCACGAGGTGCGAAGAGCGACAAGGTTCAGATTTGACTGTTTGCAGCATGGGAGCTGATTACCCAATCAATCCCTGGGAAAAAAGAAAAGATATCTCGGTAACGAAAACCATAGGAGGCTGTATTGGCGAGATCCAACGGTGAACAGCTGCCCAAAAGAAAAACCGCCTGGAAGTCCGAGGACCTTTAGTACCGTACCCTACCCCCGAACCAGCAGCCTTCGCGCCAAGCGACGACCGCCCTTGTCCCTTTTTCCATTCAGCCTACTGATTAGCTTTGTTTCGAATGTTTATACTGGGCTAAGGCAAAGAACAAATTCGCCTACCTTACCCACTTGACGAATCTGAACTATTCGAGACTCTCGTTTCGTTTCCGGGTTTATGGATGTCTTCCTCACAATTAATATACTGGCTTTTAGTCGCGCCTTTTAAAGAATTCCGGCTCGGCCCGGCGCTGGCAACAACATAAAGGAAAGGGTCCATGTAGCTGAGAGAGAAGTATATATGAACCTTATTCATCATATTAATATGATGAATAAGGTTCATATATACTTCTCTCTAGAGAGAATACCTACAAAATTGGAGACCTTATAGATAGGTAATTGCTCGCCATTGAGCTTGAGCATAGCTTCATCTGTGCCCCCTTCAAACAAAAGTAATGTTTGTTGCAGCTCGAGTCTTTGATGTGAGAGATGAATGAATCTATTGTAAGATTCTGATTCTCCCTGATGTTTGCCTAGGCAACAAGCATCGATTCGATGGGGCTAAGCTGACAAAAGACCAATAACTACGCATAAGTTCATAAAGCAAATTGAGAGAGAAGTATATATGAACCTTATTCATCATATTAATAGGATTAATAAGTATCATATATACTTCTCTCTCTCGAGAAGTATATATGATACTTATTAATCCTATTAAGAGAAGTATATATGAACCTTATTCATCATATTAATATGATGAATAAGGTTCATATATACTTCTCTCTAGAGAGAATACCTACAAAATTGGAGACCTTATAGATAGGTAATTGCTCACCATTGAGCTTGAGCATAGCTTCATCTGTGCCCCCTTCAAACAAAAGTAATGTTTGTTGCAGCTTGAGTCTTTGATGTGAGAGATGAATGAATCTATTGTAAGATTCTGATTCTCCCTGATGTTTGCCTAGGCAACAAGCATCGATTCGATGGGGCTAAGCTGACAAGAGACCAATAACTACGCATAAGTTCATAAAGCAAATTGTTTATGATCTTCTGGAAAAATGTTCCTTTCTTCCCATAATGGGGCGTAGTGAAACAGCTAGTCAAAAGTTTAACAAAGATATCAATAAAAAAAAATGCTCAAGCTATATCCCCCTATTGGGAAAGGATAAAGTGATTTTTAAATTCTAATAAATCAAATTTCAAGTATGGAAAAGGGGATTTATGAATAAATGGGAATAAATAAATCTTAAAAACTGAAGTGATGTCAAGTTAAAGGAATAAAAGATTTATTTTAAATTTAGAATTAAGTGGGATAGAAAGAAATAAAAGGAATTTTATGAAATTGGCATTTCCAGTTTAAATAATATTTTAAATCCTAATTAAGAAGTAAGTTTGGAATAAATGGAATTAATAGGGTTTAGAATGATATTGAGTAAATAAAGGAATTTATTATAAAATAGGTTGATTTTGAAAATCAAATTGAAAATTGATTAAATGTTTGGAATTGGAATTTTAAAAAGAAGACGAGGCTATATAATTTATAAACTGGGTTTATAAAAGTGAAGAAATATATCAGTGGATATTTGGAAGGATAAATTCAAGGTGGGAATTTATAAAAGGAGTGGGTAAATGTGATTAAAAATAAATAGTGATTTATTTTAAAGATGTGAAAGAGAAGTATATTTCCCTGGATAGCCAAGTACGTTTTCAAAGCAAATTCTTAAGTATAAGTTAAAGTTTCAAAGTTGTTTTAAAAGCATGTTTTGGAAAATCTATTATTTTTAAATGTTTAAATTTTAAAGTAAGGATTTTTAAAATTTATTTGAGTAGTAATTGTATAAAGGTGACTTGGTATTATGTTTTAAAAAGATAAAAATTTAGTTTTATATTTTATAAAGTAGTTTATTTTAAATATTCTTAAAGTGTATATTTTTATAAAATAAAGTATTAAAGTAGTTTTAAATATATTCTATAATTAAGTGTTATAAATGATTTTAAAGTCTAAGTGTTTGTACTTGCTGATTTAAGTGGAAATAGAAAATATTTAGGAATTTTTTCCATGAGAGAAGACGGTTTGAAATTGTTTTCAAAGGGTTGAAAAGTGGAAATATATCTTGCGAAGATATTTTGAGATTAATAAATAATTTGGGAAATTATTTATGATTGTTGGATGTTTTGTGGATGTTAATTGATAGTTAAATAACCGACTATCAATATTGGACAATACGCTGATCGTTTCGAAGAGACCAGGATCAGGATTTATTTTCCGAAAACCACTTCGATTCGGTTTGAACGTTTTCGTAGGGAAACGAGTTCGGAGTCGAAGATGGAGCAGTGAAGTGCAAGGGCTAATCGCTACTAATCCCGAGGGTGATTCCAAAATGGATGTAGTAGGAATAGTGCCTTCGGTTCTGTTCGGACCCGGGATAGACTTGTATGGATGAATGCTTTCGGAACATCGTCAGGTGGACGATGGGCATTCTAAGGGATATGTTCTAAAAAGGTAACGCTTAGCCTCAATCCTCATCAACCGGGAATGACTGAAATTCAGGGGTTATGCAGCAAGGCTATGTGGGCAGCGCCCATTAGGGTGAGATCATCCTTGTCTAGATGTCCCTTTTTATTTCGGCTGTGTGGCGGTTGGTCGCGCCAACCGTGGGGTGATCTTACTCGGAATTACCCTTAGGTAGTTCCGGTCTTGTGTTGTAGGGGATCGGGCGTGGTCCTCGGTACGCTGATCTAGACCAGGTACTGTGACATGTGGTACCCCAGTGCCTAGCCATTCATTGGAAATCCATTCTCCCTACGTGCCTATACGGTTTTGATTGTGCACAACTATTGCTGAAACGTGAGATGCAAGCATTTCAGCTAGATTCTATTTTACTTTCTATAGAACTATTATAATATCAAACGGATTTGATAAAAATTGTTTTGGCTATCGTAAGGTAAAAACCCGACATGTTTATTTGTGGCGTGGTCTTACGAAATGCTTTTGATTTCAAAGGGTTTTGGAAAACTTTAATAATCCAATTGAGTGTGTTTTCTCACGCTGGTTTTCCAGACTGACTCGGGTGTTATTTTATTATGATGCTCGGGTCAGACCGAGTATTACAGATACATGATAGGATGCTGTGGAGCTCAGGAGATGAGCTGGATGGCGAGACGTATCACACGTATTTGATGTATTCCGCTGCGTATTGTCATCTTGTGAGGACAAGTTATCATAACTGTCCTGAATTGTGATGTTGATTATATTGTACTCTGATGTTGTATTCTGATGATGTATGTATAAACAGATATGGTTTCTTTCTGTAAAGATCGGTTATTTCTATTATATTTTATTCCGCTGCGATGTGAGATTCTGTTGTAGTGTTTTCTTTTCTTCTACCTCCTTCTTCTTTAACCCTAATTGTTCGTATTTCCATTCACTTTGAGTCTATATGTTGGAGAATGGTGTCGATTCAAGGGGTACGGAACTGTGGGTCGTTTCACGTTATCGACTTATACATAACATGCGCCCAAGATAAAATAATATATATATATATATCATATAATTCATGACAGCTTTTAAAACATATATAATGTAACTTTCATAAAATTTACGCATATACTAAATACGCATATAATTCAAGGCAACAGAATGTATATATAAGATCCTTAAATAACTTGCACATATCACTCACGCATATAAATAAATAGTACAAAGTAACCTTTTTAAACAATGTTGATATATACATACTTTGTAACTGTAAGGAAATTATGAACAAACACAGCATGAACTTACTTACATAATCAACATAACCTAAAATAACTAATATATGCATGCGGCAAAAGTGCAGACCTGACTTGGACAAGATATGTAAACCATATCCTTTTATAAGGTAAGATCTATATATATATATCGAAATATCTAAGACTATCAAGTATGGTTACATCAAAATAATACATAGCTTCAGACATACCTATATAATAATAATATATACAACTTGCATTCCTATCTATATATAATCGACATTATAAATCTATATATATTTTGTTCATAAGCTAACATATTACACTATCATATTATAAACAATAACATACGAATTATATACATAAGATCTATATATATATTTAACTGGTAAATATATATACTACCAAGTCATCTGAAAATTTATATAACAACATATATATACCTCTTTTTAAAGATAACCCCTGACAAATGAAAAATACATATAAAACTATATATATATATATCTATATTTAATTAACTAATATATATAACTGAATATAAACCGTGAAACACCAATATGTAATTATATACATACAAACTTACCATGGCTATACATCCATGTAGAAAACAAGAAGGAAGGTGATTGGCTGAGGATGGATGGAGATGAGGTCGAATTGGGAAAAGTTGCATGCTGTGGTGGATCTGGTCTCGGCCAGAGGATGGAAATAAGAGGCAGCGCACGGCGGTGATGGTGTGGACGTGGTCAATGGGAGGATGGGCCGTGGTTTGCTGGGCGCGGGTTTGCAGGGGATGAGAGACGTGGAGATCGGTTTGCTAGTGGAGATTGCAGCAGAGAGGGGAGAGGGAGATTGTGAAGGCCGAAAGAAAAGGAACGAGGTGGGTTGGGTTTTGGAAGGGGAGAGCAAGCGACAGGGAAATAGGTAAATGGTGAAGGCAAGTTTCAGAGAGAAACCAAACTTTATTTTACTTTATGATTTTGAAAATGGATCAACCGGTTGCAAACGAAACAAAATAAATAAAATGGAAAAAGTAAGAATAGTAAAGGTCACCCACCTAGAATGCAGATATGATAAAGGCTCTTGGCTGATGGATTGATATACGGTGAAAATTGAAGGGTCACAAGGAATTTGAAATGTTCGAAACCGCCGATACTGCAAATTGTTTCGTCGATCCTGCAGAGAACCGGACTTCAAATCGCAGAAATGGATATACTACGAAGATCAGTACGACGAGACAATAAAAATGGTATATAGATATCAGTGGTACGATCATCCGATCAAAAGTCGATATCGGTACCAAAATGCTGCCATCTATCAGAAATAAGATAAACGGAGCAATAGAAGTCCAAAGTTGAAGAAACGAAATATGACGTCTCACTCAGAAGGTGATTTACATATTTTCTATATAAAAATATTCAGGTTTGGAAAATAGTTTATTATCACCAAATATTAACTGATATAAATTGAAATAGAATTACACAATAAAATAAACTTCAATATTATTAGATGAAAATTTACCAGTTATGTTAAAATAGACGTATTCCAAATATCAAAATTTTATTGTTTAAAATTTGATAAAGATTCAACTAAATATATAAATAAAACAAATAGAATTTATTAAAAATTTACGGGTCGTCACACCAATGAGGATCGATGAGATACATGGTGCATCAATTAGGTCGTGCGGGGACACCCATAAGTTTGGATCGAGGAGGATGCAGCATCCCAGGTGGCTTTTCTTGGAGTCAAAGCTTCATAGTAGAAAGAAAATGACTAGGGTGTACTAATCATCTACACATAAATTCATATCGATCAAACTTAAAATGATGTGTGTTAATAATAAGTGTGACAATAAATCATCATTATTAAGAATGAGTCACAGTTTAGTAGATTTTGGATTGCGAGTCATTGTAACGATCCGTAAATTTTCGATAATTTAATTTGTTAATTTAATAAGCTTTCGATAACTTAATATTGAAAGAAATAAAAATTTGTAAACTATTTAATGAAATAATAACCAAAGTGTAATGCAACAATGTTAATTGAAGATCTACCATTTTCAATGTGTATGAAACTCCAATCAGTTGAAGTAATATAAAATGTTATGCTTGGTTATAAATTGAATATTAGAAAACAAATGTGAATATCTAATTAACTAATGAAATAATATTGTTAATGATGATTGAATGAAATTTGTGTTATGTAAGCAAATGTAACATTTGATTGTTAATAATAACTTATAGGTGTAATTAAAAGTTAATGGTAACAATTATTGTATATTACCTATTTATTTAGCCTGTTAAATTAAATTGGAAATAAATTTCAATAAATGCAATTAAATATTATGTTAATGTAAATTAAGTTAATATTTGGAAATAATGTAAATTTTATTCATAATATGATAATTGGGAATAAAAAAAAGGAATGGAAATCAAGATTTATCAATTTATTGGAATTTAAATTATAATAATTGGATTAATCGCAAATAAATGAAACTAAATATTTAAATATTACGTTAATAGAGATTAAGATGAAATTTGAGAATATTAATGTAATAAATCATGAACCAATGTTAATTTCACCCATTTGATAATAATGGATTAAAGAATAGGATGAAAGGTCAATTAAATGAAATTATTGGACATTTGATTTATAATTACCGAATTTATTGAAATTGGAAGTAAAGACGGAAATTATTGAAATAATTAACATTGAATTAACCTGAAAATTTGTTTTAAATTTTTATAAACGTCCAAGTAACCAAAAGTGATAAAATTTGTTAATTATAGAATCAGAATTGAAAAAGTGATTTAATTAATTAATTAATTTAATTAACTGAAATATATCCATTTTGGCCACTGACTCGGATTTCGACGAAACCAGTTTCATCGGATCCGTAACAGTGAATTATTATAGGATTTCAAGTTTCGTAACGATCGGACTTATCGTTTGGTCGTACGGGCTAGAAACGCCTCGAAATCAATTTAATTGAAATCAATTGAATTCAATTTGAAATAAGCCGATTTTATCATAACTTCTTCATACGATTGAATTAGGACTTGAAACCTGTTCCATTGATTTTAAAATATTTGAAAGCATCTATTTTGATATATGGGATGACCCATTTTCGTTCCGGAGGCAGAACGGGCTTTTCGTGTCGTTTATCGTTCAATTTCTAAATCGATCTGGTCCATTCTTTTCTATTTCAGCTATTCATATAAATAGCTCATTATAAACCTTAGTGTTCCTCAACTCAGTTTTTCTGTACGTACAATTTCATTTGTTCTCTCTTTTCAATGGCAGACAAACCCTAATTTCCAATTGCAAATTCAAAATAAAAACCAATTCCAAAAATTTCAAACTCCTCAATATATATCAAATTATATATCGATTTGAAGCTCTTGACGGGCGTAATCTTTTGCAACAATTCGTTTTTCAATTCGATTCACCGTTTTCCGAGAATTCGCGAATCAATTCTGGTCGTTCATATTGGATTCTGGACGATCCAACGGCGGATCTGCAGCCAATCGACAATCGGGTAGTGCCATTGCGGAGGTGGTGTGGAGCAGAGCATAGGGTAGTGGTCGTTCGTCGTAACTCGGTCAGGATTCGCCAGAAATTTATGGGGAAGAGTGGATGATCGGCCTCGCCCTGGGATTGGACGGCGACACCGTGGTGGACCGTTCTTAGGGCGGCATGGTGTGGCCTTCAAGGTGGCGGTGTCAGATCTCGGTTCTGGCATGCGTGGCGGCCACTGGAATTGGGTGTAGGTTGGCGGCTGCTTGTTGAAGCCCGTGTTCGAGAGGGTTACGGTTCATCGCATGACAATAGATGATGACGTGTACGGTAATATATATATATATATATATTTTATTTATTTTAAAAAATTTGATTTCAATGTTCTAATCAGCGTAACTTTTACATACGAGGTCCAATTTATGCGCGGTTTCTTCCGCTAGGATCGTATCAGAATTCCGAATATTTTGATGCTGGTTTGGACGAATTCTGAGACCGTTCAAATTTTGGGCTTATTTTGAATTTAAATTCGATTTAAATTCAAAGGTGAGTGTTTTGACCCACTCACAACTTCTAAAATTTCTTATGTTTGTTAAATTAAATTTATGATGTAATTAGAAATTTATTTATGACTGTTTGATATATTTTAAATCATCATCTCGGTTAATTTGAATTTATTTGAATTAAATCGTTATTTAATTTATTATTGAATATAAATTGCCAGTTAAATACTTGTTATTGATTATCAGTTCTATATTGATATTTATTGATTGATTTGGATGATGTTTGTAATGGATGTTGATTGTTGATATTGGATGAATGGATGTTTTATTTATATCGTTATAAACTACAAGTTCACTATGAGTTAAAATGATACATACTCGAATGATCAATAGATTAAGGAAAAATCGTTATGGGTTGAAATGATAGACTCGAGCGATTTTTATGGATTTTATTATTAATTCGGGCTTGCGGTTTGAAATGATATATATATAACCTTAACATTTTAAATTGTGGATTGAAATGATAAATATCCATACCAGTTGACCCTAGGGTAGAGAATTATATACAGACACCGGATTGGTTAAATTAAATGATTTTAAAATCTTTATTTTTTAGTTGAGTTAAATGATATTTTGAAATAAGAATTTGATTATATAAACTGAATTATTTTGGAAATCAAGTTTATGTTGGAATTGGAATTGGTTTAAAGGAATTCTTTAAAGGAATAAAATTGAAATTTTAAATTTGAACTTGAAGTACAAGTGAAGTTATCGAAAAATGACTTATTAAAATGGTTTGAAATATAACTTTGAAATATATTGAAATTGGAGTAATTTAAAGTGATATTTCGAACATGAATTGAATCGATATGAAATTCAATAGTTTATTGAAATGTTAAATTGAAAGGTTTGGAATTTGGTTTGTTGACTTGGAAATTGAATATGGTCCAAATGCGTTGAAATGAAATGAATATTTTAATCTGATATAAATTCCAAATTCATGTTTTAATATAAACTGTTTTAAAAATATATTATTATTTCAAAATTTCTAATTATTAAGATTTTCAAAGTATCAAACCATTTTAACCTGTATTAATTATATTAAATCATTTTAACCTATCTTAAACCATTTAATTTATTAAACTAATTAACCTGTTTTAACTTATTTTAAATCTAATTAATCTATTTTAAAGCTATTTAATCTATTTTAATTATATTTAATCTATTTTAAATCTATTTTGACTATTTATAACTATTTAAACTATTTTCTAAATTCCAGGCTAAGTAAAGTAGAAGTGTTTATATTCTAATCATTGGGTTAAAAGCAAATACGGGTAAATGATGTATAAATTAAGTTGAGATTTAAATGTTATAATTAATCGAATATGATGATTTTGAAGTAAGGACTTAATCAAATTTGGAAATATGATTTTTGAAAGAATTGGGATTTCAAAGACGATATGATTTGAAAGTGAATATGATTTCAAGTGAATATGATTTCGAAAGTGATGGTTTTGAGAAGATGATATTTTGATACCAATTATGAAATGATTTTGGAAATGTAAAAAGAACCATCCGGTGTGTAATAAACGATTGGTTGTTAAAGAGATCGGGATTAGATATGGGCATACTCTCTGTCGACACTTTGACAACTGTGTACGCGGTGGAGATTCCATAATGAAGTAGGATGGTGGCGACGATCTTAAAGGTATATACATGGACCCGACTCCCATGAGTTAGCTTAAGATGGCTAAAACAGGAGCAATTGACGGGTTAAGTGAGGTCATTCCTCTGATCGGGCACATTCCATCGATACTATATTCCGACTTTGCGATTTATTTGGTGGCCACCTTCGATTTTTTGATTCGGGAGTGTGTTTCGAGGTGGGCGGTAGTAGCTGCTATGCGTTACCACCGGTCCGGAAGTGTAATCGGTATATCTACCCTGGCATTGCCTAGTTGTGCCATGTCACCTACCCTAGCGCGCCTTCTACGAGTTTGGTTTGTACCATACCTATGGAGTGCCCTCTGACGGCACCCAGTACGAGTGGGATTACGGTGCTGTATAGACTACGGGAAATAAAAATGTGTTAAGAGGGAAAATATAACGCCTTAATGCTATTTTAATACTTTTACTTTACTGTAGACATATTATAATAGCGTATTGTACTGCATAGTAGATAGTTTAACGGATCCTTAGGAGATGTGAATCCCGAACATCTCTTAAGTTACTGCACTCACGTTAGACACTGGATAAGAGATGTCAAACCCTGTAAATATCTCAAACGCCATTTACACTCATATTTATTTATCGTTGATTTGACTTACATAAGATCTTTTAGTTCTGACTCGAGTGTTTTGTCTTTTCAATTCGCTCGGGTCAGCCTGAGCATTTTAGGATTTGAAGACCTTATTTCTGGAGGACGAAGACGAAGATTTGTACTACTATTATTTACTATATTATTCCACTACATCATACGGTTCCGCTGCGTTATTATTTATTTATCTCTGATATGTGTAACTCTGAGTTTGTATTGTATAAGTATAATCAAATGTTTTGTAAACAGCTTCATGAACTGTTATTTGATTATTATATTTTGTCATTCCGCTGCGAGATTCTGTTTTGTTTTTTTCGTTCTCTGCTTTTTCTTATTCACCCCAATAACAATTCGCCCTTTTGTATGGTTTAAGTCGGCATGCGTGTCTGCTTAAAACGTACAAAAAGGCGGGATGTTACAGTTGGTATCAGAGCCAGGTTTAGCGATAAACTTAGCTTTGTGGGGTCTGACTCTGTATAAATAGGGTAGTAATACCCTAAAATGAGTCGCTGAGAGTATATATATGAGAGAGCGTATTTGTTAGTGTTATAAAAGGTTTTTATATTGTGTTAATTTATTCCGTTTTGTATTTATAAATTCTGGTCGGTACATAGGACGCTATGACATCGATAGGGATTTCTAAACACTTAATAGGACAGACCGACACAATATTATTTTGAATATAGGTGAATGAAATAATTTTGCCTATTATATTTTTGTATATAAAATAATAAAATTTATGAATGATATATTTGGTTGTAATATATTGGTTGTTAGGTAGTGAAATTTATAAATATAGGTTGGAGATAAAAATTTGAAAATAAAATAAATGAAATTTGGAAATTTAGAACTTAAGTTCCGGGATTTTTGAAAATTTCTTTCGAATGATTTTGGAATATAATAATAATATTATTAGAAGTATTTTCTGATATAAATATTTCAATATAATTTGAAAGAATTGTTTTAATGAAATTTTGGAAAGAAATAAGTTCTGTACTCCCCTCTCTATCGCTGGAAAATAATTTCGGTGATGAGTGCACGCATCATCGACATTCATTTTCGAGTTTCAAAGTGGGAAGGCTATTGTAGTAGTTTTACTACATATCTATTTTGATAAACAAATAAAATTTTTAAAGTTTAAATATGATTTGATATAAAAGTTATGAGTATATATATATATATATGTATATATTATTTTAAATGGTTTGAAATGGAACCCGACATTTAGTTCTTAAATTTCTATGAATTAGAGATTTCAATTATTGTAATGGAATAAAAAATTTAACTATTCTGGTCATTCATATTGGATTCTGGACGATCCAACGGCGGATCTGCAGCCAATCGACGATCGGGTAGTGCCGTTGCGGAGGTGGTGTAGAGCAGAGCATATGGTAGTGGTCACTCGTCGTAACTCAGTTAGGATTCGCCAGAAATTGATAGGGAAGAGTGGATGATCTGCCTCGCCCTAGGGTTGGACGGCGACACCATAGTGGACCGTTCTTGGGGCGTTGGGCGGCATGGTGTGGCCTTCAAGGTGGCGGTGACAGATCTCGGTTCTGGGAGTGTTACGGTTCCTCGTGTGACAATAGATGATAACGTGTACGGTAATATATATATATTTTATTTATTTAAAAAAATTTGATTTCAATGTTCTAATCAGCGTAACTTTTACATACGAGGTCTGATTTACGCGCGGTTTCTTCCGCTAGGATCGTATCATAATTTCAGACATTTTGATGCTAGTTTGGACGAATTCTGAGACCGTTCAAATTTTGGGCTTATTTTGAATTTAAATTTGATTTAAATTCAAAGGTGAGTGTTTTGACCCACTCACAACTTCTAAAATTTCCTATGTTTGTTAAATTAAATTTATGATGTGATTAGAAATTTATTTATGACGGTCTGATATATTTTAAATCATCATCTCAGTTAATTTGAATTTATTTAAATTAAATCGTTATTTAATTTATTATTGAATATAAATTGCCAGTTAAATACCTGTTATTGATTATCAGTTCTATATTGATATTTTTTGATTGATTTGGATGATGTTTGTAATGGATGTTGATTGTTGATATTGGATGAATGGATGTTTTATTTATATCGTTATAAACTGCAAGTTCACTATGGGTTAAAATGATACATACCCGAATGATCAATAGATTAAGGAAAAATCGTTATGGGTTGAAATGATAGACTCAAGCGATTTTATAGATTTTATTATTAATTCAGGATTGCGGTTTGAAATGATATATATATAACCGTAACATTTTAAATTGCAGGTTGAAATGATAACTATCCGTACCACTTGACCCTAGGGTAGAGAATTATATACGGACACCGGATTGGTTAAATTAAATGATTTTAAAATCTTTATTTTTGAGTTGAGTTAAATGATATTTTGAAATAAGAATTTGATTATATAAATTGAATTATTTTGGAAATCAAGTTTATTTTGGAATTGGAATTGGTTTAAAGGAATTCTTTAAAGGAATAAAATTGAAATTTTAAATTTGAATTTAAAGTATAAGTGAAGTTATCGAAAAATGACTTATTAAAATGGTTTGAAATATAACTTTGAAATATATTGAAATTGGAGTAATTTAAAGTGATATTTCGAACATTAATTGAATCAATATGAAATTCAATAGTTTATTGAAATGTTAAATTGAAAGGTTTGGAATTTGGTTTGTTGAACTGGAAATTGAAAATGGTCCAAATGTGTTGAAATGAAATGAATAGTTTAATCTGATATAAATTCCAAATTCATGTTTTTATGTAAACTGTTTTAAAAATATATTATTATTTCAAAAATTTTAATTATTAAGATTTTCAAAGTATTAAACCATTTTAACCTGTATTAATTATATTAAATCATTTTAACCTATCTTGAACCATTTAATTTATTAAACTAATTAACCTGTTTTAACTTATTTAAATCTAATTAATCTATTTTAAAGCTATTTAATCTATTTTAATTATATTTAATCTATTTTAAATCTATTTTAACTATTTATAACTATTTAAATTATTTACTATATTATTCCACTACATCATACTGTTCCGCTGCATTATTATTTATTTATCTCTAATATATGTAACTCTGAGTTTGTATGGTATAAGTATAATCAAATGTTTTGTAAACAGCTTCATGAATTATTATTTGATTATTATATTTTGCCATTCCACTATGAGATTCTGTTTTGTTTTTTTTCTTTCTCTGCTTTTTCTTATTCACCCCAATAACAATTCGCCCTTTTGTATGGTTTAAGTCGGCATGCGTGTCTGCTTAAAACGTACAAAAAGGCTGGATGTTACAGTCATATTATTATAAGGACATGACATGGGCATTATGACATTGTGTTCTTTGAGATGTGGGATGGACAGTTAGTGAGTGTAATGACCTGACATTTCGAACCCTTCAAATCGACAATCATCCACACATGTCGGACTTGAATTGCTCAAAACAACAGATTGTTAATTTATATTTGGCAAAACTTAGCATATGCAGTAAATAAATCAATCATAGAATCACAGACATGGAGTGATACAAAATAAACAGTGGAATATATAAATAGTAGTTCATGAAGCTACTACAGAACATTAGAGTCTAAACAAGATACAATAGAAATCTCAAAAAGTAGTCTCAAATACATAAGCAGATGACAAGTCTGAACATAAATAACTGGCAATAGCTAAAATAACTGAAAAGCTGAATAGACAAAAGGCAGATCTCCAAGCAAACTCCAAGCTCCAAAGGTGGGTCTCAAATCCTGTGACACTCAGTCTGACCCGAGCATAAAGCAAAACATAGAACACTCTGTTGATTCATGAGTTTTGATTCATGACACAAGCTTCAGAGATCATACGACGAGAATACTATATGAAAGCGACAAAAAGAGAATAAGTGCATACCGTGCACTACAAAGGAGATAATCTTACAATCCAGAGATTAGTATGGATATTTTATTTTATTTGAGTCTTAGAACAATGTTAAAATCATTCCTCAAATAGTCACACACGCACACAAAACATTTTATAGCAAAAACTATGTTCACTGTGCATATAACACCAGGTCGGCCGACCGACCAGGATTGTAACGACCCAGAATTTTGAACGAATTAAATTGGGAATATTTAATTAATTTTAAATATTTGAACGATGATTTAATTTGAATCCCCAATATAACTTTGAAATTGGCGATTAAATTATAAAAAAATTAATCCGTTGAATGTTGAATAAGAATTTAAATCTTCAATTTTAAGCTAAAGAAAATATTTCAAAAGCTTTTAAAATTCATATTGATAATACTGAAAATAACAGAAACTTCAGAATCTAATTTCGAATTGATTTGTTCAGTTTTGAAATTAAATCGTTTAAATTGAATTTAAAAATAGCCGTCCGAGGCGCAGTCTCGGAATTCGACGAAACCAGTTCCATTGGGTCCGTAATATTGAATTATTACCGGATTTCAAATTCCGTATTTTTCGAGGTTGATATGTGACCGTACGATATGCAAACGCGTTGAAGTTAAATCAAATTGATTTAAATTTAATTTTTGAACTAAGTCAACTTCAGCACATCTTCCTTTTTATCACGCGCTTGAATCACGCCTAAATTCACGTCTGAAATCACGGAGAAAATCGTGCCAACCATCCTCTTTCGTTTTCATATACTCCTCTCCCTCTCTCAGATTCAAACCGAAATCCCTCTTCACAAAGAAAAGTAATGGCCGCTCGTTATTCAATTTGAATCCCCAAATCAAAGTCGAGTCCGCTCCTCCCCTTTAAGTTCATTCAAGAGCAAATCGAAAATTTGTTTCAATCTATACTTCGAAGCCGCGTTCCTCAGTTTCTCCCCTAAATAAAATCATTCGTTCGATCGTGCTTAGGGTCGCGTGGATGGAAGCAATTTCGGCATGGGTTCATCGACGATCTAGGGTTCGTCGTGGCGCGTTCTAGAGGGAGGGCGGCGATGTATCAGGCGGCGCGTGTTCGAGTAGGGGCTGGCGAACTTCGAGACTCGAAGCGGCGGCGCGGCATATAGGTGGTGGTCGGAGTCGCGATGTCGTCACTGTGGAAGCTCGAGCAGGGTCGTCGTTTGGGTTCGCGAGGCAGTGGGGTAGTACTTCGCGGTAGTTTTGGATGAGGTCTGGCTCGCGGGGTTCTCGATGATGGGGGAGACTCTGGCGATGGTAGCAGTAAGGTAAGGGCAGATTTATTATTATTAGTTAAATATAATTAGGAAATCGAAAAAACAAATGTATATGTATCTATATAGATATACATATATAATTTAATGTATATATAGATAAGGTTGTGGGTAAAGTAGGAATGTTTAAAAATGTTGAAACCTGTATAGGTTATTTTATATGCAGTATGAAAATGAAAATAAATTATATATACATATTTTAAATTGCTAATTTATTTTAAATAATGGATTTAAAGATATTAATCTAAAGTATAATATTAGCTAAAATAAATTTATTAAAGGAGAAATTGGTTAAGTAAATAAATAGAACCATAATTTAGGTGTTCGATTTAATTCGAATATTGATATATTGTATAAATTGTTATACAAGGTCTATAAATGGAGAAAAACAAGTCAGGATGGAATGGATTGCAAAATAAATGCTAAGGTGAGATTTTTCTCACTCAAAAATTAATTGCAGTTTTTGACTGATTGATTGCTATTGGATGTGATATTAGATATAGTAGGATATATATCTATATATAGCAATATATACATATTGGCATATGTATATATTGGATTGATTGATTTCCCGCCTCGTATAGCGGATGAGACCCTATTGCGCCGTTAGTAAGCGGATATATTATAAAAACCCATATACCGCGATATTCCACCTCGAAGTGGAATTGGTATTGTGCTAACATCTTTGGATGCAGGGAAACAGGTTGGAGGGATCCAACTGGATTCCTCACCAGTAGTTATTTATTTACAGATATTGATGTATATTCTGTTGTCATATTGATATATGATGTTTGTTGTTGTGATTGACTAATTGGTGCTGTTGCATCATCGGATTCAGTTTTAAAGTTTTAAAAATAACGACTTTTAATTTAAAAGGATTTTTAAAGTGATTTTTGAAAATATACGTTTTATGGAATTTTTGAATTGAATTATAATCGTTATAATTTTAAAGTTATAAAAGTTATAATTTTTAGTGAAATATAACCAAAGTGAAAATTTTGAAATAAAAGTTGATTTATTTGTAAAATGGTTTAATTTGATATTTTTAAAGTATTATAAAAGATGTACAAAAATGGATAATTATAAATCTAAAAATATTGGGATTATAAGACAAGTTTTTATAAGTGTTAAAATGAAGTATAAATGGGATTTCATAAATTTATGAAATCTGAAAGTTTTAAATTTTGTGAAGTTTAAAAGAACGATTTCTTTTAAAATAAATGAATGACAAGTTATTAACTTATAATATGGACTTGTGGTGTTTATATTGAGTTATAAATCGAATTTGTTAATAAAGAAGATTTATAAATCAAAGTTGTTATAAAATGGAAATAGAATTTATAAACGCTGTTTTTATAAATTCGAAAATCAATTGGATTTGATAAATTAAATATAGAAGGTTGTTAAAGGAGATATATTCGCGATTTTGGATAGCGAATTGTTATTGAAATAAAATGTGTAGAAAATATTGAAATGTGGTTAGTGAAGTATATTCACGATTTTGGACAGTGAATATATTGTTTAGTAAAATGGATTTATTTTTGAAGAAGTGATATTAAAAATGAAGTTAAACATTTTAAAAATGTTTTAAAATGTATTATGAATCGAAAGCATAGATTTCAACACTTGTTATTGAAATAGACGTTTTCGAGAAATTTAAGGAAATGGTGGACTATAACACACTGTTGTTATAGTAAATGATTTCCGAAAGGAAATGTTTTATATAGTATTGGGATTTATATATCTATCTTAATAATCTGAATCCCTATACTAGTGATTTCGAGTCGTCATAACGATGTTTTACGCAACATTCGTTTTGACTCAAATAGATGTTAAAATTAATGATTTCCTTAAAGAATGAAATGTATACTTAATATTGATTTAAGTATATCGAATATTTTCCAAGTGTTGAAAATAAATAGTTTTGTGAATTACTTATTTTAAATAAGTATGGAAATGCTTTTCCAATATGAAACGAAGGGTTTGAAATTTTATCTTTTGAAGATAAATTGAAATGTGGAAATTGATTTGAAATTGTTTTCAAATGATTAAGTGTGGAAATTATATATCTAGTAAAGATATTTTTGGAAGATAAAATAATTTGGGAAAATTATTTGGAATCTGATGATGTTGCGCATCTTTATTGATAGTTAAATAACCGACTATCAATAATTACCTTGAACGATATTTGTTGTGAATTGGATGAATTTGAATGCCACACTTATTTTTGAATAAGCGCTCACTATTCGGGTTAGCCGGGAAAGGACCATGGGGTCGTAGAACCCATTCCGAATATGTGATACGTCGTTATGAATTGCATTCGAAGACCGGTGTTGAAGACCGGATATTTTTGAAAACGGAAGGATTACCGTCGAGTTACTCTACATCGGCTGATCTCCGATTTAGAGGTTTTTATCACCCTTAGTGACGGGAAGTCCGGACGTGATTAGAAAATTATCCGGATATGCAAGGGCTTCGTGAGAAGTGCCTTCGGTTCTGTTCGATCCCGGAACAGACTTGTATGGATTGTGTGTCTGACGTTACAATTTGAGATATAAAGCTGATTTCTTTCAAATACATTTCTGTTGGTGGCGGAGAATTTATTCTCTTAGCTTAACACCCTTCTCTGAGACGTACGAGCTCAGAGGTTATGTAGTTGAAATTTATCAGCGATATATCCCAATTTGGTAACGTGGCATACTGAGTGTTGCTGTGAAATGATCAGTGTTTGATCATTTGCGATATGATCATTTGTTTGATCTTATATCTTTGTGATCATAGGTTGATCATTTTGTTTGACCCGAAGAATGGCTTTGTAGAAAGCGTAGCTTTGTGGACGAGACTTCGTCGAGCCTCACACCCCGGAAATGGTCAAAACAGGAAGGATGCGGCAAGGTTCTAGGGAGTAGCGCCCCTTAGTGTATGTCATTCCTTCTGGATAAAGGTGGTATCATGGTATGGAGCCAAGATACTTAACCTCTGTGGTTACTGCATTATTATTATTATGTGGTTTGTTGCGAATCGGGGATCCTCGGGAAGATCGGTGACGATCGGGGGATGGCATACGCGTGTCAGTAGTTACCTACTTTTGCAGAGGTAACCCGGCCTTGTGTTGGCAGAGATCTAACCGTAATGTTAGGTTATTTCTCGGGTCGTCTATTCCAGGGACGTACCCATCGTGGAAAAGGAAGTTCCTTAGCCTGACCATTTGTTGGAAATCCAAAGAAACAATACGAGCCTTTACGATTTCAATTGTATAACCTGTCTCCTCAGGAGGCAGCTATAGCAGGCATAATATAATGGTACCTATGCTGGCTAAGATTTATATTCTACTTTCGAAATGTTTTCCACTATGCACTAATAATAATATCCAAAATGATTTGATTTTGCGTAGTAAGCATCTTTGACTAACATAAGAAGAAATCTCCTCCAAGTATGCGTTTGCATTGTGTGTGTGGTGGGAGGTCTTATGGTAGTTTCATTTTCCAAAAGCATTGCGAATTGATATTAAAGTTTTCCTGTTGTTTATTTTAAAGATAAACTGTTTTACGATCTCACACCAGTCACCATAACTGACTCGGAGTTTATTGTTCCCTTCTAAACTCTGGGTGCCCACCAATTTCCACACGGGCAGCCTAGAGTTATGTTATCAGGATATTCTGGATATTCTGGAGCTTTGGAAGCAAGCTGGATGACGAAACGTATCACCTATATTTTTGTATTATTCCGCTGTGTATTCTGTATGAGGACAAGTTATATAACTTTCCATTGTTGTATATTGACTCTGATGATTGATGTATGTATAAAATGATATAGTTCTTTGTTTTAGAGATTATTCATTTATCTATTATATATTGTTCCGCTGCGATATGTGAGATTCTGATATTGTCTCTGTTTCTGATGTTGTTCTGTTGTTCTTCTCTCCTTTCTTCTTCTGTTTTCTTCTTCTTCTACTTTTTCTTTTTCTTAAACCCTCACTATTGGAATTTTCGGCACTCGATTGCTCGGCAGTCGATAAAGTGAGTATCGATGTCGAATTTTCGAAAGTCGAAAATTCCCGTACGTGACAAGGATCCTCGGTCGACCGACCCTGTATCATGTGCACAGTGACTTTCTGTTTTGTATACGTTTTAAAGTCAGCTGATTGGCCAGGTTTTCCGGTCGACCGACCAGAGAAAAACGACTAGTTTTCTGAAGAGACGCGATCATTTCATGAAGAGGAATGTCCTCTATTTCAAGAGGTATGGACACAACTGTTAACTAAAACTCTTCATGAAAGGTTACAACTCTTCTACAACTATATAAACATATTCAATTCACTTCTACAATCACCGATTCTTGTTTATATTTCTGAAATCTAATCTCTATTCATTTTTGCAAATAAAAGCATTTATTCTTATTTAATATCACTAGAATCCTTGAATTTATTCATATACTTCGATTCTACGTGATTATCTTCCTTCTAAATCTTCACACACATATATACTCTTGAGGATTTGATTATAGGAAAGTTGTACTATCAAAAGACAATCAGTGTTATTCAGAACACATTCGTCAACAAACTATTTGTATTAAGTTGAAGTCCTCTTCGGCTGTTGAGGCGGAAAAATTCCTGTTCGGCTGCTCAGGTGTCGTATACCTATTCCTCCGGGTTAAGTGAGGGGTTTAGTTTAAATCCAGAGGGTATTCTGGGACTGGACGTAGAACGGGAAGTTCGAACCAGTATAAAAATTCCTGGTGTGCTTACTTTAATTTGTACTTTACTGTTATTACCAGTTTCCGCATTAACATACCATATTACACGATCCTTAGTACTACACGTGCACTTTCATTTGGTATCAGAGCAAGGTCATCCTATAACCATCACAAAGTTATTTGATATTTACTTTTAGTAATATGGCAACCACACAAATTAACGATGTTAACACTCACACTAATTCTAGTTTCACAGAAGGTCAATCAACTTCACGACCTCCACTTTTCAATGGTATAAATTACAATTATTGGTCAACTAGAATGAGAATCTATATGCAATCAAGTGGATTTGATATTTGGAATATTATACAAAGAGAGTATACAACTCCTACTGGAGAATACTCAACTTGGAGTAACACACAAAAACTAGATGCTACTTCAAATGCAAAAGCAATGAATATTTTATTTTGTGCATTAGATAGAAATGAATTCAATAGAGTTAGTATGTGCACTTCCGGTTATGAGATTTGGAGAACTCTTAAAGTTTCACATGAAGGAACGAACAAAGTTAAATTGAGCAAAATTTCTATGTTGAAACATCAATTTGAAAATTTTAAAATGAGGCCAAATGAATCTATAAATGACATGTACTCTAGATTTCAGGATATTTATCATGCTTTATTATCACTAGAACAAAAGTTTATTGATTTTGATGTTGTCACAAAAATCTTGAATTCTTTAACGGATGAATGGGAACGAAATGTCCTAGCTATTGAAGAAGCAACTGATTTGTCAACATTAAAACCAGAAGAGTTGATAGGTAATTTAATGTCCTACGAAGTAAATTTGCAGGCAAAACGAAATGGAGCACAAGAAAAGAAAAATGTAGCATTCCAAGCAGAAAAAGATGATTCCGACTCAGATAATGAAGATATGGCCATGATCGCTAAAAATTTCAAAAAGTTTTTGAAATTCAACAGAAACAAATTCAAGGGAAACAAAAATAATTCCAACAACAATTCCAATAGCAGCAAACCATCATCTTCAACAATGGAATGTTATGAATGTCATAAGAAAGGACACATGAAGAAAGATTGTCCAGATCGTAAAAAGAATAATTTCAAGAAGGACAAAACCAAACGAAAAGATTTTTCAGTCACTTGGGACGACACTGACTCATCATCCTCATCAGAGAGCGAAAGTGATAATGAACAAGCAAATGTATGCTTCATGGCTTCATCAGACGATGTAAGTGATTTTACTTTTGAAGATTTAATTGAAATAAATTCTGAATTATTAAATTTAACAAAACAACTTAAAAAGAAAAATAAGGAGTTGCAAACAAAGTTAGATAGAACAGCTTTAGAAGTAGATATGTTAAAAGATGAGAAGGTAATATTGGAAGAAGAACATGAAATCTCTCAACAATCGAATTCTAACTTATCTTCTCAAATTACGTCAATTTCTGAGGAACTAGAAATTCAGAAAAATAAAAATGATGTTTTACTTTTTGAAAATAATAGTTTAATATCTAAGATTAAGGATTTAGAGTTAGAAAAATCTAGTCTTAAAATAAAATTTGATGATATTTCTAAAAATGTTTCTAATTTCAATAAAGGAAGAGAAAATCTTTCTAGTATACTAGAAAACTCTCAAACTTCTAACAATAAATCTGGACTAGGATTTAAGAAACAAAATAATTTTGCTAAAAGTAAAACTAATAATAAAATTAAGAAAGATATTAGGAAAACAGTTTATTCAAATACTAAAACTATTAAGATATGGATTCCAAAAACAAATAATACATTGATAAGGAATAAACATATCAAAAGTTTTATGGAAACTGTTCATAATAACAAAAATTATGTCTATAAAGGGAATTCTGAACCCGTATGGGTTTGGCTTCCTAAGATCTAACTCTTAGGACCCTAAAAAGATTGGGTACCAACTTTTTATAAATTTTGCAGGTACCACATAAGAAGAGAGGAAAATGGATTTTAGTTTGAGGTTGCTCAAAACACATGACTGGAAACAAAGAAATGTTATCAAACATTATATACTCAAATGGAGGAGCAGTCACCTTTGGAGATAACTCAAAAGGATATATCATCGGCAAAGGCAATGTTAATAGCAACGGTACATCTAATTTACCTCTCATTACTGATGTTTTATTAGTTAAAAATTTAAAACATAATTTATTAAGTATTAGTCAACTATGCGATAAAGGTTTTAATATAACTTTTTCAGAAAATAAATGTAACATTTTTGATAAAAATCACAACATCATTTTTGAAGGAAATAGAGATAAAAATATTTATATCCTAAATATGAATGTCAATAATGATTCAAATTTGTGTCTAGTAGCTAAAGAAAACGATTCTTGTCTTTGGCACCAAAGATTTTGTCACATAAATTTTAATACCATCAACAAACTTGCGAAAAATAAATTAGTTAAAGGATTACCCAATATAAAATTCGAAACTAACATATTTTGTGATGCATGTAAATTAGGAAAATTAATAAAATCTTCTTTTAAATCAAAGAAAGTAATATCTACAGAACAACCACTTGAACTTTTACACATGGATCTTTTTGGTCCAACTCTAGTACAATCTATTAACCATAATAGATATGTTTTTGTTATTGTAGACGATTTCTCTAGATATACTTGGATTTTCTTTTTGAAAAATAAAAGTGATACTTTTGATAATTTTAAAGTTTTTGTTAAAAGAATTCAAAATATTAAAACATTGAAGATTAAAAATATAAGAAGTGATCATGGAGGCGAATTTGAAAATGAAGTTTTTGAACAATTTTGTAACAAGAAAGGTATTAACCATAATTTCTCTTTTCCTAGAACACCACAAAAAAATGGAGTTGTAGAAAGGAAAAATAGAACGTTACAAGAATGTGCAAGAACTTTACTAAATGGAACAACTTTATTGAAACATTTTTGGGCAGAAGCTGTAGCCACTGCTTGTTACATACTAAATCGCGTTTCTATTCGTCCATTAACTAAAAATACACCATATGAACTTCTAAATGGAAGAAAACCAAATATTTCATATCTAAAAGTTTTTGGTTCGAAATGTTTTATTTTAAATACTAAAGATCAACTAGGTAAATTCGATCCAAAATCCGATGAAGGTATATTCGTTGGATATTCGGAACGAAGCAAGGCTTATCGAATTTATAATAAACGAAGTCAAAGTATTGAAGAAAGTTTACATGTTTCTTTCAACGAAAATTTTAAAAATATAAATCCAAGTGTTACTATTGATTCTGATGATGAATCTACTCAGAATGAAAATAATAATGCAAATGAAAATTTTGATATTCATGAAAATAATACAAACGTGACGTCTAATATAATAAAATCTCCACCTAGAATTTTAAGAGATCATCCTGTGCAAAATATAATTGGAGAAGTTAATACGAATGTTAAAACCAGACATCAATTAAATCAAGTTGGTCATGTAGCTTTTCTTTCTAACATAGAACCTAAGAATATAAAAGAAGCTTCAGCTGATGACTACTGGATACTTGCCATGCAAGAAGAATTAAATCAATTCGAACGAAACGAAGTTTGGGAACTCGTTCCTAGACCCAGTGACCAATCAGTCATCGGTACTAAATGGGTTTTCAAAAATAAAGCAGATGAACTAGGAAATATAACAAGGAATAAAGCTAGATTAGTTGCACAAGGATATAATCAAGAAGAAGGTATTGATTACGAAGAGACGTTTGCTCCAGTCGCCCGACTTGAAGCAATACGAATACTATTAGCTTATGCGTGTTTTCATAATTTTAAACTATATCAAATGGATGTTAAAAGTGCATTTTTAAATGGATTCAAAAAAGAAAATGTTTTTGTTGAACAACCACCTTTGTTCAATCATGAAAAATTTCCAGATCATGTATATAAACTGAAAAAGGCGTTATACGGTTTAAAACAAGCACCACGTGCTTGGTATGATCGTCTTAAAGGTTATTTATTAGAATCTAATTTTGAAATCGGTAAAGTAGATCAAACACTTTTTATTAAGAAAACTTATAAAGATATTTTAATAATTCAAATATATGTTGACGATATTATTTTCGGCTCGACAAATGAAAAATTATGTCAAGAATTTTCAACTATAATGACAAATGAATTTGAAATGTCTCATATGGGAGAATTGTCATATTTTCTTGGATTACAAATTAAACAAATTGAAAATGGAATTTTTATTAATCAAGAAAAATATTGTTATAATTTAATCAAACGTTTTGGTCTTGAAAACACTGCTGCCAAACCAACTCCTATGAGTACAACGATTCATCTTGATAGAGATGAAGATGGCAAAAGTGTTGATCAAAAGTTATATCGTAGTATGATAGGTTCTTTACTTTATTTAACAGCGAGTCGCCCCGATATTATGATGAGTGTCTGTTTGTGTGCTCGATTTCAAGCAAATCCCAAAGAATCACATATGAGAGCAGTTAAACGCATCATTCGCTATCTAACTAAAACCAAAGATTTTGGACTATTTTATCCGAAAGAATGTCCTTTCGAATTAGTTTCCTATAGTGATGCTGATTTTGGAGGAAGTCGGACGGATCGAAAAAGTACGAGCGGAACGTGTCACTTCATTGGACGTTCCTTAGTTTCTTGGTTTAGTAAGAAACAAAACTGTGTTTCTTTATCAACATGTGAAGCACAATATATATCTGCTGCTTTGGCATGTGCACAAGTCGTATATATGCAACAGACATTACAAGATTTTAATTGTCATCTTGAAAAATCAATAATTTATTGTGATAATACCAGTGCAATAAATCTTTCTAAAAATCCGGTCAATCACTCACGAACAAAACACATTGATATTCGACATCATTTTCTTCGTAATTGTTTGGAAAAAGGATTAATTAATCTAGAATTTATCAACACTGAAAATCAAATAGCTGACATTTTTACTAAACCACTAAATGAGAATACTTTTATATAACTAAGACGTGATTTAGGTATAATGTCGTTTAAAGACTTATGAATAAAAATATGCAAAAATATGGAAAAACAAAAATTATTTTATTTCTGACCAAAGCAGCACTCGAACTCATGACTTCTGACTTATATGTTAGATGTTGTAGTATAGCCACTTGAGCTATGGGTGTTTCTTGTTCCAGCTCTGTTTCTAATTTGTACCATTAAAACTTAATTTCAAAATATACTATTTTTGACTCTAAAGCATTGTATGTCATTCATTTACAAACAGTTTTTGTTTAAAAAGTTCTATGATTAAAACTAAAATTTGATTTTAAACCACTATTTTTTAGAAATAAATGGTTATAAATACATACATATGTTTATTGAATAGAACATAAGATACAAAAAATCTACTTACAAAACAAAACTTGAAACAAAAAATGTCTTCTAACAATGACGTCTACAATTCTGAAAATTCTCATCTTTCTTATACATCCCCGGATGACGACTATTCTGATCGCATCACTGAAAATGGTCCCCAACCTACTTTTCCAATGCCTAATCGTGTTTTATTATTCCCCTCTCCAGATAATGACCCCCGACACAGGTGGAAACCATGAGAAGACTCCCATACAGGTTATACACCTGATAAAAAGAAAGGGAAAAAGGAAATGGTAGTATCTCCATCAACCAAACAAAAGATTGATGAAATTCATCACTACCAACAACAACAGATGAATATGCAAAGGGAACTTTATTACGAACAGAAAGTCACGACAAGACATTTAAGCTTCCTTGAAAAGATTGCCATGAAATTTTGTTCATCTAAGAAGGATGATGTTGCTGAACCTTCTTACAGAACTTCATCTCCTTCTAACCATGTTCAATCTCCAATAGCTCCAATATGGTCACCGGTAGAAAACGTTCCATCTCCAAATTCATGGGAACGTCGATGCTGATGCACCATGGCTATAATTTACTATATATATGTTATTATTTTGAATAAGATGTATAGATATATATAATGTAATAATATAATTATACTTCTATAATTCTTGTTTGAAAGACAGCATAAACTAGTCTGTTCACATGCCTCGGTCGATCGAAAAATCTGAATCGGTCAACCGAAGCTGTCCCGAGAGGTTTTAAAAAAAACAGATTTCTTACAAGTCGGTCGATCGAACAACCTGTCTCGGTCAGCCGAACTTGTTTCCAGAATGACATTAGAACAATCTTTAACTCGGTCAACCGAATATCCTGCACCAGTCGACCGAAGTTCTTCCCGAAAGTTTCAGCACTATTCTGAACCTCAACTCGGTCGACCGACCCAGGGATTTCAGCCGACCGAACGAACTTTTTCTGCTGAAATTGTCTACATATTTTAACCCAACCATTCACCTTTTTATCTCACCTCTTCACTTTACTCTCCCACAACAGATTTTAACCCTAGCCCCCATTACAACCTTCCTAAATTTCTTTAAATTCTTCAAAGAAAAATGGCTCCCAAGAAGAGATCTAAGACTACTGTTGGCCAATCTTCCTCAACTCCTGTAGACTCTCAAATTGCTTCTTGGCTAGTAAGTGAAAAAGCCTTAGAAAGATGGATAAGGCTTAAAGATGCAAAAATCTTTGAGGAGTCTTTTGTAAGTTATCCTGATTTTATCGCCTACGGTGTTGAAAATGCCGCACTTGAAAGTGGTCTTGATGCTTTTCTTGAAAATAGGAAAAACAACTTGAAAATTAATCATATAATGGTAAAGCTATTCCTAGCAAATCTCAATCTTGTAAATCCACCGAGAAACACTGAAAATTGTGTTTGGACATCGGTTTGTGGCACTTCGATTTTTCTCTCCATTGATCGAATGAATCATATTTTAAATGCTCGACCGGGTGGAATATCATTACATGATGTAGACTATAATACATCAACTCGTGATCGCCTAAGTCATCTATTCTTTGAAGATGATGCTACCGATTTAAGGCAAATTTCATCTCTCCGACCTAAAGCACGACTTTTTCATCGATTCATGATGAAGTCTATTGTTCCAAGAGGAGGGTCATACCACTTAGTATATCCCGAAAACTTCAAGGTGTTATATGCTATGTGTGGAAATATTCAGGTAAATTGGACACAACTTCTCATGGATGAATTCCTTACGTTCAACCAAGGGAAAATGCTCCATATTTATTATGGAGAATACATAATGCGGTTGATTAATAACTTTGTCACCCATGCTCCGGAATCCGAAACATCCAAAGTTCGTACCTTTGACTCACGAACAATAAAATTAATGAAGTTACCCGATGCACCATCCCAAATCACCACCTTTCAGCAATGGCGTACCATTCCACGAGAACAACTACGTCGCAGCTATTCTACACTTCAACCATCCACTCATTCTACAGAACGTATAACTCGTCAGACCTCTATCCAAAGACCACCTCCCGGTTCTAGCACAGCGGCTGCCATTGATATTTTGGCCCAAAATCAACTAGCTTTGGATTCTCGCCTTCGAAAAATTGATGGACGTTTCAAAAAGATCAAAGGCTTCTTCGTAAATTTATGGGATGCCTTATCATGCTCTTTTGAAGCCGGTGCTTCATTTGTTGCTCCTGGAAAAAGACCAGCACCAAATTTCTCTTGGTCTACATCCGAGAACACAAGTTCCAGCACATCGGCAACTCCCGCACCTACCACTCAAAGACGGGGTAAGGAACCGGCTCCTCTCGATGAAAATCTTCATCCAGAACAGTGGGATACCGACGATGATGAGGAGTAATTGTAGTATTTTTTACTTTCAAGAATTTCTTGTACTTTATTTGTTTCTTAATTAATTGTTATGTTATGTTCTAAGCAAACATCTTTAAATTATTTCTAATTAAGCTCAAGAATGTACCATGTATATTTAAATGTTTTGCATTACTTTAATCTGTTATAAGTATTCCTTTTTGTCGATGACAAAGGGGGAGAAATGTATGCAAACTAACGAATTTTTGCAGAAAAGTCGCCATATATTCAGGGGGAGAACTATAATATATATGTCAATATTACTTCGTCACATAAGTATTGTCATCAATCAAAAAGGGGGAGAATGTTGATTCATGAGTTTTGATTCATGACACAAGCTTCAGAGATCATACGACGAGAATACTATATGAAAGCGACAAAAAGAGAATAAGTGCATACCGTGCACTACAAAGGAGATAATCTTACAATCCAGAGATTAGTATGGATATTTTATTTTATTTGAGTCTTAGAACAATGTTAAAATCATTCCTCAAATAGTCACACATGCACACAAAACATTTTATAGCAAAAACTATGTTCACTGTGCATATAACACCAGGTCGGCCGACCGACCAGGATCCTCGGTCGACCGACCCTGTATCATGTGCACAGTGACTTTCTGTTTTGTATACGTTTTAAAGTCAGCTGACCGGCCAGGTTTTCCGGTCGACCGACCAGAGAAAAATGGCTAGTTTTCTGAAGAGACGCGATCATTTCATGAAGAGGAATGTCCTCTATTTCAAGAGGTATGGACACAACTGTTAACTAAAACTCTTCATGAAAGATTACAACTCTTCTACAACTATATAAACATATTCAATTCACTTCTACAATCACCGATTCTTGTTTATATTTCTGAAATCTAATCTCTATTCATTTTTGCAAATAAAAGCATTTATTCTTATTTAATATCACTAGAATCCTTCAATTTATTCATATACTTCGATTCTACGTGATTATCTTCCTTCTAAATCTTCACACACATATATACTCTTGAGGATTTGATTATAGGAAAGTTGTACTATCAAAAGACAATCAGTGTTATTCAGAACACATTCGTCAACAAACTATTTGTATTAAGTTGAAGTCCTCTTCGGCTGTTGAGGCGGAAAAATTCCTGTTCGGCTGCTCAGGTGTCGTATACCTATTCCTCCGGGTTAAGTGAGGGGTTTAGTTTAAATCCAGAGGGTATTCTGGGACTGGACGTAGAACGGGAAGTTCGAACCAGTATAAAAATTCCTGGTGTGCTTACTTTAATTTGTACTTTACTGTTATTACCAGTTTCCGCATTAACATACCATATTACACGATCCTTAGTACTACACGTGCACTTTCACACTCGAGTCAGGATTAACATTCTTATGCAAATAAATCAACTCAAGTGAAATGTCCAAGTTAAATGCAATATAACATAAAGGATGTTTGGGATTCCATCCTCTAAGGATTCGTGGAACTATCTACATATATAATGTCTATAGTAAAGTAAAATATTGAAATAGCGTTAAGGCATTACCCATATCCCCCTTAACACATTTTTATATATTCCTGTAGTCTATACAGATATTGTAAGCTCCACCAAACCGGTGGTTTACACAAGGAGCACTCCATAGGTACGGTACAAACCAAATTCGTAGAGGGCTCGATAAGGCATGTGACAAGGCATGCGAGGCAATGCCCAGGGTAGGATACTACTGTTTTAAAGATCCGGACTGGTGGTAACGCATAGCAGCTACTACCGCCCACCTCGAGACACACTCCCAAATCAAAGGTGCACCCAAACAAATCACAAAGTAATAGAATGGTATCGAAGAAGCATGCTCGATCGGAGGTGCACCTCACTTAGCCCGGCGTGGCTCTTGTTTTAGTCACATCAAGCTGACTGGTGGGAGTCAGGGCTGCGTTCATACCTCATACAGACGTCGCCAAACCATCCTATCATTTTGGAATCTCTTCCACGTGCATAGTTGTTAAAGTGGTTTTCGGTATTGGCAGAGAGTATGACAATATCCGATCCCGGTCTCTTTAGCAACCAAACACTTATTTCACACCGTGGTCATTTTCATTTCAAACAGTTCGTAATTCATATCAAAATATCATATTCATTTCAAAATCATATCACTTTCGAAATCATATTCACTTTCGAATCATATTCACTTCCAAATCATAACCACAAAATAGTTTAAACCATCATATCAAAATATTCGCATTTAAATCCATTAAATCTAAATTATAACAATTCCAACTTAAACAGTTTAAATATTGAAATAGTTTATATATATTGAAATAGTTATAAAATAGTTTATATATTTAAAAAAGTTTATGTATTAAAAATTGTTTATATATTAAGAATAGTTTATACATCGAAAATAGTTCAAAGTTAGAATTGTTTCTCCCAATTTCACAAATAAATTCAAATCAACTTTAATTCCAAAATTCAATTTAAATCCATCTCAGTTCAACAATTTCAATTAAAAGGGTTAAAGGTTCAACTCAAATTCTCATTAAAACCATTTTTAATTTATATCGATTTCAAATCCAGGTTTGAACTACAAATTTAAACCACTTCCAATTCAATAAGTTTCAAAGTTTAAATATTCAAACAATTTACAATAACTCAATTTGATAAATTTCATTTATATTCCAAAATTCAACTTTAATTTTTATTTAAATTTGTAAATATTCGCTTAATCACTTTTAATAACATTTGAATAAAATCTCAAATTACAAATTTAAATAACATTAATAATTATATATCTAACTTCAATTATATTTAATTCTAAAATATTCACATAATCACTTTTTCATAAGCATTTAAATAAAATTCTAAATTACAAATTTAAATCAAAATTAAATATTCAATTTTTATTTAAATTTGAAAATATTCATTTAATCACCATTACTTAAATCAAGTTATAAAATCATACCTTTCAAAATCTCAAAATCAATAAGTTTCTAATCATTTCTTATTTATGTTTAATTCTCAAACAAATTAAATTACAAATAACTTAATTTATCTTCCCAACCTTTATTTTATTAAAGTTATTACAAAATCTATTTTAGAATATTAATATAAATGCTAAATAAATATTTAAAACATATTATGCATATTAGTTATATTAAATTCTTATTATATTTTATTATATTAATTATTATTAAATTAAATCTTATTTTACTACATATATTGTATAAAATCTTATTTATGTATTTAAAAATAATAAAATTATAAGTAAATCTAAAATTTGTATATTTCAAAACTTAACTTATAAATTTAAAATTTCCAAATATATAATTTAAAAATCTAAATTTTACACATATATTAAAATAAAATAAAATCTTTCTATTATATTTTAAAAATCAATATGTTTTGAAACACATACATTTTCCCCTTTCAAAAATTTGGAAATCATTTAAAATAGAACAACGGTGTGCATATATAGTTTTCTATTCTATGGTCAAGTGATATAGATATTTATCATTTCAATCCCCAATAATTTAATATTTTACGGGTATATATCATTTCAACCCGCAATTCCAAAATTTCAAAATTAATAAAATCGCTTGGGTTTATCATTTCAACCCATAACGATTTTCCCTAATCTATAATATCGTTCAGGTATGCATCATTTCAACCCATAGGGAATTCCTAACTATCAAGGAACTTGCAGATTGAGAACAATTAAATAATAATATAAAATAGCATAATATATCAATGGCAACAATTTAAATATAATATGTACACAACATGTTTATGGTGTCATATATCAATTACAAAGGTGAACAATTACAAACAACAACATATCATTTAACGATAAAATCAATAGCCAATTCAAATTTAACAACATATTTAAATCGTCATTTCATGTGAAATCAATTTACTAAACATAAGAATGTTAGCCGTGAGTAATCGCTCACCTTTTGAGGCTAGAGAAATTTGACAATGAAATGAGCTACGAATCCAAGCACAAATTCCAAAGCAAAGCACGATGGACTTGAATCGATGCAAACAATTATATCTTTTTTTAAAAATCTAAAATTTACTCACATATTTAAAATAAAACTTTATATTATATTTTAAAAATTAGTATTCAATTTAAAACACATATTTAAAATAAAAATCTTCATATTATATTTTAAAAATCGATATTTATTATAACACATATATTAAAATCAAAATATCCATATATCATATTTTAAAACCAATACTTAAAAATCAATATTTTTTTCTTTTTAAAACAATAGTTAGTAAAACCAGTATATTTCTTTTCAAAAAATTTAGAATCAATATCTAAACATAATATATATATATATATATATATTATTACAAAGTCTATTTTAAAAAATATTCTTACGAAAACTTGCTGCGCTCGAGAGGTGGGCTGCCTTGTTGAGGATCGGGAAAAACTAGGCTGTGGTCGGGTTTGGTTTGCGGAGCTAGGTGGAGGGCTAAAGGTGACTAGTGATTGTGGGTCGGAGGGGAAAGCGTGGCTATACTGGAGTGGAGGCGAATCGGGTCAGGGAAGGGTGGTGGTTGCTATGGCTATTCAGGTGGAAAGAATGAGCGATGGGTTCGGGCAAGGTGGTAGATGTGTTCTGCGGTAGTGGGTATGGAGAAGAGCAGAGATAGCGGATGAAAAAGGATGAACAGGTGGAAGGGAAAGGCGGTGATCGCAGCAAGTGGTGGGGTGGCGAAGCTGGAAGGTAAGGTGGGCTGAAGGAGGTAGGCGAGCTGTGTGCTTGGTCGAGCGGGTCTGTGGGTCGTAGGGAGGCAGTGCTGGCATGGAGTGGGTTCAAGACGGCGGTCGGGCTGTTGTGTTCGGTGAGGTATGGGAAATGGTCGGAAGTTGGTGGAGAGAGAGGGGATGGACGGTGGAAAAAGGAAGATAGACGTGGCCGAGAGGAAGAGGCCGAGAGGAAGCGGTGGGGTCAAATTTTTAGCTGTGGAGGTCGGGGATTCATGGTGGATGGTCAAGGCGGGTGGAGGTCTTGTGTGGAAGAGAGACGAGCAGGCTTGGGAAAATGATGAGCAAGCAGGTCGATGAAGAAAGTGAAGCTTCAAGCAACAAAAGAAACATATTATATATATATATATATTTCTTTAGTTCAACATATCAGAAAGAAAAAGAAGAAGGGAAGGGACAGATGGTTTCAGAACAAAATGAAGAGGGCGATTTTTTGAAGAAAGGAGCCGTTGCAAAAAAAAATTATAATATTTTTTCTTGAGTACAGAACGAAGAAAGAAAGAGAATGAGAGATAGAGACGAACCAATAGGTAATAAATTGAAATAGGGAATAGCAAAGGGCCAGTACGTTGAATTCAGGAATTAAATTAAAAGCTACCGACCATTGGTTTATCACCGATGGACAATTGAATGGCTATAGGACAACCAAAAGGCACAAAACGGGTACCAATATGGCTAATCGTTTCGTAGATTTCGTCATGTATCGGACGTAGAAATGCACAAATGAATTGTTTGCGCCAAAAATGGTCACAAACACCTAATTGTCGATGAAAACACCAGTTCACAGTCACATATTACAGATAACAAGTATGTAGAGAATTAAAAATGAAGAACACTCAGAAAATTAAAAGGAGAGCAGTAAAGAACACAGAGTTTATAGTGGTTCGGCAATCCGGCTTACATCCACTTTGAAGTTGATGATTTTATTGATGTTTGCTTGCTGACTACAACGAGATACAACTGATTACAACAACAAATTTCGAGTACAATGATGGTTCCTGCAGAGTCTGGACGTAGAAGAATCAAAAAGTCCCTTTTATGTAGACTTTGGGATGCTATTTATAGGCGTAGGCTGCAAATATCTCGCTCACATTTCGGGAGACCTCTTCTGGCACGTGCACGGGCCCACGCGATCGATCCCATGCGATTTTGACTCGATCCATGATCGATACGAATGAATTTCGTATCGATCAAGATCTTGCCCGATCGAGTCGAGATCGATCATGAACACTCTTTAGGTTGTACGCAAACTCCTGTGAAAATTTGGTGGCATTTGGACTTGTTGATTGTGAGATATGATCGATCCAAGTTGTCGTTGGTATGAAGGCTGAAACGTTCGTATCCAGGAATTCGTCTTCGTCCCATTCGTACCGATGACGTGGCTCGGAAATCCAGGGTAGATCCATTTTCGATGCCGAGTTGTCTGCTTCTTTACTCCAACACGTTCCCTTCGTATCGATCTAAAATGCTTATTTCGCATCGATGGTTCGATGGCCTTTTCGTATCCATCCATCGATTCCCATTTCGTATCGATCATCATGCACCTGCTGTCCTGTTCGTATCGATCCTTGTTTTCTTATTTCGTATCGATGATTCAACAGCCTCTTCGTACCGATCAAAAAGGAATGACGTTCGTATCAATCCTTGTTTGCTTATTTCATATCGATGATTCAACAGCCTCTTCGTATCGATTGACAAGGAATGACGTTCGTATCGATCCATTTTGTGTTCTTCGTATTGATCAATGGATTATCGATATGAAATTAGTTAATTGGGGGATCGATACGAAGTGCACAGAATGATCGATACGAAGTGACAATTTCCCATGGATGCGTAGTAGCTGGTGATGAGGGAAGCGAAGTAGGATGAGCTTAGACTAATACGAAGTGGGGCATGCTCGATGGATACGAACAGTGTTAGTTTTCCTTGATCGATTCGAAAGAAACCAATACGAAGAAGGTGATCTGATGGATACGAATTTCCTGATTTGCATCGATCATATCTTGAGCATATGAACCTCGATTGACTTGAAATTTGAAATGTAGCCTTTCCTATCCATGTTCATCATCCCCAATCGATTCCGCCTTGATTTGAGCTCGGTCAAATTTTGACGATATCGATCATAGCCTTGTTTCCAATCAATCTCTAATACTGGTTTCCATCCTTTTTAGCCTATTTGTTGATATCCCGGCCTTGACCAAAAGGCGGGATAACATTTGCCCCCCAAAACATGTCTTGTGGTAAGAAGGCGTGTTTTGAATAGTTCCGAATCCAACATCCAAAGTCTATATTCCATTCATAGCTATACCATCCGATTCATAATCCATCCTATTATTAAACTATCCTATCCGAGTGCCATAGCCATATCCAAGTTTGCGACTGCTCCGAGTCAATGTCCGATTCAAAGTCTAGTAACCAAATCCTTGACCTTCCCGGGCCGATATCCGAGACCACTCCAGGTCCATGTCCAATCCCGGCCTCGACTCTCTAGTTAAGGGCTTAACTTATGGTCATGTTTCTCCGGCCTCGACTCTTCGGCCTAGGACTTTTATATTCTCCGGCCTCGGCTCTCCAGCCAAGGACTTTTATATTCTTCGGCCTTGGCTCTCCGGCTAAGGACTTTTATATTCTCTGGCCCCGGCTCTTCGGTCGAGGACTTTTTATATTCTCCGACCTCGGCTCTCCGGCCAAGGACTTTTATATTCTCCGGCTTCGGCTCTCCGGCCAAAGACTTTTATATTCTCCGGCCTCGGCTCTCTAGCCAAGGACTTTTATATTCTCCGGCATCGGCTCTCCGGCAAAGGACTTTTATATTGTGTTTGAGTCCATTCCGTTGCTCTCCGGCGAAGGGACTCATAATTCGCGATTACTGCCATGTCTCTCCGGGTGGGACCGTAATCGCGAGACCTGTATTATTCATTACATTGATCCAAATCCAACCATTTAAAATAAGAGTTTTTACAGCCAGGGAAAACCAAATAAATGTCTGTACGTCCAAGGAAAAAACAAAAGTTTTCAGGAAAACGAAAAAGAAAAACAGGATTTCACAGACTCGAGCAACACGGTTTATCATCGTCTCAGAGCATGCCTAAGGACCGTCCTTGAACCCGTACATCTGTAAGTGATTTAGTCGCATTACTTCGAGTTCTATTACTTATTCCAAGCCATAAACCTATTTAGTTGATAATAAGTTGACGTTGCCTAGGTCCAATGCCATCCTCGTTCGTGGTGGGCGGTGGCCGTTCCTGTTCCACTGCCACAGCTCGATTCCTTACATACTGCTGTAGATGACCATTCCTTACATGATCCTCAACAATATCCCTCAAATGCCTGTAGTCGTTAGTGTTGTGCCTATCCAGCTCATGGAATAGGCAATGCCTTCCCGATGTCCATTCGTAATTAGAAGGTTCCCTTCTTGTTGGCCTTCGATACTGGAGGCGCCCTCGAGTGTCCAAATAAATCCTTTCTAGAGTTTCAGTCAGATCCGTGTAAGAAGAAAACTTTGACTCCCTCTGTGGCCTTTTTGAAGTGCTACCGTTATCATTCATTTTCCTTTTGCCTTTGTCGTCTTTGTTTGGATTTTCTCTGGGTGGACCTCCATCCCTTACCGCATAAGCTTCAGCCTCTCTCCCTTCTCTCTCAGCCTGCGCCTCTTCCTGCCTTAGAAATCTCTCCGCCTCATGATAGAACTCCCCAAGATCCCTCGATGGGTCCCGTTCTAACGATATCTTGAAATCTGAATTGTCTACAATTCCTGAAACCGCTGCAATCAAAACCATCGACGGATCAGGTCGATCTACCGAAGCCACTGCCGCATTGAATCTGGTTAAGAAATCTCTAAGTGATTCTCCTTTACATTGTTTCATTGATGTTAAATTCATCAAGTTCTTGGGTCTGGCTATGTGGACCCGAAACTATCTCATAAACCTTTCAATCAACTCCGTCCATGTGCCAATAGAGCCACTCTCCAGCTGTTTGAACCATAACGCCGCTATATCCGTTAGATACAAAGGGAAGCATCGCGCCATGACCTCCTCTGATGCTCCCAGTTCTTCCATATGCCTCATGTACCTTGTCAAGTGAACAGTGGGATCTGTTCTCCCGTCATACATCTCCAGCGTTGGTAACTTGAATTCTGGTGGATTCCTGGCTTGCCTGATCGTAGGAGCAAAGGAACTCCTATTCACATCTTCCAGATCTCTATTCACCAGTCCGCCTCTCATGGCTCGTCTGACCATCTCCGCCAATCTGTCACTGTAGTCAAGCTGTATCTCATGTTTGTTGCTTCCGACCTGCCCCCTGAGTTCACGAGGGAATCCTGGAATCTGGTCTCCTGGACGGGCATCCATTCCTCTACCAAAGCCATGTGGAACAACTCCACCTCGTATCCTGCCTAAGATTGGATCAACGTCCTCCGGATGTGTGCCCCCAAGTTCTGGTGCTGCTCTTGACGGTCCTGCTCCATTTTGAACTCTAGTTGTTCCACGCTCCTGATCTCTATCTCCAGCATCTCCTGCAGCAGCATTCCCTTGATTTTGCATTTTGGCTTGTCCAGCTTGTTGGGGTAGGTTCTGTATCATCTCCTCTTGTCTTTTCAGCATTCCTTCCTGCATAGCTTCCATCCTGTGTAGTTAATGCCCCGCTATTACCCCGCTATATCTCATAGCGGATTTCTACCGCTACGATATTTCCATATAGCCCCAAAATATAGCCTTTCCGCTTTAAGCCCCGCTATTTTCGATATATCCTATTATTCCCGCTATATTCCGCTATTTCCGCTATATCTTCTTTAATAAAATGAATTGAAAAATTGCATTTATACATTATAAAAATTATGAAACTAATTTATTTGATTTAATTTTTAATATATTTTCGGAAATGAAAATACTCTAATATTCTACTAAATTCAATTATGTTATATAACAGTTTTACGTTTATTTAAAGTATATTCGCATATGTTTTTATTTAAAATTATTTATGTATTAATTATAATTCAAATGAATGATAATTTTTCATTTAATTACCATTTATATATTTATAAAAACATTAAGTACGAGTTTTATATGCTATTTTAGAGCCATCCTCTATATCCCGCTATATCCTCGCTGTATCCCCGCTATGACTTTTTGCACCTCCACCGCTTTGAATCTGTCGAGCGTTTTAACTGCACAGCTTCCATCATCATCTCCATCTCATCCCAAGTGATGAAGATTGAGGTGTGATTTGCTCCAGAGGAAGCCTCCTGGCTCCCTTCATGCTGACTCCTTCCAGCTCTTTGTCTTCTTGTTGATTGTCTTGCCATAGCTTTCTAGATCCAAGTCTTTAAGCTTTCAGATCCGAAGTCCTGGTTGTAGAATTCCTGAGCACTAGCGTTCTCAGTGAAAGCACCAAAATGTTTGTGCCAAAATTGGTCACAAACACCCAATTGCCGATGAAAACACCAGTTCATAGTCATAGATTACAGATAGCAAGTATGTAGAGAATTAAAAATGAAGAACACTCAGAAAATTAAAAGGAGAGCAGTAAAGAACACAGAGTTTATAGTGGTTCGGCAATCCGGCCTACATCCACTTTGAAGTTGATGATTTTATTGATGTTTGCTTGCTGACTACAACGAGTTACAACTGATTACAACAACAAATTTCAAGTACAATGATGGTTCCTGCAGAATCTGGACGTAGAAGAATCAAAAAGTCCCTTTTCTGTAGACTTTGGGATGTTATTTATAGGCGTAGGCTGTAAATATCTCGCTCACATTTCGAGAGACCTCTTCTGGCACGTGCATGGGCCTACACGATCGATCCCATGCGATTTTGACTCGATCCGTGATCGATACGAATGAATTTCGTATCAATCAAGATCTTGCCCGATCGAGTCGAGATTGATCATGAACATTCTTTAGGTTGTACACAAGCTCCTGTGAAAATTTGGTGGGATTTGGACTTGTAGATTGTGAGATATGATTGATCCAACTTGTCGTTGGTATGAAGGCTGAAACGTTCGTATCCAGGAATTCATCTCCGTCCCATTCGTACCGATGACGTGGCTCAGAAATCCAGGGTAGATCCATTTTCAATGCCGAGTTAACTGCTTCTTTACTCCAACACGTTCCCTTCGTATCGATCTGAAATGCTTATTTCGCATCGATGGTTCGATGGCCTTTTCGTATCCATCCATCGATTCCCCTTTCGTATCGATCATCATGCAGCTGTTGTCCTGTTCGTATCGATCCTTGTTTGCTTATTTCGTATCGATGATTCAACAGCCTCTTCGTATTAATCGAAAAGGAATGACGTTCGTATTGATCCATTATTTTTTCTTCGTATAGATCAATGGATTATTGATACGAAATTCGTTAATTGGGGGATCGATACGAAGTGCACGGAATGATCGATACGAAGTGACAATTTCCCATGGATGCGAATTAGCTGGTGATGAGGGATGCGAAGTAGGATGAGGTTGGACCGATAGGAAGTAGGGCATGCTCGATGGATACGAACAGTGTTAGTTTTCCTTGATCGATTCGAAAGAAACCAATACGAAGAAGGTGATCTGATGGATACGAATTGCCTGATTTGCATCGATCATATCTTGAGTATATGAACTCCGATTGACTTGAAATTTGAAATGTAGCCTTTCCTATCCCTGTTCATCATCCCCATCGATTCCGCCTTGATTTGAGCTCGGTCAAATTTTGACGATATCGATCATAGCCTTGTTTCCAATCAATCTCTAATACTGGTTTCCATCCTTTTTAGCCTATTTGTTGATATCCCGGCCTTGACCAAATGGCGGGATAACATGAATATACTGCGGAGATCAGAACAACGAGACGAATGGAATGGTACACATATATTAGAGATACGACCATCCTATCAAAATCGATATTCGCTGCCAAAATGCTGCTAAATCGCCGAAAATAAGATAAATGGAGCTAGAGCAGTCTGAATTTGGCGAAACGAAATACGACGCCTCACTCAGAAAATGATCTATATTTTTATTATATAAAAATATTAAGGTTTCAAAAATATTTTATTTCCATCAATTTTAACTAATTTTAAATTTGAAATTGAAATTTCACAACAGAACAAACCTACATATTTTCCAATGAAAATCTGACACTAGCTACGTTTAAATAGATATATTCCAAATATCAAAATTTCATTGCCAAAATTTAACTGTTTAATTTTCATAATTTTTTAGTTAATTACGTTATTAAAATCGTTAAAATTTCCGAGTTGTTACACTCTTCCCCACTCAAAACTTTTTGTCCTCGAAAAGGAATGAGATAGGAGAATAGAAGCAACAGAAAGGAAAGACAGATTCGAAATACATAATACCAGATACAACAATTAATTCAAACCATATAATTTCATTTATTTTATTCCATTCACAATTTATTTACATTTTCCTTTTCTTTATAACTTAAGTTTTTTTTATTTACTTAAATAGCATTCTCTTTTATTATTCAATTTATTTCACTTAACATATCTTGCAATATAGATTAAATGTATAAATATTTATTATAACCACTCAAATTTTATTTATAAATTCCCTTAACAAGGTTTCATTTTTGGACATCTTATTACTTACATTTATATTGTATACTATTCAATTACATGTTCACATTAACATTTTAACCCTTTTTGAATATTTCAGGTAAGCTATATATGTTTTAGAATGCAATTGAGTATTATACAAATAAATTTTATCCTAATTCAACTATTTCAAATTGTTTCAATTTCATTTCTCATTTTAGACATTCCAATTATTCAAAAAGTTGCTTCATTTCAAAAATTGAAAACCATCACTTAACATAAAACTTAAGAGTTAAATTTTCGATTTCACTTCAAACTATTTTGAATAAATACATACATACATATATTTTGTACATCAAATCATATTCAAGAAATTCAAATCAAATCCATTTTCCAAAACAAAAGTGTAACAAAGCTACTAAGTGGTCTCCCCACATTAAGACTCGAAAATGAATGTCGATGATGCTGCAGTCATTACCGAAATTATTTTCCAATGACAAAAGAGGAGAGTACTGAATTACTTCTTTTAAAATTCTTTGGAAACAATTTCCTTTCGAAAATACTTTCAAATAATATATCTTTCAAAACTTTGAAAACCAAATTTTGGAAAGCACCGAAAATTTAATTCTCAAATCCTTAATTTAAAATTTATTTCATTTGCAAATCAAATTTGTGAAACATGTTTATAAAATTTCATCTCCTTATAACATACAATAGTTACCGGTTTAGAAATGTTGACAAAACAATAAATGATAATATAGTATTATCGTTTCTAACAACCAATTCATTTAACTATCTAATTTCAGAAAATTATACTTTTATATATAAAATATAATCATACATAAAATTATTCCATTTATCAATTTCGAAAACAATATTGTGTCAGTTTGCTCTGTTCAAGTGTTTTGGAATTCCTATCGATAGCGTTGGCCAGGCGAATTGATCAAAACCCCAAAATCAAACTTAACAACTCAAATTACACAATATAAAACATTTTTATATTAATTACAAATACACAGGATGATTCAAGTATGGATTTTAGAACAAGGATATAGATTCAAATTTAGAGGGACCCTAATCAAAGAGAATTCTAACTAAGAAGATAGGCTCGAAATGAAGATAAGCTAATTAATATTACAAAAGATGAAAGATGGATAGACTTATATTAATCGCGGCGACCTTAACCGGGTCAACCGAGACTCCATTTTAGAAATAATATGCCCAAGAAATCGGACTTCATCCCTATAGAAATGACATTTAGAAAATTTGGCTTTCAACCGATGACTTTGGAGAGTTTCCAGCATATAGCCCTAATGAGATTCATGCTCCTTCTGTGACTTAGAAAAGACGAGAATATCATGAACGAAAGCCAGGACAAACTTGTTGAGATCATCACGGAAAACGCGATTCATGAGATCGATGAAGAGGGCAGGAGCATTAGTTAGTCCAAAGGCATGACTAACCATTCATAGAAACCATTCTCTGTTTGGGAAGCTGTCTCGGGAAAGCTCTCCTCGGCTACACGAGGCTAGTGAAAACCGGTAGCATGATCGAGCTCCAGAAATAAGATCGATGTGGAATTCAATTTTCCGCTTGGGAGGAAGAGAAATGACTTCACTAAAACATCGGGATAATCCCTGACTATAGAGGTGGAGTTAAGATCACAAGGCTGTGAATCGACCGAAAAGATAAAATTGCTTGCATAATCTTGAGGCAATCGACATACGATCACAAGAGAATTACCCTAGTCGTCTACTAGAGAAACGGTTCAGGTTTTACAAGAGATAACAACATCAAAACCTAGGATACATAAATCTCCAGCGAATCGACACTTGTTGTAAAAGAGCTTCACCCCTTTACAAACTATACCACGGTTGGCGGGACCACCGATGGGACTAGTCACACAAAAAGATCACAGAATTGAAGCTATGGGATGCTCTAGTATCAAGAAGAACACGAACAGGAAAAGACAAGAATGGGTTTTAAAACAAAGGAAAGTTCCAAAATTCAAAAGAAATCCTAATCAAAGAGGATCCTAACAAAGAATTTCAAGCTCAAATGAAGATGATTCTGTAATTAATTTTATCCATTCTAGGGCATTACTACACTATCTCTAACGAGTTTTTACACCATATGCTTAGTTTTTCCTAAACCAGAGCTCCGATACCACATGTAACGACCTGACATTTCGAACCCTTCAAATCGACAATCATTCACACATGTCGGACTTGAATTGCTCAAAACAACAGATTGTTAATTTATATTTGGAAAAACTTAGCATATGCAGTAAATAGATCAATCACAGAATCACGGACACAGAGTAATACAACAATAAGCAGTGGAATATATAAATAGTAGTTCATGAAGCTACTACAAAACATCAGAGTCTAAAACAAGATACAATAGAAATCTCAAATAAAAAGTAATCTCAAATACATAAGCAGATGACAAGTCTGAACATAAATAACCGGCAATAGCTGAAATAACTGAAAAGCTGAATAGACAAAAGACAGATCTCTAAGCAAACTCCAAGCTCCAAGGGTGGGTCTCAAATGCTGTGATACTCAGTCTGACCCGAGCATAAAACAAAACACAGAACACTCGAGTCAGGATTAACATTCTTATGCATGTAAATAACCTCAAGTGAAATGTCCAAGTGAAATGCAATATAACTTAAAGGATGTTTGGGATTCCATCCTCTAAGGATCCATGGAACTATCTACATACATAGTACAATACGCTACATATATAATGTCTATAGTAAAATACTGAAATAAGGCGTTAACCATATCCCCCTTAACACATTTTTATTATTCCCGTAGTCTATACAGATACTATAAGATCCACCAAACCGGTGGTTTACTCAAGTAGCACTCCATAGGTACGGTAAAAACCAAATTCGTAGAGGGCGCGATAAGGCATGTGACAAGGCATGCGAGGCAATGCCCAGGGTAGGATACTACTGTTTTGCGAATCCGGACTGGTGGTAACGCGTAGCAGCTACTACCGCCCACCTCGAGACACACTCCCAAATCAAAGGTGCACCAAAACAAATAACAAGTAATAGAATGGTATCGAAGAAGCATGCTCGATCGGAGGTGCGACCACACTTGGCCCAGCGTGGCTCCTGTTTTAGTCACATCAAGCTGACTCACGGGAGTTAGGGCTGCGTTCATACTTCATATAGACGTTGCCAAACCATCCTACTTCGTTCGGGAATCTCCGCCACGTGCACAGTTGTTAAAGTGGTTTTTGGTATTGGTAGAGAGTATGACAATATCCGATCCCGGTCTCTTTAACAACCAAATGCTTATTTCACACCGTGGTCATTTTCATTTCAAACAGATCGTAATTCATATCAAAATATCTTATTCATTTCAAAATCATATTCACTTTTGATCATATTCGCTTCTAAAATCATAACCACAAAATAGTTTAAACCATCATATCAAAATATTCGCATTTAAATCCATTAAATCAAAATTATAACAGTTCCAACTTAAACAGTTTAAATATTGAAATAGTTTATATATATTGAAGTAGTTATAAAATAGTTTATATATTTAAAAATAGGTTATAGTTTAAAATAGTTTATATATTAGAAATTGTTTATATATTAAGAATAGTTTATACATCGAAAATAGTTCCAAGTTATAATATATTTTCTCCTAATTTCACAAATCAATTCAAATCAACTTTAATTCCAAAATTCAATTTAAATCCATCCCAGTTCAACAATTTCAATTAAAAAGGTTAAAGGTTCAATTCAAATTCTCATTAAAACCATTTTTAATTTATATCGATTTCAATTGTAGGTTTGAACTACAAATTTAAACCACTTCCAATTCAATAGGTTTCAAAGTTTAAATATTCAAACAATTTATAATAACTCAATTTGATAAATTTCATTTATATTTCAAAATTCAAATTTAATTTTTATTTAAATTTGTAAATATTCGCTTAATCACTTTTAATAACATTTGAATAAAATCTCAAATTATAAATTTAAATAAAATCAATAATTAAATATCTAACTTCAATTATATTAATTCTAAAATATTCACATAATCACTTTTTTATAAGAATTTAAATAAAATTACAAATTACAAATTTAAATCAAAATTAAATATTCAATTTTTATTTAAATTTGAAAATATTCATTTAATCACCATCAATTAAATCAAGTTATTGTAGGATCGATTTCACTCTAGAGGGGGGGTGGGGGTGGGGTGAATAAGGTGATACTATTAATTATAAAAATTTAATACGAAAGTATAAAATTATTTCAACACAGGTATAGCAGAATAACAGCAGCACAGATAATAGCAGAATAATAAAGCAGAAAATAGAACACACAGATTTACCCAGCTTCGGCAAAACCCTGCCTACATGCTGTCCCCAAGGTTTCTACTAGAAATTAATTAGTCAGACGCTTACACACGTAAACTCGCGACACCCACTATCGACTAACCTAACTCTACGCTCAAAACCCTACCACAACCCAGCCACTGAGTTGCGAATTCTCGAACTACACCACCGTAGTTCGTCCGCTAGTCACACGACTAGAATTTACAATGGTTTAAAATAAAAATAGAATTTTAAAAACAATTAAAAAAAACCCTAATTTTTAAAAGATAGAAGTCCAAAGAAGATTGCCGGCCTAAAAATAAGTAAGTGATAAAAAATCCCTTTCTCTTTTATTTATGTCGGCACGTTCCTTTGAAAAGTTGTCTTCCTCTTTTCTGTTGCTCGAATACTTTCGTTCCTCTTTTCCTATGCTCGAAAATTAGGGCTTTTGTAAAATTGAATCACCGCCTGTATCTGATCAATTGTAGTGATTATCTCCTCTGTTTGGCTTGGAAAATTGATACTCTAGTTGTGATGATTTCGGTCGATTCAATTTGATCGAGTTCGAACTGAAATTGGTATGTATTTTATGCTTTTTGCTTTACAGATTAGCTTACTTAAACTCGATGGTTTCTGAAAGCCGATGATGAATGGGTTAAATAGGATCGAATTCCTATGATTTCGTTCATTTGAATTTGTCATTTAATTTGACTCGGCCGTTCAATGTTGCTTGGATGTTGATGATTTATCTGACTTTTTCACTCCGTAATTTTTATTAGCTTGATTAACATGGCTTTGATTTTGACATGTTCGATTTCCTTGGCTATCACGGTTTTGATTCTCTGGCACTTGATTTTAGTTCTCTTCATTCTCTTTGACTTCGGTCAATTGCTTACGACTTCATGTGATTATTCGAATCTAATTTTTTGATAAATTTGATTCTGCCTTGATTATTTTGAAACTGCTACTGTTAAAAATGTTCGACCTTGACTTCGGCCTGACTTTGTTATAACTGTTAAATGCTTTTAAATCTCCTCTGTCTTTGTTCGAAATTGCTACTTGACTTTATTTGTATCAATTGTTTGCTGGCTTCGATTATGGTGTTTGTTTCGGCCTTGAACACTCTGTTGGTTACCATTTTGAACTGCTGCACTGCTTCTATGTTGCCTCAAGTACATGTATATTGTTACTGCATTTGTTGTCTAGGTTGTAGCCTCGAGCTCTGTCTTCACTGCAACCATATGTATGCTGTATATTTGCTTGAGTCTGGTTCCATTGATTATGTATATATGTATGTTGTATATGGTTGTCTGGGTTTGCACTTTGTTCATTTCAGTCGTGTTGCAGCTGAAACTTTGAACTGCTACATGTGTGCTCGAGTTTGGGTTTGCATATGAACCCGTTCATGACTTGTTGTTGGTTCTAGCTGCACTGCGACTCGAGTCTGCTTGCATCTGCAGTGTTGCAGTGTTGTTTCATTGAGTCTGCTCCTTATGCACATGTATACTTGTTGTATACACTTGGTTTCCCTGTCCACTGATGACTCGAAGTCTGATCTTTATGAAACTTGATTGATTGAGTCGAACCTTCTTGTCACTTCAAGTTTGAGTTAGTTTGTTATTTGATGTTGAGGCCTGTTATAGTACATATCTTTGTTGCACCTGATCAGTTCATAATTGTGGTCTTTGTTGTCACCAGATGTACATTTGTGTGTGTACTTGGTTTCTGTTTGGTGCCTGGTTGACATGTGTACATCACCGACTTTTGCTTCACTTGTGTTTGTCTTCATGTACAGTCTGCTTGACTTGATTACTTGATGCAGTCTTGTTCTCTTCATGGTTCACCACTGTTGCATTGATTTTGTACATATTGTGCTTGTATTTTTGGATTGCACGTATGTTGAATCCAGCTTATAGCTCGGGTTTGACCTTGTACTCGTGTCGTGACTTTATTTGTATTTCACTGAGTTGAACCCGGCTTTTGATTTGGGTTTGACCTTGTGCTCACCTGTCCCTGCAATTTTATCAAGTGTATATCGGTGTGCATGGCCTTGTGGCATGTACAGTGATACACTATGCATGTCACAAGCTGTTCGTTTATGATGAATTCAAAATTAAATGATGACGAACAACCCAAATAACCGAGGCAAATAATATTTTTTTAAAATCATTTTATTTTACACTACAAAAAATATTTCTTTTTCAATTTTACCGCATCAGTGTATATTTTTCAGATAGCTCAGATGTTGGATTCAATCTGGACTGGAGTTGAAGATAAATACGAATGAATGAGTGATATGTAGTGAGGTGCATTTGTAAATGAAAAATTGTGATGTGATTGAAATTGTAATGTAATTGAAATTTGTATATATATAGTGAGAGCTCAAATTTGTACTATTCAAAATTGTAATAAATATTTGTTTGAATAAAATATCTGTTTGAATTTAAATTCGGTGTTATTTATTTTATTCAGCAAATATTTATTTAATTATGTGAAAATAAAATAGTATAATAACAAATACATTTAAATGAATATATATATATATATATATATGTTTATTATCATCAAACAAAAATCATATACTCGCATATTCAACAGTTATAAAATCATACCTTTCAAAATCTCAAAATCAATAAGTTTCCAATCAATTCTTATTCATGTTTAATTCTCAAACAAATTAAATTATAAATTAACTTAATTTATCTTCCCAACCTTTATTTTATTAAAGTTATTACAAAATCTATTTTAAAAATATTAATATAAATGGTAAATAAATATTTAAAACATATTATGCATATTAGTTAAATTAAATTCTTATTTTATTTTATTATTTTAATTATTATTAAATAAAATCTTATTTTACTAAATATATTGTATAAAACCTTATTTATGTATTTGAAAATAATAAAATTATTTGTATTTTTCAAAACTTAACTTATAAATTTAAAATTTCCAAATATATAATTTAAAAATCTAAAATTTACACATGTATTAAAATAAAATAAAATCTTTGTATTATATTTTAAAAATCAATATCTTTAAAACACATACATTTTCCCTTTTTAAAAATTTGAAAATCATTTAAAATAGACCAACGGTGTTCGTATATAGTTTTTTATCCTATGGTCAAGTGATACGGATATTTATCATTTCAGTCCACAATAATTTAATATTTTGCGGGTATATATCATTTCAACCCGCAATCCCAAAATTTCAAAATTAATAAAATCGCTTGGGTTTATCATTTCAAACCATAACGATTTTCCCTAATCTATAATATCGTTCAGGTATGTATAATTTCAATCCATAGGAAATTCCTAACTATCAGGGAACTTGTAGAGTGAGAACAATTAAATAATAATATAAAATAGCATAACATATCAATGCCAACAATTTAAATATAATATGTACACAACATGGTTATGGTGTCATATGTCAATTACAAAGGTGAACAATTACAAATAATAACATATCATTTAACGATCAAATCAATAACCAATTCAAATTTAACAACATATTTAAATCATCATTTCATGTGAAATCAATTTACTAAACATAAAAATGTTAGCCGTGGGTGATCGCTCACCTTTCGAGGCTAGAGAAATTTGATAATGAAATGAGCTACGAATCCAAGCACAAATTCCAAAGCAAAGCACGATGGACTTGAATCGATACAAACAAATATATAATTTTTTTTAAAATCTAAAATTTACTCACATATTTAAAATAAAATCTTTATATTATATTTTAAAAATCAATATTCAATTTAAAACACATATTTAAAATAAAAATCTTCATATTATATTTTAAAAATCGATATTTATTAAAACACATATATTAAAATCAAAATATCTATATATCATATTTTAAAACCAATACTTAAAAATAAATATTTTTTTCTTTTTAAAACATTAGTTATTAAAACCCGTATATTTCTTTTCCAAAATTTTCAAATAAATATCTAAACATAATATATATATATATATATTATTATTATTATTATTACAAAGTCTATTTTAAAAAATATTCTTACAAAAACTTGCTGCGCTCGAGAGGTTGGCTGCCTTGTTGAGGATCGAGAAAAACTAGGCTGTGGTCGGGTTTGGTTTGCGGAGCTAGGCGGAGGGCTAAAGGTGGCTAGCGACTGTGGGTCAGAGGGAAAGCGTGGCTATACTGGAGTGGAGGCGGATCAGGTCAGGGAAGGGTGGTGGTTGCTGTGGCTGTTCGGGTGGAAGGAATGGGCGATGGGTTCGGGCAAGGTGGTAGATGTGTTCTGCAACAGTGGCTACGGAGAAGAGGAGAGGTAGCGGATGAAAAAGGATGAGCGGGTGGAAGGGAAAGGCGGTGATCGCAGCAAGCGGAGGGGAGGCGAAGCTGGAAGGTCAGGTGGGCTGAAGGAGGTATGCGAGCTGTGTGCTTGGCCGAGCGGGTCTGTGGGTCGCGGGGAGGCAGTGCTGGCATGGAGTGGGTTCAAGAAGGCGGTCGGGCTGTTGTGTTCGGTGAGGTGTGGGAAATGGTCGGAAGTTGGTGGAGAGAGATGGGATGGACGGCGGGAAAAGGAAGATGGACGTGGACGAGAGGAAGAGGCCGAGAGGGAGCGGTGGGGTCGGATTTTTGACTGTGGAGGTCGGGGATTCATAGTGGACGGTCAAGGCGGCTGGAGGTCTTACGTGGAAGAGAGACGACCAGGCTTGGGAAAATGATGAGCAAGCAGGTCGATGAAGAAAGTGAAGCTTCAGGCAACAAACGAAACATATTATATATACAAGTATGGTGGCACGTCCGTTGGACGTGTGCAAAGAAGGAAATGACGTATTTTGTCTTTGTTACAATTATGATATTATGAGAGATTATAGTAATGTTTTTTATTACTTTAGCACATGCGATGCACGTGCGTAAAAGGAATTGGTATTATAAAACACTGTTCGCAAGACTATTTTAACCTTACGAAATGATTCGATATATATGTAGTGATGCATTTTCTACGTGCATAAATGCACAAATCATCCATTTATCAAAATATTAATAAGTCTATGTTATTTTAGAAAATAATTAAACCGGTAAAGAGAGTAATTAACTATTACATTAATATGTAGAGAAATGTATAAATAGTAAAATTAGCATTTTCAATAGTTTGAAACTTAAAAAATTGCATCGCCTCTATTTAAAAAAGTAATAAATTAGCATGTTAAGATATAATTTGGTTTGAATACAACTTCCATTAAACATTAACTGTGCATCTAAAAACAATAATTTAAGGATTAAGGACATTATAAAAATTTAGGCTTCATCAAGTAATCTATATTACACATGTTATACTTAAAAAAGCTTCAGAACTGATATTACAAATATGTTAGTATGGTTCATAAACAGATTCTTCAACAAATGATATCAAATTAAGTAAGCATAAGACCTTCAACCCAATAGATCAATGTGGCCATCATTCCAAACATGTTAGGTTGAAGCCTAGCTGTAGATGCTTTCTTGCTCCATGCATGGATTTGCATGCCGATCTCATGATGAGTCTATAAACTCAGCCCCAAAATAAATGAGCAAATAATAACAAATGGATCAAGCTAGACTTCTCTTCCCTTTAGCTCCAAAAATAGCAATGAGACAATTCTGTTGCACAATAAAAGATCACAACATGAGATTATTAAAACTCGGATGATTAAAGAGATCTTGGTAAAATATGACTTCTTCCGGTTCACACAAAAAACCAAAAATATTAATTTATTGGAAAAAGAACCTATAGCCTTGGAGTCTGCAAACACCTGCTATCACAGCAAGTCCACATTAAGATGGAATGCATGCAATGTTGAAACTGGTTTGGTTCACAAACGCCAGATCTAACAATTTATAATATATATACCCTTTTCTGTTTCAATATATTCCTTTGCATCACCTATTCCATCTAGCTTATAGCAGTTTTCTTGATTAAGTTAATTGATTACATCTCATATACCTAACAATTAGGTGATAGAAAAAACTGGCATGAGTTATTTTCTTGCCTAAATATTGTCATAAAGTAACTGGAATAGTAAAAAAAGGGCAATGAAGAGGATAATAATACCATGTTATTATAGCCATATGATTTTTATCTTCAAGTTTACATGGGACATGTAAATTATACTGTATGGCTTCCTGTTTAAAGGGAGAACTAACATTATTTACAGACTTTATTTACAGGAAAATATATAAAACCTTGTTTTCCTGTTTAAATGGAAGTGACACCAGGGTATATGACACTCAAGGGAGGTAATGAAAACAGTCAAATCGATTTATTTTTATGAATATTAAGGACAATGCAGAAAAAAGACTGAAAGATGGAATTCTCTGTTATGATGCAACTGTATTTATTACAGGTAAGCGATATTTACAAAACATGCTCATACAAACCCAAAAGCATTAACTGAAGATGAAGTGAATGAGATGCTGCAGGCGAATAAGCAACCTAATGAAAAATCTAGAGTGTGGGTTCTCTTTGTTATTTTTGTTACTTTACTATTTGAAATTGCCATTTGGAATATATTTAAACTGCAACTAGTATCTCGTTTTATGCTATGTCTGTTAGCTAGCTAGTGCACATGTATTTCTAGATTCTAACACTGTAGTAAATATGAGAAGGAAAATGATTGAAGGATAATGTCATAATTACAGGAATTTAGTGTCCTATCATTCCTAACTCTTTGTCAATATATTTAAGTTCTTTCTCAAAATAAAACTTGATATATAAATAATCGGGTAGAATATGAAATTTTAAAATGCATTTTCATACTTATATCATGAGATTGAATCTGGTTTTTTCACTAATATTGTTATAGAAGTAGGAAATCACCAACAGAAGGTCCATATGTATAAGCCAAAGATGTTGTCTTAGGGAGTCTTGTAGTCCCACTTACCTTCAAAAGGCCTAATTTCAGGTATACTTATGGTGCCATGAAAACCATCAAAATGATCAATGAATCTAAATCCCCGGTATCATATACGTTATGAAGTTAAAAGGAGAAAATATATATAACCGTTTTTTTCTACCTAAATGATATAAGTGCCTTGCATTATGCAGAAGTAAATTTCACCTAAGACATAAATGTTAGCTTACTTGTAGGTGTAAGAACACATCTTCCATAATGGTTAATGCATGCCTATGCTAAGTTAAATAAGTATGAATGTAGATAGGACACATAATTTTAATACCCAATATTATTCTCTATATAAAAAGGAGCAAAAAATAGCATCATGAAAATATAAGAAACTGAGATTAATGACATCAGTTTCTATTGTACAAACTGATCATCGATTTGATTTATCTTTGGAGGGAAAGAAAAATAGTGGATGACCTTCTCTTTTCACTTTAAAATTTCCAGTCCTTCGTTGCCATATTTTAGTTGAATTGAAGAAGTAAATACAGGTTACATTGGGACATTAGGGTTCGAATTTAAAACTGAAAGAAATTCCGTACATTAGGCAAGATTAGAAAGTACAAAGCCATACATATACAACTTTTAGTTGTTTTTTATGCTGAAAACATGGGTAGCTTGGAAAACAAATAAAAACTACCAAGCCAAAAACTGCTTTGTTAATAGAAATATTTACACACAGTAAATATACGGTCACAGAGGTAATATATATATTATAACTAATAATAGGTATATCTTTACAAATATAGAAATAGGTATGGCAATTAATAGCCCGAATGTACATTGAATATTTATACACATTGAATAATTACTAATACCTAAATATAATAAGAGGTAATATGTATAATTATGCAATTAAATATATAACCATAATAGGTAATACCTTTGTTGATTACCATGTGTACAGTACCATTTTTCTGTAGCCATAAAAGCATTTAACAATTCGAGAACTAATATATTTATATTAAATGCATATTTACAAATTGGGAAAGACTGAAGCGGTTATTCAACTTATTCTAATGGTCGTTACCTATTATAATGTCAATAATTCAACTTATAACATGTGTGAGTCAAAACATAGATTGAATATAATGGTAGCACATCAACTTGCAAAGCTAATCAATAGAAGGAACAAATTTTGACAAAAATTATGGTTTTTTTAAATGGATAAACATCATTCTCTATGTACTGTGCACTATTACTTGAAAGAAAATATAAAATCATATACTTTTATACAAAACAAATAGCTATATTTGAGTAATAAAATAATTCAAGGGTAAGAATTTGTTATCTAAATAGGAAAATAACATAATATCCAGTAAACATAAATATGAGCATCAAAAAGTCATCTTTAAATAAGAACGTTTGAAAAGGTCCAATACAGTATAATTTAACCGGACCTCCTACGAATTCTATGTGAAACTAAAATTTTAGTGTCGCTTGGTTTGGAAGAATAAATATGAACATTTGTTATAGTTGGTATTAATGCATTGAAAACAACTATTTAAACATAAGTAATCAGAGCATTAGGATTGACTAAAATACGCCTTTAACTGCAGCTAACAATTTCATTTAGTTCTAAGGACAAAGAAACTCACTCATATTTACTCATTTATTATAAAGGAATCAAAAATTATTCCATGAATCAAATAATATTAAGGTAACTAATTTTAGTAAACACTTTAAATTATCGTTACTAATTAATTTGGATTGAAATGCCCTTTTATTTTTGCTCTGAAATAAAGAGGAGTTTGAAAACTCATAGTGGTAATAGAGGATAAGTTATTTAGTTGTCCATCTTGCCTAAACTTCAAACAAATTTTATCATTCTAAATATATGAATATTTATGCAACATTTCATTTCTCAAATCGTTCACTAAACACAAATAAATAATGAATAGCTCTTGAGATGTATGAAACAAACGTATATCCTAATAAACAGAAGAGAATATAAGGGAAAAAACTTACATTTCAAATCGGGAGTGCTTATACCATTTCAAAAAACGAAAAAAATTAAAAAAAGATAGTAAACAAAAAGATTACCTTCAGATCACCTGTTCTTTATGAGGAGACAGACTATGCCATAAGAAACAACTTTCAAACTCTGAAAAAGGAGAGAATAACCAAAGTTGATCTATTAATTAATTACCAACTTCAATATAGATATGAAATTCTCAGTTTTAATGTATTTTCCCCCCTTTTTGTAGTTTCAGAAAGTGACGTGAGGAAAAAAGAAAGAGAAGGGGAGGGAATTATATATATATAAGTATAATGATAGGTATACCTAACAGTGCTATGGTCTAGTCTCTCATTCATGATGGAAAAATATCTAACATTTGAGCAGTATTATCAATTTTTGTAGACTTAGTTTGTGTGTAATTTATGTCAATGTGTTCATATTAGCAAGTAAGTTTAAAGTATTGATTAGATATTAAACAACAGTGTTTTTAAAGCCACTTTAATTGTAAAATGCCAAAAAGCCAATATGCTGATTGTATAAATGTATTAATACACATACATGTATATAATGCATGTTTAAGAAGATAAAGCATTGCCAAATTATTATATAACTTTCCGTAAATATTGCTATGGGATATACCAAATCTAAACTATTAAAATAATAATGTAAAACTGCTTCCAGTTTCATAACTGTGCTATTATAGTATTGACAAATCATGTAGAATGAAAAGGTTCTATCATGTTTTACCTCAGCAATTTCTTCCACATGTGGTAGCAGTAGCACTTATCCTTAATGTGTGAATAGCATTGTAATGGGAGGTCTGCACGACTTGTAAGCAAAGGTAGTCAAAGTCTTTCATTACTTTATATTGCCCCGTACTCGCACCTGTTGCATTTGCAGTCGAGGCCCCATCTTCAATACAACTCTTCCTTCCAATTGCTATAATGCACATAAACATGACTCAGAGAAAATCAAACTGTCTATAAAATTAATTCCAACACAGTGAAAGTAAACTTTTGAGTATGAAAATATATAAGGATATTTGTGTGTGCGCACGATCGCCTAATACTGTTCAAAAGTAGCAAGGTCTGGAAAAAAACTAAAAATACCGTAAAATTCAAGCTACCATAAATATTCCAACTTCTACAAATTACCAACGTTGACCATAAATTAAATGTAGTAGTGTACCTGGTTCATCTCTAACGATGTAAAGCACTTGAAATCATAAAAATTATCTTGTAGAAACACAGAAAAATGAAAAAAAAAATAGGTTAAATTGAAATGAAAATAATTTTCTCCCATACCAATATGACACAGCAATAATTCGAACAAAAACTATTCAAGCAAAAGGGGAAACTGTACCTAAATACTCCATTGCCATGCTTCAACCAACTGCTGTTAACAAACATAGGGTTAAGCTTTCTCCATCAATATCCAACAGAGACATAAGAACCTGTACCAAATAAAATATCGAACTCAAATCAACAATAATTTTCAAATATAATGTAGAACCACATGAAAAGTGAGAGAGGAAGCTTTGTCTAACCTTGTCGTCCGCTTTCTGTTACTCAAACCGCTGTATAGAAAGAAAGAAAAACAAAAGTCAAATGGCGATCGAGCTCTCGACTTCGAACTGTGGAGCGGCGGTCTCATGATGCGAAGGTGCTCGGCGAGGAGTGATTGCCTGGAAGGTTGTCGAAGTCTCGGCGAAGGCGTGAGGTCTATTCTTGGTCGTTCAACTTTGGGTTTGTCGATCTGGTGGCGTTGGCGATAGATTCGAGCGCGGTGGCGAACTAAAGCAGGCGGAGCGAAGGCGACGACTCGAGATTGCGACTGCGTTTGGTTTCGAATTGTGTGCTTCGTTCTGTGCTAAATTTGGGATTCCACTACTGAAAATTTACCTCTATCAACATCCATTTAGCTAAATTTGGGAGAATACCACAAACTCCACACTCGATCCGTGGCGTTCGAAAACCCTAGATCCACAGCCATCGCCTATTTCCGACACCGTGCCTCCTCTTCGACGATTTGCATCTTCCATAAACTCAAGTAAATATAATAAAAGCGATAGATTAATTTAATTGATGGTTAGAAACTTAGAATGTTGAATTTGGTTGTGAGGTTTTTTTTTTCAACAGCAGTCGATGAGTTTTAGGAGAAGAGTGGGAGGTTTAAGGAGAAGTAACCGCAGTTATGAACTGCTGTACGTGTTATATATTTTTATATAGAGTTCGGATCCACTCTATAAACGTGTGGTTGAAATCAAAAGGCCAGGTGATGATGCTAAATAAGAGGACTGTTGATCCTAGCTCTTATACACACTCACAAATCAACTGTTTATCGAGACAGTACTAAAGACCAACTTATTTTAAAAAATAGTAACACAGGGAAAGAAAGTAATTAATTAATATATCAATATTTTGAAAAATGCAAACTGTTAGTGCTAAGTAGTGCAAATCAATACACTAATTTTACAAAACTAAAATCTCCAATATTTTGAAATGACAAAAATTATTCAAAGCAACATCAAAAGGCGGTAAACATAATCTAATACATAAAACAAACTTCTAAAACAGAATATTATTGAGAACAATGTAGCCCAACACATACAAAAACAAAGTTGTCAAGAAATAGAATATAACATGACATTGAAGAAATTAATAGCTCCAAGCATCCAGCAGCATAATGAAAGCCCTTCCAGGCTGACGGTTGGTAAGAGGGCCGTAACATCCTATCAGCTGAATACAAAACAAATAGTGCATTAAACATAGTAAAAATATGAGAAACTGCTCATATTGTTTGGTATATATTTATTTAGGTTGAGAATTTCAGGCACCACATTGTATTTATGATAGTTTATAAGGTTAAGGTATTGTACTAATGAGAGTGTGCAGTTTCAAGAGATTTACTAAATTGTGGAGTAAGTAAAAGTTTAGAGAAAACTTTGCATGTTGTCTGTAATGACCACTGATAATAGTGGAAAGATTCACTGGCTAGCTGAGAGTGTTACTTTCAGTTTCGCCTAGGCAAGCATAATATCCAAATCTTGAAGGGGAATAAAATGTGTTCATATCGTACATGAATATTATTATTCCTGTAGAATAATTGTACTTATTTTTTCAAGCAAGAACAATGTACTAAGAGCCACGTAATGATGCAGAGACTTTTGATATTGTTGTTTAGTTATTACAAAAAGGAGTCGCAATGATATTTTCTGTCAGGTGGATGTCGATTGTATGACAGCATGGTCAAAAACTGAAAATAAGACATATTCTAACAATGTCTTAATGGTACGAAATGGGAAAAAACCTGAGTGAGCTTCTATTTCATAGCACAATCAACTACAATTTTGTATGCTTGCATTTACTTGTTGATCTGCTGAACTCACTAACTGTAGTTCCAAAAATTAGGTTTAGTTCGTATTTCATTTTGCATTATCCAAAAATTATAGTTTCAGAAGATTACAATTTTGCATGCTATCATATTTCTTCATGGAAGAAGTATAGTCACTTTTATACTCGTATAATAGCTTAATAATATTGATTGTTCAAGGAACCATAGATTTTTACATCACATGCATGGGTGTTCAATTCATAAATGTAAAAAAACCAATATATAAGTAAACGATGCGCGCGCACACACCCACCACTACTTAGGCATGTCTCGGACATCTTCAAATATTTTCTATGTTTCAAGATAATGAGTATATATTTGGAATTGTATGTAAATAAGTATTGAATTACACACATATGATGAGAAAACGGTTCTGGACCAACTGTATATTGCACTGCTAGGGAAAATTCTCACATTATTTGTTTGGTAAAAGGTCACTTGATGTAAGTTGTAACTATTTTCTAAAACACCTTTTTGTTTCTAGTTTACATTCATAAAAAAGAAGTGACCTGCATGAAAAACGTTTATAACTGGAATTTTAAAATAGTTTAGAAAGGTATTTCTCAATATTAAGACATGGTAATAGTCTTTGACCTACAGGCAAAAAAAAATGGTACTGACCACTCATATCTGGAATTGTTACTAAAGAAATGGTAATAGTCTTTGACCTGCAGGCAATAAAAAAATCTTATAGCCATCGACCTGCTGGTAGTTTTGATAATAAAATCTTACAGTTTATAACTCATGAGAAATATAAAAATGAATATGATAGTGCATGAAAAACTATTAACACTAATACTTTTTGAAAAATTTTCAATGCATTTCTGTAGAATTATTAATTAAACCAGTAATGGAAATAATGATCAAATCAAATGTGCATATATAAACAATAATAATTTTAGGTAAAATAATCAAAACAGTACCCGATTAAAACAGTATCTGATTTGCAACCGCTAAAACGACGGTAATAGTAGAAGCAATTAAAATTCTTCCCTCGATTATAAACTTGGTTTCTCCCATTCCTCTGCAATCACGTTTGTCTAGTAGTTGAATATTAAATTATTATTTTAATTTCATTTACAGCCAATAGAGTGTCCTCTAGAATCGAAAAATTCATCTCAATTTCAAAAGTTAACAGAGCAAACCATATTTGTTACGATTAATGTCAAAAGAACGCAGTAAGCAAAATTTCACATTTTTATGAATTTACCTGAAAACAGTGAAGTGCTTAGTCCCATCTTTCATCTTCTTTTACCGGACACCGCTCATTCGTCTGCATTTCATGAAACATCTAATATGATGGAAGGTCCAGTAAACATAGCAATGAATACAAAGCACAATGTTATGAAAATCTGTAAATTCGTTTAAAAATATGTATAATAGCAAGTACAACATTAAAGTCCTTCCCAAATTACCTCGTGCAGACATCCCCAAAGCAACACCAATGGCCGGTAGAAGACCAATAGCCATGAAGCATGACTTCAGAACTGCCAGCATTTCTTTGGTAACAATTCCAGCACGATTTCTTATATATAAAATTGAAAAATATACTGCCACATACCTGCAAAGAAATCATCATGATATAAACAAACCTCACACTGTGGATAAAACCATACAAAATACATGTATTAGAAAAATGGATGCATATCGATATCTTAGAACTAATGTATAGACATAGAGTAATTACAGATACAAAATGACATACTGATATTTCTCAAACAGTAATATTTATATGATCCCAATCAACGAATTACATGACTAAATATACATGCAAGCCAGTATATTTTGTACAATTTATGACATAAAATGGAGTGAAAATACCATAAAGCGATAATTAAATCAGGCAGTTAAGGGAAGTTAAGAGCCATCAAGCACAAAAGGCAAAACAAAAAAACAAACCAAAAATAAATACAATAGGCAGAATATCCCAAACAGATGAACACCCCTAAAAGACTTTCATTTGCAGTTAAGTCTGCATTAACATTGACTTCTACTTGATTCAGCTAATATTGTGATAATTAATATTACGGGGTCTATACAGTAAAATCACAAACTTTAATGTTAGTTTCATTCTAAATCAATTTTCCAAATTCAACAAATAAAATTAACTGCAGTATTTTCCAAATTCAATTTTAGCAGAAGAAAGAGAAGGGAGAATTTTCACAATTTTTCGACGGGTTTTGAGGGGATCAAGGCAACCTTTGGCTCTACCTCCCAATTATGAATTCAATAAAACTTCACACCTTAGTATTGAATAATTCCAAACTGATGCAGTATACTGAATTAACCGTTTAAAATAGCAAACCTTTTATTAATATTCAATAAATTAAAGCTATAAAATCCAAATTTCACAATAACACACCTTATCAAACATATAAAATGCTACTAACATTGTGTTTTTAGTGCTTCTACAGATTTAGATTAATGATGTATGTTGTGCATATCTATGTATCACCATAAGACAAAATGAAGTGTTTATGGTATGCTTGTGGCTGCGCTTAACTATAGTTTGCAAAATAATGATGAAGAGCAAAAAAAAAGAATGAAGACACCATGATTGCTTGCGAAGATATTTTTAATGAAGTCATTTCTTGAGCATTACCGATACCCCACAATCACAATATATACTACATAAATATTTATACAGTTAGTGTACATGGAAAAATGTACTTAAAGTTAGGAATGAGCTTTTAATTAGATCGCCACTGCTTTAACTTTGGTATGTTGATTGCCTACCATGTATAAATTTGATACTTAAATGGCATGATTAATATTTCATTTGGTATTATAATCAAGAATGGTGCATGTGATTTAAGAATCAATTTTATACAATGAAGGCAATTAAGGATTTATTTGTCTATCCGTTTGTGGAAGGCCATAATAAAACGAACCTTCCCAAATGCATGAATCAGTGACAAACTCAGTAAGTAATAATTTCGATGAAAAATCAAATCCAAAATGAAGATATATTTCCATTAGAAAGAATAGCCATAAAAGTTCAATGTATAAAATCAAATTAGTCGCATAAAAATTCAAAATTGTCTAACTAAGAAACTTATTTAACAAAAACGGAATTGGAATAATTCATATATTGACTGTGAGAATAAGTGTTAAGACTATTTTTGCAATACCATGAGAAGTAGAAAGAAACCTTCAATTGGAAACTCTCTTTTTATTCTTAGTATTATTAGTAGGCATATCATCAGGTACCTCTGTATTCTTGATTATTCATAGTATTACAGTACAAATGTTGTTTCAAAGGGAAAATAGATAAAGAAGTGATGCTGGACTGGGATGGAAGCAAGCTTGACTGAACTAAAATCAGCATTGATGATATAATGTATGAGTAAATGTCCATAACATTATCACAATAAAGGAAATAAAATTGTAAGAGAAAAAGAAAGAAGAAGGGAAGGGACAGATGGTTTCAGAACAAAATGGAGTGGGCGAGTTTTTGAAGAAAGGAGCCGTTGCAAAAAAAAAATTATAATATTTTTTTTCGAGTACAGAACGAAGAAAGAAAGAGAATGAGAGATAGAGACGAACCAACAGACAATAAATTGAAATAGGGAATAGCAAAGTGCCAGTACGTGAATTCAGAAATTAAATTAAAAGCTACTGACCATTGACTTATCACTGATGGAAAATTGAATGCCATAGGACAATCAAAAGGCACAAAACGGTTATCAATATGGCTAATCGTTTTATAGATTTCGTCATGTACCGGACGTTGAAATGCACAAATGAATATACTGCGGAGATCAGCACAACGAGACGAACTGATTCTTTGCTATTAATTTTTTTTAGTTAATTACTTTATTAAAATCGTTAAAATTTTCAATTCGTTACAGCGAGCGTGTGACATCTACCTATATTTACTTACACCTGTTATCATTTTTTATCATTCTTTTTCACACTATTACACCCACAACTATTTACTTACACCTGTTATCATTTTTTATCATTCTTTTTCACACTATTACACTCACAACTAGTTTCTGAACTGGGTTTTGTTATTTAACAACCTAAGTTTCGACTGAGATTGTTTTTTTAGGTTGCATATTTGGATGATAGCCTGTAGCCTTTTGGGTACGGTTTTGGAGGTGATGCAGATGACATTCGTTAGTTTAATTTTTGTTGTAATGTGTTTATACGAAGCAACCCATTGTATATATTGATGGTTAGAGACGGTGTATTGTTGGATATGTTGATGTTTTGTCACATTTTTTATAGTTCAGTATGTAGACATGAGATATAATGTTTTATGACATACTAGTTACTCTGACATTGTATATTCATATATTATATCTTTGCTCGACTCATGGTTCTGTTTTTGGAGTTTCATATATTTCCGCTGTTTTCCCAGTTCAATTAATTGCAGTGCTAAATGATTGCAATGCACTTATTTTCTAGTATTTACACCACTAATGGTTTTATTTTTGCGCAACAAGATGCAGTAAGTAAAATTGTATTCACGATATGCAAAATATATATGTGGTTTGTCCAATAACACTACTATTTCCAAAAAAAGGTTATAATACAATTATTTATGGTTAAAACATTATACTGCAAATATTTGCACTATTTTTTCAACTCCACCTTTGGTTAGACGTAACCGCTGCTATATTCACAATCGTTGCCTACGCCTAAAATATATCAATTTTTTGCATCAAAATCTACATCCAATGTCAATCGCCACTACCATATACCCTTTTTTCGATACCATTCATCAAAACCCCGATTTCGATCATCATTTGATGCTTCAGTTTCTGATAATTCCAAGGAATTGTATTACATATTTACATATGCAATAAGAGAGATGTTTAAGGAGTAAATTTTAATAAGAGGACGTGAAAGAAATTTGCATAATACATGTTATTGGCAAGCAAAAAATCCAGAGTGAATTTTGAAGATTGTAGTTGTTTTACATCTAAAATAATATTTGGATCTTATTATCATAAATGATTTAGGTTCTTTCAGACACTGAACATATCATCAAACACAATGTATACATCTAAGGAAGCGGGACACCTTGAAATTAGATTTACATCTACATTGGGGTGAAATGTGCTACAATGGTAAATAAGAGGAAATTCATCTCCGATACTTTAAAGAAAGGCCCTTGGAATGTTAGTCCTACATTTTGATTTATTTTGTTGTAAATTCGACACCAAAATCATTTATTCATAAGAAAACTATTGTTTATCTGAATAAATCAACACACTTTTTCATAAATGGACAAATGACATCTATGGAAAAATCTAGAACTGTAAGTAGAAAAAGGCAAGCATTTATTTCCAAACTCGGATGATAAAGTTTGCGAAACTGGCTATGGAGAAGTTTAGTTCAATGCAAAAAAATGTATATGGGATGTACCTGTTTATAAGAAAGGTTTACAGAGGCTTCTCGACATCTCTTGATGGCTGAATAGAAAAGGCGCAAGCATGATTCTCAAGGAAAAGAGCACGTGAAGTGGAGGAAACTGTAAAACAAAATTGGAGCATGTTAGAATAATGTTGCCGTACGATAACTATTGATGGGAAGAGGAGTCATTTTATACTTTCCATATTCAAATAATTGTTAACTTCTTATGGCTTTAGTGCTTTTATAAGAAAATAATGAAATTCGAGATTGCATCGACACCAGATTTGGAATATTTGGATAAGATATTCGATTTGAAGACCACTGCTATGAGGACCCATTTCTTCGACTCTTAAAAATCGACACTAATACATCCTCGGTATTCACGTGCGTAAATCCAAGTGCCGAAGAAGCGAATTCTCAAGGGTAAGAAAGAAAAATAAAGACAAAACAGAATCTCACATATGTTATTTCAATAAAAACTTTACAGTGCAAATTAAAATACATTTATCAGAGTTAAAACATGGACAGTTATAAATTCTTGTCCTTACAAATGTGGAATACAATATTTCACGAGTGTGGTGGAAACAGATAACAGCCTTCAGATGAGTCTTCTAACTCCATGCTTCTAGCTCCATCAAAATTTCTTCGAAACTAAACCTTACTGCTAGGCTGTCCGGAAAAATTAGGGCACCCAGAGTTTAAGGGAAAGGAAAATAAACTCTGAGTTAGTCATGGGACTGGTGTGAAAACTAAAAAATACGCGTTTTGAAAACAAAATGATATCTCATAAGACTACGCCGCACATAAACATAGAATGATTTTTTACCTTATGATAACCAAATCTTTACTACGAAAAAATAAGGGATATTATTTTTAATAACATTCTTTTAAAAACATTTGCAAATAAACTTATTAATCTTAGCCGAAATTGTTACATTATTAAATTCCAGAATACTCACCACAAACGCGGGTTCTACAAACAAAATGGTAGGCACTTATTGGAGAATGGATTTCCATACAAATGACCAGGTGAAGGGACTACCTTTCGGCAGTACGTCTCTAGAGGAATGTACCGAGGCACAGAACATCTGCCTTCTACCAACACAAGACCGGCCTACCTTTCTCACTAGATAGCACCGAATATGTCATCACCTCGGTCGTTACTGACCTATCCGAAGACCCTCACAGCATACATCCACCATAATTTAAATCTCAAACGTCATAGCGGGAATAAATATACCTAAAAGGGGATGATCATATCCTAATGGTTGCGAACCACATAGTTTTGCCGCATCTATCCTATTTTGGCCATTTTCGGGTGTGAGGCTTGAGGTAACGATTACCTTTTACTTTTCACATTTCACTTTGAATGCCACATCGCCATTCCATCGATCACTATTGACTTCCATAAACATACAACCTCCGAGCTCATACATCTCAGAGAAGGGTGTTAAGCTAAGAGAAATTGCCTTCTCCGCCACCAAACAAATGGATGTTTATAAAAGTCAACGACAAAATCTCAAGAATGCGATGTCAGACATCCGTCCATACAAGTTCGCTCTGGGACTGAACGAAACCGAAGGCACGCTCCTACCACATCCTGTCGGGAATTAACCCTAGGATTAGTAGCGAGAAGTCCTTGTAACCCAAAGAGTTTCAGAAATGAAGGGACCACTGCTATTATAGTATTTGGGAGCTAACTAGAATTATCAACAAGCAGTCCTTTCACCCCGAAGATCTTCGGTCTTCATACTTCATTTTCCTTATCAGGTCTTCAATTTTCAAACACGTACATTGGTTCGAAGTGGTTTTTCAATAAGAATCGCTTAAATCCAACCTTGGTTCCTTCGAACCAATCATCGATAAAAGAGGTCAAGTAAATAGGGAATCATTCTTTAATTGATTAAGTTCTTTTTATCAATATCTCTTCTGGAGATATATATTTCTAAAACATTCTTTCTGGTATATACGGAATCATTAAACCTCTCTTATCAATTACTTTGATTACTTAAAACCCTTTTTAAACTCGGAATAATTCGAAATCATTTCATTTTTTACTTAGGAAAATATTTCCATTTCATTTAAATCTTAATAATGATTTCTTAATTCAAAACTCATAATTTTGATTGAGTTAAAACCATGTTATCTAGGATGTTAATCATAAACTAGTAAATATTAAGTGAGCATAATCTATAGAAATCACCTAATTCTACTCAATATCAATTCCTATATTCAACAAATACTATGGGCAGAATAATGGCGAAATCGCCTTTTAAATTTCATGAATAGTATGATTTCCCTCTTCGGGATTTAACACCGAGTATAAGAAGATCATCCCCATAAAACCAAAGTTGTATTCAATTTAAATTTGGAAAATTTAATCTTTTTATACTTAACTCGTTTCTGACATTTCGACCTTATCTATCTCTCGCCCAGGGAAGAGGCCCGGTGAGCCAGGGCACCGGTTGCTCCTGAACATCTCCTTAGTTTAATCACCTCACATTCGGATCCCACAAATAAAAAAATCCAGTCTACTCGTTGGCTTTTAGAGCCAAGATTAAACCACTTAATTTGTAATAGCTTTTCTTTGAATCGTTTATTTAAATTCTTTTTTAACAAACTATAAAACATCCCAATCATCATTAAAACACTTAATTATCCATTTGAAAACATTTATAAAAGGTTTGGAAAAGAATCGTTAAGTTTAAAGGCGTATTTCAAAAGTAATAGAAAAGTGCTGCGGAAAAGTGCTGCAAAAAGTGCTTTTATAAGCTATATTAATCAAAACGACTTTTTATTATTTGAAAATTCATTTTTGTTACTAAAATCTCTTTTAAAACATTTTAAAAGGTTTATAAGATTTATTACACTTTTTTAAACAATTTTAAAATATCATTTCCTAAGAAATCCAGTTTTGGGTTCCGAACAGCAAAACCATGATTTTTCAAAAAGCTTTTTTACTCATATTTTAAAACCTACTTATCGGAATCTCGATTTTCTTTCTTTATTGGAAAACTATGGATATAATAGTTCGGAAAAATTCTTGTCTCGAAGAATTTTGAGCTATATTCCATCTTTTACACTCGTTTGGCTTTTATGGCGCGAAATCACGAAATGTCGTTACGCGACACGCGCTTATTTTTGACTTAATTTTCAATTCTCATTCAAACTTCACCAAAACACTTTCAATTGTTTATAAAATATTTCAAACTCATTTTTAAACCATTTTAAAGAGGTTTAACATTCCATGCACACCATTTCATTTATTCAAGGAAAGTGATTTCCTTTGTGCTTATCGACGTGTATTTCCGTGATTTGCATATATTTTCAACATTCATATGAAACAATCCAAACTTAATGATCAAAGCATATTAAACATTCATTGCAAACATCATATCATCATCCAAAATATAATATAATAGTTTAGGAGTTCTCAACTTCATTTTCCCTTCGAGCTAATAGAAAATCGGCTATAGCTCCGCTATCACGAAATTAAACTCCATAAAATCAAGCTTTGGACCTTGAAGTGGCTCGGCCTAGCCTTGATGGTGATGGTGCTCACGGCCTAGGTGGTGTGGGGTAGTGGCCGTGGATTTTGGAAGAGTAGAGGAGGTGTTTAAAACTAGTTTTGAAGTGGATCGATATTATAAACTAGTGTATACATTTTCCTCTTTTATTTGATTTTTTTTTTAACTTTTCTATATTTTTTTATGAATAAGAGGTCATTAAAGAGGCTCTTAGAAAGCTTGAAAAGAAGAGGAAGAAGAAGTGGAATGGTATTAGGATTTTTGTGAGAAGAGGGGTGGTATTTATAGGAAAAACCTTAGAATAAAATATTATATTGCATAATTACCTAAATGCTCCTATCCCACACCCCTCCCTAGCCCCTAGCGCACGGCTCCCCCTCCCCAAAGCCAAGTGATGGTTGATATGAGGTGATTGTGTGGTACAATGAAGTGATGTTGGCTTTATGGTTACTTAAAGGTTAAGCTTAGGAATTATTAAATCATTTTTGTAATCTTTATATATGTATGTATGTATGTATTTATGTATGTATGTGCATGTTACCATGTGCATGTGTCATATATATGTATGTACATGTAGGTGCATAACACTTCGAACGTCTTCGAACAACTTTTGTTCGTTAAATCGTTGAAATCCAAAGAACCGATTATCGGTCACATTTTCACTTATTTATTAACGTACATATATTTGTAAAAAAAATTCAAAAATAAATTTCTTATCATTTTAAATGAATTAAAATGATCATATTTTATTTATAAAACCATATAAATTAATATTAACAATTATTTACAAAAATTGCTATTATACCGATAAAGCAATATCGATTTTTCTTATATTTTCGAATCAAATATATCTCTTTATAAAAATATTATAAATGATTCATTATCACTTTATAACTATTCAAAATGAATTATCATCATTCAAAATAATTATTTGGATAATTAAAATAATTTTTAAATCATTAAATCTCAATTTAAATTAAATAAATCAGTTATTTAAATACAATGTCATTTTATCGATATAAATTTCTAGAAAAATATTTATTTAAATATTTATTCAAAATAAGATTACTATTACTTATTATTACTTGAAACAATATTATCTATATTATCATCCTTTTATCCGCATAAATTTAAAAATAAATACATGATAAATTGGCGGGTCGTTACAACTACCAAAACTATCATCACATTAATTTTGATTGGTTTACTCTGGTGGTGGCATGGAAAATATTAATGAGAATGACATTGTTGCAACATCACTCATTTTGAGATCTGAAATCATTGTCGAAGTGTTGTAGTCACCCTAATATTATTTTTAAGCGATAATACGAGGTTTTTTTAATAAACGATAAAGATCCATAATGCTTAAAATAATTAATTTCATCATTTCAAAAAATATTAACCACTTGAAATTTCCTTGGTAGAGAGAAAATATAATACGCAATATACTTATATATATATGTATATATATATATATCATCATTTTACATAACAAAAATAAATAGTTAAGTAAATCCGCTTCTTGTAGTTGACATCTTCAGAAATCCATCTAAAACTTGCTAATCTTCAATCCTTGGCCTACTCAAATGGATACCTCAGGGTTTACGTCAAAACATAAAATTCGAGTGAGACATATGTAATGACCCAACTCCCGATATACTAGGAATAAACTAAATTTTATCATAATAAATTATTAGAGTTGAATTTTGAAATGAAAATTATTTTATTGAGTAAAAAGTATTGAAATATGAAATTTTATTTGAATGATTTAAATTAAGTAATTATTGACAATAAGTGAGCAGGGATAAAAGTTATAATAAAGTTATAATAATTATATGTTGTAAACAAATTTGTGTATGGTCGTAAGGAATGAGAATGAGAATTTTATTTATAGAAATGAAATGAATGAATTAATATAAGGGATTTATAATTTATTTAGTTGAAAACTATTTTGTGAAAATAAAATTAATAATTTTTTGCGAAAATTTTCATATTTTAATTTGTTAATTGTATTTATTGGAGAAGTTAAACACGAAAGCTTATGCAATGACGTGAACTAGAAAACGAGTTTGAATAATAGCTTGATATATCAAACTGTTTAAAATAAATAGAATAAAGAGTATTCTATAATAAATAAATTAATAATTGACAAGTTTACTACAAATGGCTAAATAGGGAGGTCTTAAGTGTAAATTGTTGAAGTTAACAAACTTGTTCAATTTTCCCTTTCTCTTGTCCATTACCACAACATGTTCATTACTTAGAAATAAAGAGCATGAACTTAGAAATAAAGAGCATTGTCAAAGGGACTCCAATTTTGAATAAGTGGGGATCATTTTTTTACAATTTTCGTAAAGTTACCATAAACTATACCAAAAAATGTTGCCTCCCTTAAAAAAAACAAAAAAACTCTGTAACTTCCCTTATTATTTTGGCGATCCTCTATCATTTTTGAACATTCTTTTCGATCAAACCCTTTTGAAAATGGTTTTCGGTACATTATCACTGTTTTTCTTTTTATTTTTCGGTGGGGGTTTGCCGAATTATGTTTTGCGCGATCGTAAAAAAGTTAATTGTTTTATTTGGTTCCATTAACTTGTCCACTCCACTCGTAACAATTCTTTTCTGCTGCATTCCCTCTAAAATTGGTCACTTTATCCAGAAGTGGAATCCCCATAACAACATCCAAAAACATACTATCCCCTTTACTAGATCAAATGTGCAACCATAATAAAAAAGAGAGAAAAGATAAAATTCAATGCGTATGAAGCAACCATGGTCTCGGTCGTAGAAGGAGGAGGGCAGTAGGGGTCGGGACCAGTACAGAAGAGGAAGTAGGCATGCGAGGCTAGGCGAGTAGGCGTGTTTAATAATAAATGTGACAATAAATCATTATGATTAAGAATGAACCACAGTTTAGTAGACTTGCGATTGTGAGTCACATTATTATAAAGACATGACATGGGCGTTATGTCGTTGTGTTCTTTGAGATGTGGGATGGGTAGTTAGCTAGCGTGTGACATCTACCTATATTTACTTATACCTGTTATCATTTTTTACCTTTCTTTTTCATACCATTACACTCACAACTAGTTTCTAGTCTAAACTGGGGTTTGCTATTTAACAACCTCAAGTTCGACTGAGGTTGTTTTTTCAGGTTGCATATTTGGATGATAGTTTATTCTAGTAGCTTTTTGGGTACAGTTTTGGAGGTGATGCAGATGACTTTTGTTAGTTTAATTTTTATTGTAATGTGCTGATATGAAGCAATCCATTGTATATATTGATGGTCATAGACGATGTATAGTTGGATTTGTTGTCACTTTTTTTGTAGTTTAGTATGTAGGCACGAGATGTAATGTTTTATCATATACTGGTTACTATGACATTGTATATGCATATATTATATCTTTGCTCCACTCATGGTTCTGTTTTGGGAATTTCATATATATGTGCTATTTTCACACTATAATTAATTGCAGTGTGAGATTGTAATGCACTTATTTTCTAGTATTTACACCACTAAGAGTTCTATTTTTGCGCAACAAAATGCAATAAGTAAAAATGTATTCACAATATGCAAAATATACATCTGTTCTTGTCTAACAACACTACCTTTCCAAAAGAGGTTATAGTGCAATTATTTATGGTTAAAACATTGTACTACAGATATTTGCACTATTATTCCAGCTCCACCTTCGATTGGACTTTACCGTTGCTATATTCACAATCGTTACCTACACCTAAAATAAATCAATTTTCTACATCAAAATCTACATCAAATATCGATTGCCTCTACTATGTACCCTTTTTCAATACCATTGATCAGAACACTGATTTCAGTCATTAAAGATGAGCATTCAGTCAAATTCCAATACCACCAACCCTCATTCCTCAACATCAAAACTGGAACCTTCATCATCATTCGATGCTTTAATTTTTGATAATTTTAAGGACTTGTACTACATATGTAATGAGAGAGATTTTTAAGGAGTAGTTTTTATAAGAGGACCTAAATCAAATTTGCATAATACATGTTATCGGCAAGCAAAAAATCATGAGTGAATTTTGAAGATAGTAGTTGTAAACACCCCTACCTCTATACCCACACTATCCAAGAGTACTACAAAGCAATACTATTAGAAAATACAGAGAATAAGACAATATAGGATGCATACATGAATATTCCCCTGGCCTAACATTGGAACATATAAACATAAAATAAATAACTTACCTATACGTACATAGTATCAGCACAAAACAATAAACATGTATGCTTGTAGGATAGAAAAATGCACAATATACAGTATGTATTAGAGAACACAGAGTCAATAATGTAGTTTGATAATATATAATATAAAATACACAAGGTATAATATACACAATGTTGAATACATATATGAGAGCATATAAAACCAAAATGATATACAACGATATTATATATAAGTCTCCTCTAAGCCTAGATAATACAAACTGGTCTCATCGTTCCTTACCTAAAATGTCTCGGACTGACCCGAGCATTACGTAAATACCACAAAGGTTAGACTATATCTAAATCCAAGGTCAATAAGCCTAAGGAACTATCTATATACTAGGTATAAATATAATAATGTTATCTCAAACAATTCCTAATATCATATAACATAGAATACCATAAAACCCAACATCAAAAGGTCATCATCAATATAACATTCATCAAATCAGAAATCATGAAATAACATCAAATGGGTGAATCGTCCATATTAAAACCATTGAAATCCAAAAATCATCAACACTTGAGATATCATCAAGAATAGTTAGGATATCATATAGTAATGGCCAAATATATCTCTCAATCTCAAATAGTAAAATATACTATCATCAAACAATGTAAAATAGACTGTCTAACTGTGAAATATAAAGCATCTACCCATCGATCAGATATAATAAAAGATATGAGAATACACTATATTCTGGACACCTATCCATATATAATCTCGTCTCCTCATATATGAGTAAATCAGAATAAATCGTGATGAGGAATGACTGTACAATAGGCATGAAGTCCCAAGTAGAGTCATATATATAATCAATATGTGGGCTACCTAACCTAGGTCGCCTAACCGATATCTATACTTAAGCGAGGTGTATCAATAGAATATGCCAATCTACCATTCTGTTAGAACCTAAAGGGAGACTGATGGCTGTCTGCCCACTCCCCACTCCAGGAGCCTAGGGTCATCTAACCGGATTCGCTCCTATAATCTTCTGTTACCTCGACAAATATCGTGACATATATCCACTAGTGGCTCGTCAATGTGTAGCCTCTAAGTCACGGCTCTGCTTTGCCCTTATAGGTAACAGACCGCTGGCCTATGCGACATAATAAAAAGGCTATAGGACACCTACCCTATAGGTCACCTAACCCAAACGATGTGTTGTGGGGAACCTACCTCATGTGTGAGGCACATCAAAAATAATATTCCATAAACAGGTGTTGCAGATCTGGGGCGCGACCCCAAGATCAGACCGCTAGGGTGGATTCTAGCCATCTATTTCTCTCCAACGCCAATAAAAGGAGTACATCATGATAGTGGCATGGAATATCAATAAATATAAGGGCACATACCCTGCTCATACCTACGAGCATCACCTCACTTAAAGTACAATATCATAATACTATTCCCGTTACGTGATGCCATCTACTTACAATGAATAACTGAATAAATATCACAATAGTGTCCCATAATACTACATGATACTTAAACGTTTATTCACTGATTATAAACTACACTTAATCTCCTCAATATTCTTAATAATGAGTCCAATGAATCACCAAAGAAATATTACCGAATGTTTTATCCAATACGGTATTATAACTCCGTTTATTCTGATTTCTTGCTACATAGAATAAAATTATCAAAAAATCACATAGAAGAATCACTACATCAAAAATTATTTTTAGTGCCGCACAAAATACGCTACCATAACTTACGGTAGCCTTTTAGAGAACCTCGCTAAAAAACACGCAACTAGAAACCCAGGACTTTCCATTGCGTTTTCATAAAGGCTACCAAAAAGTAACATATTACAGCGTTTTAAAAACGCTGCCAATTTTTTTTATCATAGCACTGTATAAATGCCACTAAAAAGTATTGTTGACGCTACTATAAAATATTATAGCAGCGTATTTTGTCTGTCACCATATATATTTTGGTGGCGTTTAATAAACGCTGCTAAAAATTATTGATTTTTTATGCATTTTTCCCTCGCCGTGGTAGCTCGTTCAGTTTCCACTTCATTTTGTTTACAACATATATTATATAGTACTAATTAATATATTTTTGTACGAAACCAATAATCACTCATATAATTATTACATTCAAACAACTAGAAAAACATTAATTACATAATGAAATACGATATACAAATAGTTTGATACAAAATATTTTAAATAAAACAACCACGTTCATATAAAATCCATAACCGTATAGATACAATAGTGTCAAAACAACCAAGTTTACACAACTAGTGCTAACAATGATGTAACATTACAAAAAAGGGCAAGTCGAAAGCTTCTTTCGAACCTGTAGTGCTCGAAGGAAATCTTGTTCCAGTCCTCCTATTGACTTGATGCTTGGGCATCTTATCAACTAGTTTAAACTGCATTATATAGTATAAATTATAATTAAATAAACCAAGGAAAAGACTTTCAATCCATGTTTACACACTATAACCAGAAAACCGATTTGGTCACTATCACCATATGTATGTCTATATCAACAATCATACTACCTTTTTATGTCTATTATGCATATCCTCTAGTTTTATTCTCTATTTTAGCTCCCTGTAAGTGAAAATTTTGAGATCGTTTCGAACTTCCTGAAAACCTAAATAGCTACATTCCTTTCATTCATATTTAAATGGATACTCTACAAACATATTTTGGTAATAAGATGGCAATGTTCACATATCTGAAACCGAAGTCCTAAGTAGTGACGAATGCATCATGAAGCTTGCCTTGTAAGTTCAGGTCAGCCATTGCCAAAGTAAGCCCAAGTTTAGTCGGTACATTCTATTAGGCCTTTGTCAATGGAAACTTGTTGAGCGCCACAAAGAATATGCTCATAAACATGAACTACTGTATTTTTTAGTCCAATTCATCTTCATGATGAAATCATCTCATCTCATAAAATGACAATCATTTTCATGCAATTATCCTTGAGCAGTTCAATGCTCTTCTTCAACCTCTCCCTCTTCTCAGTAGTTATAGGGGACTCCTCCATCATCCATTCAATCCCATTCACCCTTGCACTAACTACTTCATTCATAGGTCCACCTCCAACTCTTTCTCCACCACCAGTTTCAAACCATGCAAAATATGCAATGCAAACTCATCCACCATTCACAATATCACAATCTTCCAATATGCTCTTAGCCTCATTCTCATATCATAAAATTATTCTACCAGCGCTGAATACTTGCGCAACTGTCATATTTCAACATTACGAAAACGAATCAACTCAATTTTCACTTCCTTGCTTGGATCATAGATTATATCCATGAAACTTTCCCGTTGCTCCATTAGTCCATTCCATGTGATGCCCTTTCCTTCTCAATTATTTCCTTGACAGCCTGCAAAAAGAAAAAGAAAAGAAAAAGTTCAAAACATTGTATACACGAGGCACGAGCACAAGGCTACATCCAAATTCTCAAGAGGATATATTTTTTATTTTTTTTTCGAAATATGTCTATTAAATCACCACGAGCAAATTTTATCACTTTATATTTAGTCAATGCATGCTGTGAGGCTACTGATTTATCTTTAGGAATGGCGATCCTATCACATTGTCCATCTGAAGTTATAATTTAATATATATAAATTAAAATATAATTGGAAATTTTAAGTTGTTTATTTGGAATAAACAATGAATTTTGTAAATAAATTGAGTTGGAGATTTTGATGTTTCCTTTATGTATGTATATATTGTGGTTGAATACCACTACGACATGTTGTATTACATTTGATGTATGAATATATGTAGATCAGTTTGTGTTTGTTGTTCTATGACTTAAGACTGTTGATGTTGTTATGTTTTGTTTCTGAATCGATCCTATAGCCACCATAGTAGTGTATTAGATAGGAATTGAGTATGTCGAACACTTGAGACAAACATGGAAAAAAGTACCAAATCGACATACTTAGCTCTTATCTAATGCAAGACTATGATGGTCACCCTTAACCAGCCCTATTCTCTACATCAGCAGACAGAATTACTCAGTAATTCTCTTTGTTAATATGGGTCTCGGGGTAGGACGTCACAGCTTGGTAGTACCATCTGTACCATCTGAAAAGAAACCACTACATAATGTCATTTTATTGTGTAAATAAGGAAGTAAAAAATCATGTAGAACATCAAGGCATCAATGCCAAATCAATCATGAAAAAGAATCCAAGTTATAATGCAAGATGATAAGGTAAAATATACCAACATTTTTTTTCATCAAAATTTACATATTATATCAGATTGTCCATCTTCAAGTACCATCTGTACCACCTGAAAAGAAACTGCTACATAATGTCATTTTATTTGTGTAAATAAGGAAGTAAAAAATATGTAGAACATTAAGGCATCAATGCAAAATCAATCATGAAAAAGAGTCCAAGTTATAATGCAAGATGATAAGGTAAAATGAACCAACATTTTTTTTCATCAAAATTTACACATTATGTCACCCTTACATCGTAAGTTCAAAAAATAGAAGTGGAAAAACTGGATAGATTGTTGCATATGAATGGAAATTGAAATTATATTTACCTTTGCAAGTGGAGCATCAATCATCCTATAGAATGCTTTGGAGTCCCAATGACAAGAGCCCAGTACTTCTTTTCCAATGCACTATCAATATTCCTATTGTCCTTGATAATAAAATATCAGTCAAGTGTCAACAAAGTTGTTTTCATGCAACAAGGTTGAAAGTTTAAACCATGATCCTTTTATCATATTTTTGCTATAAATATATTTCCAGAACCATGATTCAAGCAAGCTCAAAAGCATAGCTATTAATTTAAAAGATAGAATAGTGAGTGATGACTTGTAAGGTTGATACTTGTTCTAACATAATGAGTGGTAACTTGTACGCTCGAACTACCTATACAGATTAGCATATGTGTGTTTGTACACACGCACACATATGTGTAAGATAGGATCTCTAAAATATAATATGTATTGAACAACATTTTTATATTCTAACTACACATACATATATTCTAACCAACATATATACATTTCAAAGTCATATTTGACACATGCAGATTAACAGAAAAATATCAGTTAAAACTAGTTTAAACATATGATTTTGTATTAAGATGGCGATTAAAATAAATCAGCAATACACCCTCTAAAAAACTATCTAACTATGCTCTCTTTGATGTCCTAGAGGTTGGTTTAAGTAATAGGAATAGCTTGGTTACAATTGATGTCGCCAGTGCATTCATTTGGTAAGTCACTCTACTATGCTCTCTAGCAATTTGAGGTCCTTAAGTACCACGTAATTGATGTTTATCAACCATTTAACTATACTTTATGGCATTTTGATGTTCATAAGCTGACTGGGACTATATGGAAATTTGTAGGAAGTTTAGTGAAAATGGGTATGGAGATTGCGTGCCTCAGATTGTGTTTTGGAATTAGGTGGCTGCTGCAATTTTGTTTATATTAATAATCTGGACAATATATTCTAAGAGATATTGAGACAATGCAGCTTAATACACCTCCATTATTCGATAGCTTAGAATACACTCCAATTATTTTGATGTTTATTTTCTAGACAATGCAGCTTAATACACCGCTAAATGCTAATGATAATAGGAATAGAGTTATCTAAGAGGAGGATTAACAACACTAGATCATGATTATGGATGGATCAATAACATCCATCATGATATTGGGACACATGTCATTCAACATCTATTCCCTTAAATGCCTCACTATCATCTTGTGGAAGCAGTAAGCATCGTTGATTGCTAAGTTGCATATTTTTATTTCTATTTTCCAATTATAATATTTATACTAGTTCAAATTTCTTTTAAACATTAGACCAAAGCAGCTAAGCCTGCGTTAGGAAAATTGCAACGACCTGGAATTTCACTGCTTTAATTTGCAAATATCTAATTAATTTTCAATATTCAAATAATATGTTTTATAATTAAAATAAAACTCTTTTAAATAGTAAATAATAATGGTGAAATAGTTTTCAATTTTTTTACAAATATAATTAATTCGAAGAAAAATAAAAAATGTGATCGGAATTCGTTTTTCGAATTTTCGTCGACTAAAAGTTGTCGAAAACGTTGTGAACTCTAGTGTAAATATATATATATACACACACACACACTTAAATATATATAAAAAATGATGAGACATTTGTGAACAATAAAATAAAATTTAAATAAATGTTCAACATGAAAAGATACTTAAAGAAACGTAAGTACACATTGTTTTAAATCACGTTGGCTTTGAAAAGAGAGAAAGGGACAAGGAAGTGGCGCAAGGACAAGGAGATGTGGAGGGTGATGATGTGGCATTCGATTGTGGATGGTAATGGACTAAGGGCATTATGGTAATTTAACATATCTCATTATATATAAAACCAATCTTTCTATTTTTCCTCCTTCTCATTTTTCATTTGTTTTCCATTCCAAAAACTTCAACCTTCTTTATATATTCTTTCATGGCTTCCACTCTTATTTGTTAAGTTAAAAATCCTTACTTTCTTTACTTCCAAATACTTGAAACATTGTTTAAACTATTCTCCTTCACTACTACAACTCCTTTTCTCAAAAACCGAGCCCTCGCCTCCTTAAACCAAGTAAGGCGAACCTATATAGGCCCATGGCCAAACCCATTTGTGGCATTTAGCCACCAAAACCTTATCTTTCCATAAGCTAAAGCTAGGAGCTAGGTGGTCGCAAAAGTTGGTGAAGTTTTAGAGTAGTTTTGATAACTTATGGTGAGGAAAACTAATACTTTATTTGAAAATTTCTTACTAAAATTCGATGTATGCTTGTATGATAAAAATCAATTCTTGAACGATTTGTCATGTTGTTGATTAATATGTGCTTGAATATACTTGTATATGCTTGGATGTGAATGTTGAGTACATAAGTGAAGTTAGGATTTTAAAGGTAGTAAGTTTACCTTATGTTATATATATATATATATATGGCATGTCATAATTGTTTGTGATATACTAGGTGTTGTAAGTTAAAGAAGTTAGCATTCAAATTGGGTTGTATAGCGACATCGAAATCCCTTGTATAAGTGGCTTTTTTACTTAATATTTTAGAAAAGTTTTATAAAACGTTTTAAACTTCACTTCTAGTTTTCAAAAACTTTGTTCATGAGTTATAAAAGTAAGTTTGAAATAAAAAGATAGAGTTTTGGAAACTATTTGAGCATAAAACAAGAATTTTGAAAGTGATTTGGGGAATAAATCGATTTTTGAAATTTCGTGACATATAGCATAGTCGTTATAAGTGCAGTTTCGCGAAAACAACATAGTCATTATAAATGCAGTTTCACAAAAACAAACTCTTTTCAAATTTAAAATGTTTTAACTTAATTATCTTTTTGAAAAGTGTTTCCAAAACATATTTTAAGTGTTTAAAAGTAATTATTTATTTATTTAATGCTTATTTTATTTATTAATTAAGTAGAGTAATTAGTACTTAATCATTAATTAAGTTAAGGTAATTGGTACTTAATTATTTTTAACTAAGTAAATTATAATTTTTTAAATAATAAGATTAATTATTATTTAATTAATTAAGAGTTAATGATTATTTAATTAAGACTAATTAATTAGTTACTTATTTAAGGAAGAGTTTAATTATTAATCAAGTTAAATTTAAGTTAAGATTTAATTAAAACGTAATTATGATTTAATTATTTTAATTATAGGTTTAATTTATTATTTAAGTTTTAATTAAAGATTATTTAATCAATTAATTTAGATTAAATAATATTTAATTATTATTTAAATGTTTAAATTATTATTTAATAATTAAAGATTAATTATGGTTTAAGTATTTATTTAAAGGCTGACTATTATTTAATTATTTATTTAAAGGGCAATTATTATTTAACTATTTGTTTAAAAGTTAATCATTGTTTAAGTAATAATTAAAGGGTTAATTATTAACAAAATAAAGGTTTAAATGCTATTTAATTATTGAAATTAAGTTGAAAGTTTTAAACTACTTGATTTTTGAAGAAGGATTTTGTTTTAAAGTAACTTTCTTTTTATGGGATATTTTTATCCAAGAAATTTCCTGGTCGATTACCCTTAAGTAACCGTAATTCAATTTGAAACTCAACGACATCTGTTAGGTAGAATAAATCACAGTTCTACCATAATTCACTAAGTGGATTATGTTGACATCTATTGGGCATAACAAATCCTCATTCTACTATTTTATTAACTTGGACATTTACCTGTAGGTTGATCGAATGTTATCGGCTAATTCCCTTCACATTTCTACTTGTTATGCATTTATGCTTGTTATGTATATACCCATGTCATAACTTGGAAATATATGAACTCAATTAAGTAAGAACCATTGTGGTCACTAAGCCTTCTTCTGAACTTTGAAGTCAAATATTTCATTTTATCCTTTTTGAAATGGTTTAAAGTTTATTATTATTTTAAATATGATATCTAAAGGATAGTTAAACAATTATTTTATTAAATGGTTGAATTTAATTTAGTCTTTTTAAATGATTATTTAAAACCATGGTTTTGATATGGTTTAAAAATAATTAAACGAAGAATGTTTTAAATAGTAACCTGTTTATCTAAAGGTGTTTTAAATAATTGGTTTTATCAGGGGAACTTTATGGATTAAGTTTTATTAAAGGAGTTTTGTTTTAAATAAAGAAGTTTTACAAATGATTTTGGAGATTTATAAAGAGTGTTATAAATGGTTTTGAATATTTATAAAAGAAGTTTTACAAAATGATTTGGAGTTTTGGGTAAAGGAAATATTATATACCAAAGAGAATTGTTAAAAGGATTTATAGAAGGAAATTTATAAAAGAATTTGAGATTGGATTTCCTTTAGCCGACCTTCTTAATTCTGGTGGCATGGACATTCGTTCCACAGTTAACACCGAAGGAATATTGTTTGAGGTTATCTTTATATCCATTTTAAATAATATTTTGTTTTGATCCATTGATATGATTTGTAAACGAGAAACCTTTTACAAATGTTTTGTGAATATACTTATGTCAGTGAGATAAGTATATGGATGTTTTTGATAAACACTAATGAAAAGAGATTTTAATAAATAAAAGAATTGTTTTGAGGCTAGTGGTTGCTATGGGTAATTAAATCTCTGAATTGTTGTTTTTTAATTGATATTTAAATAGCCAACCGTCAAATCTGGTCCTATTTTAACTCAGGAAGTATGTTGGGTATATTCGAGTTCCCTGGTGAGGACACGAATACTTATTTCATACTTCTAAAGAACCGGAATTGAGTTAGCCGGAAATTATCACTTAGTTTGGAGACACTGGTTTTTGGATATTCGAACCACTCCAAACTAATAACGTTCATGATGAAGTATGATACTGAGATATACTATTCTTCCTGAGGTGATTCCAAAATGGAAGATAGTAAAATTTCGGATGCTTGTTCGATTCCGGAACTTGAGTGGATGAATGCTAGCATTGCATCTTGGCTTGAAGGGCAGTGTTATCATTCCAAGATGGTATGTTAGTAGAAGAGGTAAAAGCGTAGCCTCAAGCCTCACAACCCGGAAGAATGGCTAAAATAGGGTATGTAGCAGAGCCATGTGGTTAGCTACCATTAGGTGTCGTCATCCCATTCTAGATTGTCCTTTATAGTTGTTTTGCACGCAGGCATCAAGGAGCAAAGTAAAGCAGCTGTGTCAAAAGGATGAGGTAATCCGGCTTATCACATTAAAAGGGCAGGCCAGTTCTATGTAGCAAAGGGGCAGATGCATCTGTAGCCCTCAGGTATACTTTCTAAAGGAGTATCATCGGAAGGTAGCCCCTTACCTTGCCATTGTTAGAACCCATTCTCCAATACGAACCTTTACGGATTTAGATATGCCTAACTATATTGAAATGTGAGATGCAAGCATTTCAGCTATGTTCCGTATTTATTTTAAACCTAGACATTATACTAATATCACTAGATTTTTATAATAAAATGTTTTAGTTATTGTAAGGTAAAAAATCCGTCCGTGTTTATGTGCGGCGTGGTCTTATGAGATACTTTTTATTTTGAAACATTTTTCCAAATATAGTAATCCATATGATTTGTTTCGACCTTTTCTCATGCTGGTTTTACCAGACTAACCAGGGCATTGTTTTCCTATAATTCTCGGGTCAGCCCGATCATATTTTCCAGATTTAGCTAGATCCTTTGGAGCTTTCAGGAGACGAGCTAGATTCTCCAAGACATGTTCATGTATCTTATATTCTTCCGTTGTTTTGTTGCTTTGTTGTCTGTCTGTATTTATCAGAAATTATAAGGACGGGCTGTTATAACCGTCCAGGCTGATAATATGTTAGTGTACTCTAATGTTGTATATATATAATAAAGTTCTTTTCTTTTATTAAAGATCATGTGTACATTATATATTTCTCGTCACGATGTGGGATTCTATTCTGTCTTTTCTTTCTTCACCCCAAATGACCTGTCTTTTGAACACTTAAATGATCGGTACGTGAATACTAAGGATGTAACAAGTGTCATCTTTAGGTGCAAGAAAGGCATATCGTTATATTTGGTATCAGAGCACAAGGTTAAGCGAGAACCTTGGCTCTGGTGTGGTAAACTCATTTGAGATCGGGTAAGTGAGACCCTAGAATGAGTATGAGTGTATTATATATAAGAGCGCGTATTTGTTAGTGACTACAAAATGTTTTATATTGTATTGATTTATCTGTTGAGTGGCTTAAGAAATCTGGTCGAGACGTGCGACGTTACTGTATCGATAAGGGTTCCTAAACAATTTAACAAGGCAAACCAACACAGTATTGTTTTAAATTTGGTAAATAAAATAATTTTACCTGGGAATATATGTTATATATGAAGTAATGATTTTAAGACATTCTTATGCATATATGTCTTAAAGATATTCCTCCTTAGGTATCCTTTCTTAGAAAATCCATCCCTTGGGTATCTCTTCCTTTGGAATTATCTTTTCTTAGGAATTTTCTCATGGTAATCCTTTCTTATTAACCTTGATTTGGAGTAATCTTATTCTTGGAAATATTCTAAGGTATTTGATATGAATTCAAGTATCAAAGAATTATGAATACTAGTGTTTTTGAATCTAAGCCATATGTTGTTAAGGAAGGACCGCAAGATTAAGCCCTAATGGACTTTGCTTTGCTATGCCATAACTTTGAGACTTTGAGTAAAAGGAAGTTCCATGGAACTGAGTCTATCATCGAGGTTAATAATTTGCTGGGCTTGTGTGACAAGTTACGTAGAAACATGATGAATTGTGTTCAAGGGTCATTTGAGAAGGTAAGGAATGCTCTATGATTTGAATATTTATCTCCAAAGCTACCTACTACCATATCAGTTGGGAATAAGAAGCGCAAGCTCAAGATTAATGTGCCCAAACATGGTTGCTTCAGGTGTGGGAAATACGATCACTTTGTTCAGGAATGTAAGTTGGGTAAGAAAAGAAATATGGTGAAAGAAAAGGTTATTAAGGTACCAAAGCTAGAGACGCAGACTACACCAAAGGATTGTTATTATTGCCACTAGAAAGGTCATTTCGTTAAAGATTGTCCTTTGCTCAGGAAAGGGGAGCAGTCTAGGCTCTTTGTTTTCATTTTAGCACCATCCACTTCAGTTGCAAAAAAGGGAAAAGAGGTTATGGAAAGGTTGAATTAGCACTAGGAAGATTAAAGGCTAGTATTAGGAAGCAGTATCCTAATTTGTTCCTTATTATGTATCTTCTATTGTATCATATCTTTTGGAGTGTACTTCCATTTTGTGATGGAGTCACTCGGCTTGTATTTAGGGTTGTTTAAGTTTGAACGATGTTCTATATATATAATGTTCCTTCTGTTGTCCTTTGTTTGATATTGGTTCTTATCATAGTTTTATCTCTCTTAGCCTTATAAATAGATTATGACTTGAACCAATATGGTTCATGACTTTATATTGTGTCAAACTCAATAGGGTAAGGGTTGACCTATTATAAGGTATTTTGATTAGAGAGTAGGTTAATAAATAAAGTCAAAATTGAATTAATTTAATGTAAAGATTTAACAAGCTTGGTTTTATTAAACAACGTCCTTTTCAATTTTAAAACCTAGGAGGTAAATTTTTATTTGATGTTATTAAGCTGGCTAATAAACACCTTTACCTTAGAAGTGTCTAAAGAGAAGTAGACTATAGGACAGAGTTCGGATACCAGCGTCCTACTCTTCTTAGCTACTTACTAGACCGATTTGGGTAAAAAGGTTATATTGGTCAACTTAGTTTTAAGACCCAAATTATTTTGGGCCTACATCAAAATAATTAAAAGTGAATAGAATCTTAAAATCAGATGTTTTGTATATACTTTAGGATGTAGGAGAGTACTATACAAGTTAATAAATTTAAAATGATTTTATGAAAGGTTCAATAAGTTATAACATTTAAAATGTTTGAATCTAAGTTGCAATTTTTATGAAATGTTTTCATAAATATGGTGTGGGAGGGTAAAAAGTAATTGAGTAGTAGGGACCCTTAGATAAGTATGTAAGTTGTACGTAGATCCTTCCTCTTTTTCATATAATTCTCGATCCAAGATTCGAGTACGTGACCTGAGGTGTCTCACCATTTCGAATAAGGATTTATCACTCGATTTTTGATGGCGTGCGCTTGATGAGGGTTCTTAGTATGAAAATAAAATTTTCTATCATAGTATATGGCTATGTAAGGAGAATGGAGGTTTTAAATTAAGAAGCCCGATCAGAGTCCGCACTAGAGAGTTGGGTGAGTGATACTAGTTTGGAGGTAAGGTTATGTATTCAAGTGAGTGATCAAATAAAATTTGGCATGGAATGATCTAGGTACATCATATAGACTGATGAATAGTGTTAGTTATGCTTGGGATTGTTGTTTCTGGGTTAAGGTTGTAGTGAAATTTCAGGAACGAAATTCTTTTAAGGAGGGAGAGTGTAACAACCCGGAATTTCACTACTTTAATTTGCAAATATTTAATTAATTTTAGATATTCAAATAAATTGTTTTATAATTAAACTAAAACTCTTTTAAATAGTAAATGATAATGGTGAAATAGTTTTCAATATTTGTTCATAAATACAATTAGTTCGAAGAATAATCGAAAATATGATCGGAATCCGATTTCTGAATTTTCGACTTTTCGTTGATTAAAAGTTGTCAAAAACATTATGAACTCTAGTGTAAATCTACACACACACCTTTATAAATAAAACTAGGATATGTATGATATATATATACATATATACATACATACAAATATATATACACACTTAAAAATATATATAAATTGATGAGACATTTGAGAATAGTAAAATAAAATTTAAATAAATGTTTAACATGAAAAGTACTTAAAGAAACATAAGTACACCTTGTATTAAATCATGTTGGCTTTGAAAAGAGAGAAGGGGACAAGGAAGTGGCGCAAGGACAATGAGATATGGAGGGTGGTGACGTGGCATTCGATAGTGGAGGGTAATGGACCAAGGGCATTAAGGTAATTTAACATATCTCATTATATATAGAACCAATTTTTTTATTTTTCCTCCTCCTCATTTTTCATTTGTTTTCCTTTCCAAAAACTTCAACCTTCTTCGTATATTCTTTTATGGCTTCCACTTTTATTTGTTAAGTTAAAAAATCCTTACTTTCTTTACTTCCAAATACTTAAAACATTGTTCAAACCATTCACCTTCACTACTACAACTTCTTTTCTCAAAAATCAAGCCCTCGCCTTCTTAAACAAAGTAGGCTGAACCTATATAGGCCCATGGCCAAACCCATTTGTGGTGTTTAACAACCAAAACCTTATCTTTCCATAAGATAAAGCTAAGAGGTTGGTGGTCGCAAAAGTTGGTGAAGTCTAGAGTAGTTTGGATAGCTTATGGTGAGGAAAACAAATCCTTTTATTTGAAATTTTCTAACTAAAATTTCAATGTATGCTTGTAAGTTGAAATCAATTCTTGAACGATTTATCATGTTGTTGATTTATATGTGAAATATGTGCTTGATATACTTGTATATGCTTGGATGTGAATGTTAAGTACACAAGTGAAGTTAGGATTTTAAAGGTAGTGACTTTACCTTATGTTGTGTATATATGGCATGCCATAATTATTTGTGATATACTAGGTGTTGTAAGTTAAAGAAGTTAACATTCAAATTGGGTTGTATGGCGACATCGAAATCCCTTACATAAGTGGCTTCTTTACTTACTTAAAATTTTAGAAAAGTTTTATAAAACATTTTAAACTTCACTTCTAGTTTTCAAAAACTTTGTTCATGAGTTATAAAAGTAAGTTTGAAATAAAAAGATAGAGTTTTTCAAACTATTTAAGCATAAAACAAGAATTTTGATAATGATTTGGGGAATAAATCGAGTTTTGAAATTTCAGGACATATAACGATAGTTGCTATAAATGTAGTTTCACGAAAACAAACTCTTTTCAAATTTAAAATGTTTTAATTTAAGTATCTTTTTGAAAGTGTTTATAGAACATATTTTAAGTGTTTAAAGTATTTATTTATTTATTTAATGCTTATTTTATTAATTAATTAAGTAGAGTAATTAGTACTTAATCATTAATTAAGTTAAGGTAATTGGTACTTAATTATTTTTAAGTAAGTAAATTATAATTTGTTAATGAATAAAAGATTAATTATTATTTAATTAATTATTTAAGAGTTAATGATTTTTTAATTAAGACTAATTAATTAGCTATTTAAGGAAGAGTTCAATTATTAATCAGGTTAAATTTAAGTTAAGATTTAATTAAAACTTAATTATGATTTAATTATTTTAATTAAAGGTTTAATTTATTATTTAAGTTTTAATTAAAGATTATTTAATCAATTATTTTATATTAAATAATATTTAATTATTATTTAATAGTTTAAATTTTTATTTAATAATTAAAGATTAATTATGGTTTAATTATTTATTTAAAGTTTAACTATTATTTAATTATTCATTTAAAGGGTAATTATTATTTGTTTAAAAATTAATCATTGTTTAATTTACAATTAAATGGTTAATTATTAATAAAATAAAGGTTTAAATGTTATTTAATTATTAAAATTAATTTGAAAATTTTAAACTACTTGATTTCTGAAGATGGACTTTGTTCTAAAGCAACTTTCTTTTTTAGGGATATTTTTATCCAAGAGATTTCCTTGTCGATTACTCTTAAGTAACCCCAATTGAATATGAAACTCAATGACATTAGAATAAATCACATTTCTGCCATAATTCACTAAGTGAATTATGTTGACATCTACTAGGCAGAACAAATCCTCATTCTGCTACCTTATGAACTTGGAATTTACCTGTATGTTGATTGATTGTTATTGGCTAATTCCCTTCACATTTTTTCTTGTTATGTATATACCCATGTCATAACTTGGAAATATATGAACTCAATTAAATAAGAACCATTGTGTTCACTAAGCCTCCTTCTGAACTTTGAAGTCAAATATTTCATTTTATCCTTTTTGAAATAGTTTAAAGTTTATTGTTATTTTAAATATGATATTTAAAGGATAGTTAAACAATTATTTTATTAAATGTTTGAAGTTAATTTAATCATTTTAAATGATTATTTAAAACTAGGGTTTTGTTAATATGGTTTAAAAATAGTTAAATGAAGAATATTTTAAATAATAACTTCTTTATTTAAAGGTGCTTTAAATAATTGATTTTATCAAGGGAACTTTATAGATTAAGTTTTATTAAAGGAGTTTTGTTTTAAATAAAGAAGCTTCATAAATGGTTTTGGAGATTTATAAAGAGTGTTATAAATGGTTTTGAATGTTTATAAAAGAAGTTTTACAAAATGATTTGGAGTTTTGGGTAAAGGAAATATTATGTACAAAAGTGATTTGTTAAAAGGATTTATTGAAGGAAATTTATAAAAGAATTTGAGATTTGATTTCCTTTAGCCGACCTTATTAATTCTGGTGGTATGGACATTCGTTCCACAGTTAACACCGAAGAAATATTGTTTGAGGTTATCTTTGTCTCCATTTTAAATAATATTTTGTTTTGATCCTTTGATATGATTTGTAAGTGAGAAACCTTTCAAAAATGTTTTGTGAATATACTTATGTCAGTGAGATAAGTATATGTATGTTTTTGATAAACACTTTTGAAAAGAGATTTTAATAAATAAAAGAATTATTTTGAGGCTGGTGGTTGCTATGGGTAATTAAATCTCTGAGTTGTTGTTATTTGTTTAATTGATATTTAAATAGACAACCATCAAATCTGGACCTATTTAACTCAGGAAGTATATTAGGTATATTCGAGTTCCCCAGTGATGACACAAATACTTATTTCATACTTCCAAAGAACCGGAATTAAGTTAGCCGAAAATTATCGCTTAGTTTGGAGACACTAGTTTCCAGATTTATCCAAACCACTCCAAACTAATAACGTTCGTGATGAAGTATGATATGGAGCTATACTATTCTTCCCGAGGATGGTTCCAAAATGAAAGATAGTAAAATTTTGAATGCTTGTTCGGTCTTGAAACATCTTGAATAGATGAATACTAGCATTGCATCTCTGCTTGGAGGGCAGTGTTAGAATTTCAAGATGGTATGTTAGTAAAAGAAGTAAAAGCGTAGCTTCTAGCTTCACAACCCAGAAGAATGGCTAAAACATGGTATGTAGCAGAGCCATGTGGTTAACCACCATTAGAAGCCGTCATCCCATTCTAGATTGTCCCTTAGAGTTGTTTTGCACGCAGACATCGAGGGGCAAAGTAAAGTAGCCTCGGTGTCAAAGGGATGAGGTAATCCGGCTTGTCATGTTAAAGGGGCAGGCCAGTTCTGTGTAGCAGAGGGGTAGATGTGTTTGTAGCCCTCAGAAACATTTTCTAGAGGTTTATCATCGGAAGGTAGTCTCTTACCTTGCCATCGTTGGAACCCATTCTCCAATATGAACTTTTACAGATTTAGATGTGCCCAACTGTGTTGAAATGTGAGATGCAAGCATTTCATCTATATTACGTATTTATTTTAAACTTAGACATTATGATAATATCACCGGATTTTTATAATAAAATGTTTTAGTTATATTAAGGTAAAAACCCGTCCGTGTTTATGTGCGGCGTGGTCTTGAGATACTTTTTATTTCGAAAGGTTTTTCCAAATGTAGCAGTCCATATGATTTGTTTCGACCTTTTCTCATGCTGATTTTACCAAACTGACCTGGGCGTTGTTTTCCTATAATACTCGGGTCAACCCGAACATATTTTCTAGATTTAGCTGGATCCTTTGGAGCTTTCAAGAGACGAACTAGATTCTCCAAGAGGTAATCATGTATCTTGTATACTTACGATGTTTTGTTGCTTTGTTATCTGTCTGTATTTATCAGAAATTGTAAGGACGGACTGTTATAACTGTCAAGACTAATAATAAGTTAGTGTACTCTGATGTTGTATATATAATAAAGTTCTTTTACTCTAGTAAAGATCATGTGCATATGATATATTTCTCATCACGATGTGAGATTCTATTTCTCTTTTCTTTTTTTCACCCCAAATGACCTGCCTTTCGGACACTTAAACGATCAGCACATGAATAAGGATGTATTAAGTGTCGTCTTTAGGTGTAAGAAAAACAGATTGTTACAAAAACAATATTTCAACCAAAAAATATTAATAATAACTTTGGTATGCATGACAAAGAGAACCAATGTACGAATATATTTTTCATACGAACAGAATAAATATAAAACTTTCTCATGCATTTCGAGTTACTTTTAGGTTTAGCCATTGATTCTATCACAAGATTGCTTCGAATTGCATTGTATTTTTTTTCTTAACAGCTGGCAATTCAACTCCTTATTATTTAGTAAAAATCATCACCGATGTAAATCGGTAAACATAGTGTGAATGTGCAAGGTATTATATAACATGCCAAATAATAAATGTTAAAAACTTTTAACTTACTTGATAGTTGGTCATATGCATGTGATAACTTTTGCTAAAATGGTTTATAACCTGCAATATAAGGCTTGATCATAGAGTTACCTGCTGAACAACTATGAATGGATAAGAACATCTTTGCGGAGCAAACATGCCAGTATCGTAAGATGCTTGACCTATTACATATGGTTTATCTGTAGTTATCTAATGTGAAACCGTGTCTCCTACATTTCTGAAACACACATCTGCATATTCTCTGAAGTCCACCCTGCACATTTTGCGATAATTAAAAACTATGTTATCATGGGACAAATAATAGGTGTATGTTGGATGTTCTTTGAAAAATATATACCTACACAACAGCTACATCAGCTACATGCTGCAGTTGGTAGGATTGAGAACATAATATGCTTAATATTCTGATGCAATGCGAATATATGTATATGCAGGAATGTCATAAAACTAGTCAATCTAGTTTACTAACAGGCCACTACTAACATAAATCTGATTTTAGAACCATTAAGAGCAACTCCAACAGTTTCAGAAATCTCGAATCCGCACCCAGGAACAACTTCAACAAAGCGCGAGAATCCCCGAAAGTGGAGAAAGGTAAGGCTTCGGCTCGAAAATACGTTATTGAGTGAGGCGCCTGTTGAACAAGCGCCTGTTCAATAGGCGCCTGGCCTCATGAAGTGCGGAAAATCCAATTTCCACGTTCTGAACTATTGGAGTTGCTTAAAAGGATTGTTGTTAATGCACAGAATTATATAATTAGAGAAATCACCTAAGCAGGATAAGTTGCAGAATAGGCACCAAAGGTGGCAGTCTGAGGTGTAAAAGTTTGTACGACCGTCTGTGGTGCGACATAATTGAGATACACGTATGCACAACCTGTAGACTAGATCAGACAATAGATTTTCATTAAAAATACGTTAAGTAATAACAAAACCATGATGATACGACATTAAGGAAAGTACCGTCTTTTAATTTTGAACCAGTCAGAAATATGTAAGATATCTTTTGAGACTCATGATAATAGATGATCAGTCCTATTTATAAAGGAACGCATAGTATTTTAATAATCAAACACTATATAGTACATTAATACTCTGTAAACTTTGCTGAAGAATTGAAAGAGGACTCTATATAAACTTTGTCTTATCGTTAAGAAAAAGGTGGATTACATTTACAGTCATTTCAGCACAACTCACCTGCGTTGATTAATTATTTGATGATAGTAACCATCAATAATTGTTTACAAAGAATTACCCCGGCTAGTAAAAAGAATAGAAAATACTTACATTACTGCATTTTGTTTTTACACACGACACTATTCATCTATCCATTGATTGATACATGAATTTTATTTATTTTTGTATGATAAGATACGATTATTTTAACAAAACATTATCATTTGTTTTGATAAACATGCTATATATGTAATACATAGACATATCTATTAAAATGCATCTAAATAACAAAAGGATGGATGAGTGCACCATGTATGTGGTTACTACTTAACTTGCCCATCAAAGCAACAATTCATGTTAAAAACATGGATGAATTTAACTAGCTAAACTCTTTATATCATCTAGTGAAACAATAGTCCCAATCTATTTCAATGAAAGAATATTACTCCGAGGTTAACCATCCAACATTCTCCTCTTCAGGTTATTCCATATAAAACACCAAACTCCAAAGTTCGCATGATGAAAGAAAAGCCCTCGTGTTACTTTTCTTTTATAGATTTGAAGAAAATTCACTATGTTATGCCTTTATACATGGTTTTTTTTTTGAAGGAGGTAAAGGGCCCAGCCCAAAATACAAATACAAATACAGGTAAACAAAACAAATACCCGAATCTCTGCAAACAAACCCTAACATAATTAGGTTTGCCGTCACAAAAACTACGAAACATCAAAGCCAGAAAAAATGGCGACTAGAAATTCTCGAGAGCAAAACTTCAGATCTCTTTCGTCTTCTCTTTACCACTGCTTTCTCCCCTTTCCCAATACGAAAGGCTTTGGTTAAACTTGCTTCTCATACCACAGTCTTCATTGATAATGCTGATGTGGTTCCTCGAGTCTGAGTTTTGGTTCATGAAGCTTTGATTTACAGATCTGATGTCAACGCGACTCAGATCTGTAGATCTGTAGCTGTTATCGCCATCAGTATGTTGATTGATGGTTAGGAGCTCGTTGTTGCCACGATTAAGCTGCTGATGAATGCTTAAATCTGTATGATAGGCCTTCGGATTGAGGAGATAATGTTCGATGTATTTGCTACCAGCCTCTTTGCTCCACAAATCCGCAGGGAAATCATAATTGGTTTGGTCTTTAACCTTTTCCTTAGATTTTTGAAGAATAATTCTATTGTCATTCTCTATAATAAGCCATCTTTGCTCTTTGGACAGTTTCGACTTGTTATGAGTACGATTATTTCTCTTTTCTATATGTGGTAAACTGCTGTAGTCAGAAAAACGTGAGCGAGATCTCTTTCGAGAGATTTCCTTCTAAATTGGTTGTAGATATCCATGATAATCTGATTAAGGTCCATGCTGCTATTGTTGTACATGCTCAGCTTAGTCTTAATTTGGCTCCATATGTAATAACTGTAATTGCATTCAAAGAATAAATGAGTAACAGTTTCATTTGCTAAGTTGCATAAGGAGCAGAGTGAAAGAGTATTCCTCCCCCATTTATTGATTATATCCAGAGTTGGCAATATGTTTTTAATAGCAAAATATGTACAGATAGCCATCTTAGGATTATTCACCTTGTTCCATATGCACTTATGCCACTCAACAGTAGGTTGCTTGTTTCTAATATGCTCCCAAGTTTTCTTAAAAGAGAACCTACCTTTGATTCTAGCTAACCATTCCCAATAATCACAATCTGCATTAGGGTCTAAAGGGATATTAATAATCAAATTTTTATGCGGATTAGTAATTGGATGGAGATGAGGATGCCAGTGATTATTTTTAATTATGACATTTACATTAGCATTAGCTTCACCACAAATAACAAGATTATCCCATCCAACCCTATTAATAAAGGAATCATTTTGAAACCAAGGATCAAACCAAAGACTAGTTTCACAACCAGATTTGAATTTTCTTTGAATTAACAATTTTCCTAAATCTCTGCATTTTAAAATTTGATTCCAAGCATTGGATTGATTATTCTTTGGTAAAGTTGTCCAAAAATTGCCATTTTAAAGATATTTACATGTCATCCATTTGGCCCATAAAGAATCACCACTTATAAATCTCCAAAAAAGTTTTAATTGACAAGTTAAACTAAGATCATTAAGATTTCTTATACCAAGCCCACCTTCATTTTTGGGTTTACATACTTTGTCCCAACTGATTTTATGGTATTTTCCTCCCCAAAGAAATTCAGCACATCTGCTTTCAATTTTTTTAATTGTAGCAGTAGGGATGTGGTGTGTTTGAAACCAGTATAAAATAATAGCATAAACAACAGTTTTAATTAACTCAATTCTACCAGCAATGGATAGAAGCTTGCATGACCAAGTTTCCATTTTGTTTTGAATTTTATCTATTAGATAGGAATAATCACTATCTTTTATTTGATTAGCAGATAAAGGAAGTCCTAGATATTTAATAGGAAGATTACCTTCATTAACTTTAAGAACTTCTAGAACTTCATTTTTGTACCTGTAGTATTTACTAAAATATGTCTTTGTTTTAAATTCATTAATTTTGAGACCAGCATATTTATACATATTTTCAAAAACCTCACTAATAGCCTCTGCATTATTTTTGTTAGCTTTAGAGAACAACATAAGATCATCAGCATAAATCAGGTGAGTAATGGATGGTTGAACTCTATTTATTGGAGAAATATTGTTTTTGATAGTTTCAATATCAATTAGGATAGAAAAATATTCCATGGCTAAGGTAAAAAGATAGGGAGAAAGAGGGTCTCCTTGTCTGATACCCCTGTTACTCTTGATGAAACCCTTAGGTTTACCTTGAAATAGAATAGAGAAGGTGGGTGTACTAATGCATTCAAAAATTAACTTACAAAATTTAACAGGAAAATTCATACATTTCATGATATGGATAATAAAATTTCTGTTAACTTTGTCACAAGCTTTTTGAAGATCAACTTTGAGACACATTTATCCCCTTTTTTATGATTGAAATTCCTGGCCATTTCATGTGCAAGCAAAGAATTTTCATAAATTAATCTGCCAGGTATATTAGCGCATTGATTTTCAGAAATTAAAAAGGGGGAGAAACAGCTTTATTCTATTACTTAAAATAGTAGCAATGATTTTGTAGACAAAATTGCAACAAGATATTGGTCTGTAATCTTCAATACAAGTTGGATTTTTGTTTTTTGGAATTAAGGTAATGAAAGTATGATTAAAGCTTTTGAGCAATTTACCTTCATTCATAAATTCATTAACTACTTTAGAAATATGATCTTTGATATTATCCCAATGAGTTTTGAAATTTTTTGCATTGAAACCATCTGGACCAGGACTTTTATTATCTCCTGCATTAAAAATAATTGCTTTGATTTCATCTATACTAACAGGAGCTAGTATGATGTCGGTAGCATTATTATTTAACACATTCTTACACACAATATTAGGAAAACAAATTTCTTTTGAGTCAGAGAAATATAACTGAGAATAGTAATTAATAGCTTCATTGACAATTTTTTCAAAATTATTAATGCACTCACCTTTACTGTCAATAATTTTACCTATGTTGTTGATATGCTTCCTGCCGCTCATTTTTGCATGAAAAAATTTGGTTTACTCATCACCCTTAGTAAGCCAGTCAACTTTAGCTTTTTGCTTGTGATTGACAGAGTTTATATAAAGTTCTTGAGAAAGCTTAGCTTGATTAGAAAAGAAATTATCAATAATATCAGTATTGCCAGGATTATCATCAGCAAGTTTTTGTAAAATTTTCCCTTCCTCCCTTAAATTATTTAAACAGTCATTATTACTAAAGTTAGCCTTATTCCAGTTTTTGATTGTGTTTTTTGTATTTTTAAGAAACTTGCTAAACCGGACTTGATAAGAACCATTATTTGAAAATGAAAAACAATCTTTAACAATATCATTATAATCATTGCTTAAGACCCAACCATTTTTAAATCTAAAAGGAGCAGCTTTAGGATTATTATTATTATTAGATTGGTTTTGGAAAAAGTTTATCAGTAAAGGAGTATGGTCACTAGTATTTTTCTCAATAGAGTAACAACAGAAATTTGGAAAAGAATTACAAAATTTTTCATTAATTAACACTCTATCAAGCTTGCGATGGATATTTTTCTCCTTTCCAGATTTCCAAGTGTATTTATTGCCAATCATATTAGGCTCAATAAGCCCAGATTCAAGTAAAAATTTATTAATTTTATCAAGCTTACTGTGGGGAATTTTATTACCACCAAATTTTTCATTAACATGAAAAACAGTATTGAAGTCACCCAAAATAATCCAAGGGAAATCATAGCTTTGACTAAGAGCTTTTAATCTATACCATAAACTGTTTCTTTCATTTTCGAAATTACTACCATAAATATTGGTTATTTAAAGGGAAAACCCACCAACATTTTTGAAATTGCAGTCAATAAATTGAATATCTTTATTAAGATTAACTAAATTCCAAATATTAGAATCCCAAATGACAAGGATTCTACCTTTACTACCACAATCATTATTGTTTATAGATTTCCAGTTATTGGAGAGTTTAAAACAGAATTTCTCAGTGTTAATATCATCCATCTTGTTTTCAATGAGGACAACTACAGATGGTTTGTAAATTTTAACCATATTTACAATGTCAGTTTGTTTAGCAGGGGAATTCATACCCCTAACATTCCAGGCCATGATAGTCATAAAAATTAATAAAAGGATAAAATAAAAGAAACAGAGTTTCAGATTGAACCTGATACACTGCTACCCTTACCCTTCCTCTTTTTGTCTGATCTTTTAGCTTTAAGCCTTGTGGTCATTTCATTCCAGTCTGGATTGATTGATATGTATTTTTGCCCAAAAGCTTTCTTCTCTTTATCCATGCTTTTGTATTTACCAATAGCTTTAGTCTTAGGAATATGAAGTTCTGATATATCAAATTGCTTTTCAGGTTCCTCCATAACATTATCAGATGTAGATGCAATATAACTTTCTAGGATTATAATGCGAGAGATGTCAAACTCCTCAGCATTGCGAGGCAAGGTTGAGTGGATGCCACCAATGTCCTCAACTTCTGCAGCATTATCTGATGGAGGTTCACTCTCTATGTTATATTCTGGACTCTGGTTGGAGCATAAAGGCGGGATATTATTTGTGTCTATCTCATGATTATTTGTAATTAAACATAACTCTGAAATGTGGGGGATTTCAGAGTTAAAGACCTCTTCATTATTGATACCCTCCTTTGTGCTGTGTTGTGAACTATCTTTTGAATTTTCTTTTATTTTCCCTATATGATGAACTTCCGAAGCAAGGATCTGGTCATCTTGATCGGTGAGCAAAAGAGATGTTGTTTCTTGATTGAAGATGATACCATTCTAGTTGATTCGATCTTTGTTCTTTTGAATTTTTGATTCATTTAGTGTCTCCTCGTTGAGATGCGAATCTTGAATTATTGTATCTGCATTATTTTCTTGATCAGTGACTATTTCTTTGTTTTGATTGTGAGCTCTGGGTATCCACCTTTGTTCTGCAACACATTGTTCTCTAATGTGTCCAAAACATTTACAGATGCTACACTTCGGTGGTACCCATTCATACTCAATCTTTTGGGTGATGTTTTCTCCATTGTATAACGTAAGATTTATTTCTTGAGGAAGTTCATCATTTGCAGATACCTCCACCAGAAGACGAGCATAATTCAATCTCGTTTTCAAGGATGTAGCTGCATCCATTTTTATGGGTTTTCCGATAATGCTGGCCATTACACTGAAGGCTTCACGATCCCATAATTTGAGATTGACATTGGGTAACTTAACCCATATCGGCATCGTACTAAGGAGATCCCTATCCATTTTTAGGGACTCAGACCATCTTCTCATTATGATGAGCTTTCCATTATAAAAGTATGGGCCATTCTGAATGATCAAATTGCAATCTTGAACTTCTTTGAATTTAACAATAAAAAACCCATTTTCTCTGGTAAAAATTTCAAATTCTCCAACAGGTTTCCATACACGTTGGATGTAAGCTTTGAAAAATGTATAATACGGTTTGGTACCAACAACATAAACCAAAATCGAATTGCTCCAACAATCAATTGCTCTTTTGCAAACAGATTCTTTAATCAAACCAAATTTCTTACTATTAATTTTGATAGGAGCAATAGTTTCAAGATTGCATTCATCATTATTTGGTTCTTTAGATTGCTCAAAAACGATTTCATCCCAAGATTTTTGCCCTTGTGCCTTATTCAGAGATAAATTTGTGGGTTTCCTTGGTTGATACGATTGATTTCTTGTAATTAGAGGAGGGATGGTTGAACTCTGACCATCTGTCTTCTTTGTTTGAGTGTTGTTGCCCCGCGAATTTCTTTGATAACCGGGCAAATAGGGTTGTCGTTTCTTTTGTGATCTTGATTGAACCAATTGAAACCCATCCTTATCTATGATGATTCCATTACTTGATTCTCTGATGTGAGATTCAGGTGGTCTGATAAGATGATTTGAAGAAGAGAGATGAGAGAGATTTCTATGAGGGGAGAGCTTTTCCCCCATGGCTGAGGAAAACCCTAAATTGCTATTATTCTGGGCACTAATTAAAAAAACATGCCAAATATCATGTCTGCACTAAATTATAACAAATAGCTCATCCTTCCCTGAGAAGTTCTTTTCTATCCTTTTATACATGGTTGTTTTATCATGGTTTGAAGAAAATTCACTATGATTTGAAGAAAAAGCCCTCATATACGATTATGTTCTAACTGTTATATCATGGTTGTTTTCATTCGCATGTTATGCCTTCATGTACATTTCTATTGGAAAATAGCAATTTTTCTTCAACCATATATATAAACCATATGATCCAAAAATCCAAGTCGATTATGTCGATTTACGAGCAATCCAGGTTTCAATGGTCGCACTTATAGCATATTCAATGGTTTATCTTATAAAGGATATCCTGCTGTAATAGAAGGATATAGTGATGCAACCTGGAACAATGTAGAATCCAAATCCAAGTCTACTACTAGATGGATCTTTAAATTAGGAGGCGCTGCTGTGTCTTGGGCTTCCAAGAAGCAGACCTGTATTTCTGACTCAACAATGTTGTCAGAATTGATTGCATTAGAAGATGCATGTAAAGAAGCGGAATGGCTTAGGAATTTATTAATGGAAATCCCTTTATGGAAGAAGCCACCTCCAGCAGTCTTGATTACCTGTGACAATCAAGCAACGATATACAATGTGTCTAATAAGACATATAATGGAAAGTCTAGACATGTGAGTCTAAGACATCAAATGGTGAGACAGTTACTCAAACGAGGAGTTATAACTGTTGACTACATAGAAACGAAGAAAAACTTGGCTGATCCACTTACAAAGAGTCTTCCAAAGGCGATGGTTTCTGTAAAGTCACAAGAAATGGGACTAAGGTCTGTGAATGAAGGTTGATCATCCTTAATAGAAACCCAACTTATGTCTTGAAAAGGATAGACAAAGTTCAATGGGTACCAACAAGTTAAGAGAATGATTATGGAACACTAAATCGATAATCCCATAATATTTAGTGTTGGATTCTGCAAGAACAAAGGATGGATATATATCCTTAATAAGTCTAGAAATCTTAAAAGGTGAATCGCAGAAACACCTTAAGAGACTTACCTATATGAGTATGGAAATCAGGTCGTTTCCTAGGAAAGTAAGACCGCTTTCTAAGTAGACTCATGAACCAGGATTTAAGCACATGGCCATTAACGTGCTGAGCAATACAGAACACTTTACCTAAGGAAATCAACATGTGTGATTGTTCTGGTTTTATCATTATGGATACTTGGTTCAAGATTCGTTCACCATAGAATCTAGATAAGGCTTTGAATGGTTTACACTAAGCAAAGGTTCAAATCCAAAAGATACCTTTTATTTATGTGTTGGTTTTCACGATGATGCAAAACTTGATCTTAGAACTACATAGGCTTGATCCCACTTGGGTATGTAGGAAGTCACTCTAGTGATTCAGCCGTCCTATTTATTTATTTATTTTGAAAATTGGGGGAGATTGTTGTAAAATTTTCAAACATTTTATTGGGGCTTTGGTTTTTTGATTTGGAAGAGAAGAAGTAAAGAGGAAGAAGAGAAGTTAGTCCCACATGATAGAATCTTATACAATATATTTGTATAAATAAAGTATCTTCATGTGGATGTTGGGGCCTTGGGGCTCCCACATGTTTGCTTTGTTGTGAGGAGAGAAGTCATGCAACACCACACGCGCGCCGCCGCCGTCCGCCTGATCGGGTCGGGTACGGGTTCCGAAAATATTTTTGGATCATATGTAAACAGTAATGGGTTGGATTTCAGCCCGTTAAGGACCCAAAACCGAAATTTCTAAATTTGAATTAATGGCGGGAAATTGTAACGTTTTTAAAAACGTTGCAAAATGAATAGACGCGACCGTTTTTGAACCGTTGCAAAATGAATAGACACGGCCATTGCAAACGGTTGTGACGATTGGCGAATCGGCACCTCTCTACCACTATAAATAGTGATGCCCAGAAATCGTTGAGAACAGTTTTTTCTGGTGCTCTTCTTCTTCTTCTTCTTGCACAGATCTGCAACGCCAAAGAAGTGTTGCTAATCGCTGCACTTCCATTACTCTATATTTTGTAACATCTGCAAGGTGTTGCAAACGCTGAATTGTTGCAGATTTGTTCCTTCTTCCTCTTCATTCTATTCTATACAAATTGCATCATCAGAAACCATTGCTAAAGTGTTCTTGGTCGGATCAAAGGCATGCAAACTTTGAATCCGATTACGCTGTTATAGGGCTTCATTGAATCCTGAAAGTCGATAGTTCGATAACCCGTTTGTACCTGGTGGGTTGAACTATTATCTGAAAGAATCTATTCCATAGATCCTTGAAGTCGGAAGTACAACATTATCTTCATCGCAATCGCCATCAAATTTGTCTCGAACCGCAAAATCCCCAACAAAATCCCAATTGAAAAATAACGAAAATAGTACCTTGGAATAGAATGGGTCTGAGCTCAGTGCAAGCGGTATAAATGACGGTGGTGTAAGCGGCAGAACCACTCCCAATAATACAAATGCAAGTTTCAAGGGCAGCTTTGTTCTCTGCGGCTATTTTTGAAGTAGAGGAGGAAGCTGACGCGATGGCGGTGGCTATAGTAGTGGTGGTTGTATCAAAGGAGTAATGGAAGACGAAGGCGGGAGATTTTGTGATAAATTATAAGACGAAGGCGAGGTATTTGGAAGATGAAAACGAGAGAGAAAAGAGACATGAGCGGCCATAAAAAATTTGAGCAATGAGGATAGCAAAAATTTGTTTAGTGTTTAAAAGAGATGAGCGGTCATAAAAAATTTAGGGCAATTTCCATGAATTATTGGCGGGAACCAGTTGGCAGTGTTTATTTGTTCATTTTTATAAGTTAAACTGACTAATGGTTGCATATAGCCTTGAAATGCTACCAATTAATGCAACTAAAAACAAATTTTGTTGCAGTGAATGTCATCACCGTATCATATTAAAACACTAATCAAATCAACGCCAGTAGTGAATCATTCATATAATTCGATTCAATGTATATAAAAGGAAGTAAAATCAGAGAAGCAAGATAAAATTGATTAACCAAATATATATATAGATATATATGTATGTATATGTATATTTATGTATGTATGTATATGACAAACAAATCAATATTCAAATCACAACTTATAATCATATATAACAAAATGATTACTTAGAAATGGATAATAAATATACTTTCTATAATTAACCGGATAATTAACCGAACTCAAATATAAAATCATAATAAATAACCAATGTTTCAATATTTATAAATTGAATAATAATTGAATAATCACCAATAACATTAGAAAACACATTTCTTTCTTTTGAAACCCTAAAAAAAATAGACAAGCACCATTGTCCCAGTGGTTAAGTGATTTGGCTTTGGTGCGAGAGGTCACAAGTTCGAAACTTGCGTAGCGTGATTCGAACGTTTATTGACATGTGATATGTTGTCACAGTGATTTGTTGTTTATAAAGTATCATTTCAAAAAAAATAAACCCCAAAAATAGTTTATAAAACTAAATATTACACAAAACATTTATTTCATAATTTTCTCTAATCAAAATACTACTTTTAAATAATTCTACAAAACTTCCAAATAAACTTTTATATCTTTATAATCAATTAAATATATTTCCAAAACTTGTATTATATATTTAAATTTCATAAATATACTTTGAAAACTATAGAATACCAATTAAGAACCATTTCATATTTTTCTATTTAAATGATACTATTAAATTCACTCCGTTAATTCTTTAAACTATATTTATATTCATATATAATATTTAAGAATATATATAGATAAGAGTTTAAGTATATTTATTTTATCTCATTTTAAATGAATAAATATATATATATATGCATATTTTAATTATAAATTACCAAAGCACGCATGCATAGATGAGGTTACACACGCACACAATTGCTTACGCAGACACGTAGTTGCATACGCATACACAGCCTTGCACACACACATACCCTCGGGCTGCACATGCAACCTACCACTGATGCATCGCTCATCCCAGATTGGTCCACCGATCAGTTATTTCTTGGAGCAATTACGCTCTAGGCCATGCAACTTTCACTCCACTTCGGGTGGCTTCGACCGCCCGATTCCTCTCTGTCAACTCACTCTTTAGCTCTACACACCGTATGAAATGAATAAATTGATATTGGCATTTGTTGGTGAGTGTATAAACTCACATGTACACTGTGTTCATCTTCTTCCTCCTCTTCCTTGATTGCACGGGTCCAGAAATTCGATGTCTCAACGAAACTCTAATTGCTTCCTTGTGTGAATATATATCGGCGTTGAGAAACACATAATTGAATTTTGGAAATAGATTTATATTTGAATTTTAATTTGACTTATTAGAGATGTAGAGTTTAGGGATGAAATCGATTTTGTAAAGTTAGTGTACGTATACGATGGAGATGTATTTATAGAAGAAGAGGAAACAACGAGAGATAGAAAAATCTGGAGAAGGAGATGTCTGAAAACGAGATTTTTACGGTTTACATTGTTGGCCTTTAGGCTTTACTTCAGTTCATTTTCTTTTCTTTCCTTTACTTTATAAAAAAATTTACATTTAAGCCCAGATACAAAATCTCTTCTATACTAAATTACTTTCTAATAATTTACAACATTATTTATTTTACAATCTTTTAACCAAATAATTATTCTCAAAACTCTTTAATTTCATCACTAATTACCTTGTTATAAAAATTCTGATATTATGAAATAAATTCAAATTTTTTATTTTAAATTCCAAAAATGATTTTTAATTAATTAAATAATTATTCCAAAAATCGGGTTGTTACAGACTCCCCCTTAACAAAATTGCATCCTCACAATTTCCACAAGAAGAATCTATAACATTATTTACACAAATATTTTACATTGTTCCCTTAATAAATATTTATTAACTAATTAATCAAATTCCGTACTTCACCATAATATTTCCAATTCAAAGTATATACATATAAATCAAAATCTTTTATGTAAAAAATACTCAAATATCATAAAATATTTATATATTCTTTAAATATATATCAAGTAATAATTCACTTTTAATACTTTAAACACCACATCTTAAAAAGCAATCATCATACTTACTATGTGTGTGTGTGTGTGTGTATTCTCAAGAAATTCCCAATCAAAATATTTACTTAGTCAAAACATTTAATAACAAACCATATTTATATATACATGTATCAAAAATTTTGTTTATAATAAATACTTAATAATATCCAAACATTTTGCAAACACACTATTAATATCTATATTAAATCAAAATATCATTTCAATAACCATTATACAGTATCAAACAATAACTCCTTCCAATAAACATTATATAATATTGAGCATACATATCACACCTTTATTAATAGCAACAAAGATAAAAATTAAACCTGTTTTACAACTTTAATAATACATATGGATGTTCAACCAACAATAATAAAAATTAATTCAATAGAAACAATTATCAATAACCAAACAGGTATAAACAACAATGATTAAGGTACTCAGTGGAAAATGGTAAATAAATTTCCCGCTGCGCACTTCGATCAAACTCGAATCAAAACTTAACAATTCAATATTTAGCCATCCAAAGTAAATCATATTTTATTCATATTCATACTCAAAATATCAAAATCCAAATATCCTTATATGCATATATAAATAACAAATAAGTCCGTAGATGATTACCCGAGCAATCATCTTATATATATATATATATTCCTACTATCCTTAATTTTAGGGTAACTGCCTAACTCACCCAATGGGACAGGGACTCTAAGTCTCATCTAGGCCAATGACTCGTGACTTATATATGCAATGTATTATTCTGAACCTGCTCTGATACCAAATGTAAACACCTCCACCTCTATACCCATACTATCCAAGAGTATTACAAAGTAATACTATCGAATAACATGAAGAATAAGGCGATATTCGGTACGCACATAAATATTCCCTTAGGATAACACTGGTACGTATCTAAACATCAATAAATAGCTCACCTATACGTACACAGTATCACATATAGCAATAAACACGTGTGCCTCCAGAATAGAATAATACACAATATAAGTATATATCAAATAACACATAGTCAATTAAATAGTGACAAGAAATAATATAAAATATACAAGGTATGATGTATGTCACAATGTCGAAACATACATGATGGTATATAAAACCAAAATGATATACACCAATACTATATATAAGTCTCCTCTAAGGCCATATAATACAAGCTAGTCTCATCGTGCCTGTACCTGAAATGTCTGGAAATGACTCGAGTATTACGTAAATAACATACGGATCAGACTATATCTAAATCCAAGGTCAATAAACATAAGGAACTCCGTATATACTAGGTATAAATATAATAATGTTATCTCAAACAATCTCAAATATCATATAACGTAGAACACCATAAAACCCTGCATAAAAAGGTCATTATGCATATAAACTCATAAATCAGAAATCATGAATAATATCAAATGGGTGAATCGTCCATATCAAAACCATTGAAATCCAAAAATCATCAATACTCGAGATATCATCAAGAATAGTTAGGCTAGCATATAGTATTGCCCAAATATATCTATGAATCTCAAATAGTAGAATATACTATCATCAAACAATGTAAAATAGGCCGTCTAACTGTAAAATATAGGGCACCTACTCATCAGTCAGATATAATAAAAGATATGAGAATCCACTATACTCTGGATACCTATCCAGATATAATATCAACTTCTCATTAATGAATAAATTAAAATAAATCTTGATGGCGAATGATTATACAACAGGCACGAAGTCCCAAGTAGAGTCATATATATACATCAATATGTGGGTCATCTAATCCTAGGTCGCTTAACCGATATATATATACTTAAGTGAAGTGTATCAATAGAATGTGCCAATCAACCACTTCGTTAGAACCAAAAGGGAGACTGATGGCTGTCTGCCCACTCCAAGAGCCCAAGGTCACCTAACCGGATCCGCTCTTATAGTCTTATGTTACCTCAACGGACATTGTGACACATATCCACCAGTGGCTCATCAATGTGTAGCCTCTTAGTCATGACCCTGCTTTACCCTTATAGGTAACAGACTGCTGGCCTATGCGAAATAAAAAGGGGCTATATGCACCTACACTATGGGTCACCTAACCCAAACCATGTAATGTGGGGCACCTAACCCATGGGTCCCTAACCCAAATACTGTGATGTGCATAAAAAATAACATCTCATAAAAATGTGTCACGGATCTGGGGTGCGACCCCAAGATTAGGCCACTAGAGTGGATTCTAGCCATCTGGTTCTCTCCAACGCCAATAAAAGGAGTACATCATGATAGTGACATACAATATCAAAAAATGTAAGGGCACCTACCCTAATCGCACCTACGAGCATCACCTCACGTAAGTACAATCTCATAATACTATTCCCATCACGTGAGTGCCATCTACTTACAATGAATACCCGAATAAATATCACAACAATGTCCTATACCACCGCTTGATACTCAAATGTTTATTCACTGCTTTTAAACTACACTCAATCTCATTAACATTCTATATAGCAAGTCCAAAGAATAAACGAAGAAATATTACTGAATGCCCCGTCCCAAATGGTATTTTAATTCTATTTATTCAGATTTCTCGCTACACAGAATAAAATCATCACAAAATCACATAGAAGAATGTCATCACTGTATCATATTAAAACACTAATCAAATCAACATCAATGGTGAATCATTCATATAATTCGATTCAATGCATATAAATGGAAGTAAAATAAGAAAAGAAAGATAAAATACATTAACCATATATATATATATATATATATAACCAACAAATCAATATTCAAATAACAACATATAATCTTATATAACAAAATGATTACGTCGAAATGGATAATAAATATATCTTCTGGAATTAACTAGATAATTAACTAAACTCAAATATAAAAATTATAATAAACAACTAATTATTCAATATTTATAAATTAAATAAATATTTAATATTCACCAATAAATTAGCAAACACATTTTTTTTCTTTTGAAACCCCATAAATAGTTTATAAGACTAAATATTGCACGAAACAATTATTTCATAATTTTCTCTAACCAAATACTACTTTTAAATAAGGGACAGTTTGGCACAGGTCCCTAATAAGTTTCAAAGTACACAAAAACCCCAGTAAAAAAAGTTTGTAAATTAGGTCCCTGGAATTAAACTATCGAATAATGGCGTAGACTTATGCAATTATTTAGTGAATAATTGCAGACATTTATGCAATTATATCAAAAAATTGTAGACGTTTCCATAATTATTCACTGAAAAATTGCGGAAATTTCCGCAATTATTCACCAAAACAATTGCGGAAATTTCCGCAATTATTCATCGAAAAAATTGCATAAATTTATGCAACTTTTGAATATAATTGCATAAATGTCTGCAATTATTCAGTGAATAATTGCATAACTATATGAAATTACTTAGTAACTTAATTCTAGGGACCTAATTTACATACTTTTTTTTACTGGGGTTTTTGTGTATTTTGAAACTTATTAGGGACCTGAGCCTAAAATTCACTTTAAATAATTCTATTAAACATCCAAATAAATTTTTATATCTTCATAATCAATTAAATATATTTATACTTGGATTATATATTAAAATTTCATAAATATACACTGAAAACTATAAAATACCAATTAAGAACCATTTCATATTTTCCACTTAAATGATACTATTAAATTCACCCCATTAATTCTTTAAACTATACTTGTATTCATATATAATATCTAAGAATATATATAGATAAGAGTTTAAGTATATTTATTTTAGATTATTTTAAATGAATATATATATATATGCATATTTTAATTATAAATTACTGAAGCATGCACACATACATGAGGTTACACACGCACACATAATTTTTGACCTACACACATAATTGCACATACATGGCCTTGCGCATATATACCTAGCCTGCACACACAACCCACCACTGATCGACTACTGCTTAGAGAAATTAAGCTCCAGGCCGTGCGACTTTTATTGCACTTTCGGTGGCTTCGACTACCCGATTTCCCTCCGTCAACTCACTCTTTAGCTCTACACACCATATGAAATGAATAAATTGATATAGGCGTAGGTTAGTGAGTGTATAACTCACCTATACACTGTGTTCATCTTCTTCCTCTTCCTTGATCGCATGCGTCCAGAAATTCAACATCTCAACGAAACTCTAATTGCTTCCTTGCGTGAATGTATATTGGCATCAAGAAGCACATAGTTGAATTTGGAAATCTGTAGATTTATATTTGAATTTTAATTTGATTTATTAGAGAAGTAGGGTTTAGGGATGAAACCTATTTTGTAAAGTTAGAATACATATACGATGGAGTTGTATTTATAGAAGAAGGGGAAATATCAAGGGATAGAAAAATGTGGAGAAGGAGATGTCCAGAAACGTGATTTTTAGGGTTTTCATTATTATGCTTTGGGCTTCATTTCATTTTCTTTTTTCATTTTCTTTTTTCATTTTCTTTTCTTTCCTTTACTTCATATAATAATTTATATTCAAGCCAAATACAAATCACTTCTATATAAAATTACTGTCTAATAATTTACAACATTATTTATTATACAATCTTTTAAACAAATAATTATTCTCAAAATCCTTTAATTTCATCACTTATTACCTTGTTATAAAAATTCTGATACTATGAATTAGTTTGAAATTATTTGTTTTAAATTCTAAAAACCCATTTTTTAATTAATTAAATATTTATAATTAGTTACTCCAAAAATCGGGTTGTTACCGTAGTTGTTTTACATCTAAAATAATATTTGGATCCTATTATTGTAATGACATGCCTTTTCGATCCTCAAAAGTCAACACTAATACATCCATGGTATTCACGTGCCGAGCATCCAAGTGTTGAAAAGACAGATTGTTGGGGTGAAAGAAAGAAAAGACAGAACATAATCTCACATATTGAAGAGTAATATATAATATACAACAAATCTTTACAAAAGAAAACTGTAATATACATACATCAATCGGGGTAAACTAACCTATCATCAGCCTGGATAGTTATAATAACATGTCCTCACAAATGCTGATAAATACAAATCAGAAATGCAGTGGAAATAAAATATACGTGAATACGTTTTGGAGGCATCTAGCTCGTTTCCTATAGCTCCAAAGCATCCAAAGATAAATATGGAAATAAGCTCGGGTTGACCCGAGCATTATAAGAAAATAACGCCCGGATCCGTCTGGTAAACCGGTGAGAGAAACTGGATAAAAAGGATTTTTAATGTTATAAAGTCTTTCAAAATAAAGGTATCTCATAAGACCACGCTGTACATAAATACAGATGTGTTTTTACCTTACGATAACCAAACCATTTTAAATAGAAAATCCAGTGATATTATAATAATGTTTAAGGTTTAAAATAAATACCGAATCATAGCCGAAATGGTAACATTAACTACATTCTAGCATGCATTATATACAATCAAGTCTGAAAGGCGCGTATTGGAGAATGTATTCCAGCATACATAGTATACAATCAAGACCCACTTACCACTTAGTGGATAGTACCAAATAAGATAACTCCTCAATTGTTGGCCAACAACCGTACCTAGCCAATAGCAAACATAAATCTATAAATACCAATCCAGATCAGGTGATGATCATACCCTAATGAGAGCGTCCCACTTGGCCCTGCTGCACGTTCCTACTTTAGTCATTGCTGATTGTGAGGTCTGAGGCTACATTTTACCTTTTTAGCAAATCCTACTTGGAATGCTAACACTATCTTTCATGTAATAATACAATGCCATCATTTATCCATATAAGTTACTCTGGGATTGAACAAACCAAAGGCACTACTTCTACTACATCCTCAAGATTAGCAACAAGTAGCCATTGCACTTCAAAGAACTCCATCTTCGATAATCTTCAAGATGTCCCAATTTAAATGCTTATCTAGGTGCAATATGATTTTCGGATAATACATCCAATCCCGGTCTCTTCGAATCGACAATGATAGTTTTAAAAACTGGTCAAGATTTGATAGTCGATTATTTAACTATCAATTAAACAATCGAATCAGAGATTCAATTCCATAAGGAAACCAACACTGGTTAAGCATAATGCAACCACTAAGCCTCTTTAATTAATCTTTTCATTAATTAAAGGGTAAGTTTGGCTCACATCCCTAATAAGTTTCAAAATAAACAAAACATCCTTCACATACAAAACTTACATTTCCGCTCCCTATTTTCAAATTCGCGCAAGCAAAAATACACAAATACCCTTTATGTTTTTAACAATTCAAACGCGTATAACTTTATGTACGAAAACCGGATCAACAAACCGTTTTCACCAAAAAATCACAAATTTTATGATCTTTGAAATGAGATCCATTGTTGATACCAAAAATTTAAATTTATATTAAAACTGCAATTATTTCAAATATTTGCAGACAATTCAGCAAATATTGAACATTTTCGATTTTTTTACAAATTTATGAAAATTGCAAAAAATTGCAGATATGTCTGCAACTATATGATATAGTTGTAGAAATGTCTGCAACTATTTCATATAGTTGCAGACATTTCTGCAACTATTGCATATAGTTGTAGAAATGCAACTATTGCAAATAGTTGCAGAAATGTCTACAACTATTGCATATAGTTGCAGACATTTCTGCAACTATATGGTATAGTTGCAGAAATTTCTGCAACTATTGCAAATAGTTGCATAAATGTATGCAACTATTGCATATAGTTGCAGACATTTCTGCAACTATATGGTATAGTTGTAGACATTTCTGCAACTATTACATTTCTGCAACTATATGGTATAGTTGCAAAAATTTCTGCAACTATATGGTATAGTTGCAGAAATTTCTGCAACTATTGCAAATAGTTGCAGAAATGTATGCAACTATTGCATATAGTTGCAGATATTTCTGCAACTATATGGTATAGTTGTAGACATTTCTGCAACTATTACATTTCTGCAACTATATGGTATAGTTGCAAAAATTTCTGCAACTATTGCAAATAGTTGCAGAAATGTCTGCAACTATTGCATATAGTTACAGACATTTCTGCAACTATTGCAAATAGTTACAGAAAACGAACTTACACAGTATTTCAGTAAAAATCTTTTATTGCAAACAGATAAATCATTAAGCAAGGATAATTTTATCGTTCAATATAAACCAAATAATCACAGGTAGAAAAAATAGAGCACAGTATAAACGAGGGTATTTATGGAAAAGAATTAAGCTGAAACAAAAATAGGGACCGGATTTATAAAGTTTCGAACAGAAGGAGTTTTTGTGAATTACGTTTGGTTTTAGGGATGCGACCCTAATTTTCACTTAATTAAAACCACTTTGTAAATTCTTGTATTAAAATACTTTTACAAAGATATATTCATAAACCCTTTCTATACTTTTCAATACTTGAAAAATATCGATATACTTATCTCAACTGTATAAGTATACTCACAAAACATTTCACCTTCAAAACTTCAAAAACTTTTTCATATACTTGTATTAACAGTATATTCACAAAACATACATATCCAATACTTAGAAAATGTATGCTTATACTTATCTCAATGGTATAAGTATATTCACAAATCTTAAGAAAGATTTCATTTTTCAAAATAATATTCAATTAGGTTAAAACAAAGGTCAATTAAAAACATTAATAACAATAAACCTAAAACACTTTCCTTTTGGTGTAAGTAAATAGATCGTATAGAAATTAGACCAAATACACGTACCACCACTTCTCGATTTCAAACAGTACTATCCCTCGATTAACCATGTAGTCGGACAAGTTAGTGTACCATCCTTGCCTCGACATACATTCTTAATTCTCATGATAGAGACGAGTTTCCATACCACCATAATTTAAAATAATCATTTATGGAAATTAAATCTCATTCTTTTTATAAAAATCCTTTTTAAACCACTTTTATATAACTCCTTTCTATTTATAAAACTCCTTTATATTTCCAAACACCTTTTACAAAAGTATTATTTATAAAACTCATTTTATAAATCTCCAAATTTATTTATAACCCTTTTTATAAAATTCCAAATTCATTTATAAAACTCCCTTTGTAACGACCCGTAAACATATCGCTTTAAATAAATGATCGTTTAGCCTTGTCGATATAACAACAATTTTGTAAACAATTATAATTATTAATTTATATGGTTTTATAAATAAAATGTGATCATTTTTATTATTTAAGAATAATAGGAAAATTTATTTTCAAAATTTGTTTATAAAAATATGCATATAAACTTAAAAGAGAAAATATGACCGAAAAACGGAATCAGGATTTGTAACGATGCAACATGTGGAAGTGGTGCAACGTTGTAAGTATATGTTACATACACATATACATGTACATACATAAGAACATGCACATAAACACACACACACACACGTAGATACACACACACACATATAAATAATTAAGTTAAAGATATAATATAAAATATATAAGATATTTTAAAACAAACTTACTCCTTAAGCCTTTATAAGTCAACATATGTGCACATGAGATGATGAAAGTGATGTGCACATGGGGGAGGGGGGGTGGGGCTTTGGCCGTGCATTTTGAAGGGGATGGTGTGTTGGAGAAGCTTGGAAAAATGGTGTTTACATGTCTTCCTTTACACACTTCTTTTTTTCCTATAAATACCATACCCTCTTCTCTCTTTTTCCATTCATTTTCTACTTCATATTTTCAAGCTTTTGCTTCCTCTTTAGTGGCTTCCAAACTAAAAGAAATAATGTCAAAAATTATTTCAAAGAGAAATTAAATAATAAAATATAATCATATATAGTAAAACACCCCAAAACGATCCAAAAAACTCCTCATTTCCCTTTGTTCTTCACAAACCCCTCTTTATTTCATCATAGGCCGTGCCCATTCATTGCTATACCCTAGGCCATGCACCCCTTAGCTTCATCAAGGCTTGGTCCAGACATTTAAGAGCTAAAATCCGAAGATTAGAGAGCTTTGGAACTTGAATAGCGGAGCTATAGCATTTTTTTTGTGAATCATTGGAAATCCAAGGTGAGAATTCCTGTACTATTTTATTATATTTTGGATGATGATATGATGTTTGCAATGGATGCTTATTATGCTTCGATTTTCAGGTTTGGTTGTTTAACTATGAATGTTGAATATATATGCAAGTCACGAATATACACGACAATAAGCACAAAGGAAATCACTTTCCTTGAACTAATGAAATGGTGTATATGGAATTGTTAAATCTCTTAAAAATGGTTTAAAATGTATTTGAAATGTTTTATAAACATTTAAGAATGTTTTGGTGAAGTTTGAAAAGAAATAGAAATTTTAGTTAAAAATAAGCGCGTCGCGTAACGGTAGTTCGCGATTTCACGCTATGAAAGTCAAACATGTGTAGAAGTTGGAATATAGCTCGGAATTTTTCGAGATAAGAATTTTCCGAACTATTATATCCATAGTTTTCCAATGAAGAAAGAAAATCGAGATTTCGATAAGTATATTTTGATACATGAGTAAAACAAGTTTTGGAAAAATCTCGATTTTGCAGTTCAGAATCCAAAACTGGATTTCTTTGAAAACGATGTTTTAAAATTGATTAAAAATATGGAATAAATCTTATAAATGGTTTAAAATGTTTTGAAAGTGATTTGAGTAATAAAAGTAAAAATTTTAATACATAAAAAGTTGTTTTGATCAATATAGCTAAAAATGCACTTTCCGCAACACTTTTCCGCAGCACTTTTCCGCATCACTTTTCTACAACTTTTGAATTATAGCTTTAAACTTTACAATTCTTTTACAAATCTTTTATACATGTTCTTAAATGGTTTATAAAGTGTTTTACAGATGATTTGAATAATTTTTGGAGCGATTAAAGATTTAGAGTTGATCAAATAACTTGACCGCCTTGTGGGTGTCAAAGAGATATTGTCTAGGCTTGAGTTTGGAAAACCAGTTTCCTACTCTCCCTGGCTATCCGAACTGGCCCAACGGAGGGGATGGTGAATTTGGTTTACTCGGATCAATATCTTCCTAAATAAAAATGAAATGATTTTGAATTGATTCATAGTAAAAAGAAGTTTAAAAGATTATCAAGGGATTTTATATGAGAGGTTTAATATTTCCATATATACCGGAATGAATATTTTATAAATGTATATCTCCAAAAGAGATTTCGATAAAAGAACTTAATCAATTAAAGAATGATTACCTATTCAATTGACCTCTTTTATCGATGATAGGTTCGGAGAAACCGAGGTCGGATTTGGATAATATCTGTCCGAAGACCACTTCGAACCAATTTATATATTCAAAGTGAAGACATGAAGATAATTATGGAAGATGGAATGTAGGGCTACTTGTCACCGACCCTCGAGGTAATTTCTCATATCATATTATGTGGCAATAGTTCTTCATTTAAGATCTTCGATGCAAGGATTTCTCGCTACTAATCCTAGGAGTAACTCCCAATAGAATGTGGTAGGAGAGTGTCTTCAGTTTGTCCTATTTCTGGACAACTTGTATGGATGAATGTCCAACATTGCATTTCTATTCACATTGATTGATCTTTATGAACGTATCATCTGTTTGGTGGTGGCGAAGGCAACTTCTCTTAGCTTAACACCCTCTTTTGGAACGTATGAGCTCAGGAGTTATACATTTGTAGAAATCAGTTGTGTGATCATGGAATAGCAATGTGGCATTCAAAGTGGAATGTGCTTTGTGAAAGGTAAAATGTTACCTCAGGCCTCATCAAACGGAAATGGCTAAAGCAGGGTAGATGCGACAGAGCTATATGGGTCACACCCATTAGGAGATGGTAATCACCTTTCTAGATTACTCTCTATATGTCGAGTATATGGTGTATGCTTTGGGATCCTGTTAAAGGTTGGTAATGACCGGGGTGATGTCATATTCGGTACAATCCAGCGAAGGGGTAGGCCAATTCTGTGTTGGTATAGGAGTTCAACATCTGGACCCTAGGTATATCCCTCTATAGGTATACTGTACGGAAGGTAGTCCCTCACCTTGCTATTATATGGAATCCATTCTCCGAAAGAGCCTTGTAAGAGTTTCATTTGTAGAGCCTAGTATGTTGGAATTTAATAATGGTAATAATTGCGGCTAAGATTGATAAGTTTATTTGCAAATGTTTTCAAAGATATGTAATTAAATATAATATCAAGTATTTTGACGTAAAATGTTTTGGTGATCATAAGGTAAAAACCCATTCCGTGTTTATGTGCGGCATGGCCTTATGAGATACCTTTTTGTTTTCAAAACGCATATTTTGAGTTTCTCACACCAGCCCCATGACTGACCCAGAGTTTATTTTCTTTTCCCTTAAAATCCGGGTGCCCTAATTTTTCCCGAGCAGTCAAGTAGTTAGGAAAACATAGAGCATTTTGGAATGGAGCATGGATCATTTTGTGTCTTCCGAAGAAGTTATCCATATTCCGCTGTATCTATATTATGTATCTACCAGCACTTGTAAGGATATACCAATATAACTATCCTAGCTAGGTTAGTACATGTCGTAACTCTGATAAATCACTTGAAGTGATTATATGTAATCTTCCATATGTAAAATTACAAGTGTTTTAATGCGATGTAAGATTCTGTTTGTTCTATGTTCTATCTTTATTTCTTTTTACCCCTAATGATTGGGTTTCCAGCACTTGAATTTGCGGCACGTGAATACCGAGGATGTATTAGTGTCGATTTTCGAAAGTTGAAAATTCCTGTTCGTCACATTTAGTATCAGAGCTTATGGTTGAGCGAATAACTAAGCCTAGTTGGGGTCAACTCATTAGAGATAGGGTTAGCAATGCCCTAGAATGAGTTTAGTCCAAGAGAGCACACATTTGAAAATCTTATCCCAATAAGTATATTCGAGTTTTTGCCATTCCCTAAGGTAATCTCGTCTATAATCCTAAAGATATTTCCTTACTATATTCAGGTGGTAGGAAATGAGTACTAAAAAAGGACGAGGAAAAGGAAACAAACAGGTTGAAGAAATGATAGTTCATGTACAACCTCAAGTTAACCTTGCAACTTTCTGCCCAACTTTTACCAACTTGGGCGGGAAACCATTCAGGGGTACATAATCTATTAGCGGAGCTCAGGCTTAGTTCCGCTCATGTGAGAGAATCTTTAAAGGATTGGGCATTAAGGATGAGAAAAAGTGCTTCCTGGCATCTTGGCAATTGCAAGATGGGGCTTTGGCTTGGTGGGAGTCAATTACCATCAAAGAACCAAAAGATGATATTTCATGGGAAAGATTTAAGAAAGTTTTTGGAGAATGATACCTACCCGATGCTGGGAATTCCCGTCTCTATAAACGCTTCATGGATCTAAAGCAAGGAGAAATGTCGGTAGAAGAATACTTAAGAAAGTTTGATGAATTATCTCTCTTTGGCCCTTGACTGATTGATACTCCACTTAAGAAGAATAAAATGTTTATGGCTGGGATGAGAAAAGAGTTCCATGATAGAATGACTGCTCACCTAAATGGATCATTCATGAACCTAATAGATATGGGTTTGTGATATGAATTTTTTGATAAGGAGAAGCCAGCATCATAACTAAATATTAGCGATAGTAGCAACAACCTCAGTGAAAAGGAATTCAATCCAAAGGCGAAAAGGCGACAAGGAGGAAAGAAGGAAAAGAGTTTAACGGGTACTAGGTGTGGAAATTGTCAAAAGAAAGGACATATTATGGAAGATTGTTGGAATGAGAAGAGGCAATGAGAAAAGGCACTATGTTCTAATTGCTACCAACAAGGGTACATGATGATGGGTTGTCCATTTATGGAGATTGTCCAATCAGCTAAGACCTATGCCATGGAAGAAGAACCATAAACTTTGGAAGAGATCAGGGAAAGAGGAGTTCTGGAGGGTGCTATTTGTGTTGAAGGCATTATGGTTAAGGTATTACTTGATACTGGGGCTTCTCGTAGTTTTATTTCCAAAGAATTGGTGGAAAAATTAAAGATTACCATGAAAATAGTAGATACCCCTATCTGTGTGTTAAATCCCATAGGTGGTACAACAAACCTTTGTTTGATTTGTGAAAAGGTCCAAGTTACCTACCATTTTCATTGTTTTTCACATGACATATTTGTCCTCAATTTTATTGGATTTGAAGTATTGCTCGGTATGGATTGGTTATCCAAAAATAAAGCTATCCTTGATTGCGTTAAAAGAACGGTATCTTTATGGATCGTCTTTGGAAAATTTATAGAAATGTCTTGCAACAAGCCCAGCCTGGTAAGGGATAGTTTCCAGTATGCCCTTGATTCACCCCAAGAAAATTTGGCGACCATACCGATTGTTAAGAAGTTTCCGGATGTTTTTGAAGAGGTAAAAAGTTTACCCCCACATTGGGAAATTGAGTTTCATATCGATTTGATTCCTGATGCAAGACTTGTTGTTCACCAAAAGCGAAGAATGGCTCCAAGAGAGATGGATGAATTGAAGGAAAAAACCGATGAGTTGTTGAAGAAAGGATTAATAAGACCAAATCGCTCAAATTGGGGAGCGGCAGTAGTCTTCGTTGCCAAGTCCGATGGTTCCCTAAGGCTTTGTGTAGACTATCGAGACCTGAACAAGCAAACGATTAAGAACAGTATCCTCTACCTTGAATAGATGACTTGTTCGATCAACTTCATGGTGCTCAGGTATTCTCAATAATGGATCTAGCCTCAAGATTCCATCAAATTAGAATAGCAAAAGACTGCATGCATTTAACTGCATTTAGAGGTCCAGATTACTTCTATGAGTGGTTAGTGATGCCTTTTGGGTTAACTAATGCGTCCGCTTATTTTGTTGACCTCATGAATAGAGTATTCAGAGATGTTCTAAATAAATTCGTGTTAGTCTTTATTGATGATATTCTTATATATTCGAAGACTGAAGAAGAGCAAGAGAGGCATCTAGAGATTGTATTGGAGATACTAAGAAGGAATGTGCTCAAAGCCAAATTATCGAAGTGTCATTTCTTGGAGAAAGAAATAAGATTCCTAGGGCATGTTGTATCAGGAGAAGGAGTTTTAGTTGATCCAGGGAAAGTTGTAGTGGTATAAGATTGAAAGACACCCCAAATTGCAGAAGACGTCCGTAGCTCTTTAGGATTGGCAGGATATTACCGGAGATTCATCCGAGATTTCTCAAAAATTTCCTCCCATCTTACAAAGTTAACAAAGAAGAATGTTAAATTTGAATGGATGCCGAAATGTGAAGAAGCATTTAATGAGTTGAAGAAAAGATTGACCAGCACTCCGGTCTTAGCTATTGCTGATAGAAGTGGTGCTTTAACTGTATATACTAATGCTTGTCTAGAAGGAGTAGGTGCAGTTTTAATGCAGCATGGGAAAGTAATCGCTTATGTAAGCCGACAACTGAAGACTCATGAGAAGAACTATGCAACACACTACTTATAACTATTAGCCGTTGTGTTTGCATTAAAAATATGGAGACATTATCTACCGGGTAAAAATTCATTATAGTTTATTTTAAGTAAACTTTGATTGACCCAGGTAAATAATATTCCTTCTTTAAATAGGCAAAAAGTTTGAGCTCTTCACAGATCATAAATCTTTGAAGTATCTTTTCACCCAGAAGGACTTGAACATGAGACAACAACGTTGGCTAGAATTTCTCGCATCATACGACCTTGATATCTTACATACACCCGGGAAGGCCAACGTAGTAGCAGATGCATTGGGAAGAAAGCATGCCGTTATAGCTTATCTTGTAATTACCCTGACTCTTCAGGAAAGAATAACCAGTAAACAAAGAGAAGATAGACAATTTGAAAAGTCCATTAAGGCAACTGAAGTAGGAATAAATTCGAGCTTTGAATTTGATAGCCATAGAGTTTTACGATTGAATGGGCGAATTTTTGTTTCGGATGTGGAAAATCTTAGGCAAGAGTTATTAGCTGAATGTCACAAATCCAAATTTAGCTTTCATCCGGGAATTAACAAAATGTACAAAGATTGAAGCGCACATTTTGGTGGAAAAGCATGAAAAGGGACATATCCATTTATGTTAGTAGATGTGCCAATTGTCAACAAGTCAAGAGCGACAAGTAGAAAATTGCAGGGTTACTTCAACCTTTGGAGATTCCAACTTGGAAGTGGGATCAAATATCAATGGATTTCGTTGATGGTTTACCTCGATTGAGGAAAGGGAACGAAGGCATTTGGGTTATCATAGATCGATTAACTAAAAGTGCACACTTCATTCCACTTAAGCCAATAAGGACTGGCTACAAGCCTGGTAGATATATATATATGAAGGAGATAGTACGACTACATGGAGTTCCGAGTAGTATAGTAAGTAATCGGGATCCAATCTTTACTAGTCAGTTTTGGGAAGCATTACAGACAGCTTTGGGAACAAGGCTGGATATCAGCACTGCCTATCATCCCAAACTGATGGACAGACGGAGAGAGTTAACCGCGTTTTGGAAGATCTTCTCAGGGCATGTATTCTAGACTTTGGAGGCTTCTGGGAAAATCATCTGCATTTAGTAGAGTTCTCTTATAACAACAGTTATCAAGCTAGTATCGGCATGGCACCGTGTGAAGCTCTATATGGTCGTCCGTGTAGGTCACCAGCATGTTAGATCAAAACCGGAGATCGGTTAGTACTTGGTCTTGATATGATACAAGAAACTTAAGAGAAAGTCGATGTAATTAGAAAGAAGCTAAAGGAAGCCTAGAGCAGACAGAAAAGCTATGCGGACCAAAGGCGTAGAAACCTGGAATTCTCAATTGGAGATTCATTCTTTTTTAAAGTCTCTCCGATGAGAGGAGTAGTGAGGTTTAGAAGGACGGGGAAGTTAGCACCTCGATATATTGCACCATTTCCCATTCTTGAACGAATCGGCCCACTAGATTATCAAGTGCAATTGCCAGAAAGGTTGGTAGGAGTGCACAATGTTTTTCATGTATCTCATTTAAGGAAACATGTGCATGACCCTGAGCAAATCAAAGAAACAACTGCTCAGGAAGACTTGGAGGTGGAACCGAATTTAGTAGTTATCAGATGTCCTATTCGAATCGTTGATCGTGATGAAAGACGATTAAGAAGGAAGGCGGAAAGGCTAGTTAAAGTTCAATGGACTGGTGATGCTGAGGATTGCACTTAGGAAATAGAGGATAGAATGAAAAAGGCATATCCCGAGTTTAGAATTGAAGAATGAAATGTATAGTTATAGTGTGCTCAAATCCTATGGTGTAGTCACTTATTCATACTTTTGTATATATTCTGTCATATCGAATATATTTTCCTTTTGAACTATTCTCTCTTATCTTAATTTTGGGGACGAAATTCTTTTAAGGAAGGGAGTCTGTAACGACCCATAAATATATCGCTTTATCGTTTAGCCTTATCGATATAACAACAATTTTGTAAACAATTATTATTATTATTGATTTATATGGTTTTATAAATAAAATGTGATCATTTTTATTAGTTAAGAATAATAGAAAATTTTATTTTCAAAATTTGTTTACACAAATATGCATATAAACTTAAAAGAGAAAATATGACCGAAAAATGGAATCAGGATTTGTAACGATGCAACGTGTGGAAGTGGTGCAATGTTGTAAGTATAAGTTGCATACACATATACATGTACATGTACATATATAAGAACGTGCACATGAACACACACAAACATATATATAAATAATTAAGTTAAAGATATAATATAAAATATATAAGATTTTTTAAAACAAACTTACTCTTTAAGCCTTTATAAGTCAACATACGTGCAAATGAGATGATGGAAGTGATGTGCACATGGGGGGGAGGGGCTTTGGTCGTGCATTTTGAAGGGGATGGTGTGTTGGAGAAGCTTGGAAAAGTGGTGTTTACATGTCTTCCTTTACATACTTCTTTTTTTCCTATAAATACCATACCCTCTTCTCTCTTTTTCCATTCATTTTCTTCTTCATATTTTCAAGCTTTTGCTTCCTCTTTAATGGCTTCCAAAATAAAAGAAATAATTTCAAAAATTATTTCAAAGAGAAACAAAAATAATAAAATATAATCATATATAGTAAAACACCTCAAAACGATCCAAAAAACTCCTCATTTCCCTTTGTTCTACACAAACCCCTCTTCATTTCATCATAGGCAAGCCCATTCATTGCTATACCCCAGGCCATGCACCCCTTAGCGTCCTCAAGGCTTGGTCGAGACATTTAGGAGCTAAAATCTAAAGATTAGTGAGCTTCGGAACTCGAATAGCGGTGCTATAGCATTTTTTTGTGAATCATTGGAAATCCAAGGTGAGAACTCCTAAACTATTTTATTATATTTTGGATGATGATATGATGTTTGCAATGGATGTTTATTATGCTTTGATCATCAAGTTTGGTTGTTTAAATATGAATGTTGAATATATATGCAAGTCACGAATATACACGACGATAAACACAAAGGAAATCACTTTCCTTGAACTAATGAAAAGGTGTATATGGAATTGTTAAATCTCTTAAAAATTGCTTAAAATGTATTTGAAATGTTTTATAAACATTTAAGAGTGTTTTGGTGAAGTTTGGAAAAAATGGAAAATTTAGTTAAAAATAAGCGTGTCGCGTAACGGTAGTTCGCGATTTCGCGCTATGAAAGTCAAACATGTTTAAAAGTTGGAATATAGCTTGGAATTATTCGATTCCGAACTATTATATCCATAGTTTTCCAACGAAGAAAGAAAATCGAGATTTCGATAAGTAGATTTTGAAACATGAGTAAAACAAGTTTTGGAAAAATCCCGATTTTGAAGTTCGGAATCCAAAACTGGATTTCTTTGAAAATGGTGTTTTAAAATAGATTAAAAATATGGAATAAATCATATAAATGCTTTAAAATGTTTTGAATTTGATTTGAGTAATAAAAATGAAATTTCGAATAAATAAAAAGTTGTTTTGGTCAATATAGCTAAAAAGGTACTTTCCGCAGCACTTTTCCACATCACTTTTCTATAACTTTTGAATTATAGCTTTAAAATTAACAATTCTTTTACAATTATTTTCTAAATGTTTTAACATGGTTTATAAAGTGTTCTAAAGATGATTTGAAGAATTTTTTTTAGTGATTAAAGATTTAGAGTCGATCAGATAACTTGACCGCCTTATGGGTGTCATAGAGATAGTGTCTAGGCTTGAGTATGGAAAACCAGTTTCCTGCTCTTCATGACTATCCCCAACAGAGGGGATGGTGAATTTGCTTTCAGATCAATATCTTCCTAAATAAAAAAGAAACGATTTCGAATTGATTCCTAGTAAGAAGAAGTTTAAAAGATTATCAAGGGATTTTATAAGAGAGGTTTAATATTTCCATATATACCAGAAAGAATATTTTATAAATGTATATCTCCAAAAGAGATTTCGATAAAAGAACTTAATCAATTCAAGAATGATTCCCTATTCAATTGACCTCTTTTAATGATGATTGGTTCAGAGAAACCGAGGTCGGATTTGGATAATTCCTGTCCGAAGACCACTCCGAACCGATTTACGTATTCGAAGTGAAGACATGAAGATAATTATGGAAAATATAAGGCTACTTGTCACTGATACTCGAGGGAATTTCTCATATCATATTATATTGCCTCTTCATTTAAGATCTTCGATGCAAGGACTTCTACCTACTAATACTAGGAGTAACTCCCGATAGGATGTGGTAGGAGAGTGCCTTCGGTTTGTTTTATTCCTGGACAACTTATATGGATGAGTGTCTAATGTTGCATTTCTATTCACATTGATTGATCTTTATGAACATATCATCTGTTTGGCGGCGGCGAAGGAAACTTCTTCTAGCTTAACACCCTTTCCTGAGACGTACGAGCTCAGGGGTCGGATTAAGGTTCGACTTATCACTTGAGACTAAGCGTACGATAGACTCATTAATAAATGGATGGCAATAGGCCTTTGAAGAAAGATATATAAAGTCCCATTTGTTCTCTTTTGTCATTATGCTTATGGTCCTTTGAGGTCTATAGGGTTATCATATTTATGTGTTCAAATAGGCTTTAGCCCTATATCATGTCATATGTTTAATAGATATAGAAGACAAGTGACGAATTTGTGCTATAGTCCATTATGCATGATAATAGGCTATGTATCTCGTCCTTATGTTCGAAGTCCATGGTCCATATAATTATGCATATATGTTTATTCATCATAGTTAAAGGCTCTTTGAATTTGTTTATATCGAGATTGATCTTAATGAGATTATATATACGCAAATCTATAACAATAATGTTCAAAAAAGGTCATAGTCGAAGTAAATAGGAAAGTCCGAGTCCTTCTTCATATAAAGTATACATGTTTACGATCAAATAGGATTCGTCTCCAGTTCGATTTAGGGTTTTCAAAGCTTTGATTTATCATAAGAGGGAGGGAATGAAAATCGTCCTCCAAAATGGCACCCGTAGGTCCATATTTATAGAGGTGGCGCAGCTCCACTCCACCTTTAATGACTCTGGCACACTCGACTTCGACAAGCTCGACTTCGATAGTGTCATCCTAGCATTAGATTCATCACTGAAGAGGCATCATTGCTTACTTTCAGTGTCTTCAACATTGATGATCATTGTCTCTAGCATAGAATGGTATCTTTGAAGTGTCATGAAGTGCAGCACCACTTGAATGCAATGTTGATAGCCTTCAGGATTATTAACGATGAGTCAGCCTTGGTCACAATAAGCGAGTAGTGTTACCACTAGTACATTGATGGTGGTATGTCTTCGAGAATGATGATGATGTGAATGAAGTGCGGCTCCTAGCCATGAAAGGTAGTGTCAATAGACTTAGCATCAATGGAATGCGCTATGGTCACTTCGACATCCATTGATGGCTTATGAAGTTAGTTGTATTTGACCTTTTCGCTTCTTTGGTTACACGGGACACTATATGTATTCTGTCATTGATGAAGCGCGATACCCTATTCCTTAGACACTAATCAAGAAAGCTGATGTCATCTTTATATCTCCTTTTGTATATCTTCAAAGTCGATAAGAGGTGGCACTGATTAAGCTCGACGTTCATCCCAGATTTATTGACCTGCGGTATTACTTGAGCATTAGTGTTGAAAAGGGACAATGATGATGAGCGAAGTTGTTCAACGATGATGTAGGTCTTTTTTGTTGACAAGAGATGATGCTGATTGAAGGCGATGTTGGTTAGGTGCGACGTCCTTTCTTTTCTTATGGATGGAGTGTGATGTTGGTGAGCCACGATGCAATGAAGCATGGTGTGGTTGAGAATTGACATCGAAGAGGCACGTCACCAAATTTTTATAAAGTGCGGTGAGATACGACATCGAGGAGATACGCTATCGAAGAGATATGACGACGAAGTGATGAAGTGCAGCACTGTTGATCTTCAACATAGGACCTAGTGGCACAAATTCCTTCAAGGCATTACCACTCATAACATTATTTTTTATATTGAAACTGTATGGATAGCAAACTCCTTTTTATAAATTTCCAAGTATAATTATAAAACTCCTTTTATAAAACTTCATTTATAAATATCATTTCTATTAACCAAGCTCTTTTATATAAATCTCATATACTTTCCATAAAACGATCACTCCATATTTCACTATAAATCCACAAATGCAATTTATTTTCCAATTTATCACATTTGTATCATTTCCCTTTTAAAAATATTATTTATATAAAACTATTCTTTTATTATTAAAACACCATTTATAAACTATTCTTTTTATTTAATATTTTATACAAAATGTTTTACAAATATCTATCCAAAAATATTTCTATCTGCTTTTAAAATAGAATAACTTTAATATAATAGATAAACCCATTTATTTTCTTTTTAAAATAAATATTCATTAATATAATAACTTTTCTGTAAAAATCAATACTTTCCAAAATATTTTTAAAACATTTACAAAAAGGTCAGAGAAACATGGAAAAGTATAAAAACTATTTTTGAAATAAAATATCATGGAAAATCCAAAAAAGTCACATTTAAATATTTTCCGAATCAAAACCATTTCCAAATCAGACCGGCAATTAATAGTATTCCAAAATACTATAATGAGGCCAATAACTACCATAGCACATAACCAATGCTACTACTACCTTTATTACTAAAAAGGTTCAACTTTTAACATAAATCAATGTCATATCCCATATGGCCAACTACCAAATCAATGAGATTAAAATCAATAGGAATAAAATGAATTTAAAAATCACAACGCCAAAAAGTTCGGATTTCTCTACTAAATTCCATGTATTTCATTTTAAATGTCATTTGCTTTTTCAAAGCAAAAATTCAATTAATCCAACCAATAAATCATTTAAGCACAAAATAATAATTTTTATCTAATATATATCATTATAGCATTCATTCAGAGGTGAGATAACTCACTGAAATTCCAGTTGACACATAAGCATTTCGGTTTGATCTAAAATCGAATGACGTTCGATTTTAACTCAAAATTCTACTAGCTCCAAACTTAACAAATCCAATTCTACTATGTAGATGATAATGATATGAGTCTAACACAAAAGACCGTGTTCAAATTAGACCTCTTACGAGAGAGATATTGATTTTATTTTATTTAATTGATTTTATAAGGTTTTGAAAGAAATAATGTTTAAAATAAAATAATGTTTCTGTTGATTTTAATCAATTAAAATCATGTTTAAAATAATATAGCCACCTCTTATCGACAAAAGACCGTGTCCAACACACAAGAGGCATTCTGTTCATTACGAGAGAGGTGATAATGGATTTTAAACATTATTTTATTTAATTGATTTTATAAGATTTTGAAAACCGCCGCCACCTCGCCACTCTAACAACCGCCACACTGCAATTGGAGGTAGCCCAATCAAGACACGCCCAATGTTACCTGAGCCGCTACCCCTCGTCGCCTATAGCTCCCCATCGTGACAAAAACGTCGGTGATGTTCAACCCTAGATTTGTACCGCTTCGTGCCACCTTACCCCAATCCAACCGGTCATCTCCCTCATCTTACCCCCGCACTCATTTTTGTAGTTGACACCATCGCCTAATTCGGCATCTATCGCCACCGTCAATGGTGGCTGTTTAATGGGCCTCTAGTTTCAGGGTTTCTAACGAGAGTGAGTGATTGAAGAGAGAGCGTAGGTCCTTATATGGAACTTCTTCTAACACTATTCATCCCTAAAAATCACGAACTCCTAACAAGGCATGATCATTGGCGTTCCTAGCCAAATATCCCTATTCCAAACTCAGTGGAATTAGTTTTAGGACTTAATTCTATCATATACAGAAGTTAGCTTTTAGGTTATTATATTTTACAAATTCTGGTTCTTTGCTACACAAAATCACGTTCACGTATAAACCACGAACGACAGAAATAAAAATATGATCATGCATAAATGTATGACACGATCTCAAAAAATAACAGTACACATTGATTATCTTATTATGTAAAATTTCAAAAATGCCATCGTTTGCCGAAAAATACGTCAAACGATAATTTAAATATTTTCCAAACTAAAATTATGGAAAAATCCAAAAAATCAAATTAAAATGCGTCACTAAAAATCGATTTGTTTTATTAACATTTAACTTTCATATTATTTATTAAATTTGAATCAAATCTGAATATTTAAATAAATTAAATATTCTCATTCGAAACGTTAAAAAAATTCCGAATTGTTTCATTCTTCCCTCTTAAAAGAATTTCGTCCCTGAAAATTCCCAAAGAAAGAAAAATATCTTCACAGTCTTAGACTTATAAAATTAATTAGGTTAAAAAAATTTCGGCAGTACCTCCTTTGCGCGGCTCGATCCGGAAAAACTACAACTTGCCACGATGGGACCAAATCAATAAAAGAAAACAAAGCCCAAAAGTGGCCTCTCATATCTGGGGCATAAAATCATCAACAACAAAATATACTTATATCTTATAAAGTGGCATGACACATAGAAAACACACCCATTGAGCAATAAACATGTACCTATCTGTCAAGCAATCAAACTCTACTCATGAAACCAAAAGCAGCAAGCTAGCCTTTGCTTCCATATACTTGTACTTACTTACGAATGCCATCAAACCATATAACTTGCATTTCTAATAAAACAAGCACACAATTTTTTAAAGCTCGTACGATGTACATTTGTCATCCGTACGCAATACCAAACCCGATAACTCTCTCGATTATATAAATTTCACTTCCGAACTATTATCGCTCACTCGACTTCTCTAAAGCGTACTTCAATCAGGTTCATTGATTAGAAACCTATGTTCTTCTTGCATAGTCATACATTATGATAGACAACTTCAAAATCTAATCAAGAATCCGTTTCAAGTGTTCTCCATCAAAAATCGAGTGAAAAATCCTAACTCGAACTATTGTAAATCACCTCGAAATTGTGTACTCGAATCCAGATCAAGAATAGTTATGCGAATAAAATAATCAACATACAACCTACATACTTATTCCATTGGTTTATTAACTATAGCAACTACTTTTCATTTTAAACCACATTCATTTTTACTTATTGTATATTTCCTTTAATACAAAAATTATCTATGAATTTTTTTGACAAAACACTAACGTTATTTAGAACCATTCCATACTTAAGTTTATCAAAATTTTATAACTCAAGTTCATACGCATATGATACTTCTCTACATCCAAAGAGTATATATACAATATCAAATTTGTTTTACTTAACCAGGATGTTCAACAAATTTAAAACTTATTTTAACTTAGAATTTCCTCAAATTTAAAGGTTACAAAGCTTATCTTCTTATATTTTCACCAAACACTTAGCTTTAATTTCTCAATTAACTCCGAAGTTTGCTACTGTCCAAAATCGCCAAAAATTCCATTTCATTTCAACAAATGAAAACTACCAAACAACATATCATAATAAGATGCATAAACCAAACTATCATAACACATAGGATATATAAGTCCATATAATAACTTAGCCGAAAATTTTAGAATTAAACACCCATTTTTATTTCAAATCATTTTGAAATAATAATATACATATCTCCTATTGTATATCAAATCATACTTTTGGGATTAAATCAAAATTCGTTTTACCAAAATAAATCTATGGAAAATTACTACGGTAGCATTCCCCTATATAGAAACTCGAAAATGAACATCGATGATGCTGCAGTCATGAACAGAATTATTTTTCAGCGATTGAACTGAGTTTAGTACTTTCTATCTCCATTAAAATCCATTTAAAATATTTCTTTTCATAAATACTTTCAATAATACTACTATTATTTTTCCAAAAACTTTAAAAAACAATCTTCAAAAACACCAAGATCTAAGTTCTCAAATTCTCAGCTTAAATCCTTTTATTTTTTATAAACCATATTTATATAATTTCACTTTCTTATATAAACCATTTCTCAAAAATATATCTTTGTTTAGGTTATGATAAACAACTTTTATTAAAATTAATTTTTTAACCTAACATTATCACCGAACGTCTTTTAGTCAAACCGTGAAACTTATTCCACAAGATGTTCGTTTCAATGTTCCCATAATTACTATCTACCCAACCCATTCAGTGAAAAGGTAAATTACTTATAAATCAACAATAATGGTCAATGCTTAAAACTAGACGAGCATGACTAATCAAAACATAAATGATAATAATTGAATATTATCATTTCCAAACAAACAAACACATTATAAGCAACTATATTAATTTTATAAAAATTATTCCTTTATATACAAAATATAAAACCTTGGCAAAATTATTTCATTTACTAATTTTAAAAACAATATCATGTTAGTTTTCATGTGTTTAGAAACCTCTATCAACACCGTGGCATCCCATGTCTCGACCGGAATTTGTAAACCACTCAACAGATAAATCAATACAATATAAAACATTTTTTTAATCACTGACAAATACACGCTCTTATATATAATACACTCAGCTTATTCTAGGGTGTTATTAGTCCTATCTCTGATGAGTTATTCATTCTAGGGCATTACTAACCCTATCTCTATTGAGTTTACACCACCAAGGCCTAGGTGTTAGCTCAACCTAAGCTCCGATACCACGTGTAACGACTGGCCTTTTTGATCCTAAAAAATCGACACTAATATATCTATCGGATTCACGTGCCGAGCATCCAAATGTCAGAAAGACAGATTGTTTAGGGTGAAAGAAAGGAAAGATAGAACATAATCTCACAACGTGACGAGTAATATATAATATACAGTAGATCTTTGCAAAATAAAACTATAATATACATACATCAATCAGAGTAAACTAACCTATCATCCACCTGGATAGTTGTAATAACCTGTCCTCACAAATGTTGTTGAACACAAATAACAAATGCAGTGGAAATAATATATATGTGAATAAGTATGGAGGCATCCAACTCATCTCTTGAAGCTCCAAAACATCCAAAGCTAAATATGGAAATATGCTCGGGCTAACTCGAGCTTTATAAGAAAATAATGCGCGGACCTGTCTAGTAAACTAATGTGAAAAACACAGATTACATGGATTTAATGTTATAAAACCTTCCAAAAATAAAGGTATTGTAACGCCCCACTCCGAGAGCCTCATTAACAAAGAGTATTATATGGATAATACCGTCTGCTAATGCGGACAATAGAGTATAATGGAAGCGATCATGTGTAGTCTTACTTTAACTATCTACTGAACACGCCGAAAAGTGGTTTTTATCATCTCATGTGGTTCGACAAGTTCAATAAATACTTAAAGCAAAACTACAATGGCTATAGGATCTATCAGAACAAAATGTAACAACTCAATGTAATATACATCACAGAACAGCGGATCATCATAAACACATATACTGATACATAACAGAGTATACAAAATGATACATGTCAAGTGGTATAGCAAACCACAATATACAGACGAGTTCACAAGAATACATATCAGAGTTACAACAGATAAGGACTACATAAAAGCTATAACAAAAAGAAGCTAGCGGAATAGTCCATGCGGAAGCAAAAGAGGCTAAGTCCAAAAGCACCTAACCTGAAACATCTCGGTCTGACCCGAGTATAAAATACACGGGTCAGTCTAGATAACAAATCAGTTAGATAAACTGAACAACAATAAACCTGCAAGATCATATGGTATAACAAATATCTCTATATGAGATAACACACTCATCTAATCAAAAGATGAACATAACAAAACAAGCCTCATATCATCGGCATCTCAACAAACAAAGGATATCATATCCCAAATCAAGCCATAAAGGCAAATAACAAATACCAATAAAGGTATACAAGTTCCACAAGGTAACCGCTATATATCGTGCGGCTCAAAAAGACCAACACCGAAGGGCGATACCTAGGGAATATACATATCAATGAAAACAACAAAAGATTGCTCGAGCTCAATACTGTATAAACAAGGATCTATGAGCCCGAAGGCTCCAAACCCAAATATCACCCATGCGGCTCATAAAGACCAACATCGGAAGCGATACTATAGGGCAACAAACCCGAAGGCACACACCTGAAGGTACAAACCCGAAGGCCACATACCCGAAGGCAACATACCCGAAGGCAACAAACCCCGAAGGCTTAACCCGAAGGCAATAAACCCCGAAGGCAACAAACCGTAGTGGCGAAGGTCCGGAGGCCCAGTACTGGACACCACTAACTGGCGGAATGTGTCATAACTCTCGAAAAGGAACCCGAAAAGTGTTAACGTATGTCCCATAACCACTCGTTCGCACTAAACGGTTTACTATCCATTAGCCAATTTCACACTCAAAGCATTACAAAGTTTACCTCATGTCATCGGTAAACCAGACACAAAGGTCAAAACGATCAATCGAATAGGTCGGGGACTAATCGGAAAGGTGAACGCGCGGATTCATGGTCCATGTTTTATCTAACCATTTAATCTCCTTTCCACTTTGTTCGAAGTGCAAAATCATGTGTGTTTAAATAGAAATTTATAAAGCGGAGAAGGGAGCTTTTAATACGATTTAGAGGGATTATTTATAAAAATCGTGAATGAAGTCAAAAGTATGTTATCAAAGCCAAAGATGCAATAACAAACATTAAAAACCAACTTGCATCGATAAGATTTGGAAAACCGATCAAAACGAACAAAAATAGGCAAAACAGGGAAAACAGGAGCAGGTCGGTCGGCCGGCTATAGGGCTCGGTCGACCGGACACTGTCCTGGAAAAATTATCGGGAAGCAGGTCGGTTGACCGGACTTCCTGGGTCGGTCAGCCGGAGCCTGAATTCCTGCACTCCCAAAACAGAGGCAGGGAAGTTCTCAAGTAGCAGGTCGGTCGACCGGATCCTGCGTTCGGTCGGCCGGAGCCTGTTTTCCAGCACTTCTTGCCCTATCAAATGAAATGCTAATTCTTTCCAAATCAAAGCAATAACACATGAATACTTGTTAGGAATTCATACCCAACATCAATGATATCAAGAGAAGTAGATGTGAGTTCAAAACTCACCTTTTTACACACAAGCAAAGAAGAAGAAGCTCAATTGCAAGGAAACAACCAATCACACTCCACTTCAATTCTACAAGCTTAAATCTAAGAAGACAACACATATTTCCCAAATTAGGTTTAGGAAACTTCTTGAAATTGAAGGAGAAAGAGTTGGAGAAGATGGAGAGGAGGCTTACCTATGGCTTCACTTTGATTTTGGAGCAAGAAATCAAGATGCAAGAAGAAACTAGGGTTTGCAATTTCTATTTCCTCTTCCTTTTCCCCATTTCAGTTTTGGATTGAGAAAAGGAATGAAATGAAGATGGAATGAAGAGAAGGGGCTGAGTTAGAGGGGTTAAGTGGGGTTAAGGGCTGAACCCAAACCCAAGTCCAAAGTGAAAAAGGGTCAAAACTCCTCAAACTCCAAACATATCGAAGCTTATACTCAAAAAGATCACAAATGACATTTTGAACTCAATGGAAGTGGTTTCGAGCTCCAATTCGGCCGTTTGCAAAAAGTAGCTTTTCGGACTATAATCCAACAAACGACATTATATTTAAATAAAATATTTAAATATACAACCGATAAATATGCGGGTTGTTACAGACTCCCCTCCTTAAGAAATTGCGTCCTTGCAATTCTTAAGAAGAAAATAAAGAGTAACAACCAAAAACATATCAACACATAAGAAGAACAGAATAAGAAGTTCACCATAAAGTGCACGAAAGGATAAGCCCGAACTTGCTTGCTCGGGAAATTCTCCGGATTCCTAAGCTCAAAACAATTCGGAACACCGACGTGGTATAAACAATACGTCAAATGAACCGAAGCTCACAAATGAAGTGCAACAAAACGTCCGATGAACTTGGTAAAAAGATCATTCCATTCGAACATCAACAAAGAAACAATCACTTGTTGCGTACAACTAAATGCATTGGCAACATGACCCTCCTTTCGGGAATAAAAAGAATGAGAGTATTAAGAAAAGAGTTCTTTCAAATAATATTCTTTACTGAAAAGCTAAATCTTCAAATTTCAATTACCTTCATGAAATCATCTTTCTGGAAAAATTTCCTTATTTCAAATCAATTTAGTGTGTCAAATTGTCTCATCAAAGCGTTTAGGATATTCCTATCGATAACATTGATCAAGCGCATCGACCTGAATTCTTAAAGCACTCAATGGGCAATACAATCACAAAATCATCTTCTATATGATAACCATGTTTCTAAAAACTTTTTTAAAAATTCTCTTTGTTTGTTTTAAGAACAAAAATCCCATTTATACTTATAAATAAATCTTATGAAAAAGATTTGCAAAAATTTTAAATTGCTAATTTCCATCCAAAACCAATAAATACTAAAATGGAATCATCGAGATATTCACAGAATACTCGATTCATAAAATGGATGAAATGAGCTAGACAAACTGAATGACATAATAAATCATTCATAAGAATCATAACGAGTGCGGAATGCGGTAAGTGGAATGCTAACTTCCGCAACTCGTAGCCAAATGAAAACTGGTGGTAAGGTCGAGCTAAAAAGACCGTAACACTACTCAAAAGATTGCTTAGGTAATAATCCTAAGACAAGACCAAAATACCGGAAAATTCTCAAACTACAAGAATGAGAGAAACAACCCTTTCCTCATCATTAGGGCTTAAAGAATAAAATGATGCCATCAAATTGGAATCGAAATCACAAAGGAAAAATAGAAATCTGCAAAAATAGATGGAGACATACCTCATCCCTGAGGAGAACCTCCAGAAGCATTCGCTATCCTTGGCTTTCCTGGCTTAGCACCACCAGGAACAGTAGGGCAAGTAGAAATATGATGACCTTCCTTCTTGCAGTAGCGGCAGAAGAGAGGCTTAGGACAAGCTCGAATCATATGATCAGGAGAACCACAATTGAAACACTTCCGAATGGAAGGCGTTCCAGCAAACTGAGACTGAGAATCAGATTCAACGGGCTTTTTCTTCTTGGAAGGGAAAAATTCCGGCTCATCCAATGGAGACTGCTTTTTGTTGGGGTTCTCGCGAACCTCAACATCATCACCACTATCGCAATCCCTCTCGATGGCTTCGAGATGAAGTGCAGAATCAACTAACTCCTCAAAAGAAAGTTTAAGCTCAAGCATCAAAGATTTCTTAAGATATTTCTTAAGACCAGAAACAAACTTCAGATTCTTCTTATAAGAAGTGCTAATAAATTCAAGACCATACTTAGATAAGGCCTCGAAAGATGCAACATACTCAGAAATGGAAGACTCCCCTTGCTTCAATTCAAGAAAGCGCCGAGCCAACAAAGCTTTCTCAGATTCAGGAACGAACTTGAGTTCGAATCGTTCCCGAAACTGAGTCCAAGAAAGAACAGACTCATCAAGTTCAGATATAAGAAGCTCGTACCAATCAAGGGCACGCTCTTGCAGTAAACTAGAAGTTACAAGAACTCGATCATGGTCAGAAAGATCCATGCGAGAGAAGATACGTTCACAAGTGCGAATCCAAGCTTGGACTTCAAGGACGGACTCGGAGCCTTTGAATGGCTTTCCTCCAAGATGAGAAAAATCACTGCACAAGCGTGCAAAGGTAGACTTGCGAGGTGGAGATACACGAGTAGGAGCTGGAGGCTGAATGCTCCTAAACAACTCCATAAACTGATCGGCTGACATATAAACGCCATCCGGATGTGAGCCACTGGATTGCCCAGCATCCGAACGTCGTCCTTTGCCTCTTCCAGCCATAAGCTGAAAGTCAAGATAAGAACAAGATTAATCACAAGGTAGATACTTCAATACGGAATACTACGGAATAAAAATACATTCCTAGACGTATTCCCAAATCCTATCTACCCCAAAACATGGAAGGAATAGAGGCAAGATGATTCAAAGATTTGTAACACTTGTTACACTTTGATGTACCTTAATATGTGCTTCTGTTCTGTGTTTATCATATTTTGTTCTGAACCTGGCTCCGATACCAAGCTGTAACGCCCCACTCCGAGAGCCTCATTAACAAAGAGTATTATATGGATAATACCGTCTGCTAATGCGGACAATAGAGTATAATGGAAGCGACCATGTGTAGTCTTACTTTAACTATCTAATGAACACGCCGAAAAGTGGTTTTTATCATCTCATGTGGTTCGACAAGTTCAATAAATACTTAAAGCAAAACTACAATGGCTATAGGATCTATCAGAAAAAAATGTAACAACTCAATGTAATATACATCACAGAACAGCGGATCATCATAAACACATATACTGATACATAACAGAGTATACAAAATGATACATGTCAAGTGGTATAGCAAACCACAATATACAGACGAGTTCACAAGAATACATATCAGAGTTACAATAGATAAGGACTACATAAAAGCTATAACAAAAAGAAGCTAGCGGAATAGTCCATGCGGAAGCAAAAGAGGCTAAGTCCAAAAGCACCTAACTTGAAACATCTCAGTCTGACCCGAGTATAAAATACACGGGTCAGTCTAGATAACAAATCAGTTAGATAAACTAAACAACAATAAACCTGCAAGACCATATGGTATAACAAATATCTCTATATGAGATAACACACTCATCTAATCAAAAGATGAACATAACAAAACAAGCCTCATATCATCGGCATCTCAACAAACAAAGGATATAATATCCCAAATCAAGCCATAAAGGCAAATAACAAATACCAATAAAGGTATACAAGTTCCACAAGGTAACCGCTATATATCGTGCGGCTCAAAAAGACCAACACCGAAGGGCGATACCTAGGGAATATACATATCAATGAAAACAACAAAAGATTGCTCGAGCTCAGTACTGTATAAACAAGGATCCATGAGCCCGAAGGCTCCAAACCCAAATATCACCCATGCGGCTCATAAAGACCAACATCGGAAGCGATACTATAGGGCAACAAACCTGAAGGCACACACCCGAAGGTACAAACCCGAAGGCCACATACCCGAAGGCAACATACCCGAAGGCAACAAACCCCGAAAGCTTAACCCGAAGGCAATAAACCCCGAAGGCAACAAACCGTAGTGGTGAAGGTCCGGAGGCCCAGTAATGGACACCACTAACTGGCGGAATGTGTCATAACTCTCGAAAAGGAACCCGAAAAGTGTTAACGTATGTCCCATAACCACTCGTTCGCACTAAGCGGTTTACTATCCATTAGCCAATTTCACACTCAAAGCATTACAAAGTTTACCTCATGTCATCGGTAAACCAGACACAAAGGTCAAAACGATCAATCGAATAGGTCGGGGACTAATCGCAAAGGTGAACGCGCGGATTCATGGTCCGTGTTTTATCTAACCATTTAATCTCCTTTCCACTTCGTTCGAAGTGCAAAATCATGTGTGTTTAAATAGAAATTTATAAAGCGGAGAAGGGAGCTTTTAATACGATTTAGAGGGATTATTTATAAAACTCGTGAATGAAGTCAGAAGTATGTTATCAAAGCCAAAGATGCAATAACAAACATTAAAAACCAACTTGCATCGATAAGATTTGGAAAACCGATCAAAACGAACAAAAATAGGCAAAACAGGGAAAACAGGAGCAGGTCGGTCGGCCGGCTATAGGGCTCGGTCGACCGGACACTGTCCTGGAAAAATTATCGGGAAGCAGGTCAGTTGACCGGACTTCCTGGGTCGGTCAGCCGGAGCCTGAATTCCTGCACTCCCAAAACAGAGGCAGGGAAGTGCTCAAGTAGCAGGTCGGTCGACCGGACCCTGCGTTCGGTCGGCCCGAGCCTGTTTTCCAGCACTTCTTGCCCTATCAAATGAAATGCTAATTCTTTCCAAATCAAAGCAATAGCACATGAATACTTGTTAGGAATTCATACCCAACATCAATGATATCAAGAGAAGTAGATGTGAGTTCAAAACTCACCTTTTTACACACAAGCAAAGAAGAAGAAGCTCAATTGCAAGGAAACAACCAATCACACTCCACTTCAATTCTACAAGCTTAAATCTAAGAAGACAACACATATTTCCCAAATTAGGTTTAGGAAACTTCCTGAAATTGAAGGAGAAAGAGTTGGAGAAGATGGAGAGGAGGCTTACCTATGGCTTCACTTTGATTTTGGAGCAAGAAATCAAGATGCAAGAAGAAACTAGGGTTTGCAATTTCTATTTCCTCTTCCTTTTCCCCATTTTAGTTTGGGATTGAGAAAAGGAATGAAATGAAGATGGAATGAAGAGAAGGGGCTGGGTTAGAGGGGTTAAGTGGGGTTAAGGGCTGAACCCAAACCCAAGTCCAAAGTGAAAAAGGGTCAAAACTCCACAAACTCCAAACATATCGAAGCTTATACTCAAAAAGATCGCAAATGACATTTTGAACTCAATGGAAGTGGTTTCGAGCTCCAATTCGGCCGTTTGCAAAAAGTAGCTTTTCGGACTATAATCCAACAAACGACATTATATTTAAATAAAATATTTAAATATACAACCGATAAATATGCGGGTTGTTACAGGTATCCTGTAAGACTATGTCATACATAAGCACGGACGGGTTTTTACCTTATGATAACCGTTGATTTGATTTATCATCATGAGTACGGAAAACCCGGCCGAACCTTGGAATGCGATCGCGCCAGCGAGGATACCACCACGTCGGCGCTAGGCTTACTTTTTGGACTAGTCGACCCCGAAGGAATGGTTTGTCGTTGGTGGAGGGTGCGAACCCATTTGAGCCACAAAGTTGGTTGCGGGCCGACCACCCCCAGGTGGAAGGCGGTCGGATGGGCCCTTTGCTGTTGGGCCGTTGCTTGGGGGGAATGTGGATTGAGATAGGCAGGACCGTACAGAGGCACTTGCCTATGGTAGGGAGTATGGCGGGATGGAGCAAATAATGAGATTTGCCCATGGTAAGAGACGAAAGAGAATGATCCTATGGAGAACTAAGTACAGAAAGTAAATACACAATGATATAGTGATTCGGCCTGTGCAACCTACGTGCACTATGATGTTCCTTTACTATATCGACCTCTTACAATTTATAGAGTGTTACAAGAGAATAAGAAAGGAGACTAGACTAAATATCACAAGAGTATGATATCCTAGCCTAAGGGTCTCATAGGGAGGATACCCGAGGAATGACCCACCTGGAGGGCCGTCTCTTAAGGACGAGTCTAGGAGACGGAAGAGCTCTCGAAGGAAGGGTTGTTGGCAGTGGTCGGAAGGTAGGCGCTAAAAGGAGGTGCTGCTAGCTGGAGTGATAAGCTTGCTGTTGGAGGCGATGATGGAGGTGGATCTTGGTGGGTAGAGCATGGTGGGTTAAGTGGTAGAGCTTGATGGAGGCTCTTTCTAATGGAAGTCGGGCGAAGACGCCAATAGAGAGGCTTTTGTGGAGTAGAGAGTTGGTGAGGGAGATGGGTTGGAGAAATCATTTTGCCCGTCCCTCCGCTATATGGTATGGCATCGGGTTTATATAGTAGATGTGGGGTGTGAATGGATGATCGAGATTGTAGAACAATAATGCAGGAGAGGCTCTGGGTCATGGATTGGAGAGGATGATGGATTAGAGCCAGCTGGAAAGTAGATTCGAGCCCATGGCTCAGATTGCTTACCAGTTGGAAAGAAGGGTCTATGGTAGACCTAGGAAAGGTAGCAGGCTTTAGAAGGTAGGGGATGTAGGCATTTTGATTGGCTATTGGAAAGGTGGGGCAGAGGAAAGGGCTGCGCGTGGAGTATTATTGGCAAAGGAATAGTATTTTTCTTTAATGGCGTGTACTTCATAGCAGTTGAAATGGGAATGGTTAGAGTACTTCTCGATAAGCAGTTTCAGGTTAAGCTGGTAGGTTTATGATTGCTAAAGACATAAGGCGATCGGTCTACCATGGTCGGACAGATCCCTATGTAGGAGTAGTTAGGCCACATGAGATAGACAGTCTGGTGTTGGCTCTGAACGACCTGAGCGTTCGACGAAAGGCGGACATGAAGGGCCCAACTATAGCCATGTCGAGAGCGAAGTTGACGGATGGTCACGTGAGAGCGAAGCTACTTCTGATACTAGGATCTTGCCGATGGTGGATCCGGGCCTTAGAGGGGGAGGAAAGTTGCTAAGGAATGGCGTTGCATGGAAGGTGTGTTACTTCGCGCATGGATTAGGATGGAGGACCAGATCGGGCAGGTGCTAAAGAGGCCAGGGGTGGCTCTAGCTGCTAAGAGAAAGGATGCCAAAGAAGGCCCGGGGGCACAACCTTCGGTTTATGCATCTAGGAGAGATGGGCTGACTGGTTTCAGAGCATCGTCAAAATGTTAGGAGCACCCGGTGCCTTATTAAGGAAGGTGGGTCGCTTAAGGGCTTCATCTGACCATTCCGCATGGAAGAGGAGGAGACATCTGAGGAGGTGGTCATCCTGGTATGGGGGAACGACACTAGAGGAGCCGTGCGCAGGAACTTCTAGAAGGGATGCAGTAGGAGGCCATGCTGAATCAGGTAGATGTGCTTTGGGGCATGCCATTCTTTTAGGATCCTGAAGGAAGTGGTGATGGTTGAATTTCTATCTGTGGTGTCTGCTGATGTGGGGTAGGCGCAGTTGTCGTTGAAGATGACAGACTGGTCGTCCACTGACGGGGGTAACCAGCTGGCTGAGTGAAGTTCCGGCGGATGGAACGACTTTGGGAGCTTCTCCAAGAAGTTCTAGTTTACCCAAAATTTGGGTAACATTTTTCCATCGAAGTCCGTCCTTACTTGCAAGGGTGGACTTGAATGCTTCTGGCTGATCTGGATCCGAGGGAAGACCTACTAGGTGGGCCATCACTAGAAGAGGCTTTGACGAGAGCTCGTGCAAAAGGCAGCGCTATCCGGCTGCAATTGGAAGATGGTTGCTGCAGGCATTGCTGGCTACTTCTAGCCAGATCCTAGGATGATGAGGAAGAATGATTATGGCTTGCTGATAAACTGAGTGGCTGAGAACCAGAGGGAGACCTTGGAGGGCTTTCTTTGTAGTTTTCTGGATTTCAAAGACGGGATGCTCCTGTGCTGTGGGCGTGCTAATTTAGGCTAGGTGGTGTGTCCGCCTTCTTGCTAACTACAGATTGGGCGTGGACATCAATAGGACATCCCTTTTCTGGCCCGAAGCGGTTGGGGCATTGCTCGATTCAACAAGAGTGAACAATGCAATCCATTAAAGTCTCTGGTTGCTCCAGCTGGGTTTAGGTGTCCTGGTGCTGCGGCATTTGGTGAGCTGACGGAGGACGGCCGCAGATGGAGACAGCTGCAGGAGTGCTGGAGGTGGACCTGTTTGGGGGGATCCATGCCATGCCAGCTTCAAGCGAACATTGGGTAGTAGTCGGAATGCACATTGCGGGTGCCTCACTGGTTCGAAGCTTCCTCACATGAGTTGAAGCATGTGGCTACCTTCGGGATCTGCGATGGGGACGCACCGCCGATTGATGGTGATATGATCCTGAGCCCAAGTCGAACCCATGTCGAACTGGAGCATTGTGGCCCGCTTACCGTTTCAGACAAATAAGATGGGCATGATTGGATGCATCCCATAATCTCGAGCGGTCCTTGTAAGACCCCAGATGTGCCGTGGTTTGCTTTCAACGGACTCTTCTAGGTAGTGGTGGATGCCCACGGGCCCAGAGGAGGATGTTGACCGGGGGGGGGTGCTACAATGTTGGTGCTGCCCGAGTTGCTTGGATGAAATGGCAGAAGAGGTGACTCTGCTTCAGGACTCTAGCTCTGACTGAAGTAGGATGTGCGGTTGCGGACGCTAGAAAGTTGTGTGTTGCGTAGGGCATGCATGCCAGCTTTGGAGGGAGGCTGTGGTGACCCATCAGAAGGGGTAAAGAAGTTGCTGCTCGCCATGCCGCTCTTAGGGAGTGTTACATGAGATTGCGGAAGGGATGCTTGCAAACCTGGGGGTTTTCCGGGGTTTCCCTTTACTGCTCGAGTCTGCTGCCAATGGTCTCGGAAGGAGGCCAAGGGTTGGAATTCGAAGCTGCTGTTGGTAGTGCAGGAAAGATGCTTGTGACGCCCCACCTCTATACCCACGCTAGCCAAGAACACTACGGGGTAGTGCTGTCAACTAGCGTGGAGAATAAGGCTGTTGAGGAGCGACCATCCATGTAACTTCTTTGTGCGAGCACCGATATGTCAGATAGAATAGGATGCATATCATTTAAGGAGGAAATCCGACATACCGATACAAACTCAAAGCTATCACACGGTGGCTATATATAATCTTCGAAAACAAATATAGAAATAAACATAACACAAATCAGTCTCAGACAATTCATATCACAAAGGCGGAAATAGATATGAATATAAGATTAGATATGAATATATAACACACATGAAAGTGTTCATCAGAGTAGTGGTCAAGTAAGATCCACGATAATACAAAAGAATAGCAACATGTGCTATACAAAAGAATAAGTACACAATATAGAGTCTATATCTCAAATGCGTACAACCAAAAACTACTAATCTAAGTAGTGCCAAAAGTCAGAGTAGCAAATCCCGGGAGGAAGTCAAGCAGAAGCACCTATAACATCTCGGTCTGACCCGAGTATTATTTAAGAAGAAAATAATAAACGGATTAGTCTAGCTATAAATATCAGATAAAGTGATATAGAATAAGAGGTATGACAAAAACGTATCATAACCATAATACCATACTGTGATAAGTACGTGATTGAGAATCAACAAGAGATTAATCAATGTCACAAGAATCTTCTCAAAGATTAAAAAGAATGTCATATTCTCTATTTAATTCACCAAGCCACAATAAATGACATACATATCAATGCCCATCGTAAATGCTGGTGAAACATAAATTCCAGAAAAATCAATATCCAGAAATCAAATAATCCGAAGCAACGACGTCGTACAGCGTAACGTCCGATGATCCAGAGACAAAAATAAATAGGAACAACGACGTCGTACAGCGTAACGTCCGATGAACCAAAGCACAAATAAAAGGAACAACGATGTCGTACAGCGTAACATCCGGTGAACCAAAGCATAGGGAAAAGGAACAACGATGTCGTACAGCGTAACATCCGATGAACCAACACGTAGCGAAATGGAACAACGACGTCGTACAGCGTAACGTCCGATGAACCAAATCACCATAAAAAGAAAAGGAACAACGATGTCGTACAGCGTAACATCCGATGAACCAACACGTAGCGAAATGGAACAACGACGTCGTACAGCGTAACGTCCGATGAACCAAATCACCATAAAAAGAAAAGGAACAACGACGGCGTACAGCGTAACGTCCGATGAACCAACACGTAGCGAAATGGAACAACGACGTCGTACAGCGTAACGTCCGATGAACCAAATCACCATAAAAAGAAAAGGAACAACGACGTCGTACAGCGTAACGTCCGATGAACCAAAACACAGTAAAATGGAACAACGACGTCGTACAGCGTAACGTCCGATGAACCAAATCACGATAAACGGAACAACGACGTCGTACAGCGTAACGTCCGATGGACAGAATTAAAGAGACATCGCACATTGCTAGTCTAAATCACAAGAATGATCGTCATGATCATAAGGAAGTGTCAATTACACCAAGCTAGTAAATATATGAGTTTAGCTTCATGTCCCATAACCACTTGCTTAACTTAAATATTTACGAACAAGCTGTAAATCTTCACTAGGAAATTGTCACAAAAAGGGTTCAATCGAACAAGTCCAAGAGCTAACCGACGAAGTGAACGCAAGCGTTTCATACCACTCGTTTTACTAAGTCGTTTAAGTCGATTTCTCATTCGAGTGAAGTAAAGGCTTATATATATTAGTAGATTGGAAATTGGTTTGAGAAAACGAACTTTTGATATTAAAAATAGTGTTGAAATCGATTTGATGAAAGAGTTTTAATATTTACTACTAGTATTAAAACCTTCATATCTTTAAAGTGACAAGTCATAAAACGATTGTTGGAACAATCTATCACAAAAATTCACATTCGGAGACGTGAATAAAATCCAAGGAAATCAGCTCAAAATGCATCAAAGTGGAAGTTCTGATGAATGCTTTTCAGATAAGATTGCCTACGCAGAGTAATACGGGGTTCGACTTAGTGAAGACAAGCGACCTAAGTGTTAAAAGGCGGGCGACTTAACAAAGTGGCCGATAATAAATGATAACAACAAAAAGGGAATCAACTCGACTTGATTAGAGTTGGATATTCAAGCTAAAAAGGCAAATAGGCAAAACACAGCAGATTCAGACGTCTGAGGTCAAGAATTCAGACGTCTGAATCTGGAAAATAAACTATTTTCCAGAACAGAATTCAGACGTCTGAATCCTAGACTTCAGACGTCTGAAATAGGCACTTTTTAGCCTATTTCTTTTCTGGTTCAAAACGAACCAATTCAGACGTCTGAAATTTTGGTTCAGACGTCTGAATGCTGGGAGAAGAAAATTCCCAGTATTCCATTCAGACGTCTGAACCATACGTTCAGACGGCTGAAACTGTTATTAAGGGCATTCCCTGAACCTAGGCCAAAAATGGCCAAAGGACATCGATAACGATCGGTCGAGCAACAACGACTAAGGAATTGCACAAGGATAAGTGTTAGGAATTCATACCTAACAATCGAAGATAATTATTGACTTAGATGTGAGATAAAAATCTCACCTTTGAACCCAAACAAATGAAGAAGAAGCTTTGAAGCAATGTCAAGAGCAATTACTCTTCACTCTCAACACAAGAAGCTCCAACTAAGATCAAAACAAGCATTTCCCAAATTTAGGTTTAGGAAATAAACTGAAATTGGGAAGAGAAAGAGTTGGAGAAGAAGGAGATGAAGCTTACCAATGGGGTCTCTTTGAATATGGAGCTAGAACTTGGTTTGCAAGTGGAAACTAGGGCTTGGGAATTCTAATTTCCCATCTCTCCCACCATTTTTGCTTTGAGACTGAAATGAGGAGGAAGTGAGGGAGAATGGGGAGGAGTGGTTCAGATTTGGGGGTTAAGTTGGCACAGGGGCTGAACCCAAAACCAAACCCAAAGTGCAAATGGTCAAATTTTTGACTAGCTCCAAACATATCAAAGTTTATACTTAAAAAGGTCACAAACGGCATTTTGGACTCAATGGAGGTGGTCTCGAGTCCCAATTCGACTGTTTGCAAAAAGTAGCTTTTCGGACTTCAATCCGATTAACGATTCTATATTTAAGTAAAAATATTTAAATATAAAATCGATAAATATGCGGGTTGTTACAATGCTCCTCGGCTTCGGACTCCATGTCCCGTCCTTTAGGTTGAGAGGTACCGCTCTCAAGTTTCCTACAGGTACTGCAAGGAAGAAAGAAGGAGAGCAGGGGGCGCTATACTGACCAGTGCAGTACCTGGAGGTCCATGGAGTGCACTATGAGGATGTAGGAGAGCTGAAGGACGTGGACGAGACTACACCTTGGGGGAACGCGAGACTGTGGCCGCTTCTCTCGGGAGAACACGAACTGTAGAACATGAATCTGCATTCCTCTCTCTTCTGGCAGGTTTTCCTTTTTCTTGGTTGGAGGCCGAAAGAGGACTAGAAGACTTTTCTGACTAAAGCTAGGATGTCGGCTGATGTGGGATGAGGTCGCTTGTAACGACCCGCTATTTTGGACTATTCGCATCCGCACATGTCGAACTTGAATAATTCAAAATACCAAATTGTTAATTTAAATTTGGCAAAACAGAACATATACAGTAAATAAATAATCACAGATCACAGACACAAAGTAATAAATGCAGCGGAAACAAAAGATAGTAGTTCATGAAGCTACTATATACATATCAGAGTTAAATAAGTACAACAGATGTCTCAAATACAATAGTCAAATACAAGAATCAGAATACAATCACTGGAATCAACTGGATATCTGAAAGCTGGATAGATAGCTGGATCTCCAAGCGAAGCTCCAACTCCAAAGGTGAGTCTCGAATACTGGTACACTCAGTCTGACCCGAGCGTAAAGCAAAACACAAAACACTCGAGTCAGGATTAACATTCTTATATCAATAAATCGAACTCAAGTGAAATAGCAACTGAAATACAAGTAACTCAAAGGATGTTTGGAATAACCATCCTTTAAGGATCCGTTAAACTATCTACTATGTAGTAGTGTACGGTAAATAGATAATGCCTATCAGTAATATAAAGTATCAAAATAGTGTTAAGGCGTTACCATTATCCCCCTTAACACATTTATACAATGTTATAGTCTATACAACACTGTAAACTCCACCATAAACTAGTGGGATATCAGGGAGTACTCCATAGGTATAGCACAAAATAAATCGTAGTGGTCGCGTATATAGGGATACAAGCATGACAAGGCACATAAGGCAATACCCAAGGTAGTGAAACTACCGTTTCCCTGGTCCGGACTGGTGAAAACGCATTGCCGCAGCGATCGCAACACCGCGAAACAACACTCCCAAAATCAAGGATGCACCAATCGACAACAAGTAATGAGTAGTTTTCGACGAAGTGTGTTCGCTCGAGGTAGCTAACCCCCATTTGGCCCGGCACGGCTCCTGTTTTAGTCATTTCCAATTTGACACAAGTGTCAAGGCTATCCATTATCGTTCTCTTTCTTTAGTCATCACGTACATCATTCCAACCACTTCATTCTGGATCACACTCCGCGTATAGTTATTAAAGTGGTTTTCGGTTTAGACAGAGAGTATGTCCATAACCAATTCTGGTCTCTTTAATAACTTTCGTAATTATTACACAGATTGGTCGTTTAATATCTTTCAAAGAAAATCAAATTCGATTTCCATTAAAATTTGTAAATCAACATTTCATTTGTCTTTCTAAACCAATTTCCAAAATTTACGTTTCAAAACTTCCAAATTCATAATTTCAAAATCTTATAATTCAATTTCAATTTTTTAAAACAATTCAAATATTGATTCAAGTTCTTATATAAGTTTCATTCCAAAATCATTTAAATCAATTTAATTTAACATTCAAATCAATTTAAATTCATTTATCGATTTCTTTCAATATTCGTTAAGTTAATTTATCCTTCAAAACAATTTCTATTTAACTTCCAATTTATTAATCAATTATTTAAGTTCAACTCCATTGTATCAAAACTTACAAATTGCATTAAATTTAAGTCATCAAATCAAATTCTTTACATTTCAAGTCTTACATTAATTTCAATAAAACACATTTTATTTCTTGTTAGAGGAATTCAATTTCACTTATTTATTTATTTAGTTACAATTTCAAAACTCAATTAATAAAGAAACTTAGTTTCACTTATTCAAGAAGTTCAATTTCACTTAATAAAGAATTCAATTTAATTTAATTATTAAATAATTCAACCTTATTTAATTATTAAATAATTCCAAAACTTAATTATTAACTAATTCCCAAACTTAATTATTAACTAATTTCAAAACTTAATTATTAATAATTCCAAATTTGATTATTAAATAATTAATTTTTTTTCTTTCCAAAAATTCAAATTCCAACTTCATTTCAAAACCATAATATTTATTCAAATAAAATCTTTATTTTATTTTTATATCAAATTTTTACCAATCAGGTTTTATTTTACTTCTCTATCCTAAGTTAAAGTTTATTTGGGTATTTATCGTTTCAACCCGATTCTAATTCAATTCAAAATCAAAGCATAGCAAAGGGAACTTGCAGTGTGATAACTGGGATGGTGTCAAAGTAAATAAACAAGCAATAACAACAATCAATATCAATCCAATAGTCAATTCAAATAATCCCGAAATAATCGTATTAATTCACATTGTTATTTGTGTAAATTAATAAAATTATTTCTAGAATCTACACTATCATTTCATGTAGATTAAAGATTATTACACTAATATTTATAGGGTTCTTCAATTGTCATTCGATTTCAATTTTAACACTACAACAATTAATCAAATATACGTTCAATGGTTCAAAGTGTAATTATCACTATTCTACATGTCAATTAATTTAACAATTAAAAGGGGTCATATTCAACTAATCAAATTCAACATATGTGTCGATTCAAATTTTAATTATCCTACGTCAAATTTATTTGCATAATATTTATCACTTTATACATTACAAATTTAACATCCAATATAAACAACAAACAATCAATCAATTATCAATCAAACGAAATTATCATCGTATAATTAACAAATAATGGTGTCGGATGTCACAGGTGAACTGATACAGGTAATAACATATATAACAGTGTAAATAACTAACAACAGCATATTTCAATTGTCGTTTCAATTGAAATCAAATTTAATAAATAAAAGAACATTAATCATGAGTGATTGCTCACCTTCCGAGGCTGGATAGATTTGACAAAGAAATGAGCTACGAACTCCAAAGCAATGCTAGATTGGCACGAATTTCGATGCAAAGCAAGATGGACGTGAGTTCGACAGACAAGCTGATAAATAGGAATTGATAAAACGAATTAGAACCATCTTGATATAACTGAAATGAAATATTTATTATTTTATTATATTATTTTCTTAAACCAATATTAAATTTGGAACTCATATTTAAAATAATATATATATATATATATATATATATATATAAACTTTCAAATAAATACTAAATCTAAACAACTATACATAAAATCTCCATATACTTATTAAAACCTCTAACTCAAGTATGCTTATATACACTAATATGTATATAGACTAATATAAACTGACATACATGTTATAAATTTAAAACAATATATGTTATAAAAGTCAATACTTTATTACTATATATATACATATAAACAACCTGCCAACAGAACAACCATATAATTACACTGTAATATAATGTAATATTGTTATATAGCACTTATAATACACACCTTCATATATAGACTTGTATGCAGTAGACTTATATAAAATATAATATAACATGTATATACAGTAACTTATAAAGTAATACATAACTTATGTTTATAGCATCAAGGTTATATACTATATATAAATAGCACGGCTGAAGCAAGATACACATATAGACTGACATATTATATGAAACAATATCCATTGAATAATCAATATAACTTGCTTTACAAAAATATGCATATATAAACAACGTGATAAATCAAAAATGAAAACAACTTCACAATATTTTTTTTATATATGTATACCTCTCAAAACGTCAACCACCATATTCCTTTATAATATTCATACGGGTGGTATATTAAAAGATGTCGAATACCATAATAGAGTAAAATAATAAAAAAAAATAATTAAAAAAAGAATATGTGAATACAGCAACAGGCTACCACTTATAGTATAATCTACCGTACTATAATAGTTTACAACATAATATAATATAGTATAGTATATATAACAAACATAAAATACCATATCAAGAAGGAAACTCACGCGTGCACTGCTGTCTCGGCCGTTTACAAGAGCATACGGGTTGTGCCTGCGTTGGTGATGGCTGGTTGGTGGTGTTCGGTGGAGAAGAGTTGCGGAGAAGTGGCGGTGTTGTAGGTGGGCGACGAGGCCGAGTAACTTGGGAAGGGTCGGAAATTGCATGGGAGGTGGCGGAAAGCACCGCTTGGTAGGTGGAAGGGAAGGATGAGCTGGCGAACATGGAGGGTTGAGATCGTTGCCGTGATCGGTTGTTGGAGGGTCTTGGCGAGGAGGGGCTGGTTGGGAATCGGCTGAGGTGGAAGTTGGTGATGGCTGCCGCTATGGGTGGAAGGTGATGCGGCACATGGTCGTAGGCTTAAAGGTGGAGAAGGCCGGGCTTCCGTTGTCAAGTGATGGCAGGTTTGTTCGATAGAGGTTGGGTGGCGTGGGTTGTGTGGTGTTGCTGTTGAGGCGCGAGAGGAGAGAGGGACGAACGGAACTCGAAATCAAGTCCCATGAACCCCGAAGCAAGAATGAATGCAACCAGTCAAGCGAGCAGTTTTTTTTATTAAATTTAAATTTTTTCTTAGAATGAAACAGAAAGAAGATGAGAGAATGAATATGAATGGATGAGCAAACCGATATTAGAATTTAATGAACGAATATAAATTTAACCATGGGGAAAAATAAAATTCATCAGTTGAATTCAATAATAATTTATGGCTAGTGGTTGAATTCATTAATTATGAACGACAATTGACCATGACATTGGAACAAATGAATGGTCACCGGAAAACAAAAGTAAAGTATTGAATACCGATACGGTCGTCCGTTTCGAAGTTTCACCACGAACCGGACACTGAAACACAGAAAAAATTATACCGTAAAGATCAGCATGACTAGCCGATCAAAACGGTATACAGATATCGGTAGTATGATTGAATTATAAAAATTCGAATTTTCTACTATCGAAAAATGCAAGAAAAACGCAGAAAAATAAGATCGACGGAGGCAAAGAAGTCCGAATTTGGAAAAACGAAAAATGATGTCTTGCTCAGAAGATGATTTAGAAATTTTTCTATTTAAAAATATTTAGGTTTCGAAAACATTTTATTTTCATTAATTACTAACTGATTAAATCGAAATAAAATTACACATGAAATAAACTTTCATATTTTCGGATGAAATTTTACCAGTTGCTATGTTTAACTGAACGCATTTCAAATATCAAATTTATATTTCAAAATTTTATCATTTAAAGTTTCACAAAATTTCAATTAATAACGTTATTAAAAACCTGTTAAATTTACGGGTTGTTACACTCTCCCTCACTTAAAACTTTTCGTCCCCGAAAAGGAAGGAGGTAGGAGAATAGAAACAACCAGAAAGAAAATAGATTAAAAGACAAGATAAAACAATTAAACCATATAATTTCAAATTAAACTAATTAATATTTAACAATTTGGTTTAATCCACTTGTTTCACTTAAGTTAAATCAATCTACCTATTTCTAAATTCATTATCTTACTATCTAGTCATCCTTAATTAACACTTTCTAAATCATTAATTTGTATAATAATTTATTATCCCTATATTTTATTCAACAAATTTAATTCTTTATTCCAAATTTTCATTAAGTTTATTCCACTTAATATATCTTATTACATATATTTAAACCATATAAATTTCATTTTAAATTAATTTATATTCAATAATTGGTTTAAATTTAAGGTATTTCCATAAGTTGATCTAATTCCAATTTGTTAATTCCTTCAAAACAAATTTATTTATCTCATCTATTATTCAATTAACTTATTATCCTATCTAACTCTATTAACATCTTTATAATCAAAATTTAGTGTATAACATTTATTATAAACACTCAAATTTTATTTATAAAGACATTTTTTATTGTACATTATCCAATTACATTTTAACTTCTGAATAATTTAGGTAAGTTATATTGAAATGAAATTGAGTATTATACAAATAATTTTTTTTTACAATCCAGTTATTTCAAGTTAAATATTTATCCAAGAATTTTGACTTCAGTTTATAATTGAAATCATCTTTTACCTAAAATTTAAGAATTTAAATCTCCGATTTACTTCAAACAATTTAGAGATATATCTATATATTTATCAAATCAAATTAAATTTTTAATATAAGATACCTATAGATATAAAAATCAAATTATACTGGAGAAATTCAAATCAAAATATTTTTTTTCAAAACAAAACCGTAGCAAAGCTACAGAATAGTCTCTCCACTTCGAAACTCGAAAATGAATGTCGATGATGCGGCCGCCATCACCGAAATTATTTTCCAGCGATAAAGAGAAGAGCACTGGTTTCAACATTTTAAAATTCTTTGAAAACGATATATATTCAAAAATATTTTAAATACTATACACTTTAAAACATTCAAATCAAAGTTTGAAATCACCAGAAATTAAATTCTCAAATTCTTTATTTAAATTCCTTTCAAATCCCAAATAAAATTATAACCAAGTTTCATAAATTCATTTATTTATATTATGCAAAAATCAATGGTTTACAAAACAATAAATGAAAATCAAATATTATTATTTCTGACAACAAATTCATTAACAATTTAATTTCAGAAAACTTATATTTATATATAATATAATCATACAAAACTTTTATTTTATTTACCAAATTTGAAAACGATATTGTGTTAGTTTGCTCTGCTCAAGTGTTTTGGAAATCCTATCGATATCGTTGATCAGACGAATCGATCGAAAACCCAAATCAACATCAACAACTCAAACAACACAATGTATATTAAAACATTTTAAAATATAAATTTACAAATACACTTCCTCGCTCAACGATACAGTAACGGATTTCAAAGCAAGGATAGGGATTCAAATTTGATGACTCAAATCAAAGAGAATTTTGGTTCGAAGATAAGTTCGAAACAAAGATATGATGATTAAATAACAAAGTAGGAAGATTGATAAGTTTATATAAATCGCGGGCAACCTTAACTGGGTCGACCATGACTTCAAGAATAAGATCGATGCAGAATTTTGAGGCAAATCTACATTTGATCTCAAGAAATAGAATTCCGGTATAGCAGGAGATAGATAGCATTTTAAACCGAGGATACAGAAGTCTCCGGTAAATCTATGCCAAATGTGACGACCGCCCATGACCCCTGCACCGAATCTAGAGATAGTGCGCTGTAAAGTGTGCCAGGCGACCATGGACGATAGTCAGGATAAATTTAAACAGCAGAATCTATCGTATTACTCACAGCGCATGGACAAAATACAATAGAACATATGTATAGTGAAGCTTTATAGAATAAAATGCCATCATATAAAACTCCATAAAAGTTGAATACAAGCATCCAAATAGTCAATACATCATGCCTCACTACATAACACTCAGAGATTATACAAACAGCGGAACATCCAGTACATATAATAAGAAGATAATATGCAACCCTCCAGCTCGTCTTCGACATCAGCATCGTGAGAAGAGAACAGCACCTGTCACCTGCTACCTACTCTGCCCGTCCCAAAAATGGACGAACATCCCAAGGCAATAAGAATTAAAACATAAAGCCTTGAGTCAGACAACAGTCTTAGTGAGCAGTAAATTAACTAACAACATACCAAAAGAGCATAAAGGAAAAGGAATAGGAATACAACCCTCCCACTCCAACCTCATTCTACAGTGATAGCCCCCAGACACACACTAAGCAGAAGCAACATAGCAGAGCATACAATTTAAAGTAAAGTTATAATCATTCGAGTCAAGGGCGATGTTTTCCAAGTACCAAGGCCTAAATCATATAAGCACCCAGAAAATACCGCTCTTGAGTCCGAATGACGATACAACCAAACATCCATGACTCTGGCTATCACTGTTATCATTGCTTCGATATCACCGTTAATTGAATGACCGGCACATTCTTTCAACCGTCCGTCAAGGGCTAATGGAAACCCCGGTTCTAGACATAACTCCCGCACGTCGTCGCAGCCCATGCCTAGGACTATCGAATCTGCCCAGAGTACTCGACCATCAACAGTTGGCCGTTGGGACTATCGAATCTGCCCAAACGTACTCTTGCTTAGAGCATGCTAGAACCTTCAACAACGATGCTATCCAAGCCTCCTAGTCATCCTCCTCGACGACTATTCTCATATCCATTCATTATCCTCAACTCGAATCATATCACCGAGTTATCAACATGCTTGGAATGATCCCGTCTGGATTAGACCAAGTCTTCATCATATGATTGCCTCGCTTCATCACATCCTCGCAAAGCCTTATCTCAACATCACATCATCAAATCTATGCATAAGAGCTTCATCTTCCCGCTACATATGCCACGAGCAGCTTTCCCAATTCAAGAGCCTTTCCCTTAGCTTTTGAATCATCTTCGACCACCTTGTCTAAAACCAATCAACAATCATCTAATTCACAGCAATCAATCATGTCAAACATCAATCCAAGTAACCAAGCATTCAAATATAAGCAAAATGGACAATTATAACAATAATGGCAATTTCGTAATTAAGGAGTTGAAAGTCTAACAAGCATGAAAACATGAGAATTATCTCTACAACTTGATGAATGAACTTGCATAGGTTAATCATATACAAAAATGGTTGTCAAATCATCATGAACAATGGATCTACATGGATCTACACTTAAGTTTACAAAAATGCATAGAAATCACTATTTTAACACCAAATCAAGCCAACAATCCGATCTACTCCTTTGGACCCGTGTGAGAGACAATCACCACTCACCAAATCACCTAAACAACCTCAAATCAACACGCTTCAGATCTGGACAGCGAAGGATCAAGCTTGATCTATCACAAATCCGCTTCAAACGAAGAAATCTCACTTCAACGGATGAAGATCTTCAACTTTAGCTCTTGGATCTTCAATCTTGATCTTCGATTTGGATGGATGGAAGCACTAGATTAGAGTGGAGAAAAGAAGTGAAGAAGCGTAGAAGTCGAGCTCTCAAAATGGCAGCACTTCGTCGCTTCAAAATCCGGATCCCAAAAATGAAGCCAACCCCCTTTTATTTATAGCTGAAAATCGCCCTAGGTCGCTCGGAGTTAGGTCGTCCACGACCTACGACCTAAAACCCACCGACCTAAAGACTAACCAACCTACGACTTAACAAAACGCGCATCCAAGCACTCAGCGACCTACGACCTAACTAACCTGCGACCTACCACAAACCGCTTCTTCGCGACCTAACAAAGCTCTCCATCCTACGACCTAACGAGGACATCTGCGACCTAACAACTCAGGCGCTTCAACGACTTAAAGGCTTACGACTTATAACCTCAGCGACCTAACACACCAACATAGCGCATCAGCGACCTAACACTCACGCGCCTTAACAACTCAGCGACTTACCAGTGTTACGACCTAACACTTAGACCCACGCGACCTAACACTTAAACTATCCTAGCGACCTACCAACCCATGCGACCCAACAACTTATGCGACCTAACTCCTTAGGTCGCCTAACGACCTAACTACGCTAACAAGCTATCCACTAGGTCGCAACATACTGGGTTGTTAACTCGCTAACCCCTAGGTCGCGAGCTATTATAGGTCGCTCCTTGCTTATCCCCTAGCTTCCTTAGGTCATTGCCCCTATAAGTCGTCTACGACTTAAATGTTATCAACTCCTAGGTCGCTCAACCAACCTAAACTGCCATACGACCTAACCACTTCATCCTTAGGTCGCACACGACCTAAGCTAACCTACAACCTAACCTATAGGTCGCTCCACCTTCCAAGGTTGCCAACTACGACCTAACTTCCTAAGGTCACGACTTATCACCTAGGTCGTTCACGATCTAGGACTTAGAAAAATCTGCCTAAAAATCTGAAATGACTTGAAAATGCTAAAATTCCAGATTTTGACGAACTTGTCGATCCGTAAAAATATGGGTCGTTACACCAATTGTAAAGGAGTTTCACCCATTTACAAAATCAATTTGAGATTGGCAGGACCGCCAACTCATTATAAAGATCATTCAAGGTGGAGTTATGGGATACTCCGGAATTAGAAGACGAATAGTGAGGGACACGAATGGATTTTGGAACCGCATGGAACATTCCAAAATTCAAAGGAATCGAGTCAAAAGGAAGAGATTCAACTCGAATGAAAGTGGTTCTGTAATACATTTACCCTATATGCTAAGTTTTACCTAGAGCTACCAAAGCTCTGATACCAATTGTAACGACCTGCTATTTTGGACTATTCGCATCCGCACATGTCGGACTTGAATAATTCAAAATACCGAATTGTTAATTTAAATTTGGCAAAACTGAACATATACAGTAAATAAATAATCACAGATCACAGACACAGAGTAATAAATGCAGCGGAAACAAAAGATAGTAGTTCATGAAGCTACTATATACATATCAAAGTTAAATAAGTACAACAGATGTCTCGAATACAATAGTCAAATACAAGAATCAGAATACAATCACTGGAATCAACTGGATATCTGAAAGCTAGATAGATAGCTGGATCTCCAAGCGAAGCTCCAACTCCAAAGGTGAGTCTCGAATACTGGTACACTCAGTTTGACCCGAGCGTAAAGCAAAACACAAAACACTCGAGTCAGGATTAACATTCTTATATCAATAAATCCAACTCAAGTGAAATAGCAACTGAAATACAAGTAACTCAAAGGATGTTTGGAATAACCATCCTTTAAGGATCCGTTAAACTATCTACTATGTAGTAGTGTACGGTAAATAGATAATGCCTATCAGTAATATAAAGTATCAAAATAGTGTTAAGGCTTTACCATTATCCCTCTTAACACATTTATACAAGTGTTATAGTCTATACAGTACTGTAAACTCCACCGTAAACTAGTGGGATATCAGGGAGTACTCCATAGGTATAGCACAAAACAAATCGTAGTGGTCGCGTATATAGGGATACAAGTATGACAAGGCACATGAGGCAATACCCAAGGTAGTGAAACTACCGTTTGCCTGATCCGGACTGGTGAAAACGCATCGCCGCAGCGATCGCAACACCGCAAAACAACACTTCCAAAATCAAGGGTGCACCAATCGACAACAAGTAATGAGTAGTTTTCGAAGAAGTGTGTTCGCTCGAGGTAGCTAACCCCCATTTGGCCCGGCACGGCTCCTGTTTTAGTCATTTCCAATTTGACACAAGTGTCAAGGCTATCCATTATCGTTCTCTTTCTTCAGTCATCACATACATCATTCCAACCACTTCATTCTGGATCACACTCCGCGTATAGTTATTAAAGTGGTTTTCGGTTTAGACAGAGAGTATGTCCATAACCAATTCCGGTCTCTTTAATAACTTTCGTAATTATTACACCGATTGGTCGTTTAATATCTTTCAAAGCAAATCAAATTCGATTTCCATTAAAATTTGTAAATCAACATTTCATTTGTCTTTCTAAACCAATTTTCAAAATTTATGTTTCAAAACTTCCAAATTCATAATTTCAAAATCTTATAATTCAATTTCAATTTTTTAAAACAATTCAAATATTGATTCAAGTTCGTATATAAGTTTCATTCCGAAATCATTTAAATCAATTTAATTTAACATTCAAATCAATTTAAATTCATTTATCGATTTCATTCAATATTCGTTAAGTTAATTTATCCTTCAAAACAATTTCTATTTAACTTCCAATTTATTAATCAATTATTTAAGTTCAACTCCAAAACTTACAAATTGCATTAAATTTAAGTCATCAAATCAAATTCTTTACATTTCAAGTCTTACATTAATTTCAATAAAACACATTTTATTTCTTGTTAGAGGAATTCAATTTCACTTATTTATTTATTTAGTTACCATTTCAAAACTCAATTAATAAAGAAACTTAGTTTCACTTATTCAAGAAGTTCAATTTCACTTAATAAAGAATTCAATTCAATTTAATTATTAAATAATTCAACCTTATTTAATTATTAAATAATTCCAAAACTTAATTATTAACTAATTCCCAAACTTAATTATTAACTAATTTCAAAACTTAATTATTAATAATTCCAAATTTGATTATTAAATAATTAATTTTTTTTCTTTCCAAAAATTCAAATTCCAACTTCGTTTCAAAACCATAATATTTATTCAAATAAAATCTTTATTTTATTTTTATATCAAATTTTGACCAATCGGGTTTTATTTTAATTCTCCATCCTAAGTCAAAGTTTATTTGGGTATTTATCATTTCAACCCAATTCCAATTCAATTCAAAATCAAAGCATAGCAAAGGGAACTTGCAGTGTGATAACTTGGATGGTGTCAAAGTAAATAAACAAGCAATAACAACAATCAATATCAATCCAATAGTCAATTCAAATAATCCCGAAATAATCGTATTAATTCACATTGTTATTTGTGTAAATTAATAAAATTATTTCTAGAATCTACACTATCATTTCATGTAGATTAAAGATTATTACACTAATATTTATACGGTTCTTCAATTGTCATTCGATTTCAATTTTAACACTACAACAATTAATCAAATATACATTCAATGGTTCAAAGTGTAATTATCACTATTCTACATGTCAATTAATTTAACAATTAAAAGAGGTCATATTCAACTAATCAAATTCAATATATGTGTCGATTCAAATTTTAATTATCCTACGTCAAATTTATTTGCATAATATTTATCACTTTATACATTACAAATTTAACATCCAATATAAACAATAAACAATCAATCAATTATCAATCAAACGGAATTATCATCGTATAATTAACAAATAATGGTGTCAGATGTCACAGGTGAACTGATACAGGTAATAACATATATAACATTGTAAATAACTAACAGCAGCATATTTCAATTGTCGTTTCAATTGAAATCAAATTGAATAAATAAAAGAACATTAATCGTGAGTGATTGCTCACCTTCCGAGGCTGGATAGATTTGACAAAGAAATGAGCTATGAACTCCAAAGCAACGCTAGATTTGCACGAATTTCGAAGCAAAGCAAGATGGACATGAGTTCGACAGACAAGCTGATAAATAGGAATTGATAAAATGAATTAGAACCATCTTGATATAATTGAAACGAAATATTTATTATTTTATTATATTATTTTCTTAAACCAATATTAAATTTGGAACTCATATTTAAAATAATATATATATATAAACTTTCAAATAAATACTAAATCTAAACACCTATACATAAAATCTCCATATACTTGTTATAACCTCTAACTCAAGTATGCTTATATACACTAATATGTATATAGACTAATATAAACTGACATACATGTTATAAATTTAAAACAACATATGTTATAAAAGTCAATACTTTATTACTATATATATACTTATAAACAACCTGCCAACAGAACAACCATATAATTACACTGTACTATAATATAATATTGTTATATAGCATTGATAATACACACCTTCATATATAGACTTGTATGCAGTAGACTTATATAAAATATAATATAACATGTAGATACAGTAACTTATAAAGTAATACATAACTTATGTTTATAGCATGAAGGTTATATACTATATATAAATAGCACGGCTGAAGCAAGATACACATATAGACTGACATATTATATGAAACAATATCCATTGAATAATCAATATAACTTGCTTTACAAAAATATGTATATATAAACAACGTGATAAATCAAAAATGAAAACAACTTCACAATATTATATTTTTTATATATATGTATACCTCTCAAAACGTCAACCACCATATTCCTTTATAATATTCATACGGGTGGTATATTAAAAGATGTCGAATACCATAATACAGTAAAATAATAATAAAAAATTGCGAATACAGCAACAGGCTACCACTTATAGTATAATCTACCGTATTATAATAGTTTACAACATAATATAATATAGTATAGTATATATAACAAACATAAAATACCATATCAAGAAGGAAGCTCGCGCATGCACTGCTGTCTCGGCCGTTTACAAGAGCATGCGGGTTGTGCTTGCGTTGGCGATGGCTGGTTGGTGGTGTTCTATGGAGAAGAGTTGCGGAGAAGTGGCGGTGTTGTAGGTGGGCGACGAGGCCGAGCTACTTGGGAAGGGTCGGGGAGGTGGCGGAAAGCACCGCTTGGTAGGTGGAAGGGAAGGACGAGCTGACAAACATGGAGGGTGGAGATCGTTGCCGTGATCGGTTGTTGGAGGGTCTTGGCAAGGAGGGGCTAGTTGGGAATCGGCTGAGGTGGAAGTTGGTGATGGCTGCCGCTATGGGTGGAAAGTGATGCAGCACATGGTCGTAGGCTTAAAGGTGGAGAAGGCCGGGCTTCCGTTGTCAAGTGATGGCAGGTTGGTTCGATAGAGGTTGGGTGGCGTGGGTTGTGTGGTGTTGATGTTGAGACGCGAGAGGAGAGAGGGACGAACGGAACTCGAAGTCAAGTCCCATGAACCCCGAAGCAAGAATGAATGCAACCAGTCAAGCGAGCAGTTTTTTATTAAATTTAAATTTTTTCTTAGAATGAAACAGAAAGAAGATGAGAGAATGAATATGAATGGACGAGCAAACCGATATTAGAATTTAATGAACGAATATAAATTTAACTATGGAGAAAAACAAAATTCATCAGTTGAATTCAATAATAATTTATGGCTACTGGTTGAATTCATTAATTATGAACGACAATTGACCAGGACATTGGAACAAATGAATGGTCGCCGGAAAACAAAAGCAAAGTATTGAATACCGATACGGTCGTCCGTTTCGAAGTTTCACCACGAACCGGACATTGAAACATAGAAAAAATTATACCGTAAAGATCAACATGACTAGCCGATCAAAACGGTATACAGATATCGGTAGTATGATTGAATTATAAAAATTCGAATTTTCTACTGTCGAAAAATGCAAAAAAAACGCAGAAAAATAAGATCGACGGAGCCAAAGAAGTCTGAATTTGGAAAAACGAAAAATGACGTCTTGCTCAGAAGATGGTTTAGAAATTTTTCTATGTAAAAGTATTTAGGTTTCGAAAACATTTTATTTTCATTAATTACTAACTGATTAAATCGAAATAAAATTACACACGAAATAAACTTTCATATTTTCGGATGAAATTTTACCAGCTGCTATGTTTAACTTGACGCATTTCAAATATCAAATTTATATTTCAAAATTTTATCATTTAAAGTTTCACAAAATTTCAATTAATAACGTTATTAAAAACCGGTTAAATTTACGGGTTGTTACATCGCTGCTGTGAGGCATTCAACCTTATGGTCATGGGATACCCAATTTTTCATCACGAGTGTGGAAAACCCAACCGAACCTCGAAATGCGATCGTGCCTACGTGGACACCGCCGCGCCGACGCTAGGCTTACTTTTTGGATGAGTCGACCCCGGAGGGAAGGTTCACAATTGGTGGAGGGCGCGAACCCATTTGAGCCACAAGGTTGGTTGCATGCCGACTACCCCTAGGCCGAGGGCGGCTAGATGAGCCCTTTGTGTTTGGCCATTGCTAGGGGGATGAGGATTGAGTTGGATAGGAGCGGACGGAGGCGCTTGCCCATAGTAGGGAGTATAGCGGGCTGGAGCAGGCATGGAGGCTTGCCCATGGCGGGAGACACCAGAGAATGATCTTAGGGAGAAGTAAGTACAAAAAGCAAATACACAATGATATATAGTGGTTCAGCCCAGTGCAGCCTACTTCCACTGTGATGTTCCTTTACTATATCGACCTCTTATAATTTACAGACTGTTACAAAAGAATAATAAAGGAGACTAGAGTAAATATTACAAGAGAATAATATCTTAGCATAAGGGTCTCACGGGGAGAAGACCCGAGGGAAGACCCATCGGGAGGGTTGTCCATTGAGGAGGAGTTTCGGAGACGGAAGAGCACTTGAAGGAAGGGTTGCTGGCAGTGATCGAAAGGTAGGCGCTAAAAGGAGGTGCTGCTAGGTGAAGTGATAGCTTGCTATTGGAGGCGATGATGGTCGTAGAGCTTGATGGGTAGAGCATGGTGGGTTGAGTGATAGAGCTTGATGGAGGCTCTCTCTAACGGAAGTCGGAAGAAGCTGCCATTAGTGAGGCTTTTGAGGAGGAGAGAGTTGGTTGATAGAGTTAGGGGTATGCCCTAGGAGCAATTATGTAATTTGTTACATATATCTAACTCGTTGACCACTCTTGTTTGAAATAAAGGTATTTTCTTTCTATTATATACTTGATACAATGTGGTTATATTAATAAATCAATTTAATTGAAAGTATATTTAATAGAAAATCCATAAATGGTATGTTTTGTAATAGTAGTTACAAGTGTTGTAACCATGAGTAATTTATCACAATGAAACAAATATACCATTTTAAATGTTTCTAGTCAAGATGCATCGAGACTGGATATCGATGTATCCGTTGAGACTAGAGTACGTAACGCTCTCCCAATATTGGAGAGTGTATTACTCATGACTGTTGGGGGCACCAAGGGGATATATACTAATAGCTATTGGATAATTGTGGAATGACTCACTCAATAGTTTTCTGTTGGTTAATAAAATTAAGGTCAAGCAAAGAATATCGATGTGGCTAATTTACACAGTTCTCTCGACTTAAGAATCTATTAATCTTCAATGTGGAAACTCCACTTTGATTATAGTTAAATAGTGGCACGACGTCCATCGAACGACTATAGTTGGGTCGAGTGGAAGCATTGGAAGCGAAACACTATTCAAGAGAGGATTCGTCTCCTCAGTTATATGAGGTTAGTATCACGACCAACTGAAGTCAACTCAATGTCAAAGTCTTTGGCCAGAGCATTTCGGTTAATAATAATCGTTATTATTGAACAAAGGACTTTGTGTTTGGAGTATAAAGTTGAATGTGGATGATATTGGAATTTTAACCATTACCAAATTTTAGAAATCCAAAGTGATATTGTTTTGACAACGAGAATTGGTGTAAATAATTGTCACTATCAGGTACCGCTTATAATAAGTAAAACTGGATTTTACCAAAATATGTATAAGCAATAAATTCGGCCAAAATGTCACACCACCTGCTAAGTGACGCGTAAACGCTAATATTCGAATAGTTCAATATTAATCGTTGACTTAATTTACACCTTTGAGTCGCACAATCGTAATGATGAATTCTCTGAAAAACCACATGATTTAATTAATTCATAAAATGTTATAAATTGATTAAATTAATTAATATTTGAGAAATATTAATTATTAATTATTTGATGTTTGGAAGTTTTTTTAATTATTTTAATGCATTTATAAAAGTTACATTTGCACACATTGACATACGATATCGATGTGATTTAAAGATAATTGCATGAAATGATTTATGGAAATTTTATGTCATTTAATGACATGATTTATGGAAATTTTATGTCATTTGATGACATACCTATAAAGAAAGGATTGGAGAGAGAAAAACAATCAAGGGAATCAATTAGGGAAGTTTTAATTAAAAAATGAGAAAAGTTTCATTCTTTCAAATAAGACATATTCTCTAATTCATAGTGTACATACAATTCTATTTTCTTCTTACTCATTCTTTCTCTCCTCCTAACTTTTCATTGAAGAAACAAAAAAACAAATTTCCCAATTCTTTCAACTCCTAATAAAAAGATCAAATAAAATAAGAAAAAGTGGTTCATCCATCCCATGCAAGGATAGGATGTGGATCTTGAAGATGTGAGGAGATATCATCATTCAAGGTGTGATTTCTAGGCAACATCCTAAGTTGATTTAATCGGATCTAGATGCATTCTTCATTCAAGGTGCAAATCAAAGGCAACATCAACAAGGTGTGTTTTAAGGATTTGGTAGCAAGGTATGTCATTTTCTACATATATATAGTGATTTTGCAATGTTTGATGGAAATTTAATTCGACTTTCATAATTTGTATGATGTATCATTGTCTTGCTTAATTAAAAATTGTTTATAAAGATTAAATTATTTGTTGAATGATATGATTGAGTTTTCATTTGATAAATCAAAATTAAATTTGTTTATGTTTTAAAACAATATTTAAGTGTAGATCTATGTTTTTTAAACATTCTAATTAAAGTGTAATTCTTCGGATCTGAATGTTTACATATTCGAATTGGTTAGTTGCTTTTCTTTACTTTGTTAACTGAAAATAAATCTATATGTTTTAAAATACAATGTTTTATTTTAATTCTATGTTTTAACATTTAATTTAAATTCCATGTCTTTAAATCTGGAAGCTTACATTTTCATGTTAATTGATTGAATTATATTTAAAGCGAAAAATGAAATTTATATGGAATTAATACAATGTTTCAATTATAGATCTATGTTTTAATCTTTCATAACAAAGTGTAATTTTAGTTTTAAATGTTAATGTATGTACGCATGCATGTATTACTAGCATTTTTTATTGCATTAGATATTTACATATGAATAAAAGGAATTTTAACAACAAATCAAAGTTTTGAAATTGACTATATTAACTATCTAATTTATATTATTAGAAAGCTTTGATTGAATTCCATATATACGTATTTGGATCTACTTATATGTGTTCATATAAAATTTATTTTTCTTTACTTTTATTGTCATAGTATGAAATTATTTCTCTTTTTTTAATTAGGATAATAATGTATACATATAATTCATTGTTTACCTTCTATATTCTTACATTATTGTACCTATTGATTTTCATTAATATGTTGCATTAGTTAAGTTTACTAAAAGGGAAACTATATCTATCACCCTTGTCATCCCTTATTTATTTCCATTTCAATTTCTATGTAATAATCATTCTAATTGTTCTTGTTTATTTTATGTATACATATCAATTACCACCGACTATGCACACTCCCTATATGTTGCTCTTGCACAATATTTACTGTGAATATATTTACAATTCATGTCATATTTAGATTAGTCATTAATGTTATTTTATTAATCAATTAGTTAATTTAACTAAGAGATGGAAATGAAAAGTTTCCTTCTCTAACTAAGTTTATGATCCCTCATTAATTGAATATTTAAGAGAAGGAAATAAAAAGTTTCATTCTCTAGATAAATTTATATCCCCTCATTAATTGAATATGTTAAGAGAAAGGAAATGAAATATTTTCTTTTCTTAATAAATTTGAAAGTAAACATTACACACAATTTTGTATATAAGAGTATATTTGGTATACTCTAATTACATACACATTAAATTAAAGTGAAACCTTATTTATGAAGTTAAATAAAATATTTATTTTATTTAAAAGAAACTTAGAAAATTCCAAATTAATTTAGACTTCATAGGCTCATTAAAGATCCAAAATGATTAAATTTTTTGAAATTCACCCATTTCTTCCAGTACGGGCTTGCGTAGTTCCAACAATGGTATCAGAGCTCAATAGCCTACGTGGTCTAAATTAGTCATGTTAGAACTAACTAATTAAGCTTGCGCACTTAGTGCGGTGTCTAGAATGGTGATGTCTGGGATTGGAATTGGGTAATCAAGTACCCTGTCCGCCCTGGTTACCTGCATGACCTGAAGGTGAAGTGAGCCCAAAGGTTGCCCCTGATAAAAAAGGCCCAATTTGAATCGGGCCTTGGGCTAATTTTCAAGATAGTTTTGAAAATTTAGATAAGATTTTAAATTTTAAAGTTAAATTTAAAATAAAAACATGTTTATTATAAAAGGTTATAATATAACATAAGCTTTCAAAATGTTTGAAAATGTAATGAAAAGTTCAAAATGTTTGAAACTATTTAAATATTAATTTCGAAATTTAAAATTTATTAATAAGATTAATAAAATAAATTAATTAAATGAGTTAATTAATTAATACTTATATGCATGTATTATGTATGTTGATATATGTTATGTTATTTTTAACATTTAAGATAACATAAGTATACATGTATGTATATAGGATAAACTTTCGAAATTGATATAATTTAATTAAAATTGTCAATTAAATAAATTAATTAAAGGTTAATTAATCAAATAAAAATACACATATATAATATATATGTGTTATACTATAAAGGTTATAGTAGATATGTTTAATATAAAAGTTGTATTGGAATACTAATATAAAATTAATTAAAGAGTTAATTAATTAAAATTAATTAAATAAGATTTAATTAATAAAATATTATACATAAGACTATCATATAAGTAATATGAAATGTAAAAGTTTTATAACAATAAAACTTATATGACATGAATGTATAAACTAAAGGTGGAACATTAAAGAAACCCAAATAGACTTAAGGAATAAATACATACGTAAATATACGTATACCTTGATTTCTGTTGTGTCTGACACTTGAATCACGAGGGTATTTAATAAGAAATACATTATTTCATAAGTCGATATCACTCAATATAATATATTGAAGATTATAAAACTTCAATATAATGCTGTCCTCCACCATATATATATATATTAATAAATTACTTGCATACTCCTTAGTTGTTGAGCAAACTCGAGCTAGGGATGTTATGTGTAGAATTATTAATATATTGAAGAGACGAGATAAGATAACTATATGTATTTGTTGAGCAAACTCAAGGTACATATACTATACTTAGGCTGTCGCAATATGGTAGGTACGAGTGAATAATCTCTTACTATTTGTTGAGAAAACTCAAGGTCGAAATGAGATTAGGAAAAGGAACATGGGTTAAGAGTTGTATGTGATATAACCGATAAGGAATTATCCATCATTTGTGGGGCTATGATTTGTTGAGCAAACTCAAAGTCAGAATACCAAGACAGACGAGTCCTAACACCCACTAGTGAAGTCGAAAGACTTCTATGTTTCATCTTAGGGTTCAGAGAAATATAAAAGACTAGTGGGAGCCTTATTAGAAAAATGAAATAGTAACATTTTACCTTTCTAATATTGTAAGAACATATGCTAAATAATGTTTAATTACCTACAATGATAAATTTGTGCATTTAATATGATTGATAAAACATTTATCAATTAACCTATACAAATGAACTGAATTGAAAGTTGATAAATGGAAATATAATACCCACCATTAAATTCTTATTGCATGTTAATGTTTTTCTATACCCATGCAAGTGCCTAATTTTTACAACTATTTAATACATTCGTGAAATAGGCACTAACATGTTTATTTGATTGAGATCATGTATTGCATTTTATGGGTTTCGAACTTTAAAAGCAATACAAGACTATAGATATTTGATCCTTATACTATCGCATATAAATGTTATATGGTGAACGGTTACAGTTCATAGTGTACGATATTTCAATGAATATAGTTCATTCGAAATAAGCCAATAATCTGTACTACAAGATCGAGTATTCAATTTGATTGATTACATAAAAGATCATATTGAGTTAAATGTTACATATGACCAAAACTACAATATAAGTCTAAGAACTAGATCGCTGAAATATCTGTTTGATTAGTTTACATAAAGTGCAATACATTTGATGTCCTTAAGTGATAAGGATAATCGAATGTGCTTTTGTAAAGAGTTCGTTATGATATTGTAGTAAGGGTTTTATTTTGAATGGTTTGACCGTTTAGAAAGGAAAACGAATGTACAAGGATATATGTGATTTAAGGTACAATTGGAATAAAGAGAGTGAATGATCACTTCTGCTTCATAAAGAATCATCGGAAACAAGAATTGTGATAATAATGATTGATACTTAACATTGGAATAAGAAATATGATTTCCATTCCGAAATGTATTTTCATATAGAAACTTGTTTTCTGTGAGATTTATTTCTTTAAGCTTAGGATATTTGATCAAAGAACTCTCCACTGTAATTTGATTGTAGCATATGAGATAAATAATTTATATTAAGTGAATGATCAACCTCCAAATTAAGCACGCTGTTATAGTAATAGCAGAAATAGTAGGAGAATGCCATATAGCACTTATTGATTGCATCAAATTACGAAAATTGTTTTTGTAAAATGTACAGAACATTATTTATGAAATAATGACTATCATTCGACATCGACTAAGAAATAGACATAGCTATATTTTAGTATGAATATTCGTTATGAAATAAAACTATAATGTGGTATTTGTTTTCATAACAAAAGTGATGCATTGGAAAATATAGAAGTATCTAATACTATTCGCAATTAATTTGGAATTATAGACTAAGCCGTAGTTTTGAGAGATAATTTTATGATATGATTATGAATCATATGATACTGATTAACCATATCTCAAACAATTAAGGGCTATGCACCCATTCAGTGGGAGCATAACAAGAGTTGATGAACCCTTCAGATTGATACATATGGATGTATGCAATCATAAATCTATTAATACCAAAACGATTCCACGTACTTCGTCATATTCACCGATGAGTTATCATCTAAATGGACAGGTGTATCTGATAAACATGTAGTATGTCTATGGTAAACTCATAGAGCATAAAACAGAAGTAAATAAAATAACATGCAATAGAAATGATTTGATTTGATCAAATAAGTGAGTATGTTGGAAAACATTCCGAATGTACCAAAAATATATAAAGATTCAATCTCAAAAGTCACTCCTCCATATGATACATAATGATGCATCAATAAGGAGTAATCAAACTTTGTTGGATAATGTACAATTAATTATGAGTGAAGTTGAGCTAATTTCTTTCTATAAGGTCATGTACTCACAAAATCATTGCTTGATAATACTTAGTGTTATGGTACATATGTATTGAAATAGAAAATTCTAAATAATGACTTAGAGAAAGCTATTTACACATATTAACCAAAGATGTCTTGAAGTCAGTGGGAGCGATATTGACCTTTTGAGTCTTTGGATATTATCCAACAAATGATACGAAAGTATCATTTTATAAGCATCAAGATTGAATAAGTATTTTGATAGAAATCAAATAGTTTGATTTTCAATCAAAGTGCAGAGGAAGCGTGTGTTCATAAGAAAGAACATTAAAAGGTACATTGATATTTCTAAACTATAAGTAAACAACACATTGGTGATTTTAACGATGTACTTGTGTTAAAATCAGCCTTAGTTGTTTTAATACTCAACATTGGATTAATAAATGATGTCTTTTATAGTAAGTATAAAAGATGTCGGGAATGTCCCAAATGATATGCAAGGACACCTTATTAAAATGTTTAAAACGGAACATGTAAGATTGATTCCTTTGCACTGGGAATAGGAATTATCATACATATTATGTTGTCTACGATATCATGATTTGTTTATGTATTTGGTATATGAAGCAAATATCAAATCCAAATTGATATCACTAAATGGTTTTTTGAAGTGTTCTTGTGTATTTATGAAATACTAGAGAATTGTTTATAGAAACAAAAACTCGTTATAAAGGAGTGTTCGAACTCAAACATCATAAGTCATATTGAGTATAGCATGTCAATAATAAATTCAAGTTAAGAATCTTTAAGTTGGAAATGTGTCAAATGAAAGACCGTGGCTGATTCAATGAAAAAAGCTAAGTACACTGCCTTGAATAGCGCCACATTAAAACCAATGTATATAAAAATATAAGTACACAAATTTATAACTGAGTCGATTCCAAATGTTAAGAATCTCATAACATTATTATATGATAACGATGTCGCGATATAGTTTGTAACTGAACTTATAGCTCACTAAAAGTTGAGAGAAATACTCTGAATTGTTCCACATGATAAAACAGTTTATCACCGTCGAAGAGAGTTGATTGACATAGTAGATAATTAAAAAATAATAGCATACCCATTCACAAAGGGGTTAACCGAATTGGTTTTGAGAAAATCGATTAAAGAAGTTGGAATAAGATTCCATAATTGACCCCAAGTGCAAGTCGGAGATTGATAGAGTTAGGGGTATACCCTAGGGGCAATTATGTAATTTTTTACCTATATCTAACTCGCTGACCAATCTTGTTCGAAATAAAGGTGTTTTCTTTCTATTATATACTTGATATAATGTGGTTATATAAATTAATCAATTTAATTAATAGTATATTTAATAGTATATTTAATAGAAAATCCATAAATGGTATGTTTTGTGATAGTAGTTACAAGAGTTGTAACCATGAGTAATTTATCACAATGAAACAAATATACCATTTTAAATGTTCCTAGTCAAGATGCATCAAGAATGAATATCGATGTATCCATTGAGACTATAGTACATACCGCTCTCCAAATATTGGACAGTGGATTACTCCTGACTGTTGGGGGCACCAAGGGGTTACGTACTAATAGTTATTGGATAACCATGGAATGACTCACTCAATAGTTTTCTATCGGTTAATATAACTAAGGTCAAGCAGAGAATATCGATGTGACTAATTACACAGTTCTCTCGACTTGAGAATAATGTTGATCTTCAATGTGGAAGCTCTGCTTTGATTATAGTTCAATTGTAGCATGGCATCCATCGAACGACTATAGTTGGGTTGAGTGGAAGCATTGGAAGTGAAATACTATTCAAGAGAGGATTCGTCTCCTCAGTTATATGAGGTTAGTATTATAGTCAATTGAAGTCAACTCAAAGTCAAAGTCTCTGCCCAGAGCATTTCGGTTCATAATAATTATTATTATTGAACCAAGAACTTTGAGTTTGGACTATAAAGTAGAATGTGGATGATATTGGAATTTTGACCGTTACCAAATTCCAGAAATCCAAAGTGATATAGTTTTGACGAAGAGAATTGGTGTAAATAATTGTTTGTATTAGGTACCACTTATAATAAGTAAAATTGGATTTACCAAAAGATGTGTAAGCGATAAATTCGGCCAAATGTCACACCGCCAGCTAAGTGACATGTAAACGTTAATATTTGAATAGTTCGATATTAATCGCTGATTGAATTTGCAGGTTTGAGTCGCACAACCATAATGATGAATTCTCAGAAAAACCACATGATTTAATTAATTTATAAAATGTTGTAAATTGATTAAATTAATTGATATTTGAGAAATATGAATTATTATTTATTTGATGTTTGGAAGTTTTTTGTAATTATTTTAATGCATTTATATAAGTTATAGTTGCGCACATTGACATACGATATCGATGTAATTTAAAGATAATTACATGAAATGATTTGTAAATTTATGTCATTTGATGACATGATTTGTGGAAATTTTATGTCATTTGATGACATACCTATAAAGAAACGATTGGAGAGAGAAAAACAATCAAGGGAATCAATTGGGGAAGTTTTAATTAAAGAATGAGAAAAGTTTCATTCTTTCAAACAAAACATATTCTCTAATTCATTCTTTATGTCAATTCTTTTTCCTTCTCATTCATTCTTTCTCTTTCTCTCCTTCTAACTTTTTAATGGCAGAAACACAAAAAAGAAAACGAATTTCCAAAATATTTTAACTCTAAATAAAAAATAAAATAAAATAAAAGTGGTTCATCCATCCCTTGCAAGGATATGATGTGGATCTTGAAGATCTGAGAAGATATCATCATTCAAGGTGTGATTTCCAGGCAACATCCTAAGGTGATTTAATCGGATCTAGAAGCATTCTTCATTCAAGGTGCAAATCAAAGGCAACATCAACAAGGTATGTTTTAAGGATTGGGTAGCAAGGTATGTCATTTTTTTTATGTAGATAGTGATTTTGCAATGTTTGATGGAAATTTAATTTCACTTTTATAATTTATATGATGTATTACTGTCTTGCTTAATTAAAAAATTATTTATGAAGAATGAATTATTTGTTGACTGATATGATTGAGTTTTCATTTGATAGATAAAAATTAAACTGGTTTATGTTTTAAAAATATATTTAAGTGTGGACCTATATTTTTAGGCATTCTAATTAAAGTGTAATTCTTTAGATCTGAATGTTTGCATGTTCGAATTGGTTAGCTACTCTTCTTTACTTTGTTAAATTGAAAATAAATCTATATATTTAAAATACAATGTTTTATTTTAGTTCTATGTTTTAACATTTAATTTAAATTCCATTTCTTTAAATCTGAAAATTTAAATTTTCATGTTGATTGATTGAATTATATTTAGAGTTAAAAATGAAATTTATATGGAACCAATACAATGTTTCAATTGTAGATCTATGTTTTAATCTTTCATAACAAAGTATAACTTTAGTTTTGAATGTTAATGTAAGTATGCATGTATTACTGGCACTTTTTATTGCATTAGATATCTACATATGAATAAAAGGAATTTTAACAACAAATCAAAGTTTTGAAATTGACTGTAATAACTATCTAATTTATATTATTAGAAAGATTTGATTGAATTCCATATATACATATTTAGATCTACATGTATGTATTCATATTATATTTATTTTTCTTTACATATATTGTCATAGTATGAAATCATTTCTCTTTTTTTAATTAAGACAATAATGTATACATATAATTCATTGTTTACCTTCTATATTCTTACAATATGGTACCTATTGATTGTCATTAATATGTTGCATTAATTAAGTTTACTAAAAGGGCAACTGTATCTATCACCCTTGTCATCCCTTATTTATTTCCATTTCAATTCCTATGTAATAACCATTCAAATTGTTCTTGTTTATTTTATGTATACATATCAATTACCACCGACTATGCACACTCCCTATATGTTGCTCTTGCACAATATTTACTGTGCATATATTTACAATTCATGTCATATTTAGATTAGTTATTAATGTTATTTTATTAATCAATTATTTAATTTAATTAAGAAAAGGAAATGAACAGTTTCCTTCTCTAACTAAGTTTATGATCCCTCATTAATTGAATAATTTAAGATAAAGGAAATGAAAAGTTTCATTCTCTAGATAAATTTATGCCCCTCATTAATTGAATAAGTTAAGAGAAAGAGAATGAAATATTTCCTTCTCTGAATAATTTGAATGTAAACATTACACACAAATTTGTAATAAGAGTATATTTGGTATACTCTAACTTACATACACATTAAATTAAAGTGAAACTTTATTTATGAAGTTAAATAAAATATTGATTTTATTTAAAAGAAACTTAGAAAATTTCCAAATGAACTTAGACTTTATAGGCCCATTAAATATCCAAAATGGTTAAATTTTTTGAAATTCTCCCATTTCTTCCGCTGCGGGCTGGCCTAGTTCCAACATTGGCGTGGGAGATGGGTTGGAGAAATTGTTATGTCCGTCCCTCTACCATAAGGTATGGCATTGGGTTTATATAGTGGATGTAGGGTGTGAATGGATGGTCGAGATGGTAGAACAACAGTGCAAGTGAAGCTCTGTGCCGTTGACTGGATAGGACGTATGACGGGAGCTAGTTGGAAAGCAGATTCAAGCCCACGGCTTGGATTTCTTACCAATTGGAAAGAAGGTTCTATGAAAGACCTAGGAAAGGCGACAGGCTTTAGTAGGTAGAGGTGCAGGCATTTTGATTGGCTATTGGAAAGGTGGGGGTAGAGGAAAGGACTGTGCATGGAGTACTGTTGGCAGAGGAACAGTTTTTTTTCTCGGGTGGAGTTAACTTCGGAGCAGTTGGACTGGGAATGGTTAGGGTACTTTTCGGTAAGCTATTTCGGGTTAAGTGGGCGGTCCAAGCTGGTAGGTATAGGATTTCTAAGGACATAAGGCAGTCCATCCACCGCTGTCGGGTGGATCCCTATGTAGGAGTAGTTGGGCCATACGAGATAGCTAATCCGTTGTTGGCTGTGAACGACCCGGACGTTCGGCAGAGGGCGGACATGCAGGGCCCGATTACAACCGTGTGGATAGCAAATTTGATGGATGGTCATGTGAGAGCGGAGCTACTTCTGATACTAGGATCGTACTGAGGGAGGACACAAGCCTTAGAGGGGGAGGACGGCGGCTAAGGAATAGCGTTGCACGGAATGTGTGGTACTTGGCGCATGGATTAGGATAAAGGACCAGACCGGACAGGTGTCGAAGAGGCCGAGGGCGTCTCTGGTTGCTACGGGAAAGGATGCCAAGGAAGGCCCGGGGGTGCAACCTTGGGATTATGCCTCTAGGAGTGATGGGAATGACCGGCTTAGAGGGTCGTCAGAATATTGGGAGGGCTCAGTGCCTTATTGAGGAAGGCATGTCGCCTAAGGGTTTCGTCCGGTCTTTCCGCATGGAAGAGGAGGAGATGTCTGAGGAGGCAGTCATCTTGGTATGTGGGAACGACATCGGAGGAGCTGCGTGTAGGAACTTCTGGAGAGGATGCAACAGGAGGCCGTGCCGAATCGGGCAGACGTGCTTGGGGCCTGCCGTTCTTTCGGGATCCTGAAGGAAGTAGTGATGGCTGAGGGTCGAGCTTCCATCCGTGGTGTCTCTAGATGCGGAGTAGGCATAGTTGGCCGCTAAAGACGATGGACTGATCACTCGTTGACTGGCGTAACCAGCTGGTTAAGCGAGGATCCTGTGGATGGACCGACTTTTGGGGCTTCTCTAGGAAGTTTTTGTTTACCAAAAATTTGGGGGAACAATAACCAAACCATTTGAAATAGAAAATCTAGTGATATTATAATAATATCTAAGGTTTAAAATAAATATTAAATCATAGCGGAAATGGTTATATTAATTACTTTCCAGCATACATAGTATACAATCAAGTCTGGAAGGCATGTATTGGAGAATGGATTCCATACATGAGAAGCTAAGGGTCTACCTTCTATATAGTACACCTTTAGAGAAAATGTACCGTGGCTACTTTAATTGCACTCTGCTACTCAAGACCGGCCTACCCTTTACTAGATAATACCGAACACGATCACCTCTTGGTTGCTGGCCAACAACCGTACTGAGCTAATAGCATACATAAATCCATAAATACTGATCTAGATCAAGTGATGATCATACCCTAATGGGAGTGACCCACTTAGCTCTGCTGCACATCCCTGCTTTAGTCATTATCGATTGTGAGGTCAGATGCTACATTTTACCTTTTTAGCAAATCCCATTTGGAATGCGAACACTTCCCTTCAGGCAACAATGCAATGCCAACTTTCATCCATACAAGTTGTTCTAGGACTGAACAAACCAAAGGCACCACTTCTACTATATCCTCGGGATTTGTAGCAAGTAGCCCTTGCACTTCAAAGAACTCCATCTTAGAACATCTTCAAGATGTCCTAATTCGAATGTTTATGCCAGTTCGAAGTGGTTTTTTGATAATACATCCGATCGCGATCTCTTCGAACTGACAATGATAGTTTTGAAAACTGGCCATGATTTGATAGTCGGTTATTTAAACTATCAAATAAACAAACAATCAAATTAGAGATTCTATTTGGTAAGGAAACCAACATTGGTTAAGCACAAAGCAACTGTAGAGCATCTATAATTAATCCTTTTATTAATTAAAACCACTTTGTAAATTCATATATTAAAATACATTTACAAAGATACATTTAAAAACCTCCTCTACTCTTTTCAATACTTGAAAGATATTGATAAACTTATCCCAACTGTATAAGTATACTCACAAAATATTTCACCGTCAGAACTTAGAAAACTTTTCAATATACTTATATCAATAGTATAAGACAAAACACTACATTTTCAATATTTAGGAAATGTATGCATATACTTATCTCAATGGTATAAGTATATTCATAAATATTAAGAAAGATTTCATTTTCCAAAACGATACTCAATTGGGATAAAATAAATGTCTTTTAAAAACATTAACAATAAACCTAAAACACTTTCCTTTTGGTGTAAGTAAATAGATCCTACAGAAATTATACCAAATATACTTACCATCACTAAAACACCCCATACCCCTTAGTATACCCAAAAAGGACACACTAAAAGATGTGGTGCGTTATAGGTATAGCTAAAACTTTACAGAGACTAAGATTCACAAGACAATTAAATAAAACAGAGGAAACATTTAATCAATAACTCATTTAAAAATTAAAACTTCATAAATAAGTCATAACCAAAATATGTCTCAAAATACCAAATACATATGTCTCATGAAAACTACCATCTCAGTCACAGTATCAGAGTACAAAATCATCCCTCTCAACAAGTGCCAGTACACGAAAATAAAACTGAAAAGAAGAAGATGAATACATGAAGAAAAACTCCACAACTGAACCTCCAAGAAAATCCGAAATCTACTATCCCTGCCTCTGCTGGCCTATGGGAGGAAAAGGGGGAAAGTAGAGGAGTGGGTTAGACTGAAAGTCTGGTGAGTGGAAGTAATTAACATGTTTAAGCAAGATAAAGATAATAGACTTTGCAACAGTTCAAGTATAAAAGGAAATAAAGGAAAAGATAAAGCTGGAATAAAATACTGTTTAACTCTTTGCTTTGGTTATAGTGGAAATTGGTACGAAGGGCCTAATTATATGGCCCATTTTTTTTCCAGGACACGGGTTTGAAATTATTATTTTCGAGGACAATTATGTGCGGCGTGCGTCTTCATCTTCTCAAACATCTAAATATCTTCTGAAATCGATCGTGGAAATTAGGCGCATTCGTCTTCATCTTCTCAAACAACTACGTATATTCTGAAATCTGCCGATCTTGGAAATTAGGCGCGTGCGTCTTCATCTTCTCAAACAAGTACGTATCTTCTGAAATCTACCGATCGTGAAAATTAGGCGCGTGCGTCTTCATCTTCTCAAAGAACTACGTACCTTCTGAAATCTACCGATCTTGCAAATTAGGCGGTCGTGAAAATTAGACGTATCTTGTTCAATCAAAGCGGTCGTTTCTTGTGCAATTGAAGCGGTCGTGAGGCGTTAGTTTCTTCTCAAATCAAAATCGACTTTAATTGTGGGAAATCGTGAGGCGATTTTCTTCATTTGGTGAGTCTCTTTTTTATTTGCTATTTTTCATTCTCAATTCTATTTTTTATGATGTTACTGTATGTTTCTTTTCACAGGAGGCTGTTTTCATCTATTGGAGGAAGGTTTTGTTTAATGTAGTTGGAATAATGGCTTCTGAATGGTATTGTTTTATTCTTATAACACAATCACTGTGTATTTAGCTTTGTTTGTTCTTTAGTTTGCAATTAAACTCTGATTGTTTAGATGTTTAAGAATGGTGTATCAAAATTCCATTCTGGCTCTAGTAATAATCTGGCAGCCATTGAATGTGATTATGTGTTTTAAAGACCATATTGATCTTAGTGTGTGTTTGTTATGATAATTTTTTAGCTCTTCTTTTTCACCATTAAGTATATTTTTGCAGATCATCTTTTTCACCTATGATTTTTCAACAATGTAAACTTGAATAGGTACAATCACAACGAATGTTTTTCTTCCACGTGTTCCACTGTTGTAATCAGGTTATCCCAAAGAGTGATAGTGATCTGTAAAAGATAAATTGTTTTATCTTTTTTCAAAAAGTGGTATATAAAATGATTTAAATGGTTTTATGCTATTAGTTTTTATTTAAGATCAGTTTTACATAGTTATATTTTCCACTGTTGTAATCAGGTTATCCCAAAGAGTGATAGTGATCTCTAAAAGATAAATTGTTTTATCTTTTTCAAAAAGTGGTATAAAAAATGATTTAAATAGTCTTATGCTATTAGTTTTTATTTAAGATCGGTTTCACATAGTTATATTTTTTTTTATTTTTTTTACATTTTTTTTGCAGGTGTGATTCATCTGTTATAGTTGTGTTTGATTTCAATAACAATTGTTTTAGTGCTCGTTTTGGATTGGATGCTTCTATTTCTTATGTTAGGAATAGGATTTGGGAGCAGTGGAATAATTTTACTCCATTATGCTTTGATATTTTTTATATTCGAGAATCAAAGACTACCTTTATTGAAACGGATAGTGATCTTCAAGCTATATTGTGTTTGTCTTGGTTTAAAAAGGAAGAATTTTTGGTTTTTTTTCTACGGCTGAAGAATGATTCAATGGATAATTTTGTTGGTGAAAGTAGCAAGTCTGGTTCAGTTGTTGGTGTTGAGTCAAGTAATAATATGTTAGGTTATGATGATGATTTAGATTCAGGTTTTACTCAACAAAAGGATTTACATGAGTTGTTGAAGAAGAATTCAAATATGGAATTTTTTACTGGCGTTGATCAACAGTTTGATTCTGCTATTGGATTCCGTAGAACAGTTAGTGCTTATTGTTTGAAGAATGGATTTAAAGTACAGTATATTAAGAATTGTAAAGAACGATTGACAGTTCGATGTGCTGTAGCTAGCTGTCCTTTTAGGATTCATGCTTCTTGCAAACTGAAGCAATTGGACCAACTATTTGTTAAAAACATTAACTTGATTCATACTTGTGGTGGTGGATTTCGGTCCCTTAGTAGTCCAACCATTAACAGTGATCTTGTGAAAAGTTTAATCGTCAATCAAATTCGTGATGGGCCAAAAAGAAAAACCAAGGATATCATTAAAAGTTTTAGAAGAGATTATGATGTGGAGCTAAGCTATTACTTTGCTTATAAGGGTAAGAAGTTGGCTATGAATGATATTTTTGGTGATGAAAAGAAATCTTACAATGAATTAGTTTGGTATTTGAAGGCATTGGAAAGAAATAACCCAAATAGTTATTCAAGTATGGATGTGGATTCTGAAACAAATCAATTTGAGAGAGTTTTTGTATGTTATGAGGCATGTATATTTGGATTTAACTATTGTCGTCCTATGGTGTTTTTGGATGCTACCTTTTTGAAAGGGCGAAGTGGTATTTTGATGGCTGCCACTGCGAAAAATAGGAATCAAGGTACTGAATTTTTTTTTGCTGTTGTATTTATGTTACATAGTACTGTTTCTTTAAGTTATTGTTCTACTGAATTTTATTGTGTACATACTGCATTTTGTTCAAGTGATTAGTCTACTGTTATATAGTACTGTTTCAAATATAGTGCATTTGGTTGTTTCAAAAATGAATTCAAACTGACAATTTAATTCAACTGAAAATTAATGATGATTAATGTTGGTTGTTTTTTTAATTTTTATTTTGATAGATACATAATCTAGATGTTTTATTTTTTTCAGTTTATCATGATACCTACTACTTATGCTGCATTTACCAGAATCTGTCATATTTCAAACAATAAATGCATATATGTTTTTATCTCTAACATCTTCAATCTAGTTGCACTAGTTACAAAGTAGGTACAATTGTTCAATGGACAGTCATGCTCTTCTTATTGTAAATTTGATCCAAAACCAATACTGTAAAAGATATAATGTTCTTTAATTTGATATACAAAATGTTACTGTATACAGGAGTTAAAAAGGATAAATGCATTTATCTTTTAATATAAAGAATTAAATAACATATTAAGCCGTCATTATATATCATAGATACTACTACATGTTGAACATATTTATCATTTTTCTCTTTATTTGAAGTTCTTACATAAGGTATACAAATGATTTAAACAACATATAGAAAAGATAAAAGCATATATGTTTTAGATGTTTGAATATTATTCTTTGTATTGTATGCATGAATTATGTATCATATCTTTGCAATTTCTACCCTTTCTGCGTAGACTACACATGTGATTGTCTACTATTAGATAATACTGTTTCAAATATAATTTTTTTTTACACAAAAAGTGAATTAATTTTTTGTTGTTTCAAATGTAATACATAAACGGTGAATTTTTTTTTTCCAGGTTTTTTCCCATTAGCAATGGCTCTTGTTCCCAAAGAAAATGAAGAGTGTTGGAATTGGTTTTTAAAACACCTAAAGAATGCTCTCAGTTGTGATAGAATATTAACTTTTTTAAGTGATAGACACTGGGGTTTATTGTTAAGTATTCCAAAAAATTTTCCAAATAGTCATCATTCTTATTGTTTGCATCATATGCAAAATAATATTGCTAGCATTGTGAAAAGTGGAAGGGGTGTTTGGGTAGCTCATTTACTTGAGCGTTGTGCTATAGCTTCTAATCATCATGAGTTTGAAAAAGCCATGTCCAAGTACAAAGAAATTGGAGGTGCCAAAGCTATACAGTACTTGAATGATAAACCATATGATCATTGGGCTGATTTGTTTTTTCCGGGGAAGCGATATGGCGAAAATAAGTCCAATGTAGCTGAGAGTTTTAATTCTTGGATTTTGGATGAAAGAAGTTTGCCTGTTACTGCTTGTCTTGATGGAATTAGGGTAAAACTGATGATGCAAATGTCTAATCGTAGAGAAGAGGCATCAAAGTGGACTAGTGTGCTATGTCCAAAAATGGAAGCTCGTTTGTTGAAATTGAAGGAAGAAGGATTTGGGTGGAGTGTTTCTAAATCATCTAGGTATTTATTTCTATATTTTTACATGATGTTCATAGTTTCTGAAAAAAATGATAAATGCATTTATCTTTATTCAACTTGCTATGTAGCCTGTGTTATGATTTCATTTTGTTGGTATTTATAAATTTTAAACCCCTCTGGATCTTTTGAATCTTGACAGTCGCGACATTGTAATTAACACTGTATGTAATTCTTAGCTCTTTCATTATTTTCGTCTGGATGAGTCTGTACATTTTACTTATGGTATATTAGTTCTTGACTTGGACAATCCTGTTGATATTTTTGGAAAAGTCAAATCTGGTGCATCAAGGGAATGTTTTTAGTCAATTCCACTTAATCAGTGGATGCCTTACCCATTGAAATCACTGTCAAGGATTACTGGTTTTAATTCTTACTATAACCTTTATGCTTTCTTTTTTCTAGATTGGTTATCATTTTTTTTAAAAAGAAAGTCAAAATCAAAATTTACATAAGATATACTTTCTCTAAAGAATATGAACAGTATGCCTGTTGTTATTTGTTTTGGTTTATGAGTCTTATTTTTCACTATTAGTTCTATGCACATGAATTGGGTCTTATTTATTAGATAGATTAGAGAGAATATATATAGTGCTAATAATCATTTTTTGGAAATGCAATCTGTGTACATATTTTAACTGTTTTTAATTTTACATTTTGTAGGTATATTTTTGAAGTTCATTCTCCAACATCTCAAAAGGTTGATCTTAAAAATCGCATTTGCAGTTGCAATCAATGGAAAGTGACAGGTTTTCCTTGTGCGCATGCTTTGAAGTGTATTTCTTTAACCAGAAATTCTGTTTATGAATATATTGAGAATTACTTTACTGCTGAGTATTATCGAGCTTCATATTCACATTTGATCAATCCTATTCCAACTTTTGATAAGGAAGCAATTGAAGCTGAAGAATCATCTATTGTTCTTCCTCCTAAGCCTGTTCGTGGAGCTGGTAGGCCTAGGATGAATAGGATTGAAGGGGTTGACTTTCATGCTAAGCAAAACAGATGTGGAAAGTGTAAAAAACAAGGACATAATAGAAGAGGATGTTCTTTGAATATTTGAGTTGATTGTTTTAGTCCAATGTATTTGATTGGTTGTTCTATAAATACTCTGACTTGAATAATTGAGTTGATTGTATTAGTCCAGTGTATTTGATTGATTGGTTGTTCTATGAATACTTTGACTTGAATAATTGAGTTGATTGTATTAGTGCAGTGTATTTGATTGATTGGTTTTTCTATGAATACTTTGACTTGAATATTTGGATTATTGCATATGTTGAATTGGATATAATCTGATTTTGATTACTTTTGGTTGTATGCAATTGTTTATGAGTTTCTGCTTTTCTGGTAGGCACTGTGATGGTTGTCGGTAGGTAGTCAGTGTGGAATTGGTAAGATGATGGTTAGTGAAGAAGAATTGTGGGTTGTGGCTTCTCTGACAGTGTTGAGTGTGGAATGTTGCTGCAGTTTGTATTGAATGAAATAGTGGTGTAGTAGTATTTGCTTGTATGGTCAGAGAACTGTGAAGTTTATAGGTTGTGAATGGTTTGGGATGGAAGTATGGTTAGTAAGTGAAGTATGACAGAGTGGTATTTGGACTTTTGTAAAGGAGGAGGTGTTGTAGTTAAGAAGTGAGGCAGTGGAGGTTGGCAGTGAAGTAAGTAGTAGTCAGAGGCACTTGAAGTTGTGAATGATGAAGGTGGTAGTTACTCTTCTAACAGGAAATGGAAAGTATGGAAGACCTATTGTTTGCAATTGTTCTGTTTAAAAAGATAAATTGATATATCATTGGCCTCAAACAAGCTTAGGACCAAGTATATTTGCGGTCATTGATTTAAATTTTCTTTGTGCAGAAATATTTGTTCAATTTTGTTTGTGCAGAAATATTTGTTCAATTTTGTTTGTGCAGAAATATTTGTTGATTTTTCATAACGGTGGAATACCTATCCATCTCCAATAGTTATTTATCTTTTTGTAATAACTTCTTTTTTCAAGAGAGCAGTATTCAACCAACATTCCTTCTTCCCATTCTCACGCATCATCACTTTCATCATTCATTTCCACTAACATCTACCCTTCTGCCTACAACTGACCAACCTTGCACTTGCCACAACCTAAAATAGCTCATAGGACTTCCATCACCTCTCACTGCACTGCAACTCCAATCACTATCTTCAAACTTCTGTCATTTGACATAAAACATCCTCAACACCAACAGAAACGACCTTTATAACCTGAAATTCACAGCAACCATCAACACTAACTACATAGCACTTCCATCCACACTATCTTCCTCATCCTAGCAAATTACTTAACATCACAGTAACCTTCAAATTACACAACACACTCTGTATTATACGGCCCAATTTTTTTCTAGGACACAACATGAATGTATAGTCAGATTAAAAGGTGACAGTGCAAACAAGTGCACAACATACACATAAACAAACTCAAGTCTACAACATCTGTAAGTAGGTTTTACAATTCAAATAATATGGCCTAAGTCAACCATTACAAATTCATCAGTCAAATAAAATTTTAACAAATGTATGATAAAAGGACTGTTAGACATCAAAGAATTTGTTGCTATCATTGTCAGTTCACATCTTTTGTTGCTGAAGCTGAACTGCAGAATTTTTCAATTGTCCAGCAGTATGGTTCATCAGAGAGAATTTGTGCAGTTATCTGTGCTCTAAATGCGTTTACTTGTTCTAGACTTATTTTTGATGTTGTGTCCATTCCTTGTGCTAACTTTTGGATAAACATCATTATGAAAATTCCACAGTCGAACCTGCATTTTTTTTAAAATTTTAGTTATTGTGTAACATTCATCGTTGTATAAAAATCTCCAGTATCAGTGATTATGAAAATATAACTAAACATGTACTTATATCCATTACATCAAAAGATAAATGCTTCTATCTTTTTTAATAGTTGAATAAAGTAAGATCTGACACTTAATATTTTATGAAGAACTCTTTAATTAATTTCATTTAACAATAAACCAGCTCCAAAACAACAAACAACTTATATCATTTACATAAAAACATAAATGCTTTTATCTTTTCTATGTAATAACTAATATCATGAGAAAAACATCAAATACCTTGAATGCATTAGATAATGTACCATTTGTATCAGTGATTATGAAAATATAACTGAAAATGTACTTAAATCCTAGGTAAACATTTTTAATCAGTGATTATGAAAATTACCCGTTGCTTTGTTGAGCACAGTTAATATTTTTAATCAATGAAGACTTTCCCAGAATTGTTTTCTCGCCTGCGTCCTGTAAGTCTTTATTGATTTTGTTTACCGCTGCTTTTTGCCAAATATATATATATATATAAATTTTTTTAATAATAATGATAAAGGGGCATTTCATCAGAAGGACAAACTTTGCAGTCTAATTAGTTTCTAGGACACACATTCAAAGAAATTACTTTCAAGGCCAAAGTCAGCAAAATAATTACTTTCAAGGACAAAGTCAGTAGTCCAATTGTTTTCAATGACATAATTTCATAGGTTTTTAGGTCCTAAAAACTAATTATTTTGCGTTTTGTCCTTGAAAGTAATTATTTCAGTTATGTGTCCTAGAAACTAATTCCACTTGCTAAAGAGACCCTTGTGGCTAATTTCCACAATGATAAATCTATTTATCTTTTTTACTTTCAGTGTATTTTACTTACCACATTAATAGCAAACCTTGAATGTCCACTTCTTAATGTCTTAGATCTTGTGGTCAAGTGTAGAGAATCATAATGGTTCCATGAACATGATTCCACTACTAGCTCTAGCAAGCTCCAATGTCCGTTGCCATGTATAGGAAATAATATATTGCAACATAATGGATTTAGAAGTGCTTGTTTAATAAAAGGATTAAACATTTTTTTTTTGATCTTTTCCAGGTTTCCATCTGTTGCGCTTTTCTGTTAAAAAATAATTTCAAAAAATTTATCTTAGAAACAAATTAAATTTTACATTATAGTACACTTACTGTCATTGTTGTGTTCACATATATAATGCTAGAACTTTGTTCTAAAAATTTTGTTTTTCTGAACCAAAACCAATCAATAACCTACATTTCCAAAAAAAATATGGAGTAAGAATAGATTTTATAATGAAGCAAAGAAAAGAATTTATAATGACGCAAAGTATAGTTTTTTGTACTTACTTGACCAGAAATATATTCTCCATAGAGAAGTTCTTCTATCATACTTTTTGTGATGGTGATGAAGTTTTCATCGTCACAAGTAAATGCTTCATCACTAAAAAATTAAGATTAGTATGTTCTGTGTTGTATGGCACTTACAGTATAAAAGAAAATTAATTAAGATTGGTATACTGAAAAAGTAAGATTAGTATGTAATGAAATATTTTTTAACAAAAGAAAATAACAATAGTACATACTGTACAGGAATTTTATGAATTGTACATAAAACAGCTGACAGTACATTAAAAAGATATTTTGTTTTATCTTTTTTTAGTTGTCACTTGGATTATTAACTAAAATACAGTGCATTAAAAAAAGTAAGGTTGCAAATAAAAATACTTGGTGCTGACAATAATAGGTGCTTAAATAACTTTTTTTTATCTTCATGAACATCAACCAGCAAACTATTCATCACCAAAAATTTCTTTTTTTTCTTCAGATTTTAATAAATTTCAACAGCCTTGGATTGTCGATGATACAACCCAACTACTTGATAGAATGACTCAATTTGGCAATTTTTAAGTTAAACTGAGTCAATCCATCAAGTCGCTGTGTAGTACACCAACAATACAAGGTTGTTTATTGAATGGCACAAGTGACAAATTGTTTATTAACTCTGATTAAACCATAACTTAAAAAGTTTACACATTATCGGATGTTTATTGAATGGCACTACCAAACATGACAATGTTAAAATGTTTGCATATTATGACATGGTTAAAATGGTTGACAAATTTGCGACTTGTACATTAAACATATGACAGTACATACAAAAGATAATCAGTTTTATCTTTTTTTAATTGTCACCTTCAATATTAACTAAAGGATGGTACAGATCTACCATAAGTTAACCAAATATTAATAACAGGTTTAAGAAAAATATATTGTCATACTCTACAGGAATTTTATGAATTGTACATAAAACAGCTGACAGTGCATTAAAAAGATATTTTGTTTTATCTTTTTTTAGTTGTCACTTGGATTATTAACTAAAGTACAGTGCATTAAAAAAAGTAAGGTTGCAAATAAAAATACTTGGTGCTTACAATAATAGGTGCTTAAATAACTTTTTTTATCTTCATGAACATCAACCAGCAAACTATTCATCACCAAAAATTTCTTTTTTTTTCTTCAGATTTTAATAAATTTCAACAGCCTTGGATTGTCGATAATACAACCCAACTACTTGATAGAATGACTCAATTTGGCAATTTTTAAGTTAAACTGAGTCAATCCATCAAGTCGCTGTGTAGTACACCAACAATACAAGGTTGTTTATTGAATGGCACAAGTGGCAAATTGTTTATTAACTCTGATTAAACCATAACTTAAAAAGTTTACACATTATCGGATGTTTATTGAATGGCACTACCAAACATGACAATGTTAAAATGTTTGCATATTATGACATGGTTAAAATGGTTGACAAATTTGTGACTGGTACATTAAACATATGACAGTACATACAAAAGATAATCAGTTTTATCTTTTTTTAATTGTCACCTTCAATATTAACTAAAGGATGGTACAGATCTACCATAAATTAACCAAATATTAATAACAGGTTTGAGAAAAATATATTGTCATACTCTACGGGAATTTTATGAATTGTACATAAAAGAGCTGACAGTACATTAAAAAGAAAAGAGAAATGCTAATGGCCCAGTTTTGTCCTTAAAAATAATTAGTTTCAACTTGAGTCCCAGGTTCCCCAATTGATTGCCCCGCAATAATACCTACATCTTCCCCCAATTCAACCAGATCGCCGTGAGTGGAACTTCTACCATAACATAATTCAATTGAGTCAAAAGTAGTTTAGTTACTTACTTGTTTCGTCCAAGAATTTTGAAATTTTTTTTGACAATTTCTTTTTTTTCTTCGGTAAGATATTCGAGTAGTGGACATTTGTCAACATTCTTTGGCTTCTTCTTCTTTTTTGGTTCTTTTAGGACAATATCTTCAACAACAATTGGATTTTCAGAAACATTTTCTTGAGCAGACTCTTTCAGATTGTCAGATTTTAAACTATCTTGTGTCTGCTTTTCTACTATGAAATCTTGAGTTTGCATAATATCAAAAGTTGGAAAATTAGCAGAACTGTTTATGTGAATCATACCAACAATTTTTTTTACCTTTTTGAGCTTCAGTTTTTTTGTTGAAATTATCTTTTTCCTCCACTTCATGCTTTTTTAAATTTTCCAATTTCTGAAGCTTCATTTCAAGAATTTGGATTCTATCTTCAGCTGCTTCTCTTAAACATCTTTCCTCCTTTAATTGTTCTTCAACATTTTTCATCTCAGAGCACAAAAAATTGACTTTTGATTGTAGCTCCATTATGTTATCAGCAGATTCCTTTTCAGTTTTTCTCAAACTTGTGTCTTCCTGGTACTCATCTAATTTCCTTTTGTTGTTTCGGTCTACTTCCACTTCAATAGCTTTTATTTTTTTGGAAAGAATTTTTTTTCTTCTTTTGTTACATCTGCAAATTTTTTTAAAATCTGCAATGAATAAATTTAAAGTTAAGCTTTCATATATATTGTCATTGAAGTACTAGACAAGTTAAGCTTGCACATTAAACATATGACTACTAACATTCTACAAAATTGCTTTCGAAAAAATCAAAAAAATGTACAGTTAAAAAATAGCATACTTTGTCATTGTCAACCTCAGTGAGGTCCAAATCTTTCAATTTCGATAAATCCCATTTTCCCATTCTTGGGATTTTTGTTTGCAGATTTTCCTTCTCAGCAACTATTTGTGTTCGTTTACAAATCCAATACTGCAAGAAAAAGATAAAAGCATTTATATTTTTGTATTAAATATAAATTTGAATATATTTACATTTAGTTAAAATTATGAAAGCATACCAGTAACACCATAGTGCAGCCTGGTGTACTTCTAGGGTCAGCATGATACTTTTTAACATTTTTCAACACATTTTCACATATCGCTCGCGGCCAAGAAATTGAATTTAATTTTTTTAAGTTCAGCAACTTCGGCAAGAATCCCCATTGCATGTAGCATTGGTTGTTTGGAAATAGGAAAGTTATAACTAGCAGCAACAACAACAATTTCACTATATCTTCATTTCCTTTTTCTTCTTCTAACAGTGTATTCAGTCTTTTAGTTACTGTTTTTTGGCTAATTATGTCTTCTTCTTCAAAATTGGCAGTTAAAAAATTAGAGAAACTTTCCATGGCTAAGGCTTTGTTAGAAGCTGGTATAGGAAACAAGTCCTCTCCAGCTATTGGCATTCCAAAAATTAGACTGACTTCTTCAGGAGTAATTTGTTTCCAATTGTGAAAGCATTTTCTTTTTCATTAAAAGAAGTAATGATATCATCTAAATTTGAAGCACTTTTCCTCAAATCTTGTCTTGTTATTGAATCACTAAGAAAAACGTTGAAGAAGTTTTTGAAAGGCGTTTTTTCTAAAAAAGCTTTTGCTTCCGGTGAAAGAATGTGTTTCTCCTTTATAATTGACATCACCTTATACACTGCATCCAAATTACATCTATAAGTACCTGTGTACTGCCTTTTTTGCTTCTTATCTATTTTCTTAATTTCATACTGATCTATATCATCCAAATCAGTACTGTCTTCTGCTAGTTGCTGTGAAAACGTTTTTTCATCATCAGATATGAAGTCTTCTTTTTCATTCACATCAGGTAATTCTTGTGTTGGTGCACTTTGATTCTATATTTAGGAAAATCAAAAAATAAATTAGAAGGTAAAAATAACAAGATTATCAAAAAAATATCTTACTACACAAAAATTTGAATAAAATGATAATATGTTTTATCATTTACATTATTTTGTATTTTTTTGAGGTTAAGATAAATTTTAGTACATAAAGTACCTCTATTTAAAAAAATAAAAGATAAAGCACTTTTTTAGTATATAAAGTTTTTTTTTAAAAAAACAAAAGTATAAATTGAATCCAATAGGTTTTGTTGTAAAGAACAAATGTTTGAATTTTTTTAGACCTATTTCAATCATCACAGTTTGAAAATTTCGCATTCTCTAATTTATAATTTAGACCAATGAAAGATAAATGAACATTCACAACTGAAAACCAACAAGATTTATTTGATGAAATGAAAATTTACAATTAGAAAGTTTCAAAGTATATAAAGATAATGTGTTTTATCTTCATCATCACAATAGCCTTGAAGTAATTACATGTACAACATGTATGAATGCAACATGAAAGCTACAACATCAATGAATATTCAGATTCAAAAGTGACAGTGCAAACAAGTGCACAACATACACAAACAAATGCACCATAAAAACAACTCAACATCAATGAAAATGAAGTAACCAAACCTGACTGAAGTGTTCGAACATTACATATATACATGTATGAAACATCAAGTGAATTTGCAACATCATACACATTGAAACCAGAGTCCAATGCAGACATGTCGACAAGATGAGAATGTAAGTGCAGACAAGCTAGATGATAACTGACTGCAAATAAAGCAACAAGTCAAGTCAATGCACATCAACCCAATACAAAATATATGAAGTGAATGCAGAAACACACACACACACACCCGCATGTATACGTAAATGTAGTGACAGAATAGCAGACTAACCAAGGTAAACAATGTAAGCTCAAAAAATTTAGGTATTTTTTTATTTAAAATATGGAATCTAGATTCCAATTTATTACGTATATACAAAATGAAGATTAGAATTAAATATTATGGGAAACATAAGTATGAAAATAATTACCAATGGAGTTGTAAATGGTGATGGTCTTTGGTTGTGTTCATCACAAAATGGACTGGAAATAGGTCTTATATTTATGCATTGGGTTCCACCTTCGTTTATGAATATGCAAGTTGTTTTTCGAATGAATATCTTCGACTTAGAAGACCTTGTATGCATTTTTACGCTGCATAAAAAATGTCATATATAATGAAATGTTAGACAGAGTGAAGAACTATTAATTAATATCATTTAACAATAAACCAGCTCCAAAACAACAAACAACTTAAACCATTTACATAAAAACATAAATGCTTTTATCTATTTTACCTAGGGTTTAACATATCTGTATATTATATGTAGTAACTAATATCATGAGAAAAACATCAAATACCTTGAATGCATTAGATAATGTACCATTTGTATCAGTGATTATGAAAATATAACTCAATAATGTACGTAAATCCTTTACATCAGAAGATAAATGCTTCTATCTTTTTAAATAGTTGAATAAAGTAAGATCTGACGCTTACTATTTTACGAAGAACTCGTTAATTAATATCATTTAACAATAAACCAGCTCCAAAACAACAAACAACTTAAACCATTTACATAAAAACATAAATGCTTTTATCTTTTTTACCTAGGGTTTAACATATTTGTATATTATATGTAGTAACTAATATCATGAGAAAAACATCAAATACCTTGCATGCATTAGATAATGTACCATTTGTATCAATGATTATGAAAATATAACTCAAAAATGTACGTAAATCCTTTACATCAGAAGATAAATGCTTCTATCTTTTTAAATAGTTGAATAAAGTAAGATCTGACGCTTACTATTTTACGAAGAACTCGTTAATTAATATCATTTAACAATAAACCAGCTCCAAAACATGTACCTAAATCGTTTACATAAAAAAAATAGTACATACTTGTAGAGGAATCGATGAAGAAAAATTGATGTTTAACTGAATAATGGCAGAAATCTTCGATCACAAATTGTCTAGTCGTTTAGAAAACTCTACTTTTCGATTTTAGATTTTGATTTCGTTTTACTGGGTTCTGAAAAAGGAAAAGGAATGAGAGAAAAAGTAATGGAATGGAGGGATAAAGTAACAGACGTAACGTGTATTAACTTTGGTCCTAGAAATAATTATTTTAAACTTGTGTCCTAGAAACTTATTGTTTGATGGAAAGAGGCCCTTATGGTAAAATTTCCCTATTTCGATTGTTTGCACTTGTCTTAGATTGCTGCTTTGGTTAGGCTGGAATCCTAATCCTAATCCTACTGTAATTAGGCTAAAGTCCTAATTCTACCCTTTGATCGGCCTTCTATCTATGTTGTGCCACTGTGAGCTAGTCCCATCCCGTGGGTCCCACAGCAAAAAGACACCTGTTTAGCGCTTTGGAACTCAACAACAACTTATATCCATGCACCAAGGCCGCACGCTCAGCCACCTTTCGGCTCACACTATCTGTGCTAATTCTTTTGACCTCTTACCTACCCTAAACAACATAAGCATGCCCAGTCTCACTTGAGTGTGTTGTGAGACCATCAGTTCCTGAGTGAAGGGGAATGCTGCCGGTACGGGTCCTAACAAACAAAATCTAGTTGCGCCCCTTGCCCAAATCCCTTGATTTGGGCTTCTATCTGTTAACCACTTATCTACCCTAAACTACATAAGCGTGTCCCAGCCCCACCTAATCTATTATGAGACCATCAGTTCCTGACTGTAGGAGAAATGCTACCGGTATGGGTCCTACTTCTATCTTTGCTTATTAACTTAGTATAAGTCTTTTAAATAAGCCTCTTCTGTTAATTCTGATCTATTTGCTTATTAACTTATTCTAAGTCTTTAAAATAAGTCTCTTCTGTTATCACTGCTATATTTTCTTATTAACTTAACTCTAAGTCTTAAAATAAGCCTTTTCTTTTCTTTTTATTTAATTATAACCTACATTATAATTTCTCTTTTATCTTGTCTTTTTAGTTATAACTACTAGTTATAGACTTGCTGGCAAATGTCAAATTTGCCTATTTTAGTCTATATTATTTTTATTACAGTTCTTCTTATTTACACCAAATTTTCTCTAAATTTAGTGTTCTTATATTTTTAGTCCATATTAGCGAATTATCCTTTTTTTATTTATTTATTCGCGTAAAAAGGAACAAAAAGAAACTAACATTTACAGACTAAATTCTAACACAAAACAGATGTAAATAAAATACAAATAACTGTAAATAACAGTAAATAACTGTAAATAAATGAATAAAATAGCTAAATAAAAATAGCTGGATAAAATAGACTGAAAATAACTTTAAAAATTAACTGTAAACAACTTATAAAAAAATGGTCTCAAAATTGCAGAAAAACTACAACTATTGAGAGCCCTATTATTTTAAATTACTTAAAAATCTAAAATAATTACTTAAACACTCACCCATGGTCCTTAGCCTTTTTTCCTTGGCCTTCCCGGATCCACTTCTAGGGTATAAAATATTTTAATTAAAAAGATCTTCTCTTTGGAAAAATATTCCTTTTAGGGTCCAGCCTCACGCAATGAACCCAAATGGAGAAAATCTGAATGGGAAAAATAGCTAGGCCTAGGGTCTTATTTATAGTGTCACTTGTGGATCTTAGACCATTGGATTTGAAGATTAAATCTGGTGCAACCACGTCATAGGCTCACTGGGAACTGTCGAATGGAAGCACGAACGCACAGGATTGGGCTAAAATAGAAAAACACGTAACGATCGAAACTGGACGAAAGTTCGTCCAAGTACGTATGCGGGTCGACCGCCAGGTCAACCTTTATATGGCTTTTGTCGACCTATAGGTCGACCCAGCTATGGGGTAGGTCGACCCTAGGGTCGACCTAACCTATATTTTTTTTCTTTTTATTTTCTTCGTTTCTTGTTTATTCCGTAACTTCTTCGTTTTAGCTTGGATTTTGACAATCTATATATGGAAATTGACCAGAAAATCATCAAGGATACAGTGGTGCAACTCCCATGGTTCAATTCCGATAATTTCACAAAGTTATTTTATTATTTAATTAATTCATTAATTAATTACTATAGCTTAAATTTCGGGTTGTTACATTCTCCCCTCCTTAAGGGATTTCATCCCCGAAATCTCTAAGGATAGAAGAATGAAATAAATATTTTCATCCAAGTTCTACAACCAACTACTCAACCATCATCCATCACATCCATTGTCCTTTAATTTTTCTAATGCAATTTATAATACATATGCAAATAGTGTAGTGTCAATGACCCTAACTAATGCAAAAGATTAGGCGGACTACTGATTCAGTCGACCTCCTCTTTGTGCAATCATTTCCGTGCTATGTATCCAAATGAATGCAAGTTTCCTAATGATAACTGATAGTTCTATATGCGTGCTACAATCATCATCCAAATGCAACAATCATGTGATAATCATCCATTTATAGCGACCATGGAATAAGATAAAAATAAAATATGCAAATGCACACACATTCATATGCATATGCTCTAGTGTCCTAGTTAGGCCGATCCCTAAGAGATAATAGTGCCTAGTGTAAGTATATGCATCCATTAGCATCCACTAGCAACCACTTACAACCACTAGTATCCATCATACATAACATGTTCTAATAACATGTTTACATTCAGTCCTATCAGCCATAGGTTGAATCCTAAGATCTACCCTCCCAAAGGATAATAAAGGAAAGAATCTATTCGAAACTAAAGATGGAAATAGGAAGTTCAAAATTTTCTATCAAAGATATGTTGATAAGTGGTACGTATTTTCTCCTAGTCAAATCAATCTTCTTCGAAGCCTCTTTAACCATGTCGGGACCAAGTGGTAATCTCTCTGTAAACTTTAACCAACACGAAGGCGACTTGCACGGTCTTCCATAAAGAGCTTCGAAAGGTGCCATTCCAATGCTAGCTTGAAAAATATTATTATACGAGAATTCCACTAAAGGAAGATGCTCCTTCTAAGTTCCTCCAAAATCAAGGATACACATCCTCAACCACGAGTGTCTTACTATCTTACTGATATCACCTTATCATTCTTCTATAGTCTACACACATGAAGCAACAATCCTAGGTTCTTCACTAGTGTCCTATACACTTTATGGAAACTTCTATTATAACTTCTAAAAGTAATCACTGCTATCTCCTATATAGCCTTATTCCTTTTCCGTTACACCTAGGAAATGATTCCTACCTACTCCACATTTAAAAGTCTGGTTTGGTATTTATCATTTCATTAAAGCTTCTAAATTTTTAAAATATCAAATCCTAAAATTTTTGCCTTTAAAAGTGTTATTTTCAAGTTTCTATTAAATTCAAAGGTGCTTGGTTACCTAACATTTTATCTTTCTTGTAAGGACCTTTACAGCTTTCCATAAAAATTTGGATTTTTAAATTTAAATGTTACTAAGTTTTTCGCTTCCAAAAACTTATTTACTTTTTCACCAAACCTTTTTTCTTTAAGATATCTTTAAAATGTCCTCACATGTTTTCAAAACATCTTCTTTTCATGGATTTTCATTTTTGCAAAAACTGGAGTAGATAAGAACAATTACTTTATTAAAAACCCTTAACTTTCCAATTATCTAACCTTGGAGGAGTTTTTAACTTACTACAAATTGGGTCTTTCTACAAAGGCAAGCAACCAATGTGCATAATCAATGGAAAAATATATGAAATTTCCATTGCTTAGCTTTTTCTACTAAGACTCTCTATAATATCTCTCTTAACTAACACTATCTCTAATTATTACACTTCTTATTACACCTAATGGTTTTATACCTTAGTGCGTTGGAATTACTTTCTCTTATGAGAAACTATTAACGCTAAAACCTTCTATAAATCCTCTAAAAGAGGACTCCATGTTTATATGAATTACAAGGTACTTATTTTATATTTTTCGAAATAGGCTATAAAAAATATGGTGCTTCCCATACCTTGTACATCTCTTTCATGTATTCCTTATAACTTGCACAAAACCTCTTTATTTGTGATTTAGTTTCATAGAAAAATTTGACATTATTAATTTCATCCCAATAGATTAAAATATGTTTAATCTATATTCTCTTACGATAGACAATTTCTATGAAATTTATTAATTTCCTAATATTTAACTTACACCCTCTTCTTTTTCTTCAAAAGAACTCATTTTCAAAACTGTTTTAATATTTTCATAACTAGAAAACTTTTCTTTATACTTATTTAAATAATAAGTGTACTTACAAACCACTTTATTTCCCTACTTAGAAATTATCTTCAAAACACAATTTTATTTGGGTCAAAACAGATGTTGTGTAAAACATCGTTACTAAAACCCAAAAATACTAGTGTATGAATTCAAAAATAAATACTAATAAATCTCATATACTGTGTAAAAACTTTTCCTTTGGGAGTCACCTACTATAAGAGTAGTGTTATAGTCTATGCTCCCCTTATTTTTCACGAAAACATCTTTTACAACAATAAATGTTGTAACCTATGTTTTCGATACTTAATACACCCTAGGTTTTTATATTAAAAATCTTTGTTTACCTACAAAGAAACTAGCGAGAAATATATGCTCTATAATTCTTCAAAAAGAATTTTACTTTTGACAAAATTTACATCATATAAAAACCAATTTAAATTTCGTACCACCTTTTCTTTTTCTTTTTTCAAAAACCCAATATTTACTTCCTCAAAATATTAACAATTATATTTTTCATTTTTTAATTCTAACAATTTCATTTTATTGGGCTTGACATAAAGTGGATTTCCTTCTTACTACCCTAGGTGTACCCTTCCTAAACTTTGGTAATCTCATTTCCTTACTAAATTCTTTTGTTCCTATTCCTCTTATATGCTTATATTTATTCAAGGCACTACCATTAAATCCACTTATCCGAAACAATTATAATTTTTGCAATTATCTAAACATGGGCTTTCCTCTTCTCTTTCAACTGAATCTATCGTACATCTCCAATCTTTGCCTACAACTCTTTGGATTTCCACAATCCGAACCTAAATGTACAAAATCGTTTCTCAAACTCTTTTCTAAGAAACGCACTTCCTTACGCCAAAGTGACACTTCGAGAATTTTCCTTCAACCGATGATCGCGAAGTGTACAAAGAACCTCCTCCAAATGAATAGCAAGCTCCTCCATACTCTTGGAAAACACCAAAATGTCATCCACGAATACCACTATGAACTTATTTAGGACATCTCGAAAAACACGGCTCATCAAATCTATAAAATATGCTGGGGCATTGGTTAGCCCAAATGGCATAACCAACCACTCAAAGAATTCGTCGGGTGTCCTAAATGCTATCTTATCAATGCTATCGTCAACGACTCTAAGCTGATGAAATCTGGTAGCCAAATCAAGCTGAGAAAATATTGAAGAGCCAACCAACTGATCGAAAAGATCACCTATCTTAGGAAGTGGGTAACGGTTCTTCTTCGTGAGCTTATTCAACTCTCTATAGTCTATGCAAAGTCAAAGGGAACCATCCGCCTTTGTAGCGAAGATGACTGGCGCTCCCCACTCAAATATGCTCCTTTTGATGAAGCCTTTCTCCATTAGCTCACCGATCTACTTACTTAACTCCTTCCTCTCCGTAAGAGCCATGTGTCTCACGGGCAATGCCACTAGCTTAGCATTGTCATTAAGATAGATCCTAAAGTCGATCTCTCTCTTAGGGGGTAGTCCCCTAACCTCCTCAAAAATTTCTGGGAAATCTCTAACGACTGGAATGGAATCTAGCTCTCATAGTGATGAATCAAGGGAATAAAGCAAGCTCAACATGACTGACCCATGTGGGTCGCAAGAAACCTCGAAAGTCCTATTGCTGCATTCTCTAGTCTAACGACTCTCCTCTCGCAGTCCAATATCGCTCCATAAGTGGATACCCAATCCATCCCCAAAATCATCCCATACCCCGAAAATCCCAATACATAGGCGTCACAGTTAAATTCTACGCCTAATATGAAAATTTTCAAACCCCTACAAATCATGGTTAAATGTGCTGATCCTCCTATGGGGTTTGAAACAACTTTGGGGTCTACTACTAAAGAGATATCTAAGTGCAAACAATCAAACAAGGAACTAGAAATGAAAGAGTGTGATGCTCCAGAATCGAAAAGAGTCTGAATAGGAAATACCGAAATAGAGATCAAACCTTCCATGGTGACTTTCCTACCACTATCTGGTCCACTACTACAAGGTGCTGCATCCAAAGTCTGTACTTGCACTGTAGGTGCGCCTTCTCTCTGCCCCGTCCTGTGAGGACAAGCTCTACTAAGGTGACAAGACTGCCCACAGTTGAAACACCTCCCTTCATCATTTTATTCTTACAGTCCTTTGCGTAGTGACCAACCAATCCACAACTATTGCATTTCCCGCTTTTCTTGATCTGCTTCTGAGGTCCGCCTTCTTTCCTCTTGTCCTTATCCTTCTTGTTCTTCTACCACGACTTCCTAGAGCTTTCTGACTTAGGAACCTCTTTAAGCTCTCCCTTTAGCTTCCAAGATACATACTGAACTCTCTGTCGGTCCTCCAATCCTAACAGCCTAAACATTCGCTCTGTATCCTCCAATCTAGCTCGTGCCTCCTCGAAATCCTCCATGCTAGGAAACGTCTTACCTCTTAAACTAGTGAAATCATTGCATAGCTTAGAAAAATTGGCTGATGTATGTGGATTAATGGGATCTCCACCTGCTAGTGCTGTATTGGGCGCTTGCCCTTACACCTCTGGTACTGTAGCTCTACGGAACCAGTCAGCCATACTATGCAAAGAAAAGGAAATTTAGGCTCGAAAGAATCGAAAGAAGGTTGAACTGGACTTTTGAGGGGATTTCTATAAAAACTCTTTTATACTTGAAAACCATTTCTATAATAAGAGTTTCTTGCTGAAAATACTTCTAGTTTGAAGATATGCTACTTTTAAAAATAATTTACTTTTGAAAAATACTTTACTTTTTAAAACAAGTTTATAGGAATCCTGTAACCTTTGGCTCTGATACCAAGTGAAACACCCCACACCCTTTCGTATACCCAAAAAGGACACACTAAAAGATGTGGTGCATTGTAGTTATAGCTAAAACTTTATAAAGACTAAGATTCACAAGACAATTAAATAAAACAGCGGAAACATTTAATCAATAATTCATTTAAAAATGAAAAACTTCATAAATAAGTCATAACCAAAATATGTCTCAAAATACCAAATACATATATCTCATGAAAAATACCATCTCAGTCACAATATCATAGTACAAAATCATCCCTCTCAACAAGAGCCATTACATGAATAAAAATGAAAAGTAGAAGAAGAATACATGTGTCACGACCCCGAAATTTAAATTTATTTAAATTTATAATTAAATGAAATTTTGAGCTAAATTTATGATTAAATAAATTTTTGAATAAAAATTGTGAAATTAAATTGATTAAATGGAGCGAGTTTCCCCGGATTCAAGTATATTCTGTATAAATCATTTAAAATTAAAATATTATGTATATGTGTATATATGCATTTGGGCATATACGAGTGAATACGATAATAATAATATTAGAATAAATCCTAACATCGAATTTAAAATAGAAATTTATTTATATTACAAAACAATAAGATTTAAAGAAAATAAAATATCTTTACAAATGGGCTTTTAATATGTATAGAAATTGTTTATATGTAAGTAAATGGTTTAAGAAATGAAAATATATAAGATGTTAGAATATAAAGTTAAGATATATATCTTAATCTCGTGTTAATAAACTATGTAATGATATTAAATAACACATTAGTTAAATTAAAACAACATATAAAAAATAGAATCTCACTAATATTACAAAGCTATAAGACAAGCAAATGTACAAACTAAAGTGGATCAGTAAAACAAAATGCAAAGAAGAGATAACAAATAAATAAGATACAAAGTAATAAAACAAATAAACATATCTTTAGCCTCCACAACAAATCTCTCAGCCGAAACGCAAAGCTTGTCAATGAAGCCAAGCAAGTATATAAAAGAAAATATAAGATATGTACAAAATGAAGACATAAAGTACACAACATTAAATGCCTTCAATCCTTGCAGCCAACAAATCTGTTCGAATTGGCATAAAAACTTCTTTCAGCCACCAAGCAATGGAAAATCTCTGACTTAGAAGAAAAATAAAAATATATATGTACTTGTATTGTACAAACTAGAAAAAAGAAAATATCAGCATGTAATCTTCATTTCTTTTTATATCTATCAACATCTTCATTTCAGTTTTTATCATTCGAAACTGAGTAACCTCTAAAGTAAACTTCATCTTAAAACTTAAACAAAAGTTCAATCTAAACAACAATATTACTCAACTCAACCAAGAGGATTTAAGAAGAAGAGGTTTTCAACAGCAAATGCAAAGCCTGAGTCTCCTCTGTTTCAAAACTTTTGCCAAGTGAGTAACATTATTTTAAAAAAATTTAAGTATATAGTTGTGTTGCCTGATCATCCCTGAAAACAAGTATGTTGTGAATATATTTTAACCTCTGTATATATTTGTGTGAATATATTGTTGTGTGTATGTTTTATGTCTTGATGTTGTCACTGGTTTTAGTTCCAGGTTCTTAAATCAATTCATAAAACAAATTCTCGTGATCCAATCTTTATTTACACTTAAGTCTTGGACAAGTTATGTTTATTGTACCATAGATTTTAGATTAAAACTTGTTTAAGATTTAAATAATTTGTATGGCCTCTGGAAATAAGAAAACAACTGTGCAAGTTGAAATAAGTAAAAATGCAACTATCATGATACAGGAATTCAGGAACCTAATCTAAATTCTTAAACCAAAATATGATTTTTAAGAATGAAATCACTATTTTTAGTTTGGGCATGGGAGTGCAGTTCTAGGTTGAACAGAATATGGGAATGTGATGATTTCTCGCGATCTACTTGATGATGGGGGTCGGGACTCTTCCTGGAGGTGGAGGAGTGATCGGAGAGTAGTGGAAAAATGGCCGGAGGTGGTGTAGTCGACCATGGCGATGGTGGTTGTTTGGGAAAGTCTGGAACCCTTGTTTTTACTGTGAATAATGCATCGATCACCACGTCTCCTATAGAAGATCGAGTGCTACCGGTTTTTGTGGAAGGGTAGTTGGGTAGTAGACGAGGTCGAGGCCGGAATTTCAGAGGCGCCAGTGGTCGGAGTTTCGTGAACGAGGCGTTTTCTGTCAGCGAGTGTGAGTTTCAGTTTCGAACGAAATGGCTAAATTTTGATTTCGAGCTTTAGGCATTAAATCAAGGTTCGTATGCGAGTGTAGTTGGATTTTGTGACGTGCTGGAGGTGGCTTGGTTCGCCAGAACGGCGGCGTGATGATGTGCACATGCACAACGACGAAGTCGTGCACGGTGTTGGTTGGGTAGCAGGAATTTCGCGCGTGGCCACTCGAGTCGACTCGAGTAAAATGGTGAAAGCCTCGGGTTCGTTCCCGAGTGCATGGGCTCGTCGCCAGTTGGTTTTACTTAAGTCTAAATTTGATTACAGGGAAAAAAAAGGGAGAGGTATACGAGAGGAGAGGAATGACCTGGGGGAGGCTGGAGAGAAAACTCGAGTTCCACTCGAGTAAGACCCGGGTTATGCTCGGGTTGGTCGAAAATATGGGTTAAGCCCAATAAATTTGGGGTATAATGCTAAAGTGAATAATGTTGACCATTTTAAATTTGTTTCAAGTTAATTACTAAGCAAATATTCATGATGTTTTGTAGCCATTAATGCCTTAACTCTTTAATTTAAGGTAAGTATTAAATTGATTAACATTTAAGCTTTTTGTAACCATAATAAATCGATTTTCGAAATAAACAAGGAGGATTTTTTTTTTAAATGTTAATTTAGATAAATAACCAACTATTTTGGATAGAAATCAAGAATGATTAAATTAACAATTGTAATTAATTAAGTAATTAATGATTGATTAAAGATAAATTAAAGAGTAATTAATTTAAAGCTAATTAATTTATAATTAAGAGTAATTAATCATTAATTAAAGATAATTTATGAAAATAATTAGGTAATTGATTAATTATAAAGATCACACGGTTAATTCATCTTACTTGTAGATGATTAATTATTATTGAATACTTTGAACTGATTGATACCCCTATTCTGTGATTGTGATACCTTGTGATGCGAATTGCTGTGAAGTTGATTGTGATATGTGATTTGCTTCTGTATTTATGTGCAACCCTTTTTTTCCCGTACAATGGCACTTGAATTTCGATGCGACAGGGAGTCGGATTCCAGTTGGTTATCCAAAACCCACATCGAATTATAATTGTGAATCTTTGTGACCGATAATTTTATTATATCGGTGATTTGTGAATGAAGATAAGCGTTATCGATTATACCGCTTATCGATATATCCGTGATGATTGATGTTGCACTACTGTGTAAAACCTCCGGACTACACTATTACACACACAAATATGGATTTCACGTGGAAATCGGTTAAGTCACAGATAATTTAAATTTGATATTTTTGAAATTGAAATTTTAAATTTCAATTGATTTTGAAATTAGAAATTTGGGTTTAAATGTGAAAAGCTATTGAAATGGAATTTCAAAGATAAAAGTTATTTGAAATAACTTAACCGAGTTTTGAAAATTTAAATAGTTAGATTTAAATTTGGATTCAAGTTTGAAATTAAGCTATGATTTGGAAACTAGGGAGTAAAGATGATATAAATGTGTTTATATGAATCTAAACCATTTAAAAGTAAAATTTTGAGAATTTGGATATTTAACCCAAAGACCTTAACTCGTATAAATGAATCAGATTTCCAAAATGAAAACTGTTGTTTTCAAATGATAAAAGCTTTCAGATAAGAAATGAAATTATAGTTTAATTAAAGGAATTTCAAGATTGAATTGAAAAATGGTTTTCCAAGTTATGAATGAATGCTTTTTTTTTTTGAAAGCTATGAATTAAATTTGTTTATTTTTAACAGATTTAAAATGATGTTTTGTTAAACCATTCGAAATGAAATTGTTTTGAAAGCTATAAGTTAAATCTTTGATTTAAAGATTTAACGAGTTAATTAAACTGAAATGGAAATCGATTTGGAAAATCTGTGAATGAATCTTTGTGAAAACTGAGTGAACTTGGTGAATTGAATCTTTTTATTTAAAAAGATTAAAATGGTAATTTGTTAAACCATTTGAAAGAGAAAGTTTGGGTTTAAATTGTGACTTGATTGAAATCCCATATCCGTATGTTTTTGAATATTGCGCTCACTATTCGGGTTAGCCGGGAAAAGACATCTGTGTCATATAACCCATTCCGAATAGTGATACGTCGTATATGGATCGCATTTGCTATATTACAGCATGATAGGGGGTTCTCGCTTCGCGGTTTGGTGGCGAACGGGGGACTCTTACCCCTACATGTCCCTGAGAGGGATGGGTTGGTTAGGCGAAGGCCGTGACAGTCGAGAGGCTGGCCGTAAAAGTAAATGCGAGGTGCCAGTGTAAGCCACGGTGGGGCTGGGATGGTTGCAAAGCCTACCGGTGCCCACTGTCTAGTATCGTTACATTTGGTATCAGAGCCAAGGTTGAACTTTAGCTCAGGAGTATAACACGTTAAGTAACTCATTAGAGATAGAGTGAAGTAAACTCTAGAATGAGTATTTCTCAGATATCCGTCTAAACGTCTCAGTAAATTCTCTTGCTATCCACTTATAGTGAGTATGAGTGCAAGAAGAAGACGAGATAGGGGACAGGGAATACGACTATAAATGGTCAATACCCTGCAACAGTGGAAACAATCTTTCTCTATCAATTTTTTTTGATTCGTTTTCAAATTCTTTTGATTGCTTCGTACTAGCTACAAGAAGAAGTTTCGGTGTGATGGTGGCCCTACGAACCGTTGTAGAAAATTCTTACTTAGTATTTTCATCGGTTTCTTATCAGCTTTTCGTTTTTAAAACTTTAATGAATTTGAAATTGAAAATTTTAAATTGAGTTAAAGTGATTAATAGAATATGAAGTATAATTTGGATTGAATCAATAAAACGATATCGTTTGAAACCAAATTTGAAATTCTATCGTAATTTCCTGTGGATACCAAAGTCGAAGAGGGATAAATTGGTATATATTTTGAGATATTCCGACTTGAATTCGGAATCCGTATCTTGAGTTTAAGGAATTGTAGGAGATCGGATCTATCTCTCTCTGCGTTATTTTCGTGCCTGCGAATTTCGAGGACGAAATTCTTTTAAGGGGGGAAATTTGTCACGACCCCGAAATTTAAATTTATTTAAATTTATAATTAAATGAAATTTTGAGCTAAATTTATGATTAAATAAATTTTTGAATAAAAATTGTGAAATTAAATTGATTAAATGGAGCGAGTTTCCCCGGATTCAAGTATATTCTGTATAAATCATTTAAAATTAAAATATTATGTATATGTGTATATATGCATTTGGGCATATACGAGTGAATACGATAATAATAATATTAGAATAAATCCTAACATCGAATTTAAAATAGAAATTTATTTATATTACAAAACAATAAGATTTAAAGAAAATAAAATATCTTTACAAATGGGCTTTTAATATGTATAGAAATTGTTTATATGTAAGTAAATGGTTTAAGAAATGAAAATATATAAGATGTTAGAATATAAAGTTAAGATATATATCTTAATCTCGTGTTAATAAACTATGTAATGATATTAAATAACACATTAGTTAAATTAAAACAACATATAAAAAATAGAATCTCACTAATATTACAAAGCTATAAGACAAGCAAATGTACAAACTAAAGTGGATCAGTAAAACAAAATGCAAAGAAGAGATAACAAATAAATAAGATACAAAGTAATAAAACAAATAAACATATCTTTAGCCTCCACAACAAATCTCTCAGCCGAAACGCAAAGCTTGTCAATGAAGCCAAGCAAGTATATAAAAGAAAATATAAGATATGTACAAAATGAAGACATAAAGTACACAACATTAAATGCCTTCAATCCTTGCAGCCAACAAATCTGTTCGAATTGGCATAAAAACTTCTTTCAGCCACCAAGCAATGGAAAATCTCTGACTTAGAAGAAAAATAAAAATATATATGTACTTGTATTGTACAAACTAGAAAAAAGAAAATATCAGCATGTAATCTTCATTTCTTTTTATATCTATCAACATCTTCATTTCAGTTTTTATCATTCGAAACTGAGTAACCTCTAAAGTAAACTTCATCTTAAAACTTAAACAAAAGTTCAATCTAAACAACAATATTACTCAACTCAACCAAGAGGATTTAAGAAGAAGAGGTTTTCAACAGCAAATGCAAAGCCTGAGTCTCCTCTGTTTCAAAACTTTTGCCAAGTGAGTAACATTATTTTAAAAAAATTTAAGTATATAGTTGTGTTGCCTGATCATCCCTGAAAACAAGTATGTTGTGAATATATTTTAACCTCTGTATATATTTGTGTGAATATATTGTTGTGTGTATGTTTTATGTCTTGATGTTGTCACTGGTTTTAGTTCCAGGTTCTTAAATCAATTCATAAAACAAATTCTCGTGATCCAATCTTTATTTACACTTAAGTCTTGGACAAGTTATGTTTATTGTACCATAGATTTTAGATTAAAACTTGTTTAAGATTTAAATAATTTGTATGGCCTCTGGAAATAAGAAAACAACTGTGCAAGTTGAAATAAGTAAAAATGCAACTATCATGATACAGGAATTCAGGAACCTAATCTAAATTCTTAAACCAAAATATGATTTTTAAGAATGAAATCACTATTTTTAGTTTGGGCATGGGAGTGCAGTTCTAGGTTGAACAGAATATGGGAATGTGATGATTTCTCGCGATCTACTTGATGATGGGGGTCGGGACTCTTCCTGGAGGTGGAGGAGTGATCGGAGAGTAGTGGAAAAATGGCCGGAGGTGGTGTAGTCGACCATGGCGATGGTGGTTGTTTGGGAAAGTCTGGAACCCTTGTTTTTACTGTGAATAATGCATCGATCACCACGTCTCCTATAGAAGATCGAGTGCTACCGGTTTTTGTGGAAGGGTAGTTGGGTAGTAGACGAGGTCGAGGCCGGAATTTCAGAGGCGCCAGTGGTCGGAGTTTCGTGAACGAGGCGTTTTCTGTCAGCGAGTGTGAGTTTCAGTTTCGAACGAAATGGCTAAATTTTGATTTCGAGCTTTAGGCATTAAATCAAGGTTCGTATGCGAGTGTAGTTGGATTTTGTGACGTGCTGGAGGTGGCTTGGTTCGCCAGAACGGCGGCGTGATGATGTGCACATGCACAACGACGAAGTCGTGCACGGTGTTGGTTGGGTAGCAGGAATTTCGCGCGTGGCCACTCGAGTCGACTCGAGTAAAATGGTGAAAGCCTCGGGTTCGTTCCCGAGTGCATGGGCTCGTCGCCAGTTGGTTTTACTTAAGTCTAAATTTGATTACAGGGAAAAAAAAAGGGAGAGGTATACGAGAGGAGAGGAATGACCTGGGGGAGGCTGGAGAGAAAACTCGAGTTCCACTCGAGTAAGACCCGGGTTATGCTCGGGTTGGTCGAAAATATGGGTTAAGCCCAATAAATTTGGGGTATAATGCTAAAGTGAATAATGTTGACCATTTTAAATTTGTTTCAAGTTAATTACTAAGCAAATATTCATGATGTTTTGTAGCCATTTATGCCTTAACTCTTTAATTTAAGGTAAGTATTAAATTGATTAACATTTAAGCTTTTTGTAACCATAATAAATCGATTTTCGAAATAAACAAGGAGGATTTTTTTTTTAAATGTTAATTTAGATAAATAACCAACTATTTTGGATAGAAATCAAGAATGATTAAATTAACAATTGTAATTAATTAAGTAATTAATGATTGATTAAAGATAAATTAAAGAGTAATTAATTTAAAGCTAATTAATTTATAATTAAGAGTAATTAATCATTAATTAAAGATAATTTATGAAAATAATTAGGTAATTGATTAATTATAAAGATCACACGGTTAATTCATCTTACTTGTAGATGATTAATTATTATTGAATACTTTGAACTGATTGATACCCCTATTCTGTGATTGTGATACCTTGTGATGCGAATTGCTGTGAAGTTGATTGTGATATGTGATTTGCTTCTGTATTTATGTGCAACCCTTTTTTTCCCGTACAATGGCACTTGAATTTCGATGCGACAGGGAGTCGGATTCCAGTTGGTTATCCGAAACCCACATCGAATTATAATTGTGAATCTTTGTGACCGATAATTTTATTATATCGGTGATTTGTGAATGAAGATAAGCGTTATCGATTATACCGCTTATCGATATATCCGTGATGATTGATGTTGCACTACTGTGTAAAACCTCCGGACTACACTATTACACACACAAATATGGATTTCACGTGGAAATCGGTTAAGTCACAGATAATTTAAATTTGATATTTTTGAAATTGAAATTTTAAATTTCAATTGATTTTGAAATTAGAAATTTGGGTTTAAATGTGAAAAGCTATTGAAATGGAATTTCAAAGATAAAAGTTATTTGAAATAACTTAACCGAGTTTTGAAAATTTAAATAGTTAGATTTAAATTTGGATTCAAGTTTGAAATTAAGCTATGATTTGGAAACTAGGGAGTAAAGATGATATAAATGTGTTTATATGAATCTAAACCATTTAAAAGTAAAATTTTGAGAATTTGGATATTTAACCCAAAGACCTTAACTCGTATAAATGAATCAGATTTCCAAAATGAAAACTGTTGTTTTCAAATGATAAAAGCTTTCAGATAAGAAATGAAATTATAGTTTAATTAAAGGAATTTCAAGATTGAATTGAAAAATGGTTTTCCAAGTTATGAATGAATGCTTTTTTTTTTTGAAAGCTATGAATTAAATTTGTTTATTTTTAACAGATTTAAAATGATGTTTTGTTAAACCATTCGAAATGAAATTGTTTTGAAAGCTATAAGTTAAATCTTTGATTTAAAGATTTAACGAGTTAATTAAACTGAAATGGAAATCGATTTGGAAAATCTGTGAATGAATCTTTGTGAAAACTGAGTGAACTTGGTGAATTGAATCTTTTTATTTAAAAAGATTAAAATGGTAATTTGTTAAACCATTTGAAAGAGAAAGTTTGGGTTTAAATTGTGACTTGATTGAAATCCCATATCCGTATGTTTTTGAATATTGCGCTCACTATTCGGGTTAGCCGGGAAAAGACATTTGTGTCATATAACCCATTCCGAATAGTGATACGTCGTATATGGAGAGCATTTGAAGATCGGTGTTGAAGACCGGATATTTTCGAAAATGAAAGGACAACCTGTCGAATGTCTCTGCACTGGGTAGCTCCCGGTATAGAGATTTATATCACTCTTTTGTGACGGGAAGTCCGGACGTGATTGAAAGTTATCCGGAATTGCAAGGGCTTCGTGAGAAGTGCCTTCGGTTCTGTTCGAACCCGGAACAGACTTATATGGATACATGTCTGACATTACACTTTGAGATATAAAGCCGATTTCTTTCAAATACATTTCTGTTGGTGGCGGAGAATTTATTCTCTTAGCTTAACACCCTTCTCTGAGACGTACGAGCTCAGAGGTTATGTAGTTGAAATTTATCAGCGATATATCCCAATTTGGTAATGTGGCATGCTGAGTGTTGCTGTGTGATGATCAGTGTTTGATCATTTGTGATATGATCATTTGTTTGATCTTATATCTTTGTGATCATAGGTTGATCATTTGTTTGACCCGAAGCATGGCTTTGTAGAAAGCGTAGCTTTGTGGACGAGACTTCGTCGAGCCTCACACCCCGGAAATGGTCAAAACAGGAAGAATGCGGCAAGGTTCTAGGGAGTAGCGCCCCTTAGTGTATGTCATTCCTTCTGGATAAAGGTGGTATCATGGTATGGAGCCCAGATACTTAACCTCTGTGGTTACTGCATTATTTTTACTATGTGGTTTGTTGGAAATCGGGGATCCTCGGGAAGATCGGTGACGATCGGGGGATGGCATACGCGTGTCAGTAGTTACCTATTTTTGCAGAGGTAACCCGGCCTTGTGTTGGCAGAGATCCGGTTAGGTTCTCGGGTCGTCTATTCCAGGGACGTACCCATCGTGGAAAAGGAAGTTCCTTAGCCTGACCATTTGTTGGAAATCCAAAGAAACAATACGTGACTTGTACGGTTTTAGTTGTATTACCTTCCATGGAATGTGGCGGTAACCTGCTATTGAACATGGTAGCTATAGTAGGCATACGATAATGGTCGTATGTTGGCTAAGATTTATATTCTACTTTCGAAATGTTTTCTACACTATGCACTAATAATAATATCAAAATGATTTGATTTTGCGTAGTAAGCATCTTTGACTATCATAAGAAGAAATCTCCTCCAATTCTGCGTTTGCATTGTGTGTGTGGCGGGAGGTCTTATGGTAGTTTCATTTTCCAAAAGCATTGCGAATTGACTTTAAATTCTCTGCTGTTTGTTTTAAAAGATAAACTGTTTTTGTTGCTCACACCAGTCCCATGACTGATCCGGAGTTTATTGTTCCTTTCCTAAACTCTGGGTGCTCATAATTTCCTACACGAGCAGTCTAGAGTTGGGTTTTTCAGATATTCAGGTTCAGTAGATTTTCTGGAGCTAGTTCAGTCTTTGGATCAGACTGCACTTGCTTATTCTTGGTGTATCGTTATTGGGAGTTCGAGCTACTGCTGGAGTTCTCTCTTGAAGACTATCTTAGAGTTATTTGTTCCGCTGCTGATATTAGTTATCTATTTTTCTTTTCCGCTGCTATTTGTTGTATCATATCTCTGATGTATATTGATATTCATTGTATCACTCTGTTGTATCAGATATTGTATATCAATGTATTATTCATTTATTCCGCTGTGTTATTTACTTAACTGTGTTATAAGCTCCGGCGAATCGGATTTGAACGGTCGAATCTATGACATTCGAGTACGATGTAAAGTATGGATGTCGATTTTCGAACGCGAAAATCCGGATCGTTACAACATGAAGAAAAACTCCGCAACTGAACCTCCCAGAAAATCCGAAATCTACTATCCCTGCCTCTGCTGGCCTATGCGGGGAAAATGGGGAAAGTAGATGAGTGGGTTAGACTAAAAGTGTGGTGAGTGGAAGTAATTACTAGCATGTTTAAGCAAGATAAAGATAATAGACTTTGCAACAGTTCTGGTATAAAAGGAAATAAAGGAAAAGATAAAAGTGGAATAAAATACTGTTTAACTATTTGCTTTGATTATTTCGATTGTTTGCACTTGTCTTAGATTGCTGCTTTGATTAGGCTGAAATCCTAATCCTACTGTAATTAGGCTGAAGTCCTAATTCTACCCTTTGATCGGCCTTTTATCTCTGTTGTGCCAATGTGAGCTAGTCTCATCCTGTGGGTCCCACAGCAAAAAGACACATGTTTAGCGCTTTGGAACTCAATAGCGACTTATATCCTTGCACTGAGGCCGCACGCTCGGCCACCGTTCGGCTCGCACTATCTGTTGCTTCCTCTTTTGACCTCTTACCTACCCTAAATAGCATAAGCATGCCCAGCCTCACCTGAGTGTGTTGTGAGACCATCAGTTCCTGACTTAATGGGAATGCTGCCGGTACGGGTCCTAACAAAAAAATCTAATGGCGCCCCTTGTCCAAATCCCCTGATTTGGGCTTCTATCTGTTGACCACTTATCTACCCTAAGCAGCATAAGCGTGTCCCAACCCCACCTAATCTATTATGAGACCATCGGTTCCTGACTAAAGGGGAAATGCTACTGGTACAATTCCTACTTCTATCTTTGCTTATTAACTTAGTATAAGCCTTTTAAATAAGCCTCTTCTGTTAATTCTGCTCTATTTGCTTATTAACTTATTCTAAGTCTTTAAAATAAGTCTCTTCTGTTATCTTTGCTATATTTGCTTATTAACTTAACTCTATGTCTTAAAATAAGCCTTTTTGTTCTTTCTATTTAATTATAACCTACGTTATAATTTCTCTTTGATCTTGTCTTTTTAGTTATAACTATTAGTTATACACTTGCTTGCAAATGTCAAATATGTCTATTTCTGTCTATATTCTTTTTATTACAGTTCTTATTATTTACATCAAATTTTCTCTAAATTTTGTTTTCTTATATTTTTAGTCCATATTAGCGAATTATCCTCTTTTTATTATTTTATTTGCATAAAAAGGAACAAAAAGAAACTAACATTTACATACTAAATTCTAACGCAAAACAGATGCAAATAAAATACAATAACTGTAAATAACTGTAAATAAATGAATAAAATAGCTAGATAAAATAGATTGAAAAGAACTTTAAAAATTAACGGTAAACAACTTATATAAAAATGGTCTCAAAATTGCAGAAAAATTACAACTATTGAGAACCCTATTATTTTAAATTACTTAAAAATCTAAAATAATTACTTAAACACTCACCTGTGGTCCTTGGCTTTTTTTCCTTAGCCTTCTCGGATCCACTTCTAGGGTATAAAATATTTTAATTAAAAAGATCTTCTCCTTGGAAAAATATTCCTTTTAGGGTCCAGCCTCATGCAATGAACCCAGATGGAGAAAATCTGAATGAGAAAAATAGCTAGGCCTAGGGTCTTATTTATAGTGTCACTTATGGATCTCAGACCGTTGGATTTGATGATTAAATCTGGTGCAACCACGTCATAGGCTCACTGGGAACTGTTGGATGGAAGCACGAACGCACAAGATTGGGCTAAAATAGAAAAACACGTCACGATCGAAACTGGACGAAAGTTCGTCCAAGTACGTATGCGGGTCGACCGCCAAGTCAACCTTTATATGGCTTGGGTCGACCTATAGGTCGACCCAACTATGGGAAGGTCGACCCGACCTATATTTTTTTTCCTTTTGTTTTCTTCGTTTCTTGTTTATTTCGTAACTTCTTCGTTTTAGCTCAGATTTTGACAATCTATATATGGAAATTGACTAGAAAATCGTCACAGACACAATATTGCAACTCCCGTGGTTCAATTCTGATAATTTCACAAAGTTATTTTATTATTTAATTAACTAATTAATTAATTACTATAGCTTAAATTTCAGGTTGTTACAATCACTTCTCGATTTCAAACAGTACTATCCTTCGATTAACAATATAGTCGGATAAGTTAGCGTACTATCCTTGCTCGACATACATTCTTAATTCTCAGGATTGAGACGAGTTTCCATACCATAGAATTTGGTGTTAAGTATGAAAATGATACTTTCCATACCATCACATTTAAAATGATCATTTATGGAAATTAAATCTCATTATTTTTATAAAAATTCTTTTGTAAATCCCTTTTATAAAATTCCTTCATAAAACTCCTTTCTATTTATAAAACTATTTTATATTTACAAACTTCTTTTATAAAAGTATTATTTATAAAACTCCTTTTATAAATCTCCAAATTTATTTATAACTCCTTTTATAAAACTCCAAATTCATTTATAAAACTCCTGTTTATAAATTTTCAAATATAATTGTAAAACTTCTTTTATAAAACTTTATAAATCTCATTTCTATTTACCAAACTCTTTTGTATAAATCTCATATACTTTCCATAAAACGATCACTCTATATGTCACTATAAATCCACAAATATGCAATTTGTCAAATTTGTACCATTTCCCTTCTAAAAATATTATTTATATAAATCTACTCTTTTATTATAAAAGCACTATTTACAAACTATTCTTTTTATTCAATATTTTATATAAAACAATTCACATATATTTATTTCAAAATATTTCTATCTACTTTTAAAACAGAATCACTTTAATATAACAGATAAACCCTTTATTTTCTTTATAAAACAAATATTCATTAATATAAAAACTTTTCTATAAAAATCAATACTTCCAAAATATTTTTAAAACATTAACAAAAGTGTTAGAGAAAATGGAAAAGTACAAAATCTTGAAATAAAATATCACTGAAAATCCAAAAAAGTCAGACTAAAAATATTTTCCAAATCAAAACAATTTCCAAATAAGACCAGTAATTAATAATATTTCAAAATACTATAACGAGGCCAATAGCTACCATAGCACTTAACTAATGTTATTACTACCTTTATTCCTAAAAGGGCTCAACTTTTAACATATATCAATGACATATCCTATATAGCCAACTACCAAGTTTTGACATTTGATAATCTATGTAACAGATATATAAATGAGACTAAAATCAACTGGCATATAACTAAATTTAGAAACCACAATGGCGAGAAATCCAGATTTCTCTACTAAATTCCCTGTATTTAATTTTAAGTGTTATTCACTTTTCAAAGTGGAAATTCAACCAAACCAACCAATAAATCATTTAAGCACAAAATAATAATTGTCTACTATACATCATGATTATAATCATTCAGATCTAAGAGAACTCACTGAAATTCTAGTTGATGCATAAGCATTTCGGTTTGATCCAAAATCGAACGACATTCTATTTTGACTCGAAATTCTACTGGCTCCAAACTCAACAAATCCAATTCCAATACATAGATAATAAAGATATGTGTCCAACGCAAATGACTGCATCCAAATCTGACCTCATACGAGAGAGATATTGATTTTATAAGATTTTTAAATCAAAACATTATTCAATCATTCTATTAATACACTAATTACCAAAGCTAATCTCACTTAAACCTAATCCACTTCAAAACCCAAATCGCGATAAAAAAACCAACAGCCGTTTCTAAAACCCTCGCCGCCGCTGCACTCCATTGGAGGTAGCCCTGGTCAAGACATGCCCAACACAATCTGAGCCGCCACCCCTCATTGTCTGTAGCTTCCCATTGAACCAAAAACATCGATGACGTTCAACTCTAGATCTGCGCTTCCTCGTGCCACCGCACCCTAATCCAATCGATCATCTCCCTCACCACACCCATGCGCTCATTTTTGTAATTGACACCATCGCCTAATTCGACCTCTATTGTCGTCGTCAATGGTGGCTATTGGATAGGCCTTGAAACACCCCACACCCCTTAATATACCAAAAAGGACACATTAAAAGGCATGGTGCGTTGTAGGTATAACTGAAACTAACAGAGACTAAGATTCACAAGACAAAAATAGGTAAAAACAGTGAAAACTAAAATAATAACTTATTCAAAACAAAAACTTCATAATTGCTTCATAAACCAAATAAGTCAAATACAACATACATGTCTCAAAACCCAATATGCCTCATGAAATAAAAAATCGTAGTCTCAACAGAAATCAGAGTATAAATATGCCTCTCAAGTGCCGGTACAAAGAAAGAAAACGGAAATAAAAGTAGGGTAATACATAGCAGAATCTTCTCCAAGAAACCTCCGAGCAACTTCAAACTACTGCCCTCTCCCTTGATTGCTTATTGGGGGAAAGGGATAAAATAGAGGAGTGGGTCAGACTAAAAGTCTGGTGAATGATAGTACCTACTAGAATCTTTAAGCAAAGTAAAAGTAATAGAATCTTCAATAGTTCTTGTATATATAAAAGGAAACAAAGGAAATAAGAGAGATAAAGCTGGAAATAAATACGAATTAACTAGTACTCAATTAATAAGATAGGTTAACTTTGATTGTTTGCACTTGTCCTTGATAGCTGCTTTGATTAGGCTGAAGTCCTAATTCTACCCTTTGATCGGCCTGCTACTCCATAGAATCTACTATGGACCAAACATTTCCCTACATAGTAGACTTTGGTGTCTACGAAAGACACACTTACTAAGTGATTGGAACTCATAACGATTTATGAGCCATCACTGGAAGCTGCACGCGTGACCACCACTAAGCTCACATTCCTGTTGTTCCCTCCTTTGACCTTTTATTTACCCTAGACAGCATAAGCGTGCCCCTCGCCTCACTTCAGGATTATGTGAAGCACCTCGTTTCACTCCAGGGTTATGTGAAACACCGTGTCTATAGAAAAATAGGGGAAATGCTATTGGTACCGGTCCCTATCAAACAAAAATCTAGTTGCGCGCCTTGTTCAAATCCCCTTTATTTGAACTACCATAGATTGACCGTTTACTACCACTATAAGCATAAGCGTACCCCTCGCCTCACTTCAGGGCTATGTGAAGCACCTCGTCTCACTTTAGCGTTATGTGAAACATCATAACCGTAGAAATATTAGGGGAATGCTATTTGGTACAGGTCCTACTCTTATCTTTTCTTATTAACTTAGATAAATTATCTAAATAAGCCTCTATTTTTATCAATTACTATTATTGCTTATTAATTTATCCTAGTCTTAAAAATAAGCACCATAGTTTCTATAGTTTATTAATTTATAACTTACGTTATAATCAGCTTATTACTTAACCCAAGGTCTAAGTGTGAAAATAAGCTTCTTTCTTCTTTTATTCTTTTTAGTTATAATTCTAGGTTATAACTAGGCCAATATTCTTAATTCAGTCCAATTAATATCATAATTAGGCATAATTTCAATCCAATTCCATTTATATTACAGTTTTTATAATTTACATCTTATATTCCATTATTTTAGATTTCTTATAATTTAATCCAATTTCGCGTTAATTCTATTCTAATCCATACGCGAAGAAGAAGGAGGAGGAATAAAATAAAACTGAAAAATAGAAGGAAATCCAAGGCGTAAGAAGAAGATGTAAATAACCCATAAATAACAGTAAATAAACTAAAATACTGTAAGTAAACTGTAAATAAATGGAAAAATAGAAATAAACTGAAATTAATTGAAAAGAATAGCTAGAAGAAATAGACTGAAAATAATTCTAAAAACTGTAAATAAATTACTAAAAAGGTTACTCCAAAAATCGTAGTAAAACTATAACTATTGGAAACCCTATTATTTTAAATTACTTAAAGAAATTTAAAATAATTACGATCACTCACCTCTGGTCCTTAGTTTTTTCCTTTAGGCCTTCCCGGATCCACTTGGGGTTGTTAAATATTTTTATTTAAAACGATTTCCTCCTTGGAAAATTATTCCGCTTAGGGTCCTTTCTGAATAGGTGAACCCAATTGGAGAAAATCTTAGAATGAGAAAAAGTGTTAGACCTAGGGTTCTATTTATAGGGGTAGAAGTGGATCTCAGACCGTTGGATTTGGGGATTGAATAGGATGCAACCATGTCATAGGCTGAATAGGAGCCATCAGATGCATAAATGGAAGGACCGGATCGAATTGAGCAATGCAAAACACATCTACAACATTCGAACGAACAAACGTTCGTTCATTCGCCCAAATGGGTAGGTGGGTCGACCGGGCGGTGTAACAACCCAGGATTTGCATTACCAATTAATAAATAAAAGTTAGTATTTTTATTTATTTTAATGAAGCATAAAAGGATTTGGAATAACAAAATTTATTCGAAAATGGCTATTTTAATTAAATTGGAAATATGGGATTTTAAAATGAGGATAAAATGTTATTTTTGGAAAGTTAAATATTTTAGTAGAGATTTTAAAACGAGTTTGGATAAGAAAAATGAGTTTTATAAACATATATGAACACTTAGACTAATTGTTGGAAACATGTAAATAACTCTCTTCTTATTGGGTTACTAAACCTAGCCCAATAACCCACCCTAAACCTCCTCTATAAATTATCTCAAACTCTCCTAACCTCATTCATTCATCCCTAATCAAAACTCTAATCATTTCCTAAAGCTTTCATAACAAAAATGGCCTCTATCTTCATCTCCTTCTAGTTTTAGCTTATGCAAGTCATTCTATGCAAAGGTAATGCAAATACCCACCTCAAATCCATTTTTATATCTTTCTTATTTCTGAAATTGATTTGGTAACACATGTTTTATGTGTTTTTTTGATCTTATAGCCTCCTAATCATCTTTTGCTAAATTAGGTTGATGCTATAGTAGTCTTTGTTGCTTTCTAGAGAGGTATATTGCTAAAAACCTCTTCTAATATGTTTTTAATCATCTTTTGATTTCGGTAATCAGTTAGTAACACATGTTTTATTATGTAACATGTGAATCATAGCTCTTTGATCATCTTTGCTTTCATTTTGGGGTGTGCACATAAGGTACTTGTAATATATGCTAGCTGAAATTATAATTAGTTTATTGCTGTTAGTAAATTAGGCATATCTCATTCATCTTAAATCGGAATTAAGATTTTCTTTAAGTTTTGTAAAGCTTATTCTGTACCCTATAACTTTTATGTTTTGTGCTTTGCCTAATTTTGAGGTTTGAATGGTCGAAATCATGCTTGTTTGTCGCTGACCTGACAACAAACTACATGGTTGATAAAATAAAAACCTAAAATTGATTAGGCCATAAGTTACTCGTTTCTTATCCAAATCTAATAATTTTGGATGTTCTGGAAAGCATAGATTTAGAGCTAAAACTTTCATGTTTTGAGTTTCATGAAATTTCGAAGTTAATTTGGTCAAAACTGTGCATTCTTACCACTGTCCCGAGAGCACAACGACAGTGATATAAAATTTAGATTTGAGAATTGTTTTAGTCATAGAATTTTCATCTCTGGTCGGAATTTGACGATCTTGGTCATTCCGGAAAGCTTAGAAACTAAGCTACAACTTTCATGTTATTCATTTTTCCAGAATTTGAAGTTTACTATGCCAAAATTGTGGTTTTTCATCTCTGGCCAGTTAGTGCATAGCTATAGGCCTTAGTCTCTTTTCTCCCGTTGTTTTCAGCGTAGAACCCCGACTTTGCGACGCCATCCCGGGCTCGTCCTTTGTTGGATTTCATCGTTTTTGGTCTCGTTAGAAAGATGAGATCGAGATATTTAACCATGCAAAGTTTGGTTTAGATCTGGGTGCATTAGATACTTCGTTTCTATTGCCGAAGTAGCACCCAGAAACTGTTTTACAATAGTGATCATTTTCAGTTATCGTCGGACCAACTTTGAAACATTGTCGTTTCTTCGTTTCAAGTCGAAACCAAACGATTCTGATTGAATATCAAAGTAGGAGTACTTTACTACGCTCCTGCAAATTTTCATCAAGATCTGAGTTCATGTGACCCTTCGACCATGTCGTCGAAGTGGGACCTTTACACTGTTTTGACACAGTAAAGTTTTATGATTTTTGTCCGACTTTGAGACGATGCCATTTCTTCGTTTAAAGTCGTAATTTCCCGATTCTTTTTGCATTTTGGAGCAGGGATGTTGGACTATATGCCTACCAATTTTCATGCCATTCCGATTCAGTTTGCTGGTCCGAATAATTTTCCGAACTTGGGTTCGCGTCATTTTTGGACTATTTTCCAACACTTAGAACATTTTCAGTGATTTTCTGGTTTTATTGATTTCTTTGAGATTTGTCTCTAGATTTCGTACACGGTTTTGATGAATTATTTTCAAAGGATTTTTCACTCCTAAATGGCTTTCGAAATTATTATATAATATTATTTTTAATTATTAAATTAATTACTCCATAATAGGAGAGTTTTCAAAAGCCGTTTTAAAGTGATTTCAAAATCAATTATAAATCTGTTTCGCACCATTATTTTCTATAATAAAAATCTCACACTCACTTTTTAGCACGTCGAGCGAAGTGGAAAGATGCTTAAACGGTTAGAAAATCTCCGGCCTATGGAACCGTGTGTATTTTCTTTCCGGTTAATCCCCGACCTATTCGATTGATCGTTTTGACCTTTGGGTCTAGTTTACCGATGATACGAGGTGGACTTTTTATTGTTTGGAGTGTGAGATTGCTATTGGTTAGTAAATCGTTTAGTGCGAACGTGGGGTATGGGACTCATTGTTAACACTTTACGGGTTCCTCTCCAAGAAGTTGGTGACACATTAGCCTTTGGGCGGCCAGTACTGGATCTCTGGGTCACCACGCCTCTGGGAAACCGTCTCTGGACACCTTCTCTTTGGAGCAGTTTATTTTTCGGCATGCGCCTCTGGGCCTTTATCCTTCTGGGAAGGATCTTGCCGTCTCGCGCGTTCCGCATCTATGCGAGTGATCGATCACAACTTTACAGTACTTGGCAATAACGACTCCGGTCGGTGCACGTGCTATACTTGTATTATCTGATGATTTTTTATATCCATTCGAGTACCGCCATTCGGTGTTGGTTCTATGGAACCATACGATGTAAGTGCGATTACCTTGTGGATTCACAGTGTCTCTGGACACTGCTTTTCAGTGTTTGATTTCATTGACTTTTCAGTATATCCCCATTGCTCTTTGGAGCATCGATCTTTGCTTGGGCATTGATTACAGACTCTGGTCACTCTTGGGATTATTGCCTATGGGCAACTTTATATAGCTTTGGCTACGCCAATGATATGAGGCGATTTTATTCATCACTTTGGTGCTGATATTCTCTTTGGAGATTTTTACTGTTGATTGATGATTAGGGACCGTCATTATATTCATGTGGTCCAAAATACTCTTCTCTTAGCAAAAGTACTGTTTTATTTATGTACCGCATTATTATATATCTCAGTTATTACTGATTGTTTAGCTAGCCTGACCCGAGTGTTTTCGCTCGGGTCAGACCGAGTTGTTTCAGGTTAGGTCTCTGGACTTAGCTTCTGTGCTTCCGCTTGGACATTATCTGCTATGCTGATAGATAGTGCTTTTATTTGTCCACTATTCCACTACTCTGTTATTATTCAGACTTTGATATGTACATATTTTTGACCCACATGTGTGGGCAGTGGCTTTGTACCCACTTATAATATTTGGATCTGTATTGACAATGTATTGTTTTGGGATTTTATATCTGTTATGTGATTCTGTTCTGTGATGTTTTATCATTTATTATTATTATGCTTTGTCCTGATAGATCTTTAGCCATTTGTAATTTCGTTATAAGTATTTACCGAATATGTCGAACCACTTGAAAAAAATCTATAGATACCATCCCTTCGACGTATTCAGTAGATAGTTATAGCTTGATTACAAATGGCCGCTTCCACTATACTCTATTCTCCGCTTTATTAGACAGTATTACTCCCGTAATACTCTTTGTTACAGTGGGTCTCAGAGTGGGGCGTTATAGCTTGGTATCAGAGCCTGGTTTCAGGAATAAGCATAATAAACACAGAACAGATACACTTAGTACAATACATTTTAATTAGATCCGAATTAAATCAAATCCCTTCCTTATGTTTGTTGATAGATAAGTTAGGAATATGTATAGGAATCCGTTATATTCCGTAGTATTCCTTAATTAATTATCTATCATTGAATCATGTCTTATTTCTTCGTCATCCTGACTCGTCCGCTCCGTTAGCTATTGCTCTTCAGGATGTTGGGATTTCTGATGTTACTTTATTCTCTCTCGATTCACGAGATGAGGATTTGAACTTATCTCGTATTCCTGTTGTTCGAGATTTCCCCGACGTATTCGAGCCAGTATCCGGACTGCCGCCAAAGAGAGCTATTGAGTTCCGCATCGACCTCATTCCAGGCTCTCATCCAGTTTGGCGTCCTCCTACGAGAATGTCTACTAAAGAGAATGAGGAACTCAGGAAGCAGATAGTTGAGCTTGAAGCGAAGCAGTTCATCCGATCCAGTTCTTCACCATGGGGTGCTGTTGTGGTCTTCGTTAAGAAGGCTGATGGCTCTCTTAGGCTTTGCATTGACTATCGCAAGCTCAATGAGCTGACCATCAGAAATCGCTACCCACTTCGTCGGATAGACGACATGTTTGACCAATTGAGTGGTGTGAAGGTCTTCTCTCAGCTTGACCTTGCCACCGGATTCCATCAGCTACGAGTCGCAGAAGATAGCATTCCTCTTACAGCATTTCGCACTCGTTATGGTTCTTTTGAGTGGTTGGTCATGCCGTTCGGCTTGACGAACGCTCCAGCTTTCTTCGTCAATCTTATGAATCGAGTATTCCGAGAATACATCGATAGATTCGTTCTGGTCTTCATCGACGATATTCTTATTTATTCTAGATCCGAGGCAGAGCATGCTCATCATTTGCGGATTGTCTTGGATACTCTTCGTCAGCATCAGCTTAAGGCCAAGCTCTCCAAGTGCCATTTTTGGGAGAGCAAGGTCAAGTTCTTGGGCCATATTGTATCATCTGAGGGTATTTCTGTCGATCCTGCCAAGATCGAAGCTATTCAGAATTGGAAGCAGCCCGAGAACGTTCATGATATTCGCAGCTTCCTTGGGCTGGCGGGTTATTACCGTCGGTTTATCAAGGATTTCTCTCGAGTTGCACTTCCCCTTACGACGCTGACTTGTAAGGGTGTTCGCTTTATTTGGTCTGATAAGTGTGAAGCTTCCTTTCAGCGACTGAAGGAACTTCTCACTCATGCTCCTATTCTAGTGGTTCCCGAGAGTAACCATGATCTTGTTGTTTACACCGATGCTTGTGGTAGCGGGCTAGGTGCTGTGCTTATGCAGAAGGATCGGGTAGTTGCTTATGCTTCTAGGCAGCTACGTCCGAATGAGGTTCGCTATCCGACTCATTATCTTGAGTTGGCAGCTATCGTCTTTGCTTTGAAGACGTGGCGTCACTTTCTATTAGGCGAACGCTTCACTCTTTACACCGATCACAAGTCGCTGAAATATTTATTCAGTCAGAAAGATCTCAATATGAGGCAGCAGAGATGGCTTGAGTTTCTTGCCTCATATGACTTAGACATTCAGTATACCCCTGGCAAGGGTAATCGTGTGGCTGATGCACTCAGTCGCAAACACTCAGCAGTAGTTTCTATGATGATAGCCGAGTGGGATATTCTTGAGACTCTTTCTATGTGTGATATTCGAAATCGAGCTCCGTCTTCTGATCCTCAGATATTGTTATTCAGCTTGGAAGCTCGACCTATTCTATTGGATCGCATTGCCCATGCTCAGCGGCAGGATCCAGACTTGTTGCGATATATTCATCTCCTTGAGTCGGGATCCAGTGATGAGACATTGTCGGATTATTCTATTGATTCTCATCGGTGTCTTCGCAGGAAGAACCATATTTTGGTACCATCTGATTTATCACTTAGGCGTGACATTCTAGACGAGTGTCATCGCACTAAGTACACTATACATCCCAGGTTGAGTAAGATGTATGCCGACATGTGTCGCCTATTTTATTGGGAGGGCATGAAGAGTGATGTTGCAAGTTATGTAAGCCGTTGCATGACTTGTCAACAGATCAAAGCTGAGCATCAGCGTCCATCTGGTCTTCTTCAGCCACTAGAGATTCCATTGTGGAAATGGGATCAGATATCCATGGATTTTATTGACGGTCTGCCTCGATCGAGGTCAGGCCATACCTCTATTTGGGTCATCGTCGATCGCTTGACCAAATCAGCTCATTTCATTCCTATTAAGTCCACTCGGACTGCTCCTCAGCTTGCTAAGCTATATGTGAAGGAAGTCGTTCGACTTCATGGTATTCCTAGCTCTATCGTCTGTGATCTAGACACTATCTTTACTAGTCACTTCTGGAAGTGCCTACAGTCAGCTTTGGGCTCAAAGCTGAATTTCTTGACTGCTTATCATCCTCAAACCGACGGTCAGACGGGGAGGGTGAATCGTGTTTTAGAGGATCTTTTGCGCTGTTGTATTCTGGATTTCGGAGGTAGTTGGGAGGATCACTTACCGCTTGTAGAGTTCTCCTACAACAACAACTTTCAGTCTAGTATTGGCATGGCTCCTTTCGAGGCTCTTTACGGAAGGCCATGTCATTCTCCTTCGTGTTGGTTAGAATCTGGCGAGAAGCTCCTTCTTGGTCCAGATTCAGTTCAGGAATCTTCTGAGAAGATTATTCTTAGTCGTCAGAGAATGAAAGAGGCGTAGAACCATCAGAAATCCTACGCGGACAACCGTAGGAAGCCTCTTGAGTTCTCCATTGGTGATCATGTCTTTATTCGGATATCTCCTATGAAAGGGGTTGTGCGTTTCAGCTCTACAGGGAAGTTGGCTCCTTGCTATGTTGGACCATTTCCTATTACGGAACGCATTGGCCCCGTGGCTTATCGTGTGGCTCTACCTGCTCACTTCTCTGGAATGCACGACGTGTTCCATGTTTCCCAGCTTCGCATGTGTGTCCGCGATCCTGATTCTATCATTGAGCTGCATACTGTGCCTGATTTAGAGGTCTTACCTGATTTATCTTTGGAGCAGCAACCTCTTCGTGTGCTTGATTCGGAGGTTAGACGCCTTCGCAACAAAGAGGTTCCACTCGTAAAGATTCAATGGTCACCGAATCCTAAGGACTGCACTTGGGAGACCAGAGAATCTATCGAACGCTCTTATCCTGGCTTTCTCCCATCTTCTTCTGTAGGTGAGAATTCTCTATTTTATCTCTATCACTTCTTTTGTGGATTTGACGTTATAGACGACATCTATCTTAAGGAATTGCGGGGATGCAATTTTCTTAGGGGGGGAGTCTGTAACAACCCGGGATTTGCATTACCAATTAATAAATAAATGTTAGTATTTTTATTTATTTTAATGAAGCATAAAAGGATTTGGAATAACAAAATTTATTTGAAAAAGGCTATTTTAATTAAATGGGAAATATGGGATTTTAAAATGAGGATAAAATGTTATTTTTGGAAAGTTAAATATTTTAGTAGAGATTTTAAAACGGGTATGGATAAGAAAAATGAGTTTTATAAACATATATGAACACTTAGACTAATTGTTGGAAACATGTAAATAACTCTCTTCTTATTGGGTTACTAAACTTAGCCCAATAACCAACCTAAACCTCCTCTATAAATTATCTCAAACTCTCCTAACCTCATTCATTCATCCCTAATCAAAACCATAATCATTTCCTAAAGCTTTCATAACAAAAATGGCCTCTATCTTCATCTCCTTCTAGTTTTAGCTTATGCAAGTCATTCTATGCAAAGGTAATGCAAATACCCACCTCAAATCCATTTTTATATCCTTCTTATTTCTGAAATTGATTTGGTAACACATGTTTTATGTGGTTTTTTGATCCTATAGCCTCCTAATCATCTTTTGCTAACTTGGGTTGATGCTATAGTAGTCTTTGTTGCTTTCTAGAGAGGTATATTGCTAAAAACATATTCTAATATGTGTTTAATCATCTTTTGATTTCGGTAATCAGTTAGTAACACATGTTTTATTATGTAACATGTGAATCATAGCTCTTTGATCATCTTTGCTTTCATTTTGGGGTGTGCACATAAGGTACTTGTAATATATGCTAGCTGAAATTATAATTAGTTTATTGCTGTTAGTAAACTAGGCATATCTCATTCATCTTAAATCAAAATTAAGATTATCTTGAAGTTCTGGAAAGCTTATTCTGTACCCTATAACTTTTATGTTTTGTGCTTTGCCTAGTTTTGATGTTTGAATGGTCCAAATCATGCTTGTTTGTCGCTGACCTGACAACAAACTACAGGGTTGATAAAATAAAAACCTGAAATTGATTAGGCCATAAGTTACTCGTTTCTTATCCAAATCTAATAATTTTGGATGTTCTGGAAATCTTAGATTTTGAGCTAAAACTTTCATGTTTTGAGTTTCATGAAATTTCGAAGTTAATTTGGTCAAAACTGTGTATTCTTACCATTGTCCCGAGAGCACAACGACAGTGATATAAAATTTAGATCTGAGAATTGTTTTAGTCATAGATTTTCATCTCTGGTCGGAATTTGACGATCTTGGTCATTCCGAAAAGCTTAGAAACTAAGCTACAACTTTCGTTTTATTCATTTTTCCAGAATTTGAAGTTTACTATGCCAAAATTGTGGTTTTTCATCTCTGGCCAGTTAGTGCATAGCTATAGGCCTTAGTCTCTTTTCTCCCGTTGTTTTCAGCGTAGAACCCCGACTTTACGACGCCATCCCGGGCTCGTCCTTTGTCTGATTTCATCATTTTTGGTCTCTTTAGAAAGATGAGATCGAGATCTTTAACCATGCAAAGTTTGGTTTAGATCTGGGTGCATTAGATACTTCGTTTCTATTGCCGAAGTAGCACCCAGAAACTGTTTTACAATAGTGATGATTTTCAGTTATCGTCGGACCAACTTTGAAACATTGTCGTTTCTTCGTTTCAAGTCGAAACCGAACGATTCTTGTTGCATATCAAAGTAGGAGTACTTTACTACACTCCTGCAAATTTTCATCATTATCTGAGTTCATGTGAACCTTCGACCATGTCGTCGAAGTGGGACCTTTACACTGTTTTGACACAGTAAAGTTTTATGATTTTTGTCCGACTTTGAGACGACGCTGTTTCTTCATTTCAAGTCCGAATTTCCCGATTCTTTTTGCATTTTGGAGCAGGGATGTTGGACTATATGCCTACCAATTTTCATGCCATTCGGATTTAGTTTGCTGGTCCGAATAATTTTCCGAACTTGGGTTCGCGTCATTTTTGGACTATTTTCCAACACTTGGAATATTTTCAGTGATTTTCTGGTTTTATTGATTTCTTTGAGATTTGTCTCTAGATTTCGTACACGGGTTTTATGAATTATTTTCAAAGGATTTTTCACTCCTAAATGGCTTTCGAAATTATTATATAATATTATTTTTAATTATTAAATTAATTACTCCATAATAGGAGAGTTTTCAAAAGCCGTTTTAAAGTGATTTCAAAATCAATTATAAATCCGTTTCGCACCATTATTTTCTATAATAAAAATCTCACACTCACTTTTTAGCACGTCGAGCGAAGTGGAAAGGTGCTTAAATGGTTAGGAAATCTCCGGCCTATGGAACCGTGTGTATTTTCTTTCCGGTTAATCCTCGACCTATTTGATTGATCGTTTTGACCTATGGGTCTAGTTTACCGATGATACGAGGTGGACTTTTTATTGTTTGGAGTGTGAGCTTGCTATTGGTTAGTAAACCGTTTAGTGCGAACGTGGGGTATGGGACTCATTGTTAACACTTTACGGGTTCCTCTCCAAGAAGTTGGTGACACATTAGCCTTTGGGCGGCCAGTACTGGACCTCTGGGTCACCACGCCTCTGGGCAACCGTCTCTGGACACCTGCTCTTTGGAGCAGTTTATTTTTCGGCATGCGCCTCTGGGCCTTTTATCCTTCTGGGAAGGATCTTGCCGTCTCGCGTGTTTCGCATTTGTGCGAGTGATCGATCACAACTCTACAGTACTTGGCAATAACGACTCCGGTCGGTGCACGTGCTATACTTGTATTATCTGATGATTTTTTATATCCATTCGAGTACCGCCATTCGATGTTGGTTCTATGGAACCATACGATGTAAGTGCGATTACCTTGTGGATTCACAGTGTCTCTGGACACTGCTTTTCAGTGTTTGATTTCATTGACTTTTCAGTATATCCCCATTGCTCTTTGGAGCATCGATCTTTGCTTGGGCATTGATTACAGACTCTAGTCACTCTTGGGATTATTGCCTATGGGCAACTTTATATAGCTTTGGCTACGCCGATGATATGAGGCGATTTTACATCACTTTGGTGCTGATATTCTCTTTGTAGATTTTTACTGTTGATTGATGATTAGGGACCGTCATTATATTCATGTGGTCCAAAATACTCTTCTCTTAGCAAAAGTACTGTTTTATTTATGTACCGCATTATTATATATCTCAGTTATTACTGATTGTTTAGCTAGCCTGACCCGAGTGTTTTCGCCCGGGTCAGACCGAGTTGTTTCAGGTTAGGTCTCTGGACTTAGCTTCTGTGCTTCCGCTTGGACATTATCTGCTATGCTGATCATAGATAGCGCTTTTATTTTTCCACTATTCCGCTACTCTGTTATTATTCAGAATTTGATATGTACATATTTTTGACCCACATGTGTGGGCAGTGGCTTTGTACCCACTTATAGTATTTGGATCTATATTGACGATGTATTGTTCTGGGATTTTATATCTGTTATGTGATTCTGTTCTGTGATGTTTTATCATTTATTATTATTATGCTTTGTCCTGATAGATCTTTAGCCATTTGTAATTTCGTTATAAGTATTTACCGAATATGTCGAACCACTTGAAAAAAATATATAGATACCATCCCTTCGACGTATTCAGTAGATAGTTATAGCTTGATTACAAATGGTCGCTTCCACTATACTCTATTCTCCGCTTTAACAGACAGTATTACTCCCGTAATACTCTTTGTTACAGTGGGTCTCAGAGTGGGGCGTTACAGGCGGTCGCCCTCTTTTTTGCCCTGGTCGACCGGCTGGTCGACCTGGCCTATTATTATTTTATTTATTTATTATTTTTATTTACTCCGTTTCTTGCTCATATTAATCCGGATTCTGACATTCTATATATGGAAATTGACCAGAAAATTACCACGGACACAATAGTGCAACTTCCGTGGCTCAATTCTAATAATTTCACAAAGTTAATTTATTATTTGATTAATTAACGAATTAATTATTACGGGTTAAATTTCGGGTTGTTACATTCTTCCCTCCTAAAGGGATTTTGTCCCCGAAATCTCTAAGGATAAACGAATGTACTAAATGTTTTCATCCAATTCTACAACCACTACTCAATCATCAACCATTCATTCCTTGTCCTTATGTTTTTCTAATGCAATTTATGATTCTTATGCAATTAGTGTAGTGTAAATGTCCCTAACTAATGCAAAAGATTACGCGGTCCACTAATTCAGTTGACATCCTTTTATGCAATTATGTCCGTGCCATGTATCCAAATGAATGTGAAAATTTCCTAATGATAACCGATAATTCTATATGCGTGCTACAAACATCATCCAAATGCAACAACCATGTGAAAATCATCCACTTATAGCAACCACGGAAAATAGAATAAAATGCGCGCACATCCATATGCATATGCTCTAGTGTCCTAGTTAGGCCGATCCCTAAAGAATAATAGTGCCTAGTGTACCTATATGCATCCACTAGCATCCACTGGCAAACACATGCAATCACTAGCATACATCATTCATAACATGTTCTATTAACATGTTTACATCAAATCCTACCATCCATAGGTTAAATCCTAAGTTCTACCTTCCCAAAGGTTAATAAAGGAAAGAACCTATTCAAGACTAAAGATGGAAATAGGAAATTCTAAAAACTTATTATCAAAGGAATGTGGATACGAAATAAGAATATTCTCCCAATCAAACCAATCCTCCCCGAAGTCTTCTTTACTATGTCGGAACCAAGGCAATCCCTTTGTAGATCCTATCCAACGCGAAGGCGACTTGCGCGGTCTTTAATAAAGAGCTTCGAAAGGTGCCACTCTAATGCTAGCTTGAGAACTACTATCTTATGTGAATTCCACTAAGGAAAGATGCTTTTCCCAAGTTTCTCCAAAATCAAGAATATCCATTCTCAACCATGCGTGCCTTACTACCTTACTCATTTCACTTTACTGTCTTCTTTAGTCTGCACACATGAATCAACATTCCTAGGTTCTTACTAGTGTCCTATTCATTCCATGGGAACTTCTACCATTACTTCCAAAGTAATCACTGCTATCCCCTACATGGTCTTGCACTTTTTCCGTTACACCTAGGAAATGATTTTTCTATACTCCATATTTGTAAGGGTTTGGTTGGGTATTTATCGTTTCAAAAACTAAGACTTCTAAATTTTCAAAACATCAAATTCCAAAATCTTTGTCTTTAAAAAGTGTTATTTTTGAGTTTCTATTAAATTCAAAAATACTTGGTTACTTAACATTATTTCCCAACCTAAAGGGAAAAACTTTCAAATTCTAAGTCCAAAACTTATTCCTCGTTTTCTTTTAAAGACCTTTTCAGTTTTCTATAAAAATTTGAATTTTCAAATTCTACTTTTATAAAGTTTTTCATTTCCAAAAACTTACTTACTTTTTCACCAAACCGTTTTCTTTTAAAATATCTTTAAGTTGTTTTTATGTGTTTCAAAACATCTTCTTATTATACCTCACAGTCTCATACCATAATGTATTGGAACTACTTTCTCAAGTGAGAAATTATTAACGCTAAAATCTTGTATGAACCTTTTAAAAGAGAATTTCATTTTTATGTGAAATTACAAGGAACTTATTTTATATATTTCGAAATAGGCTATACAAAATATGGTGCTTTTTATACCTTATATATCTCTTTCATGTATTCCTTGTAACTTGCACAAAACATTTTTATTGGTTTCATAGAAAATCATACCATTATTCTTTTCATTCCAATAGATTAAAGTATGTTTAATTTATATTCTTCCATGATAAATATTTTCTAATATCTAACTTACACATTTTCCTTTGAGAAAAACTCATCTTCAAAACTATTTTAATATTTCCATAACTGTAAAACACTTCCTTATAATTATTAAAAATAATAAGTGTACTTTATAAACCATTTTGTTTCTATACTTAGAAATTATCCTTTAAAATACATTTTTATTTGGGTTAAAATGGATGTTTTGTAAAACACCGTTACTACAACCCAAAAATACTAGTGTATGGATTCAATTAAATAAATACCAATAAATCTCATATACCTATGTTAAAATATTTCTCTTGGGAGTCACTTACTATAACAATAGTGTTATAGCCTATGCTCCTCTTATTTTTCACGAAAACATTTATTACAACAATAAAAGTTGTAATCTACATTTTCAATACTTGATACACTCTAGGTTTTTATATTTAAAATCTTTGTTTACTTACAAAGAAACTAGTGAGTTATATATATATATATATATTCCATAATTCTTCAAAAAGAATTCCAATTTTTCATAATATAAAAACCAACTTAAATTTCATACCATTCTTCAAAAACCCCATATTTATTTTCTAAAAGAAAATATTAACAATGAAAATTTTCAATTCTAACAATTACACTTTTTTCCACTTTTTTAAATTTCAAAATTTTCATTTTATTGGGCTTGGCATAAAGTGGATTTTGTCCTTACTAACCTAGGAGTACTTTTCTTAAACCTTGGAAATCCCATTTCCTTACTAAAGTCTTTCATCTACACATGGGTTTTCATCTTTTCTTATCAACTAAACCTATTGTACATCCCCCATTCTTTGCCTACCTCTCTTTGGATTTCCATAGTCCGATCCTAAATGTACAAAACCATTTCTTAAATCCCTACCATGTGTAGACATTCTCTATTCCCTAATAAACGCACTACAAAAGTGATACTTCAAGAACTCTGTCTTCAGCTGATGAACATGAAGCGTGCGAAGAACTTCCTTTAGATGAATAACATGCTCTTCCATACTTCTTGGAAAACACAAAAATGTCGACCACGAATACCACCACGAACTTTATTTTAGGACATCCCTAAAATTATGGTTCATCAAATCTATAGAATAGGCTGGGACATTGGTTAGCCCAAAAGACATAACCAACCATTCAAAGAATCCGTCGGGTGTCCTAGATGCGGTCTTAGCAATGCTGTCATCAGCTACCCTAAGCTGATGAAATCCAATGGCCAGACCAAGCTAAGAAAATACTGAAAAGCCAACTAACTGGTCGAAAAGATCATCTATCTTAGGGAGTGGATAATGGTTCTTCTTTGTGAGCTTATTCAATTCTCTATAGTCAATGCAAAGTCGAAGAGAACCATATGCTTTGGTAGTGAAGACGATTGGCATTCCCTATTCCGATATGTTTCTTCCTATGAAACCTTTCTCAAAAGCTCATGGGTCTGCTTGCTTAATCCCTTCCTTTCCCTAGGCGTCATATGCCCTACGGGTAATGCTAGTGGCTAGCAAAATAAATCCTGAAGTCAATATCTCTCTTAGGGGGGTAGTCCCCTAAACTCCTCAAAGATGTTAGGAAAATCTCTGACGATAGGAACCGAATCTAACTTTGATGATGATGAATCGAGGGAATAAAGGAAGCTCAACATAACTGACCCTTGCGGGTCGCAAGAAATACCGAGAGTCCAACTGATGCATGTCTCTAATCTATCGACTCTCCCCTCGCAATCTAATATAGCTCCATATGTGGATAGCCCATCCATACCCAAGATCATCCCATACCCCGAGAATCCCAAAACATAGGCATCGCAGTAGAATTCTACGCCTAGGATATACATTTTCAAACCCCTACCACCTCTGGATTGGGCGCTTTCCCTTGCACCTCTGGAGTCGTAGCTTGTAGATACCTACGAAACTAGGCTTGGACTGGAATTCCCTCGGGAAGGTTCGGGGCATCAGCCATTCTAAGAAAAAGGAAAAGATAGTTTAGGAAAGAGTCAAAGGGAGATTGAACTGGACTTATAAGGGGATTTTTATAAAAACTCTTCTATACTAAAAAAACATTTTTAAGAGTTCTTTTCTGAAAAAATAATAATTTTTAAAACAAGTTATTTCGGAAAATACTTTACTTTTAAATATTTAGGGATCCAGTAACCTTAGGCTCTGATACCAAGTGAAACACCCCACACCCTTTAATAACCCAAAAGGACACATTAAAAGGCGTGGTGCGTTGTAGGTATAATTGAAACTAACGGAGACTAAGATTCACAAGACAAAAATAGGTAAAAACAGTGGAAACTAAAATAATAACTAATTCAAAACAAAAACTTCATAATTGCTTCATAAACCAAATAAGTCAAATACCAAATACAGCATAATTGTCAAAACCTAATATGTCTCATGAAATAAAAACTCGTAGTCTCAACAAAAATCAGAGTATAAATATCACTCTCAAGTGCCAGTACAAAGAAAGAAAACGGAAATAAAAGTAGGGAAATACATAGCAGAATCTTCTCCAAGAAACCTACGAGCAACTACAATCTACTGCCCTCTCCCTTGATTGCCTATGGGGAAAAAGGGGAAAATAGAGGAGTGGGTCAGACTAAAAGTCTAGTGAATGACAGTACCTACTAGAATCTTTAAGGAAAGTAAAATTAATAGACTCTTTAATAGTTCTAGTATATATAAAAGGAAATAAAGGAAATAGGAGAGATAAAGCTGGAAATAAATACGAATTAACTATTACTCAAATAATAAGATAGGTTAACTTTGATTGTTTGCACTTGTCCTTGATAGCTGCTTTGATTAGGCTGAAGTTCCAATTCTACCCTTTGATCGGCCTGCTGCTCTATAGACTCTACCGTGGACCGGACGTTTCCCTACACAGTAGACTTTGGTGTCTATGAAAGACACACTTACTAAGCGCTTGGAACTCATAACGATTTATGAGCCATCACTGGAAGCCGCACGCGTGACCACCACTAAGCTCGCGTTCCCGTTGTTCCCTCTTTTGACCTTTTATTTACCCTAGATAGCATAAGCATGCCTCCCGCCTCACTTCAGAATTATGTGAAGCACCTCGTCTCACTTCAGGGTTATGTGAAACACCATGTCCATAGAAAAATAGGGGAAATACTGTTGGTACCGGTCCCTATCAAATAAAAATCTAGTTGCACCACTTGTTCAAATCCCCTTGATTTGAACTACCATAGATTGACCGTTTACTACCACTATAAGCATAAGCGTACCCCTCGCCTCACTTCAGGGTTATGTGAAGCGCCTCGTCTCACTTAAGGATTATGTGAAACACCATAACCATAGAAATATTAGGGGAATGCTATTTGGTACAGGTCCTACTCTTATCTTTTCTTATTAACTTAAATAAATTATCTAAATAAGCCTCTATTTTTATCAATTACTATTATTGCTTATTAATTTATCCTAGTCTTAAAAATAAGCACCATAGTTTCTATAGTTTATTAACTTATAACTTACGTTATAATCAGCTTATTACTTAACCCAAGGTCTAAGTGTGAAAATAAGCTTCTTTCTTCTTTTATTCTTTTTAGTTATAACTAGACCAATCTTCTTAATTCAGTCCAATTAATATCATAATTAGGCATAATTTCAGTCCAATTCCATTTATATTACAGTTTTTATAATTTACATCTTATATTCTGTTATTTCAAATTTCTTATAATTTAATATAATTTCGCGTTAATTCTATTATAATCCATACGCGAAGAAGAAGGAGGAGGAATAAAAGAAAACTGAAAAATATAAGGAAATCCAAGGCGTAAGAAGAAGATGATAATAACGCATAAATAACAATAAATAAACTAAAATACTGTAAGTAAACTGTAAATAAATGGAAAAGCTAGAAATAAACTGAAATTAATTGAAAAGAATAGCTAGAAGAAATAGACTTAAAATAATTCTAAAAATAGTAAATAAATTACTAAAAAGGTTACTCCAAAAATCGTAGTAAAACTACAACTATTGGAAACTCTATTATTTTAAATTACTTAAAGAAATTTAAAATAATTACGATCACTCACCTCTGATCCTTAGTTCTTTCCTTTAGGCCTTCTCAGATCCACTTGGGGTTGTTAAATATTTTTATTTAAAACGATTTCCTCATTGAAAAATTATTCCGCTTAGGGTCCTTCCTAAATAGATGAACCCAATTGGAGAAAATCTTAGAATGAGAAAAAGTGTTAGGCCTAGGGTTCTATATATAGGGGTAGAAGTGGATCTCAGACCATTGGATTTGGGGATTAAATATGATGCAACCACGTTATAGGCTGAATAGGAGCCATCAGATGCATGAATGGAAGGACCAGATCGAGTTGAAGAATGCAAAACACGTCTACAACATTCGAACGAACGAACGTTCGTTCGCCCAAATGGCCAGGCGGGTCGACCGGGCGGTCGACCGCCTTTGCGCCCAGGTCGACCGTTCGGTCGACCTGGCCTATTATTTATTTATTTATTTATTTTATTTTTCTTTACTCCATTTCTTGCTCAGTTTAATCCGGATTTTGACATTCTATATATGGAAATTGACCATAAAATTACCACGGACACAATGGTGCAACTCCCGTGGCTCAATTCTGATAATTTTACAAAGTTATTTTATTATTTAATCAATTAATGAATTAATTATTACGGGTTAAATTTCGGGTTGTTACAGGCCTTTGGTTTTAGGGTTTCTAACGAGAGTGAGTGATTGAAGAGAGAGCATGTAATGACCCGTATTTTTGACAAATAAAAAATATTCAATTAAATAAGACTTTGGAATTTAATATTGTCGGGAATTAAATTTATGATTTAATAACGTGATTGTTAGATTATAAATTCTGACCTTAAGATAAAATCCTAAAACAACTAATTATAATGAAATGGAAGGCGATAACGTGTTTTTGAATATAATTTAATAATATTGATTGAATGTAATTGACAACTGTTTTAATGTAATTTCAATCAATTGTAATAATAAAGGTTAATAAGGAATAGAATAAATGATGTATCAATTGGTGAAATTATATGTTATTTAATTGAAATTGATTTTAACATTTGTAAGTAAATTTATAATCTTTATTGTAAACAATAAATTTATAAGTGTGTTAAAATTATTTAAATGTAACAATTGTTTATTTCTCATTTTATTATTTAATCTGTTTGAAATTAATTTGGAAATCAATTGGAATTAATGAAATTAAATATTTCAATTAATATGAGATAGACGTTAACTGTAGAATATGAGTGTAATAAATGGAAATTCATGATTGATAAATACATAAGGTATTTATTGATTAAATAATAAGGATTTAATAAAAATAAAAGAATTTGTTTGTAATATAAATTATAATGAACTAAGATTTTATTACAGCTTAACTAAAAGTTGAAATTAATTTAATATTTAAATCTGGGATTTAACATGGAAAATTGTATTTCAAAAGATTATTGATTCATGTTTAATCAAGGATGATGATAGAAAACTTTTAATTTAGAATTTAAAAGTGATTATATCTGTTTAATAATATTTGTTTAGTTAACGTGTAAAATATTGTAACGATACAAAACTTTTATTGATTTTATTTGTTAAATTAATTGAAATTTTGTGAAATTTTAAACAATAAAATTTGAAAATAAAAATTTATTATTTGGAATACATCTATTTTAATATAGCAACTGGTAAATTTTCATCTGATAATATTGAAGTTTATTTTCCTATGAAATTTTATTTCAATTTAAACCGGTTAATAACAGTTGAATTTAAAAGTTTTCCGAAACCTAAATATGTCAACATGAGAAAAATTATTTAAACACTCTGAATCTGACTGCGAAATTCGTTTCGCGAAATTCGAACGTTTCTAGCTCCGTTTGGATTTTTCCGTACGAAATAGCAACGTATATCAATGTCCGTATTGACTTTTTGATCGGATGATCCTATCACGGATATCTGTATGTCTTTTTGATCGTCTCGTCATGCTGATCTCTACGGTATATTTATTTCCGTATTCTAAGGTCCGGTACGCGACAGAAACAATAAAACTGTGCGTCGTATCGGTACCGAAATTGAGACTTTTAACTTACCGTGCCTTTTCAAAATTCAAACGTGATGTCCAATCAATCAAGCAATTAATTGCTTTAAATATTTCAGCTGAATCAATGTGAGACTATTCCATTTTCTTTCCTTTTTCCGTTGCTTTTATTTATTTCTTACTCTGCCTAACATATTTTCAGAAGCTTACTTCTAGATCTGCATTTCACTTCTTAAAAAAAATCTCTTCTCCTCTTCCATTTATTCTCTGCCGAAACCCAAGAGCTTCCACCATAAAACTTCTCCTCTCATGGCTGCCACCTCACCTTGTCCGCCTCCCATTCCACCAGCCTCACCCGCAACTTCTCCGGCCTCTATGCTCGCAACACCCTCCGACGTTGCTCACGTGAGCAGCACAGCACCTCCCGTGTGCCCTCCATCGCCATCGCAAACCCTGTGTGCCGCCTCCCCTCCCTCTTACTTGATCACGTCAAACCCCTGCCGGCCTCTTCATCGTGTTTTCCTTTTCCCCGTCCTCCACCTTTCTCTTGTCAGATCTCCATCAAGCAAACACCCAACTTCCTTCCCCTCCCCTCGGCCTGACTTCGCTCTTCACTGCCTTGTCCACTCATGGTTGAAACAGTAAGCATTCCAATATTCTCCTATTTATTATATGATATTATACTGTGTTATATTATAAGGTATATATAGTTATAAAAGTTTATATATATTTTACAGTTGGTGTATATATATATATATATATGTATGTATTTGATCTGAGAATTTATGTATGTTTTATTTTAATTCTTGTAAGTCTAGTATGTATATGGGTTACAACAATATATAGTTGTGTATATATGTATTTTCGTGTACTGTGGGTTGCGTGTTTTTGCCTGTAACAAATATTTAAGATCTGTTTTTATTTATTTATGTTTTCTGACTTTATAATGGTCGCAGCTTATATATTAGTAGATATATGTTTTTATTTTGTTGCAGTATAATTTTTATTTTGTTGGCTTATGAATAAGAATATATGTTATGTTTATATATATTATTCTGAGTTGTTTTTTTCAATAAGCATTTTTTTTCAGTTGCTATCAAGTATGGTTTATAATAATGTCATACATATGGGTGGTCTGTTGAGTTTTGTGTATAAATTTATAACAGTTTATTTTTATATATGAGATGTTATTATATATCTATAGTCTACTATGTGTTTGCTCTTTTATATACAAAGTTTATATATATACAATATCCATATATTTTATTTAAGCCTTTGTTAACAGATTTGAATCGGTTTTGAAAAAAAACTTGTTTTAATTATAAACGTTTATATTATATATGGTTCTTGAAAGGCTGGGGTGATAATTGGTTGGTCTGCAAATTCCTCTAGGATATTTTTTTTTCAAAATGCTTGCTTTCGTATATAATATGCATATGTATAAGTTGTACGGTTTCATACATGATTTTACAAATATATATAATATTTATATACCAGCCTGTATATATAATATGTCTTTATATAGATATTATAAAGTTATATAATAATCTTATATATGTACATTCTGTTGCATTGAATTTATTTGCGTATTTAGTTGTATGTGTTAGTTATATGTAAGTTATATTTATATGATTTCAAATCTGTTATGAAGTATATTATGTATAATATATTTGTGATAAACAGTGAAAAAAAACGGTTTTGTTTCTTTGTTTCGTATATTATTAAAAATATATATATATATACACACATTTTTTTTACTGTTTATTTATCCATTGGTCGACAATAGTTTTGCTTGAAAAGGTAATTCATATCTCATGTCGTATGTATATTTTATTTGAGGTGGTTATATATATGTGAACTTGGTTTTCAAATTTTATATGCATATAGTATGTTTTGGGATTTAACTATTAATTTGAAATAAAAGCATATATACTGTTTTAACTAAATATATCTACGTATTTAATTCAACTCATATCAAGCTGATCCTTATTGTTTCAACGATTCCAAACTTTCAGCTCTGCTGTCAAATTCGTGCCAATCTTACCTCGCTGTAGAATTCGTCCTTGGATTCATAACTCATCTTCAATTATCTACCGCTCTAACTTCGAAAGGTGAGTAACCACTCACGATTTAACGTTCTTATATTTATTAAATTTGATTTCAATTGAAACGACAATTGAAATATGCTGCTATAGTTATTTAAATTGTTATATATGCTATTATCTGTAACTGTTCACCTGTGGGATATGACACCATATCCTGTTGTTTATATTATATTGTTATTGATGATATATGTCTGTTGTTGTATTTTATATTATCTGTTATCACTCTGCAAGTTCCCTGTTAGTATAGAATTCACTATGGGTTGAAATGATACATATCCGAACGGACTTTATAATAGGAGAAAATCGTTATGGGTTGAAATGATAAACCCAAGCGATTTTCATTTGAATTGAAATTGGGATTACGGGTCGAAATGATATCTACCCATATATATTAAAATTACGGATTGAAATGATAAATATTCGTATCACTTAACCATATGATAGATATATATACAGACACCATTGGTCCATATATAAATATTTTGAAAATAAATTCTATGGATTTGGGAAGAAATATATGGTTTTAATAAATGTTGATTCTTAAATTATTATATATAAATGGTAATGATATATATAGATTGAATAATGATATTTAATTTAATTAAGATGGATTTAATACATAATATGTTTAAGTATAAAATTTATATTTCAAAATAGATTTTGGTAATAATTTGAATAAGTTAAGGTTGGGAAGATAATTTTATTTAATTAAACCGATTTGAAACTTATCGAAATTGAGATTTAAGATATGATTTATAACTTGGGTTTGATTTAAGTAGCTTAATAAATATTTCTTATTTAAATAAATTTAAGGAAATATTTAGTAAAATGAAATTTAAGGCTAGTTAAATGATATTGAATTTATGAAGTGAATATTCACTGATTAAATAATAATAAAGTTAAATCAAGAGCTATATGAAACTGTTAAATTTAACTTTGAAAAGGTTGAGTATTAAAGCTTTGAAATATATTGAAAATTTAAATGGTATATTTAAAACGGAATTGAATTGATGAATTGAGCTTTTAATAAATTTGAATTTGGAATTTGGGTGGATGTGAATTGATTTGTGAGACTTGAGGAAATTTTAAATACTTTACTTTTAAATTATTTAACCTATATATATATATATACTTTTTTGGAAAATTGATATATTTGAAATGAAATGATATTTGGTTTTGAAGGATAAATTAATTTGGAATGACCACGGTGTTATAGTGTATATTTCCACCTTGTAGATAGTTCCGAAGATCCTTAGAGGATGGTTATCCCAAACATCCTTTAAGTTACTTGTATTTCAGTTGATATTTCGCTTGAGTTGGATTTATTGATATAAGAATGTTAATCCTGACTCGAGTGTTTTGTGTTTTGCTTTACGCTCGGGTCAGATCGAGTGATACAGCATTTGAGACTCACCTTTGGAGTTTGGAGCTTCATTTGGAGATCCAACTATCGATTCAGCTTTCAGCTTTTCCAGTTGATTTGTTCAGAGAGGTTATCTATTCGTACTGAAGACTTCACTGTATTTGAGATATTATGTTGTATTTTATTTTTAACTCTGATGTTTTTATAGTAGCTTCATGAACTACTATTTTATCTATTCCGCTGCGTATTATTGTATTACTCTGTGTCTGTGATTCTGTGATTGATTTATTTACTGTATATTCTGAGTTTTGCCAAACTTAAATTAACAATCTATTGTTTTGAATTATTCAAGTCCGACATGTGTGGATTTATTGTCGATTTGAATGGTCCAAAATAGTGGGTCGTTACAGTTGGTATCAGAGCTTTGGCTCTAGGCAAAACTTAGCATATATAGTAAATTTATTTACAGAATCACTTTCGTCCGAGTTTGAATCTCTTCCGTTTGACTCGATTTCCTTTGAACTTTGGAACGTTTCTTACGGTTCCAAAATTCATTCTTGCCTCTCCCTATTTGTATTCTTTTGATTCTGGAGTATCTCATAACTCCACTGCGAATGATCTCTATAAGAATAGGATCCCACCAATCTTTGAATGATTTGTGAAGGGGTGAAACTCCTTCACAATTGGCATTGATTCACCGGAGATTTCTATATCTTTGGTTTAGATGCCGCTATCTCTTGCGATCGAATGTTGATTTTTCTTGGAACTCGGCATCGATCTTGTTCCTGAAGTCACGGTTGACCCTAGGTCATCCGCGATTTATATAAGTATATTCATCTTCTATTTTGAAATTTAATTATCTCATCTTCGTTCGAGCTTATCTTCGAATCATAATTCTATTTGATTAAGAGTTCCTCTAATTTGAATCTCTATCTTTGTTTGAAATCCATTCTTAAATCATCCTTTGAAAATCGGGTTTGTTTGTATTCTAGAAATTGTTTTCTAAACCGAAATTATTATTTTGATAAGTATGATTATATTCTATATATAAAAGTGAAATGTTTACGATAAAGATTATATACCCTTTTTAAAATGAGAATTTGAGGTTTCGAAAGGATTTGTAATTTTGAAAAATTATATAAGAAATTGGATTTATCTAAAAATGATTTATAACTGAAGGATTTTAAATTTGAAATTCGAGAATTGAACTCCGGTGTTTTGAAATTGGTTTTAAGATTTTGAAATATATAATAATAATAATATGATTTAAAAGTATTTTCCGAATAAGAAATGTTTCAAATGACTTCTAATGAGTTTCGAATGATTTCGAAGAAATTTCAAAAGAAGTTTGAGAAAATAGAAGTCCAGAACTCACTTATGTCGCTGGAAAATAATTTCGGTGATGAGTGCACGCATCATCGACATTGATTTTCGAGTTTCAGAGTGGGGGATAGGCCACTTCAGTAGCTTTGCTATGCGAGTGATTTTGTGAAACCATTTTGATTTCAAATTCCGAAGTAAGATTTGATATTCGAAAGATAGATGTATATATATTTGAAATGATTTGAAGTAAGCCGGTGTTAGTCCTCGAGTTTCGGATTTGATATAACCCTATCTATTAAAATTGATTTACTGATTTGTTGCTGATTTCCAACTCTTGAATTTGAATATGATTTCTTCAACTATTTTGAAGGTTCGAGCACTTCCAAATCAAGGTTAACTTTTCAAAGCTAAGAAATTTTGAAAAGTATAAAGTATATAAGTTTGGTATGTATGTTAAAGTATGTAGTAATATGATTTAAATAAGTTGAAACTGTTTTGTTAAGTAAATGAATAAGGCAATTTTAAAATTTTCTAATATGAAATTTAGATTTGAAATGTTTTGAAAAGAATTTGGTCTTCAAAATATTTCGAATAAAATTTAGTTTAAATGTTTTAACTTAGTAACATCTTTATGAAACTATATATTTAACTAGTTGGAATAAATATATAGGTTGTACGTATGCTGTTTTATTTGCATAATTAATTTGATCCAGGTTTGAGTACACAAGTTCGAGGTGAATTACACCATTCGTGTTAGGATTTTTTATTCGATTCTTGATGGCGAATATTTGATATGGATTTTGGGCTCGATTCTAGAATTCTCTATCATAGTATATGGCTATGCAAGGAGACTGATGGCTTCTAGTCGAGAAACCATATCGAAGTCCGCATTAGGGAAGTCGAATGGACAATACTAGTTCGAAAGCGAACTTGTGTGATCGAGCGAGCGATCAAATGTGATTCTGCGAAATGATGACGTATGTACATCTTATATTCTAATATCATTGATATATTTTGACACTGAAATTGAAAGCTGTCGAGTTAGAATATCTTTGCTTACTAAAAGAAAATTTCCAATTTAAATTACAAAGATATATAACCCATAAAAGCAAAGATATTCAATCCCATATGGCTCTTCATACAACGAAATTTATTTTGTACATTTTAATCCTTATATAAGATGGACTTTATGTAAATATAAGATGATTTTGAAAACATTTGATTTGGAAATGAATTGGTTGACTTAAATTATATTGATTTGGAAATTTGGATTTATTTTCTAAATTTATTATGTTGGAAACTTTAAAACTAAGATATTTAAATTGAGAAGAAACAATTTGGTGGGATTGTATATGATTTTGAAACTGAACTGATATTGAAACAAATTAAAATTTGAGAACCTTATTTTTTCTAAATACCTGATTTGGGAGTTATCGAACTTATATAAAAATTTGGTTTGTATTAGTATGAGGTTGATTCGAAAACTATAGATTTGAAAAGGTACTCAATTTGAAAAGTGAAATCTTATATAATTGAAGTCTATATAAGTGTGATTTGATATACTATTGATTTTGGAAAGGTATTTGATTTGAAAATTTAATCTTATATATAATGGACTTTATATAAGTATGATATTTGAAATTAATTTGAAAGGTACTATATGATACATATTTTCGAAGTAAAGATATGGAAAGTGCCTTCTGCTTGATATCCGATTTGTGGCCACATCTTGGATTCATTCTATCGATATTATTCTCTCTGATTTTTGGTTTTCCGGATATGATACTCGAGTGTCCTTCGAATTCCATGGTGTTACCCATGGTCTTACGAGCGCGATTGCATAGCGCAACAGCCTGGCTGAGATAGCCTAGGGGTACGGATTTTTTCCAAGGGGATCCAGGCGTAATAATTGCATATCCTGCACTCTATGTAGGTCGCATTAGTAGTGAAACCGCCTGGCTGAGATGGCCTAGGGGTACGGATTGTTTCCTGGGGGATCTAGGCGTAACCATTGTGTATCCTGCATTCTACTAGTCATCATGGCGTAACTCGCAGGGCTGAGAAAGCTTACGGATATGGATTGTTTCCTGGGGGATCCAGGCGTAACCATTGTGTATCTGCGAACCATGGTTAGACAAAGGTTTTGTTTGTTTTTTTGTTTGGATTGTAATTTCCATATCTGTTTTAAAAAAGTTTTTCCAGTATTTTCACTAGGTGTTAAAACAAGTCTACTAAGTACCTAGAGAATTCTAGTTTTGCGCCTGATCAACGCACTACCCGAGTCTACAGGAACAAGGATAAACTTGTTGAAACATCGAGTTATAAAAGTATTTTATTATAAAAGTATTTTCAACAAAGGAATTCTGTATTAATATTTGAAATTGAAATTCTTATGGTTCTAAATTAATTATTCGTGCCCGATACTATTCTTTTGAATCTACCTTATCTGCTCAGCTTTATTTATCCACTTATATTCTGTTTTTCCAAATCCTCCTTCTTTTCATTGTTGACTATATCCTTTTTAAGTATTGTTTATTTATACACTATATGGTTTAATAGAAAAAAAAATTAGTGTTATAAATATTTTAGAAGTTATTAATTTAATAAAACATATTTAAAGTAAATGATTATTTATTTATTAATAATATTTGAAAAGTATCTTGAGATAAAAAAATTAATAAATTAATGAATTATGGATTTAATGTTTTCAAATAGCTTCTTTGTAAATATAAGTAATGATGTAAATAATTGTTTTCAAATATTTTTCATATATTTATAAAAGTGTTATTTAAACATATAAATGGTATTTATAAAGGAAGCAAGAAATTTTACAAATGGGTTTTTGAAAGGTTATAAAGCATTAAAGATAATTGAATTGCAAATGAAGTTTTCAAATGAATATGTTAAGTAAAATTAATAGAGTTTTAAATTAATTATTTCTCTTTGTCTTTCAATCTATTTTTCTTTTCTGGTTGTTCTATTCTCCTACCTCCTCTCTTTTCGGGGACGAAAAGTTTTGAGTGGGGGAGAGTGTAACGACCCAAAACTTTTAGTGATTTTATTTGTTAAATTAATTGAAATTTTGTGAAATTTTAAACAATAAAATTTGAAAATAAAAATTTATTATTTGGAATACGTCTATTTTAATATAGCAACTGGTAAATTTTCATCTGATAATATTGAAGTTTATTTTCCTGTGAAATTTTATTTCAGTTTAAACCGGTTAATAACAGTTGAATTTAAAAGTTTTCCAAAACCTAAATACGTCAACATGAGAAAATTTATTTAAACACTCTGAATCTGACTGCGAAATTCGTTTCGCGAAATTCGGACGTTTCTAGCTCCGTTTGGATTTTTCCGTATGAAATAGCAACGTATATCAATGTCCGTATCGACTTTTTGATCGAATGATCCTGTCACGGATATCTGTATGTCTTTTTGATCGTCTCGTCATGCTGATCTCTACGGTATATTTATTTCCGTATTCTGAGGTCCGGTACACGACGGAAACAATAAAACTGTGCGTCGTATCGGTACCGAAATTGAGACTTTTAACTTACCGTGCCTTTTCAAAATTCAAACGTTATGTCTAGAAAATCAAGCAATTAATTGCTTTAAATATTTCAGCTGAATCAATGTGAGACTATTCCATTTTCTTTCCTTTTTCCGTTGCTTTTATTTATTTCTTACTCTGCCTAACATATTTTCAGAAGCTTACTTCTAGATCTGCATTTCACTTCTTAAAAAAAATCTCTTCTCCTCTTCCATTTGTTCTCTGCCGAAACCCAAGAGCTTCCACCATAAAACTTCTCCTCTCATGGCTGCCACCTCACCTTGTCCGCCACCCATTCCACCAGCCTCACCCGTAACTTCTCCGGCCTCTATGCTCGCAACACCCTCCGACGTTGCTCACGTGAGAAGCACAGCACCTCCCGTGTTCCCTCCATCGCCATCGCAAACCCTGTGTGCCACCTCCCCTCCCTCTTACTTGATCACGTCAAACCCCTGCCAGCCTCTTCACCGTGTTTTCCTTTTCCCCGTCCTCCACCTTTCTCTTGTCAGATCTCCATCAAGCAAATACCCAACTTCCTTCCCCTCCCCTCGGCCTGACTTCGCTCTTCACTACCTTGTCCACTCATGGTTGAAATAGTAAGCATTCCAATATTCTCCAATTTATTATATGATATTATACCGTGTTATGTTATAAGGTATATATAGTTATAAAAGTTTATATATATTTTACAGCTGGTATATATATATATATTTGATCTGAGAATTTATGTATGTTTTATTTTAATTCTTGTAAGTCTAGTATGTATATGGGTTACAGCAATATATAGTTGTGTATATATGTATTTTCGTGTACTGTGGGTTGCGTGTTTTTGCCTGTAACAAATATTTCAGATCAGTTTTTATTTATTTATGTTTTCTGATTTTATAATGGTCGCGGCTTATATATTAGTAGATATATGTTTTTATTTTGTTGCAGTATAGTTTTTATTTTGTTGGCTTATGAATAAGAATATATGTTATGTTTATATATATTATTCTGAGTTGTTTTTTTCAATAAGCATTTTTTTTCAGTTGCTATCAAGTATGGTTTATAATAATGTCATACATATGGGTGGTCTGTTGAGTTTTGTGTATAAATTTATAACAGTTTATTTTTATATATGAGATGTTATATATATATCTATTGTCTACTATGTGTTTGCTCTTTTATATACAAAGTTTATATATATACAATATCCATATATTTTATTTAAGCCTTTGTTAACAGATTTGAATCGGTTTTGAAAAAAAAAACTTGTTTTAATTATAAACGTTTATATTATATATGGTTCTTGAAAGGCTGGGGTGATAATTGGTTGGTCTGCAAATTCCTCTAGGATATTTTTTTTCAAAATGCTTGCTTTCGTATATAATATGCATATGTATAAGTTGTACGGTTTCATACATGATTTTACAAATATATATAATATTTATATACCAGCCTGTATATATAATATGTCTTTATATAGATATTATAAAGTTATATAAGAATCTTATATATGTACATTCTGTTGCATTGAATTTATTTGCGTATTTAGTTGTATGTGTTAGTTATATGTAAGTTATATTTATATGATTTCAAATCTGTTATGAAGTATATTATGTATAATATATTTGTGATAAATAGTGAAAAAAACGATTTTGTTTCTTTGTTTCGTATATTATTAAAAATATATATATATATACATTTTTTTTACTGTTTATTTATCCATTGGTCGACAATAGTTTTGCTTGAAAAGGTAATTCATATCTCATGTCGTATGTATATTTTATTTGAGGTGGTTATATATATGTGAACTTGGTTTTCAAATTTTATATGCATATATTATGTTTTGGGATTTAACTATTAATTTGAAATAAAAGCATATATATTGTTTTAACTAAATATATTTACGTATTTAATTCAACTCATATCAAGCTGATCCTTATTGTTTCATCAATTCCAAACTTTCAGCTCTGCTGTCAAATTCGTGCCAATCTTACCTCGCTGTAGAATTCGTCCTTGGATTCATAACTCATCTTCAATTATCTACCGCTCTAACCTCGAAAGGTGAGTAACCACTCACGATTTAACGTTCTTATATTTATTAAATTTGATTTCAATTGAAACGATAATTGAAATATGCTGCTATAGTTATTTAAATTGTTATATATGCTATTATCTGTAACTGTTCACCTGTGGGATATGACGCCATGTCCTGTTGTTTATATTATATTGTTATTGATGATATATGTCTGTTGTTGTATTTTATATTATCTGCTATCACTCTGCAAGTTCCCTGTTGGTATAGAATTCACTATGGGTTGAAATGATACATACCCGAACGGACTTTAGAATAGGAGAAAATCGCTATGGGTTGAAATGATAAACCCAAGCAATTTTCATTTGAATTGAAATTGGGATTGCTGGTCGAAATGATATCTACCCGTATATATTAAAATTACGGATTGAAATGATAAATATTCGTATCACTTAACCATATGATAAATATATATACAGACACCGTTGGTCCATATATAAATATTTTGAAAATAAATTCTATGGATTTGGGAAGAAATATATGGTTTTAATAAATGTTGATTCTTAAATTATTATATATAAATGGAAATGATATATATAGATTGAATAATGATATTTAATTTAATTAAGATGGATTTAATACATAATATGTTTAAGTATAAAATTTATATTTCAAAATAGATTTTGGTAATAATTTGAATAAGTTAAGGTTGGGAAGATAATTTTATTTAATTAATTAAACCGATTTGAAACTTATCGAAATTGAGATTTAAGATATGATTTATAACTTGGGTTTGATTTAAGTAGCTTAATAAATATTTCTTGTTTATATAAATTTAAGGAAATATTTAGTAAAATGAAATTTAAGGCTAGTTAGATGATATTGAATTTATGAAGTGAATATTCACTGATTAAATAATAATAAAGTTAAATCAAGAGCTATATGAAACTGTTAAATTTAACTTTGAAAAGGTTGAGTATTAAAGCTTTGAAATATATTGAAAATTTAAATGGTATATTTAAAACGGAATTGAATTGATGAATTGAGCTTTTAATAAATTTGAATTTGGAATTTAGGTGGATGTGAATTGATTTGTGAGACTTGAGGAAATTTTAAATACTTTACTTTTAAATTATTTAACCTATATATATATATACTATTTTGGAAAATAGATATATTTGAAATGAAATGATATTTGGTTTTGAAGGATAAATTAATTTGGAATGACTACGATGTTATAGTGTATATTTCCACCTTGTAGATAGTTCCGAAGATCCTTAGAGGATGGTTATCCCAAACATCCTTTAAGTTACATGTATTTCAGTTGATATTTCGCTTGAGTTGGATTTATTGATATAAGAATGTTAATCCTGACTCGAGTGTTTTGTGTTTTGCTTTACGCTCGGGTCAGACCGAGTGATACAACATTTGAGACTCACCTTTGGAGTTTGGTGTAACGACCCGATATTTTCAACCATTCGCATCCATTATAAGTGTATAGGCAGACACTCATGCCGGAGTTGAATTGCTCAAAATACCGCGTTGTAAATAAAATTTGGCAAATCTCAGAATATACAGTAAATAAATATAATCACAGATCATAGACACAGAGTAAAATAATGCAGCGGAAGTAAAAGAAATAGTAGTTCATGAAGCTACTATCTAAATATGTCAGAGTTACATAAGATACAACAAAAGAAATAGAGTACAACAAAAGTCTCAATAAAATAACCAAGTGCAAGCTGAGTAGAACAACGGAATTGAAATAGATAGGACATGACAAGAAGATAATCTCCAGCGATTCAAATCTCCAAGAGAGTGGAAATCCAAATCTGTGAATAACTCAGGCTGACCCGAGCGTAAAGAAAAACACAAAACACTCGAGTCAGGACAATATATACTTATATAATGTAAACCAACTCAAGTGAACTGTAATAAAGGTACAAGTAACTTAGAAGATGCTTGGGACCGCCCATCCTCTAAGGATCCGTTAAAATATCTACTATGTAGTAATATTTGCTATTATAATAGTGTCTAAATAAGTAAAGTATAATCATATAGAAAATAGCGTTAAGGGGATGGAGAACCTTAACGCGGTCGGATCTTAAAATCATAATCGTAGTAAAGCTCGATATGGTAGGTGACACGGCACAACTAGGCAATGCCAGGGTAGATATACCAATTACGCATCCGGACTAGTGGTGACGCATAGCAGCCACTACCGCCCACCTCGAACAACACTCCCAAATCAAGGGTGGCCACCAAATCAATCACAAGTAATAGAATGGTATCGAAGAAGTGTGTCCGATAAAAGGTGCTACCTCATTGGTCCGTCAATCGCTCCTGTTTTAGCCACCTTATGCCAACTCACGGGAGTTGGGTCCACGTATATACCTTAGGATCGTCGCCACCATCCTACTTCATTCTGGAAACTCCACCGCGTACACAGTTGTCAAAGTGGTTTTCGGTATCGACAGAGAGTATGTCCATATCCGATCCCGGTCTCTTTAACAACCAATCATTATTATAACCCGTAGTTATAATTTAGAAATAGTTTATACTTCAAAATAGAATATCATTTCAAATCCAAATCTTTATCAAAATAAAGATTAAATCAATTCCAAACCATTTCAATATATTTAAAATATCATATCTTTTCAAAACTTCATTTCAATATATCAAAATATCGTATCTTTACAAAACTTCATTTCAAATCATTTTAATATATCAAAATATCAAATCTTTCCAAAACTTCATTTTCAAACCATTTTTATATAATAAAATATCATATCAGTTCAAATCCAAATATTCAACTTTAAATACCTTTTAAATTCAAAGATATCATTCATTTACTATCATTTCAAATCACCTTTAAATTGCTAATATTCCAATCAAAATAATTCATTTAAACCTTTTAAAAGTGTAATTATTATATTTTCAAATCAAGTATTCAATTTCCAAAGTTTCAAACCATTCTGAGTTCGTTTACTAAGTCAAAAACCCTAATTATTAAGATTTCAGCATTTCACAGCATTTAAAAACAACTGCTATAAGTTATATTTGAAAACATTTTTAATTCAGCAAAGACAGCACTTAAAACTGCTGTTAAAACTCAGTTTTAGTTGAATTATAGTTCAAAACAGAAAAGACAGCATTTCAGAAGTGCTGCGATAGTTCAGATTTCAAAACAATGGTTAAATTTGATTTCAATATAGACTGCAGATCATGATAGCATTTCCAGAGAATGCTATAATAGGCCTGAGTTCAATATTAGCCTACAAGTTCAACTACAGCAACTACAGCATTTCAGAAATGCTGTAATAGCTCTTTTTACACAATTTTAGTTCAAAAAGGAATCTATAACATTTCTGAATGCTATTAAAAGTTAATTTCAGGTGTTAGTTTATTTCCAGCAATTAAATAACTTCAATTTAAAACACATAAACAATTTAAAAATCATATTTTAACATTTAAAATGTTCATTTACATATCATTTAACATATATCTTTTTTTTCACAATAAATTTCTTATAATTAAATCCAATTTTCAACAATTTACTTAATAAGTTTAAGTGTAAAAGTTCCAATTCTTCACATTTCAACAAATAGACTTAACACTTCAAATTTAAATTACCACTTCACAATTTAACAAAATTTCCAATTTTATTTAATTAACTTAAACCTTTAATTAAAACCAAATTTCATATTTCCTAGTCAAGTTATATTTTAAAAGATCACTTTTAAACATTCATTTATTTAACCACTTAAATTCATAGAAAAATCAATAATACTTTAATAAATCACTTAAATTCAAATTTAATCAAATTATCATATTTACCATTTTACAAATATAATTAAATTTTTATTTTTATTTATATAGCTTAAATATCATTTTAACCAAAATTCCAAATTTCCAACTTAGGTTATATTCCAAAAATCCAGTTAAACCATTCATTAATTACATTTTTAACACATAGAAAAATCATAATTTCTTTATTTTAAAACATTTCAAAATCTATTTAAATCAAATTTCATAAATTTATATTTTTAAAATACTTAAAAATATCCAAAAACACTTTATAAAATAACCACGGGCCTGTATATAATTTTCTAACTTAGGTCAAGTGATACAGATATGTATCATTTCAATCCGCAGTTAAAAAAGAAAAATTCGGGTTCTATCATTTCAAACCCGCAATCCCAAGTTAAAATAATTTAAGTAAAAATCGTTCGGGCCTATCATTTCAGCCCATAACGATTTTTCCCTATTCTAAAGTCCGTTCGGGTATGTATCATTTCAACCCATAGTGATTCTAATCTACAGGGAACTTGCAATGGTGATATAAATAACAGAATAACATTAAATAACAGTAACATATGATATAACAGGTGTAATAACAGGTGTGAACATCATATGATAATAATATAAGCATATATAACATGATAATATATTTCTACAGATTCACAGGGTGTCAATTTACTAGTTATATAGGTACATATTGTCTGGTGAGAATAACTCACCTGTATTGAGCTGGAGATGACAACTAACACACACATAAGAGAATCCACAAAGGCACGAGAGTATAATAGTGATTTGAGTGTGGGAGAGACAAGACTAAATGCCTTGAATACATGAAACAAACCAATACAATATACATGAATAAACACTACACAACAATTTAAATAACTTGTATATTCAAGCACAAATCAATTCCAAACCAATTGCACTTGCCTCCATCTAGCATAGGCTCAGCCATGGATGGAAAATACATGAATAAGGCTTGCTCTAAGGTCTGGTTGTGGACCTATAGGGGTCGGCCTAACCTAGAGAAGGTGGTGGACAAGTTTGTGAAGCAAAAATCTAATATTACAAGGCAAAAGCATTGAATTCAAGGCAACTAAAGGGCTCGGCCTATGTCATGGAGGACATGGATATCTCAGGTGGGGTCAGTAGGTGGTGTGCAAAGGTGTCTCAGGTCTGAAACAGGTTGGTGGTGGTGGTGGTTGGTCGGCCTAGGTGGTGGAGAGAGGTGGTGGAAGGAGGATGTGCTTGGCTATGGGATCTAGGTGATGTTGCATCAAAACTATGGTGGTTCTTCATCACATAGGGGCTAGGCTATGGCATGGGAAGGGGCTGGAGGAGGTGTTAGTCAGAGGGGATGGTGGTGGAGGTGGCCAAGGTGGTGGATGTGGTGTTGGCCGATCCAAAGAAGAGGAGGACAAGTGCAAAATCATGTGAAAACAAAGGAAAACATAGAAAAGAAGAAGGTTTTTACCCAAAAATCTTTGCAAATGATGATGGCCATGATTTTTTTGATTGAGAAGAGTTTGTATATGGAAATAAAAAGAAAAATAAGCAGCTGAAAGAAAAGTTAAGGTCGGCCAAAGAAATTGAATGAAAAAGGTTGGAAAACGAAGAGACGGGAAAACAAAGAGCCTTAGGCAAACCAAGAGTCACAAACTCTTCAAATTTCCATTATTAATTTAGAAATTTGTAAATACATATAAAACTGATAAATAAAGATAAAACTCAGTAAAGAAAATTAATATATAAAATAAATAATTAAATTTTAATTATATAGCATTTAAATTAAGAAAATGGCTAAAATTTGCAAACTAGGCTTTAAAAATTTAGAAATAACCTCAATACACTTTGGAAACATTTATTTTAATTTGAATACATGTAAAATGAATAAAATAAAGTAAAACACAGCAAATAAGAGTGAATGCATAAAATAAATAAATAAATTTTAATTATATATAATTAAATTAAGAAAATAGCAAAGAAAATAGAAATTAGGCTTTAAAATTAGAAAACAATTTCAGTAGACTTTAGAAAAATTATATTATCATTTGTAAAAATATTAAAAGACAAAATATACATCAAATAACATATTAGCACATATTTAAAATAAAATATAACAAAGAAAAAGTAATTTATACAATTTAAAATAGACAAAATTGCAAAATAAACAATTTATACTCAAAATTGAAATGTACATATCTTTTGCAGTTTAACTCCGTTTTCAATGAAACGAAAAGTAGTATTCATGTTATTAAATCTATTTTCATAATAAAAGATAAAATTTATAATTTCAAATATTTAAATTTAAAAGTCAAAGTTTGACTATTTTAACCAAAATTCACTTTTAGGAAAATTATTCTATTCGGTCATATTTGGAATTCTAATCCATATCAAAATCAAAGTTTATATTTAAAATAACAAAATTTATTCTTTTTCATAAATAAAGCTTTTTAAATCTGGAAATATCAATTTAAAAATAATTGTAAAATACAGGGTTGTTACACTCTCCCCCACTCAAAGCTTTTCGTCCCCAAAAAGGAACGAGGTACAGGAAAGCACAGTAAAAGATAGAATGAAATAGAATTAAGACAAGATGATAAGAAGATTGGAATTACACCTGATAACTATTGTTATAGGTAAGTTTAACAAGATGGAGGTGATCAAATAAAGAATATAAGCACGAAAAAGATCCTCTAGAGTCTGAATCTCCCTTTTCACTTGACCGACGGTCTATGAATGGAAAAACAGTGCTCAGGGTTAAAATGAGTACCAAAAATTTTCAAAGATTACAGAAAGATTTCTAAACAGATTGGTATAAGCAATAGCCTTCCCATTCTGTAACAAGATAAGAGAAATAAGGACAAACAAAAGATAGTTTGAAAAAAAAAATAAGATAATAGATTTGTAACCATAATGTTTTGAAATCATAATAATTTAGAGATGTTATCATTTGGAAATCATATTACTAAAAATCATAACACTTTGGAAATGTTATTCTTAAAAAAACATAACACTTAGAAAATCATAACACTTTAAAAAAAATAAACTTCATTTAAACCATTTTAATTCAAGGTCAAATAATATTCATTTTAAAGTTGTAACATTTCTAAGTTCATTCAATTATAAAAATTTTCAAAACATTATCTTTTCAAAATAGCAGCACTTATAAAATGCTAAGTAGATATATTAATATTTCAAATCAGTTTAGTTCCAGAAATATTTATTTGGACATCATTTAACTTATGACTTATTAAAACAAACTTTTATGAATGGAATATCCAAATTAAACTATACTTCGTTTATTAAGTTAAAAGTTCACTATTTTAGTTAGCTCTTAATTTAACACATAACCTAACACTTTATTTAAAATACCCATTTCACAAATAGATATTCCTTTAATAAGTTACACTTAAAATTCCATTTGAAAACCAAATTCTCAATTATCAATTTTTAGTGATGTTAAAATACATTTAAACTATTTAAATCATAATCATTCATTTTTCAAGACATATCTATTTCATAAATAAAATATTTATATAGCAAATATAACAATCAAATTTCTTTACACATTTATTCATTTAGACATCAATTAAACTATGAATTCAAGTTAAATAAACTTTATTACCAAAAGTCCAATTCCAATGTATTTTATTTTATCTATTCAAAGATACATTATTTATTATACAACACATTCATTTTAGGAAATAACCTTTATTAAAATTCCTAGGTTAGACTTAAGGTTCCATAGTAAATCAAATTTGATTATTAAGTTATTTCAATAAAATCTCTTTAAATTCCTTTTTCACTATTTGCCTCTGTTAATCTTTTATAACTAAAATTTAAGTGTATAACATGTATTATAACCACTCAAATTTTATTTATAAATCCTTTCTATATTGTATATTATCCAATTTCATATTCAACTTCTATGTAATTTAGGTAAGTTATATTGGAATGAAATTGTGTGTTATACAAGTAAAACTTTCCAATTCAATTATCTCAAGTTTGAATCATTTATTCAAATTTTTGATTTTCTTCTTATAACTGAAATTATTCTTTAAAATAAAATTTAAGAATTAAACTTCCGATTCCTTTCAAACTATTTAGAGATAAGTAATTATATATACATAATATGTCAAATCAAATTTAAATCATATATCTATATATATTATAATCCAGTCATATTTTAGAAATTCAAATCAATTAGATTTTCCAAAACAAAGCTGTAGCAAGACTACAGAACGGTCTCTTCACTTCGAAACTCAAAAATGAACGTCGATGATGCTGCAGTCATCACCGAAATTATTTTCCAGCGACAAAGAGAAGAGCACTTAATTTGTAAACTTTAAAATCCTTTAGAGACAAATTTTTATTCAAAATACTTTAAATAATATCCTTTTAAAAATTTTAAACACAAGGTTTGAAACCATCGGAAATTAAATTCTTTAAATTTTTTGTTTTTAAATTCATTTCAGTTCCCAAATAAATTTATAAACAACTATTTATAAATTCATTTGTAGAACAATAAATGATAAATCAAGTATTATCGTTTCAAATTATCAATTTAAATCAATTTATTAAGTTCCATAAAATTATATATCCAAATTTATTTCATTAACCAAATTTTAAAATAATATTGTGTCAGTTTGTTCTATCAAAGTGTTTTAGAAATCCTATCGATAGCGTTGATCAGACGAATCGATCGGAAACCCAAATCAACATCAACAACCCAAACAACACAACATATAAAACAAAACATAGATTTACCGGTACAATTCAAAATGTTTGGAGATAGTTTAGAAACAAAAGACAAGATGGTTAAACAGAGTAGAGAGATGGGTAAGCTTAGATAAATCACGGACAACCTTAACCGGGTCAACCGTGACTTAATGGATAAGATCAAATGTGGATTTTCTGGGGTAAATCTACCTTCGATCTCAAGAGATAGAGTTTGGAATAATAAAAGATATTAGCATCTAAACCAAGGATAAATATAAATCTCTGGTGAATCGATGCTGATTATAAAGGATTTTCACCCTTTTACAAAAAAATTAGAATATTGGCGAGACCGCCAATTCACTATAAAGATCATTGGAAGTGGAGTCATGGGATACTCCAGAATCAAAAGATGATGAATAGTGAGGGACACGAATGAATTTCGGAACCGCAGGGAACGTTCCAAAATTCAAAGGAAAACGAATCAAAAGGAAGAGATTCAAACTCGAACGAAAGTGATTCTGTAAATAAATTTACCATACATTCTAAGTTTTGCCTCAAAGCAAAAGCTCTGATACCAACTGTAACGACCCGATATTTTCAACCATTCGCATCCATTATAAGTGTATAGGCAGACACTCATGCCGGAGTTGAATTGCTCAAAATACCGCGTTGTAAATAAAATTTGGCAAATCTCAGAATATACAGTAAATAAATATAATCATAGATCACAGACACAGAGTAAAATAATGCAGCGGAAGTAAAAGAAATAGTAGTTCATGAAGCTACTATCTAAATATGTCAGAGTTACATAAGATACAACAGAAGAAATAGAGTACAACAAAAGTCTCAATAAAATAACCAAGTGCAAGCTGAGTAGAACAACGGAATTGAAATAGATAGGACATGACAAGCAGATAATCTCCAGCGATTCAAATCTCCAAGAGAGTGGAAATCCAAATCTGTGAATAACTCAGGCTGACCCGAGCGTAAAGCAAAACACAAAACACTCGAGTCAGGACAATATATACTTATATAATGTAAACCAACTCAAGTGAACTGTAATAAAGGTACAAGTAACTTAGAAGATGCTTGGGACCGCCCATCCTTTAAGGATCCGTTAAAATATCTACTATGTAGTAATATTCGCTATTATAATAGTGTCTAAATAAGTAAAGTATAATCATATAGAAAATAGCGTTAAGGGGATGGAGAACCTTAACGCGGTCGAATCTTAAAATCATAATCGTAGTAAAGCTCGATATGGTAGGTGACACGGCACAACTAGGCAATGCCAGGGTAGATATACCAATTACGCATCCGGACTAGTGGTGACGCATAGCAGCCACTACCGCCCACCTCGAACAACACTCCCAAATCAAGGGTGGCCACCAAATCAATCACAAGTAATAGAATGGTATCGAAGAAGTGTGTCCGATAAGAGGTGCTACCTCATTGGTCCGTCAATCGCTCCTGTTTTAGCCACCTTATGCCAACTCACGGGAGTTGGGTCCACGTATATACCTTAGGATCGTCGCCACCATCCTACTTCATTCTGGAAACTCCACCGCGTACACAGTTGTCAAAGTGGTTTTCGGTATCGACAGAGAGTATGTCCATATTCGATCCCGGTCTCTTTAACAACCAATCGTTATTATAACCCGTAGTTATAATTTAGAAATAGTTTATACTTCAAAATAGAATATCATTTCAAATCCAAATCTTTATCAAAATAAAGATTAAATCAATTCCAAACCATTTCAATATATTTAAAATATCATATCTTTTCAAAACTTCATTTCAATATATCAAAATATCGTATCTTTACAAAACTTCATTTCAAATCATTTTAATATATCAAAATATCAAATCTTTCCAAAACTTCATTTTCAAACCATTTTTATATAATAAAATATCATATCAGTTCAAATCCAAATATTCAACTTTAAATACCTTTTAAATTCAAAGATATCATTCATTTACTATCATTTCAAATCACCTTTAAATTGCTTATATTCCAATCAAAATAATTCATTTAAACCTTTTAAAAGTGTAATTATTATATTTTCAAATCAAGTATTCAATTTCCAAAGTTTCAAACCATTCTGAGTTCGTTTAATAAGTCAAAAACCCTAATTATTAAGATTTCAGCATTTCACAGCATTTAAAAACAACTGCTATAAGTTATATTTGAAAACATTTTTAATTCAGCAAAGACAGCACTTAAAACTGCTGTTAAAATTCAGTTTTAGTTGAATTATAGTTCAAAACAGAAAAGACAGCATTTCAGAAGTGCTGCGGTAGTTCAGATTTCAAAACAAGGGTTAAGTTTGATTTCAACATAGACTGCAGATCATTATAGCATTTCCAGAGAATGCTATAATAGGCCTGAGTTCAATATTAGCCTACAAGTTCAACTACAGCAACTACAGTATTTCAGAAATGCTGTAATAGCTCTTTTTACACAATTTTAGTTCAAAACAGAATCTATAGCATTTCTGAATGCTATTAAAAGTTAATTTCAGGTGTTAGTGTATTTCCAGCAATTAAATAACTTTAATTTAAAACACATAAACATTTTAAAAATCATATTTTAACATTTAAAATGTTCATTTACATATCATTTAACATATATCTTTTTTTTTCACAATAAATTTCTTATAATTAAATCCAATTTTCAACAATTTACTTAATAAGTTTAAGTGTAAAAGTTCCAATTCTTCACATTTCAACAAATAGACTTAACACTTCAAATTTAAATTACCACTTCACAATTTAACAAAATTTCCAATTTTATTTAGTTAACTTAAACCTTTAATTAAAACCAAATTTCACATTTCCTAGTCAAGTTATATTTTAAAAGATCACTTTTAAACATTCATTTATTTAACCACTTAAATTCATAGAAAAATCAATAATACTTTAATAAATCACTTAAATTCAAATTTAATCAAATTATCATATTTACCATTTTACAAATATAATTAAATTTTTATTTTTATTTATATAGCTTAAATATCATTTTAACCAAAATTCCAAATTTCCAACTTAGGTTATATTTCAAAAATCCAGTTAAACCATTCATTAATTACATTTTTAACACATAGAAAAATCATAATTTCTTTATTTTAAAACATTTCAAAATCTATTTAAATCAAATTTCATAAATTTATATTTTTAAAATACTTAAAAATATCCAAAAACACTTTATAAAATAACCACGGGCCTGTATATAATTTTCTAACTTAGGTCAAGTGATACGGATATGTATCATTTCAATCCGCAGTTAAAAAAGAAAAATCCGGGTTCTATCATTTCAAACCCGCAATCCCAAGTTAAAATAATTTAAATAAAAATCGTTCAGGCCTATCATTTCAGCCCATAACGATCTTTCCCTATTCTAAAGTCCGTTTGGGTATGTATCATTTCAACCCATAGTGATTCTAATCTACAGGGAACTTGCAATGGTGATATAAATAACAGAATAACATTAAATAACAGTAACATATGATATAACATGTGTAATAACAGGTGTGAACATCATATGATAATAATATAAGCATATATAACATGATAATATATTTCTACAGATTCACAGGGTGTCAATTTACTAGTTATATAGGTACATATTGTCTGGTGAGAATAACTCACCTGTATTGAGCTGGAGATGACAACTAACACACACATAAGAGAATCCACAAAGGCACGAGAGTATGATAGTGATTTGAGTGTGGGAGAGACAAGACTAAATGCCTTGAATACATGAAACAAACCAATACAATATACATGAATAAACACTACACAACAATTTAAATAACTTGTATATTCAAGCACAAATCAATTCCAAACCAATTGCACTTGCCTCCATCTAGAATAGGCTCAGCCATGGATGGAAAATACATGAATAAGGCTTGCTCTAAGGTCTGGTTGTGGACCTATAGGGGTCGGCCTAACCTAGAGAAGGTGGTGGACAAGTTTGTGAAGCAAAAATCTAATATTACAAGGCAAAAGCATTGAATTCAAGGCAACTAAAGGGCTCGGCCTAGGTCATGGAGGACATGGCTATCTCAGGTGGGGTCAGTAGGTGGTGTGCAGAGGTGTCTCAGGTCTGAAACAGGTTGGTGGTGGTGGTGGTGGTGGTTGGTCGGCCTAGGTGGTGGAGAGAGGTGGTGGAAGGAGGATGTGCTTGGCTATGGGATCTAGGTGATGTTGCATCAAAACTATGGTGGTTCTTCATCACATAGGGGCTAGGCTATGGCATGGGAAGGGGCTGGAGGAGGTGTTAGTCAGAGGGGATGGTGGTGGAGGTGGCCAAGGTGGTGGATGTGGTGTTGGCCGATCCAAAGAAGAGGAGGACAAGTGCAAAATCATGTGAAAACAAAGGAAAACATAGAAAAGAAGAAGGTTTTTACCCAAAAATCTTTGCAAATGATGATGGCCATGATTTTTGTGATTGAGAAGAGTTTGTATACGGAAATAAAAAGAAAAATAAGCAGCTGAAAGAAAAGTTAAGGTCGGCCAAAGAAATTGAATGAAAAAGGTTGGAAAACGAAGAGACGGGAAAACAAAGAGCCTTAGGCAAACCAAGAGTCACAAACTCTTCAAATTTCCATTATTAATTTAGAAATTTGTAAATACATATAAAACTGATAAATAAAGATAAAACTCAGTAAAGAAAATTAATATATAAAATAAATAATTAAATTTTAATTATATAGCATTTAAATTAAGAAAATGGCTAAAATTTGCAAACTAGGCTTTAAAAATTTAGAAATAACCTCAATACACTTTGGAAACATTTATTTTAATTTGAATACATGTAAAATGAATAAAATAAAGTAAAACACAGAAAATAAGAGTGAATGCATAAAATAAATAAATAAATTTTAATTATATATAATTAAATTAAGAAAATAGCAAAGAAAATAGAAATTAGTCTTTAAAATTAGAAAACAATTTCAGTAGACTTTAGAAAAATTATATTATCATTTGTAAAAATATTAAAAGACAAAATATACATCAAATAACATATTAGCACATATTTAAAATAAAATATAACAAAGAAAAAGTAATTTATACAATTTAAAATAGACAAAATTGCAAAATAAACAATTTATACTCAAAATTGAAATGTACATATCTTTTGCAGTTTAACTCCGTTTTCAACGAAACGAAAAGTAGTATTCATGTTATTAAATCTATTTTCATAATAAAAGATAAAATTTATAATTTCAAATATTTAAAATTTAAATTTAAATGTCAAAGTTTGACTATTTTAACCAAAATTCACTTTTAGGAAAATTATTCTATTCAGTCATATTTGGAATTCTAATCCATATCAAAATCAAAGTTTATATTTAAAATAACAAAATTTATTCTTTTTCATAAATAAAGCTTTTTAAATCTGGAAATATCAATTTAAAAATAATTGTAAAATACAGGGTTGTTACATTTGGAGCTTCATTTGGAGATCCAACTATCGATTCAGCTTTCAGCTTTTCCAGTTGATTTGTTCAGAGAGGTCATCTATTCGTACTGAAGACTTCACTATATTTGAGATATTCTGTTGTATTTTATTTTTAACTCTGATGTTTATATAGTAGCTTCATGAACTACTATTTTATCTATTCCGCTGCGTATTATTGTATTACTCTGTGTCTGTGATTCTGTGATTGATTTATTTACTGTATATTCTGAGTTTTGCCAAATTTAAATTAACAATCTATTGTTTTGAATTATTCAAGTCCAACATGTGTGGATTTATTGTCGATTTGAATGGTCCAAAATAGTGGGTTGTTACAAATATAAACATAATTTGATTTTAGAACTAACTTCTATATACAACAGAATTAGAGTTTGAAATTAGTTCCATCGAGTTTAAAAATATTGAAAACCCATATTTCGTTATATGGGATGACATATTTTCGTTTCGGGAACAAAACAGGCTTTTCGGGCCTTTGTTATCGCTTTGACCCAATCGATCTGTTCCATCCATTCCTATTCAACCTTTGCCTATATATATGTTGTTATAAACCCTAGGAGCTTTCTATTCTATTTTCTGCACATACGTTCCAGTACTAATCTGCTCCTCCTTAATGTCATTATCCTAAACCCTAATTGTTGATTTCACATCAAACTCCAAATATTCAAACTGCTCAAACCCTATCATATAATATATCATCGTGAAGCTCTCGATGAATGGAATCAACGTCTGCAATTCATTTTTAGATTGGAGGCTCCGTTTGTCCAGAAATACGCGAATCATTCTTAGCCGTTCGTTCTAGGGCTTGGAGTTCAACGGTTGATCATCGACGATAGGACATCGGAGATGACCACTGGGTAGAGGAGGTTGTGCCGACTCGATTAGTGCGGCTCGGTTGGGTAGAGTCACCGAAGTTTGCCAGATTTAGGCCTTGAAGGCGACGGTGGTGCAAAGATCTAGGAGGCGGCGGAGCGCGTCGCTCGTGGTCAGTGGGACCACCCGGAGGTGGCGAGCATGGTGGTGGTGTCTGATTGGTCGAAGGTGTTCGATGTCGTTCGATCGTAGGTTTCAGAAGGTTAAACAAATTACTCTTTTTCCCTTTATTTTATTTAAATTTAAATTTTAATATTCAAACTTCTAACTTGCATAACTTTTGCATACAAACTCGGATTCGCACGTAGTTTTATCCATTAGGTTCGTATCGAAATTCCGGACAAACTGAAACTGGTTTGGTTGAATTTGGAGACTGTTGAGATTTTGGGCTTTTATTGGTTTTTTAATGGGCTTAAAACCAAAGGTGAGTGATTCAACCAACTCACGCAATACAAAAATTTCTTATGTTAGTTAAATTGAAATTATGAACTGATAAAATTTTATTGATTGTTGTTTGGTAGTTAAATTGACATTTAAATTAATTTGAATTTATATCGAATTAAAATGATATTTAAATTAATATTTAATTTAATTGCTAGTTAAACACCGACAATTGATAATTAGTAACTGTTGTAAAATATTGGTTGATTTGGATGTTGATTGTAATTGGATGTCTATTGATTGATATGTTGTATGTATAGTTGTTATTTATTTGATATATCCTAGTTATTACCCCATTTATTATTTAACATCCTATAAAGTGTCATTTGGATTATTTTGAATAAACTAAGAAATAGGTTGAAATGATATATACCTATGTCATTTAATTTTGGGTTGAAATGATATATATCCATTCCTATAATCAAAATTAAATTAACTGATCACTTGGCCATAGGGTAGAAAATTATATACGGACAACAGATTAGTTAAATTAAATGGTTCCAAAATCTTGAATTTAAATTGGTTTAATTTGTACTATTGTTTTAATGTAAATAAAAATTGGATTTGTATGAATTAAATTATTTTCTAAATTCGAGCTTTGAAATGTTGAAATTGAAACGGTTAAATGAAATCGTTTAATGATTTAATTTGAAATCTTAAAGTGAAATTGAGATATGATTTGAATTTATGGGAAGTGAATTATTTTAAAGGTTTAAGATGATAATTTAAACTTTGAATTTGCTTTAATTAAAATGGTTTAAATTGGTATTTCGAAGTTTTGGATGTGAAATGGATTTAAACTAAATTGTCTAAAAATGATAAATTGAATTGAAACATCCATTTGAATAGAACTGTTTAAATTGAATTTGAAATAAAGTTGAAATCATTTTGAATTAGGGCTAATTTAAATCGAAATTTGAATTTGAAGTTGACTTGAAATTGGAAGTCGAAAATGGAATTCGTTATGATTTGGAATTTAAACCTTGTTGTGAAAGAAAGAAACAGTTCTAATAGAAACTATTTTAATACATAACTATTTTAATAATCAAATTATTTTAATATATAAACTATTTCAATTATTCCAAATTATTTTATATATTCAAACTATTTTAATTTTTCAAAATTATTTTCAATATTCAAACTATTTTAATTATTCGAAACTATTTTCAATATTCAAACTGTTTTAAACGTGGGAATTTTCTAGATTTAAATACGAATGTTTTGATTTGGAAGTGTAACCTATTTTGAATTAGAAATGATTTTGAAGCGAATACGATTTTTTGATATGAAGTATGATTTATACTGTTAAAGTGAATTCAATATTTTGATATGAAGTATGATTCGTTCTTGAAATTTAAAAGAATCAACCGGTGTGAAAAATGATGTTTGGTTGTTAAAGAGACCGGGGCCAAATATTGGCATACTCTCTGTCAATATCGGAACCACTTTAACAACTGTGTACGTGGTGGATGATCCAGGATGAAGTGGTTAGATTTGGCAAATGATTGCTGGATTTGAAGAAAGAGAACAATGATGGATAGACCCCGACACTTGTGTCAATTGAAAATGACTAAAATAGGATGACTTGTCTTGACCATTGAGGCTAGCTTCCTCTAGCGACATCTGTTCTTCGTATTACTATATTGATTTTCACTTAATCGGTGCGCATTGATTTGATTATGGGATGGATGTTCGCCGTGGGCCGTTAAGGGTTACCACCAGTCAGGCGACCCGAACTGGTAGATCATACCTTGGGCATTGCCTCACGTGCCTTGTCATACTTTTATTCTTATTCGCGACCACTACGATTTTGTTTTAGTATGGTACCTATAGGGGACTCACTGGCTACCGACGTTACTGGTTGTGTTACAGGACCTGCATAGACTACCTGCTTAAAAATGCGTGAAGGGGGATCAATGTAAAGGCTTAATGTTATTTTAATACTTTACTTTACTGATAGACACTACATATGTAGTGTATCTTACTACATATAGATAGTTTAATGGATCCTTAGGAGATAGAAAATCCTGTAACATCTCTTAAGTTATTGCACTCACGTTGTACACTTGATAGGAGATGGAAAATCCCGTAAATATCTCTGAAGCTATTACACTCATATTTACTCGTTATTGATTTAACTTACATAAGAACTTTTAGTTCTGACTCGAGTGTTTTGTCTTTTCATTACGCTAAGGTAAGCCTGGATATTTCAGTATTTGAAGACATTATTCCTTAAAGATGAAGATGGAGTTTGCTAGACTTTATTTACTATTAATATTCCGTTACATTATTTTGGTATGTTTGTTGATTATACTCTGATTATGTTGTAAAATTGAAATCAAATGTATATTGTAAAACAGCTTCATGAACTGTTTATTTGATTATTATATTTTGTCATTCCGCTGCAAGATTCTGTGTTTGCTTTCCTTCTTTTCTCTTATTTTCTTATTAAATCCCATTGATAATCTGCCCTTTTGAATGGTTTGAGTTAGACATGTGTGGTTTATTGTTGATTTAAATCGTCCAAAATGGTGGGTCATCACAGTTGGTATCAGAGCTTTGGTTTAGAGATACCTTAGCCTGTTTGGGGATAAACTCATTAGAGATATGGTTACTAATACCCTAGAATGAGTCTGAGTGTGTGTGTGTGTGTATAAGAGCATATTTGTTGGTGTTATAAAAATATTTTGTTAATTTGTTCTGTTGAGTATTTATAAATTCTAGTCGGTACATAGGACGCTATGGCATCGATAAGGATTTCTAAACACTTGAATAGGGTAAACCAATACAATATTATTTTCAAAATTGGCAAATGAAATAATTTTACCTAGTATTATATTTTGTATATAAAAGAATATTTTTTCATAAATGGATGTAGTCATATGGGATATGTTTATTTGTTAGGAAGTGAAATTTTATAAATATTGGTTATAAAATAGGATTTACAAATAAAATGAATATGAATTGAAAATTTAGAACTTAAGTTCCGGTGTTTGAAATTGGTTTTCAAAAGATTTTGGAAAGATAATATTAGTATTGTTTGGAAGTATTTTGGATAGAAATATTTTTAATGGGATTTGGAAGAAATGTTTTCAAATGAATTTTAAAGAAAATAAGTTCTGTACTCCCCTCTTCTGTCGTTGGAAAATAATTTCGGTGATGACCGCGGCATCGTCGATGTTCATTTTCGAGTTTCAAAATGGGAAGATCACTATGTAGCTTTGCTACACAGTTGTTTTGGTGAAACAAATTTTAGTTTTAATTTTCTAGGTATGATTTGATATAAAAAAAAGATATAAGTATATATTATTCCAAGATGATTTGAAACAAAACCCGGTATTTAGTTCTTAAGTTTTCTGTTAATTAATTATTTTCAACTATTGTAATGGAATGGAATTTTCAACGATTTTTAAATGGTCGGAAACTTCCAAACTAAAATCTGAAATTAAAAGATAAGTGTTTAATTAAAATATAAAAGTGGAAGTTTTAGTAACTCTTAAATTAAAAGGTAATGAATATTAAAATAGATTTAAACTATTGAACATTTTTGTTAAGTAAAATGAATAAGACTTTGGTATATGCTTCTAGGATTTAATGGATTATTATACAAGTAAAAACTTAAGTAATAAAAATGTTTCAAAATGAACATATATCTACAAATAAGGAGTTAAGATGTTACAAGAAAAGTTATAAACTTAGGTTATATTTTGAAATGCTTAATAATTAAATTGAATAGTAGAAAGAATACTATTTAAGTAAATAATAATAAACTTAAGAAAATGTTGAAATGATTCATAAATAGATTTAATATTAAAAGATACTATATATGAAGGAATAAATGTGAATTAAAAGGTAGGAAAAGTAAATATGAAATGATTCACTAATGAATATTAATATTAAATGGACATGTTATGTAACGTATCGGATTTTGCCCGTTCGAAAATCAACATCCGTACCTCACATTGTACTAGAATGCCGCAGATTCGACCGTTCAAATCCGATTCGCCGGAGCTATAACACAATTAAGTAAATAACACAGCGGAAGAAAAGAATAATACATTGATATACAATATCTAATACAACAGAGTGATACAACGAATATCAATATACATCAGAGATATGATACAACAAATAGCAGCGGAAAAGAAAACGATAACATCAGCAGCGGAACAATATCAATAGAAGTGATAACTCCAAAATGATCTTCAGACAAGAATGAATTCACAACTCCAAGATAAGCAACTCCGATGAATGAACTAGCTCCAGATAATCTACTAAACCTGAATATCTAAAAAGAAACCCAACTCTAGACTGCCCGTGTGGAAAATAGTGGGCACCCAGAGTTTAGGAAGGGAACAATAAACTCCGGATCAGTCATGGGACTGGTGTGAGCAACAAAAATAGTTTATCTTTAAACAACAACAAAAGGTTTTAAACATTGAAATCCGCAATGCTTTTAGAAAATGAAACTACCATAAGACCTCCCGCCACACACACAATGCAAACGCAGAATTGGAGGAGATTTCTTCTTATGATAGTCAAACATGCTTACTACGCAAATCATTGGATATTATCATTAGTGCATAGTGTAGAAAAACATTTCGAAAGTATAATATTAATCTTAGCCAACATACGACCAGTATCGTATGCCTACTATAGCTACCATCTAAACAGTGGTGACCACCGTACGTAAATGGCAGGTTCTACAACTAAAACCGTACAAGTTCCGTATTGGAGAAATGGATTTCCAACAAATGGTCAGGCTAAGGAACTTCCTTCCGCCGCATGGGATCGCCTCTGGCGGGACGTCCCGAGAGACAAACTGCTCTCTGCCAAACAAGGCCGGGTTACCCCTGTAACAGGTAACTCACGAATATGCCACCTCTCGGTCCTTTGGGACCTTTATCCGAGCTCGGTATCCAACATCACACATCATAAAGAAAGTGTATCCACATGAGTAAGTATCTGGGCTCCATACCATGACACCACCCCTTTCCAAAAGGAAATGACATACCCTAAAGGGCGCGACCCTCATAACCTTGCCGCAACATTCCTGTTTCGACCATTACCGGGTTGTGAGGCTCGACGAAGTCTCGTCCACAAAGCTACGCTTTTTCAAAAAGCCACGCTTTGGGTCAACAGATGATCAACCTATGATCACAAAGATAAATGATCAAACAAATGATCATATCACAAATGATCAAACACTGATCATCACACAGCAACACTCAGCATGCCACATTACCAAATTGGGATATATCGCTGATAAATTTCAACTACATAACCTCTGAGCTCGTACGTCTCAGAGAAGGGTGTTAAGCTAAGAGAATAAATTCTCCGCCACCAACAGAAATGTATTTGAAAGAAATCGGCTTTATATCTCAAAGTGTAATGTCAGACATGTAACCATACAAGTCTGTTCCGGGTTCGAACAGAACCGAAGGCACTTCTTACGAAGCCCTTGCAAATCCGGGTATTCACGATCCCGTCCGGACTTCCCATCACAAAGGGTGATAAAATCTCTATATCGGGGCCAGTCGATGCAGAGACATTCGACGAGTTGTCCTTTCGTTTTCGCAAATATCCGGTCTTCACCACCGGTCTTCAAATGCTATCCATATACGACGTATCAGTATTCGGAACGGGTTATATGACACAAGGGTCCTCTCCCGGCTAAACCGAATAATGAGCGCAATACTTTAAAACATATGGATATTGGGATTTCAATTAAGTCACAACTTATTACCCAAAATCTTTCTTTCAAATGGTTTGAACAAATTACCATTTTTAAATCTTTAAACAAAAAGATTCATTTTAACAACCCTCAACGGTTTAAACAATTTTCACACTTTAATCTTTTAAACAAAAGATTCATTCACAGATTTTCCAAATTAATTCCCATTTCAATTTGATTAACTCGTTAAATCTTTAAAACAAAGATTTAACTTATAGCTTTCAAATAATTCCATTTCAAATAGTTTAAACAAATCATCATTTTAAATCTGTTAAAAATAACAGATTCAATTCATAGCTTTCAAAAAGAATTCATTCATAACTTGGAAAACCATTTTTCAATTCAGTCTTGAAATTCCTTTACTTAAACTGGAATTTCATTTCTTATCTGAAAGCTTTTATTCTTTTGAAAACAAATAGTTTCATTTCAGAAAATTTGATTTATTCATACGAGTTGCAATCCTTGGGTTAAATTCAAATTCCCAAACTTTATACTTTTAAAATGGTTTAATTCATACAAACACATTTATATCATCTTTTATCCCTAGTTTCCAAATCATAGATTTAATTTCAAACTTGAATCCAAATTTAAATCTAACTATTTAAATTTCAAAACTCGATTAAGTTATTCAAGATAACTTTTATATTTGAAATTCCATTTCAAGAGCTTTTCACTTAAAACCCCAAATTTCCAATTTCAAAATCAATTGAAAATAAAATTTCAATTTCAAAAATATCAAATTTAAATTATCTGTGACTTAACCGATTTCCACGTGAAATCCATATTTGTGTGTGTAATAGTGTAGTCCGGGGGTTTCACACAATAGTGCAACACAATGAATCATCACAGATCAAAATATAGAAATATAGTTGATAAACGATATAAACTATATCGCTCATCTTCATTCACAGATCACGGATATATAAATCACAGATAGGTAAATTACATCACAAATAATGTATCACAGATCACAACATAAATCAGGGTATATCACAAAGCATCTCAAATCACGGATATCAAACAATCAAATCATCCAATAGAATCCAAACATTCATAAGTAAGATCAGTTAATTGTCTGATTAATTCAAATCAGATTTATTACTTAGGAATAAATTACCGATCCTAGTTAATTAACATTAATTAACTACGAATTATTTTAAATTAATTAACCTTTAATAATTAATTACCCTTTTATTTTAATTCATCAATCTTTAATTATTAAATAATTAAACATTAATCATTTAATTCACCACTTAATAAATTATCTTAAATCAATGATTAATTTCTCTCTAATTACATCAAGTAATTTCCTTTAATTAATTACACAAATTAATTATTTTTAACCAATTACAGTAATTACCCTTTAATTACTTCATTAATTTATTAACTAAAATTAACTACATTAATCCTTAATTACAATTTAATTATCTCCAATTACTTAATTAATTAATCACTAATTACAACTTAGTAACTTAATTAATTAATCACTAATTATTAATTAATTATCTTTAATTTACTACTTAATTAAAATAAATATTAATCAAGATTTAAAAATATCTTAAGTATTAACTTTGATTAAATCAAAATATCCAAATTTAATTATAAGAAGTAATCAATCCTTAATTTCTTCCATGGAATAATTTCATTTAAACCATTTATAATTGATTATTTAAATTACTAAATCCTTAGTTAATTTTCTTCATTAACTAATAACTTTTCTCTAATTATAAATAAGTCCAAATCATTAATATATATATACACACACTTTCAAATTACTTAACCATTTCTAATTTAAATTTAAAACTTTTATTTTCCCAAACTAAGATCTAACATAAGCCAAAATTTATACTTAAACTTTAACTTTAAAAACTCAGTTTTAACCTGACTTTAAACTTGAACTTCAGTTTAAATGTTTGAAAGAAAACAGAACAGGGTTCTGTTTAAACCTGGAAATCAGGTTGTAGCTAAGCTACCCCCGTATCTCCTTCGAGTCCAACCCCTCAAAACTCCGACCCAATCACCAAATTACTCGAGACAAACCCGAGTACTCCAACACAACCATCCAATCCAGATTCGACGTGCACACTGTGCACGTGCCCAACGTCGCCGCCTTCAGATGAACGTCGCAACATCGCTCGACGATCCCTCGAACCCATACGAACTCGCATATACACTCCAATCGAACGAATCCTCCTCGAATTCGAAAACGAGTTTGAACTTCCAGATCTGAACATAGACAAAAACTTTCATCAATCCTGGCAATGCATCGCTCTCGATGCCTCGACCACCGGAGGTCCTGAAACTCCGGTCGTTTGCTCATCAACACTCCTCCTACCATCACCGAAAAGCACGAACAGCTCGATCACGCGTAGATGATGAACCCATCACGTTTACTGACATGTGCAAAAACTTGACAAAAACCCTAGTTCGGCCTCGTTTTTCAAATTCACACAATATAAAAATTATTTCACATTTTTCTCAATATCATAGATGATCATATTATCTTCATACCAAATTTCAACCTTTATTAATGGATCATTCAACAGTAATTGATAATAATGCAATTTTTGTTCATATTTAAACTGCTCCGGAAATACCAAGCTAAAAATCTTCATTTTAGTTTTAAAAGTCGCAACTTGCAGTAATAATTCAATATATAAACTTGAATTAGCATTTTATAGCATTCAAATTTATCAAAGAAGTGTTTGATTTACCTGTAGAACAAGTTACAGTAGTCTCTTACAATCATAGTTTTAATTAGCCTTTAAAATCTTAAAATTAGTTTAAACATATTGTTTTAGTTAACAACTTACAGATTAAAATTGTTTGTTTGAACAAAAACATGATTCATGTATCAAGTGATAGGGAGATATATGTACAGAGCAACATATACATATGCACATAATCATATTCCAACTGAAATATTCACAAACCAGATTATAAATGAATCTTGATCTATTTTTAAAATAACTTAAAGCTTTTGAAATTAAATGTTACTCACCTGACTATAAAACAGAGAGCTTTATTCTTCTTTTGTTTGAAACATGAAACTTGAAAGCTGGAATTTGAACTTGCATATTTTTTTTTTGTTGATTCCAGGTTGCAAATTTTTGAAAAGAACTACAGGTTTTGATATAAATTCTGGTTTTGCTGTGTTGTGATAGACAAATGAAACAAGGAGAGATATATAGAAAGAAGTTTCACAGGGTTTGCATTAGCTAGTACAAACAATTTCTGTTCGTTCAGAGATTTTTTCTTTACTTTCTATTTATTTATTTGGCCAGGGAAGATTTGTTATGGAGGCTGAATTTATCTTTTGAACAATTCGAATTGACTGTTTGCTGCTTAGAGGTAGAGGCATTAAATGCTTAAGTACTATATGTCTCAACCTTAACTTATTTTAGTACATAGATATTTTTATAGATATCCTTATTTTACTTGTTTATGTTTTGCATATCTACTCTCAGGTTTCATTCATATTCCATTTGCCTAGTTTGTATTTATCTCTAGTACAAATATACTTGCTTGCATACTTTATTTACAGCTACAAATATACAAAGCCTGGCACATCTCCCATTTATTTTATAAGCATATTTTATATGCCTGCATTCTAAATCTTACAGTCTCATTCACTTTCTTTTGCCTGGCTTATTACTTTACATAACTATGTGTTTGTGGATATAAAGCTATTTTTTTTAGTTATGTTGGTATACTTTATTTACAATTTAAATCCAAATCAAATATATATCTATATATATTATTTCAAATTTAGTCAGATATGTTCAAATACATATATATATATATATATATATTCTCATATATATACATGTATACAATATTTTAATTTTAAATGATTTATACAGAATATATATGGATTCGGGGAAACTCGCATCACTTAATCAATTTATTTCACAGTTTTATTCAAAAATTCATTTAATTATAAATTTAAATAAATTTAAATTTTGGGGTCGTTACATGTTATATAAGTAAATAAATGTGAATTAAACTGCAAAGAAACATATGTAATACTTTAAGAATTTATTCATTGATGATTTTAAATATTGAATGGGAAATAATTTATGTAAGTAAATGAATGTATATTAATAAAAGATGATCTTGTATGAATGAATGAGAGTTAAAATAAATGGAAATTAAATAAACCAATAGAATAAAATATGTAAGTTGTGCATAGATCATTTTATTCGCATAACAGTTCTATCCAGATTCGAATAAATGATATGTGGAAATTTACACCAGTTCAGATTAGGATTTTTCACTCGATTCTTGACAGTGAACATTTGATATGAATTTTTGATATGAATTTGAAGTTTTCTATCATAGTTTTTGGCTATGCAAGGAGAATGGAGGTTTCTAATCAAGAAATCGGATCAAAGTCCGCACTAGAGTAGTCGAGTTAACAATACCAGTTCAAAAGTGAAATTTATGTATTCAATCAAGCGATCAGAATTGATGTTGTGTATAAATGATATATGTGCATCATATAAATTTAAATAATATTTAAAATTCTATGTGGTTTGGCTGATGGAAAGTTTGGGAAATGATACTTCAAATTGTTTGAGGTTTTATGAATAATCTATTGAGTAATTAACTAAAGCTATTGAGCGTAAGGCACACTTGATAGTTTATTTATCACCCTTGTACGATGAAAAGTTCTGAACCTGGACAAACCATTAGTTTTGCTTTCTATGGATGTGTGATTGATTCTTTTATTGCATATAATGGTCGCACTGCTTTTGTTTGCATATGATTATTATATATTGTTGTGTTGCTTGTGCTCTTGATTGAAACAACTAAAATATATTGCTCTTTTACATAGTTCTAACTCTTTCGGATTATGTAAGTAAGATACAGGTTTATGGAAGCAATAGCGGTTGCTTTTGGTTTCAAAAATAGAGTTTTGTTTGCCCGACAAATAGGTACATTTTTGGATTACGATTTTTGTAATGGTATTTTATTGTTTTTCCAGTGGTTTGGAATGCTTTATTATTGAAATATGATATATACAATGTAATTATTGATACTGTTATTTTTTCGGACCTATCCATGCAAAGGAGATGCTGCCGAAATTTTTCGTGAATTTAGGACTTAGAAATTTTTTGTGAAAGTTGAGTTATTTTCAAATTTATATTAAACCTAAATATGTAAGTTTAATTGGTTATAAACTGATTATTTTGAATAAAATATATCAAACCTCTTGATTCTTTCTTGTTCCTTTTCGGGGATGAAATTTTTTGAGTGGTAGAGATTGTAACGACCCGTATTTTTAACAAATAAAAAATATTCAATTAAACAAGGCTTTGGAATTTAATATTGTCAGGAATTGAAATTTATGATTTAATAACGTGAATTTTATTAGATTATAAATTTTGACCTTAAGATAAAATCCTAAAACAACTAATTCTAATGAAATGGGAGGTGGAAACGCGTATTTGAATATTATTTAATAATATTAATTGAATGTAATTGACAATTGTTTTAATGTAATTTCAATCAATTTTTATAATAAAAGTTAATAAGGAATAGAATAAACGATGTATCAATTGGTGAAATTATATGTTATTTAATTGAAATTGTTTTAAGATTTGTAAGTAAATTTATAATCTTTGTTGTAAACAATAAATTTATAAGCGTGTTCAAATTATTTAAATGTAACAATTATTTATTTCTCGTCTTATTATTTAATCCGTTTGAAATTAATTTTGAAATCAATTGGAATTAATGAAATTAAATATTTCAATTAATATGAGATAAACGTTAACTGTAGAAAATGAGTGTAATAAATGGAAATTCATGATTGATAAATACATAAGGTATTTGTTGATTTAATAATAAGAATTTAAATCAAAATAAAAGAATTTGTTTGTAATATAAATTATAATGAACTAAGATTTTATTAGAGTCGTAATTAAACGTTGAAATTAATTCAATGTTTAAATCTAGGATTTAACATGGAAAATTGTATTTCAAAAGATTATTATTTCCTGTTTAATCAAGGATGATGATAGCAAACTTTTAATTTAGAATTTAAAAGTGACTATATCCGTTTAATAATATTCGTTTAATTAACATGTAAAATATAAACATAATTTGATTTTAGAACTAACTTCTATATACAATAGAATTAGGGTTTGAAATTAGTTCCATCGAGTTTAAAAATATTGAAAGCCTATATTTTGATATATGGGATGACCTATTTTCGTTTCGGGAATGAAACAGGCTTTTCAGGCCTTTGTTATCGCCCCGATCGATCTGTTCCATCCATTCCTATTCAATATTTGCATATATATGTTGTTATAAACCCTAAGAGCTTTCTATTCTATTTTCAGTACGTACATTCCAGTTCTAATCTGCTCCTCCTCAATGTCATTATCCTAAACCCTAATTACTGATTTCAAATCAAACTCCAAAAATTCAAACTGCTCAAACCCTATCATATAATATATCATCACAAAACTCTCGATGAATGGAATCATTGTCTGCAATTCATTTTTCAATTGGAGGCTCCGTTTGTCTAGAAATCAGCGAATCATTCTTGGTCGTTCATTCTAGGGCAGGGAGTTCAACGTTTGATCGTCGATGATGAGACGATCGTGTATGACCAATGGGTAGAGGAGGTTGTGCTGAGTCGATCAGTGTGGCTCGATTGGGTAGTCATCGCCGAAGTTCGCTAGATTTAGGCATTGAAGGCGATGGCAGCACGGAGATCTAGTAGGTGGCGGAGCGCACCGCGCGTGGTCGGTGGGGAGGCCGGAGGTGGCGAGCACGGTGGTGGTGTCTGATTGGTCGATGGTGGCTGGATTTTGGCGCGGCAATGACGTGAAGATGGCGGCCATGGTTGGGTCTGTTCGATGTCGTTCGATCGTAGGTTTGAGAAGGTTAAACAAATTACTTTTTGCCCTTTATTTTATTTTAATTTAAAATTTAAAATTCAAACTTCTAACTTGCATAACTTTTGCATACGAACTCAGATTCGCACGTAGTTTTATCCATTAGGTTCGTATCGAAATTCCGGACCAACTGAAACTGGTTTGGTTGAATTTGGAGACTGTTGAGATTTTGGGCTTTTATTGGAATTTTAATGGGTGTGACGCCCCACCTCTATGCTCACAATAACAAAGGGTATTAAAAGAAATACTGTCTGTTATTACGAAGAATAAGGCTGGATAGGAGCGGTCATCCGTAGTTGGCCTTACACTAGTATTGGTTACCTCGATAGGAGTGGTATATATTTTTCATTTTTCATCTCTTATTTAATTTACTCCCATCGAAATACCCAATTCCAGTATAAAACGAACTACAATGGTTCATAATAGTTTAGGACAATATATATAATAATAACACAGATACTAAAAATGCGGAACACAGATAACAAAAGTCTCATATATATATAATTGATGTCAGTTACAATACATTTGACACAATACATATGATACAACTACAACTGTCGACTCTGGAAGTTATATATACAAGTACATTATCGACTAATATACATGAATACATATCAACCTAGATCAGATACACTGACTACTACAAAATGACGAAGACTACTTCAAAAGATATGAAAAGACTTCATAGCTCAAGCAGTAACCCAAAGCAGGATATCTACAACCTGTAATAACTCGGTCTGACTCGAGTATTAAATTCAAAAGAAAATAATACACGGGTCAGTCTAATTCAAACTCAGTTATTAATGCACAGAAGCAATAATAATCAAATATCAAATAGATGACAGTCACCAAAAATCTCGTATATCCGTCTCTTCAATAAGAGAACCGGATAACGGCAGATATAACACTAAACAGTGTCAAACAACAAATCAGCAAATCCAAATCACCAACAAGGATAAATAAAAAGATTGTCAATGAAGATAATATGAAAACCCCAGAATTGCCTAAACAGCAATTAACAACAAAATCTAATTATTAAATAAATAATTAGAAACTCAGAATCTAATTATCTATAGATAATTAGAAAATCACAAATTGATCAAATCAAACCAAATTTCTGTGTGGCTGCAGTACACGCACGCGTGCACTGCCTCACCACTACAGTAAGTCAAAACTGCAAAGGTCAAGTCACGACTAGCATGACTCAACACAATTGCAAACAAAAGCAAACCAGTATGCAACTGCCTTGATGAATCGAAAGCAAATGGCACCAACATAATTCAAAATGAAAAGTGACATGCACTAGAATGCATACATCAATGCTACATATGAACCAAGTTCATATATACAACAAACCCAAAGTAAATAGAGTGGAAATAAACAATGTCAACGACAGCAGTGCTACGACACTACAGGCACCAGATCAGAAGACCAGATACGACATGCATGCATCAAGACTACATGATGAACAATATGCAAGTGAAGATAACAAAGACCGCAAGACTCAACCCAGTGCAACAGTGATCAAATGGAGTATAACCGCAAATACCAAAGTACACAAAACTTGGGTCAGAATCAAAAAAGTCCAGATGAATACAAGCATCATGTAACAGTGCAACCCGAAGTCAAGAACAACAACTACAACTCAAATGCAAGCTCAATGAATCAAGTGAACACTTGTATACATATACAAGAAACTGAAGTGCAACCACAAATGCAATCATGTTTCGAAGACCAGTGAACAACCAGATGACATGTAGACATCAAGATAGACAAAGTTCAAGGCAAGGCAATGCACAATGTAGACTACATATAAAACTGCAGACTAACCAGGTTAATAATGCAAACTGACTCGGTGGCTCAACAACATCAAAATGCACAAGCAAGGCTACTACATAGTGTGCAGACATGATGATCCACAAAGTATACAGGAACTAATACACAGTGACTCAAGGAATGGTTCAAATGGCCAAACTTACCAATGCATACATATCAGACAACATAAGTACAAATGACAAGTCCCAGAGGCAAAAATCAACAGAGAGATGCACAAAGTAATGTATATACATAGTGCATATATACAACAAGAACATATCATCATCAAATGAACCAGACCATATGGAAATAGATCACTTCAAATGGCATACATGAAAACCAACATCAATGCGTATGAACTCAGGTGGATAGTACGACCAAGAAACATGTATATGAAATGCATCAGTGGACAAATGCAAGCAATCAAGTACAGCAGCCTCAACAAGTATATCAGTCAGAAATATCATCACCGAAGACAACAGGGAATGAAAGAACTGCAGTTACAAGAGTATGGTACAGTTCAAACAATATCACCAGCATTTTAAGAAATCAAAATGAACACGATCAGTGTCAAGGGTGAAGTCATCAGAAAAAAAAGGAAGTCAAAGTACCAAAGAATTCAAAGCCGTGGCAACCAATAAATCAGTGCCGAAGTTTGGTTATAGCATCAATATAGTCAAGGCTAAAATCGAACAAAGACAAAGATGGCCAAAGCCGAAAATCAGCACTGTCAAACAAAGTCAAAGCCTATGTCAACAGAAAAATGCAGAAAGTCAAGTTCAAATCAACACCGTGATGACCAAAGAATCGAAACCGTGGTCATCAAGAAATCACAAGTTCAAAATCAATGCCGTGGAAACCAAGTGACCAGGGAATATACAATTATGAACAAGTCAGAATAGATCACCATTATCCATACGAAAATCAACGACAAGCCAAAGAATTCAAACAACGAAAGTCACAAATTTAATCAACCCAGAACTAATTCAAATTTGAATTAAATGTGAGTATAATACTCACCGTTTTCTTGAAGCAAAGATGAACTCTATTTCCAAACTGTGGCCGAAAGCAAAGATCGAAGAATCGTAATCGAAGCTGTGGCATCACGAAGTCGATCGAATGAAATTGGCAGAAGCTCTAATTTTTGGAGACGAACAAGAATAAATGAGGCCGCCAATTTCTTTTCTTTCGTTTAGATTAGGGTTTTGAACGAAAATGAATTGAGGGGAAACTGTGTTACCTTAGATAATTATCACGGCAAAAATATACAAATGAAAATTTGGCCCAATACTAATTTTTATAAAGTCCACATATCATTCTCCAATATTAAAGAATTTCAATTCGATTAAAATTCCAATTTTAATCTGTTAGCAATTTTAATCGTTTAACGATGATAACTAACTTTTACAAAATCTCGGGTTGTTACAATGGGCTTAAAACCAAAGGTGAGTGATTTAACCCACTCACGCAATACTGAAATTTCTTATGTTAGTTAAATTGAAATTATGAACCGATAAAATTTTATTAATTGTTGTTTGGTAGTTAAATTGACATTTAAATTAATTAGAATTTTATATTGAATTAAAATGATATTTAAATTAATATTTAATTTAATTACTAGTTAAACACCGACAATTGATAATTAGTAACTGTTGTAAAATATTGGTTTATTTGGATGTTGATTGTAATTGGATGTCTATTGATTGATATGTTGTATGTATGATTGTTATTTATTTTGATATATCCCTGTTATTACCCCATTTATTATTTTACATCCTATAAAGTGTCATTTGAATTATTTCGAATAAACTAAGAAATAGGTTGAAATGATATATACCCATGTCATTTAATTTTGGGTTGAAATGATATATATCCATTCCTGTAACATCCCGTATTTTTAAGCCATTGAATTTGAACATTTAGTTCGTTTTAAATGTTCAATGTGGGTCCTTAATTGATTTTGAAATGGTTGGATTCGGGTTCAACCAATAAAATAAGTTATAATTTCAAATAAGAAATTCAATTGAAATAGAATAATAATTAAATATTCGGGATTAGGATAAAAGGGTGAATCTGGATGTAAATAGCTGTAAAATGATGTTTAAATGTATTTTTAGGTTCGATTGGTTATAAACAATAATGTTGGATTTTTAGATGAATTTAAAAGTGAATAAATTAATATTTGGAATTTTATATTAATTTAAAAATGAATTTAATATTATTAAAATGCAAATAATCAGATTTGAGTCTGGGATGAGCCAGAATGATTTCTAATGTGTTTATAAATTTTATATGATTTATTATTGAGTTATTAAAATTTTAAAAGTGAATTTTTAAGTGTTTCTGATAATTTCAGAAAATCGTCTGATTTAATAGACGAGTTAAAATAGCCTTCCGGGGCACAGTCTCGGAATTCGACGAAACCAGTTCCATTGGATCCGTAATAGTTAGTTATTATCGGATTTCAATTTTCGTAGCAATCGGAGTTGTCGGTTGACCGTGGCAGCTCGAAACGCATCGAAATCGATTTAACCGATTTATTTTTAAATTGATCGTTTAATTCTGTATCTCGCGCATACGATCAAATCAGCTTACAAAACCTCTTCCATTGTGTCCGGAACGCGGAAAAACCCTAGAATCGCCTGTCGGAACGTGAGAATTGGAGGTCGTTTGCATTAACGGTTAAATTGAGATATTTTATTAATTAAATAATATTAAATACATATATATATATATTCATTTTATATCCAAACCCTAGAAATTACACCAGCCGCCGTTCTCAAGCATATCAATGGCCGAAAACATCATATTTTCATCGTCAATTTCCGATTAATCCACCTAATAATTTTGAAAACGTTCAACTGGAAAAGTGGAGAGGCCTTTGGGTTCTTCGAGTTGTGCGGTGGAGATCGTGATTGGAGGAGTGTGGAGGCCTGGAGGGGGCTGCGTTCGTGCGAGGTTCGCGCACGATTTTCCGCGTCCTGGAGCCGCCGAGTTCATCGTCCTTTCGGCTATGGGGGGTGCTCGTGGAGGTCTTCAGTGCTGTGGTTCCCGATCGAGTTGGATGCGATGTTGGCAGCGCGATTTCGAAGCCCTAGTCGATGGTGGGTGGGTTCGTTTGTCTGTTGATGAACGCGAGAAGAAGATGGGGATCGACCTTGTTTCTGAAGCTTGATCAACGGCCGTGATTTGGTATTGTAAAAGAAAAAGAAAAAAAGATATTGATTTAAATTAATTTCAAAACTTTGTAAATTCATAACTCGATCATACGATGTCAGATTGCGATGAAACTGGAACCGTGGAATCGCAGGAACGCGTGCTACGAAATGGAGCAGACCCGGATTCATTCCGAGCAAGTAGAAATTTGAGTTAAATCGGACATCGTTCGGTTTAATTTAAATTTCGAACGCTCGTCGGAACTCAAGGTGAGTTTTTCTCACTCACATCTGGATGCTAGACATTATAAATAATTGATATTTAAATATCTGTGTGGTTGATTGTCTATATTTGTGTTTATCTGTCTGGATTGATATTTATATTGTGATGTGCTAACATTTGTGGTGCAGGAAGAAACAGGTTGGAGGGATCCAACTGGATTCCTCAAAATGTAGCAATTATTTATAGTTGATAGTCATACCTGTTTATATGTTGTGATTGATAAATCTGGAAGTTTAATTGTACTGTGAAATTATTGTATAAAGTATAATCACAGAATTTAATTATAAATGGATAAATTGTGTTTTTACGAAATAAAATGAATTGTCAAATTTAGACTTTCAAAGAATAAAATTTGAAATCGGATTTGAAAAGAAAAATGTAAATTGGGTCAAATTGGGATTTTGAATATAATGGGAAGTTTATGAAATGAGTAAATGGAAAGTATAGTTTTCTGGAGATTAAATTTATGAAAATTATAAATTGTTTAAAATAACGGTGTTTATTTTAATAATGACTAATGTTATCCGAAAATTAAAAATATGTTAAAATGGAGTTTCCAACTATAAATTAACAAGTTCAAATGAAAAATAGAATGTTTTGAAATGCCGTATTTCATTGGAATTTAATTAAGTGAATTGGAAATTTGGCTTCCATTGAAAATTCACCAAAATGTTTAAACTATATTTAAAAATGAATTTCCGGAAATGAAAAATTGTGATTTAACTTCGGAGGAAGTTATAGTTAAGTATGGAATTGGAAATTTATGTTGAAATCATAAATTGACTTGAAGTAAATCAGTGGATTTATATGAAAGAGTACTTTGGAATGTTTTGAAACGAGAAAGTGATTCCCTGGGAAAAACCAAGTTAGTGTTTTTAAAGATTTTATTTAATTTAAAAGTTAAGTTTAAAATTTGTTTAAAGAGTATTTTTAAGAAATTGTTATTTTTAAAGTAACAAACTAATAATTTAGAAATCGTAATGATTTGAGAATATATTAGTAAATATTTTTACGAATGGATTTATTTAAAAGTTGGTTTTGGCTTAAGTTGTTAAAATTAGCATTTTTCTTCTTATAACGCTATTTTGGATTTAGTTAAACTAAAACCCTTATTTTTAAATCAAAGTTTATGTGTTAATAACTAGTTTTCTTAACATATTTTAAATTTATATTTTGAGTAAATAAATAGAAGTAATTTACATATTTTAAAGTATATTTCAGTATAAGTATTTTTAACTGTTTTAAATGCAAATTGTTTTATACTTGGTTATTCCCGATGGGAATAAAGGGTAAAAGATTTACCTTGTAAAGGAAGAGTGGAAAATTGGTTCAAACGAGTTTTGAAAATGTGAAAATATATCTTTGAAAGATATTAGAAGAAAATAAATAATATGGAGATTATTTATTGTGTGATGGATGTGTATGGATGTTTGTGAACATTAATTGATAGTTAAATCACCGACTATCAATATTGGCCAAATACGCTGATCGTATCGAAGAGACCGGGATCGGGTTTCCGTATACCGGGATTCTAGGTCTGGAGACTCGAAAACCACTTCGATTCGGTTTGTACGTTTCGCGAAAATGATTTCGGAGTCGAAGATGGAGCAGTGAAGTGCAAGGGCTAGTCGCTACTAATCCTGAGGATATTTCCAAAATGGATGTAGTAGGAATAGTGCCTTCGGTTCCGTTCGGACCCGGGACGGACTTATATGGACGAATGCTTTCGTGACATCGTCAGGTGGACGATGGGCATTCTAAGGGATATGTTCTGTAAAGGTATCGTTTAGCCTCAAGCCTCATCAACCGGGAATGACTGAAAATCAGGGGTTATGCAGCAAGGCTTCGTGGGTAGCCCCCACTTGAGAGTAAGGTCATCCCTGTCTAGATGTCCCTTTTATTTCGGCTTAGTGGTGCGGTTGCTGATCCCAACCGTGGGGTGATTTTACTTGGAATTATCCAGTAAGGGATGATTCCGGCTTTGTGTTGCAGGGGAGCGGGCGTACTCCTCGGTACTGTGATCTAGGCCACGTACTGTGACAGGTGGTACCCCAGTGCCTAGTCATTCGTTGGAAATCCATTCTCCCTACGTGCCCTGTACGAGTTTTGTTTGTATTACCCACGTTGTGGCTAGTATGCTGGAATTTAATCATGTAACAATTTCAGCTATTTGAATAAGTATTTGTGAATAGACACTATTATAATATCAGAGGATTTTTATAAAAGTGTTTTAGCTATCGTAAGGTAAAAACCCGACATGTTTATTTGTGGCGTGGTCTTACGAGATGCTTTTGTTTCAAAGGATTTTTGGAACTTTAATAATCAATTGGGTGTATTTATGATGCGCTGGTATTCCAGACTGACTCGGGTGTTATTTTATTATAATGCTCGGGTCAGACCGAGTATATTTTCAGGATAGGTTGCTTTGGAGCTCAGGAGAGGAGCTGGAGTCCGAGACGTATTTCTCGTACTTGTATTATTCCGCTGCTGTGATTGTTGAGATTGTTTGACTGGTTATGGTTGGTTGTATTGATATACTCTGATGATGATGTATTGTATATAAACAGATATAGTTTTGATTTGTGTAAAGTTCTGTTCTATATATTATATTTTATTCCGCTGCGACTGTGAGGTTATGATGTTGTTTAGTTCATTCTTCTTCTTCTACCTTCTTTCTTTTCCTACAATCTGTCTTTTCCGACGTTCGATCGTCGGCATATTATACTGTTGAGTATTTTGTGTCAATTTTCGAGGGTCGAGAAGGGCGGGTCGTCACTCGTGGTATCAGAGCTTAGGTTGGCGACAACCTAGGCTTGGGTGGGAAAATTACTCATTTTTAAATAGAGTCAGAAGTACTCTATAATGAGTTGAGTGTACTAATAGCTATGAGAGCGTACTTGTTAGTGGATATAAAATTGTTTTGTACTATGTTGACTTATCGGTTGAGTGTTTATGAATTCTGGTCGGTGCGGGAAGTACAACCGTATCGATAGGGGTTTCTAAACTCTTAAACAAGATAAACCGACATAGTATTGTTTTTAAAGTGGGTAAATGAAATAATTTTACCCAAAATTGTATTTTGATATAAAAAGAAATAATTTTCTAAATTATTATATGTATTGGATGCTTGTTTGGTTGTTTCTTCTATAATCAAATAAGAAATTAAAACATGATCTAAAATTTGAAATGATATATATAAGAAAATAAGAAGTTAAAATATTAAAATGGTTTATAACCAAATGGAATTGACTGGATATGTTTTAAATAAGAAAAGTAAAAATTAAAATTTGATTTAAATTAGAATTTTGACCCCGGAAATTTTGAAAGGGATTTCAAATGGAATTAAACAAAGTTTTGGGAATTTGACTTGGTGGAAATGTTAGAAATGTTTTCAAAAGCATTTGTAAGAATGGAGTATATTTTGGGGAAATATTTTTGAATAGAAATTGTTTTGAGGTGGATTTTGGAAGTGGAAAGCATTGAACTCACTGCAGTCGCTGGAAAATAATCCTGATGATGCTGGCCACATCATTAGAATTCATTTTCGAGTTTCTAAAGTGATGGATTGCTACCAAAATAGTTGGTTATGACATTGTTTGGGCTTGTTTGGGAAACAAGTGATTTTGGGAATTTTCAAAAGGAAAATTGTTTGGTAAAAGCAGTTTGTTTTGGAATTTGGTATTTGATTTGAATATCAAAAGAGAAATGTGTTGATTTTTATTTCAAATTGGTTTTGAAATAAATCCGGGTAAATTGAATTCTGGGAATTCTATTTAAAAAAAAATGTGAAAGTTGAAATGATTCAACTATATAACTTATAAAGGAAAGTTGATTTAAAGAAGAATTGAGTATATATGGAATGTAAATTTACTTTGAATAAATGAAGGTGAATGGAATATATCTGGATTTAACTTATGATAAGTTAAATAAAATTAAGAATTTGAAATTGAATTAAATCTAAATGAATTGGAATTAAATGGAAGTTGAGATAACGGTGAAATGTAAATGCTTATGATTGTGCAAATGAATTCGTATTCTTAAGCTATTAAGTGTTAAAATTTGACATTGTGATTATAAAAATGTGGATTGGTTTGAAATGAGCAATATAAACTTACAAGTAAATAAGTTGGAGAACTTGAGAATGGAAGATTTGATTTTAACTCAAGTAAAATGGAATTATAATCACAAATAAAAATGGTTAAATGGAATGGTGAATTCGAACTTAATTTTAAATGGAATGCAAAGTAAGGTGAAGCAATTATAAAATAAAAGAGGTAGGTGAACTGAAGTTAGGGAATAAGTTGAACTTGGATATGGAGAATTAAGATTAAATTGAATTTGGTTTAACTTCGACTAAGATGGAATTAAGCTGAATATTAAAATTTCTGTTGTGTTATGAATAAGAATGAATGTAATTAAATTCTTATTTAAAGTAGTAAAGGAAATGGTTTAAATTCAGGTGGGCTAAATAAAATTTAGATGAACTTGAATTAATTCTGGAAAGGAATTAAATTGAAAATGCATATATAAGTTAGTTAACCTTGAATTAAAATGGGATAAGAATTTAGTTTAATGGAAATTTGATTTAGTTAAGGTGATGATGAATGAAGTAAATCTTTACTCAACTAAATTCAAAATGATTGTTTGGAAATAAATTAGCTAAATTAAATGGGATGTGTATGGTAATAAATAGGATTTTGATAGTTGGTCAAAGTTTGAAAGGTAAATAAAATCCAGTTTTGGGATGAAATTTAAGTTTGGTAATAAATGTTGGAAGTGAGAATGTATAATGGGATTAGATTATAATAGTGATGGTTTGAATTGTAAGTAAATTCAAATGAGAGAAATAATTTAAATGGTCTCTTTGTTGATAAAATAAATCTAAAATGGATTGGATAAATAAACAAAGAGCATTTAGATTTATAAATGAATTGAAATTTGATTGGATGAGAATCAAATGGAAATAAAATTAAATTGATATAAGAAGATGATGGAAATTGTGTGGAAGAACTTAAGCATCTTGGAAGAAAAACAAATGATTGTGAATGGGCTTATTTAAGTAATTCCGAATGAAATTTGTTAGGAAATAAACTGAAATGCAAGTGAAATGAGTTTTAAATTAATTAATGTGATGAGTTAAAAATATAAGAGTTGTAAATAACTCAGGAATAAATGATATTAATATAAACTTGAGTTGGTTAATGAAATAAAGATGTAAGGAAAATTTAATTAACAAATTGCATTGGAATAAAAAAATACTTGGATTGTGTACCATGCAAATGGAATAAAAATTTATATGAATCTAAGTTGGAATTAATTTTAAATGGTTATAAGCTTAAGTGGTAATTATTTTGTTTGAATAACATGAATTTGACATGTATTCGGAGTTGAGTTGTTTAACAAGCAATTGAAAATTGATTTTTGAATAAATTGATATGGATTGAAATCTAATTCAAAGAGTTTGTAAATGAATGCAAGTGGAATTGGTTTTGAATAAATTGGAATGGATTGAAATATTGTTAAGTGATTTTGCATATGAATGGAAATGGATTATTAAAGAAATGCAAATGTTTCAAGTTTAAAATAAAATTTGATTGCAAATCAAATTGAGAATGTAAGTTAAAATAAAGAAAATGTAAGTATATCAAATTTAAGAATAAGAATTTGATTGTGAATCAATTTGTAATTGAATTGAAGTAAATTGATGCAAGTGATACGCATGTAATCAAATGGATGTAAATATGAATTGAGAATATAGTAATCTTGAATGTGAATCATTTAAGTGAAATAAAATGAAGTTGGACTTGAATAAGTAATTTGAAAAGTGATTGAAAACTTTGAATTGTTGATAAAATATGGTAACATTGTTAAACTATGAAGTTTGAGTTTGTAAAGAGGATTTGGAATGTTGTCGAAATTTGTGAAATTGTTTGTAAAGGTGGTTAACATTGTTAAATGATGAAATTGCTTGGATTGGTTATGCAATGAATATGTTTGGTTTGCATTTGTATTGGAAATGTTGTTAAAATGTTCTTATCTTTGAAATTTGATGAGTTTGTTGAGTTTAGTACAGGTACGGAAGGCATTCGAGAGAGTTGGAGCGCGTATATGCGTTATATTAGCCGCTCGCTATTAAAAATTTGTTAAAAGGTACGCCTACGCAAATATAATTGGGAAATGATATATATATTGTGATATATTTTGGTTTCCGGCCATGTGAGCCGATGTATATATATTTGTGTATCCTGCGATATCGCAGAAGCTCCTCCGTACAAAGGAGACTCCGCCAAAATTTTCCAGAAATTTTGGGAGTTAGAAAATTTTTGAGAGTTTTTGGGAAAATTTATTAATAAGTAAAGTTATTTTGAAAACGAGTGTTAAGATAAAGGCTTTAGAGTAAATAAAGCAAATGGTTTTGGAATGGAGTTGAAACTTTTTGGGAAGTGGATATATGTTTTTAACTAAGCCAATTGGATAAGTAAATGGATTGGAGAGTATTTTCTACCTTAGCAAATTTCGGGGACGAAATTTTTATAAGGGGGGAGGAATGTAACATCCCGTATTTTTAAGCCATTGAATTTGAACATTTAATTCGTTTTAAATGTTCAATGTGGGTCCTTAATTGATTTTGAAATGGTTGGATTCGGGTTCAACCAATAAAATAAGTTATAATTTCAAATAAGAAATTCAATTGAAATAGAATAATAATTAAATATTCGGGATTAGGATAAAAGGGTGAATCTGGATGTAAATAGCTGTAAAATGATGTTTAAATGTATTTTTAGGTTCGATTGGTTATAAACAATAATGTTGGATTTTTAGATGAATTTAAAAGTGAATAAATTAATATTTGGAATTTTATATTAATTTAAAAATGAATTTAATATTATTAAAATGCAAATAATCAGATTTGAGTCTGGGATGAGCCAGAATGATTTCTAATGTGTTTATAAATTTTATATGATTTATTATTGAGTTATTAAAATTTTAAAAGTGAATTTTTAAGTGTTTCTGATAATTTCAGAAAATCGTCTGATTTAATAGACGAGTTAAAATAGCCTTCCAGGGCACAGTCTCGGAATTCGACGAAACCAGTTCCATTGGATCCGTAATAGTTAGTTATTATCGGATTTCAATTTTCGTAGCAATCGGAGTTGTCGGTTGACCGTGGCAGCTCGAAACGCATCGAAATCGATTTAACCGATTTATTTTTAAATTGATCGTTTAATTCTGTATCTCGCGCATACGATCAAATCAGCTTACAAAACCTCTTCCATTGTGTCCGGAACGCGGAAAAACCCTAGAATCGCCTGTCGGAACGTGAGAATTGGAGGTCGTTTGCATTAACGGTTAAATTGAGATATTTTATTAATTAAATAATATTAAATACATATATATATATTCATTTTATATCCAAACCCTAGAAATTACACCAGCCGCCGTTCTCAAGCATATCAATGGCCGAAAACATCATATTTTCATCGTCAATTTCCGATTAATCCACCTAATAATTTTGAAAACGTTCAACTGGAAAAGTGGAGAGGCCTTTGGGTTCTTCGAGTTGTGCGGTGGAGATCGTGATTGGAGGAGTGTGGAGGCCTGGAGGGGGCTGCGTTCGTGCGAGGTTCGCGCACGATTTTCCGCGTCCTGGAGCCGCCGAGTTCATCGTCCTTTCGGCTATGGGGGGTGCTCGTGGAGGTCTTCAGTGCTGTGGTTCCCGATCGAGTTGGATGCGATGTTGGCAGCGCGATTTCGAAGCCCTAGTCGATGGTGGGTGGGTTCGTTTGTCTGTTGATGAACGCGAGAAGAAGATGGGGATCGACCTTGTTTCTGAAGCTTGATCAACGGCCGTGATTTGGTATTGTAAAAGAAAAAGAAAAAAAGATATTGATTTAAATTAATTTCAAAACTTTGTAAATTCATAACTCGATCATACGATGTCAGATTGCGATGAAACTGGAACCGTGGAATCGCAGGAACGCGTGCTACGAAATGGAGCAGACCCGGATTCATTCCGAGCAAGTAGAAATTTGAGTTAAATCGGACATCGTTCGGTTTAATTTAAATTTCGAACGCTCGTCGGAACTCAAGGTGAGTTTTTCTCACTCACATCTGGATGCTAGACATTATAAATAATTGATATTTAAATATCTGTGTGGTTGATTGTCTATATTTGTGTTTATCTGTCTGGATTGATATTTATATTGTGATGTGCTAACATTTGTGGTGCAGGAAGAAACAGGTTGGAGGGATCCAACTGGATTCCTCAAAATGTAGCAATTATTTATAGTTGATAGTCATACCTGTTTATATGTTGTGATTGATAAATCTGGAAGTTTAATTGTACTGTGAAATTATTGTATAAAGTATAATCACAGAATTTAATTATAAATGGATAAATTGTGTTTTTACGAAATAAAATGAATTGTCAAATTTAGACTTTCAAAGAATAAAATTTGAAATCGGATTTGAAAAGAAAAATGTAAATTGGGTCAAATTGGGATTTTGAATATAATGGGAAGTTTATGAAATGAGTAAATGGAAAGTATAGTTTTCTGGAGATTAAATTTATGAAAATTATAAATTGTTTAAAATAACGGTGTTTATTTTAATAATGACTAATGTTATCCGAAAATTAAAAATATGTTAAAATGGAGTTTCCAACTATAAATTAACAAGTTCAAATGAAAAATAGAATGTTTTGAAATGCCGTATTTCATTGGAATTTAATTAAGTGAATTGGAAATTTGGCTTCCATTGAAAATTCACCAAAATGTTTAAACTATATTTAAAAATGAATTTCCGGAAATGAAAAATTGTGATTTAACTTCGGAGGAAGTTATAGTTAAGTATGGAATTGGAAATTTATGTTGAAATCATAAATTGACTTGAAGTAAATCAGTGGATTTATATGAAAGAGTACTTTGGAATGTTTTGAAACGAGAAAGTGATTCCCTGGGAAAAACCAAGTTAGTGTTTTTAAAGATTTTATTTAATTTAAAAGTTAAGTTTAAAATTTGTTTAAAGAGTATTTTTAAGAAATTGTTATTTTTAAAGTAACAAACTAATAATTTAGAAATCGTAATGATTTGAGAATATATTAGTAAATATTTTTACGAATGGATTTATTTAAAAGTTGGTTTTGGCTTAAGTTGTTAAAATTAGCATTTTTCTTCTTATAACGCTATTTTGGATTTAGTTAAACTAAAACCCTTATTTTTAAATCAAAGTTTATGTGTTAATAACTAGTTTTCTTAACATATTTTAAATTTATATTTTGAGTAAATAAATAGAAGTAATTTACATATTTTAAAGTATATTTCAGTATAAGTATTTTTAACTGTTTTAAATGCAAATTGTTTTATACTTGGTTATTCCCGATGGGAATAAAGGGTAAAAGATTTACCTTGTAAAGGAAGAGTGGAAAATTGGTTCAAACGAGTTTTGAAAATGTGAAAATATATCTTTGAAAGATATTAGAAGAAAATAAATAATATGGAGATTATTTATTGTGTGATGGATGTGTATGGATGTTTGTGAACATTAATTGATAGTTAAATCACCGACTATCAATATTGGCCAAATACGCTGATCGTATCGAAGAGACCGGGATCGGGTTTCCGTATACCGGGATTCTAGGTCTGGAGACTCGAAAACCACTTCGATTCGGTTTGTACGTTTCGCGAAAATGATTTCGGAGTCGAAGATGGAGCAGTGAAGTGCAAGGGCTAGTCGCTACTAATCCTGAGGATATTTCCAAAATGGATGTAGTAGGAATAGTGCCTTCGGTTCCGTTCGGACCCGGGACGGACTTATATGGACGAATGCTTTCGTGACATCGTCAGGTGGACGATGGGCATTCTAAGGGATATGTTCTGTAAAGGTATCGTTTAGCCTCAAGCCTCATCAACCGGGAATGACTGAAAATCAGGGGTTATGCAGCAAGGCTTCGTGGGTAGCCCCCACTTGAGAGTAAGGTCATCCCTGTCTAGATGTCCCTTTTATTTCGGCTTAGTGGTGCGGTTGCTGATCCCAACCGTGGGGTGATTTTACTTGGAATTATCCAGTAAGGGATGATTCCGGCTTTGTGTTGTAGGGGAGCGGGCGTACTCCTCGGTACTGTGATCTAGGCCACGTACTGTGACAGGTGGTACCCCAGTGCCTAGTCATTCGTTGGAAATCCATTCTCCCTACGTGCCCTGTACGAGTTTTGTTTGTATTACCCACGTTGTGGCTAGTATGCTGGAATTTAATCATGTAACAATTTCAGCTATTTGAATAAGTATTTGTGAATAGACACTATTATAATATCAGAGGATTTTTATAAAAGTGTTTTAGCTATCGTAAGGTAAAAACCCGACATGTTTATTTGTGGCGTGGTCTTACGAGATGCTTTTGTTTCAAAGGATTTTTGGAACTTTAATAATCAATTGGGTGTATTTATGATGCGCTGGTATTCCAGACTGACTCGGGTGTTATTTTATTATAATGCTCGGGTCAGACCGAGTATATTTTCAGGATAGGTTGCTTTGGAGCTCAGGAGAGGAGCTGGAGTCCGAGACGTATTTCTCGTACTTGTATTATTCCGCTGCTGTGATTGTTGAGATTGTTTGACTGGTTATGGTTGGTTGTATTGATATACTCTGATGATGATGTATTGTATATAAACAGATATAGTTTTGATTTGTGTAAAGTTCTGTTCTATATATTATATTTTATTCCGCTGCGACTGTGAGGTTATGATGTTGTTTAGTTCATTCTTCTTCTTCTACCTTCTTTCTTTTCCTACAATCTGTCTTTTCCGACGTTCGATCGTCGGCATATTATACTGTTGAGTATTTTGTGTCGATTTTCGAGGGTCGAGAAGGGCGGGTCGTCACAATTCCTGTAATCAAAATTGAATTAACTGATCATTGCCCATAGGATAGAAAATTATATACGGACACCGGATTGGTTAAATTAAATGGTTTCAAAATCTTGAATTTAAATTGGTTTAAATTGTACTATTGTTTTAAAGAAAATAAAAATTGGATTTGTATGAATTAAATTATTTTCTAAATTCGAGCTTTGAAATGTTGAAATTAAAACTATTAAATGAAATTGTTTAATGATTTAATTTGAAATCTTAAAGTGAAATTGAGATATGATTTGAATTTATAGGAAGTGAATTATTTTAAAGGTTTAAAATGTTAATTTATACTTTGAATTTGCTTTAATTAAAATGGTTTAAATTGGTATTTCGATGTTTCGGATGTGACATGGATTTAAACTAAATTGTCTAAAAATGAGAAATTGAATTGAAACTTTCAGCCATTTGAATAGAACTGTTTAAATTGAATTTGAAATATAGTTAAAATCATTTTGAATTAAGGCTGATTTAAATTGAAATTTGAATATGAAGTTGACTTGAAATTTGAAATTGAAAATGTAATTCGTTATGATTTGGAATTTGAACCTTGTTGTGAAAGAAAGAAACAGTTTTAATAGAAACTATTATAATATAACTATTTTAATAATCAAATTATTTTAATATATAAATTATTTTAATCATTCTAAATTATTTTCAATATTCAAACTATTTTAATTAGTCAAAATTATTTTCAATGTTTAAACTATATTCAAAACTATTTTCAATATTCAAAATGTTTTAAAAGTGGGAATATTTTAGATTTAAATCATTGATTTAAATACGAATGTTTTGATTTGGAAGTGTAACCTATTTTGAATTAAAAATGATTTTGAAGCGAATTCGATATTTTGATATGAAGAATAATTTAAACTTTAAAGTGAATTCGATATTTTGATATGAAGTATGATTCGTTCTTGAAATTTAAAAGAAATAACCGGTGTGAAAAATGATGGTTGGTTGTTAAAGAGACCGGGGCCGAATATTGGCATACTCTCTGTCAATATCGAAACCACTTTAACAACTGTGTACGCAGTGGATGATCCAGAATGAAGTGGTTGGATTTGTCGAATGATTGCTGGATATGAAGAAAGAGAACGATGATGGATAGACCCCGACACTTCTGTCAATTGGAAATGACTAAAACAGGATGACTTGTCCTGACCATTAAAGCTAGCTAATAGCGACATCTGTTCTTCGTATTACTATATTGATTTTGACTTGATTGGTGCACCTTGATTAGATTATGGGATGGATGTTCGCAGTGGGCCGTTAGGGGTTATCACCGGTCAGGCGACTCGAATTGGTAGTATCCTACCTTGGGGCATTGCCTCACGTGCCTTGTCATACTTTTATCCTTATTCGTGAACACTACAATTTTGTTTTAGTATGGTACCTATAGGGGGGACCCACTGGCTACCGATGTTACTAGTTGTGTTACAGAACCTGCATAGACTACCTGCTTAAAAATGTGTTATAGGGGATCGGTGTAAATCCTTAACGCTATTTTAATACTTTACTTTACTGATAAACATTACATATGTAGCATATCTTACTACATATAGATAGTTTGATGGATCCTTAGGAGATGGAAAATCCCGCAACATCTCTTAAGTTATTGCACTCACGTTGTACACTTGACAGGAGATGGAAAATCTCATAAACATCTCTGAAGCTATTATACTCATATTTACTTGTTATTGATTTAACTTACATAAGAACTTTTAGTTCTGACTCAAGTGTTTTGTCTTTTCATTATGCTCGGGTTAGTCTGAGTATTTCAGTGTTTGAAGACATTATTCCTTGAAGATGAAGACAGAGTTTGCTAAATCGTATTTACTATTAATATTCCGTTGCATTATTTTGGCATGTTTGTTGATTGTACTCTGATTATGTTGTAAAATTGAAATCAAATTTATATTGTAAAACAACTTCATGAATTGTTTATTTGATTATTATATTTTGTCATTCCGCTGCAAGATTCTGTGTTTGCTTTCCTTCTTTTTTCTTATTTTCTTATTAAATCCCATTGATAATCGACCCTTTTGAAAGGTTTGAGTTAGACATATGTGGTTTATTGTCGATTAAAATAGTCCAAAATGGTGGGTCGTTACAGAGCATGGGTCCTTGTATAGAACTTTTTCCGACACTATTCCTCCTCAAAAATCACAAACTCCAAACGAGGCGTGCTCACTTGCATTACTAGCCAAATACCGCTATTCCAAACTCAATGGAACTAGTTTTAGGACCTAATTCTATCATATATAGAAGCTAGCTTTTAGGTTATTATAATTTAAAATTTTCGGTTTTTCACTATGCAAAATAACGTTTGCGTACGAACCACGAACGATATAAATAAAAATATGATTGTGCATAGAAATGCAACACGATCTCAAAAATATAATAGTATACACTGGTTATGTAACAACCCGTATATTTGGACCATTTAAATTGACAATAATCCACACATGTCAACTTAAATAATACAAAACACGAATCATTATGGGATTATAAATACATAAATGTAAATGAGAATCAATACAACATCACAGAACAGTCACAGAATAATGCAGCGGAAAATACATCGTCATAATAGCAGTTCATGAAGCCACTATATAATATACAACAATGTCTTAACATCAAGTGACTAATACCAAAAATGTCCAACAGACTAGGACATCAAAACAGGAATATAAATAGACTGATAAAGATAAATGCTAAGCCTTCAGCATCTTCAACCAACCTTGATCAGCAGCTGGATAGCTTCAGACTGACCCGAGCATATGCAAAAGAAACACTCGAGTCAGGACTCAAAATCTTATACAATTAAATCAAGTGCAAGGTAATAGTTCATAACTTAAAGATGGGTGTAATGACATCTCTAAGGATCCGATAAACTATCTATATATAAAATAGAATACGATAGGTAGATAATGTCTAATCAGTAAAGTACGATATTAAAATAGTGTTAAGTCATGGCCCATACCACCCTTAACACATTTTTATTCCCAAGAGCATATACAAGACCGTAGTTTCCCCAAAACCGGAAGTCACCAGAGGGCAATCCATATACTAAAGGTACAAAACAGAACGTAGTGGTCGCGAATAGGATAATCAGTATGACAAGGTACATGAGGCGATACCAACTAGGATACTAGTAGTTGCCTGATCCGGACTGATGTTGGGCATAGCAGCTACTACCCCAACACCGCGAAACAACACTTCCAAATCGAGGGGTGCACCCAAATCGAATCACAAAAGTAATAGATATGGTATCGAAGAAGTGCGTCCGCTAGAGGTAGCGAACCTCAATGGCCCGGCGCGGCTCCTGTTTTAGTCATGTCAGGGGTCGTCCAATATCGTTCTCTTTCTTCAATCAACGCGTTCACCAAACCATCCACTTCATTCTGGATCAACACTTCGCGTGTGATAGTTATTAAAGTGGTTTTCGGTATCGACAGAGAGTATGTCCATATCCGATCCCGGTCTCTTTAATAACTACGTATTTATTACCCAAAGGTCGGTTAACTTAACGTTTAAAACAAATCAAAGTCCGGAAGTCAAGGTGCAAATTTGACTTCCAAATTTTGACATTTCACGATTCAATTTATTTTGGATATTTAAAATCATATTTCCGAAGGAAATCTGTAGTTCAAACATTTGAATTAACAATATAATTAAGTATTCGAGTTAAATTTAATAACTCACTTATTAAATTTAGTTCAAATCAATTAATTCAAATTTACCGGTTAACTAAGTTCGAATCGTTAAATCAAATTCTATTTATCTCAATTCATATTTACATTCATCATTACATTAAATATAATCATAAATTTGATTAAATCAATTTCATTAGATTTAGAAATCATTTACCTTTAAATTGTCGCTAAATTCAATCCATAAACTTTAGTTAGTTTCGTATTCCATTTTAAGTCAAAATTTCCTAAATCTAAATTATTATTTATAACAAGTTCAAATCTATTTAATTTAAACTTAGTTTAAATCTGAATCTATCAATCTAATAAATTAAATTATTAAATTCTAAAACTCACTTGTTTTAAATCTTATTTCAATCAAATTTGCCAATTCATTTTTCTTCAATTAAATAGATTTATTAATTTATTTCAATTAAATCCATTAATTTATTTCAATTAAATCCATTAAGTCGTTACTTGATTTCCAAACAAATTATTAAGTTCATTCCTTAATTTCAAATAGATTTCAATTTCAAAATAATTTTGTTGACCCATCGGGTTTCTTATTTTTAATTGTCTATCCTAGGCCAAGTTGTTTAAGTGGGTATTTATCATTTCAACCCGATATCATTCAATATAATGCATAGCAAAGGGAACTTGCAGTGTGATAACTGGGATGGTGTCAAAGTAAATAAACAAGCAATAGCAACCATACATAGCAAATTAACAATTTATTCAAATAATCCCGAAACAATCATATTAACTTACATTCGTTATTTATGCAAATTAATATAATTATTCCTAGAATCCTACGGATTAAAGATTATCACATTTATATTTTTACTTGGTGTCTGTTATCAAATTTCTACATCAATCGTACTTATCAATTTTAATGTCACTATTATTTACTCTAATTAACATCGTATTACAGTTCAACATGTTTAAACAATATATGGCGTCAAACTTTTAGAAATTAACAATTCATTTCGACCAAATTTTAACAATCAACAATTTAATATCCAGATTAATATTAACAACAATTATCACTTGATTATCATAGCATAATAGATTGAGTCGTGAATATAAAATATTCACCTTTCGTGGTTGGAGAAGATGGCGCGGCACGAAGATGAATAGATAAAATAGACTCTAATAGGCACGACGCAAAATGAACACGAACTGCAATCAAAATAACAATTAATCAATAATTCGTTTATTGCAGTATATACATTGATTGAATATATATATATTAAATCATACCCACGACGAGGCAAGATAGATTCGGCGGCGGAATGGAAATACTTATACTTCCGGATCAATAGCAGGAGCTGAAACAAAATGCAACAGACTATATGTGAGCAACCCAACATTCAAAGTATAAACTGTTATATAATCTAACAGTTATATATAATCTAACAGTTATATATATATATCAACTGATATATATATAACTGAGGCACGCAGTAGGATCTCGGCCACTGCGAGGCCCAAAGGTGATGGCGGAGCGACTGGGGCGGAGCGGGGTTGGAGCAGGCTGGTGGGGTTCGGGTGCGGGCTGGTGGGTTCAGGTGCGGGCTAGTGGGGTTCAGTGCGGGCTGGTGGGGTTCGGTGCGGGCTGGTGGGGTTCGGTGCGGGCTGCAGGCGGGTGGCAAGTGGGGTGCTGGGGCGGGGGCTGGCGGGTGTTGGAGCGGAGGGGGCTGGCGGGTGCTGGCAGGGCGAAGTGGGGCAGGGTGGGGTACAGGGCTGGTGGCAGTGGGGCTCGGGCTGGAGGGCGAAGCAGGCGGGGAGGCGGAGGGCCGGAGGTGGGTGCTGGCTGAAGAAGGGCGGAGTGGGGTGGACGTGGGTGCTGGGTGCGGTGACTGGGCTGGTTGGGAGCTGCGGTGTTCCGGTGGTGGAGGGAGGCTGGGGCGGAGGGCTGACGCGTGGCGGGGTGTGGATGCGGAGCTGGTAGTGGGGTACAGCTGGGTTGGCGGAGGCGTGTGCGTGCAGTGGGGCTGGCGGGGCTGCTGGTGGTTGCATGGGGCGGAGGGAGGCTGGGGTGCGGTGGATGGTGGGATGGAGCTGTATCTACCTTGCAGAAAAGAATGAGAGAAAACAACAACAAAATATGAACTAAATATGAAGAGGGAGGAGGAGTAGTGGAGTTCTGTAGCTTTAGAAACAAAAGAAAATATGTGAAAGAAGAAGACAGTGGCAGCAACGTACCAATTTTTTCTTCTGAAGCGAAGTGAACAGTGATGAAGGCAGAGCAATTAATGAGGTGAGCTGCAGCAGAGGATAGCAGATATATACAGAGAGGTTTACAGTCCCCGTGCAAATCAAATGATGATTTGTCACAGTGCCTATTGGGTTTCTAAAGGGTCATTTGAATTTTGAACGGGAAAAAGGTAGGGTACCGGTTTGTGTGGCGTAACGGACCAGTTTGTACTCCGTAAACCAATTAATAGCTTGCAACGCCGGACTCCGATTGACAAAAACAAATATACCGTTTTGATCAGCGCGACGAGGCGGACACAACGGTATGAAGATATTGGTGGTTTGACATTGTTTGCGAAGTGGCGAATCTTATTAACCCATTTGCACGAGTGAACATTTTAACTAGCAATTAAAAGCGAAATTAGACGAAACGAAATGCGCCCTTATGATCAGAATATTTTTCTTATGCAACATTGCGAAAAATATTAAAGTTCGGACGGTAGAAAATTTACACTTAAAATTAAAACTAATAGGTAAATTTGACGCGCGAAATTTACTACAATATTTTTCGACGAAATTTGGCGTACACCTATGTCTATCTAGGCGTATTCCAAATGTGAAGTTTGAACGGTAACGGAAATCGTTTGTGAATATTTGAAATTCCTATTACAGGGAATGCAGCAAAACACCGAAGAATAAGATCGACGGAGCTAAAGATGTCCGAATTTTGAAAAACGAAAAATGACGCCTTTGTCAGAAAATGATTTAGAATTTTCCAATGTAAAAATATTTAGGTTCGGAAGATGAAATTTTTCACGTTTTAAAATGAACTGATGTGCAGTAAAACGCGCACGAAATTTACTGCGGTATTTTCCGACGAAACTTTACCCATAACTACAATCATCTAGGCGCAATTTAGAAACAAAGTTTGGATGCTGATTGAAATCGTATGTAAGTTTCACGTTTTTATTTAAAATAACGGTTCCAAAATTTTTAAATTGGGTCGGAATTTCAGGGTCGTTACATTCTCCCCTACTCAAGACTTTTCGTCCTCGAAAAGGAACAAAGTAAAGAGTGGAAGAACAGATAACAAAGATACAATGGATTCAGAATAGATCATTGAATATAGTAAAGAGTATAGCTGGAATTTACCTTCAACAAACAACTCTGGATTAGAATCCCGGATACTCTCCTCGGTTTCCCAAGTGCAATCACGATCATCGGGACTCCATTGGACTTTGACTAGGCTAACTGACTTCCTTCTAAGTTGCTTTGTATCCCTATCAATAATACGAAGTGGTCTCCTCTCTATAGTCAAATCCGGCTCAATATCAACCTCATCTAACTGAGCAATAGGAATGGTCATGGATGGATCGTGTACAACCTTCCGAAGATGTGATACATGGAAGACGTTGTGCACGCCCTCAAACTTCTCTGGTAGTGCAACTCTGTAGGCTAGTGTACCAATTCTCTCAGTGATAGTGAATGGTCCAACAAATCTAGGAGCGAGCTTCCCTCTACGACCAAATCGAATAACATTCTTCAAGGGTGATACCTTAAGGAATACCTTATCCCCAATCAGGAATTCTAAATCTCTTCTACGCCTATCAGCATAGCTCTTCTGTCTATCCTGTGCGGTCTTCATTTTTCTTCTGATTTCATTTACCTTCTCGGATGCTTCTATAATCATATCTGGGCCAAGAATCAATCGATCACCAGGCTCAATCCAACAAGTTGGCGATTTGCATGGTCGTCCATATAAAGCTTCGAACGGTGCCATATCGATACTTGCCTGAATATAAAGGTGGTTAAATTTCAATTCAAATTTTCTAATTCAAATTAAAATTTTGATTTACCTGATAACTATTATTATAAGTGAATTCAACCAAATGGAGATAGTCTTCCCAAGATCCACCGAAGTCAATAATGCAGGCCCGGAGCAGATCTTCTAAAATCTGATTCACCCTTTCAGTTTGGCCATCTGTTTGAGGATGATAAGTTGTGCTCAGATTCAGTTTAGTGCCCAAGACGTCCTGAAATGCCTTCCAGAATTTACTAGTGAATAAAGGGTCTCTATCGCACACAATACTAGATGGAACTCCATGAAGTCTAACAATCTCTCTCATATATAACTGGGCCAAACTCAAAGCAGTACGAGTGGCCTTAACAGGAATAAAGTGAGCAGATTTTGTCAACCTATCAACAATCACCCATATACTCTCGTTACCTTTTCTGGTCCTCGGTAATCCATCAATGAAGTCCATAGAAATCTGATCCCATTTCCAACACGGAATCTCTAGGGGTTGAAGTAATCCTGCCGTCTTCTGGTGATCGGCCTTAACTTGTTGGCAAGTGGTGCATCTACTGACATATATAGAAATATCCCTCTTCATCCCACTCCACCAATATAAACGCTTCATATTTCGGTACATCTTAGTGACACCAGGATGAAATGAAAGTGATGACCGATGGTTTTCTCTAAGCACTTCCTGTCTCAATCCTTCGACATTAGGGACGCAAATACGATTGTCAATCCTCAGAACTCCATTACTATCTATCTGTGCTCCCACTTTACTGTCGGTATTTCCAACTCTACCAAGAACTAACTCCTTCATGCGATAGAGCAAGGTGTCCTCATATTGTTTGTCCTTGATGCGATCCACAAGAGATGGGGAGATAACAAGCTGAAATAGCATGCCTTCTACAAGATTACAGCATGACAATGCTTTGCTACGGCTCAAAGCATCAGCTACAACATTTGCTTTCCCAGGAGTATAATTGATGTCGAGATCATATGCAGCTAGGAATTCAAGCCATCGAACTTGTCTCTGGTTCAAATCCTTCTGAGAAAAGATATACCTCAAGGACTTATGATCGGTGAATAATTCAAATTTAATTCCCAAAAGATGATGCCTCCACAGTTTCAAAGCAAATACAACTGCAAGAAGCTCTAGATCATGAGTTGCATAGTTTACTTCATGGATCTTCAACTGGCGGCCAACATAAGCAATAACCTTTCCGTTTTGCATAAGAACAGCGCCTAAACCTTCTCGGCAAGCATCTGTATAGACAGTTAATCCTTCACTTCCATCGATTACCGCAAGAACCGGGGCTGAAGTTAACTTATGCTTCAATTCATTAAAAGCTGATTCGCACTTCTCACTCCAAATAAACTTGACATCCTTTCGGGTTAAAGCAGTGAGTGGGGCAGAAATCCGGGCAAAGTGCTCAATAAATCTACGATAATAGCCGGCCAAGCCCAAGAAGCTACGGATATCAGTAGGAGTTTTGGGAGTCTCCCAATCCTGTAGATAAATTTCAAATTAGAAAGGGATAAGAGGGATTGAATAGAAATAACGAATCGGATAGAACTTACATTGATTACGGCGATCTTAGCTGGATCGATCGAAATCCCATTTTCAGAAACTATGTGGCCCAGGAATCTCACTTCGTCTCGCCAGAAATGGCATTTAGAGAATTTGGCCTTAAGTTGATGATTTCGGAGAGTTTCCAAGACATAAGCAAGGTGTGTCTCGTGCTCCTTCTCGTTTTTGGAGAAAACGAGAATATCATCAATGAAAACAAGAACAAACTTGTTAAGCACATCACGGAAGACTCGATTCATCAAGTCGACGAAATAAGCAGGTGCGTTGGTCAAACCGAATGGCATAACCAACCATTCATAGAATCCGTTCTCGGTACGGAAAGCTGTCTTTTGAATACTATCTTCTGCTACTCTGAGTTGGTGGAACCCAGTGGCAAGATCAAGTTGGGAGAAAACTTTAGCTCCATGGAGCTGATCGAATAAATCATTGATGCGAGGCATCGGATAGCGGTTCTTGAGAGTGCGTTTGTTCAGCTCCCTGTAATCAACACACATGCGGAGAGATCCATCCGATTTGGTGACAAATACAACTACGGCACCCCATTCAGAACAACTTCTCCTAATCAAACCTCTAGCAAATAGATCATCAATTTGAGTTTTAAGTTCAGCTTTTTCTTTAGGAGCCATCCTTCTGTGCGGGAGAACTACGGGAGTAGCTCCAGGAATAAGATCAATGCGAAAATCGATTTCCCGTTTAGGTGGTAGGGAGTTGACCTCCCCAAATACATCGAGAAATTTCTGAACAATTGGGGTAGTACTAAGATCATCCGGGTGAGCATCAAGAGAAAATATGAAGCTTCCGACATATTTCTGCGGTGATTTGCATTCAATGACAAGCGGTAGGCCCTTGTCATTGACTAGAGAAACAGAACGGGCCTTGCAAGAAATAACGGCATCGAATTCCCTTAACCAATCAGCACCTAACAAGATGTCAAATGCTGCGAAGCCAAGAACATAAAAATCCCAAGTGAATCGATAAATATCATACATAAGTACAACTCCCTTGCAAACACTTCGGAGGTTAGCGGGTCCTCCGATAGGATTTGAGACACATAAGGAGGTAGTAGCGAGAGTAGGTTCTAATTTGAGTTTATCACAAAGGTCAACTGATATAAAGCTATGTGAAGCACCTGTATCGAATAATACCCTAACAGGTGTAGCATGTAAATGAAAAATACCGCGCAAGGTACCTTGGTCATCTTGGGTGGGTGGTACAGAGGGTGCAGGTGTGGTGATAGCAAATACTCCAGACGGTGTGCCACGCTTATACAGTGGGCAGTCTTTCTTGAAATGACCCGGCTGGAGGCAGACATAGCATAAATCTTTCCTAGTCGAAGAAGGTGGTGGGACAGCAGCTCCGGTAGATGGACAACTATTAGCATAATGGCCCTTCTTATCGCATTTGAAGCAAGTGATATTAGCAAGGTCGATTGGGCTTTTCTGAGCATATCCCAATCCTGTAGTCTTCTGCCAAGCTTTCTTTTGTTGATCAAAGTTCATCTTCCTCTTTCCGAGCTGGCTAGAGGAGGGCTGAGTAGGAGTGGCCTTGGCAGTAGGTCCCCTAGGCTTTGCCTCATATCTAAGAGCATAGTCAACAAGCTCAGTGAAGGTGCAGTGAGTATGGCCAGTAAGCAAGTCATAATACTCTGGTCTAGCTCCCAAAATGAACTTCTCGTTCTTTAGAAGCGGTGTATCAATCAATCCCGGGCCGAACTTGGAGAGTTCATTGAATTTCCTCTCGTACTCAGAAAAAGTCATACTGCCCTGCTTAAGATCCATAAAAGCTCTATAAAGTTGGGTTTTCCCAGCAGCGGGCATCCATTGTGCCGAGAAAGTATCCCTAATCAAAAGATAGGCAAGATGAATAACATTTCAAGATTAAGAGAAAAATTTAGACTATGAATCCAGATAATTTTATACCTAAACTGGGCCCAAGTGATGGTGTTCTCCTCGATACGCGAAGTAACTGATTCCCACCAATCTTGCGCGGCATCCTGAAGTTGCCAGGCAGCAAGCTGACGCTTCTGAGCATCAGTGATCTCTAGACCAGAAAATATCTTCTCTAAACCTTTAAGCCATTGCTGAGCCTCAATAATGTTCTCGGATCCAGAAAACTTAATACCTCCCAGTTGTGTATACTCCTTACTAAGAATGGTGAATTTGACAGGAGCTGGAGCGACAGGTGCAGCCAGAGCAGGACCATGGCCCCTTCCTCCCCTATGGTTTCCTCTGGTACCCATCCGGAAATACCAAAGAGATTTTTAAAACCAAAGGATAGAAAATCATTGAATTTTAAGAAAAGTCTAATTAATGAATCAAAGAAGTTTGAAATGAAAGGATTTTGATATTGAACCGATTCTCCTCATTCTAGGGTATTGCTACCCTATCTCTAATGAGTTTATATATAATCCCAAACTAAGATTTTTAGGGAAATCGAAGCTCTGATACCAACTGTAACAACCCGTATATTTGGACCATTTAAATTGACAATAATCCACACATGTCAACTTAAATAATACAAAACACGAATCATTATGGGATTATAAATACATAAATGTAAATGAGAATCAATACAACATCACAGAACAGTCACAGAATAATGCAGCGGAAAATACATCGTCATAATAGCAGTTCATGAAGCCACTATATAATATACAACAATGTCTTAACATCAAGTGACTAATACCAAAAATGTCCAACAGACTAGGACATCAAAACAGGAATATAAATAGACTGATAAAGATAAATGCTAAGCCTTCAGCATCTTCAACCAACCTTGATCAGCAGCTGGATAGCTTCAGACTGACCCGAGCATATGCAAAAGAAACACTCGAGTCAGGACTCAAAATCTTATACAATTAAATCAAGTGCAAGGTAATAGTTCATAACTTAAAGATGGGTGTAATGACATCTCTAAGGATCCGATAAACTATCTATATATACAATAGAATACGATAGGTAGATAATGTCTAATCAGTAAAGTACGATATTAAAATAGTGTTAAGTCATGGCCCATACCACCCTTAACACATTTTTATTCCCAAGAGCATATACAAGACCGTAGTTTCCCCAAAACCAGAAGTCACCAGAGGGCAATCCATATACTAAAGGTACAAAACAGAACGTAGTGGTCGCGAATAGGATAATCAGTATGACAAGGTACATGAGGCGATACCAACTAGGATACTAGTAGTTGCCTGATCTGGACTGATGTTGGGCATAGCAGCTACTACCCCAACACCGCGAAACAACACTTCCAAATCGAGGGGTGCACCCAAATCGAATCACAAAAGTAATAGATATGGTATCGAAGAAGTGCGTCCGCTAGAGGTAGCGAACCTCAATGGCCCGACGCGGCTCCTGTTTTAGTCATGTCAGGGGTCGTCCAATATCGTTCTCTTTCTTCAGTCAACGCGTTCACCAAACCATCCACTTCATTATGGATCAACACTTCGCGTGTGATAGTTATTAAAGTGGTTTTCGGTATCGACAGAGAGTATGTCCATATCCGATCCCGGTCTCTTTAATAACTACGTATTTATTACCCAAAGGTCGGTTAACTTAACGTTTAAAACAAATCAAAGTCCGGAAGTCAAGGTGCAAATTTGACTTCCAAATTTTGACATTTCACGATTCAATTTATTTCGGATATTTAAAATCATATTTCCGAAGGAAATCTGTAGTTCAAACATTTGAATTAACAATATAATTAAGTATTCGAGTTAAATTTAATAACTCACTTATTAAATTTAGTTCAAATCAGTTAATTCAAATTTACTGGTTAACTAAGTTCGAATCGTTAAATCAAATTCTATTTATCTCAATTCATATTTACATTCATCATTACATTAAATATAATCATAAATTTGATTAAATCAATTTCATTAGATTTAGAAATCATTTACCTTTAAATTGTCGCTAAATTCAATCCATAAACTTTAGTTAGTTTCGTATTCCATTTTAAGTCAAAATTTCCTAAATCTAAATTATTATTTATAACAAGTTCAAATCTATTTAATTTAAACTTAGTTTAAATCTGAATCTATCAATCTAATAAATTAAATTATTAAATTCTAAAACTCACTTGTTTTAAATCTTATTTCAATCAAATTTGCCAATTCATTTTTCTTCAATTAAATAGATTTATTAATTTATTTCAATTAAATCCATTAATTTATTTCAATTAAATCCATTAAGTCGTTACTTGATTTCCAAACAAATTATTAAGTTCATTCCTTAATTTCAAATAGATTTCAATTTCAAAATAATTTTGTTGACCCATCGGGTTTCTTATTTTTAATTGTCTATCCTAGGCCAAGTTGTTTAAGTGGGTATTTATCATTTCAACCCGATATCATTCAATATAAAGCATAGCAAAGGGAACTTGCAGTGTGATAACTGGGATGGTGTCAAAGTAAATAAACAAGCAATAGCAACCATACATAGCAAATTAACAATTTATTCAAATAATCCCGAAACAATCATATTAACTTACATTCGTTATTTATGCAAATTAATATAATTATTCCTAGAATCCTACGGATTAAAGATTATCACATTTATATTTTTACTTGGTGTCCGTTATCAAATTTCTACATCAATCGTACTTATCAATTTTAATGTCACTATTATTTACTCTAATTAACATCGTATTACAGTTCAACATGTTTAAACAATATATGGCGTCAAACTTTTAGAAATTAACAATTCATTTCGACCAAATTTTAACAATCAACAATTTAATATCCAGATTAATATTAACAACAATTATCACTTGATTATCATAGCATAATAGATTGAGTCGTGAATATAAAATATTCACCTTTCGTGGTTGGAGAAGATGGCGCGGCACGAAGATGAATAGATAAAATAGACTCTAATAGGCACGACGCAAAATGAACACGAACTGCAATCAAAATAACAATTAATCAATAATTCGTTTATTGCAGTATATATATTGATTGAATATATATATTTTAAATCATACCCACGACGAGGCAAGATAGATTCGGCGGCGGAATGGAAATACTTATACTTCCGGATCAATAGCAGGAGCTGAAACAAAATGCAACAGACTATATGTGAGCAACCCAACATTCAAAGTATAAACTGTTATATAATCTAACAGTTATATATAATCTAACAGTTATATATATATATCAACTGATATATATATAACTGAGGCACGCAGCAGGATCTCGGCCACTGCGAGGCCCAAAGGTGATGGCGGAGCGACTGGGGCGGAGCGGGGTTGGAGCAGGCTGGTGGGGTTCGGGTGCGGGCTGGTGGGTTCGGGTGCGGGCTAGTGGGGTTCAGTGCGGGCTGGTGGGGTTCGGTGCGAGCTGGTGGGGTTCGGTGCGGGCTGCAGGCGGGTGGCAAGTGGGGTGCTGGGGCGGGGGCTGGCGGGTGTTGGAGCGGAGGGGGCTGGCGGGTGCTGGCAGGGCGAAGTGGGGCAGGGTGGGGTACAGGGCTGGTGGCAGTGGGGCTCGGGCTGGAGGGCGAAGCAGGCGGGGAGGCGGAGGGCCGGAGGTGGGTGCTGGCTGAAGAAGGGCGGAGTGGGGTGGACGTGGGTGCTGGGTGCGGTGACTGGGCTGGTTGGGAGCTGCGGTGTTCCGGTGGTGGAGGGAGGCTGGGGCGGAGGGCTGACGCGTGGCGGGGTGTGGATGCGGAGCTGGTAGTGGGGTACAGCTGGGTTGGCGGAGGCGTGTGCGTGCAGTGGGGCTGGCGGGGCTGCTGGTGGTTGCATGGGGCGGAGGGAGGCTGGGGTGCGGTGGATGGTGGGATGGAGCTGTATCTAGCTTGCAGAAAAGAATGAGAGAAAACAACAACAACAAAATATGAACTAAATATGAAGAGGGAGGAGGAGTAGTGGAGTTCTGTAGCTTTAGAAACAAAAGAAAATATGTGAAAGAAGAAGACAGTGGCAGCAACGTACCAATTTTTTTCTTCTGAAGCGAAGTGAACAGTGATGAAGGCAGAGCAATTAATGAGGTGAGCTGCAGCAGAGGATAGCAGATATATACAGAGAGGTTTATAGTCCCCGTGCAAATCAAATGATGATTTGTCACAGTGCCTATTGGGTTTCTGAAGGGTCATTTGAATTTTCAACGGGAAAAAGGTAGGGTACCGGTTTGTGTGGCGTAACGGACCAGTTTGTACTCCGTAAACCAATTAATAGCTTGCAACGCCGGACTCCGATTGACAAAAACAAATATACCGTTTTGATCAGCGCGACGAGGCGGACACAACGGTATGAAGATATTGGTGGTTTGACATTGTTTGCGAAGTGGCGAATCTTATTAACCCATTTGCACGAGTGAACATTTTAACTAGCAATTAAAAGCGAAATTTGACGAAACGAAATGCGCCCTTATGATCAGAATATTTTTCTTATGCAACATTGCGAAAAATATTAAAGTTCGGACGGTAGAAAATTTACACTTAAAATTAAAACTAATAGGTAAATTTGACGCGCGAAATTTACTACAATATTTTTCGACGAAATTTGGCGTACACCTATGTCTATCTAGGCGTATTCCAAATGTGAAGTTTGAACGGTAACGGAAATCGTTTGTGAATATTTGAAATTCCTATTACAGGGAATGCAGCAAAACACCGAAGAATAAGATCGACGGAGCTAAAGATGTCCGAATTTTGAAAAACGAAAAATGACGCCTTTGTCAGAAAATGATTTAGAATTTTCCTATGTAAAAATATTTAGGTTCGGAAGATGAAATTTTTCACGTTTTAAAATGAACTGATGTGCAGTAAAACGCGCACGAAATTTACTGCGGTATTTTCCGACGAAACTTTACCCATAACTACAATCATCTAGGCGCAATTTAGAAACAAAGTTTGGATGCTGATTGAAATCGTATGTAAGTTTCACGTTTTTATTTAAAATAACGGTTCCAAAATTTTTAAATTGGGTCGGAATTTCAGGGTCGTTACAGGTTATCTTATTATGTAAAATTTCAAATAACCATCGTTTGCCAAAAAATACGTCAAACGATAATTTAAATCTTTTCCAAATTAAAAATTATTGAAAAATCCAATAAATCAAATTAAAAATATGTCAATAAAAATCAAATCATTTTATTAACAATTAATTTTATTATTATTTATTAAATTTGAATCAAATCTGATATTTAAATAAATTAAATATTCTCATTGGAAACCTTAAAAAATTCCGAGTCTCTACAATTATCTAAATGATTTAGGTTCTTTTCAAGCATTGAACATATCATCCATCACAATGCGTACATTTAAACAAGCAAGATGCCTCAGAAATAAGATTTACATATGTACTGAGGTGAAATGTGCTGGAATGGTAAATAAGATAAAATTAATCTCCGGTACTTCAAAGAAAGGCGCTTGGAATTTTAGTCCTACATTTTGATTTATTTTGTTATAAATTTGACTCTAAAACAATTTATTCATAAGAAAACCATTGTTCATCTGAAAATATCAATACCCTTTTTCATAAATGGACAAATGGCACCTACGGAAAAATATGGAACCCCACTAAATGACAAAATTTGCGACTATGGAGAAGTTTAGCTAAACGCACACACACACACCCATATACACACACACACACATATATATATATTAACCACTTCATATTAGAGAGAAAATATTATATATATAGCATACTTATTACATGATCGTTATATATGATGATATCACCATGAATTATATATCATTATTTTACATAACGAAAACAAATAGCTAAGAAAATCTATCTCCTGGAGTTGACATCTTTAACAATTCATATAAAACTTACTAATTCTCAATCTTCGGCGTACTCAAATGAGTGCTTGAGGGTTTACATCGAAAATGTAAAATTCAGGTCAGACATATGCAATGATCCAACTTTTGGTATACCAGTGTTAAACAAAATTTTATCATAATATATATTATTCAAGTTGAATTTGGAACGAAAATTATTTTAAAGCAATTTCATTGAGTTAAAATCTATTGAAATAAGAAATTTTATTTTACTGATTTAAATTAAGTAGCTCCTTTCTAAAAGTAAAACAAGCTTGAATAAAATTTATGAAGTTAAAATAATTATACGTTGCAAATAAATTTGTTTATGGTCGTAAGGAATGAGAATGGGAATTTTATTTTGAAATAAAAAAAGATGAATCAATAAAAGAGATTTATAATTTATTTAGTGAAAAATATTTAGAAATGACAATATTTTGAGAAATTATTTTTATTTTAAATTGTTAATTATGTTTGTTGGAGAAGATTTAACATGAAAGTTTATACATTGAAGTGAATTTGATCAACATCATCATCCCATTAGTTAGGCGCTCCGACTTTGATGCGAGATGTCACATATTCGAAACTTGCGTAGCGTGATTCGAACTGCTAAACATATATTGACATGTAGTATGTTTTATACTATGTAAGACTCAAGGGTACTAATATTTACTACCATCTAAGTATCCAATTTAAAAAAATGAAGTGAATTTGTAAATGAGTCTGGATAATTGCTAGATGATAAAACGGCTTATGGTTGTTGTGCTGGATTTGATTTTGTGGTTTGATTGACAATGTTGAGTTTAGTTGGTGAACATTCTACATTAGAGAACAAGAGATGGAAGGATTCTTCTTTAATTGACTGAAGAATGTGAATAGCATACAATGGTAATGACGATAAGTTTAAGTAGGAGATGATTTGTGCTACCTGGGTTGATGAGGTTGGCAACTTGATGACGACGGTTTTTCTTATGTAGATAAGAAAATTATGATATGATGTTTGTTGGAAAATATCAATATGTGGACCACACATTAGAAATAAAATATGTTATGCTATTTCAGCATAAAACCTAATTAAACTGATCACATAAAGTGATAAAACATTTAAGGCATAAAGATGTAACTGTCATGGAAATAATGCGTAGAGACCAGAGTGATTTCCAATGTATTGAAAGGACAAATTAAAAATATCACACTACTATATATATGAAGTTATGGTCTCCAAGTTACACAAGTTCTATTTTTCTTTTGACCTTCTTTTAAAGAGAAATACAGATATAGACTTGTGATAATTTAGAGGATTAGATCCATTTCTTTTCTTTCAGATCCGTCTCTTTTGTTAATCAATTCATGAAAGCATGTATGGTTTCCTCTAATTTGTTAATTTTCCCCTAGTTTCTTCTCAATTAAACCAATATTGTTTATATATTCAGATCTAAGATTTAATTATTAATCAAATCTAAAGGGTATTAAAAACTAACAAGTGGTACCAGAGCCACCCATCATTGATTTCATTGGAATTTTTTATTTTTTATGAGTAAGTTTCGAATTGAGCTTCATCTAGAAGTCATCGGATTCAATATCTTACTCAAATTACAGATCTGGTTGGTATCAAGGATTTTTTTATGATAATTTTAGATTTGATCTAGCATCAATCTGTTTTTAAATTGAAAGGCTGATCTATGAAAGTATATTTTGATGTAGAAAGATAGATCTAAATGATCTGTATGTTGTTTATGAAATAAGTTAAATTTTGAAATGATTTTATTTTTGGAAAATGATCTAAACTCACTATATTTTGAAAACAACTTATTTTGGTTAAAACATCTACATGTTTACCATGATATATTTTGTACATAAGTTGTGAATTTTGATGTGAGAAATACTTTAGATCTGATATGTATAATTATTTAAATTATTAAGAAATTTTCACCATTGAGAAATAAAATATGTTTTTAGCATTTATTTTGATTTTATTATTGAGTGATATTATACCAAAATTTAAGATGGGGTTATGTTACTTTAATTACATTTGTAATGTAATATATGGTTAAACAAATTAGATAATTTGATTATAAAAAAATGAATGTTTATCATTGTAACGATCCATATTCTATGTCTCGGATATCGTAGAATATTAATATTATTTTTATTTAGGGTCGTATGATTCTATAACTTTAGGAAATGACTACTAGAGACATTTTCTATTCTTAGAATTTTTATCGAATGATTTTGACCTTGAAAATCTTATATGGCCTATTATTTTTGATAGGAGCCTAATTGAAGTCTGAAACCACTTCCATTAGGTCAGGATGATGGTTTCTCTTTCTATAGAGTAATCATAATAGGAAAACAGACTTACTATTAGGGAGTTATGACTGTTTGAAGTTTTATTTGATTTTGTTGATAATTGACAATTGATGCCTTGGCCACCCCAACCAATTCCAAAGAGATCTTGACCCGAGAGACACCGAAAGTGAAGACGAAAGTAAAGACAGTCAAGCTTCTCCGGCCGAACTGACGATCGATGTCCCGATCGATGATAGCGATGATTCTAGAATGATAAAGATTGGATCTCAATTAAGCCAACAAATGCAAGAGGAATTGGTTGAATTTCTCCGGGCAAACCTTGACGTGTTTTCCTGGACACATTCTGACATGTGTGGAGTCTCGTCGGACATCGCAAGCCACGCATTGAACATTGACCCGCGGCACGTCCCGGTCAAACAAAAAAGGCATGGTATGGACCCAGAGAGATCTGCTGCCCTTAAGGAAGAAGTAGACAAGCTCAAATCGAATGGATTTATTCGAGATGCATTATACCCGGAATGGGTGTCAAATTCTGTACTTGTCCGAAAGCCAAATGGGAAATGGAGAAGATGTATTGATTACTCTGATCTGAATAAAGCCTGCCCTAAAGACAGTTTTCCACTTCCTCGATTGATCAACTCGTAGATTCAACGGCTGGACATGAACTCTTATCCTTCATGGAAGCATACTCTGGCTATAATCAAATACCTATGCATTTGCCTGACCAGGAGCACACCGGCTTCGTAACCAATATAGGGCTCTATTGTTATAAATTTATGCCTTTTGGACTCAAGAATGCTGGCGCAACTTATCAACGATTAGTTAATCGAATGTTCGCCAATCAGATTGGGAATATCATGGAGTTATACGTGGACGACATGCTAGTCAAGTCAGATTATCCATAGACCACATCAAAGACCTAGAGTCAATGTTTAATATTCTCCGAGAATAAAGAATGAAGCTTAATCCGTTGAAGTGTCATTTTGGGGTCGCATCCGGAAAATTCCTTGGGTTTATCGTCAATGCTCAAGGAATCGAAGCCAATACCGAAAAGATCTGGACGATCAGAAATCTTGAAACTCCGAGAACTATAAAGCAAGTCCGGAGTCTCAACGAGAAAGTAGCAGCATTGAGCAGGTTCATTTCAAAATCTACTGACAAATGCATTCCTTTCTTCGATCTGATTCGAAAAGGGAAACGAAACTTTGAATGGACTACGGAATGTGAGGGCGCATTCTGAGCATTAATTCAACATCTCTCCACACCGCCAATTTTTTCGAAGCCTATCAAACACGAGAAATTGTACATTTATTTGGCGGTATCAGAAAACGCAATCAGTGCTGCCCTAATTCGGGAGGAAGACCGAATACAAAAACCGGTCTACTATATTAGCAAACGGCTAACTGGAGCTGAGAGAAATTATCTGAAGCTAGAGAAATTGGCTTATTGTCTTGTTATTGCCTCGAGGAAGCTCCGTCCGTATTTCCAGGCTCACCTAATCACCGTTTACACCGACCAGCCGTTACGATAGGTCCTTACGTGGCCTGAGACGTTTGGTAGGTTACCGAAATGGAATATCAAGTTAAGTCAGATTGACATTACCAACACTTCAAGGCGATCCATTCAAGGACAAGTCCTAGCAGATTTCATAGCTGAATTTACCATCCCAGAGGACTTTCCCGAAACTAGTGAATCTCCCAAGTATATCTGGAAGTTGCATACAAATGGTGCATCTAATGACCATTGCTCTGGGGCAGGGGTTGTGCTTGAAACTCCTGAAGGTCAATCTATATGCTATGCTTTAAAGTTTGATTTTCACGCGACCAACAATGAAGCTGAGTATGAAGCTTTACTTGCTGGATTGAGGCTTGCTAGAGATTTGAAAATCATCGCTGTGGAGATTTATTGTGATGCGCAATTGGTCGTGTATCAAGTTCGGGGGGAATACCAGGCCAAGGACTGAAGACTGGCTGCTTACCTTGCTCGGGTTCAAGAAATATTAAATTAGTTCGATTACTATGCCATCTACTGCATTCCCCGAGAGCGCAATCAAAAAGCCGATTGATTAGCAAAGTTAGCCAGCACAGGCGAGGCACAACAAATGGGACTCGTTCCCATGGAGACATTAGCTTCCCCAAGCACCGACCGGATGTCGACGGATTGGATATTTGAGGTTGTTCGCGATGCGGAGTCATGGATGACTCCGTTCAGAAATTATCTCGAGCATGGAACCCTGCCAGAGCGCAGGAGTGAAAAGAGACAGATTCTTCGAAAAGCTTCACGGTTCACTATTCAAAATGGAGTTATGTATAGAAGAGGATACTTTGTTCCCTTACTCTAGTGTATCGCTCACGACGAAATCAAACATGTATTGTATGATGTGCACGAAGGAGAAGGTGGCGATTAAACCGAAGGGCAAGCCCTTGCCAAGAAAGTACTCAGATATGGATACTATTGGCCAACCGTAAATCGTGATGCATCAGATTACGCCAGAAAGTGCGACAAATGCCAAAAAGCATGCTCGGATTCCTAGGGCCCCACCTACCGAAATAACTCAAATGGTCAGTCCATGGCCGTTCGTAGTATGGGGCATTGGCATTATTGGCCCTCTACCTCTAGCCAAAGGTGGTGTGAAGTACGCTATCATAGCAGTTGATTACTTCACCAAGTGGGCGGAAGCTGAACCCCTTGCTACAATTACAACAAAGAAGGTGATCAACTTTGTAGTGCGCAACATCATCTGCCGATTTGGTCTCCCAAATACTATCATCACTGATAACGGGACCCAATTCGACAATGCTGAATTTAAAGACTTCTGTCAACGATTCCACATTCGGAAGAAATTCTCCACAGTCGGACACCCTCAAGCGAATGGACAAGTCGAAGCCATTAATAAAGTTATAAAGTCTATTCTGAAGAAACGACTGGAAAAGGCCGGAGGCAAGTGGGTCGATGAACTTCCTATGGCTTTATGGGCTTACCGAACAACCCACAAGACCGCAACCGGCCATACTCCATTTTCTCTTTCCTATGGTTCATAAGCTGTTATTCCAGTCGAGTTGGAAGTGCCTTCTCATCGCATGACTTACTATGATCCGAAGACAAATGCTATATTACTTGCAGAATCTCTGGATTTATTGGATGAGAAGCGTGAAGAGGCTGATTTGAGGGCAGCCGCATACCGAAGTCGAGTCGCCCGATTATACAATGCCAAGGTCCGACCCTGAACCTTTGAACTCGGCGATCTCGTCCTTAAGAGAATTTATCCGGTCCCTTCGCATATGAAGCCAACTTAGGAAGGGCCATATGTTATTGAAAGAAAACTTGGAGACGATACATTCAAATTATCGACCGTTGATAGTCTCACTCTTCTGAGAGCCTGGAACAGCGAAAGTCTTCGCCTCTACTACACATGACAGGATCTGTTTATTTAATCAGTCTATTTTTCATTTGTAATTTGTTTCTGCATTTCGAAGTTTGAATTTGTAATAAGGCAACTGATTTTTCTGTATTTTCTTATTTGAGCAATAAAATGCAATCTCTTCAAGCCAGAGCTGTGATTTATCGAATGCGTCATACAACTATCATTATGCACGGAGAGCTAATTCCACCCGATAGTGGAATTTATTAAAATAGGGAGTGACTGTCGGTTACTCGCTAGATGATGCCCAAGCTCGGGGGCAAGTCATCACACTGAAGTCAAAAAAGGATTGATACACGACAATCCTTTAACCAACTCCGGGTTCCCAGAGTGTGAACTGGAGTATAAAATTACAAATACGATCTTGAAGAGGGTGGATCCGTCCACCTAATGACTTCGCTCGTGTCTTGACCAAGTTTGAGGAAAATGGATCCATCAATCTAGCGACCTCGCTTGTTAAATCGGGGTGGATGTGAACCGACCATCCATGATCCTGATAAATTCGTCATTCCCGTAGTGCGAATGAAACCCTAAAGCCTGAACATATGTGACTGACCATCTTTTGGTTAACTCCAATTTCCTAGAGTGCGAACTGGAGTATAAACATTAACTAACTCTGGATTCCCAGAGTGTGAACCGGAGTGTCAACATAAACACCAACTCCAAATTCTCAAAGTGCGAATTGGAGTATAAACGTTGACTCAAAATACCCGGAGAGTGGATTGAAGTTTGAACACAAATCGGACTAGGATTGACCATCCATAAAACAACTCTAAATCCTTGGAGCGTGGTTAGAGTGTAAATGCAAATCGGGTGTGATTGACCACCCACGAATCCATCTAAAGTCCCCAGAGTGTGGACCTTGTTGCAAACATTAAGCGGGTGTGACTGACCACCCGTGAAAGTAACTTAAGTCCTCGGAGCGTGGACGTATCCTTGAAGCTCAAGCAGGCATGCCCGACCGTCGACGCACAAATGCAAATCCCCAGAGTGTGGATGCAATCGATGATAAATGAGCAAGTGCGATTCGACTACTCGAATTTCTTTATTCCAACATCAGTTCGACGAGGTTACACTCGATGAGTTGAAAGCAGAGTGTGATTGTCACTTGGTCTTGCAATTCGTCCCTTAAACCGGGGGCAGAACTTAAGCGTCGATCACTGATTGAGACAGTGCAGCATCGGAGTCCAGTTTAACATTCAGTCATCACTTATAGTCATGATTTCAGGACTTAACGACTAAACTTGGGTCCAATCCAAAGGTCGAAACTGAACAAGTACACTGGACTGGAGATCAAATGCTGGAACACTTAAGCAAATAAACGGAAATTAAGTTAAAGACAAAATGGAATTTCATTTCAACTGTTTGTGGAAGAAAACTAAGTACAAGTTTATCACAAAAATCCTACTAGCAGAGGCCGAACCCGCATCTATACACGGCCAGCAAAAAGAACAAAAGAAATTCCTATCTACTCAAAAAGGAACCGAAAAGGCGTATCCACTCTCTTTTCTTCTTCGGTTTCCTCTTCGGTATGTACCCACTGGATCTCTCACTCGGTTTTCTTTTTGAGCCCTTGCTTTTCGGCGGCCAATCTCCAGTCTGGGGCATTATTTCAACATCCTCCTCTAAAATCAAATGTATTGGAACGCTTCCTGCAGGCGGAGTCGGAGGGACAGGATCAACAGAAGGAGGCAGGGCAGGCGCGCTCGTCTCAATGACCGTTCCTCCCGAAGATATCATCCGCAAAGGAGCCAGACCAGGTCCAGCCATTCCACCGCCAAAACCTCTGCCCCGTGCGTCTTCCAACATCTCAGCTTCAATTTCAAGTAGGATTTCCTCCTCGTGAAGTGTTTGCGCACCGCTGGAGACTCCCGCAGTTGGAGCCGAAGAACTTGTCATTGGAATGCTTCCACCCATAACGAACGGCAAGTCTGAAAACGGGTCACTATGATGACCGAGGAGTTCCTCCATCATCTGCTCATCAAATATAAGTGAGCTCCCCTACGCTCCATTAGTCGGTGCCGTGGTCGTTGTGGTGGTCGCTTTAGTTATAATTGCCTCCTGCATGTGATGTGGTTCTTGAGTGGCAGGAGGCATGACCGGTGTAGCATCAATCACTGGATAAAAACAAAAGAAGAACTGTAAATAATTGCTTCATGTGCATTTCCGGTTTTGGGACAAGTGTACAAAATGTTCAGAGTACCTTCCTTAGTTTGACTTGTGGGCGGCTGAACGGCCTCAGAAATTTTCTCGCTAGCTTGAGACACCTGTGGCTGATCCGAGTTATAAGCAGGAACACATTGAGGATCAACCGCAGGTATGGATTTGTGTTGAGTCGGCACGGGAGTTTCAGAACTTGTATCATGGTGCTCGACTTTGTTCTCTAACTTCCAAATGATGAGCGCCAAGCTTCTCCTTCTCATATGAAATCATGGCATCGTGGAGAACTTTTCGCTTGTCTTCGCTCAACACCCGGTTCTCAAGCTCGAACTCGTCAATTGATTCGGCTTGGTGGGAAGCTTTTTCATCTCCTACCAATCGGGCCCAGGCGTTGTATAGATGTGTCAGATAGTTTTCGAGCCAGGCTAGATTCCTATGCTTCAAGACGTTAGCATTGTAAGTGATGAGGAGATCTTTAATATCAGCCTCTAGCCTGGACTCCGCCATTTGGACTTCCTCCTCGACTTTAGTCTCCACCTCCCGAACCTTAGTCGTTGCCGCATCCCGTTCTCCCTGAAGCACTATGGCCTATTCACATGCTTCCTGAGCTGCTCTATTCGCATCATCCTTCTCCTTGATGATTTTGGAAAATTTAGCTTTAAGCTCAGCGAGTTCTTTCAAAGCAGCATCTCGTTCGGCTGTGACAGTGGTGTTCCGGTGGCCGATCTGCTCCACCAAAGCGAAGTGTGTCTGCCTCATCCTCTCCATAGCCAAGTTCACTTCATCGGCCTTTTTGGAGCCCTCTATCTCTAATTTCCGAGAGGATTTGGCTTCATCGTTAAGCACTTGAATGATCCAGTCTTTTTGAGCAAGTTCAGTTTCTAGTTTCTCGACCGTTTTTGCCCGCTCAAAGGCCACCTTTGATGCTTTTTCTGCAGCCTTCGCCCACTCTTTATACTGAGTATAAATGTCGTGAATATAATCATGCATTGTGTTCTCCACTTCCAAGGGAATCTTCTTCAAATGAGGGGGGAAGATGTAGTCGTCAAAACATATATTTGGAAAATCTTTCTTCAACTGAGCAATTCTAATAGCCCCTTCCCCAGTAGGCTCAGTGATAGCTTATTTAGCGACGACTGGAGGCTCAACCTCAGTTTTGTGGCATTGCGACTCAGACCTTGGAGCAGGGAAGATGGCTTTTGACGTGGAGGCTTCGGGGTTTGTGAGCTATGAATAGGAGGTTGAATAGGGAGTCGAGGGGGTGGAGAACGCGATCGGGATTTATATCTCTGTTCTCTGTAATCTCTGTCTCTATCCCTCTCGTAGCGTTCCTGACTAGAATAACCACGATCATGGTTTCTATCGTCCTCACTCCGATGGGACTCATAATATGAGCTCGATGATTGACGCACTGAGCGGAGACTGCCGAGCATAGACTCTCGCCTATTCATTGAATCTGTAAAAAGGGAAGAACAACAGAGTTAGTGATCTTTGGAAGTGAATAGCTCGGGACTGGAAATCGTGTAGTGTCGTGAAGTGAATGCATATTTGTGTAAACCCCCCGACCGACCGGTAATATCGGTTACACTTGTAGGAAGTGCCTCGCCTAAATCTAAGGCGCTTTGAAGCCCTTCCAATCCGGTGTCGTATTGGAGCGACACTCGTCCGAAATCGGAATGTCAGCAAGCCCTTCAAAAGGACTCTCTATTGGCGAGGGAGAGGCCTCTGAGATTCTAACGTCGGAGGCCGGCAAAGACACCACTACTGATTTCCACCTCAAAGACTTAGGGCGCTTGTGAGCAACTGCCTTGTCTTTTCTCTTTCCCTCTGAATCCTGAAGACTCAGAAGGCCCGACCATGGGTTCGTCGTTTGTAGGCGTGCGTTCTTCATCACCTTCCTCAGCAATTACGACCCTGGGCGCTTTTCACTTTACCCGCTTCGTCGGGACTGCCCTAAGCGTTCCCTCTAGTCTATTACTTTGGTTTCGTTCGATTAGTCCAAGAATTTTTAAGTTCCTATAGGTGAGCACCGACCCGATTTCTCTCATCTCGCCTGGAACTTCTTGAAAGACCCGTACTATTTCTTTAAAATGCACACCCTCAGGTCATGGAATTACAGCTGTAAAGAGAGAAGACATTAGTTTTAATATCAGCTATGATTATCTCGTTAACTACTGGAAAAGATTGCAGTACTTACGTATGATTAACCATCGGCTAGCAAATCTTGGAGGACATCGAACATAGAACCACTCGGTTTTAAAGTAACTCAGTCTGGTCCAGGAGCTGGTCACGACTTGACAATTCCTGACTGCCTCTAGGAATGTAAATGAGGGACTATCTCCCCGACACTTAACGATGAATAAGTATCTAATTTCAATTGGGATCGGAGGTCGGAAAAGATGCTCCATAAATACAATGAACAGACTGTTGAGCAGAGCATATCCGTTCGGGTGTAACTGTGATGGGGCGATTCCAAAGAAAGACAACACTTCTCTAATGTACTGATTAAACGGATGAAGTGTTCCCGCTATACATGCATGGCGATTCAAGGCCGTAAACCCCTCTGAGGGAGCATGCGCTCTATCATTCGGTCCTGGTAATAATACGTCATCCAACGGTAGACCATGCCTTAGACATATTCATCCCAGCATATCTTCGGAGATGTTAGACGGCACAGAATCTTGTGGATTCATGATAAACCTAGCACCAGGGAGCTCGTCCGGAGCTGGATCTATAACTTCGGTCGTGATGGCCGGTATCTCTAGGACAAAAGGGGATGAACTCTGAAGCTCTTGCTGTTGTGAACTTGTGGGTTCCATAGCTAATCAACTATTAAAAACCATAATTAGACGATAATAAGCCCGTGTGTTCCCCAGTGTGAAGTGTGTGGATGTGTTGTGTGGTGCAGTGCTACATGATACTTGAGAAATTCTACGGGATTAAGAGATGTTCGAACGACAAGACTTAAAATTTCAACCAGAGTGACTGTCATCGCTGACCGTCACAACCGTGCCATCCAGACTTTGGAGATCGATCCAAGTTAAAGTTTGTTAAAATTGTGTTCAGTTACAAGTTCCATCGATGAGATTTGAAGGGAAGTCAAATATGCAGTCCAACAGTCAAGTCCAATTATGCCAAAGTGAAGCTCGTCGGAGTCAGGTGTTCAAATGCGCAAGAGTTTTAAAAATCATCAAGGTTAAGCTCGTAATCGATCACCAAAGTTCAAATTCGCATCGATCAGTAAAGCTATTCGTATCCATCAGAGATACAAATTTGAATTTGTATCGATCGCTTAAGACGCCTTCGTATCGATCCCCTGGCACGTAGTTTGTATCGATCAAAAACAGTAGAATTCGTATTGACAAAATGCAACCTCTTCGTATCGATCAGCAAATCTGAGGCCTTCGTATCGATCATCTCGAGTCGATACGAAATCTCCATCATCAGTCGATACGAAGACCTCCACTTCACCGTTTCGGAGTCCTATTATCCATATCGATTCGAACGACCCATCATCCCTCCATCGATACGAGATAGTTTTGCCAACTGATACGAAGTCGCATTCCATCTGAATCGATACGAACTCACCCTTTATTCATCATCGATACGATGGCTTCCAGATTTCTTCTTCTCCAAATCGACCCGAGCTCCATCTCTTCCTTCCACGACCTTGCTCTGTCTCACCTCTGGCCTCCTCACAACCAGAATCGGCCGCAAATATGGGAGGAATGGCATTAGAACTTAAGTCTTATCATTTTAAATGTGAATTTATTAATCAATTACCTAATCGGAGTAGTTAGTTCGAAGAAATGAGGGGTTATTCGATTTGGGACGAAGGCAGTTCTCGTTTTTCTTTTGCTCTGATCGACACGAAGGCAGAAAACAGAATGAAAGCAAGTGGAATTTTTTCTAAGTCCAAAACGTATTTCTATGGTCTCATGTCCAAGAAAGAAACGATTCATCTCTCGGTTCCAGTGACTGATAGAGGCAGTTTGCACATCGTCGATACGAAACCTCATGTTTGTATCCATCTACAGTCGATTATGGGAGAAGCTTTTCGAATCCATCAATTCCTCGATGCGAAGCAGTCATTTCGTGTCCATTAGTTAAGATTCCATTGGCGCGAAGAAGCCTTCTTCGTATCCTTACATCACACATCTAATGCAATAGTCGTTCGTATCCATTGGTTCCCATCGATACGAAAGCCACTACCAATTCATGTTTGGAATGCCCAGCTCCACCGATGCAAAACACCCATTATTTCATATCCATCATTTTAAAGACCGCTTGAATTGATATCCCAATCTTTCAACCTTTTGCATCGATTCAGGAGAGGATCGATACGAAGGGACATTTCACAATGACCATCAAGCGTCATTACAACTTGAATTTCACATCGATTCAGGAGAGGATCGATACGAGGTTCGATATAAAAAAAACTGACAACGACTCGTAAAAGTACGAACGTTAATGGGAGTCAGGCGAACCTACATTCATAATGGACTAACATCCAATTTTCAAAATTCGCAGAAATTGAATACTCGTTTGGTGCCAACTACATCAACTAATCGTTGTCATACAACATTCGGTTACAACAGTACACAGTACAACAATTGACAGTCAAAAATTCATGTTGCCAAAGATCAGTCAAAGGTTATATTTTCTGAAAAAGAGATAACAATCGTTCAACAAGTCAAATAGAACTTTTCAGAAAAAAGATTGCGGCTTTTCAAAGCACGTCGTGTTCTCACAAGACGTACTTTGGGGGGCAAATGTTATCCTGCCTTTTGGCAAGGCCGTGACACCAAGAATTTAACTAGAAATCGAGGACAGTTAGGCCTGTCAATGAGTACCCGAAATATCCGAAATCCGTCCGCATCCGTATCCGAAAACATGAAAAATATCTGATATCCGAGAAGCGGATGCGGATATCCGATATCCGAAACGTATTTCGGATACGGATACGGATATGGCTGTATCCGTATCCGATAAATATCCGTCCGGTTTGAAATTAAATATATATATTAATATGTTATTTTATATCCATAAATTTAATATAAACATACTTAATTTTACAGAAATATGCATTATATTGATTAATTTTCGGATATTTTCGGATACATTTTGAGGTTCGGATACGGATATTTTCGGATATCCAAAATATCCGTATTCGCTAAGCCGGATACGGATATTTTCGGATATCCGAAAATATTCGCGGATACGGATACGGATAATATTCAACGGATATTCGCGGATATCGGATACGGATTCGGATACGGATTTTCATTTTCGGATACGGATACGGATACAGCACTATCCGTATCCGATTGCATTCGTTTACAGGCCTAAGGACAGTCCGTCCCGAAGATCGGTTATACGCAAGCTCACTATGGATGTCGATAAATTTTATTCGAGTCCGGATCAAACTACAATTGATATGATAGGACTAGCAAAGCTACAAAGGCCAACGTTCCAAGTTTCAAGTCAATCGGAGTTTGTATGCTCAAGATATGGTCAATACAGCTCAAGTGATCAAGCCGTTCGTATCCATCGAAAAACCATGTTTGAGTCAATCTGTTCGAATCCATCAATAACCACCCTGTTCGTATCCATCAAGCAACCGGCTAAAGTCCTTCTTCGTATCGTTCTTGTTTGAACCCATCAAGTGCACTTGTCTTCGTATCGATTAGGGGAACTGCGCTCTTCGTATCCATTAGCTGAAAGGCCTTGTTCGTATCCATCAAGCAACTGGGGAGAAACCTCCTTCATATTGATTTGCTTCACATCCATCAACTCCAGCTTGCTTGTATTGATCCACCAGGGTCAACTTCGTATCTATCAAACCACTATTTCGTATCGATCCATTAACATACGCTGCACTCGTATCGATCAGTCAGTGATCGATGCGAACAGTGCATGATGAAACGATTGCAAAATATACTAATAATCGATCGATACGATCAAAGCAATGGTCGATCGATGGGAACAGTATGAAATTACCTTATAATTGATCGATACGAACAGAGCAAGATCTGATCGATACGAACAGATCTATGACGATCGATACAAACAAGATATTACCGATTGATACGAACAAGGCACATGCATAGGGTAGACTCGATCGTTCGGCATGAAAAGTGGATCGATCCGAGGAGTAGCGCTACGTCAATTTACAGGCACGTGCTCAAGAACGATTCGAACAGATCGATATGAAGTGTATCGATACAAACTAGACAGCCTAAAGAAAACGCAAGCTTGCATCGATCATAACTCACAATCTACAAGTCCAAATGCTACCAAATTTTCACAGGAGCTTACGTATAACTCGAAGAATGTTCATGCCCAATTTCAACTCGATTGGACCAAATCTTGATCGATACGAAATTCGTTCGTATCGATCACGGACCGAGTGCAAATCACGTGGGATCGATCGCGTGGGCCCGCCCACGTGCCAAAAGAGGTCTCCCGAGATCTGAGCAAGATATTTGCAGCCTACGCCTATAAATAGCATCCCGGAGGCTATAGAAAAATGATCTTTTGGCTCTCTGACATCCAAACTCTCCCGAATTCACCATTGTACTCAAATTTCACTGTTGTACTCGAGATTTACTGTTGTAATCAGCTATAACCAGCAAGAAAAAGTTAATAAAGATCAACCATTTCATAGTGGACGTAGGCAACACGCCGAACCACTCTAAATCTCTATGTACTTTGTTGTTTTTCTGATTACTGTCTGGAGTGTTTGTTAGATAATCTTCTTTTTACATTTATTTCTTCATTTTATCTCTTCAAACACTTCCGAAGAGTGTTGTGCCCAATTTTGGTACAAACACCACCTCTGGCAAAACATTCTTTACTTTATAAATTTGATGTGGGCTATCCACCACACATTCCATGGTTTTCCTAGGTTAACCAAGAACCCATCACTTGGCTAATTAAAACATCGTGATCCCCATGATTATTTATAAAAATTCAGGATCCCCATGATTAATTATTTTCCTCAGGTATACCACCTGTTTAACATATTCCTATTGGTAGCCCCAATTAGGTTAAATGAAATAAAAATACATTGATAGCCCCAATGTATATTTTCGAAAGCATATTTATGTTTGTAACCCCAAACTATGTATCGAAAACATTAAACCCACCCCGGTGTCCCCAAGGTTTTATAACATTCTTTTTAAATAAGGATCCCCCGTATATATTCAAACAAAGATAAGTATTTTATGTTATAACCCATCAAAGTAGACCCTTCGAATCAGAAAAACTTTACTCAAGAAAAATGGCTAAAAATAGCCCTTTAAAACCCTTCGAATCAAGTCCCATTCGAAAGTAAATAAACATCCAAAGTCTGCCCCTTCGAAAATATTTCAAAATCAAACCTTTCAAAATCAAACCTTTCGAAATCAAAACCTTTTGTAATCAATACCTTTTGCAATCATTGAAGATAACCCCTTCAAAACCTTTCGAAATCAAACCTTTCGAAATCAAACCTTTTGAAGTCAAAACCTTTCGCAATCATTGAAGATAACCCCTTCAATACCTTTCGAAATCAAACCTTTCGAAGACAAACCTTTCGAAATCAAAATCTTTCAAAATCAAACCTTTCGCAATCTTTAAAGATAACCCCTTCAAATCCTTTCAAAAACAATGAAGTGTTGGTGTTGGAACCAACCCTTCGAAAGTATACTTCTGACCATGTCGGAAGGTTTACCCTTCGGCTTTACCGAACGGTTTTTAAAACACCTTTTCGGAAAACATTTTAAAACACTACTCTAGAAGGTTTAAGCTTTCGAAGGTCCCCTTCAAAACCCTTCTTGAATATATATAAAAAATTTAGTCTTTTATAAAATGATAGAGTCGAAGGATACCCCTTCAACTTATTCGATTTTTTTTTATTTCTATCCAAAAGCAAAAGAAGCAACCTCCCCATCCCTTCGCCTTTTTCTTCCCTTCGACCCCATGCTTACCTTTCGACTTTGACGGAGGGTAACTGTTTACCTTCCGTCTTAGGCAAAAGTCACCTTTCGACTTCATCGAAAGGGTAAAAGCAGGCTTGTTGGAGTCGAAGGCAGAACTGGGCCCACTGAAATGATGTTTTTATCTGGTTTGTCTAATTTCGATTGGCTGAAGAACCTTCTCCTGTACTTTCAAATAGTAAAAAGTATACAATAGTCAACCTTTTTCTCAAAACACTGTACTTCTTCCTCAAATATTTCCAAAAGCAATTTCCTTCCAAATTTAAGTAATTTCGGAAGCAAATTTTCAGTTTAGCCCTTGGGCTTAAATAATTTAATTACCTTAGTAAACCATTAAGGAAAATTCCCAAAAATCACCAAAAATCAGATAAATCGTATACTTCAGCATATTAAAATTTCAAAGCATATGAAGATCAAAACAACTAGGAATTTAACCAAAACCGAATGAAAACTTGTTAATTAGCCCATTACCATTTTAAAACACCTATGTCTTATCCAAACAAAGGTTTAAATGGTTATATCCTAACCGAAATCATAAAAATGAATCGGGTATAACCCATAATCGATCCAAACATAGAAAACTAAGATGATAAACATGATTATTCACCTTGATTAGTTGATTGGAGAATGAGATAATTTCCTAGCTTTAATTCATTGGCTTATTCTTCAATTTAAACTCTTCCTGAAGCTTTTTAATGGCCAGCCGAAGTATATGGAAGTTAATAATGAAAAAGTGGAAGTTTATTAAGGTGGAGGAAGATAAATATACAAATAAATGTAGCCCCATTTCCAAGTTTACCCCTTAGGAAATTCTTCCTCCTAAATTTAGTTAAGTCTTATTTTAGTTCATTCATTTAGACACGACCATTAGATTTATTAATCTCATCTCTCTACTTATTCACATTATTCTATTTAATTTATCCAACTAAATATCCTGAATAATGTTAATTAAAATTCAGGGCATTACAGAAATGCAGATGTAGACTTATGATAATTTGAAAGATTAGATCCATCTCTTTTCTTTGGGATCCATCTCTTTCTCTTAATCAATTCATGAAACTAGTGGCTTCCACTAATTTATTTAACTTCACATAGTTTCTTCTAAATTAAATCAATATAGGCTATCTATTCAGATCTAAAATTTAATGATTAACTAGTGTGAACCCATGCTTCGCACACGGGTATGGCAAAAACATTTTTGTTGTAGTTAGAAAATTAAATTATTTTGAAAAATAATCAGAATATACTATTTATAGGAAGGAATTAGAAACATTATTACAATATCAAATATAAGTATTAAAATTAGTAGATAATCCTTATTGAGTCAATGTAGTAATAGGATTGAATGCTCTCAAACTTATATGTAGGCGATAGAGTTAAAAGGAAAAAGTGGACTCATCGGTAGTAAGTAAAAAAGCAGCAGATGCACTATGGTGAAATACGAAAGGAGTAAAAAGCATGGCTCTTATAAAATAGGACTATAGACGTATCATAAAATAATGTTTCCACTACACAATATATCGTTTATTAAATTGAATGCTATTTTAATGCAGCATAGAAAACGTGATATATATTTGGTTGTGTTAACCTTGTTTTTTAACTGCTTTTATAACATAGACAGAACAATCAGTATATGATATCGTCAATATACATGATAACTATTGACAAAGAACTGGGTTTACTGAATTAAAATATTAATAAATATATTTATCATAGATGTTATAGCAAATATATAGTTCGAATCCATAGATGTCTGCCTTTATTACAGTAGAATGATAACAAAAGAATAAAGTGATAAATATATATATCTTCATAATTATTCTCCCAAGTTTATAGATGAAGCACTCAAATATATTTAGTGTATAGACCGGGGATTAAGTCTGTATATTAATAGCTCTCCATATATTTAGTTTATATTTGTGATAATTTCAATATATCCTCATATTATAAAGACATATTTGCTAAACTACATCTTAGATAATTATTCGCACATGTTGTTGCATTATAATATAGTTTTTAAATATTCATGATGTATATATACAGTATAAGATAACCTTACGTAAAACAATAATCACTCACCCATACCTACAAATATGAAAAACATAATGAAATGTTGACCAAAATGGAGAGCATTAAATGATAGAAATTAAAGGTTCATTCATTTAAAATAACATACAACTTATAATAGCATTATTTGGTTTCCAGGAATGCAAATATAAACTAATCATGGAATGATGATATATATGTACTTCTCGGTGACAATGGAAGTTAAAGCTGTTAAGCTAAACGGGCTACACGTTATACATAAAATAAAATGTACTCCACTTGTAGACTTTAACTTATCTTAACTTTCCTTATTTTTATTTCCACTCTCCATAGGTTATTATTAGCTTCCTTTTCTATTGAATTATGAAGTCTCTTAGCATCAAGCTCCACACACTCTTAATCTTCTGCTTCTCCTTCACTTCCCATTTCTTCTTCTTGCTCCTCAACTTCTTATTCCATGTTAGCATCTCTTAATCCCTCAACAAAAATACCGCATTGTCAAACTTTATTGGTGAATTATTTTCCGTATCCTTCTTTGTCTAAAAAATGTAAGAACGAAAGATGAACTACTTGAACACAATTTTGCAGTAAAAAAACCACTTAAAAATCTCTTAAGATTCAAATTTGTCTTAATCTTAAGCATCATCACATTTTATTTCTTTTCCATTAGGAAAAGAAATAAAATAATACTTAGAACCAAACTAGCAGCTATTTTATGTCGAATATTAACTTATCTGTCTGCTAGTTCTAACTAAACTTGAGGAGGTAAATAAATACATTAGTTAATGAAAAATTTGCATATTCTATCTAAAGATTGGATTGCATTAGCCATTGGATTGTCACATTACAAAGGCATCATAAAACAAATTTTCCCGTAAGTATTAATAATATTTTGTAAAGAGAATGTATGCTTTTATTTGTATCCTTTTTAGTAATATTTAAAACATTCTCATAACTAATAAATGAGTGCACTACGCTTCTTGTAAAAAACGACTTATGATGTTGCTATTGCTTAACTATGACCTGTAAAATTACTTGTCTACATAAGAAATTACTTTTGGACTTACTGCAAGATCATAGGCAGTGCACAATATTATATAAGAAGAGTTCAATAAAATATTTAGAAAAATAAATAAAAGAAACTGAAGAAGGCAGTTAAAAATGGAGAAAAGTTAATGTGAAAATTTTATTTGCTTAACTTTGGAAATGATGACCAAACCGATGACTCTAAGCCATGGCTATTTCAACCACTAAATTTTTGTTGCTCTTTTCAATAATTCGGTATTAGTAGAAACACTAACTGATATTTCTTGTCTTTTTCATTAAAAGAAGAGAAGTCATAAAAACAAAAACCAGGCGTGCAATACTTAGCATAAATTCATGTATGTAATTAGAGGATATAATGTATGAATTAAAGCCAACACAATTGTGTACTAATTTACCTGAAGCAACATAGTTGATTTTCTTCATGAACCTACAACTATTTATTTATCAATTCTAAAGTAGTATTTCTTGCTGGAAATTGATGAAGGATCGGTAAAAAGTAATCGATAGGATGTTTTGTGTTGTGGACATGCTGCCTTGAAAGTGAAATTTTCTATACCTATGGTTTACATCATGTAGATATAGATTAAAGTGGGTTATAACTTTCCAAAACTTTCAACACCATTTTTTTACTTTTGCGTTTATTATTTGATCCTCTAGCCTTTAACCCAGATGAAAGTTGTTCCGTGTGTAACTAATAGTTTGGTACTCTAAACTAAACACATAAATGATTGTTAAGGATTGAAAATAATATTGTTCATTTATAACACTATGGTGTCGGAAATTAAGTTAATTATTAACATAATATTTTCTATAAGCTGCACTGTTGTATCCTTCTCCTTATGAATACTTACATGTCATATATGCATCCTGAGTTTTTTCAAATTAATTACACAAATATGATGTGTATAAAGTTATGACGAATACATGTAATAATACAGATACATAGAGAATAAATACAACCAAACTTATGGTAAATAAACTACTCATTTAATGGAAATTATATCTCAAAATAAAAATTCCTGATACCATTTTTGGATGCTAATGAAAAATATTATTAACTTTTACTGTTCTTATTTGATGGTAGAAGTATAACTAAGGTTGATGTACCAATTTATTGGCAACTTAATTCATAAATTTACCAAAAATTATGTGAAATACACTTATAAAGAGTATAACGTTGTAAAAAAATAATTAATGATTTTGAGCCCATATTATAGTAGATTTATTGAAAATTATATTGGTTTAATGTATTCACATGCTATGTGATATATTTGTGTTTTTAAGAATATCTGATAACATTTCTATGTCAAACTGTCAATAAAAAAGTTAAATCGTTCCAATATTACATATATTTGATGGTAAGGCATTTTGAAAAATGCTTGAATAGAAATACAACATTACGAAATTAAACCCTTTACGAACAGCTTCACTGAAGGTAAGCAACGATTGATTAAATAAGATATTAAACCTTTTTCATAAGCTAATTAAAGCCATTCAAAACATCCATTAAACCATTATAAATCCAAATAAATATTCTTAAACTAAGTATATATCCAAACTCACATTTTGTAGCCCAAATATGTAATCAAAGGTAATAATAAGGGAGCAATAAAATCACAATGTAAAATTGAAGATTTATACCTTTATTGTCATTTGATGTTTGGAAGTGGCAAGGGAATTTGTTGTCATTTAAAACAAATAAACCTTTATATTAATTTTTGAACCTTTAGATTACCAATTGCTCCTTCAACCACAATATTAACTACAGCTAAAAGCAAAATTACTTCAAATTGTGAATATATGTAAAGAAAATAGAGCATCAATGATAATTCTTTAATGAATTAGCATTAAGATATCAGATATTTTTGGTGACCAAGACAATATTCACTATATTTAAGAGGAAGGTTACAATACTTTTATTATATAATTGGATCAAAGTTATATGGTTTATTTGTACAACATCTAATTATCTATTTCAAAATCATCGTATTGATAATAGTGTACCTTTATAGTATCCCCACATAAGCAATATTGCAAAAAATGTATGCTCAAACACACCCATCACTGTAGATACCTTGCAACTGTAGAACCTGTGTACAACACGGTCATATATTTTGGTATAAATCAAGTTATATGAGGAACTAAAATCATAGTCTACATATATGCACAAAAAAAATAATTTTGTTTCTACCAAAAAAGATGGCATGTAGAGTTGTGGTCTTCCACTTAGTACTCCTGATCAAAAAATGTACACTACACGTAATCACCAGAATTGAAAAAATATAGCGAAATGAACTGTTAAACACTCAGATCAATTTGTTCTAACATACTAACGGTGAGAAATATTGTTAAATAAATTTGTTCAGACATAATATAGTGATATAACTTGAACTGCTCGTTTAGACATAATACACATTACCTCAAAATCATAACTAAGGTAACTTATAAGATACATAGATGATATGAGAACATCACATAACAAAGTTAAATTAGGCAAAAATTCATTATGTAGACTACCTTGGCTCACACTAAGTTATATAGATAATAAGATTTTAACTTTTTTGAATAATTATAGTTTCTATTATTATTTCTAAATGTTTGTTTCTTTACACCAATTTTTTTAACTTGTGAGGAATCTCCACTCAAATTCTTGTATATTAGTCGTGCTCAATGAATGTCAGCTTTTGTTTTGTTTTCCTTGGTTAATTCATTCTGATAGTTTTTCTCACCTAGGAGTAAACATGTAAAATATAAAAATAATTAAGTTGTACCCATCTGACCCATGATTGTTAAAGATATCTATGGAAAAAATCAGCGACTTCTCCTTAAAGCCCCAAATTACAAACAAAATTTAAAATTTCAATCCAAAAGTTAGAAGAAACATAGAAATTGATTGATCAGGTATAAAAGAATTAAGGTTTCGAAGTATTGAAGAAGAATTAGACCAACCTCTATACTCGATCCGACTACGTATTCACCATTTTCATCTATTTTGATGAATAAATCAATAATTTCTCCTTAAAGCCTCAAATCATAAACAAAAGTTAAAATTTCAATCTGAAAGTTAGAAGAAACATAGAAATGGATTAATCAGGGATAAAATGAATTACGATTTCGAAGTATAGAAGAAGAACTAGACTAAATTCTATGCAAAGTTCTTCGTGTTGATTACCTCTTCCAATCCGACTACCTTGTCACCAATTTCATCTATTTTGATGAATAGTTAGTGGAAAGAGTGGATGCAATAAATTAGGGAAAAAACTTTTGATCGTGATGCTGTAGATTTTCCTGTAAGGGAAAACCTAGCAAGGCGATGCGAATGAGGGGTTAGAAGACTTTGAGGACGCCCTCCACAATAGTAGAATTTTTTTTGATCATGGAATATTTTCTTCACCATCAAAAGAAGACCTTATGTATTTTTATTTAGAAGATGGTTGATTGTAGAAAGGAAGAAGAATTGAAAGGATGTCAGAAGAGATGTTACGAAAGAAAAAGTAAGGAGTTGTGATTGTTCATTTCACAAAATACTCAAGAGGCTTGTGCGCTTTTGAAATCTAACTCAGTAATAATAATATAGTACTAGTGTGAACCCGTGCTTCGCACATGGATGTCTCGAAAATATTGCATTCTTATAGGTCAGAGTCAAATAGAAAGAATGGGTGTGGCACCAAATCCATTGAATCCATTTCTCATGACCATATGGTCAGTAAATAAATCCTAAGTTAGTCAACATGTGTCCTTCTTATGTAACAACTTAATTCATTATTTTTCAACTGTATACAGATGTTGTTGATCTATTAGTGAAGCGTGCATATGAAAACTGGAATGACGTGATGCGATATGAAAGAGGTGTGCAACCTCTTTATCATCTACAACTTTAAATCCATTATGAAGAATAAACTTAATGCAATGCCTTTGAAACATTCATGATATGATCATTGTTTGTAAGAGGAAGACATAAGGACCAAGAGTTCAGAGATTTTGAGGCATCAGGACATGCAATATATGTTAAGTCTTTTGCGTCTACAGATTTAATGTAGCTCCTCAACTGATATATGACTTTTTAAATTTGGAGCAAAGCCAATACTTTCCAAGTAAGCATAAGGAGAAGGCTGCAGTGTGTGGATGTAGTATCCATTAAAGAGGCTAGGTATGTGGTAGCGGTTATAACTTAACAGCAAGAGTGATATTAGACATGAAAGAGCTATCAGCTAATTGATAATCAATTAGATATATCCAAATAATATTTGTTCCACTTAACGTACCATCAAGATTTGGGAGTAAAAACAAAAGTACTATTGAAGTGCATTTTATTTGGAGAAACGCTTGATCACTTTCATTCCTAATTGTTAGAGGAAATGCACATGTCACTAAATTCTTTACTGTCTAGGTGAAGCAACACCTTTCTTTATATTTATATGAGTTGAAACAGAATATTCTGGAAACCATGGTGCTACCTTTGGTCATAAAATGAATAATTATTTAAAGAAGTAAAATTACCATGTATTCCCAATTTAAATTTAATAAACAGTACTGACTATGTAAGGCCTCAAAGGGGCATGAATTAGGATCGTATAAACGTATAATAATAGTTGGATACCTTTTCCCATATACAATAATATATTTAATGCTGTAAAACATAAAGGAAAGAAAACAATGAACTAAAAACAGTGTGTTACTAGTTTTTTAGCTGACGACAAAACAAAAATAGGAAAAATCTAATAACACTTAGTGCATTGCAGTTGGTTAAATTTCAGGTACTCATTGGTTTTATTTCATCCACCTTTTTAAAGCTTGTCTGAAATATCAAGAGCAACCTGGAAAAATAAAAAAGGTGCCGATGATTAGGGGTGAACAATCTTCCTTATACGTTTGTATGAGCAATATTCATGAAAGAACGGAGTAGTGTAGTAGTAGTAAGAACTTGAATGCAAACCCAAAGTAAGTGGTGGAATAGTTAATTGTATACCTTTGTAAGAGCAACATACATGTTGAATAAGTAAACAACAAACGTAGTTAAACATATTCTGTAACTTCATGGTTGAGCTTACTACTTTGAAAAGGAGATAGTAAATAAAAACAATTTATTCATGGAGACTTGTCGAGAAATATATAGTTTTTAGTTGCCAGCTGATCATCACTATTTGATGGTTGGCAAATATAGTTTAGAATAATTAAACAAACCATTAGTTCCTTTAAACCCAAGTATTAACCTATAAATTCGCAATCTAGAAATTATAAACATTGCACAACTTTAATCTTAATACAACCATATAATGCTGCATATAACTTAGCTAGACAAAAAATACAAAGCTGCATTATTTATGTTCCAATTCCGTTTGTGTTGTTGTGTAACATTTTTGACTTTAATCTTTGTTTGGTGCACAAAATTTGTGAATCCAAAATAATAAAGAAAATATAGCGTATACTTCCCAGTAGTCATGTAATAAAGGATAAACATAGATTTTTAGATTAATAATTTAGCAATGGACGGTGAAAGTTGAAATTAGAATTGTTCATAGATTTACAAAACTGAAAGAATTCAAATAGATTTGAAGAAAAGCAGTTCATTATCTTGAAGCTATAGTAAAAGGTTGAAATAAATCAGGAATTTAAAAAGTTTGTAAAAATTATTATATACCTGAAAGCTTTACGTAGAGAAAGGTAAGTGCTATAAAATACTAATTTGTGGAAGCAGGTAATATTTAATTTATTTGTTCATATACAAAAAAGGAATCAATTTTTGGGCTATGCACAAAAGGAATTTACCAAGTAAATGGTAAGCAAGGCATGCAAAAATTAGATAGAGTTTAAACAACATCGCTGTGTAAACATAGTCAATTGAAAAAATGAATTGCCAGGCAATAAGATGAGTGAGTATTATAATGCATCAACTCACTTATTAAATCAAGAAAGTTAAAGAAGTTAAATATAATGTCTCCATTTACTCGATATACGGTTAAATATATAAACAATAAACAAAATTGTGTGGATTTATTCCAATTCAATCATTGCACTCTATCGGTTTTATATCATTATGTGTAAACCTGCAAGGTAAAAGAATTTGTGAATAAACTGTATAAAAAATTCCACTACCATATAGATATAACATGAGAAATTACTATTTTTTTCAAATAAGATTGTATATTCTGACTAATACACCATAAATATACATAGATTTTCAGAAGCCACAACTCAAAATCAAAAAATACAATGATATAGTTCCAGCCCAATATAATAGTCTTTTAATCCATGAAAAGGCAACTTAATATTCATTTACTCTATTATGGGTCTGTATATTTATAACGGCATCTCAAAACCAAATTTTAGAGTATAAAATGTAAAAAAAATTCTCTTAAAAATTTAATTTGAAAGTAGTACATGGCCAGTCAAAGAAAAAAAGCAAATACATGACCTTATTATATACAACGCCACCGATAAGTAATAGACACGTTGTTTGTTTCTATAAAGCTAATTCTACATGTAGATAATGTTGTTGTTAGAGTCCTATGCTTTTAAACCTCACACAAATGTATATAGGTACAGATAACATGGGAAAATAACCTTGCAATTTTATGTAATCACATAGGAGTAAGCAAATTTGACTTCGCTAGAATTTATTATTTAACCGAAGCAGTAAAAAAATTCAAGGCATAGTACAAAATGAAATTTGGTAGGTTTTTTAAATCTCAAATGATGAAAAAAGGGTGAAACAACCAAACGAAACTGAAGCCATACATTTGATTAAATAAAAGGTAGGGAACAATATATATACATCAAGTTGACACAAACAAATCCTCCTAATGGGAAAAGAAACTTATGATAGCCTACATCAATTGGTTACCAAACTTATCCAGAATTTGTATTTTCAAACCCAAGAACTGTATTATATGTTGTATAAAAAATGGACATAAATAAATTAGCATTATTTTGAGGAATGAAGATCTGAACTCTAGTTATATGACAAATAAAATAGCTCAACAAGTGTTGGTTGAATCGCAAATGGATAATGATATGGTATACTTTTTTATGGTTGATTTTCCTAAAACGACTGACAAAAATAACAATGATATGAAACACATATTGATTTCACCAAAAATATATGTAATGGTAGTATATATTATCGAGATGATAAGTCAAACAGAGTAAGTGTATACATAGTAATTTATATCGGTAGAAAAAGCTCACAGTTACACCCTTGTGTAATAAGCCGGTGTGGCATTATTGTAGAAAACATATTTTTTTTGCACATAATTATACCAAGGAATATTTGCACAATGAATAGTTTGTCAATCACGAATAATTAAAAATATTGTAAGAATGAAATATCAAGAATAAAATGTCTTTTTAAACATTTATATTTTCGTAACTTACACTCCATGAGATTAGGCATATCAAGTAGAGAGAAGAAGCATAACTTATGCTCTATGAGATTAGGCATATCAGGCGGAGGGAAGGTAATGTACCAATGAACTTTTGGTAACCCAAGATGTGTAAAATGTAAATAAATTGCAACATTAAGAAGTTATATTGAAACCAATGTCTTGACTATAAGTGCTTACCAATATATGAATCACATAATTTTGCACTCTTAAATATCAAGTATAAGGTGGTTAAAGGAGTAGTGGTTATATAGTTTCTAGAAAATATATGAAATTATTACAACAAACATAAATTCTTAAAAATATCAAACTTGTTGAATCCAAAAATATCGTAAGCCTATTTATATCCATTTTATAACTGGTGCATCTTTGAATGAATTACCTATGTATATCCATTTTATAAAGCTTCGATCTTTTATTCATAACAAATTCTAAAACATTTCATTATGCTTGCTTGCTCAATGAATTTCAAAGGATGATATATTGACTCGTCAGGTTACTTATATGCGATTTTAGAGAAAACTATGTTAGGTCAGATTGTGTACTTTATAAATTAATAAATTATAAAGAGAAACTAATGGCCATCAAAGTTAATCATTCATAAGTTTATTTTTTACTTCTAATTTTCCTTCATCTTTCTAGATTAACTATATTACGAATTTCTCAAGTGTGAGAATCCACTGAAAAGTTCTAGCTAAAGTACTCATATGGAACCTATAAGCCAAAAGCTAACATGTCAAAGTAAAGAAATGCGAACTCACTCATTATAGTTTTGACAGTCTCGCATGCCTCATTTTTACAGCATCTCCAATCCAAAATACTCTTTACAGCCTTCATCAATGCATGCTGCATATCTGCACATCTTCAATTGTGCATGCCCAATGCCTGCAGCACCCTTAGTACTACACAGTAGATGCAGCTGAACTCTTTATCAGACTACCTTCACTCGGTCCTAGCTACAGCTACCAATCATTTAGCAAGCCTCTCCGACAATCTCCGTGCAACCCATAATCATACTGCAACTGAAAATTATAAATTATATACTGTTAGTGAATAGAAGGGTGCATTTAGAATAACAATTAAAGGGAAAGTGGCTACACACTTCTGCTCGTTTTAATACAGTTATCCTATATGTATTTTCAAAAACTACTCCTTTACTACACAACATCGACTTATCTCCCTGAAGTAACAACTCCAATGTCGTTATGTGCATGCATATACATTCAAGTCCAACTTATATCGTCGAAAATCCATTTTAATCTTGAAAGTAATTAGCACACTCACTCAGCAGTTGCCGCTACTGTATACATAGTCGAACCCATAATTTACACTCACTCAACCTACCACTACACCAAAACAGCAAATTTGACACACCAGGAAGCGGAGATTTGATACGGCTCTAAGCCATATCAAATTTGATACGGCTCAGAGCCATATCAAATTGCCAATCTAACCCTATGTTCGTAAGGCCGCGTACTACTACATTTTGTTTGCGCTAGTTTTCATTTCCCGCACTATTTTCATTTCGCTCCATCCCTAAATTACAGTATCCCTAAATTAAATCACGCCTTGCTCACAATCCCTAAATCTCATTTCAAGGCTTGAGGAATAAATACCGAAACTGCAAGAACAGCTTGTTGATGAAGAAAAGATTTTGGAAGGAATTATTTTATAGAATCAATTCGCGTTTGCCAGTCAAAATTTTGATCAAGTACGCGAAATCATAAGCGCTGTGAAAAGTAACCTATTTGACGTTTTCATTCATAATCAAACCCGAAGTCATCAATAACTTCGTGAAATCTCTGGAATCGATCCCTTCCTGTTTAGTTTTCTGAAAATCGATTCCTTTGCTTTTCAGAAGATCAATGGAATCAGCGGCACATGCATCTCTATCGATGTCGAAATCCTTGAAATTGAACTCCCAGATATACTTTTCAGTTTTGGATCCAGGGAGATTCCCTTCGGAATCGGATAAAGTCAGTCCAATCTGGATCAAATTGAGAGAGTCGACGTTCAATTTCAGAACGGAATAGTGCTCTGACGGCGTCAGTATCTGGTGGTGCTTGAGTGGGCGGAAGATAACACCGGGGAATTCAGTGTCCATGGCGACGTATTGGAAGCGACCGACGTAGCTGCTGAGCAAGCCAATTTCCGATTCGAGATTGTGGGCGAGCACACATCGGACTTTGATCTGGTAATTCTGAGTCTCGGCAGGCATTGGACCCGTACATCCACGTTTCGAGCGCTAATTCTTTGCAAGTGTTGGAAAACTCTTACCCTCCTTCGCAAGCGTGTTTCAAACCCGATATCGAAAATGTTATGTCCCAATTTTTGAGCTTTTTGTCCGAGACCGGATCCCCATTTTGGATCAACGCGTATTCTTACTTCGCGTACAAGGACGACCCTAGTGGGATTCCCCTCGACTATGTGTTAGGAAACCCTAACGTCGGAATGCTTGACCCATACACTAAGCTGAGGTAATATCATAAATCCATAACCAATTCATATTGACACAATGCAGTATTTATAGTTGTTTGATGTGGGCCTATTTTTTAACAGATACGACAACATGCTACACGCACAAGTTGATGCAGTGATTGTGGCGGCGGCGAGGTTGGGGTTTGGGCGGGTGGAGGTGAGGGTTTCGGAGACGGGCTGGCCCTCGAAAGGGGATGAGAATGAGTACGGGGCGAATGAGGAGAACGCGAGGGCTTATAACAAGAATTTGGTTATGAGGCAACTGAAAGGCAGTGGGACTCCATTAAGGCCCAATGAGAAGCTTGAGGTATACTTGTTTGCTTTGTTTAATGAAGATATGAAACCGGGGCCTACGTCGGAGAGGAACTATGGGTTGTATCAGTCTGATGGGACGATGGCTTATAACGTGGGGTTTGACCAAGCCATGAGGCCGCCAAGTGTTTCTGCTTCTTTGCTTATTTTCTCTGCTGCTGAGGTATATAATTTCCGATTCGAGATTGTGCTGAGGCAGGGTATCCACGGTTAGTGAAGAGAGCATTGGAAAGTGCAATGAGTGGGAAAGCAAGACAGAGATGTGCATGTTACAAAGAGGAGGATCTTCACCGCCTAGGTCTTGAGGTATATAAAGGCTGTGACTTTTTATTCAAATCATTGTTTAACTTCATTTCAAAAGCACTTATCTATTATTCAGTAATTATATGTATGTCAGCCTCTGCAGCTTACTAACTGTTTAAGGGAGAGTGTTTCACTTGCTTCTTGTAGACTTGGACAACATACAAAATTGTATCCATAGTGTTTGATATGTCCATATTAACCATCGTATAGGCAAGCGTGTTTATTACTTATTTCATGAACAATGTTGCTGTTTCATTTGCTTATTTAGTTGAAGAAGCATGGGGTATGCTGGTATAGTAGTAGTTTGGGGTTATAAATAGAGAAAGATACAGGAGGGAAATAGGTTTGCATTGAAGAAGATGATCATCTGAATTGGAGGTTTGTAAACAATAGGCTATCAAATGATTATGACAAATAGCAATCACTGTATCGGACTTTGATTTAGTTTCGATCCCCATAGGCACATATTATAACTTAAGTTCAGAAAATAAAACTGAATCTCGTGTGGGAAAAATCACAATTATTAAGTTGAAGCTTAAGAAGGTTTTTTTTCTGTATTTTGTGAAAGTTGAATTAAGTTTTATTCTTTTATATGAGCATTCATCAACTCATTTGTTCATGTATCATTTTCATACTCGTCATAATTTGAATTTGGTTAACATTTAACAACTGTTCATTTTGCTTTTTAAATCTAGTACTGGTTATTTTTCATGAAGGTGGTCCAGAATTGCTGATCAATTGGAAGGCAGAACAGACAATGAAATAAAGAACTATTGGAACACGACTATCAAAAAGAAACTTATAATGAAGGGTATAAATCCAGTAACACATCAACAAATGGCCAATTTTAACATACTTCAAAATTTTCCAAATCTCCTTGCAGCTGCTTCAAATTTGAATAATTTTGCACTAAATCCTTTGAATAATAATGATGCTTTTCATCAGATTCCACCTAATGTGCAACTCCTTCAAACTCTTATTCATAGCATTATCAATGGCTCTCTTATTCCAAATATGGAGGCAATGATTCAACCGCAATCAACTAGTTGCTACAGTTTTTTCCCTTTCACTATCCCTTGTCATGCTCTAATTCAATTTAAAATGCAAAAGAATCATCAATACTTTTACTCTAAATGACGCAGATGATCTACCACATGTGTACATCACCGAATTTTTACCTTGTGCAATTCCATCACCGTCAAGCTTCCTATTGATTCTTCAAATGGCAGGTTAGTAATTTTTGTTATCTTGCCTTTTATTGTTAACATAAATATCAAATTTGATGTTTACATCGTGTATAACTGTATAATTGTTAATAACTTTTTTGTTTTAATAATTCCTACATTGACTATATAAGCCGTTGAATTAGATTTCTCTACAGTTGATTTTGCCTTCACAATTTTAAAAGCAGTAAAACAATTTCCTCTGTTTAGTATGTCATAATTTATAGGATGAAATTTAAAACTTGTTTCTGCTCTAATCAAGGTGTAAAAGATTTCCTTAATTTTCGATTGCACTTGTTCTTGAGAACGAGCAGAAAATTTTGTAACTTGTAGTCGTAAAAGGAAAATTCAAAATTGTATAAGCTATATGTCTACAAGGTTGTCATGTTATCACTTGCACTCATTGAGCAATATATCAAAAGGAGATACAGTAGAAGTTGAAACTATGTTTATTTGAGAAAATTAATGTCCTAAAGCGAGTTCATTTGCGAGTTCAATCGCAAAGCACTAATCCTAAAGCGCTAATTTCAGAATCGCGCTTTAAGGTTAAACAGACAGTAAGCAATTACCTTCTATTGATGACACTTTTATTTCTACTGCAGTAAGTGATTTTTTCTTATTGGTAACTCAAACCAAATGTAAGTGTGTAACCGTCAGTGTATAGCACCATTTCTAGGCTGCACAGTTATGTTAATATTCATGAATTTCCAAATTAGCAACTTAGAAATGCTGTCCAGAAACTTTTGACATCGTATATTGGATTTTAACTTGTCCATGTTATGTTGGTGGATATTGCCAATACACTAATAGCATCAAATCATTGTGAAAAACGTTTAAAGTGACATATGTGCCATATTTTTTAGTATCTCTGAATGTATTTGTAATATATTAATCGATATTGTTTTGTCTGCTGTTAGTTCAGATGTAAGGTGATATGGCTTGTTTTGATATTTTATTTATTTATTTACGATGTTTGCTAGTTTTATCGCTATTAATTAATGTTTTGCATTTGTGCGTAGTTTTGAAATGATACTCCCAGATTTGTTAGTTTTTATTTTCGTAATGAATTGGAATGTACGACATGGATTAAGCTATTAATTGAACTGTCTTTTTCCAGGATGATAATTGATGAGGGGTATCTTCCAGCTTTGGTGCATTGGCAATATCTGGAGCAATAATTCATGTCCAGTTCAACTAAAATGGAATTTTGATTCTGTAAAAAAAAAGTATGCAGAAAAATAATAATATTTAAAGCTCATATTGTATATTTTTCCATGTTCAGAAGCATGCAAAGCTCTGCAAGAAAGGAATGGTTACATTGTATAATTGTATATCTTATATAGAGTTTCTTATATGTGTTAAACATTGTATAATTGTATATCCTATATTCATTTTTATACGTGCTAAGCTTGTCCATTTATTTGTATTTTTAGTTGACTGCTGACCGTAGGCATCGATGTAGAAGAAGGGAACATGTAATGTGAAAAATAGAGAGCAATGCATTTTTTTTTTACTTTAATACATTAATTTGATACGGCCCAAAGCCGTATCAAATTCATGAATTAGGCAGTGCTTTGAGCCGTATCAAATTCATGAATTAGGCAGTGCTTTGAGCCGTATCAAATTCATCAATTTGATACGGCTTTGGGCCGTATCAAATTATTAACCACGCCAAAATTTGATACGGCCCAAAGCACTGCCTAATTCCATTTGATACGGCCAAAAGCACTGCCTAATTGGCATTTCTGGTGTAGTGTACTTGAAGCCGAGTGCCTACCTGAAGCTGCTTACAGATCGCAAAATTCAGTTGCAAACTCACTGTCCATACCTAACTGAGGCCAGATATCTCTCCATCCAGCCTAATCGCACCTTGCAGCTGTACCATACCTACTTACAAATACTTGTCCAGCCTACTCGCACTTTGTTTGGCCTACTTGCAAACACGTTGTCTTGCCCAAATTCTTCATGGCTGCTCATTTATTGCAAGTTTGATGTTTATATCTTGAGGCATACACACCCATGCACAGTTCCACCACTTTTAGGAGCATTTATATTTATTAGATAATGTATATAACCCATTCATTTACTTACTTTCCTATCTATTGATCATCTATGGGATGATCTTTTTGTACATGTAACTAACAAAAATGTGTATGGATACGTATGGTTTTGAATATAATTTAATAAATTCCAAGTGCACTCCAATCTTTCATCAAAAAAAATTTACAATTTTGAAACCGTAGGAATTTAAAAAAACATTATTTGCTTACAGTAAACTAAGCTTGATGATTCAAGTTCAAGAAAAGAAATTTTATTGTTCACTATAATTTAATTGTAGTATATCCAAGAACATAAACCACATGTTTTCAATAACCTGGAAGAAAATAAAAGGATGGATATTTTTCATAAAATTAAACGGTTTATATGGACATAAACTCAAGTTCAATTTTAGCTGGGTAGACCACTAAAATATACTACAATCTACACCATAATCCATAAAACCGTATCACTTAAATTTACCAATTTCATTTAGCTTCTAATCATATAAGCAAAAAAATTAACCATGCTCCGTTGATCAAACACACAACAACAGGTAAAAGCATATAAAATTAGATATTGTTATAGTTAGAAAGCACAGATTTTAAATTCCTATAAGTAACAATGTCCATGTTAAGCTCACCTATTATGGTTTACACACAAACAATCCAAAGCTATAGCTTATGCACAATTGTAAAAAATAAGTTCATTCAAAATTGAAGCTTTGAATTGCACTGAACTAAAACTAATAAATTGCATTATTGATTAAAGTATAACTATGAAACAATTAATATATCAACATCTATTTTTTTGAGCTAACAAATATTATATAAAATCCATTAATATGCATTATTATCCTCTTCTCCTAATTAAGAAAAAAAATATTGTATGAAATCCAAATATGTAAAGCTATTTGTAGCAATTTGTAGAATAAAACTTAATTTCTTATTTCATAATCCAGTGGTAGTAAAGTACATGATAAAAGATAGAATTGTTAGACGTCTACTATATCCTTTCTATATTGTAAGAATCAGTACAAGAATTAAGCATATACATATCTCACTTAAGTAATACATAGGATTAAAGAAGAGCTTGGTTTGCAAGCTCAAGCATATATTTTCTATCAAGTACCATAATAAAGTTTTTTAATTGTTCACTCAATACGAAATCAAATTGAGAAAATAGGTGGAAAGAGCTAATTGGATGCATCAAACTAAAACTGAAATACGTGGAAATTTGAAGCAAATGTGCAGAATTCATATCAAATTCTACCTGTTTCTAGTGGAATTTTTACAGGTTTGGTTAGATGAAAACAGGTAAAACCTTGATTAATTTGAAATTAAACAGGTAACCAAACTTACAAATAGTGTTCTTTGCACTTACAGCTCCTCAACACCTTTAAATGCAAATCAATAATAAATGGCTGCTTGATTTTTACACTTATAAGTTATAATAAATTATATCATAATAAGTTAGAGAAACCAAGTCCAATCCTTGAAATTATTTCTTGCGCTTGCACTTTCAATAAATATGATACATGTGTAATCATGAAATAATAGAGCTCATACATGATTTTTTTTTGAAAAAGATGATAAATGTGTGACCACGAAAAATTAGAGCTTCACGTATGAAATTTTTTTATTTACTAAAATAATTGATTAACATAAATAATTCAAATTAGAAACAACTATCTTAAAGACTTAAAAATTCAACATAAAATTATTTTAATTTGAAGAAAGGTTATAAAATCATATAAATTCGTAAAATGCTTATATACAAAACTTAAAAGGTAAGACGAAACTTGAGCTATTCCAGAATAACCTACCGAAAGTAGGTCAAAAAGGTAAATTTGAAAATATAAGAAATGATACTATAATTCCACATTTAAATGAAGTTTCTAAATAAAATAAGAAAATTTGTTTGTGGCCAAAAACGTTAATTTATGTGTGGTAAAATTTATCAAATTTAATAACTGTGCATTTCTTGTGTAATAACACCAACTCTCCCAATACATGACATAGACAAAAACTTACACTGTAATTTACTAATCTAAAAGTAGTGTGCATTCCAAATATAAAACTTACCAATAGTTGAGAAACATCAAAGTAAGATGAAATGCCTACATTCAAGGCCCGACTATCTTTAGCCAAACTATGTAGGAACTTTACCAGTGTAGAATTTGACAGCCCGTTCAGTACTTTGGAAATTAGAATTCAATACGCAAAGCATCATTGACCAAGATAAGAGGACATGCTTAAACTTTAGAACTTGAAAGGAGGACTATGGACCTTATTTAGGGTGAGAGTGACATTCATTATGCGTTACTGTGACCAGTTTTTGTCTAATTTGCCTAGTATTGTACTATGTAGCAATGACATCCACATCCATTACGTGTTCTTAAGTATCTTAGTTGTTTCAAAAAAACCGCATAGATCTTCGGTTATAGGTTATGTAAACTCATTAACCTATTGCAACATCTTGAGGAAGTTCATTCTTTTTAGCTTTAACTAAAATCAAATAATAAACTTGTAAAAGGGGAATAAAGCTAGAAACAACATGAATTAAAACTTACATATCGGGGCATGAAAGTCAACCTGTTACAGTCTGCAAATAAAATAAAAGAAGGATGTCAGGAAGTTCAAACTACATGATGGCATGAATTATTGCAGCAGACTGAATTAGTATTAAACAAACTCATTGTGTTAGGGTACAAAAAAGCAACATGAGAAAGCTACCGGAAAAAATCTACATCAGTAGTCAGTAGACTCCATTTGGAATCAAGAAAAATAGAAATAAAACAAAATCCAGATGTGCTAAGCGGTTAAACAGGCTGCCAATAACATATTGAGAATTTTATCCAACCAATTCTTTTTTTGCATAAACAGAAGTATACTTCGGTCATAGAAAATTTTGAACACATACATTTTGCAACATCAAAATCAATGACATGCTTAGTAAGGTTGACCCAAATGGAACTTTGAATTTAGCCAAATATTATCAAATAAGAACTGAAATTGGGAATAGGGTTTAAATTAAATGTAAAATATATTGCAAAAAAAAACAGATAGAAGAAGATACCTTAAACATGTTGAAGAGCGACATGAGCAAACATCAAACAACGAAAGCGAGACTTGTATTTGCGTGCTGTGGGATTGTGTGTTATGGGAATACCAAGTACTGGAGAAGATAAATCAACAACAATACCTTTTTTTATCGGTTAAAAATAAAAATGAAAAATGGGTTAATTGCCTCTAGGGTTTGAGGAGGATGATACTGTAGTTAAAGTCGATGGAAATAATGGTGATAGAGGCGAGTCTATTTGGCAGGCGAAGTTGGTAGGAGGGGTGGACAACCACAGCAGAGCGGAAAAGCAACAAATCGAGGGACCTTATTATTTAGGGCGGAAAAAAAAGGTAGGGGAGAGGCGCGGTGGAAGAACAAAATTAGATTCGCGAGGATGGGTAAAAGAAAGGGAGAGGCGCGATGGAAAAAGAAGAAAATCAGAATTGAGGGGACAAGCTATCTTTCTTTTTATTTATGGAAAAGGAGGATGAAGCGGAGAGGAAGGTCGGGAAAGGAAGAAGTATAAATCGCGACGCTTTATTTCACTAAATACCAAGGGGCTTCTGTACTCTTGAAATCTAACTCAGTAAAAATATAATAGTATTGATTTTTAATCGTGGAATATTTTTTCACCATCAAAAGAAGATTTTATGTATTTTTATTTAGAAAATGGTTGATTGTAGAAAGGAAGAAAGAATTGAAAGGATGCCAGAAGAGAAGTTACAAAAGAAAAAGAAGGGAGTCATGAGTGTTCATTTCACAAAATACTCAGAAGGCATGTGCGCTCTTGAAATCTAACTCAGTAATAATAATATAGTATAGATCAGATCTTAAGAGTATTAAATACTAACAATGTTGAGTTGATAATGAATTAGATGGTTGGGTTTGAAGAAAAAAGGACATTTTATTTGTAGACTTGAGAAATTTTTTTAACTTTAAACCTTGTTACAAACTTATTACAAAAATAGACATCTTTTCATCATATCAATATTTTATACTTGCGCAAGCATAAATATTTTTAAAAAAATTGTACTTGTGCAATTTCAAAATGTGCAAGTGTAAACTCAAAATTTATGCTTGCACGCTTTGAAATCGCGCAAGTTCAAATTTTTCAAAAAAATTGCACTTGCGAAAATACAATTTCTGGCCTATCTTTATGATAAATTTGTAACGAAGTCTAAAGTTGAAGCAGATTTTTTCTCGGGCCTATAAATAAAAAATTTCCATAAAATATTGTTTTTCCGATGTTGAATTTTTTCTTTGTAGCATTATCCGAAGTTAGGAGATGATTAAGTTGATATAGGATATATATATATATATATATATATATCCGACAATGGAGATGGAAATTTTGATTGTATCTAATTAATTTTGTCTGTGATATATATAGACTTTAGTAGGAGAAATATTAGGAGAGATATATTTATGTTGTATCTTTTGTAGTTCAAAAGTTTATTTCGAATTGTCTTACTCAATGGAGAATAGAATATAAGCCTTGTATATTTGTATCAGTATATTATATCTAATAAATATCTGACTGTTACGTTGATCTTTCATTAATATTTATTTTATGTTTATTTTTTGATTTGCAAAATGAAACGTTGCCTCTAAGTTCTAACCTTATATTGTTAGCAATTCTAATTATAAATATTTTATTTATGCACGATCAATCTATTATCCTTCACAATTTCCTTAGGTTGACCTTTTCCCACTTTTTTTGGCCTATACGAGTGTTTTTTGTCTTCTTCGACTCATGTTTCAGACCTGCTCTATGTGCCTCCTAAATCTTCTACCGCTCGCCTCTGCTCTCGGTGTACCACTACCCGCCTTTCTCAAGATCTAGATATTCAACAAAGGCTGGAATGTAGATGACACCTTTTAAATCATGTGCCTCCACGCTAATAACTGAAGTTTGGAATTATAAAATAGGTAAGACAATAAATATAACTAGATGAATCTAAATCAAATCAGAGTGTAGAAGATCCATCACATTTATGCAGGCAGATAATAGAGTTTATACATCAAATGATAAATTCAGAATAAATTGTCTCTAGATAAATATAGTATAGCATTAATAAAGCTGCATGATGCTGTATAGTAGAAAATAAAGCGGATAAATTCCAAAAGTATATATATGAAAAACGTAGCCTCCTACTCGTCATTTGAACATCTTCATGCGTTAACTCATACCTGCCATGTAGCCTACTTATTTAAGAGTAATTTTGACAATAAAAACTAAGAAGTAAAGCATAAATCTTTGAGTCAAACAACAAGATGGTATGAGTGATCTACAACCTCAAAACAAAATAAAACTCGATATGGTAAGATTGGACACAAGGTATGAAGAATCATACCTGACAAGTCCGTGTATCTAAAGAGTAAACATATAATAATATATGCTAACCTACAATCATCGTCGTGTGGGTGTACTACAACTCAAGGTACGGTGGGGTGTCTAAGTATTTAAGTCAATAATACCTGCATCATGTGACATCCCTAGCATAATAAATAAAACATAACAATCATCAACCATCCTCGCATACCCCGCTCAAGTGCAGTGGATATATGATGGTTCGTATTACCATGTCGATGGTTAGAGACTCAACATCTTGGTTTCTCAATGCTCGACTTCATGCCTCTTCAAAGGCTAGAATTGACTCAATGTCAAAAAGTCCAAGGTACATAGGTCTGTAGTCAAATATCTAGGATACGATCAAATCCAGGTAAGCATCCTCACATACACCCTCTTTACAAGCACAATCGAAACCTCCAAGCATCAATGATCCCTTAGCACATGTCTCTATAGTAGAACACATCAGTGTTCTACCTCACTAGTTTACATCATCGAACTCGTCCTTATAGATCATCATCACAACTCCTACCGTCAAGTCGTATAAGTTTGGAACACTTCTAGACATCCATTACAAGTCGTAGAGTCATCGCCACTAAGTCCCAAAGTCATTTCAAGAAATCATTAGGTAAATCCCGAAACAATCTAGGCCCTCATGTGTTAAGAATCTTAGGCCAATCGCACTTAAACTCTTCTACATCGCTATCTTGGTTCACTGACACCACTCATTCCATTTCTCACTACCTCTAACCGAACGGTTGAACTCCTAAGAAGATCAAAGCGAATAACAATTCGAGCTACGAGTTTCTATATAATAGACTACTAGGTAAAGCCGGAAGTAGCTAAGTCAAGGCACCACGTCGTCTTCTTCACTTGCAAAACCGTTCGTCATAAGGCCGTAACTTCCAAAATACAGCATCTCTAGGTATGTGACCGATGTGAAAGCATCCCCTAGGCCTCCTCATCATTTCCTCGAAAAATGCATGGATTGACACCGATCTATATGGGTTGGTGCCGACCTAAAGCAATTTACACTTAATTTATTTGGCCTTAAACTCTACTACCAAAGTGTGATGGATCTGCTCCGATCCATATGGATCGGCTCCGATCCATTTTCTCCTACACTTGCCCAAGTCCAAACCATGTTCAAAGTTGGCCCGAAGGCTTCTACATGTCGCCATACACTTTGCCCGAAGTCTTCATCGAAGTGCATTATACGAACTCTACCTTCATCAGTCGGTGCCGACCTGTATAGGTTGGTGGTCAGTGCTGAGCGACGTAATTAGCGAAAATTTTCTTCCTTCCATCTTCATTTTAGCTTCGATCTATCTCCATTTGTTGCTTTGTTTTGCGTAGAATCTCAGATCTGCATCGATACACCGCTAGAAACTCTAACTTCAATCCACACACTTTACTCCATCAATTAGAATCCTTACAATTTGTGAAAAATCTCCTTTGGATTACATATCATGCCAATCCATATGCATGAGACTCCATATCGATGAATACTTTCCTAACTCTAAATCGCCTATCGATTAGTGTTTCATCCAATACACCCAATATAATACATACATCACATACAACACATACATATGATCGAAAAATTACACTAAAGCTAGTATATTCTCTAATATGGTACATTCATATGAACATATGCATGAAATCAAGTTTAAATCATTTTAGAACAATAGAAATTCTTTTTCAAAAAATGGTTAAGTTTAGTCTAGCCAAAATCATGTTTTTAACTTTGAAAACATTTTTAAAATCATCATTTTAACTATATAGATAAGTATAGTAAAGCGAGAAACATAACCACTCACCAAAATGCCCAAATGCACTAAAAACGAGGTGAATCAAGCCCAACCAGCCAAACACAAATGCTAAGAAGATCTTCAAAATCCCCAATGCTCATTTGCTATAATCACTTTCTAATCCATTGATTTGGCTAATTAAAGTAAGGATTTAGGTTGATTTTTGATTAGAAAACTAATTAATAGAAGTTAGAATAGTTTTTGGGAATTGTTAACCCAAAAAATGGATCAACACCCTGGTTTGAGTGTGAAAGCACCAGCCCTGTTCGTACAGAGCAATAATATAGATAAAAGGCGTAGAAAAGAATAGTAAAAGAAAGAAGACAAGAAGATTTTTATAGTGGTTCGGTTGTTAATGAAGCCTCCGGCCACTTTATAGCTTTTATTATAGACTGATTGATGTTACAAGTAGTGTTTGGTTACAAGGCTTTTGATTATCCTTAGCTAGATTGAATCTACAAGGTTAGAATCCACTGGAGAATCATAGTGAATTCTTTTGGAGATTGTTGTGCGGGAGATGAAGAATGAAAAAAGTTTCCAGCAGAGCTTCAGCAACCAGTCCGGAGAAGATCCTGTTTGTGTTGTAGGTAGGATTGTATTTATAGAGATTGGAGAGTTTTTAGGCCAGGCCTGTTCACTGACTGCTTGCAAATGGACTCAGGAAGATGCAACGAAGCTCAGCTTGCGAATTAAGCCAAAACCATGGATCGCTAGCGGTCCATGATTTAGCTTGCCTGCGAGCCAATCACTTAGCTCATTCTTTCCCTTCTTCGCCTAGTTAGCTTGCCAAGAATCCATGAACAAGTATGGATCACTGGCGATCCATGGTGTATGGATCGCTAACGATCCATGGTGTATGGATCACTAGCGATCCATACACTTAGCATATTTTGGCTTTCTTCACTTCCCATGTGCCTTAGCGACCTAGTGATGAAGTATGGATCGTTGGCGATCCATAGTGTTTGGATCGCTAGCGTTCCATGCACTTAGACTTTTTCTGGAGTTGTTTGGCATGCTTTTATTGCTTTGTATCGACGTTGTTCGTGTAGTCTCGTTGCATGTCGCTTTGTTTTGATGATGATCTTTTTGTTAGTTGCATTTGGCTCCTTGTTCTAGTCACTTCGATTGGCTTTTGAGCTATTCTGACTCGATTGAGTTCTCTCAACTTCCTCTGGATTCTACTGGGTTAAAAACCCAGATAACAAGAATAGTGGAAATGATTAGGGGATGTCCTATAAGGTTGGTTAAGCACAAATACCAAAATGGATTATCGGGCCTTATCCAACGTAACGAACCAGATTTTCGACCCTCGAAAATTGACACTAATATGTCCACTTTATCACATGCTGAACATTCAAGTGCCGGAAATATCGATTTGATAGCGTGAAAGAAGAAGGTAGAAGATAGAAGAAACTAAACAACATAGAATCTCACACCGCGACGAATAATATATAACAGAACAATGATGTTTACAAAAAGGAAACATCTTCATTCATATATAAAACATTAGAGTACACTAGACTTATCCTAAATTTGGACAGTTATAGAAACCTGTCCTTACATTGACAAGCATACAGACTCCATAATACAGCAGAAGAAAAATATACGTGAATACGTCTTGATCATCCAGCTCCTCTCCAACTCTAAAGTATCCAACTAAACCTGGGAAAACATGCTCGGTCTGACCCGAGCATTACATGGAATAACGCTCGGGTTAGTTAGTAACCAGCATGAGTAACTCGATAACAAGTAACAACTAAACTGATTTCTACATTTGAAAACTTTTCAAACAAAGGGTATCTCGTAAGACCACACCGCACATAAAAACGGATGGGTTTTTACCTTACGATAACCAAAACATTTTATATCAAAATCCAGTGATATTATCATAGTGTCTAAAAGTAAATAGATAAAATAGCTGAAATGCTTGCATCTCACATTTCAACATACTAAGATCTAAAATCGAAAATGTAAGGAACGTATTGGAGATTGGATCCCAACAATAGAAAGGTAAGGGACTACCTTCTGATGATACACCTCTAGAAAATGCACCGATGCTAACACAAAGCCGACTGCCCCTTTAACATGACAGACCAGATTACCTCACCCCTTTGACACCGAGGCCTTATACTACCACGGTGTTTGCGTGCAAACCAACTCTGAAAGGGACATCTAGAATGGGGTAACCGCTCCTAATGGTAGCTAACCACATAGCTCTGCTACATGCCCTGTTTTTGCCATTCCTTCCGATTGTGAAGCTTGAGGCTACGCTTTACCTGTCTAAATAGCAATCCATCTTAGAATGCTAACACTGCCCTCCAGGCATCAATGCAATGCCAGCATTTATACATACAAGTTCGTTCTGGGTCTGAACGAAACCGAAGGCACTAAATCTACTACATCCATTTTGGAATCACCCTCAGGACTAGTAGCAGTAGCCCTTGGACTTCAAAGAGCACCATCTTCAATCATCATCAAGATGTCATCCACTCGAACGTACATGTTGGTTTGGAGTGGTTTTTGGATATATAAATCCAATCCCGGCCTCTTCGTACCAACAACCGATAATTCCGGTTGACTCATTCCCGGTCCTTTTGGAGGCAAGTACTCGAGTCCTCATCGGGGAACTCGAATTTACATTCATACTTCCTAAGTCAAATTGGGTCAAACTTGATAGTCGGTTATTTAACTATCAAATAAACAAACAACAACCAATTCCATTTGAGATTTATTTATCCATAGCAACCACTAAGCCTCAAAACATATCTCTGTTTAATAAATCTCTTTCAAAAACATTCATATATTTATCTTTCTAACAAAAATATATTCACAAAATATTTGTAAGATTTTCCATTACCAAATCTCTAAAAAGGATTTAATTACATTATTTAAATTGGAGAAAAGGATAACTCTAAGCACTATTCCTTCAGTGTTAAGTGTGGAACGAATGTTCCATACCACCATTTTTTAAAAGGTCAACCTCGAGAAACCCAAACCTCGAATTCCTATTATACTTATCTTCAATAATCCATTTATAAATTTCCCATACCCATGAAATCCTTTTTGCTTTAACCCAAACCCGTTTACAAAACATTTATCAACCTCCATACTCATTTATGAGACTCTTTATAAATATTCAGACTCGGTTATATAAACTTCTTTATAAATTTTCAAACCTTGTATAAAACTACCCTTTATCGACATCCAAACCCATTTATGAAATATTTTCATAAACGTTACAAACTATTTCTAAAACCCCTTTTATGAATACCCCGAAATTATTCATAAAGTCCTTTATATAATATTCAAAACAATTGTCAAACCATTCTTCAAATATCTTATTCAAAATAGAATAATCTTGAAGACCACTTTAAAAGAAAATGAAATATTAACTTTCCAAAACCAAACGGAGGCTTAATGACTACAAACGATCATTAAATTTTGGTTTACTTATCCATGTTATATCATGGGTATTGCCTAACATCAGATATGTAAGGGATTCACACATAACATATAATCAATCATAGGTAGATGTCCAAGTTACAAATATAGATACATCCATTATCGGTGAAAAATGTGCATATAGAAGTATATTCTATATGCTTAAGTTACCATGACCCGCATATTGATATTAACTTCCTTGTGTTTATCACGTTACCGATATTCAACCTTTTTGCTAAATACAAGTCAACTTTCTGTAAAAACCCTGGGTTGGAGATTTATCTTAAAAAAAATAAATTATAATGAGAATTATAATTTAATAATGGAGAAAAATAATTTAACAAGAAGAAAATGATGTATAATATTGTCAATATTGTATGAATAAATCTTGGGTGAATGTAATAAAATGAGGCTTATATCATTTTGATGGTTGAAAAAATCTAAGATAGGGGAAAATGAAGTTAACAACCTTATTTGTGAATTTGGGTGGATAAATATCAATTGTTGGTAATTATTGTGATCAATAAAAGAATATTGGTGATGTATATCAATAATTTCCTTTTATTGTGTAAATAATAAAAATAAAAGAGGAAATGTTAGAGAAGTGAATAAATATGATGAACATGTGTGGAAATAAAGTATTTACTTTATTTCATAAATTTTGAATGTAGTTGTGCCAACTATATTCAATAAACATGTTAAATTTGGTGATATTGCAATTTATTGCCAAATTGCCTTCTTCTTTATTAAAATACATAAGGAATGGTAATTTTAATCAACTAAAAACTATAAATATTTTTAGTGTGAGTGTTTAATTGTTTTGGAGATGCTAAAACAATTATATACACTTTATTGATTAAGAAATATATTTTATTTGGCTAAAACATGTTAAATTTGCATTATTTAATTAAATAGTGTAAATTTATTATAAATGGGGTTTTATTGCTAAAATAAAATTTAAAATGATAAAATAAGATTTTTAATATTTTGTTGGGTTCTAGATGTTAATATAATCACAATGCAATTCATTTCGTGTAAAACAGATAAGAATTTCAAAAGTTATGAACTAAATTATATTGTAATTATATATAAACAAGAGAGAAAATTTACTAAGTACAATTTAATTAAATTGAAGGGATATTGGGCTTGGTCCAACACATACCCAATTAACCAAAAGAAATTTCTGGAAGAAGGGGAATTTGTACGTACTGATTACTTTTTCTCCTTCTCAAAGAAAAGAACAGAAGCTCAAAAAGAAGAAATAATGGTCTCCTTATTCAACTTTTATTAAAACCCAAGCAATCCACACCAAATTGAAATATTTTCATCTAAAATTTATATTAAGGTAATCTCCTACCCATATTTATCTCTAATCTTGAGGAATCCTTTTTCAATTTACTGTAGCTTTGTTTATTGAAGATTTCTTCCTTTGCATGTCTTCTTTTAAGCTCCTTCAGGTTCTAGAGAGGCATAACCAACGGAAAGTCTCCATTTTGAAGCTCAAATCTTCTTCTTTTTGCTGTTAATAGGTAAGCTAAGGCTTATAGCAACTGTAAGTGAACAAATTTCAGCAGCAAATAATCTCTCGCTTGAAATATTTGGTTAAATATGTTGAATTTTACCTCTGTTCTATATTGATTGATGCTGAAAATGACCTGTCTTGTTTTGCTCATATATGACTCATCCGATGTTGGATTGATGCCATTCTTTTTTCAGATAGTAGAGGACTGATTATAATTTGTTCATGTTAAATTTCATTGGGTTTTGAGTCCGTTTGGATCTTCTTAGTTGCTGTCAAAGATGAAATTCCGAGAGGGATTAAGCCCAGAATATTTTATTGGCTGATTAGTGTTTTTGCCATAACTTTTGTTTTTTTATCGGAATTTCGAATTCTTGGATGTTCTGTAATCCTTGTGAAATATGCCACGACTTTCGTGTTTTCGGTTTTGACTGATTTAGAAGTCTACATAGTGGAAAACTGTCATTTTCATCGCTGCCCTGTGTTGACAAGCAGTGCAAATAATTTCTTTCTTGGTAGTATTTCGATCATAACTTCTTCGTTACTGATCGGAATATCAAATTTTTTATAGTTTTGAAAACTGCAGAAAGAGTGTGACAACTATTATTTGTATAACTTTCTGAAATTCGTTGATTAAAATGTTGAAAAACCTCTTGCAAACTCGCTGTCCTGTTGTTGTAGTGTACTCAGTGTTTTGTGCAAACCTGAGCTAGTATTTTGTGCATAACTTTTGTGTTTCTTATCCAAATCCTATAATTTTTATAGTTTTGGAAACTGCGGAAAGAGTGTGACAACTTTTATTTGTATCACTTTCTGAAATTCGTTGATTAAAATGTTGAAAAACCTCTTGCAAACTCGATGTCCTGTTGTTGTAGTGTACTCAGTGTTTTGTGCAAACCTGAGCTAGTATTTTGTATGTAACTTTTGCTTTTCTTATCCAAATCCTATAATTTTTAAAGTTTTGGAAACTACAGAAAGAATGCGACAACTTTCATTTGTATCACTTTCTGAAATTTTGTGATTAAAGGATCGAAATAGCTGATGCAAGATCGCTGTCTTGAGCACTTGCATGTAGTCTTGTGTGTTGTATTTGCTTTGGTTGATGAGTTTTCTGATGATTTGTTTTTTTTTCACTTGATTTGCGAATAGTTTGAGCTTAGTATTTTATACCATATGCCGATGATATGAGGCAAGGTATATGACTTTTGGGAACATCTGAGTTTCTATTTTAATGTGGATTTGACTAACGGTTAGTAAACTGTTTAGTGCGAACGTGTGGTATGGGACACAGGTTAACACTTTACAGATTCCTCTCCGAAAGTTAGCGATACATTCTAGAATTACTAGTGCTATGACCTTCGGGTCATCTGAGAATCTGAGAATCTGAGAATCTGAGAATCTGAGAAATCCGAAAAAGGTGACCTCGGTCACCTCTGAGATCTCTGTTAGGTACCTAACTATATTACTAGCACTAGTCTGAGAACTTGAGCATGTGCAACATGCTTTAGCATGTAATTATTGGCCAATCTGAGATTTATTTTATGAGTTAAGAGAATTTTGATTTCACCATATTTTGATGTGTTTACTTAGCCTTATATAGATGAATAAGGCGAAATATGAGTTCTTGAGGATTTTGGTGATTTCTATTTTATGGTTTTATACTTGGGTTTCATTTACCACTTTAAGAAGTTTATTTATTCATGAATCATATTTGGATGTTTCCTTTATATGCATGAATCCCCTAGTATTAACCCAAGTAAGTGAAGAATTATAACATCTTAGAGATAGATAATTCTTGATATCAACCTTAGTCATTCTTATCAATTATTGATCCCTTGATGTATGTTTTCCTTGTACCTTATCGTATTTCCTTTCTAACGATAAGATTCAGTTGCCTGACCCGTGTGTTTATCACTCGGGTCAAACCGAGTTGCAGGTTAGGTTGGATGACTATCCTTTATGCTTGGATCCGTTTTGCTATCTTTTGTGGGCTCATGACTATGGACTTGGATATCTCCACTTTTGATGGATCTTTTATTTACCACTTCTTGTATATATTCTTTTATGGGATGATGTTGTATTATATTATGTGGTGAACGGTATTACATCAGATGTTTGGTTTTGAATCAGTATATATATATTATCTATGACTGCTGTTTCTGTGACATGTTATGATATTATTGTGCTTTGTTCTGAATAGATCCGTTAGCCGTATAGTATCGTATTAGTGAATCACTGAGTATGTCAACTATATCGAATTCGAAAAAAAAATTGTAAGATTTCGACGTACTTAGTCATTAGCTAATGCATTACTATTCGGTCGCCCTTAACCAACCCTATTCTCCGCATTAGTAGACGGAATTACTTGATAATTCTCTTTACTAATGTGGGTTTCGGGGCGGGGCGTTACAGACTTACTTCCTACAAAATGTGTCAACGTTTTATAATCACTAGTTTAATTCATTTGGCTACTTAATGGTCCTGACAAGAGATCCTTTGATTGAAAATTACTTAACTTGAAAATAAGATTGATTTAAAACATAACCAATTAAGTTTAAAATTAATTTTGAAAAGATTAAAGTATATTTAATTAGCTTAAACCCTAATTATATCTTAATTAAATCAAGATTAATTCATAATTAAACTTTAATTAACTTGGTTAAGTCCTAATTAACTTCCTAATATATCTTAGCTAAGGTTTAAACAATTCATTATTAATTAAATTCTAATTAATTAAAAATTAATTAAATAATCACTTAATTAAATAATAATTAATTAAATAATTAACTTAATTAAATAATTATCAATTAACTAATTAAATTAACTAAATAATAATTAATCATTAAATTACTTCTTAACTTCATTTGTCACTAATTAAAACCTTATTAATCAATAATTAGTCATTAACCTTCCTTAAGTGTTACTTAACCTCTAATCACTTACTTAATTACTAATTAAGTGCTAATTACCTTTAATTATTTTAATAAATAATAAATATTAATTTAACTAAACTTAGTCTCTTTTTATTTTACTAATTAAGTTTGGAAAACTTTTGCAAAACCATTTCAAAAGAAAACGATTTAAAACGAGAATCGAAAATTTTATCGAACTGCGTCCATAGCGGCTATCGCTATGAGCGCGGTTCACTTAAATATACTTTGAGTGGAAACACTTGCTTATTATTTCCTATTTCATTTATAGAAACATAACTTTTAAAGTTTTTGGGACTTAGAAATAAAGATAGAAACTTTGAAATAATTTCCAAACATTAAAACAAGAAAACCTAGTTTTTGATTTCGAATCGGATCTCACGTCCGTCGCAACACACAAAGTTGTTAACTTCACTAAACATACTTTAGTTCTTAGATCACAAAAATACATCCATACTACCATACTTTTATCATCATAATGAAACACATATATAAACATAAGGTTATACGCTTACTAACTTGACCACATCACATTCATATCTCAAATTCAACACCAAATGCAAACATCCATCAAATCACCATCGACCAACATAATAACCATTCAATTTTCTCATCATATTATCACCACAATAATACATCATAATAAAGTCAAAAACTTTTCAAAAACAATGTAGTTTTACTCACCTTTATGCTAACTAACTTCGCCCGAACTTCGACTATAACTCAGCAATGCCTCTACGCTCGACTCTAGCTTAAAAATTTGAAACTTTGGAGGGGCTAAGGCCTTAGAATGGGTTCAGACAGAGGTGATTTGGCTTGGCTAGGGCTTTGTGGGGGTAGTGATGGCCTTGGTTTTTGGAAGAGATGGTGTTGAAATGAAAGTATAAGAAGTATAAAAGGTATGGAAGCAAGTTACAACACAAAAAGCTAACTTTTTCTAATATTTTCGAACTATGGAAGCCATGGAATTTTTTAGAGAAGAAGGTTCAGAAAAATGAAGTTGGAATGTAATTGAAAATGTATGTGTTAGGTTGTGTATTTATATGTGAAAAAAGTAGGAAAATACCATTTTAACCTTAGTTTTAAAACATCTTAACATGTCATTATTTTGTAAGGTCTCATCACCACCTTCCTACCCCTCATATGTCCCCCCTCTCTAGTCACATCCAATAAGCCATGATGGGTAATGATGATGATACTTAAGGAAATGACAAGAGACAATGATATAATTTAGTATATATATAAGTTATTATTTTAAAGCCATGTCTTGCCACATCACTTGCTAAATGTAATTAACATAAGATAATACACAATTAACTATATTATTATATGGTTAATTATCTACTATATATGTGTATATATAGTACATAAAGGCGAACAACGTTCCCGACAACTTTTTCGTGTCGAAAAGTCAAAATTTCGAAAAACGTTCTTCGATCACATTTTCTATTTTTCTACGAATTATCTATTTTGGTAAAAAAAAATTAAAAACTATTTTATCATCATTATAAAATAATTATAATAGGTTTATAAATAAAACCCCATTTATTTATTATTCAAACTTAACTTGAATTTCGGAAGAAATATATAAAACCGATGATATCAACTATCGATGTCATAAATACATTTTATATTCCAAAAATAAAATAAATTGTTTTATTTCATAATCATATTTAAATACATATATTAGTGTATGAATCCAGAGTTGTGAATGATCCTTATTTTTTAAAAGTAGTTTTATTGATAAAACGATTTCCGGCTGTTTTATCGATATTTTACCTAGGACGATACTTACAAATTATCAATATTTTACCTCGATAATTTGTCCGTAGATATTTTTTGCAAACAATATAAATATTATTATTTACCTCTTAAACCATAATTATTTCTTAATTTTAAACCCATATCTAAATATTTTAAAAATAAATAGAATTTATCCAAGTGATAAATTTGCGGGTCGTTACATCCAGCTTAAGTTAATTACCCACCAATATGTCCAAAAACTGTCTATTTTCAAATGGTCATATCTCTTAAATGAAAAAGTCAAAAACCTATTATCACCACTTTACGAATAGAGAAACCATAATATCTTTTGTTTGGAAGTGGTTTCATACCCTATTTTGGCTCCTACCAAAAGTTAGGGTCTTTAAAGTTTTTAGGGTCAAAATCATCCAATAAAATTTATAATAATAAAAAATGTCAATACACAACATTCCTCAAAGTTAAAGTCTCATACGACCCAATTTGGATTTTAAATAATATTTTATGATCATTTGATATGTAAAATATAGGTTGTTACATTATGAGTGAAGGCAAAATCAAAGTTAGCCAGTTAGGAATAACTAGCAACAGCATCATGATGTTAAGTGCAGAGATACAACTTATCAAAATTATGTTTAGTGGTAAACCTCTTGAAAAGGACATGGCATATATCATATTGATAACTATAATATATCACATATGAAAGGAAAGAAATTTTAAAATTCATGGAGGGAAAAAATCCAGCAGAGAACAAAGATGGCGACTCATAAGCCAAGGCATTAAAATTATATTAACCAAATCTAGAAACATACTAAAAGGCAATTGGAGATCAAATTACTTATCTAAGGAATAGACAACCACTAACGATGGCAAAGAGATTGAGGAATATCTGCAACGCCCTGAATCGCCCAATTCCAGTTATGCAAACAGGCTCAACAATTCTAATAGTGATGGGAATACTGAGTATAAGAGGCATGAATATGAAGGTGCCTGAAATTTGCAGTGCCCCGCAATGATTTATTCCATAAAAACTAGAGAAATGGTTGGAGAAGAAACATATCTGGTACTGCTCCAACAGTTGTAGAGCCTTGCATAACGAATCTGATGTGCTCATATAAACCATTAGAATCGGTAAATTAGAGATGTAATCGTTCAGATTCGATGATAGAAGTAGCAGGGACGAGGGTAGAAAACCGAATTACAAAATGCATATGTGAAGCAGCTTAAGCCATAATTTATCACATTAGAAGAGAGAAGAGTGTAGCTATATTAACGTGAAGCAGAGTTCTTTGAAGGACGCACTAGAGAATTTAGTACTGAAGAAGAGGAGAAATCTCAGCATGGTTTCGATGAAGCCATGATTAGTGAAGAAATATCTTGTAACAGCCCGACTTTCTACGCCGTATAAATAAATAAATTTTATTAAAATAAAAGAGTTTGAATTCGATTTGTGATGATTATATATGTTAAAATTAATTTTTTAGTTAATTAAATCTTGTTTATAAAAGCTTTATTGTAATAAATTAAATTAAATTAATAAATTCATTCTGAACGATTTATTGAAATCAAATAAATTGTGTTAATTGAATAGGAAGTATTTCGAACCGTAATAATTTGAAATATGTTGGAATAGTTGAAAAATAAACCTATTTTGTAACACTAAAATGAAGGATTGAATAAAAATAAGCGTGTATTGAGTTGAGAGAGATTGTGCAATGTGGTAATATATTTGTTGAATGAAGTGTAGATTAATTTAAATTAGATTACCTTATATATTTATAAATAAATGTGATGGAAATTAAGTAAAACATTATTCAAATTAAGAATTTAAAGTTCAAATACATACACTGATCTCCTATTTACAGTTCACTCTCACTCATACATTTCATAGTTACATTTGTGTCCTCACTACATCACTCATACACTCAGTTTCTTCTGCATTTGCATTGTCCAGCTCCAGTATTTGTCTTGTCTCCTGTGTACCTGTATAATTGATAATCTACAGCAGTAATCTGAACAGAAACAAATTTAATTTGCAAAAATATAAAATTTGTTTTTAAAGCTGTCTTAGATATATGGGTTAACGTCATCATCTTTGATTGTGTAATATCTATGCATATCAGTATTCATATCAGGGACAGGTAATTACGAGTGGCTGCAGTACACATGTATGCACGTGTGCACTGCCTCGCCAACTCGAGTGCACAAGGTCAAATCAATATCAGATTCAACACAAGTGCAAATGGTCTCGACCAAAATATCAATGTTCACACTACAACAATAAAACTGTACATGTACACGGAAATACAGCATCAATGATCAATACAAAAGCTAAAGTGCAGATAGATATGATCATCAAGCTATGGAAACCAAATTGCAAAGACCAGTGATGCAGACTCAAGAAAAAAATCAACCCATTGCAATATCAACACCAAGTAGAGATACAAGCAGAAGTGACCAAATCTCTACATAAAAGAGGGATGAATACAATGTCAAAGCACACATGTGCATGCACATATACAAAGACTACAGCATGCAAGCATAGGTGAAAGTGCATCAGTAACTCAACATCACAATGTCAGGAACACAGAGCTACAGAATAAAGACCAAAGAATGACAACATACATGAATACACTGGACAACAAAACAGACTCAACAGTTATCACAACATATTAACAGGGAAGAACTCAGAGATGATCAAGAACAAGTATCACAGAGAAACAGTCAGAAGGTCAGAGAGTAAATCAATGTCAAGGCCATGGTCAACAACCAGTTCAAACAAGTTCAACAATCAAAACCAGGGTATATAAGCAACTGTCTACATGAGTTAGTTCAACATGTAAATGAAACAGTAACTAGACAAATACAACAATACCAAAGTGATACAAGAACCATATGAACGAAATTCAACAGTGCAGAGATGACCAAGTCAGAAATCAAGCGCGTATCTGTATTCTTCGAAATGGTCAAAGTAATCAAAAGAGGAAAGTTTTGTTGCCGTGAGAATCAAGTGTGATCGAACGTTTCAAACTCAAAGCCGTGACTATCACAAAATAAAATTACATATATACGTATTTTGGAAAAAGTCAGAATCATCTCAAACGTTCAAGAAAAATCAAGTGGCCCAGTAATAATCAGTTGACAAATTCAAAGAAATCAAATCGAACGAGAATATAGGAACGTGAATCCTATATAAACCCAGAAATCATCATCGACTAAATCATCGAATTCAAGTATCTACTCCAGAGAGAACAAAAGGGTAGAAATCACATACCGAAGTTATAAATCGAATTCGATCAACAAACAAGGGGCAGTCGAAGCCAGGCTACAAAGAGTCATCATTCGACAAAGCAAATTCGATCAACACAGCAAAGTCGACTGAGACAAAGCTTCAATTCCAGACTAAACAAAGCCGTAGCTTCGAATAAGAATCGCCTAAGGCAACAGCAATTCCAGAGTTACAGAAAGTCGCCAGCAACAGCGAAGCCGAAGCCAGAGTCACCCCAAGGAGCGTGCAAGGCCGAAGCAAGCACGAATCATCTTCTCGAGCAAAGCCAAGCACAAAGGGGAATGAAGCCCCAAATATTACAAAACCCTAGATCTCGTAAGCCTCCACGAGCAAGCGAAATTCTCTTCAAGGCTATCGAGAAGCACAAGGCACTAGACAGCATGCACAAGCACTAATTCAGATTGCAAGAGCAAATCGAGTCACCATTTTTAATCTCTCAAAGAATCGGGCTGGAACAAAAAGAAAAGGGGGTGAAACAATAAAGAGATCGGCCCAGAACAAAGGGGTCAAAGAAAATAGAGGATCAAAAATAATAGTGGGCCAACAATTTTTTTGATTGAGGAAAAATAATAGTGGGCCGGTCTAGTTTATTAAATAGGGTTTAAAAGTTTTATTTTTAGTTGGGCAGAGAAACAGTCAGAAGGTCAGAGAGTAAATCAATGTCAAGGCCATGGTCAACAACCAGTTCAAACAAGTTCAACAATCAAAACCAGGGTACATAAGCAACTGTCTACATGAGTTAGTTCAACATGTAAATGAAACAGTAACTAGACAAATACAACAATACCAAAGTGATACAAGAACCATATGAACGAAATTCAACAGTGCAGAGATGACCAAGTCAGAAATCAAGCGCGTATCTGTATTCTTCGAAATGGTCAAAGTAATCAAAAGAGGAAAGTTTTGTTGCCGTGAGAATCAAGTGTGATCGAACGTTTCAAACTCAAAGCCGTGACTATCACAAAATAAAATTACATATATACGTATTTTGGAAAAAGTCAGAATCATCTCAAACGTTCAAGAAAAATCAAGTGGCCCAGTAATAATCAGTTGACAAATTCAAAGAAATCAAATCGAACGAGAATATAGGAACGTGAATCCTATATAAACCCAGAAATCATCATCGACTAAATCATCGAATTCAAGTATCTACTCCAGAGAGAACAAAAGGGTAGAAATCACATACCGAAGTTATAAATCGAATTCGATCAACAAACAAGGGGCAGTCGAAGCCAGGCTACAAAGAGTCATCATTCGACAAAGCAAATTCGATCAACACAGCAAAGTCGACTGAGACAAAGCTTCAATTCCAGACTAAACAAAGCCGTAGCTTCGAATAAGAATCGCCTAAGGCAACAGCAATTCCAGAGTTACAGAAAGTCGCCAGCAACAGCGAAGCCGAAGCCAGAGTCACCCCAAGGAGCGTGCAAGGCCGAAGCAAGCACGAATCATCTTCTCGAGCAAAGCCAAGCACAAAGGGGAATGAAGCCCCAAATATTACAAAACCCTAGATCTCGTAAGCCTCCACGAGCAAGCGAAATTCTCTTCAAGGCTATCGAGAAGCACAAGGCACTAGACAGCATGCACAAGCACTAATTCAGATTGCAAGAGCAAATCGAGTCACCATTTTTAATCTCTCAAAGAATCGGGCTGGAACGAAAAGAAAAGGGGGTGAAACAATAAAGAGATCGGCCCAGAACAAAGGGGTCAAAGAAAATAGAGGATCAAAAATAATAGTGGGCCAACAATTTTTTTGATTGAGGAAAAATAATAGTGGGCCGGTCTAGTTTATTAAATAGGGTTTAAAAGTTTTATTTTTAGTTGGGCCGGGTTTTAATGTTTTGAGTTTAGGCCTAGTTCATTTGAGGGCAAAATCGTTTTAAATTGTCGATTTAAATTTTGCCCTGGGGTTAAACTGTATTTTGTTTTTCAGTTTGTTTTTTCAAAGTCCAGTTAGAGTGAATCACCACCTAGGGTGTAACGATACGGATTTTTCCGCTCGAAAATTGACATCCATACTTTACATCGTACTCGAATGCCGTAGATTCGACCGTTCAAATCCGGTTCACCGGAGCTTATAACAACATTAAGTAAATAACAACACAGCGGAATAAATGAATAATACATTGATATACAATATCTGATACAACAGAATGATACAATGAATATCTATATACATCAGAGATATGATACAAGAAACAGCAGCGGAAAAGAAAACGATAACATCAGCAGCGGATAATCTTCATCTTCAAAACAGCAATCCAGATATAGCTCGAACTTCCAATAACGAGGCACAAAGATAAGCAAGTGTAGTCCGATCCAAAGACTGAACTAGCTCCAGAAAATCTACAAATCCTGACTATCTGAAAAACCCAACTCTAGACTGCTCGTGTAGAAAAATTTTGAGCATCCAGAGTTTAGGAAAGAAACAATAAACTCCGGATCAGTCATGGGACTGGTGTGAGCAACAAAAACAGTTTATCTTTAAAACAAATAGCAGAGAAATTTTCAAGTCAATTCGCAATGCTTTTAGAAAATGAAACTACCATAAGGCCTCCCGCCACACACACAATGCAAACGCAGAATTGGAGGAGATTTCTCCTTATGATAGTCAAAGATGCTTACTACGCAAAATCAAATCATTTGATATTATTATTAGTGCATAGTGGAAAAACATTTCGAAAGTAGAATATAAATCTTAGCCAGCATAGACATTTCGAACTATGCCTACTATAGCTACCATCCAAACAGTGGGGCGCCACCATAAGTAGATGGCAGGTTCTACAACTAATACCGTACAAGGTTCGTATTTGGAAGATGGATTTCCAACAAATGGTCAGGCTAAGGAACTTCCTATTCCACAAAAGAAACGCCTCTGGCGAGACGCTCCGAGAACCAACTGTTCTCTGCCAAACAAGGCCGGCTACCCCTTTTCCCAAGGGATAAAAGAAACCTCAGATATGCCACCCCCGGTCCTTTGGGACCTTTAACCGAGGCGCCTCGAATCCAACATCACACGTCATAAATAAAGTGTGTCCACATGAGTAAGTATCTGGGCTCCATACCATGATACTACCCTTTTCCAGAAGGAATGGTCATACCCTTGGGAAGCTACCCCTGAAACCTTGCTGCAACATTCCTGTTTCGACCATTACCGGGTTGTGAGGTTCGACGAAGTCTCGTCCACAAAGCTACGCTTTGTCACAAAGCCATGCTTCGGGTCAAACAAATGATCAACCTATGATCACAAAGATATAAGATCAAACAAATGATCATATCGCAAATGATCAAACACTGATCATTTCACAGCAGCACTCAGCATGCCACATTACCAAATTGGGATATATCGCTGATAAATTTCAACTACATAACCTCTGAGCTCGTACGTCTCAGAGAAGGGTGTTAAGCTAAGAGAATAACTTCTCCGCCACCAAACAGATATGTATTTGAAAGAAATCGGCTTTATACCTCAAAGTGTATTGTCAGACATACAATCCATACAAGTCTGTTCCGGGATCGAACAGAACCGAAGGCACTTCTCACGAAGCCCTTGCAAATTCGGATAATTTCCAATCACGTCCGGACTTCCCGTCACTAAGGGTGATAAAACCTCTATACCGGGGATCAGTCGATGTAGAGTAACTCGACGGTAATCCTTCCGTTTTCAAAAATATCCGGTCTTCAACACCGGTCTTCAAATGCTATCCATATACGACGTATCACATATTCGGAATGGGTTATACGACCCAAAGGTCCTTTCCCGGCTAACCCGAATAGTGAGCGAAATATTTAAAACATATGGATATGGGATTTCAATTAAGTCACAACTTATTACCCAAAATCTTTCTTTTCAAATGGTTTAACAAATTGCCATTTTCAAATCTTTAAACAAAAAGATTCATTTTAAACAACCTTCAACGGTTTAAACAATTTCACCTTAATCTTTTAAACAAAAGATTCATTCACAGATTTTCCAAATTAATTTCCCTTTCAATTTGATTAACTCGTTAAATCTTCAAATCAAAGATTTAACTTACAATTTTCAAAACAATTCCATTTCAAATGATTTAAACCAATCATTATTTTAAATCTGTTAAAAATAAACAGATTCAAATCATAGCTTTTCAAAACAATTCATTCATAACTTGGAAAACCATTTTTCAATTCAATCTTGAAATTCCTTTAACTAAATTAGAATTTCATTTCTTATATGAAAGCTTTTATCATTTAAAAACAAACAGTTCCATTTCAGAAAATCTGATTCATTCATACGAGTGGAAATCCTTGGGTTAAATCCAAATTCTCAAAATTATACTTTTAAATGGTTTAACTTTATATAAACACATTTATATCATCTTTAATCCCTAGTTTCAAATCATAGGATTTAATTCCAAACTTGAATTCAAATTTAAATCAAATTATTTAAATTTTTCAAGACTCGATTAAGTTATTCAAAATAACTTTTATCTTTGAAATTCTATTTCAATTGCTTTTCACTTTAAACCCAAATTTCAAATTTCAAAATCAATTGAAATTAAAATTTCAATTTCAAAAACATCAAATTTAAATTATCTATGACTTAACCGATTTCCACGTGAAATCCATAATTGTGTGTGTAAAAGTGTAATCCAGGGGTTTCACACACAATAGTGCACATCATACAATCATCACAGATCAGAATACAGAATATAGTTGATAAGCGATATAAACTATAACGCCTATCATATAGATCACAGATATATATCACAGATAAGTAAATTACAAATCACAACATAAATCAGGATGTATCACAAAGCATCATATATCAGGGATATCAAACAATTCACATTCAATAGAATTCAAACATTCATAAGTAAGATCAGTTAATACCTGATTTTAATTAATTTATACCAGGTTAATTACTTATGAATAAACTACAAATTTTGGTTAATTAACATCAATAAATTACAAATCGTTTTGATTAATTATTCTTTACTCATTTATTAATTTAAATTAACCAACTTTTAAATTATTTAACTTATTCAGTTATCCTTTAATTAATTTCCCTTAATCAATAATTAATAAATCTCAAAAAATTTTAATTAATAAACCTTTAATTTATCACCTAATTAAATTAATTACCTTGGTAAATTAATCTTTAAGTAATCACATAATTAATCCTTTTAATTACATTAGTTCATTATCCTTTTAAATTAGTCGCTTTGATTTATTAACCAATTAACTTTAAATCTTTAAGTTAATTAAGGATTAAAACGCTTTACTTTCCTTAATTACATCATCATATATTTCAAAATCACTTGTTTTTAACTTTACTTTTAAATTTTGAACTTTTCGCAAAACTTGAGTTCTTTGTTTAAATCTCGAAATACTTTCTTTCTTTTTCTTTTAAAAAATTTTAAACCTGTTCAAAACAACCCAACCCGAGCCCAACAATTCTTGCTTCGAGTCCCATCCTCAACTACTTCGAGTGAATACCCGAGTTGCTCGAGACAAATCTCGAGTCTTTTCCCTGCTTCATCCCAATTGCCCCAGACTTCCCAAAACATACTGATACGAACGCGACAGCGTGCACGTGCACAGATCGTCAACGACGATCCTACCTCCGGCAACACAACCTACAGGTCGCCGACCATCCCCACATGCCATTCCAGCACCCCAAAACCTTGATGAGACTCGCGAACGAAAAACGACAGTTCGAGCTCCAAACAACAACAACTCTCCGACCATCTCTCCCCTTTTGCCGATGACCTCGCCCACTGTCAACCACGCCATTTCAACAGGAACTTTGTCAAACTCCACAGCTTCGATTCCCATGGGTCCGGTGCAACTCGATTCCTCCACGCCAACAAACCACCTCTTCAAACTTCGACGGAAAAAAACTGTGCCTTAAAACCCTATTTCGTCAAACCCAAACTTATCGGATCATCTAAAAAATGTCGTACTATTTTTCTAATGATCTATGACACATCATCCTTCTCTGATATCAAGCCCGAGGCTCGATTGTCCTTTGATCACCAGAAATCGATGTTTCTTTCAATTCTATTCAACTTCGATTTATTCACTTGTTACCAATCTTGAAGCACTGGTTTAACCTTTAGAAATCGTGATTCTTGATGGGGATTTAGATCACAGAAATGAATCAAAGGATTGTAATAATCGAAATTTTCATGTTCTTAAGTTTTACTGCTAATTTCTTCCTGTAAATCATTATTTTCCCAATATTTACTTAATACATTTTACCTAATATCATTTTTTTTTATTTAAATAACTTTACATGGTCATAGACAAATTTCCTTCAGAAACCATAGTTTGAAATAGTTTAGACATGAAGATTTGAACCTTTTTTTTTTCTCTTGAATTGGTTATCCTGTCACTTAACCAGAGAAATGAATATACCCATGTACCTAACAATCTCTACCTATATATATATATACACTTATACAACCTAACTCACCACACACCCAAATATCAATCACTGATATCAAAATATATATATAAACAAACTAGAGGGAAGTTAGCACACCCCTATATATATATATGAACATTCAAGCATATTCAACAGCAAGGCAACACTTCAAACCATTTTCAATCTTTTATCACAAACATCAGAACAAAGCAAACATAGGGGTAAGTGAGTTGCTCACCTGAATATGGATGAAGCAGAGAAGCAGAGTTTTGAGGAGGTTAAAAACTGAATTGTTTTGAAAGCTTGTTTTACTGGAACCTTGAATCGCTTAGATTTCCATTGAAACTGAAATGCTTGAAAAACTGGAAACTTGCTTAGTTCATTCAGATTATAGCTTGTTTGTTGATGATTCAAGATTTTGATAATTTGTTTGATTCCAGGTTGCAACTGAAACAGTTCTGTATATTTTTTTCCTTTCCTCAGTTTTGTTTAAATTATGTTTTGAACGAACTAAAATGAAGAGGAAATTTGATATATAACAAAAGGTTTACAGGTTGATAAAAAAAATGAGTTTGTACAATACAATAGTGTAATATTAAAATGCTTTGTACAGGTGATAGTTTTATTTGTTTTGTAACGACCCGATATTTTGGACCATTCGCGTCCATTATAAGTGTATAGGTAGACACTCATGCCGGAGTTGAATTGCTCAAAATACCGCGTTGTTAATTTAAATTTGGCAAAACGGAACATATACAGTAAATAGATATAATCACAGATCACAGACACAGAGTAATAAATGCAGCGGAAATAAAAGAGATAGTAGTTCATGAAGCTACTATATGAATATATAAAAATACATCAGAGTTTACAACAGAAGAGTAATACGATACATCAGATACAAATCAGAATACATCACTGGAATCACCGAATATTGAAAGCAGAATAGATGGCTGGATCTTCAAGCAAGCTCCAACTCCAAAGGTGAGTCTCGAATACTGGTACACTCAGTCTGACCCGAGCGTAAAGCAAAACACAAGACACTCGAGTCAGGATTAACATTCTTATATTAATAAATCCAACTCAAGTGAAATAGCAATTGAAATACAAGTAACTCAAAGGATGTTTGGAATAACCATCCTTTAAGGATCCGTTAAACTATCTACTAGGTAGTAATGTACGCTAAGTAGATAATGTCTATCAGTAATATAAAAAGATATCAAAGTAGGGTTAAGCAGGGCCCATACACCTCTTAACCTGTTTATTCCCAAAAGCATATACAAGACCGTAGTTTCCCCAAAACCGGAAGTCACCAGAGGGCAATCCATATACTAAAGGTACAAATCAAAATCGTAGTGGTCGTGAATAGGATAATCAGTATGACAAGGTACATGAGGCGATACCAACTAGGATACTAGTAGTTGCGTGATCCGGACTGATGTTGGGCATAGCAGCTACTATCCCAACACCGCGAAACAACACTCCCAAATCGAGGGGTGCACCCAAATCGAATCACAAAAGTAATAGATATGGTATCGAAGAAGTGTGTCCGCTAGAGGTGGCGAACCTCAATGGCCCGGCGCGGCTCCTGTTTTAGTCATGTCAGGGGTCATCCAAAATCGTTCTCTTTCTTCAGTCAACGCGTTCACCAAACCATCCACTTCATTCTGGATCAACACTCCGCGTATAGTTATTAAAGTGGTTTCGGTTCAGATAGAGAGTATATCCATTACCGATCCCGGTCTCTTTAATAACTTTCGTAATTATTACACCGATTGGTCGTTTATATATTTCAAAAACCAAATCAATTTCAATTTCAATTTCAATTCGTAAATCAACATTTCATTTGTCTTTCTAAAACAATTTCCAAATTTTCGTTTCAAAACTTCAAATTTTCCGTTTCAAAATCTTATAATTCAATTTCAATTTCTTTTTAAACAATTCAAATATTGATTCAAGTTCGTATATAAGTTTCATTCCGAAATCATTTAAATAAATTCTATTTAACATTCAAATCAATTTAAACTCATTTATCGATTTCATTCAATATTCGCTAAGTTACTTTATCATTCAAAACAATTTCTATTAAATTTCCAATTCATTTAATCAATTCTTAAGTTCAACTTCATTAAAACAAAACTTACGATTTCGAATTAAACTAAATTCGTCAAATCAATTCTCCAATTACAAGTCTTACATTAATTCCAAAATATCACATTTAATTTTTGTTAAAGAAATCCAATTTCACCTATTTACTTCCTTAAATAATTTTCCAAAACTTAATTAATAAAGAAACTCAATTCCAATTCTTTACGAAGTAAAATTCACTTATTCAAAGTTCAATTTTTCTTATTAAAGAATTTCAATTCAATTTAATCATTTAATAATTCATTATTAAATAGTTCAAAACTTAATTATCAAATAATTTCAAAGTTTAATAATTTCAAACTTAATTATAATTTCAAACTTAATTCAATCATTTCTCAAATTAAACAACATTCTTTCATCAATTACATTTTTAATAATTCGTTTGAGATTATTAAACATTAACATTTCATTTCACTTAAATTCAAATTTCAACTTCATTTCAAAACCATATTATTTATTCAAATAAAATCCTTATCTTATTTCAAAATCAAGTTATTGACCAATCGGGTTTATTTAATTTTCTATCCTAGGTCAAAGTTGAATTTTGGGTATTTATCATTTCAACCCGATTCCAATTCAATTAAAAATCAAAGCATAACAGAGGGAACTTGCAGTGTGATAACTGGGATGGTGTCAAAGTAAATAAACAAGCAATAACAACAACCAATATCAATCCAATAATCAATTCAAATAATCCCGAAATAACCGTATTAATTCGCATTGTTATTTGTACGAATTAATATAATTATTTCTAGAATCTACACTATCATTTCATGTAGATTAAAGATTATTACATTACGGTTTTCACTTGTCATCTATTACAATTTCATCCATCATCAATTTAACAACATACATTCAGTGGTTCAAAATGTAATTAAACAAATCCTACGTGTCAATAAATTTAACAGTTAAAGGGGTCATATTATACAAATGTCAGTTAATCAAATTTAACATTTAACTATCCTATATCAAGTTCAATTTCATACTATTTACCATTTTAACATTTACAATTTATCGTCAAATATAAACATCAACAATCAATCAATTATCAGCCAAACTGTATTATCATTGCATAAATAATTAACAGATAATGGAGTCAGATGTCACAGGTGAACTGATACAGGTAATAGCATATATAACAGTGTAATTAACTAACAACAGCATATTTCAATTGTCGTTTCAATTGAAATCAAATTTAATAAATAAAAGAACGTTAATCGTGAGTGAGTGCTCACCTTCCGAGGCGAGAGATGACCAAAATACGATGAGTTACAAATCCAAAGCAGGGTGAGATGGGCACGAATTTTGACGATCAATGCTGGTAGATAGAATCGATGAAATAAATCAGAATCGGAATCGATGAAGAAAATCGGTATAAGTGAACTTGTATATAACTACATATAACTATATTAATAAAACCATATTCTAAGTTTAAACACATAACAAATTAAAACATACATACTTATTTTCAAATCAAAATTTACATTTTAATATAAAATAACATCTATATATATATATATAACCTATATGGACTATGTATATTTGTGTTTAAAATCTTAAAATAACTTGTATACAAGCAGACTGCTACATATACAACAATGCAGACTGACATATATAATCTATATAACATAAACACTATAGCTAACATAATATATATATATATATATACACCCAAACAATTAGCATAAACTATATATATACTTACATTTCGAAATATCTACCGTTATTAAATAAACATAATATATATATATATCAACTATCAATAGTAAAATATGATATATGTATACGTGCTTATTATATATGTGCTCCAAAAATCAATACCAGATAAACAAACATCACCAAATTTTAAAGTACATATGAAAGTACCCACGTACATACATACCCATAATCTATTGTATATAAGACTGAAATTCAACAATGATATGTTACACAAAATATACAGGAACTGCTATAAAATATATTTACTTAACATCCATTCGGCTGTGACCAAATTAACCTACATATATAACTAATCTATAAACTATAGTTTACACCCACATATAGCATATAACTGTTCAAATATATAACGTTTAAAACCAAAAGTGAACAATGCAGTAAACACAAAAATTATATCTGGTATAACTAATATAAAACTTCCGTATGCTAGAAGATATAAGCTGCAAGTAGGAAATGTATATAATATATTATAGTGCATATAATTCTTGCAAAAAAACTCGGTTGCTTCCAATATACATATCAGGCGAAAATTTCTTTTTAAAATAAATATATATAAGATTTAAAACAATACATAACATTAACCATACTTAATATACTGCCGTCCAACTTAATTGTTAATGTATAAAATATATACTAATTATGATTCACAAAGTAAAACTTTTAAATTACATACTAATATATATATATATATACACTAAACGCAAACCAATTTTATAAAAAAATTCGTATACTATGTATACAGCCGCTGAGAAATGTACAAATGGAATATATATATGACTTACTAACTTTATATATACAACCAAACAATCATATAGCATTCGTATAGGCTGCGTATAAAACTTAAAACATAATAATATATACCTATATAGAAATAAACAACCTAATAGTCAGATATAAATAAACTACTATTACTAACTAGTATATAAACAGATAAAAAAACTTATAAATACATATATATACTAACATATAATTATATGTGCTAAAGAAGAACAAATAAGTATGTATAAGTAAATACCTCTAATATATCAATAAGAAAACTGTAGCAGTTCTGGGAGGATTAGGCCGAGAGATGGTGACGGCACGAGGAAGCAGAGCTGGTCACGGAAGGGACTGGTAGCGGTGGAAGATCTGGAGGTGGTGGGTGGTACAGCAGCTCGGGTTTTCTTCGTGAGGGGATGTGGGGACGTGGGTGGAAAGATGGGAGGAGTGGGGTTGGTGCATGGTCAGGGGATGCGTGGATCGGTGGGCAAGAAAAGGAAGACGAACAGAAAATGGAGGAGAGGGGATGTCAGTGCTTTGGGCTGCCGTTTGCTGGCCGAGGAAGGGATATGGTGTGGAGTTTTGACCTGGGTTCGATTTGTGGAAGATAATGAGAAGTGGACGAAGAGAAAGGGGAGGAGCTGTGCTTCAAGGAGGAGGTTTTAATTTTCTCTCAGAACAAAAATGAATGGTTAATAAATCTTTCCTCTTTTCCAAAATGAAGGACAAGAGAAGCTACAGCATGTGAACCGATGTAGAAAAGAATACAGTTGAATTTAATAAATAATTATTGCATACGGCTATAGGTAAATGGACGTTGGAATATGAAAGGAATGGAACGTCAAAAGTTTGAATGCTAAACCGATACAACAACTGTTTTACTGATTTCGTGGTGAACCAGACCCCGAAACACAGAAGTGAATATGCCGCAGAGATCAGTACGACGAGACGATCAAAACGGTATGCAGATATTAGTGGTACGATTGAATTATAAAATTTCGAATTTTCTAATAGCGGAAAATGCAAGAAAAACGCTGAAAAATAAGATCGACGGAGCCAAAGATGTCCGAATTTGGAAAAACGACAAGCTGATAATTTGCTCAGAAGATGGTTTAGAATTTTTCTATGTAAAAATATTTAGGTTTCGGAAACATTTTATTTTCAACGTTTTTTAACTGATTAAATTGAAGTGAATTTACGCGCGAAATAAACTTTCATATTTTCGGACGAAAATTTACCAGTTGCTATGTTTAACTAGACGTATTCCAAATATTAAATTTTTATTTCAAAATTTTATCGTTTGAAATTTCGCAAAATTTCAACTAATTACGTTATTAAACAGTTGAAATTTTACGGGTCGTTACATGTTTAAACTGATATGAAGTGTTGTGATGGCTTCATTAATGCCCATGTACAAATGAATATTTTTCTTCATTTCGGTGGCTGGTGGATATGTGTATGGTGTACTCATAGATATGGCATAAAATTAACATGTACAACTTACCTTTATTTCGGCTGTACAAGCATGGAGATAGTTTGTGGTGGCTTGTACTTCTTGTTTTATTTTGGCTGAGAGGATGTTAGTTGGTACATAGATATGTTTATTTGTTTTATTACTTTGCAATGTTATATATTGTTATGTTGTCTTCTTTTGTTGCTTACACTTACTTATGTATTTGTTTTCAAATGTCTTTAACTTGTCTTTGTTTATTTTTCTTTTGTTGCTTATATGTGTATTTGTTTGTATGCATACATTTGTTTACTTTGTTTTATTCCTATTTCTTGTTGTTTGTTTTTAACTTTATGTTACTTTATATTTAGAACTTTGCTTTGTCATTTCTTTTATTCAACTTGACTATAGATCTTTATTCCTATTTATAGTTTGATTTTCAAATATTACATTTATACCATATATTTTATTTTATACTTTTTATAACCTTTTTAAAGAAAACGGATTAAAAATACAATCTATACATTAAATAAATAATTATACATATGTTTTGCTTAATATGTAAGTTCTTATTTTAATGTATTCTTTGAGTCTTAACTAATTTGTTTAATGTGTTTATTTTATATCTTTGTTGCATTTGCATTCATTCACTATTTTTACAAAACCCAATTCGAATTCAGTTTCAAATACATTTCTCAAGTAATTCAAAATTCAACTAACATTTTTATATTTAATATTTAAACCATTTATTTAAGACTTAAATTCAAATCAAATATATACGTACATATTCAAATTTACTCATACATGCCCGTATACATATATATACAATATTTAAATTTTAAATGATTTATACAAAATATATTTGGATATCTGGGAAACTCGCTTCTATTAATTGATAAATTTCACAGTTTTATTCAAAAATTCATTTAATTATCAATTAATATTAAATTAAAATCTAGGGTCGTTACATAGGGTTTAGGTGTTGTCAGATTGTCTAGTTAGAATTAGTTCAGTGAGCAGGGGGGCTGCGAGTTTGCAAAGCTCTATAGGCGGGAGCAGAGTTTGCGAGTAAACGAAACTCTATAGGCGGAGCAGGGTGTGCAAGTCTGTAGGAGTGTTTGTGAGCGGGAGAGAGTGTCTGCGAGTCTGTCAGAGTGTTTGTAAGCGGGAGACTGTTTAATTCTAATAGAAATCTGGGAATGCAGCAGTAGGCAGGGGTTGCTGAAGCTGGGTAAATTTTTTGTGTGATTTACTTTACTGCATATTTATTTATCTACATTTTGATTACGTGTTTAATTCGAGAAAATTTGCTATAACCCTATTCACCCCCCCCCTATAGGGTTTATCTAGATCCTACAAGTGGTATCAGAGCTAGGTATTTTTCTTTAACTCTAGACTCATGAATTCATCAAATAATGCTTTTACTGAGGGGCAATCTATTGTTAGGCCACCAATGTTTAATGGGGATGATTATGCTTATTGGAAAGTTAGGATGGGTATTTATCTTAGTTCTGTTGATTATGATGTTTGGGATATTATTGAAACTGGCTATAAAACTCCCACTATAACTGTTGGTGATACTGAGATTCCTAAACCAAAGGATAGGTGGGATGCTAACGATAAGAAATTGAAAACCACAAATGCTAAAGCAATGAATGCTTTGATCTGTGCTCTTGATAAAACTGAATTTAATAGAATTTCTCATTGTAAAACAGCACAGGAAATTTGGCATACTTTGGAGGTGACACACGAAGGAACTTCTCAAGTCAAGGAGTCTTGTCTAGCCCTGTTTAGCAATGAATACGAGAACTTTGTGATGGACAAAGGCGAGAACATAAAGGACATGTTTGGACGCTTCTCAACCTTGGTGTACAATGCTAGAGCGCTTGGAAAGGTATTCTCCGAGGTAGAGCTAGTGAGGAAGATACTACGAGTCTTACCGATGAACTTTAAGGCAAAAGTCACAGCAATACAAGAGTCGAAAGATCTGAGTAAACTAAGCATGGAGGAGTTGATTGGCAACTTGATGACATATGAGCTTGAGCTAAAAACAAAGGAGGAACGCAACAACTCCGAACCAAAGAAGAAGACGATTTCCTTAAAGAGTAAAAAAGAGAGCGATGAAGAAGAAGAAGATCCAATTGAAGAGATTGCAATGGCTGTCAATAATCTTAGAAAATTGTCAAGATTCGGGTCACGCAAGAAGAAAACAAATGGTAATAGGTCAAAAGATTCTGACAGTTCCGATAATGAATTGACTTGCTATAACTGCAATAAGCCTGGCCACCTCAAACCAAACTGTCCACTTCTCAAAAACAACAAAGGAAAGAAAAAGAAAAAGAAGGTCTTTGCAGCAACTTGGGATGATGAGGATGGAGAGGAAGTTTCAACTGATAGCTTAGAGGAGGCTAATCTGTGTCTTACGGTAAGATCAGATTCAGAAGCAAGCTCAAAGGAATCAAGATCAGATTCAGAAGCAAGCTCAGAGGAATCCAATGAGGTAAAAAACTACTCTTATAAAGATCTTGTTTATTTGTGCCTCGATCTTACTAAAACTGTTGAAGCTCTTGATTCTAAAAATGAAAAACTGAAATCTGATAGGAAAAAGCTTATCCATGAAAATTTCAGGTTAGAAACTGAACTTGAAAAAATTCAGAACCTAGAATGTGAAAATTGTAAAACTTTAGATTCAGAGTTATCTAAACTGAAGAACAGCTTCGAGGATCTTGAAAAAGAAAACCTGAATCTAAAGGAAACTATTGAAACTAGGAAAAAGGATTTTGTGAATAGATGCACCTCACTTGTGTCTGAAAACTCAACACTGAAAACCAAAGTCCAAGATCTTGAGAAATCACTGAATAACTTTTCTAGAGGAGAAAAATCATTCAATATGTTATTAGGAAATCAATTGTTTGCTAACAACCGAAAAGGACTAGGTTTTGGTAAATCACAAGTTGATGATAGTGCAAATGGTAAGGGTATCTTTACTGAATGTGAAATAATTGGATATCATGTTGAAAATTGTAGTCATAGGAACAAGAACATGAAATTTATAAAAGTTTGGGTTCCTTAAAATTCTACAAACAAATTTCATGTCTATTGGAACAAAAATGAAAAGACAAAACAAGTTTTGGTTCCAAAGGGATTATTTATTCATAATTATTCTGCCACTAACAATCATGGACCTATAAAAACAAATAGGTCACATACATCTTTAACTGTGTAGGTGTGGTGGCAGGCTAAGGAACAACATTAGTGTTATCTGGATTCTGGTTGTTCCATATATACATCAAGCGTCAAATCAACATTCCTTAGCCTAGTATAAAGGTGACAGATTCACTATGGACAAACAACGAAAGATTATCGTACAGGTAAAACAGGTAGTTGTATTTCTTTCAAACGATAGATAACCGGTAAGAATCTGCATCTGAATTAAATCAGCCAGTTATGATTGATGATGTTAATTCTGAGTTTTAACCAATCATCTTACTCGAAGTAATTGTGATGGATGACAGAATCTAACTTGCTTGATTTATGATCTTATATGATTCGATTTTAATCTGTGCTTGAAAATTGATCAACCATTTTTCTTCTTAAACTTAATATGTTTGGTCAAACTATGATTGCTCATGCTATAAAAGGTTTTTGAGAAACTGTTGAAACTGTTGCTTCACTGATGAAAACTTCAAGTTGTTTTTGAGAAAATCTGGATATTTTAACTGTGATTCTACGGAAGGTATACACACTCGCTCTTCATTTGATAAAAGTTTGTGTGAGTTTTGTTAACACCGTAGTTTTATTTCTGAAGATGAATCTGATACTGTTGAAATGGTTCTTAACTGCTTCTAGACTCCATATTATGTTTTCTGTTTGTTTGTGTACACGTTTTCACTCTAATTCTAAAGAATCACACTTGAATACCACTAAACGAAATTTTGAGATATTTTTCACACACACACAAATTTGGACTATGATATCTTTCGTGTGAAAACTTTAATTTAGTTGGTTATTCTGATGTTGATTATACGGGTTCACTGGTTGACAGGAAAAGTACTAGTAGGACATGCTTCATGCTAGGACACTCACTAATTTCATTGTCTAATAATCCTGTTCTCCATTCACTCACGAAACACATTGATATGAAACACCATTTTTTAGAAATCACATTGCTAGGAAAGACATTTGCATTGAACTCATTTCAACTGAGGAGCAACTAGCTGATATTTTCACAAAACCCCTCCCCGAAGATAGTTCCAGATTACGTTTGGATTTGGGAATTATGGAAATTGACTAATTTTTTTTTCAATTTTTGGTTGAAATATTCTTGAATATTTATTTTCAACTTCATTTTCTAGAATTCAAACCTGTTTTGGATATCATTCAAAGATTGATTCGAATATGGTATTCAGTAGTGGAAATACGTTTGGTTTATGAAATTTCATAATATGATTAATTTGGTAACTTATTCCACGACCATTTCTATTTCTACCATCTTTCTATCATTCATAATGGTTTTGAAAAATGAGAAGAGTAAATTGCTTTTTAAATTAAAAAGGAAAAATCAAAGAAAATCTTAAAATATTCCTTATGCATCCATTCTCATTTAAAAGTCCTTATGGTTATGCATGGATGGATCATTAGAGGTTATCATCACTCCATTCTCATTTAAAAGTCCTTATGGTTATGCATGGATGGAGCTTGATAACTAATGAGTAACTGCTAATCCCATTAAAAAGTCCTTATGGTTATGCGTGGTTAGTAAGTGCTTATTATTTTTTTGTGCTTAAATGTCAAATTTTTTTTAAAAATTAAAATAGAATAGAACATCTCTCTTCTCATTATAAAAATCAAATCATCGATCCATTCTCTAAAATGTGGAAAATGTTATCTTGTTATGATATATTATGGTTTTTCCCTATTTTTTTCCATTTGTTTTTCCCCTACCGTTTCATTATTTTTTGTCGTTCTTTTGATGATAACAAAAGGGGGAGAAGGAAGAGATTTTGATAAGAAAATAAGTATTTCTGGAATATTTATTTACCAAATTTGTTAAATGTTGTTAGTTATTTTCTATAGCTCTTTTATTCGTCTGTAATTTCCAAAATCTTCTAAATAGGGAGTGGTCTCAGTTGTAGAGGGAGTATTCATATAGGGGGAGCATACATATAGGGGGAGCTAAATATTTCATGTTTAAACACTGTTGGGTAAATTTCTCACCCAGGAGATCTCAAGACCATGAAGAGCTAGGCTTCATTCGACATCCTCACCACATCCGAACCAGCCACCACCGAACGAAAGACACTCACCTCTACCGAATCAAGCTTCATCCCATTGCCGAACCGACTCCAAAACCATGTCACACCGAACCAAGCTTCCTACCGATCCATACTCCCACCGGACCAACTGCTATACCGAACCATGCTCCACCATACTCCCACCGGACCAACTGCTATACCGAACCATGCTCCACCATACTCCCACCGGACCAACTGCAATACCGGACCAACTATAACAAGGCCAGCCCAGGCCCATCAGCAACTATACACATCCTAGACCCCTACCCCCAGCCTCACTCTATAAATAGAGGGGCAGGGGTACAGCAATGGGGACAAGTTTGAGAGCTCAAGCACGGAGAGAACTTTCAAACAACTTTCTTTTACTTGTATAAAAGCTTTGTACTTGTAATCAAAACAAGAAAAGAGAAATAACATATAAAGTGGACGTAGGCACATTCTGGCTGAACCACTATAAATTTGCGTGTCTTTTTACAGTTTAGCCCCTGCTTTTCATATATTTGCATAAATCACTCAAATCGCTAAGAACAACATAAGATCTACTAAATCATACAACTTTGAGGTGTTTGTCCATTTTTTGTGCAAACATTTTTGGTGCTTTCACTGAGAACTAGAAGCTCGAAGCTTCAGCTTCATCCACTTAGCAGTTTTCCTAACAGCACTGTTCGCAACTTGGAAAACATGCCTCCCAAACAGAGAAAAGATGTTAACAAAGGAAAAAACATCGCATCCAGCAGTCTTCCAGATCCAACTGTCACGGATCAAGTAAATCGTCCCCCTCCAGCAGCAGTAACAAATGAAGGACAGGCTAACCCAACCACTCCTGCCACAGAACAGCCTGTAGCAATTACTACGGTAGATTTGGACAGAGTTGTGGTTGAAGTAACTAACCGCTTCACGTCCCAGCAGGAAGCCTTGGTGGACCATCTCATGTCACGCTTAAGGGACGCTGAAGAATCCAACCGCAACACTGAATCATGGGGCGAGTCCCAGTCTGGAGGATCTTAGAGACAACAAAGATCTTCCTTCTTCGAAGGAGCTAACGGCAGAAGTAGCCATGGTAGGAGCCGAGACCGGGCACAGCCCGAAGTTAGGCCTGAGGAAACGTTTGGTACCGAACCCAACGGGGGAGGTACCGGGCGAAGGTCAACTGTAGTTAAGCCTGTCATGCTGCCTAACCACAGAAACGCCAGTGAACGGGGCCGAGCTAGAGTCCAGCCCGAAGTTGGACCCGAGGAAGTTCTTAGATCAGAACCCAGCAGGGGGAGATCGAGGCAAGGGCCAACTGTAGCTGACCCGAGCATGCTCCCAGAAGATCAAAGGCAGCCTCTGGAAACTATGAGGAATGATAGACGATACCATCCCTACAGGTCATCTGGACGGAATCAATCCCACAGAACAGAACCAAACTCATTTCTATCTGCTCCAAGTTCTGATGAAAGGATGGCACGCTTATTCAGAGAGTGTGTCCAAATGGAGCAAAGAGATCGAGGGATAGCCGCTAGGGTAACCAGCCCTTTCGCCCGCAATATCGAAATTGCTATCACCCCCCGAGAATGGAAGATGCCAACAATGGAACCCTACAAAGGAACCTCCGATCCCGTTGTACACTTACAGAGGTACACGTAGCATATGCTCATGAGTGGAGCGACAGAGGGAGTACTGTGCAAATGCTTTCCGCTCTTCTTAGCAGATCTTGCTACCTCCTGGTTCTGTCATCTACCCCAAGGATCCATCAGCTCGTGGGAAATGTTGAAAGAAAAATTTATTAGTCAGTTCCGCATTCATGTGGAGCAACCTAAGGACGCTTATTCCTTATCCAGCGTCAAACAGAAACCTGGAGAAAAGCTGCAGCAATACCTAACCAGATTCAACGCCGCAGCAGCCGCAGTCCAAGATGCCGATGAGAAGCTTATCCTAATGGCCCTCTGCAGTGGTGTGCATCTGGACACTAAATTTGCTAGAAGGTTGACAAAAGAAAAACCAGCTACTTTACCCGATTTCTTCCATGAAGCCAGGAAATACATGAGGCTTGAGGATGCTGCCGTTGAGGGGCAGTCAGGACAGCAAAATAAGACAACCCATGGCAACGCCCCTGCTGTGGCAAGGGACGTTCGAAGAAATGATTCCAGAGACCATGCTGGGGGCAAGAAGGGAGAAAAGCGCCTATATCGGCCAGGACCTAGATTCGACACTTACACTCCTTTGAACGAGACCGTCGAAAATATCTTCCTTGCCACCCAAGGTGAAGTTAGATACAAACGCCCACCATACAAGAAGGAATCAGATAGCGCACAAAAGTTTGGAAAGTTCTGCCGCTTCCACGAATCTCACGGGCATGATACCAACGAATGCCATCATCTCCGAGATCTGATTGAGGAACACATCAGAAGAAAGAAATTGGAACGTTATGTAAAAGGTCAAGACAGGACCCCAGCTCCTGCCAATGAAGACCCAAGGCTACCCTCACCAGGGGCCGACAGAGGAAACCGCAACGCTAGCAGCTCTAGTCAAGAAAAGATAGTGGTCCATACCATCTCAGGAGGGCCACACATCGCAGACAGAAGCTGGAAAGAGATGGAAAGGTACGGAAAGTCGCTTAGAGACAATAAAGACTATGTCAATTCGGTTATAGAAGAACGCCACCCGAAGCGGAAAGAAAGTGATGACATCACATTCGGGAAGCGTGACCTAGAAGGAAGGCAATACCCTCACATAGATCCCATGGTTATCTCTGCCCGACTCGGTCCCGCCGAAGTTTACCGAATTCTGGTAGATACTGGAAGCTCAGTAAACATCCTGTTCAAACACGCATTCGACAAAATGAAGCTATCAATGAAGGATATATCTCCCTGCGATAAACCACTACACGGTTTCACTGGAGATGCGAAGATGCCTCTCGGACAACTGGACCTCTTTGTTGAGATTGGAAGCCATCCCCGCTCCGTTGTACGGAAACAGACATTTGTGCTAATAGAAAACCGTTCGGCCTACAACGCCTTCTTAGGAAGGCCAGCTTTGTCTGATTTCCAAATTATCCTAGCCCCATGGTGCCTAAAGATGAAATTTCCAACGGACAATGGAGTAGGGGAAGTAGAAGGAGACCAGGACGTTGCTCGAGACTGCTATGTGACTGAACTTCGCAACAACCACAGGAAGGATAAAGGGAAGGGTGTAGAGATTGCCCTCTGCACAAAAAGTCTGGAAGCATAGCAACTAAAGAAAGCCCCTCCTCTTCGATATACCAGCGACCCTTTCAATGAATTAGACCCTAGGGACAAAGAGGAGGAGGCCACCGCCGAGCCTGCAGAGGCTATGGAGTTTATATCTGTAGACAAGCACGACTCGAGTAGACTATTGAAAATTGGGTCCCAACTAAAAGCCGAATTGAAGGAACAACTCATCGATTTTCTCCGCCACAACCTGGATGTATTCGCTTGGTCACACGCTGACATGACCGGAATCTCCCCCGACACGGCATGCCACGTATTGAACATTGATCCTACCAAGGCGCCTGTAAAACAAAGAAAGAGAAGTATGGGGGCAGAGCGATCATCAGCCCTCGATGAAGAAGTAAAGAATCTACTCGCCAATGACTTCATACGAGAAGCTGTTTACCCGGAATGGATTGCCAACCCGGTATTGGTAAAGAAGGCTAATGGGAAGTGGTGGACCTGCATCGACTTCTCCAACCTAAACGACGCCTGCCCAAAGGATTGCTTCCCACTTCCCAGAATCGACCAACTTGTAGACAGCACAGCCGGCCACGAGCTCCTATCTTTTATGGACGCATACTCAGGATATAACCAAATTCCTATGCATGCTCCCGACCAAGACCACACTAGTTTCATCACCGACCGGGGTTTGTACTGCTATAAGGTAATGCCTTTCGGACTTAAAAATGCAGGAGCCACCTACCAGCGCCTCGTCAACAAGATGTTTGCGGGGCTAATAGGACAAACTATGGAAGTATATGTGGACGACATGCTGGTGAAATCACGGAAAGCCAAAGATCACGTAAGCCACCTAGGCGAAATGTTCCAGGTACTTCGACAGTATGGAATGAAGTTGAATCCACTAAAGTGCTCCTTCGGAGTATCATCGGGAAAATTCTTAGGGTTCATCGTCCATGCCCGAGGGATTGAAGCAAACCCTGAACAAGTCCGAGCGCTAAGGGATATCAAGATACCTTCCACCCGAAAGGAAATGCAAAGCCTAAATGGAAAAGTGGCCGCCCTAAGCCGATTCATCTCCAAGGCAACGGACAAGTGCGTCCCCTTTTTTGAAGCTCTAAAGAAAGATAAAGGAAAGTTCGAATGGACGGACGAATGCTTAACCGCTTTCCTTAACCTAATCGAACACCTCCAGAAACCACCAGTACTCTCGACTCCAAGCGAAGGCGAAGAATTATACCTATACCTTGCTGTGTCATCTCACGCTCTAAGCGCTGCCTTGGTAAGGGAAGACAACCGCACGCAACGACCAGTTTACTTCGTCAGCAAAAGGTTTACTGGGGCAGAAGTCAGATATCCTAAACTTGAGAAGTTAGCATACTGTTTACTAATCACATCACGGAAATTACGTCACTACTTCCAGTCCCATTCCATCAAAGTTCTGACCGATCAACCGCTGAGGCAGGTACTCCATCGTCCCGACACTTCTGGGCGATTACTTAGATGGTGCATTGAACTGAGTCAGTATGATATCACCTATCACCCTCGCATCGCCATCAAGGGACAGGCCATGGCTGATTTCATTGCAGAGTTCACTACCAACGAAGATCAGGAGCAATTGGAAATAACAGAAGATATCAAGTGGAATCTCTTTGTGGATGGTGCATCAAACGAACAAGGCTCGGGGGTAGGTGTGGTAATAATCACCCCCAGGGGAAACAAACTGCACTATGCTATAAGATTGGAGTTCGCCGCCACCAATAACGACGCAGAATATGAAGCAGTGATAGCCGGACTAGAAATTGCCATAGAAATCGGAGCCAATTCTTTGTGTCTTCATAGCGATTCTCAACTTATTGTTAATCAAATACTAGGAGAATTCCAAGCTCGAGAGGAACGACTCATAGCATATCTAAAGAAGACCAAGTTGCTTCTCAGCCGATTGGACCACTACTTAGTCAAACACATCCCTCGGGAAGAGAACCAAGAGGCCGACGAATTGGCAAAGCAAGCAAGTATGAGAGACATCGCCATCTTCGGGGCAGTAACCATCTCAAAGCAAACGGTCCCAAGTTTTGAGCAAATGAATCTGATAGCTGCAACCGAAGAAGCAACTTGGATGACTCCTATCCGAGACTACCTACAAAATGGCACACTACCCAACGGGCATAACGAAGTCAAGAAAATCTTGAGGAAAGCGTCCCGCTACACAATACAAGAAGACATCCTCTATCGGCGCGGATTCTCTAACCCGTTATTAAGGTGTGTCGCTGGGAGAGAAGCCAAGGAAATCTTATCCAACATCCATCAGGGGAGCTGCGGAGATCACACCGGAGGGCAAACATTAGCAAAAAAGATACTTCGATACAGATATTTCTGGCCCACCTTAAGCAAGGACGCCTTAGATTTCGTCAAGAAGTGTGACAGATGCCAAAAATTTGCTAAGATTCCACGGCTACCAACAACTGAGATTACTCAAATGACCAGCCCTTGGCCCTTCGCAATATGGGGAATTGACTTAATCGGCGAGCTATCGATGGGCCGAGGCGGGGCCAAATATGCTATAGTGGCAGTTGATTATTTCACCAAATGGGTGGAAGCGGAACCTCTGAATAAAGTATCTTCAGCAAAAGTTATTAACTTCTTGATCAAAAATGTTCTGTGCAGGTACGGAGTCCCACTCAAAATCATATCAGATAATGGACTTCAGTTTGACAGCGAGGAATTCGCCAACTGGTGCCGAAAGCACGGAATTCATAAAAGCTTCTCATCCGTAGCATATCCCCAGGCAAACGGACAAGTCGAAGCAGTCAACAAAATTCTGAAAACTCTGATCAAAAAGAAGCTCGAAAAGTCAAAGGGCGCTTGGGTGGATGAACTCCCTACGGCACTGTGGGCCTACCGCACATCCTTTAGAACATCAACGGGGCACACTCCTTTCTCTTTGGCATACGGATCGGAGGCTATGCTCCCAGTTGAAACCATTGTGCCTTTCCACCGTAGGATCCACTATAACCCGGAAGAGAATGAAGAGCTCCTCCACATGTCTTTGGATCTAGTTGAGGAGAGAAGAAATGATGCAGTCCTTAAAACAGCAGCCCACAAGCAGAAAGTGGCAGCGCAATACAACTCCAAAGTCAAGCATCGTACCTTACAAGAAGGGGATCTTGTCCTCAAGCGAATCTTCCCTCGCCCCGGAGCACTAGACCCCATCTGGGATGGACCATATGTAATTCATAAAGATCTCCACAATGGAGCTTATATTTTGTCAATAGTGGACGGAGAGGTGTTCCAGAGGGCATGGAACATCCAGCACCTCCGTCGATACTTTTCTTAACTTGTGCTGCCCATATGAAGTGAATTAACAAAGAGAATCAGTGGACGTAGGCCTTTTCATGCCGAACCACTTTAAAAAACTTTGTCTCTTTTTTAACTTGTTCCTTTATATCTTGGCTACTTGTTAACTTTATCCTTTCCTGTTGAACAAAATCCTATGCGTATAGCATCTCCACTCAAAGCACTCCACGGCGCAACTTCACCTGGGCAAAACCTAACAGGTACTATGCGAATCTATGCCCTCGCCAATGAGACACTTTTGCTCCAACATCCCTCTGCTGCAGGTTAACTCATTGCTCGCGACGGCCCTTAAAGCCAACTGTAATGAGCCGATTATAAGCCACCGAGAAGGCCGACTATAGCTGAGGCAGCTCATTACGGCGTTAGGCTCGCCGGCAACTGTGAACCGACTATAAGCCCCAACATAAGGTGTGGCCAGCCAGGGGCAGTTCACAGTTGACGATCGGCACCCACGCTAGCCGGCCACAGTAAATCGAATAATACCCATGATTACGGGCCATAATGGCCCGGGTAGTTACTGTGCGCGATCTCGGCTCCGATGTGTCTTAAGTGCGGCTGTGGTAAAAAAGAATTAACTCCCCGCGGAGGCGTAAGATGGGTGACAAATGTCTCCAAGACCCACAGCTAGGGAAAGTGACTACAAAACCCGTTTGCCACGAACTTAAGCACATCGAAGGCCTTCCGTGATTTGAAGTTTTACTTTTTCACATATTTCAATTTTACTTAAAAAGCTTTTCTCATGTCCTCTATAACGGTCCCTAAAGTACAGGATGCAGAGTAGGAGATACTAGCCAATGGATGTAGGGACTCACGATTGGATGGCAGGGCACTCGACTGCATTCCTTGCTCGGTCACGCAAGATATTCAAAACTGCCATCTACGATTAAAACAAGAAGGGCGGTAGTTTCTTCTTTTGTGTACAAATACATGACTATAATTTGTTCACACCACACGCTAATATTATAAGTCATGAAATTATGTTTTAAAACCAGAACCTGACATCAAACACAATTCAATTATAAGAATATGCATAGCTATATTTCTCATACGACATGTCAAAATAGCAACAAGCATTCGGAAGACGACAAAATCAGCTTAAGTTAAAGAATTACACATCAAGAATAGAGCTATTTATTACAAGTAGCAAAATAATTACAACTTAAAAGTTACTCTACTGTTTTAAGACTAACGTATACGGCCATGTCAAGTCTACAAAAAGAATTTTCCAGGTCTGATCAAGGGGCCGGCTGCATTGGAGTTTTATCCTTGTCCTGTTGACCACCTGTCCAGTCAGAGAAAGGATTCATTAGTGATAAGCAACCAAAGTTAATGGAGAGACTAAAAAGGAAGACTTACCAGCATCTGCTTCTTGACTATCCTGGTCGTCATCCTCAACTTGCACACCTGCCTCCTCAGCAGCAAGCAACCGCATACCCTCCTTCACCGCCATCTTCTCCTCCTTGGCAAATTGAGCAGTGACCACATCCATGCTGAAAGCCACACCACCATCTCTATCCGCATCAGCCTTAGCCTCCTCCAGAGCCCGAAGATAGATCTTGGCCATGACCCTAGGATAATCATCCATCCAGGATAGGTTGCCCTGCTTCCAGGTTCGGAAGTACATGTCCTGGAGCATTTCATCCATCATCCCCTCATTCTCCTCAAACTCCCTCATCCGGGCCTCGGAAGCCGACAACCTTCCAACAGCAGCTTCTCTCTCCAAACGATATCTCGAGCAGTCAGCCTGAAGGGATTTCCGCATCGCCTCCATCTCCTCCTTCAGCCTAACCTGAGCGAGCTCTGTGGCTTCAAGCTTCCCCGACAGCTCCTCTACCCGCTCAAGATCCGCCCTCCAAACCTCATCCACTGTCGAGTTGGCCATATTTATCTGTTCCTTGCAGGCGGCCTCCATCTTCCGCAGTTCCGCCTTACTAGCCTCCTCCATAGCCTTCCTCAATCGCCCGGAGGCAGCCTCATGCTGAGAAATCTGAATGGCCTGGTCAGCGAGCTGTTTGGCCTGGTCTGAAACCATCAATCTTAGTCGGATGTTGGCACTCCCAATCTCCTCTCCAGCCTTAACCAGCCGGGCATGATGCCCCATCAGCTTCCTAGTCTCCTCCGCCACCCGATCAATACTAGCCTTGGCCTCGTCTCCCATGGTAACTATCCGAGTGGTAAGTAGATCAAGATCTAAGGACTTAGCCTCATCAAGCACCCGTACCATGGGATTGCGGGGAAGAAGGTGCTCACCAGTAACCTCGTCAAAGGTAATGTCGTGGGAACTTGGATCCAGATCAGGATGACCCGCAAATGGATTACGAGCCAAGTCAGGACGGTCGATATGAGTAACAGAAGGGTTTCTGGACGGGTTCGGAGAAGGTGCAAACTCGCTGTCCTCCTCCGTGATATCATGAAGAGGCTGAGCCGGGAGCTGAGGACCGGGCGAAGGTTCGGATAAAGGACGACTCCTCTTTCTCTGCTGAATACCCTCTTCGATAACCCCGAGAAGAGGACGGTAGCCGACTACATCCCCGGAGCGGTGGGTCGAAGGCTTCGGCTTGACAGAAGTTTTGGAAAGCTTGTACTGTTCAAGCCTGTGCCGAAGATCTGAGGCCTTGGCCGTTTTACCTGCTCCTGATATGAAGAAAAAGTGTCACAAGCATATATCGATCTATAATTCGAGAAAACACGGCAAATTAAAAGGTAATAAGAAAGGAAACACATCTGTGGTTGTACAAACCCTGGGGAGGAGTAGGATACTGCAATAAGTCCTGGATTTCATTCCAGGACGGGAGCGGGTCATAAAATATTCCTAAGTCCCTATCATAAATGGAGCCCGCAGGAATCAAAAGTTCACCTTGAGTCGTCGGAGCCACCTTGGCTGGAATAGTCTGAGGAAGCTCGCTTGCGCCAGTTCCAGCCTTGTCAGTTTTCCCAGTTTTCTCTACCAAAGCCGGGTCTTCGTCCAGCCCCTCGAAAGCCTGGTGGAACGCATCATCCGTCCACTCCTGAATCTCACCCGCTTGCCCAGGAAGCAAGGCCCCGATGCCATCGCCACCTTTATCACCTTCCCGACCATCTCCACCCTCACCTCTTTCCTCCTCTATGTCTTCCTCCTCCTGGGTAAGTGGACAATTGCTGGGGGAGGGACCGTCCGACTTCTTGAGTTTCTTACCTCCGACGGCTGGAGGTTTTGTGAAAGGCTTCCTCTTGCTACTCTCTACCGTAACACCTCCCTTGGTCTGAACAACCGCCCTCTCCTCCGCCGTTTCCCTCAGCTTGACTACTGACTGCTGTGGAAGGATTAAGTTATACTCCAGAAGGGTCGCATTTCTGATCAGGAAGGCAGATGATCTATATTTCCCGAGAATAGCTTCTATCTCAGCCGCCGTCTGAACCAGGCGGTCAGTCTCCACAATCGCAAAGCCACCTGTCGCTAGCAAAAATGAGAAAGTATGAGAAGAAGCATCGCAATCGGAATGGAAATTATAAGTAAAAGCATCAACTTACATCCAGAAGTAAAGCGCCGAATTGAGACGGAGTCGTCCCTGACAAAGAACCAATCCTTCTTGAACATGCTGAATTTAGAATACAGATCCAAGACCGGCTTGAAGGTCACGGCTGACTCCAAGCTAATGTATGGGGACCCCTTCTTATAGCCCCTCAGATTATATAGATACCGGATCTCCCGATTGGAAGGAGCACGACCATACTCCCTCTGGAAAATGACGAAGAGGCTCACCAATATAGCATAGGAGTTGGGTTGAAGCTGGAATGGGGCCACCTTTAGATATGTGAGGAAGCTGGCTATCCAAGCATTAAGAGGAGGAATGGCACCACACATACAGTGGTATCTGCTATAGGCGAAGTACCCTTCAGGAGGATCGTACGGCATAACTTCTCTCCCTGGCAATAGCAAGTGCGCCCTATCAATTCCAAAAGATCGGGAAATGACATCAAGCTGCTCCTCCTTGAGGGAGCTAGGAAAATAATCGGGCGGGGAGTTCAGAAGTTCCTGAGGGCCGTACCCGTCCACTAGTGATCTCGGGGTTGGTCCGTGATGTTCTGGATTCGGCTGAGCTGGGGGCACGGCAGAGGAACCTCCTTCACCCTTGGATTTCTTTTTGTCTGATCGAGTTTCGGCTTTGCGAGACATTATTTGCAACATAGAAAAGCGTGCTGATTAGAACGGAGGATGTAAACAAATAAACATCAGTAGTCCATTCGGTAATATATAGTATAAGCTTTCATTCGGTGGTAAAGCAACTCACATGATTCGGCACTAGTTGATTCGGCTACACGTGATTCGGCTACAAGTGATTCGGCACGAGTTGATTCGGCTGCATGTGATTCGGCTACAAGCGATTCGGCACAAGTTGATCCGGCAATCTTGATCGGTGAAGAAATACAATGGCCTAAGCCTCCCATTTATAGGAGAAGATTGAATCACCGAATCACCTGGTTCGGTTCTGGAGCCGGATGCGATCGCTCAAACTCAAACAAAGCAGGACATGCACACGCGCACGTCCTACTTTGGGGGGCAAATGTTGGGTAAATTTCTCACCCAGGAGATCTCAAGACCATGAAGAGCTAGGCTTCATTCGACATCCTCACCACATCCGAACCAACCACCACCAAACGAAAGACACTCACCTCTACCGAATCAAGCTTCATCCCATTGCCGAACCGACTCCAAAACCATGTCACACCGAACCAAGCTTCCTACCGATCCATACTCCCACCGGACCAACTGCTATACCGAACCATGCTCCACCATACTCCCACCGGACCAACTGCAATACCGGACCAACTATAACAAGGCCAGCCCAGGCCCATCAGCAACTATACACATCCTAGACCCCTACCCCCAGCCTCACTCTATAAATAGAGGGGCAGGGGTACAGCAATGGGGACAAGTTTGAGAGCTCAAGCACGGAGAGAACTTTCAGACAACTTTCTTTTACTTGTATAAAAGCTTTGTACTTGTAATCAAAACAAGAAAAGAGAAATAACATATAAAGTGGACGTAGGCACATTCTGGCTGAACCACTATAAATTTGCGTGTCTTTTTACAGTTTAGCCCCTGCTTTTCATATATTTGCATAAATCACTCAAATCGCTAAGAACAACATAAGATCTACTAAATCATACAACTTTGAGGTGTTTGTCCATTTTTTGTGCAAACAAACACATCGACTGGAATTTCAAAATCTTTAATATATATGTTTGTCATCATCAAAAGGGGGAGATTGTTTGATGTGTGTTTAGTGTTTGATGATAACAAAATATATATATCGAATTTTAGATGTGTTTGCAGATTTTATACACACAAGATTAAATATTCATTTTGAGTACGAATACTATTGGACAGAATTTGATAGATTCGAAACAGTATTTTATTCAAAATAATATTTTATTCAGTATAATGTTTTCAACACTGATTTCATACATTGATTTCACTGATTACATACACTGATCTCCTATTTACAGTTCACTCTCACTCATACATTTCATAGTTACATTTGTGTCCTCACTACATCACTCATACACTCAGTTTCTTCTGCATTTGCATTGTCCAGCTCCAGTATTTGTCTTGTCTCCTGTGTACCTGTATAATTGATAATCTACAGCAGTAATCTGAACAGAAACAAATTTAATTTGCAAAAATATAAAATTTGTTTTTAAAGCTGTCTCAGATATATGGGTTAACGTCATCATCTTTGATTGTGTAATATCTATGCATATCAGTATTCATATCAGGGACAGGTAATTACGAGTGGCTGCAGTACACACGTATGCACGTGTGCACTGCCTCGCCAACTCGAACGTTCAAGAAAAATCAAGTGGCCCAGTAATAATCAGTTGACAAATTCAAAGAAATCAAATCGAACGAGAATATAGGAACATGAATCCTATATAAACCCAGAAATCATCATCGACTAAATCATCGAATTCAAGTATCTACTCCAGAGAGAACAAAAGGGCAAAAATCACATACCGAAGTTATAAATCGAATTCGATCAACAAACAAGGGGCAGTCGAAGCCGGGCTACAAAGAGTCATCATTCGACAAAGCAAATTCGATCAACACAGCAAAGTCGACTGAGACAAAGCTTCAATTCCAGACTAAACAAAGCCGTAGCTTTGAATAAGAATCGCCTAAGGCAACAGCAATTCCAGAGTTACAGAAAGTCGCCAACAACAGCGAAGCCGAAGCCAGAGTCACCCCAAGGAGCGTGCAAGGCCGAAGCAAGCACGAATCATCTTCTCGAGCAAAGCCAAGCACAAAGGGGAACGAAGCCCCAAATATTACAAAACCCTAGATCTCGTAAGCCTCCACGAGCAAACGAAATTCTCTTCAAGGCTATCGAGAAGCACAAGGCACTAGACAGCAAGCACAAGCACTAATTCAGATTGCAAGAGGAAATCGAGTCGCCATTTTTAATCTCTCAAAGAATCGGGCTAGAACGAAAAGAAAAGGGGGTGAAACAATAAAGAGATCGGGCCAGAACAAAGGGGTCAAAGAAAATAGTGGATCAAAAATAATAGTGGGCCGACAATTTTTTTGATTAAGGAAAAATAATAGTGGGCCGGTCTAGTTTATTAAATAGGGTTCAAAAGTTTTATTTTTAGTTGGGCCGGGTTTTAATGTTTTGAGTTTAGGCCTAGTTCATTTGAGGGCAAAATCGTTTTAAATTGTCGATTTAAATTTTGCCCTGGGGTTAAACTGTATTTTGTTTTTCAGTTTGTTTTTTCAAAGTCCAGTTAGAGTGAATCACCACCTAGGATTTAGGTGTTGTCAGATTGTCTAGTTAGAATTAGTTCAGTGAGCAGGGGGGCTGCGAGTTTGCAAAGCTCTATAGGCGGGAGCAGAGTTTGCGAGTAAACGAAACTCTATAGGCGGAGCAGGGTGTGCGAGTCTGTAGGAGTGTTTGTGAGCGGGAGCGAGTGTCTGCGAGTCTGTCAGAGTGTTTGTAAGCAGGAGACTGTTTAATTCTAATAGAAATATGGGAATGCAGCAGTAGGCAGGGGTTGCCGAAGTTGGGTAAATTTTGTTTGTGATTACCTTTACTACATATTTATTTATCTGCATTTTGATAACGTGTTTAATTCGAGAAAATTTGCTATAACCCTATTCACCCCCCCCCCCCTCTAGGGTTAATCTAGATCCTACACCCTCTTGGGTATAGTTTCCTAAGATTTAACTCTTAGGAACCTAACATAGGAAGTGGGTACCAATTGAAATTAATATTTTTTGCAGGTACCAAATAAGAAAATAGGAAAACTAATAATTTTTGCGGGTACCAAACAAGAAAAGAGGAAAATCAAGATTGACCTTGGAAATGGATTGGTTGACTCAATATATAGTAGTTTTAGATTGTGATAGGAGGATTGCTCGTTTAAGTAGTCGTAGGAAATGTGATTTGAAAGTTTTGTGCGAGCGAGATGTTTCCATGATGAAGTCGTATATATATTCATTAAACCTATCACATGTTGAATTATCATCTATTTTCATAGTTAAAGATTTTCCAGAAGTATTTGCTAAGTTTTTGGGCTTTCGCCCCATAGAGAAATTGAATTTAGGATTGATCTCGAGAAAAACGCTAGACTAGTAGTGACAACTCGACCTTGCTATAGGATTTCATTAGTTGAGTGTGCTAAGGACAACATTTCGAAGAGCACCTTTCATACTTCAGATGGGTTGTTTGAGTGGGTTGTAATGTCGTTTGGGCTAACTAATGCCTGGCTTATTTTTGTTGATTTGATGAGTAGGGTCTTTTGGAAATGGCTGAATAAATTTGTAGTCGTATTTGTTGATGATATCATTGTATTTTCTAGAGATGAGAAGGAGCATGAGTTTCACTTAAGAGAAGTACTGAATGTACTAAGAAGGAATTAGTTGAAGTTTAAATTTTTGAAATGCCATTTTGGAGGAGTAAGGTACGATTTCTAGGATATGTTATATCTGGGAATAAGGTGGTGGTAGATCCAGGAAAAGTGGCAACTGTAAAAAATCGAAAGGTTTCGAAGAATGCTTCAGAATTATATAGTTTCTTGGGATTTGCCAGTTTCTATCGAAAGTTCATAAATAATTTTGCGAATATATTAGCACAATTAACGAGGCTTACGAAGAGGAATTTGGTTTATGTTTAGAGTATAGAGTGTGAAGAAGTGTTTAGCAGGTTAAAAGAAATGTTAATGAGCGCACTTGTTTTGGTTATCCTTGATGGGACCAAACCATTTACCATTTACATCGATGCTTAAGTACTGGTCTTGGTGCTACCTTGATGTATGAAGGTCGGGTTGTGGCATATACAAGTCAGCAATTGAAGATGCATGAGAAGAACTACCCTACACATGATTTGGAATTAGCTACGATTGTATATGCTTTAAAATTATGGAGGCACTATTTACTTGGAAAGAGATTTGAACTATATACAGACTATAAGTCATTTTATTTATTTTCGTAAAAAGACTTGAACTTAAGGTAACAGAGGTGGATGAAATTCTTTACATCTTATGATTTTGGTATTTCTTACACTCCTGGGAAGGGTAATATTGTGGCAGATGCATTGTGTAGGAAGCATTCTATGTTGACTGCTATGATATTAGAGATGAGGCAGCTTGAGTATATTTCTAAATTTGATTTTCGACCACTGATGGATATTACATCTGGATTATTGGCAACCTTAGTGGTTAGACCTACAAGAGTGGATAGTATTGGTATGTATCAATGTAAGGATGAAAAATTGGTTGAGATTATGAATCAGATTGAGAAAGGTGAGAAGTCGAGTCATTTGGGGCAATATGCAAAAGATAGGAAAGTATACTTGAAAAGGGATGGACGGTTGAGTATGCCAAAGTTAAAAAAATTAGTTGATGAGGTGTTAAAAGAGTGTCACCATTTGAGCACGTCCATTCATCTTGGTGGTGATAAAATGTATAGAGATATGAAGAGAGTTTATTATTGGCCAGGAATAAAGAAAGATGTGGTGAGGTATGTAGCGACATGTCTCACTTGTTAGAGAGTTAAAGCGGAGAAGAGAAAGCCAAGTCGATTGGTGATGACTTTATAAGTTCCACAATGGAAGGGAGAAAGTGTTTCCATGAATTTTATAGACAGTTTGCCAATGTGTAGAAGAGGTAACGAGAGTATTTAGGTTGTGGTGGATCGATTGACAAAGAGTGCACATTACATTTTTGTAAAGAGCACAAGAACAGCAGCACCTTTAGCTACGTTATATATTAAGGAAGTGGTGAGATTGCATGGTATGCCGGTGAATATTGTAAGTGACCTAGATCCACTATTCACGAGCGAGTTCTGCAGGAGCATATAGGATAGCTTGGGTACGTAATTGAGTTTGAGCTCGACATATCACCTACAGATGGACATACATACTGAAAGGATGAATAGGGTACTAGAAGATTTATCGAGAGTGTGTATTTTGGATTTTTCAGGTGCTTGGGAAGATCATTTTCCATTAGTGGAATTCACATATAATAACAGTTATCTAGCCAGTATTGGGATGGAACCATTCAAAACATTATATGGAAGGCCATGTAAATCACCTTCATGTTGGTGGGAGTCAACAAATATGGTGATACTTAGACCATATATAATAAGAGATATGTCAAAGAAGGTAGATTTGATAAGGAAAAGGATGAAGGCAACACATGATAGGCATAAGACATATGTTGATAAAGGCAAAAGGAGTTTAAATTCGAGGTTGGAGATCCTGTGTTTATGAAAGTATCTCCTCTTAAGAATTTGATGATGTTTGGAAGTTCAGGAAAGTAAGCGCCACGGTTTGTCGGACCATTTAAGATGTTGGAACGTATTAGAGGATTAGCTTATAGAGTGGAGTTACAAGATAGAATGACTGGAGTTCATGACGTATTTCATGTGTCATATTTGCAAAAATGTGTATATGACTCAGCTACAATAGTAGAACCTAGTCAGTTAGAGGGTGTGGAAGTAGAAGCTGAAATGAGTTCATCTAAAGGTCCCGCACGAATAGTGGAGCATGGAATTCAAAGATTGAAGAGTAAAGCGATCGTGCTGGTGAAAGTGCAATGGGGTGACGATCCAGTAGAGAGTATATTGGAGATGAAGAGGAAGATACAAGCTTCTCATCCCAGACTCTTCATTGGTAAGTTCTTTTGGTTGGTACAATTTACTTGGAGTTAGATTTGGTTGCTTATACTGTATGTTGGGAATTTGATGCTATAATTATTAGATTCTATATAATATGCTATTTCTTCATCCATATAGAATTGCCAGTTTTTATACTAGGATTGTCATGCATCATTCCTACTGTGCCATATCTCTATATTCATATAGGATGCATTTATCGCATTTATTGCATTATGCAAGATTCATATCAGTTATCATGCTCATGTTCATCTATATCTTGTTGGATGTTATTGTATGTATATATATATAATTTTGTTTAAATATGATGGTTGCTTTAATATAGATGATTACTTTGTATGATTAGTTATATACTTGCGTGATATGGGTGAGTAAATGAAAGAGTAAGCGTTTATTACATTTTCGTTCCTATGGAATTTCGAGGACAAAATTCTTTTAAGGGGGAGAATGTAATACCCTACGATTTTGTATATAACTTAAATAATGACTATAATTAATAATGAATAAATTTTGAATTCAAGTGGAGGGTAATTTGGTAAATTTTAATAGAAGGGCAAAATAGTAATTTTACAAACAGTTGAATTTTCTAATAGGATTCGCATCATTTCGTAGCTATCGTTTTTTTGGTCAAATGGAGTTATTTGTCCGAACTGGACATCGTATGTGTAAAAATATTGATGTTTTATTTACGTGGGTTGTTTTGTGCGTGGATAACGGGTCTAGTTGTTTGAGATAGGCCAAGCCTATAATTTGAATTCAAAATTTGAGATGACCGTTTAGTTTTTCGCTCCTAAAGCCTATTTTAAAACTACTTATATTCAGTTTCCCTTTTCTTTTTCTCATTTCTAAAATCAAAGAACATCATCTTCCCCTCTCTTCAACCCAACACCAGATTTACAAATCTTAACGAAAATTAACAAGACGAGTTGCAATGGATTCGTAATGGGATTTTCCATCATCTGGAATCACAATTGTGGGCTAAATCAATGGATTTATTGTCTAGAAATTTTCGACAGATGACGAATTCATGTTCTTTTGGGTCGAATCGATGAGTGTGGCTTCTTCGATCCTTATATAATACTTTGATAATGTTACAGGATGTTTTAAGGCTAAACTAGGATTTAAACATGATATACATATATATAAATCTGAAAAGAACCCAGAGGCTAAGAAACAAAATAACGTAGTTTATTTTTATAAAAACTATGAAAACCTTGTTTGATGTTAATTTGGAGTAAAACCTTATAGAAACCATAATTTGATGATCTATATACATTGATAACTTTAGCAACTCAACTTTAGTGAATATATATAATATTGGTCCCTTAGAAACCAAGAACAAAGTGAAAAATTGAAATTTATAAATAAAAGAAACAGTAATAACTTTGAAAACTTGTATCTAGGTTGTACACCAGTGCACTGGTGGGTGCACATCGATCCACCGATGGACCATCCAGACTGGGTATCTAGAGCTTTTAAAAGGCATGAATCGACATGCGTAATTTTGATTCCTTGCATGCTGTTCTCTAATGATTCTATGGTGATGATTTAATAAGTATGGTTGATGTTGGATGCATAGTTTAATGATGGCAATGAAGTATTCATGTTGGAATTGTCGATTTGGAATGTTAGGCGAGCACACGAAGCAAATACAAAGGTGTAGTTCGATGATGACGACGTGCGGAGGGAATGTATCTAACTCAAGATAAATATATAGCACTAGATCATATGGTTTGATTAAATATATGTTTGTAGTTTTAGGACGAGGAACGAATACTTGAATCTTGTAGCGCATGCGGTGGGTCCTTGATTCATGGTATTGACGTTGCATTCTCCTGTAGAGCATTGAGGCTGGTCCAGGAAGGTTTTGATATGGACAACAATCGACTTGTAGCACACGTGGCTGGACTAGGCATGAGTCCAATGCATGATTATCCTTTACCATATGTGGCAGGACCGAATAATCATAGACATGTAATCCTTTACCACAAGGGGCGAGACCGGATTACGTTTATGGTTATTTAGATGGTATAATGTCGTTTTGTAGCACATGTGGCGGTCCAGAAGATATTATACTTAGGCTTAAACCATTTTATATTTCTATCGTAGTAACATAAAAGTTTTAGATGGGTTTCACTTACCTAGACATATGTCTGACCCACACCTATATTCTTTTTATTGATATTGTTCAAATTAATGGACTTCGGAGACGTGACGGGCCTGGAGACGAGATCTATATATATTGTAAATGTTGTTCATAAGTGTGGAATAAATAATTTGTAACAAAAGACAAGATGTGATGGTGTGTGATGTTGCTTGGATTTGGATTTTTATAGACTTATGATATGGTATCAAATATGTAATTAACCATATGTATTTATGTAATATGATACTTTGTGTGACTATTCCAGTGAACTCTGAAAGTCAATAGTTAACATAGTTTTATCTTATGCTATATATATATATTATATGTATTATCTTCCAACGAATTGCCATTTCAGGACTTTGTTGTGTAGCTATGGGGTTTCAGAATGATGGGTTGTTACATTTGGTATCAAAGCATATGTTATAGGATTAGGGGCGTATTAATAGAGCATACTAGTATGTTTTATAAAATATATAATTTATAAGAGCTAAATTTAACAATTGTAAATGCATCGTATCCTGTTCCGATCTTAATCATCTAGTTATCTATTGAGGAGTTTCTAGTGGATCTCATTTATATATAACTAAAGCATGAATAATTCAGAGGAAACTGCAAAGGGACCAACATTGGTGGAGCTACCGAAGTGGGTATTTATACCCGAGTGGATGTCCCTGAGATTCCTGGCGTGAACATGCCCATTTGGTTTCATATGTATCTCCAAGTTATTGCTTAGACTAGTACCACTACCACCTCCATCGAAACAGTTGCTACGACCAAAGCTGTGGTTTTTGTTCCACAATCGAATGTTGACTTCCTAAAACTTTGCAAGGATTTTGCTAACTTAGGTAGAAAGCCTGTACTGGGACAAACACATATGTGGCAACTAAGACATAGCTAACTAATTTGAAAAGATATTCGGTTTATTAGGACTAAGTGATCCAACTAAGAGGCAATTTGCATCTACAGAAAGAAGCAACAAATTGGTGGGTTATTGTTATAGCCGAGACGGAGGAGAATACAATTACTTGAGAGATTTTCAAAAGAAAGTTTGAATTATAATTCTTTCCTGGGGCGAAGAGGGGAATGTTGTTGGAAGAGTTTATTCAGCTTAAGCAAGGAGACTTGACCATAAAAGAGTGTGTGAATAAATTTAATGACTTGGGGAAGTACATATTTGAATTAATTAATATCAAGGAAAAGAAGGTTGAGAAATTTGCTAAGGATTGAATTACCCATAGAAAGAGTTTGGATTATGTTACCCCGTCTTTTGGACAAGGCCGGGATATCAACAAATTGGCTAAAAAGGATGGATATCAGGATTGGAGATTGATTAGAAACAAGGATATGATCGATACCATCAAAATTGGACCAAGCTCCAATCAAGATGGGATCAATATGAATCATAAACAAAGGCTACACTTCAAATTTCAGGTCAATCGGAGTTCATATGCTCGAGTTATGGATGGGTCAATGTTCATAGAAGACTGGTTCGTATCAATGCTTTTGTATCGATCAGGACGATATAGATTATGTGCTTCAGATCGATGCTTTCATATCGATGCTTTTGTATCAATCGAGATGGATACGAATATGGGTAACACACTTTGCACCTTGCTTCAGATCGATCACAGTACGTATCAATCCAATTCCTGATCGATACGAAGTCATTCACCATAACGCTTGGGATCGATACGAAGATGGAAGCGGGCGATGGATATGAAAGGCAGTGGGAAGTCAGGGACCGATATGAAGGAAGGATGCTGGATAGATACGAAGTGCACTTAGAAGCCATTACGTATCGATCGCGTTCATATCGATCGATACGAAGAAACCGATCAAGGGAAGGAGCACATTGCATGGATCGAAGCGGGAAACTCGGATCGATACGAAGGTTATGGCTATGGACATGTGGGATTGATGGATACATAAATGATGGACACGAGGCGGCGGAATAGGATGGATACGAAGGGGATCGATACGCACATATCGGTACGAAGCCATCAACATTCCTAGGGAAATCTAACCTTGGATCGATCATAACGCTCAAACCATAGATCCAAATAGTATGAAATTTTCATAGAAACTTTCTTATTCACTCGAGAGCTCACCTGATCGATCTCAACTCAATTGGGGCCAATATGGATCGATAGGAACGTAACATGGATCGATCTTAGATCGATCCCAAACCACTCTAGATCGATCTGATTGGCCCACCCATGTGTGAGAAGAGGTATTCCGAGTTTTAGGGCAGATATTTCCAGATTTGCTCCTATAAATAACACCTCCATTGCAGCTAAAGAGGGATCTTCTTTTTCTTTTTGAGGCGAAACTCTGTCATTTTGGTTAATTATTTTCAAAGGATTGTAATTGTAATCAGTATAAAGGAATAAAATGATCAATTCAAAGTGGACATAGGCCGGAGATAGCCGAACCATTATAAATATCGTGTCTTTTCTCACTTTCTTTCATTTTTGTTCTCTACATCATCTAGATATGAGATCTGCAACTGTATACTAAGGACTCATGTGTAAACACTGGTGCTTTCACTACTTTTGGGGTTTGTGACCATTTTTGGCGCAAATGCTTTGGTGCTTTCACTGAGAAAGCTAGCACTCAGAGATTTGGAAGATTGGATTTTGGATTTGAAGGTCTAGGAACTTGTATCTATGAAGCCATGGCTAAGCAATCAACAAGGAGAAAGAGAACGGAGAGGATCCATCATGAAGGAAGTCAGGAGGCTTCCTCAGGAGCTAATCAAACCTCAATTTTCATCACCAGAGATAAGATGTAGATGATGATTGATGCTATGCAGGAAGGGATGCTGAAAAGGCAGAAGGAAATGATGCGAAACTTCCTCTGACGGGTTGGACTAGCTGGAGTGCAAAGTCAAGGGAATGGAGTTGCAAGGAATGCCGGAAATGAGGATCACGAAGCTGGAGCACCAGGAACAGATGCAATCCAGACTCAGGATAGAGGAAACGAACAAACAGGATGCAAGATAGAGCAGAACCATCGGGAGAAGCCCCTGAACTAGGAGGCATGCCCCCGAATAATGTTGGCTCAATTCCAGGAAGGATACCAGGCGGCACTATGCAGTTTGGTGTTGATCGGGATATGGATGTTCATCCAGGAGGACAGGTTTTAGGATTCCCTCGTGGACTCGGGGGGCAGGTTGGAGGTAGCAGACAAAGGCTACCACTTGATGACAACGACAGGTTAGCGGACATGATCAGACGGGCCATGAGGGGAGGACCGGTGAATAGAGATCTGGAGGATGTGAATAGGAGCCCCTTTGCTCCTACGATAAGGCAAGCTAGGAATCCACCGGATTTCAAACTACCAACGCTGGAGATGTATGATGGGAGAATGGATCCAGCTGTTTACTTGACAAGGTATATGATGCACATGGAAGTGTTGGAGGCATTGGAGGAAGTCATGGCGCAGTGCTTTTCCTTGTATTTGACGGATATAGCAACACTGTGGTTCAGACAACTGGAAAGCGGATCTATTAGCACATGGATGGAGTTGATCGAGAGGTTTATGAGGCAATTTCGGGTCCACATCGTGAGACCCAAGAATGTGATGACTTTAACATCGATGAAACAGTGGAAGGGAGAATCACTTAATGATTTCTTAACTAGATTCAATGTGGCAGCGGCTTCGGTGGATCGACCCGATCCGCCGATGGTTTTGATGGCAGCAGTCTCAGGGATTATAGATAATTTGGATTTTAAGATATCGTTGGAGCAGGATCCACCGATGGATCTCAAGGAGTTTTATCATGAAGCAGAGAGGTTTCTACGACAGGAAGATGAGACGGTTGAAGGAGAGGGGAGAGAGGCTGAAGTTTATGCAGGCAAAAGATGGAGGTCCACCAAGGAAGGATTCAAACAAGGACGATAGAGGCAAAAGGAAAATGAATGGCAGCGGTAACATATCGAAAAGATAATGGAGGGAATCTAAATTCTCTTCTTACACGAATTTGACTGAAACTCTGGAAAGGATTTACTTGGATACTCGGGAGCGCCTCCAGTATCGAAGGCCGGCAAAAAGGGAACCCTTTGAATACGAGCGGGCATCGGAAAAGCATTGCCTATTCCATGAGCTAGATGGGAACAACACGAACGAATGCAGGCATCTAAAGGATATTATTGAGGAACATGTGAGGAACGGTCATTTGTAACAATACATAAGGAATCGAGTTGTGGCAGTGGAACAGGAGCAGCCACCGCCCACCTCAAAGGAAGATGGCATTGGTTCTAGGCATCGTCATCAGCTTATTATCAGCTGATTGGATTTATGGATGGAATAAGTAATAAACCCCAAACTAATGTGGCTAAGTCATTTACACATGTATGGGACCGATATGAAGGAAGGATGCTGGATGGATACGAAGTGCACTCAGGAGCCATTACGTATCGATCGCGTTTGTATCGATCGATACGCAACAACCGGTCAAGGGAAGGAGCGCATTGCATGGATCAAAGCGTGAAACTAGATCGGTACGAAAGCTACGGCTATGGACATGGGGAACTGATGGATACGTAAATGATGGACATGAGGCGATGGAATAGGATGGATACGAAGGGGATTGATACGCACGTATCGGTACGAAGCCATCAACATTGCTAGGGAAATCCAACCTTGGATCGATCATAACTCTCAAACCATAGATCCAAATGCTATGAAATTTTCACGGAAGCTTTCTTATTCACTTAAGAGCTCACTTGATCGATCTCAACTCAATTGGGGCCGATTTGGAACAATATGAATGTAACATGGACCAATCTTAGATCGATCCCAAACCACTCCAGATCGATTTGGTAGGCCCATCTACGTGTGAGAAGAGGTATTCCAAGTTTTGGGGAAGATATTTCTAGATCTACTCCTGTAAATAACGCCTCCATTGCAGCTAAAGAGGGATCTTCCTTTTCTTTTGGAGGCGAAACTCTATCATTTTGGTTAATTGTTTTCAAAGGATTGTAATTGTAATCAGTATAAAGGAATAAAAGGATCAACTCAAAGTGGACGTAGGCCGGAGATAGTTGAACCACTATAAATCTCGTGCCTTTTCTCACTTTCTTTCATTTTAATTTTGTTATTTCTTCATTTTTGTTCTCTACATCATCTAGATCTGAGATCTGCGATTGGATACTACGGACTCGTATGAAAACATCGGTGCTTTCACTACTTTTGGGGTTTGTGACCATTTTTGGCGCAAACAGATTAAATCTAATACCATTGGGGGCAACTTTTGAAAAATAGGTTAAGGGTGCTTTGTAGAATGCTATTGGTGGAAATGTGAACAAGGAGCAAGTATCAAATAGAGATTCGAACAAGCATAAGAATGAAGGACCGCAAGGTGGACAGAATAAGAAGCACGTTACTATATATAGGAGGTTTAATAAGATATGACACATAGCTAAGAAATTTAGGATGAACCTTTAGAAGGGAACAAAGTGTCATCAGTGTGTTAGATGGGACATTCAGCAAAGGATTATAGGTCGAAACAGTCAGGACGACAGGAAGGTTGAAGGGAATCAAGTGCTATAATTGTGACCAGATGGGACATTATAAGAGGGAGTGTCCAGCATTGTAGAACGAGGGTCAAATTGTTAAGGCTTATGCATTAGAAGTTGTACCCACTACTAGCATTGCACCAGCTACCCAGGAGAAAGGGAAGTTAGTTATGGAAGGTGTGTTATTACTATCTGATTTACTTAACATAGTTTTATTTGATATCAAAACATCACACTCATTCATAACTAATGCATTAGTGGAAAGACTAGGAGTAACCCCTGATATTATGCATGAGATTGTTACCGTATCGAATCCTATTAGGGGATCGATGTATTTATCTTCTATTTTTCATGATCTTAAGTTGGTTGTAAATGGTGTATGCTTAAATTATGATGCATAGCACTTAGCTTTGTGGGATATGGATTGATCTTGGGAATGGATTCGATGACTCGATATGGAGCATTTTTATATTTTGATAAGAGGATTGTTCGTTTGAGTAGTTATGGGAAATGTGATTTGATAGTTTTGTGTGAGCCAGATGTTTCCATGATGAAGTCATATTTATATTAGTTAGACCTATCATATGATGAGTTAGCATCTATTTTTGTAGTTAAAGATGTTCCAGATGTATTCGCCGAGGTCTCCGACTTCAGCCCCGTAGAGAAATTGAGTTTAGGATTGACCTCAAGAAAGATGCTAGAGCAGTGGTGATGCGTTTGAGACATATGGCTTCGAAGGAGAGGAAAAAATTGGATAAACAAATTTCATAATTGTTTAAGAATGAATTTATTAGGTGAAGTATTTTGGAGTAGGGAGCGCCTGTCGTTTTCGCTACTAATGCAAATGGTTCCCTAAGGCTTAGCGTCGATTATCGAGAGTTGAATAAACTGACGAAGAAAAACCATCATCCACTACCACACACTGATAGCATGTTCGATCAACTTGTTGGGAAAATGTTTTCTTGCAGCTCAACCTTGCTACAGGATTTCATCAATTAAGAGTTGCTAAGGATAGCATTCGGAAGACTATTATTCGTACTCTGGATGGGTTATTTGAGTGGGTTGTAATGCCGTTTCGGCTAACTAATGCTCGATTTATTTTGTTGATTGGATGAGTATGGTCTTTCGGGAACGGCTGAATAAATTTATAGTCGTATTTTTGATGATATCTTGGTATTTTCTAGAAATGAGAAGGAGACTGAGTTGCAATTGTGAGAAGTATTGGATGTACTAAGAAGGAATCAGTGGAATGCTAAATTTTTGAAATGCCATTTTGGAAGAGTGAGGTCTAATTTCTTGGACTTGTTGTATCTGGGAATGGGTTGGTGGTAGACGCAGGAAAAGTGGAAGCTATTAAAGATTGGAAGGTTTCAAAAATGCTTTAGAAGTACGTAGTTTATTAGGATTAGCTCGTTTTTATCAAAAGTTCATAAAGGATTTTGTAAAGATATCAGCACCATTGGTGGGGCTTATGAAGAAGAATTTGGTTTACGTTTGGAGTGCAGAGTGTGAAGAACCATTTATAAGGTTGAAATAGATGTTGAAGAGCGCACCTGTTTTGGTTATCCTTGATGATACTAAACCATTTATCATCTACACCAATGCTTGCAGTACTAGCCTTGGTGCTGTTTTGATGCATGAAGCTGGGGTTGTAGCATAAGCAAGTTGGCAGTTGAAAACACACAAGAAGAACTGCCCTACACATGATTTGGAATTTGCTGCGATTGTATTTGCTTTGAAATCATGGAGGCATGATTTACTTAGAGAGAGATTTGAATTGTATACGGGCCATAAGTCGTTGAAGTATTTATTTTCCCAAAAAGACTTGAACTTAAGGATACAAAGATGGATGGAATTCTTAGCATCTTAAGATTATTGTATCGCTTACACCCCTGGGAAGGGTAATGTTGTGGTGGATGCATTGAGTAGGAAGCATGCTACATTGAGCGCTATGATGTTAAAGATGAGGTAGCTTAATTATATTTTTGGATTTAATTTTCGACCACCGACAGATATTACACCTGGATTATTATCAACCTTAAGATGGCAAACATAAAAGAGTGGATAAGATTGGTATGAATCAAAGTAAGGATGTGAAGTTGGTTGAGATTATGAATTAGCTTAAGAAAGGTGAGAAGTTAAGTCATTTGGAGCGATACACAAAAGATGGGAAAGGATAATTGAAAAGGGATGGAAGATTGTGTATGCTAATGTTAAAAGATCTAATTGATGAGGTTTTAGAAGAGTGTCACCATTCAAGTATGACCATTCATCTAGTGGTGATAAAATGTATAGAGATATGAAGAGAGTTTATTATTGGTCAGGGTTGAAGAGAGATTTGGCAAGGTATATAGCGAGATGTCTCGCTTGTTAAAGAGTTAAAGCAGAGTAGAGAAAGCCAAGTGGGTTACTGATGCCTTCAAAAGTTCTGCAGTGGAATTGCGAAAGTGTTTCCATGGATTTTATAGATGGTGTGCCAAAGAGTAGAATAGGTAAGAAGAGTATTTAGGTTGTAGCGAATCCACTGACTAAGAGTGCACATTTCATTCCTGTATGGAGCACAAGGACGACAACATCTTTAGCTACATTATATATTAAGGAAGTGGTGAGATTGCATGGTATACAGATGAATATTGTAAGTTACCGGGACCCACTCTTCATGAGTGAGTTTTGGAAGACCTTGCAGGATAGCTTGGGTATAGAATTGAGTTTGAGCATGGCATATCACCTGCAGACGGACGGATAGACCGAAATGGTGAATAGGGTATAAGAAGACTATTGAGGGCGTGTATTCAGGATTTTAGAGGTGCTGGGGAAGATCATTTTCCATTAGTGGAATTCATATATAATAACAGTTATCAAGCTAGTATTCGGACGCATTGTTCAAAGCATTATACGAAAGGCCATGTAAATCACCTTAATGTTAGTCGGAGTCGACAGATAAGGTAATACTTGGACTATAGATGATAAGAGAAATGTCAGAGAAGGTAAATTTGATAAGGAAAAGGATGAACGAGGCACATGATAGGAAAAGGATGAACGAGGCACATGATAGGAAAAAGATGCAAGCTGATAAAAGAGCGAAGGGGCTTAGAATTCGAGGTTGGAGATCTTGTGTTTGTGAAAGTATCGCTTCTTAAGATGTGATAAGGTTTGGATTTTTAGGAAAGTTAGCACCGGGGTTCGTCGGACCATTTAAGGTGTTGGAACGTATTGGATGATTAGCTTATAGAGTGGAGTTACCAGATAGAATGGCTGGAGTTCATAATGTATTCTATGTGTTACATTTGCGAAAATGCGTACATGACTCGGCTACAGTAGTAGAACATAGTTAGTTAGAGGATATGGAAGTAGAAGCTGAAGTGAGTTCATCTAAAGGACCCGCATGAATAGCGGTGCATGGAATTTGAAGATTGAGAAATAAAGCAATCGAGCTAGTGAAAGTGCAATGGAGAGATGATCCAACAGAGAGTACTTGGGAGCCTAAGGGGAAGATATGGGCTTTTCATCCCGAACACTTTACCGATATGCTCTTTTTGTTAGTTCAATTTACTTGGAGTTAGATTTGGTTGCTTAGATTGGATGTTAGGAATTGAATGTTATATTATATGATATTTCTTATGCCACTAAAGTTACATTCATAAAGAATGGTTAGTTTTTATACTAGCATTCCATCCATCCTGCCTACTATATCATATCTATGCATTCACATAAGTTGCATTTATCGCATTTGTTGCATTATGTTATCATGCTTATGTTCATTCTATGTCTTGTTGGATGTTATGGTATGTATATATATATACACATAACTTTGTTTAAGTATGATGGTTGCTTTAATATAGATGATTGCTTTGTAGGATTAGCTGTACGCATGCACGAGTGGTACGAGTGAGTAAATGAAAGAATGAGCATTATTACATTTCCGTTCATTTGGAATTTTGAGGTCGAAATTCTTTTAAGGGGTATGCTACCTCAAAATTTTGTATATAACTTAAATAATAATTATAATTAATAATAAATAAATTTTGAATTTATTTGGAGGGTAATTTGGTAAATTTTAATAGAAGGGCAAAATGGTAATTTACAAATGATTGAATTTGCTAATGGGAGTTGCACCATTTTGTAGCACCCATTTTTTTGGTCAAGATGGAGTATTAATTTATCCGAAGAGGACATCGTATGGGTGAAAATATCGAAGTTTTATTTAAGTGGGCTAGTTTGTGCACGAACAACAGGTTTAGTTGGGCTGAGATAGGCCAAGCCCATAATTTGAATTCAAAATTTGAGATGACAGTTCAATTCTCCCCTCTTAAATCCTATTTTAAAACTACATATATTTAGTTTCCCTTTTCTTTTTCTCATTTCAGAGAACATCGTCTTCCTTCTCTCTTCAACCCAACATGAAATTCACAAATGTTAACGAAAATTGACGAGACAAGTTGAATTGGATTTGTAACTGGATTTTCTATCATCTGGAACAAGAATTGTAGGCTATAATTTCTAGAAATTTCAGATAGTGAGCGAATCGGGTTCTTTTGAATTGATTTGGTGAGTGTGGTTTCTTTGATCTTTATATAATACTTTGATAATGCTTTGGGATGTTTTAAGGCAAATTAGGATTTAAACATGATATATATAAATCTAAAAAAAACCCAGAGGCTAAGAAACAAAAGAACGTAGTTTATTTTTATAAACACCATGAAAATCTAGTTTGATGTTAATTTGGACTAAAACCTTATAAAAAGCATAATTTGATAACATATATACATTAACCTTCGAAATTTAACTTATGTGAATATATATAATATAGAACCCTCAGAAACCAAGAATAAAGAAAATTTTAAAATCTGCAATAGAAGAAAAAATAATAACTTTGAAAACATCTATCTAGGTTGTACACCGGTGAACCGAATGTGTGCACATTGGTCCACCAATGGACCACCAGATTGGGTATTTAGGGCTTTTAAAAGGCCCGAATCAACATGCATAATTCCAATTACTTGCATGTTATTTCTCTACTGATTCTATGGTGATCACTTAATAAGTGTGGTTGTTGTTGGATGCATAGTTTAATCATGGCAATGAAGTATGTATGTTGGAATTGTTGATTTGGAATGTTAGGCGAATACATAAAGCAAATGCAAAGTTGTAGTTCGATAATGACGACATGTGAAGGGAATGCATGTAACTCTAGATAAATATATGGCCTTGCATCATATGGTTCGATGAATACACACACACACATATTGTTTTAGGATAAGGAACGAATACTTGAATCTTGTAATGCATGTGGTGGGTCCTTGATTCAAGGTATTGACATTGCATTATACTATGGAGAATCGAGGCTGGTCTAGAGGGTTTTGAGTGGACAATAGTCAAGTTGTAGTGTACGTTGTGGGACTAGGCATAAGTCCAGTGCGTGAATATCCTTTACCACACGTGGCGAAACCGGATGTTGTAGACGTGTAATCCTTTACCGTAAGGGGCGAGACCAGATTATGTTTAGGGTTATTTAGATGGTATAATGTCATTCTATAGCGCATGTGGCATTACCAGAAAATATTATACTTAGGATTAAACCATGTTATATCACTTTTAAAGTAGTATATAAGTTTTAGATGGGCTTAACTTACTCATGCATATTTCTAACCCACTCCTATAATCTTTTATTGATATTGTTCAGGTTGATGGACTTCAAAGATGTGATGGACCTGGAGATGAGATATATATTGTAAATATTGTACATAAGTGTAGTATAAATATTTGTGACAAAAGACATGATGTGATAGTATGTGGTGCTGTTTGGATTTGGATTTTTAAAGCCTTATGATATTGTATCAGATATGTAATCAAACATATGTATTTATGTAATAAGATGCTTTGTGTGACTACTCTTTGTGAACTCTGAAAGTTAATAGTTAATATAGTTTTATCTTATGCTCTCTCTATGTATATCATATGTATTATCTTCCAACGACTTACCATTTCGGGACTTCATTGTGTAGCTACAGGATTCTAGAATGGCAGGTTGTTACAGGGTACAGGATTGGAAGCAGGTTAGAAATCTAAACCGGTATACAAATTTTGGTGTCTTTTTTACCTCTATGTTTACTACATTTATTAAATTGTTATGTGATTATAATATATGTTTATATTTGAATTCTCCATTTAGAATATGCAAGTATATTGATAAAAAGTTTAAATACACTATTCACCCCCCTCTAGTTTAAATTAGCCTTAAAGATCCATTTTGCTGTAGTATAGATTAGGTTATCACATCTATCATGACATCTCCCCTCTCATAGTAGCACCCCCATGTTGGCCATGGCCCCATGAGATCCAAATAATTTACCAGCATCGCATTATGCGCAAGCTCACTCCCCATAAAGTTCATCCAACTTGGCATCATAGGTAGCTTTCAATTTATCAAACTTGGACTGATAATAGAAAGCTAGCTTGCTTTTCAACACCTTAATTGAGCCTACCAATAGACCAGCATGAGGAGCCGTGTAGCAATAGGTTTTAACTCGGACCCAGGAAGCACAAGTGTTGATGGAGGAGCCCACTCCTGGAATCCTTTAACCAGCTCCATGGATATCTTATCAATAGTGTATTTAAGATTCTTTATCTCTTACTAATAAGAAGCCTCATATAATCCCCTTAAATTTTACAATTTAGCATCCAATTTAGCAACGCATTTCTTTGATATTTCGAGCTTTGACCCGAATTGTAAGATGCACTAATACTAAGCCTGGTTGAAAATTTAACATCATGAATTTTGGTGGCTATGCCCTTATATTCCCCCACCATTTTTTATAAAGTACCTAGTCAATGGCCTTGTTTTTTTAACAAGTTCTTTGAGTTGCTTTTCTAAGTCCTTAATTATTTCCTCATAAGAAGAGGACAATCTGGAAAGAGTTTAACCCTTTGCACCAACTTGAGTAGAAACTGGGTAACTCTCATGAGGGTTAGAAGTGCAACCTACTTCGATGAAGGTTGCACAATCATGATGAACACTGGTGAAGCGCAAGAAGGAGAGTCAGGGACGACCTAACATAAATATATCATCATAATACGAACTGAAAAAATGAAAGAAAACTAATAACCTTTTATTATGAAAAATAATTCAATTACAAAAGTAGAAAATCAAATCATATAAATAACTAACTAACAAGGTCTTAACTTGTGTTTATGGACCTAACTTATGTCTAGGAAGGCAAGGTAGAAAGCTATGCCTACTTGCATTTAAACTTCTTTCTAAACCAGCTCAAATGAGTATGACCCAAGCAGGAAAAATCCTCCCTTAGGGAAGGATGCCAAATACGCAACAAAACTCACCTTAGGGTTTCCCTTTCATGAGTAACCTTAGTGAGCCAAGTTAGAAGCCTTGGGTTTCTTTCATAAGTTGCCCGGCCATATCATTGAGTTTTTCTCTCGTGTACATATGAGAACTACGCTAGCCTCAATCCTTTTTGTAGTTTTCTTCTCAAGTTGATACACCCTGTAAAGTAATGAATGCTACTCTCTTTTCACTAGCTAGAGCCATACGATTTACTTAGGAAGTTTTCCTAAAAAATACATAGGCTCTCTAAAAAGTAATAAATTATGCATTACACCGTGCAAAATGTAACGACCCGGAATTTCACTCCTTTGATTTACGAATATTTAATTAATTTTAAATATTCGATATAAAGGTTTTATAATAAAAATAAATCTCTTTTAAATAATAATTAACGATGGTAAAATAATTTTCAAATTTTTTTTTATAAAAATAATTAGTTCGAAGAAAGATTGAAAATGTGACCGGAATTCGGTTTCCGATTTTTCAATTTTTCGTCGGCTAAAAGTTATCGAAAACGTTGTGAACCTTTTAGTATGAATATATACATTTTTAAATAAGTTAATATGTGTATATATATTTGTGTATTAGTGTATATATACGTATTTATAACTATGTATATATAGTTTAAAAAGAATAAGATCTTAAGGAAACATAAAAGGGACATGATGTGACTTTTTGGCAACTTAAGAAGACAATTAGTACAAATTCTTATAAATGCATGTCGGGTCAAGTTTTCATGGAAGGGGACAAGGAAAAATCATGGGCTAAGGTGGGAGAAATATGCAAGGTGATGTATCATTAAGTTGTGGAGGGTAGGTACCCTAAGTGCTATTTAGTAATTTAGGTATTTAACTATACACACACACACACACACACTAATTCCTAATTTATTTTCCTTCTTATTTCATTTTATTTTCAGTTCTAAAGCTTCATTTTCTTTCTCAAGCTTTACAAAGGGTTTTAATGGCTTCTCCTTTTAGTTTTAAGCTTTAAAAAGCAAAAAATTTAAATTGTTTTAAATGTTCAAACTTGTTTTAAACTCTTCTTTCACAATTATAAACTCCTCCACTTTCCCCATTTTTCCTCCCACTCCATTCGGTCATAACTTTCTCCCCACTACACCAAATCAATATTTTCCTTATTTCAAACTGTGTATAATTCCAATGGCTACAACTTTTATGTGTGTCATTTCTTCCAATTATGAGCCTAACTATGTCAAAAACTCATTTCTTTCTAGAGTATATTTGGACTCGGAGATCCAAGTCCGAAAATGGTCCTTCTTATTTCGACCATATTTTCCTCAAAACTAACTGAAATTGATTGTTTCTTTTTCTCAAATTGTAGAGGAAAGAATTTCCTAAAACTTCTATTTTGGCTACTTTACTACAATCCAAGAACTACATGTCTAAAAATCGAGGAGAAGTCGGCCTTTTTTTGAGTGGATTTTGTGATTTTCCAAGTTTTCCGAATTCCAAAATGTATCAAGTTTTCAAAGGATTTTTGATGAGTAAATTCTTTAGATTTTGGAAATTTTTACCTTTATATGTATTTAATATTGGATGGTAAAATAAGTTGGTTGTTTGGTTGGAATATATGTACATGTTGCTAGTTGCGGTTTAAATACTGACTTGTGAATCGAAAACTAAAGCATTGTGTTTCATTATAAAGATGTGATTTTGGGTTTGTGCTATGATGGTGATATGTTTATGGATGTTTAGGCATGTGTATGTGATGTCATGATAAGGAAGTGGACACTTTGATATGGTATTGACGATTGGATTTCTCTGTGGAAAAACTAGTGTTAGTTTAAAGGAAATTGTAAATCATTTCAAAGTTTTAAACTTTGTTTTCTTATGAAAAATCTTATGCTATATTTATGATAAGTTGGTAATTATTTAAGTCTTGAGGTTTCAATAAGGAAAGTCAAAACATTTTCAAGTTATGGTGTCCATAGCGATAGTCACTATGGTGTAGTTTTGATTAAAAAGTCAGTTTTTTTTTTTTAAAATTTAGTTTTCATACCTAAAAGTGTCTTTAAAATGTTTTATAAACTTAATAATGGTGTTTTAGAAGGTTAACTAATAATTTAATAATTAAATTTTAATTAATTAAGTTTGACAATTAATAATTAATTAAGTATTAAACAGGGTTTATTAATTATAATTAAGTGAAGATTAACTACTAATTAATTATGTTTTAAAAAGTAAGATTAATTTTAATTAATTTCTTATTAAGCAAGATTAATTTTAAATTAATTATGAGTTAAATACATGATTTATTTTTAATTAATTATTAATCAAATATAAGGTCAATTATTTATTTATTTAATTAATCAATTGTTAACTATTTTTAAACGATAAATTAATTAAGATTTAATTTTAAAGTAAATCATTTATTAAAGGTTTGATTTATTATTGAAGTTTTAATCAAAAGATTATTTAATTAATTAATTAAGATTAGTTGATAGTTAATTATTAATACAAGTTTTAAATTATTATTTAATAATTAATAAAGGATTAATTAAGGGTTTAGTTTATAAATAAATTATTTATTAAAGGTTTATTATTTATTAATTTATAATCAAATTAAGTTCAAATTTTATAAAGATTAATTATGATTTAATAAGAGTTTAACTTATAATTAATCATTTTAAAATGGAGGTTTAAGTTTTAATTATTGTTTTTCAATGATCAAATTGTTTTAAAGGGAACTTCTTTTTAAAGATGACTTTGAACACAAGGGATTCAAATATCGATACCATTAAGTAGACAAATGACTGTGAATGAGTTATGATGTGATTTGTTTGTGTTTGTGTTTGTGTGGACAACTATTAGCATAATAAAACCCCGTTCTGCATAAATTGATTGTTTGATCGAGTGGATATCTGATAGCAGAATAAATCCCCATTCTGCTACAAATTGATTGAATTGTTTGGACATCTATTTAGTAGGACAAATCACCATCCTACTGTTATGTTATATGGACATGTTTATACCGGTTAGTTTATATTGACTTATTATTCACTGATTTGGATATGAATTGCATTTACATATATGTTTACTTATGAAAATAAATGGTTGAGTGACATGAAAGTGAAATTGATGTTAAATGGTAACTTAAATTACTACCATTGGGAATCCTAAGCCACTTTTTGAAATTTTAAAGTATGGTTTTGAATTAACTCCAATTCTTTAATCAATTTGGAGTTTAAGGTTTATAAATGATTTTCAAGCTATATTATTATTTTATAAAGGTATTTATAAATAATAACATGTTTATAAAATGGGGTTTACTAAGTAAAAAGGTTTCTTTAAAGCGATTTAAAAGGATTTTTTGATAGAAATGTGTGATCTTCTAGAATAGAGGAGAGCACACATGTAAATATGTATATATCATAGAAAACAAGATGCTGCCAACATGCCTGGCAGGTAGCAAATCAAAGTACAAATAACAAAGAAGAGAAATCAGGTACCCTAGAATGAGCTCCGACAAGGCCACCGCGCATTACACCCTAATATCGAGCTCCGGCAAGGCCCCCGTCCGGTATTAAGGTGTTAGAAGTACCTAAAAAAACTATGAAGTAACTCAGCGCCAATGATGCTAAAAGACTGCTCCATCTGAGAGGGAAACGCCACGCTATAGACTCGGAAGAACTGGAAATGCGAATGATCTAGAATGAAGAACACCACTCTGTAGACTCGGTAGAACTGGAGAGAGCATCTTGCTGAAAAGTGAATCACCCAAAAAGTAGAACACCACACTGAAGATGTAGGAGAACTGAGAAGAACTCCTCACTGCAAACTGCAATCCTGCCATCAGCAATCCTGTGAACCTGCAAAAAGAATCTAATACCATTTCTGGCCAAAACCTATATCTGTAAAAGGAACTAAAGAAAATTATAAGAATACTACACATATATGTATATAAATGAAATTTATATACATATATATGTATTAATGAAATAAAAATAAAGATACAAAAGCTAAGTTAATAGGACAGAAAACAATAAAAATTAGAACACGGACTAAAAAATAATCCATGATCAAAAGAAGTTAAAAATCTATAAACTAAAACACAAACAAACTAAAACTAAAACAAAAACTAAAACAATTTAAAACTTATCATTATGCTCCTTTGATCAAAAGGATATTATGGTAATCAATGAAATCATCATTTAAGTTTGTAAAAAATGTTAATGCTACAATTATTAATGTCAAAACAATTGTTTTTATGTTTAAATAACTTAATATTATTACTAATCTTATTAATATATTCTTTAAAATGATTATATTCAGCTAATTTATATTTAGGATTTGAGATCTAACTAAAACAAAATGAAGATATTATAAAAACCAATTTATTAAAATGACTATTATTAAAAATTCTCTGGTTTCTCTCAAACCAAATATACCAATAAATTATAATGAATAAAGTATCAAGTAAAAATCTATTTTCCTTTTAAAACTTAAATATTAAATTATTCCAATAATATTCGCAATCAGTAACTTTAGTTGTAAGATTAAAGTTAAAGATTTTGAGAGTATTATTCAGAATATAGTGAGTATCCATGCAATCATAGTATATATGTTTAATATCTTCAAAATGTAGATTACAAAAATAACATTTATTCTCAATTTGCATATTTTTTCTTTATAAAAATTCTATAGTAGTTTTCCATGCATGATTAACCACATATGAATTTTAGATTTAGAAGGAGCATTTGTTTTCTAAATAAATTTAAAAGAGTTATTAGCTACACTCGAGAAATTAAGAAATTTATAAAATGAAATAGAAGTAAATTTCTTACTCATATCCCATTCCCAGCTAATATTATCATTTTCATTATCAATATTATATAGATTCAATCTAGCATAAAGCAAAGAAATTTGCCTAAGAGTTGTACCTACTAAAATTCTATTAAAACTAAAATTCCAAGGGGGTTATTTTCAAGAGAAAAAACATCTATAATTAAAGCATTCTTAAAGTTACCTATTTCATAAAGCTCTCTAAATTCTATCCTAAGAGGGATAACAGAAATCCAGCGATCATGCCAAAAAGAAGTACTATTTTCTGAATGGACTATTGTATTAGCACCAAGGTTAAAAATCTCATGACATTTTAATATTGATTTCCAAAAATTAGACAATTTATTTATAACTGTAGGAGTAATTTGGTATAAATTATTACTATCATTTTAGTAATATTTAGAAATGATTTCTTTCCAAATAGGATTTTCATTAATATCCTTAAATTTCCATAACCATTTCCCTAACAAAGACAAATTCATGTTACGCAAATTAATGACCCATAACCCACCTTCCTTTTTGGATTTACAAACTGTTTCCAAATAAACTTCTTTCTAAAGTGATTTAAAAGGATGAGTTGCAAAAAATATTATGTAAAGGATTTTTCTTAAAGAAGATTTATCAAAGGAGTTTTAAATGGGGAAATGTTTTATAAATGATTTTAGAGGTTTGTAAAGAGGTTTTGTAAATTGACTTGTAGACTTTAAAAATGTTTTATAAATTGATTTTGGAAATTTATAAAGATATTAAAATGTGAAGTGAGCTTTTAAAAGGGAACTTTTATAAAGGATAAGTGGATGGTTTATAGTAAGTAATGTTTTCAAAAAGAAACTTGAAAGAAGGAAACTTTTGTAAAGTTTGGTAAATATACTTATACCGTTGAGATAAGTATATAAATGCATTTCCATGTATAAAAGGGATGTAAGGGATTTGGGAATAGTGTTTTGTAAAATATCTTTTGATCAAGTTTTATAAAGTGATTTTAATTAATGAAAGATTAATTAATAAAGGCTTGGTACATCCCATATGGAGTTAAATCAATGTTGAATGATTGTTTATTTAATAGTTAAATAACCGACTATCAAGTCTGGACCTAAACGTAACTTTGGAAATATCTAGGAGTAATACGTGAGTTTTATGGCACAGTCATCCCCAATGATGTTGTACTGTGCGTATAAATCTCGTTTCGTTCTTCTAGGATAAATGACAAGAAAATCCTCCCACAAACGGTTAGGAGGTGAACTCCACTTTTATCTTTGTCTGTTTATTTCCTAAAGAACCGGGGTTGTGTTTACCGAAAACTATCAAAAGTTGTTTCGAAGAGACCGAGAACAGATATGTTATCCAAAAAACCACTTCGATCCAACTCAAGAGTTTCGAACTGAAGACATCTTGAAGAGTAAGGAATCGAAGACGGAGCATTGAAGTGCAAGGGCTACTTGCTACTAGTCTTGAGGGTGATTCCAAAATGGACGTAGTAGAAGTAGTGCCTTCAGTTTGTCCTTATCTTGGACAACTTGTATGGATGAATGCTAGCACTACATTACTGCTTGAAAGGTAGCGTTAGCATTCCAAGGGGGATTGCTATTCAAAAGGTAAGCGTAGCCTCAAGCCTCATCAACTGGGAATGACTAAAATCAAGGGAGATGCAGCAAGGCTAAGTAGGTCGCTCCCATTAGGGTGTGTCATCACCTTTCTAGATACATATACATATTTATGGATTGGTTGTGCATGAGATCTCAAATAAAAAGGGTTGCAAAGCAACCAGGGTGATGACATATTCGGTACTACCCAGTCAGGGGTAGGTCGGTCTTGTGTTGGAAAGGGATCCTGGCAAGGTCCTTTGTACATTTTCTAGACGTGTACCGTGATAGGTGGTACACCAATGCCTTGTCATAGTATGGAATCCAATCTCCAATACGAGCCTTTACGGTTTTGAATGTAGAGTCTAGTATGTTGGAATTTAATAATGGTAACAATTTTTTCTATTTTCATATATTTATTTTGAACGCTTAGACATTATTATAATATCACCGGATTTTATATAAAAAGTGTTGTGGTTATCGTAAGGTAAAAATCCATCCATGTTTATGAGCGGCGTGATCTTACGAGATACCTTTGATTTTAAAAGGGTTTTAAACATAATAATTAAGTTGTTTGAGTTTACTCAAACCAGACCCATGTCTAACTCGGTGTTTTATTTTCTTTCCCTAAAACTCTTGGGTGCTCAAATTTTTAGGGGCAACCAAGTAGTTCAGGTTTACCCACAGATACATTTTGGAGGAGCTTGGAGTAGGAGGCTTCATCCATAGCTACTTATTGTCTTGTTTCTGCTGTATTATATGTATCTTGTATCAGTTAGGTAGGGACAGGCTGTTATAATTCTCCAAGGGTAGAATTGTATTAGTATGACTCTGATGTATCATTTTTGAAATAACTTTGTAAAGTATTATGTTGATTAATATATGTTATTCCGTTGCGTTGTGAGATTCTGTGATTGTTTTTATTTCTTTTATCTTCTACCTTCTTCTTTTCCCCTAACGATCGGTCCTTTCGACACTTGAATGCTCATCACGCAATACAGTGGACGTATTAGTGTCGATCTTCGAGGGTCGAAAATCCGGTTCGTTACTCAAAATATAAGAATAAAACTCATCCAAAATAAGCATTAGAAGAAATACAACAAATAAATAAGGTAGAAAGCAAGTTGATGCATAATAGATAGTTATGGATCTGGATCTTGAATAAACAAAATGTCGTATGCACATAAGTTCATTACAAAGAAATTTTGATTACAAAACATAAGTTCAAGACCCAGACTAAAACTATCCACCGTGCCTCCCTAGCTTGCCTCCCCATAGATGTAGTAAATAAAGGCAAAAATTGGGAAGTTACATTTGTAAGCTCCTACGCTAACAGATTGTCCTCGGAGACTGGCCTACAAGAAGTGGTCGTAATAGAAATGGAAAGACCAGTTTGTGAAGGTTCATATGCCTTTGCATTTTCCACACCCATTGCTTGTGATAAAATTGGAGTGCGTCTTGGGCAAGCTCCGAAAGAAGGAAGGACATGCTTACTTTTGAATCATCGTCATCTTCTTGGTGTTAAACAATTGCTTATTAACTTGGGCATAAATGCGGTACATCACGATTAGGGTATTGTCCTACAAAGCTTATCATGTTGCATTTTGGCCACCTTAAGCTCCTTCTTAAAGGCGGTAAGGTCCTCCTTAGCTGCCTTGACCTCCTACGTCGTAGCAGTAGTATTAGCTTCCAACACGGACTCCCTTTTCTTAGTAGAGGCAAGGTAAATCTTAAGCTGACACACCTCCCCGTTAACTTGGAGTTAGTGGCCTCAACCATGGTTAAATTGGATATAGCATACGTAAGTTCCTCTTTAAGGCTCTAAGAATAAAAGTGTGATAACCCATACCTTAGTAGGCTCAAATTTTGACTAAATCGAAACCCAAGTCCATTAGGGTATGGATCGTCGGTTTTGGTAACCTATAATAAACATAAGCATATCAGAGCACGATCAATATAAACTCATAGTGGAATATAAAAATATAATATAACATTAATAATGACCGAGGCCGCTACTTTAGAATCAATAGTATTCCTTGGATATCTAGTTTCCTTGTCAGTGCCGAGCATAAATAAGAAGACTTCTCCGTCTGCAGTTCCCGCTTGCTCCAGTAACATATCCCTCAGAATCTATCATGTGGGTAATAATGAGGAGGGGGTCAAAACAACATACTGGCGACTGAAAAATTACACACTTTACCCTTAACACTAATTTATGCTGAATGATTTCCATGTTCGTATTATGTCTATTATTTATGGCTAGTCCATTCAATCCAATGTGCGCGTATAATATGTCTAACCTTCTTTGAGGTATAACTACATATACATGCCCATATGCATATATATCAAAATGATGTGCTACCTAAAAGAAAACCCCGATGACTTAATACTTCTATATGGAGTAGGCAGATCCAACGGCCATTTAATACCTCACCCCCAAAGCGTACCCTTCGCAGTAAACATTAATCAATCAGCCTAAGCTACAGAGACCGATCACCCCTTACATATGGCTTTATAATATAATTGTCGTATTACTAACTCATTTAAGGGTTAACTTCCTACCTCCGACAAACAACTAACTAATTAAAATCTGAGATCTGTGCATATACCATACGGATTCTACACTAGTAGAAAGTGAAATCTATTAGGACATAACTCGAGGCTTTACTAACGGCCGCTCGGGACCGCTGGTGGTCATATCCTATATGCTAGTCTTACTACTAAATACTAGTACAATACTAACATAGCCCGCCACCTTGCATAGCCAAATTCCCGTTTAGACTAACTTAATGTAAGTTAAGGAAAATACCTATTCCAGTTACTTAAGACCTCTTATAAGAAATGAAGCAAACCCCATTTCCCTGAAAGTACTAGGGCATTTAATACATCAAAGCCGAGGCGAACCCTTGGTGTATTTTCCCCTACTTATCCGCAAATGCATAGGCCTTCCCATAGGTTCTATAGTTGAAGATATTCCACATCAGTAGTAAGTATGCGCAACTGCTGGTAGCCTCTAGGTGAAGGCAGACTTCTATTGTGCAACTCTGCCGACCTTGCATCCTAACCCATTCTAAACTAAGCTAAGTATCCTATACTTAAATATTGGGCTAGGCCCACTAATTCACGCTTATCATAAACGTATAATTAAGGTTTTAAAATTTCCCAATTTGAAAATTATACTGCCTTCTAGTATTTTATTCTTATCTTATATGCTTATTTACTATATTCCATAAATGTCAATTGTCTGTAATAAATGGTCATTATTATTTAATTTGGACAATTTCTAATAACCTTTATTTATTTGTTTTAATTCAACTTTTATGCCTATTTCATTTCCCCATAAATGTCATATTAAATCCTTTAATCAGTCTCATTTACCGCATTTATGTCCCCATTTAATTGCTGTAACTCCCTATTAACTGCACATTTATTGCCCTATAAATTTTGTGGTTACTATCTCTTTTCCATCTACACCTCCTAATCCTATAATTTAATATGTTAGATATAATTAGACATCCTTATCATAACTAATGCAAATATCGACGTATATTACGTTATATAAGTATATATACTTCTATCGGTAGACATGGTTATACATATACATATACATATATATCCCTATTTATATCTATTAGTTCCTAAACCAAAATGTTTATTTTTAAATTTTAATATATTAGAGCTATCCTTTCTAAAAAGGATTATCGTTATAACTTTCCATAAATCACCCAAAAGTGAGACTCGTGCTCCATTTGAAATTGCAAGTAATTATTCCTTTTATTTTCTTGAAATATATAGTGCAAACTATGGAGGATAACATTCGTACATTACACATCTTTTTCCTTCTTGATATATTCCTTGTTAATTCAAACGATGTACTTTTGTACATGATTATGGAATTGGATATTTATGGAGATTACACGAAAATAAATACAGCTAAATTGTACCCCTCCCCTAATAAATTAAAACAAAGATCACATTCCAAGTCAAATTAGAGCAATCTAAGCCAATAATAACATTTACAACCCAACTATAAATCAGGAATAAACTTTACAACTTTATCAACATTCAAATTTTAGGGAATGGTTTCCAATTTCTAGATTATGGTGTATACTCTATTCCAATTACCTAACTTACGAACTATGCAGGAAAGGTTTCAACTAAATACGTTCATTTTAAGCCTACTACTCAATAAATCTAACATAGACATAATAATTAAATAAAAATCAACGATATAAATTTCAATGTTATAAATAAATCATATAATTTTCCAAGCACCTTTTAAGCTTTCCAAATCTCCCAATCTGAATTCATCTCTTTATTTAACTCATTTTCCATTCTTTTTCTGCAATATTGATTCGCTTCTTCTCTTTTATTTTTCGCCCTTCTCAGATTACATATATACACATGATATAATATTTTATAATTAATAGAAATAGTGCAGAAGGGAAAATGGCAGAGCTCCGCTGCTTTGATCAGAAAATATAATAATAGAAGTGAGGGGTTAGGCCTGTATTTATAGATGCTCGAATCAATTATATCCGTTGATTTTAAAATAATAAAATCTGGATCGTTCTGCCAAGGTTCAACCTTGGTCGACCGACCCAAGTAAGGGGTTTTGATCAGTGGTGTAACGACCCACTTTTCCATACAGTTTAAGCAGACAACAAACCACACATAATCCACTTGAATTGAACAAAAAGCGAATAGTTAGGGAAAAAGAAAAAAGAAAGAAGGTAGAAGAAAAAAGAGAGAAATAAAACAAACAACATAGAATCTCATAGTGGAACGAATAATCTATAATATAAAATATACCTTTGCACAAAGAAGAAATGTAATATACATACATCAGTTAGAGTATACTAATCTATTCCAGCTCGAATAGTTATAACAACCCGTCCTCATAATTACTGATAAAAATAAAATAATAAATGCAGCGGAAAAATAACCATATACGTGAATAAGTCTCTGGGCCTCCAGTTCATCTCCTGAAGCCCTAACATATCCAAACTAAATCTGTAATAAGCTCGGTCTGACCCGAGCATTATAACTAAATAACACCCAAGCCAGTTTGAAAAACCAGCGTGAAAAAACACACCTCAATTGAATTTTAAAGTTATAAAAACCTTTAAAATCAAAAGTATCTTGTAAGATCACACCACACATAAACACGGACGAGTTTTTACCTTACGATAACCAAAGTATTTTCTATAAAAATCCATTGGTATTATGATAATGTCTACGGGTCAAAATAAAATATGAATATAGCCGAAATGCTTGCATCTCACATTACAGCATAGTTGGGCACAACTAAGTCTGTATGGCGCTTATTGGAGAATGGATTCCATACGATGACTGGGCTACCGGGGTACCGCCCATCATGGTGCATCTCTTGATAAAATAACATCGAGGACCTCGCTAGGATCCCCTGCCAACACAGAACCGACCTACCACTTAACTAGTAGTACCAAATATGATCACCCTTCTTGGGCCCCGAAGCATACAAATAAGAGATAAGTTGGACTCAAAATAGGGATAATCATACCCTACTTGGGAGCGACCCACTTAACCTTGTTGCATCTTCCATGTTTTAGTCATTCCCAGTTGATGAGGCTTGAGGCTATGTTTTACCTTTAATATAGCACTTCCCACTTGGAATGCTAACACTACCCTACAGGAAACAATGCAATGCCAGCATTCATCCATACAAGTTTGTTCTAGGACTGAGCGAAACATTTGAGAGCTCCATCTTCAATTCCATCATCTTCAAGATGTCCTCACTTCACAATGCTTTAGTTCGATCGAAGTGGTTTTCGATAAACGTATTCGATTCCGGTCTCTTCGAAACAACTTTTGGTAATTTCCGGTAAACTCAACTCCAGTTCTTTAGGAAATAAACAATCAAAGAGAAGAGTGGAGATCAACTCTTAACTATTAGTAGACGGATTTCCTTATCATTTTTCCTAGGAGAATGAAACGAGATTTATACGCACAGTACAATATCATCAGAGATGACTGTGCCATATGACTCATATGTTTCTCCTAGATATTTCCAGAGTTACATTTTGGGTCTATATTTAATAGTCAATTATTTAGCTATCAAACAAACAAATTTCAAATCAAGGATTTATTTCAAAAGGGAAAACCAACATTGGTTAAGCACATAATTAACCACTAGCCTCCTTTTAATTAATCTTTTCATTTATTTAAAGTCACTTTGTAAATATTTGAATCAAAATCCTTTTACAAGATATATATCCACAAATCCTTATTTTTCAATACTTGAAAAAATATCCATATACGTATCTCAATGGTATAAGTATATTCACTAAACACTAGGGAAGATTTCATTTTTATACAATTCTAAAATTATTTATAATCACCATTATAAATCCACAAAACCATTTATAAAACTTCTTTTATAAATCTATAAACCCATTTCTAAAATTCTTTTATAAATATCTAAAACCAGTAATAAAACTCTTTTACCTTGTAGATAATCTTCTTTTGAGTTTCCAAACCATGTTATAAACTCCTCTTATAAAATTCAAATCTATTTAGAAAACTCTATTTATAAATCTCAAAAACATTTATAAACAAACTCTAACCATTTACTTCAAAACACTATTATATAATAATAATTATAAAAAATAAACATTATAAAGAAACAATTATCATTTAACTTCAAACATCTTAAAAATAATAATTACCAATTTCAAAACATTATAAATAAAATAATAATAATTAATCTTTACGATTATTATAAATAGTAATAATTTATTTCCAAAACATTTTTAAATAAATCTTTAATAATTCCAAGCCATTTTTATCTTTAAAACAATTAACTTTTCAAAATATTAAAATATTGATAAATAACTTTTAAGCAACATAAAATATAAATAAATAATCTTTAAAATGATATTGAATATAAATAGATAATTTTAAAAACAATATTAAAAATAAATAAATAATCTTTAAAAACAACAATATTAAATATAACTTTTAAAAACATTTCTACCGACTTAGGAACGTCAGATAATAAGGTTGGAGTAAAATGAAATTCAATTCTTTTTAAAAAATATTTTCAAAACCCAAATTTATATTTTGAAATCATTTCCTGTCTCAAAATTCAACTCCAACTCTATTGATAATTTACAGTATTTTTAAAATAATAATTCAAGACCAATAGCTACCAAACGCTTAAGCAATATCGATATTCATTTTCTATTACTACAGGTTTTTAGTTTTGGACATAAACATTGTCATAATCAATAGAGCCCACAATCATGTCTAATATCTAATAATTTATAGAACATGAATATTATTGAAATTAAAATCAACAATGGCGAGGAATCCTGTTGGATCCCTCCAACCTATCCTCACATATTCGCCTATATAATTATATCAGCAAACACACAAACATATATATATACACACATATGAATAAAATTCAATAGTGGTGAGGAATCCAGTTGGATCCCTCCAATTTGTTCCCCTGCATCACAACAATATATAATATGGGTCATTCGCTTCTAGGCGGGTATATATAAAAGGTCATCCGCTCCAAGGGCGGGAATAAAACCAAACCAATTGGTAAAATAGTAAATCATCCAAAAATCTAATCAATAATTTTTACCAACTATAAAATATTACTGGTTAGCCAAAAAGGTAAATTTTACTCATCATTATTCCAGTTATCGCTGAGGCGTTTCGGTTTGGATTAAAATCGAACAAGCGTTAAATTTTAACCCAAATTCCTACTAGTTCCCAATCCATCCAATCCGACTCCATATCGTAGTATTCGCAATAACGATCGCAATTCAACTCGTTGCGTTCAATTTTGACCTTGAATGAAAAAGTTACACAATTTATAAACATTTGATTTTTAAATAATTTAATTAACGTTCAATTACATCGTTAAACCTTAATCACTCACCCTAATTTCTCTTCCCCTAATCCCACTTTTCTATCTTTCCCATGTCGAACGAAATAACCCATCCTTGACCACATTTCTCCGATCGCCGGTCCTTCATCACTTCGTCGGAGGCCAAATAAACATCACCATCGCCTCCCCCATCCCAAGCTACACCTCCCACCACCATCCATGGCAAGCTTGGTCGACCCTAACGCCATCCACGGCATGCCCTAGTTCGAATGTATACATCCCAAATTTTCCTCCATTCATCGACGACTCGACGATCTATCCGTGCATAATGTAGAGCTCTTCGAGCTCTATGACATTTCTTCATGGGCCGCGACATTTCATTGAGTGGATTAGGAGTAAATGAGGGATGAAGGCAAGCTATTTTTGGCCATTGGAATGTAAGTGGTAGCTGTTGATCTTTTGGGGTTAGGGTTGCAAATGAGACTGTCTTGAGGTCCTTTTATAAAAAAAATTATGAAACACTATTCACGATAAAATTTTCCGAACTCCAATCGAGGCATGCCGCCTGGCGTTCTATATGTTATACCCCTATTTCGAACACAGTGGAATATATATCGGGAGTCAATTCCAAAGTATACAGAAGTTAGCTTCCAAAAATCGAATTATATTAATTTAAATTCCTTTAATTAATTCCTACGCATTTCGAACTCGCGCGACCAAACGATACGTCCGATCGCCACGAAATTCCGTTATCATACAACAATTTACTATTACGGATCCAATGAGACTGGTTTTATCGAAATCCAAGACAGTGTCTTGAAATGCTATGTTCACTTGTTAATTAAAAACGAATTATTATAAAAAAGCAATTAATTACTTTTAAATAAAATTTTATTATTACCATTCTTATTCAAACAAAATTTAATTAAGCTTTGAAATCATTTTTATCCAAACTAAACCCAAGATTCAATTATTTAAAAAATTTCAACTATTCAAATAATCATTATATTTGAAATTCAAGTTATCTAACTTATAAAATTAACCTTCAAATATTTAAAATTAATTAAATGTTCCAAATTCATATGACTAAAATTCTGGGTCATTACATTCTCCCCCTTAAAAGAATTTATCCTCGAAATTAGCAAGTAAGGAAAATGCCCCAAACCCGCTAACCTTTCACAACCAAATTTGTTGAAATAGATTACCAAATTATTTTAAGTCTTTAACTTTCAAAAATCAATTTGTTGAAACTTTGTTATCACATTCCTCTAAATCTTAAATTCATTCATAGTTTCTAACTAATATCATTCCTAGTTATAAGATAAAAATCAAATTTTAGTTATTAAAAATTTTCCAAAATTTTCTAACTCCTTAATTTACAAACGTCTCCTTTGCACGGCTAGATCGAAACAACTACAAATCGCCACTGTGGGCCTAAACCAACAAAAGAACACAAAAGTCAAGTGGCTCAACCATAAAACCATCAAGCCAAACAACAATATAAACATGTACCTATTTGTCGGGCAACCAAATTTTACCCGTGAAACCAAAAGCATCAAACTAGCTTTTGCTTCTATATAGCTGCATCTTACTTACACATAATATCCAATCAAATAATTGATAATCATATTAATTTTCATTTCCAATGCCAACATTTAATTTATTAAAGCCCATACGTTGTACATATATCATCTGTATGCAATATCATATCTGATCGCTTGCTTGATCACACAATCTCAGTTTCAAACTAGTATCAATCACACGACCACTCTAGTGCGGACTCAGATCCGGTTCCTTGATTAGAAACCGCTATTCTCCTTGCATAGCCATATACTATGATAGAGAATCCCATGATCAATCAAAAGTCCATATCCAGTCAGATTCTTTTATTTACATTCATTTATTCATAATCATTATTCACATTGCTTTATTCATACTCGTTTATTACTTAGTATATTTCTTTCAATACTAATATCACTTAAGAACCATTCCATCAAATTTTCATAATTTTATTATAAACATTTTATACAACACCACTAATGTTTATTATCACTTAAATACTTAAGTTCATGTTCAATTTACTAATTTCTTTCTTTTCATTCATTTCAAATCAAATTCAATTTCATTTGACTCATTCCATTAGTTCACTTTTAACTTTACTTGAGTCAAATATCTTTTCAAAATTCATTTCATTTAGCTTAGGTTAATCAAATTTCTTTTCAAATCGTACTTTTGAATTTTAAAATCTAAACTAATTTTACTAAAACAAAACTCCAATGGTAGAAATTCCACTCTTGGAAACTCAAAAAAGAACATCAATGATGTTGCAGTCATCATCAAAATTATTTTCCAACGGCCGAAGTGAGTTCAGTGCTTTCTTAAAACTTTTAAATTCCATTTTAAATATTTCCATTAAAAATGATACTATTATTATTCTTCCAAAACCTTTAAAAAACAATTTCCAAAATCAACGAGATTTTAAATTCTCAAATTCTCTGCTTTTTAATCCATTTTATTTACAAATCATATTTATCAGTTTTCCTCATATATATAATTTCGCTGTGGTTATATAAAACCATTTCTTATTTGTTTATCTTGTTTACATTATAATCATAATAACTTTTATTAAAACACGAACAATAAAGAACAAATGATAATAATAGAATATTATCTTTTTCTAATAACCAAGCACACCATATATACTATAATAATTTCTAAAAAAAATATTCCTTTATATATAAAAATATAATCAAGGTAAAATTATTTCGTTTACCCAATTTCAAAATAATACTATATCGAATTGCTTTGTTCAAGTGTTTATGGATTCCTATCAATAACGTTAATTACTTGTATTCACCAGAATCCATAAGCCACTCGGTAGATCAATCAACACAATATAAAACATTTTTATATCACTAACAAATAAGCGCTCAAATACACACACACACTCAAACACATTCTAGGGTACTACTGACTCTATCTATAATGAGTACCCCACCAAAGTCAAGATTCTCGCTTAACCTGGCTCTGATACCAAGCTGTAATGACCCACTTTTTCGTACAGTTTAAGCGGACAATCAACCGCACATGATCCACTCAAATTGAATGGAAAGGTGAATAGTTAGGGAAAAAGAAAGAAGAAAGAAGGAAGAATGAAGAAGAGAAAGAAAACAAACAACACAGAATCTCATAGCAGAACGAATAATCTATAATATACAATAAATCTTTATACAAAGAAGAAATGTAATATACATACATCAATCAGAGCATACTAACCTATTTCAGCCCGGATAGTTATAACAACTTATCCTCACAATTGCTGATAAAAACAACAATGAATGTAGCAGAAAAATAACCATATACGCGAATACATTTTTGGGCCTCCAGCTCATCTCCTGAAGCTTTAACACATCCAAACTATATCTGTAATATGCTCGGTCTGACCTGAGCATTATAATAAAATAACACCCGAGTTAGTCTGGAAAAGCAGTGTGAGAAAAACACACCTCAATTGAATTTAAAAGTCATAAAAACCTTTGAAATTAAAAGTCTATCGTAAGACCACGCCGCACATAAACACGGATGGGTTTTTACCCTACGATAACCAAAGCGTTTTCTATAGAAAATCCATTGATATTACAATAATGTCTAGAGGTCAAAATAAAATATGAATATAGCTGAAATGCTTGCATCTCACGTTACAGCATAGTTAGGCACAACTAAGTATGTACGTTTCTTATTGGAGAATGGATTCCATGCAATGACTGGGCTACCGGGGTACCACCCATCATGGCTCATCTCTAATTAAAATAACATCGAGGAACTCATCTGGATCCCTTGCCAACACAGAACCAACCTACGATTTGCCTAGTAGTACCGAATATTATCACTCCTCCGTTAATGGGCCTTGAAGCATACAAATGAGGGATAATATCGTGTAACAACCCTGGTTTTGGAGATTACCTATAAATATTAGTTATAATTTAGTATTTATAGGTAATCTCCAAAACCAGGGTTGTTACATATCGACTCTAGATAGGGATGATCATACCCTACTTGGGAGCGACCCACTTAGCCCTGCTAGCTCTCCCATGTTTTAGTCATTCCCGATTGATGAGGCTTAAGGCTATGTTTTACCTTTTATATAGCACTTCCCACTTGGAATGCTAACACTGTCCTACAGGCAACAATGCAATGCCAGCATTCATCCATACAAGTTTGTTCTGGGACTGAGTGAAATGCTTGAGAGCTCCGTCTTCAATTCCATCATCTTCAAGATGTCTTCATTTTGCAAAGCTTGAGTTGGATCGAAGTGATTTTCTAATAACATATCTGATCGCGGTCTCTTCGAAACAACTTTCGATAATTTCTGGTAAACTCAACCTCGGTTCTTTAGGAAATAAACAGTCTAGATAAGAGCGGAGATCACCTCCTTACCGTTAGTGAACGGATTTCCTTATCATTTGTCCTAGGAGAACGAAATGAGATTTATACGCACAATAAAACATCATAGGAGATGACTGTGCCATATGACCCATGTGTTTTTCCTAGATATTTCTAGAGTTATGTTTTAGATCCATTTTTGATAGTCGATTATTTAACTATCAAACAAACATACATTCAAATCATAGATTTATTTAAAAAGGGAAAACCAACATTGGTTAAGCACATAAGTAATCACTGGCCTCATTTTAATTAACCTTTTCGTTTATTTAAAGTCACTTTGTAAATATTTGAATCAAAATCCTTTTACAAAGATATATATATCCACAAATGCCTATTTTTCAATACTTGAAAAAATATCCATATACTTAACTCAATGGTATAAGTATACTCACCAAACATTGGGGAAGATTTCCTTTTTATACAATTCTAAAATCATTTATAAACTCCATTATAAACCCACAAAACCATTTATAAAACACCTTTTATAAATCTATAAACTCATTTCTAAAATTCTTTTATAAATATCTAAAACCATTTATAAAACTCTTTTACCTTGTAGACAATCTTCCTTTGAGTTTCCAAACCATGTTATAAACTCCCCTTATAAAATCCAAATCTATTTATAAATCTCTATTTATAAATCTCAAAAACATTTATAAATAAACTCTAATCATTTACTTCAAAACACTACTATATAATAATAATTATTAACAATAAACATTATAAATAAATAATTATCATTTAACTTCAAACATCTTAAAAATAATATTACCAATTTTAAAACATTATAAATAAAACAATAGTAATTAATCTCTGTTATTATTATAAATAGTAATAATTTATTTCCAAAACATTTTTAATTAAATCTTTATTAATTTCAAGCCATATTTATTCGTAAAAGAATTAACTTTTCAAAATATCTATATATTGATAAATAACTTTTAAACAACATTAAATATAAATAAATAACTTTAAAACAATTTTGAACATAAATAGATAATTTTAAAAACAATATTAAATATAAATAAATGATCTTTAAAAATAACAATATTAAATATAACTTTTAAAAACATTTCTACTGAGTTAGGAACGACAAATAATATGGTTGGAGTAAAATAGAAATTCAATCCTTTTTAAACAAAATATTTTTGAAACCCAAATTCAGATTTTGAAATCATTTACTGTCTCAAAATTAAATTCCAACTCTAATAATAATTTATAGTATTTTTAAAATACTAATTTAGGGCAAATAGCTACCAAATGCTTAACCAATAACAATGTCATAATGAATAGAGCCCATAATCGGGTTTAATATTTAAGAATTTATATAACAGGAATATTATTGAAATTAAAATCAATAATGGCGAGGAATTTTGTTAGATCCCTCCAACCTATCCCCATGCATCACCGCTTATATAAATATATCATTGCACGTGCGCGCGTGCACACACATACACACACACAAATATTTTTTTGAAACTGGGTAAATTGATTATGTTGGGCTTTGCGGCCCAAAACAGCAAAATACAAACGTAAGAGATAATATACATAGAGCTTCTCCGACAAACAAATCAAGACAAAGATACAACGCAACTAGAAAACTTCCATTTTTAGGGTTATGGCGGCTCCCAACTCTCTAATTGACCTCGTCCATTCGATACCTTCAACATCAACTTCTCCATTAGTTGTGCTTCTTGTTCCGTTGCCATGGTAAGCATCTTCCTTGGTATTCTCCCAATTATTACACTGATGTCTCTATTTATCAAATTCACAAGAGATTGAACATCTTGTTGTTTGTCTTCAAAAGCCCGACAGTTCCTCTCCCTCCAGAGGTGCCACAAGGTGGCTGTGAGTCCAATTTTGCCAATCTCCTTCATCAGCTCCGTGAGATTACTCCTTCCGTGCAGGTAATCAACTTCCTCATTTAATTTTTTAACATTGTTAATACGTAGGCATCTCAGTTTTTGAGTACCCCAAATTCTTTTGGAATATTCACATTCAAAAAATAAATGTTCATGTGATTCCTCTTCAGTATGACAGAGATTACAAGTTGTATTGTTTACAATCCCCCATTTATGTAATCTATCCTTTGTTGGTAGCTTTCCGAGAATAGCCTTATACAGAGTATGCGCCATTTTTGGGCTATTTGATCTGCACCACACCACCTTAGACCAATTGACTACAGGATATTTGTTCCTTGAATCTTCCCAGACTTCTCTGAAGCTAAATTTACCATGTATCCTCCACTTTATCATTGTGAATGATTTTCTCTCGAATCTCTTCTTTATAATTTGAGATTAGTAGGTTGTTATATTGCCATTCTCCATTGTTTATTATGTCAGCCACTTTACGATTAGGAGCTCCATAATCTGAGAAAGTATCCCATCCCAGTCTCTCGATAAAGCTTCTTGAATTTAGCCATGGGTCTCTCCAAAGATCAGTGTTTATGCCATTTGCAATATCCCTGTCTAAGTGCTTCTGCAATTCATCTCTTAGTTGTAAGATATTCTTCCAAGTCACAGAGGCATTATTGTCAATTTTTATAGTCCAGAAATTGTCTTTAAGATATCTCGATCTCATCCATGAAGCCCATAGATTCGTTGAGGTTAGAACATTCCAAGCTAGTTTCAGTCCATAAACTTTTTTAAGTTCGAAAAGATTTTTCAGACCTACTCCTCCTTCCTCTTTTTTCCTACACAAGTTAGAATATTTAACTTTATGCATCCCTCCTCTCCATATAAAATCTGCACAGACTGAGTTAATTTTTGTAATCGAACAGTCTGGAATTTGGAAAGATTGTAACCAAAATCTGACTTTAGAAGTGATTACAGTATGCACCAATTCAACTCTCCCTGCAAAAGATAGCAGCTTTGATCTCCACCCTTGTAATTTGTCTCTTATGTCATCCACCAACTTTCCACACTCAGCATCAGTAATAACATTATTTGATAGAGGAACCCCTAAATATTTAACAGGAAGTTGTCCCTCTGAGAACCCCAATTTATCTAACATAGCTTGCTTATTTTGGCAGAACTTGTTAAAATAGCATTTGGTTTTGGATTCATTAAGTCTAAGCCCAGCAAGAGACTCTAGATCTGTGAATATCCCCTTGATTTTATCTATTGCTTTCATGTTACCTTTCACTACCACTAACAAATCATCCGCATATAATAAATGTGTGATCCTTGGGAGGTTATTATAAATTGGGTGTATATATTCATGTAAACAGGCCAATTCCATTTGTAGGGTGAACCACTCCATAGCTACAGCAAAAAGATATGGAGATAGAGGGTCACCTTGTCTAATGCCTCGATTACTTCGGATGTACCCTTTGGGGATACCATTAATCATGATTGAGTAAGTAGGGGTGTCTAGGGAGAATTTTATCAGTTTTAAGAGCTTCATTGGAACCCCCATAGAGGCAAGCATATGATTTATAAATCCTCGGTTCACTTTGTCATAGGCTTTTTGCAAATCTACTTTAATACATAACTTATCAGCTCCCTGTTTATTGAAATTCCTGATTAATTCATGAGCCATCAGAGAATTTTCTGATATGAGCCTCCCTTTAACAAACGCACTTTGGCACTGCGAAATAAGATCAGGGAGGACTTTATTTAATCTATCACAGATGATTTTACTCAGAATTTTATAACTAACATTGCAGCAGGCAATAGGTCTGTAGTCTTCCACTCTTTCTGGATTCTTTGTCTTAGGGATGAGGGAAATAAAAGTCTGATTGATTTCTTGTATGAATTCTCCAGTTTCTAATGCCTCATTATAAGCTTTTAACATGAACTCTTTCAGGTTTATCCAATACATTTTGAAGAAGGCTGCCCCCATGCCATCAGGCCCAGGGGAGGAATCACTATGAATAGAGAAGACAGCATTTCTCAGTTCCTTTTCCAGAATTGGAGCAGTCAGCATGTTGGCCCCCTCAGCAGAGACCCTCCTTCTACAGTTAATGCGAGGTAATTGATTGTTGTAATCACCATTGTACAAACTGGTGAAATAAGCAATGGCCTGGTCTTCTATGTCCTTAATATGTCTGGAAGTATTACCCTGCTCATTTAAAACATTATATAAGTTATTATGATGTTGTCTTAAAGACATTTTAGTATAGAAAAACTTATTGTATTCATCTCCTTGCTGAAGCCATTTCTCTTTAGCTTTTTGTTTTAACTCTACTGCCTGCTTGTGTAGCTCTTCTTTAAGTTGCTTTTGAAGTAAGTAGAATTCTGCATTTAGGCCTTCATGTAGAGGGTCATCATCCAGTTTATGCTGTATGCTACCTAAATGTTGTTGAATTTCTGTGATTTTGTCAGTGGTCTTAGGTCTGCACTTGTTCCAATCTTTTATTCTGTTTTTCATGATTTTGATGAGCATTACAAGTCGAAACATATGGTTGCCTGGAGGAATACTTACTGTGTTAAAGTTCACTACATCATCGAAACCTTCTATCAAAGGCCACTGATTTGCATATCGGAAAGGTTTTCCTTTATGTATTTCTTCATCTTCATTGAATTGTAACAAGAGGGGATAGTTATCACTTGTGGAACAAGGTAGAACAGTTACTCTGAAATTTGGAATTTTGTTAAATAATTCAGCATTTCCAAGAACTCTGCCTAGTCTTGAGGCAATTTTCTTCAACTCACCACTTTTCCATGTAAATTTCAGCCCAGAATGGTGTGCTTCAGCAAGACCACTGGATAGAACACAGTTATTGAATTCTGATACCTGTGCTACCCTTAATGTACGCCCCCCTCTTTTCTCATTAATTTTTAATACAGCATTAAAATCTCCAGTAACTATCCAAGGACATTTTATACTTTTTGAGTTATCAATTATTTGTTTCCAGAGCTCTGTTCTTTCTGAAGCTAAGTTTTTCGCATACACAAATGTTATAACAGTCTCCAACCCCCCAATATTATTGAATTTAATGGTCATTTGTTGATCACTCAAATTAATAATGTTGCCATTCCAGTAATTACTTTCCCAACCAACTATAATTCTGCCTTTAGCCTGAGTTGCTGAGAATACCCACTGATTCCCAAATTGGTTTCTAATCATTTCTATACTTTTATTATTCAATTTATTTTCCAGAAGAGCTAGAATAGTAGGCTTATATTTAGCCTTAATGTTGTGGAGGTCTAACATGCGTGTGTCATTGTTTAGACCCCTCACATTCCAACATATGATAGACATTTATAATTTTTTGGTGGATTTGCTCCGAGTAACTGGAGCAGTTCCTACCAAAACTGATGTAGCAGTTTTCCCTTTTCTATCAATGGTGAATTGATTCTCATAATCTATATTGCACTCAGTATACTTACTCATATCCTTTGACAAATCTTCTTCCTCTTCCTCATCAGACGATTCTAGCTCAATGCCCAGCTTGTGGATGTCCTCTAGGGAACCCGGCAGTTCCTCCCCCACCACCTTGTGAGCATCAGTCAGTGGATCCAATATCTGCGAGCCCTCTTGAAGATTTTCAGACTGATCCAGTGAATTCATTGAGTTAGGACTACCCAAGTGATTCTCGTCCTCTCCGTTAGCGATTGTTCTTCAAGATGTTGGGCTTTCTGATGTTACCTTATTTTCTCTCGATTCATGAGATGAGGATTTGAACATATCTCGTATTCCTGTTGTTCGGGATTTCCCCAATATATTCGAGCCAGTATCAGGCCTGCCGCCAAAGCGGGCCATTGAGTTCCGCATCGATCTCATTCCAGGCTCCCACCCAGTGGGACGTCCTCCCACGAGGATGTCTACTAAAGAGAATGAGGAACTCAGGAAGCAGTTAGTAGAGCTGGAGGCGAAGCAGCTCATTCGGTCCAGTTCTTCGCCATGGGGTGCTGCTGTGGTCTTCGTTAAGAAGCCCGATGGCTCTCTTAGGCTTTGCATTGACTATCGCAAGCTTAATGAGTTGACCATCGGAAATCGTTATCCATTGCCATAGATAAACGATATGTTTGATCAGTTGAGCGGTGCGAAGGTCTTCTCTCAGTTCGACCTCGCCATCGGATTTCATCAGCTCCGAGTTGCGGAAGATAGCATTCCTCTTACCGCTTTCCGCACTCGTTATGGTTCTTTTGAGTGGTTGGTTATGCCGTTCGGCTTGACGAATGTTCCGGCTTTCTTCATCGATCTCATGAATCGAGTATTCCGGAAATACATCGATAGATTCGTTCTGGTTTTAATCGATGATATTCTTGTTTATTCTAGATCCGAGGCAGCAGCGATGGCTTGAGTTTCTCGCCTCATGCGATTTAGATATTCAGTATACCCCTGACAAGGGGAATCATGTTGCAGATGCGCTCAGTCGCAAACACTCGGCAGTTGTTTCTATGATGATTGCCGAGTGGAATGTTCTTGAGACTCTATCTTTATGTTATATTAGAGATCAAGCTCCATCTTCTGATGCTCTTGTCTTATTATCCAGCTTGGAAGCTCGTCCCATCTTGTTGGATCGCATTTCCCATGCTCAACGGCAGTATCCAGACCTATTGCATTTCATTCATCTTCTCGAGTCGGGAACCAGTGATGAGACATTACTGGACTATTCTATTGATTCTCATCGGTGTCTTCGCAAGAAGAACCGTAGTTTGGTACCATCTAATTTATCACTTAGGCGTGACATTCTAGACGAGTGTCATCGCACTAAGTACACTATTCATCCCGGGTCGAGCAAGATGTATGCCGACATGTGTCGTCTATTTTATTGGAAGGGCATGAAGAGCGATGTTGCAAGTTATGTAAGCCGTTGCATGACTTGTCAACAGATCAAAGCTGAGCATCAGCGACCATCTGGTCTTCTACAGCCGCTAGAGATTCCATTGTGGAAGGATCAGATATCCATGGATTTTATTGACGGTCTGCCTCGATCGAGGTCAGGCCATACTTCTATTTGGGTCATCGTCGATCGCTTGACCAAATCAGCTCATTTCATTCCTATTAAGTCCACTCGGACTGCTCCTCAGCTTGCCAAGTTATATGTGAAGGAAGTCGTTCGACTTCATGGCATTCCTAGCTCTATCGTCTGTGATCGAGACACTATCTTTACTAGTCACTTTTGGAAGTGCCTACAGTTAGCTTTAGGCACAAAGCTTAATCTCTCGACTGCTTATCATCCTCAGACCGACGGTCAGACGGAGAGGGTGAATCGTGTTTTAGAGGATCTTTTGCGCTGTTGTATTCTGGATTTCGGAGGTAGTTGGGAGGATCACTTACCGCTTGTAGAGTTCTCCTACAACAACAGCTTTCAGTCTAGTATCGGCATGGCACCTTTCGAGGCTCTTTACGGAAGGCCATGTCACTCTCCTGCTTGTTGGTTAGAATCTGGTGAGAAGCACCTTCTTGGTCCAGATTCAGTTCGGGAATCTTCTGAGAAGATTATTCTTATTCGTCAGAGAATGAAAGAGGCGCAGAACCGTCAGAAATCCTACGCGGATAGCCGTAGGAAGCCTCTTTAGTTCTCCATTGGTGATCATGTCTTTATTCGGATATCTCCCATGAAGGGGGTTGTGCGTTTCAGCTCTACAAGGAAGTTGGCTCCTCGCTATGTCGGACCATTTCCTATTACGGAACGCATCGGCCCCGTTGCTTATCGTGTGGCTCTACCTGCTCATTTCTCTGGAATACATGATGTGTTCCATGTTTCTCAACTTCGCAAGTGTGTGAGCGACCCTGATTCTATTATCGAGCCTCATATCGTGCCCGATTTGGAGATCTCACCCGATCTATCTATAGAGCAGCATCCTCTTCGTGTGCTTGATTCGGAGATCAGACGTCTTCGAAACAAAGAGGTTCCGCTTGTGAAGATTCAATGGTCGTCTAATCCTAAGGACTGCACTTGGGAGACCAGAGAATCTATCGAGCGTACTTATCCTGGTTTTCTTTCATCTTCCGGCACGGGTGAGCATCTATATTTTATCTTCTGTATTCCTTTTGTGGATTAGATGTTATAGACGACTTCTCTATATTTAAGGAATTGCGGGGACGCAATTTTCTTAAGGGAGGGAGTCTGTAACAACCCTGAGATTGCAATTACCAAATAATAAATTAAAATTATGATTTTAAGTTGAAAAGGAAGCTAAACAAAATTTTGGGAATTTAAATTTTGCAATTGGTTTGCAAATTAGTATTTTGGGTTAAAATGAGGAATTTTTAAATAAAAAGTGATTATGGGTTAATGGGCCAAATGAGACAATTACATGGTTTTAATTAAAAACTAGGATGCTTATTAGGATTTTTGTTTACATGATAACATTGGAAAATAAACTAAGTCCTAATGGGTTTTAAAACCCCTTATCATGACCCATTAGCCTAACCCACTCCTTTATAATATCTTAAACCCATTTCATAACCCTAACCCTCATCCTCTTCATAAATTCCTAAACCTAAATCTAAGCAAAACTAATGGCCTCCCTTTAGAAGACCCATCTCCATCTCTTCATAATTAGACTTGTTTAATCCTAGCAAGGTAATGCAATCCTAGGCCTAATCACCTTCTAATCTTTATTTTAATCTTTGAAATCTCTTTGTAATCCTTGGTTTTGTTCTCTTTTTAATTTTGAAGCTCTCTAATCCACATCCTCTTTGCTTTGGAAAGTTGCACTTGAAGTGTTTGCTTATTCGCTTGATTGGTTGAGGTAATTACTATTGATTAGTGATTATTGCTAGTAGTGATTATTGTTAGTTAATTTTGGTGAAAATTTTGATGCCAAAAACTGAAGAAAAAAAACACTCTTAAAACATCAAAAACTGCAAAAACTGCTGGCTGGAAATTGCTTCAGCCTGAAACAGGCCAAAAACACAATTCTGAGTGCACCAGGGCAGGCCTGGGCTGCACCCAAGCTGCTGCCCTGTGCAGCAGGCTAGCCGGTAGTTGGGCCACAAGTCCCCAGCCCACACGGGCTGGGGCGGGTCCCCAGCCCGCTTGGGGCTGGGGCGGGCCCCAAGTCCCCAGCCCGAGTGGGCTGGGGCAGGTCCCCAAACCCCAGCCCGTTTGGGGCTGGGGCGGGCCACAAGTCCCCAGCCCGCACGGGCTGGGGCGGGCCACAAGTCCCCAGCCCACACGGGCTGGGGCGGGTCCCCAGACCCCAGCCCGCTTGGGGCTGGGGCGGGCCCCAAGTCCCCAGCCCCAGTGGGCTGGGGCGGGTCTCCAGACCCTAGCCCGCTTGGGGCTGGGACGGGCCGTGTTCCCCAGTCCATGCGGGCTGGGGAAGCTGTTTTATTCCCCAGTCCATGCGGGCTGGGGAAGCTGTCTCTAGATTTCGTACACGGGTTTTATGAATCATTTTCAAACGATTTTTCACTCCTAAATGGCTTTCGAAATTATTATATAATATTATTTTAATTATTAAATTAATTACTCCATAATAGGAGAGTTTTAAAAAGCCGTTTTAAAGTGATTTCAAAATCAATTATAAATCCGTTTCGCACCATTATTTTCTATAATAAAAATCTCACACTCACTTTTTAGCACATCAAGCGAAGTGGAAAGGTGCTTAAACGGTTAGGAAATCTCCAGCCTATGGAACCGTGTGTATTTTCTTTCCGGTTAATCCCCGACCTATTCGATTGATCGTTTTGACCTTTCGGTCTAGTTTACCGATGATACGAGGTGGACTTTTTATTGTTTGGAGTGTGAGCTTGCTATTGGTTAGTAAATCGTTTAGTGTGAACGTGGGGTATGGGACTCATTGTTAACACTTTACGGGTTCCTCTCCAAGAAGTTAGTGACACATTAGCCTCTGGGCGGCTAGTACTGGACCTCTGGGTCACCACGCCTTTGGGCAACCGTCTCTGGACACCTGCTCTATGGAGCAGTTTATTTTTCGGCGTGCACCTCTGGGCCTTTATCCTTATGGGAAGGATCTTGCCGTATCGCGCGTTTCGCATCTGTGCGAGTGATCGATCACAACTCTACAGTACTTGGCAACAACGACTCTGGTCGGTGCACGTGCAATACTTGTATTATTTGATGATTTTTATATTCATTCGAGTACCGCCATTCGGTGTTGGTTCTATGGAACCATACGATGTAAGTGCGATTACCTTGTGGATTCACAATGTCTCTGGACACTGCTTTTCAGTGTTTGATTTCATTGACTTTTCAGCATATCCCCATTGCTCTTTGGAGCATCGATCTTTGCTTGGGCATTGATTACAGACTCTGGTCACTCTTGGGATTATTGCCTATGGGCATCTTTTTATAGCTTTGGCTAAGCCGATGATATGAGGCGATTTTATTTATTCTACACTTTGGTGTTGATTTCCCTTTGGAGATTTTTATTGTTTATTGATGATTAGGGATCATCATTATATTCATGTGGTTCATAATATACTTCTCTTTGGATAAGTACTGTTTTATTTATGTATCGCATTATTATATATCTCAGTTATTACTGATTGTTTAGCTAGCCTGACCCGAGTGTTTTCACTCGGGTCAGACCGAGTTGTTTCAGGTTAGGTCTCTGGACTTAGCTTCTGTGCTTCCGCTTGGACATTATCTGCTATGTTGATAGATAGCGCTTTTATTGTCCGCTATTCCGCTACTATGTTATTATTCAGACTTTGATATGTACATATTTTTGACTCACATGTGTGAGTGGTGGCTTTGTACCCACTTATAGTATTTGGATCTGTATTGATGATGTATTGTTCTGGGATTTTATATCTGTTATGTGATTCTGTTCTGTGATGCTATTTCATTATGTTATTATGCTTTGTCCTGATAGATCTTTAGCCATTTGTAATTTCGTTATAAGTATTTACCGAATATGTCGAACCACCTGATTGAGAAAAATTTAAATAGATTCCATCTTTCGACGTATTCGGTAGATAGTTATAGCTTGATTACAAATGGTCGCTCTCACTATACTCTATTCTCCGCTTTAACAGACAGTATTACTCCCGTAATATTCTTTGTTATAGTGGGTCTCGGAGTGAGGCGTTACAACTTTAGTAAATTTTATTTTATAAATGATTTACTTCATTGGTTTATTCATTAATTCAAACTCATATAATAATTTTACTTAAGTAAATTTTATTTTATATCTCCAATTCATATTAAAAAAAATTTCACCATCTATTTTATTCAACTTCTCTTAAGTTAACATCAATTTATAATTTATTCCCTTAACTTATTTCATATTCAATTAGTTACCATTCAATTTTATTGAAACTCATTCTATTTGCATTTAATTTATTTACATCCAATTTAAATTCAATTCAATTGCTCATATTAATTTTACTTACACTCATTTATTTAATTTAATTTCTTTCACACTTAAATTACATTTCATTTTGAAATTCAAGTTCGTATTCATTTTATTAATTCATTTTATAGCTTAAGTGGAATTAATCCACTTTACTAATTTATCTTGTTCATTCAAATCCAATTCAATTTATTTAATCGTTATTAAGTTACACTTTGTATTATTTATTTCATTTTAAATATGGTTCACTTTTATTTAAACTTTCTTGAGTTAAACTTCATTTTATTTTCTTCATTTTACTAACTCAATTCATTTAACATTCCTTAAGTTAACTATTTTATTTCATATCTCAAATTCGAATCTTCTTTTTTTGCTTAACAAAAATATTTAACAGTTTTTAAATTTTAATTTTACTTTTCTATTCAAATCTATTAGTTATAAACTTATTTTTATTTATACTATTTCAATTTATAAGTTCAAAGCTATTTTCATATATTTATCAAATCGTACTTAGAATATCTTTCATAATAAAACTTGTTTTGATCGAAAATAGATTCCTTTTGGTAACAATTCTCACCCAGAAACTAGAAAATGAATACTGGCGATGTTGCAGTCATCTCCAGAACTATTTCCCAGCGACCAAAGCGAGTTTAATGCTTTATTTCTTTCAAAAACCTTTTCAAAATACATTTCTTGTCAAAACACTTTCAAATAATATTATTATTAAATTTGAAGGCTTTGAAAACAATTTCGAAAACAACAGGTTTTAAATCCAAAAATTCTCAACTTTTAAATTTTTTATTTATAAACTATATTATAAATATACTTATACAAATTCCATTACCTTATTGCCAACGTTTCATTAATTCACAACTTTGTCATCCTAAACAATTTTTATTACAATTGATTTCAATTCAATTTAATTATCGAACACTTCGTAAAATAAAATTCACAAAGTATTCGTTTTATTTTAATTCAACCAATAATCGATGATAATTAAATATTATCATCTCCTAACTACTATCATTCATTAAAAATTATCATTATATATATAATATGATTTAGGTAAATTTATTTCATTTACCTTATTTTAAAATAATATTATATCGACTTGCCTCATTTAAGTGTTTAGAAATCCCTATCGATAACATGGCTTCCCATACACCGACCAGAATTCATAAACAACTCAACGGATAAGTAAACACAATATAAATTTTTTATAACACTAACAAGTACGCTCTCTCGTATATACACTCAAACGGACTCATTCTAGGGTATTACTACCCTATCTCTAATAAGTCAAACCCCACAAAGCTAAGGTTATCGCTAAACCAAAGCGCTGATACCAACTATGACGGCCCACATTTCAGAAGGTTTAAATTGACAATAATCCACACATGTCCAATTCAAACAATCTGAAACATAGATAATCAATGGGGTTAATTAAGAAAAATAAGAAAAGAAGGAAACAAACACAGAATCTTGCAGTGGAATGACAAAATATAAAAATCAAATAAACAGTTCATGAAGCTGTTTACTATACATTTGATTATAATTTATACAACATTTATCAGATTTATATATGTACAACATAAACAAAATATAATGCAGCAGAACAACATGATGCTGGGAATAATATTAGTAATAATAATATACCAAATCTTCGTCTTCGTCCTCCAGAGAAAAATCTTCGATAAGCTGAAAACTCAAGGCTGACCCGAGCATAATGAAAAGACAAACCCTCGAGTCACGACTAAAATATCCTTATGTGATTCAAATCGATATCGCAAATAACATGAGTGTCGTGGCGTTAGAGATGTTTACGGGGTTTTACATCTCCTATCCGGTGTATAACGTGTGTGCAATAACTCAACAGATATTACGGGATTTTCCATCTCTTAAGGATCCGTCAAAATATTTATATGTAATAGAATACGCTACATATATAATGTCTAATCAATAAAATAAATATCAAAATAGCGTTAAGGCTTTACATTGATCCCCCTTAACGTGTTTTTAAGCATTTTCATACATTTTGCATATAAAACACCAGTAAACCGTCGGTGGATAGGGATGCGCCGTGATACGACAACACTAAACCAAAATCGTAGTGGTCTCGAATAAGGATAAAAGTATGACAAGACACGTGAGGCAATGCCCAAGGTAGGATAATACTAGTTTACCCTTCCCGGCTGGTGGTAACCCCTAATGGCCCACCGCATCCAACACTCCCAAAATCCGAGGTTGCGCACCAATCAATCGCAATGTAAATGATGGTAATACGAAGAAGTGTGTCCGCTAGAGGTAGCTAGCCTCATTGGCCGGTACAGCTCATGTTCTAGTCATTTCAAATTGACACTAGTGTCAGGCCAATCCATCATCGTTCTCTTTCTTCAAATCTAGCAAACGACGCCAAATCCAACCACTTCGTTCTGGAGTCTCCTCCGCGTACACGGTTGTTAAAGTGGTTCCAATATTGACAGAGAGTATGCCAATAAGAGGCCCCGGTCTCTTTAACAACCAATTGTCGTTTTACACACCGGTTGGTACTTTTATATTTCGAAAACAATTTGTATTTGATATTGAAATTACATATTCGCTTCAAAATCAAATTCATTTCGAAATCATCATATCTACCTAAAATATACTATTTCAACTCAAAATCATGTTCGTCTTAATATCTCGATTTCAGTTCCTATTCAACATTGCTTCGAATTTTCATTTGGGTTATAACTTCAATTTAACCCAATTTGTATTTAAATACTTGATTTAAATATAAACGATTCCCACTCTGACTAGTTTGAATTTTAGAAAATAGTTTGAATTTTTTAAATAGTTTAAAGGTTAAAATAGTTTAATATAAAATAGTTTGAGTATTGAAAATGGTATATATAGGAAGATAGCTTGAAAAATCAAAATAATTTGTATATTTAAAAAGATAGATTTTAAAACAGTTTATAATAAAATAATTTATTTAAAAACAGTTTCAAAGTCAAACTGATTCAGTTCCAAATCTTCAAATTCAAAACAATTCAATTTCCATTTCAATTTAATCGATTCCATTCCGATTTCAATTCGGATTAACTTCGATTCCAATTTCCATTCAAATCAATTTCAGTTTCGATTTTTTTATACTTCAAATTCGATTCAACAATTCGAGTCAATGGTTCAAATTCCATTTCAATTCTAATTTTTAAACCATTTCAATTTATATGAATTTCAAGTTCAATTTCAAAATATCGATCTAAATCATTTAAATCAAATTTGACTTCAATATTCAATTTAATATTCAAATCTTCAAAATAATTTAATTTTGAAATATCGATTTAAATTATGTTTACTTAGCAATATTTCAAAGTTCGAATAAAATCCAAATCTTTTAAAACAAATCAATTTCCGAAACTCAGATCATAATTCAATTATAACTTCAAAATCTCAAATTTCATTTTTAAACAATTTTGTTTAACACATTTCAATTCCACAATTTGAGCTCAATTTCGAAAAAGAATTCGGTTTCCTTAAATTCAATTTTTTTCATTAAATCAACATCATTTAAATAATTTCAAAATCAAGAATTTTAAAATCATTTAAATTAACCAAACCTGGTGTCTGTATATAATTTTCTATCCTATGGCCAAGTGAATCTGTTATTTCAATTTAATTCAGGAATGGATATATATCATTTCAATCCAAAATAAATGTCATAGGTATATATCATTTCAACCTATTTCTTAATTTATTCGAAATAATTCGATTTACAGTTTTATATACTGTAAATAATATACAGAATGATAACAGGATATATATAAAATAAATCAACATCCCATCATCGAAATATCAATCAATTAGCATCCATCACAATCAACATCCAAATCAGTCAAAATATCATAACAATTCACTAGTTATCAATATCGAGAATTTAATTAGCAATTTAATTTCCATTTCAAATTTGAACTGTCAACTCAAATTCCTATCATTTTAATTCATATTAATTTAAATGTCAGTTAAATTTACCAAGCAACAATCAATAAAATAAATAACTCCACGATTATCAATTTAACGAACACAAAAACATTTTAGTACGTTGTGAGCATTATAAAACACTCACCTTTTATTTTGAACTGAAACTATTTCAGCTTCAAATAAATGCCACTTCGATTCCATGCCAAACCCTTCGTCAATATGATTCCAATGCCGCTTGTTTCGTCAAATTTCGACCTTGTATGAAGAAGATACACGTTTGTAAAGATTTGAATAAGATTTATATAAATAAATTTCTTTCTCTTTTTTTATATTTTATTTATTGAACCTTAAAATTCTCAGCCGGTCGATTGGGCATCAAGGAATACTAGCCGCACGTTGCTTTTCTTCCCATCGCGTTTGTCCCTCGGCATCACGCTCTCGACTAAACCCATCGCACGCTACCTCATACGAACGCCGCTCCACCTACATGCGCCTAGAAGACGATCGAGCTCCACCACGACGAAGAGCATCACGAACTCCACCATCGACCGCACTGCGCTCCACTCGGCTGTCCTCACGCCTTGGAAAACATAAACGAACGCCGCCTGTTCGAACATGAATTTTCGCGAATTCGCTACGCCATACCCAATCACGACCGTTGATTTCATAGATCTCGTCGTTCTCTACGACATTCTAGTTGGAAGTTTTGGCTAATTCGGCTTGGTTGAGGAGAAAAACGAGGGGAAATGGTGGAAGTTTTTGGCCATTAATTTATAAGCGGCGGCTAGGGCAAAAAGAAATATCTAGGGTTTGCTGGTTGTGTATATATATACACGTAATATATTATTTTAATATTATTTCGACCATTCACGCGAAATTTTGGACGAACTCCAACCGAGACGTGCCACCTGATTTTTTTAATGTTTTACCCCTATTCCGAACACAATGGAACTTGTTTCGAGGCCTATTCGATCGTATGTGGAAGATAGCCTTTCGAATCGAATTAAAATATTAAATTTTCAATATTAATTTCAACGTGTTTCTATCTTGTACGACCAAACGCTACGAAATTTGAAATCCGATAATAATACACTAAGGGCATTTCACCAGAAGGACAAACTTTGTAGTCCAATTAGTTTCTAGGACACACATTCAAAGAAATTACTTTCAAGGCCAAAGTCAACAGAATAATTACTTTCAAGGACAAAGTCAGCAGTCCAATTACTTTCAATAACATAATTTCATAGGTTTTTAGCCCTAGAAACTAATTATTTTACGTGTTGTCCTTGAAAGTAATTATTTCAGTTGTGTGTCCTAGAAACTAATTCCACTTTCTAAAGAGGCCCTTATGGCTAATTTCCACAATACACTATTTCGGATCCAATGGAACTGGTTTCGTCGAAATCCGAGACTGTGCCACGGATCTCTATTTTAACTCGTTAAATAAAATATACAATTTCCAATTTCTAATTATTCACTTTTAAATCCAATTTTAAAAGTAAATGATCTTTATTTTTGTTTAAATAAAATTTAAATCAACTCCCGATACCATTTTCAATCATATTAAATCCAGAATTCAATTATTCAAATAATTTCCAATATTACATTTAAACAATTTAATTATCCAATAAATCAAATAAATGAAATATAAGTCATTTAACTTACAAAATTTACTTTTAAAACAAATCCCAATAATAAAACAACTATTCCCATTTCATAGTATTTCAACATTATTATTCAATTCAAGTTATTGATTACAACACATTAATTACATAGAATAACATTTATTATTGCTTAAATCTTCAAAATTGTTTATTTCAAAATTTTACCTAAGTTCATATCAAATAAATTACATAAATAAACATTAAATTTTCATTTCTAACCATTTTTATTCAATAATCATATTAAATTTCATAATTTAAAATAGATAAAAGTACGGGTCGTTACAAAATTTTCCATACTCCAATCGAGGCATGTCGCCTGACATTCCATATGTTATACTCTTATTCCGAACATAATAGAATATATATCGGGAGCCAATTCCAAAGTATACATAAGTTAGCTTTCAAAAACCGAATTATATTAATTTAATTTTTTTTATTAATTTCTACGCGTTTCGAACTCGCACGACCAAACAATACATCCAATCGCCATGAAATTTGTTATCATACAACAATTTACTATTACGGATCCAATGGCACTGGTTTCGTCAAAATCCGAGACAGTGTTCTGAAAGGCTATTTTCACATGTCAGTTAAAAACGAATTATTATAAAAGCCCAATTAATTACTTTTAAATCCAAATTAAAAGTTTATTATTACCATTCTTATTAAACAGAATTTAATTAAGCTTTGAAATCATTTTTATCCAAATCAAATCCAAGATTCAATTATTTAAACAATTTCAACTATTCAAATAACCATTATATTTGAAATTCAAGTTATTTAACTTATAAAATTAACCTTTCAATATTTAAAATCAATTATATGTTCCAAATTCAATTGACTAAAATTCTGGGTCGTTAAAGGAAGATCCATGCTATCTAATATTATATGTTTTCACTTTCTCGTTTCAAATTATTTCCGCTCTACAACTTCAAACACTAATAACTTCTTCGTTTTAGCTTTGATCACAAAACTCCAAATATGAAAGTTGCTTAGAAAATCACCACGAACACTATGGTGCAATTATTATAACCAAATTTTGACATTTGCTCAAATTCCATTTTTGAACCTTATTAATTATTTATTAATTATCGTTTATTTTATAAGGTGTTACAAAAAGCAAAATAATTGCCCTAAGATACATAAGTAAATATGAAACTATATCTACATGTATAATTTTTTATTTTTTATTTGAAAAAGTTAAATGTTAACCTAATAATCATATGAGAATTTGAAAGTATGAACTATATGAAATTTAAAGTTGTGGTAGTAAAAGCATTATAAGAAACAAACCAATTGCAATTTATAAGAGTACCATCACAAATGCATATGTGCAACTACTTCTTTCGTAAAATTTCCACGGCAAAAAGGTAAAATTATATATTAAAATGACAAACTCGAGCTATGATAAATTTTCATCTTTAAAAAGCTTGACTATTGAAATTTTTGAATTTTAGTAGTATTTGATTGTTGGAAAAAACACGAATAATGGATTAAAAAAAAGTTTTTAGTTTTGAAAGATCTGAATTTCAAACTGTTTTATTCTAAAATGTCAAATGAAATAAAGTTGAAAAAAATTAAGTCAAAATATTTTTAGGAAACTAGTTATCAAATTTAGAAAGTTTGGTAACTATTAAAAACTTAAAAAAATGAACTTTAAATAACTCATATTAAATATAACTTTAAATTGAAAATAATTTAAAAAATGTACCTAAGTGTAATACTCCTATTCTAAGACCCAAAAATGAATGTCGATTCTACTACAGTCATCACCATAATTATTTTCAAGCGAAAAAATGGAAGCAGTTTTTTTCAACATTAAGTAAACAGAGCAATTAATATAAGTTTCCATTACATAAACTATCATCACATTTACATTTCCTAACACATCCCTCATTTGGGTTAAATATAATAAAACATAAAATAATAGTGTTGTGCTCGACATATGAAGATGATGACACGAATAACAAGTAATAAAATCTGGTTTCACAACAAAAGAACTTAAAAGCAACTATTATTAGCTACTAAGCCTCCTACTTTAACTTTGGAGTCTTTATTTGTAACGATAATGGATTTTCACGCTCGAAAATCGACATCCATACTTTACATCGTACTCGAATGCCATAGATTCGACCGTTCAAATCTGAGTCGCCGGAGCTTATAACACAGTTAAGTAAATAACACAGCGGAATAAAAGAATAATACATTGATATACAATATCTGATACAACAGAGTGATACAATGAATATCAATATACATCAGAGATATGATACAAGAAATAACAGCGGAAAGGAAAACGATAACATCAGCAGCGGATAATCTCCATCTTCAAAGCACCAATCCAGAAATAGCTCGAACTCCCAATAACGATGCACAAAGATAAGCAAGTGCAGTCCATATCCAAAGACTGAACTAGCTCCAGAAAATCTACTAATTCTGACTATCTGAAAAACCCAACTCTAGACTGCTCGTGTAGAAAAATTTTGAGCATCCAGAGTTTAGGAAAGAAACAATAAACTCCGGATCAGTCATGGGACTGGTGTGAGCAACAAAAACAGTTTATCTTTAAAAACGAACAACAAAAGATTTTAAAGTCAATTCGCAATGCTTTTTGAAAATGTAACTACCATAAGACCTCCCACCACACACACAATGCAAACGCAGACTTGGAGGAGATTTCTTCTTATGTTAGTCAAAGATGCTTACTACGCAAAATCAAATCAAATCGTTTTTGATATTATTATTAGTGCATAGTGAAAATACATTTCGAAAGTAGAATATAAATCTTAGCCAGCATATGTACCATTATATTATGCCTGCTATAGCTGCCTCCTGAGGAGATAGGTTATACAATTGAAATGGTAAAGGGCTCGTATTGTTTTGTTTAGATTTCCAAAAATGGTCAGGCTAAGGAACTTCCTATTCCACGAAAGAATGCCTCTGGCGGGATGTTCCGAGAACCAAACCGTTCTCTGCCAAAAAGGCCGGTTACCCCTTTTCCCAAGGGATATTACAAAACCTGAGATATGCCACCCTCGGTCCTTTGGGACCTTTATCCGAGAGCTCTCGATAACCAGCATCACACATAATAAATAAAGTGTATCCACATGAGTAAGTATCTAGGCTCCATACCATGATACTACCCTTTTCCAGAAGGAATGGTCATACCCTAGGGAAGCTACCCCTGAAACCTTGCTGCAACATTCCTGTTTCGACCATTTCCATTTTGTGAGGCTCGACGAAGTCTCATCCACAAAGCTACGCTTTTTCAAAAAGCCACGCTTTGGGTCAACAGATGATCAACCTATGATCACAAAGATAAATGATCAAACAAATGATCATATCACAAATGATCAAACACTGATCATCACACAGCAACACTCAGCATGTCACATTACCAAATTGGGAATATATCGTTGATAAATTTCAACTACATAACCTCTGAGCTCGTACGTCTCAGAGAAGGGTGTTAAGCTAAGAGAATAAATTCTCCGCCACCAACAGAAATGTATTTGAAAGAAATCGGCTTTATATCTCAAAGTGTAATGTCAGACACGTAACCATACAAGTCCGTTCCGGGTTCGAACAGAACCGAAGGCACTTCTTACGAAGCCCTTGCAAATCCGGGTATTCACAATCCCGATCAGATTTCCCATCACTTAGGGGATCTCTATACCGGCGCGACTCAATGCAGAGACAATCGATGAGTTACCCTTTCGTTCTTGTGAATATCCGGTCTTCACCATCGATCTTCAAATGCTATCCATATACGACGTATCACATATTCGGAATGGGTTATACGACCCAAAGGTCCTTTCCCGGCTAACCCGAATAGTGAGCGAAATATTTAAAAATATATGGATATTGGGATTTCAATTAAGTCACAACTTAAACCCAACTTTCTTTTCAAATGGTTTAACAAATTACCATTTTCAAATCTTTAAACAAAAAGATTCATTTTAGCAACCTACAACGGTTTAAACAATTTCCACATTTTTATCTTTTAAACAAAAGATTCATTCAAAGATTTTCCAAATCAATTCCCATTTCAATTTAACTCGTTAAATCTTTAAATCAAAGATTTAACTTATAGCTTTCAAAACAATTTCATTTCAAATGGTTTAAATAAATCATCATTTTAAATCTGTTAAAAATAAACAGATTTAATTCATAGCTTTCAAAAAGAATTCATTCATAACTTGGAAAAACAATTTTTCAATTCAATCTTGAAATTCCTTTAAATTAAACTAGAATTTCATTTCTTATCTGAAAACTTTTATCATTTGAAAACAAACAGTTTCATTTTGGAAATCTGATTCATTCATACGAGTTAAAATCTTTGGGTTAAATCCAAATTCTCAAAATTATACTTTTAAATGGTTTAACTTCATATAAACACATTTATATCATCTTTAATCCCTAGTTTCAAATCATAAAATTCAATTTCAAACTTGAATTCAAATTTAAATCAAATTATTTAAATTTTCAAAACTCGATTAAGTTATTCGAAATAACTTTTATCGTTGAAAATTCCGTTTCAAAAGCTTTTTACTTTAAACCCAAATTTCCAATTTCAAAATCAATTGAAATTAAAATTTCAATTTCAAAAACATCGAATTTAAATTATCTGTGACTTAACCGATTTCCACGTGAAATCCATATTTGTGTGTGTAAAAGTGTGGTCCAGGGGTTTCACACACAATAGTGCAACATCATACAATCATCACAGATCAAAATACAGAAATATAATTTGATAAGCGGTATAAACTATAACGCTTATCGTTCATTCACAGATCACAGATATACCACAGATAATAAATTATATCACAGATAATTAACTACATTACAGATCATGCACAAATCGCAATATGTCACAAGGCATCACAATTCAGAGATATCAAACAATTCAACCATTCGATAAAATCCAAACATCCATAAGTAGGATCAATTTAATTGTCTGATTAATTTCTCTCTAATTACATTAAGTAATTTCCTTTAATTAATTACACAAATTAATTATTTTTAACCAATTACAGTAATTACCCTTTAATTACTTCATTAATTTATTAACTAAAATTAACTACATTAATCCTTAATTACAATTTAATTATCTCCAATTACTTAATTAATTAGTCACTAATTACAACTTAGTTACTTAATTAATTAATCACTAATTATTAATTAACTATCTTTAATTTACTACTTAATTAAAATAAATATTAATTAAGATTTAAAAATATCTTAAGTATTAACTTTGATTAAATCAAAATATCCAAATTTAATTATAAGAAGTAATAAATCCTTAATTACTTCCATGGAATAATTTCATTTAAACCATTTATAATTGATTATTTAAATTACTAAATCCTTAGTTAATTATCTTCATTAACTAATAACTTTTCTCTAATTATAAATAAGTCCAAATCATAAATTCATTAAATGATTAAATTATCCATTTATTAATTACTAATTATTAATTAATCAATTTTTCATTCTCAATTAAACTACTTGATTAATTAACTACAAAATTTTAATGTTAAATTAATTTAATACTTAACTTAATTTTTTTTCTTTTTATAATATTGCAGTTTAAAAGAAACAACCCGGTTCTTTTCAAGTTTTACTCGAGTATCACTTCGAGTTTCTCTCCAACTTTCCCGAGTCCCCCCTGTCTTTCTCCTCGTACGCTTCTTCTTCTATATTTTTTTTCTATAAGCTTAAGTTTTTAAACCCAATAACTACTCCCAGGCTCGCGAGTTTCAACCCGAAGCATTCCCCATTTTTACTCGAGCACGACTCGATGACCACCACGTTACTGACATCATCATCCCCACGCCGTGCACGTGCACATGCACAACCACCTTCGCCGCCGTTGGTCGGTGCCGCGGCCACCAACGAGTCGCCTTCCATCCCCCAAGATACCACGAACACCTAGAATTTGAAAAAAAATCAAAAACGTGAATCTAGGCCTTTAATCCAGAACCCCTCAGAAAACGTCATCTGAACATTTGCCTCGCGCCGCCTCCCCAGGCCATTATCGGCCACCAAACTCAGACCCTAGCCTCGTTATCGTGCCACACTTCGATTAGCACCATTGATGAGAAGTCCGGTCATCCGTGGAAGGTGCAACACCGTCGTTTCTAGCGTGAACAGAAATAGGCTTTTAAACCCTAGTTTGCTTTCGAATCCAAGATCTAAAGGTTTATAAATTAATCTAGTATTTTTTTGATGATTGCGAACATTAAATCATGCTGCCACAACAATCTCGACTCCCAAAATTCCATAGATCACTAGAATTGCTCAAAAATTCATTTCAGTTCAACCTCCATTTCCCAGAGGAATGTTCAATGTAAAAAATTAAATTTCTGTTTCTAAAATCATCATTCTTACAGGGGATTCACATGGTGTTACTGAATTTAAAATGTATGAAGTTCGAATTTTCTTGAAAAATTGAATGGTACTGCATTGCATAGTTTGGTTAAGAAACTTGAATTTTTGAAAGAAAGAAAAACCAAGCAGAACTATGAAATAACAGAGATCAGGCATCTATGTAGATATATACAAACTTGCTAAAATATAGGTATATCCTCTCAAATAGATTCAAGCAAAAGAACTTCCATTCAAAACAATGCATAACATGTATTAGATATAAATCCAAATTACTGTCTTTTAAAGAATGTTTACTCACCTTAGTTTCTAGAGAAAGAGAAGTTGGAAATTTTTAACTAAGTTTTAAGATCTGGAATAAATGAACAAAAGCAAACTTTGTTCTGTTTCTAGACATGCAGACATATATGTATCACAGGTTAACATATTCAAATATTTTCCACAACAACATTCAATCATTGATCATAACTATCAAGCTACCATCATCACAGATATCAAGAAAAATTGGTCCAAAGATGAGTTTGCTCACCTGGATGTTTTTGGAAGAAGAATAGAGAAATTTGCCTACAACTTGATTTTGAATTCTGAAGTTGATTAACGTTCCTCTGATCTGTTGAGTTGCTTTTGTATGCTAATAAAATTACTTGCTTTGCTTTTCTCTTTATTTTCTGATCTTAGCTAAGTTGTTTATTTGAGTTATTGTTTGAGTTTTTAGATGTTATTTACTCACATCTTTTCTCAGCTGGAATGGAACGAACTGAAGTGGAGAAATTGATATAGAGGAAGAGTTGTACAGGGAGCTAGAAGGTTGTTTGTACTAAAGTTATGGTATGGGTTCCTTGTCATTTTTATTCTATTTTATTACTTGATCAGATTTTCATTTCGGCTGAAATCTTGCTTGTATGATATGAAGTGATATTGTGGTGTACAAGCATTTATTATCTTGTACAATATGAAAATATTGTTTTGTTTATACCTTTGGCCAGAGACATTTCTAGCTTTGGTGTAACGTATCGGGTTTTGCCCGCTCAAAAATCAACATCCGTACTTCACATTGTACTAGAATGTCGCAGATTCGACCGTTCAAATCCGATTCGCCGGAGCTATAACACAATTAAGTAAATAACACGGCGGGAGAAAAGAATAATACATTGATATATATTATCTGATACAACAGAGTGATACAATGAATATCAATATACATCAGAGATATGATACAAGAAATAGCAGCGGAAAAGAAAAGATAACATCAGCAGCGGAACAATATCAATAGAAGTGATAACTCCAAAATGATCTTCAGACAAGAATGAATCCACAACTCCAAGATAAGCAATTCCGATGAATGAACTAGCTCCAGATAATCTACTAAACCTGAATATTTGAAAAGAAACCCAACTCTAGACTGCTCGTGTGGAAAATTATGAGCACCCAGAGTTTAGGAAAGGAACAATAAACTCCGGATCAGTCATGGGACTGGTGTGAGCAACAAAAACAGTTTATCTTTAAACAATCAACAAAAGTTTTTAAACATTGAAATCCGCAATGCTTTTAGAAAATGAAACTACCATAAGACCTCCCGCCACACACACAATGCAAACGCAGAATTGGAGGAGATTTCTTCTTATGATAGTCAAACATGCTTACTACGCAAATCATTGGATTATTATTATTAGTGCATAGTGGAAAACAATTTGAAAGTATAATATTAATCTTAGCCAGCATACAACCATTATTGTATGCCTACTATAGCTACTATGTTCAACAGCAGGTTACCGCCACATTCCATAGCAGGTAATACAACTAAAACCGTACAGGGTTCGTATTGTTTCTTTGGATTTTCCAACAAATGGTCAGGCTAAGGACCTTCCTATTCCACGTAGGAAACGCCTCTGGCTGGACGCTCCGAGAGACAAACTGCTCTCTGCCAAACAAGGCCGGGTTACCCCTGTAACAGGTAACTCACGAATATGCCATCCCCCGGTCCTTTGGGACCTTTATCCGAGCGCTCGGCAACCAACATCACACATCATAAAGAAAGTGTATCCACATGAGTAAGTATCAGGGCTCCATACCATAATACCACCCTTTTCCAGAAGGAAATGACATACCCTAAAGGGCACGACCCTCATAACCTTGCCGCAACATTCCTGTTTCGACCATTTCCGGGTTGTGAGGCTCTGACGAAGTCTCGTCCACAAAGCTACGCTTTTTCAAAAAGCCACGCTTTGGGTCAACAGATGATCAACCTATGATCATAAAGATAAATGATCAAACAAATGATCATATCACAAATGATCAAACACTGATCATCACACAGCAACACTCAGCATGTCACATTACCAAATTGGGATATATCGCTGATAAATTTCAACTACATAACCTCTGAGCTCGTACGTCTCAGAGAAGGGTGTTAAGCTAAGAGAATAAATTCTTCGCCACCAACAGAAATGTATTTGAAAGAAATCGGCTTTATATCTCAAATTGTAACGTCAGACACACAATCCATACAAGTCTGTTCCGGGATCGAACAGAACCGAAGGCACTTCTTACGAAGCCCTTGCAATTCCGGGTAATTTCCAATCACGTCCGGACTTCCCATCACAAAAGAGTGATATAAATCTCTATACCGAAGCAACTCGGTGCAGAGACATTCGACAGGTTGTCCTTTCATTTTCGAAAAATATCCGGTCTTCAACACCGGTCTTCAAATGCTATCCATAACGTCGAATCACTTATTCGGAATGGGTTATGTGACACAAAGGTCCTCTCCCGGCTAAACCGAATAATGAGCGCAATATTTAAAAACATATGGATGTTGGGATTTCAATTAAGTCACAACTTAAACCCAAACTTTCTTTTCAAATGGTTTAAGAAATTACCATTTCAAATCTTTTAAACAAAAAGATTCATTTTAACAACCTTCAATGGTTTAAAACAATTTCCACACTTTAATCTTTTAAATAAAAGATTTAATCACAGATTTTCCAAATTAATTCCCATTTCAATTTGATTAACTCGTTAAATCTTTAAATCAAAGATTTAACTTATAGCTTTCGAGACAATTTCATTTCAAATGGTTAAACAATTCATCATTTTAAATCTGTTAAAAATAAACAGATTTAATTCATAGCTTTCAAAAAGAATTCATTCATAACTTGGAAAAAAACATTTTTCAATTCGTACTTGAAATTCCTTTAAATTGGAATTTCATTTCTTATATATGTGAAAGCTTTTATCATTTGAAAACAAACAGTTTTCATTTCGGAAAATCTGATTCATTCATACGAGTTGGAATCCTTGGGTTAAATTCAAATTCCCAAAATTTTACTTTTAAAATGGTTTAACTTCATATAAACACATTTATAACATTTTTAATCCCTAGTTTCAAATCATAGGATTCAATTTCAAACTTGAATTCAAATTTAAATCAACTTATTTAAATTTTCAAAACTCGATTAAGTTATTCAAAATAACTTTTATCTTTGAAATTCTATTTCAAAAGCTTTTCACATTAAACCCAAATTTCTAATTTCAAAATCAATTGAAATTAAAAATTTTAATTTCAAAAACAATCAAATTTAAATTATCTGTGACTTAACCGATTTCCACGTGAAATCCATATTTGTGTGTGTAAAAGTGTAGTCCAGGGGTTTCACACACAATAGTGCACAACATCAGTCATCACAGATATATCAATATCGATAAGCGGTATAATCGATAACTCTTATCTTCATTCACAGATTCATAGATAAAATAAATTTATCAGTCACAAAGATTCATCATTACAATTCGATGTGGGTTTCGGATAACCAACTGGAATCCGACTCCCTGTCGCATCGAAATTCAAGTGCCGTTTTACGGGTCAAGGGTTTTCATATTCACATAGCAATATATTCATCACAGGTATCACAATTCAGCATAAAGCAATTCATAGTATCATAATCACATAACAGAGATATCAATCCAATATGCAGCATTCAATGAAATCCAAACATCATAAGTAAGGTCAATTAATTATCTGACTAACTTAAATCAGATTAGTCACTAATCCTGGTTAATTACTGGTTAATTACAAATTATTTTGGTTAATTAACCTTTAATTAATTATTCTCAAATTAATCACCTTAATTAATTTATCACATTAATTAATTATCCTTTAATTAATTATTGTTCAATCACTTGATTTATCAACCTTAAATTAATAATTAATTTCTTTTAATTACTTCCATTAGGTAATCATCTTTAAGTAATTAATTACCCTCAATTACTTATATTACTTAATTATCCTTAATCACCTTCATTAATTATTAAGTAATTATTATAAAAATCTTTAACTAATCTCATACTTAAATAAAAACAATTATTTAAAAAGAATAAGTTAAAAATGTTAAAACTTGAATTTTGTTTAAAGTTTGAAAACTGTTATTATACCTACCCGGGACAAAACCCGAGTCAAATCTCGTTCTACCCGAGCTACTCCCTGGGTAAAATCACATTCCCACCTACTTCGAGAAGAACTCTCGTTTCCCCGAGTACGACTTCGAGTTTCATTAGAACTTTCCCAGGCCAACTTCTTCTTCCCCAAAAATGTTCGAACCCAGATACGTGCACAACCACGTATACGTGCACGAGCAATCGGAATGTCTCCGACCATCGCCGAGTTGGCCATCGAGTCGACTACGATCCCAACCACAACTCCGACCTCCCAAATCATCAAAAACCCTCATGAATCAAAATGGAACTTCCATCCTCAACCTGGAACTTCATCACCGAAGTCACCCAAACCTGAAACGTTGCCGTTCGCCCAACCTCGTCCACCAGAAAATTCAAAACTTCGGCTACGAACTCATCACCTTCCATACTATCATCCCACAAACCCATGTGCAACTCGATGCACGCGCGAAACCCCAGCGACCCCTTTTCCAACCTCGTCCAAAATTAGGGTTTAAAACTTAACCACCCTTTCGCCGACGCCATGGTCACCATGCACCCCTTCCATCATTTTTCTCAACTTCCACGCTCACTCACCTAGCCTTGGCCCAAACCCCAAGGTCCCTCAATGACGAGATCACTCGAATTCATCAAAACAAAGAAGTTCGAACAAATGAAAACTGCTCTTGAATTTTTGATCTAAAAATTATAAATCTTGCTTTAAAAATCAAGTTAAGGTATAAAAATTCAGATTTTATACTTGAATCCAGAAATCATTTAAGTCAAATTTTCAATATAATTTGAATCCTTCTGTTCTTCTTTCTCTTTGCTAAAATTAGCTCCAGATTTAGCTTAAAATTGTTTTAAATTTGATTTCATGTTACCACAAACAAATTTTGTTTATAAATCTAGATCTAAGAAGATCAGAGAAAAGAACTTGATTTTTCTTTCGAATTTTAAACCTGAGAAACCAGAGCAGAACAACTTCAGTGTACATCCATTCAGTGCATACATGTAAACACAATTCATATTTAAAGTCATACAATAATTATCACACATCACCTCAGTTACTTATTGCATGTATTCAGATTTCATATACTTAAACAAAGTGATGTTACTCACCAGATTTTTGAAAAGGCAGAGAGATTGATCTTTTTGTAAACTGGAAAGGATTGAAAAATGTATTTACTTTGATCTTCCTGCCAAATCATCTTGCTTCTCTGTTTTGCATTGAGTTGCTTGCTTGAGAATGTTTGCTTAAGTCTTGGAATGGAGTTTTATTTTGGTTTTACTTAGTTCGAAAGGAAAATGAAAACTGGAATGGGGAAAAATGCTTACAGGCTGATATATAAAACAGGGCATCATTTTCTTTTACAAAACAGTGTACATTTTGTACAAATTATCAGAGATAGTTCATAGTTTTGGAGGCTGAAAGGATTCTTTTATACAATTCGAATAGACTTGGTTTGCTGCTAGAGTACTGATTCTATTAAATGCATGTTCCCCTCATGCCTACATACTTATCCCAATTTTTTTTCCTAAGTACACAGGTTATATTATTATCTTCATTTCCTTCTTGCCTTGCATTTCGGCTGAGGAGAAATATTGGGTGGCTTCATTAAATGCTTGTACAATTCCTGTTTATAAAAATATTGCTTTGTACACTATTTGTATATTTTATTTTCTTAAAAATTTCAGCCTGAATCCTTTTATAATTGTTTACTATATACAATTGTTTGTACTATGCTTGTATATACGGTCTTGTTTAATGATACTATATATGCTACTGCTTTATTATGTGAAGCCATATGTTTACTTTAAACTTTAGTATATTTTTAATCTCTTTGATAACTTTCAGCCTGCACACTTTTTATTTTGCTTATGTTATTCAAACTTAAACTATCAATATATAATTTACTTTCGTTATTTTATTTTAAACTTAACTATCCAATATTACATTCATTTACTATTATTTTTATTTTTATTTTTTAAACCACTTATTAACAATTTAAATTCAAATCAAATACATATTATATTATTTCAAGTTTACTCAGATATGTTCGAATGCATATATATATATATATTCTCATATATACAAGAATTTAAATTTTTAAACGATTCATACAAATATACTTGGATATCGGGGAAACTCGCAATCCATTTATCGTTTTATTCCACAAATATAATTCAAAAATCGAATTAATTATCAATTTAAATATCTATAAGATTCGGGGTCGTTACAGACTTCCCCCCTTAAAAGAATTTCGTCCTCGAAATTGCCAAGGAGACACAAAGATAGATGAAGAATATTTCATCAACTCAAACTGAACATCTATTCTGCATTTGGCTTACCAAATCAGAATATCGATAATATATACAAGAACGAATCTGTTTGACACTTCACAAGATACTCGGGTTATTCAGGTCTACGAAATATACAGTGGCATCGGTCAGTTCGAAGTGATAACTAACCATTCGTAGAACATATTGGGACCCAAAGAATAGATAGATATATAGATACTATTTCAAAATTTCAGTTTAGAAACTAAAGCATATCTATCAACCATAGCAACCAATACATCCAAACAAACAATTTGGCCTATCTGGAGTTTATGTCCCATATTAATATATCGAATTTCTTCCTGGATATACCAGAAACTATTGAAGAATTGAGGAAAAATGCTGAACAAAAGAGATTGATAGAGAAAAGATTACTTCCTTGTTGTTACAGGGTATTGACCATTTATAATTGTATTCCCCTGTCCCCTCTCTCATCCTCTTCTTGCACTCATATCTACTATCAGTGGATAGTAAGAGAATTTATTGAGGCACACGAACGGATATCTGAGGATTACTCATTCTAGGGTATACTTCACCCTATCTCTAATGAGCTACTTAATGTGTTATACTCCTGAGCTAAAGTTCAACCTTAGCTCTGATACCAAATGTAACGTATCGGGTTTTGCCCGCTCAAAAATCAACATCCGTACTTCACATTGTACTAGAATGTCGCAGATTCGACCGTTCAAATCCGATTCGCCGGAGCTATAACACAATTAAGTAAATAACACGGCGGGAGAAAAGAATAATACATTGATATATATTATCTGATACAACAGAGTGATACAATGAATATCAATATACATCAGAGATATGATACAAGAAATAGCAGCGGAAAAGAAAAGATAACATCAGCAGCGGAACAATATCAATAGAAGTGATAACTCCAAAATGATCTTCAGACAAGAATGAATCCACAACTCCAAGATAAGCAATTCCGATGAATGAACTAGCTCCAGATAATCTACTAAACCTGAATATTTGAAAAGAAACCCAACTCTAGACTGCTCGTGTGGAAAATTATGAGCACCCAGAGTTTAGGAAAGGAACAATAAACTCCGGATCAGTCATGGGACTGGTGTGAGCAACAAAAACAGTTTATCTTTAAACAATCAACAAAAGTTTTTAAACATTGAAATCCGCAATGCTTTTAGAAAATGAAACTACCATAAGACCTCCCGCCACACACACAATGCAAACGCAGAATTGGAGGAGATTTCTTCTTATGATAGTCAAACATGCTTACTACGCAAATCATTGGATTATTATTATTAGTGCATAGTGGAAAACAATTTGAAAGTATAATATTAATCTTAGCCAGCATACAACCATTATTGTATGCCTACTATAGCTACTATGTTCAACAGCAGGTTACCGCCACATTCCATAGCAGGTAATACAACTAAAACCGTACAGGGTTCGTATTGTTTCTTTGGATTTTCCAACAAATGGTCAGGCTAAGGACCTTCCTATTCCACGTAGGAAACGCCTCTGGCTGGACGCTCCGAGAGACAAACTGCTCTCTGCCAAACAAGGCCGGGTTACCCCTGTAACAGGTAACTCACGAATATGCCATCCCCCGGTCCTTTGGGACCTTTATCCGAGCGCTCGGCAACCAACATCACACATCATAAAGAAAGTGTATCCACATGAGTAAGTATCAGGGCTCCATACCATAATACCACCCTTTTCCAGAAGGAAATGACATACCCTAAAGGGCACGACCCTCATAACCTTGCCGCAACATTCCTGTTTCGACCATTTCCGGGTTGTGAGGCTCTGACGAAGTCTCGTCCACAAAGCTACGCTTTTTCAAAAAGCCACGCTTTGGGTCAACAGATGATCAACCTATGATCATAAAGATAAATGATCAAACAAATGATCATATCACAAATGATCAAACACTGATCATCACACAGCAACACTCAGCATGTCACATTACCAAATTGGGATATATCGCTGATAAATTTCAACTACATAACCTCTGAGCTCGTACGTCTCAGAGAAGGGTGTTAAGCTAAGAGAATAAATTCTTCGCCACCAACAGAAATGTATTTGAAAGAAATCGGCTTTATATCTCAAATTGTAACGTCAGACACACAATCCATACAAGTCTGTTCCGGGATCGAACAGAACCGAAGGCACTTCTTACGAAGCCCTTGCAATTCCGGGTAATTTCCAATCACGTCCGGACTTCCCATCACAAAAGAGTGATATAAATCTCTATACCGAAGCAACTCGGTGCAGAGACATTCGACAGGTTGTCCTTTCATTTTCGAAAAATATCCGGTCTTCAACACCGGTCTTCAAATGCTATCCATAACGTCGAATCACTTATTCGGAATGGGTTATGTGACACAAAGGTCCTCTCCCGGCTAAACCGAATAATGAGCGCAATATTTAAAAACATATGGATGTTGGGATTTCAATTAAGTCACAACTTAAACCCAAACTTTCTTTTCAAATGGTTTAAGAAATTACCATTTCAAATCTTTTAAACAAAAAGATTCATTTTAACAACCTTCAATGGTTTAAAACAATTTCCACACTTTAATCTTTTAAATAAAAGATTTAATCACAGATTTTCCAAATTAATTCCCATTTCAATTTGATTAACTCGTTAAATCTTTAAATCAAAGATTTAACTTATAGCTTTCGAGACAATTTCATTTCAAATGGTTAAACAATTCATCATTTTAAATCTGTTAAAAATAAACAGATTTAATTCATAGCTTTCAAAAAGAATTCATTCATAACTTGGAAAAAAACATTTTTCAATTCGTACTTGAAATTCCTTTAAATTGGAATTTCATTTCTTATATATGTGAAAGCTTTTATCATTTGAAAACAAACAGTTTTCATTTCGGAAAATCTGATTCATTCATACGAGTTGGAATCCTTGGGTTAAATTCAAATTCCCAAAATTTTACTTTTAAAATGGTTTAACTTCATATAAACACATTTATAACATTTTTAATCCCTAGTTTCAAATCATAGGATTCAATTTCAAACTTGAATTCAAATTTAAATCAACTTATTTAAATTTTCAAAACTCGATTAAGTTATTCAAAATAACTTTTATCTTTGAAATTCTATTTCAAAAGCTTTTCACATTAAACCCAAATTTCTAATTTCAAAATCAATTGAAATTAAAAATTTTAATTTCAAAAACAATCAAATTTAAATTATCTGTGACTTAACCGATTTCCACGTGAAATCCATATTTGTGTGTGTAAAAGTGTAGTCCAGGGGTTTTACACACAATAGTGCACAACATCAGTCATCACAGATATATCAATATCGATAAGCGGTATAATCGATAACTCTTATCTTCATTCACAGATTCATAGATAAAATAAATTTATCAGTCACAAAGATTCATCATTACAATTCGATGTGGGTTTCGGATAACCAACTGGAATCCGACTCCCTGTCGCATCAAAATTCAAGTGCCGTTTTACGGGTCAAGGGTTTTCATATTCACATAGCAATATATTCATTCAGCATAAAGCAATTCATAGTATCATAATCACATAACAGAGATATCAATCCAATATGCAGCATTCAATGAAATCCAAACATCATAAGTAAGGTCAATTAATTATCTGACTAACTTAAATCAGATTAGTCACTAATCCTGGTTAATTACTGGTTAATTACAAATTATTTTGGTTAATTAACCTTTAATTAATTATTCTCAAATTAATCACCTTAATTAATTTATCACATTAATTAATTATCCTTTAATTAATTATTGTTCAATCACTTGATTTATCAACCTTAAATCAATAATTAATTTCTTTTAATTACTTCCATTAGGTAATCATCTTTAAGTAATTAATTACCCTCAATTACTTATATTACTTAATTATCCTTAATCACCTTCATTAATTATTAAGTAATTATTATAAAAATCTTTAACTAATCTCATACTTAAATAAAAACAATTATTTAAAAGAATAAGTTAAAAATGTTAAAACTTGAATTTTGTTTAAAGTTTGAAAACTGTTATTATACCTACCCGGGACAAAACCCGAGTCAAATCTCGTTCTACCCGAGCTACTCCCTGGGTAAAATCACATTCCCACCTACTTCGAGAAGAACTCTCGTTTCCCCGAGTACGACTTCGAGTTTCATTAGAACTTTCCCAGGCCAACTTCTTCTTCCCCAAAAATGTTCGAACCCAGATACGTGAACAACCACGTATACGTGCACGAGCAATCGGAATGTCTCCGACCATCGCCGAGTTGGCCATCGAGTCGACTACGATCCCAACCACAACTCCGACCTCCCAAATCATCAAAAACCCTCATGAATCAAAATGGAACTTCCATCCTCAACCTGGAACTTCATCACCGAAGTCACCCAAACCTGAAACGTTGCCGTTCGCCCAACCTCGTCCACCAGAAAATTCAAAACTTCGGCTACGAACTCGTCACCTTCCATACTATCATCCCACAAACCCATGTGCAACTCGATGCACGCGCAAAACCCCAGCGACCCCTTTTCCAACCTCGTCCAAAATTAGGGTTTAAAACTTAACCACCCTTTCGCCGACGCCATGGTCACCATGCACCCCTTCCATCATTTTTCTCAACTTCCACGCTCACTCACCTAGCCTTGGCCCAAACCCCAAGGTCCCTCAACGACGAGATCACTCGAATTCATCAAAACAAAGAAGTTCGAACAAATGAAAACTGCTCTTGAATTTTTGATCTAAAAATTATAAATCTTGCTTTAAAAATCAAGTTAAGGTATAAAAGTTCAGATTTTATACTTGAATCCAGAAATCATTTAAGTCAAATTTTCAATATAATTTGAATCCTTCTGTTCTTCTTTCTCTTTGCTAAAATTAGCTCCAGATTTAGCTTAAAATTGTTTTAAATTTGATTTCATGTTACCACAAACAAATTTTGTTTATAAATCTAGATCTAAGAAGATCAGAGAAAAGAACTTGATTTTTCTTTCGAATTTTAAACCTGAGCAACCAGAGCAGAACAACTTCAGTGTACATCCATTCAGTGCATACATGTAAACACAATTCATATTTAAAGTCATACAATAATTATCACACATCACCTCAGTTACTTATTGCATGTATTCAGATTTCATATACTTAAACAAAGTGATGTTACTCACCAGATTTTTGAAAAGGCAGAGAGATTGATCTTTTTGTAAACTGGAAAGGATTGAAAAATGTATTTACTTTGATCTTCCTGCCAAATCATCTTGCTTCTCTGTTTTGCATTGAGTTGCTTGCTTGAGAATGTTTGCTTAAGTCTTGGAATGGAGTTTTATTTTGGTTTTACTTAGTTCGAAAGGAAAATGAAAACTAGAATGGGGAAAATGCTTACAGGCTGATATATAAAACAGGGCATCATTTTCTTTTACAAAACAGTGTACATTTTGTACAAATTATCAGAGATAGTTCATAGTTTTGGAGGCTGAAAGGATTCTTTTATACAATTCGAATAGACTTGGTTTGCTGCTAGAGTACTGATTCCATTAAATGCATGTTCCCCCCATGCCTACATACTTATCCCAATTTTTTTTCCTAAGTACACAGGTTATATTATTATCTTCATTTCCTTCTTGCCTTGCATTTCGGCTGAGGAGAAATATTGGGTGGCTTCATTAAATGCTTGTACAATTCCTGTTTCTAAAAATATTGCTTTGTACACTATTTGTATATTTTATTTTCTTAAAAATTTCAGCCTGAATCCTTTTATAATTGTTTACTATATACAATTGTTTGTACTATGCTTGTATATACGGTCTTGTTTAATGATACTATATATGCTACTGCTTTATTATGTGAAGCCATATGTTTACTTTAAACTTTAGTATATTTTTAATCTCTTTGATAACTTTCAGCCTGCACACTTTTTATTTTGCTTATGTTATTCAAACTTAAACTATCAATATATAATTTACTTTCATTATTTTATTTTAAACTTAACTATCCAATATTACATTCATTTACTATTATTTTTATTTTTATTTTTTAAACCACTTATTAACAATTTAAATTCAAATCAAATACATATTATATTATTTCAAGTTTACTCAGATATGTTCGAATGCATATATATATATATATATTCTCATATATACAAGAATTTAAATTTTTAAACGATTCATACAAATATACTTGGATATCGGGGAAACTCGCAATCCATTTATCGTTTTATTCCACAAATATAATTCAAAAATCGAATTAATTATCAATTTAAATATCTATAAGATTCGGGGTCGTTACATTTGGTGACTGATAGGGATCTATATTATATGCTAAGATGTCTTGCATTAATTACATGTACAATATGTACATACTTCCCTCCTTTATTTCAGCTGCAGAAAGTATGTGAAGGTATGGTTTCACTTTGGCTGTCTTCATTTGTTTTTGATTATTTTGTTTGCTTTTGCTTAGTCTAATTGCTTTGTACATAAACATTTGTATATTTTTTTCTTTCTTTTGTTTCTTGTTTTGTTTCTACATACTTATAGTTTTATTTATTTTGGCCTTGTTACTTTCACACTTGAATGTCTTTTGCTGTCTTGTATTTTGTTTTGTTGACTATGCATTTTATTTACTTTGTTTATTTTTAACTTGTCTTTATATTTTGAATGTATATCTAACTTAAATATTCATTGTCTTGTATTATTTTATAAACTCAATTATTTATTTTACTTTATAGTTATCTTATATATATATATATTTCATTTCCAGTTTAACACCTATTATTTATTTTTATTTTGTTTTTAAAACCATTTATTTAAGATTTAATTTCAAATCCAATATATACACATATATACAAATCTTTTAAATTCATATGACTTAATATAGATTCTATTTGAATCGGGGAAACTCGCTTCCATTTATAATAAATTTTACAAATTTTTATTCAAAAATTTATTTAATTATAAATTTAAATTTAATTAAAATCTAGGGTCGTAACATTATTCGTCTTCCAGCAAACCTATCTAAACATAAACTCAACCTACTTGAATGAGTACCTATGAGTTTATGGGAAATAATATAAACATAGGTCAAATAAAAGTTTGGTATGAGTAACAATTTACCCTAACACAAACAAAGTGTATTGATGCAGCCTGGCGGAATAGGATTTCCCCTTACCAATCCACAACATCAAATTCAACATAACAAACAGATTGAGCGTCATTCATGAATCATAATTACAAATCATTCTTTCATCCACAAGGGTGCCCTACACTAACTACTACTTCGTAACTAGATTTTTTTAGTTATGTCCATTATGTTACCTCTCAGGACATACATCGATACTTTTATTTAATGCCAAGTTTTGACATATAGATTTCCACTTAGCCTTATACCATCACTTTCATATAATGTCATGAACAGACTTTTAGATGCCACTAAGGCCTTACACCAACGTTTTCGAGTAAAATGTTGTACTTAGACATTGGGATGCCACTTAGGCCTAACACCACATTTTCAAATACAATGTCATATTTAGACATTGGGTTGCCATTTAGGTCGTACACCATGTTTCTGAGTACAATATCATATTAGATATTAGGTTGCCACTTAAGCCTAACACCACATTCATAAATATAATGTCATATTTAGACATTAAGTTGTCGCTTAGGCCTTAAACCTTCCAACATACTATGCTTATATCAAGAACATCCAATTCTTTAGATAATTCATTTTCATCTTTTCTTTTTGAATGATACACTTATCATTTCTTAGCTACCCTAAGCTTAACTTCTTTTCTCATTCTTTAATAAGGTATTACATTTCTATCTTGTTATTTTTTCTTTATAATTTCGTCTATATGAAATCCAAAGTAAACCCTTTGGAATCTGGCTTTAAACTACTACTCAAATTTTACTTATTTAACTACGAAATTCATTACTATTAACTATCACGTTTCTTGCTAAATAGCTATCACTTGTCTCAACCTATAGCTATCACATCTCTAACTCTAATGTTTATCGCAATTCTAAAGCTAACGTAAGCACACTTATCATGATCATAAGCTTATACACTTTTAAAGCTATCACAAGCATAACCATCGAGCTTCTAAGGCTATGGTAAGTGTAGCTATCATAAGCATAGCTTTCTCACTTCTAAAGCTACCGTGAGCACAACTATCATAAGTATAAACTCAAGTGTTATTGTGCTTCTAACGTTTTAAGGGTATTGTAAGTATAGCTATCATAAGTCTCAATATGAAGCTATCACATGTCAAAAATATGGAGTTATCGTAAATCTCAAATAAGAGTTATCGTAACTCTCAAATAGGAGCCATCACAAATTTAAATTAGGGTTATTGTAATTCTTTAATAGGAGCCATCGTAAGTCTTGAATAGGAGCTGTCGTAAGTCTCAAATTATGGTTGTTGTATGTATCAATTTAGACCATATCACAAGTAAAAGATGGCAAACATGTAATTAAGTGAAAAACTGATGTTTTCCTTGATAAAGTAACTACCTTTTGGCATTCTTTATACTTGTCATTTCTTAATTAGCTACTTTTACTTTGTGCAGAAATCTTCTGAAGTTAGTTAGATTTTCCTCCACTTAACCATGCCATTATTAATCACTTCCCTTGATTACTATGTTAATAATGTATCATGTTCCTTACTATTTAATTCATAATAATTCAAACTTTAAGGGAAAATTCTAAAACATTCACAGAAATTAGAAAACATTTTTCTTTACCTCTTGTAAAAAGTTCAGGGCAAAATATTAAATTTCAGTAATTTTAAATTTAATTTACATCCCAACACTTCCCATTTTCAAATAAAAAATTCATAAGAAATTAATTTTTCATCTAAATTTTTGAAAATAAACATCCATCTTCTTTTTAATGTTGTAAACATCATGTGAAAATCCCAAAGCATTTAGATATGCGTCAAAGGGTAACACTTCTGTTACGCCCCACCTCTATACCCACGCTAACCAAGAACACTACGGTGTAATACTGTCAACTAGCACGGAGAATAAGGCTGTGGAGGAGCGACCATCCGTATAATTTCTTTGTGCAAGCACCGATATGTCAGATAGTATAGCATGCATTTCATTTAAGGAGGAAATCCGACATACCGACACAAACTCAAAGCTACTACGCGGTGGCTATATACAATCTTCGGAAACAAATATAGAAATAAACATAACACAAATCAGTCACAGACATCCATATCACAAAGGCGGAAAAAAATATGAATATATATATATAACACATGAAAGTGTACATCAAAGTAGTGGTCTGAAAGATCCACGATAATACAAAAGAATAGCTACAAGCTACACAAAAAAATAAGTATACATCACGGAGTCTATATCTCAAATGTATACAACAAAAACTACCAATCTAAGTAGTTAGCCAAAAGTCAGAGTAATCCCAGAAGAGAAGTCAAGCAGAAGCACCTGTAACATCTCGGTCTGACCCGAGTATTATTTCATAAGAAAATAATAAACGGATCAGTCTAGCTATAAATATCAGATGACATGATATAGAATAAAAGATATAGCGTAAACAGGTAATAACTATAATGGCATACTACTATAAGTATGTAATTGAAAATCAATATGAGATCAATCAATATCACAAGAATCTTCTCAAAGATAAAATAGGGTATCATACCCTAAGCTTGTATTCATAACAAGTCAATGTCACACAAATTCACCAATGCACAAAAATTGATAAAACTTATCAATTGAAATCACGAAAATTGGTGAAGCACAAAATTCCAGAAACCATCTCAAGAAATCCAGAAATCACAAGAAGGGGGAGGCCTATCACAAAACGGGAGTATGAAAACTCACCAACACGTGTAACACAAAACGAGACGCTATCTCATGGTAGCTAACCATTAATTTTGAGCCGAAGCTCCACAAGAATGGCCCGAAGACCGTGGGGTGCTACACCACATATGTGATGTAGAAACATCACACAAAAGGGGTTTAGTCTCCCTCGTAGACAAAGAGACATCGCACAATTGCTAGTCTAAATCACAAAAATGATCGTCATGATCATCAAGAAGTGTCAATCACACCAAGCTAGTAAATATATGAGTTTAGCTTCATGTCCCATAACCACTTGCTTAACTTAAATATTTAAGAACAAACTGTAGATCTTCACTAGAAAATTGTCACAAAAGGTTCAATCGAACAAGTCCAAGAGTTAACCGACGAAGTAAACGCGAGCGTTTCATACCACCCGTTTTACTAAGTCGTTTAATTCGATTTCTCATCCGAGTGAAGTAAAGGCCGGTATATACTAGTAGATTGGAAAACGGTTTGAGAAAAAGAGTTTTGTAATAAAATAGTGTTGAAATCGCTTTGATAAAAGGGTTTTGATATTTACTACTACTATTGAAACCTTTATATTTTTAAAGTGACAAGTCACAAAATTGATTATAGAAACAAATCAATTCACTAAAATTCACATTCGAAGATGTGAATAAAATCCAAGGAAATCAGTTCCAAAACCATCAAAGTAGAAATATCCTTGCGACCTAATGTGGCCGAGTTAAAGTGCAATGACTTAAAGAAGTAATAACTTAAAGTAAAATAGGTCGAACGACCTAAGGGTAGCATGCCGAGCGACCTAGGGGAAAAACAGGTCGAGCAACCTAGTGATGAAGCCGAGCAACATAAGGTGATACGTCCCACATGGCGAACGACCTAACTCCGAACACGACCTAACCCCAGTGGCGAACGACCTAAGGTGGAGGCCGAGCGACCTAGTGGTTGCGACTTAATATGGCAACAGGGTCGAGCGACTTAAGGTAAGCATACGGCCAAGGTGGCGCGACCCAAGTGGTACACGACCTAAGGGATTCGCGACCTAAAGGGTGCACGACCTAAAGTGTGCGCGACCTAATTGGGCGAACGACCTAAGGTACGAACGACCTAAGTAGACCGACCTATTGATGGCGAGCTAGGGAACGACCTAGCGATGTTTTAGATCCCCGAGCGACCTAAAGGATAAACGAGCAAGGGGCGAACGACCTAAGCCCTGAACGACCTATCGATGGCGGATGAACTAAGCCCAGAACGAGCTATATGCAGGCAAAGACTTTTCCATGCCGTGCGAGCTAGCGAGGCAGAACGACCTAAGTGCAGATTTCTTGCCAAAGACACTAAAAATTGGGGTTTTCAACAATTCAACCCAAACCAAATGCACATGCACAAATGATAGGAATTCTTTCTCAACAATCAAAGATAGTTATAGACAAGAATGTGAGATAAAAATCTCACCTTTTCACTGAAATTGATGGAGATGAAGTTTGAAAGCAAAGCAAGAACAATCACAAGCTTGAATCAATGTCTTCTCTTTGAATTTGGAGTTGAATGATGGATTTGCAAGAGAACTTGAGCTTGGAGTTTTAATTTCCCATTCCCTCCTCTATTTTTGATGAAGCTTCAAGTGTTAGGAAATGAAGAATGAATTAATCAAGAGGAGAGGGGGTTGGGCTGAGTTAGTAAGGGGCAAAAGAGTTCAGCCCAAACCAAAGCCATAAGCGAAAAAGTGGCGAAAATTCCACTATCTCCAAACATATCAAAGTTTATACTTAAAAAGATCGCAAACGTCATTTTGAACTCAATGGAGGTGGTCTCGAGTCCTAATTTGACCGTTTGCAAAAAGTAGGTTTTCGGACTAAAATCCGACTAACGATAAAATATTTAAATAAAATATTTAAATATAAAATCGACAAATATGCGGGTTGTTACAGACTCCCCTCCTTAAAGAAACTGCGTCCTCGCAATATATAAGATGGAAATAAAAAGTAACAACCATAAAAGAATATTAACACAAAAGAAATTTGAAATAAGAAGTTCACCTCAAAGAGCACGAGAAAGTAAGTCTGGATGTGCTCGCTCGATGAATTCCCTAGATTCCCAAGAGCAATCCTTAGGATTTAAGGACCATTGAACCTTCACAAGCGGAACATCTTTATTTCGAAGTCGTTTAACCTCTGAAGCAATAATTCGAATAGGATGCTGCTCATAAGTTAAATTCGGCGAAACTTCAATTTCTTCCACAACACTGGGCTCAAGAATAGAATCAGAATCTCGAAGGCATTTCCGTAATTGAGAAACGTGAAACACGTCATGCATGGCAGAAAACTGAGCCGGTAATGAAAGGCGATAAGCCATGGAACCAATACGTTCGGTGATAGGAAATGGCCCAATATATCGAGGCGCTAACTTTCCAGATCGACTGAAACGTACAACACCCTTCATAGGGAAAACATGAATAAATACAAGATCTCCAACAGAAAATTCTAATTTCCTTCTTTGATTATCGGCATAGGATTTTTGTCTACTCTGGGCTTCTTTCATCCTATGACGAATAAGTTCAATCTTTTCTGTTGAATCACGAATAAAGTCTGGACCTAAAACCAGCTTCTCACCGGCCTCAAGCCAACAAGAAGGAGATCGGCATGGCCTTCCATAGAGTGCCTCGAAAGGTGCCATACCAATACTAGATTGGAAGCTATTATTATAGGAAAATTCAACAAGAGAAATATGATCCTCCCAACTTCCACCGAAATCAAGCACACAAGAACGAAGAAGATCTTCAAGAGTTTGATTCACACGCTCAGTTTGTCCATCGGACTAGGGGTGATAAGCGGTGCTAAAATTAAGCTTCGTTCCCAAAGCTTTTTGAAGACTCTTCCAGAATCCACTAGTAAACATTGGATCACGATCACTAACAATGGAAGTAGGAACTCCATGCAATTTAATAATTTCTTTGATAAAGAGTTTGGCCAAAAGAGGAACGGTTCGGTTAGACCGAATGGGAATAAAATGGGCGGATTTAGTAAGTCTATCAATGATCACCCATAAGCTATCAGGACCCGAACGAGAACGGGGAAGGCCATCAATAAAATCCATGGAAATTTGATCCCACTTCCAAATTGGAATTTCCAATGGTTGCAATAACACATCGGGCCTTTGATGTTCGGCCTTGACAAGTTGGCAAGTCATGCAACACTTAACAAAGTTAGCAATATCAGATTTCATTCCCTCCCAATAATAAAGTCGCTTCATATCCACGTACATTTTACTACTACCGGGATGAATGGAAAATTTGGAACGATGAGAATCTTCTAGAATATCTTTACGAAGATCACTAATATTTGGCACTATAAGTCTACCAAATTTTCAAATGCCGCCACGAAAATCAATATCAAAGTCTTTCAAACCTTCAATATCAATTTTATCCTTAATATTTCGGCCAAGAAGAGCCAATTCGGGATCTAGCCTTTAAGCTTCAAGAATGCGGTCTAAAAGAGAAGGATGAGCCTCAAGGCTACATAAAACCAAAGATGAACATAAATCAGAAACACGATCTCGAATTTCACAAGTGGAAAAAACCTCGAGATCATTCCATTCAGATATCATCATGGAAACAACCGCTTGTTGCTTACGACTAAGAGCATCAGCAACTCGATTTCCCTTTTCGGGAGTATAAAGAATATCAAGATCATAAGAGGCAAGGAATTCGAGCCAACGCCGTTGACGCAAATTAAGTTACTTTTGAGAAAATAAATATTTCAAAGACTTATGATCAGTATAAAGTATAAATTTCTCTCCCAAAAGATAATGTCGCCAAATTCGAAGGGCGAAAACGATAGCCGCGAGTTCTAAATCATGTGTGGCATATCTAGTCTCAGCCGGCTTCAATTGCCTTGAAGCATAAGCAATAACACGTTCTTTTTGCATAAGAACGGAACCCAAACCAACGCGACTAGCATCGGTATAAACAACAAAATCTTGATTCCCTTCGGGAATAATAAGAATAGGAGCATCAGAAAGGAGTTCTTTTAATTTCTGAAAAGAAGTTTCACATTTGTCCGACCAAATGTATTTAACACCTTTCTTTGTTAAGCCAGTGAGAGGCACTGCAATTTTAGAAAATTCCTTGATAAAACGACGGTAATAACCCGCCAATCCAAGGAAGCTACAAATTTCTGTTACACTCTCCGGTCTCTTCCAATTTTGAATCGCTTCGATCTTTGAAGGATCCACTGATATTCCGGTTCGGAAATAATATGACTGAGAAACTTCACACTAGATTGCCGAAAGTGGCATTTAGAAAATTTTGCTTTTAACTGATTACTCCTAAGAGTTTCCAATACAATCCGAAGATGCTTTTCATGTTCCTCCTTGGTTTTAGAATACACAAGAATATCATCAATAAAGATGAGAACAAACCGATCGAGGAAACCTTTGAAAACTCGATTCATAAGGTCAACGAAATAAGCCGGAGCATTCGTTAAACCAAATGGCATAACTAGCCATTCATAAGATCCATAACGAGTACGGAACGAAGTCAAAGGAATACTATCCTCTGCAATACGAAGCTGATGAAAACCGGTAGCCAAGTCCAATTGTGAAAAGACTCTAGCACCACTAAGCTGATCGAATAGATCATCAATCCGAGGTAAAGGATATTTATTTTTAATAGTGAGATCATTAAGCTTGCGGTAGTCGACGCAAAGCCTAAGTGTACCATCGGATTTCTTCACGAAAATTGCTGAAGCTCCCTAAGGCGAGGAACTAGAGCGAATAAATTGCTTCGTCTCCAATTCGGATAATTGTTTGCGCATCTCCTCATTCTCCTTATTGGACATGCGATAAGGAGGACGAGTGATAGGTTGAGCTTCAGATGTAAGATTAATTCTGAACTCAATTGCTCGCTTAGGTGGTAATCCTAAAACGGGTTCAAATATGTCGGAAAATTCACGAACGACGTGAATACGAGAAATGACATCTTCCTCATCATCATTATCATCGTCACGAGGATTTAAAGAATATAAAGATGCAGCCAAAGTGGAATCCGAATCTTTAATAATAATAGAAATCTGCTTTACAGATTGTGGATGTCGGAGATAAATAGTCCGCTCAGGACATAGGATATGAGCTTCATAGCGGTTAAGCCAATCCATACCCAAAATCATTCCAAAGCCTAAGTAATGCATAACATGCAAATCGGCTAGGAAAGAAAAATCACATAAAATAATCTCCACATCTTTACAAAGCAAACTAAGAGTTGCGGATCCACCAACTGGATTCGAAATTCTCAAAGAAGTCATTAAATCAACGACACTTAAAGAAAAAGTATCGACAAGTTCCTTTGATATAAAAGAATGGGATGCACCCGTATCAAAGAGAACTCTAATAGGTTGATCATGAAATAAAATAATGCCATCAAGAATGGAATGAGAAATACCTTGGCCACGAGATGTGTTGCCAGGGGCTTGAGCCACGTTTAACTTTCCCTCCTTCTTGCCTTGAAGTCTGGGGCATAAGTGTATATAATGATCCGGGCTTTTACAATAGCGACAAGAACGAGGCTTTGAACACTTGTTCGCAAAATGGTCCTTAGAACCACAGTTAAAGCATTGCCCACTACTTGGGGTAGAAGTCTTTGCTGCCGGAGGTGCAGGTTTCCCCTTTTTGTTGGAATAAGGGCCCTTGAATTTATTAGGCCTTTTCTTATTATTGAAGTTTGGTTTGGCACCCACAACTTCAACATCACTTTCCTTATCTGCCTCTTCAAGACAAAGAGCGATATCAAGGAGTTGGTCGAAAGAAACTTCTAATTTTAGAAGTAATGGCTTCTTGAGATTTTTGTTCAAGCCATAGACAAATATTTGGTTCTTCTTCAATGGGGTGTTTATGTATTCAACCCCATATTTAGACAGTGACTCGAAGGATGCGACATAATCTGTCACAGAGGATTCACCTTGAACAAGGTCTATGAAACGACGAGCCAATGTTACTTTCTCAGCTTCTAGTACAAATTTCAATTCGAAGCGTTCCCGGAATTGCCCCCAGGTGAGATCCACTTCATTAATCTCAGAAATAAGAAGTTCGTACCAGTCTAATGCTCTTTCTTGGAGCATACTAGAAGCCACCTGAACACGGTGAAGATCAATAAGATTCATGCGAGAAAAGATTCGATCGCATGTTCTTAACCAAGCCTGGACCTCAATAATAGTTTCAGAACCTTTAAATGGCTTCCCACCCAAGTTGGTATAATCGTTGCACAAGCGTGCAAATCCAGACTTTGGGTGAGTATGTTCCTGATTAGGACCAGCTGCCTGAGCATTCTTTACTAAATCAAGAAGCTGTTGAGCAGTCATATAAACTCCACCCTGGGGAGCAACAGTAGATGGTCCGGCCTTGGGACGGCCTAGTCTAGACATTCTCTTCTTTAAGAAAGAGAGAAGAAGAAAAGTTATTCTCCAAATAAATATCAAGCAAATCTTGCTAGATAAAACAAGGATACATAAAAGGAAATAGGATGAATCTGTACGAAGGCTCGAATCAATCCTATGGCATGACTCCTAAGATGGACTTAGGACGATGATCCTTGTTACAATATTCTATATTGTTCCGAAGTTTGGCTCTGATACCAAGCTGTGACGCCCCACCTCTATACCCACGCTAACCAAGAACACTACGGTGTAATGCTGTCAACTAGCACGGAGAATAAGGTTGTGGAGGAGCGACCATCCGTATAATTTCTTTGTGCGAGCACCGATATGTCAGATAGTATAGCATGCATTTCATTTAAGGAGGAAATCCGACATACCGACACAAACTCAAAGCTACTACGCGGTGGCTATATATAATCTTCGGAAACAAATATAGAAATAAACATAACACAAATCAGTCACAGACATCCATATCACAAAGGCGGAAAAAGATATGAATATATATATATATATAACACATGAAAGTGTACATCAGAGTAGTGGTCTGAAAGATCCATGATAATACAAAAGAAAAGCTACAAGCTACACAAAAAAATAAGTATACATCACGGAGTCTATATCTCAAATGTATACAACAAAAACTACTAATCTAAGTAGTTAGCCAAAAGTCAGAGTAATCCCAGAAGAGAAGTCAAGCAGAAGCACCTGTAACATCTCGGTCTGACCCGAGTATTATTTCATAAGAAAATAATAAACGGATCAGTCTAGCTATAAATATCAGATGACATGATATAGAATAAAAGATATGGCGTAAACAGGTAATAACCATAATGGCATACTACTATAAGTATGTAATTGAAAATCAATATGAGATCAATCAATATCACAAGAATCTTCTCAAAGATAAAATAGGGTATCATACCCTAAGCTTGTATTCATAACAAGTCAATGTCACACAAATTCACCAATGCACAAAAATTGATAAAACTTATCAATTGAAATCATGATAATTGGTGAAGCACAAAATTCCAGAAATCATCTCAAGAAATCCAGAAATCACAAGAAGGGGGAGGCCTATCACAAAACTGGAGTATGAAAACTCACCAACACGTGTAACACAAAACGAGACGCTGTCTCATGGTAGCTAACCATTAATTTTAAGCCGAAGCTCCACAAGAATGGCCCGAAGATCGTGGGGCGCTACTCCATATATGTGATGTAGAAACATCACACAAACGGGGTTTAGTCTCCCTCGTAGACAAAGAGACATCGCACAATTGCTAGTCTAAATCACAAAAATGATCGTCATGATCATCAAGAAGTGTCAATCACACCAAGCTAGTAAATATATGAGTTTAGCTTCATGTCCCATAACCACTTGCTTAACTTAAATATTTACGAACAAACTGTAGATCTTCACTAGAAAATTGTCATAAAAGGTTCAATCGAACAAGTCCAAGAGTTAACCGACGAAGTAAACGCGAGCGTTTCATACCACCCGTTTTACTAAGTCGTTCAATTCGATTTCTCATCCAAGTGAAGTAAAGGCTGGTATATACTAGTAGATTGGAAAACGGTTTGAGAAAAAGAGTTTTGTAATAAAATAGTGTTGAAATTGCTTTGATAAAAGGGTTTTGATATTTACTACTACTATTGAAACCTTTATATTTTTAAAGTGACAAGTCATAAAATTGATTGTAGAAACAAATCAATTCACTAAAATTCACATTCGAAGATGTGAATAAAATCCAAGGAAATCAGTTCCAAAACCATCAAAGTAGAAATACCCTTGCGACCTAATGTGGACGAGTTAAAGTGCAACGACTTAAAGAAGTAATAACTTAAAGTAAAATAGGTCGAACGACCTAAGGGTAGCATGCCGAGCGACCTAGGGGAAAACAGGTCGAGCGACCTAGTGATGAAGCCGAGCGACATAAGGTGATACGTCCCACATGGCGAACCACCTAACTCCGAACGCGACCTAACCCCAGTGGCGAACGACCTAAGGTGGAGGCCGAGCGACCTAGTGGTTGCGACCTAATATGGCAACAGGGTCGAGCGACTTAAGGTAATCATACGGCCAAGGTGGCGCGACCCAAGTGGTACGCGACCTAAGGGATTCGCGACCTAAAGGGTGCACGACCTAAAGTGTACGCGACCTAATTGGGCGAACGACCTAAGGTACGAACGACCTAAGTAGACCGACCTATTGATGGCGAGCTAGGGAACGACCTAGCAATGTTTTAGATCGCCGAGCGACCTAAAGGATAAACAAGCAAGGGGCGAACGACCTAAGCCCTGAACGAGCTATCGATGGAGAACGACCTAAGCCCAGAACGAGCTATATGCAGGCAGAGACTTTTCCACGCCGTGCGAGCTAGCGAGGCAGAACGACCTAAGTGCAGATTTCTTGCCAAAGACACTAAAAATTGGGGTTTTCAACAATTCAACCCAAGCCAAATGCAAATGCACATGCACAAATGATAGGAATTCTTTCTCAACAATCAAAGATAGTTATAGACCAGAATGTGAAATAAAAATCTCACCTTTTCATGGAAATTGATGGAGATGAAGTTTGAAAGCAAAGCAAGAACAATCACAAGCTTGAATCAATGTCTTCTCTTTGAATTTGGAGTTGAATGATGGATTTGCAAGAGAACTTGAGCTTGGAGTTTTAATTTCCCATTCCCTCCTCCATTTTTGATGAAGCTTCAAGTGTTAGGAAATGAAGAATGAATTAATCAAGAGGAGAGGGGGTTTGGCTGAGTTAGTAAGGGGCAAAAGAGTTCAGCCCAAACCAAAGCCATAAGCGAAAATGTAACGACCCGTAAATTTTAACTGTTTTAATATCGTAATTAGTTGAAATTTTGTGAAATTTTAAACGATAAAATTTTGAAAATTAAATTTGATATTTGGAATGCGTCTAGTTAAACATAGCAACTGGTAAATTTTCGTCCAAAAATATGAAAGTTTATTTCACCGTAAAATTTACTTCAATTTAATCAGTTAAAAAGCGATGAAAATAAAATGTTTTCGGAACCTAAATATTTTTACATAGAAAAATTCTAAACCATCTTCTGAGCAAGGCGTCATTTTTCGTTTCTCCAAATTCGGTCTTCTTTAGCTCCGTCGATCTTATTTTTCCTGCATTTTGCTGCATTTTCCATAGTAGAAAATTCGAATTTTTATAATTCAATCATACCACCGATATCTTTATACCATTTTGATCGTCTCGTCGTGCTGATCTCCATAGTATATTCATTTGTGTGTTTTGAAGTCCGACACGCGGCGAAGTTCGTGAAACGGTTAATCGTATCGGCATCCGTTTTGAGCCATTTGGTTTCTCTTGTCCTTTTGTTATCTACTGTGTTAAATCAAACAACACTTGCCTTTCTATATTCACAGTAGTTGTCACTGTTCCCTGGTCTCAAATAATACAGCTAGTTTCTGCGACATTGACGTTTGCTTTTTCACTTTTCGTGCTGGCTTCTACTTGATAAAAAATATATATTATTAAATTTTATGTTAGCCAGTTCACCTCCCAACCTGTTTGTGCTTTCATCGGTTCTTGGAAATCCACTGGCCAAGCAAACTTACCTGCTCCTTATAATTTTAAATTATATATAACACGTTAGTTTTTCTTTTTTTTCTGCTTCTTTTTCTTCCTTCCTTTTTCTGTCATCCTTCTAGTGCTTACAACCTTATAAGAAGAGTTATATACTAAGCAAGGTTATATATATGGTTTCAGTGAATCCTTCTCTTCTCTCTCTCAAACTTGTTTTAAAATAAAATGCATATTATACTAAGTTTCGTATGCAACATTTTAAAGTTTGCTTGCAACTCAAAGGCTTCTTCCACCAAGTCACCACATAGCTCCCCCTCCATGTTTTCAACCGGCCTCGTCATCCCTTCCAAACCCACTCCACACAACAACACGCAAGACGAGCAGCCCGACCTCTGCCCTCACGCACCTCTCCCCCTCCTCCTCCTGCTTCACCGACCGAGTAGCTCCACAACCTGACACCACTAACGTTCCTTCTTTCACCTCGCTTTCAGTCATTAGAGCAGCAGGCATCACCTCTTTCTCCGCCTTCGCCCAGACCTGCCGCCTACCACTCCACTGCCTTCACCGCCTATGCCACTGGAACCACCGCACCCTTACTTTCCTATTTTCTCCACCTTGCCTCGGCAGTTGCGCCGCCTCCGCCTTAGCCTGCTTCGCCGAGACACCGAACTCGCGAGACTATCCTTCCCTCCTCTCTCTCTCACGCACGCATTCCCTTCCGTGCTCCAACCGATCATAGCAGCTTCATGTATGTTTAATTTTTTTTATGAGTTATATATTCCATGTTTATAAGATTATATATACAAATCTATTTGTTATATATGTATGCAAGTTTAGATAAGTTTACATTTATGTGTGATCTGCAGTAGTAAATCATATGTACTTATTTAGTAAAGCATGTTGTTAACATCCTGATATGTTTATATTTATATATCATGATGTATTTACAATTTATTAATACTTTGGAAAGTATACAGATTATGTGTTTCATAACAGAGACGAGACTATTAAGTTTTATATATAAACTAATTAGATATTGAAGTAAGCTTAAATAAGTTGTCTCAGTATTAAGCCTGCATAGCTTTCCAAATTTCTGAAGCTATAAGTTGCTAGAGATATATGTGATATATTTTAAATTATCAAGTTTGTAAATATGTATTAGGCCTGCATAGTTTTGGTTTTAGTGTACAAGTCATTTTTATATTGTTTGTATATATATAGGTTCATATGCAATATTTATATGCTCTGTTAGTTTTGTTTTTAAAATATACGTACGGTAGCTATACATATTTATGTAGTGTGTAGTTGATGTTTATTTTGGGTCACTGTATATAAGTCGTTATACATATTTGTATATAAAATTTTATTTTTCTGGTTTATGGTATAGATATATTATATATAATATGTTACTGTTGTATATGAATGCAAATTTATATTCAAATTTAAAAAAAATGGGTTTGAGTATATAATATGATCTTATATATGTACATAGTTATATATATATACATATTAGCTTATACCCAATTATCATCATCGATCCAATTCTGATTTGATTTCGTCAATTCCTATCTGTCAGCTTCGTTCGTCGAATCTTGTTCATCTTGTGTTGCTTTGGCATTTATAGCCTGTTGTGTGTCTATCTTCTCTCTAGCCTCGAAAGGTGAGCAATCACTCACGATTAACGTTCTTATATTTATTAAATTTGATTTCAATTGAAACGACAATTGAAATATGCTGTTGTTAGTTATTTATATTGCTATATTTATGCCATCATCTGTATCTGTTCACCTATGACACCTGACACCATTATCTGTTATTTATATTGATATATATATATATATATATGCCATCATCTGTATCTGTTCACCTATGACATCTGACACCCTTATCTGTTATTTATACTGATGATATTGATATATGCCTGTTACTGTTGTTATTTTATTATCATATCTGTTATCACTCTGCAAGTTCCCTGTTAGTATAGAATCACTATAGGTTGAAATGATACATACCCGAATGATCTGTAGAATAAGAGAAAATCGTTATGGGTTGAATGATAAACCCAAGCGATTTTCAATTTATTTGAATTTGGGATTGCGGGTTGAAAAGATATATACCCATATATATTTAAATTGCGGATTGAAATGATAAATATCTGTACCACTTGACCATAAGGTAGAAAATTATATATCGACACCGTTGGTCTATATATAAATATTTTGAAATTGATTTCTATGGTTTTGAAAAGAAATATATGGTTTTGATAAATATTGATTTTTTTAAAGATTTATTAAAGTTGATTTAATAAAGTTGATAAATAATATGTTTAAGTATTTATTTAATATCTATATTTTCAAATACAGAGTGTACAATGATTTGAAATTATATTTATTTAAGAATTATACTTAAATAAAGTTTGATTTGAAATTTATAAAATTTGAAATTCTAAAGATATGTTTTTAACTTGAATTTGATTAAAGGTGACTTTAATGAATATTTCAAATTGTATAAATTTAAATGGGATATTTTGTTTATTTGAATTTGTGGATTTAAGTTGTATTAGATGTTATTGAAATGTTGAATATTTAAAGCTTTGAAATATATTGAAATTGGAATGGCTTATTTTATGGTTTAAACATGTATTTGAAGTCGATAGATTGAAATGGTTATTTAGAAACTGAATCGAAATGAAATTGATGATTTGAGATTTGATTAAATTAAAATTTTGGAATTCGAGTTAATTTGAATCGATTTGTGAATTTTGAGGAAGCTATTTTATTTTATAAAGAAATTTTAAATTATATTTAAACTATTGATATTTTACTTTATAAATTATTTTTATATAAACTATTTTAATATAAATCATTTTTAATATAAATTACTTTATTTATAAACTATTTTATTATATATATACTAATTTTAATATCTAAACTGTTTAAAAGAGAAGTGTTATGATTTCCAAAATGCTATAATTTCAAAGTGTTGTGATTTCCAAAATGCTATGATTTCAAAGCTGTGATTTCCAAAGTGTTTAGATTTTTTTTAAAAGACTATGATTTCAAAAGCGTTATAACTTTGGAAAAGTACTATGATTTTGGAAATGGATTTATTTGAAGTAAGAGTGATATCGTATTGATATGGTTTTTAAATGGCAATGATATGTCGGTTTTGAAATATAACTATTGTGAAAGTTTATTAAATGACCAACGGTGAAATAATACGTAGTTATTAAAGAGACCGGGATCGGATATGGACATATTCTCTGTCGATACCGAAAACCACTTTAATAATTATTATACGTGGAGTGTTGATCCAGAATGAAGTGGATGGTTTGGTGAACGCGTTGACTGAAGAAAGAGAACGATTTTGGATGACCCCTGACATGACTAAAACAGGAGCCGCGCCGGGCCATTGAGGTTCGCCACCTCTAGCGGACACACTTCTTCGTTACCATATCTATTACTTTTGTGATTCGATTTGGGTGCACCCTTCGATTATGGGAGTGTTGTTTCGCGGTGTTGAGGTAGTAGCTGCTATGCTCAACATCAGTCCGGATCACGCAACTACTAGTATCCTAGTTGGTATCGCCTCATGTACCTTGTCATACTGATTATCCTATTCGCGACCACTACGATTTTGGTTTGTACCTTTAGTATATGGATTTCCCTCTGGTGACTTCCGGTTTTAGGGAAACTACGGTCTTGTATATGCTCTTGGGAATAAAATTGTGTTAAGGGTGGAATGGGCCATGACTTAACGCTATTTTGATATCGTACTTTACTGATTAGACATTATCTACTTAGCGTACACTACTACATAGTAGATAGTTTAACGGATCCTTAGAGGATGGTTATCCCAAACATCCCTTGAGTTACTCGTATTTCAGTCGTTATTTCACTTGAGTTAGATTTATTGATATAAGAATGTTAATCCTGACTCGAGTGTTTTGTGTTTTTCTTTACGCTCGGGTCAGACTGAGTGATACAGTATTTGAGACTTACCTTTGGAGTTGGAGCTTCGCTTGGAGATCCTGCTATCTATCCAGCTTTCAGTTATTCAGTTGATTCCAGTGATGTATTCATATCTTGTATTTAACTATTGTATTGAGATATCTATGTATTCGAGACCTCTGTTGTATCTTGTTTAACTCTGTTATATATATATAGTAGCTTCATGAACTACTATTCTTTTGTTTCCGCTGCATTACTATTATATTACTCTGTGTCTGTGATCTGTGATTATTTTATTTACTGTATATGCTGAGTTTTGCCAATTTAAATTAACAATTCGGTATTTTGAATCACTCAAGTTTGACATGTGCGGATGCGAATGGTCCAAAATACCAGGTCGTTACAGAAAAAGTGGCAAAAATTCCACTATCTCCAAACATATCAAAGTTTATACTTAAAAAGATCGCAAACGTCATTTTGAACTCAATGGAGGTGGTCTCGAGTCCTAATTTGACCATTTGCAAAAAGTAGGTATTCGGACTAAAATCCGACTAAAGATAAAATATTTAAATATAAAATCGACAAATATGCGGGTTGTTACAACTTCATTCTACTACTTCTTACTCAAAGGGTAAGCAATTTGGTTCCCCTTTCTCGACGTACAGTCTATATCAAAATCATATGCTTCCAAAAATTCTAACCATCTATGTTGCCTCACAATCAACACCTCCTGAGAGAATATATACTTAAAAGACTTATGATATGTACACAACTCAAAATGTTCTTCTAACACATAATATCTCCAAATATTTAATACAAAGATTACCGTTGCCAACTCTAAGTCATGGGTTGAATGTCGAACTTTATGTAGCCTTAACTAATTAGATGCATATGCTATCATTTTTCCCCACTACATCAAAACCGCTCCTTATTCAGTTCATACATTTGTATAAATAACCAAATTCTGATTCCCTTTAGGTACGATCAAGACAGTAACATTCACTGATAATCTGTCAGCTCTCGAAATAAACCTTCACACTTATTAGTCCATATAAAACTCTTGTTCTTTTGGATCAAATAACTCAAAGGCACTGCTATGTACGAGAAACCATTATTGAATTTATGGTAATAGCCAGCCAATTCCAAGAAACTTCTCTTCTTAATAAATAATCTTTGGTCTCTTTTGATCAATGATGGTTTCCATCTTTGATGGATTCACAGCTAATCCATTCTCTAAGGTAATATGACCAAGAAACTTAACTTCTCATTTCTAAAAGTGACACTTGGAGAACTTTGCATTCCACTTATGTTTGATAGAGTTAGGGATATGCCCTAGGGGCAATTATGTAATTTGTTACATATATCTAACTCGTTAACCAATCTTGTTCGAAATAAATGTGTTTTCTTTCTATTATATACTTCATATAATGTGGTTATATAAATTAATTAACTTAATTAAAAGATTTTAATAGAAAATCCGCAAATGGTAAGTTTTGTTATAGTAGTTACAAAGTGTTGTATCCATGAGTAATTTATCACAATAAAATTAAATATACTATTTTAAATGTTCCTAGTCAAGATGCATCGAGACTAGATATCGATGTATCCGTTGAGACTAGAGTACGTAACGCTTTCCAAATGTTGGGCAATGTATTTCTCGTGACTACTGGGGGCACCTAGGGGATACATATAAATAGTTATTGGATAACTATGGAACGACTCATTCGATAGTTTTCTGTTGGTTAATATAACTAAGGTCAAACAAAAAATATCGATGTAAATAATTTACACGGTTCTTTCAACTTGAGAATACTGTGAATCTTCAATATGAAAGCTCCGCTTTGATTATAGTCAAATCATGGCATGGCTTCCATTAAGTTACTGTTGTTGGGTCGAGTGGAAGTATTGGAAGTGAAGCACTATTCAAGAGAGGATTCGTCTCCTCGGTTATATGGGGTTAGTATCACGGTCAACACAAGTCAAACCAAAGTCAAAATCTCTAGCCAGAGTAGTATGATTAATAATAATTGTTATTATTGAACCAAGGACTTTGTGTTTGGACTATAGAGTTGAATGTGGATGATGTTGGAATTTTGACTGTTACCAAATTCAATAAGCCCAAAGTGATATAGTTTTGATGAAGAGAATTGGTGTAAATAATTGTCACAATTGGGTAACGCTTAATAAACTGAAATTAGATTTTACCGAAGCTGATTCATCGATAAATTTGCCTATAATGTCACGACACTTGCTAAGTGAAGTGTGAACGTTAATATTCGAATAGTTTGATGTTAAACGCTGATTGAATTTGCACCCAAGAGTCATACAACTGAAATGATGAATTCTCCTTAGACCAAATAATTTAATTAGATTATAATTGTTATAAATTAATTAAATAAATTAATATTTTAAAATATTAATTATAAATGTGAATATGATTTGAAAAATAAAATTGTTGCATATATTTATAAAAGTTATAAATATATTGTCTGATATGAGATACCGATAACAAAATAAGTTAAATATAATGTGTGTATTTAATTTGGGTTTAATGGGTTCACAACCTATACATTTTGGAGTGATAGGCAGCTGGTCTAGAGAGACGTAGGGGACAGCTACAACATGTGTGATTAGGTATTGGAGATGTGTGGTAGAGATCTAGTTATTTCTCTCTTATCCTACCATATAAATTATGATCTCAAAACCCTAATTACATTCCGATTCATTTTTAGAGTCGCCGCCTTCTTCTTCTTATTATTCTTCATTTTAATGGCAGCAACTATCCTAAAAAAATATCCCAAAATCTCAAATCCAGTTCAAATTAAAAACAAAACTATTTGATAGTGAACGGTCGTTGATTCTAGGCTAGCAATCTCATAAATCAAAGAGTTTTAGAAAAAGAGATCTTATTATTTCAAAGTGGACTTTAGGTCATCTATTTCGGGAAATGTTTTTCTATATGCTAATCATATTATTGTGTTTTTTAAGATTTTTTAATCATTTAATCTTATGTACATAAATTAGATTATTGTTATTTAATTAGTTAGGTGAGATTTTTATATGTATTGTTGTTGTCACAATGAAGATTAGATATGTGTATAAAGTGTTTAGATCTAATTCATGTTTTATGTTTGCAATATGATGTTAAACATTAAAATAAAATTTAGTTTAAAATTATATATGTTTATATATATTATATATTTATGATTTAAATATTTACATACAATTTGAATTAAAACATATGTTTTCATTTTTTTGTATAACATTGATCTAAAATTTCTTAACACTTGCTTATGTCTATTATGAATTATAAGTGCTGAAAATAATTTGCTCATATATTATTATTATACGATTCAATAAATTCATGTAAAATAATATGTGTTTCTAAAATTCAATTTTATAATTTCTAAAATTAAGTCATCATATCAGGTGCCTTAGAAAAAAATTAGATTTTTTAAACTTAATTATATATTGTTTAAAATTAATTTAATTTCGTCCTATTATAAATTATTTAATTAAAAATATTATTTAATTAAGAAAATTCTAGAAATTTTTCTTAAGCCCTAAAATATGTTTCTAGATTTTCCAAAATTATAAAGCTTTAATTTTTATCATATAATTATTTTTTATTAATTTATTGTGGTCGAAACTGCTTAATTTAATATAATATTCATATATGTCAAATATTTAAAATTATTGTAACTTTAGATCTCTCATGTTTTCTAATTATTAAGAAAAAAAATTATATATATATATATAATATTTCATTATTGTTATTTATGGTATAATATATAGTTATATAATTAAATAAATATTTCCTACAATATTTTTATGATAAAACATACTATATATATATAAATGATAGTTTGAAATTTATAACTATAAATTCATGCACATATTTGACAACATACAATACATACAAAATAAGCTTATGTGTCCGTTGCGATGTAAATCCCAACATTTACATACGGGCATGTTATTCGCTGCATAGATTGCTATGTTACACATGCACACACACATATATGTATATATGTATATGGTACATACATATATGTATGTATGTATATTTATATAAATAAAACCAAAATTAAATAAATCCTAAACTACAATTTATAAATTTAATAAGATCTTTGTACACAATCTGTAAACTACAATCTGAAGTTAGAATACATTTGGATATAGTAATATTTCATGCCATGAATAAATTATTAACTAATGTAATGAATCAATCAATTTAAATTAAAGAGAGAAAATTAAAGGTTTTTCACTCCATTTAATGCAATTTATGCTCTCAATTAATTACTTGTTTTAGGAAAGAAACGAAATGTTTCCTTATATATATATATATATTAACTCTAATAAATAAATGTTAGGTGTATTTGATACACTATACAATTAAAATTAAATTTATTTAGAACTTCCCTTTAACTAATTTAAATAAAATACATGATTTTATTGAAACTAAATTTAGAAAGGTTCTAAATGAAATTTAGATTTCATAGGTCCATTAAAGATCCAAAATGGTAAAAAAAAATTTGAAATTCATCAATTTCTTCGATTGCGAGCTGGTCCAGTTCCTTCAATATTGTCTCAAGTTATCCAATACTAGTCTAAGATGGACTTCATGGTCTCTCTCATTCTTAGGATACAATAAAATGTCATCAATGAACACTGACACAAATCTATCCAATTGATCGTAAAGACTCGATTCATAAGATCCACAAAGAACGCAAGGGTGTTGGTCAGTCCAAAGGACATGACTAACCTCTCATTGAACCGTACCTTGTTCTAAACCTGATCAAAAGAACAATATTTGGGTACCCTTAGTTGGTGGAATTCTAGTACCAAATCTTATTGTGAGAATACTCTAGCTCCAGTCAATTAGTCAAACAAGTCATTTATCCTAGGCAATGGATAACGGTTCTTCACTATCAACTCATTCAACTTTTGGTAATCAACCATCCTTAATGATCCATTTGACTTCTTCACAAATACCACAGATGCGTCACCTGTTGAACTATATGGTTTAATGAAAATTTTATGCTTAAGTTCCACTAATTGCTGCTTTGACTCCTACATCTCCTAGGATGACATTCTAATAGGTGATCTACTAATAGGTTGTGCCCTTAGTATCAAATCTATTTGGAACTCAATCTCTCTTCTACGCGGTAACCTCGTTACTAGCTCCAAAACATCTATAAATTCTCAAACCACTAGAATTCTACTAATCTCGTCTTCATGATCTTCCATTGCATGTGACGTAATTCCAGATTTCCTTCATCATGTCTAACGCTATCATAACCCTTTCTCCTCCTCTTGGATTTCGTAAAGCGATAACTCCATCGGCATAATACATTCTAGCGCCATTACGTACTACCCAGTCCGTACCCAAAATTACCCCATAGCCTACAAAATCAAACACAAATGGGTCGCAAGTAAATAATTTCCACATAGAATAAACTCTAAATTAGTGCACCTTAATCCGAGAGTGACATACCTACCGATCGAATTAACCATACTCAAAGATGTAACTAAATAGGTGACATTTAGACCAAACCCATCAACCAAATTTTTTAGAAATGAAAGAGTGTGTGATAATAGAATCAAAAATAACTTCAACCAAAATACCAGAAAACATAATCGTACCTTTAAGCACCAACCCCTTCCCTTTCTCCTGAGCAGATAGTTTAGATGTCGGTCCGTCCAAAGTATAAACCTTTGCCAGTCTCAATTCGCAACAATCTTTCTTCTTATAGCCAGGTTTGTCACATTTGAACCACTTAACCTTAACAACTCCATCAGGTTTGGATATTTTGATTGTAATGTCCCATCTGACCATAATTATAACAAGTGGCCTCACATACATCTTTCTGCAGTACTCCCCTTTGAGCTTTTATTTTCCATTGTTGGCCCTTTTTACTCTTTTGATATGTGGTGAACTCTTCTTCTTATCAGTCTGAGCTTTCTATCCCACACTCCTCCTCTTAGTATACATGAGCTCGTATCACCTTGCAATATCACCACTTGGTTGAATGGAAGTGCTAGAGGGTCATCGTCTTATAACTCATCCTTGGCCTCAGCCTCATAATGAACTTCTCCACATTCTTCTTCGATGTCCTAATCAAATCAGTCTCATATTTCGATAAAAAATTAAACTTCCACACATACTCAGTTACCATCACCTTGCAATATCACCACTTGGTTGAATGGAAGTGCTAGAGGGTCATCATCTTATAACTCATCCTTGGCCTCAGCCTCATAATGAACTTCTCCACATTCTTCTTCGATGTCCTAATCAGATCAGCCCCATATTTCAATAAAGCATTAAACTTCCACACATACTCAGGTACCATCACGCTCCCCTGATGCAGCTTAACAAATTCTCGAAACGTCGTCGACAACTCGGACCTAGTAATGAATTATTTTTCAAACATCTTCTTAAATGTTTCCTAAGTAACTGCTCGCTCAGGAACTTCTGCTCTCACAGTCGCCCATCAAATACCTACTAGCCCTTTAAGCTATCTAGAGGCCAATTTCACCTTTTAGGCATCGGTAAACTCCTAATCTCTCTTTATATATATATATATATATATATATATTTACACATCTACAACCAATCATTTGCTTCCAAGGCTGATTTATTCAAATCAAACATCTCCTAATCCAAACTCCAAATATCATGATTCATCTTAGCAAAGTTCTCTCTAGCAACTTACACCGGCTCCTTTGGAACATATGGGGCTTGCGGGGGCACTTGCTATAGAACTTGTTATTACATTATATTTTCCATAAACTAGTGGAAAAGCGCATTCATAACCGTGTTTCCTACAGCTCGAGCTAGCATCTAAGCACCGCTTCTACTTCGATATTCTGGGTCATCACCCCTTTATGGAAATTTGTTTACATACTCGCAATTCCTCTACTTGTATTTGCTCTTGCACCCCCTAACATCAAATTTTCGCTTCGAGTTTACGTTCTTGCTTGTTGTGTAAGAAAGCATTCGTAAGAAATGAAAGTAAAGAGAGTGAGAAAATAGTAGAGGGATTGATATATCCACCTCTAGATCTATATCAAAATAAAGTACATTATGTATATACCGTAGATACTTTTCTAGATGTTCATTTTTTCGCTATCTAGTTACTACCTAGATTTCTATTGTTATGTTTTACTTAGGTGTCCCTTACCTATGCTCTCATATTAAGTTGTAACATCCCCTATTCTGAGATCCGAAAATGAACGCCGATGATGCTACGGTCATCACCAAAATTATTTTCAAGCAACAAAATGGAATTAATTATTCTTCGGTAACATTAATAAACATAGCAACTGTAATAAATTTCCATTATATAAATTTACATCACATTTATATTTCCCAAAACGTGCCTTCATAGGGGTTTAATATAATAAAAACATAAACAATAGTGTTGTTGGCTAGAATTTAAGCCAACCTCAAAAGTGTGTTTGACGGGTGATATTAGCAAAAGATTGTTTACTAATACTCTAGTTAAAAAAGAAAATTGAAGAGATATTATTATACTAAAAAGTAAAGACCCAAGAGTTTGGTTCGACTAAAGATGATCTACATCTACTATGATAAATTTCTTATTACTTGCACGTCTATTACAACTGACTAGATTACAAGATAATGATAATACTAAGATACTTAAAAGCCAGTACTATTCAACCCTTTCGAAGGGGAAATGCATAAGGTATTTATAGTAGTTGAAATGAATGAAGGATGACTGAGATTGCACTATGAGTCAGGTAGAAAACATGCTTAGTCGTTGATCTAGTTGAAAAGGCTAATGGGAGATAATTGAAAAATGAAAGGAATGTGCGGCTGAATGAACGCCAACAAGGAAACCGTACAAGGCACATGCCTTGTCTTTAACGCATATTTAATGCATATGTACTATGTCGACATATGATGGGAGCACAATATGCCTTTTATCAGAATAAGGCACATGTAGTTGTTCTCCTTATCATTTACTTTTTCATGCTGATGTGGCACGAATTATCAAGTTGTTTGGTGGATAACTAAAGACGTGAAGAAAATAGAAAGTTTCTAAGGAGCAAGCTGTGGAGGACGCGCTAAATCGGGCATGAGACAACAAGATTAATGACTTGAGACCGGACAAAGGGGGCTGTGGAGAAGCCATGCCAAAGATAGGCTGACAGTTGAGGACCTATCGAGTCATCAGTTAGTCATAGGCTTGGACTGCTGTTGAGGATGAGGCTAAGAGGGAGGTGTCAGATTGGACATGAGTTGATAGGCATAGGCCACTTGTGATTGGTTTTGAGCCATGCCGGTTGTCACATAGCTGGGAGAGATGCATGAGTCAAAGAGCTAATATGCGGCTATGTTGAGGGTCGATCGACATGAGAGAGCCGGTCGTAAGTGAGACTGGCCGGTGTGGACCGAGTCAGGTTATATTTAGGTTTTGCTTAGCTTGATGAATTGACTGTTGAAGCTGCTTCGGGGTGAGTTGGATGGTTGTTGGTCTGATGTGCTGCTTAGTAGAAGGGCTGGCACGGGTCCAGCTTGGGTTTGGGCTGGTTATTGAAGAAGTCTGCCCGACTTGTCTCTAGCCTCAGCTGTTTTACGGTGGATCGACCAGGATCCAAGTTGGCCTGCCCCGGACTAGGCTAGACTAAGAAGCCTCGATCAGTTTATCTTTTACTTATGAAAAAATTGAGTAAAATTTTGCTCCCCAAGTCTATACCCGTATGCAGGTGTCGGCTTAACAAATCATGAGGACGGCCGATTTTCTACTCTGCCATGCATTTAATATGCATGACGCATGGTTATGCTATTGGCTGAGACGGTTGCATTTCTCAAGATGTGGTAGAGACATGTCGCATCCCCTATGTGCCTAGTGTGACATAATAATTAATTACATCCAAACGGTTGAGATCATTTTAGCCTTTTTGGATATAACAACTATGATTAGAGGGGTAGCTCTTTAAATACCCCCTTCCCCTTTCACCTTGAATCATACAGTTTCTGCCATGTAAGTTCCTTAAGAACTTCCAAACTTTACCTGGTTTTCTATTTGTTAAAGTAACTAACTTCGCCTTCTCCTTTCTCTTCTAGTACTCTTGAACGTTTTTTCAGACCTGCCTTTTGTTATAAAAAAAGGTTTCTTAGTGCTACTATTTCAAACGTTGATCTTTTTCTTGGACTGCTATTCGGAGCAGTGTTTCCAAATGGATCTTGCATCATTGCTTGGCCTAAGCTTGCACCCTCTAATCATCTTCCGGACTTTAATCGACCAACACTGCTATGTCAACGGTCCAGTTGATGCTGGTGGATTTCTTCGCCATCTTGCTCTAGCTATACCAAATATATGCCAGCTTGTACTTTTAAATGTCTCATTTGAAGGAGTGGGGATTGTCGCCTTAGCCTTTGATGTCATAACTAAAGTCTCTGGTGGCTCTTCTGCATCGTCGACTAGTAGCTTTTTGAGATCTCTTATGAGATTTGTTGTGGAAAGCTTCAAGGGTGACGGTGCACCCCTACTTTGATATTAAAATACGATCTATGCACTAATAAGAGCGTGAATTAGTACGCCTCCTCTGCACATTTGAAGTTGGATCTTCTAGGGCGTTCCATGGCATGTGCCTCTTCCTCTTATTTTTCTTTTTTAGCTAGTTAGTGCTTTGTACGCATAGCGGGGCGGGTGTTGTGCCCTCGCACTTTCATAATAGATAAAACATACCTTTTGCTATGAATTTGGATAAGAACTTTATTGCTATATTTTTTTGTTTATTTGTGTATGACCAGCATCTTTTTTGAGTCGATATGTCAACAGCATATCTTATCCACAATATGTCAACAACTTTATTGGCCTGAAGTGTGGTAGAGATGTGGTAGATAAAACATATCGAATAGCTAGTGTAGTCCCTGCATAATATGCTGAAATGTTTCTTTTTTAAGATAAATTATATAGCAATGTAAGGTTATGAGACAGGTTGAGCTTGGTTGTTTATGCAAACCATATGCTGGTGTGATGCAAAGTGACAGGTGGCACTAGCATGAGTGGGAGCGCATGTTAGCTCATGGGTTTTCCTAGGTGGCAAGCGGTCATATGTAGAGTGGTGGACGAGCCCAGCTCGAATCAAAGCACATGAGGGCTCAAAGGTTCTCCTGGGTGACTTGTCGCCAATTGTAAGATGACTATAGGTTCCGGCATGAACCGGAGCACATGGGTGGCTCGATCACTCTTATATAAGTGTGTTATATGATGATGAAACGAGTGACGAAGGTTCTTCTAGGTGACAAGCTACTTACAAGCCCATCCCATCACTATGGATAACTTCTCATTTCAAATAACAAATTCACCTAAGTTCTTATGAATAGGCAACACTTGACGCTTGTCTCATCATCATATAACACACTTGTACAAGAGTGCTCAACTTAGTCGTGTGCTTCGGTTTGTGCTGGGACCTACGGTCATCAGATGACTGGCAACGTGTTACCTAGGAGAACCTTTGAGCCCTCATGTGCTCCGATTCGAGTCGGGCTCGTCCGTCACTCCACATATGACCACTTGTCACCTAGGAGAATCCATGAACTAACATGTGCTCCCACTCATTCCGGTGACACCCGCCACTCTACATTTGACCGGTACATGGTTTGCATGAACAGCCGAGCACAACCCATCTCATAACTCTATATTGCTATTTAATTTATCTTAAAAAATTCTACAAATAATGCAGGGACTACACTAGCTACTCTAGATACGCTACTTTACAAGTCATACATAGAAAAACAATAAAAGATGGAGCAATAAAGTTCTTAGCCAAAGTTCATAACAAAAGATTTGTTTTATCTATTACAAAAGTGCGAGGGCAGAGCACCGGCTCGCTGGCCCACTAGGCATGCAAAGATATTTAATCACTAACTAGATAAAAGGAAGAAAAAGAAGCGGAAGAGGCGCATGCCATGGAATGCCCTAGAAGATCCAACATCAAATGTATGCAGTTGAGGCACACCAACCAGCGCTCTTATCACCAACCAAACCGCATTTTGCTATGAAAGTAGGGGTGCATCGTCACCCTTGAAGCTTTCCACATCGAATCCTACAAGAGCTGTCGAAAAGCTACAAGTCCACAATGCAAAAGAGCCACCAGAGACTTAGCTGTGACATCAGAAGCAACGACGATAGCCCCCACTCCCTTCTAACGAGACGATTAAGCATTTAAGTCGACTTGGATATTGGTACTGCCAGAGCAAGTTGGCGAGGAGACCCACCAGCATCAAGTGGACCATTAAGATAGCAGTGATGTTCGATCGATGTTCGAAAGATGACCGGAGGGAGTGAGCATAGGTCAAGGAATGAAGCAAGATCCATCTAAAAACACTGTTCCAAACAGCAGTCCAAGACAAAGATCAACGTTCAAAACAAAAGCACGAAACCATTTTTTATAACAAAACTCAAGCTTGAAAAAACATTCAAGAGCACTTAGAGAGAAAGGGGAAGACGAAGTTATTTGCTTTTAATAGTAGAAACCATGGAAAGTTTGGAAGTCCTTGAGGAACTTACATGGCAGAAACTTTATGATTCAAGGTGAATGAAAAGGGGTATTTATATGCCTATCCCTCCAATCATAGCCGTTATATCCAAAACAGGAATCTCAATTGTTTAGATGATATTAAGTGATGTGTCACACCATTCATGTGAGGGATATGACACGTCACTGCCGCATCTTGAGAAGCGCAACTGTCTCAGCCAATAGCACAGTCATGTGTGACACACATTAAATGCATGGCAGAGTAGCAAATCGGCCGTGTCTTCGTGATCTGACAAGCCTGCACTTGCGTATGGGAACAGACTTGGGGAAAAAATGTTACTTTATTTTTTCGTAAGTAAAATTATAAAATGATCAAGGTTTCTTAGCATGGCCTGGTCTGGGTCAGGCCAACTCAAATTTGGGCCTATCTACCACAAAACGGCAAAGGTTAGAGACAAGCTGGACGAACTTCCTCAGCTTCCACCCAAACCCAAACTGGGCTCATGCCAACCCCTCTACTAAGCAGCACATCAGGCCAACAACCTTCCAGCTCACATTGAGCTCGTTTCAACAGCCAATTTATCAAGCCAAGCCAGACCTTAGTATAACCCGACCTGGTCCACACTGACCCATCTCATTTAGGACCGGCTCTCTCCTGTCGGTCCACCCTCGGCATGGCTTCAAATCAGCCTGTCTAGTCAAGCATCTCTCCTACGTACGTTCTGACCGGCACAGTTCAAAACTGACCCAAGTAGCCTACGCATGTCATCTCACGTCTGGTCCAGCACCTCCCTCTCAGTCTCGTCCTCAATAACACTTCAGGCCTATAACCGGTCGGCTTGACTCAATACAGCCTCAACAGCTAGTCCATCTTTGGCCCAGCTTCTCCACAACACCCTTTGACCGGTCTCAGGCCGTCCGCCTTATCGTCTTATGCCTGGCTCGACACGTCGTCCATATATTGGTCCCTAGCAAATTTCTATTTTCTTCACATCTTCAGCTATTCACTAGACAGCTCAGTAATCCTTGCCGCATTAGCATGCAAAAGTAAACGGTAAGGGGCACTACCAGGTGTGCTTAATTCTAACAAAAACATATCGTGCTCCAACAACATGTCACCACAGTACATATGCATTAAATGCACGGTAAAGATAAGACATGCACCTTGTATGGTTTTCCTGTTGGCTCTCATCTTAGCCGCATATTCCTCACTTTTCCAACTATCTCCCGTTAGCCTGTTCGCTCACATCAACGGTCAAGCACGCTTTCTGCCCGACTCATAGCATAATCTCAATCATCCATCATCCATTTCAACTACTATAAATGTCACATGCATTGCCCCTTCAAATGGGTTGAACAATACTAGCTTTCAAGTATCTTGGTATTATCGTTATCTTATAATCTAAGTTGTTGTAATAGAAGTGAAAGTAATAATAAATTTCTCATAGTGGACGTAGATCATCTTTGTTCCAACCACTCAAAAGTCCTGTCTCTTAACATTTTAGTATACTAGTGTCTCTTCATTTTTCATTTTCAACTAGAGTATTAGCAACCAGTCTTTTGCTAATATCACCCCTCAAATGCACTATCGAGGTTGGCTAAAATCCTAGTTCACAATAAGCTCTGCACTTCTAAAGGTATCGTAAACATAGTTGTCACGCTTCTAAGACTGTTGTAAGTGTAGCTATCATAAGCATGCCTTTCACACTTCTAAAGCTATTGGAAGCATAGCTAATCGTAAGCAAGTGTTATCGTGCGCCTAACATTTTAAGGCTATCGCAAGTCTCATTATGAACCTATCGTATGTCTCAAATATGGAGCTATCGTAAAGAGCTACCGTAAGTTTCAAATAGTTTTATCGTAAGTTCTCAAATAGGAGCTATCATAAGTCTCAAATAAGGCTATCGTAAGTCTCAAATAGGAGCTATATAAGTCTCAAAGTAAGGCTATCATATGTATCAATTTAGACCATGTCGTAAGTATAAAATGGCGAATCTGTAATTAAGTGAAAAACTAATATTTTCCTTAATAAGATAACTACTTTTTGACTATTCTTTACAATTATCATTTGTTCATTAGTTACTTTTATTTTGTGCAAAATTCTTCAAAATTTAGCCGATTTATCTCTTCTTAACCATGCCTTAATTAATCACTTCACTTAATTACATTGTTAATTAAGATATTTTCTTCCTTACTATTTCATTCATAGCAATTCGAAAAATGATGGGGAAATTCTAAAAAATGCTCAGAAAGTCGAAAACATCTTTCATACCTCTACAACTATTTCAGAGAAAAGTGTTAAACTTTAATATTTTTAAATATTAATTTATATGTCAAAACTGTACATTTTCCATTTAGAAAAATCATAATAAATTGTTTATCCATCCAAAAATTACGAAAATTAGAACTCATATGTGTTTTAATGTTGTAAACATCATATCAAAATTCCAAAGAAGTTGGAGAAGGCATGATTCATTTTTTTACCCTAAAACATGTCAAAATCCATATCATTTAATTCCCAAAATACATGAAACCATTATGTTATCATTAAAACATGTTCATCAACATCTTAAGAATCAAAAAGCATGTAACCCAAGCCAAATGAGCTTGGAAAAGAATAAGGAAGTGTTATACACCTAAACTTGAAAATTGTGTAAATCTCCTTTTTAAATGAAAGCTTGTGTTTTGCTCTTAAATTTTGTTTTTGCTTCCTCTTCCTTAATAATGATGGCCAACCTTAGCTTCTATGTTTTTTTGTGATGAAATGGAAAATGAATGAGGGTGTGGAATAGTTAAAGACTAATAATTTGGGTTAGGCTAAAGCTCCTTCCTGGTTTAGTCTTATGAATTCCTTAGTCTCTTTGTAATAAAATTCATTTTTGTTTCCTTTAATCAAATTTACTTGATTATTATTTTAATAATTTCTTTTTAAATTAATTCCCCATAATATGACACTCTAAAATATGGGACATTACATGAAGGGTACAAACAGAAAAATATAATTAAGCATTTAGTACTAGAAAAAAAGTGAAAGCTCACTGAATAGGATTCGTTTGTTTAAAATGTTAAAACCTGAATGTTGAACACTTATTGCTAAATGCTGAATTCTTATTGTTAATTGTTGAATATTAAATTGTAGATAGTTGTTCGTTTATATTTTTTAAACTTCTGATTAAAATTGAAGTATTTGGTTGTTTTGACAACATTACTATTTATATTAGTTGGTTTTTCATATGATAATTATTAAAATGATGAAGTCAAGCCATGATAAATTTTTAGCATTAAAAAGCTTGAATATTCAAAATTTTGAATTACATCAATATTTGAATTATGAGAAAAAATGAATAATGTATTGAAAATTGAAAGTTTTTAGTGTCGAAAGATGTAAACGTCAAATTGTTTTATTCTAAAACATAATTCTAGAAAATAAAATAAAATAAAATTTTAAAATTTATGTCAATATATATATATATAACAAATTCATAAATTTTGAAATTTCGAACAAATGGGGAAAAAATGAACTATCAACAATTTGTGTTTTCAATATTTAAACTTAAGTTAATTTAATAGATGTAATGAAAGGTATAAATGAAAAAAAATTATTACTAAGCATTAAACGCTAGAAAAAGCAATGTGAAAGGTCTGAACTTTTTTTCCCGAAATTCGACTTGAATGTTAAATTAATAACCAGATAAGAATTTAAAAGTACATACTATAGGAAATTTAAAGTCATGGTAGTAAAAGCATTACAAGAAACAAACCGAGTGCAAGTGGTTTATAAGAGTATTATCACAAATGCATAAAAGTGCATTTACTTCTTCCATACACCAAGGTAAAATTATAAAATTATAGGTTAATTAGCACTTAGTAATTCGAGTTTGGTCTCATGCACATCGATCATCAATAAATCATTTAAGTAAACCCTCGCTCAATCCGACCAAGGAACAATTAATTACTTCTAAAAGAAAAAAGCGTCGGAAGGCGACAATGTACCAGAACATCCATTTGGAAGAGATGATGGAGCTTGAGTCAATTTTGGTCATGTTACTAAGAAACATCCATTTGGAAGAGATGATGGAGCTTGAGTCAATTTTGGTCATGGTACTAAGAGATAAAATCCTAGAACGACCCCCTACATTTCACGTAGCAATCGAACATTATAAAAGATGGAAAACTTTGTTAATTGACGTTACTGTTGGATATCAAGGACTTGCATCTTTGGTTTGAGGAGAATCATCACAAAGTTAGAGAGGCACCAATTTATTTGACTTTGTTTATGTACAAATACGAAATTAAAGTTTATAAAAATAATTTTCAATCTTTTCTTTTCCTACTATTTGAATTACAATATTTCTAAGATCATTGCACTGTTTATTTGAATCTATAATATATTTCTTTTTTTATAAAATTGAGATACTTAGAAGGTAGTACATAATAGTACTAGAAGTCTCTGATAGTATACAAGGTACCACACATTAATATATATTTGAATCATGTTATGCAAGTTTCGAACCTATAACCTCTCGTATCAAGAAGCATCTGCCCACTGTGCTGGTCAATCTATAATGTATTTCTTTGAACAAAATTTCCATACGTGTACTGCTTGCAGGTTGTTAAATATGAATTTATAATTTTATCAAACCAACCGTTAGGGAGGTTTGCTTACTGTCACTTGCCCAAAATCAAATACCTGAAGCCCAAATAACGTGGCTTCTGTTTCTTTTTTTTGTTTCTCGTATCCTCCTCCTCCTCCCCATTCTTCTCCTCTTGACCATAATCGCGGTTCAACCGAAAAACATATCACTACAAAAGAATTTTGGATTCCCTACGCCAGTTTGGCGTAGGTGCGGTGTAGGGAAAAGATTTTACCTACGCCATCCCTACGCCAAAGAAGAGGTTGGAAAACAATGCGTCGCAAAAAAATCCCTATGGGTTCCCTACGCCACCTTCCATACGCCTTCCCTACGTCCCATTCCATACGCATTCCCTACGCCGCATTACATACGCCTTACCTACGCCTATTTCCATACGCATTCCCTACGCCTATTTCCATACGCGTTCCCTACGCCTAATTCCATACGACTTCCCTACGCCTAGCCTTCTTCCTTTTAAAGTGCAGAAATTGGATTTTCCTTACGAGTTCCATACGCCTTCCCTACGCCACCGTACACCAAAATTCAATACGATTTTATTGTATTTATCTTCATCTACCACAAATTATAATAAAATATAATAAACCCGAACATCAACAACATAAAGCATTAAATATAATATATAACCACATGCAAAATCATAACAATATATATCATTACAAAACATTAATGTAGAATGCATATCATTGTCAAATTACCATAAAATTGCTACAAATGTATTTAAAAAAATCATGTCCAACAATAAAATAAAGTTGCTACATAACATGGGCTTTACCCATTATATTACGAAGAATAGATTCTTTAATGTTTTCCAGATCCGCTATCGCTTCTTCTGTAGATCTCATCGCAGCTTTCTCATCATCGAGTTCCGACACCTTTTCTACCTCTATCTTAACTTGATCAATCTTGTAAGTAAATTAGGTTGACATTAAACCTCCTCATTATTTCCTTGATGTACCGTCTTGTCAACTTCATTTCCTCCTCTACCTTGATTCTGCCGAAATCCTATGGTCCCCTTTTTACTTTGATAAACAAAGCACATAACAAGCCCAGAACATTTTGCAAGCTCGATCACACTTTCTTTAACTTTGCAGCACTTACCCTCTGGCCAACCCTATATGCCTTCATAGCCCAACCTAATCTCTCTGACCATAGCCTTAACATTCCCAAATGGAGCATGTATACCAAGAAAAGCTTCCCTCAATTTAATTTTTTAACTTTTGGAGTAACAATATTGAATTTCAAGGTGTTTTACAGCAATCTTGATGTACAGTCTTTAAGAAAAATTAAATTGCCTTAAGCTTAGATTGAAAACATGGAGTAAAAAAAATTAGGAGTGGAGATCAAAAACTTGAAAGCATCAGAATCCTACTTGTCGTTGCTCACTACAACCCCATCAAAACCCAACCAACCAATGCATTTCCTAATTTTGAAAAATGAAGCTGTCAGACATAAAATAGGGTGCAGTAATGACACCTACGCTGATAATAATACAAAAAATTTCCAACAAAGCCTCAAAGCTAAACAACATAAAAACCATATGCATAGTGTATAGGACATGTCTGGTACTATTTTTAATAAAAAAAGATTATATACGCAAAGCCAATCAGACACCAAAAAGCCCTTAAACCTTCAAATCTCGTAGCTTTGAAAGTTCACACTGCAAATAAAATAAAGGTCACTCATGATGGACACATAAACATGCAAAAGTAAAAGAATATAGAAAATAAGATAAATCAGATAAAAGAACTACACAGAGAGACGATGATGATGAATGCACATGACAAGCTCAAAATGTATTAACCAGCCATTCCAAACTTACTTTTTCAGTCGTTACCAAAATTATTTAGATCATAGCATAAATATAAAAGGAACAAATAAAATCATTAAGGTATCATTGTTGCGGCAAAAACGAAATAAATGACTTGAGCCACAAGTGTAAATCAATATTATTTTTTATATAAATCAATGGCACCAAATGCCTACTAGTTGAAATAGAACAGCGAGATATTAAGAACATAAATGCAAACTACCCTGTCCTTTTGACATAAAATAGCACCAAATCTAATGAATGAACAATGAATATTTAACCTAATATATAACAAGGAAATTTAACGGTTGAAAGCAAGTAGACAAAGAGATTGACAAAAAATCGTACCTTAAAAGTATTGGATCCCAGTGCCAATTGCATTGCTGAAAGAAAAAGAGAAACTCCATCTGACCACCACTCCATAAAGGTATGTTGTCCGCTGCAATCTTGTAAACTTTGATGGGTCCGGCATCAATTTCATGAAGTTTACAAAAAACGTTTACATCTCTAACATATTTCAGCATTGAAAATTATTTCAAGAAATCATCTACTAAACGTCACTGCAATGTAAAGATATTATTATGAAACTTTTGTGTCAGTTAAACTTTCAAATCTCCCTATATGTACCTCTAATGTAGAAGTACCAACTTGCATAGAAAACCACAAAAATATTGAATTTCAATCATTAGCAATTGGCATAATTTAGAGGATCATTTGAAATTAATGAAATATTGGTCACAATGCTAAACTTGATCAACACAACTGATTGACAACCTGGGCAATGCAACTAATGTTAATCTTTCCAGTCACGAAACTATACAACCCATTGGATCCATGTAAACACAAAGATACTAAACAAATAAAATTTTATAAATAATTATTAAGTATACACTTGGCCTCCATTTAACTTCTCAAGGCAAAGAAAATAATGTTACACATATAATATTCCCCCAGACAGATATATATTCATGCTAATAGAATCAAATGGTGCAGAAGTTATTACTACTAAAAAGTAAAAATAAATATTATGAGCACAAGGTTTACTTCTGTTTACCTATCAGAAGAAAAAATTATCACGTCGGCTTATTGCTTTTGAAGATTGGATATCTTGACTTCTTAGATTCAAAGAAAGGTGTAACACTAATAGAGCACAAAGCAACTCTATCATCTTCACATACCAAAGCCTGCTAAAAATAAGAATACTCCCAAATTGCATCTTCTAAACAAAAGGAAGAATAAGAAAATTTCTTTGTAAGTGGATTAGGGTTCGGGTTTGGATACAGAACCGAGGGAGAGAAGGGCGGAGCGGAAGGAGGAGAGGACGGAGAGAGGATGGAGAGAGCTCGTGATAGAGGAATTTGTTTACGGGTATGAAACTTGGATTTAGATCTAGGGTTTACTAATTTGGGGATTAGAAAGATGTGGTGTTTGGGTTTCTGTAAATGTTTAATTTAGAGTGGGGGGAACCATGGAGGGAACGTGAAAATTTTCAACCATCAGTGAAGCGTAAAAATGAACATTACTAATTATTTAATAGAAATAATTAATTATTAAATATTATTTTTTATTTATTAGTTATTAATAATTGTCTGGCGTAGGTAAAGCGTAAAGAAATACCAACCTCTTTCATTCACAGGCGTAGGGATTGCGTAGAGGGAACAATAAGGTGTATGGAATGGGTAGGCAATTCCCTACACATTCCCTACGCCGTAGTCAATTGTTGGAGAACCTGGTGCGCGTAGGAAATGTGTATGGAATTCTCTACGCCGTCCCTACCTCTTCCCTATGGTTCCATGTTTTCCCTACGCCGCGCCTGCGCTGCGTAGGGATGGCGTAGGGAATTCTGGGTTGGAAAACAACCCTCTTTTTTGTAGTGTATTCTCCTCTATCCTTGCTAAACAAATCAAGTATCCCCATTATTCTCCAGTTGATAATTTCCCCTATCTTTTCGCTTCATTTGCTAATTCTTCTTCATATTATGATCTCATTTGATTAAAATCCCTCTAATATTCTCAAATCTTACTACAGAGAGAAGAAGAGCATAATGCAATTCTAGAAATCACTAAATTAGGTACTAACCAATAAATCTATTTGCTGATCAATTAAAGAATTGATTGGGAAATTGATTCATTTTAGAATTGATTTGTATTGATTTGATAAATCAATTCAATTGAAAATTGCTGTAATATTACATATTCTAACCCAAAACTGTATGCAATGATTTTCTATGGATTTTTTTTTGTGAAATCTCTGATTGGATATATAAGAAATGCTAAAATGGTAGGGATGCTTTATTTATGTTGTACATTATATGCACTACTGTATTCCAATTCATGCCGCAATAAATTTAACATTTTTTATAACTTAGTCTTGAATCTGAAATTGTGTTTGTAAAATAATACATAAATCTTATTTATCTTGCAGCTTGAGTATTGATGGATGTGTGGAGATGGTTCGTAAATCATTCACCACTGAAACTGGGTATGTTGAAAACTGTATTATATAGTTATCCGTTTCACTTTTCCACATACATCTGAATCCGTGTTACTCACGCACCTATGTTTTGTATACTTTATTACAAAATTTACCATTATGTACTATGCTTACATCTACTTCTTGTATGCTAGCAAAGAGTGAGTAAGGAGTTGCATACGACTAGGTGCACGAAACATAATGGCTAAAAAATCGACAACAATTGTATCGGCTGAAATATCACTACCAACAAGCAGTTTATAATGGTTTATAATTTGGTATTCTTAAGATAGCTTACATTGATATATAATCAAGTCTTCTGTAACCATACGAATAAAGCTGTAATGTTAGGCATGTGTTAATAAAGTAAGATTTCATATGGTGATTGGTGGCACTCCATATTCCCTCCCTATTGGTCGTAGGGTACATGCAAGAAAGATGATTAAAAACTTCAAGATAGGACAAACTTCTTGGAGGTTGGATGTTGTCAAAAATGAAAATTATGGCAAAATTATACATGATAAATCTTTATTCGAATTTTTTTTTTGAACATGGTTATTAATGCCATCAAGTGTCGATCTTGAGAATTGAACTCATGATCTTTATTCTCGTAGTCTAAACTAACAACCAACTGAGCTAACCTAGTTGGTATTTCTTATTCGAAAATTGGTACTATCAAAACATTATATTCAAGAAAAAGTGGCTCTTTGCTACATGGTTTGTGCATAAAAAGATAGAAGAATGTGCTAGCATAGAATAGATGAGTTGCTTGAGGTTACAAAGAGTTTGCCACATGTTACTTGATTTTGGGATTTCGTTGGAGTTATTTGGAATTTCACAACAGATCTCACCTCGTACAGTCTTCTTAAATGGACTGTTTATGGATTGCAATCGCATATCTAGCTACTTTGAGATTAACAGTGCAAGTGGTGGTGTTCATATGTCCATGTTTTGCTAGTAACAAGTGCATCAATTTGCCCAATTCAAGTTGGTGTTCATATGTCCATGTTTTGTAAGTTATAATTTTCGTTGGTGGTGGGTAATTAGAGTCTTTGTACAAAGTTTGAATTTTGTTGGTGTGTTTTTGGTTGAATTTTGAATCGGTCATTCCTTTCTGGACCTAAAAATTTGCAAGAACAATAACAAGGCAAATCTCCCTTATTTCATTTAAGAAATATGGTTTTCTATTTATCCAATTTTCCTCCACCTTCGAATCTACGTGCAATATAGATTTTACTCTAATGTTTCCTTTTCTGGCTAAAGCTGCTTCAGGTAATTTTGCTTTTTCCTAATTTCCTATTTAAACTATCAACGCATGCGCTGTTTGTTAAATGATGAGATATATGAAGTTTTTATATGCTATTTTGACATAAATATTTAACAATTGAAATAAAAATTGGAAATTTGAAGAACTAATGTTATGCAAATTTCCTTTTTCTTTTCTGTTGTTATGCAAATTTCATTTTTGAAATATTAACAGATTGAAAAAACAAGAATGGATTGGTTTAACCATATATTAAGAAGAATGTGGTAATGCCAAAATGTAGCAAATGGCCGACTGCTATTAAAAAACTATGATCTGTAGAAATATATTTGGTTAACCTGTGAGATACATGAAGATTGATTGATGTATGGTAACTTGTTTAGTCATTAGCCTAAACTAAGTTTGCATGTTATGTTACAAAGATATGGACCCCTTGGAACTTGTTACAGCCAAACAAAACTCTAATCATTCAAGCATGTATGGAATATGGATGATGATTTTGTCATATATTGGACCTGTGGTGAAATGATTGACTGTGTATTGGTTTGTTAAACTGCTAAAGTAAGAATTTGAAGAAACGGATAATAATTAATATAGAAAGATGAATGACAAGAAGTTGCCGGATAGACTGAGACATTATATTATCAGCTTAAGGTTCTTAAACTCCACTACAAGTCATATTTTTTACATGCAATTTGAAGTATTCTTTTTCATGCTGCCAATAACTCACAGAGTATATTCGAAAATTAAGTACCATTTCCTGCAATAGGTATAGCCATATGCTAAAAACTAATCAATGTGTTGTTCTAAGTTGTGTTCCTGTTGACAGATGCTTACAAGACTCAACTTCACTTTACCTTTTAGCTCTTCTTTCTATCGTTCCAACAATAAATAGCTGGTTTTTAAACTTTAAAGAAAGGGTATGTCAATGGTTAGAGGAAAAGATAAGAAATACATTCTTCTTTATCTCTCCAAGATCAACAGCAAGGCAAGGAGCTTCATCATCAACGAACCAGCTCGATCCTTTCTCAGTCAAATCAGCTAGAAAACTATCCAATTAATCAACAGTAACGTTTGGCATTTCAACGACATGAGCGATATTACCTTCACAACCAACTTTCCACCTGCGCACGAATTCGTCATCGTTCGATCTTTCGAAAAGGACAGCGCTGCTAAGTTCATTGAGCATGGCTCCAATGCCTGCCGCTCTTAATTGATACTTCAGATAGTGCATGTTTTACAAGAATTTTTGAACTTCTTTCTGGAATCCTTAATATCCTTTTCAGTTTAAGGTGTATCAGAAGTATATAGGGCATGGCTGTTTCTACTGCCTATTATATTTGCACCTCTAGAAGCAAGATATTCCAGGTTGCTTGAGAGCACATTGCCTTCAACATTTCTTTTTCCCATAACATCGGCTTACCACATGTCTGTATACATGGAGAGCATCAGGAGCTTGCTATCCAGATAGTCCATTGTCCAAATTATTGATCTGAAATGGAATCAAAATGGCAGTTGTCTTGTTCTTAAGTAACAGATGGACTTTTGCTATGATGTTGTAGGTTCCAAAGTTGAGTCTTCCATTTCTTTTTATTTCATTGTTAATAAGCTACACTTATATGCAACTAGTGAATCATTTTAAAGTAGGAACTCTTATATGCATTATTTACCTTATACCGACAACTTAAGCTGTTTATATATTATGTTAATTTATTATTTTAATTGCGTTCAATGTGTGTAGTGAGTAAGAATCATTTTCCTACATATTGGTTGAGTATTAAGTTAGATATTTAATCTACAAAGTAATTTATTACTATATTATTTCCATCATTTGAATGTTTATTGAAAAAATTCCTTTTTTTTTCGAATATGTTGTTGATGGTGTAATTAAATTTAAAGTGCAACAAATATAAATATTATTTCAAATGATATATTCAAACGGTCGGTTTTTCCACCGTTGTACGGTTGTACTAGTATTAACATTCTGAAATACTAGCTATACCAGCAGTACAAGAAAAATAAAACTAAGCAGCCCAGGCGGTCCAACCTAGGTAGGTTCCTATATGACTACTGTCATTCTATCCCAACACGTAACTTTGTATTATTCAGGCGTTTGCAAGTCTTTTTAGCAGCTAAGAATGACCACTTAAGAAAAAAGAAATTTACAAGGAAGCCCTTATATATATATCTATATATATATCACTAAGCGTGAAACTTAATTTTAAGCAAAGCAATCATCACAGATATGCCATTTTCAATTTCATCATGAATTACCAGTAAAATAAGACCAACAAACCTCGCCTTCCATAGGATAGAAAATGCCAACCTAGAAAAAATAGAAAATTCTAATCAAAGTTTCTGCCTACAACTAAATAACCACAAGCATCATTCAAGTTCACTCTTTGCAGAAGGCAAGTCCCATAATCACTTTGCAAAGTGAGGGTTCAACAAGCCAGAAATTTCAAGAAACCCAACTCTCTCTTTGCCAGCAAATACAGCCTTCAGCTTCTCATCGCACACGATAATCTTCTTGTTATCTGGATCCTGTGTGAGAACATTGTAGTAGTTATTTTTTTTTTTTTTTTTTTAGTTAATTGTTTCGCTCATTCAACCAAATGCATATAGAGCCCGTTTGGCACCAACTAGTATTGTCTACCTAAAAGTAGTAATTTTGAATACTAACTTTTAAGTAGTTCGTAAGTGAGTAATCGTTGCTTATAATTTATCAACGTATTAGCAATTGCCTTCTTATAAGTTGTTAGCAGACACACAAATATTAATAAGTAACTAATAAGTTGTTTTAGCAACTTATAAGCAATTGTCAAACGTGCTTATATATTATATATGCTTGAAGGACGCCGAAAGCACTTATATATAAATTGTGCGAATAAAATAGTCTTAATTGTTTCACTTATTCAATGCAAATGCATGTAGATTATATATGTTCGAAGGACCCAAATGTACTACTTTTATGTAAGGCTCAGGTGAACACATTAGTCACTATCTATCCAATCACTCTTCATACATTTGAGTTGTTTAGGTTACTTTTCAAACACACAATACAACAAAGCAGGCTCTATCTGCACTCTAAGATGTATTTAGATTCTTCAGGTGAAAACTTCCCCACATATAATGCACAGATAGATGTTGGATGAATAGTGACTACTATGTTTGTGCAATTTTCAAATAAAGTTCATTTGGCATATAGATTCTATAAAGAAATACGTTTGCCTTCCTTTAGGTGTATATAGTTGCTTATTCAATACAAATGCATACAGATTTTAAAAATACATTTATTAACGTTGCTGTTCAAAGTTGCATTTGTTCATCCTAATCAGTTAATCTAGAAAACTTCAAACAAAAAAGGAAACATAACTCTCTGTTCAAGTTGGTTTCTCCTCAACAAATACTTCCTACTCAATACAATATTTGCATGTACATTAAAGGGTGTCAACCTTGATTTTATCATAAAATATAATTCGTTCAAGCAACTAAACTAAACCAAGCATGAAAGCATGAAAATGTTGTGTACCCTCATTACTTAATCATGTAAACCCTAAATAATTTTCAGGTTGCCATGCCAAACACTTCATAAACAATCGATTTATCTGTAATCTCATGTTACATAAGTCGTATCTAATTACATACTGTTGCGATTAATACAGATAGTAGAGTTTTTTTTAGAGGAGGATAGATGAAAGAAGAAGAAGAGAGAAACACAGTAAATAAGAAAATACAATTAATTTTCAACCCCATACCTTCAATTACATTGTATGATTATATAGAAAAGTATACATGCCTTTGCAACTACTTTGGACAGGTGTCATATCATAATTTGGGAACATTTTCTGGCATGCAACTTTGTAACAGAAAAATAAAGCTGCAAATATTAATAAAAGGAAACTGCTTAAAGGAAAACTGTCTAACAAACTTGCATATGATATTTACGGTAGCACTTGTGTTATATTCTTCATTGTGCATTTCTGTTGATATTTGGCTGGTGCACGGATGATAGATTTGGGTCTAGAGTAGAGTGGGCTGGTTGTATCATTACCGTAACATTACCCTCCCCTCAAAACCGACCTTGTCCTCAAGGTCATTTATAAAGCATTTCAGGTGGTGGGTCATCAGTTGGCTTGGGTTGTGGTAGCTCAGGTAGAGTCGGATTTGGAGCGTCATCAGGAAGTAGTAAGAGGATAGATTGAGTTTTGCATTTATGTCCTGGATAATATTTCTCTTCACAGTGAAAACATAAGCCTTGAGCTCTTCGACTTTGCATCTCTGCTGAGGTGAGGTTTTTGATCGGAGAATTTTTGTTGGTGGGTTGATTTGGCGAAGGAAGTGGAGGTAATGAAAGAAGAGGTGGGGGTTGGTTTTGGTTGTAGGTTGTTTGGTGGAAAGTATTTTTGTTTTCCATGTTTTTAGTTTCAATAAGTTTGGCAAGGTCTATAGCATCGGTGATTGAGGTGGGTCGAAGGGTAAGAAGTTCATTTTTGATATGGGTTTTTAAGCCGGAGAGAAAGCAATTGAGGATGGCGTCGGGTGGTAGTGTGGTAATACGGTTGCTTATAGTCTCGAAGGTGGATTGATACTCCTCAACGGTGCCAGTTTGCTTAAGTTTAAACAAAGTTGCTTGTGGGTTGATAAAAGAAGAGGGACCAAATCGTTGCTCTATTGCTCTTGTTAGGGCATTCCACGAAGATAGTTGATGGTTTCGATACATCCATTGAAACCACGTAAGGGCTTGGCCGGTCATGTAAAAGCTTGCAAGGTCTATACGGTGTTCATCGGATGTGGAATGGTAGTTGAAGAATCTTTCGGCTTGAAAGATCCAATCTAATGGATTAGAGCCGTCGAAGTGTGTTAACTCACACTTAGGGGTTCGGATAGCGATAGGGCTTTGTGTGGTGAGGAGGGGAGGTGGCCTTATGAACTGGGTGGGTGGTGTTGAGTTGGTAGGGATAGGAATGGATTGAAGTGGTGTACCGTTTGTGGATGTTGATGATGAGGGGTTGGATGAGAGTTTTGTGGTTAGGTTGGTAATGGCTTGCGTTAGTTGGTCAATGGATTGTTGTTGTGACCTGAGCTGAGTTTGGATGTTGGTTATTGCGGTGGTATGAGAGGCAAGTAAGGTTTCTTGCTGGGTTATGGAAGTTTGGATAGTTTCTATGGCGGTTTGATGTTGGTGGAGATTGTCGTCGATGTGGCGGTTGCGAGCAGCTACAGATTCAACCATGGTGTTCAAATCGAGTGAAAGCACCAAATGTTGCGATTAATACAGATAGTAGAGTTTTTTTTAGAGGAGGATAGATGAAAGAAGAAGAAGAGAGAAACACAGTAAATAAGAAAATACAATTAATTTTCAACCCCATACCTTCAATTACATTGTATGATTATATAGAAAAGTATACATGCCTTTGCAACTACTTTGGACAGGTGTCATATCATAATTTGGGAACATTTTCTGGCATGCAACTTTGTAACAGAAAAATAAAGCTGCAAATATTAATAAAAGGAAACTGCTTAAAGGAAAACTGTCTAACAAACTTGCATATGATATTTACGGTAGCACTTGTGTTATATTCTTCATTGTGCATTTCTGTTGATATTTGGCTGGTGCACGGATGATAGATTTGGGTCTAGAGTAGAGTGGGCTGGTTGTATCATTACCGTAACACATACCAAGTTATTCTAGCAAGATTAATCTTAATATAAAGCATTAATATAGCTGACCATGACCCTTGTTATAATAATAGACTGAAGTTTTTTTCACAGATATGAGTAATGGGTAGTTGCTGCAATAAATGATCAAACTAACAAAGCGAGTGATATATTAATTTTATATAGTGATGCAATAATAAAGAATCCAATTTCATCAAACCCATCTCAAACTTCGCTCTCTAGCTATATCCTAAATTTCCTCAAATCCAACTTACAAGCCAGTAAACTAAACTCTAAAAAAAAAATCAATGAATCAAGACATTATACCTGAAGATTGTGCTCCTTTATGTACGCCCAAATAACTTTAAGCGCTTGAGTCCTCGGAATCTCTTTGACACCAACCACCGCCTCGAGCGCCGGAGACACAGGCTTAGGCTTAGTGATACCCCGCAGAGGCTTCTTCGCTTTATCTTCAGAAGCTTTTGCTGGGGTCGCGGCAGCGAATACCTTCACCACTGCAACCGCCGAAGGTCGGGTGGAGAAATAGCAGACGCTGCGGCGATGTAGGGCGATTTGGGAGGGTATAAAGGTGGATGAGAGCGTGAAGGTGTTCATCATTGACTTTAGGGTTTAGGTTTTAGAAGGAAAACGAAGGAGGAGGGAAGAGAAAGCAAGGGTGTTTCCAAACGCGAATGCGTATGGATAGGGTATATTCTGTCTACGGCTGTATTTTTTGGTATCTTTTATTCATATTATTTTCATTGAACAGTTGTCGCTTACTAAGTTTTTTTTCCCCTTTCTGAACGTTCTTCAAAGAGTCAACACAAATGGAATCCCAGTCCAAAAACCTTTACTACTTACACCTTCACTAAAACCTTCAAAATCAACCATGACACTGCTAATTAGTTAATTTTGATAGTCTTAGGAGTATGTTCTAAAAGCAATTCTATAATTTATTAACTCCGAAATCAAATTTTGTTCGAAATAAAGACGTTTTTTCTTCCTGTTATATATTTGTTATAATGTGTTATAAATAATTAAATGTTTAATTAAAAATATATTTAACAGAAAATCCATAAATAACGTGTTTGTGATAGTAATTACAATTAGTTGTAATCATGAGTATTGGATCACATTGTTACAAAACACATTATTTTAAATGTTCCTAGTCAAGGTGCATCGACACTAAATATCGATGTATCCGTTGAGATTAGAGTACGTAATGTCCTCCAAATGTTGGGCAGTGTATTGCTCATGACTACTGGGGGCACATAGAGTTTATGTACTGATAGTTATTGGATAGCTATAGAACAACTCATTCGGTAGTTTTCTGTTGGTTAATATAACTAAAGGCAAACAGAAAATATCGATATGACTAATTTACACAATTCTTTCGACTTGCGAATACTGTCAATCTTCAATATGAAAAACTCTGCTTTGATTATAGTCAAATCATGGAACGACATCCATCAAGTGATTATAGTTGGGTCGAGTGGAAGTATTGAAAGGAAGGCACTATTCAAGAGAGGATTCGTCACTTCGGTTATATGAGATCGGTATCATTGTCAACTCAAGTCAACCCAAAGTCAAAATCTCTGGCAGAGTAGTACGGTTAATAATAATTGTTATTATTGAACCAAAGATATTGTATTTGGACTACAAAGTTGAATATGGACAATATTGGAATTTTGACCATTACCAAATTCCATAAATCCAAAGTGATACGGTTTTGACGAAGAGAATTGGTGTATATAAATCTCACTAACGGGTAACGCTTATTAAATTAAATAAGATTTTACTGAAAATGAATATGCGATAAATTTGGCCATAATGTCACACCACTTGCTAAGTGACGTGTGAACGTTAAAATTCGAATAATTCGGTGTTAATTGCTGACCAAATTTACACCCAAGAGTTACACAACTGAAATGATGAATTCCCTTAAGACCGAATGATTTAATTAGTTTATAATTGTTATAAATAAATTAAATTAATTAATATTTATGAAATATTAATTATAAAATTTTTAATATGGCTTGAGAAATAAAAATTGTTATATATTTATAATAGTTATAAATGTACCAATTGATATACGATATCGATAAGCGATTAAAATAGATTTAATTGCATAGCATTTTGGCTTGGGCTTAAATGGGTTTAAAGCCCATCATTAGTGGTACGAATTTCGGTTTTAACAAGTTATTGGAGGCGGCTAAAACTTAGGATTAGACCCAGAGATGGATGGCTAAGATTAAGAGAGAATAGGTAATGAGATTGTCCTAATATCTCTCTTGTACAAGGCTATATATATGGATCTCTAAACCCTTAATCAAAAACAACTTTTGGCTGCCATAATTATAAAGTTTGTTGGCCGAAATTAATCCCCATATCAGCTCTAAGAATCTCAAATCAATTCAAGTTAAGTAAAAGCACTATTTGATAGAAAAGGTCGACGATTCCAGACTTGCAATCTGACGGATCGAGCATAACTAGAGAAGGGAATTCACTAATTCAAGTGGACTCAAAGACATCATCAATTGGTATTTATTTATATATTATAGTAATCATATTGTATTTATGATTTAATATTGATTAATTCCAAATCTGTATATATATTAATGTTGTATATCTAGTTAGGTGAGATTTTCGTAGGTATATGTAGTTGTCACAAATTAGTTTGGTTATGTACATGGTTATATTATTATGTGTTATAATTTATGTATTAACAAATCTAATTTGATGTAAAAAATTAAATTTTGTCATTATTAATTATTCTATGTATATTTATATATTAATTTAAATATAGACTAATGTATATTTTAAACATATAATTACATATATGTATACTTATAATGTATAAATAGCTTAGAATTTTTCCTTACACCTATTTATACATAATATGAGTTATCAAATTCGAAAATAAATTTATATATATATATATATATATATATAATTTCAAATTATATTTTATTGATTATTTGAATTGTTTATTATATCTAAAATAATTATTGCACTGAAAATTCGAGTTTATATTTTATAAAATTACTACATCTATGAAGTAACCCACGGAAAAAATTTCAAATTTTTTTGTTAAAATTTAATATTTTTAATAATTAAATTACTTCGGTTGAACATTTCCTTTATTTACTAAAAATAATATTTTATCTGAAAAAATCATGGAAAATTTTTAAACCTGTATTTTATGATCCTAAATTTTCATAAATTTAAAATTTTGATTTTTTAATAATTGCTACTGATGTTTTTAATTATTATGATCAAAACTATTTATTATATATATACATAATAATGATAAAATTATAAAATTATTATTTTATGTTTTTTATGCTAATTTCAATCTGGAAATAATTTTAAAATATATATATTTATGTTTTAAGTATTTGAATGTAATTAATTATTCATATATATATACACATTTTATTTAACCTTATATATATAATTTTAATTATTATATATATCTATGTATGTATGTATAATTTTATATGTTTAATTATCTGTATATATTTATACAAGTGTTTTAAATTATATATATATATATATATATAATTTTGAGACTTTTAGTTATAAAATATTATATATATATATATATATATATGTATACATAGTTATATAAATATACTTTGCATTATAGATTTATGCACATACTTAGATAACATACAATACATACGAAATGTGCTAATGTGTATGTTGCGATGTAAATCACAACATCTATATACGGGCATGTTATACCCTTCACGGATTATTATGATACACATGCACACACATATGTATATTTATATGATACATGTATATATATAAATTAAATCATTCAAACTAACTTTACATTACAAACTTAAATTTAAATAAAATACATGATTTAATTTAAAATAAATTTAGAGTTGTTCTAAATGAATTAGACTTTATAGGCCCAATAAAGATCCAATAGGATAAAAAAAATTGAAATACACCCACCACTACCGCTGCGGACTGGCCCAGTTCTAACAATGGTATCAGAGCTCAATAGCCTATGCGGTCTAAATTAGTCATGTTAGTGCTAACTTATTAAGCTTGCCCACTCAGTACGGTGTCTAGAAAGGTAATGTCTAGGATTGGAATTGGATAATCAAGTACCATGTCCTACCTGGTTACCAGCCTGACTTGGAAGGTGAAGCGAGCCCAAAGGTTGCCCCTAATAGAAAATGCCCAACTTAATTTGGGTCTAGGGCTAATTTTCAAAATTGTCTTGAAAAATAAAGTAAAAGATTTTAAATTCAACTGTTAAATTTAAAATAAAATATATGTTTATTATAATAGTTATAATGTAACATATTTTTCAAAATGTTTGAGAAACAAAATAACATAATTTTCAAAAATATATGTGTATATGTGTGTGTGTATACAGACATATATATATATATATATATATATATATATATATGTATGTATATGCATACATATATATGAATATGTGTTTGTATGTATATGTATATATGTGTGTGTATGTTTATAGAGGTATGATGTTTATATAGTGGAATATGTATGTAAGTTGATGTATTTAATTTTTAACTGAAAACCCATGTTTACTGTAATGTAATAACCATGTAAAATACGAAGGGGTGAAAATATGGAAACCAGAAATGCATGCTTCATTTTACACCTAGTAAAGACGTGGTTTATATTTCATTTCGTACACCACAACATGGCACAGAGTGGAATAATATCGCAATTAGACAGTTACTTCTACGATAATGAAGTTTCAATTGGAGTAGAAACAAGGTGAACATATATGCCATTACTTGACAGTAAGTCGTTGCACTGTGTTCAACATTTTCCTTTATTGCCATTGGAGATGGAAACACTTTTTTGGTGGAGGTCGAATCAGCCAGGGTGTTAGAATTGCAATGGTTCAAAATAGCGGAGTTAGAAATAATCTCCGTAGGGGAGTTATAGGAAACTGTAAATGGAATGACGGACTAATGCTTCTTTCGACGTAGACATCAGATAGTAGCAGTCATCATGTAGTCATTGGTTTAGTCAGGACTTAATGAAAATACCTTATCCGATGAACCCAACCGTATAACTGACTGCATTGCAATTCGACTCTGTCAGTTGTACATCTGATGAATATGCAATATAAAATGTATCGAACAGGGAGAGATTGACCAAGCAATCTCATGTAGTGGTAAGAAGTTACTTCCAGTTCGTATAAACAAATTGAACAGAAAATGAAGGATAAAAAGTTAACAAATATGTCAAATTTGAAAAATGATCGAATGTGTAGCTCGCACCAAGTGATAGAGGGAGGAATTGTTATGTGTACAATGTACAGAGGGTGGGCACTTATGTTGATTCAATTTGATGAGTGAGATGCATTCAGCTTTCACAACTGTGGTTAGTAACCGCAACAAACTGGGATGGATGGGGCAGAGGTAAACTACCGCCTGTCAGCATAAAATTGAGCGTATAAAAAATATATTAGAGGAAGAATATGCAGGCAGAATGCGGTATATATGAAATGCCACTGTCGTGGTGTAGCAACAGTGGATTACAGAGAATCAACACAGTAAGAAATAAGTTAACAGAGGTTTAGTATTGTCACATGTACAGCAAGCAAATTGAGTACGTCACTGTAATCCTTTTTCACCATTAGCGCGGAAAACCAACCGTTGAAAAGGATGTCGGTAAGTGCGTTATATGTCACCCGTCTCCATGATGTTGCAGTCGAACCAAAGATTTGTTTTGACTTTAATAGAATCTGGCATAGTAGACTATTCGTGTGGTAGCTCCTGTAGAATGTAGATGGTGATCTTGTATGAAGTGAAATAGCCATTGGGGTGCCTTTGGCGTGTAACAGATGGGGTGACAAACATGCATGTAAAGCAGGGGAGGGAAAGCATGAATAAAAGCGCAGTGGGTGATGAGCTATGATGAAGCCTTTGATAACATTATGAAGAATATAATACAAAGGTGGGTAATATATTTATATGAATCCGCACTGATAAGTAGAAATTAGGATATATAAATGAGTTCACATTGCATACAATACAGAGAGTTGGGTAGCACAATAAAGTGATATTTATTACGACTGAACAGTGTTTGAAAAGAAAAGGGTACACATAGTAAAACATAGGGTTTATCGTACATAAATTAAAGTACAAAAATAGAGTAGCCTATTCGTTGCGGAGGGGGATAGGGAAATAAGTGCAACGGTAAAAACAGAGAGGGAAAAGTGGAAATGTAACATGCAACTAAGGACAGGGGAATACAGAAGTAGGTTTGTTTTGTGGAAAGTAGTTGCTTCATATTGCGCTTATCCATGGGACTGACTACTTCTTTATCTTCCTGTCGGTCACTCGTCCATGTTTTGTTTGCTTACCACCAATAAGCATGTCACATTTAGGCTCATTCTCATGTCCAACGGTGTCTTCTGTCATACTGGCATCATGTAATAATTCTTCAGTCTCCTACATGAACGCAGAGTAGGTATGTTAGTTAGTTTGGTTGTTACTTGGCTAACAGTATGGACTGTGCGTTGAAATATAAACCTGCTTAACTTTCTGCTTTCCTTTATTCCCCACACCTGAGTAAGGGAAGCACATCATTGGTAGTTAGATTACAGTATAAGATACGTGATGCAAAATTGAGAGAACTTTGACAAAGAATCATACTCATTGTGCGAATATTGCTTGACTCGGAAGTTAGTTGTGTACCTTCAACTTCCTTTATATCGTTTAGTTCCACGGAGTCAGGTTGATCGGTCAAGGAGTTGTAAGGTTGGTGAATATTTGAAATTCTACTCATAGTCAATGTTTTTCCATGATTCATTGTCATAGTTCGAAGGTCCAAATTCAAACTGAGCTTCTGAACCCATAAAGTTGTTGAACAGTTTACCAATCATTTCATCACCGTTGATATAAATGAACATAAATAGTGGTGATAGTCGGTTTGAGATAATTGAGGTAGGAGTAATGGGACAGCGGTTGTATGTTATGGTTAAACGGTCGAAAATTAGGAGTGTAATTTAAAAACTCAATGAAGGTGTAGGATGTGTTCCTTTCTAGGTAGTTCCATCATCTCATCCACGCTCCGTTTGATTAGGTAGGCAACATCTTTATCAAAAGCAATTATAGTTGCAGAACCAGTGTGGTCAAAAACTTTCATTGATAATTGATACCTGTGTACATATAGTAGATAGTAAGGGACTGTATACTGTACGACAAATTGAATTACATAGACCTATTCACTGGATGGGCAATATTATTATTGCATTTAGGGTAGGTAAAACATGTTGCTTCCTTTATCACCGTCTTTCTACAAATTGGACAGAAAAGATAACTCTATCTAGATGATGTGTTAATCTTCATCAACGTTGCGTGTGCGACATACTTCTTAGACTGCAAATGAGAGAGGTAGTGAAAAATGTTAACCAAATAATGAAGGTATTATAGGCGTAGAAATAAACGATATGTATTTATGTGGCAGTCATTAGCTCTTATGTCTTCTAACATATTAGCTACGGTACTTCTAATTTCCTAATCGTAAGTTGTTGAAGATGTAGGTCGTTGACGCTCAATTGATGTAATGGTACTACCTCCGTTCTCTGTGGCACTGAAATGTAATACAATCAGAGTTAGGATGAGGATGGAATGTAAGCAACAGAAGTAGTTGGTAGGACTAAAATAGAGCTGTACCTGGAAATTAATTTAGCTACCTCTGGACAGTCAATGTTGAAGTACATTTGTGTAGCATTAGTGGATGAAAATGTAAACTCTCCTAAAATTATAAGTTTGGTGATAAGATTGAAAATAAAGACTGAAATATAATTTAGTACTAGATATTTTACTTCTGAAAAGTTTTACTACCATGGAAGTGAATATCTGGGAGGGTGGATGGTTTTCCAATTCAATAGCGACCACATCTATTAAGTTTGTTTTGTCAGTCCACAAAGTAACAGATATATTTTTTGAACTGTGTAACGATGAAATGGAAGGTGTTAAGAATCAAATACGTGTATGTAAATGTAGCAAAGTGGTAAATGTGAAACCTTCCACTGCAAACAGTAATCTCTCTCTTAGATGTTTGACATCTGGTCCTCATTGTGAGTTGAACAACATCGGAAATTCCTCTTAGTACACCACCAATATCTGGTAGAAATACGTTAAAAAGCGAAAGATCAAAGAAATATGTGGAGTGGTGTAAATGGAAATGGTAGACTAATAGTACATGGCGTATAGTAATACAGAAATATTGTTCACATGTAAGTTGAGCCACCTTATCTATGCGTTGAGCGAGAGTGTCATTATCAACAGAACCAAATTTGTATCTGGGAATATTGTACAGTGTAGGTAGCAGCCGTTTTACTTGGGTGTCATTACGGAAGATGATCAACAAGTCTTCATCTATAGGACTGTAGGTAGTCTACGAAGGGTAGACGTTGAATGTTTCAATCTCGTATAAACATTGTTCTTCAAACGCCTTTGAGTATTTGTCCACCAAACTCTTTGGCACGACAACATGCTTTTGGTTGCCCTACGATATAGTACACTGTTATCGTATTACAACATAACATTAATTGGTAAATAAGATGTACATATATCAAGTGAGTTTAAAACGTACCTTTACGTCAAGAAGTTGAAGATTTATCGAGTAAACCTCTTTTGCGGCTTTAGAGATTGAATTCCACATCCTTGAATGTATTACGTGGATGCAATCCCTGTTAGGACCTATGGTTAAGTCGGAAAGCAGTTTATGTATGTTGGCCATTTTGCTGTCTGTTAACCAAAACTTAGAAGGAGTTAACAACAATGAGAAACAGAAAGGTAGTATAACAAGCAGAAGTTTACCGAACTGTAGTGCGCAAGGTGACATAGAAGGTATAAGGGCATAGTGAGTTGTATTTCGTACAGGGAGTGGGGAGAAAGAATAGTAGACTGGTAAATTTGAACGTACCTGGAGAGTAGTACAAAGTTGGAGATAAAAATTTGGTGATGAAGAGGGTATGTAAAAAATGAACAGTTTGAGTTATTTATAGTAGTAAAATAAAGAATATAACTACTGCACAGTTGTACAGTGCAATGTTATGAACACGTGTAAGTATGTCTGCTTGTAAGTACATGTAGTGGGTGTAGTTATTTTAGGAAATGGGTTTGAGTAGTTCACCGGTGGGAAATAACTATATCCAAAGGACAGTTGCGTCCACACCCATTATAATGCGCAGTTAAATAATTTTTAAATTGGTTGAGAACAGTTGTATGTATGTGAAACATTTCCTGTGGTAAGTTATCCTACGAAGCTACTGCCTTTAAACCAAATTCACAGGCAGTTATATATTTAAATTTTTACAGTGTGAAGGTAACTTACCACGTCACAGCAAATTGTGTTAATAACTCCATATATTGAAAAGATTACCTGTACTTGATGTTAAGTAATGCAGATGTCCGTATATAACAGGGATACTTTTCTGCGTAGTAAACAAAGTATGCACTATCAATGAATATTTATATACTACATATATTTGTAGGCATTTAAATATACTTGTTGGAGATATGGAGGAATAGAGCAAATGCAGTGTTTACTATGGTAGTGACTGCCACTTAAATTTTGCTGCCTAAAGTACCAATTCAGTGCGCAGAGTGTGTGAAAAAAGTGGCACGTATATGACTCAAGCTATATTCGGTCACTAATCACTATACGTGGAACACTGAAACAACGTACAGAAGTTATATTGTAATAATGATATAAAGTAGTGAAATAGAAGTGTAGGTGTATATTCTCCCTGAATATAGGTTAATAAATACAGAGTAAAATGCTACATAATTACGATTCGAAGATTGTAAAAGTAACCACAGACAGCTGACTTTCACGCCAATATATGTAAACTATAACTTAACAATGTACTCAAAATTATAGTGCGATAACATACATGTAGAATTATGTCACAGTGTATATATTAGGCCACCTGCTCATATGTTATTAAACTGCTAGTTTTGCTGACAAAGATTGGTAGCAGTACAAACATGCGGTGATGTTCAAACCGCAATTACATTACACAAAGCAGGAGTTATAGGTTGGAAGCAAATGAAAGCACAAAGTGAATAAAATAAACAGTTTGCAAATAAAATAAAAATTGGACAAACAGCAGACAATGTAGATGTTGGTGGACGAAGTGGTTTTCCACAGTGGTCAACCGTCTGGATGCCTACTTCTTCCTTTTCTTCTATGAAGTTCTTCCACGGTTTTGTAGCTTACCATTAGTCTTTTTTGAATTAGCTTGAAAAGGACAGTAGTATATAAATAAATTCGTATCTGTGTTATCAGCCAATATTGTGGTAAGATCAGTACCCTAACATCATAGGCCACGTTGAGATGTGGTTCCAGGTTCCGTAACGTAGCCTGTTTCTGTTTCTGTGTGCACAAATTCGTCGGTTTTCTGTGTTGTTCAGGTTTTAGATAGTATAGTAATCACAACACTAATTGGCATAAAGTGGTGCTTCTATTTTGTTTAAAAAACCTGCTCAACTTTCTGCTTCCCCTTAACCTCCTAAAATTCTAAATATATTATTAACAACCTGATTAGATATAAGACAATGTAGAGTGTATAAGATAAGAACGTCAAGCGATCTATGGTAAACCTTATTACGCATGTCGTAGCATTTAATGCGAAGTTCAAATAAAGAAATAAAATTGGGGAGTGCAGTAGAAAAAGATACCACAAAATATATAATCTTCCAGTAAAGCATATTGGCACATGTTGTTAGGAGAATTGGGGAGTACGCATGCAAACTATGATCACAGCAGGGAGGCTTCATGTTCCCAACCTTCTCTACACTATTTGCAACACATCCGTTGACAATATTATTTAAATTAACCGTGGACAACCTCACTGTAATCCAAAACATATATTTAGTAGTAATAAAGAGTAAGAATAAGGCTAGACAAATGCATATTTGTCTGTTATAAGTGTGTAATAAATATACGCAGTTAGACCAATTTAGTTTATATGCCATCGTATTTATGATTATCCCTGCCTGCTGGTAATAATACCTACAACTTTAAATTGGCAAGAGATGGGATCTATTTTCATGTTCGAAGTACGTTTTCTACATCAACTCATTCCTAATAATCACAAGGGCACCACTACTTAATATGTTCCGGAGTTATGCTCAGAGGAGACTACTATTAGTAGCCTTTAATTTGCATCTATATTCAGTGATAGTTAAAATCAAGTACAGATATGTGTGTCTATATATATATATAAAAGTAAATTAGTTGGAAAACACGGTTCAACAAGTCCATAATATTTGTACGACAGTTATGAAGAAATAAAATCAAAAAGCAACCGGTTGATTAACATAGCATAACACAATAAAACTTCCAATCTCTTTATTTAACAGTTGGGCATAAATAAGGAAAACGAATAGCTGACTGCCTGCAAGGCCGGACAGAAACATCCACAGTCGTGAATGATTTCATGTTTTAAGTAAATGAATAGTTAACTTGTTTACTGTGTTGCATCATAAAATCATACCATTGGGTTAAGATAAAACACAGACCGTAGACTGTTGTTAAATAAAGAATCAATGATAAGTTGCATATAAAGGTGCAGTACAACAATAGGGAATAGCATAATTACTTGCAGACAGCCAATAATTTATTTCTTATATGTTTCTTAAACTCGTACTATCAAGGGCGGACCTAGGAATTAAAGTAAGGGTGGGCTGGCTTTAAAGCTGACTTTTTTTCGAGTTATAATGCAATTCCAATCACTACTACAAAACAATAATCCAAAGAAAAAATTCACAAAAATATATATAGATTCATATTTCACTTTCAATACATAATATTAGCTTAATTGTGCTCGACGAGTCTTTACAGAGTCAAATTCTTTAACTACAGAATCCAAATCAATCTTCCAAGCAAAATCACGCTCTAAATAAAGAGACATGCAATCAGAGAGAAATTCATCTCCTATAGCATTGCGAATCGCCGTTTTGACATGATTCATTCCTGAAAATGCTCTTTCGGTGGTTGTAATAGTGACAGGAAGAATCAACACAAGACGGATCAGTTTATCAATCAAATAATAGGTCTCAAACTTTCTTGTTACAAATAGCGATTAACATAAGCCACCAAGTGTAGTTATATTTTCAAACCGAGGATCACTTTTAACATCAAGCTGATAATGCATCAATTGACATTCCAAAGCATGAATGTCGTGTTCACTGAAATTCATAGGGCGATAATTTTTGGCAAGCTTGCATATATTTTCTACATAAAAAGACTTAAAAAATCACTAGGATCTAGAGCTGAACTAAGAGTAAGAAGTTCAACCACTGCACCATTGAATCTATTTTCTAACTCCGTTAACTAAAAATCAATTATAGAATTAAAAATGTCATAATGGTAATGATGTTCAACTGTGATGTCATCCCATTGTTGACAACTACGACTTGTACCGTTTTTATAAGGAGAATTCATCTTAGGAACTACTATGTCATGGCGATCACAAAAGGATAATAAAGTCTTTAAGAATTAATCTCATTGCTCCAATCTTAACTTCTGAAGAAGAATTTTTGTTGTTGAGACTAATTTCATTGCATTCAAAATGTCTTGAGATTTGCGTTGTAATGCTTGACAAAGTCCATCAGTAATGCCCATTATTTTGTCCATCAAGTGCAAAATAAATAGAAAATCAAAGCTTTTTAAAGTTTTGAATATACCAAAGGCTTGACCTCTCAATGTTTGGTGTCCACTCTTTTTAATACATTCAACGACCAAGCAAGCAGCATCATACATATTAATTAAATCCCTTACAGAATCATAATGTGAACTCCACCGAGTATCTCCAGGACGGTGTAAAGTACCAATTTGATTAGCCCCTGTTCTTGTTTGTCGTTCTCCATTAACCAACATTTTTTCAATTTCAATTTTTTAAGCATTTTTTAACTCACAAAGACGTTTTGAAGATGCATCAACAAGATTAACAACACATGTTAAATGAGAATAAAATTGCCAAACATTAGATTCATCTTTTGCCGCTGCAACTAATGCTAGTTGTAATTGATGAGCAAAGCAATGTACATAATAAGCAGACGAATAATCTTTAAGAAACAACGCTTGTAAACCTCTCCACTCTCCACGCATATTACTAGCACCGTCATAACCTTACCCCCGCAAATTTTGAATTGTTAGATTAAATCTTCCAAGCATATTAGATATCTCGGTCTTAAGACATAGTGCTGATGTACTCTCAACACCAATAATATCAAAAAACCGTTCCGCTATTAAACCGTCATATGTGACATATCTCAATACAAGGGCCATTTGTTCCCTTTTAGCTTCATCTTGAGATTCATCAACAAGAATACAAAATTTGTTATCTCCAATTTCATCATGGATCATATTTCTTACTCGGTTGGCTATAATATATAGGATCTCCTTTCGAATTTTAGGAGAAGTGTATTTAGCATTTTGAGGGGCATTCTCCAATATATTTCTTGTAAGATTATCATTTCCTTCTGCTTTAAACTTCAATAATTCAATGAAATTTCCTCAGTTTAATGAATTCGGGCTTTCATCGTGTCCTCTAAAACCAACAGCCTGAAGAGCAAGGTAGCGAACAACTTAAATGCTTGCTTTAAGCCGCATTTGGTTCTTAAAAATTTCCTCTCTTGATTGAGAGTTAATCACTCTATCGATATGTTGGGGGGTGTTTTTTAAATTTCTTACACAGTCCTCACATTTGCTATGTGACGAAGTGGTAAGACCAACATGTTGTAAAAATGCACATTTTGTTCTATCATTAATCATCTTCTGTAACAGCCCGATATTTTAAACGAAATTTTTAATTTAAAAATAAAACATTTCGAAATATTGATTTGAAATTTAAAGTGTAATATCTAGCATAAAACGAAAAAAATTAAAGCGTTACATTTCGTTACGTTTTGTCCGTTCTTAACTTTACATTAGAATCAAATTTTATTAATGATGATAATAACTATTTTAAATTTGGTTTAAAAAGATACGTTATATTTTAAGAAACCGTTAGCATTTTTAAATTTATTAAATAAAAGAAACAAGTAACGGTTGTACGTTACTTTGGGCGTTACACTGTGCGTGCATTGTTCCATTGTCCATTTATTTCTGCTGTATATTTCAGTTTGAAATTGTCAAATCTTGCATTGAATTGCACGTGAGAAATAGTCCACTTACCCCTTTATCTCCCTTACGTTTCGTTCAACATTTATTTTGCCTAAATTCCTCTAACCGATCAAAAACCCTGCTTTTGCCTTCTTTCTACAAAGTATTGGCAGCTGTTTATTTTTGTTTCGTTCACAAAGCTCCATTCACAAAAGTTCTCTGCATCTTTTGTTTCAAATCTCGTGAACAGTGCAAAAAGGTAAGCACTAGCCTTCTCCTTTTATTTTATACTTTTGTTTTCCCTGTTTGCTGTTGGCCAATTCCTTACCTTTCTTCTTTTGTCCATTTGTATAATGAGTTGGTGGCCTTTGCTTTGTTGTTTGCTGTTTCTAGCTTACGTTCGTTTTGTGTTTTTTTTTTCAAAACTTTGGCTTATCTAAAGCCTATCACCCACCGTTCCTCCAGGCAACCACGAGACCAACTCCAGGTCGAGACCCACCCATCCCGTCTCCACCACGGCAACCACCAGCCTACCTCCACCCTGTCACCTTTTCGACCTGCTACCGCGAACCCATGCCACTTGAACAACCGATTACCCAGCGCCTTGAATCCCAGCCCACCCCATCCAACCGTGACCAGCAAATCCCCACGACCCCTTTCGCCATCAACCAGGCACGATATCCAACCCACTGCGTCCACCATCACTCCCAGACCGAGCCCACTGCAGCCACCTTCGCCTGACCGAACCCAGACCGTGACCTGGCCTCCTCCGAGCGAACCCTACCCTATGCCGCCACGTCACTGACATGCCATAGCCGAGACCACGGCTCCAGCTCCTCCACCAGCCTTGCCGAGATTGCCACCTTTCACTTCCAGACCGGAAACCCTTGGCGAGCCTGTAGTTGTGAAGTTTCGAAAGAAAAATCTCGCTTCGTTTTGTTAGTCACCGAGCCTTGTATTTTGGTATGTGGATATATATTCCACTGAGTTGTTTTGAACTAGGGAGTAAAACGAGTGTTGTTATTTTGTGTTGAAGCTGTTAGCCTGCCAATTGAAAAATGAACGAAAGTTTAAGTTGTCACCTCTGTTTCTTTTTGTTGTTTTGAATTTTAGATTATATCTTGACTTTGGGTTTGTTTAAAAAAAAAAATGTTTTGGTCACGGTTGGTATCCTAGGCTATTTACTGACCATGGTTTTGAGGAAAAATTTTGTTTTGTCACTCTAGACTTTTTAGTAAACTGTTGTCACTTTTGTAAATCGTTAGTTGTAAATTGTTAGAGTTAGTCTATTTGAAGTTATATTTTTTCCAAACCTTTGTCTTTGAAAAAGGGGATGTTTTGTCACTCTGCAAATTTTAAAGTTATAATCTATGTTTTAAAGGTGGTCGGGCTAGTGCTTTCAAATTTCCAACTTGTTTTTCGTTTGTCGCTTCATTTGAAAATTTGTTATTCGTGCAATCTTAGACTTTGATTTCTTATTGTGCTTTTGGTTTGAATCTAGTTGGCGCATCCGCTAACGACTGATCGTGCTATCCGCGTGCTTTCGATTGACTTCGTACTTCTTTCTTTCCGAATCTCCAGCTCCGTAGAGGTGAGTAAATCTCACACGAATATCCATACTTATATGATTGTGAAACGACCGCAACTGAATGTGTAGAAATAAATAAACAAATAAATGATGTTATAACTACCTGTGATTTATTTATAGTTGATGTTAATTGTTGAAACTGCATATCGTATCATCTGTTATGTTCTGTTCTTATTTTACTGTTATTCTATTCTGTTAAATCACACTGCAAGTTCCCTGTAGAATAGAATCACTATGGGTTGAAATGATACATACCCGAACGGACTTTAGAATAAGGGAAGGTCGTTATGGGCTGAAATGATAGGCCTGAGCGATTTTCAATTAAATTTTATTTACTTGGGATTGCGGGTTTGAAATGATAAAACCTGGATTTTTCTTTGTAAATTACGGATTGAAATGATATAGTATCCGTATCACTTGAATTAGGCTAGAAAATATTATACAGACCCGTGGTTATTTTTCTGTATTTTCTGAATATTTTTAAATAGTTTAAAAATTGTAATAATATTAAATTGATTTAAACCGAATTTTTAAGTGATTTATTTAAAATAGAAATGATTTTTCGATGTGATAAATATAAATAAATGGAGGAATATTGATTTTTAAACGAAACTTAAATTTGAAATTTTGATAAAAAAGAAAGATGGAAACTTAAGTTAATTTAATTAAAATGAAATTTAGTTTTGAATTGGTGAAAAAAAAATGGAGTTTAAGTTTAAATGTTGAAAATGAATGTAATAAGCAAATTTGTAAGTTTTGGTTTTACTTGTAAAATTTCTCTTTAAATAAATTAGTTAAAGGATTGAAAATGAACATTTTTAATGTATGATTTTATAAGTTTCAACTAGGTAGAATCCGTAGCACTTGTTAAGTGTTGTGGATTGTATAAGTGAACCAAAAGACTAAAATGAACTAAGGCTATGATAGTACTTGGTAAGTGCTGTTGTAGCAGAAACTAAAATTGAACCTGAACTAAAAAAAAGGGCTACTGTAGTACTTGTTAAGGACTGCAGTAGGCTGAAATATGATTTTGTTTAAACTGAACTGTTATAACAGTTATAAATATTGTTTTGTTGAAAAATTGTTTTCAAATATAACTTACCGCCACACTTTTAAATGCCGTGGAAGCTGAAAATTTTAATGCTATTGTTTTAAGTGAATAAGTGAACTTCGAAAGGGTTAGATTTTGGAAACTTAATATTTGTTTTTCTTTTAAGGAATAATGTCTTTGTTTTAAAATGGTTTAATTCGAAGTATATTTGATAAATTGTTTTAAATTTATAACCACGGGTTATAATAACGATTGGTTGGCAAAGAGACCGGGATCGGATATGGACATACTCTCTGTCGATACCGAAAACCACTTTGACAACCGTGTACGCGGTGGAGATTCCAGAATGAAGTAGGATGGTGGTGACGTTCTTAAGGTATTACGTGGACCCAACTCCCGTGAGTTGGCATAAGGTGGCTAAAACAGGAGCGATCTCGGACCAGTGAGGTAGCACCTCTTCTCGGACACATTTCTTCGACATTATACTCTTACTTGTGATTTGACTAGATGGCCATCCTCCGATTTGGGAATGTTGTTCGAGGTGGAACGGTAGTGGCTGCTATGCGTATCCATCAGTCCGTGTGCGTAATTGGTATATCTACCCTGGCATTGCCTAGTTGTGCCGTGTCACCTACCATATCGAGCTTTACTACGATTATGATTTTAAGATCCGACCGCGTTAAGGTTCTCCATCCCCTTAACGCTATTTTCCGATATGATTATACTTTACTTATGTAGACACTATTATAATAGCGAATATTACTACATAGTAGATAGTTTAACGGATCCTTAGAGGATGGGCGGTCCCAAGCATCTTCTAAGTTACTTGTACCTTTACTACAGTTCATTTGAGTTGGTTTACATTGTATAAGTATGTATATCCTGACTCGAGTGTTATGTTTTATTTTACGCTCGGGTCAGCCTGAGTATTCACAGCTTTGGATTCACCTTTCTGGAGCTCGGAATCACTGGAGATTCTGCTTATCTAGTTATCTTCCTATTTCAGTTTCAGTTGTCTTATTTCAGCTTTTGTTTAGAGACTTGTGTATTTGAGATTTCTATTGTACTTGTTTCAACACTGTATTGGGTTTCAAACTATGTATTTTGTATTTGATTTTAGACTATGTATTTTAGTGGCTTCATGAACCACTATGGTTATTTTAAATTCCGCTGCGAGTTATTCTGATATTTCTGTGTCTGTGATTCTGTGAATGATTTTATTTGCTCCAAATTTTATTACAATCTGTTATTTTGCATTATTCAAGTCTGACATGTGTGGATTATTGTCGATTTGAATGGTCCAAAATAGTGGGTCGTTACATTTGGTATCAGAGCTTTGGTTTTGGCAAACCTTAGCCTTTGGAGCAAAAACTCATTAGAGATAGGGTAGAAATACCCTAGAATGAGTGAAATCAAACTCAGAATCATTTCCTTGTGAGTGAACGTATTTTCAAAGTATAAAATGATTTTAAAAGGATTTTTCAAATGATTTTTCAAAGATTATTTTGATATAAAGTTTTCTTGTTTTAAGAAGAAATTTTCTAAACTTCCTTCTTTCCGTATCTACCTTGTTAGGAATTTTGTTATTAGGATATTCACCCAAGTGACCTTATCGTATTTTATCTTAATTTATCTTTGTCTTCTCTGTACCTTGTCCTAAATTTATTCTTGATATTTCCAGGATGAATCGTGGAAATGCTAGAGGTAGGGGTCGTGGTATTGCCCCAGTTCCTCCACCTGTTGCACCCGTTAAGTTCACAGTTCTTTGCAAAGAATTCTCTCAGCTCGGTGGCACTAAGTTCACCGGTTCAGAGAGTATCATCGAAGCCCAGCAATGGCTAAGAAGTTTGGAAAGAATCTTTACTGGTTTAGAGATCACTGATGCCCAGAAGCGTCAGTTAGCAGCATGGCAGCTGCAAGAGTCAGCCCTAGATTGGTGGGAGTCTGTTACGACTCGCACTAACGAAGGTGATCTTTCGTGGGAGCAGTTCAGGTATCCTTTGTGTTAACTTGAATTTTCCCCATTTCCTTTCCTTTTGAATCTATCTTAAGTTTGGTTTCTGTATTTTTCCTTTCAGGGAGGCTTTTGTGGCAAAATGGATGCCCGAAGCCGGGAAATCTCAGCTTTACCGTGAATTCATGGACCTCAAGCAGGGTACCATGTCTTTTTCAGAGTATGAACGGAAGTTCAATGAACTTTCAAAATTCGGTCCTAGTCTTATCGACACTCAGCTAAAAAAGAATGAGAAGTTCATTTCTGGAGCTCGCCCAGAGTTCTACGATCGCCTTATTTCCCATGTTCATGGCACATTTACTGAGCTCATGGATATGGCTATTCGCTATGAGAACCCTACCTCCAAGGGTCCTGCTGCTTCTGGTACTCATGTCTCACAATCTTCCTCTGCAAATTCCAAGAAGAGAAAGCCCAACTTCCACCAGCAAAAGAAGAATTGGATCAAGCATGCGGGCTTGGGATCATCAGCATCTGCTCCTTCTCAGAGGCACCCTATTGATCTTTCCTCCATCACTTGCTTCAAATGTGACCAGAAGGGACACTATTCCAATAGTTGCCCTAATCCGTCTGTTGCTGCTGTTCCTCCACCCCAGGTTACCAGGAACGATCTTTGTCATGTTTGTCTTCAGCCGGGTCATTTTAAGAAGGACTGTCCTTTATATCAGAAGGGAAAGCCATCTGGCGTATTTGCTGTCACATCTGCTTCATCACCTGCTCCTGCACCTACTCCTGCTCCTAGCGATAGTCAAGGTACTCTTCAAGGCACCTTTACTTTATTTCATCATCATGTTCGTGTTTTATTCGATACTGGGGCTTCGCATAGTTTTATTTCTGATGACCTGTGTAATAAGTTTGAACATCTCCTTTCACCTGAGTATGCTTCTGTTCCTCTATGTGTTTCTAATCCTATTGGTGGTCCCGCAAATCTTAATAAGATTTGTAAACATGTGAAACTCCTCCATTCCGATCATAGTTTTAGTGGCGATTTCTATATCCTTGGTTTCGATGCTTTTGATTTGTTGCTTGGAAGTGATTGGCTTGATGGACACGATGCCCGTATCTCGTGTAAATCCCGAATTGTTTCTCTTAAGGATGATCGAGGAAATTCTTTGCTTATTCAGGGCCGTATGCCTCATGATTATGCTGGTAGCTTTATCTTTTCTCTAGATGCTTCTATTGATGATCTTCAGTCGACCCGTGTAGTTAATCATTACCCGGATGTATTTGGTGAAGTTACTGCTTTACCTCCCAAGCGGGAAATTGATTTCCGCATTGACCTCATTCCTGGAGCTCGACCTATAGTTCTTCCTCCTAGAAGAATGGCACCCCGCGAGAAGGTTGAGTTAAGGAAACAAATTGAAGACCTATCTTCCAAGGGTCTGATCAGACCTAGTTTTTCTGAATGGGGAGCTGCGGTGGTTTTCGTCACCAAGTCCGATGGTTCTCTTCGGATGTGTGTTGATTATAGGGAGTTGAACAAACTCACTATGAAAAATAGATATCCAATGCCTCGCATCAATGACATGTTTGATCAGCTTTATGGTGCTACTGTTTTCTCTCAGCTTGATCTTGCCACAGGTTTTCACCAACTCAGAGTTGCCGAGGAAAGTATTCCTAAGACTGCTTTCCGTACTGAGAATGGATTCTTCGAATGGTTAGTCATGCCTTTTGGTTTGACTAATGCTCCTGCTTTCTTTGTTGACTTGATGAATCGTGTATTCCGTGATGTGCTAAATAAATTTGTTCTAGTCTTTGTGGATGATATCCTCATATTCTCTAAGTCTGAAGAAGAACATGAGTCACATTTGAAATCTGTTCTTGAGACTCTTCGAAAGCATCAGTTAAAAGCTAAATTTTCCAAATGCCATTTCTGGAAGGATGAAGTCCGATTTCTCGGGCATATTGTTTCTAGTAATGGAGTTTCAGTTGATCCAGTCAAGATCGCTGCGATCAATGTAAGTTCCTCTCTCTTTCTCTTTCCTTGTTTCGTTCAATTTACTCTATCTTTCCTATTATCCTTCTTTTTTCCCTATTCTGTGCAGGATTGGGAAACTCCTAAGACTCCTACTGATATCCGTAGTTTTCTGGGCCTCGCCGGTTATTACCGGAGATTCATTGAGAATTTCGCTCGGATTGCTGCACCTCTCACTGCTTTAACTCGGAAGAATGCTAAGTTTATTTGGAATAGTAAGTGTGAAGCCGCATTCAATGAGTTAAAAGACAAGCTTACTTCCGCACCTGTTCTTACCGTTCCAAATGGAGATGAGGGATTAATGGTATACACTGATGCTTGCCGTGAAGGTTTGGGAGCTGTTCTGATGCAGGATGGTAGAGTGATTGCTTATGCTAGTCGACAGTTGAAGACCCATGAAGTAAATTATGCTGCCCATGATCTAGAGTTACTTGCAGTTGTTTTTGCTTTGAAGCTTTGGAGACATCATCTGTTGGGTACCAAGTTCGAGCTTTTCACAGATCATCAGTCTTTGAGATATATTTTCTCCCAAAAGGATTTGAATCAGAGACAAGTTAGGTGGTTAGAGTTCCTTGCTTCTTATGACCTCGACATCAACTATACACCGGGAAAGGCTAATGTAGTGGCGGATGCTTTGAGTAGGAAGAAAGCTTTGTTGTGTCAGATTGTTGTTTCTTCACCTCTTGTGGATCGTATTATGGCTAGACAGGATGAAGATCAGATGCTTAGATTGATTAAGGAGAGTGTTCGAAGCAGAGTTGGAGGTAGTAGTCTTGATGGTAATGGAGCTCAGATTGACGATAAGGGTGTATTGAGGATCAATAATAGGATTTGTGTCCCGAATGTTGATGGATTGAGACAGGAGTCACTTCGGGAGAATCATCAGTCCAGACTTTCTATTCATCCAGGCGTGACCAAGATGTATCAGGACATGAAGAAGTTATATTGGTGGAAAGGTATGAAGCGAGATATTTCCATTTTCGTCAATAGGTGTGCGACTTGTCAGCAAGTCAAGGCAGATCATCAGAAGACTCCTGGTTTATTGCAGCCTCTTGAGATTCCCAATTGGAAGTGGGAACAAGTTTCTATGGATTTCATTGATGATTTACCGAGGACTAGGAAGGGTAACGAGAGTATCTGGGTTATTGTGGATAGATTGACCAAATCAGCTCATTTCATTCCGGTCAAGTCTACCCGTTCAACTTCTAGTTTATCTGAGATTTACATGAGGGAGATTGTTCGTCTCCATGGTGTTCCTCTCAGTATCGTTTGTGATCGTGATCCTATCTTTACTAGTAGGTTTTGGAAAGCCTTTCAGGATTCTTTGGGTACTCATCTAAATCTGAGCACTGCTTACCATCCACAGATCGACGGTCAAACGGAAAGGGTGAATCAGATTTTAGAAGATCTTCTTCGTGCTTGTGTGTTTGATTATGGAGGATCTTGGGAAGATCATCTCCATCTTGTCGAATTCACTTATAACAATAGTTAACAGGCCAGTATTGAGACATCTCCATTTTCTGCTCTTTACGGACGACCTTGTAGATCTCCTTCTTGTTGGATTGAATCCGGTAATCGTTTGGTTCTTGGTCCTGAGATGGTTTTGGAAGCTTCAGAGAGAGTTGAAGAGATTAAAAGGAAGATGAGGATTGCTCAAGATAGACAGAAGAAGTACGCCGATCGTCGAAGACGGAGTTTAGAGTTTGCTGTTGGTGATTTGGTTTTCCTTAAGGTCTCTCCCTTAAGGAATGTTATTCGTTTTGGTCGTAGAGGAAAGCTTTCTCCTAGATTTGTTGGTCCTTTCCGCATTTTGGAAAGAATTGGCTCTCTTGCTTATCGTCTGGATTTACCCGAGAAATTTTCTGGAATACACAACGTCTTTCATGTATCTCATCTTCGTCGCTATCTGCATGATCCATCTCTTATTATTCGGCCTTCTGCTCTTGATAGTTTGGATATTGAGCCAAATCTGACTGTTGAGAGGAAGCCACTTCGTATCGTCGATCGAGGTACGAAGCAGCTAAGAAGAAAATCTGTCAACCTGGTCAAAGTGCAGTGGAGCACTGATGAACGGGATTGCACCTGGGAGACGGAGGAGAGCATTCGTGCTTCGAATCCGGAATTGTTTATTTCAGGTACTTTTGCTATTCTGTATTATCTTTCTTTGTTTTCCTTCTTCGTTCCTTTTCGAGGACGAAAAGCTTTGAGTGGGGGAGAGTGTAACAGCCCGATATTTTAAACGAAATTTTTAATTTAAAAATAAAACATTTCGAAATATTGATTTGAAATTTAAAGTGTAATATCTAGCATAAAACGAAAAAAATTAAAGCGTTACATTTCGTTACGTTTTGTCCGTTCTTAACTTTACATTAGAATCAAATTTTATTAATGATGATAATAACTATTTTAAATTTGGTTTAAAAAGATACGTTATATTTTAAGAAACCGTTAGCATTTTTAAATTTATTAAATAAAAGAAACAAGTAACGGTTGTACGTTACTTTGGGCGTTACACTGTGCGTGCATTGTTCCATTGTCCATTTATTTCTGCTGTATATTTCAGTTTGAAATTGTCAAATCTTGCATTGAATTGCACGTGAGAAATAGTCCACTTACCCCTTTATCTCTCTTACGTTTCGTTCAACATTTATTTTGCCTAAATTCCTCTAACCGATCAAAAACCCTGCTTTTGCCTTCTTTCTACAAAGTATTGGCAGCTGTTTATTTTTGTTTCGTTCACAAAGCTCCATTCACAAAAGTTCTCTGCATCTTTTGTTTCAAATCTCGTGAGCAGTGCAAAAAGGTAAGCACTAGCCTTCTCCTTTTATTTTATACTTTTGTTTTCCCTGTTTGCTGTTGGCCAATTCCTTACCTTTCTTCTTTTGTCCATTTGTATAATGAGTTGGTGGCCTTTGCTTTGTTGTTTGCTGTTTCTAGCTTACGTTCGTTTTGTTTTTTTTTTCAAAACTTTGGCTTATCTAAAGCCTATCACCCACCGTTCCTCCAGGCAACCACGAGACCAACTCCAGGTCGAGACCCACCCATCCCGTCTCCACCACGGCAACCACCAGCCTACCTCCACCCTGTCACCTTTTCGACCTGCTACCGCGAACCCATGCCACTTGAACAACCGATTACCCAGCGCCTTGAATCCCAGCCCACCCCATCCAACCGTGACCAGCAAATCCCCACGACCCCTTTCGCCATCAACCAGGCACGATATCCAACCCACTGCGTCCACCATCACGCCCAGACCGAGCCCACTGCAGCCACCTTCGCCTGACCGATCCCAGACCGTGACCCGGCCTCCTCCGAGCGAACCCTACCCTATGCCGCCACGTCACTGACATGCCATAGCCGAGACCACGGCTCCAGCTCCTCCACCAGCCTTGCCGAGATTGCCACCTTTCACTTCCAGACCGGAAACCCTTGGCGAGCCTGTAGTTGTGAAGTTTCGAAAGAAAAATCTCGCTTCGTTTTGTTAGTCACCGAGCCTTGTATTTTGGTATGTGGATATATATTCCACTGAGTTGTTTTGAACTAGGGAGTAAAACGAGTGTTGTTATTTTGTGTTGAAGCTGTTAGCCTGCCAATTGAAAAATGAACGAAAGTTTAAGTTGTCACCTCTGTTTCTTTTTGTTGTTTTGAATTTTAGATTATATCTTGACTTTGGGTTTGTTTAAAAAAAAAAAAATGTTTTGGTCACGGTTGGTATCCTAGGCTATTTACTGACCATGGTTTTGAGGAAAAATTTTGTTTTGTCACTCTAGACTTTATAGTAAACTGTTGTCACTTTTGTAAATCGTTAGTTGTAAATTGTTAGAGTTAGTCTATTTGAAGTTATATTTTTTCCAAACCTTTGTCTTTGAAAAAGGGGATGTTTTGTCACTCTGCAAATTTTAAAGTTATAATCTATGTTTTAAAGGTGGTCGGGCTAGTGCTTTCAAATTTCCAACTTGTTTTTCGTTTGTCGCTTCATTTGAAAATTTGTTATTCGTGCAATCTTAGACTTTGATTTCTTATTGTGCTTTTGGTTTGAATCTAGTTGGCGCATCCGCTAACGACTGATCGTGCTATCCGCGTGCTTTCGATTGACTTCGTACTTCTTTCTTTCCGAATCTCCAGCTCCGTAGAGGTGAGTAAATCTCACACGAATATCCATACTTATATGATTGTGAAACGACCGCAACTGAATGTGTAGAAATAAATAAACAAATAAATGATGTTATAACTACCTGTGATTTATTTATAGTTGATGTTAATTGTTGAAACTGCATATCGTATCATCTGTTATGTTCTGTTCTTATTTTACTGTTATTCTATTCTGTTAAATCACACTGCAAGTTCCCTGTAGAATAGAATCACTATGGGTTGAAATGATACATACCCGAACGGACTTTAGAATAAGGGAAGGTCGTTATGGGCTGAAATGATAGGCCTGAGCGATTTTCAATTAAATTTTATTTACTTGGGATTGCGGGTTTGAAATGATAAAACCCGGATTTTCTTTGTAAATTACGGATTGAAATGATATAGTATCCGTATCACTTGAATTAGGCTAGAAAATATTATACAGACCCGTGGTTATTTTTCTGTATTTTCTGAATATTTTTAAATAGTTTAAAAATTGTAATAATATTAAATTGATTTAAACCGAATTTTTAAGTGATTTATTTAAAATAGAAATGATTTTTCTATGTGATAAATATAAATAAATGGAGGAATATTGATTTTTAAACGAAACTTAAATTTGAAATTTTGATAAAAAGAAAATGGAAACTTAAGTTAATTTAATTAAAATGAAATTTAGTTTTGAATTGGTGAAAAAAAAAATGGAGTTTAAGTTTAAATGTTGAAAATGAATGTAATAAGCAAATTTGTAAGTTTTGGTTTTACTTGTAAAATTTCTCTTTAAATAAATTAGTTAAAGGATTGAAAATGAACATTTTTAATGTATGATTTTATAAGTTTCAACTAGGTAGAATCCGTAGCACTTGTTAAGTGTTGTGGATTGTATAAGTGAACCAAAAGACTAAAATGAACTAAGGCTATGATAGTACTTGGTAAGTGCTGTTGTAGCAGAAACTAAAATTGAACCTGAACTAAAAAAAAGGGCTACTGTAGTACTTGTTAAGGACTGCAGTAGGCTGAAATATGATTTTGTTTAAACTGAACTGTTATAACAGTTATAAATATTGTTTTGTTGAAAAATTGTTTTCAAATATAACTTACCGCCACACTTTTAAATGCCGTGGAAGCTGAAAATTTTAATGCTATTGTTTTAAGTGAATAAGTGAACTTCGAAAGGGTTAGATTTTGGAAACTTAATATTTGTTTTTCTTTTAAGGAATAATGTCTTTGTTTTAAAATGGTTTAATTCGAAGTATATTTGATAAATTGTTTTAAATCTATAACCACGGGTTATAATAACGATTGGTTGGCAAAGAGACCGGGATCGGATATGGACATACTCTCTGTCGATACCGAAAACCACTTTGACAACCGTGTACGCGGTGGAGATTCCAGAATGAAGTAGGATGGTGGTGACGTTCTTAAGGTATTACGTGGACCCAACTCCCGTGAGTTGGCATAAGGTGGCTAAAACAGGAGCGATCTCGGACCAGTGAGGTAGCACCTCTTCTCGGACACATTTCTTCGACATTATACTCTTACTTGTGATTTGACTAGATGGCCATCCTCCGATTTGGGAATGTTGTTCGAGGTGGAACGGTAGTGGCTGCTATGCGTATCCATCAGTCCGTGTGCGTAATTGGTATATCTACCCTGGCATTGCCTAGTTGTGCCGTGTCACCTACCATATCGAGCTTTACTACGATTATGATTTTAAGATCCGACCGCGTTAAGGTTCTCCATCCCCTTAACGCTATTTTCCGATATGATTATACTTTACTTATGTAGACACTATTATAATAGCGAATATTACTACATAGTAGATAGTTTAACGGATCCTTAGAGGATGGGCGGTCCCAAGCATCTTCTAAGTTACTTGTACCTTTACTACAGTTCATTTGAGTTGGTTTACATTGTATAAGTATGTATATCCTGACTCGAGTGTTATGTTTTATTTTACGCTCGGGTCAGCCTGAGTATTCATAGCTTTGGATTCACCTTTCTGGAGCTCGGAATCACTGGAGATTCTGCTTATCTAGTTATCTTCCTATTTCAGTTTCAGTTGTCTTATTTCAGCTTTTGTTTAGAGACTTGTGTATTTGAGATTTCTATTGTACTTGTTTCAGCACTGTATTGGGTTTCAGACTATGTATTTTGTATTTGATTTTAGACTATGTATTTTAGTGGCTTCATGAACCACTATGGTTATTTTAAATTCCGCTGCGAGTTATTCTGATATTTCTGTGTCTGTGATTCTGTGAATGATTTTATTTGCTCCAAATTTTATTACAATCTGTTATTTTGCATTATTCAAGTCCGACATGTGTGGATTATTGTCGATTTGAATGGTCCAAAATAGTGGGTCGTTACATCTTCCATGAGTTAAATCCCTCTAAAGTTAACGTGGATTGAGCCCCGGATGTTCTACTTTTCTTTCCAAAAAGATAACAAGGAAAACAATATGATTTATCATTAGTAGGAGAATACTCCAACCAAGAAAATTGTTGAAACCACACGGCTTGAAATCGACGATGTTGCTTTCCAACAAGTGTTTTAGGGTATTGAGCCAATTTAGGTTGATATGGCCCTAAATTAATATAAGCTCGCCGAACCTCATCTCTTTTAGTAGGAGATTCAATTTCACAAATCGACGATCGTAATGCTGGATCTCGTTCAACTATTGTTGAATTGGATTGAGAGATAGTAACTGAAACAGATTGAACATGAGATTGAGAGTTGAATTGAGGTGTATCAACTTCCAATATTGAACGCTCGTTTGATATTCCATCGTCGTTTCTCTTTTTTAAAAAAAGATAAAAGAGTTTTTGGTTTCTTGCTTGGTTGTTTGTTCGACATTTTAATATAACCTAATAAACATTAATATTTATTATTTAGTAATTATAATCGATAATTATACTAATTTTTTAATATTTCGAAAATTTTAAAGTTTTGAGATTTCTAAAATAAATTTAAAAATATTCAAAAATGCAAAAATAAAATTTTGAAGTTTTAATAAAATCCAAGAAAAAGAAATTTAAATAAAATTTAAATTTATAGAATACTCAAAGTTCCAATTTTATAAATGTTAAAAAAATTTAATATTTTAAAAATATAAACAATAAACTGTAAATTATTGCTTCCATGCACTTATAGAGATTTTCTCCTGTAACTGTGTCATGTACAAGTTTCTTCTGGTTCTAAATAAATATTATTGCTTCAATTCCTAATTTTAATGATTGGTCTTAGCATCCTACCCATTTTTTGTTTGCCGCCGAAAATTTCGCTCCCAAATTTTCATTTCGCCGCTAGATAATTTACTGTCCACCTTAAAACAGATCTCCTTTTCATCGCTTTCCTTTATCGTTTCCAAATTTTCATTCCAAATTTACGTCCACAAATCGTTCCTAAATTTTCATTTCATTCCCAATTTATGGGCTCGAGATTTATGGTAAGGCAAAAATCAGCGCTTTCCTTATCTACAAATCAGAAATCAAAACAAAAACTTGTTTGAGGGTTGTGTTTGTTTGAGGGTTTCAGTTCGTGGGTTCTGGGTGGAGGCTGCGGGTTTGAGGTGATTGCGGTTGGTGGATTTGGGTTCGCGGTTGTCGAAGTGGCGGGAAAGCAGACGCTTTATTGAGGGTGGTTCGTGTTTTGGATTCCGGCAATTTGGGGCGAGGTCGTGGGTAGAAGCAGGTTGCGGAGATGGAGTCGGTTTTGGTTGAAGATGATAGTGATGTCGAGACGAGTGATTGAAGAGGTGGTTGCAGGTTGAGGTTGCTGCTCTACTTGAACTCGTCAATTTACACTGAAAATTTGCAAATGCTTGGAGTTGCTACTCTACTACTGAAGATCCGATAGTGAACTATATAATTTGCTGAAGATTTTCTATTGAAAATCTGATATTCAATTTACACTCGTCAATTTTCGTAAGGTAGTTCATTTTACATATAATCACTCAAAAATAAGTAGAATTTGCTTAATCTTTTCAATGAAAGGGTATCAGTTATGCAACTATACATTATTTCAATGCCTTATAATGGAAAAAAATGCTCAAAATTTAGAAGGAAGATGGACATAATAGCAATCATCTCTTATAGTACTTTTTTCTCACTGTATCATAATCCATACGTCCATCTTATGTATTATTATTATAGTGTTATATGTTTTGGTATTCAATAGTAAAGTTGATTTTGTAAAGAAATTTGACCGTTGTGTAAGGAAATTAATATGAAAATATTAATGGATTTTCCTTTCTTAATTTGTAAGGAAATTTGACAGTTTCCTTCCTCAAACGTTTTCTTCCTCATTTTGTGGTCAATAGAATCTAAAGGGTTTTTTTATTAATACGCTAATTAATAAAACGGTTATAATTTAGAGCGTTAATTTCCCTCATCTTGATCTTGATGAACGATCAAGACTAGGTCTATAAATCTGAAAATTTGATCCTTTCTCTCTACTTATAAATATTAATCTTTGCCCATCACAAAGGATATAGAAAAACAAATAAAAAAAGATATAGAAAAAGAAAGAGAAATTATTTTCTTTCTCTATTGAAATAGCTTTCGACAACAACCATTGCTGATTCATATACAAGATGTCCGAAGGTATGTTTTATTGATTCATTACATATGTGATAATCATGTAATTCTATATCTTAGGGTTTATGTTATTTGCAAGATATAGATTACAGATTTTCATGATATTTTATATTGTAGTCAATGGAAAAGAAATTGCCAAAGCTTAGCGGAAAGGGAGTGACAACAATCATTGGAGGAGGATATTCGTTTGCAATGGTCGAGAAGGTTGGAGTTGCTGATGTCATGAGCCATATATCTATAGGTGGCGATGCCAGCTTGGAGTTTCTAGATGGAAAAGAACTTCCTGGAGTCAATGCTCTCGATGAGAATCATAACCTTTCATTTGGTCAACATTTTTTCTATTTCATTCTTGTTATTCATGCAATGCATATATGGTATAAACCACTAATTATTTACTATTTACTGCTTCAACGTTGCATTCACATTTGCGGATACAATTTGAATTTTTTGTAAATATTTTAAATGTCCATCTTCAGGTAACTAGGAATACGTTTTTTTATTGGAAAATATCTTTATAAGTTTCTTTAATTTTTCATCGCCATTGCAAATTCTTTGAATCATAAAAAACTAGAGCATCAACTGTTGATGATTGGAGGTATTAATTTAGATGTTGACGGGTGCAATTTGATAACAGGAGTTGAGTGTCAGGTTTGTTTGAAGATGTTACATGTTACGACAGCACAATTTTCATCGAATGGAAGTAGTAATTTTATAAGTTGACGTGAAATGTTACACATTATGACAACACATCCTAATAAAGCAGCTTCAGCAATGTTATGGCCAGCTAAACAAATGTAAGAATGAACCTACAAGTCCATAAACTTATCACGGATTAGGCTTGAGTTTATACATTAGTTCAATTACAAGTCGATAAACTTATCTTAGATTAGGCTTGTATTTTTATTTATTTATTTATTTATTTTCCTTCTTCCAATGTTGTGAGCTTGATTTAGCTCGTCCAATGCAAGTGAACTAAGCTTCCAGAAAGATTGTTTTGGTTTGTTTAAGCATGGTTTGTTCAAAGTTCATTACTATACTAATATATAAATTGTTTTGTGACGATAAGTATAAAACATAAGTTATGTTTATGGGTTTTTATGGTTTCATATTAGTATAATATCATTATTTATGTAATTTGATACTGTTTCGGTTTCAAAAACCTAAAATGGTATCATTTTGTTTACTTCAGCTAGCATTCGCTTCGGACATTTGGTAACGACGAAAGCAAATGATACATGCTCATTTGTTCCGGTCGTTTGGAAACAACCCGAAGAAAATGACCATCATTGGCTTCGGTTGTACAACTAACGCAATATAAAATGACCTTCTGTGTCATCTTCATTTGCTTCGGTCGTACAACCGAAGCAACAGAGGGGTAACAACTGAAGCAAATGACTTATTTTGTTGTAGTGAATTATGCATACTAGTCATGTTGAAAATCTAATTTCAATCTAATGTATTTGACATTTGGATATAAAAAATGAGCATAGGAAATTCGAGATTACATGTAAGTTTGCATATGAAATATGGAGAACACTGCAAGTTACACATTAAAGTTGTGAAGTCAAACAAACCAAGATTTCTATCTTAGTTAACCAATTTCAATTATTTAAAAGGAAACTAAATGAATCTATTTTTGAAATGTATTCTAGATTTCAAGATATTGCAATTCTTAATTTCCCTAGGAAAAGAGTATACTGAAGAGGATTAAGTTCGAAAGAATTTTAATTCACTTACAAGTGATGAGTTCAAAAGACTTTGGCCACATAAGAAGCCATTGGTACTAGTATAATGGAAGTAGAGGAATTAATAGGTAATTTAATATCATATGAAGTTCAATTTCAAAGTAGAAAGGAAAGCCGCTCTGGTGAGAAAAACACATTGGCATTCAATGCTACTTATATAGATGAAGGATCAAATGACGATAAGAAAATGACATTTATGACTAGGATATTAGAAAATTCCTGAAGTATTGAAAAATGAAACAAATTCAAAAGGACTGGTGGAAACCCAAACAAATCAGGAGGGAAGGTTCCATCAAATACTTTGGATGCAAAAAAACTGGACACTTTTAAAGGTACTTTCCAAATCTCAGGAAATCAAAGTTCTCTCCCAACTTAGGCTTCGTAAATAAAAAGTGGAAATAGGCTTAAAATGTAATATTGTGATTCATACTTCACATCAAGAAACAATGACTCAGGAATAGAAAATGCAAACCTATGCTTCCTAACTGAAGATTAACAAACACCGGTTGATCATAAAACAAAAGCCACAGATACTAAGCAAACCAGGAGTAACTCAAAATTCGATAATTTTTTATTTTATTTATTTATTACAATAGAATTCATTGCTTTAGACAAATATACTTTTAGAAATACATAATATGTGTTTATGTTTCAAAAGTTCTTTTAGAAACTTTGTTTGAAACAGCAAAAAGGTAGTTCAAATAAATACTCTTCATATTTAATACAAAAATTCATATAAATTAAAAAATAATTTGATTATTTCAAAATACTAAATAATATAGATAAATATAAAATACAAATTTACAAATAATAAAATCATGAAATATACATAAATATATATAAAAAATTACATATTTTAAGAGTAAACATAATTTTTTTTCTTCTGAAAATGAGTATAAACTTAAAAAAATAGCATGTCCTTTTATTCTATTAAACAATAAAAAAACATTAAATATCTTAGTTTAGTAAAAATAAATTTTACAATAATAATTCCATTTATATTAAATCTATCTTTTCTAATTTTCTTATACTAATAATTAATTCAGAAAACAATAAATCCAATAGTCAATATACTAAAAAATCTACGAATAATTATATTTGATAAAGAAGAAAATTATAAACTTGGATAGTTTGCAACTTTTGAGATTTGAGACATGAGGTCATCAATGAATAAATAGATAAACTAGCAAATTGCAATAAAATAAAAATTAATTTGCCTACAACCTAATTCCTAAAGACGTGTATGCAGACTGCAGTTGTCAGTAATGCAAATGGCAAATTTGCAACTTTTGAGATTTGAGACATGAGTAGTTCAAAAATTATGGGTTTTCATTCAAAGAACTAATCTCCTATCTAGCAACTTGAAAGCAAATGAGAAATTACCTGAAGTGAAGATATTGAGTTGAATTGAAAGCAAATGAGAAATTACTTGGCAGCTTCGTGAAAAATGAGAGTCGCGAGAATGGATGAGGCAGGCTTTAGCTTCGTGACTGATTGCAAGATGAAATTACTTGGCAGTTTGAACTATGAAGGATGAAAGATGAGACTGGCTAGGGTGAGATTTTGATTTTTTTTTTACCCTGGGCTGCAGCCCAGTTGAGCCCAGGGCTGAGTCCGCCCTTGCCTCTGATTACTCTAAATAACATATATCCTATCAATCTCTTAGTCAGAAAGAAAGGCAGCATACATATAGCAAGTTTTTAACAATCAACAACATCCAAAGGCGTTTGTAAATAACCATAGATTGTCAAAAGTATAGTAATGGACTTATTGATGAACATCAAATGGTAGTAATAAAACTTGATTACCAAAAGTTGGTAGGGATGCAGATGCAATATTTGAAATTGCTTTCTCTACAGTGATCGGTTAAATCAAATATCTACATTGTGGATGTAAAATTAATACACGCAACAACTAACCAAATTGTTGTACATAATCAACCTCAATTAACAAATTGGGATGCACATAATGAAACAAAGTGAATGAAAAAAGATTGTACATAAGCTAATTTTCAAAAAGGATGCAGTGAAAAAGTATCAGGTAGAAATATAGTGCATGCTAAGTTGAAGATGAAAGCAAACAGCCGCTAATCAATCATTTAACAAAGAAAGATAATTACTCAGCTGTAAACAGTCCTTAACATGAGGCACATGAAAAATGACATGGAAAATGAAGATTTACATAAATGTTGACAACATGTGGCATAGAAAATGGGCACTGACACGTGATAATTTGGGACAATTAGGACAATAATATAAGACAAAGTAAAAAATGAACCTGTAACTAAATATAATTGATTTTGGTTTTATTCGTTCATTGGCCTGATTCTCGTCATATAATGGAAACAACATTTGGGTTACACAATATTTTGTCATTAGTACGAAATTTAATACAATTAATGCACTTCAACATACCTTGGTTTGTTAGATTTTTCCCTTCTGCATATATATAGCATTGAGGAACTCTTTGTTGTCATTCATAGTGTCATTGCCGGCACTTGTGCTCTCCTTACCTAGTGGTGTACTGACGCAGCATGGAAGTAGATCTGAACCAGCGGTCAAATCTATCCCGGATCTAATCACGAATCGCGGAAATACGAATCGATGAAACAAGATAAATTGATGATACCAAAGTGCCCAAATCCGTTGATCTCTCGAGATACCGGATTCTAGCTATCTTCAACACGTTGATCGTGCATGATACCGTGTTAGAAGATCTACGATTCTTCGACGTTGATCTCGCGCACGAGATTCCGTGAATCGACTTCAACTTTGTTGATTCGAGCGCACTCGAATATCCGGAGATGGAGAAAGGAGATCACACTCAACTTCCAATTTTAATGGAGACACAAAACTCTCAACAAATTTTTATTCAAAATTCAACTCTTTTACAAATGACAACACACCCCTATTTATAGGAAATTACAACACACACTCGACTTATCATATGCGACATAACAACACATTACAACATAAACGATTAACAAACAAACGGGTTACAACATACGACTTAACAACAACACAACACAACTTCAGATAAAACCAAACAAACGACTCAAGAAAATACAAACATTCAGTGACACAGCGACTTAAGAAATACAGACGACTTAACAAACTTTAGCGACATAAGAAAATAGCACAGCTTCAGGAATGACATAAGCGACATAAGAAACTTCGGCATAAGAATTCTGTTCGCGACATAAGCTCTGATCGTTCGCGACCTAGGCTGGAGCGACCTAAGAAAACATGGCAGCGACATAAAGAACTTCTCGCGACATACGAATCTTCAACGACATAAGGAAATTCGTTCACGACTTAAGGAGGAGGAGCGACATAAGGATCTCGCGACCTAGGGTTTCGCCGTGACTTAAGGAATTCTGGAGCGGCTTCGACCTCGCGACCTAGGGTATCGCGACATAGGAAGCTCGCGAGTTAAACTGGAACGACCTACTGGAATCGCGAATCAGGGAAGCGACTTAAGGTAAGTCGTTTATCTTTATCTCGCGTTGCATCATCCTCCCCTGGTTGAAAAGAATTCGTCCCGAATTCACACTTTTTCTTCTTCTTTGAGACGCTGTCTTCCATTCATTACCTGGTCTAATGCAGCTCTGGTGATAACCACTCTTGAGATTGATCTTGTCTTGACCCTTTGAAGATGCGGCTCAACATAAGAAACGCATGGCATAAAGCAGACGTGGCATTAGGTAGGCGGAATAAGGAAGTGATCTGAGGGAGATGACATCATGATGCTTGTGCCAATAGGAAGGTGTGATATAGAACCAAAACGTGACGAAAATGGGAGACGATATAAGGAAGTTTAAAATCGTGGAGCGACTTAGGAAGTTACGACTGAAGAAGTGTGATGACTCATGCCCAGATTCTTACTTTCCTTATCTCGTTCAGGTGTATCATCATTTAGAATCTTCCCTTGATGTGTTGCAACAATTTCCCCTGATTGAAATGAATTCCCGCTTGCTTCTTCTTTGACATGTTTATTTTCATGAAACGGTTCCAAGCAGTTGACGTTGACAACGTCAACAGTGCGGACATGATCAGGCAACTCCAACTGACAATCATTCTCTTCCTCCTGTCTTTTCAACTCTTCCTGTTCTTTCAGATTCATAAGATCATACGATCCCCGCAGTAAAATAACATCTGGTACTAGTTCAGTTTGATGCTGAATGTCCTGTAGTGGTGGTAACTCTTCGGGTAATTCCTTAGGATATTCGACTTCAGACTCATCGAATTCTGATCCAACTTCCTCAAAAACCTCAAGATCTTTACTCGTTCCTTGCCCGGTCAACACAAACAATTCATTACTATTTTTCACCTTTTCAACAGACTCTTCCAAAAATACAAGACTAGTTTCTTCAGGCAGCTCCTCAGAAATCTCATCTTCAAACTCTTCAAATACTTCAACCTCTTCAGGGTTCTCAAAATCAGAACTTTTTCCAGATTCAATCAACATTGATAATTCATCATTATCTTTCATTTTATTGACGAACTCTTTCAAAGATAATAAACTATCTGATTCTGCCTCTTCTGTTTCACTTTCACTTTGTTCGGGCTTTTCGAAAACTAAGGAATTTACACTTGGCTGGCTCTCATCCATAAGCTCAGGTGTTAAGCAAGAATCCTCCATCATCAAGTTATTTCCCTCAACTCCGAACATAATTTCTTCTTCCATATTATCGACATCAATCTTTGACGGTGAAGAGTAATCAACTTCTACATCTACATACTTTGACGTTGAATAAAATCTCATCAACAAATTACATTCATCGTTCTCTAACTCGACCTCTTCATCTTCGTTGTCAAACTTTGGTGGATGAGAATAATCAATTTCAGTTTCTTCAACACTTTCGCTAAAAGATAATGGACTAGTCGGTTACTCTTCCTTTTCCGGCTCGCTTTCAGTAGAATCATCCACATTCTCGTTTTCACATTTTCTAGAACTAAGGTTTTCTTCTTGGACTCCGTACATTCAATACTTCTATGGTCAGACTCCTGATAATGATAGCGCTTAATTTGGTCATCAACATTTGTCTTAGTGATTCCATGTACAACTGGTTCATTGACTCTCTTAGAAACATTTATACTGCAATTAACACCTTTATTCTGATTGCTGGGGTTTGTATCCACACCCTTTTCTCGACTCCCTTGACTCAACTTCTGCAATTGTTGGTTCATACGGGCTTGATAATTGTAGGGTAAGAAATTTGCCTTCATCATCCTTTTCATCTTATCCCACGTGACAACTTTGGATTTCCCCATTCTCTCTCTGGTTGATTTAGTTTGTTGCCACCAATTCATAGCTCTTCCTCTCAATCTTGTAGCAACTAACTTAACTTGACGATCTTCAGGCACGCTGTTGAGTTCAAAAATCTTTTCAGCCTTTGATAACCAATCAAAGAATTCCTCTGCTTGTAGACCATCTTGGAATTCTGGAATTTCTGTGTCCATCCTTGACTCCCGTGTATGACCATTCTCTTCAACATTCCTATATCGATTTTGCCCTTGACCTGGATACCGAAAGTGAACACTATTACCATAACTATCTTCTTCAAAATTAGATGAGCTTCGATGTTGATTCTGAACATTGCCTCTTCTATGACCATGCACGTCCTCTCTACTTCTTCTTTCTCTATCATAATGTGGCGACACTCTCCTTTGATTTCGATTCATGTCAGACATCATTCTCTATGCTCTCTCGAAACCCTTATTGAACCTTTCATCGATACGTTGTCCCATCTGTTCAGCATCTTGTCTTCTATACACATCTTCAATATTATGATGACGATTAACTCTTCTCGGAGGCATGATTTCAAATAATACCAAAATGATGCTTCCAACTTTAAATTCTAGCTTCGATACGAAAAGATGCAAACTTCTAGCTCCAAACAAGCTCTTCAAGCTCTGTACAACTTTCTCACTTCGATCCAAAACTTTCAGAATCAAAACTTCCAACTTGTTTGAATCTTCACAAACACAAAAAGGACAAGCAAACTCACATTCGAATTCCACAAACTTCAAATCACGCAAACTTGAAATCCAACGAACTTGGAAAAGCTCGTCTCCTTGCTCTGATACCAAAATGACGCATCACGGAAGTAGATCTGAACCAGCGGTCGAATCTATCCCGGATCTAATCACGAATCGCGGAAATACGAATCAATGAAACAAGATAAATTGATGAATTGATGATACCAAAGTGCCCAAATCCGTTGATCTCTCGAGATACCGAATTCTAGCTATCTTCAACACGTTGATCGCGCACGATACCGTGTTAGAAGATCTACGATTCTTCGACGTTGATCTCGCGCACGAGATTCCGTGAATCGGCTTCAACTTTGTTGATTCAAGCGCACTCGAATATCCAGAGATGGAGAAAGGAGATCACACTCAACTTCCAATTTTAATGGAGACACAAAGCTCTCAACAAATTTTTATTCAAAATTCAACTCTTTTACAAATGACAACACACCCCTATTTATAGGAAATTACAACACACACTCGACTTATCATATGCGACATAACAACACATTATAACATAAACGACTTAACAAACAAACGGGTTACAACATACGACTTAACAACAATACAACACAACTTCAGATAAAACCAAACAAACGACTCAAGAAAATACAAACATTCAATGACACAGCGACTTAAGAAATACAGACGACTTAACAAACTTTAGCGATAGAAGAAAATAGCACAGCTTTAGGAACGACATAAGCGACATAAGAAACTTCGGCATAAGAGTTCTGTTCGCGACATAAGCTCTGATTGTTCGTGACCTAGGCTGGAGCGACCTAAGAAAACATGGCAGCGACATAAAGAACTTCTCGCGACATACGAATCTTCAGCGACATAAGGAAATTCGTCCGCGACTTAAGGAGGAGGAGCGACATAAGGATCTCGCGACCTAGGGTTTCGCCGCGACTTAAGAAATCCTGGAGCGGCTTCGACCTCGCGACCTAGGGTTTCGCGACATAGGAAGCTCGCGAGTTAAACTGGAACGACCTACTGGAATCGCGAATCAGGGAAGCGACTTAAGGTAAGTCGTTTATCTTTATCTCGCGCTGCATCATGTACATTGCAGTTAACAATGATGTTTCTGTCAAACATATTACAAACTTAGTTTTCACACCCAACAAAGAATAACACTTGCCTGGTTACCTACTACTAACTTCCAAATGATCGGTGCAAAAACCTGGATAATTATATGTGTATTGTGATTTACATACTGGAAAATCAACTGTAAGAAGTCATAAACTCAAAGTGAAAGTAACTCTTTAAATTTTATGTATGGAAAGGGAAAAAAATTAAAGAAGAAAAACCTGTGTGCAGTGTAGACTGTGTTTTTATTGCAAAGTCGAAACAATAATCCTTGGAAAAGAGTTTGGTGCACTATCTTTAGCCAAACTGCCAGCGTGTAAAAGAATGGTATAATACTATAATCATCAAGTTGCATAAACCGAAGGGGTGCTTTATAGCTTTCACCGCACCGACTGCCAAGGTCAGGATTACATAGGTAAGTCATAGCGAAGGCCAACAGCTGGCTATCCTGAAGCATTTCGGTACCTGCTCAAAACTTTCCAAATAACTAAAATTTGAGAAATCTCCGCATTTAAAATATTTATATAACAAAATATAGTATAAATAGTGGAGTAAAGAAAAATGTTTATGAACAACTATTGTGACTACAATCAAAGGGTATAACCAATTTAAGCATCAAACTGATATTCAGAATAAAATGCGTTAACACCTCCTAATGCAGAAAAATCATCCCTTTCATACTTATCTAATCCATGTTCAATGAAAAGTTAAAAAAAAGGAAAACTGAAAACATAATATTTCACAAAACTAAAATAATAAAATTATGAGTTACAACAGTCAGCAGCAAATCATGTCAATGAGCTGCAAGGTTAAACTGCAATGCATATAAAAAAGGGAGAAAAGAGAGAAACAAAATAATATTATTACCTTCGTCAAGAAAATGATAGTCTGAACTCGATCTTTTCTTATGTTGACTAAAGAGTCAGGTAAACCGTCTAAGAGATGCACAATTGTAATTTGACAATTTGAGTTGAACAAAAGCTAAGCTAATCTTCCTCGCAAGACGTTGCAATAAATTGATGTATTAGGAAGAAGAGGATAATGAAAGGTTTACTTTATCATTCTCTTCAGCAAATGAGATCACGACATTATATGCATCATAACCCATTGCATGCAGAACCACCTAATCAGTAGATTTAAACCTCAATGAGTATATGAAGTTACCGACTATTGGAGTGTTTGTGATGCTATTTGCCCTCTGCATTACTCTGTGCATTATCAACAATGGAATGGGAGGACATTGAAAGTTGTCATACATGAAACTTAGGGAACTTGAAACTGGGGAGACCTTCAGTTGCATGCCTGTGTGCAAAGTGATAGTAGAAAACACCTGCAGTTGCACTCAGTCAGGCATAAAAGGCAGTTTCATTACTCTATATAAGTTCAAGACAATCGTCTTCCTGTAGTCAAACAAAGTGACAGCACCAACATCGATATGAACGATGGGCAGCGAATAAAAGAGGAAGATTCTGTCGTCGTTGTTAATGTCTGGGAAAAGATTACTTGGTTTTTTTTAAGTTATTGAGTTGAAGACTCAATGTTGCTGGAAATAATCAGCAAGTCAGGTTTTAATACGAAAACAGTAACTTGGCTACCAATCATTAATGTGCAACAGTTTTAGTATTTGTTGGTTATTTCAGTTTTAAAAATACAGTGAGTTATGCTATTTGAAAAGGAGGAGAAAATGGTTCTAAGTAATCAAAGTAAGGAAGCAGATGTTGGCCATTCATAAGTTTTCAAGTCTCTAAAATACAAATATGTGTATGACCATGGAAGTACTCCACTGTGCTTATAGATTTTTCGAACTAAAATTTTGAAGTATCAAACTTTGGCTAGGACCACACAACAGTGGAGTATGAGTACCCACCCAATTTCTTATTACTGACAGTAGATTAACTTAATGTCTGTGCTGGAAGATAATGACGTACTCCAAAATCAATGTGCATGTTTAATGTTAAATTATGCTTGATTAACTAAACCCATACAGCAAATTGTCTGAAATGTAAACACACGGGAAAAAGGTAGCATGTTAGGGTCAATTGTTGGTGTGATGTTAAAACACCACTGCTCTTCGGGCTAGGTCACCAAGGTTGACAGTAGGCCCAAATTTTCAATATTGCTTTACCCTTCATTATTTTTGCTTTGAGTTAGAATAGTTAATATAACATAGCTTGTACCAGATTGTATTAGTATTGCTATATTTTGTATTCCACTGCATATTGATGGCTTGTTGAACAAGTCTCGTGCACATATATATATCAGTGCACCCCTGTACTCTTTCTCTTAATGAATAATGCTTTCTAATAATTCTAGTTAATCTTCTTCCTCAAATCTTATCATGGTATCAGAGCAAGAATCGCCTCACGCCAAATCCTAAGATCCAGAACCCTAATTCACCCCAAATTCTCGATCCACCTCAGATCCGATCGAACTCTATCAGATCCAACTCGCATCTGCCATCTCGCCGAATATCTCCGTCACCTGAAACCCTAATTCATCAGTTTTTTCTTTCATCATGGCCAACAACAATCAATCAACTACAGATTCGTCCAACACCACCAACACAAACCTCAATCAACCCTAAAAAACTCTTGAAGAATCTTTAAAATCAATCATCAATCCCCAAACTCAACTCATCACTGTTACATTGGACGAAAACAACTTTCTACTGTGAAAATTCCAAGTGGAAATCGCAATCAGGGGCTATGGTCTTGAGAAATTCATCAGCGCCACCACTATGGTTCCACAATAACTGATCACCAATACTGAAGGTCAACTTGTAGCAAATCCGGAGTATATCACGTTTCATAGGCGGGATATCTTACTGTGTGCTTGGCTTCTCTCATCGATCAACACCAATCTTCTAACCCAAATAGTTGGCTGCAAGACGTCACTAGAGGTATGGAATACAATACATCTGAGCTTCAATTCTCAAGCATCCGCTAGAATTATGAGCTATAAAAGGCAACTACAAAGTGTGAGAAAGGACATCATGAGCGTGAGAGAATATCTGAACAAAATAAAAACACTACGCGACACTCTCGAATCATCAGGACATAAAGTCAGCGAGACAGAACAGGTGTTAAATATATTAAATGGATTGGATGATAGTTTTGAATCTGTTGTAGCGGTTATCTCCTTTAAGGAAACCATCCCCTCAGTTCGGTATGTTACATCAATTCTCCTGGCACATGAAGGAAGACTTGAACAAAAACAAAGGGCAACACAAGACTTCTCAATCAATTATGTAACAAACATGAAAGCTAGAACTCAGCAACAAAGAGCAGAACCATCAGCAAATAATCCCAACCACACTCAGCTCGTGCAAGGTGGACAATGGTATGGAAGAGGAGGAAGAGCCAGCAGAGCTAGAGGATGAGGGAGGAATAACAACAGCAGACCGAGATGCCAAATTTGTGAAAAAATAGGGCATACTGCAGTGAGATGCTATTTCAGATTTGACAATAATTACACAAGTAATCAGCAGATATCACCCAATCAAAGCTTCTCAAAACCACATTAGTACAATGTGAATCTTAGTCAAGCCCAGATGAACTCGAACACAAGCCCAAGGATATTGAATCAGGCACTGGAAGATCAGGAACGAACGGTGAAAGACTCTGACATTCAGGATGAGACCTGGCTTCCAGACTCGGGGGCAACACATCACGTCACAAGCAAATTACAGAATTTGAATCTCGGTGGATCAGCATATCAAGGTAAAAACTACATTTATATGGGAAATGGTGAACCTATAAATATCACCCATGTTGGAAATGCCTGTGTTAAATCTACTAATAAAAATAGACAGTTATTACTAAGGAATTTACTTCGAGTACCACAAATAAAAAAGAACTTAATGAGTGTCACAGTTTGCTAGGGACAACGAAGTATTCTTTGAATTTCATCCTAGAGTTTGTATGGTCAAAGACAAAGTAAGTGGAGAGATTCTACTTCAAGGCAGCATATGTAATAGTCTATATAAGTTTAACCTGAAAGATGGAAGGGAAAACAGTAGTGAAATAAAACAATGTAATTCTGTAAGTCATGGAACTGATGATGTATATGATATCTGGCATAAGAAACTTGGTCATCCCAATGTAAAAGTAATGGAAATAGTGATGAACAAAGAAAACATATCATATACTAATCCACAATTACCATACATATGTAGTCAATGTGAGTTGGGGAAGAGCCACAAATTGCCTTTTGGCTTGTCAAGCACTGTATATCACCAACCTCTAGAATTGGTAGAATGTGACCTCTGGGGTCCAGCCCCGATCAACTCTAGCTACAATCATAAGTATTATATAGCCTTTGTAGATGCATACAGCAAGTATACATGGATATACTTCCTAAGACAAAAGTCTGAAGCATCAGAAGCTGTAAGACAGTTCATAACTCAAGTTGAAAGACAACTAGATAGTAAACTGAAGATATTACAGACTGATGGTGGGTCAGAGTTCAAACCATTAAAGAACTTCTTCAATGAGAAGGGAATACTACACAGAACCACGTGTCCCCATACCTCTCAGCAGAATGGGATAGTCGAAAGAAAACATAGACATGTCGTAGAGTTGGGACTAACCTTACTAGCACAGGGTACTATGCCACTGAAATTTTGGACATAAGCCTTTTCCACAGCAGTGTATCTGATTAACATGTTACCCACAAGTGTCTTGAAGAACACAAGCCTACATGAAAAGTTATTTGGTCTGAAACCTGATTATGGAAGACTGAAAGTATTTGGGTGCTTGTGCTTTCCCCTATTGAGGCCATACAATAGGCATAAAATGGATTTTAGATCATCAAAGTGCACGTTTCTAGGCTATGGCTCAAATCAGAAAGGATATAAATGTCTAACCAGTGATGGAAAGATAGTCATCTCTCGGCATGTAATGTTCAATGAAAGAGTATTCCCATTTGCAGATAGTAGAGCAAGAATTTGTGAAAAAAATAAACAATGTCAGACAACCAGTTCCTGCCATACCAATATGTGAATCACCTGTTACACAGGAAGTAGAAAGAAGCTACACATCCTCATTAAATTCATCTCCATTAAATTCATCTTCTCTCAACAGTAACAATGACAATCTGAGACTCATGAATCAAGACATGGGGACAGAGATATAACCAACAGTGTGCAAGAGGAAGATAGGGAAGACTCATCATCAAAAATTCAATCCCCAAATCTATCAAATAATGACACACAAGGAAATAGACAGACCAGAGAGGAAATACCCAATCAGCAAGGTCACCACATGGTAACAAGGTCAAAGCTGGGTATCTTCAAATCGAAAATATACACAGCCCAAACATCAGTGCAGGAACCTACTACATTTGAAGAGGCAATACAGCATGAAGAGTGGAAGAGAGCAATGGAAGAGGAGTATAAGGCATTAATGAGCAATAAAACATGGAAATTGGTGGCTCTACCCAAGAATAAAACGGTGATTGGATGTAGGTGGACGTACAAGCTAAAGCATAAATCAGATGGAACTATTGATAAGTGCAAAGCAAGGCTTGTAGCTAAGGGCTACACACAACAACTAGGTTTTGATTTCAAAGAAACATTCAGCCCAGTAGTTAAACCTACCACAATTCGAGTTGTCTTAACCATTGCATTGTTTAATCAGTGGCCTATCAAATAGTTAGATGTGAACAATGCTTTCTTAAATGGTGAGCTAGAGGAGGAAGTATATATGGAACAACCTAGAGGCTTTGAAGCTGTTGAGGGAAACCAGCAAATTGTATGTCAATTGAACAAGGCAATTTACGGGCTGAAGCAGGCACCTAGGGTTTGGTTTGAGAAACTGAAGAAAACATTAATAATGTTGGAGTTTCAGACTATAAAATCAGACAGTTCGTTGTTTATACAAAGAAAGGGGAATGAAACTATATATGTCTTAGTATATGTGGATGATTTCATTGTGACAGGAAGTAAATATGCTGGAATTCTCAAACTAACAAAACACTTGAACAATGTGTTCAAACTGAAAGACCTAGGAGAATTGAACTATTTCTTGGGTATTGAGGTAAGAAGAAACAGGAAAGAAGAGATTCACCTAAATCAGAGAAATTACATTCTATCAGTTTTGAAGAAAGCAAGAATCGACAATGCAAAAAGTATGCCTACTCCAATGACTAAAAATCTGCAGTTGACAAAGAATGATGGTGACCCAGTAGAAAATGCACATCAATATAGGAGTATAGTCGGAGCTCTTCAGTACATTACTATAACTCGTCCAGAGATTTCATACAGTTTGAATAAGGTTTGCCAATTCATGCAAAACCCTCTAGATACACATTGGAAAGCAGTGAAAAGGGTACTTCGCTATCTAGCAGGAACATTAGACCATGGACTGAAGCTATATGCCCCAGGAAAACTCGACATAAGTGCCTTTGCTGACGTTGATTGGGCTGCAGACAGAGATGATAGGAGATCAGTGAGTGGTTATTGTGTTTACCTAGGCAAGAATCTGGTAGCTTGGTGCTCGAAGAAACAACCTACTATTTCGAGATCAAATACGGAAGTTGAGTATCGAAGTGTAGCAGCGGTGGTATTTGAAATCATGTGGTTAAAGTCACTACTATATGAGATTCTGGGAAAGAAACAGACCTTAGCTACTGTGTGGTGTGACAATGCGAGTGCAGTTGCTTTAACTGCTAATCCCATATTACACTCTAGAACAAAACACATCGAGTTAGATTTGTACTTTGTAAGAGAACAAGTTTCAATGAGAAACATATGTATCAATCATATACCTGCACTATATCAACGCGCTGATATTTTAACTAAATCTTTATCTTTGAATCATTTTGCCAGACTGAGAGATGCACTGAATGTCATCAAGGAAGAAAGAGAAGACTGGAGCAAAGAGAAGAAGGAAGCAAGAGAAATAAAGGAGAAAGAGAGAGTTCAATTTGAAGGAAGGAGTTAGAATAGTTAATATAACATAGCTTGTACCAGATTGTATTAGTATTGCTATATTTTGTATTCCACTGCATATTGATGGCTTGCTGAACAAGTCATCAATATGCAGTGGAATACAAAATATAGCAATACTAATACAATCTGGTACAAGCTATGTTTTATTAACTATTCTAACTCCTTCCTTATTTTGTGCATCAAAATCAATGTGCATGTTTAATGTTAAATTATGCTTGATTAACTAAACCCATACAGCAAATTCTCTGAAATGTAAACACACGGGAAAAAGGTAGCATGTTAGGGTCAATTGTTGGTGTGATGTTAAAACACCACTGCTTTTCGGGCTAGGTCACCAAGGTTGACAGTAGGCCCAAATTTTCAATATTGCTTTACCCTTCATTATTTTTGTTTTGGATAGAGATGAATAATAGGTAGTTGTAGGTTACCAAGCCATAGGAATAAATATTTTGTGCATCACCTAAAACAATAGTCTGGTGGTCCAATTTGTAGATGCGGATGAAATCACCCACACACCCAGTGCATAAAAAAGAGAACTGTTGAACAAGGACCAGTAGAAAAACTGGTCATCCGTCCCTAGCAGTCTTAGTCATGTAAGCGCTGATATGGACATGTTAAACCAAAAAATATATGCATATAATGCTTACGAATAACCATATAATTGCAGTTCCTGTCATCGACATCAGGGGAACTGAAGAACAGTGGACTAACAGACACCTACAGAGCTTCAATTGATGAATTAATTTGTAGTATTGCCATATTCGTTTAAATAATCTCACTTACGGCTGCAGCAAAAAAGACTGAATTGTAAACAGCAGAAGCGTGTATAATTGACAGTAGGCATGCGAGTACCGAATGTAATTGACCCGCTACATTGTTCAGTAATGAGGACAGCATTTACTTTTTACTGTATCAACAATTCAATGCTTCTGTCTACATATTTTCATCCATCATTTAAGTAATAAACTGTCAACATGAGCACCATATAGAGATAAGTGGACAATGCGGATGTGAACAAAAAAAGTGGCAAAAAATAGTATCATCTATCTGAATAATGAATACAATGTACGACTATGCTACTGATACGTAAGTCGAAGGGGAAAAAAGAGTGAAAAAATAAATTCACACTGTCATAGTTACGGCACAAACAGTAGGAAACAGTTACAAATAAGTTTCTACTGTACAGTTGGACAACTGAAAGTGAATAAAATTAAGTAGAACTTAAACATGTCCTGTAACCACATGTTTTCCCCATGTATCCTCAGCCTGAAAGCAGAAGAAAGAAAATCAATAGCAGTGACTGGGAATGTCAGAAGCGAAATGCATACAACAAACGATGTAACATATGGATACCTGATAAACCATTGAAAATTTCTTTGTATATAATATTTTTGGTTAATCCAAGACGTCCACCCTCCAACTGACTAATGAAAAACTTAATACCCTGGTATGAAGATGTTCTTGATACGGCTATATAAAGTTGTCCATGGCTGAAAATAGGGCAGGACAAGTTTATTCCTACATTCTCTAAAGTTTACCCTTGGCTTTTATTTATCGTCATCGAAAAGCAAACCTTTAAATGGAAATTGTCGCCTACGTAACACAAATGGCCATTTTGTATCCACGGATGTAAGAATGATTCGAGGAATGAACACCTTCCTACCGATATTAGTACCAGCAATTATTTCTGCTTCAATTACTCTTTCAGCAAGTTGAGTTACAATTAATCGTGTTCCATTGCAAAGGCCTATCCGCTGATTGAAATTTCGTAACAACATAATTGGAACTCCTACCTTTAACTGTAGAATGTGGTTGGGTAATCCAGATATTTTTAGACTATTCAAAAATTCGGTTGGATAAAAAGTATGTTGGTCATCTACTTGTTCAGAGGAAGGACTAATGGAATCGGCACTTAAATATGATTTTAATTCACCATTAATTTGAGAAAGGATATAGGAGTTAATTTCCTCAACAAATTCGTTAGTCGTAGCAAGCACGCACCTTTTGCGTAGATAATCTTTGTTCGGTAACCTATTATGCAACTCAGGATATATGTTATCGACCATATTTTTTAGACCACAATCTCCGGCTTTAACTAGAAAATCAGAAGGTATATTTATCCAAGAAGGATCAGCGTCACCATTTACGGACACTGCATTCACATTTCCCTCTCCAATGTCAAGCACTATAAAAGAAAGAGTAATTTGTATTATTCTCAGATTACATTCTTGTACAGAGTAGCAATTGTATTTATAATACAAAGAATATGTATTGGGCTTTGCGGGTTGGCCCAGACTGTTATAAAGATACAATACACACCCGCTTATGTTAACCCTATACTCAGATACGAACACATCATTCTCTAATACGCCCCCTCAAACCTAACGCGAAAGTTAGGGTTTGCGATTGGAGGCGCTAGCGAAAGCAATTTCTCAAATCAATTTCTTCAGGCATGCCATGGCTGGAGATTGAGGATTAGAGGCTTCTCAGCATCGTTCTCGACTGCTGGAGAAGTATAGATCTAATTTTACTTGTAGTCGAGCTGTAAGATGGGGCTTTGACAGTCTTTACTCTCATTTCTGGAAGCCTCTGGGATATAAATTTGGGTTTTGGATCTGAGGTTGACGTCAGCTTCATCTACGCCGAGCTCTCGGCTGAATCTAGTGAAGTTCAGTCGAGACAGAGGTTTGGTTAAGATGTCCGCCTTTTGGTAAGCTGAAGGTATGTATCTGACTTCAATGTTTTTCTTCATTACTTGCTCTCGTACAAAGTATAAATCGAGCTCAATATGCTTTGTGCGAGAGTGAAGTACTGGGTTCTCTGAGATTGAGATAGCACTTTGATTGTCACACCAGATAGTTGGTTTGTTACATGTCTTGATTTGAAGTTCAGTTAGTAAAGATGTTAGCCACATAATTTCAGCAGTAATGCTAGCAATACTTCTGAACTCGGCCTCTGTGCTGGATCTAGATACCGTAGACTGTTTCTTTGCACACCATGATACTGGGTTCCTGCCTAGATAAACACAATATCCAGTTGTAGACTTTCTGTCATCCTGATCAGTAGCCCAGTCAGAATCAGTGAACCCATTGATATTTAAGCTGGCACTAGTTTGTAGAATTAGTCCTTGGTTGATTGTGCCCTTTAGATATCTTAAGATTCTTTTGACAGCTTTCCAATGTTCGTCAAGAGGATTTTGCATAAACTGGCTTACTTTATTTACACTATATGAGATATCTGGTCTTGTGATAGTAGCGTACTGTAGTGCTCCCACTATGCTCCTGTATTCTTTGTCATTCAGTATTGATTCGCCTTTGTTTTTTGATAGATGACTGTTGCTTATCATTGGAGTAGGTAGTGGGTTTGCTTTGTCCATTTTTGCTTTAGCCAGTATATCATTGATGTATTTTCTCTGATTCAAGTGGATCTCTGATTCTGATGTTCTTTTGACTTCTATGCCAAGAAAGTAGTGTAAATCCCCCAGATCCTTGATTGAAAATTCTTCTTTCAAGCATTGAGTGATGTTCATGATTTCTGACTTGTTATTGCCTGTAATGATAAAGTCATCAACATAAATTAGTATATAGACTACTGTATCATTAACAAGTTTAATAAATAGAGAGTTGTCAGATTTGGTGTAGTGATAGCCATGTTTTGCTAGAGTTGCTTTTGGCTTGTCAAACCAAACACGTGGTGCTTGCTTGAGCCCATAGAGTGCTTTGTTGAGTCTGCATACTAGTTAGCTTTTGTTTTCACTCATGAACCCTTGTGGTTGCTCCATGTATACTTCCTCCTGCAATTCACCATTAAGAAAGGCATTATTGACATCTAATTGTTTGATGGACCAATTCTTGTGCAAGGCAATTGTTAAAATAACTCTGATAGTGGTGGGTTTCACAACAGGGGAAAAAGTTTCTTTAAAGTCAAATCCACTTTGTTGTGAATATCCCTTTGCCACTAATCTTGTCTTGTATTTAAGAATTGAGCCATCTGGATTTTTCTTTAATCTAAAGGTCCATTTGCATCCAACTATGTTTTTATTCATTGGAGGTTGTACAAGATCCCATGTCTTGTTTTTTATTAGTGCATTGTATTCCTCTTCCACGGCCTTTTTCCAGTTGTCATTCAGGACTGCTTGTTGATAGATAGAAGGTTCAGTGATTTCTGCCTCAATACTGTATAACTTCGGTTTAAATACTCCACACTTTGCTCTTGTCATCATGTGGTGCCTAGCTTGTGCAGGTGTGGTTGGGTGCCCAACTTCAGCAGTTCCTCCTGGTTGAGTACTGTATGACTGATTGTCATGCAGTACTTGGCATGGATCTGTTTGATGACTATCTGATGCTGTATTGTCAGAAGCTACAGGAGCACTTCCTTGACCTGGTTCATTTGTGGATTCTGAGAGTTGAGGACTGGTGCTACTCTCTTCGTGCTGGCCATTGCTACTTATTGGTATGACAATCTCTGGTGAGGGCAGCACTTGAGGTATTGAAAGCTTGGAATTGCATATTTTTTGAGTTGTTTTGATTGTTGCATCTCTAAAAGGGAACTCATGCTCATTGAATATAACATGTCTAGATATGTATATTTTGCCATTCTCATCAAGGCATTTATATCCTTTCTGACTGATAGCATACCCTAAGAAAGTGCATGGCTTAGATCTGTAATCTAATTTATGTGTGTTGTATGGCCTTAGGTAGGGAAAACATAGGCATCCAAAAGTCTTTAGACTTTGATAATCTGGTTTGACATTGAATAGCTCTTCCATTGGACTTTTAAATTTTATGACCTTTGTAGGCAGTCTATTAATTAGATAGACTGCAGTAGAGAAGGCATCTGGCCAGAATTTTAGTGGTAGAGATGCCTGTGCCAACAATGTCAGACTAGTTTCAACTATGTGCCTGTGTTTTCTTTCAATGAGGCCATTTTGTTCGGAAGTGTATGGGCATGTGACTCTCTGTGTTATCCCTTTTGTTTGAAAGTAACTTTTCAGAGGCAGAAACTCTTTGCCACCATCTGTTTGTATAACTTTTAGTTGACAGTTTGTCTGTCTTTCTGCATTAGAGATAAACTGTACTACAGCATCTTTAGTTTCAGATTTTGACTTGAGAAAGTAAATCCAAACATATCTAGAGTAGGCATCAATAAATGAGATGTAATACTTATAACCATAATCAGCATATATAGGGGCAGGGCCCCATAAATCTGTAGCAACAAGATCAAGAGGTTTGTTGTAGATAGTCTTAGAGTTTGGAAATGCAAGCTTATGACTTTTACCCATTTGACAAAAAGTACAAGTATAACAATCAGGAAACAACAGCTCAAGACATGTCTCATTACATTCAGACTAGGATGGCCTAATTTATAATGCCATACATCAAGATTTTCAGTAATTCTAGTCTCAGTGATGTTACACCATTTTCTACTGGTTTCAATATTTCTTGTTTTTGGTGCATCAAATTTGTATAGTCCCCTATGTTCTTTACCCTGCAAGAGAACTTCACCAGTTAGATTATCTTTAACTAGACAGTGTGTGGAATGAAACTCAAAGTATACATTGTTATCTTTAGCAAATTGTGACACACTCATTAGATTCTTTTTGATTAATGGAACCATTAGCAGATTATTAAGGTATAATTGCCTGGCTCCATTAATGCTTGCATTTCCAATATGAGAGATTTTAATAGGGTTGCCATTACCCATGTGTAGTGAATGTGTACCTTTGTATTCTTTGTTGCCAAGATTCAAGTTGCTCATATTGTTTGTTACATGGTTTGTTGCACCGGAGTCTGGGTACCAACTGTCATCATGTATATCTTCGGTTTTTGCTATGTTTGCATTTGTATTCTCTGATGTTGATTCTTGTTGTGCACTGACCATGTTAGCATTAGGATTTTGAGATCTTGAGTTATTGTTGCCTTGATTTGCTGGTGTAAAGTTGACATCAAATCTGAAATAGCATTTGTTAGCAGTATGACCATATCTTTCACAAATTTGACATCTAGGCTTGTTGCTGTTATTGGGGTTCCATCTACCACCTCTACCTCTGAATCTGCCTGATTGACCACCTCTGGGGTTGGTAGATTGGTTTCTGTTGCTTTGATTCTTTTCTTGATTTCTGTTTTTGCCTATGGCTGCATAATTGGCATTATGTTCCCAGTTTACTGATTTCTTTTGTTCTAGTCTTCCCTCATGTGCAATGAGAATAGACTGAACACTTTGAAGTGAGGGTAGCTGTTCATTAGACGATATAACAGCAACAACTGCTTCATAGTCTTCATCAAGACCACTCAGGATGCACAGAATTTGTTCAGTATCAGTGACTTTATGTCCAGCTGATGCCAACTGATCACAAATTGTTTTGGCCTTGGATAGATATTCTCTCATGATGACGTTGTCTTTTCTCAAATTTTGCAATTGCCTTTTATATTGCATTATTCTGGCAGCAGACTGAGAGCTAAATGTTTGCTCAATAGTGTGCCATATTTCATGAGTGGTTTTACATCCAACTAATTGTGGTAATAGACTGGCACTAATTGATGATAATAGCCAAGAGCTAATTAGGCTATCTTGTCTTTCATGAATTGTGTATTCAGAATTGCTTACCAGTTTTCCTTCTTGATTTGTAGTAAATCTTGGAGGAGTAATTAAAGTTCCAAGAACGTATTCTTGCAGTCCATATCCTCTGATAGCAGTTTCAATCTGGAATTTCCAGAGCAGATAGTTGGACTCATCAAGATGAATGGTGATGATCTGGCTTTGTGGTTTGATTATGGATTTGATAAGTTCTTGAGTGGTACTAGATTGTTGCTGAGTGGTTCTTGAATGCTACTGAGGAGTGTTGTCACTGCCTTCTTCAGACATAGTGATGAGACTCTATCAAGAAGATGATCAGTAAAAGAGGAAAGCAGAAGTCTGAATGATAACAGGACTGAAGTGCAGCCAGATGCTGCTTGAGTGATGATACCAAAACTGACAGGTAGCTCTAGGCACGGCACTTCAGGTGAGTTGATCGAATCTTGATAATTCTGATGGTATGGTGGCAGCCGGAGGGGTGATATGTGATGAGACTTTCTCTGATATCTCCCTTTCTTGGCAGGGCTAGCATACCAAATGATGTAAAATTTCAAGATAGTTGCACAGTTGTTAAACTGTGTAACCAGAAATCTCAAGTGATGAGATTTATTCTGATGAGATTCAGGTTTCCCTCACCCTTTCTTTAAGGATTCAGATCAATTTGCTGTTAAGCAAGCTTTGAGTTTTTTTTTGAGAAGATGGCTCTGATACCATATAAAAGAAAGAGTAATTTGTATTATTCTCAGATTACATTCTTGTACAGAGTAGCAATTGTATTTATAATACAAAGAATATGTATTGGGCTTTGCGGGTTGGCCCAGACTGTTATAAAGATACAATACACACCCGCTTATGTTAACCCTATACTCAGATACGAACACATCATTCTCTAATAAGCACTCATTTTGCAAACTTCTTAACTTTCTCCATTTCACATGAGTTACATGTTGCACTTCGTAGTCTCATGTTTGCTGTCAGTATGAATACCGTACACTTTGACCACAAATACGAATTGCTGATGGAAGCAGAGACCACCATCTCTCTAGTACCTTTATGAACTACCAGCAAAGTTTGACGAAAATCACCTCCAAGTAATACTATCTTTACTCCAAAAAATCGGGAAAGTCCATCATCATTACCAACCAGCATTATATCTTGTAAACTTTTTTCAAATGCCTCTAGGGCGTTACGATGCATCATAGGTGCTTCATCCCAAATAATTAAATCAGCAGATTTGAGCAACCATCCTAAAGGAGATTGTTTTGATGTATTTCATGTTGAATTCTCATCCACAGTGAGTGGAATTTTGAATTTTGAATGGGCGGTTCTTCCGCTAGGTAAAAGTAAAGACGCTATACCAGAAAAAGCAATGGCCAAAACAATCTTACCTTCTGATCGCAAGTAAGTGATAATGGTTCTCCAAAGTGAGTAAGGTATGGTGACCTGTAAAAACTGAAATAAGGGCTGAATGAGGGATGAAGTTAAATTTTGTTACAGATCTACCACTTCTACTCATTATCTTCTCTATTTCACATACTGTCTGCAGCTTTATTTGACAGTCATCAAAAAGATCAGTTTGCTGTTCATACGTCTGATGAAGATGCCATTCAATATCCTTTGCCAACATTTTCCAGTTTTTATTCCAAAGTTGTAGAGGGTTGGATACTTCGCAGAACAATGGCAACATAACTAACATATCTCGTAGAGACGATGGAGTTGCCCAACGTGATGCATCGTTTAAAGCCATGTTCCATTCATTATCATCTTCAAGTAATCCGTGTGCGACACATGCACTTTTAAAACTGTCATAAACAATGGAATTAACAGTTCTAATATCTTCATAGGTAGTAGGTCCTTTCACAATGTTTAACAACAACCGTAAATAAAATCATTCACTGCATGTTGGATGAGCAAAATAAACTCTACCTATTGTGTTCCCTTTTTTCCGTGTAGTCCACTTGTTAATTTTTTTTATTCCAAACCCATTTTGTAGGGAAATCAACATAAGTTAATTTTCATGCACCCTCACTAATTTTGTTAGTTTCCATCCATTCAGTGAAAATAGTATTGTTAACAGTAGGTTGACATGCTAATTCAGTCAAATTATCATCATCGTGAAAAACAACGTTTTGCTCTTCAGGTATATGATATTGTAGACGTTCAACTTTAGGTTTTCGATAATGTATATCAAATTTGAAAATGCTCCAACTTGCTTCAGAAGCTGAAATGTAACAACAATCTATATAAGTCTTTATTTCATCCACCTCTCGAACAAAATTCTGGTTTGTAACGTTGTTTTCCTCAATTACAACAGCAGCCCTATCATGCCCTTTGTTAATGTACTCGAACAAATATTTAATAGACTTATCATGATTGCATATCTCAACGTTAATGTGTGCTTGATACTTCACAACTAAACATACATTATGTGGTATTACCCAACAATTATCTAAATTAACCCCAGATGAAGTTGTGATAAAATTATCACTAATGCGTCTTCTGTACTTTGGAAAACCATGTTTATCAAACGTTGTTTCATAATTAACCATTTTTGGGTGTTTTGAACATTTACCCTTTATCATACACTGACAGTTAGGATTTAGAATGCCACACGGTCCGTGTATCATAAATGGACAGATTGATTGATATGCAATTGGATCTGACTCATGGTCTGGAAATTCTGCACTGACCACCTTATCCACATCAGCTATCGTTTTTGGTCTGTCCTCCCCACGTCAAATAGTAAGATATGTGCATGAGGCAAGCCACGCTTTTGAAATTCAATAGCATACAAAGCTGTAAAAATTACTAAACATAATTAATCAATATTGTTATTGTATGCAAATCCAGTAAAGGGAATTTCAGTTTATGCTGTGTTGTACCTGCATTTAGTTTTCCAAAATGTTCTTTATCCTTCATGTCATGCATTAATTGCTGCAATTTTATATGGAAAACACATGAAATTATATCTGGTCTATCTTCTGGCCTTTGTCCGAGAATTGATTTTAAGCACTCCTTAATCTCAGGCTATTTAGAGTTGCATGTAAATGTGATAAAGTAATCTGGGGCACCAGCCCATCGACAAATTGCCATTGTGTCTTGGTAATTTTGAACCATATACCTAGGACCTTCAGTGAATGAAGAAGGAAAAACCATTCTTTTACCAATAGAAAAAGCAGATGTATCACCCCCGCAACCGCATCCTTTAGGCTTTTGTAAACTTCAGACCTAATATTACGCTAATTATTTCTGATCCAATTCAGTCTATCCTCTTCAATGCAACAATACACATTGACTATTAGCTGCTGCAACAATCTCCTACCATAAAGCAAGGTATTACCATCTCCCACTTTATATTGAAGTATGTAGGCATAATATTCACGCATGGTGACCATCTTGTCCTTACTCCTATCAGCTCCTTCGACGGAGCGATAAGGTATGTTAAGTCTATAACCATCCTCTACATATGGAAATAAGAGTGGATACTGCATGTCTATAAAACTGAGGTGTTTCTCATTAATTCTCTTAAGCAATTCACTTTTCTCCTCGATTATGATGTCCCTGTACCCTTCGCTTCTGGTACCATTCCCTGTAATCAATGCCGCAATCTCTAAAGTTATTGGTATATTGTACTGTCTACCATCTCTATCTCTCCTTTGCAACAATCGCAACGAAACATTATTCAAACTACTACCCTCAAACCGGTCTCTAGCCATCCGAAACACCTTAGCTAGTTCATTATAGTCATTGAACATAGCTATTAAATTAGTAATAATGTGAGAGTTCGTAGACTGCCTAGCATACAACCCAGGCACGTTAATTATGTTCATAACCTTATTGATTGTATCATAGATATATAGTTGAGCAAATTTAGCTTGCCCATCGGTTGGTAGCATAGAGCCAATTTTATGTTAATTCTGCCCACTAATTCTAAATACATAAGACCCCGATCAATGTTGACTGAATTATTAATATGCCCACCTATAGAGGTAAATGCAAACATCCCATTATACACCCGTATTGTAACGACCCGCCTTTTCGAACCCTAGAAGTCGACACTAAAACATCCATGGTATTCACGTGCCGAACAACTAAGTGCCGAAAAGACAGATTGTTAGGGGAAAAAGAGATAAAAGATAAAAGAAACTAAACAATCATAGAATCTCACAACGCAACGGAATAATATACAACATAGTACTTTACAAAGACATTTACAAAATGATACATCAGAGTCATACTAAAACAATTCCTGACCTAGGACAGTTATAACAGCTTGTCCTTACATAACTGAAACAAGATACATATAATACAGCAGAAACAAAAAAAAAACTAACTATCAGTGAAGCCTCCTGCTCCAAGTTCCTCCAAAATGCATCTATAGGAAACTCGAACTACTTGGCCGCTCAAAAAACTTTGTGCACCCAAGAGGTTTAGGAAAAGAAAATATAACATTGGGGTAGACATGGGTCTGGTGTGAGTAAACTCAAAGCAACTGAATTATTACTTTTGGAACTCTTTTAAAATCAAAGGTCTCTCGTAAGACCACGCCGCACATAAACACAGACAAGTTTTTACCTTACGGTAACCAAAACAATTTTATATAAAATCCAGTGATATTATAATAATGTCTAAGGGTTCAAAGTAAAATATTAAAATAGTTGGAATGCTTGCGTCTCACATTCCAACATATTTGGTATACAACTAAAACCGTACAACGCTTATTGGAGAATGGATTCTACACAATGACTAGGCACTAGGGTACCACCTATCACAGTACACGTCTAGAAAATGTACCGAGGACCTCGCTTGGATCCCCTGCCAACACAAGACCGGCCTACCCCTTACTGGATAGCATCGAGTATGTCATCACCCTGAATTCTTTGCAACCCTTTTTATCGAGATCTCATGCACAACCAATCCATAAATATGTAGATGTATTTAGAAGGGTGACCACATACCCTAATGGGTGTGACCCACTTTGTAACGACCTGGTATTTTCAACCATTCGCATCCATACATGTCGAAATTGAATTGCTCAAAATATCAGATTGTTATTTAAAATTTGGCAAAACTCAACATATACAGTAAATAAATAAATAATCACAAAATCACAGACACAGAGTAATAAAACAATGGTGCAGCGGAAACAAAAGAATAGTAGTTCATGAAGCTACTATATATATAACAGAGTTAAACAGGATACAACAGAAGTCTCGAATACAAAAGTCAAATACAAGATCAGAATACATCACTGGAATCAACTGAATATCTAAAAGCTGGATAGATAGCTGGATCTCCAAGCGAAGCTCCAACTCCAAAGGTGAGTCTCGAATACTGGTACACTCAGTCTGACCTGAGCGTAAAGCAAAACACAAAACACTCGAGTCAGGATTAACATTCTTATATCAATAAATCCAACTCAAGTGAAATAACAACTGAAAATACAAGAAACCCAAAGGATGTTTGGGATAACCATCCTCTAAGGATCCGTTAAACTATTTATATATAGTAGTGTACGCTAAGTAGATAATGCCTATCAGTAATATAAAGTATCAAAATAGCGTTAAGGCGTAACCATTATCCCCCTTAACACATTTTATATAAGCGTCATAGTCTATACAGCACTGTAAACTCCACCGTAAACTAGTGGGCTATCAGGGAGTACTCCATAGGTATAACACGAAACAAATCGTAGTGGTCACGCATAGGGATACGAGTATGACAAGGCACATGAGGCAATACCCAAGGTAGTGAAACTACCGTTTGCCTGATCCGGACTGGTGAGAACGCATCGCCGCAACGATCGCAACACCATGAAACAACACTCCCAATTCAAGGGTGCGCACCAATCAAAAACAAGTAACGAGTAGTTTACGAAGAAGTGTGTCCGCTAGAGGTAGCTAACCTCACTGGCCCGGCACGGCTCCTGTTTAAGTCATTTCAAATTTGACACAAGGGTCAAGGCTATCCATTATCGTTCTCTTTCTTCAAATCCAGCAACATCATCATTCCAACCACTTCAAAGCTGGATAGATAGCTGGATAGATAGATAGTGGGCTATCAGGGAGTACTTCATAGGTATAACACGAAACAAATCGTAGTGGTCACACATAGGGATACGAGTATGACAAGGCACATGAGGCAATACCCTAGGTAGTGAAACTACCGTTTGCCTGATCCGGACTGGTGAGAACGCATCGCCACAACGATCGCAACACCGCGAAACAACACTCCCATTTCAAGGGTGCGCACCAATCAAAAATAAGTAATGAGTAGTTTACGAAGAAGTGTGTCCCCTAGAGGTAGCTAACCTCACTGGCCCGGCACGGCTCCTGTTTAAGTCATTTCAAATTTGACACAAGTGTCAAGGCTATCCATTATCGTTCTCTTTCTTCAAATCTAGCAACGTCATCATTCCAACCACTTCATTCTGGATCACACTCCGCGTATAATAGTTATTAAAGTGGTTTTCGGTTTGGACAGAGAGTATGTCCCTAACTGATCCCAGACTCTTCAATAACTACGTAATTATTACACCGATTGGTCATTTAATAAATTTTCAAAATAGTTTATATTTCAAAACCAAAATATCATTGCCATTTCAAAACCATATCCATACGATATCAATTTCACTTCAAATAAATCCATTTCCAAAATCATATCACTTTCCAAAGTTATATCGCTTTCGAAATCGTAATCTTTAAAAATCAAAACACTTTAGAAATCAAAACCTTGAAATTCATAACACTTTGAAACTATAGTTTGAAATCATAACATTTTGGAATTCATAACACTTTCCTCTTAAACAGTTTAGATATTAAAATTAGTGTATAAAATAAAATAGTTTATAAAATAAAAATAGTTTATATAAAATAGTTATAAGTTAAAATAGTTTATAATAAAATAATATATATTGAAAATGATTTATATAAAATAGTTTATATTAAAGTAATTTATAAAGTAAAATATAAATAGTTGTAGATATAGTTTAAAAATACTTTATAAAATAAAATAGCTTCCGCAAATTCACAAATTGATTCAAATGAACTCGACTTCCAAATTCAACTTAATTCAATCTCAATTCATAAATTTTAACTCAATTCCTCAATAAATCATTTCGAATTATAACGATTTCAAATCAAATTTGAAACACAAAATAAACCATTAAATTTCCATATATTTCAAAGCTTAAATATTCCACATTTCAAAAACTAAATTTGATAATTCCATTTATATCTTAATTTAATTTCATTACATTTAGTTTCTGAGATATTTCTTTAATCATTTCAATACATCTAAATACAACTTAAATTTACAAATTTATATAAAAAAATATCCCATTTAAATTTATATAAGTTTGAAATATTCATTTAAGCCACTTTTAATCAAATTCAAGTTATAAAACATATCTTAAAATTTCAAATTTAATAGATTTCAAATCAAACTTATTTAAGTATAATTCTTAAATAATTAAGAATTCCAAATCAATTTCAAATTTATCTTTCAATCTGAAACATTATAAACTCTATATTTGAAATTATAAATTTTACATAAATACTTAAACATATTTTATATTGATTCAAATCAACTTTATTAAATAAACTTTAATAAATCTTTAAAATTAATATTTATTAAAACCATATAATACTTTCAAAACCATAGAAATCATTTTTCAAAATATTTATATATATAGACCAACGACGTCTGTATAAAATTTTCTACCCTATGGTCAAGTGATGCGGATATTTATCATTTCAATCCGTAATTTATATATATACGGGTATATATCTTTCAACCCCAATCCCAAATTTCAATTCTATGAAAATCGCTTGGGTTTATCATTTCAACCCATAACGATTTTCTCCTATTTTAAAGATCGTTCGGGTATGTATCATTTCAACCCATGGTAAATTCTATACTAACAGGGAACTTGCAGAGTGATAACAGATATGATAATAATATAACCAACATATATCACCAATATAAATAATAGATAATGGTGTCAGGTGTCACAGGTGAACAGATACAGATAATGGCGTATATATAGCAATATAAATAACAGATAATGGTGTCAGATGTCATAGGTGAACAGATACAGATGATGTCATATATATAGCAATATAAATAACAGATAATGGTGTCAGATGTCACTGCTGACTAGATACAGATAATGGCATATATATAGCAAATGTAAATAACTAACAGCAGCATATTTCAATTGTCGTTTCAATTGAAATCAAATTTAATAAATAAAAGAACGTTAATCGTGAGTGATTGCTCATCTTTCTAGGCTAGAGATGAACGAGAATGAGATGAGTTACAAATCCAAAGCAAAGCTAGATGGACATGATTCGATGAAGAAAACACGCACGACGGACAAAGCTGAAAAATGGGAAATCGATGAGAACTAATCAGAATCAGTTTTGATATAAGTTGAAACGAAATTATATATATTATTTTCTTAAACCAAAATAAATTTTAAAACGCAAAATAAAATCTTTATATACATATCTATATATATACAAATGTCTTATATACAACTCTCATATACTTTATAATATATAAACTGCTTGATGTAAAACTGTATGACTTGAGTAAATGAACTAATATATTATATACATATCTAATATACATAACTTTATATATATATATATATAGATAAATATACATACTCAAAACTATATTATAGTATTCCCATATATGATTGCATAGCACTGGTAGGCTACAGCACATAAAACTTATACGAAATATACTATATCATAACTTATATACAAACAACATTTCATACGAACTTATACAGTATATATATTAATATATTATATAAATATAGCTTCCTAACCAAATATAAAATCTGATATATAAGCAAACAAGTTTGCTTTATATTATAAAAATTTAGAAATATATGAACAGATCTAATCAGGCAAACTTATAATATGACGTATATTATGATACTTTAAAACGTATTATACAAAATCAAAATGTTAATATATCAAAAATTAATGTAGAACCTCATATATATATATTCGCATATACACAACCGTAAGATAATAAACAAAAGAAACAAAGCAGTTTGTATAGAAATATATATATATATATATATATATATATATACACTATAGCTTATACTAATAAATAACATATAACATATACAAATATATAACCATAGAGAAAATATACAAATTCTAACTATAATTATAAAACTATATGATGCAATGCAATCAAACTGCTGCAACCAAAATATATTAATATATAATATATATACATAAATAATACTAAAAAATATATATCAAGGCAGACCAACATAAACCTTTACTTTACCATATATATATAAACAACAGCCAACTCACTAACAAAATTCATCTTTCATATACAACAAGTTATACATAATATATATATAGAAACTGTAAAGTATTTTTATATATATGCATGAAAATAAACTAACTATATATGTGACAACTTATATATAAACAGACTTGAGTATGCGAACAACATATATACAAAGTTGATACGAAAACATATGTATATGTTCAAACCTTCATATGTGAATATATATATTATTGGAAGAGTAATTATTTAAATCTAGTAACATCTAAATTTTCATAGAAAAAAAACTTATAGAATGTTAACAAAATATAAAATACTGCAGCAAGAATGTACGCATCCAATACCTATACATAGAAGGAGAAGTGAAGGGCACGGTGGCCACGAAGGCAAGGCGGGCGATGGAGGATCTGGGCGGTGGCCGAGCTTGCGTGTTGTTAGTGATGTGACTGCTATGCTCGGGTAGGAGGCGGAGGAAAGTCAGGGGGAAAAGAAAGGCCGAAATATATAGGGAGCTGCTATGGTGCTTCGATGGCGGAGGACGAGCAGGTTCGGCGATAGATGAGGAGGCATTTTTGAGGTGGAGCAAAGTCGGAGCTGCTTGATTTGGCAGTGGAAATGATGTGATGGTGGCCGGTTATGGAGAGGAGGAGGTGAGGCAATAGTAAAAGATTTTTGAACTTACTGTGATAATCTTTTTTTGTAGAAGAAGAATGAAAAGAGGAGGTGAGAATGGCTTGGAGAGAAGTCAGGCAACTAATAGAATGCACGCCCCAAAGATATGAACTATACATTTATTATCAACGAATGACTATTCATTTTCAAACATCAATTCGAGTGAACTTTCATATTGAATAAGTGGCTGACTGCTAGCAGGATGGAAAATGAATAGACTAGGAAAAACAAAAGGTCTCGGAATGAAATGACTCAAAAACGGACACCGGTGCGATTAACCGTTTCGTGGTTTCCGCCACGTACCGGACTTTAAAACACAGAATTGAACATACCGCAAAGATCAGCACGACGAGACGATCAAAACGGTATACAAATGTCAGTTGTACGAACATCCGATCAAAAGTCGATATCGGTACCAAAGTGCCGCTATTTTGCCGAAAATAAGATCGACGGAGCAATAGATGTCCAAATTTGACGAAACAAAAGATTACGTCTCACTCAGAAGATGATTTACAAAATATACTATATCATAACTTATATACAAACAACATTTCATACGAACTTATACAGTATATATATTAATATATTATATAAATATTGCTTCCTAACCAAAATATAAAATCTGATGTATAAGCAAACAAGTTTGCTTTATATTATAAAAATTTAGAAATATATGAACAGATCTAATCAGGAAAACTTATAATATGACGTATATAATGATACTTTAAAACATATTATACAAAATCAAAATGTTAATATATCATAAATTAATGTAGAACCTCATACATATATTCGCATATACACAACCGTATGATAATAAACAAAAGAAATAAAGCAGTTTGTATAGAAATATATATATATATACTATAGCTTATACCAATATATAACATATAACATATACAAATATATAACCATAGAGAAAATATACAAATTCTAACTATAATTATAAAACTATATGATGCAATGCAATCAAACTGCTGCAACCAAAATATATTAGTATATAATATATATACATAAATAATACTAAAAAATATATATCAAGGCAGACCAACATAAAGCTTTACTTTACCATATATATATAAACAACAGCCAACTCACTAACAAAATTCATCTTTCATATACAACAACAAGTTGTACATAATATATATATATATATAGAAACTGTAAAGTATTTTTATATATATGCATGAAAATAAACTAACTATATATGTGACAACTTATATACAAACAGACTTGAGTATGCGAACAACATATATACAAAGTTGATATGAAAACATATGTATATGTGCAAACTTTCATATGTGAATATATATATTATTTGAAGAGTAACTATTTAGATCTAGTAACATCTAAATTTTCATAGAAAAAAAACTTATAGAATGTTAAAAAAATATAAAATATCGCAGCAAGAATGTACGCATCCAATACCTATACATAGAAGGAGAAGTGAAGGGCATGGTGGCCACGAAGGCAAGGCGGGCGATGGAGGATCTGGGCGGTGGCCGAGCTTGCGTTATGTTGGCGATGTGACCGCTATGCTCGGGTCGGAGGCTGATGCAGCGCGATCTACTAGCGCATCTGAGTTGAATTATTCAAGGCTTTTAGGTCGCTCACGACCTAGTGAACTTTTAGGTCGCTCACGACCTAATGAAACTATAGGTCGCTCACGACCTAGGGAAGGTCGATCACAAGTCAACGAAATCAGTGTTAAGGCATGCGAACGAGCTAACGAGTTAAAAGAAAAGGCGCACGAACGACCTAACGAAGTTCTCATTCCTTTAGGTCGTTCCGATATTTCGAGTGAAGACTGTCTCGAGCTACGACCTAAGCTAGGTCGCGTAAACGAGTTATGACCTAAGTTAGGTCGCTGGGAGAATTAGGTCGTGTGAAGAATTCCAGAAGCTAACTTCTTAGGTCGCTGAAGCTTTTAGGTCGCTCGACCTTATGTGCTGAGAAGTTAGGTCACTGCCTTGTTTTTAGGTCGCTGAAGCTTAAGCCGCATCCATTTTAGGTCGCTCGACCTTATGTGCTGAGAAGTTAGGTCACTGCCTTGTTTTTAGGTCGCTCAAGTGTTAAGTCGTGATGTTATGACTGTTGTAATACTGTAAATCGTTTACTTGTTGTAATCTACTTGTTTTAGGTCATGAAGGCTTTGTGATGTATGTTGTTGTGTTGTAATGCTGATGTGTTAGGTCGTTAACGACCTATATTAGGTCGTAAGTCGTGAGTCGTTGTTGTGTTAGGTCGTACCCGACCTAAGTGTTGTCCAGTTTTGAGCCGTGTATGTTGTAACCCTATAAATAGGGATGGTGGTGCCATTTGTAAGGTTGTTGATTTTGAATAAAACTTTTGTTTGTTAGCTTTGTGCTTTCATTAAATTGGTAGTTGAGTGTAATCTCCTATCTCCACTTTCGGTTAATCGAGTGCGCTCGATTCAACGACTGCTGAAGCCGATTCACGGAATCTAGTGCGCTAGATCAACGTGCGAAGAATCGTAGATCTTTAAACACGGTATCGTGCACGATCAACGTGTTTGGGATAGCTAGAATTCGGTATCTTCGGATCAACGAATTTGGGCATTTCGGTATCTTCTATTTCATCGATTGCTACTTTCATCATCACATTCATTTCTGTTATTCCACTTCTGCGTCATTTGGTATCAGAGCTAGACTTAGCCAGTCATAGCTAAGCCGAGTCTTGGAGCCAATTCATATCGAAGAGTTTGAGGAGTTAGTGAAGCCGAGCTACATCAAGCGAAGCTGAACTAAGTGAAGTATTTGAGCCGTGCATAGTTTGTTCATTTGAAGTTGAAGCCGTGCATCACTTTGAGAATTAAAGCCGAGAATTGAAGTTTGAAAATGCCGCCAAGAAGAGATAATCGCCATCAAAATGTTGAAGCATTGTATAGAAGAGAAGAGGCCGATGAGATGGTGCAAAGAATTAACGAAAACTTTAATGAGAAGCTTAATGAAGGGATTGGTCGAATAGAGAAGATGATGTTAGAGATGAATCAAAATCAGAGAAGGGTTTCACCTGAACCTAACCATGGGGGAAGTAGAGTTTCACCACATTCCAATCGAGAGAGAAGTGTCTATAGTAATCATAGAAGTATGGATCGAGATTGTTATAGAAATATTGATGATCGAAGTCGTCATCGGAATGTGAATGGTCGTGATCGGAGGAATGTAAATCGAAGGGATGTTGGTGGAAGAAATGATGGTAGTAGAGATGTTGGTGGTCAGGATCGACATCGATATACATCAGATTTTGAAGAGGAGTTTGATGGAGGTAGTGTTCGTGGACAAGGACGAGGTCAAGGAAGAAATTATTCAGAGTATGATCACAAGTGGGAATCGGGAATGAAAACGGAAATTCCAGAATTCAAGGGTGGTATGCAAGCTGAGGAGTTTTTGGATTGGATGTTTGATGTTGAAGAGATTTTTGACTTCAAGGAAGTTCCAGAACATCGTAGAGTGAAGTTGGTTGTTACAAGGTTGAGGGGTAGAGCTTTGGCGTGGTGGCAGCAAACCAAACTTACCCGTGAACGGATGGGGAAGTCAAGGGTTGAGTTATGGGAAAAGATGAAGAAGTTAATGAAAGCTACATTCTTGCCATATAATTATCAATCTCTGATGTATCAACGTTTGCAAAACTTGAGGCAGGGAACGAAGTCTGTGAATGATTATGCAGATGAATTTTATCAACTTATTGCCAGGAATGATATCATGGAGACGGAGGAGCAACTGACAACTAGATTTGTTGGAGGGTTGAGAATGCAGATCCAAGATACGGTGAATATGTTTGATCCCAGATCTGTTGCTGAAGCACATCAGAAAGCGTTAGCTTGGGAGAAGCAAGGTAGACGAGGAGGTGGTGTGTTCAAAAATTCTAACAATCCAATGAAAGGGGCTAGTAGCAATGCGAATGTTTCCAAGGCTGTTGCAAAACCAGTTGTTAATGAAATTGCTAAGAACAAGGCCAATAGTGGTATCAAATGATTCAATTGTCAGGAGGTTGGTCACAAAAGAAATGAATGTCCGAAGCCAAAGAAACAAGCAATGATAGCTGAGGTTGAGGATGAGGAGGCTGAATGTTCTAATTCATTACCGGTTGAGGAGGAAGAATTATTGTCAGGAGATGATGGATATACATTAATGATGAGGAGGAATTGCTTGACACCGAAGCAGGAGGAAGGGACTAGCTGGTTGAGAAATAACATCTTTCAGTCTACATGCACTATCTTGGGAAGGGTTTGCAAATTTGTCATTGATGCGGGAAGCTGTGATAATATTATCTCTACAGAGGCTGTGAAGAAATTGGCATTCAAGACAGAGAAGCATCCAAAACCTTACAAGTTAGCTTGGTTGAGGAAAGGTGGGGAGGTGAAAGTTAGTCGAAGAGCTTGTGTTAATTTTTCAATTGGGAAGAGATACAAAGATGAAATTTGGTGTGATGTGGTTGACATGGATGTCTGTCATTTGTTGCTGGGGACACCGTGACAGTATGATAGAGCTGTGCAACATGATGGGCATACCAACAGTTACAGTTTCCTGTTTGAAGGCACCAAAATTACTTTAGTTCCAAAGAAACGACAACAAGAAGAAAGCAAGTTGGAGGAGATTGAAGAGCTTAAAACTTTGCTATCTTTGAAGGAGTTTGTGAAGGAAGTAGAAGAGGAGCCTGAAGTATTTTTGTTGATTGGACGTGAGAGTCAAGAAGTGGTTGAAATTCCTGAAGAAGTAAAGCCAGTGCTGGAGGAATTTGAAGATGTATTTCCAGAGGAGTTGCCAACGGAGTTACCTCCAATAAGGGACATTCAACATCAAATTGATCTTGTTCCAGGAGCTGTGTTACCTCACAGACCACACTACAGAATGAGTCCAAAGTAGCACGAGGAGTTGCGAAGGCAGGTGGAAGAATTGCTTGAACAGGGGCGTGTGCAGGAAAGTTTAAGTCCATGTGTTGTACCAGCATTGTTAGTACCAAAGAAGGATGGAACGTGGAGGATGTTCACTGATAGTCGAGCATTGAACAAGATTACAGTGAGATACAGATTTCCTATGCCTAGATTGGATGACTTGTTGGATCAAATTAGTGGAGCTACTATATTTTCGAAGATCGATTTGAAGAGTGGTTATCATCAAATTCGAATCAGACCAGGGGATTAATGGAAAACAACGTTCAAGACACATGAGGGGTTGTACGAATGGCTGGTGATGCCATTTGGTCTTTCGAATGCACCGAGTACATTTATGCGAGTGATGAATCAGATTTTTAGACCATTCATTGGAAAGTTTGTGGTGGTGTATTTTGATGATATACTGATATACAGTGGAAGCGCAGAAGAACACTTGCAACATCTGAGAGAAGTGTTGATGGTACTGCGACAAGAACAATTTTATGCTGCAACGAAGAAATGCGTGTTCATGACGCATAGTGTTTTATTTTTGGGGTATGTTATATCGGGAGGAGGTATACATGTGGATCAGAATAAAGTTGAAGCAATCAGAAATTGGCCACAACCCAGGACGATAACAGAAGTTAGAAGTTTTCATGGTTTAGCGTCATTCTACCGAAGATTTATTCCACACTTCAGTAGCATGATGGCACCAGTTACTGATTGTATGAAGGGGAAACAATTTTTATAGTCAGAGGAAGCAGGGGTTGCTTTTGAACGAATCAAAGAACTTTTGACGACAGCACCAATTCTAGTATTACCAGACTTTCAGTTGTTGTTTGAGCTACATACTGATGCATCCAAGGTTGGAATTAGAGGGGTGTTGAGTCAGAGGGGGCGTCCGATTGCATATTTCAGTGAGAAGTTATCAGGAGCGAAGATGAGATACAGTATGTATGATGTGGAATTTTATGCTGTTGTGCAAGCCATTAAACATTGGAGACATTACTTATTTCACAAGGAGTTTGTGCTATACACTGATCATGGGGCTTTGAAACATCTGCAAGGACAGGAGAAAATTTCAGCAAGGCATGCATCGTGGATTGCATATCTGCAGCAGTTTACATTTGTTGTGAAACACAAATCTGGAATTACAAACCGTGTGGCAGATGCGTTGAGCAGGAGGAATCATTTATTAATTACAATGAAAGTTGAAGTGATGGGGTTCGAAGTACTTCCAGAGTTGTGTGTTGAAGATCCTTACTTTGCAAAGTTTGTAGATGAAGTCAAGGAGGGAAAGACGGATGAGTTTGTATTGGTGGATGGTTTTCTGTTTAAAGGAAATCGATTATGTGTACCCGATTGCAGTTTACGGATGAAAATTGTGTAGGAGTTACATGAAGAAGGCCATGTAGGTAGAGATCGTACATTATATCTGGTTTCTCAATCTTATTTTTGGCCGTCAATGAGAAAAGAAGTGGAGAGATTTGTGGAGAGATGTCATGTCTGTCAAGTGTCGAAGGGAACCGTTACAAATGCAGGATTATATATGCCGTTACCTGTGCCTACTAGACCGTGGGTGGATGTGAGCATGGATTTTGTTTTTGGTTTGCCTAGAACTCAAAGGGGAAATGATTCTATATTTGTAGTGGTGGACAGGTTTTCAAAAATGGCACATTTCATAGCGTGCAAGAAGACAGCGGATGCCGTCCGAGTTGCTCAATTATACTTTAAAGAGGTGTATCGATTGCATGGGCTACCTGAATCGATTATTTCAGATCGGGATACTAGATTTCTAAGCCATTTTTGGTTGAGTTTGTGGAAGATGGTCGGAACAAAACTGAACTTTAGTAGCGCCTACCATCCGCAATCTGATGGGAAAACGGAGGTGGTTAATAGATCGTTGGGGAACTTGTTGAGATGTCTCGTGAAAGATAACTTGAAGAGCTGGGATATAAAGCTATGTCAGGCAGAGTTTGCACATAATCATGTAGTCAATCGAAGTACTGGATTCAGTCCATTTCAGGTTGTATATTCAAGCTTGCCAAAGGGACCGTTGGATTTGATGACAGTGCCATATCAGAAGGGAGTTGTTAAGCGGGCTAGTGATTTTGTGACTGAGTTGTAGGAATGCCACAAAACTGTTCATGAACTATTGCTTGCATCAAATGAGAAGTATAAATAACTGGCAGATAAAAAGCGAAGATGTGTGAATTTCAGAGAAGGCGATTTGGTTTACGCCGTGTTGACCAAAGATCGTTTTTCAGTGGGAACGTATAATAAGTTGAAGGCTCGAAAAATCGGTCCAGTGGAAATTTTAAAGAAAATCAATGAGAATGCATATCAGTTGAAATTGCCTGATAATGTTCATACTTCTGATGTTTTCAATGTCAAATATTTGATTCCGTATCATGGGGATGAGCTTGTTGTGGAAGAGGACGGTGCAAATTCGAGGACGAATTCTTGTCAACAGGGGGAGGATGATGCAGCGCGATCTACTGGCGCATCTGAGTTGAATTATTCAAGGCTTTTAGGTCGCTCACGACCTAGTGAAATTTTAGGTCGCTCACGACCTAATGAAACTATAGGTCGCTCACGACCTAGGGAAGGTCGATCACAAGTCAACGGAATCAGTGTTAAGGCATGCGAACGAGCTAACGAGTTAAAAGAAAAGGCGCACGAACGATCTAACGAAGTTCTCATTCCTTTAGGTCATTCCAATATTTCGAGTGAAGACTGTCTCGAGCTACGACCTAAGCTAGGTCGCGTAAACGAGTTACGACCTAAGTTAGGTCGCTGGGAGAATTAGGTCGTGTGAAGAATTCCAGAAGCTAACTTCTTAGGTCGCTGAAGCTTTTAGGTCGCTCGACCTTATGTGCTGAGAAGTTAGGTCGCTGCCTTGTTTTTAGGCCGCTGAAGCTTAAGCCGCATCCATTTTAGGTGGCTCGACCTTATGTGCTGAGAAGTTAGGTCGCTGCCTTGTTTTTGGGTCGCTCAAGTGTTAAGTCATGATGTTATGACTGTTGTAATACTGTAAATCGTTTACTTGTTGTAATCTACTTGTTTTAGGTCGTGAAGGCTTTGTGATGTATGTTGTTGTGTTGTAATGCTGATGTGTTAGGTCGTTAACGACCTATATTAGGTCATAAGTCGTGAGTCGTTGTTGTGTTAGGTCGTACCCGACCTAAGTGTTGTCCAGTTTTGAGCCGTGTATGTTGTAACCCTATAAATAGGGATGGTGGTGCCATTTGTAAGGTTGTTGATTTTGAATAAAACTTTTGTTTGTTAGCTTTGTGCTTTCATAAATTGGTAGTTGAGTGTAAATTCCTATCTCCACTTTCGGTTAATCGAGTGCGCTCGTTCAACGACTGCTGAAGCCGATTCACGGAATCTAGTGCGCTAGATCAACGTGCGAAGAATCGTAGATCTTTAAACATGGTATCGTGCACGATCAATGTGTTTGGGATAGCTAGAATTCGGTATCTTCGGATCAACGAATTTGGGCATTTCGGTATCTTCTATTTCATCGATTGCTACATTCATCATCACATTCATTTCTGTTATTCCGCTGCTGCGTCAGAGGCGGAGGAAAGTCAGGGGGAAAAGAAAGGCCGAAATATATAGGGAGCTGCTATGGTGCTTCGATGGCGGAGGACGAGCAGGTTCGACGATAGATGAGGAGGCATTTTTGAGGCGAAGCAAAGTCGGAGCTGCTTGATTTGGCGGTGGGAATGATGTGATGGTGGCCGGTTATGGAGAGGAGGAGGTGAGGCAAAAGTAAAAGATCTTTGAACTTACTGTGATAATCTTTTTTTGTAGAAGAAGAATGTAAAGAGGAGGTGAGAATGACTTGGAGAGAAGTCAGGCAACTAATAGAATGCACGCCCCAAAGATATGAACTGTACATTTATTATCAACGAATGACTATTCATTTTCTAACATCAATTCCAGTGAACTTTCATATTGAATAAGTGGCTGACAGCTAGCAGGATGGAAAATGAATAGACTAGGAAAAACAAAAGGTCTCGGAATGAAATGACTCAAAAACGGACACCGATGCGATTAACCGTTTCGTGGTTTCCGCCACGTACCGGACCTTAAAACACAGAATTGAACATACCGCAAAGATCAGCACAACGAGACGATCAAAACGGTATACAAATGTCAGTTGTACGAACATCCGATCAAAAGTCGATATCGGTACCAAAGTGCTGCTATTTTGCCGAAAATAAGATCGACAGAGCAATAGATGTCCAAATTTGACGAAATGAAAGATGATGTCTCACTCAGAAGATGATTTACAAATTTTCTATGTAAAAATATTTAGGTTTGGAAAACATTTTATTACCATCGATTTTTAACTGATATGAATTGAAATAAAATTACATAAGAAAATAAACTTCCATATTATCTGATGAAAATTTACCATTTGCTATGTTTAACTAGACGTATTCCAAATATCAAATTTTTATTTCAAAATTTTGTTGTTTAAAATTTCACAAAAATTCAATAAATTAAATAAATAAACCACTAGAATTTACGGGTCGTTACACACTCACCCTTGCTGCATCTCCCCAGATATTCAGTTATTCCCAGTTGATGAGGCTTGAGGCTACATTTTACCTTTTTGAATAGCAATCCCACTTGGAATGCTAACACTGCTCTCCAAGAATCAATACAATGCTAGCATTCATCCATACAAGTTGTCCAGGATAAGGACAAACCGAAGGCACTACTTCTACTACATCCATTTTGGAATCACCCTCAGGGTTAGTAGCAAGCAGCCCTTGCACTTCAGTGCTCCATCTTCGATTCCATATTATTCAAGATGTCTTTAGTTTGAAACGCTTGAGTTGGATCAAAGTTGTTTTGGGATAATTAATTCCTATGCGTCACTCAATCACACATTTATTAGTTGTATATATTTAAACCACCAATTCATTACCCAATTAATTGACATATAAGTTTCCCTTTTCTACTAATTGACGCTTACTTAATGTCTTTAATTAATTTCTTAATTAATCGGTTGCTTCAATTATAAATTAATATATATATATATATATGTTATCATTTAATTTATTCCCCACATACATTTCCCTTTATTAGAAGATCCCTTAATTAATTAATGTTATAAAAGTGACATATTCTCTGACTAATTGACCCTCTATGTCTCTTAATTAATTCCCCTTTTAATTGATTGATGCGTCACTTAATCACACACTCATTGCTTGTATAAATCTATGTAACCTCTTAATTCTTAGATGCATATATTCGACATTTATATTTTGTTTTGCAATTATGTTAATTCAATTGATTTTATTTTATTACATAAAAATACGGGGTGTTACACATTTCATAAATACACTTGGGTTCAACTTATGTAATACTACTCCACTACATCCTGAGAGTGTATACCCATATTAAATTCAACTATTCAATTTTTCATTTATTCTCCTCAGGAAAAATCAAGATTTAATTACCCGGATTTTATTTCAAAAACTTTTTGAAATGAAACTCTATATTCTAAATCATAAAATATATAGATATAGCCCGAGTAACTTCAAAAGGATACTAAGAAATTGGGTACTGCCAAACAGTATTATGCATTCCCTTACAAGAAGGGTAATACTCAAGAGAAATGTTTACCATCCGAACACATCTCTTCCCCAATTTTTAGTTATTTTTGAGCCAATCAACCAATTAATTTAATTTTTTTCTTTTTATTTCAAAATCTCTTTTCTGAAACAACACTTTACATTTTTTCCACAAAACCTTTATCATCAACTTACTTTGGGTTTGTTCGGGTTTGAACTTGTTTCGATTGCATAAAGTTTACTAAGTGCACTATAATGTTTACCTAGGCAAACATCCGACCGTTACTTAGAAGATTATTCCGATTATCACAAAACAATCAAGACTTATTTTTCGAAACTAATCCAAAGAAAACTCTTCTTACTTAACCTTTTCATTCTCAAACTTTTGTACTTGAACCAAAATACTTTAAAATAATACTATTATTATTTTCCGAAACCATAAAAATCATTTTTTCAAAAGCACCGGGATTTAAGTTCTCAAGTTTTCCCATCCTAAATCTTTTTTAAATTAAAGATACATTCTTATTAATCCATTTCCAAATATTTATTTCCAAATATTCTAACCTCTTTTTTTTATAAACACCGTTTAATCCAATTTTTACCCCACATTAACATCGAATGCCTTTTTGTAAAATCATGAAACTTAATTCACAAGGTGTTCGTTTCAATGTTTACCTATTTCTATTTACCCAACACAAATCTTAAAAAGGGAAAGCTAACTATAAACACTAACAATAGTCAATGCTCAAACTGGACGAGCATGACTAAACAAACCCTACATGATAATAATAAATTATTATTATCTCTTAGCAAAAACACCTCAAAAATACCATACTATTCTTTGAAACTCTTTCTTTTTTATATATAAAATATATTTTTGGGTAATATTATTTCACTTACCCAATTTCCAAAACAATACTATGTCGATTTGCTTAGTTCATGTGTTTAGAAACCCCTATCGATACAGGTGTACCTTCCGTATCGACCAGAATTCATAAGCCACTTAACCGATAAATCAACATAATACGAAATTTTTTATAACACTAACAAATACGCGCTCTTAGGTAATACACTCAAACTCATAATAAGACATTCCATTACCTTATCTCTTAATGAGTTACCCCACCAAAGCCAAGCTTCTCGTTTAACCTTGCGCTCTGATATCATATGTAACGACCCGCCTTTTCGAACCCTAGAAGTTGACACTAATACATTTACGGTATTCACGTGCCGAACAACTAAGTGTCAAAAAGATATATTGTTAGGGAAAATAGAGATAAAAGATAGAAGAAACTAAATAATTACAGGATCTCAAAACGCAACGAAATAATATATTAATCAACATAGTACTTTAGAAAGTCATTTACAAAATGATACATCAAAGTCATACTAAAACAATTCCTAACCAAGGACGGTTATAACAACCTGTCCTTACATAACTGATACAAGATACACATAATACAGCGAAAACAAAAAAAAATAAAAAAATATAACTAACTATCGGTGAAGCCTCTTGCTCCAAGCTCCTTCAAAATGCATCTGTATGAAACCTGAACTACTTGGCTGCTCGTAAAAATTTGAGCACCCAAGAGTTTATGGAAAGAAAATAAAACTCCGGGTCAGACATGGGTCTGGTGCGAGTAAACTCAAAGCAACTAAATTATTAATTTTAAAACTCTTTTAAATCAAAGGTATCTTGTAAGACCACGCCGCACATAAACACGGACGAGTTTTTACCTTACGATAACCAAAAAACTTTTATATAAAATCTAGTGATATTATAATAATGTCTAAGGGTTCAAAGTAAAATATTAAAATAGCTGGAATGCTTGCATCTCACATTCCAACATATTTGGTATACAACTAAAACCATACAACGCTTATTAGAGAATGGATTCCATACAATGACTAGACATTGGGGTACTACCTATCACAGTACACGTCTAGAAAATGTACCGAGGACCTCGCTTGGATCCCCTACCAACACAAGACCGGCCTACCCCTTACTGGATAGTACTGAATATGTCATCACCTCGGTTGCTTTGTAACCCTTTTTATCGAGATCTCATGCACAAGCAATCCATAAATATGTTGATGTATCTAGAAGGGTGACCACATACTTTAATGGGTGTGATCCACTTAGCTTTGCTGCATCTCCCCTAATTTTTAGTCATTTCCAATTGATGAGGCTTGAGGCTACGTTTTATCTTTTTGAATAGCAATCCCACTTGGAATGCTAACACTGCCCTCCAAGCATCAATGCAATGCTAGCTTTCATCCATACAAGTTGTCTATGATAAGGACAAACCGAAGGCACTATTTCTACTACATCCATTTTGGAATCACCCTCAGGATTAGTAGCAAGCAGCCCTTGCACTTCAATGCTCCATCTTCGATTCCATTTTCTTCAAGATGTCTTCAGTTCGAAACACTTGAGTTGGATCAGAGTGGTTTTCGGATAACAGATCCGATCCCGGTCTCTTTGAAACAACTTTCGATAATTTCCGGTAAACTCAACCTCGGTTCTTTAGGAAATAAGCAGATAAAAGATAAGAACGGAGTTCACCTCCTAACCGTTAGTGGACAGATTTCCTTATCATTTATCCTAGAAGAACGAAACGAATTTATACGTACAATATAGCACCACCAACAATAACTGTACCATACAATTTCTGTGTTTCTCCTAGATATTTTCAAAGTTACGTTTTGATCCAGATTTGGTAGTGGTTATTCAACTATAAAATAAACAAACAATCAAACACTGATTCGATTCCATATGGGATCCTCTAAGCCATTATTAATTAATCTTTAATTAATAAAATTGCTTTATAAAACTTTATCAAAGGATCTTTTATAAAACACTTTTCCCAAACCCCTTACGTCCCTTTTACTTGGAAAAAAATATAAACATTTACCAAAAACATTTAGAAAATTCTCTCTTCTTACATTCCATATTAAATGGCCAAACCATTCCCTTTCAAAACATCACTTACTAAGCTTGTTCACTTTATAAAACCCATTCACTTATTCCTTATAAAAATTCTCTTATAAGTTCACTTCACATTTCAAACCTCTTTACAATTTTTCAAACTTGATTTAAAACGTCTTTCAAAAATATCTAAAATGATTTATAAAATCTCTTTCCATTTTCACAACTATTTAAAAATCTTCCTTCATAATTCCTTTATAGAATCTCCATTATAAAATAATATCATTTTCAAGATATCATTTGTAAATCACTTTAGGAAAAACCTTTTATTTAATAAACCCATTTTTTAAAAACAAGATATTATTTAAAAATAACTTTATAAAAAAATAATAAAATTTAAAAACCATTTATAACCTTTAAACCGAAATTGATTAAAGAATTAAGGTTAATTCAAAAACATACTTTAGTAATTCGAAAAGAGGCTTAGCAATCCCATTGGTGCTATTTTAAGTTACCATTCAGTTTCCATTTAAATTCACTTAACCGTTATTTACGTAGATCGACGTATATGTAAATACACTCATATCCAAATCAAGGAATAACATGTGAATATGAACTAACTAGCATATACATATCCAAATCACATAATAGCAAGATGGTGATTTTTCTTGCTAAATAGATATCCAAACAATTCAAACAATTCATAGCAGAATGGTGATTTATTCTGCTAACACATGTCCGCACAAACAAACAAACAAATAGTTTATAGCAGAATGAGGATTTATTCTGCTAACACATGTCCAAACAGCCCAACAAACAAACAATCAATTTATAGCAGAACGGGGATTTATTCTGCTAACACATGTCCAAACAACCCAACAATCTACTTTATACCTCATTCACAGTTATATGGTTTCTTAATGGTATCAACACTTGAATCACTTGTATTCAAAACCATCTTTGAAAAAGAAGTACCTTTGAACCATTTTACTTTTGAAAACCAAAGGATTTAAAACTTTTAAATCCTTTTAAAAATAATTAATAAAAGTTAAATCCTTATTTAAATCATAATTAATTTTAATTGAATCTTAACTTAATTAAATTAAATAATTATTATAAAATTAAATATTAATTAAACAAAAATTAATCTTTTATTAATTATTAAATAATTAATTAAACCTTCATTAATAATTAAATGTTATTTAATCTAAATTAATTAATTAAATAATATTTATTGTAACTTAAAAAATAAAGTAAACCTTTAATAAATAATTTATTATAAATTAAATCTTTAATCAAATAATTAAACCCTTGATTAATAATTAATCCTATATTTAATTAATGATAAATTAAATATAAATAATTTACTTTACCCATACTTAATTAACTTAATTAATAATTAATTAAAATAAATCTTAACTTTAAAAGATAATTAATTAAGAACTAAACTTTATTTAATTAAAGTTAATAAGCATTGTTAACATTTAATTAATTATCAATTACTAAAACCTAATTAATTAACAATTAATTATGAAATCCTTAATTAACTTTTAAAAACATTATTATTTAGTTTATAAAATATTCACAAAACAATTTGAAGTATAAAAACCAAACTTTGCAAAAAATCGAAATTTTAAGTGAACTGCATCCATAGCGACTATCGCTATGGATACCCATAATTTCACTTTACTAACTAGTTTACATGCTAACTTGCTTTAGCTTCAAGACAACGTTAACACATACGACATATCCAAGTTCAACTATACCAAATCATTTCATCACCAAACATAACCAAAAATCACAACCTTTTTGTAACCAACATATTTAAACAATACCACAATTCAAACCAAACAATTATATACATACATACATACATACATATACATACATACACACACACACACACACATATATATATATATATATATAACCACATAACCAACACAAATATATATATATATAAGTAAATTATTCCCAAAAATTTAAAAAGTTTACTCACCAAAGGTTCAGAAAACTTGAAATACTTTAGCGCTCGAAAAGTTTGGAAAACCACAAATTCTACTCGAAAATGTGTCATTTTCACTCGACTTTTGGACCCTTTCCTCTTGGATTTTGGAAAAGGGGTCAAAAGGAAAGTTTTAGATTATTCTTTTCTCTATCATTTAAAAAAATAATTACTCAAAAAAATCAAATTTTGAGGAAGTTATGGCCAAAACAGTGAGGGGTTTTTTCGAACATCAAAATCCAGGTTCAAAAACACTCTTGCAAAAAAATGAATTTTTGGAGCATCTAAGCTCGAAATAAGAAAAAGTGGTAAACTACAAAGTTGTAGCCACTGGAAATATACATGGTTTGAAAGAAAGAAACTCAGGTTCTGGAGTATTTTGAAAGAAGTTATAGCCGAAAACGTTTCGGGTAAAATGGAAGAAATTTAAATGGAAAAGAAGGAACCTTTAAACAAGTTATTAAAACATTTAAAAGTTAATTTTTGAAATCTTAAAACAGAAAAGCTATTTTGGGTGCTATTAAAGTTTGCTAAAAGCTTTAAATAAGAAGTGACTTAGGAAAAAAAGGGAAATGAAAATGGAAGAAAGAAATAAGAGAAATGTTTTTATATAAAATGAATATGTAAAATTACCTAATTAACCCTTGTACCATGTCCTCCACTCTTGACTTGCCATGTCACCACTCTTATCTTCCCCCTTGTCCCTTCCTAGCACTAAATGATCCAACATGAAATGACCCCTAAATGTACTCTTGTCTCCCCTAGTTGCCATTATGTCAAATCATGTCCCCATGATGTGACAATTTCCTTTTCATTTTTTTCTTATATACCTAAGTATAATTGCATGCATACATACACTAAGACATACATACATATACACATTTATTTCCATTTTTATTGTTTATAAGTTTCCATTAAAGTTCACAACATTCCGACAAATTCTAGCTGATGAAAAGTCGAAAATTCGAAAAATGAATTCCGAAAACATTTCCCTTTTTCATCGAACTATATATTTTTGTAAACTAATTTTTGAAAAATATTTCACCATTATTATTTATCATCTAAAAGAGTTTTATTTTCATTATAAAACCATTTATTTGAATATTTAAAATTAATTAAATATTCACAAATTAAAGTAGTGAAATTCCGGGTCGTTACATTCTTCTCCCCTTAAAAGAATTTCGTCCTCGAAATTACACCTCAGAACCTATCCAGAATCAATTAACACTATACATCAGTCCATATGATGTACACTGATCATTCTTACACAAAAATATGATTCGATCACTATTCAAATACATAACTTAACTTCTAAACTAGTATCGTTTATTCGACTTTCTAATGCGGACCCCGATCAGTCTCTTTGATTTGGAACCTCTGTTCTCCTTACATAGTTGTAACTATGATAGAAAACTTTGATCCCATACTACGAATCCTCATCAAATGCTCACCGTCAAAAATCGAGTAATAGACCCTTGTTTGGAATCGGTGCAAACACCTCAAAGTCATATAATCGAATTTTAGATCAACTATTTGAGAAGAAGAATTGATCTACATTCAACTTACGCACTTATTTAATTGGTTCTCCCTACTACCAATTCTATTCCTACTAAATCATTTATGAAAACATTTTGTAACAACCTGAATCCCAATGGTCCGGATTTTTCGCAAAAATGCTAAAAACCAAGCCCACTGAAGCCCGAGTTGGGTATCTGGTATCCTGCAAATAGGCAAAGACAAATATATCATAGCTCAATAATTTATCTCCCAACGGGATTGACTAAAATATAATAGTAACTAAATACACACCAATATAGTAACACTCTCTAAACAAGGGTCTTATAACTGGGAAATCTCTGCCATCTACTTAACCTGTAGGGTGTTATGAGGAGGGGGTCAGAACAAAAGTTCTGGTGAATGGATAAATTATACACTTCTAAGCTTAATTCTACATATACCGTTTTATTTCCATTTACTGTTATATTTGGTTTATTCGATTTACAATACTCTCGCCTTTGTTCGTGAACCGTGCCCATCTACTCCATAGTAGATTATAACCTAATAACTAATGTATACATATATTTATCTATATTCCCAATGACCATATTGGTCCTAGATACCACCCATGGTACCTTCCGTATCCTCCTCAAAAAGGGCTTCATCGTCTTTCTACGTAGCTATATCTGTAAAGGAATGTTTCGTAAGGCCTACAATACAGATGCTCCATCGTCTTTCTCCACGAGCGTTCCGTAGCTACATCTGTAAAGGACTGCTTCGTAAGGCCTACAATACAAATGCTCCACTACTTACTATGAAAACATAAATCACGTCCGCACTAGTCTATGCCAGTGCTCAGACATCCACAATGTACCACCCAGTGCGTACATTGAGGACTACATAATCATCCTGTCTACTATCTGAATCCCGCCAACAAGGTCTACCTTCTATGGAATTCAGTCGTGGATTTTCTATATCTATAAAGGACTGCTTCGTTAGGCCTACAATACAAATATTCTTGTTGGTTTGTCTCTTTTCTTGTCATGGCTATGGCCCCACGCAGCCACCCCTCAACTAAATTGAAAGACCTCTAAAGAGTTAAGTGGCCCTGTCCTATTACAAACAATCTAACATCCAATTGGCGGTGCCCCCATCCAATGTCTCGATAGTGAAAGAATCATTGGCCCGTTGGTTTAACTCTAGTCTTTCCCGAAATCGCTCTAGGTCTTGATGCTCGCCGATATCCGCATGCAACTGTCCTTAAACTTACTTGCAAGTACTGGACATACGAATACCCTACTTCGAACAACAAGCCCTTCTGACTGCCTACAAAGGTCTACTTTGTTTGACCTACAATGCAAATACAGTCAAGGCATACTCTCTTGATGGAACACCTACAGACCTGCCTCCGGGGGTGCAGCTTTGTTAGGCCTACCCAAAGGGCCATCCTAGAGTATCCTCACGTCTCATTGAAGACTCGTACTTCCTTGAAGCCTAAAAATACTAAGTTGGACGTGCTTCTCCATTTCTGAAATCCGTGATGAACTGCTTCGTTAGGCGCTTCATCCTTTGGGCTGCTCCAAATGCATCTCAATTCTTTTATTAGACCCTAAGTTTAATATTTTAATTTGCATTTAGTTTACTTTTCTTATTCTGTTGGCTATTTATTTACCCTAATTAGCATATTCTTGCCCTCATCTCGCTTCTGGCTATTGTAGGACCACCATTGATCTAATAGGGAATGCTATGGGTATTGGCACTTCTTGCTTATTAACTTAATTTAAGTCTTAAGTTTATTAAATAAGCATCTTTTATTCTATTTTCTTATTAATTTAATAGAAATCTAAAATAAAATTTTACTATTTATCTTTGCTATCATTGCTTATTTATTCTAAGTTCCCAAATAAGCCTTTCTATTCTTTTACTTAATCATAACTTATGTTATAATTATACTTGTAATTGTTACTATTATTTATTTTAAAATATGTACATAATTACAAGTGTTTCTTTTCTGTTCTAGTCTGTCTTCTTTTATTATGATATAGAATTCTTTTTAATTCTCTTTTATTATATAATTAACTTATCATAATAACTGTTTTTTATATTGTTTGCACGGTAAATGCAGACCTAGGTTCGTTTTGTTGGATCGATTTCACCCTAGAGGGGGGTGAATAGGGTGATACTAATAATTATAAAAATTTAATGTGGAAATATATAAAATAATTGCAACATAGATATAGCAGAATAATAGCAGCACAGATAATAGCAGAATAATAAAAGCAGAAATAGAACAACACAGATTTACCCAGCTTCGGCAAAACCCTGCCTACGTGCTGCCCCCAAGGTTTCTACTAGAAATAAAGTAGTCAGACGCTTACACATGTAAACTTGTGACACCCGCTATCGACTAACCTAACTCTATGCTCAAAACCCTGCCACAACTCAGCCGCCGAGTTGCGAATTCTCGAACTACACCACCGTAGTTCGTCCCTAGTCACACGACTAGAAAAACACACTAGAATTTGAAAGAAAAGAAAATTACAATTTAAAAATAAAACAAAAGCCCTAAGAGTTTAAACCCAAAACAACAAATAGCCGGCCCAAAAGTGAATAAATAGTGATAAAATTAATTCCCATTTTCTTTTCTATATTATCTCTTCGACTCGTATGCTCTGTGAAAAATGGTTGCTTCATTGTTCCTCTTTATTTCTGAGAATTAGGGCTTCCTAAAATTTGAAGGCGCTGACTTCAGTTGCTCGATCGAATAGATGATTTAGCATTCCTTGCTTTGTCAATCGATTGTTTCTTTGCATTGCAAACGGCAGCTTCAATTTTGGCGAGTTCGATAAACCTGGTATGTGGTTTCCTTTGATACTCTCGTTGATATGCTTTGAACTCGATCGCTTTAATGCCGATGATGTTAATAGTATTTATATGGTTTAATTCCCTAAATTATCGTTCGAATAAATCATTTGAATTCATCTGCTAATTTTAGCTCGACCGTTCGATTTTGATTGGTTGCTTGTGATTGATCCTGACCGGTTCTATTTCATATAATTCTTTGCTTGATTATCACAGCTTTATGAATTTGAACTTGCTCCGTGAATTTCTGGTTTGACTTCGGCCACCTTGAATTTGTGATAATATGTTGAGATAATCGGCTTTCTTTTTTATTTCTTTTATGACTTGTTCGATTCCTTGGCCACCACGGTTTTGATTATTTGGTATTTTGAATTTATGTTGACTGCTGTTACATCTGGTTGTGATTTACTCGAGTCGTATGTACTTGATTTGTGCACTTGTGTAATCTTCGAGTCACTGAACACTTAACTTGTAGATTTCTTGTGTCTTTTTGCATTTCATGTGAACTGAGCATGTCGACTTGTATTCAGTTGCATATGTAATTGTGTACATTTTCTTATGATTTGCCATCGTCTTGTATTTGCATGCTTGAAGTCTTGGTTGATTTGCTCACTGGTCTTCACTGTTGAGGCTGCACTTGTACCATTTCATTTTCACTTGAAGTTAACCTGTTTTCATTTGAACTGTACTGGGTTGTTGCCTCACTTGCATACTATACACTTTGTTGTTTCTTGATGGACTCTGTTAGTACTTGAGTCTGTTTGCAGTTCATGTTAGTGATGACTTATTTGGTTGTGTGCTCTGTCTCGACTGCTCATTGCTGTAGCATATATATATATACATGTTGCTCCTCACTTTGTCATTGCAGTCTGAGTTGCATACGAGCTCTGAATTTCATTGAGTACATGTTCATATGCATTGAGTCTAGACAATTCTGTGCACTTGATATTGTATTGTGTCTTGTCCATGGTTTCATATGAACGTGGTCTTGAAGTCTTGATATAGTGTTGTCAGTGCATATGTTCTTGGTTCTCTGGTCTCTGTAGCATTGTATCTTCGGTTGAAGCGTGTTCCTTAGTCTGCACTATGCACTTTGTTGTACTGTATATTCCAGTGTGGCTCTGGTCACTATTTCAACATTGTGTTACTTTGTGACTGCACCTGATGTATTGAACTGTTGAGTTGTATGCATTCATATAAGTTTGGTCTACATGTTGCATTATGGTTTCTCTGACCAGTCTGGGTTCAAGTGTACATTGAGTTGGTTCATTGAGCTAGCTGCTCACTTGCTCGAAACTGTTTTACCGGGTTCATGAACATTTGAGGACTAGTTCATGCAATCTGAAGCTTTGTATATGAGTCTGTACTGTTCATTTGTTTTTTTTTGAGTTGACCCATTTGAACTGTCTTCTTGTGTACATCAATGTCTAGGTTGCTCCTGGCCATTTTATTGAACTTGTACATTTGGATTGCACCTGTGTTGAATCCAGCTTATAGCTCGGGTTTGACCATGTGCTCATGTCGTGACTTTATTTTTATTGCACTTGAGTTGAACCTAGCTTTTGGTTGGGTTTGACCTTGTGCTCACCTGTCCCTACAGTTTTATCAAGTGTATATCGGTGTGCACGGCCTTGTGGCATGTATAGTGATACACTGTGCATGTCACAGGTTGTTCGTGTATGAATGGATTCAAATGAAATTGATGACGAACTACCCAAATAACTAAGGCAAATAATATTTTCAAAAACACATTTTATTTTACACTGCAAAAATATTTCCTTTTCAGTTTTACTGCGTCAGTGTGTATTTTCCAGATAACTCAGATGCTGGATAAAAATTGGATTACGGTTGAAGATCAAATACGAGTGAATGAGTGATATGTAGTGAGGTGCAAATGTATGTATAGTAAAATATGTGATTGTAAATGAAATTGTAATGTAATTGTAAACTGTATATATATAGTGAGAGCTCAAATTTATACTATTCAAAATTGTAATAAAATATTTGTTTGAATTTAAATTCTATGTTATTTATTTTATTCAACAAATATTTATTTAATTATGTGAAGAAAAAAAGTACAATAACAAATACATTTAGATGAATATATATATGTTTATTATCATCAAACAAAAATCATATACTTGCATATTCAACTAGTTTATTGTTCACTGCCTTAATTTCTTATCTAATAATTTACTTGATTCATTTCATACTCTACTTTATTTTTATTCTAGGAAGTAATTCTATTTTATTTGGTTGGTTGTGAAAGCTATACTAAAATCTATTTCCATAATTTAATACTAAATAATACTATAAACAATAATTCGTAACTGCATGGTATTAATTTCTTTTATTATTTTGGGCTAGTGTAAAATACAGTGTTCCCTTTATTTTACACTAGTTCCCTTTTTCTTTATTTTTATTCTTGCAGTTACGTTTATCGTTATCTTTTAATTATTAAATTATAGAAATGTATTCTAGTTTCTAAACCAACCAATTAATCTATTACGTACTCCCTAAATTAAATTATCAGATAAATTTATTGTTTTCATTCAGCATAATTTATTGCAGAATTCCACTTTTCTAATTTTATTCCAATTTTCTTATTTTACATTTACTTCTATAAAGTCTAGTATTTTAATCCATAACCACGAATTCACTTTCTAACTATATTATTCGCGTAAAAAGGGAATAAAAGGAACCAGTATTAATGCTAAATTATGCCTTTTAAAATAGATGTAAATAACTATAAATTTCTTACTTTTAGGCCTACACCTTTTCTAACTGTCAAGCCTAATTAAATATAAATAAAATTTACAATGTTTGCATAACTAATAGAATTAATTACTGGAATAAATTATCTAACGGAAATTCAATAATAATATATATTATAAACGTAAAAGAATATAATTAAATCCACTCACATGTCGTCCTTAGCTTCATTCTCTATCCTTTTTAATTCGCTGTAAATTCCCTAATTTGTTTGCGCTATTCTCTGATTTGCTTGTATGTATATCCTTGCTTAATTTTATTTTATTTTGTTTGGGGAAAGATTTGATTGATAGAGGAGAAAGGAAGAGAGAGAAGAGAAGACGAGTTTGCTGTAAATGACAATAGCTGATTCAGAGAAAATAGTGTAGGCTAGGGTTAAGTTACGTTCAATTTATAGGTGTAGTGAACAACTATGAACCATTCGATTAATCCTAAAAACAATCCTCACCATTATTTATTGATTTGTTTACGTTAGCTTATAACGTATAATTCTCTAATGTTATTCATTTATTCCTTTGTTATACGACCCTATTAATTCACGTTCCCTTCTAAATAAGATTCTCCCATTAATTATCCAATTAATTAGATCATACATACATATATACATACATACACACACACACACACACACATATATATATATATCCAATATTAATCGATTCTTATACGTTATAATTTCTTACCTATTTGAACACGTCAATTAATACCTCTATTAATTAATTGTATATAAAAGTTATACTTTTAAATTTATTCTTATTAACTTACCTTCGTCATAAACTTAATTACTCCGTTTGATTTTTGTACGCATTCCAATTTTTTTTCTTTTTAACTTTGAAACAAATAATCCTATAATAGTCGTTTTCTTCTAGCTAATTAATTTACATTATTAGCTATTGAAACAAGGGCATGTTGTTTGATTAATTGACACCCTTTTTAAAACGCTCAACTGATTGACAATTAATTAATTGACACATTTTTTCCATTTTAATCGATATCCAAATTAATTCCTATGTGTCACTCAATCACACATTTATTAGTTTCCCTCTTTTATTAATTTACGCTTACTTAATGTCTTTAATTAATTTCTTAATTAATTGATTGCATCAATTATAAATTAACATATGTATGTTATCATTTAATTTATTCCCCACGTACATTTCCCTTTATTAAAAGATCCCTTAATTAATTAATGTTATAAAAGTGACATATTCTCTGACTAATTGACGCCTATATATCTCTAAATTAATTTCCCTTTTAATTGATTGATGCGTCATTTAATCACACACTCATTGCCTGTATAAATCTATGTAACCTCTTAATTCTTAAATACATATATTTGACATTTATATTTTGTTTTGCAGTTATGTTAATTTAATTGATTTTATTCAATTATATAAAAATGCAGGGTGTTACATTCTCCCACCCTTTAGGAAATTTCGTCCTCGAAATCCGACAAGGGTAAAATTATGTAATTCCTCGCATCAATCATATCCATTTTGTGTACATCCAATTTTTCGACCACCCATGCACTTGTGCAAAAGTATTATTCAATACAAAATATATGCGTGTACATGAATTTCTAAACGGTAACTCCTATATGAATGCTTTGCTTCTTTAAAAATTTATTTTTAAAACATGATGCACACATCGTAAATATACTTGCAATTTCTGTAAGAATGCAATCTTTTGAAAATTTAAAACAATTTTCATCTAATTTTTTCCAAACTCCTATTGAATAGTGGTGTAGTTCAACGAATTTTTCATCCAAACCCTACCATACAACTTTAAATATTCAAATTTCAAAAAAATCCAATTTTTTGAATTCGATCTCTTATGTCAAAAAGAAGGTAGAAAACGGAATAACTTCATATTTCTCTGATTTTCTTTTGCGCACATCTTCCTCCGTACTTGGGATTTAGGCTACTATTCTAAAATAAATTATTTACTTCCCAAGCATAGTTTACATAAGAAAATATCTCTTTTTAAATTTTTCTGTTGACGTTTCTATCGCTTTCTTTAAATTTGTTATTTTCCTTTTAGTTATCTTATTCTGCTTTTACTTTTTTTATACAACAACTGATCACAGCAATCATCTAGGGCAAGGAGGTCTAGGACCATGTCCACTTTGACACAGAAAGGTCTTACTCTAGGAATCCAAGTAACTCATATGCTCATCCTGCAGCTTATTACTTGTTACCAACATAAGTTGTATTACTCATGACGAATAAGATCTATTCATTTCTTCTATTCATGCTCAAAAAGGAATAACTAAGTCTCATATACTGCAATGGATAAGGGTTTCAATCTATGCAGTCTTTATCTAAAAAGGCAACTAAGCTTGGGGAAATTTTCTCTTTACCCTTCATTTTCCCCCAACTAAGGTCTACTTTTCCAACCACGTGTGTCTTACTATCTTACTAATATCACTTCACTATTCTTCTATATTCTACAGGCATGAAGCAACAATTCTAGGTTTTCACTAGTGTCCTATACACCTTACGATAACTTTTATTATTACCACTAGGAGTAATTACTGCTATAGCCTTGTACTTTTTCCGTTACACCTAGGAAATGATTCCTGTCTACTCCATATTTAAAAGTCTGGTTCGGTTTGGTATTTATCATTTTACTTCAAAAATTAAAGCTTCTAAATTTTTGAAACGTCAAATCCTAAAATTCTTGCCTTTGAAAGTGTTATTTTGAAGTTTTCTGTTAAATTCAAAGGTACTGGGTTATTTAAAATTTTATCTTTTCAAAAACTTATTTACTTTTCTACCAAACCATCTTTTTTTTCTTGACTTATAAAAAAATATCCTCACATGTTTTCAAAATATCCTATTTTTCCATAGATTTTCAAATTTACTACAACTGGAGTAGATAAGAACAATTATTTTTCAAAAATCACTTAACTTTCCTACTCTTCCAATTACTTAACCTTGAAGGAGTTTCTAACTTACTACACTTAATGGTTTTATACCATAATTTATTGGAATTGCTTTCTCTTATGAGAAACCCTTAACGCTAAAACCTTCTATGAATCCTTTATAGGAGAATTTCATGTTTATGTGAAATTATAAGGAATTTATTTTATATTTTATCGACATAGACTATACAAAATATGGTGCTTTCCATACCTTGTACATCTCTTTCATGTATTCCTTATAACTTGCACAAAACATCTTTATTTATGATTTATAGAAAATTATATCATTATTCATTTCATTCTAATAGATTAAAGTATGTTTACTCTATATTCACTTAGATAAGATATTTCCTACTAAATTCATTAATTTATCGTACATTTTTTTTCCAAAAGAACTCATTTTCAAAACTGCTTTATAACTAGAAAATATTTTCATATACTTATTTAAATAATAAGTGTACATACAAACCACTTTAGAAATTATCTCCAAAACTTATTTGGGTCAAAACAGATGTTGCGTAAAACACCGTTACTACAACCCAAAAATACTATTTTATGGATTCAATTAAAATAAATATTAATAAATCCCATATGCCATGTTAAAAATATTTCCTTTGAGAGTCACCTACTATAAAAATAGTGTCATGGTCTATGCTTCCTTTATTTTTACCGAAAACATTTATTACAACAATAAATGGTGTAACCTATGTTTTCGTTACTTAACACACTCTAGGTTTTTATATTTAAAATCTTTGTTCACCTACAAGGAAACTAGCGAGCTATACACGCTTTATAATTCTTTAAAAAGAATTTCACTTTTAACAAAATTTACATCATATAAAAACCAATTTAAATTTCATACCACTTTTTTTTTTCAAAAACCCAATATTTACTTCCTCAAATATATTAACAATTATATTTTTCAACTTTTCAATTCCAAAAGTTTCATTTTATTGGGCTAGACATAAAGTAGATTTTCTTCTTACTAAAACCTCTTATTTCTTTCAAAATATAAACACTCTCCCTACTATCCCTAGGGAACTTCTCCACTTCCTATAGCATATGGATACCAATCTTCTCTCAAAACATGGCTTATTTGTATGCTATAAATCGGTAATTAACATCGGGCTCAACATACTTGGGTCATCCCAAACCCAACTAGCAAACTATGCACAAATATACTTCTAAAAACTTTCCATATGTTAAAATCTATGGTTGGAGACTATTTGGATTTTAGTACATAATATATTTATATTTTATTCAAAAATACAAATACGTTCGCTCACTATCTACCTAGGAATCCTAAACCTAGGCTCTGATATCAAATGTAACAACCTGAATCCCAGTGGTCTGGATTTCTCGAAAAAATGCTAAAAACCAAGCCCATTGAAGCCCGAGTTCGGTATCTGGTATCCTGCAAATAGGCAAAGACAAATATATCAGAGCTCAATAATTTATCTCACAGTGGGATTGACTAAAATATAATAGTAAGTAAATACTCACCGATATAATAACACTCTCTAAACAGGTGTCTTACAGCTGGGAAGTCTCTACCATCTACTTAACCTGTAGGGTGTTGTGAGGAGGGGGTCAGAACTAAAGTTCTAGTGAATGGATAAATTATACACTTCTAAGCTTAATTCTACATATACCGTTTTATTTTCATTTACTTTTATATTAGGTTTATTAAGTTTACAATACTCTCGCCTTTGTTCGTGAAACATGCCCATCTACTCCATAGTAGATTAAAACCTAATAACTAATGTATACATATATGTAGCTATATCCCCAATGACCATATTGGTCCTAGATACCACCCATGGTACCTTCCGTATCCTCCTCGAAAAGGGGTTCATCGTCTTGCTCCGTAGCTATATCTGTAAAGGGCTACTTCGTAAGGCCTACAATATAGATGCTCCACTACTTATTATGAAAACATAAATCACGTCCGCACTAGTCTATGCCAGTGCTCAGACATCCAAAATGTACCACCCAGTGCGTACAATGAGGACTACGTAATCGTTCTGTCTACTATATGAATCCCACCAACAAGGTCTTCCTTGTACGGAATTCAGTCAGGGATTTTATATATCCGTAAAGGACTGCTTCGTTATGCCTACAATATAGATATTCTAGTTGGTCTATCTCTTTTCTCGTCGTGGCTATGGCCCCACGTAGCCACCCCTCAACTAGATCGAAAAACCTTTGAAGAGTTAAGTGGCCGTGCCCTACTGCAAACAATCTAACATCCAATTGGCGGTGCCCCCCATCCAATGTCTAGTCTTTCCCAAAATCACTCTTGGTCTTGATGCTGGCCGATATCCGCATGCGACTATCCTTAAACTTACTTGCAAGTACTGGACATACGAATACCCTACTCCGAACATCAAGCCCTTCTGACTGCCTACAAAGGTCTGCTTCGTTAGAACTACAATGCAAATGCAGTCAAGGCATATTCTCTTGATGGAACACCTACAGACTTGCCTTCGGGGGTGCAGCTTCGTTAGGCCTACCCAGAGGGCCATCCTAGAGTATCATCACGTCCCGTTAGGCGCTTCATCCTCTGGGCTGCTCCTAACGCATCTCAATTCTTTTATTAGACCCTACGTCTAATCTTTTAATTTGTGTTTAGTTTACTTTTCTTATTCTGTTGGCTACTTATTTACCCTAATTAGCATATTCTTGCCCTCGTCTCGCTTCTTGCTATTGTGAGACCACCATTGTTCTAATAGGGAATGCTATTGGTATTGGCACTTCTTGCTTATTAACTTCATTTAACTCTTAAGTTTATTGAATAAGCATATTTTGTTCTATTTGCTTATTAATTTAATAGATCAAAAATAAGCTTTTACGATTTATCTTTGCTATCATTGCTTATTTATTCTAAGTTCCCAAATAAGCCTTTCTATTCTTTTACTTAATCATAACTTATGTTATAATTATACTTGTAATTGTTACTATTATTTCTTTTACAATCTGTATATAATTACAAGTGTTTATTTTCTGTTCTAGTCTGTCTTCTTTTATTATGATATAGAATTCTTTTTAATTCTCTTTTATTATATAATTAACTTATCATAATAACTTTCTTTTTATATAGTCTACGCGGTAAATGCAGACATAGGTTCGTTTATTGTTCACAGCCTCAATTTCTTATCTAATAATTTATTTGATTCATTTCATACTCTACTTTATTTTCTTTTATTCTAGGAAGTAATTCTATTTTATTTGGTTAGTTGTGAAAGCTATACTAAAATATATTTCCATAATTGAATACTAAATAATACTATAAACAATAATTCATAACTGCAAGGTATTTCTTTTATTATTTTAGGCTAGTGTAAAATACAATGGTCCCTCTATTTTACACTTGTTCCCTTTTTCTTTCTTTTTATTCTTGCAGTTACGTTTATCATTATCTTTTCATTATTAAATTATAGAAATGTATTTTAGTTTCTAAACCAACGAATTAATGTATTACTTACTCCCAAATTAAATTATCAGATAAATTTATTGTTTCTGTTCAGCGTAATTTATTGCAGAATTTCACTTTTCTAATTTTATTCCAATTTTCCAATTTTCTTATTTTACATCTACTTCTATAAAGTATAGTATTTTAATCCATAACCGTGAATTCTTTTTCTAACTATATTATTCACGTAAAATGGGAATAAAAGGAACCAGTATTAAGGCTAAATTATGACTTTTAAAATAGATGTAAATAAATGTAAATCTCTTACTTTTAGGCCTACGCCATTTCTATCTGTCAAGCATAATTAAGTATAAATGAAATTTACAGTGTTTGCATGACTAATAGAATTAATTACTGGAATAAATTATCTAACGAAAATTCAATGATAATATATATTATAAACATAAAAGAATATAATTAAATCCACTCACATGTCGTCCTTAGCTTCAATCTCTATCCCTTTTAATTTGTTATGCTTTTCTCCGCTTTTCCCCCTTTTTAATTCGCTATAAATTCCCTGATTTGTTTGCGCAATTCTCTGATTTGCTTGTATGTATATCCTTGCTTAATTTTATTTTTTTGTTTGGGGAAAGAATTGATTGATATAGGAGAAAGGAAGAGAGAGAAGAGAAGAGGAGTTTGCTGTAAATGACAGCAGCTGATTCAGAGAAAATAGTGTGGGCTAGGGTTAAGTTACGTTCAATTTATAGGTGCAGTGAACAACTATGAACCATCCGATTAACCCTAAAAACAATCCTCACCATCATTTATTGATTTGTTTACGTTAGCTTATAACGTATAATTCTCCAACGTTATTCATTTATTCCTTTGTTATACGACCCTATTAATTCACGTTTCCTTCTAAATAAGATTCTCCCATTAATTTTCCAAATAATTAGATCATTCATATACATACACACACACACGCGTGCGCGCGCGCGCACACACACACACACACACACATATATATATATATCCAATATTAATCGATTCTTATACGTTATAATTTTTTACCTATTTGAATACGTCAATTAATACCTCTATTAATTGATTGTATATAAAAGTTATACTTTTTAATTTATTCTTATTAACTTACCTTCATCATAAACTTAATTACTCCATTTGATTTTTGTACGCATTCTAATTCTTTTTTTAACTTGGAAACAAATAATTCTATTACTGGTGTTTTCTTCTAGCTAATTAATTTACATCTAATTAATTTACATTATTAGCTATTGAAACAAAGGCATATTCTTTGATTAATTGACAGCCTTTTAAAACGCTCAACCGATTGCCAATTAATTAATCGACACGTTTCCCCATTTTAATCGATATCCAAATTAATTCCTATGCGTCACTCAATTACACATTTATTAGTTGTATATATTTAAATCGCCAATTCATTACCCAATTAATTGACATATAAGTTTCCCTCTTCTATTAATTGACGCTTACTTAATGTCTTTAATTAATTTCTTAATTAATTGATTGCGTCAATTATAAATTAATATATGTATGTTATCATTTAATTTATTCCCCACATACATTTCCCTTTATTAGAAGATCCCTTAATTAATTAATGTTATAAAAGTGACATATTCTCTGACTAACTGGCGCCTCTATGTCTCTTAATTAATTCCCCTTTTAATTGATTGATGCGTCAATTAATCACACACTCATTGCTTGTATAAATCTATGTAACCTCTTAATTCTTAGATGCATATATTCGACATTTATATTTTGTTTTGCAATTATGTTAATTCAATTGATTTTATTTTATTACATAAAAATGCGGGGTGTTACACATTTCATAAATACACTCGGGTTCAACTTATGTAATACTACTCCACTACATCCTGAGAGTGTATACCCATATTAAATTCAACTATTCAAATTTTCATTTATTTTCCTCAGGAAAAATCAAGATACCTGGATTTTATTTCAAAAACTTTTTGAAATGAAACTCTATATTTTAAATCATACAATATATAGATATAGCCCGAGTAACTTCAAAAGGATACTAAGGAATTGGGTACTACCAAATAGTATTATGCATTCCCTTACCAAGAAGGGTAATACTCAAGAGAAACGTTTACCATCCGAACACATCTCTTCCCCAATTTTTAGTTATTTTCGAGCCAATCAACCAGTTAACTTAATTTTTTTTCTTTTTATTTCAAAATCTCTTTTCTGAAACAACATTTTACATTTTTCCCACAAAACCTTTATCATCAACTTACTTTGGGTTCGTTCGGATTTGAACTTGTTTTGATTGCATAAAGAGAATAATTTACTAAGTGCGCTACAATGTTTACCTAGGCAAACATCCGACCGTTACTTAGAAGATTATTCCGATTATCACAAAACAATCAAGACTTATTTTTCGAAACTAATCCAAAGAAAACTCTTCTTACTTAACCTTTTCATTCTCAAACTTTTGTACTTGAACCAAAATACTTTCAAATAATACTATTATTAATTTTCGAAACCATAAAAATCATTTTTCCAAAAGCACCGGGATTTAAGTTCTCAAGTTTTCACATCCTAAATCCTTTTTAAATTAAAGACACATTCTTATTAATCCATTTCCAAATATTTATTTCCAAATATTCTAACATCTTTTTTTTATAAACACCTTTTAATCCAATTTTTACCCCACATTAACATCGAACGCCTTTTTGTAAAATTATGAAACTTAATTCACAAGGTGTTCGTTTCAATGTTTACCTATTTCTATTTACCCAACACAAATCTTAAAAAGGGAAAGCTAACTATAAACACTATCAATAGTCAATGCTCAAACTGGACGAGCATGACTAAACAAACCCTACATGATAATAATAAATTATTATTATCTCTTAGCAAAAACACCTCAAAAATACCATACTATTCTTTGAAAATCATTCTTTTTTATATATAAAATATATTTTTGGGTAATATTATTTCACTTACCCAATTTCCAAAACAATACTATGTCGATTTTCCTAGTTCATGTGTTTAGAAATCCCTATCGATACGGGTGTACCTTCCGTATCGACCAGAATTCATAAGCCACTTAACCGATAAATCAACATAATACGAAATTTTTTATAACACTAACAAATACACGCTCTTATGTAATACACTCAAACTCATAATAAGACATTTCATTACCTTATCTCTTAATGAGTTGCCCCACAAAAGCCAAGCTTCTCGTTTAACCTTGCACTGTGATACCATATGTAACGACCCGCCTTTTCGAACCCTAGAAGTCGACACTAATACATTTACGGTATTCACGTGCCGAACAACTAAGTGTCGAAAAGATAGATTGTTAGGGAAAAAAGAGATAAAAGATAGAAGAAACTAAACAATTACAAGATCTCAAAACGCAACGGAATAATATATTAATCAACGTAGTACTTTAGAAAGTCATTTACAAAATGATACATCAGAGTCATACTAAAATAATTCCTAACCAAGGACGATTATAACAGCCTGTCCTTACATAACTGATACAAGATACATATAATACAGCGGAAAAAAAAACTAATTATCGATGAAGCCTCCTGCTCCGAGTTCCTCCAAAATGCATCCGTATGAAACCTAAACTACTTGGCTACTTGTAAAATTTGAGCACCCAAGAGTTTAGGGAAAGAAAATAAAACTCCGGGTCAGACATGGGTCTGGTGTGAGTAAACTCAAAGCAACTGAATTATTACTTTTAAAACTCTTTTAAATCAAAGGTATCTCGTAAGACCACGCCGCATATAAGCACGGACGAGTTTTTACCTTACGATAACCAAAACACTTTTATATAAAATCCAGTGATATTATAATAATGTCTAAGGGTTCAAAGTAAAATATTAAACTAGCTGGAATGCTTGCATCTCACATTCCAACATATTTGGTATACAACTAAAACCATACAATGCTTATTGGAGAATGGATTCCATATAATAACTAGGCACTGGGGTACCACCTATCACAGTACACGTCTAGAAAATGTACCGAGGACCTCGCTTGGATCCCCTACAGACACAAGACCGGGCTACCCCTTACTAGATAGTACTGAATATGTCATCACCTCGATTGCTTTGCAACCCTTTTTATTGAGATCTCAAGCACAACCAATCCATAAATATGTAGATGTATCTAGAAGGGTGACCACATACCCTAATGGGTGTGACCCACTTAGCTTTGCTGCATCTCCTCTGATTTTTAGTCATTTCCAATTGATGAGGCTTGAGGCTACGTTTTACCTTTTTGAATAGCAATCCCACTTGGTATGCTAACACTGCCCTACAGACATCAATGCAATGCTAGCTTTCATCCATACAAGTTGTCTAGGATAAGGACAAACCGAAGGCACTACTTCTACTACATCCATTTTGGAATCAGCCTCAAGATTAGTAGCAAGCAACCCTTGCACTTCAATGCTCCATCTTCGATTCCATTTTCTTCAAGATGTCTTCAGTTCAAAACACTTGAGTTGGATCAGAGTGGTTTTCGGATAACAGATCCGATCCCAGTCTCTTCGAAACAACTTTCGATAATTTCCTGTAAACTCAACCTCGGTTCTTTAGGAAATAAGCAGATAAAAGATAAGAACGGAGTTCACCTCCTAACCGTTAGTGGATGGATTTCCTTATCATTTATCCTAGAAGAACGAAATGAATTTATACGTACAATATAGCACCACCAACAATAACTGTACCATACAATTGCTGTGTTTCTCCTAGATATTTTCAAAGTTACATTTTGATCCAGATTTGGTAGTGGTTATTCAAATATAAAATAAACAAACAATCAAACACTGATTGGATTCCATATAGGATCTTCTAAGCCTTTATTAATTAATCTTTTATTAATAAAATCGCTTTATAAATTTTTATCAAAGAATCTTTTCTAAAACACTTTTCCCAAACCCCTTACGTCCCTTTTACTTGGAAAACAATATAAACATTTACCAAAAACATTTGGAAAATTCTCTCTTCTTACATTCCATATTAAATGGCCAAACCATTCACTTTCAAAACATCACTTACTATAAAGCTTGTTCACTTTATAAAACCCATTCACTTATTCCTTATAAAAATTCTTTTATAATTTCACTTCACATTTCAAACCTCTTTACAGTTTTTCAAACTTGATTTAAAACGTCTTTCAAAAATATCTAAAATGATTTATAAAATCTCTTTCTATTTTTACAACTATTTAAAAATATTCCTTTATAATTCCTTTATAGAACCTCCTTTATAAAATATCATTTGTAAATCACTTTAGGTAAAACCTTTTATTTAATAAACCCTTTTTTTTAAAAACAAGATATTATTTAAAAATAACTTTATAAAATAATAATAAAATTTAAAAATCATTTATAAACTTTAAACCCAAATTGATTAAAGAATTAAACCTAATTCAAAAACATACTTCGGTAATTCAAAAAAAGGCTTAGCAATCCTAATGGTGCTATTTTAAGTTACCATTCAGTTTCCATTTCAATTCATTTAACAGTTATTTACATAGATCAACATATATGTAAATACACTCATATCCAAATCAAGGAATAACATGTCAATATAAATAACTAGCATATACATATCCAAATCACATAATAGCAGGATGGTGATTTTTCCTGCTAAACAAGTGTCCAAACAATTCAACCAATTCATAGCAGAACGGTGATTTATTCTGCTAACACATGTGCACACAAACAAACAATTTATAGCAGAATGGCGATTTATTCAACTAACACATATCCAAACAACCCAACAAACAAAGTATCAATTTGTAGCAGAACAGAGATTTATTCTGCTAAGACATGTCCAAACAACCTAACAATTTGCATTATACCTCATTCACAATTGTATGGTTTCTTAATGATATCAACACTTGAATCACTTGTATTCAAAACCATCTTTGAAAAAGATGCACCTTTGAACCATTTTACTTTTGAAAACCAAAGAATTTAAAACTTTTAAACCTTTCTAAAAATAATTAATTAAAAGTTAAATCCTTATTTAAATGTTAATTAATTTTAATTGAATCTTAACTTAATTTAATTAAATAGTTAAACAATAATTAACTATTAATTAAACCCAAATTAATCCTTTATTAATTATTAAATAATTAATTAAACCTTCATTAATAATTAAATGTTAATTAATCTCAATTAATTAATGAAATAATATTTAATTAAACTTAAATAATAAAGTAAACCTTTAATAAATAATTTATTATAAATTAAATCTTTAATCAAATAATTAAACCCTTGATTAATAATTAATCCTATATTTAATTAACGATAAATTAAATATAAATAATTTACTTAACCCATACTTAATTAACTTAATTAATAATTAATTAAAATAAATCCTAATTTTAAAAGATAATTAATTAAGAACTAATCTTTGTTAACCGACATCTTGGCCCAGTTATAAAACGACAGTTGAAGAAATTATCATTAGCACTAGACAAGATTCTGATCAAGGAGAGACTGGAGGTGGTAGCAAGTAGTCAGGCCCACAACAAAGCAAGAGCATTCGGCCTGCCTGGCCTGGTGCGCAGAGTCACCTATTATGGGCAGAGGCACCTTGTTCCTAAGCCCATGAGGGAAGTCCAACCCATCTCGTCTATAAATAGAGAGGCAAAGGCACAGTGAAATGGACCTTTTTTCGGGAACACTGGGGAGACTCTGCCACTTTCAAGACTCATCCTCTTTACTTAGCAATTGTATTCAAGTAGTTAATCTATGGATTGTATCTGTAATCGATCATCAAGTAAAGCAAAAAAGTTTAACCTCAAAGTGGACGTAGGCAATTACGTTGAACCACTATAAATCCGGTGCTTACTTTCTGCGTTTAAATTAGCATATTCTTCCTTGTTTAATTTAACTTCATCACTTACATCTCTACACAATCTTTCTCAACGAGGTTAGTGACCAATTTTGGTGCTAACAATCTTTATTTAATTAAAGTTAATAAACCTTGTTATCATTTAATTAATTATCAATTACTAAAACCTAATTAATTATTAAATCCTTAATTAACTTTTAAAAACATTATTATTTAGTTTATAAAATATTCACAAAACAATTTGAACTATAAAATCCAAACTTTGCAAAAATCGAAATTTTAAGCAAACTGCATCTATAGCAACTATCGCTATGGATACCCGTAATTTCACTTTACTAACTAGTTTACATGCTAACTTGCTTTAGCTTCAAGACAAGATTAACACATACGATGTGACGCCCCACCTCTATGCTCACGCTAGCCAAGGACACTACAGGGTAATGCCATCATCTAGCGCGAAGAATAAGGATGTTGAGGAGCGACCATCTGTGTAATTGCCTTGTGTGAGCACCAATATGTCAGATAGTATAACATGCATTTCATTTCAAGAGGAAATCCGACATACCGATACAAACTCAGAGCTACCACACAGTGGCTAAGTGGACCCTCGAAAACAAATATAGAAATAAACATAACACAAATTAGTCACAGACGTTCATATCACAAAGGCGGAAACAGATATGAATATATAACACAAAGAAGTGTACATCAGAGTAGTGGTCAAATAAGATCCACAATATCACAAAAGAATAGATACAAGTGCTAGACAAAAGAATATGTATACATAATGGAGTCTATATCTCGAATGTATAACAACAAAAACTACAACTATTCTATAGTTAGACAAAAGTCAGAAGATGATCCAGATAAGGAGTCAAGCTGAAGCACCTGTAACATCTCGGTCTGCCCCGAGTATTATTTAATAAGAAAATAATAAACGGAATAGTCTAGCTATAAATATCAGATAGAGGAATGAGATAAAAGCAGAGATATAATAAGATCGTATAATAACAATAATGTCATACTAGAACAAATATGATTTAAACAACAACAAAATCATATAATATCTCAAAATCTCAAAGCACCAAAAAGAATATCATATTCTTTATTTTATTCACCAAACTACAAATATTGACAAACATATTAATGCCAATCACAAAAGTTGCTGAAATACAAATTCTAGAAATCATCAATCAGAAATCTAGAAATCAAAAAAGGGGGGAGGCCTATCATAAATGGGAGCATGAAAACTCACCAACACGTGTATCACAAATGGAATGCTATTCCATGGTCGCTAACCATAAAAATTGAGCCGAAGCTCCACAAACGGTCCGAAGACCACGGGTCGCTACCCCTCCAAATTGAACCGAAGTTCCACAGAAACGGGGTTTAGTCTCCCTCGCAGACAAATAGACATCGCACATCGCTAGTCTAAATCATAAAATGATCATCATCGATCAATAAAAGTGTCGATTACACTAAGCCAGTAAATATAAGAGTTTAGCTTCATGTCCCATAACCACTAGCTTAACTTAAATATTTACGAACAAATTATAGATTTCCACTCGAAAATTGTCACAAGAGTTTCAATCGAACAAGTCCAAAAATTAACCGACGAAGTAAACGCAAGCATTTCATACCACTTGTTTTGCTAAGCCGTTTAATTATATTTTCTCATACGAATGAGGTAAAGGTTTGTATATACTAATAAATTGGAAAACAGTTTTGAAAACAAGCTTTATATTTAAAATTGAGTTGAAATCATCTTTGTAAAAGAGTTTGAATATTTACTACTAGTATAGAAAACCTTTATATTTTTAAAGTGACAAATCACAGAAATGATTGTAGAAACAATCAATCACCAAAATCCACGTTCGAAGATGTGAATCAAATCCAAAGAAATCGATACCAATTCCATTAAAATGGTCATTCACAAAAATCCCGAAAAAGAAGTCATCAATGAAGAAAATAAATGATAACGACAAATCGAATAACCACGAATCGATAGAAATTAAAATCTTGAGATAAATAGGCAATAACAGGCAAAATAGAGCAGGTCACATACTCTAGACGTCTAGGGTAAATACTCAGACGTCTGCAGTAAGTTTCGGGAAATTCGCCGAAACAGACTCCAGACGTCTGAGCTTACCTGCAGACGTCTGGTGACGAGTTGAAATTGTTTTTCAGCCAAGTGGGGGAGCAAACTCTCACACTTGCACCCGGTCGAGCAATGGACTTTGGGGCTTTTGCCAATCGACAATTCGGCCCTATAGGCCCTCCGATTCTCAACCGAAAACATGTTTACAAATCAAAGAAAGGATTTTCAAAGTTTTGACTTCAAAACACCAAAAATTGAAATGTTCGGCAAATCAATTCAAACCAAAAGCAATTGAACATGAAATAGTGTTAGGAGTTCATACCTAACATCAAAGATAGTTATAGTCATAGATGTGAGATAAAAATCTCACCTTATTACACAAAAACAAGGAAGGAGAAGCTATAAAGCAATGGCAAGGACAATCACTCTTCAATTCCAACCCAACAAGCTTAAATCTAAGCTTAAAAGAGAAACATTTCCTAAGTTAGGTTTAGGAATTTCTGAAATTGAAAGGAGAACGAGTTGGGGAAGAAGAAGAGAAAGCTTACTAAAGCTTCTTCTTGAATTTGGAGCTAGAACTTGATTTGCAAATTGGAAACTAGGGCTTAGGAGTTCTAATTCTTTTTCTCTTCCCCCATTTTTATCTAAAGCTTGAGTTGTATTAGGAAAATGAAATGAATGAAGAGAAGAGAGGGTGAAGCTTGGGTCTAATGGGCTGAAACTAGACCAAAGCCCTAAGTGAAAAAGTATTAAAATTTCACTAACTCCAAATATATCAATGTTTATACTCAAAAAGGTCGCAAACATCATTTTGAACTCAATGGGGGTTGTCTTGAGTCCTAATTCGACTGTTTGCAAAAAGTAGCTTCTCGGACTAAAATCCGACTAACGATACCATATTTAAATAAAATATTTAAATAGATAATTGTAAAATATGCGGGTTGTTACAGACTCCCCTCCTTAAAGAAATTGCGTCCTCGCAATCATAAGAAATATTTGAACAAAAAGTAACAACCATAAAAGCATATCATCACAAAAGAAGAAATTTTGAAATAAGAAGTTCACCTCAAAGAGCCCAAGAAAGTAAGTCCGGATGTGTTCGCTCGATGAATTCTTTGGATTCCCAAGAGCAATCCTTAGGATTTGAGGACCATTGAACTTTCACAAGCGGGACATCTTTATTTCGAAGGCGTTTTACCTCCGAAGCAATAACACGAATAGGATGTTGCTCATATGTTAAATTAGGCGAAACTTCAATTTCTTCAACAACACCGGGCTTAAGAATAGTGTCGGAATCTCGAAGGCATTTCCGAAGTTGAGAGACGTGAAACACGTCATGAATAGCAGAAAACTGAGCCGGTAACGAAAGGCGATAAGCCACAGAACCAATGCGTTCGGTGATGGGAAATGGCTAATATATCAAGGTGCTAATTTTCCCGATCGACTGAAACGCACAACACACTTCATAGGTGAAACACGAATAAACACAAAATCTCCCACAGAAAATTCTAATTTCCTTCTTCGGTTATCGGCATAGGACTTTTGTCTACTTTGAGCTTCTTTCATCCTATGACGAATAAGGTCAATCTTTTCTGTGACATCACGAATAAAATCTGGTCCTAAAACTAGCTTCTCACCGGCCTCAAGCCAACAAGAAGGAGAACGGCATGGCCTTCCGTATAGTGCCTCGAAAGGTGCCATACCAATACTAGATTGGAAGCTATTGTTATAGGAAAATTCAACAAGAGAAACATGATCTTCCCAACTTCCACCAAAATCAAGAACACATGAACGAAGAAGATCTTCAAGTATTTGATTTACACGCTCGGTTTGTCCATCGGACCGAGGATGATAAGCGGTGCTAAAATTTAGCTTCGTTCCCAAAGCTTTTTGAAGACCTTTCCAAAATCCACTAGTAAACAATGGATCACGATCACTAACAATAGAAGTAGGGACTCCATGCAATTTAACGATTTCATTGACAAAGAGTTTAGCCAAAATAGGTACGATCCGATTGGACCGAACGGGAATAAAATGGGCGGATTTTGTAAGTCTATCTACTATCACCCATAGGCTATCATGGCCCGAACGAGAACGGGGAAGACCGTCAACAAAATCCATGGAAATTTGATCCAACTTCCATATTGGAATTTCCAACGGTTGCAATAACCCCCCGGGCCTTTGATGCTCGGCCTTAACGAGTTGGCAAGTCATGCAACGCTTAACATAGTTAGCAACATCAGATTTCATTCCCTCTCGATAATAAAGTCGCTTCATATCCGCGTACATTTTACTACTACCGGGATGAATGGAAAATTTAGATCGATGAGAATCTTCTAAAATATCTTTATGAAGATCAATAATATTTGGGACAATAAGTCTACCAAAGTTTCGAATGCCGCCACGAGTATCAATATCAAAGTCTATCAAACCTTCAACGTCGATTTTATCCCTACAACTTTGGCCAAGAAGAACCAATTCGGGATCATGCCTTTGAGCTTCAAGAATGCGGTCTAAAATAGAAGGATGAGCCTCAAGGCTACATAAAACAAGAGATGAACATAAATCGGATTCACGATCTCGAATCTCATAAGTGGATAAAGTCTCAAGATCCTTCCACTCGGATATCATCATAGAAACAACCGCTTGTTGCTTTCGGCTAAGGGCGTCGGCAACACGATTCCTCTTTCCGGGAGGATAAAGAATATCAAGATCGTAAGATGCAAGGAACTCCAGCCAACGTTGTTGACGCAAATTGAGTTCCTTTTGAGAAAATAAATACTTCAATGATTTATGATCGGTATAGAGAACAAATTTCTCACCCAAAAGATAATGACGCCAAATTCTAATGGCGAAAACAATAGTCGCGAGCTCTAAATCATGAGTGGCATATCTAGTCTCGGCAGGCTTTAATTGCCTAGAAGCATAAGCGATAACACATTCCCGCTGCATGAGAACGGCACCCAAACCAATACAACTAGCATCGATATAAATAATAAAACCTTGGTTCCCATCGGGAATCACAAGAATAGGAGCATCGGAAAGGAGTTTTTTAATCTATGGAACGAAGCTTCACATTTGTCCGACCAAATGTATTTAACTCCCTTCTTTGTCAAATTAGTAAGAGGTACGGAAATCTTAGAAAAGTCTTTTATGCACCAACGGTAATAGCCCGCCAATCCAAGGAAGCTATGAATTTCGGTCACACTCTCCGGTCTCTTCCAATTTTGAATCGCTTCAATCTTTGAAGGATCCACGGAAATTCCGGATTCAGAAATGATATGTCCCAAAAATTTTACACGAGATTGCCAAAAGTGGCATTTAGAAAATTTTGCTTTCAATTGGTTGCTCCTAAGAGTTTCCAACACAATTCGAAGATGATTTTCATGCTCCTCCTCGGTTTTAGAATAAATAAGAATATCATCTATAAAGATGAGAACAAATCGATCGAGGAAGTCTTTGAAAACTCGATTCATAAGGTCAACGAAATAAGCTGGACCATTCGTCAAGCCAAATGGCATAACAAGCCATTCGTAAGATCCATAACGTGTATGGAACGATGTCAAAGGAATGCTATCCTCTGCAATACGGAGCTGATGAAAACCGGTTGCTAGGTCCAACTGTGAAAAGACTTTCGCACCACTAAGTTGATCGAATAAATCATCAATCGAAGGCAAGGGATATTTATTCTTAATGGTGAGATTATTAAGCTTGCGGTAGTCAATGCAAAGCCTAAGCATACCATCAGATTTCTTCACAAAAATAGTTGAAGCTCCCCATGGAGGGGAACTAGATTGAATAAATTACTTCGCTTCCAATTCGAATAATTGTTTGCACATCTCCTCATTTTCTTTATTGGACATACAATAAGGAGGACGAGTAATAGGTAGAGCTCCAGGGACTAGATTAATTCGGAACTCAATTGCTCGCTTAGGTGGTAATCCTAGAACGGGCTCAAATATGTCGGGAAATTCACGAACTATGTGAATGAGAGAAATGACATCTTCCTCATCATCATTATCGTCATCATGAGGATTAAGAGAATACAAGGATGCTTTCGAATTAGAATCTGAATCTTTAAGAACGAGAGAAATCTGCTTAACAGATTGAGGATGCCGAAGATATATAGTCCGCTCCGGACATAGGATATGGGCATCATAACAGTTAAGCCAATCCATTCCCAAAATCATTCTGAAACCCAAATAACGCATGACATGCAAATCGGCATGGAAAGAGTAATCACACAAAATAATTTCGACATCTTTACACAATAAACCGAGCGTTGTGGATCCGCCGACCAGATTCGCAATTCTCAAAGAAGTCATCAAGCCAATAACATCCAAAGATAAAGCATCAACAAGTTCTTTTGATATAAAAGAGTGAGATGCTCCCGTATCAAAAAGAACTCGAATGGAAAGATCACGAAATATAATAATACCATCAAGAATAGAATGAGAAATACCTTGACCACGAGAAGTGTTAGAAGGGGCTTGTACAACATTTAGCTTGCCTTCCTTCTTGACCTGAAGTTTGGGACACAAAGATAAAGTATGGCCCGAACTCTTGCAATAGCGACAGAAAAGAGGCTTCGGGCACTTGTTGGCATAGTGGTCCTTAGAACCACAATTGTAACATTCTCCACGATGAGTGTTAGGAGTATTTGCCACCGAAGTTGTTTGCTTCCACTTTTTATTGGGATTAGGCTGGGATTTAAAAGGTCTCTTCTTGCTGATATTTTGTTTGACCTCAACATCACTATCTTTATCTGCCTCCTCGAGTCGAAGAGAAATATCAACAAGTTGGTCAAAAGGAACTTCTAATTTCAGAAGTAATGGCTTTTTGAGGCTCTTGTTCAAGCCATACACAAATCTCTGATTTTTCTTCAATGGGGTATTAATGTACTCGACCCCATATTTGGAAAGAGATTCGAAAGAAGCGACGTTGTCGGTCACGGAAGATTCACCTTAAACAAGGTCAATGAAGCGTCGAGATAGAGATACTTTTTCGGCTTCCGGCACAAATTTTAATTCGAACCTTTCCCGGAATTGCTCCCAAGTAAGGTCCGCTTCAATAATTTCGGAGATAAGAAGCTCGTACCAGTCTAATGCTCTTTCTTGGAGCATACTAGAAGCCACTTGGACTCGATGAAGATCGATAAGATTCATGTGAGAAAAGATGCGGTCGCATGTTCGAAGCCAAGCCTGGACTTCTATAATGCTCTCGGAACCTTTGAATGGCTTTCCACCCAAATTGGTGTAATCACTACACAAGCGTGCAAACCCAGATTTAGGATGTGTGGGCTCAGGAATAGGTCCGACAGCTTGAGCATTTCTTACAAGATCAAGAAGTTGCTGAGCAGACATAAATACTCCATCCTGGGGAGTAGCACTAGATTGACCGGCGTTGGGACAACCAGGTCTAACCATTCTTCTTTTTTAAGGAAAAAAAAGAAAAAGAAGAGAAATGTTATTCACAAAATGAATATCAATCAAACTTGGTTGATAAAACAAGGCATCACAGAAGAAAATAGGATAGGACGGTACGAAGACTCGAATTAAATCCTTTGGCATGATTCCTAAGAAAGACTTAGGACAATGATCCTTGCTAGATTATTCTACATTGTTCCGAAGTTTGACTCTGATACCATGCTGTGACGCCCCACCTCTATGCTCACGCTAGCCAAGGACACTATATGGTAATGCCGTCATCTAGCGCGAAGAATAAGGCTGTTGAGGAGCGACCATCTGTGTAATTGCCTTGTGCGAGCACCGATATGTCAGATAGTATAACATGCATTTCATTTCAAGAGGAAATCCGACATACCGATACAAACTCAAAGCTACCACACAGTGGCTAAGTGGACCATCGGAAACAAATATAGAAATAAGCATAACACAAATCAGTCACACACGTTCATATCACAAAGGCGGAAACATATATGAATATATAACACAAAGAAGTGTACATCAGAGTAGTGGTCAAATAAGATCCACAATATCACAAAAGAATAGATACAAGTGCTAGACAAAAGAATATGTATACATCATGGAGTCCATATCTCGAATGTATAACAACAAAAACTACAACTATTCTGTAGTTAGACAATAGTCAAAAGATGACCAAGATAAGGAGTCAAGCTGAAGCACCTGTAACATCTCGGTCTGACCCGAGTATTATTTAATAAGAAAATAATAAACGGATCAGTCTAGCTATAAATATCAGATAGAGGAATGAGATAAAAGCAGAGATATAATAAGATCGTATAATAACAATAATGTCATACTAGAACAAATATGATTTAAACAACAACAAAATCATATAATATCTCAAAATCTCAAAGCACGAAAAAGAATATCATATTCTTTATATTATTCATCAAACTACAAATATTGACAAACATATTAATGTCAATCACAAAAGTTGGTGAAACACAAATTCTAGAAATCATCAATCAGAAATCCAGAAATCAAAAAAGGGGGAGGCCTATCATAAATGGGAGCATGAAAACTCACCAACACGTGTATCACAAATGGAACGCTATTCCATGGTCGCTAACCATAAAAATTGAGCCGAAGCTCCACAAACGGTCCGAAGACCACGGGTCGCTACCCCGCCAAATTGAACCGAAGTTCCACAGAAACGGAATTTAGTCTCCCTCGCAGACAAATAGACATCGCACATCGCTAGTCTAAATCATAAAATGATCATCATCGATCAATAAAAGTGTCGATTACACTAAGCCAGTAAATATAAGAGTTTAGCTTCATGTCCCATAACCACTAGCTTAACTTAAATATTTACGAACAAATTGTAGATTTCCACTCGAAAATTGTCACAAGAGTTTCAATCGAACAAGTCCAAAAATTAACCGACGAAGTAAACGCAAGCGTTTCATACCACTTGTTTTGCTAAGCTGATTAATTATATTTTCTCATACGAATGAGGTAAAGGTTTGTATATACTAATAGATTGAAAAACGGTTTTGAAAACAAGCTTTATATTTAAAATTGAGTTGAAATCATCTTTGTAAAAGAGTTTGAATATTTACTACTAGTATAGAAAACCTTATATTTTTAAAGTGACAAATCACAGAAATGATTGTAGAAACAATCAATCACCAAAATCCACGTTCGAAGACGTGAATCAAATCCAAAGAAATCGATACCAATTCCATTAAAATGGTCATTCACAAAAATCCCGAAAAAGAAGTCATCAATGAAGAAAATAAATGATAACGACAAATCGGATAACCACGAATCGATAGAAATTAAAATCTCGAGATAAATAGGCAAAAACAGGCAAAATAGAGCAGGTCACATACTCCAGACGTCTAGGGTAAATACTCAGACGTCTGTAGTAAGTTTCAGGAAATTCGCTGAAACAGACTCCAGACGTCTGAGCTTACCTGCAGACGTCTGGTGACGAGCTGAAATTGTTTTTCAGCCAAGTGGGAGAGCAAACTCTCACACTTGCACCCGATCGAGCAATGGACTTTGGGGCTTTTGCCAATCGACAATTCGGCCCTATAGGCCCTCCGATTCTCAACCGAAAACATGTTCACAAATCAAAGAAAGGATTTTCAAAGTTTTGACTTCAAAACACCAAAAATTGAAATGTTCGGCAAATCAATTCAAACCAAAAGCAATTGAACATGAAATAGTGTTAGAAATTCATACCTAACATCAAAGATAGTTATAGTCATAGATGTGAGATAAAAATCTCACCTTATTACACAAAAACAAGGAAGGAGAAGCTATAAAGCAATGGCAAGGACAATCACTCTTCAATTCCAACCCAACAAGCTTGAATCTAAGCTTAAAAGAGAAACATTTCCTAAGTTAGGTTTAGGAATTTCTGAAATTGAAAGGAGAACGAGTTGGGGAAGAAGAAGAGAAAGCTTACCAAAGCTTCTTCTTGAATTTGGAGCTAGAACTTGATTTGCAAATTGGAAACTAGGGCTTAGGAGTTCTAATTCTTTTTCTCTTCCCCCATTTTTATCTAAAGCTTGAGTTGTATTAGGAAAATGAAATGAATGAAGAGAAGAGAGGGTGAAGCTTGGATCTAATGGGCTGAAACTAGACCAAAGCCCTAAGTGAAAAAGTATCAAAATTTCACTAACTCCAAACATATCAATGTTTATACTCAAAAAGGTTGCAAACATCATTTTGAACTCAATGGGGGTGGTCTCGAGTCCTAATTCGACTGTTTGCAAAAAGTATCTTCTTGGACTAAAATCCGACTAACGATACCGTATTTAAATAAAATATTTAATTAGATAATTGTAAAATATGCGGGTTGTTACATACGACATATCCAAGTTCAACTATACCAAATCATATCATCACCAGACATAATCAACAATCACAACTTTTTTATAACCAACATATCTAAACAATACCACAATTCAAACCAAACAATTATATACATACATACATATATATACACATACATACATACTTACATACATACGTGTGTGTGTGTATATATATATATATAACCGCATAACCAACACAAATATACATATAAGTAAATTCTTCCCCAAAAGTTAAGAAATTTACTCACCAAAGGTTTTGAAAATATGAAATACTTTAGCGCTCGGAAAGCTTGAAAAACCACAAATTCTTCTCGAAAATAGGTCATTTTGCACTTGACTTTTGGACCCTTTCCTCTCAGACTTTGGAAAAGTGTCAAAAGGAAAGTTTTAGATTATTCTTTTCTCTATCATTTAGAAAAAGAGTTACTCGAAAAAGTTAAATTTTTAGGAAGTTATGGCCAAAACACTGAGATGTATTTTCGGACATCAAAATCCAAGTTCAAAAACTCTTGCAAAAAATGAATCTTTGGAGCATCTAAGCTCGAAATAAGAAAGGTCGTAAACTATAAAGTTGTTGCCATTGGAAATGTACATGGTTTGAAATAAATAAAATCTGGCTTTGGATTTTTTTGTAAGAAGTTATAGCCGAAACCATTTCGGGTAAAATGGAAGAAATTTAAATGGAAAAGAAGTAACCTTTAAACAAGTTTTTAAAACATTTAAAAGTTAATTTTTGAAATCTTAAACCATGAAAAGTTATTTTGGAAGCCATTAAAGTTTGTTAAAAGCTTTAAATAAGAAGAGACTTAGAAAAAAAAGGGGAAATGAAATGAAATTGGAAGAAAGAAATATGAGAAATGTTTTTATATAAAATGACTATGTAAAATTACCTAATTAATCCTTGTACCAAATCCCTCCACTCCTGGCTTGCCATGTCATCACACTTGTCTTCCCCCTAGTCCATTCGTAACACTACATGATCCAAAATGAAATGACCCTAAATGTACTCTTGTCTCCCCCAGTTGCCATTATGTCAAATCATGTCCCTGTGATGTGACAATTTCCTTTTTTTATTTTTTTTTCTTATATACCTAAGTATAATTGCATGAATACATACACCAAGACATACATAAATATACACATTTATTTCCATTTTCAATGTTTATATCCATTAAATTTCACAATGTTTCGACAAATTCTAGTTGGCGAAAAGTCGAAAATTCGGAAAATGAATTCCGAAAACATTTCCTGCTTTCATCGAATATATATTTTTGTAAACTAATTTTTGAAAACTATTTCACTATTTTTATTTATCATTTAAAAGAGTTTTATTTTCATTATAAAACCATTTATTTGAATATTTAAAATTAATTAAATATTGGCAAACCAAAGCAGTGAAATTTCGAGTCGTTACACGTATGTTGTCTCTGAAATTAGAACTATCACGGCCACCATTGTAATCAAGCAGGTTATGTAAATAGTCAGGGCATTTTTTATACTTCGGTAACTGAATTTTACCTCCCTTATAGTAAATAGAAAATTTTGGATTCGCGGGTCTTCTCGACAACATGATCCTTTCTTCATACCAAACTGTTGCATTACAATGTGAACAAACATAGGTAGGACCACCAAAATTCCATGGCTCAACTTCTTTTCCTGTTTCAACATTTTTTGAATCAATGTTAGTCAGACGTATGCATATTAAAAACCAAGTAAGATATAAATAAGAAGTAGTCAAACCATTGGAAGTGTGATTTACAACAAATTGTAGTTTATTCCGTCTACCATACGATATATTAGGTGGTTAGGAGTATACATAAAACAAACTTAAAGGGTAATAGGTAATTGGGTTGATCTTGGTTTTTTTATAATTCGTAACAGATAGAAAAAAGAAAAGTGTAACATTACCTGTGCCTACTCTGTCAAACACACTGGTGCATGAACTCGTTGCGGCATATCGTAGATTTTCCTTTCTTCCTGTTATTGTTACAACTTACTACAATAGATGTAGTATCTTAATTTAATACTGAATTAAAAATTTGTGCACTGATGAACCTACCATGGTGCCCACTCCATCCCAAAGATGTAGTATCTTAATTTAATACTGAATTAAAAATTTGTGCACTGATGAACCTACCATGGTGCCCACTCCATCCCAAAGTTATCGTTGACTGATATGATGCTGCTGCACGTGATTGTCGTGTATCTTCCATCTGTCTCCCCTCGTGCTATAAAACTGTAGACCTTTTTCATTTTCTCTCGTTGATTGTAACTCTTCTTTCTGCTCTAGCATTCCTACCTAAGTCACTACTACCCATAATTTATGAGAGTAAAAAAGACCTGCAAAGGGTTACATCTATCCAGTACAGTTTTGTTAATACAGAGTACAGACAGTCAGCAGCATACAGAAAAATTAGAAGCACCTACTGATTACAGAGAACTCTGGTAGTACTTCAATACGCATTGTGTAAACATCAAATGGAAGTAATAAAACTTGATTACCAAAAGTTGGAGTACTCCCAGATTTGTACACGACTACCAATTTGGAAGCAAGCACTGGTTCCATATCGTCTTACTGCAGTACAAAAGTACGGTTATATCATACCAACGTACAACACAGCTTTACTTTGTTACCACAAAATTGCCTTCGTAAAACACCGGTGTACCAAGATTATTTCAAATACTATATAGTGCCAACCGTTTGCTGTACACAAAGAAAAGAAATTAAATGTCTGACAACAACTGCTTGTTTGTTCATGTAGCTAAGATGACCAGCCTTTGTAGCCAGTCAATATATCTAATACTTGCATTTTCTATCAACTACTTCTACCTCCAATTTCACTATTCTACTAGAAAGTCAGATATTTATGCTCCACCTTCTGTACATTTAAATCCACATTTGTACAAAAAATGGTGTACTCTGCAACCTCATACCCTTATTATGAAGTATAATCCGTTGAAATTTTATACATTATAATTATATAAGGATAGTTGTTCTAGCATAAAAAGGAAGTTATAACTCAAATTCCTTGTAGCCAGTTACCCTCCGCGGTGGAACAGGAAACTATCTTCCACAGATAGACAGACGGTAGAATTGGTTTTGTACCTTCACGAGAAGGACCGGGCATGAAAAACTGTTGCTTTACAGGACAAAAAAGCATGTGGTAGGGCTCAAATTTTTTTTAAACATAACGATATTACTATAAGCAGACAAACATGTGGACGGAGTAAAACATATTTGCGTGATCTAACCAAAAATGAAACTGGGGAGAGAAATCAGAATCATCAGACCAAAAACAAAAGGCAAGGGCAAACGATGAAAAGATATAGCTAACAATGAGTCAGTACTGACCGATCGCCCTAATCATACTGAAATTTGTTGGAACTTACTGTTCGTGTACTGCTACCTAAGCTACTGGTTTTCTTTGCATATTTACTACTCTCTCACACACGATATTAGGTGCTGATCTTTTATTTCCGGTTTTCGTATGTTTCGAACTCCCGTACATAACACCTCACTGTGTGTTACCGCTCTGTAAACTACATATACACTATGTCGTCTGCTTGTAGCCACAGAAAAAGAAAAAGAAATGGAAAACTGCAACTTAATACTGTTCTTATCTACGTGGCAGTGGAGGTGGTCAACGAAGATGCACTAACTAGAGCATAAAAGCTTATTATAGTTTGCCAAAAAGATGACAGCTAAAAGGTAGAGGTCAGTACGTAACATAGCAGCCATCACAAATCAGCATAAGTTGTTTATATCAAATGAGCATTAACTTATAGTCGAACATATAGTGGTAGACAAATGAGTTGCGCTAACATATGGTAAATGGTTGTAAGTATGAGCTTGCACTGCATTTCCAGTTATCGTTATGAATAAAGTACTCGATTCAGAGGAGAGCAAACGACATCCAGGATGGAGATTCAGTGGCGGATATGGCATATAAATACCCAAGTGAAATACAGCCACTAATCAAATACAGTGTGAGTAAGTAAGGCCGGAGGAACAGGAACGCATTTGATGTGGGATATAAATACCCGACAATGGCTGTAACCACCATCTTGTCAACTGCCGCTGACTGTGTAGGAAACGCCAAATGACATAAATGAATTTTAAACAATTACTGACCTATTTGTCGGTAAATTCCCAAGTCGAAGACATAAATGCATCACCCTGTACGAATATCCATTGTGAACAGGACTGGTGAGAAAGAGTCTAGCGGAGAGTAGAAGTGGAAGAGAAGGAGAAGCAACTGGGCTATGTGGAAAAAAATGGGTTGGTAAATTCCCAAATCGAAGAAATAAATGAATCACCCCGTACGAATAACAGTTGTGAACAGGACTGGTGAGCAAGAGTCGAGCGGAAAGTAAAAGAGGAAGTGAGGGAGAAGCAATTGGGCTGGGATGAAAAAAAACGAGTGGGATTTGAAAAGGAGCCGACAAAGAAATAAAACTGCTGTAGTTGAAAATAAAAGGCGGACAAAAAAGAAGGACACATGACATCATTTAACTAATCTGGTTTCTGTTTTCCTGTTTATGTAATATATTTAAGGTTTTTTTTGGATTTGGCCTTGTTTTGAAAGTAATTATCGCAATTAGCCCAGTATTAAAAGTAATATCGGATATAGCCTTGTTTTGACCAGCTCAGCTCTGAGCTGGCCAAAACATACTGGCGATTTTTCAAAAGTCGCCAGTTTTTTTTTTTACGCAATAATACGAGCGACTTTTGGGAAGTCGTCCGCTTTTTTTTAAAAAAAAATGGGCGACTTCTGGGAAGTCGCCAGTGGGCGACTTCCCAAAAGTCGCCCATTCGGGGCTCTGCAATATAACCAGAGCCTCCCCTTCCTTCCTTCCTCATTCTTATCTCTTCCACTGGCGACTTCCCAGAAGTCGTCTATTTTTTTTTAAAAAAAGCGGGCGACTTTTAGGAAGTCGCCCACTGGCAACTTCCCAAAAGTCGCCCGTATTATTGTGTAAAAAAAAAAACTGGCGACTTTTGAAAAGTCGCCAGTATGTTTTGGCCAGCTCGGAGCTTAGCTAGCCAAAACAGGGCTATATCCGATATTACTTTTAATACTGGGCTAATTGCAATAATTACTTTCAAAACAAGGCCAAATCCAAAAAAACCCATAGATTTAACTCAACCTCAACTTACAGGTATCAACCATTGCCCTAAACTAGCAGCATAAAAAAGGAATGCTTGAAATCGAGTAATTAAACCACTAGTTATCAAAGATAGGAACTGGTGTATGAATTGGACTTCCACGACTATGCTAGCGGCCTAGCGGGACACACTTGGCCAAGGATAAGCGAGGGTAATCGTTAAAAATCCAAGACAGGTACTACCAGACTCTTTTGGTCTAGTATCAGGACTGAGAAAGTGCAATCGAATTAGGGGCAATTGGATAGTTTGCCCCACAATGTTTGTCTCTTACTAATTCCTGAGTTCTGTCATTCGAGAAAGCAGGTTCCACGAATTGGATTTGGTTCACAGCGGAGATATGTATAAATAGGAAGTAAATACTACGGTTGATGCTCCTCGACGATAGAGGGCAACATGAAACTTGGTCTATTTATGGTAAACATCGGTTGAGGGAAACTCAACCTAACCAAAACAAGGATTACCATGGAGTTCGTTCAATTATGATTCTATTCCGCCAAACGGAACACATTAGCAGCTATAAACAGAACTAAACAATGGAATATAATTATAGCGATTGCTGGAATTTATTTATATGCATAGAGTTGCAGTAAATAAATGGATTGCATAAAAATAGACATATATAATGTAGGTAAATTGTAGTATAGGCAGTATATTATATATGCATGTAACTATTCATAAGCAGGCACAGTATATATAAATGCGAAAAAGTAAACGGAAAAAAGGTTATAAGACGAAAAGTGATCTTTCATTACTTCAATTTTTATATACAAAAGTAGCAGGGGCCATTCTTATACAAACACGACCTGTTTACAACAAAATGATACAATAAAATGCGAGCTACCACTCCCACAAGCTTCAGGAATCACCTACTTGTTCTTCCCTCGTCTCTTGCCCATGCCAATAGAACCACCAGGTGGCCACTTGTATTTTTGTCCGCCCTTGATTTTCCCTTCTTCGGGAGTGCCACCCTCATATTGGGTAGCCTTACTCCCAATTGTAGTGTAGGGCACGTAAAACTTCTTGGTAGGAGTATTAGTGGATTTAATTTTGAAGGGCTTCAACTTGATCAAGGGAAGCTTAGTAGTGGGGCTCATAGGCATAGAGCTGATGGATTTCTAAGTACCGGGTCCTTCTTGATTTTAACCTTAGAAAGGTCGATCTTCAGCCTCTCTGCCATTGTAATAGGATCGATTGGGCCCATAGTGCCAGTGATTGAAATGTCTTCCCTCAAGGGCCGAGATCTTTTGAGAATCGGGGCCAGGTTCGGAAATAGGAGGCATTATTGAAGTAGCAAGTCCCATGGAGATAGAGGTCAATGTTGTGAAAATAGCCACGGTGCCCGATCCTTTAGTAGCTAAAGGTGAAGGTGGAAGATGCAGATGACCTACAAATTGGAAAACATATTGGTAATGGTTAGTGATGTATTTACACGAGAACCGAAGTTTCTTGAAAACCAGTAAAGCTAGAGATATACCTTCGTTTGGAGTCGAATGTGAAGCAAGAGACTTAGAAATCTCACCCTCCTTGAGTGAGTGTTGGATCGGTGGATCAATAATAGGAGGAACATATGGTTCAATTTAAGTAGTCCCTGTTGATGCCGGAATTGTTCAGGTGGCCTCGGATCTGGCCCCCTCAATCTTGGAAATCCCTATCGTGGGCTCTTTTTACTTTGGAACGGACTCGATGCACTTGGCCAAGGGGAAGCCTCGATAGCAACATCGGCTGTGGCGGCATTTTCAACAGTGAGTGTGGCTTTTCCCTCCTTAAGTTCTGCTATGCCTTCGATGTCGAGGTACCTAGCCATTAGCTCTTCCTTAGTGAGGCCTTCATTGGCTGCTTCAGAACAATGTAATACTTCCTCCCAAGCATTAACGAGAGTTTCAGCATATGTACTCCCCGACCACTTTAGATTCTTGTATTGAATCATGCTTGCAAAGTAGTGTTGAAGAGTATTGTTCAACTCTTCTGTAACGACCCCAGATTTTAAATTTATTTAAATTAATAATTTATTGAATTTTTAAGTTAAATTGGTAATTAAATAAATTTTTGGATAAAAATTTGTTAATTTAATTAGAAAATTGGAGCGAATTTCCCCGATACATCAATGAGTGAATTTGAAAGTAATAAATATATAGATATATATTTGACTTGATTTCAAATTGTAAATAAATGGTTTGATAATAAATGATAGTAATAAAACTTATACTAAACAAAGTAAATAAAACATATAGTCATATACCCTTGCCAAAAGAAAAGAAATAAAAGATATAAATACATTCAAGTATATAAATAAACAAAGTTGTAAATATGTAAAGTAAACAAAACAAATCAATGCAAACCATCCCTATATCTATCAACCGAAGTATGACATTGACAAAAGCAAATAGAAAAAGAATGTAACCTGGAAGCAAAGAAGACATAACAAAACAAACACATTAACTAAAACTTTTCATCAAAATTACAAAGCAATTTGACTAAATAAAGAAAAGTAATACAAAATCATTTCAGCCACTTAAATAAAACAAGAAATAGAAAAAAGAAAGAAAATATATCAAACAGCATAGGCTGTAAACATATAGAGGGAGCATGAACATTACCTTACATGCTTTCATTTAATGCTATTTGCTTTTCAGCATGAACAAGATCACATCAGGGAGTAAAAGTATGGTTTAGTCTTCTTTTTATATACCTCAACTTGTACCTGTATACAAACCCAAACATCACTTTGTATAAAATATATACACCCTGTATATTTCATCTCCACATCAAACTCTCTTACCATCAGTTCATTCGAAACTGAGAAAAATAAGTAGCATCATCTCAAAACTCCAACAAACCAGAAAAGAAAAACAGAAACAAGATATCAAAGCAAAGATTTCAACTTTGCAACTTTTCAAGCCTGTTTCATATTAAAACAACTCTGCTCTGTTTCTTCTGGAAAAATAAGGTGAGCAAATCTCCTTCCTGAACCTGTTTGTTTTTGTTTGTGAGCAAACTCAACCTGATATATATCTAAATGATTTGTGAATTAGGATATGAAATGTGCTTGGATGATGTGTATATTTATCTGCATGTTTGTATATATGCAAATATTTGTGTGCATATGCATGTGTCTAGGAAAGTAGGCTCTGTTCTTAGTTTACAGGCTACAAACCCTGTTCAAAATTCAAAATCTCATTCCCCAATTCTTTTTAGGCTTTGAACTCTGAATGAAAAATGTTTGTAAGTGTGTGACATCATTTTTAAAAATGGTTTCAAGTGAAAATATTGAGTAAATATTTTGAAAAGAAGTAGTACAGTGCAATCTTTTAAAGACAGAAAAATTCGATCATCATAATTTTGAGTTTTGATTTTACAACCTGATCCGAGTTTGCAAATGATGAATTTTAATATAGAAATCATGATTTTGAAGTGTGGGGTTGTTGGGGATTCGCGAGTTGATCGTGTTTTGGTTTTTCATCAATATCTGACGAACGACGATGAATTGTGAGTCGTGCTTGATGTCGAAGCTAGCTCAAGCATCGGCGATCACCAGAAAAATAACAGTAAAATTTATTAACAACCAAAGTAATTGCACGGCATGATTTTAGGGTTTAAGAACCAAGTTTGATAGATGTGTTCATCGACATCGTGTAGCGATGTGGGTGGTTCGGAGTGAATCGCGACTGGGGGAAATGAAGAAGGGGATCGTGGTGCAGCTCTGGGCGAGGCGACGCATTGTCTGATGGTCGAGGTCATCGAGGTGAGGCGTTGTTGATGATTGGTTTATTTCCATTTTTCGATTGAAGTGTTCGTTTGTGATTGGTTGGTGGATACGTGGTTCTGTGAAGTCGAAAGGGATGGTGTGGCGAACGTCGACTTGCTGAGTGCCTCGGCGATGGCCGGAAGGGGATAGTTCATCGGTGCACGTGCACCGGTGCAAACGTGTGCCTGGGCAACTATAGGATTTGGGGTGTTTGAGGAAGATGAGGCCACTCGGGATGGTCTCGAGAAAACTGGTGGTTGAACTCGAAGTCGAACTCGAGTAGAACGATGGAATACCGGGTAAAAATAACTTAAACAAATTTTAAAACGAAATTTAAAGTGTCTCGGGTTGATCTGGGGGAGAACTCGAAGTAGATGGAAGTTTGGTTCGTGGAAGGCTCGGGTAGGAATTGTTACAGGCTTTCAGCTTGTCTGGTTTCCAAATTTAAGTAATCTGAGTTTTAAATTTAAGTTCAAGTTAGTTTGGAAACAAATAAAGTTTTAAATTTAAAATGTTTAAGTATGGGAAAGAAATTTGACTTTAAAATGAAATTTAAATGGTTAAGTTAGTTAAAATGGATAATTTATTTATTTAATTAATTAACGATTTGGATTAATTAAATAAGTTATTAAAGGGCTGAAGTAATTAATGAAGGATTTAAAGATTAATTAATTGATTAATTAAGGATTATAAATTAAATATTAATTAATGATTAAAGTGGATTTATCAAGTGGTTAATCAATAGTTAATTCAAAGATAATGTGATCAATTAATTAAGGTGATTAATTTAAGATAATCAATTGAAATTGTTAATTACTTAATGAAAATAAATTAAGGGGTTAATTAAATCATGTAAATGGTTTAAAGGATAACTTGATTAATATGATTAATTAAAAAAATTTAATTAATTAAGGTGTCTGATAAATTAATCTATATGAAATGATTTATAAATTGATAAATCAAGATTTGATAATTAATTCATAAGTAATTAATTTACTTGGAAATAAATTGAATTTATCAGGATTAAACGATTAATTGATTCTGCTTATAAATAGCTATTGAATACTTGACTTTACTTATGAATGTTTGGATTCTATTGAATGTGAATTGTTTGATATCCCTGATATACGATGCTTTGTGATACATCCTGATTTATGTTGTTATCTGTAATTTATCTATCTGTGATATATATCTGTGATCTGTGAATGAAGATGAGCGTTATAGTTTATATCGCTTATCAACTATATTTCTGTATTCTGATCTGTGATGATTGTATGATGTTGCACTACTGTGTAAAAACCCCTAGACCACCCCTTTACACACACAAATTTGGATTTCACGTGGAAATCAGTTAAGTCACAGATAATTTAAATTTGATGTTTTTGAAATTTAAATTTTAATTTCAATTGATTTTGAAATTTGGGTTTAAAATGAAAAGCTTTTTAAATGGAATTTCAAATATAAAAGTTATTTTGAATAACTTAATCGAGTTTTGAAATTTAAATAATTTGATTTGAATTCAAGTGTGAAATTGAATTCTATGATTCGAAACTAGGAATTAAAGATGATATAAATGTGTTTGTATGAAGTTGAACCATTTTAAAAGTAAAATTTTGAGAATTAAGATTTGACCAAAGAACCTTAACTCGTATAAATGAATCAGATTCCCAGAATGAAAACAGTTTGTTTTAAAGGAATAAAAGCTTTTAGATAAGAAGTGAAATTCCAATTTAGGTAAAGGAATTTCAAGATTAAATTGAAAAAATGATTTTCCAAGTTATGAATGAATTCTTTTCGAATGCTATGAATTAAATCTGTTTATTTTTAACAGATTTAAATTGATGTTTTGTTTAACCCATTCGAAATGAAATTGTTTTGAAAGCTATGAGTTAAATCTTTGATTTAAAGATTTAACGAATTAATCAAATTGAAAGGGAAATTGATTTGGAAAATCTGTGAATGAATCTTTGTGAAATTAAATGAACTTTGTGAATTGAATCTTTTTGTTTAAAAAGATTAAAGTGGTAATTTGTTAAACCATTTGAAAAGAGAAGTTTGGGTTTAAAATTGTGACTTAATTGAAATCCCATTATCCATTTGTTTTTGAATATTGCGCTCACTATTCGGGTTAGCCGGGAAAAGACAATTGTGTCATATAACCCATTCCGAATAGTGGTACGTCGTATATGGATAGCATTTGAAGACTGGTGTTGAAGACCGGATATTTTTCGAAAATGAAAGGACAACCTGTCGAATGTCTCTACACTGAGTCGCGCCGGTATAGAGATTTATATCACTCTTTTTGTGATGGGAAGTTCGGACGTGATTGAAAATTATCCGGATTTGCAAGGGCTTCGTGAGAAGTGCCTTCGGTTCTGTTCGATCCCGGAACAGACTTGTATGGTTACATGTCTGACATTACACTTTGAGATATAAAGCCGATTTCTTTCAAATACATTTCTGTTTGGTGGCGGAGAATTTATTCTCTTAGCTTAACACCCTTCTCTGAGACGTACGAGCTCAGAGGTTATGTAGTTGAAATTTATCAGTGATATATCCCAATTTGGTAATGTGACATGCTGAGTGTTGCTGTGTGATGATCAGTGTTTGATCATTTGTGATATGATCATTTGTTTGATCTTATATCTTTGTGATCATTTCCTTGATCATTTGTTTGACCCGAAGCATGGCTTTGTGACAAAGCGTAGCTTTGTGGACGAGACTTCGTCGAGCCTCACACCCCGGAAATGGTCAAAACAGGAAGGATGCAGCAAGGTTCTAGGGAGTAGCGCCCCTTAGTGTATGTCATTCCTTCTGGATAAAGGTGGTATCATGGTATGGAGCCCAGATACTTAACGTCTGTTGATACTGCTTATTATGTGGTTGTTGGAAATCGAGGATCCTCGGGAAGATCGGTGACGATCGGGGGATGGCATACGCGTGTCAGTAGTTACCTATTTTTGCAGAGGTAACCCGGCCTTGTGTTGGCAGAGATCCGGTTAGGTTCTCGGGACGTCATTCCAGAGGCGTTCCTTCGTGGCATAGGAAGTTCCTTAGCCTAACCATTTGTTGGAAATCCATCTTCCAATACGAACTTTGTACGGTATTAGTTGTAGAACCTGCCATTTACTTATGGTGGCGCCCCACTGTTTAGATGGTAGCTATAGTAGGCATACGATACTGGTCGTATGTTGGCTAAGATTTATATTATACTTTCGAAATGATTTCTACACTATGCACTAATAATAATAACAAAAATGATTTGATTTTGCGTAGTAAGCATCTTTGACTATCATAAGAAGAAATCTCCTCCAATTCTGCGTTTGCATTGTGTGTGTGGCGGGAGGTCTTATGGTAGTTTCATTTTCCAAAAGCATTGCGAATTGACTTTAAAACTCTCTCGTTGTTCGTTTTTAAAGATAAACTGTTTTTGTTGCTCACACCAGTCCCACGACTGATCCGGAGTTTATTGTTTCTTTCCTAAACTCTGGATGCTCAAAATTTTTCTACACGAGCAGTCCAGAGTTTGGTTTTTCAGATATTCAGACTTAGTAGATTATCTGGAGCTAGTTCAGTCTTTGGATCGCACCAGTCTTGCTTATCTTTGTGCATCGATATTTAGAGTTCAAGCTATTTCTGGATTGGTACTTTGAAGATGGAGATTATCCGCTGTTGATGTTATCGTTTTCTTTCCACTGCTATTTCTTGTATCATATCTCTGATGTATATTGATATTCATTGTATCATTCTGTTGTATCAGATATTGTATATAAGTGTATTATTCATTTATTCCGCTGTGTTATTTACTTAATGTTGTTATAAGCTCCGACGACTCGGATTTGAACGGTCGAATCTACGACATTCGAATACGATGTAAAGTATGGATGTTGATTTTCGAGCGCGAAAATCCAAGACGTTACATTTGGTATCAGAGCTAAGGTTGAACTTTAGCTCAGGAGTGTAACACGTTAAGTAGCTCATTAGAGATAGAGTGAAGTAAACTCTAGAATGAGTATATCTCTAAGATATCCGTCTGAATGTCTCAGTAAATTCTCTTACTATCCACTGATAGTGAGTATGAGTACAAGAAGAGAACGAGATAGGGGACAGGAAATACGACTATAAAAGGTCGATATCCTGCGACAGTGGAAACAACTTTCTTATCAATCTTCTTTTGATTCGTTTCCAAATTCTTTTAATTGCTTCTTACCAGCTCCAGAAGTAGTTTCGGTGTGATGATGGCTCTACGAATCGTTGTAGAAAATCCTTACTTAGTATTTTCATCGGTTTCTTATCAGATTTTTGATTTAAACCTTAATGAATTAGAAATTAGAAATTTTAGATTGAGTTAAATTGATTAATAGAATATGAAGGCTAAATTGAATTGTATCAATGAAATGATTTCGGTTGAAACCAAATTTCGAAATTCTATAGTAATTTCTTTTGAAAACCAAAGTCCGAAGAGGGACAAATTGGTATGTATTATGAGATATGCCGACTTGAGTTTGGAATCTGTATCTTGAGTTTGAGGAGTTATAGGAGATCGAATCTGTCTATCTCTGTTGTTTTCGTGCCTGCGAATTTCGAGGACGAAATTCTTTTAAGGGGGGAAATTTGTAACGACCCCAGATTTTAAATTTATTTAAATTAATAATTTATTGAATTTTTAAGTTAAATTGGTAATTAAATAAATTTTTGGATAAAAATTTGTCAATTTAATTAGAAAATTGGAGCGAATTTCCCCGATACATCAATGAGTGAATTTGAAAGTAATAAATATATAGATATATATTTGACTTGATTTCAAATTGTAAATAAATGGTTTGATAATAAATGATAGTAATAAAACTTATACTAAACAAAGTAAATAAAACATATAGTCATATACCCTTGCCAAAAGAAAAGAAATAAAAGATATAAATACATTCAAGTATATAAATAAACAAAGTTGTAAATATGTAAAGTAAACAAAACAAATCAATGCAAACCATCCCTATATCTATCAGCCGAAGTATGACATTGACAAAAGCAAATAGAAAAAGAATGTAACCCGGAAGCAAAGAAGACATAACAAAACAAACACATTAACTAAAACTTTTCATCAAAATTACAAAGCAATTTGACTAAATAAAGAAAAGTAATACAAAATCATTTCAGCCACTTAAATAAAACAAGAAACAGAAAAAAGAAAGAAAATATATCAAACAGCATAGGCTGTAAACATATAGAGGGAGCATGAACATTACCTTACATGCTTTCATTTAATGCTATTTGCTTTTCAGCATTAACAAGATCACATCAGGGAGTAAAAGTATGGTTTAGTCTTCTTTTTATATACCTCAACTTGTACCTGTATACAAACCCAAACATCACTTTGTATAAAATATATACACCCTGTATATTTCATCTCCACATCAAACTCTCTTACCATCAGTTCATTCGAAACTGAGAAAAATAAGTAGCATCATCTCAAAACTCCAACAAACCAGAAAAGAAAAACAGAAACAAGATATCAAAGCAAAGATTTCAACTTTGCAACTTTTCAAGCCTGTTTCATATTAAAACAACTCTGCTCTGTTTCTTCTGGAAAAATAAGGTGAGCAAATCTCCTTCCTGAACCTGTTTGTTTTTGTTTGTGAGCAAACTCAACCTGATATATATCTAAATGATTTGTGAATTAGGATATGAAATGTGCTTGGATGATGTGTATATTTATCTGCATGTTTGTATATATGCAAATATTTGTGTGCATATGCATGTGTCTAGGATAGTAGGCTCTGTTCTTTGTTTACAGGCTACAAACCCTGTTCAAAATTCAAAATCTCATTCCCCAATTCTTTTTAGGCTTTGAACTCTGAATGAAAAATGTTTGTAAGTGTGTAACATCATTTTTAAAAATGGTTTCAAGTGAAAATATTAAGTAAATATTTTGAAAAGAAGTAGTACAGTGCAATCTTTTAAAGACAGAAAAATTCGATCATCATAATTTTGAGTTTTGATTTTACAACCTGATCCGAGTTTGCAAATGATGAATTTTAATATAGAAATCATGATTTTGAAGTGTGGGGTTGTTGGGGATTCGCGAGTTGATCGTGTTTTGGTTTTTCATCAATATCTGACGAACGACGATGAATTGTGAGTCGTGCTTGATGTCGAAGCTAGCTCAAGCATCGACGATCACCAGAAAAATAACAGTAAAATTTATTAACAACCAAAGTAATTGCACGGCATGATTTTAGGGTTTAAGAACCCAGTTTGATAGATGTGTTCATCGACATCGTGTAGCGATGTGGGTGGTTCGGAGTGAATCGCGACTGGGGGAAATGAAGAAGGATCGTGGTGCAGCTCTGGGCGAGGCGACGCATTGTCTGATGGTCGAGGTCATCGAGGCGAGGCATTGTTGATGATTGGTTTATTTCCAGTTTTCGATTGAAGTGTTCGTTTGTGATTGGTTGGTGGATACGTGGTTCTGTGAAGTCGAAAGGGATGGTGTGGCGAACGTCGACTTGCTGAGTGCCTCGGCGATGGTTGGAAGGGGATAGTTCATCGGTGCACGTGCACCGGTGCAAACGTGTGCCTGGGCAACTATAGGATTTGGGGTGTTTGAGGAAGATGAGGCCACTCGGGATGGTCTCGAGAAAACTGGTGGTTGAACTCGAAGTCGAACTCGAGTAGAACGATGGAATACCGGGTAAAAATAACTTAAACAAATTTTAAAATGAAATTTAAAGTGTCTCGGGTTGATCTGGGGGAGAACTCGAAGTAGATGGAAGTTTGGTTCGTGGAAGGCTCGGGTAGGAATTGTTACAGGCTTTCAGCCTGTCTGGTTTCCAAATTTAAGTAATCTGAGTTTTAAATTTAAGTTCAAGTTAGTTTGGAAACAAATAAAGTTTTAAATTTAAAATGTTTAAGTATGGGAAAGAAATTTGACTTTAAAATGAAATTTAAATGGTTAAGTTAGTTAAAATGGATAATTTATTTATTTAATTAATTAACGATTTGGATTAATTAAATAAGTTATTAAAGGGCTGAAGTAATTAATGAAGGATTTAAAGATCAATTAATTGATTAATTAAGGATTATAAATTAAATATTAATTAATGATTAAAGTGGATTTATCAAGTGGTTAATCAATAGTTAATTCAAAGATAATGTGATCAATTAATTAAGGTGATTAATTTAAGATAATCAATTGAAATTGTTAATTACTTAATGAAAATAAATTAAGGGGTTAATTAAATCATGTAAATGGTTTAAAGGATAACTTGATTAATATGATTAATTAAAAAAAATTAATTAATTAAGGTGTCTGATAAATTAATCTATATGAAATGATTTATAAATTGATAAATCAAGATTTGATAATTAATTCATAAGTAATTAATTTACTTGGAAATAAATTGAATTTATCAGGATTAAACGATTAATTGATTCTCCTTATAAATAACTATTGAATATTTGACTTTACTTATGAATGTTTGGATTCTATTGAATGTGAATTGTTTGATATCCCTGATATATGATGCTTTGTGATACATCCTGATTTATGTTGTTATCTGTAATTTATCTATCTGTGATCTGTGAATGAAGATGAGCGTTATAGTTTATATCGCTTATCAACTATATTTCTGTATTCTGATCTGTGATGATTGTATGATGTTGCACTACTGTGTAAAACCCCTAGACCACCCCTTTACACACACAAATTTGGATTTCACGTGGAAATCGGTTAAGTCACAGATAATTTAAATTTGATGTTTTTGAAATTTAAATTTTAATTTCAATTGATTTTGAAATTTGAAATTTGGGTTTAAAATGAAAAGCTTTTGAAATGGAATTTCAAATATAAAAGTTATTTTGAATAACTTAATCGAGTTTTGAAATTTAAATAATTTGATTTGAATTCAAGTGTGAAATTGAATTCTATGATTCGAAACTAGGAATTAAAGATGATATAAATGTGTTTGTATGAAGTTGAACCATTTTAAAAGTTAAATTTTGAGAATTAAGATTTGACCAAAGAACCTTAACTCGTATAAATGAATCAGATTCCAAGAATGAAAACTGTTTGTTTTAAAGGAATAAAAGCTTTCAGATAAGAAGTGAAATTCTAATTTAGGTAAAGGAATTTCAAGATTAAATTGAAAAAAATGATTTTCCAAGTTATGAATGAATTCTTTTCGAATGCTATGAATTAAATCTGTTTATTTTTAGCAGATTTAAATTGATGTTTTGTTTAACCCATTCGAAATGAAATTGTTTTGAAAGCTATGAGTTAAATCTTTGATTTAAAGATTTAACGAATTAATCAAATTGAAAGGGAAATTGATTTGGAAAATCTGTGAATGAATCTTTGTGAAATTAAGTGAACTTTGTGAATTGAATCTTTTTGTTTAAAAAGATTAAAGTGGTAATTTGTTAAACCATTTGAAAAGAGAAGTTTGGGTTTAAAATTGTGACTTAATTGAAATCCCATTATCCATTTGTTTTTGAATATTGCGCTCACTATTCGGGTTAGCCGGGAAAAGACAATTGTGTCATATAACCCATTCCGAATAGTGGTACGTCGTATATGAATAGCATTTGAAGACTGGTGTTGAAGACCGGATATTTTTCGAAAATGAAAGGACAACCTGTCGAATGTCTCTGCACTGAGTCGCGCCGGTATAGAGATTTATATCACTCTTTTTGTGATGGGAAGTTCGGAGGTGATTGAAAATTATTCGGATTTGCAAGGGCTTCGTGAGAAGTGCCTTCGGTTCTGTTCGATCCCGGAACAGACTTGTATGGTTACATGTCTGACATTATACTTTGAGATATAAAGCCGATTTCTTTCAAATACATTTCTGTTTGGTGGCGGAGAATTTATTCTCTTAGCTTAACACCCTTCTCTGAGACGTACGAGCTCAGAGGTTATGTAGTTGAAATTTATCAGTGATATATCCCAATTTGGTAATGTGACATGCTGAGTGTTGCTGTGTGATGATCAGTGTTTGATCATTTGTGATATGATCATTTGTTTGATCTTATATCTTTGTGATCATTTCCTTGATCATTTGTTTGACCCGAAGCATGGCTTTGTGACAAAGCGTAGCTTTGTGGACGAGACTTCGTCGAGCCTCACACCCCGGAAATGGTCAAAACAGGAAGGATGCAGCAAGGTTCTAGGGAGTAGCGCCCCTTAGTGTATGTCATTCCTTCTGGATAAAGGTGGTATCATGGTATGGAGCCCAGATACTTAACCTCTGTTGATACTGCTTATTATGTGGTTGTTGGAAATCGAGGATCCTCGGGAAGATCGGTGACGATCGGGGGATGGCATACGCGTGTTAGTAGTTATCTATTTTTGCAGAGGTAACCCGACCTTGTGTTGGCAGAGATCCGGTTAGGTTCTCGGGACGTCATTCCAGAGGCGTTCCTTCGTGGCATAGGAAGTTCCTTAGCCTGACCATTTGTTGGAAATCCATCTTCCAATACGAACTTTGTACGGTATTAGTTGTAGAACCTGCCATTTACTTATGGTGGCGCCCCACTGTTTAGATGGTAGCTATAGTAGGCATACGATACTGGTCGTATGTTGGCTAAGATTTATATTATACTTTCGAAATGATTTCTACACTATGCACTAATAATAATAACAAAAATGATTTGATTTTGCGTAGTAAGCATCTTTGACTATCATAAGAAGAAATCTCCTCCAATTCTGCGTTTGCATTGTGTGTGTGGCGGGAGGTCTTATGGTAGTTTCATTTTCCAAAAGCATTGCGAATTGACTTTAAAACTCTCTCGTTGTTCGTTTTTAAAGATAAACTGTTTTTGTTGCTCACACCAGTCCCACGACTGATCCGGAGTTTATTGTTTCTTTCCTAAACTCTGGATGCTCAAATTTTTTCTACACGAGCAGTCTAGAGTTTGGTTTTTCAGATATTCAGATTTAGTAGATTATCTGGAGCTAGTTTAGTCTTTGGATCGCACCAGTCTTGCTTATCTTTGTGCATCGATATTTGGAGTTCAAGCTATTTCTGGATTGGTACTTTGAAGATGGAGATTATCCGCTGCTGATGTTATCGTTTTCTTTCCACTGCTATTTCTTGTATCATATCTCTGATGTATATTGATATTCATTGTATCATTCTGTTGTATCAGATATTGTATATCAGTGTATTATTCATTTATTCCGCTGTGTTATTTACTTAATGTTGTTATAAGCTCCGGTGACTCGGATTTGAACGGTCGAATCTACGGCATTCGAATACGATGTAAAGTATGGATGTTGATTTTCGAGCGCGAAAATCCAAGACGTTACATTTGGTATCAGAGCTAAGGTTGAACTTTAGCTCAGGAGTGTAACACGTTAAGTAGCTCATTAGAGATAGAGTGAAGTAAACTCTAGAATGAGTATATCTCTAAGATATCCGTCTGAATGTCTCAGTAAATTCTCTTACTATCCACTGATAGTGAGTATGAGTACAAGAAGAGAACGAGATAGGGGACAGGAAATACGACTATAAAAGGTCGATATCCTGCGACAGTGGAAACAACTTTCTTATCAATCTTCTTTTGATTCGTTTCCAAATTCTTTTAATTGCTTCGTACCAGCTCCAGAAGTAGTTTCGGTGTAATGATGGCTCTACGAATCGTTGTAGAAAATCCTTACTTAGTATTTTCATCGGTTTCTTATCAGCTTTTTGATTTAAACCTTAATGAATTTGATATTAGAAATTTTAGATCGAGTTAAATTGATTAATAGAATATGAAGGCTAAATTGAATTGTATCAATGAAACGATTTCGGTTGAAACCAAATTTCGAAATTCTATAGTAATTTCTTGTGAAAACCAAAGTCCGAAGAGGGACAAATTGGTATGTATTTTGAGATATGCCGACTTGAGTTTGGAATCTGTATCTTGAGTTTGAGGAGTTATAAGAGATCGAATCTGTCTATCTCTGTTGTTTTCGTGCCTGCGAATTTCGAGGACGAAATTCTTTTAAGGGGGAAAATTTGTAACGACCCCAGATTTTAAATTTATTTAAATTAATAATTTATTGAATTTTTAAGTTAAATTGGTAATTAAATAAATTTTTGGATAAAAATTTGCTAATTTAATTAGAAAATTGGAGCGAATTTCCCCGATACATCAATGAGTGAATTTGAAAGTAATAAATATATAGATATATATTTGACTTGATTTCAAATTGTAAATAAATGGTTTGATAATAAATGATAGTAATAAAACTTATACTAAACAAAGTAAATAAAACATATGGTCATATACCCTTGCCAAAAGAAAAGAAATAAAAGATATAAATACATTCAAGTATATAAATAAACAAAGTTGTAAATATGTAAAGTAAACAAAACAAATCAATGCAAACCATCCCTATATCTATCAGCCGAAGTATGACATTGACAAAAGCAAATAGAAAAAGAATGTAACCCGGAAGCAAAGAAGACATAACAAAACAAACACATTAACTAAAACTTTTCATCAAAATTACAAAGCAATTTGACTAAAAAGTAATACAAAATCATTTCAGCCACTTAAATAAAACAAGAAACAGAAAAAAGAAAGAAAATATATCAAACAGCATAGGCTGTAAACATATAGAGGGAGCATAAACATTACCTTACATGCTTTCATTTAATGCTATTTGCTTTTCAACATGAACAAGATCACATCAGGGAGTAAAAGTATGGTTTAGTCTTCTTTTTATATACCTCAACTTGTACCTGTATACAAACCCAAACATCACTTTGTATAAAATATATACACCCTGTATATTTCATCTCCACATCAAACTCTCTTACCATCAGTTCATTCGAAACTGAGAAAAATAAGTAGCATCATCTCAAAACTCCAACAAACCAGAAAAGAAAAACAGAAACAAGATATCAAAGCAAAGATTTCAACTTTGCAACTTTTCAAGCCTGTTTCATATTAAAACAACTCTGCTCTGTTTCTTCTGGAAAAATAAGGTGAGCAAATCTCCTTCCTGAACCTGTTTGTTTTTGTTTGTGAGCAAACTCAACCTGATATATATCTAAATGATTTGTGAATTAGGATATGAAATGTGCTTGGATGATGTGTATATTTATCTGCATGTTTGTATATATGCAAATATTTGTGTGCATATGCATGTGTCTAGGAAAGTAGGCTCTGTTCTTAGTTTATAGGCTACAAACCCTGTTCAAAATTCAAAATCTCATTCCCCAATTCTTTTTAGGTTTTGAACTCTGAATGAAAAATGTTTGTAAGTGTGTAACATCATTTTTTAAAATGGTTTCAAGTGAAAATATTAAGTAAATATTTTGAAAAGAAGTAGTACAGTGCAATCTTTTAAAGACAGAAAAATTCGATCATCATAATTTTGAGTTTTGATTTTACAACCTGATCCGAGTTTGCAAATGATGAATTTTAATATAGAAATCATGATTTTGAAGTGTGGGGTTGTTGGGGATTCGCGAGTTGATCGTGTTTTGGTTTTTCATCAATATCTGACGAACGACGATGAATTGTGAGTCGTGCTTGATGTCGAAGCTAGCTCAAGCATCAGCGATCACCAGAAAAATAACAGTAAAATTTATTAACAACCAAAGTAATTGCACGGCATGATTTTAGGGTTTAAGAACCCAGTTTGATAGATGTGTTCATCGACATCGTGTAGCGATGTGGGTGGTTCGGAGTGAATCGCGACTGGGGGAAATGAAGAAGGGGATCGTGGTGCAGCTCTGGGCGAGGCGACGCATTGTCTGATGGTCGAGGTCATCGAGGTGAGGCATTGTTGATGATTGGTTTATTTCCAGTTTTCGATTGAAGTGTTCGTTTGGGATTGGTTGGTGGATACGTGGTTCTGTGAAGTCGAAAGGGATGGTGTGGCGAACGTCGACTTGCTGAGTGCCTCGGCGATGGCTGGAAGGGGATAGTTCATCGGTGCACGTGCACCGGTGCAAACGTGTGCCTGGGAAACTATAGGATTTGGGGTGTTTGAGGAAGATGAGGCCACTCGGGATGGTCTCGAGAAAACTGGTGGTTGAACTCGAAGTCGAACTCGAGTAGAACGATGGAATACCGGGTAAAAATAACTTAAACAAATTTTAAAATGAAATTTAAAGTGTCTCGGGTTGATCTGGGGGAGAACTCGAAGTAGATGGAAGTTTGGTTCGTGGAAGGCTCGGGTAGGAATTGTTACAGGCTTTCAGCCTGTCTGGTTTCCAAATTTAAGTAATCTGAGTTTTAAATTTAAGTTCAAGTTAGTTTGGAAACAAATAAAGTTTTAAATTTAAAATGTTTAAGTATGGGAAAGAAATTTGACTTTAAAATGAAATTTAAATGGTTAAGTTAGTTAAAATGGATAATTTATTTATTTAATTAATTAACGATTTGGATTAATTAAATAAGTTATTAAAGGGCTGAAGTAATTAATGAAGGATTTAAAGATCAATTAATTGATTAATTAAGGATTATAAATTAAATATTAATTAATGATTAAAGTGGATTTATCAAGTGGTTAATCAATAGTTAATTCAAAGATAATGTGATCAATTAATTAAGGTGATTAATTTAAGATAATCAATTGAAATTGTTAATTACTTAATGAAAATAAATTAAGGGGTTAATTAAATCATGTAAATGGTTTAAAGGATAACTTGATTAATATGATTAATTAAAAAAAATTAATTAATTAAGGTGTCTGATAAATTAATCTATATGAAATGATTTATAAATTGATAAATCAAGATTTGATAATTAATTCATAAGTAATTAATTTACTTGGAAATAAATTGGATTTATCAGGATTAAACGATTAATTGATTCTCCTTATAAATAACTATTGAATATTTGACTTTACTTATGAATGTTTGGATTCTATTGAATGTGAATTGTTTGATATCCCTGATATATGATGCTTTGTGATACATCCTGATTTATGTTGTTATCTGTAATTTATCTATCTGTGATCTGTGAATGAAGATGAGCGTTATAGTTTATATCGCTTATCAACTATATTTCTGTATTCTGATCTGTGATGATTGTATGATGTTGCACTACTGTGTAAAACCCCTAGACCACCCCTTTACACACACAAATTTGGATTTCACGTGGAAATCGGTTAAGTCACAGATAATTTAAATTTGATGTTTTTGAAATTTAAATTTTAATTTCAATTGATTTTGAAATTTGAAATTTGGGTTTAAAATGAAAAGCTTTTGAAATGGAATTTCAAATATAAAAGTTATTTTGAATAACTTAATCGAGTTTTGAAATTTAAATAATTTGATTTGAATTCAAGTGTGAAATTGAATTCTATGATTCGAAACTAGGAATTAAAGATGATATAAATGTGTTTGTATGAAGTTGAACCATTTTAAAAGTAAAATTTTGAGAATTAAGATTTGACCAAAGAACCTTAACTCGTATAAATGAATCAGATTCCAAGAATGAAAACTGTTTGTTTTAAAGGAATAAAAGCTTTCAGATAAGAAGTGAAATTCTAATTTAGGTAAAGGAATTTCAAGATTAAATTGAAAAAAATGATTTTCCAAGTTATGAATGAATTCTTTTCGAATGCTATGAATTAAATCTGTTTATTTTTAGCAGATTTAAATTGATGTTTTGTTTAACCCATTCGAAATGAAATTGTTTTGAAAGCTATGAGTTAAATCTTTGATTTAAAGATTTAACGAATTAATCAAATTGAAAGGGAAATTGATTTGGAAAATCTGTGAATGAATCTTTGTGAAATTAAGTGAACTTTGTGAATTGAATCTTTTTGTTTAAAAAGATTAAAGTGGTAATTTGTTAAACCATTTGAAAAGAGAAGTTTGGGTTTAAAATTGTGACTTAATTGAAATCCCATTATCCATTTGTTTTTGAATATTGCGCTCACTATTCGGGTTAGCCGGGAAAAGACAATTGTGTCATATAACCCATTCCGAATAGTGGTACGTCGTATATGGATAGCATTTGAAGACTGGTGTTGAAGACCGGATATTTTTCGAAAATGAAAGGACAACCTGTCGAATGTCTCTGCACTGAGTCGCGCCGGTATAGAGATTTATATCACTCTTTTTGTGATGGGAAGTTCGGACGTGATTGAAAATTATCCGGATTTGCAACGGCTTCGTGAGAAGTGCCTTCGGTTCTGTTCGATCCCGGAACAGACTTGTATGGTTACATGTCTGACATTACACTTTGAGATATAAAGCCGATTTCTTTCAAATACATTTCTGTTTGGTGGCGGAGAATTTATTCTCTTAGCTTAACACCCTTCTCTGAGACGTACGAGCTCAGAGGTTATGTAGTTGAAATTTATCAGTGATATATCCCAATTTGGTAATGTGACATGCTGAGTGTTGCTGTGTGATGATCAGTGTTTGATCATTTGTGATTTGATCATTTGTTTGATCTTATATCTTTGTGATCATTTCCTTGATCATTTGTTTGACCCGAAGCATGGCTTTGTGACAAAGCGTAGCTTTGTGGACGAGACTTCGTCGAGCCTCACACCCCGGAAATGGTCAAAACAGGAAGGATGCAGCAAGGTTCTAGGGAGTAGCGCCCCTTAGTGTATGTCATTCCTTCTGGATAAAGGTGGTATCATGGTATGGAGCCCAGATACTTAACCTCTGTTGATACTGCTTATTATGTGGTTGTTGGAAATCGAGGATCCTCGGGAAGATCGGTGACGATCGGGGGATGGCATACGCGTGTCAGTAGTTACCTATTTTTGCAGAGGTAACCCGGCCTTGTGTTGGCAGAGATCCGGTTAGGTTCTCGGGACGTCATTCCAAAGGCGTTCCTTCGTGGCATAGGAAGTTCCTTAGCCTGACCATTTGTTGGAAATTCATCTTCCAATACGAACTTTGTACGGTATTAGTTGTAGAACCTGCCATTTACTTATGGTGGCACCCCACTATTTAGATGGTAGCTATAGTAGGCATACGATACTGGTCGTATGTTGGCTAAGATTTATATTATACTTTCGAAATGATTTCTACACTATGCACTAATAATAATAACAAAAATGATTTGATTTTGAGTAGTAAGCATCTTTGACTATCATAAGAAGAAATCTCCTCCAATTCTGTGTTTGCATTGTGTGTGTGGCGGGAGGTCTTATGGTAGTTTCATTTTCCAAAAGCATTGCGAATTGACTTTAAAACTCTCTCGTTGTTCGTTTTTAAAGATAAACTGTTTTTGTTGCTCACACCAGTCCCACGACTGATCCGGAGTTTATTGTTTCTTTCCTAAACTCTGGATGCTCAAAATTTTTCTACACGAGCAGTCTAGAGTTTGGTTTTTCAGATATTCAGATTTAGTAGATTATCTGGAGCTAGTTCAGTCTTTGGATCGCACCAGTCTTGCTTATCTTTGTGCATCGATATTTAGAGTTCAAGCTATTTCTGGATTGGTACTTTGAAGATGGAGATTATCCGCTGCTGATGTTATCGTTTTCTTTCCACCGCTATTTCTTGTATCATATCTCTGATGTATATTGATATTCATTATATCATTCTGTTGTATCAGATATTGTATATCAGTGTATTATTCATTTATTCCACTGTGTTATTTACTTAATGTTGTTATAAGCTCCGGTGACTCGGATTTGAACGGTCGAATCTACGACATTCGAATATGATGTAAAGTATGGATGTTGATTTTCGAGCACGAAAATCCAAGATGTTACATTTGGTATCAGAGCTAAGGTTGAACTTTAGCTCAGGAGTTTAACACGTTAACTAGCTCATTAGAGATAGAGTGAAGTAAACTCTAGAATGAGTATATCTCTAAGATATCCGTCTGAATGTCTCAGTAAATTCTCTTACTATCCACTGATAGTGAGTATGAGTACAAGAAGAGAACGAGAAAGGGGACAGGAAATACGACTATAAAAGGTCGATATCCTGCGACAGTGGAAACAACTTTCTTATCAATCTTCTTTTGATTCGTTTCCAAATTCTTTTAATTGCTTCGTACCAGCTCCAGAAGTAGTTTCGGTGTAATGATGGCTCTACGAATCGTTGTAGAAAATCCTTACTTAGTATTTTCATCGGTTTCTTATCAGCTTTTTGATTTAAACCTTAATGAATTTGAAATTAGAAATTTTAGATTGAGTTAAATTGATTAATAGAATATGAAGGCTAAATTGAATTGTATCAATGAAATGATTTCGGTTGAAACCAAATTTCGAAATTCTATAGTAATTTCTTGTGAAAACCAAAGTCCGAAGAGGGACAAATTGGTATGTATTCTGAGATATGCCGACTTGAGTTTGGAATCTGTATCTTGAGTTTGAGGAGTTATAGGAGATCGAATCTGTCTATCTTTGTTGTTTTCGTGCCTGCGAATTTCGAGGACGAAATTCTTTTAAGGGGGGAAATTTGTAACGACCCCAGATTTTAAATTTATTTAAATTAATAATTTATTTAATTTTTAAGTTAAATTGGTAATTAAATAAATTTTTGGATAAAAATTTGCTAATTTAATTAGAAAATTGGAGCGAATTTCCCCGATACATCAATGAGTGAATTTGAAAGTAATAAATATATAGATATATATTTGACTTGATTTCAAATTGTAAATAAATGGTTTGATAATAAATGATAGTAATAAAACTTATACTAAACAAAGTAAATAAAACATATGGTCACATACCCTTGCCAAAAGAAAAGAAATAAAAGATATAAATACATTCAAGTATATAAATAAACAAAGTTGTAAATATGTAAAGTAAACAAAACAAATCAATGCAAACCATCCCTATATCTATCAGCCGAAGTATGACATTGACAAAAGCAAATAGAAAAAGAATGTAACCCGGAAGCAAAGAAGACATAACAAAACAAACACATTAACTAAAACTTTTCATCAAAATTACAAAGCAATTTGACTAAATAAAGAAAAGTAATACAAAATCATTTCAGCCACTTAAATAAAACAAGAAACAAAAAAAAGAAAGAAAATATATCAAACAGCATAGGCTGTAAACATATAGAGGGAGCATGAACATTACCTTACATGCTTTCATTTAATGCTATTTGCTTTTCAACATGAACAAGATCACATCAGAGAGTAAAAGTATGGTTTAGTCTTCTTTTTACATACCTCAACTTGTACCTGTATACAAACCCAAACATCACTTTGTATAAAATATATACACCCTGTATATTTCATCTCCACATCAAACTCTCTTACCATCAGTTCATTCGAAACTGAGAAAAATAAGTAGCATCATCTCAAAACTCCAACAAACCAGAAAAGAAAAACAGAAACAAGATATCAAAGCAAAGATTTCAACTTTGCAACTTTTCAAGCCTGTTTCATATTAAAACAACTCTGCTCTGTTTCTTCTGGAAAAATAAGGTGAGCAAATCTCCTTCCTGAACCTGTTTGTTTTTGTTTGTGAGCAAACTCAACCTGATATATATCTAAATGATTTGTGAATTAGGATATGAAATGTGCTTGGATGATGTGTATATTTATCTGCATGTTTGTATATATGCAAATATTTGTGTGCATATGCATGTGTCTAGGAAAGTAGGCTCTGTTCTTAGTTTACAGGCTACAAACCCTGTTCAAAATTCAAAATCTCATTCCCCAATTCTTTTTAGGCTTTGAACTTTGAATGAAAAATGTTTGTAAGTGTGTAACATCATTTTTAAAAATGGTTTCAAGTGAAAATATTAAGTAAATATTTTGAAATGAAGTAGTACAGTGCAATCTTTTAAAGACAGAAAAATTCGATCATCATAATTTTGAGTTTTGATTTTACAACCTGATCCGAGTTTGCAAATGATGAATTTTAATATAGAAATCATGATTTTGAAGTGTGGGGTTGTTGGGGATTCGCGAGTTGATCGTGTTTTGGTTTTTCATCAATATCTGACGAACGACGATGAATTGTGAGTCGTGCTTGATGTCGAAGCTAGCTCAAGCATCGGCGATCACCAGAAAAATAACAGTAAAATTTATTAACAACCAAAGTAATTGCACGGCATGATTTTAGGGTTTAAGAACCCAGTTTGATAGATGTGTTCATCGACATCGTGTAGCGATGTGGGTGGTTCGGAGTGAATCGCGACTGGGGGAAATGAAGAAGGGGATCGTGGTGCAGCTTTGGGAGAGGCGACGCATTGTCTGATGGTCGAGGTCATCGAGGTGAGGCATTGTTGATGATTGGTTTATTTCCAGTTTTCGACTGAAGTGTTCGTTTGTGATTGGTTGGTGGATACGTGGTTCTGTGAAGTCGAAAGGGATGGTGTGGCGAACGTCGACTTGCTGAGTGCCTCGGCGATGGCCGGAAGGGGATAGTTCATCGGTGCACGTGCACCGGTGCAAACGTGTGCCTAGGCAACTATAGGATTTGGGGTGTTTGAGGAAGATGAGGCCACTCGGGATGGTCTCGAGAAAACTGGTGGTTGAACTCGAAGTCGAACTCGAGTAGAACGATGGAATACCGGGTAAAAATAACTTAAACAAATTTTAAAACGAAATTTAAAGTGTCTCGGGTTGATCTGGGGGAGAACTCGAAGTAGATGGAAGTTTGGTTCGTGGAAGGCTCGGGTAGGAATTGTTACAGGCTTTCAGCCTATCTGGTTTCCAAATTTAAGTAATCTGAGTTTTAAATTTAAGTTCAAGTTAGTTTGGAAACAAATAAAGTTTTAAATTTAAAATGTTTAAGTATGGGAAAGAAATTTGACTTTAAAATGAAATTTAAATGGTTAAGTTAGTTAAAATGGATTATTTATTTATTTAATTAATTAACGATTTGGATTAATTAAATAAGTTATTAAAGGGCTGAAGTAATTAATGAAGGATTTAAAGATTAATTAATTGATTAATTAAGGATTATAAATTAAATATTAATTAATGATTAAAGTGGATTTATCAAGTGGTTAATCAATAGTTAATTCAAAGATAATGTGATCAATTAATTAAGGTGATTAATTTAAGATAATCAATTGAAATTGTTAATTACTTAATGAAAATAAATTAAGGGGTTAATTAAATCATGTAAATGGTTTAAAGGATAACTTGATTAATATGATTAATTAAAAAAAATTTAATTAATTAAGGTGTCTGATAAATTAATCTATATGAAATGATTTATAAATTGATAAATCAAGATTTGATAATTAATTCATAAGTAATTAATTTACTTGGAAATAAATTGAATTTATCAGGATTAAACGATTAATTGATTCTGCTTATAAATAACTATTGAATAGTTGACTTTACTTATGAATGTTTGGATTCTATTGAATGTGAATTGTTTGATATCCCTGATATATGATGCTTTGTGATACATCCTGATTTATGTTGTTATCTGTAATTTATCTATCTATGATATATATCTGTGATCTGTGAATGAAGATGAGCGTTATAGTTTATATCGCTTATCAACTATATTTCTGTATTCTGATCTGTGATGATTGTATGATGTTGCACTACTGTGTAAAACCCCTAGACCACCCCTTTACACACACAAATTTGGATTTCACGTGGAAATCGGTTAAGTCACAGATAATTTAAATTTGATGTTTTTGAAATTTAAATTTTAATTTCAATTGATTTTGAAATTTGAAATTTGGGTTTAAAATGAAAAGCTTTTGAAATGGAATTTCAAATATAAAAGTTATTTTGAATAACTTAATCGAGTTTTGAAATTTAAATAATTTGATTTGAATTCAAGTGTGAAATTGAATTCTATGATTCGAAACTAGGAATTAAAGATGATATAAATGTGTTTGTATGAAGTTGAACCATTTTAAAAGTAAAATTTTGAGAATTAAGATTTGACCAAAGAACCTTAACTCGTATAAATGAATCAGATTCCAAGAATGAAAACTGTTTGTTTTAAAGGAATAAAAGCTTTCAGATAAGAAGTGAAATTCTAATTTAGGTAAAGGAATTTCAAGATTAAATTGAAAAAAATGATTTTCCAAGTTATGAATGAATTCTTTTCGAATGCTATGAATTAAATCTATTTATTTTTAGCAGATTTAAATTGATGTTTTGTTTAACCCATTCGAAATGAAATTGTTTTGAAAGCTATGAGTTAAATCTTTGATTTAAAGATTTAACGAATTAATCAAATTGAAAGGGAAATTGATTTGGAAAATCTGTGAATGAATCTTTGTGAAATTAAGTGAACTTTGTGAATTGAATCTTTTTGTTTAAAAAGATTAAAGTGGTAATTTGTTAAACCATTTGAAAAGAGAAGTTTGGGTTTAAAATTGTGACTGAATTGAAATCCCATTATCCATTTGTTTTTTAATATTGCGCTCACTATTCGGGTTAGCCGGGAAAAGACAATTGTGTCATATAACCCATTCCGAATAGTGGTACGTCGTATATGGATAGCATTTGAAGACTGGTGTTGAAGACCGGATATTTTTCGAAAATGAAAGGACAACCTGTCGAGTGTCTCTGCACTGAGTCGCGCCGGTATAGAGATTTATATCACTCTTTTTGTGATGGGAAGTTCGGACGTGATTGAAAATTATCCGGATTTGCAAGGGCTTCGTGAGAAGTGCCTTCGGTTCTGTTCGATCCCGGAACAGACTTGTATGGTTACATGTCTGACATTACACTTTGAGATATAAAGCCGATTTCTTTCAAATACATTTCTGTTTGGTGGCGGAGAATTTATTCTCTTAGCTTAACACCCTTCTCTGAGACGTACGAGCTCAAAGGTTATGTAGTTGAAATTTATCAGTGATATATCCCAATTTGGTAATGTGACATGCTGAGTGTTGTTGTGTGATGATCAGTGTTTGATCATTTGTGATATGATCATTTGTTTGATCTTATATCTTTGTGATCATTTCCTTGATCATTTGTTTGACCCGAAGCATGGCTTTGTGACAAAGCGTAGCTTTGTGGACGAGACTTCGTCGAGCCTCACACCCCGGAAATGGTCAAAACAGGAAGGATGCAGCAAGGTTCTAGGGAGTAGCGCCCCTTAGTGTATGTCATTCCTTCTGGATAAAGGTGGTATCATGGTATGGAGCCCAGATACTTAACCTCTGTTGATACTGCTTATTATGTGGTTGTTGGAAATCGAGGATCCTCGGGAAGATCGGTGACGATCGGGGGATGGCATACGCGTGTCAGTAGTTACCTATTTTTGCAGAGGTAACCCGACCTTGTGTTGGCAGAGATCCGGTTAGGTTCTCGGGACGTCATTCCAGAGGCGTTCCTTCATGGCATAGGAAGTTCCTTAGCCTGACCATTTGTTGGAAATCCATCTTCCAATACGAACTTTGTACGGTATTAGTTGTAGAACCTGCCATTTACTTATGGTGGCGCCCCACTATTTAGATGGTAGCTATAGTAGGCATACGATACTGGTCGTATGTTGGCTAAGATTTATATTATACTTTCGAAATGATTTCTACACTATGCACTAATAATAATAACAAAAATGATTTGATTTTGAGTAGTAAGCATCTTTGACTATCATAAGAAGAAATCTCCTCCAATTCTGCGTTTGCATTGTGTGTGTGGCGGGAGGTCTTATGGTAGTTTCATTTTCCAAAAGCATTGCGAATTGACTTTAAAACTCTCTCGTTGTTCGTTTTTAAAGATAAACTGTTTTTGTTGCTTACACCAGTCCCACGACTGATCCGGAGTTTATTGTTTCTTTCCTAAACTCTGGATGCTCAAAATTTTTCTACACGAGCAGTCTAGAGTTTGGTTTTTCAGATATTCAGATTTAGTAGATTATCTGGAGCTAGTTCAGTCTTTGGATCGCACCAGTCTTGCTTATCTTTGTGCATCGATATTTAGAGTTCAAGCTATTTCTGGATTGGTACTTTGAAGATGGAGATTATCCGCTGCTGATGTTATCGTTTTCTTTCCACTGCTATTTCTTGTATCATATCTCTGATGTATATTGATATTCATTGTATCATTCTGTTGTATCAGATATTGTATATCAGTGTATTATTCATTTATTCCGCTGTGTTATTTACTTAATGTTGTTATAAGCTCCGGTGACTCGGATTTGAACGGTCGAATCTACGGCATTCGAATACGATGTAAAGTATGGATGTTGATTTTCGAGCGCGAAAATCCAAGACGTTACATTTGGTATCAGAGCTAAGGTTGAACTTTAGCTCAGGAGTGTAACACGTTAAGTAGCTCATTAGAGATAGAGTGAAGTAAACTCTAGAATGAGTATATCTCTAAGATATCCGTCTGAATGTTTCAGTAAATTCTCTTACTATCCACTGATAGTGAGTATGAGTACAAGAAGAGAACGAGATAGGGGACAGGAAATACGACTATAAAAGGTCGATATCCTGCGACAGTGGAAACAACTTTCTTATCAATCTTCTTTTGATTCGTTTCCAAATTCTTTTAATTGCTTCGTACCAGCTCCAGAAGTAGTTTCGGCATAATGATGGCTCTACGAATCGTTGTAGAAAATCCTTACTTAGTATTTTCATCGGTTTCTTATCAGCTTTTTGATTTAAACCTTAATGAATTTGAAATTAGAAATTTTAGATTGAGTTAAATTGATTAATAGAATATGAAGGCTAAATTGAATTGTATCAATGAAACGATTTTGGTTGAAACCAAATTTCGAAATTCTATAGTAATTTCTTGTGAAAACCAAAGTCCGAAGAGGGACAAATTGGTATGTATTCTGAGATATGCCGACTTGAGTTTGGAATCTGTATCTTGAGTTTGAGGAGTTATAGGAGATCGAATCTGTCTATCTCTGTTGTTTTCGTGCCTGCGAATTTCGAGGACAAAATTCTTTTAAGGGGGGAAATTTGTAACGACCCCAGATTTTAAATTTATTTAAATTAATAATTTATTGAATTTTTAAGTTAAATTGGTAATTAAATAAATTTTTGGATAAAAATTTGTTAATTTAATTAGAAAATTGGAGCGAATTTCCCCGATACATCAATGAGTGAATTTGAAAGTAATAAATATATAGATATATATTTGACTTGATTTCAAATTGTAAATAAATGGTTTGATAATAAATGATAGTAATAAAACTTATACTAAACAAAGTAAATAAAACATATGGTCATATACCCTTGCCAAAAGAAAAGAAATAAAAGATATAAATACATTCAAGTACATAAATAAACAAAGTTGTAAATATGTAAAGTAAACAAAACAAATCAATGCAAACCATCCCTATATCTATCAGCCGAAGTATGACATTGACAAAAGCAAATAGAAAAAGAATGTAACCCGGAAGCAAAGAAGACATAACAAAACAAACACATTAACTAAAACTTTTCATCAAAATTACAAAGCAATTTGACTAAATAAAGAAAAGTAATACAAAATCATTTCAGCCACTTAAATAAAACAAGAAAGAGAAAAAAGAAAGAAAATATATCAAACAGCATAGGCTGTAAACATATAGAGGGAGCATGAACATTACCTTACATGCTTTCATTTAATGCTATTTGCTTTTCAGCATGAACAAGATCACATCAGGGAGTAAAAGTATGGTTTAGTCTTCTTTTTATATACCTCAACTTGTACCTGTATACAAACCCAAACATCACTTTGTATAAAATATATACACCCTGTATATTTCATCTCCACATCAAACTCTCTTACCATCAGTTCATTCGAAACTGAGAAAAATAAGTAGCATCATCTCAAAACTCCAACAAACTAGAAAAGAAAAACAGAAACAAGATATCAAAGCAAAGATTTCAACTTTGCAACTTTTCAAGCCTGTTTCATATTAAAACAACTCTGCTCTGTTTCTTTTGGAAAAATAAGGTGAGCAAATCTCCTTCCTGAACCTGTTTGTTTTTGTTTGTGAGCAAACTCAACCTGATATATATCTAAATGATTTGTGAATTAGGATATGAAATGTGCTTGGATGATGTGTATATTTATCTGCATGTTTGTATATATGCAAATATTTGTGTGCATATGCATGTGTCTAGGAAAGTAGGCTCTGTTCTTAGTTTACAGGCTACAAACCCTGTTCAAAATTCAAAATCTCATTCCCCAATTCTTTTTAGGCTTTGAACTTTGAATGAAAAATGTTTGTAAGTGTGTAACATCATTTTTAAAAATGGTTTCAAGTGAAAATATTAAGTAAATATTTTGAAAAGAAGTAGTACAGTGCAATCTTTTAAAGACAGAAAAATTCGATCATCATAATTTTGAGTTTTGATTTTACAACCTGATCCGAGTTTGCAAATGATGAATTTTAATATAGAAATCATGATTTTGAAGTGTGGGGTTGTTGGGGATTCGCGAGTTGATCGTGTTTTGGTTTTTCATCAATATCTGACGAACGACGATGAATTGTGAGTCGTGCTTGATGTCGAAGCTAGCTCAAGCATCGGCGATCACCAGAAAAATAACAGTAAAATTTATTAACAACCAAAGTAATTGCACGGCATGATTTTAGGGTTTAAGAACCTAGTTTGATAGATGTGTTCATCGACATCGTGTAGCGATGTGGGTGGTTCGGAGTGAATCGCGATTGGGGGAAATGAAGAAGGGGATCGTGGTGCAGCTCTGGGCGAGGCGACGCATTGTCTGATGGTCGAGGTCATCGAGGTGAGGCATTGTTGATGATTGGTTTATTTCCAGTTTTCGATTGAAGTGTTCGTTTGTGATTGGTTGGTGGATACGTGGTTCTGTGAAGTCGAAAGGGATGGTGTGGCGAACGTCGACTTGCTGAGTGCCTCGGCGATGGCCGGAAGGGGATAGTTCATCGGTGCACGTGCACCGGTGCAAACGTGTGCCTGGGCAACTATAGGATTTGGGGTGTTTGAGGAAGATGAGGCCACTCGGGATGGTCTCGAGAAAACTGGTGGTTGAACTCGAAGTCGAACTCGAGTAGAACGATGGAATACCGGGTAAAAATAACTTAAACAAATTTTAAAACGAAATTTAAAGTGTCTCGGGTTGATCTGGGGGAGAACTCGAAGTAGATGGAAGTTTGGTTCGTGGAAGGCTCGGGTAGGAATTGTTACAGGCTTTCAGCCTGTTTGGTTTCCAAATTTAAGTAATCTGAGTTTTAAATTTAAGTTCAAGTTAGTTCGGAAACAAATAAAGTTTTAAATTTAAAATGTTTAAGTATGGGAAAGAAATTTGGCTTTAAAATGAAATTTAAATGGTTAAGTTAGTTAAAATGGATAATTTATTTATTTAATTAATTAACGATTTGGATTAATTAAATAAGTTATTAAAGGGCTGAAGTAATTAATGAAGGATTTAAAGATTAATTAATTGATTAATTAAGGATTATAAATTAAATATTAATTAATGATTAAAGTGGATTTATCAAGTGGTTAATAAATAGTTAATTCAAAGATAATGTGATCAATTAATTAAGGTGATTAATTTAAGATAATCAATTGAAATTGTTAATTACTTAATGAAAATAAATTAAGGGGTTAATTAAATCATGTAAATGGTTTAAAGGATAACTTGATTAATATGATTAATTAAAAAAAATTTAATTAATTAAGGTGTCTGATAAATTAATCTATATGAAATGATTTATAAATTGATAAATCAAGATTTGATAATTAATTCATAAGTAATTAATTTACTTGGAAATAAATTGAATTTATCAGGATTAAACGATTAATTGATTCTGCTTATAAATAACTATTGAATATTTGACTTTACTTATGAATGTTTGGATTCTATTGAATGTGAATTGTTTGATATCCCTGATATATGATGCTTTGTGATACATCCTGATTTATGTTGTTATCTGTAATTTATCTATCTGTGATATATATCTGTGATCTGTGAATGAAGATGAGCGTTATAGTTTATATCGCTTATCAACTATATTTCTGTATTCTGATCTGTGATGATTGTACGATGTTGCACTACTGTGTAAAACCCCTAGACCACCCCTTTACACACACAAATTTGGATTTCACGTGGAAATCGGTTAAGTCACAGATAATTTAAATTTGATGTTTTTGAAATTTTAATTTTAATTTCAATTGATTTTGAAATTTGAAATTTGGGTTTAAAATGAAAATCTTTTGAAATGGAATTTCAAATATAAAAGTTATTTTGAATAACTTAATCGAGTTTTGAAATTTAAATAATTTGATTTGAATTCAAGTGTGAAATTGAATTCTATGATTCGAAACTAGGAATTAAAGATGATATAAATGTGTTTGTATGAAGTTGAACCATTTTAAAAGTAAAATTTTGAGAATTAAGATTTGACCAAAGAACCTTAACTCGTATAAATGAATCAGATTCCAAGAATGAAAACTGTTTGTTTTAAAGGAATAAAAGCTTTCAGATAAGAAGTGAAATTCTAATTTAGGTAAAGGAATTTCAAGATTAAATTGAAAAAATGATTTTCCAAGTTATGAATGAATTCTTTTCGAATGCTATGAATTAAATCTGTTTATTTTTAGCAGATTTAAATTGATGTTTTATTTAACCCATTCATGAAATTGTTTTGAAAGCTATGAGTTAAATCTTTGATTTAAAGATTTAACGAATTAATCAAATTGAAAGGGAAATTGATTTGGAAAATCTGTGAATGAATCTTTGTGAAATTAAGTGAACTTTGTGAATTGAATCTTTTTGTTTAAAAAGATTAAAGTGGTAATTTGTTAAACCATTTGAAAAGAGAAGTTTGGGTTTAAAATTGTTACTTAATTGAAATCCCATTATCCATTTGTTTTTGAATATTGCGCTCACTATTCGGGTTAGCCGGGAAAAGACAATTGTGTCATATAACCCATTCCGAATAGTGGTACGTCGTATATGGATAGCATTTGAAGACTGGTGTTGAAGACCGGATATTTTTCGAAAATGAAAGGACAACCTGTCGAATGTCTCTGCACTGAGTCGCGCCGGTATAGAGATTTATATCACTCTTTTTGTGATGGGAAGTTCGGACGTGATTGAAAATTATCCGGATTTGCAAGGGCTTCGTGAGAAGTGCCTTCGGTTCTGTTCGATCCCGGAACAGACTTGTATGGTTACATGTCTGACATTACACTTTGAGATATAAAGTCGATTTCTTTCAAATACATTTCTGTTTGGTGGCGGAGAATTTATTCTCTTAGCTTAACACCCTTCTCTGAGACGTACGAGCTCAGAGGTTATGTAGTTGAAATTTATCAGTGATATATCCCAATTTGGTAATGTGACATGCTGAGTGTTGCTGTGTGATGATCAGTGTTTGATCATTTGTGATATGATCATTTGTTTGATCTTATATCTTTGTGATCATTTCCTTGATCATTTGTTTGACCCGAAGCATGGCTTTGTGACAAAGCGTAGCTTTGTGGACGAGACTTCGTCGAGCCTCACACCCCGGAAATGGTCAAAACAGGAAGGATGCAGCAAGGTTCTAGGGAGTAGCGCCCCTTAGTGTATGTCATTCCTTCTGGATAAAGGTGGTATCATGGTATGGAGCCCAGATACTTAACCTCTGTTGATACTGCTTATTATGTGGTTGTTGGAAATCGAGGATCCTAGGGAAGATCGGTGACGATCGGGGGATGGCATACGCGTGTCAGTAGTTACCTATTTTTGCAGAGTTAACCCGACCTTGTGTTGGCAGAGATCCGGTTAGGTTCTCGGGACGTCATTCCAGAGGCGTTCCTTCGTGGCATAGGAATTTCCTTAGCCTGACCATTTGTTGGAAATCCATCTTGTAATACGAACTTTGTACGGTATTAGTTGTAGAACCTGCCATTTACTTATGGTGGCGCCCCACTATTTAGATGGTAGCTATAGTAGGCATACGATACTGGTCGTATGTTGGCTAAGATTTATATTATACTTTCGAAATGATTTCTACACTATGCACTAATAATAATAACAAAAATGATTTGATTTTGAGTAGTAAGCATCTTTGACTATCATAAGAAGAAATCTCCTCCAATTCTGCGTTTGCATTGTGTGTGTGGCGGGAGGTCTTATGGTAGTTTCATTTTCCAAAAGCATTGCGAATTGACTTTAAAACTCTCTCGTTGTTCGTTTTTAAAGATAAACTGTTTTCGTTGCTCACACCAGTCCTACGACTGATCCGGAGTTTATTGTTTCTTTCCTAAACTCTGGATGCTCAAAATTTTTCTACACGAGCAGTCTAGAGTTTGGTGTTTCAGATATTCAGATTTAGTAGATTATCTGGAGCTAGTTCAGTCTTTGGATCGCACCAGTCTTTCTTATCTTTGTGCATCGATATTTAGAGTTCAAGCTATTTCTGGATTGGTACTTTGAAGATGGAGATTATCCGCTGCTGATGTTATCGTTTTCTTTCCACCGCTATTTCTTGTATCATATCTTTGATGTATATTGATATTCATTGTATCAATCTGTTGTATCAGATATTGTATATCAGTGTATTATTCATTTATTCCGCTGTGTTATTTACTTAATGTTGTTATAAGCTCCGGCGACTCGGATTTGAACGGTCGAATCTACGGCATTCGAATACAATGTAAAGTATGGATGTTGATTTTCGAGCGCGAAAATCCAAGACGTTACATTTGGTATCAGAGCTAAGGTTGAACTTTAGCTCAGGAGTGTAACACGTTAAGTAGCTCATTAGAGATAGAGTGAAGTAAACTCTAGAATGAGTATATCTCTAAGATATCCGTCTGAATGTCTCAGTAAATTCTCTTACTATCCACTGATAGTGAGTATGAGTACAAGAAGAGAACGAGATAGGGGACAAGAAATACGACTATAAAAGGTCGATATCCTGCGACAGTGGAAGCAACTTTCTTATTAATCTTCTTTTGATTCGTTTCCAAATTCTTTTAATTGCTTCGTACCAGCTCCAGAAGTAGTTTCGGTGTGATGATGGCTCTACGAATCGTTGTAGAAAATCCTTACTTAGTATTTTCATCGGTTTCTTATCAGCTTTTTGATTTAAACCTTAATGAATTTGAAATTTGAAATTTTAGATTGAGTTAAATTGATTAATAGAATATGAAGGCTAAATTGAATTGTATCAATGAAACGATTTCGGTTCAAACCAAATTTCGAAATTCTATAGTAATTTCTTGTGAAAACCAAAGTCCGAAGAGGGACAAATTGGTATGTATTCTGAGATATGCCGACTTGAGTTTGGAATCTATATCTTGAGTTTGAGGAGTTATAGGAGATCGAATCTGTCTATCTCTGTTGTTTTCGTGCCTGCGAATTTCGAGGACGAAATTCTTTAAGGGGGGAAATTTGTAACGACCCCAGATTTTAAATTTATTTAAATTAATAATTTATTGAATTTTTAAGTTAAATTGGTAATTAAATAAATTTTTGGATAAAAATTTGTTAATTTAATTAGAAAATTGGAGCGAATTTCCCCGATACATCAATGAGTGAATTTGAAAGTAATAAATATATAGATATATATTTGACTTGATTTCAAATTGTAAATAAATGGTTTGATAATAAATGATAGTAATAAAACTTATACTAAACAAAGTAAATAAAACATATGGTCATATACCCTTGCCAAAAGAAAAGAAATAAAAGATATAAATACATTCAAGTATATAAATAAACAAAGTTGTAAATATGTAAAGTAAACAAAACAAATCAATGCAAACCATCCCTATATCTATCAGCCGAAGTATGACATTGACAAAAGCAAATAGAAAAAGAATGTAACCTGGAAGCAAAGAAGACATAACAAAACAAACACATTAACTAAAACTTTTCATCAAAATTACAAAGCAATTTGACTAAATAAAGAAAAGTTATACAAAATCATTTCAGCCACTTAAATAAAACAAGAAACAGAAAAAAGAAAGAAAATATATCAAACAGCATAGGCGGTAAACATATAGAGGGAGCATGAACATTACCTTACATGCTTTCATTTAATGCTATTTGCTTTTCAGCATGAACAAGATCACATCAGGGAGTAAAAGTATGGTTTAGTCTTCTTTTTATATACCTCAACTTGTACCTGTATACAAACCCAAACATCACTTTGTATAAAATATATACACCCTGTATATTTCATCTCCACATCAAACTCTCTTACCATCAGTTCATTCGAAACTGAGAAAAATAAGTAGCATCATCTCAAAACTCCAACAAACCAGAAAAGAAAAACAAAAAGAAGATATCAAAGCAAAGATTTCAACTTTGCAATTTTTCAAGCCTGTTTCATATTAAAACAACTCTGCTCTGTTTCTTTTGGAAAAATAAGGTGAGCAAATCTCCTTCCCGATCCTGTTTGTTTTTGTTTGTGAGCAAACTCAACCTGATATATATCTAAATGATTTGTGAATTAGGATATGAAATGTGCTTGGATGATGTGTATATTTATCTGCATGTTTGTATATATGCAAATATTTGTGTGCATATGCATGTGTCTAGGAAAGTAGGCTCTGTTCTTAGTTTACAGGCTACAAACCCTGTTCAAAATTCAAAATCTCATTCCCCAATTCTTTTTAGGCTTTGAACTCTGAATGAAAAATGTTTGTAAGTGTGTAACATCATTTTTAAAAATGGTTTCAAGTGAAAATATTGAGTAAATATTTTGAAAAGAAGTAGTACAGTGCAATCTTTTAAAGACAGAAAAATTCGAGCATCATAATTTTGAGTTTTGATTTTACAACTTGATCCGAGTTTGCAAATGATGAATTTTAATATAGAAATCATGATTTTGAAGTGTGGGGTTGTTGGGGATTCGCGAGTTGATCGTGTTTTGGTTTTTCATCAATATCTGACGAACGACGATGAATTGTGAGTCGTGCTTGATGTCGAAGCTAGCTCAAGCATCGGCGATCACCAGAAAAATAACAGTAAAATTTATTAACAACCAAAGTAATTGCACGACATGATTTTAGGGTTTAAGAACCCAGTTTGATAGATGTGTTCATCGACATCGTGTAGCGATGTGGGTGGTTCGGAGTGAATCGCGACTGGGGGAAATGAAGAAGGGGATCGTGGTGCAGCTCTGGGCGAGGCGACGCATTGTCTGATGGTCGAGGTCATCGAGGTGAGGCGTTGTTGATGATTGGTTTATTTCCAGTTTTCGATTGAAGTGTTCGTTTGTGATTGGTTGGTGGATACGTGGTTCTGTGAAGTCGAAAGGGATGGTGTGGCGAACGTCGACTTGCTGAGTGCCTCGGCGATGGCCGGAAGGGGATAGTTCATCGGTGCACGTGCACCGGTGCAAACGTGTGCCTGAGCAACTATAGGATTTGGGGTGTTTGAGGAAGATGAGGCCACTCGGGATGGTCTCGAGAAAACTGGTGGTTGAACTCGAAGTCGAACTCGAGTAGAACGATGGAATACCGGGTAAAAATAACTTAAACAAATTTTAAAACGAAATTTAAAGTGTCTCGGGTTGATCTGGGGGAGAACTCAAAGTAGTAGGAAGTTTGGTTCGTGGAAGGCTCGGGTAGGAATTGTTACAGGCTTTCAGCCTGTCTGGTTTCCAAATTTAAGTAATCTGAGTTTTAAATTTAAGTTCAAGTTAGTTTGGAAACAAGTAAAGTTTTAAATTTAAAATGTTTAAGTATGGGAAAGAAATTTGACTTTAAAATGAAATTTAAATGGTTAAGTTAGTTAAAATGGATAATTTATTTATTTAATTAATTAACGATTTGGATTAATTAAATAAGTTATTAAAGGGCTGAAGTAATTAATGAAGGATTTAAAGATTAATTAATTGATTAATTAAGGATTATAAATTAAATATTAATTAATGATTAAAGTGGATTTATCAAGTGGTTAATCAATAGTTAATTCAAAGATAATGTGATCAATTAATTAAGGTGATTAATTTAAGATAATCAATTGAAATTGTTAATTACTTAATGAAAATAAATTAAGGGGTTAATTAAATCATGTAAATGGTTTAAAGGATAACTTGATTAATATGATTAATTAAAAAAAAATTAATTAATTAAGGTATCTGATAAATTAATCTATATGAAATGATTTATAAATTGATAAATCAAGATTTGATAATTAATTCACAAGTAATTAATTTACTTGGAAATAAATTGAATTTATCAGGATTAAACGATTAATTGATTCTGCTTATAAATAACTATTGAATATTTGACTTTACTTATGAATGTTTGGATTCTATTGAATGTGAATTGTTTGATATCCCTGATATATGATGCTTTGTGATACATCCTGATTTATGTTGTTATCTGTAATTTATCTATCTGTGATATATATCTGTGATCTTTGAATGAAGATGAGCGTTATAGTTTATATCGCTTATCAACTATATTTCTGTATTCTGATCTGTGATGATTGTATGATGTTGCACTACCGTGTAAAACCTCTAGACCACCCCTTTACACACACAAATTTGGATTTCACGTGGAAATCGGTTAAGTCACAGATAATTTAAATTTGATGTTTTTGAAATTTAAATTTTAATTTCAATTGATTTTGAAATTTGAAATTTGGGTTTAAAATGAAAAGCTTTTGAAATGGAATTTCAAATATAAAAGTTATTTTGAATAACTTAATCGAGTTTTGAAATTTAAATAATTTGATTTGAATTCAAGTGTGAAATTGAATTCTATGATTCGAAACTAGGAATTAAAGATGATATAAATGTGTTTGTATGAAGTTGAACCATTTTAAAAGTAAAATTTTGAGAATTAAGATTTGACCAAAGAACCTTAACTCGTATAAATGAATCAGATTCCAAGAATGAAAACTGTTTGTTTTAAAGGAATAAAAGCTTTCAGATAAGAAGTGAAATTATAATTTAGGTAAAGGAATTTCAAGATTAAATTGAAAAAAATGATTTTCCAAGTTATGAATGAATTCTTTTCGAATGCTATGAATTAAATCTGTTTATTTTTAGCAGATTTAAATTGATGTTTTGTTTAACCCATTCGAAATGAAATTGTTTTGAAAGCTATGAGTTAAATCTTTGATTTAAAGATTTAACGAATTAATCAAATTGAAAGGGAAATTGATTTGGAAAATCTGTGAATGAATCTTTGTGAAATTAAGTGAACTTTGTGAATTGAATCTTTTTGTTTAAAAAGATTAAAGTGGTAATTTGTTAAACCATTTGAAAAGAGAAGTTTGGGTTTAAAATTGTGACTTAATTGAAATCCCATTATCCATTTGTTTTTGAATATTGCGCTCACTATTCGGGTTAGCCGGGAAAAGACAATTGTGTCATATAACCCATTCCGAATAGTGGTACGTCGTATATGGATAGCATTTGAAGACTGGTGTTGAAGACCGGATATTTTTCGAAAATGAAAGGACAACCTGTCGAGTGTCTCTGCACTGAGTCGCGCCGGTATAGAGATTTATATCACTCTTTTTGTGATGGGAAGTTCGGACGTGATTGAAAATTATCCGGATTTGCAAGGGCTTCGTGAGAAGTGCCTTCGGTTCTGTTCGATCCCGGAACAGACTTGTATGGTTACATGTCTGACATTACACTTTGAGATATAAAGCCGATTTCTTTCAAATACATTTCTGTTTGGTGGCGGAGAATTTATTCTCTTAGCTTAACACCCTTCTCTGAGACGTACGAGCTCAGAGGTTATGTAGTTGAAATTTATCAATGATATATCCCAATTTGGTAATGTGACATGCTGAGTGTTGCTATGTGATGATCAGTGTTTGATCATTTGTGATATGATCATTTATTGATCTTATATCTTTGTGATCATTTCCTTGATCATTTGTTTGACCCGAAGCATGGCTTTGTGACAAAGCGTAGCTTTGTGGACGAGACTTCGTCGAGCCTCACACCCCGGAAATGGTCAAAACAGGAAGGATGCAGCAAGGTTCTAGGGAGTAGCGCCCCTTAGTGTATGTCATTCCTTCTGGATAAAGGTGGTATCATGGTATGGAGCCCAGATACTTAACCTCTGTTGATACTGCTTATTATGTGGTTGTTGGAAATCGAGGATCCTCGGGAAGATCGGTGATGATCGGGGGATGGCATACGCGTGTCAGTAGTTACCTATTTTTGCAGAGGTAACCCGGCCTTGTGTTGGCAGAGATCCGGTTAGGTTCTCGGGACGTCATTCCAAAGGCGTTCCTTCGTGGCATAGGAAGTTCCTTAGCCTGACCATTTGTTGGAAATCCATCTTCCAATACGAACTTTGTACGGTATTAGTTGTAGAACCTGCCATTTACTTATGGTGGCGCCCCACTGTTTAGATGGTAGCTATAGTAGGCATACGATACTGGTCGTATGTTGGCTAAGATTTATATTATACTTTCGAAATGATTTCTACACTATGCACTAATAATAATAACAAAAATGATTTGATTTTGAGTAGTAAGCATCTTTGACTATCATAAGAAGAAATCTCCTCCAATTCTGCGTTTGCATTGTGTGTGTGGCGGGAGGTCTTATGGTAGTTTCATTTTCCAAAAGCATTGCGAATTGACTTTAAAACTCTCTCGTTGTTCGTTTTTAAAGATAAACTGTTTTTGTTGCTCACACCAGTCCCACGACTGATCTGGAGTTTATTGTTTCTTTCCTAAACTCTGGATGCTCAAATTTTTTCTACACGAGCAGTCTAGAGTTTGGTGTTTCAGATATTCAGATTTAGTAGATTATCTGGAGCTAGTTCAGTCTTTGGATCGCACCAGTCTTGCTTATCTTTGTGCATCGATATTTAGAGTTCAAGCTATTTCTGGATTGGTACTTTGAAGATGGAGATTATCCGCTGCTGATGTTATCGTTTTCTTTCCACTACTATTTCTTGTATCATATCTCTGATGTATATTGATATTCATTGTATCATTCTGTTGTATCAGATATTGTATATCAGTGTATTATTCATTTATTCCGCGGTGTTATTTACTTAATGTTGTTATAAGCTCCGGTGACTCGGATTTGAACGGTCGAATCTACGACATTCGAATACGATGTAAAGTATGGATGTTGATTTTCGAGCGCGAAAATCCAAGACGTTACATTCCTTCTCCTTAGCATTTTCCTCCTTAAGCCCTTTCAATTCTTACACAATGATTACATGCTCAACTTCGCCATCTAGTTTCTCGACCTTAATCAATAGTAGATCATCGGTAAGTTTCTCATTCTTCTCACGAAGCTGTTGAATTTTGGAGGCCTGCCATGAAATGAGTTTTATAACGACCCTAATTTTTAGTAACATTATTTAGGATATTTAATTAGTTCAATTAAATAAGATAATGTAGTGGTTAGGGGAATAAGATTTGTGATTAATAGAAGGGTAGCCGTGCCTATTTGAATTAATGAACTATGAAAATTAAAATGAATTAAGTTAGGGTTGTAGACAAGGGCAATATAGGAATAACTAATAACCTTATATCCTAAACCCTTATACACATTCATTTTGCACGTTCATTTTCACAACCTAAATCAAAACAAGTGGTCGACCACTATTAGAGAAGAAAAAAGGGAAGGTAAGCTAAATCAAGAGGAAGAAGCTAATCAACTTAAATCCAAGATCAAATCTCAACTCCTTAACAACAAAGCAAATTTGAATAATGACTACATCTCTTGTTTTTAATTATTTTCGGGTTTAGACCAAATCTGATCTATTTTGCAAGGTTTTTCCAGGTTTTTGATTGTTAAATTGGATATATGTGCTTGTTGATGATGTATACTAATTCATATAGATTTTATGATATGTTTTAATGTGAAAACCCTATTAAATAACATCCAAATGCCTTGCGGTTTTAGAATAAGGTCAGAAATGATATTTTAGAGATGGGTTTCAATTTTCATAAATTTCTGAGTTAATGTGGATTTAATATTAATTTTCTAGTAAAAAAATGGTTATTTGTGTTTAAAATTAATTATGGATAATATATATATGCTTTGGGTCTGAAATAAATATATGTTAGAGAACATTTAAAAATGATTTATGAGAATTTTTTATAGATTTTTCCTAAGTGTTTTAATAAGTATATAAAATTATTTAAGGTATGGGACTTAAATGTTTTATATATTTATAAAAGGAGAAGGGGCATTTTATAAATAATTTAAATTGTTCAGTTCAGAAATTATGGCAGTACCTTTAGAAAAAAATAGCAACCAATCATGTTTTAACAAACAAGGCAAGTTAGTTGAAAGATATTGCTTTAAAAAGTTAAAAATCAGTTTATACATGTTTTTTTACATGTTTCTCCACTTTCGACACCTAGCTTTCAACACATTACCTCCGCCTCCATCACCATCGAAACCAATGCACCTGGTATCAAAGACTTGGTATGTAGCGAATTAGACTGAGGTGAAAGGTATGAAATCGAAACAAGGGGTTCTAAAGGGGTCGAAGCCTTACTTTGATTTTAAATCAAAATGCGCTTGCTTTGCTTTTGCTTTCGACTTGGTTAAATGGTTATAAAGGAATGGTTTTGAAAGAGGTTGCACCTTTTGTTTTAAGTAAATGCTTTTGAAAGGGTCCAAACCCCTTGCTACTGCTTTCCACCTTTCGAAGCAAATGGTTTCGAAAGGGTTACTTTGTTTTTAAAACTTTGCCTCTTCTCCAATGCTTTCAAAGGGTTGGTTTCAACACCATCATTTCTTTACTTAGGAAATAGCTTTTGGAAGATTTCTTTCGACTTAGTTGTTTTATGACCCTTTTGTTCTATTGAAAGTTAAACCTGAAGGTTTCGAAAGGAATGAATTTAAATGGTTTCGAAAGGTTATTCCACATGTTTCACTTGAACCCAAATGCTTTCGAAAGGTTTGATATTATGAAAAGGATTTAGTGCTTTCAAAAGGTTTAGGATAAAGGTTTCGAAGGGGTGGTTCCCTAATGGTTTCGAAAGGTTTTAAATTTAAGGTTCTAATATTTTCGAAAGGCAATGTTTATAGTGTTTTGATAAAAGGATGTCTAAGGTTTTAGAGCTTTCGAAAGAAAGGTTTTTCAATATTTTCGGAAGGCTTATTAAGATTGGTTTCGAAAGGTATATTTTGTCCTTTCGGCCTAAGGTTATAAAGCAAAGTAGTTACCTAGTTTCGAAAGGGGTACTTTCAATGGATTCGAAAGAGGTACTTTCAAAGTTTAAATGTTTTCATCAATAAAGTTTTGTGTAAAGAATATATAACATGGCAAGGTAATTTGAGTAAAGCATAAAAGTTATTTTCCTTGTTTAAAGTATGATTTAAAGGTTTAAATCAATTTGAGAGAATGTTTTCAAGGAAAATTTTATGGGTAGATAGCCCTAAAATGACTCGGATATTAGAATACCAGATGAGACTGGTATGGGGTCGCACCTTATACTTTAGGTAGTAGCCCTTAGCAAATATAAGTCCAAAACTCTAGTGTGTAGGGCTTTGTCACAGGTAAGACTAAAATGATGTTACACACAGAAAGGAATCTATAAATGAGAGATAGGTTAATGGTGAGCCTGCAAAAACCATTAGGATAAGTTAATCCTATGAGAATTAATTTAGGGAAAGACCATCCAAAAGAGAATTATCTAACATAAGTTAGATTATTTGTTTATTTTATCTGGTAGGCCCGTGTTAGCTAACGGTTAGTAGTTAGCCAAACAAAACTATAGTGTTCGGACAGATAGTCCATTTGTTACCTGATTTATATGCTTTCATGATATTGATATTATTGTTTTAACTAGTTTTGGTTGTAGGATTAAGATTTGCAAAAGATATGTTTTAAAAGGATATTAGTTAGGGGAAACCCGTTCCGCTAAGCAGCGTGATCTCACTTAATATCAAATAACCGAGATGTATAGTATTATTCACAACAGGCTTTATGTCTGACTCGAAGTTTATGTTTTTCCTCTTAAACTCTCGGGTTCTCAAAATTGATTTGAGTAGGCTGAGGGTTGAGTATTTTTAGGTTTTAGTAGGTGGATGAATAAAGTTTTCGGAGACGAGCATGAGGCTGATGCTAGCTATATTTGGAGTTGTTTTTTTGTTTTATTCCGCTGTGTTGTATTAAGTCAGTTATGACTATCTAGTACTCTGGTCAACCAAGGAGGCATCTTCATATGTCGCTCTTGGCATATTTATGTAATAATTATATTTGATCTGAACCTGGGAAACGTTTGGGATTGTGTAACTTGGATATGAAATGTTGTTTTGAAATGTAATCAGAAAAGTGTTTTAATCTATAATGATTTTATTTCATGTTCGAGTGCTTCTGATATTATGGATACCATTAACATTACAGTATTTGGTCATCGAAAGTTAATACTATGGATGACTCCAACTTCTGTAGTACTTAGCTTCGAGCCTCCAGATATGGGATGTTATAACTTGGTATCAGAGCATAGGTTTATGAAAAACTTTAAACTAAAATGATTTTTGAAAACATAATCCTAATGAATTAGAGATAAGATCTGGGTAAGGGATAATGCTATAGTAACGTACTTGTATTTGCTATATATAAGTAGACGCTATATCTCTATTTTCTTATCTCTCTTAGGCTATTCATCTGTATCTTACGGGGCTTGAATACAGATATGGATGCTAGTAGTGGAAGAGTTAACCTTGGAGGGGGAAGCACCACTACAAATGGAAATGCCATAACAAATATGAGAAGGAACCAAGGTCGGGCACAAGATGGAAATGTGGATGCTGGAGTTTCGCAAGTTGACATGTAACGACCCGTAAATTTAACCGGTTTTTAATAACGTTATTAATTGAAATTTTGCGAAATTTTAAACGATAAAATTTTGAAATATAAATTTGATATTTGGAATGCGTCTAGTTAAACATAGCAACTGGTAAATTTTCGTCCGAAAATATGGAAGTTTATTTCGCACGTAAATTTACTTCAATTTAATCAGTTAAAAAGCGATGAAAATAAAATATTTTCGGAACCTAAATATTTTTACATAGAAAAATTCTAAATCATCTTCTGAGCAAACGCTATTTTTCGTTTTTCCAAATTCGGACTTCTTTGGCTCCATCGATCTTATTTTTCTACGTTTTTCTTGCATTTCCGCCAGTAGAAAAAATCGAATTTTTATAATCCAATCAAATCACTGATATATATACCGTTTTGAGCGTCTCGTCATGCCGATCTCTACGGTGTATTCGATTGTCTATTTCGGAGTCTGGTATGCTGCGAACTCAGTAAAACAAAACTGTATCCGTAACTTGTTGCGTTTATTGGTTCTTGTAGTCTTCCATTTCCTTCAGTATAAACCCAATAGCCATTTGCTTTACATATTTTTCTAAATTCGTGCTTGACTATTTCTAATCCGACTGTTCACTTTCTTTTATCGGTTCTTGAGTACTTCTAAAAAGAAGGGTACATTTAAAGCTTTTATTACTTACGTTGCATGCTTCTGCCCATTCATTTTGCGGTGACCATTGCCTTTGATATTCCTAAATTTATTCAAATATTTTATATGGTTCATTTATTTAGTTGCGTCTGTTCTTTGGAGAGGTATAATGTTTTACTGTTGGTCTTCCTCCAAATCTTCAAGCAAACTCTTCATTTCTATCAGCACGTCTTTCCCTTCATCTCTCTCTCCCATTTGCCTTTCTCCAGCCTCCGTGAGCAGCTCTTTCCCCATGCCTCGACCACTACAACTTTCATCCCCGTCCACTTCCACCCTCTCTCCTCCACGCAACATACCCAGACCTTCAATCTGGCCTCACGCGTTGCTCCGCTACACCTTTAAGCAACGGCGAGATCGGCCTCACTTGCTAGCCTTATCCAATTCTTGTTTATATAAGGTACTATATATATATATTTTACGTTATTATTTTATATAGGGTATGTATGCATATATTTGTTAGTATATACAGGGTGGTTTTATATGTTAGTTTCATTTGCTGTTAGATATATATTATATATAGTTTGTATTGCAAGTTGCCATTTATTGTTGGATTCATATGTATATAACCTGTTAACAAATCTACATATCTAACTAAGTTATATATATTATCTGGGAGTATATATATTCATTAGTTATAAAATATATAGTTTGTGCTATACGAATAAATATGGTATTTTATACATTCTTCTTTCAACTGCTCTTTACTTTATATGGTTATATATATATAGAGTACACACTTTAATATATATGTGTTTTCTTCTATTGTTTTGTATATAATATCTAGTACTGTGATATATATGTAAGTATAATATGACAAATATTATATATGTCAGTTATAAAAGTTTTAACAAGGCAGTTTATATATATATGTAAGTATGGATTTTAATATACAAGTTTATATAAGATGTGTCTAACCTGTTCGGTTGTATATATGTAATGTTTATATAGGTTACATATCTATATAGTGCGTGAGCAGTTTCTCTGTAAAATATATTCTATATAATAATTTTGTTGGTATATTATTGAGTATTAAAATTTTATACGTTCATATGTATATTTACCAGTTTTACTTTGTTGACATATTTCTGATCCCAGATATTTATTTTGGCTAAATACAAAAGAGCCTGCATACTTGTTATAGACTGCATAGTCATACATACATTGTTTTTATTAATCATGTATATGTTTCCAGTTAGGTGATAGTTGTAATGTATTATATATATAGATTGTTTTCAATAAGATATCAGAGAATGGGTATTTTATATTATAAAGTTGCAACCAAACTGATTTTGCACTTGTTTGCATGTTTATCTTTTTTTCCTTTTTCTGACCAGCAGTTAGACTTCATGTTCACGATATCATATCTCACTCATGTTTTATCGGAATGGGTTGATTCTATTTTTAAAAAAGAGTCGAAGTTACCTAGTTTATGCCGGTCAAATTTCAGCAAAATCTGACATCGTTTGATTAGTGGTCGAGGATCTGAAAGTTTGACCCAGGCAGCTGTTCTTTTGTACTTGAAATTATTTTACACTGCTGCAAACACGACCTGAGTTCGTGTTTGATGCATCGTATCTCTTCCGTCTTACGTCGGAATACAGTGATTCTTGCTTTGTTTAAAAGATAAAGTTTTCTACTTTCTGTATATAAAATTTTAGCTTCATACGAGGTGGTTCAGTCCTCTGTTTCTTACCTGAAAGTCAGACCCAGAGGGGTTTTCAGACCTGAACATTTGACGGTCGCAACATGGCCTGAGTCTATGTTCATGACATCGTAACTTTTCTGGTCTCTTGTCCAAATCAAGTGATTCTTTTGCATTTTGAAATACAAGTTTTGATCTTTATTCATACCAAATTTCAGACCATTTTGATCTCGGTAGCACATAGAATTATATTGTTAAACTTTGACGCAGGACATTTTTTTTATTTTTTATTTTATTTGTTGCTATGTTGAATGTTTTGATTTGATTTCGGCAATTCCTATTTAACAGCTTTGCTCATCGATTCGTGCCAATCTAGTTTATTTCGGAAGTCGTGCTTGCAATTCGTAACTCAACTTCGTTGTCTATTCTCGTTCTCTAGCCTCGAAAGGTGAGCAATCACTCACGATTAATGTTCTTTTATTTATTAAATTTGATCTCAATTGAAACGACAATTGAAATATGCTGCTGTTAGTTAATTTCACTGTTATATATGCTATTACTTGTATCTGTTCACCCAATGACATCTGACACCATTATCTATAATTATTTATGCGATGATAATACAGCTTGATTGATAATTGATTGATTGATTGTTGTTTGTATTGGACATTAAATTGTAAATGTTGTAAGTAATGAATAATTTGAAATTGAAATTGACGTAGGATAGTTAGATTTGATATATGTGTTAAATTCGATTAAATGATAGTTGTATAATATGACCCCTTTAACTGTTAAATTTATTGATACGTAGGATTTGATTAATTACACATTGAACCACTGAATGTATGTTGTTAAATTGATGATGTATGAAATTGTAAATAGATGACAAGTGAAGAACCGTAATGTAATAATCTTTAATCTACATTAAATGATAGTGTAGATTCTAGAAATGATTATATTAATTTGCACAAACAACAATGTAAATTAATACGATTATTTCGGGATTATTTGAATTGATTATTGGATTGATATTGATTGTTGTTATTGCTTGTTATTTACTTTGACACCATCCCAGTTATCACACTGCAAGTTCCCTTTACTATGCTTTGATTTGAATTGAATTGGAATCGGGTTGAAATGATAAATACCCAAATTAAACTTTGACCTAGGATAGAGAATTAAATAAAAAAACCGATTGGTCAATACTTTGATTTAAAAATAAAATGAAGGTTTTATTTTAATAAATAATATGGTTTTGAAACGAAGTTGGAATTTGAATTTTTATGAAAGAAAATGTTAATATTTAATAATCTGAATCAAAATATTAACATAGTAGTTGATGAAAGAACGTTGTTTTAAAATTTGGAATTATTTATAATTAAGTTGAAATTATTTAATAATTAAGTTTTGAAATTATTTAATAATTAAATAAGATTGAATTATTTGAATTAAATAAAAATTGAATTCTTTGATAAGAGAAATTGAACTTTTGAATAAGTGAATTTGAACTTCATTAATAAATGAAATTGGGTTAAGTTTTTGGAAAAATTTATTTTTAGTAAGTTAATAAGTGAAATTGAATTTCTTGAATATGTGAAATTTAGTTTTTATTAATTGAGTTGAAATTTGTAACTAGGAAAATAAATAAGTGTAATTGAATTTCTTTAACAGGAAATAAAAATGTGATTACTGGAATAAATATAAGACTTGTAAGTTAAAGAACTTGATTGACGAATCAAATTTAATTCAATTTGAAGTTTTAATATAAGAAAGTTGAATTTAAGTAATTGATTTTAAGAATTGAAATTTAAATGGAAATTGTTTTGAATGACAAGTTTACTTAATGAATATTGAATGAAATCGATCAATGGATTTTAATTGATTTGAATGTTAGATTAATTTAATTTCAGAATGAAACTTATATACGAACTTGAATCAATATTTGAATGGTTTAAATAAAAATTGAAATTGAATTATAAGATTTTGAAATGGTAATTTGGAAGTTTTAAAATGTAAATTTTGGAAATTGATATTGGAAGACAAATGAAATGTTGATTTATAAATTCTAATTGAAACTGATTGATTTGGTTTTGAAATAAACAAACGACCAATCGGTGTAATAATCACGAAAGTTATTAAAGAGACCGGAATCGGTTAGGGACATACTCTCTGTCTAAACCGAAAACCACTTTAATAACTATACGCGGAGTGTGATCCAAAATGAAGTGGTTGGAATGAGGTACGTGATGACCGAAGAAAGAGAACGATAATGGATAGCCTTGACACTTGTGTCAAATTGGAAATGACTAAAACAGGAGCCGTGCCGGGCCAAATGGGGGCTAGCTACCTCAAGCGAACACACTTCTTCGAAAACTATTTATTACTTGTTGTCGATTGGTGCACCCTTGATTTTGGGAGTGTTGTTTCGCAGTGTTGCGATCGCTGCGGCGATGCGTTCTCACCAGTCCGGATCAGGCAAACGGTAGTTTCACTACCTTGGGTATTGCCTCATGTGCCTTGTTATACTTGGATCCCTATATACGCGACCACTACGATTTGTTTTGTGTTATACCTATGGATTACTCCCTGATATCCCACTAGTTTACGGTGGAGTTTACAGTGCTGTATAAACTATAACGCTTATATAAAATGTGTTAAGGGGGATAATGGTAACGCCTTAACACTATTTTGATATTTTATATTACTGATAGGCATTATCTAGTTATCGTACACTACTACATAGTAGATAGTTTAACGGATCCTTAAAGGATGGTTATTCCAAACATCCTTTGAGTTACTTGTATTTCAATTGCTATTTCACTTGAGTTGGATTCATTGATATAAGAATATTAATCCTGACTCGAGTGTTTTGTGTTTTTCTCTACGCTCGGGTCAGACTGAGTGTACCAGTATTCGAGACTCACCTTTGGAGTTGGAGCTTCGCTTGGAGATCCAGCTATCTATCCAGCTTTTAGATATCCAGTTGATTCCAGTGATTGTATTCTGCTATTGTATTTGACTATTGTATTCGAGACATCTGTTGTACCTTATTTAACTCTGATATGTATATAGTAGCTTCATGAACTACTATCTTTTATTTCCGCTGCATTTATTACTCTGTGTATGTGATCTGTGATTATTTTATTTACTGTATATGTTCAGTTTTGCCAAATTTAAATTAACAATTCGGTATTTTGAATTATTCAAGTCCGACATGTGCGGATGCGAATGGTCCAAAATACCGGGTCGTTACAGTTGGTATCAGAGCTTTGGTAGCTCTAGGCAAAACTTAGCATATAGGGTAAATGTATTTACAGAATCACTCTCATTCGAGTTTCAATCTCTTCCTTTGACTCAATTCCTTTGAATTTTGGAACGTTCCCCTTGGTTCCGAAATTCATTCGTGTCCTTCACTATTCGTCTTCTTTTAATTTTGGAGTATCCCATAACTCCACTTCGAATGATCTTTATAATGAGTTGGCGGTCCCGCCAATCTCAAATTGATTTGTAAAGGGGTATAACTCTTTTACGATAGCATCGATTCACCAGAGATTTATATATCCTCGGTTTAGATGCTGACATCTTTGGTTATGTCGAATTCTATCTCTTGAGATCAATGTCGATTTGCCTCGGAATTCTACATTGATCTTATTCTTGAATCATGGTTGACCCGGTTAAGGTTGCCCGCAATTTCTATAAATTTATCAATCTTCCTACTTTGTTATTAAACATCATATCTTTGTTTCGAACTTATCTTCGAATCAAAAAATTCTCTTTGATTTGAGTCCATCAAATTTGAATCCCTGTACTTATTTTGAAATCCATCCTTGTATCGTCGAGCGAGGTAGTGCATTTGTTATTAATATAAAAATGTTTTCTTTATTGTGTTGTTTGAGTTGTTGATGTTGATTTGGGTTTTCGATCGATTCGTCTGATCAACGCTATCGATAGGATTTCCAAAACACTTGAATAGAGCAAACTGACACAATAGTATTTTCAAAATTTTGTAAATAAAATAATCTTGTATGATTATATATATAAGTATAAATTTGCTGAAACTGAATTGTTAATTGAATTGGTTGTCAGAAAGGTAATATTTGATTTTCACTATTTGTTTTGGAAATCATTGATTATTCCAACATAAAAATAAAGGGAATTATAAAAGTTGGTTTATAGATTTATTTAGAAATTTAACTAAATTTAAAGTAAGAATTTGAGAATTTAATTTCCTAAAATTTCAAGCTTTGGTTTTTAAAATTTTTAAAATATATATTATTGAACGTATTTTCAAATAGAAACCGTTTTCAAAGAATTTAAATATTGAAATCAGTACTCTTCTCTTTGTCGCTGGAAAATAATTTCGGTGATGGCGGCCGCATCATCGACGTTCATTTTCGAGTTTCGAAGTGGAGAAACCATTCTGTAGCTTTGCTACGGTTTTGTTGGGAAAAATATTTAATTTGAATTTCTTAAGTATGACTTGATTTATATATATATATATAGGTATATTATTTTAAATTTAATTCGATTTAATATATATAGTATATACATAATTATTCTAAAGGGTTTGAAATTATACGGAAATTTAATCCTTAAAAATCATGTTAAAAGATGTTTTCAATTATAAATAAAGCTAAATTTTGAATAAGTATTTAAACTTGAGATAATTGAATTTGAAAATTTTATTTGTATAGTACTAAATTGCATTTCAATATAACTTACCTAAATTATTCATAAGTTAAAATGTAATTGGATAATATACAATATAAAATAATTTTATAAATAAAATTTGAGTGTTTATAATAAATGTTATACACTAAATTTTGATTATAAAGATGTCAATAGAGTTAGATAGGATAATAAGTAAAACTCAGTTAATAATGAAATAAATTGTTTTGAAAGAATTAATAAATTTGTTTTGAAAGAATTAATAAATTGAAATTTGATCAACTTATGAAAATACCTTGAATTTGAAAGCAATTAGTAAATATAAATTAATTTAAATCGAAACTTTTATGGTTTAAATTAATTTATATGGGTTAAATATATGTGATTAGATATATTAAGTAGAATAAATTTAACAATAATTTGGAATAAAGAAGAATTTAATTGTTGAAAATAAAATATGATTATAATAAAAGACTATTCAAATTTATGGTTTTAGAAATTGTAAATTGAAGATAATTGGATAATAAGATAATGAATTTAGAAATAGTTGTGATTGATTTAGTGAAATCAAATGGATTAAATCAATTATTGAATATCAACTAATTTAAATTTGAATTTATATGGTTTACATTAATTGTTATTTTGTATTTCAAATCTGTTTTCTTTCTGGTTGTTTCTATTCTCCTACCACATTCCTTTTCGGGGACGAAAAGTTTTGAGTGGGGGAGAGTGTAACGACCCGTAAATTTAACCGGTTTTTAATAACGTTATTAATTGAAATTTTGCGAAATTTTAAACGATAAAATTTTGAAATATAAATTTGATATTTGGAATGCGTCTAGTTAAACATAGCAACTGGTAAATTTTCGTCCAAAAATATGAAAGTTTATTTCGCGCGTAAATTTACTTTAATTTAATCAGTTAAAAAGCGATGAAAATAAAATGTTTTCGGAACCTAAATATTTTTACATAGAAAAATTCTAAAACATCTTCTGAGCAAACGCTATTTTTCGTTTTTCCAAATTCGGACTTCTTTGGCTCCGTCGATCTTATTTTTCTACGTTTTTCTTGCATTTTCGCTAGTAGAAAAATTCGAATTTTTATAATCCAATCAAATCACTGATATATATACCGTTTTGAGCGTCTCGTCATGCCGATCTCTACGGTGTATTCGATTGTCTATTTCGGAGTCTGGTACGCTGCGAACTCAGTAAAACAAAACTGTATCCGTAACTTGTTGCGTTTATTGGTTCTTGTAGTCTTCCATTTCCTTCAGTATAAACCCAATAGCCATTTGCTTTACATATTTTTCTAAATTCGTGCTTGACTATTTCTAATCCGACTGTTCACTTTCTTTTATCGGTTCTTGAGTACTTCTAAAAAGAAGGGTACATTTAAAGCTTTTATTACTTACGTTGCATGCTTCTGCCCATTCATTTTGCGGTGACCATTGCCTTTGATATTCCTAAATTTATTCAAATATTTTATATGATTCATTTATTTAGTTGCGTCTGTTCTTTGGAGAGGTATAATGTTTTACTGTTGGTCTTCCTCCAAATCTTCAAGCAAACTCTTCATTTCTATCAGCACGTGTTTCCCTTCATCTCTCTCTCCCATTTGCCTTTCTCCAGCCTCCGTGAGCAGCTCTTTCCCCATGCCTCGACCACTACAACTTTCGTCCCCGTCCACTTCCACCCTCTCTCCTCCGCGCAACATACCCAGACCTTCAATCTGGCCTCACGCCTTGCTCCGCTACACCTTTAAGCAACGGCGAGATCAGCCTCACTTGCTAGCCTTATCCAATTCTTGTTTATATAAGGTACTATATATATATTTTACGTTATTATTTTATATAGGGTATGTATGCATATATTTGTTAGTATATACAGGGCGGTTTTATATGTCAGTTTCATTTGCTGTTAGATATATATTATATATAGTTTGTATTGCAAGTTGCCATTTATTGTTGGATTCATATGTATATAACCTGTTAACAAATCTACATATCTAACTAAGTTATATATATTATCTGGGAGTATATATATTCATTAGTTATAAAATATATAGTTTGTGCTATACGAAAAAATATGGTATTTTATACATTCTTCTTTCAACTGCTCTTTACTTTATATGGTTATATATATATATATATAGAGTACACACTTTAATATATATGTGTTTTCTTCTATTGTTTTGTATATAATATCTAGTACTATGATATATATGTAAGTATAATATGACAGATATTATATATGTCAGTTATAAAAGTTTTAACAAGGCAGTTTATATATATGTAAGTATGGATTTTAATATACAAGTTTATATAAGATGTGTCTAACCTGTTCGGTTGTATATATGTAATGTTTATATAGGTTACATATCTATATAGTGCATGAGCAGTTTCTTTGTAAAATATATTCTATATAATAATTTTGTTGGTATATTATTGAGTATTAAAATTTTATACGTTCATATGTATATTTACCAGTTTTACTTTGTTGACATATTTCTGATCCCAGATATTTATTTTGGCTACATACAAAAGAGCCTGCATACTTGTTAAAGACTGCATAGTCATACATACATTGTTTTCTTTAATCATGTATATGTTTCCAGTTAGGTGATAGTTGTAATGTATTATATATATAGATTATTTTCAATAAGACTATTCAAATCTGACATCGTTTGATTAGTGGTCGAAGATCTGAAAGTTTGACCCAGGCAGCTGTTCTTTTGTACTTGAAATTATTTTACACTGCTGCAAACACGACCTGAGTTCGTGTTTGATGCATCGTATCTCTTCCGTCTTACGTCGGAATACAGTGATTCTTGCTTTGTTTAAAAGATAAAGTTTTCTACTTTCTGTATATAAAATTTTAGCTTCATACGAGGTGGTTCAGTCCTCTGTTTCTTACCTGAAAGTCAGACCCAGAGGGGTTTTCAGACCTGAACATTTGACGGTCGCAACATGGCCTGAGTCTATGTTCATGACATCGTAACTTTTCTGGTCTCTTGTCCAAATCAAGTGATTCTTTTGCATTTTGAAATACAAGTTTTGATCTTTATTCATACCAAATTTCAGACCATTTTGATCTCGGTAGCACATAGAATTATATTGTTAAACTTTGACGCAGGACATTTTTTTTATTTTTTATTTTATTTGTTGCTATGTTGAATGTTTTGATTTGATTTCGGCAATTCCTATTTAACAGCTTTGCTCATCGATTCGTGCCAATCTAGTTTATTTCGGAAGTCGTGCTTGCAATTCGTAACTCAACTTCGTTGTCTATTCTCGTTCTCTAGCCTCGAAAGGTGAGCAATCACTCACGATTAATGTTCTTTTATTTATTAAATTTGATCTCAATTGAAACGACAATTGAAATATGCTGCTGTTAGTTAATTTCACTGTTATATATGCTATTACTTGTATCTGTTCACCCAATGACATCTGACACCATTATCTATAATTATTTATGCGATGATAATACAGCTTGATTGATAATTGATTGATTGATTGTTGTTTGTATTGGACATTAAATTGTAAATGTTGTAAGTAATGAATAATTTGAAATTGAAATTGACGTAGGATAGTTAGATTTGATATATGTGTTAAATTCGATTAAATGATAGTTGTATAATATGACCCCTTTAACTGTTAAATTTATTGATACGTAGGATTTGATTAATTACACATTGAACCACTGAATGTATGTTGTTAAATTGATGATGTATGAAATTGTAAATAGATGACAAGTGAAGAACCGTAATGTAATAATCTTTAATCTACATTAAATGATAGTGTAGATTCTAGAAATGATTATATTAATTTGCACAAACAACAATGTAAATTAATACGATTATTTCGGGATTATTTGAATTGATTATTGGATTGATATTGATTGTTGTTATTGCTTGTTATTTACTTTGACACCATCCCAGTTATCACACTGCAAGTTCCTTTTACTATGCTTTGATTTGAATTGAATTGGAATCGGGTTGAAATGATAAATACCCAAATTAAACTTTGACCTAGGATAGAGAATTAAATAAAAAAACCGATTGGTCAATACTTTGATTTAAAAATAAAATGAAGGTTTTATTTTAATAAATAATATGGTTTTGAAACGAAGTTGGAATTTGAATTTTTATAAAAGGAAATGTTAATATTTAATAATCTGAATCAAAATATTAACATAGTAGTTGATGATAGAACGTTGTTTTAAAATTTGGAATTATTAATAATTAAGTTGAAATTATTTAATAATTAAGTTTTGAAATTATTTAATAATTAAATAAGATTGAATTATTTGAATTAAATAAAAATTGAATTCTTTGATAAGAGAAATTGAACTTTTGAATAAGTGAATTTGAACTTCATTAATAAATGAAATTGAGTTAAGTTTTTGGAAAAATTTATTTTTAGTAAGTTAATAAGTGAAATTGAATTTCTTGAATATGTGAAATTTAGTTTTTATTAATTGAGTTGAAATTTGTAACTAGGAAAATAAATAAGTGTAATTGAATTTCTTTAACAGGAAATAAAAATGTGATTACTGGAATAAATATAAGACTTGTAAGTTAAAGAACTTGATTGACGAATCAAATTTAATTCAATTTGAAGTTTTAATATAAGAAAGTTGAATTTAAGTAATTGATTTTAAGAATTGAAATTTAAATGGAAATTGTTTTGAATGACAAGTTTACTTAATGAATATTGAATGAAATCGATCAATGGATTTGAATTGATTTGAATGTTAGATTAATTTAATTTCAGAATGAAACTTATATACGAACTTGAATCAATATTTGAATGGTTTAAATAAAAATTGAAATTGAATTATAAGATTTTGAAATGGTAATTTGGAAGTTTTAAAATGCAAATTTTGGAAATTGATATTGGAAGACAAATGAAATGTTGATTTATAAATTCTAATTGAAACTGAATTGATTTGGTTTTGAAATAAACAAACGACCAATCGGTGTAATAATCACGAAAGTTATTAAAGAGACCAGAATCGGTTAGGGACGTACTCTCTGTCTAAATCGAAAACCACTTTAATAACTATACGCGGAGTGTGATCCAGAATAAAGTGGTCGGAATGATGTACGTGATGACTGGAGAAAGAGAACGATAATGGATAGCCTTGACACTTGTGTCAAATTGGAAATGACTAAAACAGGAGCCGTGCCGGGCCAAATGGGGGCTAGCTACCTCGAGCGAACACACTTCTTCGAAAATTATTTATTACTTGTTGTCGATTGGTGCACCCTTGATTTTGGGAGTGTTGTTTCGCGGTGTTGCGATCGCTGCGGCGATGCGTTCTCACCAGTCCGGATCAGGCAAACGGTAGTTTCACTACCTTGGGTATTGCCTCATGTGCCTTGTCAATCTTGGATCCCTATATACGCGACCACTACGATTTGTTTTGTGTTATACCTATGGAGTACTCCCTGATATCCCACTAGTTTACGGTGGAGTTTACAGTGCTGTATAGACTATAACACTTATATAAAATGTGTTAAGGGGGATAATGGTAACGCCTTAACACTATTTTGATATTTTATATTACTGATAGGCATTATCTAGTTATCGTACACTACTACATAGTAGATAGTTTAACGGATCCTTAAAGGATGGTTATTCCAAACATCCTTTGAGTTACTTGTATTTCAATTGCTATTTCACTTGAGTTGGATTTATTGATATAAGAATATTAATCCTGACTCGAGTGTTTTGTGTTTTGCTCTATGCTCGGGTCAGACTGAGTGTACCAGTATTCGAGATTCACCTTTGGAGTTGGAGCTTCGCTTGGAGATCCAGCTATCTATCCAGCTTTCAGATATCCAGTTGATTCCAGTGATTGTATTCTGCTATTGTATTTGACTATTGTATTCGAGACATCTGTTGTACCTTATTTAACTCTGATATGTATATAGTAGCTTCATGAACTACTATCTTTTATTTTCGCTGCATTTATTACTCTGTGTATGTGATCTGTGATTATTTTATTTACTATATATGTTCAGTTTTTCCAAATTTAAATTAACAATTCGGTATTTTGAATTATTCAAGTCCGACATGTGCGGATGCGAATGGTCCAAAATACCGGGTCGTTACATGACATGGGAGAAACGTATCACTTCTTTGTCAACATGATGCAAGCAGGTGCTGCTGCTAGAGTAATTTGAGGAAATGTTGGAGGAGGAGTTCAGGGAGCTCCAGTAGTCAACAATTATGCTGTTTTGAGTAGGGATTACGCTCGGTTGGGAGGAAAACCATTCATCGGTATCGAGGACGCAATCGAAGTGGAGAACTGGTTACTTCACTACGAGAGGATTTTCGCTGATCTAAGGCTCAACAATGAGCAGAAGAGGAGACTCGTTTCGAGACAGTTACAAGGAGCAGCGTTGTATTGGTGCAACAGTGTTGCTGTTGGAGTTAATAAGGAGACAATGACATGGGCTAAGTTCAAGAGGAGGTTTGAAGAGAGGTTTATGTCGGAGATTGCTAAGTCCGTTACTAAAAAAGTTTACTGAATTGGAGCAGGGAGACATGACTGTGCTTGAGTACGCGATAAGGTTCAAGGAGCTAGCAAGGAATGGCTATGCTACAGTGGATACTTTGATTAAGAGGAATGAGAAGTTCATTATGGGGTTGAAGCCTGAGCTTGCTAGGGAAATGTTACCGCGTATCAAGGATCCATGTGATGTTGTAGTGGAAATGGCTTTGAGGAATGAAGAGATGCTTGCTTTCTGGAGAGTAATAAGGGAAAGGAAGTCTAGGTGGGGGCAGAGTCATAAAAGAAAGTTCTTCCATAAAAAAGGAGCTCAGAAGGGTGGAGCTGCAAAGAAGGGAATTTCGAAGGTTGTCTGCTTTAAGTGTGATAAGAAAGGGCATTTTGCTAATGAATGTCACTCAGGAGGTGGAAAGAAGGTGATCGGGAAGCAGAATATCAGATGCTTCAACTGCGATCAAATTGGGCATTATAAGAACCAATGTAAAGAGCCAGTTAAGGATGTGAAAGGAAAGGTGTTTGCGTTGGAGCCAACTACCTTGAGGCCAACAGTAGAGGAAAAAGGAAAAGCTGTGTTGGGAGGTATGCTTCTGATTCATGGTATGTCAGTTATCGTTCTGTTTGATACTGGTGCATCGCATTCTTTTGTATCTCGTTGTTTGGTAGATAAGCTTAACCTAGAACCCTCATATTTAGTTACTTCCTTAAGTGTTGCAAATCCGATAGGAGGGTATGCGACACTTGGGATGAAGTGTGACCACCTAGAGTTTGATTTGTTAGGTCATACCTTTGTTTGTAGTTTGCATGTGTTTGATTTCATAGGGTTCGAAATTACTTTGGGTATGGATTGGTTAAGTAAGTACGATGCTAGGATATTATGCCATGATAGGAAAATATCGCTTAGACACCCTGACTATAGTGATCGGATTATATACACCGTAGAAAACCCTAGTTGTGAGGTGAATGCTTTGTTGGGTGTTGTGGAGATATAAGACGAGTTGAATTGAGTTTTCTTTGTTAGAGAATTCGCAGATGTTTTTGAACCTGTATTAGGACTGCCACCGAAACGAGCCATTGGGTTTCAGATAGATTTGGTGCCAGGAGCAGAACCAGTGAGTAGACTGCGAAGATGGATGACACCTACAGAGATGTGGGAGTTGAAGGTGCAGTAGGTGGATTTGGAAGGCAAGAATTTTATCAGACCTAGTAGTTCACCTTAGGGAGCAGCCGCAGTTTTTGCTAAGAAGTCGGACGGATCGTTAAGCTTGTGTATCGATTATCGTAAGTTGAATGAGAAGACGATAAAGAATCGATATCCGTTGCCTAGAATTGAAGATTTGTTCGATCAGTTGAGTGGAGCCAAGGTATTTTCTTAGTTGGATTTAGCGAAAGATTTCCATCAGCTTAGAGTAGCAGAGGAAAGTATTCCTTTGACGGCATTTAGAACTAGATATGGATCGTACGAATGGTTAGTAATGTCGTTCAGACTAACTAATGCGCCAGCATTCTTTGTGGATTCGATGAACCGAGTTTTCTGAGAGCATCTGGATAGGTTTGTGTTGGTATTTATAGATGATATTTTGATATACTTTAAGGATGAAAGGGAGCATGAAGTTCGTCTTAGAGTGGTGCTTGAGACTTTGAGGCAGTATCAGCTAAAGGCGAAGTTTTCAAAGTTTCATTTCTAGAAGAAGAAGTGAAGTTTCTTGGTCATGTAGTCTCAGAGAAAGGGTTGTCTGTAGATCTGACTAAGATTGAAGCAGTGAATAATTGGAAGAGACCCGAGACAGTGACTGAGATAAAGAGTTTTCTTGGATTAGCTGGGTATTATTGAAGGTTCATAAAGGATTTTTTGCGAATAGCAGCACCGATGACCAAGCTAACGTGAAAAGATGTGAAGTTTATGTGGACCAATAAGTGTGAGGAAGCATTCCAGAGCTTGAAACAATTATTGACTAATGCACCTCTATTAGTTATTCCGGAAGGGAATCAAGACTTAGTAGTATATACAGATGCTTGTGGATCTGAGGTAGGAGCCGTGCTAATGTAAAGAGGTAAAGTGATTGACTATGCTTCTTGACAGCTTAGACCGCATGAGGTTAGGTACCCAACTCACGATTTGGAATTAGCTACGGTGATTTTTGCGTTGAAGGTGTGGACACATTACCTTTTGGGAGAAAGATTTGAATTATATACGGATCATAAGTCATTAAAGTATTTATTCTCCCGGAAGGAGCTGAATATGAGACAACAGAGGTGGTTGGAATTTATAGCTGCTTATGATTTTGGAATTAAATACACACTAGGAAAAGGCAATAAGGTTGCAGGTGTACCTAGCAGAAAACATCAGAATGCAATGTTGGCGATGATAACTGAGTGGAAATATTTGGAAGTATTGACGACATGTATAGCACAGTGGAGATCTGAAGCTGGATCTAGTGGAGAGACTGTAATGTTATCATGTTTAGAATTTCGATCGATGATGATTGAAAATATTTCTTCTAAACAGATGGGGGATCTAGTATTAGTTGAACGGATCAGAAAGTTAAAGGATGGAACCAAGAAAGATGACAAGAAGGATTTTAGTCTTGAGCAGAATGAGTGGTTGAGAAAGAAAGGAAGATTGTGTGTTTTGAATGTGAGATACATTAAGAAGGAAGTTTTGGAGGAATGTCATCGTTCGAAGTTCACCATTCATCCAGGAGAAACTAAGATGTATCAGGACATGAAGAGGAGTTTCTTCTGGAAAGGAATAAAGAGGGATGTAGGTTTATGGGTAAAGCAATGTCTAAACTGCCAATAGAAGGTCGAACATCAGAAGCCAAGTGGGTTACTTTAGCCATTAGATATTTCAGTATGGAAGTGGTTCTATTTCTTTGGATTTTATAGATGGGTTTTCAAGGTCAAATAGGGAAAATGAAAGTATATGGGTCATAGTAGAGAGGCTAACCAAGAGTGCCCATTTCATTCCAATTAAGTCAACTAGGACGACACCTGTTTTGGTTAAGTTATTTATGAATAATATAGTTAGACTGCATGGGATTTCTAGTAGTATAGTAAGTGATAGAGATTCATTATTCACTAGTGAGTTCTGGAGGAGTCTACAGGAAATTTTAGGAACCAAGCTCAAGATGAGTACCACTTACCTTCCACAGACTTATGGGAAAACGGAAAGTGTTAACAATGTCTTGGAAGATTTGTTAAGAGCTTGTGTGTTAGATTTTGGGGGATCATGGGAAGACCATCTACACTTAGATGATTTTTCATATAACAACAGTTATCAGGCCAGTATAGGGATGGCAACGTTTGAAGCTTTGTATGGAAGGCCAAGCAAATCTCTAGTTTATTGGTTAGAGACCAGGTATAATAGCCCGCAGTTCCGTACCCCTTGAATTTACATTAATCTCCATTAATGAACTCAAGAAGAACGGAAATACGAACCATTTGGGTTGAAGAAGAAAGAGGTAGAAGAAGAAAATAGAAAACCCACATCAAAATCTCACAATCGCAGCGGAATAAAATATAATAGATACCAGATGAACTTTACACAAAAGAAAATACATCTGTTTATATACTAAATAATCCGAGTACAGAATCAGAGTATAATACAATCAACATCACAATTCAGGACAGTTATAATAACTTGTCCCACACAGAATACACAACACAGCGGAATATACAACAAATACGAGTGATACCTCTTGCCATCCAGCTCGTCTCCTGAGCACCACAGCATCATACCCTGTAACCTATAATACTCGGTCTGACCTGAGCATTATAAATAAATAACACCCAAGTCAGTCTGGAAAACCAGCGTGAGGAAACACACTCAATTGGATTATTAAAGTTTTCCAAACCCTTTGAAATCAAAAGCATCTCGTAAAACCACGCCACAAATAAACATGTCGGGTTTTTACCTTACGATAGCCAAAACACTTTCTTATCAAATCCTCTGATATTATAGTAGTGTCTATATACAAATACTTATTCAAATAGCTGAAATTGTTACATGATTAAATTCCAGCATACTAGCCACAAAGTGGGTAATACAAACAAATACCGTACAAGGCACGTAGGGAGAATGGATTTCCATCAATGACTAGGCACTGGGGTACCACCTGTCACAGTACGTGGCCTAGATCACAGTACCGAGGAGTATGCCCGCTCCCCTGCAACACAAGGCCGGAACCATCCCTTACTGGATAATTCCGAATAAGATCACCCCACGGTTGGGATCAGCAACCGCACCACTAAGCCGAATAAAAAGGGACATCTAGACAGGGATGACCTTACTCTCAAGTGGGGGCTACCCACGAAGCCTTGCTGCATAACCCCTTATTTTCAGTCATTCTCGGTTTATGAGGCTTGAGGCTAAGCGTTACCTTTATAGAACATATCCCTTAGAATGCCCATCGTCCACCTGACGAAGTTCCGAAAGCATTCATCCATACAAGTCTGTTCTGGTTCCGAACGGAACCGATGGCACTACTCCTACTACATCCATTTTGGAATCATCCTCAGGATTAGTAGCAACTAGCCCTTGCACTTCATTGTACCATCTTCGATTCAAAATCATTTCCCCACGAAACATACAAATCGGATCGAAGTGGTTTTCGAGAAATTAATCCTGATCCTGGTCTCTTCGAAACGATCAGCGCATTGGCCAATATTGATAGTCGGTTCTTTAACTATCAATTAACATTCACAGTCATCCATCAAACAATAAAAAAATTTCCAAATTATTTATTAACCTCAAAATATCTTCACAAGACATATTTCTATTTTCAAACCCCTTTGAAACAATTCCAAAACAGTTTCCTTTCACGGAATGCATTTCCCAAATATTTATTTCCACTGAAACACCAAGTACAAAATACTTTTAGATTTTAAAATAATTTAAAAACACTTTATTATAAATATACTTTATAACATTGAAATTTAAAACTACTTTAATACTTTATTAAAATATATACTTTAAGAATATTTAAAATAAAACCACTTTATAAATATAAACTAAATTTCTCTTTTTAACATAATACTAAGTCACTTTAATATAATTATTACAATAATAGGTTTGAAAATCTTACTTTGGGATTTAACATTTAGAAATAATCAATTTTCTAAAACATGCTTTTTAAAACACAATTAGAACTTTTAACTTATATTTAAAATTGCTTTGAAAACGTACTTGGTTATCCAAGGAAATACACTCCTCTTCACATCTTTTAAAAATAAATCAACATTTATTTTTAAACCAATTCATATCCCTTTATAAATTCCCACCTTGAATTTATATTTTCAAATATTCACTGATATTTTATTTTACTTTATAAACCCAGTTTATAAATTTCAAAATCTCACTTTTCTTTAAAATTTCAATTCCAAATACTTAAATCAATTTACAATTGATTTCCAACTCACTTCACTTGAAATAATTTTCTTTACTTACTTCATTTATTTCAAAATATATTAACTTTTAGATTTATTTCTTTATTATGAGTTAAAACCCCTTTTAACTGAAAATACCAATTTCAAATTTCCAAAACTCCTTATTTACCCTTTAATTAAATTTAATCCTTGAATTTAAAAATAGATTCTTTTATTCTTTAAAATAATATCACTTTAGTTTAAAATTTATTATTCCCCTGTTAATTCAAATCCCCTTTTTCCATATTTGTTAAAATTTTGAAATCGCTTTTATTTCTTTTATAATTCATTATTTAATTTATTCAAATTCACTAGAATTATTTTACTTAAATTTTACTCTTTTATTTCTTTCCAAAAATCCAATTCAATACATTTTGATAACTCCTTTTACTGAAATATTCAATCCAACCATATCATCCCATATTTCAATTACCAATAAAATCATCACAGGATATCAATATTCATAACACAGAATATTAAATAATCTAAATAATTTTGAGGAATCCAGTTGGATCCCTCCAACCTGTTTCCCTGCATCCACAGATGTTAGCACAATACCAATTCCACTTCGAGGTGGAATATCGCGGTATATGGGTTTTATAAAATATCATCCGCTATTATGCGGCGCATAGGGTCTCATCCGCTATATAATGCGGGAAATCAATCACTCCAATATATACTATATATACTACTATATATAATATAGCACATCCAATCAATTCAATCATTCAATCAATTATTTAAATTTAACCATTTAAATTTAAATAAAAATCCAGAAGAGTGAGATTAACTCACCTTTGATTTTAATTTGCAAACCACTCCAAACCGGCTTGCCTCTTCACGGATTAAGACCTTGAATAAACATTATATAATTTATTATCATTTGAACTAATCAAACAATCCATTACCATTTATTAATTTAATTAACTAAGAATTTTATTCAAACAAATTTTCCTTTAATTAAAATACAAGACTTAACTGTACTTTTTTAAAAAAGAATCATAAAACAGTTTATATCCAATTATTTCTTTTTATACAAGTTCATTTCCTCTTTAAATCCATATATATATATATATATATATATTTTTGAAAAAAATAATCAGTTTTACCCAACTGCCAAAACTTCCTCTTCCTGTATATATATCTCTGACTAAAAAGGTTTCCTGCTTTAAACCCTATATAATTTAATTCCTTTCTATATATTTACTAAATCAAAAATTGAAAATAAAATATAAAAACTGCAGAGTTAGCTAATACCTTATTGCTCCAATCCAACATCCCCAAATCGATACCCTCTGCATATCGTCGACTTCTCCTGACAACGCGACTGCGTCCAAAAAAACTACTCGTCGCCGCCCCCTCACGCTTCGCTTGCAGTACTTGCCCCAATGAAAAAGCATCCCTTGTTCGAACAGTCGTGCACCCTGAATCGATCGACCAACCTTCGCCGAAACCATCGCCTCGCCCTTACGCGCTCACCCCAGCTTCATTGAGTCGCGACTGGCTCGCGTACGTCCCCGATCGAGTCCTCCGCAACCATCGATCCACGCGCGACAACCCCTCTCGTTCACGCTACTAATCGAAACCCCTCACGCGAAAAATTCGATCGACTCGATGATATAAAGCTCCACCGACCTTTATTTCTAGGGTTTTATTTAATCAAACAGAAATGCTTTTCGACTTGGTGAACATTTGGGATGGAGGGAAAACTTGAATACGAGATTATGAATTGAACGAGATATTTTCATCGAGTGGAGGAAAGAAAAGAAGGACTTCGATTTCGAGTTTTGCTAGGAAGGGAGAAATGAAGTCCAAGTTTTACAGAGGGGGCTATTTTATTTGTTTTCGATTTGATCTAAGAGAAGAGGATATTCGAATTTTTTTGTTGATTTATGAAGGATGTTGTGATTCTTTTTGATTTGGCTTCTCGATTTTTGAACGAAAAGAAGATGCTGTGCTCTGCTCTCTTTAAAAAAAGGGATGGGATGTTGGCGTGTTTAGGAAGGAATAGCTACAGTAATTTGTGAGGTGAAATCAAAAAGTATTGACGTGAATGGAATTTTGACTGGTCAGACTATAGATATTATATTTAAATTTTAAATTCAAATCGTCTCGAATTATGCAACTCAAAATCTTGACTTCCTATCGAGGCGTGCCGCTAGGCGTTTATAATGTTATACCCATATTCTGAACGCAACGGAAAAGGTTTCGAGTCCTAATTCGATTGTATGGAGAAGATAGCTTTTTGGACCCAGTTATTATATTGAATTCGATATAAATTTCAGCGCGTTTATATGTCGTTTGCTCACACAACAACTCCAATCGCTACGATACTTGTAATCCGATAATAATACAATATTATGGATCCAATGGAACTAGTTTCGTCGAATTCCGAGACCGTGCCTCGGAAAGCTATTTTAAAATTTAATTTAAAAGTTATAAATTTCAAAACTTAACAAAACACTTCCGAATTCAATTTTAAAGCTTTTATAGTGACGACCGCCCATGACCCCTGCACCAAATCTAGAGATAGTGCGCTGTAAAGTGTGCCAGGCGACCATGGACGATTGCCAAGGTAAACTAAAACAACAGAATCTATCGTATTACTCACAGCGCATGGACAAAATACAATAGAAGATATATATAGTGAAGCTTCACAGAATAGAATCTCATCAGTAAAACTTCATAATAGTTGAATACAAACATCTGAATAGTCAATACAACAAGCCTCACTACATAACACTCAGAGAATACAAAGCAGCGGAACATCCAGTGCATATAGTAAGAGGATAATATGCAATACTCTAGCTCGTCTTCGTCATCAGCATCGTGGAAAGCAAGCACAGCACCTGTCACCTGCTACCTAGTCTGCCCGTCCCAAAATGGACGAACAGCCCAAGGCAATAAGAGTTAAAACATAAAGCCTTGAGTCAGACAACAGTCTTAGTGAACAGTAAATTAACTAACAACATACCAAAAGAGCATAAAGGAAAAGGAATAGGAATACAACCCTCCCACTCCACCTCTTTCTACAGTGATAGCCCCCAGACACACACTAAGCAGAAGCAAGCATAGCAAAGCATAGCAAAGCATACAATTTAAAGCAAAGCAATTATCACTCGAGTCAAGGGCGATGTTTTCCAAGTACAAACCCCCAAGGCCTAAACCAAGATCAGATAAGCACCTAGAAAATACCGCTCTTGAGACCGAATGACGATACAACCAAACATCCATGACTCTGGCTATCACTGTTATCATTGCCTTGATACCATCGTTAATTGAATGACCGGCACATTCTTTCAGCCGTCCATCAAGGGCTAATGGAAAACTCCGGTTCTAAACATAACTCTGCACGTCATCGTGACCCGTGCCTAGGACTATCGAATCTGCCCAGAGTACTTGACTATCAATCATTAGCCTTCAGGGACTATCGAATGTGCCCAACGTACTCTTGCTTTGAGCATGCTAGAACCTTCAACAACGATGAGATCTCAGCCTCCTAGTCATCCTCCTCGACGACTATTTCCATACTAGCTCAAGCGCCTCTCGAGCAAACCATTATCCTCAACTCGAACCATTTCACCGAGTTATCAACATGCTTGGAATGATCCCGTCTGGATTAGACCAAGGCTATCTCATATCATACTTCGCCTCATCATCATCATAGCAAAGTCTCATCTCAACATCATCATCGAATCTATCCATATGAGCTTCATCATCCGCTACATATGCCACGAGCAGCTTTTCCAATTCAAGAGCCTTTCCCTTAGCTTTTGAATCATCTTCGACCAACTTGTCTAAATCAAATCATCAATCATCTAATTCATAGCAATCAATCAAGTCAAACATTAATCCAAGTAAACAAGCATTCAAATATGATCAAAATGGACAATTATAACAATAATGGCAATTTCGTAATTAAAGAGTTGAAAGTCTAACAAGCATGAAAACGTGAGAAATATCTCTACAATCTTGATGAATGAACTTGCATAGGTTAATCATGTAGTAAAATGGTTGTCAAATCATCATGAACAATGGATCTACATGGATCTACGCTTAGGTTTACAAAAATGCATGGAAATCACTATTTTAACACCAAATCAAGCCAACGATCCGATATACTCCTTTGGATCCGTGTGAGAGATAATCACCACTCACCAAATCACCAAAACAACCCCAAATCAGCACGCTTCAGATCTGGACAGCGAAGGATCTAACTTGATCTATCACAAATCCGCTTCAAACGATGAAATCTCTCTTCGAAGAATGTAGATCTTCAATCTAAGCTCTTCGACCTTAGATTTGATGATGGAAGGAATCACTAGATTAGAGTGGAGAAAAGAAGTGAAGAAGTGTGGAAGTCGAGCTCTCAAAATGGCAGCACTTCGTCGCTTCAAAATCCGGATCCCAAAAATGGAACAAAGCCCTCCTATTTATAGCTGAAATCCTTAACTCGTCTGCCTTCATAGGTCGTCTCCGACCTAAGCCTCTCCGACCTAAGCCCCTCCGACCTAAGCCTTTCCGACCTAGCAACCTCCGACTCAACACACGCGCGCCTATACGACCTAACAGTCCTACGACCTAAAACAATGCGCGCGACTTAACGAACCAGGTCTCAACGAGATACGACTTACCATCCTAACTCCTAGGTCGCTCGCGACTTAACACATAGGCTACGACCTAACACTAAGCCAAAACCCAGCGACCTACGACTTAACAGGTAGGCTACGACCTACGACTTAAAAATCACACGACCTAACACTTAACTGCTTTGCCGACCTACGACATAACGAGGTTACGACCTAATTTCTTAAGCTTCCACGCGACCTAACATAAGTCGTGAATAACTGGGATGCGACCTAACTACTAAGTCGTCTAGACGACCTAACTATCCAACACCCACACTTAGGTCGCTCACAACATAACTGATCACTAGGTCGCTCACGACCTAACTACGATAACACCTTAGGTCGTTAACCTACTTAGCTCCTTATGTCGCTAACTCGCCTAGTTTCTTAGGTCGTTGCCGACCTAACTCTACCCCACGACCTAACCCCAGAATACTTAGGTCGCCAACTACACTTCCTTAGGTCGCCTAAACCACTTAAGTCGGTCACGACTTATCACTTAGGTCGTTTACGACCTAGGACTTGAACAAAAATTCTGCCAAAACTCTGAAACGACTTAACAGCAATGCAACCAAATGTCAACTGTTTTACAATGTTTCGATCCGTGAAAATATGGGTCGTTACATTCTCTCCCCCTTAGGAATTTCGTCCACGAAATTCCAAGCAAACAAAGCAATCAAAGACTATTCTGTACGCCTACCATCCATAACAATCAACAAACCATGCATCCAATTCTAACTTAGCGTACAGAATTCTAAAACTAGAACAAGTTACAATATTGTGAGATGACACGACACCTTAGGGCCATACCTTGAAGAGTTCAGGATGAGCTGCCTTCATCCTCTCTTCCACCTCCCACATACAGTCGTTATCATCATCACTCCATTGTATCTTGAGCAACTTAACTACCTTCCTCCTAAGCTGTTTCGTGTCAGTTTCCACAACACGAAGAGGCTTACGAGGTCTCTTATCGACTGGATCAACTTTAAAGTCTTCATAGCTATCTGCAGAAACTACTGTATTCGAGTCGTGCACATACTTCCGTAGATACGATACATGAAAAACATTGTGCACACTCGACATCTTCTCTGGTAACTCCAATCTGTAAGCGAGCTTTCCAATTCGCTCGATGATCGGGAATGGTCCAACAAATCTCGGAGTCAATTTTCCTTTCTTCCAGAATCGAATAACATTCTTCAGAGGAGAAATCTTCACAAAGACCATATCACCTACATCGAATTCCAAATCTTTACGACGCTTATCGGCATAACATTTCTGACGATCTTGGGCTGCCTTCATTCGTTGCCGAATGATCTCTATCAATCCGAAGTCTGTCGAATCATCTCCGGCCCAAGTATCAACTTTTCTCCAGTTTCTAACCAACATGTCGGAGAGTTACACGGTCTTCCATACAATGCCTCATACGGTGCCATACCAATGCTTGACTGGTAAATGTTGTTATATGAAAATTCCACCAAATGAAGATGATCTTCCCATGATCCTCCGAAATCCAAAACACAAGCTCTAAGAAGATCTTCCAAAACTCGGTTGACTCTCTCGGTCTGACCATCTGTTTGAGGATGATAAGCTGTACTCAAACACAACTCGGTTCCCAAAACTTCCTGAAAGCTCTTCCAAAATACACTAGTGAACAATGGGTCTCGATCGCTCACTATACTCTTCGGAATACCATGGAATCGAACTATCCACTTAACATACAACTCCGCCAACTTTGATGCAGTCCTAGTTGATCGAACAGGAATGAATCTTGCACTCTTAGTCAGACGATCTACGATGACCCAAATCCCTTCATTTCCCGTTCTGGTTCTAGGTAATCCATCGATAAAATCCATCGACACTTGCTCCCACTTCCAAGTAGGAACTTCTAATGGCTGAAGCAATCCACTTGGCTTCTTCTGTTCGGCCTTTACCAACTGGCAGTTCATACATTTGGAAATAAAATTTCCAACATCCTTCTTCATACCTTCCCAGTAATAAGTTCTCTTCATATCCTGATACATCTTGTTTCCTCCTGGATGAATTGTCAACTTCGAGTGATGACTTTCATTCAGAACTTCACTTCTCAATTCATCTATATCAGGAACAACTAGTCGTCCTTGCTTCCGAAGCCAACCCTCTCGATCGACCTTGAATCCTTTATCCTTTTCTGGTTCCAGTCCAGATTCCAAATCACGGATAATCTTGACAAGCTTATCGTCTCGCTTTTGGCTCTCGCCAATCCTTTCCACAAGAGTCGGTCTTATCGATAAGTTTGCCAACATCTCAGGTTCCAATTCACATCTGGGCCTGAAGTCAAATCCAGCTAAATACTCGATACTCTTCCATTCAGAAAACATGGCTCCCAATCTTGCATGTCTTCGACTTAACGCATCTGCCACTGCATTACCTTTTCCCGGAATATAAGCTATACCAAAATCATATGATGCCAAAAACTCTAGCCAACGCTGCTGCCGAAGATTCAAATCCTTTTGGGAGAAAAGATACTTCAACGACTTATGATCTGTAAACAAATCGAATCGAACTCCCAATAGATAATGTCTCCACATCTTCAGAGCAAAAACAATCGCCGCTAACTCCAAATCATGAGTCGGGTAATTCCTTTCATGCGGCTTCAGTTGTCGACTTGCATACGCAACAACTTTATCCCTCTGCATCAGCACTGCTCCAAGTCCAGTACCACATGCATCGGTGTAAACCACCATCTCATCATTCCCACTTGGAATAGTCAAAACAGGAGCACTTGTCAATCGCTCTTTCAGGATTCTGAAAGCTTGCTCACACTTATCTTCCCATCTGAACACTTGGTTCTTTTTCGTCAATCCTGTTAACGGTGCAGCCACCTTGGAGAAGTCTTTGATAAATCGTCGATAATATCCTGCTAATCCAAGAAAACTTCTCACATCAGATGCATTCTTAGGTCTACCCCAATCCTGGATTGCTGCCACCTTAGCGGGATCAACTGCTATTCCGTTTCCAGAGATAACATGGCCTAAGAACCTCACTTCACTCTTCCAGAAGTGACACTTCGAAAACTTAGCCTTCAGCTGATGTTTCCGCAAGATTTCCAAAACAATATGCAAGTGCGTCTTGTGCTCTTCTTCAGTTCTGGAATAAATCAGAATATCATCCACGAACACAAGTACGAACTTGTTCAACTAATCTCTGAACACTCTATTCATAAGATTCACAAAATATGCTGGCGCGTTAGTCAATCCAAACGGCATTACCAGCCACTCAAAGAAACCTGATGGTGTCCTAAAAGCAGTCTTCGGCACACAATCCTTAGCAACTCTCAACTGGTGAAATCCCGTTGCCAAATCCATCTGAGAAAACACCTTAGCCTCGTGAAGCTGATCAAACAAGTCATCTATTCTCGGCAATGGATACTTGTTCTTCTTAGTCACCTTATTCATCTCACGATAATCCACACACAACCTCAGCGATCCATCCGCTTTGGTTACAAACACAACTGGTGCACCCCATTCGGACACACTACGCCGAATGAATCCTTTCTGTAAAAGATCATCAACTTGCACCCTCAACTCTTGCTGTTCCCTAGGCGCCATCCGCCTAAGAGGCATCACAACAGGTCTGGCTCCTTCAACTAGATCTATACGAAACTCGATCTCTCTATGCGGCGGTAACCCTTTGACTTCGTCAAAGACATCCTCAAATCCATTAACGATTGGCAACGATGACAGTCCATCCCGTGGAACAACCAGCGAATACATGAAGCTCATGAAGACGCCTTCTTCATGCTTACATCGTATCACAATCCTTCGCCCTTCCACATTCTCGACTGTCACCTCCAACCTCTCACAATCAACCTTTGCCGCATACTTCCTAAGCCAGTCCATACCCAAAATAATTCCGAACCCCGCAAAGTTCAGAACAAAGCAATCACAAACAAAAGAGCAATCATTACTCGATACAATCAGACCACGGCATAACATACACAAACAAGACGAACCCCCAACTGGATTAGTCACAACCAATGGCCTATCAACAATATCCGGTTCTAAACCCAACCGGCCTACAAGTTCGCTACAAACAAATGAATGCGACACCCCAGTATCAAACAGAACTCTAACTGGAACACCACATAGGAAAAGAGTACCTTGAACAACCACACTCTTTCCTTTCTCTTCAGCGGTAGGAGCTTTTAAAGACGACGGAACAGCTCCCAAAGCATAAGCTTGCATAATCTGCTTGTCCCTCCTCGGTTCTGGACAATTCTTCCTGAAATGCCCCGGCTTGTCACAGTTGTGACACTTCATCGGTACCTTTGGATTCTTACAATCCTTAGAGAAATGGCCCTTCTGCTGACAGTTGTAGCAAGTCACTTCGCCCTTCGGCTTCTTCTGGTCATCCTTACCCTTCTGCTGCTGCTGCTTCCTCTTCTTGTTCCCACCATGCTGGGGTTTAGACTCTTCCCTGGTCACAGCAACAACAGATCCTTCCTTAGGAAACAGACTCTCATGCCTGAGAGCTTTCTCCACAAGCTTCTCAAATGAATCATCCAAATGATCCACCAACTGCCTCCCAAGATAACTATCCAAGCCTGTCACGAACTTCTCATTCTTCTGATAAGCAGATTAATCAATATACGACCGGGCATACTTGGACAAAGCTTCAAACTCAGAAACATACTCAAGAACTGGTCTTCCACCTTGCTTGAGCTCCACAAACTTCTTGAACAGAACAGACTTCTGAGTTGTAGAAATGAACTTAGCTTCAAATCTGGCTTGGAATTGCTCCCAAGTAATCTCTTCCTCCGGAGTATCAATGGTGATAGAGTTCCACCAATCAGAAGCTCTTCCTTGAAGCTGCCTTGATGCAAGCTTCCTCTTATTTGCATCATCGATTCCCAAATCACCAAAGATCCTTCTACAAGCATCTATCCACCTCTGGACTTCAATGGTTGATTCTGTTCCAAAGAAAACATTTCCTCCAAGAGCAGTATAGTCCTTACAAAGTTAGCAAAATCCACCGGTTTTGGAGTTTGAACTTGAACTCCAACATCCACCGATGGCCTCGGAGCTGGCATCCTTCTCATGATCGAAGTCATCATAGCATCGAACATAGCAGCATAATCAGCAGCTCCCTCAGTAGCACGGCCTTCCCTAGCAGCTGGTCTCCCTCTTCGACTCATTCTCAATATCTATAAAAAGGAATGATTAGCACATCTAGAGAAACAACTGCGTAAAGGACTCAAACTCAACTAAGTTACTATATTATATATAGTAATCATCCATCAAAATACAATTACGTCTCTCATACGTAGTTACGTCAGCGAGCGTTGGGTAAAATCGATTAACCAAAGCTCTGATACCAAATGTGACGACCGCCCATGACCCCTGCACCGAATCTAGAGATAGTGCGCTGTAAAGTGTGCCAGGCGACCATGGACGATTGCCAAGGTAAACTAAAACAACAGAATCTATCGTATTACTCACAGCGCATGGACAAAATACAATAGAAGATATATATAGTGAAGCTTCACAGAATAGAATCTCATCAGTAAAACTTCATAATAGTTGAATACAAACATCTGAATAGTCAATACAACAAGCCTCACTACATAACACTCAGAGAATACAAAGCAGCGGAACATCCAGTGCATATAGTAAGAGGATAATATGCAATACTCTAGCTCGTCTTCGTCATCAGCATCATGGAAAGCAAGCACAGCACCTGTCACCTGCTACCTAGTCTGCCCGTCCCAAAATGGACGAACAGCCCAAGGCAATAAGAGTTAAAACATAAAGCCTTGAGTCAGACAACAGTCTTAGTGAACAGTAAATTAACTAACAACATACCAAAAGAGCATAAAGGAAAAGGAATAGGAATACAACCCTCCCACTCCACCTCTTTCTACAGTGATAGCCCCCAGACACACACTAAGCAGAAGCAAGCATAGCAAAGCATAGCAAAGCATACAATTTAAAGTAAAGCAATTATCACTCGAGTCAAGGGCGATGTTTTCCAAGTACAAACCCCCAAGGCCTAAACCAAGATCAGATAAGCACCTAGAAAATACCGCTCTTGAGACCGAATGACGATACAACCAAACATCCATGACTCTGGCTATCACTGTTATCATTGCCTTGATACCATCGTTAATTGAATGACCGGCACATTCTTTCAGCCGTCCGTCAAGGGCTAATGGAAAACCCCGGTTCTAGACATAACTCTGCACGTCATCGTGACCCGTGCCTAGGACTATCGAACCTGCCCAGAGTACTTGACTATCAATCATTAGCCTTCAGGGACTATCGAATCTGCCCAACGTACTCTTGCTTTGAGCATGCTAGAACCTTCAACAACGATGAGATCTCAGCCTCCTAGTCATCCTCCTCGATGACTATTTCCATACTAGCTCAAGCGCCTCTCGAGCAAACCATTATCCTCAACTCGAACCATTTCACCGAGTTATCAACATGCTTGGAATGATCCCGTCTGGATTAGACCAAGGCTATCTCATATCATACTTCGCCTCATCATCATCATAGCAAAGTCTCATCTCAACATCATCATCGAATCTATCCATATGAGCTTCATCATCCGCTACATATGCCACGAGCAGCTTTTCCAATTCAAGAGCCTTTCCCTTAGCTTTTGAATCATCTTCGACCAACTTGTCTAAATCAAATCATCAATCATCTAATTCATAGCAATCAATCAAGTCAAACATTAATCCAAGTAAACAAGCATTCAAATATGATCAAAATGGACAATTATAACAATAATGGCAATTTCGTAATTAAAGAGTTGAAAGTCTAACAAGCATGAAAACGTGAGAAATATCTCTACAATCTTGATGAATGAACTTGCATAGGTTAATCATGTAGTAAAATGGTTGTCAAATCATCATGAACAATGGATCTACATGGATCTACACTTAGGTTTACAAAAATGCATGGAAATCACTATTTTAACACCAAATCAAGCCAACGATCCGATATACTCCTTTGGATCCGTGTGAGAGATAATCACCACTCACCAAATCACCAAAACAACCCCAAATCAACACGCTTCAGATCTGGACAGCGAAGGATCTAACTTGATCTATCACAAATCCGCTTCAAATGATGAAATCTCTCTTCGAAGAATGTAGATCTTCAATCTAAGCTCTTCGATCTTCGATTTGATGATGGAAGGAATCACTAGATTAGAGTGGAGAAAAGAAGTGAAGAAGTGTGGAAGTCGAGCTCTCAAAATGGCAGCACTTCGTCGCTTCGAAATCCGGATCCCAAAAATGGAACAAAGCCCTCCTATTTATAGCTGAAATCCTTAACTCGTCTGCCTTCATAGGTCGTCTCCGACCTAAGCCTCTCCGACCTAAGCCCCTCCGACCTAAGCCTTTCCGACCTAGCAACCTCCGACTCAACACACGCGCGCCTATACGACCTAACAGTCCTACGACCTAAAACAATGCGCGCGACTTAACGAACCAGGTCTCAACGAGATACGACTTACCATCCTAACTCCTAGGCCGCTCGCGACTTAACTCATAGGCTACGACCTAACACTAAGCCAAAACCCAGCGACCTACGACTTAATAGGTAGGCTACGACCTACGACTTAAAAATCACACGACCTAACACTTAACTGCTTTGCCGACCTACGACATAACGAGGTTACGACCTAATTTCTTAAGCTTCCACGCGACCTAACATAAGTCGCGAATAACTGGGATGCGACCTAACTACTAAGTCGTCTAGACGACCTAACTATCCAACACCCACACTTAGGTCGCTCACAACATAACTGATCACTAGGTCGCTCACGACCTAACTACGATAACACCTTAGGTCGTTAACCTACTTAGCTCCTTATGTCGCTAACTCGCCTAGTTTCTTAGGTCGTTGCCGACCTAACTCTACCCCACGACCTAACCCCAGAATACTTAGGTCGCCAACTACACTTCCTTATGTCGCCTAAACCACTTAAGTCGGTCACGACTTATCAGTTAGGTCGTTTACGACCTAGGACTTGAACAAAAATTCTGCCAAAACTCTGAAATGACTTAACAGCAATGCAACCAAATGTCAACTGTTTTACAATGTTTCGATCCGTGAAAATACGGGTCGTTACATTTATTATCTTCAGTATTATCAATGTAAATTTTCTAAGCCTTTAAATTATTTTTAACAAGCTTAAAATTTCAGATTCAGCAATTCTCCCAATTTCCAAAAATTCAATTCAATAATTAAATTGTCCAATATTAGTTATATTTGAAATTCAAGTCAAAAATTAACCTTTAAATATTTAAAATCAATTAAATATTTCAATTTCAAATGCTCAAAAATTCCGGCTCGTCACATTCCTCCCCCCTTACAAGAATTTCGTCCCCGAAATTGCTAGTTAAGAAGAATGGTCCAATACCTGTTACTATTTTCTCCGCCCAAATAGTTTTTAACAACTTGCCAAAACAAATCTTTTTATCAAAGACACACTAATCCTCTTCAAACTTTCTAGCTTATCCACTAGTTCCAAACAATATTACTTACTCAACAATTCAAATTTAAATTTGAAACCAAAATTTTGAATTATCAAAATTTTTCTAACACCTTAAATTTTCGAAAAATTTCGCCAGCGTCTCCTTTGCGTGGCTAGCTCGTTACAACTACAAAATTTCCTCTACGGCTCCCAAATCTCAAAAGAAAAAAAAACGCCAAGTGGCTAGACAAGAAAATCAATTAAATTTCATACAGAAATTTAAATACTTACCCTTGCCGAGCAAATTTCAATTTATCTCCTGAAATCAAAAATCAATTCCCTTTTGCTTTTGAATACCTGTAAATCCTACTTAGTAATACTGTCTAATCACAGCATTCCAATTTGATTTTCATCCAATTATTAACTTAGTATACTTCCGATACCAAATTTACTTAAGAACTTTCTCCATTCATCTCTTAAGTTCAATATTGGCACTTTGTATACCCTTATATTATTACTTTCACTATACCACTTGGTTTTAATTTACCTTTATTCAAATTGGATCTCAATTCCATATAAAATCAATTTGCTAAAATTTACTAATTCATTTCAAATCTCAATACCTTTATTTTCAAATTTTCATTTTCAAATTTTACTTGAATCTAATTCATCATTAACTTTGAATATTGAATCTTATTTACCTTTATTTCAAATTTCAATTTAAATCAATTGTCGTTAGTGAAAACTTCCAAAATTTTCAAAAAAATTTCTAACTCCCAAAATTTTCAGAAAATTTTGGCAGACTCTCCTTTGTATGGAGGAGCTTTTACAATTTGACAAGAGATATAAATATATATACATCGACCCACACGGTCAGAAAAACAAAAACAGTTCATATTTCCTATTTTTATTGCGTAGGCGTACCTTATTTAGCATTTTTAAGCAAAGCGGTTATTTATTTTAGCAATCGCATAACCCGACCCAGCCAAACGGCCTCTCTGAACCTGTACTTACTCAATTCAAATATGTAAGTGACAAATATATGCAATTAATTAACATTTCACTTATTTTCAATAGCTAAATGCATATATTTCATAAGCAATATCCATAATATAGTTTCCATAAGCAATTTATAAGGTCTCACTATTAATTCAATTGCTTTTACTTGATTTTTATATCATCTTATTCAATTCGGAATGATTTCAACTCATTTTCTTACATTCAATTCATTTGTAATCCAAACAAACTCATATTCATGTTAATTGATTCAAAAATCAATTTTATTTACTTCTATTAATTTATAGAGTTTTACTTAATTCCATTTTCGTCGAACGACCAATTTATGCAATTCGACGACATCCATTCAAACAAACAATTCAAAATTAGTTTACTTCCACTTTCAAGTCAATATTTGATTTTTCTTACAAAAATCACTTCATTACATTTCTTAAGTTCAATTCCATTTTGTAGTTTAAGTTTGGACTTCTATTTCATTTCTAAAATACAAAACAATTTTATTTTGGCTTATTTAGTCCACTTTTTAATTTTATAAGTCACACACTAATTTACTTTCACACTTACATCCATTTACACTCAATCGTATTCATCTTTCATTTTAATTCAAGATTTTACCTTTATTAAGCCAAGTATACTTTATTTCAAGCATTTAAATTCTTTTGATAAGCCATCGAAGTTTATTTATTCAAATTTTATTAAGTAAGAGCTTAATTTTATTTAATGTATCCATCACGTGATACATTTCTAGTTCAATTATATTCCAGCTCTAATTCAAAACTAATCAAAATATTATTAAACTTGGATTAAATTCATTTGATTCAACTTATTCTTCTAACTTATTCCATTTCCACAGTTATTTTAAATTAGTTACATTTACTAATTTATTTCAAATTCCAATAAATTTTAAATTCATAGAACTTTGTTCTTTTAATCCACTCCACTACATTTTTCAATTCCACCTTACAAACCTTCTTTTAGTTTACTTTATTTAATTGGTTTGTCTTCCTAACTTTATTAACTTTTTATAAGTTAATTTCATCCCAGGAAATTTTTTAAACTTTATAAATTTCCAAACCTGTTTATAATCCATAACACTTTTAAACCAATTCCAGAGTCCTCAATAATCACTTAAGTATTTCAAAAATCATTTGAAATCAATTATATCCAAAATTCTTTGGTAAATTCAATTATCTCTTTGAATTTCAAAATCAAACCAGTTTTGCAAACAATTCCGATTTAAAACAATCTGGCAGCAATTTCTCTTCTGGAAACTCGAAAATGAACATCGATGATGCTGCAGTCATCACCGAAGTTATTTTCCAGCGACCGAAAGAGTTCAATACTTTTATCTCTTTTAAAAACGATTCAAATATTTTTAATTCCCAAATCTCACCAGATTTCAAATTCAACTCAAAAATATTCCTCAAATAATATCACCATTGTTTCTCCAAAGCTTTTGAAAACCATTTTCAAATCCAAAGGAATTTAAACTTCCCAAACTTTTCAACACCTCAAAACCTTCCAATCTTTATTCAAATATTTCTCTGGAAGTTTGTTTCAATTTATAATTACATTTATAATTTATATTTTCAAATTCCATTTGTTATATAAATATATTCTTAAATTTGGTTATAAGTTTTCAATTCTTATTCAATTTCACACAATAGTGATAATAATTTAATATTATCACTCCCTAATAACCAAGCAACCATATATATATAATAATTACTAAAAATTATTTCTTTCATATACAAAAATAATTTGGGTAAAATTATTTCATTTACACCTTTAAAACAATACTGTGTCAAAATTTTCTATTCAAGTGTTTAGAGATCCCTATCAATAATGTTAATTACTCGTATTGACCAGAATCGATAAACTGCTCAATATCCAACCAACAAAATATAAAACCATTTTATATTCATTAACAAATACGCGCTCATATCTATTAATACACTCAAACTCATTTTAGAGTACTATGGACTCTATTTCAATGAGTAATTCCCACCAGAGCCAAGGTTATTACGAGCCTAAGCTCTGATACCACTGTAACAGCCCATAGTTCTGTACCCCTTGAATTTACATTAATCTCCATCAATGAACTCAAGAAGAACGGAAATACGAACCATTTGGGTTGAAGAAGAAAGAGGTAGAAGAAGAAAATAGAAAACCCACATCAGAATCTCACAATCGTAGCGGAATAAAATATAATAGATACCAGATGAACTTTACACAAAAGAAAATACATCTGTTTATATACTACATCATCCGAGTACAGAATCAGAGTATACTACAATCAACATCACAATTCAGGACAGTTATAATAACTTGTCCCATACAGAATACACAGTATACACAACACAGCGGAATATACAACAAATACGAGTGATACGTCTCGCCATCCAGCTCGTTTCCTGAGCTCCACATCATCATATCCTGCAACCTATAATACTCCGTCTGACCCGAGCATTATAAATAAATAACACCCGAGTCAGTCTGGAAAACCAGCATGAGGAAACACACTCAATTGGATTATTAAAGTTTTCCAAACCCTTTTAAATCAAAAGCATCTCGTAAGACCACGCCACAAATAAACATGTCGGGTTTTTACCTTACGATAGCCAAAACACTTTCTTATCAAATCCTCTGATATTATAGTAGTGTCTATATACAAATACTTATTCAAATAGCTGAAATTGTTACATGATTAAATTCCAGCATACTAGCCACAAAGTGGGTAATACAAACAAATACCATACAAGGCACGTAGGGAGAATGGATTTCCATCAATGACTAGGCACTGGGGTACCACCTGTCATAGTACGTGGCCTAGATCACAGTACCGAGGAGTACGCCCGCTCCCCTGCAACACAAGGCCGGAACCATCCCTTACTGGATAATTCCGAATAATATCACCCCAAGGTTGGAATCAGCAACCGCACCACTAAGCCGAATAAAAAGGGACATCTAGACAGGGATGACCTTACTCTCAAGTGGGGGCTACCCACGAAGCCTTGCCGCATAACCCCTGATTTTCAGTCATTCCCGGTTGATGAGGCTTGAGGCTAAGCGTTACCTTTATAGAACATATCCCTTAGAATGCCCATCGTCCACCTGATGATGTTCCGAAAGCATTCATCCATACAAGTCCGTTCCGGTTCCGAACGGAACCGAAGGCACTACTCCTACTACATCCATTTTGGAATCATCCTCAGGATTAGTAGCGACTAGCCCTTGCACTTCACTGTACCATCTTCGATTCAAACTCGTTTCCCCACGAAACGTACAAATCGGATCAAAGTGGTTTTTCGAGAAATTAATCCCGATCCCGGTCTCTTCGAAACGATCAGCGCATTGGCCAATATTGATAGTCGGTTCTTTAACTATCAATTAACGTTCACAGTCATCCATCAAACAATAAAAAAATTTCCAAATTATTTATTAACCTCAAAATATCTTCACAAGACATATTTCTATTTTCAAACCCCTTTGAAACAATTCCAAAACAGTTTCCTTTCACGGAATGCATTTCCCAAATATTTATTTCCACTGAAACACCAAGTACGAAATACTTTTAGATTTTAAAATAATTTAAAAACACTTTATTATAAATATACTTTATAACATTGAAATTTAAAACTACTTTAATACTTTATTAAAATATATACTTTAAGAATATTTAAAATAAAACCACTTTATAAATATAAACTAAATTTCTCTTTTTATCATAATACTAAGTCACTTTAATATAATTATTACAGTAATAGGTTTGAAAATCTTACTTTGGGATTTAACATTTAGAAATAATCAATTTTCTAAAACATGCTTTTTAAAACACAATTAGAACTTTTAACTTATATTTAAAATTGCTTTGAAAACGTACTTGGTTATCCAAGGAAATACACTCCTCTTCACATCTTTTAAAAATAAATCAACATTTATTTTTAAACCAATTCATATCCCTTTATAAATTCCCACCTTGAATTTATATTTTCAAATATCCATTGATATTTTATTTTACTTTATAAACCCAGTTTATAAATTTCAAAATCTCACTTTTCTTTAAAATTTCAATTCCAAATACTTAAATCAATTTACAATTGATTTCCAACTCACTTCACTTGAAATAATTTTCTTTACTTACTTCATTTATTTCAAAATATATTAACTTTTAGGTTTATTTCTTTATTATGAGTTAAAACCCCTTTTAACTGAAAATACCAATTTCAAATTTCCAAAACTCCTTATTTACCCTTTAACTAAATTTAATCCTTGAATTTAAAAATAGATTCCTTTATTCTTTAAAATAATATCACTTTAGTTTAAAATTTATTATTCCCCTGTTAATTCAAATCCCCTTTTTCCATATTTGTTAAAATTTTGAAATCGCTTTTATTTCTTTTACAATTCATTATTTAATTTATTCAAATTCATTAGAATTATTTTACTTAAATTTTACTCTTTTATTTCTTTCCAAAAATCCAATTCAATACATTTTGATAACTCCTTTTACTGAAATATTCAATCCAACCATATCATCCCATATTTCAATTACCAATAAAATCATCACAGGATATCAATATTCATAACATAGAATATTAAATAATCTAAATAATTTTGAGGAATCCAGTTGGATCCCTCCAACCTGTTTCCCTGCATCCACAGATGTTAGCACAATACCAATTCCACTTCGAGGTGGAATATCGCGGTATATGGGTTTTATAAAATATAATGCGGGAAATCAATCACTCCAATATATACTATATATACTACTATATATAATATAGCACATCTAATCAATTAAATCATTCAATCAATTATTTAAATTTAACCATTTAAATTTAAATAAAAATCCAGAAGAGTGAGATTAACTCACCTTTGATTTTAATTTGCAAACCACTCCAAACCAGCTTGCCTCTTCACGATTTAAGACCTTGAATAAACATTATATAATTTATTATCATTTGAACTAATCGAACAATCCATTACCATTTATTAATTTAATTAACTAAGAATTTTATTTAAACAAATTTTCCTTTAATTAAAATACAAGACTTAACTTTACTTTTTAAAAAACAGAATCATAAAACAATTTATATCCAATTATTTCTTTTTATACAAGTTCATTTCCTCTTTAAATCCATATATATATATATTTTTGAAAAAAAGAATCAGTTTTACCCAACTGCCAAAACTTCCTCTTCCTGTACATATATCTCTGACTAAAAAGGTTTCCTGCTTTAAACCCTATATAATTTAATTCCTTTCTATATATTTACTAAATCAAAAATTGAAAATAAAATATAAAAACTGCAGAGTTAGCTAATACCTTACTACTCCAATCCAACATCCCCAAATCGACTCCCTCTGCTTATCGTCGACTTCTCCTGACAACGCGACTGCGTCCAAAAAAAACTACTCGTCGCCGCCCCCTCACGCTTCGCCTGCAATTCTTTCCCCAACGACAAAGCATCCCTCGTTCGAACAGTCGTGCACCCCGAATCGATCGACCAACCTTCGCCGAAACCATCGCCTCGCCCTTACGCGCTCACCCCAACTTCACTGAGTCACGACTCGCTCGCGTACGTCCCCGATCGAGTCCTCCGCAACCATCGATCCATGTGCGACAACTCCTCTCGTTCACGCTACTAATCGAAACCCCTCACGCGAAAAATTCGATCGACTCGATGATATAAAGCTCTGCCGACCTTTATTTCTAGGGTTTTTTTTAATCGAACGGAAATGATTTTTGACTTGGTGAACATCTGGGATGGAGGGAAAACTTGAATACGAGATTATGAATTGAACGAGATATTTTCATCGAGTGGAGGAAAGAAAAGAAGGACTTCGATTTTGAGTTTTGCTGGGAAGGGAGAAATGAAGTCCAAGTTTTACAGAGGGGGCCATTTTATTTGTTTTCGATTTGATATAAGAGAAGAGGATATTCGAATTTTTTTTTGTTGATTTATGAAGAAAGTCATGATTCTTTTTGATTTGGCTTCTCGATTTTTGAACGAAAAGAAGATGTCGTGCTCTGCTCTCTTTAAAAAAAAGGATGGGATGTTGGCGTGTTAAGGAAGGAATAGCTATAGTAATTTGTGAGGTGAAATCAAAAAGTATTGACGTGAATGGAATTTTGACTGGTCAAACTATATATATTATATTTAAATTTTAAATTTAAATCGTCTCGAATTATGCAACTCCAAATCTTGACTTCCTATCGAGGTGTGCTGCTAGGCATTCATAATGTTATACCCCTATTCCGAACGCAATGGAAAAGGTTTCGAGTCATAATTCGATCGTATGGAGAAGATAGCTTTTTGGACCCAGTTATTATATTGAATTCGATATAAATTTCAGCGCGTTTATATGTCGTTCGCTCACACAACAACTCCAATCGCTACGAAACTTGTAATCCGATAATAATACAATATTACAGATCCAATGGAACTGGTTTCGTCGAATTCCGAGACCGTGCCTCGGAAAGCAATTTTAAAATTTAATTTAAACGTTATAAATTTCAAAACTTAACAAAACACTTCCGAATTCAATTTTAAAGCTTTTATTATCTTCAGTATTATCAATGTAAATTTTTTGAGTCTTTAAATTATTTTTAACAAGCTTAAAATTTTAGATTCAGCAATTCTCCCAATTTCCAAAAATTCAATTCAATAATTAAATTGTCCAATAATTAGTTATATTTGAAATTCAAGTCAAAAATTAACCTTTAAATATTTAAAATCAATTAAATATTTCAATTTCAAATGCTCAAAAATTTTGGGTCGTCACACCGGGGATAGGTTGGTTCTTTGTCCGGATTTAGTTAGAGAAGCTGTATAGAAGATTGAGTTGGTTCAAGCTAAGATGAAGGAAGCTCAGTCTGGGCTAAAGAGTTATGCACTGATAGAAGAAGGAAAGACTTAGAGTTCTCAGTAGGAGATCATATTTTCATTAAGGTATCACCGATGAAAGGTGTAATCAGATTCAGAAGGTCAGGGAAATTGGCACCGAGATTTGTTGGACCATTTCCTATTAAAGAAAGGATCTGGAAACTCGTATATAGAGTAGAGTTACCGAACAGTTTGGTAGGAGTCCACAAAGTTTTTCATATTTCTCATCTAAGGAAGTGTATTCGAGATCCGGAGACTACTATAGCACCGACTGTATTAGAGGACTTAGTAGTAGAGTCGAATTTGACTATAGTTAGAAAGCCAGTTTGTATAGTCGCGAGAGATGAGAAGAGGCTAAGGAACAAGGCAGTCAGATTTGTTAAAGTCCAATGGAGTGACGATGGAAGAGACTGTACTTAGGAGACTGAGAGCAGGATTAGAGACGCTTATCTTGATTTGTTTGATGGTATGTTTTACCTTTTTGATTGAATTGTTGAGTACTTTATCGTAATTTCGAGGACGAAATTATTTAAAGAGGGAAGTCTGCAACAACTCTAATTTTTAGTAACATTATTTAGGATATTTAATTAGTTAAATAAAATAAAATAATGTAATGGTTAGGGGATTGAGATTTGTGATTAATAGAAGGGTAGTCGTGCCTATTTGAATTAATGAACTAAGAGAATTAATATGAATTAAGTTAGGGTAGTAGACAAAGGAAATATAGGAATAAGTAATAACCTTATACCCTAAACCCTTATACACATTCATTTTACATGTTCATTTTCACAACCTAAATCATAACAAGAGGCTGACCACTATTAAAGAAGAAAATGGGGAAGGTAAACTAAATCAAGAGGAAGAAGCTGATCAACTTAAATCCAAGATCAAATCTCAACTCCTTAAAAATAAAGCTAAGGTGAATAATGACTACGTCTTATGTTTTTAATTGTTTTTGGTTTTAGATTAAATCAGATTTATTTTGCAAGGTTTTGCCATGTTTTTTTATTGTTAAATTGGATATATATGCTTGTTGATGATGTATGCTAATTCATATAGATTTTATGATATGTTTTAATGTGAAAACCATATTATATGATATCCAAATGCCTTGCGATTTTAGAATAAGGTCAGACATGATATTTTAGAGAACGGTTTCAATTTTCATAATTTTCTGAGTTAATGTGTATTTAATATTAATTTTCTAGTAAAAAAACGGCTGTATGGGTTTAAAATTAATTACGGATAATATATGTATGTTTTGGGTCAAAAATTAATATATGTTAGAGAACATATTAAAAATGATTTATGGGATTTTTTTTATAGATTTTGCCTAAGTGTTTTAATAAGTATATAAAATTATTTAAGGTATGAGACTTAAATGTTTTATATATTTATAAAAGGAGAAAGGGCATTTTATAAATAATTTAAATTGTTCATTTTAGAAATTATGGCAATACCTTTAGAAAAGAAATTAGCAACGAATCATGTTTTGACAAACAAGGCAGGTTATTTGAAAGAGATTGCTTAAGAAAGTTAAAAATCAGTTTATACATGCTTTTTACATGTTTCGCCACTTCTAGCACCTAGCTTTCGACACCTTACTTCCGCCTCCATCACCATCGAAACCAATGTGGCTGGTATCAAAGACTTGGTACATAGCGAATTAGACTGAGGTGAAAGGTATGAAGTCGAAACAAGGGGTTCTGAAGGGGTCGAAGCCTTACTTTGATTTTAAATGAAAATGCGCCTACTTTGCCTTCGCTTTCGACTTGGTTAGCTTTCGCTTGGTTAAATGGTGTTAAAGGAATGGTTTTGAAAGAGGTTGTGCCATTTGTTTTTTGTAAACGCTTTCGAACGGGTCGAAACCCCTTGTTGCTGCTTTCCACCTTTCGAAGCAAATGGTTTCGAAAGGGTTACTTTGTTTTTAAAACTTAGCCGCTTCTTCAATGCTTTTGAAGGGCTGGTTTTGACACCATCACTTCTTTACTTAGAAAATAGCTTTCGGAAGATTTCTTTCGACTTAGTTGTTTTATGATCCTTTTGTTCTATTGAAAGTTAAACCCAAATTTTTCGAAAGGAATGGATTTAAATGGTTTCAAAAGGTTATTCCATATACTTTACTTGAACCCAAATGCTTTCGAAAGGTTTGATCTTATGAAAAGGATTTAGTGCTTTCGAAAGGTTTAGTATAAAGGTTTTGAAGGGGTGGTTCCCCAATGGTTTCAAAAGGTTTTAAATGGAAGGTTCCAATGTTTTCGAAAGGCAATGTTTATAGTGTTTTGATAAGAGGATGTCTAAGGTTTTAAAGCTTTCGAAAGAAAGGTTTTTCAATGTTTTCGAAAGGCTTATTAAGATTGGTTTTGAAAGGTATGTTTTGGCCTTTCGGCCTAAGGTTATAAAGCAAAGTAGTTACCTGGTTTGGAAAGGGGTACTTTCAATGGATTTAAAAGAGGTACTTTCAAAGGTTTATATGGTTTCATCAACAAAGTTTTATGTAAAGTATATATAACATGGCAAGGTGATTTGAGTAAAGCATAAAAGTATATTTTCCTTATGTAAAGTATGATTTAAAGGTTTAAATCAATTTGAGAGAAAATGTTTTCGAGGAAAATTTTATGGGTAGATGACCCTAAGTAAAATGACTCAGATATTAGAATATCAGAGGGACCGGTATGGGGTCGCGCCCAATATTTTAGCTAGTAGCTCCTAGCTAATATAAGTCCGAAATTCCAGTGTGTAAGGCTTCATCACAGTTAAGACTAAAATGACGTTACACATAGAAAGGAATCTATAAAGGAGAGATAGGTTATTGGTGAGCCCGCAAAACCATTATGATCAGTTAACCCTGGGAGAATTAAGTTAGGGACAGACCGTTTAAAAGAGGTGTATCTAACAGAAGTTAGATTATTTATTTATTTTGTCTGGTAGGCCTGATTCAGCCAAAGGTTAGTAGTTAGGCAAACAAAAATATAATGTTCAGACAAATAGTCCATTTGTTACTTGATTTATATGCTTCCATGTTATTGATATTATTATTTTAACCAGTTTTGGTTGCAGGATTAAGATTTGCAAAAGATATGTTTTAAAAGGATATTAGTGAGAGGAAATCTGTTCCGCTAAGCAGCATGTTCTCACTTAATATCAAATAACTGAGATGTATAGTATTATTCACACCAGGCTTTATGTCTAACTCGAAGTTTATGTTTTTCCTCTTAAACTCTTGGGTGGTCAAAATTGATATGAGTAGGTTGAGGGTTGAGGATTTTTAGGTTTTAGTAGGTGGATGAATAAAGCTTCCGGAGATGAGCAAGTGGCCGATGCTAGCTATGTTTGGAGTTATTTTTTTTGTTTTATTCCGCTATGTTGTATTAAGTCAGCTATGACTATCCAGTACTCTGGTCAACTAAGGGGGCATCTTCATAAGTTGCTCTTGGCATATTTATGTAATAATAATGTTTGATCTGAACCTGGGAAACGTTTGGGACTATGTAACATGGATATGAAATGTTGTTTTGAAATGTAATCAGAAAAGTATTTTAATCTATAATGATTTTATTTCATATTCAAGTGCTTCTAATATTATGGATACCATTAACATTACCGTATTTGGTCACCGGAAGTTAATACTATGGATGACTGCAACATCTGTAGCGCTTAGCTTCGGGCCTCTAGATGGGGGATGTTACAGGTTTGTCCCTATCCAAGATAATTTCATCTTTTGCGGTGAGGGCTATGTTTTTCTCGACAATCAGCGTCTTTGAAGCAACACTGTCTTCGTGAGCCACTTTGATCGGGTCTTTCAACATGAAGTTTGCATTAGATTGCGCCATCTTTAGCACCACCATCAGGCTATTAGTATATCCTCGAATTTCATGACGATATCTCTCTCAGCCTTCATCTTCTCTAATTCCTCTTTGTAACCTTTAATGAGGCCGTCGTAAGTTCTCTTCTCAGACTCAAAGCACTAGATATTCGCGTAGTTAATTTTATTGAGCTCAGAAAAGGCGTAGGCTAACCTTTTCCATCTGTAGCCCTGGTCAACTAACATTTAGATCCGCTGAACGTCTCAGTCTGCTTCTTCCTTTGGAATGTTTTGGACATCACGATCGAACTTGATGCCATGTAGAAAGAGATCCAGAATAGTTGCCTACATACGAGATGATGAAGCAGGAAAAGGAACTGAAGGAGCAGTGACTCCTTTGGAATGGGGAGGAATGGTAGTGGCTAAGGAACAAGAAGTGGGAGTCCGATGATGAGTAGGATTTTTGGATTTAGAGCCAAGTAGAGGAATGCTGGAAGAGGAGTCGCGGTGATCATGCGAATCTTTATGCCGCTTGCTTGGACCGCTAGGCAGCCTCTCTTTGGCTTTCCATTTCTTATCCTCTCTTCCGGTATGGCGATTATCTTCCACTTTCAACTCTCTTTCTATCCATCAGGCCCTCTCCTCCTTGGATTAGTACTCGACGATAGCTGGAGCCAGATGGGTATGGATCAGGTGTTTGTCCTCTAGACTCTCCCATAATGTAATAAAGCTTTATGTACCTATTACTAGCCATGGAACCTGAAACAAGGAGAGAAATCATAAAAGTGTTGGATCTATGAAATGCAAATGAATGCAGGGCTGTGTGTTCGTGATCCTAGTGAAGTGTAGAGTGTCGATGACCCTCTAAGTACTCTATAGACTGTGTTTACATGGAAGTAAAGACGGAGTCTCACCACCTTTATCTAAGACATCCTCAGGTGAGTAGCTAATGTTTGGGGAACCCTCAGCGAGAAGATCGCCGATAGAGATATCAAAATTTCTCTAGCCAGTGTAAACATTCCATAATGAGCAAGTTGGAAGATTTGTCTAAATGAGTGGCAGTGTACTCGGTTCCCCAGCTTTCTTGGGAGTTTTGATGATGATGTGCTTCGAACGAGGCGAAGAAAGAAGCTCAATTCCTTCGTAAGATGTCTCACCACATGATTTGTCTCCCTCCGAATTGGTGGTGTATTCACTATCACCCTCATCAATGCTTTCTTCTTCCTTCTCTCCTTCCTATTCCCTCATTTTTTCCTTCCCTTCTCTCCTCCCTGCACTTTCACTCTCCTCCAAGATTGGTTGCGTTCTAGCTCCTTCGTTCCCTTCTCTCGAGGCCTATCCTACAACCCGTAGTTCTTTTCCCCTTCCAATGGGCTTTTCAACCTCTACCGTACCCGATGGACCTTCAACTTCCACTTGTAGATTCTCTCTAAAGCTGCAAGTGGGGATAAAGTTCGAGCATGCACTCTTGAACTATTTTGCAGAGTCGATGTAGGAACAACGGATCTATTAAAGAGCAGAAGACCACACTGTCGAAGGTTCTCATTGGTCAGGAGTTATGTGGTGGTACAGTACTGGAAACTGGTCTCCTTTAGAGCTTTTAAGGTAGCAACACACTCATCAGCAACATCTTGAGTGGAAATGTCTGCGAGGAAGTAAATAATAAGTTAAGAACTTGGGCAAAAAGTATCCAAGTACTGTAAGAGCAAAGAGGAAGGGATCTTATGTCCGAAAAGCCAACTCTCATTGAAGTCATATGGGCATTGAATGAAGAAGTATTCATTCTTGAAGTAAGAATGCTTGTTGTGGAGCTTCTCAATAACCTTGAACTAGCACCGGGCCTCGATGATCATATATGACGGTGAGTCGTGCCTTTGTTTGAAGGTTAGAAGGTAGGTTAGCTCATTGAAATTCGAAGACCATTGAAATCGGTTCATGAAAAGAACGAACATAGAGCTCAAATAAGCATACTCATTGAGGTGAACTTGGTATGGAGCCAGGCCAAGTTCTTAAAGGATCGTGTGCATGAATAGGTTGAATGGCGGAAAAGCACCACCCAGAAACATATACCGATTGCATGTAGTACATCCCATTGGAGGATTGTGTGCTCATTGGCCCTGAGCAGGAAGCAACATGTCATCCTCAGGAATCTCGTGCTGATGTCTATATATATTGCAGACCATTTTAGCAGTAAGAATAGTCAACACTTGTTCAGGTGGTTCATCCAGAACTCGAAGGCCAATGTATTCATTTGTTGGAGAAGGCAACTCTTGGATTGGGACAACTATCATCTGGATTTCTGCAATGATCGTCTGTTTAGTGGCAGAAGGTGTAAAAATGGAAGTTTGAACCATGGTGGACCCGACTTTGGGAGGAGTAGATGTCCCGGTTTGAAAGCGAGGAAATTGATGATTCTGGATAGGGAAATTTAGCGTTCAACATGGTCAGGTATGTTTAAATTCAAATATTAAACTCGCGTAAATGGCACTCAAAATCCATCGGATGTCAACATGTGTTAACCAATCAAATTCTAAAAACCAACTGGGGTAAGTGAAAGTTTTAATTTATGCAGTGTGAATCCTATGTCCTATACATGACAAATGTACCATTTTGTGTAGTTAGCTCTCTCTCGTGCTTGAAAAGCGAGCGAAGTCGCATGACCGAACCGTTCTTTGGATCTTACCTGTTATCGTCAGATAATCAATAACAGAACCATTGTTCAGAGTGATACAGAAGCTTTTCTTTTATAGAAATACAGGAAGTGCAATGACTGGACAAGATTTACAAATGGAATTATCCAAGTGCTAGAGCTTGCTCAATGCGACCGCTCCACGGAAAAGAACCATCTTATTGGTGTTCAACCAGTGAAAGTTGATTAGAAGAATCTCAATAAGGTTTGGCTAGAGAACTTCAAAGTACGAGAACCTAAAGCAAACATATAAGCCCTAAATTGGACCTACAGCTATTTTAGGTTGGGCCCTGAGGCCTTCCCTAAGGCTAACTCAACCATGCTCCGACCAAACCCGATTCAAGAGCCGCTAAGGCTACCACCATCATCGCCTATCATGATGACAAGAAGACATTGCCCACCGTAGAAGATTCAGATCTAGATTCATGCGAGGATGTGGAAGAGGTTGGTGAAAAATTCTTTGGAGTAAGCAACAATAGTTGACAGTGATGATCTGACGGCATAGGCATTTCTCGAAGGATGATGAAGGCTCAAGGTGATCGGTGGTGGGTAATTGGAGGCGACAGGAGTGAATTAGCAAGGAGTCGGCACCAGGTCGAGTGCTCGAAGGAGTTGGTCTCTCGAAGAGACAAAAAAGAAAACTAAAAAGGAATTTTCTCTAAGTGTTGAATACATAACGACTGGGGTAAAGCAAAAGCACCAATGCCAAGTGATACCACTTGGTACCTAGTGTACCACTCAGTACTGAGTCCCATTTTGGAGACAAAGTTGAGAAAATACAAAGGAAAGGAAAAGCGTACCTGGCTAAGGCGAGGAACGATCTTCAAAGGGTAGATCTTGTTCTTAGCACAAAGAATGGAGTTTCAGCTATGTAAAGCAGTTAAAAGGATATCTACAAAATGAAGGCAACGCTTCAAAACAATTCACGAATGACTAATGAACATAGGAAGATAGTCAGTACCTATCTTATTCCAGAGCATGCTTTACTTAACAAAAGCATACTCTGAGGGGCAAGTCTTATTCGAAATTTTAAACCAAGCAGATATTCACTGGAGTTATTACGTCAAGACAAAGATGAAATGATTCATGGACTAGGGGACATGATAGAAGTGCAATGGAAACATAGTCAAGAAGTTTCAAAGACATAGGATCAAAATGGACCACTCGGTATCGAGCCCTACCATTTGGTACTGACTCCATTTTGTTGCTTATTGGAACTCCAAAACCACTTGTACGTGAAGCTCTAACTTAAATGATCATCATGGAGTGCTTTTCTTAAGGAATAAATGAACAACTCTAAGGATTTTTTGGAAGAAAGTAGCCAAGGACAAGTGATATCAGAACTTCTCTGAAATAACTCAATCTCAAAGGAAAAGTGCTTAGATCGCAAAGGATTGGGGATAGAAGAATGGATGGAAGAAGCAGGGAAGGTTTCTCCCCCATAAAAACCACCGATACCGAGTGAAAACACTCGATACCGAGTGAATACACTCGATACCGAGTGAAAACACTCGATACCGAGTGAAAACACTCGATACCGAGTGAAAACACTAGATACCGAGTTGTTTTTATTTCTTTATGGGCCCTTGACTTGCTTCTACATGCTTGGACATGGGTTTAGACCTAATATTTCATGGACCCCTGGTTCTGCTAGGCAATTTCCCTATAAATACTAACCTTATGGCTATTGGAAACAGAATTTTAGGCTCTTTTGATTTTTCACCTCCTATCTCTCCTCTTCATAGCCGCTAAGGTAGAACATTGTTGACTATTTTAGGCCTTAAGAACTTGTTAATCCTCTGTATTAGTGACTTTCAATCAAATAATCAATAAATTACAATGGACGTCAACAATATGAAATACTAGATAAGAGACATATGAGTATATGGAACCATACATTAACCTGTCTCACATACACCCAACAAGTTAGAACAATAATGATATATCTAGATGTAAAGGCAAAGTAAAGTATGTGGTCTCAATTATTATTTCACTGGGTAAAGTCCGATCATCATCTAATTGTGGTGTATGGAACCTACACCTATTATATATATCATAAGTGTTATGTTTGAAATTTATTACCTAGAAAATCACACATTTCATGCACCCATTCATCGTCCTGCATATTACATATCCTATCGAGTATAATGGAACTCTATACTCTAGGTGAAATGTGTCCTAAGCCATTTTCACCTTTAATATGCGGCCAGGTACAATTTACCTTCAATTTCCTTTCCAAGGATCCACATTAGCTTTTTTTCATCTAATAAGTACTAGCATTTTTTTTGCTCATCAACACATCATTCGAGAGCTCCTTGGTGTCTCACTTTCACATCCTAAACACCACACACAAGTATGCATGGAGATTTCTTACTAACACCCTAACCACTATCTTGTAGGAGATTAGCGCCACTCATCTAGTGTCCATCCACTCATAAGTTGATCGCTTGACATCGAGATATGTATTTACGAATAATATTACGATTATGAGACTTACAACCCACTCCTCTTAACTTCGATAGTTACTAAGTAACAGGCAGAAGTCGCATGGATATAGACCACAAATGATAGTCTTACATCTCGAGTCCATTCATGTGTTCATGCCAATCCATTATTATACCCCATGACGGCCCATCTGCTTCAGATTCACTGCCTAAGGTTGGATCTTTCGATCGTGGCACAGAAACCAATGTATTTAGATTTTCCTAAAACTTCATAAAACAAAGATCACGCTGTTCTAAGAATGACATTTAAAGTTTTGTTTAAATCAGACTTTGTATGAGGAAGATACGTAACTCCAAAAATCAAATTATACCATTTTTAGTTTACTTCAGGCTTCCCTTACAAAACTCTCGATATGGATCTTACTACTGAGGTCAAATATGAGACATGTCCTCTTAATATGCCTACGACCAACATCCTCACAAGCCTTGACACTTTATCATGGTATTCACACAAGACCCGTAAACCTGTTACAATCCTGAGGTTGGTCAACATATCTGGATTGGCCTATAGGAAGTTTAGCATGTAGTCATGCGATGGGGATCCGAGGGGTATAAGGTTGATAAAATTCATCATATTTTGGATCTGCAAGGTCTGTGATGATCGAAGCCAAGGTCGCCATGGTGTTGAAACTTGAAGTGGCCATAGTGAGAGAATGTACAACAGAAGTGGAAGAGGCACGAAGATTACGACGTAATACCTCCTGGTTCCTCGTTGGCTTAGAATTAGAATGAGAGCGAGAAAGGTATCTTGATGCCTTGCGGGAAAGATTTAGAGATCATAATCTCGAGCATCTAGGTTTAGACCTAAGATGGACAAGAAGCTGGCCAGTGGTAAGTGGAGGCTCCTTTGAAGGATGATACAAGATAGTCATCCCACTCTTGAGGACAGTTGGAGAGCATCTGATGTTAAGGCTAAATTCTGAAAAGCAGTATAAGTTGATTTACCCATGCTTTATGAGTACACACCAAAACCTACGAATATCAACGATCCATTTACACACGTCGTCCATAGTAGAGCTCACCTCAGAACTGTTCTTTCAACTCCCGTCTGAAGTCATCGCGGTAGAGAACTGCTCTAGACAACCATCGTAGCTCATACAGCGTCACCGTGCATCCTATAACCTTCCTCAAACAGTTCCTTCAATACGACTCATAGTCTACTACTCTATGTCTCGAAGGATAGCTATCCATCATCGAAGCCATCACTTCCCATCATGGAATCATCAATGTCGAATCATAGAGTCATCACGTTGAAGCGTCACATCTTCGCTTCATCACCAAAACCACTCGTCGAAGATCCATATCACTAAAATCGAACGTCGAACTAACGACCGAACCATCACATCATGCTCCTTGAAGCATCTCCATCATACATGCCAAAATTGGCCAAATCGGCCATCATCTATAGTGATAAATATCGACCACTCCAGAGTAGTCGATAATGACCACTTTGGTCATGTACTTAACTAAAAGTGGTTAAATACAAACAAAATGAAAACGTCTGGCATCTAGCCCAAAATCCAAAGCACATTCCCAAGTTCATCCCGCGTCTTCGAATCAATCGACATGCACGAGGCTCCATGCAAGAAATCCTATCCTATGGGATATTTTCTTAGCTTATATCGCCTTCGAACGTCATTTTCAACCAACTAACAAATAAGCATACATGCAACTAACAAGCATAGAAATGTTTATAATAGCCTACATACATTTATAATAACATGATACAATACGTCCAAGCAATCAATGTGGGATAATGAGGGATTCATATCAAAATAGCCTAAATCTATCAATATCGTCAAAATAGTGCGTCAATGGAAAAATGTGATATTTAATTAAAAATCATTTTAAAACACTTCTACTTCTTTTTATAAAATAAGATATAGGTTTAACTATTTTAGAAATCCCCTTTTAAAGTTAGAAAACATTTCAAAATGTTGTTTTAATACTATACTAACAATCACAGTAGGGTGAGAGACAATATCACTCACCTCAACCAAATCTGATAAAACCATCACCAAGTCATAAAGCTTTCCATCACGAGTGCAACGTAAGAAATGGCGTTCAAAACGGACCTCGTATGCAAATGATACATGTAATATAAGACATCAGATTAAATAAGAAATAAATTTACTTAATAAAATAATTAACTAAACTAATTACCTTGCTAATCATCTTCCCAAATTCTTATCACCGATACATGTCCAAGAACCCATTGCCATGTGCATCTTTCATAGCGATACAGAGCTATGATACGCAAAATCAAGCGCCATTCGAGCCGTTGGTCTCCTCGTCGAAAGCACGACCCATTAGTACCAAAATCACCATGTCAGCTGCCACCGTACGAAACACAATCACTCAATTTGCCTCGCCTATTCTTGATGCCACGATCTCCAAATGGCGATCGGACCTTCCCAATACTTCACCTGCAATGTGCATCTCCACCCCAAAGCCAATGTGGGCCTCCTTATCCCTTATCTACGACCGTGCCGATTGTAAAACCAAATCCTAGTTTCGAGCTCGCAGCAACGACCATCACCAATCACGCCCAAACTCATACCGATGGTGCATCTCTTCTCCAGGCATCCAACGAGCCATGACTCATGATTTATTGTTAAGTAAATCAATTGATTTTGATTTTTGAATAATAATAGGGGAGGTGGCCATGTTTTACTGAAGATGGAGACGGAATGGTACACGGCTAATAGAAATAAAGGGTTTTGGATAAGGGTTTTATTACTATTAATATTTTATTCAAATTCTCCAATAAAACTGTGTGTGTTTTAAGCTTGTACATTCAAATGACGCATCAGATCACCATGAAACTTGTTGGCGTGCATCACCTCATTTTAATTCGCAATGTCGATACGAACTCAATGGAGGTGGTCTCGAGTCCTGATTTGACTGTATGTGAAACGTCATATTTTAAGGACCGTCAATTAATTGACGATTTAATATTTAAATCAACTGTTTGAATATTTTACCGTTAAAAATATGCATCGTTACATTCTCCCCTCCTTAAAAGAATTTCATCCTCGAACTCCCAAGGACGAAGCAATATAACCCAATACCCTCGCATAAGCAATGACACGAGAAAAATCATTGCTTATTAACTCTCAACAATGATTATGGAAAGCGATCACAACAAAAGTAATAGTTCAGAATCAGCTTGAGTCATCATCCTTATCCCTATTTACAATCACTATCAAATTCGAATTCAATGTGGCTAAACCAAACATCTAAGTTACTCACTTATTTCCAAAGAAACGAACAATGGAAAGTAAAAGCGTCAATTCACTAATTGGAAGGCAAGTCAACTATATATCGTACATTATCGATTTTCTCAATTGTCGGCAATGTCTAATATCATATATATTGACTTTTCTCTCAATTTTGGCTTATGTCATGGAAAATTTTGGCAACACCTCCTATGCGCGGCTAGGTCTAGGAAAAATCCCGATACAACATAGATATATACATCTCATATCTGAGGCATCTCATAACTAAGGCATCTTGTTTCTGAGGACAACTAAACATATATAGCCAAATCTACACTACAAGTGTTACATACCTCTTTTATAGCAAGAGCATTTTTATTTAGATGTGAATATAAGCGGATAAGCATCTAAATAGCCAACACCTGCTTCCATGCACCTGATCAAGTACTCAACAAAGAGGATTAAACATAATAGTAGCTTCATAATGTAGATAAGCATACTAGGTCATATATATGGCAATCATCACAAATAAACACGCTATATCAAATAACTATCCTGCATGCCTAATAACCATATAAATATAAGTAATCGTGTCAAATGCCAACAATCAAACACCAAATAGGCATACATGAGATCAAACATTATAAAGTAATACCCATGTCTATCCTAGCATGCATGATACTAAAACATCTAGTATAAAACATCAAATATGATATCCATTATGAAAGCCAGTGATAAAATGGAAATCTGACCGGGCGAAGAGCTTCGGATAGCGGTCCTCGTGCTCTTCTCGATTTCTCATGTGCAATCGCCTTCGCTTTCACTTAATTGAACCATTACTAATCCATTGTCTTTCTCTTAATATTTTTCATATTATGTCTATTGGTACGAATGGGCCTGCAAGATCTCGAAGTTCCTGGTTGGTCTCGCTATCATCAAATCAATTTGGTGAAAAATCCTAAATGCCTCTTGTAAGTTCTCCCGAAACCCAGTAGTCAACAACAGGTTCGGGCCACTTACAATGCTCTCGGCACATAATGGAATCACACTATCTATTCCCCATATAACTCGAAAATTCAGATGCCATTTCGCTGGACTTAATGAATATAAATCTGGCATTTTCGTCACTCTATCGACTATGACTCAAACGTTATCGTATATTCTTCTAGTCTTTGGCATTCCATCAATGAAATCCATCTCATCCTTGCGGAGCCAAATGTCTCGGTCGAGTCCACACTGCATCACCTCTATAGACACTACTCACTCTTCTAACCTAGCCACGATCTCTACTAGGCTAGCTTCACCGCCTCTGACTAGTACCGACCTGCTAAATTTAATTAGGTCTAATAGTCAAATTAGCCAGATCTTTGGCACTAACTCACAGCGAGTTCTGAAGTCATAACTAGTGCTAAATTCGAGCAAAGTCCATTCTAGAAATATCACTTCTAAACTAGTACGTCTTCCACTCATAGCTTCAACAAATTCATTTCCCTTAAAATGTATAGGAAATGTCAAAGTCGTAGGAGGCTAAGAATTCCAACCATCGCTATTGGTTGTAACGACCCATCTTTTGGACGGTTTAAATCGACAATAAACCACACATCTCAACTCAAACCATTAAAAAGGGAGGATTATTAATGGGGTAAATAAGGGTATAAGAGAAAGAAGGAATAAAACACAAAATCTTACAGCGGAATGAAAAAAAATATAATAATCAAATAAACAGTTCATGAAGCTATTTACAAATAACATCTTATTAAACTTTTATAATATATCAGAGTTATACATACAGCAGGAATAATAAGATAATGCAGCAAAACAACATGATGTAGTGGAATATATATAACAGATAGTATACCAATCTCCGTCTTCATCCTCGAAAAATAAATGGTCTTCAACACATTGAAAAGCTCAGACTGACCCGAGCATAATGAAAAGACAAACACTCGAGTCAGAACTAAAAGATCTTATGTAAGTTAAATCAAAATAAGTAAATATGAGTGTAACAGCTTCAGAGATGTTTACGGGATTTTACATCTCCTATCTAGGGCCTAATGTGCATGCAATAGCTTAAGAGATGTTTGGGATTCCATCTCCTAAGGATCCATCAAACTATCTACATATATACTACAATACGCTATTATAATATGTCTACAATAAAGTAAAGTATTAAAATAGCGTTAAGGCGTTACCCATATCCCCCTTAACACATTTTTATATAAATACCGTAGTCTGTGCAGAAACTGTAAGCTCCACCAAACTCGTGGTTTACTCAAGGAGCACTCCATAGGTACGATACAAACCAACGTCGTAATGGGCTCGATCATGATAAATATGATAAGGCACGCGAGGCAATGCCTAGGGTAGGATTCTACCATTTTGCACTCCCGGACTGGTGGTAATGCATAACAGCTACTACCGCTCACCTCGAAACACACTCCCATGATCAAATCGAGGGTGACCACCAATCAAATCACAAAGTAATAGATATGGTTTCGAAGAAGCATGCTCGATAGGGGGAGCGACCCCACTTGGCTCGGTATAGCTCGTGTTTTAGTCATTTTAATTATGACCCGAAAGTCAAGGCTATCCATCATCATTCTCTTACTTCATTCCAGTAGCGTTCGTCAAACCATCCTACTTCATTCTGGGTTCTCCACCATGTGCATAGTTGTTAAAGTGGTTTCAATATTGGCAGAGAGTATGACAATATCCGACCTCGGTCTCTTTAACAACCAAACGCTTATTTCACACTGTGGTCATTTTATAAACAACTTTTTTATAATAGGTCCAGAAAATAGTTTATACTTTCATATCAAGATATCCATATACTTATTCCAAAAGTATAAATATATTCATAAATACCGAGGAAGATTTATTTCAATCAATTTCAAAAATAATTAATAAATCTCTCTTAAACCATTTATAAATTATTTATATGCTTTAAAACTATTTATAAAGCTATTTATAAATTCCCAAAACAATTTACAACCCTTCCCTTTATCATAAACTTTTACACAAATTCCTTTATACGCTTCCAAATCCCTTATACAAGTTCTTTTATAAAACCCTTTTATAAAATCCTTTAAAACCTTTATAAACCATTATAAAATCCTTTATAAAAATCTTTAAAAAAATCCTTTTATAAAATCCATTATAAAATCCCTTACAAAACTCTTATAAATTCCTTACAAAACATTTTACATTTTTTATTTATTAAAGTTATTATAAAATCAATATTTATTATATTAAATCAAAACTATATTTATTATATTATATTAAAATTAATATATATATATATATATTAAAACTATATTAAATATTTTATTAAATTAATTTTAAACTATTTAAAATATATTTTAAAACTAAATAAATTTATAAGTTAAAATCTTAAAATTTCATTTAAAACCATATATTAACTTATAATTTGAACTTTTAAAACATATAAAATAAATTATTTTCCAAATATAAATTTTATATAAAATTATTAAATTAAATTTAAAAATTAAATTTATAATCAAGCATACTGTACCATTTAGAAAATAATTTAAAATTGACCAACGGTGTCCGTATATAGTTTTCTACCCTATGGTCAAGTGATACGGATATATATCATTTCAACCCGCAATAAATTTAAATTTTCTGATATATATCATTTCAACCCGTATCTCGAATCACATTTTTCCAAATCCATAAAATCACTTGGGTCTATCATTTCAACCCATAATGATTTTTCCCTAATCTATAAGATCGTTCGGATATATATCATTTCAACCCATAGTGATTTTCCTAACAATAACTAAGGAAACTTGCAGTGTGATAACAACATATAAAATAAACATAATATCAAATCATCCAAAATGTCAACAATTAAGCATCCACCACAATCATCATTCAAATCAACCAATAAATCACAACAGTTAACTGGTTATCATTATTAGGTATTTAACTAGCAATTCAATTCCAATATTAATTAAATGGCAATTTAATTCAATAAAACTCAATTAAACTAAAATCTCAACTTAAACTATCAAACAACAACCAACAACATTATTATCACTTAATTTAATTCAACTAACATAAGAAGATTTAGTATTCGTGAGTGGGTTAAATCACCCACATTTGATTTACAGTCGGTTTAAAATCCAAATAAAGCCCAAAAATCCAACAATATCAGAATTTGACCAAACTAGTTCCATGTTGTCCAGAATTTTAATACGATCGCAAAGAAGAAAACCGCGCATGTATCTGAGCTCGTATGCAAAAGTTATTTGAGTTAGAACGATTGAAATTTAAATTTAATTTAAAATAAAAGAAAGGGCAAAATAGTAATTTCTTTATCACCTGAAACCCTACCCAGTGCCAAACCCTCATTCCTCCCATACATGCGATAAGCTCCAACCGCCAGTCTTCACGTCAAAAACTCCGCCCCCACACACGATATCCTTTTGATCAGAGCACGACGATGGCAAGCACGCCGAAGGCCGCACCAGACCCGAGTCACGTGGCCCCTCCACCTCCCCCATGAACCCGCCATCGCGCCTTCTTTGGCCAATTTTGGCGAATTCGAGCAATTCCAGACCCAAGTAGCCACACAAATGATCTTGCCTTGATGACCTCTACACACTGCAACTTCTCGATTGACGAATCACTGCAAATCCGTTGATTTGCAAATCCAAGTTTCAACGGCCGAGTATAATGATCCATTTTTGGAAAAACAGGGCCTCCAATCAAAAAACGAATTACATAGGCAGATTACGTTCGTTGAAAGCTTACCAATAATATATAATTTGCTATGGTTTGGATAGTTTGGAATTCTGGAGTTTGATTTGGAATTTGAATTAGGGTTTGGGTTGTTTGCCATTGGTAAGGAGGAGGTAAGAAAGAAATGTACATACAGACAATAGAAAATAAAATGTTGCTAGGGTTTATAACAGCCTTTATATATATAGGCAGAACTTAAATAGAAATGGATGGACAGATCAATTTGGGTCGAAATGATAATGACGACCCAAAAAGCCTGTTTCATTTCTGAAACGAAAGTAGGTCATCCAATATATCGAAATATAGGTTTTCGATAGTTTTAAATTCAATGGATCTAGTTTTAAACCCTAATTCCATTATATGTAGAAGTTAGCTTTTAAAATCAAATTATTTTAATTGAATTCATTATATTGATTTTTACGAGTTTCAAGTCCGCACGATTAAACGATAAGTTCAATCGCTATGAAACTTGAAATCCTACAATAATTCAATGTTATGGATCCGATGAAACTGGTTTCGTCAATATCCAAGACAGTGGACGAAGTGGCTAAATTTCACGTTAATTAATTAAATTATTATTAAATTGGTTTAACCACTTTTAAATTCAAATTTAATAATTAACAATTTTCATCATTCTTGATTACACGGAAATTATAATCTTTTAAAATAAATTTTCCATGTTAAATCCAATATTTAAATATTACACTAATTTCAACGTTCAATTACTTTGAAATAAAATTCCAATTAATTATATTTTAATTTCAATAAATCTTTTATTTTGACTCTCACTCTTTTTATTGAATCAACTATTGCCTCATGAATATAATTAACATTAGTCTACACTTTATTACATTCATATTCTATAGTTATCTTCTTTTACCATATTAATTATAATATTTCAATTTCATTAATTCCATTAATTACCAATTTAATTCCTTATTTACCATTATAGCCAAATCAACTTTACAATTATTTCAATTGATTGAAATTACATTAAAATAGTTGTCAATAACATTCAAACAACATTATTAAATTATATTCTAATTATTTTTCTCATTAATAAATCATAAATTTTAATTTCTTACAATATTAAATTCCAAAATCTTATTTTATTAAATATTTTTAATTGTCAAAAATTACGGGTCGTTACACTGGTGAAGGTTGAGATCCTTCTTGGAGAAGAGATAATTCAATGATATGGACTCAATGAACAACTGCACCACTCTCCTAATCGACGGTGCCTCCAAGTCTCCAAAGCTAACTCTATCGCCTCTAACTCCAAATCAAGAGTTGGATGCTTCCTCTCGTGTAGTTTCAGTTGTCGACTAACATGCAACAACCTTACCATTCGGCATCAATACCGCACCTAGTCAAGTACAATAAGCATGTATACGATCAACTCCTCATTCCTGCTCAGAATGAGTAACATCAATGCACTCGCCAACCTCTCAATCAGACTCACTAGCACGTGTCAACACCTCCACTACACCAAACTGTCGATTTTGCCACACCCCGATGCGGCAATTTTACCACGGTCTAGAGCCGTGGTAATTTTACCACGGTTTTGGGCCGTTCTAAAATGATTTACCACGGTTATTGGCCATGGAAATATTACCACGGCTCAAGACCGTTCTAAGTTATCAACCCCGTGCCGTGTTATACGTACGTGGACCCATCTAAAAGTTCGAACGCCTGTAACGCTCTCCCCTCTCAAAAAATGACCCCTTTTAAAATCTAACCCATGCCCTAATTTGAGTCGCCCTCCTCGATCGTTCTTCTAATCGATTTTCGCCTCACTCCTTGAATCGCCCTCGTTCTTCTCATCACATCGCCTGAATCCGTTCTCACTCAAGTCGGTGTTCTCTAGATCGATGCTTTGCAAGGCGGTAGATTGGGAAACAAAATTGTGATCTGGTTTGTTGTTTTATTGGTGAATTGAATGTTATTTTTATTTACAAATTGATATCCCTAGATCCTAGATTCAAATAGATTTGGACACGAGTGTGCCTGTTTGTTTCTCCTTGTGCGCATGTATTACTTCAAGTGCCATGCTCTGTGATAATGTGTTCATGTCTGTATGCCTATTCTTGCATTAATGTCTTCACTTTTATGTAAGTGTGTGTATTAAATTTATATGTGATTTACAGTTTGGCGTTGCACTGTGGTTTGCCTTTCTTCACATTTCAAGTTCTTCCTCAATTTTCTTTTCTTTACTCTGGTTTCAGGACTAAGTATATTAGTGCATGTTTTGTATTGTGTATCCGTTCAAGAACTGATTTTAGTTAAACCTCCAGGTTTAATTACTTGCTTAAGTATATAATTCATTACCTACCTGCCTTTGAATTTCCAAACGGACCCGATCCTATCATTTAAAGTAGTGTGTTTATATTTTAGCGTGTACGTAAGAGTGAGTTGAGTAGGTTGTCAAATTGTTGTTTTGCTTAGCTTTGTCTTATACCTCATCTTTTAGAACAGATTTTAGTTACATCCTAGGCTTGCATTTTTCTTCCTGGGTGCATTTTAACTGAGCAGAATTCTTTGTTTGCGTGCATTTCCATACAAATGCAAACTTTGTTAAAGTATAACAAACACACACACATATTTAAGGACATAAACTAGTGATTGATTAATGAATAGAGTAATTTTCATCTCATAAATTATTTAAAGCAGCATTGGTTATTATTTTATTAAAGTGTGAATTTCAATATACAATATTTAGTTTTATACACTATTTTGGTAATTAAAAATGAATTGAAATAAGGTATTTGATGTATTTAATAAATATTGAACGATGGTGATACCAAGCTTAACACACATTCAAGCTCCCACCAGATAAGGTGCTTTAGAGAACAATACAAGTGCTAGGAGTTTAAATTAGAATGTAAATTGCCTTTATAAATTGACTCATCGTCCATTTAGACGAAATGGATTGTTTGGATTTTTTTTTCTAAAATAAATAATTAAGTTGCAATTATATTCTTTATTTTCGTGTTTCAACATTGATCGCACCGAGATATTTTCCATCTTCAACATTTGATAATTAGTTCTAATGAATATCAATATTATTGATAATTAGTGATATCAATTTTATTTCTACATGATAGTATGTTGGATCAATTGGTGTAAGGTTGGGTGAAATGGAAATCTTGCTCCTGGTGTAGCAATTCATTTCTTTTCCTAAATTCATACTGATAAGGTACACTATGTGTATTTTCCATTGTCGTGTTTGGAGTCCTTGGGTTGAATAAAAGGCATGAATTTGATAATTTGCTTGACCTTCTACAATGACCTATTTTAAGCAGTACTCCATATGAAATTGAGCTTCTATTTTTCAGTTATTAGGCTATTTACTGAAATTATTTTCCATGCTATTTACAAAAACTGAAATGTTAATTAATGTAAGAAGAATTATAGCATGATGCCCTAAAAAGTATAAATTATACGGTACTTCCAGTGTTAATTTGGAATGCTTTAAATGTCATGGACTATGGATGAGAATAAAAGAGTCTGGATGATTCAATTGTAAAGGAGGGATGTGTTAAATTTGGTCTTATGGTTCATCGCTCTAAAACCTTGAGTGGAAATAGAAGTGGAGATATGGCAATAATAAAGAAAACAGTATGAGATTCTGCTTTGCGATAAGTGATACATATTACATTAGAAACATTAAAATTCTTTTTAGAGTATAGTTATTATATTTTTTGTTTCTTCTTACAAAATTATAATAATAAGGTCAACTTAGTCATACTTTTATACAAATTGTTAAATAGATTTTTTACTTGTATCTTTCAGCAGCATGTATATATCAATCGGGTTAGACTCTACTACACTGCCTTTGCTTTGGGATACATCTCGTCAGTTGTACATTTTTTCTACCATCATTCATAGAAGATTTGCAATTTTACTTGCACAAAGATGACTATGTTCATAACATGTTTTTCTTGAACTGAACAAATGATGTGTTAGTCAGCTGAAACCTACGCTTTATGCTAGCATGGAAGTAAAATTGATAAACTGCAGGAAAGGAAGAAAACTGATTGGTCTTCTTTATGCTAGCATGGAAGTAAGAATATTTATTGTTAGTAAATACATCCAGAAAACTTCTTTATTGTAATAGAGTGTGCAAACCAGGCAATGAAGTAAGAATATTTGTTGTCAGGAAATTATGAACGCTGATGTGAAACAACTTTGAAGTGGTCTGTATTGTAAACTGATTAATTCTAGCTGAATTCTGAGCATGTATTGTTATATACAATATTGTATTATATAATATGTAGTTTGCTACTTAATTCCGAGCATGTATTGTATAATATGTAGTTTGCCACTTAATTGTATTGTTGTTATACTTGTGCTCAATATTGGTCTGTAATTTGAATTGAGTTTGAACATTACAGTTAAAACTAGAGCTATTTACAGGTCGTCTTATAGTATTATTTAGCGACGGCTTAGAGTCGTGGCTAATTATAAATCAGCTATGGTTCATAGTCGTGGCTAGTATATTTGTGCAATTTTTTCAGCTGAAATTTGCCACGGTCTTGAGCCGTGACAAAATATAAATTTGCCACGGTTCAAAGCCGTGGCTAATTAATATTTTGCCACGGCTCCGAGCCGTGGCTAATTAATATTTTGCCACGGCTCAAGACCGTGGCAAATTTTTTGCCACTCCTTATTTTGCCACGGCCCAAAACCGTGGAAAAGTTAATTAGCCACGGCCTAAAACCGTGGCGAAATTGCATTTCTGGTGTAGTGGCTCGCGTCATAAATAAAAAGTTTGATTCTCTCTCGTCAAATCGGTTAATTGTGCTGCTACCTTTGAGAAGTCCGCCGTAGCGTATATAACATCTGGCCCATCCATGGAAACTTGTCATCATTAGTCGATGTATTCTCAACACCTCCAACACAATCACCATTCTTGTCTTGTGCTCTTCTTTTGTTTATCAGTAAATGAAAGTATCACCAATGAGCACAAGCACGAACTTACTAAAGTAATCCCTCGAAACACGGTTTTAGAAATCAACAAAGCATGCCGACACATCGGTTAGCCGAATGACATAACCAACCAATCAAAAATCAAGGTAGCATATGAAACGCCATGATCAGAACACTCTCCAGTTATTCTCAATGGATGAAACCCCATCGCAAGGTCCAACTGAGAGAACACCTTCTGGCTATAAAGTTGATCAAACAAGCCATCAATAAGTGGGAGTGGCTACTTGTTCGTCACCTCACTTAGCTCACAAGAATCAATATACAACCTCAAAAAGTCATCTGCCCTGGTGGCAAACACTATAGGTGCATACCACTCAAATATGATCCGACGAACGAACACTTGCATCAATAGGTCATCCGCTCGTACCTTTAGTCTCATCTTCTCTTTAGGCGTCATCTGCCTTAAAGGCATAACTACTAGCCTAACACGTCTACCCAAATCGATATGGAACTCAATCCCTATATGGTGGTAATCTGGTCACCTCATCAAGTGTGCCTGGACACTCTCTAGCTACAGGCACAGATGACAACTCATTGTGTGGGATATCGAGCAAGTATAGAAAGCTAATCATCACCTCACCATCAGATGGGAAGCCAAACACTACCTTCCGCCCATCGTCCATCCCTATCGTCACCAACGACCCTTCGCAATCCACCGCTGTTCCATCACCCTCAGCGAGTCAATTCCTAGACTCTAATACTAAACCAAACTATACCTAAAGCAATCGATAACAAACAAATAGACAAACAAATATCCATAATCAATAAGACAGAAATTCGACAAACCATGTATAAGCTAAGTATAGGCAAACCATGTGATAACATTCCCCCATTTTAAGGCCTGAAATTAAGCACTACGGATGCTGCAGTCATCCATAGTATTAATTTTCGATGACAAAATATGGGATGTTACACATGTATAGTCTGGCTGAGTCCCCAACAAGGTTTGTCATAATTTAAAGGTTAGTTAACTATCTCGGGTCCCAATTCCAATCTATCTACAAACCACTAGATACAAAGGAATGTGAAACCTCGATGTCAAATAAAACATGTATGGAATGGCCATAAACGGAAAGCATATCCTGGATGATGATGCCCTTTCCCTTCTCTTTCACCGATGGAGCACTCAACGAAATCAAAATGGCATCAACGCATATGCTTCCATTATTTTCCCCTGCTCACTAGTTCGACACAGTCCTTCTACACTAGGTACAGGATCTCTCATTGTAAAGCCTTTTCGATCATCTTCTCAGATCCCTCGTCAATATGACCAATCAATCGCTTTCTAAGATAATCGCCGAACCTAATGATAAACTCTCCATTCTTTCCGTGTGGAGTATCAATAAGAGATAGACTGTACTCTGACAAACATTAAATTTGGTCACATACTCCAACACAGACATATCGCCTTACTTCGAATCAGTGAACTCCCTAAACAACATCAAATTTGAAAAGTCGAGATAAATTTCTCTTCAATGAGAACTATGAACTAATCCTAAGTAAAATGATCCTCGGGAATCAAAACTATAAGGGCACTCCGCTAGTTCACTGTTCATCCTTGGAGTTATCTAAATGTTAACTACTACCTCATGGTGTCATCTAACTCCAAGCCATCGAAGATCCTTTCACAAATATCATCCCATCTTGCACCTCAATAGCCGACTTCATTCCAAGGAATGGTCTACCTCCTGGACTCACATAGTCTTTATACAGCTCGACAAAGTCGACTTTAGGCATTTGCACTTGAGCACCATAATCATTTAGAGCAATTGGGGAATTCCAGAAAATGATTTTCACCATCTCTGCGAACATATTATGTAAATTGAGGTTAGTGGTCCTCGATTTTGCTCGTTCCTCAACTCTAGAAATGGAGTCAATCGTAGCATTTACGTATAGCAGATCACTTAGTACCGAATAAGAATGATTGGTCTCTCATAGAGAAAAAATTGCATCAATGGCACTCGTGTGCGCAATACGACTTATATACTATACATACCACTATTTAGTTTTGAAAAACAAAATATATAACAATACGCATTCTCTCATATAGAGGTATACCCTTGATCCAGTCTATGGTGACCATTCATACCCTATCTTTACTGGATCACAGTATCAACTCAGGTTAACCATGTAACATAAACTCTGATACCAAATGTAACGACCGTCCTACACCTCTGATGCTCATATAACAGAATAATGCACTGTTGGAGTATTCGCTCGATGTAAGACGGTTTCCAAGGGAAAGAAAAAAGAAATAAGAAGGGAAATAGAAAAGAGGAGTAGAGAATAGAAGAGAAGGAAGTAAAACATCACACAATCACATAAACTACCGTATATCTCATAGCGCAGCGGATAAAATATAATAGTCATCATAGATATAAACATGTGAAAATAGTAATAACTATATAAACCATATAATCAGAGCACATAAGATCATACATTTATACAAAACAGTAATAGAGTTTATACAACTAAACAAACTCAGCTGACAAACTGTATCTAATAATAGTTAGTCAACACGATCAAGGTTCCACAGTGTCGCACAGAGAAAGTGTCACCATCTGCTAGTCCATCTACATAGCTCTAAGTGTTATTTACACCTACTATCTAGTCTACTCATTTATGAGCACCCGAGATAATAAGAAGAAAAGCATAAAATCTCAAGTTAGACAATAGTCTGGTGTGAGTGATAAATAATCTCAAACAACTATAAAAGTTGGTATAAGATATGGAATAGAGGGTATGGAGAATCTTATCTGACCTGTCCCAACATCCACAGAGTTAGCATATAACATCGAATATACGCTACTCTATGATAGTCATCATGGGTGCACTATACATTAAGGTACTAAGGGTATTTAGATATCGGCATCGGTAATATCTATATCATGTGACATCCCTAAAGTGATAAAAGCAATGAAAGTAAACATGGCATCCATTCTCGCATTCACTCACTTTGTGTGTTGGATATATGATACTCGTATGACCACCTCCATAGACCTAAGAACTACTCAACGTCCTGGTTTCTCAGTACTTTAATCCATGCCACTCTGTGGGCTAGGAACTAGACTGCGCACTCCATAATAGCCCAAGGTACTCGGATCGGATCAACATGTGATCCGAGGCACACTCCATAGCCTAAGTAAGCATCCTCACATACTCCTGATTTACAAGTATACACTGAAAGTTGTGAATATCAGTGATCCCTTTGCACACGTCGTCCATAGCAGAGCTCATTTCAGAATTGTTCTTTCAACTCCCATCTGAAGTCATCGCGGTAGGGAACTACTCTAGATAACCATCATAATTCATAGTGTCATCACGCGTCCCAAAACCTTCCTCCGACAATTCCTTCAATATGATTCATAGTTTACTACTCTACATCTCGAAGTACAGCTATCCATCATCGATGTTGTCACTTCTCATCATGGAATCATTATCGTCGAATCATAGAGTCATCGCATCGAAGCGTCACATCTTTTCTTCATTGCCAAAACCACTCATCAAAGAGCCATTCACCAAAATCGAATGTCGAACGAACTAACAAACCATCACATCATGCTCCTCGGAGCGTCTCCATCATACATACAAAAATCGGCCAAATTAGCCATCATCTATAGTGGTAAATATCGACCACTCTAGAGTAGTCGATAACGACCACTTTGGTCGTGTACTTAAAAAAAAGTGGTTAAATAAAAACCAAATGAAAATGTCCAGCATCTATCCTAAAATTCGAAGCACATTCCCAAGTCCATCCCTCATCTTCATATTAATCGAGGTGCACAAAACTCTATGCATGAAATCCTATCCTCTGGGATATTTTCTAATCCTATATCGCCTTCGAATGGCATTTTCAACCAACTAACAAACAAGCAAACATGTAACAAACAAGCATAGAAATGTTTATAATAGCCTAAATACATCTATAATAACATGATATAATACATCCAAGCAATCAATGTGGGATAATGTGGGATTAATATCGAAATAGCCTAAATCTATTAATATCGTCAAAATAGTGCATCAATAGGAAAAATGTGATATTTAATTAAAAACCGGTTTAAAACACTTTTAATTCTTTTTATAAAATAAGATATAGGTTTAACTATTTTAGAAATCCCCTTTTAAGGTTAGAAAATATTTCAAAACGTCATTTTAATACTATACTAACAATCATAGTACGGTGAGAGACAATATCACTTACCTCAACCAAATCCGACTAAACCATTGACAAGTTGTAGAGCTCTCCACCATGAGCATAATGCAAGAAACATCATCCAAAATGGACCTTGTATACAAAAGATACGCGTAATATAAGATAACGGATTAAATAAGAAATAAATTAACTTAATAAAATAAATAACTAAACTAATTATCCCGCTAATCATCTTCCCAAATGCTTGTGCACCCATATATCTCTAAGAACCCATTGTCTTGTGCATCTTTCATAGTGATACAGAGCTATGGTATGTGAATCAAGTGCTAATTGCACCCCTAGCCTCCTCGTCGAAAGGTAGACCCACTAGTATCAAAATTTTCACGTCAACTGCCACCTTACAAAACACGATCACCAAATTTGCCCCGCCTGTTCCTGATGTCATGATCTCCAAACAGTGACCGAACCTCCCTAAAACTTCACCTCCGATGCACCTCTCTGCCCCGAAGCCAACGCCAGACTCCTTACCCCTTATCTCCATCCGAGCCGCTCGTAAAGCCAAACTGTAATATCCCATATCTTGAGGCCAAAAGCTAAGCGCTATGGATGCTACAGTCATCTACAGTATTAACTTCTGGTGATAAAATACGGCAATGTTAATGGTATCCATAATATTAAAGAACTTGAATATGAACGAAATCACAAATTTCTAAAAACAATAATTTTAGTGATTACATTTCAAACAGATCTTATCCAAGTTACAAAAATCCCAACGTATTCCCAAGCAATGATCAAATATAATTACAACAATACGCCAAGAGCGACATATGAAGATGCCCTCTTGGATGATCAAAGCAATATAGCCATAATTGTCTTAATACACAGCGGAAACAATTTAAAATAGAATTCCTAAATTAGCTATCCGTTAGCCACCTTCTCGTCTTCGGATGCTTTATCCGTCAAATTCTGCTAAAACCTGAAAACCTAAACCCTCAGCCTACTCAAACCAATTTTGAGCACCCGAGAGTTTAAGGGGAAACAAAAACTTCGAGTCAAACATAAAGCCTGGTATGAATAATTTCGGTTACATCTCTACTGTATATAGTGAGACCACGCCGCTTAGTGGAACGGGTTTCCCTACACTAATATATTTTTTCAAAACATATATTTTGCAAATCCTTTCCTGCAACCAAACTAGTTAATCAACTGGTTATAATAATAATATAGCAATATCCATTATGCTAAAACAGGAAATAAAATAGACTGTCTGTCTATACTCTGAGCTATCTGCTCTTTACTGGTCTATCTGTCCTAAATTCTTAGCTAACTGCTCTTTTCTTGGACTATCTGTCCTAAGAATGATTATACCAAAATGGCAATATCTTTTATGCTAGATAAGGGGCTATCTGCCTAAAGCAGGTATAAAGGGTGGACTAACTGTCCTTAAAAAGTAGCATGGTCCGTTATGCTAATAAATGAACTAACTGTTCATAACTGGGCTAATTGCCCTTATCTGGACTAACTGTCCTCTGGGCTGACTACCCTCAAAATAGACTGACTGTCCGAATTTAAATGAGCTGACTGCCTGAATTTTCATTTTGGTTAACTACCCTTCAAATTTTCCTTGAAAACCTTTTCAAAATGATTTAGTCCATCAAATCATATATATATATATATATACATACATGGAAAATATCTCTTTAGCTTTACTCTAAGCTATTTTTGCCATGATATATATAATTTACTCAAAATAATGTTGATGATGTTCATTAAGGATTATCTATCCTTTTAAAATAAGTTAAAGTCCTTTATAACTTAAATTACTTAGGCTATCTGCCTAATCATTATATTCGAATTCTTTGTTTAAAACATTTAAACAACCTTTCGAAAACATTGAAGGTAACCCTTCAAAATCATTAGTAAAACCCTTCGAAATCATTGATGGCAACTCCTTCAAAACTAATAAAAAGCCTTTCTTTTAAGCCTTAAAATATATGACATCCACCTTTAAATCATTTAAACCTTAACATTTTGAAAACATTGCAAAACCATACCTTCTGACCTTGTCGAAAGGTCTCACCTTTCGACCTTGTCGAAAGGTTTCTTCTCAACATAGTCGAAAGGTCTTACCTTTCGACTTTGTCAAAAGCCCAAGGTAACTCCTCTATGAAATCATTGATAAATCCTTTCGAAAGTAATGAAACTTAAAACCTTTCGAAGACATTGAGTTCAATTTAAAACGAGTGGGAACCTTTCAAAACCATTCGAAGTTGACTACTTTGAAACCTTTAACAAAACGTTTCGAAAACAATGAAGTGTTGGTGTTGGAACCAACCCTTCGAAAGCAATAGAGAGGCTGCATATTTTAGAAAACAAAAGATTACCTTTGACTCCATCTGGGTCGAAGGTTTGGAAGCGGCAACTATTCTTTCGACCTTGTCGAAAGCTATACCTTTGGACTTTTTCGAAAGGTTTCAATTAAAATAAGAAAGCAAACCAATTGAAACCTTTTCCTTTAGATCATTTGACAATGTCGAAAGCTCTTTATCGAAAGCTAGCAGGAGTATTTTCTTTAAAACCAAAATAAAGCTTCATCTCCTTTGAAAGCTCTAACCATTCGTCCCTAAACCTTTCGACTCCTTTCAATTCACTATGTACTAGTAGCTTGATACCATGTGCATTGATTATTGACCTAGTCGAAAGGTTTGATACCTTTCAACCTTGTCGAAAGGTTTGGAACAGAGGCGGAACCTCTTGCCAAAAGAGTTGAAATAGTAGAAAAACTATTTATTTGTACTTTAAAATAGTTCTTTTGTACCCAACCTGCCTTATTTGTCTAAATCTGATTGGTTGCCAGATTTTTATATTCAAAATGCTGCCGACTTTCCTTATTTAGAAATTTAAACAATTTTGAAAAAGCTCATTTCTCCTTTATAATAATATAAAACATTTAAGTCTCATACCTTAAATAATTTCATATAACTATTAAATCATCTTAGAAAATTCTGGAAAAATTGCTGAAAACCAATTAATATGTTCTTTTCAACATATAAAATTTCAGATCCAAACAATAAATTATCTTCCCGTAAATAATTTTATAATCCAGAATACCATTTTCTTCCTTATAAAATTAATAAAAATTCCACATAAATTCAGAAAAATCTGAAAGTTGAAACCCATCTCTAAAATAACTTTTTAGATCATCATAAAATTCGTAGGGCTAACGGATGTCATTTAAAAGGGTTTCATCTCAGAACTTGTCATAAAATCTTTATGAACATTCATAAATCATCAATATATATATATATATATATATATAAAATAATTTTATCGTTCAAAAACACGGCAAATCTTTGCAAAATCATTCGGATTTAGTCTTAAACCGAAACCATAAAAATCAGAGATGTAAACATTATTCACCTTTGCTTTAGAGATTAAGGAGCTTGAGATTTGAATGAGTTTGATTTGAATTTGCTTATCCTTTAGCTTTTCTTTAGTTTCCTCTTCTTCTTTTCTTGTTAATGGTGGCCAGCCTCAATTTTGAATGTTTTAAAATGAAATGAATGTGTATATAACACACGGCCTAAGGAAGGTGATATAGGAATGGCATATTTCCCATAATACCCCTTCTCTAATTCATTTTAAACCCTTCATTTAATTTATTAGTTAAATGGCACGGCAACCTTAATTAAAATCAAATCTCAATCTCCAAATCAACACATTATTTTATTTAGTTTATCTAACTAAATCTCCTAAATAATGTTATCAAAAATATAGGGTGTTACAGACTCCCCTCCTTAAAGAATTTCGTCCTCGAAATTACAATAAGGCATACAAAACAAACAAGAAGGTAAAACATACCATCAAACAAGTCAAGATAAGTATCTCTAATATTGCTCTCAACCTCCCAAGTACAGTCTCTGTCATCGTCACTCCATTTGACTTTGACTAATCTGATCATCTTAGTTCTAAGCCTCTTCTCATCTCTAGCAACAATGCGAACTGACTTCCTCACAATGGTCAAGTCCGGTTCTACCACTAAATCATCTAGCACTGTCGGTGTAATAGCAGTCTCCAGGTCTCTAACACACTTTCTGAGATTAGAAACATGAAAAACATCGTCGACACCCGCTAAACTACTCGGTAACTCAAGTCTATAAGTGAGTTTCCCAATCCTCTCAAAAATATAAAAAGGTCCAATTAACCTAGGAGATAACTTCCCCGACTTCCCAAATCTAAGCACACACTTCATCGGTGATACTTTGACAAAAACCTGGTCCCCAACTGAGAACTCCAAATCTTTCCATCTCTTATCTGCATAACTCTTCTACCTAAAATGAGTCTCCTTCATTCTCTCCCGAATGACCTCAATCTTTTATGTAGCTTCTCTAACCAGATCAGGACCAAGAATCAACCTATCCCCGGTCTCCAACCAACAAACGGGAGACTTGCATGGCCTTCCATACAAAGCTTCAAACGGTGCCATCCCAATACTAGTCTGATAACTATTGTTATACAAAAAATAGAATAGATGCAGATGGTCTTCCCATGATCCCTCGAAATCCAGAACACAAGCTCTTAACAAATCTTCTGAGATCTTGTTAACTGTTTCCTTTTGCCTATCTGTCTATGGATGGTAAGCGGTACTCATCTTAAGCTTGGTTCCCAAAACTTCCTACAAACTCTTCCAAAACTCGCTAGTGAACAAGGGATCTCTATCGCTAACTATACTACCTGGAACTCCATGCATTCTAACCACATTCTTCATGAACAACCTTGCTAAAACAGGTGCCATCTTGGTTGACTTAACTAGAATGAAATGGGAACTCTTAGTCAATCTGTCCACTATGACATATACTTTAATTACCTCTGTTTGACCTCGGCAACTCGTCAATAAAGTCCATAGAAATAGAATCCCACTTCCATACTGTAATGTCCAATGGCTAAAGCAAACCACTTGGGTTTTGGTGTTTGGCCTTTGCCTGTTAGCAATTCAAGTACTTCCTTAAACACAAACCAATATCTCGCTTCATTCCTTCCAAGAAGAAACTCCTCTTCATATCCTGATACATCTTGGTACCTCCGGGATGTATAGTGAACTTCAAACGATGGCATCCCTCTAAGACTTCCTTCCTTATGTTTCCTATACTCATAACACATAATCTTCCTTTCTTTCTCAACCACCCATTCTGGTCAAGACTAAAATCATTCAAGTCATCGTTCTTGGTTCCTTCCTTTAGCTTCCTGATCCGCTCATCTAACCCTAGATCCTCTAACTGCTTATAAGCAATCTGTTCGATCAACACTGGTCGAACTTCCAAAGAAAACAATATAATTGTATTACCACTAGTGAAAGAAACGACTATGCAAACTATATACATTAAGCCGAAGCAGTAGTTATTTCTTCAACTTCCTCTCTTTTATGGATTTCTCGTGAGTAGAGCCACTTGTGCTTCTCTTTCTGGTCCCTTTACCGCCTTTAGCAGGAGAGCTTGTAGAGCTAAGAGGAAGTTCACTGGGAATCGACCCGCCAAGTGGAATAATTTGCAGTGGAACAAGATGAGGATCATCAATGTCCACCTCGGCGGGTTCAGTTTTAACTTTTCTTTTCAGCAACTCCTCCTTTCCAATCTTCTCTTTCAAGCTAACTTTGGCTGTCTATTCGGAGGCACCAATAATCATTATATTGTCAGACTCGTCTGCTGGAAGCAGCTCTTCGGCCTTGTCATCATTAAGAGCCCCAATGACTTGAGCATCGTGCCCAGGTACATCAACAGCTGCTGGATCCTCGGCCGATTTTTCCTGTTGCTCTGCAGCAACACCACTTTTAAGAATCTGACTAGGGCCCGGAAGACCTGCAAAATTTGTTGAGATAGGGAGATTAGTTCAAAACCATTGCACATGAAGAACAAAACTTTTCATATAGTGAGGAGTAAAGTGCGAAACCCGCATCCATTTGGATCTCCGTGGTTGCTGGTGTGGAATATGCATGTATATGCTTTTTGTTTGATGATAATAAACATATATACATTCATTTAAATGTATTTGATATTGTACTATTTTATTTTTCACAGATTAAATAGATATTTGCTGAATAAAATAAATAACACAGAATTTGAATTCAAAACGAATATTTTATTCAAACAAATATTTATTACAATTTTGATAGTACAATTTCAAGCTCTCACTATATACATCATTTTTGATCACAATACAATTACATCACGATTTCATAGTTACATCATTTCCTCACTACATATCACTCACACTCGTATTTATCTTCAACTTCATTCCAGTCTGATTCCAGCATCTGAGAAATCTGCAAAAATATTTTCAAACGCAGTAAAATTGAACAAGAAATATTTCAGAAAATTGAATGAAAAGATGATTTTGAAAACATTGTTTGCCTCAGTTATTTGGGTTGTTCGTCATCATTTTTGACTGTGCAATATCTGTGCATATCAGTATTTTATCAGGGACATGTAGAACATAAGTGGCTGCAGTACACACGTGTACATTTGTACGCGTGTGCACTGCCTCGCCAACTCGTGTGCAGCAAAAGCATACAAGCTCAAATAATCAAACTGCAACAAAAATTTCTGAATGGAGGCAATGAAACAAAGACACAGCAGTGACAAGTGCAATAGGATGATCAGAGATATGCTACAAATTGGTCAGCACAATAATGCAAATGTCGAACTTAATGCAACATAGTGAGATACAATAATGAAGAATACAACAGAGCTCACTACAAACCAAAATGGATCGGTGAATCAACTAAAACAAGCAGATGCATCAGCCTCAACATCAGACAAAATGCAGAACAACAATGGATGCAACATCAAACCAGGAATCAGTGAGCAAAGTATAGTGCAGACTTACAATATAGACCATCAGTGAAGCTACAGGAATTGAAACTCGACTCAGGGGTGATGCAGTGCAATACAAAATCGAAGCAGCTGGTTCAAAACAACACAGTGCTTATATCATGTACCCAAAGACTCAAGAAAATACACAACTAAACCAACATGAATAAAGGCAACATGAAGCGTGCAAGCTCGAGTACATAGCATGGAAACAAGCAACAATGCAGTATGACCAGAGAAGACTAAATACAACCCAGATGTGCAAATCAAACCGTAACAGTACTAGACCAAAGTGATACATGAACCCAAAATGTACAAATACAAACCTGACGACCATACAGTGTATCATGCAGACCAGAGAACATCAATGGCAAGGTTAAGTTCAAGTTAAAGCGAAAATCATCACAACAAGAAGTCGAAGTCAACAGAAAAATTCACGGAACCATAATAAATTCAAAGCCGAGAATTTCAAACCAAGTCAACCATCAAAGCCGTGGTATTCAAGGTGTCAAACAAGTTCAACATCAATGCAGTTCAACAAAGATGTACCAAGCAATTACAGGGATGAATACAATGTCAAAGATCAAAGGCCAGACTACTACAGCAATATACTCAAGTGATTCAAACTACTTGAGAAAACAATACCGTGGCCAACAAGTATTTTCGCAGTTCAAAATCAAGTCAGAGACATCGTAAACAACATATCGAAATCAAAGCAGAAGCTAACAGTCCAGATTCAAAGACGTGGGAATCAAGTATCAAAATATACGTTTTTGAACAAGTCGCAGTCATCTCAACCATTCAAATAAAATCAGCGGCCAGAGAAAAGAATTTGAAAAATTCAAATACATATAGACGAACGAATATTCAGGGATTCGAACCCTATAAAAGGATGAACATCATCGGCAAAATATTTATTCGAGTTCGAGCAAATCAGAAAACAAGTAATAATTCATCTCGAATCAAATCAAGAATCGAGTTCAATCAAGTAATAACCGGCAAAGCAAAAGCAAAAATCACGTACCAGTATCACATACGAACTCGAGAGGAGGAGCCGCAAGCATCAAACATTAAATTCAACAGAGCGGCACTTCTAATTTTTTCGCAAGCCCCAATTTTCAGAACGAAGAAACAATCGAAGTCGAACAAAGCCACAATTCATCAGAAGATCGAAGTTGAACAAAGTCGCAGATTATCAGAGGATCGAAGTCGAGCAAAGCCCAGACAGCCGAAGCCCTAATTCTCAGCGGAAAAGAAGGACGAAGCGGCCATTATTTTTCACGAAATAGATGGGCCGATATTAAACAAAGAAAAAGGGCAACATTTTTTTATGTGATAATAGTAGAGTTATTTTTATTAAGGCCTAGCTGTCTAAATAGGGTTTTAAAGTTTAATTTAGTTTTAAATTTGGGCCGAGATTATCTTCTAGAGCAAAATTAGTTATCGAGTTTAAATTTCAATTTTGCTCCTGGTTTTAAACTGTATTTTGTTTTTCAGTTTGTATTTTCAAAGTCAAGTAAGGGTAAATCACCACCTAGGGTTTAGGTGTTGTCAGATTGTCTAGTTAGGGTTAGTTCAGTGAGCAGGGTGTGCGAGTTTACGAAGCTCTATAGGCGGAGCAGGGTGTGCGAGTCTGTAGGAGTGTTTGTAAGCGGGATACTGTTTAATTCTAATAGAAATCTGGGAATGCAGCAGTAGGCAGGGGTTGCCGAAGCTGGGTAAATTCTGTGTGTGATTTACTTTTCTGCATATTTATTTATCTGCATTTTGATTACGTGTTGAATTCGAGAAAATTTGCAATAACCCTATTCACCCCCCCTCTAGGGTTAATCTAGATCCTACAAGTGGTATCAGAGCGAGGTAAATTTTTCTTTAACTCTAGAGTCATGAATTCATCAAATAATGCTTTTTCTGAGGGGCAATCTATTGTTAGGCCACCAATGTTTAATGGGGATGATTATGCTTATTGGAAAGTTAGGATGGGTATTTATCTTAGTTCTGTTGATTATGATGTTTGGGATATTATTGAAACTGGCTATAAAGCTCCCACTATAACTGTTGGTGGTACTGAGATTCTTAAACCTAAGGATAGGTGGGACGTTAATGATAAGAAATTAAAAACTACAAATGCTAAAGCTATGAATGCTTTAATCTGTGCTCTTGATAAGAATGAATTTAATAGAATTTCTCATTGTACAACTGCGCAGGAAATTTGGCATACTTTGGAGGTGACACACGAAGGAACTTCTCAAGTCAAGGAGTCTCGTCTAGCCCTATTCAGCAATGAATACGAGAACTTTGTGATGGACAAAGGCGAGAGCATAAAGGACATGTTTGGACGCTTCTCAACCTTGGTATACAATGCTAGAGCACTTGGAAAGGTATTCTCCGAGGTAGAGCTAGTAAGGAAGGTGCTACGAGTCTTACCAATGAACTTTGAGGCAAAAGTCACAGCAATACAAGAATCGAAAGATTTGAGTAAACTAAGCATGGAGGAGTTGATTGGCAACTTGATGACATATGAGCTTGAGCTAAAAACAAAGGAGGAACGCAACAACTCCGAACCAAAGAAGAAGACGATTGCCTTAAAGAGCAAAGAAGAGAGCGATGATGAAGAAGAAGATCCAATTGAAGAGATTGCAATGGCTGTCAATAATCTTAGAAAATTGTGAAGATTTAGGCCACGCAAGAAGAAAACGAATGGTTATAGATCAAAAGATTCTGACAGTTCAGAAAATGAATTAACCTGCTATAACTGCAACAAGCCTGGCCACTTCAAACCAAACTGCCCACTTCTCAAAAACAACAAAGGAAAGAAAAAGAAGAAGAAGGTCTTTGCAGCAACTTGGGATGATGAAGAAGGAGAGGAAGCTTCGAATAATAGCTCAGAGGAGGCTAACTTGTGTCTTACGGCAAGATCAGATTCAGAAGCAAGCTCAGAGGAATCAAGATCAGATTCAGAAGAAAGCTCAGAGGAATCTAGTGAGGTAAAGAACTATTCTTATAAAGAACTTGTTTATATGTGCCTCGATCTTACTAAAACAGTTGATGCTCTTGATTCTAAAATTGATAAACTGAAATCTGATAGGAGAGAACTTGCCCGTGAAAATTTTAGGTTAGAAACTGAACTTGAAGAGATTCAGAACCTAGACTGTAAAAACTGTAAAACTTTAGATTCGGAGTTATCAAAACTGAAGAGTAGCTTTGAGAATCTTGAAAAAGAAAACTTGAGTCTTAAGGAAACCATTGACACTAGGAGAAAGGATTTTATAAATAGATGCACCGCACTTGTGACTGAAAACACAACACTAAAAACCAAAGTCCAAAGTCTTGAGAAAACTCTGAATAACTTTTCAAGAGGAGAAAAATCATTCAATATGTTATTGGGAAATCAATTTTTTGCTAACAATAGAAAAGGACTAGGTTTTGGGAAAACACAAGTTGATGATAATGCAAAAAGTAAGAGTGTCTTTGCTAGATGTGAAATAATTGGCCATCGTGTTGAAATTGTGGTCATAGGAACAAGAACACAAAATTTATACAAATTTGGGTTCCTAAGAATTCTACAAACCAATTTCATATCTATTGGAACAAGAATGAAAAGACAAAACAAGTTTGGGTTCCAAAGGGATTGTTTATTCATAATTATTTTGCCACTAACAACCATGGACCTATAAAAAGGTCACAAAAATCTTTTACCGTGTAGGTGTGGTGGTAGGCTAAGGAACAACATTAGTGTTCTATGGATTCTGGTTGTTCCAGACACACAACGGGCGACAAATCAACGTTCCTTAGCCTAGTATAAAGGTGACAGATTCACAATGGGCAAACAACGAAAGATTATCGTTCAGGTAAAACAGGTAATTGTATTGATTTTTCAAACGATAGATAAAATGTGAAAATCTGCACCATAATCTGAATTAAATCAGCCAGTTATGAGTTATGATTGATGATGTTAATTCTGATTTTTTACTCGAAGTAATTGTGATGGTTGACAAAATCTAACTTGCTTGATTTATGATCTTATATGATTTAATTTGTGCTTAAAAGTGGACCAACCATTTTTTTCATTGAACTTAATCTGTTTTGGTCAAATTATGATGTTGATTGATTACTGATTTCTCAAGGGATTTTTAGAAATTGTTGAAACTGTTGAAACTTTATTGGTGAAACTTCAAGAAATTGTTTTTGAAATAATGATGATGGTTTAATGACTGTTGATCTTAAGGTTTCTAAATCTGACACTGTGATATTTGTTTGATGGTTAACTCGACTTCAATTCAAAGTCAAGAAAATTTCATTTAAAGTTTGTTGAAAATAATTCTGAGATAGTTTGTTGAAATTTCACAATCTGGTCTATGACATCCAACGAGTGATATTGAGTCAGATGCAGATCACACTGGTAATATAGTTGATAGATAAATTACTAGTGGAACGTGATTTTATTTCGAGACATTCATTTGCTGCATCATTTTTCAAAGAAAATATCTGCATATTTTTCACTTGGAATAACTTTTTTTTGGCAGAAATTTTTCTTAAAAACCCCTTCTAGAAAATAATTTCTGTTAACCTTGTATCAGATTAGTTATTTAAGAGAATTTGATTTTATTGAAATTGATTAACTGATCTGACCCCCTAATAATTATCTAAAAGATAAATAGTGATTGAAAATAAGATGAGTGTTGATATTAATCATATATTATGACTTGAGAGAGTATAATTAGAAAATTTCTTTAGAAATTTAAACAAGAGTTATAAAAACTTTTTGTTGATAACTATTCCATGATCATTTCTAATTCTATCATCCTTCTATCGACCATCACTCATCAAAAATCAATATAGTATGTCAATATGTGGTTGTTTAAACGGGAAATCATTTGTGCTTCAATTTTATATTTCTAACAATAAAATCCAAAATATTAACTCTCATTTAAAAGTCCTCACGGTTATGCATGGGTGAATTACTTGGATTTTTGATTTTGTGCTTCCATGCTCATTTAAAAGTCCTCACGGTTATGCATGTATGGAACGCATATCAAAATTAATTAATTAAATAGACAAGTTGATTCTAATCCCATTTAAAAGTCCTCACGGTTATGCGTGGTTAGAAGATACTTGAATTCATTTTTAAAAAAAAAATTGGAATACTACTAATCTCATTTAAAAGTCCTAACGGTTATGCATGGTTAGTAGATATTCAAATTCCTGATATAAATATACCACAAATAGACACAACTATATGATGAAATCATTCATATCATTCTAAAGTGGAATATGCGTCAATTAAAGTATTTATGATTTTTGTTTGATTTTCTTATTGAAATTCATATTTACACTCGATTGAGCTTTAATATTGTATTAATGTCTATCACTATATCTCTATTTTTCTATTTCTATTATTCTTTTGCTGATAACAAAAGGGGGAGAGAAAAGTTAAGATTTTGAAAATAAAGGTCAAATATTTTCTAATTGCATCAAGGCTCATTTGAATTCTTTATTCTCATGCATATATGTAGGGGGAGTATTGTGTAGAAAGAAAGCATTCAAATAGGGGGAGCAAACTGAATAATCAAATACATTTAATGAAGTCAAAATCTTAAATATATGTTTGTTATCACCAAAAGGGGGAGATTGTGGAATATGCATGTATATGCTTTTTGTTTGATGATAATAAACATATATACATTCATTTAAATGTATTTGATATTGAACTATTTTATTATTCACATATTAAATAGATATTTGCTGAATAAAATAAATAACACAGAATTTGAATTCAAAACGAATATTTTATTCAAACAAATATTTATTACAATTTTGATAGTACAATTTCAAGCTCTCACTATATACATCATTTTTTATCACAATACAATTACATCACGATTTCATAGTTACATCATTTCCTCACTACATATCACTCACACTCGTATTTATCTTCAACTTCATTCCAGTCTGATTCCAGCATCTGAGCAATCTGCAAAAATATTTTCAAACGCAGTAAAATTGAACAAGAAATATTTCAGAAAATTGAATGAAAAGATGATTTTGAAAACATTGTTTGCCTCAGTTATTTGGGTTGTTCGTCATCATTTTTGACTGTGCAATATCTGTGCATATCAGTATTTTATCAGGGATAGGTTGTACATAAGTGGCTGCAGTACACACGTGTACATTTGTATGCGTGTGCACTGCCTCGCCAACTCGTGTGCACCAAAAGCATACAAGCTCAAATAATCAAACTGCAACAAAAATTTCTGAATGGAGGCAATGAAACAAAGACACAGCAGTGACAAGTGCAACAGGATGATCGGAGATATGCTACAAATTGGTCAGCACAATAATGCAAATGTCGAACTCAATGCAACACAGTGAGATACAGTAATGAAGAATACAACAGAGCTCACTACAAACCAAAATGGATCGGTGAATCAACTAAAACAAGCAAATGAATCAGCCTCAACATCAGACAAAATGCAGAACAACAATGGATGCAACATCAAACCAGGAATCAGTGAGCAAAGCATAGTGCATACTTACAATATAGACCATCAGTGAAGCTACAGGAATTGAAACTCGACTCAGGGGTGATGCAGTGCAATACAAAATCGAAGCAGCTGGTTCAAAACAACACAGTGCTTATATCATGTACCCAAAGACTCAAGAAAATACACAACTAAACCAACATGAATAAAGGCAACATGAAGCGTGCAAGCTCGAGTACATAGCATGGAAACAAGCAACAATGTAGTATGACCAGAGAAGACTAAATACAACCCAGATGTGCAAATCAAACCGTAACAGTACTAGACCAAAGTGGTACATGAACCCAAAATGTACAAATACAAACCTGACGACCATACAGTGTATCATGCAGACCAGAGAACATCAATGGCAAGGTTAAGTACAAGTTAAAGTGAAAATCATCACAACAAGAAGTCGAAGTCAACAGAGAAATTCACGGAACCATAATAAATTCAAAGCCGAGAATTTCAAACCAAGTCAACCATCAAAGCCGTGGTATTCAAGGTGTCAAACAAGTTCAACATCAATGCAGTTCAACAAAGATGTACCAAGCCACTACAGGGATGAATACAATGTCAAAGACCAAAGACCAGACTACTACAGCAATATACTCAAGTGATTCAAACTACTTGAGAAAACAATACCGTGGCCAACAAGTATTTTCGCAGTTCAAAATCAAGTCAGAGACATCGTAAACAACATATCGAAATCAAAGCAGAAGCTAACAGTCCAGATTCAAAGACGTGGGAATCAAGTATCAAAATATACGTTTTTGAACAAGTCGCGGTCATCTCAACCATTCAAATAAAATCAGCGGCCAGAGAAAAGAATTTGACAAATTCAAATACATATAGACGAACGAATATTCAGGGATTCGAACCCTATAAAAGGATGAACATCATCGGCAAAATATTTATTCGAGTTCGAGCAAATCAGAAAACAAGTAATAATTCATCTCGAATCAAATCAAGAATCGAGTTCAATCAAGTAATAACCGGCAAAGCAAAAGCAAAAATCACATACCAGTATCACATACGAACTCGAGAGGAGGAGCCGCAAGCATCAAACATCAAATTCGACAGAGCGGCACTTCTAATTTTTTCGCAAGCCCCAATTTTTAGAACGAAGAAACAATCGAAGTCGAACAAAGCCACAATTCATCAGAAGATCGAAGTTGAACAAAGTCGCAATCAGAGGATCGAAGTCGAGCAAAGCCCAGACAGCCGAAGCCCTAATTCTCAGCGGCAAAGAAGGACGAAGCAGCCATTATTTTTCACGAAATAGATGGGCCGATATTAAACAAAGAAAAAGGGCAACATTTTTTTATGTGATAATAGTAGAGTTATTTTTATTAAGGCCTAGCTTTCTAAATAGGGTTTTAAAGTTTAATTTAGTTTTAAATTTGGGCCGAGATTATCTTCTAGAGCAAATTTAGTTATCGAGTTTAAATTTCAATTTTGCTCCTGGTTTTAAACTGTATTTTGTTTTTCAGTTTGTATTTTCAAAGTCAAGTAAGGGTAAATCACCACCTAGGGTTTAGGTGTTGTCAGATTGTCTAGTTAGGGTTAGTTCAGTGAGCAGGGTGTGCGAGTTTACGAAGCTCTATAGGCGGAGCAGGGTAAGCGAGTCTGTAGGAGTGTTTGTAAGCGGGATACTGTTTAATTCTAATAGAAATCTGGGAATGCAGCAGTAGGCAGGGGTTGCCGAAGCTGGGTAAATTCTGTGTGTGATTTACTTTTCTGCATATTTATTTATCTGCATTTTGATTACGTGTTTAATTCGAGAAAATTTGCGATAACCCTATTCACCCCCCTCTAGGGTTAATCTAGATCCTACAACTGGTGTACCTCCTTCTAAGATAGGGGATAACATCTTAGATTGGTAGCCGGGCTTGTCCGGATCATAGCCAAGGTCCTGCTCTATATCGAGAGAGATTGATGTTCCTGCTACTTGGAATGAAGGGGGACCCTTATGATCAGTCTCTGAAGATCCGGCAATATGTTCCCCTCCCTCGGTAGGTGCAGAAGCATTGAAGTATCGAAGCTTTGCGGCAGCTAAATCCAAGGGTTCTTTTCCATAAAGAATTTTCCTCACTAATTCTTCTTCATTGAGCTCGGCTTCACTCGGTTCTTTTTTCTTTATCTCGAGAATATGCTCCCAAGCTTCAGCGAGTGATTCGAGATAACCCTCATCGAGAAAACTTAAGTCGTGGGGGATAATGGCTTTGGCATTATATTCAATGATCAACGGGTCGAACAAGTCCTTAATCTCATTTCTACCAGACTCTATAGCAGCTTCCACTTGGGAGTTAACTTGTTCAATCATCTCTTTTCGGCCATATTCTTGAGCTTCCTTTTTAAGAGCTTCGACTTTAGCAAGGTGCTCATTGAGTTTAGCTTTTAGGCTCCTGGCCTCAACAACTTCCTCGTAGTACTTCTGCGATTCTTCTTGGGCTTCAATTTTCTCCTCCCTTTTCTTCTTGAAAAGTTCTTCAAGTTCCTTAACGCGGCGAGTCGGAGCGTCCTTTTCCTTTTGCAAGGAGTATTTTTCTAAAGCAAGTGCTCTACTATGATGAAGTGCTGCATCGAGTTCCTTTTTATGAGAAACTTCCAAATGGCTTACTGCCTCTGCCGTTTCCATAGCGTTTTTCTTTGCTTCAGCAAGTTGAGTTTTTAATTCTAACAATTCAGCATCCTGATGTTTGATCATGTCCTTATCGTGTATAGCTTCCAACTTGAGGCGGCCTATTTCATATTGTCGCTCAATGGATACTTCAGAGACTTTTTCCGCCAAGTGTATAAACGATTCGTGCTGTACGAATACACATTCACACACGCAAGAGAACTCTCCTTGGCATAACCCGGAATTATATGAATGGAAGGAAGGAATTTGAGCTCATAAAAGCAAATTTTTGGAAAAGTGGCCTTGAGCTTGGCCAACTTCTCTACTGTAGAAACATCGAGAGCCGTAGCTGGCAAAGGCGGACCAGAGGTAGCAATTGGATGTTTGCCTGATCGACGTTCATGAGATTGTTTAGAACTCGAGGAGCCGAAATGTTGCTCGTGAGATGCAGCGATATGAGGGCCATGGTAGGAAGGCTAGTCTCTACTATGGGCAGAAAAGTCAGACTGTTCAACTTGAAGTGAAGGGATCGACATGGCTTGGTAACTTCATAGGGATCAGCATGATTGAATTAAAGAGGGAACAACATAGTTGAATTAGGATGGATCAGCATGGTCAAGCAAGAAAAGGGATTGGCATAGTTGAATTAGGATGTATCGGCATGGTCGAGCAAGAAAGGGATCGACATGGTTTGTTGAAGGGAGTAGGCATACTTTAGCTCATAAAGGAAATCTCGACATAGACGATTGAATATGGATCGGCATGATTGAATTAACGAGGGATTGGCAGAGTCAAGTGAGCATGGTTCGGCATAAATTATTGACTTGGAAAGCCAATACATCAACTCATAAAGGAGGTATCAACATATTTTATGAAAGGAGATGGATCGGTATACTTAGGTCCACCAAAGAGGGGTCGGCATGTTCAATTTGGAGGGTTCGGTAGAAAGCAGTTCACATGTAGAGTTAAATCAAAGATCAATCAATAACTTGAGCTCCAATGGTCCAAATGACATGATATTTGAAGTTCTAATATATTTAAGTATGCAGAAGCCACCATAAGGATCACCGCCCAAAAGTCGATTAATGAAGGGATCAGTACCGATCCCTCTTCATTGGAATTTGGGCCTTGCGACCCCTCTGGTGGTCCCATATGGGTTAGAAGGTCCTATAGCCGAAGTTTCAGAGAGGTTGGTAGTCATCTTCACCTATAAATACTAGCCTAAGAGGTCATTCTGAGGATCTTTACACTACTGATTACTTTTTTCTTTATTGTAATCAAGTTTTTTCTATTCCTTGCTGCTGTAATCAGATTATTAGTTGATCAATAAAGATAATCTTCAAAGTGGACGTAGGCATACAACACCGAACTACTATAAATCTTTGTGTTTCTGATTATTGTTCTTTACTTGTTGTTAGTTAACTTTATTCCTCAATTCTAATTTTACTTTCTTTATTTACTTCTGTACATAAATCTACTCTTGGGTGTTTGTAACCAATTTGATTGCAAATAGCTCCTTCATGTCGGTGGGCAGCATGTGAGAAATTGATACTTGGGACATATATGATTAAAGAGACGTCAGAGAAGACTAAGGTCATTTGGTAATGAATGAAGACTTCTCAAGATCGATAGAAAAGCTACACGGATAATAGACGAATAGATTTAGAGTTTTCTATCAGAGATATATTTTTTATGAAGGTTTCTCCTCTAAAGAATGTAGTTTGATTCGGTAGAAAGGGGAAGTTGGCAACGAGATTTGTAGAATCTTTTCCAATATTTAAGAGGATTTGAAAGCTAGCATATAGGGTTGACTTACCTCAGAAAATGGCATGCACAACGTTTTTCATATCTCTTATCTACGGAAGTTTATGCATGACTCAGGCATGATGATTACATTGGATCAGTTTGTAGATGTTGAGGTAGGACCAAAAGTTTTTAGATCTCGTAGGTCGCTTTGTATTGTTGTGTATGATACGAAACAGCTTAGGAGAAAGTCGATGAAGCTAATGAAGGTATAGCAGAGCAAAAGTAATGATGATTGTATATAGTAGATTGGGGAGAATAAGGACTACATGTCCGGAGCTCTTTGAATGGTAAGATCCTTTATTTATCGTATCTACTTTCACTATTGAATATTATATTTAATAGGTTAGTATTCTGCATGCTAGGCTAAGTTCACATGTACTATTGATTGCATGGCTGCTTGTTTGAGATGTTTGGTGGTTTCTTATAATTGGTAGGCATGCGGGATAACTATGGTTGCTTATACTTTTGCTTGTCTAAGGATTTCGGATGTGAAATTCCTAAAGGGGAAGAATGTAATGACCCATATTAGAAGACCGTAAAATATTTTTATTTTATTCATATAAAGTCGTATGATTCTGTAATTTTGAAATATCACTCTTAGGGACATTTTGTATGCCTTTGATTTTTCCAAAATTTCTATGTGACAATTTTAACCTTGAAAATCTTGTTTTGACTATAACTTTTTATAGGAGCTAAATTAAGATCTCAAACTAATTCCATTGCTTCAAGATGATGGTTTCTCATTCCGTAGAGTAGTGATAATAGAAAAACGGACTTACGATTAGGAAGTTATGCCTATTTTAAGTTTTAAAACTACTGGCCAGAATTAGTGTGTAATTATTTAAGCTCATTAGTAAGCCCATTAGTCTAATTCGAGATTTACTATAAATAAGGGGTTGGAGAGTTAAATTAAAACTTTTTCCTCTCTCCCAAATAAGATCTAAACTCCCATTAACCCTTGATTCATCCAAAATCACTAATTCAAACTAAATTGAAGATTAGTGAATAGATTGTGAAATAGATATTAAAGATGATCGATTTGGTTGATTTGCATTGCTTTTGATCGTTGTTCATATTGGATCTACACTCAAATTAGTTGAATATGGTAATTGGTTAGTGGTTTATGCCTTCTCGCTATATTATACATGTTTATATTGTAGAATTGCATGATTTAACATGATTTTTGGCCATAAAACCTTTCCTAACTTTAGCTACATGTTAATTTATGCATATGTTTTAAATTTGATTAGAAATCACCTTTATTCATGTTCCTATATTCATGTAAAATGTAGATCGAGATAAGAATTGGTTTGTTTATCATATTCTTGTGTTTAGGTTGCTTGAATAGATGTATGTTCATGTTGTTCTATGTTTGTATGTTGTTCTTTGATGTTGTTTGCTAGTGTTTTGGATGTTAGGAAGATAGGTTGGTGGGTTTAGCAAATCGGAGGCAAAGATGATCGGAATCGGACAAAACTTGGAATGGAGGCTCTGGAGTATGGGAAGAGCTTGGAGTTCAAGTTATGGGTCTAAATTCTCTAAGTGCACTACTCAACACTGACATAAAGAGGTCGATACCGACTTATTTCTGTTGGTCAGATAGCTTGGTGGTTGGCATGGGATGATAGAGTACGGCTAGTAGAGTTGACCCAAAGCAAGAGATAGCTGATTGGCTAAGGGTTGGAGGCTATTCTGACATGTTTCTAGAATGTGAAGTGGAATGCTTTGGAGTGAAGACTAAGCTATTTGGATGGATAGGTCGGGGTCAAAGCATCTAGGCATGGAGTACTAGAAGCAAGGAAGGAGTGGAAAGAAATTTGGCCAATAATGGCGAAGTGGCAAGTCGGTGCCGACTTGTTTATGTCGGTACCGAGTTATCCTGGTGGATGTAGAGAGAGTGAGACTTCTATGGGATGAAGTAGAGGTCATGTATATCATGTTGGAGGAGTTGGCTCATTCGCATCAAGTTGGATGGCGATGTAACATCATGATAAATGCTTTGTCTTCGGTTTGTGACTCATGGTAGGAATAGGTACCGAAGACAGCTGCTCAATAAAGGAGAGAGTTATAGAATGAGGAACATGGTGGATTCCTAGATAATGGAAACTGGATTGAGCAATAGAAGGGCTCGGAATCTGAATAGAGAAAAGGAGGGCTCGGGTATGAATGCGCTAAGGAATCATTAATACTCAAGAGTATTTTCTGTTGTAATCGAAACATGGTTATTGTAAGTGGGGATGCCCATGGTTCATGTGGGGATCTGTATACCCTAGACCAACTGCTTTGGTCTAGTATCTAGCTTTGGGCTACGAGACACGTATTGAGCTTTGGTCTGCTGATACGAGAGTACAACAAAAACTAAAATTTTCATTAGACCTTGACAGTTAGGAGGATATACGAGTTATCATATATTCAGAGCATAGGGATGAGTGATAGTGATTATTGCTTGATGGATGCTATGGTTGCTTTTTTATTGGGCTATCACTTGGAGATATCTTTGGGAGTAAGCACTAGAGATAGGGATATATGGATCCATTATTGTATTTTGTATGGTACCTTTATAATATTGTTGTGTAGCATATTATAGTATTATGTGCTAACTCTTTGCTTGTAGGGAAATGTTAGGTATGGTTCGTGTACTCTTGTTCTTTACAATATTTACCTATATAGTATTTTGAGATTCATTTACCGCTTACACCATCTCTGACTCAGGCCTTATGCTTTTCTTCTTATTATCTTGGGTGCTCTTAAATAAGTAGACTAAATAATAGGTCTAGGAGATGGAGTAGTTGTTCAAGGGACGAGTTGGATGGAGCTATCTCGTACTATATAAAGTATATGGATTTTCTACGTTTTTCCACTAAGCAACACCGTGGAGCCCATAGTAGCGCTTACTTATTTCTATTTATTGAGGCAGTTTATTTGAGTTGATCCTTTTGTATACTCTATAACATTTGACGTATAACCTTGTGGATATTATACTCTGAGACTGGTTCACATTGTTATTACCGTCTCTTTTGTTATATCTTTAATATTATATTTTATCCATGCGCTGTGAGAAATATAACATGTTATATGTTGTATTTATTACTATTCACCTTGATGATCATCTTATATCAACCGGGCATGATTGTAGCACACTATTTGCATATTATTGGTGCTGGTGGTATAGGACAGTCATCACAACAGATATATTATGATATGTGTTGATTTATGGTTATGGGATAAAGATGCGACAATAATATATATATATAAAGATTACAAGCTGGTCGTGGAAATGACGTCAAAATTGCATTGGAATGGCGACAAAAATCTGGTTTTCCCAATATTCAAATAGTATTCAAAAAATTGTTGGTATGAAGCTAGAAAATTTTGTCATAGGTATGATATTGGAAATCACCCCACGTATGTCATCAGAATGACATTAGAAAAAATGTTTCCCATGCATATTTATATTTTTCCTTGCTTGACACTAGAATGGTATCAGAAATGTGTTTTCCAATGCCTCTTTGACGGCATACTACGATTGGAATTGCTATTGCTTCTTGTAGTGATTATTAACATATAAAGATAGAAATTTTATTTTGTGTTCATTGCTATTACTATGAAATTATAATGACGAATTATATCTAAAAACTAAAGTCATATGGTGCTTTTTCACAATTTTGAATGGTACTAATCATTGAAAAGACATTATATCATTATAAAACCAAGAAATTTCAATATCTTCTTAATAATATATTTTATATTGTCATGAATTTTTAGAGATTTTATTGTATCTCAATATATAACATGGGAGAACCTTTATATAAAGCTTTTGCAATTACTTACTTGCCCTTATACACGAATTCCTTCATAATATAGCATTAATTTTATTTATGTTATTTTGGTAATGGTTATATATTAATTATAACTAAATAAAGTGGTTCAAAACTTATATATTTTCTTTCTCTTCCTCTAATAATATTTATTTCTCTTCCTCTCATCATCTATCTAAATTTTTTTAATAATTTTAGTCCATAAATTATGTCCTCTCTTTTTAAATTTCTATTGCATATCAAATCACCAATAAAGGTGTATGGGTTGCAAAACGATTATGATTTGGTTAAAAATTCATGGTATTTTTCTTTGTATGTATACCAAATGATTGTTATTGATTGATGGTAATTATAAATTGTTATATAGGACTAGCTACGTTTAGGGGATTAGAAACTAATGTTTAATACTCAATTTGGTTAGAGATGGAGGTTGATTAGAGATATTAGAGGTAGAAGTTGGTAGCATTTGGGAATATTTTGGAACAACCATACACACACACACAGATATATATATATATATATATCTGTGTGTGTGTGTGGTGTTTTGATAATAACAATCATACATAAATGCTACTAATATGTTTATCGAGTTATTTCAGGTCAAAACAATGATGGAAAAGGTGTAAAATAAAATTGCTAAAAATATGCAAGGCTAATATTCGAACCCGAGTAGGCTAGGAGATTGGCACATGCCTTTACCAGTGACCACACAAGCTTTTGAAAATTATAATGATTCAGTCGATTGAAAGCCTTGTTCAGTCGACTGAACCCGGTCGACTAAATATGAACAACTTGCCTACTGTTTTTGGCTATGCTCTCGGGCTTGAATTTTACACTAAGCTAGTCAACTGATGCCTTCTTTCAGTGGACTGGCCTAGTATAAAGCAGTTAGTTTTTGGAGTGATATCTTTATGTCTCTTCGCTCTAGAAGTTGCATCTCTCCATTCCTGCAGCCACTCCACTACATTAATGACGAAATTAGGAGATTGCACCCCTACTTTACCATCCCTGTAACATCTATATAAATCTGTAACCATCCCTGAATCAAAATACAACTTTATGCTTTGATTTCCACTCCTAAACTCTCAATTCCTAAAGCAATTCTCCGAGTTCCAAGAAATTCATTCGACTCAGAGATTTCGACTTGTTTGCTTCATCTTCACATCTTATACTCTAGTCGAATAAACTCCTTAGCCTCTATACCTCTACCCAATATCATTTGGTTTGGTTATAGGAGTCATTGTACATCACACTGACATTCTGTATATCAAGATGTGATGTGTCAGTGAGTAACGTTTTTGTTCCACTACTTGTAATTCTTGTTAAAGTCTTATTCGATTGTTCAGGTAGAGTCTGTAAACCTGTTCCTCTAGGTGAAGTGAGGGTAGTTGGTTAAAGGAAATTCCAAATGGAAGCTTTAGGCCTGGACGTAGGACGGAAGGTCCGATCCGGCATAAAATCAACTGTGTGACCTTACATTGTTTACTACTATCGGTCATTTTTGATCCGGTGCATAGCGACTAACAAGTGGTATTAGAGTCTAGTGTTTAACTGATCGTAACAACATCTTAGAACAATGGTCAAAAAGAGAAGACCCAACCAGTGCTCAAAGACAGTCAAGAAAAAGCAAATTTCTAGAAGTGAGCAACAATATATAAAATCAAGGTATGTGTTTTGTAGCTAATCTTAGATCAAAATCAGTACGCTTAGATTCTATATATAGTGATCGTTTACAAATACACGAGAAGTTATTAAAAGATTTTAAAGCATCATAAAAGGTCAATTCTATTGCTTTAGCTAAATTAGATGATTGTGGGCGTAAAATTAATATTTTGACGGAAAAAAAAGGTTTTTAGTAAAATAAACAGAAAATTTTGAAAATACATTGGAAGAACTTATTCTAAAAAAAAAATTTCTATTAAAAAATAATGAGCGCTTAAATGATAAAAATACCGATCTTTTAAAGGAAATCAAAGTTTTGTAAAATAAAAATATATTTTTTGAAAATTCTTTAAATGATTCTAATTGTAAACTTTCATCTTTTGAAAAAGAGAACAGCACTTTAATGATAAGAATATAGAATTAATTAAAGAGTGAATTTTTAAAAGATAAAAATATTATATTGCAAAAAGAAATTTTTGATTCCAAAGCTGTTTTTGATAAATTCAATGAGAAAATCATAAATTTTAATAGAGAAAAAGTTATTTTATCTTTCTTAATTACTAATGGCAAAGCTCACAATAATAGAACTGGTTTAGACTATAAACAAGATAATTGTAGAAAAAGTACTAGATATGCATTCCTATATACACATTTTAATCACAGTACTAAAAGTAGAGAGAGTTCTAAAACCAACCCATGTCATAATATTAGAAATAGAAAAAATCCTTTGAATACTAAATCAATGACAATTAATGTTGATATATGGTTTCCTGCGAATCAAACTAATTATGATAGACAATCGTACATTAGCAATTATTACGACATTGTGATTAATAGTGAGATCAACCACATCCAACTAGATATGATTTCCTAAGTCGTAAACTTTATATCTATTGTAAAATGAGTATCATTTTTCTTACATTTGACATATCTATTGGATACTTATCGCTTTGCATGAATGTTAAAATTATTTATTTTTGACTTTTCTATGACATTCTCCATTTATTTTTGGTTTTCTCACACTTTTTGTTAATTACAAAAGGAGGAGAAATAATGAGCATATTGATAAGGGAAGTACATAGTTAAAAGTTAAAGAGAAACATTATACTTAGGGGGAGTTTTTATCGTATAGCACATCAATGCTCTTATCCCTTTTTATTGATGACAAAGGGGGAGAAGAACGTGTGTTTTTCATATTTTATATTGGCATTTATACGAAGTTGAGGAAATAAACTTACATAACATATATCTAGGGGGAGCTATTATTTTATATTAAAGTTGTGTGGTTGTCATCATCAAAAAGAAGGAGAATGAAAGAGCCATATATATATATGATGTTTTGATGATCATAACCATACAACAATGCTACTAATATGTTTGTTGAGTTATTTTAGGTCAAAACAATGATGGAAAAGGTGTAAAATAAAATGGCTAAAAATATACAAAGCTAGGTTTCGAACCTGGATGGGCTAAGAGATGAGCATATGCCTTTACCATTAAACCACACAAGCTTTTGGAAATTACAATGATTCAGTCAACTGAAAGCCATGTTCAATCGACTGAACCCAGATGACTAAATGTGAACAGCTTGTCCATTGTTTTTGGCTATGCTTACGGGCTCGAATTTTACATTAAGTCAGTCGACTAAAGCCTTCTTTCAGTCGACTAACCTGGTATAAAATATCTAGTTTTTTGAAGTAATATCTTCATGTCTCTTCACTCCAGAAGTTGCATCTCTTCGTTCCTACAGCCACTTCTCTTCATCAGTGGCGAAATTGGAAGGTTGCACGCCTACTTTACCATCCCTAAAACTTCTATATAAACCCCTAACCATTCCTGAATCAAAATACAACTCTACGCTTTGATTTCCACTCCTAAACTCTCAATTTAAAAAGCAATTCTTCGAGTTCCAAGAAATTCATCTGATTCAGAGATTTCGACTAGTTTGCTTCATCTTCACATCCCATACACAAGTCGAATAAACTCATTAGCCTTTACACCTCCACTCAATATCATTTGTTTTGGTTATAGGAGTCATTGTACATCATATTGACATTCTGTATACCAAGATACATTGTGTCAGAGAGTAAACTTTTTGTTACACTAATAGTAATTCTTGTCAAAGTCCTGTTTGGTTGTTCAGGCGTAGTCTATAAACATGTTCCTCCTGGTGAAGTGAGGTAATTGGTTAAAGGAAATTCCAAAGGGGAGCTTAGGGCTAGACGTAGAACGGGAGGTCCAAACCAGTATAAAATCGGTTGTGTGATCTATTATACTATTCCGCTGCATTTACATTGTTTACTACTATCAGCCTTTTTCGATCAAGTGCATAACGACTAACATATTTTGGTTGGAATTTAGCTAGGGTGCCCTAAGAAATAAGTATTGTTGTGAATTTTATGCAAGTAATTTATATTAATTTATTTTGTAATATTTAATAATGAATAAAGAACCACAAGCTCAAGCGGTAAGACATCTAGATTGCGGTTCTAGAGGTCTTGGGTTTGATCTACCGAGGCACCAAAATGAGTGCTCCACTTAAAAGTATCACCCTTGATATATAAAAAATATAGTCAGGGACCGCTAGCATAAGTGGTAGTTAGTATAGAACTATAGGATGAGGTCCTAGAGGTTAGGTTTCAAACATTGAGACATTAAAATGAGTGCTCCGTATGAGTAAAGTACCACTCTTATCATCAAAAAAATTTAATATATAATATTTAACAAATTATTATCATTAAAAAATATTTAGAGTAATATTTAATAGTTAATAATTAGCATTTAATATAAGTAACACTGAACACTGAATAATTAATAAGCCATGAAAGCGAAACATTGGATGTGTTGAAGACATATTCTACATCGCACCAAATTACTGCAATTTTGGAAGAAAAACACTCTTAATAAATTTGTTGACGTAACTTATATGTCCATCAAATCATAGATACATCAGAAGTATTTTCCATTATTTGTATTTCCATTCATGGATTGTCAGAACCTTAAAATTCAAACAACTTTACGATAACTCTATAGCAAACAAGACACTAATTATCGAGGGAGGGTGCTACAAAGACTGAAATCAAGCATGCTGGTTAATGCAGAATTCAGCGAGGGCATTGATCCAAATGCTCCACTCAAAAGCAGCAACTAGTTTACTCTCATACCAAAATTCGTTCTTAATATTTGGACATTCTAGCTTTAGTGATTATCAAGTTATTGAACCTTTAATATTTTCCCAATGTCCACCGTTATGCATTCTAAACAAAATTTATATTATCCAAACATGGTACCTTTAACATTAATGTTTGACATCCTATTTACCACACAAGGGTGCATTTGCAGTCACCATGCAAATAGGAAATTGGTATTTTTTTATCGCACGCAAACGTATTTCTGCCCCTTTCCCACTGCATGAAAAAATAGTAAGTTTAACCCATTTCTCCCTTTATCTCTTCAATCACCCCTTTCCCAGCTCCTTTGCAAACCATTTTTCAACCGTCCAACACTACAACAAAATTCAGTTTCAACAGCAATTACTAACAGCGTTTAGGGAGCAAATGCGGTCAAAAGTAATTTTGGATGATATGGACAATTTGTGTAAACGCTGAGATAAAATTTTGTACGTGTAAACGTGTTTCGTATAACGCTGAGAAAAAAATTTGCCGCGTACTTAGTAAAAAAAAATTCCCTTCCCTCGTATTTTATTTTTCTTCCCCCTTTTTTCGTTTTCTTCCCTCCGTCATTGCCTTCTTCCCTCTATTTTCATCTTCGTCCCCTATTTTAATTTTCCCCCTTCTTTCTGTTAATTTCCTCCATTAATTCTCCTCTCTTCCTACTCTCGTCATCTCATTTCTTCTCATCGTAAATTCTAGGTTTTGAGGTACGTACCAAATTAATTCCCGTTAGATTTTGATTTTGATTGTGATTCTTCTCATCATCTCATTTCTTCCTTCTGCCATTCGATTGAGTTGCTCGTCAACAAGCCCTAACTCAGAATTTGGATTTTGTAGGGTTCACGCGATTTAATTCAGTTTCGCTTCAGATTCGAACGGTAATTATAGTGCGCTGTTGAGGTATATTAGATTCGTTTCAGTTATTTGATGCGTTTCAGTTATTAGATTTGGATTTTGTAGGGTTCACGTGATTTTCATTAAAATGTTTTGTATTCCATGACAACAAACCTTCCTAGCTTGTTTAACTACTCATCTGCTACTTTATCAAATATCTTCCATAACAATATTTTGTTGTTGTTGTTATGAAGAATGTTTGTAAATATAAACTGGAAGTTTATAATTACTTCCTGTGTCATTCCAATTTTATAATATATCATTGAGGTTGGATCTTTTAGTGTTGGGACTAAACAACTTAGCAGAACTTTAATTAGGAATCCTAAACCGCTTCATGTGTCGTTCTGAATCCAACAGTTTGATTAAAACTTATTGATTGAGATGGTTGTATAATGTAGATAAGCTTTCAACAGTAAGGATACAATATGTAGTCTGATATAAATTTCTCCACTAATTGTTGTACATACTCAACTAATGTACAATACTCTTAGTAATTCAGAAAGAGAAAATAAAATACAGAAATATGATTTGCATGTGTTTTCTTTTAAACTAGCTAGGAGATTGCTAAAATTGTCACTTCAATTTAGTGATGTATGTTTGCTACATCTAGTTTTAAACCTGACCACCATCATTATTCATCTTCATATATGGAAGTTGCTTGTTAGTCATGGCATGCCAAATGACTTTGTATGATAACTATTGAATAAGTCAATGTTTTTTTACTTGTGTATTTCCTACTTTCTTATTTATGATTGATTTTTTTATATATGTTATTTCAGCAGTGAAACATGTTCTTAATACCGATTTCATTTTGACCCATCAACCTGAAGCACCTGCTTTGTTCCGTAATCATAGACAGTGAACTGATAAGGTTTCATGTTTGGAAAAAGGTCATTTGCTTGGTCCATACAGTCTATGACAGTTTGTATCAATCAAGTATTTTTTTAATAATTGATTTGCCTGTAGGCTTAACATTGTTTTATAGGATACCATGTTGCTTACTACAATTCATACTATGAAGGCAAATAAATTTTAATAATTGATTTGCCTGTATGTTTCTCTTTTCAGCTATGCTATGTTTTTCAATTTGCATGAAAGGTGTTAATGGATAAAAATTTAAAATTTAGAGCAAAATGGTGTTAAACAACTTATATTTGTTGCCAAAATAAAGACCACGGACAAGTGTTTCACCTAATGAACCAGTTTTAAGAAGACTGGAGTACATTTGTTGGCACAGAAAACTCAAAATATACTAAAATAAACATTTTAAAAATGACTTTCCGAAAACCACAATCCTAAGAGTACTGCTAATCTTTTATACTATTTTAAAAAGAGTTATGGAAATGCAATACCCTTATCTTCTGTATGACAAGTTAAATTTTGTCAAAACAAATAATCAAACTATAACGGCATTCAAACATATTACTCTTTAGATTAATTTTTATTTTCTTTTAATTTGTGTTAGTTTTCATAAAAAAGTCCATTTTTATTTGCACGTGTTAGTTTCAATTTGTGATCTGTTTTCTTTTATTTTGCATCTTCTACTTTAGTTTCAAAAAAAATTGAATTTTTGTTTTGAATTTACTGTTCATTCTGTGTTACAACATACTGTTCTCTATTAGTTTAGTTTTCTGCATGCATTCATTTTGTGGTTAGTTGTTGCAATTTGATTCACTGTTGCATTTTCTTTTCATTGTGCACTTGTTAATCCTGTCCCTATTTTCTTTTGTTCCTCTATTTTGTTACTTTTACAAATTGAATCACAGTGCTAAAAAAACAAACATTTTATTGCATTTGAATCAAAGTTCTCTTTTACAAATTGCATTTGTTTTGTTTTCTGATAACATTTGCACTGTGCATATCACTTCTGCCGACCTCAATTCAATCACCAGACTCCCTTTTCCTAACCCTTCTCCTTCTCCAGCATCACTACATTAAGTGCGAATATATAATGTTTTTTGCTTTTAAACAGTGATAGTAATAAAAATTAATTCGGTTAGAAATTCTTATGAAGTTAAACAAAAACCAGATTTTACATGTTTAGAGTTCAACAAAATCTATTTGCCTTCATACCAGACTAATATGTAGTTTTTCCATATTGTTTTATTCGTTCAGCCAAACTTAAAAATTCACATGAATGCCAAAAGGTTGTTTTCGAAGAGGAGAATTGCTTGTTTGATTTTATCTGGTTATGATTTTGGAAATCGTCAGTGATATTTGTTGGATTATCTGATTGTGGCATACTGCCCATTGCCTGGTTGAGATAGAACTTAGGGTACATGCACAGAATTAAGTAAAAGTTGGTTTAGTGAATTATGGTTTTGTGAAATTTGTGTTTCTATCATTTTAAACTTTGACTGCGGTTGAGATGTAGGATTATAAATGTAGTTATAAATTTTAATGAAATGGTAAGTTGTATATGAATCTGTGTTTTTAGTTTCCTGATCCATCCACAAAAATGGCATCTTTGATCATTTACATAATTTAAAAAATAATTAGTTTATCTACCACGTCACCTTTTCTTTTTTTACTACAACAGGAAAAGTAAATCAATTTTTACTACAAATAATTTGATACTACAACAAACCATGTGTTTTCTATAATAACTTCACGGATCTTTGGTAGAACCCTTGCTTTCTATTCAACACTATTCTACCTCACATGCTTTGGTTCATGTTGTATCTCCTAACCATACTTGCATAGTATTCTACGTCACTCCATGCACCATAAGCAAGTACATTTTAATTTAATTTCCTTACTGAAATAATCAGGTATAAAACTTCATTTTAAGTTGAATGAAACTTATTTTGGAATTGGTCTGATCAATTTTTTAATTATTGCAGCTGTATTTGTGACTTTGAGCACTGCAGTTTGATGCAGTCTTGTTTAGATTTTCTACTGAAAAAATTAGCCCCATTTAAGCTGAGCCTTTTAAGTTTCAACTCGTAATTTTCTTAGTTACATCGTAATGCATATTAGGATATGCTTCTCACATGATCTTTTTATAAATTTAGTTGATGGAGATATGCCAATCACAAGAATATGTTTATAAGCTAAATTGAAGAGCATTTGGCATCTTCAACCTAATTTGCTACAATATTACATGTTTTAACATAGTATTATACATTTATCTTAATAGTGAGGTTCTTATGTCAAAAATTTACTTGGAAAAAATTGCAGCATCCGAACTTGGCAGCTGGTGATAGCTCTTCAAGTTCTGAATCTGCTTTTCTTTTAACACGTGGATGGGCATGGGCTATGGATAGAAAATACTATCATTATATATGTTTTTTTTCTATTGTGTGTTTGTTGTGCTCAAGTGGCTTGGACTGTGGAGACTGAACCTATGATATGTTTTGTGAATGAATATAAATGTTAACACAGGTGCGTTTACAACAAATAATCCCAATTTGGTAAAATCTGAATTATAAGTTTTAACACAGGTGCGTTTACATCAATCATAGATGTTGTCACTATGGTATAAGGTCTAAATGATATTGATGAGGCATAGTTAAATAGCATAAAAATTGGGAAGATTCCTAAATTTTATGCTATTTAACTCTTGCCTTATCAATATCATAGGTAATATGAAGATTGTGGACTTTGGTTAAGCGCCTTTACTGGGCTGGATATGTTGCTTCACCCTACGTGTGGGACTCCGGCTCATGCTGTGATGGCGCAAAGGTAACCTAAATTCTCATCACGCAAAGGTAACTAATAATATTATTTAGTTATTTTCAGTAAACACTATTATGTGTTTTGTCCTCCGTCTGACATAGTGGACATCGATTGTCTAATTGGATTCTCCAGTTAGACAATCGATCCACGTTAGGTAATCTTTGATTCAATGCTTTATAAGTACACATAGACATTTTGTATTGTACCATATCACCCGATGTCAGTCATTCAATGCATGTCTTTCTCGAATTTCATTCCGCATCGTAGTAAAATTAAACTCAATTCTACCATTAATCTCCCATAGATCTGACTGATGTTGCACATTAACTGATATATAGTCAATGTGTTATTTGGCTTCCCTTGTTTTTTCATAATTAAAGCATAATATGTACTAAACCAATATTGTCTTTTCAACACTTATAAAGTAATGTATTTTCAACACTAAACTAATATTGTCTTTTCAACACTAAACCAATATTGTCTTTTCAACACTTTTAAATTAAAGCATAATATATTTTTATCCTTATGAGATTTTAAACCATCCGCTACAATTCGACCAATCTGCAAAACAAAAATACCTTTTACTTACGATTAAATTGCTGACTCCTCATCCATCTGCAAAATAAAAATATCCTTATCTGGTTACTCTACAAATGATGTATCATTTCCATACATAAGTTTGTTAATTGTTATATCAAAATTCATTCTGAAAATGTATTCTCTTTGAAATTTGTACTTGTTTTCATCATAAGTGGAATAAATATACAAGTTCACTACAGGTTCACTACAATTTCACTGCAGGTTCAAATTCTCTAATATTTTTGTAATATTATTGATTTGCGGGATAAAGAAAATTGTGGAGGAGAGAACATATCTCAAACGGTAAAAATATACGATAGTAAGGTTAAAACATCATACATAATTTGATATCTAAATCAGAAGTTATGTATTTTATTTTTTATTAATTGCAGAGTAAGCATAATGAAATAGGTGACGGTTGTAGTTTGCTGAATTGGCACGGGAATGATGATGAGGTAATTGCCGAAGGAAAAATTGTGTCAAGTGATCCAAACGATCTTCTCAATGGAGTACCTTTAGGTCCGAATGCCAAGAAAATTTTGGTAGTCCATCCTAAAAAATCCGATGTTTTTTTATGGAGGCCTTCACTTGGTATGGTATACATAGGAGACGCCAAGAATGAGAAGATAGCATGGCCAGCTGATAGAGTTGTTATCCGCATAAAAGAAAACTCCGAAAAAGAAAACGAGGTATGAAAAACTCTCTACAAATATAGCATTGATATGTGTCTCTGCATCCACCCTTTTGAACTGGAGGTGGCAGATTCCTAGTCATGTTTTTGCCACTATTCAGAGCTTTGTTATCGTCATCTAGGAAACGATGTGGTAAATAATAAGATTTGTTTAGCATCTGCACATTAAAAATCTGTATAATGCAACGGTAAAAATATATTTATAAGAGAACCGTGGAATTAACATTGATATTATCCAAACTAGTCCATGTTCCCATTAGATTAGTACATTCTTTTACATATTAAAACTAAAATATGTGAAAATCCAACTACCGGAAGCATCGGTTCCATAGAGTCGAATACTAATTTATTACACATTTCTAGCTATGTTAGTATTATTATTTTTAATAACATTTGGTGGGTGAAATCAAGTTTAAAGTTTGACAAATGATTATTGAAAATTTAACAATGTTGATTTGCTTTGTATTGAATTGGTTGACACATGATAAAATGTTGAATGCAGTAAGACTATAGAAATAAGACTTTTATTAGATGACTATAATTTTTTTCTTTGATAGAGCAAAACCAATAGCACAGAAAACAAATGCAAGTTGTTCGATTGGGGTGGAACTGAAGTATTGGTTGCCGAAGGACGTGTGCACTTGAGTGATTCAAATCAGATTATTAATGGTGTTCCTCTTGGACCAGAAGCTGCAATAGTTTGGGTGGACAATCCAATAAAAGAAGATGCCTTTTTGTGGAGGCCCATAGCAGGTGTGACATGTATCGGAGAAGCCGTCGGTAAGACAATAGCATGGCCATCATCAAAATTGGTTTTTGAAAACACAATACCATCCACTCCTATGAGCAACGTTCCAACATCTCGTACGGTAATATATTATATTGCTAATATTTATATATACGATTTGTTGATAATGTACCAATACTTTTTTTAATATCATAGAGTGCAAATTACGCGATGAATAACAAGTGCAAGTTATTTGCTGTGGAGGGCACAGGAAAAATTGTAGCTGAAGGCACCATATCTTCAATTAATCCAAATGATTTGGTTCATTCTATTCCACTAGGACCAAATGCAATAAGAGTTTGGGTGGATATTGTCAAAGACCCAAATGCGTCTTTATGGAGACCTACGTCATTCATGGAATGCTTATCAGATGCTATTGGTTCGACGGTAGCATGGCCTACTGCGAATGTTAGTGTGGACTCAACTTCAACAGTTTGAAATATTTGTATAGTTTGGCAGTTTTCAGGTAACTACCCTTGAACTTCAAGTTATTTAATATGCTCGGGAGGGTACATCATGTCTTAAAAACTTTTATTAGATAAAAAAAATGCATCATAGCCCGTCAAAGAGATCTGAATATTAAAATGCAGATGAGGAATTTTATAAAATTAAGAAGATTTGTGACAAACAACTCTGTGGGTAATATATATAAATGTAATCAAGAGAAGTAGAATTTTTATCAAATTTTATCTAATTTAATGTTTTTCTGAATAAAATAATTTATCAAGAGAAGTAGTTTATGTTGTGCTACCTTTGTAGATTAATTTACAGCAAGTAACATTTAGCTTATTTCTGGACAATACGTCTATTAGTTGATACAGTTTATGGTTTTCTCTAACAGTTAATATGTGAATTTTCAGTTTCAATATCCTAGTTACTTCTGATCCTACACCTCAAATGAAAAAAATGAAAGATTTTTTTAGCAAACGTAAATACTGCCAAAAAACATCAATAATAATTTTCTCAACTCTTCTATCAACGTTGTAAATTTATACCTTATTACTGCCACAACTTGGGAGAGGCTGAATTGCAGACCAAAGTGGGAAATTGCTTATTTTCAATTTGAGACTTGTTAGGAAATATTCGGCACATTATTTGGTTATTCTTTATTGAGTTAGATAACCTTCTATAAGGAAGATGGTTATTTACTGAAAATTTAGCACCTAGGAGAAAAGAATTGTTTGGCATCTAGCAAAAGTATGTGACTGATAAAATTACTGCAACTTGAAAAATATGCATTAAATATATCACTGTGCAAATATTGCATAGAACTTCCAGTTACATGTTTATTGAAAAACACATTTTTTTTCAACTGGAAATTGTACTCTTTATATTTAACTAACAGTTATACGTCTAAAGCTTACTGTAATTACTACTCACAGGATGTTGACAAAGCCATGGTCAGTGATAGCTCAACAACAAAAAGTCAAGAAAAAAAGGCGGAAGGAGGAATCTTGCCGAGTTCAGACTGCCCTGTTGGCAACAATTCAGTAAACCAATGTCTAACTATCTTCGTACTGCCACTTTTCATTTTCAGCCTGTATTTGAACTACTTTTATGCACGTTTTGTCGATAATATTAGATGCAAACTTGCTTTCTAGATATTGTGCATTTGTCTAATTTTGTATGCAGTTGGTTTATAAATTTTATCTCTCTTTACGGGTTTATGTAAACTTTGTTCATGGATATTGTGTTCAACTTATTTTATGGAAGTGATTAATAGTTATGCTTTTATTTTACAATTTTTAGTTTGATTTGTTTATGTTATGTACATTAACTGATTAAAATATAATTAAATGTAGTTTATATTAATGATATGTGTGAATATTGCAATGGCACAACATTGCTGTCAATTCTTTGGAAAAAAAATGCATATCCCTACGACAGCATTTATACATTGCTGTCAATTCATTGGAAAAAAATGCATATCCCTACGACAGCGTTTATACATTGCTGTCAATTCTTTGGAAAAAAAATGCATATCCCTACGACAGCGTTTATACATTGCTATCAATTCATTGGGGAAAAAATGCATATCCCTACGACAGCGTTTATACCTTGCAGTAGAGAACTATTAACAACGTTTATACCTTGCAGTAGAAAAATTATTAACAGCTTTTAAAAACGCTGTAGAAAGTGGGTTTTTGACAGCGTTTATATTTTGCAGTTAAAAATTTAGGGTCAACGACCGCATGTCGTTATACAACGTTTTTAAAAACGCTGTGAAAACTTTTAACAGCGTTTTTCAAACACTGTGAAAAGTCTTTTTTGTTGTAGTGCAAGAACACAATCTCCTTTCCTTTCCTATTTCCCTTCTATTCTTCATTTAAAATACTCCTTTCGTCGGTTACTCTCCTTCACCGTAAACCCTAACTATGGTGTATTTCAAAATTTTAGGCTTCAAAATTGCAACTTAATAGCTTCAATTGTTCATTACATTTTGTATCACAAAAAATCTTAAAGTATATTTCATTTTGGCAAAACTTAGATGACAGAGGAGAGCCACAATTGTATAATTCTAGTGAACATTAAAATATCTTTAGTCCACATGGTGGACCCATCATCAAACTTGATTACATGACAGAGGGATGTTATATGCTCCTCTCGTTGTAAAAATTTTATCTTCAAAATTCCGTAAGGTACAAACAATCAAGCATATCAATCATGCAAATGCGTGACACAGTCAAAAAATCAAACATTAATAGCATATAACTAGTCAAAAAACCTGTACAACCATATTGAACATACGTCAAAATAACTCGGGATAAGCATCTTTAATCCTATCCTTAGTTTTTCAAGCACAGTCTCTTTCATCGTCATTCCATTGGACCTTCACTAACTTGACTATCTTACTCCATAGCCCTTTCGCATCTCTATCCACTATACAAATAGGTTGCCAAATGATAGGCATATCAGGCTCCATTACCAAAACTTCCAAAACAGTTGGTTTGATAGTAGTCTCTGGATCACGTACACACCTTCCAAGATGAGATATGTGAAAAATATTATGGACTCCTACTAAAGTACTCAATAAATCATTGTGAGTTTTCCGATTCTCTATACAAAAGGAAATGATCAAAATATCTTAGTGGAAACTTCACAGACTTCCCAAATTGTATATCACCCTTCATCGGTAATACTTTCACAAAGTCATAATCTCCAACTGAGAATTCCAAGTCCTTACACCTTTTAGCTACTCATTTCTTCCTTGATTGAGCTCCTTCATCCTTGCTTGGATTAACTAAATCTTTTACGTTGCTTCTTTCACTAAATTAGGACCAAGCATTAGTCTATCATGTGTCTCTAACCAACATGTTGTTGTTTTACACAGCCTTCCGTAAAATGTTTTGAAAGGTTTCATTCCTATATGAGTCTGATAAATATTATTATAAGAAGACTCAACTAATTTGCAAAAGATCTTCCCATGACCTACAATATCTAGTACATATGCCCTTAACAAATCTTCAAGTACATTGTCAAGCATTTCTGTTTACCCATCTATCTGTGGATGGTAAGGTAAGCGTTACCCATTTTCAACTTTGTACCTAATACATCCTATAAGCTCTTTCAGTACTCACTAGTAAACAAAGAATCTCAATCATTTATAATTTTACTTGGTATCCCATGAAGTCTTACAATATTCTTCAGGAACAATGGGTGCCATTATTATCGGCTTAATAGGGATAAAGTGTGCACTCTTGGTCAGTCTATTTACCTTGACCCAAATTCTTTAATTTCCCCTATTCAAACATCAAAAACCATCTATGAAACCATTGATATAGAATCTCATTTCCATAGTGGCACTTCTAAAGGTTGAAGTAATACACTTGGCTTTTATCTTCATATCTTGGTACCTCGTCATACCTACTAGATGAATAGTAAAATTCAATCAATCGCATTCTCTAAGAACTTCTTTCCTTATATTATCCACACCCAAACATGCAATCGTTCCTTCTTTCTCAACTGTCCACTTTGGTTGAGTGCAAAATCATTCAAATCATCAATCCCATTTCCCAATTTTCGTCTCTTAATTCATTCGGGTAGTAATGGATCATAATTTTGCCTTCCAACAATACTTTCAATCATTACCAATCAGACTTCTAAACAAGAGATCAATGCGGTACTTTAGCTAGGACCGGCAGTCGTACTCATTTTAACTCCATAATAAGTCAATACGTCCAATGGTTCCATTCAGCTAACATCTCTAATAACACATTATGATGTTTTCTACTAAGTGCATCAACAACTTTATTTCCTTTCCCTATCAGATAATTCCAAAGTCATGTGCTGCCAAAAACTCCGGTCATCTTTGTTGTCTCATATTCAACTCATTTTGAGAGAATATATACTTCAAGGATTTATGATCCGTAAACAAATCAAATCGTTCTCCTTAAAGATAGTTCCTCCACACCTTCAATGCAAAGATCACAGCTGCCAACTCCAAATCGTGAGTAGGATATTGAAATTTGTGTAGTTGAAACTGTCAAGATGGCTATGACTCCACCCCTCTACATTAATACAACTCCTAACCCTATCCCACATGCATTAGTATACACCACTAAATCTTGATTTTCATCTAGCATAACTAACACAGGTGCATTGGTCAATAAATGTTTTAGATTTTAAAATGCTTCTTCACATTTATTGATCCCAACTTCATGTCCATACTTATTAGTTTAGTCATTGGTACTGCTATACTAGAGAAATCTTTAATGAATCTCCGGTAGTAGCAAGCTAATCCAAAGAAACATCTAATCTCAGTTACGGTCTCGAGTCTCCTCCAACTATTAATGGCTTCGATCTTCGATGAATCTATTGACAATCCATTCTCTGAAACCACATATCTAAGAAACTTCACTTTGCTGTCCAAGAAATGAAATTTCGAAAACTTTGCATTTAGCCGATATTTCCTTAGCATATCTAGCACTATTCTAAGACGAGCTTCATGATATTTTTCTTAGAATACATCAAGATGTCATCAATAAACGCTAACATAAATGTATCCAAATGCTCTTGGAAGATTCAATTTATCAAATCTACAAAGAAAGCAGGAGCGTTGGTCAGTTCGAAGGGCATGACTAACCACTCATACGAAACATTTCTTGTTTGAAACGTCTTTAACGGTATACTCTCGTTTGCCACTCTTAATTGATATAAACTCATTCCTACCTATTGCCAATACACCTTGATGCCACTCAATTGATCAAACAATCATCTATTCTAGGCAAAGTGTACCGATGCTTTATGGTCTACTCATTCAGCTTTCTATAATCAACACATAAGCTTAATGACCCATCTGGTTTCTTTATGAACACCACTATAGTTCCTTAAGGTAAACTACTTAGCCTAATAAAATTCTTACCTTCTAGCTCCACTAGTTGCACCTTTAATTTCTTCATCTCAGTTGGTGTCATTCTACTAGGCGGTCTATTTACGGGTTCAACTCTAGGTACGAGATCTATTCTAAACACAATGCTAAGTTTTATTGTAGTTCCGTAACTTCCTAAAAATATATAAATATTCTCTTACCTCAAAAACCTGATTTATTTCATCTTCCACGCCTTCAATGAAACTTGAAAATGCACACACATTGAAACTTAATTCTTCTAATAAGTATATGATTCAATCATGACAATAAGGGTGTCTTAAGGATATTAATCTATCTTGACAAAATCAAATACATGCAAATTGCAGGCAAACTTATGACCTAGCAAATCAAATTCTACGTGGTCACATCTTATTCCAAGAGTTGCATAGTCGCCTATTGGATTCGCAACCCTCAAAGTGATTATAAGGTATGTCAGTTCAAGGTTTAACTTATCTACTAAATATCTAGAGATAAAAGAATGTGACGCTCTAATATCGAACAACACTTTAACAAGTATGCTATGTATAAGAAGGGTGCCTCCCAACATAGCCTTTCCTTTTTCCTCTGTAACCATTTCGAAAACTATAGGTTCTAAAGCGTAAACCTTTCCCTTCTCAGCTTTGACTATTTCAGGATACTCCCTCTTGAAATGCCCCAACTTGGTGCAATTATAGCACCTCACTCCCTTCTTATTAGTAGCCTTCTTGCCATTAGTAGAACAATAATTATTGGCAAAGTGCCCCTTCTCACAACAATTCACCTTCGACTTTCCCTTCTTGGCAATGCAACTTTTCTTAGCTCTTTTCCTATTAAAGAACTTCCTTTTCCTACCATGGAAACTCATAGTCCTATCCTCCACTTCGATGGTGTTCTCCATACCCATAAAAGACCTTCCTCCAATTAATCTAGCCACTTCCTCAGCTTGCATCATGTTCACAAAGAACTAATACATTATTACCATGTCAACTTGTGCGGTTCCAACACCTGCATTAGCAGTAGCATTGGTGTTGGTAGTTCAGTTGGCGTTTCTAGCATTGGATCGAATGTTTCCATTAGTTATTGTGCTCCACCTCTCAAGTTATGTCTTCCTCTTCTGATATCCATTTTTCGTAATCTACATACAAGTCTCCATTAGATACCGAAGAATGGTCTAAAACAAAGTGGAGAGGATATATAAATATGCATACTAACACACACTTACACACACACACACAGATATATATATATATATAACAAGTACATCATTATAACGCTATCTCATTGCCCAATCTTTGTTCTTTCTATTTCATTTGAGTTATGTTTTTGTTTTCAAAAAATCTTATTAAATTTTAAGTAAACTTATGCTCTTATACTAATTTGTAATGTCCCCATTTTGAGGCTTGAAAATTGATACAAATTATGTTGCAATCACCTTAGTTTATCTCCCAATAACGAAATAAGATCAAGTGTTGTATCATCAACATCAAGAGCACAAAAATTTACAAATTTTTACAAAACATTTGCGTTCATTCATTTGAAAATTCATTACATATATGTTATATAACGCATCTGATTATGTCGTTTAGATAAAATATATTAAATACAAATATAATTCCAAAAACGTCATATGAAGATACCCTTTGGATGACCGGAGTCATAACTACTTAATATTTATAAACTGTCTACATACAATCAAAAACAATAAAGCAGTTAAACTACATAGCAGAAATAAACTCAAATAGTAGCTTGGCTCTTGCACATCTCCGAAATTTTTATCCATCTAAACCTGAAAACACTACTCTTATCCTACTCAAATTAGTACTCAAGAGTTTAAGGCAAAATCAAAAAATTCAGGTCAAAAAAAAAGTCTAGTGTGAATAACATTATTCCATATCAACCAAAATAGATTCATAGTAGGAATACGCCACTGAAGTAGTGAATAGTTTTCTCCTCATTTTAATCTTATAAACAATGAAAAACATATCATTTGCCTAAAACCAAAATGGTTAGAACATAACATAAACATCATCATGCGCAATGAGTCAAAATGAATAGTCTGCTATTCAAAAGTCTAAGGGTCGCACGTTCCCACAATTGCACATCCTATTAAGTTCATAAATCGACTAGTTTTCCCAAGATCAATATGAACCTACTAGTTTTCTCAGGACAACAAATAAACTATTGGGCTGACTTTGGCCATAATGTAACCCGTTAATCCAACGGTCTTCTATTCCCATAAAAGTACCAAGCTACTCCTATGATAGAATAAAATAATCAAAACGGTCTTATGGTCCTTTTGGAAGAAAATAACAATATCCTCCTATTTTCTGTAAAAGAAAAACAATCAAAATGGTCTTCTAGTCCCTTAAGAAGAAAAATATAGGTGACCGTCATTGCTATGGGTTCCTTGGATACATACCATGAATTTATGCCTCACTATCGGCAAAGCCTTACACATTGGAATTGTGGACCTAACTAGCAGAGAGATTAATGGCTAGAGTGCGGGGCGTTGCTCCTACACCAGTCTCCACTCTTAAATTTGGTATTTTAATCATTAAATCGAATCATTACTTTTGATTAGTCATGGGCATCCTAACAAAATTTTATCTTCTGGATCTCCTGAATGCAGTTCAATTCACTCATGGATTTAGTCTGACCTTACTCACTACTTGAATAGCCCTAATCGGTCATCAGTCCCCAAGGAAAAAAATGTTGGGTGATAAAATATAAGGAGCATGTCAACAATTAAGATAAGCGATATCAGCTTATCAAAATACACAATTGAACATACAAATCATCATTCAACACAAACATATCTTCCCGTGTAAGCCATTTTCTACATAAATTACTTATTCATAAGTAACCCTTTTATTCCATAAAACTTAGCATAATGGGCTAAAGCATACCATTCCTTTCTTTAAAATCTTTACCACTAAAATAAATAATTTAACAAAACAATATATTGTTATAAGGAAAAATATGGCCGAAATATATAGTTAAAAGCTATCGAGAGTATCAAAATAGGCTACCACCCTTCTCAAAACTTTGTGTTATCGCACCTCAAAACAAATGCTGTCGCATTTCAAAATATTTTTATCGCACTTCAAAACTTGGGCCATCGCATGTCAAAAAATTTGCTATCATATTTCCAAAACATGTGCTATTGCACTTCAAAAACATATGCCATCAAATGTAAAAAATATGTGATATTGATGGTTTGAAAACATAACTATCGAAAACCAAAAGTTAAAGCTATCGAGCACATAAAAATATAGCCATCGCATGTCAAAGTAAGTACTTCACATGTTAAAATAAATAGCAATCGCATCTCAAAATATATATAGCCAACGCTCACCAACAAAGCAAAGTTATATAGCATCAAGCTATCGCATGTCAAAATGCAAAGCTATCAAATGTCTAAAATACAAACCTATCAAGGTTCAAAAATACAAAACTATCGAGATTCAAAAATATAAAGCTCTCGAGGGTATGAAAATAGGCTATCATAATTCAAGGCAGTTATCGAACCCCTTAATGGCAATTTGGTAAATATCGAGTGTAACGTCCCGAAAATTTTCGACTTTCGAAAATTCGACATCGATACTCACTTTATCGACTGTCGAGCAATCGAATGCCGGAAACCCGAAATGTTATGGGTTTAAGAAAGAAGAAAAGGGTAGAAGAGGAAGAAGATAGAAGAAAAAGAAAAGAAGAACAATAGAACAACAACAGAAACAGAAACAGTATCAGAATCTCACATTCGCAGCGGAACAACATATAATAGATAAATGCATAATCTTTAAATCAAAGAACTATATCATTTTATACATTACATCATCATCAGAGTTTACAACAACAATACAACAATGGAAAGTTATATAACTTGTCCTCATACAGAATACACAGCGGAATAAATAATATCATATACAAGTGGTACGTCTCATCATCCAGCTTGCCACTAAGCTCCACAGCAACCCGAATCCAGAATGACCTGATAACCTAACTCTAGACTGCCCGTGTGGAAATTGGTGGGCACCCAGAGTTTAGGAAGGAAACAATAAACTCCAGGTCAGTCATGGTGACTGGTGTGAGAACTTAAAACAGTTTATCTTTAAAACAAATAACAGGAAGATTTTTAAAGTCAATTTCGCAATGCTTTTGGAAAATGAAACTACCATAAGGCCTCCCGCACACACACACAATGCAAACGCAGAATCGGAGGAGATTTCTCCTTATGATAGTCAAAGATGCTTGATACGCAAATATCGAATCATTTTTTTTGGTATTATTATTAGTGCATAGTGTAGAAAAACATTTTGAAAGTACAATATAAATCTTAGCCAACATACGACCAGTATCGTATGCCTACTATAGCTACCATCTAAACAGTGGTGACCACCGTACATAAATGGCAGGTTCTACAACTAATACCGTACAAAGTTCGTATTGGAGTTTGGATTTCCAACAAATGGTCAGGCCAAGGAACTTCCCATTGCCACATGGAAACGCCTCTGGAATGACGTCCCAAGAACCTAACCGGATCTCTGCCAACACAAGGCCGGGTTACCTCTACAAAAATAGGTAACTACTGACACGCGTATGCCATCCCCCGATCGTAACTGATCTTCCCGAGGATCCTCGATTTCCAACAACCACAAAGTAATAAACTCGCAGCATCAACATAGGTTAAATATCTGGGCTCCATACCATGATACCACCTCTATCCAGAAGGAATGACATACACTAAGGGGCGCTACTCCCTAGAACCTTGCCGCATCCTTCCTGTTTTGACCATTTCCGGGGTGTGAGGTCCGACGAAGTCTCGTCCACAAAGCTACGCTTTTTTCACAAAGCCATGCCTTGGGTCAACAAATGATCAAAGCAATGATCACAAAGATAATTGATCAAACAAATGATCCTATCACAAATGATCAAATAATGATCATTTCACAGCAACACTCAGCATGTCACATTACCAAATTGGGAATATATTGCTGATAAATTTCAACTACATGACCTCTGAGCTCGTACGTCTCAGAGAAGGGTGTTAAGCTAAGAGAATAAATTCTCCGCCACCAACAGAAATGTATTTGAAAGAAATTAGCTTTATATCTCAATCTGTAACGTCAGACACACAATCTATACAAGTCCGTTCTGGGATCGAACAGAACCGAAGGCACTTCTCACGAAGCCCTTGCAAATTCCGGATAATTTTCAATCACGTCCGGACTTCCCGTCACTAAGGGTGATAAAACCTCTAAATCGGAGATCAGTCGGTGTAGAGTAACTCAACGGTAATCCTTCCGTTTTCAAAAATATCCGGTCTTCAACACCGGTCATCAAATGCAATTCATAACGACGTATCACATATCGGAATGGGTAATACCCCGAATAGTGAGCGCTTATTCAAAAATAAGTGTGGCATTCAAATTCATCCAATTCACAACAAATACCTATTTAAAGGTAAATATTGATAGTCGGTTATTTAACTATCAATAAAGATGCGCAACATCATCAGATTCCAAATAATTTTCCCAAATTATTTATTCTCCAAAAATATCTTTACAAGATATATAATTTTGCACACTTAACCATTTGAAACAAATTTCAAATATTCACTTTTCAATTTATCTTTTAAGATAAAATTTCAAACCTTTCATTTCATATTGGAAAAGCATTTCCATACTTATTTAATAATAAGTAATTCACAAATCATTTATTTTCAACACTTGGAAAATATTTGATATACTTAAATCAAAATTAAGTATATATTTCATTCTTTAAGGAAATCATTCTCTTTCACAAATTCTATTTGAGTCAAAACGAATGTTACGTAAAACATCGTTATGACAACTCAAAATTACTAGTATAGGGATTCGAAATTTAGATAGATATATAAATCCCAATACTACACAAAATATTTCCTTTTGGAAACCATTTACTATAACAACAGTGTTATAGTCCACCATTTCCTTATTTCTCGAAACGTCTATTTCAACAATAAATGTTGAAATCTATGTATTCGATACTTAATACGTTTTAAAACATCTTTTAAAACAACTACTTCATTTAACAATATTCCTTTTCCCAAAATATATTGATTTTATTCAATAATATATATTCACTGTCCAAAATCGTGAATAAAATCACTATCCCAATTTTAACAATTTCTACACAATTTATTTCAATAATAATTCGCTATCCAAAATCGTGAATATACTTCCTTTAATAATTTTCTATATTCAATTTATCAAATTCCATTGATTTCGAATTTATAAACAATGTCTATAAATTCTTTCCCTATTTATTAACTTCGATTTATAAAAAATCCCTGAATTAACAAATTTAATTCATAACTCGATTTCATATCAAAAATCTAATTTATAAGTCAATTACTTATAAACTTTTGTTTTACAAAATCTATTTATTTTATAACTTCACAATTCATAAATTTATAAATTTCAATCTGCTTAAAAAATCCATTTTTCTATTTTATTTATAACACTTATAAAAGCTTGTTTCATAATTCCAATGTCTTTAATTTATAAATATAAATTTTATAAATCTTTTATTATAAACCGTTTATAATACTTCAAAAATTCCAATTTAAACTATTTCATAATTTTATCAATTTTTTATTTCAAAAATAACACTTTGGTCATATTTCACAAAAATCACAATTTTCAATATATTAAAATTTATAATGTTTATTTATTTAAAATAAATCAGTTCAAAAATTCAATAAAACGTATATTTTCATAAATTACTTTAAAATTCTTTTAAAATCCAAAAATCGTTATTTTTAACTTCAAAAATGGATCCGATGACGCAACAGCACCAAATAATTAATCACAGAAATCAATCATCATATATCGATATGAAAATCAACAAATATCAAAATATCTGTAAACAATCAATACAGTTGAGGAATCCAGTTGGATCCCTCCAACCTGTCCCCCTGCATCCAAAGATGTTAGCACAATACCAATTCCGCTCGAGTACGGAATTATCGCGGTATATGGGATTAATAAATATTATTCGCTATTATGCGGCGCAATAGGGTCTCATCCGCTATACAATGCGGGAAATCAACAACTCCAATATATACATATGCCAATATGTATATATTGCTATATATATAATACCAATTTCACATCAATGTAAAATTATCGCGGTATATGTTTTTAATAATTAACATCCGCTTAATAACGGCGTATAATGTCTATTTCAGTCAATAACAGATAAAATTTTATCATCCAGGCATACAATCAACAATTTTAAATCTAACTATTTAAAATAAACATTGAAACTGTTCGATTGAGTGAGAAGTTCTCACCTTGATTTCAATTCCGTCCCAGCGTTTATTTCGAATAAAATTAAACGAGCGTTTAATTTTACCCAAAATATTCACTGACTCCAATCGCTTCCAAATCAGTTTCATAGAGTAGTATTCGACGATACGAACGCAACGCAAAAAGTTTCGTAATTTTCTGACCTCGTATGAAAGAGTTATAGCAGTTTAAGCATTCACACGATATAAATTAAAATTCATTTACAAATTTCTTTTTAAATTTTCAAACCCACGTTCATCATCAGCCGTTGCTCCCAGGGGATGAAATCATGGCCGTTGCCATCATCTTCTTCATTCATCAGGAAATCACGAACGCAAGTAAACAACCCAAAGCCGTTCGTCATCGTGAAAGCCTTGACCACCATCTCTCGCTTATTCACCGATCAACAGCCACCAAATCAAAGCTTGTACTCGACTCCACCCCCACCACGAGCAAGGTGAAGCTCGGCTGCACGTGGATCAAGAAAAACGTGAGGGAATGCCGTGCCTTCAAACTGAAATTGCCGACTATCTACTTCGTTAATTACGATCACAACCGTTGAGATCAAAGATCTCACCACACTCTACGACTTTGCAGTTGAAAGTAAATTGAATCAGTGTGTGGATTTGAAGAAAATTGGAGGAGAAGAGAACGAATTCGTGGCCATTGAAATTATAGGGTGGCGGCTGAAGAAAATATTAGGGTTAGGGTTTTATTTTTTCTAATTTGTGAATAAAATGGTCTATTTGTAGAGATTTAACGAACACTATTCATCCAGAATTTCCAAACTCCGATTTACGCGCGGTCACTATCGTTTCTAGGGTTTATCCTGCGTTCCGGACACAATGGAATAGGTTTCGGAAGCTAATTCGATCATCTGTGCGAGTTATGAATTTAAACGATCAATTTAAATTTAACCGATTTAAATCGATTTCGAGGCGTTTTGGCTTGCCCCGGACAAACGGTAAATCCAATTGACACGAAATTTGAAATCTCACAATAATATCACATTACGGATCCGATGAAACTAGTTTCGTCGAAATCCGAGACCGTTTGAAAAATGATTATTTTAACTCGCTAAATTAATATTAAAACAATTTCGATGTGTTTCGAGCTGCCACGGTCAAACGACAACTCCGATTGCTACAAAAATTGAAATCCGATAATAACAAACTATTACGGATCCAATGGAACTAGTTTCATCCAACTCTGAGACTGTTCGAAAATTGGCTATTTTTCAGTCGATAATTAAATATTAAAATATTCAATTTTCACAAATTAACTTTAAATTCAGTTTTAAAAGTTTCTGTAACATCTCTATAACTCCAGTATGATTAAATAAAATTTTACAAATCATTTTTAATCACATTTAATCCAGATTTCAATTATTTTCTGGAATTTAACTATTAAATTATCGATTTAATTATCAAATTAAATCCAATATTCGAAAAATAAATTATTCGACTCATTAATTTCACTTATTAATATTTTAAAATCAATTAAATATTCAAATTTAAATTAATAAAAATTCTGGGTTGTTACAAACTTCCCCCCTTAAAAGAATTTCGTCCTCAAAATTACTAAGCAAGAAGAAGATACAAAATCCGTTAACTTTCCAAAACAAACCGTTCAAATTAGATTTACAAATCTCTTAAGTGTTTAACTTTTCCAAAATTCAATAGTTAAACTTCTTACAAAACTTTACTAAGTTTTTCCAAAATTTACCAATTTTCCAATTTTCTCAAAAATATTCTAACGCCTTAAATTTTCGTAAAATTTCGCCATAGCCTCCTTTGCGCGGCTCGATCCGGAAAAAAAATGACAGTGTATATATATCACAAATATACATCTCATCAAGTGATGAGGCATCCCGTAGGGAAAAAAGTGTAAAAGTACGATATTTAATCCGAGATATGTACCTTATATATTTTTAGCGAGCGTATACGGCTAATATAACGCGAAAGCGAGCTGCAAATGCGAAGCAAACGCCATCCGCACCTACTAAACACTCAACAATAATCATGAGAACATGCATATAAAAAATAATGTCGATATACAACATATAGTAACATAATAACTACATATGTGTCAATATAGCAAATGCAACAAACAACAAATGCAACCATCATCCAATAAACATTCAACAACTTCATAACCAAATCAATATACATTCACTTATCATTAATATTTAATGAATTGGTTTCCAATTTAATCACATTTGATAGTTTACATTGGATTTTATCAACATTCATTCTCAATTAGTTTACATTCACTAATTCACATTTGTTCACTTTCAATTTGAATCAATTTCAATTTCTATTCAAATTTACATATTATCAATTTGGATTCAATCACTTTAGCTTCCAATTTCACTAATTCAATTTCATTAACTCTTAATGAATTTATACATAATCAACTAACAATCAAATAACAACCAATGTATATTCAACATAATCAAATCATTAAATTTTACATTCAATTTGGTTCAACACCGTTAATTCCAATTGGTTTAATATTAAATTGACTGATATTCAATTATTTAACTTCCAATAACATTAGCTTTTTAATGAATTAACATTTATATTCATTATTTCATATCAATTATTTTCATTAGATTGATTAACATTCAATCCATTTATTAATTCAATTGCTAATTCATTTTAACAAATAAAATTGAATTTCATTTATATAACTTAAGTTCACATTCATTTAATAAATTCACTTTATTATTTTACTTCGATATCAAAATCAATTTCATTCAACATTACTTAAGTTATTTTTCAATTAAACATCATTTGTTTAACTTAACTTAAATTTCCACTTGGATTTTATTGATTCACTTATATTCATTCTAATTTAACTCCATTCTTTAAGTTAAATTTACTCTATCAAAATTCAAATTGTATAAGTTATCAACTCATTTATCATTCCCATAAATATTTTAAATAGGATCCCAGAGTCTTTTCAACCTTTCAAAACCATTTTTTTTTAAATCAATTTAAATTTATCTTTTAAATTCCCAAAACAAAATCCAATTTTTTCCAACCAACTTCCATTTAAAAATAATCGGCAGCAATTCCTCTTTTGGAAACCCGAAAATGAACACCAATGATGTTGCAATCATCATCGGAATTATTTTCCAGCGACCTAAAAGAGTTTAGAGCTTTCATCTCTCTAAAACAATTTTTTCCCAAAATATCAAATCCTTTCAAAACACTTCTCTGGAATTTTATTTCAGATTATAAATCACATTTACAAATCTTTTACTTATATAATTTCACTTCTTATATATATAAGATTATTTTACCATTGTAAATCATTTTTTTATAACTTCATACATTATAATATATTTGCTTATACAATTTATTCTTTCACAATTGTTGTTTTATTTAACTTATTCAAACAACCAACCAATCAATTCATATATACTTTAATAATTTTTGGAAAATTATTTCCTTTATATCCAAAATATAATCGAGGTAAAATTATTTCATTTACCAAATTTAAAACGATATCGTGCCGAATTGTTCTATACAAGTGTTTAGAGATCCCTATCAACAACGTTAATTACTCGTATTGACCAGAATCCATATACCACTCAACAAACCAATCATCACAATATAAAACAATTTTATATTAACTAACAAATACGCACTCGTATCTATTATTACACTCAACTCATTCTAGAGCACTACTGACTCTATCTCTAATGAGTAACACCCAACAGAGCAGGGTTGTCGCTTAACCATATGCTCTGATACCAAATGTAACGTCCCGAAAATTTTCGACTTCCAAAAATTCGACATCGATACTCACTTTATCGACTGCCGAGCAATCGAATGCCGGAAACCCGAAATGTTATGGGTTTAAGAAAGAAGAAAAGGGTAGAAGAGGAAGAAGAAGAAAAGAAGAACAATAGAACAACAACAGAAACAGAAACAGTATCAGAATCTCACATTCGCAGCGGAACAACATATAATAGATAAATGAATAATCTTTAAATCAAAGAACTATATCATTTTATACATTACATCATCATCAGAGTTTACAACAACAATACAACAATGGACAGTTATATAACTTGTCCTCATACAGAATACACAGCGGAATAAATAATATCATATACAAGTGGTACGTCTCATTATCCAGCTCGCCACTAAGCTCCACAGCAACCCGAATCCAGAATGACCTGATAACCTAACTTTAGACTGCCCGTGTGGAAATTGGTGGGCACCCAGAGTTTAGGAAGGAAACAATAAACTCCAGGTCAGTCATGGTGACTGGTGTGAGAACTTAAAATAGTTTATCTTTAAAACAAATAACAGGAAGATTTTTAAAGTCAATTTCGCAATGCTTTTGGAAAATGAAACTACCATAAGGCCTCCCGCACACACACACAATGCAAACGCAGAATCGGAGAAGATTTCTCCTTATGATAGTCAAAGATGCTTGATATGCAAATATCGAATCATTTTTTTTGGTATTATTATTAGTGCATAGTGTAGAAAAACATTTCGAAAGTACAATATAAATCTTAGCCAACATACGACCAGTATCGTATGCCTACTATAGCTACCATCTAAACAGTGGTGACCACCGTACGTAAATGGCAGGTTCTACAACTAATACCGTAAAAAGTTCGTATTGGAGTTTGGATTTCCAACAAATGGTCAGGCCAAGGAACTTCCCATTGCCACATGGAAACGCCTCTGGAATGACATCCCGAGAACCTAACCGGATCTCTGCCAACACAAGGCCAGGTTACCTCTGCAAAAATAGGTAACTACTGACACGCGTATGCCATCCCTCGATCGTAACCGATCTTCCCGAGGATCCTCGATTTCCAACAACCACAAAGTAATAAACTCGCAGCATCAACATAGGTTAAATATCTGGGCTCCATACCATGATACCACCTCTATCCAGAAGGAATGACATACACTAAGGGGCGCTACTCCCTAGAACCTTGACGCATCCTTCCTGTTTTGACCATTTCCGGGGTGTGAGGTCCGACGAAGTCTCGTCCACAAAGCTACGCTTTGTTCACAAAGCCATGCCTTGGGTCAACAAATGATCAAAGCAATGATCACAAAGATAATTGATCAAACAAATGATCCTATCACAAATGATCAAACAATGATCATTTCACAGCAAAACTCAGCATGTCACATTACCAAATTGGGAATATATTGCTGATAAATTTCAACTACATGACCTCTGAGCTCGTACGTCTCAGAGAAGGGTGTTAAGCTAAGAGAATAAATTCTCCGCCACCAACAGAAATGCATTTGAAAGAAATCAGCTTTATATCTCAATCTGTAACGTCAGACACACAATCTATACATGTCTGTTCCGGGATCGAACAGAACCGAAGGCACTTCTCACGAAGCACTTGCAAATTCCGGATAATTTTCAATCACGTCCGGACTTCCCGTCACTAAGGGTGATAAAACCTCTAAATCGTAGATCAGCCGATGTAGAGTAACTCGACGGTAATCCTTCCGTTTTCAAAAATATCTGGTCTTCAACACCGGTCATCAAATGCAATTCATAACGACGTATCACATATTCGGAATGGGTTATACGACCCCATGGTCCTTTCCCGGCTAACCCGAATAGTGAGCGCTTATTCAAAAATAAGTGTGGCATTCAAATTCATCCAATTCACAACAAATACCTATTTAAAGGTAAATATTGATAGTCGGTTATTTAACTATCAATAAAGATGCGCAACATCATCAGATTCCAAATAATTTTCCCAAATTATTTATTCTCCAAAAATATCTTTACAAGATATATAATTTTGCACACTTAACCATTTGAAACAAATTTCAAATATTCACTTTTCAATTTATCTTTTAAGATAAAATTTCAAACCTTTCATTTCATATTGGAAAAGCATTTCCATACTTATTTAATAATAAGTAATTCACAAATCATTTATTTTCAACACTTGGAAAATATTTGATATACTTAAATCAAAATTAAGTATATATTTCATTCTTTAAGGAAATCATTCTCTTTCACAAATTCTATTTGAGTCAAAACGAATGTTACGTAAAACATCGTTATGACAACTCAAAATTACTAGTATAGGGATTCGAAATTTAGATAGATATATAAATCCCAATACTACACAAAATATTTCCTTTTGGAAACCATTTACTATAACAACAGTGTTATAGTCCACCATTTCCTTATTTCTCAAAACGTCTATTTCAACAATAAATGTTGAAATCTATGTATTCGATACTTAATACGTTTTAAAACATCTTTTAAAACAACTACTTCATTTAACAATATTCCTTTTCCCAAAATATATTGATTTTATTCAATAATATATATTCACTGTCCAAAATCGTGAATAAAATCACTATCCCAATTTTAACAATTTCTACACAATTTATTTCAATAATAATTCGCTATCCAAAATCGTGAATATACTTCCTTTAATAATTTTCTATATTCAATTCATCAAATTCCATTGATTTCGAATTTATAAACAATGTCTATAAATTCTTTCCCTATTTATAAATTTCGATTTATAAAAAATCCCTGAATTAACAAATTTAATTCATAACTCGATTTCATATCAAAAATCTAATTTATAAGTCAATTACTTATAAACTTTTATTTTACAAAATCTATTTATTTTATAACTTCACAATTCATAAATTTATAAATTTCAATCCGCTTAAAAAATCCATTTTTCTATTTTATTTATAACACTTATAAAAGCTTGTTTCATAATTCCAATGTCTTTAATTTATAAATATAAATTTTATAAATCTTTTAATATAAACCATTTATAATACTTCAAAAATTCCAAATTAAACTATTTCATAATTTTATCAATTATTTATTTCAGAAATAACACTTTGGTCATATTTCACAAAAATCACAATTTTCAATATATTAAAATTTATAATGTTTATTTATTTAAAATAAATCAGTTCAAAAATTCAATAAAACATATATTTTCATAAATCACTTTAAAATTCTTTTAAAATCCAAAAATCGTTATTTTTAACTTCAAAAATGGATCCAATGATGCAACAGCACCAAATAATTAATCACAGAAATCAATCATCATATATCGATATGAAAATCAACAAATATCAAAATATCTGTAAACAATCAATACAGTTGAGGAATCCAGTTGGATCCCTCCAACCTATCCCCCTTCATCCAAAGATGTTAGCACAATACCAATTCCGCTCGAGTACGGAATTATCGCGGTATATGGGATTAATAAATATTATTCGCTATTATGCAGCGCAATAGGGTCTCATCCGCTATACAATGCGGGAAATCAACAACTCCAATATATACATATGCCAATATGTATATATTGCTATATATATATAATACCAATTTCACATTAATGTAAAATTATCGCGGTATATGTTTTTAATAATTAACATCCGCTTAATAACGGCGTATAATGTCTATTTCAGTCAATAACAGATAAAATTTAATCATCCAGGCATACAATCAACAATTTTAAATCTAACTATTTAAAATAAACATTGAAACTGTTCGATTGAGTGAGAAGTTCTCACCTTGATTTCAATTCTGTCCCAGCGTTTATTTCGAAAAAAATTAAACGAGCGTTTAATTTTACCCAAAATATTCACTGACTCCAATCGCTTCCAAATCAGTTTCATAGCGTAGTATTCGACGATACGAACGCAATGCAAAAAGTTTCGTAATTTTCTGACCTCGTACGAAAGAGTTATAGCAGTTTAAACATTCACACGATATAAATTAAAATTCATTTACAAATTTCTTTTTAAATTTTCAAACCCACTTCATTATCAGCCGTTGCTCCCAGGGGATGAAATCGTGGCCGTTGCCATCATCTTCTTCATTCATCAGGAAATCACGAACGCAAGTAAACAACCCAAAGCCGTTCGTCATCGTGAAAGCCTCGACCACCATCTCTCGCTTATTCACCGATCAACAGCCACCAAATCAAAGCTTGTACTCGACTCCACCCCCACCACGAGCAAGGTGAAGCTCGGCTGCACGTGGATCAAGAAAAACGTGAGGGAATGCCGTGCCTTCAAACTGAAATTGCCGACTATCTACTTCGTTAATTACGATCACAACCGTTGAGATCAAAGATCTCACCACACTCTACGACTTTGCAGTTGAAAGTAAATTGAATCGGTGTATGGATTTGAAGAAAATTGGAGGAGAAGAGAACGAATTCGTGGCCATTGAAATTATAGGGTGGCGGCTGAAGAAAATATTAGGGTTAGGGTTTTATTTTTCTAATTTGTGAATAAAATGGTCTATTTATAGAGATTTAACGAACACTATTCATCCGAAATTTCCAAACTCCGATTTACGCACGGTCACTATCGTTTCTAGGGTTTATCCCGCGTTCCGGACACAATGGAACAGGTTTCGGAAGCTAATTCGATCATCTGTGCGAGTTATGAATTTAAACGATCAATTTAAACCGATTTAAATCGATTTCGAGGCGTTTTGGCTTGCCCCGGACAAACGGTAAATCCAATTGACACGAAATTTGAAATCTCACAATAATATCACATTACGGATCCGATGAAACTAGTTTCGTCGAAATCCGAGACCGTTTGAAAAATGACTATTTTAACTCGCCAAACTAATATTAAAACAATTTCGATGCGTTTCGAGCTACCACGGTCAAACGACAACTCCGATTGCTACAAAAATTGAAATCCGATAATAACAAACTATTACGGATCCAATGGAACTAGTTTCATCCAATTCTGAGACTGTTCGAAAATTGGCTATTTTTCAATCGATAATTAAATATTAAAATATTCAATTTTCACCAATTAACTTTAAATTCAGTTTTAAAAGTTCTGTAACATCTCTATAGCTCCAGTATGATTAAATAAAATTTTACAAATCATTTTTAATCACATTTAATCCAGATTTCAATTATTTTCTGGAATTTAACTATTAAATTATCGATTTAATTGTCAAATTAAATCCAATATTCGAAAAATAAATTATTCGACTCATTAATTTCACTTATTAATATTTAAAAATCAATTAAATATTCAAATTTAAATTAATAAAAATTTTGGGTCGTTACATCGAGAAACTGATTTCGAAATTACTCGAAAATACTTGGGAAAAATCCCAAAAAATTAGAATTTCCATTCTTTATCACATATATAAATTTCGAAAGCAAAGTAATTATTTTTTCTATTTTTAATAATCCATTTTTCAACTTAGAAAATTCATATTAAACTCGCATAATTTTAGAAAATTATGAAATAAAAAGTCACCTTCAAAATAATGTTCTAAATGTTATATCAAAATTTCAAAGCATTTGGAGATCAAAACTAAGGTTTATCATCAAAAACTCTTTAGAAAATTCCATAAAATTCACCAATAATCACCACAAAATCATATACATGATTATCTCAACAAATGGCATGATTAAACATAACATAAATTCAGTTTTTCAACCTAAATCCGAATCTAAAACATATAACCAATAAAGAGATGGAGATATTATTCATCTTAGGTTGGATTTTTATGAAGATAATTGTCTTTGTTCTCTTCCTTAAACTTTTTCCTCTTTTTCTTAGGGAAGGGATTTAATGGAGTCTCTTTCTATCTTTTTTTTCCTTTTTCATTTTTAATATATGAAGTGTGGCTGAAAATAATAGAGAAGAGGGGAGAGTTAGGGAAAACAGATTAAAAGTCTTATCTCTTTTTTCTTATCCCTTTCTAATTTATTTAAATCTCATAATTTCTTTCCTCATAAAACATTACTCCATTTAAAGTTTTAAAATTTTAATTTTATTAACATAAAATTTATCCACGCTTTATCTACATTCCCACATTATTTATTTAATTACGAATTAATTAAAGTTCTAGAATAATGTTCTCCAAAAATTAAGGATTCAACATATATAATACTTAATCTAAATCATACTATACATTAAATAATTAATAAGACATGAAAGTAAAACATCGAATGCATCGAAGACATATTTTACATCATGCCAAATTGATGCAACTTTGGAAGAAATACATTTATAATAAATTTTTTGACGAACCGTCTCGATCTTCTGAGTATAATATATAATAATAATAATAATAATAAACCCTTATAATTTCAATATATGGTAGATACAACGAATGTATTTTTTGTTAGTTGTTTAACTTATGGTGGAAACATCATATGGTGAGATTCTAAAAATTAAAACTACTTTATAACACTCTTTAGCAAATGAGACACCAATTATCAAGTTGACAAACCTTTGATATTTTCCTTACGTCCAATGTTATGCATTCTAAACAAAATTTATATTATCCGAACATGACGCTTTACATTAGTGTTTGACTTTTGTTTATATAATACTAGTACTTATGCACGTGCGATGCACATGATTAACAAAAATCGATTATCAACTTTTTTGTTTGAAATTCAAATAAATAAATAATACACATTGAAGGAAAGAAACAAAAATCTCTTCAACTGAAAATAAATTGAAATCACGGGTTCTTTATAATGTCAAGTCTTTTAGGATAGATAGTTGCATACTTGAAATGCAAGACTAGTGTCTACTCTTCTGAATTTATGTAAAATGTAATGATATTCTTATACATAATCAAAAATAATGTTTATCCTCCTTCACGTGTGGTAATCCTTTCATTGTTACCTTTTCCTTCAATGATTGAAATTGTTGATTCAGATAAATACATAAGCCGGTAATAGAAAACAAAACCCACTTAAATCATACTTATCCAAATCTAAGTTATTCAAATGGAAGTTAAATTTATGCATGCTTTATTGATGTTGTTTTCTCTTTGCATCTAAAGTAATCATCGGTAATAACATAATAACATCATGTCACTTGTATAATAGTTTTACAGTAATAAAAACTAAAATTTAATTAGGACAATAAATAAAAAGATAAGTGAGTAAATATATTATATGATTATATCATCGTATATACTTAATTACTAAGTGAAACTGTGGTAAATCGCTACATATATAACAATGTTTTAGTGGCATCCTTAATTTCCTACATAAAATGTAATAAACATGCTTTATTTTCCACAAAATCAGGAAGTAAATGAAATAATGTGAATTCCAAATCATTTCCTATGTGAATAAATAACACGGACAAACATGATTCATTCAAACATAAATTAACATGGAGGGAATCAAAATACTATTAGAATAATAATTGTAATTTTATTACAATAAGGACACATAAATCTGAGATATGGACATAATTAGGAAACATAGATTTTTGCAAAGACTTGTGCAGAACGTGTATGTAAGTGTGGAAATGACCAATTGGACCTTCGAATAATGTTGTATTTGAAAGGGTTATTTTTGCAAACTCAAAAGCTTCAAATCAGGTATTCTCACTATATATAGACTTCTGCATAGAAAAATATGAGAAGTCATTACTGTGCGAATAAAGCTGCATTGGATTTCTTACGGATTTTTGCTTTATAATAAAAGAGAAGGATTTTGGTTTATGATAATTGATAAAGATAAGAAAATGATAAACCATGCGATATAGAAATTACTGAATAATAATATCCAAACATTCATTAGAAATAAATCAAATACTAAAATTAACAAAATCAAATTATCTAATATGATTAGAAAAAACCTAAATAAAAAATAAGTTCTATATGGATTATTATTCTCCAAAATTAACATAATCAAATTAGTTAATTTGATAAAGGTCAAAATTGTTTAATTTGACCACAACGAATCTCAATGATTTAAAGTGAAAAAAAGAGGGATACTTTCAGAATGGTATACATACCAATCACCACTGTTCTCCAAAAGATAGTGTTAAGCATGACATATAAGGGGCTACTAAATTTGCTTCTACCTTGTCTACATTGTTCAATAACATGTAACAATCAACGTATGAAAAATATTTGACAAAGAGATTTCACTAAAGAAACGGTATAATTATATCATACAGTAAAGCAATCATTTTACACTTTTGGTGACTCAAGGTAAGACATTTCAACATCTATGCAAAGTAATGTCTCCATAATATTGTTGTAAGAGGAGAATCCAAGTTGAAAATTGTCACCTAGTTGCAAACAGGATTTCTTTATATGCTTATATAACTCAAAGGTTCAGAGTTGTAACCTGCTAACAAATAAATCAAAAAAATAATTATATTATCGGCAATTGGTAATAAGTTAGGGAGAAGTCATATCTAGCTACAAATAAGGCAAGCGACACTCCTATCAACCCACATTATACTTCTCTTTAATGTATTACTTGTCGTAAAAAAAACTCTACATCTATTTAATTATAAGTTTTACTTTGTAGCAGTCATCATATTTTCACTTTTAAAATCTACGTATTAAGGTGCATGACTACAAAATGATGACATATGAAGATTTGAAAGATATTTTATTACAACCAAAAGGTTACAGACTTCTTTGAGTATAAACTTAGCTTAAACAACACAAAAAAGAAGAGGTAACTAAGTTTAATTACTATCTCAAACTGCTTAAGGTTAACAACTTAGTAATGCAATTAACTGTTTTTTATCATTATCCACCATGGCATGAGAGGCTAAACGTTTACATGATTTTGAAACATTAACAGTTCATATAGATTCACATTTCTTTGAAAATGCTAATTGTGGGTGACTAATCTATATTAGATCTGAATACATATAACCCATATTGATTCGATTGAGAAACAAGTATATGATATTAACAGCGGAAGGCATGCCTGAATCCATCGATTCTTAATTGATGTGAAGATTAATTTAGATTAGATCTTCCAAATTGACACAAGGTTAGATCTGTAAATTCTTTTTAGAAGAGGGTAGAGAGAATATGATAAAACTTATGTAATTTGGGGATCATAACCCCATATATATAGTGTGTGCCATTTTTCAGTTCGACCCTACAACAAACTAAAATTGTCACTCCGGTATCCACACGTTATAATTTTACATGACGAGTATACCCCTTAAGTCTTAATATGTTTATTCCAAAAATAGATCACGTAATTAGACTTAATTACAAGATAGACCACACATTCAAACATTAAAATATGTGGCCCCATTATGTTGAATCATTCCAACAATCTCCCCGGGCCACATATGTAACTTTATAGAATGTATTCAACTTTATGAGCTCTTAAATAACTATCTTGATAATATGGTCTATTCAAAACAATCTCGTCCATTGATTGTGTTAACATAGAACCAAAGTAGCTTTCATTACTATTTTTGTAACTAAACCCATCATGGTCACAGATATCTATACAATCAAACGACATAGATCAATCATGTATGTGTAGCATGGAAATTACATGAAATGTAATCTTTACATGTCTATTCCCAACCGGTCCTACTTTACTTTATTGAGATCAAAAATCAAAATAATATATATAAACAATTGAAGTGCAAAAGAAAACTTTATTTCTGATCAGAAAAACCAAAGCATGTCCATAATCAAAATATATAGCAGTGTCGTGAAATAAGTGACTAAGTACAAACTCCCCTTAAACCAAAATATTTTTATATAAAAGATACACCCATTTTAGCAACATGCTCATGAAAGACCTTGGGTGGTACTCCTTTTGTAAGCGGATCCGCTAGCATGGAATTTGTACCAATATGCTCTATGGATATTAACCCATTCTACACTCTCTCCTTTACAACTAGAAACTTGATGTCAATGTAATTTGACTTGCTTGAGCGTCTATTGTTATTAGAATATAATACTGCCGATCTATTATCACAATAGAACTTTAATGGTCTTTCAATATTATCAATAATGCACAACCCAGCGACAAAATTCCACAGCCATTTCACATGGTTAGATGCCTCATAACAAGCCACAAACTTTGCTTCCGTGGTGGAAGAAGCTAGAGCGTTTGTTTAACGCTTTTCCATGATATAGCCCCTCCACTTAATAGAAATATGTACCTTGAAGTGGATTTTCTGCTATCCGGGCATCCAGCAAATCAGAATCAGAATACCCAATGATCTCCAACTGATCTGATCTTCTATATGTAAGCATATAGTCCTTTGTTCTCTGAAGATACCTCATAACCCTTTTTTCTGCTTTCCAATGATCCATTCTAGGGTTACTAAGATACCTACCCAACATCCTATAATGTATGCAATATCCGAACGCGTACACACTTGAGCATACATTAGACTCCCTATAGCAGATGCATAAGGGATCTTCTGCATTTCTTTAGTTTCAAGGATGTTATTAGGGCATTGTTTGAGACAAAATTTATCTCCTTTAGCAACAGGGGTATCACCCATTTACAATCTTGCATGACAAACCTTTAAGCATCGTTTCTTATAGATCTTTTGTGAAAATCCAAGAATACCCCGTGAGCGATCAAGATATATTTGGATTCCTAATACAAAAGAAGCAACCTTAAGATCTTTCATTTCAAAATTATCTGAAAGAAATCTCTTCGTTTCGTGCATAATATGTAAATTATTACAGGCAAGTAATATATCAACATATAAAGTCAAAAATATGAATTTTCTCCCACTGAACTTGTGATACACACGGTTATCAATTATGTTTGCCTCGAAACCAAATGAGGTAACTACTTTATGAAACTTGTGGTACTATTGACAAGAAGCTTGTTTGAGCCCATAAATGAATTTCATTAGTTTGCAAGCCATATTCTTTGGATCTCCGAACACAAGTTTTCTGGTTGCAGCATATAAATTGTTTCCTCAATGCCTCCATTGAAAAATGTAGTTTTAACATCCATTTGATGTAACTCAAGGTCAAAATGTGCAACAAGCGCCAAAATAATTCTAAAAGAGTCTTTCGATGAAACCGGAGAGAAAGTCTCTTTAAAATCGATGCCTTCCTTCTGAGTAAAACCTTTTGCTACAAGACAAGCCCTATATCTTTCCACATTACTTTTTACATCCCTCTTTGTTTTAAATATCCATTTACAACTAATGGGTTTCCTACCTTCAGGTAAAGAGACAAGATCCCAAACTTTATTGTCTTGCATGGATTTATACACTTCGTTCATAGCTTCAATCCACTTTTGAGAATTAGCATCTTGCATGGCTTGGTGAAAGTTGATAGGATCATTTTCCACCAATCCATTATTATCCTCTATTTCTTGAAGAAATACCACATAATCATCCTGAATGGCATCTTTCCTGTCTCTAGTGGATCTCCTTAGTGGCAATTCATTTTGAGATTGTTGAGTTTGTTCTTGTGGAACATTGTCCTTATCTTAAAGAGGATTTTCTTCAACATTGTTTTATTGTGGTTTCGGATCAACTTCTTCATTAATGACAGGAATGATAATCTGTACATTTTTAGAAGAAGTAACTGTAGTAGGAATCATAGATGATGATTCCTCCTCAAAAACAATGTTCCTTACTTCATTTCCTCCCCCTAACTCAACATCCTCAAAAAATGTTGTAGTTCCCGTCTCAAAATTTTTCTTTAATGTGGGATTATAAAATTTATAGCCCCTAGATCGCTCAGAATAACTAATAAAGTAGTATTACTATTTTTAGAGTCCAATTTTCTTTCATTTGGCCTATAAGGCCTTGCCTCAGCTGGACATCCCCAAATATGAAAATTCTTTAGAGTGGGTTATTTGCCTGTCCAAAGCACATAAGGTGTCTTGATAGCTACTTTAGTGGGTACCCTATTAAGGATATAAACTATTGTCTTTAATTCCTCCTCCCAGAGTGATTTTGGTAAGGTAGAATGACTAATCATACTCCTCACCATGTCTTTAAGAGTTCTGTTTCATCTCTCAGCAACACTATTCATGCTAGGTGAACCTGGCATAGTGTACTGTGGGACTATTCCACATTCCTCTAGGAATTGGGCAAATGGTCCTAGACATTGTTCACCTGATCCATCAGATTTATCATAATATTCAGCTCCACGGTCAGATCTGACAACTTTAATTCTTTTGTTGAGTTGGTTCTCAACTTCTACCTTAAATTTCTTGAACATGTCTAAGGATCCTAATTTATCATGTATAAGATATAGGTAGCCATATCTTGAGTAGTCGTCTATAAATGTGATAAAATATTATTGACCATTCCATGATGCCATAGGGAATGGTCCACATATTTCCGTATGTATCAATTCTAAGACGTCGGTTGCTCTATTGGCACCTATTTTCTTATGTTTGGTCTGTTTTCCCTTGATGCACTGTACACAGACATCGAAGTTTGAAAAATCAACAGATTCCAAAATGCCATCTGACACAAGCCTTTGAATTTTAGTTATAGATGTGTGACCTAAGCGCTTGTGCCACAATGTGGCAGAATTTTCCTTATTAGCTTTTCTTTTAGTACCACGCGATTCCACATGCAAGGCTTCATAATAAGAGGTATTAACATTAAGCATATATAAGTTATCATAAACATTGAGAGAACCAGTTTAACAAGATTTGAATTTATTGATAAACTAAAAATACCATTCCCAAGCGAACAAGAATAACCAAATTTCTCCAACCTAGAAATAGAAACCAAATTCCGTCTAAATGATGGAATAGCAAAAGTATCAAATAAATCCATATAAAACTGAGTTCTCAATAACAACTTAAAATGTCCAATATCCTCCTTATGTTGTTTCTTTTCTGTTGGACCCTTAGCAGTTTCCTTATCCTTCTTTCTCTTTTTGTCTTTTCTCTTAGGGGTGTATGCCAAATGAGCACTTTCAGTCATATCATGCTTCAATCTCTCTTCTTTTTGTACATAATACGAAATGAGCTCATTGAGAGTCCATTTCTCCTTTTGACAATCATATCTGATCTTAAACTAGTTGTATTGTGAAGAAAGAGAGATTAGTACCAAATGCACGAGCAAATCATCCGAAAGCGCAAGCTTAAGTGCCTTAAGTTTTGAAGCAACATTAGACATTTCCATAATGTACTCCCTTATATTCCCTTTGCTTTGATACTTGATGGAAATAAAGCGCTGCAAAAGCATGCTTGTTTCCACCTTATCGTTTTTAGCAAAACATTTTTCAATCTCAGCAAGGAAATCTTTAGCATTGGTTATCTTTTCAGATACCACACCTCTAAATGCCTTTGGAATGTCGTGCTTTATGATCATCAGACTCATGCAATTTGAACGATCCCACCTCTCAAAGTTCTTTATAACATTAGAAGAACTTTCATCCATAAGAGGGGTGGGTGCATCCATCCTAAGTGCAAGGTCAAGATCCATGCAGCCAAGAACAAGCAATATGTTCTCTTTCCAATCCTTAAAGTTTGTTCCAGTCAAAATAGGAATGTTGTTAAGATTGGTAGATACCGTAGTTAAATTAGCTATAATTTTAACATAAGAATCAATCAAATATGCTCATATTGTAAAACAAAACCATAGTAAATTCAGTTAATTGGCAAGTCTCTTCTCAAGATACCTAGCACAACAACAATATCAAGTCTTTGGACAGTAATATTAATTGTAAGTGGTACTCTTGTTGTAATGATCAAACATTGACAATAAGTTCAAGTCAAATAACAATTTTCCATTGGGCCGATTAGATATTCACTTGTAAAACTATATGATTGTCACATATTTATCATCACACATGTATAAATGATTAGGCTAAATATTAGTCTTCCTTTGAGCTGGCTAATATCTGCATAAATAAATACACACAAACATCAAACATTTTTCATGAATAACTAAAATAAGAGAGGTCAATTTGGTGACATGTTATTTCAATTATTTCACTTGTAATGTAGGATATTTACAGTTAGTTTGCCAAGAGACACCGTGTAATGACCGGCCGGTTTTCGACCCCTGAAAATTGACACTAATACATTCACTATATAGAGTGCCGAGTAATCGAGTGTCATAAATACCAGGTTGTTAGGGTTTAAGAAGAAAAGAGATAGAAGAAGAAAACAGAAATAACAACAACACAGAATCTCACATTTGTAGCGAAACAAAATATAATATACAATAACATCATTTTATACATAGGAAAACTGTAACTGTTAATATACATCCAAGTTATCAGAGTATAATCATCAACATATAAATTTGGACAGTTATAATAACTTGTCCCTAAATGCTGAATATACAGCCTACAATACACAGCGGAATATAATCAACTACGTGCAATACGTCTCTGCCATCTAGCTTGTCTTCTGAGCTCCAAAGCATCCTAACCTGAATTTTGTAATACTCGATCTGACCCGAGCATTACAATAAAGTAACACCCGAGTCAGGCTGGAAACCAGCGTGAGTAAAACCCACTTAATTTGAAATACTTAAGATATAAAAATTCTTCGAAAACCAAGGTAACTCGTACAAACACGACGAGTTTTTATCTTATAATAGCCAAACACTTTTATAGAAATCCACCGATATTATAATAGTGTCTAAGTACAATACTTATTTAAAATAGTCAAATTTATTAAATTAATACATTCCAAGCATATAGGACTCTACAATCAAAATCGTAGGGGTTCGTAGTGATTATAAAATCGAAGTGGTTCCAGAAAACACTAATATCCGATTTCGGTCGCTTCGAATCCAGGCAATAAATTTTTAAATGTCCAAGTCTGTTTAAATAAACAATTCATATTCGGGGTGACAATATTCACATATGGGAATTTATTACATATGTTTATTTTTAATAAATGTGTAAACGTTTTATTCCAACTATTTCAATTCGTTTGACTACTTAGTGGAATAGACAAGAATATTTGAAATAAATATTCAAGAGCAATAAAGCCAAACATATATCGTTATCTTAATTTAGCAATTAAAAATTAATAACAAAACAATTCACAATCAGGATTTAATTCACTGGATCTGTTTCTATTTTTAATCCAAATTAATTGTAATTTAAAGAAATTGCCAATAATTTATTTATAAATTAATTAGGATTAAACAACCAAATTAATAACTAATTTTATTAATTAACATAGGATTAAGCCAAATAAGGATTTAATTAATCACTCATTTTTATTATTATAATATAATTAAATTTTAAATTATGGGGAATTTATATCATTAATTTAGATTAACAATATTGGGTGACAAGATTACAATACAAAAATTATCACGCTGATTTGGTTTTTAAAAGAAAAGGGAAACGATGTTTTAAAATTGGAAGATTTATTAACATATAACTTAAATTAAATTCCCTTTACTAAAAAAATAAATTACCCAGCCCAAACACAACAGACCCGACCCTCCCACTCCTCTCTTCTTTCTTTTTTCCAGTCCCCTTCATTCCTCCTTTTCATTCAAATATAACAAAGAAAAATAAAGTTTTTAAATTTATATGTTATTATTTTAACACTTAATTTACTCTTTTTTTTCTAGGCCCAACACAAAAGAAAAAATTCGGCCCATCAGTTTCCTTCCTCTCCTCTCTAATTTCCCTTCCTCCCTTCAGCCATTCGAATGCACGAAGTCGTGCACAAACATGTGCATGTGTACGATAGCTCCGGTCGACAAACTTTGCCATCGATCACCTATGCGAGTAACCCATGATGCCACCATACGATTTAACCACCTGAAAGCCTTCGACTCAATCCAGTTCGAAGTTTTGAACTTCAACCCAAAAAAAGTCCGACCATCACTGTCTCCTCTAACACCTCGCCTCGCTGCTACCAACCACCGTACTCGACCAGAATCCACCCAGAGACTCGCAATATCCCCCTTTACCATTTTTCCCCCTACCGCACGCCTCCCCTTGCCTCGTGCCACCGCCATCGCTTCAAACTCGAGATCGAACCAAACAATCCCCTAAACCCTACAATCGCCTCTACCAGGCCAACCATCCAATAAGAAAATCAAATGCCATTTTTCGTGGATTCTCCAACCCCCAAGCCTCCACGCCGAATGATGAACCACCTAGTCGACTCGACCGCCTGAATTTTACCAAAAACCAATCTTTGGTCATCTTCCATTTTCTGCCTCCACACATGATTTAAAATCACCCGACCATCTCTAAAATTCACGATTTTCATTGACGAATCAAATCATGTAACCCATTTCCTATATTATGATAGTTGGATTTTTACCCAAACTAGACCCATCCACTGTAAAATAGGATGTTCTTAGCCTCTGCTTAATGAAATCGAATGGAATAAATTTTTAAAAGATCTTCATTCAAAAACACACACTTTTTGTTTTGGAATCTTGTTTAAAAATTGAGAGGATTTCGAGTTATAAATTTTTAAAGTGGGAAGCTTAATAGTTTTCGAGGATAGAACATGAATAGAGGAGTATTCAATTGAGTTTGATGGATCAAGCTATGTTTAGTGCACCACATACATGTACATATTCACATCACAATACATATATATTTGGTATATTTCAATGATTCATTCATATCTCAGTTATATATATACTTATGTAATAACCAGTAATCCAAACTAAAGTAGTTCTACTCACAGGCTTTGATAAAAATGTGACACTGCTGCTTTCTGTTTTGTTGGAGCTTGAATATTTAGCTTCTCTATAGTTTTAATGGCAGATTTCTTTTTTTTTTCTTTTTCTCTTGGGCTGGAATGTATACGTGCACAAAATAAAGTAGTGCATATATATAGAGAGAGGGAACAAGTAAACAAGAGGCTGAAGGTTGTTATCATATACAGTCCTTCATTTTTTCCTTTTTTTATTTGAAAATGGTTTGACTTGATTTGATAAAATTGTGACTTGAAAACTTTTGAGTGAAATATGTGATTTATTATATGCTTGAGTAGATATATTTCATGATGATGTTCCCTTAAGCTTACACATACATTTATATGAATATATATACGGATATGCATACATTTACTTTTTTTTCTTTTTATAACACTAGTTTGACCATATACGTTTCATGCATACATATTTTCATGTTCACTTATTATTATTTTTTGATAATAATGTATATATATACATATACATATATATCTTCACACATATACATTTATTTTTTATCATAAAGTTTGTACTTCTTTGTATATATCTTTTTACACATTAATTTACATTTTACACATTCACTATTCCATATAACATATATACATATACATATACTTATGTATATTTTGTCATCATATATATATATATTTACACATTATTCCCTATTTACTTGTACATTACTTCATATGGACATATATATACATATGTGTATACCTATATACTTATATATATTTTTAAACATCATAAAGCTTATATATATATTTATATATACTTGTATGGATATTCCATCTTAAATTTTAATGGTAGTGTTTATATATATATATAATTTATCATATCCAGAATTTATATATTAAAATTAAACATAGTTTTAATCAATTTATATATTCAGATATTTTAAACATCAGAAAATTTATTTATTCGACTAATAAAAATCAATATTCCAATAATTAAAATCAGTTAATTACCCCAATAACAGGTGTCAAAATTCTGGGTCGTTACAATCCTCACCCATTAAAACTTTTCGTCTTCGAAAAGGAACAAAGTGAGAATTTGAATTTTGATGTATATTATTAAATAATCATCTTTAAACATTTTAAACTCCTTACTCCTTTACTATACAAATTAAAAATACATACAGTTTAAATTACATAGTATTACCAAGCTAATTTTATATTTAAAACATTTTACATAACTCGATGTCCTATCTAGTCCATCCTTGTTCTTATAGAAATTCAGTCGTACGTTGATCAGGCGTAGGACTGAAAATCTATAAGTACTTAGTAGACCCGTTTCAACACCCAATGAAAATACTTGAAAACCTTTTTCAAAAATGATATGGAAAGTATTGCCCTCCTTTACCACCATGGATCGCAGTTAACCCGATGATTGTGTCGCCATTCCGGCAAAATCATAAGAAAACCGTAGGCATCAACACCTCTCGACTTACGCCATGGGAAAACCATAGTCCACAGCTACATAAAGGTTGCGTTGCTATCACAGCAAAACCGTAAGTAGTCTATAGGAAATCACTGCCCCTCAAATTACGCTATCAAACGAAACTATACCACATAGATTGCAGGCTAGTGATGTTACTTCGCTCTCACAGCGAAATCAAACGTAGATTGTAGGCAATCACTACCTCCCGAATTATGCTATGGAACTGCGATAGATCGCAGTTACACAAAGGTTACGTTGCTATCACAGCAAAACCCAATGTAACAGTAGGTATCAGCACCTCTCGACTACGCTACCCAACAAATGATCACCAGGAACTCATGAGTTTTGTCCGGACTTCCTCTAGGATCCCAATTCTCATTGAACCCACCTCTTGGATTCCTAGGCAGAACCACCCAATGGATCTCCTACTCTAAGTTTCGACTTTCGTGGGAGTGCCTTTCTATACCTTCGGTTTCAAAACATATCATACTATATATATAGTACCTTTAAAATCATACTCTTTATATGTATCACATATAAACTTTATTTATATAAAATCGATATCTTCTAAATCGATAGTTTTAAATTCGGTTTACCCAATTTCCAAACTCGACAATTTTCCAAAATCAAAAGTATTTAAAAATCAATAGGTTCCAAAACTATCTTCATTTCATATGCATATATGACCATTCCTTCAACCCGGATAATTCTAGGACCAATAATTTCTGAGTCTACCTTATACTTATATATGCTCCATTTAGTACTTTCAAATATCTTTCAAAGATCATTTCTTTCTGGTTATAAATTTATCAAGGGGAGTTTGAATATATAACTAATATATTCAACCTTATTTATGCCAAATCAAATTTCCAAGTTCGATTATTTTTCCAAGTTATTTATAACATTTCTTACTTCTTATAAGTAATTTCAGTTATAGTAAATATTCAATCTTCAATTTAAAATCATCATATTTACTCAAAACATACCATTTCACTTCAAAATCATTTTTTCCTTCATATCTCGATTTCGGTTCCAATTCAAAATTACTTCGAATTTCCATTTGGGTTATAACTTCAATTTAACCCAATTTGTATTTAATTCCATGATTTAAATATAAACAATTTCCACTCTGACCAGTTTTGGAATTTAGAAAATAGCTTGAATAGTTTTAAAATAGTTAAATAGTTAATATAAGATAGTTTGAGTTTTAAAAAACTGGTTTGTATAGTAAAATAGCTTGGAAAAATCAAAATAATCTGAATATTTAAGAAGATAGATCTTAAACAGTTTATATCAAATAATTTATTTGGAAATAGTTTCAAAGTCAAACTACTTCAATTCCTAATCTTCCAATTCAAGTCAATTTAAATTTCCATTTCCATTTAAATTGATTCAATCCCGATTTCAATTCGAATTAACTTCGATTCCAATTTTAATTCAAATCGATTTCGATTTCGATTTTCAAATTAATTCAATTTCGACTTCAATTACAATTAATTCAAGTAAATTCCAATTTGAATTAATTTCAATTCTATTCCCAGATCTAAACCATTTCGATTTATATAAATTCGAGTTCGATTTTCAAAATATCGATTTAAATCACTTAAATCAAATTAACCTTCACTATTCAATTTAAAAATCCAAATCTTTTTAAAAAAAATTCAATTCCGAGCCCAAATTTCGAAATATCCATTTAAATTACTTTTTACTTGGATTTATTTCAAGGTTCAAGTGAGAGTTCAAATCTTTTTAGAACAAATCAACTTTTTTTTCAAAATTCAATTGATTTCCCAATTATAACTTCGAAATTTTGAAACCCGATTCTTTAAACAATTCCGGTTGACAAGTTCATTTTAACATTTCAAATTTAAGTTCAAAATGATCCCATTTCCACAAATTCGATTTTATTTCTTAAAATCAAAATCATTTAAATAGTTTCAAATCAAAGTTTTATTTCTATTTAATTTTAGGGATGGATATATATATCATTTCAACCTATTTCTTAATTTATTCGAAATAATTCGATTTACAGTTTTATATATACTGTAAATAATATATAGGATGATAGCAGGATATATCAAAATAAATAAACATCCAAATCATCTCAACATCAATCAATAGCATCCATCACAAATTTCTAGAATTTGAAACCCGTTTTTATTTCAAAAATTATTTTGAAATCATTTATACATACATAACTCCTTTTTCAACTTTTTCTCAAATCTATACCTTTTCTTTTACAATTTAATTCATTTAACTTCCATAAGTTAAATTTTAATTTCACCTTGAAATTTCCAATTTCAAGTGATAAGTTCAAAACTTATTTAATTTGGCCTGAGTTAAATTCCCAATTCGTTCAATCCACTTAACCTTCTCAATTTAAATTTTTACCTTCCAAATTTAAATATCTTATTAATATCACTTCCCACTTATAAGTTCAAAAACTTACCTTTCTTTTAGGTTATACTTCTCATTTCAAGAGGGATTCCAGAATTCAACACCCAATATTTATTTCAAATCAACTTTGAAATCATATATATATATATACCTATATATCCCATTTACATACGAAATCACACTTTTAAATTTTAACCAACTTTGGTTTTTATCCAAAACAAATTCCTTCGGAATTTTCAAAACAACTCTTGTTTTCCAAACAAAATTTTCATATCAAAAATATTCTAAATAATATTACTTATTATTTTCTTAAACATTTTGAAACATATTTCGAAATTCCCGGGACTTAGATTCAAAACTCCTCAATTAAGATCCATTTTTAATTTATATGTCACAACTATAACTTATGCTTATATAATTCCACTTCCTTAAAACATTTCACACTGTTTTATCATTGTTTATTCTTAATAAACATCCTTTATTAAGACACAACAACCAATTTATGATAATAATCAATATTATCATATCTAGAAATCAAACATACCATATATTCCATACTAATTTCCTGAAAAATTATTTCTATATATATAAAAATATAATCAGGGTAAACTTATTCCATTTCAGAACACTTTGAAAAACACTTTCGAAATTTCTGGGACTTTAATTTCTGGTTTGAGTCTATTTTCAGCTTAACCCATTTGTATAGTTCATTCTTATCAAATTCCTATTTGGTTATATATATTTATTACCACTTAAATTTTGTAGTCTTATTTGATTATAATAATTACAACCAATCACCTTAATATACTATAATAATCTAGAAAAATTATTTCTTTTTATATCAAAATATAATCTTATATAAAAATTATTTTAAAACGTTTTTAAAATCATTATATAAGAAAATAACAAGTACGCTCTCATATATAATACACTCAACTCATTCTACGGTACTACTGACCTTATCTCAAATGAGTAATCCCCACTAGAGCCAAGGTTCTCGCTTAACCTTCAGCTCTGATACCACGTGTAACGACCGGGTGGTTTTCGACCCCCGAAAATCGACACTAATACGTTCATTGTATAGAGTGCTGAGCAATCGAGTGCCGAAAATACCAGGTTGTTAGGGTTTAAGAAGAAAAGAGATAGAAGAAGAAAACGGAAATAACAACAACACAGAATCTCATCATCGCAGTGGAACAAAATATAATATAAAATAACAGCATTTTATATAAAGAAAAACTGTAACTATTAATATACATACAAGTTATCAGAGTATAATCATCAACATATAAATCTGGACAGTTACAATAACTTGTCCCTAAATGCTGAATATACAGCCTACAATACACGGCGAAATATAATCAACTACGTGCAATACGTCTCTGCCATCCAGCTTGTCTCCTGAGCTCCAAAGCATCATAACCTAAATTTTGTAATGCTCAGTCTGACCCGAGCATTACAATAAAGTAACACTCGAGTTAGGCTAGAAACCAGCGTGAGTAAAACCCACTTAATTTGAAATACTTAAGTTATAAAAATTCTTCGAAAACCAAGGTAACTCGTACAAACACGATGAGTTTTTATCTTATTATAACCAAACACTTTTAAAGAAATCCATCGATATTATAATAGTGTCTAAGTACAATACTTATTTAAAATAGTCGAATTTATTAAATTAATCCAATCTAAGCATATAGGACTCTATAATCAAAATCGTAGGGGTTCGTAGTGATTATTAAATCGAAGTGGTTCTAGATAACACTGATATCCGATTCCGATCTCTTCGAATCCAGGCAATAAATTTTTAAATATCCAAGTCTGTTTAAATAAACAATTCATATTCGGGGTGACAATATTCACATACGGGAATTTATTACATATGTTTATTTTTAATAAATGTGTAAACGTTTTATTCCAATTATTTCAATTCGTTTGACTACTTAGTGGCATAGACAATAATACTTGAAATAAATATTCAAGAACAATAAAGCCAAACATATATCGTTATCTTAATTTAGCAATTAAAAATTAATAAAAAACAATTCATAATCAGGATTTAACTTTAATTCACTGGATCCGCTTCTATTTTTAATCCAAATTAATTATAATTTAAAGAAATTGCCAATAATTTATTTATTAGTAAATTAGGATTAAACAACCAAATTAATAACTAATTTTATTAATTAACATAGGATTAAGCCATATAAGGATTTAATTAATCACTCATTTTTATTATTATAGTATAATTAAATTTTAAATTATGGGGAATTTATAACATTAATTTAGATTAACAATATTGGGTGACAAGATTACAATACAAAAATTATCACGCTGATTTGGTTTTTAAAAGAAAAGGAAACGATGTTTTAAAATTGGAAGATTTATTAACATATAACTTAAATTAAATTCCCTTTACTAAAAAAATAAATTACCCGGCCCAAACACACCAGACCCGGCCCAAACTCCCACTCCTCTCTTCTTTCTTTTTTCCAGTCCCCTTCCTTCCTCCTTTTCATTCAAATGTAACAAAGAAAAATAAAGTTATTAAATTTATATGTTATTATTTTAAAACTTAATTTACTTTTTTTTTCAGGCCCAACACAAAAGAAAAAATTCGGCCCATCAGTTCTCCTTCCTCTCCTCTCTAATTTCCCTTCCTCCCTTCAGCCATTCGAATGCACGAAGTCGTGCACAAACATGTGCATGTGTACGATAGCACCAGTCGACAAACTTTGCCATCGATCACCTACGTGAGTAACCCATGATGCCACCATACGATTTAACCACCTGAAAGCCTTCGACTCAATCCAGTTCGAAGTTTTGAACTTCAACCCAAAAAAAGTCCGACCATCACTGTCTCCTCCAACACCTCGCCTCGCTGCTACCGACCACCGTACTCGACCAGAATCCACCCAGAGACTCGCAATATCCCCCTTTACCATTTTTCCCCCTACCGCACGCCTCCCCTTGCCTCGTGCCACCGCCATCGCTTCAAACTCGAGATCGAACCAAACAATCCCCTAAACCCTACAATCGCCTCTACCAGGCCAACCATCCAATAAGAAAATCAAATGCCATTTTTCGTGGATTCTCCAACCCCCAAGCCTCCACACCGAATGATGAACCACCTAGTCGACTCGATCGCCATAATTTTACCAAAAACCAATCTCTGGTCATCTTTCATTTTCTGCCTCCACACATGATTTAAAATCACCCGACCATCTCTAAAATTCACGATTTTCATTGACGAATCAAATCATGTAACCCATTTCCTATATTATGATAGTTGGATTTTTACCCAAACTAGACCCATCCACTGTAAAATAGGATGTTCTCGGCCTCTGCTTAATGAAATCGAATGGAATGAATTTTTAAATTATCTTCATTCAAAAACACACACTTTTTTTTCTGGAATCTTGTTTAAAAATTGAGATGATTTCGAGTTATAGATTTTTAAAGTAGGAAGCTTACTAATTTTCGAGGATAGAACATGAACAAAGGAGGATTCAACCGAGTTTGATGGATCTGGCTATGTTTAGTGCACCACATACATATACATACTCACATCACAATACATATATATTTGGTATATTCCAATGATTCATTCATATCTCAGTTATATATATATACTTATGTAATAACCAGTAATACAAATTAAAGTGGTTCTACTCACAGGCTTTGAAAAAATGTGACAGTGATGCTTTCTGTTTTGTTAGAGCTTGAGTATTTAGCTTCTCTATAGTTTTAATGGCAGATTTCTTCTTTTTTTTCTTTTTCTCTTGGGCTGGAATGTATAAGTGCACAAAACAAAGTAGTTCATATATATAGAGAGAGGGAATAAGTAAACAAGAGGCTGAAGATTGTTATCATATACAGTGCTTCATTTTTTCCCTTTTTTTTATTTGAAAATGGTTTGACTTGATTTGATAAAATTATGACTTGAAAACTTTTGAGTGAAAGATTTGATTTATTATATGCTTGAGTAGATGTATTTCATGATGATGTTCCCTTAAGTTTATACATACATTTATATGAATATATATATGGATATGCATACATTTACTTTTTTTCATAACATTAGTTTGACAATATATGTTTCATGCTTACCTATTTTCATGTTCACCTATTATTAATTTTTTTATAATAATGTGTATATATATATACATGTACATATATATCTTCACATATATACATTTATTTGTTATCATAAAGTTTATAATTTTTTTGTATATATCTTTTACACATTTATTTACATTTTACACATTCACTATTCCATATAACATATATACATATATTTATGTATATTTTGTCATCATATATATATATATATATTTACTCATTATTCCCTATTTACATATACATTACTTCATATGGACATATATATACATATATGTATACCTATATACTTATATATATTTTTAAACATCATAAAGCTTATATATATATTTATATATACTTCTATGGATATTCCATCTTAAATTTTAATGGTGGAGTTTTTATATATATATATATAATTTATCATATCCAGAATTTATATATTAAAATTAAACATAGTTTTAATCAATTTATATATTCAGGTATTTTAAACATTAGAAAATTTATTTATTCGACTAATAAAAATCAATATTCCAATAATTAAAATCAGTTAATTACCCCAATAACAGGTGTCAAAAATCCGGGTTGTTACATACCAAATAATATTTGAATTGGTTTATTTTAACTCATTCATTCATGCGTATTCCATAAATTTCAATTTTTATTTTATTTTATACATATTAAAAATATGGTTTCATAGTGGTAATAAAAAAAATTTGACATCAACTAAAGCTCCAACAATACATAAAAAATGGTATTTGCAATAACAATTAATGATAAAATATTGCACACTTTATTTAACTGTTAATATTCAAGATAGAATATAAAACAAATTTTAACATAGCATGGTCCATACATGAGATATTGCAAGAAAATGAATAGCTGAAAACTATAGTAGTGGTTGATCCCAAACATAGTGGGAAGCAACGAAAATAAATAGTACATGTCAAAATAGCTTATTATATCAGTGCAGCAGGCGATTAGCTTTTGATGAAAACTTATTTGAATAAGAAAATATGAATACATGCGTTATAATATTACAGAAAGCGAAACTTATTTTTTTTAATGAGCGGGCCATACATAAAGTATATGTATCTATTAAATATAAGTGCATTAAATAATAAACAATATATCTTTTCTTATACCAAATACAAACATGCTAATGCATTTATGATAATAAATTAATTTATTTATTACTATAACAACCACATTTAATGCAATTATAATAAAAATAAATGCAATTGACCATTATGTGGTCCAATACATATTACAGGAACATAAGGCATGAAGATGCTTCCATACGTGCGAATGAAACAAAACTTAACATGATAACCATCTATAGCAATAAAAATAATTGTATAGCCGCAATACTACCGACAATAAAATATGAATAACATGAGTAGAAACAATTAAACGCATCAGATCCGAACAAGCATAATTAATTCATGAATTATTTATATAGATCTGAAACAAAGGCATCACATGAATCAATAAGAAAAGCAAATCTTATAGATCCGAAATAAAGGCATTGAATGAATCAACCAAAATTGTAAATCTCAGAACCCTAATTTCATATATACTTAAAATCAAGAAATTTCTCGATAAAATCAATGATGGGTGGCTCTGATACCACTTGTGGGTGATTAATCTATATCAGATCTGAATACATATAACCCATATTGATTCAATTGAGAAACAAGTATATGATATTAACAACGGAAGACATACCTGAATCCCTCGATTCTTAATTGATGTTAAGATTAATTTGGATTAGATCTTCCAAATTGACACAAGCTTAGATTTATAAATTCTCTTTAAAAGAGGGTAGAGAGAATATGATAAGACTTATTTAATTTGGGGACCATAACCCCATATATATAGTGTGTGACATTTTTCAGTTTGGGTGTTCAACAAACTAAAATTATCATTCCGGTATCCACACGTTATAATTTTACATAACGAATATACCCCTTAAGTCTTAATATGTTTATTCCAAAAATAGATCATGTAATTAGACTTAATTACAAGATAGCCCACACATTTAAACATTAACATATGTGGCCCCATTATGTTGAATTATTCAAATACTAATCAGCAAAAAAAATTTAAATGGCACTGCATTGTAGGTAAACACCGATGGTACTATGCAATGTAACCGAAATTTTAGTCTAATAATGGATGTACAGATTTAAATGCTCCTTTTCTAAGTTCTTCCTAGTACATCTATTACAACAATCACCATTGTTAACCACTTGAAAGGATTTAAAACCTCTTTTAACCAAATAATTATAATGTGAAAATTTAGAAGAATATTAAAGGATCCTATGTGAAAGTAGTGCCCAGTTGGATTCGCCTTAATGATGTCAGTATTCATTTTTCCATTGAAATCACCTCATCACTTACTCCACCGTTCCCTACAATCAAATTTTTTAATTAGTTCAGAAACAAATAAAAAAGTGGCGATTTTATTGTTCAATCTTATTAAAAATAAAACTTAGTTATAGTTTCTTAGAAGAACAGTAAAAAAAATGCATAAAGTCCTTTCATGTATTATATTTAAGCAATATATATAATCATTTTAGCTTACGCATTGAAATCTATAAGTAATTAGAGCTGGTATTTTTGGTATTCTTAAGGATTGTACCGTTTGCAAAAAGAATGTTTTCAAATATTATTATATTACGGTACATATTTATCACTATATTACTATATTCTGATACATATTAATCGCTTCCAACTGTAGAAAAAAACACCATTTTGGTATATTACTATGTTTAGTACATATTTACCAATATATTACTATATCTTAATACACACTTTTCTTTTCCAAATGTAGCAAAAAATACCATTTTGATATATTACTATGTTTAATACATATTTACTACTATATTATACTATATTTTGATGCATACTTATCTCTTCCAAAGCAAAAAAAACCACCATTTTGACATATTACTATGTCTGATACATATTTACTATATATTACTATATTGTAATTACACATTTACCACTTCCAAATATTACAAAACATAATTTGGGTATCTCTATGTATGTACATGTGCATACCATAAAAATACACAATTATCGTCGTTAAAATACATAAAAGCATCATTGTTTTACTACTTTAGTCTATAACTTTACATCTAGAGTTAACTACAATATATAATACTTTTCCTTTGGCCATATTTACTTTTACTCTATATATTATGGCAGTAACATATGAAATAAGTAGTCTAGATAGCCTTATAAGTGCTGGCATAACTGGCAATTATGAAAGCTGAGCACTTAATTAGAATATTTTAGAGCAACATTGCATTGATAACAAAGTTCTACCTGATTTTTCAGAATACCCCATTCATAAATTGAGGCACATAAAATAAAGACAAATTATAAGATAATTAAGCAGCAAGCTAGCTGGTTTTTAAATATATGAACTAAAGGAAGTAGCTTTTGTGAGGTATTCATGTACTTTTGAACAACAGATGTGTAAAAGATGTCATTAGAAAACTGATAGATGTAGGTATCAAATGAAATTTAGCATGTGAAAAGTGGATTGTAAAGGAAAACACAAAATTGTATTAGACTCTATTTAATGTATCTATCCATCTTTTTTTTCAGAGAGAAATTAAGGATATTAATTACTAAATCATGAACTTATCAATTTATCTATAAATTTAGTTTAAAAAAATAAGTTTATATCAAATTGAATAAGCATTTAAATATACTTGTAGTAAATCTAAGCAAGGAACCTTGACTATAAACCTATGTGGAGTTGAGAAATTATTTAAATTCATTCATATCTGGAGTTGAGAAACTATTCAAATTAAGGATATCAATTCATACATGGCCATATATCAACAGAAGATGAATCCCTACCATATAATCCACTTTATAGCTGAGAAATTCAAGCACAAATAAAATGGATAAGGGATTACAACCTCACTCTCAATATAGCACTGTATAAGTAAATTGTTCCATTGTAGCTCCTCCTACAAACAACATAGGGCACAATAATATCAAAGATTTTTACAAACTAACAATATGGAAATATTCACTAACGTTCGTTTGTATACTTATATAAATTTATGCAACGAATTACCAATTGTATAAAATATGGAAATTGTAAACAAAATAAAACATTAGGTTAAAAAAAAGATTTGATACTAAACTAAAATTAATCAATGATACTGAAACTACAATACCTCCTGCAAGAAACATTCACAATCCCAATCTTGAATTCAGATATGACAACCTAGGATTTGAACACCCTCTTCGACGGTTCCATGAAATTACATGGGAAGAATTTGGTCATCATCACAACAATCAAGGTGTTTACAATAATCCTTGCAGCTTAATCTATTGTTAAATACATCAGCACTTAGTGCCGTTTTTTAACTTCATACTCTTGGCTATATAAGTTGTCCTCTCATCATGCATTTCTTGAATAACAAAATTGAACAATCAAATGAAAATTGATTATGAAAACAAACAAATCTGTAATCGATTTGAATCTGTAATCGATCTAAATATCAACATCTTACTCGATGTCGATCGATATCCATTGTTTTTTTTCATTATTTTACATAACACGTGAAGAGAGTAGCATGGAAATTGAGAATTTAAGGAATACGAATATGTAGAAGATTCACTTAAAAATACAAAAGGTAGAACCCAGTGCACGAGGCTTCCACACGATTGCGGACTCTGGTGAGGTCGATAATGTACGCTGCCTTTCACTCGCATTGCGAAGAGGCTGTTTCTAGATTCACTTAAAAATAAAATTGTGAAGAAAATAAAAAACTAAAAAACAACATGATAGGAAGGTTAAAAGAAACACTACTAGAAAAGGCTATTATTCCGACAGAGCCTAGCGACGGCTTCCGATGGTTCTTTTCCGACGGTTTCCGACGGGCCGTCGGTGGCCGTCGAAAGCCGTCGGAAATTCGCGAATATTGTTTCAGGCCGAAGCCTTTCTTCCTCATTTCCTACTCGATTTTCTTCCTCCATTATCCCCAAATCTCCCCTCCAAGCTTCCAATCAGCAATTTCGAGCATTCGGATCCTCTCCGGCTCCATAATCAACGTCTATTGCTTTCTAAATCAGATATAATTTCTTATTTTCACCAAAAATCTAATTTTTATTCTAAATCTAGATTTGCATAAGTTGATAAATTAGGACTAATTAGTGATTGCAATTGATTCCACTAGCGTAATAATGGTTTATAGCATCCCATAGTATACCTATTACATATGTTATCGTGAAATTGTAAATAGTATGTATAATTTATGATTGTATGAGTATATGTAAACCATTGTATATGCGTTGTTTCTACCATTGTATTGTGTTAATTGGAATAAGACATGAGTCGTATAACATCTTGACTTGTGCAACAATAATGAATGCACGAGTCTAAAAGAAATTTGACTGTATTGGAAAATGACAACAATACTAAAGTAGCCTTATTCGATGAAATACGCGGAACACATGTGGTAAATTTAATAAAAAATTGAAATGTATAAAATTAAATATATATTATTTTTTATAAAATACTTTTTTTACGTCCCTTAGAGATTTTTTGGCCCCATCCGACGGGTGTTGTACATGATCGTTATATAAATAGTCGTTTTTGTCATAAAACGACCATTTATATTCATCTGGTTCAATGCTTGTTGGATTTGTCCCTGTATTGGATATGTTATAAACATAGTAAACAATTACACTTCACCCATTATTTCGTTTCAAACGATTCACAAAATTTCGCCGTCACTTTTCTTTTTTGTTTCCTGCGTACACGCATTTGTGTACAATGCAGGAAACAAAAGAGAAGTGCTGTCGAAATTTTGTTGAATCGTTTAAAACGAAAGAATTTATAAAATGTAAGTGTTTACTGTGTTTGTAATGGAAAGTAGGATGACTAACCAGAAAAAAAGATAATCATAAATCAACACTTCTATATTGTATTCTTAAGTGGGGTAAAATTGACGCGTATAAGTTTTTGTATCTATACTTTGAAAAATAAAACGTGAATTCATAATATAACCAATATTTAATTTTGAATTTGTGACATATTTTTTCAAATAGGAAAAATGATCGATTATTTTGTTGATCGGAGGAGATGGATGTATCAAAGAAAGGGGTTGAGAAGCTCAATAAAAGAAGATTTTTATAATGGTATAAACGTATTTGTTGAATTTGCTTTAAGTAATAATGGAAACGATGTAGAAATTCGTTGTCCGTGTAGTAGGTGTAGACATTTGAAGTATTTGTTACCCGATATTGTGAAAGTCTATTTGTGAAAAAATGGTTTCGTGCAAGAGTATTATATTTGGGATCGTCATGGAAAAGTTGTAGCAAATACTTTTGCAGAGTCTGAATTAGACATTGCTGGTATGGAAGTTGTTACGACGAACCGTATAGAAAATATGGTCGAAGATGCGACACGATCAATGTTCCCTACGATTGAAGTTGACGACGATGATGAAAATGTTGAAGAACCAAATATTGAAGAATTTTTTTTATGATTTACTGGATGCTGCTAAGAAACCTCTTTGGGATGGTTGTAAAAGCGATACCCAGCTATCAGTAATCGCAGAATACATTACGATGAAGTCAAAATACAGCATCATCGAAGCCGGATTTACAGTCGTTGTACAAGCTACAAAAAGACATATGCCGCCCGATAATTTAATGTGTGAAAATCACTATGAAGTTAAAAAGCTTATGTCGGCTTTTGGTTTACTTTATCAGGAAATAGATACATGTTTAAATTGCTGCATGTTGTTTTGGAAAGAAGACATAAATCTTAAGAATTGTAAAATATGTAATCAGGAAAGATACAAACCAAGAAAAAAGAAGAAAAAGGAATTTCCATATAAGCATATGCATTACTTACCCATTACTCCTAGACTTCAAAGATATACGCATCTTCTGTAACTGCATCTCATATGAGATGACATAGTGTGAGAATGGAGAAAGAGGGTATGTTGACACCTCCAGCCGATAAAGGAGCATGGAAGCATTTCGACAAAACTTTTCCCAATTTTGCACCGGAGAGTCGTAATGTTAGACTTGGATTATGTACAGATGGTTTTTCACCATTTTCTCGATTTGGTGCTAAATATTCATCTTGGCCCATTATCATCACACCTTATAATTACTTCCGTGGATGTGTATGAAAACGCAATATATGTTTCTTACTGTTGTCATTCCTGGCCCCGACGATCTGACATAAGGAATCGATGTTTATTTACAAACGTTGATTGAGGAGTTAAAAACACTATAGAATGAAGGAGTAGAAACATACGATGTTTCAATGAAAAAAATTTCGTATGTTTACTTCTTTGTTATGGACTATAAGTGATTTTCCTGCCTATGCAATGCTTTCAGGATGGAGTATATCCGGTCGTCTAGCATGGAAGAAGCACGGGCGTTTTCTTTACCGAATGGTAAGAAAATTTCATGGTTTGACTGCCATCGATATTTTCTCCATATCAATCATCCCTTCAGAGGAGACAAGAAAAACTTTTTAGCTAATAGAGTAGAAACCAGACAACCACCAACGATATGGTCAAGCGAAGACATATATGAACTTGTAAGGGACTATCCAAAGATATATGAAACTAGAGTGCAAACAGAAATTGAAGGCAAATCGACTATTCATAATTGGTGCAAATAGAGTATATTTTGGGAGTTTCCGTATTGGAAACATCTTATGCTTCGTCGTAATATTGATGTGATGCACAACGAGAAAAATGTCTTTTATAATGTTTTTAACAAAATTTTGAATGTCAAGGGGAAGACTAAGGACGATTTAAAATCAAGACGCGATATACAAGAATTATGCAAACGTCCTGAGCTTCATATGAAACCAAATGACAATAAAAAAACTCAAAGCATGTTACGAGTTAGATAATAATCAAGTTAAAGTTTTGTTCAAATGGGTGGAAGGGTTAAGATTTCCTGATGGGATTTCATCAAATCCTCGTAGATATGTTGACTTTAAAAATGGTAGATTGAGCGGAATGAAAAGCCACGACTGTCACATAATTATGGAAAATTTATTACCCGTTCTATTCAAAGAACTATTGTCGTTAAAAGTTTGGAAGGTAATAACGGAGCTTAGTCTGTTTTGCAAAGAGCTTTGTTCGACTACTTTAAAAGTGCAACGTTTATGTAACCTTGAAGTAGAAATTCCTATATTGCTCTACAAATTGGAGAAAATATTTCCGCTAGGTTTTTTTAATGTAATAGAATATTTACCTGTTTATCTCTCATCTGAAGCACTACTTCGAGGCCCGGTGCAATATGGATGGATGTATCCATTTAAGAGGTATGTAATATGTTACCTATTAATTTAATTACATTCGGAAGTTAAAGTTAATGTAAATTAATTTTGCATAGATACTTGAATCATCAGAAGAAAAAAGTGAGGCAAAAAGCACAAGTTGAAGGTTCGATATATAAATCTTACATCGAAGAAGAAGCTTCGTTCCTTTTCTCTCACTATTTCAGTGACCATGTGAACATATCATCTGAAAGTGTTCCTTGTAATGACGAAGGCGATGAACAAGAGTCCAATCAAACAATGTTATCTATTTTTAGACAACATGGTCGACCTTCTGGGAAATGTGTAGAAGTATGGCTAGACGATAGAGATCTTCATGTAGCACACACACTTATATTCTTCTAAATTGTGTTGAGGTTGCACCATTTGTTAGGTAATCTGAAATAATAATTTATGATTTATTCATTTCCATAATGCATATGTGTGGAATTTAATGCAATATTTTATTCATATATGCAGTATTTATGAAGGTGAACAACCACACAGAGATCTCAGTAAAGAATTTTCTGATTGGTTTTCAAAGTACGTTTATGAACCGATAAATTATGTGGTTGACGAAGGTTTGAAATATCTTGCGTTGGAACCAAAAAAAAATGTCAAGACATATACAATATATTTCGTCAATGGATATAAATTTTGACAACAAAGAATATGGTGCAGAAAAATTAACTAATAGTACAGGTGTATTTGTTAAAGGTAATGATGATCTAGAAAATCACATAAATGATTTTTATGGCGTTTTAACACAAATTTTGCAACTGACGTATTTCTCACGACCCGCGGAGGAGGTGTTTCTGTTTTGATGCAATTGGTTTAGCAATGTTCCAGGTTCTGGAATTAATGTGCACAAGGATTATAATCTTATTGAAATAAAGCACACATCGTATTATCATAAGTATGATCCTTTTGTACTAGCCAAATAAGTATTACAAGTTTATTACGCTCCTTATCCGTCTATAAAAAGAGATAAAGCAGTTTGTCGGCAATTTTTAAAACAAAGGCCGGATTTACATTCGATGGGAAGAATATTCCAAACGAACAAGCTTACCATGCAGATCTTGATAAAGCAACGAAATAATAATTATGGACGATCGTACGGATTTTGGACCTCTAAACGATGAATCAAACATTTTGGGAGAAGCGTTCGAGAGTATGGAGGAAAATAACGTAGAATATGATATTGAATCTGAATCAGAAGACGATGATGATTGATGTAAATGATGAGCATTATTTTGGTAGTTATGTAATTATGCAATTGATGAGATTATGAAGTTGATGTAATTATGCAATTGATGTAACTATGTTGAATTCTCGGTGTATTATGAAATTGATGTAATTGATGAGATTTATTTTGTTAGTTATGTACTTTATGTCATTTATGAAACCGAATTTGTTTATCGTTATTTACATCTTTTATGGCATTTCAGTTTCCGTAATTTATTTAGCAATTTATGTTAAAAATGTAATGTAATCTGCTTATCATTGGAATATGAGACCTAATCTGAATCAGGTATACTTTGCACTTTATATACTTTATATCGTTTTTGCCATTTAACTATAAAATATATTTCATTATCATGTTATTGTTCTCTTTTAAAATAATGTGTCTGTGACATGTATATATCATGTCATCTAGAAAGAGGAGTTCATTCCACTCTTCAGGAGGCGATGGCAGCGGTCCATCGCAACCGCCACAACAACCTCTCGTGACTCTAGTACCTAGAGCCGAGGGGTAAGTATTAAACTTTTTTCAGCATCTTAAATATTTTGTGTATGATATACTAATCTGTATCATATATAACACAGGGGGTTTGAGCTACAGCCATCAGCTGTAGTACAATCGGTTTTGAGGGAGGCGTACAAGAGTAGGATATCGGCTTGTTGGTCGAAGTGGGATAACATCCCTCCCCACATCCGCGAGTGTATTTGGCAGGGTTTCATTGTAAGTATATTCTTCTGTTTTCCATTCTTAATTTGTTTTTGTTGCTTATTTATTGTTCACCTTTTATTGTTTAATTTTTGGTTGCTTGTTTATCATGAAACACAGGCCGCCGTGGACATACAGTCAGATGACCTGCAGCTAGTACGACATTATTGGATGCAGAAGATGAGGAAGAACTACAGGGGTTCCATGTCGACAGTGAAGCATAAAGGGCAGAAGCCAAACTAGATGGGGATGAGCGTATGGGAAGGGTGGCTGAAACACTGGGATAGTGACGAGGCAAAGGTAAGTGTACTGAAGTTTTATCAATTATTTGATTGATACGTAAATATCAAAAAATATTTGGTCGGTAAATAATGTATTAAATTTAAATGTACAAGCAGAGTCGGAAAGAAACTCTGTAAATAGGAACAAAAATTCTCACTCATCGAGGAGGGTCGAAGTCGTTTCAGCAGTATCGCCAGGGGTTGGTAAATTTAATAAATGCGAATTGTAAATAGTTATTCTGCTATATAATTTTGAATATACAATAACAATATATAATAATCAATTTCATGAAGCTGAGGCGTAGGGTCCTGTGTCGTATATGAATGTGTTTATCCGTACGCATGACATCGAGCATGTAAATCCGGATGGGATAGTTTCATATACATGGCACGACGATAAATCTAGCAAGAGCCATGTAAGCATATTTTAGTTTATGTACTAGTAATTGTTTTAATTGTTAAATTATAATGAAATAAGATATCATGATATTAATTTTAACTGCATTTTTATTTGTTCATGTAGGCAAGGTTTATGGAACAATGCCAGAAACTCTTGGAGGATATCGGTCGAGAGCAGCTCACGACGGATGAGGATGACATTATTTTTGAGGCAGTCATCGATCCATCGTCACGGAATAGGCGATACGGCTTTGGCAATCAAGTGATAATGAATAATATATTAAGATATAACAATTTAATAATCTTTTAATTTTTGGTGCATCGCTTTAGTTTCGGTCATAAATTTATAGATATAACAATTAACACATTATGTTGTAACTTTGATAGTAAGATTATAGACTAAATTAAATAAGTATTGCAGGTTAGCAGACAGAGGTGAGCCAACCAACTGATCAGAGCTGATATCAATCCAGCAGAGATCGAAGAGTTGAGAGCTACAGTGACGCAACTGGAAGATCAGAATCGTCGTCAGACCATCGAGATGACACAGCTGCTGGATCAACGTATTGCTGAGTATATGCAGCAATATGGTGGCCGCTTTCCATCTTCTGCTGGTTCGGGAGGTTCTGGAGTTGATTGACCAAATTGATAGGTATGTTTTTTTTGTTTTGTGTCGTTGTTTTGTAAGTTTGGATGATACATTGAGTTAGTGGATTTAGATTTGAACTGTTATGTATATTGTTTGATGATACACTTGGTGGTAGTGATTCTGACATTTAGGAGTTAATTGTGAGGGATTGGTGAAGCATTGATGTATATATTGTACAATTAGATGTATGAGAATTATGGTAGTGAAGTTTGGTTTGATTTTATATGATTTGGGTTTATTTTATATGAATTGGTTTTGATTTATATTTTTTTGATATTTGATTATCTTTCTATGGTTTGATTTCATGTTGAATATCTAAGTTGGATATATTGAGTTGGGTGAAAGATATTATATTTATGAACTATGGATGGAAGGCCAAATCGCAGCTGAAATGCAGAAATTTTTTTGCAGGTTTTTCGACGGTTTCTGACGGCCTGTAGTTCAAATTTTACCGACATGTTCTGATGGCTACAGACGACGAAATTCCGACGGCTCCCGACGGCTTTCGGTAACAAACGTAATCGTCCACGTGACTTCCAACGGCCGTTGGAAGCCGTCGGAAATACAGTCGACGGCCGCTGTCGGGAGCCGTTGAAAAATCTGTTCAACGACGACTTAATTTGCAGCGACATTTTCTGACGGCCGCCGACGGTCGAGAGCTGTCGGAAAATGCTCCGTTTCTTGTAGTGAAAATGGATTTAGGCAATAAGCAACATGGGTTGAGAATTGACGAAATTGTCCACTGGTTGGTACAAAATTCACCAAGGGTATCTATATAACTTCGGGAATATTCCCATTATATATAGATAATTATGATGTAACTCAAAATTTTAGGCTTTAGAATTGCAACTTAACGGCTTAAATTGCTCACTAAGTTTTGTATAGAAAACAAAAAAGTCCTCATACTATGTTTCATTTTAGCAAAATAAGGATGACAAAGCAGAGTCAAATTGCATAATTCTTACGAACATTTAAAATCTCTTTGGTCCACATGGTCGGCCCATCAACTAACTTATCAAACGCAAGAATGTAAGAGCATCTCTGAAGGGCTTCAATTAAAGCTTAATATGAATACTAGCACGAAATTCTCGCTCCAACGATTTTCATTCGAATGAATATTAAAGTAACATTCACTACTCTGAGTGGATCACGGAAACCTATCTATTAACAGATGTCTAGCACTGAAAGCTTATTTAACGAGTGTCTAGCACTGAAAGCCTATTAAGTAAACGTTAAGAACTTATTTAAACAAATGTTTAATAGACCTGATCGTTTATTTAATAGGCGTAATGCGTCTATTAAATAAACGTCCTAATAAATAAACGTCCAGGTAAAAGTGCTTATTGATAGGCGTCGGCTCTTCTAAATTTAAAGAGTTGAATATTTAATCTTCCGGTTGTTGTTTGTAGATGCTCTAAGTCGACCTCTAATTACATGTACAAAAGGAAGGAATACGTATTGTAGATTTTAAAGCTATCATAAATTCGGAAAGCATTGTCACCAAACATATACAACTGCAAGGCCATTCTAAACCGTTCTTTCGTCCACTCCATCCTTTTTCCCTTGAAAACTACACTAAACAACCTCAATTTTCAATAGAAAATAACCATAACAATCACAACTCCTATAAAATAATAATAAAATCTTATTCAGAAAAATAAAATTACCTGTTTTACTAAAAAGGTTGCACTATGCAAATAAAAGGTTAAACAATTTACTACTTTAATTTATATTTTTCGTTAAAATGGTCAAAAGAATATCAAGATTTTATTTTGTGACGGGCAAAGTGAACTAAACAAGCTATATTTGGATGTTCGATGCATAACTATATATGGCTTAAGCAACAAAGTAAAATTTGTAAAAAAAATTCAAACATGAAGCATGTACATAAATGGAAAGAGTTTATTTGAACATACAATAAAGAAAGAAATTCTCATAAATATGGTTCAAAATACCACATAAATGGAAGCATGTAAAAACTTCACTGTACAAACCATGAAATTTTTAACTAGTTCGTGGTCCAAAGACATGAAAGCTACATCATCATCTCCAGTTCATATCTGAAAACCATATCCTTAAATAATCATACATATACATACATGATCACAACCATATGGTCCATATCCTTATAATAAAAAACTTACACACACACACATGATACATGTACATATGGATGATGAAACAAGCTACTAGAGATCAGATGATATACACACGCAGAGAGAAGATTACTTAATTAAAAGCCGCAACCACCCAAATGCATGATACCTCTCATAGTAGGAGCACAAAGGCTATTCAGTTTCCATTCAGGAATCGAATACTCGTTAACATCATGATTATTAGTGGAATTAGTACTAGCCCTCGATTTGTTGTGGTTTTGAACACTGTTAGCCATAGCCTCTTTACCCTTATTTGCTTTAAGCTGCTGCTTCTGCGGCATGTTATTGTTTACTCCTTTGCCTGCTGTGGATGAACTTCCGATTCCACTCATTATTTTTTAAGTTCTTTTTATTTCTTCTACCTTTTTTTTTTGTATAATATCCTTGGCACTAGGCCTTTGTTATATAGAAGAAGATAAGGATGAATATCGAATTGTTAATTGATATTATTGCAAGTTGGTGAGCTGTTGATGGTGAAATGATGATGCCTACCTGATAATTACTCGTTGCTTTTAATCTCTTCTAAGTTTAGATGCTGTTTTGGCAAGTAACGTGAGATATTTTACTAAAATTGTGACTCATTATTTCCGAGCTTGGAGGGACAAATAAGTAGTAAAACCCAGCAAATTTCTTTCAATTTTAAAGGTGTGTGTTACTATTTATGGTAGAAAAAAAACATTTTGGCTACCATAAATTTTTTAATAGATATAATTGTTTTTATATGCCAGTTAATGTCAAATATAATCTTTTCATTTGATCATAAACAGCCGTGCATATTCACTTTTGTACGTTGATAATCAGCCATAAAGTCAAATTTTGTATGTAGTCATTGACTATGTGAGCCATAAGAGATTTTTTGGTGTTTATGGTAATACATTTTTTGAAAGTTTTGTTTTGGGTACTTGCAATGTAACTAATATGTTGATAAATATTAAATTTAAAGACCGAATTTAATATCATACAAGACATGCATTTTGAAAATATATCTAATGATTGTAACATATTTATGTCCATCATTAATAAGGTTAGTCATCGTTGGAAGAAAATGATATTATGGACTAGAGCATTGGACAGAGAGACCAGGGTTTAAAGGCTATTTGAATATTTTGTCACGGGATTTATACGTCAAGTGTGAGAAGAAAATTTTAATATACAAAATACCCTCTCTAATAGTTTTATGTAGATCAAGTGCCTAGCCCATTTTCCTATTGCAACCAGCTGATATTCCACATCTTATTTTGATTTCAATATTTAAAATTCTATATTTTTTATAGAAATATCGCATCAACGAAATTGTAATTGCATTGCATGAATATAATTAAAATAATTCAAAAAATGTTGTTAAAGTACAGTCACATTTTCTTAAAGCATTTAAATTTAACTGCATTTTCTTAAGCAGTTAATATATAACTGTATTTGTTTTTTGACAAAAATGAGTGATCCTCTGTGAAGAATAGAGCACTCATGTAATTTTATTCTAGACTCAAAAAAGAGCTATTAACAAGCCTGATAGGTGGCTCTTTCTCATAGTTACGTACAAGTAAAATATGAAAAAACCTCCCAAAAAAAGCTTAAATGCATGAAGAGAAAAGGGAAAAAAGAGTGAAGTGAAGGCAGCATCACAAATGAGACCCTAGTGTAAGAAAAGCCTAGTCCAAACCTTGTAGAGGGGGCAAATCATATAAATGACTGTCAAGAAAGTCCAATGAAGCTGTATAAGTTACAACAGCATATCGATACTCAGCCCATCCACTGAATGAGAACGTCCGATCCGATCTGTCCACCACGACAACTAGAACTGCAAAAACTTAGCAAACAATGTGAGCCTTAAAAACACACACACACACACACACACACACACACACATATATATATATATATATATATCTGTGTGTGTAATATATATATGTATATGTATGTATGTATGTATGTATGTATATAAGTCAATTATATACATATATATGCAAGAGGAGAAGGAATATGTATGATATACAGTAACCTAGGTGTGACAAGAGGGCTAATGGACAATAATTCCAAACATGAGTTAGTTCCCTAATAATGGAAGTGAGTCGGGAAGATCATGTGAGTTAACCTCAGGCAGGATGATGCTTACGACATTAATATTTCTATTGTTAAAAACAATTCTCTTCCGTAAAACATCGATATGGTATTTTGCCCTTTTAGGGAATTCTTGAAAGTCGTCACTATTAGCTAATTTATAGGTGTTGTTCGAGATCCAATTAAAACAAAATAAAATGGTTATATAAATCAAATTATCCATTGTAGAAGTAATATTATAATTGAAAAGTCTTTGATTTCTGTCAAACCAAATATACCAAGCCGCTATAGTGAAAATAGTGTCTAATAAGAATCGTCGACCAGAAGTGAAGTAAAATCTCATAGTTAAGAATATTAAAAGTAATATTAAAACCAAAAATTCTAAGAAATTGGAGTAGCATAAATTTGGTATATAACCGTGCAATTATTTCTAGGTTTCGGTTGTAGAAAATACAATTTTTATCAAGATGCAAGTTCTTCTTTTTTAAGAGTTTAATAGTATTAGGTTTCTCATGTAAAATTAACCACATATGTAATTTTGATTTAAGGGGTGCGTTCGCTTTCCACATGGATTTAAAGAAATTAGATTTAATTCATGGGAAATTTATAAACTTATAGAATGAATGAGGTGTAAAGTTTTTTTTTGAACTACCTAGAGAACCAAACTTCGCTTGTAAACTCTAGGAAAATATATGCGTGCAAAACACATTCTCCATGTACCTATTATAAGGTGTAAAGTTGTTTGTCCTATCCCAACACCAAATTTTGATATCACTATTATTTTCTATATCATGTAGTTCTAATTTGACGCATAGAAGGGCAAACTGGTAAAAGGTAATTCCTTCTAATGCACGATTAAAGCTGAACTCCCATGGAAAGTTCAAATTAGGATGTATTATTCCCCAAATATACTGTGTTACCAGTACCTAGTTTAAAAATATTCAAGCCTTTTAAAACCGATCTCCAAAAGTGTGATAAATTATTGTGGTTGATATGCGTCAATCGGTGTAAATTATTGGAGCCTTCGTAAAATTGATTAGAGATTATTTCTTTCTAGATTAAGTTGTCATTATTAGTATTAAACTTTCACAAGCATCTTCCTAATATGAAACATTGAGATTATGGAGATTAATTATCCCTAACTCTCCCTCGTCTTTCGGTTTACAAATCGAATCCTACTTGACAAGACACTTTAAACTACTATTGGTGTCATCCCCAGCCCACAAAAAATCTATCCTAATCTTACCTATTTACCGATTAACCATTTTGGAAAGAGATAAAACAACGTCCAATAAATGGATAGTGGCAATAAAACATAGTTGATTAAGACTACCCTACATACCCTCGATAAAAATTTACCATTCCACCTACGTAGTCTTTTGCTAATTTAATCTATGATAGTTAACTAGCCATCGCATCTAAGTATGGTTGGTCTTATTAAGAACCCTAAGTAAATAATAGGAAAGTTCACAGTGTTACAGTTTAAAGTGGAGGCAAACATACTCTCTATATTACCTATGTCATTTAGCACTAGGACCGAACTTTTAACAAAATTAATTTTTAGACCAAATAGTAACTCAAAGCTATACAAAATTTAAGAGCTATAATATGATGAGGCAAAGGAGAAGAAAAGAGCATGGTATCAAAATTATAGCTGTATTAAAATTGAATAAAATTATCAAATACAGTTTAATTAGTGCAATACATAAATATAGCTAAATTAATTTAAAATATGTTGGTAAAATATAATTGCATTTTCTTATAGCATTTAAATATAACTGCATTTTCTTAATGCGGTTAATTTATAAAGTGTACTAATGTTATATAAAATTATCAAATGCAGTCAAAATATTACTTCATCACATAAATGTTGTTAGGTCAATTCAAAAAATGCTATTAAATTATAATTGCATTTTCTTAAAGCATTTAAATTTAACTGCATTTTCTTAATGAAGTTAAATTATAACTGTATTAAAATTGAATAAAATTATCAAATGCAAACCAAAATATTTACCACATCTCATAAATGCTGTTAAATTAATTCAAAATATGTTATTAAAATATACTTATATTTTATTAAGGCATTTAAATATAATTGTATTCTAGCAATGCAGTTAAATTATAATGTGCATCTAGATTGTAAATTATCAAACGCAACCATAATTATTACTGCATCATATAAATGCAGTTAAAATATTCAGATGCAATCATTACTGCATAATTCAAAATCAAATTTCTTTCAATCAGTTTAGAAGAGAATAATTGTGCTATCTTAATAGTTAAATAAACTATATAAAAGATATGTCATTCAAAATAAATGCAGTCACATGAATACAGTTACACAAAATGGTAATACAAATAACTACATTATATAATTATAGTTAAAACTGTGATGTAAAATTATAATTCTCAAAAATCTATTTTTAGGTACAGCAATGGATATCATCGGAAAGTTTATTAAATTTGTGATTTTGGTGAAAACGTTTCTTACATCTGGTTAATCTATGAAAAGTTATCACATTTTAAAGATTTGTATTAAATTAGTTGGTGCTTGGTGAAATTTGTCGGTGTGATGTTAAATGAGTTATGACCTAATTTACAAATAATTTTAGAGAGGGACCCGCTTTACATTTCAAATAACAAACGGGGCTCGAAGTTAATATTCAGGTTTATGTAAAGGAATTTTGGTGAGTAGTAAAGGAAAGAAGTACAATTTATTGTTTACTATTTGTTTTGTTTTCTTTTTAATCAAGCTATGATGATAAATTGGAAAAGACTTGACAGATTGGCAAGAGGGCCCACTAAATAAATATTCTAAATAAAATTTACAAACCCACTAGACAAACTTTTTTAACAATTTAGGTTTTTCTCACGGAGTATTTTTTTTCCATCGGTTTTTTATAGTTTATGGTTGACTTTGTTGATAAAGCGTTCAAAGAACACACTTATGAGTTTCATAAAGCACCGATTTTGGTTGTTCTATAAAAGGTTAAAACTAGTATAATGTAACTTTTGTTGGATCTTATGTTTTGATTAAAGATAAGAAATTCAATCGACACGAAGATTCATGAATCTACGACAAAGAACTACGAAGACCGAACTCAACAATATAAAGTATGGTTCATATATATGTTGTTTAGAGTCAAAGTCCAGTTTTTAGCTATGTTAAAATCACTCCTCAAGTAGTTCACAAACATACACATTTGAAACATTCTATAAAAGTGATAAAAGTTTTATTTTAAAAAATAAAATAAAGCAATAACAATAATAATATATGAAGCAATACTTGAACTTAGGTCATTGGTAAATTCATATTTTGAATGAAAAATCAAGTTTTCAAAAAATGCATGGAGCAGGGCTCAAACCCGGACCACTAGTTTAGAAAGCAAATGCTCTAACCAAATGAGCTATGGTGATTTTTGTTTATCAACAGAATTCGATCGACTAAACAAGGTCATTCAGTCGACTAAACCTATGTACATGCATATATATTTTAAATTATTCTTAGTCGACTAAATATTCAAAGACCCGACTTTACAAAATATTCAATCGACTAAATCAAAATTTCAGTCGATTAAATATGAATAATTTTGCACTATTTTTTCTCTATTTTAATTCAACCGACTAACTAATAATATTCAGTCGACTGAATATATACTAACTGCATTTTTTCAAATTTTCTGAAGAGACACCTCTTTTCAACGAAGAGGGATCTTTTCAGGAAGAGTTGCAATGATTTCTTTTCAATAGAACTTTTAACCAGGAGTTGCAACTCTATAATCTCTATATATACATACTCAATTCAAGATTAAATTAACAATTCTAATTTTATTTTCATACTTTCTTGAGTTCTGAGTTTCTTGCTTGAATATTTGAGCAATCACGTATTTATTTCTCTAATTCTAAAGCAATCTAATCTTCCTTGTCTTCACGTACACACAAATACACATATTTTACTTGAGGAGAAGATTATAGGAAGGGTGTACATTATTGACTTATCAGTGTTATTCAAGAGCATACTCAGTCAGAAACAACTTTACTACTTGTATTAGAAGTCCCGTTCGGTTGCTCAGGCGGTAGAAGTCCTATTCGGTTGTCTAGGTGGTAGAAGTCTTGTTTGGTTGCTCAGGCGGTGTAATACATGTTCTTTTGGGTTAAGAGAGGGTTGATAGTTAAATTCTAGAAGGAGTCTGGGACTGGACGTAGAACGGGAGTTCGAATCAGTATAAAAATCCCTGGTGCCATTTACTTTACTATTTACTTTTTATACTCATATTCCGCATCAGCAGATAACTTAGTTTATATCGCACTACCACTACATTTACATTGTTTACAACTGTTGGTCATTTTGATCCTATAGCATAGTCACTTTCATTTTGTATCAAATCCTGGAATTCTATAGATCGTCACTACATCATAGAATAATACCCAGAAAACGATTCAATCGAAATTCAACAGGAAAAATCCCTATCAAAGCCACCAGTGAGGACTACAAAAAGGTACTTTCTGATTTACAAATTTCAGTAAATGGTAATAATGAATTAGTTAGTATATGCGATAAAATCTCAAAGCATAATTTTCTTATTTTAGAAAAGATGAAATCAATCAAAATTGAAAATGAGAAATTGAAAAATGAGAAATTAGATTTAGAAAATCAACATGGTGTTTAAAAAAATAATTTTGAGGCTCTTAAAGATTTTCCAGATGAATAAAATACTATGTTTGAAAAAGAAAAAGAATTTTTTTCAAAAGAAATTACTGATTTGAAAAGACAAAATGATTTATTACAATCATCTTTAGACAATTCAGAATCTTGAATTTTTCTTCCCGAAAATGAGTACTGTACGTTAGAAAAAGAGAATTCTGAATTAAACAAGCAAATCGATATTTTGAAAAATAGTGATATTTCTTTTGAAAATAATAATTGTGACTTTAAAGCTAAATTTGATATACTTAACACTGAAGTCACAAAATTTAATAAAGGTCAAAGCAATTTAAACATGATTTTATCTAGTTCTAGACCGTTACATGATAAAAGTGGTTTAGAATATAATAAAACTGATCGTAGAAATAGCACTAGATATGCTTTCATGTATAGTAAAAATGTTAGTGCTAGTGCTAGATTTCGAGTAAAGTCTAAATTCATTTTTTATAGAAATTCAAATACTGTTATGACCAATAATGTTTATAATATCTCTAGAAGTACAAAATCATTGACATGAAATATGAATGATGATTATCTAAGTATTTGAGTTCCTGTTAATTGGAAAAATAGAGAAAAATACATTGATGATTATTTTAATATGGTAGTTAATAACGAAAACTATATCTATAAAGGTTCAACCAGACCCAACTGGGTATGGTTTACTAAAAATTAGGAAATTATAATAAACTTGGGTATCGCATGCTTTGAATGTTATTTTTTTTCTGATACTATAAATTATAAGTAATAGTTATTTTTTAAAAATTGTTTCATTATTTTTTTAGAGGGTACAACCACACCTATTTTGGTAAGGTTTTCATCCTATGATTAACCCTTGGACGCTACCATAATAAGGGGGTACCAAAATAATAATTATTTTTTATAGGTACTTGGAGAAACTAAAGGAAAATGATAGATTTTGGAATTTTAAAGGATGTTCCATATATTATGTCATCATATAAACTCTCCTTTTTGTCAATGACAAAGGGAGAGAAAGATATTGCTGTAACACTATTTGCAGGAATAAACGATGCAAGCACTAATTCAGGGGGAGAAACTGAAAGATAAGACTAGCATATATTCAGGGGGAGATATAGAACTATGGAGCAATATTGTCAAGATTCATTCATGTCACAAATGGAGTTGACATCATCAAAAAAGGGGAGAATGTTGGATCTTTTATTTTGATTAATGACAAGAAATTCAATCGACACGAAGATTCATGAATTTACGAAAAAGAACTACGAAGACCGGACTCAACAATATAAAGTATGGTTCATATATATGTTGTTTAAAGTCAAAGTCCAGTTTTTAGCCATGTTAAAATCTCTCCTCAAGTAGTTCACAAACATTCGAAACATTCTATAAAAGTAATAAAAGTTTTATTTTAAAAAATAAAATAAAATAATAACAATAATAATATATGAAGCAATACTTGAACTTGGGTCATTGGTAAATTCATATTTTAAATGAAAAATCAAGTTTTCAAAAAATGCATGGAGCAGGACTCAAACCCGGGTCACTAGTTTAGAAGGAAAATGCTCTAACCAAATGAGCTATGGTGATTTTTGTTTATCAACAGAATTCGGTCGACTGAACAAGGTCATTTATTCGACTGAACCTGTGCACATGCATATATATTTTATATTACTCTTAGTCGACTAAATATTCAAAGACTTGACTTTACAAAATATTCAATCGACAGAATCAAAATTTCAGTCGACTGAATATGAATATTTTTGCACTATTTTTTCTCTGTTTTAATTTAGTCGACTAACTAATAATATTCAGTCGACTGAATATATTCTAACTGCATTTTTTCAAATTTCCTGAAGAGACACCTCTCTGTTTACGCCAAAATTGGTCACAAACCCCAAGTGTTGTGAAAGCACCAAACTATGAGTATGAACCAGCAATATGGCAAACACAAGTCACAGATCTAAATAAGCAACAAACAGCAACCGAAAAATAAATCACAGGAACACGAGATTTATAGTGGTTCGGCTATCTCCGGCCTACATCCACTTCAATGGTTTTTATCTTTTATTGATGTTCTTTGCTGATTACAAATGATTATAGCAGATACAATGAATGAATTCGAGCATAACAGCAATGGAAAGAAGTAGAATTGAATCCGGCAGAGTCTAGACGTTGGACAGCCAAAAAGATCCCTTTTTTGTAGGCTTCAGGGGGCTATTTATAGGCGTAGGAGGCTGAGATTGCACCTAAACTTCGGGAGACTTCTTCTGGCTTGTGAGGGGGCCCACGCGACCGACCCCACCAAGTTTCGACTCAATCTGCGATTGATACGAAGCAATTTCGTATCCATCAAGAAATGATCCAATCGGGCTGAAACTTGGCACGATTGTTCTTTACCTTGTATGCAAGCTGATGTGAAAATTTCATTGCATTTGGATCAATGGTTCGTGAGATATGATCGATACGAGATCAAGGTTCCATGTGCACTGCCTTGTTCGAATCCATGGCTATGTATCAATGACCTTCGCATCGATAATGCACGTGGTTGCGCAGTGACGTGGCGCGCACCCCTCACATCGATCCGCCTTTTGCTCCGAGTTGACCGTGTCGCATCCACGAACTTCGCCTCGTTTGTATCGATGACCGTTGCATATGTTAGATCGGTGGAGATGTTCTAATTCATATCGATAGAGGTAGCCTCGTTCGCATCCATCAATCCAACTCTTGTTCGTATCGACCAAAGTAGATGGATACGAACAAGCAGTTTTAGCTGTGGCTCGGTGGATACGAATAATCAGTTAAGTATGGCCACCTGATGGATACGAACTAGAGACGACAGGCACTCCAACCGATGAATACGAAGTAGGTGGTAGGCGATCGATACGAAATGAGAACGATACGAAGTTGATGGATACGATCGTGCGGCCCTTCCAATGGATACGAACCCGATGGATTCTAATAGAGCGAGGCGATGTCATACTGGTGGATTCGAACCTGATGGATTCGAATGGACCATCACTTCGGCCTTTTGATGGATTCGAACTGCATATCTCCTCCAACTCGTATCGATCATATCTTGTCCATACGAACTCCAATTAATCTGAAATTTGAAACATAGCCTTTTCTAGTCCTCGCCATCATCTCCAATCGATTCTGTCCCGATCGGAGCCCGACCAGATTTCGATGACATCCATTTGCAGCCTTGTTTCCAATTGATCTCCAATCCTGATATTCATCCTTCCTTGCCAATTCTGTTGATATTCCAGCTTTAACCAAAAGGTGGGATAACATTTGCCCCCCAAAACATGCCTTGTGATAATAAGGCGTGTTTTGAATAATTCAAAATCCGATATCCAAAGTCCATAGCCAATTCCATGTCCATCCGAACTCGAAGACCGAGCCTTTAATCCATCCTTATCCAACAACCGAATCCAGGACCTCTCCGGGTCGATATCCAAATCCATAACCTCTTCGGGCTCTTTCCAAGCGCAATCCACACCTGACGACCGTGGTCCAGTGTCCCTGGACGTTGAGCTAACCTCTCCGGGTTCTTGCCAAGCGCCATCCACGCTTGACGACCTTGGTCCAGTGTCCCTGGACGTTGAGCTAACCTCTCCGGGTTCTTGCCAAGCGCAATCCACACTTGATGGCCTTGGTCCAATGTCCCTGGACGTAAGTAATGCCATGGCTTAAGTCCTAAGCCGAATCCTGGTCACTCCGGACCCCTGTTGAGCATAGTCCATACTCAACGACCTGAATGAGTCACTTTACCGCATTCGGGCAAATACGACTCACCCCTTGCCAGGTATAATTCATACCCGACGACCGTTTATCAAAACCCAAACAAAAATCCAGTCTAAATCCAATCCAAAATCCAAGTCAAACCAAAAAATCAGAAATCCAAACCAGCATCAAAAACAGAAACCAGTTATCCAAACGAAAATCCAAAACAGAAAGCAAACAAAACCAGGAGTTCAAACCAAACTCCAAAACCAAACCAGAAAACCAAGTGTCCAATTGAAAAACAAAAGACAGATTTCGCAAACCATGGCTTCGCGGTTTATCATCATTCAGAGAATGCCTAGGGGCTATCTCCGTCCCCATACATGTGTAAATGACTTGGTTGCTCGCCAATGGTTTGTTACTTATTTCATATTACCCCGGTCAATTGATGACCAATCGACCATCATTCCTGGGCCTCACACCCTCATGGCTTGAGGTAGGCGGTGGTTGCTCCTGTTCCACCGCAGCATTCCGAGCCCCAACATACTGCCTCAATTGTCCATTCCTCACATGCTCCTCAATTATGTCCTTTAAGTGCCTGCAACTGTTGGTATCATGCCCGTCCAAATCGTGGAAGAGACAGTGCCTTCCTGATGCCTTTTCCCGCTCGAATGGTTCTCTCCTAGCCGGCCTCCGGTAAGGAAGGCGATTCCTGGTTTCCAAGTATATCCGCTCCAGTGTCTCGTTTAATCCCGTGTATGTGGAAAACTTTGGATCCTTCCATCGCTTCCTGGCTTTTTCAGAATCATCATCCAACTTCCTTTTCTCTTTATCTTTATCCGAACCTCTATTGGATGGTCCTCCACCCTCAGTTACATTCACTTCCCTCAACTTTAAATCTGCACATGCATCCTCTTGTCGGAGGAACCTCTCAGCCTCATGAAAGAATTCTCCGAGATCCAGTGGTGGGTCTCGTATTAAAGATACTTTGAAATCCGAATCTTCCCTGACTCCTGACACTGCCGCCATTAAAACCATCGATGGATCCGGCCGATCCACCGAAGCAACTGCTGCATTGAATCGAGTTAGAAATGCTCTAAGCGATTCATCCGTACTTTGCTTTACCGATGTTAACGTCATCACGTTCTTAGGTCTTTTGATATGAACCTGAAACTGTCCCAAAAACCTATCCACTAATTCCCTCCAAGTCCTGATAGATCCTTCTTCCAGCTGCCTAAACCACATTGTAGCTAGATTTGTCAAATACAACGGGAAACATCTGGCCATCACCTCCTCTGATGCCCCCAGCACTTCCATGTGTCTAGTGTATCTCATCAAGTGATCAGTCGGGTCAGACTTGCCATTATATACTTCCACGCTAGGCAAATTGAACTTAGGTGGATTCTGAGCTATCCTGATTTCCCGAGCGAATGGACTCCTGTTCACTCCTTCCAAATCTCTATTGGTCAAGCCTCCACGCATAGTCTTCCTAATGATTTCCATTAATCCAGCATTGTTTGTCAAGGGTTGCCCCCCATGCTCCCGAGGGAACTCCGGCACATATTCTTCATGTGGCTCATTAGCAGCAACGTCGGCTCTAGCCTGTTGAACTCCTTCCAAAGGTCCTCCTATGTTGGCTCCGGCGGGCCTACCCCCAAGCCCTTGTTGATTGCCTTCCGGTTCTGCATTCTGACCTTGAACCTGACCTTCATTGGTTTCCGCGATCCTGACCCTTTGTCCCGCTCTTGCAGTCGCTGTAGTTGGTCCAAGGTTCTGTGTCCCTGCAGCTCTTATCTGCTCGAAGAAAGTCTGCATCATATCCTGTTGACTCTTCAACAACCTCTCATGCAATGAATTTGCCATAACTTCCATTTCGTCTCTGGTAACGTAAATCGAAGCTTGTCCTTCTCCAGCTCCGGAGGATGCCTCTTGACTTCCTCCTTGTTGACTTCTCTCAGCTCTTTGTCTTGTTTGTCGAGTCATTGTCTTTCAAATCTAAACTCTTCACGCTTTCCAAATCTGAATTTCAATCCGATGTAGCGGGTGCTAGTCCTTCTCAGTGGAAGCACCAAAGTGTTTGCGCCAAAATTGGTCACAAACCCCAAGTGTTGTGAAAGCACCAAACTATGAGTATGAATCAGCAATATGGCAAACACAAGTCACAGATCTAAATAAGCAACAAACAGCAACCCAGAAATAAATCACAGGAACACGAGATTTATAGTGGTTTGGCTATCTCCGGCCTACGTCCACTTCAATGGTTTTTATCTTTTATTGATGTTCTTTGCTGATTACAAATGATTATATTAGATACAATGAATGAATTCGAGCATAACAGCAATGGAAAGAAGTAGAATTGAATCCGGCAGAGTCTAGACGTTGGACAGCCAAAAAGATCCCTTTTCTGTAGGCTTCAGCGGGCTATTTATAGGCGTAGGAGGCTGAGATCGTGCCTAAACTTTGGGAGACTTCTTCTGGCACGTGAGGGGGCCCACGCGACCGACCCCACCAAGTTTCGACTCAATCTGCGATCGATACGAAGCAATTTCGTATCCATCAAGAAATGATCCAATCGGGCTGAAACTTGGCAGGATTGTTCTTTACCTTGTATGCAAGCTGCTGTGAAAATTTCATTGCATTTGGATCAATGGTTCGTGAGATATGATCGATACGAGATCAAGGTTCCGTGTGCACTGCCTTGTTCGAATCCATGGCTACGTATCAATGACCTTCGCATCGATTATGCACATGGTTGCGCAGTGACGTGGCGCGCACCCCTCGCATCGATTCGCCTTTTGCTCCGAGTTGACCGTGTCGCATCCACGAACTTCGCCTCGTTTGTATCGATGACCGTTGCATATGTTAGATCGGTGGAGATGTTCTAATTCATATCAATAGAGGTAGCCTCGTTCGCATCCATTAATCCAACTCTTGTTCGTATTGACCAAAGTAGATGGATACAAACAAGCAGTTTTAGCCGTGGCTCGATGGATATGAATAATCAGTTAAGTATGGCCACCTGTTGGATATGTTTCTACCATCATCGAGCCAACACGAGGAAGCAAGGGACGAGCCACCAGAATAACCGAACCAGCTATGCAACATCCCCTAACCAAACTCACCCACCGGTCCACTGAGTCCTTCCACCGAACCAAGCACACCAGTCCACCGTGTCCTTCCACCGAACCAAGCACACCGGTCCACCGTGTCCTTCCACCGAACCAAGCACACCGGTCCACTCGTGTCCTTCCACCAAACCAAGCACATCGGTCCACTGTACTCCCACCACCGAACCAAAGGAAACCTGACCAGCTCCACCAGGCCAGATTACGTTAGCCCAGACCCGCCAGCTGCTATCTACCTCCAAGACCCCTACCCCCAGTCTCACTCTATAAATAGAGGGGCAGGGGTACAACAATGGGGGACAAGTTTGAGAGCTCAAGCACGGAGAGAACTTTCAAACAACTTTCTTTTACTCGTATCAAAGCTTTGTACTTGTAATCAAAACAAGAGAAGAGAAATAACCTATAAAGTGGACGTAGGCACATTCTGGCTGAACCACTATAAATCTGCGTGTCTTTTTACAGTTTAGCCCCCTGCTTTTCATATATTTGCATAAATCACCCAAATCACCAAGAACAACATAAGATCTACTAAATCATACAACTTTGAGGTGTTTGTCCATTTTTTGTGCAAACATTTTTGGTGCTTTCATTGAGAGCTTGAAGACTCGAAGCTTCAGCTTCATCCACTTAAACATTTTTCCTAACAACATCATCCACCGTTCGGAAAACATGCCTCCCAAGTAGAAAAAAGATGTTAACAAAGGAAAAAACATCGCTTCCAGCAGTCTTCCAGATCCAGCGGTCACGGATCAAGTAAATCGTCCTCCTCTAGCGGCAGTACCGAATGAAGGACAGGCTAATCCGACCACTCCTACCGTAGAACAGCCCACAGCAATTACTAGGGCAAATCTAGACAGGGTTGTGGTTGAAGTAACTAACCGCTTCACGTCCCAGCAGGAAGCCTTGGTGGACCATCTCATGTCACGCTTAAAGGATGCTGAAGAGTCCAACCGCAACACTGAATCATGGGGCGAGTCTTAGTCTGGAGGATCTCAGAGACAACAAAGGTCTTCCTTCTTCGAAGGAGCTAACGGCAGAATTAGCCATGGTAGGAGCCGAGATCGAGCACAGCCCGAAGTTAGGCCTGAGGAAACGTTTGGTACCGAACCCAACGGGAGAGGTATCGGACGGAGGTCAACTGTAGCTGAGCCTGTCATACTGCCTAACCACGGAAACGCCAGTGAACGGGGCCGAGCTAGAGTCCAGCCCGAAGTTGGACCCGAGGAAGTGCTTAGATCAGAACCCGGCAGGGGAAGATCAAGGCAAGGGCCAACTGTAGCTGACCCTAGCATGCTCCCAGAAGATCAAAGGCAGCCACTGGAAAATATGAGGAATGATAGACGATACCATCCCTACAGGTCATCTGGACGGAATCAATCCCACAGAACATAACCAAACTCATTTCTATCTGCTCCAAATTCTGATGAAAGGATGGCACGCTTATTCAGAGAGTGCGTCCAACGGGAGCAAAGAGATCGAGGGATAGGCGCTAGGGTAACCAGCCTTTCGCCCGCAATATCGAAATTGCTATCACCCCCCGAGAATGGAAGATGCCAACAATGGAACCTTACAAAGGAACCTCCGACCCCGTTGTACACTTACAGAGGTACACACAACATATGCTCATGAGTGGAGCGACAGAGGGAGTACTGTGCAAATGCTTTCCGCTCTTCTTAGCAGATCTCGCTACCTCCTGGTTCTGTCATCTACCCCAAGGATCCATCAGCTCGTGGGAAATGTTGAAAGAAAAGTTTATCAGTCAGTTCCGCATTCATGTGGAGCAACCTAAGGACGCTTATTCCTTATCCAGCGTCAAACAGAAACCTGGAGAGAAGCTGCAACAATACCTAACCCGATTCAATGCCGCAGCAGCCGCAGTCCAAGATGCCGATGAGAAGCTTATCCTAATGGCCCTCTGTAGTGGTGTGCATCCGGACACTAAATTTGCTAGAAGGTTGACAAAAGAAAAACCAGCAACTTTACCCGATTTCTTCCATGAAGCCGGGAAATATATGAGGCTCGAGGATGCTGCCGTTGAGGGGCAGTCAGGACAGCAAAATAAGGCAACTCACAGCAACGCCCCTGCAGCGGTAAGAGACGTTCGAAGAAATGATTCCAGGGACAATACCGGGGGCAAGAAGGGAGAAAAGCGCCTATATCGGCCTGGACCAAGATTTGACACTTACACTCCTTTGAACGAGACCGTCGAAAATATCTTCCTTGCCACTCAAGGCGAAGTTAGATACAAACGCCCACCATACAAGAAGGAATCAGATAACGCGCAGAAGTCTGGAAAGTTCTGCCGCTTCCACGAATCTCATGGGCATGATACCAATGAATGCCATCATCTTCGGGACTTGATTGAGGAACACATCAGAAGGAAGAAATTGGAATGCTATGTAAAAGGTCAGGATAGGACTCCAGCTCCTGCCAATGAGAACCCAAGGCTACCCTCACCGGAGATCGGCAGAGGAAACCGCAACACTAGCAGCTCTAGTCAAGAGAAGATAGTGGTCCATACCATCTCGGGAGGACCGCACATCGCAGACAGAAGCTGGAAAGAAATGGAAAGATATGGAAAGTCTCTTAGAGACAATAAAGACTGTGTCAATTCGGTTATAGAAGAGCGCCACCCGAAGCGGAAAGAAAGTGATGACATCACATTCGGTAAGCGTGACCTAGAAGGAAGGCAATACCCTCACATGGATCCCATGGTTATCTCTGCCCGGCTCGGCCCCGCCGAAGTTTACCGAATCCTAGTAGACACCGGAAGCTCAATAAACATCCTATTCAAACATGCATTCGACAAAATGAAGCTATCAATGAAGGATGTATCTCCCTGCGATAAACCACTACACGGTTTCACTGGGGATGCAAAGATGCCCCTCGGGCAACTGGACCTCTTCATTGAGATTGGAAGCCATCCTCGCTCCGTTGTACGGAAACAGACGTTTGTGCTAATAGAAAACCATTCGGCCTACAATGCCTTCTTAGGAAGGCCAGCCTTGTCTGACTTCCAAATTGTCCTAGCCCCATGGTGCCTAAAAATGAAATTTCCAATGGACAATGGAGTAGGGGAAGTAGAAGGAGACCAGGACGTTGCTCGAGACTGCTATGTGACTGAACTTTGCAACAACCACATGAAGGATAAAGGGAAGGGTGTAGAGGTTGCCCTCTGCACGAAAAGTCTAGAAACATAGCAACTAAAGAAAGCCCCTCTTCTTCGATATACCAGCGACCCTTTCAATGAATTAGACCCTAGGGACAAAGAGGAGGAGGCCACCGCCGAGCCTGCAGAGGCTATGGAGTTTGTATCTGTAGACAAGCACGACTCAAGTAGACTATTGAAAATTGGGTCCCAACTAAAAGCAGAGTTGAAGGAGCAGCTCATTGACTTTCTCCACCACAATTTGGATGTATTTGCATGGTCACACGCTGATATGACCAGAATCTCCCCCGACGTAGCATGTCATGTACTAAACATTGATCCTACTAAGGCGCCCGTAAAACAAAGAAAGAGAAGTATGGGGGCAGAGCGATCGGCAGCCCTCGATGAAGAAGTAAAGAATCTACTCGCCATTGACTTCATACGAGAAGCCATCTACCCGGAATGGATCGCTAACCCGGTACTGGTGAAGAAGGCTAATGGGAAGTGGCGAACATGCATTGACTTCTCCAACCTAAACGACGTCTGCCCAAAGGATTTCTTCCCACTTCCCTGAATCGACCAACTTGTAGACAGCACAGCCGGGCACGAGCTCTTATCTTTTATGGACGCATACTCAGGATATAACCAAATCCCTATGCATACTCCCGATCAAGACCACACTAGTTTTATCACCGACCGGGGTTTATACTGCTATAAGGTAATGCCTTTCGGACTTAAAAATGCAGGAGCCACCTAGCAGCGCCTCGTCAACAAGATGTTTGCAGGGCTAATAGGGCAAACTATGGAAGTATACGTGGATGACATGCTGGTAAAGTCAAGGAAAGCCGACGATCACGTAAGCCACCTAGGCAAGATGTTTTAAGTACTTCGCCAGTATGGAATGAAGTTGAATCCTCTAAAATGCTCCTTCGGAGTGTCATCAGGAAAGTTCTTAGGATTCATCGTCCATGCCAGAGGGATTGAAGCAAACCCTGAACAAGTCCGAGCGCTAAGGGATATCAAGATACCTTCCAATCGAAAGGAAATGCAAAGCCTGAATGGAAAAGTGGCCGCCCTAAGCTGATTCATCTCCAAGGCAATGGACAAGTGTGTCCCCTTTTTCGAAGCTCTAAAGAAAGACAAAGGAAAGTTCGAATGGACCGACGAATGCTTGACCGCTTTCCTTAACTTAATCGAACACCTCCAGAAACCACCGGTGCTCTCGACTCCAAGCAAAGGCGAAGAATTATACCTATACCTTGCTGTGTCATCTCACGCCCTAAGCGCTGCCTTGGTAAGGGAAGACAACCGCACGCAGCGGCCAGTTTACTTCGTCAGTAAAAGGTTTACGAGGGCAGAAGTCAGATATCCTAAACTTGAGAAGCTAGCATACTGTTTACTAATCACATCACGGAAGCTGCGTCACTACTTCCAGTCCCATTCAATCAAAGTTCTGACCGATCAACCCCTGAGGCTGGTGCTCCATCGTCCCGACACTTCTGGGCGACTACTTAAATGGTGCATTGAACTAAGTCAGTATGATATCACCTATCACCCTCGCACCGCCATCAAGGGACAAGCCATGGCTGATTTCATTGCAGAATTCACTACCAACGAAGATAAGGAGCAATTGGAAGTAGCAGAAGACATCAAGTGGAACCTCTTTGTGGATGGTGCATCAAATGAACAAGGTTCGGGGGCAGGTGTGGTAATAGTCACTCCCAAGGGAAATAAGCTGCACTATGCTATAAGGTTGGAATTCGCTGCCACCAACAACGATGCAGAATATGAAGCAGTGATAGCTGGATTAGAACTTGCCATAGAAATCGGAGCCAATTCTTTATGCCTTCATAGCGATTCTCAACTTATTGTTAATCAAATACTAGGAGAATTCCAAGCTCGAGAAGAACGACTCATAGCATATTTAAAGAAGACCAAGTTACTTCTCAGCCGATTGGACCACTACTTAGTCAAACACATCCCTCGGGAAGAGAACCAAGAGGCCGACGAATTGGCAAAGCAAGCAAGTATGAGAGACATTGCCATCTTCGGAGCAGTAACCATCTCAAAGCAACTGAGCCTAAGTTTTGAGCAAGTAAATCTGATAGCTGCAACCGAAGAAGCAACTTGGATGACTCCCATCCGAGACTACCTACAAAGTGGCACACTACCCAACGGGCGTAACGAAGTCAAGAAAATCTTGAGGAAAGCTTCCCGCTACACAATACAAGAAGACATCCTCTATCGGCGCGGATTCTCTAACCCGTTATTAAGGTGTGTCGTTGGGAGGGAAGCCAAGGAAATCTTATTCAACATTCATTAGGGAAGCTGCGGAGATCACACCGGAGGGCAAACATTAACAAAAAAGATACTCCAGTATGGATATTTCTGGCCCACCTTAAGCAAGGACGCCTTAGATTTTGTCAAAAAGTGTGACAGATGCCAGAAGTTTGCCAAGATTCCGCGGCTACCAACAACTGAGATTACTCAAATGACCAACCCTTGGCCCTTCGCAATATGGGGAATTGACTTAATCGGCGAGCTACCAATGGGCCGAGGCGGGGCCAAATATGCTATAGTGGCAGTCGACTATTTCACCAAATGGGTGGAAGCGGAACCTCTGAATAAAGTATCTTCAACAAAAGTTATTAACTTCTTGATCAAAAATGTTCTGTGCAGGTACGGAGTCCCCCTCAAAATCATATCAGACAATGGACTTCAGTTTGACAGCGAGGAATTCGCCAACTGGTGCCAAGAGCACAGAATTCACAAAAGCTTCTCATCCGTAGCGTATCCCCAGGCAAACGGACAAGTCGAAGCCGTCAACAAAATTTTGAAAACTCTAATCAAAAAGAAGCTCGAAAAGTCAAAGGGCGCTTGGGTGGATGAACTTCCTACGGCACTATGGGCCTATCGCACATCTTTCAGAACATCAACGGGGCACACTCCTTTCTCTTTGGCATACGGATCGGAGGCTATGCTCCCAGTTGAAACCATTGTGCCTTCCCACCGTAGGATCCACTATAACCCAGAAGAGAATGAAGAACTCCTTCACATGTCTTTGGATCTAGTTGAGGAGAGAAGAAATGATGCAGTCCTTAAAGCAGCAGCCCATAAACAAAAAGTGGCGGCACAATACAACTTCAAAGTCAAGCATCGTACCTTACAAGAAGGGGATATTGTCCTCAAGCGAATCTTCCCTCGCCCCGGAGCGCTAGACCCAATCTGGGATGGACCATATGTAATTCATAAAGATCTCCACAACGGAGCCTATATTTTGTCGACAGGGGACGGAGAGGTGTTCCAAAGGGCATGGAACATCCAACACCTCCGTCGCTACTTTTCTTAACTTGTATTGCCCATATGAAGTGAATTAACAAAGAGAATCAGTGGACGTAGGCATTTTCGTGCCGAACCACTTTAAAAAACCTTGTCTCTTTTTTAACTTGTTCCTTTATATCTTGGTTGCTTGTTAACTTTATCCTTTTCTGTTGAACAAAATCCTGTGCATACAGCGTTTCAATTCAAAGCACTCCACAGCGCAACTTCACCTGGACAAGACCTAACAGGTACTACGCGAATCTATGCCCTCGCCAATGAGACACTTTTGCTCCGGCATCCCTCTGCTGCGGGTTAACTCATTGCTCGCGACGACCCTTAAAGCCAACTATAATGAGCCGATTATAAGCCACCGAGAAGGCCGACTATAGCCGAGGCAGCTCATTACGGCGTTCGGCTCGCCGGCAACTGTGAACCGACTATAAGCCCCAACATAAGGTATGGCCAGCCAGGGGCAGTTCACGGTTGATGATCGACACCCATGCTAGCCGACCACAGTAAATCAAATAATACCCACGATTACGGGCCATAATGGCCCGGGTAGTTACTATGCGCGATCTCGGCTCCGATGTGTCTTAAGTGCGGCTGTGGTAAAAAAGAATTAACTCCCCGCGGAGGCGTAAGATGGGTGACAAATGTCTCCAAGACCCACAGCTAGGGAAAGTGACTACAAAGCCCGTTTGCCACAAACTTAAGCACATCGAAGGCCTTCCGTGATTGGAAGTTTTACTTTTTCACATATTTCAATTTTACTTAAGAAACTTTTCTCCTATCCTCTGTAACAATCCCTGAAGTGCAGGACACAAAACAGAATACACTCACTAATAGAAGCGGATACTCACAGCAGGACACTGGACCGCATCCCTTACTCGGTCACACAGGATATTCAAAGCTGCCATCTACAAGCAAAATATAAAGGGTGGTATTTCCTTCTTTCATATATGCCTATAATTTGTTCACACCTCACGCTAACACTGCAATTCATGAAATTATGTTTTAAACAAGAACCTGACATCAAACACAATTTAAGAATATGCATAGCTATATTTCTTATGCAACATGTCAAAATAGCGAAAACATTCAAAAGACGATAAAATCAGCTTAAGTTAAAGAATTACACATCAAGAATAGAGCTATTTATTACAAGTAGCAAGAATTACAACCTAAAAGTTACTTTACTGTTTTAAGACTAACATATACAGCCATGTCAAGTCCACAAAAAGAATTTTCCAGGTCTAATCAGGGAGCCGGCTGCGTTGGAGTTTTGTCCTTGTCCTATTACCCACCTGTCCGGTCAGAAAAGGAAATCATTAGTGATAAGCAACAGAGTGAAAAAAAGAAGAAACTAATGAAGAAGAGGTTACCAGCAACTTCCCCTTGATCGTCTTGGTCGTCATCCCTTACTTCCACACCTGCCTCCTCAACTGCGAACAACCGCATCCCCTCTTTCACCGCTGTCTTCTCCTCCTTGGTAAACTGAGCGGTGACCACATCCATCCTAAAGGCCGCTCCACCCTCCTTATCCGCCTCAGCCTTGGCCTCCTCTAGAGCCCTGAGGTAAATCCTAGCCATAACCCGGGGGTAGTCGTCCATCCAAGATAAGCTGCCCTGCTTCCAAGTGCGAAAGTACATATCCTGCAGCATATCATCCATCATCCCCTCATTCTCCTCAAACTCCCTCATACGAGCCTCAGAGACCGATAGCCTTGCAATGGCAGCATCCCTCTCCAGTCGGTATCGCGAGCAGTCAGCCTAAAGGGACCTCCTCATCGCCTCCATCTCCTCCTTTAGCATGACCTGAGCAAGCTCTGCGGCTTCAAGCTTCCCCGACAGCTCCTCTACCTGCTCAAGATCCGCCCTCCGAACCTCGTCCACTGTCGAGATGGCCATATTTATCTGCTCCTTGCAGGCAGCCTCCATCTTCCGCAATTCCGCCTTACTAGCCTCCTCCATAGTCTTCCTCAACCGCCCGGAGGCAGCCTCATGCTGAGAAATCTGAATGGCCTGATCAGCCAGCTGTTTGGCCTGATCCGAAACCATCAATCGTAGTCGGATGTTGGCACTCCCAATCTCCTCTCCAGCCTTAACCAGCCGGGAATGATGCCCCATCAGCTTCCTAGTCTCCTCCGCCACCCGATCAATATTAGCCTTGGCCTCGTCTCCCATGGTAACTATCCGAGTAGTAAGTAAATCGAGGTCTAAGGACTTAGCCTCATCAAGCACCCGTACCATGGGATTGCGTGGAAGAAGGTGCTCACCGGTAACCTCGTCAAAGGTAATATCATGGGAACTTGGATCCAGATCAGGATGACCCGCAAATGGATTACAAGCCAAGCCAGGACGATCAATCTGAGTAACGGTAGGATTTTCAGACGGGTGCGGACAGAGTGCGAACTCAGTATCCTCCTCCGTAATATCATGAAGAGGCTGAACTGGGGGCTGAGGACAAAGTGAAGGTTCGGATAAGGGATGACTCCTCTTTCTCGTTTGAATACCCTCTACAATAACCCCGAGAAGAGGACGGTAGCCGACTACATCCCCGAAACGGTGGGTCGAAGGCTTCGGCTTGGCGGAAGCTTTGGAGAGCTTGTATTGTTCAAGCCTGTGCCGAAGATCTAAGGCCTTGGTCGTTTTACCTGCTCCTGATATGAAAAACAAGTATCACAAGCTTACATTGATCCATAATTCGAGAAACGCGGTAAATTAAAAATTAAAAGAAGAAAGGAAACACATTTGTTATACAAACCATGGGGAGGAGTAGGATACTACAATAAGTCCTGGATTTCATTCCAGGACGGGAGCGGATCATAAAATATTCCTAAGTCCCTATCATAAATGGAGCCTGCAGGAGTCAAAAGTTCACCTTGAGTCGTCGGAGCCACCTTGGCTGGAATAGTCTGAGAAGGCTCGCTTGCACCGGTCCCGGCCTTGCCAGCTTTCCCGGATTTCTCTACCAAAGCCGGTTCTCCGTCCAACCCCTCGAAAGCTTGGAGGAATGCATCATCCGTCCACTCCTGAATCTCGCCTGCTTGCCCAGGAAGCAAGGCCCCGATGCCATCGCCACCGTCACCACCTTCTCGGTCATCTCCACCCTCACCTCTCTCCTCCTCCACATCTTCTTTCCCCGGAGTAAGTGGACAAGTGCTGGGGGAAGGGCCATCCGACTTCTTAAGCTTCTTACCTCCGACCACTGGAGATTTTGAGAAAGGTTTCCTCTTGCCACTCTCTACTGTGACACCGCCCTTAGCTTGAGCAGCCGCCCTCTCCTCCGCCGTTTTCCTCTGCTTGACTACTGACTGCTGTGGAAGGATCAAATCATACTCCAGAAGGGTCGCATTTCTGATCAGGTAAGCAGCCGATCTATCTCTCCCGGGGATAGCTTCTATCTCAGCCGCCATCTGAACCAGGCGATCAGTCTCCACAACCGCAAAGCCACCTGTCGCTAGCAAAAATTGAAAACGTATGAGAAGAAGCATCGCAACCAGAATGGAAATTATAAATAAAGCATCGACTTACATCCAGAGGTGAAACGCCGAATAGAAACAGAGTCGTCCCTGACGAAGAACCACTCCTTCTTGAACATGCTGTACTTAGAATACAGGTCCAAGACCGGCTTGAAGGTTACAGCTGACTCCAAGCTGATGTATGGGGACCCCTTCTTATAGCCCCTCAGATTATATAAATACCGGATCTCCCGGTTGGAAGGAGCACGCCCATGCTTCCTCTGAAAGATGACGAAGAGGCTCACCAGTATAGTATAAGAGTTGGGTTGAAGCTGGAATGGGGCCACCTTTAGATATGTAAGAAAGCTGAGTACCCAAGCATTAAGAGGCGGGATGGCACCACACATACAGTGGTATCTGCTGTAGGCAAAGTACCCTTCGGGAGGGTCATATGGCATAACTTCTCTCCCTGACAACAGCATGCGCGCCCTATCAATTCCAAAGGAATGGGAGATGACATCAAGCTGCTCTTCCTTAAGGGAGCTGGGAAAACAATCGGGCGGGGAGTTCAGAAGCTCCTGAGGGCCGTACCCGTCCACCAGTGATCTCGGGGCAGATCCGTGACGTTCCCGTCCTGGCTGAGCAGGGGGCACTGCGGAAGATTCTCCTTCGCCCTGGGACTTCTTTTTATCTGATCGAGTTTCTGCTTTTCGAGACATTTATCTGCAACACAAACGCACGTTGTTAAAACAAAGGATGTAGAGACGTAAACAGGCAAGAGCGTACAGTCCGGAATTTCATTTGTAATTCGAAACATAAAAGGTTCAAAGCCCATTCGGCATTCTCGTTCTCAAGAAGCCTATCCGGCATCCTCATTTTCAAAAGGCCCATTCGGCATTCTCGTTCTCAAGAAGCCTATTCGGCATTCTCGTTCTCAAGAAGCCTATCTGGCAGTCTCATTTTCAGAAAGCCCATTCGGCATTCTCGTTCTCGAAAACCACATTCGGCATTCTCATCACGAAAAGCTCATTCGGCAGAAATAAACTAACCTGGTCCGGTAGCTGAGTGTGGCTCGGCACGTATTGATCCGGCGGTTCAAAAGTTGGTTTGGCTGTCTCGTTCTGTAAGGAAGAACAAGGGCCTGCGTCTCCTACTTATAGCGGAAGGCCGGATAACCAGACCAGCCGGTTGGGTTCTCAAACCGGATATGGCTGTCAAGACCAAGACAAAGCACGACATATGTTGGACATATGCCCTACTTTGAGGGGCAAATGTTGGATATGTTTCTACCATCATCGAGCCAACACGAGGAAGCAAGGGACGAGCCACCAGAATAACCGAGCCAGCTATGCAGCATCCCCTAACCAAACTCACCCACCGGTCCACTGAGTCCTTCCACCGAACCAAGCACACCGGTCCACTGTGTCCTTCCATCGAACCAAGCACACTGGTCCACCGTGTCCTTCCACCGAACCAAGCACACCGGTCCACTCGTGTCCTTCCACCAAACCAAGCACACCGGTCCACTGTACTCCCACCACCGAACCAAAGGAAACCGGACCAGCTCCACCAGGCCAGATTACGTCAGCCCGGGCCCGCCAGCTGCTATCTACCTCCAAGACCCCTACCCCCAGTCTCACTCTATAAATAGAGGGGCAGGGGTACATCAATGGGGGACAAGTTTGAGAGCTCAAGCACGGAGAGAACTTTCAAACAACTTTCTTTTACTCGTATCAAAGCTTTGTACTTGTAATCAAAACAAGAGAAGAGAAATAACATATAAAGTGGACGTAGGCACATTCTGGCTGAACCACTATAATTCTGCGTGTCTTTTTATAGTTTAGCCCCCTGCTTTTCATATATTTGCATAAATCACCCAAATCACCAAGAACAACATAAGATCTACTAAATCATACAACTTTGAGGTGTTTGTCCATTTTTTGTGCAAACACCACCTGATGGATACGAACTAGAGACGACAGGCACTCCAACCGATGAATACGAAGTAGGTGGTAGGCGATCGATACGAAATGAGAACGATATGAAGTTGATGGATACGATCATGCGGCCCTTCCAATGGATACGAACCCGATGGATTCGAATAGAGCGAGGCGATGTCATACTGGTGGATTCGAACCTGATGGATTCGAATGGACCATCACATCGACCTTTTGATGGATTCGAACTTCATATCTCCTCCAACTCGTATCGATCATATCTTGTCCATACGAACTCCAATTAACCTGAAATTTGAAACATAGTCTTTTCTAGTCCTCATCATCATCTCCAATCGATTCCGTCCCGATCGGAGCCCGGCCAGATTTCGACGACATCCATTTGCAGCCTTGTTTCCAATTGATCTCCAATCCTGATATTCATCCTTCCTTGCCAATTCTGTTGATATTCCAGCTTTGACCAAAAGGTGGGATAACACTCTCTTCAGCGAAGAGGAATCTTTTTAAGAAAATTTGCAATGATTTTTTTTCAACAGAACTTTTAACCAGGAGTTGCAACTCTATAATCTCTATATATACATACTCAATTCAAAATTAAATTAAAAATTCCAATTTTATTTTCATACTTTCTTGAATTCTGAGTTTCTTGCTTTATTGCTTGAATATTTGAGCAATCACGTATTTAGTTCTCTAATTCTAAAGAAATCTAATCTTTGTTATCTTCACGTACACACAAATATACATATTTTACTTGAGGAGAAGATTATAGGAAGGGTGTACATTATTGACTTATCAGTGCTATTCAAGAGCATACCCAGTCAGAAACAACTTTACTATTTGTATTGGAAGTCCTGTTCGGTTGCTCAGGCGGTGTAATACCTATTCCTCCGCGTTAAGAGAGAGTTGATAGTTAAATTGCAGGAGTATGGGACTAGACGTAGAACGGGAGTTCGAACCGGTATAAAAACCCTAATGTCATTTACTTTACTATTTACTTTTTATACTCATATTCCGCATCAGCAGATAACTTAGTGTATATCGCACTACCACTGCATTTACATTGTTTACAACTGTTGGCCATTTCGATCCTATAGCATAGTCACTTTCAATTTTAATTGTTCATTTTAATCCACTAACTAATGATTTTTTAATGTTTTTATATTTTATTCCAAGTTGACACATTTTAAAATTATTGTTTTAAATAATTCAAATTTTATAATTTATTTTTCATTCCATATTTTCTATTTCCAAAAGATCACCATAATATATTATTATATTGATAATACATTAATAATTTTTTTCAAAAATATTACTTGTTAAAATTTCTCATTTCTATATTTATCTTCTATTTGAGTTTGACATTATCCAGTTGGATATTTTTTCAAGCTACAATTTATTATGGATTTATGATATTTTCTTAAGATTTAACCTCTTGAATCGTAAGATTGTTTTCTTCGACTATTAACATAGAGTAGTACTAAAGTCAATCCATTTTATTAGTGACATGTCCTTACCCGCATTAGTCTTATTACCTACTTCATTTTACTAAATTTTACGGAATAATATTACCTAGATGAATTGATAAATTTTACTGTATTTCAAATGAATGTGTTACATTTCAGCATTAGTTATTTCACTTTTTCCTTATTTGTTGATTAGCACCTTATTATCGATCATTTATTTTATAAATACGTAATATATTACCGATTGGTATTGGTTACATGAAGTATTGCGTTGCTTTTTTTTTATTTGAACTTGGGTGACATGATCTTCGTTAAATAGAAAAATAATTTTGTTTTTTTAGTGTTCAAATGTTAATTTTCAGTGGGGATCCAGCTGTTCAACATATAACCAATCCTTGCATTAGTGCAAAGTTCAACCTAACCTTAATCCACATCTTATACTATATTTTAAAGTTGTACCTTTCTCGATGTTTCTCCTTATCTATACTATATTATTATTAGTGAGTTAAATTTCAAGCTCACACAGGCCCCCTTGAAATTTGGCAACTGAACAGTCTCCGAATCTATATGTATTTTTATCTTCCCCTTTTCGTACGTATTTTTATCTTCCCTCTTTTCGTTCACCAAAACCTTATGTTCTCTCCAGCCCTACACTCCTCCTCCCAATTTACTCCACCTGAAAACGATCAAATCCCTTCCGCTTCTCTCCTCTTCCCCCCCCCTTTTCCTTCGTTTCATTGGGAATCTTAAATTCCCTTCCTGAGTTTGGTTTCAAGCTCAGAGAGGCCTCCTTAGAATATCATACAAAATATTGAAACGAACCGTCACGCTACTTCCCCTTTTCATTCACTATTTTACCCTACGCATCTATTTTATCGATTTCTTCTCTGTACACTTCATCTTATCCATAGTCCTTAATCATCGAATTGCCTTCAATGTCCAAACCCTAGGTCAGCTCTCTTCGGAAATACGCATCTGCTATATGAATCCTTTGTCGAAGCTTTTTGTGAGTTCAATTTGTTTTGTTAATTTGTACTGTAATCATAATTTTTTAGGCATTATTACGCCAGGTTACCATCTAATTCATCTGTGCTTGGCTGAGGTGATGTTTGGATCTGCCTTCGCACCACTATTGGCAATAGACCGATTGGCTATCGGCATCGTAATCAGGTAATACTATCCATAAGCCGCTTCCAGATCACATACAAGGTAATTAATAACAAAGATAATCTAGCTTAAGCCAAAATATGTTTCCTATTTCTTACATAATATTAATTATAGTTACGTTTCGAAGATTGTATATAGTTTATTCCTACCTGAGATTAGCTATCGTTTTTCTCCTTTCATCTTCTTCAGATAGGGTGATGTTAAAATAGCTTTGGTGATTTATTTTTCACGAATCTATACTATATTATTATTAGTGAGTTAAATTTCAAGCTCACACAGGCCCCCTTGAAATTTGGCAACTGAACAGTCTCCGAATCTATATGTATTTTTATCTTCCCCTTTTCGTACGTATTTTTATCTTCCCTCTTTTTGTTCACCAAAACCTTATGTTCTCTCTAGCCCTACACTCCTCCTCCCAATTTCCTCCACCTGAAATCGATCAAATCCCTTCCGCTTCTCTCCTCTTCCCCCCCCTTTTCCTTCGTTTCATTGGGAATCTTAAATTCCCTTCCTGAGTTTGGTTTCAAGCTCAGAGAGGCCTCCTTAGAATATCATACAAAATATTGAAACGAACCGTCACGCTACTTCCCCTTTTCGTTCACTGTTTTACCCTACGCATCTATTTTATCGATTTCTTCTCTGTACACTTCATCTTATCCATAGTCCTTAATCATCGAATCGCCTTCAATGTCCAAACCCTAGGTCAGCTCTCTCCGGAAATACGCATCTGCTATATGAATCCTTTGTCGAAGCTTTTTGTGAGTTCAATTTGTTTTGTTAATTTGTACTGTAATCATAATTTTTTAGGCATTATTATGCCAGGTTACCATCTAATTCATCTGTGCTTGGATGAGGTGATGTTTGGATCTGCCTTCGCACCACTATTGGCAATAGACCGATTGGCTATCGGCATCGGCTATCGGCTATCGGCATCGTAATCAGGTAATACTATCCATAAGCCGCTTCCAGATCACATACAAGGTAATTAATAACAAATATAATCTAGCTTAAGCCAAAATATGTTTCCTATTTCTTACATAATATTAATTATAGTTACGTTTCGAAGATTGTATATAGTTTATTCCTACCTGAGATTATCTATCGTTTTTCTCCTTTCATCTTCTTCAGATAGGGTGATGTTAAAATAGCTTTGGTGATTTATTTTTCACGAATGACTGAAAGGTTTTACTTTATGGATTTGGAGTTGGAAAGTTTGAAATTTGATATTGGTTATTCATCAATTATAACAGTCCAAACGCAGGAATTTAAATGCTAACATGAAGTAAAAGTGGTAACATGAGGTTATATTCATGTTAAGATCCGAGGAATTTTTTCTACATTTTTTTATATCACACATTCACTATAACAGAAGATTTGTCTAACTCATGTGCCTCTAATTATTCACACTTCCACATAATATCGTCACACAATCTTTTTTTTAATATTCTTGAAGATTAGTTTTCACTAAATTATTTTAAAGATCTATGAACTGGAAAACAACTCGTTTTGTACCTTTTTATCACTATAGTTAATTAATGCAAATGGGATTTGATCTTAAAATGGGCATCCAAACATTTGTATAGCTTAAATCATGATTTTGGTATATCGTGCCCTTTATGTTTGATTAATTTCCAATAGGTAGTACCATATTTACATAAGCAATATTTAATGCTTACTTTATTTCTATATATGTGATGTATGATCTGTATTTTATTTTGTGACCACTACTAAATGTAACTTTAAGCATTTTCTTTGCGTTTGAACCTCCTGTATTTTTTTTTGAAAATTAATATTGTTTTCATTTTGTGGTTTAGTTTGATAATATTTAGTTTAAAAAAAATTCTTATCTTTATTTCTGAATTTCTTCATTGTTACATTTACCAACTATTACGGTTCAATTCACGATAACTTTTAGTTCTTCATTATTTTATGGATTCGACTAGGATGCGATTGACGCTTCTATTTTCTTTCTTTATTGAACCATGTTTTAAACATTATTGATTGAGCTGAAATGTTTCTTAAATTCATATTTCCATGATCAGTAGCAATGGTTACGGTTGATTTGAATTTGATTGGCCTAGCTTTTGATTTCATGCTAGGCTTCATTTCCCTTTGCTCATTAAATTTTATGGATTATGCCAATATTGATGGCAGGTTCGACATTTAATGAGTTTTTTGCAACTCACATTTCCATGTTCATATAGAATATTTGCTGACTTTTTTTCATATAGAATGTTTGCTGATTTTTTCTTTCAAAAATTTGAAATGGTTATCGAGTGCCTAAAATATTGTATTGTATGATTTGTACATACTCACCCTTACTAATTATTTAAATACTTAATAATTATATTGTTCTATACTATACTTCAAAGCTGATTTTTGCTTTCCGGGTCAAAATATTCAATTGCACTACTTAGTTGTTTAGTCTTCTTCTTAACTTTTAATCCATTCAAGTTTAAACAATGGAATGAAGGTGATGGTTCTAATAAAAAATGAATGAATTCAAATTTCCATATAGTCCATAAGTACAAGATTGCGGTTTAAGAGGCAATCATCCCATTTTATATTGGTTTTCATCGTTATACTGTATTAAACCCACAACACTGGTTTTGCAAGTTAATTTGTACTTACTAGTGGACATATCTATTATATTGTACGAAAATGATTTTAACTAACCTTTCGTTTCCAAGTTGTTCTAAAATCTAATCTGCTGCTATGTGTACAGTTATCATTATCCACTCTTTTCACCCTACGGCCTATTATAAGATTACGAAAATAATGCATCTTCGTTATTTTGTTCTACAAACCCTACAAAAAATAAGCTCTTCCCCATAACTTTCTCTGAATTCCTCTCGCTATTCTTACTCCACTCATAATCATTCGTCGATGCTTCATTAGCCCTGCATTTGGTCCACTACCCCTTGCTCGACATGTGAACTTGCCTCTATATTGCTTCATCCTTTTACCAAATGTTAAATCCCCATTGAACGCCATTCACCGGGACAATTTATAAATTTTCTTCGGATCTGTACCTTGAATGATATTTGTCTATTATTGGATTGTAATTTTATTCTTGATAAATTTACCCTCTTCTAATAATTATGATCTAGGTTGGAATAGAAAATTTTAGTTAAAATAGAAAAAAAAATTGAGCTTAATAAACATACACCTCTGCTGAATCTATTCTGAGATTAGAAATGAAATGTTTTCCACTCTTTTCATTCAATATAGCAAAGAACTCTTGTGGTTTCGTTTATGCCGCGATTTCTTTTTATTTATTGTAATGTAATTACCTTAATGTTTGTTTTTTTTATACTTTGAAAGTTTGCATTAGGTGTGTTGTTACCATGGTCTATTACGGTCTATATTTATATATTTACATGTCTATCAAGGTTAAATATGATTCCACGAACTATGTCTCAATTAAAGCAATAAATTATTGTTTACATATTTCCATTTTTTCCTGTAGTTTTAGAAAGCTGATATTGTTTTTCTATTAGTTTAGTCTTCAGTGTAGAAAAATTTACTTGGTTTAGCAAAATATATACAAGTGAGACATTTGAAAGATTAACCTAAAAGACTTATAATTTTTATAGAGGATGAATGGTTATATTGATTATTTCGACAATTGGTGGTAGCGAATAAATTAGCAGTACAGAGACAATGAATTAGTATTTTAATTACTTTATAATACTGATTGGAATAATAATCAATACAATTGGTAAATACAATTATGATTCAGAAATAGCATTGATTGTATTTTTAGAGTTCTGCCAACGATAGTATAGGATGTCCTAAATTTGTGAATATTGCAACAAAATTATTAACAGTAACTCAATATTAACAAAATTAACGACAAAAAATGTCTATGATTATGAATCCATGTAGAAAATATTATTTGATAAATATTACATCTTTTTGGGTAATGTTTTTTCGCGTATTTAAATTTGCAATAGAATTTTTTTTTACTATGAATTTAGTTTCTTGACAAAATAATTGTGTTGAGTTTCATTTTAATTTTTGATGGTCATGTTTGTGTATTAAGAAAATTAGAATTGAGTTATTTTACCTTAAGATTTTATGTGTTTTTCTCAATTGACCTTTCCTACCAAAAAGTACAATTTGATGACTTGAGTTAAGTAGACTTTTAGTTTTTGATTTTTCTTGATTTTGTTTATTATTTTTAAACCGAACATAGTTTTATTTTCCAGTTATATTTTCCTTTTGCCTTTTCCTCTTTCAATGCATAATTATGACTGGTTTCAAATAAATTAAGATAAGAAAAATTCATTAATTTGTTTTTGTGTCAAGGTATCTTAAAATTATTTTTCATACAAAGCTATTTTAAAAAAAGTTTTATTCATGGGACGTAACAAATTTTGGGGTGCTTTTTCAAATATTTTAGTTTTTTATGATTATACAACAATCAGTCCACTAAATTTTTATTTTCATCATTGTCATCTTCCTTCCATTTTAACTCTACTTAAGAATACAGTTATCAATTACGTCATTTCCAATTTTTTACGCAGTACGATTTCCATGCATATAGATCAGATTTTACAAGCTTCCATATAAACCGTAGGCATTTTTTAAACATATAATGCAAAGGATTCTTTTGTTCAAGAAAATGGAAACTATAGTGCTAACAACCTGGAGCGGTTGGAAGAATTACTACTAACGAAAAATGACACAAAGTTATAGTTTTTAAACAAATTTAAACACTGGTCATAGGTACAGTTTATTATATATTGCTTACATATCTTCTATATTATATATTATACACTGAAAGAAGTACGTGGATTAACTACTAAGACCAAATTGATGCACACTAATAAGCTTAGGAAGACGAGGATGAACAAAGAAATATCCTTGCCTTTGTGGAGTGTTAATTTTTTTTACACAAATATGCATAATTCTAATGTTTTTATCGGATTTTCCTAAATCTTTGCCTGCAACTTAATATAAATCACAAATAAAACAGTTGTTAATTTCAGTCCATATTTATTATTAGTGATTGTAGGACTATATTTATTTACAAATAACATATAGCTTTTGGCCTGAATGCAAACAGTTTCACTGTATAGGAAATAACAAACTAATATTTTGTAAATTAATATGTTGTGAAGTTTAGTTATTTACACCATAACGGTGTATATCATGATCCAAGGCTCTAAGATACAAATGTAAGTGTAATAATTACTTTCAATAACCTGTGAATAGAGATATTCCTTTATATATCATCAATTATTTTTGTGTTACTACATTAATCTTTTATTTCAGGAATCATTGAATACCATCTCATTTATTGCCAAAGAAAAAAATGTAACTCAAAATGGAATGTATGCAATGGAGTCTAAGGTGAATCTTTTGCAATTGACATCCACGCCTTTACTATAATTTTCCTTTAATGTGCACATGTTGTCAGTTGCGAAGACTAGCTGTAGGTTTAAAATCTAAGTGGTGGGGAAAGGTTTAGATAAATGGTAAATGATGATATTCTACAATTCTTTGGTTTTATTTTTATACTTTAGAAAATTATATTTTGTCTTCTGTTTGAAAATTAAAACTTTAACCTTGAACAAGAGCGTGCCCTATGTATTTTGTTACAATAATGGATATTTGATATACATCGTTCTGCTACAATTCCTACTAACTGACAAAGTAAGCTTCAGCTTACTACCATTCCATTTAATCTTCTAATATGCAAATTTATTCTACATTATTTTTCTACGTTAGATTATAAATAAAAAGATATGATTCATGTTGGGCATAATTCTCTATTTGACCTTCTATATTCACTCTAAGTAGGGATTTGTTATATGCTTACTATATGTTCATCTATGATGTGACTCATATCACATCATGAATGTTTCTATTTTTACTCTCTTATGACAAGAGTTGATGTAGTTTATCATGAAAGGGTGGTCTATTAAGTTATAGTATCATAAGTGATGGAGTACACATATAATAAATATTAATAAAATATAATTTTGACAATTAGGAAGTAAAGATGGAAAAAATTTGAAAGTCAAGAACTCAAAAGATGGCCTCAATTTAGGACAGAATAATCAATTAATTACAATTTAGCTTTCATCAAATGTATTCAAGTATTGTACACGATTTGTCATACCAATTTATAGAATACAATATTTACCTTCCATTTCTACATATCATGCAAGTCCAATATAAGTGCATGTACGGTTATCGATATAAATGATTGTAAATCTTGCTAATTAACAGTGAAATCTTCTAATATTCTAATTAATAGTCTTTTTATTTCCTCCATTGTTATTTCCCCTCCTCTCCACTGCTAAAACATAAAAATTTATTAAGCAAAAAGATTTAATACACACATATGCTCACCCGTGTGTGCACACATGTATATTCACACGATTTGGAAACAAACTCCTCTTCCATTCTTTTCCTTCTGATATAATTTTTTTTTTCGCGTGTCTGTGTGGCTTGTGGGGGATGTTGTGGTGGGTGGCTGTTCGTCTCTGTGTAAACTGGCATCACTATCCTATTTTTCCAGGGTACATCAAATTGGAAGCTTTTGGGTATACCAAATCGATATGCACTTTGGTGAAATATATTTGTACTCTCTATATCATCTTAGGATTAATAATATCACCACATTGATATGCATTCCCACTGTCATCACAAATATAGGTGAAATTATGTATAATAGCTGTAGAATGAACATGCATACACACTAAATATCCTCTATGAAGTAAAACTAAACACTGAAACCTCCAACCCTTTGAGTTTTCATTGTTGTAAGCTCGGCTATTATACTCTTAATGAGCATTATTTGATTACTTGAATGAGATAAAATAAATTCATATTTTTTTGACCAACTATTGCTTCATGACATGTGTGCTAAGTAGTAGTTTGCGTTAATTATCACATTTTAATGATGAAATTTAGTAATTGGGATAGTGTTACTCGATATTATACTCATGAAATATAAGCAAGTGACTGATTGTGCATAGACCCCAAAATTACTTGGAACCAGTATATGTGACTTAAATTTGCTTCTACCTCATTATTTACATAATGGTACACATGTGCTATCATGCTAAAAATATATACCAACATTTCAATCTTAGTTGTCAATTCAAAATGCAGAGTTATCATTTCTTCAGTACTAACAGAGTAATAGGTGGTTGCTACCTTCTTTCAAAGAAAAAAAAAAGAATTAACTCTGTCACACTAAATCATATCATTATATTAAAATGAAATTTTCATTTCCATTTGTTGTTAAAAGTTTAAGATTAACACCATCATCAAAATATGAAAGCTTGACAAAAAATTGATGCAATGGATGACAGAAACAAAACAAACTAATCAGTGACATGTTTTCTGTTTGTCAAATGGCTGATCCTATATCAATTTTTCCTATGTGAAAATTTGGTCATAGCTCACATTGCATACCATTTTTCTTACTATGGTAACATATTATTTTTGTAAAGGGGACTAACATAGAATGAATATACAAAAGGAGGACAATGCTTAGCACTTTATATTTTATTAAGTTTCACATGTAGGCTACACTTTGGATTTGTTGGTAGAGTGTCTCAAAAGAGCAATTCTATTTTTGTTTCCTATGCCATAAAATAGAACTGTCATCGTTAATGGATTTGATATAATATTGATCTATTCTCTTTGTTTTGTAGGTTAAAGAAAGCACTGTGGCAATGGATAAAACGGGCTCAGCATATATTTAGGATTAAGAAAAGTGTAGTTTTACACACAAAAACGCGGTTGAACATGTTCTCTTTTTACGAACATTTGTCAGTGTATCCTATTATTTATACTCACTTTTGATATCTTTATTTGGGTCGTTGGGGTTTGAGATAGATATATGCAATCGAATCTTCTATAATATGACTGGCTTTCAAGATTTAGCCTTCAGTATACATCAATTGAACTGTACTTTTACTACAGTAAAGGGATCTTAACTTACCCTGTGCTTAAAACGGTTTTCAAAGCATTGAAATTTAGTCTATTATGTATATTAGCTTATAATTTGTTTGACCGCTTCTTGCTTGCTAATATTAATACGGTGCTATGCTTATGTATAAACGGTGCTATGCTCAATTTTCCACCTATTTGTTTATACTATTTATGTGCAATGCTTATTTAATGCATCAATAATTGTTGAAATTGTTGTATACATGTAAAAATAATGAATAAACTATGTGTGAGCATTGTTTTAAAACTATTGTTGCTAAATTTATATTTTACATAAGATGAACCAATGCTGCACTTATACATCGTTTAAATTATTAAGTATATGCTTAATAATGTAATGCTTTCTAAGAAAAAATAATTAGCAGATGGAGTTTGTATTTTTTTTATAAATCCAGTATTCTTTAAAAAGTGTTGTTATATTTTGCATGCCTCAATTACTTAAGCTGATTTATTACTAAATGTTTGTTATGGTGTTCAAGGAAAAAGACAACTTACGTTTTCATTGTCATATAACTAAAATATCTAAGTATGTAACGTTAAATAAATTATATGATGAACCCCGTGTGCAAAGCACGGGTTCGCACTAGTATCTCCTAATTTTAGGTTTAAAATACCCAACTCACCTTGATAAAGTCTATTCTCAAGAAGACCAAAGTTTGAGTTCCACTGGCCTCATATATATCTAATATATTTTAAAATAACTTTATACCTCTCATTTACACTATTCTTAAGCACCCAAGTTCAAATTCGATAAACCTCTTTTTATGTATATATTTAAAATTATGTAGTTCATTTGAAAATCTTTACTTTTTCCTTTATGACTTTTCATATTTGACAACTCTATCAAAAACCAACTTTGAAACTTATGACCTTATTTTTTTGTAATTATTTTAAACAAGCAAGCATTACATTAGTCCAAATATTATTGGTTCTAAATTTTGAAACTATAGATCTTATTATTAAAATGAACAGCATATATTCGAACATTTGTACTAATATAACAAGAATAGGAAAAAAAATTATTAGGTAAATTTTACAATGAATGATAATAATCATTGATAAGAATACATATTAATCGAGAAATCTATACATCTATCATGTTTAACAGTTGTGTTTTTATTTTAATACTTCGTTTATTTACTCTATGATTTACAAAGATTTCAATTCAACCGTTGATTGTAATATATAAGAATAACTCTTTTTTTCTATGTTCAATCACTAATATAACCTATTTTTCTTAATTAATTTATATAACCATGCATGATCCATGTTGAATTCTTTTGATTTACTTTTTGAAATTACATATGAACATCATTCATAAAAATAATATATTTATAGATGCTTATAAAAAGACTAACTAAAATGTAAAAAATATAACTAAATTATAACATGAAAATTTATAAAATTAATACCAAAATATAATGACCAACAAATCCATATATACTCGATTTGAGAGCTATTGTTAGCATTTTAAAGTTGTTATCTTTACTCACTCTCTATTTCCAAAAATAGATCCAAATTCAACCGCTTATATCTATTTTTAATATATAAGATATAAAGTGGGTTCACTATGTTTATCCTGTAAGCTTCGATCATTTATACTTACATATAAATAATCATTAATTTAAACAAATTTATATAATACTATACGTTATATAAAGTTAGATATATATTAATTATTTTTTTCTAATAATTTCCAAAATAAAATATTCAAAATTTACTTTCCAAATAATAAGATTAATATATAGAAGAATATTCAAACCTGATGGGTTCAATGCAGATGACATAGTGAGAACGATTTTCCGTCATAATTAGCCTAACGATAAACTCTAATCCTCTTTTATATTTTATCTAGGGTTTAAGGTTTTTGAGTTTTATCTTATTTTTTTATATTTCTTTAGAGATACTTAATAATGATGGCTAGAATAAATGGAGAGTAAGTGAATCTTCCTATATTATTAACCTATTCAACTACTCATGATGTCTTTGAGCATAATTTAGGGCATCTTCCTTTTAGGTATAAACTTTATGTTTGTTATCGACCATAACCTATATGTTCATTTGAAGTATGTGTTAAGTTCATCTATGAGTAGATGTATATACAAGCGACGACCAACCAACCTTTATTAACTTATTGTTAATAATTGAAAATCAAGAATTTTTGAAAAATAAATTATGTATGTTCTATAATAGATAACATGATTAAATATTTTGTTAACTTACAATGTTTGCCATTATTACAATGAAAATAATTTTTGCATGTAATTTACAAAGTTGTAATATTATGAAAGGAAAACACGTCAACTTTAAAAATTCAGGAGCATAGGTTCCATGGACTCACCGCTAACAGGAGTTCTAAAGTACGTTTTATCTACTAAAAGAAGTCAAGCAACTTTGTTAAGGGAGACATTTTATTAACAACTATAAAAAAAACTATAACTCCTAAACTTCATAATTGCGGTTTAACAAAATAGAATGTGTTTTTGATAATAAGAGTGTTAAAATTACCTTTTATGTGTGTGTCTATGTGTGTGTGTATTGAGATGAAACAGAAAACAAAAATCAATAATTGATTTTATAAATTAGAAACCGAACACTATATACATATATAATAGCTTTAAATTATAAAATAGTTTTAATATATAAAATAAATATAATATTAGATCTAATTTTTTAGTAAGTCGAAATTAAAATATTATATACATATACATACATTGTTGGCGTCAAAATTGGCCACCAACACCCAATTATAAGTGAAAGCACCGATATCCAGTCATAGATCCTAGATAGAGTATAGGTAGAGAATATAATATGAAGAATAACCAAAATTAAAATGAACGCAAGTAAAAAAGACAAGGTTTATAGTGGTTCAGCTAACACTGGCCTACGTCCACTCCAGAAAAATCCTTTTTATTATCAGAAATTTGATTACAGTTACAATTTGGAATTTTTGAATAAAAATGGCAGAGTAGCCTCTAGGTGGAAGATGAAAAGAAACAAAGTCCAGTCCCCTTTCTGAAGCCAAGCCTGCTGTATTTATAGGCGAAACTCCAACTATAGGGCCTCCTCACCTACATGGGGCCACCATAGCGACCGTCGAGCCCAACTCGTTCATCTATGCCGACCTGAAGTAGATAACATGCGGACCCGAAGCGACCTTGATGATGACCTGAAGTAGTTCCTGTGACGACCCGAAGTGAAACTAGCATGCCGACCCGAAGTTCACCCTGCAGCCGACCCGAAGCAACCCTGTAGCCGACCCGAAGTGCATCCATAGCCGACCCGAGTTCATATGACCCCTAGCCTCGGCCAATCCGACCCATCCCCTTCTCAATGCCGACCCAAAGCAACTACTATAGCCGACCTGAAGCAACTACCATTGCCGACCCCAATGTTCATGCTGACCCCGAAGTAATATGCCAACCTGAAGTTAAGTGAATGCCGACCCAAAGTCCATCTTGTTGCCGACTCCTTGAAGTGGTGCAACCTCCATCCTATGCCGACCCCAAGTTGTATGCCGACCCGACCGGAAGACAAAGCAAAGACGACCCTTAATGTGATATGACCTGATACTGTTCCCTTGCCGACCCGAAGTATTATCACCACCGACCTGAAATAGATGCCGATCCGACCCGAAGCAAGAGCAAAGCCGACCCGGAGAAGCTCCAATGCCGACCCAACCAAAGTATATCCTATTATGACTCGAAGTAAACCCTGTTCTGGCCCGAAGCAATCCCTTTGGCGACTCATAGTAGACCCTATGCCGATTCGAAGTAACTCAACCCTTGCCAAAATCCATATTCCGAGTGCCCTGCATTGTTTATCCATCCAACCATGCTTAATCCTAGCTTCGCATTCATATTTATTATCCGCGATTAATTATCCATCCACCTATTCGAACCAAACCCATAAAATTCTAGCCTTGATAACCGTGCAGTCCATTGAGTTAAATCCGACTGTATACGGCATTGCCAAAAGGCGGGTTAACACTTGCCTCCCAAAACATGCCTTACTATTGGAAGGTGTGATATCCCGGAAATTTGGGACAATATCAATTTAATAATCTGTTTAAATAATTAAATTGATTTGATAATCTTTGATAATAAATGTTTGAATTGGTTTAATAATCTGATTAAATGAATATTTAATTAGTGCATTTTACTAATAAAATGATTTCTATTTATAATATATATATAATTGTATATATATAAATAGATAAGCTTGGGTTTGTAATTTAATAAATAAATAAAATCTTGTTTTAAATTTCTAATATATATATTGATAGTTTGGAGATTTGGATTTATTTAATATTAGTTTTTCAAAGTTATTTAAAATTAATAACTATATGGTTTTAAATAAGATTTATAATAAGGTTTAATTTATTTTCTTTTTAAATATTGTTAATAAATATGATTTAAGAATATATATAAGTTTAGAATACAATTTAAATATATAATTGGTTTTTATTTCTTTTAAAAATTATCTATATATATATAAATAAGTAATAAGTGTTTAATAAATTAAGAAAAGGATTTTTACATTTAAAATAAATACTAACTAATTAAAAGGACATGTGTAAATTCCTAAGGCTTATTAGTAACAAGTGTTAGTTAATGAAGTTAAGTAAATGACAAATGTCAAGTTTTAAACTTTTGTTTTTCTTTTATTTTGAATAAATCATTTTAACCTATATATTCATCTACCTCTCATCTCATTTTTCTTTCCTGTTCTTTTCAAAACTTAAGAACTTCAGCCTGAGACAAATTCTCAAAAACTAAATCTGTAATCAAACATTCCTCTAACAAAATTTCTCAAAAAAAAAACAAATTCTTCAAACCTGTAAAACATTTCCAAAGGCAAAGCCTGTAACCATTCTTCAACATCTTTCTGCAATCTGGAACTCCAGTCTGCATTTCTTTAAGCCTGGATACTTTCTTCCTCAAACCTGATCTAAGCAACACCTATCAACAAACAAGTTAATGGCATGCATGCAAGATCCAGTAACATCAAGCAACATGCAAGTTTTAAATCGATGAAGCAAAAGGCAACTCAAGTTTTAAATCAAAAGAAATTGCCAGATCAAAATTTAAAGCCTGGAAAAATTCTCTGTTCTTAAAATTGGTGAGTAACATCACAATTTAAATAGTTTAAGCATAATTATGTTGCATGCTTACCTCTGAAAACAAATATGTTTGTGAATGCAGTTATAAGTATATCTCTGTATATTTATATGGATGTATTGATGTGCATATGTGATTCTCTGCTCTGTTCTTATTTTGTTTTCTCAGGCTCAAGATTTCATTTTAAATCCCTTACCACTTGACCTAGTTTTTGTTAGGACTTAGTTTACAAACAAAAGTTGTTTGTTTTATCATAGACTATTATTTAAAAATTTAATTGAGTCAAAAATTAAGCCTGAGTGTCTCTGAAAAATTAAAAACATCAGTGCATGTTAAAATAAAGTAAAACTCAAACTTTTTAATTTACAAATTCAGGGTTATAAATTAAACACTTTAACTAAAACATGATTTTTAAAATAAGAATCATAGTTTTTAGTGTGAAAATGAGTGTACAGTTCTTGTATGAACTGGAAATGAAATATTGGGATTTTCTGATGATCTAAGTGTTCGGGGAGGTTGTGGTTTCTACTGGAGGTAGAGGAATGATCGGAGAGTTTGAGAAAATTGTCTGATGATGGTGAAATTCACTGTGGCGATGGGGGTTGATCGGGAAGGTTTATAACCCTAGTTTTTGATTTGGTCGGAAAAGTGGTCATCGCGGTGTCGAGAGTGCATCGGAATAAGTAAGAGGTGGTGGGATCGGGTTTGCTATAGTACAGCGTGATAGGGGGTTCTCGCTTTGCGTTAGGTGGCGAACGGGAGACTCTTACCCCTACATGTCCCCGGGGGTAGTATAAGGCCTTTTGGGGTTGGTTGCGACTCGAGAGGGTGGCCGTAAAAGCAAACCCGAGGTATCACTGTGAGCCACAGCGGGGCTGGGATGGTTGAAAAGCCTACCGGTCGTGAACCGTTGCTGAAGGTTGAAAAGCCTAGGACATCACATTTGGGGTTCTCGCTTTGCGTTAGGTGGCGAACGGGAGACTCTTACCCCTACATGTCCCCGGGGGTAGTATAAGGCCTTTTGGGGTTGGTTGCGACTCGAGAGGGTGGCCGTAAAAGCAAACCCGAGGTATCACTGTGAGCCACAGCGGGGCTGGGATGGTTGAAAAGCCTACCGGTCGTGAACCGTTGCTGAAGGTTGAAAAGCCTAGGACATCACAGAAGGCGTGTTTTGAATGGCCATAAGTCCATAACCCATTGATCGCCATATCATCCAACCTTGAGTCCAATCCATTGCCAACTCAATTCCTTGATCTCTCCAGATTGTTAGCGAAATCCATGACGATTTTGAGTTGATATCCAATTTCAAATCCATTCCAAATCCATTAACTGGATCCACGATCTCTCCGGTTCGTTTTATCCAAGTCCGGGACTACTCTGGGTCCTGTAATTCAAATCCAGGAACTCGCCAGGTCCATATCTAAATCCAGGACCTCTCCGGGTCCATATCCAAATCTGGGACCTCTCCTGGTCCATATCCAAATATTTAGACCTCTCCGGGTCATTTTATCCTACTTCGGCCTCGAATCTCCGGTCAAGGACTTAATCCATAGGGTATCCTACTCCGGCCTCGATCCCCAGTCGAGGACTTAATCCGTGAATATCCTTTTCCGACCTCGACTCTCCGGCCGAGGACTTAATTTGTGGGGTATCCTACTCCAACCTTGATCCTCAGTCGAGGACTTATCCGTGAATATCCTTCTTCGGCCTCGACTCTCCGATCGAGGACTTAATCTGTTGGGTATCCTACTCCGGCCTCGATCCCTAGTCGAGCACTTATCCATGAATATCCTTCTCCGGCCTCGACTCACCGGTCGAGGACTTAATCTGTGGGTTATCCTACTCTGGCCTCGATTCCCAAGCGAGTACTTATCTATAGGAAATGCAGATTACAGATCTTAAGGCAGAATTAACACTAGAGGGGGGGGGGGTGAATAGTGTTTAATTGATATTATGGAATATTTTGAAATCTTTTCAAATTAAACACAAACAAATGCAATTCACAAACAAAGAAACAATCATAGAATCAGACACAGCTGTAAATAGTAAATAAAAGTAGTAAAGGAAAGAACACATTGGAATTTTATACTGGTTCGAAGTTACCCTACATCCAGTCCTACACAATTTCTTATGCAGATTTCTATTCAAATATAATGTCGATATTACAACCTCAATTTCAAGGCCATGAGATACACCCTCTTGTCTTCGAGTCCAAGGCAAACTCTCTTGATTTAACTAGGCTACAAGATCACCAAATTGATTTACGGGCTACAATCACACCCAATTGATTTACAGGCCACACCGTTTCCAATATCACTTCGATAGATAGAGAGACTCGATACACTTCTTTGATTACAAATGATCCTATAACTCGGAATAGCACTGAGATCTTTGAGAGAGAGTGGCAGAGAATCAAACTAGAGTTGATCAAGTTTGATTCACTTAGGATTTCAGTAGAGTTTTGTTAAAATATGAGAGAATATTTGAGTGGAGAAGAAGGAGTGAAGAAATGAAGAAAAACTAACTTAAAATTCGTTGAAAACAACTGGTATTTATAGAAGAACAACGGTCATGTCCATTCGTGAAAGGTTATGACAAATAGACACTTCATTTGTAAATTTGAATTTTAAATTCTATGGCTACTATGTCGACATGGGGGGATGAGGTATGTCGACATGCCCTAGTAAATTTTGAAAATTGATTTTTGTTTTTAAAAGAGCTTTTCTTTCTAAAACTTGTCAAAACAATTTCTGAAGTTTATAAACCATTCTGAATATAGTTTAAACTTATAAAAGAGATTTAAAAAGTAATCTTAAAAATATATAATCTATAATATAAAAGTAATATTAAAAACTAAGTATAGAATATATTTTTTGAGATTTAAAGCTTATAATATTAAAACCAGGAGATAGTTTTAAAAACAAGAGATGATTTTGAAATCAAAATATAAAAGATAATAAAAATAGTTTAAGGCTAAAATATTTAAACTAAGAGATATGACTTTTAAAAGGTTTTGGAAAAATATTTAAAATAAATCATTTTGAAAATTTCGTGGATTTCATTCCACTATAGAAGGTCGTGGGTTCCATCCTACTAAAGAGGTCGTGGGTTCCATCCCGCTAAAGAGGTCGTGGGTTCCATCCCACTATTAAAGCGAGAAGGTGGATTCCATTCCACAATTAAAATTCGAATAAAATTTTATTGCTATTATGAAGTTTTAACATAAATCTAGACACTATTACTTATCTTAATATTGAACTCTTGAAATCTTGAACTCTTGATACTCATGAGTCTTCAGTCTTGATTTCTTTAATCTTGAATTCGTCATTATTGAATCTCTATACTCAGTCTTGAATCTTTATACTATACAGTCTTCATTTTCAGTACCTGCATATATATCTTGCATATACATATATATTTAGACAAGAATATTAGTATTTATATTTTATAACAAGTCCTAAGGTTGTTGTCATCAAAACCATCATCTCAGGAACTAACAATTTCCCCCCTTTGGATGATGACAACCTTTGTTTATAAAATCTACTCCACCAAACTCTGATTCTACTCCGACCCCCCTTTATTCCAACAACTCCCCTTTAATCTACCGACTCTCCCTTAATCTAAGCCTATCTATCCTATTTTATAATTCTCCCCCTTTGTCATCAACAAAAACTAATCCTAAACTACATAACTCCCCTTTAAACTAATACTATGGAACTAAATACTAATAACGAAGTATAATTAAGCGAAACGTAAATATAATTTTATTTGTTGTTATATTACACATATAAACAAAAATTTATACAAATACACACAATATATAAAAACATTAATATAATAACAATCTAACGAGAGTCCTTAACAATTGGTGACTTGTGAATCGAACAATTAGGGTAATGGAGACAAAAGTTTCCATGTTGTTCGACCAAATTACCATTTTTGTCAAAACAGACTTCTCCAACGCAAATAAATTATTCGCCTTCATCCATTTGCGATTCTTCTTCTTCTTCTTCGTTGTCTTCCTCTAATGGATTATGAATATGAATGTTAGAGGAGTCATCTTCAATCACGATCGGGTCCGCATAATTATCCATTAGAAATTTTTGCAAATTCCTAAGGATTTTGCCATGTTTCTCTTATTCCTTAGATATCTTTTTTTGCATGACTTGCAACTCAGTCATCATTTGCAGAGAGTCCTTCAAAGTTTCCTCTATCTTCATGACTCGGGCCAGTGTGTTCGTTGAAATGGACCAGCATTAGGAGAAGGAAAAGAAAAGGTCGCATTTTGATTTGATTTAGGAGAGGAGGCCATTATTTTATATTCTCAAAAGTTTATTACAGAGAGAAATGAAGTGGAAGACAGAAGAATTCGAAATATAGAGAATATATAACTACCAAACTAATTTTAGAGAGAAAATCAAAATTTCAAATTTTACCGTTGTATGTCGACATGGGGGTAAGGAGATGTCGACTCCTTATGGAAATTTTGACAATTTTATTTTTCTTTATTTATTTAAATATATATGTTACCATATCTATATTATATATCTCAGTTATAGAGCAAATACCTAGTCCTCTTCTAAATTTAGTAAAGGTTGATTGATTCAAGGGTTTGGTTAGAATATCAGCTATTTGATTCCCAATGTTGATAAATTCAAGAAAAATAATCTCTTATCTTATATTATCTCTGAGAAAATGATGTCTAATATCAATATGTTTGGTTTTGGTATGATGAGTATGATTTTTGGATAAATTTATTGCACTTGTATTATCACAATAAATTGGTGATTTTGAAATATTTAATCCAAAATCCTTTAGGGTCTGTTGCATATAGATAACTTGAAAACAAGCCAAAGAAGCAGAGATATATTCTACTTCAGTTGTTGATAGTAAGACAGTATTTTGCTTTTTACTAAACCAGAAAACCAGATAAAATCCTAAAAAGTGACAAGTTCCACTTGTACTTCTTCGGTTTGATTTACAACCAGAATAGTCAGCATCATAATATGAGATTAAATCAAATGAATCATTTTTAGGGTAAAATAAGCCATAGTCTAAAGTGTGTTTAACATATCTTTGGATACGTTTAACAGCTTTTAAATGGGTCTCTTTGGGTTGAGATTGGTATCTTTCACAGAGACAGACACTATGCATGATATCGGGCCTACCTGTAGTTATATAGAGTAGCGACCCAACCATTCCCCTGTATAGTTTTTGATCAACATCTTTTGACATGTCTTCTTTATTCAAGGCTTCATTGGTTGCCATAGGAGTAGGTTTTCCACTCTCAGTGGTCATACCAAACTTATTAATTAGATCTCTAGCATACTTTTCTTGACTAATGAAAATACCACTATCTAATGTTTTTATTTGCAATCCAGAAAGAAAGTAAGTTCACCCATATGACTCATCTCAAACTCTTTTGTCATTATTTCAGAAAACTCTTTGTTCATTTCATTGTTTGTTGGTCCAAAAATTATATCATCTACATAAATCTGTAATAATTGGATATCATTTTTGTTTCTTTTAATAAAAAGAGTATTATCTACTTTGCCAATTTCAAAATTTGATTGTAATATATAAGATCTTAGTCTGTCATACCAGTCTCTAGGAGCTTGTTTCAGACCATATAAAGCTTTCTTTAATTTTTAAACATGATTTGGAAACTTTTCATCTTCAAAAAGTGGGGGTTGTTCAACATAAACATCTTCTTTAACAAAACCATTTAAAAAAAGGCACTTTTGACATCCATTTGAAATAATTTGAAATTATTGTAGTTTGCAAAAGCAAATAGAATTCTAATGGCTTCTAATCTTGCTACGGGTGCAAAGGTTTCATCATAGTCTATTCCTTCTTCTTGACAATAACCTTGCGCGACTAGCCGAGCTTTATTTCCAATGACCTCACCTTGTTCATTCTTTTTATTTTTATAAACCCATTTTACTAACCGAGCTTTATTTCCAAAGAGGTCATGGGTTCCATCCCACTATTAAAGCGAGAAGGTGGGTTCCATTCCACGATTAAAATTCGAATAAAGATTTTAGTGCTATTATGAAGTTTTAACATAAATCTAGACACTATTACTTATCTTGATATCTTGAACTCTTGAAATCTTGAACTCTTGATACTCATGAGTCTTTAGCCTTGATTTCTTCAATCTTGAATTCGTCAGTCTTAAATCTCTATACTTAGTCTTGAATCTTTATACTGTACAGTCTTCATTCTCAGTACCCGCATATATATCCTGCATATACATATATATCTAGATAAGAATATTAGTATTTCTATTTTATAACAAGTCCTAAGGTTGTTGTCATCAAAACCATTATCTCAGGAACTAACATTATCTGTGTTCGAGTCCATCCTGTCGCTCTCCGACGAAGGGACTTGTAACTCGCGATTATTGCCCCCGTCTCTTCGGTCGGGGCCGAAACTGTGACCTGTGTTATTTATTACATTAATCCAAATCCAATCATTCCAGAGTTCAAGTGATCAAATAAAAGTTCATATAACCAAGAAAACTAAATAGGCATAGTACCAGAAAAACCAAAGTTTGCAGTAAACAGAAACAACAAGATTTCATAAACCCAAGCACCATGGTTCATCGCCATCTAAAAGCATGCCTAAGGATCATCCTCGATCCCATACATGTGTAAGTGAATTAGCCGCATTATTTCGGGGTTTATTACTTATTCCATGCCATAAATCCAATCAGCTAATAATAAGCCGACGACAATGCCTTGATCCAGTGCCATCTTCGTTTGAGGTGGGCGGTGGCTGCTCCTGTTCCACTGCCATAGCTTGATTCCTTATGCATTGTTGCAAATGACCATTCCTTACATTTTCCTCAATGATATCCTTCAAATGCCAGCAGTCATTCGTATTGTGCCTATCCAGCTCATGGAATAGGCAATGCTTTACTGATGCCCGCTCGTATTCGGTGGGTTCCCTTTTTGCTGGCCTCCAATACTAGAGACGCACTCGAGTATCCAAATAGATCCTTTCCATTAGTCAAACCCATGTAAGAAGAGAATTTTGGTTCTCTCTATTGCCTTTTCAATGTATTACTGCTGTCATTCATTTTCTGTTTGCCTTTATCGTTCTTGTTTACATCTCTTGATGATCCTTCAGCTTGCACAGTATTCACCTCCTGTTTGTTTGCTCGTGCGTCTTCCTGCCGCAGGAACCTTTATGCTTCATGGTAAAACTCCCTTAAATCCATAGGTGGATCTCGTGCTAGCGAGTCCTTAAACTCTGTGCCATCAGCGATGCCAGATACAACCACCATCAAAACCATGGATGGATCTGGACGATCCACCGATAACACCGCAACATTAAACCGTGTTAGTAAACTTCTCAAAGACTCTCTGGTCCTCTGCTTCAGTGTTTCCAAACTCATCACATTCTTAGGTCTCGAGATGTGAACTCTAAACTTCCTCATAAACCTTTCGGTCAATTCTGTCCGCGTACCAATGGAACTGCTTTCTAGTTGTCTAAACCATAGTGCCACTATATCTGTCAAATACAAATAGAAGCACCGTGCCATGACCTCCTCCGATGCCCCCCGTACTTCCATATGCCCCATATACCTTGTTAGATAAACAGCGGGATTCGTCCTTCCATTATACGTCTCCAGTGTTGGTAGTTTGAATTCCGGTGGATTCCTAGCTTGCCTAATCGTAGGAGCAAAAGGGCACCTATTCACATCCTCCAAAACTCTATTTACTAATCCTTCTCTCATGGCCCGTCTGATCATATCCGCCAACCTGTCTTTATCATCAAGTGGTAGTCTTTGTCCATTGTCTCCAACCTGCCCCCTGAGTCCACGAGGGAATCATGAAACCTGCCCTTCTGGATGGGCATCCCTATCCCGATCAACGCCAAACTACATAAACTGCCTGGTATCCTACTAGAATCAAGCCAATATGATCCGGGGGCATGCCTCCGAGTGTGGAACGATCAGGGGCAGCTCCCGGTGGTTCCGCTCTATCCCGCATCCTGTTGGCTTCGTTTCCTTGGTTCTAATTCTAGACTTCCTCTATTCCTGCTGCTCCAACTCCATGATTCACATTTCTAGTATTCCCTACAGCTCCATTCCATTGGTTTTGGATTCCAACTTGCCCAATCTGTCAGAATAAGTTCTGTATCATATCTTCCTGTCTCTTCAACATCCTTTCCTGCATAGCATCCATCATCATTTCCATCTCGTCTCTGATGATGAAGATTGAAGTCTAATTAGCTCCCAAGGAAGCCTTCTGACTTCCTTCATGATGACTCCTCTCTGCCCTCTGTCTCCTTATTGATTGCCTAGCCATAGCTTCCTAAATTCGAGTTCCTAAGCCTTCAAATCCAAGATCCAAACTTCCAAATCCCTGAGTGCTAGCTTTCTTAGTGAAAGCACCAAAATGTTGGCGTCAAAATTGGCCACCAACACACAATTATAAGTGAAAGCACCAATATCCAGTCATAGATCATAGATAGAGTATAGGTAGAGATTATAATATGAAGAATAACCAAAATTAAAATGAAAGCAAGTGAAAAAGACAAGATTTCTAGTGGTTCGGCTAACTCTGGCCTACGTCCACTCAAGAAAAATCATTTTTATTATTAGAAATTTGATTACAGTTACAATTTGGAATTTCTGAATAAAAATGGTAGAGTATCCTCTAGGTGGAAGATGAAAAGAAACAAAGTCCAACCCCCCTTTCTGAAGCCACACCTACTGTATTTATAGGCGAAACTCCAACTACAGGGCCTCCTCACCTACATCGGCCCACCATAGCGACCGTCGAGCCCAGCTCATCTATCTATGCCGACCTGAAGTAGATAACATGCCGACCCGAAGCGACCTTGATGATGACCCGAAGTAGTTCCTGTGATGACCCGAAGTGAAACTAGCACGCCGACCCGAAGTTCACCCTACAACCGACCTGAAGCAATCCTGTAGTTCACCCGAAATGCATCCATAGCCGACCCGAGTTCATACTACCCCTAGCCTAGGCCGATCCGACCCATCCCCTTCTCAATGTCGACCCGAAGTGCCTCCCTTGCCAACCCGAAGCAAACACTATAGCCGACCTGAAGCAACTACCATTGCCGACCCCAATGTGCATGCCGACCCCGAAGTAATATGCCGACCCGAAGTCCGTCTTGTTGCCAACCCCTTAAAGTGGTGCAACCTCCATCCTATGCCGACCCGAAGTCCGTCTTGTTGCCAACCCCTTAAAGTGGTGCAACCTCCATCCTATGCCGACCCCAAGTTGTATGCCAACCCGACTCGAGGACGAAGCAAAGTTGACCCCTCAAAGTGATATGACCTGATACTGTTCCCTTGCTGACCCGAAGTAGATGCCGATCCGACCCGAAGCAAGAGCAATGCTGTCCCGTAGAAGCTCTAATACTGACCCGACCGAAGTATATACTATTATCACCCAAAGTAAACCATGTTCTGGTCCGAAGCAATCCCTTTGGTGACTCAAAGTAGACCCTATGCCGATCCAAAGTAACTCAACCCTTGCCAAAATCCATATTTCGAGCGCCCTGCATCGTTTATCCATCAACCATGCTTAATCCCGGCTTCATATTCATATTTATTATCTGCGATGGATTATCCATCCACCTATTCAACCCAAACCCATAAAATTCCAACCTTGATAACCGTGCAGTCCATTGAGTTAAATCCACCTATATACGGCCTTGCCAAAATGCGGGTTAACATACATACATACATATATATATATATATATACATATATATTATACTTACCTACAAACATATGTATGTACATTTTGAAATATATTGCTTACTTATACAATAAATAATTTTTTCAAAAATAAATTTTCACCACAATATGGCCGAAACATATATGTATAATTACTAGCATAGAGTAGATCATATATATTTAAACATACATACATACATACATTTTTTTGAAATTTTTTTATGTACATACATACATACATATATTATATGTGCGTCCATGTGTGTGAATATATTTAAATTAGAATTAGTACCGTTCACATTTAGAATCAAATCTACAGTCGAATAAGTTCTTTATTGGTTGTTTCCTCCTTGAAACTTTATTATCGTCCTTAGCTATAGGTTTCAAAGTTGTCACCTTGGCTTCACCAATGATCAATAGGACATGACTTGTGTAGAGAAAGATTGTAGAGAAAAGAAATGGAGGCAATTTATTTATAACTAAGGAGATATCAAAATATTTCTTTTCTCTCAAAACTTAGAAGACTAGGTCGGCCACCACTTATTCAAACATGGTTAGCCTCTCTATTGACTAGGCATTGTCAAATGCCCATTGCTCCTATTTCAATAAATGATTTAATTATTTTGTTCGAGCCTCTTTTTCAGTTGAATTGATGTATAACTTTTATACATCGTTCGATCGATTCTAAGTAAAAAATAAATAATTAAAAATCCATACAATATTATTACAACGTTTGTATTAATTTACTATTAGTTTGCAACAGTTATAAATTAATTATAATATTGATCAACTTTAGAAATAACTAACAATGCAGTTGTGTTGGCTCTTTGGTGTAAACTCGATCCTCGGTCAATATTTAAACAATTTAAATATTAAAGTTTATATGGGCTTTTTTGAAGTACAACATTGGGCACAAGTTCAATACCGGGAGATCATTTAGGCCAAATCCATTTTCTAATCTATAATAAGCTCATTGTAACACCTTGGAATATTAATAAATAAACAAAAATAAAAATAAATGCAAAATTGTAATTTTACATTAAGAGGTAAAAATATAAATTAACATAAATGTTGGAATTAGGCCACGATATCTATTTCACTGCATCTGGAATGTTGTTTACCATCAAAAAACATATATAACATTATAAATTTGATGAAATGGGTTAGAAGTTGTAGAAAATGGACCTAGTGGCATTTCTATAAGTATTCATTTTGGAAATTAGCCTAGAAACCCAAGTTTTCAGTATATAAGTAGGCATAAGCCTCCACTCTTCTCACTCTATAATCCTAGCCTTCGCTTCTTAAAAGTTCTTCATATTCTTCTCCTTCCTCAAGAAAAATCCCCATTCAAAAATAATCTAAAAGTGAATCAAACAAAAAGAGAAAAAGAGAATTATAAGAAGAAAAAAGAGAAGAACGCAACAACCAAAACTTAGGACTTGAGAGGAGAGGATTTGCAAAGCAAGAAGAGGGAAAGCTATTAAGGTGAGTGAATTGATTATTAGGATATGTTAATTCTTTGGTAATCAAATTTATTTATACTTCTAATTTTAATACGAAAAAAGAATGGAGACTGCAATTTTTCGTTCTTGCTCTCAAAACTCTCGTTCTTGCTCTCAAAACATATCTTCATCGGCTCAATCATTCTCGTTTCTTCCAGTTTATCGAAATCCTTCCTGTAATCCTTCATATGCTCAAGTGATAAAAAATCGAGGTCCACTGCTTAGATCTAGATCTCCACAAGGGCAATATTCAAACAAGAAATGGATTGATTCAAAAATTAGGAAAGATTTTTGTTTCAGATGTGGTGACTACAACCATTTTGCTTATCAATGCCGTGATCTAATAAGATGTTGGTAATTTCGGTCACAAAACAAATGTCTGCTCGTACAAATCCAATTCCTCTGTCTCCTCCGACTCTTTGGTTGAGCATGGTTTTCTTTTTGTACTTAAATGTATGCGATTGAAAGGGTTACTATTGGATCACCTTCAACAAAAAGAAATGAAGGAATTAATTATTTAGAGGATTTGTTATTTCATTTTAACGTGGTTACTTCGCCGAACATAGGAAAGGGTTACAAAAAAGATTTGGAGATCCAGAATTGTATTTCGGCACATCAGTATCCTCCTCCAATCCCCCAATCTCTTCCTCGTCTCTGGTTGAAAATGGGTTTCAATTTGTTTTAAAGTTCTTGCCGTTGAAAGGTATTTTATTGGATTTTCTCTGGCAGAAAAGAGTCGAGGGCATAAATTTTCTAGAAGAAATGTTACATCACTTCAATTTTGTAAATTCTCCTAATATTGGTAGGGGTTACACTGAGAGATTCGGTAATCCAGAGAATCATTTTGGTAAGCTTGATCTAGTTCACAATGCCTCAAAGATAAATCCTGTTCTACTGAAGGATAGTGAGTTTATAGTTTCTATTCCAAGTGATAAATCACTTCGTTTCGATCCTATTATTTTCGATCCCGACGTGGTTTTTTGTATTCATGGATATTGTTCTTCTAAAATCGAGATTTCTGGAGAAGATTTATCAAATAAAGATTTCTTCAAATAAAGAAAAAAGGTCATATGTTCAGTTGAGTGAAGAATTGGAAGGTTATGCATGGGAAGATCATGTTTCTGTTGATAGCTTGTTTGAATGTTCTTCTGAGAAATTAACATTGAATGTTAAGATTGGTTCTTCTGCTGATGGTGATGTTTTTGATAAATCTGGAGATGTTGTGGAGGCCTGTGTTGGGTATTCAATTGGAAGTGAGGCTTTTACTGATAGTTCGGCTGTAGAAGATGGTTCGAATATTTTAGTTAGAAACTGGGTTGATAGAAATTCTGCACATATTCAAAAGTGCGAGCTAGCTATCGTAGTTAGGAATGTTACTGTAGATGATGATTCATTGGATACAGTAAATAATGTTTTGAGTTCCAAGGGGAAGACTGGTCTTCTTACTGAAGGGGAATCAAGCAAAAAATCAGCTCCTTGTTTTATTTCATCGAAGAGAGGTAGACGTAGGAAGGCCATAGCTTCTAGTGGATCGGTTTGTCGTAGTGTAAGGATCCGTTGTAGCCATTCATAGTTTACAGGTAAGCTTCCTGATTCAAGTACCGTGAGAGGTACTACGAACTCATGCTCACGTACGCATTTTAGTTTGGGTAGTTCTTATTCTTCTTACGCTTTAGGTAATTTGACTGCTTCTGAGTTTTGTCATTTAGCTAATGATACTGCTTTCATACTTTCTGATATTGAGGTAGATCGTGAATATATTAGAAATAAGGAACTAGATAGGGCTAAGACCACTGGTTTATGAGGATCACTAGTTGGAATGTTAGAGGTTTGAATGACTTAAATAAATGCGATAAGGTTAGGGCTTTCTTTAAAGACTTCTCTATTGACATTGCTCTTTTACAAGAGACTAAAATTGAATGTCCGGATGTTAGGTTTTTTAGAAGATTAGGCGGATATCATTTTAGAAAATGGGCTTTTTTACCTTCAGTTGGTACTTCAGGGGGTTTAATATTGATAGGGTGGCGTGATAACTATTTTAAATTGCTTCAATGTATTACTAAGCAGCATTCTCTTCACATCATTTTTATTAATCTTTCTGATAATTCTTTTTTAAACATTTCTAACGTATATGGGCCTAATTCTAAAATTAATAGGAGAATTTTATGGAATAAATGCTTAGATTTTAGATCCTTTGCCCCGGGTTCTTGGATTTTGGGGGGTGATGTTAATGTTACGCGTTTCATTGGTGAGCGATATCCTAGGGAAGGGGATTACTCTGCAATGGAGGATTTCGATCAATTTGTTATTAATTCTAATTTGATTGAAATTCCTCTTTCTAATAGAAAGTTTACTTGGAATAACCCTAGAGAGTCTCCATCCATGGCTCTTCTCGATAGATTTTTTGTTAGTGATGAAATCAAAGACAAATTCCCAGTCTGTAGAGTCACTGGATTACCTTATACATACTCCGATCATTGTCCAATTATTCTTACTTGTGATTACCATAGAGTTATAATTAACAATTTTAAATTTGAAAAGATGTGGCTTTTGGAATCTAACTTTGTGAATCTAGTTAATGGTAAATGGGCTTCTTTGAGTTTCCATAATATCAGAAATAAGGAAAATTCTACAAAAGCTTTTGTTTCTAAACTTAGGGAGCTTAGGATTTTTCTTAAAAACTGGAACAAAAATGTTTTTGGCAATCTAAAAATTAAAAAAGATAATATTCTTAATGAAATGCTTAAAATTAATAAGATAGAAGAATATAGATCTTTAAATATAGGTGAACGTAATGTTCTTGCTAATTTAAAAGATGAATTAAATTCTATTTTAGAAAAGGAGGAGGTTATGTGGAAACAACGTTCTAGAATTCAATGGATCAACGAAGGTGATAATAATACCAAATTTTTTCATAATATAGCTAATGGTAGAAAATGTAGTAATACAATTAACTCTATATTTGTTAATAATATAGAGTTAGTTGATCAAAGAGATCACAACAAGGCTTTTACAGATTATTATAAGGATATTTTTGGTTCTAAAATCAAACATAGAATTATTGTTAGATGAATAGATCTGTATCCATCTGATTCTATTATTGATTTATCAGAATTAGATAATCCGTTTACTGAAGAAGAAATTAGAAAAGCAATTAATGACATGCCAAGTGATAAATCCCCGGGACATGACAGGTTTCCTATTTTATTTTATAATACTTTTTGGGACGTTTTATAATTTGACTTAGTTAATATGTTTAATGATTTTTACAATGGTAATTTGCAATTAGGGATATTTAACTTCGCAAATGTTATTTTGTTACACAAAAAAGTGGGAGCTAAAAGCTTAAAAGATTTTAGACCTATTTCTTTGATTAACTGTTCAGTTAAAATCATTTCTAAAGTTCTAGCTAATAGACTTAGTAAAAGAATGAATGAATTAATCGATTGTTCACAATCGGCTTTTATTAAAGGGAGAAATATCACTGATGGAGTGGCAGTTGTTCAAGAATATATTAATCACTGTTGTAAGAATAACATAACTTGTGCGATTTTAAAACTTGATTTTGCTAAAGCTTTTGATTCAGTAGATTGGGATTTTCTTGTAGATATTTTTCATGCTAGAGGTTTTAGTCATAGATGGATCTATTGGATTTTGACTTTGCTTAGAACTGGAAACTCTAGTATTATGGTTAATGGTATATTAGGTAATAGAATTCAATCTAAGAGAGGCTTAAGGCAAGGGGATCCCTTATCGCCTTTATTATTTAACTTAGCTGCTGATGTTTTTGCTAAAATTATTAAAAGAACTGTGGATAATGGATCTCTTGGACGTGTAGGCAACGAAATTTCGCGTAATGGTTTATCGGTTCTTCAATTTGCTGATGATACCTTACTTTTTTCTTCCCATCTTCCTAGACATATCATTACCCTTAAGTTTATCCTTTACAGTTTTGAAGTTTTATCTGGTTTAAGAATAAATTTTGACAAAAGTTCCGTGTTAGTTTTAAATGATATTGATAAAGTTGAGAACTTAGTTGCTAATACTCTTAATTGCAAAACTATGAATTTTCCTTTTGACTACCTCGGTTTTGTGATTAGACCCACCAAACTCAAACATGACGACTGGATTATTATCATTGATAAAATTAAAAATAAGATTTCTAACTGGAATGGGAGATTTCTATCTAGAGCAGGTAGACTAGTTTTAATAAATTCGGTTTTATCAGCTCTTCCGATTTATTGGATGTCCTTGCATTTGTTCCCGGATTGGGTTATTGATAAAATTGATAAGATTAGAAGAGATTTCTTATGGAGTGGAGAAAACTCTAATAATAATATTAAATGTCTAGTAAATTGGGAAACCGTCTGTAAGGCCAAAAAGGAAGGTGGATTAGGTGTTATTAATTTGCGTAATATGAATTTGTCTCTGTTAGGTAAATGGCTTTGGAAGTTTAAAGATATAAATGATAACGCTATTTGGAAAGAGATCATTTCTAAATATTACTATAATGGAAATAGCAATTTATATCAAATTGCTTCTCCAGCCACTCAAAATATATCTAACTTTTGGAAAAACATTTTAAAATGTAATGAGATATTTAATTTAGGAATAAATATAATTGTTCACTTTGGTAATCGTACTTTGTTTTGGCATGACTGTTGGATTTCGATCTTGCCTCTTAAGATAGAATTTAAGGATCTTTATGATATTTGTAACTTTAAGTATTCTTTAATCAATGAAGTTTATTCTCCAGAAAATGATCCTCCTTGGAATTTCAGTTTTAACAGTATTTTAGTTGATTCAACTTTTAGACTACTTTCTTTGCTTTATGCCAGATTAAATCTTTATAATATTGGTAATGATAATGATTTTATTAGTTGGGAATGGGATAAAAGTAAGAAATATACCTCTAATTCTTTCTACAGATTCATTAATTTTTCGGGTACAATAAATAACTCATTTAAATTTATGTGGAATTCTAATGCTCCTCCCAAATCCAAAATTCACATGTGGTTAATTCTTCATGGAAAACTTAATACAATCGAATTTTTAAAGAGAAAAAATATTCAAAATGATAATAAATGTTATTTTTGTAATCTGTATCTTGAGGATATTAATCATATATACTATAATTGTATGGATTCTAATTATATTCTAATTAATACTCTTAAAATTTTTAACTTTAATATAATAACTAAAATTTCGGATTGTGATTTTTATTGGAATAATTATAGATTCAAGTTCAAAAAGAATATTAGATTTTTACTAGACACTTTATTCATTATTATTAGTTGGTTTATTTGGTTTGAAAGAAATCAAAGAATTTTCAATAATAATAATTGTCATTTTAACAAACTAATTTTTACAATTTCTTCATTTTGTTTTAATTGGATCTCTAATCCCAAATATAAATTAGCTAAAAATATCCTTTTCAAAAGGTATCTTAACAAGGTCAATCATAATGTTAATTTTTTTAAACACGACAATAATTTTTTAACATTAATAATAGTATTATTAATATTTTCTCTAATTTAGATGATGATTTCACTTCTAACCATAACTTACTTATGATAAAAGGTTCATAAGATAGATCCGTCTCAATATTTGTACTTGTCTCTGTTTGGTATTGGTTTTTAGGTTTTTTATTTATACTGTTATTGTCCAGTTAGTCTTATTTAGGTTTTTATTTCCTTCCTTATTAATACATATATATGTATATTTATTATATAAATATACATATATATGTATCATTCTAATTTTTTCTTTAGTCATTTTCCAGTTACAGGTATGGGAGATAGGATATCAGGTTCATTTTGCAGATTTTCATATCTACAGATTGCTGGACACCAGATGGTAGAGAGGTCACCAGAGCAGAGTATCTTCATCCAAGACTACTAGCAGTTTTTCCTCGGATTTGGGATTCTGCTATCTTCATTATGGACAAATCCACTTCAGAGCAGATGCTTATTTACTTCTTCTGATTCAGTTGGTTGGAGCTTCCTCACTAGTTTGGGACGTCATTCAGTAGTTTTTGTTTTTCCTCTAGTTTTTAGGTACTTCTAACACCTTAATATCGAGCGGTGGCCATGCCGGAGCTCGATATCGGGGTGTGATGGGTGGTGGCTTTGCCGGAACTCATCTTAGGAGTACATGAGATTTGATATATATGTATTTAGTTTTTGTTACCTGCCAGGCATGTTGGCAGCTCTTTATATTCGTGATATATATATATATTTGCATGTGTGCTCTCCTCTATTCGTAGAGGATCACACATTTTTCTCAAAAAAATTTATTTATACTTCTACCTGATCTAAAAATATACTCTTTTAATTTGAGATAGAAGTTCTAATCCAAAGTTATTTTAAATGGATTAATTTTAGTTATATATAAATATGATGGAAAATCCCTAAATTAATATACTGTAATTGTAAATTGGGAATAGTTGTTATAACCTTGATTTTAATTGAATTATAATTTCAGCTATGAATTAAATTGAATGATGGAAAGGGAAAAATCCTAATTTCTAGTTAGTGGGATAATTGTTGGGAAAGGGAAAGAGAATACATTACTAAATTCATATCAAAGGTTGTGAAATTAAATTTAACTTATGATAATTGGGTATGATTTGGTTTAGATAAATGAATAAGCCAACACCCTTTATTTCACCTTAAATTGGTTCTGTAACTTGAAAATACGTAGAGATTTCGTCCGAATTACTTAAGTTGTTTTAGATAAAAAGGTGTAAAATATACGTATATAATCATGAAAATTAACAAGTTAAATTTAGGTAAACTAAGGTACGAACTATACACAAAAATTCGATCGCAAACAAACCATTAAACCTATAGTTGAAATCGAAGGAGATGAATGAAAACAATCTGAATAAATGAACTTTAAAAATATGGAAACCGAAGTTAGACGTCTGAATTTTTGGACTAGACATCTAAATTAGGGGTTAGATGCCTGGGTTTTCAGTAAATTGTAAATAGGAAGAACTTAGTTTGAAATTGTTATGATTCAGACATCTGAATCCATGATCAGACGTATGAGATCAATATTAGACATCCCAGAATGGGATTCAGACATCTGAATACTTAGGGATATTTTTTTAATTAATCAAGTTGTCAGACATCTGAGGTGTATATTCAGACGTCTGAATTGTTTCAGTGATTCCAGTTGAACCTAGACCTGGTGCATACTGGATAGGACTAATCGGGAAAACTTGTTCCCACTCCTTTGACTTTGGAGGTGCCCACAGAACTGAAGGAAGTTATGTAACGAGATGGAGAAGTATCATATGGGGATGACATCTGTAATGACCCACCTTTTTGGATGGTTTAAATCGACAATAAACCACACATGTCAACTCAAACCATTCAAAAGGGAGGATTGATAATGGGGTAAATAAGAAAATAAGAGAAAAGAAGGAAAAATAAAACACAGAATCTCACAGCAGAATGACAAAATATAATAATCAAATAAATAGTTCATGAAGCTGTTTTACAAATAACATTTGGTTACACTTTTACAATATATATCATAGTTATACATACAACGGGAATAAATAAATAATGCAGCGGAACAACATGATACAGTGGAATTCTAATAATAATATAATACTAGACTCTGTCTTCATCCTCTAAAAATAAGGTCTTTAACACTGAAAAGCTCAGCCTGACCCGAGCGTAATGAAAAGACAAAACACTCGAGTCAGAACTAAAAGATCTTATGTAAGTTAAATCAACAGTAAATAAATATAAGTGTAACGGCTTCATAGATGTTTGCAGGATTTTACATCTCCTATCCAGTGTATAACGTGCGTGCAATAACTTAAGAGATGTTCGGGATTTCCATCTCCTAAGGATCCGTTAAACTATTTATATGTAGTAATATATGCTATATAGATAGTGTCTATCAGTAAAGTAAAGTATTAAAATAGTGTTAAGGCATTACCCACCCCCTTAACACATTTTATAAATGTAGTAGTCTATACAGTATTGTAAACTCCACCAAACCGGTGGGCTCAAGGAGCACTCCATAGGCATGACACAAAACAAAATCGTAGTGGGCTCGATAAGGCATATGACAGGGCACACGAAGCTATACCTACGGTAGGATTCTACCGGATTGTGGAACCAGACTGGTGGTAATGCATAACAGCTACTACCTCCCACCTCGAACAACACTCTCATAATCAAATCAAAGTGGCCACCAATCAATCACAAAGTAATAGATATGGTAAAGAAGAAGCGTGTCCGATAGGAGGAGCGACCTAACTTGGTCTGGTTATGGCTCCTGATTTTAGTCATATCAAGCTGACCCAGGGGGGTCAGGGCTCCGTTCATACCTCATGCAGAAGCGTTCGCCAAACCATCATACTTCGTTCCGGATTCTCCACCACGTGCACAGTTGTTAAAGTGGTTTCGGAATTGGCAGAGAGTATGACAATATCCAACCTTGGTCTCTTTAACAACCAAACGCTTACATTTTTCACATAGTGGGCATTTTATAAAACACACTTAAATAATAAATCCAGAAAACAGTTTATACCTTCATATCGAGATATCCATATACTTATTCCAAAAGTATAAATATATTCATAAATACCGAGGAAGATTTTCTTTCAATCAATTTCGAAAATAATTTATAAATCTCTTCTAACCCACTTAGACTATTTATATGCTTTAAAACCATATATAAATTACTAAAACTATTTACATCTATTCCCTTCATCATAAACTTTTACATAAATTCCTTTATACGTTTCCAACTCCATTTATACAAGTTCTTTTATAAAATCCTTTATCAAATCCTTTAAAATCTTTATAAAACCATTATAAAATTCTTTATCAAATCTTTTATAAGAATCCTTTTATAAAATCCATTATAAAATCTCTTATAAAACTTTTATAAATTCTTACAAAACCTCTTACATTTTTATTTATTAAAGTTTATTATAAAATCTATATTTATTATCTTAAATTAAAACTATATTTATTATATTAAATTAAATTTAAAATATGTATATATATATATATATTAAAACTATATTTATTATATTAAATTAAATTTAAAATATGTATATATATATATATTAAAACTATATTGAATATTTTATTTAAATTAGAATTTTAAACTATTTAAATTAGAATTTTAAACTATTTAAATTATATTTTTAAAACTAAATAAAATTATAAGTTAAAAACTTAAAATTACATTTAAAACCATATATTATAATTTGAAGTTTTAAAACATATAAAATAAATTATTTTCCAAATATAAATTTTTAAATAAAATCATTAAATCAAATTTATAAATCAAACTTACTCTACTATTTAGAAAATAATTAAAACTGACCAATGGTGTCTGTATATAGTTTTCTACCCTATGGTCAAGTGATAAGGTACGTATCATTTTGACTCCAAAATAGTTATATTTTTCGGTATATATCATTTCAACCCGTATCCCGAATCAATAATTTCCAAATCAACAAAAATTGCTCGGGTTTATCATTTCAACCCATAACGAATTTGCCTAATCTATAAGATCATTCGGGTGTGTATCATTTCAACCCATGGTGATAACATGGATATAAACATCCAATCATCCAAAATGTCAACAACAAACATCCATCACAATCATCATCCAAATCAGCCAATAAATCACAAGAATTAACTGGTTATCATTATCAAATATTTAACTAACGGTTTAAATTCAATTTTAATTTAAATGGCAAATTAATTCAACATAAATTCAAATTAAATTAAAATGCCAAATTGAATTACCAAACAACAACCAATAGTATTATTATCACATCATAAATTTAATTTAAATAACATAAGATGATTTAGTATTTGTGAGTAGGTTAAATCACTCACCTTTGATTTTTAGTCGATTGAAAATTCAAATAAAACCAAAAATCCAACAGTCTTAGAATGCAGCCAAACTAATTTTAGATTATTCAAAATTTCGATACGATCGCAACGTAGAAAACCGCGTCCAAATCCGAGTTCGCATGCAAAAGTTATAGGCATTATAAGTATAAAAATTTGAAATTAAAATTAAAATAAGACGAGGGCAAAAGGTAATTACGTTACCTATCTGAAACCCTAGCTGAGCACGCCTCGAGCATGAACTAACAGTGCCGCCACTCTTTGATCTCCTGTCGCTGCGCCTAGGCACGCTTCCAACCCAATCAGCCATCACTCTGCACTCGCCTCAGCCTGGCGCTCCACATGGCCACGCGCGGCCGACCGCGACTCCCCCATGAACCAACGCCGCCGCTGCCCTAGTTCGTCAATTTCAGACGAACCTTGTCATCCTTGAGATGAACGACCGCCCTAGATGAATACTTCTCGACGACCACTACCAAACTGCGCCCTTCGATCGTCGATTGGATGAAGATCCACCGTCGATCGCGAAACCCTAGAAACGGACGGCTGAGAAAGATCACCAATTTCTGGCCAAACCTTGATTCGATTGCAAAAACGAATTTTAGATGTAGATTACGCTCGTTATGAGCTTTCCAAGGATGTATAATTTGACATAGTTTGAGGAGTTTGAATTTTTGATTTTGATTTGAAATTAGGGTTTTGGAATTGGGAATTAGGTTTTGATGTTCTGATGTTTGAGAAGAAGGAACATATGAATGAATAGATACATACAAAAAAAGGGAATGAGAAACTATTAGGGTTTATAACAGGCTATATATATATATATGGACAAGAACGAATAGACAGATCGAATTGGTTCGAAACGATAACACGACCCGAAAAGCCCGTTCCACTTCCGAAATGAAAGTAAGCCATCCAATATATCAAAATATATGTTTTCAATATTTTTAAACTCAATGGAACTAGTTTCAAACTCTAATTCCATTGTATATAGAAGTTACACTTTTAAAATCAAATTATATTCATTTAAATTATTTTAATTGATTTCTATGTGTTTTGAGCTCGCACGATCAAACAATAAGTCTGTTCGCTACGAAAATTGAAATCCTATAATAATTCACTGTTACGGATCCGATGAAACTAGTTTCATCGAAATCCGAGACAGTGGCCAAAATGACTAATTTTCACGTTAATTAAATGAATTAAAAATTAAAAATCAATTTAATCACTTTCAAATTCAAATTTAAAAGTTAACAATTTATCATTCTTAATTACATAGAAATTTATAATCCTTTAAATTTAAATTTTCCATGTTAATTCCAAGGTTTAAATATTACGTTAATTTCAGCGTTCAATTACAACTGTAAAAAAACCCCAGTTAGTTATATTATAATTTCAATCAAATTCCTTTATTTCGATTTACACTCTTATTATTGAATCAACTATTATCTTATGAATATAATTAACATTAGTTTACATTTTATTACATTCATATTCTACAGTTATCATTTTAACTCATATTAATTTCAATATTTAATTACATTAATTCCAACAATTGATTCCAACAATTATTTTATTCCTTATTAACCTACAATTATAACCAAACTAACTTTACAATTATTTAAATTGATTGAGATTACATTAAAATGGTTGTCAATAACATTCAAACAACATTATTAAATCATATTCTAATTATTTTTCTCATTAATAAATCATAAATTTTAAATTTCTCATAATATTAATATTTCAAATTCTTATTTAATTTAATATTTTTAATTATAAAAAATATGGGTCTTTACAACGTCCTAGGTTCACACTTCACGAAGTTATAAGGTGTGGCATTTAATGTTATGTTCAACTACTGTGATGGCGTGCTTTAGAGCACATAGCACAAAAGGAGGTTACTTAACGTCATAGGGACAACTGTGTTTAGCTGTTGTCGTGGTATGCCTGGTGTTGTGCATACTTACAAGCACTAATGAGAGGTTACTCAATGATAATGGGCAATTAGGCCTAGACATTGTAGCGTTTGCCCAGTGCGGTGCACATAAATAAGATATTGGACGCTAATATGAGGTTATTCAATGTTTTTAGGGCAATTAGTTCTAGATATTGTTGTATATACTCGATGTTGTGCATATGATAATGAATATGAGTGGGTAGCTTGCTCGATGCTTTTGGGGAAAGTAGGCCTAGGCATTGTAGAACAAGGTCAATGGAATTAGTGGATTACCGGATTATACTCTTGAAACTCATATTCAAGGTTGTCTACTTAATGTATTAGTTTTGTAATTCACCACTAGAAATGTTTCCTAAAGGTCCAGTATAACTAGGACGACTGTTACATTTAGTATAAGGTTGTAGTAATGTAACGCCCACACTTCTATACCCATACTACTCAAGATTATTTCTAAGTAGTACTCTTGAGTAATACGAAGAATGAAGCGATATGCAGCACACAGGTGAATATTCCCTTGGATCAACACTAGTACATATCTCAAATAATTATATTACTTAGCATATTCATACGCGGTCTTGGTATAAAGAAATGAACACGTGTGCCTCCAGGATGAACAATAAACAATCTCAAATAAATATATATAAATATCTATCAAAGAACATAGAGTCAGAACGCAGCTGATAAAATAAAATATAATAACATATAATATACAATACATGGTCCAATGAGCTACAAAATGATGGTTGCTAGCCCAGTACATAATACATCACCAAATACATCAACTACTACTAAATACATTGAGGCTACAAAATGAGTAGGGAATGTTTCATCCTATCTCTTATATTAGCCTCCACAAAAGCCTGCATCAAGCTTTATCTTCACTATGTATCTGCACTAGAAGTCTCTTGGACTAATCCGAGTATTACAAAGAACGCATTGGTCAGACCATGTCTAATTATAACATTATATGATATTGTGACATTAGTAATATCCAAAATAAAATGGAAATATCATATAAGGCTAGATAAAATGTGAGCTAGCCCATCATATCATCCAAACAATAACTATTATTGCACAAATCATAAAGATAATCAATCACAATCCAAATCACAATCAATAGATGAAGGCTATCTCTAAAGTACCAAATCATTATAAGAGTATGGATATGATGGGGACTGACTACACTTTAGACGTAAGATCTCTAGTATAGTCAACTCATTATAGGATCGAGAACAATATTCCAAACCACTACAGACACATACCGGAACCAAACGGGAGACTAACAGCATGTCTGCTTACTCTAGGAGCCACACATGTGCCCATATGACACGACTCCTATAGTCATCGGTTACCATTACCTCCCCCCTCTCGGTATCGTAACAATGATCCACCATAGGCTCGACTATGCGTAGCCTCTTCGGCCATGACTACCGATGTTGTGCCCCAATGGTAACTGACTACTGGCCTATGTGACACAGGGCTACCGCACATCAACTACTCAACTCAATACTATAGAATCACAGAATAGGGGTGCAACCCCTCAATCGGGCCACTAGGGTGGATACTGGCCAATCTGGTTCACTCCCGAAATATAAAGGGATCTGGACTCAAGGTGGATGGTCATATAGTACTCATCCTATGGTTACACATATCTCTAATCGTAGGTAGTTTAGACCATCACCAAGGTATTTCCATCACTAAGGTATTTCCATCACTATAGCAGTCCACACTATCATATAGTACCATCATATAGCACTTATCCTATGGTACCATCACAAAGGTATTTTCATCACCAAGGTAGTCCAGACCATCACTAAGCTCCAGGACACACAAGTGAGCATCCTCACATACCCTTGCCCCCACGAAACACACATCACATCTAAAGTTATCGATAATCTCTTCCACATACGTCTCGATACCAGGACGCACCATGTCCCACCACATCGCTTCACCCATCCAAGTGCCTTCTCCGACAATCACCAAGTCCACATATACTTCTCGCCTAAGGTACTCAACCAAGACGATTCGCCCACCGATATGCCAAAGTCCAGAACAACTCTAGACATACATCATTAGTCGTTGAGCCTCCACGTTGAAGTCCTAATATTGTCCCATATCTTTCAAAGCCAACACCTAAGAATCTCCAAAGCACTCCTAGCCTAGCCCGATGCCAATAGCTTAACCAAACCACCACCCTACTACTAGACCGAAGCCACTCTTGCTTTGCCCGAAATTCACCACTGACATGAATTTCTGTTCGACACTGCTACCATTGGCGACACAGTACACCACTGGACCAAAGTTATCATCACACCATGCCTTCTTCAGCCTAAAGCCAACCATCGACTACTCCATGCCGAACTAAAAACCTATAGCTCCTTCAACACATCATCTTCGTACCAATTCCATCGCTACACTTAATGCTCTGACCCGTGTGCAACCTTTTTATATCTATACAATCCCAAACACTCTGGAGTAAATCCGTTGAAATCCAATTCCATGTTGACGAATCTTCCATGCTTTGTGTGTCATATCGAAGAGCACATTGCTAGTCCTTATACAAGGAGACCCTCTACCATATATATAATTACCACATCTACTTTTCTCCAACGAGCATTTACGATAATTCAAACATACAAAAAACATTAAATCATTACCTAAACGTATAATCATACATCAAAACCTGGTAAATTATCTAAAAGTGCATTTATAACATAGCCTAAAATCTATATAGGCAGTAACACATCAAAACAACATGATTATATCACTTTAAATCATTTTAATCTCGTTTTAACTTTAGGATAGGTTTTAAAACTACACGAGGACATAGTTTTGACTTTAAAAATGGATCCAAAATATGTTAAAACATATGGATACATATGCAGTATGTTGTAAGATCACATACAAACCACCCAAAAATAAAAGATTTGCACGTAAAAAGAGGCGAATCCGAGAATAGCTAGAAAATCCATAAAATTTCATCATTAAAAATGTAGATTTGGAAGTTTCTTGCTAATTTCCATGCTAATCTATCCTTAATATATGAATTTGGCTTGATTTGAATGAAATTAGTAGTTGTTTGGCTAAGGAGAAGTTTAATGGGGGTTTAGATCAATTTTAGGAAGATGAAAAATGATTTAGGAAAGCCTAAGGCAGCTAATATTAGCATTTATCCCAAAATGGTATATTGAGCATATCCCAAATTTTGCTAATTATCCACTAAGCTATCCTAAAAACTATTAAATTTCAACCAGCCATTCTCTTAATCTGTAAGTCCAACAACTTATTATGACCACTATATGAAAAGAGAACATCATTTCTTTCATTTGGAATTGGTTTCAAGAACATATTTGGCTCCTATCAAAAGTTATAGCCGTTACAAATTTTCAATAGTAAAATCGTCCATTATATTTCGAAGGGCCAAAAATATCAAACCACAATATTCCATAAAGTTACAAACTCAAATGACTCTTATTTGGATTTAAAAACAATATTTTATGATCATCCGATACGCAAAATACGAGTCGTTACAATATATTAAAGATTATGAATCCTTAACATACAGTTGTCCTATACCATTTATATATTAATAGATTACTTGTATACTCTTTAATAGTTGAGAAAATTCATGTTGGGGATGTTATGTGTTGTACTACTAACATATTGACAAGACGAGGTAAGATACGTGCATGTATTTGTTAAGCAAACTCAAGATATGTGCATTATACTTAGGCCATCGCAAAATGGTAGGAATGGGTGAATAATCTCTTTTGATTTGTAGAGAAAACTAAAGTTCGAGATTGAGGACAAAGACCATGTGTTAGGAGTTGTATATAATGCAACCGATAAAGTGTTATCCACTTCTTGTAGGCCTATGATTTGTTGAGCAAAATCAAGGTCATAATTCCAAGGCAAACGAGTCCCAGCATCTACTAGAGGGATCGAAAATTTTCTATGTTTTTCTTAGGGTTTTTAGAAACATAAAATGTCTAGTGGGAGCCTTACTAGAAAAATGAAATGGTAACATTTAACGTCTTTAATATTGTAAGAAAATTTCCTTTGTAATGTTAAAATAGTCATCATCGATAAATTTATGTGGCTGATGTAAATTAATAAAATTTGTCAATTAAAATATACAAAAGAACCGAGTTAAGATTGGCATAGAAATATATAATATACTTACCAATAAATCTTTTGACATGTTGTCATTTCAAAACCCATGCATGAGCCAATTTACACGATCGCTAAAACATTCATGCCTAAGTCGCTTAAGTGTATATTTGTCTAAGACCATGTATTGTCTTTTATGAGTTTCAAATTTTAAGCAATAAAAAAATATGGATATTTGGTTCATATTTGATTACATATAAATGCTTTATGGTAAACAATCGCGATTTGTAATGTACGAAACTTAGATGAAATTGGTTCATTCGAAGTAAGCAAGTAAACCATAGTGCGAGATTTTGTATTCAATATTATTGATTACATCAAGGATCCTATTGTGTTAGTTGTAACAATAAACCAAGAGCCACAAGATGTACCTTGGAATTCGATCACTGAAATGTCAGTTTGATCACTTTGTCTAAAGTGCAACATATTTGATATCCTTAAACGTTACGGATGGTTCTGAATGCATTTTTGTAAAGAGTTCATTAAGTTTTACAGTACGGGTCTCCTTTTGAAGGGTTCGACCATTTTGAAAGGAAAGAGAATATTCCAGAGTGGATTCAACTTAGGCATGGTAGGGATAATGAGAGCGAATGGTTATCTCTACTTCATGAAGAGACATTGGAATGAGGATTGTAACGACCCGTAAATTTCAACTGTTTTAATAACGTAATTAGTTGAAATTTTGTGAAATTTTAAAACGATAAAATTTTGAAATAAAAATTTAATATTTGGAATACATCTAGTTAAACATAGCAACTGGTAAATTTTCGTCCGAAAATATGAAAGTTTATTTCGCGTGTAAATTCACTTCAATTTAATCAGTTAAAACGCGATGAAAATAAAGTGTTTCCGAAACTTAAATATTTTTACATAGAAAAATTCTAAACCATCTTTTGAGAAAGATGTCAGTTTGTCGTTTTTCCAAATTCGGACATCTTTGGCTCCATCGGTCTTATTTTTCTGCGTTTTTCTTGCACTTTCCGTAGTAGAAAAATTCGAATTTTTATAATTCAATCGTACCACTGGTATCTGTATACCGTTTTGATCGTCTCGTTGTGCCGATTCTTAAAACATATTCGCTTCTGTGTTTTGGAATCCGATACGAAGCGGAATCCGGGAAAATGATTCTGTATTGATATCGATTTTGATCTTCTAGTTCTGTTGTATCCATTAAATTATCCACCCTATAAAACAAATAGCTATCTGCTTTTGATATTTTCTGAATTCATTTATGGAATCCGGTTTTCCGGGTTCTACTATTATCTTTCTTTGGGAAGTTGTTTAATTGTTCGCTCAAAATAATGAAGTTCATATTTATTGCGTTGCTTTGAAAATTACTCCTACTTTATAACTCTGAACCAACACATCCCCTGGCATTCCCTACCCATCCTTACACGTAAGCTTTCTGTACTTCAATTCTCTTCTCCTCATCTTCTCTGTTCCCTCCCTTCTTTTCGCCATGCCTATCTAAATAAAAATAAATAGAAAAATTAATACAAGCATCACGTTCCTTTCCACTTCTATCACTCGCAACCGCCTCTCATCCCCACCATCCAACGGCAACCGAGCAATCTACATTCCCTGATTAACCAGCGCCCAACCCACGTCTCCCTCCACCTTCTCATATTTCTTTTAAAATAACCTAACACGGCCTTCCCATTTCCAATGCCTTGCTCCTTCTCCTCAAACTCGAGACAACACTTGCATTCCCTTTCCCTAACCTCCTGCACGCAAGCCTCAGCGCCTTGAACAACCACCAGCCGACCCCTTCACACGTGACAACCCTTCTTCTTCCCTCTGCCTCAACTCTCCTTCCAGGCCTGGTATGTGCATATTGTTAACAAAAGTATGTGTCTGTAGAGGTTTGAACACGTTATATATGTTTTCCTTTCCTTTTCATAAAATATGAAGGTGTCATTTTCTGTTATAAGAGGCATATAATAATAAACATTGTTGTATTAGCTTACATATAGTTGTATTTTGCTTTAAAATGTATACTGTTATGAAGGATATAATCCAGTACTATATGTTGTGAAGGTTAGTTTATGTAATTGCTCGATATTAACGTATAGACATAACAGTTTGTATGTAAATAAGTGTTTGCTCATATTTTAGTATATGTGTACGTATTGTTTTAGGGATTATACTGATTTATACATATGTTATAATAAATATAGTATAAGTGTTGATACTTTAGAAATTATAAGTATGTAATATGTTAAGAAATTTTGTTATAATGTAAACAAGCATACATGTGCCCTATAAATACTGTTTAGATATAAAGAACTGTTTAGTATAGAATGTATACAGCTTTTATATGTATGTAATAAATAGTATGTGTTTGCATGCAAGACTCGGTACTAAAAAAATAAAAAATAAAAAAATTAGTTTCATGTATCATTCTCCTGTTTACGTATATATGAAGCCTATATTATAGTTTATGATATAAGTGGTTTTGGTACCTATGTTATGGCGGTTGTTTTATGAAAAAAAAAATATCTATGTTTACATAAAAGTTCAAAGCCGCATATACAAGTATAACTTTATATTGTTATTTTGCAGTTTTGTTCATAGTTTTACCATATATAAATACTGTTTAAGTTATAGTCTTTTATATGTTTACAATGGTATACATGTATATTTATATCAGGATTAGTGATATTTAAAGCTTTATATTAGTAATATATGTGATGATATATAGGAATATAGATCAGTATCTATTTGTGATTAAAGTATACACATATGTGAGTTGTATATATGTTTGTTTTATGTGTGTTTTAAACTGAAACAATGATTTAAAACTATATATCTATCTATATATATATTTAATTTAAAATATGCGTGAATATAAATATGATTTTATATATATTTTATATAATTATATATATGTGTTCACTTATAACAGTTTATTCGTCGATCTCGTTCTAATGTGTTCCATCGACTTTTGTCATCAGCTTTGATCGTAAATTCGTGCCGATTTGCTTTGCTTGGATTTGTAATTCATCTCATTCTCGTCCATCTCTAGCCTCGGAAGGTGAGCACTCACTCACGATTAACGTTCTTTTATTTATTAGATTTGATTTCAATTGAAACGACAATTGAAATATGCTGCTATTAGTTAATGACACTGTTATATATGCTATTACCTGTATCAGTTCACCTATGACATCTGACACCATTATCTGTTAATTATTTATGCGATGATAATACAGTTTGACTGATAATTGATTGATTGTTGATGTTTATAGTGGACGTTAAATTGTTAATGTTAAAATGATAAATAGTATGCAATTGAAATTGATATAAGATAGTTAAATGTTAAATTTGATTAAATGAATATTTGTCTAATATGACCCATTTAACTGTCAAAATTTATTGACACGTAGGATTTGTTTAATTACATCTTGAACCACTGAATGTATGTTGTTAAATTGATGATGGATGAAATTGTAATAGATGACAAGTGAAAAACCGTAATGCAATAATCTTTAATCTACATGAAATGATAGTGTAGATTCTAGAAATAATTATATTAATTCGTACAAATAACAATGCGAATTAATACGGTTATTGTAACGACCCAGAATTTCGAACAAATTAAATTAAGAATATTTAATTAATTTTAAATATTTGAACGATGATTTAATTTGAATCCCGGATATTTCTTTGAAGTTGGCGATTAAATTATAAAATTTAATCTATTGTAAGTCGAATAAAAATCCGAATCTTCATTTTTAAGTTGAAGAAAAATATTTCAAAAGCTTTTAAAATTCGTATAAATAATACTGAAGATAATTGGAGCTTCAGAATCGAATTTAGGAGTAAAGTGTTCAGTTTGAAATTAGATCGTTCGAACCGATATTTATAAAATAGTCATTTTTCAAACAGTCTCGGAATTCGACGAAACCTGTTCCATTGGGTCCATAATATTGTATTATCGTCGGATTTCAATTTTCGTATTTTTCGGAGTTGATACGTGAGCAAACGGTAAGTAAACGCATTTAGATTTGATCGGATTCAAATTGAATTTAAAATTTGAATTGGTCAACTGCAACACGTTCTCTCCCTTAAATCACGCCGAAGATGATGAGAATTTATCGTGCAACCCATTACATAACCCATGCCTTCTTCTAACTTTAAAAATCCCTCTGCAGATTCAAAAACAAATTCTCGTTCAAATTAAAAACATGGCCGATGCTTCAAAAATTTATCCCTATTTCCTCCAGTAAATCGCAACCTCCTTCCCTTTGTTTTAAAAACCAAACTCTCTCCCTTCGTTCCTAAATCAGTTCACGAAAAAAAAAGGGGAACGAAATTCTTTTCGTTCACCGTAACTTCAAAATTTAAAACGACCAGGGTTTCTCGAGCACGCCAAAGGAAAGTCGCGTGTTCTCTTACCCAGTATTCATTCGCGAAGGGAGTTCGCGACATAGGGGAACTCGAGTCGAATTGCCAGATCAAGGCGTGTCAGAGGGAATGGCGACGACGAAGTCGATTTCTCGAGTTCGATCGAGGTGAGGTCGCGACTGTTCGTGGATCTGGTGATGGCGCGCGTGGGGTTGATCGAAGGTAGTAGGTGGCTACGGCAATAGAGGCGTGTGCGACATCGAAGGGGGATTGGTGGCGTCGCGAGTTCAACTGGATAGGGACGAAGTCGACTTCGATTTCGAGCGCGCGTGGAGGCTCGCGTTCGATAACGGCAAAGCTGGTTCGTCGAAGTCGAGGCGATGGCAACCATGCTAGGGTTCTCGTTTCGGGCAGTAAGGTAATTACAAAATGTTTATTCAATTTAAATTTGAAAATAAATTTAAAATATTCGTATTTTTGCAGAGGTAAAATACTGTGATTTTTATGAAAAACAGTAAAGTATATTTATATATATTAATTTAAATACATAATTTAATTTGAAATAGGAATGTATATATAGATAGAATGGTGAAAATAATGTAATAGGAAGTTTAAATGTTTTAGGGGATTATATATATAAAGTTAAACCTTGAGAAAAAAATATTTCTAAAACATTTATGTGAACATTTTGGTTAAAATAATTTTATTTGAGAAAATTGGTTTAAAAAGAATCATAAGTTATTAAACGGAAGTAAATTATTCAGTTGATTCAAATATTTATGAAACCGTATAAATTGTTTATACAAGGTGAAAAAAATCAAGAAAATCGAGTCAAGCTGGAATAAAATGGATGGCAAATTTAAAAGCTAAGGTGAGATTTTCTCACTCAATTGAAAAGTGGAATTTTCAGTTATTTATTGATTTGATTGATTGCTATTGAATGTGCTATTAGATATGATAGGATATATCTATATATATAGCAGTATATACATATTGGCATATGTATATATTGGATTGATGATTTCCCGCCTCGTATAGCGGATGAGACCCTATTGCGCCGTTAGTAAGCGGATTTATAAAAACCTATATACCGCGATAATTCCGTACTGGAGCGGAATTGGTATTGTGCTAACATCTTTGGATGCAGGGAAACAGGTTGGAGGGATCCAACTGGACCCCTCACTTTGATTGAATTTATTTATACTGTGATATGAGTCTGTGAATAATTGTATTGATGTTATTGATCATATCGATGTCTGGAAAATTGTTGAAAGCTAAAATTTAGCTGAATGGATGTTTGATATCATTGGATTCCAAAAATAAACGAAATTGAATTTTTGGAAATCAAAATAGAAATTTCTAAGTGAATTTGATTTTAGAAATTTAATAAATTCGAAGAAAGGAATTTTAAAGTATAAAAAGTTAATTTTTATAATCTTATCGAATTTATTTCCAGAATAAAGTGAAAATGTTAAATAAATGAATTTCGTATAATAGTGATTTTAAATTGAGGAAATTAATTTAAAATCTGGATTTCTAAATAGATTGAAAGAAGACAATAGAAATTTATTTTCTTTAAAAAGAAACTATTTAAAAGGAGATAAGTTGGAAATCCAATTAGAAATTTAATTGGTAAATTGAAATGATTTGGGAAATCAATGTAAAATGAGTTCAATTTAAAGAATCCATTTAAAAACAGGATATTGAATAATTTGAAGGAAGATAAGGAATTTATTTTAGTAAGGATGAATATAATTAGAAATCAATCTATAATTGATTTAATATTTGGAAATGAAATTTTGAGAAATCAGTATGGGAAGTTTATTTAAAGTTGAAAATAAATTTAGAAATCAATATCGAAATTGATTTGGGATTGAAGTTTTATAAATAGAATTGGAATTTATAAAAGTTGTTTATAAACCCAAAGTCACTTATTTTGATAAGTTAAATATAGAAGTTGATAAAAGAAGGTTTATAAGTCGAAGTTGTTATTAAAAAGAGAAATAGAATTTATAAACGTGCTTATAAATTCGAAAATAGATTGAATGTGATAAATTTAATATAGAAGATTATTTAAAAAGATATATTCACGATTTTGAATAGCAAATTTTTATTGAAATAAAAATGTGTAGGAATGATTGAAATGGGGTTAAGTAAATTTTATTCACGATTTTGGACAGTGAATATATTGTTAAGTAAAATGGATTCATTTTTGAAGAAGTAATATTTTAAAAATAAAGTTAAACATTTTAAAGGTGTTTTAAAATGTGTTATGAATCGAAACCATAGATTTCAACATTTATTGTTGAAATAGACGTTTTCGAGAAACTTAAGGAAATGGTGGACTATAACACTGTTGTTATAGTAAATGATTTCCGGAAGGAAATGGTTTATATAGTATTGGGATTTATATATCTATCTTAATTTCGAATCCCTATACTAGTGATTTCGAGTCGTCGTAACGATGTTTTACGTAACATTCGTTTTGACTCAAATAAAGGTGTTAAAAGAATATTTTCCTTAGAGAATGAAATTATACTTAATTTGATTTAAGTATATCGAATATTTTCCAAGTGTTGAAAATAAATGAATTGTGAATTGCTGACTTATTTTTAAATAAGTATGGAAATGTTTTCCAAAACGAAATGAAATGTTTTGAGAATTTATCTTCTTAAAGATAAATTGAAATTGAATATTGAAAACGATTTGAAAATCGAATATCAGTAGATATTCGAAAGTATAAATTCAATACGGAATTTATAGAAGAAAGCGAAGTTGTTTAAAAATAAATATTGATTTATTTTTGAAGTGTGGAAAATTGATTTGAAATTGTTTTCAAATGGTTAAGTGTGGAAATTTTATATCTAGTAAAGATATTTTTGAAGATGAAATAATTTGGAAAATTATTTGGAATCTGATGATGTTGCGCATCTTTTATTGATAGTTAAATAACCGACTATCAATAATTACCTTGAGTAGGTATTTGTTGTGAATTGGATGAATTTGAATGCCACACTTATTTTTGAATAAGCGCTCACTATTCGGGTTAGCCGGGAAAGGACCATGGGGTCGTATAACCCATTCCGAATATGTGATACGTCGTTATGAATCGCATTTGAAGACCGGTGTTGAAGACCGGATATTTTTGAAAACGGAAGGATTACCGTCGAGTTACTCTACATCGACTGATCTTCGATTTAGAGGTTTTATCACCCTTAGTGACGGGAAGTCCTGACGTGATTGAAAATTATCCGGAAATGCAAGGGCTTCGTGAGAAGTGCCTTCGGTTCTGTTCGATCCCGGAACAGACTTGTATGGATTGTGTGTCTGACGTTACAATTTGAGATGTAAAGCTGATTTCTTTCAAATACATTTCTGTTGGTGGCGGAGAATTTATTCTCTTAGCTTAACACCCTTCTCTGAGACGTACGAGCTCAGAGGTTATGTAGTTGAAATTTATCAGCGATATATCCCAATTTGGTAACGTGGCATACTGAGTGTTGCTGTGAAATGATCAGTGTTTGATCATTTGTGATATGATCATTTGTTTGATCTTATATCTTTGTGATCATAGGTTGATCATTTTGTTTGACCCGAAGCAGGGCTTTTTGAGAAAGCGTAGCTTTGTGGACGAGACTTCGTCGAGCCTCACACCCCGGAAATGGTCGAAACAGGACGAATGCAGCAAGGTTCTAGGGAGTAGCGCCCCTTAGTGTATGTCATTCCTTCTGGATAAAGGTGGTATCATGGTATGGAGCCCAGATACTTAACCTCTGTGGTTACTGCATTATTTTTTCTATGTGGTTTGTGGAAATCGGGGATCCTCGGGAAGATCGGTGACGATCGGGGGATGGCATACGCGTGTCAGTAGTTACCTATTTTTGCAGAGGTAACCCGGCCTTGTGTTGGCAGAGATCCGGTTAGGTTCTCGGGTCGTCTATTCCAGGGACGTACCCATCGTGGAGAAGGAAGTTCCTTAGCCTGACCAGTTGTTAGAAATCCAAAGAAACAATACGTGACTTGTACGGTTTTAGTTGTAGAACCTGCCATTTAATATGGTAGCTATAGCAAGCATACTATAATGGTACCTATGCTGGCTAAGATTTATATTCTACTTTCGAAATGTTTTCTACACTATGCACTAATAATAATATCAAAAAGAATTTGATTTTTGCGTAGTAAGCATCTTTGACTATCATAAGAAGAAATCTCCTCCAAGTCTGCGTTTGCATTGTGTGTGTGGCGGGAGGTCTTATGGTAGTTTCATTTTCCAAAAGCATTGCGAATTGACTTTAAAAACTTCCTGTTGTTTATTTTAAAGAATAACTGTTTTACGATCTCACACCAGTCACCATGACTGACTCGGAGTTTATTGTTTCCCTTCTAAACTCTGGGTGCCCACCAATTTCCACACGGGCAGTCTAGAGTTAGATTATCAGGATATTCTGGATATTCTGGAGCTTTGGAGATGAGCTGGAGTTCGAGACGTAGTATTTGTATCTGATATTATTTTATTCCGCTGTGTATTCTGTATGAGGACGAGTTTATATAACTGTCCATTGTTGTATATTGACTCTGATGATTGATGTATGTATAAACTGATATAGTTCTTTGTTTTAAAAGACTAGTGTTTATCTATTATATATTGTTCCGCTGCGATGTGTGAGATTCTGATATTGTTCTGTTTCTGATGTTGTTCTGTGTTGTTCTTCTCTTCTTTTCTTCTATCTTCGTCTTCTTCTGCCTTTTTCTTTTTCTTAAAACCCTCACTATTGGAGTTTCCGGCACTCGACTTGTCGGCAGTCGATAAAGGAAGTATCGATGTCGAATTTTCGAAAGTCGAAAATTTCAGGATGTGACAAAGTGGTATCAGAGCATATGGTTAAGCGACAACCCTGCTCTGTTGGGTGTTACTCATTAGAGATAGAGTCAGCAGTACTCTAGAATGAGTTCGAGTGTAATAATAGATATGAGCGCATATTTGTTATTGAATATGAAATTGTTTTGTACTGTGTTGACTTATCGGTTGATTGTTTATGGATTCTGGTCGGTGCAGTCTAGCTAACTGTAATCGATAGGGGTTTCTAAACTCTTAAACAAGATAAACCGACACAGTATTGTTTTAAAATAGGGTAAATGGAATAATTTTGCCCAAAACTATTTTTGTATAGAAAAGAAATAATTTTCTGAAAATTATTATGATATATGGTTGCATGGTTGTTAGGAAGTAATAATATTGAAATGTTATCATTATTATATGAGATTGAATACGAAATGGAAATCGTAACTCCAAAGTTAAGAAATAAATCCATATATAAATGAAATTTGAGAATGTAAATTATAGATGTGAATTATAATTTAAAACGGAATTCCAGAGAAATTTTTGGGAAGGTTTTGAAAAGCATTTGAAAATTTTGGAGATTTGGAAAGTTTAAAATCTTTTTGGTTTGAAAATGATTTTTCAAAGGATTTGATATTGTGAAAAGTATTCTGAAGAGATGAAAGCTCTAAACTCTTTTAGGTCGCTGGAAAATAATTCCGATGATGATCGCGACATCACCGGTGTTCATTTTCAGGTTTCCAGAAGAGGAATTGCTGCCAAATTGTTTTAAAACGGAAGTTGTTTGAAAAAAATTGAAATTTGTTTTGAAAATTCAAAAGATAAATTTGAATTGTTTTCAGAATGATTTTGAAAGGTTGAAAGGACTCTGGAATACTTTATAAGAATATTTATGGAATATGATTGAATTGATAACTTATACGAATAGAAATTGTTAATGTGAAATATGAAATTGTGATTGGAATTAAAGTTCATTAACAAGTGAAATCTATAAATGTGAATTGAAAGTATAAGGAAACGAATTCATATATAAATAAAATGGTAAATATGAAGTGTAAATGTGATTTATAAATGAAAATGGAATTCCAGATAGATATTGGAAAAAATTAAAATTCATTAATGAAATGAATTTGTAATATGAATATATAAGTGATTATAAATCGAAATGTAAATAAGTTGATAACTTATAAATATTTGCAAATTTGATAGAGATGAGATTCAATTGAAAATGAAAGAATTTGAGAATGAATAAATAAATTTGCAATTGCAAGTACAAGAAAATGAAGTTGAATGTTAAAATTCATTTTGAATTTGTCAGTAAATAAAACTGGAGTTAAAACTGAATATTGAAACGAATTTGAATTGTGTGAAATAAAATAAAGTTTTGAGATTAGTTTGAAGTGAACAAAAGAAATCCGATAAAAATTCAATATTTCAGAATTGAAAGTGAATTGAATCCAAATTAGATTGGAATTGTGAATTGAACTCAAATGAGAAATTGAAATGTGAAATAGAATTCAAATAAAATTTGAACGGAATTGAATATGTAACTTCAATAGCGAATTTAAAGAGAATATAAGAAGTATATATTGAAAATTTGTAATCGAGTTTGCAAAATGATTGAATGCTGTAACTAGATATCATGGCTAGTAGATATACAGATATAAAGGAATTGGATTTGATTTTCAAAGATGAATTTGAATTGCTCGAAAAAGGTACGTATTTTAATTTCTATATGAGTTTTTGATGATTTCTCTCTAGCCGCTTGGCTTTTTCTTTTTCTTTTTGAAATCTGAGAGTCCGTAGGGACGTTTTGTAGTCGTGCCGTATTAGCCGCGCAAAGGAGACGCTGGCGAAATTTTTCGAAAATTTCGAGTGTAAGAAAATTTTTGAGAAATTTTGAAAATTTAAATTTGAATTTAGAAGTTAAACAATGTTGTTTGGAACTTAGAATTCAAGTTGGAAAATTTAGTTGAATTGATAACGAATCTTTAGTAGGAAGATTTGTTTTGATAAATTGATAAAACTATTGAATGTTGAAAAATAGTAGACGAGTTAAGGACCACTTTTCCTAACTTGTAATTTCGAGGACGAAATTCTTTTAAGGGGGGAAGTCTGTAACGACCCAGAATTTCGAACAAATTAAATTAAGAATATTTAATTAATTTTAAATATTTGAACGACGATTTAATTTGAATCCCGGATATTTCTTTGAAGTTGGCGATTAAATTATAAAATTTAATCTATTGTAAGTCGAATAAAAATCCGAATCTTCATTTTTAAGTTGAAGAAAAATATTTCAAAAGCTTTTAAAATTCGTATAAATAATACTGAAGATAATTGGAGCTTCAGAATCGAATTTAGGAGTAAAGTGTTCAGTTTGAAATTAGATCGTTCGAACCGATATTTATAAAATAGTCATTTTTCAAACAGTCTCGGAATTCGACGAAACCTGTTCCATTGGGTCCGTAATATTGTATTATCGTCGGATTTCAATTTTCGTATTTTTCGGAGTTGATACGTGAGCAAACGGTAAGTAAACGCATTTAGATTTGATCGGATTCAAATTGAATTTAAAATTTGAATTGGTCAACTGCAACACGTTCTCTCCCTTAAATCACGCCGAAGATGACGAGAATTTATCGTGCAACCCATTACATAACCCATGCCTTCTTCTAACTTTAAAAATCCCTCTGCAGATTCAAAAACAAATTCTCGTTCAAATTAAAAACATGGCCGATGCTTCAAAAATTTATCCCTATTTCCTCCAGTAAATCGCAACCTCCTTCCCTTTGTTTTAAAAACCAAACTCTCTCCCTTCGTTCCTAAATCAGTTCACGAAAAAAAAAAGGGGAACGAAATTCTTTTCGTTCACCGTAACTTCAAAATTTAAAACGACCAGGGTTTCTCGAGCACGCCAAAGGAAAGTCGCGTGTTCTCTTACCCAGTATTCATTCGCGAAGGGAGTTCGCGACATAGGGGAACTCGAGTCGAATTGCCAGATCAAGGCGTGTCAGAGGGAATGGCGACGACGAAGTCGATTTCTCGAGTTCGATCGAGGTGAGGTCGCGACTGTTCGTGGATCTGGTGATGGCGCGCGTGGGGTTGATCGAAGGTAGTAGGTGGCTACGGCAATAGAGGCGTGTGCGACATCGAAGGGGGATTGGTGGCGTCGCGAGTTCAACTGGATAGGGACGAAGTCGACTTCGATTTCGAGCGCGCGTGGAGGCTCGCGTTCGATAACGGCAAAGCTGGTTCGTCGAAGTCGAGGCGATGGCAACCATGCTAGGGTTCTCGTTTCGGGCAGTAAGGTAATTACAAAATGTTTATTCAATTTAAATTTGAAAATAAATTTAAAATATTCGTATTTTTGCAGAGGTAAAATACTGTGATTTTTATGAAAAACAGTAAAGTATATTTATATATATTAATTTAAATACATAATTTAATTTGAAATAGGAATGTATATATAGATAGAATGGTGAAAATAATGTAATAGGAAGTTTAAATGTTTTAGGGGATTATATATATAAAGTTAAACCTTGAGAAAAAAATATTTCTAAAACATTTATGTGAACATTTTGGTTAAAATAAATTTATTTGAGAAAATTGGTTTAAAAAGAATCATAAGTTATTAAATGGAAGTAAATTATTCAGTTGATTCAAATATTTATGAAACCGTATAAATTGTTTATACAAGGTGAAAAAAATCAAGAAAATCGAGTCAAGCTGGAATAAAATGGATGGCAAATTTAAAAGCTAAGGTGAGATTTTCTCACTCAATTGAAAAGTGGAATTTTCAGTTATTTATTGATTTGATTGATTGCTATTGAATGTGCTATTAGATATGATAGGATATATCTATATATATAGCAGTATATACATATTGGCATATGTATATATTGGATTGATGATTTCCCGCCTCGTATAGCGGATGAGACCCTATTGCGCCGTTAGTAAGCGGATTTATAAAAACCTATATACCGCGATAATTCCGTACTGGAGCGGAATTGGTATTGTGCTAACATCTTTGGATGCAGGGAAACAGGTTGGAGGGATCCAACTGGACCCCTCACTTTGATTGAATTTATTTATACTGTGATATGAGTCTGTGAATAATTGTATTGATGTTATTGATCATATCGATGTTTGGAAAATTGTTGAAAGCTAAAATTTAGCTGAATGGATGTTTGATATCATTGGATTCCAAAAATAAACGAAATTGAATTTTTGGAAATCAAAATAGAAATTTCTAAGTGAATTTGATTTTAGAAATTTAATAAATTCGAAGAAAGGAATTTTAAAGTATAAAAAGTTAATTTTTATAATCTTATCGAATTTATTTCCAGAATAAAGTGAAAATGTTAAATAAATGAATTTCGTATAATAGTGATTTTAAATTGAGGAAATTAATTTAAAATCTGGATTTCTAAATAGATTGAAAGAAGACAACAGAAATTTATTTTCTTTACAAAGAATTTATTTAAAAGGAGATAAGTTGGAAATCCAATTAGAAATTTAATTGGTAAATTGAAATGATTTGGGAAATCAATGTAAAATGAGTTCAATTTAAAGAATCCATTTAAAAACAGGATATTGAATAATTTGAAGGAAGATAAGGAATTTATTTTAGTAAGGATGAATATAATTAGAAATCAATCTATAATTGATTTAATATTTGGAAATGAAATTTTGAGAAATCAGTATGGGAAGTTTATTTAAAGTTGAAAATAAATTTAGAAATCAATATCGAAATTGATTTGGGATTGAAGTTTTATAAATAGAATTGGAATTTATAAAAGTTGTTTATAAACCCAAAGTCACTTATTTTGATAAGTTAAATATAGAAGTTGATAAAAGAAGGTTTATAAGTCGAAGTTGTTATTAAAAAGAGAAATAGAATTTATAAACGTGCTTATAAATTCGAAAATAGATTGAATGTGATAAATTTAATATAGAAGATTATTTAAAAAGATATATTCACGATTTTGAATAGCAAATTTTTATTGAAATAAAAATGTGTAGGAATGATTGAAATGGGGTTAAGTAAATTTTATTCACGATTTTGGATAGTGAATATATTGTTAAGTAAAATGGATTCATTTTTGAAGAAGTAATATTTTAAAAATAAAGTTAAACATTTTAAAGGTGTTTTAAAATGTGTTATGAATCGAAACCATAGATTTCAACATTTATTGTTGAAATAGACGTTTTCGAGAAACTTAAGGAAATGGTGGACTATAACACTGTTGTTATAGTAAATGATTTCCGGAAGGAAATGGTTTATATAGTATTGGGATTTATATATCTATCTTAATTTCGAATCCATATACTAGTGATTTCGAGTCGTCGTAACGATGTTTTACGTAACATTCGTTTTGACTCAAATAAAGGTGTTAAAAGAATATTTTCCTTAGAGAATGAAATTATACTTAATTTGATTTAAGTATATCGAATATTTTCCAAGTGTTGAAAATAAATGAATTGTGAATTGCTGACTTATTTTTAAATAAGTATGGAAATGTTTTCCAAAACGAAATGAAATGTTTTGAGAATTTATCTTCTTAAAGATAAATTGAAATTGAATATTGAAAACGATTTGAAAATCGAATATCAGTAGATATTCGAAAGTATAAATTCAATACGGAATTTATAGAAGAAAGCGAAGTTGTTTAAAAATAATATTGATTTATTTTTGAAGTGTGGAAAATTGATTTGAAATTGTTTTCAAATGGTTAAGTGTGGAAATTTTATATCTAGTAAAGATATTTTTGAAGATGAAATAATTTGGAAAATTATTTGGAATCTGATGATGTTGCGCATCTTTTATTGATAGTTAAATAACCGACTATCAATAATTACCTTGAGTAGGTATTTGTTGTGAATTGGATGAATTTGAATGCCACACTTATTTTTGAATAAGCGCTCACTATTCGGGTTAGCCGGGAAAGGACCATGGGGTCGTATAACCCATTCCGAATATGTGATACGTCGTTATGAATCGCATTTGAAGACCGGTGTTGAAGACCGGATATTTTTGAAAACGGAAGGATTACCGTCGAGTTACTCTACATCGACTGATCTTCGATTTAGAGGTTTTATCACCCTTAGTGACGGGAAGTCCTGACGTGATTGAAAATTATCCGGAAATGCAAGGGCTTCGTGAGAAGTGCCTTCGGTTCTGTTCGATCCCGGAACAGACTTGTATGGATTGTGTGTCTGACGTTACAATTTGAGATGTAAAGCTGATTTCTTTCAAATACATTTCTGTTGGTGGCGGAGAATTTATTCTCTTAGCTTAACACCCTTCTCTGAGACGTACGAGCTCAGAGGTTATGTAGTTGAAATTTATCAGCGATATATCCCAATTTGGTAACGTGGCATACTGAGTGTTGCTGTGAAATGATCAGTGTTTGATCATTTGTGATATGATCATTTGTTTGATCTTATATCTTTGTGATCATAGGTTGATCATTTTGTTTGACCCGAAGCAGGGCTTTTTGAGAAAGCGTAGCTTTGTGGACGAGACTTCGTCGAGCCTCACACCCCGGAAATGGTCGAAACAGGACGAATGCAGCAAGGTTCTAGGGAGTAGCGCCCCTTAGTGTATGTCATTCCTTCTGGATAAAGGTGGTATCATGGTATGGAGCCCAGATACTTAACCTCTGTGGTTACTGCATTATTTTTTCTATGTGGTTTGTGGAAATCGGGGATCCTCGGGAAGATCGGTGACGATCGGGGGATGGCATACGCGTGTCAGTAGTTACCTATTTTTGCAGAGGTAACCCGGCCTTGTGTTGGCAGAGATCCGGTTAGGTTCTCGGGTCGTCTATTCCAGGGACGTACCCATCGTGGAGAAGGAAGTTCCTTAGCCTGACCATTTGTTGGAAATCCAAAGAAACAATACGTGACTTGTACGGTTTTAGTTGTAGAACCTGCCATTTAATATGGTAGCTATAGCAAGCATACTATAATGGTACCTATGCTGGCTAAGATTTATATTCTACTTTCGAAATGTTTTCTACACTATGCACTAATAATAATATAAAAAAGAATTTGATTTTTGCGTAGTAAGCATCTTTGACTATCATAAGAAGAAATCTCCTCCAAGTCTGCGTTTGCATTGTGTGTGGCGGGAGGTCTTATGGTAGTTTCATTTTCCAAAAGCATTGCGAATTGACTTTAAAAACTTCCTGTTGTTTATTTTAAAGAATAACTGTTTTACGATCTCACACCAGTCACCATGACTGACTCGGAGTTTATTGTTTCCCTTCTAAACTCTGGGTGCCCACCAATTTCCACACGGGCAGTCTAGAGTTAGATTATCAGGATATTCTGGATATTCTGGAGCTTTGGAGATGAGCTGGAGTTCGAGACGTAGTATTTGTATCTGATATTATTTTATTCCGCTGTGTATTCTGTATGAGGACGAGTTTATATAACTGTCCATTGTTGTATATTGACTCTGATGATTGATGTATGTATAAACTGATATAGTTCTTTGTTTTAAAAGACTAGTGTTTATCTATTATATATTGTTCCGCTGCGATGTGTGAGATTCTGATATTGTTCTGTTTCTGATGTTGTTCTGTGTTGTTCTTCTCTTCTTTTCTTCTATCTTCGTCTTCTTCTGCCTTTTTCTTTTTCTTAAAACCCTCACTATTGGAGTTTCCGGCACTCGACTTGTCGGCAGTCGATAAAGGAAGTATCGATGTCGAATTTTCGAAAGTCGAAAATTTCAGGATGTGACAGTTATTTCGGGATTATTTGAATTGATTATTGGATTGATATTAGTTGTTGTTATTGAGTGTTTATTTACTTTGACACCATCCCAGTTATCACACTGCAAGTTCCCTTTGTTATGTTTTGATTTTTGAATTGAATTGGAATCGGGTTGAAATGATAAATACCCAAATTGAACTTTGACCTAAGATAGAAAATTTAATAAAACCCGATTGGTCAAATAATTTGATTTAAAAATAAAACGAAGATTTTATTTGAATAAGTAATATGGTTTTGAAATGAAGTTGAAATTTGAATTTTTATGGAAGGAAAATGTTAATATTTAATAATCTGAAACAAAATATTAATAATGTAATTGATGAAAAGAACGTTGTTAAATTTGAGAAATGATTGAATTAAGTTTGAAATGATTTAATAATTAAGTTTGAAATTATAATTAAGTTTGAAATTATTAAACTTTGAAATGATTTAATAATTAAGTTTGAAATTATAATTAAGTTTGAAATTATTAAACTTTGAAATGATTTAATAATTAAGTTTGAAATTATAATTAAGTTTGAAATTATTAAATTTTGAAATTATTTAATAATTAAGTTTTGAATTATTTAATAATTGAATAAGATTGAATCATTTGATAATTGAAAAAAAAAATTGAATTCTTTGATAAGAGAAATTGGACTTTTGAATAAGTGAATTTTACTTCGTAAATAATTGAAATTGAGTTTTCTTTATTAAGTAAGTTTTGGAAAATTATTTAAGAAAGTAAATAAGTGAAATTGAATTTCTTTAACAAGAAATGAAAATGCGATATTTTTGGAATTAAGGTAAGACTTGTAATTGAAAGAATTGATTTGACGAATTTAGTTTAATTCAAAATTGTAAATTTTGATTTAATGAAGTTGAACTTAAGAATTGATTTAATGAATTGGAAATTTAATAGAAATTGTTTTGAATGATAAAGTAACTTAACGAATATTGAATAAATCGAAAAATGAAGTTAAACTGATTTGAATGTTAAATTAAATTGATTTAAATGATTTCGGAATGAATTTTATATACGAATTTAAATTGATATTTGAATTGTTTTAAATAAAGATTGAAATTGAATTATAAGATTTTGAAAGTATGAATTTGGAAGTTTTGAAACGTAAATTATGGAAATCGATTTGGAAAGACAAATGAAATGTTGGTTTATAAATTGTAATTGGAATTGTAATTGATTTGGTTTTTGAAATATATAAACGACCAATCGGTGTAATAATTACGAAGTTATTAAAGAGACCGGGATCGGTAATGGATATACTCTCTATCTGAACCGAAACCACTTTAATAACTATACGCGGAGTGATGATCCAGAATGAAGTGGTTGGAATGGTGTACGTGATGACTGAAGAAAGAGAACGATAATGGATAGCCTTGACACTTGTGTCAAATTGGAAATGACTAAAACAGGAGCTATGCCGGGCCAATGGAGGATTAGCTACCTCAAGTGGACACATTTCTTCGAACTACTTATATTTGTTGTCGATTGGTGCACCCTTGATTTTGGGAGTGTTTTTTCACGGTGTTGCGGGCGCTGCGGCGTTGCGTTCTCACCAGTCCGGATCAGGCGAACGGTAGTATCACTACCTTGGGTATTGCCTCATGTGCCTTGTTATACTTGTATCCCTTTATTCGCGACCACTACGAATTTGTTTTGTACCTTTAGTATATGGATTGCCCTTTGGTGACTTCCGGTTTTGGGGAAACTACGGTCTTGTATATGCTTTTGGGAATAAAAATGTGTTAAGGGTGGAATGGGCCATGACTTAACGCTATTTTGATATCTTTATATTATTGATAGACATTATCTACTTATCGTACACTACTACCTAGTAGATAGTTTAACGGATCCTTAAAGGATGGTTATTCCAAACATCCTTTGAGTTACTTGTATTTCAATTGCTATTTCACTTGAGTTGGATTTATTAATATAAGAATGTTAATCCTGACTCGAGTGTCTTGTGTTTTTGCTTTACGCTCGGGTCAGACTGAGTGTACCAGTATTCGAGACTCACCTTTGAAGTTGGAGCTTTGCTTGAAGATCCAGCCATCTATTCTGCTTTCAGTATTCGATGATTCCAGTGATGTATTCTGATTTGTATCTGATGTATCGTGTTACTCTTCCGTTGTATCTGGTTTAACTCTGATGTATCGTATTACTCTTCTGTTGTAAACTCTGATGTATCTTATACATTTATATAGTAGCTTCATGAACTACTATCTCTTTTATTTCCGCTGCATTTATTACTCTGTGTCTGTGATCTGTGATTATTTTATTTACTGTATATGTTCAGTTTTGCCAAATTTAAATTAACAATGCGGTATTTTGAGCAATTCAACTCCGGCATGAGTGTCTACCTATACACTTATAATGGATGCGAATGGTCCAAAATATCGGGTCGTTACAAGGATTGTATTAAATACTAAAAGAAACTTAATATGGAATGAGAAATGTGTTTTCTATCCCAAATATATTTTCATATAGAAATTTTTTTTCTATAAAACTTATTTCTTCAAGTTCAATATATTTGGTCTAAAACTCTTGACTGTAAACTAGTTACAGTATCTGAAATAAAATTATTTGATAAGTGGTCGAATGGAGCTTCGTATTTCATAAGCTATTACAGTAATGGAGGAAAAAGTGGAAGCATACCACAAAACACTTTCTAGTGGATGCATCAAATTATGAAAAGCTATTTTCATTAACGTACCAAATATTGTTTATGAAATAATAAGTGTTTTCAGTATTGAATAAAAATAGACATAGTTTTATTTCAATATGAATATTACGAATATTCATTATAAGATAAAATTATAAAAATGGTATTTGGTTTCCTAACAAAATATAGAATATATTAAAGTATTTGAAATCTTACAATCATTTTGGAAATATAGGCTAGGCCACGGTTTTTTGAAATAATTCTTTGATCATATGGTTATGTATCATATGGTACAGGTGCATGGTATCTCAAATGACTAAGGGCAAAGCACTCATTCAACATGATCTAAATAAGATTTGGTGAACTCTTAGGATTGATACATATTAGATGCGTTACACCCGTTTTTCTTAAAAATTTGTTAAAGGCAAGGTGACGTAAGCACTGAACCAAGAGAACTGCTCCCACGATAGAAATTGAACTACGAAAAAGATGCAAAGAACAAGGAAAAGTCTAGATGATACTGCACCAAAAACAACAACAAGGTGTAAAGTCTACGCTGCTCTCTCAAGTACGACATTAAGAGTATGATGATGAGTTTAAAGAACTTGAGGTAACAATAGAAAGTAAGAAATGATCGGCAACCCTAACGCCCACTTCAATAAGCTGAACTACGACATAACTTCCAATTATGCACCGCAATCTTACTTCAACATAAAAAAGGCTGCACCGCTATCTCAATTTGACGTTAAAGTGACAGGACTGTGCCATAATTTTAGAGAAGCACTGCCTAACATAGAAAAACCACATTAACACACCAAAAGTTGCACTACATTGATCCACCAGAAACAACGACAAAGCACAATATTAGGAATAATCAAAGCCAAGCTGCTTAGGAACAACGAACCCTAACAATACCCTTATACATTGCCAACACTCTCATATCCAGACCCATGCTGCACTTACTGAGGGCTCCCTAAGTAGTACTACATGGAATCACAGGCATTCCAAGAACTGCACATAGAGCCACTGAAATGATGCTCCAGCATAGTTCCACACTTATAGGTAAACGACAAAGTCATAAGCATTCCTTATTATAATAACCTGTGCAGTCCAATACCAAGAGCAGTTCAGCATGGGATCACATGAGGCAGCTGCTTCCAAGAATGGTGACTCAACCTCTTTTGCCAAGTAATGCAGCTCGACCCCAAACATCTCCTTCTTCTGGGCAGTACAATATCAACGATGTCCAAGGCAGAACAAAGGCGCAACTAATAACATTTTTGTGGCAAAATGCTAAAGATGACGCAGCTTACCTTAAGGGAAAAGGAAACTTCTTGCTGCACTCTCATTCATGAGTAAGAACAGCTCATAAGCCGTTCGATCCTCAGGACAGAAGTATGCAACCCATTCAAATCTGAATTTCCCATCTCAAGTCCAAATGTTCCCCTTCAATTTCGAACTTCCTACCGATATCCAAAGTTTAACCACCCAAATTGAAGTTTCCTGCCAAAGACATGTTAGCAATCCAAGCACATCATTTGAACAAGATGGATGAATGATAGATGGCATGATCCAACAGTGAAAACTAGGATAGTGGAAGAAGATTTTTGGCGATCCACGTGCATGTCTATATTATTGTTAGCCCCAAAATTGGTCACTAACACCCAAATCCAGAAGAAAGCACTAACCAACAATTATAGATAACAGATAGAATATATGTAGAGAGTATAAATATGAAGAATAGTAAAAATTAAAAAGAAAGCAGCAATGACAGGGGATTTATAGTGGTTCGATTGACTCCGGCCTACATCCACTCCAGAAATATCCTTTTTATGGATGTTAGAATCAATTACAGTTACAATCTAGAGTTTTTAGAACAACAATGGTAGAGCAGCCTTAGCATAGAAGATGAAGTGAGATAGAATGGAGAGATCCCCTTTTCTGAAGCCCTACATGCTGTATTTATAGGCGATACCCGAGTTACTGGGCTTCCAGAGTAGTCCGGGCCCACCAAGACTCAACCCTTTCCTTCAATATACCGACTCCTTATTGTCTTTGCCGACCTGGAGTATGAAGTCTATCGATCCAGAGCAAACCAAAGTCACCGACCCAGGAAAACTACCAAGGCAACTCGAAGTAACGATGCTTTTGACTCAAAGCAAGGCCTTGCCGACCCACACTCTTGATGCCGATCTAGAACCCACGAAGTCGACCCAGGGAAATGCCTTCAGTGACTCGAAGCCGCTCGCCTCTACATAGCCGATCCACATTCCAACTATGCCGAGCCACCTCATATCCCATTGAGCTACCGAGCGACAACCCAAAGCGAACGACCTTAGGACTCGAAGCAACCGAGCCCCATTCCATACCGATCCAGTTCCTCCCATCCCTACCAAGCCACAACCACAACAATGAATCACCTTGCCGGGCGACCTTGACCGAACCACAACGTCGAGCCACCCTGAACGAACCACAATGCCGAGCCACCCTGACCGAACCACAATGCCGAGCCACCCTAACCGAACCACAGTGCCGAGCCACAACGCCTAACCACCATAAATGACTGGAAGAAACCATCTGCCAGACTTGAAGCTCGACCAACTACGATGCGAAGCAAATCTAAGACAACTCGAGACATGTCGTAACCTAAGCTTCAAGTATCCAATAACCTTCATCCATCGACCATGCCGAATCTCGGCTATTTAACCGTTTTTGTTATTCATGATTGATCATCCATCGATCCAGTTGATTAAATTCGTCATAAACGAGCTTCGACAAACGAGAGTTGATTTAGTTAAATCCGCATGTCTACGGCCTTGCCAAAAGGCGGGTTAACCTTTGCCCCCCAAAACATGCCTTGCTATTGGAAGGTGTGTTTTGAATAGCCTCAAATCCGATATCCGAGGTCCATATGTTATCCATAGTCACACCTTCTGATTCATAATCCAATCCATTTTATCCAAGTGCCATTGCCGTATACTTCTCCAAATTCACAACTGCTCTGAGTCGATATCCAATTCCTATCCAGTAACCAAATCCTCATCCAATTCCACATCCGTCCAAAATCAACTAACTGAATCCATGACCTCTTCGGATCATTTTATCTGAGTTCGGGACCTCTCCGGGTCCTGTAGTCCAAATCGAGGACCTTGCTGGTTCCAAATCCTAAGCGGGGACCTGTCCGGGTCCTAAAATCCTTATCCAGGACCTCCCCGGGTCCTTATCCAAATCTGTAGCTGTTCGAAGCCACCATCCAAATCCATTTCACACCTTGGAAGTCAGTAATCGAATCCTACGATCTTTCCAGATCATTGTCGGCCTCTTTGAACCCTTGCTAAGCTCGATCCAAACTTAACGATTGAGTAGGCAGATCCTGTTGCGCTCCGACAAAGCAACCTATCCCCTGCACTCCGGTTCAGCGTCCCTGAACATTAAGCGATGCCCTGATCCTCCTGGACCGATGTTAGCCTCTCCGGGCTCTTACTGGATCCCATCCTATCACTCTCTGGTGAAGCGGAAACATCGTTGAGTGAGCCGATCTTGTCGCTCTCCGGCGAAGCAGCATCACTCCATGCACTCTGGTTCAGTATCCTTGAACATTAAGCGATGTCATGGCCTAAGTCCTAGACCGATTTTACTCACCAGTGAAGGAGAAACGACGATGAGCGAGTCGATCCTATCGCTCTCCGGTGAAGGGAAACGACGACGAGCGAGCCGATCCTGTCGCTCTCCGGCGAAGCGGCTTCGCTCCATGCACTCCGGTTCAGTGTCCCTAAACATTAAGCGATTAATTTCCAACCGACTTCGAATATCCATCTCATAACTCTCCGGTTAGGTGTTTTTTTCATAAAACCAAAATCCATTTATCAAAACCAAAGTCCAAATGTCCAATAAGAAAAACAGAAAAAGCGAAGGGTTGCCTCTCCGAGCAAAGCAGTCTATTACCGTCTCAGAGCATGCCTGAGGATCACTCTGGTTCCCTTACATGTGTGAGTGGCATAGTTGCTGTTTATTTTTTAAAACAAAATCAGAAAAGATTATTCGATGACCAAAGTCCAAATCCTGAAGTCGGTCCTTGCCATCACGATCAGCGGATGACGAGTCGTGACCCTATTCCAGAGTCGTTCCTGTTTGACCCAAGCAGTAGCTGCTTGTGTTCTACTGCTCCAGTCCGATTTCTCACATACTATGGCAACCTACCACTTCTAACATGTTCCTCCACCACATCCTTCAGGTGGCGGCATTCATCCGTCGAGTGCCCTTCCAGCTCATGGAATAGGCAGTACTTCCCGCTCCTGTGTTCTCGATCAGTGGGATCCCTCCTATGTAGTTTCCGATAGGGGAGCTGCCCCTGAGAGTCCAAGTAGACCCGTTCCAAATTATCTGTCAAGTCCGCGTACGTCGCAAATTTGGGTTCTCGACCTGTCCTCCGTTTGTTTGAACTACCAGGTCTATTGTCCAGTTTGCAATTTCCTTTATCCATTCCTCGTCCTTCATCAGACATTCCTTCACCTTGCACGACGTTTATCTCCTGCCTTTCGGCACGTGAATCCTCTAACCGAATGAATCTTTCCGTCTCAAGATAGAACTCTCCAAGATCCTGTGGTGGATCCCGTGCTAATGAATCCTTGAATTCAGTGCCCTCAGCAATCCCTACTACCGCCGCCATCAAAATCATTGATGGATCCAGGCGATCTGCTGAAGCTACGGCTACATTGAACCGCATTAGAAAACCCCTCACGGACTCTCCAGTCCTTTGCTTCATTGATGCCAATGTCATCACATTCTTGGGTCGCGTCACGTTGACCCTGAATTGTCTCATGAAGCGTTCCACTAGCTCGCCCCATGTCCTGATCAATCCGGTCTCTAGCTGCCTGAACCAAAGTGCAGCCAAATCCATCAAATATAGAGGAAAACATATTCCCATCACCTCCTCGAATGCCCCCAACACTTCCATATGTCTGATGTATCTGGTTACATGCATAGTTAGATCAGATTTCCCATCATAGGCCTCCAGTGTTGGCAGTTTGAATTCTGGAGGGTTCCTTGCATTCCTGATTTCCGAAGTGAATGGACTTCGACTGACTTCCTCCAAGCCTCTGCTCGGTAGTCCTTCTCTCATAATCCTTCGTATTAATCCAGCCATCCGCTCGTCTCCATCTGGGGGTAGTCCTCGGTCCGCATCTCCACCTTGCCCCTCATGTCCTGGAGGGTACTCCGGGTAGTACTCTTCATGTTGGCCATGTACGTTCACGTTGGTCCCTGCTCGCCGAGCTTCATTCATAGCTCTCTCAGTATCCAATCCCGGGGGTCTACCCCCAGGCCTTTGCTGATTTCCTTCACTCCCTCCAGTCTGGTTCTGTTTTTGACCGCCAAAAACTTCTACAGCTTCGATTCCTTGTTCTGCATTGCCAGCAGCCGTAGTCGGTCCATTCCCTTGACTTTGTGCTCCATCTTGTCCAACTTGTCGAAGTAGGTTCTACATTACATCCTCCTGTCTTTTCAACAATTCTTCCTGCATAGCTCCCATCATCATCTCCATCTCGTACCTAGTGATGTAGACGGAGGCTTGATTAGCTCCGGAGGAAGCCTCCTGACTTCCCTCTTGCTGACTCCTCTCTTTCCTTTTCCTCCTGATTGATTGCTTTGCCATAGTCTCCAGAATCCGAGTTCCTAAGTCTTTAAATCCAAAATCCAAGCTTTCCAATTCCTGAGTGCTAGCCTTCTCACTAAAAGCACCAAAATATTAGCCCCAAAATTGGTCACTAACACCCAAATCCAGATGAAAGCACCAACCAACAGTTATAGATAACAGATAGAATATATGTAGAGAGTATAAATATGAAGAATAGTAAAAATTAAAAAGAAAGCAACAACAACAGGGGATTTATAGTGGTTCGGCTGACTCCGGCCTACGTCCACTCTACAAATTTCCTTTTTATTGATGTTAGAATCAATTACAGTTACAATCCAGAGTTTTTAGAACAACAATGGCAGAGCAGCCTTAGCATAGAAGAGGAAGTGAGACAGAATGGAGAGATCCCCTTTTCTGAAGCCCTACATGCTGTATTTATAGGCGAAATGGGCTTCCTGAGTAGTTCGAGCCCACCAAGATTCAACCCCTTCCTTCAATATATCGAGCAAACCAAAGTCGCAGACCCAGGAAAACTACCAAGGCAACTCGAAGTAATGATGCTTTTGACTCAAAGCAAGGCCTTGCCGACCCACACTCCTGTTGCCGATCCAGAACCCACGAAGCCGACCCGGGGAAATGCCTTCAGTGACTCGAAGTCGCTAGCCTCTACATAGCGATCCACATTCCAACTATGTCGAGCCACCTCATATCCCACTGAGCTACCGAGCGACAACCCAAAGCGAAGCATCTTAGGACTCGAAGCAACCGAGCCCCATTCCATACCGAGCCAGTTCCTTCCATCCTTACTGAGCCACAACCACAACGACGAACCACCTTGCCGGGCGACCTTGACCGAACCACTCCGCCGAGCCACCCTGACCGAACCACAATGCCGAGCCACCCTGATCGAACCACAATGCCGAGCCACAATGCCGAGCCACCATAAATGACTCGAAGAAACCATCTGCCAGACTCGAAGCTCGACCAACTACGACTCGAAGCAAATCTAAGACAACTCGAGACATGTCGAAACCTAAGCTTCAAGTATCCAATAACCTTCATCCATCGAGCCGAATCTCGGCTATTTAACCGTCTTTGTTATTCATGATTGATCATCCATCGATCCAGTTGATTAAATTCGTCATAAACCAGCTTCGACAAACGAGAGTCGATTTAGTTAAATCCGCCTGTCTACGGCCTTGCCAAAAGGCGAGTTAACAATTATAAATAGAAAAGGCGCTATAATTAGGTCTGTCAACGGTATGGGTTTCAGGCTGAGCTCGACCCAAATCCATCCTATTAATACAGATATGGGTTTTGCCCTAACTACCCAGGTCCGACCCAGTGGCTATTAGAGTCGAGTACAGTTTATTTTATTTGTTTACCATTTTATTTGTTTGCATGTAGATTTTTTTGCTTTCTTCTGTTGTGATCTTGGATATATCTATGGGAAAATGAGTTATCTATAACACAATATGGAATGGATCTTAAGGCTATTTATACACTAGAGAGAGTGAAGTGTGTATTTCAACTATTTAAAACTTACTTATGAATTTAAATCTCCATACTCTAATTATAAACAGAAACAAGTAATCACATAATAAGTTAGTAATAAAGTAAAATGCAGTAAAGTAAATAACACTAGGAGTTTTTATACTGGTTCGGATTGACCAATCCTACATCCAATCCAGTCATGTATCGTACGTAATTTCAATATCATTGATTGCTTTCCATGGTTGGCAAGAACACCTTTACAATCTTGATTTCACGGGCAACAAGATGCACCCTCTTGATTTCACTGGCTATAGAAACACCTTCTTCTCTTTACAATCAACAGTAGAGTATGGCACGTAATTGTATCTTCAATACAAATTCTCGCTGATTCAGTACAATGATCCTATAGACCTCCAATTGCAATATATCATTGAATTCTTTGAGGAATTAGATAAAATCAAAGAGAGAATGATAAGAATTCAAGTATAAATTCTCTGATGTTGTATAGTTTGCAAATCCTTGATGAATTGGAGTTAAAATGTATGGATTTGCAAAAAGAATTAAGTAATATGTGATGGATCTTTCTCAAAAATGCATGGATATGAATGGGTATGAGAAAAAAGAGAAAATTGTTATGAAATTTTGTTTTCCAAAGCCCATTAAATAGTGGTTGAAGAGGCATGTCCATTGGTGAAGAGGTGGAGAGAAAATCCCTTGTTTTGAATTTTAAAAAACCGAAAGACGGCTAATATGTCGACGTACTTATTTTGATATGTCGACATATGAGTGATTCAAAAATAGGACTCCAATAAAGTATTGTAGATTTTCAGATTTCAAAGTACCTCATATTTGTGGATATTTTGTGATTCAGTTGAGATGGTCAATGGTTGATCGTCTTCAAGTATAATTGCTATGGGTCTTTAACAAAAGATTCTAAGATTCATCACTTCAAATACCTCTGTTATTACAACATTCTTCTTCAATCAGTTTTGTTGTTCCATTTTCTCTAATTATTCTTCATATATATAATTCATTTGCTTTCACTAAGTTCTTGTTTATCTCTAAAAAATGTCTCTAAAATATATTTGAAAGTACTGCACAACTCAAAGAGATATTAGTAGTAATATTTATATGATTGTTCATCAAAATCAATACTTAGGGTATTAACAATCTTCCCCTTTTTGATGATGACAATCATATAAATATTTGAGAGATAAAACATAATATTTTTATATTTGACTGTACCTAACTCTATGCGCTCCTCCAATCATTTTATTTAGTGTATTTATACATTTTCTCTCCCTTTGTCATCTACAAAAAGGGCAAAAAAGAATCGTTTAAGCACAACTAGACAATATGTATAGAGTTTGTATGTGCACGCGTGTGTGTGTGTGTGAGTGTAACTGTATATAAATAGAACATATGAGTGGAATCAATCTAGTACAAAGCATTAATAAATATTTAAAATAAGAGGAGTTTTAGAGTTACCAACGTCGCTGATGCCAATAACATATCGTTTTGAATTATATCCAAAGTTCATTATTCCACCATCTTTGTAATAATGACGCTCAGTGTCTATGGATTTCTTGTAATATGCTTTGAACATCAGCTATTCGATATCCATTATTCGGTACCTGGAAAATATAAAATATGTTCACTGGTACCCTATTTTATTTTGGGGTCCATGGGGTTAAGTTTTGGGAAGCCAAACCTATGAAGAGTTTGAATGCCCTTTCAAAATATAATCATCAGATAAATGAACTTTGTTAATAAAATTATCAATGTATTTTTCTTTCTCATTATTATCTAACCATCTAAGAACCCATAAATTAGTGAACTTATTTGGAGGTTTTCACTTTAATTTTCTAGGTTTTGATTTGAACTTGGTAGCCTTAACAAATTCAGTACTATTTTTATTTTATTTGGGCTTAGAGGTGTGTCTAAGTCCATGTTTATTGTTAGTAGGTATAGAGGCAGATAATAAATTTTTTAGATTATCCTTTCCTTTGTTAAATTTAGCAATATCGGTTTTCATTTTATCAAAATCGTTATTATAGTTAAGAATAACATTGTCTAAATATGTTATTTTGTCATTTAGATCAGTGATCTCTGAATTCATTGAAAGATTTTCCGTTCTTAAGGATTCATTTTCACTTTTCAGTCTTTTAAAACTTTTAGGTTTTAGATCCTTTTCATCATTAAGTCTTTCAATTTCGTCTTTTAGACATTTTTTAAACAAATCTTGTACTCTTTTCAAAACATTTTATATCCCTTATACATATCATTTAAAACATTCATAATTTCTTCGTTAGAATTCCATACCTGGTCATCCTTTGCCATGATGCACATATTGGCATTTTAAGTTTCTGAATCACTATCACATGTTGATGTATCTGAATCATCCCATGTTAAATTGAAAGCCTATTTTCTCTTCTTATTGAAAGTGTTTGAAGAGCACTTTGATTTGTTAAGATTTGGACAGTCTCTTTTCAAATGACCAGGTTGCTCACATTCGAAACACTTAACAACATTTCCATGTCTAGAATTAAAGTTGTTAGTTTTCTGAAGTTTTTTCATCTTCCTATATTTCAAAATTTTCTTAAAGGTAAATCGATTTCCTCATCATTATCATCATCCGGTTCACGGTTGTCGTTTGTAGTGTTGAGTGCCAGTGATTTCTTCTCATTTGCTTGATTTTCTTTTCTAACTTGCAACTATACTTCATAGAACATTATATTACCAACTAAATCGTCTATTTTCATAGTACTAATATCATTGGCTTCTTTGATTGCTAGAGTTATCTAATCCCATTCACTAGAAAGTGAATTTAAGATCTTTCTGATTTGGTCCTCTTCAGCAACTTTCTTTCCTAATGATACTAATGTATGTAATATATCTTGAAATCTAAAATACATATCATAATGGATTCATTTTGTTTCATTCTAAATAGTTGATATTGATTAGTTAACATGGATGAGACGACCGCCCTCCACCATCGATGCTCATATAACCAAATAGTGCGCTGCTGGAGCATCCGGCCGATGTAGGACGATTGTTAATGGAAGGAAAATTGAAATAAAGACGAGGAATAAAAAAGAGGAAAAGAGAATAGAAGAAAAGAGAAAGAAATAAAACATCACACAATCACATAACCTGTCGTATATCTCAAAGTGCATCAAAAAAGATACAATAGCAAACATCTCAGATATAAAACAAGCGAGATAGTAATAACTATATAAACCACAGAATTAGAGACATAGGCTCATATAGTTATACAAAACAGTAATAGAGTTTATATAACTAAATAAACTCAACGAACAAACTATCTCTAATAATAGTAAATCAACAGTGTCAAGGCTCTACAGTGTCACACAGTCGAATAAACAATAATAACTCAAAATATAAATATAAGAAAGCATCACCACTACTTATCCATCTACACAACTCTAAGTGCTATTTACATATGCTATCTAGTCTACTGATTTAAGAGCACCTAAGATATTAAAAAGCAAAGCATAAATCCTCAAGTTAGACCATAGTCTGGTGTGAACGATAAATAATCTCAAAACACTATAAAATTCGGTATAGTATATGAAATAGAGGGTATGGGAAATCATACCTGACATGTCCTTACATCCGCAAAGTTAGCACATAACAAAGGATATATACTACTCAATATCATAGTCGTCATGGTGTACTATAAATTAAAGTACTAAGGATGTATAGATATCGACATCGATAATATCCATATCATGTGACATCCCTAAGGTGATAGATAGAGTCAAACAAACATGGCATCCATCATCCATCCCCACATTCACTCACTCAGTGCATTGGATACATGATACTCGTATGACCACCTTGTCCAAGGACTACTCAATGTCTCGGTCTCTTGGTACTCAATCCATGCCACTCAGAAGGCCAGAAGTAGACTACCCATCTGATAGTCCAGGGTAAATGGATCGAGTCATCATTTGATCCAAGTGAGCGTCCCCACACCCCTACTCTACAAGTACACTACAAAAGTTACGAATATCAATAATCCATTTGAACACATCATCAATAGCAGAGCTCATCACGGAACTATCCTACAACTCCCGTTTGAAGTTGTCATGGTTGGGAACTATTCTAGATAGCCATCGTCAGTTATAGTATGTCATCATGCGTCTCAAAACTTGGGAACTATTCTAGATAATCAATCTCATTCATAGAATGTCATTGTGTGCCCAATAACCTTCCTCCAATAGTTCCTTCTCTTTACGACTCATTGTCTACTACTCTGCGTCTCGAAGCACAGTGGTCCATCATCGAAGCCATCACTTCCCACCATGGAATCATGATCGTCAATTCATGAAGTAATCGCGTCGAAGCGTCACATCTTCGTTGCACTGCCAAAACCACTCGTCAAAGAGTAGTAACACCAAAATCAAGCATCGAATGAACGAACGAACCATCACATCCTGCTCGTCAAAGCCGCTTCATTCTCCAAGTCAAAATTGGCCAAATCGACCGTCATCAATAGTGGTAGATATCGACCACTCCAGAGTAGTCCATAACGACCACTTTGGTTGTGTACTTAGCCAAAAATGGTTAAATACAAACAAAATAAAAACGTCAGGCATCTTCCCTGAAGTTCAAAGTACATATCCAGGTCCGTCGTCCTACATCTTTAGATCAGTTGGCACGCACAAATACTCCTCCATACATTTAACCCATCCATTCGAGTTTATCATCATTTGTGCATACAACCAATATGCACGAAACTTTATCACATCATTTGTGTCCCCATCGTGTATGCATTCGATCGATATATACTAAACTCTATGTAATGGGATTTTCCCATATCGCCTTTAAACGGCATTTTCAACCAACTAACAACAAGCAGACATGCAACCAACAAGCATAGAAACGTCTATAATAACTTTTGTGTATATATATATATATATATCTATAATAATACAATACAATCCATCCAAGCAACCAATGTGGGATAATATGGGATTAATATCAATATAGTTTAAATCTATCAATATCGTCGAAATAGTCCTTAAATGGGAAAAATATGATATTTAACTTAAAACCATTTTAAAACACTATTAGTTCTTTTTATAAAATAATATATAGTTTAAGCGTTTTGGAAATCATATTTTAAATTTAGAAAACATTTCAAAACATCATTTTAATTCTATAGTAACAATCATAGTATGGTGAGAGACAATATCACTTACCTCAACCAAATTTGACCAAACCATCATTAAGTCGTAGAGCTCTCTATCACGAGCATAATGCAAGAAACGACGACCAAAACAGACCTCGTGTGTAAAAGATACGCGATATATAAGTTATCGAATTAAATAAGAAATTAGAAACCTTGATTAATAATTAAATTAAGCTAATAACCTTCAATAGTGTTAATCCCTTTTTCTTTCTTTTACTAATGCCATGCACACATACACCATAACCCATTCCAGCTGTGCATTATTGCTTGATGATACGGAGAACTAGTCGACGAAATCAAGCGTTGTTCGCGCCGTTGTGCTCCTCGTCGCTAGCTCAACCTGCCCATGCCAATACCATGAACTCAGCCCTAGCCTATCAAAATGCATCGTCCCATGCTTCACCTAGGCTAGATCGGACCTCAAATCAAAGATATGGGGAGGAGCGTATCACGAAGGGAATTCCACTGGTAGCCTTTGTTTCGCCTAGTTCGCCATTCTTGCTCCTATAACTAAAACCCTAGTTCGCCATCTAAAGAGTGAAGCTCGGCCAGATTATATTGCATGCCACAAAATTGGTACAGGCTCAAAGAGATTTTCGATATGAGATCAACAGAGTTTTTTCACAATTTATTGTCAAGTAAATCACTCAATATCAATTTTTGAATCAAAAGAAGGGAGGCGACCTTGATATTTTGAAAAGAAGATAGAATAGTAGTCGGCCAATAGAAATTTAGGGTTTCAGATAATATACATTAATATAATATTCATTTATTTAATTTCACAAATAAAACAATCACGCGTTCTGAACTCATACGATCAAACCACTACGCCATAGATGGCCTATTGCAACGAAAATACAAGATGTTGCTAGCTACAATGTAACGATAGCTATGCTGATTTTTGTCTATTACAACATTTGCTTCAGGATGTTAGCATAGATATCAACACTATGTTGCAATAGCTATAGACTTATAAAAATATTATAAAAAATGACACGGCAAGCAAAAACAAAGCGGCAAAAGGGTTTCACTCAAACATTTTTTTTGGCTACAAGCTAAAATTTTTGGCTCCAAGCAAATTGCTTTTCATCTCCCGTAAATTTTTACCATTGTTCTTTTACCTGCCGCCTTCCTCAATTCCAAATCCAAGCCAAAATAAAATCGCTTCTAATTCCAAATCCAAACCCGATTCCCATCTTTTACGAAATCAAACTCCAACTACTTTTAATGCATCCCTTCAATCTTCCATTATCACAAATCCCTAATTTTTGACATAATTTGTTCCATCAACGCAGTGAAATAAAGCGACGTTAGGAAGATGGCGTTCGGTTTGGAGGAGCTATGTTGACGATGTCGTGGGCTCGCAGCGGTGAAGGCCGGATCTTGAAGCACGAAACTTGGTAGATTTGAGTTGATGGCCGGATCTTGAAGCATGTTAGTAGGAAGATTGATTTGAAGCACGAAACAAAGAATATTTGGGTTGAAGGTCGGATCTGAGGGATACTCAACTCCAGATAGGATCATCTATGGCAGTGGTCTTCTATTCACATGAGGTGCTGCATAGGAATACATGTGTTATCTATATATATATATATATATATATATATTTATTCAGATATTAAACTAGGTTCTAAAACATTCATGCCTCAATATTTAATATTAATGGCTATTATTGATGATTCAAGTATAATAAAAACTGATGATAGGAATAAATTTATTACCTACGTTTGTAGCAGATATTGGTTAAACGAGCCAAAATGAATATATCGAGCTGTAGAGCTGTTGTTAGATTTTTGGGCATTGTTGATATATTTTTGGTATTTTGTGATAATTTAGAAGATGAAAATAATACTGTTGTGTTTTAATCTGATGGGATAAACAAGCTGAGATAGTTCTAAATGCCTTACTATGAAATTAGTAGTAATTGACAATATATAGAATTTAATATTCTTTTATTCACATTTAATACAGAGATGCAAGATTACCAACATTATAGTTAAGTTTATTGAAGGTTATACTGATTTGGTTTATAATCATCTAACTATTTGCCACCTTATTTGTACTAGAGTCGAAACAACTGAAATCACTTTTCAGGGGTTCATTATTGAAGCCTTTGAATCCACCATTGCAAATCCTCAGCATTATTTATAACTAGTGGGTTTTCAACTAAAATAGTTTGCTTTTTTTGGCCAACAATACATGCTGTGCTACCCAGATATGTATTAACTTTGTAAGCAGGTTTTCTTCTCCGTTTCTAAGTGTAAATCTATTACTGAACCACTATATTTTTGCCAATATATATATTCCTTTGGCCTACAATAACTCTGGTTGTATGTTGAGTAACATATCTTATGCATAAAATATATGAATAGCCAAATAAAGATCAGATGTTGTTTAATGAGGTTTATCTTACAAAGTATGCTGATGTTGATAGGTGTTGGACTGTTCATATTATTTCTTACCTATCGAGTATCACCATGCTTTCATGTTTTGACGTTTACTCATTTCATTCTACTCGTATCTCGTTTTTACTTAGCCAACAACATGTCCAAGGATATACCCTTATTTGTGGTTAGTTTAAATTTTTATTTTTACACCCCTGAGAATGCAATATTATCAATTTTGACATAAACAAGGGACTTAAATTGTTACCAATTGTTGACTAAAATTTCCGTTTGAAATCAGTTTCTTTTTTATCGGTTTAAACATTTCTCATGGCGAGTGCCAAACACTTATCTACTACAAAGTTCTTTGTATTAATACATGCTATGTTGGTTCTTTTTATTATTGTGCATGTTTGCATGATGGTATAAACTATGGTGTTGTATGACTATTTATGTTATCTGAAATTCTGACTCAACATGCTTTGTTGACAAGCTTACCCATCTGCAATTCTCTAGGTCAAAGTAGGTGGTGCATATCACAGCTGCTGTATCATTGTAAATAACATGCAAAGATGTGTTTATGCTATACCAAATAGTTCTGTATTTCCAAGTGACAAGATAGATGAAATTGAAGTTAAAGCTAAAGAGTCTCAGGACCCCACAGCTACTTTCCGTGCAAATCTTCAAGTAAATTTGTACTCCCATAGCATTATAATTTGATATTGTTTTAGTCCTTGGTTAGTTTGTTTCTTGTTTACCTAAAAGCATGTATTGCTATTGTGCATCCATGTATTATGTAGGAGATGGCATCGGATCTAAAGAGTGAAATAGCTGAAAACTTGTTGAAGCGCAATGTTTCATCATTTTCCATGATGCCTGTAAAGGTCTGTAGCTTATTTTGATCAACTTCGATTGCTAATAAAAGCATGATTTGTAATTTTTATGCTTGGTTATAATTGGTAATCTATATGGTCTACTTGTTTACATTTCAGTGGAGTTATGCATTTGATTGAACGGACATACCTCTTGGAAACCAATACGTGCTTAAGATAAACTACCCATTTAAGGTACACACCACACACACTATTATTATTATTGCTATTACAACATGTTGTTTTCTTATTTTATTTAAGTCATACATGCATTTCATGATCAAATTGATTTCAGCCGATTAAAATTTTATACTGCCCACTTCCTTTTTTGTTTTTGTTTTTTGATGTTAATCAAACTCAGCCTGTTTTCAACATGTATCGCAATGCTCACTCTGTCTCTATATGTTTCAGGACCCACCACTTTCATCTGATCTTAGAGGAGAAAACTTCGTCTCACTAATGGGAACAAATAGCAGGTAAAGTCTAATGGGAACCACTTTCATATGACCCATTGAGTTGGTTGTTACAATTTATCAGGTCCCTACTATATCTCATTTGTTACATAAAAAGACTTTGCAATTTGTATTATCAAGATGAGGTTGTTGTTGTGTGTTAACCATTTGTAACTGTTTGTATTTTGCAGGCTGTAGTGTTGTTGCTATTTAACAACACGGGTATGTTGAGTTATACAGGGATCACTACACAGTTAAACTTATCGGATGGTGATGTGATCAGATTACTTCACTCCTTTTCTTATACTAAATATAAAATTCTTATTAAAGAGCCAAGTACTTTGATTTTGTTGCACTTGCTTATGTGGTCGGTCCTATCTGTTTTCTCCACTTTCTTTTATTTAATAAATATGTACATATATGTATGTAGCTCCACGAGTGTTCTATGCAGGCAACATGAAATTTAGCAAATAAAGCACTTTGCATTGTCCTGGTGGCACATTTGCTAGAAGCGGTAAGTCCGTAGACTGTAAGTACTTATAGGCTATGTATGTTTAATTATTACTATAATTAGATGACCCAGTAACTTATGCCGTTGACTTCACTTTTTTCTTTTAATTAGAAAATGATAATACTTAGAAAAACTCTTTATTGTTATTGCATGATTTACGGAATATAGAAACCTCTTCATTTTGATCGAAGGATATATGCAATCCTATTAAATTGATTTCAGGGAAATGTTGATTAAATACCCAGTACAGTGTCAGGTGAGATTGAACTAACCATATGCTAAGTATGTTTTAGTTGTATTGCATGATTTATTTACAACATTTGATTGTTACTGATTGAAGATACATGCATACCTCTCAATTTTATTTAAAAGGTGTAGGATTAAAGTGATGCTGTGTTTCAAATCTAGAGTGGCTCGCAGTGCCATCATTCGGTCTAGAAGCATGCTGATTCATTTGTGCATCATTTTACGTCGTTTCAAAGAAGGCTCGATCCCCGCCGGGATCGCTGTGCCCCGGACCCCCGTCGACGCTGCGCCCGGATCCGCTTCTCGGCTCGCCTTCGGCTCGGCACTCAGCTCGTCATATATTTGTCAGTGTCGGTGTCTGTATAAATTGAAACTGCATATGTAATGAGTGAACTGAGTGATGTAGTGAGGAATATCTGTATATGTGAATATCAGTGTTATATATCATCGAATTGTAAAATAGTGGAGTCAGGAATTTGTACTATTTCAAATGTTGAAATAAAATATTTATTTAAATAAATTACTGTTTGAATATCAAATTCTGTGCAATAGCATTTTATTAAATAAATATTTATTTCTATTAAAAAATCAAATATGCTCTACATTGTGGGTCCCACAAATTCAGAAAGTTAATATCTATAGCAACATTTTGAAATGTTGGTACAGACACCTATGGATGTTGCTATAGACCCAAATATGGTTCTATTGCAACAATATTTCTTATGTTGCCTTAGATAGTCAAAATGTTGCCTTTGAGGTCTGCGGCAACGCGGCAAAATGCATCACCGAGAAAGTGTTGCCTTTGCCCTTTTTTAGCCTACAGCAACATTTTTTGGCACTTCCTGCATCACTTCTTTGGTGTTGCAGTATGCAATCTATGGCGTAGTGAACGGTGCGTCTGATCGCCACGAAACTCGTCTACGTGCATCATCTCATTTATCTGATCCTGATGGTATAAGTTTCATTGCTATCCGAGATAATAGGAAGCAAAACATAAAACCTCGAGTTAGACAACAGTTTTGTGTGAGCGATAAATAATCTTAAAACACTACAAAAGTTGTTAAAGTTTATGGAACAGAAGGTATGGGGAATCTGTAATGACCCGGGATTTCGTATTGATTTATTATCGTCATTAAACGATTAATCGATTGTTAATTGCTGTTGAGTAGTTTAAATCAGCTGAAATTCTTTTGAAAATAGGTTAAGTGTAATTGAGCTTTGCAAATTTGAATCTCGGCCCATCCATTTTGATGCTGTATTGTTTGAAGTATAACCGGTCCCTCTTTTCAATTGCATTCGTTCGAAAACCCTATAACCCGATCTTCCTCAACCATTCCAATTGGAAACCCTAAAACGAAAGAAAAAATAAAAATGGCGGCTCGATCTTCTTCCTGCTCGTCTTCAAAGCTAGGGCTCGTGAGAATCGATGATGACTTCACTTCCCTCGCGGCTGTTCAATCTAGATCTCGTTCGTCTCTTCGAGTTGCTCCCACAGCCGCTTCTAATTGGTCAAGTTCGAAAAAGGTGAGTGATTATTGTCACTCACATTCTAATTCAAATTTCAGTATAGTGCTTCGATTGTTTGATTTTGTCTTGCCAATGACAATTTGGGTTTTGTTTTATTTCGATTTGAAAATGGCCAGTTCAATTTGTTGTTGGAGATCTCTGGATTTGTTTGATTCCTTGATACTTGCGGCATTGTTCGTGATTTTAAACTGCATATTATTTTGGCTATATTGTTTCCTGTTGTTTGTCTTAAGGGAAATTGCTGTTCGTTTTTGGGTCTGACAATTTTGAGTATTATACTCACATCTAATTCTATTGCTCTGGTTCGTGACTTGGGTTTTCACTTGATTTAGTCGATGATTATTTGTTTATTTAGGGTTTGAATCCCTTGCTTTGAGTTCGTATATATTTGTGAAATGGGCAATTTATTTATCTCGACTGTACGATTAAGTATTGAAGCTTGGGTTTCGATTTCTGACTTAGTTGATTCTTTGATTGTCTCGGCTCTGTCTTTAATCTTTTTATTCGATATTGAACTAAATTTGTGAAATTCTGATGACTTTGGTTTTATGTTTTCTTTGGGTATGGTCACTGAATCATGGGTGTGATAGTCGCATTTCAGTTGCGTCAGTCGCCTTCGTGTTCATGTATATTTGTTGTTCATTTCACCGTTGCATTCATGGGTACATTAGCCACCGATTTGTGTCCACTGACTTGAGTTCAAGCCTCGTTCATGTCAAAGTTTACACTGATGCACCATTTACATTCCAGTGTGCCTTAGTATATGACTTATATACTTGTCCCTTTCTCCTACAGTCTGGTTCCCTGGGGCATTATTGCGTGTTTTAGATTGTTGCACTTGCAGTCGGGATTAGCGTGTCTTTTGATTCAACTTGAATCTATACAGTCATGTTGTATTTACCTTGAGTTCCATGTTGACTTCACCTTGAACCCTTTGCGTAGTTGCTATCTTCTTGTACAAGTCTTCACTGTGTAGTTGACTCATTCATGTGTTGGTGTAGCTTAGTTGCATATATACTTCACTCCTGTAGTCTTTGGGTTGACTCTGTTTTACCGTAGCTAATCTTCACATGTACGCTGCTTGATTTAGTGTTCGAGTTCCTTCATGTGGTCAGTGTGCTAGTATCATCACGGTTGAGTGTTAAGCATTGGTCTTTGTTGTTGGGTATCACTGATCACACATGTCCCTACTTGAATCTTTGAATTTGGCTAGATGGTACTGACCAGTTAAGTTTGAGTTGTATAACTCGAACTTGATCTTGAGTTGGTGCCAATTGCTCCTGATTATGTTTTGATGTTGATATCCATCACTGTTTCCATTGACTTTACTGAGATGATGATTTCATTTTGACTTCGGTTATACCCTGTTACTTTCATATGTTCAACTTCGGTCAATTATTGTTTTCGTGAATTTCCTGTTGGCTTCACTGTGATTTGAGGCTTTGGATTTTCTGGCCCCTGTGAGCTTTGTCTCTGGCCATCTATTCTTTGTTGCACTTGTAGTTGCATTCCATTCCATGTTTGTATTCCTTACTGTCACGGCCCATTTGGGGCTGTTGCACGGTGAGTTGGCATTTACTGATGTTGTTTCAGTACTTCATTTGTTAGTACATATCATCTTATCTTGGTTAGTTGTAATCATAGTGGCATGCATCTGATTGCATCTTGAAATTGCATTCCATTCAGTTGCACTGAGCTCTGTGTAGTTACCATTGTTTCAAGTATGTGGTCTTTATATATGTGTCCTTTGCATTTGTGTACATGTATACCATGTATTTGAGTCTGATTCTTGTTGCACTTCACCTGCTATGTCTTTGTTCATGTTGGTTTAGTGTACTTGAATGTCTACTGTCTCATTTCTTGTTTGCATTGCCTTTGTGGTCTTCACTTTTATGTAGTCTGCACATTCTGCATATGCTTCTGATAGCATTGGTATAGTTATTATGCATCTTCAATTGACTTAAGATCGACCTGTAGCTTGCATTATCACTTGCACTTCATTGCTCCTTGATTGATAAACCAGTGGTCTGCATTAGCTTGTGCATTTTTGAACTGGTGCACTTGTAACTAGTCGCACTCGAACCTCTTTAGTCACTGGGTGTACTGAGCCTTGGACAGTTTCATTTGCATGCTGATGACCTTTGAATTGTACAGTTTCCCTTGTAGTTTGCATTGAATCTGGCATCATTCCTTGGGACAGTTTGAATATTGTCCCACTTCGATTTTAGTTCTGGTTTCGAGCTTGTGGACTTTGTCTTGTGATCTATTTTGTTGGTTTTTGATTATTTCATGTTGATTGATGAAATCACACTTGAGTTGAACCCGATTTCGGGGTTTGACCTTGTGATCACTTGTGTCTTTCACTGAGCTTTTGTGTATCTCATGCGATAGTGGCGAGGCAGTACACGCGTGCGTGTACTGCAGCCCTATCAGATTTGACGGTTTAAATTGACATTTTAATTGTTTAAATTGCTTTGGATTGCTGATTTGTTGTTTAACACTGTTTAGTGTTATATCTGCTGTTATCTGATTCTTTTATCGAGGAGTCGGATATACAAGATTTCTGTAATTGTCGTCTATTTGACTATCTGATTATTATTGCTTCTGTGCATTAATAACTGAGTTTGAATTAGACTGACCCGTGTATTATTTTCTTTTGAATTTAATACTCGGGTCAGACCCGAGTTATTTCAGGTTGTAGATTTCCTGCTTTGAGTTGCTGTTTGAGCTATGAAGACTTTTCACATCTTTTGGAGTAAATGTGTCATAGTATAGGTTGATATGTATTTATGTATATTAGTTGATAATGTACGTGTATATATAACTTCCAGAGTCGACAATTGTAGTTGTATCATATGTATTGTGTCAACTGTATTGTAACTGACATCAGTTATATATATGAGACTTTTGTTTTTATCCGTGTTCCGCATTCTTTGTGTATCTGTGTTGTTTTTATATATATTGTCCTAAACCATTATGAACCATCGTAGCTCGTTTTATACTGGAATTGGGTATGTCGATGGGAGTGAATAAATAAGAGATGAAAAATTTAAAATATATACCACTCCTATCGAGGTAACCAATACTAGCGTAAGGCCAACTACGGATGGCCGCTCCTATCCAGCCTTATTCTTCATAATAACAGACAATATTTCTTTTAATACTCTTTGTTATTATGAGTATAGAGGTGGGGCATTACAGAATCATACCCGACCTGTCCCTGCATCTACAGAGTTAGCACATAACAAAGGATATATGCTACTATATATCATAGTTGTCATGGTGCACTATACATCAAAGTACTAAGGATGTCTAGGTATCGGCATTGGTAATATCTACATCATGTGACATCCCTAAGGTGATAGAAACAGTCAAACAAACATGGTATCCATCATCCATCCTCGCATTCACTCACTCAGCGCGTTGGATACATGATACTCGTACGATCACCCTAGCCAAGGACTACTCAACATCCCGGTCTTTCGGTACTCAATCCATGCCACTAAGACAACTAGGAGCTAGACTACCCATCTAATAGTCCAGGGTCAATGGATTATGTCATCATTTGATCCAAATGAGCATCTGCACACCTCTGCTTTGCAAGTACACTACAAAACCTACGAATATCAGTGATCCCTTTGCATATGTCATCCATAGCAGAGCTTATTCCGGAACTGTCCTTACAACTTCTATCTGAAGTCAACGTGGTTGAGAACTATTCTAGATAGCTATTTCCAGTCATAAAATGTCATCATGCGTCCCAAAACTTGGGAACTATTCAAGACAGCCAATGTCAATCATAGAATGTCATCGTTTGTCTTGTAACCTTCCTCCAATAGTTCCTTCCCTTCAACTCATAGCCTACTATTCTACATCTCAATGCACAGCTTTCCATCATCGAAGTCGTCACTTCCTATCATGGAATCATCATCATCATTGAATCATGAAGTCACCACATCGAAGCATCACATCTTTGCTTCACTACCAAAACCACTCGTCAAAGAGTAGTAACACCAAAATCGGATGTTGAACGAACGAACAAACCATCACATCCTACACCTCGAAGCCGCTTTATCATCCATGTCAAAATTGGCCAAATCGACCATTATCATTGGTGCCAGATATCGACCGCTCCAGAGTAGTCGATAACTGTTAACCCGCCATTTGGCAAGGCACCAGTAGACAGGCGGATTTAAGTAAATCGATTGCTCGGATATCGAGGCGGAAACACAACAGGTTTGACTCGACTTGATGGATAGACGATCAATCACAGATGGTAAACATGATTATGAAGCCGGGATTCAGCATAGTCGATGGAAAAAAAGCGTGGGATACTTGAAATACGAGTTTCGACAAAAGTCAAGTCGTTTTGGATTGCCTGTAGTTTACTTCGAGTCGCACTTGGGCTTGCTTCGGGTTTTTGAAAGAGTTGCTTCGGGTTAGGCAGAGCTGTGCTTCGAGGTGCTTGGGGTCAGTATGTTTGTAAGGGATCGGTGTATTCTTCGGGTCGGCAAGGTGCAAACTTCAGATCGGCATCTCCGTTGCTCCCGGTCGGCAGGAATTAAGGGATCTGCATCATATTGGGTCGGTATGTTTTGGTTTACTCTGGGTCGGTACCTCTTCCACTTTGGGTCGGCAGCTTGGTAAGGGATCGACATGTTGAAGTCTTGGGATCGGCATATTGAATGGGATTGGCTACTTTGGGTCATAGCTCACCTGACTTCGGGTCGATGCCATAGTCTCGATTTGGGGTCAGCAATAGGTTAAGGGGTCGGTGTAGGAGTTTGGGCGAGCAGGTCGGCAACAAAGCTTTGGGGTCGGTACATATATTGCTTTGAGTCACGAATCACGTTACTTCGAGTCATTGAGCCATCTACTCCAGGTCGGTCGTTGCATTTCTTCAGGTCGGCTAAAAAGGGATCGGGTCGGTATTAATGAATTAGGTCGGCATGTTAGCTATACATGATCGGTCGTGATAAAGGTTATGGACTCGGCTATGGTTTTGGCTTGCTTGGATCACTCAGGAAGCCCAGTAACTCAGGTTTTGCCTAAAAATACAACAGGCGGGGCTTTAGAAAATGGATCTTCATTCTGTTTCCCTTCATCTTCCCCACTAAGGCTACTCTACCATTATTGTTTTAAAAACTCCGGATTGTAACTGTAATTGATTCTGATATCAATAAAAAGGAAATTTTTGGAGTGGACGTAGGCCAGAGTCAGCTGAACCACTATAAAGCCTCTGTTGTTACTGCTTTCTTTTTAATTTTTATTGTTCTTCATATTTATACTCTCTACTTACACTGTATCTGTTATCTGTGACTTTTAGTTGGTGCTTTCATCTACGTTTGGGTGTTAATGACCAATTTTGGCGCTAAAATTTTGGTGCTTTCACTGAGAAAGCTTGCACTAAGGGATTCTAAAGCTTGGATTTTAGATTTAAAGACTTAGGGACTCATATTCTGAAGATTATGGCAAAGCAATCAACAAGGAGACAGAGGACAGAAAGGAGTCAACAAGAGGGAAGTCAGGAGTCTTCCTCTAGAGCTAATCAAGCCTCAATTTACATCACTAGGGACGAGATGGAAACAATGCTGAAAAGGAAGGAGGACATGATACAGAGCCTACTCCAGCAGATTGGACAAGTTGGAGCACAAAGTCAAGGGAATGGACCAACCGCGGCTGTTGGCAATGCAAAACAAGGAGTCGGAGCTGTAGAAGTTTCTGGAGGTCAAAACCAGAAGCAGACTGGAGAGATTGAAGGAAATCAGCAAAGGCCTGGGGGCAGACCCCCGGGATTGGATACTGGAAGAGCTGTGAATGAAGCTCAACGAGCAGGGGCCAACGTAAACGTGAATAACTAACATGAAGAGTACTACCCAAAGTACCCTCTAGGACATGGGGGGGGGGCAAGGTGGAGATGCAAACATGGGACCACCTTCGGATGGAGATAAGCGGATGGATGGATTGATAAGAAGGATTATGAGAGGAGGGCTACTGAGAAGAGGCTTGTAGGAAGTCATTCAGAGTCCGTTCACTCCGAATATCAGAAATGCAACGAACCCTCCAGAATTAAAACTGCCAACACTAGAGGCCTATGATGGAAAATCAGACCCAACTATGCATGTAACCAGATACATCAGACATATGGAAGTGCTGGGGCATCTGAGGAGGTGATGGCAAGATGTTTCCCTTTATACTTGACAGATTTGGCTGCACTTTGGTTCAGGCAGCTAGAGAATGGATCAATCAGAACATAAGGCGAGCTAGTGGAACACTTTATGGGACAGTTCAGGGTCCATGTGACACGACCCAAGAATGTAATGACATTGGCATCAATGAAGCAGAGGACAGGAGTCCGTGAGAGGTTTTCTAATGCGATTCAATGCAGCTGCAGCTTCAGTAGATCGCCCAGATCCATCAATGATCTTGATCGCGGTGGTAGCAGGGATTGCTGAAGGCACTGAGTTTAAGGATTCATTGGGACGGGATACACCACAAGATCTTGGAGAGTTCTATCAAATGTAACGACCCGAAATTTTCGATTGCGAAAATTCCAGATATTTAGGAAAAGAAGAAAGAGATAGAAGAAGAAGAAACAGAAAACACAACACTGATTCTCACAAATCGCAGCGGATCAAAATATAATATCAAATAATAACAGTTTTCAAAAGAATACCTGTATCTGTCAATTATATTTTTACATCAGAGTTACACTCATACACAAACACTAGACATATACAAATCGCATGTCTCAGATAAACAGAAATAATATCTCAGCGGTAACACTCCATACGTTCCTGCCATCCAGCTCGCCTCCTGAGCTCCAGAACATCCTTACCTGAAAAACTGTAATACTTGGTCTGACCCGAGCATTACATCAAAGTAACACCCGGGTCAGGCTGGAAACCAGCGTGAGTAAACCCATCTAACATGGAATACTAAATTCAACATAAAAGGAAACCCGGGTAACTCATATCAAATTTTACAACTTCACAAGTTTGGTATAGACAACACTTATTACACACATCAATTTCTAAGTACCAGACTTAGATTAAATGGTCCAGTTCACTTAAATCATTCCATTCCAGTATATTGATTTCACCTATCAAATCTGTACAGAATTATTATAGATTACAAATCGAAGTGGTTTCGGGTATTTACTGATACCCGACCCCGGTCTCTTCGAAACCAATGTCATCTTAAATCCAAGTTATTTAAGTGAAAACAAATCAATTCATATTCAGAGTAACATATTCACAGAGTGATTCTATTACAGATAGATAATCCATATCCCAAACATCATATCACATAGCATCCCAATCACATACCAAGAATAGCAAATAATCCAAGGTATTCAATATCATTCAATCATTCATAAGCAAGATTTATTAGATATAATTCCTAATTAATTTAATCAATCTCCAATTAAATTAATCACCAACTTTAATTACTTGGATTACCTTAATCCTGCTTACTTAACATTAGTTAATTACAAACCAATTAATTAATGATTCTTTAATCCTCCATCTTAATTAATCCTCCTTGATTAATTATTCTTTAATTACATTAGGTAATTAACCTTTAATTACCACATAGATTAATTAACCTTAACCCTTCACATTAATTAACCTTAAATTAGTCTCCCTAATTAATTAATTACATTAATTAATGATCCTCTAATCTCTTTACTTAATTAATTATTCCTTTAATTAATTACATTTATTAATTAACCTTAATTAATTACATGGATTAATTAATCTTAATTGATCATCCTTAATTATCCTCCTTAATTTATTTATCATTAATTAATTAACTTTAATTTACTACCCTTAACTAATTAATCTTTAATTAATAATTCCAATAATTAACTAATTAATAAATCCTAATCACCAAGCCTTAATTAACTTCAAGATAATCATTTATTTTAATCACTTCTTAAATCATCATCAGAATTTAATGAACTTGATATTAATATTTATAACTTTAAAACTTGTTTGTTTTCCCTTTTAAAACCTTGTTCTTTCATCTTTAAGCTAGAAACTTGAATTTCTTTACCTTTAATAAAACTTTTTCATATACTATTTTTCAAAAACCCGGATTTCTTAAACAAAAATAGACCCGAGCTATTCACCTCAATTTACAGAGCTCGAACTCGAGACATCGCTTCCTCTGCTGCTTCGAGAAAATCACTCGATGACCCCGAGATCAACCCGAGTCAGAACTTCTTCCCAAAACCAAACTTCCTAGATACAAGAAAATGTACACGTGCACGTGTACGTCAATTCCAACCACCGGTGATCCACGTCGCGACCACCTACATGACGACGACCACTACGCCAAACCCCTCGGTAATCCAGATCGACGGAAACAACGACCAATCGAAATCGAGGCATTCGATCGTCAACAGAAATCGAACCCAATCGGAAATCCTTCACCAGCCTTCACCTCCGTTCACTAGATCATATGACGATCATCCTGAAGCTACGCCACACTCCAACAAACAATTTCCCCCTACCCCGATCATCTCCGACGAGCCAATGACGACATACGATCACCAGAAACCCCGACAACCAAACCCAGCCTCAAAGCCCTAATTCACCTTCGCCAGAATACTTCGACGATAAATAAATTACCAGACCATTTTTCTGATGATTCCCGCTTCGCAAGCCTCCTCCAGCCCCGACCACGACACCCAACTCCTCCTTGATCGCCGGCAAATGCCAAAAATCCTATCTCCGATCAACTAGGAAATCCCCAACATCCCTAGCTTTAAAAATCATGAAATTCATTCCAAAAATCATGATTTTGATGCTCGAATTCATTCATGAATTCAAAACTTAAAATTTCAATATTTGATTTTTCGTCTAAAAATAAATTTAACTGTTATTTCTTATTTTCACATCATTTTCTTCGTATTTCTACCCGGAATTCTTTAAAAAAAAATGAACTTTCATTGCCATAATCAATTCCCTTTTAAAAATCTTAGCCTAATATTAATTGTATAATGAGAAATTAAATTTTAAACTTGATTTATGAATCTGTAACCAAGAACATGAGTTTATATACATATGAACAAGCATACAGGTTCAAACATCTGCATATTTATCTATATACAATCATATTTTCATCATGCAACAAATTTTCACAAGGTTATTAATGATTTATCACAAGCATCTGTTTTAAATAGGTTTAAACACTAGAGAAGAAAAAGAATATATAGCAGTTTACTCACAGTTTGTTGTTTGAATAGAGGGCACTGACCTTGGATCTGCTATCTTGATTTTCTGATCTTCTCTGCTTAGTTGAGTGGTTTGATTTGTTTTAAGTTTTGAGATGGCAGTATTTGTTTTCTTTGTTATGCTTAGCTTCGAATGGAAGAAAAATGAAGACAGAGTGGAGATATTATAAGAAAGTGTATTGCATTCTGTTTTGTTGTACACAACCAGCTATTTTTTTTATGTCTTTATCTTTTGCATTTCTTTGATCTGAAGTTTCGTGACCTGTTTTTCTTTCTGACATTGATTATATGGTTTGTGGGCTTGAAATGAGGTGCATTTATTTCAATGTTTCCTTTTGCTTAAACATAACTTTTCTTGTATGTACATATATATTTATCAACAAAGTCTTGCTTTTTCCCCATCTTATACATATATTAATTCATATACTTAACCTTGCCTTCATACATGTACACTTCATATATGTATATATTCACTTACATATGTATTTGTCATTATTTTTGTAGATATTTGCATTTATCACCTTCAATGTACATACATGTATACATATACTTATGCATTTTCTTCCCATTACATATATTTTCGTATGCTCACACACTATTTCCTATTTACATGTATATCACTTCGTATGGACATATATACATATATATATATATACATCTATACACTTATATATCATCAATGTCACAAAGCTAGTATGTTTTTATCTATATATATTTATGGACATTTAATCTTAATTTAGAGGGTGGAGTTTAATATATACATTTCTAAAATATTTATCATATTCAGGAATTTAAAATTTAATATTCCAATAATTAAAATCAATTAAATACACAATTACAAACGTCAAAAATACGGGTCGTCACATCTATCATGAAGCAGAAAGATTCATTCGGTTAGAGGATTCACGTGCTGAAAGGCAAGAGATAAACGCCGTGCAAGGTGAAGGAACGTTTAGAGAAGGACGTGGGATGGATGAAGGAAAGCGCAAGCAGGACGATGGATATGGTGGTTTTGACAAATGGAGGAGAGGTCAGGAACCCAAATTCACGTCGTACGTGGACCTGACAGATAATCTAGAATAGATTTATTTGGAAACACGGGGTAGCTCCCCTATCGGAAACCCAGGAGGGATCCCACAGAATGGGAGCGCAAGAGCGGGAAGTACTGCCTATTCCATAAGCTGGAAGGTCATGCCACAGATGAATGCCGCCACTTGAAGAATGTGGTGGAGGAACATGTCAGGTGTGGTAGATTGCCACAGTAAGTGAGGGACTGGACGAGAGCGGTAGAACACGAGCAACTACCGCCTGGATCAAACAGGAACGACCCTGGATTGGGGTCACGACTCGTCATGCACTGATCATGATGGCAAGGGCCAAGTTTAATATTTGGATTATGGTCATCGAATAATTTTTTCTGATTTTAAAAAATAAAGCATCTATGCCACTTACACATGTAAGGGAACCAGAGCGATCCTCAGGCATGCTCTGAGATGATAATAGGCCGCCCTGCCCGGAGAGGCAACATTTCATTTTTTCTGTTTTTCTCATTAGACATTTGAAACTTGGATTTAATAAATGAATTTGGATTTTACGAAACAAATCCCTAACCGGAGAGTTACGAGATGGATAATGGAAGTCATTTGGAATTTAATCGCTTTATGTTCAGGGACACTGAATCGGAGTGCAGGGAACGACGCCGCTTCGCCGGAGAGCGACAGGATCGGCTCGCTCGTCGTTGTTTCCCCTTCACTGGAGAGTGACAGGATGGGATCTAGCAAGAGCCCAGAGAGGCTATAACCGGTCTAGGATTTAGGCCATGAAATCGCCTAATGTTCAAGGATACTGAACCGGAGTGCAGGGAGCGACGCCGCTTCGCCAGAGAGTGGTAGGATCGGCTCGCTCATCATTGTTTCCCCTTCACCGGAGAGTGACATGATGGGATCCAGCAATAACCCAGAGTGGCTATAATCGATCAAGGAATTGGGCCATGGCATCGCTTAATGTTCAGGGATACTGAACCGGAGTGCAAGGAGTGATGCCGCTTCGCCGGAGAGCGACAGGATCGGCTCGCTCGACGCTGTTTCCCCTTCACCGAAGAGGGACAAGATGGGATTTAGTAAGAGCCCGAAGAGGCTGTGATCGGTCTAGGAGGATCAAGGCATTGCTTAATGTTCAGGGATACTGAACCGGAGTGCAAGGGATAGGTAGCTTCGCCGGAGCGCGTCAAGATCTGCCAATTCAATCGTTAAGTTTGGATCAAGTTTAGCAAGGGTTCAAGGAGGCCATCAACGATCTGCAGAGATCGTAGGATTTGATTACTGACTTCCATGATATGATATGGTTTCAGATAGTGGCTTCGAACAACTAAGGATTTGGCTAAGGACCAGGACTGGTCCCAGATTTGGATTTGGACCCGGCGAGGTCTCAGATTTGGATTATAGGACCCGGAGATGTCCCGAACTTGGATAAAACAATCCAAAGTGATCGTGGATTCGGTCAATGGATTTGGAATGAATTAGGAATTGGATAACGACTCAAAACAGTCATGGATTTGGCTATCGGATTTGGATGGAATTGCTTGATAATGGATTAGATTATGGATCAGATGCACGGCTATGGATGGAACATGGACTTTGGATTATCGGATTTGAAGCTATTCAAAAAACACCTTCCAATAGAAATGCATATTTTGGGGGGAAAACGTTAACCCACCTTTTGGCAAGGCACCAGTAGACAGACGAACTTAACTAAATCGATTGCTCGGATATCGAGGCTAAAACACAATAGGTTTGACACGACTTGATGGGTAGATGATCAATTACAGATGATAAACATGATTATGAAGCTGCGATTCGGCATGGTCGATGGAAAAAAGCGTGGGATACTTGAAATACGAGTTACGACAAAAGTTGAGTCGTTTCGGATTGCCTGAAGTTTGCTTCGAGTCACACTTAGGCTTGCTTTAGGTTTTTGAGAGAGTTGCTTCGGGTCAGGCGGAGCTGTGCTTCGAGGTGCTTGGGGTCGGTAGGTTTTTGAGGGATCGGTGTATTCTTCGGGTCGGCAAGGTGCAAACTTCGGATCGGCATCTCTGTTGCTCCCGGTCGACAGAAATTAAGGGATCGACATCATATTGGGTCGATATGTTTTGGTTTACTCTGGTTCAGTACCTCTTCCACTTTGGGTCGGCAACTTGGAAAGGGATCGGCATGTTGAAGTCTTAGGATCAGCATATTGAATGGGATTGGCTACTACGGGTCATAGCTCACCTGACTCCGGGTCGGTGCCATAGTCTCGATTTGGGGTCGGCAATAGGTTAAGCGGTCGGCGTAGGAGTTTGGGCGAGCAGGTCGGCAACAAAGCTTAGGGCTCAGTACATATATTGCTTCGAGTCATGAAACACGTTACTTCGAGTCATTGAGCCATCTACTCCGGGTCGGTCGTTGCATTTCTTTGGGTCAGCTAAAAGGGATTGGGTCGGTGTTAATGCATCAGGTCGGCAGCTATACAGGATCGGTCGTGATAAAGGGTATGGGTTCGGCTATGGTTTTGGCGCGTCCGGATCACTCAAGAAGCCCAATAACTCAGGTTTTGCCTATAAATACAACAGGCGGGGCTTCAGAAAAGGGATCTTCATTCTGTTTCCCTTCATCTTCTCCACTAAGGCTATCTGCCATTATTGTTTTAAAAACCCCGGATTGTAACTGTAATTGATTCTAATATCAATAAAATGGAAATTTCTGGAGTAGACGTAGGCCAGAGTCAGCCGAACCACTATAAATCCTCTGTTATTACTGCTTTCTTTTTAATTTTTATTGTTCTTCATATTTATACTCTCTACATACACTGTATCTGTTATCTGTGACTGTTAGTTGGTGCTTTCATCTGCGTTTGGGTGTTAGTGACCAATTTTGGCGCTAACAATAACGACCATTTTGGTCAGTACTTAACGAAAAATGGTTAAATACAAACCAAATAAAAACGTCTGATATCTTCCCTGAAGTCCGAAGTACATGTTCAGGTCCATCATCCTTCATGTTCAGATCAGTCGGCACGAACCGGTACTCCTCTATACATTTATCCCATCCATTCGATTTTATCATCATTTGTGCGTTCAATCAATGCATGAAACTCAATCATATCATTTGAGCCACCATCGTGTGTGCATTCGACGATATACACTAAACTCCATATAATGGGATTTTCCTATATCTCCTTTGAATGGCGTTTTCAACCAACTAAAAAATAAGCAAACATGCAACCAACAAGCATAGAAGTGTCTATAATAACTTATATATATATATATATATATCTATAATAACACAATATAATCCATCCAAGCAACAAATGAGGGATAATATGGGATTAATATCAAAATAGTATAAATCTATCAATATCGTCGAAATAGTCCGTAAATGGGAAAAATGTTAGATTTAACTTAAAACCCTTTTAAAACACTTTTAATTCTTTTTATAAAATAATATATAGTTTAAGTATTTTGGAAACCACATTTTAAATTTAGAAAACATTTCAAAACGTCGTTTTAATACTATACTAACAATCATAGTATGGTGAGAGACCATATCACTCACCTCAAAAAAATCTAACCAAACCATGGACAAGTCGTAGAGCTCTCTATCACGAGCATAATGCAAGAAACGACGATCAAAACAGACCTCGTATGCAAAAATACACAATATATAAGTTATCAGATTAAATAAGAAATTAAAAAACTTAATTAATAATTAAATTAAGCTAATCTCCTTCATTAGTGTTAATCCCTTATTCTTCCTTTTACTGATGTCGTGCACACATACACCATAACCCATTCCAGCCGTGCATTATAGCTCGATGATATGGAGCACTAGTTGACGAAATCAAGTGTTGTTTGCGGCGTTGTGCTCCTCATCGCTAGCTCGACCCGCCCATGCCGAAACCATGGACTCCGCCCTAGCCTATCAAAGTGCATCATCCCAGGCTTTACCTCGTCTGCCATAAGTCTCGATCACCTAGGCTAGATCGGACCTCAAATCGGAGATATGGAGAGGTGCGTATCGTGAAGGGAAGTCCACCTATAGCCTCTATTTAACCTAGTTCGCCTTCCTTCCTCCTACAACTAAAACACTAATTCTCTATCTAAAGAGTGAAGCTCGGCCAGATTATATCGCATGCTACAAAATTGGTACGGGCTCAAGGAGATTTTCGATACGAGATCAACAGAGTTTGTTTCATGATTTATTTTCCAGTAAATCACTCAATATCAATTTTTGAATCAAAAGAATGGAGGCAGCCATGATACCTTGAAGAGGAGATAGAATAGTAGATGGCCAATAGAAATTTAGGGTTTTGGATAATATATATTAATATAATATTCATTTATTTAATTTCTCAAATAAAACGACCATGCATTTTGAACTCGTACGATCAAACGGTGCATCCGATCGCCATGAAACTCGTCTGCGTGCATCACCATACTTTTCCAGTCTCGATGGTATAAATTTCATTGCTATTCGAGATAGCGCTCCGAGATGATAATTTCACGCTTTTCGAGGCCGTTTCGGCTATCGGATCATCCAATATCCAAAAATATAGCGATCCTTATACTCATTTTAATTCACAACGTCGATATGAACTCAACGGAAGTGGTCTTGAGTCCTGATTTGATTGTATGTGAAAAATATATTTTTGGGACCGTCAATTAATTAACGATTCAATATTTAAATTAATTACTTAAATATATCGTCGTTATAAATATGGGTCGTTACATTCTCCCTTCCTTAAAAGAATTTCATCCTCGAAATCACAAGGATGAAGCAACACAACCTAACACCCTCGCATTAGCAAAGACACAAGAGAAATCATCACTTATCAACTCTTGACAACGATCACAAAAAGTGATCACAACAAAGGGATAGACTCGGAATTAGCTTGGGCCATGATGCTCGTCCTTAAGTACAATCACTATCAAATCCGAAATCAATGTGGCAAAACCAAACGTCCAAGTTGGGCACTAATTTCCAAAGTAATGGACAATGGAAAACAAATGTGCCAACTCATTAATCGAAAGGCAAGTCAACTAAAAATCATATATTGCCGACTCTATTAACTATCGGCAACTTCGAATATCATATACATTGACTTTTCTCTCGATTTTGGTTTATTTCATGGAAAATTTTGGCAACACCTCCTTTGTGCGGATAGGTTTGGGAAAATACCGATACAACATAGATACACACACACACACACACACATCTCATATTTGAGCCATCTCGTTTCCTAGGACAACCAAACATATATTACCAAATCTACACTACATGTGTTACATATCGCTTTTATAGCAAGAGCATTTTATTTAGATGTGCATAAGTAGGTAAGCATCCAAATATCCAACACTTGCTTTCATGTACCCGATCAAGTACTCAACAAAGAGGATTAAGCACAATCGTAACATCATACTGTAAATGAGTATACTAAATCGTATATATGGCAATAATCTCAAATAAATATGTTATATCAAATCATAGCTATCCCACATGCCTTACAACCATATAAGCAAAAGTAATCGTATCAAGTACCAACAATCAAACATCAAACAAGCACCTATAAGATCAAACACCAAAGAGTAACATCCATGTATATCCTAGCATGCAGGATAGTAAACTATTTAGTATAATAGATTAAACATGATATCCAATATGAAAGCTGGAGGAAAAGGAAATCTCACCAAGTGAATAGCTTCAGACAAGCGGTCCTTATGCTCTTATTGGTCTCTCGTGTACAATCGCCTTCGTTTTCACTCCACCAAACCTTTACTACTCTACTGCCTTCCTCCTAGCCCATTTCATATCACATCTATCGGTATGAATAGGCCTAGAAGGTCTCAGAGTTCCCGGTTCAGTCTCGATATCACCTAATCAATTTGGTACCAAATTCCCAAATGCCTCTTGTAAGTTCTCCCAAACCATTAGTGAACAATGGGTTTTGGCCACTTACAATACTCTTGGCACACAATGGAATCATACTATCCATTCCATATATAACTTAACTAATTTGGATACCATTCTACTGGACTTAAAGAATATAAATTTAGCATTCTTTGTCAATCAATTGGCTATGACTTGAATGCTATCATACTATTCTCAGTCCTTGGCAATCCATCTATACAGCCTATAGATATTAGTTTCCACTACTTGAGAACAAACAATCTCACATCACTACAGAACCAATAGTCTTGGTTGGATATGCACTGCATCGCGTCTACAGACATTAGTCATTCCTCTAATTTAGCTATAATCTTTGCTAGTCTAGTTTTATGCCTCTGACTAGTACCGATCGGCTAAATCAAAGTAGTTCTGATAGTCAACCTAGCCATCTTCTTTGGCACTAACTCACATCGAGTTCTAAAGTCATTACTAGTAATAAACTCGAGCGATGCCGACTCTAGGAATATCGCTCCTAAACTGGCATATCTTCTACTCAAAACATCAAGGACCACATTTTCCTTGCGAACGTCTAGGAAATGTCAAAGTCGTAGGAGGCCAAGAATTCCAACCGTCACTGCTGGTGAAGGTTGAGATCCTTCTTGGAGAAGAGATACTTCAATGATATAGAATCACTGAATGACTGAACTTCTCTCCTAATAGACAGTGCCTTCAAATCTCCAAAGCGAACTCTATCGCCTCCAACTCTGAATCAAGAGTCACATACTTCCTCTCATGCAGTTTCAGTTGTCGACTAACATATGCGACAAACTTACCTTTCAGCATCAACAATACACTAATTAAATACCACAAGTATGTGTGTACTATCATCTCCTCAATTCTGCTTGGAACTAGTAACATCGATGCACTCGTCAACCTCTTTGTCATACTCACAAACGCGTGTCGACACCTCGCATCTCAAATAAAAGTATGATACTTACTTGTTGAATCGGTTAAAGGTGCTTCTACCTTTGAGAAGTCGTTGGTAAAGCTTATATAATGTCTCGCCAATCCAAGAAAACCTATCATCATCAATCGGTGTTTTCTCAACACTTCCAACACAATCATCAATTGTGTCTTGTGCTCCTCTTTTGTCCATGGGTAGATGAAAGTAACATCAACTGTGTCTTATGCTCATCTTTTGTCCATGGGTAGACGAAAGTATCATCAACAAGCACAAGCACGGACTCACTCAAGTGATCCAAACACGATTCAAGAAATCAACAAAGCATGCCGACACATTGGTTAGCCCGAGCGGCATAACCAACTAATCGAAAATCAAAGTGGCATACGAAATGCTGTGATCAACACACTCTTTCTAGTTATTGTTAGTGGATGTAACCCCATCGCAGGGTCCAGTTGAGAGAACACCTTTGCACTATAGAACTAATTGAACAAGCCATCAATAAGTGGGAGTGGATACTTGTTTGTCACCTCATTCAGCTCACGGTAATCAATATATAACCTCAAAAAGCCATCCAGTCTAGTGGCGAACACTATAGGTGCATCACACTCAAATATGCTGCTACGAATGAACCATCGCATCAATAGGACATCCTCTCGCACCTTTAGTCTCCTATGCTCTTAGGGCATCATCTGCCTTAAAGACATAACTATTGGTCTAGCATGTCTAACAAGATCGATACAGAACTCTACCCTATATGGTGGTAATCCGGTCACCTCATCGAGTGTGTCCGTGCACTCTCTAGCTACAAGCACAAATGACAACTCATTGTATGGGATACCAAGCGAATATAGAAAGTTAACAATCACCTTATCATCATATGGGAAGCCAAACACTACCGTTTGCTCATCGTCAGTCCCTGTCGTCAGTAGCGGCCTATCGCAATCCACTACTATTTCGTACCCCTCCAGCCAGTTAATTCGTAGACTCTAATATTGAACCCAATTAAACCCTAAAACAAACAATAACAAACAAACAGAAAAACATCCATGACTCAATAAGACAAAGTTTCGACAAACCATGTATAGGCTAAGTATAGACAAGCCATGTTGTAACACTTCCCCATTTCGAGGCCAGAAACTAAGTGCTACAAATGCTGCAGTCATCCATGGTATTAATTTCTAGTGAAAAAAAATATGGGATATTAAACATGTATAGTCCGGTTAAGCCCTCTAACAAGGTTTGTCATAATCTAAAAGGTCGGTTAATAATTTCAAGTTTCAATCCCATTCTATCTACACACCTACTAGATATGAAGGAATAAGGAACCTTAACATCAAATAAAATACATACAGAACAACATAAATCGACAGCAAATCGACATTCAACGCATATGCTTCCATTATCTGCCCATAGTCAACCAGTTTGGGACAATCCCTTACACTGGGTCCCGGCTCTCACATCATAAAGCCTCTTCGATCAGCTTGTCGAAACTCTTGTCAATATGACCAATCATTCGCTTCCCAAGATGATCGATCAACTCAATGATAAATTCCTCATTCTTTCTGAGAAAATTATCAATGAAAAATAGACCATACTTCGACAACACATCGAATTCGGCCATATACTCTAACACAAACATATTGCCTTACATCAAGTGGGCAAACTTCCTAACAACATCGACTTTTGAAAAGTCGAGATAAGTTTCTCTCCGATGCGAACTATGAACTAATCCCAAGTAAAATGATCCTCGGGAATCGATGCTATAAGGACACTCCATCAGTACATTGTTCATCTTTGGAGTCATCTAGAGGTTAACTTCTACTTCATTGCATTATCTAACTCCAAGTCATCGAAGTTCCTTTTGCAAATATTCATCTTGTCTTACATCCCCACAACTGACTCTATTTCAAGGAACGGTCTTCCTCCTAGACTCACGTAATCTTTATACAGCTCGGCAAAGTCGAATCTAGGAATTTGCACTTGAGCACCAAAATCATTTGAAGTACCTTGGGCATTCTAGAATAATGTTTCGCTCCATCTCAGTGAACATATTCTGTAAATTGGAGTTAGTGGCCCTCGATCATGTCTACTCCTCAACTCCGAAGATGGAGACAATATCAACATTTTCCATATGTCAGATCACTCTTAATTCATAATAAGAATGATCAGTCTCTCATAGAGAAAAACTACATCAATACTGCTCATGTGTGCAATATACTTATATATGATATATACTGCTATATAGTTTCAAAAAACAAATTATATAACAAATACGCTCTCTCGTATATAAGTATACTCTAGATCCAGTCTAAAACGACAATTCCTACCCTTCTCTAATGGATCACGGTATCAACTCAGGTTAATCACGTAACCTAAGTTCTGATACCAAATAAGAAGACCGCCATACACCTTCGATGCTCTTATAACCAAATAGTGCACGGTCGGAGCATCCCGCCAATGTAGGATGATTGTCAATGGAAAGAAAATAGAAATAAAGTTGAGGAATATAAAAGAGGAGAAAAGAATAGAAGAAAAGAAAAAGAAATAAAACATCACATAATCACATCACCTTTCGTGTATCTCATGGCACATCGGATAAGATATAATAGTAAACGTCTCAGATATAAAACCGGCGAGACAGTAATAACTATATAAACCACAGAATCAGAATGCACATGTTCATATGGTTATACAAAATAGTAATAGAGTTTATACAACTAAATAAACTCAACTGACAAACTGTCTTCAATAATAGTAAATCAACAATGTCAAGGCTCTGCAGTGTCACACAACGGAATAAATAATAATAACTCAAAATGTAGATATGAGAAAGCATCACCATCTGCTAGTCCATCTAAAAAACTCCAAATGCTATTTACGCCGCTATCTAGTCTACTCATTTAAGAGCACCCGAGATAATAAGAAGCAAAACAAAAAACCTTGAGTCAGACAACAGTCTGGTGTGGGCGACAAATAATCTCAAAACACTATAAAAGTCGGTATAGTATATGGAATAGAAGGTATGGGGAATCATACCCGACCTGTCCCTGCATCCACAAATTTAGCACATAACAAAGGATATATGCTACTGTATATCATAGTTTTCATGGTGCATCAGTACTAAGGTGTCTAGATATCGGCATCAGTAATATCTACATCTTGTGACATCCCTAAGGCGATAGAAATAGTCAAACAAACATGGCATCCGTCATCCATCCTCACATTCACTCACTTAGTGCGTTGGATACACGATACTCGTATGATCGCCCTGGCCAAGGACTACTCAATATCCCGGTCTATCGGTACTCAATCTATGCCACTCAGAAGGCTAGGAGCTAGATTACCCGTCAAATAGTCCAGGCTAAATGGATTGGGTCATCATTTGATCCAAATGAGCATCCCCACACCTCTGCTCTACAAGTACACTACAAAACCTACGAATATCAGTGATCCCTTTGGATATGTCATCCATAGCAGAGCTTATCCTAGAACTGTCCTTACAACTTCCCTCCGAAGTCATTATGGTTGGGAACTATTCCAGATAGCCATTGTCAGTCATAAAATGTCATCATGCATCCCAAAACTTGGGAACTATTCTAGACAGCCAATGTTAGTCATAGAATGTCGTCGTTTGTCCCGTAACCTTCCTCCAACAATTCCTTCTCTTTACAACTCATAGTCTACTACTCTGCATCTCAAAGCACAACGTTCCATCATCGAAGTCATCACTTCCTATCATAGAATCATCATCATCGAATCGTGAAGTCATCACGTCGAAGCATCACATCTTTTCTTCACCGCTAAAACCACTCGTCGAAGAGTAGTAACACCAAAATTGAATGTCGAATGAACAAACAAACCATCACATCCTGCACCTTGAAGCCGCTCCATTGTCCATGTCAAAATTGGCCAAATCGACCATCATCAATAGTGGTAAATATTGACCATTCCAGAGTAGTCAATAACGACCATTTTGGTCATGTACTTAAACCAAAAATGGTTAAATACAAACTAAATAAAAACGTCCGACGTCTTCCCTGAAGTTTGAAGTACATATCCAGGTCCTTCGTCCTTCATGTTCAGACTAGTCCGCACGCACCAATACTCCTCCATACATTTATCCCATCCATTGGAGTTTATCATCATTTGTGCGTTCAATCAATGCACGAAACTCAATCATATCATTTGAGTCACCATCGTGTGTGCATTCGATCGATATACACTAAACTCCATACAATGGGATTTTACTATATCGCCTTTGAACGGCCTTTTCAACCAACTAAAAAATAAGCAGACATGCAACCAACGAGCATAGAAATGTCTATAATAACTTATATATATATATATCTATAATAACAAAATACAATCCATCCAAGCAACCAATGTGGGATAATATAGGATTAATATCAAAATAGTATAAATCTATCAATATCGTCGAAATAATCCGTAAATGGGAAAAATGTTAGATTTAACTTAACATCCATTTAAAACACTTTTAATTCTTTTTATAAAATAATATACAGTTTAAGTATTTTGGAAATCACATTTTAAATTTAGAAAACATTGCAAAACGTCTTTTTAATACTATACTAACAATCATAGTATGGTGAGAGACAATATCACTCACCTCAACAAAATCTAACCAAACCATCGTCAAGTCGTAGAGCTCTCCAATATGAGCATAATGCAAGAAACGGCGATCAAAACGGACTCGTATGGAAAATATACGCAATATATAAGTTATCAAATTAAATAAGAAATTAAAAAACTTAATTAATAATTAGATTAAGCTAATCTCCTTCATTAGTGTTAATCCCTTCTTCCTTTTACTGATGCCGTGCACACATACACGATAACACATTCCGGCTGTGCATTATTGCTTGACGATACGGAGCAATAGTCAACGAAATCAAACGATGTTCGTGCCATTGTGCTCCCTATCACTAGCTCGACCTGCCCATGCCAAAACCACGGACTCGGCCCTAGCCTATCAAAATGCATCATCTCAGGCTTCACCTAGGCTAGATCGATCCTCAAATCGAAGATATGGGGAGGAGCGTATCGCGAAGGGAAGTCCATTGGTAGCCTTTGTTTCACCTAGTTCGCTCTTCTTCCTCCTATAACTAAAACCATAGTTCGCCATCTAAAGAGTGAAGCTCGGCCATATCATATCGCAAGCCATAAAAATGGTACGGGCTCAAAGAGATTTTCGATACAAGATCAATAGAGTTTTTTTCTTGATTTATTATTGAGTAAATCACTCGATATCAATTTTTGAATCAAAAGAAGGGAGGCGGCCATGATATTTTGAAAAGGAGATAGAATAGTAGTTGGCCAATAGAAATTTAGGGTTTTGGATAATATATATTAATATAATATTTATTTATTTAATTTCTCAAATAAAACGATCGCGCGTTTTGAACTCTTATGATCAAACGGTGCGTCTGATCCCCACGAAAGTCGTCTACGTGTATCACCTCATTTATCCGATCCCGATGGGATAAGTTTCGTCGCTATCCGAGATAGCACTCTAGGATGATAATTTCGGGCTTTTTGAGGCCATTTCGGCCATCTGATCATCCGATCTCCAAATATAGCGATCCTTATACTAATTTTAATTCGCAACGTCGATAACCGAAGTGGTCTCGTGTCCTAATTCAATCATATGCGAAAATTTATATTTTTGGGACCATCAATTAATTAACAAGTCAATATTTAAATCAATTACTTAAATATATCATTGTTAAAAATTTGGGTCATTACAATGGATATCTTTGTCCGTTTAACTTGTTATTGCCTTCATGTGTGACTTGCAATGTTCTCCAAATTTCATATGCACTTTTACAAATAGATACCCTATTAAACTCATTTTTATCCATGTCGTAGAATAAATATTCATTGTCTTTGAATTGTTGAGTACTTATGTCTTTTGATCGTTGGTCCACTATGCATAATTCATTGGGCCTCAGTGTACTTAGTTTGGGTAATGTTTCAAATATCTAAACCATCGGACTGCAAATAAATTTTCATCTTACAAGCCCAATTGGCATAATTACTACCATTAAATAATGGAGGTTTAACAGTAGATTGTCCTTTTACAAAATGTTAAAGAAAGTATTACTAGTGTTATTAGCCATTTATACTTTTCAAAAACCAAGTTATGAATTTTTGAAAACCAGAGGCTCTGATACCAAATGTGGGAAAATGGGTTGTCTACAAAATAATGTGGAATAGAGCTTAGCAATTAAGCAATTGTTAATTATAAATGTAAATTAATAGCTTTCAAATCAAATAAACAAGCTAGGAAGAAAATAAGTAAATGGAACGCAAACAGGAAATAGATATTGTAATTAACAGTAAACAAATACTTCATCCATAAGTAGTGTTAAAATTAATGTTAACGTTGCAATAAAAGAAAGAAACCCTAACTAACATTAACATTAATATATTTAAAGTAGCAATAAATGGTACGAAATAAAAGTAATTAATTAAGTTCATAAATGTCAACATTGCTTAATAATTAAGAGTAATTAATGTTTGGTTAAATTGGTTCAAAATACAGAGAATAATGTATAAAAGGAATTAAACATGTGCATAAAAAAATGCATTAACGGATGGAATTGATTTATGCGTCTATAAATATAGGTCTAACAACTTTTCCTCTCATATTTTTCTAAATCAAGGAGCGAAACTCCACCATTTTCTTTTCTCCACAACCACTAGGAAACACAGAAAGTATAAATTAGTAATATATATACGAGTATATATGCACATCTAAGTGGACCTGCATTTAATCACAACGTGCATGAATTTTTAGTTGCACTTGTGGAAGTAGATTTCACAGTAGCATTGCCAGCATAAACTGAACCCGAGGCAACGACCGAGAAAACTAAGACAACTGAAGAACATTCATAGAACCAATAACTTGAAAGCAGTCATAGTTTTATCATTCCTTTCTTTTGTTTTATTTTATTTTATACTACTGGAAATGAAAATAATAGTTGTACTTTTACATGCTTATGCTCTTTTAGCTAATGTGAGCTTTGAGAAAAAATGTATCAAAATATATCAGCGATTAATTGCTTTTTTACTACTCTTTTGTAAATTTTTGTCTTTTATACTTTTAAGTCACTCTTTTGGAAATCAGCTTCAAATTACTATTTTTTCTTTTGGAAACCAGTAATTTCGTATTTGTCTTTCTTAAGTTTGTACCGCTTATCTTAATAGGGATAATAACCCGAGAAAAATCTTTATATTTTATTTCACTTTAATGATTTCTTTTCTTCATTTGTTCTGGCATTCAAGAAACGAAACATGAACCTCAAAGAATAGACATGAAAGGAATCAGAAAAAGAAGTACAAAAGAATTATTTGTTTGTGCATGCAAACCTGGAATTTGAACTTCGTCTAGGCAGAAGCCGCTATTTGATTATACCGACTGTAGTAACTTCTTCATACCAACTCGGAATCAAGCGAAACTTCGACCGATGAACTCCCACACAAATTACGGACAATAAGAAACACTCGGTTACTTCGGATTATTAACGTATACCTATTTCTCCATGGTAATTAACAGTTGTACATAGAAAATAACAGGCTACATCTCCATATTTGAACTTCGCCTAGGCAGAAGGCGCTACTTTTTTTGTTCAGACTACAATAACTTTTCATTGTAACTCAGAGTCAAGCGAGACTTCAATCGATGAACTCTCACCTAAATTACGGATAATATGAAACACTCGGGTACTTCATCTTGCGAACGCACACTGTAGTTCTCCGTGATGACTAACAATTGTACTTAAAAAATAATAGGGTACATCCTCATATTTGAACACCGCCTAGGAAGAAGCCGCTAATTTTTTTGTTCATACTGCAGTAACTTCTTCATACTAACTCGGAATCAGGTAAGACTTCGACCGATGAACTCCGATCTAAATCTCGGACAATATGGAACACTTGGATACTTCAGCTTATGAATGTATACTGCAGTTCTCTATGGTGATTACCAGTTGTACTTAGAAAATAACAAGCTACATTCTCATATTTGAAATCCACCTAGGCAGAAGCCGCTATTTATTTGTTCATACTGCAATAACATTTTCATACTAACTCAAAATCAGACGAAACTTCGAACGATGAGCTCCCACCTAAATTACGGACAATATGGAACACTTAAATACTTCACCTCTTGAACGTGACTATAGTTCTCCATGGTGACTAACAGCTGTACTTAAAAAATAACAGGCTATACCCTCATATTTGAACTCTGCCTAGGCAGAAGCCGCTATTTTTTTGTTCAGACTGCAATAATTTATTCATACTAACTCGAAATCAGACGAGACTTCGACTGATGAACTCCCACCTAAATTACGGACAATATGGAACACTCAGGTACTTCAGATTATGAATGTATACCGAAGTTCTCCAAGGTGATTAACAGTTGTACTTAGAAAATACCAGGCAACATCCCCATATTTGAACTCCGTCTAGGCGAAAGCCGCTATTTTTTTGTCCATTTTGCAATAACTTCTTCATACTAAATCAGAATCAAGCGAGACCTCGACCGATGAACTCCCACCAAAATTACGGACAATATGGAACACTCGGATACTTTAGCCTATGAACGTATACCGCGGTTCTCTATGATGACTAAAAATTTTACTTAGGAAATAACATGCTACATCCTTATATTTGAACTCCGCCTAGGCAGAAGCTGCTATTTTTTTTGTTTAGACTATAGTAACTTCTTCATGCTAACTCGGAATCAGGCGAGACTTCGACCGATGAACTTCCTCCCAAATTACAGACAATAGGGAACACTCGGATACTTCAACTTATGAATGTATACCATAGTTCTCCATGGTGATTAACAGTTCTACTTGAAAATAATAGGCTACAATAACAGGCTACATCCCCATATTTGAATTCCGTCTTGGCAGAAGCCGCTATTTTTTTGTTCATACTGCAATAACTTCTATATAATAACTCAGAATCAGGCGTTACTTCGACCGATGAACTCCCACCTAAATTACGGACAATATGGAACATTCAGATACTTTAGCTTATGAACATACCACAGTTCTCCATGGTGATTAACAGTTGTACTTAGAGAAAAAACATGCTACATTCCCATATTTGAACTACGCCTAGGAAGAAGCCGCTATTTTTTTGTTCATGCTGCAATAACTTTTTCATACTAACTCGGAATTAGGCAAGACTTCGACCAATGAATTTCCACCTAAATTACGAACAATATGGAACACTTGGATACTTCATCTTCTGAATGCACATTGTAGTTCTCCAAGTGACTAACGGTTGTACTTAGAAAATAAGAGGCTAAATCCTCATATTTGAACTCCGCCTAGGAAGAAGACGCTATTTTTTTGTTCAGACTGCAATAACTTTTTCATTGTAACACAAAATTAGGCGAGACTTCTACTGATTAACTTCCACCTATATTACGGACAATATAGAACACTCGAGTACTTCATCTTGTGAATGCACACTGTAGTTCTCTATGATGACTAATAATTGCACTTAGAAAATAACAGGCTACATCCTCGTATTTGAACACCGCCTAGGCAGAAACTGCTATTTATTTGTTTCGATTGCCGTAACTTTTGCATACTAACTCGGAATCAGGCAAGACTTCGACTGATGAACTCCCACCTAAATTAAGGACAATATGGAACACTCGGATACTTTAGCTTATGAACGTATACCGTAGTTCTCCATGGTGATTAACTGTTGTACTAAGAAAATAACAGGCTATATCCTCATATTTGAACTCCGCTAGGAAGAAGGCACTATTATTTTTGTTCATACTGCAATAACTTCTTCGTACTAACTCAAAATCAAGCGAGACTTTGACTGATGAACTACCACCTAAATTGCGGACAATATGGAATACTCGGATACTTCATCTTATGAGTGTATACCGTAGTTCTCCATGTTGATTAATAGTTATACTTAAAAAATCACAGGCTACTTTATACCAACTCGGAATCAAACGAGACTTCGACTGATGAACTCCCACCTAAATTACGGACAATATGGAACACTCGAAAAATTCAACTTATAAACATATGCCACAGTTCTCCATGGTGATTAATAGTTGTACTAAGGAAATAATAGGCTACATTCCCATATTTGAACTCCGCCAAGGCAAAAGCCGCTATTTTTTGTTCATACTATAATAACTTCTTCATACTAATTTAGAATCATGCGAGACTTCGGCTAATGAACTTCTACCAAAATTACAGAAAATATGAAACACTTGGGTACTTCATCGCTTGAACGCACGCTGTAGTTCTCCATGGTGACTAAGAATTGTACTTAGAAAATAACATGCTATATTCCGATATTCGAACTCCGCCTAGGCAGAAGGTGCTCTTTTTTTTAATACTGCAATAACTTCTTTATACTAACTTGCAATCAGGTGAGACTTCGACCGATGAACTCCCACCTAAATTACGGACAATATCGAACACTCGGATACTTCAGCTTATGAACGTACATTGTAGTTCTCCATGGTGATTAACAGTTGTACTTCGAAAAATATAGGCTCCATCCCCATATTTGAACTCCGCTTAGGCAAAAGCCGCTTATTTTTATTCAAACTGCAATAACTTCTTCATAATAACTTGGAACCATGCGAGACTTCGACCGATACACTCCCACCAAAATTACAGACAATATGAAACACTTGTATACTTCAGTTTATGAACGTATATCGTAGTTCTCTATGGTGATTAAAACTTGTGCTTAGAAAATAACAGGCTACATCCCCATATTTGAACTCCACCTAGGCAGAAACTTCTATTTTTTTGTTCATACTGTAATAATTTCTTCATATTAATTCGAAATCAGGCGAGACTTCGAGCGATAAACTCCCACCTAAATTATGGATAATATAGAACACTTGGATACTTCATCTCTTGAATGCACATTGTAGTTTTCTATGGTGACTAACATTTATACTTAGAAAATAACCGGTTACATCCTCATATTTGAACTCCATCTAGGCTGAAGCCACTTTTTTTTTGTTCAGATTGCAATAACTTCTTCATAATAACTCGAAATCAGGCGAGACTTTGATCGATTAACTCCCACCTAAATAAATGGAAATATGGAACACTCGGACATTTCATCCTATGAACGCACACTGTAGTTTTCCATGGTGACTAACAGTTGCACTTAGAAAATAACATGTTGCATTCCCATATTTGAACTCCGTCTAGGCAGAAGCCGTTATTTATTCTGTTCGGACTGCAGTAACTTCTTCATACTAACTCGGAATCGGGAGAGACTTTGACTAATGAACTCCCACCTAAATTACGGAGAATATGGAACACTCGGATACTTCATCTTACCAACGTTTACCATAATTCTCCACGGCGATTACCAGTTGTACTTAGAAAATAACATGCTACATTCTCATATTTGAACTACGCCTAGGAAGAAGCCACTATTTTTTTGTTCGTACTGCAATAACATTTTCATACTAACTCGAAAAATCAAGCGAGACTTCGATCGATGAGCTCCCACCTAAATTACGGACAATATGGAACACTTGGATACTTCATCTCTTGAACACACACTAGAGTTATCTACAGTGATTGGTGACTAACAGTCTACATCCGCATATTTGAACTCCGCCTAGGTCGAAGCCGCTATTTTGTTTGTTTAAACTGCAATAACTTTTTCATTATAACTCATAATCAGGCGAGACTTCGATCGTTGAACTCCCACCAAAATTACAAATAAAATAGACCACACGAGTACTTCATCTTATGAAAGCACACCGTAGTTCTCCATGATGACTAACATTTATACTTAGGAAATAACAGGCTACATCCTCATATTTGAACACCGCCTAGACAGAAGCTGCTATTTTTTTCAGACTGCAGTAACTACTTCATACTAACTCGGAATTAGGCAAGACTTCGACTGATGAACTCCTACCTAAATTACAGACAATGTGGAACACTCGGATATTACAGCTTATGAATGTATACTGTAGCTTTCCATGGTGATTAATAGTTGTACTTGAAAATAACAGGCTAAATCCCCATATTTGAATTCCGTCTAGGTGAAGCCGCTATTTTTTGTCAATTCTGCAATAACTTCTTCATACTAAATCAGAATCAAGCGGGACCTCGATCGATAAACTCCCACCAAAATTACGGACAATATGGAACACTCGGATACTTCAGCCTATGAACGTATATCGCGATTCTCTATGATGACTAACAATTTTACTTAGGAAATAACATGCTACATTCTCGTATTTGAACTCCGCCTAGGCAGAAGCTGCTATTTTTTGTTCAGACCGTAGTAACTTCTCCATACTAACTCGGAATCAAGCAAGAATTCGACCAATGAACTCCCACCTAAATTACAGACAATATGGAACACTTAGATACTTCAGCTTATGAACGTATATCATAGTTCTCCATAGTGATTAACAGTTGTACTTAGAAAATAACATGTTACATCCCTATATTTGAACTCCGCCTAGACAGAAGGCACTATTTTTTGTTCATACTGCAATAACTTCTTCATACTAACTCAGAATCAGGCGAGACTTCGACCGATGAACTCCCACCTAAATTACGGACTATATGGAACACTTTGATACTTTAGCTTATGAATGTATACTATAGTTCTCTATGTTAATTAACAGCTATACATAGAAAATAACAGGCTACATCCCCATATTTATACTCCATCTAGGCAGAAGCAGCTATTTTTTTATTCACACTGCAATAATTTCTTCATACCAACTCGGAATCAGGCGAGACTTCGACCGATTAACTCCAACCTAAATTATGGACAATATGGAACACTCAGATACTTCAGCTTATGAATGTATACCATACTTCTCCATGGTGATTAACAATTGTACTTGGAAAATAACTGGCTACATTCCCATATTTGAACTCTGCCCAGGCAGATGCTGCTATTTTTTTGTTAACTGCAATAATTTATTCATACTAACTCGAAATCAGGCGAGACTTCGACCGATGAACTTACAAATACGGACAATATGGAACACTTGGATACTTCATCTCTTAAACGCACACTATAGTTCTCCATGGCGACTAATAGTTGTACTTAGAAAATAACATGCTACATCCCCATATTTGAACTCCGCCTAGGCAGAAGCCGCTATTTTTTCGTTCAAACTGCAATATATTCTTCATACTAACTCGAAATCAGGCGAGAATTCGACCGGTGAAATCCCACCTAAATTACGAATAATATGGAACACTCAGATACTTCAGCTTATGAACATACATTGTGGTTATCCATGGTGATTAACAATTGTACTTCAAAATGATAGGTTAGCCCATATTTGAACTCCTCCTAGGCAGAAGCCACTATTTTTTTGTTCAGATTGCAGTAACTTCTTCATAAAAACTGGGAACCATGCTTGACTTCGACCGATCCACTCCCACCAAAATTATGGACAATATGGAACACTCGGATACTTCAGCTTATGAACGTATACCGTAGTTCTCCCTGGTGATTAAAACTTGTGCTTAGAAAATAACAGGCTACATCCCCATATTTGAACTCCGCCTAGGCAGAAGCTGCTATTTTTTTGTTCATACTACAATAACTTCTTCATACTAACTCGAAATCAGGCGAGACTTCTAATGATAAACTCTTACCTAAATTATGGAAAATATGTAACACTTGGATACTTCATCTCTTGTACGCACACTGTAGTTTTCTACTGTGACTAACAACTGTACTTATAAAACAATAGGCTACATCCTCATGTCTAAAACCTGCCTAGGAAGAGCCACTATTTATTTTGTTCAGATTGCAATAACTTCTTCAAAATTACTCGGAACCAGGCGAGACTTCGACCGATGAACTCCCACCCAAATTACAAATAATATGGAATACTCGAATATTTCATACTGTGAACGCACACTATAGTTTTCCATAGTGACTAACAGTTGTACTTAGAAAATAACATGCTACATTCTCATATTTGAACTCCATCTAGGTAGAAGATGCTATTTTTTTGTTCAAACTGTGGTAACTTCTTCATACTAACTCGGAATTGTGTGAGACTTCGACAACTGAACTCCCACCTAAATTACGGACAATATGGAACACTCGGATACTTCAGCTTATGATAGTATACCTAGTTCTCCATGGTGATTACTAGTTGTACTTAGAAAATAACATGTTATGTTCTCATATTTGAACTCTGCCTAGGCATAAGCCACTATTTTTTTTGTCCATACTGCAATAACTTTTCCATACTTACTTGAAATTAGACAAGACTTCAACCGATGAACTCCCACCTAAATTACGGACAATATGGAACACTTGGATACTTCAACTCTTGAACGCATACTATAGTTCTCCATGGTGACTAACAGTTGTACTTAGAAAATAGCAAGCTACATCCTTATATTTGAACTCCACCTAGGCAGAAGCCGCTATTTTTTATGTTCAGACTACAATAACTTATTCATACTAACTCGAAATCAGGCGAGACTTCGACCGATGAACTCCCACCTAAATTATGGACAATATGGAACAATCGAATATTTCATCTTGTGAATGCATACTGTAGTTTTCCATTGTGTGTACTTAGAAAATAACAGGCTACATTACCATATTTGAACTCCGTCTAGGCAGAAGCCGCTAATTCTTTTGTTCGGACTGCAGTAACTTCTTCATACTAACTCAGAATCGGACAAAACTTCGACTAGTGAACTCCCATCTACATTACAAACCGTATGAAACACTCGTATACTTCGACTTATGAATGTATACCATAGTTCTCCATGGTGATTAGTTGTTGTACTTAGAAACTAACATGCTACATTCTCATATTTGAACTTCGCCTAGGCAGAAGCCGCTGTTTTTTTGTTCATACTACAATAACTTTTTCATACTAACTCGGAATCAGGCAAGACTTCGACCGATGAACTGCCACCTAAATTATGGACAATATGGAACACTTGGATATTTCATCTCTTGAACGCACACTGTAGTTCTCCATGGTGACTAACATGTGTACTTAATATAACAGGTTACAACCTCATATTTGAACTCCGCCTAGGCAGAAGCCGCTAATTTTTTTCAGGCTGTAATAACTTCTTCATACTTAATCGGAATTAGGTGAGACTTCGACCATGAACTCCCACATAAATTACAAACACTTTGGAACACTGGGATACTTCAGCTTATGAATGTATATTGTAGTTCTCCATGGTGATTAACAGTTGTACATGGAAAATAACAGGCTACATCCTCATATTTGAATACGATTTCTCTATGCAATGTAAAAGGGTATATTTGAAATTTCAAAAAGACACTGAGTAAATCTATTCAATGAATTCTCTTTATTAGTAGTAAAGAAGTAAAGATATATATATATATCTATGTGTTTGGAGAATAGCAGAAAATAAAATAGAAGAAGAATAAGGGGTGAATCAATTCTGCGAAGAAAAGGTAAATCTAAATCCAAATGTAAATTTTATTCAAATCTCTCCTTGGATCTAAATTTCTAAAACACACGTGTATGCTTGCGATTCTTATTCCATTAGGGAGAAAAAGAGAGTCAACAGATATAGCAGGGTTTAGATTTGGAGATTTGGAAAGCTAAAAAGGTGAAAGGAAAATTATATATTTTTATATAATATTGGATTTATATCGTTGTAAATCTGTTCCTGTATGCCTAAATGTAAACTTGGAGTTGTAGGCTAAAATTGTATACGTGTAATGAATTTATAAATCTCGCCTACATATTCTATGATTGATAACTTAATTTTAATATTGCATGTATGTGAATCTAGAAAGTATTGGGTAGTAGTAGTCCCTGAAAATGGCAAATTAGGTGGTAGTTCAAAATTTGTAAATTTAAATGACTTATGCAAGTAAAATGTAAATTAGAGTTATCACAATAAATTATAGGGATTTAATATTTTAATTTATTAGAATGTAGAATGTTGCAATGTAAATTTCGATATATTATCAAATTCAGATTCATAAATAAAAATGAAAAGTTTGAAATAATAAGGAATACTCCTAAAAGAAAGAGATGTATAAAATAGGGATATTTACTGTATTTTGTTTTGCCTACTTCAATAACTAGAAAAAAATTCCTTGTAATTCCAAACGTAACACAAATTCTCCTTTCAGATAAGACATAGCAATTTACAGTGTTAACCTTTCCTTTGTAGATGAATGTAATTCTAATGCACTGAAATGCAGAAATCCATAAGAGGGGAGGGTGATAAAAATAAAATAGAAATAGGAATAGAAATTTAATAAGGTGTGAAATAGTAATAGGAAAAGATAAATTGATCTATAGTAAAAGCAGTAAATGACATTAAATTGATATTAATGGAACAAGAAGTAAACGCATGAAAAAGTAAAGGAATATTATTACTAGTTGAAAGGTGAAGGCATAATAATTAAACAATTATAAACACACACACACGTATCCTCAAGTATGTGTTTATGATGGGTGTGAATTATTAAAGTTAGTAAGTAACTTAGATTAGATGAGAATGACACAGTTATTAGAATGGGTTGGAATGCGAGGTCGGTAGTGTTACAAAATATAAGTCTGTCTACCGCAAGGGGTTACCGGTAGTTATGTATACATTATACTGATGTTGGACATATCCAACTGTAGGACCTATGGAATTATATGCATTTATTTATAGGTGAAGGAATACCTCAGTAAGGTCTGCGTCAATCTTTTAGGAGGGGTATTGCCTTAATTGCATTAGGCAATCTAAATAGGACGGTGAGCAAGGATTAGTGCTATGTCAGTTGTTGGTACCATATTAGGAAGTAGGAGTTGTACATAGGTTGAGAACATTATCGGTGTTGAGGGTCAGTGGAAAGACGAAGATTACACTTAAACGTGCTACACCTCCTACTAGTATAAGCCAGGTTTAGGTCATGCACCGCCATAGTTGTTTGCTAATTTATTTGTTAGGGGCAAGGCTAGATAACCATTAAATGAGGTATGTTTAAAACGAGTGGGGTAGTCCGTGGAGCTGAGTCCACAATAGGAAGTAGATAAGTAAGCGAATCCCCAAGGCGAGATAGAATAAGGCTAAACTATTGTGATGTCGTTATTAGGCACTGCAGGAGTTCCTTGGTATGCACGACGATGAGGACATGATACTGCTTTGATGATGGATCATGATGGGGTGCTAGATTATGGATACTAGAAGGATATTATCTTGGTCCAAAGGGAGGTCGTGGTACTGATATATTTTATATGTGTATACACACACACGCATATGTAGTTATTGTCTACTTCGAGTAGATGAGGCATATCGTATGCGTACATGATGACAAGATGACTAAGTAAAATAAAAGACATAACATGTAATGGAAGTAATCGACATAAACTAGTGTTATGTATAAAATATGAAATCTTACATTCACCAGAACATTGTTCTGACCCTCTACTCATTACAATCCACAGGATAGCTTTAGTGGAACAGGGACTGGTACAAGGCGGGAACGGTGGAAGAATGGATTTCCTTATGCACGCTTGACACTGATAAGCACACTAGATATTGAAACTATCAACATTGGTCAGTAACTATATGTTTTATTATACTTTACTATTCCGCTATGAGTTTACATCGATAGTGCTCTAATATTAAATTGATTATTTGCAAGATACCAAAACTAACGATCAGTACTTTAGTGGATTTGGGTTTTTGATTTAGCGAAAATTTAGGCCCATTGGGGTACGGGTTGTTAGAGGAACCGTCTTCCTTAGTGGAAAAAAAGACTAGTGCACTCATTTCGAGATACTCCTTCTAATGAAACACTTATATAACAACTCATAAACTTGCTTATCCAATTCCCTTCAGTTTCTCTTCAGGAAGGAAGATGGTAAACTTCATCAAAGACATTTGGAAGCTCTTATGCTATGGGGATATATTATAACCCGTCTTATGATAGGTCGAGCGAATCTAAAGCTCTTCATCATTGAAATATAGGGCGGGCAACAAACAATAAGTTCATGCTCATTGCTTCTCATCCGAACTACCCTCATATCACAATCCAATATCTCCCTATAATGAGTCATCCAATCCATTTCCAATATCTGTACATTTCTTAAGAAACTTATTGCATATGCATCACAATGAACACTATAACATGTATGCCTAGTTTTAGATCTTGGAAGATCATAAATAGATTAGTCGATCCCTCATTAAGATTAAAAACCATAATAGATTCATGATTATATGAGGCCCAAGATCTAAGTTATCAACAATGTACATGAAATGAATGAATGAGATGCATTCATGTCAAATAAATTACAAACAAGATAATCAAATAGTAACAACACACATTCCATCATAATCTGCTTCTCCTTCTCTTAAGCGGATGGTGGTGCAATACTAGCAGTTAGGACAACATCCAATGCATATAACTTAATTAATTGACCTTCATTTGGCAAACTCGTGCACTCCCTCTTCATATGGCCTGGCTGATTGCAACTATAGCACTTAATCTTTGTATGGTTCACTCTATAGTCCTTTGCTATGTGACCCTACATATGACAACTCCTACAAGTAATAGCCTACTTCTTACCCTATCCTACTTAAGGTCCATTCCCCTTACGCTTCCCCTATTGCTGATTAACCTCTTTCTTGGGCTACACCTTAACCATTTCTCCATTCATAGAATCCAACAAGGTTGCCTCTACTAAACCTTCGAACTTAGCACCATAGGGATTCTGATTGAGTGCCAACTCCTTAAGTGGGGAATTCAGTCCTTTCGCAAACTTCATCGCCTTCTTATCCAATGTATTTATCAAGTCAAATTCAAATCTCGCAAGCTCATTAAACTTATTCGCATATTCTCCAACTGACAAATCTCCCTGCTTTAAATGGATAAACTTCTCCAAAAACAGTCCCTTCTCAACCCTCGAGAAAAATTTAGTCTCGAACTTCCTCTTGAAATCTGCCCATTTGATATTTTGCTCACTAACTTCTATAGTAACAATCTCCCACTTGTTCGCTACTTATCCTTGTGGATGCCAGGAAGCTAACTGCCTTCTCAAAATATCCCTCAAGCCCAATAGATTAAATATGTTCTCATAAGTGCTTAGCCATACTCGCGTCTCCATATAAGGTTCAGTTCCAACATAGGGCTTACAACCCAAACCAGAGAAATCTCTACACAACTTTGGAAAATCCACAGCCGGTGGTGGCAGACAGGAACCACTCTTGTGCAGTAGGTGCAGGTATTGTAGGGTTAGTACTGATCTGATGTATTATCTGTGGTTATTAGCAGAATATATAGGGATGTTCACTGTAGGAATATCTTCGGCATCAACTTTAGTGCCATTTCTAGTCCTAATTTCAACTCCACCAAGATTAGTCATTATTCCAATTTTTATCTCCATTGAGTTACTCATTCTCGGCTATCTATAAATAAGTTCATTATCGACTCCCCAATAGATAGTTAATATAACTGGAACAATAAATGGTGTGTACATATGTATTCGACTTATACATACATATTGATAGAGCTGGGGGTATGCTCTAAGGGCAACTGTGTGATTTTTTATATATATATCTAACTCGATAACTAATCTTGTTTATAATAAAGGTGTTTGAATTTAATAATATGCTTTGTTATACTATGATATAATTAATTAAATAATTAATTTAAAGTATATTAAATAAAAAATCCTTAAATGAAATGTTATGTAATAGTAATTACAATGTGTTGTAATCATGAGATATTTATCACATTAAAATATATATTGTTTAAAATATTCCTAGTCAAGATGTTTCAAAAAAGAGTATCGATTCATCCGTTCAGACTAGAATATACAACGGCTCTTCAAATATTGGGCAGTGTATTGCTCATGACTATTGGAGGCACCAATGTGTTATATATTGATAGTTATTGGATAACTATGGAATGACGCACTAAGGGGTTACACGATTCCCTCGACTTGAGAACGCTATGGAATTTTAATGTGGGCACTCCACTTTGATTATAGTTAAATCATGGCATAGTGATCCATCATGCGACTATGGTTGGGTCTAAGTAGAAGTATTGGAAGTGAAAACCTGTTCAATAAAGAATTTGTTTCCTCGATTATAAGGGGTTAGTACCACAGTCAACTCAAAGTCAAAGTCTTTGGCCAAAGCAGTACGGTTCATAATAATTGTTATTATTTTGTATTTGGACTAATCAAGTTGAATGTGGATGATATTGTAATTTTGACTAAACCAAATTTCATAGGTCCTAAAGTGATATAGTTTTGACGAAGAGAATTAGTGTAAATAATCGTTACTATCGGGTACCGCTTATAATAATAAAAATGGATTTTACTATAAAGATAAGTAAGCGATAAATTCAGCCAAAATTTCACACCACTAGCTAAGGTGAAGTGCAAACATTAAAATTTAAATTGTTAACTGAATTTACACATTTGAGTCGCACAACCGTAATAATGAATACCCCGAAAACTGCATGATTTAATTACTCTATAATCGTTGTAAATTAATAAATATTTATGAAATATTAATATAATATTTTATTTTATTTTATTTGAATGCCATTAGTCTTTAATGAAAAGCGTATATCTAAAAGTTATGTATGCGCATATCGATATGCGATATTGAAAAAATATCTAAATTTGATTTAAAGCGATTAATTACCATACGATTTTGGAAAATTTTAAGAGCCCACATAACTCCTATATTGGCTGGCCATACAATATAAGGGGAAGGGACATGATTGAGACTTAATAAGGGATTTAAGAGGGATAGTTTTAAGGAAGGAATTGGAAAGGATTCAATGTTTCCTTTAAAAAATTATTTTCATTCGTTCAGCGTTCTTTTCACATAACTCATTTTCCTCTGCTCTCTTCCTCTCTCCTTTGGCCAAAAATCCATGGCCTCCAAGCCATAAAATATTTCCAAAATAAAATAAAAACAAATAAAATAAAATAAATATAAAAGTGGTGCTTCAGATCGTTGCAATTTTTGGAGGTGATTCAATCAGATCTAGGAATTTTTCTTCATGGAAGGTGTGATTTTTGGCTTCATCGAAATGTTATTTTCAGTCTCTTCTGATATATGTTACATTATGTTAGAATGGTTTAAATCACTTATTTTTACATCTCATTAGGATTATGTGTTACATCTTGTTAATTTAATGGATGTCATATCTTATTCAATAAATTTATATATTCTTACGTTGTACAATCTTTTGTTTGCTGTTGTTTTAGAAATTAAAATTTAATGGGAAAAAATACAGATCCAGATCCCATTTTAATTAGTTTAAATATTTAGTGACATATTTTATATACAACTATAAGTGAAACACATACATAATCTATTTGAAATTATCTTATGAAACTGAATGTAAGTTTCACACACACACACACACATATATATATATATATATATATATACACGCGCACACACACATATATATATGTACACACACACACATATATATATAGGGAAGGATCTACAACCCTGTTATACGGCCCCTAACCTAGTCCCCTGATTTCAGCCACTCGTTCCCATTCAAATAGTAATATGGTGTGATAAGAGAGAGAATGTATTATTATTTAAATGGTAATGAGTGGCTATATTATTTTAATTCAAATACGTTTAGTTGTTCTATACATATGTCTATTTATATTATTTTAATTCAAAATTTATAAAAGAACCTTTGTAAAAAATTATAGATCTAAGTTGATTTTCTTCCTAATTTGAAACTAGATTTCAAATTGTAAGACATACAAAATTACAAGTTTTACATACATACGTACATACATATACATATACACACACATAGAGATATATATATATATATATATCTGTATGTGTGTGTGTGTGTGTGTTTTATTTTAAATTTAAATAAAATTTATTATTACTTGAATGTATATGTGTGTATATATTATTTCAATTTAGAATTTATAAAAGTACTTTTGTGTAAAGTTACCTATCTAACTTTGAACTCCTTCTTAAGTCAGAGTTAGATATCAAATTGTTAATTTTAGATTTCAAAACATGTAAGTTAGTCAAAATCAATTTTAATATGTATATATATATAATTGTTATTTTATATATAATTAAAAAAATTATGGAAAACAAAGACATATGTAAAGGAATAAATGTTTCCGTTGCGGTGTAAATCCAAGCACCAAAAAACGTACACATTAACCATATACATTGTTTATATGTTGCACTTGCATTACATATTTGATACGCTCATTATAATATATCCAATTCAAATATATGAAACTTGTTTTTAACAAATTAAATAAACTAAGATTTTATTTAAAACAATATTAGATTGGATCTAATAAACCCTATAGAATTTATAGGCCGAATAGATCCAAAATAGAAAACTTTTTTGAATCTACCTATTTCACCCTCTTTCGACTTCCCCAACTCCTTATATATATATATATATATGAAAATATGCTCTCTTAATATGTCTTAGTCCTTAAATTAGGATAAGTTATTACTTAACAATCCACAGTTTTCGACTCTCTGGTTTAATGCCCGAATCAACATTAAAACCACGAAAACTGAAAAATTTCAGACCGTTGAGGATAAAGATAAGACAAACAAAGTAATTTTATAACTATACGATTCAAAACTTAAATTGGAGATATCAATATATAATATCAAATAATCATATATTCAAATCAAAGTATAATCATGGGTCCATACAATATCAATCCAACAATCCATATATTTTCATATTAAGTGTCAGATATCAATCTATATATAATATATATAAGTAACGTTTCCATCATCCGCACCATCAACATCACTTACACCAGTACATCTTCATACTCCATCAACCTATCGATGACAGATACAAAGAAAAATATGGAGAGGGGCCAGACATACGTCCGAGTTAGTGAAATAAATCTATAACATATATACTATTAAAATACTCACATAACATCGTTAATGTGTAATACATATATAAACATACCTTAACTTGCATCACCTACATCCACGGAGTTAAACCAACAATATATATGTATATGTATATGTATTTGTATATGTATATGTATATGTATATGTATATATGTACAACTACTCAGTTAAGGTCATGTTACATTCTAATACTTGATATATAAGCAATGACATGGTAAACTATGTCCTACGCTCATTATTCATTTGACTTATGGACGTAGTCGTAGGTACATTTCGTCGAAGGTCGCATAAGCATGCATACAGATGTCTTCATTCTCTCACAATCCACATACGAGATATATGTGACCAATGACGTCATGGTAAGTAATTGGAGCAACTAAGGTTAAAAATCATACAATATGGTCATCAAACGATAATTATTTCATCCATACATCCAATAAAAAATATATCTTGCCATATTAAGGTTAAGTCATATTATTCATCTCGAATATAGGCTGAGAATTACATGAACCCGGTCTCGATGTGCACCTCCTATTTGGTTTGACCCTACATGGGTCCAAGTTCATTTTGGCCCGTGCAACAGCCAACGGTTGAACGGTGAAATGGTTACCAACTGATCGATGGTCACAGCGATCAACCGATGGCTGTGCAATTTTGAAAATGCACAGTAGCTAGTCTTCTTAATTTTGGCTCTACTTTTATATTTTCTTACGTTTTTTGTTTTAATATCATATGCTTCACCATTACCTATTATTACATCAATAGATATCCATTATAACATCATCTTATGTTGTAAATTCATCCATATTATCAACATTTGAGCACAAACACACACACACACACATACTGATTTAACTTCATTTGTCACTATATTTATTATTTCCATACTTTATTAGCTCATTAATCACTCTCTAATTTCTGTTTACTTCTGAAATGATTGTAGTTGTTATCTTATATACTTTATAATTAACATTACTTATGTATTAAACCCCTATAAACAATATCCATTATCATTATTTAATTCACCAAAAATCATTATTTTTCATCATAATTCAAATAACTCATTTTTGTTCATTCACTAGCCTAACTATTGATTAAATAACACTTTAGCAGCCATTTATCCTTATTGAATTTAGATTTAACCCTAGACTTAGACCAAAAACCATGATATATAAGTATAATCGTGTTATAGGCAAAAAGACAGATTCCACTAGCAATTCTATGATCGAAGTCCTCTGATTTGAATAGAAATCACTCAATCCTCCACTAGCCTGAAATAGATGGTTTTGGAATCTCACCCATTCAAATTAAAATCGATATTCATGTATAGCCCTCGCCTTGCTCATCGTTTTGAAATAAGATTTATGCAAAACAGTGAAGAATTGAAAGGGCTACTAAGTTTTGAAGTTGACTTTAGAAGAGGAAAGAAGAGAACGAGAAAGAAGAAATTTTTAAAAACCGAGTAATGTATGTTTTTCTGATTTATATAGGTGGAAAGAATGTCTATTCATAATTTTAATTTTAATTGTTGGCCATTCGATTTGGTTTGCCCACTATGAATGCACAACAAAAAACATTCGTATCTCCATCGTAAGACTTCCGACTCTAACGTTATTATTATCGAAATTGATCAGAAAAATATGATATATGCAATGGCGCAACTCCTGCTGTCAAATTCTATCATTTGCAAAATTACATTTTTACTTTTATTAGTTAAAATTGTTAAAATACCCTTAAAATAATTATGAAATTTAAAGGGTATCAAAGTTATGTACACCAATCTCAATAGATGTATCGATATCCCTTTCTCAATAAATCTTGATTGGAAAAATGTCCATTATCAAAAAAAACTACCATTGTATTGTATGGAGAAAAACAAAGACGGTCTAATGCCATAGCTGTAGTGACTGGACATGCGTAGTAGTGATGTTATAACTGGTGATGGTATATTGGGGAAGTGCTAGGAGGATGCTATTTTCACTTGAGTCGTTGACCATTAGTGATGGTTGTTGTCACCACCAGTGGTAGCAGTATCGCTACCAACATTTTCCTAACCATCATCACTAGTTATAACAGCACTACCACGCATGTCACCAGTCATTGCCTTGGTTGCACGGCATGACAACATGGTAGTATTAATAGAGGAGGCGCCAGGGCTCATGTAGTAGTGCCGTTATAACTGGTGGTATTTGGTTGGCGATAATGTTGGAGGGGATGATGTTAACACCGGAGTCGTTGATTGTCAGTGATGGTGGTTATCACCACCAGTGGTAATAGTACCGTCACCAGTACTTCCCTAACCGCCACTACCAGTTATAACAGACCTATCACGCAAGTCTTTTGTCTCGAGCATATTTCCAGATTTAGTTATGGATGCATTGAAGCTTCAAGAGATGAGTTGGATGCCTTCATGACGTATTTACATATCTTTATTTCAATTGCATTTGTTGTGTTGTATTTATTAGCATTTGCATCAGGTGATAGGTTAGTTTTCTCTAATTGATGTATATATTTATAGTTTTCTTTTGTAAAGATCATAGGTATATTATATATTACTCATCACATTGTAAGATACTGTTCTGTCTTTTATTTTATTTCACCCCAACAATCTGTCTTTCCGGCACTTAGACGCTCGGCACGTGAATATCGTAGATGTATTAGTGTTGACTTTTGAGGGTCAAAAAGGCGGGTTGTTACATGCATGGTATTATTAATAGAGGAGGCCCAGGGATCGTGTAGAAGTTTTTCTATAACCGATAGTAGTTGGTTGGGACCGTAACAGCCCACCTTTTTGACCCTCAAAAGTCGGCACTTAGTACATCCACGGTATTAAAATGCCAAGCATTCAAGTGCTAGAAAGGCAAAATTTTAGGATAAATCAAAAAAGGAACAAGGGGAAACAAAATCTCACGGTGGAATGACAACATATAATATAACAAAGACAGTAAAAGATGCCACTCTAAAATACAAGGTATATCAGAGTTAAAAACAAACCTCATCCGCCTGGATAGTTACCTTAGTATCACTTATGGTTATACATAATAATACAGTGGAAATTAAAAATACTACAGCAGGTGAACAACTAGCTCTACTCCATAAGCTCTATGTCCCACCAATGACAACTTGGAAAAACTCGGTCTGACCCGAGCATTATAATAAAATAACACTCCAATCAGTCTAGAATACTAGCGTGAGAAGACTCAAGAAATATGATGAACATTTTATAATCTGTGAGACCACGCTGCTAAACATGAAATGAGTTTTACCTTGCAAGAACAACATCCATACATGAAAGAATGGAAACAATTAGAACAAAACCCAAACTTGAAAGAATGGGCATAAACAGAATCAAAAACCAAACTTAAAGAATGGACACAAATAATTAAACATAGCGAAGTGCGAGACACTTCCTGATGCAAGCAAGAAAGAATTAATTTATTGGTTTAAATCAAAAACAAGGAAAATAAAAATTTCCAACAGTGAATAGGAGGGTGCGCCCCCTTACCAAAATTATACCTCTAGAATATATACTTGAGAACTATGATGGATCTCGGAAACCTCCAAGCCAGACCCTGCCAACCTTATCGAGTATGTGAGTATTTCACATCTCTGGGCGCATACAACCAAAACCAATGTAGAGTAGATGTGATAATATCCTAATGGAAGCAACCCCACATAGCATGGCCCCCACTTGCTCTTTATTTAGTCATTTCAGACAAAGGATATCAAAATCAAAGTTGATGAATCAACCATGGAAAACAAACTATATTACCCCATGGAAAACAATGAAACCGGACAAGTTAGGACAGTGTTGCTTCCTATCTTGACTCGACATCATTCTTAACTTCAAAAATAGCAAGAGTTTAATGCCCCAAACGAGCAACAAAATCGTCTTGAATCGACGAACACAAATAATATAGCAGAATCGATAGTCGATAAATCAACTATCGAGAAAACCAAATAGATCGTACATGGAAATTAAATCTCTTAAAACATTTGAATCACACTTATGCTTGATTGTCACATCAAAAATATTTGCCAAATGCTTTAAAGACACTCTTTAAAATATTCTTTTTAAACATATATTTCTAAGTGAAAAAGAGGGTTGCAAGTTTTTCCTCAATGGGGACTTGGGTTGTTCTTCCCGTCGCTTCTTTTCGCTCATTCTCTTCTTCTGTCACCCTAATTTTTCGCTCTGTTCTCCCTTAACCCCAGCTTTCCCTATTGCTGTTACTTGCAACCTTGTCCATTCTTAAATCCCTTTTTTTGTTCTTGCTTAGATCTCAGCCAGTTTGCTTCTCCTTTCTTCATGCTTGGCTTCAATTCTGACCTCCCACCGGCTGTCGTTATTTAGTCCTTCTTCTGGTCAACCTGTCGCGCTCATAAACCCTTCATTTTGCCCTTGGTGACTGCCTGTAGTGGAAGTGGCACCCTTTTGATCTGGTTTGGCTTTTTATGGTTCGGTTGCCTTCCTTTTTGACCATTGTTCATGGCTGTCTGGCCTTTAGTTGGTTTCGCTACCTTTTGTGTTTGGTTGGTGAAGCGTTTTGTTTAGATCATTATTATTTGGGTTTTTGGGGTGGTTGCTTTGTCTTGGAGACTGCCTTCTTGTGCTTGGTTGGCTTTGTGCAGTTCGTTTGCGTCTGCCGGTTGTCTTCTACGTTATTTTTTCCTCCTTACTTGGTTTTTGCAGTGGTTATCTGCTCCTATTTTGAGAATAGTTCTAGGTTTTTGGTATCTGCATTTTTGTCTTCTTGCGTTCGCTAGTGTTCTCCATTGGTCTTCGTAGTGGATAGATGTTCCTCTTTTCTTTTTTCAAGAAGGTTGAAATTTTCTCTGCATTTTTTTCACTGGCTTTTGTTGGCCATGCATAATAGTTCTTAGCACCATCCTGTATTTTTCGTTGGGTTCCTTCCTATTCTTGCTTTGTTTTTGGGTTTTCGCTTCTCATGGGATCGCTTTAGTCGACGGTTAGGACCTTCTGTAGCTTGGTGTGCTTATTTGTGGCTCCTCTATCTTCGGTCTTGGAGCTCTTTTACCATTTCTTCGGGTCTGACATTGGCCTTTACTCTCTGTTCTTCGGTCGGCCTCTTTGCCATGTGATTTTACAGCCATCTTCCATCTTGACCTTGGCGATTGCTTTCAATGGGGGTCTTTGCTTTTGGTTATGGTTGAAGTGCTTCTTGGTTTATCTTAGGTTTTTGGTTAACTACTTTCCGAATTGTAATGCTGTGGTTTGTTGCAATTTGTCTTGCTTTGCCTTGCTACTGTTTTGGTATTCATTGGATGGTCATTGGGGAACTGCGTTTTTAGTTCCTATGGTAACTTGTTACTTATTGGAATTAGATTGTTTCAGAGTTTTTGTGGTTATGTAAGGTGAGTGTTTATGTGATTGCCTAGTGCAACTTGATTGTCATAGTTTGTACCCTGCGCGGTGCTAGTGAAATCTGTTTGAGAGATGTTCTCAAGCGTGAGATGCAAGTGGTCGGGCCACTATAAAAACCATGATTAGTAGTTTAGGCAATCGGCCTAGCTCCTGTATCTTAATTGTATTTATTACTTTGTTGTAATAAAAAGTGGACAGTCCAATATAAAACCGGCTGGCCTTGCCAAAAAAAAGAAGGGTAAAAAACAGATGTCTTAAAAACATCTTTTACTATAAACCCAAAACCAATTACACTTAGATTTTTCTTCAAAACCTTCCTTTTCAAAGATCTTTTCATTTATAAATCAACTTATTATTATCTTTAAAACATAACTCCTCTAAATATTTAAGAATATTTACATTTATTAAGTCAAGTAACAAGTTTTCTTAATAACTTTATGAAATTTTTATTATAACAAAAGTGTTATAATCCATGAATTCTATTCTCAATTTCTAGAAAACATTTATCACAACAATGATATTGCAATCCGTGCTTCCTTTTCACTTTTCAATAAACTAAAAAATACTTGAAATATTATTTAAATCATCCATTTCAAATATTACTTGGAAAATCTTAAGTCTAAAATATATTAAAATCTTAAAACCATTTTCTTTCCTTATTTCGAAATAAAACTTCTTCTTCAATAGTTTATATTGAATCATTTAAAATATATATAAATTCCAAACCACTTTTAAAACACTTAAGTATATGTTAGAAAAGTTCACTAAAAGAATTGAAGAAGAAAAATTAAGTTTAAAACCATATTAATTACCCCGAAAGAAAATTAATCAAATTTACAATCTTTTTATAAATTCAAAACAACATTAATTATCCCAAAAGAAAATTAATTATCCCAAAAGATGGTTAATAAAATTTATAATCTGTTTTATAAATTTAAAACAGCACTTATCATTTGCTTCAAAATTCTCAAAAATACTTGAAAAATATAGTTTAAACAACTTTCAAAGAAAAAACGACCAAGCATTTATTCTGTAAAAATACAAGCACAAGTTCAACATACACAATGTTTAATGAGATGATATTTCATAACTGACGGTTTAGCGATAATAACTATAACAACACTTACACAAATCAAATAGTATGTCATAAACATTTCAACCAAACATCAATATAAGCAACATAAGAATATAAGTAAATCAATATTGGTGAGAAACCCCTTAGGGTCTCTCTACAAAAGTCCCATGTAAATCATACATATGTATCTGTATTTCGAATTGTTCCATAGCAACCTATTCGCTACGTACACTTTGACTTCCTCTTGCTTTTGTTCCCTGCAAAACAATGGTTATTTTTACCATCCACTTCCAAGCAGGAATCAAATCCAAACATACAATCAAACAAGGATATAAAAACTATCATCTAAGCATTCAACAAAAATCTATAGCAACATAGATATCATATGGTTTATTTAAAGGTGAGTTAACTCACAAATATTCCATTGATGCTTTCGCATTCTGGTTTGATCATTTTAGCTCAAAAATTCACTAGCCCCAAAACCAACTCCAATGTGTAGATAACATCGATACAAGTCCAACGCAAAAGACCGCATCTAAATCTGACCTCGTATAAGTGAGATATTGGTTTGATATGATTCGAGATTAATTAAATTAATTAAATCAACAAATTACTTAATTAACCCAAAATAACCTACTTCCCCAATTTAAACTTCCCGCTTCTAACACTGATATGCATGCGTACACGAACCCAATGGTTGTTCCTTCTCTCATCAAATTCTCCTCCTCCACTCGACGAAATTGAACGCCACTTGCTCCGTTCAACAACACTTCGCCTTCTCCTTCTACTGGACACCACCAATCAACGCTCGACACATCCAAAAAAAATGCAGCCTGAAAGTCAACCACGTGAAACTCTAAATGTGGTACCTCTCAAACAGAGATCAAACTCTACCATTTTGTCGCCACCAGTGCTCCTTCATGCGACAAGAACCACACCACACTTTGATTTTCCTAACACCGCCTCTAGCTTCACCATACCAAAACCCTAGAAACTACCGTATAAGTCAACCTCACCAAAACATGATTGCACATAACAAAACAAGTATTGTAACGACCGCCCTACACCTACATCACAAAATGGTAGTTAAAGGAAAGAAAAAGAAATAATAGAGAAAAGAATGGAAACGAATAAAAAAGAAACATCAAATAAACAAATTACCTATCGCATATCTCACATCGCATCTGAGTAAATGTAATAATCAATACAGGTATAAAACAAGAGAGACAATAATAACAACGTGAAATAAACATCCGAATATAAGATCCACAAAGTTATACAATACCATAACTGAGTTTATATAACAGGAAAGTAAACTCAACTGGTACACTGTCTCATAATAGTAAATCAACACGGTCTAGGCTCCACAATGTCACACAGCGAAAATATAATAACAAATGCACAAATAAGTATAGATAACCATCACTAATCGGTCCACCTATAGAACTTCATAATCATCCACCTGCTCTCTACTTACTCATTTAAGAGTACTCGAGATAATAGGAAGAAAAGCATAAAACCTCGGGTCAGACAACAGTCTGGTGTGAGCGATATCAAATCTCAAAATACTATAAAAGTCGATAATAAACGCCACAGAGGGTATATAAAACATACCTAACATGTCCCTACAACCACAGAGTCAGCACAAAAACATAAGTATTATGCTACTCTATAACATCGTAAAAAGGGTATTCCATACTCTGTATCTATCAGGGTACCTAGTAATCTCCACCTACAATTCCTACTCCATACTAAGTAAACTTTAGGTATCTAGGTATCTCCATCCATACCTACTCCACACTAAGTCAAGTGAGGGTTTCTAGGTATCCCTACCACAATACCTACCTAGTGTGATATCCCTAGGGTGACAAGTGACTAGTGAGCAACCATAACAAACATAGCATCCATCAAACAATACTAATTGTCATCCAATGTGCCAGATATATGATGACCCGTATTAGCAATTGTCAAGGACTATTGGAAATCCCAGTTCTCGATTGTGTTCCACCGTACTTTCGGGTCTGAAACCCCGCATGGTTGTCCATGTGATACCTCTATACAACCTAACCTAGACCCTCACAGAGCGGTCTAGGGTACACGAGCATCTCTACGAGCCCTCGGGTATCACCTACATATAGTAACCCTGCTCTGAACATAACCAGAACACTCTGAGTCATCAACGATCGCTAGGCACAAACACATCCATCGAGCCCTACTCACTCGATATGGATTTGATCCCTACTGGTTCACTACAGTTTCTGGGCACAAGCCCTAACACTCGACCCAGTCCACTATCTACAACCTCACTCCAATCTGAGCTGCCATCCACGATCCTGCTCTCTGCCTGAGCTACCGATTGAAGAACCATACTATCATACTATCCAAAGCCCGAGATCTAGCATGATCCATACAGTCCCGTTACTATCATCCCAGGGCCTACTCCATACATCATCAAGTCACTATCTACAGTACCAGACTACTAGGTCGAAGCACCACATCCATGCCTCACCATCAAAATCACTAGGTCGAATCATCACATCCCTGCCTCACCATCAATACCACTCGCCGTAGGTTAATAACATCCAATCTCTAAACCGATCCAACGAACAAACCATCACGTTGCGCACCATGATATCTCATCGACGTCCAAGCCACATATCGGCCAAATCGCTAATCGACAATAGTGATGGCCGTTGACTACTCTACTATGGTCAATACCATCCACCTTGGTCTTGTACTTAACCGAATGGTTAGGTACAGACCAAACAGAAACGTCTGTCATCCATGCTGAAATCCAGGTCCATTAGCACGTATCCCAAACCCTCTTCTACAACTCATCTTGTTCATTAGATCTCGCGTGTGTGGAAGTCCAATGTACAAGATGCTACCTAAAATTAAATCCCCCTAATTGGCCTTTTCAACCAAAAACAGCAAAATAGCAGACAACCCTAACAATCAAACATACATCCAAACATTCATACATCCAAACAACCATACATCCATCCAAAACGTCATCCATATGACATAAATAATCCATCCATATCGATTAACGTGGGAAATAACATCAATAATAGATCTAATCTAATAATTCCCTAACTATGGCACGACGATGGAAAATAAGTGATATTCTTTATAAATCATTTAAAAATAATTATATATTCTTTTATAAAAATATAGCTCTTGTATATATATAATAATATCACATTAAAAAGCCAAAAATCATTCTCGAGCGTTAATATAACAGTAAACAACCAATCATACTAAAGTGAGAGGCAATATCACTCGCCTTAGCCAAATCTATCCAAACCAGTGCCAAATTGTATATCTCGCCATCACGAGCGCAACACAAGATCCAAAACGGGCCTCATATGCAAAAGATAAGGCAAATATAAGAATCGTCATTAACGATATAATTAATAAGCTAATTACCTTCACTTACCACTCATTCTTCTTCTCTGATCAAGCCTGTACATGCACGAAAACATGGCCATGCATATCTTCCATTCGGCATTCATCGATTTCTCTTTCGATTCACAACGAAATCGACCGCCGTTTTGGCCAAACGATCTCTCTTCGAAATCACTTTGATCTGCATCATCGATTCGAAGCTCGGCCTTAAGGATAAAATCGCGACCATGCACTGACCTGCTTGCATCATGGCGAACGACGCGTTTTGCATCGGTGCTCCATTCGCTGCCAAATCAAGGCCACACACTCCCCTTCATGCAAGGCTCGCAACTCCAACCTCGGATCTGCCTATCATCGCCTAAATCTCCAACGATCTCAAACCCTAGATCTGTCGATCTCGGCCAACGACGCTAAATCAAAATTCCACCATGGTCATCGTGTAGCTCTCGTCGATACGATCTCAACGAATCAAACGGCATGATTTTTAGTTTAGAGGATTTGGAGATATTAATTTTTAAAGGAGAAATGTGGAATTCGGCCATGGATTTTATTTCCACAAATGAACAGTAAAATGAATTGGGGGGAGATGGATTTGATTTGGGGATAAAATAATAATCTATTAATCCATTTATTTAATTTCTCAAATAAATGGCTAAGCGTTCTAAGTCCGTACGATCACACGATGCGTCTGATCACCACGAAACTCGTCTGCGTACATCACTTTAATATTCCGGATTTAACGGCACTAACGCGTCTCCATCTGAGACTGGGCCACGGAAGGCTAATTTCACGTATTTCGAGACCATTTCGGGAATCGAATCGTACGATCTCAAAATATAGCTATCCTTATACTCATTTTGATTCGCAACGTCAATTTGAACTCAACGGAAGTGGTCCCGAGTCCTGATTCGGCCGTATGCAAAAAATCATATTTTTGTGCCTTCATTTAATTAACGATTAAATACTTAAATAAATTATTTAAATATCCGATTGTTAAAAAATATAGGTCGTTACATTCTCCCCTTCTTAAAGAATTCATCCCCGAAATCTCAAAGCAAAGAGAATGTCTCCTAAACCATCGGCCCTCAAAAATCTGTCAGATTCCGGAAAATTCGGTAGAACCTCCTTTGGACGACTAAGTTTAAAGAACCCCAACACAACAAAGATATGTATACAACTCATATCTTCAACTATACTAGATCATATATAGCAATCATCAAATAAGAATGCTATACCCAACCAAACTATCCCACATGCCAAACAACCATACAAACAATAAACTATCAACTCAAATGCTAACAATCAAATCAAACAAGCATACATAAGATCTAACATCCAAAAATAACATTCATGCCTATCCTAGCATGCAGAATACTAAACCATCTAGTATAAATATCCAATATGATACCCATAATGAAAGCCGACGATAAAAAAAAATCTCTTCGTCTAAAGAGCTCTGGACAAATAGTCCTTATGCTCCCTATAGTCTACTTTACTCTATCGCCTTCGCTTTCATTCCACCGAACCCCTACTACTCCTTTGACCTCCTCCTAACCTAATTCGTATCACATCTACCGGCACGAATAGACTTATGAGGTCTCCAAGTCCATGGTTCTGCCTTGATATCATCCAATCCATGTAGTGCTAAATATCCAAACGGCTCTTGTATGTTCTCCCAAAACCCATTATCGAACATCGGGTCTTGGCCACTTACAATGCTCTTGGCACACAATGGAATCACACTAACCACCCCACAAACAACTCAACAAATATGAATTCCATGACTTAAGGAATACAAATCTAGCATCATCTGTCAACCAATCGACTGTGACTCAAATGCTACCTCTCTATTCTTAGTCATCGGCAATCCATCGATGCAGTCCCAAAACATTTGTTCCCACTACTTGAAAACAAATGATCTCTACGGAACCAACAATCTCGCTCAAGTCCGTACTACATCACCTCTATGGACACTACTTACTGTTCTAATTTAGCTTTGATCTCAACTAGACTAGTTTAAAGCCTCTGACTAGTTCCAATCGGCTAAATTAAAGTAGGTCTGGCAGTCAAACTAGCCATCACACCCAGCCAAAGCTAATCGAGTCCTGGAGTCGTAACCAGTGATAAGCTCGGGCAATACCCACTCTAGGAATATGGCTTCCAAACTGGTATGTCTCGCACTTGCAACACCAACAACTACACTTCCCCTTCAAACTTCTAGGAAATGTCAAATCCATAGGAGGCTAAGAACTCCAACCATCGCTACTAGTGAACGTAAATATCATGTTTGGAGAAGAGATACTACAATGAAAAGGGATCACTGAATAACTCAAACTACTCTCCTAGCAAACAGTGCTTCCAAATCCCCAAAGCGAACTCTATCACTTCCAACTCTTAATCAAGAGTCGGATACTACCTCTCAAGTATCACTACCGTAGGTATTTAAGTACCACAGGTAAGTGCGTACTATTGTCTCCTCATTCCCGCTCGGAATGAGTACCATCAATGCACTCGTCGACCTCTCGGCTAGACTCACCAACGCATGTCTACATCTCACGTCTCAAACGAAAGCATGATCCTCTCCTAAATAATAGGTCAACGATACTACTACCTTGGGTCCATTCAGATTCCGGACTGCCGTAACTAAAGGATCTACAACGACGTCCTACTCTGAAACAATGTGACTTAAGCGTCTCACTCCCCTCCTTCTGGAGTGATACCACTAAAATCTCATCACTATTTAGTGTCTTGTGCTCCTCTTCTGTCCGTGGGTAGAAGAAAGTATCATCACCGAACATATGCACAACCCACTCAAGCGACCACTCTAATCATGGTTCATGAGATCCACAACACATGCCGAAACATTGGTTAGCCCGAACGACATAACTGACCTAAAATCAAGGTAGTGTAAGAAACACTATAATTGACACACTCACCCCAAAATACTCTCAGTTGGTAAAACCACACAGCAGGGTCCAACTAAGAGAGTATCCTCAAGCTATAGAGCTGATCGAACAAGTCATCAACAAATGGGAGTACAACTTGTTCGTCATCTCATGTAGCCCACAGCAACCAACAAATAACTCCAAAGAGCTATCCATCCTACTAATGAACACAACAGGTGCATCCTACCCAAATATACACCCATGGATGAACCATACCTAAATAGGTCATCCACTTGAACCTCTAATCTCCTAAGCTCTTTGGACACCCTATGCCTTAAAGGCATAACTACTGGTCCAATCCTTCCAACCAGATCGATACAGAACTCTATCCCTGTATGATGGTAATCCGGTCACCTCCTCGAGTATGTTTGGACACTCTCCAACTACAGGCATAAATGACATCCTATCATGTGGAATATTGAGCGAATATATAAGGCTCCTTGCTGGCAGTCAATCACTACCGCCCGATCCTCCACAACCCTGATCGTCATCAACGGCCTCTCACGGTCCACCAATATTCTATATTCCCTTCAGCCAATCCATTCTTAAAATATAATGCCAACCCAACTAAACTCCGAACAATCAACGCCTAACACACAAACAACCATGACTCAAAAGGGAAAGGTCTCGACAAACCATGTATATGCTGGCTGAACCTCTAACTAGGTCATTCACGATCAAAGATCGGTAAATATCTTGAGTCTCTATCCCAATATCTAACTATCAGATCTAGATATAAAGGAATAAGAAACCTCAATGTCAGATAAAACATGTATGGAGCCACCATATGCAGAAAGCATATCTCAAATGGTGACGCCATTTCCCTTCTCTTTCATCGATGGAGTAATCGACGTAACTGGAATGGCAATCAATATATATGCTTCCCGATCTATCCCTACTCAACTAGTATGGGATAAATCTTCAATGTTCGGTACTTCTCGATCATCGTCTCGAAGCCCTCGTCAATGTGACGAATCAATCGACCCTCAAGATGATCTCTCTACCCAATGATAAACTTCCATCCTTTCTATGTGGAGTATCAACGGGAATAGACGGTACCTTGATATCATATCCAATCTGACCTCATACTCCAACAAAGATATATCCCCGTACTTCAAATCGGCGAACTCTCTAACCATTCCCGATTTCAGAAAAGTCGAGACAAATCTTCTTCAAAGCGAACTATGAACTAGTCCCAAGGAAATCAGTCCTTGGGAATCAAAGCTACAAAAGCACTCCACTAGTTCATTGTCCGTTGGTGGAGTCATCCAGAGACTAACTTCTACCTTATGCATCATCTAACTCCAAGCCATTGAAGATCCTTGCAAGCAACCAACCAATCTTCCCTCCCAATAGCCGACTCCGTTCCGAGGAATGGCTTACCTCAAAGACTCTCATAGTCTATGTATAGCTCGGTAAAGTTGACTCTAGCCAATTTCACTTGAGCACCATAACCATACAGAACAAACTGGGCATCCAGGAAATGATCCTCACCAACTCTACGAACATATCCTATCAATCAGGGATAGTGGCCCTGATCCTTCCCAATACTAAACTCTAAAGATAGTCAATGATAGTTTTTTCTTCCATGCCAGATCATTCCTATTCCATAATCAGGATAACCCGTCTCTCACAAAGAAAACTGCATCATGTGCACCCAACACATATACTATATATACTACTATATAGTTTTGAAAACCAAAATATATAACAAATACGAACTCTCTCGTATATATACACTCTCTAGATCCAGTCTAAGGCAATACTCCTACTCTATCTCTACCAGATCGTGGTATGAACTAAGGTTAATCGAGTAACCTTTGCTCTGATACCAAATGTAACGACCGCCCAACACCTACAGTGCAAAACGGTAGTTAAAGGAAAGAAAAAGAAATAAGATAAAGAAGTACAAGAGAAAAGAAGAAAAAGGAAACTTCAAATAAAAATTACCTATCACATATCTCATATCACATCAGAGTAAATATAATAATCTATATAGGTATAAAACAAGAGAGACATAATAACAATGTGAAATAAACATCTGAATATAAGATCCACAAAGTTATACCACACCATAACTGAGTTTATACAAGAGGAAAGTAAACTCAACTAGTACACTTTTTCATAATAGTAAATCAACACTATCTAGGCTCCACAGTTTCACACAACAGAAATATAATAACAAATGCAAAAATAAGTATAGATAACCGTCACCTCCAGTAGGTCCACCTATAGAACTTCATAATCATCCACCTGCTCTCAATCTACTCATTTAAGAGTACCCAAGATAATAGGAAGCAAAGCATAAAACCTCGAGTCAGACAACAGTCTGGTGTAAGCGATATCAAATCTCAAAATACTACAAAAGTCGATAACAAATGAAGCAGAGGGTATATAAAACATACCTGACCTATCCCTGCAACCACAGATTCGGCACATAAACAAAAGTAATATGCTGCTCTATAACATCGTAAAAAGGGCATACCATACTCAGTATCTATCAGGGTACCTAGGTATCTCCACATACAATCCCTACTTTATACTAAGTAAACCTTAGGTATCTAGGTATCTCTATCCATACCTACTCCACACGAAGTCAAGTCAGGGTATATAGATATCCCTACCACAATACCTACCTAGTGTGACATCCCTAGGGTGACAGGTAACTAGTGAGCAACCATAACAAACATAGCATCCATCAAACAATACTAACTGTCACCCAATGTGCCAGATATATTATGAACCGTATGACCAACTGTCAAGGACTAGTGGAAATCCCGGTTCTCGGTTGTGTTCCACCATACTTTTAGGTTCGAAACCCCGCACGGTTGTCCCTGTGATACCTCTGTACAATCTGACCTAGACCCTCTCGGAGCGGTCCAAGGTACACGACCATCACTACCAGCCCTCGGGTATCACCCGCATATAGTACCCCTGCTCTGAACACAACCAGAAAACTCTGAGTCATCAATGATCCCTAGCCACAAACACATCCATCGAGCCTACTCACTCGATACGGATTCGAACCCTGCTGGTTCACTACAATATCTTGGCACGAGTCCTAACGCTCAACCCAGTCCACTATCCATAGCCTCAGTCCAATCCGAGCTGCCATCCATGATCCAACTCTCTGCTTGAGCTCTTGATCGAAGAACCCTACAATCATGCTATCAAAAGCCCGAGATCTTGCATGATCCATACAGTCCTGATACTATCTTCCCAAGGCCAACTCCATACATCATCAAGTCACCATTCGTAGTAGACTACCAGGTCGAAGCACCACATCCATGCCTTACCATCAAAATCACTAGGTCAAATCATCACATCCCTGCCTCAGCATCAATACCACTTGCTGTAGGTTAATAACATCCAATCTCTAAACCGATCGAACGAACAAACCATCACATCGTGCACCATGATATCTCATCGACGTCCAAGCCACATATCGGCCATATCATCAATCGACAACTGTGATGGACATTGACCACTCTACTATGGTCAATACCATCCACCTTAGTCTTGTACTTAACTGAACGGTTAAGTACAGACCAAATGGAAATGTCCGGTATCCATGTTGAAATCTAGGTCCATCGGCACGTATCCCAAATCCTCTTCTACAGCTCATCTTGTTCATTAGATTCCCGCGTGTGCGGAATTCCAACGTACAAGATGCTACCTAAAATCAAATCATTGCTAATCAACGTTTTCAACCAAAAACAGAAAAATAGCAGACAATCCAAACAATCAGACATACATCCAAACATCCATCCAAAACATCATCCATACGACATAAATAATCCATTCAAATCAGTTAATGTGGAAAATAGCATCAATAATATATATAATCTAATAATTCCCTAACTATGGCACAACGATGGAAAATAAGTGATATTCTTTATAAATCATTTAAAATAATTATATATTCTTCTATAAAAATATAGTTGTTGTATATATATATATATATATATATACACGACAATATCACGTTTAAAAGCCAAAAATCTTTCCCGAGCGCCAATATAATAATATACAACCAATCATAGTAAATGAGAGACAATATCACTCACCTTAGCCAAATCTGTCCAACCCAGTGCCAAAATGTGGATCTCGCCATCTCGAGCGTAGCGTAAGAAACGGCGTCCAAAACGAACCTCGTATGCTAAAGATATGGCAAATATTAGAATCATCATTAACAATATAATTAATTAATAAACTAATTACCTTCACTAACCACTAATTCTTCTTCCCCAATCAAGCCTGTACATGCACGAAAATGTAGCCGTGCATATCTTCCATTCTTCATTCAATGATTTCTCCTTCGATTCACAATGAAATCGACCGCCGTCTTCGCCCTACGATCTCTCTTCGAAATCTCTTAGATCTGCATCCATCGATTCAAAGCTCGGCCTCAAGGATAAAATCATGACCATGCACTGACATGCCTACGTCATGGTGAACGATGCGTTTTGCATCGGTGCTCCATTCGCCGCCAAATCAAAGCCGCACATTCCCCTTCATGCAAGATTCGCAATGCCGACCTCGAACCTGCCTATCGTCGCCTAAATCTCCAACGATCTCAAACCCTAGATCCGTCGATCTCGGCCAATAATGCTAAATCAAAATTCCGCCATAGCCATCGCATAGCTCTCGTCGATATGATCTCAACGAATCAAACAGCGTGATTTTTAGTTTAGCGGATTTGGAGATATTAATTTTTGAAGGAGAAATGTGGAGTTCGGCCATGGATTTTATTTCAAAAAATGAACAGTAAAATGAATTGGAGGGAGATGGATTTGATTTGGGGATTAAATAATAATATAATAATCCATTTATTCAATTTCTTAAATAAATGGCTACGCGTTTCGAGTCCGTACGATCACACGACGCGTTTGATCGCCACGAAACTCGTTTGCATACATCACTTTATTATTCCGGATCTAATGGCACTAAACGCGTCTCTATTTGAGACTGCGCCCCGGAAGGCTAATTTTGCATATTTCGATACCGTTTCGGGCATCGAATCGTCCGATCTCAAAATATAGCGATCCTTATACTCATTTTAATTCGCAACGTCAATCCAAACTCAAGGTAAGTGGTCGCGAGTCCGGATTCGGCCGTATGCGAAAAATCACATTTTTAGGCCTTCATTTAACTAATGATTAAATACTTAAATAAACTATTTAAATACCGATCGTTAAAAATATGGGTCTTTACAAGTATGGATTTGAAGATCTCACCAATACAAGTTCAATGAATCTTATTTCGTATTTTTCCGATTGGTAGATTATTTGATTTTGAATTTTATTTGATGGTGGTCATTTTTCTTGTTTATATGAAATAGATAAAAGAAAAGAGAGAGAGGAAGAAGGAAAAGTTATAGTGTTGAATCTTATAAATGTTGAAGTTAGTTTATTTTGCATTTTTCGGCATCTCGCTACACAACATTTAACCAACTATTAGCAGCATTTCCTCAATCACCATCACCATTTATAACGACACTACCATGCATGTCTCCGATCACCACCTCGGTTGCACGGCATGATAGCATGGTATCATTAATATTGGGGGCACTATGGCTCATGTAGTAGTGTTGTTATAACTGGTTGTACTTTGTTGGGGTAATACTGGAGGCGATGAAGTTAACACTGGAGTCGTTGACTGTTAGTGATGGTGGTTGTCACTACCAGTGGTAACAGTACCATTACCAGCACTTTCTCAACCACCACTACCAGTTATAACAGCACTACCACAGAAGTCTTTTGGCGCTTCATTCTATCAATATTACCATGCTGTCATGCCATGCAACCAGTGCAGGTGTTTAAGTTTCTTAGGAACGGAAGCTTGAGGAGTGAGTGGGATATAATTTTGAGTGGTGATCCTATGCAGGAGAAGACTTGCATCGCTAAAGGACATGGTGATTGACAACGTTGTCTCTCTTCTTCATGCCAATGTAAGTGGTTTTCTTATAGATTATTTGTGATTGCTTGAATTTGTGTTTTTATGGTTGCAAGATCATTTGTATGATTGTTGACATCTGTGTTTGTACGGTTTAGTATATATGATATTATGATGTTGGTTAATATGGTTTAGTATATGAATTTAGTGGTATGTGATATATGATATATGATATATAATATATGAATTTGTAATATGGGTGATTATATACTGTATATATTTGAAAGTGTGATTGAGGTGAGAAATGTAGCAAAAATATTGCAAATATGTTTCAACGAAGGCCTCGGTAAGGTTTCTGCATGGCGTCGAAAAATCCAATTTTTATAATTTAAAAAGTAGTCGAGAGGGCATCGGAATGGCTTTGGCAGTATGGTGTCTGCAAGGCATCGACGAATGTCTTCTATAGGACGTTAGTAACAACACCACTTGAAGCATCTTCTAGGCATCAAAATAAATTTTCTGACATATTTTCTATTGATGCCTCTTATGGCATCGGCAGGGTGTTGGTAGGTCATAAACCAATGCCCACCGATGCTTTTTTAGCATCAGAATAAGTATTTTAATATCGATTCAATACTCATGGTTGCAGACCATTCTCAACTACAATCAATAAAATATCCCTAAGGATTTTTACTTATATATTTAATGTATATAAAACATAACTTATATCCAATATAATAATATATATAATAGAAAACTAAAATTATATGATACTTCATTTTGATCAAGATTCTCTATAAGAGTTAAGTTATATAATCAATTTAATTAAATTTCCCCTGGAGCACACCCTAACTCTGTCATGTATAAGGGAAATAGAAGGGAAAATAAACACGAGAAATTATATCAATCAAATAGGAAGAAGTAAGGAGAAAAAAGTAAGTGAATGCTTAATAATTACTTGAATTAAGGAGAAGAATACGTATATGAACCAAGAATGGAAATGGAAAAATGATACAAAAAATCACCAAATAAAAAGGTTAGATGAATCATGACTACAAAATAATTGAAGGGGATAATTACAAATTATTTACTCAAATCGAGGAGGGATGAGTATATAACTTTAGATTGAATGAGAAATAAGCATACAAAGAATCACCTATTCTCTTTTATATATAATAAAATAGATATAATAATATAAAAATATATTTCAAAAATTCAAACTAATGAAATTGAACATGGTACTTGTTAAAATTGAACATGGTTCTACTATCCAGCATTTGAACTATAACGACCCGTATTTTACATACCGAAGGATCGTAAAATATTATGTAAATTCATATGAGGTCATATGACTCTATAACTTTGGAAAATGGCTATTTGTGATATTTCCGATATTTCGGATTTTTTTGGATGATTTTACCCCCAAACACTTATGACAACTATAAATTTTGATGAATGTCGAATTAGCACCCGGGACTAATTCCATTGGAAAGATATGATGGTTTCCCATTCCGTAGAGTGATTATAATAGCGATTCTGACTTTCTGGCTAGGAGATATGACTGTTTGAAGATTGGCAGTTTTTGGAGCAGCTTAGTGGGTAATTAGTAAGCTTGGGAGGTAAGCCTACTAGCCTATTTCGCGTTTGGAGGCTATATTAGGCTGAACCATTCATCACCAAATCATTATTACCACTTCTCAAATAGATCTTAGCTCTCATTAATCATTCTCCACCCAAAACCTTCTATTTCTCCTCAAATCAAGTCTAAATCACAGATTAAGGGTATATTAGTAAGGGGGTTCACTAGAGATCTTCAAATCTACATTTTTGAGGAGGAAAATTTTCATGTTGCTGTTCAGTATCGGATTTGCATCAATTTGCATGCAAAGCTTGGACTTTGGAGGTTTTGGTGCATGATTTATCATCACTCACCTTCCTATAAATGTATTATTATGTTTTGACTTGTTTTGAACTCATTTTTAAAGTCAAAATAATGTTTTAGGACTATTTAAAAATGAAACCTGAAGTAAAGATTTTAAAATGTTTTAAAGTGTTCTAATCATGTTAATTTAATATATGGTTGCCTTGGCGTGTGTTAGGCTATGTCAGAGACATAGTATAAGATGATTTGCCATGAATTATTGCATGTTTGGATGTTTGAATGTAGTTTGGTGCATGTATGATGTTTGCTTGTATGCACGTATGGTTGAAAACACTCATCGAAGCGACTTAGATTATGAACCGTGAAACTGGGCTTCGACGGATTGACTTGAGGCTACTAAGAGTTGTATAGTTGCATACGGGATGCGGAAGCGTAGAAGAACGGTGCATAGCGGTAAAATCGGTGCAAAATCAGAAAGTGGAGATACTAAAGGTTTTTTATCTAGTGGAGCTTGGTCCGGCATGGGAATGGTTCGGTGATTGGCTTGATTCGGCAGGTGGGGACCGGATAGGAAATCCTATCCGGTATCTAGTTGGTTCGGTAAAGGGAAGTCCAGACATGAAATTCAGTCTGGTAGGTAGTTGGTTTGATAGTGAGGAAGACCGAATAGGAAATCCTATATGGTATCCATTTGGTATGGAAATGTGGGGGATCGAATAGTTTATCCAGTCTGGTAGTTGCGTGGTCCCATGGCGTTATGGTAGGGTGCCGGACAAGAATTCACGTTTAGTGTTGCTTTTGTTCGGTGAGTGCATGGGCCGGAAAGTGGGAGGACTGGACATAAGTTAAGGCATGGGGTTTTGGCTATAGACTTCAAGCATGGCAAGGGTGTACTTCATGGCAGAGTTTAGGGTTCTTTGATGTGTTGGCAGGGAGCAAGGATGGTTGACTCCAAGACAACTCGGGATGAGCTTAGGCTTCGACATGACGATGACGACGACTTCTAAAGCATAGTACGATGGCTCTACGACTTACGATCGATGTCTAGAGGCATTCTGAAGATGATGGTTTAATGATGGGAGATGTGACGGTGATCTACAAGGGCTAGCTCAACGATGGGGGCTTGCGAGTATAATTTTTGACTATAATCTGGTGTGGAAATAGCCGTGATAGAATAACGATTGAGTTCCAATATGGAGACACATGTAAAAGGATAATTGATAGCTCAAAGGTTTCTAGTGTGCTCGTAAAGAAGGGGTATGTGGGGACGCCCTATTAGATTTATGATTGTGTCCAGATCTTGTGATGGTAGATTACCTTAGGCTTTTGCGATTGTGAGCTTGGTTCCTAGCCTTTTGGAGTGGCATGGATTTGAGCACCAATGAAGCCAGGATTTTGATTGGGTCCCTGGTTTGCGATTGTGCTATATGAGTCATCATATATCCAACGCATACAAGGATAGTGAGGATTGTTTGATGGATGCTATGTTTGCCTTGATTGTTTATCACTCCAGGGTGTATTTCGATGTAGGTATTTCGATTGTATACCTAGACACTGGAAATAGTACATAGCTTGTAGTATACTGATATGGTTATGATGGTAGATTAATATATATCGACTGTTATGTGCTAACTCTTTGGATGCAGTGATAGGTTATGTATGGTTCTTCATACCCAATGCCCATATTTACTATATACGGTTTTTATAGTATTTTTGAGATGATGTAATGCTCAAACCAGACTGTTGTTTGACTCGAGCTTTTATGTTTTGCTTCTTATTATCTCGGGTACTCTTAAATGAGTAGATTGGGGATAACAGGTCTAGATAGCGCATGGAGCTATACGAAGTACGAGCAGGTGGCTACGCTTTCATATATCTATATTTGGAGCTTACTATCCTTTATATTCAGTTGTGCGGTACTATGGAGCTATGTTAGTACTTGTATTTTGAGTGACTGTTATAGATTTTATTTTGGATACTTGGGATGTATAAACTCTTTTATTTAGTTTTTGTATGATCTGTGAACCTAATGCACTCTGATGTTCTTCTTTATGGTTCATTTGATTATATCACTGTCTCATCTGTTTTACATTTATGCTACTATATTATATTTTTCCTATGCGCTGTGAGATGTTCTATAAGTTCTTTGTTTGGATTTTTGTTACTTTATAGCCTGATTACCATCCTGAATTAGCCGGGTACCTCCATAGTGCATTATACTGATATACTGGGTACCGAAGATGTAGGGTGGTCATCACATTTGGTATCAGAGCTTAGGCAGCGTAGATGACCTAAGTTGATACTTGGATCCATTAAAGATAAAGGAGGAGCTATCACCCTAGAATAGATCAAGCGAATATGCGAGAGTGTACTTGTTATATTTTGGTTTTCAAAACTATATAGTAGTATATATAGTATATAAGTCGCATTGTATTCGCGGACACCACTTGTTTCTTTTAGAAAGACTAATCATTCTTATTATAGCTTGTAAGAATGAGCCAGCTAACGAGGAATGCTGCTAGGAACTCTATTTATGGAGTTCGGAATTGGGCGGGATTGGGGGCTGCCAACCACGAATTGCAGAACATCTTTGCTGAGATGGTTTGAAACATGGTTCAGAATGCCAAGTTGCTCATGTTATGGTTGTTGGTGGTGGTGCGTTAGTATAAGCGCCGAGCGCTGACTTTGCCAAATTAAATAAGGATTATTCTACTTTGGGAGGCAAACCATTCCTTGGAACGGAATCAGCCATTGAAGTGCAGGATTGGTTAGACACCTGCAAACACATCTTTGAGGATATTAAGTTAGAGGATGCAACGAAGAGGAAGTTGGCCTCTAAACAACTTCAAAGATGAGAAATGGGATGGTGGAACGTCATTAAGATTACTACTTCTAAGGATAAGATTACTTGGGATTAGTCTAAGGCGAGATTTGAAGAGAAGTATATACCGGTCGCTCCGAAATCAACGCTCTTCTGGAAGTTTGCTGACTTGAGACATGGGGATATGTCTATGTTGGAGTACGTGGCTGAGTTTGACATGCTATCGAAGTATGGTCTATATTTTATCGATACTCCACTTAAGAAGAATAAGAAGTTTATTATGGGCTTAGATGGTTATTTTGGAGAGAAGCTAGTAGGACATATCGATGGTGGAGAAGGCTCTTTGACATGGGAGTCTATATCCTAAGCCTAAGTCGGTTGTTGTTCCAAAGGATGAGCCAAAGCCACAAGTTGGCCGGCGAGGCATGAGAAAGTGGGAAAACAGCAAAAAGAAGAAATAGTTTTAGAAGAGTAGTCAAAAGAAGGGCAAGTGGGGGCCTACTTGCTATATGTAACATCACCCGTTTTGAGATCCAGAACTAAGCGGTACGGATGCTGCAGTCATCTATAGTATTAATTTCTGGTGATAAAATGTGGTCATGTTAATAGTATCCATAATATCAGAAGCACAAGAATATGAAATAAAAGCAAATTTTCACATTTCATTTCAAAGTCATAATTGTATATTCAATACATAATCTCAAACGTTGCCCAGGTTCAGATAAAATATAATTATTACAAAATAATCCAAGAGTGACATATGAAGATGCCCCCTGGTTGATCAGAGTTGCTAAATAGACGGACACATCTACTGTAAATACATTCCTACAACAACTGACATAACACAACGGATAATAGTAATAGATAGAATCCTATATAGCTAGCTTTGCCTCTTATACGTCTCCAGAAGCTTTATTCGCCATAACCTACTTAACCTGTAAAGCGCTTACTCTCGACCTAGTCAAATCAAATTATGAGCATCCGAGAGTTTAACGGAAAACACAAACTTCGAGTCAGATGAAAAGTCTGGTGTGAATAATAATATGCCATCTTGATTTATTGATGTTAAGTGAGACCACGCCGCTGAGCAGAATGGGTTTTCCCCTCATTAATATGCTTTAAATATATCTTTAGCAAATTAAAGTCCTACAACCAAACTAGTTAAAATAAATAATATAAACAATAATATGCATGCATGCAACATGGGTAATCATAAACAATTTATTTAAATCAATGGACTGTCCGTCCCAACATCATAGTTTTCTCAGCCTAACTATAAACCTATGACTGACTTAGGCCTACCGGATATATTAACTTATCTAACCTACTGTTAGAAGACAACTGGACGGTATGTTTAAAACTTGCTATTCCTAGGCTCAACTGATCCTAGTGGTTTGCGGGCTCACCAATAACCCGTATCATCTGTGTGTATTCCTTTCTGTGCATACACTTACTTTTAGTCTAACCCATGGAAAAGCCCTATGCACTTGAATTTGAGACTCATATTAGCTAAGGGCTACTAGCTAAAGTATAGGGCACGACCCTACACTAGTCTCATTTAGTTTTCTAAGTTCTGAGTCATTTCATCCTATCACAATTTACCCAAAGGTGATAAGAACATTAATATGTCTAATAGAATTTTGGGCTAAATATCCTATTAATTCCTTGAAAACATAATTCTTCATAAATGATTTAACCACTGAAATCATAGTTTAAAACAAGGAAAATATAGCTCTTTACTTTGTTTAAAACATTTATGCCATGATGTATGCTTTTATGAATATTGGTGATGAAAGTCAAAAACAGTTGGAAGTTATCTTACATCAAAATCATAGGACATAGGGCCAAAAAAATATAAAGCCTTTATATTGATAAACACGACAAGGTTAAAGTCGATGAGAGTCTTCGTCCCTCAAACATGTTAAAGTCTTTCATTTATAATACATAAGGTCAAAATAAACCACTTCGTATATATAGGTTGCCGTATACGATCGACGCCCCCAAAGGTTTGTATAATAGAAATGTACAACACTTGAAAATGAATAAGGACGGCGTCATACAGCCGAAGTGTAAATAGGCAGCAACACAACCCTCTTCGAAAACATGTTACAGTGGTTAAGGTCGGCGATAGTATAGAAAGCATGCAACGTCTCTGTCACCACTATAGATTCTTCGAAAGTAATAGGGTCGGTAATCTTATAGAAACATGCGGCCTTGCACCTCTTTATATAAAATGCGATGTCATTATCACCATTATAAACTACTTCAAAAGCATTGGGTCGGCACACTATAGAGTTTGGTGGTGTTAAATGGTTTAAGTAAAACAGGCGACAACAATCACGTCAAAGGCCATGGCATCGACGCCATCCTCACCGATGTCGACCTCGACCCTCCGAAATCCATTCCATATCATCAAAGATGATATCCAATGTATTCATTAAGGTTGGCAACGTATAGCAGTGGCAAGGAAAACCTCGACGACCACGGCATAGCAATGTTGTAAATAAACAGAAAACTGTTTTATTGCTAATAAAAGTAATTTATTTTCACCAACTTCAATTGTTTATCAAAACCTCATTGGCTAATAACAATCTCTATCAATTCTTTTCCAGAAAACTACCAAAAAGCATATTTATCATTTCCAAAAACATTTTCCAACCCTTAATATTATATTAATATTTAATAGTAATAATTATGCTTTTCTAGCTCAATAGCTCATAATAAATCACAAACACTTTGGGAAAAATCCCCAAAAATCATAATAGATCGAATTTAACATATTCTTTAACATAAAAGAATTTTAGAGCCAAAAACTTTATTTAATTATCTTTAATAATTAAAACCCGAAATTAACCATTTTCTTCTCATAGAAATTCATAATAAATTCATACTTTCTAGGAAAATTATGAAATCCAAAACCCACTTCTATAATAATGTTTCTAACATCATATCAAAATTTCAAGTCATTTGGGTTTCAAAATCTAGGTTTTCACCCTTAAACCTATTAAATAATTTCATAATAAATCTAATAATTCATCACTAAGCATATAATCCTCTAAACAACTAAAACATGACATAATATAAGAAAAAGATTTGGATTAGAACTGAAAACCGAAAATAACAATGAAAACATGAGATGCATAACTATTATTCACCTTGATTTGATATAGGAACTTGAGATTTGTGTTTTGACTTGATTTTCCTAAGCTTTCTTTTGATTTTCTAGCTTTACTCTCCTTGAATCCCCTTGATAATGGTCGGCCTTGTTCTTTTAATTAGGTTTGTTTGAATGAAGTGAATAAGAGAAAATGAATGTAAGGGTATGTATTAGGAATCATGTCTCATTCCTATTTTTCCCTTAGCATATGTCCTCCTTTCTTATCTAAGTTCTAATTGCTTTTATTAATTCATTAAATTAGGCATGACCTATGATTAATCAAATCTCATTTTCCGTTATCACCTTACACTATTTTATTTAATTTGTCTAATTAAATTCCTAAATAATGTTAATCAAAATTACGGTTGTTGCACTATAATTTTGGAGAGAAAGGCCATCTTGTTAAAGACTGCAAAGCAGAGGGCAAACTGCAACAAGCCAGGGAATATCAAGAAGGATTGTCCAGAACCTCTGAGAAATAAGAAAGTTGTGCCTACTTATGCTTTGAACGCTGCTCCAGCTTTTTTGAGTGCTCCATCTGCGAAGGAGAAGGGGAAGAGCATATTATACATGGTATGCTTTCTATTTCTAATACACCTGTACTTGTTTTATTTGAAACCGGGGCTTCACATCCCTTCATATCTAATGATTTGGTAGATAGATTGGGACTGAAACCCAAGATAGTTGACCAACAATTGATTGTCAAAAAACTGTTAGAGGATCGACAAACCTTCGTATGGTTTGTCGAAACTCAACCTTATTGAGTCATGGATATTTGTTTGCTTGTGATTTCTTTGTTTTGGATTTTGTGGGGTTCGATATTATTCTAGGGATGGATTGGTTGTAGTGGTACGGAGTATTGGTGGATTGTGAGAAGTCGCTGGTGACGATAGGGATTAATGATGGGAGTAGCTTGGAGATAGGCTGGCTTCCTAACGATAAGGTGATGGTTAGCTTTCTGTACTCACTCAAGATCCCATATGGCGAGTTATGCTCTATGCTTATAGCGAGGGAGTACCTAGACATATTCAATGAAGTGACTAGATTACCATCACATAGGGAAATAGAGTTTCATGTAGATTTGGTGAAGGATGCCGGACCGATAGTTATGCCTTTGACGCATATGGCACCCAGAGAGTGGTAGGAGTTGGATGTGTAAGTGAATGAACTATTAAGATGAGGGTTCATTTGTGGGAAAATATGTGAATGGGGCACACCTCTAGTATTCACCACCAAGGCGGATGACTCTCTGAGGTTGTGTGTAGATTATCGTGAGCTGAATAAGGTAACGATGAAGAACAAGTATCCACTTTTGCGTATTGATGATTTGTTCTATCAGCTCCTTGGTGCGAAGGTGTTCTCTCAGTTGGACCTTGCGACGAGGTTTCATCAACTGAGAGTGGTAAAGGAGAGTGTGCTAATAACAATGTATTGTACGTCGTTTAGATTATATGAGTGGTTGGTTATGCTGTTCGGGTTAACAAACGCACCGACGTAATTTGTTGATCTATGAACCGTGTTTTCAGGGATCGAATAAATAAGTGTGTACTTGTGTTCATGGACGATATCCCTGTTTACTCAAGGACGGAAAAAGAACATAAGGAGCATATGAGGATTGTGCTCGAGGTGTTGAGGAAGCACCGGTTGAAGGCAAAGTCTTTGAAGTGTCACTTCTAGAGGAGGGAGGTGTGATTTTTGGATCACGTTGTTTCTAAGCAAGGTATTGTTATAGATCCTACAAAGGTGACAGTAGTATAGGACTGGAATTGACCCAGGACCGCAACAGACAGGAGAAGTTTCTTTGGCTTGGCAGTATATTATAGAAGTTTTATCAAGGACTTCTCTAAGGTGGAAGCGCCGTTAACCAACTTGACGAAGAAGAATCAGACTTTTATTTGGGACGTGAGATGCGAGCACGTGTTCGTAAGTATGAAGAAGAGGTTGATGAGCGCACCAGTGTTAGTAATTCCGAGCAAGAACAAGAGTTGACAGTATACACAAACATCTATGGTATTGGACTAGGTGTGGTGTTGATGTAGATGGGAAAAGTTATCGCCTATGCTTGTCGACAACTGAAACCATACGAGAAGAAGTATCCAACTCACGATTTGGAGCTGGTGGTGATAGCATTCGCTTTGAAGATTTGGAGGCATTATTTACTTGGAGGGAGGTTCGAGTTGTATATGGACCACGAGTCATTAAAGTATCTATTTTCCTAGAAGGACCTTAACCTTCGTCAGCAGCGATGATTAGAGTTCCTAGCCTCCTATTACTTTGGCATTTCCTATACGCCTGGCAAAGGAAATGCAATCGTTGATGCTTTGAGTAAAGACATGCCAGCTTGCGATTAATGTTCCTAGAGTTGAAGTAATTGGAGTTTATCACTGGCTATGATTTTAGACCTCAATGTGAGCTAAAGCCGGAAGTATTAGCTAGCCTGGCAATCAGACCTACCTTGATTGAGAGGATATGTACTAGTCAAACACGAGTGATAGACTAGTGGAGAACATGGCAATGATAAAGGAAGGAGTGGAGTATGAGGAGATAAAGCGGGCTCGATAGTGATGGTTGGCTTCATAAGGAAGAGAGATTGTTTGTTCTTGCGAGCGATGGATTGAGGGACGAGGTGCTACGAGAGTGCCATCATTCAAGATTAACTATACATCCCCATGGAAATAAAATATACCATTATATAAGGCATATATTTTATTAGGAAGGGATGAAAAGGATGTTGGGGCATTCATCTCGAAGTGCACGAACTGCGAGTTGGTAAAGGCAGAGCAAAAGAAGCCAAGTGGTTTTCGTCAACCACTCGAGATTCCCAAGTGGAAATGGGAATAAGTTTCAATGGACTTCATTGATGGACTTCTAAGGACTAGAGGTCGGTATGATAGAATTTAGGCCATAGTCGATAGATTGACGAAGAGTGCCTGATTCATACCCACTAAGTCTAATAGAACGACATCCAAGTTGGCCAAGTTGTATGTGAAGTGGTTTATGTGATTCCATGGTGTGCCAAAGAGCATTGTGAGCAACCAAAACCCTTTGTCCACTAGCGGGTTTTAGAAGAGCTTATAAGTGGCATTAGGGATAAAGCTGCATCTCAATACAGCTTATCATCCACAAATAGATGGGCAGACTGAGAGGGTGAATCATATCCTAGAGGATCTCGTGCGAGATTGCATTCTCAATTTATATGGCTCGTGGGATGACCATTTGCACTTTGTAGAGTTCACATACAACAACAGTTACCACTCCAGCATCAATATGGCACCATTTGAGGCGTTATATGGGCAACTGTGCAATGCTCCTTCACGTTGGTAGGAAGAGGACGAGAAACTAATAATTGGGCCAAATATGATTAGAGAGACTTTAGGGAAGATTGAGGTCATTCGGCAACGAATGAAAGCTACTTAGGATAAACAGAAGAGCTATGTCGATATGAGAAGACGTGACTTAGAGTTCTCTGTTAGCGATATGTTGTTTATAAAAATCTCTCCGGTGAATACTGTTGTTCGATTCGGTACTAAGATGAAGTTGGCATCGACATTTGTTGGTCCATTCCACACTTGAGAGGATTGAGAACCTGGCTTACAGAGTCGACTTACCTCAGAAGATTGTAGGCATACACAACGTGTTCCATATCTTTCACTTGTGAAGTTTGTGCATGGCTCAGGTGTGATAGTTGAACCGAATTAGCTTGATGATATCAAGATTGAACCATAAGCATAGAGACCTTGTAGGCCTATTCGTATCGTCGGATGTAATACGAAGCAGCTTAGGAGGAAAATGGTATAGTCGATGAAGATTCAGTGGAGCGAGAGTGAAGGTAGTTGTACTTAGAAGACCGAGGAGAGCATTAGGACCACTTATCTAGGGCTCTTTACTTGGTGAGACTTAGTTTATCGCATTTACTTTCACTTTCGATATCATATATAGGTAGTTTAGTATCATGCATTCCAGGATAGGCATTGATGTCATTACTTGCTTCTGCGTGCATGTTTGATGTTTGATATGTTTGCTCGTGGATGTTAGGCATGCGGAGTAGCTATGGTTGATTTAACTTGGCCGCATTAGGGATTTCGAGGGCAAAATTTCTAAAGGGGGAAGATTTTAACAACCTGTATTTTATGTATCAGAGGATCATAAAATATTATTTTTAAATTAATATGAGGTCATATGACTCTATAACATTGGAAAATGCCTATTAGTGACATTTCCTATATTTAGGATTTTTTCGGACGATTTTACCTTTGCAAACTTGTCATGGCTATAACTATTGATGGAAGCCAAATTAGTGTTCGAGACCACTTCCATTGGAAAGATATGATAGTTTCAATTTCCGTAGAGTGGACATATTAGTGATTTGGACTTTCTGGCTAAGAGTTATGACTGTTTGAAGATTGGCAGTTTTTGGAGTAGCTTAGTGGGTAATTAGTGAGCTTCGGGGCAAGTCCACTAGCCCATTTCAGGTTTGGAGGTTATATTAGACTAAACCATCATTCCTAAATAACTTTTACCACTTCTCAAATAGATTTAAGCACCCGTTAACCCATTTTCCACCCAAAACATTCTCTTTCTCCTCCAAATCAAGTCTAAATCATAGATTAAGGGTAGATTAGCAAGATAATTCACTAGAGATCTTCAAATCTACATTTTTGGAGAGGGAAAATTTCATCTTTGTTGTTAACTTTCGAATTTGCAATGGTTTGCGTGCAAAACTTGGATTATGGAGGTTTTGGTGAGTGATATATCATCTCTCACCTTTCTATATATGTATTCATATGTTTTAACATATTTTAAACTCATTTTTAAAGTCAAAATAATATTTTGGGACTGTTGTAAAATGAAAACTGAAGTAAAAACGATTTTAAAATGATGTGTTCTAATCGTTTAACTTAATATATGGTTGCCTTGGTTTCTGTTAGGTTATGTTAGAGACATATTATAGGCTGATTTGCCATGAATTGTTGTAGGTTTGCATGTTTGAATGTTGTTGGTGCATATATGGTGTTTTCTTGTATGCTAATATGGTTGAAAACATCCATCGGAGTGACATAGAGTTAGGAACCATGAAACCGGGCTTCGGTGGATTGACTCGAGGTTGCCAAGAGTTGTATCGTTGCATACGAGATGAATAAGGGTCGAAGAATGGAGCATAGTGGTGAAATCGATGTGAAATTGGGAAGTGGAGATACTACAGGTTTTTGGTTCGGTGGAGCTTGGTCCGACATGGGGATGGTCCGATGGTTGGCTTTGTTCGGCAAGAGGAGACGGAATACGAAATCCTGTTAACTAGCTAGTTGGTTCGATAAAAGGAAAACCGTGGGAAATCATATTCGATAGGTAGTTGGTTCGACAGTAAGGAAGATCAAACATGAAATCCTACCTGATAGTCATTTGGTTCGGCAATGGAGGGACTAGACAGGAAAACTTGTTCGGTATTTGCTTTGTCCGATGGCGGTACGGTGGGGTGTCGAACAAGAATTCTTGTTTGGTGTTGCTTTAGTTCAATGGGTGCATGGCTTCAGACCGTATAGAGGGAGGACCAGACATAAGTTATGGCATGGCGTTTTGGCTATAGACTTCAGCGTGGCATGGGCGTACTTCGGGGTAGAGTTTATGTAACGACCCGGTATTTTATTGCATTAATTCGAGAATATTTAATTAATTTTAAATATTCAATTATTGGTTTTTAATAATCAAATAACCATCCTTTAGTTAATAAATAATGATAGTGAACTCATTTTGAAATTTTTTATATAAAAATAAATAGTTCGGAGAAAAATTGAAAATGTGACTAGAAATTATCGCAAGGTTGGTACACACTTATGTATACATACTTATACATATAGTAAGAAGTTAGAAGTACAAAAAGAGATTAATTAAGCTAAAGAATCCTTAAGTGCTTTAAAAATGTAATTAAGTTAAGTAATAAAGTAAAGAAGACTTTTCTCCTAATTTTAAAAAGAATATAGTACTAAGTAGTACATATCATCATTATAGAAGTACATGCCCATGTGAAGGAGGTGTGTCACATGAGTTGGCATTTGAGAAAGTGTATGAAAGAAGTCATTTTGGAGGGGTATTGTGTCATTTGGCAAAGGGGTATTTAGGTCTTTTTCCATCCATTTGCAAGTCTATATAAGTGCACTTCCATTTCACAAATTCATTTTTACATCTCCACTTTCTTTTACTCCACTTCTTTTCCATGTCTTCATCCTTAGTTTATAAATCAAAGCGACTTCAAAGCTTTACCAAATCAAGCCCAAACTCAAAACAAAAGTTCATATTTCCATAGCAAAACTCTTACCATCCTCAAAAATCCAAACTTTGTGCCAAAACTCCTCCTTTTAGGGCATGGCTATGAGCATTAATAGAGGAGGAGGCTAGGGCTGTAAGCTATTGGAAGGAAGGAGTGGAGCTAGGAGGCTTGGATGTGAAGGAAGGTGGTAGCTTGGTGTTGTGGTTTGGTTGCGGAAAGAAGTAGTAGCTTTTGGTGAAAGTGAGATTTCTCACTGTGAATACCACTTTAAAATGGTTTTAAAAATTTACAAATATTGTAAAAGTATAAATTATTGCTTATGTTGTTTATACTTATCTACATTGCTTATTTGGATTTGATTCCTGCTTGGAAGAGGATGGCATAAATAACCATTGTTTCGCAGGGAACTAAAACAACAAGAAGTTGGAGTGTTTCGTAGCGAATAAGTCATTATGAAAGCACTTTGAAGGAAAGAAATTTTGCAAAGGGGTCCTAAAGGATTCCCCACCTTGTGATTTTTATTTGCATGCATCCTTGTTTATGTAAATTTTAGTGTATGTGGAAAGCGAATATTGCATGGTTATAGTCGATCTACTTATTGTTGGTTTTTATGCAACACTGAAATCCTTTGCTCTTTTTAAGTGGTTCACTAATTGTTTTCTAAAGTGTTTTAAAATAGTTTCTGAACATGACTATTGTTCTACAATCCTTTTTGCAAAGGTATTAAAGTGGTTTAAATTTTAAAAAGAAATATGGTTTAAAAGTTATTTGATTTACAAAACAAAGTTTTAAAAGTTACGATCCATATAGCAATAGTCACAATGGATGCACTTTGGAAATATATGCTTTTTGTGAAGTAAAAGGAGGTTATCTATTTTAGATATTTTGTAAATTCTTTTCGAATGTGTTTTATAAAGGTAGTATAAGTGTATAAAAATGAGATTGAAGATTTAAATATATTTTTAAGAATTTATTTGAGTTATTTAAGCAAGTGGTTTAAATTTTATAAAGGAAACTCCTTTGTTTTCAAAAGTCAAGTTTTGTTTAAAAGCGACCATATTTAAAGTGATGTTTTAAATGCAAGTTTCAAACTATGTTTTAAAGAGTTCTAAAAGTTATTTTAAAAGAGGAAGGAAGCATGTATTGCAACACTATTGTTGTAATAAATGCTTTCGAGAAAAGTAAAGAGATCGTGGACTATAACATTTTTGTTATAGTAAATAGTTTCGGGAAATTGGAAATGAAGTTTGATTTATAATACATGTATTAATTAAATAAGTTGTTTACTTTATAAAAAGGAAAGATGTTGCCTTTCTAAACCAAACTTTGGTTTAAATAAGTAATTTGGGAAATGCTTTTAATAACAAGTATATTGGAACTCTTGGATCCTATTTTTTATTTCTAGACTTTGAAGTATGGAAAATTATTTCTATTTTGAAGTTAGAAGTGAATGTCGAGTCAAGGTAAGAGAGGTGATAATACCCCAACTTGAACGGCTTCATTTTGAACCAATGAAAATTACTAGTTTGAAATCGAAGGCTAGTAATAAGTTTATGGAGTTGGTTTTTTAGATTATTTTAAAAAGACTTTGTTTTATGCAGAGCATTTCTTTGTCGGTGGCATTAAGTAACATAAAACAAATATGATACGTAGTGCTAAAATGTTGACATGTTTATGGAAAGTAATTCATCTTATATTTAACACTAAAAGCCAAAGAGTAGACTATCCTTTATCTATGAGATCTAGAATCGGAGTGCTTTATCTAAGGCAAGGCCAAGTGCAGCAAGTGCCCTGACTTACCTGGCTTCGATTTTGGGTGAGAGATAGAGAAGTCGAAATGTTCGAAGTGTGATAAGTGCAAGATGGTTAATTTCTATAAATAGGTCATGATTAATTAAGTATATGAGAGGTACTTCATCTTATACTTGACACTAAATTTCGAGGTATGGAAGTCCATTTTTTATTTGTGAGAATTAAGATTGTCGTCGAGGCAAGGGAATTAATCTAACTTGTCCGACTTTGTTGTTAATCTAGGGATAGTACAAGGTTCATGCGGGTTGCGATTCCCTTAGGAGAACTCATTCCGATGAAATGTCTCTCGCTTTAAGGCGGATATTCGAGTTCCCTTTGGGACTCTTATACCGTCTACTTACTTTTAAAAGAACCAAGATTGAGTCAACTAGGAGCTACCAATTGTTGATTCAGAGAGACCAGGATCAGATAAGCATGAATTATCCAAAAACCACTTCGAACTGGCATAAGCGTTCGAATTGGAGACATATTGAAGATGATGGAAATCGAAGACAGAGTTCTTTGAAATGCAAGTGCTACTTGCTACTAATCCTGAGGATGTAGTAGAGGTAGTGCCTTCGGTTTGTTCATATCCTGAACAACTTGTATGGATAAATGCTGGCATTTCATTGTTTCCTAGAGGGTAGGATTAGCATTTCAAGTGGGATTTACTAAAAGGTAAAACATAGCCTCAAGCATCACACCTGGGAATGACTAAAACAGGGGATATACTTTAGGGCTATGTGGTTCGCTATCATTAAGGTATGGTCATCACCCAATCTGGATCGATATTTTTAGATTATGTATGTTAAGGGCCCAGTACAATTGTTGATCACAACCGAGGTGATGACATATTCGGTACTACCTAGGAAAGGATAGGCCGATCCTGATTCGCAAGGGGTCCATGTGTGGCCCTTGGTACATTTTCTCTAGAGGTATACCAGAAAAGGCGGTACCCCAGTAGCCTTGTCATCGTATGAAATCCATTTTCCAATACATGACTTACGGGCTTAGTTATATACCAAATATGCTGGAATGTGATATACAAGCATTTCAGCTATGTTATATATTTATTTTAAACCCTAGACATTATTATAATATCACAATATTTTTTAATAAAATGGTTTGGTTATCGTAAGGTAAAAACCCATTCATGTTTATGTGCGGTGTGGTCTTACGAGATACCTTTATTTTTGAAAGGTTCTACAACACAAAGGAAATCCAAATGATTTGAGTTTCTCATGCTAGTTTACTAGACTGATCCGGGTGTTATTTTCTTATAATACTCAAGTCAGTCTCGAGTACTTTTCTAGACTTAGCGATGGACTCTTAGAGTTTCAAAAGATGAGCTGGATGCCTCCAAGACTTGATGTATTTTGTTGTCTATTATATTACTTGTTTTGTATTTATCAGCATTTGTAAGGACATCCTAATATAATTGTCTAGGCTAATGATAGGTTAGTTTACTCTGATGGTTGTATGTATATTAAAGTTTTCTTTTGTAAAAATCATTTGGAAATTATAGATTACTCATCACAATATGAGATTATGTTCTGTCTTTTCTTTTCTTTAACCCTAACAATCGATTGTTCCGGCACTTGGATGCTCGGCACATGAATATCGTGGATGTAATAGTGTCAACTTTTGAGGATCAAAAAGGTGAGCAGTCATAGTTTGGGGTCTTTGATGCGTTGGCAGGGATCAAGGATGGTTGACTCCAAGACAACTCGATATGACCTTAGGCTTCTACGTGACGACGCCGATGATGACTTCGAAACCTTAATGTGATGTCTCTATGACTTAAGATGGGTGTTTAGAGATGTTCCGAAGATGATGACTTAACGATGGGAGTCATGACGGTGATCCACAAGGGAAAGTTCAATGATGGGGGCTTGTGAGTAGAATTTGCAACCGTGTTCTACTGTGGAAATAGCCAGGATGGAATTACGATTGAGTTCCATTATGGAGATGGGTACAAAGGGATCATCGATAACTTAGAGGTTTCTAGTGTGCTCGTAAAGAAGGGGCATATGGGGAAGCCCATCTAGATTTGTGATTGTGTCCAGATCTTACGTTGGTAGACTACCCTAGGCTTTTGTGATTGTGAGCCTAGTTCCTAGCCTTTTAGTGTGGCTCGGATTCGAGCACCAATGAAGTCGGGATTTTGATTTGGTCCCTAGTTTATGATTGTGCCATATGATTTATCATATATCCAACGCACACATGTGATGGTGAGGATTGTTTGATGGATGTTATATTTTCCATGATTATTTGTCACTTTAGGGTGTTACTTAATATAGGTATTTTCGACCGTATACCTAGACACTAGACATTGTACTTCGATTGTAGTACACTTATATGGTTGTGATAGTATATTAACATATATCAACTGTTATGTGCTAACTCTTTGGATGCAGGGACATGTCAAGTATAGTGCTTTTACCCAATATCCATATTTACTGTATACAGTATTTATAGTATTTTTTAGATGAGAATCGCTCACACTAGACTATTATCTGACATGAGATTTTATGATTTGCTTCTTGCTATCTCGGGTACTCTTAAATGAGTAGATTAGGGATAATAGGTCAGGATAGCGCAAGGAACTGTACCATGTACGAGTAGGAGATTGGGCTTTCATATATCTATATTTGGAGCTTACTATCACTTATATTCCGCTTTGCAGTACTGTGGAGCTATATCAGTACTTATATTTGAGACATAGTTATAGGGATTATTTTGGAGACTTGGGATGCATAAACTCTTTTATTTCAGCTTTTTGTATGATCTATGAACCTGATGCACTCTGATGTTTTTATTTATGGTTCATTTGATTATATTATTATCTCATCTTTTTTACATCTATGTTATTATATTATATTTTTCCTGCATGCTGTGAGATGTTCTACATGTTCTATGTTTGGATTTTTGTTACTTTACACCCTTGGCTATTGTCCTGCATCGGCCGGGTACCTCCACAGCGCATTATACAGATATACTGGATATTGAAGGTGTAGGGCGGTCGTCGCATGAACCAAGCGACTTCTTGATGAATCTAGACTTCAAGATGATAAAGAAATGGATCAAGAACTTAAGGAGTTGTATGGAATGATGGAGTACAAGAAGTTTGAAAAAGATGGTGCAAGTCAAATATGGTCGGTACTGACATGATTTGGTTGGTACCGAGATGTCTTGATAAGTGGCCCACTTTGAAGAAATAGGCAAACTACTCCAGTATTTTGCATAAAAAGGAAAGTCTTGCATAAAACAAATCATGTCGGTATCGACATAATTTGTAAGAGCAATTTTTACAACGAAGCTTGGAAACTTGAAGATGCAAACAAGTATAAGTGATATAGTACCGACATGATTTTTATTGCAAGATTTACTCGTTCTTCCTTTTTTCTCATGTGGATTAGATGTAAGACCCCTGATTTTTGTTTAACATTATTTGGGAGACTAAATTAAATAAATTAATTAAACAGAATAGAATGATTATGTGGTGTAAGGAGATGAGATTTGATAATTAATGGGGTTAGGCCTTAACTAATCAACAAATAGAATTGTTTTAACTTATAAATAAGAAGGAAGGATTATGAGAGGGACAAAATAGGAATATGCCACATTTCCTAAATTTAAACCCTTCCACCCTCATATCCTCACTCATATTTTCATTCAAACAAATATAAACAAAGTAGAGGCTGGCCATTGCTAGGGGATTTAAGTGAAGAAAATCCAGGAAGTCAAGTTAAAGCTAAGGGGAACCAAATTAACAACTCAAATATCAACTCTCTTTATCAAATCAAGGTGAATAATAGTATCCATCTCATCTTTATGTGTTTGATTTTCGGATTTTTGATTAATTCCGAATTTGTTGATGAAAATATGTCATGATATGGTTGATTTTGCCTTTGTTTGATTGATTAATGATATACTGGATTTTTTATGGAATTTATATGTTAAGTTTTAAAGGCAAAACCCTAGTTTTTGATCTCCAAATGATTTGATTTTTTTATGATATTGCGTAAAATATTATTTTAGAGATGATTTTTTGATTTCATAATTTTTTGAGTTAATAGGAATATTTTATTAATTTCCTAAGGAAGAGAGGGCACTTATTTCTAGTTTTAATTACTGTAAATAATTAAGTAACGATTTTGGTCCCGAAATTTTTTACATGTTAAAAAATATGGTATTTCTGATTTGAATTTTGTGGATTTTTCCCAAGTTTTTTTTGATTTGTTATGAATTTATTAGGCTAGAAATGATTAATAATTATATTAAAATAATAATAAATAATGAAGGGTTGCAAATAATTTGAAAGCGAAAAAATCTAAGCTACTGTAGTTTTTCTGAAAAGAAAATGGTAAAGAAAGTTATTAACCGATAGAATTTTGACAAAGAATTGGAGTTGGTGGAAGGTATTGTATTTAAAAAGAAATAATTCAGTCTTCAAATTAATTACAGAAATACCATCAAATGACGGTCATCAATGTCAATGATAGTCATCAACGTCGATGACAGTCATCAAGGTCATCAACATCGATGACAGTCATCAATATCATCAACGTTGACGCCAGCCGTCAATATTGATGCCTGTCATCAAGGTTGACGCCAGTCATCTTTATCGATGAAACTCTTTAATGATGAAACTCTTTATTGATAAAACACTTTATCGATGAAACTCTTTAATGATGAAACTCTTTATCGATGATTCGTAAGTAAGAGAATAGGAATGCCACCTATCATGAGCCTTTTATTGTCTTCTTCCCATAGCACAAAAAGAGATGCTTCAAGCGCATTATTGACCCCAAACCACTAACACCTTCCTCGTTGGGGATCCGCACAATGGGAAAAGGCTTTCGCGATAGGAATCCTCAAAAGAGAATTATTTATTTCAATACTCGCAAGACGAATCTGATTGGTTGATTGGATGTAGACCAAGTCAAATTCCCTCCATAGTTCTCGGGAGACACGGGAATAGAATATGGCCTACCATCATAGGGAATCTCAATCAAATCCCCGAGCCCAGAATACCAAGGCGTAAAGCACATGTTCGAAAAATGTGACATGTCGACAGATCGGTAATATTACTTAGCAAACTGAGTTTCAGCCAGCACACTTTGTTGAAAATCACGCACTAGAATAGCTTTTCTTTGTTTTCTCGGGATAACAAAACATCACTGCAAGCACAGCTGAGGAGTCTAAGCTAACGTTCTCATGCATAAATTAGGGGTCTGAGGGGCTGTAAATTCTAGGGTAAGGAGCCAAGATCGAACTCTCTATGAAATTCATAGTTGGGTTACTTCATTAACTACCTGATAAGTTTTTCTAACCATCTTTTTTTGTTATATTAGCGAGCAGAGATTTCTTTAGCTCATTTGGTTGCTGCAGCTTGAGAGAAACTAGTAATGAATAGTTGTTTATTTAACAATGGATACTTCTACTGAAGCAATAATATAATAGAACAATACCCTGATCACTAACTATAGCCAATTGATTCCTTTAGTTTGAAGATCAAAGCTAAGAACGAGAATCCAGTATACTTAGACCAACAGAAAGAAGGAGAGCCTCGAGCCAATGTCCGAGAACCATGTGCTACTCACTGAAGTAACACATGCCATACTCCCAGGAAAAGCTTGAACGACTTTCGACAAAAGGGCATACTTATCTAGAATTCTTATTCCAGTTGTGCCCCCTATCGATATTCTCCCTAAAATGTCACTTCGGTGGCCTATCAATCCCACTACTAGACACCTATGGTGGAACTAGCATTCTGGCCCTAATTAATATACTGGCCTTCCTTCATAAGGTGCTCTTTGTGGATATGGCTTTCTAACAAAAAATTTATGGTCGTTTCGCTCTGTCGGATTGGAAAGCTGGACTAATAGTTGTTGTTTGCTCTTCCTATTGGGAAGTAGAAAAGTCCTGGTAGCCTGTCATGTTCTACTCCCAACAGTGGTCCTATGTGAGCCAACCAGTCAGTCTTTCGGTTCTTCCTGTCCCATTTACCGACAAAGTGAAGGTCCCCTGTATATTAATTGAACATTAACTAGTAGCTACATCTATTCCTCTAGCTACTAAGATGTTTTAGTTCGCTAGGTTGCCTCTTGCCTGCTTCTTTGAATTTCTCTAATTATCTTTCATAAGAAAAAAAAAATTTCTTTCTAGAATAGGAAAATCTTGAGAGAAAAAATTGATCTTTACTTTTGTTGAAGAAGAAGTTCACTGTGACACCCCGCACCTCTAGCCACCCCGAAAATCGGACATGGCTAGAAGCACCGGTGGTCGAGTGAAATAAAATCCATAACATAGCACAGAGACTAAGGTAACAGAATAAAATGATTAAAATATTACAGCGGAAGAAAACTTTCACTAATTATAAATTAATAGCAAAACAGCTTCATTAAAAACAACATTATCCCAAATTTATTTCAGAAACCAAAAGTACCAACTAGTCTCCACCAAAACATAAAACATTACAAAGTTCACAATATAGGTCCCCATATATTGAGTAAAATATGGAAAAGAGAAACGAAGTACATGAAACAAAAGAAACAAAAGCCGAAGATAACAAGTGCTCCAATGACCCTCCAAGCTGTAAAGAACTGCAACCTAGACCTGCCCTACTATGATTTGGGGAAAATAGGAAAAATAGGAATGGGTCAGACATAAAGTCTGGTGAATGAGAAATAAAATGAAGCAGAAAGAATAAAACAGTTTAATTCCAGGTCTTCCCCGGATATTGCAGAGAGTGAATAATATAATGTAGTGAATCCTTCTTAGATACAGTTCCTAAGAAGCCAAAGTCTGTGGTCACTCTAGGGAAGTCAACCATGCAGTAATACTAAACGTCAATCGACTCGTCGGACCTGCAGTCCTTACCATCCATGTGCTACAGCGTGAAAGTCATGCTCTTCACCCGTGCACTGTGACTAAATGCCTCTTATGTCTGACCGGCGCCAACTCAAACAAACTCGTAGGACCTCGATGTTGCGCTCAGGCTCCGCCAAAATGGACTCCTATCCTCCGATCTCCTCGGTTATCAATGTGGACTTGCCCCTATCCAAAGTGTCGGTCCTCCGAAAGAGCGCCCGCAGTTGGGACGGCTGTGCAAAATCCTCCAACAATCTGCGTAAATAAGCCTACATCGGAGCACGCTTGTCCTGTTCCGTCCGCGTCGATCTGCCTGAAGAAGCCTACGATTGCAGATGCTATCTATCCTGCGTACTAGCAACCTATGAAAGGTAAAAAACATCTCTGTGAACCTACTTGCCCACTCCTAGTACGTACAGCCGAAACTATATTTTGGTCTTAACTTCATGGAACACCTATCCATACTTTTACAAGGTCTGCCTACCAAATCGCTTCTAGATTAATTAATTTTACCGTTACAATTTACATACTGTTTATCTCCATTAATCTGCCTTAGGCCATTTTTACATCCGATTTGGTAATTTCACAATTTCCTTTTATCTTAAATAAAAGGTATTTCAATTTCACATCCATTCAGTCCGTATGGTTTGTCTGTAATTTTTATGTCATTTTGTTACAGATTTACACTAGCCTTTAGGGTCCATTTAATTTACATTTTTTTCACCCTAATTTACGTTCTCCTTTTAGAGATTTAATCTGTACAAATTTTTTATCCAATAGCCATAAACCATTTAATTACACAAAATTCCACTTTTACATTTTTAGGCCACATATGAAACAAACAAATATGCCAATTAGACTTCCTAATTTTGTTCAAAAACCATATTCAAATTATGGAATTATATCAATCAAAACCATAATTTTATTCAAGTAACATATTCTGAATTTATTCAACTAACATGTTCTACCATTAGAAATTGAATAACAATTCTAATTCAATTTAGTTAAATCAATCTTATTTACGCCATGAAACGTGAATAACAATTTGTTTTGTTCCAAATTTCAACCCAAACATGAATTAGAATTAAGAAGTGGAAGAAGAAGAAGATATAATAATTTACATGAATTTCAATCTTATTTATGCCATAAAACATGAATAGACAATTTAAATGTCCCATATTTTAAACCAAACATGAATTAGATTTGAGAAGTGGAAGAAGAAGAAGAAGTTGCAATAATTTATATCTATTCTCAATTAATACCAGAAATTAATTCATATTAACATGCCAGAAAAGAACTAAAATTGAACTACTTTATTTTTCTATTTCATATTAATTTCCACTCACCTACCACTTGAGCTTACATAAATTTGAAAAAAGCTTTGCTTTAATCTTTCTCCCTTTGATTCTTATAAATTCCCAAATTGCTTGAATATATATAGATAATTTAATTTGGTAGAGATTTGTTTATTTAGTAGAGAAAAGGAGGAAGTATAATACACACTAATTTTACTGTAGAATTATGGCGACGACTGAATAAGAGATTAGGTTTAGGTTAGATGGTTTATTTATAGATTTTTTGCTTAAATATAATCCATTAGATTATTTTAGATTAAATTTGGTTCTTTCATACACTTAATGGTTATCCATTCTAGCCCATACACATCACTCAACCAATAAAATTTAGCCATCTCATCCTATTACATCACTGGAGCGAATGGGAAACCGCCACATGTCAGAAACAATGCTGACATACGCAGGAAAATCGCTGGAAACGAACCAACTAAAAAAACATCGCTCCAGATTCTAGGCGACAACGGGACTTGATCCCTGGTCACTAAAGAAGTCAACATGCGCCTTTACCACTGTACCATATGCGCTTTTAATTTCTATTTAATTATATTTCCCATAAAATATCAGGGTGTTACATTCTCCCCCCCCCCTTAAAGGATTTCGTCCCCGAAATCTCCAAAGACGGAAGAACGTAATTAACAACCAGCATCCAAGAACTACATCCATCTACAACCATCATCTATTTCTACAATTGTCCTTATTTTTAACTAATGCAATTTATGATTTATGCAAAGCGAAATGCATATGAACTTACCTAGTGCAAAAAGGTAGTTGGTCTACTGATTCAGTTGTCCTCTTGTAATGCAAGTCTGCTTATGCCATGCAACCAAATGTATGCAATTACCATAGTATAATTGATAATTCTATATGTATATTTCAATCATTCACCCAAATGCATGATCCATATGCAACATCCATTTACACACACACACACACAGATATATATATATATATATTTATATATATATAACCATGTGTAAATGCAATAGATAACAGGCACGCATATGCAGGTGTGTGTACCTAGTTGGCTGATTATCCTAATAAATATATATCTAGTGCATGCAATGCATCCATTTGCAAACATTGGCATCCACTTGCAATCATTTTCATCCATCAAACATAACATGCCCTAATGACATGTTTACAACCAAGATACCATCCATAGGTTTCACCTAAAGATTATCGAAAAGACCCTAACTAAGGAAAGATGATATTTGAAGTGTACCTTCAAATAGAAAAGGATAAGAAGTTCGAATTTTCTCCTTAGATTCCCATGCGCACTCCTTGGGGTCATCTCCCCACTGAACCTTCACTAGACGAACTTCCTTGTTGTGTAATCTCTTGATGTCGTGTTCCAATATACGGGTGGGTGTTCGACGCACAAGTGATCCGCGCTCTATCTCCACTTACCTTAGCTGATCGGGTTATACTACTACTGTGGAATCATGTAGACACTTCCTCAGATGCGAAGCATGAAAAACATCATGAATTCCTGCCAACTTATCTGGAAGATCAACTTTGTATGCCACTTTTCCAATCCGTGCAGTAATAGGGAAGGGTCCTACAAATCTCTGTGCCAACATACCCACTGAGCCAAATCTCATAATGTTTCTAAGAGGTGAAACCTTGAATAAAAAACCATATCTCCAACCTTAAACTCCAAATCTGAACGTCTTCTGTCGGCATATGACTTTTGTCTATCTTGGGAAGTCTTCGACCTCTTGCGAATCAAATCCACCTTCTCGGAAGTTTCTCTCACCAAGTCTGGTCCAAGAAAGATCCTATCGGTGGTATCCCACCAACGGGTTGGTAATCTACATGGTCTGCCATAGAGGGCATTGAACGGTGCCATCTCAATGCTTGCTTGATAACTATTATTATACATGAAATCCACCAGAGGTAGGTGGTCTTCCTAAGAGCCTCCAGAGACAATGATGCACAATCTGAGCAAATCTTCCAAAACCTTATTTACACTCTCAGTCTGTCCATCTATCTGATGGTGATATGTTGTGCTCAGATTCAATTCCGTTCCCAAGGCTTGCTGAAGACTCCTCCAAAACTCCCTGGTGAATAATGGATCTCTGTCACTCACAATGCTGACGGGAACTCCATGAAGCCTAACAATCTCCCTTACGTAAAGAGTCACCAAAGAAGTTGTCGTTTTATTACTCTTAATGGGTATAAAATGAGAGCTCTTCGTCAGCCTATCCACAATGACCCAAATACTCGTATTCTTTCTCTGTGACCTTGGTAATCCATCCACGAAGTCCATAGAGACGCTCTCCCATTTCCATAATGGAATATCCAATGGCTGCAATAGTTCTCCGGGCTTCTTCTGTTCTGCCTTTACCCTTTGGAAAGTGATGCACTTCGATACATACTCCGCCATCCTCTTCTTCATTCCGGGCCAACAGAATACCCTCTTCATATCCCGGTACATCTTATCACCATCGGGGTGCACTGTCATCCTAGAATGATGTGACTTGGCCAACACCGCATCTACTAAATCCTCACTACGGGGAACACAAAGTCTACCATCCCTTCTAAGCCATCCCCTAGTGTCCATGGTATAGCGCTTAAAATGTGGTGATGACTCTCCTCTACCAAGCTTATCTAAAATGTCCTTTAACTCTTCGTCCTCACGTTGCCTTGCTCCAATCTACTCCATCAAAGTAGGCTGGACGTCGAGGGCTGCTAACAATCCCGGAGCTAAATCCGATGGAGGTCTAAAATCAAAGGTAGCAGTGTACTCCAAATGCTTCCATTCCAAAAACAGAGGACTTAAAACCACTTTGCGTCTACTCAATGCTTCTGCCACTACATTACCTTTGTCAGGGGTATAGGAAATCTCAAAGTCATAAGAGGCTAAAAACTCCATCCATCTTCGCTATCTAAAATTCAAGTCTTTCTGAGAGAATAGATACTTCAAAGACTTATGATCTGTGAAAAGCTCAAATCTTTCTCCTAACAGATAGTGCCTCCAAGACTTGAGAGCAAAAACTATAGCTGCCAACTCAAGATCATGCGCCGGGTAGTTCTTCTCAAACATTTTCAACTGTCTACTCGCATAGCACACTACCCTACCCGCTTGGATCAGTACCGCCCCTAGCCCCGTAACACAAGCATCCGTATAAACTAAGAAAGGCTTGGTTCCATCCGGTAATCCCAATACGGGCGCGATAGTTAAAGCTTTCTTCAATCGACCAAAGGCATCCTCACACTAGGCATCCCAAACAAAAGCTTAGTTCTTTTTGGTAAGGCGGGTAAGTGGAGCTGATATCCTAGCGAAGTCCTTAATGAACTTCCTATAGTATCCCGCAAGACCAAAGAAACTCCTTATGTCCATGGCATTCTTAGGGGTCTGCCAATCCTGTACTGCTGCCATCGTCGGATCTACTACAAGTCCATCCTCCGAAACGATGTGTCCCAAAAAGCGAACCTCATCCCTCGAAATGTGGCATTTGGAGAACTTCGCCTTCAACTTATGTGCTCGCAGGGTCCTAAGCACTTCTTCCAAGTGAATAGTATGCTCCTCCATGCTTCGCGAATAAATCAAAATGTCGTCGACGAACACCACCACAAACTTGTTCAGCAATTCGTGAAACACTCGACTCATCAGGTCCACAAAATATGCCAGAGCATTGATTAGCCCAAATGGCATGACTAACCACTCAAATAACCCATTTGGAGTCCTAAACGCAGTCTTCTTGATGCTATCCTCCGCCACACACAACTGATGAAATCCCATGGCCAAATTGAGCTACGAAAATACCTTGGCTCCTACTAGCTGATTGAAGAGATTGTCTATATAGGGAAGAAGATAACAATTCTTTTTTGTCAGCTTATTAACCTCCCTATAATCCACGCAAAGATTGAGAGAGCCATCTGCCTTAGTGGCAGAGACGACGGGTCCGCCCCACTCGGAAATGCTCCTACGAATGAAGCCCTTCTCCAAAGCTCTCTAATCTACTTGCTCAACTCACGACGTTCCTTACGAGCCATATGCTTTACCAGTAAAGCAACCAGTTTGGCAATATCAACAAGATAAATCGAACTCGATCTCTCTTCGAGGTGGAAGGTCAGCAACATCCTTGAACACATCTGGAAAGTCTCTAACAATGTGTACCAAACTCAAACTATCGGGCAATAAGTCAAGAGAATAAAGGTAGCTCAACAGGACTGATCCTCTAAGATCATAAGATACCTCCAAGGTACATCCACTACAAGTGCCTAACCTCACTACCCTCTTATCGCAATCAAGAACAACACCACACATGGATAGCCAATCCATACCAAGAACCAACCCGAACCCGGAAATGCCTAATACAAAAGCACTACAGTCAAACTCAGCCCCTAAAATAAACAATTTCAAATCCCGATATAACATGGACAAATAGGCCGATCCTCTTACGGGATTTGGTACTACTACCGGGTCGGTCACTAAGAAAGCATCAAGACCAAGACCCTCTACAAGAGTACTATATATAAAAGAGTGCTAAGCTCCATACTCAAATAGGGTACGAACGGGAAAATCAAAGACAGATAACACACCTTCGATGATCACCTTCTTTCCCTTGTCCACAACTGAACGAGTACTAGAGGAAGGAGCTGCCTCTAAAGCAAAAGCCTAAGCAGGCTGTGAAGGTGTCTGTGAACTGTCCTTGGGCTTCGATAGACAGTCCTTCTTCATATGCCCCACTTGATCGCAAAGATAACACCTTGGTCTCGGTCGCTCTTCTACCCCTCTACAATCCTTAGCAAGATGACCTAGTTTCCCATAAGAATTGCACTTCCAGTCTTTCCTTGGAACTTTCCTTTTTCCACCTAACCCTCCTCTCCTCTTTCTTTTCCACTACTTCTTCCCATCACTCTTCTACGCCACATCTCCTTTCTTCTCAGTATCAGCAAGTAAAGCCATCTCTACCAATCCCTCAAAAGTGGCTCCCATCGGAATGTGGCTCACCGCCAAAGTCTACAGTGGCTGACTCAAACCCTTAATGAACTTTAGTGCCTTCTTGTGAGGAGTATTGATCCGGTCTAGTCCAAATCTGGCAAGCTCATTGAATTGATTAACATATTCCTTAACTGTCTATCCCCTTGCTTGAGTTGTATAAATTTCTCTAGCTGCACTCCCTCTTCATCCTGTGATAAGAATTTCCTCTCGAACCTAGTACGAAAATCCGCCCAAGTCAAATTATCAGTCTCAGCATCCACAATCTCCCACTAACAAAGAGCCTCTCCCTGCAACTGCCATGAAGCCAACTGCCTTCGAGCCAAGTCCTCCAATCACATAAGTCCAAATATCCGCTCATAACTACAGATCCAAGCTCTCGCCTCAGTATATGACTCGATGCCAAGAAATGGCTTGCCTCCTAAGCTGGTGTAGTCCTTGCATAACTTGGGATAATTGGGAATGCCTGGCGGACGGGCTGGAGCCCCGCCGGAGCAGCATTCCTAGCTGGTGGCTCTACTCGTGCAGTATCCTGCAAATAACGTCTGAACCAAGCAGGCATATTAAGGCCTAGAACTTCAGGGATATCTTGCGGTTCAGACATTTCTATCTGTGGATATTAAAAAATGGGATTAGGTACTCCACAAATAGTTCCATGGATAGGGAGGAAGAGATACGAGGGACCCATTTCTAAAATTTCTTTTTTTTCCAAAATATTTACATATACTTTTAAAAGTATTATTTGGAATGCCCTTTAAAAATTATTCGAAAACCTTTATAGTTTTAAAATATTTTTAGGATTACCGAAACCTTAGCTTTGATACCAACTGTGACACCCCATACCTTTAGGCATCCCGAAAATCGTACATGACTAGAAGCACAGGTGGTCGGGTGAAATAAAATTCCATAACATAGCATAGAAACTAAGGCAATAAAATAAAATAATTAAAATATTACAGCGGAAGAAAACTTTCACTAATTATAAATTAATAGCAAAACAACTTCATTAAAAATAACAATATCCCAAATTTATTTTCGAAACCAAAAGTACCAAGTAGTCTCCACCAAAACATAAAACATAACAAAGCTCACAATATAGGTCCCCATATATAGAGTAAAGTACAGAAAAGAAAAATGAAGTACATGAAACAAAAGAAACAAATGCTGAAGATAACAATTGCTCCAATGACCATCCAAGCTGCAAAGAACTGCAACCTAGACCCACCCTCCTGTGATTTGGGGAAAATAGGAAAAATAGGAATAGGTCAGGCATAAAGTATGGTGAATGAGAAATAAAATGAAGTAGAAAGAATAAAATAGTTTAATTTCAGGTCTACCCCAGATATGGCAGAGGGTGAATAATATAATGCAATGAATCCTTCTTAGATACAGTTCCTAAGAAGCCGAAGTCTGTGGTCACTCTAGGGAAGTCAGCCATGCAGTAATACTAAATGTCAATCGGCCTGTCGGACCTGTTGTCCTTACCTATCCAATTGCTACAGCGTGAAAGTCATGCTCTTCACCCATGCACTATGACAAAATGCCTCTTACGTTTGACCTCACCGACTCAAAAAACCTCGCAGGACTACGAAGTTGCGCTCAGGCTCCGCCAAACTGGACTCCTATCCTCCTATCTCCTCGTTCACCAACATGGACTTGCCCCTATCCAAAGTGTCGATACTCCGAAAGAGCGCCCGCAGCTGGGTCGGCTGTGTAGAATCCTCCAACGATCTGCCTAAAGAAGCCTACGTCGGAGCACACTTGTCATGTTCCATCCACATCGATCTGCCTGAAGAAGCCTACGATTGCAGATGCTGTGTATCCTACACACTAGCAACCTATGAAAGGTAAAAAAACATCCTTGTGAACCTACTTGCCTGCTCCTAGTACGTACAGCCAAAACTATATTTTGGTCTTAACTGCATGAAACACCTATCCAGACCTTTACAAGGTCTGCCTACCAAATCACTTCTAGATTAATTAATTTTATCATTACAGTTTTCATATTGTTTATTTCCATTAATATGCTTTAGGCCATTTTTACATCTGATTTGATTATTTCACAATCTCCCTTTTTCTTACATAAATGGTATTTCAATTTCACGTCCGTTCAGTCTGTATGGTTTGTCTGTAATTTTAATGCCATTTTGTTACAGATTTACACTAGCCTTTAGGGTCCATTTAATTTACATTTTTTTCACCCTAATTTACGTTCTCCTTTTAGAGATTTAATATGTACAATTTTTTTATCCAATAGCCACAAACCATTTAATTACACAAAATACCACTTTTACATTTTTAGGCCATATATGAAACAAACAATTATGCCAATTAGACTTTCCAATTTTGTTCCAAAACCATATTCAGAATTATATAATTATATCAATCAAAACCATAATTTTATTCAATAACATATTCTGAATTTATTCAACTAACATGTTCTACCATTAGAAATTGAATAACAATTCTAATTCAATTTAATTAAACCAATCTTATTTACGCCATGAAACGTGAATAACAATTTTTTTGTTCCAAATTTCAACCCAAACATGAATTAGAACTGAGAAGTGGAAGAAGAAGAAGATACAATAATTTACATAAATTTCAATCTTATTTATGCCATAAAACGTGAATAGACAATTTATATGTCCCATATTTTAAACCAAACATGAATTAGATTTGAGAAGTGGAAGAAGAAGAAGAAGAAGAAGTTGCAATAATTTACATCTATTCTCAATTAATAACATAAATTATTTCATATTAACGTGCCAGAAAAGAACTGAAATTGAACTACTTTATTTTTCTATTTCATATTAATTCTCACTCACTTGGAACTTGAGCTTGCGTAAATTTGAAAAAAACATTTCTTTAATCTTTCTCCCTTTGATTCTTCTAAATTCCCCAAATTGCTTGAATATATATAGATAATTTAATTTGGTAGAGATTTGTTTATTTAGTAGAGAAAAGGAGGAAGAATAATACATACTAATTTTACTGTAGAATTGCAGCGACGGCTGAATAAGTGATTCAGTTTAGGTTAGATGGTTTATTTATAGATTGTTTGAGTGAATATAATCAATTAGATTATTTTAGATTAAATCTGGTTCTTTCATACACTTAATGGTTATCCATTCTTTCCCATACACATCACTCAACCAATAAAATTTTGCCATCTCATCCTATTACATCACTGGAGCGAATGAGAAGCCACCACATGTCAGAAACAACGTTGAAATACGTAGGAAAATCGCTGGAAACGAACCAGCCAAAAAAAACATCGCTCCAGATTTTGGGCGACAGCGGGACTTGATCCTTGGTCACTAAGGAAGTCAACATGTGCCTTTACCACTGTACCATGTGCGCTTTTAATTTATTTTTAATTATATTTCCCATAAAATATCAGGGTGTTACATTCTCCTAGAAGTTGGTTAGCTACCTATCATTTTGTTCTAGGATTTTTTTTCTATTTGTGGGTCAATTGTGGCATGCGGAAAGGGCCCGTTTAGCTGCAATATGATTTGAAAATGGAACCCCAAATAGACAGCCAAACCATTCGGTTAAGGAAAAAGGTACCACGCTCCCCCTGCCTTTTCCCTTTCTCTATCTCTAGGCTCCCAAGTTTGCATTTCATTCATTTAATGGATAAAATTCCATTGCTATTACCATTCCACTCCTATTTAAGTTGAATACCGTACCAATCCATTCAGGTTACGAAAAAAGAAGGTTTCCACCTAGAGAATCTTGAATTCAAAGGCCCTTGATATCTCGACACCGGTTTTCTTGTTGGAGCTAATTTCCTAGAGGATTATTTTTTCAATAATACATATTTGTAGCAATGAAATACTATTGTTCCTTCTCGATATCATATATCAGAAATTACAAATATCTATGATATGTTTTCTCTATAGCACGAAATGTCAATAAATGAATTCTCTCATTATTCGTTATTTCCAAGTCATTGCATTGCATTCACTTACTACAAGAAACAACCACCAGCACCAGCGTTTGGTGCAGCACTTGCATTTTGGTGCATTCTTCTTCCTTTCCTTTGTATTTCATTCCGTCATATTCCTAATAACAATTAGCCCCCTACTCTGAAAATCGAAGGGCAGATTCAAAAGAAAGGCGCTAATATATTAATTGGAGACCCCGATCAATTGGTGAAGGCCTTCCGAGACCTCTGTATGTTTGGCAGCCACAGAAGAGAAAGCGAGGGGTCCTAATCGAGTAATAGTAGCGCGCATGGGTATATTCAAGTAGCCGAGAAGTGTTTACCTTAGCCAAATGAAGCCCGAGAACCAGGTATTAATTATTTGATTTTAATTTCAATTATAAATTCATCTAGAACTTCTTAAAGGAAAATGGAATTTTTTAGAGCTTCGCCTCTTCTCTCCAGCATAGAAAACGCGTGAGAATGCATTTTGTACCATTCGTAGTTTGTGTGATTGACTACTAAGACTGTAAACTAGCATTCTTCATTCAAAATTTCCTTGCCAAGCAACATGAAATAGATTTTTGAACGTCCATAGAATATTTTTTTCTAACTGTCCAAAGTGAGAAGCAAAAATATTCTAAGAAAGACGTTCCTCGGTAATATCATCATGCCTCTCAAAGTAATGTGTGGCCAAACCAAATACGACGATGATTGGGTGAGACTGCTTCTTGTCTTTTGCTACGCAGCTTACATATGCCTTCTCTTGTTTGTTCCATGCCCAGTGCTTGTGGTTTTTCCTGGAAATGATTCAGGATCTGAGGGGGCTCTCAATTCTTCCACCTCGAAGAATTTTTTGGAGTCCTTCGAGCTCAGGGTTCTAGAGGAATCCACCCCGAGTCCACATGAAGGGATGGGCTCGGGGAATCAGCCAGAAGCAAGGCCTTCACCCTCCTCTAATCCAAGCGCTTCCAGGGAGGACTAAGCACGTAAGCTGGTTGAAAAACTTTGTTTGTTCATACAGGTAGTGTGATTTGGGGAGATTTTGTTTGCTCCACAAGTTAGCCAGAGCCAGACAGTTTTTCATTCAAAGGCAAAATTGCAATAACTTTGTTTTTTTTTGCTTCTACGGGATTTCACGAAAAACCAACCTAACTAGGATATAGATTCAACCTAGTGCAATTTGACATGAAAATCACGTATAATAGTTTGGATCAGTCGCTTAGCCTATGATTTTGCATTTTGCCTAATGAATAGTTGGAACCAATGGCAGTTGTCGGGGATATGGATGGAAGTCATTATTCACTAATGCTAGGCTAATGACTTATCCCCATACAATTTTTGGGACAATTCCTCATTCGTACTACCTAAAATGAGATTCTTGTCGAATCCCAGTTTACTTCTCCAACCATTCTTTTTCAAAAGATCAAGTAGATGAATAAGAATTGTACCGATGAAACTCTTTAACGATGAAACTCTTTAACGATGAAATTATTTAACGATGAAACTCTTTATCGATGAAACTCTTTATAGGTGAAACTCTTTATTGATGAAACTCTTTATCGATGAAATTCTTTATTAATGAAACTTTAAGTAATTTTATTGCATATGTGACTATTGATAGAACATAGTTTATTGAATGTTGCTACATGTCCTTATTATCGACTGATCGGTTATGTTTACATATTTTATCATTGTCATACTCACATTTCATGACCCGATACAGCATCTTGGGATTTGAGGGTGTAGAATTACCAGTAAGGTTATCCTAGTAGTGAGTATGGTTAGACTAAACTCCATAGTGAGTAGAACTGCATCCAGGAGATTAGATAGATCAATTGCGTTAGGATGCCCTGAACTGATTAAATAACCCAACGCATGAATTTAAAACCACATAAGATTGTAGGTGGGAATGGTGTAGGGTCGCGCCCTATGCTTCAACCATTAGCCCCTAGTTGGTAAAAGTCTGTGATTCCAGTGCGTAGGGATTGTCAGTAGTGAGATGAAAGGATGTTTACTCACAAAAAGAAATTTGTAGCTCTATATGCTCACCAAATTATTTAAGTTGTTTTACTCCTAATCGTATTTGGAGATTTATGGATGTCTGTTGTGTTTTGGCCCGAGTCAGCCTGATATGTTATTGGTTGGCCTGCAAAACCATTAGGTTCATGGTGACCCTTGGAAAACTATGATTTGTGATAAACAATCTATCGTTGGGAGGGTAAAATTTGGGTATACATAACCCTAGGAGGATAGACTAGTCAGACTTACCCAGGTTACATGCAAGCACATAATCATATTATGTTATGTTCTAACTATTGTGGTTCCAGGTGTATGATTATGACTGACATATTTTGGTAAGATACTAGTGACAGGAAACCCGTCCTGCTCTGCGGCATGGTCTTACTAGATATCAGTTTACGTTCGAGATGGTATATTATTATTCACACCAAACTTTTTGTCTGACCCGAAGTTTTTGTTTTTCCTCCTGAACTCTTGGGTACTCATTTTAGTAAGCTCGTGCATAGGGATTTCAAGGTTAGATGAATAAGCATTCGGAGACGTGAAGGTGGCAAGCTAGCTAATATTGGGAACGTTTATTTCCGTTATGTTGGTTTAAAGCTTACGCCATGTTTGAACGGATGTAACGACAGAATTTATAACTGTCAAGTATTAGACTTTGATCGACCAAGGAGGCATCTTCATATGTCACTCTTGGAGTATTTTGTAATTATTATATTTTCTCTGAACATGGGCAATGAATAGGATTATGTAATGAATGTAAAAATTCTATTTCTATGTAATGAAAGTTTGATCAATGAAAAATATTTGAAATTTTTTCATATTCATGTACTTCTGATGTTATTAATATGATTAACATAATTGCATTTTGTCCTCGGACAATAATACTATTAATGACTGCGGCATCAGTAGTGCTTATGTCGGGCTTCAAAATGGGGGATGTTACAACTTGGTATCAGAGCATAGGTCTACGAAAAATTTAAAAGATTAAAATGTTTTTGAAAACATAATCCAAATAAATCATAGAATAAGATTGGGGTATGGGATAATGCTATAGTAACGTACTTTTATTTGCTATATATAAGTATGTATCCTATCTTTATTCTCCACTCTCTCATAGACCACTTTTCTGTATCTTACAAAAATCCATATGCAGATTCAAAGGAAGTAAGATATGGAAGCAGGAAATGGTGGAGTGAATCTAGGTGGGGGAAGCACCACAGCAAATGGAAGTGACCCAATACTAGAAGGAATCGGGGTCGACAGGAAAATGCTAATCAAAACCCATATGTTAAAGTGGGTGTTAGAACCCCGTCAGTTGATATGGGGACTATGTATCGGTTCTTTGTTAACATAATGCAAGCTGGAGCAGCAGCTGGTTTGGCTGGGGGGAATGTTACTAATGTAGGAGGAGCTAATCCGATGGTGCTAGTTACCAATAAATATGCCAAGCTGAACGGTGATTATACTAGTCTTGGAGGAAATCCATTTTTAGGAACAAGGGATGCTATTTAAGCAAAGAACTGGTTATTGCATTGTGGGAGAATTTTTTCCGATCTAGGCTTGAACGATGAGCAGAAGAGAAGATCAGCTTCGAGATAGTTGTAAGGACCTGTATTATATTGGTGGAATAGGATAACCGTTGGTGTGTCGGAAGAAGAACTGATTTGGGCTGAGTTTAAGAGAAGGATTAAGGAAAGGCTCTTATATGAAGTAGCCAAGTCAACCTTGCTTAGGAAGTTTATGGAGTTTGAACAAGAAGAAATGTCGGAGTTGGAATACGCCATTAAGTTTGATGAGCTGTCTAAGTATGGGTATGCCATGATAGACACTATATTTAAGAGGAACGAGAAGTTTATCCAGGGTTTGAAGTCGGAGATTGCTAGAGAAATAATGCCACAACTCTAAGATCCGAGTAATATAGTGGAAATGGCGATAAGGAATGAGGAGATGTTTTTGACATTTGGGAAGGAGAAATCGTGGAGACCCAAAGTTCTCAGGGTAAGAAGAGGAAGTTCTTCAAAATGCAAGGATCTTAGAAAAGTGGAGATGCCAAGAAAAAGGAGGCAGATGTTGTTTGCTATAACTACAACAAGAAAGGGCACTTTGAAAACGAGTGTCACTCTGGTAATGGTAAGAAGGCTGCAGGAAAGTAGAAGGTAAAGTGATATAACTGCAATCAGATGGGGCATTATTAGAATAAATGCTAGTACTGCCAAGGATGAAAAGGGAAAGTTTTTGCTCTGGAACTGTCACCTTCTAAACCGGCCGTAGAAGAGAAAGGAAAGTCTATGATAGGAGGTACACTTTTGATTCTTGGCATTCATGTTGAAGTATTGTTCGATAAGTTGAAGCTAGAACCATCATACCTTATTAGTTCCTTAAGGGTTGCAGATCCAATAGGAGATTATGCAACTCTTAGGATGAGATGTGACCAATTAGAATTTAAGCTTTTAGGTCATGCATTTACCTGGGATTTGTATGTGTTTGACTTTGTGGGTTTTGGGATTATTCTCGGTATGGATTGGTTAAATAAATACGATGCTAGGATAATTTGTCATGATAGGAAGACATCACTAAGACACCTTAATAGCCGTGATTGAATTATATACTCAGTAGAATATTCGAGTCTAGATGTTTGTGCCTTATTGGGTGCAATGGAAGTGGAGGACGAAGTGAATCGGATTTTTATTGTAAGAGAGTATTCAGATGTTTTTAAGCCTATTACAGGACTACCATTGAAATGAGCTATTGAGTTTCGAATAGATCTTGTACCCGGAGCTGAACCCATAAGTAGACCGTTAAGCAAAATAACATCCATTGAGATGAAAGAGTTTAAGGTGCAGTTGGTGTACTTTAAAGAAAAGAATGTTATTAGACCAAGCAGTTCGTTTTTTGGAGAGGCTACGATGTTCGTGAAGAAACCGCACCGGTCGTTGAGGATGTGTATTGATTATCGTAAGTTGAATGAGAAGATGATAAAGAATAAGTATCCTTTGCCGAGAATAGATTATTTATTTGATCAGTTGAGTGGAGCCAATATATTTTCCTAATTGGATTTGGCAATAGGGTTCCATCAATTGAGAGTGGCGGAGGACAGTATTCTATTAACGGTGTTTCGAACAAGATATGGTTCGTATGAATGGTTAGTCATGCCCTTTAGACTAACCAATGCGCCTGCTTACTTTGTGGATTCTATGAACCGGATCTTCCGAGAGAAATTGGACAGATTCTTGTAGTGTTTATAGATGACATTCTGATATATTCTAAGAATGAAAGAGACCATGAAACTCATCTTAGAATAGTGCTAGAGACATTAAGATAGCATCTACTAAAAGCGAAGTTTTCAAAATGTAATTTTTGGAAGAAAGAACTGAAGTTCCTTGGTTATGTAGTTTCAGAGAATGGGTTATTCGTAGATCCATCTAAGATTAAAGCTGTTAATAACACAAAAGGACCTGAGACAGTGACTGAGATGATAAGAAGTTTTTAGGGTTAGATAGCTCTTATCGGAGATTCATCAAAGACTTCTCTCATATAGCACACCCATGACTAAACTGACAAGGAAGGGTGCAAAGTATGTTTGGAATGATAAATATGAAGAAGCATTCTTAAAGCTAAAATATTTGTTGACCAATACATCCATGTTAGTTGCTCTAGATGGAAATCAAGAATTAGTGGTGTATACGGATGCATGTGGGGCAAGGTTAGGAACTGTTAATGCAAAGAGGTAAAGTGATTGTCCATGCTTCTCGGTAGCTTCAACTACATGAAGTTAGATATCCGACTCATAATTTAGAGTTGGCAACAGTGATCTTTGCTTTGAAAGTATGGAGACGCTATCTTTTGAGAGAACGATTCCAGTTATTTACGGATCATAAGTCTTTGAAGTATTTATTCTCTCAAAAGGAGTTAAATATGAGACAACAAAGATGGTTAAATCTTTTGGCGGCTTATGATTTTGAGATTGAGTATACGCTAGGGAATGGAAATAAAGTTGCAAATGCACTTAGCGGAAAACGTTAGAGTGTGGTGTTAGCTATGCTAGCAGAAATTAGAGATTTAGAGGCAGTGATTACTTGTGGTGTAAGGTTAATGTGACGATCGGGATTTTCGACCCTCGAAAATCGACACTAATACGCCCATTGTATTGCGTGCCGAACATTCAAGTGTCGGAAAAACTGATTGTTAAGGGTAAAAGAAAAAGAAAGTAGAACAGAATCTTACACGAATGGAATAACATATATTATTTCAATAACCTTACAGCGGAAAAACTATTAAATACATATATCAGAGTCTATCCTATACTCAGCCGGGACAGTTATAAATACTTGTCCTTACAAATGCTGAAAATAACAAACACAATGGAAAAGTAAACTACGTCCATACATTGATGAAGATCTCCAACTCTCCTCCGGAAACTCCAAGCGTCTTAAGTTAATCCTGAAACTACTTGGATCTGACCAGAGTATTAAACCCGGATCAATCTGGAAAACCAACGTGAGAAATGAAAATCATAAATATATATGACAGTGTCATAGATCAACTTTGATGTCAAACAAAATCTTTGAAAAGAAGAGTATCTCATAAGACACGCTGCACATAAACACGGATGGATTTTACTTTATGATAACTAAAACATTTTTATCAAATCATTGGATATTATTTCTAGCGACATTCTTTGAAAATCCTTTCAAATAACATATTAATCATAGCCAAAATTGTTACATTAATTAGATTCCAGCGTACTAGGTTCTACAATCAAACTGTAAAGGCACTATGAGGACTCGTTTCTTCAATTCTCAAAAATCGACACTAAAACATCATCGGTATTCACATTCCGCAAATCCAAGTGCCAGAGAGATGGATCCTCAAGGGTAAGAAAGAAAATAAAGACAGAGCAGAATCTTACATGAATAGAATAACATATATTATTTCAACAAATAATCTTTACATCAGAAATTTAAATACATTTATCAGAGTTAAACATGGACAGTTATAAATTTCTATCCTTACAAATGCATACAATATTACACAAGTGAGGTGGAAATAGATAACAATCCTCAAAAGAATCTTCTAACTCAATGCTTCGAGCTCCATCCAGATTTCTTCTAAACTAAACCTGACTACTAGGCTGCCCGAGAAAATTAGGGCACCTAGACTTTAAGGGAAAGGAAAATAAACTCCGGGTCAGTCATGAGACTAGTGTGAGAACTCAAAATAGGCATTTTGAAAAGAAAAGGTATCTCATAAGAACACGTCGCACATAAACACAGAACGGGTTTTTACCTTATGATAACCAACATTTGCCACACAAACATAAACATTTGATATTATTTTTAATGACTTTCCTTTGAAAATATTTGCAAATAAACTTATTAATCTTAGCCAAAATTGTAACATTATTAAATTCCAGCATACCACTTTGTAATACAAGGCTTTCGACATCTAATATTGTACATGATCTTATTGGCGAATGGATTTCCATACAAATGACTAGGTGAAGGGACTGCCTTCCGGCATTACATCTCTAGTGGAATGTATCAAGGCCCAACTGATGGTCCTCTACCAACAAAAGACCGGCCTACCTCTTCCTATATAGTACCGAATATGTCACCACCCCGATCGTTACCGACCTATCCGAGAGCTCTCTTCACATACACCACATTAATTTAATACCCAACTTCGTAGCAAGAATAAATATATCTAGAAGGGGATACCTTAATGGTTGCAAACCACATAACCTTGCTGCATCTACCCTATTTCGGACATTTCCGGGTGTAAGGCCAGAGGTAACGATTACCTTTCACATAACACATCATCCTTCCTCTTTGAATGCCACATTGCCATTCTATAATCACACAATTGATTTCTACAAACGTATAAATCTTGAGCTCGTACATCTCAGGAAAGTGTATTACGCTAAGAGAAGTTGCCTTCTCCGCCACCAAGCAGATGATACGTTTACAGAGATCAATTTATGTAATTTGAAATGCAACGTCGGACATTCATCCATACAAGTTGTCCAAGAACAGGACAAACCAAAGGCACTCTCCTACCACATCCTGTTGGGAGTAGCCACTAGGATTAATAGTGATTAGTCCTTGCATTGGATATTTCATAACGAAGAGACTACTGCTACTATATGTATATTAGGAGTTTATCCCCAAACGATCAACAAGCATTCCTTCATTACAAAAATCACAAATATCATATCCATGTCTTCACTTCAAATACGTAAATTGGTTCGAAGTGGTCTTCGGATAGGAATACCGAAATTCAATCCTGGTTCCTTCGAATCCAATCATCAATAAAAGAGGTTAAATAGATAGGTGAATAATATTTGATTATTTTATTCCTTTTATCACAAATATCTTTTAGAGATATATAGCTTTAAAACACTTATTTTCGGTAAATACGGAATCATTAAACCCCTCTTATCAAATCTTTTGATTTCTTAAAACCTTTTTAAACTTGGAGTAATTCGAAATCATTTCATTTTCCAGTTCATTTCATTTAAATCTTAACAAAGATTTCTCACTTCAAAACTCATAATTTTAATTGAGTTAAAACCATGTTATCTAGGATGTTAATCCAAAACCAATAAATATTAAGTGAGCAGAATCTATAGAAATCATCTAATTCTACTCAATATCAATTCTTGTATTCAACAAATACTATGGATGGAATAACGGCGAGATCACCTTTTAAATTCCACGGATAGTACGAGTTCCCTCTTCGGGATTTAACACCGAGTATAAGAAGATCATCCCTATACAATCAAAGTTGTATTTAATTTAAATTTGGAATATTTAAATCTTTTTATACTTAATTCGTTTCTGACATTTCGACCTTATCTATACCTCGCCCAGGGAAGAGGCCAGGTGAGCCAGGGCACTGGTTGCTCTTGAACATCTCTTTAGTTTAAGTACCTCACATCCAGATCTCACGAATAGAAAAGTCCAGTCTACTCGTCGGCTTTTAGAGCCAAGATTAAATCAATTAATTTGTAATAGATTTTCTTTAAATCGTTTATTTAAACTCTTTTTAAATAAACTATAAAAATTCGAAATCATCATTAAAATACTTAATTATTCATTTGAAAACATTTGTAAAAGATTTGGAAAAGAATTGTTAAGTTTAAAACTATATTTCAAAGGTTATAGAAAAGGGCTGCAGAAAGTGCTGCAAAAACTGCTTTTAAGCTATATTGATCAAAACGACTTTTTATCATTTGGAAATTCATTTTTATAGTTCGAATCACAACATTTTAAAATAATTTTAGAATTTATTTCATATTTTTAAACAATTTTAAAATTTTATTTTTAAAGAAATCCTGTTATGGATTCCGAATTGCAAAATCGTGATTTTCTCAAAAACTTATTTTACTCATATTTCAAAATCTACTTATCGAAATTTCGATTTTCTTTCTTTATTTGAAAACTATGGATATAGTAGTTCAAAAAATTATTATCTCGAAGAATTTCGAGCTAAATTCCATTTTATATACTCGTTTTACTTTTATGGCGCGAAATCGCAAACTATCGTTACGCGACGCACCTATTTTTCACTAAACTTTCAATTACCTTTCAAACTTCATCGAAACACTTCCATATGTTTATAAAAAATTTCAAACTCATTTTTAAACTATTTTAAAATGGTTTAACATCCCATATACACCGATTCATTAAATCAAGGAAAGTGATCTCCTTTGTGCTTATCAATGTGTATTTCCGTGACTTGCATATATATTCAGCATTCATATTAAACAACCAAACTTGATCATCAAAGTGTATTAAGCATCCATTGCAAACATCATATCATCATCAAAAATATAATATAAGTAATAGTTTCTCACCTTAGATTCGAACGATCTAACTTTAAATCGGTTATAACTCCACTACTGTTGCACCGGAGCCTATGGAATCGATCCTAAGACCCTTAGATGTGCATGGCCAATCTTGAAAGAGGTGGAAGGGCTTGACCATGGTGGTGATGGTGGATGGCCGTGGGTTTACAAGAGGAAGAGGAGTGGATTTAGCTTGGTTTTGAGATGTATGAATATGTATTTCGTATGTTTATAATATTTGCACTATTTTGACATAGCTTTCTTCCTATTTTTTATATGAAGAGAAGCCATTAGAGAGGCCATTAAAGCTTAAAAAGAAGAGGAAGAAGAAGTAGAAAATGGCTTAGGAATTTATGAAAGAGGGTAGTGTATTTATAGGCAAAGAAGAGAGCAAAAATATCTATGCATACATCATCATCTTCATCACCATCACATGCACCATCATTAACATATCTCCCCCCCCATAATGCACGGCTTCAACCCTCTCTCTCATGCGCCCATCACATCCACCACTTTAGGGTATGCATATGTTGACTTTTGTATGCTTAAGAAGTAAGGAAACTTAAAATATCTTATATATTTTTATATTACATTTATATACTTAAAATATATTTATATATGTATGTTTGTGTGCATGTTAGGATATGTATGTGTATGTTGTATATGTGCATATGACACAAAAATAAGGTTGCAATGATTTAAAACAACTTTCATTCGTCAAACCGTTGAAAATCGGGACACCGATTCCCGGTCACATTTTCACTTATATTTTAAATTACATATATATGTAAAAAATATTGAAACTAAATTCTAATAATTTTTAATTAATTAAAATGATCACATTTCATTTATAAAACCATATAAATTAATAATAACAATTATTTACAGTAATTGCTATTATACCGATAAAGCGATATCGATTTTTTCTTATATTTTCAAATCAAATATATATCTTTATAAAACTATTATAAATGATTTATTATCACTTTATAACTATTCAAAATGAATTATCATCATTTAAAATAATTATTTGAATAATTAAAATAATTATTAAATCATTAAATCTTAATTTAAATTCATAAATCTATATTTAAATATGATGCCATTATTGGTGATGACACAAACACATTAAATGTCCAAAAATAAATAATTATTTTTTTTCATATTTTTGTTCAATTATAAAAATAATTATATGTATCTAGCTCCGTGCACGACGTTTTACAATTATAGAGTTGTTTATCGATAAAACAGTTTTCGACCATTTTATCGATTTAAATTTCGCGAAAAATAATTTTGTAAATATCTATTCAAAATAAGATCACTATTACATATTATCACTCAAAACAATATTATTTGTATAATCAACCTTTTATTTGAATAAATTTAACAATAAATATAAATTTATTAAAGTGATAAATTTGCGGGTCATTACAGGCACGTATTAGAGAATGGATTTCCAACAATGACATGGTAAGGGACTACCTTCCGACAATACATCTCTAGATGAATGTACCGAGACACAACCCCGCTGCCCTCTACTAACACAGAACCAGCCTACCTCTACCATAGATAGTACCAAATATGTCATCACTCCGGTCGTTCCCGACCTATCCGTGGCCACAGCATACACAACAAAGCCGAAATATAGAGGGTAATCTAGAAAGGTGATGAACATCTTCTAATGGGAGTGACCCACTTAGCCTTACCGCATCTACCATGTTTCTGCCATTGCTGATGTGTGAGGCTTGATGTAACATTTAACCTTTCACATAATAGCAAATCCCACTTTGAACGCCACATTGCCATTTCCGACGACACACTAATTGGTTTCCATAAAAGTATAACCCCAAGTTCATAAACCTTAGTGAAAGGTGTTAAGTATAAGAAGGGTTACCTCCTACATCACCCAACAAATGTACGTTTGTAAAAACCAATTACGTGGTCTTAGAAATGCAATGTCAGACATTCGTCCATACAAGTTGTCCAGGAACAGAACAAACCGAAGGTACTCCTACTACATCATGTTTGGAAATCACCCCTAGGATTAGTAGTGAGCAGTCCCTGCATTGAAGATTTCAAAATGAAGGTACTACTACCACCATACATATATAATATAAGAATCATGAGGATAGTGGCAAGTAGCCCTACATTTTGAAGATCTCCGTCTTTAAAATCATTGTCTTCAACATGTCTTTACTTTCGAACGCGTATATGGGTTCGAAGTGGTTTTCAGATAAGAATCGCTCAAATCCGATCCCCGCCTCTCCAAACCAATTATCGATAAAAAGATGTGTATATGTGTACATAGAAATGTTAAGCCGCTTTCGTTAAATCCTCTTTTCTTATTTTACTCAAAATACCATTTAAGTTTGAAGATGTCTTTTTATCCAATAAAATATCTCCTAGAGATATATATCTTTAAACCATTTCTGTTTCGGGATGTACATAATTATTAAACCTCCTTTTAACTTTGGAAATACCAAATCATTTCCTATTAATGACTTAGGGAAAATATTTCCATATTCGATTATTAACATAATTAATAAAGATTTCAATTTTCCGAAATATGTTTTAAATGGGGCAAAAACAACGTTATTTAAGACATCGTTTACTGCAAACCCAAATCACTTAGTATTGAGTGAAAAGGAATCGTAGATTTTAGATTAATTATACTTAATATTAATTTCCATCTTCAATCTATACTATTCATCGAATAACAGTAAAATCACCTTTTAAATTCACACGGATAGTACAAGTTCCCTCCTTGGAATTTAATACAGAGTTTAACTAGAATGTTCTCTTTACCACCAAAATCCTATTTTAAATCTTGCTTAACCTTTTTGGAAAACTCCAAATCTCTTTTCTTTTATCTTAATAAAATACGATCCGAGTAAATCAAATTAACTATCCCCTTCGTCGGGTCAGTACGGATAGCTAGAGGGAGAATGCAACTGGTTTCCCAAACCCCAACCTAGAGACTATCTCTCTATCACCCATAAGGCGGTCAAGTTATTTGATCGACTCTAAACTTTTAAAAGTATTTGATTTATCATTTGAAAAACATTTCTAAATGATTCAGCAAGAAAACTTAAGGTCAAATCATTTATTCAACGGTTACTAAATTCCATTGCTAAACTGTCGGTGAATAGTGATTTTAAATCTTTATAGATTAAACCACCAATTTCATTACATATATATGCCCATTTTTATAATTCAAATTTCTATTAAAACATTTTACATATTTATTTCATATTTTAAAGCTTTAAAAACATCCATTTTAAAGAGCTGAAAACACTATTTTACAAACTGCGAAAACGCGACAATTTTAAAAACTTGATTTGGACATATTTCAAATTTTACTAAATGGAATCTTGATATTTCCTTTTCATTTGAAAATTATGATCATAAGGGTCTAGAAAATTCTTATTTCAAAGAATTCTGACTCATATTTTATCCTAGACATATGTTTAATTTTTCAAGTCGCAAAATCGCGAACTGCCGAAACGCGATGGCTTATTTTTCACTTTTAGTCAAATTTTTCAAAACTTGTCCGAAACACTTTTAAATCATTTTAGTACCATATTAAACTCTATTAAACAATTTTTCACTATTTTACTTTATAAAAATCTGATTTTCACTTTATTCCATATCTTTAATATTATATTATTCTAATATTCAATTTCCATCTTTTTTAATTTCAAATTCTTTTATACAAAACCATATATATTTCTATGTTATTTTCCACCTTTAAAAATATTATTTTTCGTAAATGAAACATAGATTTTATTTTCCAAAAATTTCAAAACTCCACTTTTCCAATTTATTTCTTTTTAAAACTAATTCCAAATCTATTTTGAAACTCCACTTTCTCATTTCTTTACCTATTCAAAGTAAATTCCAATATTATAAAATGATATTTATTTTGGCTTTAAAAACAAAGAGGCCTTCCATATGTTGTATACATATTATTTTTGGGTATAATGTGAATAAATTTTCACAAAATACATATTGTTAATTCACATTGCTATCATTTCTCATCATATATGATTTTCAACTTATGAATCGTAATATTCATATCTATCACAACCAAAATTTATATAATCAACCAATCATCATCCAAACATATTAAAAAAACCCTTATAACCAATCATTTTAGCATTTGGTCGAGGGTATAACTTTAAGTAGTTAATGTCTATTATTATCACTAATAACAAGCAATATTAAGTGATTAATAAGTAATATAAACAAGTGATTAACAAGTGAATATCAAGTAATTCAAAGCGTGATTAACTCACCTTTATTTAACCCATTTACTTTCTACCAACTTTCAATCCATCACAGCACTTCACTAATACTTCCAACTTCATTAAAACATCATCAAAGCCTTCCTCTCTCTCCTATAGCTCACGACCATCACCTCCCTCCTTCACCTTGCTCATGGCCATAGGCCACCATCATCCTCTCGTTCATACCCAAAGCCTCCACCTCCTTGCTTGCTCACGACCATCCCATCCTCCATCCATCATTGTTCACGGCCATGCTAGAAATGGGCCATAGAAAAGAAGAGAGAAGATATTGAAGAGGAGAAGAAGAAGCCTAAGAAAGAAGAAGATATAATAAGATGTGTAGAAATGAAGAGAGTATGTCTTGCTATTAATAGTTGTTTGCACCAAAAATGGTCACAAACCCCAAGTGTTGTGAAAGCACCAGTGTATGAATACAAATCAGCAATATTCAAACACAAATATCAGATCTAAGCAAGCAACAAACAACAATCCAGAAATAATGAACAGTGACGCAATTTATAGTGGATCGGCTATCTCCGGCCTACGTCCACTTCAAGGATTTTTATCTTTTATTGATGTTCTTCGCTGATTACAGATGATTACAGCAAATACAATGAATGAATCTGAATATGACAGCAATGGAAAGGAGTAGAGTTGAATCCGGCAGTGTTTGGACGTTGAATGGCCAAAAGATCCTTTTTCTGTTGATTCTGGGGCTCTATTTATAGGCGTAGGAGGCTCAGATCTCCCCTAAACTTCGGGAGACTTCTTCTGCCATGTGAGTGGGCCCACGCGACCGGTCCCACCAAGTTTCAACTCAATCTGTGATCGATTCGAATCAACTTCGTATCGATCAGGAAATGCTCCAATCGAGCTGAAACTTGGCAGGATTGCTCTTTACCTTGTGTGGAAGCTACTGTGAAAATTCCGTTGCATTTGGATCAGGGATTTGTGAGATATGATCGATACGAGATCAAGGCTCCATATGCGCTGCCCGGTTCGAATCCATGAATTCGTATCGATGACTTCGCATCGATATAGCACGTGGTTTTGCAGTGGCGTAGCGCGCATCCCTCGGGTTGATCCACCATTTACTCCGAGTCGACCGCGTCTCCCCTTAAACTTCGTCTTACTCGTATCAGAGACGTTGCCCGAATCCATCGATGCCAGCTGGATACGAAGACTAATGGATACGAAATCAAGGCTTCCCGATGGATTCGATCAAGCCTCCTTTCTTTCGATACGAACTAAGACTTATGGGTACGAAACCGACCGATTCGAAGCAAGGTGCACCAATGGATGCGAAGCAGCGCGGATTGATCGAGTCGAACGTCATGGATTCGAACATGCGGACACAAGAACACCTGATGGATTCGATCTACGCAAACATAATGGACACGAAATCTGATCGATTCGAACGGGTCTTTGATGGATACGAACAGCGCACCTTACCTAACTTGTATCGATCATATCTCGTTCATATGAACTCTGATTTACCTGAAACTTGGAGCACTGGCTTTCATGGCTTTGCTTGTCATGTCTTGTCAATTACGGTCCGATCCGGACTCGGGCAAAATTCATCGATATCCATGATCATCCTGCAATGCATATTTAATATTCATGGCTGATTAATATTGACTTCAGTTAATTTTTGGGTATCCCAGCTTTGCCAAAAAGTGGGATAACACTTTGCCCCCCAAAACATGCCTTTTGGTAAAAGGTGTGTTTTGATTAGTCTCAATTCGAATGTAGTAAGCTCAGGTTTTATTCGAATCTTATGATATTTTCAATCGAGTTCATGGCCGTTCGAAGCCGAAGAGTTATCAATTTCTGCCAGTGGAAGTTAAGAATGAAATTCTACAGTCTCTCCGGACTGTTGACGATCGATCCGGACCCTTGCGAAGCCCATTCTAGACTTAGCGGTTGAATAGAAAGATCCTATTGCACTCCGGCGTTGCTTTCTATTCCTTGCACTCTGGACCCAGTTAGGACGTGAAGCGATGTCTTGGCCGTTCTGGGCCGATCGTAGCCTCTCCGGGCTCCTGCTGGATCCCATCCTGTCACTCTCCGGTGAAGGGGAAACAACGTTAAGTGGGTCGATCCTGTCGCTCTCCGGCGAAGCGACCCACTTCTTGCACTCCGGTTCAGTGTATCTGAACATTAAGCGATGTCTTGACCTGAATCGTCGGCTGATCATAGCCTATCCGGGCTCTTATCGAATCCTAATCGAATCACTCTCCGGTGAACAGGAAACGATGCTTAAGTGAGTCGATCCTGTCGCTCTCTGGCGAAGCAACTCACTTCTTGCACTCCGGACCCCGCCTCTCTGGGTAGGATCATAAAGCGATCATTTTTATATTGATATTTAATGTTTATCCTTTAACTCTCCGGTCAAAGGTTTATTTCAAGAAATTCAAATTTATTTATTAAATTCAGGTCCAAGATGTTCAATCTCAAACACCAGGAAATCTAGACATTTGCCTCTCCGGGCAGATCGGTCTATCTCCATCTCAGAGCATGCCTGGGGATCTCTCCGGTTCCCGTACATGAGTAAGTGGGATAGCCGTTTATTCTAAAAGCAAATCTAATGAAATTATTTGGCCGAAGTCCAAATCTCGAACTTGGCCCTTGCCATCTTAATCAGTTGATGATGAGTCGTGATCCCGATCCAGGATCGTTTCTGTTAGGGGGAGGCAGTAGTTGTTCAGGCCTTACCGCCGTTGTTCGTTCTCTGACATATTGTGGCAGTTTACCACTCCTGGCATATTCTTCTACCTCATCCTTCAGGTGGCGACATTCGTCGGTTGCGTGCCCATCCAGCTCATGGAAGAGGCAATATTTTCCGGTTCTACGCTCCCGCTCTGTGGGATCTCTCCTGGGTGGTTTTCGATAGGGGAGTTGCCCCCGAGTTTCAGTGTAAATCCTCTCTAGGCTTGCCGTCAAATCTGTGTATTGCCTGAATCTAGGCTCTCGGAATTTCTTCCGTTTATCAGGACCATCATGTGCGTCATCCTGCTTTCTCTTTCCTTTGTCTGCCCTGGACTGTTCCGTGGCGGTTCCTTCGCCTTGTGCAGCATTTACTTCCTGCCTCTCGGCTCGTGATTCTTCTAATCGAATGAATTTCTCAGCTTCATGGTAAAATTCTCCAAGATCTTGTGGTGCATCTCTTGTCAACGAATCTTTGAATTCGGTGCCTTCTCCAACTCCTGCCACCGCCGCCATCAAAATCATCGATGGATCCGGGCGATCTACCGAAGCCACCGTTGCATTGAATCGCAGCAGAAAACCTTTTATGGACTCTCCGGTCCTTTGCTTTATCGAAGCTAAAGTCATCACACTCTTGGGTCTTGTAACATGGACCTTAAATTGTTCCATGAAGCAATCTACAAGCTCGCCCCATGTCCTGATCGATCCAGTCTTTAATTGCCTGAACCAAAGTGCAGCCAAGTCTGAAAAAAATAAAGGGAAACATCGTGCCATCACTTCCTCGGATGCTCCCAGTATTTCCATGTGTCTAATGTATCTGGTAATGTGCATGGTCGGATCCGACTTCCCGTCATACGGATTCAGCGTCGGCAATTTGAACTTTGGAGGGTTCCTTGCATTCCTGATATTTGGAGTGAACGGACTCCGACTGACTTCCTCCAATCCTCCGCTAGACAATCCTCCTCTCATGAGTCGTCGCACTAATCCAGCCATCTTTTCATCTCCATCCTGGGGTTGCCCTCTTGGTCTTAAAGGGTATTCTGGCACGTATTCTTCGTGTGGCCCGTTAGCATCAGCATTGGCCCCATCTTGTTGAGCTTCGTCTGTCGGCCTTCCAGCATCGGATCCTGAGGGTCTGCCCCCGAGTCCTTGTTGATTGTCCTCTGGATCTGCATTCTGTCCTTCATTAGGTTCCGCAATCCTAGCTCCTTGTTCCACATTCATAGCCGCTGTAGCTGGTCCTAGGCTCTGCATCCCTGTAGCTCTCATCTGTTCAAAGAAATTCTGCAGCATCTCTTGTTGACTTTTCATCATTCTTTCGTGCATCAGATTGGTCATGGTCTCCATTTCGTCTCTAGTGATGTAGATCGAAGTTGGTTCTTCTCCAGCACCAGAGGATGCCTCTTGACTTCCTCCTTGATGGCTTCTCTCGGCTCTTTGTCTTCTACTTGTTTGTCGAGTCATTGTCTTCAAATCTTCGAGTTTTCAAATCTGAACTTCGAATCTGGTGTAGCAGGTGCTAGTTCCTCTCAATGAAAGCACCAAAGTGTTTCCACCAAAAATGGTCACAAACCCCAAGTGTTGTGAAAGCACCAGTGTATGAATACAAATCAGCAATATTCAAACACAAATATCAGATCTAAGCAAGCAACAAACACCAATCCAGAAATAATGAACAGTGACACGCAATTTATAGTGGTTCGGCTATCTCCGGCCTACGTCCACTTCAAGGATTTTTATCTTTTATTGATGTTCTTCGCTGATTACAGATGATTACAGCAAATACAATGAATGAATCTGAATATGACAGCAATGGAAAGGAGTAGGGTTGAATCCGGCAGAGTCTGGACGTTGAATGGCCAAAAGATCCTTTTTCTGTTGATTCTGGGGCTCTATTTATAGGCGTAGGAGGCTCAGATCTCGCCTAAACTTCGGGAGACTTCTTCTGCCACGTGAGTGGGCCCACGCGACCGGTCCCACCAAGTTTCAACTCAATCTGTGATCGATTCGAATCAACTTCATATCGATCAGGAAATGCTCCAATCGAGCTGAAACTTGGCAGGATTGCTCTTTACCTTGTGTGGAAGCTACTGTGAAAATTCCGTTGCATTTGGATCAGGGATTTGTGAGATATGATCGATACGAGATCAAGGCTCCATATGCGCTGCCCGGTTCGAATCCATGAATTCGTATCGATGACTTCGCATCGATATAGCACGTGGTTTTGCAGTGGCGTAGCGCGCATCCCTCGGGTTGATCCACCATTTACTCCGAGTCGACCGCGTCTCCCCTTAAACTTCGTCTTACTCGTATCAGAGACGTTGCCCGAATCCATCGATGCCAGCTGGATACGAAGACTAATGGATACGAAATCAAGGCTTCCCGATGGATTCGATCAAGCCTCCTTTCTTTCGATACGAACTAAGACTTATGGGTACGAAACCGACCGATTCGAAGCAAGGTGCACCAATGGATGCGAAGCAGCGCGGATTGATCGAGTCGAACGTCATGGATTCGAACATGCGGACACAAGAACACCTAATGGATTCGATCTACGCAAACATAATGGACACGAAATCTGATCGATTCGAACGGGTCTTTGATGGATACGAACAGCGCACCTTACCTAACTTGTATCGATCATATCTCGTTCATATGAACTCTGATTTACCTGAAACTTGGAGCACTGGCTTTCATGGCTTTGCTTGTCATGTCTTGTCAATTACGGTCCGATCCGGACTCGGGAAAAATTCATCGATATCCATGATCATCCTGCAATGCATATTTAATATTCATGGCTGATTAATATTGACTTCAGTTAATTTTTGGGTATCCCAGCTTTGCCAAAAAGTGGGATAACAATAGTCAAATTTTGCCAATATCTCTTACACAACATCATCTCACCCATGTGTCTAACCCACTCCCCCTCCATATTTTATGCCTTCTCAAAGTGTAAGTGATGGTAAGTTTGCTTTATCAAAAGTAAACTCTTTTTGTCTTTTTCCTTAGTTAATATTACTGTGATACTTTAGTTAAATTAATCTATATATTTTATTTGTTATATGTATATATTTACAAATGTGTGCGCAAGTTGCAACAACTTTCATTTGATAAAAAGTCAAAAATTCGAAAAAGGGTCTTCGGTCACATTTTTCGTTTTAAATCGAACCATTTATTTATGTAAACAAAACTTGAAAATAAATTTCTTATCATTTTTAAATAATTAAAACTAGATTATTTAAGCAATAAAACCATATTAAATAATATTAAAATCTATTTATAAAAATACTACGTCGATCTGCCAAAATGCGACAAAGTTTATATATCTTTATAAAACAAGTTTATATATGTATAAAACTATTATAAATCACTTATTATCATTATATAATAATTAAAGTGGATTATTTATCATTTAAATACAATTATTTGAATATTAAAATAAATTAAATATTCCAATTCAAAGTGATAAAATTACGAGTCATTACATTCTTCCCCACATAAAAGAATTTCGTCCTCGAAATTTCACCACAATCCAAACCCAAAAGAGTTTACTCAAAATATTATCTTTAAACTTAATTTTGTATGATATACACAAATCATCCATAATATTTCATTCGATCTTCTTTTCGAATCCACAACTTTACTTCTGAACTAGTGTTATCCTTCGATCCTCTAGTGCGGACTCTGATCAGTCTTCTTGATCAGAAACTCTCGCTTCCCTTACATAGCTCTCAACCATGATAGAAAATGCAAGTATCCAACCACAAATTCTCATCAATGTTCATCGTCAAGAATCGAGTAATAAATCCTTTTCGTACCAGTGTAAACAGCTCAAAGTTTTGTACTTGAGTCTAAGATCAGAATCGTGCGACGAAGTGATTAACATATCTCATACGTACTTAGTTATATCAAATTCTTTTTCAAAATTATTTAAAAAAATATTTCATAAAATCCTATCCAAATGTTTTAAACCTTTTCGTATATCCCAAATATTTTTAACCCTTATTTAGAAGATATCTTTAAAAACCTATTCTTCTTATTTGAATACTCTTTTTAAAAGTTTTACAAAAAACACAACTTTTAATAAAACGGGCTTTACTAAAATCTTCTACCAAGTTTAACTTACCAAAATCCCATTTATCAGGACACTTATTTGTTAAAACACTCATTTTTCAAAATAACTTTTATTTTGAATCAACTTTCTTCAGAATTCAAATACCAATTTTATTATTTCAAAATATCACTATATATCTTTTATTCAAATATTTTTATAAAGATATAGCTTTACATCTTAAAGAAAATTATCAAAGAAGTAAAATTCGTATAAAAAATTTCCCAAGTCATTTAAACATGAGATAAGAAGCCATAATAATGATCATGCATGATATATCATAATTTGAACTATTACATTTGCCAATTAGCCATACTTAAATCATAATTATTATTTTTGCATACCTATGAAAATTACGTTAACATATTCCTAATATATTTAGGATATCCAAAATACTATTGCTCCCTAGCAACTTCCAACCCTACCAAAATGCATATCAAATCAATCGGACTCAGAGATCGATGAACCATCCGAATCTGAGAACACTACCACTTCAAACTCTTCATCCTTCTGTTCATCATCTGCTTCATTTCCGTCATCTTCTTCGTTCTCAAGATTCCATCCTATAGGATGCTAGGGTTGTCCCTGGGAACCCAAAGTTGAGCAACAGGGTTTCTTGGAAGGATGTTTGGAACCTCTTCTTCTTCCTCATTCTTTATCATTCCTTCCCAATTAATACCTAAAACATGTGACTCTCCATCAGATATGGGAACACCCATCTCCCTGATAATTCGATCGTCATTGTTGTCTTCTGATTCTTTGGGAATGTCGTTCATCCATGCATCATATGCTGATGAATCTAGATTGTTCCTTTCTACCATCATATTGGGGTTCTCTTCTGGAATTTCTTCAGGTTCTGATTCTTTTGGATCTGTTACCCACATCATTTTGTCTTGCGATTCTTGACTTACTTCTACATCATCTGTTATCTAGATGACTACTTCGTCACTGGATAATAATACTAGGTCCGGAGTCTTGGGTTCTACCAGCATCATAGCCATAAGATACCCGTCCTCATTGTAACGGGTACGTTCATCAAACTCTTCCTTTAGCTGTAGCATATGGTTTTCAGGTGACCCATTTTCTATTCTATCGTCGTCACTAGAAAGGATTATTAAGTCATCCTTTTCTCCCCAATTTGCTCTTGAGGATTCTCCTTTGTAATAATTCCAACCGTGATTGGAAGGCTTCTACAGTAGACAATGAAATACTTAGAAACATATACCAAGCTTTTTAAGTATTCTAACCTCAATTTAATATCATATTTTAACAAGTTTCTCACAAACTTAACTTCTTAAACTATCATTTTTACGAAACATCTTATAGTCAAACCGTGAAATTCTAATAAAAAGATGTTCATATACCAATTTATGTCTTTTAATCAACCAACGGTAAAACGGAATATCATTATCCCATAATTAACTATATCTTTTGAAAAGATGACCCTTTTATATTCAAAATACAATCCTAGGTAAAATTATTTCATTTACCACCTTTTTCAAAATAAAAATCATTTTTATATAACATTAACAAATACACGCTCATATATAATGCTCTTGAACTTATTCTAGGGTATCATTTACCATATCTCTAATGAGTTACTCATCCTAGGGTATTACTGACCCTATCTCTGATGAGACTTTACCTCTATCAGGCTCAGGTGTTCGTACAACCTAAGCTCTGATACCAAATGTGACGACTGGGATTCTCGACCCTTGAAAGTCGACACTAACATGCTACTGTATTGCGTGCTGAGCATTCAAGTGCCAAAAAAACCGATTGTTAAGGGTATAAGAAATGGAAGATAGAATATAATCTCACACGAATGGAATAACATATATTATTTCAATAATCCTTACAGCGGAAAAACTTTTAAATACATATATCAAAGTCTATTCTAAGTGTTGAAAAATGGGTTGTCTATAACACAATGCGAAATGGGTCTTAAGGCTATTTAAAACTAAAAGGGATTAATTGTGTATTTCTATTATTTAGAACTAACTGCTGACTTTAACACTATATCTATTCAAATTGCAAATAGAAATAAGTAATTAATAAAGTAAAATGTAGTAAAGTAAATAACACCTAGATTTTTATATTGGTTCGGATTAACCAATCCCACATATAGTCCTGCACTGCACCGTGCAAAATTTCACTATAATTGCTTGCTTTCCACGGGTGGTAAGAATCTTTACAATCTTGATTTCACTGGCTACAAGATACACCCTCTTGATTTCAAGGGCTCCAAGATACACCCTCTCCTTTTCACAAACAACAATACAGTATGGCAAGTAGTCATACCTTTAATACAGATTCTTGCAGATTCGGTATAATGATCCTGTAGACCTCCAATGGCAATATATTTTTGAATTATTTGAGGAATAGGATGAAATCAGAGAGAATGATATGAATTCAAGTAGAAACTCTCTGATACTATGTAGTTTGCAAATCCTTGAAGAATCAGAGTGAAATTGTGTGGATTTGCAGAGAGAATGAAAGAGAATGCAATGGATTTCTTTTCCAAAAGTATGGAAGAGAAAGAGTATGAGAATGAAGAGAGAATTGATTGGAAAATTCATTTTTCGTAACCTTTATATAATGGTTGAAGAGACATTTCTTTGGGTGAAGAGGTGGCGGGAAAATCCCTTGATTTAAATTTTAAAAAACTAACCAACGAGAAGTATGTCGACATACTTGATCCCCATATGTCGACATACAGACATTTTCCAAAGAGAACAGCAACACCAACAAGTGTTGCAAATTTCAGATTTCAAAAGTACCTCTTTTTTGTGGATTTTTGTGATTCGGTTGAGATCAATGGTTGATGATCTTCAAGTATAATTACCATGGGATCTTTAACAAGGAATTCTAAGACTCAACCAACTAATCATCACTTCAAACACTTCTATCCTTTCAGCATTCTTCTTCAATCAATTTTGTTCTTCCATATCTGTAATTAACCTTTTTATATAATCCATTTTCTTCCATTGAGTTCTTGTTTATCTCTATAAATGTCTCTATAATATATCTGAAATAACTACACAGCTCGGAGATACGTTAGCAGTAATATTTATATGGTTGTTTTATTAAAAATCAATACCTAGGATATTAACAATCTCCTCCTTTTTGATGATGACAACCATATAAATATTTGAGAGATAAAATATAATATTTTCATATTTGACTACCCCTAACTCTATACACTCCCTCTATCATTTTGCCTAGTATATTTATACATTTTCTCGTCCTTTGTCATCAACAAAAAGGTTGAAAAAGAGTTGCTTAAGCATAACTAGACAATATGTATAGAGTTTGTTTATAGAGATTAATGTATATAAATAGAACTCATGAGGGGGATCAAAATCAATTCAAAACATGAAATAAACTTATCAATTAAAAATTAGATGAGCTTTAGAGTTACCGACGTTGTCGATGCCAATAACATATTCTTCTGATATTTATCCAAAGTTCAATGAATTTCTTATCATATGCTTTGAACATCCAATGTCCGGTATCCATTGTTTGTTACCTAAAAATATAAAATATGCACACTGGTACCCTATTTTATTTTAGGTCAATGGGGTTAAGTTTTGGGAAGCCAAACCCATAAAGAGTTTGAATACCTTTCCAAAATATAATCATCAAATAAATGAACTTTATTAATAAAATTATCAATGTATTTTTCTTCCTCATTATTATCTAACTTTCTAGGAACTCATAAATTAATGAACCTATTTGGAAGTTTTAACTTTAATTTCCTAGGTTTCGGTTCGAACTTGGTAGCCTTAACAAATTTAGTACTTTGAGTACTATTTTTCTTTGATTTGAGCTTAGGGGTGTATCCAAGTCCATGTTTATCCCTAGTAGGTTTAGATCTAGATAATAAATTTTCTAGATTATCCTTCTCTTTATTAAATTTATCAACATTTATTTTCATTTTATCAAAATCCTTATTACACTTGAGAATAACATTGTCCGGAGATATTATTTTATCATTTAGATCAGTGATCTCTGACTTGATTGAAAGATTTTCTGATTTTAAGGATTCATTTTCACTTTTAAGTTTTTCAAAACTTTCAAGTGTTAAATCCTTTTCATTATTATGCCCATTAAGTCTTTCAATTTCATCTTCTAGACACTGTTTTTCTTCGGTTAATATTTCATTAAACATTTTTAATCTATTTATCTCTGCTAAACTAATATGGCGCTCTTTCCTAAGAGTTTTATATCCCTTGTACATTCCATTTAAGACATTCATAATTTCTTTATTAAAATTCCATACATGGTCATCCTTTGCCATGAAGCACATGTTGGCATTTTCTATTTCTGAATCACTATCACTTGATGATGTATTTGAATCATCCCATGTTGCGTTGAAAGCTTGTTTTCTCTTCTTATTCAAAGTGTTCAAAGAGTACTTTGATTTCTTCAGGTTGGGACGGTCTCTTTTCAAATGACCGGGTTTATCACATTCGAAACACTTAACAACATTTCCATTTCTGGAATTATTGTTGTTAGTTTTTCGAAGTTTATTAGTTTTCCAATATTTCAAGAATTTCTTGAAATTCCAGGTCTTAAACTCGATATCATCATCAGCAGCATCATCTAGTTCATCATTGTTGTTTGTAGCATTGAGTGCAAGTGATTTCTTCTCATTTTCCTGGTTCTCTTTTCTAACCTGCAATTTTACTTCATAGTATATCAAATTACCAATCAAATCTTCTATTTTCATAGTACCAATATCATTGGCTTCTTTGATTGCCAGAGTCTTCTGATCTCATTCACTAGAAAGTGAATTCAAGATCTTTTTGACTTGGTCCTCTTTAGTAATTTTCTTTCCTAATGATATTAGTGCACGTACTATATCTTGAAATCTAGAATACATATCAGAAATAGACTCATTTGGTTTCATTTGAAAAAGTTGAAACTGGTTAGTTAGCACAGGTATCTTAGTTTGTTTTACTTTACTAATGCCCTCATGTGTGACTTGTAATGTTCTCCAAATTTCATATGCAGACTTACAAATGGGCACTCGATTAAATTCATTTCTACCTAAGGAGCAAAATAAAATATTCATGGCCTTTGAGTTACTGAGTGCTTGTGTCTTTTGGTCTAGTGTCCATTGTGAATAGTTCACTTGGGGCTCAGTGTACTCTATTTGGATAATGTTCCAAATATCTAAACCATTAGACTGCAAATAAAACTACATCCTACGAGCCCAATATGCATAATTACTACCTTTAAATAGAGGGGGTCTAGTGGTAGATTGCCCTTCTACAAAAGTGTTAAAGAAAGTGTTACAAGTGTCATTAGCCATTTATACTTTTCATAAACCAAGTTATGAATTTTTGAAAACCAGTGCTCTGATACCAAATGTTGAAAAATGGGTTGTCTACAATACAATGCGGAATGGATCTTAAGGCTATTTAAACACTATATGGATTAATTTTGTATTTCAATTATTTAGAACTAACTTATGACTTTAACATTATATCTATTCAAATTGCAAACTGAAATAAGTAAGTAATAAAGTAAAATGCCATAAAGTAAATAACACCCAGATTTTTATACTAGTTCGGATTAACCAATCCTACATCCAGTTCTGCACTGCACCGTGTAGAATTTCACTATAATCGCTTGCTTTCCACAGATGGCAACTTTACAAACTTGATTTCACGGGATGAAAGATACACCCACTTGATTTCACGGGCTATAAGATACACCCTCTCCTTTTCACAAACAATAATACAGTATGGCAAGTAGATGTATCTTCAATACAGATTCTTGCAGATTCAGTATAATGATCCTATAGACCTCCAATGGCAATTGTAATGACCCAGAATTTTAGCCATTCAAATTTAGAGTATTTAATTTATTTTAAATATTGAAAAATTATTTTTATAAGTTAAATAATTTGAATTTCAAATATAGCGATTATTTGATAATTAAATTGTTGAATTTAATATTGAAATTGTTTAAATAATTGAATCTTGAATTTAATATGAATTAAAACTATTTCAAAAGTTGAAATAATATCTATTTGAACAAGAATGAAGATAGTAAGCTTTTAAATTGGATTTAAAAGTAACTAAACAAAATTTTGAAATTACTCATTGTAATTAACGTATGAGAATAACCTTCCGAGGCATTGTCTCAGATTTCGACGAGACCAGTTTCATTGGATCTGTAATAATGAATTATAGTACACCGTCAAATTTCATGGCGATTGGACGTATCATTTGGTCATGCGAGTTCGAAACGCATAGAAATTAATTTCAGAAATCTATTAAATAATCAGGTTCAAAAAGCTATCTTTTGCATACAGTCGAATTAGGGCTCGAGACTAGTTCCGTTGCGTTCGGAATAGGGGTACAACATTTGAAACGCCAGGAGGCACGACTCGATTGGAGTTCAAGATTTTCGGGTACGTCAAGCTAGATAATGTGATATAAAATAGTATATTAATCCATACATAGGACTATACCTATACCCATACCACAAAGCATTCCCCTATACTCTGCATTGTTCCAACCATCTTTTTTTTCAAACCGCAACTTTATCAGAAAGTGGTTAGTTCTTTTTTTTCTCTCCACTCAATCTACGATAGATAACCATTAGCGCCGCTACGGCCACTATTGAGGCTCGGCCCGAATTGCAAACATGTCCATGACGATAAGATATAGGCAATCAACGGTGGAGATGGGGTTTGGTGAAGTGGACCGATAGTAGTTCGACCAAGTTCGCGTGAAATCGAGCTCGATTTTCTGGCAATTGGGAAGCGTCGCGGCGGCGTGCGAGATGCAGGCAAAGCATGGCATGGTGGTGATGCAACTATGACAAGGTCCGATGCCTCGATGGTGGTCGTGTCGAATTGGTTCGAGCGTTGCAAGTGAAGTCACGAATTGAGGTGGAGGTTCGGGCAGTTAATGGTGGGTATGGACATGTGGAGATCGACGAGAGATGATCATTGGTAAAGACGGTGATTGATATCGTTGAGAAATAAAGAGTGAAAGTGGAGTTGAATTTCGGCCATGGTGACTGGAAGGGGGCGGGCTCGATTTGGGAAGAAGGAGGGATTTGAAATTTGATGGTAATTAAAATATTAATTAATGTGATTAGTTATTAATTTCGTATTTAAGTATCGAAACTTATAATTTTAATAACTTATTCATACGAGGTCCAAATCGAACGTGACTGGTCGCGTTCGATTGTATCGATGAAGGCTATGCTATGTAATTGGATTGGACAAATTTGGAGTTAGTTGGAAATTCGAATTAAAATTGGACATTCGTCCAATTTTAATTCAAAACAGAATGTTTGGACGACAATAAAAACCAAAGTGAGTTAATCTCACCTTTTTGGATAATCAAAAAATTTATATAGTCAATAAATATTGATTATTGGATGTTTGGATATTTCTTTCTAGTCGTTATTAATTGTTTGGATAATATACTAAATTATATTGTTAATTGGATATACTCTCGCCCATTGGGGTGGATGAGACCCTATTACGTTCCCATGTAAGAGCGGATGATCTTTTGTATACGAATCTCACCTCGAAGTGATTGATTTACATTTTTATAATTATATACTGTATGTGATGCAGGGAGACAGGTTGGAGGGATCCAATGGGATTCCTCACACAGTTGATTTATTTTCATATAAATTGATATATGATATGTTGGATGTTATAAATGATGACATGGACACAATTTCTTTTATTTAGTACTTTGGTAGCACTAGGCCTAAATTTTGGTTTTTTAAAGTACTATAAAATAGTGATTTGATTTAAAAAGAAATTTCAAGTGTTTGAAAATTATTCAGGTTTAAATAATTTTTCTAAAATAAAAATATGATTTTTGTGGATATTATAATTTAATAGTTTTATAAAACATTTTAAACAGACTTTTAAAACTAAGAGTAAAGATTTTAGAATCTGAGAAAATAAGCCGGTCTTTTATAATAAAGGGATATGGTCTTAAAAAGAAAATAGAAATAGTTTTATATAAATATTATTAACCATTTTATATATATATAGGTATATATATATTGTAGTTTATTTATAAAGGTAAAATTTATAAATGTGCTAAATTTATAAAAGCGATATTTTTCAAATGAAGAAGGTTTGTAAAATCGTATTTTGTTAATAAAAGTATGGATTTATAAACTGTGTTATAAATCAAAGGAAATTATCGATTTATAAAATCAAAGGAAATTGTTACCATCTAAAAAATTGGTGAAATAAACCAAGTAGTGGATTTATTATAAGATGAGGAATGATATTTTAGAAAATAACTCATTCTATTTTGGAAATTTAAGGTGGGGTAAGAATTGGGATTGTTAAACGATATTTTATAAATTGAAGGAAATTTATAAAAGAAATTTATATCTATTGAAGCAAGGTTAAAACGGTTGGAATTATGTTTTGGATCGGGTTTTATAAATAAGCAGGATTTATAAAGGAATAAAGGTAGAAATGGGTTCATAAATAAAGAAATTTTATGAAAGGAAATTTTATAAAATGGGAAGAGATTTATAAACATGGTTTATAAATATGGAAATGGTCATGTTGGAAATTAAGTATGGATTTTTGTCATGGAAATATAATTATGTGTTAAAAGTGATTTATTAATATTTTACTGTTTTGAAAAGGTAATTATTTAAAATTATTTATATGGTCTGAAATTAAATAAAATCATTTATCAATAAGGTTTTGGAAATTTATTATTATTATTTATAATAACGTTTAAGGTGAATTATTATTGTTTTATTTAGAATGTTTTGAAACTTATTTTTATTTTAAGATGTTTTAAAATTAATATTTATTTTTGTATAAAAGTGTTTTAAAGTAAATAATAATTATTTATTTATTAATATTTTTGAGATTTATAAATAAGGTTTTATAGATCGATTTGGGCTTTATAAGAGAAGTTTGTAAAATGTTTTGAAGACTTAAAGGAGAATCATTTATAATGTATAAAAGGAGTTTTATAAATGATTTTAGATATTTATAAAAGGAATTTTAGAAATGGGTTTATTGTGATGACCCGCCTTTTTTGAATAACTTAAGCTGATAATAAACAATCCTTGTCCAACTTAAACCATTCAAATTAGACAGATTATCAATTTGGGGTTTTAAAAATAGAATCAACACAGAATCACACACAGAATAATACAGAATCTCGCAATGGAAATATATAATATACATAGTAGTTCATGAAGCTACTTAAACAAAATACATCAGAGTTTTAGACTTTAATTATACAATACTATAGATACATAGAAGTTTACTGGTACAAACCAAAATGAACATAGATAACTAATACTGGATAGAGTGGAGTCTTCGATGAAGTCTTTGGCTCCTAAAATAAGCACTGCTCACACACTGCAATACTCAGGCTGACCCAAGCATAAAGTAAAACAATATACTCGTGTCAGGACTAGAAGTTCTCATGAAAGTAAGTCTAACTCAAGTGAAATGTACAAAGTAACTCAAGAGATGTTACGGGATTTTCCATCTCTTAAGGATCCATCAAATTTTCCATATATATAGTAGGATACGCTATATATGTAATGTCTATCAGTAAAGTAAACATTTTTCTTTGCATTAAGGCTTTACATTAATCCCCCTTAACGCGTTTTTAAGCATTTTCGTACAGTTTTCATTTGACACCACCAGTAGCACGTCGGTAGTCAGTGATGTGTTGTGATATGACAACACTAAACCAAAATCGTAGGGGTCTCATATAAGGATAAAAGTATGACAAGGCACGTGAGGCAATGCCCAAGATAGGATACTACCAGTTTACCCTTCCTGGCTGGTGGTAACGCATCATAGCCATGACCTCCCACCGCGCCCAACACTCCCATAGGTGAAGGGTGATCACCAACAACAACCAAAATAAGGATATTCATACGAAGAAGTCCGTCCGCTTAAGTTAGCTAGCCTACTTAGCCGGTACGGCTCCTGTAGTCATTTCAAATTGGCACAAGTGCAAGGCTAATCCATCATCGTTCTCTTTCTTCAAATCTAGAAAATGTACGCCGAATCCAACCACTTCATTCTGGATCATCACTCCATGTACACAGTTATTAAAGTCCCGGTATCGACAGAGAGTATGCCCATATCCGGCCCCGGTCTCTTTAATAACCAACGTCATTTTGATATTTTTGTCAAATCAAAATATCTCTTATTTTCAAATAACATATCCTCATGTGACTTCAACAAATTTGGATTTAAAATCAAAAGATTCAACTTTTAAACAAATATTTCATTTTTACAAAATTAGCCAAATTGCATTACTATTTAGATTTACAAAGTTAATTAAGTCTTTAAATACAAATTTTATATTTAAATATTTAATTAAACTTCGGAATTAATTTACTTAAACACTTTTAATTAAACTTTAATTCAAAACAATTCATTTTAATCTTTATATATTAATTCAATAATTAAAATTCTCTTTTTTATTAAATCTAATATTTAATTAAAATTTAATTACATATACAACATTAACAAATTTCATTATATTTAAATAATCAATTTAATGAGTTTAATTATCATTAATCCTCAATATAACCATTTTAATTCAATTTCATAATTTTAAAATAGTTCAATTAATATTTCATTTTAACATCTAAATTCACTTAATAGATTTCAAAATTAAATATTAACTTCAACATAAAATTTAAATTATAAATTCACCTTAAATTTCCAAATTATTTCTTAATTTCAAATTTAAATATTGAATATCCAAAATAAATTTCAATTGACCAATCGGTGTTTATTATTTAATTTTCTATCCTAGGCCAAGTGATTTAATTTGGGTATATATCATTTCAACCCATATCCTGGTTCAAATTTCAGTGTCAAAATCAATGCATACAGCAACAATATAAAGCTGGCAAGGTATCAATAAATTAATCAACATCCAATATCTAAAATTTTCCATAGTTAATGGGTTTCACAAGCAATTTGGGATCCTAATCAATAATTTAAACTATTTCAGTAAAGTTCTATATCACAGCATCGACAATCCATGATTTACAATCCCAATATCTGTAACGACCCGTAAATTTTTAACTGTTTTAATAACGTATTTAACTGAATTGGGTGAAATTTTAAACAATAAAATTTTGAAATAAAAAATTAATATTATGAATACGTCTAATTAGACATAGCAACTGGTAAATTTTCATCAGATAATTTGGAAGTTTATTTTCTAGTGTAATTTTATTCCAATTTATATCAGTTAAAATTGATGATAATAAAATGTTTTCCAAACCTGAATATTTTTCTATAGAAAATTTGTAAATCATCTTCTAAGTGAGACGTCATATTTCGTTTCTCCAAATTTTGGTTGTTATTGCTTCGTTTACCTTATTTCTGGCAAATTAGCAACATTTCGGTACCGGTATCGACTTTTGATCGGATGATCGCACCACTGATATCTGTATACCATTTTGATCGTCTCGTTGTGACGATCTCTACAGTATATTCGTTTGTCTGTTTCGGCGTCCGAGAGACGGCGAAATTTACGGAACGATTTCCGTATCGGTATTTATTTCGAACCTTTTGTTTTCTTGTGCCAATTCAGATTTCATGTGAATAACTCAACAGTCGTTAGCATTTGTATCTTCTAAATTCTAGTGATTGACCATTTCTGTTCCCACTTTCCAAATTTTAGTTTCTGGTTTACTCATTCTTACTTTGGAGATATGTTAATATATAAAATGTATAACTTAATACGACTCTAAGCCTGTTCATTTTTGCAAGCTTTAATTCGACCTTCCTTCTTCATCATTTTTTTTCACCAAGCAGCCGACTTGCCTCCTCTGCCCAGAACCTCCTTTTTCCCTTCACCATTTGATCGACCTACCCCGCATCTCCACCCTAACCCTAGTTCAGCCATCCGCAACCCAAACGCAGGCAACGTTGGTAACCACTTCGGCCTCCTTCCTTGCCTTTGTGGCCTTCTTCTTCCAGCAGTTCGTCATGTTTCGTGTGTACGTATATATAGGGTATTGTCCATTTATTTGACATTGTTTTTTTTAAAGTATGTATATATGAATATATCGGGTATATAAATGTATAAGTGAATTTGGTTTTAAATATATATATGTACATATTTATTTTAGAGTATTATTATATATATATATGACGTTCAAGGCTGTCGCATATGTATATAAATATACTGCTTATATATATTGTTGATTTTGCAAATGATTGTTTGTTTTATACATATATGTTATATTACCTGTTTTGTACAATATTCAAAATATTGGTTTTAGTTCATATATATGGGTATATACATATATAGTTATTTTATTTGTTTCGGTCGGCAACTCTGTCGAAAAGAAAATTTATATATGCATTTTTTTATGTCAGTATATGCTTGTTGTCATACATGATATAAAGGTGATTCTTATTCGGTCTGCTGTTTTATAAAGAAAGTTGTATATAATGATTTATATTTGTTACGGTATATATATATAATATATGATACTATATATACAGTTCATGTTATAAAGTATGAGTTTGTATATATATATTAAGTTTATATATGTTGGTGTTGGATTTATATGATGTATGTTTTATTGTACTCTAGTATATACGTTATGTTCTATAAGTAAAGCTAGTTGTTTATATAATATGTTTAAATTGCACATATATATAAGAGTGTAGTGATTGCTGTTTATATATTTATATATATAATTATTGCTTGGCTAAAGTTATATACATGCTTTGGATTCGATAAGTTAGTTTGTATATTTTATATTTACAGCGGTATAGTATTGTATATCACATTTTTATAAATGTATAGTTTGGTTTAATATATATATATATATATATATTTGTTATAAGTTTATTTAAGTTATATATACATTATACAGTACCTTATATGGAAAATATATATCAACTGCAATACTGTTACTATGTAAAGTGTATGTGTTTCCAGATTTTGTATAATAGCTTGCATATATTTGTTTATATATATACACTATTTTGGATTTAAGTTGATTTTATAAATACTAATTTTATAATAAATATTTTTTAAAATAACGTATAGTGTTTATATTTTTCCAGTCTTAAATTTTGGGTCTGTTGGTTGATTGCATAAGTTATATAAATATATATATATATTAAACTATTAAGTTTTAAAAAGGTATCGTTTCAAAATTTATTATATATATATATATATATTTAATTTTATTTGTGTTGAATTTGATACCAATTTGAAATATATGTTTTAAATGGATTTTGAAAGTTTATATATATCTTTCATTTTATATCGAGCTAATTTGATTCACTTCCCATCGATTCCTTTTATCAGCTTTGTTTGTTAAATGAGTGTCTGTACTGCTTCGCTTTGGAAATTCGTGCTTGAATCGGTAACTCATCTCATCTTCTCGTCTCTCTAGCCTCAAAAGGTGAGCAATCACTCACGATTAATGTACTTATATTTATTAAATTTGATTTCAATTGAAAGGACAATTGAAATATGCTGTTGCTAGTTATTTACATTGTTATATATATGCCATTATCTGTATCTGTTCATCTGTGACATCTGACACCATTATCTGTTATTTATATTGATGATATATGCATGTTACTGTTGTTATTTTATTATCATATCTGTTATCACTCTGCAAGTTCCCTGTTAGTATAGAATCACTATGGGTTAAAATGATACATACCCGAACGATCTGTAGAATAGGAGAAAATCGTTATGGGTTGAAATGATAAACCCAAGCGATTTTCATTGAATTGAATTTGGGATTTCGGGTTGAAAGGATATATACCCGAATATGTTTTTAATTGTGGATTGAAATGATAAATATCCGTATCACTTGACCATAGGATAGAAAATTATATACAGACACCGTTGGTCTATTTATATATTTTTGAAAATGGTTTCTATGGTTTTGAAAAGAAATATATGATTTTGATAAATATTGATTTTAAAGATTTATCAAGGTTGATATAATAAAGTTGATATATATAATAGTGGAAATTAGGGAGACATCCCTATCATACTTTCATATTGTAAAGCGGGTCCCTGTCAAAGTTTCATTGTAAAGCGGGTCCCTGTTTTCTGGAAACGAAGAAAAATTATTGCTGAAATGTCAGCAACTTGTATAAATAAGTGCTGATATTTCAGCAACTATCCGTGTCAAAGTTTTATTGTAAAAACAAAGAAAAATTATTGCTGAAATGTCAGCAACTTTTATAAATAAGTGCTGATATTTCAGCAACTATCTGTGTCAAAGTTTTATTGTAAAAACAAAGAAAAATTATTGCTGAAATGTCAGCAACTTTTATAAATAAGTGCTGATATTTCAGCAACTTTAATAAACTGTGTTCACAGTGTACAGAAATGTTGCTGAAATATCTGCAACTTTTATAAATAAGTGTTGATATTTCAGCAACTTTCATACACTATGTTCACAGTGTACAGAAATGTTGCGGAAATGTCAGCAACTTTTATGAAATGTTGCATCATGATCTGCAATAATCGTGAATAAAAAACAGGGACCTAATTTACACTGAAATTTAGTGAAGGACTTTTCGTGAATTTTGAAACTTAATAAGGAACTGTGCCAAAAGTACCCTATATAATATGTTTAAGTATTTATTTAATATATATATTTTTTCAAATATAGAGTTTATAATGATTCCGATTGGAAAGATAAATTTGAAATTGATTTGATACTTATTTAAGAATTTTACTTAAATAAGTTTGGTTTGAAATTATTAAAATTGAGATTTTAAAGATATGATTTTATAACTTCATTTTGATTTAAAGTGATTTAAATGTATATTTAAAATAAATTGAGGGAAATATTTAGTTTATTGTAATTTGGGGTTTGTTTTAAATGATATTGGATTTATTATGTGAATATTTCAAGACTAAAATAATAGTAAAATGAATTTGATATATATATATATATATGAAATTTTCGAATTTAGTTTTGAAATGTTGAATATTTAAAGCTTTGAAATATATTGAAATTGAAATGGCTTATTTTATGGTTTAAATATGTATTTGAAATCGATAATTTGAAATGGTTTATTTAGAAAATGAATCGAATTGAAATTGATTATTTAAGATTTGATTAAATTTGAATTTTGGAATTCGAGTAAATTTTGAATCGATTTGTGAAATTGAGGGAAACTATTTAATTATATAAAGTAATTTTAAATTATATTTAAATTATTTATATATTCTAACTTAATAAATTATTTTTAATATAAACCATTTTATTTTATAAATTATTCTAAATATACTAATTATTTTAATAAAAATTGTTTTAACTTATAACTATTTTATATAATTTTTTTATTTTATAAACTATTTTATTTTACATACTATTATTAATATCTAAACTATTTGAAGGAAAGTGTTATGATTTCGAAGTGTTATGATTTCCAAAGTTATGAATTTCAAAGTATTATGATTTCCAAAGTATTATTATTTCAAATTGTTGGTTTCGAAAGTATTATAACTTTGAAAGTGATATGATTTTTGGAAATGGATATATATATTTGAAGTGAAAATGATATCGTATTGATTTGAGTTTTGAAATGGAAATGATATTTTGGTTTTGAAGTATAAACTATTTTGAAATGACCGCGGTGTTATAATAACGTTTGGTTGTTAAAGAGACCGGGATCGGATATGGGCATACTCTCTGTCGATACCGAAAACCACTTTGACAACCGTGTACGCGGTGGAGATGCCAGAATGAAGTAGGATGGTGGCGACGATCCTATTAAGGTATGAACGTGGACCTGACTCCCGTGAGTTGGCTTAAGGTGGCTAAAACAGGAGCGATCATCGGGCCAATGAGGTAGTACCTCTGATCGGACACATTTCTTCGATACTATTCTATTACTTTGTGATTGATTTGGTGGCCACCATTCGATTTTTGATTTGGGAGTGTGTTCCGAGGTGGGCGGTAGTGGCTGCTATGCGTTTCCACCAGCCCGTGTGCGTAATTGGTATATCTACCCTGGCATTGCCTTGCTGTGCCATGTCACCTACCATAGCGAGCTTTACTACGAGCTTGGATTTGTGACGTAGCCTGTGGAGTATTGAGGGTAGCTCCCGATCTGGAGGTATGCTAATACTGGATAGACTACTGGGACTATTATGTGTTAAGGTGGAAAATGTAAAGCCTTAACGCTATTTAAAAGTAAGATTATTTTATTATAGACATTATTATAATAGCGAATATTACTACATAGTAGATAGTTCAACGGATCCTTAGAGGATGGTTATCCTAAACATCCTTTAAGTTACTTGTATTTCAGTTGATATTTCACTTGAGTTGGATTTATTGATATAAGAATGTTAATCCTGACTCGAGTGTTTTGTGTTTTGCTTTACGCTCGGGTCATACTGAGTGATATAGTATTCAAGACTCACCTTTGGAGTTGGAGCTTCTCTTGGAGATCCAGCTATCTAGCCTGCTTTCAGTTTTTCAGTTGATTCCAGTGATGTATTCAGATCTTGTATTTGATTATTGTATTGAGACATCTATGTATTCGTGACTTCTTTTGTATCTTGTTTAACTCTGTTGTATATATAGTAGCTTCATGAACTACTATCCTTTTGTTTCCGCTGCATTATTGTTATATTACTCTGTGTCTGTGATTCTGTGATTATTTATTTACTGTATATGCTGAGTTTTGCCAAATTTAAATTAACAATCTGATATTTTGAGCAATTCAAATCCGACATGTATGGATGCGAATGGTTGAAAATTTCAGGATGTTACAGTTGGTATCAGAACTCTGGTTTAAGGCAAAACTTAGCATATAGAGTAAATTTAATTACGGGATCACTTTCGTTCGTGATTGAATCTCTTCCTCTTTGGTTCAGTTTCCTTTGAATTTTGGGACTCTCCCACTTGTTCTGAAATCCGTCCTTGTCCTTCTTATTCGGGTTCTTTTGGATTCTGGAGCATTCCATAACTCCACTTCGATTGATTTCCATAATAAATCGACGGTTCTGCCAATCTTTGAATAATCTGTAAAGGGGTGAAACTCCTTTACAATCGGTATTGATTCACTGGAGATTTTTGTATCCTCGGTTTACGATGCTGCTATCTTTTGTTATATCCAAATTCTATCTCTGGCGATCGAATGCCAATTTGCTCCGGAATTCTACATCGATCGTATTCTTGAGTCACGGATAACCCGGTTAAGGTTGCCCACGATTTATATAAGTCTATCCATCTTCCTATTTCGCAATTTGATTGTCTTATCTCCCTTTCGAACCTATCTATTTTAGTTAGAATTCTCTTAGATTAGAGTTCCTCTAAATTTGAGTATCTATCTTTGTTTTGAAATCCATTCTATGTCATCGAGTGAGGGAGTGTATTTGTAATTAATATTAAAATGTTTATAGTGTGTTGTTTGAGTTGTTGATGTTGATTTGGGTTTTCGATCGATTCGTTTGATCAACGCTATCGATAGGAATTCCAAAATACTTGAACAGAGCAAACTGACACAATATTATTTTCAAATTTGGTAAAAGAAATAAATTTGTATGATTATATTTTATATATATAAGTATAATTTTCTGGAATTTAATAAGTTAATTAAATTGGTTGTTTGAAATGATAATATTTGATTATCATTTATTATTCTATAAATGAATTTATAAACACGGTTTATAAATTGATTTGGAATTTGAAATGAATTTAATTCAGAAATTTGAGAATTTAGTTTTCGGTGATTTCAAACTTTGTTTTTTTTAAAATTTTTAAAAGTATATATTATTGAAAGTATTTTCAAATAGAAATAGTTTCCAAAGAATTTTAAAAGTTTAAATCAGTACTCTCCTCTTTTGTCGCTGGAAAATAATGTCGGTGATGACTACAGCATCATCGACATTCATTTTCGTGTTTCAAAGTGGAGAGACCATTCTGTAGCTTTGCTACATTTTTATTTTGGAAAAATTAATTTGATTTGAATTTTCGAAGTATGACTTGATTTATAATATATATATTGGTATATGATCATAGATTTGATTTGATATATGTATATAGTATATATATATATATTTATCTCTAAATGGTTTGAATGGAAACCGGAAATTTTATTCTTAAATTTTGATAAGGTGATTTCAAGTATAAAATAAAGCCAAGATTTTGAATAAATATTTAAACTTGAAATAAGTTGAATGAGAAAATTTTACTTGTATAATACTCAATTACATTACAATATAACTTACCTAAATTATTTAAAAGTTAAAAATGTAATTGGATAATATACAATATAAAATGACTTTATAAGGAAAGATTTGAGTGTTATAATAAATGTTATACACTTAAATTTTATTATAAAGATGTTAATAGAGATAAATAGAATAATAAATTAATTGAATAATAGATGAGACAAATAAATTTGTTTTGAAGGAATTAATAAATTGAAATTAGATTAACTTATGGAAATACCTTGAATTTAAAATCAATTATTGAATATAAATTGATTTAAATTGAAATTTATATGGTTTAAATTAATTTATATGGTTGAAAATTTCAGGATGTTATAAATTAATTGTTTTCTTTTGTATTTCAATTTATTTTCTTTCTGGTTGTTTCTATTCTCCTACCTCCTTCCTTTTCGAGGACGAAAAGTTTTGAGTGGGGAAGACTGTAACGACCCGAAATTTTTTAACTGTTTTAATAACGTATTTAACTAAATTGGGTGAAATTTTAAACAATAAAATTTTGAAATAAAAATTTAATATTTGGAATACGTCTAATTAGACATAGCAACTGGTAAATTTTCATCAGATAATTTGGAAGTTTATTTTCTAGTGTAATTTTATTCCAATTTATATCAGTTAAATTGATGATAATAAAATGTTTTCCAAACCTGAATATTTTTCTATAGAAAATTTGTAAATCATCTTCTGAGTGAGACGTCATATTTTTTTTCTCCAAATTTTGACTGTTATTGCTTTGTTTACCTTATTTCTGGCAAATTAGCAGCATTTTGGTACCGGTATCGACTTTTGATCGGATGATCGCACCACTGATATCTGCATACCATTTTGATCGTCTCGTCGTGACGATCTCTACAGTATATTCGTTTGTCTGTTTCGGCATCCGGGAGACGGCGAAATTTACGGAACGATTTTCGTATCGGTATTTATTTCGAACCTTTTGTTTTCTTGTGTCTATTCAGATTTCACGTGAATAACTCATTAGTCGTTAGCATTTGTATCTCCTAAATTCTAGTGATTGACCATTTCTGTTCCCACTTTCCAAATTTCAGTTTCTGGTTTACTCATTCTTACTTTGGAGATATATTAATATATAAAACGTATAGCTTAGTACGACTCTGAGCCTGTTCATTAATTTTGCAAGCTTTAATTCGACCTTCCTTCTTCATCAATTTTTTTTCTCCAAGCAGCCGACTTGCCTCTTCTGCCTAGAACCTCCTTTTTCCCTTCACCATTTGATCGACCTACCCCGCATCTCCACCCTAACCCCAGCTCAGCCATCCGCAACCCAAACGCAGGCAATGTTGGCAACCACTTCGGCCTCCTTCCTTGCCTTTGTGGCCTTCTTCTTCCAGCAGTTCGTCATGTTTCGTGTGTACGTATATATATAGGGTATTGTCCATTTATTTGACATTGTTTTTTTTCAAAGTATGTATATATGAATATATCGGGTATATATATGTATAAGTGAATTTGGTTTTAAATATATATAGGTGCATATTTATTTTAAAGTAGTATTATATATATATGACATTCAAGGCTGTCGCATATGTATATAAATATACTGCTTATATATATAGTTGATTTTGCAAATGGTTGTTTCTTTTATACATATATGTTATATTACCTGTTTTGTACAATATTCAAAATATTGGTTTTAGTTCATATATATGGGTATATACATATATAGTTATTTTATTTGTTTCGGTCGGCAACTCTGTCGAAAAGAAAATTTATATATGCATTTTTTTATGTCAGTATATGCTTGCTGTCATACATGATATAAAGGTGATACTTATTCGGTCTGCTTATAAAGAAAGTTGTATATAATGATTTATATTTGTTACAGTGTATATATATATATATATATAATATATGACAGTATATATACAGTTCATGTTATAAAGTATGAGTTTGTATATATATAATAAGTTTATATATGTTGGTGTTGGATTTATATGATGTATGTTTTATTGTACTCTAGTATATACATTTTGTTCTATAAGTAAAGCTAGTTTGTTTATATAATATGTTTAAATTGCACATATATATAAGAGTGTAGTGATTGTTGTTTATATATTTATATATATAATTATTACTTGGCTAAAGTTATATACATGCTTTGGATTGGATAAGTTAGTTTGTATATTTTATATTTACAGCGGTACAGTATTGTATATCACATTTTTATAAATGTATAGTTTGGTTTATAATATATATATATATATATATATTTGTTATAAGTTTATTTAAGTTATATATATACATTATACAGTACCTTGTATGGAAAAATATATATATATCAACTGCAGAACTGTTACTATGTAAAGTGTATGTGTTTCCAGATTTTGTATAATAGCTTGCATATATTTGTTTATATATATACACTATTTTGGATTTAAGTTGATTTTATAAATACTAATTTTATAACAAATATTGTTTAAAATAACATATAGTGTTTATATTTTTCCAGTCTTAAATTTTGGGTCTATTGGTTGATTACATAAGTTATATATATTAAACTATTAAGTTTTAAAAAGGTATCGTTTCAAAATTTATTATTATATATATATTTAATTTTATTTGTGTTGAATTTGATATCAATTTGAAATATATGTTTTAAATGGATTTTTGAAAGTTTATATATATCTTTCATTTTATATCGAGCTAATATGATTCATTTCCCATCGATTCCTTTTATCAGCTTTGTTTGTTGATTGAGTGTCTGTACGGCTTCGCTTTGGAAATTCATGCTTGAATCAGTAACTCATCTTATCTTCTCGTCTCTCTAGCCTCGAAAGGTGAGCAATCACTTACGATTAATGTTCTTATATTTATTAAATTTGATTTCAATTGAAACGACAATTGAAATATTCTGTTGCTAATTATTTACATTGTTATATATATGCCATTATCTGTATCTGTTCACCTGTGACATCTGACACCATTATCTGTTATTTATATTGACGATATATGCATGTTACTGTTGTTATTTTATTATCATATCTATTATCCCTCAGCAAGTTCCCTGTTAGTATAGAATCACTATAGGTTGAAATGATACATACCCGAACGATCTGTAGAATAGGAGAAAATCGTTATGTGTTGAAATGATAAACCCAAGCGATTTTCATTGAATTGAATTTGGGATTTCGGGTTGAAAGCATATATACCCGAATATGTTTTTAATTGCGGATTGAAATGCTAAATATCCGTATCACTTGACCATAGGATAGAAAATTATATACAGACACCGTTGGTCTATTTATATATTTTTGAAAATGATTTCTATGGTTTTGAAAAGAAATATATGATTTTGATAAATATTGATTTTAAAGATTTATCAAGGTTGATTTAATAAAGTTGATATATATAATATGTTTAAGTATTTATTTAATATATATTTTTTCAAATATAGAGTTTATAATGATTCTGATTGGAAAGATAAATTTGAAATTGATTTGATACTTATTTAAGAATTTTACTTAAATAAGTTTGGTTTGAAATTATTAAAATTAAGATTTTAAAGATATGATTTTATAACTTGATTTTGATTTAAATTGATTTAAATGTATATTTCAAATAAATTGAAGGAAATATTTAGTTTATTGTAATTTGGGGTTTGTTTTAAATGATATTGGATTTATTAAGTGAATATTTCAAGACTAAAATAATAGTAAAATGGATTTGATATATATATGAAATTTTCGAATTTAGTTTTGAAATGTTGAATATTTAAAGCTTTGAAATATATTGAAATTGAAATGGCTTATTTTATGGTTTAAATATGTATTTGAAATGGTTTATTTAGAAAATGAATCGAATTGAAATTGATGGTTTTAGATTTGATTAAATTTGAATTTTGGAATTCGAGTAAATTTTGAATCGATTTGTGAAATTGAGGGAAACTATTTTATTATATAAAGTAATTTTAAATTATATTTAAATTATTTATATATTTTAACTTAATAAATTATTTTTAATATAAACCATTTTATTTTTTAAATTATTCTAAATATACTAATTATTTTAATAAAATTTTTTTAACTTATAACTATTTTATATAAATTATTTTATTTTATAAACTATTTTATTTTATATACTATAATTAATATCTAAACTGTTTGAAGGAAAGTGTTATGATTTCGAAGTGTTATGATTTCCAAAGTTATGAATTTCAATGTATTATGATTTCCAAAGTATTATTATTTCAAATTGTTGGTTTCGAAAGTATTATAACTTTGAAAGTGATATGATTTTTGGAAATGGTTATATATTTGAAGTGAAAATGATATCGTATTGATTTGGGTTTTGAAATGGAAATGATATTTTGGTTTTGAAGTATAAACTATTTTGAAATGGCCGCGGTGTTATAATAACGTTTGTTTGTTAAAGAGACAGGGATCGGATATGGGCATACTCTCTATCGATACCGAAAACCACTTTGACAACCGTGTACGCGGTGGAGATGCCAGAATGAAGTAGGATGGTGGCGACGATCCAATTGAGTTATGAACGTGGACCTGACTCCCGTGAGTTGGCTTAAGGTGGCTAAAACAGGAGTGATCATCGGGGCAATGAGGTAGCACCTCTGATCGGACACATTTCTTCGATACTATTCTATTACTTTATGATTGATTTGGTGGCCACCCTTCGATTTTACTATGCGTTTCCACTAGCCCGTGTGCATAATTGGTATATCTACCCTGGCATTGCCTTGTTGTGCCGTGTCACCTACCATAGCGAGCTTTACTACGAGTTTGGATTTGTGCCGTAGCCTGTGGAGTATTGAGGGTAGCTCCCGATCTGGGGGTATGCTAATACTGGATAGACTACTCGAACTGTTATGTGTTAAGGTGGAAAATGTAAAGCCTTAACGCTATTTAAAAGTAAGATTATTTTATTATAGACATTATTATAATAGCGAATATTACTACATAGTTGATAGTTTAACGGATCCTTAGAGGATGGTTACCCAAACATTATTTAAGTTACTTGTATTTCAGTTGATATTTCACTTGAGTTGGATTTATTGATATAAGAATGTTAATCGTGACTCGAGTGTTTTGTGTTTTGCTTTACTCTCGGGTCAGAATGAGTGATGTAGTATTCGAGACTCACCTTTGGAGTTGGAGCTTTTCTTGGAGATCCAGCTATCTAGCCTGCTTTCAGTTGTTCAGTTGATTCCAGTGATGTATTCAGATCTTGTATTTGATTATTGTATTGAGACATCTATGTATTTGTGAATTCTGTTGTATCTTGTTTAACTCTGTTATATATATAGTAGTTTCATGAACTACTATCCTTTTGTTTTCGTTTCATTATTGGTATATTACTCTGTGCCTGTGATTATTTATTTACTGTATATGCTGAGTTTTGCCAAATTTAAATTAACAATATGATATTTTGAGCAATTCAAATCTGACATGTATGGATGCGAATGGTTGAAAATTTCAGGATGTTACAATATCAATCATTTTCATCAACCAATTATTTATAAACTCGCAGGATACTTGCAATATGAAAATCTAATCGTGAGTTTAAAATCGCTCACCTTCGCGGCTTTGAAAAACGAGAATGGCGGTACGGATCCAGATACATGTACATGTTCTAGAGCTAGAATGCGACTGCAGCCTTTAGTAAAACGTTGTCGCGTACGGGTTCGGGTTCGGAATAGGGTCGCGGGTTCGGTCGTTGGTTCGGGCTGCTGGGTTTGGTTGCGGGTGAGATGGTGAGTATGCGAGTTTGTGGGCTGGGCTAAGTTGTTCAGCCGGGTGGCTTCAGGTAGGTGGCGTTCAAGGTGGCAGCGACGGTTCGGGTAGACAGAGGGTGGCTACGGTTGCTGGTCGTGGGTAGGACCGGGAGTGGAGCTGCTGATGCAGGGAGGCTTGGGACTGAGCTAGGCTCGGCGGAGGAGGTGGTTGCGGACTGGGTGGTGGGTGAGGTCGGTAGCAGGTGGGAGGCTCGAGTGGTGGAGGACGGGTTGGTTGCGGGTTTCGGTGTAGGGTCGTGGAGGTTCAAGTAAGGTAGGTGGTTGGAGCGAGGTCTGTGGGCTATAGTAAGTAGGGATAGGGAAGCTGGAGGAAGGAGGAGGTGCGGGCTGATGCGGGCTCAGTGGGGTGGGTCGGTGGTGGTGAGGGAGTTGGAAGGGGGTGCAGGGTGCTGGAGCAGGTCGGGGCAAGGTTGGTGAGCGAGAGGGGACTGCTGGTAGGGTCGGGCTGAGGTCATGGAAGGCGGGGATGTAGGGTTTTGGCAAAGGTTGGGTAGAGGCAGAGAGGGCACAGGGGAATGCAGGCAATGTGGTGGAAATATAAAGGGAAGAGGGGGAAAGAAAAAGAGAGTTACGTGGGGTTTAATATAAATATATGTTAGTTTGTATGTTTTCTTCTCCCAGCAATAGCTCAACCAAGAAATGAGAAGGAGCAGAGATGGAAGGCACGTATATATATAGAAGGAAGAGAATGCACGGAGGCTAATAAATGCAGCAATTAGTATATGAGGCTACGCATGCAAAGAAGTCGGCTGAAAAGAATGAAAGGAAGGAATGTTGGCTGCGAAGGAATGTGAGCAATTATATGACTCCAAGGCACGGTTACGGACCATTATCTCCACCATTTAACATTTTGCAACTAAAGCCAAAATATAAAAACAAATATACTGCCGAGATCTGCGCAATGAGATGAATCCAATGATGTACTCAAATCTATGTTATGACATCCGTAGCAAAATTTCATATGTCGCCACTGTTACCGCTTCGAAATTGGACGACAACGACAATCCTTGATAAACGGAGCTACAAAGGTCGGAATTGGACGGAACGAACTTTGACGTTTTAGTCAGAAAATTTTCTAGATCATTTCTATGTAAAAATATTTATATTTTAAAATTTTAAAATTTGCACTAAAAAAATGTGCTGACTGAGTTTCGGACGAATTTTGACGCAAAACAAATTTCGTTGGCCTCATTTCAATGGACGCGGTCCTTGTCTAGTTTTCGTTGTTAAATTTTTATTGTTAAAAATAAATTTTATTTCAAAATCCTCGATAAATTCTTATTTTAAATCGTTGAAAAATCTAGGTCCTTACAATCTTCCCACTCAAAACTTTTCGTCCTCGAAAAGAACGGAATAAGAAAACAGAAAGATAGAATAGATTTGGGCATGGACTATATACCTAGTATTAGCAATTCAGGATTTGAGGCGAGGATACTCTCTTCCGTTTCCCAAGTACAATCTCAATCATCTTCTCTCCACAGAACCTTGATAAGATTTACAACCTTTCTTCTAAGCTGCTTCGTGCTTCTGCCTACTATACGAAGCGGTTTCCTCTCAACAGTTAGATTGGGCTCAACATCCATTTCTTCGAACAAAGCAGGCTGGACAATCACGGATGGATCGTGCACATATCTGCGGAGGTGTGAGACATGAAACACATTATGCACCCCCAATAGTTTCTCTGGCAAGTCAACTCTATATGCCAAAGTACTAATTCTTTCTAAAATGCGGAAAGGACCAACAAATCTAGGAGCGAGCTTCCCTTTCCTCCCAAATCGGATTACATTCTTCAAAGGCGAAATTTTGAGGAATACTTGATCTCCAACTGCAAATTCCAAGTCTCTTCTCCTTCTATCTGCATATTTCTTTTGTCGATCCTGGGCAATTCTCATTTTCTTTCTGATTTCTTCGACTTTCTCAGAAGCTTCCAAAATCATTTCGGGACCAAGAACAAGTCGATTTCCCGATTCTATCCAACAAGATGGAGATTTACATGGCCGTCCGTAAAGAGCTTCGAATGGTGCCATCTCAATACTCGCTTGATAGCTATTATTATAGGTGAATTCAACGAGATGGAGATACTCCTCCCAAGATCCTCCAAAATCTAAAACACAAGCTCAAAGAAGATCTTCCAAAATCTGATTTACCCTTTCGGTCTGGTTATCCGTTTGAGGATGATAAGCTGTGCTCAGATTTAATTGAGTAACCAGAGTCTCTTGAAAAGCTTTCCAGAAATTGCTGGTGAAGATAGGGTCCCAATCACATGCAATGTTAGACGGAACACCATGAAAGCGAACAATTTCTTTCATATAAAGCTTGGCTAAACTCGTGGCAGTTCGAGTAGTCTTCACCGGAATAAAGTGAGCATACTTGGTCAATCCATCGACAATAACCCAGATACTCTCATTACCTTTTCTTGTCCTCGGTAGTCCATCAATAAAATCCATTGAAATCTGATCCCACTTCCATTTCGGAATTTCAAGAGGTTGCAATAATCCTACTGTCTTCTGGTGATCGACTTTTACTTGCTGGCAAGTGGCACACCTGCTGACATGAAACAAAATGTCTCTTCATCCCTCTCCACCAATACAACTTCTTCATATTCTAAAACATCTTCGTGGTTCCTGGGTGAATAAAGAGTCTGGATTGATGATTTTCCCTAAGCACTTCTTGTCTTAAACCATCCACATTCGAAACACAAATTCTATTATTAATTCTTAGAATTCCATTTCTATCAATTTGTGCACCCCATTCACCTTGGGTTTTATCCTTCCTGCCACGAACATTTCCTTTTATTCACTTAAGCATTGGATCCTTATCCTGCTTAGTGGTTATGCGATCCATAAGGGATGGAGAAGCAACAAGTTGATATAACATGGCTTTGCTCCTACTCAGAGCATCGGCCACAACATTAGCCTTTCCGGGAGTATAGTTGATGTCGAGGTCAAATGATGATAAGAATTCGAGCCATCTAACTTGTCTTTGGTTCAGATCCTTTTGGGTAAAGATATACTTCAGCGATTTGTGGTCTGTACAGAGTTCAAATTTTGTTCCAAGAAGGTGATGCCTCCATAACTTCAAAGCAAAGACAATGGCGAGCAATTCCAGATCATGAGCTGTATAATTTACCTCATAAGTCTTCAACTGACGACCAGCATAGGCAATAACTTTACCATGCTGCATCAAAACTGCACCCAAACCTTCACTACAAGCATATGTATAAACGGTTAACCCTTCACTTCCATTTGAAACGGTGAGAATAGGGGCAGAGGTTAGCCTGCGCTTTAGTTCATTGAATGCTTCCTTACACTTCTTACTCCAAACAAACTTAACATTATTTATAGTCAAAGCTGTGAGTGGTGAAGAAATTCGAGCGAAGTTCTCAATAAATCTCCTGTAATAGCCAGCTAAGCCTAGGAAGCTACGACCATCTATAGGAGTTTTAGGAGTTTCCCAATCATTGATTACGGCGATCTATGCTGGATCAACCGAAACCCCATTTTCCAAAACCACGTGCCTAAGAAATCTAACCTCTTCTCTCCAGAAGTGGCACTTAGAGAATTTAGCTTTCAATTGATGACTTCTCAGAGTTTCGAGGAAAAATTTAAGGTGTCCATTATGCTCTCTCTCTCAGTCTTAGAAAAGACAAGAATATCGTCAACAAAAACTAGAACGAATTTGTTTAGAACCTCCCAGAATACTCTATTCACGAGGTCAACAAAGTAAGCTGGGGCATTAGTTAAACCGAAAGGCATAACTAACCATTCATAGAAACCGTCTTCTATTCGGAAAGCGGTTTTAGGAATACTATCTTCTGCAATCTTGAGCTGATGGAAACCCGAGGCAAGGTCTAGCTGAGAGAATACCTTTGCTCCATGTAGCTGATCAAACATGTCGTTGATACGAGGCATCGAATATCTGTTCTTTTGGGTAAGCTTGTTCAGTTCTCTATAATCTACGCACATCCTTAGAGAACCGTCAAATTTAGTAGCAAGTAACACTACCGCACCCCATTCCGAATGACTACGACGAATCAAACCTTTAGAGAGAAGATCCTCGATTTGCACTTTTAATTCAACTTTCTCTTTAGGTGACATTCTTCTTGGAGCAAGTACGACTGGCCTAGCTCCAGGAATAAGATCAATGTGAAATTCAATTTCACACTGAGGTGGCAAATAATTCACTTCATCGAAAACATCGGGGAAGTGTTGGACGACAGGAGTAGTGCTAAGATCACTAAGATGGGAATCAAGAGAAAAGATAAAACTTCCGGCAAAATCTTGAGGCATTTGACATTTGATTTCAGGGGTTCACCCTTATCACTAAACAGAGAAACTGTTTGAGCTTTACAGGAAATAACTGCATTGAACTTTCTTAACCAATTTCCACCTAATAATATATTGAATGCTTCGAAACCCAAGACATAAAGATCTCCGGTGAAATGGTGTATGCCATCCTTAAGGAGTTTCAGTCCTTTACAAATCATTCTAAGGTTTGCGGGTCCACCGATGGGATTTGATACACATAAGGATACAGATGCATGTTCGGGTTTTAAAATGTGCTCAAGTTTGTCACATAAATCAACCAATATAAAACTATGAGATGCACCGGTGTCAAATAAAACATGAACAAGTAAATCATGCAATGAAAAAGTACCCTGAAGTGTACCATTGTCATTTTCTACCCTAGGAGTAGAAGTAGTCACTGCGAAAACTCCCATTGGGGTTCCTTTTCTTTGGGTGGGACAATCCCACTTGAAGTGGCTAGGCTGCAAGCAAATGTGGCAAAGATCTTGCCCGGTCATCTAAACTGGTGGGACAGACGCTCCTGCAGAACTGGGCAACTATTGGCATAGTGACCTTTCTGACCGCACTTGAAGCAAGTGTTAGAAGAGATATCAATGGGTTTCCTCTGAGAATGTCCAATCCCGCTCATATTCTGCCAATTCTTCTACTGTTGGTGAAAGTCAGGCTTTCTCTTCTTGGGATTGTTGGAAGCTGCTGAAGGAGTTGCGGAGTGAACAACCGATGCTCCCTTCGAACTCGAGTTTTCATATCTAAGGGTCATATCCATAAGACTAGTAAAAGTGCCATGAACATGGGTAGTCAAGTGGTCATAATATTCTGGATGAGCGCAAGGCTATGAACTTCTCATTCTACTTAAGCAGAGTATTAATCAGACCTGGTCCGAACTTGGATAGCTCGTTAAATTTCCTTTCATACTCCGAAAATGACATGCTTCCCTGCTTAAGATCCATAAAGTTACGATATAACTGAGATTTTCCAGCTTCAGGTATCCACTGGGTCATGAATATTTCGTTGAACTGCACCTAAGTGATGTTTACTTCCTCAGTGCGGGGGGTAACAGATTCCCACCAATCTTGTGCAGCATCCTGCAACTGCCAAGCGGCCAATTGACGCTTCTGGGCATCAGAAATCTCAAGTCCTGTAAAGATTCTTTCCAAGCTCTTAAGCCACTGTTGAGCTTCAATAATACCTTCGGACCCTGAGAATTTAGTACCACCAAGCTGTGCGTACCCTTTGCAAAGCATAGTGAACTTAGCTGGCGGAATTGGTGCAACTAGCGCAATAGGATTTGGTACGGGGCCATTTCCTCTTCCCTGACCTCGAGCATTTCTTCTGTTGCTCATCTTGAAAAGTCAAGGGTGGGTTTAGAACATGGAGAAGCAAGAAACTTAAGGAAATCCTAATCAAAGTGAATTCTACCGAGGAAGATGTATTAGAATTGGTAGAAATTTTGAAAATAGATTGGATTTTTAAAACATTTTATATTTTCAAAATAAACGCTCTCAAGAATGATTCCACTCATTATAGGACATTACTAACCCTATTCGTAATGAGTTTACCCCTCAGGCTAAATTATTATTATTTTATTTAGAATGTTTTGAAATTTATTTTTATTTTAAGATGTTTTAAAATTAATATTTATTTATTTATAATGTTTATTTTTATATAAAAGTGTTTTAAAGTAAATAATTATTATTTATTTATAAATATTTTTTAGATTTATAAATAAGGTTTTATAAATCGATTTGGGCTTTATAAGAGAAGTTTGTAAAATGTTTTGAAGACTTAAAGGAGAATCATTTATAATGTATAAAAGAAGTTTTATAAATGATTTTAGATATTTATAAAAGGAATTTTAGAAATGGGTTTATAGATTTATAAAAGGAGTTTATAAATGATTTCGTGGATTATAAAAAGGTTTATAAATGGTTATTTAGTTGAATAAAAGGGGAATCTTCCAAATTGTTGGTGAATACACTTATACCATCGAGATAAACATATAGATATTTTTCTAAGTATGGGGAAATAAGGATTTTGGGTTTATAAGAATCTTTGTAACAAGAATTTTTGACTCAATTATTAAAAAGTGAATTTAATTAATAAAAATATTAATTAATAAAGGAATAGTGTTGGTTGGTGCTTAACAAATGTTGGTTTTTTCCCTATGGAATTAAATCCCTGATTGAGTGTTTGTTATTCGATAGTTAAATTAACGACTATCGGAATTGGACCCTAAACGTAACTTTGGAAATATCTAGGACAAACACGTGAGTTATATAGCATAGTCATCTCCAATGATGTTATACTTTGCGTATAAATCTCGTTTCATTCTCCTAGGACAATGATAATGAAATCCATCCACTAACGGTTAGGAGTCGATCTCCGATCTTATCTTTGACTGTTTGTTTCCTAAAGAACCGGGGTTGAGTTTACAGAGAATTATTAAAGATTTGTTTCGAAGGGATAGGGATCGGGTGTGTTATCTGAAAACCACTTTGATTCAACTTAAGCGTTGCGAAGTGAAGACATCTTGAAGATGATGGAATTGGAGACGGAGCTCTCAAGTGTTTTGTTCAATCCCAGAACGAACTTGTATGGATGAATGCTGATATTACATTGTTGCTTGGAGGTTAGTGTTAGCATTCCAAGTGGGAAGTGCTATATAAAGGTAAAACGTAGCCTCGAGCCTCATCAATTAGGAAACCACAAAATTCGGGCATGCAGCAGGGCCAAGTGGGTCGCTCCCATCAGGGTATGGTCATTCCAAATCTAGATCGGTTACTATCTATTCTTGTATGCTTCGGGGCCCAAAGCGGGGTGATCGTATTTGGTACTACTAGTCAAGTGGTAGGCCAGTCCTGTGTTGTAGGGGTACAAGATGTTCTTGTTAGTCCCCGATGCATTTTATCTAGAGATGTACCTTCGAAAGGTAGTTCCTTACCTTGTCATAGTATTGAATCCATTCTCTAAAACGAGATTTACGGATTTAGTTGTGCCCAACTATGTTGAAACATGAGATGCAAGCATTTTAGCTATATTCATATTTTACTTTGACCCCTATACATTATTATAATATAAATGGATTTCTATAGAAAATGTTTTGGTTATCGTAAGGTAAAAACCCGTCCATGTTTATGTGCGGCGTGGTCTTAGGACTTTTGATTTTCAAATGGTTTTCTAGAACTTTAAAAATCCAACTAGGTGTGTTCTCTCACATTGGTTTTCCAGACTGACTTGGATGTTATTTTATTATAATGCTCGGGTCAGACCGAGCATGTTTACAGATTGCTGTAGATGTATTGGGGCTAAGGAAACGAGTTGGGGGTCTTTAAGTCGTATTGACGTATATGTTTTATTTCCGCTACTTTGTTGTTGAAATCATCAGCAATTATGAGGGCAGGTTGTTATAACTGTCCAGGCTGATGATTGTGATTGTTGTTGTACTCTGATGGATGTATGTATATAACAGTTTCTCCTTGTAAAGATTATTGATTTTATATTATATGTAGTTCCACTGCGATTGTGAGATTCTATGATTCTTTTAAATTCTTTCTCTTCTTCCTCTCTTTTCTCCTTATTTCTTCTTCTTTCCCATAACTATCAGTCTTTCCATTTAATTTGGGTTGGATATGTGTGGTTTATTGTCATCTTGAATTGTACGGATTGGTGAATCGTTACAGCAATATATCTTTGAATTCTTTGAGGAATATGATGAAATCAGAGAGTGATATGAATTCAAGCAGAAACTCCTTGATAATGCGTGGTTTGCAAATCCTTAAAGAATCGAAGTGAAATGGTATCGATTTGCAAAGAGAATTCAATGGATTTCTTTTGCGAAAGTATGGAAGAGAAAAAGTATGAGAATGAAGAGAGAATTGATTGGAAAATTCATTTTCTAGAGCCTTTATATAGTGGTTGAAGAGACATGTCTTTTGGTGAAGAGGTGGGGGAAAATCCCTTGATTTAAAATTTAAAAATCTGACCAACAAGAAGTATGTCGACATATAGAAATTTTCCAAAGAGAACAGCAATACATCAGCAACACCAATAAGTGTTGCAAATTTCAAATTTCAAACGTACCTCTTTTTTGTGGATTTTTGTGATTGGGTTGAGGTCAATGGTTGATGATCTTCAAGTATAATTGCCGTGGGATCTTTAACAAGGAATTCTAAGACTCAACCAACTACTCATCACTTCAAACACTTCCGTCTTTTCAGCATTCTTCTTCAATCAGTTTTGTTCTTCCATAACTCTGATTAACCTTCTTACATAATCCATTTTCTTCCATTGAATTCTTGTTTGCCTCTGTAAATGTCACCATAATATATTTGAAATAACTACATAGCTCGGAGATACGTTAGTAATAATATTTATATGGTTATCATCAACAAAATCAATACCTAGGGTATTAACACTAAGCTCGGCCAGGATAGTTATAAATACATGTCCTTACAAATGCTGAAAAACAACAAACACAGTGGAAAATTAAACTGTGTCCATACGTTGATAAAGATCTCCAACTCTCTTCTGGAAACTCCAAGCATCTTCAGCTAATCTTGAAAATACTTGGATCTCACCCGAGTATTAAAAATACCTGGATCAGTTTGGAAAACCAACGTGAGAAACGCAAAACATAAATATCTATGACAGTGCCATAGATCAAATTTGATGTTAAACAAAACCTTTGAAAAGAAGAGTATCTCATAAGATCACGTCGCTCATAAACATGGACGGGTTTTTAACTTATGATAACAAAAACATTTTTATCAAATCATTTAATATTATTTCTAATGACATTCTTTGAAAACCCTTTCAAATAACATATTAATCATAGCCGAAATTGTTACATTAATTAAATTCTAGCATACTACCTTCCAACAATAATAAGGTAAGGGACTACCTTCCGACATTATATCTGTAACGACCCGAGAATTTTAACCGTTTTATAACGTAATCAACTAAATTTTTCTAGAAATTTAAATAATAAAATTTTGAAATAAAAATTTGATATTTGAAATACATCTATTTAAATATAGTAATTGGTAAAAATTTATTGGAAAAAATATGAAAGTAAATTTATTTATGAAATTTAAATATAAATTTAATCAGTTATTTGTTGAAAATTTAATATTTTGGAAATCTGAATATTTTTATATAATAAAAATATAAATCACTTTCTAAGTGAGGCGTTGTAATACGTTTCGTCAATTTTGGACTGCTACAGCTCCGGTTATCTTATTTTCAGCATTTCAGCAGCATTTTCAACAGCGGAAATTTGAGTTTTTATAACTAGATCGTACCGCTGATATCTATATACCATTCTTTTTGCCTCGTCGTGCTGATCTCCACAATATATTTATTTCTGTATTTTGAGGCCCGGTACGCGACAGAAATAATAAAACAGTTGTCGTATCGGTACCGAAATTGTGACTTTTTTATTTTCCATTGCCTTTTAAACTTTGGCCGTGTGATCCAAGCAACAATAGATTGCTTTAATAACTTTTCACCTAAATCAAAGGGGCCTGACCGTTGAAATTACATTCATTTTATATATTTACTCAAGCCTCTTCATTTTGCCTCACTATTCACTCAGAAAAAAAGATATGTTTACTTTATATTTTTTTGTGTTCTTCTCCTATGTACTGCCATGTTTCCCGAGCCTGACCCAAAAGAAGCAGCCGAAACACCATTGTTCCAGATCTACCGTTATGGGTGAAATGATAAACCCAAGTGATTTTCAGTTATTATTGATATTTTAGGATTGCGGGTTTAATAATATAAACCCGTAAATTTAAACTATTACGGATTGAAATAACAAATATCCGTATCACTTGACCATAGGAAAGAAAATTATATACGGACATCGTTGGTCTATTTTTGAAAAATGATTTCCAAATATTTGAAAGGAAATGTATGAGTTTGATTCTGAAATGTAATAAGTGTTCTATTTTATTATTATAAAATTTATAACCTTAAAATGTTGATTTTGGAAATATGAAATTTATGAGTTCAATTTAAACTAATTTGTAAAATTTTACTTATAGTTTTATTTTCAAGAATATATAAAATAAGATTTTAAATAGATAAATAAAAAGTTTAATTTATTTTAAATTGTATAAAATTAATCTTTATTTAATATATATAATATTTTAAAAGGTTCATTTAATTTATATTTAAATAGATTTCTTATAAATTTAATAAGTAAAAAGGTTGGAAAGGTACATTGGAAATTTATTTGGTAACTTAAACTAGTTATTAATTGAATTTAAATAAACATTCATTCAGAACTTAATGATTTGGGAAATGGTTTATAACTTGTTTTAATAAAAGGTGATTAAATGAATACTTTAAAATTTAAATAGAATTAAAAATTGAATACATGTTTTGATTTAAATTTGTATTTGAGATTTTATTTAAATATTTATAAAGTAATTTTATAAATGACCACGGTGTGAAATAAGCGTTTGGTTGTTAAAGAGACCGGGATCGATATTGTCATACTCTCTGCCAATACCAAAAACCACTTTAACAACTATGTACGTGGTAGAGATTCTAGAATGAAGGAGGATGGTTTGGCGAATGATTCTGTATGGTATTTATGTAGCCATGACTCTCATGAGTCAACTTGCTGTGGCTAAAACAGGAGCCACGCGGGCCAAGTGAGGTCGCACCTCCGATCGGGCACATTTCTTCGAAACCATATCTCTTGCTTTTTTTATTTGATTTTGGTGTGCACACCTTTGATTTGGGAGTGTTTCTCAAGGTAGACGGTAGTAGCTGCTATGCGTTACCACCAGTCCGGATCCGCAAAACGGTAGAATCCTACACTGGGCATTGCCTCGCGTGCCTTGTGACATGCCTTATCGTGCCTTCTACGAGTTTGTTTTGTACCATACCTATGGAGTACCCTCTGGGTAAACCTCCAGTTTACGGAGGAGCGTACGGTACTGTATAGACTATGGGAATATATAAAATGTGTTAAGGAGGATATGGGTAACGCCTTAACTCTATTTTGATATTTTACTTTACTATAGACATTATATATGTAGTGTATTGTACTATGTATGTAGATAGTTTATCGGATCCTTAAAGGATGGAATCCCAACATCCTTTGAGTTATATTGCATTTGCTTGACATTTAACTTGAGCTTGATTTATCTGCATAAGAATGTTAATCTTGATTCGAGTGTTTTGTTTTGCTTTACGCTCGGGTCAGCCTGAGTGTCACAATTTGAGATTCATCTTTTGGAGCTAGAGTTCGTTTGGAAGATCTAGCTTATCTATTTCAGCCTTTAGTCTATTATTTGAGTTGTATGTCTCAGACTAGTCATTTGCTTTTGTATTAGAAACTTCTGTGTTCTGAGATTTCTGATGTATTCTGTTTCAAACTATGTTATTTCTGTAGTAGATTCATGAACTACTATATATTTTCCGTTGTTTTGTTGTAAACTCTGTGTCTGTGATTCTGTGATTGATTTATTCACTGTATATGCTAAGTTATACCAAATAAATATATTAACAATCTGTTGTTTTGGGAAAATTAAAGTCTGATATGTGTGGATTATTATCGATTTGAATGGTCCAAAAATAGCGGGTCGTTGTAGTTGGTCTCAGAGCTCTGGTTTTGGCAGACTTAGCATATGGAGTGAAAACTCATTAGAGATAGGGTAGTAATACCCTAGAATGAGTTGAATTGATTACCAAGTCATACTCGTTCATGCTTGAAATTCTGAGTTAGAATTCTCTTTAATTAGGATTTCTTTTGAATTTTGAAACTGTATCCTTGTTCAAAATCAAATTCTTGTCTTTTCTAGATGAGTAACCATATGAATGTTCGTGGTAGGGGTCGTGGCAATGCTCATGCACCCCCAGTGGCCCCTACACCACCTGTTGTTGCACCTGTTCCACCTGTTCAGCCTGTTAGGTTCACTCAGCTTTGTAAGGAGTACTCTCAGCTTGGAGGCACTAAGTTCACTAGAGCAAAGAGCATTATTGAGGCTCAACAATGGCTGAAGTGTCTTGAGAGGATTTTCACCGGCCTTGAGATTACTGATGCTCAAATGCGTCATTTAGCTACTTGGCAATTATAGGAGTCCGCCTAGGACTGGTGGGAATCTGTTCCCCCTCAGACTGTTGAGGCTAATATAACTTGGCAGCAGTTCAGGTGAGTTTCTTAGTTGTATTTCCTAGCTTATTTCTGTCGAATCCATTTCTTTGAAATTTATCTCCTTTATCTTTGTCTTATCTTGGATCCATTCATTTCAGGGATGCTTTTGTGGTGAAATAGATGCCCGAAGCCGGGAAATCTCAATTGTATAGGGCATTCATGGATCATGAGCAGGGAGACATGACTTTTGCTTAGTATGAAAAGAAGTTCAATGAGCTTTCCAAGTTTGGTCCCGGTTTGATTGACACTCAGCTCAAGAAGAACGAGACGTTCTTTCATGGTACTCGCCCAGAGTATTATGACCGCTTGATTAGTCATGTTTATGGTACCTTCACCTCTCTGATGGATATGGCCACCAGTTTCGAGAATCGTACTTCAAAGGGTAAGCAGACTGCTTCAGCATCTCAGGGTACTTCCAGTGGTTCTAAGAAGAGGAAGCCCAACTTCCAGCAGCAGAAGAAGAAATGGCAAGATACTCATGGAATTGGATATGCTCCTCAGAAGCAATCTCTTGACCTCTCTTCCATCACTTGTTTCAAGTGCGACCAGTAGGGTCACTATGCCAACAGCTATCCATCTTCTGCTGGTGCCGCTATTCCTCCACCTCAGGCAACCAGGAATAGCCTATGCCACGTCTGTTTGCAGCCTGGCCATTTCAAGAACAATTGTCCCTTGCGTCAGAGAGGCAAGACATCTAGAGTCTTTGCCATGACTTCTTCCACTCCTCCGCCTGCAAGTGATAACCAAGGTACTCTTCAGAGCTCTTTTTCTTTGCATGATTATTCTATTTGTGTTCTATTTGACACTGGTGTATCCCATAGCTTTATATCTGTTGATCTCTGTAATAAATTCGAGCATATTTTGCAACCTTAATTGGCGACTTCATCTTTATGTGTGATTAATCCCATAGGTGGTCCCGCAAATCTTAGTATGATTTGTAAAGGGGTGAAACTCCTTTACAAGAGGCATTGATTCATCGGAGATTTCTATGTTTTGGGTTTCGATGCATTCAATATTTTACTTGGAGGTGATTGGTTAAGCGTTATGATGCTATCATTTCTTGTAAAGCCCGAACTGTCTCCTTAGTCAGTGAGCTGGGTGAGCCTTTAGTTATTGAATGTCGAATTCCTTAGGATTTTGCAGGCAGCTTTATCTTTTCTCTTAATGCTCAGCCTAGTGATCTGGACTCTACCCCGATAGTTAGAGATTATCCTGATGTTTTTGATGAAGTCACTTCTCTCCCTCCCAAGCGGGAAATTGAATTCCGCATTGATCTTATTCCTGGTGCTCGACCTATTATTCTCCCTCCCAGACGGATGGCACCCAAAGAGAAAGTTGAGTTGAAGAAGCAGATTGAGGATTTGTTCTCTAAAGGTTTGATTAGGCAGAGATTTTCTGAATGGGGAGCTGCTGTGGTCTTTGTCACCAAATCTGATGGTTATTTGAGGATGTGTATTGATTATAGAGAGCTGAAAAGCTTACTCTCAAGAACCGATATCCGATGCCTCGCATCAATGATATGTTCGACCAGCTCTACGGAGCTAAAGTATTCTATCAGCTTGATCTCGCCACTGGTTTCCACCAGCTTCATGTTGTTGAGGATAGCATTCCCAAAACTGCCTTTCGAACAAAAAATGGTTTCTATGAATGGTTAGTCATGCCTTTTGGATTAACCAATGCCCCTGCAATCTTTGTCGATCTTATAAATCGCGTTCTCCGTGATGTTCTCAATAAGTTTGTTCTGATTTTCGTTGATGATATCCTCGTCTTTTCTAAGTCAAACAAGGAGCATAGGGAACATTTGGATCATGTTCTCAAAACTCTTAGGAGTCATTCAGTTGAAAGCAAAATTTTCTAAATGCCATTTCTAGAAGGATGAAGTCTGATTCCTTGGGCATATTGTTTCAGAGAATGGAGTCCCGGATGACCGGGTTAAGGTCGCCGCGATTAATGTAAGTCTATCCACCTTTCTCTTTTGAATTCATTCATCTTGTCTATCTTTGAACTTATCCCCTTATCCATTTCCAGGATTATGAGACACCTAAGACTCCGACTGATATTCGTAGCTTTCTAGGCCTTGTCGGTTATTATCATAGATTTATTGAGAATTTTGCCCTCATAGCTGCACCCCTCACCGCTTTGACTCGTAAGAATGCTAGGTTTAATTGGAATGAGAAGTGTGAAGCCACATTTAATGAGTTGAAGCAAAAGCTTACCTCTGCTCTTGTTCTCACCATTCCGAATGGGGATGAGGAATTTTCGGTTTATACCGATGCTAGTATAGAAGGATTGGGTGTTGTGTTGATGCAAGATGGGAAGGTCATAGCTTATGCTAGTCGTCAGTTGAAGCCCCATGAAGCTAACTATGCCACACATTACTTAGAGTTGATGGCCGTTGTGTTTGCTTTGAAGTTGTGAAGGCACCACCTTTTGGGAACCAAGTTTGGGCTTCTCACCGATCACCAGTCTCTTAAGCATATCTTCAACCAGAAGGATTTAAACCAGAGGCAAGTTTGATGGATTGAGTTCTTAGCATCTTATGACCTCGACATCAACTATACTCCCGGGAAAGAAAATGTTGTGGCTGATGCTTTGAGTCGGAAGAAAGCCTTGATGTGTCAGCTTGTAGCTACACCATGTCTTATGGATCGAATTGCAGCTAAGCAGGATGAGGATGCGATGCTTAAGCTTATGAAGGAGAATATTCGAGGTAGGGAAGGTGATGATCAGAATGAGTTAGGAGCACAAATTGATCAGAATGGAGTTTTGAGGATAAATGGGCAAATTTGTGTTCCGAATGTTGATGGTTTGAGGCAAGAAGTTCTTAGAGAGAATCATCAGTCCAGACTCTCCATCCATCCAGGTGTTATGAAGTTGTTTCAGGATATGAAGAAGTTGTATTGGTGGAGTGGTATGAAGAGGGACATCTCCATCTTTGTCAGTAGATGTGCCACTTGTCAGTAGGTTAAGGCTGATCACCAGAGGACCACTGGATTGTTGCAACCCCTTGAGATTCCCATTTGGAAGTGGGATCAGGTTTATATGGATTTTATTAATGGTTTACCAAGCACTAGAAGGGGAAATGATAGTATTAGGGTAGCTATCGATCGATTGACCAAGTCCGCCCATTTTATTTCGGTCAAGTCGAATCGAACAGCTTTGAACTTAGCCGAGATCTACATGAGGGAGATTGTCCGTCTCCATGGTGTTCCTTCTAGCATTGTTTGTTATCGTAACCCTATCTTTACCAGCAAGTTCTGGAAAGCTTTTCAGGAAGCTTTGGGCACTCATTAGAACCTTAGTACGGCTTATCATCCTCAGAGTGATGGTCAGACAGAAAGGGTGAATCAGATTTTAGAAGACCTTCTTCGTGCTTGTGTTCTTGACTATGAAGGATCTTGGGAAGATCATCTCCATCTCGTTGAATTCACCTATAATAACAGTTATAGGTATAACTCTATCTTTGATTTTGAACCATCTTAAGCTTAATCAATCTATTAACCACATTCCTTTGAACTCAGGCAAGTATCGAGATGTCTCCATTTGCCGCTCTTTATGGACGATCCTGCAAATCTCCATCTTGCTGGATTGAGTCCGGTGATCGCCAAGTTCTTGGACCTGATATGATCATGGAAGCATTTGGGAAGGTCGAGGAGATTAGAAGGAAGATGAGGATTGCGCAGGATAGGCAGAAGAAGTATACTGATAGGCGTAGAAGGGATTTGGAATTCTCAGTGGGTGATCAGGACTTTCTTAAGATCTCGTCGCTGAAAAATGTGGTTCGATTTTGTCAGAGAGGGAAGCTTGCTCCTAGGTTTATTGGTCTTTTCCGCATTTTAGGAAAAGTTGGTCCTTTGGCTTATAGAGTTAATTTGCCGGGGAAACTGGTGGGTGTGCACAATGTGTTTCACGTATCTCACCTTCATAAGTATCTCCATGATCCATCCTTGATTGTTCAGCCAGCTTTATTAGAGAATTTGGATGTCGAGCCAATTCTCACTATCGAGAGGAAACCACTTTGTATTGTCGATAGAGGTACGAAGCATCTTCGAAGGAAATCTATCAGTCTAGTCAAAGTACAGTGGAGTACGGATGATTGGGATTGCACCTGGGAAACCGAGGAATCCATACGTGCTTCAAATCCTGAATTATTTGACCCAGGTACCATTCGTTGAATTTATCCTATATTTCTGTTTGTCTCTATCCTCCTACCTCGTTCCTTTTCGGGGATGAAAAGCTTTGAGTGGGGGAGAATGTAACGATCCGAGAATTTTAACCACTTTATAACGTAATTAACTAAATTTTTCTTGAAATTTAAATAATAAAATTTTGAAATAAAAATTTGATATTTGAAAACATCTATTTAAATATAGTAATTGGTAAAAATTTATTGGAAAAAATATGAAAGTAAATTTATTTTTGAAATTTAAATATAAATTTTATCAGTTATTTGTTGAAAATTTAATATTTTCAAAATCTGAATATTTGCATATAATAAAAATGTAAATCACTTTCTGAGTGAGGCGTCGTAATTCGTTTCGTCAATTTTGGATTGCTATAGCTCCGGTTATCTTATTTTCAGCAATTTAGCATCATTTTCAACAGCGGAAATTCGAGTTTTTATAACTGGATCGTACCACTGATATCTGTATACCATTCTATTCGCCTCGTCATGCTGATCTCCCCAATATATTTATTTCTGTATTTTGGAGCCCGGTACGCGACAGAAACGATAAAACAGTTGTCGTATCGGTACCGAAATTGTGACTTTTATTTTCCTTTGCCTTTTAAACTTTAGCTGTGTGATCCAAGTAGCAATAGACTGCTTTAATAACTTTTCACCTGAATCAAAGGGGCTTGACCGTTGAAATTACATTCATTTTATATATTTACTTAAGCCTCTTCATTTTGCCTCACTATTCACTTAAAAAACGGTACGTTAACTTTTTTTTGTTCTTCTTCTCCACTGTACTTTCTCCACTCCTCCTTCAATTTTTGCCGAGCCTTCCCATTCAAGCCCTTCCCCATGAAACCATCACCAACACCGTGTTTTGCCTCACCGACCCAAGCATCTCCCACCACATCGCCAGATCCACTACCTCGACCACGTTCCCATCACCTCGCCTCTAACCGGACCGAGACTGCCATGGCCACCGCATCCCTAACCCCATCCACTCAGCCTCCACTTCACCACCACCCTCCAACCCCACTGCCATGTTTCCCGATCCTGACCCAAAAGAAGCATCTGAAACACCATCGTTCCAGATCTGCCGTCCACCCACTAACACCAAGTCAACCGACCCTTGCTCCTCCTTGCCACCGCCTTCAACCTGCCTTTGTTTGGCCGATCATCTGCTGGTCACTTCCTTCTTGGCCTAGAAGTTGCTCACATGTCATTCGCGGTAATATATATATATATATATATATACATACATACGACATATATATACATTTATATATGGTGTATATTTCTATTTGCATTCATCTAGGCTCTCTACATTGCATTTATGCTGTGATAATCCAACTGAGATATATATATATATATATATTGATGTATATATATATAGTTATCCACCAAATCGCCTAGGTGTTGCTGTACATAAGCATATATGTGTGTTCTGTGATGCGCGAGTTGATATGACAGTTATATGTATACATATTTCTTCAAACATATACATGTAGGTGTAGACCAACGCACTACCTATGTAGGGTATGTATATATTGCTAACGTATACGAACATATGTATATGTCTTGTTGGCTGAGAGAGTTCATTTGTTTAATATAAGCCTATATATTATATATATAATACACATATGCTTCTGTCAACTAGAATAATATATGTTGTATATATGCAAGTGTTCCTTCAAATATCAATAAAAAAAATATATGAATATTTTGCATCTATAAATATTTATATATTTGTTTGTCATCGAATTCTCGTGGTGAATTTGTTTGTGTTTGTCATAGCTATTTGAAGTATCGTGCTGTGTCAGTGTCCGTGTCCGTATCCATGTCAGTGCTTTTCAATTCCATCATTCTTTAGCCATGAAAGGTAAGCAATCACTCACGGTTAACATTCTTATCTTATTAAATTGATTTCATAAGAAATGACAATTTAAATGTGCTGTTAAATTTGAATTGTTAATTAATAATTGTTGAATATGACTTGTTGTTATTTTAAATTGACCACTTATGTAGATTGACACCATTACATGTTAACTAACTATTTATTTAAATTGTTATTGATCACATACGCTAGAATTGTTACGTTATGTTATTGTTGTTCTCACTCTGCAAGTTCCCTTAGTTCTAGAAATCACTATGGATTGAAATGATACATACCCGAACGGACTTAGAATAGGAGAAAATTCATTATGGGTGATATGATAAACCCAAGCGATTTTCAGTTATTACTGAAATTTTGGGATTGTGGGTTTAATAATATAAACCCGTAAATTTAAACTATTATGGATTGAAATAACAAATATCCGTATCACTAGACCATAGGATAGAAAATTATATACGGACATCGTTGTTATATTTTTGAAAAATGATTTCCAAATATTTGAAAGGAAATGTATGAGCTTGATTCTGAAATGTAATAAGTGTTCTATTTTATTATTGTAAAATTTATAACCTTAAAATGTTGATTTTGAAAATATAAAATTTATGAGTTTAATTTAAAGTAATTTGTAAAATTTTACTTATAGTTTTATTTTCTAGAATATATAAAATAAGATTTTAAATATATAAATAAAAAGTTTAATTTATTTTAAATTGTATAAAATTAATCTTTATTTAATATATATAACATTTTTAAAAGGTTCATTTAATTTATATTTAAAATAGATTTCTTATAACTTTAATAAATAAAAAGGTTGGAAAGGTACATTGGAAATTTATTTGGTAACTTAAACTGGTTATTAATTGAATTTAAATAAAGATTCATTCAGAACTTAATGATTTTGGGAATGATTTATAACTTGTTTTAATAAAAGGTGATTAAATGAATACTTTAAAATTTAAATAGGATTAAAAATTGAATATTCGTTTTGATTTAAATTTGTATTTGAGATTTTATTTAAATATTTATAAAGTAATTTTATAAATGACCACGGTGTGAAATAAGCGTTTGGTTGTTAAAGAGACCGGGGTCGGATATTGTCATACTCTCTGCCAATACCGAAAACTACTTTAACAACTGTGTATGTGGTGGAGATTCCAAAATGAAGGAGAATGGTTTGGCGGACGATTCTGTATGGTATTTACGTAGCCCTAACTCCCGTGAGTCAGCTTGATGTGGCTAAAACAAGAGCCATGCCGGACCAAGTGAGGTCGCACCTATAATCGGGCACATTTCTTCGAAACCATATCTATTGCTTTTGTGATTTGATTTTGGTGTGCACACCTTTGATTTGGGAGTGTGTCTTGAGGTGGGGCTAGTAGCTGCTATGCGTTACCACCAGTCCGGATCCGCAAAACGGTAGAATCCTACCCTGGGCATTGCCTTGCGTGCCTTGTCACATGCCTTATTGCGCCTTCTACGAGTTTGTTTTGTACCATACCTATGGAGTGCCCTCTGGGTAAACCTCGAGTTTATGGAGGAGCGTACGGTACTGTATAGACTATGGGAATATATAAAATATGTTAAGGGGATATGGGTAACACCTTAACGCTATTTTGATATTTTATTTTACTATAGACATTATATATGTAGCGTATTGTACTATGTATGTAGATAGTTTATCGGATCCTTAAAGGATGGAATCCCAAAGTCCTTTGAGTTATATTGCATTCACTTGACATTTAACTTGAGATTGATTTATCAGCATAAAAATGTTAATCCTGATTTGAGTGTTTTGTTTTTCTTTATGCTCGGATCAGCTTGAGTGTCACAGTTTGAGATTCATCTTTTGGAGCTGGAGTTCGTTTGGAAGATCTAGCTTATCTATTTCAGCCTTCAGTTTATTTCTGTTATTTGAGTTGTATGTCTCAGACTAGTCATTTGCTTTTGTATTTGAAACTTCTGTGTTCTGGGATTTCTGATGTATTCTGTTTCAGACTATGTTATTTCTGTAGTAGATTCATGAACTACTATTTATTTTCCGCTATTTTGTTGTAAACTCTGTGTCTGTGATTTTGTGATTGAATTTTTCACTGTATAAGCTAAGTTATGCCAAATAAATATATTAATAATCTGTTGTTTTGGACAAATTCAAGTCTGACATGTGTGGATTATTGTCGATTTGTATGGTCCAAAAATAGCGGGTCGTTACAACATCTCTAGAGGAATATACCGAGGCACAACCCTACTGCCCTCGACCAAAATAGAACCAGCCTACCTCTACCATAGATAGTACCGAATATGTCATCACCCCGGTCATTCCCGACCTATTTGTGGCCACAGCATACACAACAAACCCAAAATATAGAGGGTAATATAGAAAGGTGATGAATATCTCCTAATGGGAACGACCCACTTAGCCCTGCCGCATCTACCATGTTTCGGTCATTACCAATATATGAGGCTTGAGGTAACATTTTACCTTTCACATAACAGTAAATCCCACTTTGAACGCCACATTTCCATTTCCGATGACACACTAATTGGTATCTACAAAAGTACAATCCCCAAGTTCATATGCCTTAGGGAAGTATAAGAGGGGTTACCTCCTACACCACCAAACAGATGTACGTATGTATAAACCAATGTACATGGTCTTAGAAATGCAATGTTATATATTCATCCATACAAGTTTTCTAAGAACAGGACAAACCGAAGGTACTCCTACTGCATCCTGTTTGGGAATCACCCCTAGGATTAGTACCGAGCGGTCCTTACATTGAAGATTTTGAAATGAAGGTACTATTACCACCATATGTATATAATATGGGAATCACGAGTTTAGTGGCAAGAAACCCTAAATTATGAAGACCTTCATCTTCAAAATCAATGTCTTCAACATGTTTTCACTTTCGAATGCGTATATTGGTTCGAAGTGGTTTTCGGATAGGAATCACCCAAATCCGATCCCGGTCTCTCCGAACCAATTATCGATAAAAAGATGTGTATATGTGTATATAGAAATGTTAAGCCCCTTTCGTGTAAAATCCTCTTTTCTACTTTTACTCAAAATATCATTTAATTTTGAAAATATCTTTTTATCCAATAAAATATCTTTTAGAGATTTATATCTTTAAACCATTTCTGTTTCGGGATGTATAGAATTATTAAACCTCTTTTTAACTTTGGTAATACCAAATCATTTCCTTTTAATGCCTTAGAGAAAATATTTCTATTATTATCATAATTGATAAATATTTCATTTTTGCGAAACATGTTTTAAATGGGTCAAAAACAATGTTATTAAAAGACATCATTTATTGTAAACCCAAATCACTTAGTATTGAGTAAAAAGGAATCATAGATTTTAGATTAATTATACCCAATATTAATTTCACATTCTATCTGTATTGTTCGTCGAATAACGGTGAAATCACCTTTTTAATTCACATGGATAGTACAAGTTCTGTCCTCGGAATTTAAAACAGAGTTTAAATAGAATATTCTCTTTACCACCATAATCCTATTGTAAGTCTTGGTTAGCCTTTTTTGAAAACTCCAAATCTCTTTTCCTTTATCTTAATAAAATGCGATCCGAGTAAATCAAATTAACTATCCCCTCCGTCGGGCCAGTCTGGATAGCTAGGGGGAGTAGGCAACTAGTTCCCCGAACTTCAGCCTAGAGACTATCTCTCTGTCACCTATAAGGCGGTCAAGTTATTTGATCGACTCTAAACTTTTAAAATTATTTGATTTATCATTTGAAAAACATTTTAAATGATTTGGGAAGAAAACCCAAGTCCATATCATTTATTCAACGGTTATTATATTCCATTGTTAAATTGTCGGTGAATAGTGATTTTAAAGCTTTGTAGATTAAAATACCAATTTCATTACATAAATGCCCATTTTTATAATTCAAATTCCCTTTAAAACATCTTAACATATTTATGGAATTTATTTCATATTTTTAAAGATTTAAAAACATCCATTTTAAAGAGTTGAAAACAATATTTTACGAACAGCCAAAATGCGATGATTTTAAAAACTTTATATGGATATATGTCAAACTTTACTAAATAGAATCCTGATTTCTATTTTTCATTTGAAAACAATGATCATAAGGGTCCAGAAATTCTTATTTCAAAGAATTCCGACTCATATTTTATTCTACACATCCATTTAACTTTTCAGGTCGTGAAACGCTAACAGCCGAAACGCGACGGCTTAATTTTCACCTTTTAGTTAAATTTTTCAAAACCTGTCCAATGCTTTTAAATCATTTTAATACCATATTAAACTATATTAATCCGATTGTTCACTATTTACTTTATTAAAAGCTCATTTTCACTTTATTCCATATCTTTAATATTAAATTATTATAATATTCAATTTCCATCTTTTTTAATTCCAAATTCTTTTATACAAAAGCATATAATATTTCTATATTATTTTCCACCTTTAAAACTATTATTTTTCATAACTGAAACCATAGATTTTATTTTCCAAAAATTTCAAAACTCCACTTTTCTAATTTCTTTCTTTTGAAAACTAATTCCAAATCTATTTCAAAACTCTACTTTCTCATTCCTTTACTTTTCCGAAGTAAATTCCAATATTATAAAATGACATTTTTTGTTTTAAAAACAAAGAGGACTAACATATGTTGTATACATATTATTTTTGGGTATAGTGTGAATAATTTTTTATAAGATATGTATTGTTAATTCACATAGCTATCATTTCTCATCATATATGGTTTTCAAGTTATAAATCCTAATAATCATATCTATCACAACCAAACTTTTATATAGTCAACCAATTATCATCCAAACATATTAAACAACCATATAAGCAATCATTTTAGCATATGATCAAGAGCATAACTTTAAGTAGTTAATGTCTATTATTATCACTAATAGCAAGCAATATTAAGTGATTAATAAGTAATATAAACAAGTGATTAACAAGTGAATATCAAGTGATATTATCAAGCAATTCAAAGCATGGTCAACTCACTTTTATTTAATCCATTTACTTCCTACCAACATTCAATCCATCACAACACTTCACTAATAATTGCAACTTCATCAAAACATCATCAAATCCTTCCTCTCTCTTATATAACTCGTGGACATCACCTCCCTCCTTCACCTTGCTCATGACCATGGGCCACCACAATCCTCTAGTTCATACCCAAAGCCTCCACATTCTTGTTTGTTCAGGGCCATCCCCTCCTCCATCCATCATTGCTCACGGCCATGCTAGGAATGGGCTATAGAAAAGAAGAGAAAGAAGACATTGAAGAGGAGAAGGATAAGTTTAAGAAAGAAGAAGAAGATGGAATGGATGTGTAGAAATGAAGAGAGCATGTCTTGTTGTATATAGGAAAAAATTTCATATATCTCCTACACAACATCATATCACCCATGTGTCTAACCTACTCCTCCTCCATGTACCATGTCTTCTCATGTGTAAGTAATGGTAAGTTTGCTTTTTCAAATGTAAACTTTTTTGTCTCTTTCCTTAATTAATATTACTAATGATACTTTAGTTAAATTAATCTAATTAGTGCTAAATACATTCCTATTTGTTAAACTTATATATATACAAATGTGTGCAACAACGTTGCAACAACTTTCGTTCGATAAAAATTCGAAAATCCAAAAAAGGATCTTCGGTCACATTTTTAATTTTAAATCAAACTATTTATTTATGTAAACAAAACTTGGAAACAAATTTATTATCATTTTTAAAATCCATTTATAAAAATACGACGTCGATTTTCCAAAATGCGACGAAGTTTATATATCTTTATCAAACAAGTTTATATATTCATAAAACCATTATAAATCATTTATTGTCATTATAAAATAATTAAAATGGATTATTTATCATTTAACAATAATTATTTGAATATTAAAATAAATTAATATTCCATTTCAAAATGATAAAATTACAAGTTGTTACAGTTAAGGTCGACGGCTAATTCTGGTCAGAATACCGCAATGTTATCATGTTCGGAAGTTCGACCGGTAATGACTGAAAGGGTTGCTTCTAAGTAGAAAGATCCATTACTAGCTTAATGGATTAGAAGGCTTAAAGAAGGAACTTAGATTGATGATTTAAAAGGTTTTATTATTGACCAGAACAGATGGTTAAGGAAGAAGGGACGGTTGTGTGTTCCAGATGTTTGTAACATAAGGAAGGATGTTCTCGGGGAGTGTCATCGACCGAAGTTTACTATTCATCCTAGAGGAACTAAAATGTTTCAAGACATGAAGAAAAGTTTCCTTTGGGAATGGATGAAAAGGGATGTAGGCTTATGGGTAAAGCAGTTTTTGAATTGCTAACAAGTAAAAGCCGAGCATCAAAAGTCAAGTGGACTGCTTCAACCTTTAGAAGTGCCACTTCGGAAATGGGATTCTATATCCATGTATTTTATTAATAGGTTGCCAAGGTCGAATAGGGGAAATGAGAGTGTTTGGGTTATAGTAGATAAGCTGACTAAGAGTGCACATTTCATTACCGCTAAGTCGATAAGGACTGCACCTGTATTGACTAAGTTGTTTACGAAGAATATTGTTAGACTGCATGAGATTACTAGTAGTATAGTTAGTGACAGAGATACTTTATTCACTAGTGAATTCTAAAAGAGTCTGTAAAAAGTGTTAGGTACCAAACTGAAAATGAGTACCACTTACCATACACAAACGGATGGGAAAACGAAAAGAGTTAACAAAATTCTTGAAGATTTGTTAAAGGCTTGTGTACTAGACTTTGCAGGGTCATGGGAAGACCATTTGCACTTAGTTGAGTTTTACTATAATAATAGTTATCAAACTAGTATAGGAATGATGCCTTTCGAAGCTCTTTATGGAAGGCCATGCAAATCACCAGCATGTTGGTTGGAGACCAGAGATAGATTGGTTCTTGGTCAAGATATTGTAAGAGAAACCACAGAAAAGATTGAGTTGATCTAAACAAGGATGAAGGAAGCACGGTCCAGGTAGAAAAGTTATGTAGATAAGAGGCTAATGATTTAAAGTTCTCAGTGAGATAATGTTTTTGTTAAAGTATCACTGATGAAGGGTGTGGTACGGTTTGGAAAGACGAGAAAATTGGCATCGAGATATGTATATCCATTTCCTATCATAGAGAGGATCGGAAAACTCGCTTATCGGAAAGAGCTACCGAGTAGATTGGTAGGAGTCCATAATGTTTTCATGTTTCTCATCTTAGGAAATGTGTACGTGATCTAAAAACTACTATTACTTCGATTGCATTGGAAGATTTAGTAGTGGAACCGGATATGACTACTGTTAGACAATCAGTTCGTGTTATGGCTAGAGATGAGAAGAGATTAAGAAACAAGGCAGTCAAATTGGTGAAAGTCCAGTGGAGTGACAATGAGAAAGGCTGCACTTGGGAGACGGAGGACAAGATGAGAGATACTTATCCTAAGTTGTTTTGATGGTATGTTCTATATTTGTCATATAGACTTTTCGCTATTCAGATAGAATAGTATCGTTGTTATGTGTTGCCACAGATGTTTGCATGGTTGATATGCTTATTGCGATCCTTACTAAATTTCAAGGATGAAATTCCTTGAGGACAGGAGCCTGTAACACCCTTGATTTTTGTTTAATATCATTCGGGAGATTTAATTAAATAAAATAGAATAATTGTGTGCTGTGATAAGGAGATTAGATTTGATAATTAATGGGGTTAGGTTTAACTAATCAACAAATGGGTTGTTTTAACTTATAAATAAGAAGGAGGAATTATGAGAGGGGCAAAATAGGAATATGCCTCATTTCCTAAACTTAAACCCTTCCACCCTCTTATCCTCACTCAGATTTTCATTCAAACAAATAAAAACAAAGCAGAGGTCGGCCTTTGCTAGGGGATTTAAGAGGAGAAAAGCTAGGAAATCAAGTTAAAGCTAATGGGAATCAAATCAAGGAATCAAATCTCAACTCTCTTTATAAAATCAAGGTGAATAATAGTATCCATCTCATCTTTATGTGTTTGATTTTTTTATTTTTGATTGATCCCAAATTTGTTAATGAAAATATGTCATGATATGGTTGATTTTACCTTTGTTTGATTGAATGATGATATTGTGGAATTTATATGTTAGGTTTTAAAGGCAAAACCCTAGTATTTGATCTATTTGATTTTCTAAAATATTGTGTAAAATATTATTTTAGAAATGGGTTTTTAATTGGATAATTTTCCGAGTTAATAGAAATATTTTACGAATTTCCTAAGGAAGAAAGGGCACTTATTTCGAGTTTTAATTATTAAAAATAATAAATAATGATTTTGGTCCTAAAATTTTTATATGTTAAATAATATGGTATTTTTGATATTTGGTAAATTTTGGGAATTTTCCTCAAGCGTTTTTGATTTATTATGAATTTATTAGGCTAAAAAGCTTAAGAATTGTATTAAAATAATAATAAATAATGAAGGGTTGCAAATAATTTGAAAGTGATAAAATCTGAGCTATTGCAATTTTTTGAGAAGAAAATGGTAAAGAAAGTTTTTAACCAATAGAAATTTGATGAAGAGTAGGAGTGGTGGAAAGTATTGTCTTTAAAAGAAAATAATTCAGATTTCAAGTTAATTACAGAAATGCCATCAGATGATAGTCATCAATGTCGATGACAGTCATCAAGTTAATCAACGTCAATGATAGTTATTAAGGTCATCAACGTTGATGCCAGTCATCAATGACGACAGTCATCTTTATCTATGAAACTCTTTAACGATGAAACTCTTTATCAATGAAACTCTTTAACGATGAAACTCTTTAATGATGAAGCTCTATATCGATGGACCACTTTATCGATAAAACTCTTTATCGATGAAACTCTTTATTGATGAAACTTTAAGTAATTTTATTGTGTATGCGACTATTGATTGAACATAGTTTATTGAATGATGTTACATGTTCTTATTATCAATTGATCAGTTAAGTGTACATATTTTATCATTGTCATACTCACATTTCATGACCCGATACTGCATCTTGGGATTTGGGAAGGGGCAGAATTACCAGTTAAGTTGTCCCAGTAGTGAGTATGGCCAGACTAAACTCCAGAGTGAGTAGAATTGCATCTAAGAGATCAGATAGATCAACTGCGTTAGGATGCCTTGAACTGATCAAAGAACCTAACTCATGAATTTAAAATTAGATAAGAATGTAGGTGGGATTGGTATAGGGTCGCGCCCTATGCTGTAGACATTAGCCCTTGTTTGGTAAAGGTCCACGATTCCAGTACATATGGCTTGTTAGTAGTGAGACGAAAGGATGTTTACGCAGAAAAAGGAATTCGTAGCTCTATATGCTCACCTGATTATTTAAGTTTTTGTACTCCTAACCGTGTTTGGAGATTTGTGGACATCTGGTAGTGTTTTGGTCCGAGTCAGCCCGATAGGTTATTGGTTGGCCTGCAAAACCATTAGGTTCATGGTGACTCTAGGAAAACTATAATTTATGATAAACATACTGTCTTTGGGAAGGGTAAACTTTAGGTGTACATAACCCTAGGATGACAGACTAGTCAAACTTACCCAGGTTGCATGCAAGTACATGATCATATTACGTTATGTTCAAACCATTGTGGTTGCAGGTGCATGATTATGACTGACATATTTTGGTAAGATACTAGTAAGGGGAAAACCTATTTCACACTGCGGCGTGGTCTCACTAGATATCTGTTGAGGTTCGAGATGGTATATTATTATTCATACCAGACTTTTAGTCCAACTCGAAGTATTTGTTTTTTCCCCTAAACTCTCGGGTACTCATTTGAGTAGGTCGAGAGTGAGGATTTTCAAGTTAAACGAATAAGCTTCCGGAGACATGCAGGAGGCAAGCTAGCTAATATTAGAAACCTTTATTTCCGCTGTGTTGGTTTAAAGCTTATGCTATGTTTGAATGGATGTAATGAAAGAATTTACAACCATCAAGTTTAGACTCTGGTCGACCAATGAGGAATCTTCATATATCACTCTTGTAGTATTTTGCAATCATTATATTTTCTTTGAACGTGGGCAACGAATGAGATTATGTAATGAATATGAAAATCATATTTCTGAAATGTAATGAAAGTTTGATCAATGAAAAATGTTTCAAAATTTTTCATATTCATGTGCTTCTAATGTTATTGATATGATTAACATAACCGCATTTGTCACAGGAGAAATATACTGTTGATGACTACAACATCAGCATTGTTTATTTTCGGGCTTTAAAATGGGGGATGTTGCATCAGAGTTCTTGCTTGATCTTCCGCGAGCTGGTGACTTCAGTGGATGGATTCGCCAATAAATATCAATGTTAGTGCAACGTAGAAAGAACTTTTGGATTTTTTGATCTCCTATTCTCTTCTCTAATCTTACTTTGCCACGAATTACTGTCAAACTTGAATTTACTTTGTTTTCTAAATCTGCAACATTGTAAATTGTTTGTATGTGAAATTAAAATGGACATAGGAAGCTATTTGAAGAAAAACAAACCTACATCAATGTCTTGCAGCTACTTGTTGTTTGTGTACACTTTGTAACCTGTTAGTCCATCATAAATTAGTACACTGTATTAACCAAATAGTCATGATAACACATAAGGACATAGATTGTTAATTCACATTGAGTTAAGGAAAATTCTTGAGTTGGTGTGCACATAGAACAATTAGCTATTTCACATGTTAAATGACAACCTTTTATGTTAACACATATGTATAAACAGCAATGGAACATTATCATATAACTGCTCTGTAACATATGATTGAATTATCAGTTGATTAACAGTTGAGAGATAAATGGAAGAGTAGAACTCCAAATGATGATTAATAACAAAAGAAAATTAAATGAAATTACAAGAATTTTGAATTAGTTAAGCACAAACCCCAGCCACAGATTCATCAGTGTTTACGTGTATACATGTATATTTTTTCAGTACTGATATCAGTTTATTTGTAAAAAAATAATACTTAATCAATTTTAAAATAGAATAGCATGATATGGACCAAATTTTGAGATGGAAAAATGCATACCTTAGAGCATTCCCAACCGAGTGTCGGTTGGGAAGCTGCTCTTCTGGGTTGCTTTGGCAACCCGGAAGGTTGCCAAAGCAACACAGAGGGTTGAAGGCTTAGCCGGCCATAATAAAATCGGCTAAGCTTAGCCAGCTTTATTATGGCCGGCTAAGCCTTTATTTTGGCAACGACCATTTACATGACCGTTGCCACTTAGCCGGCTATATTATAGCCGGTCAAGTGGCAACGGTCATATAAATGGTCGTTGCCTATCCCTCTCCTTCCCACTCTATATAACTTACCAATTACAAAATTTTATTTACACCATTTATTTTACATTTCTTACTCTCATCAACAAATTATATTCAAACAAACTCATTAATGTTGAAAAATCCAAATGGAAAATCTCAAAGATCTTTATCTCCTAGATTTCTATCTCAACTTAGATCAGATAATCAGAATCTGACTCAATTCAATCAGAATGCATTCAATTCTCAACAGGTCAAAATCAATATCATTCTTAAAATTATCAACAGCAAAATAAAAATTCAAATTTTGGTTTTGCCCAACAAGCTCCTAATTCGTACCATCCACAACAAAATCAAATTTTCTTTCATTCTTAACTAGATTCGAACCATTACCAAAATTCGAATTATTCGCAGAATAGTTCGTTTCAACAAAACTATAACTATGATCAAAACTACGTATCTCCCAATAGCCAACAACGGTTAGTATTATCTTATCGTTCACAAAATTTATCAAGAAATATCAATAATCAATTTGGAGACAACAGACGTGAAAACCAAGAAACCCAATTTGATGGCAATGAAATTGCCGAAGAAGATGTTTATAGGAATTATAATTTGTCTTCTGCTTAAGCTTGGGGAAATCAAACAATGGGAATCAATATTAATGAATCTCCAAATGTGGAACCAAAAGCCGCAAAAATGGTTAAATGCTCGTTGGACGAGCAAGCTGAATTAGAATTCTGTTTAGTTGAATGTTCTAAAGACAATAAGAAAAGTACGAGCCAAAGTGAAACTTCTTTTGGAATTCTGTACGCAATTTTTTCAACCATCGAAGTCCAAATAGTCTTCCAAGAACTGTTGATTCTTTGAAGTAGTCTTGGAAAAGAATAAATGCCGCTTGTCAACGTTGGAAAGAAATAATGGCCGGACTACATTCAAGATAACAAAGTGGGGCAAACGACATGGACCTGGTAATGATTTTAGATTTGTAGTTCAAATTATAATGTTGTATTCTTCTAATAATACCTCATCGCTCTACAGCTCAATCAAGCAAATGCAGTGTATATGTCTGAACATAATAATCAACCGTTCAACATGCACCATTGCTATGGCATACTCGCAAAAGAGGAAAAATGGATTCGAATGCGACAAGAACATTTAGTAATGTGCTTTCTTCCAAGAAAGATGAGCGATGGATCTAGCCTTGGTTGTTCTGATCCACATGAAGATACCTCCTTCACAACTAGTACAGGTGGTAGGCCTTCGGGGAAGATCAAGGGGAAGAAAGAAACCTCCACCAATTACAGTGCACATTATGAACATTGTAATACCCCAAAATTTTGTGAAAAATCATTTTGATAAAATGATTTAATTATGAAACATTTAGATTTAAATATGGTGAAATTCTTGGGATTAAATAGTGTGCAAGGATATGTGTGCACATGCACACTGGAAAATGGCACAGGGGAAAATCTAAGAATTTGTGGAAAAAAAAAGATAGAAAATTTTTATTTTAATAAGAAAGTAAAATTCTTATTTGAAACATTGGAATTTAACTTAGGCCTAACCAAGTTAAATATGGGAGATATGTCTATATACATTTTTCCGTGAAGCATAAGGAATTAAATAAAGTAATAAAGAGGCAGAAAGATTTTATGTGAGCAAAGAAGTAATTCTTACTTAGCATAGGGTTTTCTTTTACCAGATCTAACTCATTTAATTAGGATGTATGTGTATAATTTCTGAAAGGCAAGAGAGATCAAATAAATATATATATATATATATACACCCATGTGCATGTATATTTCCTGTGAGCAGAAAGTGTTAAAAGAAACATCAAAATGACATGAAATGTAATACAAGTCAATATGCTTGTGTAGGTAAAATTAGAAAAGGAGATTTTCCAGAAAAGAATAAAAAATATTAAAAAAAAACTGAATCACACATTTAGCATGACTTGGGTAAGTAATTAAAGATAGCCATTTTTCTGGAAAAGTAAAAGGAAAAAAAGAAAAGGGGTACTAACTATAATAGACTAAAGTGGCCGGGGCATTAAGGAGGAAAAATGTGAAAAAGCAAAATACATGAGATGGTTAGGATAGAAATGGAATTTTGTTGTAACAAAACCCTAAGAGAAAACACTGGTATAAATAGGCAGTTTTGGCCAGGAAAACATTTTACCCAGAGTTGTTAAAAAAAAATAAGAAAGAAAGGAAATATTGAAAGGAAGAAGAAAACACACACATAAGGATTTTCTGAAACAAGAGAAGGAAGAACTTAGGTGAGTAACCTCACTGAGTTCATGGCATTAAGACCTGAGATGAGGCAGCCACTTTTTATATTGCCATTTACATATTGCTGGTTTTGTTGTATATGATTTCATCAATGCTTTTTGGATGTTTTATTTTAAATCTGATATGATTTAATATGGATGTTTTTGGTGATCTTTGATTTGTTGAGATATTTGCCTTTGGATGTGCATCATACTGTTTTATTTTACTCAGAAATGTTAAATTCCAGAATCTTAAAATTATATAGAGAATACTCTCAACTGTTATAGATCTATGGCATGGAAACTTTACCAAAGAAAAATGTTGGGAGCTGCATTATACTTGGTATAAGTGCTGAGGCTTGAGAAGAAAGATGTTAAGGGTGTAATAGAAATTTTCTAAGTGCTGAGCCCTTAATCAAATTAAAAAAAAAGAAGCTCACAAGCTAAAACTATGATTGAACCAGATCATGAATCTGAATCAATCATAAAGGCTTGCAGATCAATATAACAAGAACATGCCATGCCTCTTATACAGTTGAAAATATTCTTATATTTTACTGAGATCAAGACATAATGTCCACATTTTTGGAAATAACTGTCTACTAAATTTCTGAGTAAATTATGCTAGAAAATTTATGGGTGTTACCATGTTTGCAGTGACAAGTTCACTTAGCTATCTGATGATAATATTTAAATCAATGCACTAGTAAATAAACTAGGGAAGGGAAGGCCAAGAAGGCTGCTGGAATGCTTGTTATATTTGATGTATGCAAGTTGGCACATGGTTTGTTTAAGCCCTGAGATCTTTGTGCAATGATGTGAATTAGTTCATTGCAATGTGTCCCTGTGATTCCTTGATGGCAGATGAGGCAGGAATTTAAACTGAATTTACACAACCTGTTCATGAAGAGATAGGAATATGAATATTTCTTAGTTTGGTTGGTATGGAACCATGATAGTTCCAGTGAATGCCTATGTTGCAAATAGATGATTATGTTTGCTTGATTATGAATGCAGGTATAGGAATGATAGATGGAGTTATCATACCTGAGTCACTTTATTTACACAATGATATAATAAGTGATTGCAAAAATTCATTCAAATAACAAGTTATTACACTCCTAATTCTCTGTTGCTTAATATCATGAATATACTGATGTTGCTCATACCAGATCATGGATCTGACCCTTATTTGCTCATGGCATATGGGGGTGTCTCACTTTAAAATGAGGCAGCCACCAATGCTCTTTCAGGAAATGCAGGAGCTAAGTAGAAAGTGAAGTATGGAAAATGAAAAGGGATTGAATGAACATGCTAGCTAATTTTAATAAGAGTCTAATTTGATTTTATCTGCATGTATTCATGAGACAGTTGTGTTTGAACTTGATGTTATGTAATGAACTTGCTATGTGTGATTGAACTGGTTGTTTATTTGTTGAATTATTGCTATGCATTAAGGTTTAAAAATTAAAAGAAATATCTGGGTTGAAAACCAGAAAAATATGCTTAGGTATTAGATATGAAAGCCTGGAAAGAAAAAAAAATATACATATATGTATGTGAGTAAATGTTTTGCATAATTTATATTATGTGTTGGTCAATTCTTGAGACATAGGAATGCACTAAGTTTTTAGAATAAAATCTGAATTTAACTAGAGGTAAACTTATAAAGATTTGAATCTTTTTACTGTGAAACTTTGTAAACCAGTTTTAATACCACTTTTTGAATTGTCTTGAGAAAAGTAAACATTTTGCAAGGCTTAAGATATAATGCCATTGCCTTGAACAAGTGTCTGTTAGACACAAGACTTATGGGTCAACCAGCTTCAAGTGAGTGAGGTTTTGGTCGACCATATTTGATGGTGTTTTGAATATAAAATACCTTTCAAAAACTTTAGATTATTTAGAAATTGTTTCACTACAAACAACTTTTAAAAGCTATACCAGATATGCAATCTGGACAGGTCTGCACTATTAAAACCTGGAAACACACATTAATCTTTTAAATATTTTTAAGTTCAAATGCTTGTCACAGCAAATCTTATGCAAATACTCAACTTACAATGTGTTATACAGGCTAAGATTGAAATAAGTAAGTCATATAGATTGAATTAAAAATAAGAAAGTTTCCAGAAAATAAATAAGTGGAAAATGATAAGAGAATATATCATTTTCTGGTCTTAGCCAAATATCAATATATTTGAACTATGAAAAAAAATCCCAAATACTTTGACCAAATATGGATAGGAATTATTATCATATTATAAATATTCAAAAGAACAAGGTAATTAACTATATGCAGATTTCTTCAAATCCAAACTAATCCAAACCAAACAGCCTGCTCTTGTTTAACAAATGGAATTAAAAACATACTCTGGTTTTAAACAAGAGGAACACATACATCTTCATATGTATGTGTATATCTTTAGGAATTAAACTGATATATTTATATTGGTGGAAAATATTGGATCCTGGATGAATTTGTTTGAAAAGAAAATGACTCTGAGAATATTAAATTATAGGGATGTAAAAAAAAATTAAGCATAATAATGAGGGTCATTTCAGTTGGTATCAGAGCGAGGTTGCATTGATTGTTGAATACTATAGAAATGTATTATATCTGGTTGTTTTGGATGAAATAATTTAGATAGGAAAATATTAACCATAGAAAATACTTATAGTACACTAATACTATTTGCCCATGATTTGGTTAGCAAACCATGGTAGGAAGGGGATCACATCATGCAGGGTCAAGTGCACCACAAATGCTTTATATGCAAGAATTTGTAAGAGTTTTAAGAGATGGAATTGGGCATAGGCCTGAGAACCCACATGAGGAACTTTCAAAACTACTGAAGGCTTACACCAATTTGGGAGGCAAAAGTTTTGAAGGAACTGAGAATGTGATGGAAATTCAAGCATGGTTGAGAACACTAGATAGAATTTTCAATGACATGCAGCTTGATGATCAGAGGAGGAGGCAAGTAGCTTCAAGACAGCTGAAAGGAGTAGCATTAAGCTGGTGGGAGGTGATCATAGCTGGAAGAAATGAAAATGAAATCACTTGGAATCAGTTCAAGGAGATGTTGGAGGCAAGATTTGTACCAGCATCAGCCAAGACCACTTTGCTTGAAGAATTTATCAAACTTAGGCAGGGAACTTTGAATGTCACCGAGTATACTCAAAAGTTTGAAGGGCTATCTAAGTATGGAGCAATGTTAGTGGCAGATGAAGCATCCAAAAATGATAGGTATATAAAGGGTCTGAACCCAGGACTTAGCAGAGCTATGCTACCATATATAGATAGAACTTTTGATCAAGTAATTGATCTGGCATTGAAATTGGAACAACATGACAAGGAAAGGGAGAAGTATAGGAATTTTAAGAGCAACAACAACAAGAAGAATAAGGGAAGATATCACCCTTATGATAAAAAGAAGGAAGAGACAGACAATAAGAAGGACAAAGACACTAAAGCTAATGATGCTAAGAAGAAATTGGTTTGCCATCATTGTGGTAAGGAAGGACACATCAAACCAAGGTGCCCAAAGTTGAAAGGAGGAGCCTTCAAATGCTACCTATGTGGGAAAGAGGGGCATATGAAGAGGAACTGTCCTGAGAATAAACAGCAGGGGAAATTGGCAACTTTGGAAGGCAAAGGTAAATCTGCAGTGAAAATTGATGCTGAAAATCATGGCCAAGTGGAAGGTACATTACTCATTTGTGCCATAACCATAGCAGTAGTATATGATACTGGAGCAACTCACTCCTTGATTTCCTATGAATTAGTTAAAATGCTAAAATTAAATTGCATATTGGTTGAAACCCCACTACTTATACAAAGTCCACTGGGGAGTTCTAGTGTTTTGAACATGAATTGTGTGGATGTGGAGTTAAACATAGGAGGAAATATTTTTATTTCCAATTTATATGTTTTAAATTACCCAAATATAGGAGTTATATTGGGGGTAGACTGGTTAAGGCAATTTAAAGCCATAATTAATTTAGACTCATCCACCATATCATTGCAAAATTCTAGAGGCCAGAGGATCACAGTTTTATGTGAAGTAGATAAGGAAGGAAAATTATATCATTTAGTTGACTCAGAAAAAGATTTCAGTGAACTAACCATTGAAGAAATTCCCATAGTCAATGAATACTTGGATGTGTTTGGGGAAGTTAAGGGTGTTCCACACCATAGACCAGTTGAGTTTCAAATTAATCTCATTCCAGGAGCAAGTCCAATAATTAAGAAACCTTATAGAATGGGGCCAAGTGAACTGAAAAAATTGAAAAATCAATTGGAAGAATTAGAAGGCAAAGGATTTATAAGGCCAAGCAATTCATGCTGGGGTGCTCCAGTAGTGTTTGTAAGAAAACATGATGGTACTTTGAGAATGTGCATAGATTATAGAGAACTAAATAAAGTAACCATCAAAAACAAATACCCATTGCCTAGAATAGATGATCTCTTTGATCAACTCAGTGAAGCTAAAATATTTTCTAGACTAGACTTAGCATCAGGATTTCATCAAATGAAGGTTGAAGACTCAAGTGTTAAGTATACTGCATTTAACACAAGATATGGCTTGTATGAATTTATGGTTATGCCATTTGGCTTGACAAATGCTCCTTCATATTTTTGTTGATTTAATGAATAGAATATTCAGAGATTATTTAGACAAGTTTGTACTGATTTTTATTGATGACATTTTAATTTATTCCAAAACAGTGGAAGAGCATAAAAATCATTTGCATTTAGTTTTGTCAAGATTAAGGGAGAATGATTTAAAGGCAAAAATTTTAAAATGTGCATTCTGGAAAGAAGAAGTACATTTTCTTGGGCATGTTATCTCTGCCAATGGAATATCAGTAAACCCCAATAAGGTAGTAGCTATCCAAGCATGGAAAAGGCCTAGCACAATCAGTGAGATTAGATCATTTATGGGGATTGCAGGATATTATAGGAGATTTATAAAATATTTCTCAAAAATATCATTACCACTTACCAATTTAACTAGAAAGAACCAAGCCTTTGTTTGGACAGAAAAATGTGAGCAAGCTTTTATCAAAATAAAAGAAGCTCTGATTAATGCACCAGTATTGAGGGTGCCAGAGGGAAATGAAAACTTAATTGTGTACACTAATGCAAGTGGCTCTGGGCTAGGGGCTGTGTTGATGCAGCAAGACCAGGTGGTAACCTATGCATCTAGACAATTAAAGCCACATGAAGCAAGATATGCAACCCATGATCTTGAACTAGCAGCAGTTGTGTATGCTTTGAAACTCTGGAGACATTATTTGTTAGGTGCCAAATTTATCTTGTACACTGATCATAAGGCACTGAAATATTTATTCTCACAAAATGATTTGAATATGAGACAACATAGATGGGTGGAGTTCCTAGCTGCCTATGATCTAGATATACTTTATACACCAGGAAAGGCAAATAAAGTTGTAGATGCCTTAAGTAGACAACATGCTAAGTTAGCTATGTTGATGATGGAAGAGTTTAAGGATTTGTCTATACTTACTGATTTGGAGATTGAAGCAAACGGTGAGGTATAGATGGTACCAATTGAAGAGGATGAAATCAAAGGGAAATTGAGTATGATATCTCTGCAATCAGATTTACTTCTAAAAGTTGGGAAAATGCAGGAACAAGACTTAAACCTATTGGAGAAGAAAATGCTCTTATTAAAAGGGGAAGAAGTAATAAATTATCAAGTTGATAAAGATGGTTATTTAAGGAACAAGAATAGGATATGTGTTCCAGAAAACATAGAATTGACGGAGAAAATACTAAATGAATACCATAGGAGTAAGTACTCCATACACCTAGGCAGCACCAAGATGTATCAAAATTTGAAAAGAAATCTTTGGTGGAAGGGAATGAAGTCAGATGTGGCCAAACATGTTGCAAAGTGTATGACTTGCCAACAAGTCAAGGCAGAGACACAAAGGCCATCAGGACTGTTACAACCCCTTAGCATACCACAATGGAAATGGGAGGATATATCTATGGACTTCATAGATGGACTGCCTAGATCTAAGAGGGGAAACACAAGTATATGGGTAATAGTGGATAGGCTAACCAAAGTAGCACATTTTATCCCAGTAAAATCAGAAAGAAATGCCCCAAAATTGGCTCAAATATTCATGAAAGAGGTGGTAAGATTACATGGCATACCCAAAACCATTGTGAGTGATAGGGATACCATCTTCACCTCAAGGTTTTGGAAAAGTTTTCAAGAGGCCATGGGGAGTGAATTGTGCTTAAGCACTGCCTACCATCCACAATCAGATGGACAAACTGAAGTGGTGAACAAAGTTTTAGAGGACTTGTTGAGAGCATGTGCACTGGACTTTGGAGGCAACTGGGAAGACCATCTCCATTTAGCTGAGTTCACATACAATAACAGTTATCAAAGCACCATAGGGATGGCACCATTTGAAGCCTTATATGGCAAGCCATGTTTATCACCTATATGCTGGGTAGAGACTGGAGAAAGAGCTGTTCTAGGACCTGATTATGTAAAAGAAACTACAGAGAAAATTGGATTAATAAGAAAAAGAATAGCTGCAGCTCAAGATAGACTAAAGAAATTTGCAGACAGGAAGAGAAAGCAAGTGGATTATGAAGTGGGTGACTTTGTTTTTATCAAAGTTTCACCTATGAAAAAGGTCTTGAGATTTGGCAAGCAAGGTAAGCTCACACCAAGGTATGTTGGACCCTATAAAATTCTGGAAAGAATTGGTTCATTAGCATACAAACTGGAACTGTCAGAGGAGATGAAAGCAATGCATAATGTTTTTCATGTGTCACAACTTAGAAGATGGGTACATGATAGAAAAGAAATTCTGGAAAAACCTACCCAAATTCAAATAAATCCTAACTTGGTTTATGAGAAAGAACCAGTGGGGATTTTAGCTAAAGAAGAAAAGAAATTAAGGAGTAAAACTTTGAAACTGGTAAAGATCCAGTGGAGTCTTGATCCTAATGATTGTACATGGGAGCTAGAAGACAAGATTAGGATAGATTATCCTAAGCTTTTTGCAGATTAAAGGTAATTTTAAATTTTTAGAAAATCTAATGTGTATGGTTGCCATGATTGAATTTGCTTGCTTATGCATATGTTTGATATATTTTCAGAAAATAAGGTGATGCTTGTTATAAGTACTAGGAAAATTGTGAGGACACAATCCCTAAAAGGAGGGGTGAATGTAATACCCCAAAATTTTGTGAAAAATCATTTTGATAAAATGATTTAATTTTGAAACATTTAGATTTAAATATGGTGAAATTCTTGGGATTAAATAGTGTGCAAGGATATGTGTGCACATGCATACTGGAAAATGGCACAGAGGAAAATCCAAGAATTTGTGGAAAAAAAAAGATATAAAATTTTTATTTTAATAAGAAAGTAAAATTCTTATTTGAAACATTGGAATTTAACTTAGGCCTAACCAAGTTAAATATGGGAGATATGTCTATATACATTTTTCTGTGAAGCATAAGGAATTAAATAAAGTAATAAAGAGGCAGAAAGATTTTATGTGAGCAAAGAAGTAATTCTTACTTAGCATAGGGTTTTCTTTTACCAGATCTAACTCATTTAATTAGGATGTATGTGTATAATTTTTGAAAGGCAAGAGAGATCAAATAAATATATATATATACACCCATGTGCATGTATATTTCCTGTGAGCAGAAAGTGTTAAAAGAAACATCAAAATGACATGAAATGTAATACAAGTCAATATGCTTGTGTAAGTAAAAATAGAAAAGGAGATTTTCCAGAAAAGAATAAAAAATATAAAAAAAAACTGAATCACACATTTAGCATGACTTGGGTAAGTAATTAAAGATAGCCATTTTTTCTGGAAAAGTAAAAGGAAAAAAAGAAAAGGGGTACTAACTATAATAGACTAAAGTGGCCGGGGCATTAAGGAGGAAAAATGTGAAAATGCAAAATACATGAGATGGTTAGGATAGAAATGGAATTTTGTTGTAACAAAACCCTAAGAGAAAACACTGGTATAAATAGGCAGTTTTGGCCAGGAAAACATTTTACCCAGAGTTGTTAAAAAAAATAAGAAAGAAAGGAAAATATTGAAAGGAAGAAGAAAACACACACATAAGGATTTTCTGAAACAAGAGAAGGAAGAACTTAGGTGAGTAACCTTACTGAGTTCATGGCATTAAGACCTGAGATGAGGCAGCCACTTTTTATATTGCCATTTACATATTGCTGGTTTTGTTGTATATGATTTCATCAATGCTTTTTGGATGTTTTATTTTAAATCTGATATGATTTAATATGGATGTTTTTGGTGATCTTTGATTTGTTGAGATATTTGCCTTTGGATGTGCATCATACTGTTTTATTTTACTCAGAAATGTTAAATTCCAGAATCTTAAAATTATATAGAGAATACTCTCAACTGTTATAGATCTATGGCATGGAAACTTTACCAAAGAAAAATGTTAGGAGCTGCATTATACTTGGTATAAGTGCTGAGGCTTGAGAAGAAAGATGTTAAGGGTGCAATGGAAATTTTCTAAGTGCTGAGCCCTTAATCAAATTAAAAAAAAAGAAGCTCACAAGCTAAAACTATGATTGAACCAGATCATGAATCTGAATCAATCATAAAGGCTTGCAGATCAATATAACAAGAACATGCCATGCCTCTTTTACAGTTGAAAATATTCTTATATTTTACTGAGATCAAGACATAATGTCCACATTTTTGGAAATAACTGTCTACTAAATTTCTGAGTAAATTATGCTAGAAAATTTATGGGTGTTACCATGTTTGCAGTGACAAGTTCACTTAGCTATCTGATGATAATATTTAAATCAATGCACTAGTAAATAAACTAGGGAAGGGAAGGCCAAGAAGGCTGCTGGAATGCTTGTTATATTTGATGTATGCAAGTTGGCACATGGTTTGTTTAAGCCCTGAGATCTTTGTGCAATGATGTGAATTAGTTCATTGCAATGTGTCCCTGTGATTCCTTGATGGCAGATGAGGCAGGAATTTAAACTGAATTTACACAACCTGTTCATGAAGAGATAGGAATATGAATATTTCTTAGTTTGGTTGGTATGGAACCATGATAGTTCCAGTGAATGCCCATGTTGCAAATAGATGATTATGTTTGCTTGATTATGAATGCAGGTATAGGAATGATAGATGGAGTTATCATACCTGAGTCACTTTATTTACACAATGATATAATAAGTGATTGCAAAAATTCATTCAAATAACAAGTTATTACACTCCTAATTCTCTGTTGCTTAATATCATGAATATACTGATGTTGCTCATACCAGATCATGGATCTGACCCTTATTTGCTCATGGCATATGGGGGTGTCTCACTTTAAAATGAGGCAGCCACCAATGCTCTTTCAGGAAATGCAGGAGCTAAGTAGAAAGTGAAGTATGGCAAATGAAAAGGGATTGAATGAACATGCTAGCTAATTTTAATAAGAGTCTAATTTGATTTTATCTGCATGTATTCATGAGACAGTTGTGTTTGAACTTGATGTTATGTAATGAACTTGCTATGTGTGATTGAACTGGTTGTTTATTTGTTGAATTATTGCTATGCATTAAGGTTTAAAAATTAAAAGAAATATCTGGGTTGAAAACCAGAAAAATATGCTTAGGTATTAGATATGAAAGCCTGGAAAGAAAAAAAAATATACATATATGTATGTGAGTAAATGTTTTGCATGATTTATATTATGTGTTGGTCAATTCTTGAGACATAGGAATGCACTAAATTTTTAGAATAAAATCTGAATTTAACTAGAGGTAAACTTATAAAGATTTGAACTTTTTACTGTGAAACTTTGTAAACCAATTTTAATACCACTTTTTGAATTGTCTTGAGAAAAGTAAACATTTTGCAAGGCTTAAGATATAATGCCATTGCCTTGAACAAGTGTCTGTTAGACACAAGACTTATGGGTCAACCAGCTTCAAGTGAGTGAGGTTTTGGTCGACCATATTTGATGGTGTTCTGAGTATAAAATACCTTTCAAAAACTTTAGATTATTTAGAAATTGTTTCACCACAAACAACTTTTAAAAGCTATACCAGATATGCAATCTGGATAGGTCTGCACTATTAAAACCTGGAAACACACATTAATCTTTTAAATATTTTTAAGTTCAAATGCTTGTCACGGCAAATCTTATGCAAATACTAACCTTACAATGTGTTATACAGGCTAAGATTGAAATAATTAAGTCATATAGATTGAATTAAAAATAAGAAAGTTTCCAGAAAATAAATAAGTGGAAAATGATAAGAGAATATATCATTTTCTGGTCTTAGCCAAATATCAATATATTTGAACTATGAAAAAAAATCCCAAATACTTTGACCAAATATGGACAGGAATTATTATCATATTATAAATATTCAAAAGAACAAGGTAATTAACTATATGCAGATTTCTTCAAATCCAAACTAATCCAAACCAAACAGCCTCCTCTTGTTTAACAAATGGAATTAAAAACATACTCTGGTTTTAAACAAGAGGAACACATACATCTTCATATGTATGTGTATATCTTTAGGAATTAAACTGATATATTTATATTGGTGGAAAATATTGGATCCTGGATGAATTTGTTTGAAAAGAAAATGACTCTGAGAATATTAAATTATAGGGATGTAAAAAAAATTAAGCATAATAATGAGGGTCATTTCAAACATATTGATGAGCAAATGGCGGCCGCTGAAGATGCAAATAAATTAAACATGGAAACAAAAGAAATGAAGAGATTTGAAAGGGCAAAGGAAAATTAACGATGTCACGATGAAAAACAAAAGTTAAGAATTGACAAACTAGAGTTAAGAAAACAAGAATTAGCTCGAAAACAAATAGGTGATGATATGGCTCTTTTAAGTTGCAACCTAAATGAACTCAATCCAGTGCAAAGTTTGTATATGGAGAAGTAACTTGAGGAGTACCATAGACGTCATGAGGTTTTGTAGGAAAGTAGGTTCATACTATTTATCTTAGCATTGCATCTATTGTTTGTTCTCCTAAGTGTTAGTTGTAGTGTCATTGTTAGTATTGTTGTTATTGTGATTGTTGTTGTTTTAGTTATAGTTAGGTAATGCTATTGTTGTCAATTTTTTTGTTATTGCTATTGTTATAGTTTACTGTCATTCTTGTTTTGTCATTCTCACTGTTGTTATTATTATTAACACGTCAACAACAACTTAGTACAATAGATATAACAAATTCAAGCACAAAGACTATTACAAAACGTCAATAACAACTTATTACAATAGATAGGTGAAACACAAACACTATCTAAACATCACTTCTACTAATGGTTTCCTATATGTTCCTATTAGTGTTCCACTAGTTCTTCTCTTAGATCAAGATGAGCTTGTAGATCTCGAATGTCCTGTATTCTTTGCAAGTATTCGGCAAAAGTATTTAGGTCCTTAAAAGTTTTTTTCGAAATTCCACAGCAATGTCTGGATAGTTTCTCGGTTGAAGCTCGTACCCACCACATTCTTCTTCGACAATCATATTATGAAAATAATACAATACTACATGATATCAGATCATAACGTCGGATCGTGGTAGTATACCTCTTTTCTTAATATATGAAACCTACCTTAAAGCACTCCAAATGCTCGTTCGATATCTTTCCTCAAACTCTCTTGTTGTTTGTTGAACTTGGCTTCTTTTACGTTATTTGGTCTTTTGTATGCTTGCACAAGTGTTTTCCTTATTGGGTATATTCCATGTACCAGATAATAACCCATGGAATGATCTTTGTCTCCTATTTTGTAATTGCATGGAGGTGATATATCATTACATAAGTCATTAAATAAATATGACTGTCGTAGAACGTTAATATTATTCAGTGAACCTGGTGCTTCGAAAAAAGCATGCCATATATACAAATCGAACGAAGCAACAGCTTCCAATACCAGAGTTTCCTTTTTGTAATGTCCTATGTATTGGCCCTGCAATGCAACTGGATAGTTTTTCCATCTCCAATGTATACAATCTAAGCTACCTAACATACTTGGAAATCCAGGTTGAGATTCATTGCTAACAATCTGTCAATGTCATTAGGGGTTAGGGGCCAAAGATATTCTTCACTAAACATACAAACAACGGTTTTACAAAATTATTTCATACATAATATTGTCGTTGAGTCTCCAATTTGCACTTTATCATCTTGCAAATCACCAGAAGTTCCGTGTGATATTATGCGAAGTGCAGCCGTAACCTTTTGTAGTGGAGAAATTCCAAGTTCATTTATTCCATTTCTTCTGTGGTTGAAATTTTTTTTGTTTCGGTTAATTTGTCGAGAACCTAATTAAAGATATTCTTCGACATACGAAATCTTCGTCGCAAATCCACGTCACAGTACACGGGGTTTGCCATAAAATAATTCTTGATCAATTGATTACGACCGCTAGCATAGTCTTGTCCATAACGCAAGTCTTTTCTTCCAACAATGCTACCTCCTTGAGTTGAAGTAGAGCTTTCAGCAATTTCATAGGCCACAAAATCCCTCGTTTCAGCAGCAAACATTCTTTGTTGATCAATACAATGTTTAATGAAATCGTCTGAAGATGATGACGATGACGAAGACGAGGATGAGAAGCACCACAAACTTTTTTAGAGAACTCATTTAATATAAGTAGAAGAACGGTGATGATTAGTTTAGAAGTTTGAATGAGTATGTTTTTCGACATCCTTAATTCTATTTATAAGCTCTTGTCGTTTAATGGATACAGAAAGACACAGTGTCCAGTCATATGGGACACTGTATCCATATTGATTAATCACATGGAGGCAGCATTCCTTATACTATATAATTCCATACTGATAAATCAACTGTCCACGTTGCACTGAAGGTGGAGGCAAATGGTCCGGTGTCGGGTTACATCGGACAATGTAGCCATAATGCACTGTTTTACACGGATTAAAGATTTGTCATGTGGAGACAGAATGGCAAAGGGTCGGGTCTTGTCTGACACTCTAGCCATGTTGCATTGCTTTACACGTATTAAAGCTGTCATATGGAGTCAGAATGACATAGTGTCGGGTCGTCGGGTCACATCGAACACTATAGCCACGATGCACTGTTTTACACAGATTAAAGATTTGTCATGTGACACTGTAGCCACGTTGCACTATTTACACGGATTAAAGCTTTGTCATGTGGAGTCAAAATGACACAATGTAGGATCACATCGGACAATGTAGCTACTCTGCATTGCTTTACACAGATTAAAGCTAATGGATGTGGAGTGAGAATGACAAAGTGTCGGGTTAAATCGGCAACTATATCCACGTTGCACTGCTTTACACGGGCATTGTATTATGCTATATAAATATTGTTTTGCTTTCTATACTTCTCTTCATTTATATCATAGCAGTAGTATATAAAAATGGTCGATTACAATCATATTCCTTTGCCCTCCTCATACTCATACGAAGGTCCATTACAACACAATAGCCCAACAAATACATCCTCCCCTCAACCACTAACTGAGTGGTAAATTGAAATGGAGGAAAGACACAATGCCCATGTAAGAGAGCATGAGATGGAAGTGAAAGAGCGCTTGCAGCTAGAAAATGGTAGACGTCAAAGAGAAGAATGGCGTAGCCATAACGGGAGAAGAGAACGAAGGAATCAAATACGACACCTAGTACCTCGCACGGATCAAGAGGTTAATTCTCGAGAGATCTACTGTAACTGTGGGGTTTCTGTTCTATATGTTGTTGTAAGAAACTGAACCGACATCGGTCGGTGCCACTATATAATTCTCCTGATGGTTGTGGACTTTGGAAATGGATTGACAATCCTCTTCCTCATCGAGCAATTGTGTATGCTAACGAACTTGAAGAACAAATTCAGACGCTTCAAAGGACGTTGGGTTAATCAACTTATCAGGTGGTCGAGGGCAGTTTTTTTAATCATCGGTTGTCTTATTTGTTGTCTTGTTCGTTTTCCATGGTGTTGTCGTGTTTTGCGGTTTGTTGTCTCGTTTTTTTATGAAGTTGTCTACGTATATTATTTGTTGTCTTAGTAAGTTAAGTCTTGTTTGTTAATGTTTTCCATGGGTTAAATGTTGTTATTATCTTAAGTGCATACTAGATTTTGAAAACAAGGACTTTACTTGAATTTGAAAGGACATATAACTTAATGAAAGTGCAAAGAACTTACTGAAGGTAACTAACCTAAACGTCATTCAAACTGTCTAATATATCTAACTAGAGATTATATGCAGCATATCTAACAAAATCAACGTGATACTCCCACAAATAATGGGAATCAAACGTAGCTCGTGTTAACTGAAATAGATCTTCTTCCTTCACTGTATTTATAATGATTCTATATCTTCGACAAGCTCTAGTAAACATGATAAAAGTACTTTGAGTTTCCAAAAGCTTTCGGATTAATCTACAATCAGGATGACTGTTAAAAACCTTGTTTAGAGTGACCCAAAAATCTTGCTCCAACTCATCTTCTATGTGTATACGGTCGGTTTCTATGTACGATTTGATTGGTACTAAATAATCATCGGGAGTCTAGCTTTCATTGACATTGAAGATTATTGAAGATGTTGAGAATTATTGAAGATGTTGTGAATTTTCATTACAAAACATTTATTTAAATATAAAGTTCATGATCCATGTCTCGTGAATCAAGTGTCGTCTGATCGACCACGTGGCAAGCATCCACACACGTGAATATAAACAAACACAACTGTGTTTGTTCCTTCACATAGTTAAGTACAGACAATCAAACAAAATAGGAAATACAAAACTAATACACTGATGCAAACACTGCTAGTAAATACAAACACGGACAATACACTAGTACAAACACTGCTAGTAAATACAAACCACTGATACAAACACTGCTAGTAAATACAAACCACTGAAAATACACTGATACAAACACTATTAGTAAATACAAAACACTAATAATACAATAATACACACATTGATAGGACATATAAATACTGATAGTACATACAAACATTATGGCTCATCAAACTGGTACTCATCATAAAAAAGACCAACTTCGTCACCAGCATCACCATTATCTACTCTACGTGTAGGATGATATCGTTGCTCATCAGTAGTAGTAAGCTCGTTAATACGAGCAGTCAACTCATCTATGCTCCATCGATGCTCGACGTACATGACCTAGCGGAGTCCCATCTGCATCTGAAACAAATCCTCATATGAAAACGCGACTGGATCTGGATACTATGAAATCTCAAGTCGAGGAATATCAACATATCTATCAACTCCCGACGTTGTCGGTATACAGACTGTCCAACCATAATCTCCTATCTGGGATGGCCGTGAAGCATGACATATCTGAGTATTCTGTGTAAGGTCCTATAAAACCGGAGGGACAACACCACTCCGGATGCCTGAAGGCCCTACCAAATCAATGGATGCAGCATGAAAAAAAGTAGTCATATGCGGTGGAGTGTAAAACCGACGCCAAAAGGATGCATAATCTAAATTCATGATGATGAACTAATTAGCGGACTATCACTCCCCTGCATACTCCTATAAAGCGGCACAATCATACACCTTCAAAAAAGGTGTATCCGGATTTGGATCGTCATGAACAAAATCACCATCAAACGTCTGTCTCCAACTACGCTCACCGAGGAACTAATAGCATCCAAAATTGGATGGGAATGATACCAATGGAAAACGTTTAGCAGATAGGAATACAGCGTGCGCTATGATAGGGTCGGTCATAAAAGATGAACCATCATAAAGATGACAAACAACATCTCTCATGTGGTCCGTAACTTAATCTGATTTCGGGCCATAACAAATATATGACGTGCCTCCCCTCCTGGAACCATTCTACGATTATCTCGAGCACATGCTCTAACTCAGGGGAAGAAAATGTGTAATATGGAGTCTAACGTCAGATAAGTCATGTTGCGAAAGTACTCATAATATCAGTACTGTAAAATCTTCCAAAAACTTGTAATGGACGAGAATCTACTCCTAACGACACACTAATGATCCAAAGAGTGATACAAATACGCTAATATCGGAGTCCTCCAATCATATATGATTAGCCTATCAAACGACAACTCCGCAACATCTGCAACATATCCAGCCGGCAAAGTGTTCGATGCATTTGTAAAAAATAAGTTCCCCGTCATGTACAGAATAAACAGTCGAGCAATCTCCAAATGGATGTCTGTGCTACGACCATGTATCAATTCATAGATTGCTTGTCTAATGTAAGAGCATCTAATCTGCAGTTCGGATGATAGTCCATCTTGTAAGTTAAGATGTAGAAGTACACTAGATAAACGGTGAACTGGTACTCCTCGCCATATGGTAAGGTCTCCCCCCTTCCGATGCCAAAACCGGTAAGCATAGTAAAGTCTAAAGGGGTAAAACCCAACTCTCCAAAACTAAAGTGGAATGTATGAGTGGTCTTCCACCAATATGCGACTAAAGCACCACATAACTGAACATCCGAATTTAAAAGGTTATCAATACCTATTAAAGCAATTAAAGATTATTGAAAGTGCTAAAAAGCATTAAATAAATAAAGAGTAATTATATAAATACGTACTCAAGAAATCTTCAAATCCTATATCTCGAAGAGAAGCATGAATAATATCGTCGGCATCATAAGATCGGATCATTCTATATAGGCGGATTACACTAACCCAAGAGCCACGGGTGCGCTCACGACGAGTCTAATTTAAAACAGGTCGCATATTTAATTTTTATCCTACAATTCTAACTTAAAACATAATTTGAAGGTAGATAACTTACAGAATTTTCAACACACGTGCTGATGTGTACTTCATCGTCCGGAAGTATACGGAAATTGACCAAATCCTTGTTGGGTCCCAAATTTTGGTCGATGTGGGATCGAGGACCGTATTTGCTGTATTTCTACCCATACGTCTTCCCCTCAACACCGTGCTTTGTCGACCTCCAGTACCCGTCGTCGGTACGTCTGTGTTTTCTTCGACAGAGGTGTTTTCTATGGCCGACGAAACATTTCCACTTTTGCGAGTTCCGCTTCCTCGGATTCTCTTCAATGCATTTCTCATTTTTTTTAATCTTTTTTAAGAAAGAAAATTTTGCTGAGCTCTCGGATGGTGGAAACAATGGGAATGAAACGGAAGGAGAATGTTTGGTTTGGGGAAGAAATGAGGTAACCGGCTAATTTATAGTCGGTTATCCCTTCGTACACTTAGCCGGCTAAGTGTACGAAGTGGATTGCAATCCAACGGCCGTGGATTGCAATCCACATGTTCACCCTTAGCTGCCTATATAGAGAAGCACATATGTGCTTCTTCTTCTTCTTCGCGTTGGGGGTGGGTTTTCCTTCGATCCACTTCATTCGACGCTTCCCACCCAACATGGTTGGTAATGCTCTTAGAAATTAAATGCACATATGAATAACTTAACAATTCATTTAACACATGAAAGTTGTGGTTAGTTAACTAAGCTAACTAGAAATAAATAAGAAAAAACTAAGGCCCCGTTTGGCTTGTTGTTTTTAGTTTTTGTTTTCGTCAATACAAAAGCGCGTCCGTTGTATGTATTGTTGAAAAACAAACAATTTTGAAAAATGAAATTAACATGTAAAATAGAAAACAAGTTTATTTTGTTTTTCGTGTTTCGAGAGAAAACAAAAGCACAGAAATAATTCAACTCCTTCGTTGACCGTTGGTGGTCGTAATGACTAAGAATTATAAATCTTCTTCTCTTATTTCTTACTATTTCTTAGTGCAAGTTGAAAACACAAAACTCAAAATACAAAATGAAACCAAACGGACCTTAAACTTTCTTAAAGAGCTATGGGTATGAAACTAGAAATGAAAATTATTATACTTAAATTGCACTTGCAAGAATTGATTGGAAAGCATATATCTACATATGTTTACCTTTTAAAAGCCATGCATAGATGTACCAGAACTTTCTCAATGCGTGACCTACATTAGGCTATAGTTGTTAACTCATTTGTTTCTCCTGCATTTTCTATTTCAAATAAAGATTGCCATCAAGCATTTAATGAGTACCTGAAACGGTTAAATATGGTTATCCCCATATGACACTGTCAGCGTATTCATTCAAAAAACCACATCTGTATCAATGAATCACCCACCTCAGCTGTAGTTATTTAGGTCACTTATTGGTCCAGCAAATCATTCCAGAAAACAAAAGCAAACGAAAAAAATGCAAATCAAATTGTTTGTGCATACATTCACTGCAAGAATAAATTGGTTGTCGACATATGTCGATGTAGCTTTATTCACTATGACAGCCACGTTTAATACATCATACAGAAATAACGTGTTTATGTTTACAAATAGTTTGTAAATCTGGATTCGTTATAGCTTCTTGCTACATCAACCAACTAATCATGCTAAGTCATGGGGGGTATGTTCCTATTCATATCTCTTGATTCATGACGTAGAAGGTTCTGTCAATGCGAGAAGCTTCAGTTGTCTTTATCTTTATGAACTGAATTTAGTTTACTGTCATCATTTGTATAACTCCAAATCTCCAACTAAGATGACCTACACTTGTTACTTTTTGAAGGCCAATTATCATTAATCACGGTCAACAATAATTATATTTACATCGATAGAGATTTAGACCCAAAAAAAGAAAAAATTCATGGCTGGTTATGTGTTGGTATATCTTATTACGCCGCAATTACAAATTAAGCGACAATGGAAAAGCTAGCAGTACCAAGTCAAAACTTAATTTGGCATTATCCATTATTGTTCAACATATTAAGACATTGGTTCTTTGAATTTTGATATTATTGTCATCAACACAGTGAAGCTTAATAACTAAATTGATGTGATAAAAAATGCAGCACGTTGTAAACATAAAATGCTGTATGCTTGCTAACCAGGTAGCTATAATATTTAATATTGGCATTATCCAAGGATGGCTATGGTTAGAGCTGTCAATGCATACTCGAATAAATACCCAACATTCGAAAAAAGGATGCGGATACAAAAACATCCACATTCGAAATTATCTGTTTGATTTTTTTTTCAAGTTTATAGTTTAAATTATGTGTATTTTAGTAAATAAAAGATATTTATTTATTGTATTATTAAATTAGAAGTTTATAATATACACGTTAAATGCATATTAACTGCTCACAACTATTTATTATCTAATATTTATATATTTTTAATACTTAAATAATCACTGGGATTGAAAAAAAAACTATGTTAAACTAAAGTTGTCAATTTATGTTTCTTGATTTATCGATCGTTAGCCGATAAGATAATCATCTGATATCCGTCCGTATCCACAGGTACGGATATCCAATATCCAGAAATAATTTCAGATACGGATGCGGATATGGCACTGTCCCTATCCAAAAATATCTATAGACGGGCCTAGCTATGGTTTTATGGTAAGTCAAAAACAACAGTTCCAAGGATGGATATGTTCAAGTGGACCTAACTCCGCTACCTAATAAGCTATAAAGTTCTAGCTTCGACTTTTGCACCTGACTTGCGGGCAAAAGAATTAACTGATGAAAATGTGATTCGACCATTTATCATAATAACCCCAGTCCTCAGAGTGTGGACCGGAATATAAACATCAAACAGGCGTGATTAACCACCCATCGACTAACTTTGACTCCCAGAGTATAGATGAAAGGATAAACAAATGAATGAGTGCGACTTGACCATTCATTCGCCAGCTCTGACCTAAACCCGACATGAGGAGTATAAACTCGTAATGGAATATGAGATCCGACCGTCCATGAACTAGCTACGCCAACCCTAGACTGGGGGCAGGGGTATAATCACTTAACCGCTGAATACGACAGTGTAACACCATAGCTCGTGCCCACTGCTTAATGCGACTTAAGCTCATGACCGAAAGGAGGCATTATGGATAGACTTATCGGATCGACGCTCGAAGTAACGGGCGACCGATGACATTGCAACGTGAACGACGAGCGACAAATTACAAGTACATTGTGTTAGTTCCTAAGATGATGGTTTTGATGACAACAATCTTAGGACTTGTTATAAAATATAAATACTAATACCTTTGTCCAGATATATATATATATATATATATATATATATATATATATATATATATGCAGGTACTGAGAATGAAAACTGTATAGTATAAAGATTCAAGATTAACGAATTCAAGATTGTAGAAATCAAGACTGAAGACTTATGAGTATCAAGAGTTCAAGAGTTCAAGATATCAAGATAAGTAATAGAGTCTAGATTTATGTTAAAACTTCATAATAGCACTTAAATCTTTATTCGGATTTTAATTGTGGAATGAAATCCACCTTCTCACTTTAATAGTGGGATGGAACCCACGACCTTCTCTAGTGGAATGGAATCCACAAAATTTTCAAAATGACTTATTTTCAGATTTTTTTCAAAACTATCTTTTTAAAAAGACATCTCACTCTCGATTTAAATATTTTAGCCTTAATTCAAAAACTATTTTTAATCATATTAATTTCAAAATCATTTCTTGTTTTTAAACTATATCCTGGTTTTAATGTTTTAGCTTTAATCTCAAAATATTTATTTATTTAGTTTTTATTCTTTTATATTTCATAAGATCACTTTCCAAAGGTTTTTATAATCATAAAGTATATTCAAAATAGTTTACAAAGTTCTAAGATTGTTTCGACAAACTTTAGAAAGAAAATCTCTTTTAAAAAAATCAATTTTCAAAAAATACTAAGGGATGTCGACATGGCTATACCCCCATATCGACTGGTAGCTGTAGATTTTAAAATTCAAATTTTCAAAAGAAGTGTTTATTCGTCATAACCTTTCACGAATGGACATGACCATTATTCTCCTATATGTACCAGTAGTTTTCAACGAATTTTCACTTAAGATTTCTTTGTTTACTCTCCTCTTTCTCTTCCATTCTTATTTTCAAACATTCTTAACAAAACTCTGCCAAAATCCTAAGTGAATCAAACTCGATCGTCTTTAGTTCGATTCTCTGCCACTCTCTCTCAACACTACAAGAATTACTGTTTATAGCAATAGGGGGGCAACGGCCGCCAACGGCCTTTGACCAACGGCGAGCAACGGCAAGCTTTTTCCCGGAATTTTTTAATAACAAAAACACATACCGTTGGAAGCCGTTGGAATAATGTCGTTGGCGGCCGTTGCTCGCCGTTGGAAATCCGCGACTTACCTGCAGCTCAATCTTCTTCTTCCTCATTCCATTCCACACGAAAAATAACCCAATTTCCCCAATTTTCCCCCCTAAAAAATTTCCAACCCCATTTTATCCCCTTCTACACGTTCTAGCATCCCCATCTTCGTTTGCAAGCTTCACAACCTCCAAAATCAGGTATTATTTGCTAAAACCCTAATTTTGTTAAATTTTTTATTTTAGGTTAAATTGGTAATTTTTGTGTATGCATTGTGTTATTGTTTGTGTAGTGTAGTGTATTGGACCTTAATTATTGTTATTAAACTAATTATTGCATGTTTAACTATGATTTGTTAAATTAGGTTTATTATTAAATTAGTGTCAAACTTAATAATTGTTACTAACCTAAGCATGAACCTCACTTGTTAATATATTGGTGATTGAATTGCGTAAAATCGTACGTAGAAAGTGATGATATTGACCTATAAATTGTTCACTTTTGACATGTTATGATACGATATATACGTGATACATTTTGTGCATGACTGGATGTGATTTGTGATGCGATTATATGTATAATATTGTTTGTTTATTTTATACTTTGCGCACACACACTGGATTTTTTTGTTTTAGGAAAAAATCATTATATATGCGTTGATTCAACATATTGTTTATTGATATAAAAGTTTAAATTTTATGAAAATAAAATTTAAACTTTTGTATCGCTAATTTTAAAATTTAAACCCTTAGAGTGTTTTTGGCCCCGTCTGATAAGTATTGTATATGATCGTTGTGTGGATATTCGTTTTTTTAACAGAACGGACATCTATATTCATCGTGTACAATATTTGTTGGATTTGTCCCTGTATTGGACAAGTTACAAAAACAATAACGTAATTAAATCTCGTAAATCATTTCAGTTTAAACGGTTCGCAAAATTTCGGCAGCGCTTCCCTTTATGTTCCCTGTATACACGCAATTGTGTACTGTTCAAGGAACTAAAGCGAAGTGCTGTCAAAATTTTGTTGAATCGTTTAAATTGAAATGATTTATGCAATTTAATTACGTTATTGTATTTGTAATGGGAGGTAGGATGACCCATCAACAAAGTATCAATGATCAATTAATATCAAATTCGCTAATAAAATTGTTTAAATAGAATATAATGTTCATTTCAAAATAAGCTTTAAGTATTATTTTAACAGATATAACAAAAACAAGAAGAATGTTTATAAAATTGTTTCAATAAAAAATGTCAATGCAAATTTATATCGTACTTTTTAATTATATACGTAGGTAAATGAACAATTATTTTACTGATCGGAGCTGGATGTACAAAAAACGAAGGGTCGATACTGAAGGCTCAACAAGTGAACATTTTAATAATGGTGTTAGCGTATTTATGGATTTTGCTTTACGTAATAACGGAAACTACAAAGAAATCCGTTGTCCATGTAGTAAATGCAAACTGTTAAAGCATTTGATACCACAAATGGTTAGAGTTCATTTGCGTCAGTACGGTTTCGTGCCGAACTATTTGATTTGGGATCGTCATGGGGAACAGTTAGCATCTAATCCCGTACAAGATGAGGAGGTGGTGAGTAATGAAATTGGTACGACAAATCTTGTAGAACATATGGTTGAAGATGCTGCACGTTCAATGTTTCATGTTCCTCAATTAACTAATGACGATGGTAATGCTGAAGAAGAACCAAATATTGGGGCAAAAAAATATATGATTTGTTAGATGCCGCGAAAATACCCCTTTGGGAAGGCTGCACAAGCGGAACCCAATTATCAGTAACTGCTGAATACATTGCGATGAAATCCAAATACAACCTCACAGAATCTGGATTTACGACTGTTGTACAAGCTACGAAACGACATATGCCTCCTAATAATCTAATGTGCGAAAATCATTACGAAGTAAAAAAAACTGATGTCGGCTTTCGGTTTACCGTATCAAAAAATAGATACATGTCTAAAGGGTTGCATGTTGTTTTGGAAAGAAGATATCAACCTTAGAAATTGTAAAATATGTAATCAGGAAAGATACAAACCAAGAAAGAAAAAGGGAAAGGAAGTCCCGTATAAGCGTATGCATTATTTACCAATTACTCCTAGACTTTAAAGGTTATATGCATCTTCTGTAACTGCGCAACATATGAGATGGCACGGTGTGAGAACATAGGAAGAAGGTACGTTAACACATCCAGCTGATGGGGAAGCATGGAAGCATTTTGACCAGAAATATCCTGATTTTGCGTCCGAAATTCGTAATGTTAGACTTGGTTTATGTACGGATGGATTTTCCTCATTCTCTCAATTTGGTTTGAAATATTCGTCATGGCCTATAATTGTCACACCTTATAATTTACCTCCTTGGATGTGTATGAAAACTCCATATATGTTTCTTACAGTTGTCGTCCCTAGTCCCGATGATCCGACACAAGGAATCGATGTTTATTTACAACCATTGATTAATGAATTAAAAAAATTGTGGTACGAGCGAGTAGAGACATATGATATTTTCCAAAATAAGAACTTTCGCATGTATGCTTCTTTATTGTGGACAATCAGCGATTTTCCTGCATATGCAATGCTTTCAGGTTGGAGTACGGCCGGTCGTCTAGCTTGTCCTTATTGCATGGAAGAAACACGAGCAATTTTTTTACCTCATGGAAAGAAAGTTTCATGGTTTGACTGTCATCGATGTTTTCTTCATATTAATCATCCTTTTCGAAGAGATAAAAAAAACTTTACAGCTAATAGACATGAAACTTTGAGACCACCTACGGTTTGGTTAAGCGAAGAAATTTATGAACTTGTAAAGGATTATCCAAAGATACATGAAACCAGAGAACAAATTGAAATTCAAGGTAAATTATCGATTCATAACTGGTGCAACAGAGCATATTTTGGGAATTTCCTTATTGGAAAAATCTCTTGATTCGTCATAATATTGACGTGATGCATAATGAGAAAAACGTGTTTGATAATCTATTTAATACAATTTTGAATGTTAAAGGGAAGACGAAATATGATTTGAAATCAAGACGTGATATCGAAGTAATATGTAATCATCCTGAGCTTCATATAAAACCAAATGACACAAAAAAGCCAAAAGCTTGCTATGAGCTAGAAAATAATCAAGTTAAATTACTTCTAAAATGGGTGGAAGGATTAAGATTACCAGATGGCATATCTTCTAATCTTCGTAGATGTGTTGACTATAAGAACAATAAACTTAGCGGGATGAAAAGTCATGATTGTCATGTTATGATGGAAAATTTGTTACCCGTCGCTTTTAAAGAACTGTTGCCCGTAAAAGTTTGGACTGTTGTAACAGAACTTAGTCTGTTTTATAAAGAGATTTGTTCAACTACATTAAAAGTTGACCGTCTACGTAAAATTAAGGAAGAAATCCCGATATTGCTTTGCAAACTGGAAAAAATATTTCCTCCAGGTTTTTTCAATGTTATGGAGCATTTACCTATTCATCTTCCATTTGAAGCACGTCTTCGAGGGCCTGTGCAATATGGATGGATGTATCCATTTGAAAGGTATATTAATATTTAGTTTATTACATATTGGTTTAATTAAATGTATAAAAAATTAATTTAAAATAATTTTTGCTAGGTATTTAAATCATCTAAAGAAAAAAGTGAGACAGAAAGCTCGAGTTGAAGGTTCGATTTGCAAATCGTACATCGAAGAAGAAGCTTCGTTTTTTTCTCTCACTATTTCAGCGACCATGTGAACATATCATTTGAAAGTGCTATGCGTAATGATGAAGGCATTGATGAAGATGATTGTCAATCGACTTTATCTATTTTTAAAAAAACTGGTCGGCCTGCTGGTAAATGTGTGGAAGTATGGTTAGATGATAGAGATTATCAAGTAGCACACACGTACATTCTTCTCAACTATGCCGAAGTTGCACCATTTATTAGGTAATATATATACACATACGTCTACACATGCATATCATCTACACATATGTATACACAAATATGCACACATGTATTTTAATCATAATGCAACATTTGTCCTATAATTGCAGTATTTACGAATCACAACATCCAAACGACGATATCGGTAAAGAATTTGCTGCTTGGTTTTCTAGCTACGTTTTTGATACAACAAATTGTGTTGTAGATGAAGGATTGAAACATTTAGCTATGGGACCAAAAAGGATAGTCAAGACATATCCAATATTCTTTGTCAACGAATATAAATTTAATACCAAAGAATACGGTGCCGAAAAATCAACTAACAATACTGGTGTATTTGTCAAAGGTAGTGATGATCCAAATGATCGCATAAATGACTTTTATGGCGTGCTGACCCAGATTTTGCAGTTGACATATTTCACCCGACCCGCAGAAGAAGTATTTTTGTTTAAATGCAACTGGTTCAGCAACGTTCCAGGTTCTGGAATAAACGTGGATCCAAAATATAATCTTATAGAAATAAAACATACTTTGAGGTATTATAAGTACGATCCTTTTGTACTTGCCAAACAAGCTCTTCAAGTTTATTATGCTCCTTACCCATCTTTAAGAAGAGATAAAATAGATTGGTCGGCTGTTTTTAAAACCAAACCAAGGTTTACATTTGATGGACGGAATATTCCTGAACAACAAGCTTACCAAGCAGATATCGAGGAAAATAGAGGAATAATAGTAACCGACGATCAAATAGATTTTGGACCTCTAAACGATGAATCAAATGCATTAATTGAAGCATTTGAGAGTATAGAGGAACAAAATATAGAGTGCGAAGAAGAGTCTGAATCCGAAAGCGATGAGGATTGATCACTAATCAATATTTTGAGAAGGTAATTTTTTTTCATTTTTCTGTTTCCAAAGTAATTTTATATGATATGTATCACATAGTCTCTTTTATGTTACGCCATAATGTATGTTACGCCATGTTCATTATTCTGACACCATTTGCATACTAAATTAATCAATGTTACCCTTGCTTTTCTTTATACTATGATTTCATATAGGTATGTCGGGACGCAGACGTTCACACTCCGGATCTTCCAGCTCACAGAGAGGTGATGATCCTGGTCCTTCACAGCCGGGTGTTCGGCCTACGGTATGGCTGAAACCCAAAGCCGATGGCAGGTAAGTATAAAGTTTCAAAATTAAATTTTATTCCATACAATCTTTTATCAAATATATATAGTAGTAACAGAATATTAAATGTTTTTTTCCTGTTTTACACAGCGGTGGGTTTACGTTGGAGCCTTCCAACATAGTGCTCACGATCTCGCGACGGGCGTATATGGCTCGTATGACCTCGTGTTGGCCGAGGTGGACTGCAATACTAGAGGGGGTGCGGGAGGCTATCTGGCAGGACTTTTTGGTATGTGTGGTATATCAATTATTGCATTATGTAGTCATGTACATTATGTCAATTCATGTTTGCACTATTTGTAGCAACTGTATAACTCATATTTTTTCAAACATGCAGGGGGAAGTGGACTTGGCCAATTCTGATGTTTCTGTTGTCCGGCGCCATTGGAGCCGCAAAATTGCAAAAAACTATCGCGAAACAATAAACAACATCAAAACATCAGGAAAGAGGCCTCATTGGATGAGTGAAGCTGTCTTTGATGAGTTCGCCACCTGGTGGAGCAACGAGGATTTTGTGGTAAATCTATCATATATTTAATTTAAATTGTTTGAGGCAAATAATATATAAATAATTAAAACTGTCAAAACAATTTTTGTTTTCAATTTAAATTTGCAGAGGCAGTCCGAGAGGAATTCTGCAAACAGGAGCAGGAACCCTGTTACACATCGCGGTGGTTCCATGTCTTTCCAGCATCACCGGGAAGATTTGGTATAATTATTAAATAAGATAAATAGTTAATTATTTTAAGTTTTAATTTGTTAAAATATAAATAATGTATATTTATATGTGCATATTTCAGGAGAGACAACGCGGGGGGGCTGTTAGTTATTGGGATGTGTTTACCCATACACATGCCTTGTGTAACAACCCGCATATTTATCGATTTTATATTTAAATATTTTATTGAAATATTTCATCATTCGTCGGATGTTTGTCCAAAAAGCTACTTTTTGCAAACAGTCGAATTGGGACTCGAGACCACCCCCATTGAGTCCAAAATGCCGTTTGCGACCTTTTTGAGTATAAACTTTGATATGTTTGGAGCTAGTCAAAAATTTGACCATTTGCACTTTGGGTTTGGGTTTAGGTTCAGCCCCTTTGCCAACTTAACCCCCAAATCTGAACCACTCCTCCCCATTCTCCCTCACTTCCTCCTCATTTCAGTTCTTGAGCAACAATGGTGAGTGGAATGGGAAATTAGAATTCCCAAGCCCTAGTTTCCATTTGCAAATCAAGTTCTAGCTCCAAATTCAAAGAGAACCCATAGGTATGCATCTCCATCTTCTTCTCCAACTCTTTCTCCTTTCAATTTCAGAAATTTCCTAAACCTAATTTAGGAAATGTTTCTCTTTTAAGCTTAGATTCAAGCTTGTTGAGTTGGAATTGAAGAGTGTTTTTCCTTGCCTTGCTCTATAGCTTCCTCTTCATTGTTTTTGTGTAAAAGGTGAGATTTTTATCTCACATCTATGTTTATAATTATCTTTGATTGTTAGGTATGAATTCCTAACACTTCTTCGTGTGCATTTGCTCTTGATTTGGATTGGTTTTGTGAATATTCCGATTTTTGGGTTTCTAAGTCAAATTTATGTGAAAATCCTTTTATGGATGTTTGATCATGCTTTTGGTAATGCACCGAGGAGCATATAGGGTCGGGTTGTCGATTGGCATAAACCCTTAGAGCCAATGTTCGTCCGGTTGCATTTAGGAAGAGTTTTCACTTCATTTTGTATAGGCTGAAAAACAGCCCAGGCATGATTCAGCCGACTGAATTCTCTATTCAGTCGACTGAACCTGGAACCCGAAAGTTTCCAGGCATGATTCAGTCGACTGAAAAACACTGTTCAGTCGACTGAACCTAGAAACAGAAAGGTTCTTGAACCTGAAAAATTTCCAGGTACAGGGTCAGTCGACTGAAAACTCTTTTCAGTCGACTGAACCTGCTGTTTCAGTCCAGTTTGCCTTTTTGGATTGAATTTCCAATTTGAATCGATTCGTGATGATCCTATTTGTTGTTATCATTTATTATGACTTTGATGACTCCTTTTTCAGGATTTTTGAATATCCATTTCGATGAATTCTTTATCGGTTTAATTGGATTTGATTCACGTCTTCGAATGTGAATTTTTATGATTGATTGTTTTTACAATCACTTCTATGATTTGTCACTTTAAAATATAAAGGTTTTCTATACTAGTAGTAAATATCAAAACCCTTTCATCAAAACAATTCCAACACTATTTTATTATAAACTCGTTTCTTAAAACCGTTTTCCAATCTATTAGTATATACAAACCTTTACCTCATTCGTATGAGAAAATCTAATTAATCGGCTTAGCAAAACAAGTGGTATGAAACGCTTGCGTTTACTTCGTCGGTTAATTTATGGACTTGTTCGATTGAAACTCTTGTGACAATTTTCTAGTGCAGATCTACAATCTGTTCGTAAATATTTGAGTTAAGCAAGTGGTTATGGGACATGATGCTAAACTCTTATATTTACTAGCTTAGTGTAATCGACACTTCTTGACGATCATTTCTGTGATTTAGACTAGTAAAGTGCGATGTCTCTTTGATTCGGTTCATCGGACGTTACGCTGTATGACGTCGTTGTTCCGTTTTATTGTGATTTGGTTCATCGGACGTTACGTTGTACGACGTCGATGTTCCATTTTACTACGTGTTGGTTCATCGGATGTTACGTTGTACGACATCGTTGTTCTTCCTTTTTATCGTGTGTTGGTTCATCGGACGTTACGCTGTACGACGTCATTGTTCCTTTTTATTGTGCTTTGGTTCATCGGACGTTACGCTGTACGACGTCGTTGTTCCTTTTTATTGTGCTTTGGTTCATCGGACGTTACGCTGTACGACGTCGTTGTTCCTTTTCATTGTGCTTTGGTTCATCGGACGTTACGCTGTACGACGTCGTTGTTCCTTTTTATCGTGCTTTGGTTCATCGGATGTTACGTTGTACGACATCGTTGTTCTTCCTTTTTTGTAACGACTCGGATTTTTCGCGTTCGAAAATCAACATCCGTACTTCACATTGTACTAGAATGCCGCAGATTCGACCGTTCAAATCCGATTCGCCGGAGCTATAACACCATTAAGTATAACAACACAGCGGAAGAATTGAATAATACATTGATATACAATATCTGATACAACAGAGTGATACAATGAATATCAATATACATCAGAGATATGATACAACAAATAGCAGCGGAAAAGAAAACGATAACATCAGCAGCGGAACAATATCTCCAATAGAATGCTCCAATCCATAGCTAGCGGAAAGCAAGGTCAGTCGTCCAAGGACTGACTGGCTCCAGAAAATCTACTCAACCTGAATATCTGAAAACCTCAACTCTAGACTGCCCGTGTGGAAAATAGTGGGCACCCAGAGTTTAGGAAGGAAACAATAAACTCCGGATCAGTCATGGGACTGGTGTGAGCAACAAAAACAGTTTATCTTTAAGCAAACACAAAAGGCTTTTAACATTGAAATCCGCAATGCTTTTCGAAAATGAAACTACCATAAGGCCTCCCGCCACACACACAATGCAATCGCAGAATTGGAGGAGATTTCTCCTTATGATAGTCAAACATGCTTACTACGCAAAGGAAAAAAACTCTTTTGATATTATTACTAGTGCATAGTGTGAAAACATTTCGAAAATATAATATTAATCTTAGCCAGCATACAACATTTCATCGTATGCCTACTATAGCTACTACGTTCAATAGCAGGTTACCGCCACATTCCATAGCAGGTAATACAACTAAAACCGTACAGGGTTCGTATTGTTTCTTTGGATTTCCAACAAATGATCAGGCTAAGGAACTTCCTTACCGAAATAGAAACGCCTCTGGAAAGACGCCTCGGATCCTAACCGGATCTCCGCAAACAAAAGGTCGACGCTACCTCACGCTCTAACCGAGCTGTAACTAGGTAACTAACACACGAGTCATGTCATCCCCCGGTCGTCACCGACCTTTATCCGAGACGTCTCGATCATAAAGCAACAACCACAAAGTATAATAACTGTGCAGCATCCACATAGGTAAAATATCTGGGCTCCATACCATGATATCACCTTTTATCCAGAAGGAAATGACATACCCTAGGGGCGCTACCCCTACAAACCTTTGTCGCAACATTCCTGTTTCGACCATTACCGGGTTGTGAGGCTCGACGAAGTCTCGTCCACAAAACTACGCTTTTCCATAAAGCCACGCTTTTTCACAAAGCCACGCTTTTTCACAAAGCAACGCATCATCAGCACTTCGTATGCCACATTACCAAATTGGGAATGTATCACTAGTAACCATCAACTACATAACCTCTGAGCTCGTACGTCTCAGAGAAGGGTGTTAAGCTAAGAGAATAAATTCTCCGCCACCAACAGAAATGTATTTGATAGAAACCAGCTTTACATCTCAAAGTGTAACGTCAGACACACATCCATACAAGTCTGTTCCGGGTTCGAACAGAACCGAAGGCACTTCCGAAGAAGCCCTTGCAAATCCGGGTATTCACAATCCCGATCGGATTTCCCATCACTTAAGAAATCTCTATACCGGCGCGACTCAGTGCAGAGACAATCGATAGGTCATCCTATCATTCTCGCAAATACCCGGTCTTCACCACCGTTCTTCAAATGCTATCCATATTGACGTATCACTATTCGGAATGGGTTATACGACACAAAGGTCCTCTCCCGGCTAAACCGAATAATGAGCGCAATTAAAAATCATATGGATACTGGGGTCTCAGTTAAATCACAGCTTAAAGCTAAAAACTTTTCATTCGAATGGTAAAACAAATTACCATTTCCAATCTTTTAAACAAAAAGATTCAATTCACAAAGTTTACCCCGTTCACAAAGATTCATTCATAGATTTTCAAATCGATTTCCATTTCAATCTGATTAACTCGTTAAATCTTTAAATCAAGATTTAACTTATAGCTTTCAAAACTCGTTTCCAAAGATTCATTCATAGCCTTTCAAAACAATTCCATTTCAAGTTAGATTAACTCGTTCGGTCTTTGAAATCAAAGACTCATTTCATAGTTTTCAAAACATTTCAATTCTATTTCAAACTTGAAACCGTTCAACATAATTTGGAAATCCTTTCTTAAAATGAAAGCTATTATTTTTTGAAAGCAAGTAGTTTTCGTTTCATAAAAATCTAGTTATATTTACACGAGTTAAAACCCTTGAATTAAATTCAAATTCCCAAATCAATACCTTTAAAATGGTTTAACCCATATATAACTTGTACAGCATCTTTAATCCTTAGTTTCAAATCATAGAATTCAATTTCAAACTTGAATTCAAATTTAAATCAAATTATTTAAATTTTCAAAACTCGATTAAGTTATTCGAAATAACTTTTATCTTTGAAATCCCATTTCAAAAGCTTTTCATATTAAACCCCAATTTCCAATTTCAAAATCAATTGAAATTAAATTTTCAATTTCAAAAACATGGAATTTAAATTATCTATGATTTAACCGATTTCCACGTGAAATCCATATTTGTGTGTGTAACAGTGTGGTCCAGGGTTTCACACAATAGTGCACAACATCAATCATCACAGATATATCTATAAGCGGTATAATCGATAACGCTTATCTTCATTCACAGATTCATAGATAAAATTAATTTATCAGTCACAAAGATTCACTATTTCAATTCGATGTGGGTTTCGGATAACCAACTGGAATCCGACTCCCTGTCGCATCGAAATTCAAATGTCGTTTATGGGTCAAGGGTTTCATATTCACAGTAATATATCACAAAAACAGAAATCACAGATATATATATCGCAGATAATCAATTACAGATCACAACATAAATCAGGATGTATCACAAAGCATCATATATCAGGGATATCAAACAATTCAACATTCACTAGAATCTAAACATCCATAAGTAAGATCAATTAATATCTGATTATAATTAATTTATACCAGATTATTACTTATGAATAAACTACAATCTTGGTTAATGACCTCATTAACTATTAAATTTCTTTAATCACCCTTTAAAGAAAATTTCTTGTATTAATCATTATATTTATACATTGATCAACCATTAAGGATTCATTCATTAATGAATCATAAATTACTAATCTCCATTACTTAAGGTAACACTTTCATATTCATTCATTAATGATTATTTATAAGATGTTGGAAACATTGATTTCAAATTCCCCTTTTAAATTTCATTTTTAAACTTGTTTTCAACACTTAAGTTATAAAGCTAAATTTAATTTCAAAACCTTGAAATCAAAGTTAATGTCAGATTTAACTTTTAGTTTCAGCTTGTTTAAATTTTCATTTAAAATTTCAAGCTACAGGCTGTTTAAGCAAATGTAACGACCCGTAAATTTTAACTGTTTTAATAACATAATTAGTTAAAATTTTGTGAAATTTTAAACGATAAAATTTTGAAATATAAATTTGATATTTGGAATACGTCTAGTTAAACATAGCAACTGGTAAATTTTCGTCCGAAAATATGAAAATTTATTTCGCGCGTAATTTCACTTCAATTTAATCAGTTAAAAAGCGTTGAAAATAAAACGTTTTCAAAACCTAAATATTTTTACATAGAAAAATTCTAAACCATCTTCTGAGCAAGATTTCAGTTTGTCGTTTTTCCAAATTCGGACATCTATTGCTCCGTCGTTCTTATTTTCTGGAAAATAGCAGCATTCTGGTACCGATATCGATTTTTATCGGATGATCGTACCACTGATATCTGTATACCGTTTTGATCATCTCATCGTGCTGATCTCTGCGGTATATTCAATTTTGTTTTTCAGAATCCAGTACGTGGCAAAGTCTGTGTAATGTTTAGTCGTACCGGTTCTGCACTCAAGCTTTTTGGTTTCCTAAGTCTCTTCAATTCCCACCGCGTAATATCAATGGACACTTGACATTTATATTCTCTAAATGAACTTTTGGCTTTCTGGTTTCCCAATGTCGAAATTTATTTGCTGGTTCACATATTGTTGGTCTCATGTTCATTGAGAAATTAAAAAAAAAAGTGTTGCCAGCACTCTCTCTCCTCTCGTTCTTCTTTCCTCTTGCACCTCTCCTTGCTTTATTCTTCTTCTTTGTTTCCCTTCCTTCTCCATGCCGAGCCCTCATCTTTCAACCCCTATCCAAGCAATGGCCGAAACCCCACCAATCCGAGCACCTTAGCCACTTCACCGAACTCACCGCCTTCGCCATCAACCTGACCCCACTTCGGCCATCCTCTTCCCCTCTCCTTGATCACCACCATCTTCTTCTTCCACACTCTCACCGTACCAAGCCTCTCACTCCTCACACCTAAGTCCTCCACCCGCGAGCATCAGCAGCCATCTCGGCCAGCAAAACCTCTCACTGCCACCTCCCATCACCTCACTGCTTCCCTCCGCCTTCCACTTGCACTACCTTAGGCATGAGCAGCCCATTGCTCTACCTCCTTCACCACCCATTTGCGTGCATCTCCTATGTGTATATAGGTATATTTACTTTCGTGTTGATTATTTAGTATATTTATATCATAGGTTTATTCATTTAGATTTTATTAATAGTTTGTACAGGATCTGTTAAGATGAATATATTTTATAAAGTAAGTTTTATATTTATACGTGTGTGTTTAAAGTATATATATACATAATATGTTATATGCAGAGCTATTATATATATATATATGTTAATTATATATATATAGTTTTTCTTTTTCTTTCAATAGTTTGCAGTTTGGATAATATGTTAGTTAGATCATATAAAGTATATATACGTTAGTTTATATATATTTATACAGTTAGTATATATAAGCTTTGTAGTTGCATATATTTTTTCCAATCTGAAAGCTACTTTGTTTCTTTTGTCTTATATTTTACAGTATATTTTATTTGTGGGATTTCATATAAAAGTATTGTTTGAAAATGTAAATTATTTGGGTTATACGGGCTTTAACTTGAATACTGACTTTTAAAATATATGGGTTTAAGAACAACGATTTTTTTTATATTTGAAGTTGAGATTCTCTAGTATATGTCTGCAAGATTTCATTTCATTCGGATGTAATTTGTTACACCGTTTTGATGTCCGAAGTTGGACTGTTGAATGTTTCCAGCTGTACTTAGAATTATTCGCGCTGTTACAAACACGACCAGTGTCCATGTTTGACGCAGCGTATCTCTTTCATTTTCCATCGAAATTCAATGATTCTTTTTTTTATTGAAAGATGAGATTCCCTAGTTTATGCATGTCTAATTCCAGCAAAATCCGACATCGTTTGATTAGTGGTCGTGGATCTGGAAGTTAGACACAGACAGCTGTTCTTTTGTACTTAGAAATTATTTTACACTGCTGCAAACACGACCTGAGTTCATGTTTGGCGCATCGTATCTCTTCTGTCTTACGTCGGAATGGGTTAATTTTATTTTTAAAAAGAAGTCAAAGTTACCTAGTTTATGCCTGTCAAATTTCAGCCAAATCCGACATCGTTTGATTAGTGGTCGAGGATCTGTAAGTTAGACCCAAGCAGCTGTTCTTTTGTACTTAGAAATTATTTTACACTGCTACAAACATGGCCTGAGTCTATGTTCGTGACATCGTAACTTTTCTCGTCTCTTGTCCAAAACAAGTGAATCTTTTGCAGTTTAAAATACAAGTTTTGATCTTTATTCATACCAAATTTCAGACAATTTCGATCTCGGTAGCACATAGAATTATATTGTTAAACTGTGACGCAGGACATGTTTTATTTAGTGCTATGTTAAATGTTTTGATTTGATTTCATCGATTTCTGTTATCAGCTTTGATCGTTGAATTCGTGCCGATTTGTTTTGCTTGGATTCGTAACTCAATCTCTATGTCCGTATCAGTGTGCGTATCCGTGTCATCTTCTCGTGCATCTCTAGCCTCGAAAGGTGAGCACTCACTCACGATTAACGTTCTTTTATTTATTAAATTTGATTTCAATTGAAACGACAATTGAAATATTGCTGCTGTTTGATATTTACACTGTTATTACCTGTATCAGTTCACCTGTGACATCTGACACCATTATCTGTTAATTATTTATGCAATGATAATATAGTTTGGTTGATAATTAATTGATTGTTGATGTTTATTTTGGACGTTAAATTGTTAATGTTAAAATGATAAACAGTATGAAATTGAACTTGATATAGGAAAATTAAATGTTAAATTTGATTTACTGACATTTGTATAATATGACCCCTTTAAACTGTTAAATTTATTGACACGTAGGATTTGTTTAATTACATCTTGAACCACTGAATGTATGTTGTAAAATTAATGATGTATGAAATTGTAAATAGATGACAAGTGAAAAACCATATGTAATAATCTTTAATCTACACGAAATGATAGTGTAGATTCTAGAAATAATTATATTAATTCGTACAAATAACAATGCGAATTAATACGGTTATTTCGGGATTATTTGAATTGATTATTGGATTGATATTGGTTGTTGTTATTGCTTGTTTATTTACTTTGACACCATCCCAGTTATCACACTGCAAGTTCCCTTTGTTATGTTTTGATTTTGAATTGAATTGGAATCGGGTTGAAATGATAAATACCCAAATTGAACTTTGACCTAGGATAGGAAATTAAATAAAACCCGATTGGTCAATAAATTTGATTTAAAAATAAAATGAAGGTTTTATTTTGAATAAATAATATTGTTTTGAAACAAAGTTGGAAATTGAATTTTATGAAATTTAAATGTGAATGTTTAATATTAAAAATGTAATTGACGAAAGAATATTGTTTAATTTGAGAAATGATTGAATTAAGTTTGAAATTATTAAACTTTGAAATGATTTAAGAATTAAGTTGAAATTATAATTAAGTTTGAAATTATTAAACTTTGAAATGATTTAAGAATTAAGTTGAAATTATAATTAAGTTTGAAATTATTAAACTTTGAAATTATTTAATAATTAAGTTTGAATTATTTAATAATTAAATAAGATTGAATTATTTAATGATTAAATTGAATTGAAATTCTTTAATAAGAAAAATTGAACTTTTGAATAAGTGAATTTTACTTCGTAAATAACTGAAATTGAGTTTTCTTTATTAATTAAGTTTTGGAAATTATTTAAGTAAGTAAATAAGTGAAATTGAATTTCTTTAATAAGAAATAAAATGTGATATTTTTGGAATTAATGTAAGACTTGTAATTGGAGAATTGACTGGACGAATTTAATTTAATTCAAAATTGTAAGTTTTGATTTAATGAAGTTGAACTTGAGAAATTGATTTAATGAATTGGAAATTTAATAGCAATTGTTTTGAATGATAAATTTACTTTACGAATATTAAATGAAATCGATAAATGAATTAAATTGATTTGAATGTTAAATTAAGTTAATTTTAATGATTTCGGAATGAATCTTATATACGAACTTGAATCAATATTTGAATTGTTTTAATAGAAATTGAAATTTGATTTATAAGATTTTGAAACGGAAAATTGGAAGTTTTGAAACGAAAATTTGGAGATTGTTTTAGAAAGACAAATGAAATGTTGATTTACGAATTCTATTTGAAATTGAAATTGATTTGGTTTTGAAATATATAAACGACCAATCGGTGTAATAATTACGGAAGTTATTAAAGAGACCGGGATCGGTAATGGATATACTCTCTATCTGAACCGAAACCACTTTAATAATTATACGCGGAGTGTTGATCCAGAACGAAGTGGATGGTTTTGGTGAACGCGTTGACTGAAGAAAGAGAACGATATTGGATGACCCCTGACATGACTAAAACAGGAGCCGCGCCGGGCCATTGAGGTTCGCCACCTCTAGCGGACACACTTCTTCGTTACCATATCTATTACTTTTGTGATTCGATTTGGGTGCACCCCTCGATTTTGGGAGTGTTGTTTCGCGGTGTTGGGGTAGTAGCTGCTATGCCCAACATCAGTCCGGATCACGCAACTACTAGTATCCTAGTTGGTATCGCCTCATGTACCTTGTCATACTGATTATCCTATTCGCGACCACTACGATTTTGATTTGTACCTTTAGTATATGGATTGCCCTCTGGTGACTTCCGGTTTTGGGGAAACTACGGTCTTGTATATGCTTTTGGGAATAAACAGGTTAAGAGGTGTATGGGCCCTGCTTAACCCTATTTTGATATCTTTATATTACTGATAGACATTATCTACTTATCGTACATTACTACATAGTAGATAGTTTAACGGATCCTTAAAGGGTGGTTATTCCAAACATCTTTTGAGTTACTTGTATTTCAATTGCTATTTCACTAGAGTTGGATTTATTAATATGAGAATGTTAATCCTGACTCGAGTGTCTTGTGTTTTGCTTTACGCTCGGGTCAGACTGAGTGGTTCAGCTTTTGAGACTCACCTTTGGAGTTGGAGCTTTGCTTGAAGATCCAGCCATCTATCCAGCTTTCAGATATTCGATGATTCCAGTGATGTATTCTGATTTGTATATGTTACTCTTCCGTTGTATCTGGTTTAACTCTGATGTATCGTATTACTCTCCTGTTGTAAACTCTGATGTATTTTATATATTCATATAGTAGCTTCATGAACTACTATCTCTTTTATTTCCGCTGCATTTATTACTCTGTGTCTGTGATCTGTGATTATATCTATTTACTGTATATGTTCAGTTTTGCCAAATTTAAATTAACAACGCGGTATTTTGAGCAATTCAACTCTGGCATGAGTGTCTACCTATACACTTATAATGGACGCGAATGGTCCAAAATTCCGGGTCGTTACAGCAAACCTGTAACCAACTAGCCCAACCCAATTCTCTGGAGCATTCTGCTTCGAGTCGCCTCCTCCATTGCTTCGAGAATCAGCTCGAATAACCCGAGGAATATCCCAAACAAAAACCCAGATACCACAGCGCCAACGCGAGAACCCATCCTCCATCCCTCCGAGAAACTCCACCAGAAACTCGAGACAAAACCATTCTTACTCGAGAGATACACGAGCACCCACAACCCAAAAAACCCACTGACACAAACTTACCTCCGTACACGTGCACAGATCGTCAACGACGATCCTACCTCTGACGATACCACAAGCAAGTCACCGCCCATCCCCAGACCGGACTGCGATCACCCAAAACCACCACGGCCACTTGAATCGAAAATTGGGTTCGAAACCCAAACCTGTCATCACCAACTGCTCGATGCTCCGACCACCGTTCGCCACCAAACTCCAGCCGCAGCTTAACCTACGACCCATCCACCATCCCTCCAAACCGCATCGAACTCGATGCATCCAATAGGGTGAACGAATCAAAAGTACTCGACCCTCCAAAACTAGGTCACCGGAGAATATCTACTCGCCGCCGCTTCCACGAGGCACTGCACCCTCATCCACCATTTTTCCCATACTCCCTATTCGCTCCTTCACCCCCACACAAAACCCCGGCTCCTAATGCTCCACCCATCATCGGATTTTGATAAAAATCCATTTTTAGTTCATATTAAAACTGCTCTAAGAATACTTGAATATAAATCATCATTTCTATCTTAAAAATCCTATTTTCTAATAGTGATTCAAGTTATATAAATGAATTTATAATTCGTGACATTCGAATTTTTCATAGATTTAAATTCTCTCTGTAAAATCAAATTCCTAGAGGTATTACCGGTTGTTTTAACAAAAATAAATTTTTAAAGCTTAATTCGTGAACAAACAAACTATCTTTGTTTGTATTTTAATTTCTAATGGTTACTAGATTAAGAGATAGAAATTTGTTTTACAAATCTGGGTAAAACTGTAAAAAGAAACAGAGGTTACCTGTATACATCATACTTCAACAATATAAATACAAATCTATTCCATAATAAAATATTGAACTCAACAATGACTTGCAACCAACATTTTTACTTTAAGCTTAAAGGTGAAGTTACTCACTGGTGAAAACAAAGAAGTTTGGAAAAAAAACAAGTTGCTCACCTGGGTATTCGCAACAGAGAGGAAGCAAAGCCTGTATTTTTTTTCTTTAATTTCTTTTGAAGCTTCGATAGTTTTGAACTGCAACTTTGATTATGTTGAATTTGTTGCTTTGCAGGTTCGAATCAAGTTGATTCTTCTCTCAAGCTTTGAAGTTGTTGATTTAATTGTTTCCAGTTGTAGCTTTGTTAAGTTGAGGATGATGTTACTTCAATTTTGTTAAAGTTTGAATGGTGTTCATTTTAGAGGTTTCTCAGGTGGAAGGGCACGAAAATGAATTGAAGTTGATATGTGAATTTAGTTTATAAGGTGATGATATTTTTCTTTTTATTGTTTGACTAGCCTGTTTTCTTGGTGGCTGATATGATATCAGTGAGTACAAATGTTTATGCTTGCCTACATTTTTTTTTAGCTCGGCTGTACTCGTATGGGGCTGAAGATAATATTTGTGTGTACTTGAGAAGATAGGGTATTAAATGCAATGTCCTATATGTTTCCCTGCATATCTTATTTATTTTCCAGAATTTCAAGTGTTTACTTGTTTTGCTCGGCTGATACTAAAAGTATGAGATGATTTTTATATTGTGCACTTGTTTATGCATTATGTGCTGGAGGGGATATAATTTTGTTTACTACAATATCAAAGGTATCCTATTGCAGCCTACCCATGCTTTTACTTTATGTACTTATTGCTTTTAAAATTGTGGCTGCACTTGTTATATTGTCTTGTTAACACTTTGTATTTGTTTTGCAAGATAGAAGAAATTGTTTAGTTATTTGTATATAGATATTTTGTTTCTTCTTTTGTTATTTCCCTGGTTTACATAATTTACCTGCAACTTTGTTTTATTATTTCTTGTTTGCTTACACAACTCACATTCAATTCTAGTTGTATTTCTTTTGTTATTATTTTTATAGTTTGATTCTATGTCGCCTTATGACCATCAAATCCAAATATATATTAAATTTGCTCGTATATACCTAAATATATATATATACCTTCAATATACACACATATACTCACATATACACTATTTACAATATTTTAATCTCAAATGATTTATACAGAATATACTTGGATATCGGGGAAACTCGCTCCATTTAATCAATTTAATTTCACAATTTTTATTCAAAAATTTATTTAATCATAAATTTAACTCAAAATTTCATTTAATTATTAATTTAAATAAATTTAAAATTTCAGGGTCGTTACAAATTTCCCCCCTTAAAAGAATTTCGTCCTCGAAATTCGCAGGCACGAAAACAACACAAAGATAGACAGATTCGATCTCCTATAATTCCTCAAACTTACGATATGAATTCCAAACTCAAGTCGGAATATCTCAGAATACATACCAATTTGTCCCTCTTCGGACTTTGGTATTCACAAGAAATTTGAATAAAATTTCAAATTTGGGTTTCAAACGAAATCGTTTTATTGATTCAATTCAATTTACCCTCATATTTTATTAGTCAATTTAATTCAATTTAAAATTCCAATTTCAAATTCATTAAGGTTTAAATCCAAAAGACTGATAAGAAGTCGATGAAGATACGAAATAAGAATTTTCTACAACGGTTCGTAGAGCCATCATCACACCGAAACTACTTCTTGTAGCTGATACGAAGAAATCAAAAGAATTTGGAAACGAATCAAAGAAGATTGATAGGAAAGTTTGTTTCCACTGTTGCAGGGTATTGACCATTTATAGTCGTATTCCCTTGTCCCCTATCTCGTCCTCTTCTTGCACTCATATCTACTATTAGTGGATAGTAAGAGAATTTACTGAGACGTACGGACGGATATCTGAGAATTACTCATTCTAGAGTTTACTTCACTCTATCTCTAACGAGCTACTTAATGTGTTACACTCCTGAGCTAAAGTTCAACCTTAGCTCTGATACCAAATGTAACGATCCCAAGACAGCGGCCACCGGTACGCTTTGCAACCATCCCAGTCCCACCGTGGCTTACACTGGCACCTCGCATTTACTTTTACGGCCAGCCTCTCGACTGTCACGGCATCTGCCTAACCAACCCATCTCTCTCAGGGACATGTAGGGGTAAGAGTCTCCCGTTCGCCACCAAACCGCGAAGCGAGAACCCCCTATCATGCTGTAATATAGCAAATGCGATCCATATCGACGTATCACTATTCGGAATGGGTTATACGACACAAAGGTCCTCTCCCGGCTAAACCGAATAACGAGCGCAATTAAAAATCATATGGATACTGGGGTCTCAGTTAAATCACAGCTTAAAGCTAAAAACTTTTCATTCGAATGGTAAAACAAATTACCATTTCCAATCTTTTAAACAAAAAGATTCAATTCACAAAGTTTACCCCGTTCACAAAGATTCATTCATAGATTTTCAAATCGATTTCCATTTCAATCTGATTAACTCGTTAAATCTTTAAATCAAGATTTAACTTATAGCTTTCAAAACTCATTTCCAAAGATTCATTCATAGCCTTTTAAAACAATTCCATTTCAAGTTAGATTAACTCGTTCGGTCTTTGAAATCAAAGACTCATTTCATAGTTTTCAAAACATTTCAATTCTATTTCAAACTTGAAACCGTTCAACATAATTTGGAAATCCTTTCTTAAAATGAAAGCTATTATTTTTTGAAAGAAAGTAGTTTTCGTTTCATAAAAATCCAGTTATATTTACACGAGTTAAAACCCTTGAATTAAATTCAAATTCCCAAATCAATACCTTTAAAATGGTTTAACCCATATATAACTTGTACAGCATCTTTAATCCTTAGTTTCAAATCATAGAATTCAATTTCAAACTTGAATTCAAATTTAAATCAAATTATTTAAATTTTCAAAACTCGATTAAGTTATTCGAAATAACTTTTATCTTTGAAATCCCATTTCAAAAGCTTTTCATATTAAACCCCAATTTCCAATTTCAAAATCAATTGAAATTAAATTTTCAATTTCAAAAACATGGAATTTAAATTATCTATGATTTAACCGATTTCCACGTGAAATCCATATTTGTGTGTGTAACAGTGTGGTCCAGGGTTTCACACAATAGTGCACAACATCAATCATCACAGATATATCTATAAGCGGTATAATCGATAACGCTTATCTTCATTCACAGATTCATAGATAAAATTAATTTATCATTCACAAAGATTCACTATTTCAATTCGATGTGGGTTTCGGATAACCAACTGGAATCCGACTCCCTGTCGCATCGAAATTCAAATGTCGTTTATGGGTTAAGGGTTTCATATTCACAGTAATATATCACAAAAACAGAAATCACAGATATATATATCGCAGATAATCAATTACAGATCACAACATAAACAGGATGTATCACAAAGCATCATATATCAGGGATATCAAACAATTCAACATTCACTAGAATCTAAACATCCATAAGTAAGATCAATTAATATCTGATTATAATTAATTTATACCAGATTATTACTTATGAATAAACTACAATCTTGGTTAATGACCTCATTAACTATTAAATTTCTTTAATCACCCTTTAAAGAAAATTTCTTGTATTAATCATTATATTTATACATTGATCAACCATTAAGGATTCATTCATTAATGAATCATAAATTACTAATCTCCATTACTTAAGGTAACACTTTCATATTCATTCATTAATGATTATTTATAAGATGTTGGAAACATTGATTTCAAATTCCCCTTTTAAATTTCATTTTTAAACTTGTTTTCAACACTTAAGTTATAAAGCTAAATTTAATTTCAAAAACTTGAAATCAAAGTTAATGTCAGATTTAACTTTTAGTTTCAGCTTGTTTAAATTTTCATTTAAAATTTCAAGCTACGGGCTGTTTAAACAAACCTGTAACCAACTAGCCCAACCCAATTCTCTGAAGAATTCTGCTTCGAGTCGCCTCCTCCATTGCTTCGAGAATCAGCTCGAATAACCCGAGGAATATCCCAAACAAAAACCCAGATACCACAGCGCCAACGCGAGAACCCATCCTCCATCCCTTCGAGAAACTCCACCAGAAACTCGAGACAAAACCATTCTTACTCGAGAGATACACGAGCACCCACAACCCAAAAAACCCACTGACACAAACTTACCTCCGTACACGTGCACAGATCGTCAACGACGATCCTACCTCTGACGATACCACAAGCAAGTCGCCGCCCATCCCCAGACCGGACTGCGATCACCCAAAACCACCACGGCCACTTGAATCGAAAATTGGGTTCGAAACCCAAACCTGTCATCACCAACTGCTCGATGCTCCGACCACCGTTCGCCACCAAACTCCAGCCGTAGCTTCACCTACGACCCATCCACCATCCCTCCAAACCGCATCGAACTCGATGCATCCAATAGGGTGAACGAATCAAAAGTACTCGACCCTCCAAAACTAGGTCACCGGAGAATATCTACTCGCCGCCGCTTCCACGAGGCACTGCACCCTCATCCACCATTTTTCCCATACTCCCTATTCGCTCCTTCACCCCCACACAAAACCCCGGCTCCTAATGCTCCACCCATCATCGGATTTTGATAAAAATCCATTTTTAGTTCATATTAAAACTGCTCTAAGAATACTTGAATATAAATCATCATTTCTATCTTAAAAATCCAATTTTCTAATAGTGATTCAAGTTATATAAATGAATTTATAATTCGTGACATTCGAATTTTTCATAGATTTAAATTCTCTCTGTAAAATCAAATTCCTAGAGGTATTACCGGTTGTTTTAACAAAAATAAATTTTTAAAGCTTAATTCGTGAACAAACAAACTATCTTTGTTTGTATTTTAATTTCTAATGGTTACTAGATTAAGAGATAGAAATTTGTTTTACAAATCTGGGTAAAACTGTAAAAAGAAACAGAGGTTACCTGTATACATCATACTTCAACAATATAAATACAAATCTATTCCATAATAAAATATTGAACTCAACAATGACTTGCAACCAACATTTTTACTTTAAGCTTAAAGGTGAAGTTACTCACTGGTGAAAACAAAGAAGTTTGGAAAAAAAACAAGTTGCTCACCTGGGTATTCGCAACAGAGAGGAAGCAAAGCCTGTAATTTTTTTCTTTAATTTCTTTTGAAGCTTCGATAGTTTTGAACTGCAACTTTGATTATGTTGAATTTGTTGCTTTGCAGGTTCGAATCAAGTTGATTCTTCTCTCAAGCTTTGAAGTTGTTGATTTAATTGTTTCCAGTTGTAGCTTTGTTAAGTTGAGGATGATGTTACTTCAATTTTGTTAAAGTTTGAATGGTGTTCATTTTAGAGGTTTCTCAGGTGGAAGGGCACGAAAATGAATTGAAGTTGATATGTGAATTTAGTTTATAAGGTGATGATATTTTTCTTTTTATTGTTTGACTAGCCTGTTTTCTTGGTGGCTGATATGATATCAGTGAGTACAAATGTTTATGCTTGCCTACATTTTTTTTTAGCTCGGCTGTACTCGTATGGGGCTGAAGATAATATTTGTGTGTACTTGAGAAGATAGGGTATTAAATGCAATGTCCTATATGTTTCCCTGCATATCTTATTTATTTTCCAGAATTTCAAGTGTTTACTTGTTTTGCTCGGCTGATACTAAAAGTATGAGATGATTTTTATATTGTGCACTTGTTTATGCATTATGTGCTGGAGGGGATATAATTTTGTTTACTACAATATCAAAGGTATCCTATTGCAGCCTACCCATGCTTTTACTTTATGTACTTATTGCTTTTAAAATTGTGGCTGCACTTGTTATATTGTCTTGTTAACACTTTGTATTTGTTTTGCAAGATAGAAGAAATTGTTTAGTTATTTGTATATAGATATTTTGTTTCTTCTTTTGTTATTTCCCTGGTTTACATAATTTACCTGCAACTTTGTTTTATTATTTCTTGTTTGCTTACACAACTCACATTCAATTCTAGTTGTATTTCTTTTGTTATTATTTTTATAGTTTGATTCTATGTCGCCTTATGACCATCAAATCCAAATATATATTAAATTTGCTCGTATATACCTAAATATATATATATATACCTTCAATATACACACATATACTCACATATACACTATTTACAATATTTTAATCTCAAATGATTTATACAGAATATACTTGGATATCGGGGAAACTCGCTCCATTTAATCAATTTAATTTCACAATTTTTATTCAAAAATTTATTTAATCATAAATTTAACTCAAAATTTCATTTAATTATTAATTTAAATAAATTTAAAATTTCAGGGTCGTTACATTTTTATTGTGCTTTGGTTCATCGGACGTTACGCTGTACGGCGTCGTTGTTCCTATCTATTGTGTTTTCTGGGTTTCTTGTTGATGATTTCTGGAATTTATGTTTCACCAACTTTTACAATTGGCATTGATATGTATGTCATTATTGTGGCTTGGTGAATTAAATAAAGAATATGACATTCTTTTTAATCTTTGAGAAGATTCTTGTGATATTGATTAATCTCTTGTTGATTTTCAATTACGTGCTTATCACAGTATGGTATTATGGTTATGATACATTTTTGTCATATCCATTATTCTATATCACTTTATCTGATATTTATAGCTAGACTGATCCGTTTATTGTTTTCTTCTTAAATAATACTCGGGTCAGACTGAGATTTTACAGGTGCTTCCTCATGACTTCTTATCTGGAGCCATCTTCTGACTTTTTGGCTAACTACTCTAGTTTAGTAGTTTTTGTTGTATACATTTGAGATTTAGACTCCTTGATGTATACATATTCTTTTTCCTTGCACTTGTATCTATTCTTTTGTGTTATTGTGGATCTTATTTGACCACTACTCTGATATACACTTTCATGTGTTATATGTTTATTCATATCTTCTTCCGCCTTTGTGATATGAATTGTCTGTGACTGATTTGTGTTATGTTTATTTCTATATTTGTTTCCGAAGATTATATATATAGCCACTGTGTGATAGCTTTGAGTTTGTATCGGTATGTCGGATTTCCTCCTTAAATGATATGCATTTTATACTATCTGACATATCGGTGCTCGCACAAAGAAGTTACACGGATGGTCGCTCCTCAACAGCCTTATTCTCCGTGCTAGTTGACAGCATTACACTGTAGTGTTCTTGGCTAGCGTGGGTATAGAGGTGGGGCATCACAGCTTGGTAGCAGAGCCAAACTTCGTAACAATGTAGAATAATCTAGCAAGGATCATTGTCCTAAGTCTTTCTTAGGAATCGTGCCATAGGACTTGATTCGGGTCTTCGTACCGTTCTATCCTATTTCATTTTATGATTCCTTGTTTTATCAATCATGATTGTTTGATATTCATTCTGAGAATAACTTTTTCTTCTTCTTTCTTTTTTAAAGAAGAGAAATGGTTAGATCTGGCCGTACCAACGTCGGTCAATCCAGTGCTACTCCTCAGGAGGGAGTATTTATGTCTGCCCAACAGCTTCTAGATCTTGTTAAGAATGCTCAAGCTATCGGACCCATTCCAGAGCCTACTCATCCTAGATCCGGTTTTGCACGCTTGTGCAGAGACTATACCGATTTGGGTGGAAGGCCATTTAAGGGATCAGAGAGTGTTATTGAAATTCAAGCTTGGCTCAAATCATGCGATCGCATCTTTTCTCGCATGAACCTTATTGATCTACATCGAGTCCAGGTGGCTTCTAGCATGCTCCAAGAAAGAGCATTGGATTGGTATGAGCTTTTAATTTCTGAAATCGTAGAAGCGGATCTTACTTGGGAGCAATTCCGAGAAAGATTCGAATTGAAATTTGTGCCGGAGGCTGAAAAAGTAACTTTAGCACGGCGCTTCATAGACCTTGTTCAAGGTGAATCTTCGGTGACAGACTATGTCGCATCTTTTGAATCTCTTTCTAAATACGGGGTTGAGTATATTAATGCCCCGATGAAGAAAAATCAGAGGTTCGTCTATGGATTGAATAAGAACCTCAAGAAGCCATTACTTCTGAAACTAGAAGTTTCGTTTGATCAGCTTATTGACATCGCTCTTCGTCTTGAAGAGGCCGATAGAGAAAGCGATATTGAAGTTGTGCGTGCCAAACAGAACTTCAACGACAACATGAAAAGGCCTATTAAATTCACCGGCCCCAATCCCATCAAGAAAGGGAAGCAACAAATTCCGGTAGCAAAGACTCCTACCTCTAGTCATGGACGATGCTACAATTGTGGTCTTACGGACCACTATGCAAGGGAGTGCCCGAAACCTCTCTTTTGCCGTTATTAAAAAAATTCGGGTCATCTTATATCTACATGTCCCATTCTTAAAAGTAGGAGAGAGGGAGAGCTAAATGTTGTTTAAGCCCCCGGTGACACTTCTCTTGGTTGAGGTAATCCTCCTTCTATCTTTGACGATATTTCTTTTGAGATTATCTTATTCGAGTTCTTTGTGATATGGGTTTTATCTCATTATTTTTATATCAAAAGAACTTGTGATTCTTTTTCTTTAAAACATTTTTGGGCTTGATGTCTTCTTTGAGTATTGCGAATCCGGATTGGTGGATCCGCAACACTCAATTTGCTTTTTATTGATGTCGAAATTATTTTATGTGATTTTTCTTTCCGAGCTGACTTTTACTTAGGCTTCGGAATTGATTTTTGTAAGGATTGACTTAATTTTTATATAGCCATATCCTTTGTCTTGTGTGGTCTATTCATCTTCGACATTTTCAATCTGTTAAGCAGATTTCTGTTTTTCCTTTGTGATTTTGATTCCAATTTGATGGCATCATTTTATTCTTTAAGCTCACATGATGAGGAAAGTGTTATTTCTCTCATTCATGTAGTTTGAGAATTTGCCGGTATTTTTGAGCTTGTCTTAGGATTATCACCTAAGAAAATCTTTTGAGAGGTGTTAAGGTCTTTTCAACTCGACCTTGCCACCGATTTTCATTTGCTACGAGTTGCGAGAGTTAGCATTCCATTTACCGCATTCCGCACTCGTTATGATTCTTATGAATGACTTATTATGTCATTCAGTTTGCCCAGCTTATTTCATCCATTTTATGAATCGAGTATTCTACGATCTCGATGACTCCATTCTTGTATATATTGATTTTGGATGAAAATAGAAATTTAAAATTTTGCAAATCTTTTTCATAAGGTTTATTTATAAGTACAATTGGATTTTGTTCTTTAAAAGAACAAATAATATTCTTAAAAGTTTTTTTTTAAGAAACATGTTTATTATCTTGAAGATGATTTAGTGATTGTATTGCCCATTGAGTGCTTTAAGAATTTTGGTCGATGTGCTTGATCAACGTTATCGATAGGAATCTCCTAAACGCTTTGATGAGACAATTTGACACAGTAAATTGACTTGTAAAATGTAAATTTTTCTGAAAAGATTATCACATAAAGATAATTGTAATTTTGAAAGTTTTAGCTTTTCGGGAAAGAAGATTATTTAAAAGAACTCTTTTCCGATACTTTTATTCTTGTGATTCCCGAAGGGAAACAAGACTTTATTGTTTATACCAATGCTAATCGTATTGGTTTGGATGCGGTTCTCTTGCAAAAGAGAACATGCTATCACTTGTGCTTCTAAATCGTTAAAGCCGATGGAGACTAGGTATGCCACTCATGATCTAGTGCTCGCGGCTGTTGATTTCACTTTTAGAGTTTGGCATCATTGTTTTTGGCAGAGAAATTTGTTCTCCACCTCGATCATAAATCTTTGAAATGTTTATTTTCTCATAAGGAACTTCATGTTGACTCAAGTTCCTGGCATCGTATGATCTTGATATTCTTTTATTCCCAGAAGGAAAATCGTGTTGCCCATGCGCTTAGTCGTAAGCAACTAGTGGTTGATTTTATTGATGATGTCTGAATGAAATTATCTTTTTATCAAGTTCATCGGACGTTTTGATATACTTCGTTTTATTGAGCTTTATCTCATTTCTTTTATGGACTAGCGTCCGATGTTCTTTTATGGTATTCGGTTCATTGGACGTACCGTTTTGTACTACGTCGTTGTTCCGAATTATTCGAGTTCCGTTCATTGGACGTACTGTTATCGTACTACGTCGATGTTCGGAGTTGTTCGTGTTTCCAGTTTCTCGGGCGTATTGTTGTTATACTACGCCGTTGCCCTGGCTCAATTTTCTGTCTTGACGTTTTCCACGTCTTTTAACTATGGAAATGATTTTTGGTTTCCGATTTTTATTCTCGAGCCTAGTGTTATAGTAGGAATTGAAGTTTCACTAGATTTGACTTATGAGCAACATTCTATTCACATCATTGCTTCGGAGGTTGAGCGCCTTCGAAATAAAGATGTTCTTCTTGTGAAAGTTCTATGGTTCTCAAATTCCAAGGATTGCTCTTGGGAAATCTAGAGAATTCATTGAGCGAACTCGTCCGGGTTTACTCTTTCGTGCTCTTTATGGTGAACTTCTTGTTTCAAATTTTCTTTTGTGTTGATATGCTTTTATGATTGTTACTCTTTATTTTCTTCTTAAGTATTGCGAGGACGCAATTTCTTTAAGGAGGGGAGTCTATAACAACCCGCATATTTATCAATTTTATATTTAAATATTTTATTTAAATATTTCATCATTCGTCGAATGTTTGTCTGAAAAGCTACTTTTTACAAACAGTCGAATTGGGACTCGAGACCACCCCCATTGAGTCCAAAATGCCGTTTGCGACCTTTTTGAGTATAAACTTTGATATGTTTGGAGCTAGTCAAAAATTTGACCATTTGCACTTTGGGTTTGGGTTTAGGTTCAGCCCCTTTGCCAACTTAACCCCCAAATCTGAACCACTCCTCCCCATTCTCCCTCACTTCCTCCTCATTTCAGTTCTTGAGCAACAATGGTGAGTGGAATGGGAAATTAGAATTCCCAAGCCCTAGTTTCCATTTGCAAATCAAGTTCTAGCTCTAAATTCAAAGAGAACCCATAGGTATGCATCTCCATCTTCTTCTCCAACTCTTTCTCCTTTCAATTTCAGAAATTTCCTAAACCTAATTTAGGAAATGTTTCTCTTTTAAGCTTAGATTCAAGCTTGTTGAGTTGGAATTGAAGAGTGTTTGTCCTTGCCTTGCTCTATAGCTTCCTCTTCATTGTTTTTGTGTAAAAGGTGAGATTTTTATCTCACATCTATGTTTATAATTATCTTTGATTGTTAGGTATGAATTCCTAACACTTCTTCATGTGCATTTGCTCTTGATTTGGATTGGTTTTGTGAATATTCTGATTTTTGGGTTTCTAAGTCAAATTTATGTGAAAATCCTTTTATGGATGTTTGATCATGCTTTTGGTAATGCACCGAGGAGCATATAGGGCCGGATTGTTGATTGGCATAAACCCTTAGAGCCAATGTTTGTCCGGTTGCATTTAGGAAGAGTTTTCACTTCATTTTTATAGGCTGAAAAACAGCCCAGGCATGATTCGGTCGACTGAATTCTCTGTTCAGTCGACTGAACTTGGAACCCGAAAGTTCCAGGCATGATTCAGTCGACTGAAAACTCTGTTCAGTCGACTGAACCTGGAAACAGAAAGGTTCCTAAACCTAAAAAATTTCCAGGTACAAGGTCAGTCGACTGAAAACTCTGTTCAGTCGACTGAACCTGCTGTTTCAGTCCAGTTTGCCTTTTTGGATTGAATTTCCAATTTGAATCGATTCGTGATGATCCTATTTGTTGTTATCATTTATTATGACTTTGATGACTCCTTTTTCAGGATTTTTGAATATCCATTTCGATGAATTCTTTATCGGTTTAATTGGATTTGATTCACGTCTTCGAATGTGAATTTTTATGATTGATTGTTTTTACAATCACTTCTATGATTTGTCACTTTAAAATATAAAGGTTTTCTATACTAGTAGTAAATATCAAAACCCTTTCATCAAAACAATTCCAACACTATTTTATTACAAACTCGTTTCTTAAAACCGTTTTCCAATCTATTAGTATACACAAACCTTTACCTCATTCGTATGAGAAAATCTAATTAATCGGCTTAGCAAAACAAGTGGTATGAAACGCTTGCGTTTACTTCGTCGGTTAATTTATGGACTTGTTCGATTGAAACTCTTGTGACAATTTTCTAGTGCAGATCTACAATCTGTTCGTAAATATTTGAGTTAAGCAAGTGGTTATGGGACATGAAGCTAAACTCTTATATTTACTAGCTTAGTGTAATCGACACTTCTTGACGATCACTGACGATCATTTCCGTGATTTAGACTAGCAAAGTGCGATGTCTCTTTGATTCGGTTCATCGGACGTTACGCTGTACGACGTCGTTGTTCCGTTTTATTGTGATTTGGTTCATCGGACGTTACGTTGTACGACGTCGATGTTCCATTTTACTACGTGTTGATTCATCGGATGTTACGTTGTACGACATCGTTGTTCTTCCTTTTTATCGTGTGTTGGTTCATCGGACGTTACGCTGTACGACGTCATTGTTCCTTTTTATTGGGCTTTGGTTCATCGGACGTTACGCTGTACGACGTCGTTGTTCCTTTGTGCTTTGGTTCATCGGACGTTACGCTATACGACGTCGTTGTTCCTTTTCATTGTGCTTTGGTTCATCGGACGTTACGCTGTACGACGTCGTTGTTCCTTTTTATTGTGCTTTGGTTCATCGGATGTTACGTTGTACGACATCGTTGTTCTTCCTTTTTATTGTGCTTTGGTTCATCGGACGTTACGCTGTACGGCGTCGTTGTTCCTATCTATTGTGTTTTCTGGGTTTCTTGTTGATGATTTCTGGAATTTATGTTTCACCAACTTTTACAATTGGCATTGATATGTATGTCATTATTGTGGCTTGGTGAATTAAATAAAGAATATGACATTCTTTTTAATCTTTGAGAAGATTCTTGTGATATTGATTAATCTCTTGTTGATTTTCAATTACGTGCTTATCACAGATGATACATTTTTGTCATATCCCTTATTCTATATCACTTTATCTGATATTTATAGCTAGACTGATCCGTTTATTATTTTCTTCTTAAATAATACTCGGGTCAGACTGAGATTTTACAGGTGCTTCCTCATGACTTCTTATCTGGAGCCATCTTCTGACTTTTTGGCTAACTACTCTAGTTTAGTAGTTTTTGTTGTATACATTTGAGATTTAGACTCCTTGATGTATACATATTCTTTTGCCTTGCACTTGTATCTATTCTTTTGTGTTATTGTGGATCTTATTTGACCACTACTCTGATATACACTTTCATGTGTTATATGTTTATTTATATCTTCTTCCGCCTTTGTGATATGAATTGTCTGTGACTGATTTGTGTTATGTTTATTTCTATATTTGTTTTCGAAGATTATATATATAGCCACTGTGTGATAGCTTTGAGTTTGTATCGGTATGTCGGATTTCCTCCTTAAATGATATGCATTCTATACTATCTGACATATCGGTGCTCGCACAAAGAAGTTACACGGATGGTCGCTCCTCAACAGCCTTATTCTCCGTGCTAGTTGACAGCATTACACTGTAGTGTTCTTGGCTAGCGTGGGTATAGAGGTGGGGCGTCACACCTTGACTCAGGTCGATGATTCCGGCGCAGTTTCTTACTCTTGGGACCACCATGATAAAGCGTGTGCTGCCTATGTAAGTATAACATAAGTAACTAAAACTTACAAGTTAATTGAAATAACGTTAACTAAATTCAATTATATTTTGCATGACAGCAAAAGTTCCAGGAAGCGCGGACAGCCTTATTTGAGGATACGGGACGAGCTCACTTGACCCCTGATGAGGAGGATGCCATTTTTGAGTCTACCATGGATCCAGTGACCCACGGCAGACGCTACGGATATGGAAGCCAATCGGTAATTTTAAGTTAAATTTTAAGTTAGTAAATATCCTTATACTAGTGTATTCCATTCATAGTTTGAACTATCCTTATACCCACGGCAGACGCTTCCATATCCGTAGTTTGTTTTATGAATTTGTTAGTGAATATATATAGGTTAGTTAATTTGCAATTATTTTAATACTAATTTTTTTAGTGTAGTTGATAATTTAAATTTGTTTACAGGCTCAAACAGCCCAAAGAGAATATCAAAAGGCTCAAGATAAGGAAGAGATTGCGCAGCTAAGAGCCGAGCTTGCCGAGATGCGGGAACGCAATTTGCTGCATGAAGCAAGGACGGAGGAGATGAACCGGCGTATGGCGGAGTTCATCGCACAGTATGGACAGCCTCCTTCATCTGATGGTTCTGGTGCGGAGTGATTTAGGTATGTTTTGTTATTGGCATGTATATTTTGGAGTTGGTGAGAATTTGATACATTCTGATGGTTTCTGTGTATATTTGGATTTGATACATTCTGATGGTTTGGTTGTGGATGTTGGTTTGGATTTTTTGATGTTGGTTATGTTTGGATATTGGTTTATGTTGAAATATATGCATGATTTGGTTATATCTATATGTTTGGATATGTTTTGATATAGTTGTTATATATATATGCTCGAAATGGAGCTGTTTTGATATAATTGTGGTTGTGTGTGGCTGGAAGCAAGCACTGCTGTTTTTATAAAAAAAAATATACCCAGATTTCCAACGGCTTCCAACGGCGACCAACGGCACACTGTTCATTTACCTCCAATGGCTTCCAACGTATTCCAACGGATTTTTCCAATGGTAGTTTGGTCAACAGGATTTGCCACGTTGGCAAACTTGCCGTTGGAAGTCGTTGGTATAACCCCGTTGGTGTCGTTGGAGGCCGTTGGAAGCCGTTGAAACGTATACCAACGGGATTTTCAACGGCCTCCAACGGCTTTCCAACGGCTTGCCGCCGTTGGAATGAGCCGTTTCTCTTGTAGTGCAAAGATCTCAGTGCTATTCAGAGTTATAAGGTCATTTGTAATCAAAGATCGAAAGATCGAAGTGTATCGAGTCTCTCTCTATCAAAGTGTGATTGGAAATGGTGTGATTGTGGCCCGTAAATCGATTGGGTGTGATTGTAGCCCGTAAATCAATTATGTGATCTTGTAGCCCGGTTAAATCAAGAGAGTTTGCCCTGGACTCGGAGATAGGAGAGTGTATCTCATGGCCTTAAAATCGAGGTTGTAATATCGACATTATATTTGAAAAGAAATCTGCACAAGAAATTGTGTGGGACTAGATGTAGGGTAACTCCGAACCAGTATAAAATTCCGGTGTGTTCTTTCCTTTACTGCTTTTATTTACTATTTGCATTCGTGTATGGTTCTATGGTTGTCTCTGTGTTTGTGAATTGCATATGTTTGGGTTTAATTTGAAAATATTTCAAAAAGATTCATAAAATTAATTAAACACTATTCACCCCTCCCCTTTGGTGTTAATTCTGGATTAAGATCCGTAATCCTCATTTCCTACACATTGAATGAAAAACGTAATATTTCGAACACTTAAACGAATTCATACAAAAGTTAAACTGAAACGAAGAAGATTTTATTCACATGCTGAAACTTGGAAAGTCAAGTACAAGTTTATTCCAAAAACTAGAGACCAAAATCGAGGGCCTTACCTACACAATCACAGCTAACAAAAAACTAGCAACCTAGCTATCCACAACCCAAGCCAATTCAATGGTTATGTCTTGTCCTTCTTAGTCTTCTTCGGGGTAAATTCACTGGAGCTATCGCCTTAACCCCTCCTCTTCGATTTTCCTCCGCTCTTGTGATCCTTGAGCGAAATGTTTTTAGAAATAGTAATGGAAGAGGTATCACTCTGGGAAACGGAAATGTCGACCTCCTTAGGGATGATACCGTCGGGCAGTATGGTTTGGAGTGGAGTGACATCCACCTCGGCATGCTCCATCTTGATCTTCTAGCTCCTCCTTCGCGATGCGCTCTTACAAGCTAAGCTCGTCCGTGTGTTCAAAGGCATGAGTCACCATGTAACATCCCCCTTCTTGAAGGCCCAAAACTGATGGCTACGGATGCTGTAGTCATCTATAATTATTAATCTTCGACAACCAAATACGGCGGTGCTAGATACATTGATACACAGATCACAGAAATATGGAAAAAAATTAACAATTCAAAAACAGAATTCCACTTTTAATTCAAAACCTTCGATATTCATTACATAACCCCAAAAACATTAACCACGTTCAGCAAAATATAATTATTACAAATACGCCAAAAGCGACATATGAAGATGCCCTCTTGGTAGATCAGAGTACATAGTAAGGCTAATAGATCTGCCTTTACAAACAAATACACGGTGGAAATAGATACTCCAAATAAATACTGCCTCATGCACGCCTTTGAAAGCTTTATTTGTCTAAGAAGAAAACCTGAAAACCTTAAACCTCAAATTACTCAAAATCAATTGAGCACCCGAGAGTTTAAGGGGAAAAAAACTTCGAGCCAGACATAAAGCCTAGTATGAATAATAGTCTAACATCTTAATCATTTTAGATATCCAGTGAGATCGCGCCACTTAGCGGAACGGATTTTCCCCTCACTAGTATTCAAAAACCTTTATAAAACCATATATTGTGTTCCTGCGTCCACAATGTTTTAAACCTACATTTTAAAAATATTTTGATGATATGCATACTTGAAAACAATTAGGATTTCCCTTCCCTCGTTTAATATGACACCCTGTCCTATCCATAGTTTTCATGGGATCACTAAGAACCTATAGGCTCATGCAAGTTAAATTAATTATTTCATGGGTTCCCCCGAACCTATTAGTCGTTTTAATAACTAATCACCTTATCCTAGTTTTCATGGGTTGACTAGGAACCTATGGATTTATCCAGTAACTCACTTCACATCCTAGTTTTCATGGGTTGACTAAAAACCTACTGATACTACCATTAGCCACTTTCTTATCCTAGTTTTCATGGGTTTACTAGGAACCTAATGACCGATGTCAATTCTTAATGCGGATATGTTTTCATGGGTTCACTACAAATCAATTAGTCCCTGCCAACTGTCCTTAATACATAGTTTTCATGGGTTTAACTATGAACCTGTTGGTTTCCTCCAATAACTACTTAATCATAGTTTTCATGGGTTTACTATGAACCTTTTTGTTTACACCAATAACTACTTTATCATAGTTTTCATGGGTTTACTGTGAACCTTTTTTGTTACCTCCAATAGCTACAAAGTTTAGGCATCCTATATTTTTGGTCACCCTGACTCCTTGGATGCAATTCTACTCATTCAGAAGTTTAAGCAATTTATATTCACTATTGAGTTAACCTAACTGGTTCTTCTACCCCTTTTTCTCCAAAATACAGCTATGGGTTATCAGGTGAATATATTCATATTGGAAGAAGCAAAACAACAATTTAACAATACCAATCCTGTGGGTTTAAGGTCCTCGAAATACATATTATAAAACATAATTAACACCTTTAACTTATATTTTTATCAAGGTAATACTTCTACAAGATTACATACTTAAAGTCATTACAAAACTCCTTTATATAAGTCGTGGGTTTTCCTTTAAAAATTTAGAGTTTGGGTCTTAAAACCTTTCGACAATGTCGAAAGCTACTATTTTCAACCCCTTCGAAGGGTTTCAATCATATCATTTTAAAATAATAGGCTCCAGCCCTCTTTATAATTTAAAATACTTCTTTCCAAACCCCTCGACCCTATTGAAACTCAAACCTTTCGCAAGTATAGGAAAACCATTCGAAACCATTAAAACGCAAACCTTTCGAAAGTAATGGAAAATAAACCTTTCGAAAACTCACTGGGTTCAATTTAAAACATGTGGAGAACCTTCTTTGAAAACCTTTCGACTTCATTAGAAGCAACCTTTCGACTTTGTCGAAAGCTCTACTTCGAAAGCTTTAAAACATATCATTTAAAACAATAGGCCTTTGCCTTTTAAAATGACTCCATCGAAAGCTTTGGGTTATACTTCAATTATAAAACAATTATAAATCATCTAAATCGAAAGCTTTGATACCTTTCGAAAGCATGGAGAAGCGGTTGGTTTTAAAACAAGTTAACCTTTCAACTTTGTCGAAAGAAACAACTTCGAAAGGTTGGAAAAAGCGGCAATAACCTTTCGACTGTGTCAGAAGGTTCAAAACAAAACAATGATAAAGCGGCAGTAACCTTTCGACTGTGTCGAAAGGTTTAAAACCTTTATTTTAAATAATTGACATGGTTGAACGCAACCAAGTCGAAAGCTTCTTTTCAAAAGCAAGCAGGTGTAAGCTTTTGGTTTATAAAACAAGCATACCCCAACCTCTTTGGCAACCAACCTTTCGAATAAGTACCTTTCGACCTTGTTCAATTCATTATGAACCAAGTAACTTGGTACCATATGCATTTAACTTTGATCTTGTCGAAAGGTGTCGAAAGCTATAACCTTTCGACTTTGTCGGAAGGTCTGGGTCGGAAGGTTTGATGCCTAAAATGGCTGAAACATGCTAAAAGCGTGATTTTCTTGTTTTAACTTAAAAAGATAACTTTTCAACTAACCTGCCTTTGTTCTTCAAATTCCTATTGGTTAACAACTACTTTTCAGAAAAATGTTGCCACTAATTTCAGAATTAAATAATAATTTTATTTTATAAAATGCCTATTCTCCTTAATTAAATATATAAAACATTTAAGTCTCATACCTTAAATAATTTTATATATTGATCAAATCACTTAGGAAAAATCTGGGAAAATTCCAGAAAATCTATTTTAATATGTTTTCCAACATATAAAAATTTCAAACCCAAATAATAATTATTTTTGTCGTAAATAATTTATAACCCAATAAATCAATTTCTTCAATAGAAAATTTATATAAAATTCACATAAATTCAGAAAATTATGGAAATAGAAATCCATCTCCAAAATAATGTTTTCTACAACATATAATTTTCCCGTGGCATTTGAAAATCATTTCATCTCGGTTTTACCCTAAAACCGTGTATATCTCCTTTTTAACAAACTTGTTTAATCCATATAAATCATAATTCAAGCATATCATCATTCAATATATCATAAAAATAGGTTTACACTAAAGTTCAAACCCATGTGATCATAAAACTAAAATAGAGATGTAGAAATTATTATTCACCTCAGATTAGATAAGGAAATTGAAGTTTGTTTGAGATTGATTTCTTCTAGCTTGAATCATAAGCTTTAAGTTGATTTTCTCTTCTCTTCTTTCTTCCTAATGGCCGGCCCTGCTTCCTTACGGTTATAAATTTTTGTTTTGATAAAATGAACATGTACGACTGAGGGAGATAGTATAAGGGTGGTAATAGGGGTTGCTATTTACCCTAATGCCCTTATATTTAGTATCTTAACCATTTATAAGTTCATTTGGTTAGATAAGCACGGCCACTTAATTCATTAATCAACCTCAATCTTCCTATCTACATTATTCTATTTAATTTATTCTAATTAAATTTCCTGAATAATGTTAATATAGGGGTGTTACAGGCTCCCCTCCATAAAGAATTTTGTCCTCGAAATTCAGCAAGGACTAACTTGCAACCAAAGCAATCATCTGTAACATTTCCTAACAACCGTACTAGCCTACCAGTCTAGCAACAATCTATATAAATCTAATATAGACAAACCATCAAAGCAGATCAGGATAAGCCTCTAGAATCATGCCCTTTGTCTCCCAAGTACAGTCTTTCTCGTTGTCGCTCCACTGAACCTTCACCAATTTGACTGTCTTGATCCTTGATTTCTTCTCATCTCTCGCTACAACTCGTGCTGGTTGTCTAACAAAAGTCGAATCTAGCACTACTACCAAGTCCTCCAAATCTGTCTGAGGAATAGTAGCCACTGGATTGTGCACATACTTACGAAGATGAGACACATGGAATACATTATGGACACCTGCCAAACTGCTCGGCAACTCTACCCTGTAAGCGAGCTTTCCAATCCTTTCTATAATCTGGAATGGACCAACATACCTCGAGGCCAACTTTCCCGACTTTTCAAATCGTACCACACCCTTCATTGGTGATACTCTAATGAAAATCTTGTCTCCCACTGAGAACTCTAGTTCTTTACGCCTCTTACCTGCGTAGCTCTTCTGCCTGGATTGAGCTTCCTTCATCCGTTCTCGGATTAACTCAATCTTTTTCGACACCTCTCTAACCAAATCCGGACCTAAGACCAATCTGTCTCCATCCTCTAACCAACATGTTAGCGATTTGCATGGCCTTCCATACAAAGCTTCAAAAAACGCCATTCCTATACTAGTCGGATAACTATTATTATAGGAAAACTCAATCAGATGTAGGTGATCTCCCCAAGATCCACCAAAGTCCAATACACAAGCTCTCAATAAATCTTCGAGTACCTTATTGACCCTCTTTGTCTGCCCATCCGTCTGTGGGTGATATGTTGTACTCATCTTAAGCTTGGTACCTAATACCTCTTGTAGACTCCTCCAAAATTCGCTAGTGAATAATGCATCTCTGTCGCTGACTATGTTACTAGGAATCCCATGAAGTCTAGCTATGTTCTTCATGAACAACTTAGTCAAAACAGGTGCCGTTCTAGCTGACTTTACTGAAATGAAATGGGCACTCTTTGTCAGCCTGTCCACAATAACCCATATGCTTTCATTTTCTCTGCTTAACCTTTGCAACCCGTCTATAAAATCCATCGATATCGAATCCCATTTCCAAACTGGAATATCTAAAGGCTGATGTAACCCACTCGGTTTCAGATGTTCGGCCTCACTTGTTGACAGTTTATACACAGCCTAACCCACAAGCCAACATCCCTCTTCATGCCTTCCCAATATAAGTTCCTCTTCATATCTTGATACATCTTGGTTACTCTAGGATGAATCGTAAACTTCAATTGATGACATTATTCTAGAACTTTCCTCCTTAACTTCTCTACATTCGGAACGTAGAGTCGTCCCTTCTTTCTCAACCATCCTCTTTGGTCAAGACTAAAATCCTTTAGGTCATCATTCTCTAATCCTTCCTCAAGCCTTCTTATCCTCTCGGCTAAAATTGGATCTTCTCTTTTCTTAGAAGCTATCCTCTCATCTGCACTGGTCGTACTTCTAAACAAGATAACATTGGAGTACCTTGACTAGAACTAGCAGTAGATCTCAACTGCACACCAGAACTGGCTAAAGCTTCAAAATTCCTCCATTCTACCAACATTGCTAACACCACATTCTGATGTTTTCTACTGATAGCATCTGCTACCTTATTTCCTTTTCCAGGAGTATACTCTAAATCCAGCCATCTTTGCTACCTCATATTCAATTCCTTCTGAGAGAATAAATACTTTAATGACTTATGATCGGTATACAACTCAAATCTCTCTCCCAAAAGATAATGCCTCCAAATCTTCAAGGCAAAGATCACCGTAGCCAACTCCAAGTCATGAGTAGGATATCTAACTTTGTGCGGTCTAAACTGCCTAGATGCATAAGCAATAACTTTGCCTCTCTGTATCAATACTGCTCCCAATCCAGTCCCATACGAATCTGTGTATACTACCAACCCTTGGTTACCATCTGGAACTACTAATACTGGAGCATTGGTCAACAAATGCTTTAACTTAAGGAATGCTTCCTCACATTTGTCGGATCAAACAAACTTCACTTCCTTCCTAGTAAGCTTAGTTAAAGGCGCTGCTATCCGCGAGAAATCTTTGATGAATCTTCGGTAATAGTCACCAAGTCCAAGAAAACTTCTGATCTCAGTCACTGTTTTCTAGTCTCTTCCACTTGTTCACAGCTTCGATTTTATCTGGATCAACTGACAATCCCTTCTCTCAAACCACACGACTAAAAAACTTAACCTCTTTCTTCCAAAAATGACACTTTGAAAACTTTGCCTTCAATTGATTCTACCTCAGCGTCTCCAACACCACTCTAAGATGAATCTCATGCTCCCTTTCATCTTTAGAGTACATTAAAATGTCATCTATAAATACTAACACGAGCCTATCCAAGTGCTCTCGAAAAACCCAGTTCATCAAATCAACGAAGAAAGCAGGCACATTTGTTAATCCAAATGGCATCACCAACCACTCATACGAACTCTACCTTGTCCGAAATGCCATCAAAGGAATGCTATCCTCCGCCACTCGCAACTGATGGAACCCCGTCACCAAATCCAATTGGGAAAACACTTTGGCTCCACTTAACTGATCAAATAAGTCATCGATTCTTGGTAAAGGATACTTATTCTTGATCGTCCTCTCGTTTAACTTATGATAGTCGAGGCACATCCTTAACGACCCATCTGGTTTCTTTACAAACACCGTGGCTGCTCCCTAAGGCGAACTGCTTGGTCTGGTAAAATTCCTTCCCTCAAGATCCACTAGCTGCATCTTCAATTCCTTCATCTCTATCGATGTCATTCAGCTAGGTGGTCTACTAACAGGTTCAGCTCCCGGTACAAGGTCTATCTGAAACTCAACAGCTTGTTTCGAGGGTAATCCAGTGGCCAGCTCAAATACATTTGCAAATTCTCTCGCTACACGAACCTGACTAAGCTCATCTCCAACCTCCATGGCACTTAAGAAAGCGCAAACACTCTTACTGGAAATCTCCACTGAGAAGATGATTCGTTATGACTATCTGGTTGCCTCAATGATATGTCCCGATCCTGGCAAAATATCCTAGCCTCATACTTACCCAACCAATCCATACCCGAAATGATCCCGAAATCTATGAAATCAAAAACATACAAACTGCATGCAAACTTATGACCTAACAAATCTAATTCTAACTGGTTACATCTCATCCCAAGAGTTGCACACCCTCCTATTGGATTCACAACCCTTAAGGAAGTAACAAGGTATGTGGGTTCTATACATAACCTATCAACCAAATACTGAGATATAAATGAACGTGATGCACCGGTATCAAAAAGTACCCTAACTGGTATACTCTGAATCAAAAGCATACCTTGCATCACAGTCTTCCCTTTCTCTGCTGTAATAGGTCTAGAAGAAGATGGTGGTTCAATAGCAAATACCTTCCCTCTGTCCGCCCTGACTGGCTCTGGACACTGGTTCTTATAATGACCAACTTGGTCACAGTTGAAGCATTTCACATTCTTCTTCTCTGCATGCTTCATTCCTTTACCAGTTCTGTACTCGTGGGCATAATGGCCCTTCTTATCACACTTATAACACACCAAATCAGCCTTCGCCTTCTTAGCGACCTCCCCTTTCTGGTCTCCTTTCTTGTTAAAGAATTTCCTTTTCCTTCCTTGAGAACCCTGGGACTCAACTGGCTTCTCCCTAGCTGAAACAGCAAGCATTTCCTCATGGCGAACGGTCATCTCCACCATCACATGATAAGGTTCTCTAATATGAGTCATAGCCATCCTACCTAGCTCTGGCCTCAAACCTCTAATGAATCTCTCATTCCTTCTGACATCAGTGTCAACTAAAGCATAACCATATCAAGATAGCTCATCAAACATAGCAGCATACTCGATCACAAACATCTGTCCTTGGACAAGATCCATGAACTTCCTTATTAATTCTGATTTGGCAACCTCAAACAAGAACCTCTGCTCAAACTTCCTCCTGAAGTCAGCCTAAGTCAACTCTTCCTCCGGCACTCCGACAGTCACACTGTTCCACCAATGAAGCGCTAACCCCTGCAACTGTCTAGAGGCTAGTCTTCTCTTCTCTCCATCATTCAAGCCTAAATCTGTAAAGATCCTCTCACAGTTCAACAGTCAGTTCTCTACTTCAACAGCATATTCTGTTCCAACAAATGGCTTTCCTCTCAGACCGATATAGTCTCTACTCAACTTAGAATAGTTATATCCAACTGGAACTACAGGATTAAGTCCTCCAACATTACCAGCATCTCCTGCTTGCAAAATATTAGCCAACAACTGATACACCGTCCTCGCATCTATTGGCAGATTTCCATCACCTACATTGGCCTCAACATTTTGATTAGCATTAGCCTGTCGACCTTGGTTTCTTCGAGTATTAGGTCGAGCATTTCCATTAGTAGTGGTGCTTCCACCACCTAGATTTTCTCTTCCGTTTCCTGCCTCCATATTCTCTTTCTCGTATATCTACATACGAGCTTTAGTAAGATACAGAAGAACGGTCTAAGAGAGAGGGGAATACGTACTTAGATATATACCTATATATCAAATACAAGTACGTTAATATAGCGTTAACCCAAACCATGATCATATTTTTAAATTTATTGGATTATATTTGAAAATGCTTTTAGGTTTTACTTTTCTTTTAAAGTTTCATAAACCTATGCTCTGATACCAACTTATAAAATCCCCCTACTTGAAGGCCCAAAACTAGTGGCTACGGATACTGCAGTCATCCATAGTTATTAATCTTCGACGCAAATACGGCGGTGCTAGATACATTGATACACAGATCACAGAAATATGGAAAAAAATTATCAATTCAAAAACACAATTCCATATTTCATTCAAAACCTTCGATGTTCATTACAAAACCCCAAAAACGTTAACCACATTCAGCAAAATATAATTATTACAAATACACCAAGAGTGACATATGAAGATGCCCCCTTGGTAGATCAGAGTACATAGTAAGGCTAATATATCATCCTTTACAAACAAATACATAGCGGAAATAGATACTGTAAAAAACTACTACCTCCTACATGCCTCCGGAAGCTTATTCATCTAAGAAGAAAACCTGAAAACCTTAAACCTCAAACTACTCAAAATCAATTGAACACCTGAGAGTTTAAGGGGAAAACAAAAACTTCAAGTCAGACATAAAGCCTAGTATTAATAATAATTTAACATCTCAATCCTTTTAGATATCTAGTGAGATAACGCTGCTTAGCGGAATGGGATTTCCCCTCACCAGTATCCTAAAACCTTTATAAAACCATATATTGTGCTCCTGCATCCACAATGTTTAAAACCTATATTTTCAAAATATTACGATGATATGCATACTTGAAAACAATTAGGATTTCCCTTCCACGTGTAACGACCCGTAATTTTTGATAATTAAAAATATTTAATTAATAAGGTTTTGTGTTTTAATGTTGGGAGAAATAAAAAAATTTGTGATTTAATAATAAGAATATAACGGGAATGCAATGTAATGGTATTAATTTAAGGTAATTGATAACTGCTTTAAATGCAATTCCAATTAATTAGAAGGATTAAAAAGTTATAATTGGTTATAGATTTTAAATTAATTGCAATAAGGTTTATATTAATTGATAATTGGACTAAAAGAGCAATTGATAATTTAAAATGTTGATTAATTAATAAAATAATGTGTAATAAATGGAAATTGAATAAAATTTGTGTAATGAGAGTTTTTATAACATTTGCTTGTAATTAATAAACTTACAAATGTTATTAAATGTAGAAATGGTGACAGTTGTTATTTGTTACCAATTTAATTAATCAATTACAAATAAAAGTACATTAATGTGAGTTAATACAATAACTGAAAATTGGGAATGTAATAAAATGTACAGAAATGTCAATTACACTCATATGGCAATAAATTGATTTAATAATAAAAATGAAACCAAGATAAATGAAGTTATGGGATTTTAAAATTATAATCAATGTCAAAAAAAAATCAACAAAGGTTCAATATTATTGGAATATGCAACTAATATGGTAAAAGATGATAATTGTAGAATATTTGTGTAATAAGATATAAACAAATGTTGACTATGTCTATTGAGTAATAATTGATTGAATAAAAAGATTGAAACCAAATTAGATCAATTTATTGGAATTAAATTACAATTAATTGGATTTAATTACAGTTGAAATTGAACGCTGTAATTAGTGTAATAACCAACACTAAAATTTTATGTAAACTTGTTTTAAAGTATTGTAAATGTCTAAGCCATCAAAAAGGATGAAAATTTGTTAGTTAAAAATATTGAATTAAAAAGTGATTTAATTAATTTAATATTAATTTATTTAATTAATGTGAAAATAGCCATTTTGGCCACTGTCTTTGATTTCGACGAAACTAGTTTCATCGGATCTATAAAGGTGAATTATTGTAAGGTTTCAAGTTTCGTAGCGATCGGACTTGTCATTTGATCGTACGGACTCGAAACGCGTAGAAATCAATTTAATTAAATTCAATTGAAATCAATTTGAAATAAGCTGATTTATAGCTAACTTCTTCATACGATGGAATTAGGACTTGAAACCTATTCCATTGAGTTTAAAAATATCGAAAACATCTATTTTGATATATGGGATGACCCATTTTCGTTCCGAAGACAAAACGGGCTTTTCGGGTCGTATTTGTCGTTTCAAATCTATTCGGATTCTTATTCATTTCTTATCGGGCTTCGTTAGTATATATTGTTCTGTTCTAACCCTAGCAACCTTTCTATTTCTTATTCCATTGTCTGTACGTACAATTCTATCTGCTTCGGCAGACAAACCAAAACCAATTCCAAATTCAATTGCAAAACAAAAATCAAATCGAAATTCAAACTCCTCCAAACCCTAACAAATAATATACCATTTTGAAGCTCTCGACGAGTGCAAGTCAAATCTGCGGTCTATTTTTCGATTTGGATTTCTGTGTGGCCAGAAATTGATAACTAATTCTCGGTCGTTCATCGCACGTCGATCAACAGCGACGGATCGTCGAATCGAGGATATCATTGTGTGGAGAGAAATGAGTGGAGTGCATCGAAGTGGTTTGTTTGATGAGATGGCGGTTGGATCATCCCCTATAATCCGATCACGGTTAATATTTGGTGGCGGCGGCTGCTCAAATTGTTGCCGATCGGCGACATTGGGGGATCGCAGGCGGTGGAGGATGGTGGGGCGAGCTCATCCAAGTGCTCCGGTCCGGTGATGGCAGCGTTGAGGTGGCACGATCGATGGTGAAGCCGGTGGCAGTTGGGTTCTTTGTTCAGGCTTTTTGTGGCTGTTAGGGTTGGGGTTTAGGAGGTAACCTAATTACAAAACTACCCTTCATTTGTTTTAATTTAAATTTAAAATTTATAACCTTCTAAGTCGAATAACTTTCGCATACGAGGTCGAATTCACACGCGGTTTTCTCCGCTGGGATCGTATCGAAATTCCGGACATTATGAAATTGGTTTGGACGAATTCTGAGACTATTGAAATTTGGGGCTTATTTTGGATTTCAAATCGATTTGAAATCAAAAGTGAGTGTTTTGACCCACTCACAATTACTAAATTATTTTATGTTTGTTAAATTAAATTTATGATGTGATTAGAAATTAATTGATTGATGTTTGGTATGTTTAATTGTCATTCTAGTTAAATTTGACTTTTATAGCATTTAATCATCGTTTAATTTAATATTGAATTTAAATTCTAAGTTTAATACCTGTTATTTATTATCAGTTATCTATTGATGTCTATTGATTGATTTGGATGATGATTTTGATGGATGTCAAATTGTTGATATTGGGTGACTGGATGCTGTATTTTATACTGTTATAGCACTGCAAGTTCCCTATGGGTTGAAATGATACATACCCGAACGATCTATAGATTAGGGAAAATCGTTATGGGTTGAAATGATAAACTCAAGTGATTTTATGGATTTTCATTTAATTCGGGATTGCGGTTTGAAATGATATATAACCGTAAAATTGTAAATTGCGGATTGAAATGATAAATATCTGTATCACTTAACCCTAGGGTAGAAAATTATATACGGACACCGGAATGGTTAAATTAAATTATTTTTGAACCTTTATAATTTTGAATTCAGTTAATTGGTATTTCGAAATAGAAATTGATTTATATAAACTGAATTATTTTCGAAAGTCCAAGCGTAAATGTTGAAATTGGAATTGATTTAATGAATGGTTCAAAGGATTTAAATTGGAATTTCAAGGTTAAGGTGTCAAATATAAATGAATTTATCAGAATTGAGTTATTAGAAATGTTTGGATGTAACTTTGAAATATATTTTCAACTAATTTAAACTACTTTAATCAAGCTAAACTATTTTAATTAATTCACGCTATTTTGATTTATTTTAATCTATTATAACCTATTTAACCCAACTTAACCTATTTTACCGATTTTAAACTAATTAAATTTATTTAATCTAATTTAAATCTATTTAATAAAATTTAAATCTATTTAATCTATTTTAAATCTATTTAATACAATTTGACCTATTTAATCTACTTTAAATTTATTTAATCTATTTTAAAGCTATTTAATATAATTTATTTAATCTATTTTAAATCTATGTAAATCATTTACATCTAATCAAATCTAATTTAAATCTATTTAAACTATTTTACTATTTAAACTATTTTAAATCTATTTTAAACCATTTTAAAACTATTAAAACTATTTATGACTACCTAAACTATTTTCTAAAATTTTAGACTATGTAAAGTTGAAGTATTTATATTTAAATCCTTGATGATGATACAATCTAAGTTGGAATTTGGAATTGATACCTTTTGTGAAATGACATATTTAAGTGAATAAGATGATTTGAAATGAAGAATTAATTAACATAACTTATCGATAATTTCAAAGTGAATGTGAATTTCAAAAGTGAATATAGTTTGAAAGTGAATATGATTTCGAAAGAGATATGATTTGAAATTGAATATGATATTTTGATATAAATTGTGAATTGACTTTTTGAAATGTAAAAGAACCATCCGGTGTGAAATAAGCGTTTGGTTGTTAAAGAGACCGGGATCAGATATTGCCATACTCTCTGCCAATACTGAAAAGCACTTTAACAACTGTGTACGTGGTGGAGATTCCAGAAATGAAGTAGGATGGTTTGGCGAACGATTTCTGTATGAGGTATTTACATGACCCTGACTCCCGTGAGTCAGCTTAGATGTGACTAAAACAGGAGCTATACCTGGGCCAAGTGAGGTCTTTCCTCCGATCGGACATGCTTCTTCGATACCATATTATGACTTTGTGATTATTTGGTAGCCACCCCCTTGATTTCGATTATGGGACTGTGTTCCGAGGTGGGCGGTAGTAGCTGCTGTGCGTTACCACTAGCCCGGTTCTGCAATTGGTAAATTTACCTTGGCATTGCCTCGAGTGTCGTGTTCACAGCCCTAGAGCGCCTTCTACGAGTTTGTTTTGTACCGTACCTATGGGGTGTCCTCTGGGTAAACCACCGGTTTTGGTGGAGCCTATGGCATTGTATAGACTACGGGAATATATAAAATGTGTTAAGGTGGATATGGGTAACGCCTTAACGTTATTTTAATACTTTACTTTACTATAGACACTATTATAATAGCGTATTGTACTACATAGTAGATAGTTTAACGGATCCTTAGGAGATGTAAATCCTGAACATCTCTTAAGTTATTGCACTCACGTTAGACACTGGATAGGAGATGTCAAATACCGTAAACATCTCTGCGCCGTTACACTCATATTTATTTACTGTCGATTTAACTTGCATAAGATCTTTTAGTTCTGACTCGAGTGTTTTGTCTTTTCAATTCGTTCGGGTCAGTCTGAGCTTTTCAGTTTATCGAAGACTGCTTTTTGGAGGATGAAGATGAAGAATTTGTACTATTACTACTTATTATATGTATTCCACTGCATCATGTTGTTCCGCTGCATTTATTTATTTATTCATGTTTTATGTAACTATGATTTTGTGTTGTAAAGAATAATCAAATGTATTTATAAAATAGCTTCATGAACTGTTATTTGATTATTATATTTTGTCATTCCGCTGCGAGATTCTATATTTGTTTTTTTTCTTTCTCTGCTTTTTCTTATTTACTCCATAATAATCTACCCTTTTGAATGGTTTGAGTCTGACGTGTGTGGTTTATCGTCGATTTAAACTGTCCAAAAAGGCAGGTCATTATACCCCATTTAATATGACATCCTGTCCTATCCATAGTTTTCATGGGATCACTAAGAACCTATAGGCTCCTGCCAGTTAACTTAATTAATTCATGGGTTCCCTGAACCTATTAGTCGTTTTAATAACTAATCACCTTATCCTAGTTTTCATGGGTTGACTAGGAACCTATGGATTTATCCAGTAACTCACTTCACATCATAGTTTTCATGAGTTGACTAGGAACCTACTGATACTTCCATTAGCCACTTTCTTATCCTAGTTTTCATGGGTTTACTAGGAACCTATTGACTGATGTCAATTCTTAATCTGGATATAGTTTTCATGGGTTCACTACAAACCAATTAGCCCCTGCCAACTGTCCTTATTACATAGTTTTCATGGGTTAACTTTGAACCTATTGGTTTCCTCCAATAACTACTTAATCATAGTTTTCATGGGTTTACTATGAATCTTTTGGTTTACACCAATAACTACTTTATCATAGATTTCATGGGTTTACTATGAACCTTTTTGGTTACCTCCAATAGCTACAAAGTTTAGGCATCCAATATTTTTGGTCACCCTGACTCCTTGGATGCAATTCTACTCATTCAGGAGTTTAAGAAAATTATATTCACTATTGAGTTAAACTAGCTGGTTCTTCTACCCCTTTTTCTCCAAAATACAGTTATGGGTTATCAGGTGAATATATTCATATTTGAAGAAGCAAAACAACAATTTAACAATACCACTCCTGTGGGTTTAAGGTCCTTGAAATACATATTATAAAACATAGTTACCACCTTTAACTTATATTTTTATCAAGGCAACATTTCTTCAAGATTACATACTTAAAGTCATTACAAAACTCATTTATATAAGCCGTGGGTTTTCCTTTAAAAATTTAGAGTTTAGGTCTTAAAACCTTTTGAGAATGTCGAAAGCTATTATTTTCAACCCCTTCGAAGGTTTCAATCATATCTTTTTAAAATAATAGGCTCCAGCCCTCTTTATGCTTTAAAACACTTCTTTCCAAACACCCCGACCCCATTGAAACTCAAACCTTTCGCAAGTATAGGAAAACCATTCGAAACCATTAAAACGCAAACCTTTCGAAAGCAATGAAAAATAAACCTTTCGAAAACTCACTGGGGTCAATTTAAAACATGTGGAGAACCTTCTTTGAAAACTTTTCAACTTCATTAGAAGAAACCTTTCGACTTTGTTGAAAGCTCTGCTTCGAAAGTTTTAAAACATATCATTTAAAATAATAGGCCTCTGCCTTTTAAAATGACTCCTTCGAAAACTTTGGGTTATACTTCAATTATAAAACAAGGGTAAATCATCTAAATCGAAAGCTTTAATGCCTTTCGAAAGCATGGAGAAGCATATGGTTAAAACAAGTAAACCTTTCGACTTTGTTGAAAGCAACGACATCGAAAGGTTGGAAAAAGCGGCAATAACCTTTCGACTATGTCGGAAGGTTCAAAACAAAACAATGATAAAGCGGCAGTAACCTTTCGACCATGTCGAAAGGTTTAAAACCTTTATTTTAAATAATTGACCTGGTTGAAAGCAACCAAGTCGAAAGCTCCTTTTCGAAAGTAAGCAGGTGTAAGCTTTTGGTTTTTAAATCAAACATACCCCAACCTCTTTGGCAACCAACCTTTCGACTAAGTACCCTTCGACCTTGTCAATTCATTACGAACCAAGTAACTTGGTACCATATGCATTGAACTTTGACCTTGTCGAAAGCTATAACCTTTCGACTTTATCGGAAGGTCTGGGTCGGAAGGTTTGATGCCTAAAATGTCTGAAACGTGCTAAAACCATGGTTTTCTTGTTTTAACTTAAAAAGATAACTTTTCAACTAACATGCCTTTGTTGGTCAAATTCCTATTGGTTAACAAATACTTTTCAGAAAAGTGCTGCCACTAATTTCAGAACTAAATAATAATTTTATTTTATAAAATGCTCCTTCTCCTTAATTAAATATATAAAACATTTAAGTCTCATACCTTAAATAATTTTATATTCATCAAATCACTTAGGAAAACTTTGGGAAAATTCCAGAAAATCTATTTCAATATGTTTTCCAACATATAAAAATTTCAAACCCAAATATTTATTATTTTTGTTGTAAATAATTTATAACCCAATAAATCAATTTCTTCAATAGAAAATTTATATAAAATCCACATTAATTCAGAAAATTATGGAAATTGAATCTCACCTCCAAAATCATGTTTTCTACAACATATAATTTTCACGTGGCATTTAAAAACCATTTCATCTCGGTATTATCCTAAAACCGTGTATATCTCCTTTTTAACAAACTTTTTTAATCCATATAGATCATAATTCAAGCATATCATCATTCAATATATCATAAAAACCGATTCGCACTAAAGTTCGAACCTATATGATCATAAAACTAAAATATAGATGTAGAAATTATTATTTACCTTAGATTAGATAAGGAAATTGAAGTTTGTTTGAGATTGATTTCTTCTAGCTTGAATCCAAAGCTTTAAGTTGATTTTCTCTTCTCTTCTTTCTTCCTAATGGTCGTCCTTGCTTCCTTACGGTTGTAAATTTTTGTTTTGATAAAATGAACATGTATGACTAAGGGAGATAGTATAAGGGTGGGAATATGGGCTGCTATTTACCCTAATGCCCTTATATTTAGTATCTTAACCATTTATAAGTTCATTTGGTTAGATAAGCACGGCCACTTAATTCATTAATCAACCTCAATCTCCTTATCTACATTATTCTATTTAATTTATTCTAATTAAATTTCCTGAATAATGTTAATAAAATTAGGGTGTTACTGGCTCCTCTCCTTGAAGAATTTCGTCCTCGAAATTCAGCAAGGACTAACTTGCAACCAAAGCAATCATCTGTAACATTTCCTAACAACCCTACTAGCCTAACAGTCTAGTAGCAATCTTTATAAATCTAATATAGACATATCATCAAAGCAGATCAGGATAAGCCTCTCGAATCCTGCCCTCTGTCTCTCAAGTACAGTCTTTCTCGTTGTCGCTCCACTGAACCTTCGTCAATTTGACTATCTTGGTCCTCAATTTCTTCTCATCTCTCGCTACAACCCGAGCTGGTTGTCTAACAAAAGTCAAACCTAGCTCTACTTCCAAGTCCTCCAACTCTGTCTGAGGAATAGTAGCCTTTGGATCATGACATACTTACGAAGATGATACGCATGGAATACATTATGGACACCTCCAAACTGTTCGGCAACTCTACTCTGTAAGCGAGCTTTCCAATCCTTTCTATAATCCGGAATGGACCAACATACCTCGGGGCCAACTTTCTCGACTTTCCAAATTGTACCACACTCTTCATTCGTGATACTTTAATGAAAACCCTATCTCCCACTGAGAATTCAAGTTCTTTAAGCCTCTTATCTGCGTAGCTCTTCTTCCTGTATTGAGCTTCCTTCATCCATTCTCGGATTAATTCAATCTTTTATGATGCCTCTCTAACCAAATCCGGACCTAAGACCAATCTGTCTCTAGTCTCTAACCAACATGTTGGCGATTTGCATGCCCTTTCATACAAAGCTTCACGTCATTCCTATAATAGTCTGATAACTATTATTATAGGAAAACTCAATTAGATGTAGGTGATCTTCCCAAGATCCACCAAAGTCCAATACACAAGCTCTCAATAAATCTTCGAGTACCTTATTGACTCTCTTTGTCTGCTCATCCGTCTGTGGGTAATATGCAGTACTCATCTTGAGCTTGGTACCTAATACCTCTTGTAGACTCCTCCAAAATTCGCTAGTGAATAATGCATCTCTGTCGCTGACAATGTTACTAGGAATCCCATAAAGTCTAACTATGTTCTTCATGAAAAACTTAGCTAAAACAGGTGTCGTTCTGGTTGACTTTACCGGAATGAAATGGGCACTCTTTGTCAACCTATCCACGATAACCCATATGCTTTCATTTCCTCTGCTTGACCTTGGAAACCGGCTATAAAATCCATGGATATCGAATACCATTTCCAAACTGGAATATCTAAAGGCTGAAGTAACCCACTCGGTTTCGGATGTTCGGCCTTCACTTGTTAACAGTTTATACACTGCCTAACCCACAATCCAACATCCCACCTCATGCCTTCCCAATAAAAGCTCCTATTCATATCTTGATACATCTTGGTTCCTCCATGATGAATCGTAAACTTCGATCAATGGCATTCTTTTAGAACTTCTCTCCTTAAGTTCTCTACATTCGGAACGCAGAGTCGTCCCTTCTTTTTCAACCATCCTCTTTGGTCAAGACTAAAATCCTTTAGGTCATCATTCTCTGATCCTTCCTCAAGCCTTCTAATCCTCTCGGCTTAAACTGGATCTTCTCTTTTCTTAAAAGTTATCCTCTCGATCTGCACTGGTCAAACTTTTAAACAAGATAACATTGTTGTACCTTGACTAGAACTAGCACTAGATCACAACTGCACACCACAACTGGCTAAAGCTTTTAGATCCCTTCATTCTGCCAATATTGTTAACACCACATTCTAATGTTTTCTACTGAGAGCATCTGCTACCTTATTTCCTTTTCCAGGAGTATACTCTATACCGAAATCATAAGCAGCCCAAAACTCCAGCCATCTTTGCTGCCTCATATTCAACTCTTTTTGAGAGAATAAATACTTTAATGACTTATGATCAGTATACAACTCAAATATCTCTCCCAAAAGATAATGCCTCCAAATTTTCAAGGCAAAGATCACCGCAGCCAACTCCAAGTCATGAGTAGGATATCTAACTTTGTGCGGTCTAAGCTGCCTAGATGCATAAGCAATAACTTTGCCCATTTGCATCAATATTGCTCCCAATACAGTCCCACATGCATTTGTGTATACTACCAATCCTTGGTTACCATCTGGAACTACTAATACTGGAGCATTGGTCAACAAATGTTTTAACTTAAGGAATGCTTCCTCACATTTGTCGGACCAAACAAACTTCACTTCCTTCCTGGTAAGCTTAGTCAAAGGCGCTGCTATCCGCAAGAAATCCTTGATGAATCTCCGGTAATAGCCAGCAAGTCCAAGAAAACTTCTGATCTCGGTCACCGTTTCTGATCTCTTCCACTTGTTCACGGCTTTAATCTTGTCTGGATCGATTGACTATCCCTTCTCTGAAACCACATGACCAAGAAACTTAACCTCTTTCTTCCTAATGGTCGGACTTGCTTCCTTACGGTAATAAAAAAATTTTTGATAAAATGAACATGTATGACTAAGGGAGATAGCATAAGGGTAGGAATATGGGCTGCTATTTACCCTAATGCCCTTATGTTTAGTATCTTAACCATTTATAAGTTCATTTGGTTAGATAAGCACGACCACTTAATTCATTAGTCAACCTCAATCTCCTTATCTACGTTATTCTATTTAATTTATTCCAATTAAATTTCCTGAATAATGTTTATAAAATTAGGGGTGTTACACACCACAACATCTTCTGTTTCATCTTGGGCCCGTTGATTGTCGGTTTTTTCTTCATTTAAGGCCTCTATATTTCGGCGTCCGGGCCGAGAGTCTCAGTGGATTGGACGATCAGGACCGTCTGTGCAGTAACGTTGCATACGGTAATGTTGTTAAAAACTATTTTTTATATTTCAATTATTCCTAAAATATATTTTTATTATGCAATATATGATAAATTTATTGTGATATATTAATCATAAATTAAAATGACTTGCAACACTCAGATACAAGGTTGGGGGTTCAATACTCGCTATCTACATATCTCTGTAGAAGTTAATGTCCTACCTCAAAAAAATGATAAATTAAAATTGTTGATACTGTATATTTAAATAATTTATGTTATGTGATTATATATATATATATAACATATGAGTGAATATGTAACTTCACCATTTTGTTAATATGATTATTGTATATATGTTAAATTATCATCTTTCTTGAAGGATTTGTAAATGGATTAATGAACATTAAATAATTGAATTTATTTGAATAATTTGAATTAATGATCGACATAACTAATTAAATATAAGGAGTTAAATGTAAAAAAAAGTTAAAATTGAGAAGAGCATAGATCTTATGATTAGCTTATCTGCATGTGAACTTTTTTTTGAATCAAACGTGAACTTTTATTCATTTTTAAGTTTTCATTTTTAAACAATTTTATGCTTGTAGCTAACCATAGATTTCATGTTCTTGTAGAAGGGTCATGCTTACAGCTTTGATAGTTGCAAAATAACGTTATATAGTATTTAGTTGAGTTATGAGTTGTATATGGTTTGATAACATGTTAAAAGTGAGAATGTTTGTATAATTTAATTTTTATCGGTTTAATCTGTGCATTCACATCATACTGTTGTAAAATATAAATTTATCTTATAAAGGTTGTTAAAAATAAAATTATGTAATGTAATGTATGATAATTTTTTGAGATAAATGAATTAGAAATTAAAAATTTATTATTATTTATGTATGCATTTTATGTTATGTGATTTAAATATCTTCATATATCCAAATAAAGAAGAATAATTTTATTATTTTTCTCATATACATGAATATTGTATATATTGAAATCCTCTTATTTTTAGGGCTTATTAGATGGATCAATAATATTAGTTAATCATATTTATATTTCAATAGTTTAAATTTTAGATTACACAATTAGTTAAATATATAGACTAGAATGTAAATATTAAAAAGATAATTGAGAAGGGTTTCTAAGTAATTGTAAAAAAAATTAGGCTATGTTTGGTTTACCGTTTTTAGTTTTGAGTTTTTGTCCATGCAAAAATAGGCACGACGCATGTATATTATGAAAAGTGACCATTTTAGAAAACGAATTTAACACACAAAATAGAAAACAACTTTTTTTCATTTTTCGTGTTTTGAGAAAAACAGAAGCACGAGCAACAATTCATCCTTCCGTCGTTCCTCCATCCACTTCGTGGTCCCCTCCAATCTTCCGTTCATCCCTTCCGACCTCCCTTCATTCTTCTCATATTTTATAATTAATGTTGAAAACTCAAAACATAAAATACAAAATAAACCAAACGACCCCTTAGTATTTGAAGTTAATAGAATTTTATAATGCAGTGTATAATAAATTCATTTAGCAAATAAATTATAAAATAAATTTGTTATTATCATTAATGCATATAGTTTATGTTATGTGATTTATATATATTTGCATTTAAATGAATTTTTTTACCAATTTGTTGATGCGCCTATAATATTCATATTGAAAATTTCATCTTTTAGGATTTATTATTAAATATTAGTTGATTAAGTTTACAATTAAGTTAAATTTTGGATTATGTAATTAATTCAAATGTGTGGGCTATAATATAAAATTTTGGAAGAGAAACGTGAAATATTTGTAAATAATTGTATATTCTTTTAATAATAGTTATTTGAATGTAAAATAGTGTGAAAAGTTTAGTTGAATAATTGTGAGGTGGTTAAGATTTTAAAATAAAATATCCACTTGGAGAGAATTAAGAAGAACATAGATAACTCATAGAATTAATGAGAGGACTTCAAATTCTTTTGCTTTATTATTATTTAATAGATAACTGAATAAGTTTCGCATGTGACACCCCATCCCGAGACCCACGTTAGTAAAGGGAATTAACAAGTAATTCTGTCTACTAACGCAGAGAATAGGGCTGGTTAAGGGCGACCGATATAGTAATGCATTAGCTAAAGACTGAATACGTCGATATTTTTTTTCTTTACCTCATGGAATCGACATATGCAATATTTAGCTAATACGATACTACTCGGCTACAGGATCTATTCATACATCAAAAACATACCACGAAGTGGTTGTCATCAAAGAGGAATTCAACAATTCCCAAAAGTTGTTTCGATCGTACAAGTCCGAAATTAATCAGAGTTTTTATGTCTAGGTAAATTTTTAATTTTTGAAAGTCTAAGCGATATAATAAGCGGGTAATTTAGTGTAAGATAACTGCTCTTCCTTGTTAAAAGCGCCAACCGTTATGTGCAATGTTTGAAGTTTTGCATGATTGTATAATGATAATGTATAACGAGTATTACGGCACGTGCTTCGCGCGTGAATTGTTTTCCTTATAATTTGTATATGTTTAAATCAGTCAAAAAATGATTTTTTATTTTCAAGCGGTATTAAGATTTGTATATTTGTAAAGAAGTAGTTTGAATTTATAAAGGAATTTTAATTTTAGATCCTATTTTTCGAAGCGTTTTGAATATTTAAGCATGTTTAATTGTTAGATTCTATTTTTAAGGGCATTTGAATTTGCAAAAGAAGTTTAATATTAGATCATATTTTTAAGTGATTAAGATTTGATAATATATAGAGGGGCGTTTTTGGTGGTTTACGTTGATACCAAAAAAGTGTGACACCAAAGTTATTACAACTATTATTAAAGAAAGATAATTGAAATCAACGTCTAGCTTTGAATACGTCTAAAGTAATTATAGAGAGATTTTATCTCCTAATCTATTGGAGAGATCATATGAAATAACAATTTAATATTTAAAAAGTTATATATAGGGGTATTTTGTGAAGTTCACAGTCGGACCAAAAGATTGTGATCCTATTCCAACTATTAATAAAGATATTTAACAAGTTATATATAGGGGTATTTCAATTAAAGCATCTCTTAACATTGATGGTTGAAATCGAATAGCTCTTACACTTTCAACATTACTTTCCCATCGAGTAGCGGATAATGATTTTGGTGTTAAATCTTTCACATATTTTTTAAGAACATCCCACCAATGAGTAGATCCCAAAAATAATGTATAAATCTTTTGTACGAATGCAAAAAAAACTTCTCGCTTTAATACAAGATTTAGCCATATCACATAAAGCAAGGTTTAAACTATGACAACCATATGACATATAAAATGCTCGAGGATTTACATCAAGAAGTCTTTTTTGTACACCTTGATGCTTACCTTTCATATTGGATCCATAGTCATCACCTTGACCTTTTATATCATCAATGTTAAGCTTAAGTTCATGCAAAACATTTTCAAGTTGTTTGAAAAGGCCAAGCCCCGATGTATCATCAACAACTATAAATCCAAGAAAAAACTCTTCTACCTTCACTTCATTAATATCTTCAATATCCACACATCTAATAATAATCGACATTTGTTTTTCATGACTTAAATCCGGTATGCAATCAAGAATAACCGAAAAATATTTTGCTTTTAAGATCTTGGTTATTATTTTGACTTTGATCTCATTCGATAATAGAAGTATTATCTCATTTTGAATCTTATGTCTAAGATAATGATGTTGAATTTCTTTATCTACCACACGCCGAAGATGATCTTGCATAATCGGATCAAATTTAGCAAAAAACTCAATAAATTGGCAGAAAAGTCCATTATTCTTTTTATATAACTTCTCATTGCTTCCACGAAATGGCAAACTATTCCTACAAAGTGTTTTCACAACTTCGATTGTCCGAATTAATATCATCTTCCAACGAACTTTCTCCATCTTAATTTGAGCTTTCATTTTTTTATCAACCGTTGCTTTCAACTTTAGTCCCTTTTGCAAATCAACCCACTTCACAACATTTTCACAATGTTAAGGATTAGTTTCGTGCTCTCTAAGTTTGTGTGGAAGATTATGCCAATCATCAATTCCATCTTTCGACAATTTGCTTGCCATTAATATTTTTAAATAGCTTGCAACAAAAACAAAATACTTTATTCAATGTATTAGAATATATAAGCCACTTCCTTTCATGTTTCTCACCATTTGGAAAACGACGAATATAATGCTTAGAGAAAAACTTCTACTTTTCCCAAACTTTATGACGCTTGAAAATTTGTCTTTTTTTTTAGGGATTTTTATTGAGCCCCTTTGAACTATTATTATTCTTTTAGTATCATTAATAGGTCCCCATAAACTTGGATCATGATCTACATCAACATCTTTTTTCAAATCAAGCATACTTTCTTCGTTCACATGTTCTTCACGATTATCATTGTTTGTTTCTTCATCAACAATTTCATTCACATAAACATCTTCATTGATATGAATTTCATGATCTTTATATGTTTCTATAACATCGTCAACATTTTCATCAATAGCTTCACTTGTTTCTCCAATTTGACTTGAAACAATTGAATGTTGTGCTTTTGCATTGAATAGTTTGGAAATTGAACCAACTAATGATGTAGATATTGCATCTTGACGTTGTTTCAGTCTTCTATTAAAAGCACTGGAGTTTTGCTTTCTATTTCTCACCTGTTTCTTATCGTCTTCTTCTACTGTCATACTATCCACTATCTAATAACATAATTAAATTAAATTATGTTACTCATTTTAAAGATCATAATACATATATATTGATATGAGTAAGCTACAACATTCACATGAATAATTACATTTTTAGTATTCAATGTTGATATTGTAGATTTTATGGTTGTATAACCATATTGTATTTCTTTTCATTAACATGGGTACTATAGCCTATAGATACCATACTACTAAATTTGGTTTTAACTGCAGCAAAATATAAACATGTAATGCAAGTTCTCTGTATTTGTCTGAGCAAACAAACAAAGGTTAAAGGTCAGCCAAGTGCTTTAAGTGTTGCAAATGGAAGCTGCCGCAGAGCACAAAGTTGGTGTAGGAAACAAAGCTGATGGTAATAGTGGCTCTTGGTGCAGGAAACAAAGTTCTGTCCTCTGCCGATTTAATTAATTCTAAGTATTCAATGTTGATATTGTAATTAGCTTACTCATAAAATGGAGTTTAACCAAAATCTAAAATCTACCAATTCTAAATACATGACTTGTAAATTTCTAATCAAAATTCCTACATAAATCAAAGTCATATTATCCACTATCAATAATCAACCAATTCTAAGTTTCTAAGCAACCAATTTTATTTTAAAAATCAGTTTTAGACTTTTAGTTACCTCTGCATTTGCTGCCTTGCAAGGGAGATGGAGCACTGCTGCGCTGGCTAGAGGCTGGCATCAGAGTTCTGGAGCTTAGGAGCAGCAATCACTGGAGCCTGGAGGCTGGCGCCGGCGATTGTTCAATTCGATGTTTGTGCTTGCTTGCTTGTTTTTTTTTGTTTTTTTTTTATTTTTATACAAATAACTATAATTTGAAATTTTGAACGTGAGTTTCTGTTCAAAGAGGGAGCAGGCCTGATTTGTTGGGCTGCATCTATTTTTTTTATATATGATCTTGGATTAAAAGAGCTTTTAACTTGAATTTTCATTCAAAAAAAGTGAGTAGTTCAAACGTTCGTTTTACATACCCTTTTTCTATGACTTCAACATGTTTTTAGAGCTATGATTTTGAATAAAAATAGTGTTACAATCTCAACGTGTCTTGATTGCTGTTGGTTGTGCAAGAGTGTGTGATTGAATTAGGAACTTCAGAGACGTCAGTTTGGACGATTTTTGATAATTACTAGCCAAAACCTGATGACTTTTGAGTTCACGGCTAGAAATGGTAGCACATGGAAAGAAGATGAAGCATGGACGGCAAAAAACTAAGTTAAAATAATCAAACTGTAGATGATTTTACATCAGAAAACGTCCAAAACCTGCTAGGCTATATTCATGGACATCATGAACACCAAAGTTATACTTCAAACAACCAATATAAGCCGAATGTGTGGCATAATTTTGTTTTGCTTTTATCCCATCCATAAAAATTAAAAAACCAAATTGAAGCACTATAAATTTGTCCATTCATCAATTTGTACATACACCTTCCTGCCTCAACTCATGTTATATACTTAAAAATACATGTTAAGAATTATGGTGTGTGTGTAGATAGATAGATAGGCAAAGAGAGCATGAAATATTGTCCCGAAATTTTCAATATGAAATAGAATACGACTTAAAACAATTGATACCAGTTAGTACGCTCTCTTCATCTCCATTCTATCGTTCAGGTTAGGGGAGAAGAATTATTAGCCATTATAATATTCAATGAACAACTTGCTCAATGCTTCATCATCTTCAAGCTTTTCTTCTTTCTCCTCGTTTTTAGATTATGGACCTCGAGCTTGTCCCAGTATACATGTTTAATGTTTGTATAACCTTCAAGCTATGCCAACATGTTCAATGTTTGTCCAATGCTCATTTAACCTTTTGTCTAACCTTCACGCTGTATCAAGTTGCAATGCTTGTCTTAGTACAGGTTTTACGAAGCCAAACATACATACATACATATATATATATATATATATATATATATATATATATATATATATATATAACGAAAATAGTACACCATCCGCGAATGCAAAACTCTATTGGAATTGAAAGTAAAAGCCAATATAGCTCCACTGTCAACATGTTATTGAAACCACTTCTCCTGCTCTTGCATAGTACAACTCAATTATACCTGAAACTATACAAATTGAAGCATCAATGAGAAGCAACGAAGGACAACAATAATAGGCCTTAAAAAGAAATACATATTTCTAGGAGTAAACACCTGATACACATATACAAGGGACGGCCATTTGGACACAAAGTAAAACGCAAAATATGACACAGTAGATTTTGATTGTTGGATCTTGTTATGTTCACGTTTGAAGTTGAAATCAATGGACAATCCAACGGTTGAGATTCAGTGTCTCACCAACTTGCGTTTCAATAAAATTTTCCATATATAAATGCGTGTATAAGTGCACGCATGCGGGCACGTACCCCATGCATAAGAGTAAGTGTAGAGATATATCCTGCTACAGTAACTTGCATCTAAAGATGTTTTTACAGTCTAAAAAATGATTGATATCTTTCGTGAAGAAACATACATCTATATATTTAATTTACGTTTGTCGCGGACTAACTCGGCTTCTTTTATGAAGACAATAGTACGTAAGGGGTTGTTTCGATTTGTTACTTGCTGCTTCGTGTCTATATATTATTGGAAGTATTTTCTGTAGTGATATCATTTGAAATTTGTTGTTAATTGAATTAAAATGTTAAAAATCCAGTAAGAAAGTGCACAATTTAGTATTAATATTTTTTCAAAACATTCACTCACCTATATATTACAGGATTGTGAATGTGTTTTTGTAAGAAATTGTAAATCTAAACTGTAATAAATTGGTTAGCAGCAGAAAAAGGTGGAAGAAAAACTATTGAATTTTTTTCCAGAACTGCAACATGTAGGGTTCAAGATTAGAAATGTGCATATTCCAGAATAACAAACCAAGACCAAGCACAAACCTAAAATGAAATTAAAGTTCACCTGCATTAATTCTTATCACTACATCAATTGTTGATTACGATTTGGTAGGCTTCTCTTTATTTTGATTTCGCAAAGCTAGATTTTAAACTAAAATGCATTTTATCATAAATCTTGTATGTTTGATAATGAATAAAAAATTAAAATTTTCCTACAATAAATTTTATATTATATAAAAAAAAAATGTATATACTTTGTTGCATTAGGTAGCCATTAAAATTGAATATTCTTTGTACTCGTGTATTAGAAAATCTGATGATCCTCAAAATAAACCTAAAAACCAAAATCTGTAGACTATGGAAGATACATTACCTGAAACAATAAATGAGATCATGGTTGAGTTTGAGTAGATTGGTGCCTTTGGTTCCAATTATCGGCTAAACAAAAATAAAGTAAAAATATTAGTGAGTATTCATACCTACATTTATGAATAGAAAAGAGAGCAAACCATTCTACACCACTCTGTTGATTAAAATGCAATCAATGCAAGACATCAAAATATCTATACATTTCTTAACTATGAATTATCTCTAAAAAGATGAAATGTTGCACACTTGAAACTGACCAAATTTCAACATGCAGTTGTTACTGTTTTTGACATTGAATCCTTCGTTTTGACTTGTGAGCTCCACTTTTTTCACCCTTTTTGAAATAAATAATTTACCATTGACATTTTATGAAATTGAAGAGAAATAATGTAACATTGTTGAAAGTATTGGACAGAGGAAGAGACGTGTTAAAAAATATTTTAAACTATGAAAGATGTTGAGATATGAAACCCGGACAGAGGAGATGAATCTTGAAAAAAAATATTGAAAATTAGGTAAAGATTCTGCTGTATAGATTAGATATAGCAATAGAATATATACAACATAGATAATCTTTTTATCAGTTTACAGTTCTAATTTATTATCAAATTACTTGCATATTTCATACCAAATCCTAACCGGTGGTTGTTTTGGGGACACCCAATAAATCTTATTCTATATATGCATCAAAGCTTTGGACTTGCTATGCCAATAAGATAAACCCTACTTGGCAATCGCTAGACTTTTAGATTTATAATTCTGGATGAAAAATATGCACACCTTAAAAATTATTGTGGTTTCATTCAAACCAAGTACAAAAATACATTCAAGCCAAGGTTAAAACAAAGTGTTTGCTTCATGCTAAAATTTGAAAATAGAATAACGGCAATTAAACATACTCGGTTTCTAGTCAAAAATGGAAACAATAACATTAGCAACAGCATAGCATAAAGCACAAATGAATTAGATTGTAGTCGCGTATATTATTTCCTAACAAACTATAATCAGAATACAAAAATGAAGAGGATTCGGACAGCAGAAGCTTGTATTTTGAGGGTGAGTAGGTATAGGGTTTGGAGATTGGAGGTGAACATGTGATGGGTGACAAAGGAAAATATGAAGAGGCACTGATAATTACTGAATAAAATAAATATGTGCAATTAAGATGTATTGACAAAGATCGAAAAGAAGAGGATTATATATTCAAAGGTTTTGGAGATGAAAAGACAACCATTTTTGAAAGGAGAAAATTTGGAAAAGAAACAAAACAAGGGATGACACATCAGCCTTATTTTAGTAATTTAGACGCATGGAATAAAGGGAGTGGGACGACCGCCCTACACCATCGACACTCACTATAACTATATCATGCGTTGCTGACGTGTCCGATCTATGTAGGACGATCATCGAGGATTAAAAGAAAAGAAAAACAATTACACATAACCCGTCGTATATCTCATAGCGCATGAAATAAAATATAACACACATCACAAATATAAACCAAAAGAGACGGTGATAACTAAGTGATCCAAATATCTGAGTACGGATCCACAAAGTTATACAACAAGTAATAGAGTTTATACAAAACGAAAATAAATTCAAATAGTTGTCTCGTAATAATAGTACTATGCAAGCACTGGCAAGACTCCCCAGTGTTGCACACAGGAATAAATGTAGAACTCCATATATAATACGATACCCTCAAGGCATCACATTTTCCAAATATCTCAAATCCATATAAAATTATCAAAACTGATATCAAAAGATGTCATCATCCATTTAAAACTATATCAAATCAAAAATCACATAATTAATACAAATGGATGAATCATACATATCTAGAAACTATCGTCGAAATCTATAAAACATCAATAAGTGAGATATGACTAAGTATATCGGGCTAGCACGAAGCAACGCGCAAATATCTCTCAATCTCATATTATAATATATCATAAATTATTAAAACCAATAAGAAAGATGTGGGCCAGCTCATAACAATACCCAAATATAATCAATGGTAAGTAGGTTGCCTGTCAAAGAAGGATACGGAGTTGACTATACTGCAAACACATGCTCACGTATAATCTCATCTCATATATGCCTACCACACGTAAACCAAAACCAGACTGGGAGATTAATGGTCGTAAGCCCGCTATAGGAGCTTGGGGTCTACTATGTCATATGTTATGTTGCCGGATTTGTTCCAGCAACATTGGTTCACGCAAATCGAAACCAAAAGAGAAACTGATGGACGTATGCCTGCTCCAGAAACCCAAGGTATACTACTGTATGCCTGTAGCCGGATCTGTTCTTACAGTCTTAATTACCTCAATGGAAATCGTGACTCATATCCATCAGTGGCTCGTCAACACGTAGCCTTGGTCACGGTCCTACTTTGCCCCTACAGGTAACAGACTGCTGATCTAAGCAAAACAAGGGGCTATGGGCACATAACCATCTATTATGATGCGCATCCGATATAATATACAACAATGGTATCGCGGATCTGGAGCACGACCTCAAGATCAGACCGCCAGTTAAGATACTGGCTAATCCGGTTTACCCCTGAACCATAAAGGGAGTTGGACAAAGGTAGACAAACACATATAGCATATATAATGGCCGCCACGCAGCTCTACATACAAGTCACCACGTGACTATCAAATATTCAACACAGCGAGTATCACATGCAACAAAACCCCGCATTGAGTGTCATCCACAAGCAAAGAATAACTAAAAAAATAACACAACGATGTCTCATACAACCACGTGTTACTAGTCCATTTATTCAGAGTTTACATAAAACACTCATCATTCCTTATTCTATATAACGAGTCCAAAGAATAACCGAAAAAGTATAACCGAAAGTCACATACCAGACGGTATCACTAAACTGTTTATTCAAATTTCTCGTCGTACAGAATAAATATCAATAAATCAAATAGAAAGGATGTGATCACATATTCACCTCACATAATGAACACAATATCCATTTAAAGAAATGTTATTTTAAAGATTAAGATGATCTGATGATAATGTCAAAATAAACGATGACTATTTATAAAAATATAAAGGTTTAATCTAACAAAGGTGAAAGACTATTTGATCACTTTGATTAGTGACATGAGTGTGATTGCCAAACTAGGCTTATGTACATTTCTAGTGGACATAACATTTGGATTTTACCATTTCATGGAGTGCATACACTAGGATTTTATCAATTCCGGGTGCAAAACAAACTAGGTTTAATAAAATGTTATGCAAAAGGGAAAAAATGATGTGAACTCAAAAAAAAACTAATAAAACAAACAATAAGTTGTTTATTTGGAAAAAAAATTGTTAAAAATTATTATATTCAAACTCACCACATGTTTCTTCATCTTAGGAAAATCAACATGTATTTCTTTAAGTTTTCTTAAAATCAAATGTAACCATACATCTAAATTTAATTATTGAGTAGGGTAAATTTGTAATAGAAATTTTATTATTTTAAGTGGGGATGGAAAGGAAGTTAATGGGGTTTAATAGCCATAGCCATATAAAATTCCTAATTTAAACATATAGCTAGCCCACATATGGTTAATTTTTTCAACAGCTTAGCCACCAAGTAATTTTGTGTAATGGTTGCATGGAAAGTATTTAAAAAAAAGGAAAGGAAAGAAAATAATCTGAATCATACCTGATGACTAGAAAGATTACATGATCTGAGTAGCATGCAACACTTCATCATCAATACAGCAATAACATTTTAGCAATGGGGCAAAGGAGGAATAACACTTGTTTATAATCGAATGCAGCAGCCACCACCTCTAAAATCTTGATCATTTCGCGGGCTAATAATATACATCCCTCATTCTGATCAAGCAATCTCATAAACGACCAGGTATATCTGAACTATAAGATACATCAATCAACACCTTCTTTATTCAATACCAAAGCCAACTTACTTCACATAATGAACACAACATAAGCAAAATAGAAAAAATACATCAATAATAATACATGAGCATAAACAAGGCAAAAGGAAACACTGAACCAAATCCAAATCCAAATCCAACACCATTCCCTTTAAGGCACAATCTTGAAAGCTTTCATCTTATCCACCCAAGAATTAAAGGAATTCAAAGTATTCCTAAACCCTAAAAACCCATGCTCCTTGCTCTTATTCATACTATCCAAATGTGCGAAATCAATCCCGAGAACCGAATCTAGAAACCACCAGTTCCCGACCTCCTCCAACTTCGTCTCCACAAGCTCATTCTCTTTCACAACCTCCTCCCACACCTTCTCCTTCCCCTTCATCTCCTCCTTCAGACTAAACCTCTTATCTTCTCCTTGATAACCCACCCACTCAACCTCAAACTGCTCAGCCAATGCCTTCCAGAGCTGCTTCCACTTGAACACATCACCATTACTGCAGTTAAAAGCTTCATTCTTTGCATATGGATCCACTGCTGCCCATATCTGATGCTCCGCTACCAAATCAGCATCAGAAGCATCACTAAACCCATCCCACGTCACTTTACTCCCTGGCCACCTCATAACCTTCTTCTCCTTCTTGCACATTGCTGCATAAACACACACGCCTTGAACCACATTCATGGCTGCCCTACTCGAAAACCCAAATATCGTAGTTGGTCTATGCACCGACCATGAAACTTTCCCATCCTTCTTCTCCAACTCCTCAAACAAAATGTCCTCCATATCATAGTAAAAGTTAGGACTTTCTAACCTGGGCATCTCTTCATAGAACGGTGGGTCATGAGGCTTCACCTTGTCTATGAACTCAAAAGCCCCAATGTAATGCTTCCTTCCAGTCAGCAAGCATATGTGCTGCAAATTAGGGGCGTTGGGAAGGACGGCGTTCAAGACGTTGCGTAACATTGAAGAATTGACTTTTAGGTTCTCAGCCTCGGAGGAACAGTTGGCCCACGCAACGTAGAAGATATGAGTAACGTCGGACAAAGGGGAAAGGCGATCTAGTGTTTGGCTGGAGTCGGAGACGTCGCACTGGATGGGGTGGATTCTGGGGTTGTCGGAGACGAGGGGGCGGCGGGAGACGGCGTAGAGCTTCCAGGGGCCGCCGGGGGTGTCGGGGAGAGGGAGGATGTCGAGGAGACTGGTGCCGACGATGCCGGTGGCGCCGACTACTAGAGCAATGGATTGGGGAGGCGGGAGGGAGTTAGGGTTTGAGGAAGAGGATGAATCTAGGGTTTTCCGCGCTGCTCCGATCGCTCCTGCCCACCACCAGCTCATGATGATCGATCAATTAATGGATTTAGTTCTTTGTGGGAGATTTGGAAATTTTGGTGGTATATGATTTTGGAGTTGGAGTTGATCAGGATTGTGAGCTGTGTTAATATGATTTTTTTTTTGTTTGTCCTCTTGTTTTCAATTTTGTCTCTTTTCTCTTTGGGAAATTTCTCGGAAGAAATCAACTTTTATACGTACTCTTTTAGTATTAAATTTTTTTTTTTTTTACACGTTTAAAGTACATTAATTTTTATACGAGTATTAGGTTTTTATCGTTTGTATTATCACCAAAATATTCTTAAAAATTAGTAAGTTTGTTAAAGTGGCAAACAAAACATTACAAAGGTATATTGATTATTCACCAAATATACTTATAGAGCAATACTAAGCGCACTTGTGACATGATGTTTGTTTTATTATTAGCTGTAGCAATAACGTTCGGTCCCACTTGCAAGTTTAAAAATTATAAAATAATTAAATTAACATACTTTGAGCCAAATAAAGAACAAGTATTATGTACATTTGCTTTAAAGAGAGTGTGCATAATAGATCTTCACATTTATATTGGATAAGATGAATCTATTCAACACGTTTATCATTCTATATAGAGATTTCATGGATAAATGTAAATTAAAATTATCCTCTTGCTTATACCATATTAAGCACAGTTTTCTTCAATTTATATATTATCAGCCAGAAATGCAAAATAAAGATGTTACAAAATTTATTTGCTTATTTTAACATCGGTTAATTGATGTTAATGGATGTTTGATGTAAGACCTGTAGGTAAACAATCTACAAATATATCACCTCTCAAATGAGGCTTTGTTGCTCGATTTTCTCGCAAAATATAATTTGACCCATCACACCCAAAGCCCAACAACAACGGTCCCTTTAGCTTGATGTCGACCAAGATCTCTCGTGGTCCAGTTGCATGTCCATCTATATATCCTTACTCTTAAAGCCTGTCTGCCGCGCCCTGAGCTTTGTTCGTCTCTTTCTCGAAAACAATAGCTACCCTTAAGCCTCGTCGAATAGCACCTTCCAACTAACCTCCAGACACCTTCACAACTGGTCAACCACCATACTAGTTGTCCAAAGTCAACTCCTAAAATAAGTATGCACGTCCATGTGTTTTGTCTGATTGTCTTCCTGCCTGTTCAAATCCTCCCCTCGACCAAGTTTCATGTCGACCTCACGTTGTATGCGGATAGAGATCAATTAGAAGATCTCAATAGCTCCTGCCAAAAGAAACGTTGACATCGTACCACTCCCCTAACAAAAGCGAAGAGACCATATTGTTCCTCTGACAAAAGGCTCCATTGTGCAACAAACACTCTCTGCACCTTACCGACCCTTTGATGAAAGCATGTTGCAATATGGCCCACCACTTAACACATATATGGACCACCCCACCTACATGGCATCCGATCTGGCTGCATCTGAACGGTAGATTGCATTCAATGGCTTTAAAGAAACTTGACATCCAAGGCATCAATCCAAACCTTTCAATGCATTATCTCCACAACTATAAATAGGATAACCTATGCACTTGTACAATGATTAGATTCATCTCGTTTCAACTGATGTGCTCCTGAAGAAACCATGAATCTTCACTTTTTTAACCACAAACCCTAGAAAGTAACAATATAAGAAGCCATAGCGAGCGTAGACCACTTCGAGATTGAAACACTCCATATGTGTGTTACTTAGATATTCACACTGCATTAACTCATATCTACTCCTCATCTCCTATTTATAACAGCATTTTAGTGAGTAACATTCACTAAAGTCCTTCTTTACGTACTAATTCAAGGTTGACTAGAAATTAGTCAATAGACTTCTATAAATTTTCGCTCTGTATTTTTGTTACCATAAATTAACTGAAGTAATAATTTAAAATCATAAAAGAAATGTTTTAGACTGTCATTTTTATCTATATTACAATTTATTAAAAAATGAACTTGGTTAAACTCTCACAAGAATATGCAGTTAGCAAGAATTAAACCTCGATCTTACATGTGAACTTCGCATATCCTAACCAATTGCATTCCCCCTATGGGCTTTGTTAGTTATTATTTCATGAATAAGAAAGAAACATCCTAAAGAGATGTTATATAACTTTGATTGAATTGCTCTTCCTTAGAATGGAGTTACATCTTTCAAAAAGATATCATATGACACTCCAGAAGTGTTGATTTACATATCCGTTTAATATTTATCGATTGCGACTAACCTTTTTAATACGTATTATATATCTAATGTAGCACTTATAAAGTAGCGACTATAAATCATGTTTTAAAGATAAACATACAACATTCTAGAATTAGCAGTAAGACTATTATTGTAATATGATGTAGGTTTATCACTCCAAGGCACGGTTGAGTCACTCTCTTTTAAGAATGTTTTCCTCTATATTGGATCACATATGGTTGTCAAAAAATGTTCTTTCAGGGTATAGTGGAGTAAGTTTGTGTAACATGTGATCACTTAAAAAATCAAAAGTGTTAGAATCTCGATTTTCATCGTTTTGATTGTGACAACTATATAAATCAATATTTTTGTGTACAAATCATTTATGCAGGAGATTTGTTGCAGATTCAGATTCATAATGTTTTGAAGTTGTTAGTCTATTGTTTAGAGTCTGTATATTATTAGAAATATGTTAAAACCTCTCCGATATGGTATATATATATATATATTAACATATATACACATACATATGCACAATTAAGGCTGAAAACAACCGTCTGAATGACCTCATTCAGCCGTCTGTTTGTTGAAATAAATTTTATATTTCATGCATATTTTGTTGGCTGAATGAGTTCATCTAGACGGCTGAATTAGGCCTAAAAATGCCTATTTCCCTTTTGTTTCGAATTTAATAAAATTCAGAAGGTTGAATTATAATTTCAACCGGGTGATTATTTATAACGGCTAGTTTTTTATGAAAAGTCATTTCTCTTCAACGAAGAGAAACATCTCAAATCTAACAATTGCATCTGTTTCTTTTCATCGTTCTTTTTTAGGAAAGATTGCAACCTTTAATCTACATAAATAAGGTTCAGAATTCAATAAACAATTCACCTAACTGATTTTAGTATTCTTGAATTCTTATCTCTTATTCTCTGTTTTCAATTTGCACTCAAACTGCATATAATTTCTTATCGTTGATCACTCTATCTTCCACATTTCTCAAGCACATTACACTATATATCATAAAGGAGAAGATTATAGGAAGATTGTACTTAATTGACTTATCAGTGCTATTTAAAGAGAACACTACAGTCAGATACTTTTGTTTATTTGTAAAGAAGTCCTTTTCGGTTGCTCAGGCGATAGAAGTCCTATTCGGTTGCTCAGGCGGTAGAAGTCCTGTTCGGTTGCTCAAACGGTATAAACCTATTCCTCTGGGTTAAGTGAGGGTTGCTAGTTTAATTCCAGAAGGAGTCTGGGACTGGACGTAGAACGGGAGTTCGAACCAGTATAAAAATCTCTAGTGTCATTTATTTTACCGCTTTAATTATTTACTTACTTAGTTTATATTCCGCACAAGTAGTTTATCCATATTACACGATCCTATAGCACATTCACTTTCATTTGGTATCAGAGCAAGGTCATCTTATAACTGTAACATAGTTATTTGATATTTTAATATGGAAAACAACACCAGTACCGTAACTAACACTAGTTTTCTTGAAGGTCAATCTACTGCACGACCACCTCTATTCAATGGAATGAATTATAACTATTGGGCTACTAGGATGAGAATTTATATACAAGCAAATAATTATAAAACTTGGAATATTACTCAAACTGAATATGACATACCTACTACAGAATATTCACAATGGTCTAACACACAAAAACTGGATGTACTGCAAATGCTAAAGCCATGAACATGTTATATTGTGCATTAGACAAGAATGAGTTTAATAGAGTAAGCATGTGTAAAACGGCTTATGAAATTTGGCGTACACTTAAAGTTACACATGAAGGTACTAATAGAGTAAAACAGAGTAAAATCTCTATGCTCAAAAATCAGTTCCAGAATTTCAAAATCAAGCAAGATGAAACAATAAATGAAATGTAATCTAGATTCCAAGATATATATCATTCTCTTTTAGCTTTAGGAGAAACATATATAGACTTTGATATTGTTTCAAAAATCCTCAACTCTCTAACGGATGAGTGGGAATGAAAGGTCTTAGCGGTCGAAGAAGCTAACGACATTTCAACCATCAAACCAGAGGAGTTGATAGGAAATCTAATGCCTTATGAAGTTAATCTCCAAGCAAAACGAGTACAGGCTCAAGATAAGAAGGATATAGCATTCCAAGCAGAAAAGGATGAATCGGATTCAAATGAGGAAGATATGGTGTTCATTGCTAAAAATTTCAAAATGTTTTTGAAGTTTAAAAAAGAGCAACAAATTTAGAAACAGTAAGAACAGCTCCAGCAACAAACCATCATCGTCTTCTCTAGAATGTTATGAGTGTCACAAGAAAGGCCACATCAAGAAAGATTGTCCTAATAGAAAGAAAGACAGATTCAAAAAGAAAGCTTTCTCCATCACTTGGGACGATTCAGAATCATCTTCATCATCAGATAGTAACTCAAACAGTAATACGGAACAAGCCAACGTATGTTTTATGACCACAAAAGACGAGGTGAGTGATCTAACTTTTGATGATTTATTGGAAATAAACTCTGAATTACCTGACAAACTAAGAGACATCAAAAGAAAGTATAAAGAAGCTCTTGAAAAATTAAATAGGACTGAAATTGAGGTAGATATGTTAAGAGATGAGAAACAAATTTTAAAAGAAGAACTTGAAGTTACTCAAGAATCTTGTTCTAATATGACATCTCAACTCTCTATATTAAGTCAAGAGATAGAAACTCAAAAAGAAAAGAATGATGCTCTATTAATTGAAAATCATGATCTTAAAGCTAATGTCAAAATTTTGGAATTAGATATCTCTGGTCTTAAAACAAAATTAGATGATATTACTAAAAATGTCTCTAATTTTAACAAAGGTAGGGAAAATCTTTCTAAAATTATAGAAAATTCTCAGACTGATTCAAATAAAAGAGGACTAGGATATAAGCAAATTTCTAAAGTTATTCCAAAGAAAAAGAATTCCTTATATAGCATTTTAAAAGGAATAATAATTAAAATTGAAAAACCTAGTTCAAAAGTTACAAATTATGCTAAATCAATTAAGATTTGGGTTCCTAAAACAAATAATTCTTTGATTAGAAATAAATATATAAAATATTTCATAGAAACTGTTCATAAAAACAAAGATTTCATTTTTAAAAGGATGAACTCTCTTGGGTTTGGCTTCCTAAGACCTAACTCTTAGGACCCGAAATAAAATGGTGGGTACCAATGTTAATTCTATATTTTTCAGGTACCACCTAAAAAGAGAGAAAAATGGATATTGGACAGTGGTTGCTCGAAACACATGACAGGAAACAAAGAGATGCTAACAAACATTATCTACTCAGATGGAGGCTCTGTCACATTTGGAGACAATTCTAAAGGATATATCATCGGCAAAGGAGATGTGTAGCAATGATGGTATATCTAATTAACCTCTTATTACAAATGTTTTATTAGTTAAAAATTTATAACATAATTTACTTAGTATCAGCCAACTGTGTGACAAAGGATTCAATATTTCTTTTTCTAAAAATAAGTGTAGTAATTTTTATCAAAACAAAAATCTTATTTTTGAAGGTTTTAGAGATAAAAATATATATGTTTTGAATATGAATATAAATTACAATACCAATATGTGTTTAATAGCCAAAGAAAATGATCCTTGGTTATGGCACAAAAGATTTTGTCATATTAATTTCAAAGCTACAAATAAATTATCTAAAAAGGAATTAGTAAAAGGTTTACCAAAAATGAATTTTAAAGTAAACAATAATTGTGATGCTTGTCAATTGGGTAAATTATCAAAATCATCCTTTAAATCAAAGAAAAATATTTCTACTGTACAACCACTTGAACTGTTGCATTTGGATCTCTTTGGTCCAACTCAAGTTCAATCTATAAACCATAGCAAATATGTGTTTGTTATAGTAGACGATTTTTCAAGATATACTTGGACTATTTTTTTGAAAAATAAAAGTAATATTTTTGAAAATTTCAAAATTTTTGCTAAAATAATTCAGAATCTCAAAAACTTAAAAATATTAGAAGTGATCATGGAGGTGAATTTGAAAATGAAGCTTTTGAACATTTTTGTAATAAAAAGGGAATTTACCATAAATTTTCTTTTCCTAGAACACCACAACAAAATGGAGTTGTATAAAGGAAAAATAGAACTTTACAAGAATGTGCAAGAACTTTGTTAAATGGAAGCACTTTACCAAAACATTTTTGGGCAGAAGCTGTAGCAACCGCCTGCTATGTTCTGAATCGTGTTTCCATCAAACCGCTAACTAAACACACTCCATATTTTAAAGTTTTTGGCTTGAAATGTTTTATTTTAAACACAAAAGATCATCTTGGAAAATTCGATCCAAAATCTGATGAAGAAATTTTCATAGGATATTCGGAACGATGCAAGGCTTATCGAATTTTTAGTAAAAGAACTAAAACAATCGAAGAAACACTTCATGTTTCCTTCGATGAAAAATTTAAATTTAATAATTTTTTTGAGGATGATGAGATAATCACTAAGACGGTCACAAATATGGTTACCCAAAATAATTTTGAAGAAGATGAAAACATTGTTTATAATTTTGAAGAATATGAAAACATTGTTCATAATGAAAATGAATTAAGATCTCCTCCTAGGATTTTACGAGATCACCCAGTAGAAAATGTCATAGGAGAAATTGATTCACATGTCAGAACTAAAAATCAACTTAATCAAATGGGCCATGTAGCTTTTCTTTCTAATATTGAACCTAAAAATGCAAAAGAAGCCTCTACTGATGACTATTGGATTATAGCCATGCAAGAAGAGCTAAACCAATTCGAACGAAACGAAGTATGGGAATTAGTTCCCAGACCAAGTGATCAAACAATCATTGGTACTAAATGGGTTTTCAAAAATAAAGCAGATGAACAAGAAAATATAACTAGGAATAAAGCTAGATTGGTTGCACAAGGATATAATCAAGAAGAAGGAATTGACTATGAGGAAACGTTTGCTCCAATCGCACGACTAGAAGCAATACATATCTTACTGGCCTTTGCATGTTTTCATAATTTTAAACTTTATCAAATGGATGTTAAAAGTGCTTTTTTAAATAGATATATAAAAGAAAATGTTTATGTTGAACAACCTCCTTTATTCGCACATGAAAAATTTCCAGACCATGTCTATAAACTTAAGAAAGCCTTATACGGTCTAAAACAAGCACCCCGTGCTTGGTATGAACGTCTTTAGAGCTATCTTATAGATTCTGGTTTTGAAATTGGGAAGATTGATCAAACTCTTTTTATTAAACAAACTATAAAGGATATTTTAATTATTCAAATTTATGTAGATGATATTATTTTTGGTTCTACAAATGAAAATATATTTCAAGAATTTTCTACTATAATGACCAAAGAATTTGAAATGTCACATATGGGAGAATTATCTTATTTTCTTGGTTTACAAATTAAACAATTAGAAAATGAAATTTTTATTAATCAAGAAAAATATTTTAATAATCTAATTTAACACTTTGGTATGGAAAATACTTCTGCCAAACCAACTCCAATGAGTACAACAATACATCTCGATAGAGATGAAGATGGCAAGAGTGTTGACCAAAAATTGTATCGAAGTATAATTGGATCATTACTCTATCTAACTTCTAGTAGACCTGACATAATGATGAGTGTTTGTTTATGTGCTCGATTTCAAGCAAATCCTAAAGAATCACATATGCGAGCTGTGAAATGAATATTACGTTATCTAAGCAAAACCAAAGATTTTGGACTTTTCTATCCGAAAGAATGTCCTTTCGAGTTAGTATCATATAGCGACGCTAACTTTGGAGGATGTCGGACGGATCGAAAAAGTACGAGCGGGACTTGTCACTTCATTGGACAATCCTTAGTCTCTTGGTTTAGCAAGAAACAAAATTGTGTTTCACTATTGACATGTGAAGCAGAATACATTTCTGCTGCTTTAGCATGTGCACAAGTCATTTACATGCAACAAACGCTTCAAGATTTTGGTATAAATTTATCTAAATCAACTATTTTCTGTGATAATACAAGTGCTATAAACTTATCTAAAAATCCTGTCAATCATTCACGAACTAAACATATTGACATACATCATCATTTCCTTCGTGATAATATTGAAAAGGATGTAGTCAGATTAGAATTTGTATCCTTTGAAAACCAGCAGGCTGATATATTTACAAAACCTTTAAATGAAAATATTTTTATAAAACTAAGAAGAGAATTAGGAATTTTATCTTTTAAAGATTTATAATCTTTTTTTTTATTTTTGTCAAAAATAAAATTTTTACAAAAAATTGAGTTTCCAAGACTCGGACTCTGGTCACTTACTTGTAATTTAGATGCACTACCACTTCACTACAGAACACTTCACAACAGAACCATATTTCTAATTTGTATTATATCTTTTTACTATTTTTATCAATTCTTTTTCTACCTTACATATTTTTTCTTTCATTTTAGCCTCTCATTATTTTCTCTGGCTAAAACAATTTGACCGCTAATCCTATTTCTAATTCTGAGTTCCTCATTAGTATAAATACCTCTCTTCCTTTCAAGTTTTTTAATATCATTACAAAGAAATAGAAAAAAAAATTCTCAAACTCTTTTAAAAATGTCTTCTCAACACAACTCTGAATCCTCCTCACTTTCATACACTTCTCCAAGTTCAGGATCAGTAAATTTACCTACCCCCACACCCATTTATGAACCCATCCCGATTGTTCCTCCTTCCACTCACATGGCTTATACTACACCTGGTTAAAGAACCAACTGCTCTCTATTCTTCGGCTCACCGTCTACTAAAGAAAAGATAGACGATATTCATCACTACCAAAGGGAAACACTAGAATTACAGCGTGAACTTTATTACGAACAAAAAGTTAACGCCAAGCGTTTAAGCTTTTTGGAGCAAGTCGCCTTGAAATTCTGCGGTTCCTCATCTAAGAGCACGATTCATCAACCATCTCCTATCCGTTCTCCTCAGCACAATCCTTGGGAACCATCGCCACAACGTCTTCCAGTGTCTCCGAACTCTTAGGAATGTGGAAATGGCCGGTCTCCTCTCCGTCCACTACAGGAGAATATCAAGGTTGAGCCGACCGAATATCATACTCCAAGCTCCTCATCAAAATCCGTTTAAATTATTTTTTATATATAAAACTAATGTCTATTGTATTATATACATATATATGTTTTTTCTTTCAAAAATAATGTTACTTGTTAAAAAAGAGGGTAATCATATTTTTACTACAGATTCAGCCGGCTGAGCACCTCAAAACAGACGGCTGAATACTGTACTGGAAATATTATTTTTCCAGATTCAAACGGCTGAACCACCTGTAAACAGCCGGCTGAATCAGTTCAATTTTGAACTATTTTCTTGCGGGAAAGAAAACAGACGGCTGACTACAGTCGTTCAGCCGGCTGAATGCTCCCAGGCAATTTTTACCCTATCTATATATTCACTTTTTACTCTATCTATATATTCACTTTTTCACTTTTTACCTCCTCACTTCAGAAACCTAGCCTCCACTCTCTCAAAAACTCCACTTTTAACTTCAATTTTTCAATCAACAATGGCTCCAAGATCAAAAAGGTCAAGAGAATCCACTTCCAGACTTTTCGAAGACCAAATCCGAAGACGGCTATGGAATGATATTGCTGTCTCGTGCTACAACAACATGAAAAACTCCAACATTTTTGAAGGGGCCTTCATGAAATTCCCGGATTTCACAGCATATAGGATTCGAGAAATGGCCGAGCAATATCACTTTGAAAGTCTCATAGGGTATGAACCTAATAATGTTAGAATAAATCATCTTTTGGTTAAACTATTCCTTGCAAATTTGAATCTTGATAACCAAAACCTTCAAAACCGAGAAAATTGTGTTTGGTCATTAGTTTGTGGTGTTAAAATTTTCTTGCCTTTGCAAAGATTGGGCTATATTTTTAATTGTCCGTATCAAGGTACCGATATAGATGACATAGAGGTTGATATGGATCATTGAGATGAAGCTTCACACCGCTTCTTGTCCGATCAACTTATCAATTTAAATGAGCTAAAATCTAGTGCTTTAAGGCATCAAGCACGTCTCATTCACTGAGCTTTCATTCAATCCTTACAACCTGGACGGGTAGCTATGAAATTTTTACAGAAGAGACTTTCAAGCTCTCTATGCCATCTACTCTCACCAACAATTAAATTGGGGAAAAATAATCTTAGATGAGTTTCAAGACGTCACAATCCGAAGGAAATATAAGACCATTCATTATGGCGCTTATATTATATGTATCCTGCTTAATTTTGGTGTTCAAATGTCGGACTCCGAGTATTCAACCATAAGCGAGTTAGGAGAAAAAACCTTAGGATTGATGGGTCTTCCTCACCGGCCTCCTCCCCAACAAATTATTTCCTTCCAAGAATGGGCTCACAATGTTGAACGAGGTGTTCCACAACCTCGTGACACTAATATCCCTTCCTCTTCGTGAACCCACCAAGAAGAAGAAGATGAGGATGATGAATCCATTCAAATTATCCGCATGGACACCTCCTCTAGGCAAGCTATCATCACTTTATCTCGAAATCAATAAAAGCTTCATCGAGAAATCAAATCTCACGAAAAGAAGACGGAAAAGAGATTCAATTCTATAAAAGGGTTTCTTAATAAGATTTGGGATAAAATCTCTTGCTCCGGTTCAACATCTACCGAAGTTTACAATCCATCTCCCTTCCAATGGTCGTCTTCAAGTTCGGAAAATGATGATGATGGTAGTGATGATCCCTTTCCTTCTATCTAGTTTTATTTTTTTATGTTCTATGAACTTTAATATTTGGCTTTGTAATATTGTTTTCAAACTTCTATGGTTCTATTCGGTTTTGTATGTAATGTTGTATGGGATGTTATGACTTTATTTTCGTAATATTATCTCTAGTATCCTTTTGCTTTCACTATGTTCCAATTTATCTCTACATTTTTATTTCCAATATTACTTTTGCATATCTTTCCTTTTTATCAATGATAAAGGGGGAGAAATTTGGTATAAATTTGTTTAAATTAGTGTGCATATTGATAGGGGAGAATTCATGTAAGTTTCATAGTAATATATTATTTATACTTATATAGTTATCATTATAAAAAAGGGGGAGAATGTTAGAATCTCGATTTTCATCGTTTTGACTGTGACAGCTATATAAATCAATATTTTTGTGTACTAATCATTTATGCAGGAGATTTGTTGCAGATTCAGATTCAGAATGTTTTAAAGTTGTTAGTCTATTGTTTAGAGTCTGTATATTATTAGAAATATGTTAAAATCTCTCCGATATGGTATATATATATATATTAACATGCACACACATGCACACATATGCATAATTCAGGCTGAAAACAGCAGGCTGAATGACCTCATTAATTCAACCGTCCGTTTGCTGAAATAAATTTTATATTTCCTGCATATTCAGCCGGTTGAATGAGTTCATTTAGACGGCTGAATTAGGCCTAAAAATGTTTATTTCCTTTCTATTTCGAATTTAATAAAATTCAGAAGGCTAAATTATAATTTCATCCGGGTGATTATTTATAACGACTAGTTTTTTATGAAAAGACATTTCTCTTCAACGAAGAGAAGCATCTCAAATCTAACAGCTGCATCTGTTTCTTTTCATCGTTCTCTTTCATGAAACATTGCAACTTTTAATCTATATAAATAGAGTTTAGAATTCAACAAACAATTCACCTAACTGATTTTAGTATTCTTGAATTCTTATATGTTATTCTCTGTTTTCAATTTGCACTCAAACTGCATACAATTTCTGATCGTTGATCACTCTATCATCCACATTTCTCAAGCACATTACACTATATATCATAAAGGAGAAGATTATAGGAAGATTGTACTTAATTGACTTATTAGTGCTATTTAAAGAGCACACTACAGTCAGATACTTTTGTTTATTTGTAAAGAAGTCCTGTTTGGTTGCTCAGGCGATAGAAGTCCTATTTGGTTGCTTAGGCGGTAGAAGTCATGTTCGGTTGCTCAGGTGGTATAAACCTATTCCTCTAGGTTAAGTGAGGGTTCACTACTACAAAACATGCCATTTGCATCGGTTGTTAACCCCCTTGTTGCATCAGTTCTACAACCGATGCACATGCAACCGATGCAACAAGCTTAACAGTTTTGCATCAGTTCTAAAACCGATGCAAAACAGTCCTTTTTGCATCGGTTGTTACTAACAACTGATGCAAAATACGGTTGCAACAAAGGAACATGTTGCATCGGTTGTAATGAAAACTGATGCAATAAAGGAACTTGTTGCATAGGTTGTTGTTGAAAACCGATGCAAACTAATCCCTCTATTATTGATTATAACAAACAATTATTGCATGCAATATTACAATCATTCAAAATTAAATTTGATGGCAAATACAAACTGAATAACATAATACCAAAATAAACATATATCAATTAAAGTGTTAATAATCTATACATCATCACCAAACTAAACTGAATAACATAATACCAAATTAAACTGAATAACATATACCACTGTCATCTATACATCATCACCAAACACAACTCTCCCCTCTGCATAACAACATCGCAAACTCACAGTCATCAACTGTCAACACATTACTTACAACCAAAACCCCATACTTGCTGAAACCATTCCTACACCAATCCTTCACTTCAGTCAGTAACCACCACCAAGCACTTATATCAAACATACCTTGCTCCTTCATCAACCACATACAACAACATCCCATCCCCTTCTCACCACTGCAACTTGTCCTGCTCCCTTGACCAGCAGCCTGAACCATTGTCTCATATACAACACCTAAACATATCAAACACCTGAACAAGTGCATCAACTACCCTTTCGTTATCAACATTTCATACATACAAACCAAGCTTGCCTGATACACTACTTCCTTGATGCACAATATTGCAAAGAAGTGTACAGTCAGGTGGATCTGCACAGTGGTATGGCCAGAGGTATGGCTGAAGTCGTGATGTGCAGTGGGCAGGGGATAGAGGAGTTAATGGCAATGGTTTGTATGAAGAGGATGCAGTTGATGTATGAAGCAGTGATGAAGTTGAATCAGTGCACATATGCACAAAAATGTGCAAAGTGATGTGGTGGAAGTTACAAGCTAGGATTCTCGGATCTGGATGCATAGCTAATGATAAAGATAGAAATGGTTTCTGATTCGATCACAGTAGTATGATGGTGTTTTGCTTATTCTATGGTCTGTGAGATTGCTGAACTTGTGGAGGTTGGTTTAAAAAATAAATCCATCCTTTTTACTTGTTGATGATTTCTAATTTGGTGGAGGTGGCCTCGTCGTTGATTACTGCTATTGATTTCTAAGCAGGCTGTGCGTGTGCGTGGATATGTTACGCATAACCAAATCCTTCTGTTACTGGAGTCATGCTCGTCTGTGATAGGAATATGCCAGTGGCCTTTCTCTGATTCCTATATACCATATGAACAGCATTAAATAATTTGCAACAAAAAGGTAAATTTTATTAGATATGATTTGTAAACCAGTTAGAAGTCGGTCTTTCCTTGTGCATTCACAAAAATAGTCTATTATTTGAAGCAGTTAAATTAGATTTTGTTTTGGTATGTACACATAAGACGGTCTATATTGCAATACAAAAGCGTTTGAGGAAGAACCTGAATGACTACAGTACAAGTTGAAGGCATCTGAAACTCAAAACTTCCATCACGAAAGTTGAAATGAACCTATATTTTATAGCAGTTTCTATCTCAGTAAGCTCGAAATTCTTAAAAAAGAGATGACACAAACTGAACATTGCAGCACATATTAAATATCGTGGGTTGAAAAGTTATTGATATAAAAATTGAGTTCTACATTTTTGTCTATTTAGTAACAAAGTGCAATGCACCTGATGTCTTTCAGGTTTACAAATCCTACAAAAGTCTATTATTTGCATGTTCCATTTATCCTATGTTTACACCATGTTTTTTTACCCTTTTGGTTATCTGCTCTGAAAACCCAAATCCTTGATCATTCAATCAAATACCCAGCACCATCTAGGAAAGAAAAACAAGATAACTACAAATCAAGAATATTTCTACTAATTCATTTTTACCTCTAAACTAACCTTATTTCTGCAATTCAAGAATATTTCATGTCAGCTACAACTGAATTGAACTACGTTAGACAATTAGCATGCGATCATACGTTCTGAGTATATTGTAAACCATTATCTTGAAACTTAATACTATTTTGCATGTTCTAATCTTATGCCTCCATTGATTTTTTTTCCTTAATTATTTTCAACTGAACAAATAGAATGATAACAGAACTTGAAGGTCACCATATTATTATACCAAAAATTTACCTCCACGTGAACTCATACAGTCACTATACCAATTAGTACGCATTGGCTACGAAATAATCTACATTGTGGTTATACAAGTACCAAACTCTACATTCAGCTAAATGTGCTATATCATATGTATTGCTGCAAAAATATAACTTTTCCTATGAATTACATACTTCAAAATTGAATTTTACTTCAATTATTCTTTACAGTATATAAACAAAAATGCAATAAACTATGACTTAACGGCGACCAAGACTCATGCCAAGAAGCAAAAGAAAGAAACTTGACTAACTCAGACTGTCATGCTACCACCTCACCACTACTCTACAAATCCAGGTATAATGGCTGCCTGCCTTTAGTTATATTCCAGTTTGTAATTTTGGTTAACCAATATGTACCTATGTTCTTAGCTTGATACCTTATTCTTTTGCTTAACTGTGTGAACTGACGTTTTTTGTATCTGACCATTGTTGTGAAAGAAAAAAACCTATTCATTATTGATTTGGGATCTACTCCCTTCTAACACTCATTAATCTAGTGTACTTTTTTCGTCATCTTTTACTGCAATGTTCAAAATCATAAACTCATTGACACAACAAACAACAAGCCAATGTTGTCCACATATGTCTACTCATACGTTTCTGTTTGCCTTGGTTTTTCCACAAGAAAGTATAGACATGGAGGTATCAGGGACACTCAACACTCCAACACTCAACATCTTGGGTATAAATTTACTTTCAATGATTATGTATATAGTTCACTTAAACTAATTTTTTCTACAAATTCTACAACTAAATTTTTAAGTGATGCATATATATATATAAGTTTAGTCTATATAGCTATAAAATCACCATGAGTTTTACTGTAACTTAGCTTCCTAGAAATAAACATCGGTGTGGCAAAGTGAAGTGAAAAGGATCTTAATTCGAACTTCATTAGCCTGAGGTGGCGCCACCTCCACCTCTTCCATCACAAGAGGTTTGCTTGCCTCCCATGCAACCGTAGCTATTCACACGAAAAACAACAAAAGATCAGGAACCAAAATGTCATGAAAATGAACTAATTAGTCTATGTTTGAGTTAAAGATTATTTTAGACGTTCATAGTATATTATGCATCATTTAGGAAAAATTATTCACTATTTTCCTAAAAGCTAAGGTAACCCAAAACTAAGAATTATATAAATGGTCGTATGAATTTTTGTATGGTCGAAAACCCAAAACTAAAAATAATAAACCAAACACTATCTAATTTTTTTTCCTTGCCAGAACATTGTACAACTCTGAGATACCTAGAGAGTTTATGAATTATCCCAACTAATAATGCATTAGAAACATACATACAACTTTTTGAGGAAAGGCCAATAAAGTAAATGACTGAAAGTAATAAATGCTTGGAACAGGAAACTTTGAGAGGTGATCTGATTCTCCCCAAAAGTAGTCAAGGAAAACTTATCATCCGTTGAACTATTAGATCGTTTAAACCAAAATAGTATACAAGTATATATATCCATCTGCTGTTCGTGTTTAACAAGAAATAAATGAACATTGAAGTAAAACATGGGATCTTAATATCCAATGGCTAAATGGTTATAACCGAGAATGAATTCATTTTCTACTTGCCTCCAGTTTTCTAGCGGAGAAAGATCCAAATCTATTGATTTCCTCCTCTATAAAACAACAAAAAATGTTCAGCGTCAACACAATACAACCAATTGACCAAAATGTCTAAGAAATTGTAGCATGTCCATAATTGATATTAAGACAGTTATGATACTACGCGAAGTATCAAATCAAATCAATAATATGAATAAATCGTCTTTTGTAGCAACCGATTCGAGCGAATTCATAGTATCAATTAACTAGTAAATATAATGATCTGCGAAACATGCATTCCTTGAAGCATGAATCCAGATTGTAAAATTAGATAATAAACCCCAAATAATCAACTACATGAATCGCACATAACCAATACGCTAAAAATTAGGCTTTTAAAACGTCAGACAACAATCCTAAAATTGAAACAGATGATCTAAAAACCAAAAAAATGAAGATAATTACAATTCACATACCAAAATTCGATTGGCTTGGAACATGGGCAACTCGAATCGAACACGGCGAGGACTCCCAAAATTCGATTTGGGTTGCGATTGAATTTTGTTTTCTGAGAAAATTGGGTTGAGAAATTGTGAGTTAATCTATTTTTGAGTGCCGCCATGAATTATGAAAGTAGCGTGTTTGGAGATTTGGGTTTTATTAAACTGATATTATTCTCAGTTACATTCATTTCGTAGTGTAGGGTTTGAGTGTGGGTGCGGGTTGTTTTCGCATACCCGTTTTGTTTTTTGTATTTTCCTACTATTAAAACATATGTTGGTAAGGGATGCAAATTAATGTAGTTGCATCGGTTGACTTTAAAACCGATGTGACTAAAACTATTTGCATCGACGTATTTGCATCGGTTGTTGGTGACAACTGATGAAAATTTGATTTTTTTATTACCTATTGCTTTCCACATACCAATTGCATCGGTTATTAAGACAGAACTGATGCAAATAGTTCTATTTGCATCAGTTTTTACTTCAACCGATTCAAATGAGGCGATGCAAATGGCCTGTTTTGTAGTAGTGGTTCTAGTTTAATTCTAGAAGGAGTCTGGGACTGGACGTAGAACGGGAGTTCGAACCAGTATAAAATCTCTGGTGTCATTTATTTTACTGCTTTAATTATTTACTTACTTAGTTTATATTCCGCACAAGTAGTTTATCCATATTACACGATCCTATAGCACGATCACTTTCAAAAAGAATACTCAACATTGAACTAATGATGCATTATTAGTTTGAATTCGAGAAAGTAGTAAATAAAGTTGTTTTCTATGATGAAGTATTTTTGTTTATATATAGAGAGAAGGCATCTATTGGTGGTGACGGTTGAAACTAACAGACACCTTTTGGTCCCAACTGTCATAACCATTTGTCGTTTGAAATTTTATGTTTTCATATAACCCCACCTAGGTGATAGAGTTAGGGGTATACCTTAGGGACAATTATTTAGTCTATTACATATATCTAACTTTGTGATCAACCAAATTCGTAATAAAGATATTTGATTTCCATTATATACTTTGTTAAATAGTGATATAATTAATTAAGTAATTAAATCTAGTATATAAATAAGAAAAATTCTTAAATGAATGTTATGGATTATAATTGCAAATGGTTACAATCGTGAGTAATTAATCACAATATAAAATAATATTTTACTTTAAATATTTCTGGTCAAGATGTTTTGAGAAAGGATATCGATACATCCTTGAGATTAGTGTACGTAACACTCTCTAAATGTTGGATAGTGTATTACTTATGGTTGTTGGGAGCACCAAGAGGTTTCGTACTGAAAGTTACTGGATAACTATGGAATGACTCGTTTGAGAGTTTCATGCTGATTAATAATAACTAAGGTCAAATAGGAAATCTCAAAGTTACAATATTACTTGTTTCTCTCAACTTAAGAATACCGTTGAATTTTAATATGGATGCTCCACTTTAATTATAGTTAAATCATGACATAACGTCTATCGAACGACTATAGTTGGGTCTGAATTGAAACATTGAAAATGGAACACTATTCAATTGAGAATTAGTCTTCTCGGATATATCAGGTTAGTATCACGATCAACTGTAGTTAACTCAAAGTCAATTCTTTAGCCAGGGTAGTACGATTAACAATAAATATTATTATTGACCCAAGGATTTTGTTAAGAAATAACCGAGTTGAATGTGGAAGTTTTGACCAAATTTAAATTCCATAAGTCCTAATGTAATAAAGCATTGATGAAAAGAATTGATGTAGTACCACTTAATATCGTAAAATTGGATTTTAGAGGAATGAGATATAAGCAATAAATTCAGCTAAAATAGCATACTATTGGCTAAGGTGAAGTGTGGATGTTAATATTGGAATTGTTCGATATTAATCGTTGACTATATTTACATCAGCGAGTCACACAACTGTATTGATGAATACTAAGAAATACCACATGATTTAATCAATTTATAATTATTGTAAATTAATTAGTTTATTAATATATATATGAATTTTTTTTATTTGATGTATTAGTGCCACTAGTTATTTTCTGCATGTCATTATTAATTAATTGGGTGCGCATATAAAAGTTATATATGTACAAATCGATATATGATATAGTTACGCATTTAAATTGAATTTAAATGTGATTAATTGCTAAATGGGGTTGGAACATTTAAGAGCCTAAAACACCCTATATACGCCCGACCAAGAGCGGAGAAAAGGAGGGGTTTAAGTTTTTAGTTTAGATCTAAAACTTGGTAAAGGTGGCTTAGAAAATTAAAGAGACAAGTTCTCCTTAGCTTTTTCTATAAAAGCCACATTATCCCCTCACTATTTCTGATCTTTTTTATTTTATTTCTTGCCTCCACCATAGTGGTATGTTCTTCTAACCCATTGTAACGACCCGGAATTTCACCACTTCGATTTGCGAATATTTAATTAATTTTAAATATTCAAATAATTAATTTTATAATAAAAATAGATATCTTTTAAATAATAACTAGTGATGGTGAAATGATTTTCAAATTTAGTTTGCAAAAATATTTAGTTCGAAGAAAAATCGAAAATGTGACCGGAATTCATTTTTTCAAATTTCGACTTTTCGTCGGCTAAAAGTTGTCGGAAACGTTGTGAACACTTTGGTACATATATACACAAATTTGCAAATAAGTTAACATATATATTTGTATATGAATAGGTATATACTTAGGTATATAAAGACAAGATGTGACCTTTTATGAAATATTAAAAATAAAATGGAAAAAGGTAAAGTGAAACAAATGGAAACATAAGTACATATGGTAATTAATTCATGTTGGAGCATGAAAAAGGGGGGACAAGCAAGGACGTGAGGGACAAGAGGGGGAACAAGGTTTGATGACATGGCATTTAGTTGTGGAGGTTATGTACTAAGGGGTGTTCTAGTAATTCACCTTATGCACTTTATACAAAAACCATTCCATGAATTTCTCTCTCATTATTTTTCTTTCATGCTCAATTTTTACACTTCCTCCAAAAACTCCACATAAATTTTCATGGCTTCTTTGAATTTTATTAAAGTTAAAAATCCTATCGTTTTCGCTTTTAAAATTCATGAAAACTTGTTTAAAGCCTTACTTTTCTTCATATACTTTCCCTCCTTCAAAAAGCAAGTCCAAAGCCCCTTTACATACAAGGCCGTGCATACTTACTACCTAGGTCGAGTCTACATCATGCATGGCTGAACCCACTTAAGGCCTTAAGGCCTTAAAAACTTCTTTTTCTAAGTTAAAAGCAAGGATCTAAGGTCGTATTCAAGTGTTAGTGGGAGTTTGTGTTAAAAGTGGATAGCTTTTGGATTTATGAATATACGATGATGTGGTAATGATTTAATACTTTTATCTTTTATTAAGGAAAAGAAACAGTATTAATAACTTCTATTTTTTTGCAACCATCTCTATTTCAGTTTTCGTGCTGTTTCAGATCAGCTATATAGATCACGAGAGTATCATAAACTTGTCTGTAAGAGGTCGTTAAACAGGTAGACATGAGAAATTTGCATTTATGGTTTGGATAATTTTGTGAATAATTAACTTCATAGCCAGGTGATCATTTTTAACTAAACATATTGGTTTTACTAATAATAAAAGAGGTTAAATTAGCTAATGTGATGCATTACGTTAGCTCTTATGGTACATAAAAATCACAACATCCTTTTTTTTGGATTATGATGGATTTACAGACTTTTCTAGTTTTGGGTTTTACACTGATCTCATATGTAATATTAATGCCTACTTAAGATTTATGACTCGTTCTCTTCACTCTATCCTTTTATTTTTATTATTACAGTTTGTCTTATGTATAAGGGGATAATTAGAATGACTTTTCCTGTATTAACTGACATCAGTAAGAGCTCCATATACTAATCATATATATGTGAGTCGAAGAGATTTTTATAAGTAGAATCTGATGGACACAAATCGTCTCTTTCTAGAGCTATCATATGTTCTACAATTCAAAACCGGGAAGAGGGACAAAAATACGCTGTGCATGGGAAAAGCAAATTTAAAAGATAATGGAGAGAATATGCACTACAACAAAAGTTGTTTTTGACTGCAATGGAACACGGCGTTGGGATGCTAATGGATAATTAGTGAGTTGAAGTAAACCAAAAAAATGTAAACTACTGAAAGTAATGCCTGATGGTAGCTGCTACATGAGAAGGCTACAGCATGATACAAAATCAAGGAATGACTTAGAGAACAGGCATGAGGCACGAGGCAAGACTTAAAGAACGGGCTACGAGAGAACAACTGATTTATTTTCAGTAAGCATCTGAAGCCTGTTTTTCTAATCCTTGATTAATGAATATTAGCACTACTTTATGTTATAGATCTAGTCATATTCACTTTATGGAGATGACTATCAATATGTTTCAAGAGTATAGTATTCACCTTTTTAATTTTTTCTGGACTTTTGTACCTATGGCAAGGTGTAAATATTTCTAAAAATTCTAGACCTTTAAGTGAATAAATCTTCCTAAAAATGGACATACATATGTTTCTATTTTCTTTTTTTTACAAAGATATAAGGTTCTTTTCTTGAAAATGCTCCCAATCCTCTTAGCATGGAAATCCAACATTTTGACATTTGTTTGCTTTCTTGTGACAGTATATATCGTATCACTCGTATTCATAGGCATGTTGATTTCCATATCAGTTAGAGGTTTCTTGACGAACCCATGAAGGTAGTCACTCTAAGCGCTGTCATAGTTCTCGTCATAGAAATGACTGAAATGGCTTTTATAATTACTACACCTTTTCTCTTTGCATGGTTCTTTGCAGTTTCAAGAGTTGCTAGTGGGTCATTCACCAATGTTGTACTTTTCTTGTCAGAGATTATGGAATATGCTTTGTTTCATCCGTCCTTCTAATAAGTAATAGTTTAGCTACCGGATATAGGTAAGTTTAAACTACTTTAAGAGATTCCTATCAGTGTCAATGATTGTATAATCTTGAATATGACCGTGTGGCATAATCTATTGGACCATGATGAAACATGGTTAATTTTCGACATATGTGTTGAATAAAAAACAAATTTATAGAAAATTAACTTTGTGTTGTAATTATACTTTTAGTCAGCGTTCGGAGCAGCTAATAAAGAGTTAGAGATATGCTCTTTCTTCCAATCCCTTCGATTAGGTAATTGCATCCTTTTGTTCTTCTATCTGTTTATGAACAAATTTAATTTCTCATTATTTTTCTCATTTTGATTTTCTAAGTACTGTAGAGAGTGAGTGTATGCGAGTATAGATGTGCGCGTGCATGTACACAACATAATATTTCTATTTTCGTTATGTAAGCTAAGGATAAAAAATGTACATGCTAATAGTTCGAACTACAACATGATCGATGTAAAAATTAAACTAAATTAATTAAGTTTTATAATAATTCACTAAATTAACCATTTTTTATAGAAATTAACTAAGTTTATGTATGAAGATATATACTATTATAAATTGTATTACATAGATTATATATCTTTGTAATTATAGACGTTTATATTATACAAATTATATATATATATATAATATTATCTTTGTAATTATACACTGTATGTGCATCTTTATTCATGTTCAGTACAATTGATATCGCTTTATTTCTCAATATTTATATTTGTGTTATATCCTCTTTTAGTTCTTATACTGTTATACTGAAATGTAGGAGTTGACTTCGAAATTCATACTCCATAAATTCTATAGTTAAACTACTGTTCTTTGGACTCCAATGTTTACAAAGAGCTTAACAAGCGCATATTTCAGATTGGGCTCACAATAATGTTAGAAGTCCAAAAATTTAAAGTGGGATAATAAATGTAAACACATCAGTTACTTTGCCATCTACATTTTTTTGCTGCACATTACTTCCCATTTTATTAGCATATGTGGTGAATTATGAATCAAGTAGTAGAGTATTCCTATGAGTGGTATAATAAATTCCACATAGACCTCAGGCAAAGATTATTTATAAACTACAGAATCATCACAGCCTAGATAATGTGATTAAAGAATAATTATACCTATTATTGAAATGTAGTGCTAAGATATCTTAACTAATAAAGCAAAAAATTTAGTGTTGGAGAATTATTTATACTGGAAACACACTGATAATCAGAGAAATTTTTTTGTTCATAGGTCGTTGCATTGGAGGGGTTGATTCTTTCTAACCGTATTATGGAACTTTTTAACGGTAATGTTTGTGACTTGTGTTCTTAATTTCCTATGAAATGACATATCGATCTTCATTATCTTATTATGTACTCATAATTGTGTGCCGTGTCAGTTTATCCTAGGATATTTCTTCCCTAATTTACATTATATATATTTGATTTAAAATCATATTGATTCAAACCTTTGAACGTCAATGCCTATTTTTGTAATATATTTTCAAAGAAAGAACAACTTCTCATATGGTTCGTGCATGCACAAATACACATAGTAATTAATGCAGTCCTATAAGAGAACAAGACAAACAGGTTCATACCATTATGTAATCATGTATCATATTGTAGTTTCCTATGTAGATATCAATCATAAAATATTTTCAGATTAGTTTAGTAAATACGGCCTCACATGCAAACGACATAGATATGGGAACATCATCATATATACATCAGGTCCAACAGCAGTCTACATTCTTACAATATATGGTTCGGTACCTGACTCTATGCTTGGGGATTATGTTGTACTGCTGCACCTGTGGTACATGTTATGGCCGATTTTTTTCCCTTTCCACTTGCTATACTTTTAAGTCATGTTTGATACAAATAATGTGTACTATCATTTAGCTTTTCTCCTATTGTTGAGTTATCATTTCAAGTTAATTACCAGTTATATATTTTTTGGATATACTTGGATCAATTGACCGCCTACTTTAAATACTTAATCAATATGATTTTTCAAAAAATACCTAAACAAACCATTCAAAGCACTCTGGTCTTAGTTTTTTTTCTCCTTTTATTTTGTGAATTTTGGATGAAATGCAATCACATGTGCTTGCTATATGACACTATTCTTAATATAAAAGTTTAATGACAGGCGTGCTTATGATTTTGATATTTCTATACTAATTTCTTCAATAATTATAACCATCCATCAAATTTATCAACCATTATTTAAATGTCAAACTACCAAAAATAACCCCTTAAGCATTCATGTTTGATTTTGTGGAGGTCATTGGCAGCCAGTTTTGGGAACTTTATGTAAGGAGATAAAATATAAGAAATTATCTTAACGTGAAAATAAATAAAATAATAATTTAGTTCTCAAAAGAACAAAGAATACGCAAAATCAATAATATGTTGACTTCCAACTCTTTGGCCAATAATTTCATTGACAAAGATGTTAAAACTAAGTAAGTTTTTTTTTGGCAAAGCCAGTGGGGTTGATTGGGCCCCTACCAGATTTTATTGCACAACAATAAAATAATTGATTCAAAACAAGCTTCGAATCAAGAAAACAACAAGGAAAAGCAGAAAGAGGAGAACATGCAAAAGAACAAAATAAAATAGAAGAGTTAAGTAGCCCAATGAATAACCAAATCATTCGGGATAACACTCCTCTTCAATTGCATGTGAGTTCTTTTCCTAACATCAAACCAAACAGTTTCCAAATGCCTTCTCTGATTTTCAAATACTATCAAGTTTCTTTCTCTCCAAATTTCATCCATATATATTTTCATGCTAACAACCAATCCTCTAGCTCTATCATTCCTCCACCTCGTAGCCTTATAGATTATGTTCCAGTCCATGAAAGATTGAGAAGATGTAACAACTCTCCCAGTTTTGCAGATAATTCTTTCCATCATGAATAATAAAGCCGGGCAAGCAAAAAACAGATGATCAACAGTTTCTTCATGCAACTCACAAAATACACACTCATGGCTACAATGAATACCATAACTAGTCAACAAACTTCTTGTCATCAAAGCATGTGTAAGTACCTTCCACATCATCAGATTTTCTTTAGGGGATGAATCTTTTCTCCAAATAACAGAATACCACTTAGCAGCAGGTAACATAGCATTTCCAATGAGTTGTTTGTACACAATAGCAATAGAGTGTTGCTTCAAGTTCCAAGAAATAGAGACAGGAGAGTTGCTTGAGAAGTGAATACTCTGAATGATACCCCAAAGTTCCCTGATCATCTGATTACTGTTATATGGTAAATGCATGCTACTGTCAGATATGAAATCATAGGCTTTAGCATCATAGTGAATACCAGATTGAACAATCTGAGCATGATCTAACTCTTTAGATAGGATTTTGCCTTTACTCACCCAAGGATCATGCCAAAAACTAACAATTGGAGTTAATTGATATTGAATCATTGGAAGAAAAACATCCCTAAGCTTCAGCAAATTTCTCCAAGACCAACTACAGTGTTGAGGTATTTCTAAACTCCAAAAATACTTATTCTTAATATTGTAATGCCATGTCCATTTAACCCATAGACTATCCTTCTTAATCAATAAATCATCAAGGTGCTTGCTAAAAGCCGCAATATTCCACTTCTTAATATTTAAAATACCAATACCACCCATTTTCAAAGTAGTCTCAAACTTAGAAAAGGAGCAAGGAAACAACTTCCTATTGTGCATACTCCCAGTCCAAAAATATCTGGACATGGAAGACCTAACAAGCTGCAATAGCTTTCCCAAAAGAATTAGAGTGCGAGCCCAATAAACAAGTTTAGAAAACACAATAGATTTAATAAGAACAAGTCTACCACTCTGGGAGAGATGTCTGTTTTCCCAACCATTCATGACAGAAGTAATTTTGTTAAACAGAGGAAAGCAATCAGCATTAGTAATTCGTTTAGTAATTAAAGGAAGACCAAGATAACACATATCAGCATCCATACTAGAGAATCCAAAATGCTGACACAAAGCAGCAACATGCTGGGCACTGACACCAGAAACAAGCATGGAAGATTTGGATTGATTTATAGAAAGACCAGTCATGCTTTTGAAGGTCCGCAGAGCCTCTAAAATTCCACTCAAAGATGAAATCTCAGGCTTAGTGAACAACATAACATCATCAGCAAACATAATAAAAGAAATTTGATGATGTGAGCACTTAGGGTGATACTTGATTAGATTTTGAGAGTACTTGGTTTTAAGAAGAACAGAGAAGACTTCCATAACTAGCAGAAACAAATAAGAAGATATGGGATCTCCCTGACGAATTCCCTTTTTACTTCTGAAAAAACCAATAGGCCTTCCATTAATAACAACTGAGAAAGATGGAGTGGATATGCAAACATAAATCCAAGACACAAAAACCTTAGGGAATCCCATCATGGCCATTATTCTAACAATAGAAGCCCAGTGTACAGAATCATAAGCCTTGGAAATATCAATTTTAAGAGCAGCAGCTGGAGTCACATTTCCTCTACTATAACCTTTTAATTACTCTTGGGCAAGCAAGACATTATCAAGTATATTCCTAGAAGGGATGAATGCAGCCTGATTGTTAGACGCAACAGAAGGGAGAACATTCACAAGTCTTGAAGCAAGAATTTTGGAAATACATTTGTAGACCACATTACAGCAGGAAATAGGCCTGAAAGAGGACACACAGGTAGGTGGGTTAACTTTAGGAATTAATGCTATGTTAGTTGTATTGACTTCTCCCAATAATTTGCATTTATTAAAGAAGTTATGAACAGCCTGACAGAATTCATGACCAAGCACATTCCACGTAGAGATGAAAAAAATGACATTGAGGCCATCAGGCCCACCAAAAGAATGCTGATTCATAGAAAATAGGACAGTCTTTATTTCCTCATCAGAGACAGGCTGAACAAGTGCAGCAGCTTCATGCACAGAAATACATGGCAGGGCAAGGGAGGAGATTTGGTCTAGATCCGGGATGAAACCAGATGAATTGCCAAGAAGATTAGAGAAATAATCAATGAAGGCATTGTCAACAGATTCATTGGAAGAATATAGAGTACCATGTTCATCATAAGTACTATTAATATTCTCTCTGGCATGCTTAACCTTCAAAGAATCATGGTAGAATTTAGTGTTCTTATCTCCTTCTTCATTCCATCTGTCATGAAGCTATTGCCTTTTCATACAAGCTTCCAATTTAAGAGCTTTATTAACCTCCATGTATAATCTTCCTTCCTCAGCAGCAGCATTTTCATCTTCAGGATGCTCCATCATGTAATCTTGAGAAATCTTCAGTTGCAACTTCAAGGCAGAAGAAAGCAGACTGCCAGAACCAAAAGTAGTAGAAGCCCACTGCTTGAGAGATTGTTTGATGCATTTCAATTTCCTGTAAAACTTGAACATAGGGTTACCATAGCATGAAAAATTAGTACTAGTAAGAGAAACTAAAGCATGAAATTCTTCATGCTTGGCCCAAGCATTATAAAATTTAAAACTTCTCTTTTCTTTTCTTAATTGGGGACCAAGAGTCAGAATCAAAGGAGAGTGATCAGACAAAATGGGTTGAGGAAGAAAAATAGACAAGGAAGGCCAAAAAGTGAGAGAAGGGATGTTACAAAAGGCATGGTCAATTGTTGTGAAAGTTCAAACACCACTTCTGCTTCTGTTGTTCCAAGAATACTTGGCTCCAGACTTGTTAATTAAAATTAGATCAGAATCAGATATGGCTAGATTTATGGGAGCAAGATCTCTAGGAAGGAGAGGAGTTCCACCAATTTTATCATCATAGTCAAGACAAGAATTAAAGTCTCCCAAAACAACCCAAGGATGAGTATTTTGTCGAAGAGGGAGCAAGGAATTAAATAGAAGACTTCTAGATGGAATAGAGTGGTTAGCATAAATATATGTAATGTAGAAGGAAGTTTGATATTGAGAGAGATGGACATGATAGTGGATGAATTGACTAGAAGAAAGAATAAGAGTTAATGTTAAAACAGCAGGATCATAAAGAACAAGGATTCTTCCATAAGAAGCTGAATCAAGATTATGATGATAGGCGTAGGCTGGATTAATATAAGCAGCAGCTTTATGGGATAATAGGAGATTGAGTTTAGTTTCAAGAAGACCAAAAAGACAAATGTCATACACAGAAATAAGACTTTTCACCTGATCAAGTTTTAAATTGCAGTGGGCACCTCTAACATTCCATGAAGCAATTTTTTTATTCATGGGATAACTAAATAGAATGGAGGGGCTTATTACCTCTCTTAGCTGAAAGAGATCTTGTTTCAATTTTCCTAGCAGGCAGTGGGTTAGGGGAGGATGGATTTGGGATGGAAGGTGGAGAGATTGGATTAGATGGAGTGACAGATTGAGGAGCATGGGAAGGAAGGTTTTGAGGCCAACCTGGAATTTCAATTGAGAAGTTATAGTGAGGTTGATCAGCAACTTGCATTGCAAGTTCAACTTCAGTAGCATGCATGGAAACAATAAATTGTCTTAATTGTGATTCAAAGGACATACACCACATACTGTCAATTTCTGATACAAAGGTATCACCAAAATCATGCACAGCTACTATTCCTTTTACAACTACTTTATTACTGCAAGTATCATTAGCATGTAAAGTTATTCGCTATTCCACATCATCAGAAACTTCATCTGTTACTTTATCTCCATCAACATTATCTTCACAATTATTTCCATCACACAAAATGTTCTTCTTGGCAATTACATCATTTTTTTCCATCAGTGTGTATTTCACCTTCCTCCAGAACAAAGTCTTCTGAATTTCCTTGATCAAAATCATTAATCTGAAGCAAATTAAACTTATTATTATTTGTGACATGATCAGAGCTAGCATTGGCATTCTTGTGAGCTTTGTCTCCTGCTACAATGGTAGAAAAGATATCCTCATTACTATTAGCAGCAGACATATTTCCTTTACCCTTTGTCAAATTCAGATTACTGACTTCTATTGCTTCTCTTGAGTTTCTTTTTTTACTTCTATTGTTATTCACTTTTTGCCAAACTTGTTTCAATTTGACTTCCTTGACCACCTTCTTATCTGCTTTCACCTTACATTAGTCTACATCACTAACTTTGTGTTTCTCATATTTATCACAATCACTACCGTTGCCTTCATCAGACATAAAGGCTTTCATGCAAGTTGCCACTGAATGCCCAAACTCCTTACATGTTATACATATTTCAGGTCTCCACAAATAGTCAACTTGAACAATCTGTTCTGTTCCATCAAGTAATTTCACAGCAAATTTAACAGGCAGCTCTTGATTAGGATTAACTTCAACTAAACATTTAGAAAATGATATTCTTTCAAATTTCTCAGTAGAAGAATCCATACACAGCAGTTTTCCTACCCTAGAAGCCAGCCAATTTATGCCCAATGGAGACCAAGCATATAGGCGAATGTTTGATATTTTAATCCATACTGGAACTGCTTTGATACTACCACAACTATTTCCCACATTTTCATCCCATGGCTTCACAATAAAAAGTTTGTTCTTCATTACAATTGGATCAGATTCAGAAATTCTTCTCCTATCTTCCTCATTAGTGAATTTGAAAAAAAAAAACAGGAACCCATCAGATTTAACACTAATAGAGCCCTTCAATTTCCATGCTCTCTTCAGAAATAAAATGACAGTAGAATAAGGAAGTGGGTTATCTAAAAAAATCCAACAAGGTATTCCTTCCACATAGAATTTCCAGCATGAACAACTTCAATAGGGGGCACAATTGCATCTCCATTAAAAACAAGTTGGATCTCACGAGGTACATAGCAACCTGCATTAATGGGTTTAGCTTTGAACAAGGAATTCCATGCATGGGGAGGATTGAAATGGGAGGGCAGAGAAGAAGAAGAGAGGACATGAGCAGATGGAATGGAAAGGACAGGAGAAGCTACAGAAGAAGGTAAGGTAGACAAGGATGGGACAGTTACTGGAGGTACAAGGAGAGGGGCTGAAGGACAAGTTTGATGGGAAGGAGAGGGCAGAGTAGGGCCAGTGGGAAAAGAAATTGAAGGGGAAGGAGGGGACCCCATTAAAGAAAAGAAAGATTCTGGGTTTAAAACTAAGTAAGTTAATTTGATAAAATGCTAGAGTTTCATTTATTTATGCAACATTCATTGGATAAAATCATACACTTTCCATAGAATTAAGTACGCCTACATTTTTTATGCATTTACACTACGCCATAGATGGCCTACTGCAACGAAATTACAAGGTGTTGCTAGCTATAATGTAACGATAGGTATGCTGATTTTTGTCTATTGCAACACTCGCTTCAAGGTGTTAGCATAGGTATCAACAAGATGTTGCAGTAGCTATAGATGTATTCAAATTAAAAAATTAATAAAATTAGCAATCCGCGTGAATACGATCCAACGATCCACATTTAATCCGATTGTTAAAACGGATCACCACTGCAATTTGTCCCAAATTTTCGTTTTCCCGCCGATCCCCCTTTCAGTTTTTTGGGTAAATTATCGACTTCTCCACTTTTTCTCTCCGATGAAACGCAAAATCAAATTAAAAATGCAGACTCAAAACGCAAAATCAGAAACCCAATAATTAGATTGATTCCTCAATCGAACCAATTCAGCAAATCGAAGTCCCAAATTGAAATTCGTATTTAACTTGTTAGAGTTAGGGTTGTGATTGGATGATGTATTTGGGTTTAGGCGAAGCTACGCGACAGTGGTTCTTGTGATTTTTGTTAATCCGTTAGTTGATCCTTCGAATGTTCTTCGAGATTTAGCTGTCATTCTCGCAATAATTAATCCGTCCACGGCTCCTATATCAGGTACATCCCAGGCTGATCTCTTCGTACTTTCCCCTATGATTGCGGTTGCTTCACTTGGTACTGAAGGCCTTTGGTGTGATGTTCGGAAAATTATGATTTATTTGTTGAAAACTTATCTGCTAATGGTAATAGATTGCAAGATGATGACATTATTAAGGATAAGCATGGGAATGGTACTGGTAATTTCAATAAGGTAGTACACCCCCCATATGTTTGTGCAAATACTCCTTTGGAACTTGTTAATGTTTTAGAATCTGGCTGGGTATCTACTGCTTCTGGATGCCCTGTGCCTCTATCGCAAGTTCATAACTCGGACTGAGTACAGAGTGATCTCATCCAAGCATTAAGGTTGGTTGGTTCACCATTGAATCTAGATGTAGTTGTATTGGTTGAAGGTTGGTTGGTTTGGTAAGTTATGGAAGTGATGGTGGAAGTAGGTGATGCAGAGGAGTTTCAGTTGGCAGTGTGATGCCTGAATGTTGGCAGAGAGATGTAGACGGAGTTTGGAGTTTGATATTGCAAGAGTGTGAAAGTGGAGGATTAAAGGTAAGTGGTAAGAGGTGGTAGGTTTTAGGATATTGGTGGGACGTTGACGAAGTGTGGATTGAATGATGGTGAGTGTTCTGGTGTTTATAGAGTATTGAAGGTTGGTGAAATTTGGAAAGTTTGGGAAAGTTGTAATATGGTGAAGGGTGGTTGCAATTGCAGTTTTTTGATAGTGAGTTGCTGTTTTGCTTGTTTGAAGAAGTGATGTTGGTGAAACAGGGGGATGGAGGAGCATGCAACTGTGAGGCTTTGGAGATTGTTTGTATTGACAATGGTAGAGTGCTGTTGTGTATTGGTTAAGGAGAGAAGCTAATGTGGTGATTGGAAATTGAAAAGAGTTTGCAGTAGAGTTTTGGTGTTTGGCCGTAGGGGATTCAAGCAGATTTAGGCGAGGAGATGGAGGATAGGAATTAAAGGAGTAGAAAGCAATGCAAGTAGAAGGCATATGCCCGGACCCGCTACTCGGCTCGCCTTTGGCCATAATTGACCTAGGAGGAATGCCCTACATGCAGTTAATGACCTAGGAGGCTAGGAGGAATTTGGAGTATGCTTACTATTTATTTTCTCTTTAAACATATGCATACAAAGCGATCAAATTATATTGATGTTTTCTCTTCTGAATTTTATGCAGATGCCAAGCCTAACATTGTACTTGAACTGTTAAAGTCGGAATGCCCTGAACTGACCTACAACATGGTTAATAGTCACATTCAGGTATATGTTATATATGTTATTTAGGTCAAAATAATTCAAGAAGATAATATACGTGCTTGAATATTACATGTCTAGCAAGCTAACATTTTCAAATGGTTTTTCATGCATTGACAGAATATTTCATTTATAAAAATGCAGAAAGAAAGGGGTAAACAAAGAGCATATGAGCTAAACCGTTTATCTGCAGCAAATCCATCTCAAGCCATTAGTTCACCTTCAAATATTACAACAGAATCGAATGGATCTAATATTACTGAGTGTCATATTCCTCCTCGCCCTCTAAAAAGGATGAGACGATTATGGTCGACAGAAAGAGAAGCTAAATTCAATGAAGCAGTGGAGGAATTGGGTGGCCTTGAAAGTAAGATTTTATTATCTGATCAGTCAAAGTAGTAAATATATATCCTTTGATTTATTTTACATAATAATGCATGAAATATATTCTGATACATAATTTTGATGTTATGCAGAGGCTACAAGTACACCCACAAACATATTGACATTAATGAAGGATCTTGACTTAAAATATGAGCAAGTCAACAGTCATTTGCAGGCAGTTAGAAAGAATTTACGCCATCAGATATCGATAGACAAGAGCGATCATGGATCATATGTAAGGAGTGAACTGAGTGATGTAGTGAGGAATATCTTTATACGTGAATATCAGTGTTATATATCATTGAATTGTAAAATAGTGGAGTCTGGAATTTGTACTATTTCAAATGTTGAAATAAAATATTTATTTAAATAAATTACTGTTTGAATATCAAATTCTGTGCAATAGCATTTTATTAAATAAATATTTATTTCAATTAAAAAATCAAATATGCTCTACATTGTGGGCCCCACAACTTCAGAAAGTTAATATCTATAGCAACATTTTTGGAATGTTGCTACAGATTCCTATAGGTGTTGCTATAGACCCAAATAGGGTTCTATTGCAACAGTATTACCTATGTTGCCTTAGATAGTCAAAATGTTGCCTTTGAGGTCTAAGGCAATGACAAAAATTGCATCACCCGAAAAGTGTTGCCATAGACCTATGGCAACATTTTTTGGGCCTGACCCAACATTTTTTTTGTGTTGCAGAAGGCCATTTATGGCGTAGTGTTAGATTATAATATAACCAAAAAAAGAAATCTATATAAGAAGAAGCCATATTTATTTCATAGAACAAAGGGAATATTAGATAATCTCCTTGATTCGGTTAGACTTGATTCCATTTTTAATTTCATTTAATAGTTTTTATTTATAACAATCTTCTAAAATATTTTCTTTTTGTATCTTGAAAATATTAGAAAATCTATCATTATTCATATTCATGAAAAACATCCTTACGCATGTTGTATTAACTATGTAGACCGTTTTACCAATTTTCTGTTAATTTGTTATTTTTGGTTTAAATTATAGTAGGCACATAGATTTTAAATTCTTAATAGGTTATAACATATACTATCATTAATATCAACTTTACTAAGGACATGTTTATAGTGCTTTGTTTTGTCCTGAACAGTTTAGAAACGGGGGTAAGCCTTCTATTGCATTGTTTCTCTTCAGACCGGTGTTGCTCTGGTTTGAGTGCTCATGAACATCCAACTCTATCGGTTCTTTGATAATCTATTCAGCCATGTATTTATGTCCACTATTAACTATATATAGTTAGGGAAAGCATAGCCTGAGAGATGATTATTTGTAAGGCAATCTATTCATAATGCCCCTAAACTTTTAGTATGCAACGGACAATACTATTTTTTCCTTTTCCACAGGATGTATGAACGAGGGTTATATATATGCCTATACCTATTTTTGTTATTCTTGTACATAGTTAGTGTGGTGAATGATAGGAATAAACAAATGGATACTTGATAGTGGATGTTTAAGACACATGACTGGTAATCCGGAGATACTGAATGACATAATTTATGAAGATGGTGGAATGGTCAACTTTGGAGACAATTCAAAAGGACATGTGATTGGCATTGGCAATATCGGTAACTCTAAAACTCATACTATTTCTGATATTCAGTTAGCTAGGAATCTAAAACACAACTTACTTAGCATAAGTCAACTATGTGACAAGGGCTACAAAATTAAATTTGAAAAGGATAAATGTCACATCGAAGATAATAAATCAAATATTATCTTTGAAGGAATTAGGAAGAAAATATTTATATTCTCAGTATGAAAATCTCAAATAATAACCTATGTCTTTTGGCTAATACAAGTGACCCTTGGATTTGGCATAAAAGATTTGGGCATTTGAATTTCAAACTCTTATCTAGACTTTCAAAACTTGATCTAGTAAGAGGTCTCCCTAAAATGGATTTTAAAGTAGATAGTATATGTGATGCTTGTCAATTAGGAAAACTTAGAAAGAGTTCATTTAAATTGAAAGATATGATTTCAACTTCAAAACCTCTTGAGTTACTTCATTTAAATCTGTTTGGTCCATCTCAAATTCAGTCAATAAATCACAATAATTATGTTTTTGTAATTGTAGATGATATCATTTTTGGATCAACAAACAACGAAATGAACAAAGAGTTTTTTGAAATAATGACAAAAGAGTTTGAGATGAGTCATATGGGTGAATTTACTTTCATTTTAGGATTGCAAATAAAACAATTAGATAGTGGTATTTTCATTAGTCAAGAAAAGTATGCTAGGGATCTAGTTAGTAAGTTTTGTATAACCACTGCGAATGGAAAACCCACTCCTATGGCAACCAATGAAGCCTTAAATAAAGAAGACATGTCAAAAGATGTTGATCAAAAACTATCAAGGGAATGATTGGATCGCTACTCTATATAACTGCGAGTAGGCCTGATATCATGCATATTGTCTGTCTCTGTGCAAGGTACCAATCTCAACCCAAAGAAACCCATTTAAAAGTTGTTAAACGTATTCTAAGATATGTTAAACACACTTTAGACTATGGCCTATTTTACCCTAAAAATGATTCATTTGATTTAATCTCATATTGTGATGCTGACTATGCTGGTTGTAAATCAGACCAAAAAAGTACAAGTGGAACTTGTCATTTTTTAGGACCTTCTCTGGTTTCCTGGTTTAGTAAAAAGTAAAATACTATCTTACTATCAACAATTGAAGCAGAATATATCTTTGCTACTTTGGCTTGTTCTCAAGTTATCTATATGCAACAGACCCTAAAGGATTTTGGATTAAATATTTCAAACTAACCAATTTATTGTGACAATACAAGTGCAATAAATTTATCCAAAAATCCTACTCACCATGCCAGAACCAAACATATTGATATCATACATCATTTTCTCAGAGATAATATAAGTAAAGAGATTATTTCTCTTGAATTTATCAACACTGAGAATCAAATAGCTGATATTCTGACCAAACCCTTGAATCAATCAACCTTTATTAAATTAAGAAGAGAACTAGGTATTTGTTCTATAACTGAGATATAGTGTATAGATATAGTAACATATATACTTAAATAAAGAAAGAAAAAAAAATTTGTCAAAAATTTTAAAGGGATGTCCACATGCCCCTACCCCCATGTCGACATACAACGGTAAAAATTGAAAATTTGATTTTCTCTCTAAAATCAGTTTGGTGGTTATATAATCACAACATTTCGTATTTTTCTGTCTTCTTAGTTCATGTTCTCTGTAATAAACTTTTGAAAATATAAACTAATGGCCTCCTCTTCTAAATCAAACCAAAATGCAACCTTTTCCTTCCCTTCTCCTAATTCTGGTCCATTTCAACGAACTACATTGGCTTGAGTAATGAAGATCGAGGAAATCATGAAGGATTCTCTGCAAATGCTGACTGAATTACAAGTTACTCAAATAAGGATGGCAAAGGAACAAGATAAATAGGGCAAGATTCTTAGAAATTTGCAAAAATTTCTAATGGATAATCATGCAGACCCTATTGTAATTGAAGATGATTCTTCTAACATACGTATTCATAATCCATTAGACGACGATGAAGAAGAAGAAGAGGAAGAAGCGCAAATGGACGAAGACGAAATTCCTTTGGCGCTTACTATGAATCCCAAGAACTTTCCAAAGGCTACCTCGAAGTGACATTTAAGTGGATTGAGTTTCATTCCATATTTGCGAAGTATCTCAAAAAATTCTATGAGGTTGTCCAAGTAATTTGGAGCTATGCGCGATTTAACCAACATATCGTCTACATAAACTTCCATAATCTTCCCGATCAGATGTTTAAACGTGGCATTCACTAGTCGTTGGTAGGTTGCCCCGGCATTCTTTATGCCAAATGGCACCAGTTTGTAGCAGTATAGTCCCAAATTAATAATGAAACTGGCATTTTCTTGGTCAGTTCATGCATCTTGATTTGGTTGTACCTTGAACAAGCATCCATAAATGATAATAGTTCATGTCCAGCTGTCCCATCCATAAGTTGGCCGATTCTAGGCAGAGGAAAGTTGTCTTTTGGGCAAGCTTTGTTATGTTCAAGTAGTCGATACAAGTTTTCCATTTTCCATTGGACTTCTTGACCAAGACTGGGTTGGATACCCATTCGCGGTAATTCGCATTGCGGATAAAACCATTTGCCATCAGCTTATCCACTTCTTCTCTTAGCACTTTGGACCTTCAGGTCCTTGGCTACGTATCTCTACTTCACTGGTGCATACTTGTGATCAATATTAAGTGCTTGGCATGTGATCTCCATTGAAACCCCGCACATATCAGAATGTGTCCAAGCGAATATGTCCAGGATGGCACGCGAAAATTTGATGAGTTCCAGTCGCATCTTATTTCCAAGATGTGATCCAATTTTCAAGACCAGTGTTGGGTCATCCATATCGACTAGGACAGACACCATCAATTCCACCGCTACTACCCATTCCTCCCCTGAGCTTTTCTTTCTAGGGTCTAAAGCCTTATCGAATCGTCTATGGTCCCCAAGCCAAGGGCAGCTCTGTAGTTGCTATTTGGTAGGTTCACGAAAGTAGAGAGTTCTCCCCACATTCTTCCCATTTTATTTCCTTCTAGACTCGCATAGTTTTACGTTGTAGCATTAATTGTGCATTCCTTTTGTTTTCAATTGTTTTGACTTAGTCGTGTTTGGTTTTATTTTGTTTTATTTACATTTGCATATCTTGCCAAAATAAAGTAAGAAAAAAAACTGCTATACATAGTGCATTTCAAAATCAAAACTGGTGCATCACCGCCTCTGTTCAAAATTTGCATTACAATGTTACACAGGGTTCAAAATTTACAATTTTCTGTTACACTCTGTTTTACAAAAAAAATTCTATTCTCCCAATCCACTTCTGCCGCCACCACCCCACCGCAGCACCTTCCCGCCTTTGCCAATATTTCACTGTTGTTCTTCAGTGCACTGTGCACTACAACAAGCACAACTTCCTGTGCACACTGCACATCATCATACACTTCAACAACAGCCACTGCCTACCTCCTACAACCTGTCATACCACAAAACATCAATTCACCAACATACCACAATACATCCACAACCATAACCACATAACAACACTTCAACCATCATACAACCATCTTTCATACTGTCCATAACCATCATTTCAATTGCCTACTCCACCACTTCACATACTAACTTCTCTACTACCATTATCCTCTGCTTTCAACATATATCATTATCAACATACATCATCACCCCAATATACATCTGCCCTCAATAGTTTTACATTGCACATCAACTTGCTCCTACCACCACTGCAACAGTACCAACCATTAGCAACTCACCTGTCATCATAACAAGCAAATACACATTGCCCCTCCTTACATCCCCACAAACCTCTTCACACAAGCACTTCACCAACCTAAATTCAACTTCCACTACCACCACTCTTCCGCCTGGAACAACCCTCCCCTGAATTGAACACTGCCCCACCACTGCACCTCTGTTATCATTCATCTCCTAACCAATACTTCAACCATTTTCATCAATCACCTCCAACAACCATCTATCATATTTTCCATAACCATCATTCCAACTCTACCACCACTGTCATCGCAACCTTCTCCTTTGCAAAAATATCAAACTGTTGTACACTACTACAAGTGAAACAACAACTCCACAACCAATACAATAGTAACTCATCTCATACTCATCTCTGTGCACCTTCTTGCCTTACCACCTGACAATCCTTCTACAACATTCATTACTTCAACTTCTAACACTCCTCTCTAAATAACCATCCATCTTTCACATACCAATCTTGTGTTTACACGTTGTAGGTTAGTTAGAAAGTATTGCCTTAATTGGCATTAATCAGTTTTTACCCAGAAAAGTATGTTCCGCCTTCTTTAGAAGTACCTTTCGACTCAGAGCTTCCGCCTTCAACCAAGTCGAAACCCACTAAGCTGAAAACAATACACAATGTATTGCATAGATGGTACGTAGTGGATTGGAGAAAGGTAGAAGGCTAGATGTCGAAAGCATTGCTTCCGATAAGGTCGATACATTTGTTTGTTTTAGAAAGAGAAGCGCCTGCCTTTGTTTTAATTAAAGCCTTCGAAGGAGTCGAAGCATATGTTTTCAAAAGTGGTTTTAAAAGCTTTCAAATGGGTTTCTTTACTTATAAAATAATGCTTTCGAAAGGAGTGGTTTCGACCTAGTCGAAGCTCTACTGCCATTCTTTAGCCTTTCTAGTGTATTGAAGTCATCAATGCTTTCGAAAGGTAGTGCTTGTTTTTAAAGATGTTTTAAGCCACTTCCTAAATGCTTTTGAAAGGGTCCAAGAGTTTCGAAGGCAATGGCTTCAAAAGGGGGTTTCGATGCTATTCTTCAATGTTTTGTTTAAATGATTTGAAGCTTTCAAAAGAGACGGTGCCAACGCCATCAAGTTTTCCCCAAAACTTTTATATGATAAAGGATGGTTTCGAAAGAGATACTTTCGTTTATATTCACTTTGACCCAAATAATATTTTAAGTATAAACCCAATGGTTTCTAAATGGGGACTTTCAATGGTTTCGGAAGGGTCACTTTCAATGGTTTCGAAAGGGGTACTTTCAATGGTTTCGAAGCTATGCTTCTAAGTGTTATTAAGTAATACTTTATTACATTCAAAAGGTTTCAAAAGAGATGTTTTAAAGTGTTTCGAAAGGCAGGGGCGAATGTTTTGAAAAGAGATTTATATGCTTTCGAAGGATGTTATCCAGTGAAGTCGAAAGCAAGGTTTTGAAGGTTTCGACAGCCTTAGTTTTCAAAGCAAATAACCCAATCTCATTTTTGAAAGAAAACCATGGAATAAATATATTAAGTGTTTTGAAAAGGAGTCAACCCATGAAAACTAAGATAAGAGTAAAGATATTGGAGTTATCAATAGGTTAATAGTGATCCCATGAAAACTATGTAATTCAAAAGAGAGTCCTAAACATTTTACCGGTTATTAGTAAGTCCATGAAAACTAATAGGTTAATAGTGATCCTAGAAACTATAATTGAGACAGACAGTCGAAATGAATGGGGATGGGTAATCCAAAATTGATTCATTTGTTTTGTATATCATCGTATCATAATATTTTGAATTGTTTTAACCATTGTGGATGCAGGAGCACAATATACAGTTTTATAAAGGTTTTAGGATACTAGTGAGGGGAAAAACCGTTCCGCTAAGTGGCCTGGTCTCACTAGATATCTAGATGATTTGAGATGGTAGATTATTATTCATACCAGGCTTTATGTCTGACTCGAAGTTTATGTTTTCCCCTTAAACTCTCGGGTACTCATTGATTTTGAGTGGTTTGAGAGTTGAGGTTTTTAGGTACCTCATTAGACGAATAAAGCTTCTGAAGACGTGCAGGAGGCAAGATAGATATCTAGAGTTCTTTTTTATTTGATTTTGCCATGTTGTTTGTAATGACAAAGTTGTTAAATTGCCTATATATACTCTGATCATCCAAGTGGGCATCTTCATATGTCGGTCTTGGCGTATATTGTAATAAATATATTTTCTCTGAACGTGGTTGACGATTGTGGGATTATGTAATGAATTGGAAATGCTTTGAAATAGAATGTGATCTTGTTTGAAGTTCTAAATTTTTTCCATATTCATGTGTTTTTGTGTATCAATGAAACTAACACCGCCTTATTTGATCGCCGATGATTAATAACTATGGATGACTATAACATCCGTAGCTGTTAGTTCTGGACCTCTAAGTAGGGGGATGTTACAAGTTGGTATTGGAGCATAGGTTTATGAAACTTTAAAAGAAATTAAACCTAAAGGCTTTTTGAAACATAATCTAATAAATTAGAAATATGATCGGGATTTAGGATAACGCTATAGTAATTTACTTGTATTTGATACATTGTAATATATATATAAGAGTACGTACTCCCCTCTCTCTTAGACCGTTCTTCTATATCTTACTGAGGCTCATATGCAGATTTACGAGAAAGAAGATACGGAAGCAGGAAACGGAAGAGGAAATCTTAGTGGAGGAAGCACTATAACTAATGGAAATGCTCAACCTAATATCAGGAGGAACCAAGGTTGACAGGCTAATGCTAACCAAAATTCTGATGCCAATGTGGGTGTTGGAAATCCACCAGTAGATATGGGGGTGATGTATCAGTTCTTCGTCAATGTGATGTAAGCAGGAGCTGCTGCTGGTGTTACTGGTAATGTTGGAGGAGCTAATCATGTGGCTCAAGTTGGGAATAACTATGCTAAGTTGAGCAGAGATTACACCAGTCTTGGTGGGAAACCGTTTATGGGAACAGAGGATGCCATAGAAGTAGAGAATTGGCTGTTGCATTGTAAGCGTATCTCTGCTGATCTGGATTTAGATGATGAGAAGAAGAGAAGGTTGGCCTTTAGATAGTTGCAGGGGTCAGCACTTTATTGGTGGAATAGTGTTACTACTGGAGTTCCGGAGGAAGAGTTGACATGGACTGAATTCAGAAGGAGATTTGAATAGAGGTTTTTATCTGAAGTTGCTAAGTCAGCATTGGTGAGAAAGTTTATGGATCTAGTTAGGGAGAGATGTCGGTTATCGAGTATGCCACAAGGTTTGATGAGCTATCTCGATATGGGTATGCTATTGTTAACATTAACATTAGAAGGAATGAGAGGTTTATTCAAGGTTTGAGACCTGAGCTTGCTAGGGCAACCATGACGCATATTCGTGATCCTTCTAATGTCATTGTGGAGATGGCAATTCGCCATAAAGAAATGCTTGCTGTTTGTGCTAGAGAGAAGCCAGTTGAAACCTAGGGTTCTCAGGGAAAGAAGAGAAAGTTCTTTAAAAAGATGGGAGTCCAGAAGGGAGATGCTGCCAAGAAGGCAAAGGCTTAGTTAGTTTGCTAAAAGTGTGACAAGAAGGGTCATTATGCAAATGAGTATCGGTCAGGAAAAGGAAAGAAGACTGCAGAGAAGAAGAGTGTGAAATGCTTCAACTACGACCAAGTTGGGCAATATAAGAACCACCGTCCAGAGCCAGTCAGGGCATACAAGGGGAAGGTTTTTGCTGTTGGATCATCAACTAAGCCAACTGCAGCTGATAAAGGAAAGACTGTGATGGAAGGTACATTTTTGATTCAGAGTATACCAGTTAGGATACTATTTGATACCAGTGCATCACATTCATTTATATCTCAGTGTTTGGTTAATAGGTTATGCTTAGAACCCACATACCTTGTTACTTCCTTAAGGGTTGTGAATCCAATAGGAGGGTATGCAACTCTGGGGATGAAATGTGGCCGGTTAGAACTTGATTTGTTAGGTCATATGTTTGCATGCAGTCTGTATGTTTTCGATTTCATAGATTTTGGAATCATTTTGGGTCTGGATTGGTTGAGGAGGTATGAGGCCAGGATATTTTGCCTGGATGGGGAGATATCACTAAGACACCCTGATAGTCATAACCAAATTATATTCTCAGTGGAGAATTCTGACCGGAGTAGTTGTGTTTTGTTAAGTGCAATGGAAGTGGGAGAAGAGCTAAGTCAAGTTTGAGTAGCAAAAGAGTTTGAAGATGTCTTTGAGCTAGTCACAGGACTATCACCGAAACGAGCTGTTGAGTTTTGGATGGATCTTGTGCCAAGAGCTGAATTTGTGAGTCGAACACCTAGCAGGATGACACCGACTGAGATGAAGGAATTAAAGGTGCAGCTAGTGGATCTAGAAGGAAGTAATTTTATTAGACCAAGCGGTTTGCCTTAGGGAGCGGCCGTGGTGTTCGTGAAGAAATCAGATGGGTCGTTGAGGATGTGTATCGACTATCGTAAGTTGAACGAGAGGACGATAAAGAAGAAGTATCCATTGCCGAGAATTGATGATCTATTTGATCAGTTGAGCGGAGCAAAAGTGTTTTTCCAGTTGGATTTGGCGATGGGCTTCCATCAATTAAGAGTGGTAGAAGACAACATTCCTTTGATAGCATTTCGGACTAGATATGGTTCGTACAAGTGGTTAGTAATGTCATTCGGGTTGATGAATGCAACTGCTTTCTTTGTGGATTTGATGAACCGAGTTTTCCAAGAGTATTTCGATAGATTCGTGTTGGTGTTTATGGATGACATTTTGGTATACTCTAAAGATGAAAGAGAGCATGAAGATCATCTTGGAGTTGTGTTTGAGACGCTGAAGCAGAATCAGCTAAAGGCGAAGTTTTCCATGTGTCTTTTTTGGAAGAAAAAACTTAAGTTTCTTGGTCACGTGGTTTCATAGAAAGGGTTATCAGTCAATCCAGATAAGATCAAAGCTGTTAATAATTGGAAGAGACCAGAGACGGTGATTGAGATTAGAAGTTTTCTTGGACTTGCTGGCTACTAACGGAGATTCATTAAGGATTTCTCGTGGATAGCAGCGCCTTTGACTAAGCTTACAAGGAAGGAGGTGAAGTTTGTTTGGTCTGACAAATGTGAAGAAGCATTCCTTAAGTAAAAGCATTTGTTGACCAGTGCACCAGTGTTAGTAGTTCCAGACGGAAACCAAGGGTTGGTGGTGTATACTGATGCATGCGGAACTAGATTAGGAGCAGTATTGATGTAGAAGGGTAAAGTTATTGCCTATGCATCCAGAGGGCTTAGATCGCATGAAATGAGATATCCTACTCATGATTTGGAGTTAGCTGCGGTGATCTTCGCATTGAAGATTTGGAGGCATTATCTCTTAGGGGAGAGATTTGAGCTATACACAGATCATAAGTCTTTAATATACTTATTCTCTCAGAAGGAGTTGAATATGAGACAACAGAGGTGGCTGGAGTTTCTAGCTGCTTATGATTTTGGTATAGAGTATACACCAGGGAAAGGTAATAAAGTGGTGAATGCTCTTAGCAAAAGACACCCGAATGTGGTGTTGGCTATGTTGGCAGGATGGAAGGATCTAGAAGCATTCGTCAGTTGTGGTGTGCAGTTAAGATCGACTGCTATTTCTAGTCAGAGTACTGCCATGATGTCTGTTTTAGAAGTTCGACCAGTGTTGATCGAGAGAATTGCTTCTAAGCAGAGGGAGGATACATTATTAGCCGAGAGGATTAGAAGGCTTGAGGTTGGAACTGAGATCGATGATCTTATAGATTTTTGTCTTGACCAGAGAGGATGGTTGAGAAAGAAGGGGCGATTATGTGTTCCAGATATTGAGAACTTGAGGAAAGAAGTTCTTGTGGAATGTCATTGTAACGACCCGTAATTTTACTATTTTGAAAATGATATATTTAATTTATTTTAAATATTTGAATATATATTTTTCAAAACTTAAATAATCATGTTTTATGTGATAAATAAGAATGGTAAACTTATTTAAAATAGTTAATAGAAATTTTGAACTTTTTTTCGTAACATTGACAAAAATTAACAAAACCGGTTTTCGATAAAATTAGATATACGGGCAATAAATCCTTTTAAAATCATTATATAAAGATAGTAAGTGGGTGATAAAAGTTTGATAACTATATATATACTTATTTTATGATGATTGACAAATTTCGTCGTGCATTGACAAAATCAATGTCATATATTTGCAAATGAATTTGGATACTATTTTTTAAGTCAAATACACTTGTTTTAATTAATTTAACATGATCAGAAATTTAGTTTGAATTTTGGTTTAAATAAATAAATAGTTTAATAAAAACATCAAAAAATGACCGTAAAACGTTTTGTCAAAAAATCAACGTTTCTTCCGATATAAGTTGTGTAAACGTTTTTGCAACTTGAATAGTATCATGTAAACATATTAACAAAGTTATAAACATCTCTCTTATATTAAATAAAGATTAATTAAGCAAATGGATTAATTAATTAAAGCTAAGCACAAAAAGAGTTTGCTTTTGCAAAATCTAACCAAATCTCTTTATTTAAATTTCATTATTACACAAAGTACTCAACATATCCATCACCATAATGCACAAGTCTCTTCATGCATGGAAAAGGAGCACATGTTTAAATTTACATTTTAAAGTGTAAGAAAAAGAGAAGAAATCATGTCATAAGTACACTAATCAAATCCAAGTAACATATCTCATTAAATAAGCCATCTCTTCCACCATAAATGCATGTACTTAAGGGTTAAATCATAAATATAAAAATGAATACAAAATACAAAAGTAGAGAAGGTTAAAATGGTCATTAGCCAAGGAAGCTTCTCTCACACAAAAATTCCTCCATTTCCTAAGCTCTACTTCTTCATTCCCTTCCTCCACCATTACCAAAATCTCACTCCACCTTTCCACTACCTTGTCGAGCCCCTACACCCACGGCCAAGCACCCTACACACCCTACACGCCCCTACCTCTCCATACCCACCCTCTAGGACCAAACCCGAGCCCCTAAGCTCACGCACCCAGCCTCCAACCCACACACCCGAGCCAAATCCCCACCTACCCAGCCGTACGTACCCATACCTACCTCCATACACCTCACCGTGACCATACCTCCTCCCAAGAAGCCCACCCCCTAGCCTCACACTCGAGCCGTACCCTCCTCCCTAGGCCACACACCCTCCTAACTGAGCCTACACCCCCTCCATACACCCACGGCCATTTAAATAAATAAATAAATAAAAAAGAAAGGAGAGAAAAGAGAGTCTGACTTTCCAAAGGCGAGGAACGAATTCAAAACGAAGCGAAGACGCTAGTTCGTAGGAAAGTTTGACGGAGTGAAAATAAAGGTGAGAAATTCTCACCGCTTTTTAAATCATTTTTTATTATATTATAATAATCATGATTATCATGTTATGTTAATTATCATCATTTGATAATATGGACGTTCGGCTGAATTGAATGTTTGAATATGTTGGTTGAATAGTCAAGTTATGATAATATACTCACTTATTGATAATCACTATGCTATGAGAATGGATGTTATGTTATTGATGAATATTGAAAGTAATTATGCTCATTTTGGATTAAGTAATCCCTTTGTTAAATATGTCCAATTTTATTAATATGGTATGTGTTGGAATTATTAAACCTCTTTTTGAATAGTGGAATTCAATTTGAAATTGAAAATGAAATTCAAATTGAAATTGAAGTATAATTTAATTTGAAATCGAAATCGGATTTGAAATTGTAAGTGAAATTGATTTTGAAATCAAAGATGAATAGTGAAATTGAAATTGAAATCGAAATCGATTTGAAAGAAACTGAAATTTAGATTAAGATTGAAATTTAAATTAGAATCAAAATTAGATTTGAAATCTAAGTTTTAATTAAGTTTAATTTAAAGTTAGAATTGAAATTGAATAGAAATTGGTTTTAAAAATTTAATATTAAAATATTGGGAATATAATAATATTATAATATGAGAATAGTGAAAATATACTTTAAATACTTTAATAAGTGAAAATATTAATTTAAAATGATTCATAACGATTTTATAAGTAATTAAGTTAAATTTGAAGAAATTATTTCAAGTTTTGAAAATAAGTCAAAACTAGGCGCGTCGTGCAACGGTAGTTCGTGATTTCACGTCGGAAAGTTTAAATGAATATACAGAATGAAATATAGCTCGGATTTCTTCGAAACAAGAAATGTCTAGACTATTATATCCATAGTTTTTAAGTGAAGAAAGAAAATCAAGATTTCATCTTGTATATTTTGAAATATGTCCAAAACAAATTTTTAGAAAAATGGCGCTTTTGCAATAAAGTGACCAAAGTTAGAAATTGATATTTTTAATATTTTAAAAATATGGAAAAATCTCCAAAAACTTTTAAAATGTTTTAAAGTTGATCTAAGTCGAAAAAATTGAATTTTAAATGATAGAAAAGTCAATTTGTTCAATATAGCTTTAAAACACCATTTGCAACACTTTTGCAGCAGTTTTCTATAACTTGGAAAATATCATTCTAAACTTGGCAATTCTTTCCTGATTAATTTAGAAATGTTTGTAAATAAATAATAAAGGAATTTTAAGATGATTTAATCAATAATTGAGTGTGCGGAAACGACTAGTACATTTGTCTCACCTGTGAGAGCTAAAACTATAAAACAAAGTGTGTAACCAAGGTTAGGGATGGAGTAACCAGTGCCCTGAACTTACCTGGCATTCACTTTATCTTTTAGACGAGGGGTGGAACAGATCGAAGGGAAAGTCCGGATGCTCTAAAAAGATCATATTAAGTTTTCTTATAATAAAAGAGAATTTATATTTTCCAGAAATTAAGCAAGTATAGAAGATTTTGATTTATAAATTACAAATTGTATTACATAGAAATTATCTTGTTATACTTAGTATTAAAGTCCGAAGAGGGAACTCATTCTATTCGTGGAATTTAAAAGGTGATTTCACCGTTATTCCGCCCATAGCACTTGTTGAATACAGAAATTGATATTGAGGAAAATTTGAATGATTTCTATGATTCTATTTACTCAATAATGTTTTCTTCGATTGATTTTTGGGTTTACAGTAAATGATGTCTTAAATAACATTATTTTTGACCCGCTTAAAAGTAGAAGAATTTAGATCGAATGTTAAGCAAGAAAATTGAAAATATTTTCCTAAGAGAAGAGAATTACGTTAGAGTTACTCTAAGATAAAAAAAGGAATTTTCATAATTAACTCAAAAGAAATGAATGGGAAAAAGGCTTAATAAATCCTGTGTACTCATATTCAATGTTTATCAATAATTGGATTTTGAAGGAACAGTGGTCGGATTTGGGTGATTCCTATCCGAAGACCACTTCGAACCAATCTACGTATTCGAAGTAAAAGGTCAGAAGTTAAAGATATTGATACGAATAGTGACAAAGGACTGCTTATTGATTTGATTAGGGATAACTCCCGAAATACTTATAGTAGCGGTGGTCTCTTTGTTACGAAAAATCTTAGAAACACAAGGACTATTCGCTACCAATCTTATGATGTGGTACGAGAGTGCCTTCGGTTTGTCCTATTCTTGGACAACTTATATGGACGAGTGTCTAACCTTGCATTCTAAACCACAATGAGTGGTCTCTATATAATGTATATCAGTCGGTGGCGGAGAAGACACCTTCTCTTAGCATAACACCCTTTCCCGAGATATTCGAGCTCAGGAAGTTATACGTTTGTAGAAATCAGTCATGTGACTATGGAATGGCAATAAGGCATTCAAAGTGGAAAGAGATGTGCTATGTGTAAAGGTAGTCGTTACCTCAAGCCTTATCAACCGGGAAATGACGGAAACAGGGTTAGATGAGGCAAGGCTAAGTGGTTCGCAACCATTAGGGTATGATCATCCCCTTCTACATATATTTCTACCCACTATGACGTTCGAGTTCAAATTAATGTGGATGTATGCTAGAGCGCGCTCGTATAAAGGTCGGTAACGACCGAGGGATGACATATTCGGTACTATCTAAGTGTAGAGGTAGGCCGGTCTTGTGTTGGCAGGGGAGCAGATGTTTTGTGGTCCTCGGGACATCCATCTAGAGGTGTACCCATCGGAAGGTAGCCCCTTCACCTGGTCATTTGTATGGAAACTCATTCTCCAATAAGTGCCTGTCATTTTATTTGTAGAACCTGCGTTTGTGGTTAGTATGTTGGAATTTAATAATGTAACAATTTCGGCTAAGATTAATAATTTTACTTGCAAATGTTTTCAAAGATACGTCATTAGAAATAATATCAAATGTTTTGATATATAAAAGCGATTTAGTTATCATAAGGTAAAAACTCGTCTGTGTTTATGTGTAGACGTGGTCTTATGAGATACTCTTTCTTTTCAAAGGATTTTATTCAAGGGCTGATATATGACACTGTCATTCATTATATTGAGTTTTTCTCACACTAGTTTATCAAGCTCGATTCGGATGCTTTCAATACTCGGGTCAGATCCGAGTAGTTTCAGGTTTAGATGAAGACGGTTGGAGTTTGCAGAGGAGAGTTGGAGATATTCACCTATGTATGGACGTATTCTATTTTCCGCTGCTATTCTGCAATTGATTGATGATTGTCAGCAATTGTAAGGACATGTGTTTATAACTGTCCAAGCTGAAATTAGGTTAGACTATGATATATGTATTTTAAAAGTTTTTTGCCGTAAATATATTTGGTCAATATTATATGTTATTCCATTCGAGTGAGTTTCTATTCTGTTCTTCTATTTTCTTTATTTTACCCTTGATGATCCGACTTTCTATTCACTTTGGGTTAGACATGTGTGGTTTATTGTCGACTCAAAGGATATGGATTTTTAGGCCTTCATAGTCATCGATCCAAGTTTACGATTCATCCTGGAGGGACCAAGATGTATCATGATATGAAGAGGAGCTTCTATTGGGAAGTTATGAAGAGTGATGTTGGCTTGTGGGTTAGGAAATGTGCAAACTATCAACAAGTGAAAGCCGAACATCAGAAGCCAAGTGGGTTGCTTCAGCCCTTAGAGATTCTAGTGTGGAAATAGGATTCGATATTCATGGATTTTATAGACGGGTTGCCAAGCTCAAATAGAGGAAATGAAAGTGTATGGGTTATAGTGGACATGTTGACCAAGAGTGCCCATTTCTTTCCAGTAAAGTCAACCAGGATAGCACTTGTATTAGCTAAGTTGTTCATGAAGAACATAGTTAGACTACATGGAGTTCCTAGTAGTATAGTCAGTGACAGAGATGCTTTGTTCACTAGAAAATTCTGGAAGAGTCTACAGGAAATGTTAGGCACTAAGATCAAGATGAGTACTACATATCATCCTCAGACGGATGGGCAGACAAAGAGGGTCAATAAGGTACTCGAGGATTTGTTGAGAGCTTGTGTGTTGGACTTTGGTGGATCTTGGGAGGATCACCTACATTTGGTTGAGTTTTCCTATAATATAGTTATCGGACTAGTATAGGAATGGCGCCTTTTGAAGCTTTGTATGGAAGGCAATGCAAATCACCAGCATGTTGGTTGAAGATTGGAGACAGGTTGGTCTTAGGTCCAGATTTGGTTAGGGAGGTGTTAGAGAAGATTGAGTTGATCCGAGAAAGGTTGAAGGAAGCTCAATCCAGACAGAAGAGTTATGTAGACAAAAGGCGTAAAGACCTAGAGTTCTCAGTTGGAGCTAGGGTTTTCATTAAGGTATCACCGATGAAGGCTGTGGTACAGTTTGGAAAGTCAGGGAAACTAGCACCGAGATATGTTGGTCCATTCCAGATTATAGAGAGGATTGGAAAGCTCGCATACAAAGTAGAGTTCCCGAGCAGTATGGCAGGTGTCAATAATGTATTTCATGTGTCTCATCTTTGCAAATATGTGCTTGATCCAGAGGCTACTATTCCTTCGACAGGGTTAGAAGATCTAGTAGTAGAGCCTAATTTGACTATTGTTAGACAACCAGTTCGGGTTATAGCGAGAGATGAGAAAAGATTAAGGAACAAGACAGAAGTTTGTGAAAGTTCAATGGAGCGACAATGAGAAGGACTGTACTTGGAAGAAAAAGGACAGGATTCGAGATACTTATCATGATCTGCTTTGAGTGTATGTCTATATTAGATTTATATAGATAATTCCTAGTCATGTAGACTAGTATGGCTGTTAGGAGTCGTTACAAATGATTGCTATGTTTAGTATTTAGTCCTTATTGAATTTCGAGGACGAAATTGTTTAAGGATGGGAGCCTGTAACACACCTAATTTTTGATAACATTATTCAAGAGATTTAATTAGATAAATTAAGTAGAATAATGTAACTGTTAAAAGATAAGAGGGTTGAGATTTGAATAAATATAATTAAGGCAGTGCTCAATTAAATAATTATATGGGCTTAAAAATGAGTTATAAGTTAATAAATTTACACAAGGGTATATGCTGCACATAACCCTTACCCTTATATATTCTCATTCCTACCATTTCATTTCCCATTCACGTCATTTTGAAAATGAAAAAATAAAAATAAAAAACGTAAAGAGGAGCCGACCATTAACAAGAGAAGTTCAATCAAAAGCTAAGGATTCAAGTTTAGAGGAAATTAATCTCAATCCAATCTCCTTATCTTAATCAAGATGAATAATAATTTATTCCATATCTATTTTGTTTTATAATCATATGCTTTCGGTTTTAAGGGTAAATTCGTTTTTATAATGATTTGGATGATGATATGCTTGAATTACAATTTGTTTGATTTAAACGAGAATGTTTAAATAGGAATATACACGGTTTTAGGGAAAAACTGATTTGTGTTGATGTTGAAATGCCATGGAAACATTTTATGTTGTGTAAAACATGATTTTGGAGTTGGGTTTTAATTTTGATAATTTTTCAAGCTTTGGAAAGATTATTATGAATTTTCAAAGGAAAATATGGTTAATTGGGTTTATAAATTTATTTCGGAAGATATATTGAGAATTTGGGTCTGAAATTTTAAGATGTTAGATAACATGATTAAAGTGAATTTCTGGAATATTTGGGGATTTTCCATAAGTGATTTGCTATGCAAAGTAAAATATTTTAGAAGAGGAACTTCTTTGCAATATTAGTTTTGCTTAATAGAAGGGCTTATTTGCTAACTTAACCATGGTCTATATTTGAAATTAGCGGCAGTTATTTTTGTAAAGAATTTGAAAAGTTAAGGCAACCAACCTTGTGTTTACACGTGACAGTTTAGTTAGAAAGTATTTGCCTTAATTGGTATTAATCAGTATTTACCTATAAAAGTTGGTTCCGCCTTCTTTAGAAGTACCTTTCGACTCAGAGCTTCTGCCTTCAACCAAGTCGAAACCCACTAAGCCAAAACCAATTCACAAGGTATCACATAGATGGTATGTAGTGAATTGGAGAAAGGCGGAAGGCTAGGTGTCGAAAGCATTGCTTCTGATGGGGTCGATACCTTTGTTTGTTTTAGAAAGAAAAGAGCTTGCCTTTATTTTAATAAAAGCCTTCGGAGGAGTCGAAGCATATGTTTTTGAAAGAGGTTTTAAATGCTTTCGAAGGGATTGCCATCGACTTATGTTTTAAATAGTAAGCTTTCGAATGGGTTTCTTTACTTATAAAATAATGATTTCAAAAGGAGGGGTTTCGACCTAGTCGAAGCTCTGCTGCCGTTTTTTAGCCCTTCGAGTGTATTGAAGTCATCAATGCTTTCGAAAGTTAGTGCTTGTTTTTAAAGATGTTTTAAGCCGCTTCCTAAATGCTTTTGAAAGAGTCCAAGGGTTTCGAAGGCAATGGCTTCGAAAGGAGGTTTCGATGCTATCCTTCAATGTTTTGCTTAAATGATTTGAAGCTTTCGAAAGGGATGGTGCCGACGCCATCAAGTTTTCCCCAATACTTTTATATGCTAAAGGATGGTTTCAAAAGAGATACTTTCGTTTATATTCACTTGACCCAAATAATATTTTAAGTATAAACCCAATGGTTTCGAAAGGGGGACTTTCAATGGTTTCGAAAGGGTCACTTCTAATGGTTTCGAAATGGGCACTGTCAATGGTTTCGAAGCTATGCTTCTAAGTGTTATTAAGTAATTCTTTATTACATTCGAAAGTTTTCAAAAGAGATGTTTTAAAGTGTTTCGAAAAGCTAGGGCCTAATGTTTTGAAAAGAGATTTATACGCTTTCGAAGGAGGTTATCTTGTGAAGTCGAAAGCAAGGTTTTGAAGGTTTCGACGGCCTTAGTTTTCAAAGAAAATAACCCAATCTCATTTTTGAAAGAAAACTATGGCATAAATATATAAAGTGTTTTGAAAAGGAGTTTTTGAAGAAGTTTTCTTTGATTAAAAGGTTAAAGGGATTAACCAAGTTATTGTGTATACTTCTTTATATATGTATATATTCATATTATAATGGACCCATAAATGAAATATGAGGAAGGGCAGAATAACCAACTAGGTTGACCCAGTAGTGAATATAAATTAAGTTAACTCCTGAATGAGTAGAATTGCATCCAGGAGGTCAGGAAGACCAGAATGTTGGATGCTAAAATATTAAAGGAAAAGATATTGGAAGGGGCCAATAAGTTCTCAGTAAGCCAATGAAAACTGTGTATAGAAAAAGATATTGGCAGGGGTCAATAGGTTCATAGTTAGCCTATGAAAACTATGTATAAATGTAGATGTTAGAAAGACAATTTCATAGTAAGCCCATAAAAACTATGATTTGATACTGGCAGAGACCAATAGGTTTGTAGTTAGCCCATGAAAACTATATCTAGAATAAGATATTGACAGATGTCAATAGGTTCCTAGTCAGCCCATGAAAACTAGGATAATAAGAGAAGATATTAGAGTAACCAATAGGTTCCTGGTCAATCCATGAAAACTAGGATAAGAGTAAAGATATTGGAGTTACCAATAAATTCATAGTGATCCTATGAAAACTATCTAATTGGATAGAAAGTCCTTAAACAGTTTACCGGTTATTAGTCAGCCCATAAAAACTAAAAGGTTAATAGTGATCCTAGAAACTATAATTGAAACAGACAGTCAGAATGGGGATAGGTAATCCAAAATTGATTCATTTGTTTTGCATATCATCGTATCATAATATTTTGAATCGTTTTAACCATTGTGGATGCAGGAATACGGTATATAATTTTATAAAGGTTTTAGGATACTAGTGAGGGGAAAACCCATTCCATTAAGCGGCGTGGTCTCACTAGATATCTAAATGATTTGAGATGGTAGATTATTATTCATACCAAGCTTTATGTCTAACTCGAAATTCTTGTTTTCCCTTTAAACTTCGGGTACTCAATTGATTTGAGTAGTTTGAGAGTTGAGGTTTTCAAGTACCTTATTTGATGAATAAAGCTTCCGGAGGCGTGTAGGAGGCAAGATAGATATCTAAAGTTCTCTTTTATTTGATTCCACTATGTTTTTTGTAATGGAAAAGTTGTTAAATTGCCTGTACATACTCTGATCATCCAAGGCGGCATCTTCATATGTCGCTTTTTGCGTATATTGTAATAAATATATTTTCTCTGAACGTGGTTGACGATTGTGGGATTATGTAATGAATTGAAAATGTTTGGAATAGAATGTGATCTTGTTTGAAGTTTTAAATTTTTTCCATATTCATGTGTTCATGTGTATCAATGAAACTAACACCGCCGTATTTGATAGCCGATGATTAATAACTGTAGATGACTGCAGCATCCGTAGCCGTTAGTTTTGGACCTTCAAGTAGGGGGATGTTATAATACACACACACACACACATATATAATCGAACAAAATAATTTAAAACAATGATTTTATTCAAATTTATTTAGATCGGATCTAAATCAATTTAGACTTCATAGGCTCAATAAAATACAAATGGTAAAAAAAATTGAAATTCACTCATTTAACCAACTGCGTGCTGGCCCAGATCCAACAAACCTAATGAACCATATTCCTCCTTAGAATAGCCTTCTTCCTCCATTGTCACTTCTCAAAGTCTTATCCTCATTCCACTTTTTTATTGTCAACTGAGATCCTCATGCAACATAAGGTTCTCTAACATAGGGTCTTACTTCAACTGGGGTACTTTCGTTTTCTACTATACTGCCCAATACCTTCCTTTGACAACCAAATAGCCAGATTGTTGGAGAAAATTTGAATTAACACCACAAAGCAATGGAAATAATAGGATCGTGTGATGGTGAGGTAGAACAAACAAAAAACAATATCCTAAAATAAGCAATCAATGGTCATACATGCACAAGCAAAAATGAAAACTACATCCAATCTTCGCAAAAGTCTCAACTACCTCAAACTTTTTGGATATTTTTAATTTACTAAATCTCTATGAATATGATCAAATCTTATCCATGATATTTCCATAAGCTTCATTTTTTTTATTCTTAAGCAAACCCTCGAGAGGGCAAAATAATCCATCATTTAGATAATTCATATCACTAACATCTTTCTTACGAAAAGCCAACATATTTGAGTCATAATTTTACATTGACTCAAAATATCTTCAAAATCTTCTTTAATATGAAAATATTGTATCATCGAAATCTAACATTTTTGAGTCTCCCATATGGTCACGATCGGTAAAAACCATAAAGATACCATACCACTTGGGACAAATGGTCATTTGCCGTTGATGTCCACTTTCCATATTTTGCTTGATTTGGCATCGGTTACGTATGCATTGCCTTCGGGGTCAACTGCCACATCGTCAGCCATTGCAGGTTCGTCGGCTGCATAGTAAAACAAAATGAATTTAACAAAGATGACGTTTGACTACAAAAAATAACTTATCAAACCCAAGGACCTCGAACAATTAACTAAAAAAGATGCCATACCACTTGGGACAAATGGTCATTTGCATTGAGTGCTACATCTTGCCATGCCTTTCTTCTTATTCTTTTCTTTATCAGCTTTGCATCCAAATGTCATAGATATTTTAACGTAAATATCCAAATAATTCTACTTTTATACTCATATAAACTTCTTTAAAGTTACGCGTCAGCACTAACTACTAATATAATTTGTTCCCAACTGCACACAGGTTTTTCTGTTCAGCTACGTGTCCTTTGATGCGTCAACACAAACAAAATGTCATGTGTCACTTAATTTTTGGATCAATCAAGGTTTGTTTGGCTTGAAAAGGAAATTCATGTTTTAATTTTCAATACATATTTCAAATGGCATAGCAGGGAAAGATGAGTTGAAAAACTCTGATCATTACAACAAACCTCAATAAATGGAAGATGAAAACGAAAGGATAGTTGATATTTCACAAACAACGGAAAACAATAAAAGGTTATTTTCAATTTTATGTTAAAACCATTTCCAAATTGATCGATTTTTACCACCATCTCCTCTCACGCGCATTTGAAATACATGTTGAAAACGCAAAACGCAAAATTTAGATAGTGTTTGGCTTGAACGAGTTTTGTGTTCTTTTTTTATAATATGTATGTTGAATGGCGAGGAAGAAAATGAAAAGTTGGAAAATCCTAGGCGTTTCAACAAAGGAAAGGAGTATGAAGACAATACTTTTTTCTATTTCGCAAAAAGAAAAAAAAAAGAAAAAGTCATATTTTTTGTTTTATATGTTGAAACTAATCGTTTTTCCACCCTCTTATTCTCTTCCGTGCGTTTTGAAGTACACGTTGAAAACGCAAAACACAAAAAACGTTTCAAACCGCATACTACTTTAGTTTTCGAATCAAGCGATCCCTAAGCATTTTAAATAAGTTTGTCAATAAATACTCGAAAAAATCCAAAATTTGACAACGTTCGTATCCAAAAAAGGATAAATATCTAACACCCGGAAAAACAGATACTGATATGGATATGAAAGCATCCGCATCCGAAAATTGTTCGTTCGGTTTTTATCAAGATTATAGCTTATATTATGTGTATTTTAATATAATTAAAAATAAGCATTTATTGTTTTATTAAGTTAATGGTTTATGTTATATACATGCAATGCACATTAATTGCTCAAAACTTTCTATTATCGTTATATTTGTTGGTTTTGTGCACTTTTGTAACAATGAGATTGGATAACATTTATGCTAAAGCAAATTTTCTATTTATATTTTATGATTTATCGATCGTTGGCGGATATGATAATTATCTGATATCCATCCGTATCCACGGATGCCAGTTTCTGAAAATGATTTCGAATACGGATATAACACTATCCGCATTCAAAAGTATCCGTTGACGGATCTGATTCTAATTGAAAATGTGCTGCAAAATGAACGCATCCTTGGATCCTTGCAGAGCATAATATTATAGCATACCGTGTAAAAAAAAAATACAGCAATCAATCTTCATTTTCAGATGTTATAATATATGGTTTATTACAAGCAAAAGGTACATATACACTCAAAAGCAATGTCATATCAACAGAAAAAATTGGTATAACTTCCATCCTTTCTTCAGAAACAAAATATACACCAAATGTTCATACACTTGTTCTACAATAAGGGCAATCTCCACAACTTTGCAACCATGGCTCCAAACAACGAGGATGGAATTTGTGAAAGCAAGGCAAATTTAGAAGCTTTTCACCATTTTCAAATTTCTCCAAACATATACAACACTCATAAGAAGCCTTTATGATACCATCATCGTCTTCTAAATCCTTGTATGTTTCATGAGACAGGTTAGAAATTCTCTCTTTGCTGAGCCCAGGAGGCTTCTTACTTGCGGTTTCTTGCACATCAAACTCAATGTTCACGGTTTCAAGATCACTGAAAGAGACAAATTCATGTTAGTTGTCAGATATAGTGGATTTGTTACTTGGAGATTCTAAAAGAGTATTCAGGAAAATAATTTATAGTTGAACTTCAATGTAGGGCTCTCAAAATGAGATTCAAATCGGAAATCAAAGGCTCAAAAGATCCAACATTTACAAGTTTGTATACACTATGAGATTGATTTTGATGTTTGAACTTCTGCACATAAACCTGAAACTCAAATTTATAACCTGTTCCTTTTTTTAAGAAAATAGTTGAATTGTAATTGTGAATCCAAATAAGTATACTGGATATATCAGCATGCATTGAATGATTTATCAGAATTTCGATTTTAACTAAGTTTGAATCGGAATGTAAACCAAATCGTAATGTGAGAGATCCGATTCGAAACTGGATTTAAATCAAAAGTTTTTTGATGATAATGCTTCGAAGTATATGTTTGGGAGAAATTGAAGAAGAAAAAAACACCTGTTCTCAGGGATAAGGATGTTATGGAGTCTCTCTATAAGCCTAGCACGTGCTTGCAACACACTACCTGGAAGTTGTTCATTTCGGATTAGGGATGACCGATTGATTCTGCTCCTTATTGTTCTGCTGCTGCTGCCTGTCCTAGAGCTGTCGGGACTGTTACTTTCTGATCCAGGCAGTTCATATTCCTGAACAAGCGAAAAAAAATAAGAAATCACTTTGTAAGTCTGATCTGAATAATAAAAAGATGGAAGAGTGACAATGTTTTCCAAATTATAAGCATATACTTTGGGACAACAGTAAGTATATTGTCAGAGCATGACATAACTTTTGGGGTTTTTTTTCCCACCACATCAAATTTACATGATATTCCTCTGCCCTGGTCTCATGTGCCCCAGCCACATACAATATCCATTGTTCATTGTCAATTAGTTAATCTGATAAATTAATCAAATCAATAAAATGAATGGTGGAGATTCTGCGGAGACAGAAGAGTTTGGGAACAGAGGATCTCAGCTCATTCATATCCTAGAACTTCAAAGTTGCATCATGTAAAATATTAACATGATATGCCAGATTTGCTTTTTGATCGTAGGAACATTGACCACATATCAGTTCGATAAAGTTGCAATATGTTGGGAAAGTAGGTTAGCAGCTGGCATTGCCTCTTAAGAAAAATAAACAAATGTCCACTAACAAGATATGCCTTGCTCTTACCTGATGTACAAAAACAACTAATGTTTTCTTTTTATTTGTCGGCATGCAACACATCGATCTATTAAACACAGCCATCTAAGTTAGCTATATTCACTTAGGAAGGAACCTCTACGTGTGCTTAGGATAGATCGCACCACATGATCCTTGTCTTTGGGTGTTTTGTTGATTCATAGATCTAGTATAGTGAGCATCTGTGGTCTCATTAAATCAAAATATACAGAATTTAGTATTTATAACGTTTTAAGTACTATTTTATAACCAACAAGATGATGATTTTGTTAAATAAAAATTATGAAATAGTATTTATCATGTCATCCATACCATTTCCTTTATAATTCCGTCAAAATCCATCTCGTTTATCACTATTCATTATTTTAAGTTAGAGAGTTTTTCAACGAAAAGTGTATTACAATAAGGGAAATAAGTGCGGGGCATTACTTGTACAGAGAATAAATAGAGTTATTTACCAATCACAAAGGAATGATCAATTTTTCATTTTTTGAAAATTACTAGGCGGGTGTATAAAAAAATCTGCCCCCCCCCCAACTCCTCCCTACCAAAAGAAATTAAACATGCAACTACCTTCAGTTTTTCGGTGATTAATCACCGGTTTTTCCTCTTTTTTTTTCAACGGGACCCCATCAAAAATGGTTCTCGGTGGGAGTTTTTTTTCTCATTTGAATCATCATCGATTTTTTCTCATTTTTCGATGGAAGGTTGTCAAATTTTGCTTTGCGCGAGGGATAAAATTACAAACCGTTTTGTTTGGATAGAGTCCACGTAACAATTTTTTTTTCCTTAGGTGGAGTCCTTTTAAAATTTACACACCCCCTCCTAAAAAAACCAATCCAAAAATGAAGCTCCTTCAACCATGCTAAAAAAAGATTAATTATGCAAAACACAATGGATCGAATTTTTAGCTCATATACATAGAACTTCCCTATGTTCTAATTAAAGGCAGACATGGATGCACTGAGATGAAAGATATCATCATTGTGTCATTGATGATGATGATGCAAAAGTGAAAATTTGAAAGTATTAGCATCTTGAGAGATTCGATTGCTCCTCACAAATATGAATGTACATCCTTCATTGATTAGTTGAGATGACGAAGCAAGCGAAGAACTTTTTTGTCACTAAATAAAGAGGTCATTGTGGGATTTGAAAAATGAGAACTCAAGGTTCACCCTAATAGACGACAATGGTTGGATGTGATTGAAGCGATGGTTGCATGTACAAGACGATAAATTTTGAGAAAGAAGGTTATAGATGCATAACATGCTCTTCTCGCCATTCATCCGAGTGGAACAAAATGTATCATGATACGAAAAGATGTTTTAGTGGTAATGCTTGAAACGAAATATCAGTGAATAGTGCTTAAATTGCCAACGAGTGAAATCAAAACATTGTAGGCTTTCAGTACTTATGCAACCATTGGAGATCTTGACCTAAAAGTGTGAGCGAATTTGTATAGATTCATGATAAGTCGCCCCAATTTCTATCAACTTCATGATAAGTAGCCAATGTCTAGAAAATAGAATGAGTGCATTCAAGGCATATTGACAAAGTCAGTGAACTTCATTCAGATAAGTGTATATTGCATTGCAAGTTGTTTGGCTAAACCATATTTTCAAGAGATACTAGTTGATATGAGACATCCGAAATATCTTACCCATTGATTTCAAGTATCACTCCGAATGAGTTGAAAGTTTCAGAAAAAAATCAAAAAGGCATGGAAGATTTTGAGGGGATAAATAAGAAAGTGTGTGTTGAATCTCATCTCATGTGTGTATGCGCGCATACATAAGACATACATACATATACACATGTGTATACTGTATGTGAGAGAGAAAGAGAGAGGTAGCTATATAAGCTTTGCTTAAAGTACCAAAAGATATGCTAAGGACGGTAATTCCTTGGATCTAGCCAAATTAAAAACCTGGAGTTCTAAATGCTTCAATTTTCCATATAACAAGATATTCCTTTCTAGATTCGCCACTGAATCTAATTTTTTTTAATTCATTAGTTGCTGATATGCCAAACAGGTGATTTTAATCGAAACAAAAAAATACCATATATATAACATTTATGAGTTACCTCCCCAAAGAAGAAGACACGGCGAAGAGGTTGGCCGCATCCCTTATCGGAGCGGTTGGAACGGCGGTGAAATTGACGACGGTGGATAGTGGGTGCCTCGTCAGCCAAGTTAGGTTTAGGGTTCCGAGAGTCAAGCCGACATCTTCGATTGAAGAACAACTCAGCAGCGCTTGTCATTTATTTATAGAAATATACTGCATGAAGAAAGAAGAATTTAATTTGGTGGAAGTTAGTCCGCAGAACGATAAAGATAAGGGGTTATGGCAAATTAAGATGGAGGAAACGAACTAAATTAGTAGAGACATTTGGGCCGATGTTCTTCTCCCAGGAACTTTCATGGAAATGATATAAATCATGACTGAAAGGAAGAATTAAACAAAAAGACAAACTTAACCAAAAAAACAAGGGTTTGATCCGTTCTCCGCACACTTAAACTTGTGATACTTCGTGTTTAATTAAATTAAACCTCATCCTAGTTCCCAGATTCTACTAAGCACACTTCTCTGGTTCCATATCTCTACACCTCTGCAAAAGACAAGACCATATAGTACCCTTACCCTGTGAGTTATTATCTTCATTTTTTTAGTTTACAATACGACTTTCAATCCAAAACCACACAAAATGAAAAACCATAAATCCCTAAATCTACAAGCCCTAGATTCTCAAATCACCATGCATTTTCTTGTTCAAGCTATAATTCAAGGTATTGCCTGTAAATTTATGCTATTTTTTTTCTACATCTTAACGTTGAATAGCAAAATGGGATAGACAGCTTAAGTGTTTGAATTTTTGGTTGTAATTGTTTTTTCCTTCAGAAGACGCAACCCTCATTAGGGCCGTAATACTACGCCAAGTGTAATCTTTGTGTGCTTTTTTTAATACCTTGTTCTTTAATGACTGATTATTTAAAAATTTAATTCTTTTTGTATTGTCTGTTATTACTCTTTGTAGACGTTGACCACTAAGAAAAGGATGAAGAGAATTAGAAAGGGGGACCAATACAGTTCTAGAGTTAATTGATCCGAGGAACATACTACTTCTAAGACACGCTTGACTGCTTTGGTACGAAGAGAACGTGAAAGACAAAGACAAAGTGCTCGCTCGCCAATTATAGAACACGAACCGGAGGAAGAGCAAGAGGAAGAACACTAGCGAAATGGTAGAATATCATGAGCATGGTGGCAAGTTGAGAAGGCATTGACTTGATTATGGAGTTCCTTCTATCTGTGACGTTATCTCGTCGTATGAGACATATGTAGCATATGCAATTTTAAATAGACAGGTATATCTCTTGTTATTTTTCATATACGTCAGATTTTCTACTTAAATATATGAATAACTATGTGTGTCAATTTTTTACGGAACGTGGCCCACTAACTGTTATCAACCATGGAAAACGTGTACTGGATTGGGAGATACCGTGAGACACACCCTCCAGAATCCCGATCTCTAGGTAGAGTCACTTGGTTTCTGAATTACAAGCACAACCACTAGATTTACAGACTACTAAGCACACCCAATTGATTTTACGTATACAATTACACCTATAGTATGATTTGATAAGGTTTTACAGACTCAGATCTTCGATCTTGATTACAATTGATTATATAGCTCTTAAATAGCACATTGATCTTTGTCTACTTGAGAGAGATGAGAGAAATCAGAGAGTAGATGAAGAAGAATTAAACTAGCGATGATTGAATTTGATCCTGGTTGAATTTCGACAGAGTTTTGATATATTTTAATTTGGAAAACAAGTGAGTGAAAGGAGGAGAGATGAATAAGAAAATTATATTTTTAAAATTCGTTTGGAAGTCCGGTATTTATTACGGAACACCAGTCATATCCATTCGTGAAGAGATACAACGAAAAAACATTTCTTTTGAAACTTAAATTTTGAAAAAATCAGCCACGATGTCGACATATATACAGTGTATGTCGACATACTCTATTTACAAATTGAAAATACTTTAAAATATTATTTTGAAAATTTGTTATTTTGTAAAGTAGTTTGATACTTTGTAAAATCATTTAAGCATACTTCATACATATTTTAATCATAATAAAAAATTATATAATAATTTTGAAAATTTTAATATAATTTAAATAATATATATAAAAAATCAATATAATTATAACTTATTAAAGTATAAAAAAAATTCATTATATATATAAACTTAAAAACACTAAAATAATATCTATATAAGTATATAAGAGATTGAAAATAATTTTGAGAAATATTTTGAAAAGATTATTTTAAAACCATGATATTTGAAAAACAATTTAAAACAAAATCAGAGAATGAGAGAGTGATTAGGGAAATGCTATCAAGGTTTTAACATAAATTCTATAACTCTATAACTTATTTGGAATATCTTGAAATCTTGAACTCTTCAATACTCATAAGCCTTCATTCTCCAACTCTTGAAAACTCTATATCAGCATCTTGAATCTACTCTTGATATTGTACAGTCTTCTTAATCAACGCATGTCTAATATCATGCACTATATACTATATATAACTTGATAAAACATTAGTATTTATAACCTATATAATGTCTGTAGTTGTTATCATCAAAACCAATACCTAAGGTACTAACATTCTCCCCCTTTTTGATGATAACAATTCTGTATATAAAATATAATATAACTCCACTGGGTTACAAAATCCCCCCTTAATCTATACCTAGATTTTATATATTTCTCCCCCTTTGTCATCAACAAAAATAATCACCTAAAACTATAACTCTAACTCCCCTTAAATAAAATATTATAGGCTAATGACATATAATGACGATGAGAATGATTTATATAAGAACAATAAGTGATATTTAAAATGAGATAACCATGAAATGCAAAAAATGGTAAGAATGATATATAAGAAATGATAAGTGATAACAAAAATCATTAATAGTAACCGAACCAATCTATATATTCATTCAATACCATACCACAACTGTAACACCCCTAATTTTAAATAACATTATTCAAACAATTTAATTAGATAAAATTATCCAGAATAATGTAAAGACTAGAGTGATAAGGGGGATTGAGATTTGAAAACTAAATAGAGGTCATGCTTAATTAAATAAAATCAAAAGAATGGATTTATGAAATGGTTTTATAAGTTTTTTTTGGCAAGGCCAGCCGGTTTTATAGTGGACCGTCCACTTTTTATTACGAACGTAATAAAACTTTAAATACAGGAGTAAGGTAAAGACACCTTAACTGCTATGAAAGGAAAAATGAGCACTGGAGTGTGACTAAACATGCCACATCTACAAAATAACTCCTAGACTATGTCTCCTCCACGGAGGCAGGAGTACCAACATCCACAATCACCAGGGAAGAATCTAAAGGCACATTCCCAACAACACCAGCAAAAGGGCGGAAATGTACAGCAAGACAAGGATCATAGTCCACAGCATCAGAAGAGTAAAGGAAGGAACGATCCCAAGTAGAATCAGCAAGCAAGACAGTAATAAAAGCCGCATACGGACCATCCACATCAAGAATTAAGGAGTCACCAGAAGGCTTATAATAAAGGCATCTAAGGTCCATCTGATCATCCGAAACAAATCGGAAATAGGAGTCAACTAAGGGGTTCAATCGCATATTAGAAATGTGATCAACCCAACATCTCTCGGGCTCGTCCCAAACAACTGGCAATCGAGGCGGATCGGGAATAACATCAGAAGGAGCCGCAGAAGATGAAGGGGAAGCAGGCCGAGCAATAGAACAAGGAGGCACATCTAGGACATCTATAGGAGCTGGATGAGGAGCAACAAGAGGTGAAACCTTAGGAACCCATTTCCTGAGCGGAGGCCTAGGTAGAGGGATCTTAGGAGCCGCCACAGAAACAACAGAATGCGTGCAGTCAATGGCAAGGTGGCCAAAGGAGTGACAGGAGGAACAAATATCAGGAACCCAACCGTAGCGAACCCGGACTTCCACTACGTGCCCAACCGCTAACTGAACGGGAATAGAGGAAGGAAGGGGCTTAGATGGGGATATCTCAATCAGAGCTTTAGCGAACATCAATTTATCTCACGCTACCGTATTAGTGTCAAAACATTTCAATTTTCCAACATTACAAGCTAGCCAATTCAAACCAAGCAAAGGTTGAAGTGCAGAGGGGATATGGGAAAAGTAGGCCCAAACGGGGATAGAGTGGACTTGCTCTCGAGCTCTAGCAACAGTCGGAGACCAAGGAGGAATAATAAAAGGTTGCCCACCAAAAAAGGAAGGGTCCGCCTCAAGAACACGACAGCGATCTTCGGCGGAGGAGAATAAAAGGAAATACATGGAATCAACCAACCTAACACAAAGATCGCCACGAAGTCTCCAGACCCTACGACAAACCGAAGCCGCATCTTACAGGTGATGAGAAGGGTCTAGAAAGAATCCGACCAAGTAATTCGACCAATATTCCAAACCAGCTTGCATAACAATGGGAGGGGGAATCATCACTCCATTTTCCTCAACAATTTCAAAATCAATCGGATGGTAATCACCCGCATTCCGGGGCAATGAAGTAAACAACGAAGACCAAGATTTCGAGCAGGACAGGGAGGGAGCAGCATGAGGCTCCACGACAATGGGATTTTCAGCAGCTGAAGCTAGGTTAGAGTCAACAGAAAGCTTCTCAACGAGAAAAGGAGCACAATTCTCATCGGGATTTTGACGAACACATGGGGTGCATCGAGCTTGACTCGAAAGAACAGTAGCAGAAGAGTGCAAACCTCAGCCAGACACATCATAATCCACCCCACCAACACATGATTCATCAAGATCTACCACACGTAGCGGCAAACCATCATTATCAGCTAAACTACCTACACCTGAAGCATAAGGAAAGGGTATTATGGGAATAGCCATATATAACCCCATAACTCCTAAACCTTTAACTCATTCTCATTTTCATACTTTCATAAAAAAACCAAAAGAGAGCAAGGCCGGCCATAACCGAAGGAGGAAAGAGGATCAAAATCAACTAAAAGCTAAGGATTCAAGCAAGGAAGAATTAAGCAAGACCAAATCTCAAGATCCTTATCCAAAACAATGTGAATAATAATCAAAACCATTTCATTTATGTTTTAATGAATATTTTGATTTTGGGTTTAAAGTTTAAAACCATTTAGATGATTTGAATGATGTTATGCTTTGATCATATGCCATGTTGATTTAAACAAGTATGTTTGAAAAAGGTGTGATTCGATTTTGATTTTAAGGTTAAAATTGTATAAATATGGGTTTCGAATGCCATGATATATTATGTAAAATATTATTTTGGAGATGGGTTTCAATTTTTATAATTACCCAAGCTATGGATAATTTATTATGAATTTTGAATGGAAGAAATAGATAATTTGGGTTTAAAATTAATTTCGGCAATTATGTAAAGTATTTTGGGTCCGAAATTTATATATGTTAGAAAACATATTAAATGTGAATTAAGATGATTTTTGAGGATTTTTCCTAAGTGATTTGCTATGAAAATTAAATTAATCAATCTTGGGGACTTAAGTGGCTTAATTATATTTTTAAGGGAAAGAGCTTCTTTGCTAAAATATTTTTAATTATTAATGGATGAAATTAGCAGCCTTTTTAGAAATATTTTGGGTAAAAGATTTGGCAACCAATCACATTTTGACAAATAAGGCAAGTTAGGTATAAAGGAGTTTCTTTTAAAGGAATAAAATCAATTTTACTTCAAATTACAGGCTTGCCACTTCTATTTACTTGCTTCGGAAATCATTCCAGATTGCCCTTCGAACTAATTCGAAACCAATATGCATGATATCAAAGGGTTGGCATATAGTGTATTGAAGAAAGGCAAAAAGGGATGTTGTCGAAAGCTTGCTTTCGAAGGGGTTGATGCTATTTTAATAGCTTTCGAATCAACCCACTTGCCTTTGTTTCATTTTCAAAAGAGTTGTTGCTGGTTTTCTAAGAAGCTTTTGAAAGGGTTGAAATTACTTTTAAATAGCTTTCAAAGGGATTCCCGCTTGCCTTTGTTTTAAAAGTTGCTTTCGATTGAGTTGCCACATATTAAGTTTTAAAAAGGAGCTTTCAAAAGGGTAATTGCTTTTGAACCTAGTCGAAACCTAAATGCCATCTTCATACCTTTCGAATGGGTTAAAGGCCGCTTTTCTTTATAGCCTTATAACAATGAGCTCGAAAGTTAAGCTTTTGTTTCATTAATATAGAAGTTTTATCCCAATGCTTTTGAAAAGGTCCTTGTATTCACTTATATTAAAGGTTTCAAAGGCAATGGTTTCAAAAGGACGTCTCGAAGCTATCCTTCTCCCTATAATTTCACTTAGAGATTATTGCTTTCGAATGAGTGGTTTCAAAGCCATTTGTTTCCTCAAATTCTTTTACTTGGAGATTAAGGTTTTCGAAAGGGTTACTTTCACTTATGTTTACTTTGACCTAGAAGTTATATTTAAGGTTAAACCCAGATATTTTGAAAGAGATACTTTCAAATGGTTTCAAAGCTATTCTTTTATAAGTCCTACTTGAACTAAAAGGTTTTGAAAAATAGGTTTTAATACTTTCGAAAGGAATGTTTTAATGGCTTCGAAAGGAAGGTTTTGATGCTTTCGAAAGAGATGTTTTGAGTGTTTCGAAAGGCATATATTTAAGTGTTTTGAAAAGAGGTTTGAATACTTTCGAAAGATATATTTTAATGGTTTCGAAGGAGGAAGTCTAAGGTTTCGAAAGCCTTAGTTTCAAAATAAGGAACCCAATCTCATTTTTAAAGAAAACCCCATGGCAATATAAATGAGTTTTGAAATGGCATTTTACTTTGGAGTTTTTGAAGAAGCTTTCCTTGTTATTAGCCATGTTTCAGTTGAAAATGATTACAAGGATATCAAACCATGGATGGTTGTGTTATCATGTTATGACTAGTTATCATGTGTGGTTCTTTTATAAACATATTCACTTTAAAATTAACCCATAACTGTATTTTTGGTGTGTTAAGGGCAGAATAACCAACTAGGTTGACCCAGTAGTGAATATATATTGAGTTAACTCCTGTATGAGTAGAATTGTATCCAGGATGTTAGTTAGACTAGAACATAGGGTGCCCAAAGATTATTTAAAGAGTTGTCAGTTTAGACAGGTTCATAGTAAACCCATGAAAACTATGTATGGAAAATGTTATTGGTAAGGGCCAATAGGTTCTTAGTGATCTCATGAAAACTATATCCGGATTAAGTTATTGATAGAGATCGGTTTCATAGTCAACCCATGAAAATTATGACATGAGAGAAGTTATTGAAGAACCCAATAGGTTCATGGTGAGCCCATGAAAACTATAATTGGATGAAGTTATTGGTAGATACCAATAGGTTCTTAGTGGTCCCATGAAAACTATGAAACCAGACAGATGGTTCGTAAGCTTTAAACATGTTATTAGTCAGCCCATGAAAACTATTAGGTTAATAGTGACCCTAGAAACTATAACTGAGACAGATAGTCAAATGAATGGGGATGGGAAATCCAGAATATATTACTTGTTTGCATATCATCATGATATATTTTATTATGTTATGTTTAACCATTCTGGATGCAGATGCATAGTATATGGTTATTATAAATTTTAGTTAAGACACTAGTGAGGGGAAAACCCATTTCGCTAAGCGGCGTGGTCTCACTAGATATCTATATAGTTCGAGATGATAGGTTATTATTCACACCAGGCTTTTTGTCTGACTCGAAGTTTATGTTTTCTCCTTAAACTCTCTGGTGCTCAGTTGATTTTGAGTAGTCTAAGAGTTATGGTTTTTAGGTTCTCCTCTAGACGAATAAGCTTTCGGAGACGTGCAGGAGGCAAGCTAGTTGTTAGGAGTACTTTTCTATTGATTTCACTGTGCTTTGGTTGTAATGGCAAAGTTGTTTATCTATCTATATTTAGACAATGATCAACCAAGGGGGCATCTTCATATGTCGCTCTTGGAATATTTTTTAATAATTATATTTCTATAAACGTGGTTTATGATTTGAGATTCTATAATGAATTTGAAATATGATTTAGAGTGAAATGAGAAAATTGTTTTAAGTTAAGTTTAAAAATTTTCATATCTATATGTTTCTGTTATATCAATGTATCTTACATTACTGCATTTGGTCACCGAGAATTAATAACTATGGACGACTGCAGCATCCGTAGCCATTAGTTTTGGGCCTTCAAATGAGGGATGTTACAAGTTGGTATCAGAACATAGGTTTATGTAAACTTAATAAGAAAGATAAACCTAAAAGATTTTTCAAAACGTAATCCAATGAATCAGGAAATAAGATCGGGCTTTGGGTTAACGCTATTGTACCGTACTTGTATTTGTTATGTATATTTATAAGTACGTATTTCCCTCAATCTTAGACCGTTCTTTTATATCTTACTAAGGCTCGTATGCAGATTTACAAGAAAGGAAGATACGGAGGCAAAAAACGGAAGAGGAAATCTAGGTAGAGGAAGCACCACAACCAATGGAAATGCTTGACCCAACAGAAGAAACTAAGGTCGATAGGAAAATGCTAACGTAGGTGTTGGAAACCCACCAGTAGACATGGGGATGATTTATCAGTTCTTCGTCAATCTAATGCAAGCTGGAGCGGTTGAAACCTAGGGTTTCAGGGTAAGAAGAGGAAGTTCCTTAAGAAGAGAGGAATCAAGAAGAAAGAAGCTGCCAAGAAGGCAAAGGCTAATCTGGTTTGTTTTAAGTGTGATAGGAAGGGACAGTATGCACATGAATGTCGAACTGGAAAAGGAAAGAAGCTTGTAGACAAGAAAGGGGTGAAGTGCTTTAACTGCGACCAGATTGGACATTATAAGAATTAGTGTCCAAACCCGGTGAGGGTGGACAAAGAAAATGTCTTTGCTGTTGGACCATCGTCTGCTAGGCAAACTGCTGCTGAAAAAGGAAAGACTGTGATGAAAGGTATGTTTTTGATTTAAAGTATACCAGTTAGGGTACTATTTGATACCGGTGCATCGCATTCATTTATATCTCAGTGTTTGGTAGGCAAGTTGTGTTTAGAACCCTCATACCTTTTTACTTTCTTGAGGGTTGCGAATCTGATAGGAGGGTATGCAACTCTAGGGATTAGATGTGACCAGCTAGAACTTGATTTGTTAGGTCTTGCATGCAGTTTGTATATTTTTGATTTCGTAGACTTCGAGATCATTTTGGGTATGGATTGGTTAGATAAGTATGATACTAGAATATTTTCCATGATAGGGAAATATCGCTAAGACACCCTAATAATCATAATCGAATTATATTCTTAGTGGAGAATTCAGATCGGAGTGCTTGTGCTTTGTTGAATGCTATGGAAGTAGAAGAAGAGTTGAGTCAGGTTCAGGTAGCAAGAGAGTTTACAGATGTTTTTGAGCCAGTTACAAGACTACCACCGAAACGAGCTATTGAGTTTCGGATAGATCTTATGCCGGGAACAGAATCTATAAGTAGACCACGTAGCAGGATGACACCGACCGAGATGAAGGAATTGAAGGTGCAGCTAGTGGATTTAGAAGGGAGGAATTTCATTAGACCAAGCAGTTCGTCTTGGGGAGTAACTGCTGTGTTCATAAGGAAACCGGACGGGTCGTTAAGGATGTGTATCGACTATCGTAATTTGAAAGAGAAGACGATCAAGAATAAGTATCCTTTGCCGAGAATCGATGATTTATTTGATCAGTTGTATGGAACCAGAGTATTTTCCCAATTAGATTTGGCGACAGGTTTCCATTAGCTAAGAGTGGCGGAGGACAGTATTCGATTGACGGCATTTCGGGCTAGGTATGGTTCATACGAATGGTTAGTAATGCCATTCGGGTTAACAAATGTGCCAGCTTTCTTGTGAATTTGATGAACCGAATTTTCCAAGAGCACTTGGATAGGTTCGTATTGATATTCATAGATGACATTTTAATATACTCTAAGGATGAAAGAGAGCATGAAGTTCATCTTAGAATAGTGCCTGAGACGCTGAGGTAGCATCAGTTAAAAGCGAAGTTTTCAAAGTGTCATTTCTAGAAGAAAGAGGTTCAGTTTCTTGGTCATGTAGTTTCAGAGAAGGGTTCGTTAGTTGATCCAGATAAGATCGAAGTTATTAGCAACTAGAAGAGACCAGAGACAGTGACTGAGATTAGAAGTTTTCTTGGACTCGCTAACTATTACCGGAGATTCATTAAGAATTTCTCACTGATAGCGGCGCCTTTAACTAAGCTAACCAGGAAGGACATGAAGTTTATTTGGTCTGACGAATGCGAGGAAGCATTCCTTAAGTTAAAGCATTTATTGACCAACGTGCCTGTGTTAGTAGTTCCAGACGAAAACCAAGGATTAGTAGTGTATACTAATGCATGTGGAACCGGGTTAGGAGCTGTGTTGATGCAGAAAGGTAAAGTTATTGCCTATGCTTCACGACAGCTTAGACCGCATGAAGTGAGATATCCTACTCATGCTTTAGAGTTGGCAACGATGATCTTTGCATTGAAAATATAGTGACATTATCTCTTAGGGGAGAGATTTGAGTTATACACAGATCATAAGTCCTTAAGGTATCTATTCTCTCAGAAGGAGTTGAATATGAGACAACATAGGTGGTTGGAGGATTTAGCGCTTATGATTTTGTTATAGTGTATACAACCGGGCGGGAAAGGAAATAAAGTAGTAGATGCTCTTAGCAGAAAACATCATAATGTGGTGTTAGCCATATTGGCAGAATGGAAAGACCTTAAGGCTTTGACTAATTATAGTGTGCAGTTAAGATTGACTGCTAGTTCTAGTCAGAATACTGCCATGGTATCTTGCTTGAAAGTTCGACCAGTACTAATCGAAAAGATTGCTTCTAAGCAGAAGGAAGACCCATTGTTAGCCGAGAAGATTAGAAGGCTTGAGGTTGGGTCGGAGATTGATGATCTAAAGGATTTTAATCTTTACCAGAGGGGATGGTTAAGAAATAAGGAACGGTTGTGTGTTCTGAATGTTAGGGACTTAAGGAAAGAATTTCTTAGGGAATGCCATCGATCCAAATTTATAATTCATCCTGGGGGAACCAAGATGTATCAAGATATAAAGAGGAGTTTCTACTAGGAAGGTATGAAGAAGGATGTTGGCTTGTGGGTTGAGCAGTGTGTGAACTATCAACAAGTGAGGCCGAACATCAGAAGCCGAGTGGATTGCTTCAACCTTTAGAAATACCAGTTTGGGAAAGGGATTCGATATCCATGGATTTTATAAAGTTGCCAAGGTTGAATCGAGGAAATGAGAGTATATAGGTCATAGTGGACAGGTTGACCAAGAGTGCCCATTTCATTCCAGTTAAGTCAACCAGGACGGCACCTATTTTAGCTAGATTGTTTATGAAGAACATAGTTAGACTACATGGAATTCCTAGTAATATAGTCAGTGACAGAGATGCTTTGTTTACTAGTGAATTCTGGAAGAGTCTACAAGATGTGTTAGGTACCGAGCTCAAGATGAGTACTGCGTATCACCCTCAGACGGATGGGCAGACAGAAAGAGTCAATAAGGTGCTCGAGGATTTATTGAGAGCTTGTGTGCTAGACCTTGGTGGATCTTAGGAAGATCACCTACACTTAGTTGAGTTTTCCTATAATAGTTATCAGATTAGTATAGGAACGACGCCTTTCGAAGCTTTGTATGAAAGGCCATGCCAATCACTAGCATATTGGTTGGAAACTAGAGACAAATTAGTCTTAGGACCAGATCTGGTAAGAGAGGAAATAGAGAAGATTGAGTTGATCTGAGAAAGGATGAGGGTTGACAAAAGAGTTACACAGATAAGAGACGTAAGGATCCAGATTTCTCAGTTGGAGATAGAGTTTTCATTAAGTATCACTGATAAAGGGTGTAGTACGATTTAGAAAGTTATGGAAACTAGCACCGAGATATGTTGGACCGTTCCTAATTATAGAGAGGATCGGAAAGCTCGCATACAAAGTAGAGTTGCCGAGCAGTTTGGCAGGTGTCCATAATGTGTTTCATGTGTCTCATCTTCAGAGGTATATGCATGATCGAGAGGCTACTATTCCTCCGACAACATTGGAAGATTTAATAGTAGAACTGAATTTGACTTTGTTAGACAACTAGTTTGGGTGGTAGCGAGAGATGAGAAGAAGTTAAGAAATAAGGCAGTCAAGTTGGTGAAAGTTCAGTGGAGCGACAACGATAAAGACTCTACTTGGAAAACAGAATACAAGATTAGAGATACTTATCCTGATCTTCTAAGGGTATGTTCTATATTCGCTTTATATAGACTTTTGCTAGTCAAGTAGGCTAGTATAGTAGTTAGGAGATGTTACAGATGATTGCTATGTTTAGTATTTAGTCCTTACTGAATTTCGAGGAAGAAATTCTTTAAGAGGGGAGCCCGTAACACCCCTAATTTTAAATAACATTATTCAAGAGATTTAATTAGATAAAATTAACTAGAATAATGTAAAGACTAGAGTGATAAGGGGGATTGAGATTTGAAAACAAAATAGGGACGTGCTTAATTAAATAAAATCAAAAGAATGGATTTATAAAATGGTTTTATAAGTTAACTATATAAGAGAATAAGGCAAGGGTATTATGGGAATAGCCGTATATAACCCCATAACCCCTAAACCCCTTACTCATTCTCATTTTCATACTTTTATAAAAACAAAAACAAAAGAGAGCAAGGCCGGCCATAACCTAGGAGGAAAGAGGATCAAAATAAACTAAAAGCTAAGGATTCAAGCAAGGAAGAATTAAGCAAAATCAAATCTAAAGTTCCTTATCCAAAACAAGGTGAATAATAATCAAAACCATTACATTTATGTTTTAATGAACATTTTGATTTCAGGTTTAAAGTTTAAAACTGTTCGGATGATTTGAATGATGATATGCTTTGATTATATGCCATTTTGATTTAAACAAGTATGTTTGAAAAAGGTTTGATTCGATTTTAAGGTTAAAATAGTAAAAACATGGGTTTCGAATGCAATGAGGATTTAATATATTATGTAAAACATTATTTTGGAGATGGGTTTAAATTTTCATAATTATCCAAGCTATGGATAATTTATTATGAATTTTGAATGGAAGGTATAGATAATTTTGGTTTAAAATTAATTTCGACAATTATATAAAGTATTTTGGGTTCGAAATTTATATATGTTAGAATACAAATTAAAAGTGAATTAAGATGATTTTTGGGGATTTTTCCTTAGTGATTTTCTACGAATATTAAAGTAATTAACTTTGGGAACTTAAATGGCTTAATTATTTTGTTAAGGAGAAGGGCTTCTTTGTTAAAATATTTTTAATTATTAATGGATGAATTCGGCAGCCCTTTTAGAAAAGATTTTGGGTAAAAGATTTGGAAACCAATCACATTTTGACAAATAAGGCAAGTTAGATATAAAGGAGTATAGTTTAAAGGAATAAAATCTGTTTTTGCTTCGATTTACAAGCTTGCCACTTCCATTTGCTTGCTTCCAAAATCATTCCAGATTGCCTTTCGAACTAATTCAAAACCAATACACATGATACCAAAGGGTTGGTATGTAGTGTATTTGAGAAAGGAAAAAGGGGATGGTGTCGAAAGTTTGCTTTCGAATGGGTTGATGCCATTTTTATAGCTTTCGAATAAACCCACTTGCATTGTTTCATTTTAAAATGAGTTGCTGCTAGTTTTCTAAGAAGCTTTCGAAAGGGTTGAAATTACTTTTAAATAGCTTTCAAAGGGATTCCTACTTGCCTTTGTTTTAAAAGTTGCTTTCGATTGAGTTGCCGCGTATTAAGTTTTAAAAAGGAGCTTTCGAAAGGGTAATTGCTTTTGAACCTAGTCGAAAACCAGCTGCCGTCTTCATACCTTTCGAATGGGTTAAAGGCCGCTTTTCTTTATAACCTTATAACAATGCGTTCGAAAGGGAAGCTTTTGTTTCATTGATATAGAAGCCTTATCCCAATGCTTTTGAAAGGGTCCATGTAGTCACTTATATCAAAGGTATCGAAGGCAATGGTTTTGAAAGGACGTTTTGAAGCTATCCTTCTCCCTATTATTTCATTTTAAGGTTATTGTTTTCAAAAGAGTGGTTTCAAATTCATCTATTTCCTCAAATTCTTTTACTTGCAGATTAAGGTTTTCGAAAGGGTTACTTTCGCCTATGTTCACTTTGACCCAGAAGTTATATTTAAGGTTAAACCCAAAGATTTTGAAAGAGATACTTTCAAATGGTTTTGAAGCTATGCTTTTATAAATCCTACTTGGACTAAAAGGTTATGAATGATAGGCTTTAATACTTTCGAAAGGAATGTTTTAATGGTTTCGAAAGGAAGGTTTTGATGCTTTCGAAAAAGATGTTTTGAGTGTCTCGAAAGGCATATATTTAAGTGTTTTGAAAAGAAGATTTGAATACTTTCGAAGGATATATTTAATGGTTTTGAAGGAGAAGTTCTAAGGTTTCGAAAGCCTTAGTTTTCAAGACAAGGAACACAATCTCATTTTTAAAGAAAAACCCACGACAATATAAAAGAGTTTTGTAATGGCATTTTACTTAGGAGTTTTTTAAAATTCTTTCCTTGCTAAAGATAATAGGTTAAAGGTATTAACCATGTTTCAGTTAAAAATTATTACAAGGATATTAAACCATGGATGATTGTGTTATCATGTTATGATTAGTTATCATGTGTGCTTCTTCTATAAACATGTTCACTTTATAATTAACCCATAACTATATTTTTGGGGTGGTAAGTGCAGAATAACCAGCTAGGTTGATCCAGTAGTGAAGATATATTGAGTTAACTCTTGTATGAATAGAGTTGCATCCAGGAGGTCAGGTAGACCAGAACATAGAATGCCCAAAGATTGATTAAAGAGTTAACAGTTTAGAAAGGTTCATAGTAAACCCATGAAAACTATGTTTGGAATGCATTATTGGTAGGGGCCAATAGGTTCTTAGTGATCCCATGAAAACTATATCCGGATTAAGTTATTGACAGAGATCAATAGGTTCATAGTCAACCCACGAAAATTATGACATGAAAGAAGTTATTGGAGAACCCAGTAGGTTCATAGCGAGCCCATGAAAACTATAATTGGATGAAGTTGTCGATAGATACCAATAGGTTCTTAGTGATCGCATGAAAACTATAAAACTAGATGGATAGTTCGTAAGCTTTAAGCAGGTTATTAGTTAGCCCATGAAAACTATTAAGTTAACAATGAGCCTAGAAACTATAATTGAGAAAGATAGTCAAATGAATGGGGATGGAAAATCCAGAATATATTGCATGTTTGCATATCATTATGATATAATTTATTATGTTATGTTTTAACCATTGTGGATACAGGTGCACAGTATATGGTTATTATAAATTTTGATTAAGATGCTAGTGAGGGGAAAACCCATTCAGCTAAGCGGCGTGGTCTCACTAGATATCTATATAGTTCGAGATGGTAGGTTATTATTCACACCAGGCTTTTTTTCTGACTTGAAGTTTATGTTTTCTCTTAAACTCTCTTGTGCTCAATTGATTTTAAGTAGTTTGAGAGTTAAAGTTTTTAGGTTCTCCTTTAGACAAATAAGCTTTCGGAGACGTGCAAAAGGCAAGCTAGCTATTAGGAGTTCTTTTCTATTAATTCCACTGTGTTTTGGTTGTAATGGAAAAGTTGTTTATTTGCCTATATTTAGACTTTTATCAACTAGGAGGTATCTTCATATGTCGCTCTTGGCGTATTTTATAATAATTATATTTCTCTGAACGTGGTTTACAATTTGGGATTACGTAATGAATTTGAAGTATGATTTGGAGTGAAATGAGAAATTTGTTTTAAGTTGAGTTTAAAAAATTTCATATCCTTGTGTCTCTGTTATAACAATGTATCTAACATTACCGCATTTGGTCACCGAGAATTAATAACTATGGATGACTACAACATCTGTAGCCGTTAATTTTAGGCCTCCTTAGGAGGATGTTACAATAATCCAATCACATCTTAAAATGTACATATAAGTAAGTAAAACAAATGTTAAATTAAATTAAATATACACACCACAAAATCAAATTAATGAAGACAAGTACCATCCTAACGTGATTTCCTAATGATCGGGGATTTGTGAATAAGACAATGAGGATAATGAAGGCGAAAGTTCCTCTTTTGTTCGATGAGATTTCCATCTCGATCGAAACATACTTCTTCGATGCATCGGACTTCATCATCTTCCTCCATGTGTTCTTCTTCTTCCTCTTCCTCCTCATTCTCCTCATCATCGCTGCCTTGAATGAGGTTATGAATTTCCAAATTTGCATAATCATCTTCAATAACTATTGGATTCGTAGGATTATCCAACATATATTTTTGCAAATTGCGAAGAATTCTACTTTGTTTCTCTTGTTCTTTAGACATACGAAGTTGTATAACTTGTATTTTAGTCAACATCTCTAGAACATTCTTCATTTCTCCTTCCAATTTAATAACTTTAGCCATAGTAGTTTTCTGGAAGGGTCCATGGGTAGGAAAAGGGAAGGAAAATGATGAATCCTCTTCTCCAGAAAGTTTAGGATCGGAAGAGGTCATGGTCCATTTGTTTTAGAAGTTTAAAACGTTTTAGAAGTTTAAAACAGAGAGAATAGAGAGAAATGAAGAAGAAAGTCAAAATTTGGTTTTTATATAATCACCAATTTGAATTTTAGAGGGAAATTTAAAAAAGACAAAAATTATCATTATATATCGACATAGGGGATAGGATATGTCGACATATATATTATAATTTTGATTATTTCTTTCTTTATATTTTGTTATTTTTTACTTCATTATTTTTATGTTTTTGATAGAGAATAAATTCCTAACTCTCTTCTTAACTTAGTAAAAGATGTTTGATTTAATGGTACAGTTAATATATCAACTATTTGGTTTTCAATGTTTATAAATTCAAGTGATATTATCTCTTTGTTTACATTATTTCTTAGAAAATGGTGTCTTCTTAGTTAATGGTCATACTAAAATTCTATTTAATATATAACATGCAGCACCAACTTCTTCAGCCCAAAAAATTTAGGTAAATTGTAACAACCCAGAATTTCGGTCATTCGAAATTCGAATATTTAATTGATTTTGAATATTCACAAGTTAATTTTATAAGCTGAATAACTTATATTTCGAATATAGTGGTTTAATTGGATAATTAAATTGTTAATTTAATATTTGAAATTGTAGAAATAGTTGGAAATTGAATTTAATGTGAATAAAAATGATTTATAAAGTTGAATTAATCTTATTTGAATTAGAATGATGTTAGAGAACTTTTAAAACTGAATTAAAAGTTAAATTACAGAAATTGAATATTTTAATATTTAATTGACGAGTGAAAATGGCCATTTTTCAAACAGTCTCGGATTTTGACAAAACCAGTTTCATTGGATCTGTAATATTATATTAGTGTAAGATTTTAAATTTCATGTCAATCGGATTTACAGTTTGTCCGGGGCAAGCTAAAACGCGTAGAAATCAATTTAACTAAATTTTAAATTTAAATAATTCAATTCGAAAATCTATCTTCCAAATACGAACGAATTGGCTTTCGATATATATTCCATTGCATTCGGAATATGGGTAAAACATTATAAACGCCAGGCGGCATGCTTCGTTTCGAGTTCGAAAATTTTGACGATGAATAGTGTCGCAACATTTTCTATATAAGGCCATAATTTTCTTCTATTTTCATCAAACCCTAATGGGGTTAGGGCTAGCTGCCACATATTTTCAATGGCCAGGAATTTTGAAATTTACACCTCGATTATCTCTCGATCCAAACACTTTTAGCCTTTGATTCCTAAATGAAAGTTGTAGAGCATCGCGTGATCTACAAATCTAACGATTATGATCCTTTAAAACAAACTGAATCGACGGAAAATTTCATTCGAATACGTGTGTTTCTTTCACGATTTCCGAGGCAAGGGGGCAGCCGAGTTCGACCGGCCTCTGGCCGATGACATGTCTCGTGTAGGCGCATCTTGCGGCGATAGTCGATCAACCTCTAGGGCTTCGATGGTGGCGCGGCAGTTTGATGAAGGGGGCGGCTATAAGTTATGTGCTTGCGTTCAAAACTTGGACGAAGAAGGAAAAGCAAACGTGCATAGGCCAGATTTGCTTTGATCCAAACGAACGGCCTGGATGAAGTGAGGGTTTTAAAAATAAGGGTGAATTAATTTAAAGGACAAAAATTTGTATATTTTTAGCCTCAAGGACACGACCTCAATATTTTAACCACAATGACAAACATTCTCCTAAAAATTATTCATAAGGACAAACATTCTTTCAAAATTATTCATAAGGACCAACATTTTTCCAAAACTGCTACCGAACTAAAAACTGAGACCTAAAAACTGATACCGATAACTACAAACTGAGACCTAAAAACTGATACCGATAACTACAAACTGATACCTAAAAACCGTAAAAACTGATACCTAAAGAAAGTTGTCCTTCAGGCTAAAATACTGAAGGTCTGTCCTTGAAGCTAAAATGCTGGGAAATTTTGTCCTTCACAATAATTTCCTGTAAAAATAAAAGGAATTTGTAAATTGTTATATAATAAATTCGTACAATCTTAAAAAATTGATATCTTTGTCATACGAGGTCTGTTTCTGACGAAACGAATTGCATTGAGTCCGTATTGACGAGCACTACATTTTAGAGCTGGTTTGGAGTTGATTGGAGATAGTGTGAATTTTAGGTAAAATTAAACGGATGTTTAATTTTATTCGGAATAAAACACTTCAACTGCTATTGGAAGCAATGTGAGTACAACTCACTCTTTCTGCCTCACTGATATTTTATATAAGTGAGAAATAATTTATTTTATGATGATTGATGATTGTTTGGATGATATATGATATATTGATTGGTATTTGGATATATTCCTGCCTAGTGGAGCAGATGACCCTATACGTTCCCGTGTATGAGCGGAAGACCCTTTGTACGCGCGTCTACCTTGAAGCGGACATTATACATATATTTCTTATATGTATATTTGTTGCAGGTGACTGGTTGGAGGGATCCAACTGGATTCCTCACCAGTATTGATTTATTTACAGATATTGTGATATATGCTGTATTCATCTGATATATGATGTTTTGGTTGATGTGATTGATGTATTTGGTGCTGTTGCATCATTGGGCCTATTTTTTGAAATTTTAAAATTGTTAAAGTGATGATTTCAAATTAAAAAGGATTTTTAAGTGATTTGAAAATATATGTGTTGAATTATTATAAAGGAAGGAATTTATTTTAAATAAATAAATGTTATAATTTTGATATTATCAAAATTATGATTTTTGGTGAAATAATACTTAAGTATGATTTTTTGGAGTTATATAAGTTTTAATAACAATTTGTAAATTGTTAAAAGAATAAGTTTATTTAAATTGATATTTTTGAATTATTATAAATGGTTTTATATATAAGATTTATAAAATTGAATTTTTATAAATCAAAGTGATGGAATTTTAAAGGAGTTTGATAAGTGTTAAAATGAAGTAAATAAGATTTATATAATTGGTGAAGTTATAAACTGAATGGATTTTGTAAATAAACGATTTATAAGCAATTAACTTATAAATTGGATTTTTGAATGTAAGTGAGATGTAAATGAAATTTGTTAATAAAGGAATTTTATATGTGGAAGTTTTATAAAATATAAATGGGATTTATAAACATTATTTTATAAATCTGAAATTAATCGAATTTGATAAGTTAAATATAGAAGTTTATTTAAAGGAATTACATTCACGATTTTGGATAGTGAATTATCATTTTAAATTTAATATGAAATAGTATTGATTTTGGTTAGAGAAGTACATCCACGATTTTGGACAGTGGATTATCCTTTATTAAAATGTGTAGAAGCTTTAATTTGGTAAATGATTTATATTCACGATTTTGGACAGTGAATAATATATTAAATAAAAAGAATGTTTTGGGAAGTGATATTTTAAATGAAATTAAATGTTTTGAAAGATGTTTTAAATTGTGTAAGTATCGAATGCATAGATTTACGTTTTCGAGAAATAAGGAAATGATGGATTATAACACTGTTGTTATAGTAAATGATTTTCGAAAGGAAATGTTTGTATAGTATTGGGATTTATATATCTATCTAATTTTCGAATCCCCATACTAGTGATTTTGGGTTGTCGTAACGATGTTTTACGCAACATTCGTTTTGACCCAAATAAATGTGTTTAAAAGAATTTTTTCCTTAAATAATTAAATATATACTTAATCCTGATTTAAGAATATGGAATATTTTCCAGTGTTGAAAGTAAATTGAATTGCGGATACTTATTATTATATAAGTATATGGAAATGTTTTCCAATATTGAAATGGTTTTGGAATTATATCTTTTTAAAGATAATTTGAAGTGAATATTTGGCAAGTGGTTTAATTAATAAAAGATTAATTAAAAGGGCATAGTGATTGTATATGGTGCTAAATATTTGTTAGTTTGTTTTGATAGTTAAATAACCGACTATCAAGTATTGGCCATATTTTAGTTCCTCGACTTGATGTGGGAACTATTTAGTCGTACACTTAGTACATAGTCTTCTGTGTAGGCTTGATTATCGTTTGTGTTAAGGATGATGATTCGTATAGTGCGGAGTATTACTCCAATCTATCGATCTTCCTTCTTGGCCCGAAGGATAGCAAGTTGAAAGTTGGAGACATGATAAGTCTACGAGACTTATTTCTGTGTGAGGTTGAGAAACGCTTTTGCGTTGTTGGTGCGAAGAGACCGGGATCATATTTATCTGAAAACCACTTCGGACCAACGTATACACGACGATTGTGCAGGTTGCTTGTGATGATATTGATATTTTCGGAGTTTCTTAGTGGGGAACTGCTTGTTGATCGTTTGGGGTTAAAATCCCAATATACATCCAGTAGCAGTGGTCTCTTCGTTATGAAATATCCAATGCGAGGACTATTCGCTACTAATCCTAAGGATTTTCCAACAGGATGTGGTAGGAAAGTACCTTCGGTTTGTCCTGTTCCTGGAAAACTTGTATGGATGTTTGTCTGATATTGCATTTCTACAGCTTACGTACATTGGTTTTTACAAAAGTACATTAGTGGTGGCGAAGAAGGAAACTTCTCTTAGCTTAACACCCTCCTTGAGACGTACGAGCTCAAGGGTTGTATTTTTGTGGAAGGCAATTAGTAGTCAATGGAAATGGCCGTGTGGCATTCAAAGTGATGTGATTGTGATTGTGAAAGGTAATCGTTACCTCAGGCCTCATCAACCGGAAATGACCAAAATAGGGTTAGATGCGGCAAGGCTAAGTGGGTCGCTCCCAAGTAGGGTATGATCATCCTCTTCTAGATATATCGTTACATGTTATGACGTCGTGTATCTGATTATTGTGGTTTGTATGCTAGAGGGCCCTCGGTAAAGGTCGGTAATGACCGGAGGATGATATATTCGGTACCACCTAGTTATAGAGGTGGGCCGGTCTTGTGTTGGTAGAGGATCCTTTGTGATGGTCCTCGGTACATCCCTCTAGAGGTGTATCCTTCGGAAGGTAGTCCCTTCACCTGGTCATTTGTATGGAAATCCAAACTCCACTACGAGCTGCGATTTTGTTTGTAAAGGCGTAATGAATAGCCTCAAAATGCTATATGGGTAACCATTTCGACTATGATTAATATTATTTGTATATACTAGACACTAGTATAATATAAGAGGATTTGATATGAAATGTTTTAGTTATCGTAGGGTAAAAACATGTCCGTGTTTATGTGTGGGTGTGTCTTACGAGATACTTTTGTTTTGATAAAGAAAAAGTTTTAGTAATCTAATAAATTTAGTTGAGTGTGTTTCTCACGCTGGTTTACCAGACTGATCCGGGCGTTCTTCCCATTCAATGCTCGGGTCAGACCGAGTATATTTACAGGTTCGGATTGGTGCTATTGGAGCTTCAGCAGGAGAGCTGGAGATCTTCATTTCGTATACACGTACATGTTTCGCTTGATTATCCGCTGTGCTTAGTTGTTGTATATTGTCGGCATTTGTGAGGACAGGTTATTATAACTGTCCAGGCTGATGACTATTGATTGATTGTTGAACTCTGATTGATGTATGTACATACATTTTCTGTTTTGTAAAGATCATTGATATGATATTATATGTTTTCCGCTGCAATATGAGATTCTGGATTGTTCTGTTTGGTTCTATCTTCTCTCTTTCTTCTCTTCTCTTCTTCTCTCTTCTTCTCTCTTCTTTTCTTTCTCTTGACTTTCCGTTAGTCAGTGCTTTTTGGGTCGGACATGTGTGGTTTATTGTCGATTCAAAGGGTACGGATTTGTAGGTCGTCACATTTGGTATTAGAGCTTAGATTTTGTATATTCCTAAGCTTTGATGTGTACTCAGTATAGATAGGGACAGTAGCACCCAAGATTGAGTTTGAGTGTATTATATATATGAGCGCGTATTTGTTAGTGATATAAAAATGTTTTATATTGTGTTTGCTTATCCGTTGAGTTGTCTATGAATTCTGATCGGTATGTGGGACGCCATATTTTCGATAGGGATTTCCAAACACTTAAACGAGGCAAGTCGACATAGTATCATTTTAAATTGGGTAAATGAAATAATTTTACCTCGACTATATTTTATAAATAAAGGATTAATTTTTCAGGAAATATTAAAGTGTATATAAATGATTGTTTGGTTGTTGAAGATGTAAATATATAAGTTAATGAAAGCTGTTTGAATAATCTAAATAAAATAACAATTGTAAAAGAATAAATTACATAAGCAAGTGAATTATAAGTATAGAATTATAATTAAAATGATTTACAATTATGGAATAATCTTATATATAAGAAGTGAAACAAAATGAATATATTTATAAATATGAGTTGTAAATGAAAATGAATTTAAACTAAGAATTTGAAAATTTGAATCCTGTTTATTTTGAAAGTTATTTTTCAAAGTTAAAGAGATTATATTGTTATAAATCTAAGTAAGATAAATGAATTTGGAATAAAATCTTATATAAGTGAAGTGAAATAGTGAAACTATATAAGTAAAAGATTTATAAATGTGGTTTATAAATATAAAAGGATTTTAAAAGAATATAAAGCACTGAATTCACTACTGTTACTGGGAAATAATAAGGGTGATGACTGCAGCATCATCAGTATCATTTTCGAGTTTCTATGTGATAGATTTGCTAACAATAATAATTTGAATTTAAAATCCAAGTTGTAATTGATAGTTATAAGTAAAACGAGTTTTGGACTTATAATATGAGATAACAAATTTAACTTTGGTAAAATTGAAAGAAATTTGAGTTAGCATAATGAATATATGATTTGAAATTTAACTAAATGAAGTTAAATAAATTGAATTGGATTTGAACTAGATTGGATAAGTTATTGAAATAGAAATTAAACTTTTAAGTGATTATATAATAAGAATTTGGAAGTTTAAATAAACCTAAGTTGTAAAGTTATTATATAATTATGATTTGAAATTATAAAATGAGTTTGGTGAATGGAAGTGAACTTAGGTAGATGTTCATGGAAGTTTGAATAAATAAGTTGTATAACTTATAAAATGAGAAAATGTAAGTAAAACCAAATATTAAAATGGTTAAACAATTTTGTTAAGCAAAACAAAATCTGAATTTGATTAGTGATATGAAATTTGACTTAAGTAAAAGTTAAATAAAATGACTTGAGATGAATTTAAGTTAAGTCAAATAGGATGGAATGTTGTGATGAAACATAACTTAAGTAATGTTTAATCAAGTCGATTTTGATAAATAAAATGAATATGCAAAGTAAAGTTGAATAAGTAGAAGTTAATGAAATGAAGTTGATTTTGATATAAAAATGAATTAAAAAAGTGAAGTGATGAATATGAATATGAATATAAACTTGAATTATTATAATGAAATTCAACTTTAGTTGTAAAATGTGAATATGGTAAATACTAGAATTCAATCTAAATTGAATATTAACCAATTAGAATTAAATGTATTAAACCAAATTGAATGTAAATGAAGTTAATTAAATAAATTTGGTAATGTTGGTTATGCATTGATTGTTAGATGGATGTAGTTGATTACATCGAAATTCATTAAGTATTAATGAAATTGAAAGTTAAATAATTGAATTCGAATTGGAAGTAAGTAAATCTAAATAGAATTGAATTTGATTTGAAAGTGAACGAACTTGAATATGAATTAGTGAATGTAAACTAATTGAAAGTGAATGAATGAATGTTGGTAAAATCCAATGTTAACAAATCAAATGTGATTAAATTAAAAATCAATTCATTGAATATTAAGGAGAAGTGAATTTATATTGATTTGTTATGGATTGATTGGATAGTTGTTGGATGTTAGTTGGATGATTGTTGTTTGATGGTTGGATTTGTTGCTTTGATTGCTTTTGCTATATTAGCATATATAGTTGTGTTGTTGTATTGATATATGTTGTATATTGATATTACTTTCATATATACATGTTTCTCATTTGTTGTTGAGTGTTTAGTAGGTGCGGATAGCGCTTGCTTCGCATTTGGAGCTCGCTTTCGTGCTATATTAACCGTATATGCTCGCTAATAATATATAAGGTACATATCTCGGATTACATATCGTACTTTTATACTTTTTTCCCTACGGGATGCCTCATCCTCGAAGATGAGATGTATATTTGTGATATATATATGTTGTGATCCTACTACGATCGAACCGCGCAAAGGAGACTATGGCGAATTTTTTTTTGAAAATTTAAGGCGTTAGAAAATTTTTGGGAAAATTGAAAGAAAAATTTTTTGATAACAAAATTTTTGATTATTGAGTTATAAAGTTAAACGATATTAGTTGGTTTTGAAAGGATAATTAAGTATGGATTTGAAGACTTTGTAAAGTTTTTATAAGAAGTTTAACGAATGATTTTGAAAAAAGTTATAAGGTTTAAATAATGTTGATATCTAGTTTGAATGATTTGTTTTGAAAAGTTAATGAATTTTGTGACTTTTTCTTACTTGGTAATTTCGAGGACGAAATTCTTTTAAGTAGGGGAGAATGTAACGACCCAGAATTTCGGTCATTCGAAATTCTAATATTTAATTGATTTTAAATATTCACAAGTTAATTTTATAAGCTGAATAACTTATATTTCGAATATAGTGGTTTAATTGGATAATTAAATTGTTAATTTAATATTTGAAATTGTAGAAATAGTTGGAAATTGAATTTAATGTGAATAAAAATGATTTATAAAGTTGAATTAAATCTTATTTGAATTAGAATGATGTTAGAGAACTTTGAAAACTGAATTAAAAGTTAAATTACAGAAATTGAATATTTTAATATTTAATTGACGAGTGAAAATGGCCATTTTTCAAACAGTCTCGGATTTCGACGAAACTAGTTTCATTAGATCCATAATGTTATACTAGTGCAAGATTTTAAATTTCATGTTAATCGGATTTACGGTTTGTCCGGGGCAAGCTAAAATGCATAGAAATCGGTTTAAGTAAATTTTAAATTTAAATAATTCGATTCGAAAACCTATCTTCCAAATACGAACGAATTGGCTTCCGATATATATTCCATTGCGTTTGGAATAGGGGTAAAATATTATAAACGTCAGGCGGCATGCTTCGTTTCGAGTTCGAAAATTTTGACGATGAATAGTGTCGCAACATTTTCTATATAAGGCCATAATTTTCTTCTATTTTCATCAAACCCTAATGGGGTTAGGGCTAGCCGCCACATACTTTTCAAAGGCCAGGAATTTTGAAATTTCCACCTCGATTATCTCTCGATCCAAACACTTTTAGCCTTCGATTCCTAAATGAAAGTTGTAGAGCATCGCGTGATCTACAAATCTAACGGCTATGATCCTTTAAAACAAACTGAATCGACGAAAAATTTCATTCGAATACGTGTGTTTCTTTCACGATTTCCGAGGCAAGGGGCAACCGAGTTCAACCGGCCTCTGGCCGATGGCACGTCTCGTGTAGGCGCATCTTGCGGCGATAGTCGATCAACCTCTAGGGCTTTGATGGTGGCGCGACAGTTTGATGAAGGGGGCGGCTATGGGTTATGTGCTTGCGTTCAAAACCTGGACGAAGAAGGAGAAGCAAACGTGCATGGGCCAGATTTGCTTTGATCCAAACAAACGGCCTGGATGAAGTGAGGGTTTTAAAAATAAAAGGAATTTGTAAATTGATTATAATAAATTCGTACAATCTTTAAAAATTGATATCTTTGTCATACGAGGTCCGTTTCTGATGAAACGAATTGCATTGGGTCCATATTGACGAGCACTACATTTTAGAGCTGGTTTGGAGTTGATTGGAGCTAATGTGAATTTTGGGTAAAATTAAACGGATGTTTAATTTTATTCGGAATAAAACACTTCAACTGCTATTGGAAACAATGTGAGTACAACTCACTCTTTCTGCCTCACTGATATTTTTATATAAGTGAGAAATAATTTATTTTATGATGATTGATGATTGTTTGGATGATATATGATATATTGATTGGTATTTGGATATATTCCTGCCTAGTGGAGCAGATGACCCTATACGTTCCCGTGTATGAGCGGATGACTCTTTGTACGCGCGTCTGCCTTGAAGCAGACATTATACATATATTTCTAATATGTATATTTGTTGCAGGTGACTGGTTGGAGGGATCCAACTGGATTCCTCACCAGTATTGATTTATTTACAGATATTGTGATATATGATGTATTCATCTGATATATGATGTTTTGGTTGATGTGATTGATGTATTTGGTGCTGTTGCATCATTGGGCCTATTTTTGGAATTTTTAAAATTGTTAAAGTGATGATTTCAAATTAAAAAGGATTTTTAAGTGATTTGAAAATATATGTTTTGAATTATTATAAAGGAAGGAATTTATTTTAAATAAATAAATGTTATAATTTTGATATTATCAAAATTATGATTTTTGGTGAAATAATACTTAAGTATGATTTTTTGGAGTTATATAAGTTTTAATAACAATTTGTAAATTGTTAAAAGGATAAGTTTATTTAAATTGATATTTTTGAATTATTATAAATGGTTTTATATATAAGATTTATAAAATTGAATTTTTATAAATCAAAGTGATGGAATTTTAAAGGAGTTTGATAAGTGTTAAAATGAAGTAAATAAGATTTATATAATTGGAGAAGTTATAAACTGAATGGATTTTGTAAATAAACAATTTATAAGCAATTAACTTATAAATTGGATTTTTGAATGTAAGTGAGATGTAAATGAAATTTGTTAATAAAGGAATTTTACATGTGGAAGTTTTATAAAATATAAATGGGATTTATAAACATTATTTTATAAATCTGAAATTAATCGAATTTGATAAGTTAAATATAGAAGTTTATTTAAAGGAATTACATTCACGATTTTGGACAGTGAATTATCCTTTTAAATTTAATATGAACTAGTATTGATTTTGGTTAGAGAAGTACATCCACGATTTTGGACAGTGGATTATCCTTTAATAAAATGTGTAGAAGCTTTAATTTGGTAAACGATTTATATTCCGATTTTGGACAGTGAATAATATATTAAATAAAAAGAATGTTTTGGGAAGTGATATTTTAAATGAAATTAAATGTTTTGAAAGATGTTTTAAATTGTGTAAGTGTCGAATGCATAGATTTCAACATTCATTGTTGAAATAGAAGTTTTCGAGAAATAAGGAAATGATGGACTATAACACTGTTGTTATAGTAAATGATTTTTGAAAGGAAATGTTTGTATAGTATTGGGATTTATATATCTATCTAATTTTCGAATCCCTATACTAGTGATTTTGGGTTGTCGTAACGATGTTTTACGCAACATTCGTTTTGACCCAAATAAATGTGTTTAAAAGAATATTTTCCTTAAAGAATTAAATATATACTTAATCCTGATTTAAGTATATGGAATATTTTCCAAGCGTTGAAAGTAAATTGAATTGCGGATACTTATTATTATATAAGTATATGGAAATGTTTTCCAATATTGAAATGGTTTTGGAATTATATATTTTTAAAGATAATTTGAAGTGAATATTTGGCAAGTGGTTTAATTAATAAAAGATTAATTAAAAGGGCCTAGTGATTGTATATGGTGCTAAATATTTGTTTGTTTGTTTTGATAGTTAAATAACCGACTATCAAGTATTGGCCATAGTTTAGTTCCTCGACTTGATGTGGGAACTATTTAGTCGTACACTTAGTACGTAGCTTTCTGTGTAGGCTTGATTATCGTTTGTGTTAAGGATGATGATTCGTATAGTGCGGAGTATTACTCCAATCTATCGAACTTCCTTCTTGGCCCGAAGGATAGCAAGTTGAAAGTTGGAGACGTGATAAGTCTAAGAGACATAGTTTCTGTGTGAGGTTGAGAAACGCTTTTGCGTTGTTGGTGCGAAGAGACCGGGATCAGATTTATCTGAAAACCACTTCGGACCAACGTATATGCGACGATTGTGCAGGTTGCTTGTGATGATATTGATATTTTCGGAGTTTCATAGTGGGAGACTGCTTGTTGATCGTTTGGGGTTAAAATCCCAATATACATCCAGTAGTAGTGGTCTCTTCATTATGAAATATCCAATGCGAGGACTATTCGCGACTAATCCTAGGTATTTCCCAACAGGATGTGGTAGGAAAGTACCTTCGGTTTGTCCTGTTCCTGGACAACTTGTATGGATGTTTGTCTAACATTGCATTTCTACAGATTACGTACATTGGTTTTTACAAATGTACATCAGTGGTGGCGGAGAAGGCAACTTCTCTTAGCTTAACACCCTCCTTGAGACCTACGAGCTCAAGGGTTGTATTTTTGTGGAAGGCAATTAGTAGTCAACGGAAATGGCCGTGTGGCATTCAAAGTGATGTGATTGTGATTGTGAAAGGTAATCGTTACCTCAGGCCTCATCAACCGGAAATGACCAAAACAGGGTTAGATGCGGCAAGGCTAAGTGGGTCGCTCCCAAGTAGGGTATGATCATCCTCTTCTAGATATATCTTTACATGCTATAACGTCGTGTATCTGATTATTGTGGTTTGTATGCTAGAGGGCCCTCGGTAAAGGTCGGTAACGATCGGAGGATGATATATTCGGTACCATCTAGTTATAGAGGTGGGCCGGTCTTGTGTTGGTAGAGGATCCTTTGTGATGGTCCTCGATACATCCCTCTAGAGGTGTATCCTTCGGAAGGTAGTCCCTTCACCTGGTCATTTGTATGGAAATCCAAACTCCACTACGAGCTGCAATTTTGTTTGTAAAGGCATAATGAATAGCCTCGAAATGTTATATGGGTAACCATTTCGACTATGATTAATATTATTTGTATATACTAGACACTAGTATAATATAAGAGGATTTGATATGAAATGTTTTAGTTATCGTAGGGTAAAAACATGTCCGTGTTTATGTGTGGGTGTGTCTTACGAGATACTTTTGTTTTGATAAAGGAAAAGTTTCAGTAATCTAATAAATTTAGTTGAGTGTGTTTCTCACGCTGGTTTACCAGACTGATCCGGGCGTTCTTCCCATTCAATGCTCGGGTCAGACCGAGTATATTTACAGGTTCAGATTGGTGCTATTGGAGCTTCAGCAGGAGAGCTGGAGATCTTCATTTCGTATACACGTACATGTTTCGCTTGATTATCCGCTGTGCTTAGTTGTTGTATATTGTCGGCATTTGTGAGGATAGGTTATTATAACTGTCCAGGATGATGACTATTGATTGATTGTTGAACTCTGATTGATGTATGTATATACAGTTTCTGTTTTGTAAAGATAATTGATATGATATTATATGTTTTCCGCTGCGATGTGAGATTCTGTATTGTTCTGTTTGGTTCTATCTTATCTCTTTCTTCTCTTCTCTTCTTCTCTCTTCTTTTCTTTCTCTTGACTTTCCGTCAGTCTGTGCTTTTTGGGTCGGACATGTGTGGTTTATTATCGATTCAAAGGGTATGGATTTTCTGGTCGTCACATAAATGACCAGTAAAATCAAATGACTAGTAAAGTAAAAAAAGGAAAGAACACGCTAGGATTTTATACTAGTTCGGAGTTACCCTACCTCCAGTCCCACACAATTCCTTGTGCGGATTTCTTTTCAACTAGTAAATGCAAATACAATCTCAATTTCAATGCTATAAGACACACCCTCCAAAATCCCGACCTCCGGGTAGAGTCACTTGATTTCCAAACTACAATCACACCCACTAGATTTACGGGCTACTAAGCACACCCAATTGATTTTACGGGTTACAATCACACCCATAAATATAGTAGTATGATTTGATAGAGTTTTACAGACTTAGATCTTCGATCTTGATTACAATTGATCCTACAACTCTTGGGTTACACTTTGATCTTGGTTTGAGTGAGAGAGATGAGAGAAATCAGAGAGTGGTTGAAGGAGAATCAAAACCAGTGATGATTGAATTTGAATCTGGTTAAATTTCGGTGGAGTTTGGGTATGTTGTGATTTAGAAAATGAGAGAGTAGAAGGAGAAGAGATGAATAAGAAAATTATATTTTTAAAATTCGTTTGGAAGTCTGGTATTTATAGAGGAACAATGGCCATATCCATTTGTGAAGAGATATGACCAAAAGACACTTCTTTTGAAATTTAAATTTTGAAAAAATTAGCCACATGTCAACTACAGCATCCCCCTACTTGGAGGCCCAAAACTAACGGCTATGGATGTTGCAGTCATCCATAGTTATTAATCCTCGGCGATCAAATATGAAGATATTAGGTACATTGATACACAGAAACGCAACAATATGGAAAAAAATTGAACAACGACAAATTCCACATTTCATTTTAAAATATTTCAAATTGATTACATAATCCCAGTGCACAGACCACATTCAGATAACATATAATTAATACACAATACGCCAAGAGCAACATATGAAGATGCCACTTGGATGATCAAAGTATATAGTAAGGCACTAAAACAATTTGCCTTTACAATCAAACACACAACGGAAATAAAAGAACTCTAATAACAAGCTTGCCTCCTGCATGTCCTCGAAAGCTTTATTCGTCTAAAAGAACACCTGGAAACCTCAACTCTCAACCTACTCAAAATCAATTGAGTACCCGAGAATTTAAGGGGAAAACAAAAACTTCAAGTCAGACATAAAGCCTGATATAAATAAAAATTTACCATCTCAAACCATTTAGATATCTAGTGAGACCACATCGCTTAGCGGAATGGATTTTCTCCGCACTAATATCCTAAAATATTTATAAAACCACATACTATGCTCCTGCATTCACAATGGTTAAAACATAGTATTTCAAAACATTAAAATGATATGCAAAACAAGTAAATCAAATCTGGATTACCCATCCTCATTCATTTTGACTATCTGTCTCAATTATAGTTTTAAGGGTCACTATTAACATGTTAATTGTTTATGGACTATCTATTCAATTTCATAGTTTTCATGGGATCACTAAGAACCTATTTTTAACTCCAATATCTTTTCCCTTATCCTAGTTTTCATGGGCTAATTAGGAACCTATTGACTAACTGTCAATATCTTAATCCGAATATAATTTTCATAGGCTAACTACAAACCTACTGGCCCTTCCGGTATCAAATCATAGTTTTCATAGGCTGATTATGAACCTATTGGCCCATGCAAATATCTTTAATTAAGATTTTAAACATTTCTTAATTTATATTCGCTACTAGGTCAACCTAGCTGGTTTTCTGCCCTTCCCCTAAACACTGTTATGGGTTTATAACATTGTGAATAAGTATATGAAGAAGTATTCATAACACAAATAATGCCATTACCTATGGTTTATCATCTTCTTTACATACATATACATATATATATATATATATCCTTATTAAACCCTTTAAACTTTATAATCAATGAGAACTTCTTCATTTCAAAACCCTTTGTTTACTTATGCCATGGTTATCTCTTTAAATTGAGATTGGGTTTATGTTTTGAAATCTTAAAACATCTCTTTCGAAACCAATTGTACCTTTTGATGGTATCAAAACGTTCTTTAAAACATAGCTTTGAAACAAATAAATGTACCCTTTCGAAAGCATTAAGTTTACTCTTTAAAAACATCCTTTGAGTCAAAATGGTTATATAAGAAAGTATCTCTTTCGAAACCAATTATAAAATTGTATTGGGGAAAAAGTTGATGGTGTCGGAATCATCTAGTCGAAAGCAACAACCTTTTGGATTAAAACTTCGAGGGATAGAGTCGAAACCCCCTTTCGACTCCATTGCCTTCGAAACCATCAATCCCTTCGAAAGCTTTCAGGAAAAAGGCTTAGTTTAAGTTAAAACAGAGGTAGTCCTTCGACAGCATAGATGGCTTCAATACAGTCGAAATGAGAAATTAGCGTCTGGATTTCGTCTTGGTCGAAACTAATCCTTTCAAAGGCTTTTATTTAAAGAAAAAGGTTCCCGTTCGAAAGCTAACACCTTTTCATAGTATGGCAACCTTCTTAAAAAACTATTTATAGAAACCCCTTTCGAAAGCATATGTTTCGACTATGTCAAAAGCTTTAAGTAAAACAAGGAAGTAATTTAACTTTAGAAAATAAAACTAAGGTTTCGATTCTATAGGGTATCAACTCAGTTGAAAGCCCTTCAAAAACTAGGCAGGCGCTTATCTTTTAAAAGTGAACCTTGGTTTTGACCCTGACGAAAGAATTGCTTTCGACACCCTGCCTTCCGCTACTTACCAATTCACTTCGTACCAACTCCATTGATACCATGTACATTGATTCGACTCTAATGGTTTCAACTGGATTGATGCGGGGGTAAGGCAGTCGAAAGGTGCCTCCGAAATAGGCGAAGCCACCTTTTTCTGAAAACGCCGAATTATAGCTAAATATGGCTATCACTTTATAACTAACCTGCCTGTTGTAATTTCTTGATTGGTTACTTTAGAACTTTTCATATTCTTTACAATAAAAAACTGTCGCCTTTAATTAGATATAAATCAAAGAAATATAACATTTAAGCCTTCCATATAACAAAATCAACAATTGCAGAAAAGTCCCTCTTTTAAAATAATTTAGTTTCCCTAATTAATCATCTAGGAAAAATTCCCAAAAATCACAGAAAATCACCTTTATCATGTGATCAAACATATTAAAATTTCAGACCCAATTTCTTCCTGAGATACTCGAATTAAATTTTTAAACCCAATTATATCATATTTTCCTTTAGAAATTCATAACAAATTTTCGTAGCTTGGAAAATTCCGAAAAGCAAAACCCATCTCCAAAATCATGTTTTACTTAACATAAAATTTTTCCATGCCATTCTAAAATCATAAACTCTCGGTTTTACCCTAAAACCTGCTAATTCATATGTAATTGAATTTAAAATAAATCAAACATAATATAGTTCTAGCATGTCATCATCCATATCAACATAAATACGAATTTAATCATAAATCCGAAACATATAATCATAAAATAAAATAGAGATGGTATAAAATTATTATTCACCATAAATATGATAAGGAATTTGAGATTTGTTGTTGATTAATCCTTCCTAGCTTTGATCCTTAGCTTTAGATTGGATTCTTCCTCTTTGATAATGGCCGGCTCCTTAGGGTTTTTGTGTTTATTTTTGTTATGAGAAAATTGAATGTGAATAAACAAGAATGAGAAGTGTATAGCCATGTATAATGAAGTGGTTATTTTACTTATATGCCCATGTGTAATTTAATTAGCTAATAACCCAATTAAAGCCCATTTACTTTGTTAATAAGCACGACCCTATATATATAAATATATAATTTATTCAAATTTCAATCCCCTTATCATCATTATTCTATTTAATTTATCTAATTAAATTTCTCGAATAATGTTATCAAAAATTAGGGATCTTACAGGCTCCCCCCTTAAAGAACTTCATCCTCGAAATTCAGTGGGGACTAAATACTAAACATAGTAATCATCTGCAATGACTCCTAATAACCATAACAATCATACTATCCTATCTGAATAGCAATTGTCTATATAAATCTAATATGGACATACCCTCAAAGCAGATCAGGATAAGTATCTCTAATCCTATCCTCTGTCTCCTAAGTACAGTCCTTCTCGTTGTCTCTCCACTGAACTTTTACCAACTTGACTGTCTTGTTCCTTAATCTTTTCTCATCTCTAGCTACAACCCAAACTGGTTGTCTAACAATAGTCAAATTAGGTACTACCACTAGGTCATCCAATCCTGTTGAAGGTATAGTTGTCTCTGGATCATGCATATATTTGCAAAGATGAGGCACATGAAATACATTATGGATATCTGCCATACTACTCGGCAACTCGACTTTGTATGCGAGCTTTCCAATCCTCTCTATAATCAAGAATGGACCTACATATCTCGGGGCTAACTTCCCTGACTTTTCAAATCACACCAACCCTTCATAGGTGATATCTTAATGAAAACCTTTTCCCCAACTGAGAATTCTAGGTCTTTATGCCTTTTATCTGCGTAACTCTTCTGTCTGGGCTGAGCTTTCTTCATTCTTCCTCAGATTAACTCAATCTTCTCTGACGTCTCTCTAACTAAATATGGACTTAAGACTAATCTGTCTTCAGTCTCCAACCAACATGCTGGCGATTTGCATGGCCTTCCATACAAAGCTTCAAATGGCGCCATTCCTATACTAGTATGATAGCTGTTATTATAGGAAAAGTCAACCAAATATAGGCGATCCTCCCAAGATCCACCAAAGTCTAATACACAAGCCCTCAATAAATCCTTTAGTACCTTATTGACTCTCTCTATCTGCCCATCTGTCTAAGGGTGATACGCAGTACTCATGCTAAGCTTGGTACCCATCACTTCCTGAAGACTCTTCCAGAATTAAGTAGTGATCAAAGCATCTCTGTCACTGACTATACTACTAGGAACTCCATGCAGTCTAACTATGTTCTTCGGGAACAACTTAGCTAAAATAGGTGCCGTTCTAGTTGACTTAACTAAAATGAAATGGGCACTCTTGGTCATTCTTTCAACTATAACCCATAAAATTTCATTACCCCTATTTGTCCTTGGCAACCCGTCTATAAAATCCATAGATATCGAATCCCATTTCCAGACTGGAATCTCTAAAGGTTGAAGCAACCCACTCGGCTTCTGATGTTCAGCTTTCACTTGTTGACAGTTTGCACAGTGCCTAATCCACAAGCCAACATCCCTCTTCATGCCCTCCCAATAGAAGCTCCTCTCCATATTATGATACATCTTGGTTCCTCTAGGATGAATTGTAAACTTTGACCAATAACATTCTCTAAGAACTTCCTTCCTTAATTCCTCAATATTTGGAAAACACAAACATACCTTCTTTCTCAACCATCTTCTCTGGTCGAGGCAAAAATCTTTTAGATCATCGATCTAATTTCTAACCTCAAGTCTTCTGATCCTCTCAGCTAAACTGGATCCTCCTTCTATTAGAAGCAATTTTCCCAATCAATACTGGTAGAACTTCTAAACAAGACAATCTGGCGATACTCTAACTAGAACTGGCAGTCGATTTTAATTGCACACTACAAGTAGTCAAAGCTTCTAGATCTTTCCACTCCACCAACATAGCTAACACCACATTCTGATGTTTTCTACTAAGAGCATCCGCTACCTTATTACCTTTTCCCTGTGTATACTCTATACCAAAATCATAAGCAACCAAAAACTCCAGTCACCTCTGCTGTCTCATATTCAACTCCTTCGGAGAGAATAAATACTATAAAGACTTATGATCGGTATAAAGCTCAAACCTCTCCCCTAAAATATAATGTCTTCAAATATTCAATGCGAAGATCACAGCCGCCAACTCCAAATCATGACTAGGATATCTAACTTCACGCGGTCTAGCTGTCGCGATGCATAGGCAATAACTTTATCATTCTGCATCAATACTGCTCCTAATCCAGTTCCGCATGCATTAGTATATACCACCAACCCTTGGTTTCCGTTTGGAACTACTAACATGGGTGCATTGGTCAACAAATGCTTTAACTTAAGGAATGCTTCCTCACATTTGTCAGACCAAACAAATTTCACCTCCTTCTTGGTTAGCTTAGCTAAAGGTGCTGCTATTAGTGAGAATTCCTTGATGAGTCTCCGGTAGTAGCTAGCAAGTCCAAGAAAAATCCTGATCTCAGTCACTGTCTCCGGTCTCTTCCAATTATTCACAGCTTCGATTTTATCTCGATCAATTGACAATCCTTTCTCTGAAACCACGTAACCAAGAAATTTAACCTCTTTCTTCCAAAAATGACCCTTGGTAAACTTCGCCTTTAGCTGATTCTGCCTCAGCGTCTCAAATACCACTCTAAGATGAACTTCATGCTCTCTCTTATCCTTATAGTAGTCTAGAATGTCATCTATAAACACTAGCGCAACCCTATCCAAATACTCTCGGAAAACTCGGTTCATCAAATCTACGAAGAAAGCATGTGCATTCGTTAATCCAAATGGCATCACCAACCACTCATATGAACCATACCTAGTTAGAAATGCTATCAAAGGAACACTATCCTCCGCCATTCTTAACTGATGGAAACCTATCGCCAAGTTAAACTAGGAAAACACTCTGGCTCCACTAAACTGATCGAGCAGATCATCTATTCTTAGCAAAGGATACTTATTCTTGATTATCCTTTCGTTCAACTTACGATGGTCGATACACATCCTTAATGACCCATCTGTTTTCTTTATGAACATTGCGAATGCTCCCCAAGGAGAACTGCTTGGTCTAATAAAACTCCTTCCTTCTAGATCCACTAGCTGCACCTTCAATTCCTTCATCTCAGTCAGTGTAATCCTGCTAGGTGGTCTACTTACACGTTCAGTTCCTGGCACAAGATCTATTCTAAACTCAACAGCTCTTTTCGGTGGTAGTCCAGTGACTGTCTCAAAGACATCTGCAAACTCTCTTGCTACCCAAACCCGACTTAACTAATTTCCATACCTCCATAGCATTGAGTAAAGCACTAACACTCCAGTCAATATTCTCTATTGAGAATATTACTCGGTTATGACTATTAGGGTGTCTCAGTGATATTTCCCTATCTTGGCAAAATATTCTAGCCTCATACCTACCCAACCAATCCATACCCAAAATGATCTCAAAATCTACAAAATCAATTACATACAAACTGCATGCAAATTTATGACCTAACAAGTCAAGCTCTAACTGGTCACATCTCAACCCTAGAGTTGCATACCCTCCTATTGGATTCACAAACCTTAAGGAAGTAACAAGGTAGGTGGGTTCTAAACATAATCTATCAACCAAACACTGAGATATAAATGAATGTAATGCACCGGTATCAAAAAATATTCTAACTGGAATACACTGAATCAAAAGTGTACCTTCCATCACAGTCTTTCCTTTACCAGCTGCAGTAGGGCTAGCTGGTCCAATAGCAAAAACTTTTCCTTTGTCCTTCCTAACTGGCTTTGGACACTGATTCTTGTAATGCCCAACTTGATCACAGTTGAAGCACTTCACATTCTTCTTACTTGCAGCTTTCTTCCCATTTCCTGATCGGCACTCATTCGCAAAGTGACCCTTCTTATCACACTTATAACAAACTACCTCAACCTTTGACTTCTCAGTAGTATCTCTCTTCTAGGGTCCCCTATTTTTAAAGAACTTCCTCTTCTTTCCTTGAGAAACCTGAGTTTCCACTGGCTTCTCTTTAGCAAACTCGGCAAGTAACTCCTCATGGCGATTGACCATCCCCTCCATTATATTACAAGGATCACGGACATGTGTCATGGTCATTCTAGCAAGCTCGGGCCTCAACCCCCGAATGAACCTTTCATTCCTTTTTATGTCAGTATCTATAGTAACATACCCATATCGAGACAGCTCTTCAAACTTAGTAGCATACTCGATTATTGACATCTCTCCCTGAACTAGATCCATAAATTCTCTCATCAGTTCTGACTTAGCAAACTCAGATACAAATTTCTGCTCAAATCTCGTTTTTAAATTAGCCCAAGTTAACTGCTCTTCCAGAACTCCGGTAGTGACACTATTCCACCAATGTAGTGCTGACCCCTACAATAGTCTAAAGGCCAACCTTCTCTTTTGCCCACCATTCAGACCCAAATCAGTAAATATACGCTCACAATGCAACAACCAATTCTGAACCTCTATGGCACTCTCTGTTCCTAAGAATGTCCACTACAACAAAAACATACAACTGCCAAAAACAGTTGTAATAGGTCTATTACAACGGACGGCCGCTCGTCGTGATATCTGGAGTTGTAATAGAGCCATATCTTTTTACAACGGTCTTGAGCAGTTGTGAAAAAGTCTTTTACAACTACTTTTGGCAGTTGTAAAAGAGTTTTTTTACAACTGCGATTGACAGTTGTAAAAGAGTTTTCTTACAACAGCGATTGACAGTTGTAAAAAACTTTTTTACAACTGTTATCGACGGTTGTGGTAAAAAGAATGCAAAAAAATATATTCTAAACACATTTTGAAAGTGCAACAATAAACAAATAAAAATATATAATTTACAAATTTTATGCGAGTGTAGTGTAGTATCCTAATAAAACAACCTCAAATCAACAACGAACACTTGGTATACATATAATAGTCTTAATCACCACTTATAATCTATATTATAAATACAATAGATTGTTTAACACCAACGTTTCTTTAAAACTGTATAACACTCATAGAAGATGGGACACGTAGAGCAGGGAATCATCAGACTCTTGGCTACTAAGTACAAAAAAGAGCTAATAACAACAAAGCTTTCAAGGCTAAGAAAAACATAGCTCTAACAAAAGAATCACTTCCTTTCATTTGTACTGCATGCTTCACTACGTCTGGTGCAGCTTTTGCAAGTATGATTTCTTAAGTAGCAGTTGCAACTATTGTTTCTTCTTTTCCACTAATAAGCGATTCGAAATTTGTCTTGATACTCTGGATAATTTAAACATAAAAAATATATTACATAATTTAAAATTAGTTTTACTGCCTTGTAAGAAAATGAGATGTAAAACAACTTGTAAATTATGAAGAAAATATGATGGCATCAGTAGAACAATGCAAACATAGCCAACTACTTCTGTAGAAGTAAACTGGAAGCGGTGAACTAATCAGTAAACATATGGACACAAAACGTAGAAATTTCAATAATGTGGAACAAATCAGTGTGATCAATAATAAAAAAACATATCAAATATAACCTGTCAGATTGAAAATAAAGAGGGATTCAAATGTTTACTATCTATAATATATGCAGAGCATCATGATTTAGAAAGGGAGAAACCGTGGAAATACTTACCTAAGAAAGCAAATAACATAAACATACCATGGATTGTTGCTGGAGATTTCAATTGCATTTTGAACAATAATGAAAGTGTGTTAAATCAAGTCTACAAGCTTAGAACAGAAATAAAAAAAATCAGGCAAGTATGTGATAACATCAGAAAACATAACAATTTCCTACACTCACAGATAATAAACAATCCATATGATGAAGCACTGATACAGGACTACAAGCAAAGTCTGCAGCAACTACAAACTATAATTTATTTAGAAGCAGTTTAAAATCAGCAAAAAGCTAAAGTAAGCTGACTTACTCAAGGGGACCATCCCAATAGATTCTTCTATGCCATGATGTAAGCAACAACAAACTATGAAATATAGTGCAAAAGATTGAAAAATGAGAAACCTTAAAGTGATTGATGAGGGGAAATGCAGCAAGAAATGGATAAGTGTAAATGGAAAGAAGATGTGACCATATCCAATATTTGCTAGGCAACCAGCACACCGCCATCATATCCAAGGACGCAATCCCTAACCTCTGGCGCAACAACCTGCAGCTCTAAGACCACAATCGGATTTAGATCTAAAGTATCCCATAAATGTTAAAATTTAATCAGGAATCCCATAGTGGAAAATTTACACATAAAAGATCCAACCCGTAAATAACTAGCAACTTTTATTAATCATCGAAGAACAGGTGTACCTGATGTATAATCAATATAAACAAAGCATGTTTGTATTGACATTGGAGTATGAACAAGGATCAATATCAAAATCATTAAGTAGAGTAATGTATAGCAATGAATTTATTCAATCAAATCGATAACTAATGAGATATCAAGAAAAAATAACCAATAATCATATTCACAATTGAGGAGATCACTCATCTTCCTATACCAAAAAAATGCAAAAAAAATGTGAACCAAAAACTATGTTTCAGCAACTGTTGATTCAAAAACACTGACTGCAGACAAGTACCTGACTGCCCTCTTTGGCTCCTCAGCTGCCGCCACCCACCTTCTACAAATCCTTCCTAAAGAAGCCGCCTTTCTTCTTCCTCTTTCCGTTCCAAAGCCCATTAATTCCCATATCACCCACTCTATTCCCGGCACCTTCACAAGTTCACCAATCATCTCGAAGAAAGGTAAGTAATTAGCAGTGAACTTTTATTAATCGACAAAATTAGATCCTTCTCCTCATGTTTTGAAATCAGATCCGTCAAGTAAATCTGGCCAGCAGTGAACTGCGCGTCAGGTTCGACCTCGGTAGCGACAATGGGTGCTATTGGTTTAGGGTTCTGGTTTGAGGAAGACTCTAAGCTGGATACAGAAGAACGAATGTTAGTAGGCTTCATATTGGCTTTGGGTTTGGAGGAAGAACTTCTAGAAATTAGTGGAGATTGAAATTATTAGGGGAAAGGAGAGAGGAGTGGTGATTGTATGTGAAAATTTAGGTTTGGAGCCCAAACATTTGGTTTTGGAGCCAAAAAGGAAATTTGGTTTTGGAGCCAAGTAAAATTTGTATGCCTTTAACATGTAACATCCAATTTAAATTAGGTCCAACGTACGTTGTCAACAAGTACTTGAATAATTTTAAACTATCTAATATTCGAAAAACAGATACGAGTACGGATATAGTCATATCCGCATCCGATAAATATCTGTTCGATTGTAGTCAAGATTATAGTTAATTTTTTAGGATTTTAGTATATAAAATGATTGCCATTAACTATTTTATATAAGTAAAAAAATTTAATACGTTTACAAAGATCAATATTTGCTGCTTAAATTTATTATTCTTAACAAATTTATTATTTTTATATTTTGACTACAAAAATTGATTTATAATGGATCAAAATTTTCTATTTATTTATTTAGCTTTATTACTATTACTATTTAATATTCAATTTTAACATTTAATTATTATAATTTAAGTAATTATTATTTATTTAATAAATTTTATTATTAGTTATTGATTACTATTATTTAATAGTGAATTATTTATAAATTAATAATTATTTAATTACTAATTATATATTAAATAATTATTTATTGAATATTGATTATTAAATTATTAATAATTAATTAATTATTAATTACTAATTAATTATTAATTACTAATTATCAAAAGGAAATATTCCATATTTCAAATTAATTATTAATTTTTATTATTTAATAGTAGTTATTAATTATTATATAGTTATTACTATTTAAGTATTATATATTTAATATTAATTTTTTATTGATTATTAATTATTTTTTAAATTAATTAATTGTTATTATTATTATTTAATATTAACTTTTAACTTTTATTTATTATTTATTATTTAAACATTATTTAAGTAATTAATATTTATTATTATTTTTTATTATATATTGATTATTAATTACTATTATTTAACACTAATTATTATTAATAATTTATTGATTATTAATTAAATATTAATTATTGATTTATTGATTATTAATTATTAATTATCGATTACTAATTAATTGTTAATTACAAATTGTTAGTAGGAATTATTTCATATTTCAAATTAATTATTAATTATTATTATTATTTAAGAGTATTTATTAATTATTATATATTAATATTTAATAATTATTATTATCATTTAAGCATTATTTATTAAAATATTATTTATTAATTATTAAAAAATTATTTATTATTAATTGATTTATGAAGTTAATTACCAAATATTAAGTACTACTTCTTAATTATTACTTCTTAATTATTAATATTAATTATTACTTCTTAATAAGTAATAATTATTACTTTTTAATTATTATTTATTGATTATTGAAATTAATTCTTAATTATTAGTTATTATTTATTTAATAATAATAATTATTATTCATTTATTATTTTATTAATTATTAATTATTGAATAGTAATTTTAATATTAATTATTCCATAGTTTCAAATTATTTATTAATTATTATTATTTAATAATAACTATTAATTATTTAATTATTAATTATTAAGTAATATTATTTAATTATAATTATTAATGTATTATTACAACGAGCAAATAACAAAGGTTGTAATATATATCCATTACAACTGGCAAAAAAAAGTGTTAAAAATTTTTATCTATTACAACTGGCAAACAAAAAAGGTTGTAATATGCATATATTACAACTGGCAAAAAAAGAGTTGTTAAAAATATGCATTTATTACAAATGGCAACAAAAAAAGGTTGTAATAGGTATCTATTACAACTGATAAAATAAAAGAGTTGTTGAAAACAAGTTTATTGCAACTTTCTAAAAAAAAGAGTTGTAAAAAACCTTTATTACAACTATCATTTTGTGACAGTTGTAAAAGTACAGTTGTAATGGGGTCTTTTTGTTGTAGTGGTCTTTCCACCCAAACTGGTGTAATCTCTCCTCAGCAAAGCATAATTATTCCCAACTGGAGCCACAGGATTAGCTCCTCCTACGGCGGACACTCCAACAATTACAGCAGGTATTGGAGGTGGTGTAGCCCTTAAGGAACTAGTGTTTCTTGCTCCACCAGCTTTACACTTTCTAAAGTTGTACCGAGATTTCCTTAGCCTTTGTGGGAAGTCGTATCAAAGTTCTAAGTCTGTTGCCGAGACACATGCTTGGATACTTTCATGTGAGAGCGCTTTTGCCATTATGGATTTATAAGATGTTCTCATTTGGAAAATTGCTTTCTAATATCTTGAGAGGGGGATTTTGGCTTGGTGGTACATAATGGTAGTGGAGGCTGATATGTAAGTCATGACTTGGATTGAATTTAAACATCACTTTGGTTCTCGGTTCATTTCTCAGACCGAGAAGGGCATGCAGCTTGAGCGTTTCATCATTTTAAGTAGATTATCTTGTCAATGTAGGAGTATGTCGACCAATTCAATTTTTTTGGCTTGATTCAGGATTGAGATGGTCAATGCTCCATTGATTAGGGCTAGGAAGTTTGCCAAGGGTCTTAAGGCACTATTGGAGAATTATTGCTTAGTCTTATCCCTGTTAGGGACCACTTTTGAGTGTCTCATTGGGATGGCTCTTCCCCATGATAGCACCCATGAGGTACAATTAGAGGTAATGAAAGTGAAAGGAAAACCGAAGTTCCAACTGAAATGCAAAGGCCAGGATACAAGGAAAGATCAAGCTTATGCAAAGAAGAATGCCAACTTAGTATGTCACTCCTTTAACATATAGGGGCATTTCGATATGAAATGTCATTTAGCTAAAGCGAAGGGTAAGTGCTTCCATTGCAATCATCTTGATCACTTGAAGGAGGATTGTCCTACAATTTTGGGGGGAGGGAAAAGTGATAATGACTTATGTCATACAAGCATTGCTGGGTCCTAGCAGGCCTGCTGCTTAGGGAAAATGGGGAGAAGCTCATGTAGTGAGGTACGCCTTATATCTAAGGTATCTGCTTCCGTCCTTTCCAATACTTTGGCCATATATTCATTTATTGCTAGTTACTTAGTAGATAGGCTAAACTTGACACCATTCAAAGTAGATAAATCCTTTTGTAAAGATAAACCGTAAATGGGTAACCTTAGTTGTTAAGCTAAGGTGTAACGACCAAGATTATTGTCATTCGAACTTGGTGCATGAGTTTTCGAGTTGAGAAGGGTTGGTCGATGATGTGCGATTTGGATTTGTATCCAAGTAGGATTCGATGGATGCCTAGCAATGAGCAAAGACCAAGTTGATGACTTATATGCATTTTGCGTAGTGTCATTTATGTTAAAAGTTGTTTGTCCTTGTGTTTGTAAACCTTTGGTAGTGGGGTTAATCCCATGTGCTAAAGTGATATTTACTAGGGATCATACCATTTACGTGCCAGTTCCTAATCTCTAGTTCGAGCACATGGTTTTTAGGTGTTTTGCACCTATTAAGAAAGGGTTTTTTCATTCGATTGTTAAAGGCGAGCACTTGAGTTCGATTCTTGAGGTAATCGAGAGATTTCAGAAGCGGGACTCTAGTCATGCGAGGAAATTTCAATGGTCATACCAAGGAACCAGATCAAAGTTTGCATAAGAGGAGTCAGGTAGCCGACCCTAGCTTAACAAAGAAATCTTGCAAGCAAACAAAAGATTAGATCCGATATCATATTTATTTGGATGATCTTTATTCGTTGTTAAGTTATTTATAGTGTGGTTAATTGAGGTAGCTTTTCATAGTTCGAGGAATGATCTCTCGACTAGTTTTGTAAAGATTTTGATAATCTTCTAAGTGGCAATATGACACCTACCTAGGTGAGTGTCGTGGTACACTTAGTACATTATTGTTATCAACATTTTGCGATCATGGAGAGTCTGAACCCGAGCGAAACCAAGCATTCGTAGATTTTTATTTAAATAAGGATTTAATTAATAAAGTTTTCTCCTTTGGAGAATGAGTTCTGTTCAGAAGGAAAGGAAAATTTGAGACTTAGATTATTAGGTTTATTCGAGAGTCTTGAAGATCGATGATCCAACATATCATATAAGGTTTCCATTTTGTAGCGAGAGGTGTAATAGTCTTTCATGTATTGTATTCATGAAAGTAGTTGCACCACTTAAGCATTATGTTCATCATGGATGTCGAATAGACTTATAACATCCCTTATTTTGAGGCCCGAACTAAGCACTACAGATGCTGCAGTCATTTATAGTATTTATTTCCGATGACAAAATGCAGTCATATTCATTGTATCCATAATATCAGAAGCATAAGAATATGAAATAAAAGAATATTTTCACATTTCATTTCAACTATCATAATTTCATACTCTAAACATAATCCCAAACATTACCTAGGTTTAGACAAAATTTAATTATTACAAAATACTCCAAGAGCAATATATGAAGATGCCCCCTTGGTTGATCAGAGTTCCTAAATAGACACATCTATTGTCAATACATTCATACAACAACTGACATAACATAGTGGATAATAGTAACAAATAGGCTCCTACATAGCTTTCTTTGCCTCATGCATGTCTCCAAAAGCTTTATTCACCAAAACCTACTTAACCTATAAAGCCCTTACTCCTGACCTACTCAAATAAAATATTGAGCACCCGAGAGTTTAAGGGGAAAACAAAAATTTTGAGTTAAATAAAAAGCCCGGTGTGAATAACAATATGCCATCTCGATTTATAGATATTAAGTGAGACCACGCCACTGAGAAAAAGGGTTTTTTCCCTCACTAATATCACTTTAAAATATATCTTTTGGAAACCAAAGTCCTGCAACCAAACTAGTTAAATAATCAATATAACAATAATGTGCATGCATGCTACACCGGTAATCATAGCTACCCATCAAATCATGGAATATCTGTCCCAATGTTTAGTTTTCACTGGTCACTACCAACCTACATGGTTGAACCAAGCCTACCAGATATATTAAATTTTCTAACTGACTATTAGAAGAAAACTAGATGGTCTGTCCAAATACACTTATCCTAGTGTTACCTTGACTATCTATCAATCTCATAGTTTTGCTAGGCTTACTATAAACCTAAAGGTTTTGTAGGCCAACCTGTAACCTATCTTATCTTTATGTATTCCTTTTTGTACATAAATCTACTTTTTGTCTTATCCTTGACAAAGACCTATACATTGAAATTTTGGACTAATATCAGTTTGGGGCTAACAGCTGAAGTATAGGGCGCTACCATACACCGGTCCTATCTGATTTTCTAATCTCTATGTCAATTCATCCTATCACGGTCTATCCAAAAGTGGTAAGAGTAATAAATCTTTAGTAAAATTCTGGGCTAAATACCATTTTCTATTTCCCTGAAAACATTTTCTTAATAAATGATTTAACTCTTGAAATTATACTTTCAAAACAAGGAAAATATAGCCCTTTACTATATCCAAAATAATTATGCCAAGATATATGCTATTATAAAGTAGTATTGATGAATCTCAAAATCCCTTGGAAGTTATCTCACTTTGAACCCATAGGCCATAGAATCAAAATAATATAAAACATTCATATGATAAAACACGTTGTAGACATAGCCGATGAGGGTCTTCGCCTCTCAAGATATAAGCTATAAGCCAATGATATTAAAACCATTTAATTTATAATGTCGGTGACCTCTTCGCCACTATGGATCTTTGCCATTCTTAATATAAAATATGTTAAAGTCTTTAACTTCTAAAACATAAGGCCATAAGCCTATAAAATGGACGTCGCACTTCACAAAACGTCGGTGTTCTAGGATATAAAACTTGGTTTGCATATTAAAAAGCCTTAAAAGAATAGAGTCATCATAGTTGAATCTCGTCGCCATTGCCTTATGGAAAATTATTAGCTTCATTATAGTTGAAGTCATTAGAAGCGGCACCCTAGTTGTCTTTGATAACATATATTTTTGAATAAAGGCGGCATCATCAACGATGTCGACCTAGTTAAAAGCGGCGTAGTTGCTTATGTTGTTGAAGTCAATAGATATAAAATTTGCGCCATCATTATTACCACTGTAAACCACTTCGAAACTATTAGGGTCAGTGATGTCGTGGACAACAGGCGACATAGTAAAATGCGGCATCAATTAGTTAAAGAGAAACGACATCATCCACTTCGAAGATCATGATGTCAATGTTGTTGCTGGCTTCCTACATTGACCAAGCCAATGCATTCCTTATCAACCTAAGTTGATACCCTATGCACTACTCCTGATCGATGTCAAAGACCATAGAGGCGGTGAGATATGGGCGACATCTTGAATTTCGGCAAGACAAGATCGTAATTAACGGGAAAACTATTTTATTACCATTAAAAGTAGTTTCTTTTCAACAAACCCCAATTATTTGTCAAATCTTATTGGATAACGCTTCCTTTACCAAAATCTTTTCCAAAACACTACTAAGGAACAAATTTATCATTTCCAAAATACTTAGCAAACCTTGCATTTTATATTAATATTTAAATGTATTAATTAAGCCTTTCTAGCTCAAATAATTCATATTAAATCATAGACAATTGGGAAAAATCCTAAAAAATCACAATAAATCCAATTTATTATCTTCTTTAACATATAAAAATTTCGGTGTCAAAACGTAATTTAATTATTTTTAATGATTAAAACCAAAAATAAACCATTTTCCAACCTTAGGAAATTCACCAAATATTCTAGGTAAATCCAAAAATTATTAAATTAAAAAACCACTTTCAAAATAATGTTTCTAACATCATATCAAAATCTCTAGTCATTTGGGTGTCATATGATAGTTTTTCTAACTCAAATTTATCAAATAATTTCATAAATAAATGAAATAAATTCACCAATAAGAATATAATCATTCCAGTTATCATAACATGGCATAGTATAAGCAAAAATTGGATCTATACTTAAACTCACAAATAATACTTAAAACATGAGATGCATATCTTATTATTCAACTTGAATGGTTTAAGAAGATTGAGATTTGAATTTGAATTTGATTTGATTCCCCTAAGCATTGCTCTTGTTTTCCTGGCTTTTCTTCCCTTGGTTTCTCCTAGCAATGGCCGGCCTACACTTTTGATTTCGTTTGTATGAAGATAAATGAGGGGGGAAATGAGAATGGGAAGGGTTATATTTAGGAATTATACTCTTATTTTGCCATTCTCATGTATCCTCCTTCTTATTAATATTCTAATTAATTTCCTTAGTTCATTAATTAAGGCTCAACCCATACTAGTTATTAAATCTCAATCTTCCTAATCTTTTATATTATTTTATTTAATTTATCCAATTAAATCTTCTAAATAATGTTAATTAATATTAGGGTTGTTAATGCTCGCCTCCTTAAAGATTTTCGCCCTCGAAATTACGATAAGGTGCACACATCAAACATAAAAGCATAGATGTAAAACATACCATAAAAAATGTCAGGATAAGTGTCCCTAATCCTACTTTCCATTTTCCAAGTACAGTCTCTCTCATCATCACTTCACTGGACTTTTACTAATCTGACTATCTTGTTCCTTAGCTTTTTCTCATCCTTAGCTACAATAGGAACTGGATACCTTACTATAGTCATGTCCGGCTCCACCACTAAATCTTCTAACGTAATCGGAGTTATAGTAGTTTCTAGATCTCAAACACACTTTCTTAGATGAGAAATATGGAAAACATTGTAGACACCTGCAAAATTGCTCGGTAACTCTATCCTGTAAGCGAGTTCGTCAATCCGTTTGGTGATAGGAAATGGTCCAACGAATCTAGCTGCCAATTTCCTTGACTTTCCAAATCTCACTACGCCCTTCATCGGTGATATTTTGACAAAAAATTATCTCTAGGTCCTCCCATCTCTTATCTGCATAACTTTTCTACCTAGACTGAGCTTCCTTCATTCTATCTCGAATCAACTCAATCTTTTCTATGGCTTCTCTTACTAAATCTGGACCAAGAATCATTCTATCTTTGGTCTCTAACCAACATACGGGTGATTTACATCGCCTTCCGTATAAAGATTCAAATGGTGTCATCCCTATACTAGTTTGATAACTATTGTTATACGAAAAATTGACTAAGTGTAGATGGAATTCCCATGATCCTCTAAAATCTAGCACATAAGCTCTTAACAAATCCTCCAAGACTTTGTTAACACTTTCTATTTGCCCATCGGTTTGTGGGTGATAAGCAGTACTCAGCTTAAGCTTGGTACCTAGTACATCATGTAAATTCTTCCAGAATTCACTAGTGACTTGAAGTATCCCTGTCACTGACTATACTACTAGGAAATCCATGAAGTCTAATAATATTCTTTATAAACAGTTTAGCCAATATAGATGCCGTCCTGGTTGACGTAATGGGAATGAAATGTGCACTCAGGGTCAGTCTATCCACTATGCCCCAAATGCTTTCATTTCCTCTATAAGACCTTAGCAACCTGTTAGTGAAATCTATGAATATCGAATCTCATTTTCACACTGGTATATCTAAAGGCTGAAGTAATTCACTTGGATTCTGATGCTTGCTTTCACTTGCTGGCAATTCAGACACTGTTTTACCCATAGGCCTACATCCATTTTCATACCTTCCCAGAAGAAACTGCTCTTCATATCCTGATACATCTTAGTTCCTCCAAGATGAATAGTAAACTTCGATCGATGACATTCCCTAAGAACTTCTTTCCTTAGATCACCAACATTAGGAATACAGTCGTCCCTTCTTTCTCAACCATCTATCCTGGTTAAGACAAAAATCCTTCAAATCATCAATCTTAGTTCCACCTTCCAATCTTCTCATTCTTTCAACTAGCAATGAATCTTCTCTTTGCTTAGAAGCAATTCTTTTGATAAATACAGGTCGAATTTCCAAATAAGATAACATTGTTGTACTCTGACTAGAACTGGCAGTCGATCTTAACTGCATATTTCAAGTAGTCAATGGTTCCAAATCTTTCCATTCAGCCAACATAGCTAATACCACATTCTAATGTTTCCTACTAAGTGCATCTACAACTTTATTTCCTTTCCCCATTGTGTACTCAATTCCAAAATCATAAGCAGCTATAAACTTCAACCACCTCTACTGTCTCATATTCAACTCCTTCTGAGAGTATAAGTATCTTAGCGACTTGTGCTCCGTATACAACCGATTTGTTCTCCCAAAAGGTAAAGTCTCTATACTCTCAAGGAAAATATTACGGCAGCTAACTCTAAGTCATGAGTTTGACATCTAACTTCGAGCGGTCTGAGTTGTCACGAAGCACAGACAATCACTTTACCCTTCTGCATTAATACGGCTTCTAATCCTTTTCCACACACATTGATATACACCATCAAAACTTGATTTCCATCCAGAATAACTAACATGGGTGTGTTGGTCAATAAATATTTCAACTTCTGGAATGCCTCCTTACATTTATCGGTCCAAACATACTTCACGTCCTTCCTCGTTACTTTAGTCATCGGTGCTGCTATATAAGATAAATCCTTGATGAATCTCCGGTAATAGCCAGCTAATCTCAGAATGCTCTTTATCTTAGTCACTATCTTGGGTCTCTTCCAGTTATTAACTGCTTCGATCTTAGCTGGATCTACTGACAACCGTTTCTTTGAGACTACATAACCAAGAAACTTCACCTCCTTCTTCCAAAAATAACATTTTAAAAACTTCACTTTCAACCGATGTTGCATCAGTGTCTCAAGCACTATTCTAAGATGAATCTCATGGTCTCTTTCATCCTTAAAATATATCAAAATAATGTCTATGAATACCAATGTAAACCTATCCAAGTACTCTCGAAAAATTCGGTTCATTAAGTCTACGAATAAAGCAGGTGCATTAGTCAATCGAAATGGCATTATTAACCACTCGTATGAACCATATATTGTTCTAAACGCTGCCAACGGAATGCTATCTTCCGCCACCGTTAGTTGATGGAACCTTGTCGCTAAATCCAACTGGGAAAACACTTTGTCCTCGCTCAACTGATCAAATAAATCATCAATTCTCGGCAGGAGACATTGGTTCTTTATCGACTTTTCATTCAGCTGACGGTAATCGATACACAATCTTAACGACCTATCCGGTTTCTTTACGAATACCGCAGTCGCTCCCCAAGGCGAATTGCTTGGTCTAATAAAACTTTTTCCTTCTAAGTCCACCAGCTGTACTTTTAACTCCATCACCTCAGTAGGTGTCATTCTGCTAGGCGGTCTACTTATGGTTCAGCTCCAGGTACAAGATCTGTTCGAAACTCAATAGCTCATTTCGGCGGTAGTCCTATAACAGGCACAAAAAATATGCAAATTCTCTAACTATGAAAACCCAATTCAATTCATCTTCCTCCTATATTACAACCAATAAAGTACACATATCAAAACTTGGATTCTCTACCAAGTATACAATTCATTCGCTGCTACTAGGGTGCCTAAGTGATATTTTCCTATCTTGGCAAAATATCCTAGCATCATATTTAATTAACCAGTCCATACCCAAAATAATCCCCAAGCCTATGAAATCAAATACATGCTTATTGCAGGCAAACATATTACCTAATAATGCAAACTCTAAATGGTCACATCTCATCCCTAGAGTTGCATACGCTCGTATTGGATTCACAACCCTTAAGAAAGTAACAAGGTATGAGGGTTCTAGGTTAAGCTTATCTACAAAACAATGAGATATAAAAGATTATTATGCACTAGTATCAAACAATACTCTAACAGATATACCATGAATCAAAAGCGTAACTCTAATCATAGTCTTTTCTTTCTCCTCAGCTGTTGGTCTCGCGGTAGTCTGTTTCAAAGCAAATACCTTTCATCTTTCCACCTTGGCCACTTCTAGACATTTATTCTTGTAATGTCCCACCTAGTCATAGTTAAAGCACTTAATATTCTTCTTTCCAACAACTTCCTTTCCCTTACCGGTTCAGCACTCATGAGCATAATAGCCCTTCTTGTCCATTTGTAACACACAACCTTGGACTTACCTTTCTTGGAAGCTCCACCCTTCTGAGCTTCCTTCTTCTAGTAAAACTTTCTCTTCTGATCCTATCCACCCTGACTCTCTGTTGGCTTGTTATTACTAAACAAAGCAAGCATCTCTTCTTTTCGCAAAGCTATCTCCACGACTACATCACATGGATCCTTAAGATGTGGTAAAGTTGCCCTAGCACGTTCAAGTCTCAGTCCATGAATGAACTTCTCGTTTCTCTTAATCACAGTATCTACCATAGCATATCCATATCGGGACAACTCCTCAAATCTGGTGTTGGGAGTGTTTTCGCCTACTACCGGACCAAACTCCCCTCTTATGCATGGCCGAACCAAACCCCTTCCTAGGCATAACCGAACCAGCCTCTGCTTCACTGCCTACCGAATCAACTACAAGGTGCCTCTACCGGACCAACCCCTAAGACCAAGGATGCCGAACCAGCCCTCTACCGGTCCAGAGCTACCGAACCAAAGCAGCCGAACCAGCCTCCCCCAGGCCTCACCGAACCAGCCTATGCCGGACCAACTCCCCACCGGTCCAAACCTATCCACCGAATGAAGTCTCCACTGAACGAAGCAACACATCTCACCACCGGACCACTCATCTCACCACCGAACCAAAGGAAACCGGACTAGACCACCAGGCCAGATTACGTCAGCCCAGGCCCGCCAACTGCTATATACCTCCAAGACCCCTACCCCCAGCCTCACTCTATAAATAGGGGGCAGGGGTACAGCAATGGGGGACAAATTTGAGAGCTCAAGCACGGAGAGAACTTTCAAACAACTTTCTTTTACTTGTATCAAAGCCTTGTACTTGTAATCAAAAGAAGAGAAGAGAAATAACATATAAAGTGGACGTAGGCACATTCTGGCTGAACCACTATAAATCTGCGTGTCTTTTTACAGTTTAGCCCCTGCTTTTCATATATTTGCATAAATCACCCAAATCACTAAGAACAACATAAGATCTACTAAATCATACAACTTTGAGGTGTTTGTCCATTTTTTGTGCAAACATTTTTGGTGCTTTCATTGAGAGCTAGAAGCTCGAAGCTTCAGCTTCTTCCACTTAACCTTTTTCCTAACAGCATCGTTCATCGCTTGGAAAACATGCCTCCCAAGCAGAAGAAAGATGTTAACAAAGGAAAAAACATCGCAACCAGTAGTCTTCCAGATCCAGTGGACACAGATCAAGTAAATCGTCCCCTTCCAGCAGCAGTACCAAATGAAGGACAGGCTAATCCGACCACTCCTGCCACAGAACAGCCCGTAGCAATTATTAGGGCAGATCTAGACAGGGTTGTGGCTGAAGTAACTAACTGCTTCACGTCCCAACAGGAAGCCTTGGTGGACCATCTCATGTCACGCTTAAGGGATGCTGAAGAGTCCAACCACAACACTGAGTCATGGGGTGAATCCCAGTCTGGAGGATCTCAGAGACAACAAAGATCTTCCTTCTTCGAAGGAGCTAACGGCAGAAGCAGCCATGGTAGGAGCCGAGATCGAGCACAGCCCGAAGTTAGGCCTGAGGAAATGCTTGGAACCGAACCCAACGGGGGAGGTACCGGGCGGCGGTCAACTGTAGCTGAGCCGGTCGTACTGCCTAACCACAGAAACACCAATGAACGGGGCCGAGCTAGAATCCAGCCCGAAGTTGGACCCGAGGAAGTGCTTAGATTAGAACCCAGCAGGGAAAGATCAAGGCAAGGGCCAACTGTAGCTGACCCTATCATGCTCCCAGAACACCAAAGGCAGCCACTGGAAAATATGAGGAATGATAGACGGTACCATCCCTATAGGTCATCTGGACGGAATCAATCCCACAGAACAGAACCGAACTCGTTTCTATCTGCTCCAAATTCTGATGAAAGGATGGCACGCTTGTTCAGAGAGTGCGTCCAACGGGATCAAAGAGATCGACGGATAGGCGCTAGGGTAACCAGCCCTTTCGCCTGCAATATCGAAATTGCTATCACCCCCCGAGAATGGAAGATGCCAACAATGGAACCTTACAAAGGAACCTCCGACCCCGTTGTACACTTACAGAGATACACACAGCATATGCTCATGAGGGGAGCAACAGAGGGAGTACTATGCAAATGCTTTCCACTATTCTTAGCAGATCTATCTACCTCCTGGTTCTGCCATCTACCCCAAGGATCCATCAGCTCGTGGGAGATGTTGAAAGAAAAGTTTATCAGCCAGTTCCGCATTCATGTGGAACAACCCAAGGACGCTTATTCCTTATCCAATATCAAACAGAAACCTGGAGAGAAGCTGCAGCAATATTTAACCCGATTCAATGCCGCAGCGGCCGCAGTCCAAGATGCCGATGAGAAGCTTGTCTTAATGGCCCTCTGTAGTGGTGTGCATCCGGATACTAAATTCGCTAGAAGACTAACAAAAGAAAAACCAGCTACTTTACCCGATTTCTTCCATGAAGCCGGGAAATATATGAGGCTTGAAGACGCTGCCACTGAGGGGCAGTCAGGGCAACAAAATAAGGCAACTCACAGCAACGCGCCCGCTATAGCAAAGGACGTTCGAAGAAATGATTCTAGAGACAATGATGGGGGCAAGAAGGGAGAAAAGCGCCTATATCGGCCAGGACCGAGATTCGACACTTACACTTCTTTGAATGAAACCGTCGAAAAACATCTTCATTGCCACCCAAGGCGAAGTTAGATACGAACGCCCACCGTACGAGAAGGAATCTGATAACGCACAGAAGTCTGGAAAGTTCTACCGCTTCCACGAATCTCATGGGCATGATACCAATGAATGCCATCATCTCCGGGACTTGATTGAAGAATACATCAGAAGGAAGAAACTACAACGCTTTCTTGGGAAGGCCAGCCCTGTCTGACTTCCAAATTGTCCTGGCCCCATAGTGCCTAAAGATGAAATTTCCAATGGACAATGGAGTAGGGGAAGTAGAGGGAGACCAGGACGTTGCTCGAGACTGCTATGTAACTGAACTTCACAACAACCACAGGAAGGATAAAGGGAAGAGTGTAGAGGTTGCCCTCTGCACAAAAAGTTTGGAAGCATAGCAACTAAAGAAAACCCCTCCTCTTCGATATACCAACGATCCCTTCAATGAATTAGGCCCCAGGGACAGGGAGGAGGAGGCCACCGCCGAGCCTGCAGAGGCTATGGAATTTGTATCTATAGGCAAACATGACTCGAGTAGACTGTTGAAAATCGGGTCCCAACTAAAAACAGAGTTGAAGGAACAACTCGTTGACTTTCTCCGCCACAACTTAGATGTATTTGCATGGTCGCATGCTGACATGACCGGAATCTCCCCTGACATAACATGCCACATACTAAACTTGAGAAGCTAGCATACTATTTACTAATCACATCACGGAAACTGCGTCACTACTTCCAGTCCCATTCCATCAAAGTTCTGACCGACCAACCACTGAGGCAGGTACTCCATCGTCCCGACACTTCTGGGCGACTACTTAAATGGTGCATTGAACTAAGTAAGTATGATATCACCTATCACCCTCGCACCGCTATCAAGGGACACGCCATGGCCGATTTCATTGCAGAATTCACTACCAACGAAAGTAAGGAGCAATCGGAAATAGCAGAAGACATCAAGTGGAATCTCTTCATGGATGGTGCGTCAAACAAACAAGGCTCGGGGGCAGGTGTGGTAATAATCACTCCTAGGGGAAATAAGCTGCACTATGCTATAAGGTTGAAGTTCGCTGCCACCAACAACGATGCAGAGTATGAAGTAGTGATAGCTGGATTAGAACTTGCCTTGGAAATCGGAGCCAATTCTTTGTGTCTTCATAGCGATTCTCAACTTATTGTTAATCAAATACTAGGAGAATTCCAGGCTCGAGAAGAACGACTCATAGCATATTTAAAGAAGACTAAGTTACTTCTCAGTCGATTGGACCACTACTTAGTCAAACACATCCCTCGGGAAGAGAATCGAGAGGCCGACGAATTGGCGAAGCAAGCAAGCGTAAGAGACGGCGATGTTTTCGGAGCAGTAGCCATCTCGAAGCAATTGACCCCAAGTTTTGAGCAAGTGAATCTGATAGCTGCAACCGAAGAAGCAACTTGGATGACTCCCATCGGAGACTACTTACAAAGTGGCACACTACCCAACGGGCGTAACGAAGTCAAGAAAATCTTGAGGAAAGCTTCCCGCTACACAATACAAGAGGACACCCTCTATCGACGCGGATTCTCTAACCCCCTATTAAGGTGTGTCACTGGAAGGGAAGCCAAGGAAATCTTATCCAACATTCATCAAGGAAGCTGCGGAGATCACACCGGAGGGTAAACTTTAGCAAAAAAGATACTCTGATATGGATATTTCTGGCCCACCTTAAGCAAGGACGCCTTAGATTTCGTCAGAAAATGTGACAGATGCCAGAAGTTTTCTAAAATTCCACGGCTACCAACAACTGAGGTTACTCAAATGACCAGCCCATGGCCCTTTGCAGTATGGGGAATTGACATAATCAGCAAACTACCAATGGGCCGAGGCGGGGCCAAATATGCTATAGTGGCAGTCGACTATTTCACCAAATGGTTGGAAGCAGAACCCCTGAATAAGGTATCTTCAGCAAAATTTATTAACTTCTTGATAAAAAATGTTCTATGCAGGTATGGAGTCCCATTCAAAATCATATCGGACAATGGACTTCAGTTTGACAGCGAGGAGTTCGCCAACTGGTGCCAAGGGCACGGAATTCACAAAAGCTTCTCATCCGTAGCTTATCCCCAGGCAAACGGACAAGTCGAAGCCGTCAACAAAGTTCTCAAAACTCTAATAAAAAAGAAACTCGAAAAGTCAAAAGGCGCTTGGGTGGATGAACTTCCTACGGCACTGTGGGCCTATCGCACATCTTTCAGAACATCAACATGGCATACTCCTTTCTCTTTGGCATACGGATCGGAGGCTATGCTCCCAGTTGAAACCATTGTGCCTTCCCACTGTAGGATCCACTATAACCCAGAAGAGAACGAAGAACTCCTTTACATGTCTTTGGATCTAATTGAGGAGAGGAGAAATGATGCAGCCCTCAAAGCAGCAGCCCACAAGCAAAAAGTGGCAGCACAATACAATTCCAAAGTCAAGCATCGTACCTTACGAGAAGGGGATCTTGTCCTCAAGCGAATCTTCCCTCGCCCCGGAGCACTAGATCCAATCTGGGATGGTGTAATTCATAAAGATCTCCACAATGGAGCTTATATTTTGTCAACAGTGGACGGGGAGGTGTTCTAGAGGGCATGGAACATCCAACACCTTCGTCGATACTTTTCTTAACTTGTACTGCCCATATGAAGTGAATTAACAAAGAGAATCAGTGGACGTAGGCATTTTCGTGCCGAACCACTTTAAAAAAACTTGTCTCTTTTTAACTTGTTCCTTCATATCTTGGCTGCTTGTTAACTTTATCCTTTTCTGTTGAACAAAATCCTGTGCAAATAGCATTTTCATTCAAGGCGCTCCACAGCGCGACTTCTCCTGGACAAGACCTAACAGGTACTATACGAATCTATGCCCTCGCCAATGAGACACTTTTGCTCTGGCATCCCTCTGCTGCGGGTTAACTCATTGCTCGCGACGGCCCTCAAAGCCAACTGTAATGAGCCGATTATATTCCACCGAGAAGGCCGACTATAGCCGAGGCAGCTCATTACGGCGTTCGGCTCGCCGGCAACTGTGAACCGATTATAAACCCCAACATAAGGTGTGGCCAGCCAGGGGTAGTTCACGGTTGACGATCAGCACCCACGCTAGCCGGCGACAGTAAATCGAATAATACCCACGATTACGGGCCATAATGGCCCGGGTAGTTACTGTGCGCGATCTCGGCTCCGACGTGTCTTAAGTGCGGCTGTGGTAAAAAATAATTAACTCCCCGCGGAGGCGTAAGATGGGTGACAAATGTCTCCAAGACCCACAGCTAGGGAAAGTGACTACAAAGCCCGTTTGCCATGAACTTAAGCACATCGAAGGCCTTCCGTGATTGGAAGTTTTACTATTTCACATATTTCAATTCTATTTAAAGAACTTTTCTCCTATCCTCTATAACAATCCCTGAAGTACAGGACACAGAGTAGAAGATACTCACCAGCGGGAATGGGAATTCACGGTTGGATAGCAGGACATTCAACTGAGCTCCATCCTCGGTCGTACAAAAATATTCAAAACTGCCATCTACAATTAGAACATGAAAGGCGGTATTTTCTTCTTTTATACAAATTCCTGACTATAATTTATTCATACATCACACTAGCATTATAAGGAATGAAATTATGTTTTAAGCAAGAACTTGGCATTAAACACAAGCATATGCATAGCTATATTTCTCATACAACATGTGAAAATAACAAAAGCATTCAAAAAACGACGGAATCAGCTTAAGTTAAAAAATAACACGTCAAGAATAGTGTTGTTTATTACAAGTAGCATAATTACAACCTAAGGGTTACGTTACTGTTTTGAGACTAACGTATACAACAATGTCAAGCCCACCAAAAGATATCCAGGTCCAATCAAGGAGCCGGCCGCGTCGGAGATTTATCCTTGCCCTGTTGCCCACCTGTCCGGTCAAAGAAAGAATTCATTAGTGATAAACAACCAAGTTAACAGAAAGACCAGAAAGGAAGACTTACCAGCACCTGCTTCTTGACCATCCTGGTCATCATCCTCTACTTGTACACCTGCCTCCCCCGGCAACAGCATGCGCGCTCTATCAATCCTAAAGGAGCGGGAGATAACATCAAGCTGCTCGCCTTTGAGAAAGCTTGGGAAACAGTCGGGAGGTGAGTTCAGAAGCTCCTGAGGCCGTACCCATCCACTAGTGACCTCGGGGTAGGCCCATGATGTCCCAGTTCTGACTGAGCTGGGGGCACTGCGGAAGGATCGTCTCTATCCTGGGATTTCCTCTTTTCTGATCGGGTTTCAACTTTACAAGACATTTATCTTCAAACACAAAGAAGTGCGTCGTTAGAATAAAGGAAGTAAACAAGCGAGTGTGTGCAGTCTGGAATTTCACTCATAATTCAAGTCATAAAAGTGAGTTCGGTAGTTCAAGGCCGAAAGGTCATTCGGTATTCAAACCATCAATCTCATTCGGCAATCATACTCCTCATGGTCATTCGGCATTTCAAGCACGAAGTTCATTCGGTAAAGAATGTCTCACCTAGTTCGACAATCAGAAACCGGTTCGGCACTATAATCGATTCGGCAGTCAATAATTTGGTTCGGCTATTTCAAAAGGTAAGGGACAACGAAAGCCTCAAGCCCATACTTATAGGCAAGCACCAAATAGCCGGACCAGATAATTTGGCATTCAAAACCGGATGGGGGAATCCAGATAAACAAAGCGCGCCATACGCAAGCATATGCCCTACTTTGGGGGGCAAATGTTGGGAGTGTTTTCGCCTACTACCGGACCAAACTCCCCTCTTATGCATGGCCGAACCAAACCCCTTCCTAGGCATAACCGAACCAGCCTCTGCTTCACTGCCTACCGAACCAACTACAAGGTGCCTCTACCGGACCAATCCCTAAGACCAAGGATGCCGAACCAGCCCTCTACCGGTCCAGAGCTACCGAACCAAAGCAGCCGAACCAGCCTCCCCCAGGCCTCACCGAACCAGCCTATGCCGGACCAACTCCCCATCGGTCCAAACCTATCCACCGAATGAAGTCTCCATTGAACGAAGCAACACATCTCACCACCGGACCACTCATCTCACCACCGAACCAAAGGAAACCGGACCAGATCCACCAGGCCAGATTACGTCAGCCCAGGCCCGCCAGCTGCTATATACCTCCAAGACCCCTACCCCCAGCCTCACTCTATAAATAGATGGGCAGGGGTACAACAATGGGGGACAAGTTTGAGAGCTCAAGCACGGAGAGAACTTTCAAACAACTTTCTTTTACTTGTATCAAAGCCTTGTACTTGTAATCAAAAGAAGAGAAGAGAAATAACATATAAAGTGGACGTAGGCACATTCTGGCTAAACCACTATAAATCTGCGTGTCTTTTTACAGTTTAGCCCCTGCTTTTCATATATTTGCATAAATCACCCAAATCACTAAGAACAACATAAGATCTACTAAATCATACAACTTTGAGGTGTTTGTCCATTTTTTGTGCAAACATCTGGTTACATACTCAAGCAATGCCATATCACCTTGCACCAACTCAGCAAACTTTCTCAACAAAGTTGACTTAGCGATATCAGACATAAAGATTTCTTCAAACATCCTCCTAAACTCAACCTAAATCAAAATTTCCTCTGCTACTCCAACAGTAACACTATTCTACCAGTACAACGCAACTCTTTGCAATTTTCTAGATGTCAATCTCCTCTTATGTTCGTCATTCAAACTAAGATCAACGAAAATCCTTTCATAGTGAAGAAACCAGTTCTCCACTTCAATTTCATCCTCCATTCCAATAAATGGCTTCCCTCCAAGCCTTGCATAGTTATACTCAAAATAGAATAATTTTTGACAACTAGAACTTCCTGATTAGCTCCTCTAGCATTTCCTTCAACTAATCCAGTAGCAGCTCCTGCTTGCATCATGTTGACAATGAACTGATACATTGCTTCCATATCAACCGATGTTGTTCCAGCACCCACATTCACATCCGTTTGTCGACTCAGATTCCTTCTAGTATTGGGCCTGACATTTCCATTAGTAGTGATGGTTCCTCCATTGAGATTCACTCTTCCGTTTCCAGCCTCCATATCTTACTCCCTTTAATACTCATTTGAACCTTAGTAAGATATAGAAGAACGGTCTAAGAGAGAGGGAGAGTAGAGATAAAGCGTATATTTATATATAGCAAATAAAAGTACGTTACTATAGCGTTATCCTATACCCAATTTTATTCTCTGATTCATTTGGATTATGTTTTCAAAGCTATTTTAAAGTTCAAAATTCTTTAGTTTTACATAAACCTATGTTCTAATACCAAGTTGTAACAACCCTAGTTTTTAGGCCCAAAATTAAGTGCTACAGATGCGGCAGTCATCTATAGTATTATTTTTCGTTGACAAAATGCGGTCATATTAATGGTTTCCATAATATCATAAGCTTATGAATGTGAAATAAAAGCAAAATTTCACATTTCATTTCAAATTATCATAATTTCATATTCAGTACATAATCCCAAACGTTGCCTATGTTTAGACAAAATATAATTATTATTACAAAATACTCCAAGAGCGACATATGAAGATGCTCTCTTGATTGATCAAAGCTAATAAATAGATAGACCCAACTATTTTGAATACATTCATACAACAATTGACATGACACAGTGGATAATAGTATTAAATAGGCTCCTACATAACTAGCTTTTCCATTTGCATGTCTCCAAAAGCTTTATTCGCCAAAACCTACTTAACTTGTAGAGCCCTTACTTTCAACCTATTCAAATCAAATTTTGAGCACTCGAGAGTTTAAGGGGAAAACATAAACTTCGAGTCAGACAGAAACCCTGGTGTGAATAATAATATGCCATCTCATTTTATAGATATTAAGTGAGACCACGCCAGTGAGTGGAATGAGTTTTCCCCTCACTAATATCACTTCAAAATATATTTTTTGCAAATCAAAGTCCCGTAACCAAACTGGTTAAAATAGTCAATATAACAATAATGTGCATGCATGCTACACATGTAATCATGACTATCCTTCAAATCAGTGGACTATCATCACAATGCTTAGTTTTCATAGGGTAACTACCAACCTACATGGAAGACCCGGGACTACCAAATACACCAAATTTTCTAACTGACTATTAGAAGAAAATTGGACTGTCTGTCAAAATACACTTATCCAAGTGTTTACCGACTGTCTTTCAATCTCGTAGTTTTGCTAGGCTTACTATGAACCTAAAGGTTTTTAGGCCAACCTATAACCTATCTTATCTTTGTGTATTCCTTTCTATGTTTAAACTTACTTTTTATCTTACCCTTGACAAAGCCCTATACACTGGAATTTTTGGCTAATATCAGCTAGGGGCTAACAGCTGAAGTATATACGCTACCCTACCCGGTCCTATCTGGTTTTCTAATCTCCGAGTCAATTCATCCTATCACGATCTATCCAAAAGTGACAAGGGTAATAAATCTTTAGTAAAATTCTAGGCTATACCCTTTTCTATTTCCTTGAAAATATTTTCTTAATAAATGATTTAACTCTTGAAATCATACTTTCAAAACATGTAAAATATAGCCCTTTACTAAATCCAAAATAATTATGCCATGATATATGCCTTATAAAAATAGCATCGATGAATCTCAAAATCTCTTGGAAGTTATCTCACTTCGAACCATGGGCCATAGAGCCAAAACAATCTAAAACCTTTATATTGATAAAACGCAACTTAGACATAGCCGATGAGGGTCTTCACCTCTCAAAATATAAGCTATAAGCCAAAGATAATAAAACCATTTAATTTATAATGTCGCCGACCTCTTCGCCACTAACGGTCTTCGCCCTGCTTAATATAAAATGTTAAAGCCTTTAACAACTTGGACGTCGCACTTCATAAAATGTCAACATCCTAGGATATAAAACTTGGCTTGCATATTAATAAGTCTTAAAAGACTAGAGTCATCATAGTTGAATCTTGGCGTCATTGTCTTAAGGAAAACCAGTGACTTCGTAAGAGCCGGAGTCATTAGGAGCGGCACCCTACTCATCTTCAATAACATATAATTTTGAATAATGGCGGCATCATCATCAATGATGTCAACATAGTTAAATGCGGCATATGCCTATATTGTCGAAGTCAATAGATATAAAACATGCGGCATCACTATTACCGCTATAAACCACTTCGAAACCATTGGGGTCGACGACGTCATAGACAACAGGTGGCATAGTAAAACACGACATCAATTAGTTAAAGAAATGGCATCATCCACTAAAAAGATCCCGATGTCTACGTTGTTGTTGGCTTCCTACTTCGGCTAAGCCAATGCATTCCTTGTCAACCTAAGTTGGTACCCTATGCATTGCTCTTGATTGACGTAAAAGACCATAAAGGTAGTGAGATAGGGGCAACATCATTAACTTCGGCATGTCAAGGTCGTAATTAATGGGAAAACTATTCTATTACAATTAATAGTTGTTTCTTTTCACTAAACCCAATTATTTGTCAAAATCTTTGCACTACCTTTACCAAACTCTTTTCTAGAAAACTACTAAAGAGAAGATTTATCATTTCCAAAATACTTAACAAACCTTGCATTCTATATTAATGTTTGAATGTACTAATTAAGCCTTTTAAGCTCAAATAATTTATATTAAATCATAGACATTTGGGAAAACCCCTAAAAATCGTGATAAATCCAATTTATTGTCTTCTTTAACACATAAAAATTTAAGGGCTAAAAACATAATTTAATTATTTTTAATAATTAGAACCCGAAATAAACCATTTTTCAACCTTAGGAAATTCACCAAATATTCTAGTTAAATCCGAAAATTATGAAATTAAAAACCCACTTCTAAAATAATTATTATATCAAAATCCTAAGTCAATTGGATGTCATATGATAAGTTTTCAAAATAAAACTTATCAAATAAATGAAATAAATTCATCAATAAGCATATAATTGTTATTCAGGTTTTTAACCCAGCATAATCCGAAGGAAGATGAAATAGCTTCATCAAGTCAGAATAACTCAAGAGCCAACCAAAAAGACTAGAGGAACTAATCAAGAAATATCGGAGGAAAGGAAAGCGAGAACTTGCAAAGGTGATGGATCGATAGCGATCCATCATCTATGGATCACTAGCGATCCATACTGTCGGCTCGTAGATCCATGAATCCACTTGCATCATGGTCTAATAGGTATTCTAAGGACAATGGCTAAGTTTGATGGAATTCTGAGCTAGTTAAATCAAGAAGCAAGCATTCGTCTAGTTCAATCAGCAGCCTATTGCATCCAGTGTGTAGGTCGACATCAAAACTAGGCAACATGCTACGAAATTACATGGGGAACACCAACATGATATAATAGACATGATCCAAAAGACAAAGTTTAGAAACCCAATAAGCACATTGATCGCTAGTGATCCATGCACTGTGGATCGTTTGCGATCCATACCATTATGCTAGATTGCCATAAACTTCAAAGAAGAAGGTAAGGGGAAGCATCTCAAGCCATAAGATCGCCAGCAAACCAGAAGCTATGGATCACTAGTGATCCATAGCCGATGGATCGCTAGCGATCCATCAAATCAGTTCGGTTCACGATGAAACTTGTAGTGCACCTTTATATGGTCATTTGCAAGCATCTGGCAAGAAGTCCTAGCCCGTTAACTCTCCAATTCCTATAAATGCGATCCTACCTGCAACATAAACAGGATCTTCTGGACTGGCTGTTGGAACTTTTCAGAGATTATTCTTCACTCTTCTCCTCCCACACAATAGTCATATAGGAGTTCACTGTGATTCTTCAGTGAACTCTGGGACTTGTGACTTGATCTAACTTAGATGGTTCAATCAAATTGTAATTCGATTCAACTTGTAACAACAGTCAGTGAATAAAGAGTTATAAGTGGACGTATGATTCATTAACAGCCGAACCACTATAAAAATCTTCTTGTCCTTTTACCATTTCTACTCTTTTTACATTTATTTTCTAGATTATTGCTCTATAAGAACAAGGCTGGTGCTTTCATACTCAATCCAGTGTGTTGATCCATTTTTTGGGTTAACATTTTGGTGCTTTCACCGATAATCCAACTCAGTCTTAGATCTAGCTATCTACTTTAGGTCAGATAGGTTTAGAAATTAGATCCTTAATCTCTGTTCAAAAGATTGGCTATTAAAAATCAATGGCTGTGGGAAGAAAAAAAACTGCTTCTGGAAGATTCATAAGGGAAGTAATAACCGGAGAAGAGATGAATCATCAACAAATTGAAGCAAATGGCGCCAAGCAGGAGACCAGGGGCCAGGATCCTCCAATCAATGCGAAGTCGTGACAAGGGATAAATTAAATAAAATTGTTGATGAAATCAATCAGAAAATGGAAAGTGGTCAATGAGCTCTTATGGATAAGCTAAATGCCCTCTTGACCTTACAATCACATCCTGCTCTGAGAACTGTGATAGAACCCGTAGCTACCATAGAACAAGAAAATTCTTCCGTTTCTGGTCTAAACGGAAGAAACGAGAAGAAGTTGTAGAGAGGAGTGATAGCTATAACTGTAGGAATCAACGTAGAAGGAAACACAGGTACTCCACCAACCACGAGGCAACCAGTTATGAACATGAACCAAGGAGCGAAAACCCCACATGAAGATATAGCCATGGACCTCTCCAACTTAGTAGATGGAGAGCAATTTAATGACGGCAAGTTGGAAGGAAATGCCAATGAAGTCGATAACGCCAGGAATGTCCAAACTACCCCAATCAGGCCAACCGCAAGTCAACGGGATCCCGAGGGAATGGTTCTTCCGAAGACAGGAGAGCCTAGGCTTCAGCCACTCACCAAGACCGTTTGCAAAGCCAAACACTTGGTGTAGTGACTGACAGCTGACCCCAGACTACTGGACGTCCGAGGCATATATCGCGGATATGGTCAATCGACTGATGGATGAGAATAAGAATAGATGGGATGACGAAGGGGGATCTGCTCCAAGTCAGACTCCCTTCATTGATGAGATCTTGAATGAGTGGTACCCAGAAAAGTTCACTATGCCAACTACTCCATCCTATAACGGAACAAAAGACCCAAAACCCCATCTGTACAAGTACAGTTGGTACATGGACGGAGCAAATGCTTCAGATGTTGTTCGATGTAGATGTTTCCTAATTTTTCTGAAAGGAATTGCTTCCATGTGGTTCACTAGGCTTCAACCAATATCCATCTCCACTTTCAATCAGCTAGCAACAAGATTCCTGGATCAGTTCAGACTTCACATAGCGTAGCCTAAAGATATGATGTCTTTGTTCGGCCTATTCCAGGGACAATATGAATCTCTGAAGTCTTTCGTGAATCATTTCAATACCCCAGTGACAGAGGTAAGCAATCCGAACAAGGATATGTTTTTATAGCTTTGGTCTGCGCCATCCACCCCGAACCTAAGTTCGAAAGATGGATCAAATTTAAGCAACCTACTACTAGGAAGGACTTCAATCGTAAGGCGAGTCAATACTTGATATTAGAGGAGGAATAGGAGTTAGAAAGGAAGTCTACTGGCTTACAACCGATGAACGTTGGGAAGAATGACATGGCAATGAACCAAGACATAAATGCCTTTGGGATCGCTGAAGGAAGTGCGGGAAAAGACAAAAACCAAAAAAGGAAAAATCATAATTCCAACAAACAAAATGGCAGTAATAAGCGACTTAAAGGCTTCAGGCCCGAAGATTACACCTCACTTAAGGACACTCCAGATAACATCTATCTTGCAACACAGGGGATAGAGGAGTACAAGAAGCCCCCTAAGAAGGAAGTGACCGAACAACAAAAGCGCTCAGAGAAGTTATGCCACTTCCATGAGACGCATGGTCACAACACAAATGTGTGCCATCACCTAAAGAACCTGATTGAAGAGCTGATCCGAGAAAATAAGCTTCACCAACACAGAGAAAGTCGCAAAATCCCAACCAACTCGCGGCTCCCCAAGCTTGTAGAGATCGAAGAAACCAAGCCGGAACCAGCAAAGAGGGATCTAAGCGAACCGACCAAAGACTCATCATCAGAATGATATCTAGAGGACCTCATCCCGCACAGAGGAGTTGGGGAGAAATGGAGCGGTATGTGAGCTCGTTGATGTATGCTCCGAAGGATTCATGACTCATGATCAAAGATGGAGCTCTAGCCAAGCAGCGGAAAACTTTAAATGATGATATAGTATTCCGAAAAAGGGATACTGAAGGGATTGTACTCCGACTCTTGATCCCATGGTAGTGTCAGTAGGGATCAAGCCCGATGTGGTCCAACGGGTATTTATTGACAACGGCAGTTCTATGAATATTCTCTTCAAACGCTCCTTTGACCAGATGAAGGTTAGCAAGAAAGATGTATCAGCCTGCCAAACAAAAATCCAAGGATTCACTGGCAAACCCAAACAACCTGTTAGGACGATTGACTTGCCTATAGAACTTGGGGAAGGCGACCGAAGAGTCACTCTCATCCAAACTTTCGTAATTGTAGATGAAACTTCCACGTACAACGCCTTCTTGGGATAGCCTGCGCTGGCGGATTTTTTTAGAATCGCTTTAGCCCAGTGGTGCCTTACCATGAAATTCCCAACAGTAAAAAGAACTGGGATGGTCAAAGGAGATCAACACGCCACCAGAGAATATTACATCGCAGAACTGCACAAATCCAAAAGGAAAGAAAAAGGGAAGGATGTGGGAAGAACTCTCCACATTCATGAACCTGCCAAATAGAAACCACAGAGCCGCCCCTCGCTTGGGGACCGTAGCCGATTCTAAAAGGCTTTGGACCCTATGAAGAAGAGTTCAGGGGAGAATCGGGTAGCACCGGTGGAATTGACAGTGTCTATTCCTGTCGATATGGATGACTCGACGTGGGTCCTGAAAATTGGATCGCACCTTGGAAACAAGATGCGATTAAAACTCACCAAATTTCTTTATGCTAACTTGGATGTATTCGCTTGGACACACTCCGATATGTGTGGCGTATAGCCAGAGATTGCATGCCATGCGCTCAAGATTGATCCTAGGTTTACGCCAGTAAAACGAAAAGGTGTAGCCTAGGCCCCGAGCGGTCCAAGGCATTGAGAGAAGAATAGATAGCTGATGACCAATGGTTTCATCTATGATGCGACCTACCCCAAATGGGTATCTAACCTAGTTTTGGTCAAGAATTCCAATGGAAAATGGCGAACTTGCATCGATTACTCAGACTTAAACAAAGCCTGCCCAAAGGATAGTTTTCCACTGCCCATAATTGACCAGCTTGTGGATGGGATGGCTGGGCACGAACTGCTGTCATTTATGCACGCATACTCGAGATACAATCAGATCCTTATGTACGAGCTTGACCAGGAAAACACCAGCTTCATCACCGACCTAGGATTATACTACTACAAGGTAATGCCATTCGGTTTAAAGAACGCAAGGTCAACCTACCAAAGATTAGTAAACGCCATGTTCAAGCGTCAGATCGAAAAAACTATGGAGGTCTATGTGGATGACATGTTAGAGAAATCATGAGTAGCAACCAATCACCTAGATAATCTACTGAAATGTTTGAAATACTCAGAAAACATGGAATGAAACTCAATCCACTGAAATGTCACTTCGAAGTAGTCTCCGGAAAGTTCTTGGGATTCATAGTGAGCGCCAGAGGCATTGAAGCAAATCCAGAGCAAATAACTGCCCTATGAGAAGTCGAAGCCTCGAAGAACAAGAAGGAATTAGAAATCTTGAATGGGAAAGTCGCAGCGCTAAGCCGGTTCATCTTGAAAGCCACCGACAAATGCATACCATTCTTTAATGCATTAAAGAAAGGAAAGAAGAACTTCGAATGGAAGGAGGCTTGTCGAACTGCATTCGAGGAGTTGCTGCGACACATGGAAACACCGCTAATCCTATCAATGTCAATGGACAGAGAGGACTTGTTCATTTACTTAGAAGTCTCACCTCACGCGTAGGGCGTTGCCCTTGTGCGTGAAGAAACTAGGATTCAACGACCCATATACTACATTAGCAAGCAGTTCACTGGAGCCAAGAAAAATTATCCGAAATTGGAAAAGCTAGCGTACTGCCTCTTAAGCGCGTCTAGGAAGTTATGACCGTATTTCCAGGCGCACCCAATTAAAGTACTGACTGATCAACCTTTAAAGCAAGTATTGTACCGACCCAAGATTTCCGAGCGAGTCCTCAAATAGAATATCGAATTGAGCCAGTATGATATCACTTACCACCCGAGAAGGGAAATCAATGGGCAAGCGTTGGCAGATTTCATCGCCGAATTTACCAGGTGGCACGATGAAGAAGAATCACTGGAAGCGAAAACATGATGGAAAGTATTCGTCGATGGCACGCCAAATAACCTTTGCTTGGGTGCAGGGGTAGTGCTTGAAACCCCCGAAGGACGAGCCATTTTCTACAACCTACGCTTGCAATTCCCTGCAATGAACAATGATGCGGAATACGAAGCGTTGATAGCGGGACTGAAAATTGTGAAGAAAATCAGAATAAAGCCCGTTCACATTCACAGCGACTCTCAACTGGCCGTCACCCAGGTGAATACCAGGCTCAAGGGGAGAACCTTGCCCTATATCCATCTAAAGTACAAGAGTTGCTGAACGACATCGAACATTACACCATAACTCACATCCCGAGGGAGAAAAACATGAAGGTTGACTACTTAGCTAAATTGGCCGTCTTCGGAGAAGCTCAAGCGTTGGGACTAGTCCCGGTTAAGAATCTGACCACTCCAAGTATAAGTGAAATGGATGTCAGATGGATTTTTGAAACCACCGCCGAACCAAAATCGTGGATGAGGCCAATCAAAGACATTTACTTACAAGTGCTCTTCTCGCAGATAGGAACCAGCGGAAAAAGCTTCTCCGGAAGGCAGCGCGATTTATAATATAGGATGGAATACTCTACCGAAGGGGTTTCTCTACCCCCTTGCTCAGATGTGTGACCGACGACGAAGCTCGGTGGATCCTAAAGGAAGTTCACGAAGGCGACCGTGGAGACCATACTAGGGGGCAAACCCTTGTAAAGAAAATCCTCCGATATTGATACTTTGGCCAACGGTAAATCGCAACGCAGCAGATTATGCCAGACGGTGTGACCGATGCCAAAGATTCAGCAAGATTAAAAGAACTCCCTCAATGGGTCTAACACAGATGGTCCGCCCATGGCCGTTCGCAATATGGAGAATTGATCTGATTGGCGTATTGCCAATTGCTAAAAGAAGGGCTAAATATGCTATAGTCGTCATTGACTATTTCACAAAGTGGGCCGAAGCAGAACCGCTGGCCATAATTACTACAAATAAAGTCATTAATTTTGTTACTAAAAACATTGTTTGCTGGATTGGGGTACCACAAAAAATCATCACTGATAATGTGACCCAATTCGAAAGCACCGAGTTCAAAGACTTTTTGCAAATGCTTCTGAATTGAGAAAAGTTTCTTCGTGGCCGCTTATCCGCAAGCAAATGGGCAGGTGGAAGCAATAAACAAGATTACCAAGTCCACCATCAAAAATGGCTAACTAAAGCTAAATGAAATTGGGTTGATGAACTTCCACTTGCATTATGGGCTTACGGAACAACACACAAAGCACCAACCGGGCACACCCCATTCGCCTTGGCATATGGTTCAGAAGCAATGATCCCTATAGAACCAGAAGTCCCCTTCCATCGATAGCAGAATTTCAATCAAAGGCAAAACAAGCAGCACCTATTCGAATCGCTTGATGTGGTTGACAAGAAGAGGGAAAAACCCAAACCGAGGACCGCTGCTCAACAAAGAAGGGTCACACGGTACTTCAACTCCAGAGTTCACAACCAAACCTTCGAAGTGGGAGACCTTGTCCTCAAGCGAGTGTATCCCATACTGGGAGCCTTCGTACCAAACTGGGAAGGGCCGTATGTGATCCGTCAAAAGCTAGGGGACGGAACTTTCAAACCGACAACCGTGGACAGAATCCAAATTCCCCGAGCATGGAACAACAAATTGTTGCATCATTACTTTATCTGAAACTATCTTATGTACTTTCTATTTTTCAGCAAATAAGCCATCCCGGATTGCCGAGGGCATTATTAATAGGTAGAATTTACCCAACCTTTCTTAATAAAATTGCTTTGCTTACTGAACCAATAAAACCGCGTTCATAAAGTAACCCCTTGAGTCGGTGGGGTCAAATCAGCTCAAAACTATTTAATTGCTGCTTGAGATAGTGGAATCATGCTCAAGTATGCCCCACCTACCGGTCGGGTCGATGGAGGTAAATCGACTCGAACCGTTGGATCGGCGGAACCCGATCCCCACCTTTTAAGAACCAGTGTCGCTCCAGCAAGATCGAGAAGGCTCAAATTAAAGCCACGCATCTCATATGCCATGCACCACCTTTTCGAACTGTGGAATCATGCCCTTAAAGACCTAAACTCCTCACGCTGCCCGAAGATTGGTAACGCCAAAAGTTCTGAAACCGCTCTGGACCGACGGGTCGTATTGGTCCCGAAAACCGCGCATCCCATAAGCCACACACACTGTCAAAAGCCGCGCATACTTCTACAAGCCGCACATTTCATAAGCCGTGCATACTTTTAAGTACAGGTATTGCCTCAGCGATACCGGGAAACTCATCCATAGCAGGAATAACAAGAATCAAATCACTCCTATTATCGGGAGCAAGGGGCATGAATCCAACAAAATCAAAATGCTACAAGTTGGCAGAAAATTCCAATTGTTGACCAATAATAAATCTGAAATTAAGTCGTTCAAATCTTAAGCTCCCAAGGATAGGAAGTATAAAGCAAGTCCGATGATAAAATAATAATAATAATAATAATAATAATAATAATAAGCAAACACTAGGATCAACTGGTCGTTTGTTAGGTATTCGAAGTAAACAGCCCCATGAATAGGGGGCACATGCCAATACTCAAATAAAAATACTTAAAAACAAAAACACTTCACAGTTCTATTACTCCAAACAAAGAATTTTGGCGATAATCATAGGACTAGATAATATAAAATAGCAGTAAATTAAATTTACATAAGTGCATGAAACATAGATAAGTAGACAGGTAAAGTTACAATCAAAATGTCAGCATCGTATTACTTATAATGTTTTTTGTACAAAGTCAAAATGTAGGAGCCGTACCCACACAATATCAGCCAACAAAAAGAAAAAATACAGATGCTACAGCAAAAGCAGTAAGTGCAGACTCTGCATTTGAACAAAACAAAAACAAATGTCTCAAAAATCAGCTCCATTGCCATCTGGACCTCTCAATGCCATCCAGACCTCTCAACGCCTCTTTCTGCCACTCCCTTTCTCGCCTTTAGTTGGAAGTTTTTGCTTCACCTCGAAGTCTTGACCAAGGGTGGTGTCGCTGCCTGTGATATCAACTGTCTTATCGATGCTGGCATCTCCTCCCTGCTCTCCAACCTTCTCAAAAGACTCCCCTTTCGTCTTGAACTTTCGAGATTTGCGGGGGCTCTTCGAGGATGTTATCCCTTCAACCTTTTATTTCTTAACAGCAACCAGTCGTTGTTCGGATTAATGCGGCTGCTCAAGCTGGACCTTCTGCTCTTAAGCTTCGTTTGTCGTAAAGTTGCCCTTCAAAGATACGGAAGGGTCATCCAAACCATGCAATACACCGATCTTCTCAGAATCTGGCCCCGGTTGTGAAACAGACATAGCGATCGGAGCAGCTATGGAGACAAGCATCGAGGCGGATGAAATAGCAACGGGTCCAAGCATCGAAGAAACAGGCAGATCAATAGGTAAGGTAAATGGACCTATAAGATCAAAAATAAAAGCATTAAGTTCATCTTGTTCTTACGGCGTGAGCTGAGAATTCTCAAACTAGAGGGAGACAAGAGGATTACCTGCATCAGAGGAATTGCCAAGAATGTCGATTTCATATTCCCCGCCTTTTCCTTCTTTTGATGGTTGCATATTTTTGGAGAAACTTTGGGCCCAGAGCTCGCCGATTGATAACGAGGCTGTCTTGACGATTCGCCAAGTCCAGAAACAAGGGGCTCTGGTAATGTTTTGGCATTTGCAGTCATAGCGACATCAACGGCTTCCTTGATGCAACAGGGAGTTGACATAAAAGTTAAGATGGTATCGTCCATCTTCTCCATCTACATAAAAATGTCCTGTAGCTCCAAATAATCCACCGTAACGGTGGCCTTCTCAACTTCAACATGAGTTTTATTGGCACTAAGCTACGCATCTCTTTCTTGGAGTAGTGCAATCGCTGCGCAACTCTTTCTTGGAGCAGGGCAATCATCTGGGTTTGATCGGAAATGGTCTCATCATGGAACTTCACGATCTCTTCATATTCCGCGATTGTTTTCTTATGCCCTTCGATAATCTTGTCGTGATCAGCAATAGATTTCTTCTGGGTTTCAATAATCACGTTGCGAGCTTCGAGCACCTCTTTCAACTTAACTTCGTCTGCATTGGCCTTCTTAATTTCATCTCTAAAGATGATCCCTATTTTCGCATGGTCCTCTTTCAGCTCTTTTAACAAGCCATCGTTACTCTTACTCCCTTGGAGTGCCACATCCCTCTCTTGTACTTGTCGTTCAATTCTAGCATCGCGCTCCATTAACGCCTTCTCGAAGTCGTCCTTCTCCGATTCAAAGTAGAGGATCTCTTGGTAATTATTACGGATCATATCAGCCAGCTGCTTGCATAGCTTTTCCTATCCCTCGGCTTGCTCTAGATCACTTTGGATCGCCAAGAGGTAGGGCATATAGGAATCTTTGCGGACTGGGCGAAGGCCTCGGTCAAATTTAACTCTTTTTAAAAACCACCCGGGGAGCGCCGCTTCAAGTCTAGGGGGACCAGACAGAAGAATGTAAGTCTAGGTGGGATGATGGGACTTGAGATGAAGACGAAGCCCGAACGGAAGAAACCAGAATTTCGGGACCGATAGAAACTGGAGCCGGGGAAAAGGTTTGTTGCTCGGAAGGATGAGGACCACGATCAACCTTTGACTTCTTGGGCGATTCCTCTTTGTCATCAAGGTTTTTCTCTTCTCATAGCCACTCTTATACTCCGACCCCGTTCCCTGTCATCTCGACGATGAGCTTCGACCTCCAAGACTTTTCGCCTTCTCCATTCCTCCTCGATCTCGTGGGGCTGATGATGGCTTGTGGACCGTTTTGACCAACACTGCGAATCAGTGAATTGCTCGAGGTCTTCGTAAAGACCATGGCCTCTCATGTTACCTGATACAAGGAATAGGCTTAACTAATGCATGTGTAAGTGAATGTGACCCTAGTGAAACATGTAATGTGTCTAGGAGGCCTAAAACGATGTCACAAACTAGATTGGGAAGCCATTGCAGTAGAAATCAGGTTGATTTCGGGCGCAATGTGGCTCGGGCAAGGATACGTCTCTTCGAATTTGAAATCTTCCCCCATAAGTTCATCAACATTCATGTAGATGTTGCTCAAATCCCCGATGTCTATGCCGACATCTTTAATCGGGGAATCCTGATGTCGCTCGGCTACTGCAGAGCATCTTTATTATGGATCTCTTGGTGCGACGAATCCGGAAGAACAAAACTCATTTCCAAAGTCTCATCACATGATTTAGAGTCTCCGTCATCAGAACCTGCATCAAAATCATCACCACTAGAGGAGGAATCTAACTACTGCTACTCTCAACTTCACCCTCCTCTTTTTATGTTGCCGTTGCAGCCTTGCCTTCTCGGTGTTTAAACTCTTCTTAACCTTCCTTTGGAATTGAGGGCATTCTAGCCGGACAGCCGGTTTCAGTCACAAAATCTCTTCTCTCATGAGTTTCTTCAGCTGACTCGCCAAACAAGCCCTCCTTTTCTTGAAAAACACCCTCTTTAGAACCATGTGACGAAGAAGTGGAGCGCGTTCGTATTTTGGAACGGGAAGGGCATGGGACTTCAACCACTACAGCGGATCTCCCTAGATGCAACAGCTCACACCAGAGCAAATTTTTGTCTGTTAGCATAAATTTAACCGATCTCTTCCCAGCGTCTACGACCTTCAGAGTATGGAAAATTTGATCAAGCAATAAGTCTTTATTCGACTTCAGAATAACTGCAAAAAGAATTTGACTTGTTAGAAACCTCATAGTGACATATTGAAACTCAATAAGTAAAGAAGAGAACTTACCCCCCGTTGTCCAAAGGTGGTTAAACCCTTCGGGACACCTAACGAAGAAGTACTGAGTCTTGAATTGAGACAGATTACTTTGAAGCTACAACACGATCTTGTAGTTCCTCTGGGTCTCGACGACGACAAGAGATGGCACTCGTCTCTCCTCTTATGAGAGAAAATATCTCAACTCATTGAAAATCGAAGCACGGTTAAATGTCCACATAAACAGAATGTGCAGGCAAGTCAAGATTCCATACCCATTAGGATGAATTTTAAATGAGGAAGTTCCCAAGTTCGAAAGAGTTTCTCTTAAGAAGTCAATGAAAGATGGCACTACACCATTTAGGCACATATATCGATGGCAAGCAGTGTATCCAGGAGGCGGCATATGGGAAAATTCATTCTTCTCTGGAAGGCGCACGTCATCCTTAGAAATGTCGTGTTGCAAGCAAATGTTATGCAAAACCTTGGCGGAAATTATGAAGGAAGCTCTCTTCGGTGGATTGAGAAGAACTCTGAAATTCGGAGGAGTTCGGTCCACAACCGGACCAACTGGAACTAGTTGACCATATTCAGCCTACGAAGCAAAAGAGGAAGGGGCAACAGACGACGATTCAGCTTCTGAAAGTGCTGGATTTCCTCCACTAGACTTACGACGGGAAGACGGATACTTCATTCTATACAGTCAGGTAATCCTATCTTTAGTTGAAAATTCCCTTACAGTACTTGAATTCTAAAGGAATATTGATTTGCACCGAAACATTAGATTTCAAATATATACCGGGATAAGTGCAGTGTGTTATCTATGGGAGTGAGCCCGATGTCCTGAACACTATGAACGCTCTATCCCGTGTAGATAGCTCACTCATAATAAAGAGTAGAAAGGGCTTTTCATATCATTTTTTGGAAATATTTCTTCTACACTTACCCGTTATCGATCAATGGTCGATAACAGATCCGTTGTCCGAAGCGATGCAAAAATCTCTTCCCAGTTTAAATACACTGAGTGTGCAATAACGAGACCAATCCGAACTCTTCGGGAGGTGATAACAACATAAGCTGCTTGTGAGACACTATTCTAGGCTGTTATTCTCCTCCAAACGGATCAAAACCAATTCGTGATGCATCGTGTTGTATCAGCAATGTAACTTAGTATAATTTAATTTTGATTCTACGGATGAAGACAACAAAACATGTCAAGCACCGAGGTAGGGTCCGAGTGTCGTTCCGTGGAGAACTCAAGACTCGATTTTCTATCTTCCTCCATAAAATCACAGTCAACTCAGATTTTCTTCGATAATCATCACCAATACAACCCCGTCGTCAAATTGCTAAACGAACATCAAAATCAACATCACCCACATTAAATCAAGAATCAAAGGGCAAAGATGATTGGAATTTTCGATAGTGGTGATCCAACGACCCATCGATCTAGAAATCTAGAAAGGTAGGGTTGGTGGCGATCCAAGAAACTGGGTTTCAGGAGCTAGGGTTGAAGTCAAAGCGACGACGAGCTTCAAGTTGATCAATGGCGTGAGGCTCTGGCAGTAGATAGCCGACGATGGTGGTAGAGTGGATGGATTTAGGGTTCGGTCGAGGTTCGGGTCGAATCGTAAGAAATGGCTCGGGTCATAAGAGGAAGATAGAAATAAAGGATGGATCGACTTGAGAAGGCTATATAGGAGATTGCATGAGAAAAAAACGCCTAAGTCATCGGATCGCTAGCGATCCATTGGCTATGGATCGCTAACGATTCATCGGATTGCGCTTGACCAATTTAAAATTTAGCCAATGTGATCTACGTGCTGTTTAAAGGCATTCCAAAAGTTATGGGGTCAAACTTGGCCTTCTATAACAAGCAACAACAATTCAGGTTAAAAATTAACGAGCAACTGAATAGTCAAAGTCAAATTCGCGTGGCTCTAACATGATTACTTGAACCTCGCGAAGCAGAAACTGAAAAGCAATTACTTCAAGAGCACGCCTTGTTTCAACGAAGGCATACTCTAAGAGGCAAATGTAATTTGGGTTTTTAACCTAGCAAAATCCGAAGGAAGAAGAAACAGCTCCGTCGAGTCAGAATAGCTCAAGAGCCAACCAAAAAGACTAGAGGAACTAACCAAGAAAGATCAGAGGAAAGGAAAGCAAGAATTTGCAAAGGTGATGGATCACTAGCAATCCATCATCTATGGATCGCTAGCGATCCATAGTTTTGGCTCGTAAATCCATGAATCCACTTGCATCATGGTCCAATAGGTATTCTAAGGACAATGGCTAAGTTTGATGGAACTTTGAGTTAGTCAAATCGAGAAGCAAGCATTCATCTAGTTCAATTAGCAGCCTAGTGCAACTAGTGTGTGATTGACATCAAAACAAGACAACATACTACGAAATTACATGGGGAACACCAACACAAAATAATAGATGCGATCCAAAATACAAAGTTTAGAAACCCACTAAGTACATTGATCGCTAGCGATCCATGCACTGTGGATTGCTTGCGATCCATACCATTTCACAGATCGCCATAAACTTCAAAGGAGAAGGAGAGGGGAAGCATCTCAAGCCATAGGATCGCCAGCAAGCCATAAGCTATGGATCGATCCATAGCCTATGGATCACTAGCGATCCATCAAATCAGTTCAGTTAGCAATGAAACTTACACTGCACCTTCATACGGTCATTTGTAAGCATCTGGCAAGAAGGTTGTGCCAAATAACTCTTCAACTCTTATAAATATGATTCTACCTGCAACATAAACAGGATCTTCTGGACTGGCTACCGGAACTCTGCAGAGATTATTCTTCACTCTTCTTCTCCCACACAATAGTCATATAGGAGTTCACTGTGATTCTCCAGTGAACTTTGGGACTTGTGACTTGATCTAACTTAGATGATTCAATTATATTGTAATTCGATTCAACTTATAACAACAGTCGGTGAATTGAAAGTTATAAGTGGACGTAGGTTTCATTAACAGCCGAACCACTATAAAAATCTTCTTGTCTTTTTACTATTTCTACTCTTTTTACATTTATTCTCTATAGTATTGCTCTATAAGAACAAGGCTGGTGCTTTCACACTTTATCCAGGGTATTGATCCATTTTTTAGGTTAACAATAATCATTCCAACTATCATAACATGGCATAATATAAACAAAAATCAGATCTATACTTAAACCTACAAATAATACTTAAAATATGAGATACGTATCTTACTGTTCATCCTGAATGGTTTAAGAAGGTTAAGATTTGAATTTGATTTGATTCCCTTAAGCTTTTCTCTTATTTTCCTAGCTTTTCTTCCCATGGTTTCTCCTAGAAATGGTCAGCCAACCCTTTTGATTTCATTTGTATGAAGATAAGTGAGGGAAGAAATGAGAATAGGAAGGGTTATATTTAGGAATTACACTCTTTTCCTATTTGTACTTCTTATGTATCCTCCTTTGTATTAATGTTCTAATCAATTCCATTAGTTCAGTAATTAAGGCTCAACCTATACTAATTATAAATCTCAATCTCTTTAACCTTTTACATTATTTTATTTAATTTATCCAATTATATCTCCTAAGTAATGTTAGGGTTGTTACAAGATTCATGAGGGTTTATAGTTTTACATGCATGCTCTGACCCTTGTTGGTTACCGTGCATGTTGATATAGATTCTTTTTGTGTGCTTATTACTATTGCTTGTTCATTTTTTATTATTATTTGTGTTGTTTGTTGTTGATTTTTATTGCTTATTGTTGCTTGTTGTTATTCATCTTTGGTTGTAGTTGCTTGTTGTTCTTTGATGTTGTTTGTTGTGATTTATTGTAGATTGATATTGATTGTAGTCAATTGCTATTGCTTGTTTTGTATAGTTGGTAGTTTGTAAGTTAGTCATTGTTGCTTGCTAATTGTTTGTTGTTACTCGTTGTTGATTACTTGTTCACTTACTTTGGTTGTTTGGTAGTATGTTTGTAAATTATCATTGCATGTTGCTGTTTATTATGTATTTGGTTGCTTGTATGCTAATTATAGTTAACTGTTAGAGCATGTTTGGAGAGAGGTAGCAATAGCTATCTAAAATAGATCACATATCATCAATGTCCATTGTGGAGGTTAAGATGGGATCTATACAAGTCTATTGCCTTTTGATGTGACTCGGAGTCTGACAGTATATTTAGATACTAACTTATTTGAGCTTACTCTCCAATTGATAATCATGTATGATTATGGTGGTATTAGTTACTATGCTTGATTGTACATGTTTTAATATCATGTTGTTGCATTAGAGATGTATGTTGCACAATTAGTCGTAACATGTTTATTTGAGATGCTTATTGCATGGTTTGATATAACATATTCATTTAAGATGATTGCTATACATGGTTTAGCATGATTGAATACATGGTTTAATGTTGCAATTGTCTTTAATCCTCTTTTTTAAGTACATGATTAGGTACGTGGAAGTAGTTATGCACTATTGGATGCTAATTCGCATCTAAATCGCATGTTCTTGCTGGAAAAGAGGTATATAGGATCTGTAATGTAGATGAAATGGATATATATGTTTATATGCCCTTAGAAATGAGATGCCCTAGATACAGGATGCCTTAGTTATGAGATGTATATATGTGTTATTTTGGGATTTTTTCAAAGCTAGCCCGATAAAGGAGTTGTTGCCAAAATTTTTTCGAAACAAGCAGAGTTTTAAAAGCCTAAAGGTTACGAGACATTTTCCTTACTTTGGAAATTTCAAGGTCAAAATCCTTTTAAGGAAGAGCGAATGTAACAACCTGCATTTTAATGACTGGATATTTAAATAATTAATTTGAATATTGATTCGTTAATTTATTAGAGATCCAAAATCAGACTTTTCGCATATGGATGAATTAGGACTAGAGACCACTTACATTAAGTCCAGATTGACATTATGAATCAAAACGATTATAAATATCGCTATATATCGAGTCATGAAATTTTTATGATTTATGTGTTATATATGTTTTGCAAAAATACATGCATAGTCAGGTTCGGTGGAATCTTGACTGATTGCTTGTGTTTCTAGGATATGAAATTTTTTATGAAACGTAGGTTGAGGACTTTTCAAAATCATGCTATCTGATGGCCAAAACGACCTTGAAATACACAAAATTATCTTCCTGCGGCACTATCTCAAATAGCGATGAAATTTATTCCAACGGAATCGGAAAAACGAGGTGATATGCACTGACGAGTTTCATGGCGATTCGATGTGTTGTGTGATCATACGAGCTTAAAATGTGTGGAGATTTATTTAAGAAATTACATAAATATATGTATATATATTAGATATAAATACCCCATATAACCAATGCTTTCCAATGCTCACTTTTCTTTTCCTCTCTTCCAAATAAGAATGGGTCCATTCTGGGTTAATGGGTTTGCTCCGATTCCTAGAGCAAATGGCTGCATTAGTCGACAAGGTCAGATCCATTGGGCTCGTGAGGAGGGCATTGCATTTATTGTGTCATTGGAGTGTGCGACAGTTGCTAGTCGAGCACCCCTCTTCGTTGTTGTGATTTTGGGGATATGGTGGCAGAGCCAGAGGGATCGATTATGGAAAAAGAGTGCATCATTGGGAAACTGGTTCGAAGTGGAGCAATAGATTGGTCAGAGGAGCTCCAATCAAGCACTATGAATAACAATATAGGGGAGGCTGAATAGGGTTGAGAAGGTCATCTTTTCTATAGGGGTGTGGACCTTGCTTCGAGGATGTTGTTGTGTTCATCGTCGCTCCATGAGATGATCAGAAGTGGTTAGGGTCAATTTCGTCGACCGTAGCTTCATATAGGTAGGTAAACGTGCATGGTTGCTGGTTTGTGGGCATGCGTGCACAGTGATGGAGAGGGGGAAGAAAGAGTTTGATTTTAATTAAGGTGATTATGTTATTAATTATTTTAATTAATTAGTTAATCTTGTTTTGTATTTAATTCATATCTTTTGCATATGAGGTCCAATCGAGAAACGGGTTTCGTCATTGCATTCGAAATTATTTTTTTACATACTATTTTACACCATATATATGTAATATTTTTCCATAAATTATTTATATCTTTCCAAAATATTATGTCCAAATACCTTGTACTAGTGTTTAGAAATCCCTATCGATAACATTGATCAGACATATCAACCAGAATTTTTAAACCGCTACACAGACAAATTAACACAATTAACATAATTTTACTTCCAAAAGATTTTAAAACATTTTCTTGATTTCCCATTTAAAATATTCAACTCTATTTCAAAAATACACTACGCCATAGATGGCCTACTGCAACGAAATTACAAGGTGTTGCTAGCTATAATGTAACGATAGGTATGCTGATTTTTGTCTATTACAACACTCGCTTCAAGGTGTTAGCATAGGTATCAACAAGATGTTGCAGTAGCTATAGATGTATTCAAATTAAAAAATTAATAAAATTAGCAATCCGCGTGAATACGATCCAACGGTCTACATTTAATCTGGTTGTTAAAATGGATCACCACTGCAATTTGCCCCAAAATTTCGTTTTACCACCTGAACTAGTTTAGAGTAGATCCCCTTTTCTCGTATGTGATAATGGCTGCTCCTATCTTGTTCCTCTTTTGCTCTGAAATTAGGGCTTCGGCCTCGTCTTCGCTCCTATGAGATTAGCTAGGGCTTCGGCCTTGTCTTCGCTCCTGTGAGATTAGCTAGGGCTTCGGCCTTGTCTTCGCTCCTGTGAGATTAGCTAGGGCTTCGGCCTTGTGCAATTAAGGCTTCGTCTAATATCGAAGGACCCGATTGATTGTCGATCGATTACAATTGCTGTTCTTCTGATTTGCTTTGGCAATCGATCGTCTCCTTGCTTCGAATACAGCTCCTTCGATTTTGCTTGAGTTCAACTGTGTATTCGGGTATGTAATTTGTTGCTTTTACTTTACTGTATTGCTTGCTTGAACTCGATACTATCTACCGATGATGTTAATGTGTTTATATAGGGTTCGAACCCCTAGATTTACGTTCGTATATATCTGTTGACATCGGTCATTTAATTGATTGTTCATCGTGACTTTGCCTTTGACATTTAACTAGACTTCGGCAACTTGATTTGAATTGGTTGAACTTGCTACTGTTCGTGGTTGACTTTGGCTATGTCTGTTCATCCTGTAGCTTGAACTTGTAATATATCTTCTGGTTGACATCCTGTAGCTTGAACTTGTAATATATTTCACTTGAGTTTTTGTAGTCAAGTTGCTTCACCATACTGTTTCCATTGGTGCCACACACACACTTGTGTACCTTTCTCTTTGTGCTTCACTTGTTCACTGAAACTGTTGTATCACTTATGTTTTCCATTATCATGTATATATATATGCATTCATGTATGTATATATGTGTTTGTTGTTGCACTTGAACATGTATATATGCACTGGTCCTTTGAGCCTGTTTGCACTGCCTATATATATACATGCTGTTTCACACATGTATATATGTATGGTTGCTTTCATATGGTAGCTGGACTTGCTCGAGTTCATATTTCTTATATTATCTGACTTCGGCCATTTTTGAAATTGCTGCAGCTCATTCACTTGACACTTCTGTTGGTCTGTATTTTTGAATATGGTTGGAGTTTTGGTTTAATTGTGAGTTTGAGTTCTTTTGTTGAGCTCTGTCCACTGTTGTTTTATGTTTGGCATACAAGTCTGGTATAGTTTGCTCTGACCAATTCATTGAGCATGCTGTTTATTTCTGTAGCATGCTTCTGTTTCATTTTTGTTCTTGTGCATTGTCAACTGCTTGGACCAAATTATCACCCAAATAACTGAGGCAAATAATATTTTCAAAATTACATTTTATTTTATACTGCAAAAATATTTCCTTTTCAATTTTACTGCGTCAGTGTGTATTTTTGCAGATTTCTCAGATGTTGGATTCAATCTGAAATGGAGTTGAAGACAGGTTTCAAAGAAGGCTCGATCTTCCGAAATCGGATGAATCGGGCGGTGCCCACTTGTTCGACCCCCGCCGGGACTGCGGTGCCCCGGACCCCCGCCGGCGCTGCGCCCGGACCCGCTTCTCGGCTCGCCTTCGGCTCGGCACTCGGCTCGCCTTCGGCTCGGCACTCAGCTCGTCATATATTTGTCAGTGTCGGTGTCTGTATAAATTGAAACTGCATATGTAATGAGTGAACTGAGTGATGTAGTGAGGAATATCTGTATATGTGAATATCAGTGTTATTTATCATTGAATTGTAAAATAGTGGAGTCGGGAATTTGTACTATTTTAAATGTTGAAATAAAATATTTATTTAAATAAATTACTGTTTGAATATCAAATTCTGTGCAATAGCATTTTATTAAATAAATATTTATTTCTATTAAAAAATCAAATATGCTCTACATTGTGGGCCCCACAAATTCAGAAAATTAATATCTATAGCAACATTTTTGAATGTTGCTACATGCACCTATGGATGTTGCTATAGACCCAAATAAGATTCTATTGCAACAATATTTCTTATGTTGCCTTAGATAGTCAAAATGTTGCCTTTGAGGTCTGCGGCAACGCGGCAAAATGCAACACCGAGAAAGTGTTGCCTTTGCCCTTTTTTAGCCTTCAGCAACATTTTTTGGCACATCCTGCATCACTTCTTTGGTGTTGCAGTATGCAATCTATGGCGTAGTGATACTTTAATCTTCCACAATTTATTTATATCTTTTTAAATCATCGTGTCTAAATGTTTCATTCAAGCGTTTAAGAATTTTTGTCGAATACGTGTGCACTCACATCGACCAAAATCCTTAACGCACCCAATGGATAAGTTAACGCAATTTTATTTCAAAAATATCTATAAAATTCATTTTCACGAATGATTTGATATAATAATATCAATGAAACTTTACTAATTTATTTTCAAATCTTCTTCTAATATTATACAATATATATATACATTTTCCAAAATCATTTAATATAATAATTCAATATTAGTATATATTATAAATCTTTATTTCTATCAAACACTAAATAACCTTAAAAAAATTATAATGAATATACATCGGTATTGAAATTCACTTTACAACTTAAATAAATGTACAAAAATTCCGAATCAAATTCAACATCAGCATATTCAAATTATCAAATAAACACAAGAGGCTAAATAAGGGTACTCAATGGAAACTAGTAATTTCGCTACGCACTCCGATAAAACAAATCAAAATGCCACTATAATATCAAAAACCACACAATACAATGCAATAAAAAAACATTTAAAATTATAAATATAAATGCTATTGGTTGGACTAGCTCCTATCGTCCTTACTACTCCAACCACTTTATATTTTGAATTTAAAAGAAAAATTAATTATATAATTTAATAATATATTTGGAAAATTGCAGATATGTTCCCTAATGATTACCCCGGTAATCATCCTATATGTATATAACAAAATATACAATCTGTTTTTATAGAAAATAAACCAATTCACCCTAGGGGCAGGGACTCCCAAGTCTCATCTAAGATCAATGAATTATGTCTCTAATACATGATGTATTGCTCTGATACCATTTTATGACACCTCACTTCTATACCCATATTATCCAAGAGTATTACAGAGTAATACCATCAGATAATACGGAGAATGAGGCCATACGGGATACACGTGAATATTCCTTAGACTAACACTGGTACGTATTAAAACATCTTATATAAAACTCGCCTATATGTACACAGTATCAATACAAACCAATATACATGTGTGCCTCTAGGACATCACAATACATAATATACAGAATAATATATGGAACACAGAGTCAATCACAACGATAAAATATAATATATATATACATATACACACACACACGCAATAATGTTATAGAATATTATACAACTCAAATATCAATTATATATACTTACAGTAAATCAATATCATACATATATCAGGTAACTGATCTAATAATATACTCCTCTAAGCCCAAAGAGATATATGCTGGTCAAGTTGTCCCTATACCTGAAATATCTTGGACTGACCCGAGCATTATAAAATAACACACAGGTCAGACTATGTCTAATCAAGGATACATAATAATAATGAAACCACAATATAATCACCGAATAATAAGATATATGTATATAAATAAATAACAATAAATTGTCTTTAAGGTATCACATTACCTAAATAACTCAAATTCATTTGAAATAGTCAATATCGTTTCAAAGATGTCGTCACCCTTAACATATACATTGAATCATAAAATCACAGAATCAATACAACTGGGTGAATCATATATATCTAGAAATCGATATCTAATCTAAAATAATCAATAATGAGACATCCTCAAGTGAAGTCGGCCAGTAATGAAAACAATGCCCACTATCTCTCAATTTCATATTATAAAATATCAATATTAAAGCAATAAAATCAATAAGCAAGATTTGAATTAGCTCATAACAATGCCGTAATATGCAAAATCATATATCTCGATCCATAGCCCTTGGAAAGGCGAAACTCTCGACTGAAAGGTCCTCAGGGATAGGAGTACTAAATCAATAATAAGTAGGCCATCTACTTGAGAAGGATACGGGGTTGATCATACTCTGGACACAATCTCAGGTATAATCTTATCCATACATGATATGTGTCTATCTACTACCCACATACACACACCCACATCGGAACCAGATGGGAGACTGACATCACATCTACTTGCCCTAGGAGCCACACTGGTCAATATGACATGAATCCTATAGTCATCGGTTTCCGTTACCTCTCCCCTCTCGGTATCGTGACAATGATCGACCATAGGCTCGAAAACGCGTAGCCTCTTCGACCATGACTACCGACATGTGCCCCTATGGTAACTGACTGCTGGCCTATATGGCACAAGGGGCACCCATATTAACCTCATGATGCACATTGAATATCATGAACAACAGTGGTGTCGTAGATCTAGGGTACAACCCCTAGATCAGACCGCCAGGGTGGATACTACCCAATCTGGTTCACTCCCGAAACATAAAGAGAGTCAGACTAAGGTAGACAGACATATAATGTACACAAACTATGTGGCTAACTAGTAGCCTCCATATGTGCTCACCGCGACGAGTCATTCACACAACATATACAACATACCCACGTATGAGCGTCATCCATGAGCAAAGAATAACAGAATAAATAACATAATGGCTTTCCATATCATCGTGTGTTACTACTCCATTTATTCAGTGCTTATACATCACACTTGCCTTTCTATATTCTATATAATAAGTCCAAAGAATAACTGAAAAAGTGTTATCGAAAATCCCATGCAGACAGTATCACCAATCCGTTTATTCAGATTTCTCGCCACATAGGATAAATATCAACAAAATCACACAGAATGATGTCATCGCCATATTATACCAAAATCATCTACCAAATCAATATCAACGGCGAATCAATTATATCATCAAAATCAATATAATGAAGATAAGAAATCAAAAATCAAAAATAAGAAACTAATATAAAAGCAGATTATTCAAAATAGAACCAAAGCAATATATAATAATAAAGCATTCAAGCAAACAATTTAGTATAATAAAATAAATACTAAGAGATGGTTGATAAATACGAATACTAGAATTAATTAGATAATTAAAATCTCTTAATCCATTATAAATTAGACAATCCTCTAATATTCATTAATAATATTAGAAGACTCATTATAAATTGCAAAATAACTCATATAGCTAAATATCACATTTAGGAATTATTTCATAATTTACTATCATAAAATACTATGTTTAACCAATTGTAGAACATCTAAGTAATCTAATTTATTCATAATAGATTAAATACATATCATAACTTGAATTATATATTTTGAAATTTTTTGCCTTTACAAAATAACAAATTTAAACTATTTAAGTAATATAACTAATTTCACCTTGTTTTTTTTATCGAACTCATATTTACATTTATAACAGAAAAATATCGACATAACAAGATCTAAAGGTGTAAAAATACACCGCAAACCAAAATAGAGTACAAAAAACTAATATAGCAACTATGCGTGAAACATACAAAAGCACATAATCAATTATACATATTTTTCACTTTATACATAACAGCATCTATACAAACTCTTACAAGTTATATACAAAAACAACACACAAAACATATACTAAAATACGCATGCATGCTATAAACACACATACGCACACTGCCATGATCCCACATACAAAAACCTAAGTACATATTTACAGAATATAAGCCAAATTCAAATTATCTACAAAAGCTCAGACCAACCATCCTCGATTAAAACACACACACAACCACTCAAATTTCAATTGGAAAATAAATAAATTAAAACAGCATCCTAAAAATACGTATACCTTAGCATAACTTACTGCCACACATGCAAAACACACACTGCTACACATTTATATATTTAAAGTTTTACACATAAATATATCACGCACACATATAATTACACACTCGTATGCACACAAGTGCAAACTTAGCGTTGCACAACTCAGCCTCACACATATACCATTGTATCGACTCATGCTATATATCTTTATCTTTATTACTAATAAAGAGAATTCATTGAATAGATTTACTCGATGTCGTTTTGAAATTCTAGATATATCCTTTTACATCTCATAGAGAAATAATATTCAAATACGGGGATACAGCCTGTTATTTTCTAAGTACAACTATTAGTTACCAAGGAGAACTACAGCATGGGTTCATAAGATAAAGTATCCGAGTGTACCATATTGTCCATAATTTAGTTGCGAGTCCATCGGTCGAAGTTTTATCTTATTCCGAGTTAGTATGAAGAAGTTATTGTAGTCTGAACAAAAAAATAGCGGCTTTTGCACTAGGCGGAGTTCATGTATGGGGATATGGTAGCTTGTTATTTTCTAAGTACAACTGTCAGTATCCATGGGGAATTACAGTGTGCGTGCACAAGATGAAGTATCCGGGTGTTCCATATTGTCTGTAATTTAGGTGGGAGTTAATCGGTCAAAGCCTCACCGGATTCCGAATTAGTATGAAGAAGTTATTGCAATCTGAACAAAAACATAGCGGCTTCTGCACTAAGCGGAGATCAGATATGGGGATGTGGTAGCATCTTATTTTCTAACTAAACTATCAATCCCTATGGAGAACTATAGTGTGCGTTCACAAGATGAAGTTTTCGAGTATACCATATTGTCCATAATTTAGGTGGGAGTTCATCGGTCAAAGTTCTGCCTGATTTCGTGCTAGTATGAAGAAGTTATTGCAGTCTGAAGAAAAAAATAACGGCTTTTGCATAGGCACAGTTCAAATATGAGGATGTACCCAGTTATTTTCTAAGTACAACCATTTGTCACCATGGAGAACTACAGTGAGCGTTGAAGTGGGGACATAGATTGTTATTTTCTAAGTACAACTGTTAGTCACCATGGAGAACTACAATGTGCGTTCACAAGATGAAGTATCCGAGTGTACCATATTGTACGTAATTTAGGTGGGTGTTCATCGGTCAAAGTATCACCTGATTCCGAGTTAGTATGAAGAAGTTATTACAGTCTGAACAAAAAATATAGCGGCTTCTGCACTAGGCGGAGTTCAAATATGGGGATGTGGTAGCCTGTTATTGCCTAAGTACAACTGTCAGTCCCCATGGAGAACTACAGTGTGCGTTCACAAGATGAAGTATCAGAGTGTTCCATATTGTACGTAAATTAGGTAGGAGTTAATCGGTCGAAGTCTCGCTGGATTTCGAATTAGTATGAAGATGTTATTACAGTTTGAACAAAATTATAGCGGCTTCTGCACTAGGCGGAGTTCAAATATGAGGATGTGGCAACATCTTATTTTCTAAGTAAACTGTCAGTTGTAACATCCTGGTATTTTTCAACCATTCGCATCCACACATGTCAGACTTGAATTGCTCAAAATATCAGACTGTTAATTTATATTTGGCAAAACTTAGCATATACAGTAAATAAAATAATCACAGAATCACAGACACAGAGTAATATAACAATAAGAAGCGGAAACAAATGAATAGTAGTTCATGAAGCTACTATATATATATATCAGAGTTAAAACAAGATACAACAGAAGTCTCGAATACATAGAAGTCTCAATACAATAGTCAAATACAAGATCAGAATACATCACTAGAATCAACTGAATAACTGAATGTTGGATAGATAGCTGGATCTCCAAGCGAAGCTCCAACTCCAAAGGTGAGTCTCAAATGCTGTATGACTAAGTCTGACCCGAGCGTAAAGCAAAACATAAAACACTCGAGTCAGGATTAACATTCTTATATCAATAAATCCAACTCAAGTGAAATATCAACTGAAATACAAGTAACTTAAAAGATGTTTGGGATAACCATCCTCTAAGGATCCGTGGAACTATCTACTATGTAGTAATATACGCTATTATAATATGTCTAAAGTAAAGTAAACTATTAAAATAGCGTTAAGGCTTTACATTTTCCACTTTAACACATTTTATATATTCCCATAGTCTATACAGTACCGTAATCTCCCCCGTACTGGGCGTCGTCAGAGGGCACTCCATAGGTATGGTAAAAAACAAACTCGTAGAAGGCGCGCTAGGGTAGGTGACACGACACAATAAGGCAATGCCATGGTAGATATACCAATTACGCATCCGGGCTGGTGGTAACGCATAGCAGCCACTACCGCCCACCTTGGAACACACTCCCAAATCAAAATCAAGGGTGTCCACCAAATCAATCACAAAGTCAGAATATAGTAACGAAGGAATGTGCCCGATCGGAGGAATGACCTCACTTGGCTCGAGAATCGCTCCTGTTTTAGCCACCTTATGCTAACTCACGGGAGTTAGGTCCACATAAATATACCTTTAGGATCGTCGCCACCATCCTACTTCATTCTGGAATCTCCACCACATACACGGTTGTTAAAGTGGTTTTCGGCATTGGTAGAGAGTATGACAATATCCGATCCCGGTCTCTTTAACAACCAATCGTTATTATAACACCGCGGTCATTTCAAAATAGTTTATACTTCAAAACCAAAATATCATTTTCATTATCATAACATTTCCAAAGTTATAACATTCGAAAACATAACACTTTGGAAAACCATAACACTTCCCTTTAAACAGTTTAGATATTAATAATAGTATATAAAATAAAATAGTTTATAAAATAAAATAGTTTAAGTTAAAATAGTTTTTATATATTAAAATAATTAGCATATTAAAATATTTTATATTAAAATAGCTTATATTAAAAATAATTTATATAGTAAAATATATAAATAGGTTTAAATATAATTTAAAAATACTTATAAAATAAAATAGCCTTCTCAAATTTCACAAATTGATCCCAAATCAACTTAAATTCAAAAACTCAAATTTTATTCCATCTCAATTCATCAAATTCAACTCAATTCAGTTTCTCAATAAACCATTTCAAATTATCGATTTCAAATACATATTTGAACCATAAAATAAGCCATTTCAATTTCAATATATTTCAAAGCTTTAAATATTCAACATTTTCAAAACTAAATTCGATAATTTCATATATATATATATATATCAAATTCACTTTACTATTATTTAGTTTTGAAATATTTACTTAATCATTTCAATAACATCTAAATACAACTTAAATCTACAAATTTAAATAAACCAAATATCCCATTTAAATTTATAAAAATTTGAAATATTCATTTAAGTCATTTTTAATCAAATCCAAGTTATAAAATCATTTCTTTAAAATTTCAATTTTAATAAATTTCAAATCAAACTTATTTAAGTATAATTCTTAAATAAATATAATTTCAACCCAATTTATATTCCTCTTTCCAAACTGAATTTATTAAAAATCATTATAAACTCTATATTTGAAAATATAAATTTTAAATAAGTACTTAAACAATATTAAATATAAATCTATTTATATATTAAAAAAAATAGAAAAACTATAAATAAATTCCTAATATTCATTATTACAAAATTAACTTATAACTATACGATTTTCAAAACGTATAAGAACGTTAATCGTGAGTGATTGCTCACCTTTCGAGGCTAGAGATAGTCGACAATGGAATGAGTTACGAAAATGCAAGCACAACTTCCAAAGCAAAGCTAGATGGACACGATTTGACGAACAAAGCTGATAGTTTGAATTGATGAGAACGAATCAGAATCATCTAGATAGAGATAGAATATATATATTATTATTTTTCCATGAAATAAATATTAAATTTAAGACGAATATTTAAGTAATATATATATATATAATTAAAATCATTGTTTACATTTAAAGCACATATATAAAATAAAACCTTCCTATATCCTTGAAACCTACTCAAGTATAGTTATGTTTAAACTAATATATATCAGTATATATATGTTTTAAACTTACATACATATTATACTAAATTTTTTTTCCATCAAACCCATAACATACAAACATAAATATCAATATATGATCTATTATATAGTCTAAACTGAAAATAAACTAACATATATATAAATTTAAATTTGTAAACATATTTATATAACTTATATGTAGATCTTAATATCAATATATAATAACAAGCAACAAAAAAATCAGTTCAATGTCACAGAACGAATTGTATATGATATTATTATTATTATTATATAAAATATCAATACAACAATATTAAAATATGATATATATTAGTACATTATATGTAAGCTTTATATACAAACAGATAGATCATAAAATTTATATAAACCCTATAACCTTTATAAACAGATAAAATAAGGATCAAAATCTTTATATTTCATATTTAAACCAATGCAAAAATCACTGCATATATACTACATAAAATAACTGCTTATATAAAATATATGTGAAACAGAACTCAAGTTGAAATTGTATTCGATTACAATTTTATATGCAAAGCAACAATTTTTAACTTATACTCTTACACATGCATATATCAGTTATTTTATTCTATAATAAAGTATCATCATAAGTGTAAGTATTATAGTGTATTATACTTGCTGTACATAGCAAAACAAAACATTAACTAATATATAAAATAACTTAGTCAGATAATAAGTTTGTTAACAGATTATATATACACATAAATCTAATAGTACTGCAAATATAACCTATATACTTTATACTATAAAATTAAATATAAACTAACGTAACATTATATATAAACTATCGTATATATATATAATACCTTTAATAAAGAAGAGGAGAAGAATGGTTGACGAAGTAGCAAGTGTTTCGGCTGTAAGAATCGGTTTCAGGCGAAGCTGCTACGATGAGGAGGCCACGATTTGATGAGTTGCTTCGGCAACAGGGTGGACGTGGAGGCATGAGGTGGTCACAGCAATTGCCTGAGATGGTGGAGGCTGAGCAAGAGGAGGAAGGATGCGATGGGCTGGAGAGTTCATTCGGTTGCACGTGCGGGTTGGACGTGAGAAAAACGAGGTGGCTCGCTGGTGGATGTGGCCGATGGGTTGGCAAGGGGGTAGCCGAGCTGAGTTTTGAAGGTCAGTCATGAACGAACTGATGGCTTCAGGCAAATGAGGGGAGAACAAAAGTTAAAGCAAAGCAAAACAATGGACAGTGTTTATAATATGTATGTATGTAACAACCCGGGATTCGGGATAACCGAATATTAAATTAAAATGGAAATTTTAATTTAATATGAGTTATTAATGGAATTTTATATGGCTAATTTATTCAAAACTGGCTATTTTGGATAAATTAGTATTTTTGAACTGTACTGGCTGTATGTTGGTCTGATTTGTGTTGGCTTGAGAGCACCTGGTTCATGTACGTTTCATTCCTAAGTCCTAATGGGTTTAAAATTGGTACAAACCCACTTAACCAATATCCATTAGCCTATAACCCTCACCCATTATTCTATCTCTTCATAATTTCCCTAAACCCTAAAAATGGGGATTGCTCCCCCCAAATCACATCAAATTCAATCGTTCTCCTTGTTACTTCCGCCTTTTTAAATTGGCACAAAGGAATCCACACATCTCCGAGTGTGTCTACTAATGGCAGCATTGGAGGCAGCAATAGAAGCAGTAATTTCTTTGTTGTGCTTGGAGCTACTGCTGCGGTTATTGCTATACTGGGGCTCCAAATCCTCCTTCTAATGCTTGCTAATCTCGGATTAAGGTGAGTAACCCTCACACAGCTACTCTTTAAATCCAAGTGTTGGTTTATGATTGGTTCATGTTGTATTTTCTGCGATTGAATTAGTAATTACTGTTTTTAATCTTTGTTTGATTAGGAATCTAAGTTTAGTAATTGAATATGCTTGCTAGTTAAATTGCATAGATTCAAAAGGTTAATATATAATCGCTTATCAAAATATGTTTGCATGCTATGTCGTCTACTGCCATGAAGTTAACTTGAATTCTTGCGCCTGAGATAATCACTTTGTCGATAGTGATGCAACTTGGAGCCTCGTCGGGCTCCAGGAATTAGCAACACTGGTGTACTGCTGGTGATACACCTATACAATGGTTCATAAGTTTGGAACCAAAACTCAGTTATAGGATTTGCTACCATGGTTAGATCTTTTCATTTTGGGTTAATGGGTTGTTTTGTTTGCTCCTCATCTCCTTGCCAGTTGTATGTTGAACTATTGATGGATTTTGTTATAGTCTTTTGCATTTTTACTTACACAAATTGTTAAATAGTATATGTAAATGTATATACACACATACAACACATATGAGTTCAACATTATTCATGTTTATAACTTGACATCAAAACATATTACATATTGTTAAAACTGGAGCTCGCCTAAATTTAAAAAAAAACACATATATTTATATTTATAAGTTAAGATTTAAAATATATAAAGAGACTTAGTTTGTAAACCAAGATAAGTGTCATGTTAGTTTTCAACTAAGTGTAGCTATATATATTCAGGCAACGGCTAATTAAAATGTATTCTGATCCTTAATTGTTTTGAGAATTGAAAAGATTTCACTTAACTTATCTACCGCTTAAGTGTTTTAGCTTTGTCAATCCGTGTCTATTGCCTAACTTTGCTTTGATTTATTTAATTCACTTGCATGTGTCTTATTTTATGAATTGAAAGTGGACACACATCTTGCTGCTATATTTATTGCTTGCGTCCTGATGTGGGAAGTGTTTTGTAAACTTATTTTTTTATTTTGCTTTGTCCTTGCTTTGGGAAAAAAATGATCACATAAGCAAGCATATTGCTTATACATTTTCATCCTTGCCTGCTTTTAAATTTTTTTTAGTTGCCTTGACTTTTCAACATGCCTGTTTACTTCTTCGCATCCTATACAAGTTATGTTGCCTTGAAAATATGGACTTGCTCTTTTGTTTTTGTTTGTTTTTCTTCTCCTTTCGTATATTCCTAATACTAAAGGTCTATAGTTTAATAATATTGACTTGTTGAACTTCCTTTGTTTTAATTTACATGTCCTTTACATGTACTTTGAAAAAGAGTCATCCACTCAAAGCATTTTGCTTGAATTAATTTCCCTGATGCTAAAAGTTAATTGGCCTTAGAATATGTTATTTATTTTTCATGTTGCCTAGGTGAGTCTCGCAACCCATGTGCCTAACTTGTTTTTTTAGTGAAAGTCTGTAGCTTTATTAGTTGTCATATGGTTTAGTTTTCTTCTATTGTTTAGTAAGGTATGTTGCTTTGTTTACTTGTCTTACTATTTACTTGTCCTATTGTTCCCTTGTACCATTATTTTGTTTATGTCTGTATTCTGTAACAGTATGTATTCTGTTATATTATGTAACAATATGTATTCTGTGGAGCATCAACAACCTCATATTTAAGCATGCACGGTTTTTATCGATTTAGTGCAGTTATAAACAAGTTTTTAATCTTGTAATTTTATGTTCACTAATATATATTACATTCTAGGTTTCAGATCTGAAAAGTCCTATCTAGTTTGTTACCCTATATTCTTACATTGTTATAAGCTTAGTTGAAAATAAAATGTGTTCTGAACTATAAGAAAAATAATTGTATATGTAAAAATATGTGTAGCTAAAGAGATTCTTTATAGTAGAAACTAATTTTTGTACGGTGGTTGCATACATGTGGAAATAAATAAGCGGTTGGTTATAGATCATGTCATCTGCAAAGTATAAATATATGAATTTAGAAAGAAATCAACTCTCTTGATCATATCAATGTGGAAACATTTGATAGAGGCAAAGTATAAATTGAATCTGCTAAAACAATAAGAATGCAAAAAAGTAAATTAGTTTGCTGTAGAAGAAGTACATATTCCGCAACCACTTTGCATAGTGTTACACATGCTCTTATGGGACCATTTGAATTCCAGTCCATAAAACTATTCTAGTACACTCCGTTAACTTGTTTATGCGTTCTTCCTATGACCATTTAATATTCTTTAATTTCATTTCAGCAAAAACTTAATTGCTAGGTTAGGATATTAGTTTGGTTTGAACCGTAATAACTATTCAATAAATCAGCTTGGTTTGGTTGGTTTAATCTGTTTGTTTTAAAATGAGTTACACCGTCTAATTTATGAAATTATATATATAAAAATGTGTATCGATACATGTCAGAAACCTGAGTTGAAATTTTAAAGAGATTCTAGTCTTGGTTCACTAATTATTTATATAGGCAGTTGCAGTTTGCCTAACTTATTTATGTAAGTTAGTTATTTTTCTTTAGGAGGGTTATTGTAGTTTTAGACTTCTAATCCATATATTTTACAGCCCTCGGTTTCATTATCCTACCATCTTCATTTTGTCACTATGTAATGTGTGTAAATACATGTGTTATTTGGGAACTGTTGGTGTGTCATCTTTTTGATCTTTAGCACATTATGCCACCTTTAACTGCTTTCCCCTTGCCTCTGCAATTGCTCTATTTCTGCTATAAAGTCTAGCGCTTACAGATTACTATTTGTGTTTGAATTTTTCATGGGGCTTGCTTGCTACTTCCCCAGCCCAGGCGGGCTCGGGCTTGACTGAACCAACTGCACCGCATGGAGCAGCCTGGTTCACTGAAACGGGCTGCACCATGCGGTGCAGCCGGCCTTTATAAAATGGGCTGCACCCATTTGGTGCAGCCGGGTTCCGACCCATCGGTTGCACCATTTTGGTGCAACCGAGTCCGGATTGCACCATTTTGGTGCAACCGCTTCAAATTGATGTTCTACAATGAACCTTTGGGCTTCAATTGCGAATCAGAAATTGTCGAACTTTGATTCACAACCTTTCGGAATATTTTCCAGCACGAATATTGGTTTTCAGTGATTCTCCGATTTATTGATTTCTTTGAGATTTGTCTCTCGATTTCGTACACGGGTTTTATGAATTATTTTCAAAGGATTTTTCACTTCGAAATGGCTTTCGAAATTATTATATAATATTACTTTTAATTCGTAAACTATTTACTCCATAATAGGAGAGTTTTCAAAAGCCGTTTTATAGTGTTCTCAAAATCAATCATAAATCCGTTTCGAACCATTATTTTCTATAATAAAAATCTCACACTCACTTTTTAGCACGTCCAGCGAAGTGGAAAGGTGCTTAAACGGTTAGGAAATCTCCGGTCTATGGAACCGTGTGTATTTTCTTTTCGGTTAATCCCCGACCTATTCAATTGATCGTTTTGACCTTTGGGTCTAGTTTACCGATGATACGAGGTGGACTTTTTATTGTTTGGAGTGTGAGCTTGCTATTGGTTAATAAACCGTTTAGTGCGAACGTGGGGTATGGGACTCATTGTTAACACTTTACGGGTTCCTCTCCAAGAAGTTAGTGACACATTAGCCTCTGGGCGGCCAGTACTGGACCTCTGGGTCACCACGCCTCTAGGCAACCGTCTCTGGACACCTGCTCTTTGGAGCAGTTTATTTTTCGGCATGCGCCTCTGGGCCTTTATCCTTCTAGGAAGGATCTTGCCGTCTCGCGCATTCCGCATCTGTGTGAGTGATCGATCACAACTCTACAGTACTTGGCAATAACGACTCCGGTCGGTGCACGTGTTATACTTGTATTATCTGATGATTTTTATATCCATTCGAGTACCGCCATTCGGTGTTGGTTCTATGGAACCATACGATGTAAATGCGATTACCTTGTGGATTCACAGTGTCTCTGGACACTGCTTTTCAGTGTTTGATTTCATTGACTTTCCAGTATATTCCCATTGCTCTTTGGAGCATCGATCTTTGCTTGGGCATTGATTACAGACTCTGGTCATTCTTGGGATTATTGCTTATGGGCAACTTTATATAGCTTTGGCTACGCCGATGATATGAGGCGATTTTATTTAACACTTTGGTGCTGATTTTCTCTTTGGAGATTTTTACTGTTGATTGATGATTAGGGACCGTCATTATATTCATGTGGTCCAAAATACTCTTCTCTTAGGAAAAGTACTGTTACATTTATGTACCGCATTATTATATATCTCAGTTATTACTGATTGTTTAGCTAGCCTGACCCGAGTGTTTTTCGCTCGGGTCAGACCGAGTTGTTTCAGGTTAGGTCTCTGGACTTAGCTTCTGTGCTTCCGCTTGGACATTATCTTCTATGCTGATAGATAGCGTTTTTATTTGTCCACTATTCCGCTACTCTATTATTATTCAGACTTTGATATGTACATATTTTTGACTCACATGTGTGAGCGGTGGCTTTGTACCCACTTATAGTAATTGGATCTGTATTGACGATGTATTGTCCTAGGATTTTATATTTGTTATGTGATTCTGTTCTGTGATGCTATTTCATTATGTTATTATGCTTTGTCCTGATAGATCTTTAGCCATTTGCAATTTCGTTATAAGTATTTACCGAATATGTCGAACAACTTGAAAAAAAAATATAGATACCATCCTTTCGACGTATTCAGTAGATAGTTATAGCTTGATTACAAATGGTCGCTTCCACTATACTCTATTCTCCGCTTTAACAGACAGTATTACTCCCGTAATACTCTTTGTTATAGTGGGTCTCAGAGTGGGGCGTTACAATGTATAGACTTATATTTTATAATTTCCAATGAAACGAGAGAATTGAAGGAACGAAGCATCAATATAAACATTGGAACCAGTGGAAAACAAAAAGTTAATTACGAGAATTTAAGAGATATAAATGCAAACAGCTGTTGGTGAAAGATGAAAAGTCATAAGAACCAAAAGGCACAAAACCAGTATCGATACGGTTACCGTTTTCGCGGATTCCGCTGTGTACCGGACTTCAAAACACAGAATTGAATACACCGCAGAGATCAGCACGACGAGACGATCAAAATGGTACACAGATGTCGGTGGTACGATCATCCGATCAAAAGCCGATATCGGTACCGAAATGCTGCTAATATGTTAGAAATAAGATAGACAGAGCAATAGAAGTCCAAATTTGATGAAACGAAATATGACGTCTCACTCAGAAGATGGTTTACAAATTGATTGTATAAAAATATTCAGATTTGGAAAACATTTTATTATCAACAAATATTTAATGATTTAAATTTAAATAAAATTACACAATAAAATAAACTTCCATATTATTTGATGAAAATTTACCATTTGCTATGTTTTAAATAGACGTATTCCAAATGTTAAAATTTTATTTCCAAATTCAATTATTTAAAATTTCACAAAATTCAAGTTATTAAAACGGTTAAAATTTTACGGGTTGTTACACTCTCCCCCACTCAAAACTTTTCGTCCCCAAAAAGGAACGAGGTAGGAGAACAGAAACAACCAGAAAGAAAATAGATTTGAAAAACAGAATAAAACTGTTAATTCAAACCATTTTTTTTATTGTTTTAAAATTGGTTTATTCAATTAATTTGGTTGAAATTCATTTTAATAAATAAATGATATTCATTTGTATTCATTAGTTTGATGATTTCAATTCAAGCTATTTCATTAAGTAGATTTAATTTCAGTTTATAAATTACTTCGAAACAAAATTTATTTAATTTATCTCATTTATTATTCAATAACGTATTATTCTATTTATCTCAACTAACATTTTTATAATTAAAAATTAAGTGTATAACATTTATTATAAGCACTCAAATTTTATTTATAAAATCATTTTGTATTGTATATTATCCAATTACATATTCAACTTCTGAATAATTTAGGTAAGTTATATTAGAATGAAATTGGGTATTATATAAGTAAATTTCTAATTCAAATTTCTTTTCAAGTTTAAATATTTATTCAAAATTTTGGCTTTATTTAAAATCATCCTTTAACATAATTTTAAGAATTAAATTTCCGATTCACTCCAAACCATTTAGAGATAATCATGTATAAACTATATATATCAAATCAAATCTAAAATCATATACCTATATATATATATATCAAATCATACTTAAGAAATTCAAATCAAATTAATTTCTAAAACAAAAGTGTAGCAAAGCTACTGAATGGTCTCTCCACTTCGAAGCTCGAAAAAGAAAGTCGATGATGCGGCCGCCATCACCGAAATTATTTTCCAGCGACAAAAGAGGAGAGCACTGATTTCAACATTTTAAAATTCCTTGGAATGATATCTATTTGAAAATACTTTGAATAATATGCATTTTAAAACTTTAAAACCAAAGTTTGAAATCACTTGAAATTAAATTCTCAAATTCTTAATTTATATTCATTTCAATTCCTAAATTAATTTATGAACCTTGTTTATAAATTCATTTATAGAACAATAAATGAAAATCAAATATTATCATTTCAAACAACCAATTTAATTAACTTATTAAATTCCAGAAAATTTTACTTATATACATATAATATAATCATACAAATTTATTTCATTTACCAAATTTAAAAATAATATTGTGTCAGTTTGCTTTGTTCAAGTGTTTTGGAATTCCCATCGATAGCGCTGATCAGACAAATCGATCGAAAATCCAAACCAACATTAACAACTCAAACAACACAACATATAAAACATTATTATATTAATTACAAAAACACTCCCTCACTCGATGATACAAGAATAAATTCCAAAACAAGGATAGAGATTCAAATTTAGAGGAACTCTAATCAAAGAGAATTCTAACTAAAATAGATAGGCTCGAAAGGGAGATAAGACAATCAAATTGCGAAATAGGAAGATGGATAGACTTATATAAATCGTGGGAAACCTTTACCGAGTCAACTGTGACTTTAAGAATAAGATCAATGCAGAATTCTGAGGCAAATCAACATTCGATCGCAATAGATAGAATTCGGGCATAGCAAGAGATAGTAACATCTAAACCGAGGATATAGAAATCTTTGGTGAATCAATGTTGTTTTAAAGGAGTTTCACCCCTTTACAAATCATACAGTGAAGCAATGGGATGCTCCAAAATCAAGAAAACACGAATAGGGAGAGCCAAGAATGGATTTCAGAACGAATGGGGAAGTTCCAAAATTCAAAGGAAACCGAGTCAAAGAGGAAGAAATTCAAGCTCGAACGAAAGTGATTCTATAATCAAATTTACTATATATGCTAAGTTTTGCCAAAAACCTGGCTCTGATACCAACTGTAACATCCTGGTATTTTCAACCATTTGCATCCACACATTCGGACTTGAATTGCTCAAAATATCAAACTGTAAATTTATATTTGGCAAAACTCAGCATATACAGTAAATAAAATAATCATAGAATCACAGACACAGAGAATATAACAATAAGAAGCGGAAACAAATGAATAGTAGTTCATGAAGCTACTATATATATATATATATATATCAGAGTTAAAACAAGATACAACAGAAGTCTCGAATACATAGAAGTCTCAATACAATAGTCAAATACAAGATCAGAATACATCACTGGAATCAACTGAATAACTGAAAGTTGGATAGATAGCTGGATCTCCAAGCGAAGCTCCATCTCCAAAGGTGAGTCTCAAATGTTGTATCACTCAGTCTGACCCGAGCGTAAAGCAAAACACGAAACACTCGAGTCATGATTAACATTCTTTTATCAATAAATCCAACTCAAGTGAAATAACAACTGAAATACAAGTAACTTAGAAGATGTTTGGGACAACCATCCTCTAAGGATCCATGGAACTATCTACTATGTAGTAATATACGCTATTATAATATGTCTAAAGTAAAGTAAACTATTAAAATAGCGTTAAGGCTTTACATTTTCCACCTTAACACATTTTATATATTCCCATAGTCTATACAGTACCGTAATCTCCCCCGTACTGGGCGTCGTCAGAGGGCACTCCATAGGTATGGTACAAAACAAACTCGTAGAAGGCTCGCTAGGGTAGGTGACACGGCACAACAAGGCAATGCTAGGGTAGATATACCAATTACGCATCCGGGCTGGTGGTAACGCATAGTAGCTACTACCGTCCACCTCGGAACACACTCCCAAATCAAAATCAAGGGTGGCCACCAAATCAATCACAAAGTCAGAATATAGTAACGAAAGAATGTGCCCGATCGAAGGAATGACCTCACTTGGCCCGAGAATCGCTCCTGTTTTAGCCACCTTATGCTAACTCACGGGAGTTAGGTCCATGTAAATATACCTTTAGGTCGTCGCCACCATCCTACTTCATTTTGGAATCTCCACCGTGTACACGGTTGTTAAGTGGTTTTCGGCATTGGCAGAGAGTATGACAATATCCGATCCCAGTCTCTTTAATAACCAATCGTTATTATAACACCGCGGTCATTTCAAAATAGTTTATACTTCAAAACCAAAATATCATTTTCATTACCATAACACTTCCAAAGTTATAACATTTTCGAAAACATAACACTTTGGAAAACCATAACACTTCCCTTTAAACAGTTTAGATATTAATAATAGTATATAAAATAAAATAGTTTATAAAATAAAATAGTTTAAGTTAAAATAGTTTTTATATATTAAAATAATTAGCATATTAAAATAGTTTATATTAAAATAGCTTATATTAAAAATAATTTATAAAGTAAAATATATAAATAGGTTTAAATATAATTTAAAAATACTTATATAATAAAATAGCCTTCTCAAATTTCACAAATTGATTCCAAATCAACTTAAATTCCAACACTCAAATTTTATTCCATCTCAATTCATCAAATTCAACTCAATTCAGTTTCTCAATAAACCATTTCAAATTATCGATTACAAATACATATTTGAATCATAAAATAAGCCATTTCAATTTCAATATATTTCAAAGCTTTAAATATTCAACATTTTTAAAACTGAATTCGATAATTTCATATATATATCAATTCACTTTACTATTATTTAGTTTTGAAATATTTACTTAATCATTTCAATAACATCTAAATACAACTTAAAGTTACAAATTTAAATAAACCAAATATCCCATTTAAATTTATATAAATTTGAAATATCCATTTAAGTCATTTTTAATCAAATCCAAGTTATAAAATCATATCTTTAAAATTTCAATTTTAATAAATTTCAAATCAAACTTATTTAAGTATAATTCTTAAATAAATATGATTTCAACCCAATTTCTATTCCTCTTTCCAACCTGAATTTATTAAAAATCATTATAAACTATATATTTGAAAATATAAATTTTAAATAAGTACTTAAACAATATTAAATATAAGTCTATTTATATATTTTTAAAAAAGTAGAAAAATTATAAATAAATTCTTAAGATTTATAATTACAAAATTAACTTATAACTATACGATTTTCAAAATATATATTTTAGAAAATCTAAATTTTAAACTTTATAAAATACATTTATATATAATATCTTAAAAATCAATATTTATTAAACCATATACTCCTTTCCAAAGCTATAGAAATCATTTTCAAATATTTATATATTTAGACCAACGATGTCTATATATAATTTTCTATCCTATGGTCAAATGATACAGATATTTATCATTTCAATGCGCAATTTAAATATATACGGGTATATATATTTTCAACTTGCAATCCCAAATTCAATTCAAACGAAAATCGCTTGGGTTTATCATTTCAACCCATAACGATTTTCTCCTATTCTATAGATCGTTCGGGTATGTATCATTTCAACCCATAGGGAATTCTATACTAACAGGGAACTTGTAGAGTGATAACAGATATGATATTAACATAACAGGTATATATCATCAATATAAATAACAGATAATGGTGTTAGATGTCACAGGTGAACAGATATAGATAATAGCATATATATAGCAATGTAAATATAAGAACGTTAATCGTGAGTGATTGCTCACCTTTCGAGGCTAGAGATAGTCGACAATGGAATGAGTTATGAAAATGCAAGCAAGACTTCCAAAGCAGCGCTAGATGGACACGATTCGACGAACAAAGCTGATAGTTTAAATTGATGAGAACGAATCAGAACCATCTAGATAGAGATAGAATATATATATTATTATTTTTCCAAGAAATAAATATTAAATTTAAGACGAATATTTAAGTAAGATATATATATATATATATAATTAAAATCATTGTTTACATTTAAAGCACATATATAAAATAAAAACTTCCTATATCCTTGAAACCTACTCAAGTATAGTTATGTATAAACTAATATATATCAGTATATATATGTTTTAAACTTGCATACATATTATACTAAATTTTTTTTCCAGCAAACCCATAACATACAAACATAAACATCAATATATGATCAATTATATAGTCTAAACTGAAAATAAACTAACATATATATAAAATTAAATTTGTAAACATATTTATATAACTTATATGTAGATCTTAATATCACTATATAATAACAAGCTACAAAAAAATCAGTTCAATGTCACAGAACGAATTGTATATGATATTATTATTATATAAAAAATCAATACAACAATATTAAGATAAGATATATATTAGGTACATTATATGTAAACTTTATATACAAACAGATAGATCATAAAATTTATATAAACCCTATAACCTTTATAAACAGATAAAATAAGAATCAAAATCTTTATATTTCATATTTAAACCAATGCAAAATTCACTGCATATATACTACATAAAATAACTACTTATATAAAATATATGTGAAACAGAACTCAAGTTGAAATTGTATTCGATTACAATTTTATATGCAAAGCAACAATTTTTAACTTATACTCTTACATGTACATATATCAGTTATTTTAGTCAAAGTATTTTCATAAGTGTAAGTATTATAGTGTGTTATACTTGCTGTACATAGCAAAACAAAACATTAACTAATATATAAAATAACTTAGTTAGATAATAAGTTTGTTAACATATTATATATACACATAAATCCAATAATACTGCAAATATAACCTATATACTTTATACTATAACATTAAATATAAACTAACGTAACATTATATATAAACTATCGTAAAAATAATATATATATATATAATACCTTTAATAAAGAAGAGGAGAAGAATGGTTGACGAAGTAGCAAGTGTTTCGGCTGTAAGAATCGGTTTCAGGCGAAGCTGCTACGATGAAGAGGCCAGGATTTGATGAGTTGCTTCGGCAACAGGGTGGATGTGGAGGCATGAGGTGGTCACGGCAATGACCTGAGATGGTGGAGGCTGAGCAAGAGAAGGAAGGAGGCGATGGGCTGGAGAGTTCGTTCGGTTGCACGTGCGGGTTGGACGTGAGAAAAACGAGGTGGCTCGCTAGTGGATGTGGCTGATGGGTTGGCGAGGGGGTAGCCGAGTTGAGTTGTGAAGGTCAGCCATGAACGAACTGATGGCTTCAGGCAAATGAGGGGAGAACAAAAGTTAAAGCAAAGCAAAACAATGGACAATGTTTATAATATGTATAGACTTATATTTTATAATTTCCAATGAAACCAGAGAATTGAAGGAACAAAGCATCAATATAAACATTGGAACCAGTGGAAAACAAAAGGTCAATTACGAGAATTTAAGAGATATAAATGCAAACAGTTGTTGGTGAAAGATGAAAAATCATAAGAACCAAAAGGCACAAAACCAATACCAATACGGTTACTGTTTTCGCGGATTCCGCTGTGTACCGGACTTCAAAACACAGAATTGAATACATCGCAGAGATCAGCATGACGAGACGATCAAAACGGTACAAAAATGTCGGTGGTACGATCATCCGATCAAAAGTCGATATCGGTAACGAAATGTTGCTAATATGTTAGAAATAAGATAGACGGAGCAATAGAAGTCCAAATTTGATGAAACGAAATATGACATCTCACTCAGAAGATGGTTTACAAATTGATTGTATAAAAATAATCAGATTTGGAAAACATTTTATTATCAACAAATATTTACTGATTTAAATTTAAATAAAATTACACAATAAAATAAACTTCCATATTATCTGATGAAAATTTACCATTTGCTATTGTTTAAATAGACGTATTCCAAATTTTAAATTTTTATTTCCAAATTCAATTATTTAAAATTTCACAAAATTCCAATTATTAAAATAGTTAAAATTTTACGGGTTGTTAGATCAGTCCTCATGGAGAACTATAGTGTGCATTCATAGGATGAAGTATCCGAGTGTACCATGTTGTCTATAATTTAGGCGAAAGTTCATCGGTCGAAGTTTTGCCTGATTCCGAGTTAGTATAAAGAAGTTTTTACAGTATGAAGAAGAAAAAAGCGGCTTCTACCTAGGTGGAGTTCAAATATGAGGATGTAGCCTATTATTTTCTAAGTACAACCATTATTCACCATGAAGAACTACAATGAGCGTCGAAGTGAAGATATATCATGTTATTTTCTAAGTAAAACTATTAGTCACCATGGAGAATTATAGTGTGCATTCACAAGATGAAGTATCCGAGTGTACCATATTGTCCGTAATTTAGGTGGGAGTTCATCGGTCGAAGTATCGCCTTATTCCGAGTTAGTATGAAGAAGTTATTGCAGTCTGAACAAAAAAATTAGTAACTTCTACACTAGGTGAAGCTCAAATATAGGAATGTGGTAGCTTGTTATTTTCTAAGTACAACTGTAAGTCCACATGGAGAACTGTAGTGTGAGTTCACAAGATGAAGTATCCAAGTATACCAAATTGTCCGTAATTTAGGTGGGAGTTAATCGGTCGAAGTCTCGCCGGATTCCGAAGGAGTATGAAGAAGTTATTGCTGTCTTTAAAAAAAAATAGCGGCTTTCGCACTAGGCGGAGTTCAAATATGGGGAGTGGTAGCATCTTATTTTCTATGTAAACTGTCAGTCCCCATGGAGAACTACAATGTGCGTTCACAAGATGAAGTATCCGAGTGTACCAAATTGTCCGTAATTTAGGTGGGAGTTCATCGGTCAAAGTTTTGCCAATTTCCAAGTTAGTACGAAGAAGTTATTGCAGTCTGAAGAAAAAAAATAGCGACTTCTAGCTAGGCGGAGTTCAAATATGAGGATGTAGCCTGTTATTTTCTAAGTACAACCATTACTCACCATGGAGAACTACAGTGAGCGTCGAAGTGAAGATATATCATGTTAATTTCTAAGTAAAACTATTAGTCACCATGGAGAACTACAGTGTGCGTTCACGAGATGAAGTATCCGAGTGTACCATATTGTCCGTAATTTAGATGGGAGTTCATTGGTCGAAGTATCGCTTGATTCCAAGTTAGTATGAAGAAGTTATTGCTGTTTGAACAAAAGAATATAGCGGCTTTTGCACTAGGTGGAGTTCAAATATGGGGATGTGGTAGCTTGTTATTTTCTAAGTACAACTGTCAGTCCTCATGGAGAACTACAGTGTTGTTTCCTGGAGATTTGACCAGGCAACTAGTACTCGGCATCCAGTTCAACTCGGCATCAGGGAGTGACCGGCATCAGAGAGTGTCCGGCATCAGAGAGTGTCCGGCATCAGAGAGTGACCGGCATCCAGGAGTGTTCGGCGAGGCGCTTGACATCCAGGAGCGCTCGGCATCCCAATGGCACTCGGCGTCAACTGGTACTCGGCGACAACCAATGCTCGGCGCTAGCGTTCGGCATACAATGGTGCTCGGCATCGAAGACTACTCGGCATACAAGGATGCTCGACATCAAGACTGCTCGGCATACGAGAGCACTCGACATCAAGAGCACTCGGCATCGAGACTACTCAGCGTAGAACTCGGCAACAAGGGTACTCGGCGTCAAGTAGTGTTCGGCATCAACTGGCACTCGGCAACAACCTATGCTCAGCGTCAACTAGTGTTTGGCATCCCATGGTACTCGGCATCCGGAGTACTCGGCATCCAGAGGCACTCGGCGTCAGTAGAACTCGGTGATATGATAACTCGGCAACGAGAGCGTTCGGCATTCAGTATGCACAACTACACAAGGTAACGATATCATTCGACCTACATACATTGATCGGTCCAGAGCTTCGAACAGAGATACGCTCGGCTTCACTGCAACCATCCTACACTTCCCGTACATCAGAAGCACCGTTCGGCATGAGAAGGACCGTTCGGCATGGAAGCGTTCGGCGTATCTGGTTCGGCATGCAGCGCCTGGGCTAGAGCGTTCGGCTATCAAGCCCACTTGGGTAGTCCAACCCACTTTTGCCTATAAATAGAGGGGCAGGGTCACAGTGAAATGGATCCTTTTTTGGGAGAACACTGGGGAGACTCTGCCATTTTTGAGACTCACCTTCTCTACTTAACAACTTCATTCAAGCATTTGATTCACGAATTGTATTTGTAATCAACAGTAAGGAAGATCAATAAAGTTTAATCTCAAAGTGGACGTAGGCATTTACGCTGAACCACTATAAATCTGGTGTTCTTACTTTCTGCATTTAAATTAGCATTGTCTTCTCTGTTTAATTTGCTTTCATCACTTATATCTCTACACAATCTTTCTGAACGAGGTTAGTGACCAATTTTGGTGCTAACACTTTGGTGCTTTCACTGAGAATCGAATTCTCAGACCTCAAGGATCTGCTTTGAAGCTACTGGATTGAGCAAATCCCCCAAAGAAGATCCGACTTACTGATAGAACATCCGCTGATTCTACTCAGAGTTCATACCAATAACTCTACAATGGCAAGACCACGTACCAGGTCAGCTTCTCTTAATGCGGATGCCCGAGAGACTGCTAGCGTGCAACAAGCAGGACCTAGCAATCAACCAGCAATCCCGAGTGCAGGGATTGCCGCTCAAGAACAAACTCCAGTTGTCACCAGAGTGGAGTTCAACGACTTGATGAGAGAACTTAGGAAAAGCAGGAGACAACTGGGAGAACAGATGCAAGCTAATGCCAACCTGATGGCACAACTCACTCAACAGCAGCAACAGAATGCTGGGGGCAATCCAGCTGCTTATTCCTCTTCTGACAGCTCAACTTCTTCTGATGAGCCACCCAGGCGCAGACGCCGTAAGACTGAAGCTGCAAGGGCAGATGCTGCTGCTCGAACAGCAGGAGACCGCAACCAAGACAGAACTGGAAACTTACGAACCGCAGTACAGATGGAGGAGGGAGCTCCAGATCATCAAGATGTTAACAATGTTGAACCTCATGACGCACGATTGGCAGATCGCCAGGAAAGGAGGCATCAGCATGGACAGGCGCGTAAAACTGACTCCAACCTCCCAGCTTCCATACAGACACCCGATCTGACAGCCATGATCAGGCAACTGATGAAAGAAAATCAGGGCTTATCAAATGACGATTGGGGAGTGTCAAGAAGTCATACTCCGTTCACGGATGTTGTGCTGCAAGCGGCCTACCCCAAGAAGTTTAGCATGCCAACCATTCCTGCATACGAAGGAAAGACTGACCCCAGACAACATGTAATGAGGTATGAATGGATGATGGATTCAGCCAGAGCAAATGATGCCACCAAGTGTAGGTGCTTTCCGATTACTCTATCTGGGATCGCTACTATGTGGTTCACCCGACTTCCTCCGCGATCCGTATCAAATTTCGAGGAGTTGGCAAAGAAGTTTATTGAGCAATTCAGGATACACACTACACGCCCGAAGGACGTGATGTCTCTGTCAAGTGTAATCCAAAATCCCGGAGAGTCGCTGAAGGAGTACTTACAAAGATTACACGTTGCGGCAACTGAAGTCAGTAATCCCAACGACCATGCAATTCTAATGGCTGTAATGAGAGGTGTAGATCCGGATTCTGAATTTGGAGATTGGCTGGCAGGAAAACCTCCGACTACGCTAGAGCGTTTCTACTCCAAGGCACACCAGTTCATAAGAAGAGAGGAAGCTAGGTGGGTACGACGAGACAAGGCACCGGGACCTGCCCAAGAGTCAGTTAAGAGCAACATTGCTGTGAAGCAATCTGGAGACAATTCAGGAAAGGTCCAAGTCAACGTCCAGAGTAAGCCTATGCAGCCCAAAGAGTCCGGAGGAAGAAGTCAAGGAAAGAGGAAAGAAGCGGGAAAGTGGAAGTCGAGAATTCCAAGCTACAGCGAGTACACTCCGCTAAACGTCCCGCTTGAGAGCATTTACCTATCCACATGCAATACTTTTCAATACAGAAAACCACGTCCGAAAGAATCAACTGAAGAACAGAAACGGACTGGGAAATATTGCCGCTTCCATGAAACCTATGGACACAACACGGAAGAGTGCAGACACCTGCATGACGCTATCGAGAAACTGATCAGACAAAAGAAGTTGCAAGAATTTGTAAAGGATCCACAGGAAGGAGAACAGGGAACGTCCAACCCAGGTCGTGCACCGGCTCCACGTCATCCTGAGGAACCTGCCCGGACTGTTGGAAGACTGGTTATAAATACAATTATCGGCGGACCTCATCCCGCAGATAAAAACTGGCAAGAGATGGAACGATATGCGAGCTCCTTGAAGCATGCAGATTTTGAGTGCTGTTCGAATGTAGAGGACGGGGCCCCTGCTAAGCAGCAGCGCGTGATGACAGACGATATTGTGTTTAGAAACAGAGACGCTGATCAGGTAGATGCTCCGACCATCGATCCCATGGTCATATCTGCAACAATCGGACCAGCATATGTAAAAAGAATTTTGATTGATTGTGGAAGTTCAGTCAACATCATCTTCAAGAAGGCCTATGATCAGATGAAGCTAGAGACGAAAGACTTGAAACCATCCAAAGCTCGTATCCACGGCTTTAACGGCGCTGCGACTGATGCAGTAGGATATGTCGAGTTACCAGTTGAACTGGGACAAGGCGAGCGTCGGAGGGTACGAATTCTACCCTTTGTAGTTTTGGATGTGGACTCTCCATATAATGTTTTCTTGGGCCGGCCGGCCCTGGCTGAATTTAGGGCGGCACTAGCCCCGTGGTGCTTGACTTTGAAGTTTCCGACTGACAAAGGAGTAGGCATTGTTCACGGTGACCAAGCAGCTGGTCGTTCTTGTTATGTGGCCGAGCTCCGAGAAGCCCACCGGAGGGAGAAAGGAAAGGTTGCGGACAATCCCGTCCGCATCCTCAATACGAATAATTGACAAGTAGTGCCCGAGCCCTGGCTCGGGCATAGTTCTCGGATCTACGGAGATATAGATCCGAGAGACGACGATGAGAAGCCCAGGGAAGAGAAGGCGGCACCGGCTGAATTAACAATTGACATTTCAGTTAGCCGTGACGACCCTTCGCGAATACTGAAGATCGGATCACAGTTAGGCCCCGCAATGACAAAAGACCTTAGCGACTTCCTCCGGGCAAACCTTGATGTTTTTGCCTGGACGCATTCTGATATGTGTGGGATTTCTCCCGCCATCACAAGTCATATGTTGAACGTAGACCCGAAATACGTCCCAGTCAAGCAAAAAAGGAGAGGAATGGATCCAGAGAGATCCGCCGCTCTTGGAGAGGAGGTGGACAAACTCAAAGCAAATGGGTTCGTCTGCGACGCCCTCTACCCGGAGTGGGTCTCCAACCCCGTGCTAGTAAAGAAGGAAAATGGGAAATGGAGGACTTGCATAGATTATTCCGACTTGAACAAAGCATGCCCTAAGGACAGTTTCCCGTTGCCTAGGATCGATCAGTTGGTCGATTCCACAGCAGGACACGAATTATTGTCATTCATGGATGCGTACTCGGGATACAACCAAATCCCAATGCATATTCCGGACCAAGAACACACCATCTTCGTTACAAATGTCGGGCTGTATTGCTATGTAGTGATGCCCTTCGGATTAAAGAATGCTGGAGCAACTTACCAACGTCTGGTGAATCGAATGTTCAAGGACCAGCTGGGCAAAACCATGGAAGTCTATGTGGATGACATGCTCGTGAAGTCACGGTAGTCAAACGACCACATTCAAGACTTAGCTGAAATGTTTAACATACTCAGGTCCTATGGAATGAAGATCAACCCGCTGAAGTGTTCTTTCGGCGTTGCATCAGGGAAGTTTTTAGGATTCATCGTCAACGCTAGGGGAATCGAAGCCAACCCAGAAAAGATCCAAGCCATTCGAGATGTACAAGCGCCCAGGACTATAAAGCAGGTACAGAGCTTGAACGGAAAAGTGGCTGCGCTGAGTCGATTTATATCCAAGGCAACTGACAAGTGCATCCCGTTCTTCGACATAATAAAAAAAGGAAAGAGGAATTTTGAATGGACGTCTAGCTGCGAGGAAGCTTTCCAGAACCTGGTAAGGCATCTGGAGAGCCCACCAATGCTATCTAAACCAGTTGACCATGAGATGCTGTACGTTTACTTGGCTATATCCCCTCATGCGATAAGCGCAGCTTTGGTCCGTGAGGAGGATCGAGTCCAGAAGCCGGTATATTATGTTAGCAAGCGTTTAACGGGGGCAGAGAAGAATTACCCTAAAATCGAGAAATTGGCTTATTGCTTGGTGATTGCATCACGCAAGCTGCGCCAGTACTTTCAGGCGCATTCAATCGGCGTTTATACCGATCAACCCCTGAGGCAGGTACTTCAACGACCGGAAACTTCTGGAAGATTGCTAAAATGGAACATCGAGTTGAGCCAATTCGATATCGCGTACTTACCACGGAGAGCTATCCGAGGGCAAGCGTTAGCAGACTTCATCGCTGAATTTACCATACCCATCGAACCGGACGATCACGACATCATTCCCCCCATTCGATGGAAATTATACACTGACGGTGCATCAAACGACCGTTGCTCCGGCGCGGGCGTAGTTCTTATAACTCCGGAAAACCGATCAATCTGTTACGCCCTGAAGCTCGATTTTCCGGCTACAAACAACGAAGCTGAATATGAAGCATTGATCGCTGGCTTGAAGCTTATCAAAGAACTCGGAATCAAATCAGTCGAAATCTTTTGTGACTCGCAGTTAGTGGTTTACCAAGTACGAGGAGACTACCAAGCAAAAGGATGAAAGCTTGCTCCGTACCTTGTTCAGGTCCAGGAACTACTATCAAATCTTGAGCGTTATGATATTTCACATATCCCGCGAGAACAAAACAAAGAAGCCGACTTGTTGGCTAAGTTCGCAAGCACCGACGATGTTCAACAAATGGGATTGTATCCCGTAGAAGTCTTGCATGCCCCGAGTGCGGACGAGATGAAAATCGATCTTGTGTTGGAAACAGAGATCGAGAAGGACTCGTGGATAACCCCATTCAAACTGTACCTGACAACCGGGGCTTTACTAGAAAGAAGAAGCGAAAGACGACAGGTCCTTCGAAAGGCTGCGCGGTACGTAATGCAGGATGGATCCATGTACCGGAAAGGATTCTCAGTCCCATTGTTACGGTGCATCGCTCATGATGAAACAAAGCGAGTCTTGAGGGAAGTCCACGAAGGGGAATGCGGCGACCATACTGGGGGGCAAACGCTAGCAAAGAAGATCCTCCGCTATGGGTATTACTGGCCCACCGTAAACCGGGATGCCGCGGACTACGCAAGAAAATGCGACAAGTGTCAAAGATATGCGAAAATCCCGAGGGCCCCGTCAACGGAACTCACACAAATGATCAGTCCTTGGCCATTCGCGATCTGGGGAATCGACATAATCGACTCTTTGCCTCTATCCAAAGGTGGTGCGAAATACGCGATAGTTGCAGTCGACTATTTCACGAAATGGGCTGAGGCAGAACCTTTGGCCACTATCACCTCTAAGAAAGTCATTAACTTCGTTGTACGAAACATTATATGCCGCTTTGGCCTTCCACGCACCATCATTACAGACAACGGAACGCAATTCGAAAGTAGAGAGTTCAAAGATTTCTGTTTAAAGTACGACATCGAGAAAAATTTCACCGCCGTTGCACACCCAAAAGCTAACGGACAAGTCGAGGCCGTTAACAAGATAATCAAGTCCATACTAAAGAAACGTCTGGAGAAGGTTGGAGGCAAATGGGTAGATGAACTTTCGACAGGATTATGGGCGTATAGAACTACCCACAAGTCCGCGACCGGCCACACTCCGTTCGCCTTGGCATACGGCTCTGAAGCCGTTATACCTGTGGAACTTGAAGTTCCATCGCACCGAGTGACGTACTACGATCCCAAGGCAAACCAAAACCTCTTGCTGGAGTCACTGGACTACATCGATGAAAAACGGGAAGAAGCTGAATTAAGGGCGGCGGCGCACAGACATCGAGTCAAGCGTTACTATGACGGCAGAGTCCGTCCAAGAATCTTTGATGTGGGAGATCTCGTTTTGAAACGAGTCTTCCCGGTACCATCACGCATGAATCCCAGCTGGGAAGGTCCATACGCCATTGAACGGAAGCTTGGAGAAGGAACATTCAAGCTAGCGACCGTTGATGGCACGACACTCCCCCGAGCATGGAACAGTGAACATTTGCGGCACTATTACATTTAGCATGTTTCCCTTTCTTGCTATAGGCACTGTTGTTTCCTGCATGTTTCCATTCAATAATGATTTAGTTTCCTTTTAAAGTTGTAATCAAGTAATTTAGTCGATTTTCATTAATAAAGGCTTGACGCCACATTTTCTATGAAGTTTCTATATCTCTTAATTGGATGATAAATTACACTATTTTGCGCGACATACAGGCTCGTATAAACGATTCCAATCTCCGAATCCCCAGAGCGCGGAACGGAGTACTCTAAGTCCCCAGAACGCGGACTAGAGTATAAACGATTCCAATCTCCGAATCCCCAGAGCGCGGAACGGAGTACTCTAAGTCCCCAGAGCGCGGACTAGAGTATAAACGATTCCAATCTCCGAATCCCCAGAGCGCGGAACGGAGTACTCTAAGTCCCCAGAGCGCGGACTAGAGTATAAACGATTCCAATCTCCGAATCCCCAGAGCGCGGAACGGAGTACTCTAAGTCCCCAGAGCACGAACTAGAGTATAAACGATTCCAATCTCCGAATCCCCAGAGCGCGGAACGGAGTACTCTAAGTCCCCAGAGCGCGGACTAGAGTATAAACGATTCCAATCTCCGAATCCCCAGAGCGCGGAACGGAGTGCTCTAAGTCCCCAGAGCGCGGACTAGAGTATAAACGATTCCAATCTCCGAATCCCCAGAGCGCGGAACGGAGTACTCTAAGTCCCCAGAGCGCGGACTAGAGTATAAACGATTCCAATCTCCGAATCCCCAGAGCGCGGAACGGAGTACTCTAAGTCCCCAGAGCGCGGACTAGAGTATAAACGATTCCAATCTCCGAATCCCCAGAGCGCGGAACGGAGTGCTCTAAGTCCCCAGAGCGCGGACTAGAGTATAAACGATTCCGATCTCCGAATCCCCAGAGCGCGGAACGGAGTACTCTAAGTCCCCAGAGCGCGGACTAGAGTATAAACGACTCCAATCTCCAAATCCCCAGAGCGCGGAACGGAGTACTCTAAGTCCCCAGAGCGCGGACTAGAGTATAAACGATTCCAACCTCCGAATCCCCAGAGCGTGGAACGGAGTACTCTAAGTCTCCAGAGCGCGGACTAGAGTATAAACGATTTCAAGTCTCCAAGTCCCCAGAGTGCGGAGTCGAGTACTCTAAGTCCCCAGAGCGAGGACTAGAGTATGAACAGTCTCAAGTCTCCGAATCCTCGGAGCACAGTGTCAGCAAACCAAATAAAGACAAGAGAATCATTCAAACAAGAAGAAACTAAAATTTTATTCGATAAGTCCAAAATGGGGATACAAGATCACTCCTACAAAATTCGGGCCTATACAAACTACAAGTTATGGAAGATGAAAACTGTTACAAACTTAAGCACAAACTTGTTGAACAAGTGCATCGATCATTTCTTCGACTTCTTCTTCTTGTCTGCCTTTGGTGTTTCCGACGACTCCTCTCCCTCACGTTTCTTCTTGGACTTTTTGCTTGCTAGAGAGACGGAGTCAGGAGTAGGAGACGGAACATCTAGTGGTTTGGACCTGCCCGGGAGAATGATTTTCAAAGGTCTGTTCCGCGGGTCAGTAAGTTCCAGGACTTCAGATTCAACCTTGACTTTGACCTTTCTCTTCTCCTCGTCGGCAAGACGATCCTTCATGCTCATCTCTGAAGTATGTTCAGAGGCGCCAGTGATTTTAACTTCGTCGCTTCCTTCGGCAGGAGACGAAGTATCGAGTTTGTCATCGTCAAGCGCCCCGATCACTTGAGCGTCTGGGCCGGGAATTACCCCTGCGTGAGCAACGTCGCTTGTTTTCTCCACTTCCTCCTTGGCGTCATCGCTCCTCGGAGTTGGCTCAGTGTCAGAACAACCTGTGAGAAAATATAAGAAGTGGGCATTAGAACGAATAACCACTGCTAGAAAATGACGGGATCACTTCGACTTCTAGAGAAAGAAGAATCTCCTACCAGGATCAGGTTGACTGTCGGTGGTGCGCGGGGTTTCACCCTCCAGGATAGGTGACAGCACATGAACGCCAAGCCCGGGATCTTCGGGATCGTAACTGGCATGTTGCTCGAATGGATCAAGCGTCGACCGACCAGCCGATTGAGCAGCATAAGGAGCGGCAATGTGAGGAGTAGTAGCGTCGGCCTCTGACGGGCCAGCCTCGTTATTCTTCTCTTTCGAAGGGGAAGAGCCTTTGCCATAGAGAGCCAATGCTACGGATAAATCCGATGGCTCATTCCCCCTCAGGAACTCCTTCACCAGTGCATCCTCGTCGATTTCTTCGGAGCCTGATTCGACTTTCTTGATCTTTATCAGAGTTTCCCATGCCTCAGCCAGGGATTCATGGTAGCCGTCGCCCAAGAATGTTAGGTCGCGGTGCATAAGGACGCGGGCTCCGTACTCGGCGATCAACGGGTCAAACATACTTTTGACTTCTTCCCTGCCAGTCTCTGCGGCCGCCTCAAGGCGAGAATCAAGCTCCTCCTCAGCCATTCTTTTGCCCTCCTCACGGGCCTCATCCTTCATTTTCTCGACCCCGGCAAGTTCACCGTCGAGCTTTGCCTTCAGGAGCCGGGTAGCCACAATCTCATCACAATACCGCTGTGATTCTTCCTGAGCGGCTATTTTGTCCTCTTTCTCCTTGGAGAGTTGTTCTTTCAGCTCTTTGACTTGAGTAGCGAGCGCGTCCCTTTCTTTTTGGACAGAGTCTTTTTCTAGGGCAAGGGCGCCGCTGCGCTGAACTGCTTCGTCAAGCTCCTTTTTGTGAGCCACCTCTAAGCGAGTAACTGCCTCGGCAGTGTCTTTTGCACCTTGTTCAGCGGCTTCTAGATTTAACTTATAAGAGGCGAGTTCTTCGTCTTGGAGTTTGATGATTTTCTTATCGCTGTCAGCCTCCAGATTCAGACGGTCAATCTCGTGTTGACGCTCAACAGATACTTCTGATATCTTCTCCACCAAGTGCACGAATGCGTCATGTTGAACATAGACGTCATTTCCACTGAAAACACTAAGTCTCATTTAATTTAATTTTTACAAATTAAATCTTTTATTAAAAGGTATATACTTATCTTATCGAAGTAAGTACGTTCACTGACCATTCTTTTCAAAACTATTTGAAATCTCTTTTAAAATAAATATGGAAAGCACCACGCAGTATCAACTATGGATTCACAGCTCAGTGATTACGTCTCTATCCCAGAGAAATCCAAAACTTAACTGCAGGCAATCTCCGCCTCCGATTTCGCCATGAAAGTATACCATCACTTTCCGAGAACTTTATTTAATAATTTTCTCAAAATAATACTTATAAAATTTCTATATAAATTTTCCAAGTTAATTTAGGAAATACCCTTCTATAAAAGTTATTATATATAAAATAGTATTAATATTGAATAATTTATCTTTTTAAAATAATAATCCTGATTAATTCTCAAATAATAATTAACTTAATATCAACTCATTATAAACTAACTTAATTAATAATTAAATAGATCTTAAACAATTTAAAATAATTACATAACTTTAAAACGATAATTAATTATGATTTATTAATAAGATTCTAATCGATTTACAAGACTCTTTTATAACTTATAGTTTATTTTGACAGTTTCAAAATATTTAAATAACTAATTATGGAATATTTTTATGCTAAAAAACATTTTTAAAATTACCTAATTTAATAATTAAAAATCCTCCTTTTACAAACAACTCAACTTCTTGATAAAATATATTTTCCAATTCCAATATAACCAGTCCAATGTTTATAAAACCCTCTCGATTTACCATCAATTTGATTTACGTCCCAATTTCGTAAATTCTTTTTCACGTTCTCAAAAGAAAAATCAATCTTTTCTTTTTAAACCAATTTACTCACCCCACTATAAATTCTTACTGTGAATTTATACCTTTAATTTATCAAGTGATAATTATTCACTTTACTTTATAAAACCTTGTTTATAAACCCCATAGTCTTATCTTCTGTTTACAACGGTTCCACTTCACTTAAATCCATCATAAATTGATTTCTAAATTAAATTTCATTTATAAATAAATTCCTTAAATTGAATTCCATTTATAAATTAACCTCTTAAATAACCCAACTATATTCCAAAAACGACCAAGTCACGATTTTACTTCCATTCCGAAATTCAGAAATCTAATTGTGGATCTAATATAACCAATTTTATAATTATTTCCAAATTCCCTTTTTACTCTTCCAATCTATTTTTAAATCTCGATTTTTAAAACCTTCTATATTTGACAAGTACCACTTAAGAATTATTATTGAAAATCCTTTATACACAAAATATGTATTTACAATATTCATAAATAGTTAAGTACAAATTTTAAAGTCAAACTATTTATTTTATCCAAATAATTTTCTTTTAATTTATCCAAAATCCTGTACAAATACTTCCCTTCCAAAATCCCTTTTTAGCTCCCTTTCAAATTCAAATATATATATATATATATATATTCATGGTATTTTAAAATACCAAAAATCTAGGTAAATGCTACTGTAGCATCAAATCAATTCAAATCACACTATAATCTATCACAGATTATTCAACAGGTCATATATCACTATATATGAAAATTAAATTCAACATTTTTGAGGAATCCAGTTGGATCCCTCCAACTTGTTTCCTTGCAACTACAGATGTTAATACAACATAAAAAATATCAATATCACTTCGAGGGGCCAGTTCAGAGCTTCCAGTCTCATTGGGAAGCGGTATATGGGGTCATCCGTTATTATGCAGGGCGCATAGGGTCTCATCCGCTAAATATGCGAGGATAATCAATCCAACTATATATACTACTACTATATATATATAATAACATCCAAACTGATCATAATTATCCAAACATTCAATCAATCTATAATTAATTTTAACTATTTAAAATTAATGCCAATCATCTAAATGAGTGAGATTTACTCACCTTGAGTTTTCAATTTGCCGAACGTGCCATTTTTGAATTAAAATTGAACTAGAATTCAAATTTTAATCCAAAATTCTAATAAGCTCCAAATCTGTTCCAACCGGCTCTACAACGTAATGCTCCTCCATATGAATCCAACGCCCCTAGTTTCGTCTCAATCGGACCTCGTATGGGTAAGATATACAATTTATAAGATTGATGATTTTTAAACAATATAATTTACATAAATAATTTCTCTTTTTTTTAAACCTAGAAAAATCCTAGTTGTTCAAATCTAGAGGTATAATCCGGGCCGCATACTTTATTTACCTCTTCTTCTCGTTGCCATTCGTTTCCAGTGAAACGAAACCCATCGCACCGCCTCCATCACCTAATCATCGCGATCACCACATCGTCCTAGAGGATGATCGACGACTACCATTCGAACGGCCTATGCGAGCTCCACCTCCGGCCAGAGCGCGGCCAAACTCGGCCTTACCCTTTCTCGATAAATGAGCATGAACGAAAACCCTAACGTGCTCGATTATGGCCACCACACTCGCCTATTATCTAATTGTTGAAGATTAAGGAGAAATCAGAGGAAAATGACAAGAACGTTCGGCCATTGATTTGTAACAGGTGATGACAAGCAAAAATTAGCTAGGGTTAGGGTTGTGAACGCATACACACACACACACACACACACACGTATAACCATATTATTTTATTATTATTCTCACTGTTCACGTATTTTCCTAACGAACTCCAAACGAAGCATGCCATCTGGCGTTTATAATGTTTTATTACTATTCCGAACACAATGGAACAAATTTCGAGGCCTAATTCGATCGTATGTGGAAGATAGCATTTTGAATCGAATTAAAATATTAAACTTTCGATATTTAATTCAACGCGTTTCTAGCCCGTACGACCAAACGGTAACTCCAAACGCTACGAAATTTGAAATTCGATAATAATACACTATTACGGATTCAATGGAACTAGTTTCATCGAATGCCGAGACTGTGCCCCGTAAGGCTATTTTAACGTGTCGATTAATTTGAGCGATTTCCAAAATCATCGAAATCGTTTGAAATTCCAATTTTTAAAACTTACTGACTCTATTATATTTCAAATAGAATTTATATCCATATTAGAAACCATTTCGATTCATCTAAAATCACAAATTCAATTTTTCACTCTATTCCCAATATTAAATTCCATTATTAAATTAATATATAAATTTCAAATTTGAGTTTATCGACTCTTAATCCCATCCAAAAGTCCAATATTACAATTCTAATCCAAATAAAGTTTTAAATCAATTTTAGAAATCATTTCCATGTACATTTACTTCAAATTCACATATTATCCCAATTTCAATTATCAAATTTACTATTCACCAAATTCATTAAATCAATATATTTGAAAATTTTAAACTATTTCACTAATTCAACCCAAATCTCCCTATTCAAAGTTAATTGATATTTCAAATTCAACATTTAAAATAAATTAAACGTTCAAAACCAATTGACCAAAACTCGGGGTCGTTACAGTGTGTGTTACCAAGATGAAGTATTCGAATGTTCCAGATTGTCCGAAATTTAGGTGGGAGTTAATCAGTCAAAGTCTCGTGGGATTTCGAATTAGTATAAAGAAGTTATGCAGTCTGAACAAAAAAAATAGCTGCTTCTGCACTAAGCGGAGTTCAAATATGGGGATGTGATAGAATCTTGTTTTCAAAGTAAACTATCAATCCCTATGGGGAACTACAACGTGCATTCACAAGATAAAGTATCCAAGTGCATCATATTGTCCGTAATTTAGGTGGAAGTTAATCAGTCGAAGTTTTGCCTGATTCTGAGTTAGTATGAATAATTATTGTAGTCTAAAGAAAAAATAGAGCAGCTTCTGGCTTGGTGGAGTCCAAATATGAGGATGTAGCTTGTTATTTTCTAATTACAACCATTAGTCACCGTGGAGAAGTGCAATGAGCATTGAAGGGGGGATATAGCCTATTTTTCTAAGTACAACTGTTAGTCACCATGGGGAACTACAGTGTGCGTTCAGAAGATGAAGTATCAGATTGTACCATATTGTCCCTAGTTTAGGTGGGAGTTCATCAGTCGAAGTATCGCTTAATTCCGAGTTAGTATGAAGAAGTTATTGCAGTCTGAACAAAAAATAGCGGCTTTTGCACTAAGTAGAGTTCAAATATGGGGATGTGGTAGCTTATTATTTTCGAAGTACAACTGTTAGTCCATATGGAGAACTACAGTATGCGTTCACAAAATGAAGTATCGATTGTTCCATATTGGCCATAATTTAGGTGGAAGTTAATCAGTCGAAGTCTCACCGGATTCCGAATTAGTATGAAGAAGTTATTACAGTCCGAACAAAAAAAATAGTGGCTTCTGCACTAGGCGGAGTTCAAATATGGGGATGTGGTAGCATCTTATTTTCTAAGTATAACTATTAGTCACCATGGAGAACTACAGTGTGTTCACTAGATGAAGTATCTGAGTGTACCCTATTTTCCGTAATTTAGGTAGGAGTTCATCGGTCAAAGTTTTGCCTGATTCCGAGTTAGTATGAAGAAGTTATTGCAATCTAAAGAAAAAATAGCGGCTTTTGCCTAGGTGGAGTTCAAATATGAGGATGTAGCCTATAATTTTATAAGTACAACTATTTGTCACAATGGAGAACTACAGTGAGCGTTGAAGTGGGGATATAGCCTGTTATTTTCTAAGTACAACTGTTATTTACCATAGAGAACTACAGAGTGCATTCACGAGATGAAGTATCCGAGTGTACCATATTGTCCACAATTTAGGTGGGAGTTCATCGGCCGAAGTTTTACCTAATTCCGACTTAGTATGAAGAAGTTATTGCAGTCTGAAGAAAAAACATAGCAGCTTCTGGCTAGGCGGAGTTCAAATATGAGAGGGTAGCTTGTTATTTTCTAAGTACAACCATTAGTCACCATGGAGAATAATAGTGAGCGTTGAAGTGGGGATATAGCCTGTTATTTTCTAAGTATAGCTGATAGTCACCATGGAGAACTATAGTGTGCGTTCATGAGATGAAGAATCCGAGTGTACCATATTTTCTGTAATTTAGGTGAGATTTCATTGGTCGAAGTATCGCCTATTTCCGAGTTAGTATGAAGAATTTATTATAGGTTGAACAAAAAAAATAGCGGCTTCTGCACTAGGCGGAGTTCAAATATGGGGATATGGAAGCCTGTTATTTTCTAAGTATAACCGTCAGTCCCCATGAAGAACTACAGTGTGCGTTCACAAGATGAAGTATTTGATTGTTCATATTGTCCGTAATTTATGTGGGAGTTAATCGATCGAAGTCTCATCGGATTCCGATCTAGTATGAAGAAGTTATCGCAGTCAGAACAAAAAAAATAGCGGCTTCTGCACTGGGCGAAGTTCAAATATAAGGATGTGGTAACAAGTTATTTTCTAAGTACAACTATTAGTTACCATGGAGAACTACAGTGTGCGTTCACTGGATGATGTATCCGAGTGTACCATATTTTCCGTAACTTAGGTGGGAGTTCATCGGTCAAAGTTTTGCCTAATTCCGAGTTAGTATGAAAAAGTTATTGCAGCCTGGAGAAAAAAATAGCGGTTTCTGCCAAGGCGGAGTTCAAATATGAGGACGTAGCATGTTATGTTCTAAGTACAACTATTAGTCACCATGGAGAACTACAGTGTGCGTTGAAGTGGGGATATAGCCTGTTATTCTCTATATACAACTGTTAGTCAACATGAAGAACTACAGTGTGCATTTACAAGATGAAGTATCCGAGTGTACCATATTGTCCGTAATTTAGGTGGGAGTTCGTCGGTCGAAGTTTCATCCGATTCCAAGTTAGTATGAAGAAGTTATTGCAGTATGAACAAAAAAAATAGCGACTTCTGCCTAGGCAGAGTTCTAATATGGGGATGTAGCCTGTTATTTTCCAAGTACAACTATTAGTCACCATGGAGAACTACATTGTGCGGTTCACAAGATGAAGTATCCGAGTGTACCATTTTGTCCGTAATTTTGGTGGTAGTTCATCGGTCGAAGTTTTGCCTGATTCTGAGTTAGTATGAAGAAGTTATTACAGTCTAAAGAAAACAAATAGCGACTTCTGCCTAGGCAAAGTTTAAATATGAGGATGTAGAATGTAATTTTCTAAGTACAACCATTAGTCACTATGGAAAACTACAGTGAGCGTTGAAGTGGGGATATAGCCTGTTATTTTCTAAGTACAACTGTTAGTAACCATGTAGAACTATAGTGTGCGTTCACGAGATGAAGTATCCGAGTGTACCATATTATCCGTAATTTAGAAGGGAGTACATCGGTCGAAGTATCGCCTAATTCCAAGTTAATATGAAGAAGTTATTGCAATCTGAACAAAAGAAATATCGGCTTTTGCACTAGGCGGAGTTCAAATACGATTATGTAGCTTGTTATTTTCTGAGTACAACTATCAATCCCCATGGAGAATTACAGTGTGCGTTCATAAGATGAAGTATCCGAGTGTACCATATTGTCTGTAATTTAGGTGGGAGTTAATCGGTCGAAGTTTTGCCTGATTTCGGGTTAGTATAAAGAAGTTATTGCAGTCTGAAGAAAACAAATAGCGGCTTCTGCCTAAGCGGAGTTTAATTATGAGGATGTAGCCTGTTATTTTCTAAGTACAACTATTAGTCACCATGGAGAACTACAGTGAGCGTTGAAGTGGGGATATAGCCTGTTATTTTCTGAGTACAACTATTAATCACCATGGAGTACTACGATATACGTTCATAAGATGAAGTATCCGAGTGTTCTATATAGTCCGTAATTTAGGTGGGAGTTCATCAGTCGTAGTTTCGCCCGATTCCGAGTTAGTATGAAAAAGTTATTGCAGTATGAATAAAAAAATAGCGGCTTCTGCCTAGACGGAGTTCAAATACAGGGATGTAGCCTTTTAGTTCTAAATGCAACTGTTGGTCATCATGGAGAACTATGGTTTACGTTCACTAGATAAAGTATCTGAGTGTACCATATTATCCGTAATTTAGGGTTGATCGGTCGAAGTTTTGACTGATTCCGAGTTATGAAGAAGTTATTGCAGTCTGAAGAAAAAATAGCGGCTTCAACCTAGGTGGAGTTCAAATATGAGGATGTAGCATGTTATTTTCTAAGTACAACTATTATTCACCATGGAGTATTACAGTGAGCGTTGAAGTGGGGATATAGCGTGTTATTTTCTAAGTGCAACTGTTAATCACCATAGAGAACTATGGTATATGTTCTTAAGCTGAAGTATCTGAGTATTCTATATTGTCCGTAATTTAGGTGAGAGTTCATCGGTCGTAGTTTCGTCCGATTCCGAGTTAGTATGAAGAAGTTATTGCAGTTTGAACAAAAAAATAGCGGCTTCTGCCTATGCGGAGTTCAGATACGTGGATGTTGCCTGTTATTTTCTAAGTGCAACTCTTAGTCACCGAGGAGTACTATGGTATACATTCACTAAATGAAGTATCCGAGTGTTCCTTATTGTTCGTAATTTAGGTGAGAGTTCATCGGTCGACGTCTCGTCTGATTCCGAGTTAGTATGAAGAAGTTATTGCAGTCTAAACAAAAAAAAATAGCGGCTTCTACCTAAACGGAGTTCAAATATGTGGATGCTACTATCAAATCTACTTTCACAGGTACAACTAAAAATGCATGCACGTTGCGATTAAATGCAGGCTCACTTGAAAGTGCATATGTACTCGTATATAAATATATTTCTACACTACTATATATTAAAACGCATAACCCAAACTAAGCTACATACACAAATCATACACACGCACTCAATGTTCACACACGCACACATTTGATCTGCTGCACCCACCATTTCATTAAATGTATGCATATATCATGTGAGAACTAAGAACTTCAGCTACATACAAAGGATGCCAGCACATAAAAATTCAAACCAAAATATAGATGAAAGGCTGACATTGGGGATGGAAATAGGGCAGGTCTAGGGTCTAAACCCGGTAAACCCGCCCCTATTTTGACCCGTCAATACCAGTCCCATTGAGTCATCGGAGCGGGTAGACCATGACCCATTCTTAAGAGCTCTGGGTCTAGGGTCGGGTTGGGGCTTGACCGACCCGTCCCAACCCGACCCGCACTATTGAGATTTCATAAATTCGCTTTATTACGATAACGATGATTTGTTAATCCTTTTATACATAAGCGGTTATAGCATGGATTTTCTAATGTTCCATTTAATAAGTTATATAACTTTTATGATATTAAGTTGCATCGCTGGTAATTATATAATAACGTATGCATGTTTTTCTTGAACCGTTATCATATACCTTATTTTTATTACCTTACTTATCATTGTAAACACATTGATATTTATATTTATTTTATCATTTAGTGACAATCCATATGAACACTATCACTTACAGTTAAATATAACTCCACTCACTACTTACTCAAAATACGCATATATTCATATACCTATTCAATCACTCTCACGAGCAAAACTAGACCTGCTCCCAAATGCTTACATAATACATGCATATGTCCAAACTCTTTTTCTCTACTTTGAAGACCAGAACACGCATTTTTCTGTACTTTGATAAAAACAAAATACATACTACTGCAAAATGATTAACTCATACTTCATGTACAGCTTTACCCTTGCACATGAATATATACATATATTAACTCACGCACACCCTGTATTTTCACTAACACATAACTTTCACATCTAAAATTATCCATTAAAGTCTATAACACCCACTGTTAACGCTAAAAAATGAACGCTAACACCCCGGTGTAAGTAGTAATAAAGTGAAAGCACCACCCGTTAGTACGGGAACTAAAACAAGCAGATAATTGCAGTAAAAGTAAAGAGACAGCAATTTTTATAGTGGTTCGGCTCAAAGTCAAGCCTACGTCCACTTTATCTTCTTTATCACAAGTTCGATTACAAGTTTTACAAGAATTCCTCCGATTGTTCAACAATCGATACAAGTAATTAGCACTACAATGCAAAAGAGATTCTGGAGTCCATCTTGAATGTAGCTGATCTTCTCTTTAGGTAGTTTGAAGTGTTTTTGGTAGTAGAGGTGTTGTAGAGGTCGTGAATGCAGTAGAGTTTCGGCACTTCGAAGTCTGGAAAAAGTCCGGGAAAAAGGTCCCTTTTCAATATGGAGCAGGTGGCTATTTATAGGGAAAATCTGGAGGTAAGTCGTAGGTCGTTAGGTCTTAGGTCGTTAGGTCGTTAGGTCTTAGGTCTTAGGTCTTAGGTCATTAGGTCGTTAGGTCTTAGGTCGTTAGGTCTTAGGTCGTTAGGTCCTTAGGTCATTAGGTCTTAGGTCTTAGGTCGTTAGGTCGTTAGGTCGTTAGGTCGTTAGGTCATTAGGTCTTAGGTCGTTAGGTCGTTAGGTCGTTAGGTCTTAGGTCTTAGGTCTTAGGTCGTTAGGTCTTAGGTCGTTAGGTCTTAGGTCTTAGGTCTTAGGTCTTAGGTTGTTAGGTCGTTAGGTCTTAGGTCTTAGGTCTTAGGTCTTAGGTTGTTAGGTCTTAGGTCGTTAGGTCATTAGGTCTTAGGTCTTAGGTCGTTAGGTCTTAGGTCGTTAGGTCTTAGGTCTTAGGTCTTAGGTCGTTAGGTCTTAGGTCTTTAGGTCTTAGGTCTTAGGTCTTAGGTCGTTAGGTCTTAGGTCGTTAGGTCGTTAGGTCTTAGGTCGTTAGGTCTTAGGTCGTTATTCACAAAAGGTGGGATAACACTTGCCCCCCAAAACATGCCTTGCGAGAGGAAGGTGTGTTTTGTAATGCTATAAGCCAGATGTTCATGTCCTGTTGATGACCTGCAAAGAAAAATTGATAGTTTTATCTGACCACGAATGACGACCGTTCGGGTTCATATGTCATTCGAGGCAATCTGTGACCGTTCGCGGTCGGATGCCGTTCACGGCGAATTGTGACCGTTCGCGGTCGGGTGCCGTTCGAGGCGAATTGTGACCGTTCGCGGTCGGGTGCCGTTCGAGGCGAATTGTGACCGTTCGCGGTCACCGTTCACGGTCAAGTGCCGTTCGAGGCGAGTTTATGTGTGCCCCGGGGGGACTTGGTATCATCAATACCAGGTTTCACGTTCGGGTGAATTCCCGGATTGTTTGTTGCAACGGTTTATCGCCATCTCAGAGCATGCCTAGGGACTGTTCGCGATCCCGTACATGTGTAAGTGGCTTAGCCGTTATGAAATCACAAGTAGCATTTTTTCATTGAAAATAAGTCTTTAGAAGAAATGTTAGATAGAATCAAGTCTAAGCATAAGAAATGGAAAACAAAAGCAAAACAGGGATGTCAAAGTGCAAACACCTACACTGATGCGATTAGTAGTCGTATCAGAGCATGCCTGAGGATCGTTCGCGGTCCTGTACATGTGTAAAAAGACTTAATCACGTTGGTGTGGAGTTTTCTACTTATTCGTCATTACACCAATCAATTGATGATAAGTTGACGTCTCGATCCTGAGCCGTCCCCAACATGTGCAGGTGGTGGCCGTTCCTGTTCCACGTCGTTGCTCCCCTTTTCACATATTGCGATAGCAGACCATTACAGATATGCCCTTCAACTTCATCCTTCAAGTGCCTGCAATCATTTGTGCTATGACCATTCAACTCGTGGAATAAGCAGTATTTGTCTGACTTGCTTTCATTGCTGGTCGGATCTCTCCTTATTGGCTTGCGATAAGAAACTTGCTCTCTAATATCTTGGTAAATTCGCTCCAAACTTTCGTTCAATTCTGAATAAGTGGTGAAACGCGGCTCACTTCGCGCTCGCTTTGACCTATCATCATTATCTTCCGCTTTTCGCTTTCCTTTATCTTTGCCAAAATCCTTTTCAAGAAGTTTCCCTCCTTTAAGTGCATAAACTTCTACTCCTTCTCCTTCATCTCTTTCAACATTTGCGTCTTCTAATCGTAAGAATCCTTCGGCTTCATGGTAAAACTCCCCTAGATCCATAGGGGGATCTCTTGTCAGTGAATTTTTGAACTCTGTGCCATCAGCTATGCCCGATACAGCTGCCATTAAAACTATGGATGGATCTGGTCGATCCACCGATGATGCGGCTGCGTTAAACCGCGTCAAAAAGCTTCTCAAAGACTCTCCAGTTCTTTGCTTCAGTGTCGCTAAACTCATCACATTCTTGGGCCTCGAAATGTGGACCCTGAATTGTCTCATAAACCTTTTAGTCAAGTCATTCCATGTTCCAATAGACTCACTCTCCAGTTGTCTAAACCATAATGCTGCAATATCTGCCAGGTATAATGGAAAGCACCGGGCCATGACCTCCTCTGATGCCCCCAGCACTTCCATATGCCTCATATACTTTGTCAGATGAACCGTAGGGTCTGTCCTCCCATTATACATATCCAATGATGGTAACTTAAAATCTGGTGGGTTCCTAGCTCGCCTGATCGTTGTGGTAAATGGACTCCTATTCACATCCTCCAGGTCTTTGTTTACCAATCCGCCTCTCATAGCCCGCCTGACTATTTCTGCTAACTTGTCATTATCTCTGAGCTGTAGTTCTCATTCATTGCCTCCGACCTGCCCCCCGAGCTCACGAGGGAATTTCAGAATCTATTCTTCTGGCTGGGCTTCCGTTCCTCTGTTAGCTCTCAATGGCCTAGTGTCAGTTGGTGTCCTGCCTAAGGTTGGATCAACACACCCCTAGGGGATGCCACCTGGCTCAGGGGCTGCCTCTGATGGTTCCGCTCTATCTGGTTTATGATTTTGTGCTCCAAGTTGCCCGATCTGTTGAAACAAATTCTGGATCATTTCTTCTTGTCTTCTCATCATTATCTCTATCTCATTCCTGGTGATGAAGACTGAGGTTTGTTTCGCTCCTGAGGAAGCCTCTTGACTCCCCTCGTGTTGACTTCTTTCCTGTCTTTGTCGTCTATTTGATTGCCTTGTCATAGTTTTTCAGATCTAAACTCTTAAACCTTCAAACTCAACTTCCAAGCAGTAGAATCCTTGAGTTCAGTTCTCAGTGAAAGCACCAAAAATGTTAACGCTCAAAAATGAACGCTAACACCCCGGTGTAAGTAGTAATAAAGTGAAAGCACCACCCGTTGGTACGGGAACTAAAACAAGCAGATAATTGCAGTAAAAGTAAAGAGACAGCAATTTTTATAGTGGTTCGGCTCAAAGTCAAGCCTACGTCCACTTTATCTTCTTTATCACAAGTTCGATTACAAGTTTTACAAGAATTCCTCCGATTGTTCAACAATCGATACAAGTAATTAGCACTACAATGCAAAAGAGATTCTGGAGTCCATCTTGAATGTAGCTGATCTTCTCTTTAGGTAGTTTGAAGTGTTTTTGGTAGTAGAGGTGTTGTAGAGGTCGTGAATGCAGTAGAGTTTCGGCACTTCGAAGTCTGGAAAAAGTCCGGGAAAAAGGTCCCTTTTCAATATGGAGCAGGTGGCTATTTATAGGGAAAATCTGGAGGTAAGTCGTAGGTCGTTAGGTCTTAGGTCGTTAGGTCGTTAGGTCTTAGGTCTTAGGTCTTAGGTCATTAGGTCGTTAGGTCTTAGGTCGTTAGGTCTTAGGTCGTTAGGTCCTTAGGTCATTAGGTCTTAGGTCTTAGGTCGTTAGGTCGTTAGGTCGTTAGGTCGTTAGGTCATTAGGTCTTAGGTCGTTAGGTCGTTAGGTCTTAGGTCTTAGGTCTTAGGTCGTTAGGTCTTAGGTCGTTAGGTCTTAGGTCTTAGGTCTTAGGTCTTAGGTTGTTAGGTCGTTAGGTCTTAGGTCTTAGGTCTTAGGTCTTAGGTCTTAGGTCGTTAGGTCTTAGGTCTTAGGTCGTTAGGTCTTAGGTCGTTATTCACAAAAGGTGGGATAACACCCACTACCGCCTATCTCATGCACGCAGTCATATATGTCCACTAACAGTCACACATAAATGCACATTGCCAACAAAAGAAACAGCAAACTCAAATATGATTCAACTCACACATGTAACTGCAATCAAAGAAACACACGCTCATGATGGAGGAGTACACTCACACGCCTGGAGAGGAAGGTAACTTGACTGAAACACGGAAATACATAACAAAGCAGGGATGCTATATTACACAAGCAGAACACGCAAATACGAAGTGTAAATATATACGTTTGCACATATAATATAAAACTTTAGGCAAACCTAATATATAAACTTATACGCATATGATCTATTGTACATAGATTTTGTGCGGAGAACCTCACCTGAACTCACGGTTCGTTCTCCTCTCTTCCAATGCTTAAACGCACGCACGCCAACAGAAAATCGACAGCTCGATGTAGATTTGATCCCCTCAGATCGCATGCATAAACCAGCGAGAAGTATTAACATTAAATTGGGGGTTTACATTGGTTAATATGATTTAAGTTTTATTCTGAAAATGTGAAAAGAGTGGGTTTATGAGTTCTCGAGGAAGCTAAGATAAATCAAGAGGTATCAGTATGTACCAATGCAAAATGGATGAGCACGAAAATGAATGGAAGAAAGTTCTAGTAATGAAATCGGGCCTAAGCTATTTGGACTTGGACCAAGAAATAAAATAGCTGAATAAAACTATGTTTTCATTTTCTTTTATTTGTAAAGCTGATTTCTATTTAGCTTAAATGAGTTCAAGCTTCCATAAAATACTTTTTTCTCAACTACTATTTTATTTCCAATTACATTACTTTTATAAACCTTATTTACATATTTTTAACTACTCAAATTTAAATATCTTATTTTCACAATCAATTCCTTGTTATTAAATAATTTTCTAAATCCACTTTTCAAATAAATATCCAAATTCCAAATTAATTGAATAAATTATCATTATTAACTTAAATTAATTATTACTTAAAAATTCAGGTTGTTACACTCCAACTCCCAATTCTGTCATTCTTCTTTTTTGGTGCTACATCCATTTCCAACGGTAGAAAAAATTAGGGTTTCTGAGTGTTGTGGTTTGTTTAGGAACAAAAAAAGAGTGCAAATTTCTGGAGTTTGATTCAATCCAGCATCAGGAAGGTGAGAATTAGTGATTTACTAACTTGGTAAATGAAAAAACTTGAATTACAGTTGATATGAATGTTAGTTTATTTCTTATTGTCCAAAAACTTCCCTCTGTTATGTACAAAGCTTCACCTATGGCCATTCAAAAATCAATTCATTTCAAAGCATTGAGTTTTAACCCGAGTGACCAAAACAAAAGTTGTTCGTATAAGATCCAATAATTTTTAGAAATTGATTGCGCTCGATTTTGTCGAGTAATGATCGAGTTATCTTCGATTTACAGGAAGGGGAATATTTTGTTCATAGAATTTAAAAATCAATTTCTCATTATCCAAAGAGAATTAGATGTCGCCGCTAGTGCCATTATGATTGTATGGCGCCGTAGTATTTTTGGTGGAAGTTCGGCAAGGTGTCGCGTCGATGATCGATGATGGTTGAAAGCTAGGTCTTGGTTTTTTCGATGACTCGGACAACAATGAGAGAATTGGAGGGTGGCGTGTTGTCGGGCTTGGAGAGTGCTACCTTGTGGTCAATTTTGGTGGAGATTGAAGCATAAAGTTGATGCAATTTTTGTCGACCTGAATGCGGTTTAAATGAGAAAACTTTGATCTTGGGCTTCGGTCATGAGGTGGATGGTGTCGGAGGGTCGAGCTCCCGTGGATAAGCACAGGGGCGTGGTTGGCTTGTTGAACTGAGGTGAGGATTTCTTGTGCACATGCACACGTGTGCACGTTAATGGTGGATGGAGGAATTAGAGGGGATTGGGAAGACGATGGGTGTTGTTCATTTCAGGTGCGGATGTGTTTGTTTGGATCGGCTCGGCCCATGTAGGTATTGGTGAGAAAACTCGGCTTAAATTATTTAATTATATATATAAGTTTGGTTAGTAAAATTTTAAATGGTGATAACTTGCTCGTTTGAAATCCGATTAACCTCCGGATTTTTGCGAGATGGACTCGTATTGACGATTACAATATTATAGTGTAACTTATTAATAGCTTTGAACAAGTATAAATTTATGATATATGAAAACGGATAGGATTTTAAATTATGTTATTTTAATTAATAACATCGTTTAAATTTATATAACTTATTTATTGATGTTTATTTGGCCAAATAAAATACTATTGAGTTAAATTGGATTAAATATGGTAACTGGACAATTATTTAGCGGGATAAAACACCGTTCCGCTAATTAAATTAATTTGACATCTGTTTGGCAGAATAAGTTACCATTCTGCTATTATTAATTGGATAGTTTAAATTGGATATTACTTAGCCGAAATAAATCCCGTTCTACTATTACATTAGTATAGACACTTTTGTGCCTTCTGGTTGATTGATATTGGTTAACTGTTATATTAACAATTGCTTGTTATTTATGGATTTAATTTATGATGTTATGTAAATACCTGGATTATATCTTGGATAGTTAATGGAATAAATGGTGACTGGATTAAGTACCATTGAAGTTGCTAAGCCACTTTCTAAATTTGGAAGCTAATTTCTAAATCAAAATTATTTTAAGAATAATTATTATGTATTAATAAGGTTTAAAAGATATTTATTATTTATTAATAATTTTTTTAAAGGTAATTAATAATAATTTAAATCATGATTTAAAGTTAATCATTTTATTTAAATGATTCTTTTAAAATTATTAAGAATGTTTAATTATTGTTTTAAAGTTATTTAATTATTTATTTAAAATGTTTTAAATTATATTTTAATTATTAAGTAAAGTTATTTAATTTTAGTGGTTTCAGTTATTTAATTATATTTAAAGGTTAATTAATTATCGTATTAATATTATTTAGAAATTAATAAATTACGTCATTTATATTATTTTAGAGTTCAATTAATAATTATATTAATAATGTTTAAGGTTAATTAACTATTTATTTTATTAATATTGATTGAAGTTAAATTATTTGTATAATAATACCATTAAAGTTAATTTAATATAACATTAATGTTATCCTAAAATTATTTTGAATGAGGTTAAAAGATAATTAAACAAAGAATGTTAAATAATGACTTGGTTATTACAGGTGTTTCAATAATTTATTGTTATCGAAGGAACTTTCTTGGTTTAAGTTTTTAAAAGGGGTTTCATAAATGGGAAAAGATCTTGGAATTTGGAAATGGGTTTTGTAAAAAAATTTTGATATTAATAAATGATTGTAAAAAGGGTTATAAATGGTTTTGATATTTATAAAAGAATTTTATAAATAGACTTGGAGATTTATGAAGTGTTTATAAATGAATTTGGAACTATAAAGGAGCTTCCATAAATGAAGAGGTTTAGTAAAAGGGTTTAATTTAGAAATATATAAAGAAGCTACACAAAATGGTTTGAAGCTTGGGTAAATGAAATATTATGTACGAAAGAGATTTAATAAAAGGAATAACAATTTGTTTAATCCTTTTAATATGATTTGGAAATGAGAAATCTGTCACGAATGTTTGTGAATATGCTTATATCAATAAAATTAGTATATGAACATTTTGATAAACACCTTTGGAAAGAGATTTGAATAAATGAAAGAATTGTTTAAGGCTTAATGACTGCTATGGGTAATTAAATTCCTGAAATTGAATGTGTGTTATTGATAGTTAAATAACCGACTATCAAATCTGGACCAAAACGTAACTTTGGAAATATCTAGGAGAAACACGTGAGTTATATAGCACAGTCATCCCTGATGATGCTGAACTATGCGTACAAATCTCGTTTCGTTCCCTTAGGATAACGGTAAGAAAATCCATCCACTAACGGTTAGGAGGTAATCTCCGCTCTTATCTTTGACTATTTATTTCCTAAAGAACCGTGGTTGAGTTTACCGAAAATTATCAAATGTTGTTTTGAAGAGACCGGGATCAGATATGTTATCCGAAAACCACTTCGTTCCAACTTAAGCGTTTCGAAGTGAAGATATCTTGAACATGATGGAATTTGAAAACAGAGTTCTTTGAAGTGCAAGGACTACTTGCTACTAATCCTAAGAGTGATTCTAAAATGGATGTAGTAGAAATAGTGCCTTCGATTTGTTCTTCTCCTGAACGAACTGTATGGATGAATGCTAACATTGTGTCATCGATTGGAAGGCAATGTAGCATTCTAAGTGGGAAGTGTTATATAAAAGGTAAAACGTAGCATCAAGCCTCATCAACCGGGAAATGACAAAAATTGGGCATGAAGTAGGGCCAAGTGGGTCGACCCTATCAGGGTATGGTCATTTCAAAATCTAGATCAATTATATCTACTCATGTACGCTTTGGGGCCCATTAATGAAAGGGATAATTATATTCAGTACTACTAGTCAAGTGGTATGCAAGTTCAGTGTGGTAGGGGTACAAGATGTTCTTGTCAGACCTCGGTGCATTTTATCTTGAGATGTACCATTGGATGGTAGTTCCTTACCTTGTCATAGTATAGATTCCAATCTCCAATACATGCCTTTACGGTTTTGATTGTAGAGCATAGTATGTTGGAATTTAATAATGTAACAATTTCGGCTATGATTAATAAGTATTTGTATATTAGACATTATTATAATATCAATGGATTTTCTATAGAAAATATTTTGGCTATCATAAGGTAAAAACCCGTCCGTGTTTATATGCGGCGTGGTCTTACGAGATACCTATGATTTTTAAATGATTTTACAAGTTATAATAAATAAAATTCGTTGTGATTTGAGTTTCTCACGCTAGTTTTCCCAGGCTGACCCGGGCATTTTTTTTCTAAATGCTCGGGTCAGACCAAGCATATTGCAAATTTATTTTGGATGCTTTTGAGCTTCAGGAAAATGGATTGGAGGTCAAGAGACGTATTTGATATATGGTTATTTTTCCATTGCATTCTTTGTTGTATTTATCAGCAATTGTGAGGACGGGTTATTATAACTGTCCGAGCTGAAATAGGTTATACTCTGATTGATGTCTATATATACATTTATTACAGTTTTTTTGTGTGTAAAGATTTGTTGTATATTATAGATTATTCGTTCCGTTGTGAGATTCTGTGTCGTTTAGTTTCTTCTTATCTTTTTCTTCTTTCTTTCCCCTAACTATCCGCCTTTCCGTTCAATTTAAGTGGGTCATGTGTTGTTGATTGCTCGCTTAAGCTATACAGAAAAGTGGATCGTTACAGCATGGTATCAGAGCGCAAGGTTAATTGAGAACCTTGGCTTCGGTGGGGTAAACTCGTTAAGAGATAAGATAATGGAATGCCTTATATGAGTTTGAGTGTATTATATATATGAGCGCGTATCTGTTAGTGTATAAAAATATTTTTTATTATGTCGATTGATTTGTTTAGTGGCTTAAGACAACTGGTCGATGCATCTGACAAACGTTATCGATAGAGATTTTCTTAACACTTGAACAGTTCAATCGAAACAGTATCGTTTTGAAATTGAGTAAATGAAATAATTTTACCTAGGGATATATTCTATATATATAGAAGAAAAAATTCCAAAAAAATTAATATGGTTATTCTTGGTTGTGTTGGGTGTTAAAAATGATAATATTCCATCATTATCATATAGGATTTGATCAGTTATGCTCGCCCAATTCTGAGCATTGACTATTATCTAATAATCTATCTAGAATCTTTGTTTTGAAACCTGGCTTAGATAGATTGGAATTTTGGGAACACTAAAACGAATACCTTGTGAATTAAGTTTCATAATTTGAATATAAGGCGTTCATTGTTAATGTTGGGCTAAAAATTTGAGTTTTAATAAATAGTGTTTATTCCAAGAAATTTAAATATTTAGAAATAGATATTTGAGAAATGATTTCCTTTAAAAGGAGTGATTTTATAAAATTGATTTACAAAACGCATTTCATAAATGAAAGTAATTTGAGAATTTAAATCTTGATATTTTTGAAAAATTGGTTTTCAAGATTTTGGATATTGATAATAGTATTATTTGAAAGCATTTTGGTTCAAGTAAAAAATTTTGGGAATGAAAATGTTAAGTAAGAATTAAAAAATGAAGTTTTAAACTTAGATAAAAATTAAATAAGAAGGCTTAGTAAACCCTGTTTTATTTAATTATGTCATTGGTTTTATAACACTTAAAGTATAAGGATTAGGTATTGATTAATGGACCAACTAATAAACGTCTTTCCCTAGAAGTAAACTCTAGGATAAAATCTGATACCAGTACCCTACTCGTCTTAGCTACTTACCAGATCAAATAGGTAAAGAGGTTGGATTAGTCAACTCAGTAGTAAAACCTAAGGTTTAGTTTATATGCCTACATTTTTAGGTACAAATGAATGGATATAGGAGAACAATGGGTTAGTTAACAAAGCAAAATGATCATGTAGAATCTTATATAGAATAATTTCCAAAGTATGAAAATTCTTATAGGACTAAGTATGTCTAATTCTAAGGATTTCTGGCTATTTGATTTCAGATGGCACCGATAGTTTTGAGAGGAGAACACATAAGAGCCTTTAAGCTTTAGAAACTTGCATTGGCCAGAGAAGAGCCCGAGAAGGAAGAAGAGCCGATGGAGGAAGAAGAGCCCAAGGAGGAAGAAGACCCCGAGGAGGAGGAAGACCCCGAGGAGGAGGAAGACCTCGAGGAGGAGGAAGACCCCGAGGAGGAGGAAGAGCCTGAGGAGGAGAAAGAAGTGGAGGAGGAGGAGCTTATTCCAGCAGGGGAACTAGAAGCATAAAGTGATAGTGAGATGGTTTAGGATATGGGGGAGGTTACTGACTATCCATGGCCAAAGGAGGACATTTACGATGATGGGTTAAGGGCACCAACGCTAATTCCTAGGGATGTGAATCCAGAAATCATATGGATTTCAGATGATGAAGCGGAGTTATAGATTTGGACGGATCTTTGGAAAAGACTCTTCTTAAAGTAGGATACTTCTTTTATGGGGGTTAGTATTGTATTACGGTATTGTGTTATGGGTAGCTAGAAATTTTATATAGTATGTATGGGAAACTCTGGTAGATGGAGTATCGAAGTATCAGAGTTGACGTTCATGTTTTGTATTAATTATCTTAAGTATGTATGACTTGATCTATTATGGTATGCAAGGTTGATGTTATTTCTAATGCTTGCTTAAATTTGTTGTTGTAAGGTAGATAATTCCAAATAGTTTTGTTTTCTGGGTAGGATGAGATACAAATTTCGGGGTCGAAATTCTCTTGGGGGGAGAGTGTAACAAACCAAAAATTTAGATCGCTTTGTTATAAATATTAAATCAGTTTTAAAAAAAATCAAATTTTGGCTTTTAACTCTTGGTTATTTATTTTATCATTGAGAATATAATAGTACGTTGAATACAATTTAAAGAGGGATTTTAAGAAAGTTTTTAATAAAATGAGAAAAATAAATAAAAAGATTGTAATGTAGGAGCCCATACCCCAAAGGAAGTAAAAAATAAAAATATGTATAATATAAAATACTTAGACACGTAGAAAGTACATAGGAGGGTAAGGAAGGTAAGGGAAGAAGTAAGGAGAGTGTTCCATGTACAACTTTTTAGGAAGGCTCCAACTCCCATTTTCTCGTTCTCCTTTTCTAGTGCTACATCCATTTTCAACAGCAAAAAAAAGATTTATGGGTGTTGCGGCTTGCTTAGGAACAAAAGAAGGGTGCAAATTTTTGGAGTTTGATTCAATCCAACATTAGGAAGGTGAGAATCATTGATTTACTGACTTGATAAATGAAAAAACTTGAATTACAGTTGATATGAATGTCAGTTTATTTATTATTGTCCAAAAACTTCCCACTGTTATGTATAAAGCTTCACCTATGCCATTCAAAAATCAATTCACATTGAGTTTTAACCCGAGTGACCAAAACAAAAGTTTTTTGTATAAGACCTAGTTATTTTTAGAAATTGATCGTGCCCGGTTTTGCCGAGTAACGATCGAGTTATCTTCAATTTACAAAAAGGGGCATATTTTATTCATTGACTTCAAAAATTAATTTCTCATTATTCGAAGAGAATTAGATGTCGCCGCTAGTGCCGTTATCATCGTATGACGACGTAGTATTTTTGGTGGACGTTCGACAAGATTTCACGTCGATGATCGACGATGGTTAAAAGCTAGGTCTTGGTTTTTTCGATGACTTGGGAAACGGTGAGAGAAATTGGGTGTGGCATGTTGTCAGGCATGGAGCATGCTAACTTCTGGTCAATTTTGATGGAGATCGAAGCATAAAGTTGTCGCACTTTTTTTGACCTGGATGCGCTTGGATGGGCGGACTTTTATCTTGGGCTTCTGTCGTGAGGTGGATGGTGCAGAAGGGTCGAGCTTGCATGGAGAAGCATGGTGGCGTGGTTGGCTTGTTGAACTGAGGTGAGGATTTGTTGTGCACGTGCACACGTGCGAACGTTAATGGTGGATGGAGGAATTGAAGGGGATTGGGGAAGAAGATGGGTGTTGTGCATTCCTAGTGCGGATGTGTTTGTTTGGATAGGCTTGGCCCATGTAGAAATTGGTGAGAAAACTTGGGTTAAATTATTTAATTATATATATATATATAAGTTTGGCTAGTAAAATTTCAAATGGTGATAACTTGCTCGTCTGAAATCCGATTAACTTCCGAATTTTTGCGATGGACTCGTATTGACGAGTACAACATTGTAGTGTAACTTATTAATAGCCTTGGACAAGTATAAATTTATGACATATGAAAATAGATAGGATTTTAAATTACGTTATTTTAATTAATAATCGTTGGCGTCAAAATTGACCACCAACACCCAGCTTTACGTGAAAGCACCAAATTCCCAAAACAATATCCAAACAGAAAGACAAACACGCAGTTCACAGAATCAATAGCAAAAAAAGTAAAGGAGCATGCAAGTTTTATAATGGTTCGGCTAACTCCGGCCTACGTCTGCTCCAGAATAATCCTTTTTATTATACTGAAGATTGATTACAGTTACAATCCAAAATTCCGGAATAAAAATAGAAGAGCATCCCCTGGATAGAAGATGAAGAGAAATAGAATCAAGCTCCCTTTCTGAAGCCAAGCCCGCTGTATTTATAGGTGAAACTTTGGCTACAAGGCCTTCTCATCTACATGGGCCCACCAAAACGATCGGCATGCATGATTCGTCCATAAATATCGATCAGCTAACATACTACCGATCCTTTTTCTTTCATCCAATTCAAGGCCGAGCATCTTTGAAGAGACCTTCATGCCGATCCCTCCCTTTCCATATTGATACGCCGATCCATCTCCTTCCAATATCCTTCATCCTTCACAAAGCATGCCGATCCTCCTCCTTCATAAGGATACGCCGATCCCTCCTGATGTCGCCTGAAATGTACACCGCTCCCGCTAGCTTTATAGGTGCATACCGACCCATCTTGCTTAGGATGTTATGCTGATCCATAGTGCGTCGACCCATATTATGTCGAACCTTCCCATCCAATCCAAACTTGTTCGTACGTAGCTCTTAGCATGACATGCCGATCCCTCCATATCCTAAATGATATACTGATCCAAACTTTGCCAATTCATGCGATGCCGATCCTTCCCATGCAGATCCCTACTATGCCGCTCCAAGCTATGTCGATCTTTTCCTATGCCGATCCAGACTATGCTAATCTAATCTATGCTAATCCATATTTCGTCGATCCAAGTTATGCCGATCCTTCCTTCCCAAGCATATATCCATATTTCAAGCACCCTGCATCGGTTTTCTACCAATAACGTTTAATCCTGGTTTCATGTTATTATAGCTGACTACCGGACCCCACAATCATCACTCTTCACTCGATAATTGTGAAGTCTATTGGGTTTAATCCGCCTATATACTACTTTGACAAAAGGCGGGTTAACACTTTGCCCCCCAAAACATGCCTTGTGATAGGAAGGCGTGTTTTGAATTGCCTTAAATCCAAAATCCGAAGTCCATAATCCATTGATCGCCATATTTTCCAATCCTGAATCCAGTCTGTTGCCGATCTAATTCCTTGATCTCTCTGGATCATTAACGGAATCCATGACTGTACTGAGTCGATATCCAATTCCGAATTCATCTAAAATCCGTTAACCAAATCCATTATCTCTTTGGATCGTTTTATCCAAATTCGGGACCACTTCGGGTCCAATCCAAATCCCTAGACCCCTTCGGGTCATTTTATCCAAATCCGAGACCACTCCGGGTCCGTATCCAAATCATTAGACCTCTCCGGGTCATTTTATCCAAATCCGGGACCACTCCGGGTTCGTATCCAAATCTTTAGACCTCTTCTAGTCGTTTTATCCAAATCTGGGACCGCTCTAGGTCCATATCCAAATCCGTAGACCTCTCCGGGTTGTTTTTATCCAAATCCTAGACCGCTTAGGGCCCTTGCCGAGCATAATCCGTACTCGACGATCTGAGAAGGTCGATCCTATCGCTCTTCGGCAAAGCGGCCTACCCCTTGCCAGGTATAGTCAATACCCGACGATCTATTGTGTTCTATTCTCTGGCCTCGACTCTCTGGTCGAGGGCTTAATCCGTGCGGATCCTACTCCGGCCTCGACTATCTGGTGAAGGACTTGATCCATGGGGTATCCTTCTCCGGCTTCGATTTCCAATCGAAGACTTAATCTGTGGGTATTCTACTCTGACCTCAACTCTCCGGTCAAGGACTTATCCATGTTCAAGTCCATTCTGCTGCTCTCAGGTGAAGGGATTCATAACTCGCGGTTATTGCCCCGTCTCTCCTGTCGAGGCCATAACCGTAACCTATGTTATTTATTACATTAATCTTGATTTAATCATTCCAAAATCCACTCGGCAAAATATAAAATAAAAGTCCGTACAACCAAAAAACTAAATAGCCATAGTATAAGAAAAACCAAAGTTCGTAGTAAACAAGAAAAAACAAAATTTCACAAAACCGAGCACAATGGTTCATCACCATCTCAGAGCATGCTTAGGGATCGTCCTTGATCTCGTACATGTGTAAGTGACTTAGTCGCATTACTGCGGGGTTTATTACTTATTCCATGCCATAAATCCAGTTAATTAATGATAAGTTGACGATGATGCCTTATTCCAGTGCCATCTTCATTCGAGGTGGACAGAGGCTGCTCATGTTCCACCGCCGCAGCCCGAGTCCTTATATATTGTTGTAACTGACCATTCCTCACATGTTCCTCAATGATATCCTTCAAATACCTATAGTCATTTATATTGTGCCCATCCAGCTCATGGAATAGGCAATGCTTTCCTGATGCCCGCTCGTATTCGAAGGGTTCCCTTTTCGCCAGCCTTCGATACTAAAGGCGTCCCCGAGTATCCAAATAAATCCTTTCCAAAGGTTCGGTCAAGTTACTGTAGGAAGAGAATTTCGGTTCTCTCAATTACCTTCCCGACATATTACTGCCATCATTCATTTTCCATTTGCCTTTATCATTCTTGTTTACATCTTCTGATGATCCTCTACTTTTCACAGCATTCACCTCCGGTTTGTTGGCTCGTGCGTCTTCCTGTCGCAGGAACCTTTCCACTTCATGGTAAAACTCCCCTAGAACCATAGGTGGATCCCATACTAGTGAACCCTTGAACTCCGTACCATTAGTAATTCTAGATACGACTGCCATCAAAACCATGGATGGATCTAGACGATCTACCGATGTCGCCGCAGCATTAAACCATGTTAGAAAACTCCTCAGGGACTCTCTTGTCCTCTGTTTCAGTGTTGCCAAACTCATCACATTTTTAGGTCTCGAGATGTGAACCCTAAACTGCCTCATAAACCCTCAGATCAATTCTGTCCATATGCTGATAGAGCCGCTTTTCAATTGTCTGAACCATAGTTTAGCTATATCCATCAAATACAAAGGGAAGCACCATGCCATGACTTCCTTTGATGCCCCAGTACTTCCATATGTCTCATGTATCTCGTCAAATGAACGGCGGGATCTGTTTTTCCATCATATGCCTCGAGCATTGGTAGTTTAAATTCCACTGGATTCCTAGCTTGCTTGATCCTAGGAGCGAAGGGGCTTCTATTCACATCTTCTAAATCCCTATTAACCAATCCTCCTCTCATAGCCCATCTGATCACTTCCGCCAGCATGTCGTTGTCATCAAGTGGTAGTCTTCGTCCATTGTCTCCGACCTACCCCCCGAGTCTATGAGGGAATCCCGAAATCTGCTCCTCTGGACGAACATCCATATTCCGATCAGCGCCAAGCTACACAGCATCACCTGGTATCCTGTCTGAAATCATGCTAACATGACCCAGGGGCATGCCCCCGAGTGTGGAATGATCGGCATCGATCGTTCTATAACGATCAGCTATAGTTTTGTCGATCTTTCCTGGTCGGTCAGGGGTTGCTCCAGGCGGTTCCACTAAATCCTGCATCCTGTTTGCTTCATTTCTTTGGTTCTGATTCTGGATTTCCTCATCTCTTGCTGCTCCAACTCCATGATCCATATTTCCAGTATTCCCTGCTACTCCATTTCCTTGGTTTTGCACTCTAGCATGTCCAATCTATCGGAGTAGATTTTGCATCATTTCCTCCTGTCTCTTCAGCATTCTCTCCTGCATAGCATCCATCATCGTCTCCATCTCGTCTCTGGTAATGAAGACTGAGGTTTGATTAGCTCCCGAGGAAGCCTCCTGACTTCCTTTATGATGGCTCCTATCTGTTCTTTGTCTCCTTGTTGAATACCTAGCCATTACTTCCTAGATCCAAGTACCCAAGCCTCTAAATCTGAGATCTTAGTTTCCAAATCTGCGAATGCAAGTCCTTCTCCATGCAAGCACCAAAATATTAGTGTCAAAATTGACCACCAACACCCAATTGTACGTGAAAGCACCAAATTCCCAAAACAATATCCAAACAGAAAGACAAACATGAGATCACAGAATCAATAACAGAAAAAGTAAAGGAACATGCAAGTTTATAGTGGTTCGGCTAACTCCGGCCTACGTTCACTCAAGAACAATCCTTTTTATTATACTGAAGATTAATTACAGTTACAACCCAAAATTCCAGAATAGAAAAGGCAGAGTATCCCCTTGGTAGAAGATGAAGAGAAACAGAATCAAGCTCCCTTTCTGAAGCCAAGCCTGCTGTATTTATAGGTGAAACTTCGGCTACAAGGCCTTCTCGCCTACATGGGCCCACCATAATGATCGGTATGCATTATTCGTCTATAAATATTGATCGGCTAACATACTACCGATCCTTTTTTCCTTCATCCAATTCAAGGTCGAGCATCTTTGAAGAGTCCTTTATGTCGATCCCTCCCTTTCCATATTGCTACGCCGATCCATATCCTTCCAATATCCTATACCGATCCATCCTCCACAGAGCATGCCGATCCTCCTCCTTCATGAGGATACGCAGATGCCTCCTGATGTCGCCTAGAATGTACACCGCTCCCTCTAGCTTTATAGGTGCATACCGACCCATCTTGCTTAGGGTGTTATGCTGATCCATAGTGCGCCGACCCATATTATGCCAATCCATATTATGCTGAACCTTCCCATCCAATCCAAACTCGTTAGTACGTATCCTTTAACTTGACATGTCAATCCCTCCATATCCTAAATGATATACCGATCCAAATTTTGCCAATCCATGCTATGCCGATCCTTCCCACGTCGATCCCTGCTATGCTGATCCTTTCTTATGTCAATCCAGACTATGCTCATCCAATCTATGCCGATCCATATTATGCCGATCCATATTATGCCGATCCAAGTTATGTCGATCCTTCCTTCCCAAGCTTATATCCATATTTCAAGCACCCTGCATCGTTTTTCTACCAACCACGTTTAATCCTGGTTTCATGTTATTATCTATAGCTGACTTCCGGACCCCACAATCATCACTTTTCACTCGATAATTGTGAAATCTGTTGGGTTAAATCCACCTGTATACTGCCTTGACAAAAGGCGGGTTAACAATAACATCGTTTAAATTTATATGATGTTTATTTGGCCAAATAAAATATTGTAGAGTTAAATTGGATTGAATATGGTAATTGGACATTTATTTAGAAGGATAAAGCACTGTTCTGCTAATTAAATTAATTTGACATTTTTTTAGCAGAATAAGTTACCATTCTGCTATTATTAACTAGATAGTTTAAATTTGGACATTTACTTAGCCGAAATAAATCTCGTTTTGCTATTACGTTAGTATAGACACTTTTATGCCTTCCAATTGATTGTTATTGGTTAAGTGTTATTTAACAATTGCTTGTTAATTATGGATTTAATTTGCATATCTGATGTTATGTAAATACTTAGACTATAACTTGGATAGTTAATGGAATAAATGGTGACTTGATTAAGTACCATTGGAGTTGCTAAGCCTCTTTCTAAATTTTGAAAGCTAATTTTTAAGTCAAAGTTGTTTTAAGCATAATTATTATGTATTAATAAGATTTAAAAGATATTTATTATTTATTAATAATGTTTTTTAAAAGGTAATTAATAATTATTTAAATCATGATTTAAAGTTAATCATTTTATTAATATGATTCCTTTTCAATTATTAAGAATATTTAATTATTGTTTTAAAGTTATTTAAATATTTATTTAAAATGTTTTAAATTATATTTTAATTACTAATTAAAGTTATTTAATTTTAGTGGTCTAAGTTATTTAATTAAATTTAAAGGTTAATTATTTATCGTATTAATATTATTTAGAAATTAATAAATTACTTTATTTATATTGTTTTAGAGTTCAATTAATAATTATGTTAATAATGTTTTGAAGTTAATTAACTATTTATTTTATTAATATAGATTTAAGTTAAATTGTTAGTATAATAATACCATTTGATGTTAACTTAATATAATATTAATGTTATCCTAAAATTATTTTGAATGAGGTTAAAAGATAATTAAATAAAGAATGTTAAATAATGACTTGGTTATTAAAGGTATTTTAATAATTTATTGTTATCAAAGCAACTTTATTGGTTTAAGTTTATTTATAAAAGGGGTTTCATAAATGGGAAAATTTCTTGGAGTTTGGAAATAGGTTTTGTAAATAATTTGGATATTTATAAATGATTTTAAAAAGGGTTATAATGGTTTCAATATTTATAAAAGAATTTTATAAACAGACTTGGAGATTTGTCAAGTGTTTATAAATGAATTTGGAATTGAAAAGGAGCTTCCATAAATGAAGAGGTTTGGTAAAAGGGTCTAATTTGGAAATCTATAAAGAAGTTATACAAAATGATTAGGAGCTTAGGTAAAGGAAATATAATGTACGAAAGAGATTTAAAAAAAAGAATAACAGTTTGTCTAATCTTTTTAATATGATTTGGAAATGAGAAATCTTTCACGAATATTTTGAATATGCTTATGTCAGTAAGGTCAGTATACAAATGTTTTTGATAAACACCTTTGGAAAGAGATTTGAGTAAATGAAAGAATTGTTTAAGGCTTAATGATTGCTATGAGTAATTAAATCGCTAAAATTGAATGCGTGTTATTGATAGTTAAGTAACCGACTATGAAATCTGGACCAAAACATATCTTTGGAAATATCTAGGAAAAACACGTGAGCTATATGGAATAATCATCCCCGATGATGTTGTATTGTGCATTCAAATCTTGTTTTGTTCTCCAAGGACAACAATAAGAAAATCAGTCCACTAACAGTTAAGAGGTGATCTCCGCTCTTATCTTTGACTGTTTATTTCCTAAAGAACCGGGCTTGAGTTTACCGAAAATTATCAAATGTTATTTTGAAGAGACCGGGATCAGATATGTAATCCGAAAACCACATCGATCCAACTTAAGTGTTTCGAAGTTAAGACATCTTGAAGATGATGAAATTTGAAGATGGAGTTCTTTGAAGTGCAAGAGCTGCTTGCTACTAATCGTAACAGTGATTCTAAAATGGATGTAGTAGAAGTAGTGCATTTGGTTCGTTCTTCTTTTGAACAAATTATACGAATGAATGCTAATATTGTGTCGTCGACTAGAATCCAATGTAGCATTCTAAGTGGGAAGTGCTATATAAAAGGTAAAATGTAGCCTCAAGCCTCATCAATCGGGAAATGACAAAAATCGAGCATGCAACAGGGCAAGTGGGTCGCTCCCATTAGGGTATGGTCATTTCGAAATCTAAATTGATTACTATCTACTCATGTATGCTTCAGGGCCCATTAAGGAAAGGGGTGATCATATTCGGTACTACTAGTCAAGTGGTAGGCCAGTCCTGTGTGGCAGGGGTACAAGATGTTCTTTTCAGACCCCGGTGATTTTATCTAAAGATGTACCATCGGAAGGTAGTTCCTTACCGTGTCATAATATGGAATCCAGTCTCTAATACGTGGCTTTATGGTTTTGATTGTAGAGCTTATTATGCTAGAATTTACTAATGTAACAATTTCGGCTATGATTAATAAATATTTGTATCTTAGACATTATTATAATACCACTGGATTTTCTATAGAAAACATTTTGGTTATCATAAGGTAAAAACCCTTCCGTGTTTATGTGCGGCATGATCTTACGAGATACCTTTGATTTTTAAAAGATTTTATAAGTTATAATAAATAAAATTCCATTTCATTTGTGTTTCTCACGTTGGATTTACCAGACTGACCCGGGCATTTTTTTTCCTAAATGTTCAGGGCAAACCGAGCATATTGCAGATTTAGTTTGGTTGCTTTAGAGGTTCAGGAGACGGACTAGAGGCCTAGAGACGTATTCGCGTACATGGTTATTTTCTATTGCATTCATTGTTGTATTTATTTGCAATTGTAAGGACATGTTGTTATAACTGTCCGGGCTGAAATAGGTTAGTATACTCTGATTGATGTCTATATATGAAAGTGACTAAGGATCATGCAATACGGAATATTAACTAAACTATTTACTAGTGTGGAATATAAATAAAAAGGTAAATAATGACACCAGAGATTTTTATACTGGTTCGAACTTCCCGTTCTACATCTAGTCCCAGAGTCCTTTTGGAATTCAACTATAAACCCTCACTTGACCCGGAGGAATAGGTATTACACTACCTGAGCAACCGAACATGACTTCTACCGCCTAAGTAACAGAATATGACTTCAACCGCCCGAGCAACTGAATAGGACTTCCAATACAAATAGTAAAATTATTACTGACCGAGTATGCTCTTGAGTAGCACTTATAAGTCAATAACGCATGCCCTTCCTATAATCTTATCCTTTGTGGTATATCATGTAATTCGTGAAGATTGGAAGTTTATTTAATCACTAATGAAGTTAGCTTGAATGAATAAGTGATTTAGAACAAAAATATTGAATGCAAATGGCAAGATTGTTTAGACAATAAGAATGGGAATTAGGATCAGAATTCGGTAATTAAAACAATGGATTTCATGGCTATATATAGTGATTAAGAGTTGCAATCATTCATGAAAAGTAGCCATGAAAGAATATGGAAGCAACTCTTGAATCAAGGGTTGTTTTTATTCGCTGAAATGAAGTGTCTTTTCAAAATATAGCCGTTATAAAGATTCAGCCGTCCGAGTAGAACAAATCAGCCAGCTGAATCGATCAAAAATCAAAACAGCAAGAAAACAGTGCAAAAAAGGCTTAATTCAGTCGGTTGAACTTGCAAGGTCAGCTGTTTGAATGTTCAAATAAAATTGTGCACATGCATAGATTTCAGTCGGCTGACTGTAGCCACTCAGCTGGCTGAAATGAGTGTTTTCTGGCATATAAAGACTGTTTTAAAAACTTTAGAATATGAGCTTTTTTTTAAAAAATGTTTAGCATATAAACAATGTTTCGGAAGTCTTTAAATTGCATGTACGTGCATATACCACTTCGGTGAGATTTTAACATGAATTCGCTACTAGACTCAGACCATAGACTAAATATATTACCGAAGCTTCTATCTGCAATCTGTTAGATTATTTCCGAGTAAAACAATATCTTCTCCTGCAAATATGGTTAGTTCATATAATATTTACTTATATAGTTGTCACAATCAAAACATCAAAATTCAAGTAACTAACATTCTCCCCCCTTTTGATGATGACAACTATGTAAGTTTGTAAATATATAAAAGTAATTTACTCCCCATGACTGAATACTCCTTCTATCAATCATATTCTATATGCCTTGCTCCGAGTATCCAATGAATATTCCTTCATCGAATTTTGGATCGAATTTAACAAGTTGGTCTTTTATATTTAATAAAAATCATTTTGAACCAAAAATTTTAATATATGATATATTAGGTTTTCTTCCATTAAAAAGTTCATATGGGGTATGTTTTGTTAATGGTCTAACAGAGACTCGATTTAAAACATAACAAGCAGTTGCTATAGCTTCTGTCCAAAAATGTTTAGGTAGAGTGTTTCCATTTAATAAGGTTCTAGCGCATTCTTAAAGTGTTTTATTTTTCCTTTCTACGACTCCGTTTTGTTGTGGAGTTTTAGGAAATAAAAATTGTGAACAATTCCTTTCTTATTACAATATTTTTCAAAAATATCATTATCAAATTTGCCATCGTGATTGCTTCGAATGTTTTTAATTTTTATATTCTTAATATTTTGAATTCTCTTAGCATAGATCTTAAAATTTTCAAAAGTATCACTTCTATTTTTCATAAATATTGTCCAAGTGTATCTTGAAAAATCATCTACAATTACAAAAATGTATCTATTATGATTTATAAATTGTACTTAAGTTGGTCCAAAAAGATCTAAATGTAATAACTTAAGTGGTTGTAATGTAGAAATTATTTTCTTTGATTTAAAAGTAGATTTGGCTAATTTTCCTAGCCGACAAGCATCACAAATACTATTTACTTTAAAATTCATTTTCAGTAAACCTTTTACTAAATTATTTTTAGATAATTTGCTTATTGTTTTAAAGTTTATATGACAAAATCTTTTGTGTCATAACCAAGGATCATTTTCTTTGGCTACTAGAAACATATTTGTGTTATGATTAACTTTCATATTTAATATGTATATATTTCGTTCTCTAGTTCCTCCAAAGATTAGATTCTAGTTTTGATCAAATATATTACATTTATTTTCCCAAAAAGATATATTAAAACCTTTATCGCATAGTTGACTTATACTAAGCAAATTATGTTTAAAATTTTTAACTAGTAAAACATTTGTAATAAGAGGTAAGTTACATGTACTATCATTGCTTACATCGCCTTTACCAATGATATATCCTTTGGAATTATCTCCAAATGTGACAGATCCTCCATTCGTGTAGAAAATGCTAGTCAGCATATCTTTGTTTCCTGTCGTATATTTTGAGCAACCACTATCAAGTATCCACTTTCCTCTTTTCTTAGTTGGTACCTGCAAAAAATATAGAGATGATGGTACCCACTTTTTATTAGGGTCCTAAGAGTTAGATCTTAGGAAGCCAAACACAAAAGGGTTTAGATTTCCCTTTATAAGTAAACTTTTCATTTTTATGAATTGAATTTATAAAAGACTTAATATACTTATTTCTGATTGAATTATTATTAATTTTTGGTACCCAAATCTTTATAGTATTTGTGTTGCAAATATCCTTCTTTTGAGTGAAAACCTTTGGTTTTGGTTTTGCTTTTACAAAATTCTTATTTATATTGTAATCTTTATATGGTGAATTATTCCTCTTTGAACTAGATTTTGAGGAATTTATATATCCTAACCCTTTCATATTAAAAGTAGTTTGAGAGTTTTTAATAATTTTAGAGAGATTTTCTCTACCTTTGTTAAAGTTAGAAACATTTTTGGTAATATTTTCTAACTCGGTTTTGAGACTAGTATTGTTTAATTCAAGTATTTTGACATTTGATTTTAAATTGTGATTTTCTGAAGCTAATTTCATATTCTTTTCTTTTCGAACTTCAATTTCATTTGATAGCATAGTGAGTTGAGAAGATACATTAGACAAATATTTTTTTTAACAAGTTCTTCTTCTAAGATTTTCTTTTCATCTCTGTGCATATCAACTTCTATTTCACTTCTATTTAGTTTTTCTAAAGCATCTTTATATCTCTTTTAACTTCTTTTAGTTTATCGAATAACTCTGAGCTTATGTCAATTAAATCTTCAAAATTAGATCACTTACATCGTTAACCAAAGCCATAAAGCAGACATTGGCTTGGTCAGAATCACTGTCAGTGTCACTATCTGATGATGAAGACGATTCTGAATCATCCCAAGTAACAGAGAATGCTTGCTTCTTCTTATACTTGTCCTTCTTACTCTTGTACCTGTCTTTCTTTCGATCAGGACAGTCCTTCTTTATGTGACCCTTCTTATGACATTCATAACATTCGAGATTTGAAGCTGGTTTGTCTCTCCTGTTGTTTCTGAATTTCTTGTTCTTTCTAAATTTCAATTTCTTTTTTGAAATTCTCTATTATAAATGCCATGACATCTTCATCTGAATCTTCTTGTTAAGCTTGGAAAGCTATATTCTTTCTATCTTGGGCTTGATCTCGTTTTTCCTGCAAATTTACTTCATACGACATGAGATTTCGTACTAACTCTTCAGGTTTGATGGTAGAAATATCGTTAGCTTCTTCAATAGCTAAGACTTTTCATTCCCATTCATCCGTTAAAGAGTTTAGGATTTTCGAAACAATATCAAAATCAGTGTATTTTTCTCCTCATGCTAAAAGTGAATGATATATGTCTTGGAATCTAGAATACATTTCATTTATAGTCTCATCTGATTTCATTCTGAAATTTTGGAACTGATTTTTATGCTTAGAAATCTTGCTTTGTTTAACTTTGTTTGTTCCTTCATGTCTAACTTTAAGAGTTCGCCAAATTTCATAAGTAGTTGTACACATACTAACTCTATTAAATTCATTCTTATCTAAAGCATAAAATAACATATTCATGGCCTTTGCATTTGAGGTAGCATCTATCTTTTGTGTGTTTGACCATTATACATATGGTGTAGTAGGTATAGTGTATTCATTCTGAGTGATATTCCAAGTATCATATCCATTTGCTACGTATAAATTTTCATGTGATTTGACTAATAATTGTAATTCAAATCGTCAAATAGTGGTGGTCGTGCAGTGGATTGACCTTCAATAAAACTTGTGTTAGTGTTATTATCCATATTAACTAATTATCAAATAATTGTGTTATAGTTATATGATGACCTTGCTCTGATACCAAGTGAAAGTGACCGAGGATCGTGCAATATGGAATATTATCTAACCTATTTACTAGCATGAAATATAAATATAAAAGTAAATAATAAAATAAATGACACCGGAGATTTTTATACTAATTCTAACTTCCCGTTCTACGTCCAGTCCCAGACTCCTTCTGGAATTCAACTATAAACCCTCACTTGACCCGGAGGAACAGGTATTACACCGCCTGAGCAACCGAACAAGACTTCTACCACCTAAGCAACAAAATAAGACTTCAACCACCTGAGCAACCGAACAGGACTTCCAATACATATAGTAAAATTGTTTTTGACTGAGTATGCTCTTGAGTAGCATTGATAAGTCAATAATGCATGCCCTTCCTATAATCTTTGCCTTTGTGGTATATCGTGTAATTCGTGAAGATTGAAGTTTATTTAATCACTAATTAAGTTTGCTTGAATGAACAAGTGATTTAGAATGAAAATATTGAATGCAAATGGAAGATTGTTTAGACAATAAGAATGAGAATTAGAATCAGAATTCGGTAATTAAAACAATGGATTTCATGGCTATATATAGTGATTAAGAGTTGCAACCATTCGTGAAGAGTTGCCATGAAAGAATATGGAAGCAACTCTTGAATCAAGAGTTGTTTCTACTCGCTGAAATGAAGTGTCTTTTCAAAATATAGCCATTATAAAGATTCAGTCGTCTGAGTAGAAAAAATCAGCCAGCTGAATCGACCAAAAATCGAACTAGCAAGAAAACAGTGCAAAAAGGCTTAATTCAGCCGGCTAAACTTGCAAGGTCAGCCGTCTGAATGTCCAAATAAAATTGTGCACATGCACAGATTTCAGTCGGATGATTGTAGCCACTCAGCCGGTTGAAATGATTGTTTTCTGGCAAATAAAGACTGTTTTAAAAACTTTAGCATATGAGCTATTTTTTTGAATTTTTTTTAGCATATAAACAATGCTTTGAAAATCTTTAAATTGCGTGTGTGTGCATATATCACTTCAGAGAGATTTTAACATGAATTCACTACTAGACTCAGACTATAGACTAAATATATTACTGAAGCTTCTATCTATAATCTGGTCTGCAATCTGTTAGATTATTTCTCGAGTAAAACAGTATCTTCTCCTTCAAATATGGTTAGTTCATATAATATTTGCTTATATAGTTGTCACAATCAAAACATCAAAATTCAAGGTTCTAACAATATATACATTTATTACAGTTTGTTTTTGTGTAAAGATTTGTTGTATATTATAGATTATTCATTCCACCGTGAGATTCTGTGTTGTTTTGTTTCTTCTTCTCTTCTTTCTTCTTTCTTTCTCCTAACTATCCGCCTTTTCGTTCAATTTGAGTGGGTCATGTGTGTTTGCATTGCCCGCCTAAGCTGTACAGAAAAGTGCGTTGTTACACCCTGTAAATGATATGTGCACCTAATACCAAACACGCAACTTCCCTTCCTTATATCTCCATGCATACTCAACGATATAGGATGCCATCAGTTACAAACAACCCAACTTCACCTCCTCTCTGCCCCAGACCCAATCCTTTCGAGCTCAGTCCCACCTGGGAAAAAGCATTCTTGCATATTCAATAGGTTGCGACTTCGATTCTGGCACCTCACACTCCAAAAACGTTACCATCGAAGCCCCTCGTCAAGAGAAGTGCAATGCTAATCCTGCCTATGCTTAATGATGCCAAAAACTCTAGCAAAATACAACCCACATTTCGTCCATCAATGGTAGACCACGACCAACTCGATCACACACTATAACACACACATGTTTTTGAAGATCTGAACAATACAAACTCAAAGATCCTTATTTTGCAAATTTTTGTTGAGTAAAAAAATTTATTTGATTTTTAAAAAGGAGGGTTTTTATTCCTTTATGTTACAGAAAATATAAAATGAATAAGTGAGAGAAGAGGGAAGAGTAAAAGTGTGTGAATACTCTAAGTGTTGAACTTAGTATATTTCGCATTTTCCGACATCTCGCTACACAGAATTTCATTTGCTTACGAACCGCGAACGATAAAACAAAAATATGATCGCACATAGAAATGCAATATGATCACAAAACAATAATAAAATACTCTAATTATCTTATTTTTAAAAAATTTCAAAAATATCATTGTTTGCCGAAAATAAATGTCAAAAAAAAGGTTTTAATATTTTCCAAATTAAAAAATATGAAAAAATCTTATAAATTCAATTAAAATACGTCAATAAAAATCAAGTTGTTTTACTAACAATTTATTTTCCTCTTATTTATTCGAACAATTTATTACTGTTAATAAATTTACAAAATGAATTCACCATTAATATTAATTAATTAAAAGAAGTTAAATAAGGCAAAATAAATCCATTTGATTAATATCTAATTCACAATTCAAATATTTAAATAATCTCTATATTTGAATATAAGTTACTTAAAATTTTATACATCAACTATTTAAATATTCAAAATCTAAACTATAAAATTTCGGGATGTTAAAAAATTCAGAGATTGGTGCATGCAGCAGTCCGGACAATGAGCATTTTTGGGATTTAGGACATTGTTTCGATCAGTGGAACATCTCTTTCCATCTATAGTACAATTAGAGTATAAAATCATTGCTAGGAGTCTAATTTGGATATAATAAACAAATTAAAAAGGTGTTTAATTGATAACTAATCAGATACTAGTGGACTATTTTTTGTTACCAAAATATTCCAAAATATAAACGAATGGAATGAATAAAAGAAGAAAACAAATTTCAGAAGTCGGGAAAAAAAACACGAACGACCCACTGTTGCATCGGTGGCCGTGAATTTTGGGAAGGTTGAACCTAGACCCAATTAGGGCCTGTACGAATTGGAGATGCTTTGCGGGATCGAGATTTCATACGATGCTTCGGTCTACTTTGGAGGAAGCTTTGTGATATCATGGTGATATTGCGATAAGTATAGACACTGTCGAATATACATGTAAACAATTTGTGTGTGATACTTGCTGTTTGACTAGTATAGTGATGTTTGGGTATTATATCAAACACAATGGATTGATTATTGACTGTTAGACATACTGATGTGCCATTGATCATTGAATGGTTAGATGTTGGATATTGGGTAATGAATGTGCGTATGAGGCACCCATGGTCTAGGGAATAATTGTCCTGGGAAAATTGGTGTTACCTCGGTATTCGAAACATAAATAGTTATTCCGAGAAAATGGTAGTTCCCTCGGTATTGGTGTTACTAACTCAAAAATAAAATAGATGTTCTGGAGAAATGGTTATTCCCTTAGTATATTGTAGCGATCACTTTGGAAACAGTTGTTCCCTCAGTGATAGTATATATTATTGTTTGGAAATTGGTGTTCCTTTGATATGTGAATTTGGTAGACTCTATTGGTTGAGCATATATAGTTATGTATAACATAAGGTGAAACTAAATATGACCTTAATCCAGTAGTCAACCTAGGTTTAGTGTTGATATTACTCCACAGGTGCAAGTAGGCAGGTTAAGGTATGTGTATGGATTAGTTAGAGTATGTGTATGGGTTAGGAGACACTAATGTGTTTTACCATTCTTTTTGTAGAATATATAAGATAGATTTATTTCACTTATCAGACTTATGTATAACCCACCCCTATTTTTCTTTTTATTTATATCACTAGGTTGATGGACCTTGGTGGCATATGGATATGGTAGCAAAGACTTCATATTGTAAATATTGCATAAATTGTAAATATAACCTGTAACAGTATATTTCTATGTATGGTGGATCGAATTAGGATTTGTTGTACATATATAACTCTGTAATTGGATTTATGATTTGTGCATAAGATGTTTAATATTATATGTTGTTCCTTCTGCTGTGAGTTCAGAAAGTTAGTAGTTGGATTCTTTTTGTTTACTTGTTATTATACCACAATGACTTGTCATTTTTGGTTTGAAAGATGTTAAAGTCGATTCAACCGCTGAATTTGAGGGTCAAAAAAGTGGGTTACTGCAAAACTTCTTTGGTCATAGATTTTGACTTCAGTTGACCATAATACAAACCTCATATAACTGACGAGACATATCCTCTATTGGATAGTGTTTCACTTCCAATGCTTTAACTCAAACCCAACTACAGTCGTTTGATGGACGTTGTGCCATGATTTAACTATAATCAAAGTGCAATGTCCACATTGAAGTTCAATAGTATTCTTTGATGGAGTTAGGGGTATGCTTTTAGGGTAATTCTATATTTTATTCTAAATTTTCAACTCTATAATCAAATCTCCTTTGTAATAAAAGGTGTTTTCTTTCTGTTATATGCTTATTATAATATGTTATAATTAATTAATTTACGTTATTTAACAGGAAATCCATATATGATATGTTTGTGATAGTAAATACAAATAGTTGTAATCATGAATATTTTCTCACAACGTAATAAACACATCATTTTAAATATTTCTAGTCAAGATATATCGAGACTGAATATCGATGCATCCGTTCAAATTACAGCACATAATTCTCTCCAAATGTTGGATAGTGTATTACTCATGATTGCTGGAGGTACCAAGGGATTATGCACTGATAGTGATTGAATAACCATGGAATGACTCACTCGATGGTTTTATGTTGGTTAATATGACTAAGGTCAAACTGAAAATATCGATGTAACAATATTACATAGTTCTCTTGACTTAATAGTACTATTTATCTTTAATATGATAGCTCCACTTTGATTAAAGTTAAATAATGGCACGACGTCCATCGAATGACTATAATTGACTCGAGTGGAAGTATTGAAAGTGAAACACTATTCAAAAGAGGATTCATCTCATCAGTGATGTGAGGTTAGTATCAGGATCAACTAAAGTACATTCAAAGTCTAAATCTTTGGCCAGAGTAGTTTGGTTAACAATTATTATTATTTTGAACCAAGGACTTTGTGTTTGGACTACAAAGTTGAATTTGGATGATATTGGAATTTTGACATTGCCAAATTCCATAAGTCCTAATGTGATAAAGTTTTGACAAAGGGAATTAATGCAAATAATTATCACTACCAGGTAACACTTAAATTAGTAAATTAGATTTTACTAAAGTTATGCAAGTGATAAATTTGGCCATATTGTCACACCACCTGCTAAGTGAATGTGAACATAATATTCAAATTGTTCGATATTAATCGCTAACCAAATTTATACCTAAGCGTCACTTGATTTAATTAATTATAATCGATATAAATTAATTAATATTAATGAAAAATTAATTATATAATTTTATTTAACATATGTTGATCAATATTAAATAGTTTGCATATAAGTTATAAACACGCGTATCGATATACGATATCGATACACATTTTAATTAGATTTAAATGTATTATTTATTGATCAGGCTTGAAGCAATTTTAAGGCCCATAAGGGGGCTATTGCAGGAGATTATGGGAAGCCTAGGGATGCCAGCCATATGATCGCATATATGGGGTGGAATTTGGAATTCAAAAGAGGTGAAATAATTAGAGAGAAAGGTGGATTAGAACCTCCTTTTGCACCATAGAATCTCTCTTATTTAATCACCTCTAACCTTCATTTTTTTTACCTATTTACCTCGCTGCATGCTAGTCCAGTTCCAACATTCTTAAGTCGAGAGAACTATGTGATATTGTCACTTCAATATTTTTTGTTTTCCTTAGTTATATTAACCAATAGAAAACTATCGTGTGAGTCATTCCATGATTATCTAATAACTATTAGTACGCAATCCCTTGGTGCTCCATCAGTCATGAATAATACACTGCACAATGTTTGATGAGCGCTACGTACTTTAGTCTTAACGGATGTATTGACATCCAGTCTTGTTATATCTTGACTTTGAATAAATGATATGTTTATTTTGTTGGGATAAATTACTCATGATTATAACACATTGTAATTACTATTACACATTGTAATTACTATTACAAAACATACCATTTATGAATCTATATTAAATATACTTTAATTAAATAAATAATTATTATAACACATTATATCAAGTATATAATGGAAAGAAAAAATCTTTTATTTCGAACGAGATTTTATTTCAAAGTTAATAATTTACATTAAATTACAGAATTGCCCTTAGTGCATGTTAGAGTTAGGGGTATGCCCTAGGGACAGTTCTGTAATTTATTGTAAATGATTAACTTTATAATCAATTCTTATTCATAATAAAGGTGTTTTCTTTCTGTTACATATTTGTTATAATGTTATAATATGTTATAAATAATTGAATGTTTACTCAAAATATATTTGATAGAATATCCATAAATGTTGTATTTGCGATAGTAATTACAAATAGTGATAATCAAGAGCATTGTATCATAATATAATAAACTCATCTTTTAAATATTCCTTATCAAGATACATCGAGACTGGATATCGATACATCCATTGAGACAAGAGTACGTAATGCTCTCTAGATGTTAGGGAGTCTATTACTCATGATTGGTGGGGGCGCTAAGGTGTTGCATACTAATAGTTATTGGATAACTATGAAATAACTCACTCGATAATTTTCTATTGTTTAATATAACTACTGTCAAATAGAAAATATCGATATGACTAATTTACACAGTTCTCTTGACTTGAGAATACCATTGATCTTCAATATGAAAGCTCCACTTTACTTACAGTCAAATCGGGGCACGATGTCCATCGAATGAATATAGTTGGGTCGAGTTAAAGTATTAAAAGTGAAAACTATTTAAAAAGGATTCATCGCCTTGGTTATATGAGGTTATTATCACGGTCAACTGAAGTCAACTCAAAGTCAAAATCTTTGGCCAGAGCAATTCGGTTAATAACAATTGTTATTATTGAACCAAGGACTTTGTGTTTGGACTATAAAGTTAAATATAGATGATGTTGGAATTTAACCATCACCAAATTCCATAATTCCAAAGTGATATAGTTTTGATGAAGAGAATTGGTGTAAATAATAGTCATTATCGGGTAATGCTTAATAAAGTAAAATTGGATTTTACCGAAACCAAGTAAGTGATAAATTTGACCATAATGTCACAGCACCTGCTAAGTGAAGGGTGAATGTTAATATTTGAATTGCTTGATATTAATCACTGACCAAATTCACACCCAAGAGTCACACAACCAAAATATTGAATACTCCTTTTTCACCTGATTTAATTAATTTATAATTATTATAAATTAATTAAATTAATTAATGTTTATAAAATATTAATTATAAAATTTTATTTGATGTGCACTGAATAATTTTAAATAGTTTGCATATAATCGTTATAGAAACACTAATCGATATTCAATATCGATAAGCATCTAAATTGGATTTAAATGCAATAAATATTGTTTGGGCTTAAAATGGATTTGAAGCCCATATAGGGCATGATAATTTTGACCACGAAGGGGGCATGATAGGCCGGCCATTTTATGGCTTATGGGAGGAGTTTTAAATGTTTAAAATGAGGAGAATAGGTAAGAGAAATTTAAGGATCTTGATCATGCATTTGCTCTCTACTCTCTCCTATATATAAATATCTTTACTTTCATTTTCTTCTAATCTTTAGCCGCCTCTATAATTCCTTTTGCTAGCTGAAACATACCCCTCCTTCTCCATAAATATTCAAAATATTTATTTACAAACTAAAATCAAATAACTGTTGGTGGTAAGGTAATTCAGAAAATTGGATTCAAGGAGTTCACTTCTTTGTTTCAACATATGAAATTTGGTCTTTGGTGAAAGGTACTTGTTAGCACCAAAATTGGTCACTAACCTCGTTGAGAAGAGTTATGTAGAGAGATTAATGAAGAGAGTAAATTAAAACAGAAGAATAGTGTAATTCAATGCAAAAAGGACAACAAAAACAAGAACACCAGATTTATAGTGGTTCGGCGTAATTGCCTACATCCACTTTGGGTTTAATCTTTATTGCTCTCTCAATTACTTGAATACAGATACAATCCGTAAATCAATCACTTGAATACAAGTTTGGATTAAAAAGAGGAGAGTATAAAAAATGGCAGAGTCTCCCCAGTGTTCCCGGGAAAGGTCCTTTTCATTGTGCTACTGCCCTCCTATTTGTAGACGAGATGGGTTGGACTTCCCTCATGAGCTTAGGAACAAGGTGCCTCTGCCCATAGTAGGTGAATCTACGCACCAGGCCAGGCAGGTTGAATGCTCTTGCTTTGTTGTGGGCCTGACAACTTGCTACCACCTCCATTCTCTCCTTGATCAGAATCTTGTCTAGTGCTAATGATAATTTCTTCAACTGTCATTTTGTAACCGGGCCAAGATGCCGGTTAACACTTGCCCCCCAAAGTGTGTCGTGTGAAGCAACACAACACGCTTTGAATCAGCAAGTATTCCTTGTCTTCAGAAAGAAATCCACCATGTTTCTTGAATAGTCATTATCCTCCAATTTATCCTCCCAAGGTGTTGTATCCTTCTTTGGTCATCGTGATGCTTGGTCGATTCCCAATATTATAAATCCAGGGTTGTAGTTCAGTAGTGGCCATCCATGACTGATTCTGCAGAGCTAATAAGCTTCGGCTATCTGATCTAGTCTTTTCTTAATAACCCTTAGTGAGTATTCAATTTCTGTTGATTTCAAGAAGTCGAAATTTTTCGGATGTACACATGCACGTTCGGGTACATGTTCTTGCCATTGGCTCTCGGATGCATTTTATATGCTCATAAGTCATCACTAACTCCGTCTACTTTAATTGCAATTCAATCGCGATTCCTTGTTTGTATTTTCTATGAAATAAGGGTTGCAATCAGCCACTTGAGGAGTTTTCCAAACCTCTCTTCAGTACAGACTCTATGATTGTGTTCACAGCTTCAACCTTTCCATTTACAGTTATAATGGATCATGGAAGGTCATAAGGACAGATGATGTTACGGATAAAGAAGTTGATTATTTTCTTCATCTTGGTCGTGGTTAAGAGTTCTTCATCTGCCCATTTGGTGACGTAATCAACTGCTATGATGGTGTATTTCGCACCACCTTTAGGATCGACAAGAAGATGATTTCAGTGCCCCCAAGTGGCAAACGGCTATGAACTAGCCATTTGACTAATTTCCATCGTCGGGGTTCCCGAATTTTTTGCAAACATCTTGCACTCGTCCCATTGTCTAGCATGATCAACCGCATTTGGGTTGATAGTTGGCCAGTAATACCTGTAGCAGAGTATCTTCTTTATCATGGTTTTACCCCTGATGTTATTACCGCATTCTTCTTCATAGACTTTGCTCAAGATATCATCATGGGCGATATGCCGAAGCATGGGGATGGATAAAGTCCTTTTGACACATGACTTATTCTTAGATGATTTGGCGTGAAGCTTTGAGTAGGATCTGTCGTTTTCCATTCCTCCGTTCGGTAAGAATTCCTCATTGTAGATAGTCTTTGATAGGAGTCAACCATGACACCTTTTCATTTTGTTCGCTGAGTTCGTGTGTAATGATGTAATACGTGAAGTCAATTAGTAGCTCTTGGACTTGGCCGAGATAAGGAGCAAGACAATGCCCCCTTGTAAGATCAACTTCCTTAAATTTGTATACTACCAATCAAGAATCACAAAAGATATGTAAAGTTTTCACTTCAAATCCTCTAGCAAGTTTGAGGCTGTCAGTCAAGGCTTCATACTAAGCATCATTGTTTGTTACAGGTAAATCGAGTTTTAGGACGTAGCAGATTGATCGTTCCTCAGGAGTCATTATCATGACTCCTATGCCATAACACTGATCATTGGATGCTCCATCCGCGTACATTTTCCATCTTATGGTTGGTTCTCTGCTACTCTTCGAATAGTCATCTGAGGTAGTGAATTTGGGTGTGAGGTCTGCTAATTACCGTCCTTGGATAGCCCTTCGTGGGAAATAAGTGATATCGAATTAGCCTAGTTCGATATTCTATTTAAGTAGTATTTCAGACGTCTCAGGTCATTGTATGTCCTGTCGCAACGGTTGGTAGGCATAGACGTTGATGGGGTGAGCCTAAAAGTAAGAGTGGAGCTTTCATGAGGAAATCAATAGATATTGTGCTAGCTTTTGTAGCTTCGGGTTGATATCCAATGCATGGCTCACGATAGTTAATGAAATCACATATGCATGTCAGAATGGGTCCAAGGGAACATATCATCATTTATTCAGAAAAATCCAACTAATTCTTTTATCATCACTGCACTGAGCTGTGATCCGATATTCAGCACCCGGAAAGGGTCGCCATGGCTGGCTGTAATGTCGACCGTCAGCTTAGCAGGTGCCATCCCAGATTCTTTGAGTAAAGATGTAACTATTTTGCATAACATTCAATGTGAAATATGGTTGGGACGGTCAATGTTGATGGTTACTCTGGTCGAATCCTAGAGTCTTGTCATGAGTTGTTAAGTCAAATAATGAAGGGCTCTGAATGCTCTAATTGATTATCTGCAAATGGCCAAAGATCAGGCTTAAAAGCACGTTGAAGGAAATGTCGAGTAGGGGCCGGCCTCGAGTTGCGTGCAACTGCATAGCTGAATCTTGCTATGAGTTTCAATTTGCTTGTATATTCGAGTAACGCATTTTCTATTCAATGCATTCATGATCCTTCACTCGCCCTTCGGGTTGGAGTGACAGTCAGTTGCCCACAAGCTTTGGCATTGATTTAATGATTCTATCTCTAGGTATCCTTTCGGTCGTTGCCTTGAGTAGCTGTAAGCACTATATATAAGTTTTAATACTGAGCTATCGTAGCCAGTTTTTGGATGACCATGCGTCTTCTCCCAGTCTCGGGTTGATAAATGTACTACATGGACGGTTGAGTCTCGTCCTAGCTATGTTTATGTTTTCACCTAAACTCCAAAGACATAGAGGTGATTGGTGAATAGTCGGTTCACATTCATTTTGCTTCTCGCTCGTGCCCCCAGGTCTGGGGCATATACCGATAAGTAGGAAGGCCAGCCACGCCCACTTTTGCTTTACTCTCTTTCCCGTTGGATCGTGGGATCATGTCAGTCGATGGGAGACTAGGTCTCGCCTATCTTGGATTTTATCGTGGTTTTTCATTCCAAGAGGAATACTTCGATGCCACGTAAGTTTCAGGGCGTAATTTGGACAGTGGATGGTCACCACGTCCACTTTGGTTCATGCTCTGTAATCAGATCTCGGGGTAAAGTTGGCTACAAATGCAGTCGGGTTATGCTCATCCAGTTTCATACTCCTCCTGACGAATCGAACGAGGGTGCTGGAGAATTTTTGACCAAGTATTCATGGTTTACCCTCCTTTCCATACTCTGGGGGTCATAGTTTTTCAAAAAACATCCGAGTCACATTCGTATGTGCTTGGTGCGGATCGGCATTGACCCTTGGTCTGAGGTATGATATAGTAGGTTGCTCGTACCTTTGGATGCCGTTTCGATTGGTTCTGTATTGAGGCCTCCCAGCAGTCGCTGCCTCAAGTTATAAAGAACGCCACGCTAGAGCTATAGTAAGCTGTCGTATTCGGCTTTTTAGTGTTTTGTACCCCTGCCCCAGCATTGATTTGGCCAGGTCACTAGTTGGATGGTCGAACTCCATCCTCAGCGGGTTAATAATCCTCCTGTCGATTCCAGGCCGAAGTTTGCGGAATAGAAAATGGTCGGAATCCACTCATCTATTTATCGATGTTTATACACCACTCTGCATTCTGGTGACTTAGTGTTATTCTCCCCCCGGTTGACTCGCGCCCAATTTGTGTTCATGCTTCGGTCCATGCTCCGGGGACTTAGAGATTTGTCGAATGGTTTATGCTTTAGTCCACAGTTTGAGACGCAGAGATTTTCGTCAACTCGTTTATACTCTAGTTCGCACTCTGGGAACTTAGAGTAATCTAGTCCGCTTCTGGGATTTAGGGATTTTTCTGAAGTCGTCTATAATCTAGTCCATGCTCTGGGGACTGAGAGTACTGTAGTCCGCACTTTGGGGACGTAGAGGTTTTTGAGTCATTTATACTCTAGTCCGCACTCAGGGACTTAGAGTACTTTAGTCCGCATTCTGTCTCCCATTCCAGAGGGTGAGACCCCCCGGATGGCTGAGAGTTGCCTGAACCTGGTAGATAATCCTTCTCTTTAAGGTTCTCTTTAAGATTTTGAAAGTCGTTATTCTTTATGCAGGACTATTTCATTCTAATGCTTGTTTTCCACGATTTTGTGCAGGCCGTTCTGACCCCGAGCCCACTCCGAGGAGCGATGTCGCCAAGGAAGTGGGGGAGAAAACAAGTGAAGCCACTCACGCAGGGGAGGCTCCTGGTCCAGACGCTCAGGTGATCAGAGCGCTTGATGAAGACAAGTCTGAGACCTCCTCTCCTACCGACGGGGGTTATGAAGTAGAAATTACAGGCGCCTCTGAGCACACATCCAAATTGAGCATGGAGGAGCGGCTCGAGAAAGAGAAGGAGGAGGCGGTCAAGGTCATAGTAGAGCCCCGAGTTGTGGACTTGGACGATCCTTTGAAAAAGCCGTTGAAGGTCATCCTTCCTGGCGGGTCCAAGCCCATGGAAGGCCCCCGTACTCCTTCAGTTGCTACCCCTCTATCAAAGAAGAGTACCAAGGGTAAATGCTCTAGAGAGGAGCTGTCTGGAAAGAAGTTGAAGAAGCACAAGAAGTGATTACTATCCTCGTTCAACGAGAGTTAGTTTAAGTCATGTAATTATTTTCATCTATTTCCTTAGTCCTTGTAAATAGAATGTCGACCCCGAACTTTGGAGGGGTTGTAATAGAAACTCATTTCTGAATAAGGTTTAGTTCCTTTTTCTGTCTTACAAAAGACTCTTATTGTTTAGTTTTCTTTGTGATTGTGATTTTAATCCAAGCAGTTGTGACTAACATAGACTTCTCAGTCCATATTCATATAACTCGGAAACTCTTCGGGAGTCGTTGAACTTCCATTCTGTGCTTCGAGCACTTAGAATACTTTCTAGCCCGTATGTCAGGGATTTGACAAATTCAAGTCATTTGTGTCATAGTTCATATTCAGGGAACTTGGAGATTCGATTCGCTTATATTCGAGTCCGCACTCTGGGGAGTTAGAGTACTCCAGTCCGCACTCTGGGGACTTGGAGGTTTAAGTCATTTATACTCTAGTCCGCGCTCTGGGGACTTAGAGTACTCTAGTCCGTGCTCTGGGGACTTAGAGGTTTAAGTCATTTATACTCTAGTCCAAGCTCTGGGGACTTAGAGTACTCCAGTCCACCCTCTGGGTACTTGGAGGTTTAAGTCATTTATACTCTAGTCCGTGCTCTGGGGACTTAGAGTACTCCAGTCCGCACTCTGGGGACTTGGAGGTTTAAGTCGTTTATACTCTAGTCCACGCTCTGGGGACTTAGAGTACTCCAGACCGCACTCTGGGGACTTGGAGGTTTAAGTCATTTATACTCCAGTCCGCGCTCTGGGGACTTAGAGGTTTAAGTCGTTTATACTCTAGTCCGCGCTCTGGGGACTTAGAGTACTCCAGTCCGCACTCTGGAGACTTAGAGGTTTTTTTCATTTATAATCTAGTCCGCGCTCTGGGGACTTAGAGTACTCCTGTCCGCACTATGGGGATTTGGAGGTTTAAGTCATTTATACTCCAGTCCGCGCTCTAGGGAGTTGGAGGTTTAAGTCGTTTATATTCTAGTCCGCGCTCTGGGGACTTAGAGTACTCCAGTCCGCACTCTGGGGACTTGGAGGTTTTTTTTAATTTATACTCTAGTCCGCGCTCTGAGAACTTAGAGTACTCCAGTCCGCACTCTGAGGACTTGGAGGTTTAAGTCGTTTATACTCTAGTCAACGCTCTGGGGACTTAGAGTACTCCAGTCCGCACTCTGGGGACTTGGAGGTTTAAGTCATTTATACTCCAGTCCGCGCTCTGGGGACTTAGAGGTTTAAGTCGTTTATACTTTAGTCCGCGCTCTGGGGACTTAGAGTACTCCAGTCCGCACTCTGGGGACTTGGAGGTTTTTTTCATTTATACTCTAGTCCGCGCTCTGGGGACTTAGAGTACTCCAGTCCGCACTCTGGGGACTTGGAGGTTTTTTTTCATTTATACTCTAGTCCGCGCTTTGGGGACTTAGAGTACTCCAGTCCGCACTCTGGGGACTTGGAGGTTTAAGTCGTTTATACTCTAGTCCGCGCTCTGGGTACTTAGAGTACTCCAGTCCGCACTCTGGGGACTTGGAGGTTTGAGTTGAGAGCAGTCGTATTTCCACTCTTTAATTTGTATTCATCTACTGTATCGAGGCTAATGTCGTCGAATGAACAATCGGACCACGTTTGCTCACGGAATGGGATTCTACCCCCTAGGATGAGGGACGGAATTTGAAAAATGGACGATCGATTCTCGTCCACTTGGTGATTATAGCTCTTCCAATCAAGTCAAGGAAGGAGGTATATGACAGATGGTTGGATCACATCCATGTTGGGTTAGATAGCCAAATCTCTTACAATTTGCTCCGTATCTCCTTCTAGAAAATAAGGATAATAGATTGTTGAGTAGACAAAGTAAGTTGCATATGTTCCAAGGTGCAGTCGTGTCCATATATTGAGAGCGATAGTTAATGAGTAGGCAGTCCACCACAACTACTTCAAGTCGGGCTTTCGAATAACCTTTTGTGTTCGAGGTAGGATTTGATGTGTAGATGAACAAATCATGTCCACTCTAGACAGATCCCGGCGTCACTGAGTTTCAGGAGGGGCATCTGTATTTTGTCGAACTTTTTTCTATGACTCGATTTGAGTGGATGATCAGGCCATACCCATTCCAAGCCTTGCGTAGGTCTCCGAGTCAAACGTGGAGGTCGATGAATGGATGGTCGGTCATGTTGACTTTGTATTGGGCTCCGATCGTGATGAACTTTTCAATATTTAGTCCATAGCCCCAAATCAAAGGCATATGGTTGATGATGAGCGATAGAATTATGCTCGTCCAGATGTAACTCCACACGTCCGATCATGGTGCGTAGATTGGTTGGCAACCAATTCTGAGTACCTGGTCACCTGCATCGTTTTGAAAGTAGTTTAGTTCAAGCTAGTCGTAGTTCATAGAACAATTGAAATAGAGATGGAAATGGAAATAATTCAAAGAAGATTATGGTAAATCTCATTGATATGTGAAGCAGCATCGTGTGCTCGCTATTCGACTCCGCCCCTGGCTCCTTTCAAAGGGATGTCGGCCGTCAACCGTCCAATTGATAATCATAGCCCTTTATTAATAGGTGTCGGATATTCGCTGCCCGCCATTCTGCAGGACTTGTACATACTATTGAAGCTTTCCTTTCCAGGTCATCTTTTCGATCATACCTCGGAGGTGTTTGTAATCGCCCGTGTTAGGATCAGTGAGCATCTTGGAATATACAACATTCCCCTGATTTTCTTTAGACTTTGGTGTACTCTCTCGAGTTGGTTTCCAGTACGACTCCGAGTCGTGAGTCTTCAAGTGGTGGTTGTCAATTGAATCTTTCAAAGAGCATATGAGCTGAATTCTGAAGTCTTGTTTCGGCTACTGGGATCTACATCCTTAGCCAATGGGCCTTCATTGTTATTTTTCTTAGTCTGCTCCACTCCTCCTCACTTTAGTTCTGATTCATTTTGTAAAAGAAACAATCCATAGTCGTAGGAGGCTCTTTAGCTAACTAGCTGCCAAAATATATCTGGAGGTCGACTTTCCTCAAATGCGATCAGTATGATACCCTTGTTAGTATTTGGAATAAATTTCTTAGAGCATTGGTTTGCTTGGAGTCACTAAATTCGAAGTGCTAGGTCAGCGAAGAATGGTGCTTGGAGTCATCTTGGCGTTTGCTAGAGTCATATCATCTATGTTCTCCAACCTTTGGGAGTACCGTTTGAATAGCGGTTGCTTGCCCGTTCCCTTGATGCCGTTCATAAGCTGCCGCTAGATCCTCTATGCCCTGGTCGATCATGGGATGTCAGGGAAGTGGATAGAATGTTCCTTTATTAAGTTGAGTTTTGAATTCACTATCCGGAGGCACTGCGCTGCAGCTAGGGTTCAAGGGGGTTTCCCCCGAAATTTTTTTTAGCCTCATTTTCGAAAATTTGGGTCGTACCCGAAAAAGTTTTTTTTTGTAAATAGGGGTCGTATAAGAGACCGGTGTAACTTAAGTTTCGATCGGCATTGAGGGCCGTTCGGCATGACAAAGTTGCTCGGCATACAAGATTGTTCGGCATCCACATTGTTCGGCGTTCACACTGTTCGGCGTTCACACCGTTCGGCGTTCACACCGTTCGGCGTTCACACCGTTCGGCAGCACACCGTTCGGCGTTCACACCGTTCGGCATTCCACACTGTTCGGCATTCCACACGTGTTCGGCATTCCACACTGTTCGGCAATCGACACTGTTCGGCATCCACACTGTTCGGCATCCACACTGTTCGGCATTCCACACGTGTTCGGCATCCACACTGTTCGGCATTCCACACTGTTCGGCATCCACACTGTTCGGCATCCCACATGTGTTCGGCATCCACACTGTTTGGCATTCCACACTGTTCGGCATCCACACTGTTCGGCATCCACACTGTTCGGCATTCCACACTGTTCGGCATCCACACTGTTCGGCATTCCACATGTGTTCCGCATTCACACTGTTCGGCATTCCACACTGTTCGGCATCCACACTGTTCGGCATTCCACACGTGTTCGGCATGCACACTGTTCGGCATTCCACGCTGTTCGGCATTCACACTGTTCGGCATGGAGGTATGGATCGGCATTCGGATGTCGCTCGGCCTAGAGGTATGGATCAGCCTGGATACCGCTCGGCATAGGCATTTTCTAGAGCGATCGGCATACGCCTTTTTTGGAGCGGTCGACATACGCCTTTTCTGGGGCGATCGGCTGAATTGCCTTTAGAGGAGGGTCGGCCTTCATTCAACTTGAGTGCAAACTTCAACGTCCAATCCCCAGATCTTGTGTACATCAGTGAATCCAATCTACGGCTATCAGCTTCCTTTAGATTTCTTTCAAATCTGAGTAGAATAGGAAGTTTTCTAGTAAACAACTGGATCTATCTCGCGAATATGGAAATCCACTAGTAGACGATGAGATCCAATCGAGCTGAGAATTCAATTCTCAGTGAAAGCACCAAAGTGTTAGCACCAAAATTGGTCACTAACCTCGTTGAGAAGAGTTATGTAGAGAGATTAATGAAGAGAGTAAATTAAAACAGAAGAATAGTGTAATTCAATGCAAAAAGGACAACAAAAACAAGAACACCAAATTTATAGTGGTTCGGCGTAATTGCCTACATCCACTTTGGGTTTAATCTTTATTGCTCTCTCAATTACTTGAATACAGATACAATCCGTAAATCAATCACTTGAATACAAGTTTGGATTAAAAAGAGGAGAGTATAAAAAATGGCAGAGTCTCCCCAGTGTTCCCGGGAAAGGTCCTTTTCATTATGCTACTGCCCTCCTATTTATAGACGAGATGGGTTGGACTTCCCTCATGGGCTTAGGAACAAGGTGCCTTTGCCCATAGTAGGTGAATCTGCGCACCAGGCCAGGCAGGCCGAATGCTCTTGCTTTGTTGTAGGCCTGACAACTTGCTACCACCTCCATTCTCTCCTTGGTCAGAATCTTGTCTAGTGCTAATGATAATTTCTTCAACTGTCGTTTTGTAACCGGGCCAAGATGTCGGTTAACAGTACTCTTCTAGTTTACTATTATATATAATTATTTATATGATCATTGTTCAATATATTACTCTGATAGAAATATCCCAGATCGGTATATCATTGGATTGTTACATTTAGATAATTATGTATATAAATGCGAATATACATATTAAAAATAAAATATATTTATTAGTATTTTATGCTTATTTACTTGTACATGCTCTCGACCTAGGAATTAAAATAATTATTATCAAATTTCAAAATAATGATATATTAAATGATTTTTATATTCTAATCTAATTTTAATGGTTTAATACAACATAATATATGTCTTATATTTTTACAAATTTTAATTTTGTTGAAAAATTAGCGTCAAGCAAAATTAATTTTTCTGATACACACACACACACACACACTATTATTTAATTAAAAATTAATTATGTAAATAATACGCATATATAATATATATAATAAAATTCTGCAAAAAATTCAATTATTTTTAAAAATATTATTATTATACTTATTTTATTATTAATTTTGCATGGTTTTATAGTTATTAAATTTTTAAATAATAAAAATATATATAAAATCAAAATAATATCTGGGCCATGAGCATCATAGTAAATATTTGTTAATAAATTATTATTATTATTTATTATTATATATACATACTAAATTAAACCACTAATTATATGTTTATATATATACATATATATTTTGTGTATATAAGATAACTAAAAGAATTCTATTTGATTTTATGTTGTAATATATATATATATAATCAAAATTAATTTTAAAACAATATATGAAATAAATTATATTAAATATATATATGTATATATTTATACATATATATATTTTGTAAATACATACATTTAAATAACTTATTTACAATTACTATTTCAATATATGTATATATATATATTATATCTTACATAATATTATTTTCATAATAATTTGAAGTTTACATATATACACATTTAGGCCATCCATTTGTATACACGAGGAGCTAACATGTCCGGTATGGTGTAATTCCCAACATCTAAATACGGGCATGTCAAACCATGTACACAATTTTCTATTGCACATGCATACACGCAAATATGTATATATGATAGACATATATAAAATATAACACAAATTATATAAAATAAATCTTTATTTATAAATTTATATAAAATATTGATTTTATTTAATAGGAAATTAAAAAAGTTCTAAATGAATTTAGGCTACATATGCCTATTAAAGATCTAAATAGTTAAAAAAATTGAAAACTTTATTACTCCGCCATGGGCTGGCCCAGCTCCAACAATGGTATCGAAGCCTAATAGCCTAGATAGTATGGTGCCTAGAAATGCTCTGTCGAAGAATTGGGTTTAGGTAATAAGTACTCTGGCCTACTCGGTCACCGGCCTGGCCTGAACAGATATGAAAGAGGTTGCCCCTAATAAAAAAATGCCCAATTTGAATTGGGTCTTGGGCTAATTTTAAAATTGTTTTGAAAATTAAAAACATAGATTTTGAATTTAAAAATTAAATTTAAAAGAAGACATATACATATTATAAAAGTTATAATATGATGAAAATTTTCAAAATGTCTAAAAATATATATAAGTTAATTTCAAAATTGATTTTATTAATAAAATTAATAAAAGAAATAAATTAGTTAAATAACTTGATTAATAATAGTATACACACACACACACACATATATATATATATATATATAGTATATAGTGATATACGTTATGTTGTCATGAAATGTTTAAGACAATATAAGTATACATGTATGTATATAAAATAATTTTTTAAATTAATAAAATTTAATTAAAATTATTTAATTAAATAAATTGATTAAAAGTTAATTAATAAATTAAAATATAGATATATATTATATATGATATATGTGTATTACTATAAAGATTATAGTATATAAATATTTAATATAATAAGTTAAAGTTGAATAATATACGATTAATTAAAGTGTTAATTAATTAATATAATGTTATACATGAGATTATTTCATAAGTCAATTAAAATATAAAAGTTATATAATAATAAAACTTATATAATATGAATGTATAAACTAAAGGTAGAACTTTAAAAAATCCCTAACTAGATTTAAGGAATAAATACATACTCAAATGTACGTATACCGTGATTCCCAATGTGTCCAACACTTGAATAACGAGGGTACTTCATAAGAAATACATTATTCCATATGTTAATATCACTTGATATAATACATTAAAGATTATGAATCTTTAATATAAAGTTGTCCTCTATCATTTATACATTAATAAATTACTTTCATACTCTCTAGTTGTTGAGCTTTCCTCAAGCTAGAGATATTATGTGTAGTACTATTAATGTGTAGACTAGACGAGGTACGATACTTATACATATTTGTTAAGCTTTCCTTAAGGTTGTATAATATAATTAGGTCGTCGCAAAATGGTCGGTACGAGTGAATAATCTATTTTTACCTATTGAGCTTTTCTCAAGGTAGAAATGAGATTAGGATAAGGAACCATGAGTTAGGAGTTGTATATAATACAATCAGTAAGGAGTTATCCAACATATATGGAAGTATAATTTATTGAGCTTTCTTTAAGTTCAGAATCTGAAGGTATACGAGTCCTAACATCTATCGGTGAAGTGATAGAATTTTATGTTTCGACTTAGGGTGTGGCAAAACATAAAAGACTGGTGGGAGCTTATTAGTAAAATGAAACATACAGTTTAACCTTACTAATGTTATAAGAACATCTACTATGGTAATGTGCTGATAATATATCATTAAAACTTGTAAAATGCGTTAACTCTAAGACTATTTTCTTAAAGCGACAAGCTTACCAGATCTAACTATATTGATTAGCTAAGAGCGATTAAAATAGCATTGACTTATGAACATCTTTAATCGTCTATTACCTACGATCCTAAAGAAGAACCCGCTGACGATGTGGACCCCAAACTTAGATTTTTTTATGAGAAATGGGTTTCAGACTTATAGATTGCCCAGGTTTTAGTGCAATCTATATTAGACAAACCGTTCATATTGAATTAAAATGAGTTACAAGTTGATTTGTTCCTTGATTCTTACACCTTAATATGAACCGTTTATATTGAATTAAAATATAAACCAATTGAATATAAATTGTGGAGCTCCTCAATATATTGAGGTCGGCCGAGTCTACATCCAAGGATCAAGAGGTTGTGCTTGCTGCAAAGGTTGGTGCATCGTCTTTGAAAGGTTCAAAGAAGTGGAAAAGAGAAGGTTAGAAGAATTAAAAAAAGTAAGAAGAACGATGACAAGAGTGAATGTCACCACTTCTATAAGAAAGGTCATTGAAAAGAAGCTGTCCTAAGTACCTATAGATTATTAAATAAAGAAAGCATAACGGTTCTACAACTCCGTTAGGTACATTTATGATTCAAAATTGTTTTGTAATCAATAAAATGTATTGGGTTTTAGATACTAGATCTAGAACTCATAAATTCATTATAAGGGCTTAGGTACTGGCATCGCATGGCAAAAGGAGAGATGTGTCTCCAGGTTGCTAATGGATCTATCGTAGATGTAATAGCTATATACGATTGCCATTTATGTTTTCATAATGGAGTAGTATTGATACTAAATAAGTACTATTTTGCAAAAGACTTTATTTGTGGAATTATGTATGTTTCTAGATTGTTTGAGACTAGATATATATTTCATTGTATGAATACTTTTATGAACATTAGTTTGAATGGAAATAAAGTCTGTGATGGTGTTCTTAAAAATGGCATTTATGTGATTAATGCTAATTATGTGTGTTCTGCGAGTGATTCTTCTATCAATATAAATGATAGTTATCTTTAGCAATGTAGGTTAGGTCATATTAGTGAGAAACGACTAAACAAACTGAAAACCAAATGTTTTCTCATGTCACTTGATTCTTAATCATTTGACACGTATGAGTCGTGTCTCAAAGGTAAAATGACTAAGCATTCTTTAGTGGGAGCAATAAAAGAGTTGATAAGCTCTTAGGGTTAGTACATAGTGATGTATGTGGCCTGATGCCTCTAATCACCAAGGATAATAGTTCTTACTTCGTTACCTTCATTGATGATTTCTCAAGACTAGGATATGTGTATCTTCTGAAGAACAATTCCGATGTCTGTGAGAAATTTATTGAAGAATGAGGTGGAAAATTAAACGAACAGAAAAACAAAAATTTCTTTGATCTGATCAAGGAGGTGGGTGCGTTGGACTAAAACTCCAACGGTACTTAAAAGGTAATAGAATTATCTCTCATGTTATTCCACTATATACTCTACAACATAATTGTGTTTCAAAGCATAGGAACAAAACTCTATTGGATATAGTTCATTCCATGATGAGTAAGGCCGAGTTACCTCTGTCCTATTGGGGAACTGCACTAGAAACTGCAGCGCATATGTTGAATTTGTTACCTATTAAATCAGCGCTTAAGACACCATATGAGATTTGGCATGGGAAGAAACACCACTTCAATTATTCGAAGGTACGGGGTTGTCTGGCCCTACGTTAAGAAAGTTGGTCCTGACAAATTTAAGGCGAGATTGGCATTGTGTAAGTTTATAGGATATCCTAATAATTCTAAAGGATATATTTTCTACAACATAGAGGAACAAAAAGTAATAGTTCCTGTTAAATCAAAAATTGGTTTAACACCCGAGATGCTGCAAAAGATAGTATTATTCGAAATGGTCCCAATTATGCCCATGGGCTTTAATATAGCATAGGGCTATAAAAAAGTTCATGTCATATGTTCAAGGGTAGAATAAGCAATTCACGCAATTGTGCAACGGTCCATAATTTGTTTAATGGACCAAATAGGCAATTTACATATAGTACAATCCTTTATTCATATGTCAGTGGGCATAATAGTCGTTATGCAAAGTAATCTTTAATTTAGGCAAGGGCTTAAATGGCCTTATTCAAATAGTCAATGCGCAAGTCCAAATCCGAGTCCAAGTCCAAAGATATGTTATATGCACGTCCATTCTAATAATAGTCAAAGATACATATGCCAAAGGCGTTATGCTATAAAAAGTTTATTATCCAAGTCTTTATGCACAAAAAGTTACAATTGTATCAAGAAATCCCCAAATAAATTTAGGGTTTACAACTTTCTAAAGAAGGGAAAGAAATGATTCGCCCCTCACATGTAGTCATGGGGTCAGTATTTATAGGGGTGGCAGTAGGTGGTATGGTTGCTACGTGTCCTTGGATATGTTGTGTGAATTATTGATAATCGATATCCCTTTGTGCTGTTAATATTTGACATCCTCTGTTGTACTGATGACATTCTACATCCTTCTTCATATTGATGACATTCAACATCCCTCTTTATATTGATGATACTCGAAATCCTTCTTTGTACCGATGACATTCGACATTCTTCTTCAAATTGATGACATTCAACATCCCTCTTTATATTGATGATATTCGAAATCCTTCTTTGTACTAATGATATGTGGCATCTTTCATTAATGTAGATATTCGATACCCTTTATGTCCTTTAAAGTTTGACATCCTAAGAGATTCGATACCTTTCGATACTTTTTATATTGTGCTCATGTTTGATACCTTCTGGGCTTTCCAACTGCTTAGAATTCGATACCTTTGATTATAGAGGTTCGACATCTCCCTGAGGTTGCTTGAAGTTCGATACCCTTATTGAATACTTAGCTACTTTTCCTTCCTCACACTCGACATCTTGAATTTTGATGTGTTCTTTGGTGTTCGACGTCTTTATATGTAGTAACAACGTCGAAGCTCAATATTTTCCTTGCTTTATGTGTTCGGTATCCCATATTTTCTTTAGAAGTTCGATATGAATTCTTGCAGTAACAACTATAAAATCACATCATTCTTCCTACCTTTAAATCGAACATCCTTTGTGGCTCGATATCCTTATGTTAGATGCTTGCTATGTTATTGTCTTGAAAGTCAATATGTAATTATAGATTAATTAACTCGACTTACATTTATAAGCTCAATATCGTTTCTTTAGATGCTTAATATATGTATGTGTGGTAACACCATCCTCTATTGCTTCCATATCTTCTTGTTTATTTTCTTAACATGTGGATAACATTTAGCCCCCCACTCCTTGTATAAAAGAAGCTTTTTACACTTTATTATAAAACCGAGTATCTTTCTACCTATCCAATTTTCTATGAGATTCTCTCTCCAATCTTGTTCCCCTGAAAAAACATAAAGAAAACGATAATGACTTTCATTATTTACTTTAAATTGAATTTTAGACAAACCCCTTCGAATTTGGCAAAAACATGGATTAATTTGTATTCTATGTCATATAATGCAGCTTTTGTGCTCCAATTGATAAGCCTAGAAATCTGCTTAATAAGAAGACCATAAATTTAATTAATGAGGAGATCAGAAATTCATTTGATAAGAATCCCACAGATTTGTTTGATAAGAAGTCCAGAAATTCAATTAGTAAGAAGGCCAGAAACCTATCTGGTTAGAAATCCATAAATTCATCTAGCAAGAAATCCATAATTCCCTTTTAATAAGAAGGCCAAAAATCCATTTGGCAAGAAGAACACAAATTCATTAGTTAGGAAGATTAGAAATCCATCTAGTAATAATATCATAGTTCCATTTGAATAAAGGACTAGAAATTCATTTAATAATACCATAGTTTCATTTGAATAGAAGACCGGAAATCCATCTAGAAATAATAACATAGCTTCATATGAATAGAAGACTAGAAATCCATCTAGCAATAAGACCATAGTTTCATTTGAATAGAAGATCAAAAATCCATATGGCAGTAATATGTCCTAACTAAATAGGAGACTAGAACTTTAAGTGATAATGGAGATTCCCATTATTTACTAGAATATTTCTGACCAAGAGATTCACAACTTCTCTTATGTCCATATTTGATGCTGAGATCCTTAGTTCTAGGTAATAGATAGTTTTTATCCCTTCCTCTGAAGGTTGCCTCATTCTTAGCTTAGTGTTAGTTTGGTCATGCTTCGTTACACTTCCTTTTAGGAGATTGCTTTGATCCATTCTTAGGATGAAGTCATACTTGTTTGATTGGTTTCCTTTTCCCCTTATCACTCTTTGGATGATGATTTAGGCTTTTTTCACCCCATATCACTCTTCGGGTGATGATTTAGTCTTTGATTCCTCTTACCCCTTATCACTCTTTGGGTGATGATTTAGGCTTGAGCACCTTATTACCTTATAGGTAATGATTTAGGCTGGTCAGTGTGTTTGGTTAGACATCTTAGGTAAAACCAAAGTCTTACCCGTCCTTCCTCTAAGAGGTGCTCCGGTCAGGTCTTATAGGTGGATCTGAAGGCTAGTTGCTTTGGCTAGGCCATCTTACATGGGACCAAAGGCTTACTCCGTCCTTCCTCTTAGAGGTGCTCTGGCCAGGCCATGTAGGTAGGACCAAAGGCTTGTAGTCATTTGGCCAAGCTATCTTAGGCGAAACCAAAGGCTTACTCTGACCTTCCTCTAGAAGGCTTTGACGAGGCCCTTGTGGCAGGATCAAAGGCTTTTCTTTCTCCTCTTATTACTTTATAGGTAGTGATTTAGGCTTTTCCTTATAGTTTCTTTCCCTCATTCGATTATCGACTCTTTTAGATATACTTGTTTTAATCTCTTTTATTCATCCATCGTAGGAAAGTATGGTCTCAAATGTTCGACATTCCATGTTCTTGCTATCACGTTACTATCCGGTCATCATAATTGGTAGGTTCCTAGCAGGATTACTTTGTGGATAACAAGGGATCCTTCCCAGTTTGGTCCAAGTGGCCCATCCATTATATTTTTGGTGTTTTCCATGACCTTTTGGACAAATAAGTATCCTTTCCGGAATGATCTTTCCTTAATCTTGGAATTATAGTATTTCGATACCCTTTGTTGATATTCGATCATCTGTATGGCCGCTTCATCCCTCAATTCATTAATTAGGTCCAAGGATTCCCTTCTTAGCTCTTGATTAGGGTTAAAAGCATATGTGATTCTCCAATGAGATGGTATCTCAGTTTCAATTGGAAGCATTGCCTCACATCCATAAGTCAAAGAGAATGGAGTATGTCCTGTTGCAATTTTTGTAGAAGTCTGGTATGCACAAAGCATAAGCGGTAATTCTTCTACTCACTTTCCTTTGCTTTATCTGGTTGCTTCTTAATGATGTCTTAATAGTTTTGTTGACAGTTTCAACGACTCCGTTAGCCTTAGGATGAGCTATAGATGATTTTTTTTAATTATTCCATTCTTGTTACATAATCGATTAAACTCCTTACTTTCGAATTGAGTTCCATTATCAGATATTATCTTGTGCGGTATTCCAAACCGGATGACTATTTTTAATCACAATTTTTAGCACTTTTCATGATGTTAGTTTGGTGAAGGTTCTGCTTCTATCCATTTAATGAAGTAATTGATGGCTACTACCGCATATTTAGCTCCACTTTTGGATATAGGTAACAGTCTAATTAAGTCGATTCACCATACATCGAAGGGCCATGGGCTTGAGAGTGGGGCCAATTCACTTGGCGACATATATAGAATTATTGAAATCTTTGTCAATTTTCACATCTTTGTACATAACTCAACACATCGTTGGTCATATGGGGCTAATAAAAACCTTGTCACATGACCTTTTTAGCCAATTTTATGCCATTTGAATGGTCTCCACAGAATCCTTCATGGGCTTCTCTCAACAACTTTGTGCCATTTTCTGAACTAACACATCTTAATATAGGAGTGAGTATCCCTTTTTGTAAAGTATTCCCTCCATCATCACGAAGGTTGGAGCTTGATGTTTATTCTTTTAGCTTCCTTTTTATCTTCTAGTAGTTTTCTTTCCATCAGGTATTTAACTATAGGTGCCATCTAATTTTTCTCATTTTGGTTGCTTATTTCTGTATGAGTGGTTCCTTCCCAAGTGGCATCACTTCCACTCCTCATTTCTTTTCCTTTTTTTGTGCATGTGAGTGCTTAGGATCTAGTTAATACCATTGCTTCATTTTTCGATTCAGGGGCTTTTTCTTCAATGCTAGGATTTTGTTGGAAGCCTACTGGAATAATTCGAGTGCCTGGTGGTCCTCGTGAACTAGCTTGTTTGGCCAAAGTACCGGCTTAGGAATTTTTCCCTCTAGGTACATGGTGTATTGAAAAATATTCAAATTGAGTTAACAACTTTAGAACCTTTTTAACATAAAGGATCGATTTGGCATCTTTCGTTTGGTATGTCTTATTCAGCAGATTAACCGTTAACTGAGAATCACTAAAAAATTTGATCCTTGGAAACTTCAACTGAAGGGCTAAAGTAAACCCTGCCACTATTGATTCATACTCAGCAACATTATTGGTAGCAAAAAACCTAATTTCATTACATAGTGCAATCGGTGTCCATCGAGGGTAATGATTACGTAACTCGCACCAACCCCTTGTTCATTCAAGCCTCCATCAACAGAAAATTGCCATTTAGGCTTTAAATCCTTCTCCTTTTCGATTATTCTTTAATGAACCTTGTGCATTCATTAACAAAGTAGGCTAGGGCATGCACTTTAATCGCCACTTAGGGTTGGAACTCAATATCATATTGGCTCAGTTCTATCCCTTATTTTACTTGTCTTCTTGATGCCTTAGGTTTACTAAAAACTTACTTAAGGGGAGAATTGGTTCAGACCTTGATTGGGTGTGCATGAAAGTCGATTCTTAACTTTTGTACGGTGAGAATTAAACAGTATGCCAACTTCTCTATAACTGGATATCTGACCTCTGCATCCTTAAGCCTTTTACTAGTATAATATACCAGAAGTTGAGTTGTGTTCTCCTCTGTTACTGAGACCGAACTTACCGCATGTTCAAAGACCGCCAGATAGAGATACAGATTTTCCCCTTCGATGGGACTAGATAGGATTGGAGGTTTTTCAAGATGAACCTTCAATTCTTTGAATACCCTTCGGCAATCCTCTCCCAATTCAACGTTTTTCTTTTTTCTGATCACATCAAAGAAAGAAATGCACTTATCAGTGACATTAGAGTGGCATTAGAGATAAATCTATTCATAGCTTCCACTTTTCCATTTAGGATTATCACATCTTTGCTTGTCTTTGGTTTTGCCATATCCCAAGTGGCTTTGATTTTATCAGGATTGGCCTCGATTCCTCAAGCACTGATAATGTATCCCAAAAATTCCACAGACCGTATCTCAAAGGAGCACCTTTGCGGATTTAGTTTCATTTTATACTTTCTTAGTACCTCAAACATTTCTTCAAGATCCTTTAAATGGTTGGTTTCCTCTTGAGATTTCACTAGCATACTACATATACTTCCATGTTTCATCTAGTTTGTTCTTTAAACATTATGTTTACCAACATTTGATATGTAGCCCTTGCATTTTTCAATCCGAAAGGCATAACTTTGTAACAGTAAATGTTATAAAACGCATGTGCTCTTCATCTAGTTTGAACCTGGGAATTTAATTATAACCAAGGTATGCATCCATAAAAGATAACAACTTATGTTCGCTTCTGGCATCAACCAACTGGTCTATTCAAGGCAAAGGATAATGATCCTTAGGGCATGCTTTGCTTTTATCAGTGTAATTGACACACGTTCTCCAGTTTCCATTAGACTTTTTAACATACACGAGATTGGCTAGCCATTTGGGGTAAAACACTTCCCCAATAAACCCATTCTCAAGTAATCTTTTAATTTCTTCTTTCAATGCATTAGCATGAACTTTATCAAATTGCCTTTTCTTTTGCCGAACGGGGACAATATTTGGATCGATATTTAGAGCATGGTCATGACCATTGGGTTTATTCCGACCATGTCCGAGTGGGTCCAGGCAAACACATCCTTGCTTGACTGGAGAAATTGGATAAGTTCTCCTCTGAGCTTGTTGCCTAACTCTTTTCCGATTTTTACGGTTCTTATTGGATCAAGAGAATCTAAGGTTATCTCTTCTAGGTCTTCAACGGACATTATTCTTTCTTGCTCATTTCTACAATCAAATTCGGTAACAATTTCTTCACTATCTATTCCGTTGTCTATTTGGTTTTCCTATTTTCATTTTCTTTTCCTCTCGGAAAAGTTGAATCTTCTCCGCACATTCTTGGGCTTTCAGCTATTATCTTCTTCTTATTTGGCTTTAATATTCGGTTTGAAGGACTATCATCCAAGGGCTTCCCAATTTCAATTTTTTAATTCACTTCTCCTCGAATCATAACAGAAAACACCATCTCTTTTAAATTGCTCAAGCGTAGCAAAATACAGTTCTCGAGTGCTTAATTGCTCCCTTCTTATTATTCAATGTCCATTCTTAGTTAGAAATTTCACCATTTGATAATTTGGTGGAACAAACACATCCACTTCATCTAGGGTTGGTCTTCTAAAGAAAGTGTTGTAGTAGGAAGGTTTGTCCATTATTACGAACAGGGTTTCAAAAGTCCTAGAATGAGGGGGAGTACCCATCTGTACTAGGAGCTTGGTTTGTCCTACTGAAGTAAACCCCTTATTGTTGAACCCAAAGATAGGCTTAAAGCTTGGCTCCAACTTCTCCTTTGGAATATCCATTTGATAGAAAGCATGCCTGAAGATATCATTTACTGCACTCTCAGTATCCACTAAGATCTTTTTTACCATCGAGAACCCGATTTTTGAAGTTATCATCAATAGGTCGTTATGCGGGTGATGGAATCCCCTTGAGTCTTGTGGTGTTATTGTTAAGTTAGGCATTTGAAACTAAGATTTATGATATTTGAATGGTGGCTCCTTCTGAATGGAAAAGACTCCATCTTTTGCTTCCCTTACATATCTGCTCTTGGCCCCTTTGCTGCTTCAAGCAAGATGGGGCCTTCATGGATGACATCTGTGTGGTTGATCAGAGCAATGAAGTCTGGATGAGAATCATTCTCTATGAAATTTGCAGTGTTGCTTAGGGGCCTCTGATTGTTTCCTTCAAGATTGGAGGATTTTTTATTCTCCTTAAAGAACTCCTTTAAATTTCCAAATCTAATTATGTTCTATATTATTCCAGCCAAAACACAGTATTCGCCAGTTTTATGTCCGTTCGCTTTATAGTAAGCGCAATAATCTCCACCCTTCTTCGATTCTAGATTGTTCCTTGCCTTATAGGAAGTAGGGAAGTTTCCGCCATCTTTATCCATGGCAAAAATATAGAAAATGGATTTATTCAAAGCCATATAGTTAGATTTTGGGATCTTCTCCCATCTTCCTCTTCTATTTCATCCCACCTCGGCTTTTTGTTATGGTGATCATAGTTAAATTTTCCTCCTTCCTTCTTTGGTTTAAATTTCTTCTTAGCATAGTACATTTCATCAATACAGATAAAATTATTAGCTTGGAAATGAAAATCTTGCCCGTCCCTACACCTATGAACGTAGAGTTCCTTCTAGAAGAAGGCCGGTTCAATTAATTCTAAGCACACTGCCATTAGTCTTTCTCTATCAGTCATGTTTTTTGCCTTTAGTGCCTCAATGTTGAATCTCTTTAAATATTCATCAAGCAACTCTCTTGATCTTTGTTTGACATTTGCCAAAACATTAGGGTCAATAGTACGATCTTTGCATATGTAGAATTATGCTGAAAACTTATAAGAAAATTGTCTCCAAGAGTAAATAGTTTTCTTTCTGTAGTGTCTGTACCATTTGGTAGCTGCTTCTTGAAAAGTTGTAGGAAAGAGCCTAGAAGTACTACTCCAGAAGCATTGTTCAAATCCATTTGGCTCTAAAAAGCCAAAAGATGGTCATCCTGGTCAGTGATTTCGTTATACATTAATGATGAGATTTTGATGTGTTATGCAATTCTAACAGACATTATTTTTCTATGAGTGGGGCTTCACGTGGATTATTATTTACCCTGGGGTTAAGGGTTCTCTTTCCTCTAAGATCAAGCATGTCTTTCACTATTTTATTAGCTATGTCTTTCAGGTATGCTTCATCATCATGATAATCCCTTTTGGAGGGCTTGTAGTCTTTGTCTGAATTTGAGCTGCCTGACTGCTTGAAAGACCTTCTTATTCTCCTTTTTGGGGTTTCTCTTTGACGATTGATCTTAATTCCATTGTCCTGTGAGTTCGAGGAATATACCGTTGTCCCTTCATTTTGAGTTTCTTTCTTCTTTTGCGAATCCATAATGCTTTTACCGTTATCCTTGCTTTTGAGTAGCACGGTGTCTAGATTCCTCCTTGGAGATTCTGCTTCTTCTACTTCAGTAAGCTTTTCTATTTTAAAAGACTTCTGAGAAAGAACCTTCTCAAGGAGTTCCTGCATTACTGTAAGCCATTGCATTAAATCTTGAATCTTAGCCTTGCTATTTTTTGGCTTTACTAGTGCCGAAGGTTGCCCAGTTTCCACATTGTCTAAATTAAAGTTTGGAGTGATATTTTCCTCCAAGTTTGTTCATTGCACAATCTCTTCATTCAAAACATTGACTTTTTTAACTCTTACCATTTTCCTACAACAAAATTTTACATAATTTGTTTCTAAGGGAATAACAGGTCAAAGGTTCGAGCCCTCCTTTTAGTGCTAAAATGTTAAATCAAAAATTGGTTTAACACCTGAGATGCTGTGTAAGATAGCATTATTCGAAGTGGTCACAATTATGCCCATGGCCTTTAATATAGCCATAGGGCTATTCAAAAGTTAATGTCATATGTTCAAGGGTAGAATAAGTAAGTCACACAATTGTGCAGTAGTTCATAATTTGTCTAATATACCAAATAGGCAATTTACATATAGTACAATTCTTTGTTCATATGTCAAAGGGCATAATAATCGTTATGCAAAGTAATCATTAATTTAGGCAAGGGCTTAAATGGCATTATTCAAATAGTCAATGCACAAGTCCAATTCTAAGTCCAAGTCCAAAAATAAGTCATATGCACGTCCATCTAATAATAGTCAAAGATATATATGTCGAAGGCATTATGCTTTGCAAAGTTTATTATCCAAGTCCTTATGCACAAAAGTTGAAATTGTATCAAGAAATCCCCAATCAATTTAGGGTTTACAACTTTTTAATTTGAGAAATAGGGAAAGAAATGATTCGCCCCTCACATGTAGTCATGAGGTCCATATTTATAAGGGTGGTAGCAGGCGGTATGCCTACCATGTGTCCTTTGATATGTTTTAAGAATTGCTGATATTCGATGTCCCATTGTTTTGCTAACATTTGACATCCTTTGTTCTATTGATGACATTCGACATCCTTCTTCATAGTGATGACATTCGACATCCCTCTTTATAATGATGATACTCGGAATCCTTTTTTGTACTGATGATATGCGGCATCCTTCTTCATATTGATAACATTCCACATCCCTCTTTATATTGATGATATTTGGAATCCTTATTTGTACTGAAGATATGTGGCATCCTTCATTATTGTAGACATTCGATACTCTTTATGTCCTTTAAAGTCTATATCCATAGAAATTCGATACCTTAATGTGATATCTATTCGAGGTTCGATATCCTTCTCGCTGTGCACATGTTTGATACCTTCTGAGCTTCCCAACTGCTGGGAATTCGATACCTCTAATTATCGAGGTTCGACTTCTCCATGAGGTTGTTTGAAGTTCGATACCCCTTATTGAATTCTTGGTTGCTTTTCCTTCTTCACAGTCGACATCTTGAATTTTGATGTGTTCTTTTTTGGTGTTTGACACCTTTATTTGTAGTAAATATGTCGAAGCTCGATATTTCCCTTGCTTTATGTGTTCGGCATCCCATATTTTCTTTAGAAGTTTGATATAAATTCTTCCGGTAACAACTATTAAATCTCGTCATTCTTCATTCCTTTGAATTCGACATCCTTTGTGGTTCGATATCCTCATGTTGGATGCTTGCAATGTTGTCTTGAAAGTTCAATATGTAATCATAGGTTTATTAACTCGAATTGCATTTATAAGCTTGATATGCTTTCTTTAGATGCTCGATATACGTATGTGTGGTAACACCATCCTCCATTGCTTCCATATCTTCTTGTTTATTTTCTTAACATAGTAATCAAAAAATGTCTGGATAACATTTTCCACACTTGCTGTCATTTTAAAAAAGGAATTTCTATCAAAAGAAATTAAACATGAAATTTTAGATTAGGTTGAGAGTCGAGAAACTAACACCGAGGCTTAACCAGTAAGGGAACCAAGTTCATCCGTATATGATAGCACACAACATATTAGGAGGTCTATTAAGGAATCTCGTGCACCAGAGAGATACTATGGTTTTATCATGGATGGCAAGAAGGAGGACTGTGTCTTAGATGATGACACTCCTCTGTCTTTCAAACAAGCACTATAGAATAAAGACTCTGCACTCTGGCTTGGAGCGATGAAATCCAAGATGGATTCCATGTATGAAAACAAAGTGTGTACTTTGTCGGACGTACCCGAAGGGTTAAAACCAATTGGCCGTAGATGGATTTTTAAGAAAAAAACTAAGGCTAGGCTAGATGCAAAAGGATTTCGTCAAAGTTTAGGTGTTAATTGTGACGAAACCTTTTCGCCCGTAGCCATGCTTAATTCTATTTGGATTCTACTAGTCATTACTTCATTTTATGACTATGAAATATAGCAAATGGATGTAAAGATGACATTTCTAATTAGTGATTTAGAAGAGACCATCTATATGTCTCAGCTCGAAGGTTTTGTGGTCAATGAGAGTTAGGGCAAGGCTTACAAGTTGTTAAAGTCCATTTTTGATATCAAACAAGATTCAAGGAATTGGAATAAGTGTTTTGATAAGGTAATCGAACAGTTTGGTTTTTATCGGAACATAGAGGAAGCATGCTATATAAAAAGGAATAGGGCAACACTATCATATTCTTAGTGTTATATTTTGTGGATCTTTTATTAATTGGCAATGACACCTCATTATTGCAATCGGTGAAAGCTTGGTTTTCCAAGAAATTATCCATTAAAGATTCGAGAGAAGCAGTCTATATACTAGGTATAAAGATATATGGATATAGATCTAAGAGGATATTGGGATTGTCCTAATCCTTGTACACAAATACCATACTAAAGAGGTTCGATATGGAGAATTCCAGGTGTGGAAACATTCCAACATGGTTTGGAATCATCCTTTCTAAGAAGGACGCTCCTCATACTAGTGAGGAGAAAGAGCATATGAAAAGGATCCCTTATGCTTTAGCCATAGGATTCATAATGTACATTATGCTATGTACAAGACCGAATGTGGCTTACGAATTAGGATGCATAGCCGGTACCAGTCTGATCGTGGTGAAAAGCATTGGCAGTTGTAAAATGTATACTTAAGTATTTAAGAAATACTCGAGACTTATTTCTCATATACAGAAATGGAGACCTCCTTATGAAGGAGTATATAGACTCTAGCTTTCAAAGTGTCATTGATGATAATAAGTCGGTGTCTGGTTATGTCTTTACGTTGAACGGTGGAGCAGTTAGTTGGAAAAGTTCCAAACAAGAGACGATAGCTAATTCAATGATGTGGCCGAGTACATCGCCCTCAATGAAGCAACTAAAGAGGCGGTCTGTTTTTGAGTAAGCTCGAAGAGATTCTCAATATCGAGAATCCAATGGAATTGTTCTATGATAACAATGCGGCGACACAGATCGCAAAGAAATCCAGAGCATACAAGAAGTCATGACATATTCTTCAGAAGTTGCACCTCGTTAGAGAATTGGTTGAGAAGAAAGAGACCATGACACAAAGGGTAGACAGCAAGGATAACATAGCAGATCCATTCACTGAGCATCTAACTAGGTTGGTTCCTTGAAAAGCTTATCGAAGGGATGGGATTGAGATTTTGTAATTAGCCCTAAGTGCAAGTGGTGGATTGATAGAGTTAAGGGTATACCCTACTAGTGGCAATTTTGTAATTTATTGTAAATTATCAACTCTGTAATCAATTCTTGATTCATAATAAAGGTGTCTTTCTGTTATATATTTGTTATAATGTATTATAAATAATGAAATGTTTAATTAAAATTTTGTGTTAGTGATAGTGATTACTAAGAGAAATGATACGGTACAAATTATACTAATGTTAACAGATCAAAGGCTCCTTTAACACTAGAGGAGGAGCGAATAATGTTTTATAACTTATAAACAGAGATAATCAACATAGTATACTAACAGACAGTCGTGGATATATATATATATATATGTATGTGTGTATGTATGTATGTATGTATGTGTATGTGTGTGTATGTAGTAAAAATAAAGTAAAAGTAAGAGAGATGACACCAGGAGTTTTATACTAGTTCAAATTAACCAATCCTATATCTAGTCATGTACAGTGTATGTACCTATTTGCTTACAATGCCTACTTTAATCTGGTAACAAGCAAACCAAAATATAATCTCGATTTAAGGCAACATGATAAACCCTCCTGACTTTCCGAGCTCAGGGTAGACTCTAGTGATTTAATTGGGCAACAAGATCACCCACTTGATTTAAATGGGCAATAAGCACACCCACTTGATTTGGATGGGAAACAAGCACACCCACTTAATTTGAATGGGCAACGAGTATACATACGCAAATAATAGTAAAGGGCTATTGATTCCAAATACAAATAGTTGTGCTTTTGATACATAATATCCTATAGCCCTTTAATAGCAGTTTGATCTTTTGAATTGATGAGAGAATACTTTTAGATCAGTGAGTAAATTATAGAGAATGAATGTAGTAAAGTAGAGATTCAATTTGAATGAATTTGAAGAGTATAGAAAGTGGATTTTATGAAATATATAACGAGAATTTGGAGCAAGAAGAATATAAAGAAAGTTGATAAAATTTGTTTTCAAGTCCCCTTGATATAATGTTTAAAGGGATGTGTCTATTCACGAAGAGATATAACCAAAAATCATAACTATTCAAAATTTAAAAGACATCTCTTCAAAAGTGCATATGTCAACATACATATGTAGGATATGTCAACGTACCCTTGTCAATTTTGAAACATAAAAACACTTTTAAATGTGTTGCAAAAATTTTGAACTCTTCTAAAATCATTTAAACATAGTTTTTAAATGTTTTAATATATAAAACTCTTATAAAATATTTGTAGAAAATTGTTTTTAAAAATAAATATTTTGATAATAAAATAACTATTTTGATAAGAGAATATTCAAAGAAAATCGATATTCAAGGACTTTAACAAATTAATCTAATGTCTATTAACTATAAAATATAGTCTTAAACTCTTCTCATCCCTATCTCTAAACTCATAAGTCTTCAAATATCTTGGTCATCTCTGAATCTTGATCTCTAGCATTTTTATTGATCAGTCTTCGAACTCGATTATCCCATACTTGTATAAACCTGTATAATATCTACAAAATATTTATACAACTTGAGAAAACATTTAGTGCCCACATTTATATACCAGTTATCATCAAAATTAATATTTGTTGTATTAGCAATATCCCTCCTTTTGATGATGACAACCATGTAAATATATTTATTATAAAATATAATGTGACTCCCTCTAAATTGGTTAACTAGCCTTATTTTGAATAACTCCCGCTTAGTATATGCATATATTATGTTTTATATTTTTCTCCCCTTTTTTCATCAACAAAAATGGGTAAATAACAATAAACTCCCCCTAAATGTGACATATATTAAATACTGTGAAATGTGATAATGTTGTATATAGAATCGAAATCAATACTAATTATAAATTTTCTAAGAAATAACTATATACAATTATAGTTACATTTGTTTTAACCATACATCACAAATCTATACATTTATATAAATAATTACATAAAAAGTATGAATTATAACTATAGTCAATTATACATATTAAAATGTACAAATAATACATATTATAAATGCAAATTAAAAATACAAATTAAAAGCCTAAATTTTCTTGGGAACTTCGACCGGTCCTTCAGATCCAAAGATAGGATTGGTGTTGATAACTTCCTAATCTTCATTATCCACTTTCCTTTTAGAGTTTGAGCATACCAAGGTGTTACTTTGAACTTCTTTGGCGAACTAGAAATAAAACGTCGAAGAGAATCAAATTGTTTTTCCTGTTCTATGATCATTTGCATATGATTTAACTCCAAATGTCATTGATTGTGAAGAATGAAGCAAAAAGCATTCATGAAAAATTAAAGAGTTTCTTATAAATTTTCACTTTATTTTTATTTTGAAAAGTTGTTGTTTGAATTCATTTTTATAAAAAGAAATGCATAGAAAGGAATAAAATAGGAACCTGAATTATTTTATGAGTTTTTATGGAAGGAAAATCGTTTTATAGAAGTGAAAAGTCAGATTAGTAAATAATCCCGCCAAAAAATATATAACTTATTTGAATTTCAAAATCTAAAAAAATAGAGTATGTCAACATACAAAGGGACCTTTTTTAACATATATGCAATAATTTTCTTATTTCTTGTTTTTGTTTTAACTTTTGTTTCTGTTTTATATTATTTCGGTTTATGATTCCAAATCATAAAAGAACATATTTAACAACGAAAATGAATTCTCTAAGAAAATTTCATTAATAAAATAGAGCTACATTAATAAAATAAAAAATACATGAAAATATCATAAGTAAAACTGGAAAACATAAGGATAGCTAAGGTATATCAAGAATGATGATGAAGAAGAAGAATTTCCATCAAGTTTTCTCATTATCTTCCCAAAGTACTTGTCAACTTTGTTTGAGAGGCTAGTGAACTTCTTTCTAAAGGAGCGCTTAAGCTTCTGTTGATTATTGAGAAGCTTCTCTTGATTTCTAAGTATCTCTTTGTTTGAATAGCGAGACAGTTTGCCATAACTTTCAAGAAATGTATCTATTTCCTCCTCCTCTTCTTGTTCTTCCTCCTCATTTATTTCCATCTCTTTACTTTCTTCTTCTTGAAGAATTTCTTGTTTTCCTTTTTGCTAATGTCTCTTCCTTTTCGGTAAGAGACTCATAGGGTTCAAATTCGAGAGAAATGTGCATGAGAGAGTGGTTTGTTTTTTTGAAACTTTTATGTGACAAAATGTTTTCACCTCTTAAATCAATACTAAAGTAGTTGAAAATTCTAGTGATATACACAACATGATAAAGTGTATTTTCATGTCTAGAAATTTTCTTTTGAACAAAGTCATTCAAAATCACTTCAGCCCAATCAATATCATATTTTCCAAAAATAGCAAAAAGAGCTTTAAAAACTTTTTAAGTGGGGTTGTTGTAATTCCCCGTTCTTGGTGTAATACTTTATTTTAAAATAAGACTCATTGGTCTTGCTTTAGGCCTGAAATTTTTTCCTTTAAAATCATATTATTCAACATTAAAAAATAAATCATGCATAACTTCTCTATTTCCATAATCAATTTCAAAAGTGGAGAGGTCATTTCTACTACTTTTAGAACTAAGAATTTTCCAATCTAAAACAATAATAGAATCTTTGACACTACTCCAAATTTGACATTCTTCTCCTTGATAAAACTTTCCATTCAAATTAGCATTAAATATTTTGACCAAATCGGGATAACAATGAGAAACATTTTGAGGTAAATCGGTTAAACCAACAATAACATTTTCTAAAGCAAGTCCCTGTAAATAGAAGAATTAAACTCATTAAGATTTGCAAATCTTCCCCAAAAGACTTTTCTATAAGCAGCATACTCAATATAGGTTTCAATGGACTCTTGATCATTGAAGAGTTGAATTATGATTGTTATGGTAAGCCTAATGGCTTTGGATGAAGAGGGTTGATTTGAGGAAGACATTATTGCTTTGATTTAGAGAAAAGAGAGTAAAGAATATGTTTGATTTTGAAATAAAACGTATGTAGAAGATAAGGTAAGAAGGAGTGAATAAATAGGAGTTGAATTATCATATAACATGTGAAAAGGTGGCAATTCAAAATTTTAAATTAATTCAAAAGAGTGGGAATTTCATAAGTCTAAAATTTGAAAAGATTCTTCAAATTCTGCTAGGTATGTCGGCATATCTATGTGGCATACATCGACATATATGCCGAAGTTTTCAAAATTTTGAAATTAAAAAATATTATATATACACACACACTTATCTTATTATTATATTCACTTATATTTATTATTATTACTATATAATTATTCCTATATTAAGTAATTTCAAAAAAATTCAAAAATTAACACATGAAATGTAAAAAGTACTGATTTTATTGTTTCCTTTGTTTGATCTAATTAATCTTCCATCACGGTTAAACACATGTTGATATTTTCAGTGTCTGGTTCGTTGTCACTAGATGTTGTATTAGAATCGTCCAAAGTTGCATTATAAGCCAATTTTCTCTTTTTGAATGAATTGGTGTTTAGTGAATCTTTGTTTTCTTTTGATGCGGACAGTCTCGTCGTAGATGGCTAGATTCCCCATAATTGTAACACTTGAAAACATTTTCATTTCTAGAATTTTCATTTTCAGTTTTATGAAAGCTGTCCATCTTTCTATGTTTTAGAAATTTCAAGTCATAAAAGAAACTCCTCATCATTATCGTCATAATCTAATTCTTGATCATCAACTGTTACGTTGCATGCAATTGATTTCTTTTTGATTGCCTTGTTTTCCCTTCTACCCTGCAATTGTACTTCAAAGGACATTAGATTACCAATTAAATTTTCAATTATTAATAAACTAATACCATTGGATTCCTCTACTGCTAATGTCTATTGAGACTTGGTTTTGATTCATGACACGAAGCTATCACTACAACATACAGATTCGACGACTGTTACGACAAAAAGAGAATATATACTACATGGAGACAAGACATCAAAATCGGTGCATCAACTTTTATATTATTTTGTTTTGAGTCTTAAGTCAATATTGTTAAGATCTCTCCTCGTTTACGTATATATTAGCTTATATATATAATCTTCTTATTTTCAAATGATTTATACATATATAAGCATATAATATATATATATATTAAAGTTAGAATCATATATAATATATATATTATATATACCTGTGTAAATTGTGCAAATTGCACAAATAATACCAGGTCAGTCGATTGACCAGGTAGGTCAGTCGACTGACCTGCTAATATCTGTGCAACATGCACATGTGCACAAGTATATATAATATATAATAAAAATTGTTTGAATATTTAGTCGACTGACCCAGAGGCTCAGTTGACTGAATTTCTATAACAGCTATATTTTCTGAAAAGATACGATCATTCGTGAAGAGTTACAAATCTCTACGAAGAGATTTGGACACGACGCTTCAACCAGAACTCTTCGCCAATGGTCGCTGCTATTTAACAAATATAAATACATATCCTAACTTCATTCCAAATCACTTAATCTTCTTATCTCTCTTATCTAACTCTCTTGAATATTCTTGCAACTATATTTGCTTGAATTAGATTTATATATCATATTCTAAGCAATACTATTCCTTTCTAATCTTCATAAACTTCAAATATACATATTTATACTCGAGGAGAAGATCATAGGAAGGGTGTACTATAAACAGACTTATCCGTGTTATTAGAACACAAAAAGTCAAACAATCTTTTGTATTTGTTGAAGTCCTGTTCTGCTGCTCAGGCGTGTGAAGTCCTCTTCGGCTGTTGAGGCGAAATCCTGTTCCGCTGCTCAAGTCCCTGTTCGGCTGCTTAGGGGTTGTATAGACCTGTTCCTCCGGGTTAAGTGAGGGTTGCTGTATTAGTGAAATTCCAGAATGAGTCTGGGACTGGACGTAGGACGGAGCTCCGAACTAGTATAAAAATCTCTGGTGTTATTTTTATTATACTACTCTTATATTCCGCACTATTTACTGCATAACTACCATCACTATATTCTGTATTATCGTATATCTATATTACATGATCCATAGCACACTTTCATTTGGTATCAGAGCAGGATCTTCATATAAGCGTAACACAGTTATCTGATACTCTAATAATATGGAAACTAACACTAGCACTAGCGTTAACACTAGCTTCATAGAAGGACAATCCACTGCACGTCCACCACTATTCAATGGCATGAACTATAACTATTGGGCCACACGAATGAGAATATATATGCAAGCAAATGGTTTTGATTCATGGAATATTACTCAGAAAGAATACACTATTCCTACTGAGGAGTATTCTGTTTGGACAAATACACAGAAACTAGATGCCACAGCAAATGCAAAAGCCATGAATATGTTGTTTTGTTCCTTAGATAAAAATGAATTTAACCGTGTTAGCATGTGCAACACTGCATATGAAATATGGCGTACACTCAAAGTTACACATGAAGGAACTAGCAAGGTCAAACAAAGCAAGATATCCATGCTCAAAAGTCAGTTTATAAGCTTTAGAATGAAAGATAATGAATCTATAAATGATATGTATTCAAGATTTCAGGATATCTATCATTCACTAGTAGGACTAGGAGAAAAATATTCAGATTTTTATATCATATCCAAAATCCTTAACTCTTTAACGGAAGAATGGGAAAGAAAAGTTCTCGCTATTGAAGAAGCGAACGATATTTCCAAAATAACTCCGAAAGAGTTAATAGGAAATATAATGTCCTATGAAGTGAATTTGCAGGCTAAACGAGTTCAAGCTCAAGATAAAAAGAATATAGCATTCCATGCAGAACAAGAAGAATCAGATTCAGACAAAGACGACCTAGCCTTTATTGCCAAAAACTTCAAGAAATTCTTGAAGTATAGAAAAGGAAACATAAATAATGACAAGAGAAGCTCAAACAGCAATAAACCACCGTCTTCAGAAGGATTGTCCAGATCAAAAGAAAGAATATCGCAATAAAAGAAAGGAAAAATTCAGAAGGAAAGCTTTCTCAGTTACATGGGATGATTCAGACTCCTCCTCCTCCTTAGAAAGCGAGAGTGACAGTAATGAACAAGCCAACGTATGCTTTATGGCCAAAGATAATGAGGTTAGTGATTTAACTTTTGATGATATGATAGAGATAAACTCAGAATTGTTAGATACTTTTAAAAGTCTCAAAAGAAAATATAAAGAGGCTGTTGAAAATCAGAACAAGGAAGAATTCGAAAGAGATATGCTTAAAGACGAGAAGAAAATATTGGAAGAAGAACTTGAGAAAACTCAAGAATTGCTTTCAAATGTTAATCCTCAACTAATATTATTGAGTCAAGAAATTGAGACTCAAAAAGAAAAGAATGATGTTCTTATTTCTGAAAATCATGATTTGAAAACTAATATCAAAATGGTAGAACTAGAAAATTCGAGTCTAAAGACAAAACTTGAAGGAATCACTAAAAATGTCTCGAATTTTAATAAAGGCAGAGAGAATTTATCTAGAATTATTGAAAATTCACAACCTGCTAACAATAAAAACGGACTAGGTTATAAGAGGAAAGTCAAGAATTCACAGTCCAGTAATTTAAACAATGTTAAGTCTAATAAAATACCCATATCTTCAAAAAGATCAGATTCTGAAACTATCAATATATGGTTTCCTAAAAGAAATAACAAGTTAATAAGGAATAAGTATATTAGATCATTCATAGAAAACGTTCATAATAATAAGAATTATATTTATAAAAGGGATATTGAACCCACTTGGGTTTGGTTTCCTAACTTTTAGGACCCTATTAAAAAGGTGGGTACCAACATCATCTCATATTTTTTGCAGGCCCCACTCAAGAAAAGAGAAAAATGGATACTCCACAGTGGTTGCTTAAAACACATGACAGGAGACAAAGATATGCTGACAAACATTACATACTCAGATGGAGGTTCTGTCACTTTTGGAGATAATTCCAAGGGATATATCATCGGCAAAGGCGATGTGAGCAATTACGGTACATCTAATTTACTTTTTATTACTAACGTTTTATTAGTTAAGAATCTAAAACATAATCTATTAAGTATAAGTCAATTATGCGATAAAGGATTTAAAATATCTTTCTCTGAAAATAAATGTAGTATCTTCGACCAAAATCAGAATCTTATTTTCGAAGGAGATAGAGATAAAAACATTTACGTTTTAAATATGAAAGTTAATCATAACTCAGACATGTGAATGCTTGTTTCTTTTATTGCTATGATTTGAATATCTATACATGCATCATACGATTATTCATATTCTTTATTCCCTTTTGTCGATGACAAAGGGGGAGAAAATTATCACTAACATTAAGAATGAAGGATATATATCGCCAAAGATTCAAGGGGAGTAAGTATTCATATAATATTATATACAGTCAAAATCTATATCTATTTACAGGTTGTCATCAATCAAAAAGGGGGAGAATGTTGAGACATGGTTTTGATTCATGACACGAAGCTATCACTACAACATAAAATTCGACGACTGTTACGACAAAAAGAGAATATATACTACATGGAGACAAGACATCAAAATCGGTGCATCAACTTTTATATTATTTTGTTTTGAGTCTTAAGTCAATATTGTTAAGATCTCTCCTCATTTACGTATATATTAGCTTATATATATAAACTTCTTATTTTCAAATGATTTATACATATATAAGCATATAAAATATATATATGTTATAGTTTTTAAAGTTAGAATCATATATAATATATATATATTATATATACCTGTGTAAACTGTGCAAATTGCACAGATAATACCAGGTCAGTCGACTGACCTGCTAATATCTGTGCAACATGCACATGTGCACAAGTATATATAATATATAATAAAAATTATTTGAATATTTAGTCGACTGACCCAGAAGCTCAGTTGACTGAATTTCTATAACAGCTATATTTTCTGAAAAGACATGATCATTCGTAAAGAGTTACAAATCTCTACAAAGAGATTTAGACGTGACGCTTCAACCAGAACTCTTCGCCAATGGTCGCTGCTATTTAACAACTATAAATACATATCCTAACTTCATTCCAAATCACTTAATATGCTTATCTCTCTTATCTAACTCTCTTGAATATTCTTGAAACTATACTTGCATGAATTAGATTTATATATCATATTCTAAGCAATATTATTCCTTTCTAATCTTCATAAACTTCAAATATACATATTTATACTCGAGGAGAAGATCATAGGAAGGGTGTACTATAAACAGACTTATCTGTGTTATCAGAACACAAAAAGTCAAACAATCTTTTGTATTTGTTGAAGTCTTGTTCTGCTGCTCAGGAGTGTGAAGTCCTCTTCAGCTGCTGAGGTGAAATCCTGTTCCGCTGCTCAGGTCCTTATTCGGCTGCTAAGGGGTTGTATAGACCTGTTCCTCCGGGTTAAGTGAGGGTTGTTGTTTTAGTGAAATTCCAGAAGGAGTCTGGGACTGGACGTAGGACGGAGCTCCGAACCAGTATAAAAATCTCTGGTGTTATTTTTATTATACTGCTCTTATATTCCGCACTATTTACTGTATAGCTATCATCACTATATTCTGTATTATCGTATATCCATATTACACGATCCATAGCACACTTTCATTGTCTTTTGATCCCATTCAGAAGAGAGTGAATTAAGAATTTTTCTAACTTGATCCTTTTCTGAGAAATTTTTACCTAATGATACTAATGAATGAACTACATCCTAAAATCTAGAATACATGTCAGAAATAAACTCACTTGGTTTCATTTTATAAAGTTGAAACTGTTGGTTGGCATGGAAATCTTATTTTGTTTTACTCTACATGTACCCTCATGTGTAACTCATAATGTTTGTTATCCCACCTTTTGGCAAGGTTGTGACACCAAAGAATTGACTGAAAATCGAAGGTAATCAGTCCCGAAGATTAGTTATACGCAGGTTCGCTATGGATACCGACAAATTTTGCCCAAATCCGTATCGAGCTACAATCGATGTGACACTACAAGAAAAGCAATGAAAGCAAACATTCCAAATTTCAAGACAATCGGAGTTCGTATGCTCAAGATATTGATCGATCAAACCCACGAAGGTCAACTCCTTCGTATCCATTCTTGTTCACATCCATCCAAGGCGGCCTCCTTCGTATCCATTGGAATCAAACTAGTTCACATCCATGGAAGGAGCAAGCTCATTCATGTCCATCCACTTCATGTCCATGGCAAAGCATTATCAACTTCGTATCCATTTAAGCAAACAACTACACTTCTTATTCATCACATATACATCACTTCGTATCGATCGAATACATTCTTCTTCGTATCCATCAGAATCAAGTTAATTCGTATCCATAGGTAATTGTCGCTCCATGTCGATCAATCCATGCACTTCGTACCGATCCACCCATTCACATGTTTCGTATCGATCGGCCATTGATCGATATGAAGAGCGCCTCATGGATCGATACGACCGTCACCTATTTCCAATCGATACGAAAGGGCCATTGAATCATCGATACGAAATAAGCATCCCAGGACCGATACAAAATACTTGAGCCTATATCGATACGAATGGGAGTGTAAGCTATCGATACGAACCTAACTCAAACGAGCGATATGAAGTGGACGACAAGGGAGTGATACAAAGGAGATTGTTCCAGCTCGATACGAACGAGGCACAATGAAGAAGGAAGACTTGGTCACTCGGCATGAAAAGTGGATCGATCCTAAAAGTTAGCGCCACGACATCGGTCATCACGTGCCTATAAGCGATACGAATAGAAGCGATGCGAATGAGAGCGATACGAATTCGACAGCCTTCAACAAATCCAGACTTGCATCGATCATAACTCAAAATCTACAAGTCCAAATGCCACCAAATTTTCACAGGAGCTTGTCTACAACTTCAAAAATGTACCTGATCAATTTCAGCCCAAAAGGACCAATTATGGATCGATACGAACTCAATTTGTATCGCTCCCATATCGAGTCGAAATCACCTGAACTCGATCTCGTGGGCTCACCCACGTGAGAGAAGAAGTCCTCCGAGATCTGGGTGAGATATTTGCTGCCAACGCCTATAAATAATGACCCAGGACCTACAAAAAAGGATCTTTTGGCTCTTCCACGCCGATATTCTACCGGAATCATTGTTGTAACTCGGTTGTACTATTGTAAACCTCTGTAACCAGCGAGTTATAATCAATAAAATAGAAACTCTTTAAAGTGGACGTAGGCTACCACGCCGAACCACTATAAATCTTGTGTTTCTACTGCTTTCCTTTTAAAATTTGAGTGTTCTTTGTATTTATATTCTCTACATACTTGCTATCTGTGATTTGTGATTGAGAATGGGTGCTTTCATCAGCAATTGGGTGTTTGTGACCAATTTTGGCGCAAACAATGTTCTCCAAATTTCATAAACAATCTTAGAAATAGAAACATGATTAAATTCATTTTTATCTAGAGAGAAAAATAAACTATTCATGACATTTGAATTATTGAGTATTTATGTCTTTTGGTCCGGTGTCCATATTGAGTATTTAGTTTGGCGTTCAGTGTACTCACTTTGTGTAATGTTCCAAATATCTGAACCATTAGATTGTAAATAAATTTTATCCTACATGACAAGTAAGTATAATTACTAGCATTAAATAGTGACGGTCTAGCAGTTAATTGTCCCTCTACAAAAGTGTTAAAAACTGCACTGTCAGTGTTACTAGCCATTTACACTTTTCAAAAATCAAATAACGAGTTTTTGAAAATCTAATGCTCTGATACCAAATGTGAGAAACGGTGTAGTATAAGGTATACTAGTGTAAATGAATCTTAAGGCTACTTAAACACTAGAAGAGGGTGAATAGTGTTTTATAACTTATATGGATAATTTCTAAATTATTTCAAGATTGGATTTTAAGTACAGATAATCAACACAGATATATATTAATAGGTGGTTACACATATATATTAACAGGCACACATACATAAATATATATATGTATGTATGTATGTATAAATGCAGTAAAAATAAAGTAAAAGTAAGAGAGATGACACCAGGAGTTTTATACTGGTTCGGATTAACCAGTCCTATGTCCAGTCCTGTACAGTGTATATACATATTTTCTTTCCAATGCCTACTTTAATCAAGTAGCAAGCAAATCAGAATACAATCTCAATTTCAAGGCAATAAGGTACATCCTCCTGACATCTCGAGCTCAGGATAGACTCTCTCGATTTAATCGGGCAACAAGTGCACCTACTTGATTTGAATGGGCAATAAGCATGTCCACACAAATAATAGTAGAGAGTTGTTGATTCCAAATACTAATAGTTGTACTTTGGATACATAATATCCTGCAGCCCATTGATAGCACTTTGATTTTTGAATTGACGAGAGAATACTTTCAAATCAGTGAGTAGACTGTAGAGAATGAATGTAGTAAAATAGAGATTGAATTTGAATGAATTGGAAGAATATAAAAAGTGGATTTGTGAAATATATAATGAGAATTTGGTGTAAGAAGAATATAGAAAATGTTATTATTAAAATTCGTTTTCCAGTCCCCTTTATATAGTGTTTGAAGGGACGTGTCTATTCACGAAGAGATGTAACCAAAAGACACCTCTTCAATGGTACATATGTCGATATACATATGTAGGGTATGTCGACATACCCTTATCAATTTTGAAAAAAAAAACACTTTTAAATTTGTTGCAAAATTCTGAACTCTTGTAAAATCATTTAAATGTAGTTTCGAAATGTTTTAATATACAAAACTCTTATAAAATATTTGTAGAAATTTATTTTTAAAAATAAATATTTTGATAATAAATAACTATTATGATAAGAGAGTATTTAAAGAAAGTTGCTATTCAGGGACTTTAAACAAATTAATCTAATGTCTGTTAACTATAGACTATAATCTTAAACTCTTCTTGTCTCTGTTTTTAAACTCACGAGTCTTCAATATCTTGATTATCTCTGAATTTTGATCTCTAGTCTTTTTACTGATCGGTCTTCAAACTCGATTATCATGTACTTGTATAAACCTGTATAATATCCTGCAAAATATTCTATATAACTTGAGAAAACATTAGTACCTATATTTATATGATTGTTGTCATCAAAATCATTATCCTTTGCATTAAAAATTAGAAATAGTTGTAATCATTAGTATTGTATCATAATATAATAAACACATCATTTTAAATATTCATAATCAAGATTCATCAAGACTAAATACTGATGCATTCATTGAGACTAGAGTACGTAACGCTCTCCAAATGTTGGGCAGTGTATTACTCATGACTGCTGAGGGCGCCAATGGCTTATGTACTAATAGTTATTGAATAACTATGGAATAACTCGCTCGGTAGTTTTCTGTTGGTTAATATAACTAAGATCAAATAGAAAACATCAATGTGACTAATTTGCATGGTTCTCTTGACTTGAGAATACCATTGATCTTCAATATGAAAGCTCGACTTTGACATAGTCAAATTGTGGCATAACATTTATTGACTAACTATAGTTGGGTCCAGTGGAAGTATTGAAAGTGAAACAATATTCAAGAGAGGATTCATCTCCTCAATTATATAAGGTTAGTTGTAACACTCCGCAAAATTTATGTTAGTTAATTATTAAAGTTAGTTAATTGCAAAAAAATGGAATTTGCACAAATGATGGTATTTGCCAATGGGACTTGCGTCATTGGGTTCGTGGCGAAATTCCAAGCAATTTTCAAATTTGGAGTTTTGCGATTAGAGCTAAAACGAAGAAGTTACGGACGAAAAATGAATTTGAAACGAAAATAATTTGATATACTTAATTAACGTTTATAATTAATCGCTCGGGCCCACAAGCCGACCCAATATTGGAGTCGATCGACCATTGGCGATTGACAATTGACCCATAGACGGTCGATCGCCAGGCGTGTGGCGGTTTGGGTTTGCCTAGGCCACAATGGCCCAGATTTAGTATATTTAATCGTACGGCTATGGTTGATTCTAGTGCCTATAAATTCAGGCCCAGCCCTCTCCTTTCTTCTCATATTTTTTTTGGAAAAAGTAGCCAAACTCTGCCATTTCTCTTCCTATTAGTTTTCTAAAATTATAAAATATTTATATATACGTATACAAATTAGATAAGAACGGAAATTAGAAAGAAAAGGAAGAGAATCAACCTACAATACGTGTATTCGAGGTAAATCTAGATTCATATTTTCATACCTATATTTTTATTCCCTTCCAACCAAATCTCTTCTCAGATATGAAATCCTAACGTATGTATATTCCTTTTTTATACATATTTCATGGATTTAGAAGAAGATGGAGTCGAAATAAAGGTTTTACTTTAGATCTGGAGATTTGGAGCACTTTTTAAAGGTGAGTGGGAAATTTTTATAGATTTTTATAATATAAAAATTATCCCGTTGGTGTTTATTTGATTATTATGCCTAATTGGATAATTGTATATGAGTTGTAGGCAACAAATTGAATATAATTTCGAGTATAATAAATATCGCCTACATATTCTTATTTATGAATTGATTTAGAATTGTTTACAACCTGATCTAGAAATCAGTCCCAAAAGAATATTTTAGTTTGGACTAATTTTTGGAAATTATAGTGGATAATCTTCTTAGATATGATTTCAATAATTGAACATGGGAAAGAATATTCTAGTGAAGATGTATAACTAGAATATATATGATAAATTAGATATTTGTACGTAATTACCGCGTTTGTAATAACTAAAATAAAACTTAACTAATAAAACGACGCTTATATGTAATACTCGCGTTTATGATAACTAATTAATGGGAATGGAATTTAAAAGGTTGTGACTCGAATAAATGGAAAATAAATGAAAATAAATATGGGAGTTGCAATAATTTGGTAGGGTAAATGGATTAATTGGACTAACAAATAAAGAAGTTGAATTAACAACTATGGAATAATAAAAAAGATTACTAATTAGATATTTGTAAACATATAAATGTCTTAGGAAATGTCCTTAGGATGATATTCATTTATCTTGGACAAGTTGGCATTTGTGGATATATAATTAAAAAGGGAATTGGTTAGTAATGGAATATTTAAGGTAGATATATAGCCTTAAATAACAAAAGAGGATTAGTAAGCTAAGTCCAATGTTCAACATGGAATAATAAATAAATAAATTTAATAATAATAAGCCTAGAATAATATGGCTTAAAAATAAAATAATAATATGCTTAGGTTAATTAATTGGACTTAGTGGGTTGGAAATGCGAGGTCAGTAGAGTTTCACGACAGAAGTCCGCCCTTTACTCAAAGGCTACCAGCAGTTGCACGCTAATTACTAATGTGAGATATTACCAACTATAGAATTCGAATAAATGACTATGAAGGAAAAACAGGAAGGAATTCTTATATAGCCTAATCAATTGACATGATGAGATATGTATGTATATATAAGAGTGTGGTAAATATGGCTAAGTCATAATGATATCTCCTATGATAAGTATTTGGCGATAATGTGAGGTTAGTCCCAAATTCTGTAGGGTAAATCTGGCCAGCTAATATGGCTTCCAGTTCCTACAAATAGTCGGACTAATGTGAGATCTCATTGTGAGTATAGATCATAAAGCGAAGAACCTGCTTCGGGAGTTTGAAGGTATTAATTAGTTATTTGAAGACCCGCCTCTCTCGAAGTATTAAATGGTCGATCCATGAAAATAAATGAAGGACCTTCTTGAAGGATTTGAGGTATTAAGTGGTTGTTTGAAGGCCCGCCTATTTCCTTAATTAGAAAAGTATTAAATGGTCAGTAAGTGCGGTTAAGAGGATATCTCAAGAATAGTCTGCATCGGGTTTGATGTCTTAAGTGACTGTTATAGGGTTCGCCTCTGCCTGTAACAAAAATATTAAGTGATTAAGCGAAATTTCAAGCAATGTCAGCTAGATTGTACCTTTGTGGAGTCCGCCTGAGATTAGGTATTAAATGATGGAGGCCTACTTTGTTTTGAAGGTATTTAGTGGTTGTTTGTGGACCCGTCTCTCTCGAAGTATTAAATGGTCAAAAGTCTGTCTAGTACTTATTATAAAGGTATTAAGTGGCTTTGGTACTTTCTCTCATATAGCTAGACTTTATGGGCGATAGTTGTGTTAGTACAATGGCAATTATATATTAAAAGGCCATGTATAGAGATTGAAGGTCTCGGTAGGTAGGGCCAATAAACCAACATTGACTATGCTTGGGGATCCGCTTCATTTTAGGAAGTATTAAGTGGATAAATAGCATAATCATACCTTTGGAAAAGGTTAGGTAGATTTTGGGTAGATAACATATCATACGCGCATCGTAAACAAATTGGGTTTACCTTGAATAATAGACATAGCAATTAAATGGAAACCTATCGGTATAAATTTATGTTATAGACAATGTATAGATTTTCCGATCACTAGAATGTTGTTCTGACCTCCTCCTCATTACAATCCATGGGATAGATTAGAGGGATATGTCAATGGAGCTGGATATGATCGGTTGATGGTGTAGTCTTCTCTCTCTCTCTCATGCTCGTTATTAACAAGGCGATTGATGTCCTAGGAATTCTATAAAATTTCGAGGTAGTAGCCACTATCAATATTTATATCCTAATATTAATTCTTTCACTGTGAGTTTAGTTTGATCGATCTCTAATATGCTTATATTTATTACAGGTACCAAATTCATCGATTCGTGCTTTGATGGACTTGGGTTTCGATTTTTGTCGAAATTTGGGCCTATTAAGGTACGGGTTGTTACATTTGTATCATGGTCAACTGAAGTCAACTCAAAGTCAAAATCTCTAACCAGAGTAATTCGGTTAATAAAAATTGTTATTATTGAACCAAGGATTTTGTATTCGGACACTAAAGTTGGATATGGACGATGTTGGAATTTCGACCATTACCAAATTCCATAAGTTCAAAGTGATGTAGTTTTGATGAAGAGAATTGATGTAAATAATTGTCACTACCGGGCAACCCTTAATAAAGTAAAACTAAATTTTACCAAAACCAAGTAAGTCATAAATTTTGCCATAATATCACACCACCTGCTAAGTGAAGTATGAACATTAATATTTAAATTGTTCAATATTAATCGTTGATTAGATTTACATCTAAGAGTCACACAACCAAAACGTTGAATACTCCTTTTTCACCTGATTTAATTAATTTGTAATTGTTATAAATTAATTTATATTTATGAAATATTAATTATCGAATTTTATTTGATGTGTATTGAACATTATTAAATTGTGTGCATGTAATAGTTATATAAACATGAATCGATATTCAATATCGATACGCGTTTAAATTGGATTTAAATGCAATAAATATTGCTTGGGCTTAAAAAGGATTTGAGGCCCACATAGGACATGATAATTTCAGCCATGAAGCGTGCATGATAGGCCAATCATTTGATGGCTTATAGGGGGAGTTTTGAATGTATAAAAAAGGAGAATAGGTAAAAGAAAATTAAGGATCTTGATCATGCTTTTGCTCTCTACTCTCTCATATATATAAATATCTTAATCCTTATTTTCTTTTGGTCTTTTGCTACCTCCGCCCTCCCCTTTGCTGGCTGAAACATACCCATCCCTCTCATCAAATATTCAAGCAATTTAAATACAAATTAAAATCAAATAATCGTTGGTGGTGAGGCAATTCGAAAGCTAACAACTTAGGATTGGAATTGGATTCAAGGAGTTCGCTTCTTTGTTTCAATGTGCAAACTTTGATCTTTGGTGAAAGGTACTCTTCTAGTTTACTATTATATATAATTATTTGGATGATCACTGTTCAATATATTGCCATGTTAAAAATATCACGAAACAGTATATCTATGGATTGTTACAAGTAGATGGTTGTGCATATAAATGTAAATATATATTAAAAACAATTTTTTTAATGCTCATTTATTTGTACATGCTTTCGGCCTAGGAATTAAAAAAATATTTTTTATTTTTGAATTTTAAAATAATAATATATTAAATGATTTTTAAATTCTAAATCTAATTTTAAAAGTTTAATACAACATCCTATATGTCTTATATTTTTAAAAAATTTAATTTTGTTGAAATAGTTTTCGGCAAAAAAATTATTATTATTCAGATATAAATGCTATTATTTAATTAAAAATTGATTATATAAATAAAACACGCATATAATATATATATATAATAAAGTTCTATAATAAATTTACAATATATTTAATCAATTACTTTTCAAAAATATTTTTATTATATTTATATTATTATTATTAATTTTGCATGGTTTTATAATTTTTAAATTTTTAAACAATAAAAGTATATATAAATCAAAAAAATTCTAGGCCATGAATATTACAGTAAATATTTGTTAATATATTTTTATTATTATTTATTTTTGTATATACATATTTAATTAAACCATTAATTATACAATACATAATTTGTGTATATAAGTTAATTAAAAAAAATTATATTCGGTTTTGTGTTGTAATATATATATATATAATATATATTGTCGAAACTAATTTTAAAATAATATTTAAAATTAATTTTGTTACACACACATATATTGTAAATACGTATATATTTATACAAATTATTTACAATTACTATTGTAATATATATATATATATATATCTTACATAATATTATTTTCTTAATAATTTGATGTATACATATATGCACATTTAGACAATCCATTTATATACATGAGGGGCTAATATGTCCGTTAAGGTGTAAATCACAACATCTATACATGACATGTCAAACCATGTACATATTATTTTGTTGCACATGTACACACGCATATGTATATATGATACACATATATAAAATATAATATAAATATAAATTATACATAATAAAACTTTACTTATAAATTTAAATAAAATATTGATTTTATTTAACAGAAAATTAGAAAATTTCTCAATGAACTTAGACTACATAGGCCCATTAAATATCCAAATACGTAAAAAAAATTAAGATTAACCCGATTACTCCAATGCAGACTGATCCAGTTCCAACATGACATACCCCTAACTTTATCACCTCCTTCACCAAATGTTTGGGGGTCTGATAAAGGGACTTTGATTATGGATTGTCGGATTTTATGCATGTGCGAGGGATGGGGGAGAGGGACTTAAACTTCGATAGATCCACATCAAACTATGAAAATCTACACTGCGTTCCACACACTCCCATCGCAAACAACTCTAAATTCAACATTGATCCCTCATCGAAAACTCATTCATATCCGCTTTTCAGGTCGTTTATCAATCTCAATCTTTACTCTGTTTAGTACCTTAGACCCCGTTTGACAGTAACTTAATTTTATTTTACTTAAAATAGTTTTGAATAGTAACTTTTAAGTAGTTTTATGGATAATAATATGAAAAGGTGTTTGGACAAATAATTTGAAATGATACTAGAATTTATTTGTAAAAATTGAAATAAGTCACAGAGAAGAAATTTTTAACTTATTAACAGTTTATCTCTTTACAAATTTAATAATTTATTTTAATAACTCATGTGATTGTCTTAATCTATCGTTGGGTACGTTACTCAATTCCACCCTCCTTCATAATCTCACCGTCAGGACATTGGCCCACCTACAGAAGAAATACTTCCTTCTACAAATCTATACATTACGTCAGTAACTTAATTTATCTCTCCCTCAAAACCTCTCTGTACCATCATAATTCCACATACACAAGCACATCTTTCCAGCATGTTATACGACATGTTTTCAACTTGCACATCAACTATTCGATAAAGTTTCTTAAGCAAAAGGCATTATACTCATTCTACGCATTATATATCACACTTAACTTCATCTTAAGTTACTTCGTTATCTACCACCGCTTCAGTCTTTAAGCATGCGCTAATACCATCTCTTTTATATTGCGAACATAGATATTCTACAACTACTATTACACCCAACTCTTACTCTTATTCAATATTTCATCTTCACCTTCTACGGGTTTATATACTACGGGTTTATGTTAGAGATCCTTGCATATGTGAATGAAGATATAGTCCCACATTGGTAAATATAAAGAATATTCATGTTTATATACTCTTTCCCATCAACGTATAGTGACTCTTAGGGTCAAGTAATTTTGTATGAGGAAAAGGATTTATATGGTCATGGTTTAATGCGCGCGCTGTCCATTCCATACCAGGCCGGGTGGATTGGACTGTGTTTTTATTTTTGTTGAACATAAACACTTTTTGCCTGTTTAAATTCAAACGTTGTGACTGTTTGAATGGACGCGTTTTTCCCAATGGAAATGGCCATTGCAAATATTTATATGGAAGCAATTTTCCCAACAGAAATTATTGTTGGGAATGTTTTAATGGAGCGGCCTTTCCCAATAGGAATAAACATTGCAAATAGTTGTTAGTTTGAAACGAATAGATGCAACCTTTCCCAACTGATATGACTGTTGCAAAGAAGACTATAAAAGGAGGGGAATCCTGATCACATTCCTAATACTTTTCCACTTCTTATTCTTCATTCTGTTCTCAAATCAAAATAGACTCATATCACAAAGCAATCATACTCATCACAATCTCATATAAATCATCATCTATTTTACTTTGGAAGACTTGAAATAAAGTCTTAAGGAAATTGTTACGAAAAGTCTCAGACGATATTTCCTTATAATCAGTTAAATTGTTTTATTTCTGAATTTCTGCATTTTAATTTGTTTTCTATTTTTCTATTAATCTTCTCATTTCTACTGCATTGTTATCACTGCACCCTTCTGTGGTGTTTGTGTATCTTTGTGCATGAAATCTGTGCATCTGTATGCACTGATTATCTATGTTTATTACTATTTCTATAATTAAGGTCCTACAGTTTACTTGTGGCATTTCAAGCAGCATTTTTTGGACCGTCGTCTCTAGTGAATGAATAAAGGAATATCAAACTACATATTTCATTCTACAGGTTTGACGATGAAGATGTTTCAAGCAAGAGTAGAGGAAGTTGATCAAGTCAAATTACTTTGAAATGGTTCGACAAAGATGAATCAAAGAAGATATAAGAAATAACTTGGCCTTCGAAGATAGAGAAATGTAACTAAAACACTTCAAAGTGAAGCGGTGAAATTAGTTTTTGATGCAATTATATAGTCACTCTTCGACAAACACCCTTAGATACCACTTGAGACGATATTTGATAAAAGCATACATGAGCCTTTAGTTGTTACTTTGGAGGACTTACTTTATAGTTTGTGTTCTTTTCCACAAAGTATAACATCAGTTGTAAAAATCGTTCTAGGCCCATGCGTAGGCCTCGCCTAGGCGTTAGGCTAGGCTTGCCGTCTAACCATTCGCCTAGGCCTATCTAGATGAGACGTACCGTATCTTTTAAGCATCTAAATAGGTATATAAGCATTTTTTAGGTACCGATGGAGGCTTGATGTATTGTTTAAGCATGTAAAGTTTCAAACAGTTTTGCCTCGTTGGCTGCTCCAAGCTCATCTAAATCCATACATTTTCATTTGGGATCAATTAATACTAAAAAATACTAAAATTTTATCAAAATACATAAGTTTATCAAAAACATTTAGCTTCAATTACTCTTCAAATTAATCCTCGCCTCATAATTAATCCATAGTCTGTACTTCCCGCATAGCTTCCACCTAGCGATTTTTATTGAATACTCAAGTAAACCAGACGTCTATATTGGGTGATCCATATGTAACATCCTAAGAAAGCATGCACCAATTTCACAACATATGTTGCAGGTAATTCAAAGGAGATTATGCCGCCAAGACTTGAACTTGGATGAAATGGTTACCTCGTAGATACCTTATTCAGTGGGCTACCCATTGGGGGTCCACCCATCGATTTTTATGACCTTGGCCACAAAATGTGGATGTGATGGATTTCAAACTCAACACTTGTTGGATACGTTACACTGAGAACACTTATTAATTGGTCCTACTTTTTTGATAGGGTTAGTGATGTCCATTTATTACCTACAAGTGGAATTTCATTTTTTTCTTGACCATTTTATTAGTGAGTGCCTAGATTTACCTTTTTCATAACCTATTACCGGCTGTGTTGTGTTGTGCAAGCCATTAACAGTTTCTACTTGATACCAGAGCATAGTTGGATCCCTCCAATATCTTTCCTTTACCAGACTTGACATAGCTGTCGCAGTGAACAAGGTCTGCGATACATGCATGATCCACGAGATTTCCACTGGGCAGCTGTCAAATGCATACTTCGCTACTTAAAACATAAAATCAGTTTTGGTTTAAAGCTCTCTCTACTCCAACCAGCCTGACTCTCCATGCATATACTTGGGAGGAAACTTAGTCTCCTAGAATGCACCACAAACAAAAGCCGTCTCTAGATTAAGTACAGAAGCAGGATATAAAGGAGTTGCCACAGCTACAGCTGAGATAATGTGGATACATTCATTGCTTAAAGAACTCAAATTACCCATACAGTACCTCCTACACTATGGTGTGATAACTTGGGTGCCACTTATCTCACAGTCAATCCTGTTTTCCATGTTCGGACAAAACACATTGAGATAGACTATCACTTTGTTCGTGAACAAGTTGCAGCTAAGAAGTTGTCAGTCCGCTTTATCTCAACCAAAGACCAGATTGCTGATATTTTCACAAAGGGCTTGAGCACTCAACGATTTGAAGTGTTAAGAAACAAGTTGTCCATCCAAAATTGGCCATTCAACTTGCGGGGAAGTGTTAAGCCCATCTACACTAGTACAGCCCAAGACTGCAACAAATCTTAGCAAGACTAGGTCCATATCTATTACGTGTATATCTCGTGAGATTAGGTCTGCATGTGTATACACAAACCCTAGTTAGAATATCCCTTTAGGCTATCAATTAAAAAAGCCATGTAAATCAATCTCTGTATATATGTACGGTACAGCAGGTTGTGTTGTGCAAGCCATTAACAGTTTCTACTAGATTGGTGCATGGGTACATTTTTGCTACAAGCAACAAGCTTCTCTTTATTTTAGGAATTCTATCATTCGTAGTCTCTCAGAAGTGCAGCAAGGTGGTCCCTGAAAAGATTAGAGAAGAAGAGAGAGGACCTTTATTTTCAGAATGAAAAAGCATGTCAGCCTGATACAAGTACACTGATATACATAGGTGTGCACAACACTTATTTGCGGTAATGCAACAGTAAAGGAAAAGCAAACTACTGAAGTACAAAAGCAAATACAAAAGCAACTACAATATTTATTCTAACTCCTTCCTTCAAATTGAACTCCCTTCCTTCTTCATTCCTCTTGCAATCTTCTTCTCTTTGCTGCAGGTTTCTTCTTCTTCCTTTATGACATTGAGTCCTTCTCTCAGTCTAGCAAAATGATTAAAAGACAGTGATTTAGTCAAGATGTCTGCACGTTGATATAATGTAGGTATATGATTAACACATATATTTCCCATTGCAACCTGTTCTCTCACAAAATATAAGTCTAACCAATATGTTTTGTTCTACTATGCAAAACAGGATTGGCAGTCAATGCCACTGCACTAGCATTATCACACCAAACTGTGGCCATGATCTTCTCCTCTCCAAGTATTTCAAACAACAATGATTTCAGCCACATTATTTTAGAAACAACTGCAGCAACACTTCTATACTCAGCTTCTGTACTCGATCTTGAGACAATGGCTTGTTTCTTCGAGCACCAAGATATTAAATTCTTCCCTAAATATACACAATAACCACTTACAGATTTTCTATCATCCCTATCTGATGCCCAATCAGCATCTGCAAAGGCACTGATATTAAGCTTTCCTGGAGCATACAATTTTAGGCTATGATCCAATGTTCCAGCTAGATATCGAAGAACTCTCTTTACTGCCTTCCAGTGTGTATTCAATGGCTTCTGCATAAACTGGCAAACTTTATTCACGCTGTATGCTATTTCTGGACGAGTTATAGTGATGTATTGGAGAGCTCCTACTATACTTCTATACTGCTGCACATCTTCTATTGGATCACCATCACTTCTTGTAAGCTGTAGATTCCTGATCATTGGTGTAGGTAAGCTTCTTGCTTTCTCCATTCCTGCCCTTTTCAAAACTGTGTTAATATAATTTCTTTGGTTCAAGAATATTTCTCCCTTGCTATTTCTCTTCACTTCAATCCCTAGGAAGAAATTCAATTCCCTTAGATCTTTTAATTTGAAACTATCATTCAAGTGCTTTGTCAGTTTAGTAATTTCTGCACCATTACTTCCTGTCACAATGAAATCATCTACATACACCAGAACATATATCACTCCATTCCCATTTCTTTGAATGAACAGGGAGCTATTTGATTTCATTGGTTTAAATTTTAGTATCATTAAAGTTTTCTTCTATTTCTCAAACCATACCCGAGGTGCCTGTTTCAGACCACAGATTGCCTTGTTCAATTGACACACTATTTGTCGATCACCTTTGACAACTTCAAAGCCTTTGGGTTGCTCCATATATACCTCCTCTTCCAACTCAACGTTCAAGAAGGCATTATTTACATCTAATTGTCTAATAGACCACTGATTATGTAGAGCTATGGTTAAAACAACACGAATTGTAGTGGGTTTGATGACAGGAGAAAAAGTTTCCTTGAAATCAAAACCTGGTTGCTGAGTGTAGCCTTTAGCTACCAACCTGGCTTTGCATTTATCCACTGTTCCATCTGCTTTGTATTTCAGTTTGTATGTCCATCGACATCCAATCACAGTTTTGTTCCTGGGCAGTGTCACTATCTTCCAAGTTTTGTTGTACATCAGTGCCTTGTACTCTTCTTCCATAGCTTTCTTCCACTCTTCATGCTGTATAGCCTGTTCAAAAGTAGTTGGTTCTTGTATATGACTTTGAGCTGTGTAAATTTTTGGTTTATAAATACCAGCCTTGGATCTTATGATCATATGATGACCTTGCTGATGTTGAATTTCTTCCCCAGTCTGAGCAGTTTCTGATGAATTTGACGATTGAATATTTGATGAGGACTCTTGCATGTTCTCCTCTTGTACCCTGTCAGTGATGTCTCTGTCTTCATATCTTTCAAGATCATTATTGTTGTTACTAGTGGAGGATAATATCAGTGAGGAGAATGCATCATTTCTTCTATCTTCTTGTATAGCAGCTGATTCATATTTCTTGGCTTCTGACTCATATATTGATATTAAAGGCATATGTTGTCTGATGTCTGTTGCTTGAGCATCCCTTCTTTCTTCAATATTGGCAAAAGGAAATATTCTCTCATTGAACATCACATGTCTGGAAATAATAATTCTTCCATCACTAGTCAAGCACTTGTACCCCTTCTGATTTAACCCATAGCCAAGAAAGGTACATTTTGATGATCTAAAATCCATCTTATGTCTGTTATATGGCCTCATCAATGGAAAACATAAACATCCAAAGACTCTTAATCTCTTATAGTCAGGTTTCTGCTTGAATAATGTTTCATGAGGACTTATGTTCTCCAACACACTGGTGGGTAGCATGTTAATCAGGTATACCGCTGTAGAAAATGCCTCAGGCTAGAATCTCAATGGCATACTACCCTGTGCTAGCAAAGTCAGACCCAACTCTACTATATGCCTATGCTTCCTTTCAACAATTCCATTTTGCTGAGAAGTATGTGGGCAGGTGAGTCTATGCAATATGCCTTTTTCATTAAAAATTCTTTCAATGATTTGAACTCTGATCCCCCATCAGTCTGAAATATTTTTAATTTGTTGTCTAGCTGCCTTTCCACTTGATTTATAACTGTTTTACAGCTTCACATGTCTCTGATTTCTGTTTTAAAAAATATATCCAGGTATGTTTGCTGTATGCATCTACAAATGTTATATAGTATCTATAGCTATGGCTTGAATTAATTGGAGCAGGTCCCCAAAGATCACATTCAATCAGCTCTAGAGGTTGATGATAAATAGTGTCTGATGCATTGAATGGTAACCTGTGGCTTTTTCCCAACTGACACTGACTACAAACATATGGTAATTGAGGATCTGAGTATGATATATTTTCTTTGTTCATCACAAGTCTCATAATCTTGACATTAGGGTGCCCGAGCTTTCTATGCCAAATATCATATGTATCATTAGTTTTATTTTCAGCATAGTTACACAGTCTTACTTCATTCCAGTTCTCTCTACCACTTTTTAGATTGAATTTATACAACCCATCATATGTTGTGCCTTGAAGTAAAACTTCCCCACTTGTTTTGTCCTTGACTAGACAAATAGTAGGATGAAACTCAAAGAATACCTCATTGTCTCTAGCAAATTGTGAGACACTCATGAGATTTTTTTAATTTGAGGTACCCTAAGTAAATTCTTTAAAAACAGCTGTCTATCCTTTTTAATAGATTTAACACAAGCATCTCCTACATGTGTTATGTTTACAGGTGCACCATTTCCCATATAAATGTAATTTTTACCTTGATATGCAGCTCCCCCAAGGTTCAAGTTCTGTAGTTTGTTTGTAACGTGATGTGTAGCTCCTGAATCTGGAAACCAAGCTTCATCATGTATGTCAGAATTTCTTGCTATTGTGTCTTGACCTTCATTGGTTTGATTCAGACCTCTGGAGACTGTACTAGTATTGATTTGAGCTTGATTCAGTTTGGCATTGTATATATTTGGTCTTGATGTGCCTTGATTAGGTGAGATATGCTGATTGCTTGTGTAGTTATTATCAAATCTGAAATAGCACCTCACAACTACATGACCTATCTTTCCACAAATTTGGCATCTCGGTCTGTTGTTAGTATTTCTGCCTCGTCCTCTTCCTCTACCAAATCTTCCTCCTCTTCCATACCCTTGTCCACCTGATACACTCTGCATATGATTGAAATTCTCATTAGCAGATTCTGGTTTGAAGTTATTTTGTTGTTGAGGTCTAACTTTCATGTTTGCCACATAATTGATTGAGAAATCTTGTGCTACACTTTGTTTTTGTTCCAGTCTACCCTCATGTGCTAACAAAACAGAAGTAACATACTGCACTGAAGGAGTAGTCTCTTTGGATAAGATAATAGCAATCACAAATTCAAAACTATCATCTAGCCCATTGAGTATATTCAACACTTGTTCGGTTTCACTGACTTTGTGTCCAGATGATTCAAGCATATCGCATAGAGCCTTGACTTTGTTCAGGTACTCCCTTACACTCATATTATTCTTCTTCACGTTTTGCAATTGCCTCTTATAGCTCATAATTCTAGCAGAGGCTTGAGAATTGAAATTGAGATGTATAGCATTCCATACCTCTAAGGATGTTTTACTTCCTACTATTTGTGTTAGAAGACTAGGGTTGATTGAAGAGATTAACCAAGCACACAGTAAGCTATCCTGTCTGATATGCGTGATATAATCTGGATTTGCTACAACTTGTCCTTCGGCATTGGTAATCGATTGTTGTGGTATAATAGTATCGACACTGATGAATTTCTCAAGTCCGTATCCTCTGATAGCAGTTTCCATCTGAAATTTCCATAATAGAAAATTATTTTCATCCAATGTCACGGTAATAAGCTAAGTTTGAGGACTAATTATCGATTTTAAGGATTCTTCAAGAGTTTTAGAGAGTTGATTAGTATTGGACGTATTGGATGAATCAGTGATGGATTGATTGTTGGTGTGATCTACCATGATTGATGAACACGAGAGATTAGGGTTCCAGAAGAGAACAAAGACAACAACAACAAGGACGAAACAGAAACAGGAGTGGAAGCCTAGATCTGATCGAAATGATTTGGATCTGATCGAGATCTGGAGTTAGATAAGAATTTTAATATTGAATCTGAAAATTTTGACGCAAGGCGATTTAGCTCTGATACCATGAAAAGATTAGAGAAGAAGAGAGAGAACCTTTATTTTCAGAATGAAAAAGCATGTCAGCCTGATACAAGTACACTGATATATATAGGTGTGCACAACACTTATTTGCGGTAATGCAACAGTAAAGGAAAAGCAAACTACTGAAGTACAAAAGCAAATACAAAAGCAACTACCTTTGGACCCTTGTGCATTTACTCTTCATTATATATATATTACTGGGCGTACAAATAGCTTTTCCTGAGTTGGTAGCAAAGGTGTGATATCTTGACAATGGTGTTGATAAGAGCCTTCAATTCATGGTTCATCCGACGTTGAATTTGGTAGTCAATCATGAAAACTGCGAAGCATAGTGGCTAGTTTCTTCTAACATAGAATTTCCATGTTCAGTTTCATTTTCAAATAAGCCAGCTATCTGTTTATTAGGAAACACTGTTTCTTAAACTGGTATCGGAGCGAACGCTTTGGTCTCTAAAAGAGTATCAGAAATTCGGTCCATATTGGCTGGGGTTTCATGTTTGCAGGACTCATACATAAAGTTACTACTTTTAAGTTCTTATTGTGGTTATGTGGATTGGTTACATCTTGCGTGCATGTAGTCCGTTTTGGATTTTTCTTTGCTATTTTTGGATTTGATGAAGTCGTCCTAGATGTATGGATGTTCATATGGAATACATAATTTATGACTACACATAGATCATCGACTAGCTTGCCCATTCGGCTTGAAGGGCCAAGAATTTTACTTTCTTCTTTTACAGCTCTTTCAACATCTTTGGGATCTTTGCCACAAACCTTTACTTTGTAAAGTTGCATTCTTCAGTCCAACTTTGGCACAAACCATTACTTATGGCTGATAAATTTCGCATGAGATAAAGTTCTATGTGTGCTCTGGTATTTTGTTATATGTACTTTTAAGTTATAATGAAATCATCATTCTGTTATATTAGATGATAGTGCTGTGCAAGAACTTTTTTTTTTCCTTTCTTTTCAGACATCAGAGATAATGGTTATTGTTTTTTTGGGCACTTGAGCTTATAAGTTTTTATAGAATTTATTCAAAATTATTGATAGCCATTATACCATAGTTATAGGTAAGTTGTCATTTATATTGCAGTATAAAGTTACTAAATTTCAGAATTCAGAACAGTTGCAAGTTCCAAGTCATATTCCCTATTTGTAGTTGCTTCCTCCTCGTTTTAAGGTAAATTACCTCCAAAACTCATGGAGACTCTGACAACATTTGCCTTTGTCTCAGCTATTTTCGGATCCAAGTAAATTAACTCAATTTAGACCAAACCATTTTTCTCTCTTTCTTCTCTAAACTCAAAAGAACATGGAAACTTAAGGTCTCTTCTTGCATTTGTAGACATTTTAGTGTATATCATAACCTATAAAAATATCTGAGCCATGGAAAGTTACCTAAATTCAAATTTCGGAGGTGTAAAGCCAAAGAATTCAACCGATGACGCCCTTCAGAGATGGAGGAAAGTCACTGGTGTTGTCAAGAACCCCAAAAGGCGGTTTCGCTTCACTGCAAATTTATCCAAAAGGTTCGAGGCAAAAGCCATGAAGAAATCCAATAAGGTTGTCCTATCTTCTGTTTTCTCTTTCACTTCTTTTGTATTTTAAGTGTTCTTTTAGATGGCTGATATGTATGTATACATGTCATACTTTACAGGAGAAGCTGCGAGTAGCTGTATTGGTTTCAAAAGCTGCGCTTCAGTTCATCCATGGTTCTTACAAAACATAATAATAGTTTCATATTCAAATGAGTATCATCTAAACGTTGCAATTCTCAGGTTTCCAATTACGAGGTGAGTACACACCACCTGAAGAAGTAAAAGACGCAGGCTTCCAAATATGTGCCGATGAACTAGAATCCATAGTTGAAGGTCACGACATTAAAAAGCTAGAACTTCACGGAGGTGCAGAAGGCCTAGTACAGAAACTTTCCACTTCAATAGAGAACGGGATTACTGCCACAGAGGACGACTTAAAACGGAGGCAATATATATATGGAATCAACAAATTCACTGAAAGCGAAGCTCGTAGCTTTTGGGTATTCGTATGGGAAGCGCTTCAAGACATGACTCTTATGATACTCGGTGCATGTGCATTCGTGTCTCTAATTGTAGGCATCGCCACTGAAGGATGGCCTAAAGGCGCCCATGATGGACTTGGAATTGTGGCTAGCATTTTGCTGGTTGTGTTTGTGACTGCGACTAGCGATTACAGGCAATCATTATTGTCAAAAATCTTAAAATTTTACTAACTTAATCCTGTTTAAATCGAAAATCTTCAAGTGTGATTTGGTTTTCAAATTCTGGTTCAAAATTCAGTGGATACCAAAATTAAGAAAAAACGTTCACTCCATCTTTAAATATGAAATATCAAGATAGTTACTTTAATGTTAAGGACCCCTAGCTAAGTTGGAAGGTGGTATGGCGCTTTAGACTTCAGATTTTACTATTTCAGAAATAAAAGGATTAGTTATATTTTTAGATGTAGAAGTTCGAACAAATCAACTTCAAAGTACAAGTTATTTTTTTGTAAAAATAATCGTCTGTTTCACATACTTAAAATGTCATTTATTAACCCAAGAACATGTTTGTCAACTACTTGTACGTAGTTAACATCACATATAAGTTATTATTTTTCATAATGTTTGCCAATAACTTATAATGAGAGGTAAGAAGTTACAAGTTATAAGCAACAAATATTTGATTATGGTTTACTTCAACTTTTACAACTAAATTTTGCTGCAATTTCAATATATTTACCCAAATACTTTTATGCATTCACATAAGACTACTTACTATCCAAAACTACTTTTAAATAGTTACAAAATAAGTTAATCCCAAATGCTCTATATATAAATGAAGCAAAATTTCTAGCTTACTAACAAGTGTGTGTACATATTAAAATATATATACTTCGAATCTGTATTTATGATTTAAATCCAAATTCAATACAAAGTTTGAACTTCACGACCTACAATTTAAATCTTGTTTTGGAAACCTTGCAGGCAATCACTACAATTCAAAGACTTGGACAAGGAGAAAAAGAAAATATCAATACAAGTCACAAGGGGTGGATATAGACAAAAAATATCGATATACGACCTTTTACCTGGAGACATTGTACATTTAGCGATTGGGGATCAAGTACCAACTGATGGAGTTTTCATATCCGGATTCTCTTTGCTAATTAACGAATCAAGCCTTACAGGCGAAAGCGAACCAGTAGTTGTAAATTCTGAAAATCCATTTCTTTTGTCTGGAACTAAAGTTCAAGACGGATCATGCAAAATGCTAGTTTCGACAGTTGGGATGAGAACACAGTGGGGCAAGCTCATGGCTACACTTAGTGAAGGTGGTGATGATGAGACACCACTGCAAGTGAAACTTAATGGGGTTGCCACTATTATTGGAAAGATCGGGGTATTTTTTGCAGTTGTGACTTTCGCTGTTCTTACTCAATCTCTTATTAGAAGGAAATATAATCAAAGCATGTTGGTTAGTTGGAGTGGGGATGATGCATTGGAGTTGTTAGAGTATTTTGCAATTGCAGTTACTATTGTTGTGGTGGCCGTTCCAGAAGGGCTGCCTTTAGCAGTGACTTTAAGTCTTGCTTTTGCCATGAAGAAAATGATGAACGATAAGGCGTTAGTCAGAAATTTAGCTGCATGCGAAACGATGGGATCTGCTACTTCTATTTGCAGTGACAAAACTGGTACACTTACCACTAATCATATGACTGTTGTAAAGGCTTGTATTGGTGGTAGAGTGAACGAGTTGAGAAATATTTGCACTGAGCTACCAGAAACTGTGGTTAAAATTCTTTTACAGTCTATTTTTAATAACACTGGAGGTGATGTTGTAGCAAATCAAGATGGAAGAACTGAGATACTAGGAACTCCAACTGAGACTGCTATACTAGAATTTGGATTAGATTTAGGTGGGAACTTTTCTAAAGAGAGGAATGAAGTCGAGTTGATCAAAGTAGAGCCTTTTAATTCTACGAAAAAGAGAATGGGAGTTGTGATTCGACTCCCGAATGGTGTACTTCGAGCACACTGTAAAGGTGCTTCAGAGATCGTATTAGCTGCCTGTGATAAATATTTGAATGCTGAGGGAGTAGTTGTTCCTCTTGAAGGAAAAATGATCGACTTTTTTAATGATACAATCGAGAGCTTTGCTAAAGAAGCTCTTCGCACACTTTGCCTTGCCTATATGGAAGTTGCAGGGGATTTTAAAGCTGAAGATCAGATACCAAGTACAGGTTATACGTGTATTGGGATAGTAGGTATTAAAGATCCAGTTCGGCCTGGAGTTAGAGAATCAGTTGCAGTTTGTAGGGCTGCTGGCATTACTGTAAGAATGGTTACTGGAGATAATATAAACACTGCTAAAGCCATCGCTAAAGAGTGTGGCATACTCACAGAAGACGGTGTTGCTATAGAAGGCCCTGATTTTAGGGAGAAAAGTTCTGAAGAGCTTCATAATTTGATTCCAAAGATCCAGGTTAGCATTTTTAATGCCTACTAAAACTAAAGAGGAAAATAAATGAATCTTTGTGTATACCACAAATTCATAAATGTGTTATCTACAAATTTACTCTTCGTTAACCTTTTTTGTATTTTCTTTAGATTTGTAAATCCATTTGTATAAAACAGCAATGCATGTGTGTTGTGTACATAAATTCATTTGCACTCCAAAACCCCTTTTTCTTTTTCTTTCTTTGTTTTTTTTTTAAGAAAAAATAATCTTCCTTCTGCTTCTATTTTCTAAAAAAAATTCTTAAAAAAAGGAAAAATCATAAAGAATCAAACTTACGAGAGAGGAAGTGCACAAAAAGTTTTACATTTTCTTTGAAGGAAAAATATGTAAATTTATGTGTATAACACAGCTACGAATTTGAGTAATACGTACCGATTCATTTTCCTCTAAACTAAAATATAAGTAAATATTCTACATGTACAGTTCAATAACTATTAAGTCAATTATGGATCTGTGTCACAGTACAAATTCACACAGCTCTAAACTAAAATATAAGAAAATACCCTACATTTACTTCAGAATCATCACATAATGTAGGTGATGGCACGATCATCGCCATTAGATAAGCATACTTTGGTGAAGCATCTGAGAACAACATTTGATGAAGTGGTCGCTGTAACTGGTGATGGTACAAATGATGCACCTGCCCTTCATGAAGCAGATATTGGGCTCGCTATGGGCATTGCAGGAACTGAGGTACTTGCTCAAAATGAATTGCAAAAACTATTCCGCAGATTATATTTTTTTACTTTTCACATGCAGGTAGCGAAAGAGAGCGCTGATGTTATAATTCTGGACGACAATTTCTCAACAATAGTCACAGTTGCTAAATGGGGTCGATCTGTATACATCAACATCCAAAAATTTGTACAGTTTCAGCTCACTGTTAATGTTGTTGCTCTAGTTGTAAACTTCTCCTCTGCATGCTTTACTGGTAAAATTTTGCATAACACATACATAAAACTAAACTTCAGCCTTCTATAAATATTTCATAATTTTATTATTAATGTATATGTATATTAGGAAAAGCACCATTGACTGCTGTTCAATTACTGTGGGTGAACATGATAATGGATACACTAGGAGCTCTAGCTTTAGCTACAGAACCACCTAACAATGACTTAATGAAAAGAACTCCAGTCGGTAGAAAAGGAAACTTCATCAGCAATGTGATGTGGAGAAACATATTCGGGCAATCTCTGTATCAGTTTGTTATAATATGGTTTTTTCAAGCTGAAGGAAAATGGCTATTCAGGCTTTCAGGTCCTGAATCAGATGTTGCACTCAACACACTTATTTTCAACACTTTTGTGTTTTGTCAGGTAACACTATTACAGCATTTTTTTTTTCATTTTCTTTGCTATGTGTTTAAGTCATGTAAGAATGTACAAGGTTTTCTTGTGCAGTTGTTTAATGAAGTGAGCTCTAGAGAGATGGAAAAGCTAGACGTTTTCGAAGGAATATTGGACAATTATGTGTTTGTTTGTGTTCTAGCAAGTACAGTGATTTTCCAAATCGTAATAGTTCAGTTTCTAGGCGATTTTGCGAACACGACTCCTCTGTCTTTTGTTCAGTGGTTTGCGACGGTTTTTATTGGGTTTTTGAGTATGCCTATTGCAGCTATCATCAAAACATTTCCTGTAGGTGATACTTAACAGATATCATGTAAGTTTGTGTATTCTTATGTAGTATTATTTTTATTCGAAAAAAAGAGGGGAAAAAAAGAAACTGTTGATTTTTTGGACTTGGTGTATGAATGATATTCTCACAGTTTTGATATATGTGATGTGCATTGCGTAGCCAGTTCTGATTAAAAAGTAGTGAATCTCTTACACACTCTATGTTTATGTATATTTATTTTAGTATGAACATTTGCAATAATTTTGTTGGCTAAAAAAAACATGTTTTTTATTTTGACATTTTTGTGTAAATTTAGAGTAATAATGTAAGGGGTCTAACCAATCAAATATTTGGAGGATAGGTGATCGAGGATTATGTGTTACCAAAAAATTGTGATTGTTTTACCGTAAATGCATGGCGTATGGACGAATACGGATCGAATCCACAAATAGTTTAAATTGACTAATAGTAAGTACTTATATTCTAGGCATGCTAGAAGAGTTTGAATGATTTGGGAATTTAAATTGATTGTGCAAGTGATAATGAAGGAGGTGTGTAGAAAATATCTAGAATTTAAAAGTGAATCTAATCAATAATATTTCTTTGAATAAGTTCTCTTGTGAATCAAAACACAAGAAAGGTAGGAAACTCATATGGTCTTTGGTCTTGTTTTAGTAGTTTGAACAACAAGAAAATGATTTGGAGGAGCGTAGAAACGATGAAGAAAAGCAGCAGCAGAAGAAAAAAAAAAAAAAAAAAGAGATATTCATCCAACATATTCATCGGCTCACCCCCACTTTCGTCCTTCCCTATTTCGCTACTTTGTCAATTTTCAAATGTTTCAAAATTGCATCTATCTCCAAATACAACAAATCACTTTCAGGAGAAACAACCACAAGAACAAGTTTTAACGGAACAGGGTTCATGTAAAAACATCGCTCGACCCAAGCGAGGTTCGTGTAATAACCTCGCTAGGACCAATCAACATTTGTATAATAACATAGTTCGAGTCAAGCAAGGTTTGTAAAAATAACTTCGTTCGGACCAAACGTGGTTTCTTAACAAACCAGTCATATTTGAACGTGATTTAAGAAAAGTAAGGACATTTTTGGAATTGATTGTGGGACGAAAAGAAAGAAATAGGGTGTGACAATTATTTTTAACCGAACGAGATGTGGAAGGAGAAAAGCGGGGAAGAGAATAGAAATAGCATTCATTCATTTCATAATTTTTAAATATAAACTAATTTGTAACAAACTAGCTGTAACAACCATGCTTTCTACGCCGTGAAATAAATAATAAAATATAATATCTAAACTTGATTTTTAATAATTATTATTTCTGAAAAACAAATTTTTACTTGATTAAATTCTATTCAATAAGAGATTTTGTTTCAATAAACTGAGTTAATTAATAAATTCTTTTTGGATAATATATTAAAAATGAATAAACTGTTTGTCATTAATATAAAATGTTTAAAGTGTAAATTATTTTTATTTGATTGAAATAGTAGAAAGTAGCTTTACTTTTTGATAATACAATGAATAATTGAATAAAATAAATGAGTAATGGATGAATAAAATTGTTTAATTATTGGAAAAATAATTGGTAAAATAATGTGTAAATTAATTTGAATTAGATTAAAATAAATTAAAAGAGTTCTTCAAAAGAAAAGAATATATATATATATATAATAGCCCAAAATCAACAAAGCCCAAGCCCTATTTGGGAATAAAATGTGTTTTCTTTCTAACTCGATAACCAAATTTGTTCGAAATAAAAAGGGTTTTCTTTATATTATATACCTGATATAATATGTTATATATTAATTAATTAATTAAAAGCGTATTTGATAGAAAATCCATAAATGATATGTTTCGTGATAATAGTTACAAAGTGTTGTAACAGCGAGTAATTCATCACAATGAAAATAAATATATCATTTTAAGTATTTCTAGTCAAAATGTATCGAGACTGGATATCGATATATTCGTTGGGACTGGAGTATGTAACGCTCTTCAAATATTGGACAATATATTACTCATGGCTGTTGGGAGCACCAAGGGGTTATGTACTGATAGTTATTGGATAACTTGGAATGACTCACTCATTAGTTTCTGTTGGTTAATAAAGTCAAACAGAAAATATTGATGTGACTAATTTACACACATTTCTCTCGACTTGATAATACTGTTGATCTTCAATGTGGAAGCTCCGCTTTGATTATAGTTAAATCGTGGCATGGCGTTCATCAAACGACTATAGTTGGATCGAGTGGAAGCATTGAAAGTGAAACACTATGTAAGAGAGGATTCGTCTCCTCGGTTATATGAAGTAAGTATTACGGTCAACTAAAAGTCGAAGTCTTTGGCTAGAGCATTTCAGTTAGTAATAATTGTTATTATTAAACCAGGGACTTTGTGTTTGGACTATTAAAGTTGAATATGGATGATATTGGATTGACCATTACCAAATTCCATAAGTCCAAAGTGATATAGTTTTGACGAAGAGAAGTGGTGTAAATAATTATCACTAAATGGTACCGCTTAAGTGTTTGTGAAATTTAACTTTACCGAAAAGACTTATAAGCGATGAATTCAGCCACTGTCACAGCACTAGCTAAGATGATGTGTGAATGTTGATATTTGAATTGTTCAATATTAATCGCTGACCGAATTCACATCTCTGGATCGCACAATCGCATTTGTGATTTTTTCAAAAACAACACGATTTAATTAATTCGTCAAATGTTATAAATTGATTAAAATAATTAAGATTTATGAAATATTAATTATTGTTAATTTAGTTGATGTTTTGAATGTTGTTGGTAATTATATAAATGCATATATGAAAGTTATATCTGCATATATTGATATACAAAATCGGTATAATTTTAAACAAAGGTTTAAATAATAAGATAATCACATAATTTTTTTTATTATGAAAAATTGCACATTAAGAATGTGCTTAGACCACCCATATAGCGGTGCGAGAAGGAAATCAATTAATTGAATTGATTGAAATTTAAAAAGGAATTAAAGAAGGAAGTTTTGATAAGAGAATGGGAAAGGTTCTTTTAATTTTATTAAAACAAAATCTTCTCGTTTTGATTTCTTTTAACAGAACATTACTTTTCTTCCTCTTCTCTATCACTCATTCATGGCTGAAACTTCTTCAAAAAAACATCAAAACAAATTCAAATCAACATCAAATTAATTTAAGAAAGGTTAATCATCCTTCTCTTGCAAGGTGTGATGCTGATTTAATTGAAATCTAAGGAGAAGCCACAAATCAAGGTGTGATATATGGAAATGTTTAACGGGTAAGTTTATAATTCATTCATAATGTTTAAATAAATCTTTTACATATATGTAAATTGTAGCCACTTATTAAAATCAATTTTAAAATTATTCTACGTATTGTGATTGACTGTGGGTTCTATTTGTGTATGGTTTTGAATGTTGATGATTTAATTGGATCTGAAATAATTAACTATTGTGGAATTGATTTATCGAATCCTTTTATAATTGCTTAATAATTTGCCTAATTAAATAATTTATGTTTTATTTCATTTGAGATCTGAAACAAATCCTCTTTTATTATTCTATTGTATGTTGTTGTATATCTTCTTTGTTTTAATACTATTGTTGTCACACCCATTCCTTTTTTAATCATAGACCAAATTTTAATATATTAAATTATAAAAATTTGTGTGTGTGTGTCTATATCACATGAGTGTGTGTGTGACGAACGGGATTTTCGATCCTCGAAAATCGACATAAATACGTTCACTATATAACATGCCGAATATTCAAGTGCCGAAAATACTGATTGCTAAGGTTAAAGAAGAAAAGTAGAAGAAGAACAGAATAACAACACAGAATCTCACAATCGCAGTGGAACAAAATATAATATATAACAACAGATCTTTATACAAAAAACTGTAACTGTATCGGTTAATATACATACAATCATCAGAGTACAACGATCATTAATAAATCTGGACAGTTATAATAACTTGCACTGATATACATAACTCACACAGTGGAAATAACCAAGTATGTGATATACGTCTGAAATCCTCCAGCTCGTCTCTTGAGCTCCATAGCATCCTATCCTGGATCTGTAATACTCGGTCTGACCCGAGCATTATAATAAAATAACACCCGAGTCAGTCTGGAAAACCAGCGTGAGAAAACACACTCAATTTGAATTTTATTACTTTCAAAAATCTTTTGAAAACAAAGGTATCTCGTAAGACCACGCCACACATAAACACGATGGGTTTTTCCCTTATGATAACCAAAACATTTTATATCAAAATCATCTGATATTATAATAGTGTCTATAGCAAGTAAATCAGAAAATAGCTGAAATGATTGCATCTCACGTTTCAGCATAGTTGGGCACAATCAAAACCGTACGACGCTTATTGGAGAATGGATTCCATACAATGATTGGGCTACTGGGATACTGCCCGTCACAGTACACCTCTAGAAAAAATGTACCGAGGACCTCGCCGGGATCCCCTGCCAACACAAGACTGGCCTACCCCTAACCTGAATAGTACCAAATATGTTATCACCCCGGGTGTTTCCACTCTTAATCGAGCGCTCACTTTTCCATGCACAACCATTTCCATAATCTTTATACATCTGAGGGTATCTAGAAAGGTGAAAACATACCCTAATTAGGTGCAACCCACTTAGCCTTGCTGCATCTCCCGTGTTTTAGTCATTCCCAATCGATGAGGCTTGAGACTACGTTTACCTTTCAAGAACAATTCCACTTAGAATGCTCATCGTCCTCCAATGAAGATGTTCTGATAGCATTCATCCATACAAGTTGTCATGTGTTTAGACAAACCGAGTCACCGTCTTCACTATCTTCATGATATCACCATTCGTAACGTTCAAACCGGATCGAAGTGGTTTTTGGATAATTAAATCTGATCCCGGTCTCTTCGAAACGATCAACGAAATTGACCAATATTTGATAGTCGGTTATTTAACTATCAATATAACATCCATAAGCAGTCACTAAGCCCAATCTTATAAATCTTTCAAAACAACCATTTCAAAATATCTTTACAAAGATATATATTCAACTCTCTTCCTGTATTCCAACATTTGAAAACAACTTCAAATACTTATCTATAACAGGATATTTTTAAACCATTTCAACACTTAGAAATATTTCCTAATTCAATTTACAACACTTAGAAAATTATTCCCATATAAATCATTTCCCACTTAAAATATTTTCCAAAACCCTATTTTAAATACTTAGGAGAATGTTTCATAACTTATCTCATAATCTCCAGAATTATTAATAAATTCCTTCTTACAATTTCCAAAACTGATTTATATTCTTTTATAAATACAACCAACAATTTATAACTTCTTTTATGAATTCCGATTTCATTTTCGAAGTTCCCATATTCAACATTCTTGAAATTCCATTTTCTCCAAATCCCTTATAAAATTCAATCACTTCACAACTATATATATATATATATATATATATATATGATAAGTATTTTAAAAGAATAATAATTTATTTAAAAAAAAGTTTAAGTAACTATTTAAAATATCAAAACTCTTTAATTAAAACATCAATAATTCAATTTCCAACTCATTTTTAAATAAAACAAATTGATTTCCAAAGTTGATTACAAAAATTAGAATTTATTTCAATTAATATTAAATATTTGAAAAATCTACTTTCCAAAGTATTTCAATACCAACTAACTTTAAATTACATAGTTTAATAAATAAAAATATCACTATTTTAAAATAAAAACTTAACTTCATAATAAAAATATATTTTTAAAATCCCAATAACCAAAATTTCAATTTATAAATCCCTCTCGATTTCTACACATCGATTTCATTCTCATTCCCTAACCATTCTCATTTTTCAAAATAGAATCCACTATTTTTCCCGAAATCCTATTTTCGTATCTCGATATAAATTCACACTTTGAAATTTTATTCCAATTTATCAATTGGTATCCCTTTTCCTTATTTATAAACATCGTTTATAAATTTATAAACTCCTTTGAGTTTTCACTTATTTATAAAACTAATCCCATTTATAAAATCTCATTTTATAAACCCATTTCTTAATAGATTTCATTTATTTCACAAATCTATTTAAAATACCGATTTAACTTTTTTTCCATTTTTTTTTCAGAATATCATTTAAAAATCCATCGTTTAAAAATCCTCTATATAAATATTTTTAAAGTCTCTATTTTAAATGTTTTACGAATAGATAAGTACAACCCCAATATCAAATCATTTATTTTATCCAAATCAACTTTCCTTAAAATTATCCAAATTTCGATATAAATATTTTTATTTCAAAATCTCCTTTTAAATTCCTTCAAATTCCAAATAATATTTATCGCATGAAAATACCAAAATTCAAGCCAATGCTACTATAGCATCCAATAATTCACATCACAACAATAATCATTAACAGATTATTCTAACACATCATATATTACTATATATGAAAAACAATCAATATAAATTTGAGGAATCCAGTTGGATCCCTCCAACCTGTTTTCCTGCATCCACAGATGTTAATACAACATAAAAATACCAATCCCACTTCGAGAGGGATATCGCGGTATATAGGGTCATCTGCTATTATGCGGGGCGCATAGGGTCTCATCCGCTCCAATAAGCGGGAATATATCCAACTACTAATATATATACTACTATATATATATAATATATCATCCAACTGATAATAATTTATAAATTCATCCAATCATTCAATAATTAATTTCATCAATTAAAATTAAAACAGTAATCCAAGTCGAGTGAGATTTACTCACCTTGACTTTTAATTTACTAATCGTTCCAATTTAAATTATTTTGCTCAGATTCCTCTGCTCCGAATCCAACAATCGAATCCGTTCAATTGAACCTCGTATAACCAAAATTTTGAATTTATATAAATTAACGATTTCACTTTAAATTAAAACTTATCAACTAATTTCTTAAGTTTTAAACTAATTACTCACTAACAAATTTAATGAACCTTAAATATTAAAATTATAATTACCTAAACGATCATGAAACACTACGAGACCTCAACACTCAACTTCGGCCTCATCCATTTCGACTCAAGTCATCGGCTGCCACTTCTCCTAGCTTAGTGCCTTTGCTGTCCTCAAGTCAACAACAACCGCCAGCCAAAAACCTCCGCCTACAGTCAGCAAGAATTTGCTAATCAACTAAGTCAGCCTCTACTCCTCACCAGCACACTCGCGATGTCACAATTACATCTCGTCAACCTAAACCACTGCCATACGTTCCATAACCTTCCAGTCGTGAAACCCTGGTATACCAGCACCCATACTCGATCCCCTAACCTCCACCGCGAGCCACCGTACTCGACCACTGCAGATCATCGCTGCCGAAACCCTAGAACGTTTCTACTTCTTCCATGCCTCAACCTAACAAATAGTGCTCCGCCCTACTGCAGCCTTTGCGCGTGCGTTAGCGCACACAACCACGCCCAAACCCTAAATCGTCTGCCCTAGATCGACGTCGCCACGACCTGCTACTGCCGTCTTCCCCCAAACGCGACTCGACTAAGCACCACAACTCCATCCCTCTGACACAGTACATCGCGACCATCCCCATGCTCGAAGGATGCCAGCTTTCAAAAACTTCCAACCGCTACCCACATCGAACGCGACTGGCCCTCGTCATCTCGCGAGTTGCTCGATTCGATTGATTTAAAAAAAAAATTCTTTCGTGTCTGAATTGTTCTGCTCAAGATTTTAAAAAATAAAATAAAAGAATTCATGTTTTAAAAAAGGAAGGAGGCGGCTTCGTACACGGTAGAGTGGCTATAGGTCGGTTGATTGAGGGAAATGGGACTGTGATTTGAAATATATTATTTTAAATTTTCAAAATACCTAGATATTTTATTACAAATCCAGATCGAGGCGTGCTGCATGGCGTTCCTAATGTTATACCGCTATTCCGAACCAAATGAAACAAGTTTCAAGCCCCTAATTCGATCGTATGTGGAAGATAGCATTTTAATCGATTATTTAAATTAAATTAAATTAAATCATTTCTAGGCGTTTTCAGATCGCACGACCAAACGGTAACTCCAAATGCTACGAAATTTTAAATCCAATAATAGCACACTATTACAGATCCAATGGAATTGGTTTCGTTGAATTCCGAAACTGTGCCCCGGATCGCTATTTTAACGCGTCGATTTAAATCGACAAATTTCAAAATTTATGAAATCACTTGAAATTACAGTTTTAAAATCTTACTAACCCGATTATAATTTCAATAGAATTTATATCATTATTTGAAATCATTTCGATTCATGTTCAATTTAAATTTCAATTATTCACCTTTTCGTATTACGATAAATCACTATATTCTGAAATTAAACGCTATTTCTCGAATTCAACCAATAACACCATATTCAAATAAATTTATAATTCAAACTCAACATTTAAAACCATTAAATATTCAAAATTTAAACGTCGAAAAATCCAGGTCGTTACATTCCTCCCCCTTAAAAGAATTTCGTCCCCGAAATTGCTAAGGGAGGAAAAATGCTCCAAACCCATTACCTTTTCAAAACCCACTTTAGTTAAAACTCGACATTCACTTTTCTAAACCCCTTAGTTTCATTCCACATTTAGTTTCCATTTCTGATTCAAACCCTCTATTTTAATTTTTAATTCAAATATCAACTTTTTAGTTAGCAAAAAATTTTCAAATTTTTTTTCTAACACCCTAAATTTCCGAATTTTTTTGGCAGGGTCTCCTTTGTAAGGAAAGCCTTTTGCAATATGACAAAAGAGATAAAAATATATACATCGACCCACATGGTCGGAAAACACAATATATATCAATATTTATATATTTGCGATATTTAATCCGAAAACGTATCTTATTTTAGCATTTTTAAGCGTTATTAAGCAAGCGAGCTTACTTCATATGCAATTTTGTAATCCAAAATCTAGCCAAATGGCCTCAGGGTACCTGTACTTACTAAACTTAAATACGTAAGTACCAAAAAATATGAAATTCACTAACATTTCCTTCATTTAACTAATTAAACACATGAATTTCATAAACCACATGTCAAATATATATTTATAAGCAATTATAAAGCTCCGATACTAATTTAATTACTTTCAATCGATCTGTATACCATTTCATTCAATTCGAATGATTTACAACCCAATTATTTGCATTCAATTCATATTTATACCAAACAAATTCATATCCATTATAAATTGATTCAAAAATCAATTTATTCACTTCCCACTAATTCGTAGAATTTTATTTACTTTCGTTTTTGTCAAACGACAATTTTTCCATGCAAATTCGGCGATATTCATTTAATAAAATAACCACTCTAGTTTATATCTATTTTAAATTGATTCCAAATCAATTTTTATTCAATTTTTATTCCATTACAAATTTGTTCATAATCAATTCAGTTGCATTCCATTCATATCTACTTCCATTACATTCAAATCTATTTTATTAAGCTCGAAATCATTCCATGCTAATTTATTAAATAGCCATTTCACAATTTATTTGAGCCAAGCTTCCATCCAAAAATTATTAACTTAAGTTAATTCATTTATTTCCAATTAATTCAACTCTACAACTTAAGTTTATTTCCCTTGCCATCAAGTTTTCAATTCAAATTTTAGATTGATTCTCATTCAATCAAATTCCATTCCATTCACTAATTAATTTAATTAGTTCATTCATTTAATCTACTTCAAAACTTAATTTCATACTCAATTTCATTTAATTAATATCCCAAGTCATATTCAATTTATTTACACTTACATTGAATTTATTTATAACTTAATTTCCATATTCATTTATCGTTCCATTAGAATTCAAATCTGATTCGATTTTACCATTTCATCTCATCTCTTGAGATTTAGTATAAGAATTTCACTTCTAATTTATTTCTATTTACGACTTAAGTCCAGGTTTCAATTTTTATTAGCCAATATTTCAAACACATTTTCTTTCATTTACGCTTAAGTCGAATTCTTTTTATTTTTGAGTTCATATCCACTTTTCTAATTCACTATCAATCAAATCCAGTCCCATTTAACTCAAGTTCTACTAATTAATTTATATAATTAGCTCCCTTCCATTTTATAATTCAATATCTAATTTTTATTTCAAAATCACTTTATTTAATTTGACTTGAGTTCAACTTCATCTTTATTATTCAAGTTTGGATTTTCCTTTCTATTAATCCAAATATTTGCTATTTCGTCTTGATTTACCATTTCATTTCTTAATTTATTAAATTTCCAACTTATTTTTCTCATTTTCATCAACTCTTTACTCGAGTATATTCACATTTTACCTTTAACTCAAGATTTACATCACTTCATAGCTTTAATATATATTTATTTCATTAATTCCAATTTTGTAAGCTATTCAATTTATTTACTCACAGTTCCGTAAATTTTCCACTTAAATTTTATTCCAATTTATCAATTGGTATCCTTTTTGCTTATTTATAAACATCGTTTATAAATTTATAAACTCCTTTGAGTTTTCACTTATTTATAAAACTAATCCCATTTATAAAATCTCATTTTATAAACCCATTTCTTAATAGTTTCCATTTATTTCACAAATCTATTTAAAATATCGATTTTAACTTCTTTTCCATTTTTTTCCAGAATATCATTTAAAAATCCTTTATATAAATATTTTTGAAGTCTCTATTTTGAACGTTTTACGAATAGATAAGTACAACCCTAATATAAAATCATTTATTTTATCCAAATCAACTTTCCTTAAAATAATCCAAATTTCGATATAAATATTTTTATTTCAAAATCTCCTTTTAAATTTCTTCAAATTCTAAATAACATTTATGGTATGAAAATACCAAAATTCAGGCCAGTGCTACTATAACATCCAATAATTCACATCACAACAATAATCTATAACAGATTATTCTAACACATCATATATTACTATATATGAAAAACAATCAATATAAATTTAAGGAATCCAGTTGGATCCCTCCAACCTGTTTCCCTGCATCCACAGATGTTAATACAACATAAAAATACCAATCCCACTTCGAGAAGGATATCGTGGTATATAGGGTCATCCGCTATTATGCGGGGCGCATAGGGTCTCATCCACTCCAATAGACGGGAATATATCCAACTACTAATATATATACTGCTATATATATAATATAACATCCAACTGATAATAATTTATAAATTCATCAAATTATTCAATAATTAATTTTCATCAATTAAAATTAAAACAGTAATCCAAGTCGAGTGAGATTTACTCACCTTGACTTTTAATTTTCTAATCATTCCAATTTAAATTCTTTGCTCAGATTCCGCAGAAATCCAACGACCGATTCCGTTCAATTTAATCTCGTATAAGCAAAATTTTGAATTTATATAAATTAACGATTTCACTTTAAATTAAAATTTATCAACTCATTTCTTAAGTTTAAACTAATTACTCACTAACAAATTTAATTAACCTTAAATTGTAAAATTATAATTAGCTAAACAATCGCGAAACACTTCTAGGCCTCAACACCCAACTTCGGCCTCATCCATTTCGACTCCACTCATTGACTGTCGCTTCTCCTAGCTTAGTGCCTTTGCTGTCCTCAAGTCAACAACAACCGCTAGCCTAAAACCTCCGCCTATAGCCAACAAGAATTTGCTAATTAACCAATTCAGCCTCTACTCCTCACCAGCACACTCGTAATGTCACCATTACATCTCGTCGACCTGAACCATTGCCGTATGTTCCATAACCTTCCAGTCGCAAAACCCTGGTATACCAACACCCATACTCGATCCCCTAACCTCCACTGCGAGCCACCATACTCGACCATTGCAAATCATTGCTGCCAAAACCCTAGAACGTTACTGCTTCTTCCACGCCTCGACCTAACAAATAGTGCTCCGCCCTACTGCAGCCTTCGTGCATGAGTGAGTGCACGCAACCACGCCCAAACCCTAAATCGCCTGCCTTAGATCGACGTCGCCACGACTTGCTACTGTCGTCTTCCCCCAAACGCGACTCGACTAAGAACCACAACTCCATCCCTCTACCATAGTACATCATGACCATCCCCATGCTCGAACGATGCCACCTTCGAAAACTCCCAACCGCTACCCACATCGAATGCGACTGGCCCTCGTCATCTCGCGATTTGCTCGATTCGATTGTTTTTAAATTTTTTTTTTTCATGTCCGAATTGTTCTACTCAAGATTTTGAAAAATAAAAGAAAATAATTCGCATTTTTAAAAAGGAAGGAGGCGGCTTCATACATGGTAGAGTGGCTAATAGGGTAGGTCGGCTGATTGAGGGAAATGGGACTGTGATTTGAAATATATTATTTTAAATTTTCAAAATACCTAGATATTTTATTACGAATCCCGATCGAGGTGTGCCGCCTGGCGTTTCTAATGTTATACAGCTATTTCGAACCAAATGGGACAAGTTTTGAGCCCCCAATTTGATCGTGTGTGGATGATAGCTTTTTAATCGATTATTTAAATTAAATTTAATTAAATCATTTCTAGGCGTTTTCAGATTGCACGACCAAACAGGAACTCCAAATGTTACGAAATTTGAAATCCGATAATAGCACACTATTACGGATCTAATGGAACTGGTTTCGTCGAATTCCGAGACTATGCCCCGGATCGCTATTTTAACACGTCGATTTAAATCGACGAATTTCAAAATTTGTGAAATCATTTGAAATTCCAGTTTTAAAACCTTACTAACCCCATTATAATTCCAATAGAATTTATAACAATATTTGAAATCATTTCGATTCATATTCAATTTCAATTTCAATTATTTACCTTTTTGTATTACGATAAATCACTATAATCTGAAATTAAATGCAATTTCTCGAATTCAACCAATAACTCCATATTCAAATAAATTTATAATTCAAACTCAACATTTAAAACCATTTAATATTCAAAATTTAAACGTCGAAAAATCTGGGTCGTTACAATGTGCGTTTGTGTATATATATAAATTAATCAAATCATTCTTCATACCTTGTAATTGTAAAACCAATGTTAAACTAAATTTCACTTAGTTGATTTGTTTCCAATTAATTCAGTTTCATGTTTTAAATTAATATCAGCTCATTACATATATGTTTATACCTAAATATAAACTTATGTTTTAGATCCAATTATTCATTAGGATCAATAAATTAATTATGCTTGAAATCTCATACGGTATTAAATTAATTATTTAATTAGTGATTAAGAAAAGGTAAAGTAGAATCACACTACTTGATTATTTCCCTTTTTCACATATATTTGATTAGATTTAATTGCATTATAAATCACCTTTCCATCTTCACTCTTCTAATTTAATCTTACATTAATTGTCTCTCTATGTGGATTATTTTCAAACCTTTATACATATGTGAATGTAAAATATAAGTGACAACAAAGATTACATATATGTTGTATATATATCTAAACTATATATATATGGTACTGTCAATATGTATATACAAACCATATACATATATTGTAGTATACTCAAACATATGTATATACGGAGGCATTTATATTCCCGATATGCATGCGAGAATGTAACATATATATATATATATATATATGTGTGTGTGTGACGACCCGGCTTTTTCTCCTCAAAAAGTCGTATCATCATTAAGAAAGAAAGGGATAGAAAAGAGAAAAGAAGAGAAGAAAGAAGAAACAATATCAGAATCTAAACAGCGGAACGAATAAATTATATTAATCAAATAAGATATTACATTGTATCATATACAACAGCTATCAGAGTTACACAACTTATACAACACATACTAGACAGTTATAAACATCTGTCTAGTCATTACAACTCAAATACAACTCAACAAATGACTCAGAGAAACTAACACAGCGGAACACTATATCTACGAACGCTGAAGCCTCCTGCTCCATTGCTCCTCCATAGATTCGTCAAAGTAAACCTGAATCCCTTGGCTACTCGTAAAAATTTGAGTACCCAAGAGTTTAATAAAACAGAAAATAAACACTTGGGTCAGACATGGGTCTGGTGTGAGTAAACGGTTTAAATTGCTTAACTTCAAAACCTTTTGAAAACAAAGGTATCACGTAAGACTCCCCACAAATAAACATGGGTAAGTTTTTACCTTACGCTAACCAAAACATTTGATAGGAAATCCAGTTATATTATAATAGGGTCTAGGGTTTTCAAGTAAAATACAGAAATAGCTGGAATGCTTACATCTCACGTTCCAACATAGTTGGGCACAACTAAATCGTACGGCACTTATTGGATTTTGGATTCCATACAATGGCAGAGCTACCGGGGTACCGCTCGTCACAGTACGTGGCCTAGATCAACGTACCGAGGATCACTCCCAATCCCCTGCAACACAAGGCCGGAACATCCCTTGCTGGATAATTCCCGCATAAGAAACCCCGTGGTTGCGGCCAAACAACCACCCACACAGCCGAAATAAAAAGGGACTCTAGACAGAGGAATCTTATACTACTTGGGTGCTACCCACTAACCTTGCTGCACCTCCCCTGTTTTAGCCATTCCCGGTTTGATGAGGCTTGAGGCTACGATTACCTTTAATCAGAATACATCACTTAGAATGCTCATCGTCCACCTGACGATGTGCTGAAAGCATTCAATCCATACAAGTTCGTTCCGGGTTCGAACGAAACCGAAGGCATTATCTCGTTACACTCATTTTGGAATCACCCTCAGAGTTAACGACAATAACCCTTGCACTCTGAATCTTCATCTTCACTTGAGATTCACGATCTATCGTTAATTTGGATCGATGTGGTATTCGGGTCTCCAGACCTGGAAATCCGGTATACGGAAACCCGATCCCGGTCTCATCGAAATCCAAAACGTATCTTTTAAGTCCAAGTTGTTTAAAGGTTAAAACAATTCAATTCAATACTTGAATTTATACAGCATTTAACATAGATAAATATCACACATTTATCACGGATATATCCAATATCATATCACAGAATATCATAGCATATCATTTAATAGATATCAACCAAATCAGATATTCTACACAAACAATCATCCATAAGCAAACAATTATTAACCCATGTTATAATTAATTTAATTAACTTAAATTAAATTAATTACTTAAGAATTAATCATCTAACCTTGCTTAATCAATCATTAATTAATTACAACCTTTAATTAATTAATTACTCATTAAACATTAATCATCCTTGATTAATTATTCATTAATTACATAAAGTAATTATTCTTTAATTAATTTCACAAATTAATTATTCTTAACCATTAACAGTAATTAACCTTTAATTACTTCATTAATTACATTAATTAATTACATTAATCCTTAATTAATTAATTAATTAAACTTAATTAATTACCTCCATTAATCCACCTTAATTAAATTTAAACAGTAATTATCCTCCTGTAATTACTTACCTTAATTAATTAACTTTTTAATTAGTTATATTAATTCTTTAATTAATTACACCAAATACTTAATCCTTAATTACTTTTACAAAGTAATTATACTTAATTACTTCTCATTAAGTAATTCCCTTTAATTAATTACATCTTGTAATTATACATTAATTACTTATACTAAGTAATTACACTTATTAATCTTATTAAGTATTTATACTTAATCAGCATCAAACTTATCTTTAATTAATTTACAAATTAATTAACTTAAATTAATCACATATATTTATTATTTACAATTGAGTAATTCAATCCTTAATTACTCTTAAACAAATTAATTAATCTTTAATTACAGATTAATTATTCTTTAATTATTAATTAATAAACCTTAATTATCAATTAATAAAACTTAATAACAAATTAATCAATCCTTAATTATTAGTTAATTAATCCTTAATTACCATTTGATTAATCCTTAATTAATCTTTAATTACAAATTAATTTATCTTTAATTACTTAATTAATTTGTCACTAATTACAACTTAATTACTTAATTAATTAATCACTAATCATTAATTAATTACTAAATTAATTAACCACTAATTATCAATAATTTATCTCTAATTATCTAATTAATAATTCTTAATTATAAATTAATTAACCTCTTAATTAATTAATTTATAATCCTTAACAATTAATTAATTAATTACTTAATCAATAATTAATATAATTAATCATATTTTACTTGCTTCATTTAATTATCTTAATTACCTTTAAGATAAATCATCATCTTTATTGTCTTTATTAATATTAACCTATTTAAACCAATTTCTCTTCATAATTAACATTCCTTAATTAAATCATTAATTAAAATTTCAAAAATAAAATAATCATTAACTTGATAAATTAAAGTTAACAAGACTTCCTTTAAATTATCAAGAAATATTTTAAACAAATTTCACTTTAAACCTTAAAGCTTATTTTAGGAAAATCTTCAAATTTCCATTTTTAATTTAAATTTTAAAATAACTTTAAACCTTATTTAACAAAATTTAAATCAAACAAACCTCAAAACTTCTTAACTAATTGTCAAAGGAAACAATTATTATATAAAGTAAATTTATATAGAAGTTTAAACTAAAATTTATTTTCAAAAATTTCAAAAACTTTGTTTTAAAATCTTTCTAAAACTTTGCCTCAAGACTTGCTTCGGGTCAACCCCGAAGATTTACTCGGTCTAACCCGAGTTCCCTCTCCTTTCAAAAATTTAATTCAGTTTAGTTTAAGTTTTAAAATTTATAACCTGTAACTAAAAATCACCCTCGCAACTACTCTAGCTTCCACTCGAGTTTCAAAACCAAAAACTCGTACATCCTTCGAGTCATTCACGTAAGAACCCAAGCAACTACCCGAGCTTCCTCTTCTTCTCCAACAACATGCCCAAACGTGCATACGTGCACGTGCACAACAGAACAAAGCGACTCCGACCATCGACGCCGACTTCGACACATCGCCTACGACCTCGCCGTTCAACTCAAGCACCCAGTTCGTCGAATTCGACTGGAATTCAAATTCGAGCAATTCGATCAAAATCCTGGAACCACACCTCGCCTGAAAGCCCTTCGAACTCGACGATGCCGACCACGTACGACCACGAAACTCTGCCTACAAATTCTCCGACCAACCCTTCATCTTTTCCCCTAGGTCCGATGGTCTCCGATCATCCAGAGACGCCGCGACAATCCAGTTCCAGACCTCGACTCAAACCATCCTAAAACCCTAGTTCGACGTCATGCTGCCGCCACGGCCACTTAAAAACCCTCCAGCCATTTTTCCCTTGAACCCCGACTTACGAGCCACCTCTAGGCCCAAGCTCGACCAACCACTAGTCACCGTTCATCAGAAATCGACGAAACTTCTCATTCTGATCAACTCGAATTATCTCATCATTCCCAAGCTTAAAAATCATGAACTTATTATCTAAAATCATCATTCCCTACTACGAATCAATTTATGAAAATCAAACTTGAATTCGTGATCATTGATTTTCCTGTTTTGAACATATTTTACTGTAATTCCATTTTTCTAAATATTAACTCAATAATTTCACTTGAAATTATTTTTAAAAATGATGTTACAGTTTTATCATCATTTCCTCTTTAGAGATCATAGCCTAAAAAGTTTTAGAGAGAAAGGAATTGATTTTTAAACTTGTTATTAACCTGTGAATTTAAAACAGAGAGATGCAACTAGGTAAACACAGACATGCACATGTAAACATTTACATATATATATGTATACAGGCATATTTACATCTATACAAACATTATTCACAGCATAATTCAAATATCTATCACAAACACCAAGTTATATACTAAAGTTTTTGGTAGTTTGCTTACTGGAAACTAGAACAGAGGAACAGTTTATATATATATATAGATATATTCACATATAATCAAAGCAATTCATATATATCCAGATAAAATCAATCATTTAAACAATTTCTTCATATAGGATTATCACATGCAATAAAGCTAGCAACCATTTTACTGTTTTTAAACGTTTTGTTTACTCACCAGACATGAGCAGAGAACAGGGAACAACTTTGAAAACTTGAATGGAAATGGAGCTGAAGACTTTGAATTGCCTTAAAACTTTGAAAACTAGATTTGCTTGATTTCTGGAATTTTGAAAACTGAAACTTTGAATTCGAATCTGAAGTTTGATTCTTGCTTTACTGGTTTGAGAAGATTACAGACTTGCTTTGGAAATTAGTTTACAGGTCTGCTTTGATTTAGAGGAGATTACAGGCTTTTGTATTTGAGTTTGAGAATGTTTTTCAATGTTTCTGGTTTGAAGAAGTAGTTTACAGGCTGCGTTACTTTCTTTTAAAAAAATGAGAAGATAGGAAAAGAAATGGAAGAGAGGAGATGTTTGTTTATATAATGTAATTTATAAATTAATAAAAATTAAAAGAAATAAAAATAAAGGATGACTCTTGTTTTCAAATGTTAACACTTGTCAATTTGAATGCTAATTATCTTACACATGTATTTACAAGCCCTTACAATTAAACACTTGTAATTATTTACTTTTTATATTATTTTTAAATGATTTTTAAAGCTTTTAAATTAAATTTCCTAAATAGATAAATACATATCTTATTTTATAAATGCTTTTCTTAATTTATAAAAATAAAACTTTTAAAAGAAAATAAAATAAAAACCAATTAGATTTTAACTAAATCATATATAATATATTTAATCCATTTTAAATGCTAATATAAAACTTTTATATTTATCTACTATCAACTAAATACTTTATAAATTCATATAAATAAATTCCTTTAAGAAAAATGATATAAAAGAAATCTTATTTTTAAATAAAAACTTTATTCATATATTTTTAAATCCAAACTATATTATTTCATTTTAAGATATATATACATCTTTAAATTCAATTTTTAAATTCAATTCAAAGTCAATTAAAAATCCAAATTAAAAATCAATTCAAATAAATATATATATATATATTAGATTTAAATAATCACATTATTAATTGTCAATAATTATCCTATTTAAAATCAATTTAAATATACATATATATATATATACATTTAAACAAACACACTATTACTTTGAAATAATATGTTTAATTAAAATCTATTTATAACTATATTTAAAAACAACTCATTATTATTATTGTTTGAAAATAACTACTTTACCAATTAATTTAAAAGATTATCACATTTTAAATTCCCCGAAATCCCGGGATATCACATTCCTTCCCCCTTAAAAGAATTTCGTCCTCGAAATTTAAAACAAAAGATAATCCAAAGTTTTATTTTATTTCAAAAATTTTCAAACAATTTTAGCATACATATCAGCCAACACAAATAAACAACCAATTTCATCCAGACAAACAATTCAATCAAACAAACAATTCTAGCTATCCGGACACAGATCCTGGATAAGCTTCCTAAATTTCCTCGAGTTTCCCAAGTATAGACACTGGAATACTCGCTCTACTGAATCCAGAACTAGCTATACTACTAAGCTACTGAGCTCCTACTCATCTAGATCAATAATCTGAACAAGATATCAGACCACAGACAAGATCAACTCAACTACCAAATCCTTCTGAACTACTGGTTCTAAAACCAATGATGGACCATACACGTACTTCCTCAAAGATACGCGATATAATTCGAATCCCAGTTATCCAAACTGACAATTCAACCAAGTAGACTAAACTCTTATCCAAATCAGAACACAGAAAAGATCCAAAACAACTCGGAGCTGACTTCCCAGACTTACCCAATCTTATAGCTCCCTTTTACCAGAGAAAACTTCAATAATAACGAAGTCTCCAACTTCGAATTCCAAATTCCTCCATCTCTAATCTTCAGAACTTTTCTGACAATTCTGGACTGCCTACATCCATTCCGATCAGCTCAACCTTCGCTGATACTTCTAGAAACAGACTAGACCAATCAACTCAGCAAAATGATCTCCTCAAGATTAACTAGAATCAAGAAACACAAACTCTACTCCTCAATATCAGAAGATTACATCTTACTTCTCTTATCCGGAAAAGACAAAACAGATGCACTGCCAATCTGAACTCAAATCCAGAAAAATTTCCTGTAGCAACTCTTAATCCCAACACTGCAACTTCCAGGTTCTTCCAGCTGTCACCTTGCTTCCGCTGCACAACTCTGATCTGGAGAAAATGAGAAAGCTGTCGATGAACTCGAGCACAGACTAAACAACACTTCCTGGAAACACGGTTCAACAGATCATAAAAATAAAACTCAGAAGTTCCATAAAATACTGAGCTGTTTCACCAAATCCTTCCTCTAGGAGCTATCCTTCTGAACCACCGGTATAAATCCTGAAATCAAGTCGATACAGAACTCAATCTCAAATGCAGACAAACTTCTGACTTTGCTGAAGACATCCAGAAAAACTCTGATAACTCAAGAGAATACCCAGCAATCGCAAGTCACTTTTGCGATCAACCCAGCCCAATTCCAAATAAACTGCTCTCTCTATCAAAGAAAACAACTTATGCTTGACTTAGACAATCCATCGAAGAACTGGATCCACTCTGCTGCTTCTGAACTCCGTTTCCAGAAAATGCTCAGCCAGAAGACTTCCCGCCGGCACACAGATTACTCCGAGCTGCACTGCTGACCCAGATGCCAAGACTCCCTATCCAAAGCTTTGAGAAACTCGAACTCCAAACCAAACAGAAAAGACTCTGCTGAACTCAGCCACAACACCGAAGCAGACACATTTCTTCAAACTTGCTCCAAAAGAAAACATCTTCAGAAACATCCAGTCACTGCGTCTCATCACGCAATTACTTCTTCCTGAGATTGTCAAGATACCATCACTCGCTTCTGCTCATTCGACAGATTCAAATTCTACTCAAAGATGGACTCTGAACCTTCATAGGTTTCCTTCAGAGATCAGAGAAATCCTCACAGCATATCAAAGCTTACTCAAGACGGTATTAGGTCTACAGTCTCGACAGATACATTTCCAACCTCAACATTCAAACTCCAACCATTGCTAGTTGTGTTACACACACACCACTACCTTATCTACCTTTATATCTTATATTGGGAAAACCCGAACAGGTAACCCAACAAATAGGTAGAAATAAATATATATATATAGTTATATAAAAATTACAAATACGCTTTCTCAAGAAAGATAGAAATCACTCCAGAGCTAGGTATTCACTCAACCTACAGCTCTGATACCAAATGTGACGACCCGGCTTTTTCTCCTCAAAAAGTCGTATCATCATTAAGAAAGAAAGGGATAGAAAAGAGAAAAGAAGAGAAGAAAGAAGAAACAATATCAGAATCTAAACAGCGGAACGAATAAATTATATTAATCAAATAAGATATTACATTGTATCATATACAACAGCTATCAGAGTTACACAACTTATACAACACATACTAGACAGTTATAAACATCTGTCTAGTCATTACAACTCAAATACAACTCAACAAATGACTCAGAGAAACTAACACAGCGGAACACTATATCTACGAACGCTGAAGCCTCCTGCTCCATTGCTCCTCCATAGATTCGTCAAAGTAAACCTGAATCCCTTGGCTACTCGTAAAAATTTGAGTACCCAAGAGTTTAATAAAACAGAAAATAAACACTTGGGTCAGACATGGGTCTGGTGTGAGTAAACGGTTTAAATTGCTTAACTTCAAAACCTTTTGAAAACAAAGGTATCACGTAAGACTCCCCACAAATAAACATGGGTAAGTTTTTACCTTACGCTAACCAAAACATTTGATAGGAAATCCAGTTATATTATAATAGGGTCTAGGGTTTTCAAGTAAAATACAGAAATAGCTGGAATGCTTACATCTCACGTTCCAACATAGTTGGGCACAACTAAATCGTACGGCACTTATTGGATTTTGGATTCCATACAATGGCAGAGCTACCGGGGTACCGCTCGTCACAGTACGTGGCCTAGATCAACGTACCGAGGATCACTCCCAATCCCCTGCAACACAAGGCCGGAACATCCCTTGCTGGATAATTCCCGCATAAGAAACCCCGTGGTTGCGGCCAAACAACCACCCACACAGCCGAAATAAAAAGGGACTCTAGACAGAGGAATCTTATACTACTTGGGTGCTACCCACTAACCTTGCTGCACCTCCCCTGTTTTAGCCATTCCCGGTTTGATGAGGCTTGAGGCTACGATTACCTTTAATCAGAATACATCACTTAGAATGCTCATCGTCCACCTGACGATGTGCTGAAAGCATTCAATCCATACAAGTTCGTTCCGGGTTCGAACGAAACCGAAGGCATTATCTCGTTACACTCATTTTGGAATCACCCTCAGAGTTAACGACAATAACCCTTGCACTCTGAATCTTCATCTTCACTTGAGATTCACGATCTATCGTTAATTTGGATCGATGTGGTATTCGGGTCTCCAGACCTGGAAATCCGGTATACGGAAACCCGATCCCGGTCTCATCGAAATCCAAAACGTATCTTTTAAGTCCAAGTTGTTTAAAGGTTAAAACAATTCAATTCAATACTTGAATTTATACAGCATTTAACATAGATAAATATCACACATTTATCACGGATATATCCAATATCATATCACAGAATATCATAGCATATCATTTAATAGATATCAACCAAATCAGATATTCTACACAAACAATCATCCATAAGCAAACAATTATTAACCCATGTTATAATTAATTTAATTAACTTAAATTAAATTAATTACTTAAGAATTAATCATCTAACCTTGCTTAATCAATCATTAATTAATTACAACCTTTAATTAATTAATTACTCATTAAACATTAATCATCCTTGATTAATTATTCATTAATTACATAAAGTAATTATTCTTTAATTAATTTCACAAATTAATTATTCTTAACCATTAACAGTAATTAACCTTTAATTACTTCATTAATTACATTAATTAATTACATTAATCCTTAATTAATTAATTAATTAAACTTAATTAATTACCTCCATTAATCCACCTTAATTAAATTTAAACAGTAATTATCCTCCTGTAATTACTTACCTTAATTAATTAACTTTTTAATTAGTTATATTAATTCTTTAATTAATTACACCAAATACTTAATCCTTAATTACTTTTACAAAGTAATTATACTTAATTACTTCTCATTAAGTAATTCCCTTTAATTAATTACATCTTGTAATTATACATTAATTACTTATACTAAGTAATTACACTTATTAATCTTATTAAGTATTTATACTTAATCAGCATCAAACTTATCTTTAATTAATTTACAAATTAATTAACTTAAATTAATCACATATATTTATTATTTACAATTGAGTAATTCAATCCTTAATTACTCTTAAACAAATTAATTAATCTTTAATTACAGATTAATTATTCTTTAATTATTAATTAATAAACCTTAATTATCAATTAATAAAACTTAATAACAAATTAATCAATCCTTAATTATTAGTTAATTAATCCTTAATTACCATTTGATTAATCCTTAATTAATATTTAATTACAAATTAATTTATCTTTAATTACTTAATTAATTTGTCACTAATTACAACTTAATTACTTAATTAATTAATCACTAATCATTAATTAATTACTAAATTAATTAACCACTAATTATCAATAATTTATCTCTAATTATCTAATTAATAATTCTTAATTATAAATTAATTAACCTCTTAATTAATTAATTTATAATCCTTAACAATTAATTAATTAATTACTTAATCAATAATTAATATAATTAATCATATTTTACTTGCTTCATTTAATTATCTTAATTACCTTTAAGATAAATCATCATCTTTATTGTCTTTATTAATATTAACCTATTTAAACCAATTTCTCTTCATAATTAACATTCCTTAATTAAATCATTAATTAAAATTTCAAAAATAAAATAATCATTAACTTGATAAATTAAAGTTAACAAGACTTCCTTTAAATTATCAAGAAATATTTTAAACAAATTTCACTTTAAACCTTAAAGCTTATTTTAGGAAAATCTTCAAATTTCCATTTTTAATTTAAATTTTAAAATAACTTTAAACCTTATTTAACAAAATTTAAATCAAACAAACCTCAAAACTTCTTAACTAATTGTCAAAGGAAACAATTATTATATAAAGTAAATTTATATAGAAGTTTAAACTAAAATTTATTTTCAAAAATTTCAAAAACTTTGTTTTAAAATCTTTCTAAAACTTTGCCTCAAGACTTGCTTCGGGTCAACCCCGAAGATTTACTCGGTCTAACCCGAGTTCCCTCCCCTTTCAAAAATTTAATTCAGTTTAGTTTAAGTTTTAAAATTTATAACCTGTAACTAAAAATCACCCTCGCAACTACTCTAGCTTCCACTCGAGTTTCAAAACCAAAAACTCGTACATCCTTCGAGTCATTCACGTAAGAACCCAAGCAACTACCCGAGCTTCCTCTTCTTCTCCAACAACATGCCCAAACGTGCATACGTGCACGTGCACAACAGAACAAAGCGACTCCGACCATCGACGCCGACTTCGACACATCGCCTACGACCTCGCCGTTCAACTCAAGCACCCAGTTCGTCGAATTCGACTGGAATTCAAATTCGAGCAATTCGATCAAAATCCTGGAACCACACCTCGCCTGAAAGCCCTTCGAACTCGACGATGCCGACCACGTACGACCACGAAACTCTGCCTACAAATTCTCCGACCAACCCTTCATCTTTTCCCCTAGGTCCGATGGTCTCCGATCATCCAGAGACGCCGCGACAATCCAGTTCCAGACCTCGACTCAAACCATCCTAAAACCCTAGTTCGACGTCATGCTGCCGCCACGGCCACTTAAAAACCCTCCAGCCATTTTTCCCTTGAACCCCGACTTACGAGCCACCTCTAGGCCCAAGCTCGACCAACCACTAGTCACCGTTCATCAGAAATCGACGAAACTTCTCATTCTGATCAACTCGAATTATCTCATCATTCCCAAGCTTAAAAATCATGAACTTATTATCTAAAATCATCATTCCCTACTACGAATCAATTTATGAAAATCAAACTTGAATTCGTGATCATTGATTTTCCTGTTTTGAACATATTTTACTGTAATTCCATTTTTCTAAATATTAACTCAATAATTTCACTTGAAATTATTTTTAAAAATGATGTTACAGTTTTATCATCATTTCCTCTTTAGAGATCATAGCCTAAAAAGTTTTAGAGAGAAAGGAATTGATTTTTAAACTTGTTATTAACCTGTGAATTTAAAACAGAGAGATGCAACTAGGTAAACACAGACATGCACATGTAAACATTTACATATATATATGTATACAGGCATATTTACATCTATACAAACATTATTCACAGCATAATTCAAATATCTATCACAAACACCAAGTTATATACTAAAGTTTTTGGTAGTTTGCTTACTGGAAACTAGAACAGAGGAACAGTTTATATATATATATAGATATATTCACATATAATCAAAGCAATTCATATATATCCAGATAAAATCAATCATTTAAACAATTTCTTCATATAGGATTATCACATGCAATAAAGCTAGCAACCATTTTACTGTTTTTAAACGTTTTGTTTACTCACCAGACATGAGCAGAGAACAGGGAACAACTTTGAAAACTTGAATGGAAATGGAGCTGAAGACTTTGAATTGCCTTAAAACTTTGAAAACTAGATTTGCTTGATTTCTGGAATTTTGAAAACTGAAACTTTGAATTCGAATCTGAAGTTTGATTCTTGCTTTACTGGTTTGAGAAGATTACAGACTTGCTTTGGAAATTAGTTTACAGGTCTGCTTTGATTTAGAGGAGATTACAGGCTTTTGTATTTGAGTTTGAGAATGTTTTTCAATGTTTCTGGTTTGAAGAAGTAGTTTACAGGCTGCGTTACTTTCTTTTAAAAAAATGAGAAGATAGGAAAAGAAATGGAAGAGAGGAGATGTTTGTTTATATAATGTAATTTATAAATTAATAAAAATTAAAAGAAATAAAAATAAAGGATGACTCTTGTTTTCAAATGTTAACACTTGTCAATTTGAATGCTAATTATCTTACACATGTATTTACAAGCCCTTACAATTAAACACTTGTAATTATTTACTTTTTATATTATTTTTAAATGATTTTTAAAGCTTTTAAATTAAATTTCCTAAATAGATAAATACATATCTTATTTTATAAATGCTTTTCTTAATTTATAAAAATAAAACTTTTAAAAGAAAATAAAATAAAAACCAATTAGATTTTAACTAAATCATATATAATATATTTAATCCATTTTAAATGCTAATATAAAACTTTTATATTTATCTACTATCAACTAAATACTTTATAAATTCATATAAATAAATTCCTTTAAGAAAAATGATATAAAAGAAATCTTATTTTTAAATAAAAACTTTATTCATATATTTTTAAATCCAAACTATATTATTTCATTTTAAGATATATATACATCTTTAAATTCAATTTTTAAATTCAATTCAAAGTCAATTAAAAATCCAAATTAAAAATCAATTCAAATAAATATATATATATATATTAGATTTAAATAATCACATTATTAATTGTCAATAATTATCCTATTTAAAATCAATTTAAATATACATATATATATATACATTTAAACAAACACACTATTACTTTGAAATAATATGTTTAATTAAAATCTATTTATAACTATATTTAAAAACAACTCATTATTATTATTGTTTGAAAATAACTACTTTACCAATTAATTTAAAAGATTATCACATTTTAAATTCCCCGAAATCCCGGGATATCACAGTGTGTGTGTGTGTGTGTGTGTGTGTGTATGTATGTATGTATGTGTGTGTGTGTCTACACACACATAAAATAGATATAAATCCCAATATCTAGATGTACACACACACATCATTATATCAGTTCATTTATTTTGTCATATATTTAAATGTATGTTTATGCATTCCTAATAAAACATTTACTTGAAATGTTAACATTTTTATTTAATGAATTATCAATCCAATCAGAGAGAGAAAAATGAAAGGTTTTTCTCTCTCAGTTAATATTGTTTATTCCCTTAATTAATTGCACAAGTGTTAGAGAAGGAAACAAAAGGTTTCCTTCTTAAAATTAATTTCATTAAGTAACTACTACATACATGGGTGTATTTAATACATTCAATCATAAATATAACACCAAAACAAAATTTTATTTACAAATAAAATAAAATAAACATTTTATTTAAAAGAAAATTTAGATATGATCTAAATGAATTTAGATTTCATGGCATAAAACAAAGATCCAATAAAGGAAATTTTTGTAATTTACCCTTTAACTCCACTATGGGCTGGCTATACACACACATACACACACATATATATATACATTTATACATATATATACATATATATACATACACACATATATATATACATATATGTATACATATATATACATATATGTATACATATATACATATATACATATACATATATGTCAAGACCCAAAAGTTGGCCTTCGAAAATCGGCACCCGTACTTCACTTGTACTCAAAATGCCGTAGATTCAAATGCCGAATCTGGTTCTTGGGAGCTTATAACACAGTTAAGTAAATAACACAGCGGAATAAAAAAAGAATACATTGATATACAATATCTGATACAACAGAGTGATACAATGAATATCAATATACATCAGAGATGATACAACAAATATAGCAGCGGAAAAGAAAAAAATAGATAACTAATATCAGCAGCGGAACAAATCACTCTAAGATAGTCTTCAAGAAAGAACTCCAGCAGTAGCTCGAACTCCCAGTAACGATACACCAAGAATAAGCAAGTGCAGTCCGATCCAAAGACTGAACTAGCTCCAGAAAATCTACTGAACCTGACTATCTGAAAAACCTAACTCTAGACTGCTCGTGTAGAAAATTATGAGCACCTAGAGTTTAGGAAATGAACAATAAACTCCGAGTCAGTCGTGGGACTGGTGTGAGCAACCAAAAACAGTTTATCTTTAAAAACAAATAGCAGAGAAGTTTTAAAGTCAATTCGCAATGCTTTTGGAAAATGAAACTACCATAAGACCTCCCACCACACACACAATGCAAACGCAGAATTGGAGGAGATTTCTTCTTATGATAGTCAAAGATGCTTACTACGCAAAAATCAAATCATTTTGGTATTATTATTAGTGCATAGTGCAGAAAACATTTCGAAAGTATAATATTAATCTTAGCCAACATACGACCAGTATCGTATGCCTACTATAGCTACCATCTAAACAGTGGTGACCACCGTACGTAAATGGCAGGTTCTACAACTAATACCGTACAAAGTTCGTATTGGAGTTTGGATTTCCAACAAATGGTCAGGCCAAGGAACTTCCTTTTCCACGATGGGTACGTCCCTGGAATAGACGACCCGAGAAATAACCTAACATTACGGTTAGATCTCTGCCAACACAAGGCCGGGTTACCTCTGCAAAAATAGGTAACTACTGACACGCGTATGCCATCCCCCGATCGTAACCGATCTTCCCGAGGATCCTCGATTCGCAACAACCACATCAGAATAATAATGCAGTAACCACATAGGTTAAGTATCTGGGCTCCATACCATGATACCACCTCTATCCAGAAGGAATGACATACACTAAGGGGCGCTACTCCCTAGAACCTTGCTGCATCTTTCCTGTTTTGACCATTTCCGGGGTGTGAGGCTCGACGAAGTCTCGTCCACAAAGCTACGCTTTGTCACAAAGCCATGCTTCGGGTCAAACAAATGATCAACCTATGATCACAAAGATATAAGATCAAACAAATGATCATATCGCAAATGATCAAACACTGATCATCACACAGCAACACTCAGCATGCCACATTACCAAATTGGGATATATCGCTGATAAATTTCAACTACATAACCTCTGAGCTCGTACGTCTCAGAGAAGGGTGTTAAGCTAAGAGAATAAATTCTCCGCCACCAACAGAAATGTATTTGAAAGAAATCGGCTTTATATCTCAAAGTGTAATGTCAGACATGTATCCATACAAGTCTGTTCCGGGTTCGAACAGAACCGAAGGCACTTCTTACGAAGCCCTTGCAATTCCGGGTATTCACAATCCCGTCCGGACTTCCCATCACAAAGGGTGATAAAATCTCTATATCGGGGCCAGTCGATGCAGAGACATTCGACGAGTTGTCCTTTCGTTTTCGTAAATATCCGGTCTTCAAATGCTATCCATATACGACGTATCATTATTCGGAATGGGTTATATGACACAAATGTCTTTTCCCGGTTAACCCGAATAGTGAGCGCAATATTTAAAAATCATATGGATATGGGATTTCAATTAAGTCACAGCTTAAAGCCCAAAACTTTTCATTTGAATGGTTAAACAAATTACCATTTTCAAATCTTTAAACAAAAAGATTTATTTCACAAAGTCAACCCCATTCACAAAGATACATTCATGGATTTCAAAACAATTTCCAATTTAATTGGATTAACTCGTTAAATCTTTAAAACAAAGATTCAACTTATAGTTTTCAAAACAATTTCATTTTGAAGGGTTTAAACAAATCACCATTTTTAAATCTGTTATAAATAAACAGATTCAATTCATAGCTTTCAAAACATTTCAATTTCATTTTAAATTTGAAACCTTTCAACACAAATTGGAAGTTCACTTCTCATATGAAAGCTGTTATTATTTGAAAACAAATAGTTTTCGTTTCAGAAAAATCCAATTTTATTTGAACGAGTTAAAGCCCTTGAATTATATTCACATTCCAAATCAATTCTTTTAAAATAGTTTAACCCTTCTATAATGGGTATAACATCTTTAATCCCTAGTTTCAAATCATAGAATTCAATTTCAAATCTTGAATTTAAATTTAAATCAAATTATTTAAATTTTCAAAACTCGATTAAGTTATTCAAAACAACTTTTATCCTTGAAAACTCATTTCAAAAGCTTTTCACTTTAAACCGAAATTTCTAATTTCAAAATCAATTGAAATTAAAATTTCAATTTCAAAACATCAAATTTAAATTATCTATGACTTAACCGATTTCCACGTGAAATCCATATTTGTGTGTGTAAAAGTGTAGTCCAGGGGTTTTACACACAATAGTGCAACATCAATCATCACAGATATATCGATAAGCGGTAAAATCGATAACGCTTATCTTCATTCACAGATTCATAGATAAAATAAATTTATCAGCCACAAAGATTCACAATTATAATTCGATGTGGGTTTCGGATAACCAACTGGAATCCGACTCCCTGTCGCATCGAAATTCAAATGCCATTTACGGGCAATGGGGTTTCATATTCACATAGTAATATCTCACAGAAACAGGAATCACAGATCATGACATAAATCAGGACGTATCACAAAGCATCATATATCAGGGAATATCAACAATCAAATCATCCAATAAAATCCAAACATCCATAAGTAAGGTAAGTTAATTGTTTGATTAATTCAAAACAGATTTATTACTTATGAATTACTAATCCAGGTTAATATCAAAAATTTACAATCATTTTGATAAATTATTCTTTAATCATTTATTAATTAACCATTAATAATAAATTAATTAACCTTTAATTTTTAAATAATTTACTTTTAATTATTTAATCCACCATTTAATTAATTATCTTTAATTAATAAATGATTAGCTTTTAAATTTATAATTAATTGATCTTTAGTTAATTTTAAATCATTAATCAATTTAAAATTAACTTAACTTTTAAGTTAACACATTAAAACATTTAATCAACTTCTTAATTACTTAATTTAGTTTTATTAAAATAAACCCTTTTCAAATATAAGTTTAAAACATTTAAATTAAACTTAATTAACTTTAGAAATATTATTATTTCAAAAACTATTCACAAAATTTCATATTAGTACTTAACAACAATCATTATTTTTTTTAAGAAAAATAAGTTGACAAATTAAATTGACTTAAATTTGTTCAAGTTATAAAAACTGGAAATTAACAACCCGAGACCTGCTTCGAGTCATACCCGAGTGAGTATTTTTTTTCCGAAATTTTGTTTAAGTGTTTTCGACCCGGGCCATTACCCTATTTACTTCGAAAAAATCATCAAAGAACCCGAGCTTTCCCCCGTGAAAACCCTACAGCTAAACTAAGTGATACACCCACCACCTACTTCGAGTCAGACATGTAAAAACTTCGACCTCTTCCTCCTTTCTACTCGAGGCACTCGCGTAACTGCTCCAAAACCAAATACCATCTGATACACCCTTGCACGTGCATATGCACGGAGGCTACAGTTGCCGACGATCACCAGCGTCGATCGCGACGAGTCAGAAATCAACCCCACGTCCTTCTCCGATCACCACATCTCGACTATTACCCACAAATCGAAAACGAGCTTCAGTTTCGAGAGCCTGGGACTAACAGGTCCTCACCAACCCAACTGGAATCGTCACGTCTTCCAACCTCCGACCAACATGGCTTGTGAACCTCCGGCGTCGCCTTTCCCTACGCGTCAACTACCAATTTCCAAAAATTCGTCGAACTCGATGCACTACAGAGACCACGGCGATCAATTCTTCCTAGCTTCACTAAACTAGGGTTCTGGACTTCATTTGACAACCACCACTTCCCCATTGACGTAAATCACCATCAGACATTTTTGTCGAAGTCCCCGCTCGTTCTACCACCTCCGGAAAGCGCGGCAACTTCCCAGACCAACCAGATTACCAGAGAATCTCGAAAAATCATTCCTCAGACATTACTAAATACCACATTCGATACTTCCTTAAAAATTGTAAACTCGGTCTTAAAAATCCTATCTTTGTTATGCGATTCCAATTATATAATAATGTCAACAAATTACACGTTTTGATTTTTGACATTTCTCAAATGGTTCTGTGTTTCATTTGTTCCAGACATTGTTTTCTACCTATAAATCCTTGCAAATATTTTAAATGCTTATTTAAGTTTTAAACAACATCCTTGTTTTAAATACTTAAGTTCAAAAGTCTTGAATGAGAAGTTCCTTTTAATATTGATCCAAGTTTTAATGTCCATAATAAAAACAGGGGTGATCTCTGTAAATACCAGGCATTCACATAAGTTCTAGAGTCCTTAAACCCATCATATCCACTTATTTCCAAACGTATATTACAAGCTTACATAAAACATAAGCCATATGAATCAAACTAAAGGTATCTCATGATTACAGGTGAAAAACAGAGGTTGTACTTAAATCAGAGCTGTTTAAGAACTACTGATATGCACACATATATATTCACAAAACCCACAGATACTCATGCATATAAACAATCATAACACAGACTTTCACAAGTGACTTAAGGTTGGTTTTAAAAGTTTACTCACATTTACAGTTCAGGTCAAAGATTGGAACTGAGATCAGGGAGGTTTTAAAATCTACAGGCATGCACACTACATAAAGTCACAACATTTGCACATAAACATACACATAAACAAACTTCATCACAGAACTCATATGCAACAGGAGATTAGCTATTTAAGTTTTAATTGAAAAAATGTTTACTCACTTGGACAAGAAGAAAGGACAGAGCAGGTTTTTAAAGGAAGAGTTGCTCACCTTAAAATGAAGACAGAAAACAGAACTTCTATGAACAAGCTTGAAAGTTTGCAAAGTTGAAACTTTTCTGTTTGATATCTGGTTTTGATCTTGATAACTGAAGCTTCTTTGCTTCTTGATTCCCAGGATTTCACATTGTTTTGTTTTGCATGATATTACTTTAGATTTCTTTTCCAGTCTAAAGATTTTTTTTTTCTCTGGTTTTGTTTGATGAAGACATCACTTACTTTTCTTTTACTCAGTTTTCCTTAGCCAAGAATAAACGAATTTGAAATGGAGTTGATATATATAAAAGTGAAGTTGATTATTTGTTTATACAAAGCAGGTACAAGTGTTCATATTTTATCAGAGATTTTTTATTTGCTTATGGGGGCTGATCTGCTGCATGCATCTATATTTTATGCTAAGATGTCTTTGCATTAATTAAGTTGTACAAAGTGATATAAATGCTTGTACCTTATTTTACTTGCTTCACCTTCTTTTCGGCTGAGAGGTATATATTGTGTAGGGTACTAAAGAAGATATTAATAAGACTTGTACCAATATACATTTTATAACTTTCCCTACTCTAGTTCGGCTGATACATTTGTTTTGGGCTAAAGATTTCTTTGTTTCTTCTATTTGCTTTGTACATAGATGTTTTCTTTTCTTCCTTATGTCCTACAGCCTAGCATTGTAATCAAGTATGTCTAGTTTAGTTACTTTATAATGTAACAATTCTTACTTGGTTTTATTTCTTATTTTATCTTTTGTTTGAACACTTGAGTGTATTTTTATTCCTATCTTCATTATTTATTTCATTTTTATTTTTAACCCATTTATTTACAAATTAAATTCAAATCAAATATTCACATATATACAATATTTACAACATTTAAATTTTAAATGATTTAACATAGAATTTATTTTAATCCGGGGAAACTCGCTTCCATGAAAAATAAATTTTACAAATTTTTATTCAAAATTTTATTTAATTACTCAATTTAATTCAAAAATTCAATAAATTATTAATTTAAATTAAATTAAAATCTGGGGTCGTTACAAACTTCCCCCCTTAAAAGAATTTCGTCCTCGAAATTCGCAGGCACGAAAACAACAGAGATATAGACAGATTCGATCTCCTATAATTCCTCAAACTAACGATATGAATTCCAAACTCAAGTCGGAATATTTCAGAATACATACCAATTTGTCCCTCTTTGGACTTTGGTATTCACAAGGAATTACAATAGAATTTCAAATTTGGTTTCAAACGATATCGTTTTATTGATTTAATTCAAATTTAGCCTTCATATTCTATTAATCAATTTAATTCAAATTAAAATTTCCAAATTTAGAATTCATTAAGGTTTAAATCAAAAAGCTGATAAGAACTGATGAAGATACAAAGTAAAGATCTTCGACAATGATTCGTAGAGCCATCATCACACCGAAACTTCTTCTTGTAGCTGGTACGAAGAAATCAAAAGAATTTTGGGAACGAATCAAAGAAAATTGATAGAGAAAGTTGTTTCCACTTTTGCAGGGTATTGACCTTTTATAGTCGTATTCCCTATCCCCTATCTCGTCTTCTTCTTGCACTCATACTCACTATTAGTGGATAGCAAGAGAATTTACTGGGGCGTTCAAACGGATATCTTAAGGATACACTCATTCTAGAGTTTACTTCACTCTATCTCTAATGAGCTACTTAACGTGTTATACTCCTGAGCTAAAGTTCAACCTTAGCTCTGATACCACTTGTCAAGACCCAAAAGTTGGCCTTCGAAAATCGGCACCCGTACTTCACTTGTACTCAAAATGCCGTAGATTCAAATGCCAAATCTGGTTCTTGGGAGCTTATAACACAGTTAAGTAAATAACACAGCGGATTAAAAAAAGAATACATTGATATACAATATCTGATACAACAGAGTGATACAATGAATATCAATATACATCAGAGATGATACAACAAATATAGCAGCGGAAAAGAAAAAAATAGATAACTAATATCAGCAGCGGAACAAATCACTCTAAGATAGTCTTCAAGAAAGAACTCCAGCAGTAGCTCGAACTCCCAGTAACGATACACCAAGAATAAGCAAGTGCAGTCCGATCCAAAGACTGAACTAGCTCCAGAAAATCTACTGAACCTGACTATCTGAAAAACCTAACTCTAGACTGCTCGTGTAGAAAATTATGAGCACCCAGAGTTTAGGAAATGAACAATAAACTCCGAGTCAGTCGTGGGACTGGTGTGAGCAACCAAAAACAGTTTATCTTTAAAAACAAATAGCAGAGAAGTTTTAAAGTCAATTCGCAATGCTTTTGGAAAATGAAACTACCATAAGACCTCCCACCACACACACAATGCAAACGCAGAATTGGAGGAGATTTCTTCTTATGATAGTCAAAGATGCTTACTACGCAAAAATCAAATCATTTTGGTATTATTATTAGTGCATAGTGCAGAAAACATTTCGAAAGTATAATATTAATCTTAGCCAACATACGACCAGTATCGTATGCCTACTATAGCTACCATCTAAACAGTGGTGACCACCGTACGTAAATGGCAGGTTCTACAACTAATACCGTACAAAGTTCGTATTGGAGTTTGGATTTCCAACAAATGGTCAGGCCAAGGAACTTCCTTTTCCACGATGGGTACGTCCCTGGAATAGACGACCCGAGAAATAACCTAACATTACGGTTAGATCTCTGCCAACACAAGGCCGGGTTACCTCTGCAAAAATAGGTAACTACTGACACGCGTATGCCATCCCCCGATCGTAACCGATCTTCCCGAGGATCCTCGATTCGCAACAACCACATCAGAATAATAATGCAGTAACCACATAGGTTAAGTATCTGGGCTCCATACCATGATACCACCTCTATCCAGAAGGAATGACATACACTAAGGGGCGCTACTCCCTAGAACCTTGCCGCATCTTTCCTGTTTTGACCATTTCCGGGGTGTGAGGCTCGACGAAGTCTCGTCCACAAAGCTACGCTTTGTCACAAAGCCATGCTTCGGGTCAAACAAATGATCAACCTATGATCACAAAGATATAAGATCAAACAAATGATCATATCGCAAATGATCAAACACTGATCATCACACAGCAACACTCAGCATGCCACATTACCAAATTGGGATATATCGCTGATAAATTTCAACTACATAACCTCTGAGCTCGTACGTCTCAGAGAAGGGTGTTAAGCTAAGAGAATAAATTCTCCGCCACCAACAGAAATGTATTTGAAAGAAATCGGCTTTATATCTCAAAGTGTAATGTCAGACATGTATCCATACAAGTCTGTTCCGGGTTCGAACAGAACCGAAGGCACTTCTTACGAATCCCTTGCAATTCCGGGTATTCACAATCCCGTCCGGACTTCCCATCACAAAGGGTGATAAAATCTCTATATCGGGGCCAGTCGATGCAGAGACATTCGACGAGTTGTCCTTTCGTTTTCGTAAATATCCGGTCTTCAAATGCTATCCATATACGACGTATCATTATTCGGAATGGGTTATATGACACAAATGTCTTTTCCCGGTTAACCCGAATAGTGAGCGCAATATTTAAAAATCATATGGATATGGGATTTCAATTAAGTCACAGCTTAAAGCCCAAAACTTTTCATTTGAATGGTTAAACAAATTACCATTTTCAAATCTTTAAACAAAAAGATTTATTTCACAAAGTCAACCCCATTCACAAAGATACATTCATGGATTTCAAAACAATTTCCAATTTAATTGGATTAACTCGTTAAATCTTTAAAACAAAGATTCAACTTATAGTTTTCAAAACAATTTCATTTTGAAGGGTTTAAACAAATCACCATTTTTAAATCTGTTATAAATAAACAGATTCAATTCATAGCTTTCAAAACATTTCAATTTCATTTTAAATTTGAAACCTTTCAACACAAATTGGAAGTTCACTTCTCATATGAAAGCTGTTATTATTTGAAAACAAATAGTTTTCGTTTCAGAAAAATCCAATTTTATTTGAACGAGTTAAAGCCCTTGAATTATATTCACATTCCAAATCAATTCTTTTAAAATAGTTTAACCCTTTTATAATGGGTATAACATCTTTAATCCCTAGTTTCAAATCATAGAATTCAATTTCAAATCTTGAATTTAAATTTAAATCAAATTATTTAAATTTTCAAAACTCGATTAAGTTATTCAAAACAACTTTTATCCTTGAAAACTCATTTCAAAAGCTTTTCACTTTAAACCGAAATTTCTAATTTCAAAATCAATTGAAATTAAAATTTCAATTTCAAAACATCAAATTTAAATTATCTGTGACTTAACCGATTTCCACGTGAAATCCATATTTGTGTGTGTAAAAGTGTAGTCCAGGGGTTTTACACACAATAGTGCAACATCAATCATCACAGATATATCGATAAGCGGTAAAATCGATAACGCTTATCTTCGTTCACAGATTCATAGATAAAATAAATTTATCAGCCACAAAGATTCACAATTATAATTCGATGTGGGTTTCGGATAACCAACTTGAATCCGACTCCCTGTCGCATCGAAATTCAAATGCCATTTACGGGCAATGGGGTTTCATATTCACATAGTAATATCTCACAGAAACAGGAATCATAGATCACAACATAAATCAGGACGTATCACAAAGCATTATATATCAGGGAATATCAACAATCAAATCATCCAATAAAATCCAAACATCCATAAGTAAGGTAAGTTAATTGTTTGATTAATTCAAAACAGATTTATTACTTATGAATTACTAATCCAGGTTAATATCAAAAATTTACAATCATTTTGATAAATTATTCTTTAATCATTTATTAATTAACCATTAATAATAAATTAACTAACCTTTAATTTTTAAATAATTTACTTTTAATTATTTAATCCACCATTTAATTAATTATCTTTAATTAATAAATGATTAGCTTTTAAATTTATAATTAATTGATCTTTAGTTAATTTTAAATCATTAATCAATTTAAAATTAACTTAACTTTTAAGTTAACACATTAAAACATTTAATCAACTTCTTAATTACTTAATTTAGTTTTATTAAAATAAACCCTTTTCAAATATAAGTTTAAAACATTTAAATTAAACTTAATTAACTTTAGAAATATTATTATTTCAAAAACTATTCACACAATTTCATATTAGTACTTAACAACAATCATTATTTTTTTTAAGAAAAATAAGTTGACAAATTAAATTGACTTAAATTTGTTCAAGTTATAAAAACTGGAAATTAACAACCCGAGACCTGCTTCGAGTCATACCCGAGTGAGTATTTTTTTTCCGAAATTTTGTTTAAGTGTTTTCGACCCGGGCCATTACCCTATTTACTTTGAAAAAATCATCAAAGAACCCGAGCTTTCCCCCGTGAAAACCCTACAGCTAAACTAAGTGATACACCCACCACCTACTTCGAGTCAGACATGTAAAAACTTTGACCTCTTCCTCCTTTCTACTCGAAGCACTCGCGTAACTGCTCCAAAACCAAATACCATCTGATACACCCTTGCACGTGCATATGCACGGAGGCTACAGTTGCCGGCGATCACCAGCGTCGATCGCGACGAGTCAGAAATCAACCCCACGTCCTTCTCCGATCACCACATCTCGACTATTACCCACAAATCGAAAACGAGCTTCAGTTTCGAGAGCCTGGGACTAACAGGTCCTCACCAACCCAACTGGAATCATCACGTCTTCCAACCTCCGACCAACATGGCTTGTGAACCTCCGGCGTCGCCTTTCCCTACGCGTCAACTACCAATTTCCAAAAATTCGTCGAACTCGATGCACTACAGAGACCACGGCGATCAATTCTTCCTAGCTTCACTAAACTAGGGTTCTGGACTTCATCTGACAACCACCACTTCCCCATTGACGTAAATCAGCATTAGACATTTTTGTCGAAGTCCCCGCTCGTTCTACCACCTTCGGAAAGCGCGGCAACTTCCCAGACCAACCAGATTACCAGAGAATCTCGAAAAATCATTCCTCAGACATTACTAAATACCACATTCGATACTTCCTTAAAAATTGTAAACTCGGTCTTAAAAATCCTATCTTTGTTATGCGATTCCAATTATATAATAATGTCAACAAATTACACGTTTTGATTTTTGACATTTCTCAAATGGTTCTGTGTTTCATTTGTTCCAGACATTGTTTTCTACCTATAAATCCTTGCAAATATTTTAAATGCTTAGTTAAGTTTTAAACAACATCCTTGTTTTAAATACTTAAGTTCAAAAGTCTTGAATGAGAAGTTCCTTTGAATATTGATCCAAGTTTTAATGTCCATAATAAAAACAGGGGTGATCTCTGTAAATACCAGGCATTCACATAAGTTCTAGAGTCCTTAAACCCATCATATCCACTTATTTCCAAACGTATATTACAAGCTTACATAAAACATAAGCCATATGAATCAAACTAAAGGTATCTCATGATTACAGGTGAAAAACAGAGGTTGTACTTAAATCAGAGCTGTTTAAGAACTACTGATATGCACACATATATATTCACAAAACCCACAGATACTCATGCATATAAACAATCATAACACAGACTTTCACAAGTGACTTAAGGTTGGTTTTAAAAGTTTACTCACATTTACAGTTCAGGTCAAAGATTGGAACTGAGATCAGGGAGGTTTTAAAATCTACAGGCATGCACACTACATAAAGTCACAACATTTGCACATAAACATACACATAAACAAACTTCATCACAGAACTCATATGCAACAGGAGATTAGCTATTTAAGTTTTAATTGAAAAAAATGTTTACTCACTTGGACAAGAAGAAAGGACAGAGCAGGTTTTTAAAGGAAGAGTTGCTCACCTTAAAATGAAGACAGAAAACAGAACTTCTATGAACAAGCTTGAAAGTTTGCAAAGTTGAAACTTTTCTGTTTGATATCTGGTTTTGATCTTGATAACTGAAGCTTCTTTGCTTCTTGATTCCCAGGATTTCACATTGTTTTGTTTTGCATGATATTACTTTAGATTTCTTTTCCAGTCTAAAGATTTTTTTTTTTTTTTCTCTGGTTTTGTTTAATGAAGACATCACTTACTTTTCTTTTACTCAGTTTTCCTTAGCCAAGAATAAACGAATTTGAAATGGAGTTGATATATATAAAAGTGAAGTTGATTATTTGTTTATACAAAGCAGGTACAAGTGTTCATATTTTATCAGAGATTTTTTATTTGCTTATGGGGGCTGATCTGCTGCATGCATCTATATTTTATGCTAAGATGTCTTTGCATTAATTAAGTTGTACAAAGTGATATAAATGCTTGTACCTTATTTTACTTGCTTCACCTTCTTTTCGGCTGAGAGGTATATATTGTGTAGGGTACTAAAGAAGATATTAATAAGACTTGTACCAATATACATTTTATAACTTTCCCTACTCTAGTTCGGCTGATACATTTGTTTTGGGCTAAAGATTTCTTTGTTTCTTCTATTTGCTTTGTACATAGATGTTTTCTTTTCTTCCTTATGTCCTACAGCCTAGCATTGTAATCAAGTATGTCTAGTTTAGTTACTTTATAATGTAACAATTCTTACTTGGTTTTATTTCTTATTTTATCTTTTGTTTGAACACTTGAGTGTATTTTTATTCCTATCTTCATTATTTATTTCATTTTTATTTTTAACCCATTTATTTACAAATTAAATTCAAATCAAATATTCACATATATACAATATTTACAACATTTAAATTTTAAATGATTTAACATAGAATTTATTTTAATCCGGGGAAACTCGCTTCCATGAAAAATAAATTTTACAAATTTTTATTCAAAATTTTATTTAATTACTCAATTTAATTCAAAAATTCAATAAATTATTAATTTAAATTAAATTAAAATCTGGGGTCGTTACAATATACATACATACATACACACATACACATACACACAGATATATATATATATATATATATCGGCCAGTTGCGGTCATTTGAAGCCACGTGCAGAAGAAATCTCCAAAATTCTCCTAAAAATCAACAATGGAATATATATATATATATATATTGCCCGACCAGGTGCAGACATTTGGAGCCACGTGAAGCAAGGCTCACATGTGATTCCAGGGGAGTGGTGCAGCAACTTGGTGGTCGTGACGAGATTAGGGGTGGGATGCTGGAGTGAGGCACGAACTTGATGAGGGCACGGTTGAGCATCACAACCGCGATGGTGATGCATAACATGTAGACGCATGTGCTACTAGGGTAGCCAACGATGTGGTAGAGCTGGTGTCGTGCGAGGTCGTGCATGGTTTGCGAAGGGCGGTGCGATGAAAGTTACTAGCTAAGGCTGAGATGTCAAAGCAATATTTGTTAATCAACATAGAGGATATGTTGATGGTAGAATTAGAGTTGGGCTGCATTGGAAAGTAAAGTCTATAGTTACAGTGTAATTCGATCTCGCGTTCAACATTCCAGTGAGTAAATCTATTTACTTACAACTATGCTCTAGTATAGAATACTATTTTCATTGTTGTTAATTGATTGTTAGTGCGGATGGATTAATATGATATAGTTTGGTTGAAACTAAGATGAATGCCATGGTTTATTGATTATTGTATTGAATTATTGATTGTATACTGGTAGGATGCTTTGATATCTATATCCTAGTTGTTTTATGGTAGGAAGCAGACTGGAATTTGCATCGGGAATCGATTAAAAGGGAGAAATTGATTTGAATACATTGTAAATAATTATATATATTTGTTAAAGTGTATATAATACTATTATTTTGAAAGAAGAGATTTTTGGATTTAATTATATAAATGATTTTATAGAAGGGAAGAGTTAAAGAGATTTAATTACGTAATAATAGAATGAATTCTATCTATTATGAATATGAAGTTATCTTAAGGAAAAGTTTTATTTAATTTTAGTACTAAACAATATTAAAAGATATTCATTTATTTATTAAGATAAAAATTGATCAATGATTTTCAAATCATTATTTAGAAATTTTATATATTATCTGAAAAATATGAAATGATTTCTAGAATGCATTTTGTAACGACCCATAAATTTTAACTGTTTTAATAACGTATTTAGTTGAAATTTTGTGAAATTTTAAACGATAAAATTTTGAAATAAAAATTTGATATTTGGAATGCGTCTAATTAATCATAGCAACTGGTAAATTTTCATTAGATAATTTGGAAGTTTATTTTCTAGTGTAATTTTATTCCAATTTATATTAGTTAAAATTGATGATAATAAAATATTTTCCAAACTTGAATATTTTTACATAGAAAAATTCTAATTCATCTTCTGACTAAGTCGTCATTTTTCGTTTTTCCAAATTCGAATTTCTTTAGCTCCGTCGATCTTATTTTTCTGCGTTTTTGCTGCATTTTCCGCTAGTAGAAAATTAGAATTTTTATAATCCAATCATACCACTGATCTCTGTATACCGTTTTGATCATCTCGTCATGCTGGTCTCTACGGTATATTCAATTCTGTGTTTTGGTGTCGGATACATAGCGGAACCATGAAACGGTCAACCGTATCGGTTCCGTTTTAAAACCTTTTGTCTTCCCGTGACCTTTCATTGATATACCGTGAATCGAATAGCCATCATCAATAAATATTTTAGCAATTATTTCCTGAAGCTCAATAGTCCTGACCACCATCATTATTATTTCCCTAAATTCATCTTTTCAGCTTTAACTATTGCTATTTTCTAGGAATTAAATTACATCTGTTCATTTGTCTACTACATCGTTTCATTGAAATATAAAATAGAAAAATAGTTATATACAGTATCTTTTAACTAAGAAGTTCATTCGTCTTCAATTATTATCAAATACTTCCAGCCGAGCAAACTCTTCCCCTGCCCGCTCTCCATCGGCCACCACCGCCTCCGAGCCACCTCGTTTTTCTCCTCCCTTCAGCTCATCACTTCGGCACCTCCGCTCTTCTCAAATCTCGAGCGCCTGTATCTAGCCGAGCCACAAAGCTCCTCACGTTCTCGACCAAGACCAAACTCCAGCCTCCAATTTTTCTCGATGTTTCCCACCTTCCCCACGTGGGAGAACCTCTGCCTCATGTTGAGTCCCCTCCAAAGCATGTGCAGTTTCATCGGGTAATTATAAGTGTATATATATTGTTTATATATATAAAAAGATTTATATAGGGTATATATAAAGTTATATAGAAGTCTGTTGTTATATATAAATTTTGAAAGTTATATAAAAGAGCTGTTTATACAGCTGTGTATAATGTTTGTTAAGTATATATAATAGATTTTGAAGGATGTTTTACAGCTAGTTCATGTACAGAGTATATATATGTATAACGTATTAAATCATTCGCATGTTCTATATATGGCTCTATTTATATATATATTATGTATCAAACTGTTATATGTTTACATTAATATATTGTAATATGTATTGTCTGCATATAATTGAGTAGAGCATATATTTGTTATATATATTGGATGGTCTACATATTGTTTGTTGTATGTCAACCCTGCATATTATTTTGAAACATATAAGCTTATCCGAAAGGAAAAAAAGTGACATTGGTTTTAAAACATATATTGTTGAGATTTTGATTTATTATATGTGTTTCAACTCTTTCCAGATATTATATAAAGGTTTTATTTTGATCTTTATAAGTGTTTAATATAGGTTGAAAAAGGTTTTTTATTTATTTAAAAATTGTGCAAGTTGCGTATAATCTGTTGTTTATAAAAAAAGTTATGATATGGTATATTACACTTAGTTGTCTATATGTTGTAGCCTGCATAGTTAATATAGGTTATATAATATATTCATGGCTATATGTAGTTTATATCTATACTAGAATATATGAAGTTACGGTATATGTTTTATATTTGTTATATATATTCTGCATGAGTTATATATATGGTACAATAGTTTAAATATGTAAGTGTTTGTAAGTTATGTGTAATCAGTGTTGTATACCCAAGCATATATTATATACATTCTAAAGACAGTACTATATGTGATGTTTAATGATTTTATATATCAGTATATGCATTGTTTTGGTCAGTGGGTCCGAACATTTTATATATTGGTCAAGCAAATAAATATGTACACGTTCTAGATTTCTTTGCATAAACCTGACTTGCTTTACTTATGGGTTGAAAATAATTTTGAAACAGAGCATATAGAGATTTTATATTTTGTGTGTGTGTGTAAATTTAATATGGATTCTATAATAAATATGGATTTTAGAGAAAAAATTATATATATTTATTCCATGCACATCAAGATTGATTCTGATTCGTTTTTCTTCGAATTTGGTTAGATTTTCTTTGCTTTCTCGCTGTTCCGTTGTCACTTCGTGCTTGTCCGAATCTGTCCAGTGATTTGTCAATTATCCATGTTTATTCGTGCCCGTTCTCATCGTGTCCTCATCCTTCTCTAGCCTCGAAAGGTGAGTAATCACTCACGATTAACGTTCTTTTATTTATTAAATTTGATTTCAATTGAAACGACAATTGAAATATGCTGCTGCTAGTTATTTACATTGCTATATATATGCCATCATCTATATCTGTTCACTTGTGACATCTGACACCATTATCTGTTATTTATATTGCTATATATATGCCATAATCTGTATCTGTTCACATGTGACATCTGACACCATTATCTGTTATTTATATTGATTATATGACTGTTATATTATTTCATATCTGTTATCACTCTGCAAGTTCCCTGTTAGTATAGAATTCACTATGAGTTGGAATGATACATACCCGAACGGACTTTAGAATAGGAGAAAATCGTTATGGGTTGAAATGATAAACCCAAGCGATTTTCAATTGAATTGAATTTGGGATTACGGGTTGAAATGATATATATATACCCGTATATATTTAAATTACGGATTGAAATTATAAATATCCGTATCACTTGACCATAGGGTAGAACATTTTATACAGACACCGTTGGTCTATATATATAAATATTTTGAAAATGATTTCTATGGTTTTGGAAAGAAATATAAGGTTTTAATAAATATTAATTTTAAAGATTTATTAAAGTTGATTTAATAAAGTTGATTTGAATCAATATAAATATGTTTAAGTATATATGTAAAATTTATATTTCCAAATATAGAGTTTAGATTATTTCAGGTTGAAAGATAAATTTGAATTTGATTTGGAATTTTTAATTATTTAAGAATTATACTTAAATAAGTTTGATTTGAAATCTATTAAATTTTAAATTTTAAAGATATATTTTATAACTTGAATTTGATTAAAAGTGACTTAAAGGAATATTTAAAATTTATATAAATTTAAATGGGATATTTTTTTTATTTAAATTTGTAAATTGAAGTTGTATTCAAATGATATTGAAATAATTAAGTAAATATTTCAAAACTAAATAATAGAAAAGTGAATTGATATATATATATAAAATTATCGAATTTAGTTTTGAAATGTGGAATATTTGAAGCTTTGAAATATATTGAAATTGAAATGGTTTATTTGTGGTTCAAATCGGTATTTGAAATCGATATAACTTGGAAATGTTTAATTGAATTGGAATTGAAATTGATGATTTAGATTGGATTAAATTTGAATTTGGAACTAGAATTGATTTGAATCGATTTGTGAAAGTCGAGGAAACTATTTTATTTTATAAAGTAATTTTAAATTATATTTAAAACTATTGATATTTTACTTTATAAATTATGTTAATATAATCTATTTTAATATAAATCATTTTTAATATAAATTATTTTATTATAAACTATTTTAAACTTATAGCTATTTATATAAACTATTTTATTATTTATACTAATTTTAATATCTAAACTGGTTAAGAGGTAAGTGTTATGATTCCAAAGCACTATGATTTCTAAACTTTGATTTCCAAAGAATTATGATTTCCAAAGTGTTTGATTTAGAAAGTGTTATAACTTTGAAGTACTAAGATTTTGTAAATGGATATATTTGAGATGGATATATTTGAAATGGAAATGATATCGTATTTGGTTTTGAAATGGAAGTGATATCGTATTGATATGGTTTTGAAATGGCAATGATATTTTGATTTTGAAATATAAACTATTTTGAAAGTTTATTAAATGACCAATCGGTGTAATAATTACGTAGTTATTGAAGAGTCCGGGATCGGTTAGGGACATACTCTCTGTCCAAACCGAAAACCACTTTAATAACTATTATACGCGGAGTGTGATCCAGAATGAAGTGGTTGGAATGATGACGTTGCTGGATTTGAAGAAAGAGAACGATAATGGATATCCTTGACACTTGTGTCAAATTTTAAATGACTTAAATAGGAGCCGTGTCGGGCCAGTGAGGTTAGCTACCTCTAGCGGACACACTTCTTCGTAAACTACTCATTACTTGTTTTTGATTGGTGCGCACCCTTGATTTGGGAGTGTTTTTTCGCGGTGTTGCGATCATTGCGGCGATGCGTTCTCACCAGTCCGGATCAGGCAAACGGTAGTTTCACTACCTTGGGTATTGCCTCATGTGCCTTGTCATACTCGTATCCCTATGCGCGACCACTACGATTTGTTTCGTGTTATACCTATGGAGTACTCCCTGATAGCCCACTAGTTTACGGTGGAGTTTACAGTGCTGTATAGACTATGACGCTTATATAAAATGTGTTAAGGGGGATAATGGTAACGCCTTAACGCTATTTTGATACTTTATATTACTGATAGGCATTATCTACTTAGCGTACACTACTATATATAAATAGTTTAACGGATCCTTAGAGGATGGTTATCCTAAACATCCATTGAGTTACTTGTAATTTCAGTTGTTATTTCACTTGAGTTGGATTTATTGATATAAGAATGTTAATCCAAACTCGAGTGTTTTGTGTTTTGCTTTATGCTCGGGTCAGACTGAGTGTACCAGTATTCGAGGCTTACCTTTTGAGTTGGAGCTTCGCTTGGAGATCCAGCTATCTATCCAGCTTTCTGATATTCAGTTGATTTCAGTGATGTACTCTTATCTTGTATTTGACTATTGTATTCGAGATTTCTGTTGTATCTTTGTGATATCTCAGAATTTTTGGCAATATCAATTTAATAATCTGTATTAAAAATTAAATTGATTTGATAATTTTTGTTAATAAAATGTGAATCGATTTAGTAATCTTCTTTTAATAAACATTTAATTTGTGAATGTATCTTTTAAAAACTAATAAATTTGTTTCCTATTTATAATGTATATATATTTATATATATTGTAAATAGATGAGCTTTGTTTTAAATTTAATTAATAAGGCATATTTTATAATTCTAATATTTTTGGTAATTTGGAAATTTTGATATATAACTTTTCAAAAGCTATTTTATAAATAACTATATTATTATAAACATAAGAAACTATGATTTGAAATTTAAAGATAGAGTGTTTTAATATTTTAAAATAAAATCTATTTTTATTTACATTAGAGTAAAGCTTTACCTTATTGATATTTGATTTATATATATATATATATGTTATGATGTAATCCAGATAATAATATTTAAACTAGATCATATTTATCAATACTAAATATAAGCATAAAATAAAATATGAATGTGAGTAAATGCTTGATACTTAAACTTTAAAAAAAGAAGTAAACAATAAATAAATATATTTATAGAGAAATACAAGACAATAAGTATTTAAGTTAGAAATAAATATTTGAGTTAGAAAATAGAAATAAATATACAAGTTAACATAATAACAATAACCATAACAACTTTAAAGTAAAAACATAAGTAAATTCTAGAAATATATATATATATCCTATGGAAATACTTGTTTTCAGGCAAGAAGAAAACACATAGGTATATACGAAATTTATAAGGGGATAAGTATGACCATACATACAAGATGTACAAAATAAAATAAAGAAATGGTATGTGTAAACATGATAAGGAACAAGGCATTTAATGCCATCATCTCTAGTACACTAGTAAGATCATATCAGCCTCCATTAGAGAAGAAAAATCCCTGACCCATTGTGTACAAATAAAGATATCAGCCTCTGCACTTGTTTCCTATACATTAATCTCTTTTCTTTTCATTCATAAACTAATGCATACCAGAGAATTATCAAACCTGGGAACATCTCCTCTAAAACAAATGAAAACCAGAAAAATCAAAACCTGAAACCCATTTGCAAGATGAAAACCAAAGCCTGCATTTTTCTTCAACCTGAGATTTAATCGAGCAGATCCATCTTTGTTTTAAATATTAGTCATCACTACTAGATCCAGTAACAAGCTTCAGCAACTCAAGTTTTAAAAGCAAAAGCATATTCAAGTTTAAAGCTCAAACTGTTTTCAAAATCAAGTGCTCTGTTCTTCATTTTCAAAAACAGGTGAGTAACATTTCTTTTTAAAAGTTTAAGAATGAATTTGGTTGCATGTTAATATCTGAAAATAAATATGCTTGTGTGTGTGTATATATATAAGCGTATTTCTATAAATATATATATATATATATATATATATATATAAATGTATGGATATGTGTGCATGTCTGTTTTCTGAGATCCCTCTGTTCTTAGTTTTCAAACTAAGATTTTTAAACAAAATTCAAATTCTCTTGAACCAATCACTGTTTATACTTAAGTCTTAAACAAAAGTTTTTTATTTCAGTATAAATTTATGTTTAAAAATTATAAATAAGTTGAAATAAATTTTGAATGCCTTTGGAAACCAAAAGAACAGGCCAATATTAGTTATGTCAAAAATTTAAACATCCTAATTCATTGATTTAGGTATATGATCCGAATCCCTAAGCTAAAACTTGAATTTTAAAAGTGGAATCATAATTTTTAAAATCGAATTGAGGGAGCAGTTCGAGTTTGTTTAGATTTGGTGTTCTGGGTAGTTTCTGATGATCTAAGGGGACAGAATGGTTGGGGTCTTCACTGGTGGTAGTGGAGTGATCGGAGATGTGTGGAAAATTTTCAGATGGGTGTACAAGTGGCTGCAGGGGCGGCGGTGTTCGATTTTTATCTGTAACCCTAGTTTAACTGGGCTGAGATGATCGATCAACCACGGGTTCTAAGATTGATCGAGTGCAGTGGGGTTTTGAGTGATGGAAGATTGGTCATGGACGAGATCTTGACCGAAGTTGTAGATTTTTTGGTGGTTGGAGTTTTGAAAATGTGGCGTTTCTAGGTTTGGCTTCTAGTTCCAGTTTTGGGTTTAAAGGCTCAAATTTGATTTCAATTTTGTGTTGAAGTTCTGATGGTCGAAATATGATGAGGGGATGATCGCCGACTTGCTAAGGGTTGTGGTGATGACCGAAGGTGGTCGGAGCCACCGTGCATATGCGCGGTGCATCTTTGGTTCAGGGGAAGTCTGGGTTGAAGGAAGAGTGATACTCGAGTTTTTCTCGAATCGTTCTCGTGTTGGTCTCGAGGCAGGAGGGTTACGCGATTTCTCGTGTTTTGCTTGTGGAATGATCGTGTTAGGCTAGGGTAATATTGTTGCCAGGTTTTAAAGAAAATTTAAATAGGAACTATTTTAAAGCTTCAGGTTTAAAATGTCTTTGTTTCAAAAGTAATCTGTTTCCAGATTTTAGTTGAAGTTTGATAAGTTTTAAAATCAAGTATAAAGATTTAAGTATAATTGAAAATAAATTTTTTTTCCAAGTAAAATGTTTTAAACAAGTTTTGAAATGATTTAAATGTTAAAGTATAAGTTTAAAATTTGTTTAACTTGATTTGTTATTTTAAATGTAAAATTTAATGATTTAATTAGTTAGTTAATTTTAGAGTTAAATATGATTTATGATAATTAAGTCATCAATAAGGATAATGTTTTATCTTAAAGTTAATTAAGATTTAATGATTTAAGATTAATTTATTAATAAGGTAATTAAAGGGTACTTAATTAATTTAATTTATTAATGATTAAGGATTAATAAATAAATAATTAAGGGTTGTAAGTTAATTAATTTAAGGGTTAATTAATTTGTAATTAAGGATCATTAATTAGATAAGTAAAGATTATTAATTAATGATTAGAAAATTAATTAATTTAGTAATTAGAGATTAATTAATTGGTAATTAAGAATTAATTAATTTGTAATTAATAATGGTAAATTAAAGCATAATTACTTAGGAAGTAATTAAAGGATGGTTAATGAGTATAATTAAATGAAAGATCATTAACTAGGGATTATGAAATGATTAATTAATGTAATTAATTTTAATAATTAATTAAACTAATTAATTAGAGATAATCATTTGTGAAATTGTTTAAGTATAATTACTTGATGGAAGTAATTAAGGAATTAATTACTCATTGTAATTAATTAAGTTTAATTTGATTAGTTTAAGTTAATTAATTAAGTTTAATTAATTTAAGATAACCACTTGATGATTTGATAAGTGTAGTTACTTAGTGAAGTAATTAATGGTAATTACTGGATGCAATTAATTGAAGATGATTTAATAATGGAAGTAATTTGAGTATAATCACATTGTGTAATTAATCAAGGGATTAATTAAAGATAATTAATTAAGGAGTAATTAATTAATTTAATGAAGTAATTAAGGGTAGTTAATTACTGAATATGGTTAATCAAGGGTGATTAACAAATGTGGTTTAATTAAAGATTAATTACCTAATGTAATTGATTTAAATAGGATAAATTAATAAGAAGTAATTAGGGATCATTAATTAATATAATTAATGATGTAATTAAGGGTTGATTGATTAAGATCAATCAATCAATAAAAAGAAATTATAGAGTAATTAATTAATGTAATTAATTAAGGATTAATGTAATTGATTATAGTTAATTAATTACTGAAGTAATTTAAGGTTAATTACTGTAATGGTTAAGGATAATTAATTAGTATAATTAAATAAGGATTAATTACTTAAAGTAATTAAAGGATAATAAATCAAGGATGATTAATTAAGATGGATACTTAGAGTATGATTAATTAATTGGTTTAATTAATTATTAAGTAAGCAAGATTTATGTGATGAAAGGAATTAATTTAATTTATTTTAAATTAATTTAGAGATGAAGTAATTAATTTAATTCATTTTAAATTAATTATAGTGTGATTAATTAAATCCTTGCTTATGTATGATGGATGATATTGATTGCCTTGAATGGTTTGAGATCTGAGATATGAGATAATTGATGCTGTGTGATATGAATGTTTTGGTTATTGTGATGATAATGTGAATTATCTATTTGTGATGATAATGTAGATTATATATCTGTGATATTGTGAATTATCTTTCTGTGTGTATATAGATAATAGAATTGAACTGTTTTAACTTTAAAACAACTTGGACCTAAAAGATAAGTTTTGGATTTTGATGAGACCGAGATCGGGTTTGCTTCATTACAGCATGATAGGGGGTTCTCGCTTCGCGGTTTGGTGGCGAACAGGAGACTCTTACCCCTACATGTCCATTTGGGGTATTATAAGGCCCTGGGTTGGTTTGCTAGGTGCTTACAGTCGAGAGGCTGGTCGTAAAAGCAAATCTGAGGTATCACTGTGTGCTACGGTGGGTTTGGGATGGTTGCAAAGCCTACCGGTCACTGCTACCGATGGTTGAAAAGCCTAGGTTGTGACAGTTGGTATCAGAGCACTAGGTTGAGCGAATACCTAGGCTCTTGAGTGATTTCTTTCTTGAGAGAGCGTATTTGTAATTTTGAATATATATATATATATATATATATATATATATATATATGTATATCTATATTTCTACCTATCTGTTGGGTTACCTGTTCGGGTTTTCCAACATAAGTTATAAAGGTAAATAGGGTAGTGGTGTGTGTAACACGACTACCAATGGAAAAAGTCTGAGTATTGTGGTTGGAAGAGTATATGTCGAGACTGTAGACCTAATACCGTCTCGAGTGAGCTTTGTTTGATGTAAGGATTTCATTGATCTCTGAAGGAAACATGTTAAGGTTCGGAGTTCATCATTTAAGTGCAAGTTTGATCGTGCTCGTGTGAGTGGATTTTTGAGAGTTTGGATCGGTCGGTTAGGCAGAAACAAGTGATGGTATGTTGGCAACCTCAGGAAGTAGTAGTTGTGTGATGAGATGCAGTGGCTATGGGTTGTTTCCGAAGATGTTTCTCAGAGAGATTTGGATAAGGAAGTGTATCTGCATCGGTGTTGAGGCTGAATTTAGCTGGGTGTTTGTGTTTGGCTTTGAGGTCTGAGTTTCTCGAGGAGTTTGGATTTGGAAGTCTTTGGCATCAGTGGCAGCGTCGCAACTCAGATTGTTCTGTGTGCAGGCAAGGAGGTCATTTGTCAGCGGTTTTCTAGAGGTGAAGTTCAGAAGCAGTAGCTATGTGGATCCATTTCTTCGATGGATTGGCTAGATAGGCTTAAGCTGTTCTGATTGGTAAAGAGAAACAGTTTTCTTTGGAAATTAGATTGAGTTGATCACATAAGTGACTTGCGATAGTTGAGTGTTCTCTTGGTTTGTCAGAGTTTTGTTAGCATCTGGAGATTGAGTTTGGTATCGACTGGATTCCAGAAGTGGTACCGATGGTCCAGATAGTTGAAGGAGGGTTCCTGTAGAGGGGTTTTTGGGTGAAGCAGATCAGGATATCATGGAATTTCTGAATTTTCTCTGTATGGATTTGTTGAACCATATTTCTGGGATGTGTTGTCCAGTTTGTGCTCATGTGTATCATCAACATTTTCATCTACTCCAGATCAGAGTTGTGCGGCGGAAGCAGTTGGGAGTGCATCTGTTTTTCTTTTCCGGAAAGGAGAAGTTGTAATCTACTGATGATAGTAGAGGTTGTGTTCTTGATTGTTTTGGTCCAAGTTGTTTTGAGAGGCTTCAGCGAAGATTGAGCTGATCAGTAGGGATGAAGGCAGCCCAGGATCGTCAGGTGAGTTTTGTGGATAAGAGACGGAGGAATTTGGATTTCGAAGTCAGGGATTTGATTTTGAGTAAGTTTTCTTCGATCGAAGGAGCTTTAAGTTTGGTAAGATTGGGAAGCTAGCTCCGAGGTATTTTGGATTTTCTCTAGGTTCTGGTAAGGATAAGTGTTTGGTCTTATTGAGTGAATTGTAAGTTTGGATAACTGGGATTCGATGTATTTCACGTATCTCTGAGGGAGTACGTGTATGATCCATCTCTGGTTTTGGAACCAGCAGTTCTAGAAGGTTTGGTTGTTGATTCACTTGTCTATAGTCTGATATCCGGTTTAGTTTTGTAGATCTAGATGAGTAGGGGCTCTATAGCTTAGTAGTATAGTTTTGTTTGGGTTCTGTACGGCGAGTATCCTAGTATTTTTACTTGGGAAACTCTAGGAAATTCTATCCACAATTTTGTCTGGATAGTTAGATTTGTTTGTTTGGATGATTGGTTGCTATGGTTGTTAGCATATGTTTGATAATATATGCTTGTGTTTTAAAATTAAAATCTTTAAGGAGATTATTAAATTACATTTGTTTTAAATTTCGGGGACGAAATTCTTTTAAGGGGGGAGGAATGTGATATCCCGGAATTTTTGGCAATATCAATTTAATAATCTGTATTAAAAATTAAATTGATTTGATAATTTTTGTTAATAAAATTTGAATCGATTTAGTAATCTTCTTTTAATAAACATTTAATTTGTGAATGTATCTTTTAAAAACTAATAATTTTTTTTTCTATTTATAATGTATATATATTTATATATATTGTAAATAGATGAGCTTTGTTTTAAATTTAATTAATAAGGCATATTTTATAATTATAATATTTTTGGAAATTTGGAAATTTTGATATATAACTTTTCAAAAGCTATTTTATAAATAACTATATGATTATAAACATAAGAAACTATGATTTGAAATTTAAAGATAGAGTGTTTTAATATTTTAAAATAAAATCTATTTTTATTTACATTAGAGTAAAGCTTTACCTTATTGATATTTGATTTATATATATATATATATGTATATATATATATGTTATGATGTAATCTAGATAATAATATTTAAACTAGATCATATTTATCAATACTAAATATAAGCATAAAATAAAATATGAATGAGTAAATGCTTGATACTTAAACTTTAAAAAAAGAAGTAAACAATAAATAAATATATTTATAGAGAAATACAAGACAATAAGTATTTAAGTTAGAACTAAATATTTGAGTTAGAAAATAGAAATAAATATACAAGTTAACATAATAACAATAACCATAACAACTTTAAAGTAAAAACATAAGTAAATTCTAGAAATATATATATATATATATCCTATGGAAATACTTGTTTGCAGGCAAGAAGAAAACACATAGGTATATACGAAATTTATAAGGGGATAAGTATGACCATACATACAAGATGTACAAAATAAAATAAAGAAATGGTATGTGTAAACATGATAAGGAACAAGGCATTTAATGCCATCATCTCTAGTACACTAGTAAGATCATATCAGCCTCCATTAGAGAAGAAAAATCTCTGACCCATTGTGTACAAATAAAGATATCAGCCTCTGCACTTGTTTCCTATATATCAATCTCTTTTCTTTTCGTTCATAAAATAATGCATACCAGAGAATTATCAAACCTGAGAACATCTCCTCTAAAACAAATGAAAACCAGAAAAATCAAAACCTGAAACCCATTTGCTAGATGAAAACCAAAGCCTGCATTTTTCTTCAACATGAGATTTAATCGAGCAGATCCATCTTTGTTTTAAATATTACTACTAGATCCAGTAACAAGCTTCAGCAACTCAAGTTTTAAAAGCAAAAGCATATTCAAGTTTAAAGCTCAAAACTGTTTTCAAAATCAAGTGCTCTGTTCTTCATTATCAAAAACAGGTGAGTAACATTTCTTTTTAAAAGTTTAAGAATGAATCTGGTTGCACGTTAATATCTGAAAATAAATATGCTTGTGTGTGTATATATATATATATAAGTGTATTTCTATAAATATATATATAAATGTATGGATATGTGTGCATGTCTGTTTTCTGAGATCCCTCTGTTCTTAGTTTTCAAACTAAGATTTTTAAACAAAATTCAAATTCTCTTGAACCAATCACTGTTTAGACTTAAGTTTTAAACAAAAGTTGTTTGTTTCAATATAAATTTATGTTTAAAAATTATAAATAAGTTGAAATAAATTTTGAATGCCTCTGGAAACCAAAAGAACAGGCCAATATTAGTTATGTCAAATATTTAAACATCATAATTCATTGATTCAGGTATATGATCTGAATCCCTAAGCTAAAACTTGATTTTTAAAAGTGGAATCATAATTTTAAAATCGAATTGAGGGAGCCGTTCGAGTTTGTTTAGATTTGGTGTTCTGGGTAGTTTCTGATGATCTAAGGGGACGGAATGGTCGGGGTCTTCACTGGTGGTAGTGGAGTGATCGGAGATGTGTGGAAAATTTTCAGATGGGTGTATAAGTGGCTGTAGGGGCGGCGGTGTTCGATTTTTATCTGTAACCCTAGTTTAACTGGGCTGAGATGATCGATCAACCACGGGTTCTAAGATTGATCGAGTGCAGTGGGGTTTTGAGTGATGGAAGATTGGTCATGGACGAGATCATGGCCGAAGTTGTAGATTTTCTGGTGGTCGGAGTTTCCAAAATGTGGCGTTTCCAGGTTTGGCTTCTTGTTCCAGTTTTGGGTTTAAAGGCTCGAATTTGATTTCGATTTTGTGTTGAAGTTCTGATGGTCGAAATATGATGAGGGGATGATAGCCGACTTGCTAAGGGCTGTGGTGATGACCGGAGGTGGTCGGAGCCACCGTTCATATGCACCGTGCATCTTTGGTTCAGGGGAAGTCTGGGTTGAAGGGAAGAGTGATACTCGAGTTTTTCTCGAATCGTTCTCAGAGGGTTACGCGATTTCTCATGTTTTGCTCGGGGAATGATCGTGTTAGGCTAGGGTAATATTGTTGCTAGGTTTTAAAGAAAATTTAAACAGGAACTATTTTAAAGCTTCAGGTTTAAAATGTCTTTGTTTCAAAAGTAATCTGTTTCCAGATTTAGTTGAAGTTTGATAAGTTTTAAAATCAAGTTTAAAGATTTAAGTATAATTGAAAATAAATTTGTTTTCCAAGTAAAATGTTTTAAACAAGTTTTGAAAAGATTTAAATGTTAAAGTATAAGTTTAAAATTTGTTTAACTTGATTTGTTAGTTTAAATCTAAAATTTAATGATTTAATTAGTAAGTTAATTTTAGAGTTAAATATGATTTATGATAATTAAGTCATCAATAAGGATAATGTTTTATCTTAAAGTTAATTAAGATTTAATGATTTAAGATTAATTTATTAATAACGTAATTAAAGGGTACTTAATTAATTTAATTTATTAAAGATTAAGGATTAATAAATAAATAATTAAGGGTTGTAAGTTAATTAATTTAAGGGTTAATTAATTTGTAATTAAGGATCATTAATTAGATAAGTAAAGATTATTAATTAATGATTAGAAAATTAATTAATTTAGTAATTAGAGATTAATTAATTGGTAATTAAGAATTAATTAATTTGTAATTAATAATGGTAAATTAAAGCATAATTACTTAGGAAGTAATTAAAGGATGGTTAATGAGTATAATTAAATGAAAGATCATTAAATAGGGATTATGAAATGATTAATTAATATGATTAATTTTAATAATTAATTAAATTAATTAATTAGAGATAATCATTTGTGAAATTGTTTAAGTATAATTACTTGATGGAAGTAATTAAGGAATTAATTACTCAATGTAATTAATTAAGTTTAATTTGATTAGTTTAAGTTAATTAATTAAGTTTAATTAATTTAAGATAACCACTTGATGATTTGATAAGTGTAGTTACTTAGTGAAGTAATTAATGGTAATTACTGGATGCAATTAATTGAAGATGATTTAATAATGGAAGTAATTTGAGTATAATCACATTGTGTAATTAATCAAGGGATTAATTAAAGATAATTAATTAAGGAGTAATTAATTTATTTAATGAAGTAATTAAGGGTAGTTAATTACTGAATATGGTTAATCAAGGATGATTAACAAATGTGGTTTAATTAAAGATTAATTACCTAATGTAATTGATTTAAATAGGATAAATTAATAAGAAGTAATTAGGGATCATTAATTAATATAATTAATGATGTAATTAAGGGTTGATTGATTAAGATCAATCAATCAATAAAAAGAAATTATAGAGTAATTAATTAATGTAATTAATTAAGGATTAATGTAATTGATTATAGTTAATTAATTACTGAAGTAATTTAAGGTTAATTACTGTAATGGTTAAGGATAATTAATCAGTATAATTAAATAAGGATTAATTACTTAAAGTAATTAAAGGATAATAAATCAAGGATGATTAATTAAGATGGATACTTAGAGTATGATTAATTAATTGGTTTAATTAATGATTAAGTAAGCAAGATTTATGTGATGAAAGGAATTAATTTAATTTATTTTAAATTAATTTAGAGATGAAGTAATTAATTTAATTCATTTTAAATTAATTATAGTGTGATTAATTAAATCCTTGCTTATGTATGATGAATGATATTGATTGCCTTGAATGGTTTGAGATCTCAGATATGAGATAATTGATGCTGTGTGATATGAATGTTTTGGTTGAATTGTGATGATAATGTGAATTATCTATTTGTGATGATAATGTAGATTATCTATCTGTGTGTATATAGATAATAGAATTGAACTATTTTAACTTTAAAACAACTTGGACCTAAAAGATACGTTTTGGATTTTGATGAGACCGGGATCGGGTTTCCAGATTTGGAAGTCCGAAAACCACATCGATCCAAATTAACGATAGGTCGTGAATCTCAAGTGAAGATGAAGATTCAGAGTGCAAGGGTTATTGTCGTTAACTCTGAGGGTGATTCCAAAATGAGTGTAATGAGATAATGCCTTCGGTTTCGTTCGAACCCGGAATGAACTTGTATGGATTGAATGCTTTCAGAACATCGTCAGGTGGACGATGAGCATTCTATGTGATGTGTTCTGATAAGGTAATCGTAGCCTCAAGCCTCACCAACCGGGAATGGCTAAAACAGGGGAGGTGCAGCAAGGTTAGTGGGTAGCACCCAAGTAGGACAAGATTTCCCCTGTCTAGAGGTCCCTTCTTATTATTTCGGCTGTGTGGGCAGTTGATTGCAACAACTGCTGGGGTGTCTTGTTCGGGAATTGTCCAGTAAGGCATGGTTCCAGCCTTGTGTTGCAGGGGATTTAGGGTGGATCCTCGGTACGTTGATCTAGGCCACGTACTGTGACGGGCGGTACCCCAGTAGCCCTGCCATTGTATGGAATCCAAACTCCAATAAGTACCATCGGATTTGATTGTATTACCCACTTGTTGGCTAGTATGCTGGAATTTAATAGATGTAACAATTTCAGCTATTTCTTATTTACTTGAAAACCGTAGACCTATTATAATATCATAGAATTTCCTATCAAATGTTTGGTTAGCGTAAGGTAAAAACTTTTCCATGTTTATGTGTGGGAAGTCTTACGTGATACCTTTTGTTTCAATGGTTTTTCAAAGTTAAACAACTTTAACCTGTTACTCACACCAGACCCATGTCTGACCCGGAGTTTATCTTCTGTTTTTCTTAAACTCTTGGGTACTCAAATTTTTACGAGTAGCCAAGGGATTCAGGTTAGCTTTGACGATTTATGGAGGAGCAATGGAGCAGGAGGCTTCAGCGTTAGAGATATATATATAGTGTTCCGCTGTGTTGGTATCTCTGTGTTGTATTTGAGTTGTATTAACTAGACATGTGTTTATAACTGTCTAGTATGTGATGTATAATATGTGTAACTCTAATTGATGTTGTATATTATGTAATATTTATGTGATTAATATAATTAATTCGTTCCGTTGTTGAGATTCTGATGTTGTTTCTTCTTTTTTCTCTATCTTTTCTCTTTTCTATCCCTTTCTTTCTTCATCATGATACGACTTTCTGGTGATAGAAAGTCGGGTCGTGACAATCTTGTTTAACTCTGTTATATATATATAGTAGCTTCATGAACTACTATTCTTTTGTTTCCGCTGCATTATTGTTATATTACTCTATGTCTATGATCTGTGATTATTTTATTTACTGTATATGCTTAGTTTTGCCAATTTAAATTAACAATCCATTGTTTTAAATTATTCAAGTTCGGCATGTGTGGATTTATTGTCGACTTGAATGGTCCAAAATAGTGGGTCGTTACAGTTGGTATCAGAGCTTTGGCTCTAGGCAAAACTTAGCATATATAGTAAATTTAGTTATGGAATCACTTTCGTTCAAGCTTGAATTTCTTCTTTTGACTCGGTCTCCTTTGAATTTTGGAACATTCCCCTCGGTTCCAAAATCCATAAATCCGTTCTTGTCTCTTCCAATTCATATTCTTTTGACTCTGGAGTATCCCATAACTCCACTTCGAATGATCTTTATAATGAACCGGCGGTCTCGCCAATCTCCAAATGATTTGTAAAGGATGAAACTCCTTTACAATTGGCATTGATTCACCGGAGATTTCTATGTCCTCGGTTTAGATGCTAATATCGTTTGTTATGCTGAATTCTATCTCTTGAGATCGAATGTGGATTTGCCCCAGAATTCCACATCGATCTAATTCTTGAAGTCATGGTTGACCCGGTTAAGGTTGCTCGATATTTGTATAAGTCTATCCTCCTTTCTCTTTTGACATTTAATCATCTTATCTTCTGTTTCGAACTTATCTTCGAATCAGAATTCTCCTTGATTTAAGTCCATCATATTTGAATCTCTATATTCTTTCTTTGAATTCCATGCTTGTATCGTTGAACGAGGAAGTGTATTTGTAAATTAATATTAAGTTGTTTTATGTATTGTTTTGTTTGAGTTGTTGATGTTGATTTGGGTTTTCGATCGATTCGTCTGATCAACGCTATCGATGGGATTTCCAAAACACTTGAACAGAGCAAACTAACACAATATTATTTTAAATTTGGTAAATGAAGTAAATTTGTATGGTTATATTATATACAAGTATAATTTTCTGGAATTTAATAGTTAATTAAATTGGTTGTTTGAATGATAATATTTGATTATCATTTACTGTTCTAAATGAATTTATAAACATGGTTTATAAATTGATTTGGAATTGAAATAAAATTTAAAAATCAGGAATTTGAGAATTTAATTTCCAGTGATTTCAAGCTTTGGTTTTTAAATTTTTAAAATGTATATTATTGAAGGTATTTTCAAATAGAAACCGTTTCAAAGAATTTTAAAATGTTGAAATCAGTGCTCTTCTCTTTGTCGTTGGAAAATAATTTCGGTGATGGCGGCCGCATCATCGACATTCATTTTCGAGTTTCGAAGTGGAGAGACCATTATGTAGCTTTGCTATGGTTTTGTTTTGGGAAAAAAATTTGATTTGAATTTCTTAAGTATGACTTGATATATATATATATATGGGTATATTATTTTAAATTTAATTTGATTTAATATATATAGTATATACATAATTATCTCTAAAGGGTTTGAAATTAAATGGAAATTTAATTCTTAAAATTATGTTAAAGGATGTTTTCAATTATAAATAAAGCTAAATTTTGAATAAGTATTTAAACTTGAAATAATTGAATTGGAAATTTTTATTTGTATAATATTAAATTGCATTTTAGTATAACTTGCCTAAATTATTCAAAAGTAAAAAAAATTGTAATTGGATAATATACAATATAAGATGATTTTATAAAAAAAATTTAAGTGTTTATGATAAATGTTATACACTTGATTTTTGATTATAAAAATGTTAATTGAGATGAATAGAATAATAAGTTAATTGAATAATAGATGAGACAAATATATTTGTTTTGAAGGAATTAATAAATTGAAATTAGAACAACTAATGGAAATACCTTGAATTTAAAATAAATTATTGAATATAAATTAATTGAAATTAAATTTATATGGTTCAAATTAATCTATATGGTTTGAATATATGTTATAAGATATATTAAGTGGAATAAAGTTAATAATAATTTGGAATAAAAGAATTAAATTTGTTGAATAAAATATGAGTATGATAAATGATTATACAAATTGATGATTTAGAAATTGTTGATTTAGGATGATTAGATAATAAGATAATGAATTTAGAAATAGATAGATTGATTTAACTTAAGTGAACTCAAAGGGATTTAACCAAATTGTTAAATATTAATTAATTTAAATTGAAATTTATATGGTTTAAATTAATTGTTTTACTTGTATTCCAATCTATTTTCTTTCTGGTTGTTTCTATTCTCCTACCTCCTTCCTTTACGGGGACGAAAAGTTTTAAGTGGGGGAGAGTGTAACGATCCGTAAATTTTAACTGTTTTAATAACGTATTTAGTTGAAATTTTGTGAAATTTTAAATGATAAAAATTGAAATAAAAATTTGATATTTGGAATGCGTCTAATTAATCATAGCAACTGGTAAATTTTCATCAGATAATTTGGAAGTTTATTTTCTAGTGTAATTTTATTCCAATTTATATCAGTTAAAATTGATGATAATAAAATGTTTTTCAAACCTGAATATTTTTACATAGAAAAATTCTAATTCATCTTCTGACTAAGACGTCAGTTTTCGTTTTTCCAAATTCGGATTTCTTTAGCTCCGTCGATCTTATTTTTCTGAGTTATTGCTGCATTTTCCGCTAGTAGAAAATTCGAATTTTTATAATCCAATCATACCACTGATCTTTGTATACCGTATTGATCGTCTCGTCGTGCTGATCTCTGCGGTATATTCAATTATGCGTTTTGGTGTCCGGTACATAGCGGAAACCATGAAACGGTCAACCGTATCGGTTCCGTTTTAAAACCTTTTGTCTTCCCGTGACCTTTCATTGATATACCGTGAATCGAATAGCCATCATCAATAAATAATTTAGCAATTATTTCCTAAAGCTCAATAGTCCTGACCATTATCATTATTATTTCCCTAAATTCATCTTTTCAGCTTTAACTATTGCTATTCTCTAGGAATTAAATTACATCTGTTCATTTGTCTACTACATCGTTTCATTGAAATATAAAATAGAAAAATAGTTATATACCGTATCTTTTAACTAAGAAGTTCATTCGTCTTCAATTATTATCAAATACTTCCAGCCGAGCAAATTCTTCCCCTGCCCGCTCTCCATCGGCCACCACCGCCTCCGAGCCACCTCATTTTTCTCCTCCCTTCAGCTCATCACTTCGGCACCTCCGCTCTTCTCAAATCTCGAGCGCCTGTATCTAGCCGAGCCACAAAGCTTCTCACGTTCTCGACCAAGACCAAACTCCAGCCTCCAATTTTTCTTGATGTTTCCCACCTTCCCCACGTGCGAGAACCTCTGCCTCATGTCGAGTCCCCTCCAAAGCATGTGCAGTTTCATCGGGTAATTATAAGTGTATATATATTGTTTATATATATATATAAAGATTTATATAGGGTATATATAAAGTTATATAGAAGTCTGTGTTATATATAAAGTTTGAAAGTTATATAAAAGAGCTGTTTATACAGCTGTGTATAATGTTTGTTAAGTATATATAATAGATTTTGAAGGATGCTTTACAGCTAGTTCATGTACAGAGTATATATATGTATAACGTATTAAATCATTCGCATGTTCTATATATGGCTCTATATATATATATATATTATGTATCAAACTGTTATATGTTTACATTAATATATTGTAATATGTATAGTCTGCATATAATTGAGTACAACATATATTTGTTATATATATTGGATGGTCTGCATATTGTTTGTTGTATGTCAACCCTGCATATTATTTTGCAACATATCAGCCTATCCAAAAGGAAAAAAGGGACATTGATTTTAAAACATATATTGTTGAGACTTTGATTTATTATATGTGTTTCAACTCTTTCCAGATATTATATAAAGGTTTTATTTTGATCTTTATAAGTGTTTAATATAGGTTGAAAAGGTTTTTTTTTATTTAAAAATTGTGCAAGTTGCGTATAATCTGTTGTTTATAAAAAAAGTTATGATATGGTATATTACACTTAGTTGTCTATATGTTGTAGCCTGCATAGTTAATATAGGTTATATAATATATTCAGGGCTATATGTAGTTTATATCTATACTAGAATATATGAAGTTACGGTATATGTTTTATATTTGTTATATATATTCTGCGCGAGTTATATATATGGTACAATAGTTTAAATATGTAAGTGTTTGTAAGTTATGTGTGATCAGTGTTGTATACCCAAGCATATATTATATACATTCTAAAGACAGTACTATATGTGCTGTTTAATGATTTTATATATCAGTATAGGTATTGTTTTGGTCAGTGGGTCCGATCATTTTATATAATGGTCAAGCAAATACATATGTACATGTTCTAGATTTCTTTGCATAAACCTGACTTGCTTTACTTATGGGTTGAAAATAATTTTGAAATAGAGCATATAAAGATTTTATATTTTGTGTGTGTGTGTGTGTAAATTTAATATGGATTCTATAATAAATATGGATTTTAGAGAAAAAAAAATATATTTATTCCACGCACATCAAGATTGATTCTGATTCGTTTTTCTTTGAATTTGGCTAGATTTGCTTTGCTTTCTCGCTGTTCCGTTGTCACTTCGTGTTTGTCCGAATCTGTCCAGTGATTTGTCAATTATCCATGTTTATTCGTGCCCATTCTCGTCGTGTCCTCATCCTTCTCTAGCCTCGAAAGGTGAGTAATCACTCACGATTAACGTTCTTTTATTTATTAAATTTGATTTCAATTGAAACGACAATTGAAATATGTTGCTGCTAGTTATTTACATTGCTATATATATACCATCATCTGTATCTGTTCACCTGTGACATCTGACACCATTATCTGTTATTTATATTGCTATATATATGCCATAATATGTATGTGTTCACATGTGACATCTGACACCATTATCTGTTATTTATATTGATGATATGCCTGATATATTATTTCATATCTGTTATCACTTTGCAAGTTCCCTGTTAGTATAGAATTCACTATGGGTTGGAATGATACATACCCGAACGAACTTTAGAATAAGAGAAAATCGTTATGGGTTGAAATGATAAACCAAAGCGATTTTCAATTGAATTGAATTTGGGATTACGGGTTGAAATGATATATATATATACCCGTATATATTTAAATTACGGATTGAAATGATAAATATCCGTATCACTTGACCATAGGGTAGAACATTTTATACTGACACCGTTGGTCTATATATATAAATATTTTGAAAATGATTTCTATGGTTTTGGAAAGAAATATATGGTTTTAATAAATATTAATTTTAAAGATTTATTAAAGTTGATTTAATAAAGTTGATTTGAATCAATATAAATATGTTTAAGTATATATGTAAAATTTATATTTCCAAATATAGAGTTTAGATTATTTCAGGTTGAAAGATAAATTTGAATTTGATTTGGAATTTTTAATTATTTAAGAATTATACTTAAATAAGTTTGATTTGAAATCTATTAAATTTTAAATTTTAAAGATATATTTTATAACTTGAATTTGATTAAAAGTGACTTAAAGGAATATTTAAAATTTATATAAATTTAAATGGGATATTTTGTTTATTTAAATTTGTAAATTGAAGTTGTATTCAAATGATATTGAAATAATTAAGTAAATATTTCAAAACTAAATAATAGAAAAGTGAATTGATATATATATAAAATTATCGAATTTAGTTTTGAAATGTGGAATATTTGAAACTTTGAAATATATTGAAATTGAAATGGTTTATTTGTGGTTCAAATCGGTATTTGAAACCGATATAACTTGTAAATGTTTAATTGAATTGGAATTGAAATTGATGATTTAGATTGGATTAAATTTGAATTTGGAACTAGAATTGATTTGAATCGATTTGTGAAAGTCGAGGAAACTATTTTATTTTATAAAGTAATTTTAAATTATATTTAAAACTATTGATATTTCACTTTATAAATTATGTTAATATAATCTATTTTAATATAAATCATTTTTAATATAAATTATTTTATTATAAACTATTTTAAACTTATAGCTATTTATATAAACTATTTTATTATATATACTAATTTTAATATCTAAACTGGTTAAGAGGAAAGTGTTATGATTCCAAAGCACTATGATTTCTAAACTTTGATTTCCAAAGAATTATGATTTCCAAAGTGTTTGATTTAGAAAGTGTTATAACTTTGAAGTACTAAGATTTTGTAAATGGATATATATGAGATGGATATATTTGAAATGGAAATGATATCGTATTTGGTTTTGAAATGGAAGTGATATCGTATTGATATGGTTTTGAAATGGCAATGATATTTTGATTTTGAAATATAAACTATTTTGAAAGTTTATTAAATGACCAATCGGTGTAATAATTACATAGTTATTGAAGAGTCCAGGATCGGTTAGGGACATCCTCTCTGTCCAAACCGAAAACCACTTTAATAACTATTATACGCGGAGTGTGATCCAGAATGAAGTGGTTGGAATGATGACGTTGCTGGATTTGAAGAAAGAGAATGATAATGGATAGCCTTGACACTTGTGTCAAATTTGAAATGACTTAAACAGGAGCCGTGCCGGGCCAGTGAGGTTAGCTACCTCTAGCGGACACACTTCTTCGTAAACTACTCATTACTTGTTTTTGATTGGTGCGCACCCTTGATTTGGGAGTGTTGTTTCGCAGTGTTGCGATCGTTGCGGCGATACATTCTCACCAGTCCGGATCAGGCAAACGATAGTTTCACTACCTTGGGTATTGTCTCATGTGCCTTGTCATACTCGTATCCCTATGCGCGACCACTACGATTTGTTTCATGTTATACCTATGGAGTACTCCCTGATAGCCCACTAGTTTACGGTGGAGTTTACAGTGCTGTATAGACTATGACGCTTATATAAAATGTGTTAAGGGGGATAATGGTAACGCCTTAACGCTATTTTGATACTTTATATTACTGATAGGCATTATCCACTTAGCATACACTACTATATATAAATAGTTTAACGGATCCTTAGAGGATGGTTATCCCAAACATCCTTTGAGTTACTTGTAATTTCAGTTGTTATTTCACTTGAGTTGGATTTATTGATATAAGAATGTTAATCCTAACTCGAGTGTTTTGTGTTTTGCTTTACGCTCGGGTCAGACTGAGTGTATCAGTATTCGAGGCTCACCTTTGGAGTTGGAGCTTCGCTTGGAGATCCAATTATCTATCCAGCGCTCTAATATTCAGTTGATTTCAGTGATGTACTCTGATCTTGTATTTGACTATTGTATTCGAGACTACTGTTGTATCTTGTTTAACTCTGTTATATATATATATAGTAGCTTCATGAACTACTATTCTTTTGTTTCCGCTGCATTGTTGTTATATTACTCTGTGTTTGTGATCTGTGATTATTTTATTTACTGTATATGCTGAGTTTTGCCAATTTAAATTAACAATCCATTGTTTTGAATTATTCAAGTCCGGCATGTGTGGATTTATTGTCGACTTGAATGGACCAAAATAGTGGGTCGTTACACATTTAAATGATTTTAAAGGGTATTATCAATCATTTTGAATGTAAATAAGAGATTTTAGATAAAATTCTATAGTTTGAAATAAAAAGAAATTAATTTTAGTATTTAATTATAGAAAGTTTTGGGACAACTTCTATAAATTTTATTTGGTATAAAAGGTGATTTTTAAGATTTAAATATAAAAGTAAGAATTAGAAATGTATAATTAATATTTAAAACCCTCATTTTCATAATGGATTATTTAACATATCTTGCTATTTTTAGAAGTTTTATTATATTAAAATATTTATTCACTCTCTTTTATATATTGAATTGTATGCTGTGATATTTAATTCTATGCGACGAGGAATCTGAAGAGACAGAGTTATAATACCATCCGGTATGCAACTTTCGATAATATTTCTCTAATTATTTTTTGGACTCATTATATAGAATATTGTGGAGATTGAGTATAGTTTATAAGTAGTGAATAAACAATTGAGTATCACATAGTTGTATGGGATGCTGTTGTGATATTTATGCAATTGTTCATTATAAGTAGATGACACTCACGTGATGGGAATAGTATTATAAGATTGTACTTACATGAGGTGATGCTTATAGGTGTAAGCATAGCAGGTGCCCTTATATTTATTAGTACTATGTGACACTATCATGATGTACTCCTAGATTACTGGCATGAGAGGTCCAGATGGCTAGAATCCACCCTAGTGGCCTGATCGTGGGGTCATGATCCAAATCTGTGACACCTTAAGAGTATATATATTGGGTTACTAACCCAAAAGGTAGGTGCCCTGTAGCCCCTATGTCACTTTGGCCGGCGGTCTGTTACCTATAGGGGCAAGTGCAAGGTCATGACCGAGTGCTTCGTGTAGATGAACAACAGATGTATATTTGTCACAACGACTGTCTAGGTAACTGAAGACTATAGAGTCGAATTAGGTGACCCATGTTTGTGACTCTAGAGCTGGCGTATGGTCATCAGTCTCCCTTTTGGTTCTTACGGAGTGGTAGTTAGCATATATTATCGATGCACCCCACTTATTTATGATATGGGTTAGGCAACCCAGGGTTAGGCGACCTACATATTGATGTATATATGACTCTACTTGGGACTTTGTGTCTGTTGTACAATCATTCACCGGACATGATTTATTCCAATTTATTTATATTTGAGGAGATGAGATTATATCTGGATAGGTGTCTAGAGTATAGTGGATTCTCATATATTTTATTATACTGATAGGCAGTCTATCCTATATATCGATGACAATGTTCTTTTTATTTGAGATTAAGAGATATATTTGGGCATTACTATGTACTAGCCTAACTATACTTGATGATATATCATATTTAATGATTTCTGGACTTTGATGATGATTCTTGGATATGGATGATTCACCCGATTGATATTGATTCTGTGATTTATTGATTGTCGTGACTTTATATGGGTGATGACATCTTTATGCATGCTTTGATTGATGTCATACATATGAGAGATGTTTGATATAGTGTTGTTGTTGTTGTTATCATTTCATGCATATACTTTTCATTTATATATCTCTGTATAACCCTTTGATTTAGATATAGTCTGACTTGGATGTTATTTATGGAATACTTGGGTCAGTAGGAGACATTTCATGTATAGTGACGATGAGACTACCTTGTGTTATATGGGCATAGAGGAGACTAGCATATTGTATTATTGCATATCATCATAGTATTTAGTAGTTTCATGTGTATATATCCTTGAACTGTATATTGGACATACCTTGTATAATTTAGTAATATATACCATCGATGCTATTCTCACTTTGCGTTCTCTATTATTTACCATATATTATGTATTGTTCCATCCTGGAGGTACACATGTTTATTGCTTTGTGCTGATACTGTGTATATTTTGTGGTAAGTTGTATTCAATGTTTAAATACTTACCAGTATTAACCCAAATGAATATTCATGTGTGTACCTCATATAGCCTCATTCTTTGTATTATCCAATAGTATTGTTAATACCTCAGTAATTGATTTTGATGATAACAACCTTGATAAAAATAAAACATTCATATATGGATACTAATGTTGATAACAATAAAACATTAATATAAAATGTGGATACTAATGTTTTGCCAAGTTATATAATATATAGTGCAGGATATTATACATGTATTGAATCAATGATTGTACCGTATAAAAGAATAAAAGTATAGACATGAAGACTCATTAGTATAAAGACCAAGACATGAAGATCTCAAGGCAAAAGTATAGCGTATAGAGTCATAGAATATTGTTAAAGTTCCTGGTATCAATCTTTGATCTCTATTTTCCATTTTCCAAATAATTTATCTTTAAAACAAAATATATTTTAAAAAAAATTATAAATTTTTTTAAAGTTCAAAATTTTTATAAACTATCTTTAAACTATTTTACAATGTATCAAATTATTTTACATAGTATAGGATTTTCAAAACATTTTAAAATAAACAAGTTTTCAAATTACACTAGCTTATGTCGACATTTAGGCAGATGATATATCGACATACATGGCGTAATTTCGAAATTCAAATTTTGAAATAAAGTGACTATTCGTCGTAAGACTTCGCAAATGGACATGTCTATTTATTCTCTTTATATACATGGGGTTTTCAAACAAATTTTCACCAACTACTTTCTTATTATCTTCTCTCCTCTTACTCTGCCAAAATTTCTAGTGAAAACTTATTCAAATCTTCTCAATTTCAACCAGAATCAATTCAATCTTCTTGTATTGATTTTGTACTATTTACTATCTGATTTCAGTCATCTCTCTCTCAATCAAAAATCAAAGTGTTGTCCAAGAGGCTATAAGATCCATTGTATCCAAAGATCAAGAAATTTACTTTAAATAACCATTAAACTCTAGTTTTATTTGCGTGGGTATGAGTGTAGCCCATTCAAATCAATTAGGTGTGCTTGGTAGCTTGGAAATCCAAATGGGTTTTCTTGTAGCTCATCCAAATCAAGTGGGCGTACCCTAAGCCTGGAAAATCAGGAGGGTGTGTCTCGTAGTCTTAAAATCGAGATTGTATTGGGTTTTCCTTCTACCCGTTGAAAGATTGGTATTTTAAAAAGAAATCTGTACAAGCAATTGTACAGGACTGGCATAGGGTAAGTATGATCCAGTATAAAAATCCCTAGTGTGATATCTCTAATTCTCTATTTTTTGCATTTATACTTATACGTGTTTGCATATATGATTGTTCAGTCTGCATTGTTTAATAATAATCTTAAAATGGTTTTAAAAAGATTTACAAAATTTAGAAAACATTATTCACCCCCTCTAGTGTTTAATTAGCCTTAAGATCTATAATTCTGCAACCCACACTTGGTATCAGAGCATTAGGTTTTCAAAAGTTTTAATGTATAGCAGCATTGTTGGTACATTTGTTAACACTTTTGTCGAAGGACAATCTACCGCTAGACCCCACTTTTTTATGGCAGTAATTATACTTATTGTCATGTAGACTGAAGACCTATTTACAATCTGGTTGTTTAGATAGAATGTTACACAAAATGAGTACACTGAACCACAAACAAATTTTGCACAATGGACGGCTGGCCAAAAGGCACTTGCGTAGAATAATTCTAAATCTATTAATATTCTATTTTGTTCACTAGATGAAAATGAATTTAATAGAGTCTCTATTTGTAAGTCTGCGTATGAAATTTGGAGAACACTACAAGTCACACATAAGGGAACTAGTAAAGCGAAACAGACTAAAATTTCCATGTTAACTAATCAGTTTAAATTGTTCAAAATGAATCCAAATGAGTCTATTTCTGACATGTACTGCAGATTTCATGATATAGTGCAGTCATTGGTTGCATTAGGTAAAAACTTTTATGAACAAGATCAAGTTAAAAAAATTCTCAATTCATTATCTTCAGAATAGGATCAAAAGACACTTGCAACTGAAGGTACTAATATCATTAGCACTATGAAAATTGATGAATTAATAGGCAATTTAATGTCCTATGAAGCACAAATGCAGGGCAGAAGAGAAAGCAAGGCAACTAAAAAGAAATCCATCGCTTTCAATGCTATAACCAATGATCAGGATTCAGATGATGAAAATGATGAAGAAATTGCTTTCATGTCCAGAAATTTTAGAAAATTCCTGAAATATAAAAAGATGAACAGCTTTCGAAAACTTAAGAACAAGATGTCTGGAACTGGAACTGCAACTAGATGATTCAATTATGTTGAACTCGGTCATTTTTAGTGAGATTGCCCACATCCGAATAAATCAAAGATCTCACCGGCAAATGATTCATCCAGAAAAAAGAAAAGGGGCTTATACAGCAACTTTGGATGACTCAAGCACTTCCTCTAACGAAATTGAATCAGATACTAAGAATGTAAATATGTGTTTCATGGCAATAATAGACTAGTCTGAATTGATCAACAAAAAGCAACAAAAATGGTACCTTTTGTCTAATCATTTTTTTGTTGATTTTGGGTTTTAGGAATAACATATAGATTACTAATAATATTGGATGAATATAACTTCATAAGTATATATATAGGAATATATTAGCATAGTTTTATTTTTGGAAATTTCGGGCTATATGTCGACATACCCCCATGTCACATGTCGACATACATGCTAGAAAACTGAAAGTTGAAATTTGAATTCGAAATTCAAATTTCAAACTTCCCTCTCTTTTGGCACTTACTCCTATGTTCTAAAAAGGCACCTTTTTTACTAGAGAATATGATTCTTCACTATCTAATTAATTTAATACCTTTCTACCCATTCACTCACTCACTGTATAACAAAATTAAAATATCTCTTCATTATCTTATCTCATCAAAAATGGCTTCCTCTAGTCAAAATCCTAAAACCACAAGGCTCTTTAAGAAAACTAAAAGTTTTCTCTTCAATGAGAAAGAAGCTATTGAAGCCCATATGGTGTATACTACTTCCGGAAAAGTTTCTCCTGAAAGATATGCTAAATTCGAAGATTTTTCCTCTCATGGTTTACATGATCTTTGTTTTGAAAATGAAATTCTTGGTTTAATTGAATCTTCTCAAAATGATTTAGTTTGTTATTCGAATTTGGCCAATTTAAACGGAAAATTTTATCAAGGTGAAGAAGATCAAGTTTGGAGTAGAATTGTGAACTTTTGGGTAATTTTCTTGGTTGTAAATATAGTGGAATTCACATCTCCACTTTTCAAATCAATGAACAAAGATGAGAATAGAAGATGACATTGTGTTGTTTTACCCATTGAGTGCTTTAAGAATTTTGGTCGATGCGCTTGATCACCGTTATCGATAGGAATCTCCTAAATGCTATGATGAGACAGTCAGACATAATTAATTGACTTGTAAAAAGTAAATTTTTTCTAAAAAGATGATTACATAAAGTTCATTATAATTTTGAATGTCTTAGCTTTTCCGTAAAGAGGATCATTTCAAAGAACTCCTTTCCAATGCTCCTATTCTTGTGATTCCCAAAGGGAACCAAGACTTCACTTTTGTACCGATGCTAGTTGTATTGGTTTGGGTGTCGTTCTCATGTAAAAAGGGAACGTGTTATCATTTATACTTCTATACAATTAAAGCCTACCGAGACTGGATATGCCACTCATAATCTAGTGCTCGCGGCCATTGTTTCCGCTCTTAGAATTTGGGGTTCATTCGTGTTTCACCTATGAAGGGTGTTGTGCGTTTCGTCGATTGGGAAAATTAACACCTCGATATATTGGTCCATTTCCCATCACCGAACGTATTGGTTTCGCGTTTATCGCCTTTTATTACTGGCTCAATTTTTCGCTATTCATGATGTTTTCCACGTCTCTTAACCTGTGCAGTTAAAGCGCTCGGTGGATTCAATGCGGTAGAGGTGCAAAAAGTCATAGCGGGGATGTAGCGAAGAATATAGCGGGATATATCGGATTACTCTAAAATAGCATATAAATCCCATACTTGTTGTTTTTACAAATATATAGATAGTAATTATGTGAAAAATTAACATTCAATTGAATTATAATTAATACAAAAATAATTTTAAATAAAAATATGTGCAAATGTATTGTAAATGAACGTAAAACCGTTATATAACTTAATTTAATTTAGTAGAATATTAGAGTATTATCATTTCTAAACATATATCAAAAATTCAATGAAATTAATTAATTTCATAATTTTTATAGCGTATAAATATCATTTTTCAATCCAATTTTTTATAGAAGATATAGCGAAAATAGCGGAATATAGCGGAAATAACGGGATATAGTGGAAATAGCGGGGATTAAAGCGGAAAGGCTATATGTTGGGGATATATGGAAAAATCGTAGTGGTAGGAATCCGCTATAAGATATATCGAAGTTATAGCGGGGATATAGTGGGGCATTAACTGCACAGCTCTTAACTATGGAAATGCCTTAGGGATTTCGATTCTATTCTTGAGTCTGGTGTTATTGAAGAAATTGAAGTTTCACCTAATTTGATTTATGAGCAACCTCCTATTCGAATCATTGCTAGGTAAAACGCCTTCGTAATAAAGATGTTCCGCTTGTGAAAGTTCAATGGTCCTCAAATCCTAAGGATTGTTTTTGGAAATCCAGAGAATTCATCGAGCGAACACATCTGGACTTACTCCCTCGAGCTCTTTGAGGTGAACTTCTTATTTTAAATTTTCTTTCGTGTTGATATGCTTTTATGGTTGTTACTCTTTATTTTCTTCTTAAGTATTGCGAGGAAGCAATTTCTTTAAGGAAGGGAGTCTGTAACAACCCGCATATTTTACGACTATATATTTAAATATAGCATCATAAGTCGGATTAAAGTCCGTAATGCTACTTTTTGTAAACAATCGAATTAGGACTTGAGACCACTTCCATTGAGTCCAAAATGGCATTTACAACTTTTTTGAGTATAAACATCGATATGTTTGGAGTTGATTAGAATTTTGATATTTTCATTTAGGGCTATGGGTTTGGGTTTCAGCCCAATAACCTAACAAGAGAACCCAACATAATACCCTAACTCCACCCCCTCTCCTCTTCATTCATTTCGTTTCCTAACACTCTTAAGCTAAAGTAAAATTGGGGGAAAGAAAGGGAAATCAAAATTCCTAAACCCTAGATTACTAGGAAATTCAAGATTCTAGCTCCAAAATCAAATAGAAGCTTAGGTAAGCATCCTCTTCTTCTTCTCCATCTCAATCTCTCTCCAATTTCAGAAATTCCTATAACCTAACTTAGAAAATATTTTCTTATGATCTTAGATTGGAGCTTCTAGAGTTGAAGTTGAAGAGTAGTTGATCTTTCCTTTGTTTTTGAGCTTCTCATTCGTTGTTTTTGGGTTTAAAGGTGAGTTCTTTAACTCAAATCTACGTCTACAACTTTCATTGTTGTTAGGTATGAATTCCTAACATTTATTCATGTTCATTTGCTTTTGATTTGAATTGATTTGGTGAATTTTCCAATTTTTGGGTTTTGAAGTCCAATTTTATGAAAATCCTACTATGGATGTTTGGACATGATATTTGGGGTGTATCGAAGAGCCTATAAGGTTGGGTTGTCGCTTGGCATAAATCCCTAGTCGTCGTTGCTCGTCCAATCGCTTTCGAATCATTTTGGCCATCATGGCCTAGGCAAACTGTTGCCCATACCAGGTGACCAGACGTCTGGATATCAAGTCCAGATGTCTGGTTATAGACTTGGAGGAAAAAAATAAGCACGCAGAAAATAAAATGGCAAAGATCAATTCCAGATGTCTGACTTATAGGTTCAGACGTCTGGATTGGGTCTTAGACGCTGCTTTGGAATTTCAGACGTCTGGGGGGTTTTCTGGAATATTTCCAGAAACCAAATCCAGACGTCTGGATTAAACCTCAGACATTTGGAACTGCCAATTTTGCCAATTTTGGGTTGTTTTTGATTGGATTTCTAATTTTAATCGATTTTTGTAAATCCGGTTAGTTGTTATCACTTATTATCAACTTTAATGACTTCTTTCTTTGGATTTTTGGGAATATTCATTTGATGGATTTGATATCGATTTCTATGGTTTTGATTCACGTCGTCGAATCTGAATTTTTGGTTGATCGATTGTTTCTACAATCGTTTTCTGTGATTTGTCACTTTTAAAAATACAAAGGTTTCTATACTAGTAGTAAATATTCAAACGCTTTCACAAAGATGATTTCAATACCATTTTTAATACAAAACTCGTTTTTAAATACGTTTTCCAATCTATTAGTATATAAAAACCTTTACCTCATTCGTATAAGAAATCTAATTAAACGGCTAAGCAAAACAAGTGGTATGAAACACTTGTGTTTACTTCGTCGGTTAATTCTTGGACTGGTTCGGTTGAAATCTTGTGACAATTTTCGAGTGGAAATCTACAATTTGTTCGTAAATATTTAAGTTAAGCTAGTGGTTATGGGACATGTGTGAGAAATGCGGATTACGGACCTTAAGGCTAGAATTAACACTAGAGGGGGGGTGAATAGTGTTTTAAGGAATTACTAATTATTTTTGAGTTTATATTAATTTGAACACAAATGTATGCAATATTCAGACACGGATATGATCACAGAATCAAACATAGATGCAAATAAAAGTAAAAGCAATAAAAGAAAGAACACACCGGATTTTATACAGGTTCGGAGTTACCCTACATCCAGTCCTGCAAAAACAAGTACGGATTTCCTTTCAAAATCAATTCTTACAATTTCACCCTCGATTTCAAGGCCACGAGGTACACCACTCCAGATTCACAATCCTCTGGGCAGAGATACTTGATTTTACGTGCAACAAGTTCACCCAATTGATTTCCTAAGCTACAATCACACCTTTTCTCACTTGATTGATTTTCCAGGCTACAATCACACATTTCCTCGCTCGATTGATTACAAAGAAGCCTATAACTCTGAATAGCACTGGGTTCTTGTTGAGATAGCGATAGAGAATCAAACCAGAGATGATCTAGTTAGATTCAATGGAAATTTCGGCAGAGTAATAGTAAAAATGTATATAAAGAAATGTGGAAGAAGAAGAGAAGTGAAATCAGAAAAATATGAATATAAATTCGTTAAAAACATCCCCTATTTATAGTAGAACAACAGCCATGTCCATTCGTAAAAGGTTATGACGAATAGACACTTCTTTTGAAATTCAAACTTTTGAAGTTAATTGACACCATGTCGACAAGGGTCCCTAGGGGTTGTCGACATGCCTAAGGAATTTTTGATACTTTGTTTTTCTTTGAAAATAACTTTTATCTTGTATTAACACTATTTTAAAATTTATAAATATACTTTACTATAGTTAAAATACATAAATAAGTATAAAGAATAATATTTTGATATATATAAAATTTTACTATAATTTCATATTTAAATCTAAGTATAAATATTAAAAGTTAAATATATAATAGTTAAAAGATAGTTTAAAATCAAGGATAATTTGATATTGAAAATAAAGATTATTTTGAGGCTAAAATATTTAAAACCAGGATAGATGTTTTTTGGATTTTTAAAAAGGAAGATTTTAAAAATCATTTTGAAAACAAGATATAATTTTGGTAAAAACATTTGAATAAAAAGTTAGTGGATACAAAACAATGTTCCACTAGATTTTTCGTAGGTTCCATCCTACTTAGGGTTCCATCCCTTTAATAGGCTCGAAGTGGATTCCATTCCACGAATAAAATGGATTTTAAGATGTCAGTGGTTTTCTAGGAGTTTTAACACAATTCTAGACTCGATACTTGTCTTGTACTATTGAAATCTTAAACTCTTGATATCTTGATACTCATGAGTCTTGAATCTTGATGTCTTCGATCTTGAGTCTCTATACTGTACAGTCTTCATTCTCAGTACCTGCATGTTTATATCCTTCATATACATATATATCTAGACTATAATGTTAGTATTTATATTTTATAACAAGTCCTAAGGTTGTTGTCATCAAAACCATTCTTTTCAAGGACTAACAATCTCCCCCTTTTTGATGATGACAACCTTTGTTTATAAAATATCACTTCTATCCTAATAACTCTCTAATAACTCCCCCTAAAAATAATAACTCCCCCTTAATCTATCCTAACTATCCTATTTTATACTTCTCCCCCTTTGTCATCAACAAAAACTAATTTTTGACTATATAACTCCCCCTTATTCTTGTACTAAAGTACCTACATAAAATATTTGGTGAAGTATATAATAGATAGATTAAGAATTATTTATACTTATTAGACATGATAACTAATCAAAGATCATATAATATATATACATATTATGTTTTTCACATCAATCCACACCAAATCAAATCAAATCAAAACAATCCAATCAATCAATTTTTAAAACAACGCAAACAAGTAAAATCAAACATTACGAGGAACTTCCACTCATCCTTCTTCTCCAAATATTGGATCTGCTTTAATGACATCCCAATTTTCATTGTCATTGGTGAGAGAGACTGAAGGATGTGTTTCATTATCATCTTTGTGCAGGGAGGAAATCATCCATCGAATCGCATCGAAATGCTTTTCTTGTTCCTTGATCATCTGCATTTGACTCAACTCTAAGTGCCACTGATTTCGGAGAATAAAAGAAAGAATATTCTTGAAAGAATTAAGGGTTTCTTCAAGATTTTCAGTCAAATTATGAATTGGATTGGCCATTTTTGAATTTGTGAGAAGAAGTATAGATAGAGTAGATAAGAAATGATTTTGAGTGATGAATTCTGGAAGAAATATGTACTTATAGATGTAGGAATTCGTTTGAAATGAATAGACATAAGGTAGTTATTCAAATTTCAAATTTAAAATGAGAAGTCATTTCTGACCAGTGTATGTCGACATGGGGTATATGGGGTTGTCGACAGGGGTCAGTTCAATTTTATGACTTATTTTGATTTTGTGAATAATTGTGTATATGTATATATATTTCTATAATATACTAACATTTATTCTGACGATAAGATAAGCTAGATAACAAAACTGTAAGTCAATTTCATTTCACAGTAGATCGATAAAATGATTAAACATTAAGAAATACTAGAACATTCAAATTGGAAACAAACTAAAACAAATACAACAATAGGTAGAACTAGTTAGAGGATGATGAGGATGAAGATAATCCAAGTTTCTTGCTGACTTTGGAGAAAAACTTGTTCATCTTGGATGACATTTTATCCAATTTCTTACTAACGGATCTTTTAAGGATCCGTTGATTCTCAACAATAGTCTTTTGATTTTTGAGTAAGGTTTTGTTGGTTGGATTAAAGGGATAATCAATACTTTCCAAGGATGTTTCACCTTCTTCTTCTTCTTCTATTTCCATTTCATCCCCTTCTTCTTCTTCTTCCATCTCCTCATGAGCCAAACGCTCTTCCTTTTCAGCAAGAGTCTCATATGGTTGAAAAACATATGGAATTTTCATAAGAGAAATGTTTGAGAGATTAAAAACTTTTCTTGAAACAAATTCTTCTCCTTTGAAATCTACTCCAAATAATTAAAAATCCGAGTGAGATAGATTCCATGATACAAAGTATTTTCACCCATTTCAAGATTTTTGGGATGAAGTTCATCCAAAATAACTTGCGTCCAATTAATATCATAATTTCCAAAAATAGCAAAAAGTGCTTTGCAAACTTTTGAAGTTGGATTGTTAAAACTTCCCGATCTTGGGGTCAAAGTATGTTGTAAAAGAAGATTAACGATTCATGGTTTTGGTCGAAAATTTCGATTTCTGAATTCAAAGTTTTCATCTCCTTCAAAAATGTGATGAAATATCTCACGATCATTTTCATCGATTTTAAAATTAGAAAGATCCATTCCCATGCTTTTGCAATTGAGAATGGTACCCAAAATATCACAATTTAAAACGATTCTAGTGCCTTTGACACTAATCCAAATTTCATCATCATTTCCATTATAAAATCCACAGTTGAGATTTGCATAGAAAATTTTAACAAGATTTGGATAACAAACAAAATCATTTTGTGAAGCATCAACAAGACTAAGAATTTGGTTGTTTGCAAAAAGTGAATCGATTTCATAAGAAGAGAAATCTTGAAATATAGCAAACTTTCCGGGAAGGACTTTTCCATAGTTAGCATAGTTGATATATGCTTTTATAGCCTCTGGATCATTGAAGAGTTGCTCTTTCATGTTTCTGGAAATTCTCATTGTGGAGGGGTTGCTTGAAGAAGCCATTAGAGTAGAGAGTAGAGAGCTTGATATTTTGAAATAAGAGTTTGAATTCGAAAATGAAAGTGAAAAGTTGTGATAAGAGATAGTAAACAAATAGATTCTCAAAGGACAGGTTCTCTGGTCAAAAGGTAGCTTTTCAGAGTTTTGAAAGAAGTGAAAAGATGGAGAGATATTCAAACATTTGAATTCAAATTTGAATTTCAAACTTCTATACCCTTGTCGACAACATGGAGAGGTCCATGTCGACAGGTGTCCTTGAATTTTCATGCTTTATTTCTTTTAAGAATTCTAATATATATATATATATATTTATTATTTTTAATATCTATATATATCTGGAATATTACTAAAATTATAGTATATTACATAATATTATGATAAAATAATAATAATAAAGTAATAATAAAATAATAGTAAAAATATAATGATATAATAAAATAATAATAAAAATTTAAAATTCAAATGACACACCAATTCAAAATCAATCAATCAATCATTCAATCCTAAGCATGCAATTTCAACCAATGTATTGTAAACGTGTACCTTTTTCTGAGTCCGTTTTTCTGAATTCATCAGAGTCGTGAACTGCCGTGAAACACATATTTGAATTATATGTCTTCTGATCATCATCGCTCGAGGATGAGTCTAAGTCATCTAGAGTGGCGGTAAATGCACGTTTTCGTTTCTTTGCGGAATCATTGTTTATAGGAAGATTTTGCTTATCTGGATGCGGACAGTCTCTTTTGCTAAGGCCTGGTTCGTCACAGTTGAAACATTTGATATAGTTTGGCACTACATTCTGATTACCAGAGTTCTTATAGTTGTTTCTCTTGAGATTATTCATCTTTCTGTATTTCAGGAATTTCCGAAAGTACTTGGTCATAAAGGCCATCTCTTCATCATTATCGCTGTTTGAGTCTGATCCATCGGTCAATGCATTGAATGCAATTGATTTCTTTTCAGATGCTTTGCTTTCTCTTCTCCCAATTATTTGAACTTCAAACGACATTAGATTTCCAATTAGTTCTTCTATCTTTAAGGTACTGATGTCATTTGCCTCTTCGATCGCAAGTGTCTTTTGATCCCATTCTGGAGTAAGAGAATTTAAGATTTTTCTGACTTGATCTTCTTCCGAAAATAACTTTCCCAAGGATATTAGAGAATGCACAATATCCTGAAATCTACTATACATATCTGGAATAGACTCATTAGGATTCATTTTAAATAATTGAAACTGATTTGTGAGCATGCAAATTTTGGTCTGTTTAACTTTGCTTGTTCCTTCGTGAGTAACTTGCAAAGTTTTCCAAATTTCATATGCAGACTTACAAACTGACACTCTATTAAATTCATTCCTATCAAGTGAACAAAACAGAATATTCATAAAATCTGTCAACCTGGTAAAAGTGCAGTGGAGCACTAATGAACGGGATTGCACCTGGGAGACGGAGGAGAGCATTCGTGCTTCGAATCCGGAATTGTTTATTTCAGGTACTTTTGCTATTCTATCTTATCTTTCTTTGTTTTCCTTTTTCGTTCCTTTTCGAGGACGAAAAGCTTTGAGTGGGGGAGAGTGTAACAGCCGATATTTTAAAACGAAATTTTAATTAAAAAAAAAACCAAAACATTTCGAAATATTGATTTAAATATAAAGTGTAGTAATTTGTATAAAACGAAAATTTAAAGCGTTACATTTCGTTACGTATATTTATGTCCGTTCTTAACTTTATATTAGAATCAAATTTTTTTAATGATGATAATAGCTATTTTAATTTGGTTTAAAAAGATACGTTATATTTTAAGAAACCGTTAACATTTTTAAATTTATTAAATAAAAGAAACAAGTAATGGTTGTATGTTACTTTGGGCGTTACACTTTACGTTCGTTGTTCTTTGTCCATTTGATCTTTTCTTGTGTTAATAGTGCTATTTCAGCTGCATAATTTCAGTTTGAAAAAAATAAATCAAATCTTGCATTGAATTGTGCGCGTGAGAATTATTCCACTTTCCCCTTTATCTTCCTTACGTTCCGTTCAATTTTATTTACTGCCTTAATTGCCTACAGTTCTAAAACTTTTCGTTGCCTTCTTTCTACAAAAAGAAAAACAGCTGTTCATTTTTTGTTTCGTTCAAAATTTTCATTTCTCCAAAAAGCATTCTCTGTAGCTTTTTGTTCAAATCTCGTGAGCAGTGCAAAAAGGTAAGCACTTGCCTTCTCCTTTTATGTTATACTTTTGTTTTCCCTGTTTGCTGTTGGCCAATCCCTTACCTTTCTCTTTTTTTTATTAGTATAAAAAAAGTTGGTGGCCTTTGATTTGTTTGCTGTCTAGCTTACATTCGTTTTGCTTTTATATTTTTTCCAAATCTTGGCTAATCTGAAGCCTATCACCCACCAGGCAAAACCCACTATCCCCACGCCTATTCGCCACCATGCTTCCAACTTCACCATCACGGCAACCCCAGACCCTCACCGTTTGTCCCCACGTCTCCTAACCCACATTATTTTGTGCGACTCTCTTTTGCTCAGCAGTCCACTGTGCAAAATCAGTTGTGGGTTCAAAATATTCAGTCTGTGTGATATTCCAAGTGTCTAGTCCTACTGATTGTAAATATATTTTCATCCTACATGCCCAATATGCATAGTTACTGCCATTAAAAAGTGGTGGTCTGGCAGTAGACTGACCTTCTACAAATGAACTAGTGTTGGTAGTAATAGCAGTACCAGTGTTGGTAGCCATTTTGAAATTTTTCAAAATTCAGATTATGAAACTTTGAATGCCTTGCTCTGATACCAAATGTGAGAAATGTGGATTATGGATCTTAAGGCTAGAATTAACACTAGAGGGGGGTGAATAGTGTTTTAAGGAATTGCAAATTCTTTTTGAGTTTATATTAATTTGAACACAAATGTATGCAATATTCAGACACAGATATGATCACAGAATCAAACACAGATGCAAATATAAATTAAAAGCAATAAAGGAAAGAACACACCAGATTTTTACTGGTTCGGAGTTACCCTACATCCAGTCCCGCAACACAAGTACGGATTTCCTTTCAAAATCAATTCTTACAATTACACCCTTGATTTTAAGGCCACGAGGTACACCACTCCAGATTCACAATCCTCTGGGTAGAGATACTTGATTTTACGGGCAACAAGTTCACCCAATTGATTTCTTAGGCTACAATCACACCTTTTCTCACTTGGTTGATTTTCCAGGCTACAATCACACCTTTCCTCACTCGATTGATTACAAAGAAGCCTATAACTCTGAATAGCATTGGCATCTTGTTGAGATAGTGATAGAAAATCAAACCAGAGATGATCTAGTTAGATTCAATGGAAATTTCGGCAGAGTAATAGTAAAAATGTATATAAAGAAATATGGAAGAAGAAGAGAAGTGAAATCAGAAAAATATGAATATAAATTCGTTAAAAACATCCCCTATTTACAGTAGAACAACAGCCATGTCCATTCGTAAAAGGTTATGACGAATAGACACTTCTTTTGAAATTCAAACTTTTGAAGTTAACTGACCCCATGTCGACAAGGGTCCCTAGGGGTTGTCGACATGCCTAAGGAATTTTTGATAATTTGTTTTTCTTTGAAAATAACTTTTATCTTGTATTAACACTATTTTAAACTTTATAAATATACTTTACTATAGTTAAAATACATAAATAAGTATAAAGAATAATATTTTGATATATATATAAAATTTTACTATAATTTCATATTTAAATCTAAGTATAAATATTAAAAGTTAAATATATAATAGTTAAAAGATAGTTTAAAATCAAGGATAATTTGATATTGAAAATAAAGATTATTTTGAGGCTAAAATATTTAAAACCAGGATAGATGTTTTTTGGATTTTTAAAAAGGAAGATTTTAAAAATCATTTTGAAAACAAGATATAATTTTGGTAAAAACATTTGAATAAAAAGTTAGTGGATACAAAACAATGTTCCACTAGATTTTTCGTAGGTTCCATCCTACTTAGGGTTGCATCCCTTTAACAGGCTCGAAGTGGATTTCATTCCACGAATAAAATGGATTTTAAGATGTCAGTGCTTTTCTAGGAGTTTTAACATAATTCTAGACTCGATACTTGTCTTGTACTATTGAAATCTTGAAATCTTGATATCTTGATACTCATGAGTCTTGAATCTTGATGTCTTTGATCTTGAGTCTCTATACTGTACAGTCTTCATTCTCAGTACCTGCATGTTTATATCATGCAAATACATATATATCTAGACTATAATGTTAGTATTTATATTTTATAACAAGTCCTAAGGTTGTTGTCATTAAAACCATTCTTTTCAAGGACTAACAACATGAAGCTAAACTCTTATATTTACTAGCTTAGTGTGATTCACACTCTTTGTTGATCAATGGTGATCATTTTGTGGTTTATACTAGCGATATGCGATGTCTCTTTGTCCGCGTGGAGGACTGTACCCCGTTCTATAGAGCTTCGGCTCATTTTTATGGGCTAGCGACCCATGGTGTTTGGAACCGTTCATGGAGCAATCGGCTCGATAAGCTAGTGCATGAAGCGTATCTTTTGAGGTGCGTCGATGTTCGACTAGCCATGGGCGTATCTTTTGAGGTGCATCGATGTTCGACTAGGCATGGGGCGTATCTTCTTAGGTGCATCGATGTTCGACTGTGCATGGGGCGTATCTTTTTAGGTGCGTCGATGTTCGGTTCATGGGTTAGCGGCCCATTTGTGATACACGTGTTGGTGAGTTTTCATGCTCCCATTTATGATAGGCCTTCCCCTTTTTGTGATTTCTGGATTTTTATTTGATGATTTCTAGAATTTGTGTTTCACCGATTTTTGCGATTGGCATTGATATGTTTTGTCAATATTTATGTTTTGGTGAATAATTTAAAGAATATGACATTCTTTTTAGTGTTTGAGAATATTTGAGGTATTGTATGATTTTTGTTGTTATCTGATGTATACTTGTCACAGTATGGCATTTTTGTTATCATACGTTTTTGTCATATCTCTTATCATATCTCATTTTATATGATATTTATAGCTAGACTGATCCGTTTATTATTTTCTTCTTAAATAATACTCGGGTCAGACCGAGGTATTTCAGGTGCTTCTGCTTGACTTCTTATCTGGGTCTGTCACCTGACTTTTGGCTAACTACTTTAGCTTAGTAGTTTTTGTTATTATACATTCGAGATAGAGACTCCTTGATGTATACTTATTCTTTTGTCTAGCACTTATATCTATTCTTTTATGATGTAGTGGATCTAGTTTGACCACTATTTTGATGTACACTTTTATTTGTTATATTCATATCTATTTCCGCCTTTGTGATATGAATATCTGTGACTGCTTTGTATTATGTTTATTTCTATATTTGTTTCCGAAGCCCACATAGTCACTGTGTGGTAGCTTTGAGTTTGTATTTGATATGTCGGATTTCCTCTTGAAACGAAATGTAAGTTATATTATCTGACATATCGGTACTCGCACAAAGAAATTACACAGATGGTCGCTCCTCAACAGGCTTATTCTTCATGCTAGTCGACGGCATTACCCCGTAGTGTCCTTGGCTAGTGTGAGTATAGAGATGGGGCATCACATAATTCCTCCTTTTCCCTTCTTTCCCTTTTCAAGGACGAAAAGTTTTGAGTGGGGGAGAGTGTAACGACCCGTAATTTTCAACCATTAAATTTGTTAATTTAATAAGATTGTGTAATTAAATACTGAAAGAAATAAAAATTTGTGAATTATATTAATGAAATAATAACTAGAATGAAAGGTAAACAATGTTAATTAAAGTTAATCATTAATGACTTGAATGAAATTCCAATTGATTGAAATAATGTAAATGTTATACTTGGCTATAAATTGAATATAAGAAAACAAACGTAAATATTGAATTAATTAATGAATTAATATATAATGAATGGTAATTGAATAAAATCAAGGTTCTGTAAGTAATTGTAATATTGGTTTGGAAATGATAAACTTATAAAAGTGTGATTGAGAGTTAATGACAACAATTATTATAAGTTACCTATGTATTTAATCTGTTAAATTGAATTGGAATTAATCACAATAAATCTAAATTAAATATTATGTTAATGTAAATTAAGATAGTAAATTAGTAATTGGAAATAATGTTAATTTTATTCATAATATGACAATTGGTTGAATAAAAAGAATGGAAACATGATTTATTAATTTATTGGAATTTAAATTATAATAATTGGATTAATTGAAATCAAATGAAATTAATTACCTAAATATTACGTTAATGGAAATTTAGATGAAATTGAGAATATTAATGTAATAAACCATGAAACAAGGTTAATTTCATCCATTTGATGATAATGGATTGAATAATAGGACGAAAGGTCAATTAAATGGAATTATTGAAAATCACATTTATAATTTCTGAATATATTGAAATTGAAAGTAAACATGGTAATTAGCAAAAAAATTAACATTGAATTAACATGGAAATTTGTTTTAAATTGTTATAAATGTTTAAGTAATCAAAAGTGATAAAATTTGTCAATTTTAGAATCAAAATCGAAAAGTGATTTGATTTAATTAATTATTAATTTATTTAATTAATGTGAAAATAGCCATCTTGGCCACTGACTCGGATTTCGACGAAACCTGTTTCATCGGATCTGTAATGGTGAATTACTGTAGGATTTCAAGTTTCGTATCGATCGGACTTGTCGTTTGATCGTACGGACTCGAAACGCCTAGAAATCAATTTAATTGAAATCAATTGAAATCAATTTGAAATAAGCTGATTTTATCATAACTACGTCATACGATTGAATTAGGATTTGAAACATGTTCCATTGAGTTTAAAACTATTCAAAACATCTATTTTGATATATGGAATTACCCATTTTCGTTACGGAGGCGAAATGGGCTTTTCGGGTTGTTCGTCGTTCAAATCCAAATCAAATCTTATCTGTTCTTTCTATTTTCTGACCTACCTATAAATAGCTCGTTATAAACCCTAGTTGTTCTCATTTCTCATTTACAGTACGTACAATTCTTTCAACTCCTCATTCCAATGGCAGACAAACCCTAATTCCCAAATTTCAAATCCAAATCAAAAATCAAATTGAAAATCAAACTCTACAAATTATATCGAATTATATATCGATTTGAAGCTCTCGACGAGCGCATTTCAGATCTGTAATTCATTTTCCAATTTGAACCACTGTTCATCTAGAAATTTAAGAACAAATCGCAGCCGTTCATCGACTTGCGATTAACTTCGCCTGATCGTCAATTGAAGGTTACCGTTGCGTAGAGATTAACGAGTGCTTCTCATCGCTGCAGTTCGTTTGGTCATCGAGCGGTCTGATCGACAGTGAAAATTCGATTAGGGCTTTATCTTTTCGATGGCGGCTGTTTTGTGGTTCGGTCGCGGTCGATAATCTGGCAATCGGACCTAGGAGAATGGCGAGGCGAGCTTGATGGCAAGGTTTCCTAGGTCGAAGGCATCGTGTAGGTGAAGCTACGGCCGGTCAGAGGGCGGAGCTGCTGCGTGTTTTCCTTGGGTTCAACTCAGCTACATGCGTGTCGTGTACGTGGTAGGGAAGATGTTAAAATTTACGAGTATGCCCTTCTTGTATTTTTTTTATTTAAATTTGATTTTAAAATGTTCTAAACTACATAACTTTTACATACGAGGTCCGATTCACGCGCGGTTAATAATGTTATAACCTAAGTTGGGATTTAAATAACAAATTTGGTTTAATATGATATTTTGAAGTGAGAGTTTAGCTTATTTGGGAAATATGACTTTTGAAAGGAAATATAATTTCGAACTATGATTTCAAATGTGATATGATTTCAAAGGTGAATATGATTTCGGAAGTAAGTAATGATTTCGAAAATGATATGATTTGAATTGAATATGATATTTTGATATCAATTATGAAATGATTTTGGAAATGTAAAAGAACCATCATGTGTGTAACAAGCGATTGGTTGTTAAAGAGACCGGGATCAGATATTGTCATACTCTCTGCCAATACCGAAAACCACTTTGACAACTATGTACGCGGTGGAGATTCCAGAGTGAAGTACGATGGTTGGCGATGATTCTATATGAGGTATATACGTGGACCTGACTCCCATGAGTTAGCTTAATGTGGCTAAAACAAGAGCAATTGACGGGCCAAGTGAGGTCATTCCTCCGATCGGGTAAATTCCTTCGATACTATATTCTTACTTTGCGATTGATTTGGTGGCCAGCCTTGATTTTTGATTTGGGAGTGTGTTCTGAGGTGGGCGGTAGTAGCTGCTATGCGTTACCACCAGTCCGGAAGTGTAATTGGTATAGCTACCATGGAATTGCCTAGTTGTGCCGTGTCACTTACCCTATCGAGACCACTACGAGTTTGTTTTGTACCATACCTATGGAGTGCCCTCTGACGACGTCCAGTACGGACGGGATTACGGTACTGTATAGACTATGGGAATATATAAAAATGTGTTAAGGGGGAAATGGGTAACACCTTAACGCTATTTTAATAGTTTATCTTACTGTAGACATATTATAATAGCGTATTGTACTACATAGTTGATAGTTTAATGGATCCTTAGGAGATGTGAATGCCGAACATCTCTTAAGTTACTGCACTTACGTTAGACACTGGATAGGAGATGTCAAACCCCGTAAACATCTCTGACAACGTTCCACTCATAGTTATTTACCATTGATTTAACTCACATAAGATCTTTTAGTTCTGACTCGAGTGTTTTGTCTTTTCAATTCGCTCAGGTCAGCCTGAGCATTTCATGATTTGAAGACCTTTTTTTGGAGGACGAAGACGAAGATTTGTACTATTATTACTTATTCTATTATTCCACTGCATTCATACTGTTCCGCAGCATTTGAATATTTATTCTCTGTTTATGTAACTCTGATTCTGTATTGTGTAAGTATAATCAAATGTTTTGTAAACAGCTTCATGACCTGTTATTTGATTATTATATTTTGTCATTCCGCTACGGGATTCTGTTTTGTTTTTATCTTTCTCTGTTTTTTCTTATTTACCCCATAATCATCCATCCTTCTGTATGGTTTGAGTTGGCACGTGTGTCTGCTTAAACGTACACAAAAATGCGGGTCGTTACAGCCACCATCTTCGAAAATCTGCATTGTCATCTCTAACCTATATTGTAATAAGGAGGGAGTCAGAGCAACAATGTCTGGTGAATATAATCTCGAGCCTTTCTACGATAATACTTGGTAAGTATAATTTAAATAAGAATATGCTTTGCATATCTTAACCATATCATAAGTTTTCCAACTATAAACCCTAAGGCTTCCCTAGTCCAATTCCATAACCATTATTCTTTCAATCCAATAACCCATATCTTCATCAATAATGTCCTAACAATGTAAGAGATAACACCAAAGATAATTCATACCTTTTTATTTGGAACTAGGCAGACTCTAATTATTTAATACCACATTCAAGGCAGGTCTCAATCATTTAATACCTAGCGCAAGGTGAACTCCTCTCTGCTACTGTCTAGCTGACATCACACAGAATCTCTTTAGGCCACTTAATACTATAAATATGAAGCGGACCCTCTTCGAGATATCTTTGTCGTGCCTAACCAATGACCCTGGCCATTTACTACTTCCTACATAGGAAGAGGCTGACCCTTAATTCGCCACTTAATACTTTCAACCCCGAAGGAGGTCCTTCGTATAATGACCCATAACCTAACCATGACCTCTCATGTTAGTCCAACTATTCATACATACTGGTAGCCAGGTTAACTAGGCAGGTTCACCCTACAGAATTTAGGACTAACCTCGCGTCCTCCATAGGTACTTATTATAGGCGATGTCTTACATCAATCACAAAGTAACACTACTGGTAGCCAAATTAGCTGGGCAGACTTCTATGTGCTTTTGACTGACCTCGCATCCCTATAACTTAGTTATAATCTATAACACTCTCTTAGCATAGTATCACACATCTCACTGCATTCCATATCAAGGACTTATAAGAAAATTCTTATTTCGTCTTTACATACTTCTTTCCTGAGTGTTTTAAATAATTAATAACCAATTAAATACATAATTAATACGTTATGATTATACATTATTTACGCTAATACACACACATACACACGTGCGCGCGCCTAAAATATTTCTAAGCCTGTGAAGATTGCTCCTTAAACTAATGTTTAAATGTCAAAACTTCAAATTTATACAAGTCCAATTCTATATCAACAAATATACCATATATTTAATATCCATAATTCAATCAACAGATTTGTATAAATTAGAATCCATAACAAACTTATTTTATACTCAAAATAGCGGAATCAACATTAATAGAAACTTGCAATTCAAATACTTTTACGCTTTGTTCAACTTTTTTGTACAAAATTGAGAAAAGGAATTTCTATTTAAATTGCGGAAATAGATGGTGCATACTACGAATATAAGAATTCGTACCTTACTGATCATTTCCTAGTTTATTCTTTTCAAAAGCCTTAATCTGATCCAAAGAAAATGATAAGAAGGGGAATAGAATGTAAAATATTAAAATTGCAACATTTACACAATTCCATTAATTTAACATAGAATAATTGAGATTCTAACTTAAGAATAGACATTTCGCTTAGGGGAATTTTAGGGTTTTAGTGTGATGTTTGCGTAAACAAAATTCCCAAAGGCATATATCAAATCCAAGTTACACTATACAATGATTAAAATAAGAAAGACTAAGATTTCCACTGACAATTAGTCCTTAGCTCTTCCCTTTTTGGATTTGATATGCCTGCTTTAATCTCATATAGTTTCTTTTGGAAATATACAACAAGTGAATTGTATACAAATTAGATTTAGAAATTTAGGGATTGGAGGACAAAAGGATTAGAAATTGAATAATAAACATCTAAAATTTCTTACTTGAAACCCTAAAGTATTTTTTGAATCTTTAAGGAGGGAGATTGGCTGAGCTTCGCTTGGTTCCTAAAATCATTTGTGAATAAAATTGAGGAGGTTAGGATCTTATTTATAGTGGTTAGAAAGCACCATAACTTTCAGATTTAAGTCGGTTTAAAATTATAAAATCTGCACTGTTCAAATGCATAAAACTCTATCCGCCATCATTATACACCGGTCGACCAATCCTAGTGAGCAATCGACCGGTTCACCTATTTTGGAACCGTTTCATTTTCTGCCGTGGTATATTTATTTCAGTCTTTAATTATCAATTAACGTTGATGTTTATTTTACCATTTACTTAACCCCCAAGTCTAATTACTGTTAGTTTTTGAATTTCAAATTTTGGAATTAATTATTAATTTGAATTTGAATTTCATTAAATTATTTTGAATTGGAAGACTTCAAATGCCCGTAACTTTTCCGTTTGAGCTCCATTTTCAAAAAATTATATATGGAATTTGATCGAAAAATCACCACGAATGCAACGACATAACTTTCGTAGAAAAATTTCAACTTTTATAAAATTTCCATCTTTAGCCGTATCTTATTTAGTTAATTCATTTCTTTCTTATTAATTTTTATGGGGTTTACATTTTCCCTCCCTTAAAAAGGGTTTCATCCCTGAAATCTCCTAAAGGGGCAGACAACCTAACGCATAATAAACATTCATGTTATATAACCAAGTTGTCTACACATCCATCTACTCAACTGAAAGTGCAATATGTTTATGTATGCAAACATACTATAGATGAACTCAATCCAAGCGTGTGTGTATGATAGTGACATATAGGCATGCATGCAACCATCCTAAATAGGCATAATTCCTATATGAGTGCAAAGTGACAGTGAAAAGTTTGGCAACCATCTCCTACCATCCAATCTAGCAACCACGATGCAAGCAAAACCTAAATTTGGAGAGGAATTTACTAGGGAAAAGCTCAAATGAAGAGACCTCTTCTTCTCTTTAGTTTCCCATGTGCTTTCCACCGGGTTATCTCACATTATACTTGTGAAAGAGTGTATGGATCGTATATTTATATCTAATATGCAAGTGTAATAAATAGCTATCTTATGACTAACAAAGTAAAATAAATAATAGTAAAGAAACAATCACACCAGATTTTTTATACTGATTTGGACCTCCTGTCCTACGTCCAATCCCGAAGCTCCTCTTCGGCTTTAACTAGTAAACAACCCTCGCTTTGACCGGAGGAATAGGCTTTATACAAAAGTTCTTTCTAGGACAAGTATGTGTTATGAAAAACACTGATTTTGACTGCACAGTACAAATCTTCCTATAATCTCCTTTGAGTAGTAAGTGTATGTGAAGCTTTTGATTTCAGGAAGTGATAAAGACTGATATGGTTTGCTTTTAGAAATCAGAGTATGCAAAGAGTATAGATATGAGATTCAGAAAATTTAAGTGATTTGATTCTTAAAATATTTAAATATATATATATATATATATATACAATGAAGAGTTTTTGTGAAGAGTAATATCCATTAGAGTTTTATGTTTCAATCTAAAAGTTGCAATCATTGAGTAGGAAGAGATGCAGTGAAGAGTTATGGAAGCAACCGTTAGAATGAAGCGGGTGACTTTTCATTGTATGTGGCTATTGCTCTGCTCAGACGTCTATCCATACGTACAGATGTCTGACCATTTGTATATTTCTTAACAACGGCCAAAGTTAGACGTCTGAGCATTTTTGACAGACGTTTGATGTATATGCTTGATTTAAAATCAGAGGCTATGTTCAGACATCTGATATATAAGGTCAAATGTCTGACATATGTTATTTTGCATTTCATATTGTATGCTATATGAAGATTGTATGCTATATGAAGATTGAAAAACTTTGATCGTGCAATGTTTAAAATCTACTAAAGAAGATTTTACAAGCTATATATCTATAACACTAACACACTATATTAGCTTTTCTAATTCTGATGATTGTTCTCCTTTGTTAGTCGCCTTCAAGTTGACTTCTAAAAGCTTTTTCCTACAAGTAGATTGAATATATATTGTATGTGTATGATTGTATAGTTGTTGTCATCGAAATCAAGGAATAGTAGTTCTAACATTCTCCCTCTTTTTTATGATGACAACTATACAATCGCTTTATCCACTAAACATATATAACTCCCCCTGAATGCGATTCCTCCCCCTATATACTTGTAATATGATATTTCTCCCCCTTTGACATTATCAAAAAGACATATAAATGGAGTAAAATTTGAAAATATTTAAGTCCACAGATAATCACAGTGAAGTATCAATTAGTTATACAAGCACATAGTTTGTAGAACAAAGAAAAATAAGAATACATAAATAAATACTGCCAGATTCATAAAGAAAATCTTACTCATAGTGATAACATCCCTAGAAGCTTGACGGGTCCTCATTATATGTACCTTGATGCAACTGAGACTGGTCAGCATACTCCTCATCGTCCTGAATAGAGAGACCCTGGAATGATGTGTAGTAGCTATAGTACTGGGGGTCTTGATGAGATTGAGGATCTTCCGAGGGAAATGATAAACCCTCACTCTCTTTGATATCAAGACAAATAGGGGCTTTGCCATGACGAGAGTACTGTAGTAAATCTTGTGAAGGCCCTGCTCCGGAAGATGGGCCTAAGTGAATTCTTGTTGGTGGTGGTGGTGTAGGGGACGGAGAAGATGAAGAATGAAAGGAAGAATGACCGCGAACCTTTCGAAGAACCTTTCCCAAAGTTCAAACGACCTTATCTAACGTTTTTTCTACTTTGGTCATACGAGTAGAAAAAGACCGTTCCAAACCTGACATCTTTTTATCTAGCACCTGTTGGTTTAAGGAGAGTAGATGTTGGTTTTGTAGTGCAACATCTCGATGGTTCTCTCCTGGACCTGCTGCTACCTTGGCTTCCTATATTTCAAAGTTAGAGTAATATTCTGTAGACGCTGAAGCTCTGGATGGTTGGGAAGGCCGAGTTGTAGATGCTTGTTGATGTTGTTGAGGAGGTTGGTATTAGGAAAAGGGAATTATGTTCAGTGGTGTTTCTAGGAGATGCATTAAGGAGAGAAATCTAATGCTATTATCCTTTGCAGATATTTCTTCATATTGGGAGAGATATGAAGGAATTCCTAATGACCGTAGAATTCTCATGATGTAGGGAGCATAAACAATGCTACGACGAGTTGGTGTCTAAAAACTTTTTATTTGGTCAAAAATGTATTGTGCCCAATTTACTTTAATTTGACCAAAAATAGCGTATAAAGCCTTATGATCATCATCGTAGACCTGTTCATGACTTCCTAATCTAGAGATGACAGTGTTTATGAGCATTCGGTTAAGAAGTCGTGCTCGTGGATGGAAATTTTATGGTTTAAATTTTTGAAAGTCGTCATCCTAGATAAGATGAGTAACGACCACTACAACAAAACAGGCTTTTTACAACGGGCAATGCCCGTTGTAATATGTGTTCTACAACGGGCAGCGGACCGTTGTAATAGGCGATGTTGTAATAGGTCACCCATATTTTACAACGGGCAATGCCCGTTGTAATACACCTTTTTACAACGGGCAATGCCCGTTGTAATACACCTTTTTACAACGGACAATGCCCGTTGTAATACACCTTTTTACAACGGTCAATGCCCGTTGTAATATGGAATATTGCAACGGTTTCTAACCGTTGCAAAATAAATGCAAATTTTAAAAAAAATTACAGCAGCATACCTTCATACCAATAATGAATAATTTAACGAGTAATAAATATTATCATAAAACAACCAAAATCACATTCGAAAAGACTAAAAGCTAGAGTCATAAAATTCAAAGACATTCCAAAAAGTTAGATAAGTTTACATTGACATAGTTCTAATATACACTATTTTTCATTTATTTAGTTATGTACCCAATTCTCTACCTAGTTCTCTGCACCATTTCACATTTACAAACAAACCACCCACCACAGTCATTCACTTCCTCCTTATTTAACTAACTTCTTCCTCATACAACTGTGCATTTCCCTTCTGCACACTTTAAACATTGCACTACCCAAACCACTTCGCTACTTAGAAGAGCCATTGGCTGCCGTAGGAATCCTGATATCGGTCTCAGCCTCATTCTTCTCCACCACTGGTCCCGTCACCTCACCTTCACCTCTCCCTTCCTCCAACTCCTCCCCCTTCACAAATTCCTCTTCTACCGTCATTTTTATCCCTGCCAACTTATAAATCATAAACTAAACTGTGTTAGTCAATCCTAAGCTCAGAAAAACGAACTTCAAACCAACATAACATGAAATATTGAATCATCACCTTGCAGCCCAAGGAGCAAAACCTGAAGGGATCGAGCAGGGTCCTGAAACAAACCTCGCACGCATGCGAAGACGCAGCCATCTTCGCACTCCCACGCGGCTGCAGCCTCTCGTTCAAGAACAGCACACGTGCGATGTTGATGATGTACGTCTGCACCCCGCCGATGTCCAGAACCTGCTGGATCTCTGCCGCCCTCACAACGTCATGGTACGACGACCTCCTTATCTACATCCATTCACAACTCTTGATAACAATATTATTAATTAAAGGTTAAGGAGTAATTCATATAGGTGGAGAAGCGTGCCTGAATGACTTGATGGTTGAGGTGGAACTGTGAGCGGCAGTAGAAGCAGAAGCCTACTGGATTCTGGGAGGAGCCGCAGTCGACGCAGAACATGTTGCATTCGCTTCTAATGAAATCAACAAGAAAGTAATAAATAAATAGTAAAAAAAATCTAATATTAGACGTTGAACGAGCTTATCAAAAATGGTAACAAAAAATCTACGTGATTTGTAACTGCTGGGTCTTAAGGTCATATTCAAATTATATCTGTAGATACCATACATTCAATACCAATTGTAAAGAATCTATTTGCAGATACATGCACTGTAACTTATAATTAAATCTTACTAGGAAAATAGTTGATATCTATGATGTAAAATCGGTCCTTTGTCCCATGCTCTCTGATCATATCTATGTTGAACAAGCAGAGGCCCTGAAAATGACAAATATCACCTGAGTTGTATGATTACTTGGACATTATCTATAAATTTGATTTCCACTTCCACTGTAGTTAACTGCTTTAGGACAATAATTTAGCTGCCAGTAACTTAAAAAAACGAAAATAGTTTAAAACTTACCAACCGATGGCGAAGCTCTCTTGCAAGTTTCTCGAGCAAAGGGCCTGGTGGTAGCTCTGTAAAAACCATATTAAATAAAATAATTTTTAGCAATTCATCATTTATACAAAGCGCAAACTGCATTCTGCACAGTTCTTAAAATTATTGAAATCGGGTATTTTTAAGCACAGTCTCCAAACCCGAGGACGATGATTTTTTGATGGAAGATTTTTATCTAGAGAAATCCAAATCTTCCAGTAAGCTTTTCCAGCAACTTCACAAGGTGGAACAAGAACTTTGCCATCGCCTGGTTTAAAATTTTTGGATACGTACCTACCCGCATTACTGAGCAAGCGAGAAATCAGAGATGTCCAATTGTTTGCATCAAGAGAAGAAACTCCCTGCTGTTCTCGGTTTGTAGCTAGCTTATCAACCAATACTTTCTGAGAAAGTTCAGGAATAATGTTTGAATTGGATCTAATATGAGCTGTTGGAATAGATGAAGAATTTGCCTGCCTATTAAGAGCCACATCAACAGCAGCATTGAAGCAAGGTATAGGTTCTGGAACATGAGTAGATTCACCTGGCACGGATCTAGAATACCTTGTAATTCAGGCAGGATAGCAAAATTACATGGGGAGCACACAGAAGAGGTTGGATCTGATAAGTCGATAGCGTTGGAGGAGGCAGAAACCATCCCCTTTTTCTTTGATTTGAACTTTGGGAATTGACGTTCATCGAGCGAAGGGGGAAGACGAACAAGGTCTGAGCTATTAGCGGATAAATCCAGATCTGGATTCGGCGATTTAATGAAGCCTGGTTTCATTTTGAGATTTGTGGTAACAGAAGATTGAAGGGATGCATGGAAGGTAGTTGGAGCTCGATTAGGTGAAAAATTGGAATTAGGTTTGGATTTGGAATTGGAAGCGATTTTATTTTAACTTGGATTTGGAATTGAGGAGGATGGTACGAAAAAGAACAATGGTTAAAATTTGGAAAGGGTGGAAAATAAATTTGCTTGGAGCTAAATTTTTTCGTTTGGAGCTAAAATTTTTCGTTTGGAGCCAAAATTTTGAGTTTGGAGCTTAAATAAAACTTGTAATACTTTGTGTCATACAAAGTTGTAATACATTTGCAATAAATTTTGATTTCTAAATTTAATGAAAATATTAATTATTCAATAGTTTAATTATTTACTATTAATTATAATTGAAAATCAATCAGTAATTATTAAATATTACTTCTTATTTATTAGTTATTAATTATTACTTCTTAATTATAATTGAATATTAATTATTTATTATTTAATATTAATTATTTCTAAATTTTATGGATCTTTTTTAATTTTAGAAAAATTTTATTTCTAAATTATTAAACTATAGTAAATTATTTAATATTAATTATTAAAATTGTAAATTACTTAAATATTAAATATTAAACATAAATTACAAAATATCAATTATTAAAAGTTTATTATTAATTATATAATATTAATATGTATATATTATTAATTTTTAATTTTTAATAGTAACTATTAATCATAAATTATTAATATTTATTATTAATTATAAATTATTATATATTTAATATTAATTACTCAATATTACTTACTAATAATTGAATGTAAAATTAAGCCTGTTGGAATACTGATTATGTATAACAATTAGTAATTAGTGATTATTTAATAATAATCATTGATTATTATAAGTTATAAATGATTAATATAATATTATTAATGATTAATTATCAAATATTAATAAACAATATAATATTATTAATGGTTAATAATTAGTAATATAATATTATAATTAGTAATTAGTAACATATGATTAATATAATATTATTAATGAATAATTATTAAATATTAATAATTATTATAATATTAAGTATTATATATTTAATTATTATTTGCTATTAGTTTTTTATTAATTAGTAATTATTATAAATTAATTTTAATAGATCATTATTATTATTTAATATTAATTTTTAGTTTCAATTATTATTATTTAGTTAATTACCATTTATTATAAAAGTTTTATTATTGATTATTACCTACTGCATTTAATAGTGAATCTCATTTATAAATTAATATTTAATAATTAAATATTTATTATTATTCATTTATTGTTGACATCTATTACAACGGACATGAAAGGACCATTGTAATAGCATTCTATTACAACGGGCAGTCATTGCCCGTTGTAAAAAGGCCGTTGTATAGGGCATCTATTACAACGGGCAGCAAATGCCCGTTGTAAAAAGTGTGTTGTATAGAGCATCTATTACAACGGTCCTGAATGGACCGTTGTAATAGCCTTCTATTACAACGGGCAGCAAATGCCCGTTGTAAAAAGTGTGTTGTATACGGCATCTATTACAACGGTCCTGAATGGACCGTTGTAATAGCCTTCTATTACAACGGGCAGCAAATGCCCGTTGTAAAAAGGGCGTTGTAATAGGGTATTTTTGTTGTAGTGGACATCTCTGGGGGCATAGCGTTTATCAAGAACTTGTTGTAATGGAATTCCATCATAAGAGCAATTAAGGATTTGCCCAATCATTTCAAAATTCAGTTTTATCAAATGACCATAAACACTAGTCCAGATCCAGTTATCCTCATCAGAGGGATTCCAAAGAGTTAAAGAACAAAGATTGATTGTAAAAATAAATACCGCAAGTTGGTTAATTTTCACAACATTATCTTCGTAGTTGACCAAGTGGTAGAGTTGAGCATCCTCAAGCAGATCCATCGCATCGTAGTGGATGAAACGACGAATAGGATAGAATGGTCCGATGTGGAAGGGTTTCTTCTCTAATTCTTGAAGCCTTTGTTTTCCATGCTCTTTCTCCATAATCCACTCCTCAATATGGAGGTCTGTGACAAATTGTTGGGAGGGCGGCCGTGAGCTTTGGCCTGTGGAAGCTTTGCGACGTTTAGGAACTGGATTCTTTGTTTTAGGGGCTATTGATTTTGTAATTTGAGGGGAAATTGAATTGGATTTTTAGGGTTTGCTGAGGGTTTTAAAAAAAAGAACGGTGAAAAAGAAAGAAGATGGAAAAGATAACTTATATGAGGGTTTTAGGGGCTATTGATTTTGTAATTCGCAGGTCCATTAAAGGTCCAAAATGGTAAAAAAAAATGAAATTCACCTATTTCTTCCGTTGTGGGCTGTCCAGTTCCTTCAATGCTAAGATTTGATGGAGTTCCTAAAGCTATATGTAGAATCTTCCTAAATTCACTAGTAAATAAGGGGTCCCTATCACTAATAATGCTAATCGTAATTCCATGAAGTCCAACCACTTCATTGATATAAATATGTGCTTGGTGCAATCATGTTGCTTCTAACGAAAATAAAATGAGTGCTTTTTAGTGACCCTATATACTAAATACTAAATAACACCATTGCTCTTTTAACCCTATGGCAACCCATTTATAAAGTCCATTGATATATGCACAAGTTTCCAAGTTGGAATCTCCAATGGTATTAACAATCCTTCGGACTTTCCCTTGTTCTACCTTAATCCTTTGGCATGTCAAACACTTAGAAACAAATTCAGCAACCCTCTTCTTCATCCCCAGGCCAATAGGAAGTTCACTTCATATCATATTCATCTTATCTCCTTCGGGGTAACTGGTCATCCTTGAATGGTATCATTCCACAAGTTAAAATTTATATTTCCCAAAATCCTAAAGTTTTTAGGCTTGAAGCATTCTTTATTTCTAATTACTAATCTAGTTTCCTTATTAACTTCCAGTCTTACTTATTGTTTATTGCTAGTTAAGTGTCGTTATAAAATTTCCTTATTTACGTTGTTCCTTAATACGTATATATTTATCTAGCGGTCTAATCTCAGTCATAAAACTAACCCAATGATAAAATAGGAACATACCTTATACAATATCATACTCTTTTCCAATAATCTATGGGAGAAAACTAGCGATTACACTACAACAAAAAAGACTTTTCACAGCGTTTGAAAAACGCTGTTAAAAGTTTTCACAGCGTTTTTAAAAACGCTGTATAACGACATGCGGTCGTTGACCCTAAATTTTTAACTGCAAAATATAAACGCTGTCAAAAACCCACTTTCTACAGCGTTTTTTAAACGCTGTTAATAATTTTTCTACTGCAAGGTATAAACGCTGTTAATAGTTTTCTACTGCAAGGTATAAACGCTGTCGTAGGGATATGCATTTTTTTCCAATGAATTGACAGCAATGTATAAACGCTGTCGTAGGGATATGCATTTTTTTTCCCAATGAATTGACAGCAATGTATAAACGCTGTCGTAGGGATATGCATTTTTTCCAATGAATTGACAGCAATGTATAAACGCTGTCGTAGGGATATGCATTAGTTGTCCAAAGAATTGACAGCAATGTTGTGCCATTGCAATATTCACACATATCATTAATATAAACTACATTTAATTTTATTTTAATCAGTTAATGTACATAACATAAACAAATCAAACTAAAAATTGTAAAATAAAAGCATAACTATTAATCACTTCCATAAAATAAGTTGAACACAATATCCATGAACAAAGTTTACATAAACCCGTAAAGAGAGATAAAATTTATAAACCAACTGCATACAAAATTAGACAAATGCACAATATCTAGAAAGCAAGTTTGCATCTAATATTATCGACAAAACGTGCATAAAAGTAGTTCAAATACAGGCTGAAAATGAAAAGTGGCAGTACGAAGATAGTTAGACATTGGTTTACTGAATTGTTGCCAACAGGGCAGTCTGAACTCGGCAAGATTCCTCCTTCCGTCTTTTTTTCTTGACTTTTTGTTGTTGAGCTATCACTAACCATGGCTTTGTCAACATCCTGTTAGTAGTAATTACAGTAAGCTTTAGACGTATAACTGTTAGTTAAATATAAAGAGTATAATTTCCAGTTGAAAAAATGTGTTTTTCAATAAACATGTAACTGGAAGTTCTATGCAATATTTGCACAGTGATATATTTAATGCATATTTTTCAAGTTGCAGTAATTTTTGGACAAAGGTAACTTGGAAATTATCCCTGAAATTACTTGTATTATCTTTAACTTATACCAAAAACATGATTTATATATTCTTTTATATTTCCCTCAGATGTATCTTGTGTCAAAGTTCTATAGCAGCATATTCTACTGGGCATAAAATAGAGGGCAAGAAAAATAATATGGAAAATTTAGAAGAATTTTTGTTCACGAAATTTTTCCAGCAGTCTTCAGTGTTTTAAAATATTATTTTGAGTGAATTCTGTTGATTAAATTTTGAAGCAAAGATAGAAAGTTCTTAATTAAGTAGATCAACATAGGTTCTTACCTCCGCGAGTGCTTTTTGGATAGTTAAACTCTGTTCATCCAACAATGATTGCACTGTTTCAACAAGTAAATTCCTTTTACCATGCCATGCTTCCAGAAACCTAGGAATGATCCATTAATAAAGTAGGTATCAATAAATTACACTACCACTAGAGTTATATTTTGTTACAAGAACACTGTTGGGACACATAACGAGTTAAAAGAAGAAATGGGAAAATGACGTGATAAATAGAAGAAGCGAGCTAAAAGAAGATTGATTTCTCTGAAATAAAAGGATCTGGTAGGAGACCACATGAGTTCAGAGAAAGAAAAAAAAATGCTGCATAGAGCTTGCTGGATCAGTACCTCTTTAAAACTGCTGTTCATTTATAATAATCATATGCTTAAAGTGAGCAGTGAATTATGCAGACTTTGTGTGGCAAGGTATGCACACCCCTGATCTCTTTTATAGCTGTTATATGAAAAAAAAGTATAATGGAATAAGGAAAAGAATAGAGAGAGAAAAATGAATGCAAAACTGACCATTTTAAAAATTAATGGCTATAATTTTGTGCTTACAGATCCAGTATGGTCGGAATAAGCTTCGGGAGCACCGCCTTTAACTGTGATCTCGCGATCAGTCCAACCATCTACCCTATTGCATCAACTGAAGAAAGACGAAACTGTTTTACATATGCTGGCAATATATTACAGAACATCAATAATATAAAAGAGCCGGTTCATCAAGTACAAAAATGCATCTGGACACACTAATTACATAACATTTATATGGGATTTTTGTTAACATAACTAAATATCATACCTATTAGAATATTAACACACGTGTGCGCACACGCACGCACACTCAGTGTTAGTTATATTGGACTCAACACCCCTGTGAGTAAATATTGATACCGTGTTTTGTAGTTTTTAAGGTAAAGATGCTTAGTGTAACAATATAAAATTGGAGGTAAAATCTAATAAATTAATTACTAGGGGGGCAATGTAAAAAATACTCGATTTAGATTAGCAGTTGATTATATACACTCTGCTCAATGAGCAATTTTCAATTCATAAAAGACCATCCTGTATTTCCATTCAAATATCGAAAGCATGAATAAGCGAATGCAACACATTATAGTTAGTTGAAACACTGTTTTACACTGAATTTTGTTTTTTCCAGTTTGATGACTACATACATAATACGGCATTGATGGATTGTTCACTAATATCTCTGTGTAACTAAAAATATTTCAAGAAGATGTGGGGGTAAATTATTTCAAGAAGCAATTGTGTGCCTCAAAATTTAACTGCCAGATAACAAAAAAAAATTTCAACAAAAATTAGATTAATTATCTTTAACTCAAATGTATAATGTGGAGATTTAAAATGAAATATACAAATGGAAATATGTAAGAGTCGACTATAAAATAAAAATAAGAGCATTCCACATCACCAGGGCTGGCCCAGTATTAAATTAAGCAAACGATTGGAATATAATACAATGGAAACCAACCTGGCCAGGAACCACCATTGTGATAACTCCACTTGGTATTTTTCAAACCTCTACCAGTGACCGTAGTCCATTCATTATCTTGCAAAGCTGGGTACACTACTTTCATAGGCATATGACCTACTAGCTCCTCCCGTCTCTGTTCAATAAGATCCATTTAAGTAAATATAAGTTCAAACATTCTTCTCCAGACTAAAAAGGTATCGACATAAAATTTTATAAATATTTCACTGTCATTATGCTTATTGCATTTAACTAAATCAAATCAATAGCAATGAATGCTAAAACACAACTTTTGTTAATAGTTAATACGGCATAGGTTCAGCACACAAGTTAAATTATGAAATGGGCGGCCTATAAAAATTGAAGTGTTCCTATGTATCTTCCTACTAAAATTATCATCTGACAGCGTCCGATAAAGGAATTAGAAAAGGAAAAAAATAACAACTACACGTAAATAAAGAACGTTGTACTATTTTGCCATTAAATATCAGTTTTCTTGTAGTGTAAGCACAAAAAGTCAGAACTAACCTTCCAAACATAACGGCAGTAGGCGCAGTAGTTCTAAAGAATGGTCAAGGGAACGTGAGTCAAGGCTCTTGCAAATGCACTCTTTATAGCTTTATCCACACAATTAGGAAATTAAGCATCGTCAAGTATATACTTGAGGATATTCCTCTTAACAAAAAAGATGTTGTATTTGTACCACCATGTCCATCAAATACCTGCAGACATGAGCAGCCCACCACATTAATGATGCAATGAAATGCACTGGAATGATAGACAATAAATTATGCTTGATGCACTGGTAATGAACGGTACATTAATGATAACCAACACCTATAACTAACTGTATCTAATAACAAGCTAAGCTCCTCCAGCATTTTGAATAAAGCTATTACCAACAAGTAGATGGAATCTACATAAGAGTAGTCCATGGTACAGGTCATCAACAAATTATTGTATCATATTAGTTATTATTAGAAAATGATACATCAAACTAGATAATGTTAATTAACTAAACATTGCATAAAACCCATTCAGTTTCTGCAAATTGTAGTTAAGTCCTATCAAGCCATTGTTGTGAAACATATCCAACAAGCATTAAGAGGATTGAAGACATCAGAACTAATTAGTTACATAGCTTAATTCTCAAGGATATTTCCTTGAAATAACCATCACCAAATAAAAATAAAATGAAAATAGCTCAAAATAGGCATTTGTTCACTTTGATACCATCATGCAATAAATGAAACATGATTTATTAAACGGATTCAAAAAAATATGTGAAAACTATGCCATCATGTAAATAACCATTACAAAGATATAGTTTGATACCATGTTGTTTTGCCCACGCCCACATACAACCAACCATTTCTTTGGTTTGATTTGGAAACCATCATGCAATAACTCAAACATGATTTTATATAGTTTTTTAGATGAAGCGTGGAAAAAATAATGTCTGCATATATCTTAGCATGTGAACTTATGGGGCATGCATTTTAATTTGGTTATAACTTGCATATACATGTGCATCATACAACAAATGACAAACTTTGATGTTAAATATATCTTTCCATTTTTGTTTATTGTGCTTAAAGTTTTATAATAGAGTGTTATCTCGCAGGCACATGTTTAACTAGAAAGATTTTCTATGTTCGATTTTTTTTGATTCAACCATACATATAATTAAGTTTATATAAAGGTTTACCGTGACATTTGATGAAGATTTAGTCTCCAATCTAAAAAAAATATTAACCCAAAACAAACATTGCATTAAATATTGATGTAGGACATAATGCTGCACCTGAAAATTAATTAGCAGTATAATGTCATCTTAAATTAAGTGTTGAATCTGTTAGTATTCAATAATTAAATTCATACATACATACATATATATATAAAAACACATATATATAGTTTATATAATACTAGTATGGAGCCTATGCCAATGGCACGGATGCGAGTCTTTATAAAACATAATCAATGGTGTTATATGTAGATTATAAGAATTATTATGATCAAGATTGGCTTTTTAATAGAAAAATATAAAGAAAAATAGTTTGATATGAAGATACTGTATTAGATGAGGAAGAAGAGATTTATAATCAAATTAGCTCTTGTATGTTGCTGATTATCTTTCAGCATCAAATGGATGATTACAAATCTACTCTAAATAAAACTTTTTAAAACCAATAAAATTGCAGTATTTTGTAATTAAGTCAAACATGGTGAATAAATTTAAATATCAATTATTGTATGGGAAAATGATTTTTTTTCTTGAACATTTGAAATATATTGAGTTTTTATCAACATGTAGGTGGTTCTTATTGGTTATATATACACACATGTCGAGGTGGGAATAAATTAGCTATTCAGACCAAAAATAAGGTATAATTTCAGAATCAGTGTGTTCATGCCATATTATAGTTTAGAGTTAAGTAAATTTACTATCAAATAGATTTCAAACGTATATATTTCATTGCAATTTTGGGGCAAAAGTGTCCTAGATACTATTATTTAAGTTTGGAGTAATTTAGTTATCAAGATGAGCGACTCACATCTGCTACATCATGACAAAAGAAGCTTGCAAATAGAGAGCTCCTAAGTACCTTTTGTTTGGGGAAAACTCCTCGATTCCTAAATGTTTTAAATTTATTGAATTTTAACCAACATGTTCTTATTGGCCATTCAGAAAAAAGTAAATTTGTAATCAGTGCATTCATCTCATATTAGCCTAACATTTAAGTAAATCAACTATTCGCAATAAATTAACTATTCACAATAAAAAAAAGTCTAATTGTTGAATCAATGCATTCATCTCATATTAGTCCAACATTTAAGTAAATTTGTGATCAAAGTAATTTCATTAGTTCGCATTTCCATGCAATTTTGGCACTAATGTGTCTTTAAATACTATGTTTCAGGATTAAACTATTTTAGTTATTGGAATGAGTGATTTACATCTACCACATTAGGATAAAAGAATCCTACAAAAAAGCCCTAATTTTATTTTATTTTAAGGAGAAAACACATCATTCTCCTTCATATATTTGAATTTATTAACCTTTTACTAACATGTAGGTAGTTCTTGTTAGCCTCATATATACATATAGTCCTAGTAAGAATAAATTGACTATTCACAACAAAAAGGTATAATCACAGAATCATTGCCTTCATATCAGATTAATCCTATATTTAAGTAATTTATTATCGAACTGATTTCATGGGTTCACATTTAATTACAATTGTAGGGCCAAAGATTCTTAAGTAATATGATCCAGGTTTAAATTAAATTGGTATAAGATGATCAAATCACGTCTGTTACATTAGGATAAATGAGGCCTAGAAAAAGAGAATCCCTGGTTTTATTTCTCTCAAGGAGAAAACTCATCATTATCAACCATACTGTACACACTTGATCTTTAATCTACGATGAAGTCAGTCCCATTATGGTAGCTATAAAAAATCCAGCCCAACTGTACAAACTCATCATTGGTAGCTATAAGAAATAGATAGAGGTCATGATATATTTTATTATAACCCATTATTTTTCTAAGAAAGGACAACCGTAGATCCTAATGGGTGACAGAAATGCATAATCGCAAATTAAGGACAATGTTAACTTGTATATTATGATACGAACATTGTAATATTGATCAGGTTAAATAATATAGTCTAGAACTATAAGTATAAATTATAAAATGCTTCGACAAACCTATGAGTTCTTATCTCTAGCTGCATCTTGGCTACGCATCGTGCTTATTTCAGCATCATGCTTATCTCTGGCTGCAACAAGCCTCACTATTGCTGCATATCTTCTGCCCTTTCAATTTTTAGTATTAGTTCAACCGATTTTCTACTTTTCCAGCTTTCATAAGTAAAGAGTTGATGACCTACTTGTCTTTTACAAGGAAGTAAATAAGGACAGGTCCTGCAAATTCTTTTGGTGGAGTACTAATCAATAATAATTCTTTAAAGTTATTTATGCCTAATTTTGGCACAAATAAATTTAACCAAAGGGTGTGGCGCATCCAATAATCCTTTCTTTTTCAAACTAATTTCCTCCATTGTCACTCTATTCACAAAATCATAATATGATGCATCTGCACTGTAAATTAGAGATGGCATGTAACTCATTATCTGCAAAATTACATCCACAACCAAAAATTTAACCAAAAAAAAATTAAATTCATAAATAAATTCACTAAAGAACAAATGAAATTTCCAGAAAGTTATTAGTAAACTATGGGTATCACCTTAGGCCACGTACCTAACTTCATTTCTTCCATTGTTTCCATGCCATCCACTTCTACTCTCTATATAGTTTGGTCTTCTATGCATTTAATTTAACAACACAGTCTAAATCAGTTCTATACAACATTAATGATTCGAAGTCTCAGTTAACTTAGCAAAGCTTACCTTCAGTGCATAATACAAAGCAATTAAATTAATGGCAGCATCAGCAGCCTTGCGATCTTGCATAGCCATTCCCACTGCACGTTTCGGTTTGAGCAGGAACTGCAACAAGTCTAACGCATTGGTTTCGTTTCCATGCAAGCGTGCTTTGACCGTTCGATGCCAGACTGAGGTATATATATAGATATATCTTGAATTTTTAAATGGCAATATTATAGTGGGAGCTGAGCATATATAGCGTTTGGTTGAAATTTACATGAAAAACGAACCCCAGAAGAGCAAACTTCAACATCAAGCACACCACCCACACACAAACAACATTGTTTGTCCCTGACGAAATATAAGAATAAAAAGATATATAATCAAAGCTCAGTAAAAGGAGTTATTTTAACCAATCAACTATCAAATTGCTAAGTGTTGGCACCACTGTGTGAAAACGCTTGCATGAGTGTAAAGCTTGCATAACCAGTGGACAAATATACTGATGGTGTCATCAAAATTACGTATTATAGAGTACTAGTTGAAATTGATAGCTCCTTCAGCTACTCAAAGTATGTTCCTTTCTTAACTAAAACTGATCAACTGTAATGCAAGAGGTAGAATACGAATGGAAGCCCCATAAATGGTCTAATTATCAAAACTTTGGGCATGGTGAAAGTTATTGTCGGTTCACCAAAATTTTGGATCCCTGAACATAATAACCAAAGTCCAAAAACTACTATCAATGAGATGGAAGTGGATACGGATCTAAATGGAGCTGAACAAACAGTAAATAAGGCTACAAATGAAAAAATAAATCAAATGAAGTAAATGCTTTAAACAATATGGCCCAACATACGTCTAATAATGCCAAACAAAAGAGCTTAGAGACTAGATGTGCTTCAAGCAAACTGTTTATAGTTTCAAATACATAGAATATGAGTTCAAAGTCTATATCACAACTAAATGAGGAAAATTTCGAGTTACAAACAAAACACTTACGAGACAGTATTGCTAACAATTTTGTTGCCAAATATGATGCAGCTTTAAATGTCTCTTAGATCGATGCTAATGTCTACACCATAGAAGCAAACAACGAGTCAACCCCTGATCAATCATCTACTGCTCAATATACAACCAGATTGAGATCTATTATAAAAAACCAGATCATATGAAATGCCCTTCGAGTTTAAAGCTTTAATTCCTTCGGATGTTATTGAAAACCTGGCCTGCAATAACATGGTTAATCAATTAAAAGCCAAAAACAAAAAAAAATCAAAAAAAGCAATTTTACTTTACGTCTGTTTGTGAAAGAGCGCAGTAACTGAATTCGATGTTTAGGAAAGGGGAAAAAAGAAATATAGTAAGTAAATTTTAATTTTGCCTGAAAATTACAAAAATGATAAATCATGATGAATTACAAAAAAAAATTATTGACCTGAAAATTGAGTACATCAGCATGGAGGAAACTAAATGACTGAACGATTCCATCCAGCAAGGAGGAGGAGGCTGAATGATTTCTTCAGGAGGCCAAACAATTGTTTAGAGGAAAGTTTCGATTGAGTGAAGAAATGAGTCCAACGCAGAGGATGAGGCTGAAAGATTGCTTTTCAGTAGGTTCGCACCGACGAGAATCGTTCTAGGGTTTAGTTGCCACTTTGCTTTTGGAAACGAGAGGAAGAAGAGATAATAGCAAAAAGAGTTGGCCACAAAAATCAAAGGAAAGCCCGCCATATAATTTCACTACTCCGCCTTATAATTTTTCTTGATACATCATACAGCGTTTGGTCGTGATTTTCTTTTTGTTTAAATCACTTTGACTGCATATGTGATTAGAATGCTGAGAACCATTGCCGTGAAAAGCAAATTTTGTTGTAGTGTTACAACCCAAAAAATCTAAAAGGAAATTTTGTTGGAAGCTGTCATTCACCATTACTGGTGTTAATGATGTTGTGGTCTAGCACTCCTTACAAAATCAGGATGAACATTCCTAGTATGTCATTCCACTATCAACCACCTTCCTTAGTTCTCTTTCTTGGTTTCTAATAAATTTCTATTATCTGTAATAATTGGTCATTAACTTCGAAATTGGGTAATCTCTAATCAATCCACATTTAACTCCTTTAATCTATTTATCAGTTTCAAAATTCACCTATTAGGTATATTCAAATCCTCCATAAATGTCATATTAAATTCTTTAATCGGTCCCTATTTAATTCCTTTTAACTCTATATTACTTATAAATTTATTACCCATTAAATCTGTAATCAGTGTCCATAAATCATAGTCATATAATTACTAGCCGTAAATAACTAATAAGAATATTGTCGTAAATTGCGTTATTTATATTTTTATCTTTAGTCGGTAAGCGCGTTTATACGTATTCATATATTCCTATTTCTAACCATAAGTTTCTAAATTAGAACATTTCTTTCCACATTTTAATTTCTAAGAGTTATCCTTTTAAAAAGGATTATAGTTATAATTTTCCATAAATTAACCAAAAGTGAGATCTTTGTTTCGTTTGAAATTACAAGGAATTCTTTCTATTCTTTTATTGAAATAGACAATGAAAACTACGAAAAATAATATCCATATCTTACACATCTCTTTCCATTTTTGGTATATCCCTTGTTAATTCAAATGACATGCTTTTATAAATATTTTGGAATTGGATAATTTATGGAAATTACACGGAACCCGCTCCAATAATCAAAACATAGAAATTCACATTCTAAGTCAACTAGGACAACCTAATTTACATACTAACTATAGATCTGGAGTATCTTTACTACTTCACCAACATTCTACAATTAAATATTTGGGATTGATTTCAAATTCTAGATCTGGTTGTACATACTATTCCTATTTTATTCATATCCTTGAACCTTTACCCTATCTTACCTAGGTAGTGATCCCTATCTACTTCATAATTTTTTTTGATTTAGTCCTCACCATTCTTAAAACTAAAATTTCACAATTATAAAGTACCTAATCTGAAACCTTTATCTTTGAAAATATAAATTTAAACCCTTTTTGTCAATCTCAAAATTGCATAGTTCCAAAAAGAAGCAAAATAATTTCCCTTCTCAAAAACTTTCTACATCAAAGATTTATTACTTAAAGTTGGACTTTTAATTCAAAACATTCAAAAACACATTGATCATACCAATTAATCATTTTTTAAAAACATTTTCTATTACTTTGAACAACAAAAAGCAAAGCAGTCAAGGTAAACTTCTATCCTATCATTTTTGTATCATATTCCTATTATTTCTCCCATATATTATTAACTAGATTACTAATCCTATTTATATAAGTTCCTAATGTTATTTCTATTCAAATCTCCCAATGTTTCCTCTGTTTATATTTCTCTTACCAAATGGCTTCTACATCAACTGTTATCCTCCGTATTTTTCCTATATAGGAATGTTCCTCCTACCTATATTATTGAGCATCATACCCTTCTATTCTCTTTCCTCATTTTAATCAAGTTTTATTTCCATTTATTCCTCTTTTTGAAAGAATTTTTAAAAGAATAACTTCCAAATTTATGAAATAGGAAAAATCCTTGAGTCCCATCTACGCTCTATTTTACATTTATTTCAAAAACAAAAATCCCTTTATCAAAAATCTTTAAATCAAAAACTTTTTGACTCAACCAATTTTTAAACTAAGAATTTCAAAATTAAAAATCCCTTTTTACCAAAAACCTTTTAATTAGAAACTTTTGACTCAACAAAATTTTAGATTATGAATTTTCGAATTTCCTTACATTTTCAAAACAACTTTCCAATAAATCCTTTTAAAAACTCATTTAAAACATTTTAAGGGATTTTCCAAAAAACCTTTTATCAAATTCTTTCCTATAGGATTAGATTTAGAAAATGACTTTTATTCTTTCTATTGAACTTTCCTTCTTCCCTAAATCTTCATAAAAATCCAATAATCTCCTTATGGTGATTAATATACACCTTCTAGCGGGAACTTGTTCTATTTCTTCTTCACATCTTGCTTCACTCCTATCATTTCTTACTTCTGAATGCTTACAACATATAGGTTCTTATCTTCCATCTGTCATTTATCCACTAGGTGCTTCTATATCTCGCGGCCATGCTCTTCTTGGTCCACTCTTTACGACACGACCTTCGCACCATGGGATAATCATGGTAGGAGTATAAATTTAAATCTGTTTATTTTTCCAACTCATAGTCGCCACACAAATCCTTTCGGAATTTGGTTGCAACTAGTTCTATTGTCGGAATTTATAGCGTTAGGCGTATGTTCAAAATAAGTATATGTATATATTTATATTGTAACGACCCGAAATTTCACTGCTTTTATTTACGAATATTTAATTAGTTTTAAATATTTAATACATAGGTTTTATAATGAAAATAAAACTCTTTTAAATGATAAATAATGATGGTGAAATATTTTTAAAAATTTGTTTTATAAAGTTCAATGAAAAACAGAAAATGTGACCAGAATTCGTTTTCTGAATTTTCAACTTTTCATCGACTAAAAGTTATCCGAAACGTTATGAATTCTTTAACATAAGTGTTCACACTTGTAAACTAGTTAGTATATATATATATATATCTGTGTGTGTGTGTATTAGTGTATGTATATATGTATTTAGACTTAAGTATATAAAGTTTAAAATATAAGTTAGGAAAATAAAATATAATATAAAATGTCACATCATATGGAAACATTAAGTACTAAAACATGTTTTGGCATGTTGGAGCATGATGTGAAGGGAGGTAAAACATGAAAATTTCGTGTTGAATCATGTAGGGAAGGAGGGGGACAATGGTGGTGACATGGCAACAAGTTATGGAGGGTAAAAGTACTAGGGCATTTTAGTAAAATCAGTAATTTCATTTCACATAAAAGCTTTTTCTCACATTCTCCATTCTCATTTCCATTTCTATTCTTCTTTTCCAAAACTTCCACTTTCTTTCTCAAGCCTTCCATGACTTCTTAGCTAAAAAAAAGAAAGAAAAAAAACCATCCTCTTTTCTACCTTAAATCTCTTAGAAACCATATTTAATCACCTTACTTCCTTCCTACCTTCCTCCTTGTTTCAATACAAGCCCTCGCTACCTTTATTCCACCAAGGTCGTGCCCTATTCCACCTTAGGCCGAGCCTAACTCAAGTGATAAAGCAAAGAAATCGCAAGTTCTAGGTTCTATATCCACTTGACTTTGATAATAGGAAGTTAGTATGAGATTTGGTGAGTAAACATTAGTTTTATCTTTAAGTTTCTAACTTTATATATGTGTTATAATTTTGAAATATGATGTATGTTGTAAAGATGCTTGATTTGCTATATGTTTTGTTGTTGTGTTGATTTGTTTATGTATATCCATATGGTTGTATGTGTTGCTGAGCTTGACTTGGAAGTTAGCATTGAAAAGTAGTGAATAAGTTAGTAATTGAAAAGTTAGCAAGTTAGTTTCTAAAACCGGTTAATTAGTTAGTGACTTAAATAGTTAGTAAGCTAAATGGAAAGTGAGTAAGCTAAATGAAATGTAGTTAGTAAACTTTTTAAGTTAAGTGAGTAAGCAAACTTGTCAAGTTAAGTTAGTAAACTAAACATATTAGTGAGAATGCTAAACATGTTAGTGAGATTAGTAAACATGTTAATAAGATTAATAAACATATTAGTGAGATTAATAATCATGTTAAGGAAGTTAGTAACATGTAAGTGAAGTTGTAAAACAAATCCGTTAGTGGAATTACTAAGTGAAATTACAAGCCATATAGCGATAGTCACTATAAATGCAGTTTTGTCAAAAGGTTGAATTTTGGAAATTTAAGTTGTTATTCCTAAGAGTTTTTTAGAAATGTTTCAAAAACTTAATAAAAATGTTTTAGAAAGTTAATTAAGCATTTAAAAATTTATTTTAATTAATTAAGTTTCAAAATTAATAATTAATTAAGTGTTAAACAAGATTTATTAACTTTAATTAATGAAGATTAGTTTCTAATTAATTTCCTTTAAAGAAAATATTAATTATTAATTAAGTAAGATTAAATTTTAACTAATTATGAGTTAAGTATATGATTTATTTTTAATTAATTATTAATTAAATATAAGGTCAATTATTTAATTTATTTAATTAATTTAGTGTTTAATTAATCTTAATTATGAATTAATTAGGGTTTCAATTTAAAATAATTATTCATTAAAGGTTTAATATATTTTTAAAGTTTAATTAAATATTAATTAATTAATTAATTAAGTTAATTAACATTTAATTACTAATGAAGGTTTAATTAATTATTTAATAATTAATGAAGGATTAATTTGGGTTTAATTAATATTTAATTATTGTTTAACTATTTAATTAAACTGAGTTAAGATTCAACTAAAATTAATTATGATTTAAATAATGATTTAAGTTATAATTAATTATTTTTAAAAAATTATTATTTTTAGTTTTAAATCCTTGGTTTTCAAAAAGTAAAATTGTTTAAGTGTACTTCTTTTTCAAAGATGGTTTTGAATACAAGTGATTCAAGTGTTGATAACATTAAGAAACCATATAACTGTGATTGAATTATAATGTTGTTTGTTTGTTTGTGTGGATATGTGTTAGCAGAATAAATCCCCGTTCTGCTATAGATTGATTGAATTGTTTGGACATCTGTTTAGCAGGACAAATCACCATCCTGCTATTATGTTATTTGAACATGTATATGCTAGTTAGTTCATATTGACATGTTATTCCCTGATTTGGATATGAGTTGTATTTACATATATGTTGACCTATGTAAATAAATGTTAAGTGAATTGAAATTGAAATTGAATGGTAACTTAAATTAGTACCAATGAGATTGCTAAGCCTCTTTTCAAATTACTAAAGTATGTTTTTGAATTAACTTTAATTCTTAAATCAATTTAGGTTTAAAGGTTATAAATGATTTTCAATTTTTATTATTATTTTATAAAGTTATTTTTAAATAATATCTTGTTTTTAAAAGGGGTTTATTAAATAAAAGGTTTTACCTAAAGTGATTTACAAATGTTATCTTGAAAATGATATTTTATAAAGGAGATTCTATAAAGGAATTATGAAGGAAGATTTTTAAATAGTTTTAAAAATAGAAAGAGATTTTATAAATCATTTTAGATATTTTTGAAAGATGTTTTAAATCAAGTTTGAAAATTTGTAAAAAGGTTCGAAATGTGAAGTGAACTTATAAAAGAATTTTTATAAGGAATAAGTGAATGGGTTTTATAAAGTAAATGAGTTTTATAGTAAGTGATGTTTTGAAAGAAAATGGTTTGCCCATTTAATATGGAATGTGAGAAGAGAGAATTTTCCAAATGTTTTTGGTAAATGTTTATATTGTTTTCCAAGTAAAAGGGATGTAAGTGGTTTGGGAAAAGTGTTTTAGAAAAGATCCTTTAATAAGGTTTTATAAAGTGATCTTATTAATTAAAGATTAATTAATAAAGGCTTAGAGGATCCCATATGGAATTTAATCAATGTTTGGTTGTTTGTTTATTTGATAGTTAAATAACCGACTATCAAATCTGGACCAAAACGTAACTTTGGAAATATTTAGGAGAAACACGGAAATTATATGGTACAGTTACCGTCGGTGGTGCTATACTGTATGTATAAATTTGTTTCGTTCTTCTAGGATAAATGATAAGGAAATCCGTTCACTAATGGTTAGGAGGTGAACTCCGCCCTTATCTTTTATCTGCTTATTTCCTAAAGAACCGGGGTTGAGTTTACCAGAAATTATCGAAAGTTGTTTCGAAGAGACTGGGATCGGATCTGTTATACGAAAACCACTTTGATCTAACTCAAGCGTTTCGAACTGAAGACATCTTGAAGAATATGGAATCGAAGATGGAGCATTGAAGTGTAAGGGCTACTTGCTACTAGTCCTGAGGGTGATTCCAAAATGGATGTAGTAGAAGTAGTGCCTTCGGTTTGTCCTTATCCTAGACAACTTCTATAGATGAATGTTGGCACTGCATTACTGCCTGGAGGGTAGTGTTAGCATTCTAAGTGGGATTGCTATTCAAAAGGTTAAAACGTAACATAAAGCCTCATCAATTGGGAAATGACTAAAACAGGGCATGCAGTAGGGCTAAGTGGGTCGCTCCCATTAGGGTATGTCATCATCTTTCTAGATTACCCTATTTTGATGGATTTGGTTATGCATGAGAGATCTCGATTAAGGTTGGAAGACCAGGATGATGACATATTCGGTACTACTAGTCAAGTGGTGGGTCGGTTCTGTGTGGCAGGGTACAAGATGTTCTTGTCAGACCCATATGCATTGTTATAGAGATGTACTCATCGGAGGTAGTTCCTTACCTAGTCATGGTATGGAATCCATTCTCCAATATGTGCCTTTACGGTTTTGATTGTAAAGCCTAGTATGCTAAAATTTAATTAATGTAACAATTTCGGCTAAGATTAATAAGTATTTGTACTCTAGACGTTATTATAACATCACTGGATTTTCAATAGAAGTGTTTTGGTTATCGTAAAGTAAAAAACTCATCCGTGTTTATGTGTGGTGTGGTCGTACACGATACCTTTGATTTTTAAAAGGTTTTGAAATGTAATAATCAAGTTGTTTGAGTTTACTCACACCAGACCCATGTTTGTCCCGGAGTTTTATTTTCTTTCTCTAAAACTCTTGGGTGCTCAAATTTTTATGAGCAGCTAAGTAGTTCAAGTTTTCCACAGATGCATTTTGGAGGAGCTCGGAGCAGGAGGCTTCATCGATAGCTAGTTATTATCTTGTCTCAGCTGTATACTATGTACTCTATATCTGATGTATAAGGACAAGCTGTTATAACTGTCCCAGGTTAGAATTGTATTAGTGTAACTCTGATGTATTTTTTCAGATGACTTTTTAAAATATTACGTAATTAATATATGTTATTCCGTTGCGTTGTGAGTTCTATGATTGCTTAGTTTCTTCTATCTTCTATCTTCTTTCTTCTTTCTTTCCCTTAACAATCCACCTTTTGGTTCAATTTGAGTTGACATGTATGGTTTATTGCCAACTTAAACTGTACAGAAAAGTGGGTCATTACATATATAGTAATGTTTTTGAAAAACATTTTCAAATATAACAAGTATTCCACTCATACGTATACCTATTCCCATTGATCGGAGTAACCTAGACTCTGATACCAAATGTAATAACTCGACTCAAAACGGGCCTAATTTTCGGTCCAAAAAAGGGTCCATCGAATCTTAGAACCATTCCAAAGCTAGCTGTTGGTTAGTAAAATTGATTTAAGGAACAATCTATAGAGCTATCAATCTACATATTCATAATCTCATAGCAGAAAGATAAAATATAATATCAATACAGTACCAATTTATTGAAAATTCAAATGTCAAAATCAAACAACATAATCCCATACGACAACGCTCTCAAAATACATCATGTCTCAGTAGGTACATCAAAAATATAAAACTAACATAGATCGCTAAACAACAGCCACAAGTCTGCTTCTCCACCACCATCTCCGAAAATCTGCATCATCGTCTCTAACCTGTGTTGTAACGAGGAGGGAGTAAGAACAACAATGTCTGATGAATAAAATCTCGAGCCTTTCTATGAAAGTAATTGGGCAGTATAATTTAAATAATAATATGTCTTACATATCTTAACCATATTATAAACTATAAGCCCTATGGTTTTCCCAGTCCAATTCCATAACCATTATTCTTTCAATCCAATAACTCATATCTATCATCAATAATGTCCTAAAAATATAAGAGATAGCATCCAAGCCACTTAATAACTTTTTATTGGGTACTAAGCAGACTCTGACCATTCAATATCTCATTCAAGGCTGGTCCCCACCATTTAATACCTATCCTAAGACGGACTCCTCTTTGATACTAGCTGACATTGTACAGAATCTCTTTAGACTACTTAATACTTTAAATCTGAAGCGAACCCTCCATGAGATATCCCCTGACATGCCAACTATTAACCGTAACCATTTACTACTTCCTATATAGGGAAGAGGGGGCCTTTACCAACCACTTAATACCTCAACCCCAAAGCATGTCCTTCTATTATGCCATATAACCCAACCGTAACGTCTCCCATTAGTCTGACTATTTGTAAGTACTAGTAGCCAGGTCAATTGGACAGGTTTATCCCATAGAATATGGGACTAACCTCGCATCTTCTACGGGTACTTATTATAGTAATGTCTCACATCAGCGCTAAAGTCACACTATTGGTGGCCAAATTAGCTGAGCAAACTTCTATGCTCTTTTGACTGACCTCACATCCCTATAACTTAGTTATAATCTATAACATTCTCTTAATATTTTATCACACATCCCACCGCATTCCATATCATGGCCTTATAAGAAAACTCTTATTTCACCTTTACAATTTAATGATAATTAATAACTTATTAACTACATAATTAATACGTTATAATTATGTATTTTTTACGCTAATACACACACACACATGCACAAAATATTTGTAAACGTGCTAAGATTGCGCTCTAAACTAACGTTTAAATGTCAGTACTTAAAATTTATACAAGTCTTATTCCATATAATTAAATATACCATATATCCAGTATCCACGATTCAATTAACAGAGTTGTATAAAATATAATCCATATCAAACTTATTTTTATACTAAAATAGCAGAATCAACATTAATAGAAACTTACAGTTCAAATTCTTTTACACTCTATTCAAATTCTTTGTATAAAATTAAAAAAGGGGATTCCTATTTATATTGCGGAAATAGAAGGTGCAAACTACGAATAAAAGAGTCCGTACCTTACATGCCATTTTCTAATTTATTCCTTTCAAAACCCTCAATCAGATCCAAAGAAGAAATAAAGAAGTGGAATAAAATGTAAAACATTAAAATTGTAATATTTACACAATTTCATTATTTTAATATAGAATAATTAGGATTCTAACTTAAGAATTGACATTTTGATTTAGGGGAATTTTAGTGTGTTAGTGTGATGCTTGCATAAACAAAATTCCCCAAAGGCATATATCAAATCCAAGTTGTACTATACAATTACACTAAAGTAAGAAAGACTAAGATTTCCACTCATAATTAGTCCTTAGCTCTTTCCTTTTTGGGTTTGATAAGCCTACTTTAATCTCTTACAGATCGATCCTTTTAGAAATATACAACAAGGGAATTGTATACAAATGGGATTCAGAAATTTAGAGATTGGAGGAGAAAAAGATTAGAAATTGAATAATAAACATCTAAAATTTCTTACATAAAACCCTAAAGTATATTCTAAACTTTTAAGGAGAGAGATTGGCAGAGCTTTGCTTGGTTCTCAAAATGATTTATGAATAAAGTGAGGGGGCTAGGCACTTATTTATAGTGGTTAAAAGCACCATAACCATTGGATTTAAATCGGTTTAAAATAATAAAATTCGCACCGTTCAAATGTACAAAATCCTAGTCGCTACCATCATTCAACAATCGACCGCCCGGTCGACCGGTCTACACTAGGCGGTCGATTTCTAGCGGTCGACCGGTCCTAGTGAGTGGTCGGCCGGTTCACCTATTTTAGGACTGTTTTATTTTCTGTCGTTGTATATTTATTTCATTCCTAAATTATCAATTAACGTTAATATTTATTTTACCATTTACTTAACCCCTAAGTCTAATTACTGTTAATTTTTAAAATTTAAATTTTGGAATTAATTACTAATTTTAATTTGAATTCCATTTAGATTATATTGAATCTGAAAACTTTTAATGTTCATAACTTTTTAGTTTGAGCTCCGTTTTCAAAACATTATATATAGAAATTGATTAGAAAATTGCCACAAATGCAACGCACAACATTCATGGCCAAAGTTCAACTTTTACAAAATTTCCATCTTTACCCTTATCTTATTTAACTAATTCATTTATTTCTTATTAATTTTTACGGGGTGTTTCAAATGCCCTTTCCAAGCTTAAAGAAGTCAAGGATGCACTTGAGCGTCGGCACAATTACAATGTTATGTTACGTTTCGAGGTGACCAACCTACAGCATGCGTTGAAGGAAAGTGAAGCACTTTATGGGATTATCTACGAGGATGAGATTAAGAAGTTGAGACAGACTATAGACAACATGTCTCTTCAAGCTGCCCACCAATATAAGGAAAAAGATGATGCTAAAGAAAAAGGGGTAGAAAAGGGACTGAGGTTGGGTGCTGCCTCTACTTCACCTACAGGTAGGGGAAGCCTACAATGGTTGGAGGAATCGAGGTTGAAGGTGCCCCCTCATGCGAAAAGGAAGAGGTGGAAGGTGGATGCCCTTAGATATTTGGTGGTTTTTCTAGGAACTCGAAGAAGACAAGGGCTGAGCTAATTGTTGCTTTGGAAAAAATAAGAGAGACTGTTGTACTTAAGATCCACAAACTTGAAGATTTGTTGTGTGATTCTTAGACCGCCTCCTGCGCTGCAGCAGAACTTGCTAACATGCCAGGAAGGGATCAGATTGATAACCTCATAGAGAAAATGAAAAGGGAGAAGGTTAAAAGCAAGATGGTGCAGATTGCGTTGCAACGGGCCATTGATGCTTTTAATTACTTTTGCCCTGTGCCTAGCTTGGACTTCCTTTATAACAAAAAAGGTTTTGTAGTGACTGTAGAGGAACCAATGGATCCATGGGTAGGAGCTAACTATGATCCAAGGAATGCGTTTCATGTTAAGACGTCCTTACTTTTATCTAGTATGCCTTAGGTTTGACGTTTCATGGTCAGTGCAGTATTTTAGGATCCATACATTTTGTAAGAATATGTTGTAAGAGAGGACTATTGTAAACCTGTATAAGTATTTTCTGGGATTCAATTTGATTGTACTTCTCTCTTCTTTTATATACGTATTTGATTGATTTTTAGCTTTGCGCTACTGAACCATGTATGGAGGTGGCTGACTTGAGAGAGGAGTTCAAGTGTGCTCTGGTTCGAATTTCGAAACTGGAGGGGTTGTTGAAAGAAGCTAAACGTGCGAGTGCAGCTTCTTAAGAAGATAGGATCAAAGTGTTGAATGACAAAGTCGAAGAGTTACCTCTTCAGTTTGCTAAGAAAACTAGTATGGAAGATGATTCTATAGCATACCTAGCTCCTAATGTTGTATCAAGGTCTGGTGTCATTCCTCCGTCTCCGGCAGGGGCTGATCTTTACGTTGTTTTCAAGTGGAAGGAGGATTTGAAGTGTTATTATGAGGCCAAATTTTATGAGTTAAAGGATTATTACAAAAAGTGTTCCGCTTCTAGAGGTAGGAGTAGTTCTGGTCAACATTCCTTCGATGGCCAATGATCCCATAGTCGTGAAAGAATCATAATCGATGATTCTCCCAAGGGTGAGTCAGAACCATAACGTGGTTTGGTATTTGAGATGTAACCTTTGATGTAATTTTGCATGGTGATAATTCTATTTCTACTCATATGTATGGATGTGTGAAATGTGTAAACATGTGTGGGTCTTTTTGGAGGTAAGTAGACCTTAGTAAATATGAATAAATCTTAGTTTTTAAAGTTTACCTGGTTAACTTTGAGTAGTTTTTGGAATTGCACCTGATTTGTAGGTTGTATCGCATCCCATGCATTGTCTTTCTCTACTATTTTTGGAATTAATTCCTTATGCAGTTCATGGTTTCTGAACTTGTTTTTTGGTGTTTTAATTTTGTTATGCACTTGGCATGATCCGCCCCTCTGTACGGGGGCAGTTATATGTTTGTGTGCTTCGCACGGTCTGCCCCACTATTTAGGGGCAGACTGTGTTTTGACTATGAATTCAGGTTACATATTTACAACCTTTTCAATTCATGCACATGGTTTTTTGTACTAGTTTAGGCCGTCTAATATACCTACATCTAGTGTGAATGTTTGGTTGAGAAGTCGAGTTGTGTATAGTACAACCCTATGTTATTAGCTATGTTAGGGAGATTAACACAAAGAGATTATATACTGGTTTGTCCCATCTAATATCCCTACATCAAGAGTTATAATGTTTATTCTACAAGTAACAAGGATTATACAAAATAAGGCCTTCTCGAAACTAGATTTCCATCAGGTTTCGATAGCTTGCAGGCCCCGTTAGCCAAGACTTCTGCTATAACCAAGGGCCTTCCCAATTTGGGCCCAGAGCCCCACGTGCTGGTCATTGGTGTTGGCTATTACTCTTCGCAATACTAAGTTTCCCTTGCAAAAGTTCCTCTCCCTGAGCCTAGTATTATTGTTTTTTGCCATCCTTTGTCGGTATGAAGAGGATATAACTGTCGCCTCATCTTTTTTTCCTAAATAAGAACTATAGTAGCTTCTTTTAATTCTTTATTATGCTCTACTGTATATGATATTATTTGATGTGATGGGACCTTTACTTTGATGAGGAGCATGGATTTGTAGCCGTAGGTCAAGGAGAAAGGTGTATGGCCGGTTGGAGATCTGGATAAGGTCCTATAGGCCCATAGGACCAAAGATAATTCCTCCACCCCTTCCCTTTTGCTTTCTGCGGTCTTTTCTTAAGAAACTTCTTGATAGTTTTATTGCTGCTTCGACTTTCTCGTTCGCCTGTAGGTGTGGGATTGAGGAAAAACTTTTTATTATCCCATTCCTTTTGCAAAGCTCTATGAACTCCTTACTTTCAAATTGGGTTCCATTATCCGAAAGTATTTTATTGGGAATTCCGAACCAAGTAATATGTTTCTTACCACAAATGTGACTATCTTCTTTGAGGTGATCGTAGCTAGAGGTTTCACTTCTATCCATTTGGTGAAGTATTCTATTACCACTACAGCATACTTTGCCTCTCCCTTTGACATGGGAAGTGGACCTATCAAATCTATGTCCCACGTGTCAAATTGACAGGGGCTGGCAAATGAGATGACCTTATGGGAAGGCTGCCTTGGGATACTCATGAACTTTTAACATCTATCACATCTTCTCACATATTCTTTTGCATCTTGAAGCGTAGTAGGCCCGTAATAACCATATCTCAGTACCTTTTTTTGCTACTTTGGCTCCTCCGAAATGATTCCCACACTGCCCCTCATGTACTTCGCTCATGACCCATATTCCCTCCTTTTTGGAAAAACATCTAGATAAGAGAAAGAGTACCATCTGTTAACTCACCTTTTGGTAAGGCAGCATACAGGCGGATTTAACCCAACCGACTGCACGGTTAGCGAGGCTGGAAGATTATGGGTTTGATTCGAATGGACGGATGGATGGTCAATTACGGATAATAAATACGAATATGAAGCTGGGATTAAGCATGGTTGATGGATAAATGACGTCGGGTACTTGGAATATGGATTTCGGCAAAGGTCGGGTTGCTTTGGGTCAGCCAAGGAGTTGCTTCGGGTCAGCAAAGGAGTTGCTTCGGGTCACCATAGTCATTTCTTTGGGTTAGCATGGCTTCAACTTCGGTTCGACATTGGTTGAGTCACTTGGGGTCGGCACCTTGTTTACTTTTGGTCGGCACCTTATTTACTTCGGGTCGGCACCTTGGTCGGCATTCAATACCTTGGGTCAGCTATAGGAGTTGTAAGTGGTCGGCTATACGAGTTGCAAGAGGTCGGCTATAAGAGTTGCAACTCCGGGTCAGCATTGAAGAGGTTGGGTCAGGTCGGCATTAATTTCACTCTGGGTCAGCATAGGGTTTACTTCGGGTTCTACTTTAGGCCGGCATGGTGTTTACTACGGGTCCTACTTGGGGTCAGCATATGGCTTCAGGTCGGTGTATTACATGTGGTTGGCATTGGTTTGGACTTCGGTTCGGTGAAGAGTTTACTCCGAGTCGGCTTGGACTTCACTTCGGGTCGGCATGGACCTCGCTTGGGGTTGGCATAGGCTACATTTCAGGTCGGCATTAGACTTCACTTGGGGTCGGCATATGAACTACTTCGGGTCACCAAAGGAATTACTTTGGGTTCTACTTCGGGTTCTACTTGGGGTCGGCACAGGATGGATGAGTTGGGCTTGGCGATCGTCATAGCGGGCCTATGTAGGTGAGAAGGCCCTATAGCCGGAGTTTTGCCTATAAATGCAGCAGGTGTGGCTTTAGAAAAGGGGGATCTTCATTCTTCTTCTCTTTATCTTCTTCTATTGAGAGGTTACTCTGCCATTGTTATTCTGAAATTCCAAATTGTAACTGTAATCAAATTTCTGTATAATAAAAAGGAATTTTCTGGAGTGGACGTAGGCCGAAGTTAGCTGAACCACTATAAATCTTGTCTTTTTACTTGCTTTCATTTTAATTTTGGCTATTCTTCATTTTATACTCTCTACATATACTATATCTGTGACTGGATATTGGTGCTTTCGCTTGTAATTGGGTGTTGATGGTCAATTTTGATGCCAACATTTTGGTGCTTTCACTGAGAAGGCTAACACTCATGGATTTGGAAGTTTGGATCTTGGATTTGAAAGCTTAGGAAATTGGATTTGGGAAGCAATGGATAGGCAATCAACAAGGAGACAAAGATAAGGGACAAGATGGAAACAATGATGGATGCTATGCAGGAAAGAATGCTAAAGAGACGGGAGGAAATTCAGGATCAAAACCAGGGAAAAGAAGCAAGCAGGATGGTGTTATGGATTTTAGCATGGATCAGAACTCGGATACGCGTTTGGAAGAGGATAATCTCATATTTCCTCGTGAACTTGGGGGCATGATGGAAATGATAATCGGAGACCACCTATGGATGCTGGAATGGCTAGAAATTGGAATCTAGGACTTGTGGCAGAAATTAGCAGGCTTAGATATGGATTGGATCAATCGGGGGCAAACCCGACCAAGGAGAATGGATCGGCACAACTCCGTATGGAACTGGGGGCATGGATTTGGATGGCTTTGCTTGAAAATGGATAGCGCTGATGGAACAGGAGCAGTCATCATCCTCTAAATGGCATGAACTAAATAACTAATAATAAATCCTTCACTAAAATGGCTAAGTCACTTACACATGTACGGGATCGCGAACGATCCTTAGGCATGCTCTGAGACGGCGATGAACCGCCATAACAAATGATCCTGAAATTCACTCGAACGTGAAATCTGACATTAAACATACTGAGTCTCGACCTCAAATAGTCACATTTCGCCTCGAACGGCACCCGACCTCGAACGGTCACATATCACCTTGAACGACACCCGACCTCGAACAGTCACGTGTCGCCTCGAATGGCACCCGACCTCGAACGGTCACATCTCGCTTCAAACGGCACCCGACCTCGAACGGTCACATTTCACCTGGAACGGACACATTTCGCCTCGAACGACACTTGATCTCGAACGATCACATTTCACTTCGAACGGCACACGGTCCCGAATGATTGTTATCAACAATCAAGCAAGATCATTGATCTCTTCATAGGTCATCCACAGATTTCGAATATCGAGCTTATGGCAATACAAAAAACGCCTTCCTATCGCAAGGCATGTTCTGGGGGGGCAAAGTGTTAACCCGCCTTTTGGCAAGGCAGCATACAGGCGGATTTAACCCAACCGACTACATGGTTAGCGAGGCTGGAAGATTATGGGTTTTATTTGAATGGACGGATGGATGGTCAATTACAGATAATAAATATAAATATGAAGCCGGGATTAAGCTTGGTTAATGGATAAACGACGCCGGGTACTTGGAATATGGATTTCGGCAAAGGTCGGGTTGCTTCGGGTCGGCCAAGGAGTTGCTTCGGGTCAGCCAAGGAGTTGCTTCGGATCACCATAGTCATTGCTTCGGGTCAGTATGGCTTCAACTTCGGATCGGCATTGGTTGAGTCACTTGGGGTCGGCACCTTGTTTACTTCGGGTCGGCACCTTGTTTACTTCGAGTCAAGCACGTTGTTTACTTCGGGTCGGCATTCAATACCACGGGTCGGCTATAGGAGTTGCAAGGGGTCGGCTATAGGAGTTGCAAGAGGTCGGCATTGGGTTACAACTCCAGGTCGGCATAGGGTTTACTTTGGGTTCTACTTCGGGTCGGCATGGTGTTTATTTCAGGTCCTACTTGGGGTCGGCATATGGCTTCAGGTTGGCATGTTACATAGGGTCGGCATTGGTTTGGACTTCGGGTCGGCGTGGACTTCACTTCGGGTCGGCAAAGACCTCGCTTGGGGTTGCCATAGGCAACATTTCAGGTTGGCATTAGACTTCACTTGGGGTCGGCATACGAACTACTTCGGATCACCAAAAGAATTACTTTGGGTTCCACTTCGGGTTCTACTTGGGGTCGGCACAGGATGGACGATTTGGGCTGGGCGATCGTCATGGCGGGCCCATGTAGGTGAGAAGGCCCTGTAGCTAGAGTTTTGCCTATAAATACAGTAGGTGTGGCTTCAGAAAAGAGGGATCTTCATTCTGCTTCTCTTCATCTTCTTCTATTGAGAGGCTACTCTGCCATTGTTATTCTAGAATTCCAAATTGTTGTAGGAAATGCAGATTACGGATCTTAAGGCAAAATTAACACTAGAGGGAGGGTGAATAGTATTTAATTAATTTTATGAATCTTTTCGAAATTTTTTCAAATTAAACCCAAATAGATGCAATTCACAAATAAAGAAACAATCACAGAATCAGACATAGATGCAAATAGTAAATAAAAGCAATAAAGGAACGAACACACCGGAATTTTATACTGGTTCGGAGTTACTCTACATCAAGTCCCACACAATTTCTTATGCAGATTTCTTTTCAAATATAATGTCGATATTAAAACCTCAATTTCAAGACCATGAGATACACCCTCCTTTCATCGAGTCCAGGGCAAACTCTCTTGATTTAACCAGGCTACAAGATCACCTACTTGATTTGCGGGCTACAATCACACCCAATTGATTTACGGGCCACAATCACACTGTTTTCAATATCACTTTGATAGATAGAGAGACTCGATACACTTCTTTGATTACAAATGATCCTATAACTCTGAATAGCACTGAGATCTTCGAGAGAGAGTGACAGAGAATCAAACTAGAGATGATCACGTTTGATTCACTTAGGATTTTGGCAGAGTTTTGTTAAAATATAAGAGAATATTTGAGTGGAGAAGAAGGAGTGAAGAAATGAAGAAAAACTCACTTAAATTCATTGAAAACAACTAGTATTTATAGAAGAACAACAGTCATGTCCATTCGTGAAAGGTTATGACGAATAGACACTTCATTTGAAAATTTGAATTTTAAATTCTACGGCTACTATGTCGACATGGAGGGATGGGGCATGTCGACATGCTCTAGTAAATTTTGAAAATTTATTTTTGTATTTAAAAGAGATTTTTCTTTCTAGAACTTGTCAAAATAATTTCTGAAGTTTATAAACCATTTGAATATAGTTTAAACTTTTAAAAGAGATTTAAAAAGTAATCATAAAAATATATAACTATAATATAAAAGTAATATTAAAAACTAAGTATAGAATATATTTTTGAGATTTAAAGCTTATAATATTAAAACCAAGAGATAGTTTTAAAAACAAGAGATGATTTTGAAATCAAAATATAAAAGATAATAAAAATAGTTTAAGGCTAAAATATTTAAACTAAGAGAGATGACTTTTAAAAAAATTTGGAAAAATATTTCAAATAAACCATTTTGAAAATTTCATGGATTCCATTCAACTAAAGAAGGTCGTGGGTTCCATCCCAGAAAAGAGGTCGTGGGTTCCATCCCACTATTTAACCGAGAAGGTGGATTCCATTCCACAATTAAAATCCGAATAAAGATTTTAGTTCTATTATGAAGTTTTAACATAAATCTAGACACTATTACTTATCTTGATATCTTGAACTCTTGAAATCTTGAACTCTTGAAATCTTGAACTCTTGATACTCATGAGTCTTCAGTCTTGATTTCTTCAATCTTGAATTCGTCGGTCTTGAATCTCTATACTATACAGTCTTCATTCTTCAGTACCTACATATATATCCTACATATACATATATATCTAGACAAGAATATTAGTATATATATTTTATAAAAAGTCCTAAGGTTGTTGTCATCAAAACCATCATCTCAGGAACTAACAATCTCCCCCGTTTTGATGATGACAACCTTTGTTTATAAAATCTACTCCACAAACTCGGATTCTACTCTAACTCTCCCTTACTCCAACAACTCCCCCTTAATCTAAGCCTATCTAACCTATTTTATAATTCTCCCCCTTTGTCATCAACAAAAACTAATCCTAAACTACATAGCTCTCCCTTAAACTAATACTATGGAACTAAATACTAATAACGAAGTATAATTAAGCGAAATGTAAATATAGTTTTATTATATATATGTTGTTTTATTACACATATAAACACAAATATATACAAATACACACAATATATAAAAACATTAACATAAAAACAATCTAATGAGAGTCTTTGATAATTGGTGACTTGTGAATTGAACAATTTGGGTAATGGAGACAAAAGTTTCCACGTTGTTCGACCAAATTACCATCTTTATCAAAACAGACTTCTCCAACGCAAATAACTTTATCGTCTTCGTCCGTTTGTGCTTCTTCTTCTTCTTGGTCGTCTTCCTCTAATGGATTATGAATATGAATGTTAGAAGAGTCGTCTTCAATCACGATCGGGTCCGCATGATTATCAATTAGAAATTTTTGCAAATTTCTAAGGATCTTCCCTTGTTTCTCTTGTTCCTTTGCCATCCTTATTTGCTTGACTTGAAACTTAGTCATCATTTGCAGAGAGTCCTTCAAAGTTTCCTCTATCTTCATGACTCTGGCCAGTGTAATTCGTTGAAATGGACCAGCATTAGGAGAAGGGAAAGAACAGGTCGCATTTTGGTTTGATTTAGGAGAGGAGGCCATTATTTTATATTTTCAGAAGTTTATTACAAAGAGAAATGAAGTGGAAGACAGAAAAACTCAAAATATAGAGAATATATAACTACCAAACTAATTTTAGAGGGAAAATCAAATTTTCAAATTTTACCGTTGTATATCGACATGGGGGGTAGGGGGATGTCGACATCCTTATGGAAATTTTGACAATTATTTATTTATTTATTTAAATATATATGTTACTATATCTATATTCCATATCTCAGTTATTGATCAAATACCTAGTTCTCTTCTAAATTTAGTAAAGGTTGATTGATTCAAGGGTTTGGTCAGAATATCAGCTATTTGATTCTCGGTGTTGATAAATTCAAGAGAAATAATCTCTTTACTTATATTATCTCTGAGAAAATGATGTCTGATATAAATATGTTTGGTTCTGGCATGATGAGTAGGATTTTTGGATAAATTTATTGCACTTGTATTGTCACAATAAATTGGTGATTTTGAAATATTTAATCCAAAATCCTTTAGGGTCTGTCGCATATAGATAACTAGAGAACAAGCCAAAGTAGCAGAGATATATTCTACTTTAGTTGTTGATAGTAAGACAGTATTTTGCTTTTTAATAAACCAGGAAATAAGATAATGTCCTAAAAAGTGACAAGTTCCACTCGTAATTTTTTCGGTCTGATTTACAACCAGCATAGTCAGCATCACAATATGAGATTAAATCAAAAAAATCATTTTTAGGGTAAAATAGGCCATAGTCTAAAGTGTGTTTAACATATCTTAGGATACATTTAATAGCTTTTAAATGGGTCTTTTTGGGTTGAGATTGGTATCTTGCACAGAGACAGACACTATGCATGATATCAGGCCTACTCGCAATTATATAGAGTAGCGATACAATCTGTTAGCACCAAAATTGGTCACTAACCTCGTAGAGAACGTGTAGAGATATAAGTGATGAAGATAAATTAAACAGAGATGAGAATGTTAATTTAAATGCAGAAAGTAAGAACACCAATTTTATAGTGGTTCAGCGTAATTGCCTACGTCCACTTTGAGGTTAAACTTTATTGATCTTCTTAATAGATGACTACAAATACAATTCGTGAATCAAATGCTTGAATGAAGTTGTTAAGTAGAGAAGATGAGTCTCAAAAATGGCAGAGTCTCCCCAGTGTTCTCTCCCAGAAAAAGGATCCTCGTTCACTGTGACCCTGCCCCTCTATTTATAGGCAAATATGGGCTGGACTTCCCAAGTGGGCTTGGTGGCCGAACACTCTAGCCCGAGTACAGTGGTCGCTGCTTGCCGAACCAGGTATGCCGAACACCATAATGCCGAACGATCCTTTCTATGCCGAACAGTACGTTTGATATGTGGGAAGTGCAGGATGGTCGTCAGTTGAAGCCGAACGTGTCTCTGTCCGGAGCTCTTGACCGAACAATGCGTTCAGGCCGAACGATACTGTCACGTTGAGTAGTTATGCACACTGAACGCCTTCTGGATGCCGAGCACTTTTGTCGCCGAGTACTTCTGTCGCCGAGTTCTACTGGGCGCCGAATACTAACTGACGCCGAGTTCCAGCTAATGTCGAGCACTACCTGATGCCGAGTGCTATCCGATGCCGAACACTTCTGTCGCCGAGTACTTCGCCGAGTACACCTAGATGCCGAACACTCTCTGATGCCGAGTTCCACTGGATGCCGAGTACTTCGCCGAGCACTCCAAGATGCCGAACACTCTCTGATGCCGAGTTCTAGTTGATGCCAAGCGCTACGCCGAGTACCATGAGACGCCGAGTGCTACCTGATGCCGAACACTAGTTGCCTGGTCAAATCTCCAGGAAACACTTGCCCCCCAAAGTGTATTATGTGACTGAACGTGATGCGCTTTGAATCTAGTTTAACTTCCCTCGAAGATGCGTTCTCGAGAATATTAGTGACGAAGGTGTGTGACGAGCGTGGTATGGACGCCGAACGATGCGTTCGAAGCCGAACAATCCTCATGTGTCGAGTAATACTTTGCTTTGAAGCCGAACGCTACGACTTTGACCGGTTCTACCGGATATAGCCTTTTCAACTTCTATCTTCCCCTTATAAAACCAGGCATCCTTCCTCTATTTTCCTTTTACACCTTCATTTCTGTCACTCCCTAAAGACTTGTAATTCTCGCCAGCCTATCAGATTTATAGCTTAATCGATCTTTCCTCAGCTTCGATCTTCGAACTAGGTATTATCCCTTCCACGATTAAATTGCTTCAACACGAGATTTAGGTTTGTGTGCAGCCGAGCGGGTCATGTGGAAAACTGTATATCTTTACGGTCGTATGATGTGTGGCGAGTAGGAATGGCTCGCACATTGGAGTTGTCGGACAATGCATGGTAGTTTGGCCTAGTTCCTTCGCGCCGAACGAGACTGGAAGAAAAGAAAGATGGGGTGTCGGACGGCATAATCTTCACCGAGCGACCTATTCTTGTTGTTCGGCGCAGATGGAGAAGGAGAAGGGTGGAACTGTAATCCAGGGAGGAGTGCTACTTTAGCCGAACCAAGGCCGAACACTACTTAAATGCCGAACAGTATGTATGCCGAACAACTGACATGCCGAACAAACACACATGCCGAACAGAACCTAGACCGAACAATACAATTGTCGAACACCATTTAAATGCCGAACAGTATACGTTTTGAACAACTGACCTGCCGAACAAACATACATGCCGAATACTATACTTAGGCCGAACAATCCAAATGCCGAACAAAACCTAGCCGAACCATATCAAGGCCGAGCAATGCGAATGCCGGACAATTATAAATGCCGATCAATGATAAATGTTGAACCATGCTTAGGTCGAACACTGTAAATGCCGAACGAACAATTGCCTTGCATAATCAATACAAGGACAAAGATCTAAGCACACCATCGTATGAAACTGACCCGGATCATTAACTCCCTAGCTTTAGTAGATTTAAATCTGGACTTTGATTAACATTCGTTTTCCAAATTTGAAACTATAATCACCTTAAGGCGGGCTTTTTGAGACGGTCAGCGATGACGGTCTTCGAAGGCGACGATTCGAAGCTCATTTTTATATCTTTGAAATCTTTAGATTCTTATTGCTTGTACACAATTGCTTGCACTAGTTCACACACCACGTGGGGGGAAAACTCGTGTTGCTAATTCTAACGTTCAACGTTTTTTAAGTATAGTTTTCTCAAGCACTTAGCCAGGTTCGTTATTTATTGGGGATGTCAAGAAAGTCTAGCTCCGCCACTATATCTGACAGGCCTGGGCCGTCATCAAGGCAAGAAGCCGCTGATACTTCTAATCCGTCGACTTTTCCTGCTTATAACTTAGCACCTGATGCCCTGGAGGCAACAATTCTACTAGACAATCCGATCGATTCACAAGCTTCGAAGATCAACGAAGCCGCTCTTCGACGGATATGCTCCATTCATGGGATTCCTTTTGCCGATGTGTTAGTCCCTTCGCGACACGATCGTCCTCACCTGCCCCCAGTCGGGTATACCACCTGTAACAAGTTCATGTGTTGGATGGGCAGCGTGCCTCCGTTTAATTTATTCCTCCGAGATGTGCTGTAGTATATCGACATTGCTCCGTCGCAGCTGCACCCGAACGGTCATGCGTTTCTATATAGGACCTATCTACTCTTCATGGTCGTCTTCTCTAAACCCCTAACCATTGGCGATATCAGATACATCTATATGATCAAGAAGCGGAAAGACAGCCCTTCCTTTATGTTCCTCGAGCCGTACCACAAATGCCAGATCTTGACAGAGGCATGTAGTAAATTCGCTCTGTACAAACAGGAATGGTTCTACGTGCGTTGCCCTCCTGGTTTTGCGAGGAGATGGGTTAAAGGCAGTAAGTCTCTTCGCTGAGTCATTATTCGCGATTAATTGGAGTCATGCTTTTTTCTAACTCTTCGTTTTGTCTTTTCAGGTATCAACCCGCGTCCGGAGGGCCGAGGATATTCTGAGGCCGTTGAGGCCATTAGAGCTCTTCCTGCCGAGGAACGAGACATTCGGTCCATCGTTTCAAACGAGTCATTGTCGAGGTTTGGCTTGCTTGCCCCTGGTCGCCGGATTAGCCTTCCGGAGGGCGCCTCTATCCCCAAGCCAGCATCCGGTAAATGGAAAAACAGGCCGGATCGTCGTAACGCCGCACTCCCGATACGCACGAAGAAGGTGAGCGTAGAGAAGACGAAGCTCCTGAGACTCAAGGCGAGAATGTAGGTCCCGCTTGGAACCCGGCGGTCGAAGTTCAAGACATTGAAACGTCATCCTCCCCTTCGAAGGGAAAGAAGAGGTTAAAATACAAAGTTCAGAAAGAGAAAGTTGGTGGTACTTCAAAAGTTATGCCTGTCCCGCCCGAGAAAGAGGCTTCCTCGTAGCACCTGGAAAGTTCCCTGAGGGGTCTGTCGAACCTTTCTATTCCCGAAGATATACTTAATTACGGGTTCGATGATCCTGAAGCCCTCAAATTTTCTTCGCCCGCTAGAGGCAACGCGGGAGTTCAACTCCCGATCCAAGGAGAAAATACTCCGATCAGTAAAGATAAAAGAACTGGTCCGTCGGGGGGAACACTAGGACACACACGCACAAACGCATTCCATCATACACTTCAAGTTTTTTCTTATTTCCCGGGTTTTTCTTAACTCGTTGTTATCTCCATTCTTTGCAGGTGACATGGGACGCTCTCATGGACTCGATCGCCTTCATGGTACTTCCATATTTCAACATTCTGGACGGGACTCAGGTTCAGGAAGACACAGGGACAGAGATGATTATGAAGATAGAGACAATCGTCCCCGCGATTCATTTCACCGCAAGAAGGCATATTCTCAATCTTCACAGTCCCGCGATCCTCTTCCCCCAACTGAGCCGGATAGGGAGAAGTCTTCACAGAAGGGTTACCAAACTGATTCTCCTCGAGAACAACACTCCGGTTCATCGAGCACAAGGCAAGTTCGGGAGCAACGAAAAAGAGCAGAACTTCCAAAGCCTCCTCCCCCTACTCCCGCAGTCGATCCCACCGTAGCGGAAAAGATGGTCGATCTTAAGGCCAAGTTTCCGAAAATTTGCTTTGATGGTTTGAAGTTCCTCCCGGCTATTCACCATATTCCTGGGCACGTGAAGCAGAGTGCCATTGCCTATAATAACGACATCTATGTTCAACATGACGCGTTTGTGCACTTGGTTGAAAAGATCTTGGAGGTATCCATTGAGCGTCAATATGAGATTGATCGCCTGAAATTGGAGGCTGGCTGCGACAAGAACATCATCATGCGTCAAGACGAAGAGCTCGCTTTGTATAAGTCGAAGCTGGAAGCCGCTGAACAAAGCGCAAAAGAAACTGCTGAGGCAGTTACTCGTTTGGAGATGACTCACAAGAAGGAGCTTGATGAAGTAGTCCAGCGCAGCGGTGCCCTCGCCCTAGAAAAAGACTCTGTCCAAAAAGAAAGGGACGCGCTCGTCGCGCAAGTCAGAGAGCTAAAAGAATTACTCTCCAAGGAGGAGGACAAGGTAGTTGCCCAAGAAGAATCACAACGATTCTATGATGAAATCGTTGCTACCCGGCTCCTGAAAACGAAACTCGATGACGAACTTGCTGAGGTTGAGAAAATGAAGGACGAAGCCCATGAAGAGGGCAAAAGAAAAGCTGCGGAGGAGATTGACTCTCGCCTTGAGGCGGCCGCAGAAGCCGACAGGGAAGAGGTCAAATGCATGTTTGACCCGTTGATTGCTGAATATGGAGCCCGCATCCTTATGCATCGCGACTTAACATTCTTGGGCGACGGTTATCTCGAATCCCTAGCTGAGGCCTGGGAGACTTTGGTAAAGATCAGGAAAATTGAGTCGAGCTCCGAAGAGGTCGATGAGGATGCCTTGGTGAAGGAGTCTTAGGGGGAATGAGCCAGCGGATCTATCTGCAGCTCTGGCACATTATAGCTAAGGCTCTCTCCTTCAAAAAGAGAAAAGTGATGAAGCTGGTCCATCTGGGGCCAAGACTACCGTTCCACATATTGCCGCTCTTCCCGCTGCTCAACCGGCCGGTCGGCCGACACTTAATCCGTTCGAGCAGCATGCCGGTTATGACCCTGAAGATCCCGGGCTCGGTGCTTATGTGTTATCCCCTATCCTGGAGGGTGAAACCCCACGCGCCACCGATAGCCAACCGGAACCTGGTAGGAAATTCTTCTTCTCTAGAAGTTGAAAGATCTGTTATTTTCCAGCAACAGTTATTCGTTTTAATGTTCATTCTTTATGTTTTCATGCAGGCTGTTCTGACCCCGAGCCAACTCTGAGGAGCGATGACGCCAAGGAGGAGGCAGAGAAAACTAGCGACGCTGTCCACGCGGGCGTAATTCCTGGTCCCGATGCTCAAGTGATCGGGGCGCTAGATGATGATAAGCTTGACACTTCATCTCCTGCCGAAGGGAGTGATGAAATTGAAATCACTGGCTCCTCTGAGCATACTTCAAAGATGAGCATGAAGGACCGCCTCGCCGCAGAGGAGAAGAAAAAGGTCAAGGTCAAAATTGAACCTGAAATTCTAGAACTCACTGATCCTCGGAACAGACCTTTGAAAATCATTCTCCCGGGCAGGTCCAAACCACTGGAAGTAACTATGTAACTATGTAACCCCATTTTGAACTATTGAATGAAGTTTAGTTTCTTTTTTGTTTGAATGATTCTCTTGCTTTTCTTTGGTTTGCTGATTAACTGTAGTCGCGGCTCAAGTTCTTATGAGTCGCATTATCTCCCAGTCCATTTTCGTGTTGTTCAAACATCTCCAGACTTGGCATATTTATTGTTCCACATCTCTTGAGTACTTGGACTTTTTTCTAAATCTGCGCTCCGGGGATTTAGAGTAAGTTGATCCGCGTTCAGAGGATTCGGAGGTTCGCATCGTTTATACTCCAGTCCGCACTCTAGGGACTTAGAGTACTGCGATCCGCGCTCTGGGGACTCGAAGATTTGAAGTCGTTTATACTCTAGTCCGCGCTCTGGGGACTTAGAGCACTCCGATCCGCACTCTGGGGATTCGGAGATTTGAAATCGTTTATACTCTAGTCCACGCTCCGGGGACTTAGAGTACTCCGATCCGCGCTCTGGGGATTCGGAGATTTGAAATCGTTTATACTCTAGTCCGCGCTCCGGGGACTTAGAATACTCCGATCCGTGCTCTGGGGATTCGGAGACTTGAAATCGTTTACACTCTAGTTCGTGCTCCGGGGACTTAGAATACTCTGATCCACGCTCTGGGGATTCGGAGATTTGAAATCGTTTATACTCTAGTCCGCGCTCTGGGGACTTAGAGTACTCCGATCCGCGCTCTGGGGATTCGGAGATTTGAAATCGTTTACACTCTAGTCCGCGCTCCAGGGACTTAGAGTACTCTGATCCGCGCTCTGGGGATTCGGAGATTTGAAATCGTTTATACTCTAGTCCGCGCTCCGGGGACTTAGAGTACTCTGATCCGCGCTCTGGGGATTCGGAGATTTGAAATCGTTTACACTCTAGTCCGCGCTCCGGGGACTTAGAGTACTCCGATCCGCGCTGTGGGGATTCGGAGATTTGAAATCGTTTACACTCTAGTCCGCGCTCCGGGGACTTAGAGTACTCCGATCCGCGCTCTGGGGATTCGGAGATTTGAAATCGTTTATACTCTAGTTCGCGCTCCGGGGACTTAGAGTACTCTGATCCGCGCTCTGGGGATTCGGAGATTTGAAATCGTTTATACTCTAGTCCGCGCTCCGGGGACTTAGAGTACTCTGATCCGCGCTCTGGAGATTCAGAGATTTGAAATCGTTTATACTCTAGTCCGCGCTCTGGGGACTTAGAGTACTCCGATCCGCGCTCTGGGGATTTGGGGATTTGGAGATTTGAAATCGTTTATACTCTAGTCCGCGCTCTAGGGACTTAGAGTACTCCGATCCGCGCTCTAGGGATTTGGAGATTTGAGGTTGTTCATACGAGTCCGTACGTCGTACAGGATAATGTAGTTCGTCATCCAATTATGAGATATAGAAACGTTAGTGCTTCATGGAAAATACGGCTTCAGGCCTTTATTAATGAAAATCAACTAAACTGCTCGATTACATAGTTAAAGAGAAACTAAGTTATGACTGAAAGGAAACATGCAGGAAATAACAGTGCCTAAAACAAGAAAGAAAATATGCTAAATATAATAGTGTCGCAGATGTTCATTGTTCCATGCTCGGGGGAGTGTTGTGCCATCAACGGTCGCTAGCTTGAATGTTCCCTCTCCAAGCTTCCGTTCAATGGCGTACGGACCTTCCCAGCTGGGATTCATACGCGATGGTACTGGGAAAACTCGTTTCAGAACGAGATCACCCACATCGAAAATCCTTGGGCGGACTCTGCCGTCATAGTAACGTTTGACTCGGTGTCTATGCGCTGCCGCCCTTAATTCGGCTTCTACACGTTTTTCATCGATGCAGTCCAGTGATTCCAACAAGAGGTCCTGGTTCGTCTTGGGATCATAATATGTCACTCGGTGTGATGGAACTTCAAGTTCTACGGGTATAACGGCTTCAGAGCCGTATGCCAAGGCGAATGGAGTGTGGCCGGTCGCGGACTTATGGGTAGTTCTATATGCCCATAATGCTGTCGGGAGTTCATCTACCCACTTGCCTCCAACCTTCTCCAGACGCTTCTTCAGTATGGACTTGATTATTTTGTTAACGGCCTTGACTTGTCCGTTAGCTTTCGGGTGTGCAACGGCGGCGAACTTCTTCTCGATGCCATACTTTAAACAGAACTCTTTGAACTCTTTGCTTTCAAATTGCATCCCGTTGTCCGTAATGATGGTGCGAGGAAGGCCAAAGCGGCATATAATGTTTCGTACAACGAAGTTAATGACCTTCTTAGAGGTGATTGTGGCCAAAGGTTCTGCCTCAGCCCATTTTGTGAAATAGTCGACTGCAACTATCGCGTATTTCGCGCCACCTTTGGATATAGGCAAAGAGCCGATTATGTCGATTCCCCAGATTGCAAATGGCCAGGGACTAACCATTTGTGTGAGTTCCGTTGATGGAGTCCTCGGGATTTTCGCATATCTTTGACACTTGTCACATTTTCTTGCATAGTCTGCAGCGTCCCGGTTTACGGTTGGCCAGTAATATCCATAGCGGAGGATCTTCTTTGCTAGCGTTTGCCCCCCAGTATGGTTGCCACATTCCCCTTCATGAACCTCTCTTAAGACCCGCTTTGTCTCGTCATGGGCGATGCACCGTAATAGTGGGACTGAGAATCCTTTTTGATACATTAGTCCATCCTGCATCACGTATCGCGCGGCCTTTCGAAGGACCTGCCGTCTTTCGCTCCTTTTTTCTGGTAAAGCCCCGGTCATCAGGTACAGTTTGAATGGGGTTATCCATGATTCCTTCTCGATTTCCGTTTCCAACACGCGATCGATTTTCATCTCGTCTATGCTCGGGGCATGCAAGACTTCAACGGGATATAATCCCATTTGCTGCGCATCGCTGGTACTCGCAAACTTAGCCAACAAGTCGGCTTCTTTGTTCTGTTCGCGCGGGACATGTGAAATGTCATAACGCTCAAGATTTGATAGTAGTTCTTGGACCTGAACAAGGTATGGGGCAAGCTTTCGTCCCTTCGCTTGGTAGTCTCCCCGCACTTGGTAAACCACCAACTGTGAGTCACAAAAGATTTCAACTGATTCGATCCCGAGTTCCCCGATGAGCTTCAAGCCAGCGATCAGTGCTTCATATTCTGCTTCGTTATTTGTAGCCAGGAAATCGAGCTTCAAAGCATAACAGATTGATCGGTTTTCCGGAGTTATAAGAACTACGCCCGCGTTGGAGCAACGGTTGTTTGATGCCCCATCAGTGTATAATTTCAATCGAACGGGGGGAGTGACGTCGTGATTATCCGGTTCGACGGGTATGGTAAACTCAGCGATAAAATCTGCTAATGCTTGCCCTTGTATGGCTCTCCGTGGTAAGTAGGCAACATCGAATTGGCTAAACTCGATGTTCCATTTTAGCAATCTTCTCGAAGTTTCTGGTCGTCGGAGTACCTGCCGCAGGGGTTGATCGGTATAAACACTGATTGAGTATGCTTGAAAGTATGGGCGCAGCTTACGTGATGCAATCACCAAGCAATAAGCCAATTTCTCAATTTTATGGTAGTTTCTCTCTGCCCCCGTTAAACGCTTGCTAACATAATATACCGGCTTCTGGACTCGATCCTCCTCACGAACTAAAGCCGCACTTATCGCATGCGGGGATACAGCCAAGTATACGTACAACATCTCGTGGTCTACTGGTTTTGACAGCACTGGTGGACTCTCCAGATGCCTCACCAGATCCTTGAATGCTTCCTCACAACTAGGCGTCCATTCAAAATTCCTCTTTCCCTTCTTTATTATATCAAAGAACGGGATGCACTTGTCGGTTGCTCTGGATATGAATCGACTTAGTGCAGCTACTTTTCCGTTCAAGCTCTGTACCTGCTTTATAGTCCTGGGCACTTGCACATCTCGAATAGCTTGGATCTTTTCTGGGTTAGCTTCAATTCCTCTAGCATTGACGATGAATCCCAAAAACTTCCCTGATGCAACGCCGAAGGAGCACTTCAGAGGGTTGATCTTCATCCCATAGAACCTGAGTATGTCGAACATTTCAGCCAAGTCTCGAATGTGGTCGTCTGACCGTCGTGACTTCACGAGCATGTCATCCACATAGACTTCCATCGTTCTACCAAGCTGGTCCTTGAACATTCGATTCACCAAACGCTGGTAAGTTGCTCCTGCGTTCTTCAATCCAAAGGGCATTACTACATAGCAATATAGTCCAATATTTGTAACGAAGCTGGTGTGTTCTTGGTTCGGAATATGCATCGGGATTTGGTTGTATTCTGAGTATGCATCCATAAACGATAATAGCTCGTGTCCTGCGGTGGAGTCGACCAACTGATCAATCCTAGGCAACGGGAAACTGTCCTTGGGGCATGCTTTGTTCAAGTCGGAATAATCTACGCAAGTCCTCCATTTCCCATTCGCCTTTTTTACCAGCACGGGATTGGATACCCATTCAGGGTAGAGGGCGTCGCGGACGAACCCATTTGCTTTGAGTTTGTCCACCTCCTCTCCGAGAGCAGCGGACCCCTCCGGGTCCATTCCTCTCCTTTTTTGTTTAACCGGAACGTATTTCGGGTCTATGTTCAACATATGACTCGTGATGGCGGGAGAAATCCCACACATATCAGAATGCGTCCAGGCGAAAACGTCAAGATTCGCCCGGAGGAAGTCGCTAAGGTCCTCAGTCATCGTGGGACCAAGCTGTGATCCGATCTTCAGTATTCGTGAAGGGTCGTCTCGGCTAACTGAGATGTCAATCGTTAATTCGGCCGGTGCTACCTTCTCTTCCCTGGGTTTCTCATCGTCGTCTCTCGGATCTATGTCTCTGAAGATCCGAGAACTATGCCCGAGCTAGGGCTCGGGCACTACTTGTCAATTATCCGTATTAAGGATGCAGACAGGATTGTCCGCAACCTTTCCCTTCTCCCTCCGATGGGCCTCTCGGAGCTCAACCACATAACAGGAACGACCAGCTGCTTGATCGCCATGAACAACACCTACCCCTTTGTCAGTTGGGAACTTCAAAGTTAAACACCACGGGGCTAATGCTGCCCTAAACTCAGCCAGAGCCGGCCAGCCCAAGAAAACGTTATATGGAGAATCCACGTCCAAAACCACGAAGGGTAGAATTCGCACCCTCCGACGCTCGCCTTATCCCAGTTCAACTGGTAACTCAACATACCCCACTACATCGGTTGCTGCGCCGTTAAAGCCGTGTATACGAGCCTTGGATGGTTTCAAGTCCTTCGTTTCCATTTTCATTTGGTCATAAGCCTTCTTGAAGATTATGTTGACAGAACTCCCGCAGTCAATTAGAATTCTTTTCACGTATGTCGGTCCGATCGTCGCAGATATGACCATCGGGTCGATGGTTGGAGCCTCTACTTGATCAGCATCTCTGTTTCTGAATACTATATCGTCTTTCAATACGCGCTGCTGCTTAGCAGGGGTCCTATCCTCCACGTTCGAACAGCTCTCAAAATCTGCATGCTTCAGGGAGCTTGCATATCGCTCCATCTTTTGCCAATTCTTATCTGTGGGGTGAGGTCTGCCGATAATCGTATTTATGACCAATCTACCTACGGTTCAGGCAGGCTCCTTGGGATGACGCGGAGCTGGTGCACGACCTGGGTTGGACGCTCCGTGTCCTCCTTCCTGGGGATTCTTCACAAATTCTTGCAACTTCTTTTGCCTGATCAACTTCTCGATAGCGTCGTGCAGGTGTCTGCACTCTTCCGTATTGTGCCCATAAGTCTCATGGAAGCGACAATATTTCCCGGTCCGCTTCTGTTCCTCGGTTGATTCTTTTGGACGTGGCTTTCTGTACTGAAAAGTATTGCATGTGGATAGGTAAATGTTCTCAAGCGGCGCGTTCAGCGGAGTATACTCGTTGTAGCTTGGAATTCTCGATTTCCACTTCCCCGCTTCTCTCTTCTTCCCTTGATTTCTTCCTCCGGACTCCTTAGGCTGCCCAGGCTTGTTCTGGACATTGACTTGGACCTTTCCCGAGCTGTCTCCGGACTGCTTCACTGCAAAGTTGCTCTTCATAGACTCTTGGACAGGTCCTGGTGCCTTATCTCGTCATACCCACCTAGCTTCCTCTCTTCTTATGAACTGGTGTGCCTTTGAGTAGAAACGCTCTAGCGTAGTCGGAGGTTTTCCTGCCAACCAGTCTCCAAACTCAAAATATAGATCCACACCTCTCATTATAGCCATTAGAATTGCATGATCATTGGGATTACTGACTTCAGTTGCCGCAACATGGAATCTTTGTAAATATTCCTTCAATGACTCCCCAGGATTTTGGATTACACTTGACAGAGACATTACGTCCTTTGGACGTGTAGTGTGTATCCTGAACTGCTCAATAAACTTCTTTGCCAATTCCTCGAAATTTGATACGGACCGCGGAGGAAGTCGGGTGAACCACATAGTAGCGATCCCGGATAGAGTAATCGAAAAGCATCTACACTTGGTGGTATCATTTGCTCTAGCTGAATCCATCATCCATTCGTACCTCATGACATGCTGCATGGGGTCGGTCTTTCCCTCATACGCAGGGATAGTAGGCATACTAAACTTCCTGGGGTACGCCGCCTGCAACACAACATCTGTGAATGGGGTATGACTTCTTGACACTCCCCAATCGTCATTCGATAAGCCCTGATTTTCTTTCATCAATTGCCTGATCATGGTTGTCAGATCTGGCGTCTGTATGGAAGGCGGAAGGTTAGAGTCTGTTCTACGCGCATGTCCATGCTGATGTCTCCTCTCCTGGTGATCTGCCAATCGTGCGTCTTGAGGTTCGACATTGTCAGCGTTTTGATGGTCTGGGCCTCCATCCTCCATTTGCACTCCGGTCCTGAAGTTTCCGGCTCTTGCTCGGTCACGGTCTCCAGTTGTTTGAACGGAAGCATCTGCTCGCGCAGCTTCAGTCTTACGGCGTCTGCGCCTGGGAGGTTCATCGGAGGAAGTAGAGCTATCAGATGAGGAATAAGGAGCGGGATTGCCCCCAGCATTCTGTTGCTGCTGTTGGGTGAGCTATGCCATCAGGTTGGCGTTAGCTTGCATCTGCTCTCCTAGTTGTCTCCTGCTTTCTCTGAGTTCTCTCATCAAGTCATTGAACTCTATCCTGGTGACAACCGGAGCCTGGTCCTGAGCGGCAATTCCTACATCCGGAATTGTTGGTTGATTGCTAGGTCCTGCTTGTGCACGCTAGCAGTCTCATGGGCATCCGCATTATGAGAAGCTGACCTGGTATGTGGTCTTGCCATTCTAGAGTTATTGGTATGAACTCTGAGTAGAATCAACGGATGTCCTATCAGTGAGTCGGATCTTCCTTTGGGGGATTTGTTCAATCCAGTAGCTTCAAAGCAGATCCTTGAGGTCTGAGAATTCAATTCTCAGTGAAAGCACCAAAGTGTTAGCACCAAAATTGGTCACTAACCTCGTAGAGAAAGATTGTGTAGAGATATAAGTGATGAAGATAAATTAAACAGAGATGAGAATGTTAATTTAAGTGCAGAAAGTAAGAACACCAATTTTATAGTGGTTTAGCGTAATTGCCTACGTCCACTTTGAGGTTAAACTTTATTGATCTTCTTAATAGATGATTACAAATACAATTCGTGAATCAAATGCTTGAATGAAGTTGTTAAGTAGAGAAGATGAGTCTCAAAAATGGCAGAGTCTCCCTAGTGTTCTCTCCCAGAAAAAGGATCCTCATTCACTGTGACCCTGCCCCTCTATTTATAGGCAAATATGGGCTGGACTTCCCAAGTGGGCTTGGTGGCCGAACACTCTAGCCCGAGTACAGTGGTCGCTGCTTGCCGAACCAGGTATGCCGAACACCATAATGTCGAACGATCCTTTCTATGCCGAACGGTACGTTTGATGTGTGGGAAGTGCAGGATGGTCGTCAGTTGAAGCCGAACGTGTCTCTTTCCGGAGCTCTTGACCGAACAATGCATTCAGGCCGAACGATACTATCACGTTGAGTAGTTATGCACACTGAACGCCTTCTGGATGCCGAGCACTTTTGTCGCCGAGTACTTCTGTCGCCGAGTTCTTCTGTCGCCGAGTTCTACTGGGCGCCGAATACTAACTGACGCCGAGTTCCAGCTAATGTCGAGCACTACCTGATGCCGAGTGCTATCCGATGCCGAACACTTCTGTCGCCAAGTACTTCGCCGAGTACTCCTAGATGCCGAACACTCTCTGATGCCGAGTTCCACTGGATGCCGAGTACTTCGCCGAGCACTCCTAGATGCCGAACGCTCTCTGATGCCGAGTTCTAGTTGATGCCAAGCGCTACGCCGAGTACCATGAGACGCCGAGTGCTACCTGATGCCGAACACTAGTTGCCTGGTCAAATCTCCAGGAAACACAATCATTCCCCTGTATAGTTTTTGTTCGACATCTTTTGACATGTCTTCTTTATTCAAGGCTTCATTGGTTGCCATAGGAGTGGGTTTTCCACTCGCAGTGGTCATACCAAACTTATTAATTAGATCCCTAACATACTTTTCTTGACTAATGAAAATACCACTATTTAATCGTTTTATTTGCAATCCTAAAAAGAAAATAAGTTCACCCATATGACTCATCTCAAACTCTTTTGTCATTATTTCAGAAAAATCTTTGTTCATTTCATTGTTTGTTAATCCAAAAATTATATCATCTACATAAATCTGTACTGATTAGATATCATTTTTGTTTCTTTTAATAAAAAGAGTATTATCTACTTTACCAATTTCAAAATTTGATTGTAATAGGTAAGATCTTAGTGTGTCATACCAGGCTCTAGGAGATTGTTTCAGACCATATAGAGCTTTCTTTAATTTGTAAACATGATTTAGAAACTTTTCTTCTTCAAAAAGTGGGGATTGTTCAACATAAACATCTTCTTTAACAAAACCATTTAAAAAGGCACTTTTGACATCCATTTGAAATAATTTAAAATTGTTGTGGTTTGCGAAAGCAAGTAGAATTCTAATGGCTTCTAATCTTGTTACAGGTGCAAAGGTTTCATCATAGTCTATTCCTTTTTCTTGACAATAGCCTTGCACGACCAACCGAGCTTTATTTCTATTGACCTCACCTTGTTCATTCATTTTATTTTTATAAACCCATTTAGTTCCTATTATAGTTTTGTCATTGGGTCTAGGAACAAGTTCCCATACATCATTTTTGGTGAATTGATTCAGTTCTCCTTGCATAGCAAGAATCCATGAATCATCAGATGATGCTTCCTTTGGATTTTTGGGTTCAATAGTTGATATAAAAGCTACATTACTTATCTTGTTTAGTTGATTTCTAGTTCTAACAACAAAGTCAATATTTCCTAGTATATTTTCTATAGGATGATCTTTTAAAAGCCGGATCTTTTTATTAGGATGAATAGTTTCACAATTTATTTCATTTGATTCATTATTTAAAGTAACAAAATCATCTTCATCATTTATTTAAACAAAATCTTTGAAATTTTCATCAAAAGATACATGCATTGTTTCTTCAGTAGTGTTAGTTTTTAAATTGAAAACTCTACATGCTTTACTTCTTTTAGAATATCTGATAAAGATTCCTTTGTCGGATTTAGGATCAAATTTATCCAAATTGTCCTTTGTATTTAGAATGAAACATTTACTTCCAAAAAATTTAAAATAAGATACCTTTGGTTTCTTATTGAAAAGAAGTTCATATGGTGTTTTATTGGTTAGAGATATAATTAAAATCCTATTCAAAATGTAACAAGCTGTAGTGACTGCTTCAGCCCAAAAATTTCTTGGTAATTTACTATCTGAAAGCATAGTTCTTGCACACTCTTGAATCGTCCTATTTTTATGCTCTACCACTCTGTTTTGTTATGGATTTCTTGGAAAGGAAAAATTATGAGTTATTCCTTTTTTATTACAGGAATTCTCAAAATTTTCATTTTCAAATTCTCCACCATGATCACTACGAATAGTTTTGATTTTCAAAGAAAGTTGGTTTTGAATTCTTTTTGTAAAAGTTTTAAATAAATCAAAAGCATCACTTTTAAGTTTCAGAAAAATTGTCCATGTAAATTTAGAATAATCATCTACAATTACAAAAACATATTTACTGTGATTTATTGACTGAATTTGAGATGGACCAAACAGATCTAAATGAAGTAACTCAAGAGGTTTTGAAGTTGAAATCATATCTTTCAATTTGAATGAACTCTTCCTAAGTTTTCCTAATTGACAAGCATCACATATACTATCTACTTTAAAATCCATTCTAGGAAGACCTTTTACTAGATCAAATTTTGAAAGTCTAGATAAGAGTTTGAAATTCAAATGCCAAAATCTTTTATGCCAAGTCCAAGGGTCACTTGTATTAGCCAAAGGATATAGGTTATCATTTGAGATTTTCATACTGAGAATATAAATAATTTTCTTCCTAATTCCTTCAAAGATAATATTTTATTTATTATCTTCGATGTGACACTTATCCTTTCCAAATTTAATTTTGTACCCCTTATCACATAGTTGACTTATGCTAAGTAAATTGTGTGTTAGATTCCTAACTAACAAAACATCAGAAATAGTAGGAGTTTTAAAGTCACCGACATTGCCGATGCCAATCACATATCCTTTTGAGTTGTCTCCAAAGTTGACCAGTCCTCCATCTTCATAAATTATGTCATTCGGTTTCTCCAGATTGCCAGTCATGTGTCTCGAACATCCACTATCAAGTATCCATTTGTTTTTCTTAATTTGCACCATTTGTCCATTGAGTGTTGATTCATCAAATGCCATATAACACAACTATTCCTACACAACACAACAATTCGGTAGATAACTTGATTTTCTATAATAACAATATGCAGACTTATGAAACAATGATGATATGGACAGTTTTGAATAGTGTTTACAAAATCTCTAAAAATTGCTATTTTAAACTTTTTCAAAATTCAGATTATGATAACTTTAAAAACAATGCTCTAATACCAAATGTAGGAAATGCGAATTACGGATCTTAAGGTAGAATTAACCCTAGAGGGGGGTGAATAGTGCTAAATTAATTTTATGAATCTTTTCGAAATCTTTTCAAATTAAACCTAAACAGATGCAGTTCACAAACACAGAAACAATCACAGAATCAGACATAGATGCAAATAGTAAATAAAGCAATAAAGGAAAGAACACACCGGAATTTTATACTGGTTCGGAGTTACCCTACATCCAGTCTCACACAATTTCTTCTGCAGATTTCTTTTCAAATATAATATTGATATTACAACCTCGATTTCAAGGTCACGAGATACACCCTCTTGTCTCTGAGTCCAGGGAAAACTCTCTTGATTTAACCAGGCTACAAGATCACCTAATTGATTTATGGGCTACAATCACACCAAATTAATTTACGGACCACAATCACACCATTTCCAATATCACTTTGATGGATAGAGAGACTCGATACACTTCTTTGATTACAAATGATCCTATGACTCTGAATAGCACTGAGGTCTTTGAGAGAGAGTGACAGAGAATCAAACTAGAGATGATCACATTTGATTCACTTAGGATTTCGGTAGAGTTTTGTTAAAATATAAGAGAATATTTGAGTGGAGAAGGAGTGGAGAAATGAAGAAAAACTCACTTAAAATTCGTTGAAAACAACTGGTATTTATAGAAGAACAACAGTCATGTCCATTCGTGAAAGGTTATAACGAATAGACACTTCATTTGAAAATTTGAATTTTAAATTCTATGGCTACCATGTCGACATGGGGGGATGGGGCATGTCGACATGCCCTAGTAAATTTTGAAAATTGATTTTTGTTTTTAAAAGAGATTTTTCTTTCTAGAACTTGTCAAAACAATTTCTGAAGTTTATAAACCATTTTGAATATAGTTTAAACTTATAAAAGAGATTTAAAAAGTAATCTTAAAAATATATAATCTATAATATAAAAGTAATATTAAAAATAAAGTATAGAATATATTTTTGAGATTTAAAGCTTATAATATTAAAACCAGGAGATAGTTTTACTTGGGCTCGGCATTGGTTGAGTCACTTAGGGTTAGCACCTTGTTTACTATGGGTCGGCACCTTGTTTACTTCGGGTCGGCACCTTGTTTACTTCGGGTCGACACCTTGTTTACTTCGAGTCGGCATTCAATACCTCGGGTCAGCTATAGGAGTTGCAAGGGGTCGGCTATAGGAGTTGCAAGAGGTCGGCTATAGGAGTTGCAACTCCGGGTCAGCATTGAAGAGGTTGGGCCAGGTCGGCATTAATTTCACTTCGGGTCGGCATAGGGTTTACTTCGGGTTCTACTTCGGGTCAGCATGGTGTTTACTTTGTGAGAAATGCGGATTAAGGATCTTAAGGCTAGAATTAACACTAGAGGGGGTGAATAGTGTTTTAAGAAATTTGTTAATCTTTTTGAGTTTATCTAACTTTATTAACAATGTATACACTAATTAGACACAGATATGAACACAGAATCAAACACAAATGCAAATATAAAGTAAAAGCAGTAAAGGAAAGAACACACCGGATTTTATACTGGTTTGGAGTTACCCTTCATCCAGTCCCGTACAACTAAGTACGGATTTCCTTTCAAAAGCAATTCAACAATTACAACCCTCGATTTCAAGGCTACGAGGTACACCCTCCAGAATACCAATCCTCTGGGTAGAGATACTTTATTTCCGGGGCAACAAGTTCACCCAATTGATTTCCAAGGCTACAATCACACCTTTTCTCGCTTGATTGATTTCTAAGGCTACAATCACACCTTTTCTCGCTAATATATTACAAAGAAGTCTATAACTCTGAATAGCACTGAGAACCTTGTAGAGATAGTGATGTAGAATCAAACTAGAAGTAATCGAGTATGATTCGATGTTGATTTCGGCAGAGTAATGGTATGATTTTGTAATAAGAAATGTGGAAGATGAAGAGGAGTGAAAATCAGAAAAATATGATTTAAAATTCGTTGAAACTGACCCCTATTTATAGAAAACCAACAGCCATGACCATTCATGAAGAGTTATGGCGAATAGACACTTCTTTTGAAATTTGAATTTGAACTTCAACTGTCACTATGTCCACATACTACCTAGGGGCATGTCGACATCCCTCAGCCAAAAATGATAATTTGAATTTCTATAAAAACAATATTTATCTTATATAAAAACTATTTAAAACTTTATAAATATACTTGAATATAGTTGAAATTCATAAGTAAATATAAAGAACAATAAATACATAATTTAACTATAATTTTATATTTAAATCTAAGTATAAATATTAAAAGTTAAATATATTATTTGAAAAGACATTTAAAAACAGGAGTATTTTGACTTTGAAATTAAAGATGTTTTGAGGCTAAAATTATTTAAAATCAGGATAGAGAGTTCTGAATCTTTTAAAAGGAAAGTTTTCAAATCATTTTGAAAACAAGATAATTTTGTAAAATCATTTGAATTAAAATTAGTGGATACAAAACAATGTCCCACTAGATTTTCGTAGGTTCTATCCTACTTAGGGTTCCATCCCTTTAACGGACTCGAAGTGGATTCCATTCCACGAATAAATTGGATATTAAGATGCCAGTGCTTTTCTACGAGTTTTAACAAATATTCCTAATAAAACAGACTTAACCTTGAACTCTTGATAATCTTGATACTCATGAGTCTTCTATCTCTGTATCTTGAATCTCTATACTGTACAGTCTTCATTCTTGATACCTGCATGGTTAGATCCTGCAAATACATATATATCTAAACTTGTAATGTTAGTATTTATATTTTATAATCTATTCTAAGGTTATTGTCATCAAAACCCTCATCTCAAGGACTAACATACTTCGGGTCCTACTTGGGGTCGGCATATTACAAGGGGTTGGCATTGGTTTGGACTTCGGGTCGGTAAAGAGTTTACTCCGGGTCGGCGTGGACTTCACTTCGGGTCGGCATGGACCTCGCTTGGGGTCGGCATAGGATACATTTCAGGTCGGCATTAGACTTCACTTGGGGTCGGCATACGAACTACTTCAGGTCACCAAAGGAATTACTTTGGGTTCTACTTCAAGTTCAACTTGGGGTCGGCACAGGATGGACGAGTTGGGCTCGTAGATCATCATGGCGGGCCTATGTAGGTGAGAAGGCCCTGTAGCCAGAGTTTTGCCTATAAATACAGCAGGTGTGGCTTCAGAAAAGGGGGATCTTCATTCTGCTTCTCTTCATCTTCTTCTACTGAGAGGCTACTCTGCCATTGTTATTCTGGAATTCCAAATTGTAACTGTAATCAAATTTCAGTATAATAAAAAGGAATTTTCTGGAGTGGACGTAGGCCGGAGTTAGCTGAACCATTATAAATCTTGTCTTTTTACTTGCTTTCATTTTAATTTTGGCTATTCTTCATATTATACTCTCTACATATACTCTATATGTCATCTGTGACTGGATATTGGTGCTTTCGCTTGTAATTGGGTGTTGATGGTCAATTTTGACGCCAACGCCATCTCTTGTATAATATGTCATTAAAGAAGAAGTAATATAGAGCCATATATCTTATCTTTTGAGCTTCGTCTCTATTTGGGGGTAAGATTCCATTTATCAAGAACTGCTTGATAGGGGTCATCCATATGTTATCTTCTGTTTGTTGAGGTGTAGTTTCAATTAGGGGCTGCTCTTGATTTTCCTCCATTTCTTGGTCCTGAGCTTCTAAGTCCGTTGCACGTTGGGCCCTAGTTATGACTAGAATTTGGTTAGCTTTAGTGATGCTTGGTTTAGTTTGATTCCTTTACCATAACAACTTTCATTTCATTTGCTACTTTTGTGCTAGCAATTTTTGCTAATGAATCGGCAGAAGCATTGTTCTCATGCGGGATTTGTTCCATATCAATTCAAACTGCTCTAACAATTTCTTGGAATGTTCCACGTATTTAGCTAAAGTTAGCTTGGTAATTACCATGCACCTGGTTCACAACTAATTGGGAATCATTGTGAATTTTAATGTGGGTTACCTTCATTACCTAAGCCATCCTTATGCCTACGAGGAGAGCCTCGTACTCCACCACATTATTGTAGCTTTGAATCCCAACTACATTGCCCTATAAAGTTTTTTGCATATCCGGAGTGATTAGCACATATTCAATCCCTGTCTCTATTTGTTTGATTCTCCATCCACGAATAATTGCCAGAACTATGGAGTGTGCACCTCTTCTCCAAGTTAGGGCTCAGTAGGTAGTGTGCATTCCATGTTTAACCTTTGAGCGCTTTTCTCGAATAATAGAAGATGTCATACTGGATGAGTTCCATTACCCATTTTAGCGAGTGGCCCGATGTCTCTGGTTTCTGTAATATTTTTTATAGTGGTTTGTTTGTGAGGACTTTGATGGGATGTGCCTGCAAATAGGGTTGCAGTTTCCTTACTATGAGAAGCAGATTGTTAGCAAGCATTTTGATGACCGAATAGTTGAGTTCTACTCCCAACAAGTGGGTGCTCCTGAAGTAGATAGGCCTTTGGGTTCCTTCATCTTCTCAAACCACTATAGCACTAACAGCATTATCAGTTACAAAAAAGTACACATATAAGCCCTCACCTGCCACTGATTTTGATAGGATTATATTATTGATCAAGTGGTACTTTAGATTTTGGAATGCGATTTTGCATTCCTCGGTCCACTCGAAACTTCATTCCTTTTTACTTGGTCGAAGAACAATATGCACTTATTGGTTGCTTTTGAAATAAATCTGCTTAAAGCGGCCACCTTGCCGTTCAAGCTTATGATGTCTTTTGGTTTCTTCGAGATCCCCATATTCTTCATAGCTTGAATCCACTTCAAATTTACCTCTATGACATGAGCACTCACTATGTCTCCTAGGAACTTCCCTGATTGAATAGCAAAAGTACATTTCAAGGGGTTCAACTTCGTATTATACTACCTCAGAACCGTGAACGTTTCCTCTAGATTTTGTACATGATTTGATGCCACTTTTGACTTGAGCAACATGTCATCCACATATACTTCAATGTTTTTTCCAATTCGATCCGCAAATATCATGCTAACTAACCTCTAGTAGGTTACTTAAACATTTTTGAGTCTCTATGGCATCACTTTGTAGCAGTATAAGCCTTTGTCCGTTACAAAACTGGTATGCTCTTGATCTGGCTCGAACATAACTATTTGGTTATATCTTAAGTATGCGTCCATGAACATGAGTAGTTCATATCCGCTTGTTGCATCCACCAATTGGTTAATTCTAGGTAAGGGAAAATTGTCCTTTGGGAAAGCCTTATTGAGGTTGGTATAGTTTATGCAGGTTCTCCATTTCCTATTGGGATTCTACATAAGAAAAGGGTTGGTTATCCACTTTGGGTTGTATACTTCTCTGATGAATCCATTTGTTTTTGGCTTCTTGACTTCTTCATGCAGAGCATTATACCATTCCTAGTCCAAAGTTCTACATTTTTGTCTGGCTGGGTGAGCATCGGAATCGATGTTGAGTGCATAACAGATGATAATTGGATCTATCCCTACCATGTCCAAGTGTGCCCAAGCAAAAACATTTGCTGACCTCTTCAAGAAAGCTATTAATTCGATTCTAACTTATGCACTGATGCTCTTTCCAATCTTGAGAACCTTCGTGGACTCTTTGGGATCTATTTGTACTTCTTCAATATCATCCACCGGCTTTAACTCTCTTTTTGTTGCCCCTAATCGTGGGTCTATTTTATTTTCTTCTTTCTCTTCAGATTGAGAGGCAGTGGAGGAAATATGTTTTTGAGCTTCTTCGGAAAAATACTACGCATATATTGAGTTATACTAATCGGTGCCAATCATATGCATATACTTTCTCTTTTCTTTCCTTGCTAATGCTATGCTCGCATAATGACTTGCTTTAGCATCAGTCTTGGTGTCTTGTACTGACGTAGTTCTTATAACTGGCTTGACTTCTTTTTTATTAGAATCATCATAATTATTAAAGGAGACAACATAATAGTTTTGAAAATTTTTATTGCTAGGATTGAGGTTTACATTACAATTCTTCAGCTAACAAATGTTCTCCCCTAATTGATCCTATCTCGGTAGGGGTGTGAAACTGCATGAGTAGGTCCTTTTGAGATATGACTGCTCCCATGTCAATTAATGCAGGTCTTCCTAAAATACATTATATGGTAATGGTTGATCGATGATCAAGAAGCTTGCATAGTAGGATTTGTGAAAGGGAGCAGTTCCAGTAGTGACAAATAGGCGTGCTGATCCAACAGAAATGGTGGCAGTGTGGTTAAAGCCATAGATTGGTTACAAGCTGGGCTTCAATATTTCAATTGGAAGTTTCATTTTGTCGAAAACTCAATAAATCCGCTTGACCAATTCAAGGTGAGCGAATGCAAATTTGAAGATGACGTTCATTGAATTTCCATAATAAACGAAGACTTTCTTCATGATGCAGTTTGAGATCTATACCGTGATAATGAGCGGATCCTAATGCAGGAAAACTACTCCAGTGGCATAAGCTGCTATAAAGACTATGTCCAATGATGGGTTTTACTTAACATGAAAAATGATTTTTCGCTCCACTCTCACTTCCTACATATATTGCTCATGTACCTTTCTGCTTTTTCCTACCAGGTGTGGTCCTCCATGAACTGAGGCTATGACATTAGAGGGATTTCCTCCTAGGTTTTTCTAGTATGAGTTTCCTATCCTTTCCCCGTTGTTTTCTTTTTAGAAGCTGCCTAAGTACCCTTTCTGAATCAACCTCTCTATTTCATTCTTCAAGTGAGATAATTGTCAATGTGGTGATAGTTTACTCTATGGAAGCGGCAGTTTTCTCTGCCTCTGTTCTGCTCTGCCTTTTTCCCTTTTTTGGAACAATATATGCTAGTCCAATCTTGGTCATTTTATATATCTCCCCAAGGGTATGAGTGAGGGGGGGGGGGTTTGTTGTGAGGTTAAATTCCCTCTATCGCTTTGCGGGCGGACGATACTCATCTACCCTCCTTTTCTTCCGTTATTCAAAGAAAAAGTTCTCTCAATATGTACTTTGGACCCGGCCTCTTCCATTCTGATATAGCCGCTTTCCCTTTCATGGAAGGCCTTCATGCTGTGACATGGCTTTCTACTATTTTTCTCCCATATGGCAATATCCCTTCTAATCCCCACATGTATTGCTATTTATAATGCCTCTTCACAAGTAACCTTGATTCGGAGTGCTTCGGATTTGAAACATTTGATGAAGTTGTGCAGACTTACATTTTCGCCTTGCTTTACGCAGGACATGGTGTGTGATATCTCGGATTTTCGGGCATCAGATAATTGGATAGTTATCTGATTTAACTTTTAAAAATACTGATTTATAAATTGAACAAATTTAGATGTGATAATCTCCAGTATAAATTATTTAAAATTTGGCAAAATTGTTAATTTCAAATCAATAATAATAATGTGTTGTGTGTGTGTGTGTGTATATATTAAATAGAATTATTATTACAAATTGAATTTAGGTTTGTTTAAAATATATATGTATTGTTGACTTGATTTTAAATTAGATTTTCAAATTTAATTTGAATATGAATTTGGATTTATTAAGTAATTCAAAAGATAGACATTTTAAAAATATTTAGATTTAAAATATATGTATAAGCTTTTATTCATTTATATATAATTTGTTTTATTACATTTTCTTTAAAAAGAAATTCATATATACATTTACATAATAATAAATAAATTAAGTAAAGGCTTTTACTAACCATTTAAAATTTAATATAAATTACTTAATTACAAGTGTATATATATTAAGGCTTCATTATAACAAGTGTTGATTAATAAACTATAGTGAATGACAAATGTAAAGATTTTAAACATGTGTCACTTTTTATTTTTGATTTTCTTTTATTTTAATTAAAATCAAAGTTCAGCCTATATATAAACATTTGCTTCTCACCTTCCTTTCTTTTTCTATCTTCATGATTCAAAAGCTAAGAGAAAAACTCAAACCCATTTTCTCAAACAAATCTGAAAACCAATCACTCCTCTAACCAGAAATCAAAACTTAAATCCTGTACATTTTCAGAAATCATCAACCTGTAACCATTTTCAAATTTAAAACCCTAAAGCATGTACAAAGCTTCTTCTTCAACCTGAGTTTCAAACTAAAGCATGCAAACCTGAGATATGATCAAGCAAGTAACCTGGAAAATTGTCTAAAGCAAGCAATTTTCAGCATTTCAGCAACTCAAAGTTTTTAAGATCCGAGGAGCAATTCATGTTAGCATTATAGTTTTAATCAAAGACATTTTCCAGCAACTCAAATTCAAAAGTTTTTTTTTCAAAACAAAGAAGTGCTCTGTTCATTTTAACTGGTGAGTAAACTACCCTTTATAAAATCTTAAAACTGTTTATACCTTGATTTGCATGTGATAAATACTTGACGTATGTTATGAAAAATGTTTGTATAGTTGTTAAATATGCATGCCTGTCTATATATATGCAGAGATGACTGTGCATGTCTGATATCAGGCATATTGCCTCTGTTTGGTTACAGGTTTTCAAAACCTGTTTAAAAAAAAAAAAAAAATTCAAATTCTCCTTCTCTGATTATTGTTAGACCTCAAGATCTAAACAAAACGTGTTTGTATAATCATGTTTTATCTTTTAAAAATAATTTCAAGCTAAATCTGAAATTTGTTTTAATAAAAAGGAAGAAGAATAGTAGGATTTTAATCATCTCAAATATTCGATTTGAATGATTTCTAGAATCAAGTATATAATCGATTTTGTTTATGAAATCTAGGATTTTTAAGGTAGTAAATCGAGAGAAATCGAGAGATGAACGTTAATTGGGTTTCGAGCATTTTCTAGTGATCATGGAACTTGGGTGGTCGGAGTTTCTGTTAAAGCTAGCCTGGAGGTAGGCGAAGTTGGCAAAAATGGTCGGAGATATTCTCGTTCCCCGTGGTGGCCGGACGAGGTGGAAGTAGGGTTTAACCCTGGTTTTAGGTCGAGGCTGGAAATTAGGTGACCGCGCCGTCGACAGTGCATCGGAGGAGACCGAACGTGGGGGAAATGGAGCGTGGGGTCGTGGCGAACCTATGGTCAGAATGTCGTGACTTCAGATGGTCGGACGCGATGGCTTGTGGTGGTTTTCAGATAGGGTTGGGTTCTAGTTTTTGATCGATGGGCTCAATTTTGAGTTGCTGTTGAATTCGTTGATCTGAGAGGTCGAGTAGGATGGCGAGGTTATCGGCGACTCGATGGTGGTCGGAGCCTTGGTCGGAGAGGGCCTGGTCTTGTGTGCACGTGCACATGTGCCATTCGTGTACGTTAGTGCTGGGTTGACGAGGGATTGGAGAAGATGAAGTTGAACTCGGGTTTTGTCTCGGGAAATTTGGTGATTGCTCGGGTTCGTTTCCGAGTAATTCGAATGTGCTTTATAATAGGTTCTAAAATTTTAAACAAATCAAGTTTTAATTAAGACAATTTTCCTTATCCCACTTCTTTTAAATATTAAATGTTTTATTTAAGTTTGGGTTGGTTAAAGGTTTTAAAATAAATTATTTTAAAACTAATTCTAAAGTATTTTATTTTGTGACCATTATTTAAATAAGTTTAAATAATGTAATTAAATAGTTAATTAAAGAAGGTGAAATGATTTTTATTATTAAGAAACTTAAAGAGTCTTAAGTTAATTCTTATGTTAATGATAATTAATTTCAAAGGTTTATTAAATAAGATTTAAATAATAATTAAGTAATTAATTAAGATAATGGTTTGTCTTAGATTAATTAAGGACTTAATTAATTAAAGGTTAGTTAACTTATGTAATTTATTAAAGGCTAATTACTTAATGCAATTAAGAAATATTTAATCAAGGATAATTAATTAAGATGGATAATTAAAGGATGATTAATTAATTGGGTTAATTAATGTTAAGTAAGTAGGATTTAAAAGTAATTAAAGTAATTAATTTAATTTATTTGGAGATTAAGTTAAGTTAATTAGGAATTGTACATCTAATTAATCTTGCTTATAGATGATTGAATAATATTGAATGCCTTGGATTATTTGATATATCTGATATGTGATTGTGATGCTCTGTGATTGAGATGCTTTGGATGAATTATGATAATGCAAGTTATCTATCTGTGATAGAATTGCTATGTGAATATGATATCCTGAATTTAAATTAAATTGTTTAACTTAAACATCTTGGCTTAAAAAGGATGACATTTGAATTCGAAGAGACCGGGATCGGATATCAGCGATATCCGGAACCACTTCGATTAGTAATCTGTAATTATTTATACATTTGATTATGGAATCAAATGGGCTGGAATGGAATAAATTAAATAACTGGACCTTTGAAACTAAGTAACGGTACTTAGATATTATTTTGTGAAATAATTGTTTGACTATAAGATAAGAACTCGTAGTGAGGTACGAGTTACCCTGGTTTTCAAAGAAGTTTTACAACCTTAGTATTTCAATTTAAATGGGTTTACTCACGCTGGTTTCCAGCCAGACTCGGGTGTTACTTTATTGTAATGCTCGGGTCAGACCGCGTATTACATATTTTTAGGTAAGGACGTTCTGGAGCTCAGGTGAGCTGGATGGCAAAGACGTATGGAGTGTATTCCGCTGTGTATTTGAGAGTTGCATTGATAGTAGTATGGGGCAGGTTGATATAACTGTCCAGTCTATTTGTAATGATTGTAACTCTGATGAATTGTATGTAAAGTAACAATTACAGCTTTCCTTTATAAAAATGCTATTATTTGTTATTATATTTAATCCGCTGCGAATGTGAGATGTTGTTATTTTTCTGTTCTTCCTTCTTCTTTCTTTCTTCTTTTCTCTAACAATCTGGTATTTTTGGAGTCGAAAATTCCGGGTCGTTACATTTGGTATCAGAGCAGAAGGTTAAGCGAGAACCTTGGCTCTTGTGGGATTACTCATTAAGGATAGGGTCTATGGTACCCTAGAATGAGTTGAGTGTATATATATATATGAGAGCGTACTTGTTATTTTCTTATATAAAGATTTCAAAATGGTTTCAAGAGTAAATGAATCTTATATAAGTTTATTAAGCAATAGTTTTTCTAATATATTAAGGTAATTGGTTGTTGTATTAATTGAATAAAATAAAATAATGAGAATTAAGTGGTAATAGTAATACAACCAAATTGAAATTGAATGAAGATAAGTCTGAAATGGATCCAAACTGAAATTAAAATCTTGAATTTGTAGAAGTGTTATCAGAATAAAGATAATAATGAATTGATTTCCAGATATGATAATCTTGGTTATTATAATAAATGGTTGTTGTGTTTAATAATGAAATTTTGTTAATGATTAAGCAAAATGAAATGTTTTAGGGAAGTAAACTTTTAGGTGAGTATGACTTATAAATTGGAATTGAAGATAATTTAAAATTGTGAGATTTTAAATCTAAATCCAGAAAACTTGAAATTGTTTTAAAGAAATTTGTTTTGAATTAAAACCAAAGGTGGTTTAAAAATTTAAGGTATAACTTGGTGTGTAAAGGAAATAAATATGTATAAATGAGGATATACATAATATCAAAGATGATTTGAAATAAACTCTAAGTGTTGAGTTTTAAATTTTTCCTTGGAATGTGATATGAAAACCTAAAGTGATAAGTTTTTGAACTTATAAGTGGTAAGATTATTAATATAAAAATTTGAAATGGGTATTCAAATGGGTAAAGTTGTCTGGATTAAATTGAATTTAATTTAAGGAAAGTTAAATGGGTTTAGAATGAAAAACTTGAATTGGAAATTTCAAGTTGAAATTGAAATTTAACTTGGGAAGTTAAATGGTTGATTTTAAATGGGAGTTATGAGTGATCTCAAAATGGGTTTGAGATCTGGAAATTGAAAATGGATGCTGTTAATTGGTGTTTGGATAAATTTGGATGTTTATTTATCCTGATATCATTCTATTGTTATAAATAATCTATGAAACTGAGAATTGGTTTTGAAGTTAGAAATGGATAATAAATTAGAATCTGAAGATTAATTTTTTTTTGAATTCTTATTTGAACTTTGTAATAAGTTAAGTAAAGATAAATTTAAAATGGAATTTTGGAATTTGGATTCAGAATTAAATGGTTTAAAGATTTAAGTTGTTAAATAAAAAATAAAGGTTGATTTGATTTAAAAGTAAGGGTTAATTTGACTTAAGGGATTAAATCAACATTTAAATTTATTTTTTTTAACTCGAATTTATATAATTCGAGATGGTTTTAAGTTGAGATTTGAATAGAATTAGTTCAAATTGAATTTGATTTGAATTAATTAGAATTGTGATTGAAGATGGATAAGCATAAGTTTAAATGGAAAATTTGAATTAAAATAATTTGAAGTGAAATTGAAGTTGAATAAGTTTAAAATTCAAATGGGAAATGATTTGAATGTGGGATAGAAATCGAGGTTAATATAAATTGAATTGAAATTGAATCAATTTAAATGGAAGTGGAAATTGGAAATTGATTGGAAATGGGGATTGGAAAGTTGGACAGTTTGGCTCTAGACTATTTTCAAAATAATTTGGTTTAATATAAACCTATTTTTCCAAGCTACTTACTATACAATCTTTCTTTTTAAAGCCAAACTATTTTATACTTATTTTACAATTATTTTTGGAACAAATTACTATTTTTCAACTATTTTATAACTAATTCCTATTTTACAACTATTTTACAATTACCTAAATATTTTATAACTATTTAACTATTTTCCAACTATTTTACAGCTATTTTACAAACTAAAAATTATTTTTCAACTACTTATCTATTTTTAATTTTTCAAGCTATTTTCTAAAGTTAAGCTGGATAGAGTTCAAACTGTCTATAATTGAATACCAATTGAGATAAGAATTGAAGTATTAACCCAAATGGAAATTAGGAGCAATTGTGAATAAGTGAATGAAAATCAAGAAGAATGTGAATAGAAAAGTGGGTTGATTTAACTAATAATCAATGAAGATAAATACGTAGGATGTACGTATATTATTCTATTCGCATAGTGATTTGATCCAGATTCGAGCACAGAATTTCGAGATAATATTATCGATCCGAGTTGGGATTTTTCGCTCGATTTTCGACGGCGAACCTGGATATGGATTTTTGATTGGTTCTGGATATTCTCTATCATAGTTATGGCTATGCAAGGAGAATGACGGTTTCTGATCAAGAAACCAGATCTGAGTCCGCACTAGGAAGTCGGGTGGACGATACTAGTTCAGAAGTGAAATTGTGTGATCGAGTGAGCAATCAGACTGATATTGCATACGAATGATATGTGGACATCGTACGAGTTTGAATGAAATTGATATTGAAATTTGTGGATAAGAACTGTAAATGATTTTTTGAAATTGGAAGTATATTTTGTGAAATATATGATGAAGTAAAGTGGAAATTTGATATTTCTATGGTGAAAATTTACTTTATGGAGGTAAGTAATATGGTAAATAACTTTATAAAAGAGTAATCAAATTTGAATATTTGATTTGGAATAAACAAAGTTATATATCTTTGTTATATAAGATAAATCTCCCCTTGTTGAACCTATAGCCAGAAGAAAAGGGTTTTTGAAAGTATTTGAAGTATAAAAAGGGAATTTATACAAGTATAAAGTGATCCAAAGATTTTCAAAGTTTTATATATTTATATATATATATATATAAAGGACCTTATGAGAATGATTTTGGAAAAGGTTTTGGGAACCTATGGACTTTGGAAAGGCTTTTGATTTTTGAGAAAAATCAGTTTTGGGAATTTGGAAAGCCAAGTTTGGAACTATCGATTTGGGATATTGATTTTGTGTAAAGGAGATTTTTATATAAATCATTAAGGGTATGATTTGAAGATACTATAAGTGTATAGTATAAAGTGTTTTGAGAATGGCTTTGGGGAAAAAGGCGCTCTCTTGAAATGAACTTCTCAGGAGTGCCACAGGGTGATACTGCCTTGAACCCTAAGGGGGGATTCTAAAGTTAATCCTGTGAGGAGTCCGAACAAAACTAGTTCCTGAGGATTACTGGGTAGCAAAAGTCGAGGGCGTTGATGCCTACAGAGGCATTTGGGTTATGCTGTGACGATAGTTTAACTCGATGTCACTACGATCTACTGCAGACCATAGCGAAAGTCGTATGTGCTGCTGAGATCCAACAGTCTATGTTTGATTTTATATCGGTAGACTGTGACACTATGGTAATATAGCGAAAGTCGTGTGTGCCGCTGAGAGCCAACGGTCTACGTTTGATTTTATATCGGTAGACTGCGACCTATGTGGAAGTGGAGAAATTTCATTCTTTTGGCAGCGAAATTCAAGGGCGGTGATGCCTACAGTTACATGGACTTTTGCTGTGATGGCAACGTAACCCAGGGTGTAACTGCGATATGAAGCGGGTTCCATGGTGTAATCGAGGGGTGCAGAGTGCCTACAGTTATCTATGGATTTTGTCGGGATTGCAACGTAACCATCGGGTTAACTGCGACCATGGATGGGGGTGATGATTTCCAGAGCATTCTCACAAAAGATGTTTCCTCTATTTTCAAAAATGTTTTCTATATTATCAATAAAATATTTTCCAAGTATTTTCACTGGGTGTTGAAAACGGGTTTGCTAAGTATTTATAGATTTTCAGTCCTACGTCTGATCAAAGTATGACCGAATTTCTGTGAGAACAAGGATAGACTTGTTGAGACATTGAGTTATAAAAGTATTATTATAAAAAATATTTTTGTAATATTATATAGATTTTAAAGTATTTTAAAATTTTAATATAAAGGGAGTTTATAGTTTAAATGTTCAACAAGTAATTTATCTGATAATAAGTAAATAATAAATTTTGGCTTCGTTCCTTTTCGAGGATGAAAAGATTTAAAGGGGGAGGAATGTGATATCCCGGATTTTCGGGCATCAGATAATTGGATAGTTATCTGATTTAACTTTTAAAAATACTGATTTATAAATTGAACAAATTTAGATGTGATAATCTCCAGTATAAATTATTTAAAATTTGGCAAAATTGTTAATTTCAAATCAATAATAATAATGTGTTGTGTGTGTGTGTGTATATATATTAAATAGAATTATTATTACAAATTGAATTTGGGTTTGTTTAAAATATATATGTATTGTTGACTTGATTTTAAATTAGATTTTCAAATTTAATTTGAATATGAATTTGGATTTATTAAGTAATTCAAAAGATAGACATTTTAAAAATATTTAGATTTAAAATATATGTATAAGCTTTTATTTATATATATAATTTGTTTTATTACATTTTCTTTAAAAAGAAATTCATATATACATTTACATAACAATAAATAAATTAAGTAAAGGCTTTTACTAACATTTTAAAATTTAATATAAATTACTTAATTACAAGTGTATATATATTAAGGCTTCATTATAACAAGTGTTGATTAATAAACTATAGTGAATGACAAATGTAAAGATTTTAAACATGCGTCACTTTTTATTTTTTTATTTCTTTTATTTTAATTAAAATCAAAGTTCAGCCTATATATAAACATTTGCTTCTCACCTTCCTTTCTTTTTCTATCTTCATGATTCAAAAGCTAAGAGAAAAACTCAAACCCATTTTCTCAAACAAATCTGAAAACCAATCACTCCTCTAACCAAAAATCAAAACTTAAATCCTGTACATTTTCAGAAATCATCAACCTGTAACCATTTTCAAATTTAAAACCCTAAAGCATGTACAAAGCTTCTTCTTCAACCTGAGTTTCAAACTAAAGCATGCAAACCTGAGATATAATCAAGCAAGTAACCTGGAAAATTGTCTAAAGCAAGCAATTTTCAGCATTTCAGCAACTCAAAGTTTTTAAGATCAGAGGAGCAATTCATGTTAGCATTACAGTTTTAATCAAAGACATTTTCCAGCAACTCAAATTCAAAAGTTTTTTTTCAAAACAAAGAAGTGCTCTGTTCATTTTAACTGGTGAGTAAACTACCCTTTATACAATCTTAAAACTGTTTATACCTTGATTTGCATGTGATAAATACTTGATGTATGTTATGAAAAATGTTTGTATAGTTGTTAAATATGCATGCATGTCTATATATATGCAGAGATGACTGTGCATGTCTAATATCAGGCATATTGCCTCTGTTTGGTTACAGGTTTTCAAAACCTGTTTAAAAAAAATAAAAATTCAAATTCTCCTTCTCTGATTATTGTTAGACCTCAAGATCTAAACAAAACGTGTTTGTATAATCATGTTTTATCTTTTAAAAATAATTTCAAGCTAAATCTGAAGTTTGTTTTAATAAAAAGGAAGAAGAATAGTAGGATTTTAATCATCTCAAATATTCGACTTGAATGATTTCTAGAATCAAGTATATAATCGATTTTGTTTACGAAATCTAGGATTTTTAAAAATAAAATCATGATTTTTAAGGTAGTAAATCGAGAGAAATCGAGAGATGAACGTTAATTGGGTTTCGAGCATTTTCTGGTGATCAACGGAACTTGGGTGGTCGGAGTTTCTGTTAAAGCTAGCTTGGAGGTAAGCGAAGTTGGCAAAAATGGTCGGAGATATTCTCGTTCCCCGTGGTGGCCGGACGAGGTGGAAATAGGGTTTAACCCTGGTTTTAGGTCGAGGCTGGAAATCAGGTGACTGTGCCGTCGATAGTGCATCGGAGGAGACCGGACGTGGGGGAAATGGAGCGTGGGGTCATGGCGAACCTACGGTCAGAATGTCGTGACTTCAGGTGGTCGGAGGCGATGGCTTGTGGTGGTTTTCAGATAGGGTTGGGTTCCGGTTTTTGATCGTTGGGCTCGATTTTGAGTTGCTGTTGAATTCGTTGATCTGAGAGGTCGAGTAGGATGGCGAGGTTATCGGCGACTCGATGGTGGTCGGAGCCTTGGTCGGAGAGGGCCTGGTCTTGTGTGCACGTGCACATGTGCCATTCGTGTATGTTAGTGCTGGGTTGATGAGGGATTGGAGAAGATGAAGTTGAACTCGGGTTTTGTCTCGGGAAATTTGGTGATTGCTCGGGTTCGTTTCCGAGTAATTCGAATGTGCTTTATAATAGGTTCTACAATTTTAAACAAATCAAGTTTTATTAAGAAAATTTTCCTTATCCCATTTCTTTTAAATAGTAAATGTTTTATTTAAGTTTTGGGTTGGTTAAAGGTTTTAAAATAAATTATTTTAAAATTAATTAAGCTAAAGTATTTTATTTTGTGACCATTATTTAAATAAGTTTAAATAATGTAATTAAATAGTTAATTAAAGAAGGTGAAATGATTTTTATTATTAAGAAACTTAAAGAGTCTTAAGTTAATTCTTGTGTTAATGATAATTAATTTCAAAGTTTTATTAAATAAGATTTAAATAATAATTAAGTAATTAATTAAGATAATGGTTTATCTTAGATTAATTAAGGACTTAATTAATTAAGGGTTAATTAACTTATGTAATTTATTAAAGGCTAATTACTTAATGCAATTAAGAAATAATTAATCAAGGATAATTAATTAAGATGGATAATTAAAGGATGATTAATTAATTGGGTTAATTAATGTTAAGTAAGCAGGATTTAAAAGTAATTAATTTAATTTATTTGGAGATTAAGTTAAGTTAATTAAGAATTGTACATCTAATTAATCTTGCTTATAGATGATTGAATAATATTGAATGCCTTGGATTATTTGATATATCTGATATGTGATTATGATGCTCTGTGATTGAGATGCTTTGGATGAATTGTGATAATGCAAGTTATCTATCTGTGATAGAATTGCTATGTGAATATGATATCCTGAATTTAAATTAAATTGTTTAACTTAAACATCTTGGCTTAAAAAGGATGACATTTGAATTCGAAGAGACCGGGATCGGATATCAGCGATATCCGAAACCACTTCGATTAGTAATCTGTAATTATTTATACATTTGATTATGGAATCAAATGGGCTGGAATGGAATAAATTAAGTAACTGGACCTTTGAAACTAAGTAATGGTACTTAGATATTATTTTGTGAAATAATTGTTTGACTATAAGATAAGAACTCGTAGTGAGGTACGAGTTACCCTGGTTTTCAAAGAAGTTTTACAACCTTAGTATTTCAATTTAAATGGGTTTACTCACGCTGGTTTCCAGCCTGACTCGGGTGTTACTTTATTGTAATGCTCGGGTCAGACTGAGTATTATAGATTTTCAGGTAAGGACGTTCTGGAGCTCAGGTGGCGAGCTGGATGGCAAAGACGTATGGAGTGTATTCCGCTGTGTATTTGAGAGTTGTATTGATAGTAGTATGGGGCAGGTTGATATAACTGTCCAGTCTATTTGTAATGATTGTAACTCTGATGAATTGTATGTAAAGTAACAATTACAGCTTTCTTTTATAAAAATGCTATTATTTGTTATTATATTTAATCCGCTGTGAATGTGAGATGTTGTTGTTTTTCTGTTCTTCCTTCTTCTTTCTTTCTTCTTTTCTCTAACAATCTGGAATTTTTGGAGTCGAAAATTCTGGTTTGTTACATGGTGTTTACATCCGAGGAAGCTTCCTTTTTCGAGTTAAACTATCTTAGAAAATCAGCAATCCTCCATACCTTCAAAATGTTTGTATAGTACTCAAAAGTGCAGATGTGGTCACTTGAGTTTCTGGTTCTATCGAATTTATCGATCGTTGAACCTTTGAAGTTTTCAGAAACATATACATGTATAATGGTTTCACTAAATGGGGAAGAACCTTCCTCCCTTGCTTCTTCTCTGTTATTTTGCTGGTAGAGTTTTTCCAACTGCTCTACACATGCTATTAGCTGTCGGATCTCTTCTTCCTTGGGATCCATTTGAGATGAACGAACCTGCAGAGTGAGGTAACTTCATCATCATCGAGAGTAGTTCGTGGTTGCGTTTTTTGCAACAGTGGATTGATGTTAACAAGGTTTGATTTGATTTGAGGATCGATATGGATTTTGGCCTGTAGTTTAGCATCGGTTTTGGGTCCAGCTTCACCGCTCTCGTGTTTGAGAGTGTCGTTATCACTCATACGCTTCATTGCTAGCATGGTTGGTGAGTGGTGGTGGTGAACCATGGATGATTAAGGGGACCAACCTTAGAGCAGCATGTGGGGCTATTGACTCTCTAATCCCTCCATGCATTGGTTCATTTGGTTGTAAAGGCCTGAAGAGCTGCTAAGATAGGCTCTAAGGTAGGCTCTATAGGGGTGGCTACCTCATATTGGGTTATGGAGATGAGGAATGACTTTTTAGACATTTTTGAAGTAAGGTGAAGGTGTTCTTGGGGAGGAGGAGTGGAACCTGTGGGGTTCATAATATTGTAACGGTGTTTTGAAGAAAGTGTAGGTAAATTTTACTAGAGACGGAGGTTTGACCCTTCTTCTAGCGTAAAAAATGTTTGTGAGAATTTTCATTTCAAAAACATCCAAGTATTTTTCATGTAGTAGTCACGACACTAAACACTTTCATGACTATGAATCAACAAAATTAATTGATGTTAAAATTGCCTTTAAGGGGAATAATTATGTCGCGTTAAAGCTTATACAATTATAAGGGTGGCGATTAGACCCGACCAATGGATCTAAACCTCACTCGATGGGTCTCGGTTTTCAACAGGTTGGGTTCTGTCAGGTCCAAAGTATACATTTTAAAACCCCGACCCGACCCGACCCAAGCTTGTTTAGATCGGGTCCAGTTGGGTGATAACACTAAAAATGTATGTATTTATATAGTTTTGATTGGATCTTTCGAGTCGAGACGGTTCGGGTCAGGTTTGATCGAGTCTTTATGATATTTTTCATCACTTGGACCCGACTTGAGACCCCTTGGATTAGGTTCGGGTTTAGATCTTCTCGGGTCGGGTCGTTTTGGTTCGGGTATGCGGTTCTCGGTTCTAATTGCCAAACCTACATAATTATGAGAGGGAATATTCAGAATGTCAGTTCATTGCACAAAATATATTTCGATTTTATCACCAACAATAAAATAAAGTGCTGAAAATAAAAGGACACAAAGAATTTACATGGTTCAGATGTTAAGGAATCCTAAGTCTGTGGGTAAAATGTCTATTATTCTTTCTTGATTTTTTAGTACAAACCATAAAATGGCAGAGAGTGCAAGTTTCTTTGTCTAGTGTGTTCATAAAAGGTATAGGAAAATTGCCCCATTTCTTGCTATAATACCTTATTTATTTATAGTACATAGAGATTCACGTGGATTATCAATGTCACTCTTCCGCTCTCTAGATTTCTGCTATTAAATTGCACCACGTGTCAAACATCAATCTTACATATTCGATGTGCACAGATTTCTGACATGACCTTCGATGGGAAATAATGATTTAAGTGGTTGGATTTTGAACTTTGGCGGGAAGCTTGAAATTGAAGCAGGAATGCTTTGAATTAAGGCAGGAAACTCAAATTTGAATAGGTTGTGCGTTTCTGATTCTGAGAGGCGCTAAGCCTATAAAATGCACTTGTGTGTGAATGAAACAACAATGAGGTATTTCCCTTCCCTTCAGGGTGAGGTGTATCATTGTTAGCACTTTTTTCTTGTTCTACTTTGTTGAGAGTTGTCCCTTTGTCATGCTTGGGATGGTTATGGCGTATATACTTTATGTTGCATCAATACTTGTGAAGCTGCGCTGCACCGTTCGATCTGCAATATTTGCATAGTACTGCGCTGGGCTAGTTGGAGTTGAGTTGCATAACCTAGTAGAAAAGGTCGTGTTGCTATTTCGGTGGTTGGTTGCCTTGCATGATCATGTTCTGAGCTACTCTCGACATTGAGGGTGCTACGCCATCGCTTTTGTCTTTGAACCTGATTTAATTTTTTTAGGGATGAGGTTAGGATCTCTTAGTAGCGGCATGGTATTTTCCCATCACTTCATCGCTTGGGTCCCTATGCTTGTCATATCAACATGGCGGGGCATATTTCATTAATTTGATGTTGATATAGGATTGCGGCTCTATTTTGTCACATCAGTGTCAAATGGTGGGGCGTCTCTATAGCCTTTTGATACAAAATCATGGCACAGATCTACCACTTTTAGATGTTAGTTTAAGAGTGTTTTCGAAAATGTTTAAGTTAAACTGGACGAACTCTAGTGGCCTTAAAAATGAAATGCATTTGTTAAGATTAGCTAATTTTCATACATTTACAAATAGAAATTTGAGATGTAATGGGATGCTCTATGTCGGGCTCTATAAACTGTATATACTCATGCTAGGGAAGAAAAATAATGTTTTTGTACCACTCATATTCATATGTTGTCTGACCTCCATCAATTCATTATGTACACTATGTACAGCACGGCATACATGCATAGGATTTCTCTAATGACATAATCTGAGGAAGTAAATATATGAATCATTGTTCGCTTCATCGAAAAGCCATGGGTGCATGTTGGATGTATACTCATAGTGCCAAAATGAGGGAAGTACCAAAATATAAACACCTTTCTAGACTCTTGTAGTGCATAAGTATCCAACGCTATATATAGATATCCAAGGATGGCAGTACTATAGTCGTAAACAAGAGTCGATTCATATCTACCAACCCAGTTAGATATCCAAGTCTAATCGTGCCTTTATTATTTGAAAAAAAAATATAGAACCAAATAGATATAATAGGAAGAGACGTATGACAGGAGTGTGCATCTCATTAGTGTTCCTATAGTCTACTATATAACTCTGTAGATAGAAAAGTGTAATAGCATCTCCTCTAACATCATCATCATCCAAAGCAGGAAAATATGTAAAGTATGACATAAACTCCTCATATGTACCATCAAAGGGTATCGACACATGGTTTTGGTTAGCCAACCTCTATAACAGTCATAACATAAAGTCAAAAATCATCAATGCTAACTCAAAATTTGGTAAATGAAACATATGTGCAGTAGGCCATCATCTCTCTATAAGAGCCTCTACTATACAACCGTCTATGTAACGATCTAGGATTTTTGTCATTTGAATTTGAAATATTTAATTTATTTAAATATGAAAATATTGGTTGAGTAAGTCAAATAGCTTAAATTTCAAATAAGGATTTATTTGATAATTTGAATTGTTAAATTGAATAATCGAAATGTTTAAGTAATTGAATCCTGAATTTAATGTTGACAAAAATGATTCCAAAAGCTGATTTAAATTTTGATTAAATAAGAATGAAGATAGCAAACTTTTAAATTGGAATTAAAAGTGACTAAACTGATTTTAATAATAACTCATTTTAGTTAACGTATTAAATTATCGATCCGGGGCACAATCAAGGATTTTGATGAAACCAGTGTCATTGGATCTGTAATAGTAAATTATAATATGCTATCGAATTTTGTGATGATCGGATGTATCGTTTGATCGTGCGAGTTCAAAACGCGTAGAAATTAATTTAAGGAATTTAAATTAATATAATTTGATTTTGAATGTTAACTTCTGTATATAATGAAATTGGCTTTTGATACTAGTTCCATTGTGTTCGAAATAGGGGTATTACATATAGAATGCCAGGCGGCACGCCTCGTTTGGAGTTCAAAAATTAACGTGTGAATAGTGTTTTGAAAATTTCCTATATAAGGACATGTTCATTTCATTTTTTTGCAAAACCTAATCTACCTAAATGCAGCAGCCATTCTTCTCCACTAACCTTGCTCATCCAACAGCTTGGGCCGATCAGCGCCACTACAGTCTATATCGGAGCTCGACTTTAACTAGCGAAACGTCGGTGAGGTTGAGATGTAGGGTTTAAACGGTGATGATAGGCTACGGTGGTCCATAGCGATGGCTCTAGCTGTTCGAAGGCGGTGTAGTGGGTTCACGATTTTAGGTCGATCGGCGATGATTGGGGAAGGCGGCATCGCTAGCTGGAGGCGTGCGAGGTCGGCGTGTGCTAGGGTGATGATCGCGATGGCGAACGATGCAACTATGGCGATGCGGCGATCGAGAAAGTCGTGGTCACGTTTTCGTTTCCTGCGAGCGAACGAGCATACATGAGAGATAGGGAATGTAAATAAAAATTTAAGTTTAAACTTAATTAAATTGAAGTTAATTATAATTTAAATAATCTTAACGTTCATTAATTCATATCTCATTCATACGAGGTCCAAATCGAACGTGACAAGTTGCGTTGCGATCGTATCAGTGAATACTATGTTATGAAGTTAGATTGGATGGATTTGGAGCTAGTATGAATGTGGATTAAAATTGAACACCTGTTCAAATTTAATTCAAACTGGAACGCTTTGGCGATTATTGGAATTTCGATGAATTAACTCACCTCTCTGGCCCACTTATATTTTATAAGTGTGGATAATTTTATTGATGTCCGTTGTTGCTTGTTTGGATGATTTACTGTTTTATTAGTTGGTTTGAATTTATTCCCGCCCCTAGAGCGGATGAGACATTATACGTTCTCATGTATGTGCGGATGATCCTTTGTATACGATCCCGCCTCGAAGCGATTGATTTATATTTTATGATTATATACCGTATGTGATGCAGAGGATAGGTTGGAGGGATCCAACGAGATTCCTTATACTGTTGATTTTATTTTTCATATATTGTGTTATACGATCTGTTGGAAATTATATTGTGAATGGTTGAAGCGCTATGGTCATTATAAACGTGCTTTGAATCCTTGAAATTAACCACACGTTATAAATTAGGATAAATATATACATATTGAGTTGTTTACACATGTTTTAGCATGTTGGACATAAATGGATAACTTGGGAAGTAATTACCATTAGATAACAAATGGTGATGGAAATATTTGGTTTAATAAAGTAAAAATGTATATCCTTTTAAATCTTTCTAAAGTAAATTTCTAAATATTTATTTAAAGAAATTAAATTAATAAGTTTTGAAGTTTAAAAATGTTTTATGATTATTTCTGAATTTCAAACGTAAAAGGGTTTTCATATTAAAAATGTTTTATGGATTTTAAATAAGTATTTTTAAGAGATATTTATTGTAAATGTTTTAAATCATAATATAATAGTTTGTAAAGTATTTTTAATAATATAAAAGTTTGTAAGTATTTTTAATAATATAATAGTTTTTAAAGTATTTTAAGTATACATATAGTTTTTAGTTAACAAGTTAAATATTTTATTTAAAGTAAATAGAATTTTTATATTATATTATCTTTTTAAATATTTATTAATTTTTGAATATTTTATGTTATAAATAAATTAGTGTATATATATCAAAATATTATTTTAAGTAGTTTTAACATATTAGTAAGTATTTGAAAGTATTTATATATATATACAAGTTTTAAGTATTAAATTAAATATTCCATCAGTATAATAAAGAGGGGAATTAGGTTCTAACACTTAAGTTAAATAAATGGTTTGGGAAATATTTAACTAAAAGTGCATCGCCCAAATTTATAAATCATATATGCTTGATCTTTAAATAAATGTTTTCAAGATTAATTATAAAGATAAGTAATGTTTTGGGGGTTACTGTAAACGGTGTTTTAGCAACACTTATTTTTAACCTTCGATATTAATTATACTTAGGAATATAATTAGATATTTACTGATGGATATTTAGTAGAAAAATAGCAGTAAACAGTTTTGGGTTTGTTGTGGTAGTTTTTTTAGTAACACTTGTCTTTGAAAGTGTATATGGATCGATAATATAGTTAAACTACGACTAGCAAGTGCGGAATTATAAATAATAGTAAATAGCAGTAATAAAAATGACACCAGGGATTTTTATACTGGTTCGAACTTCCCGTTCTACGTCCAGTCCCAGACTCCTTCTGGAATTTCTCTAACAACCCTCACTTTACCCGAAGGAACAGGTATTACACCGCCTGAGCAACCGAACATGACTTTTCCGCCTAAGCAACCAAATAGGACTTCAAATACAATTTGGTAAATTGTTTCTTGACTTGTGTGTTCTTTGAATAACACGAATATAGTCAATGTAGTACACCCTTCCTATAATCTTCTTGATATGATGATTTGAATGTGCAAAAGATAGGAAGTAGAGAATTGAAAATCACTTGATATTATAACAATATAAGATCAGAATAGATAGAAAGAATTAGTTAATGAAATAGTGGATTTTCATCTCTATTTATAGTATTGAATAGTTTTAATTCAATAGTTGCAACTATTAGAAGAAGTGCAACTCTTGGTGAAGAAGACAACTCTTCAGAATTTGATATTTCATGAAGAGATGCTTCAGTTCGTCAAGTTCAGATGTCTGAGAGAAAAGTGACAGATGTCTGAATAAAGTTTGAAATTCAAAAAATAGAAGAAACAAAAAAACAGTCATTTCAGACGTCTGTCTTTTAATTCAGATGTCTGTCTAGGATGACAGACGTCTGTTATTAAATTGACAGACGTCTATTTCATATATAAATAGAAGCACTTTATACAGAGGGTTCAGACGTCTGTTATTTTTTCTTTAGACGTCTGACATTGATGTCAGACGTCTGAATTAAGATACAGACGTCTAAACCTGTACTGTTTTGTTCCTTCCTTTGTTTAAGCACTTTTGAACTTGAGATATTATATAATTTTGAAAATACCTTTTTATATCTTTTAAATAATTAAAGATATTTATTATTTTAAAGCATGATTTTCAAAAGTATATTTGTGTGTGTGTGTTTTATCATCATATCAGAGATTGTACAAAAATATCTAACTTAGAAATAATAAATTTTGAGAACTTAATCTTGTTGATGATATGATAATAGCTTCTCTTGTAGATTCCTGCAAGAATATTTGACATTATAGTATATAGGTTGAAATATATAGTTGTCGCATTAAAATCGAAGAAGGCAGGTTCCAACATTCTCCCCCTTTTTGATGATGACAACTATATAATTCAACGGTTAGTATAACCATACCTTTTGCTCCCCCTGTCAATATGACCAATTTATATAGCAGAAATGTGATTATTTCTCCCCCTTTGTCATTAACAAAAAGAGTTGTAGGAGGTGTTAGATATAAAGAGATGACAAAACTGTGAATAATAAAATAGATAAGAAGTGTAGACAAACCAAGCATGTACCAAGATGATAATAACAAATCAATTTTTAAGACAGAGCATTTGTTTAACGAACATAATGAACTAAGGGAGACATAGAAAATTATACAAATAACAACTAATAAGTTTTAAACATCACAAAAAAACAGAATTTTTATGAAAGTGAAGTTTTTGGACCAAAAGACAAACCAAAAGAAAACATCTTCTTTCACCATTCTCCCCAAGTTGGAGAGGAAGAAAAAGAAGATCCATGAGAATTTTTCCATAATTGACGAAGAATTGTCTTGATATTTTTCAATTCTCGTGCATTCTCTTCGACTTTGGCATCTAAATCATCGAATCTAGAATTGATGGAAGAAAAACCTTGTGCAATTTGTTGGGAGATTTTCTTTTGATTTTTAGAGATGGTGATGTCACACTTGAGCTTTTCATTTTTTGTATATGTGCGTGAAGTTCCAGAAATTAGTTCAATCTCGTAATTTTCTGGGATTGAACTTTGGATAAAAGCTTGCTCAAAAGCTTCGTCTTCTCCTTCTTCATCTTCCCCTTCATCCTCATCGTCCCCTTCTTTTTCAGTATCTCCTTCATCTCCATCGTGTCCGGAACTGCCTACTTTTGTTTTTCCTTTTTCTTTTTGTAAAGCTAGTTGTTCCGCTTTATAATTAGTATATGTTGGAAATGTCGGAGGAGATTCCGGTAATCCCATCAAACTAAAGAAGCGAATGTTGGATACCTTAATCTTTTCAAACTCAATTGCCGGACTTTGAATAGACAGGTCAGTTAGAATTCGAGTAATATAAAGTGCATAGACAATTGAACGTTTCTTCGAGTCGTGATAAGTACGAAATGCATCATAAAAATATTGTGCCCAATTGATTTGTGAATTTGATAATATTGCTTGAAGCGCCTTATCTTCATCATCATAAATGATCTCATGGCTTCCTTGCCGGGGAAATATTGTTTTTATTAGCATTCTAAGCAATAATCGAGGTCGGGGACGAAGATGATTTGATCTATCTGTGGACTTTCGTGGTTCAAAAATATAATATTCTATTTGTTTAAGATCCTCTCCTTCTAACTTAAAATCATCTAAATCGACCCCATCCGAGCTACATTTTAAAATTCGTCCAATGTCAGCAGGAGTTATTTGTAGAATGTTTCCAAATATGCTTGTCCAAAGCGTTCCTTTATCTCTATGAAGCCTAATTTTTGGATTGTTGACATTTGCAAGAAATAATAGGACACTAAGTCTACAAATGTTCACTTGATTGTCTTTGAAATCAATAAGACTAGTGATCTGAGATCTATCAGTATAGAGCCTAATTTTGTACGCAGAAAAATGATCAAGGTCATGAAAAATACCGTGAAATGATGGCAGAGAAGATAGATGTTTGTAACGAGCCATACTTCGGGGTTCATGGTAGAGCCAAGCGGCAATTTGATCTTCTGAAGGGAGAATATGAGAAGCTTGTTGAGAAGAATCCCCTTTTTGTTTCTTGTGTTTTGATTTGGGCGCCATTGTTTATTTTGAAGAAGGCTAGGGTTTTGAATTTTGATTTTGAGAAAAAAATAGTCGTGTTGAAGAAGAGAAGCCGTTGGTATGATTTATTTTGTTTTCTGTCTAACAGGGTTTCAGACGTCAAAATATACAGACGTCTGAAGTCCTATAGATAAAAAACAATTAAGAGGAGTTTAGACGTCTAAATTTTTATAACAGATGGCTAAGATGAAGGACAGACGTCTCAAAAATAGTGACAGACGGCTCAGTTGGTTCAATTTGAAACAGAGAGTAAAAAACATTTTGAACTAAAATCAGACGTCTGAATATTTTATGTTAGACGTCTATATTGGAGAACAGACGTTTGTTATTTTCATACAGACGGCTAATCTTATAACAAAAAATTTGAAACTTTTTATACTTAATTTAGACATCTGTGATAAATAATTCAGACGTCTGTGTGGCTGAAAACAATAAAAGAAGGTGTTTTACTGACGTCTGTTGTAAAAGTATAGATGTTTGTATGTCTGATGTTGAATGTTTTTTCTTAGTTTTTAATGATAAAAGAAAAAATTCAAATATTTATTTTTGAAAATACAAAGCAAAAATGAATAAACAAATCAACATACAATCATATATATATTATCTACTTAGGAGTCTTTGGAGTTTTTGGAGACTTCGGAGACTTCCCTTTGGATGATTTGTGTTGATTGTTTTCATCAGACTGTTTAATGGGAGACCATTGAGGCTGACGATCCCACGAATTTAGGGAAACATGAGGACGTTGAGGTGAATGAATATGTGCATTTGTGTTGATCGGAGATGAACCACGTATTTTTGCAGCACAACGTTCAAGAAAACTGAGTCGTCTACCATGACTCTTTTGCTCAAAATAATTTCACGCTGAAGATTAAGTGTTTCCCTCTGATAGTGATGTAAGTCATCTATCTTTTCTTTAGTAGTTGGAGATGGAAATAAATTTCTTCGCGTGCGTTTATTTTCTGGCGTATATCCCGTATGATGACTTTGTGGTGGACATATCGGAATATAAGCTGGAGTTGGAGTTGGAAGTTCGGAAGACCCAGAACTAGGTGTTTCAAAATCAATTGACGAATATTCAGATGAATAGGAAGGCTCATCTGAAGATGAACCAGCCATGGTATATATGAATAATGCAAAGTTAAAAAACATAATTGAATTTTTTTGCTTTCACCTTTGTAAAAAATAAGCTGACTGAAAGTTTTCTTCGGAATGAAAGAATTTATAAAAAAACTGAAGGCTAAATAATGAATGGTTAAGATTAAAAGTAGAATAATTTAATTTTAACCAGAAAAAATATGTGTGGATAAAAACAAGTTTTTTATATTAACCTTTAAATAAAAATAGAATTGAGTTGAAGTAAACTTCATAAATTTTTGAAAGAGATAATTCCAAGTTCTCGTCTCAATTTTACAAAAGTGTTTTCATTTAATGGTTTGGTAAAAATATCTACTAATTGATTTTCCGAAGATACGAATTCTAGATTGATTATATCTTTTTCAATATTATCACGAAGAAAATGATGACGAATATCAATATGTTTTGTCCGTGAATGATTTACTGGATTTTTAGATAAATTAATAGCACTAGAATTATCACAGAAGATTGTAGATTTAGATAATTTAAAACCAAAATCTTGAAGAGTTTGTTGCATATAAATTACTTGAGCACATGCCAAAGCTGCAGATATATATTCTGCTTCACAAGTAGAAAGTGATACGCAATTTTGTTTCTTACTGAACCAAGATACTAGAGACTGTCCAATGAAGTGACAAGTCCCACTTGTACTTTTTCTATCCGTCCGACTTCCTCCAAAATCAGCATCACTATATGACACTAATTCAAAAGAACATTCTTTCGGATAAAATAGTCCAAAATCTTTGGTTTTGTTGAGATAACGTAAAATACGTTTCACTGCTCTAATGTGTGATTCTTTAGGATAGGCTTGAAATCGTGCACACAAACAAACGCTCATCATTATATCAGGTCTACTAGCGGTTAAATATAATAATGATCCAATCATACTTCGATATAATTTTTGGTCTACACTTGCCATTTTCATCTTTTTCAAGATGTATGGTTGTACTCATAGGAGTTGGTTTGGCAGAAGTATTTTCCATACCAAAGCGTTTGATTAAATTATTACAATATTTTTCTTGATTTATAAAAATGCCATTATTAACTTGTTTAATTTGAAGTCCAAGAAAATATGTTAATTCTCCCATGTGAGACATTTCAAATTCATTTGTCATTATTTTAGAAAATTCTTGACATAATTTATCATTAGTTGATCCAAAAATAATATCATCTACATAAATTTGAACAATTAAAATATCATGTTTCTTTTTCTTAATAAAAAGAGTTTGATCAACCTTTCCAATTTCAAAACCAGAGTCGATTAAATAACTTTTTAAACTATCATACCAAGTTGAGGTGCTTGCTTTAAACCGTATAAAGCCTTTTTAAGTTTATAAACATGGTCTGGAAATTGTTCGTGTATAAACAAGGGAGGTTGTTCAACATAAACATTTTCTTTAATAAATCCATTTAAAAATGCACTTTTAACATCCATCTGATATAATTTGAAATCATGAAAGCAAGCATAGGCTAATAGGATTCGTATTGCTTCTAATCTTGCGACAGGAGCAAACGTTTCTTCATAGTCAATTCCTTCTTCCTGATTATATCCTTGTGCAACTAATCTAGCTTTATTTCTAGTGATATTACCATTTTCATCAGCTTTATTTTTAAAAACCCATTTAGTGCCAATAACTGATTGATCATTCGGTCGTGGAACTAAATCCCAAACGTTATTTCTTTCGAATTGGTTTAGTTCTTCTTGTATCGCAATAATCCAATAATCATCAGTTGAGGCTTCCTTAATATTTTTAGGTTAAAGAAAAGCTATATGACCCATTTGATTTAGTTGATTCCTTGTTTTAACTCTTTCATCAATTTCTCCTATTATATTTTGAATAGGATGATCTTTTAAAATTCTTGGTGGGGATTTTAATTCAGTTTCAATTTGATTTATAGAAGAAGTATTGTCAGGTGCATTGTTGTCAAAAGTAGAGTTTGAATTTATTACAATGTCTTCATCATCATTTGTTTTAATTTTGAAATTTTCATCAAATGATACATGAAGTGTTTCTTCAATAGATTTAGTTCTTTTATTATAGATTCTATATGCTTTGCTTCGTTCTGAATATCCGACAAATATACATTCATCCGATTTTGGATCAAATTTTCCTAATTGATCTTTCGTATTTAAGGCAAAACATTTAGAACCAAAAACTTTAAAGTAAGATATATTAGGTTTTCTACCGTTGAAGAGTTCATATGGAGTATGTTTAGTTAAAGGTCGAATAGAGACACGATTTAGGACATAACAAGCAGTAGCATCTAGTTTTTGGGTATTAGACCATGCAGCATACACTGTAGTAGGAATATGATATTCAGTTTGAATGATATTCCAGGTTTCAAATCCACTTGCTTGCATAAAAATTCTCATTCTAGTTGACCAATAACTATAATTTAATCCGTTAAACAATGGTGGTCGTGTAGTGGCTTGTCCCTCAGTAAAATTGTTGCTAGTGTTATTGTCCATATTATTAAAAAAAATCAGATAACTGTGTTATAGTTATGTGATAACCTTGCTCTGATACCAAATGAAAGTGTATATGGATCGATAATATAGTTAAACTACGCCTAGCAAGTGCGGAATTATAAATAATAGTAAATAGCAGTAATAAAAATGACACCAGGGATTTTTATACTGGTTCGAACTTCCCATTCTACGTCCAGTCCCAGACTCCTTCTGGAATTTCTCTAACAACCCTCACTTTACCCGGAGGAACAGGTATTACACCGCCTGAGCAACCAAACAGGACTTTTCCTCCTAAGCAACCGAATAGGACTTCAAATACAATTTGGTAAATTGTTTCTTGACTTGTGTGTTCTTTGAATAACACGAATATAGTCAATGTAGTACACCCTTCCTATAATCTTCTTGATATGATGATTTGAATGTGCAAAAGATAGGAAGTAGAGAATTGAAAATCACTTGATATTATAACAATATAAGATCAGAATAGATAGAAAGAATTAGTTAATGAAATAGTGGATTTTCATCTCTATTTATAGTATTGAATAGTTTTAATTCAATAGTTGCAACTATTAGAAGAAGTGCAACTCTTGGTGAAGAAGACAACTCTTCAGAATTTGATATTTCATGAAGAGATGCTTCAGTTCGTCAAGTTCAGATGTCTGAGAGAAAAGTGACAGATGTCTGAATAAAGTTTGAAATTCAAAAAATAGAAGAAACAAAAAACAGTCATTTCAGACGTCTGTCTTTTAATTCAGACGTCTGTCTAGGATGACAGACGTCTGTTATTAAATTGACAGACGTCTATTTCATATAGAAATAGAAGCACTTTATACAGAGGGTTCAGACGTCTGTTATTTTTTCTTTAGACGTTTGACATTGATGTCAGATGTCTGAATTAAGATACAGACGTCTAAACCTGTACTGTTTTGTTCCTTCCTTTGTTTAAGCACTTTTGAACTTGAGATATTATATAATTTTTAAAATACCTTTTTATATCTTTTAAATAATTAAAGATATTTGTTATTTTAAAGCATGATTTTCAAAAGTATATTTGTGTGTGTGTGTTTTATCATCATATCAGAGATTGTACAAAAATATCTAACTTAGAAATAATAAATTTTGAGAACTTAATCTTGTTGATGATATGATAATATCTTCTCTTGTAGATTCCTGCAAGAATATTTGACATTATAGTATATAGGTTGAAATATATAGTTGTCGCATTAAAATCGAAGAAGGCAGGTTCCAACAGTCTTTAACCCTTGAATATAATTGAATCTTCAAAAAGGGAATTTAAAAGAGGAATGTTTTTAAAGTATAAAATGTTTGGGTTTGTTGTGATAATTGTTTTTAGTAACACTTGTCTTTAACCCTTAATGTAATTAAACTTTAAAAAGAGAGTTTAAAAGATAATGATTAAATGGAATGGTTTTGGGTTTGTAGTAAACAATGTTAACCCTTAAACTAAAATTTGGAAGAATTGTTATAAAAATATTTAGATCTTTAATACTGGAATTTTAAAGATAATAACAAGTATGTGAGTCTTTTATAAAAAGATAGGATATGTAGTATGTTTAATTTATAAAAGAAAAGGAGTTTATTATAACAATGTTTTGGTGATAATTGTTTTAATCTCTTTGATTATATTTTAAAGCAAATAAAACTTGTTAAGTAATTTGTGAATATACTTATACCATTGGAATAAGTATATGAATACTTTTTAAGTATTGAAAAGGGTGTAAGCGAGAAATTAAACAATATATACAAGTATATAAAGGGATTTTTAATTAATAAAGGATTATTAATTAATAAAGGAAGTTTTGACCAATAAAAGAGAAGTCTTATTAGATAAAAAAAGATGTTTTTCTGATAAGAAGGGTTTTTAATTAATAAAAGATAAATTAATTAAAAAGGGATTAAAAGTCGTTTGTGTGACTTGACTATGCCTTGCATGAAATGATTGTGCAAGTATGTTTACTTGCTTATGAGAAAGTATTCGGGACTTAGTTCCCTTATGCGATCATTCTCATTATTGTTAAATAAGACCAAATTCATCGACTCGGTCTTGGAGAGACCGGGATTGGTAAGTGTTCTACTTATCAAAAACCACTTCAAAGCTGAGATGCAGGTTCTCTGTTTTGGAAGTAAATGATGGAAACCGTATGTAGTTCTGGAACCTGTTGATATGATGGAATCCATATGGGATCCATTATGTGATCGAGTTTTGTTGAAAAATCATGTGAAGATGCCGAACATAGCCTCGATATCGGGAAATGACTAAAGACAGAGTAGGATGTAAATCCTGGGGCTTAGCTGACCTACGAGGAGGACATCAACTTCATATATAGAGTATGCTTTTCGATTTTTTGCGCATGAGGAGTTGATGATACTTGGTACACATTGTTCACGAGAGTGTTCAGATGATGGCCCAGTTATGTTTACCTTATGGTATATTTTATCCAGAGATATACTGCATTCGGAAGGTATTTTCTGATCCTTGTCATAGGAAATGGGTCTCATTGACGAGGTCACCGTGGAAAATCCATTTATATGAACGTACATCGGCAGTTTTGTTTGTATACCTAAATATGCTGTCAAATGTAACCAATGTAACCATTTCAGCTATGATTTATATTTATATTGAACACCCTAGACATTATTATAATATCACTAATATTTCCTATAAAATGGTTCGGTTATCGTAAGGTAAAAAATCATCTGTGTTTATTTGCGGCGTGGTCTTACAAGATACCTTTATTTCAAAAAGGTTTTATAACATTAAATAATCACATGACTTGAGTTTTCTTACGCTGGTTTACCAGACTGATCCAAGTGTTATTTTTCTTATAATGGTCGGGTCAGCCCGTGTATATTTCCAAGTTTCATTGATGGTCATTGAGCTCTTAGAGAGAGGAACTGGATGATTTCATACCGTAGATTTTATTCCTGCTACATTGCTTTGTTTTTATTTATCAGCAATTGTAAGGATAGATTCTTATAACTGTCCGGGCTGATGATAGGTTAGTTTTCTCTGATTGTTGTATGTATATTAAAATGTTCTTTTTGTAAAAGTATCATTTTGATATTATATGTTCTCATTCAACTATGAGATTCTGATATTGTGTTCTCTTCTTTCTTTTTCCTTTTCTTTTCTTTATTTTATTTTATCCTAACGTTGTTTCTTTCCGACACATGGGTGCTCCATGTAAATACCATGGATGTATTAGTGTCGACATTCGAGGGTCGAAAGGGCGATTCGTTATATTTTTGTATCAGAGCTTAGGTTGTGCGAACACCTAGGCTTTGGTAGGATACTCATTATATATAGCGTTAGCAATGCCCTAGAATGAGTTTGAGTGTGTTTGTGTGTGTGTGTATGATCGCGTATTTGCCAGTATTATAAAAATATTTTATATTGTGTTGGTTTATTTGTTGAGTGGCTTATGGATTCTGTTCAGTACGAGTAATTAACATTATTGATAAGGATCTCTAAACACTTAAACATGGAAATTCGACATAGTATTGTTTTAAATTGGGTAAATGAAATAATTTTACCTTGATTATATTTTATGTATAAAATAATAATTTTACAGAAATTATTATAGTCATATATAGTGTGTTTGGTTGTTAGAAAATGATAATATTCAATTATTAAAATTTAAGTTTAATAAAGTTGTTTATTTTAACCTAAACAAAGTTATGCGATTGTAAAATGAGTTATATAAGAAAGTGAATATAAAAATGTGAATTATAAAGTAATGATTATAATTAAAATGATCAACATTTGTGAAATGATTTTATCTAGATAAAGAGAAATTATGCAAATATGATTTATAAATGTGATTTATAAATAAAAGGGAAATGAAATTGTATAAGTATGATTTATTTAAATGATTTATAAATAAAATGGATTTAAGCTAAGAATTTGATAATTTAAATACTGGTGATTTTGAAAATGATTTTTTTTTCAAAGTATTGTGAAGAATAATAATAGTATTAGTTTGGAAGTAATTTTTGTACAGAAATATTTTAAAGGATTTAAAAAGAGGTTAGAAAGCACTAAACTCACTTTGGTAGCTGGAAAATAATTTCCGTGATGACTACAGCATCATCGACGTTCATTTTCAAGTTTCTAAGTGAGGGATTGCTACCACAGTGCTTTGCTATAAAGTTTTGTTTTGATAAAACAAGTTTTGATTTAAAAATTCAAAAAGTATGATTTAATATACAAAGGACTTACGTTTATATAGATTTCAAAATGATTTGAAATAAATACTGTGTGTTTAAATTCTGAGAATTTTTATCTAAGTGTTTTGTGAAAATATAAGAAAATAAGTTTTGTAACTTATATGTTGAAAAATAGTAAATTAAAAAATAAATTTTCAATTTGTTAAATATTTTGGTTAAATAAAGTAAATTGGAAATTTTATATCTCGTAAGATATAGAAGAGCATAAAATAAATATAAACTTAAGTTGCAAAGTGATTATATAACCATAAGTTGAAATTATAAAATGTGAATGAACTTAAGTAAGGATTTATAAAATTTTAAGTGGATAGGTTTGTATAACATATAAATTAGGGGAAATGGAAAGTAAAACCAAATTATAAAATAATAAGTGGTTAAATATTTTTGTTAAGCAAAACAAAATTTGAAATTGAGCTATGAAATGAAAGTTAACTTAAGTAAAGTAAAATTAAATAAATTAATGGAATGAATTAATGAAATAAATTAATGAGTAAGTTAAATGAAATAAATTAATGAATATGAACTTAAGTTCTGAAGTGATAATAAACATAAGTAGTGTTGTATAAATTGGTATAATAAACTTAAGTAATGGTTTTATGGAATGGTTCCTAAGTGGTATTAATATTAAAAGTAGTACAAAGTAAAATGAATGTTAATCAAATGAGTGTTAATCAAATGAATGTCAATCAAAGGGATGAGAATAAATGAATATGAATAATGAATATGAATAATGAATGTGAATAATGGATGTGAATAATAGGACGTGAGTAAAAAGAATTGGTATAGTTAAGAAACTAATGGAGATAAATATGTAAGTTGTACGTAGACCATTTTATTCGCATAATTGTTTGATCCAGATTCGAGTATATGATTTCAAGGTGATTTACACCTGTTCGAGTTAGGATTTTTCATTCGATTCTTGATGGCAAACACTAGATATGGATTTTTGATTGATTCTGATATTCTCCATCATAGTATATGTCTATACAAGGAGAATGACGGTTTCTAATCAAGGAACCAGATCTAAGTCTGTACTAGAGTGGTCGTGTGTACGATACTAGTTCGGAAGTGAAATTGTGTGATCGAGCGAGCAATTAGATTTGATATTACATACAGATGGTATATGTATATCATATAGGCTTTAATAAATTAAATGTTGACATTGGAAAATTGTAAATTGATATGATTATGAATTAATTGCATGGATATTATTTGTTTGGTGGTTTCTCTTGTTACATTTGCATATAGTTATTGTATAGTACATGTTATATATTGATATTACTTTCTCTATACTTGTTCTCGTTGGTTATTGAATGTTTAGTCGGTGCGGATGGCATATGCTTCGCATTTGGAGCTCGCTTTCACATTATAGTGATTATATATGCTTGCTAATATTAAGAAAAGATACACATCTCGAATTACATATCGTACTTTTATGTTTTTCCCTACAGGATGCCTCATCCTCGAAGATGAGATGTATATTATGTGATTATATATATATATATATGTATATATATAGTGAAATTTTTTGATCGAACCGCGCAAAGGAGACGTTGGTGAAATTTTCGGTAAATTGAAGGAGTTAGAATATATTTTTTGAGAATTTTGAGAAATTTTGATAACTAAAATTTGATTTTTGTGTTATAACTTGGAATGGTATTATTTGGTATTCGTGAATGAATTTAAAAGACTTAGAAATTTTATAATTTATTTCAACTAATTGATTTTGAAAAGTTAATGGGATTGTGGCATTTTTCTTACCTTGGAAAATTTAGGGACGAAATTCTTTTAAGGTGGGAAGAATGTAACGACCGAGGATTTTTGCCATTTGAATTTGAAATATTTAATTGATTTAAATATGAAAATGTCGGTTGAATAAGTCAATTAGCTTAAATTTCAAAAACAAGGATTTATTTGATAATTTGAATTGTTAAATTGAATAACCGAAATGTTTAAGTAATTGAATCTTGAATTTAATGTTGGTAAAAATGATTTCAAAAGCGGATTTAAATTCTAATTAAACAAGAATGAAGATAGCAAATTTAAAAGTGGTTAAACTGATTTTAATAATAACTCGTTTTAATTAACGTGTTTAATTATCGATCCGGGGCACGGTCTCAAATTTTGACGAGACCAGTGCTGTGGCGCCCCACCTCTATGCTCATAATAACAAAGAGTATTAAAAGAAATACTGTCTATTATTACGATGAATAAGGCTGGATAGGAGCGACCATCCGTAATTGGCTTTACACTAATATTGGTTATCTCGATAGGAGTGGTATATACTTTTTATTTTTCATCTATTATTTATTTACTCCCATCGACATATCCAATTATCGGTATAAAACAAACTACGATAGTTCATAATAGTTTAGGACATTAGATATAATAATAACACAGATAATATAAATGCGGAACACAGATATAACAAAAGTCTCATATATATATAACTGATGTCAGTTAATACATAGTTGACACAATACATATGATACAACTACTACAAAATGACATTGACAACTTCAGAAGATGTGAAAAGTCTTCATATCCTAAACAGCAACTCAAAGAAGGAAATCTACAACCTGAAATAACTCGGGTCTGACCCGAGTATTACATTCAAAAGAAAATAATACCCAGGTCAGTCTAATTCAAACCAGTTTATTAGTGCATATAGGCAGTAATAATTTAAATAGACGACAGTCACAATAATTCCCGCCTATCCGATTCTTTAAACAAAGAAACCGGATAACGGTCAATATAACACTTAACAGTGTTTAGCAAAAATCAGCAGATTTAAATCATCGACAGAAATAAATAAACAATTTTATCAAATCGACTAAATCAATTTAAAACAATTAAAATTGTCACTTTAAAACCATCAAAACTCGATTGGCTGCCGTACACGCGCGCGTGTACGGCCTCGCCAATACGGCCTAAAAATCAATGCATCCGATGCAAAGAAACATCAATTCAAACTGTCGATTTCTTGGTGGCTGCAGCGCACACGTGTGCATTCGTACCCGTGTGCACTGCCCCGCCAACTCGTGTGCAAAACAAGATGCACAGCTAACAAATCAAAACAAGGTCAAGGCAATACAACAGAGGTGTAACCAGACTGAGCAAACAGAGGACAATGAATGCAGACTGGACAACATTGTATACCAAGGCCACATGAAACCCAACTATCGAGTTCAACTGAACCATAATAACATGAAGAACATCAATCCAACAGCAATACTGCACAATACCAAGCTACAAAATGCCAACAGTGATATGGACAGATGCAGACCACTAAATGATAAATAAGCAAGTCAGGTGAAGAACAATGGGAACACAAATGAATGCAATTAATGATCAACTGCCTCAGACCACAACTATACAACTGATAGTCAAAACTGAATGCTACAGCTCATTTGCAAGGACAGACAACTACAATAAATGAACAAAGTCTACACTGAACAACCACACAATTATACCAAATGAACATGAACCAATGCTACTGGAATAAAGAAGGCCAACATATCAAAGAAAAACTGCAATGCAACATCACAGTGACCAAGCCAACAAATTCAAGTGCAAATAACTAAATGCACTTGCAACTGGAATATGGAAGAATGCAAACCCAAGTCAACATGAATCACTTGAGAATCAAAGACCCCAAAACTGAATGGACTGCAATTTACAAAATGAAGGGTATAGCAACCATGAACTCATGTATACAGTTCAAGTATACGAAGGCAAAACCCAAAAGCATCAAGAATCAGTTTAGGGAATATGCAAACCAGATAAGGAATGCACCAAAACAGGAAAATCAATTCAAAATTCAACTTAGATGAAGCAAAATATATATATATATACATACAAGAATGCAAATATATATATATATATGCCAGAAATCAAGATGACAATCCAAGTGGTCAGAGACTAGGCAGAAGTGATACAGTGAATGGTACAAGTGTAAATGCAAATGAGATACACCCGGGTCAAAGATCGCAGACTAGAGTTCAAGTAACTTCAGAAATAAAATGAAGCATAAATATACACATGCACATGAACTAGTAAATATGCAGCCGAGAGAACAACTGCAAGTAATGTGGAACAACAATTGCAAACCGGTTCGAGAAGACTGCGGTTTCAAAACATCGCATATATAATTTATGTTTCCATTGGACCTTAATATGTAGTTCAACAGTGTATAACGAAGTCGTGAAACAGCAGTCTTAGTGATGAACCATGAATCAAGTGAACCAGTAAATGATACAATAGCAACATAACAAGCAAATCATGGAACAACCATAACAATGTCAGGGCAGTGCCTAAGTTTCGAATCAAAATAAGGCCGCAGGTGACTTCAAACAATTTCGTATTCAAAAGGTCAGAGAATTTAGATAATCCAGGGTACAAGTTTAAACAATTTCAAGTGACCCAAGTCGAATGCAAGTATTGAACAAGACGTAAAGGCCAGGACCACACAACAGTAAGAAAATCAACTAAGTTGAAAGTCGAGCAATATCAACATCGAAAAATCAAATAGCAAAAGATGTAAATTCGAACAAATCGGAAATCATCAACATCAACAATTCGAATGGCCGAGATAAAGAAATCATCGATACCCAAAACAAATCGAATGACCGGAATAAAGATTTGTCAACTTCAAATAATCCAAATGTCACATACCGAAATTTTCGACTTTCGAAAATTCGACATCGATACTCACTTTATCGACTGCCGAGAAATCAAACGCCGGAAACTCCAATAGTGAGGGTTTTAGAAAGAAGAAGTAGAAGAAAAAGAAAGCAGAAGAAAGAAAGAAGAAGGACAACAGAACAACATCAGATACAGAAACAATATCAGAAATCTTACACATCGCAGCGGAACAATATATAATAAATAAACACTAGTCTTTTAAAACAAAGAACTATATTAGTTTATACATACATCAATCATCAGAGTCAATATACAACAATGGACAGTTATATAACTTGTTCCCATACAGAATACACAGCGGAATAAATACTATCAGATACAAATACTACGTCTCGTCATCCATCTTGCTTCCAAAGCTCCAGAATATCCAGAATATCCTGATAACATAACTCTAGGCTGCCCGTGTGGAAATTGGTGGGCACCCAGAGTTTAGAAGGGAACAATAAACTCCGAGTCAGTCATGGTGACTGGTGTGAGATCGTAAAACAGTTAAACAACAGGAAGATTTTAAAGTAAATTTCGCAATGCTTTTTGGAAAATGAAACTACCATAAGACCTCCCACCACACACACAATGCAAACGCAGAATTGGAGGAGATTTCTTCTTATGATAGTCAAAGATGCTTACTACGCAAAAATCAAATTCTTTTTGATATTATTATTAGTGCATAGTGTAGAAACATTTCGAAAGTATAATATTAATCTTAGCCAACATACGACCAGTATCGTATGCCTACTATAGCTACCATCTAAACAGTGGTGACCACCGTACGTAAATGGCAGGTTCTACAACTAATACCGTACAAAGTTCGTATTGGAGTTTGGATTTCCAACAAATGGTCAGGCTAAGGAACTTCCTATCCACGATGGGTACGTCCCTGGAATAGACGACCCGAGAACCTAACCGGATCTCTGCCAACACAAGGCCGGGTTACCTCTGCAAAAATAGGTAACTACTGACACGCGTATGCCATCCCCCGATCGTCACCGATCTTCCCGAGGATCCCCGATTTCCAACAAACCACAAAGAAATAAATTTTTTTTTTGCAGCAACCACAGAGGTTAAGTATCTGGGCTCCATACCATGATACCACCTTTATCCAGAAGGAATGACATACACTAAGGGGCGCTACTCCCTAGAACCTTGCTGCATTCGTCCTGTTTCGACCATTTCCGGGGTGTGAGGCTCGATGAAGTCTCGTCCACAAAGCTATGCTTTCTCAAAAAGCCCTGCTTCGGGTCAAACAAAATGATCAACCTATGATCACAAAGATATAAGATCAAACAAATGATCATATCACAAATGATCAAACACTGATCATTTCACAGCAACACTCAGTATGCCACGTTACCAAATTGGGATATATCGCTGATAAATTTCAACTACATAACCTCTGAGCTCGTACGTCTCAGAGAAGGGTGTTAAGCTAAGAGAATAAATTCTCCGCCACCAACAGAAATGTATTTGAAAGAAATCAGCTTTATATCTCAAATTGTAACGTCAGACACACAATCCATACAAGTCTGTTCCGGGATCGAACAGAACCGAAGGCACTTCTCACGAAGCCCTTGCATTTCCGGATAATTTTCTAATCACGTCCGGACTTCCCGTCACTAAGGGTGATAAAACCTCTAAATCGAAGATCAGTCGATGTAGAGTAACTCGACGGTAATCCTTCCGTTTTCAAAAATATCCGGTCTTCAACACCGGTCTTCAAATGTGATTCATTACGACGTATCACATATTCGGAATGGGTTATACGACCCCATGGTCCTTTCCCGGCTAACCCGAATAGTGAGCGTTTATTTAAAAATGAGTGTGGCATTCAAATTCATTCAATTCACAACAAATACCTACTCAAGGTAATTATTGATAGTCGGTTATTTAACTATCAATAAAGATGCGCAACATCATCAGATTCCAAATAATTTTCCAAATTATTTCATCTTCCAAAAATATTTTCATTAGATATAACATTTCCACACTTAACCATTTGAAAACAATTTCAAATATTCACTTTTCAATTTATCTTTAAAAGATAAAAACTCAAACAGTTCATTTCACATTGGAAAAGCATTTCCATACTTATTTAAAAATAAGTAATTCACAAATCATTTATTTTCAACACTTAGAAAATATTCGATATACTTAAAATCAAAATTAAGTATATATCTCATTCTTTAAGGAAATCATTCTTAAATCTCATTTATTTGAGTCAAAACGAATGTTGCGTAAAACATCGTTACGATGACTCGAAATCACTAGTATAGGGATTCGGAATTTAGATAGATATATAAATCCCAATACTATATAAAATATTTCCTTTCGGAAATCATTTACTATAACAACAGTGTTATAGTCCACCATTTCCTTATTTTTCGAAAACGTCTATTTCAATAATAAATGTTGAAATCTATGATTTCGATAGTTCACACGTTTTAAAACATCTTTTAAAACAATTAACTTCATTTATAATATCGCTTTTCCAAAACCATATTCATTTTACTTAAAGATATATTCACTGTCCAAAATCGTGAATATACTTCACTAACCACATTTCAGTCTTTTCTACACATTTTATTTCAATAAAAATTCGCTATTTAAAATCGCGAATATATCTTCTTTAATGTCCTTCTATATTTAATTTATCAAATCCAATTGATTTCGAATTTATAAAACAACGTTTATAAATTCTATTTTCTATTCTATAACAACTTCGATTTTATAAATTTCCTTTAATGACCCATTCAATTTTATAACTCAACGTATACATCAAAAATCCATATTATAAGTTAAATACTTATAATTTATTTATTTTAAAAGGAATCGTTCTTTTAAACTTTACAAACTGTAAATAAACCCATTTTAACATCATTTCCATTTTTAAATCCACATTCCCAAATATTCACTTTTAACCCCAAAATCAAATCCCAAAATCAAATCCCAAATTGATTTCTAATTTTACTTCAATACCAATCAATTCCAATATCCATTTCTAAATTAATTTCCCATCCCAAATCATTTTATATTGATTTTTTTCTAAACTTGTTTCAATTTGCCAATTAAAATTTATAATTGGACTTCCAACTTATTTCATTTTAAACAAATTCTTCTTAAAGAAAATAAATCTCTTTACCTTTTTCCAACTATTTAGAAATCCAAATTTTAATCAATATTCTTCAATTTAAAATCACTATTATACGAAATTCATTTATTTAACGTTTTCACTTGATTCTGGAATTAATTCGATAAGAATATAAAAATTAACTTTTTATACTTTAAAATTCCTTTCTTCGAATTTATTCAATTTCTAAGAATTTATTTACTTAAAAATTTCTATTTTGATTTCAAAAATCCAATTTCATTTATTTTTGGAATCCAATGATATCAAACATCCATTCAGCTAAATTTTTAGCTTTCAATCAATTTCCAGACATCGATATGATCAATAACATCAATATAATCATTCACAGATTTATACCACAGTATAAATAAAATCAATCAATGTGAGGGGTCCAGTTGGATCCCTCCAACCTGTTTCCCTGCATCCAAAGACGTTAGCACAATACCAATTCCGCTCCAGTACGGAATTATCGCGGTATATAGGTTTTTATAAATCCGCTTACTAACGGCGCAATAGGGTCTCATCCGCTATACGAGGCGGGAATCAATCAATCCAATATATACATATGCCAATATGTATATATTGCTATATATATAGATATATCCTATCATATCTAATAGCACATCAACATAGCAATCATATCAAACAATAAATAACTGAAAATTCCACTTCAATTTTGAGTGAGAAAATCTCACCTTAGCTTTTAATTTGTCATCCATTTCCATTCCAGTCTGTTTTCTCGATTTATAAACCTAGTATAGACAATTTTATACAATCGATTAATATTCGAAATAAATCGAATAATTAAATCTGCCATTTTAAAATCTTAATTTAACTAAGATTTTCAGTTAAACAAATTATTTCATTTTATCGAATGATTTATTTTAAACTAATTTTCTATTAACTACAAACTTAAGTGTAAATTAACTTTATACTTAACTTAAATTAATTGTTTCTTAATTCGTTAATTTAATTAGCTATCCATTTAAATTAATTAACTTAATTTGTCTATTTAACAAATTCTCAATTACAAATTAATTTAAACATTAAATTGTTATCAATTAATTTTAATTTCAAATTACATATATATCATTCTTAATTTCTTTCAAAATCATTAATTTATAAAAATTATTTATTTTAATTATCGTTCGAAAATCTGCTTTACACCTTTAAAAATCAATTTATCGTTACATTTAAAACTCTAATGTAAATTTACTTCAGTTTTTATTTTTAATTTAAATATTAAAAAAAAGGGTAAATTAAATTTCAAAACATTGCTAATTCTAAATTTCGTTTGGGCCTAACCCAAAATAACAGCAAACCCGAGATTTCCAGGCTTTTACTCCAATGTTACTTCGAGTCCTTCTCCTTTCTTCCCCGAGACCTCTCTCCTCCCCTCGTCCCTATTTTTTTCTTTTCCAGTTTGAATATTTAAACTAAGATAGCCAAAAGTATACTCGCGTACGCGAGTTTCTTCCCCGATCCCAACGAGCTCGAACTCGAGTCGTTTCCCCTGTTTCCCCGAGTCACTTCCCAGCTCTCTCTCTCTCGTTTCGAAAACGCTGATACCCATTTCGATGTCGTGCACGTGCACCGGAAATCGACGCTGCTCCGGTCATCACAACCACCACCGACAAGTCGCTGACCATCTCCACCCACGATCTCCACTACCCAAACTTCAAATCAAATTCAAAAACAAATAAGTAAATACATTTTATTAAATTTGAAAAATTCAAACAAATCCATAATTAAATCCAAAAATTAAAATTTTAATTACAAAATTAAATTCGTCTTTAAATCGGGATCGTTACAAACTTCCTCCCTTAAAAGAATTTCGTCCTCGAAATTCGCAGGCACGAAATAACAGAAATAGACAGATTTGATCTTCTATAATTCCTCAACTTATGATATGAATTTTATTTTCAAACATCTTCCTGGAATTCCATTCCGAATTATAAATCACATTTACAATTTTACTATAATAAACTCCATTCGTATATGAATTTATTTCCTTATCTTTCAATTCATATTAATAATTTCCATTTGTTAATGAACTTATCTCCAAATCTTTAGTTGTTATTTTAATTTCTCATTCAATCTCATATAACAACGATAATATTTCAATGTTATCATTTCCTAACAACCAAACATCCATATACTATGGTAATTCATAGAAAAACATTTTCTTTTTCTATACAAAAATAGTTTTGGGCAAAATTATTTCATTTACCCCATTTTAAAACAATACTGTGCCGAACTGTTCTATTCGAGCGTTTAGAAACCCCTTCGATCCAGTTGCGCAGACTGTGCCGACGAAGGTTCATATACCACTCAATAAACCAATCATCACAATATAAAACAATTTTTATATTCACTAACAAATACGCGCTCATATCTATAATCACACTCAAACTCATTCTAGAGTACTGCTGACTCTATCTCTAATGAGTAACACCCAACAGAGCAGGGTTGTCGCTTAACCATATGCTCTGATACCACTTTGTCACATACCGAAATTTTCGACTTTCGAAAATTCGACATCGATACTCACTTTATCGACTGCCGAGAAATCAAACGCCGGAAACTCCAATAGTGAGGGTTTTAGAAAGAAGAAGTAGAAGAAAAAGAAAGCAGAAGAAAGAAAGAAGAAGGACAACAGAACAACATCAGATACAGAAACAATATCAGAAATCTTACACATCGCAGCGGAACAATATATAATAAATAAACACTAGTCTTTTAAAACAAAGAACTATATTAGTTTATACATACATCAATCATCAGAGTCAATATACAACAATGGACAGTTATATAACTTGTTCCCATACAGAATACACAGCGGAATAAATACTATCAGATACAAATACTACGTCTCGTCATCCATCTTGCTTCCAAAGCTCCAGAATATCCAGAATATCCTGATAACATAACTCTAGGCTGCCCGTGTGGAAATTGGTGGGCACCCAGAGTTTAGAAGGGAACAATAAACTCCGAGTCAGTCATGGTGACTGGTGTGAGATCGTAAAACAGTTAAACAACAGGAAGATTTTAAAGTAAATTTCGCAATGCTTTTTGGAAAATGAAACTACCATAAGACCTCCCACCACACACACAATGCAAACGCAGAATTGGAGGAGATTTCTTCTTATGATAGTCAAAGATGCTTACTACGCAAAAATCAAATTCTTTTTGATATTATTATTAGTGCATAGTGTAGAAACATTTCGAAAGTATAATATTAATCTTAGCCAACATACGACCAGTATCGTATGCCTACTATAGCTACCATCTAAACAGTGGTGACCACCGTACGTAAATGGCAGGTTCTACAACTAATACCGTACAAAGTTCGTATTGGAGTTTGGATTTCCAACAAATGGTCAGGCTAAGGAACTTCCTATCCACGATGGGTACGTCCCTGGAATAGACGACCCGAGAACCTAACCGGATCTCTGCCAACACAAGGCCGGGTTACCTCTGCAAAAATAGGTAACTACTGACACGCGTATGCCATCCCCCGATCGTCACCGATCTTCCCGAGGATCCCCGATTTCCAACAAACCACAAAGAAATAAATTTTTTTTTTGCAGCAACCACAGAGGTTAAGTATCTGGGCTCCATACCATGATACCACCTTTATCCAGAAGGAATGACATACACTAAGGGGCGCTACTCCCTAGAACCTTGCTGCATTCGTCCTGTTTCGACCATTTCCGGGGTGTGAGGCTCGATGAAGTCTCGTCCACAAAGCTATGCTTTCTCAAAAAGCCCTGCTTCGGGTCAAACAAAATGATCAACCTATGATCACAAAGATATAAGATCAAACAAATGATCATATCACAAATGATCAAACACTGATCATTTCACAGCAACACTCAGTATGCCACGTTACCAAATTGGGATATATCGCTGATAAATTTCAACTACATAACCTCTGAGCTCGTACGTCTCAGAGAAGGGTGTTAAGCTAAGAGAATAAATTCTCCGCCACCAACAGAAATGTATTTGAAAGAAATCAGCTTTATATCTCAAATTGTAACGTCAGACACACAATCCATACAAGTCTGTTCCGGGATCGAACAGAACCGAAGGCACTTCTCACGAAGCCCTTGCATTTCCGGATAATTTTCTAATCACGTCCGGACTTCCCGTCACTAAGGGTGATAAAACCTCTAAATCAAAGATCAGTCGATGTAGAGTAACTCGACGGTAATCCTTCCGTTTTCAAAAATATCCGGTCTTCAACACCGGTCTTCAAATGCGATTCATTACGACGTATCACATATTCGGAATGAGTTATACGACCCCATGGTCCTTTCCCGGCTAACCCGAATAGTGAGCGTTTATTTAAAAATGAGTGTGGCATTCAAATTCATTCAATTCACAACAAATACCTACTCAAGGTAATTATTGATAGTCGGTTATTTAACTATCAATAAAGATGCGCAACATCATCAGATTCCAAATAATTTTCCAAATTATTTCATCTTCCAAAAATATTTTCATTAGATATAACATTTCCACACTTAACCATTTGAAAACAATTTCAAATATTCACTTTTCAATTTATCTTTAAAAGATAAAAACTCAAACAGTTCATTTCACATTGGAAAAGCATTTCCATACTTATTTAAAAATAAGTAATTCACAAATCATTTATTTTCAACACTTAGAAAATATTCGATATACTTAAAATCAAAATTAAGTATATATCTCATTCTTTAAGGAAATCATTCTTAAATCTCATTTATTTGAGTCAAAACGAATGTTGCGTAAAACATCGTTACGATGACTCGAAATCACTAGTATAGGGATTCGGAATTTAGATAGATATATAAATCCCAATACTATATAAAATATTTCCTTTCGGAAATCATTTACTATAACAACAGTGTTATAGTCCACCATTTCCTTATTTTTCGAAAACGTCTATTTCAATAATAAATGTTGAAATCTATGATTTCGATAGTTCACACGTTTTAAAACATCTTTTAAAACAATTAACTTCATTTATAATATCGCTTTTCCAAAACCATATTCATTTTACTTAAAGATATATTCACTGTCCAAAATCGTGAATATACTTCACTAACCACATTTCAGTCTTTTCTACACATTTTATTTCAATAAAAATTCGCTATTTAAAATCGCGAATATATCTTCTTTAATGTCCTTCTATATTTAATTTATCAAATCCAATTGATTTCGAATTTATAAAACAACGTTTATAAATTCTATTTTCTATTCTATAACAACTTCGATTTTATAAATTTCCTTTAATGACCCATTCAATTTTATAACTCAACGTATACATCAAAAATCCATATTATAAGTTAAATACTTATAATTTATTTATTTTAAAAGGAATCGTTCTTTTAAACTTTACAAACTGTAAATAAACCCATTTTAACATCATTTCCATTTTTAAATCCACATTCCCAAATATTCACTTTTAACCCCAAAATCAAATCCCAAAATCAAATCCCAAATTGATTTCTAATTTTACTTCAATACCAATCAATTCCAATATCCATTTCTAAATTAATTTCCCATCCCAAATCATTTTATATTGATTTTTTTCTAAACTTGTTTCAATTTGCCAATTAAAATTTATAATTGGACTTCCAACTTATTTCATTTTAAACAAATTCTTCTTAAAGAAAATAAATCTCTTTACCTTTTTCCAACTATTTAGAAATCCAAATTTTAATCAATATTCTTCAATTTAAAATCACTATTATACGAAATTCATTTATTTAACGTTTTCACTTGATTCTGGAATTAATTCGATAAGAATATAAAAATTAACTTTTTATACTTTAAAATTCCTTTCTTCGAATTTATTCAATTTCTAAGAATTTATTTACTTAAAAATTTCTATTTTGATTTCAAAAATCCAATTTCATTTATTTTTGGAATCCAATGATATCAAACATCCATTCAGCTAAATTTTTAGCTTTCAATCAATTTCCAGACATCGATATGATCAATAACATCAATATAATCATTCACAGATTTATACCACAGTATAAATAAAATCAATCAATGTGAGGGGTCCAGTTGGATCCCTCCAACCTGTTTCCCTGCATCCAAAGACGTTAGCACAATACCAATTCCGCTCCAGTACGGAATTATCGCGGTATATAGGTTTTTATAAATCCGCTTACTAACGGCGCAATAGGGTCTCATCCGCTATACGAGGCGGGAATCAATCAATCCAATATATACATATGCCAATATGTATATATTGCTATATATATAGATATATCCTATCATATCTAATAGCACATCAACATAGCAATCATATCAAACAATAAATAACTGAAAATTCCACTTCAATTTTGAGTGAGAAAATCTCACCTTAGCTTTTAATTTGTCATCCATTTCCATTCCAGTCTGTTTTCTCGATTTATAAACCTAGTATAGACAATTTTATACAATCGATTAATATTCGAAATAAATCGAATAATTAAATCTGCCGTTTTAAAATCTTAATTTAACTAAGATTTTCAGTTAAACAAATTATTTCATTTTATCGAATGATTTATTTTAAACTAATTTTCTATTAACTACAAACTTAAGTGTAAATTAACTTTATACTTAACTTAAATTAATTGTTTCTTAATTCGTTAATTTAATTAGCTATCCATTTAAATTAATTAACTTAATTTGTCTATTTAACAAATTCTCAATTACAAATTAATTTAAACATTAAATTGTTATCAATTAATTTTAATTTCAAATTACATATATATCATTCTTAATTTCTTTCAAAATCATTAATTTATAAAAATTATTTATTTTAATTATCGTTCGAAAATCTGCTTTACACCTTTAAAAATCAATTTATCGTTACATTTAAAACTCTAATGTAAATTTACTTCAGTTTTTATTTTTAATTTAAATATTAAAAAAAAGGGTAAATTAAATTTCAAAACATTGCTAATTCTAAATTTCGTTTGGGCCTAACCCAAAATAACAGCAAACCCGAGATTTCCAGGCTTTTACTCCAATGTTACTTCGAGTCCTTCTCCTTTCTTCCCCGAGACCTCTCTCCTCCCCTCGTCCCTATTTTTTTCTTTTCCAGTTTGAATATTTAAACTAAGATAGCCAAAAGTATACTCACGTACGCGAGTTTCTTCCCCGATCCCAACGAGCTCGAACTCGAGTCGTTTCCCCTGTTTCCCCTAGTCACTTCCCAGCTCTCTCTCTCTCGTTTCGAAAACGCTGATACCCATTTCGATGTCGTGCACGTGCACCGGAAATCGACGCTGCTCCGGTCATCACAACCACCACCGACAAGTCGCTGACCATCTCCACCCACGATCTCCACTACCCAAACTTCAAATCAAATTCAAAAACAAATAAGTAAATACATTTTATTAAATTTGAAAAATTCAAACAAATCCATAATTAAATCCAAAAATTAAAATTTTAATTACAAAATTAAATTCGTCTTTAAATCGGGATCGTTACACCAAACATCTCAAATATATACGAACGAAAAACCTAGGGGGTTCAAACCCAAATCTCGAAATGAAGGCATGAATTAGATGTGAGTAAGTACTCACCTTAGATCGAAGAGGTCGCGCGCGAGATAATCGAAGACGAAGCCCTAGCAAGTATCGAAAGAACGAACAAAAGCCCCAATTTTTCTGAAGCCCTACGTTTTCCAGATCGAAGAACGAAGCCGCCATTCTTTATCTCGTCGCCATTTTTATTTCCGCCTTCGTTTTTTTTTTTCGTTTCTTCGATCTGAAGAGGGAAGGGGGTGCGACGTGTTTTAGCAGAAGAAAGGGGTAAGGGGATGGCAGAAGAAACGTGGGTGGAGTATGGGTTTAAACGTGAGAAGGGTATGGGTTTTCTCGAGTGAACGAATAAAAGGGGAAAGGTACCGATAAACGTCACGGCAACAACGAGTGGGCCAAAACAATTTTTCTTTAAAGCCCGCTTCAATATTTACAAATTCAAAAGAATTTTAATCCGATTTGAAAAAGAATTTCGCTTGGTTAAACGCCAAAAACAACCAGCAACCCAATTAAATCGTCACATGACGATAATAATAATACCGTGAAATCTCGGGTTGTTACAGACTCCCCTCATTATAAAAATTGCGTCCACGCAATCATAGGGAATAAATGGATAAAAGGTAACAACCAAAAGAGCGTGGCAATGTCGAATGTATAAGCAAAGCAAGTGTCAGCGGGGAGGTATTAGATAAGAAATCAAAAGGTTCGACTGCTTCAAATCAAAAGAATCAACATCGTGGGAATCAGGGATCCAAATCAGACGACTAACAAAAGCAAGAACAATCGAGTTCCAGCAACTAAAAGAGAAGGAAAAACAGAGCATAAATCCCATACAGAGCACGAATTGAATGTGAGTAAATCAAATTACTCACCTGAATCGTCAGAGAAAAAGACGAAGCTCAAATCTCAAAAATCGCAAATATTTACTTATCTCAACGATAGTCAGAAAACAAATATTCAATTATTCAAAACGATAATCAAATTTCTCAAATCAATAATTATTTAATTATCTAAAGCGATAATCAAATTTCAAAACAGAAAATATTTAATTACCTCAGGCGATAATTAAATTTTAAATCAACAACTATTTAATTATCTCAGACGATAATTAAATCTCAAATCAATAAATATTTAATTATCTCAAGCGATAATTAAATCTCAAAACAGCAATTATTTAATTATCAAAGACGATAATTAAATCTCAAATCAATAAATATTTAATTATCTCAAGCGATAATTAAATCTCAAAACAGCAATTATTTAATTATCAAAGACGATAATTAAATCTCAAATCATCAAATATTTAATTATCAAAGACGATAATTAAATCTCGAATCAGCAAATATTTGATTATCTAACAGTGATAATTAAATCTAAAATCAACAAATATTTAATTATCAAAGACGATAATTAAATCTCAAATCAGCAAATATTTAATTATCTAACAGCGATGATCAAATCTAAAATCAACAAATATTTAATTATCAACGACGATAATTAGAAACAACAAATATCCGATTATCAAAAACGATAATCAGAACTCATATCAACAAATATCTAATTATCACAAGCGATAATTAGAAACAACAAATATCTGATTATCAAAAACGATAATCAGAACTCATATCAACAAATATCTAATTATCACAAGCGATAATTAGAAACAACAAATATCTGATTATCAAAAACGATAATCAGAACTCATATCAACAATTTCCAATTACCTGCAGATAATTGGAAGCAACAAATATCTAGAAATCAATTAAGAAGACTAGAAAATCAACATAAAAGCTTGGATCGATCCCATCAGATGACGAGTTTTTAATTCGCCGCACGTGCATCAACAAATGGCCGAAGCCTACCAAGTACTCAACATAATTTTTGGCGCCCATCAGATTGACCCGGAGGTCCGCAGAGTGACCCGAAGGTCTAGTACTGGTATTTGACCCGAAGGTCCGCAGAGTGGCCCGAAAGCCCAACAAATGACCCGTAGGTCCGCAGAGTGGCCCGAAAGCCCAACAAATGACCCGTAGGTCCGCAGAGTGGCCCGAAAGCCCAACAAATGACCCGAAGGTCCTCATAGTGGCTCGAAAGCACACGAAAGCATCAAACTGTTTCAATTAACGAGTCCGGAATTAACCGAAATAGCAAACGCACATGTCCCATACCACGTGTTTTACTAAATCGTTTGATTCTCTTCATCGTTTCCTTGAAAGTGTAAAATTCATCAAAATCATCAAAACAACAGATATTCAATTAACGAGTCCGGAATTAACCGAAAGAGTAAAAGTGTGGTTCCATACTCCGCACTTTTGCTAAATCGTTTAAATCTCTTCATCGTTTCCTTGAAAGTGCAAAATTGTGTATTTTATAAAAATACACTTTACATTCTCAAACGGACAAGTCCGGAATTAAGCGAATCAGTAAAAGAAAGGGGTCATAGTCCTCGATTTTGCTGAAACGTTTAAATCGCTTCCTCATTCTTTTGAAAGCGTAAACTGTTAATTTTCTGAAAACAGTTTTATTTATTTTGTAAAAATAACAATTCACCTTCTCAACTGGACAAGTCCGGAGTTAAGCGAAACAGTAAAAGAAAGGGGTCATAATCCTCGATTTTGCTGAATCGTTTAAGTCACTTTCTCATTCTTTTGGAAACGCAAACTGTTAAAAATTTATAAAACAATTTTCATTTTTTAAAACGATTTTCCAATCACATGATTAGAACAGCAAATCAGTAACAATTTCGATAAGGAAATTGTACTTCTCAAAATACCGTAAAAACGGTTACACATCAGTATTGCGGAATAACCGCTTGAAAATCCATTTTTTTTAAAATTTGGCTGTTACTGAAGTCAAAGCGACAGAAATTTTAAAACATCAAATATCTCATCAAAAGAATTCACATCAGAATGTGACATCAGTGAATTTTCATTCATTAAAATTATCAACAAAACACCGTGCCTCAAAAATTCAGCATTGGTGTAAAAATCCCGTTATAAAAATAACGGCAACAAAATACGTTTCATAACCAAGCATCGGTTCAACGTAAAAATAAATGCAGTAACGTGCAATTCAAATTTTTGCACGTACTACAGAATGAACAAAGAAATCATTCGAAGGTATCTTCAATGAAGATAATTCAAAACAGCAAAAGCTAATCAATAGATGATTAGTACAAAAGAAAGCCAGTGGAAATTTCAACAAAAATCACATATCTGCAATTTCTTCGAATCCTCAATTCGGATTCGAAATTCTCAAAGAAACAAAATAATTACTGTTATGTAAACAACAAATGAAATTCATATCAATTTCGTATTTCGATTTTTAAATCAAAAAGATTATCAGTTGTACTCAGCGAAGACAGTTTCACTGTTTCCGCTGCGCACTCTGATAAATAGAACACAAATCAATCAAATCATCAGAACACAATTTCATCCAAACAACAAAACACAATTCCACTTTTATTTTTAAATAACGATATTTAAAAATTTCATCAAAATTTCAAAACTTTAGTTTTGACTCAAATCACAGATAAAACGTCGACTAATAGTTGTAACATATGTTCCATCCAAGTTATGTTTTATATTATGTCCATAAACCCCAAGCTCTGATACCAACTGTGGCGCCCCACCTCTATGCTCATAATAACAAAGAGTATTAAAAGAAATACTGTCTATTATTACAATGAATAAGGCTGGATAGGAGCGACCATCCGTAATTGGCTTTACACTAATATTGGTTATCTCGGTAGGAGTGGTATATACTTTTTATTTTTCATCTATTATTTATTTACTCCCATCGACATATCCAATTATCGGTATAAAACAAACTACGATAGTTCATAATAGTTTAGGACATTAGATATAATAATAACACAGATAATATAAATGCGGAACACAGATATAACAAAAGTCTCATATATATATAACTGATGTCAGTTAATACATAGTTGACACAATACATATGATACAACTACTACAAAATGACATTGACAACTTCAGAAGATGTGAAAAGTCTTCATATCCTAAACAGCAACTCAAAGAAGGAAATCTACAACCTGAAATAACTCGGGTCTGACCCGAGTATTACATTCAAAAGAAAATAATACCCAGGTCAGTCTAATTCAAACCAGTTTATTAGTGCATATAGGCAGTAATAATTTAAATAGACGACAGTCACAATAATTCCCGCCTATCCGATTCTTTAAACAAAGAAACCGGATAACGGTCAATATAACACTTAACAGTGTTTAGCAAAAATCAGTAGATTTAAATCATCGACAGAAATAAATAAACAATTTTATCAAATCGACTAAATCAATTTAAAACAATTAAAATTGTCACTTTAAAACCATCAAAACTCGATTGGCTGCCGTACACGCGCGCGTGTACGGCCTCGCCAATACGGCCTAAAAATCAATGCATCCGACGCAAAGAAACATCAATTCAAACTGTCGATTTCTTGGTGGCTGCAGCGCACACGTGTGCATTCGTACCCGTGTGCACTGCCCCGCCAACTCGTGTGCAAAACAAGATGCACAGCTAACAAATCAAAACAAGGTCAAGGCAATACAACAGAGGTGTAACCAGACTGAGCAAACAGAGGACAATGAATGCAGACTGGACAACATTGTATACCAAGGCCACATGAAACCCAACTATCGAGTTCAACTGAACCATAATAACATGAAGAACATCAATCCAACAGCAATACTGCACAATACCAAGCTACAAAATGCCAACAGTGATATGGACAGATGCAGACCACTAAATGATAAATAAGCAAGTCAGGTGAAGAACAATGGGAACACAAATGAATGCAATTAATGATCAACTGCCTCAGACCACAACTATACAACTGATAGTCAAAACTGAATGCTACAGCTCATTTGCAAGGACAGACAACTACAATAAATGAACAAAGTCTACACTGGACAACCACACAATTATACCAAATGAACATGAACCAATGCTACTGGAATAAAGAAGGCCAACATATCAAAGAAAAACTGCAATGCAACATCACAGTGACCAAGCCAACAAATTCAAGTGCAAATAACTAAATGCACTTGCAACTGGAATATGGAAGAATGCAAACCCAAGTCAACATGAATCACTTGAGAATCAAAGACCCCAAAACTGAATGGACTGCAATTTACAAAATGAAGGGTATAGCAACCATGAACTCATGTATACAGTTCAAGTATACGAAGGCAAAACCCAAAAGCATCAAGAATCAGTTTAGGGAATATGCAAACCAGATAAGGAATGCACCAAAACAGGAAAATCAATTCAAAATTCAACTTAGATGAAGCAAAATATATATATATATACATACAAGAATGCAAATATATATATATATATGCCAGAAATCAAGATGACAATCCAAGTGGTCAGAGACTAGGCAGAAGTGATACAGTGAATGGTACAAGTGTAAATGCAAATGAGATACACCCGGGTCAAAGATCGCAGACTAGAGTTCAAGTAACTTCAGAAATAAAATGAAGCATAAATATACACATGCACATGAACTAGTAAATATGCAGCCGAGAGAACAACTGCAAGTAATGTGGAACAACAATTGCAAACCGGTTCGAGAAGACTGCGGTTTCAAAACATCGCATATATAATTTATGTTTCCATTGGACCTTAATATGTAGTTCAACAGTGTATAACGAAGTCGTGAAACAGCAGTCTTAGTGATGAACCATGAATCAAGTGAAGCAGTAAATGATACAATAGCAACATAACAAGCAAATCATGGAACAACCATAACAATGTCAGGGCAGTGCCTAAGTTTCGAATCAAAATAAGGCCGCAGGTGACTTCAAACAATTTCGTATTCAAAAGGTCAGAGAATTTAGATAATCCAGGGTACAAGTTTAAACAATTTCAAGTGACCCAAGTCGAATGCAAGTATTGAACAAGACGTAAAGGCCAGGACCACACAACAGTAAGAAAATCAACTAAGTTGAAAGTCGAGCAATATCAACATCGAAAAATCAAATAGCAAAAGATGTAAATTCGAACAAATCGGAAATCATCAACATCAACAATTCGAATGGCCGAGATAAAGAAATCATCGACACCCAAAACAAATCGAATGACCGGAATAAAGATTTGTCAACTTCAAATAATCCAAACATCTCAAATATATACGAACGAAAAACCTAGGGGGTTCAAACCCAAATCTCGAAATGAAGGCATGAATTAGATGTGAGTAAGTACTCACCTTAGATCGAAGAGGTCGCGCGCGAGATAATCGAAGACGAAGCCCTAGCAAGTATCGAAAGAACGAACAAAAGCCCCAATTTTTCTGAAGCCCTACGTTTTCCAGATTGAAGAACGAAGCCACCATTCTTTATCTCGTCGCCATTTTTATTTCCGCCTTCGTTTTTTTTTTCGTTTCTTCGATCTGAAGAGGGAAGGGGGTGCGACGTGTTTTAGCAGAAGAAAGGGGTAAGGGGATGGCAGAAGAAACGTGGGTGGAGTATGGATTTAAACGTGAGAAGGGTATGGGTTTTCTCGAGTGAACGAATAAAAGGGGAAAGGTACCGATAAACGTCACGGCAACAACGAGTGGGCCAAAACAATTTTTCTTTAAAGCCCGCTTCAATATTTACAAATTCAAAAGAATTTTAATCCGATTTGAAAAAGAATTTCGCTTGGTTAAACGCCAAAAACAACCAGCAACCCAATTAAATCGTCACATGACGATAATAATAATACCGTGAAATCTCGGGTTGTTACAAGTGCCATTGGATCCGTAATAGTAAATTATAATATGCCGTCGAATTTCATAACGATCAGATATATCGTTTGATTGTGCGAGTTCGAACGCATAAAAATTAATTTAAGGAATTTAAATTAATATAATTGATTTTGAATGTTAACTTTTGTACATGATGGAAATTGGCTTTCGATGCTAGTTCCATTATGTTCAAAATATGGGTATTACATATAGAACGCCAGGCGCACACCTCATTTGGGGTTTGAAAATTTAACGTATGAATAGTGTTTTGAAAATTTCCTATATAAGGACATGTTCATTTCATTTTTTCCAAAAGCTAATCTACTTAAGCGCAGCTGCCATTCTTATCCTCTAACCCTTGCTCATCCAACGGCTTGAGTCGATCATCACCACTACAGTCCATATCAGAGCTCGACTTCAACTAGCGAAACGTCGGCGAGGTTGAGATGTAGGATTTGAATGGCGGTGATGGGCTACGGTGGTCCACGGTGGTGGCTCTTATCGTTTGAAGGCGCATCAGTGGGTTTGCGATTTTAGGTCGATCGGGGACGATTAGGGGAGGGGGCTTTGCTAGCTAGAGGTGCGGTGAGGTCGGTGCGTGCTAGGGTGATGGTCGCAATTGCGAACTATGCGACGATGGCGATGATCGAGAAAGTTGCATTTTCGTTTCTTAGAACGAACGAGCATACGTGAGAGAGGGGGAAGGTAAATAAAATTTTAAGCTTAAATTTAATTAAATTAAAATTAATTATAATTTAAATAATCTTAACGTTTATTAATTCATATCTCATTCATACAAAGTCCAAATCGAATATGACAAGTTGCGTTGCGATCGTATCAGCGAATACTACGTTTTAGAGTTAGATTGGATGGATTTGGAGCCAGTAGGAATTTGGGTTAAAATTAAACGCCTGTTCAATTTTATTTCAAACTGGAAAGCTTTGGCGATTATGGAATTTCGGTGAATTAACTCACCCCTTTGGCCCACATATATTTTATATAAGTGTGAATATTTTTATTGTTGCCCGTTGTTGCTTGTTTGGATGATTTACTGTTTTATCGGTTGGTTTGGATTTATTCCCACCCCTGGAGCGGATGAGACATTATATGTTCCCTTGTATGAGCGGATGACCCTTTAAATATGATCCCGCCTCAAAGCGGTTGATTTATATTTAATGGATATATACTGTATGTAATGTAGGGGGATAGGTTGGAGGGATCCAACGGGATTCCTCATACTGTTGATTTTTTTTTATATTGTGTTATATGATCTGTTGAAAATTATATTGTGAATGGTTGAAGCGATATGGTCGTTATAAACGTGCTTTGAAATCCTTGAAATTAAACATGCGTTCAAATTAGATAAATTGAGATAAATAAATATATATATATATATATATATATTAAATATATATTGGGTTGTTTACACATGTTTTAGCGTGTTGGACATAAATGGATAACTTGGGAAATTATTACCATTAGATAACAAGTGGTGATGGAAATATTTGGTTTAATAAAGTAAAAATGACTTTTACTTTATTTATATCCTTTCAAATCTTTCTAAAGTATTTTTCTAAATATTTATTTAAAGAAATTAAATTAAGAAGTTTTAAAGTTTAAAAATGCTTTATAATTATTTTTGACTTTTAAACGTAAAAGTGGTTTTCGTATTAAATATGTTTTATGGATTTTAAATAAGTAATTTTAGGAGATATTTAATATAAATGTTTTAAATCATAATATAATAGTTTCTAAAGTATTTTTAACAATATAATAGTTTCTAAATTATTTTTAATGATATGATGGTTTTTAAAAATTTTAAGTATATGTATAGTTTTTAGTTAACAAGTTAAATATTTTATTTTAAGTAAATAGAAGTTTTATATTATATTATCTTTTTAAATCTTTCTTAATATTGAATATTTTACCTTATAAATAAATTAGTGTATATATATCAAATTATTATTTTAAGTAGTTTTAACATATTAGTAAGTATTTTAAAGTATTTTAATATATATACAAGTTTTAAGTATTAAATTAAATATTCCATCGGTATAATAAAAAGGGGAATTGGGTTCTAACACTTAAGTTAAATAAATGGTTTGGGAGAGATTTAACAAAAAGTGTATCATCTAAATTTATAAATTTTAGATATGATTGATCTTTAAATAAATGTTTTGAAGATTAGTTATAAAGACAAGTAATGGTTTTGGGGTTGTTGTAAACGGTGTTTTAGCAACACTTGTTTTTAATCCTCAATATTAATTATACTTGGGAATATAATTAGATATTTACTAATGGATATTTAGCAGAAAAATACAAGTAAATGGTTTTGGGTCTATTGTGACAATTGTTTTTAGCAATACTTGTCTTTAACCCTTGAATATAATTGAATCTTTAAAAAGGGAATCTAAAAGAGGAATGTTTTCAAAATGTTAAATGTTTGGGTTTGTTGTGATAATTGTTTTAGCAGCACTTGCCTTTAACCCTTAAATGTAATTAAACATTTAAAAGAGAGTTTTAAAGATAATGATTAAATAGAATAGTTTTGGGTTTGTAGTAAACAATGTTTTAGCAACATTTGTTTTTAAACCCTTAAACTAAAATTTGGAAGAAATATTATAAAAATATTTAGATCTTTAATACTGGAATTTTAAAGATAATAACAACTATATGAGTCTTTTATAAAAAGATAGAATATGTAGTATGTTTAATTTATAAAAGAAATGGAGTTTATTATAACAATGTTTTGATGGTAGTTGTTTTAATCTCTTTGATTATATTTTAAAGTAAATAGAATTTGTTAAGTAATTTGTGAATATACTTATACCGTTGGAATAAGTATATGAATACTTTTTAAGTATTGAAAAGGGTGTAAGTGAGAAATTAAACAATTTATACAAGTATATAAAGGGAGTTTTAATTAATAAAGAAGTATTAATTAATAAAGGAAGTTTTGACCAATAAAAGAGAAGTTTTATTAGATAAAAAAGATGTTTTTCTAATAAGAAGGATTTTTAATTAATAAAAGATAAATTAATTAAAAAGGAATTAAAAGTCGTTTATGTGACTTGACCATGCCTTACATGAAATGATAGTGCGGGTATGTTTACTTGCTTATGAAAAAGTATTCGGGACTTAGTTCCCTTATGCGATCATTCTCATTATTGTTAAATAAGACCAAATTCATCGACTCAGTTTTGGAGAGACTGGAATTGGTAAGTGTTCTACATATCGAAAACCACTTCAAGGCTGAGACACGGGTTCTATGTTTTGGAAGTGAATGATGGAAACCATGTGTGGTTCTAGAACCTGTTGAGATGATGGAATTCATATGGGATTGATTATGTGATCAAGTTTTGTTGAAAACTCGTGTGAAGATGCCGAACGTAGCCTCGACATTGGGAAGTGACTAAAGACAGAGTGGGATGCATGATCCTGGGGTTTAGCTGACCCATGAGGAGTACATCAACTTCATATTTAGAGTATGCTTATCGATATGTTGCGCAAGGGGAGTTGATGATACTTGGTACATATTGTTCACGAGAGTATTTGGATGATAGCCCAGTTGTGTTTACCTTATGGTATATTTTATCTAGAGATATACGGCATTCAGAAGATTTTTTTTGATCCTTGTCATAGAAGATCGGTCTCGTTGAGGAGATCTCAGTGGAAAATCCATTTATACGAATGTACCTTAGTGGTTTTGTTTGTATACCTAAATATGCAGTCAAATGTAACCAATGTAACCATTTCAGCTATGATTTATATTTATATTGAACACCCTAGACATTATTATAATATAACTAAATTTTCCTATAAAATAGTTCGGTTATCGTAAGGTAAAAACTCATCCGTGTTTATTTGTGGCGTGGTCTTACGAGATACATTTATTTCAAAAACGTATTATAACATTAAATAATTCACATGTCTTGAGTTTTCTCATGCTGTTTTAACAGACTGATCTGGGTGTTATTTTTCTTATAATGCTCGGGTCAACCCCGTGTATATTTCCAGGTTTCATTGATGATCATTGGAGCTCTTGGAGAGAGGAGCTGGATGATTTCCTACCATAGATTTTATTTCCGCTACATTGCTTTGTTTCTATTTATCAGCAATTGTAAAGACATGTTGTTATAACTGTCCAGATTGATGATATGTTAGTTTTTCTCTGATTATTGTATGTATATTAGAATGTTCTTTTTGTAAAAGTATCATTCTGATATTATATGTTATCATTCTGCTGTGAGATTCTGATATTTTGTTCTCTTCTTTCTTGTTCTTTTTTTATTTTTATTTTACCCTAACGGTCTGTCTTTCCGGCACTTGGGTGCTCGGCACGTTAATACTATGGACGTATTAGTGTCGAGATTCGAGGGTTGAAAAGCTATTCGTTGCGGTCTACGTGTGCAAACATATGCAACTGTAGAAAAGCACCAAACAACAATGCATATAGCATATTGTTAATCGGCTTGGGTAATGTGATATATATTCGATAATGCACTTATGTCAACTATCGCACATAGCTACGCGACCGACCTATATAAGTAATTATTTAAGTTAACAGTAAACTAAACAAATCGATAAACATTTATAGTTTATGATAGACATATTTATCTGATAACTATATATTAAAATATATCTACGACACCGCTAACGTTGCACTCAATCGATGTGTCCTCGTCGATGGCAACTTGTGCAAACATTAAAGATCATTTGCGATCACAGTAGGATATGAAATGGTATGAACTGCATCAGCATTGACATCGGTCGTCTAACGGACAACTCGTTTAGCAATTTTAACGATCGTGACGGCAATTCGACATGCTGATGAATAAGAAAGGAAAACTTAAAAATGAAGATTTGAAGTGTGAAAATGAAGGAGTATTCGGATGGCGCCTGATATAGGCGCATATATAATTAGATCATCTCCAACAGCTGATTGGATATTACAAAATGTAATATGTGCACCCGTTTTGTCTTCCAACAAAGTGCAGAAATCTCAATAGTGTGGATTTTGGGGTCGAAAGTTTGGGAATTTAGGATTGTGCCCCTGTATCACAGACACTTGTTGAACAAGTGCCCTATTGTCAGGCGTTTGTTCAATAGGCGTCCAGTGTTCAGGCGCTTGTTCAACAAACGTCCGAAATATATATTTTACAATTCTTATAATTTTTTAACATCAGGCGCCTGTTCAACAGGCTTCTGAACATCAGACGTTTGTTAAACAAGCGCCTGGTTATATTTTGTTGAAGAAAATAGCCGATTATAAAATTCCAACTACATATTTTGTAAAATGCATGCCCATATTTGTTTGAGATGCTTATAGGCACTCGTTGAACGACCTAACTATATGCCAAGCGCTTGCTGCTTGTTCAAGAAACCCAAAACTTTGTTTTTTTACTTTATCTTCCACTTCAGTCCAATCTTACTCATCAATCCGGTTCTCCTCCTTCTCTTTGCCCGGATCTTGTGGATTTATTTGGTTCATTTGTTTGTTCATGTTGCTATCGGTCGTGACTTGTGAGACCTATATAATTTGCTTTCTAGTTTAGCCTCTTAAATGGGATATGATGGTTAAAGTGGAGACCGCCGTCGATCAGAGGTAAGCTGCGAATTTGTTATCAAGTTCTTTTGATGAATGAGTACACACACATTTGTTTGGATCGTAACTGTTATTTGTTTGAATATGGGATTTTGAATGCAAGTAACGTCAAATAAATGTTTCAAGAGTTTCTCAACTTCCTAATTTTGTCGATTTTTCTACAATGGTTGAAATAGAAATAGAAATATGGAATACTAACCATGTCCTTCAGGTGTTTGTATTTTTAACAATTTACTCTTAACAATAAATGATTGACATGTTATAGATGAGAGGTTTGAGACCTTAGTTGAGCAAACATTTGTACAACTGATGTTTGTTCTTACCTATCTAACTGAGATATCTTCATTAGCTGCGCACATTGCACATCTCATAATCATACTTTATGATCCTCTAATGACTGCACCCAGATTTTATTTTTAGGAGAAAAAACCATGTGCACTGCCTACTTTAATGAATGAGGGTGTTGTATCTGTGCATGGAGATATTGTTAAAATGTTCAGATGTAAACTGTTAAAGCCGATGAGTAGTAAACTTACTGCTAGATATAGAAGCCAAAGGTTTTGCAACAATGGCTATTACCCCTTCAAGAAATGCTATTTGTGTGGTAAAATGAAATTTTAGCCACATTATTTGTACTGTGCATGATGTAATTTAGCTATAACACATATGGTGTATTGAGAAAATAAGCAGTTGTGTTGGGAAATTCAGTTGGAAGTTTATATAATGAAAATTCAATATTTCCTAACTCCTTGATTTTATTGAACTTAATTCAACGTGCATTATTGGAGTTTGTAAGAACTTGTTTCCAATAAAATCAATTGCTAATCAAACGAACTTTTTAGTACTCAAAAAGGAAATTTAAAATACAATAAAGTCGTCATCGTCGGTGCATCATGAACGTTAACAATGTGATAGTTGAGGTCCATCAGGGTTAATTTTAGTGCAGGAAGTATTCTTCACATTTTGATCTGCCTACAAAGAAATTCAATTGCTGCATTTTAGCCAATAGAACAGCAACCAGGAGCTGGCAAAACTGTTTTTTCGTATATCACTGCATTCTTGCTGTATATTATTAATAAAAGAATCGATTCGGTTGTAATTTTTGCTATTTTTAGAAGTACAGAAATACAAAGGTAATTCAACCAACGGCCAGTAACGACCGCAAACCTGTTGCCTTATTGTCGTACTTCATACCTATAGAGTATTAATATGCAGAGAAGACAAAATCCAAATGTTTGCCTGAACCTCAATTGCATTTGTGGTTTATTAATATATTTGTGAAGAAACAGAGAGAACGAAAAACAAAACAAAAAAGGTTCTTCTCTAGGTAAAGATATGGAATGCTCTTACGAGTCTTCCCCTTCCCCTCCGCTATTTCCAAGAACTCACGTATATGAACCAAATACTAAAAGATCCAAAGACTGCTGCTGTTGTTCGAGACACAATGACCATTTATTGGACAGATTATTTGCTGAAGGTTACCTAGCTGATGTACATGTTTACACCAATAATGGTATCATTCCTGCACATTCTAACATTCTGGTTAGTATCTACTTTATATTCATCTTATTGCTGTTTATAATATCTATGTTGAATCATGAGAAAGAGTATTATTAATAGGGAATGACATCACCAGTGATGAAACAAATGCTAAGAAAACCAAAGCAGCGAGGAAGTCGATGGAGGTCAATATCGATACGAGGTGTTCCTGATCATGCTGTTCTCATCTTCCTTCGATTTTTGTATTCCTCGCGGTAAAATTTTCTCCCCAGAACATGATATTTATGGTTTTTTTTAGACCACTTCTGAAAACATATTTCATGTTTGAACCAATTTGAAAACTAATTACGAAAATATAATTTCTACCTACAAGGCAAAAACTGCTATATAATTTTGAATCGTTGCCACGGAGACAGAAAGTAATTGTTTTTGTGAATAGTTTCTGGTTTAAATGTGTATTTTGTTTTGAAAAATGGCTTAAACAGGTTTTAATGAAAGCCCAAAATTTTATTTTCATTTCACCAAAAGTAAATCATCAAATGAAAATATGCAGTTTTGAGGAAGAAGAGATGAACGAATACGCTTTACACTTAATGGTGCTATCGCATGTGTTTGCGGTTCCGACATTGAAGAAGATTTGTGCAGAAAAACTAGAGAGGTCGCTGCTCACAACTGAAAATGTGATAGATGTGCTGCAGCTTGCTGAGTTATGCGATGCTCCTCGGCTATATCTTTTGTGCCACCGCCTGATCATGGATAATTTTAAGGCAGTTTCTGAAACCGAAGGATGGAGAATAATGAGAGAAAGCAACCCCGATTTGGAGAAGGCACTTCTTGAGGCTGTCATAGAAATTGATGTAGTAAGTTATTTTTAAAACAGTAGAACTTGTATCATCATGTTAGAAAAATAATCATATAAGCTACCTTTACCCCAAAGGACAGCTTACTTAGCCAATATGTCGAGATGTCTGCTGAAAAGTGCAAAAGATTCAAAATCCATTTGAATAATTGAAGTACATGCATATTTTTTCCATAAGGCTTTGAGCATCAAGTTCTATTTTTGAGGTAGTTGTAAGAAAAGTTCCCATACCAATGAAATCCATATTCTTTTTAAGAAATTACAAGCAATCCTGCGCTTTTTGGATGTTTTTTGAAAAGTTTTTTCAAAAATCATAAAACCGATTTCCGCCATTTCTAAATAAGTATAATTTTTATCTAAGTATGTTTTTGTCAAATAACCTCACTTTTCTTTACTTTACCAAAATTTAATGGAATTTAAAGAAAACTTACAAAAAAACACAAGTTAGCTTGTGCTATCTGTTTCTGGAAAGTAGGAGCATGATTTATATATTCATTGTTACATAATTTTTTCTTCCAACAACATTAAAAACGGGGATCTGTAATTTTTTCAAACGTTTAAGAACAATGTCCAATTTACTTGGGTATTAATTTTTTTTAATCGTCTGGTATTATGATGCATTGCAGAAAAGGAAAGAAAGGAGGAAGAAAATGGAAGAGAGGAAGATATATGTACAGCTGCATGAGGCAATGGAAGCATTGGTTCACATATGCAGGGAGGGCTGCAGGAAGATTGGACCTAAAGATAGGAAGCTGAGGAGAAACAGCATGGGTCCATGTCGGTTTCCAGCATGCAGAGGGCTAGAGTCGCTTGTGAGGCACTTTGCTGTGTGTGAGAAACGGGTTGTTGGTGGCTGCAGGCATTGCAAGAGAATGTGGCAACTGCTTGAGCTCCATTCCAGGCTTTGTGACCAAAGTCAAACATGCAAAGTTCCACTTTGCAGGTATGTTTCTATAAATTACCATAACATATAGCTAAACATCAATATGTGAGAGACACAAAACTAAGGGTGAAATAATTTCGTAGTGTTTGGTTTGAAAAATACTTTTGTATTTTGTGTTTTCGATATGTACTTTAAAATGCACGGAAGAGAGGAAGGGCTGCAAATTGAAAATGATTTTTTTTTTCTTGTTTTCCATCTTTTGGAAAATACCAAAAACCATCTTCTCTCTTCCCCATCTTCCATTTGTTGGAATGACTAGAATTTTTCAACTTCTTCTCTCTTACGCCATTTGTCATATGGATTGAAAATGCGAAACATAAAACTCATTTTCAAACCAAACACCATTTTAGGTCCGTTTTGTTTGAATTTTGAGTTTCACGTCTCTGTGAGAAATGATTGACTTAAAAATTGACTTTAACATATAAAATTGAAAACAACTTTTTCTTATTTTTTTACTTTTTGCAAAATTTAAAAGCTATCTTATCACTTCGTCTTCCCACTTTGCTGTACTGACTAGGAGTTTCCATCCCTCCCTTTTCTCCCACCACGCCTTTTGATATACGTCACAGAACACAGAACTTCAGTTTTAAACCAAACAGACCCATAACTTTTTCCAGTATCAACTTGAATGGTTTTTAAAAGATTTATTTATTTTATTTATTTATTTATTTTTTATTTTTTTGTAGAAAAAGCAATTTTGATATGAAAAATCAAACACTTTTTATACTATCTTGTGACATTATTTAAAAAAGAAATAATTTCAAACTAAACCAACAAGTAGTATGACACACTTTATGTTTGCAGTCATTTTAAGGATAGGGTGCAGCTTCACAGTAAAAAAGATGAAGAAATATGGAAGTTATTGGTTAGAAGAGTACTGGAGGCAAAAAGATTTTCCAGGCTTCCCTACTCGATAGAAGTTTCTGTTTCTGCTTTAGCTGTATAGTGATAGATAGAAAAAATTGAAGATGCACAGAAGTTGATGTATGGCTCGAAAAGAAGATGATAAAATTTTGAGCTCTTTGTAACTGTGATGGAGGTCTATGTTATGTTGAAAATTAGTATTGATTCATTGCGTTACAATGAACCAAAGCTCTCTATGTGGGCAAAAATGAGAAGCAGAATTGCTGTAAATATGAAAATTTGTCAACTCATTGTTATTGGCTCCAAGGAGCCGCACGAATAAGTGATTGGTTATAAATCTCTATTCTAGATTTTGTGCTTGATTATGTAATTGCAATTCTCATTTTTGTTTTCGGATTCTTTATGAGACACACACACGTATACATATACATATGTATGTATGTATGTATATATGTATGTATCTACATACATGCATACATATGTATATACATACATAGATGCATACATATGTATGTACATACATACATACATATATATGTATACATACATGTGTGTGTGTGTGTGTATATATATATATATGTCATATATACATACATACATATATATGTCATATATACGTATAAAAGCTAGAATCAATAGCACCCTCTATTTAGCACCATTTGTAGCTCTCTGATATATGTACATGTATGTATATATTAAAACAAGCTAAAAAAATGAAGGTTTGTCCATTGGGATTGCCTACAACATCGGGTATATTACTCTAGCCGCCTTATGGTAAGATCTCGTCTCAAAACCTTTCGAGATATGTAACACCCTACCTCTATACCTATATTACCCAAGAGTATTACTGAGTAATACTCTCGAGTAACACGGAGAATGAGGCGGTATGGGTCAAGCATTCGTGAATGTTCCATTGGACCAACATGAATACGTCTCATAATATAAAAAATCACACATCGACGTAAACAGTCTCGGTACAAAGCAATAAACACGTGTGGTGCCCGAGGACAGAACAATACATAATATAAATAATAATAGAGAACACAGAGTCATCAACGCAACGATAAAAATATAATACACCACATAGGTCCAAGTGGGATACAAAAAGTCATATTCCCAATAAATCTTAAATATATATAGGATAAATCCAATACATCAAATCCTACATCACACACATACACGAGTTCATCTATTAGTATCCAATATATCTAATAATTCATCCTCCAACTAAGTCCAATAAGTCAATTTGGTCACATCGTCCTTGAACCTGAAATGTTTCAGACTGATTTGAGTATTATATAAATAATAAACGAGTCAGACTATGTCTAGATTCAATGGTGAGAATATAAATCGTATCCCAAGGAATAACATATGCACAGCATAATAAAGAAATTAAACCCAATGAATAATAAACATCCATAACACATCGAACAATACCCATAACGCATAAAACATCAAAACATCCATCAAACATCAAAACACTATCATATACATCACACAACATACATCAAACATTCATCGCACACATCATGTATCATGCATCACACACATCACGCATCACACATCGCATACATCCACACATCACATACATCCACACATCACACATCGTACACAGCATATAGCATGCATCAAATATGAAATCATTCATATTTATTTAGCGGTATTGGATATATTCATTATTCTTCATTTTTACTTTCATTACTGCTACTGCTATTATATATACTGTTATTATTGCTACTGCTATTATATGCGCTATTATTATTGCTACTGCCAGAAGCCGAGTCTACACCTGAGCCTCATAGCTTCTTAGGTGCAAAGGGAGACTCTACTCGTAATATGTTTGTGAGTGTTCTCACCAGTCTTTAGCTGCATAATACGTCGTCGCCTCGCTTCCTCGCTTCCATCGTCAACCTCCTCTCATCGTTCTGAACTCGTTATGTTGGCCCGTGCAGCAGACTATGACCATGCGATGAGGGGGCCATGTCGCCGCAACCGCATCGAGGAGCAACCCCATGGTCAGTCAAGCTAGGATAGGGCTAGCAAAAACTTATCACATCCTCGTAAGGGATTTTGTACTTCTCGTTTGTAATATCCCCCATTTGGAGGTCCAAAACTAACAGCTACGGATGCTGTAGTCATCCATAGTTATTAATCATCGGCAACCAAATACGGAAATGTTAGATACATTGATATAACAGAAACACATGGATATGGAAAAAAAATTAAAACCAAGAAACAACTTTCTCATTCCATTTCAAAGCATTTCAAATTCAGTACATAATTCCAATATGAGAACCATGTTAAGAGAAAATATAATTATTACAACATACGCCAAGAGTGTTGACCCAAAAAATGGACCAACACCCTAGTTAGATTTTGAAAGCACCAGCCTTGTTCTGATAGAGCAATATCACTGATCATAGATATAAAGAAAGAACAATAAAAGAGGGTAGACAGAGAATTTTTATAGTGGTTCAGCTGTTAATGAAGCCTACGTCCACTTTATAGTTTTATTATAGATTGGTTGTTGTTACAGGAGTTGTTTGATTACAAGGCTTTGATTGTTTCCTAGCTAGATTGGATCTCCGTAGTAGGAATCCACTGGAGAATCACAGTGTATTCCTTTGGAGATTGTTGTGAGGGAGGTAGAGAATGAAGAATAATTCAAGTAGAGCTTCAGCCACCAGTTCGGAGAAGATCCTCTTTGTGTTGCAGCTAGGACGCTATTTATAGAGATCGAAGAGCTTTTGGGCCAGGCATGTCTTCATCAGCTTGCAGGTAGGTCACAGGCTACCTAGGCGGGCTTTGGCTCGCAAAACGAGCCTAAACCATGGGTCGCTGGCGACCCATGGACTTGGTTCTTTTTGCGGACCAAATCTCGCCTCTTCTTGATAGTGTTCCATATCTGGTTCGTTTGATTGTTTGAGCAGAGGCATAAGTCGTTGATGAGCTATGCACTTAGGATTTTTCTAGAGTCTGGACTCAGAGACATTCCCATAGCCTTTTATCGCTGCTCTTACATTTTGACGGCAATTCACTAGTTGTTTACGTTCAGCTACTGATTGGATTATAGGAATGCTGATCTCTCAACTCTGTTGATCTTAGTCGCTATCTTAGTCGTATCGCTTAGCCCTAGTTGATTCCTTGACTTGGCTTTTTTGGTTAAGTCCTGAACCATCATGTCCTTGCAAGACTGCTTAGTTCTCTATTGGTTTCTGCTGGGTTAAAAACTCGGATAACTTTTGGCCCCTAGAGTACGTCTTTGTTGCAAACAAGGCGTGCTCTGGAAGTTATCGTTTTCAACATCCATTTGTTGGTTTCCAAGTGATGGCATTAGAGCTTTACGAATATGTTAGTCCAATGTCGTCGGCTGTCTTTCTTTGGTTCTGACTATTACTACTTGTCACAATATATTACATTTCCGCTTATAGCTTTTTGGCATGTCTTGGAGTGACGAACAGCTGTAACCGATCGGGTTTGAGATGAATAAATGAAGCTTTCTTCCTTCTTTTCTTTTAAATGCATATATACGTTCTTTATCATCATCATTTTCATTATATATATATATTATTTATTTTTATGGGTCGCTAGCGATCCATGTGGGATGGGTCGCTAGCGACCTAACTTCATAGGATATTTTCCATAAGGTTAGGTTGGGTCGCTGGCGACCCATGATGGGTCGGGTCGCTAGCGACCCTAGTACTTAGCAAAAATTTTCAAACTTCAGCCTGCCTATATATACTTGAGCAGACCTTATCCCCTTCATTCGACCCGAGACACTTCTTTCCTCCATGTGACCAGCTATTCTAGCGATTCGATCCAAGCACTCCTAGCATCAATTCGATCCGCTTTCCTACTTCGTTTGATCCATTCGCTACCGATTCATCCAAACATCAACTCGATTGGTCTATCTCATGAAACCCTAGCCAATCCATCCTCTTGTTCGAACCTAAACCCTAGGCCACTGTTGGCTTGTAGCTGACCCATTATTATCTCGCCAACGATCCGCTTCATAGCTTGTTAAGTTTGATTTGTGATTCTTCTTGAGCCTTCAAATCAATTCGAGGTGGATTTGCTTGATTGATTCGTTAATTGTTATGTTGGTACAATGATTGATGTCTGGTCTTTGCTTGCGACATTGATTACAAGAAGTTCGAGTTGATTGTGGTTTAATGGAGGAAGATAGTAAATCGAGTCTCGAGTTGTCTCTTGGAATGACATCCGGGCTTTGACCCAAGGCTTGACGCGTTTTTCTACCTTCGTCCATTAGACCAGAATTGACTTGTCTCCAGTTTCGCAGATGCTACTTGCATGACACATTACCAATCTATCCCGATTCTTCCAGAGAACTCGGGCTTATCCTGCTTGGTTATTCCACATTCAGTGCTCCTGTAATGGGAAGTGTTCCGCATCGTTTTGGACAATGGATCCGTTATCGATCATTGATCGATAACAGGTAAGTGTACAAGAAGTAAACAAAAATTGAAAAACGAACTGACATGGGAAGTTCTTCTCTTTTTCCACTGTGAGCGAACTATCTACACAAGATAGAGCATTTGCAGTGCATCGAGCACCGGGGTTATCCTATATAGACAACACACTGCACTTGCACACTTGCCCCAATTCGCACTTGAAGTCCGACGTGTCGATTACAAGTTAACGTTTATTTGGAATTCAAGTGTGATTAAGGAAACTTATGAATTTAGGATAGAGTTACCTTACCATTTTCGGATGCGGGTTCTGTTATATAGAATGAAGCAGCCTTCTATACGTCGTAAGTCAAGGGGGCGAAGCCCGATGCACTCCAAAGTGAATCATCATCCACCTCACAACCCCAGTATGGTCAGTTAGTTCCGGTCGGGCCCATCTTGGACCGCACGCCTCCCAACTTTCGAGTTCTTCTCAATCCACCTGAACGAGCCTCGTCGGTGGTCTTTGCTAAGGTCCTTCATAATATATGTATGCAGCATGGGATTCCCGAGGAAGATGTGCATCTGGCTACGAACGACGAATTTGCTCATATGCCTCCCCCGGGGTACACCGCTTGCCATAGATACATGTGTTTGAACGGAGCTGTGCCTCCCTTCAATGATTTCCTGCGCGAAACGCTCTCGAACTTGGGAATTTCCCTATTCCAGCTTCATCCGAACGGTTACGCCATCCTTACTTGCTTGCATGTCCTCTTCATGCGGACGTTCCACCGCGCTCCGAGTTTTAATGAGTTGCGGTATTTCCTGGCGTTCTAGAGGAGAGATGACTATCCCTCTTTGATCATAATCGAAGCCCAGAGGAACCGGAAGATCGTCTTGCGGTTGCAAAGCAATCTATCACAGTTTAAGACGCAGTACTTCTTCATTAGATGCCCCGAGGGGTTCAATCGCTGATGGACGATAGGGGGTAAGCTTCTCTTTTCTACTTGTCGAGCTCCAAAACATCGTGGTGGAGTCTCTAACTAATTACACGTCTCTTGCAGTTATCCCAAGGCCGAATAGAGATGTGACACTTAATGAAGTTTGTGAAACTTTAAAAGCCATCAGTCCCGAGGAAAGAAGCGTTAAAGTTCTACTGACCGATGAGAACTAGCGTCGGTGCAGACCGTTAGCCCCGGGTAGATCCGTCACTCAGATTGAAGCTCCCTCTCCCAGTCGAACCAGAGCTCACACAAGATCCTCTTCTTCGTCCCATGGTTCTAGGAAGGTCAGGAGATAGGTAGCCCGTCCAGAGGATCACTTGACGAAGCCCGTGAGAGGGAAGAAGCCGATGCGGCTGGTTTAAGCAGTTCAGCTAGAATGCCCCTGATTCCGAAGGAGGCAGTAGAAGAGTTTGTTTACCGAGAAGGCAAGGCTGTGGTCGATTCGAAAGAGGAAGAGGGAGAGTTTGAAAGTAGCAGCAATGAAACCACTACCAGTGATTACTTCATGTCAGAATCTGATGACGACGATTCAGAGTCCTGTGATGAGACTCCGGGAATGAGCTCCGTTCCCCCGAATCCATCTCTTCCCAATGTAGGCGATGAAGGAAAAATCCTTGAGATCGAAAGTCATCCAGACTCTCCGAGTAAGAATGTTGGAGCGAGGCTTGGAGATTTCAACGATGTTTTCGTTGATTTCGATGCACTCCTAAAAGGAGATTTTAAATTCGACTCAACTCCTCCCAATTCGGGCGATATCGCGCCCTCAGTTAGCTCAGTCCTGCTTATAACGACTGAAGTCAATCCGCTCCCACCTTCGACAACCATTTGTTCCAGTTTGTGGCGACGGTTTAGGCTATATTAGAAACACAGCACGTTGCACTAGGATTGCACTCGTTTCTATTTTTTCATTCCCTCGCATATTGGCCTAACTCATGTTACGTTTATGAATTCTTTCATGTATCCTTTATTCCAGGTATGACGAGAGGGTGAGGCTTCTACGATGACTTCGAAGACTATACCGATTCACAGCGGTACCCGAAGCGCTCCTTTAGCCGCCACTAAGTCCGGGAAACGGAAGACGGGTATAGGCAGAGAAAAGAACTTGAGGCTGAGACCCGCTGCCACGAGGAGAGAGATAAAGCTCGTTCGCACCAACGCGGGTATGAGAAGAGACGGTCTTATGAGGAAAGATATGAGCCATCAAAGAAATCCAAGTTCGACTATCACTCCCATCCTTCAGCACTGGCATCGAAACACACTTCCGTGGGCCCGTAGATTCCTGTCTCTTCTGCCCCGATTCTAACTCCAACACATATTCCATCTTCCTCCATTGTTGCTGCTGCTCCTGGCGCATCTCATCCCCACCGGAGGCCGGCCTACATTCTTCCTGTGGGTCCCCCTAAGCTTGAGGCATCTCTTTCGGGCTGCTTTTAAAGGGGAGTTAAATTTGACATGGACCTTCATCCTATTCGCAGGGATTCCTTCGTGCCGCATCTCAAGCTATCCAAAATGACCTGGAGCATGCTGAGAAATTAGAGAAGCTTTGCAAGCAGCTAGCGGACACAAATAGGAATAATTATCAAGAGATCCTCTCCTTTAAAACTGAGAAAGATGATTTTGAAAGGGCGTTGACTGATTGAGACGCCAAGATTAAACAGTTAGAGGAAGAGAAGGAAACAACGCTCCGAGACAGTAAGAGAACTACCAGCCTGATGAAGGAGCTGAAGGAGGCGCATGATAAGGTCGAGATCGTTTGGAGAGATGAAATTAAAAAGACTCATGCAGAGGAGGCGAAATTGAAAGAGGAAGTGATCGCTTGCAATGCTACCATCGAAGCTCAACGGAAGAGTATCGCCGACCATGATCTAACTGTTGAGGGGCACAACAAAATGATCTCTGATCAAGCCGAGACCATCGCAAAGTTGCAGGCTCAAGTTGCACAGCTCAATGCTGATAAAACTGCTGTTGAGATTGAGAAGGCTGCAGCGTTGGCAGATTATTTATACCTTCAACATGCTTTTGATCGGAAAATGGAGAAACTGGACGCAACAATTCTGAACTTTTACGTGAACTCCCTGTTGCATCAGGGGAGCCTTATCTATCTCAGCCCAAAGTACCCGCGCACTCTTGCCCTTGTTTGGGAGGAGATCTTGTCCCGCTTTGCTGAGAGTGCGACGTTTACACAGATCAAGAGTTGTGGGATGCTTATCTCAATGTGGAGTCCAAGAAGGCGCTACTTGAGGGCCAGGAGATCCTTTGGGTTGAACGAGAGAAGGAGGCCGCTGATGCTGCCGTGACGTTTGCTACTAACTTGTTTACCAGGCCTTCTTCCTCCGACAGGGGTGAACCATCAAAGCAACTCCACGATCAGCCAACGATCTCGGGGCTTGATGTTGTTCCTCATGTGATGGAGTCCGCCAAAGAAGGCAAAGGCGATAAGTTCGAGGTCGCCATTCGTGATCCTTCCTCTGGTGCAGGTAACGTCCATGCTTCTCCCGACTTCGAGAGCCTTCATCTTACGCCACAAGAGCAAGAGGAGTTTAATGCTTTCCTTTTTGATCTTATAGGTCCATCCACTCTTCCCGTTGACGCGCCAGCTACTTTGGCGCTTGTGCATGCTGCCATCTCCACATCCTCTGAGATTGTATCCATTCCTACTCTAGTTCCCACATCCACATCTAGCTCACAACCAGGGCCAGAAGCTAAGAAGATTGCGGCGTTCCACAGCTTGGACGACCATTCGACATCTCTGGAAGGTGATACAACTGCCGCTTAGACTAAGGAGTAGGAGACGCAGACGGAGCAGCCACAAAAGATTTAGTATGATTTGTTTGCCGTCAAGAAGGAAAAGGTGGAGGCAGTCAAAGCTTCAAAGAGCTCCTAGAAGTCACGAAAATGAAAAGGAAAGGGAAGCTCTTCTGAAAAACATTCGAAGGAGGAGGAGGAGATTGCCACCGAAGTGCATGTTGACATTACTGGCAGCGACACCTCTCCCGAAAAGTAGCAGAAGCTGCAAACCAGAGGCGGAAAGGAAAGCAGTGGTAAGAAGCACTGAGTGGCCGACATGAGGATGGACTTGATTTTGGCCAACAGCGCGCAAGAAGATTGATTTGTTTTTCTTTTTAAGTTGTTTTGTTCAAGTGCAAAGTCTGCACTTTGTGTCCTAATTGTAGAGTCTGTATATTTTCTTTGTTGGCCGCTGTTGTGTGGGTACGACCCCTACATTTTGATCCTATGTACAAAAAGTCACAAGCAATACAATTATATTTTGACTTTATTTTTATCTATCTATTCGTACATGCTTCGTGTACTTGTGCTCATTTCATTTCATACTTTGCTAGTTCTGTGATTATAGCAAAGGTCCTTCATTCGAAGTAATAGAATTTTAATAGAACTTAGAGACTAACAGCACTTAGAGGATTTCTATTTAGAAATTCACAATACTATAGAAAAATTTCTAAGTTTTAACAATTTTCGTTTGGAATTGATTTTCGTTTAGAAATTTCTAAGTTTTAGAAGTTCACAAAACTTGTAAAAATTTCTATGTTTTAGAAATTTAATTTCACATAAAAATTTAAATTTCTAAGTTTTAGAAATTTTTGTTTGGAAGTTGATAAAACTTTGGGAAAGAAGTTGTGAAATTGTTATTGTTTGGAGTAACAGAACCTGTGAGCTTATTGTATTTTTTTGGTTCTGTCTTAGTACAGGTGTATGCCATAGGGTTGTTCACTTCAAACAACTTTGAAGTAGCTGATAGCTTGGGGTTTAGATGATCTCTATTGAAAATTTGGCTAAGTCATGACCTGATTTTCAATTCTTCGGAAGTTTTGCGACCTTAGCATATACTCTCAGTTTCTGGCAGCACTCATGTAAGTATGCAGTTTACGCGTGGGTATGTATGGTCAATTATTGAGTGCTTTCCTTCTAGCACCAATTATTTCTAATTGTATGCACGAGGGGCTGTTATTTTGAGATTTAGCGCCCCGCTTGTGTAGTGTGGGGCTTTGGATGCTCCTCGGCGTTGCCTACATCCGGGCAACGCAAGGGGTTTGTTTTCGACATTCCTTGGCATTGCCTATCTCCAAGCAATGCGAGGAAGTTAGTTTTCGATGCTCCTCGGCGTTGCCTATCTCCGGGCAACGCGAGGAGTTTGTTTTCGACGTTCCTCGGCGTTGCCTATCTCCGAGCAAGGCGAGGAATTTGTTTTTCGATGCTCTCCGGCTTTGCCTATCTCCGGGCAACGTGAGGAGTTTATTTTTCTACATTCCTCGGCGTTGCCTATCTCCGGGAAACGCGAGGAAGTTAGTTTTCGATGCTCCTCGGCGTTGCCTATCTTTGGGAACGCAAGGAGTTAGTTTTCGATGCAACGCGAGGAGTTAGTTTTCGATGCTCCTCGACGTTGCCTATCTCCGGGCAACGCGAGGAATTTATTTTCGACATTCCTCGATGTTGCCTATCTCCGAGCAAGGCGAGGAATTTGTTTTTTGATGCTCCTCGACGTTGCCTATCTCCGAGCAACGCGAGGAGTTTGTTTTTCTATGTTCCTCGACGTTGCCTATCTTCGGGCAATGCGAGGAAGTTAGTTTTCGATGCTCCTTGGCGTTGCCTATCTCCGGGCATCGCGTGGAGTTTGTTTTTGACGTTCCTCAGCGTTGCCTATCTCCGGGCAAGGCGAAGACTTTGTTTTACGATGCTCCTCGGTGTTGCCAATCTCCGAGCAAGGCGAGGAATTTGTTTTTCGATGGTCCTCGACGTTGCCTATCTTCGGGGAACGCGAAGAGTTTGTTTTTCTACGTTCCTCGACGTTGCCTATCTCCGGGCAACGCGAGGAAGTTAGTTTTCGATGCTCCTCGGCATTGCCTATCTCCGGGCAAAGCGAGGAGTTTGTTTTTCTTTTTCGAGAGGCAAGGATCGAGTTCCGCCGATCCAACGGTTTGAGTTGATTTGCTTCCGTCGACTCGGCGGGTAATCATTATGAACATAGTTTTGTTGGTTCAAGAAGCAAACTTTATTAAGGAAAGCATGGAAGATTCTTTGCCCATTTACAATGCCACTGGCATTTCCGGGATGGCTTATTTGCTGAAAAATAGAAAATATGAAATACATAAAATAGTTTTTTAGATGAAAAAATGGCAGAGCGATTCGCTATTCCAGGCTCTGGGAACTGCGACCCCGTCGACGGTTGTCAGCTTGAAAGTCCCGTTGCTGAGCTTTTGATAAACGACATACGGTCCTTCCTAGTTTGGTTCGAAGGTTTCCGGTACAGGGTAAACTCGCTTGAGCACAAGATCTCCAACCTTGAAGGTCTGACTATGAACTTTGGAGTTGAAGTACCGTGCAACCTTTTTTTGGTGGGCGGCTATTCTCAACTCTACTTCTTCTCTTTTTTCATCGACTACGTCTAGCAATCCGAGTAGGAGTTTCTCATTTTGCGCTTGATTAAAATTTTGCCTTTGGTGTGAGGGGACTTCTAATTCAACAGGAATCATTGCTTCTAAAGCATATGCTAATGCGAATGGAGTGTGGCCAGTTGCCGCTTTGTGTGTTGTCCTGTATGCCCATAGTACGAGTGGAAGTTCGTCAACCCAATTTCATTTCGCCTTTGTTAATCGCTTTTTGATGGTGGATTTGATGATCTTGTTTATTGCTTCCACTTGTCCATTTGCTTATGGATGAGCCACTGTGGAAAAGCTTTTCACTATTCGAAAGCGCCTGTAGAAGTCTTTGAACCCGGTACTCTCGAATTGGGTTCCGTTATCGGTGATGATTTTTTGCGGCACACCAAACCTACAAATGATGTTTTTAGTGACAAAGTTAATAACTTTCTTTGTGGTTATGGTGGCCAGCGGTTCCACTTCGTCCCATTTTGTGAAATAATCTACGTCAACTATAGCATATATGGCTCCTCCTTTAGCTATTGGAAGGACACCAATCAGATCGATCCCCCATATCGCAAATGGCCATGGGATGACCATTTGTGTCAGTTCCGTTGAAGGAGTTCTCTTAATTTTGCTGAATCTTTGACATCGATCGCTTCTTCTGGTGTGATCTGCGGCATCGTGATTTATTGTTGGCAAAAAGTATCCATATCGAAGGACTTTCTTTGCTAGCGTCTGCCCCCCAGTGTGGCCTCCGCATTCGCCTTCATGTACTTCCTTCAGGATTTGTCGTGCTTCATCATCGGTCACACACCTAAGAAGAGGGGTCAACAATCCCCTTCGATAGAGTATCCCATCTTGTATCATGAACCTTGGCGCCTTACGGATATCGGTCAGTTGGTAAGGTTCCTGCGAGTAGATTCCACTAATTTCGGTCAGTTGGTAAGGTTATTACGAGTAGATAGTCCTTTATCGGTGTCATCCATGTATCTGGCTCGACGGTGGTTTCTAGAATCCAGTCCACGTCCATTTCGTCTATGCTAGCGTTTCAATCGGAACCAATGCCCAATGATTGGGCTTTCCAGGAGCTTGCCAGCTTGGCCAAGTAGTCCGCATTGGTGTTTTGCTCTCGTAGGATGTGAGTTATGGTGTAATGCTCGATATCACTTAACAGCTCTTGTACTTTTGATAGGTAAGGGGTGAGATTTTCTCCACGTGCTTGGTATTCCACTTTCACTTGATAGACAACCAGTCGGGAGTCGCTGTATATGTGAATAGATTTTATCCCGAGTTCATTCACAACCTTTAGTCCAGCGATCAAGGCTTCATTTTCTGCTTTTTTATTTGTTGCTGGGAATTCCAAGTGCAAATGAACACCCCACACCCCTTAATATACCCAAAAGGACATATTAAAAGGCGTGGTGCATTGTTGGTATAACTAAAGCTAACAGAGACTAAGATTCACAAGGCAAATATAGATAAAAACAGCAGTAACTTAATTAAAACAAAGCTTCATAAATAAGTCAAATACCAAATACCACATACGTGTCTAAAAATCCAATATGTCTCATGCAAAAAAAACTCATAGTCTCAAAATCAGAGTACATAATATCCCTCATAATAAGCCAGTACATAGAAAGAAAAAAAGCTGAAAATAAAAGAAATACATAGTATAAATCTCTTCCAAGCAATCTCAAAGCAACATCAATCTACTGACTTCTCCCTTGATTGCCTATTGGGGGGAAAAGGGGAAAATAGAGGAGTGGGTCAGACTAAAAGTCTGGTGAATGATAGTAATTACTAGAGTCTTTAAGAAAGATAAAAGTAATAGACTCTACAACAGTTCTAACATAAATAAGGATAATAAAGGAAATATGAAGAGATAAACCGGAAATAAGTACGATTAAATATTGCTCAATTTATAAGATAGGTTAACTTTGGTTGCTTGCACTTGTCCTTGATTACTGCTTTGATTAGGCTGAATTCCTAATCCTATAATTAGGATGTAACCCTAATTCTACCCTTTTTGATCGGCTTGCTACTCCATAGACCTTACTGCGGACCAGCCACTATATAACTCCCTACACAAAAGCCAATGGTATCTACAAAAGATGCACAGAGCAAATACTGTGGATTCAGACGACATATATAGCTCCCTACATAGAAGACAATGGTGTCTACCAAAGACACCCATACTAAGCGGTTGGAACTCATAGCTATTACTGAGCACCCGAATGGAATTCGCACGTGTAACTGCCACCATGCCCATGTTACCTTTTGCTCCACCTATTGGGTCTTCTTATTACCTCCAACTCCAGCATAAGCGTGCCCCTCATCCCTCTTCAGGCTAACGTGAGATCACCGTGTGTCCATAGAATCTATAGGGGAAATGCTGTTGGTACTAGCCCTTCATCCAAACAATATCTAGTTGCGCCCCTTATCCAAATCCCCCGTGATTTGGACTTCGATTTGACCAATTACTACCATTCTTAGCATAAGCGTGCCCTAGGCTCACCGTTTTGTCTAATAGGGAATGCTATTTGGTACAGGTCCTACTTTCATCTTTGCTTATTAACTTAGGTAAATTATTTAAATATGCCTTTACATTTTTCTCTACTATCTGTGCTTATTAATTTCTCCTAAGTCTTAAAAATAAGCCTTATTCTGTTCTTTTTCTTATTATAACCTATGTTATAATCATGCTTATTACTTAACCCAAGGTCTAAGTGTGAAAATAAGCTTCTTTCATCTTTTGCACTTTTTAGTTATAATTCTAAGTTATAACTAGGCCAATCTTTTTAATTCAGTCCACTTAACGTCATAATTAGGTATAATTTCAGTCCAATTCCATTTATATTACAGTCTTTGAAATTTACATCTTATATTTCATTATTTCAGTTTTCTTACAATTTAATCCGTATTCGCGTTAATCCTATTCTAATCCATACACGAAGAAGAAGGAGGAATAAAAGAAAACTGAAAATAGAAGAAAATCCAAAGCGTAAAAAGAAGATGTAAATAACGTATAAATAACAGTAAATAAACTAAAATACTGTAAATAACTATAAATAAACGGAAAAGCTATAATTAACAGAAATAAACTGAATTTACTAAAAAGAATAGCTGAAAGGAAATAGTCTGAAAATAATTCTAAAAACTATAAATAAACTACTGAAAAGGCTATTCCAAAAATCGTAGTAAAACTACAGCTATTGGAAACCTTATTATTTTAAATGACTTAAAGAAATCTTAAAATAATTACAATCACTCACCTCCGGTCCTAAGCTCTTCCTTTGGTCTTCCCGGATCCACTTAGAGTTGTAAAATAATTTAATTTATAACAATTTTCTCCTTTGAAAAAATTATTCCGTTTAGGGTCCTTCCTAGAAAGGTGAACCCGATTGGAGAAAATATAGAATGAGAAAAAGTGTTAGGTCTAGGAGTCTATTTATAGGGGTAGAAGTGGATCGCGGACTGTTGGATTTGAGGATTGAATAGGATGCAACCACGTCATAGGCTGAATAGGAGCCATTGGATGCAAGAATGGAGGGACCGGATTAAAATAAAGGATGCAAAACACGTCAGTCGGTTAAAAAAATCGCACCTTCATTGGAACGAACAAACAATCGTTCGTTCGCCCCCAAAACAACAGGTGGGTCAACCGGTCAGATATACGTTCATTCACTTCGACCGCCCCCTTGCCCAGGTCAACCGGCCGGTCGACCTGTATATATATATATATATATATATATATATTTCGTTGATTATTTCGTTCTTTGCTCATATTAACTCGGATTCTGACGTTCTATATATGGAAATTGAACATAAAATTACCACGGACACAATGTTGCAACTTCCGTGGCTTAATTCTGATAATTTCACAAAGTTATTTTATTATTTAATTAATTAACAAATTAATTATTATGGGTTAAATTTTGGGTTGTTACAGCAAAGCATAGCTAATGGCTCGCCCCTCTGGGGTTTCATGCACTACCACTACTCCCGAACAGAGGTTGTTTGATAAACCATCGACGAAGAGCTTCCATTGCGTGCCTGCTTCCGGTTGAATTTCCTCCGCATCGTCCCTTATGGAAAATTCGACAATGAAGTCGGCCAACGCTTGCCCGTTGATTACTTTCCTCGGATGGTATGTGATGTCGTATTGGCTCAATTCTATATTCCACTTGAGTAGTCATCCGGAAGTTTCTGGCCAGTATAAAACTTGTTTCAGGGGCTATTAGTCAATACTTTAATCGGATGAGCCTGGAAGTACGGTCATAATTTTCGGGATGCGATCAAAAGACAATACGCTAGCTTTTCCAACTTTGGGTAATTGTTCTCAGCTCCGTTGAATCATTTGCTAATGTAGTACACAGGTCGTTGGATTCTCGCTTCTTCCCACATGAGAGCCGTGCTCGGTGCATGCGGGAAACCGCTAAATAAATGAATAAGTCTTCTCCATCCACCGGCTTTGATAAAATGGAGGGAGCTTCCATGTGTCGTAGTAGTTCCTCGAAAGCTGTCTAGCAAGCTTCACTCCATTCGAAGTTTTTCCTTCCTTTCTTCAGTGCGTCGAAGAACGGTATGCACTTGTCTGTAGCTTTAGAGATGAACTGACTCAGTGCCGTGACCTTTCAATTCAAGCTTTGAAGTTCTCTCTTATTTTTAAAAGCTTGGACTTCCCGTAATGCTGTTATTTGCTCTGGTTTTCTTCGATGCCCCAGGCACTTACTATGAATCCTAGGAATTTCCCAAAGGCTACTCTGAAGTGACATTTAAGTGGATTGAGCTTCATTCCGTATTTGCGGAGTATTTCGAACATTTCAGCGAGGTTATCCAGATGGTTAGCAGCTACTCGGGATTTGACTAATGTATCATCCACGTAAACCTCCATAGTCTTCCCAATCCGGCGTTTGAACATAGCATTCACTAGCCTTTGGTACGTTGCCCCTGCATTTTTTAAGCCGAATGGCATTACTCTATAGTAGTACAGTCCCAAATCGGTGATGAAGCTGGTGTTCTCTTAGTTTGGTTCATGCATCAGGATTTGGTTATAGCCCGAGTACGCATCCATAAATGACAGTAGCTCATGTCCTGCTATTCCATCCACCAGTTGATCAATCCTCGGGAGTGAGAAGTTATCCTTCAGATGGGCTTTGTTGAGGTCCGAGAAATCAATACAGGTTCGCCATTTTCTATTTGAGTTCTTGACTATGACCGGATTTGATACCCATTTAGGGTAAGTTGCATCTCCGATTAAGCCGTTGGCCATCGGTTTATCTACTTCCTCCCTCAGTGCTTTGGATCGCTCGGGGCCCAAGCTGCGCCTTTTTTTCTTTACTGGTGTGAATCTAGGGTCAATATTGAGTACGTGGTAAGGCAATTTCAGGTGACACCCCACACATATCGGAGTGCATCCAAGCAAACACGTCCAACTTGGCGCGGAGGAATTTGGTTAACTCTGGTCGCATCTTGTTTCCCAGGTGCGACCCAATTTTCAGGACCCGTGTTGGGTCATCCATACAAATTGGGACAGACATCGTTAACTCTGCTGGTGCTGCCCGATCCTCCCCTGAGGTCTTCTTCCTAGGATCCAAGGCCTTATTGAATCGGCTATGGTCCCCAAGCCAAGGGCGGCTCTGTAGGTGCTATTCGAAGGGCTCATGAATGTGGAGTGCCCTCCCCACATCCTTTCCTTTTTTCCTTTCTTCTTGACTCACACAACTCTGCGATGTAGCATTCCTGGGCAACGCTTTGGTCTCCTTTCACTATTCTGATTCCGTGCTCGGTAGGGAACTTCATTGTAAGGCACCATTAGGCCAATGCTATTCTGAAGTCAGCTAATGCGAGCCGTCCCAGGAATGCATTGTATGCTGACATTTCATCCACGATCACAAAAGTTTGAATGAGGGTGACTCGTCGCTCACTGTCTCCAAGCACCACAGGTAGGTCAATTGTTCCCACCGGTTGTTTGGGTTCTCCGGTAAACCCCTGAATCTTAGTCTGGCACGCGGATACGCTTTTCATGCCAGTCTTCATTTGGTCAAAAGTTCGCTTGAAAAGTATGTTAACTGAACTACCACTATCAATCAGCACTCGTCGAACTACGGCGGGACCGATTCCCACTGTCACCACCATTGGGTCGAGAGTTGGAGCTTCAACCCCTTCGGTGTCCCGATTACGGAACACTATGTCATCGCTCAGAATCTTCTGCTACTTAGCCGGAGTTTCATCATCTACTGCTAAACACGATTCCTTTGGAGCATGCTTCAATGAACTCACATATCGCTCCATCTCTTCCCAACTTCTTTGCGCAGGATGTGGTCCCCCATATATTGTCCTGATAATTAGTCTTTGGTCAGTTCGCTTCGACCCATCTTTGCTGGTTCCAGCTTGATTCCATTGCTCTCTAGGAGGTTAAGGGACCATAGGTTGATTGGGTTTTTGTGGCTTCTTCACATATTGTTGAAGTTTATTGTCTCGGATTAACCCCTCGATGAGGTCCTTAAGGTGGCAGCATTCGTTTGTATTGTGCCCGTGTGTCTCATGGAAGCGGCAGAATTTCCCTAAGTGCTTTTGCTATTCCATTGCCTCCTTTCTAAGAGGTTTCCTATACTCTTCAGGTTCTTATGTTGCGAGATAAATATTCTCCGGAGTGTCATTCAGGGGGGTATAGTCTCCCAGTCTAAATCTTTTGTTGCTGCCACCATTATTTCTCTTGTCGGAATTCTGATTTCTTCACTTCTGGTTCCCACTCTTCCTTGCGAATCCCTAGTTATTTCCAGGATCGTGTGTGCGTTGATTTGCCATCATGCCATTCTGCTCGATGTTCATCTGTTGTACTCCAGCAGCTTTTCTTTCCAGCTCTTATGCTTCTTCCAACCTCAAGTACTGGCTTGCTTTGCGATTGAATCTTTCCTGTTTGTAGGTTGCTTCATCTTGATCCATTTCCCGAATTCCATTTCCGGATGGATAGCACGCAGTAACGCCATAAAAACCATGTCCTCGTTGGGGTTTCTCACTTCTGTCACTGTAGTGTTAAACCTGCTCATGAATGATCTCAATGACTCGTTGCACCCTTGAACTAGCCCGGATAGGGACATAACGTCTTTTGTTGCATGGTATGGAGCCTGAATTGGTCAAGGAATTTTGTTGGAAGTTGGTCAAAGGTAGAGATAGATCTTGGGGGAAGTCTGGTGAACCATATATACGCAACTCCTTCTAGAAAAATGGGGAAACATCGGCAGCGAATGGCTTCTGGGGCATTAGCTCCATCCATGTACCAGCTGTACTTGTACAGATGGAGTTTTGGGTCCTTTTTTCCATCGTAGGAAGGAATAGTCGACATAGTAAATTTGTCTGGGTACCTTTCATTCAAGATCTCGTCGGTAAAAGGGGTCCGACTTGGGGCAGATTCCCACTCATCATCATTTTGGCTTTTGCTTTCGTCCATCAGCCGTTTGATTGTGTCTGCTATGTATGCCTCTGATGTCCGGTAGTCCTGGGGGCGGCAATCAGTCACTGCACCAAGTGTTTGGTTCTGCAAACGGACTTGGCATGCGGGTTGACGCCTAGGCTCTCCTGTCTCCGGGAAACCCACTCCCGTGGGACACCGTTGGCTTGTAGTTGGCCTAACTGGGGCAATTTGGATGTTTCTAGCATCATTGAACGCATTAACGTTCTCTTCCATCTGGTTACCTTGCTCTCCATCTTCTGAATCAGAGAGATTAACAGCTATCTTCCTGTGGGGTTTTGGCCCCCTGATTCAAATTCAAGATTGGTTGCCTTGCGCCGGGCGGAGTATTCTTATTCTCCTCCACGCCGCATCCTGTTGTTACCCTTTTTGTGGCTGCTTTCCGTTCCTTCTATGCAGGCCAGAGGCAAAGGAATTCTCTTGTTATACAGCAGTCACTGGTTCAGGCACCGCCCTCAGAGCGGATTTGATTGTAGAGTCAATAGAGCGTTGAGCTTCTCTATCAGAGGCTTTTGACTATTTTTCATTTTCTGATTGATCTCCTCAAACATCTTATTTAGCTCATCTCTGGTGACAACTTCATGCTGACTGGAGGATGCCGGTGCCTAGTTTCCTAAGTTAGCACCATTGACTTCAGCTTGTTGGAGACTAGCTCCTTCTCCAGATAATACTACCCCTATGGATCTTCCAGAGGCAGTTCTTCTCCTTCCAGAAGCCAATGGTTCTAAAAAAGCAAGTTCTTCAAGAAAAGATTGAGGATCTAACTTCTGGACCTATGAGATCCAAAGTAGATAGCTAGATCTGGATCCTGAGTTGGATTTCTCAATGAAAGCACCAAAATGTTGACCCAAAAAATGGAACAACACCCTGGTTAGGTTTGAAAGCATCGGCCCTGTTCTGATAGAGCAATATCACATATCACAGATATAAAGAAAGAACAATAAAGAGGGTAAATAGAGAATTTTTATAGTGGTTCGGCTGTTAATGAAGCCTACGTCCACTTTATAGTTTTATTATAGACTGATTATTGTTACATGAGTTGTTTGATTACAAGGCTTTGATTATTTCCTAGCTAGATCGGCTCTCTAGAGTAGGAATCCACTGGAGAATCACAGTGTATTCCTTTAGAGATTATTGTGAGGGAGGTAGAGAGTGAAAAATAATTCCAACAGAGCTTCAGCCACCAGTCCGGAGAAGATCCTCTTTGTGTTGCAGGTAGGGTGCTATTTATAGAGATCGGAGAGCTTCTGGGCCAAGCCTGTCTTCATCAGCTTGCAAGTAGGTCATAGGCAACCTAGGTGGGCTTTGGTTCGCAAAACGAGCCAAAACCATAGGTCGCTGGCGACCCATAGACTTGGTTCGTTTTGTGGACCAAATCTTGCCTCTTCTTGATAGTGTTCCATATCTGGTTCGTTTGATGGTTTAAGCGGAGGCATAAGTCCCTGATGAGCTATGCACTTAGGATTTTTCTAGCGTCTGGACTCGGAGATGTTCCCATAGCCTTTTATCGTTGCTCTTACGTTTTGATGGCAATTCACTAGTTGTTTACGTTCAGCTACTAATTGGATTATAGGAATGCTGATCTCTCAACTCCGTTGATCTTAGTCGCTTTCTTAGTCGTATCGTTTAGCCCTTGTTGATTCCTTGTCTTGGCTTTTCTAGTTAAGTCCTGAACCATCCTGTCCTTGCAAGACTGCTCTGTTCTCTATTGGTTTCTGCTGGGTTAAAAACCCAAATAACAAAGAGCGACATATGAAGATGCCCCATTGGATGATCAGAGTATATAACTAGGCAATTAAACATCTTTGCCTTTACAACAAAACACAGCGGAATCAAAATAGAAAAGAACTCTAAATAGATATCATGCCTCCTGCACGTCTCCGGAAGCTTATTCGTTTAACGAGGTACCTGAAAACCTTAACTCTCAAACTACTCAAAATCAATTGAGCACCCGAGAGTTTAAGGGGAAAACATAAACTTCAAGTCGGACATAAAGTCTGGTATAAATAAAATCTATCATCTCAAACCATTTAGATATCTAGTGAGACCATGCCGCTTCGCGGAACGGGTTTTCCCTTACCAGTATCTTATTCAAAACTTTATAAAACCATATATTTTGCTCCTGCATCCACAATGGTTAAAACATAGCAATTCAAAATATTATGATGATATGAAAACAAGTAAATCAATTTTGAATTTCTCATCCCCATTCATTCCTAACTATCTGTCTCAGTTATAGTTTCCAGGGTCACCATTAACCTAATAGTTTTCATGGGCTGAATAACAACCCGTATAATACTTATGGACTCCCTGTACGATTTCATAGTTTTCATGGGATCACTAGGAACCTATTGGCCCCTACCAATAACTTCATTGTTTCATGGGTTCTCCCTGAACCTATTGTTATCTTCAATAACTTCGCTCTTATCCTAGTTTTCGTAGGTTGACTAGGAACCTATTGACTTCTTTCAATAACATAATCCGGATATAGTTTTCATGGGTTCACTAGAAACCTATTGGCCCCTGCCAATAACTCAATCTAATCATAGTTTTCATGGGTTTACTATGAACCTATTGGCCCTTGCCAATAACTCAATCTAATCATAGTTTTCATGGGTTTACTATGAACCCGTCTACCTAACAATTTCTTTAGACAATATTCTAGCATCCTACATTCTGGTCTATCTGACATCCCGGATTCAATTCTATTCATTCAGGAGTTAATTTAATTTATATTCACTACTGGGTCAACCTATCTGGTTATTCTGCCCCTTCTCAAAATACTGTTATGGGTCCATTACAATGTGAATATATATATATATATACATATGAAGAAGTAAACATAATAACATAATAATACCAACACCTATGGCTTAATATCCTTGAAATCATTTTATATAAAATTTGGTTAATCCCTTTAACCTATTAATCAAGGAAAAATTCTTCAAAAACTCCATAGTTAAAATCATTTCAATACTCTTTTATTATGCCATGGTTTTCCTTTAAAATGAGATTGGGTTATTTGTTTTGAAAACTAAGGCTTTCGAAACCTTTAATCATTACTTTCGAAACCATTGGAAAACTTCCTTACGAAAGCATTAAAATCTTCTTTTCAAAACTCTAGGCACCTGCCTTTCGAAATACTTTAAAACCTTTCTTCCGAAACCTTTCGAATGTATTAAGTGAAACCATTCAATTATAGAAGCATAGCTTCGAAACCATATGAAAGTACCCCTTTTGAAACCATTAGGTTTAATTTAAAACATAATTTATTAGGTCTAATTGAATACAAACGAAAGTACCCCTTTCGAAACCATTTTCCTTTAACTAAAAATGATTGGGGAAAAACTTGATGGCTTCGGAACCATCCTTTCGAAAGCTTTAAAACATTAAGTAAAACATTGAAGGATAGCATCAAAACCCCCTTCCGAAGCCATTGCCTTCGAAACCCTTGAACCCTATCGAAAGCTTTTAGGAAGTGGCTTAGTATAGGTTTAAAACAAAGGCTACCTTTCAAATTGGCTGTTCAGTCCCTTCGAAAGGCATAGTGATGGCAGAAGGTTTCAACTTGGTCGAAACTACTCTTTTCGAAAGCATTAATTTTAAACTAAGTAACTCATTCGAAAGCTACTATTAAACAAGAAGTGGCAACCTCTTTTGAAAGCCATTTAGAAAGACCCCTTTGAAAGCATCTGTTTCGACTCCTTCGAAAGCATTTAGTAAAACAGGCAAGCGCATTTCTTTAGAGAATAACACAATGGTTTCGGCCCCATCGAAAGCTATGATTCGACACCATACCTTCCGCCCTTCTCCAATCCACTACGTACCAACATTGTGATACCTTGTGTATTGGTTTCGGCTTAGTTGGTTTCCACCTGGTAGGTTTCGACTTGATTGAAGGTCGAAGAATAGGGTCGAAAGGTACTTCTGAAAGAGGCGGAACCTACTTTTCTGAGTAAAGGCTGAGTTAATACCATTTAAAGTAATTACTTTATAACAAACTTGCCTATTTGTAAACATTTAATTGGTTGCCATAACTTTTCAAACTCTTTACCAAAATAACCGCCGCATAATTTTAGATCTAAACAAAGATTAATTTTCACAATTAAGCCCTTTCATTAAGCAAAACAATTAAAACAATTAAATCCTTCATCTAAAATAATTTATTTTCCAGAGTAAATTACTTAAGAAAAATCCTCAAAAATTACAGAAATTCTCCATCAATATGTTATCTAACATATAAAAATTCTAGACCCAAATTCTTCATGAAATAATCGAAATTAATTTCTAAACCCAATTATACATATTTTCCTTTGAAAATTCATAATAAATTTTCCATAGCTCTGAAAATTATAAAAATTAAAACCCATCTCCAAAATCATGTTTTACATAACATAAAATTTCCTTATGGCATACGAAATTAATTTTAATCGGTTTTACCCTTAAAACCATATAAAATCGTATTTAAACAATTTTGTTAAAATCAAACATGTTATAGTCCAAGCATATCATCATCAAAATCATCATTAAATGGATTAAGTCTTAAACTTGAAAAAAAATGATCATAAAACAAAATAGAGACGATATAGATTATTATTCACCTTGATTAGGATAACGAACTTGGGATTTGATTGAGATTAATTTCCCCTAGCTTGAATCCTTAGCTTTATATTTAATTTCTCCTCTTTTCTCCTAGTAATGGTCCGCTCCTCTTATGTTTGTGTTTTATGTTTTGTGAATAATGAAAAATGAACGTGAATGGATGGTAAGCCGTGAATATATAAGGGTGAGACTATTTCCTATTAAGCCCTTATGTAAATTAATTAGCCTATAAGCCATTCTTAAGCCCATTTAAATAATTAAGCACGACCCTTAATTTATTTTCAAATCTCAATCCCTTTATCACTCTAATTATTTATATTATTATATTTAATTTATATAATTAAATCTCCTGAATAATGTTATCAAAAATTAGGGGTATTATATCGTTCCACTCTAAAGTAGAGACAATCATATTCCCGCTTTAATATAAATAAGAAATAATATAATTTACCTCACAAGTCAAATCAAAAATCCAAGTAACATCGATCAATATCGATGTATAATATAGAATAATCCACCGACATCCAAATATTAAATAGTCGTTCCTCAATGAATTACTCGACATTATACTTGTGTTGAGTAAATAAATATACCCCACACGGACTGTCCCATAGCGCCCGGTGAAATATAATTATATACACAACACCATCAATAAATTTTTGCTTCGCTTATCAATTCACTCTCGCTTAAATCGTTCCTCAATTTATTATTCTTCAAATTTATAATTTATATTTCAACACGACGTGCAATTTATTTCATCTCGTTCGTAACACACAAATCAACAATCATTCATTCACATATTAATTTATTATTTAATCGGTATATAATGAGATCCGAAGATTTTATTTCAATATATATTTCACTTCATTTTTGTTTCTTTTTTTATAAAAATACTTCATTTAAATTTAATCACAAAACATCTCTTTTAATTATACCTTATTTTTTGAAATAATTATTATTGATTCTCTCGTTTAATTTCAAATCCATATTTCAAAATAATTTATTTGGTTTCAAAGAAACCTTCATTCAAATTCGTTAATAAATTTTAAAACCTCAAAAATACTTTCACTTTAATGTTCCTCTTTAATAATATAGAAATACTTTAAAGGAACTTGTATATTCCAATTACCTTTAAAATCTCAAAACCAAAAAATATCCTCAATCCAAAAATATTTGCAAATCAAAATCTACAACTTCAAAATCATTATTTAAAATACTCATTTATTTTCAAACCTCTTTTAAAACCAATATTATTAATAAATAATACATCATACTCAAATTCTACTTCATATAATTATTTCCCACAATACTTGGGTAGTTAAACCCAAAAAGAAAATATTCCTTCCAAAGTTCACTTCACATTTTATAACAAAGGCTAATTTTCATTCAATAAATAAAATAATTTGCATTTATCTAATAATTACTTCGAAATATCGTTTTATAAACTTTCCATCTTTTAATTCAAATTATTCATCATTTTATAAATATGAATTTCAAATTTCGTTTCATTAATATCCCTTAAATATTTTATAATCATCGGTAAATAAAGATATAAATCCTCAAAATTCCCTTATTTTATCAAAATCTCAAAGTTCATCATTTTTTCCAAAATAATTTCCATTTCCAATATCTTCAAAATTATTCAACTTATAAATATTTTTCCAAAATCATTCCTCTTTCAAATTTTCTATTAATTCAATCATCTCAGTTTTAAAAATAAAGCATCTTTCTATAATTCGTTGTTTATCACCAAAATAATTTATTCATCTCAAATTACATCTTTTACTTCATTTCCCTCTATTTGAGTCATTTTTATATGTTAATATAGTCAAAAAAATTAACCAATATACACAAAACATTCTTAACCCAAAACACGCAACACTCATCCAACCCATATCATCTAATAATAATCGATTTCATCCAATCCAAACAACGTCAAACATCGATCATCAACAAACAATCAATCACATCCAATAACCAATTATCGATTCAACCAAGCAATCGGGTAAATATATAGGGGAAATTACACATCAATTAAATTGAAAGGACATAGTTGTGAGTGGGATAACTCACCGAATGATGCTCGAACTATCTAATTAGTGTCTGCCATCGACACACGAGCTTCAGCCTCAACCTCATAATCATTAGTCGCAACAAAACAGCACCCATCTCCAAACCAAATTCCTCTAACAAGCTGCCTGCCTCCACCATTATCATAGCTAGCACAACTGCCTTCTTCAATCTCATCACATCATCATCTCTCAAACTTCTTCCCGCAGCCACAACAACCACACTCTCACGTCCCTTCCTAGCTTTAACCGTGCCGAGTTGCCTACCTCTACCTTCTAGTGAACATCTCCAGTCGCTCGCCAAACAGCCACCATGTCAAAACGCTGATTTGCACAACCCCCAACATCGCGTCGCTGTCCAAGTCGTACACCACCAGGTCATAGCACGCGTCTCCCCGAGTAGTCGATGTTTCTGCCAACCTCGCAAGCCCAGGTCGCGACTGCACATATTGCACACCTTCATCCTTCGCAACATCAGGTCGCGCCCTCCTTCCTTCTCCATCACAAACGCCTATGCACGCCTTCGTCTAGATATAGCGTGCTTCTAAGCATTCGTGCTTGGTCGCGATGTAAATTATTTTTTAGGATAAAATCTTGATTTTCTTCCTTTGATTTTGGATTTAGGGTTGAAACTAATTAGGGGTCCAGGTTCGTAAAGAAAGGGGTAAAGATTTCGAGAAGCACAGAGATAATAAAAGCGGGTTTTGAAAGTGGATTTTGGGCTTGAATGATTTGGGCTTTTATATTTTTAATTTGAAGTTTTTTTTACTTAATTTCCTTCACATTTATTCATAAATATATATATATGTCAATCTACTTTAAATTAATCTACACTTCATTCGACAAATATATTACCATATTGCGCAATCTCTCTCAACTCGATACACGATTATTTTTATTCAATCCTTTATTGTAGTATTACAAAATAGGTTTATTTTTGAACTATTCCAACATATTTCAAATTATTACACTTTGAAATACTTCCATTTCAATTAAAACATTTATTCGATTTCAAAAAATCATTTAGAAAGAATTTATTAATTTACTTTAATTTATTACAGTAAAATCTTTTATTAATAGAACTTAATTAACTAAAAATTTAATTTTAAAATATATATTCATCACAAATCGAATTCAACCTCTTTTATTTTAATAAAATTTATTTATTTATACGATGTAGAAAGTCGAACTGTTACATACTTCCCCTCTTAAGAAAATTGCGTCCTCGCAATTTCCTATATAGATATCGATATACACAGCTCATACCCAGACTTTCCTCATTTTCAATGCTCTTTTAACAAACTCAAATTCTCGATCCTCTATGTGGCTCTCATACCTATCTCATCTTATCTTATAATATGCTAAAGAATTTAAATAGTTTCATTTTAAAGCCTTTTATTTTTCACATAAAATATAATCCTATGAAATTTTTTCTAATTTTCGAAATTTTTGAAAAATTTCGGTAGAGTCTCCTTTGCACGGAGTGACTTTTGAACAGTGATGATATGATAATAAGATATACATCGACCAAAACATAGTCTAAAACAACATATATAATCAAATTTGCCACACGGCATATAATTCACAGTATATATAACCTTTTAAATAAAACATACCTTGTTTATGGCATTTTAAAGCTAATTAACTTATTTGTTAAGCGAGCAAAAATGTGTCATCATTGCCAAATAGTCCAAGCATGCTTTTTTAGTACCTATAAAAAACTCAAACTTGTATATTAGCTTCATATCAAGAGAAATATTAAGTATACATTTGTGTAATGAAAAAGAAATACAATTTTCATGTTTAACCTCTTTCTAACAAGGTTTCAAAATTCAAAAATACCAAATTAAGAGGGAAAATCTGGAATTACATGCAAAGTGCAGGTCCTCTTCTGTAAATCACTTTTTAGTCTAGTAAACATTAAAATTTTATAAAATAGTTCAAATAAAAGTTATAGCTTATGTTTTAGGCTTTCTGGAATAAAAAAATTCATAGAAATCGGACAAACCATTCAAAAGTTACGAGAAAAAGAGTTCGACTCAGTTTTGAGCAATTTTATATTTCGAGACAGCAATGAATGTCTTTTGAAATTTATGTTTAATACTTCATGAATTTTATAATTTTGGAAAGTGATAAACAATAAATTTGTTTCTTATGCAATTGTCTTATTAATAAAAGAAGAATCGACAAAATCGGATGACAACATCACAAGTTATGGCTATATTAGTAAGGAACTATAACCACTTTTCTTTATATGTATATTTTTTCCATCTTCAATAATATACCACATTGTTTCAAAATTTCCCAAGACTTTTCAACCATATTTCCAAACTATTTTTAATATAATCCATTACTTGAAATTTACTTTCAAAAACATCTTTTGCCTCTAAATCATTTTTCATTTCAATTTCATTTCAATAAAAAAATTCAAAACATCTATACCAAATTCGATTCCGATCCAAGAATTCATTTTTACCTCATAGTATTAATTTTATTTCATTATAAATTAACTTCAATGTATTTTCATTACCATCAAAATCTAATTATTATTATTTTCAATGCATCGCGTTCTAGGCACTTTCATAATGCACATTCAAATCTCAAATATCCTATAATATGGTAGACATTCAATCGCAAAACATTACAACCGTACTAATTTTGAATTCAATATATTTATTAATCCAACGATAATGCCATGCCATGAATTTCTTGTGGTTTACTTTGTCAATAGGCTGTAGTGTTGATCGTGTGATCAACATTGCCTCGCCGTTGACTTCAGCTGTCCACTAATGCTCGATGGCTGCGATTGTTTTCCCACTTTTTAGCAAAGTTGAGATATCAAGAAATTAACTGAATATTGATGATTGTTCATCCCGGATATCGATTATACATCACAGTTTCACTATGGATATCGATGAATTTTGTCCGAGTCTGGATCGAGCTACAATTGACAAGACATAACGAGCAAAGCTGTGAAAGATAACGTTCCAAATTTCAGGTCAATCGGAGTTCGTATGATCGAGATATGATCGATTCAAGAGGAGGGAAACACGCCGTTCGAATCGATCCGTACGCCCTGTTCGTATCCATCAAGGGACATCTGATTTTGAATCCATCATGTTCGAATCGATCCAGGGAGTCCTGTTCATATTGGTTCCGTTCGAATCGATCCAAAGAGTCGTCGCATCGGTTCTGTTCGCATCGGTCCTGTTCACACTCCTCCAAGAACTACACTGTTCGTATCGATTTGTTCGAATCGATCAAACATTCACTGTTCGTATCGATCTGTTCGAATCAATCGAACATTCACTATTCGTATCGATCTACAACCACTAGTTCGTATCGATCAGTTATAGTTGATGGATACGAATAAAACAAAGATCGATCGATACAAACAAGTGTGTCATTGGCCGATGCGAATAGCGCCATGATGATCGATGCGAACATGACGAATTCCCTCGAATACGAACAAGAAGACTGCATCAATCACTGCGAGCAAGGCGAAAGCTTCGGGAGGACTCGACCACTTCGGCACAAAAAGTGGATCGATCCGAGAATCTCGATCCACGACATCTCGCCTGCACGTGCTCAAGATTGAGTCGAACAGATCGATACGAACTGTATCGATATGAACATGAGCGACGCGGAGAGGATCAAGTCGAATGAAACAGCCGAAAGAAAACACGAACTTGTATCGATCATATCTCGCAAACCAGAAGTCCAAATGCTATGAAATTTTCACAGGAGATTACGTTCAAGATGAAGAATGTCCACACCAATTTTCGACCCCATTGGATGAAATCCTGATCGATACGAATTACGTTCGTATCGATCACCGATCGAGTCGAAACTTCGTGGGATCGGTCGCATGGGCCCACTCACGTGCTAGAAGAATTCTCCCAAAGTTTGAGCGAGATATTTGCATGGAACGCCTATAAATAGCACCCTAAAGCTTACAGATAAATGACTTTTGGATCAAGCAACGTCCAGACTCTGCCAAAATCAAGATTAAACTCAACTTTATTGCTTGTACTCGAAAATTACTGCTGTAATCTACTACAATCAGCGAAGAACATCAATAAAAGATTAACTTTTGGAGTGGACGTAGGCCGGAGATAGCCGAACCACTATAAATCTTGTGTCTCTGTCTATTTCTTTCCATTTCAAGTCCATTATTCTTCACTTTTTATCCTCTACATTACTTAGATCTGTGATATGTGATTACATACTGCTGATTTGTATTCATACACTGCTGCTTTCACCACATTCGGGGTTTGTGACCAATTTTGGCGCAAACAACGATTATCACATCAAACATCTAAATATAGAAAAATAAATTTTAATATTTTTAAAAATAATTCACTACCTCACTATAATAACTCACTTTGATATACACATCTTATACACACACACACACTCAAGTTAAAATGATTTCTAATACTTCAGATACTATACAATTTTTCATATCTCATCTTTACTAAATCACCATCTTAAAAAAATATCTCTCATCTAAATTTTTATTAAATCTTCACCTATATTTTTTTTGAAACTCATCTCAAATACTTCTTTAGAGTATCAATTCCTTTATGAACATCTTTCTCAAAAATGTTGCTTACACTTTCCTCAAATTAAATATTTCTTTCAAAATAATAACTTTTCATTCATTAAAACATTTTGCTCGCTTTAAAATATTCTCCAAATTTCTCTAATCCTTTCAAAATAATTAATATAACTTTCTTTGAAATATTATTTCAAATATTTGATTTTAATATAACTTAAAACTCATTCCTCTCTTTTAAATATTTCATCACTCGTCAAAGTCTCGTGTCCATAAGTCTCGTTCTAGTGTTTAGGAATCTCTATCGATACCGTTGGCCAAACGCATCGACCAGAATTTTTAAACACTCAATGGACAAATTAACATAAAGTCAACTTCAAAAGTTCTTTAAATACTTACATGTAGAACAACGTAACCTTTTGTAATAATATTTGTTAACCTTTAATAAAACTTCTTTCCCGATCGTATATACGCTATAACCAAAAATATTTTTAATCAAACAACTTCTTACTTATATTAAAAGGTCTATAAATTATCAATCGAGTAGAATCAAAATACCCGACTTACAAAATTCCAAACATCGTTAATCATTCGTCTATATAAAAATAAAGCAGCAAGTTTTTGTCTTCCTGTTATTTCAATCACATTTTAATTTTATACAAAAATAGATGCTATTTTATTTTATATGAAAATTCACATTATCTTTTATGGTAAATTTGCAGTCGAACGCTGGGCTCAAATCACCCAAACTCATATGGAATTCCAACTTGATTGATAGTTTCTGAGGAATACCACACTCAAGATGAATCCTTCAAACTAAACATCATAAATCAATACAACTACGCATAGGAATCAAAACATTAATCATCTAATCAAAACAACCAAAAATCTAAAACACATAGTGGAAAACAACCTATATACTTCTGCTGCACCACTCTGATCACTGCTGGATCATCTCACTCATCTCACCTCGTCATAATTCAAAATCGTGAAATATTTAATACGAAATTTGAATTAGGGTCTTTTGCAGCTTACCCAAGCAATCAACTTCCTTCTCACTTCAGCACCATATTATTGATGCCAAAAATGGACATCAACACACAATGGAATCTAGTAGAGATTAAATGAAGAATGAAATTAAAACAAAGCGAAAATCATAAAGGAACAAAGATTTTTATAGTTGTTCAGCAATCTTGGCCTACGTCCACTTCATATTTTTATTGATCTTCCACTTGATTATGATTATAAGAATGTTTGGATTAGCTGGGATCCATTAGTACAAAAGTGAAGAATAAAAATGGCAGAGCCTCGGCAGAGAAAGCATGATCCCTTTTCTGACACCATGTCTGTTGTATTTATAGGGGAAGAAGTGCACAAATCAGACTGAAATTTTGGCAAAAGGTTCTGGAGAAGAAGACAAGGCTACCCAAAAACTTGCAGGCCCATCGGGTCCCACAATAGGGATCGGTACTGATCCCTATTGAGCATCCAAATTTGCCGCAATCTCTATGAAGGATACCCCATGATGTTAGCTACTTGCTTTCTAAATTTTGTGCAATTTCGACGTAGAGTTTGTGAGATATCGCGTTTTCTATGACGTAGTGTTGCTTGAATTATGATTTCTACCGATCCCTCCAAAGGGAGTTATGTCGATCCCTCAACTTCCTCCAATTGGAATGAGATCCCTAGGTGGTGTTCCACATGTTGTAGTAAGCTTGTACCCCAAGTTTCATGTTGATAGCATGTGTAGATTTGAGTTACTGACCGATCATTGTTGCAAAATTGAGTTGTGGAATCGATACGATATGATCCATAATGTTGAATATGGATCATACCTGATCCATCTTCGGGGAGTAGTGATCTTTCATGCTTCTGCTTCATATTATCATCCATGCTTGATTTTTGGACCCTACAATCATCGCTCTGGGCTACTGGCATTGATGATGGTCGAGTCTATCTTGCCCAGTCAGTTCGGATATAGCCGAGTCAAAATGTCGGATAACACATATAAAGTTCTAACATTCACCTTCACTACCGACACTATAGGTCGGACTAACTACTTCTCCCTCTTCAACCTCCATTTATTCCTTCGCATCTCATTTTGAGATTTACACTCGGTAAACGGTAGAAAAATATAATATATTGTATGGTAAGACAAGTTCAAATATGTAACAACTCGAATCCCAGTGAGTCCGGATTTTTCGCAAAAATGCTAAAATCCAAGCCCACCGAAACCCGAGTTGGGTATTTGGTATCCTGCAAAATAGGCAAAGATAAATATATAAGAGCTCAGATAAATATCACACATCAGAACTGACTAAAATATAATAGTAAGTAAATACTCACCAATAAAATAACACTTTCTAAACAAGTGTCTCAAAGCTGTAAAGTCTCTACCATCTACCTAACCTGTAGGATGTTATGAGGAGGGGGTCAGAACTAAAGTTCTGGTGAATGGACAAATTATACACGTCTAAGCTTAATTCTACATGTATCGTTTATTTCCATTTACTGTTATATTAGGTTTATTGAGTTTATAATACTCTCGCCTCTGTGCGTGAATCGTGCCCATCTACTCCCTAGTAGATTAAAACCTAATAACTGATATATATGTAGCTATATGCCCAATGACCGCATCGGTCTTAGGTACTACCCATAGTACCTTCTGTATCCTCCTCGCAAGGGACTCCATCGTCTTGCTCTTATGGTGTTCTGTGACTACATCTATAAAGGACTGCCTCGTAAGGCCTACAATATAGATGTTCCACCGTATACTATGAAAACTTAAAACTGCGTCTAGTCTATACTAATGCTCGGACTTCCATAATGTACCACCCAGTGCGTACCTTGAGGACTATACGTAATCGTCTGTCTACTCCTTGAATCCCACTTAACAAGGTCTACCTTGTACGGAACTCGGTCGGGGATTTTCTATTTCTTTAAAGGACTGCCTTGTTAGGCCTACAATACAGATATTCTATTTGGTTTGTCTCTTTTCTTATCGTGGCTATGGCCACACGCAGCCACCCCTCAACTAATCGAAAGACCTCTAAAGAGCTAAGTGGTTGTGTCCTACTGCAAACAATCTAAACATCCAATTGGCGGCACCCCTTATCCAGTGCCTCGATAGTGAAAGGTTCATTGGACTGTTGGTTTAACTCTAGTCTTTCTCAAACTCGCTTTTTGATTTTGATGCTGGCCCAATATCTGCATGCGACTATCCTTTTGGGTCCTGCCCACTAAAGCTTACTTGCAAGTACGAGGACATACGAATATCCTACTCCAAACATCAACCTTTTTGACTACCTACAATGGTCCTGCCATGCAAAAAGCAGTCAAGGCATACTCTTTTGATGGAACACTTACAGACCTGCCTCTGGAGGACTACTTCGTTATGCCTACTCCAGAGGGCCATCCTAGAGTACCCTCACGTCCTGTTGAAGTCTCGTACTTCCTTCTAGCCCGAAAAAACTAAGTTGGACGTGCTTCTTCCGTGCTGAAATCAGTGATGAACTGCTTCGTTAAGCTCTTCATCCTTTGGGCTGCTCCAAACGCATCTTACTCTTTTATTAGACTCTAAGTCTAATCTTTTATTTTGTGTTTAGTTTACTTTTCTTATTCTGTTGGCTACTTATTTACCCTAATTAGCATAATCTTGTCCCAGCCTCACCTAACTATTGTGAGACCATCAGTTCCTAACTAAAAGGGAATGCTGTTGGTTTGGGCCACTTTTATTATCTTGCTTATTAACTTAATCCAAGATCTAAGTTTATTAAAATAAGCCTCTTCTATTATTTCTGCTCTATTTGCTTATTAACTTCATTTAAGTCTTAATATAAGCCTTTTCTGTTCTTTCTACTTAATTATAACCTATGTTATAATTTTACTTGTAATTGTCTCTTTTATTCTCTTTTATAATCTATATATTATAAATATGATTACAAGTGTCTCTTTTCTATTATAGTCTTGTCTTCTTTTATTATGATACTGAATTCTCTTTAATTCTCTTATGTTATATGACAATCTTGGCTTGAGACTACGTCCGATTGTCACAAATTTACTTATCATAATAACTGCTTTACTTTTATTCTATTATCTGCGTAGTAAATGCAGAGCTTCTAGTCTTGTCTAATAATAACTTGATTCCTTCTTTAATTCCTTTAATTCTTCACTTTAACTTCTTATATTCTAGGAAGTAGTTCTATTCTATTTGTTGGTTACAAAAACTATGCTAAAAATCCATTTCCATATTCTAATACCAAATAATGCTATAAACAATAATCCGTAACTGCAAGGTATCTCTTTTATTGTTGCTTTACGTTTTGGATAGTGTAAAACACGGTAGTTTTTTCTCTATTTTACACTAATTTCCTTTTTCTTTCTTTTATTCTTGCAATTACATTTATCATTATCTTTTAAATATTAAACTATAGAAATGTATTCTCTTTTCTAAACTAACCAATTAATCTATCACTTACTTCCAAACCAAGTTATTAGATTTTCTCTTTTTATTTTTTTTCCCCGTTCTAGCATAATTTACTGCAAATTTCTATTTTTCTCCTTTTATTTTAGCTTTTCTTATTTTACATCTAATTTTTGTAAATCTAGCATTCTTTCTATTTTAGACCGTATTTGCTAATTTTTCTCTTTAACTAATTTATTCGCGTAAAAAGGAATAAAAAGAAGCTAACATTTACAGGCTAAATTTCAACTTTTAAAATAGATGTAAATAACTATAAATTTCTTACTTTTAGGCTTATGCCTTTCTCTAACTGTCAAGCCTAATATTAATTAAATATAAGCTTTTTATAAAATTTACAGTCTTAGCATAAATAATTAACTAAACTAATTACTGAAATAAATACTGAATAAAATTATTTAACGGGAATCTAACGATAATATATCATAAACGTAAAACATATATAATTAAATCCACTCACCTGTCATCCTTAGCTTTAAATCTTTATCTTCTAAAATTACTATGCCGTTCTACAACTTCTCTCCTTTAATTTGTTGCAATTCCTCTATTTTGTTCACATATATTTTATTTGGATTTATTTGGTGAATATTTGTGAGAAATATGAGAAAAGAATGGAGAAAGAAGCCATTGTTTACTGTAAGAGAGGGATGAAGAAAGTGGCGGCTGATGGAACGAATTACATTACGTTCTCTCTTAAATAGATGCAGCCCACCAATTATCTAATTAATCTTCTACTTAATTGATCCTTCAATTAATTTTTATGTGCAGCAATATACTGCCTATATGTACACATTCAAATCTAGTCAACTATTATTTCTTTTTCTTATTAATTGATATTTCTACTGATTACGTTACAATCCTAATTAATAGCCCCATTAATAGATTAACATGTCACCTCTATTAGTTAATTTTCTTAATTAATATTTTACACATTGTAATGTTTCATTAATTGGCATGTCAATTAATTCCACCATTCAATTAACATATATATTTAATATGCTTATATTTTTTTATCCAGATTTGAATTTGAACATTTATTTGTTACATTTATATGTAAACCTCTTTAAATTGATGGATTTGATATATATATATATATAAATATAAATATATATATATATATATATACACAGACGTTATATATTAATCTCTAATATTAATTCACATATTAATTAATTGCACTTTTTAGCTGATTTTGTTTGCAATGTTAATTATTCCCCTTATTTTTTTTCCCTTACATCTAATTCTCTTAATAATTTACATTCATTACAAACATAATAAATTTGTTACTACTTTTATAAATATCATATGAATTAATTGCAAATGTTTATAATTGATAAAATTTCCATGTTTGCATATGTAATTGTTTCTGACGCTAAAACTTCAAATGGCTATAACTTCTCCGTTTGAAGTCCATTCAGAAAACATTGTATATGGAAGTTGATCGAAAAATTGCCACGAACACAATGGTATAAGTTTCATGGTTAAATTCCAACATTAGCAAAAATTCATTTTTCACTGTTTTCTTAGTTATCAATTAAATTTATTTTTAATTATATAAAAATGCGGGGTGTTACAAAATACGTACCTAGATGATTACCCTCATAATCATCGTATAGTCCCACTTTCAATTAAATAGAAATAGTTATCTACCACATACCCACGGGGACAAGGACTCTAAGTCTCATCTAAGGTCCAGACTCATGTCTCTTATACTTTGTATTGTTCTAAACCAACTCTGATACCAAAAATATAAAACACCACCTCTATATCAATATCACTCAAGAGTATTATTGAGTAATACCGTCGAGTAACACAGAAAACGATGTGATAAAGGTGAAGAACACATGAAAATTCACTTGGACCAACACTGAATATGTCTCATAATATTAAAAACCACTCACCTCGACGTAAACAGTCTCGGTTCAAAGTAATAAACAAGTGTGGTGCTCGAGGATAGAACAATACACAATATAAATAATAATAGAGAACACAAAGTTATTAATACAGCGATAAAAATATAATACATCACATAAATTTGGGTGAGATATGAAAAATCAAATTCCTAATAAATCTTAATTGTGTACAGGATAAATCCAATACGTCAAATCCTAAATCATACACATACACGAGTCCATCTATTAATATCCAATTTATATAATAATCCATCCTCCAACTAAGCCTAATAAGTCAATCTGGTCACATCGTCCCTGAACCTAAAATGTCCCAGACTAACCCGAGTATTATATAAATAATAAATGGGTCAGACTATGTCTAGATTCAATGGTGAGAGTATAAATGGTATCTCAAGGAATAACGTATACACAACATAATAAAGAAATTCAACCCAATGAATAATAAACATCCACAACACATCGAACAACATCCATAATACATCAAACATCAAAACATCCTTCAAAATTCAAAACATTATCAAATACATCACATAATGTACATCAAACATCCATCACATACTTCATGCATCACGCATCACGCACATCATGCATTACACATCGCACACATCGCATACATCGCACACATCTACACATCGCACATCGTACATAGCATACAACACGCATCAAACATCAATTCATTCATATTTATTTAGTAGTATTGGATTTATTCATTTATTTTTAATTTTTAATTTTATTACTGCTACTGCTATTATATGTGCTATTAATATTGCTACCGATAGAAGCCGAGTCTACGCCTGAGCCTCATAGCTTCTCTGCAAAGGGAGACCCTACTTGTAATATTTTTGTGAGCGTCTTCACCAGACTTTAGCGGCACAATACGATGTTGCCTCACTTCTATCATTAACCTCCTCGCATCATTTTGAATTCGTCTTGTTGGTCGGTGCAGCAGACTATGACCATGCGATGAGGGGGTCATGTCGCCGCAACTGCGTCTAGGAGCGATCCCACGGTTGGTCAAGCTAGGATGGTGCTAGCAAAAACATATGGCTATCACATTCTCATAAGGGACTTCATACTCCTCGTTCCAGTCAAAAGCATAGATAATCATATTCCCGCTTTACATTAAATAAGAAGTAATATAATTTACCTCACATGTCAAGTTAAAAATCCAAGTAAAATCGATCAATATAGGTGTATAATATAGAATAATCCACCGACATCCAAATATCAAATACTCGGTCCTCAATGAATTACTCAACATTATACTTGTGTTCAGTAAATAAGTACACCCCCACACGGACATCCCATAACGTCCGGTGAAATATAATTATATACACAATACCCTCAATTAATCAACATTAAAAAATTTTCGCTTCCTTTATTAATTCACTCTCGCTTAAATTGTTCCTCAATTCATTTTTCTTTAATTTTATTATTTATATTTCAACACGACATGTAATTTACTTCATCTCGTTCATAACACACACATCAACAATCATTCGTTCACACATTAATTTATTTTTTAATTGGTATATAACGAGATGAAGATTTTTATTTCAATATATTTCACTTCATTTTTGTTTCCTTTTTTTATAAAAATACTTCATTTAAATTTAATCACAAAACAACTCTTTTTAAAATAATAATTATTGGTTCTCTCATTTAATTTCAAATCCATATTTCAAAATAATTTATTTGGTTTCAAAGAAAACTTCATTCAAACTCGTCAATAAATTTTAAAATCTCAAAAATACTTTCACTTCAATGTTCCTCTTTAATAATATAGAAATACTTTAAAGGAACATATATATTCCAATTACCTTTAAAATCTCATAAATGAAAAATATCCTTAATCCTTAAATATTTGCAAATCAAAATCTACAACTTCAAAATCATTATTTGAAATCCTCATTTATTTTCAAATCTCTTTTAAAACCAATATTATTAATAAATAATACATCATACTCGAATTTTACTACATATAAATTGTTTCCAAAATAATTTGGTAGTTGAACTCAAAAATATATACATATTCCTTCCAAAGGTCACTTCACATTTTATAGCAAAGGATAATTTTCATTCAATAAATAAAATAATTTGCATTCATCTAATAATTACTTCAAAATATTATTTTATAAACTTTCCATCTTTTAATTCAAATTATTCATCATTTTATAACTATGAATTTCAAACTTCATTTCAGAATATCCTATAAATATTTTTATAATCATCGGTAAATAAAGATGTAAATCTCCAAAATTTCCTTATTTTATCAAAATCCCAAAGTTCATCATTTTTTCCAAAATAATTTCCATTTCCAATATCTTCAAAATTATTCAACTTACAAATATTTTTTCAAAATCATTCGTCTTTCAAATTTTCTATTAATTCAATAATCTCAATATTAAAAATGAAACATCTTTTTAGAATTCGCTGTTTATCGCCAAAATTATCTATTTGTCTCAAATTACATCTTTTCTTCATCTGCCTTTATTTCAATCAATTTTAAATGTTATGTTTAACTTATATCATTATAAAAATTAACCAATACACACACAACAATCTCAACCCAAAACATACAACACTCATCCAACAATATCATCCAATAATAATCAATTTCATCCAATCCAAACAACGTCAAACATCGATCATCAACAAATAATCGATCACATCCAGTAACAAATTATCGATTCAATCAAGCAATCAGGTAAATATATGAGGAAAATTACGCACCAATTAAATTGAAAAAAGACATAGTTGTGAGTGAGATAACTCACCTAACGATGCTCGAACTATATAATTAGTGTCTGCCATCAACCCGCGAGCTTTGGCCTCAACCTCACAATCCTCAGTCGCATCAAAACAACACCCATCTCTTACCTGAATTCCTCTAAAAATCTGCCTGCCTCCACTGTTATCACAACCATCACCACTGGCTTCTTCAAGTTCCACCACATCGCCATCTCTCAAACTTCTTCCCGCAGCCACAACAACCACATCCTCATGTCCCTTCCTAGTTCCAACCACCCTGAGTTGCCTACCTCAACCTTCTAGTCAACATCTCCAATCGCTCGCCAAACAACCACCACATCAAAACTCTAATTCACACAACCCCAAACACCGCATCGTTGTCCATGTCATACACCACCAGGTCACATCACAAAATGCGTCTCCCTAAGTAGTCGACGTTTCCACCAACCTCACGAGCCTAGATTGCGACAACGCAGGTCACGCATCTTCATCCTTCACGACGTTAGGTCATGCCCTCCTTCCTTCCCCATCGCAAACACCCATGCATGCCTCCGTGTAGATATCGCGTGCTTCTAGGCATTCGTGCCTGGTTGCGGTGCAAAAAAATTTATTAGGATAAATTCGTAATTTTCTTCCTTTGATTTTGGATTTAGGGTTGGAATTGGTTCGGGCTTATGAACAAAGGGGTAAAGATTTCGAGAAGCGCGAAGATAAAGAAGCAGGTTTTGGGTTTGAATGGTATCAGTGAAATCAATGTATGAAATCAGTGTTGAAAACATTGTACTGAATAAAATATTATTTTGAATAAAATACTGTTTCGAATCTATCAAATTCTGTCCAATAGTATTCGTACTCAAAATGAATATTTAATCTTGTGTGTATAAAATCTGCAAACACATCTAAAATTCGATATATATATTTTGTTATCATCAAACACTAAACACACATCAAACAGAGGGTTTGGTATTCCTTTCGAAAATAAAATTGGAATTCTTATAAACATTACTAATAAATGAATCTATATACTTATTTCTTATAAGATGATTGTTAGTCTTTGGAACCCATAGCTTTATAGATTTAGTCTTATTAATAAGATTATTTTGACTAACATCATTCTTCTTTCTGAAATTAGTATATAGCGAACTATACTTCTTAGGACTATATTTTACTTCTTTACTAGTTTATTTTAACACAACCTTTTTATTAAAGGAGGATTGTGAATTATTAATAATTCTCGATAGGTTTTCTCTACCTTTGTTAACGTTTGAAATATTCTTAGAAAGGTTTTCTAACTTTGTTTTAAGACCTTTTACTTCTATATCTAGTGTTTTAATATTAAATTTTAAATTACAATTCCCTTCTATTAATTCAACATTCTAATTTTATGAACTTCGATTTCACTACTTGATATAGTGACTTAAGATGTTATATTAACACAATATTCTTGAGATTTCTCTAGTTCTTCTTCTAATATTTTCTGTTCATCTTTTAATATATCAATTTCCAATTCACTACTATTTAATTTTCCGAAAGTGTCCTTATATTTTATTTTTAGATCTTTTAGTCTATATAATAACTCGGTAATTTATTTCACTAGATCATCAAAAGAAAAATCACTTACATCATTATTTGAAGCCATAAAGCAAACATTTGCTTATTCCTAATCGCTCTCACTATCTGAGAAGGAAGATGAGTCTGAGTCATCCCATGTTACTTGAAATACTTGCTCCTTTTCCTTGAAGGATATATCCTTTTTGTTCTTAAAGTCAATTTTCTCCTTTTTGAGATTTGGGCACTCCTTCTTAATATGGTCGAAGTTGTCGCATTCATAGCATTTTAGCGAAGAAGACGTATTGTTATTCCCAAACTTTTTTTTATTTCTGAATTTCAGAATTTTTTTAAATTTTTTGGCAATAAACGCAACTCCTTCTTTATCTATATCTGAATCTTCTTTTTCTACTTGGAATGCAATAGTTTTCCTAACTTGAGCTTGTACTAATTTTACCTGCAAATTTACTTCATAGGACATGAGATTTTCTATTAACTCTTCTAGTCTTATGGTTGAAATGTCATTAGCTTCTTCGATAGCTATGGCCTTTTGTTCCCTGTCATCCATATGAGGGTTTAGGATTTTTGAAACAATATCAAAATCTATATATTTTTCTCCTAGTGCAAGAACTGAATGATAAATATCTTGAAATCTAGAGTACATATCATTAATATTCTCATCTTACTTCATTCTAAAATATTGAAATTGATTTTTAAGCATAGAAATCTTACTTTGTTTTACCTTATTTATACCTTCATGAGTTATTTTAAGGTGTTCCAAAATTCATAAGAAGATGTACACACACTAACTCTATTGAATTCATTTTTGTCCAAAGAGAAAATTAGCATGTTCATAGATTTGGCGTTACTAGTAGCATTTAGTAACACCTGTGTGTTTAACCATTGTACATAATCAATGACAGGAATAGTGTATTCCTATTGTGTAATATTCTAGGTGTCATGCCCATTAGCCTGCATATATATATTCTTATCCTAGTTGACCAATAAGTATAGTTTAATCCGTTAAATAGTGGTGGTCAAGCAGTAGATTGTCCTTTAACAAAAGTTGTTATAGTGTTGTCCATATTACTTGAATATCAAAAAACTTTATTATGGTTATATGATGGTCATGCTCAGATACAAAATGAAAGTGTCTATGGATCGAGTAATATTAATATTTCTACTAATTTAAACTTTGTACAAATATTGCTTAAATAAATACTGTAAAGTAAAGTGCACCAAATATTTTTATACTCGTTTGAACTTTTTAATTCTATGTCCAACCCCTGACTCTTTATGGACTTAAAGAACACCCTTTAACTGAGCTGATTAATAGGACTTAGTGCCTGAAGATCTCCAATAGGACTTTGACTACAAGTAGGAGTAAAGTATCTGACTTCATGTGCTCTTGAATAACACTGATGAGTCAGTATAGTACAACCTTCATATAATCTTCTTTATAAATGGTATAACGTGTACATTTGAAGAAATGGAAGCAGATGATCACTTAAAATATTAACTTGAATGTTCAAGTGATCGTGAAAAATTAATATACAACTTTGAATGCAAGAATCAAATTCAAAAAGAATTAGAGATAGAAAGCTACGAGAATTGTTGCTGAATCCTAAAATGTGATTGCTATTTGTAATGTAGTTGAGTAGTTGTAGGCTTTCATGAAGAGTAGTAATCGTTAGAAGTGCTCCAACTATTCATGGAAGGAAGCAACTCTTCGCAAAGAAGAAGATCCCTTAAGAAAATTTGAAATGTATAGTTATTACTCGTTTATCAGTCGATTGGTAGAAGAAGGTCAGTTAGTTAGTTACAGTCAATTTTGTGAATTTTTAAACAGGAAGAAAATAGTGTAAATATGGCCTGTTTTAGTCGATTAAAAGTATCTTTCAGTCGACTATTTTTAATGTTTAGTCGACTGGTTATGATTTTTAGTCGACTGCCTTTTCTTTAAAATAATAAAAATAAGTGCACTATATCAGTTAACTAAATTAGTTTACTCAATCAACTGATATTGAGCTAGTCGACTGGTGGACCATTTTTATGCAACTGGTTTAGTCTAATTTCCCTTTTTTAAATTGGAAATGACATTTTGAATACAAGTGAGAGTGTGTATACCAAATTAAAGAGATTTTAACATTTATATACCCTAATCACAATATGATTAATATTACATTATATGTCATCTTCGTCTTGTCATTGTCGTCTAGATCTCTTTACTTGATTAATGTATTTTCTTACAAAATTCGATTATATATAGAATATATTCTTGTGTAGTTATCACTATCAAAATATCAAACTATGAGGTTTTAACTATTTTGAATTCAGATTATGGGTATGGCCTATCTCAGCCCAACCAGACTCGTTATCTGAGCAGAAAACAGCCACTTCAATAAAACTTCGATATTTTCACCCATACAACGTTCAATTCAGAAAAATGAATACTCTATCATGACCATAAAAATAAGAGCTATGACATAGTGCAACCCCTATCAGCAAATTCAACTGTTTGTAAAATTATAATTTTTCCCTTCTGTTAAAATTTACCAAATTACCCTCCAATTTGATTAAAAATTTATTTATTATTAATTATAATCATTGTTTAAGTTATATACAACATTTTGGGGTATTTCATACCCTATATAGAATTTTACTGATTGGATCTTGACTTTCAATCTGTTTGCAAGAACACCCTTTACACTTGACTTTGACTTAGGTGGCATGGACACCTATTGGAAATTGGCTCAGATAACCAACACATCCTCTGGAATTCGGCTCACGACACCAAAACACCTATCTTATCTCTCACTCAAGAGGCAGGACAACTCCTTTTACAATATTGTCTTTACTTTCATTCGGGTGGTTAAGGTCACCTTTTACAAGTTGTAGTAGTAGTAGTAGTAGACCATAAAAAATTGATCTTTTGATCACAATCTCAAGTAGTTAATTGACACGATCTCCTATAGACCTTCAGTAGTTAAATATCTTTATATTTGAGTGAAACTGAGTGAAGATCAGAGAGTTAATGGTGTAGAATAGAAATGAATCTTCTTTGATAATTTGTATGAATGTGGAGAGAGAGAGAGATTTGATTCAGAAATAGATAGCACTTTGTTAAAATGCCAAATAGAATGAGAGAGAAGAGAGAGATGAAGAGAATATATAGAATTATCTTAGAAATTTCAAAATCAAAGGCCTTTAAATAGATGTTGAAAGGTTACATCCATTCGCAAAAGGATGGCACCAAAAGTTGCTTCTTTTGAAGTTTTAGAAAACATCTCAACGGTCTATACGTCGACATATAAATAAGTATATATCGACATATATGTATTCATTTGTATATGTTCAAAACCACTTGGAAAATATTTTAAACTATACTTCTTTATAAAAAAATCTATTTAAATGATTTTATAAATAAATTAAATATTTATTCTTTTATAAAAACATGTTGAAGATAATTTTTGAAGTTATGATAAATCAAAGATATGATACTACTCGAGTCCTTAATATTTATTCTAATACTCAATACAATACTGACACACATGGCTTAAGCTCTTCATGCTTTTGTTTTTGAATTCTTCAGAACCGATGAGTCTTCAGATATATCTTGATAAACTTAGTATATCTTGACCTACTCTTAATTTACACTAATCAATTCTTCAGCTTTCATTCAATGAGCACTTCTATTAACCTGTCTAATATTTCTAATATCCTGCAGAATACACTATATAACTCAAGAAAACATTAGTAATTGTTGGGCGTGTTCTCACCCAGGAGATCTCAAGAACAAGAAGCACCATTTTCGTCCAGGCTTGCCTAAGTTTTATTCGGCATCTCTACCACTGCCGAACCAGATCCGCAACCATGGAAGACCGAACCAGAGCCACCGGACCAAAATACTACCAACCAACCCACTCACCACCGAACCAGAGCCACTGGACCAAAACACTACCGAACCAAAACCACTCCCACTCACCACCGGACCAGAACCATCGGTCCAATCCACGCTCCACCTACTACCGGTCCAATCCACGCTCCACTCACTACCGAACCAAGGCGTTACCGAACCAACTTTGCCAGGCCAGATCACGTCAGCCCAGGCCCGCCAGCAGCTATATACATCCAAGACTCCTACCCCCAGCCTCACTCTATAAATAGAGGGGTAGGGGTACAATAATGGCGGACAAGTTTGAGAGCTCAAACATGGACAGAACTTTCAAACAACTTTCATACACTTGTAATCAAAGCTTTGTACTTGTAATCTGAACAGTAAAGGAGAATAACATATAAAGTGGATGTAGGCACATTCTGGCCGAACCACTATAAATCTGTGTGTCTTTTACAGTTTAGTCCCCGCTTTTTATATATTTGCATACACCACCCAAATCACTAAGAACAACATAAAATCTACTAAATCATACGACTTGGAGGTGTTTGCCCATTTTTTGCGCAAACATTTTTGGTGCTTTCACTGAGAAATCTGAACTCAAGACTTCAACTTCTCCCACTTAACCTTCTTCCTAACAGCATCACTCGTTGCTTGGAAGACATACCTCCCAAGCAGAAGAAAGATGTTAACAAAGGAAAAAACATCGCAACCAGCAGTATTCTAGATCCAGTGGTCACAGATCAAGTAAATCATCCCATTCCAACAGTAGTACCAAATGAAGGTCAGGAAAATCCGATAACCCCTGCCACGGGACAGCCGGTAGCAATTACTAGGTTAGATCTAGACAGGGTTGTGGCTGAAGTGACTAAACGCTTCACATCCCAACAGGAAGCCTTGGTGGACCAACTCATGTCACGCTTAAGGGATGCTGAAGAGTCCAACCGTAACACTGAATCATGGGGTGAGTCCCAGTTTGGAGGATCTCGGAGGCAACAAAGATCTTCCTTCTTCGAAGAAGCTAACGACAGAAGCGACCATGGTAGGAGCCGAGACCGAACTCAGTCCGAACAACAACCCAAGGAAACGCTTGGAACCGAACCCAACGGGGGAGGTACCAGGCGAAGGTCAACCGTAGCTGAGCTTGTCATGCTACCTAACCACGGAAACGCCAATGAACGGGGCCGAGCTAGAGTCCAGCCCGAAGTTGGACCCGAGGAAGTGCTTAGATCAGAACCCAGCAGGGGAAGATCAAGGCAAGGGCCAGCTGTGGCTGACCCTAGCATGCTCCCAGAAGACCAAAGACAGCTATTGGAAAATATTAGGAATGATAGACGATACCATCCCTACAGGTCATATAGACGGAATCAATCCCACAAAGAAGAACCGAACTCATTTCTATCCGCTCCAAATTCTGATGAAAGGATGGCACGCTTGTTCAGAGAGTGCGTCCAACGGGATCAAAGAGATAGAGGGATAGGAACGAAGGTAACCAGCCCTTTCGCCCACAATATCGAGATTGCCATCAACCCCCGAGAATGGAAAATGCCAACAATGGGACCTTACAAGGGAACCTTTGACCCCGTTGTTCACTTACAGAGATACACACAGCATATGCTCATGAGCGGAGCAATAGAGGGAGTATTGTGCAAATGCTTTCCACTATTCTTAGCAGATCTAGCTACCTCCTGGTTCTGCCATCTACCCCAAGGATCCATCAGCTCATGGGAGATGTTGAAAGAAAAATTCATCAGCCAATTCCACATTCATGTGGAGCACCCCAAGGACGCTTATTCCTTATCCAGTATCAAACAGAAACCTAGAGAGAAAGTGCAGCAATATCTAACCCGATTCAATGCCGCAGCGGCCGCAGTCCAAGATGCCGATGAGAAGCTTATCTTAATGGCCCTCTGTAGTGGTGTGCATCCGGATGCTAAATTTGCTAGAAGAATGACCAAAGAAAAACCAGCTACTTTACCCGATTTCTTCCATGAAGCTGGGAAATATATGAGACTTGAAGACGCTGCCACTAAGAGGCAGACAGGGCAACAAAATAAGGCAGCTCACGGCAACATACCTACTGTAGAAAAGGACGTTCGAAGAAATGATTCTAGAGACAATGCTGGGGGCAAGAAGGGAGAAAAGCGTCTATATCAGCCAGGACCGAGATTTGACGCTTACACCCCTTTGAATGAAACGATCGAAAACATCTTCCTGGCCACTCAAGACGAAGTTACATACAAACGCCCCCCGCATAAGAAGGAATCAGATAACGCAATTAAGTCTGGAAAATTCTGCCGCTTCCACGAATCCCATGGGCATGATACCAACGAATGCCATCATCTCCGGGACTTGATTGAAGAACACATCAGAAGAAGGAGACTAGAATGCTATGTAAAAGGTCAGAACAGGACTCCAGTTCCTGCCAACGAGAACCCGAGGCTACCCTCCCTAGAAATAGGCAGAGGAAATCGCGAGACCAGCGGCTCCAGTCAAGAGAAGATAGTGGTCCATACCATCTCGGGAGGGCCACACGTCGCCGACAGAAGCTGGGCAGAGATGGAAAGGTACGGAAAGTCACTTAGAAACAATGAAGAATGCGTCAATTCAATTATAGAAGAACGCCACCCGAAGTGGATAGAGAATGGTGACATCACATTCAGTAGGCGTGACCTGGAAGGGAGGCAGTACCCTCACACGGATCCCATGGTTATCTCTCCCCGGCTCGGTCCAGCCGAAGTTTTCCGAATTCTAATTGACACTGGAAGCTCAGTGAATATCATATTCAAGCATGCATTCGACAAAATGAAGTTGTCGATGAAGAATGTTTTTCCCTGCAAGAAACCACTACAAGGTTTCACTGGAAATGCAAAGATGCCCCTCAGGCGACTGGACCTCTTTGTTGAAATTGGAAGTCATCCCCGCTCCATTGTGCGGAAACAAACATTTGTGCTGATAGAAAACCACTCAGCCTACAACGCCTTCTTAGGAAGACCAGCCTTGTCTGACTTCCAAATTGTCCTGGCCCCATGGTGCCTAAAGATGAAATTTCCAACGGATAATGGAATAGGGGAAGTAGAGGGAGACCAGGACATCGCTAGAGATTGCTATGTAACTGAACTTCGCAATAACCGCCGGAAGGATAATGGGAAGAGTGCAGAGACTACCCTCTGCACGAAAAATTTGGAAGCATAGAAACTAAAGAAAGCCCCTCCTCTTCGATATACCAGTGACCCTTTCAATGAATTAGACCCCAGGGACAAAGAGGAGGAGGCCACCGCCGAGCCTGCGGAGGCTATGGAATTTGTATCTGTGGACAAACATGACTTGAGTAGACTATTGAAAGTTGGGTCCCAACTAAAAGCAGAGTTGAAGGAACAACTCATCGATTTTCTCCACCACAACTTGGATGTATTTTCATGGACGCACGCTGACATGACTGGAATCTCCCCAGACATAGCATGCCATGTACTAAACATCGATCCTACCAAGGCGCCAGTAAAACAGAAAAAGAGAAGTATGGGGGTAGAACGATCAGCAGCCCTCGATGAAGAAGTAAAGAACCTACTTGCCAATGACTTCATACGAGAAGCCATCTACCCAAAGTGGATCGCCAACCTGGTACTAGTAAAGAAGGCTAATGGGAAGTGGCGAACATGCATTGACTTCTCCAACTTAAATGACGCCTGCCCGAAGGATTGCTTCCCACTTCCCCGAATCGATCAGCTTGTGGACAGCAAAGTCGGACACGAACTCTTATCTTTTATGGACGCATACTCAGGATATAACCAAATTCCTATGCATGCTCCCGATCAAGACCACACTAGTTTCATCACTGACCGGGGATTGTACTGCTACAAAGTAATGCCTTTCGGACTCAAAAACGCAGGAGCTACATATCAGTGCCTCGTCAACAAGATGTTTGGGGGGCTAATAGGACAAACTATGGAAGTTTATGTGGATGACATGCTGGTAAAGTCAAGAAAAGCCGACGATCACGTAAGCCACCTGGATGAAATGTTTCAAGTACTTCGCCAATGTGGAATGAAGCTGAATCCACTAAAGGGCTCCTTCGGAGTATCATCAGGGAAGTTCCTAGGATTCATCGTCCATGCCAGAGGAATTGAAGCAAACCCCGAACAAGTCCAAGCTCTAAAAGATATCAGGATACCTTCTACCCGAAAAGAAATGCAAAGCCTAAATGGGAAGGTGGCTGCCCTGAGCGGATTCATCTCTAAAGCGACTGACAAATGCATCCCCTTCTTCGAAGCTCTAAAGAAAGAGAAAGGAAAGTTTGAATGGACTGACGAATGCTTAACAGCTTTCCTTAACTTAATCAAACACCTCCAGAGACCACCAGTACTCTCAACTCCAAACAAAGGCGAAGAGCTATACCTATACCTTGCTGTGTCATCTCATGCTCTAAGCGCCGCCTTGGTGAGAGAAGACAAACGCACGCAGCGGCCAGTATACTTTGTAAGCAAGAGGTTTACAGGGGCGGAAGCCAGATATCCTAAACTTGAGAAACTAGCGTACTGTTTACTAATCACATCACGGAAACTGCGTCACTATTTCCAATCTCATTCCATCAGAGTTTTGACCGATCAACCACTAAGGCAGGTACTCCATCGTCCCAACACTTCTGGGCGACTACTTAAATGGTGCATTGAACTAAGTCAATATGATATCACCTACCATCCTCGCACCTCCATCAAGGGACAAGCCATGGCTGATTTCATTGCCGAATTTACTACCAACAAAAGTAAGGAGCAATCGAAAATAGCAGAAGACATCAAGTGGAATCTCTTTGTGGATGGAGTGTCAAACGAACAAGGCTCGAGGGCAGGTGTGGTAATAATCACTCCCAGGGGAAATAGGCTACACTACGCTCTAAGGTTGGAATTCGCTGCCACCAACAACCATGCAGAGTATGAAGCAGTGATAGCTGGATTAGAACTTGCCTTAGAGATCGGAGCCAGTTCTTTATGTCTTCATAGTGATTCTCAACTTATTGTAAATCAAATACTAGGAGAATTTCAGACTCGAGAAGAACGACTCACAGCGTATCTAAAGAAGACCAAGTTGCTTCTCAATCAATTGGATCACTATTTAATCAAACACATCCCTCGGGAGGAGAACCAAGAGGCCGACAAATTGGCAAAGCAAGCTAGCATGAGAGACGGTACTATTTCCAGAGCAGTGGCCATCTCAAAGCAACTGGCCCCGAGTTTCGAGCAGGTGAATCTGATAGCTGCAATCGAAGAAGAAACTTGGATGACTCCCATCCAAAAATACTTACAAGATGGCACACTGCCTGACAAGCGTAACGAAGTCAAGAGAATCTTGAGGAAAGCTTCCCGCTACACAATGCAAGAAGGCACCCTTTATCGGCGAGGCTTCTCTAACCCCTTATTGAGGTGTGTTGCTGAAAGGGAAGCAAAAGAAATCTTATCCAACATCCATCAAGGAAGCTACGGAGATCACACTGGAGGGCAGACTCTGGCAAAGAAAATACTTTGATATGGATATATCTGGCCCACTAAAAGCAAAGACGCCTTGGATTTCGTCAAAAAATGTGACAGATGTCAGAAATTTGCTAAAATTCCGCGGCTACCAACAACTGAGATTACTCAAATGACCAGCCCTTGGCCCTTTGCAGTATGGGGAATTGACTTGATTGGCGAACTGCCAATGGGCCGAGGTGGAGCCAAATATGCTATAGTGGCAGTCGACTATTTCACCAAATGGGTGGAAGCAGAACCCCTGAATAAAGTATCTTCAGCAAAAGTTATTAACTTCTTGATCAAAAATGTTCTATGCAGGTACGGAGTCCCACTTAAAATCATATCGGACAATGGACTTCAGTTTGACAGCGAGGAGTTCGCCAACTGGTGCCAAGAGCACGGAATTCACAAAAGCTTCTCATCTGTAGCTTATCCCCAGGCAAACGGACAAGTCAAAGCTGTCAACAAAATTCTCAAAACTCTAATCAAAAAGAAACTTGAAAAGTCAAAAGGTGCTTGGGTGGATGAACTTCCTACAGCACTTTGGGTCTATCGCACATCTTTTAGAACATCAACGGGGCATACTCCTTTCTCTTTGGCATACGGATCGGAGGCTATGCTCCCAGTTGAAACTATAGTGCCTTCCCACCATAGGATCCACTATAACCCAGAAGAGAACGAAGAACTCCTTCACATGTCTTTGGATCTAATTGAGGAGAGAAGAAATGATGCAGCCCTCAAAGCAGCAGCTCACAAGCAAAAAGTGGCAATGCAGTACAACTCCAAAGTCAAGCATCGTAGCTTACAAAAAGGAGATCTTGTCCTCAAGATAATCTTCCCGCACCCCGGAGCGCTAGATCCAATCTGGGACAGACCATATGTAATTTATAAAGATCTCCATAACGGAGCTTATATTTTGTCAACAGTGGACAGAGAGGTGTTCTAGAGGGCATGGAACATCCAACACCTTCGTCGATACTTTTCTTAACTTGTACTGCCCTAACAAAGAGAATCAGTGGACGTAGGCATTTTCGTGCCGAACCACTTTAAAAAACTTGTCTCTTTTTAACTTGTTCCTTTATATCTAGGCTGCTTGTTAACTTTATCCTTTTCTGTTGAACAAAATCCTGTGTAATGGATTTCCATTCAAGACACATCACGGTGCGACTTCACCTGGACAAGACCTAACAGGTACTATGCGAATCTATGCCCTCGCCAATGAGACACTTTTGCTCCGGCATCCCTCTGCTGTGGGTTAACTCATTGCTCGCGACGGCCCTTAAAGCCAACTGTAATGAGCCGATTATAAGCCACCGAGAAGGCCGACTATAGCCAAGGCAGCTCATTACGGCGTTCGGCTCGCCGGCAGCCTACTTTAAGCCCCAACATAAGGTGTGGCCAGCCAGGGGTAGTTCACGGTTGACGATCGGCACCCACGCTAGTCGGCCACGGTAAATCGAATAATACCCACGATTATGGGCCATAATGGCCCGGGTAGTTACTGTGCGCGATCTCGGCTCTGATGTGTCTTAAGTACGGCTGTGGTATAAAAGATAAAATCCCCATGGAGGCGTAAGATGGGTGACAAATGTCTCCAAGACCCACAACTAGGGAAAGTGACTACAAAACCCATTTGCCTCGAACTTAAGCACATCGCAGGCCTTCCGTGATTGGAAGTTTTACTTTTTCTTATATTTCTATCTTATTTAAAAACTTCCCTCCTATCCTCTATAACAATCCCTAAAGTACAGGACACGAAACAAGAGACGCTCACTAAGAACTCACAATCGGATGACGAGTCAATCAACTGCATTCCATACTTAGTCGTATGAGACATTCAAAGCAACTGTCTACGACCGAAACATGAAAGGCGATACTTTCTTCCCTTACAAGTAAATACATAGCTATAATTTATTCGCACATCACACTAACATTGCAGAATATGAAATTATATTTCTAGCAAGAACAAAGCGTTCAAATATGACAGAATCAGCTTAAGTTAAAAATTACTCACCAAGAATAAAGTCGTTTATTACAAGTAACATAATTACAGCCTAAAAGTTACGTTACTGCGCTGAGACTAATGTAGACAGCAATGTCAAGTAAACAAAAAGATATCCTGGTCAAGTTAAGGAGTCGGCTGCATCGGAGCTTCACCCTTGTCCTGCTGGCCCTCCGAAATCTCCTTAACCGCGGAGTGGGAACTTTCAGCATGTAGACCAGAGATATTTGGTGCTCCAGAGGTCCCGCCTGTCCGATCAAGGAAAGAATTCATTAATAATAAGCAACCAAGTTACGAAAAGCTAAAAGGGGAGACTTACCAGCATCTGCTCCTTGATCATCATCCTCCAACTGCACACCAACCTCCTCAGCAGCAAGCAGCTGCATATCCTCTTTCACCGCCACCTTCTCCTCCTTGGTGAATTGAGCCGTAACCACATCCATTCTAAAGGCCGCGCCACCCTCCTTATCTGCATCGGACCTAGCCTCCTCCAGGGCCCTGGGATAAATCCTAGCCATGACTCGGGGATAATCATCCATCCAAGATAAGTTGCCCTGTTTCCAAGTGCGAAAGTATATATCCTGAAGCATCTCATCCATTATCCCCTCGTTCTCCTCAAACTCCCTTATTCGGTCCTCAGAAGCCAACAACTTTGCAATGGCGGCATCCCTCTCCGATCGGTATCGCGAGCAGTCAGCCTGGAAGGATTTCCTCATCGCATCCATCTCCTTCTTCAGCTTGGTTTGAGCAAGCTCTGCGGCTTCAAGTTTCCCGGACAACTCCTATATCTGCTCGAGATACGCTTTACGAACCTCATCCACCGTTGCAATAGCCATGTCAATCCGTTCCTTACAGGCAGCCTCCATTTTCCGTAGCTTTACTCTGCTATCTCCTCCATGGTTTTCTTTAGTCGCCTGGAGGCGGCCTCATGCTGGGAGATCTGGATGGCCTGATCAGCAAGCTGCTTGGCCTGGTTGGAAACTATTAACCGCAGTCGAATATTAGCACTCCTGATTTCTTCTCCGGCCTTGACCAGTCGGGCATGATGCCCCATCAGCTTCCTGGCTTCCTCAACAACCCGGTCGATGTTTGCCTTAGCTTCGTCCCCCAAAGTTACAACCCGAGTGGTAAGCAAATCAAGGTCTAGGGACTTAGCCTCATCAAGCACCCTTACCATAGGATTACGAGGAAGAAGGTGCTTACCAGTAACCTCATCGAAGGAAATATCGTGAGAACCCAGATCCGGATCCGGATGACCCGCGAACGGATTACGAGCCAAGTCAGGGTGATCTATCGGGGTAACAGTAGGATTTTCAGACGGGTGCGGGGAAGGAATAAGCTCAGTATTATCCTCCATGACATCCTGAAGAGGCTGAGTCGAGGGATGAGGGCTAGGTGGAGATTCAAACAAGAAGCAACTCCTCTTCTTCTTTTGGATATCCTCTTCGATAACTCCAAGAAGAGGACGGTAGCCGACTACATCTCCAGGGCGGTTAGTCAGAGGCTTTGGCTTAGTAGAAGCCCTTAGAAGCTTATATTGTTCAAGGCGGTGCCGAACATCCGATGTCTTGGCCACTTTACCCATTCCTGGGACAAAAACCAAGTGTTACAAGCAGACGTTGAACTATAATTCAAGAGATATATCAAGATAGGAAAAGTAAGGAGACACTTTTGTTATACAAACCCTGGGAAGGAGTGGGATACTGCAATACGTCCTGGATCTCATTCCAGGATGGGAGCTGACCATAAAATATTCCTAAGTCCTTATCATAAATGGAGTCTGCAGAAGTCAAAAATTCACCTTGAGTCGCGGGGGTTGCCTCAACTAGAACACTCTTGGAAGATGAGTTGGCGTTGGGTCCGGCCTTGTCAGCTTTCTTAGGCCCCTCTACCAGAGCCGTTTCTCCCTCCAGCCCTTCGAAAGCTAGGCGGAAAGCATCATCTGTCCACTCCTGGATCACACCTGCTTGCTTAGAAGACAAAGCCCCAGTACCACCGCCGCTCTGTCCGTCGCCACCATCATCGCTATGACCATCACCATCACCTTCTCCACCACTTCCACTCTCCGCCTCACCTCCTTCATCCTCACCTCTTTCCTCCTCCACATCTTCCTCCTCCGGGACATCTGGACATATGCTGGGGGAGGGTCCATTGGACTTCTTAAGTTTCTTCCCCCCGGCAATTGGATGCTTCGAGAAGGGTTTCCTTTTACTGCTCTTCGCCGTAGCCCCTCCTTTAGCTTTGGCGGCCCTCTCCTCAGCTGTGTCTCTTTGCTTAACCACAGACTGGCGTGGCAGGATTAAGTTGAGCCCCAAAAGAGTAGCATTCCTGATCAAATAAGAAGCCGCCCTCTCGCCTTCCGGAATGGCTTCTATTTCCACAGCCATCTGAACCAGACGATCATTCTCTACAACCGCAAAGCCACCTGTCGCTAGCAAGAAATAAAGCACATAAGGAGGAGCATTGCAGTCAGAACGGAAATTATAAATAAGATTCAACTTACAGCCAGAGGTGAAGCGGTGGAAAGAAACAGAGTCGTCCTTGACAAAGAACCATTCCTTCTTGAACATGCTAAATTTTGAATATAAGTCCAGGACTGGCTTGAAAGACACGGCCGATTCTAAGCTAATATATGGAGACTCCTTCTTGTAGCCTCTCAAGTTGTACAGGTATCGGATCTCCCGGTTGGAAGGAGGACGCCCGTATCTCCTCTGGAAGATGATGAACAGACTCACCAAGATGGCATAGTAGTTGGGCTGAAGCTGGAAAGGAGTCACCTTCAAGTATGTGATGAAGCTGACTATCCAAGCGTTGATCAGAGGGATAGCACCGCACATGCAATGATACCTGCTGTAAGCAAAATATCCTTCTAGGGGGGTTATACGGCATCACTCCGTTCCCCGGCAACCTCATATGCGCTCTGTCAATCCCAAAAGATCTAGATATAGCGTCAAGCTGCTCATTTATGAGGGAGCTGGGAAAGCAGTCAGGCGGTTAGTTCAAGAGCTCTTGAGGACCGTACCCGTCTACTAACGATCTCGGGGTTGGTACATGTCGTCCTGGTTCTGGCTGAACTGGGGGCACTAGGGAGGACTCTCCTTTGTCCTTGGATTTCTTCCTGTCAGAACGAGTTTCTACTTTATGAGCCATTATCTGCAATACGAGAAAACATATTGTTAGAACAAGGAGTGTAGAGATATAAACAAGCAAGTACCTACAGTCTGGAATCTCATTCATAATTCAAAACATAAAAGCTTCACTCGGTAGTTCAAGCCTTGGAGTTCATTCGGCACTCATACCCCCTAAGTGTCGTTCGGCAATTCTAGTCTTGGAGTTCATTCGGCACTTTACTCCCTAAGTGCCATTCGGTGATTCAAATCTTAGAAGTTCATTCGGCACTCATACTCCCTAGAAGTTCATTCGGTAATTCAAGAATAGAGTATATTCGGTAGAAGAAAACCTCACCTGGTCCGGCAGTCAAGGCTGGTTCGGTGATATGATTGATTCGGCAGGCAAGAATTTGGTTCGGCTATTTCAGATAGTAAGGAATAACAAAAGCGTAAGGCCCATACTTATAGGCAAACATAGACGACCGGACCAGCTGGTTTGACATTTGATCCGAATGGGAGCATCCAAGCTAACGTCATTAATTTTAAAACAAAGCGTGGCATATACCGGCATATGCCTCACTTTGGGGGGCAAATGTTGGGCGTGTTCTCACCCAGGAGATCTCAAGAACAAGAAGCACCAGTTTCGTCCAGGCTTGCCTAAGTTTTATTCGGCATCTCTACCGCTGCCGAACCAGATCCGCAACCATGGAAAACCGAACCAGAGCCACCGGACCAAAATACTACCAACCAACCCACTCACCACCGAACCAGAGCCACCGGACCAAAACACTAATGAACCAAAACCACTCCCACTCACCACCGAACCAGAACCACCGGTCCAATCCACGCTCCACCTACTACCGGTCCAATCCACGCTTTACTCAATACCGAACCAAGGCGTTACCGAACCAACTTTGCCAGGCCAGATCACGTCAGCCCAGGCCCGCCAGCAGCTATATACATCCAAGACTCCTACCCCCAGCCTCACTCTATAAATAGAGGGGTAGGGGTACAACAATGGCGGACAAGTTTGAGAGCTCAAACACGGACAGAACTTTCAAACAACTTTCATACACTTGTAATCAAAGCTTTGTACTTGTAATCTGAACAGTAAAGGGGAATAACATATAAAGTGGATGTAGGCACATTCTGGCCGAACCACTATAAATCTGTGTGTCTTTTACAGTTTAGTCCTCGCTTTTTATATATTTGCATACACCACCCAAATCACTAAGAACAACATAAAATCGACTAAATCATAAGACTTGGAGGTGTTTGCCCATTTTTTGCGCAAACAGTAATAATATTTATATGATTGTTGTCATCAAAATCAATACCTTGGTATTAATAATCTTCCTCTTTTGGATGATGAAAACCATTAAAAATTTTGTTATAAAATATAATAATGTCAAAAAAATTTCTAAACTCCCCCTGAATATATGCTATTTGACTCCTCCTATCTTTTTGACAATTATATTTTACACAATTTCTCTCTTTGCCATCAACAAAAATGGGTGGAATAGATGTATAATTATACAAAGATTTATAATGTTTCTACACTTAGTGATAAATATTATATATTTCTTATAGATTATATATAGAGATTTACTAGTTTATTTAGTGTAGTCACATTGAGTCATCAAAAATCAACAAAGCACTATTTTTATTAAATATTTACAATTGTATATAAGTATAATTACAACAATTATATGAGTACAAATTGCAAGAAACATTAAAACAAACACTATGAAACAATACAAGAAGTTATGATAACAAATACTTTGTGGAAATTTTTATTCATCGGGACATACCTCATTTGTGCTAGCCATGAAGCAAACATTTGCTTGTTCTGAGTCACTGTCACTATCGGATAATGAGGAAGAGTGGTAGGCATCCCAAGTTACTTGAAATGCTCTTCTCTTTTTCTTGAAATTTTCGAATTTTTTTCTTTTTATCATTATTGAGTAGTGGACAGTCTTCTTCATATGGCCAAATTTATCACACCCAAAGTACTTCACTGAAGTTTGATTTAAGGAATTTGTGTTGCTGCTGTTCTAAAATTTCATCGTTTTTTTGAACTTCTTGAACTTGTTGTAATTTTTGGCTATGGAAACAATCTCATCTTCTTCCAAGTCGGGGTTGTCATTACTTGCCTGAAATGTGTTGCTTTTCCTTTCTTGATTTTGTTCTTTTCTCGCCTGTAAATTAGCTTTATACGATAGCAAGTTTCCTATTAACTCTTATACTTTGAGTTGGGAAAGATCATTAGCTTCTTTGATGGCTAAAACTTTTCTTTCCTACTAATTTTTTAAGAGAGTTCAAAATGCGTTTGACCAAATCGAAATCAGTGAATCTAACTCCTAGTGCCATAAGATCGTGTTGTATAGTTTGATATCTAGCATACATGTCAATAATTTACTCATTTTATTTTATTTTAAAAGACAAAAATTGATTTTGTAGAATAGAAGTTTTTGTTTTCTTAACTTTGTTTGTGTCTTCCTGGGTAATTTGTAATGTACGCTGAAAGTACGTATGCCGTATAGCTAATACTTAGGATCGTGTAATATGGAATGTATTATAATCTAAATGCGGAGACAGATGATAATAGTAAAGTAAATCAGAATAAGCACACCAGGAGTTTTTATACTGGTTTGAACTTCCCGTTCTACGTCAGTCCCAGACTTCCCTCTGGAATTTCTCTCAATAACCCCTCACTTAACCCGGAGGAATAGGTATACAACACCTGAGCAGCCGAACAAGATTTTTCCGCCTCAGCAGCCAAAGAGGACTTTCCGCCTGATACAAACTAATAGGACTTCTACAATTTCGATAAAGTTGTTGATGCTTTATGTTCTTGATAACACTGATTTATCTTTGATAGTACACCCTTCTTATTATCAAATCCTCAAGTATATATTGTGTGTGTGAAGATTAAAAAGGAAGATATTGCTTTGAATCGAAGTATAAAATAATTAACTCTGACATTCAAGCAATATATCTTTGATTATAAAGCTTTTAGAATGCAGAAATATAGTCAAGAAATATAGATAAGAGAATAGAATAGATTGAAAAAATTCAATTCTTGAAATCATGGATTTAGATCTATATATATAGTATATTAGTTTGCTACTGTTCACGAAGAGTTTCAATCAAGAGTTGCATCCGTAACTCTTCGAATGGGATCGTTACTCTTTGCAAAGAGAACCAACCCTTCAGGAAATATGGTAGTTGCGTACAGTCAATCAACTGGTAAAAAATATCTAGTTGACTGAATATTCAAAGTGGTGTGCACGTGTGCATGTCTGTGCAAAGAACACAGATTCAGTCGACTGATGAATTCAGTCCAGTCGACTGAACTGTGCTATTTTGCACAATGAGCACTTGTGCACACTATTTTGTATATATATATATATATTTAAAGCTTTTGTATAGTGTGTATACTATTAGAGGAGTGATTTTAACAATTATAAACTATAACTACGACTCAAACAATAAAGATTTATATAGCGTACTCGAGTTTGAAGTCTAGTTTCCTTTGTAGTTCACCACGTGTGTATAGCTTTCTCTTTTTTTGTCGCTTTGATCGTCTAATCTCATTGTTGATCATTGAAGCTTGTCATGAATCAAAACTCATGATTCAACATTCTCTACCTTTTTGATTGATGACAACCGATTTTGATGATTCTTCATATATGGAAATATATAACTTAGATTATATATTCCTCCCCCTGAATGTGTGGCGACTTTTCTATTCTTGCATAAAAAGTTAGTACACAAATTTCTCCCCCTTTGTCATCGACAAAAAGGACTACTTAATTCAATAATCATAAAGTACTAAAGAATATTTGTAGAATGAGACATTACGAATCATTACAAATATGAACATAGATATTATCATACAAACATTCACGAACATATCACATCACAGACATTGTTTTACGAATACAAACATTACGAAAGCACAAACGTTTGGTCACAATGTCACAGACATAACATCATAAAGCATATCATAGTTTTTTCACAAAAGAAAACTTACCAAAAAAAAATCAAATTTTCACTTCCATTTTCCCTATCATTCATCGGATTCTTCTTCTTCGTTATCTCCAGAAATCATTGGACTCCTCCCCTTATCTTTGTCCATATCACTTTCTATTTCCTCATCCGATGTTGTCCACGTAAATTTCGGTGTCGGTTCCGGATGAGGTAGATGAAATAGCGGTGCAAGTGATAGCTTCCCATAATATGCCAAAGAAGCTCTTTATCTTATTGAACTTCTTATCAATTTTCTTGTCGAGGAGTCTGACACGTGAATCTAATATCACTTGATTGCGAGTTATAAGATCGATTGCTTCACGTGTTCCTTGGGAAGGTGTAGCGGTTCGAATTTCATCGCCTTATTTTTGTGGTGGTGCTTCTTCTTGATGTTCTTGGGAACGGTTTTGCCAATCTTGAAATGTCATGATACGGAGGGGTCTTGGGGGTAATTTCATGAGGCTTATCGTCCAACTATTAAGAGTTTTTACAATTGAAGTGTCTGAATTGGGTATTGGCACTTGAAGGTCCATAAGCAATCTCATAATGTATTCTCCGTGGTAGATTATATTTTGTTTCCCTTGATTGAAGACTAGAAGTTCATCAAGAATACGTTTCGGCCAATTTATTTGAACATTTCCATATATAGCGTACAATGCTCTATAGTTCTACGGGTATACCAATTCATATGATCCGGTTCTTGGAAGTATTGTTTTCATTAAGGCACGATGCAAAATTCTTGTTGTCGGTCATAGTGAAATAGATTTCAATTCTCTTATCTTATCTTCAAGGAAACGATGGCTTATCTCGTCTCGAATATTGATATCACAATTCAAGTCTTCCAATGGTATTCCATCTACCGAAGTGTGAAGTATATGTCCTATTCTTTCTAAAAAGAAAAATACTTGTCGTCCACAAACTAGACTCCAAACACAATTATCTCAATTCCATGGAGTTTGGTGATCTAGATTGAGATTAGCAATAAATAATTTCACCACAGTGTGATTAATTTTTACCTTGTTCTGATTGTGGTCTAATAGCAATTCCAAAACGACTTCTTCTTTCCAAATCTTGAATTCCATATGCGTTGAAGTCTGGGTAAACCACAAATGATCCTTCTAGAAATCTTGATTCATTCATTTTGTTCCACCGTTCAACCGCTACATGATTGTAAAGCCATTGACCAATTTGAGTATCAATTGGTTGTAGAGATATTGTTGCTCTTCTTTGTCTTTTTCGAAGTCTAGGAGCCATGATGTTGAATGATTTGGAGAATTTTTAATTTAGGAATGATTTGGAATGTTTTAGGGTTTTGAATGCTTTGAGTTTGAAGAAGTTTATGAAAGAAAACTATTCGTGAATGGTTTATAACCTTTTTTTTTCTGTTACTTCGTTCAGTCGACTGAATTAAAAAGTTCAGTCGACTGAACCCTTTTCCTGAAGGTTTTTGCTCTGGAAATGGGTTCAGTCGACTGGACAGTTTGGTCCAATAGACTGACTTCTGTCAGTGACTTTCGCTTGCTTTATTTTGCAATGCAACAAAGTTTATTTTTATATTTTTATTATATGATGATTTCATAACATAATATAATAATGATTTTACAAAATACAATAGTAATTGAAAATTATATTTATTGATGATTACGCGAAGATATGCATTAATAAAAAAATGACCATCAACGAATATGATTTATTTTGAAGGTGATTTCTTTGGTTTATCATCCTTCTTTGACGATGTGTTTGCTTCTGATTGATTGAATTTGCGATCCCATGAGTTTGAATTTCGAGGAGAGTATCGTGGAGAAGGATCCCATGGATTTCGATATCCAGCTGATGGGTCGAACGATGAACACGGCATTGGTAATGGTTCATATGCGTCTATCGGTTTAGAGTTGCAAAATTTGACTGCAATTTGTTCCAAAAAATTTAAGCATCTTGCCGTGACTTTTTGTTTGAAATATAATTCACGTTGTAGGTCCATTTGTTGTTGTTGGTAGTGATGAATATTGTCGATCTTCTCTTTAGTCGATGTCGAGATGAACGTAGTTTGTTTTCCCTTCTTATTATCCGGTGTATAATAGGTATGATAGCTTTCCCACTTACGTACCGGTTTATATTCCGGTGTTGGAGTAGGTGATCGATGGTCGGAGCTATTTGAGGAAGGTGTTGCATAGGATAGGTGTGAATTATCTGAGGATTGCGACACCATTACGATGTGATAATAAAATATATGAAGCTTGTATTTAGATTGTATTTGAAAAGTGTATGCAACATTTTAAAGAAATTTATGTATATATAGGAGTAGAAACCTGTATTTTCTATGGTCAGAATATGAAATTAGTTTTAGACCATATATAAATAAGTTAATGATTTAAGGTTGGAAAATGATTTGAAAATGTATGGTTAACAGAATTTCAAGCTAATTTAATATAAGATGAGCTGGTTTTTACTACTGAACAAGAAACAATAACTACCAAACTGGTAGACATATGAGACTTCCAGCAGAGAGACCATAGTTCAATCCTTGTTAGCTTCAATATTTTTGAATTTTGAAAATTTTGTTTTTAACAAAAAGTGGATTCTATGTTGTGACAAAAAAACACCCATAGCTCAAATGGCTATAGACATTAGAAATTTAGGAATGGATGAAAGTCGAATCCCGTCATGGTTAGAAATTATATATTTTATTTTTCATGTTTTTGCCCTTTTTTATATATTAATAAATATTATTATAATTCTTTTATTGACATTATTCCAAGTTCTCTTCTTAGTTTTATAAATATACTTTCATTTAATGGTTTAGTGAAAATATCAGCTAGTTGATTTTCTAAATTTACAAATTCTAAGTTTACTAAATCCCGTTCAATACAATCACGAAGAAAATGATGTCGTATATCAATATATTTGGTTCGTGAGTGATTTATTGGATTTTTAGAAAGATTTATTGCACTAGTATTATCACAATATATTATTGATTTATTTAAATGTATATCGAAATCTTTTAGTGTTTGTTGCATATAGACGACTTGAGCCCAAGCTAAAGCGGCACATATATATTCTGCTTCACACGTCGATAAGGAAACGCAGTTTTGTTTCTTGCTAAACCAAGAGACTAAGGAACATCCAACAAAGTGACATGTCCCACTCATACCCTTTCTATCTGCGGACTTCCTCCAAAATCCGCATCACTATATGATACTAATTCGAAAGGACATTCTTTCGGATAAAATAGTCTGAAATCTTTGGTTTTGCTTAAGTAACGAATAATGCGTTTTATTGATCGCATATGTGATTCTTTAGGATCTGCTTGAAATCGAGCACATAAACAAACACTCATCATTACATCAAGTCTACTAGCAGTTAAGTATAGTAATGATCCAATCATACTACGATATAGTTTTTGGTTGACACTTTTCCTTCTACATCTCTATCGAGATGTATTGTTGTACTCATCGGAGTTGATTTGGCTGCAGTGTTTTCCATACCAAATCGTTTAATTAGATTATTACAATATTTCTCTTGATTGATAAAAATTCCATTTTCTAATTGTTTTATTTGTAATCCAAGAAAATATGATAATTCTCCCATATGTGACATTTCAAATTCATTAGTCATTATAGTTGAAAATTCTTGACATAATTTTTCATTAGGTGACCCAAAAATAATATCATCTACATATATTTGAATAATTAAAATATCATTTTTAGTCTTTTTAATAAATAAAGTTTGATTGACCTTTCCAATTTCAAAACCGGAGTCTATTAAATATTTCTTAAGACGATCGTACCAAGCACGTGGTGCTTGTTTTAAACCATATAAAGCTTTCTTAAGTTTATAGACGTGATTTGGAAATTTTTCGTGAATGAAAAAGAAAAAAGGAGGTTGTTCAACATAAACGTTTTCTTTAATATATCCATTTAGAAAAGCACTTTTTACGTCCATTTGAAGGTTAATAAAATGCATATGGCTTCTAATCTAGCGACTGGAGCGAAGGTTTCTTCATAATCAATACCTTCTTCTTGATTATATCCTTGTGCTACTAGTCTAGCTTAATTTCTAGTTATATTACCCAATTCATCGGCTTTATTTTTAAATACCCATTTAGTACCAATGACTGATTGATCACTTGGTCTAGGAACAAGTTCCCAAACTTCATTTCTTTCTAATTGATTTAGTTCTTCTTCCATAGAAAGAATCCAATAGTCATGTGTTGAGGCTTCTTTTATATTTTTAGGTTCTATAGTAGACAGAAATTCTATATGACCCATTTGATTTAATTGGTGTCTAGTTCTAATGTTTGAATTTACTTCTCCAATTATATTTTAAACAGGGTGATCCCGTAAAATTCTAGGTGGAGATCTTATATTTTCTTCATTATGAATAATGTTTTCATCTTCTCTAATATTATTATTATCATTAACTTTTTGAATAATATCATCATCATCCAAGTGATTTTTGATATTATTTATATTTTCACTAATAACTTTATTTTTATTTATAAAGTTTTCATCAAAAGAAACATGAAGAGTTTCTTCAATAATTTCAGTTCGTTTATTAAAAATTTGATAAGCTTTACTTCGTTCTGAATAACCTATAAATATTCCTTCATCGGATTTTGGATCGAATTTACCGAGTTGATCTTTAGTGTTTAAAATAAAACATTTTGAACCAAAAACCTTAAAATATGAAATATTTGGTTTTCTTCCATTTATTAGTTCATATGGAGTATTTTTAGTTAGTGGTCGTATAGAAACATGATTCAAAACATAACAAGTAGTTGCTACAGCTTCTGTCCAAAAATGTTTTGGTAAAGTGGTTCTATTTAATAAAGTTCTTGCACATTCCTGTAATGTTTTATTTTTCCTTTCTACAACTCCATTTTGTTGTGGTGATCTAGGAAAAGAAAAATTATGATTAATTCCTTTCTTATTACAAAAAGGTTCAAAAGCTTCATTTTCAAATTCTCTTCCATGATCACTTCTAATATTTTTAATTTTCAAATCTTTAATATTTTCAATTCTTTTGACAAATATTTTAAAGTTTTCAAAAGTATCACTTTTATTTTTCATGAATATAGTCCATGTATATCTAAAAAATCATCTACAATAACAAACACATATCTATTATGATTGATGATTGAATCTGAGTAGGTCCAAAAAGATCCATATGTAATAGTTCAAGTGGTTGTTCTATAGATATTACTTTCTTAGATTTAAAAGAAGATTTTGTTAATTTTCCTAATTGACATGCATCACAGATGTTGTCAATTTTGAATTTTATATCGGGTAAACCTTTACTAGTTTATTTTTGGCTAATTTATTCATAGTTTTAATATTTATATGAAAAAATCGTTTGTGCCATAGACAAGAATCATTTTCTTTTGCTACCAGACACATATTAGAGTTATTATTTATATTCATATTTAAAATATAAATATTTCTATCTCGTATACCTTCAAAGATTAACTCTTGATTTTTATTAGTAATATTGCATTTATTTTTTGAAAATGATATATTAAAACCTTTATCGCATAATTGACTTATACTTAGTAAATTATGTTTTAAATTTTTAACTAATAAAAATTCAGTAATGAGAGATAAATTAGAGGTACCGTTGCTGCTGACATTGCCTTTGCCGATGATATAGCCTTTGGAGTTATCTCCAAATGTGATTGATCCTCCATTCGAGTAGATAATGTTGGTTAGCATATCTTTATTTCCAGTCATATGTTTAAAAATATAATTATTAGTATAACGAACAGTTTCCATGAATGATTTAATATATTTATTCCTAATCAAATTTTTTTAGGAATCCATATATTTATAGTTTTAATTTCCTTAGAAACAGTTGATTTAATATCCTTTTTAAACCCTTTTTTAATGTTATTCAAACCTTTTCCAAATTCTAGTTTAAATAATTTTTTATATCCTAGTCCTGATTTATTTGAGGTAGATTGAGAATTTTCTATAATTTTAGAAAGATTCTCTCTTTCTTTATTAAAATTAGAAATATTTTTAGAAATATTTTCTAATTTTGTTTTGAGACTAGAATTTTCTAACTCTAAAATTTTGTAGCCAGATTTTAAATCTTTAATATCTACTGATAGATCATCATTCTTATTTTTCTGAATTTCTAATTCTTGAGTAATCATAGATATTTGGGAAGTTAAATTAGAATTAGATTCTTGAGTATTCTCAAGTTCCTCTTCTAGAATTTTCTTCTCATCTTTTAGCATACTTATTCTAATTCTGATCTATTTAGTTTTTCTATTAATTCCTTATTCTTCTTTTTAATCTGTTTTACTAAATCTATTAATTCTGAATTAATTTCTACTAAATCATCAGAACTTAAATCACTTACATCGTCTTTTGTGGCCATGAAGCATACATTAGCTTGTTCATTGCCGTTGTTGCTGTCACTATCACTATCTGATGAGTCTGATTCGTCCCAAGTGACTGAAAAAGCTTTCTTTCTGAATTTGTCCTTCTTGAATTTGTTCTTTTTACATTCTGGACAATATCTCTTCATATGGCCCTCCTTATGACATTCATAGCATTCCATGACTGAAGATGATGGTTTATTGATATCAGTATTGTTGTTGGAGTTACTTTTGTTACTCCTGAACTTATTATTCTTTTTGAATTTCAAAACTTTTTGCAATTTTTTGCAATAAGTGCCATATCCTCTTCATCTGAATCTGAATCATCTTTTTCTGCTTGAAATGCTAGATTCTTCTTGTCCTGTGCTTGAACTTTCTTTGCCTGCAAATTCACTTCATATGACATTAGATTTCCTATTAACTCTTCTGGTTTCATACTGGAAAGATCATTTGCTTCTTCAATAGCTAAGACCTTTCTTTCCCAATCATCCGTTAAAGAGTTTAGGATTTTGAATTTATATCAAAATTAAAAAAAAATTCTCCTAGTCCTAATAATGAATGATAAATATCTTAGAATCTGGAATACATATCATTAATGAACTCATTTTGTTTCATTCTAAAATTTTGAAATTGATTCTTAAGCATAGATATCCTGCTTTGTTTAACCTTGTTAGTACCTTCATGAGTTATTTTCAATGTTTGCCATAATTCATATGCAGTATTGAACACGCTTACACGATTAAACTTATTCTTGTCCAAGGCGCAAAACAACATATTCATAGCTTTAGCATTTGCAGTAGCATCTAATTTTTGTGTGTTTGACCATGTAGAATATTCAGTTGTGGGTATATGAAATTTTGATTGTGTGATATTCCATGAATCAAAACCATTTGCTTGCATATAAATTCTCATACGTGTAGCCCAATAAGTGTAATTCATGCCATTGAATAGTGGTGGTCGTGCAGTGGATTGGCCTTCTATAAAACTATTGTTAGTGTTATTTTCCATATTACTAGAATATATCAAATAACTGTGTAACGGTTATTAGATAACCTTGCTCTAATACCAAATGAAAGTATGTATGCCATATAGCTAATACTTAGGATCGTGTAATATGGAATGTATTATAATCTAAATGCGGAGATAGATAATAATAGTAAAGTAAATAAGAATAAGCACACCAAGATTTTTTATACTGGTTCGAACTTCCCGTTCTATGTCCAGTCCCAGACTTCCCTCTGGAATTTCTCTCAATAATCCCTCACTTAACCCGGAGGAATAGGTATACAACACCTGAGCAGCCGAACAGGATTTTTCCACCTCAGCAACCGAAGAGGACTTTTCCGCTTGATACAAACTAACAGGACTTCTACAATTTCGATAAAGTTGTTGACGCTTTGTGTTCTTGATAACACAGATTTGTCTTTGATAGTACACCCTTCCTATAATCAAATCCTCGAGTATATATTGTGTGTGTGAAGATTAAAAAGGAAGATATTGCTTTGAATCAAAGTATATAATAATTAACTTTGAGATTCAAGCAATATATCTTTGATTAGAAAGCTTTTAGAATGCAGAAATATAGTCAAGAAATATAGATCAGAGAATAGAATAGATTGAAAAAATTCGATTCTTAAAATCATGGATTTAGATCTATATATATAGTATATTAGGTTGTTACTGTTCACGAAGAGTTTCAATCAAGAGTTGCATCCGTAACTCTTCGAATTGGATCGTTACTCTTCGCAAAGAGAAGCAACCCTTTAGGAAATATGGCAGTTGCGTACGGTCAGTCGACTGGTAAAAAATATCCAGTTGACTGAATATTCAAAGTTGTGTGCACGTGTGCATGTCTGTGCAAAGAATACAGATTCAGTCGACTGATGAATTCAGTCCAGTCGACTGAACTGTGCTTTTTTGCACTGTGAGCACTTGTGCACACTATTTTGTGTATATATATATATATATATAGCTTTTGTATAGTGTGTGTATACTACTTGAGGAGTGATTTTAACAATTATAAACTATAACTACGACTCAAACAATAAAGATTTTTATAGCGTACTCGAGTTTGAAGTCTAGTTTCCTTTGTAGTTCACCACATGTGTATAGCTTTCTCTTTTTTTGTCGCTTTGATCGTCTAATCTCATTGTTGATCATTGAAGCTTGCCATGAATCAAAACTCATGATTCAACATATGCCATATATTATAAGCAGCAGTGCAAGGCATGACTTGTGGAAATTCATTTTTATCGAGTGAGCAAAATAAAACATTCATAGCTTTGGCACTATTAGATGCCTCTGCGTTTTATGCATCAGTCCATGTGCCAATATTAGTGTTATGTGCTTCATATTTACTTTTAGTTGCTAGCCATATTTCTAATCCATTTGCTTCCATAAAAATTCGCATGCATGTTGACCAATAAGCATAATTAGAACCAGTAAATAGTGGGGACAAGCAGTTGATTGACCTTTTTGAAATGTACTTGCCACTTTAATGATTTCAATTACGTGTTACTATAGATTAAAATGAGCTTGCTCTGATACCAATTAAAAGTCTTGTGGATCGTATATTATCTAACTTATATATAATATGGAGTGTATAAGTTAATGCAATAGTAGGCAATAAATAGTAAAGTATAAAAAGCGTGCAAACCAGAGTTTTTATACTGGTTCGGACCTCCCATCCTACGTCCAGCACCAAAGCTCCCCTTCGGTATTTCCATTAAACAAATTACCCTCACTTCGCCCGAATGAATAGGCTAATACAAAAGTATCTCTAACAATCTTGTGTTTCAAATAACACAGTTTTTAACTTATAGTACAAATCTTCCTATGACCTCCTTTCGAGTATGAATATGAATGCTTTGAGCTGTAAGAAGTGATTTAACAAAAATTCTATTTTGGTTATAATAGATTGAGAGTATGTGAACAATATATATGCAAGAGAGTGTTTAGAAATCAAGAGAGTAAAGAATAGATTAATTCAAGTTAGATGATCTTTACTTCTCAATCAAAGTGGTATTTATAGATTCAAAAAGGTGCAGATGAAGAGTTGTTACTATTTGAGAAAGTTTATTCATTATAATGGCTGCAACCTTTCGTTGAAAGGTGATTTCCTTTTGTTTCAAAATAGAAGTGTCTTTTCAGAATTGACAGTTTTTGTGCATAACAGACGTCTGTTGTAAAATCCTTAGACGTCTGTAACTTGTTTAAATTTTAACCCGAGAATTATCACAAACATTTGTGGTTTTATCTCAGACGTATGTGAGGTGTAAAAACAGTTTTTCACCTTAATTTTGATGTACAAGAAATTGTCTGGGATCGTGTATGCATATATACGCAAGGAGATCTTAACAATATTTTATCTAGGACTCTTTTATAGTAGAATAACCTTAGTATGGTCAATGAATCTTCGTTTCTCTTTGAGTCTCAATATCTTCGAGGGTGGTGTCTTCTTGTAGCAATACCTACAATCTTGATAAGGTTTATATATGTATAAGATTGTATAGTTGTTATCATTGAAACATAAATTGAAGGTTCTAACAATCTTCCCCCTTTTGATGATGGCAACTATATAATCAAAAAATCAATTATACAGTGAAATATTAACAATATGATCAAATATCAACTATAGAATGGAAGTATTATTATGTTTGTTTTGTCTCCCCCTATGTATAGGCGTCTCCCCCTATATATATGCATAGATTTCTCTCCTTTTGTCATTATCAAGAGGGAAATGATATAAGATGCGGAGGTATTAAATAGTCATAGCATGTTATCACTTCAGATCATGAAAATCCAAATATTAAAGTTCAACATAAAATTAGAAACAAAAGTTGTATATAGAGAAACAAACAAGCATAAGAGTTGCAAAATAAAAGAAAACAAACTCTAATTGTATTGATTTTAAGAATAAGATAAGCCTCTGTAGTTCTCTTAATACTCCTAGTAAGAGGATGGATCTTGCTCATATGTACCCAGCCATTGCATTCGGTTGTTGTACTCCTCATATTCGTGAATTGAAAGGCCTTGAAATGCCATGTATGATGGTTGTTGAAAATGTGGAGTATCGGACACGTACATTTCATCACTGTCTTCCTCTTCTTCCTCATGTTGTGCGTGAATAGGAGTCTTCCCTCGGTCACCTCTATCGTGTGACGTACCTTCGATCGAGACTTGAGAGCGATAAACTGGTGTTTGAACCTGAGGTGGAGGTGTTGGGGAAGGCGAAGATGATGAACGTGAGGAAGATTGACGACGTACTTTGCGCATCACTTTGCCTAAAGTGGAGACCACTTTGTCCAAGTTCTTCTCCATTTTTGTCATCCTAGTGGAGAAAGAGTGTAACAACCCGCATATTTTACGATTGAATATTTAAATGTTTTATTTAAATATAGAATCGTTAATCGGATTGAAGTCTGAAAAGCTACTTTTTGTAAACAGTCGAATTGGGACTCAAGACCACCTCCATTGAGTCCAAAATGGCGTTTACAACTTTTTTGAGTATAAATATTGATATGTTTGGAGTAAGTTAAATTTTGCTATTTTCTATTGGGCTTTGGGTTTGGGTTTCACCCAACTCACTCTATAACCTAGTTCAGCCCCTCTCCTCTCCTCTTCACTTTATTTCTATTTTCTTAAACACCCAAGCACAACTAAAAATGGGGAGAGGAATGAGAAATTAGAAACTCCAAGCCCTAATTCTCATTTGCAAATCCAAATTCTTGCTCAAAATTCTTGCTCCAAATTCAAAGAGAAGCTTTGGTAAGCATCCTCTTCATCTTCTCAACCTCATTCTCTCTTTAATTTCAGAAATTTCCTAAACCTAACTTAGGAAATGTTCTTCTTTTAAGCTTAGATTCAAGCTTCTAGAGTTGAAGTTGAAGAGTAGTTGTTCTTCCTTTGCTTTCAAGCTTCTCATTCATTGTTTTTGGGTTTAAAGGTGAGATTTCTATCTCACATCTATATCTATAACTATCCTTGATTGTTAGGTATGAATTCCTAACATCTTTACATGTTCATTTTATTTTGATTTGGATTGATTTGGAGAACATTTCAATTTTTGGTGTTTTGGAGTCAAAACTTTGAAAATCCTAGCTTTGATTTGTGAACATGTTTTTGGTGGTGAATCGAAAAGCCTATAGGGCTGGGTTGTCGATTGGCAAAAGCCCCTTAAGTCCATTTCTCGTCCGATCGCGAATTGGAAGAGTTTGCGGTTCATTTGAATAAGCTGAAAAATAGCTTTAGTGCCAGTCAGTCGACTGGCTGTAGAAATCATGCCAATCTGGGTCTGTCTGCAGAGAATAAAAGTCTCTATTTTCTACAGTCAATCGACTGACCCTCTGCAGTCAGTCGACTGACTGCAGGAAATGAAACATTCTGGTTTCTGGATCTCTCGACTGACCCCCTGCAGTCAGTCGACTGACCTGCTTGATTTTGCCTATTTTTCCTATTTAACTTGAGATTCCAACTTTTATCGATTCGTGATTGTCCGATTTATTGTTATCATTTATTATTGATTTTGAAGACTTTTTTTCGGTATTTTTGAGGATATCCATTTTGATGGATTCAGTATCGATTTCTTTGGATTTGATTCACGTCTTCGTATGTGTATTTATGTGATTGATTGTTTTTACAATCATTTTGTGATTTGTCACTTCTACATACAAAGGTTTCTATACTAGTAGTAAATATTCAAACTCTTTTACAAAGAAGATTTCAACTCTATTTTTAATATAAAGCTCGTTTATAAAACCGTTTTCTAATCTATTAGTATATACAAACCTTTACCTCATTCGTTTGAGAAAATCTAATTAAACGGCTTAGCAAAACAAGTGGTATGAAACGCTTGCGTTTACTTCGCTGGTTAATTCTTGGACTTGTTCGATTGAACTCTTGTGACAACTTTCGAGTGGGAATCTACAATCTGTTCGTAAATATTTGAGATAAGCTAGTGGTTATGGGACATGAAGCTAAACTCTTATATTTACTAGCTTAGTGTAATTTACACTTACTTTCGAGTGGGAATCTACAATCTGTTCGTAAATATTTGAGTTAAGCTAGTGGTTATGGGACATGAAGCTAAATGCTTATATTTACTAGCTTAGTGTAATTTACACTTATCGATCATTGATGATCATTTTGTGATTTAGACTAGCGATTGAGCGATGTCTCTTTGTTGGTATGGGGATTAAAACTAATTTGGGGAGCTTCGGCTCAAATTTGGCGGGGTAGCGACCCGTGGTCTTTGGAACGTTCGTGGAGCAATCGGCTCAATGAGTCTGTGCATGAGTCGTATCTTTTAGGGTGTGTCGATGTTCGGCTCATTCTTCCGCGTGGGGAACTGTACCACGACCGAATCTGTGCATGAGTCGTATCTTTTAGGGTGCGTCGATGTTCGGTTCATTTATTGGGTTAGCGACCCATGGAATAGCGTTCTGTTTATGTTGCACGTGTTGGTGAGTTTTCATGCTCCCGTTTGTGATAGGCATTTCCCCCTTTTGTGATTTCTGGATTTCTTGTTGTGATTTTTGGAATTTGTGTTTCACCAATTTTTATGCGATTGGCATTGATATGTTTTGCTAATATTTGTGTTTTGGTAAATAATTTAAAGAATGTGATTCTTTTTTGGAGTTTCGAGATGATTTGAGATATTGTATGATTTTTGTTGTTATTTGATGTATACTTGACACAGTATGACATTTTTGTTATCATACGATTTTGGTCATATCTCTTATCCTATATCATTTTATCTGATATTTATAGCTAGACTGATCCGTTTATTATTTTCTTCTTAAATAATACTCGGGTCAGACCGAGGTATTTCAGGTGCTTCTGCTTGACTTCTTCTCAGGGTTCGTCATCTGACTTTTGGCTAACTACTTTAGCATAGTAGTTTTTTTGTTAGTATACATTTGAGATAGAGACTTCTTGATGTATATTTATTCTTTTGTCTAGCACCTGTACCTATTCTTTATTATGTAGTGGCTCTTCTATGACCACTATTTTGATGTACACGTTTATGTGTTATATTCATATATGTTTCCGCCTTTGTGATATGAATGTCTGTGACTGATTTGTGTTATGTTTATTTCTATATTTGTTTTCGAGGTCCACCTAGCCACTGTGTGGTAGCTTTGAGTTTGTATCGGTATGTCGGATTGCCTCTTGAAATGAAGTGTATGTTAATTTTTCTGACATATCGGTACTCGCACAAAGCAATTACACAGATGGTCACTCCTCAACAGCCTTATTCTTCGCGCTAGTTGATGGCATTACTCCGTAGTGTCCTTGGCTAGCGTGAGCATAGAGGTGGGGCGTCACAAAGAGCGTTCCAATCCAGTCATCTTTCTGTTTAAAGCTTGTTGATTGGCCATGATTATTTTTTGGTTTTTGATTGCCAAATCATGAAGAGATTTGTTTGACGTTGGTTCAACGCGAGCTTCTTGTATTTTGAAGTTCGAATAATATTTGGTACCATGCTAGAGGAAGGTAGTTTTTGGGAAGGATGAGGGGAGTAGGTTTGCTAAGGAGGACCATGATGTTCCTGTTGTTGTTGTTGGGTCCATTGGTTGAAGGGAATGATACAAGGTGGGCTTTTGGGAAGATGCATCAGTGATAAGTATCATGGACCACTATCTTTTGTTAGAATTTCTTCGTATTGTGATATGTACGAAGGAACTCCAAGATTTTGCAAGATGAGCATTATATACGATGCTTAAACAATGGAACGCGATGCTAAGACCAAAATCCTTTAATTTGGTCATGAATAAATTTTCCCCGATTAACCGGTAGGCGACCAAATATTGCATACAAAGCTCGATGGTCATGGGATAAATTTGCTCATGGCTCCCTAGATGAGGAATGATGGTATTAATTATCATTCGATTTAATAGTCTTACACGTGGTTGAAAGTAAATGGATTTCCATTGTGGCATTCTATCTTCCCATATTTGATGGGTAACTTCATCCCTAGGTAGAACACTGTGATCCGATATATCAGTTAAGTCAATCCTCTCATAAGAGCATCCTAAAATACGAACAACCGTATATACATCAATTTTAACTTCTTTTCCATACACACTTCACCACAACAAACCATCATCATTCTCTGGATTCCAAATGTCAGTACTACATAGATTGGAGTAGAAGAGGTAAATAGCTAGAGGATCAATGATTACCTTATTTGCATCATTGCTAATTAAGTTGCAACAACCGACATCCATAGTAATTCCTAGAATTTCATATTCTATCACATTGCTAAGGCGATAAAAAGGACCAGAGTGGATCTTCTTTTGGGAAAGCGCCTCAAACCGTTTGATTGCATTGGGATTATTGCTCAGCCATTAGTTAATGTGAGCTTGCATAACCGATGCTTGAGATGAGGAGGAAGATTGGCCTTGCTTTTGCTTTTTAGAGACGGTAACCTTCTTGGGAGCCATTGATTAAAGAATTTGAATGTTTTGAAAGCTAAGGTTTCAGAAATAAGGAGTTGAAATGAAAGTAAGGTGAAGAGAGGGGTAAAGTTGTTTATATATGGCTGTTGGATAGTTGTTGCCAAAGCAGCGATAGACGTTTGTGAGGAAGTCACAGACGTATGTGGCTTCAGTAAAAATGAAGAAGAGAGATTTGATAGACGTCTGTTATTGTTCCACAGACGTTTGTGGCTATAAAAGATTTAAACAGGGAGTCTTGATAGACGTTTGTAAGGTTTCCATAGACGTCTTTGGCTACATAGAAAATTTACCCGTAACTGGTGATAGACGTCTGTGGTATATTCACAGACGTCTATGATATGTAATTTCTGATATATAGAGAAATTTTTTAATATCAATGAAAATTTTAATATAATAAACAACATACATACCAAAAATTAATAAATAAACATAATTTATATGTTGTGTAACATAATTTTTAGTTTTTGTCGGAGAATTCAGAATTATTGATGTGTTGTATATCCCACGAATTTGGTTCAACTTTTGTATCGTCAAGTAATGGTTTTAGTTGGGACCAACATGAATGAGCTGGAGTGTCAATCCAAGCTTAGTCCCGGTTTGCACAGATTGCTTGAAGTAATGTTATGCGCTTTTGTAGGAGTTTCTTGTAATCGAGGAGACTTTTGATGTATGCAATTTTTTGTTGGCGAATGACCACAAATTGCTAGAATACACTTTCCAAAAAAAATTAGACGAGATCCTTGATGTCGTTGCTCGTAATACATTTCACGTTGAATGCTGATCATTTCCTGTTGATAGTGATATATCTCATCGACTTTGTCGGTGAGCGATGTTGGCTTCAGATCAATTGATCATTTGGCTTTCTTTCCTTTAGGAGAAAATCCAGTGTGGTATGTTGGGGATGCAACAATGTTTAGAGAGACTGAACGAGTTGATGTGGGTGTGGATTTAGTTGGTGATACGCAAGTGCTATCTGATGAGGGGGGATTTATAGTCGATAGTTGAATAGGTGGAGTCGTGGTCGGAAGACATTATATTATTTGCTTTAATAATTTGAGTGAACAAAATATTATTTCTATAACTTTAGTTAACCAATTCATTGTACGAACAAATTCCTAGATCCCGTCTTAACTCAATAAAAGTTAGTTCACTTAATGGTTTTTGTAAAAATATCAGCTATTTGATTTTTGATATTAACAAATTCAAGAGTTATTATTTCTTTTTCAACATTATCTGTTAGAAAATGGTGATGAATATATATATGTTTTTTTGATGAATGATTAATTCAATTTTTAGATAAATTTATAGCACTAGTATTATAGTAATATATTGGAGATTTGTATATTATTTTTCCATAGTCTTTAAGTGTTTGTTGCATATATATTACTTGAGCGCAAGCTAAGGCAACCGAACTATATTCGGCTTCATATGTTGAAAGAGTAACACAATTTTGCTTTTTACTAAACCACGAAACTAACGGTTGACCAATAAAGTGACATGTGCCACTTGTACTTTTTCTATCCGATTTACGTCCTCCAAAATCCACATCACTATAAGATACAAGTTCAAACGTACTGCCTTCTGGATAAAATAGACCATAATCTTTAGTGTTGGTTAAATATCATAAAATCCGTTTAACTGGCCGATGATGTGATTCTTTAGGTTGTGCTTGAAATCTTGCACATAAACAAACACATATCATAATATCTGATATACTAGCGGTTAAGTATAGCAAGAATCCTATCATGCTTCGATATAGTTTTTGATCGAACTCTTTTCCATGTTCATCTTTGTCTAGATGAGTAGTAGTACTCATTGGAGTGGGTTTACTTGATGTATTATCCATTCCAAAACGTTTTAGTAATTCTTTACTTATTTTTCTTGATTTATAAAAAATCCATTATTTAATTGTCTTATTTTTAATCATAAAAAGAAATTCAATTCACCCATATGAGACAATCAAATTCGCTTTTCATTATTGTAGAAAATTCATTCTATAAATTTTCGTTGGTAGATCCAAATATAATATCATCAACATAAATTTAAACAATTAATATATCCTTCTGTTCTGTTTTAATAAATATTGTTGTATCTATTTTACCAATTTGAAAACTGGAATTAATTAAGTGTGATTTTAATCGATCATACAAAGCTCGATGTGCTTGTTTTAAACCATATAATGCTTTTTTAAGTTTAAAAACATGATCTAGATATGTTTCATGAACCAATAGTGGTGGTTGTTCTACATAAACATTTTCTTTTATACATTTAAGAAAGAACTTTTAACATCCATTTGAAATAGCTAAAAGTTATGATGACATGCAAAAGCAAGTAATATACTTATGGCTTCAAGACGTGCCACATGTGCAAGCGTTTCTTCATAATCAATTCCTTCTTCTTGATTTTATCCCGGTTCCACTAATTTTGCTTTATTACGTATAATATTTCCATTTTCGTCCACTTTGTTTTTAAAAACCCATTTTTTTCTAATTACTGATTGATTGTAACGACCCTAGATTTTAATTTATTTAAATTGATAATTTAATGAATTTTTGAATAAAAATTTGTAAAATTTATTTTAAATAGAAGCGAGTTTCCCCGATTCAAATAGAAAATATATTAAGGCATATGGATTTGAAATAAAATCTTAAAATAAATGGTTTTAAAAATAAAAATAGATATATATATATACACACACACATTGGATACCAGATAAATAAAAGATTTAAAATTTAGAATTGATGTCAATTTGAATTTAAAGAATAAAATAATTAGTATTAGAATTGAATAATAATAGATGTTAAACTGGAAAAAAAATAAAATATAAGATAAACTATAAAATATAAAGTAAACAAATTTTTTCAAATTTTAACAACATACTAAGATAGAAATTTATTTATATTTTCAAGTAATAAGACCCAAAGCAAAGCAAGTATATTCAAGTTTGCAAAACATCAAGACAGCAAAAATATATACACAAGTGTGAAATCAAACAGCAAAACAGCAAACAACATAATTAAATAGTATAGGCTGTAAACAAAAAATGGGACAAAGGACTTAAGCAATTAAAGCAGCCCATAATGCAAGCATATGCAACCATGCTTATAGTACAAACTTGTAACACCTGTACAACTATCCTTTTATATGTATATACCTATACACTTTCTCCTTATTTATCAACTTCTCCCCCTCAGTTCGTTTATTTTAGGCTGAGAAAATGTGTGTAAAACATCATCTTTTAACTTAAACAAAAGTTCAATTTAAAATAGCAACTTCAACTTGATCAAAGATTGAAGGCTGGAACAACAACCTGGAAACTGAATACAGTGGTCATCATCAACAAACAGAGAGATTCGAAACTGCTTTTTCTTTTCAAAACAGAAGTGCTCTCTGTTAAATTAAAAACAAGTGAGCAAACTTTTTTTTTATTTAGACCTCTTTGTTCTTTTATCGGTGAGTAAACCTGTACTTTGTTCCAAATTCTTTTCTGTTTGGATGCCTACATGAATGAGAATAGCTTTGCTTGTGAATGAATGTTATGTTGTGTTTGATTTGCCTAGGGATGTTTGTACTTAGGGGTTTTCATCCCTGTTCTTCTCAAGCCTCTGGTTTACAGAATAGACCAATGGAAAACTTAAACCCCCATCTCTCTGATTCTTCTGAAAATTGGATTGTAAACAAAACAAAGTATTTGTTTTAAATCAGGCATTGTGTTTTAATAACAAACTAGAGCAAGATCTATATAGTTTTTTTTGTCTCTGGAAGACTGTAAACACTGTCATGCTCAAATCTCTGGTTCACAAAGTAAACCATCTACAACTGAAATATCTTCTTCCTTCTCTTTGCTTCTGGAAATAACTGAAAATAAGTATTGTTTTAAACTTGTATTTTATCTCAGAAAAAAAAATCAAAGCAAAGAATATGTTTTGTCTTCACTGGCAAATGAAAACCCAGTCACAACTTAAGGAATGCAGAAATTCGAACTTCAAGGATTTGAATTCCAGGAACACCACCTGAATCGCCATGTAAAATGATGATTTTAGAAACAAAAATTCAAATTTTTCATTAAGTCTTTATTGAGATTTTTGAGATGATCAGAAAATTGCATTTTTGCCAAATCTCGGCGATTGGGGTGATTGTAGGCTTCGGGTTCGTCGTCGCAGCTAGGTGGAGGGTTCGTCATCACCAGAAAAATACTAGCAGAATTTTTAAAAATCTAGATTTTTAATTCGAGATCAATTTAGGGTTAAAGAACCCATTTAAATTCGTGATAGAAACAATGGTGTTGCACCGTCCATAGGTGATCTGACTTCGTGCCTCCGGTACCAATCGATGCGTTGCTCGTCGACGAAGCTTCGGCCCAAATTTCGTGGCTTCTAACGATCAGAGGAGGTGTGGCGAGACGCTTTTCTGGCGAAGCTTTGCTGGGTTGTTGGTTCAGGGTAGCTCGATTTTGTTTTTCCCAAATAAACTTGAATTCTGGATGCTTGTATGGATTCGAGGGATGGAGGACGACGTGTTGGTGGCCTTGGCTCCGACCACCGGCGGCGGGTTCAATTGTGCAAGTGCACGAGAAGGAGGTGGTGTCAGTTGCAACTGGTTGGGGAGGAAAGCAGATAACTCGAAGCAATACGCGAGGAAGTTGGAGGGAAACTCGAAGGCAGGCTCGGGTTGTTTTAGCATGGTGTCGGGTTAGTTTTAATAAAACAAAATTTGAAAAAAAATTACTCACACGGGTCGGTTGGAGTGGAAACTCGAAGCAGGAAAGCATGGTTCTCGGGGGCGACTCGGGGAAGCTCTCGGGTCAAGCCTAAAAATAGTAAAAGTTTAAGTTTTGAAAATTTTGAAAACATGATTTAAAATTTGTTTTTGACATAAATTATCCGGGATAAATGAAGTGTTTTCAGAACTTAGATTTTAAAAAAATAAAATTTGTTGGAAATTTAACTTGATAAAATATTTGAGGAGTAAATCAAATATTTAGATTTTTAACTTTAACAGATTCCTTTATAATGAGTTAATAAAGATTTTAAACAAATAAAATTTGCAATTACTTTGTAATTAAAAGTTGATTAATTAAAGAACGATCAATAAATGAAAGTAATTAAGATTTAATTAATAAAAAATTTAGGGATTAATAAGTTAAGATAATTAAATTAAGAAAAATTTATTGATGAAGTTAATTAAGATTGAATCAATTTATAGTTAAGAATAATTAATCATTGATTTAAAATTAATAAACTAATTGTGTGGTTAATTCACTTAATCATATTCACCCTAATTGGAGATGATTGACTATCATCAAATGTTCTGTACTGGATTGATATGACTGTTGTAATGTTGTGATTTCTTGGTGACTTGTGATTTGTCCCTATATGTATGTGAAAACCTTTTCGCCCATAAAACGGCATTTAGACTTCGATGCGACAAGGAGTCGAATTCCAGTTGGTTATCCGAAACCCACATCGAATTGTGATAGTGAATCTTTGTGACCGATAAATTTATTTTATCTATGAATATGTGAATGAAGATAAGCGTTATCGATTATACCGCTTATCGATATATCTGTGATGATTGATGTTGCACTATTGTGTGTAAAACCCCTAGACTACACCTTTACACACACAAATATGGATTTCACGTAGAAATCGGTTAAGTCACAGATAATTTAAATTTGATGTTTTTGAAATTGAAATTTTAATTTCAATTGATTTGAAATTAGAAATTTGGGTTTAAAGTGAAAAGCTTTTGAAATAGAATTTCAAAGATAAAAGTTATTTTGAATAACTTAATCGAGTTTTGAAAATTTAAATAATTTGATTTAAATTTGAATTCAAGTTTGAAATTGAATCATATAATTCGAAGCTAGGGATTAAAAATGTTGTACAAGTTACATATGGGTTAAACCATTTTAAAGGTATTGATTTGGGAATTTGAATTTAATTCAAGGGTTTTAACTCGTGTAAATATAACTGGATTTTTCTGAAACAAAAACTACTTGCTTTCAAATAATAATAATAACTTTCATTTTTAGAAATGAATTTCCAAATTGTGTTGAAAGGTTTCAAATTTAAAATAAAATTGAAATGTTTTGAAAACTATGAAATGAGTCTTTGATTCAAAGACTGAATGAGTTAATCCAACTTGAAATAAAAATTGTTTTGAAAGGCTATGAATGAATCTTTGGAAACGAGTTTTGAAAGCTATAAGTTAAATCTTGACTTAAAGATTTAACGAGTTAATTCAATTGAAATAGAAATTGTTTTGAAATCCATGAATGAATCTTTGTGAATGGGGTTAACTTTGTGAATTGAATCTTTTTGTTTAAAAGATTGGAAATGGTAATTTGTTTTAACCATTCGAATGAAAAGTTTTAAATTATTAAGTTGTGACTTAATTGAAACCCCAATATCCATATGTTTTAAATATTTCGCTCACTATTCGGGTTAGCCAGGAAAGGCCCTTTAGGTCGTATAACCCATTCCAAATATGTGATACGTCGTAATGGATGGCATTTGATGTCCGGTGTTGAAGACCGGATATTTTCGAAAACGAAAGGGTTTCTTGTCAATTGTCTCTGCACTGGCTGATCCCCGGTATAGAGATCTCCCTTTGTAATGGGAAATTCGATCGGGATTATGAATACCCGGAATTGCAAGGGCTTCGTAAGAAGTGCCTTCGGTTCTATTCGAACCCGGAACAGACTTGTATGGATTGTATGTCTAACATTACACTTTGAGATATAAAGCCGATTTCTTTCAAATACATTTCTGTTGGTGACGGAGAATTTATTCTCTTAGCTTAACACCCTTCTCTGAGATGTACGAGCTCAGAGGTTATGTAGTTGAAGGTTATCAGCGATATATTCCCAATTTGGTAATGTGACATGCTGAGTATTGCTGTGTGATGATCATTGTTTGATCATTTGTGATATGATCATTTGTTTGATCATTTATCTTTGTGATCATTGCTTTGATCATCTGTTTACCCAAAGCATGGCTTTGTACCAAAGCATGGCTTTGTGGACGAGACTTCGTCGAACCTCACAGACCGGTAATGGTCGAAACAGGAATTGTGCGGCAAGGTTTCTGGGGTAGCTCCCCTAGGGTATGACCATTCCTTCTGGAAAAGGGTAGTATCATGGTATGGAGCCCAGATACTTACTCATGTGGACACACTTTATTTATTATGTGTGATGTTGGTGTAGAGGTACCTCGTTTAAAGGTCCCAAAGGACCGGGGGTGGCATAATTGAGGTTTTGTATATTCCCCGGGAAGGGGGGGTAGCCGGCCTTGTTTGGCAGAGAGCAGTTTGTCTCTCGGAGCGTCCCGCCAGAGGCATTTCTTTCGTGGCATAGGAAGTTCCTTAGCCTGACCATTTGTTGGAAATCCATCTTCCAAATACGAACTTTGTACGGTTTTAGTTGTAGAACCTGCCATTTACTTATGGTGGTCACCACTATTTAGATGGTAGCTATAGTAGGCATAGTTCGAAATGTCTATGTTGGCTAAGATTGATATTCTACTTTCGAAAATGTTTTCTACACTATGCACTAATAATAATATCAAACCAAATGAGTTGTTATTACGTATCAAGCATCTTTGACTATCATAAGGAGAAATCTCCTCTAATTCTGCGTTTGCATTGTGTGTGTGGCGGGAGGCCTTATGGTAGTTTCATTTTCCAAAAGCATTGCGAATTGACTTTAAATTCTTTTGTTGTTCGTTTTTAAAGATAAACTGTTTTTGTTGCTCACACCAGTCCCATGACTGATCCGGAGTTTATTGTTTCTTTCCTAAACTCTGGATGCTCAAAATTTTTCTACACGGGCAGTCTAGAGTTGGGTTTTTCAGATAGTCAGATTAGTAGATTTTCTGGAGCTAGTTCAGTCTTTGGATATGGACTGCACTTGCTTATCTTTGTGCATCGTTATTGGGAGTTCAAGCTATATCTGGATTGGTGCTTTGGAGATGGAGATTATCCGCTGCTGGTGTTATCGTTTTCTTTTCCGCTGCTATTTCTTGTATCATATCTCTGATGTATATTGATATTCATTGTATCATCCTGTTGTATCAGATATTGTATCAGATATTGTATATCAATGTATTATTCTTTTTCTTCCGCTGTGTTGTTTACTTAATTGTGTTATAAGCTCCGGCGACTCGGATTTGAACGCTCGAATCTACGGCATTCGAGTACGATGTAAAGTATGGATGTCGATTTTCAAGCGCGAAAAATCTGAGATGTTACATTTGGTATCAGAGCTAAGGTTGAACTTTAGCTTAGGAGTATAATACATTAAGTAACTCATTAGAGATAGGGTGAAGTATCCCTAGAATGAGTGTATCCCTAAGATATTTGTTCGAACGTCTCAGTAAATTCTCTTACTATCCACTGATAGTGAGTATGAGTGCAAGAAGAGGATGAGATAGGGGACGGGGGAATACGACTATGAATGGTCAATACCCTGCAACAGTGGAAACAACTTTCTTATCAATCTCCTTTGATTCGTTTCCAAAATTCTTTTGATTTCTTCGTATCACCTACAAGAAGAAGTTTCGGTGTGATGATGGCTCTACGAATCGTTGTAGAAATTTTTTACTTAGTATCTTCATCGGTTTCTTATCAGCTTTTTGATTTAAACCTTAATGAATTTGAAATTGGAAATTTTAATTTGAGTTAATTTGATTAATAGAATATGAAGGATAAAATTGAATTGTATCGATAAAACAATTTCATTTGAAACCAAATTTTGAAATTCTATTGTAAATTCTTGTGAATACCAAAGTCCGAAGAGGGACAAATTGGTATGTATTCTGAGATATTCCGACTTGAGTTTGGAATTCATATCTTAAGTTTGAGGAATTATAGGAGATCGAATCTATCTATCTCTGTGTTGTTTTCGTACCTGCGAATTTCGAGGACGAAATTCTTTTAAGGGGGGAAGTTTGTAACGACCCTAGATTTTAATTTATTTAAATTGATAATTTAATGAATTTTTGAATAAAAATTTGTAAAATTTATTTTAAATAGAATCGAGTTTCCCCGGTTCAAATAGAAAATATATTAAGGCATATGGATTTGGAAAATTTGTATATATTCGATTTGAAATAAAATCTTAAAATAAAGGGTTTTGAAAATAAAAATAGATATATATATATATATACTTTGGATACCAGAAAATAAAAGATTTAAAATTTAGAATTGATGTCAATTTGAATTTCAAGAATAAAATAATTAGTATTAGAATTGAATAATAATAGATGTTAAACTAGAAAAAAAAAAAGATAAACTATAAAATATAAAGTAAACAAAATTGTTCAAATTTTAACAACATACTAAGATAGAAATTTATTTATATTTTCAAGTAATAAGACCCAAAGCAAAGAAAGTATATTCAAGTTTGCAAAACATCAAGACAGCAAAAATATATACACAAGTGTGAAATCAAACAGCAAAATAGCAAAAAACATAATTAAATAGTATAGGCTGCAAACAAAAAATGGGACAAAGGACTTAAGCAATTAAAGCAGCCCATAATGCAAGCATATGCAACCATGCTTATAGTACAAACTTGTAACACCTGTACAACCATCCTTTTATATGTATATACCTATACACTTTCTCCTTATTTATCAACTTCTCCCCCTCAGTTCGTTTATTTTAGGCTGAGAAAATGTGAGTAAAACATCATCTTTTAACTTAAACAAAAGTTCAATTTAAAATAGCAACTTCAACTTGATCAAAGATTGAAGGCTGGAACTACAACCTGGAAACTGAATACAATGGTCATCATCAACAAACAGAGAGATTCGAAACTGCTTTTTCTTTTCAAAACAGAAGTGCTCTCTGTTAAATTAAAAACAAGTGAGCAAACTTTTTTTTTATTTATACCTCTTTGTTCTTTTATCTGTGAGTAAACCTGTACTTTGTTCCAAATTCTTTTGTGTTTGGATGCCTACATGAATGAGAATAGCTTTGCTTGTGAATGAATGTTATGTTGTGTTTGATTTGCCTAGGGATGTTTGTACTTAGGGGTTTTCATCCCTGTTCTTCTCAAGCCTCTGGTTTACAGAATAGACCAATGGCAAACTTAAACCCCCATCTCTCTGATTCTTCTGAAAATTGGATTGTAAACAAAACAAAGTATTTGTTTTAAATCAGGCATTGTGTTTTAATAACAAACTAGAGCAAGATCTATATAGTTTTTTTTTGTCTCTGGAAGACTGTAAACACTGTCATGCTCAAATCTCTAGTTCACAGAGTAAACCATCTACAACTGAAACATCTTCTTCCTTCTCTTTACTTCTGGAAATAACTGAAAATAAGTATTGTTTTAAACTTGTATTTTATCTCAGAAAAAAAATCAAAGCAAAGAATATGTTTTTTCTTTACTGGCAAATGAAAACCCAATCACAACTTAAGGAATGCAGAAATTCGAACTTCAAGGATTTGAATTCCAAGAACACCACCTGAATCGCCATGTAAAATGATGATTTTAGAAACAAAAATTCAAAATTTTCGTTAAGTCTATATTGAGATTTTTGAGATGATCAGAAAATTGCATTTTTGCCAAATCTCGACGATCGGGGTGATTGTAGGCTTCGGGTTCGTCGTCGCAGCTAGGTGGAGGGTTCGTCATCACTAGAAAAATACTAGCAGAATTTTTAAAAATCTAGATTTTTAATTCGAGATCAATTTAGGGTTAAAGAACCCATTTTCGTTCGTGATAGAAACGATGGTGTTGCACCGTCCACAGGTGATCGGACTTCGTGCCTCCAGTACCAATCGATGCGTTGCTCGTCGACGAAGCTTCGGCCCAAATTTCGTGGCTTCTAACGATCGGAGGAGGTGTGGCGAGACGCTTTTCTGGCGAAGCATTGCTGGGTTGTTGGTTCAGGGTAGCTCGATTTTGTTTTTCCTAAATAAACTTGAATTCTGGATGCTTGTATGGATTCGAGGGATGGAGGACGACGTGTTGGTGGCCTTGGCTCCGACCACCGGCGGCGGGTTCAATTGTGCAAGTGCACGAGAAGGAGGTGGTGTCAGTTGCAACTGGTTGGGGAGGAAAGCAGATAACTCGAAGCAATACGCGAGGAAGTTGGAGGGAAACTCGAAGGCAGGCTCGGGTTGTTTTAGCATGGTGTCGGGTTGGTTTTAATAAAACAAAATTTGAAAAAAAATTACTCACACGGGTCAGTTGGAGTGGAAACTCGAAGCATGAAAGCATGGTTCTCGGGGGCGACTCGGGGAAGCTCTCGGGTCAGGCCTACAAATAGTAAAAGTTTAAGTTTTGAAAATTTTGAAAACATGATTTAAAATTTGTTTTTGACATAAATTAACCGGGATAAATGAAGTGTTTTCAGAACTTAGATTTTAAAAAAATTAATTTTGTTGGAAATTTAACTTGATAAAATATTTGAGGAGTAAATCAAATATTTAGATTTTTAACTTTAACAGATTCCTTTATAATGAGTTAATAAAGATTTTAAACAATTAAAATTTGCAATTACTTTGTAATTAAAAGTTGATTAATTAAAGAACGATCAATAAATGAAAGTAATTAAGATTTAATTAATAAAAAATTTAGGGATTAATAAGTTAAGATAATTAAATTAAGAAAAATTTATTGATGAAGTTAATTAAGATTGAATCAATTTATAGTTAAGAATAATTAATCATTGATTTGAAATTAATAAAATAATTGTGTGGTTAATTCACTTAATCATATTCACCCTAATTGGAGATGATTGACTATCATCAAATGTTCTGTACTGGATTGATATGACTGTTGTGATGCTGTGATTTCTTGGTGACTTGTGATTTGTCCCTATATGTATCTGAAAACCTTTTCGCCCATAAAACGGCATTTAAACTTCGATGCGATAGGGAGTCGGATACCAGTTGGTTATTCGAAACCCACATCGAATTATGATAGTGAATCTTTGTGACCGATAAATTTATTTTATCTATAAATCTATGAATGAAGATAAGCGTTATCGATTATACCGCTTATCGATATATCTGTGATGATTGATGTTGCACTATTGTGTGTAAAACCTCTAGACTACACCTTTACACACACAAATATGGATTTCACGTGGAAATCGGTTAAATCACAGATAATTTAAATTTGATGTTTTTGGAATTGAAATTTTAATTTCAATTGATTTGAAATTAGAAATTTGGGTTTAAAGTGAAAAGCTTTTGAAATAGAATTTCAAAGATAAAAGTTATTTTGAATAACTTAATAGAGTTTTGAAAATTGAAATAATTTGATTTAAATTTGAATTCAAGTTTGAAATTGAATCCTATAATTCGAAGTTAGGGATTAAAAATGTTGTACAAGTTATATATGGGTTAAACCGTTTTAAAGGTATTGATTTGGGAATTTGAATTTAATTCAAGGGTTTGAACTCGTGTAAATATAACTGGATTTTTTCGAAACAAAAACTACTTGCTTTCAAATAATAATAATAGCTTTCATTTTTAGAAATGAATTTCCAAATTATGTTGAAAGGTTTCAAATTTAAAATAAAATTGAAATGTTTTGAAAACTAAGAAATGAGTCTTTGATTCAAAGACTGAATGAGTTAATCCAACTTGAAATAAAAATTGTTTTGAAAGGCTATGAATGAATCTTTGGAAACGAGTTTTGAAAGCTATAAGTTAAATCTTGACTTAAAGATTTAACGAGTTAATTCAATTGAAATAGAAATTGTTTTGAAATCCATGAATGAATCTTTGTGAATGGGGTTAACTTTGTGAATTGAATCTTTTTGTTTAAAAGATTGGAAATGGTAATTTGTTTTAACCATTCGAATGAAAAGTTTTAAATTATTAAGTTGTGACTTAATTGAAACCCCAGTATCCATATGTTTTAAATATTTCGCTCACTATTCGGGTTAGCCGGGAAAGGACCTTTGGGTCGTATAACCCATTCCGAATATGTGATACGTCGTAATGGATGGCATTTGATGACCGGTGTTGAAGACCGGATATTTTTGAAAACGAAAGGGTTTCTTGTCGATTGTCTCTGCACTGGCTGATCCCCGGTATAGAGATCTCCCTTTGTGATGGGAAATCTGATCGGGATTATGAATACCCGGAATTACAAGGGCTTCGTAAGAAGTGCCTTTGGTTCTGTTCGAACCCGGAACAGATTGTATGGATTGTATATCTGACATTACACTTTGAGATATAAAGTCGATTTCTTTCAAACACATTTCTGTTGGTGGCGGAGAATTTATTCTTTTAGCTTAACACCCTTCTCTGAGACGTACGAGCTCAGAGGTTATGTAGTTGAAGGTTATCAGCGATATATTCCCAATTTGGTAATGTGACATGCTGAGTGTTGCTGTGTGATGATCATTGTTTGATCATTTGTGATATGATCATTTGTTTGATCATTTATCTTTTTGATCATTGCTTTGATCATCTATTGACCCAAAGCATGGCTTTGTACCAAAGCGTGGCTTTGTGGACGAGACTTCGTTGAACCTCACAGACCGGTAATGGTCGAAACAGGAATTATGCGGCAAGGTTTCAAGAGTAGCTCCCCTGGGGTATGACCATTCCTTTTGGAAAAGGGTAGTATCATGGTATGGAGCCCAGATACTTACTCATGTGGACACACTTTATTTATTATGTGTGATGTTGGTGTAGAGGTACCTCGTTTAAAGGTCCCAAAGGACTGGGGGTGGCATATCTGAGGTTTTGTATGTTCCCCGGGAAGGGGGGTAGCCGGCCTTGTTTGGCAGAGAGCAGTTTGTCTCTCAGAGCGTCCCGCCAGAGGCGTTTCTTTCGTGGCATAGGAAGTTCCTTAGCCTGACCATTTGTTGGAAATCCATCTTCCAAATACGAACTTTGTACGGTTTTAGTTGTAGAACCTTCCATTTACTTATGGTGGTCACCACTGTTTAGAAGGTAGCTATAGTAGGCATAGTTCGAAATGTCTATGTTGGCTAAGATTGATATTCTACTTTCGAAAATGTTTTCTACACTATGCACTAATAATAATATCAAACCAAATGAGTTGTTATTGCGTATCAAGCATCTTTGACTATCATAAGGAGAAATCTCCTCTAATTCTGCGTTTGCATTGTGTGTGTGGCGGGAGGCCTTATGGTAGTTTCATTTTCCAAAAGCATTGCGAATTGACTTTAAATTCTTTTGTTGTTCGTTTTTAAAGATAAACTGTTTTTGTTGCTCACACCAGTCCCATGACTGATCCGGAGTTTATTGTTTCTTTCCTAAACTCTGGATGCTCAAAATTTTTCTACACGGGCAGTCTAGAGTTGGGTTTTTCAGATAGTCAGATTAGTGGATTTTCTGGAGCTAGTTCAGTCTTTGGATATGGATTACACTTGCTTATCTTTGTGCATCGTTATTGGGAGTTCAAGCTATATCTGGATTGGCGCTTTGGAGATGGAGATTATCCGCTGCTGGTGTTATCGTTTTCTTTTCCGTTGCTATTTCTTATATCATATCTCTGATGTATATTGATATTCATTGTATCATCCTGTTGTATCAGATATTGTATCAGATATTATATATCAATGTATTATTCTTTTTCTTCCGCTGTGTTGTTTAATTAATTGTGTTATAAGCTCCGGCGACTCGGATTTGAACGCTCGAATCTACGGCATTCGAGTACGATGTAAAGTATGGATGTCGATTTTCGAATGCGAAAAATCCAAGATGTTACATTGATCGTTTGGCCTTCGTACTAGTTCCTAGTGTTCAAATTGATTAACTTCTTCTAGCATTGCTAAAATCCAGAAATCATCGTTTGATGCTTCCTTGTAATTTTTTGTTTCAAAATTTGATATAAATGCTACATTACTCGATTATTTGTCTTCTAGTCAAAACTTTGTTATCTAGATTTCCAATTATGTTATCAATAGGATGATCTTTTAAATTACGGGGTGGTGATTTCAAATTACTGTTATTTTGATTTTCAATCATAATTTTAATAGCTTTATTTTGATTAGTGTCAAAAATTTCTTCATCGTCTTTATTTATATTTTTGAAGTTTTCATCAAACGAGACATGAAGACTATCCTCTATAACATTTGTTCGTTTTTTAAAAATTCTGTAAGCTTTACTTTGTTCATAATATCCAACAAAAATTCCTTCATCGGCTTTTGAATCGAATTTACCAAGATTATCTTTTGTATTTAGAATAAAGCAATTTTGATCCAAATATTCAAAAATATGATACTTTTGGTTTTTTTGTAGAACATTTCATAACATGTATTTTAGTCATAGGTCTAAGAGTTACATGATTTAATACGTAACATGCAGTAGCAATTGCTTCGGCCTAAAAATTCTTTGGTAAGCCACTGCCATTTAGATGAGTTCGAGCACATTCTTGCAAGGTGTGGTTTTTTCGTTTAACTACTCTGTTTTGTTGTGGTGTTCTTGGAAATGAAAAATTATGAGTAATTCCCTTTTTATTACAAAAGTTTGTGAATAATTCATTTTCAAATTCTCCACCGTGATCACTTCTTATACTTATTATTTTTAAATCCATTAGAGTCTTAATTCGTTTAGCAAAAATTTTAAACATTTAGAATGTATCACTTTTATGTTTTAAAAATAGCGTCCAAGCATATCTTGAAAAATCATCTACGGTTACAAAGACATATTTATTGTGATTTATCGAACATACTTGAGTTGGACCAAATAAGTCCAAATGAAGTAATTCAAGAGGTTGTTTAATAGAGATTTCTTTTTAGATTTAAACGAACTTTTCTTTAATTTTCCAAGTTGACATGCATTGCATAGATTTTTAATTTTGAAATTTATTTTGGGTAATCCTCTTACCAAATTGTTTTTAGCTAATTTTTTTATATATTTGAAATTTATGTGACAAAATCTTTTATGCCATATCAATGGATCATCATGATTTGCGGTTAAGCATAAATCATTATTATGATTAATATTCTTGTTTAGAACATAAATATTTAGATTTCTTGTTCCTTCAAAAATTAAAGTTTTATTTTGATCAAAGATATTGCATTTACCTTTTTCAAAATTGATTTTAAATCCCATATCGCATAATTGGCTTATACTAACTAAATTATGTTTTAAGTTTCTAACTAATAAAACATTTGAAATAATAGGAGAAGAAGATATATGACATTGATGACGTTTCCAATTCCGGTAACATATCCTTTGGAATTATCCCTAAAAGTAACCGTTCCACCGTCCATGTAAGTGATGTTTGATAGTATGTGTGCATTTCCCATCATATATTTGGAGCATCCACTATCAAGTATCCATTTCTCCTTATTATTATTTTTGTTTTTGGGTACCTGCAAAATAATAAAAAGTTTTAATTTGTACCCAATTTCTCCATTAAGGTCCTATGTGCTAGTAGGAGAGGGTAGCCATATCGAGGGTTTGGAACCTTTTGAGATGTAATTTTCATTATGAACTATATCTTTTAGATATACATCTATGTATTTTTGTCGAATCAATTTGTTATTTGTTTTAGGAATCCATATTTTAATCATTTTTGTTTCCTTATTTTTAGATTTTTTTTTTCTAAAATTTGTATATAATGTACTATATTTCTTAAATCTTTGATTATTATTAGAAACCGGGTTATTTCTAGAATGTTTATGAATTTTTTTGTTAAATCCTAATCCCTTCCTATTTCCTGATGGATTTGAAATCTTTATCAAATTATCTAGATTTTGCTTTCCTTTATGAAATTTTGAAACGTTATTAGTAATTTTATCTAATTTATTTTTTAGATCAGAAATTTCTATATTAGCTAATTCTAAATTTTGTTTTAATCCATACTTTTCTTATTCAAGTTCACAATTCTCTATTTTTTTATTCTCTATATCATGTGTTAAAGTAGCATTTTGAGATGATAATTTTTTACATTCTTTTTGAGCTAATTCTAATTCTTCTTCTAAAATAGTTTTCTCGTCTTTTAACAGTCCAGTTTCTAATTCAGCTCTATTTAATCTTCCCACATTTTCTTACTTAATTTTTTTAATTCTCTATATTTGTCATCTAATTCTATACTAATTTCAAGAATTTCATCATATGTTAATTCAGGACGTACCTCATTTGTGCTAGCCATGAAGCAAACATTTACTTATTCTGAGTCACTGTCACTATCGGATGATGAGGAAGAGTCGGAGTCATCCCAAGTTACTTGAAATGCTCTTTCCTTTTTCTTGAAATTTTCGAATCTCTATTTCTTTTTATCATTGTTGAGTAGTGGACAGTCTTTCTTTATATGCCAAATTTATCACCCCCGAAGTACTTCATTGGTGTTTGATTTAAGGAATTTATGTTGCTGCTGTTTTAAAATTTTGTCATCTTTTGAACTTCTTGAACTTATTGTAATTTTTGGCTATGAAAACAATCTCATCTTCTTCCAAGTCGGGGTTGTCATTACTTGCCTGAAATGCGATGTTTTTCCTTTCTTGATTTTGTTCTTTTCTTGCCTGTAAATTAGCTTCATACAACATCAGCCTATTAACTCTTCGACTTTGAGTTAGGAAAGATCGTTAGCTTCTTCAATGGCTAAATCTTTTCTTTCCCACTCTTTTGTCAGCGAGTTCAAAATTTGTGTGACTAAATCAAAATCAGTGAATTTAACTCCTAGTTCCATAAGATTGTGTTGTATAGTTTGAAATCTAGCATGCATGTCAATAATTGACTCATTTGCATTTTAAAAGATGAAAATTGATTTTGTAGAATAGAAATTTTTGTTTGCTTAACTTTGTTTGTGCCTTCATGGGTAATTTGCAACGTACACAATATATCATAAGCAGTAGTGCAAAGCATGACTCGTGGAAAATTCATTTTTATCGAGTGAGCAAAATAAACATTCATAGCTTTGGCATTGTTAGATGCCTCTGCTTTTTGTGCATCATTCCATGTGGCAGTCTCAGTGTCAGGTGCTTCATATTTATTTGAGTTACTAGCCATATTCCAAATCTATTTGCTTCTATAAAAATTCACATGTGTGTTGACTAATAAGCATAATTAGAACCAGTAAAAGTGGGGAATGAGCAGTTGATTGACCTTCTTGAAATGTACTTTCCATTTTAATGATTTTAATTATGTGTTACTATAGATTGAAATGATCTTGCTCTGATACCAATTGAAAGTCTTTTAGATCGTATATTATCTAACTTGTGTATAATACGCAAGTGTATAAGTTAATGCAATAGTAGAAAATAAATAGTAAAGTATAAAAAGTGTGCAAACCAGAGTTTTTATACTAGTTTGGACCTCCCATCCTACGCCCAGTCCCGAAGCTCCCCTTCGGTATTTCCATTAAACAAATTACCCTCACTTCGCCCAGAGGAATAGGCTAATACAAAAGTATCACTAACAATCTTGTGTTCCAAATAACAAAGTTTTTGACTTATAGTACAAATCTTCCTATGATCTCCTTTCGAGTATGAATATGCATGCTTTGAGCTGTAGGAAGTAATTTAACCAAAATTCTATTTTGGTTATAATAGATTGAGAGTATGTGAACAATGTATATGCAAGAGAGTGTTTAGAAATCAAGAGAATAAATAATAGATTAATTCAAGTTAGATGATCTTTACTTCTCAATCAAAGTGGTATTTATAGATTCAAAAAGGTGAAGATGAAGAGTTGTTACTATTTGAGAAAGTCTATTAATTATAATGGCTACAACCTTTCGTTGGAAGGTGATTTCCTTTGGTTTCAAAACAGAAGTGTCTTTTCGGAATTGACAGTTTATGCCCATGACAGACGTTTGTGGTAAAATCTTCAGATGTCTATGACTTGTTTAAATTTTAACCCGAGAATTGTCACAGATGTCTGTGGTTTTATCACAAACGTCTATGAGGTGTAAAAACAGTTTTTCACCTTAATTTTGATGTACAAGAAATTGTGTGAGATCATGTATGCATATATACTCAAGAAGACCTTAATAATATTTTATCTAGGACTCTTTTACAATAGAATAACCTTAGTATGGTAAATGAATCTTCGTTTCTCTTTGAGTCTCAATATCATCGAGTATGGTGTTTTCTGGTAGCATATACATGTAATCTTGATAAGGTCTATATATGTATATGATTGTATAGTTGTTATCATTGAAACATAAATTGGAGGTTCTAACAAAAAGTACTACCGCAACCCCTATGTCCCTTAGAACCGAAGCCTACACCCACGAACTCAAAGATCAGAGCTTTCTATTTTTATGATTTTTATTTAATATATTTCGAATTTACAAAGGTGGAGTAATTTGTTTTCTTTGCTTCAACATGAATGAATTGAAGAGTATGAGGGAGACAATAAAAGAAGAATCACAGAGAAATGTGTGCTGAGTTTAAGTGTTGAATTTTATTTATTTGTGATTTCTGACTTTTTGCCGCAAAGATTTTTATTCACGTACAGACCTCAAATAACAGAACAAAAATATGATCGTGCACAGAACAGCAATTCGATCCCAAAACAAAAATAATATACACTGCTTATTAAATTCTGTAAAATCACAAAAACACTGTCATTTGCCGATAAATCGTCAAATGATAATTTCAATATTTTCCAAATTAAATTTTTTGGAAAATCAAATAAATTAAATTGAAAATACGTCAATAAAAATTAGGTGGTTAAAATAAAAATAATTATTCTGATTATTTATTCGAAAAATTTATTACTGTTAATAAATTTACAAAGGAATTCACTAATAGAATTTAATAATTTAAAAGGAGTTAAATAAGTCCATTAAATCCATTTATTTAATATTCAATTCAAACTCCAAATATTTAAATCGTTATTTAAATAATAAGTCCACAATTCCAACACTTAAATCACTATTCAAATATTTATTCACAATTCAATTATTTTAAACATTCTATATAATTTAATTCAGGTTTTAAAGCTTTTAAACCAATATTTCAATAATTAAAATTAATTAAATATTCAAAATCAAATGGCTAAAATTTTGATTCGTTACATTCTTCCCTCGTAAAAGAATTTCGTCCCCGAAATTGCCAATGTAAGGAAGATGTCTCCAACCCATTAAATTTTCAAAATCAATTAGTTGAAAAGGATTGTTAATTTTCTAAGTCTTTTAAAGTTACAAAAAATTTCGGCAGCGTTGCTTTTACACGACTCGATTGGAAAAACTACAAATCACCACTACGGGCACAAACCAATAAAAGAAAACAAAAGCTAAGTGGCCTTCCATATTTAGGGCATAAAATCATCAAACCAACAAAATATAAACATGTACCTATTTGTCAGCAACCAAACTTTACTTATGAAACCAAAAGCATCAACTAGCCTTTGCTTCCATATACTTGCATCTCACTTACTAATAATATCCAAACATATGATTCATTGCCATATAATTTTGCATTTTCAAATGCTAAACATATAATTATAATAAAATCCGTAAGATGCACATATATCATACATATGCAATATCAAATCTGATTGCTCGCTTGATCATACACTTTTACTTTCGAACTAGTATCGCTTACTCGACTTCTCTGGTGCGGACTCTGATCCGGTTCCTTAATAACCACCGTTTTCTTTGCATAGCCATATACTATGATAGAAAACTTTAGAATCATATCAAAAATCTGTATCAAGTGTTCGCTGTCAGAGATCAAGTGAAAAACCCTAACTCGGGTCGATGTAAATCACCTCAAAATCGTGCACTCGTAACTATATCAAAATCAGTTATGAATAATCTATGTACAACTTACATATTTATTCCATTGGTTCCTAAATTATACCAAATTCTTTTTATTCACATTCAATTTTAAAACACACATAATTTTCCAATAGTATTCATTTAATACTAAGATTCATTTACAAACCATTTCATAAATCATTTTATTTAACTTTACTTAAGTGAAATTTCATCTCATAGCTCAATTTCAAATTTACTTTTCTTAACTATATCAGTTATTTTTAATTCACATTTATTATTTCTTAGTATATTCCCTTTAATACTAAATTTAGTTATGAACTATTTCATAAAACCTTACTTAAGTTTATAAACATTTTTAATACACAGCTTTGGTCTTATCAACACTTTAAAATTTAAGTTCATATTCTTAATTAATACTACAATTCGTTTTCTGAGTCATTTCATAATGTATTATTTTAAGCCTACAAACACTTAATAAAGACTTATCTTCAATAATAAAACATTTCCCAAGATTTTTAAATACCCTTTTAAGGAATCATTATTTTTACTTAAGAAACATTACTTAAGTCGATTAACATTCTATAACTCAAGCTTATATTTGCAAAATACTCTTCTACTTCCTAAGAATATATATATACAATATTCAGAATTGTTTTACTTAACTAGAATATTCAACATATTTAAGACTTGTTTTTAAATTTCTCTCCAAATTTATAAGTTATAAAAACTCAATTTGTTATATTTTCATAAAATATTTAACTTCAATTTCTATATCAAATTTGAAAGTCCCAACTGTACAAAATCGTAGTAAATTCCATTTCATTTCAATAACTAAAAAACCACCAAACTACGTAAAATGAGATGCAAAACCAAAATACTCTAATTCATAGGGTGCATGTATTGATGTAATGACTTAACTGAGAACTTCAGAATTTAAAACCCTAGTTTATATTTTAAATCATTTTGAAATTATAATTATATACATAACTCCTTTTTATATATCAAACCTTACTTTTGAATTTAAATCAAAACTTGTTTTGCCAAACAAAACTTTTATGGCAGTAATTCGTCACTTAGAAACTTGAAAATGAACGTCGGTGATGCTACAGTCATCATTGGAATTATTTTCCAGCGACCGAAGTAAGTTTAGTGGTTTTTATCTCCTTTAAAGTCTCCTTTTGAATATCTTTATCCGTAAATACCTTCAAAATAATACCATTATTATTTTCTCCAAAACATCGAAAAACTATTTTCAAAAACACAAGGATTTTAGTTCTCAAATTCTCAGTTTAAATTGTTTTTTATTTGTAACCCTAATTATAAATCATACTTATAAATTTCACTTCTTATATAAAACATTTCACAAATGTTTACCTTGTTAAGAATATAATAAACATCTTAATTAAAGTTTAATTTTAACTTCTAACCCAAATAATTCATCGAACGCCTTATAGTCAAACTGTGAAATTGAATTCACAAGGTGTTCTTGTTTAATTTAACCAAACAAAAATGCCCATAAACTATCTAAGCACAATTAACTAACAATAAGGGATAATAATCAGATATTACCGTTCTATAATTAGCAAACGCACCATATATACCTATATTAATTTCTGAAAAATTATCCTTTTATATATAAATATAATTTAGGTAAAATTATTTCATTTATCCACTTTTCCAAAACAATACTCTGTCTATTTACCTTGTTCAAGAATTTAGAAACACCCATCGATATAGTTGTCCCTTCTGTACCACCAGAATTCATAAACCACTCAACCGACAATCATCACAATGTAAAACATTTTATAACACTAACAAATACACACTCATATACACACACACTTAAACTCATCCTAGGGTCTCACTTACCCTATCTCAAATGAGTTAACCCCACCCAAGCCTAGGTGTTCGCTTAACCTAAGCTCTGATACCATGTGTAACAACCCACCTTTTCGACCTTCAAAAGTCGACTCTAGTACATCCATGCCATCCATGTGCCGAGCATCCAAGTGTTGAAGAGACAGATTGTTTGGGGAAAAAGAAAGAAAAGACAGAATAGAATCTCACAACGTGATGAGAAATCTATAATATAACAATGATCTTTACAAAAGAAAACTGAACTTTATTATACATATATCAATCAGAGTCATCAAATCAATCAACAACCTAGATAGTTATAACAACATGTCCTCACAATTGTTGATAAATATAAACAACCAATGCGGCAAAAAATAGAATATACGTGAATACGACTTGCAGGCCTCTAGCTCATCTTTTGAAGCTCCAAATATTCAAACTGAATCTGTAAATATACTCGGTCTGACACAAGCATTATAAGAAGAATAATGCCCGGATCAGTCTGGTAAATCAGCACGAGAAAACACACCTCAAATGTATTTTAATGTTATAAAACTTTTAAAGAAAGGTATCTCGTTAGACCACACCACACATAAACATGGACAGGTTTATACCTTACGATAACCAAAACATTTCTATAGAAAATCCAGTGATATTATAATAATTCTAGGGTTTAAAGTAAATATTGAATCATAGTCGAAATTGTTACGTTAATTAAATTCCAGCATAATAGGTATACAACTAAGTCTATAGGCACTTGTTGGAGAATGGATTACATACAATGACAAGGCACCGAGGTACCGCCTACCACATTACACCTCTAGAAACTGTACTGAGAGCCACACATGGAATCCCTGGAAACAAAGGACCGGCTTACCCATTACTGGATAGCACTGAATATTTCATCCCCTTGATTGCTTTTACAACCTTTCTGAGAGCTCACATGCACAAGCAAATCCATAAATGAATATATCTAGAAAGGTGATGACAATACCATAATGAGTGCGGCCTACTTAGCCCTGTTGCATCTCTCCCGATTTTAGTCATTCCTTGTTGATGAGGCTTGAGGCTATGTTTTAGCTTTTTGAGTAGCAATCCCACTTGAAATTCTAACATTGCCCTCTAAGCAATAATGCAATGCCGGCATTTATCCATAAAAGTTGTTCAGAATAAGAACAAACCAAAGGCACTACTTCTACTACATCCATTTTGGAATCACCCTCGGGATTATTAGCAAGTGGCCCTTGCACTTCGAAGAGCTCCGTCTTCGATTCTCTTTAAGATATTCCAATTTGAACGCTTATCATGGTTCAAAGTGGTTTTTGAATAAAATATCTGATCCCGATCAATTTGAACCAACAACGATAGTTTAAAACGGCCAAGTTTGATAGTTGGTTATTTAACTATCAAATAACAAGCAAGCATCAATCAAATCAAGGATTTATTTCCATAGGCAAAACCAACATTGTTTAAGCACATAAGTAACCACTAACCTCTTTAATTAATCCTTTCATTAATTAAAATCAGCTTGTAAATACCTGTATCAAAATACTTATGTAAAGGTACACTCACAAACACCTTTTTACTTCTTCCAATGCTTGGGAAAATATCCATATACTTATCTCAACGGTATAAGTATATTCGCAAAACATTATGAAAGATTTCTATAATCATATACAAAGGATAAAACCAAATAATGTTTTAAAAGAAACAAGATAAGGATAAACCCAAACACTATTCCTTCGGTATTAATTATAGAACGAGTGTCCACACCACCAAAATTAGGAAGGTCAATTTTGGGAAATCAAATCTCAATTTCTTTTATAAATTTCTTTAATAAATCCTTTTTAATAAATCTCTTTCATTTATGAACATCTCCTTTACTAAAATTCCAAATCCATTAACAAAACTCTTAATAAATCTCCAAATCCATTTATAAAACTCTTTTAGGAATATCCAAAATAATTTATAGATAAATAATAATCATTTACTTCAAAACATTATTATATAATATTAGCTATTTACAATAAACATTATTAATAATAAATAATTATTATTAACTTCAAAACATTTAAATATCATAACTAATAATTTCAACCACTATTAAATAAATAATAACAATTAATCTTTAAACATTATTATAATAAATAATAATTTACTTCCAAACATTATTAAATAAGAATAATCATTAATTCTAAAATATTATTATATAACAAGATTATTAACCATAAAACAGTTTTAATAAATAATTAATATTTTTAAACAATATTAATTATTTAAATAAATAACTTTTCACAATATTAAAATATTGGTAAATAATTTAAAACAATATTAAATATAAATAAATTACCTTTTTAATACATTATTAAACAATAGTTAAACAACTTTTAATCATTATTAAATAATAGTTAAACAACTTTAAAACATTTCTAAATGATTTAGAAAAGACAATTTAAAAAAACGTAAGGATATACTAGAGAAGTTAAAAATCTGCTTAGATAAAAATATTCTAGAAAATCCAAAGATTTAGATTTGAAATCATTATTCAAATCAAAAACCCATTTCAAGCCAAAACGCAGTTAATAGTATTTCAAACAGTAAAATGAGGCCAATAACCACCGAAGCATTTAACCAATGTTGTTATTGATTATTATCACTATAGGGGTTAAGTTTTGCACCTATCACAATGTCATAACTAACAATGCTAAACAATCAAGATTCATCAATTAACAATTTATATAACAGAGTTATAACTAAAATAGAATCAATAGGAATATAACTGGAAATTAAATCGCTATGGTAAGAAATCAAGATTTGTAATAACCCAATATTTTTGAAATTATTTTTAATTTGAATTTATTTCATTTTTAAAATATTTTTATAGTGAAGTACAAATTTTTCTAGAATTATTGGTATTTTATTGTAATTTTCATGTTATGTTTCCTATTTTTAAGCAGTTTCTTCCATTCTTTTGATATTTTCAATGAATTTAATTATTTATTTCACTTTGAAAATGTTTTAAAAATCTTTTTATTTCAAAATTTAGTCTTATAATATTTTTAAAATGAAGTACATAATTTTCCAAAGCCATTGGCTATATTTCTGTAATTTCTGGACATTGTTTCTAATTTTTAAGTAAATTTTGTAATTCTTTTTCCATTTCTTTTAAATTTAAATATTTATTTTTATTTCCTACTACTTTGTTTCAGTTGTAGATAACATTTCTGAGTTTATTTTGTTTATTTAAAATCAAAGAGAAAAGGAAATACCAAAGGTTTTAAAAAGTGCAAAACATAAGTCCTTTCACCTTCAAAACTCTTCATTTCTTAAACTCCTCATTAATTTGCATTATTGGCTGTTCATTCTAAGTCATAGCCATGTATTACCATTCCTTTTCACGTGAAAAAACTTCAGCTCTTCTCATTCTCACGACTTCTTCAAAACTTCCTTGGTAATGGCCTCCTCTTTTACACTTTTCTTCCATTTTTCTTACTTTTTTTGCCTAGTTTCTCTTCTAATTTGCATGGCCTCTTCACCATAGCCATGGCCACCATCCCCTACCACTCCTCCTTGGCATCATCACCAACCACCACTTCAGGTTAGACCATGGCCGAACCCTCCTTGAAGCCAAACTTCACCAAAAATGCAAGCAATGTCCAAAACAATGCATAGCCGAGCACATTGTTGACCACCACCCCATTTTCCATCACCTCCACCATCTTTGGCCGCCACCACCCCCTTGTCCAGACCCTACCTCATTGCTCCAGCCCCTGATCTACCACCTGGACCCTCTGGCCGAGCCTAACCATCCATGGTTGAGCCTTAGTTTGACCACTTTTCCACTTATTTTCTTATTAAACCCATTCACCTTCACATGTTCATAACCCCACCATTGTTCACCACTTTGGTCGAGCCATGCTAGCCCAAACCCGAGCCTAAACTTGACCAAAACCTGACCCTATGCATCCCCTAGGCCGTACATAGTATATGAGAAGCAAGGCAAAAAGTTTGGTATTCGTATTCGCTTTTATTCCAAAGTTATTTCATTTTAAAGTTGTATTGAAATTGTTTTGTTTGATTTTTGTTTTGGGTTGTACACAAGAGTTGTAGCTTGGATTCGCTCTCTACTCAAATCATTGTCATGTCATCGTGCTTGGTTTTCTGTTGTGCTTTTGGTTTTGGAATCTTCAGCAATAAGAGGTGAGTAAAAACTCACACGACGTTCATACTTATGTAGTTGTGAAACAACAACAACTGAATGTGTAGAAAAATCTATATTATGTTATAAACTGCCTGTGATTAATTATGTGTGATGTTAAACTGTTAAAAATTCATGTCATATCATTCAGTTAATTATTTATGTTTTTTTGTTCATTTTTATCAGTTTATCACACTGCATGTTCCCTGTAGATTAGATTCACTATGGGTTGAAATGATACATACCCGAACGGACTTTAGAATAGGGAAGGATCGTTATGGGCTGAAATGATAAGCCTGAGCGACCTTTTAATAAATTTTATTTACTTGGGATTGTGGGTTTGAAATGATAAAACCTGGATTTTCTTTGTAAACCACGGATTGAAATGATATATTATCTATATCACTTGAATTAGGCTAGAAAATATTATACAAACCCGTGGTTATTTTCTATACTTTTCTGGACATTTTTAAAATATTTTTAAAATGTAAAAATATAATAAATTGATTTAAATTAAATTTTAAAATGATTTATTTAAAGTACAAATGATTTTTCTTTGGGATAAATGTAAATAAATGGATAAAAATAGTGATTTTAAAGTGTAACTTAAAAACTGAAAATTTGACTGAAAAGAAAAAAAAATGGAAACTTAAGTTAATTAAATTAAAATGATAATTTAGTTTAAATGGTGGAAAAATGGAGATTTAAATTTAAGTGTTGAAATAAATTGTTTAAATGAAAAATGAGAATTGACACACTTGAATTTAATAAGTGAACTTTGTAAATTTTTGATTTTTATTTGTAAAAATTTCTCTTTATAAAAATCGTAAGTTAAAGGATTTAAATGAACATTTTTATGTGAAAAAAATATGATTTTTAGAAGTTTAAATGATTTAAATCGAAGTTTATTTATGGCTGGAATTGCACTTAAAACCTGGAAATTCAATCTATAGCACTTCAGAAATGCTATCATTTCTGGAAATGAACTAATTCTAAACTAAGTAGAATCTGCAGCACTTGGTAAGTGCTGTGGTTGCATAAATGAACTTTAAGACTAAAATGAACTAAGGCTATGACAGCACTTGGTAAGTGCTGTTGTGGCAGGAACTAAGATTGAACCTAAAACTAATGAAGAGGCTGTTGTAGCACTTGTTAAGTGCTGTAGTAGGCTAAAATATGATTTTTGTGTATAACTTAACTTTTACAACAGTTTATAAACGCTGTCTTTGCTGAATTGAATTTAAACCTTTAATTTGAACCCTGAACTATTACAGCAGTTCTGTAAATCCTGTCTTTTCTGAATCGAACTATTTTCCTTTAAATCTGAACCGTTACAGTAGTTTATAAATGCTTTCTTTGCTGAATTGAATTGTTTTCAAATATAACTTACCGCAGCACTTTTTAAATGCTGTGAAAGCTGAAATTTCAATGTTTTAATGTTTTTAAGTGAATAAATGAACTCAGAAAAGGCTAAAATTTTGGGAATTGAATATTTGATTTAAAAGAATAATGACTTTGTTTTTAAATGGTTTAATTGGAGTAATTTGATTTGAAATATATACTGTTTTTAAATTTATAACCACGGGTTATAATAACGATGGGTTGTTAAAGAGACCGGGATCGGATATGGACATACTCTTTGTCGATACCGAAAACCACTTTGACAACTGTGTACGCGGTGGAGTTTCCAGAATGAAGTAGGATGGTGGCGATGATCCTAAGGTATATACGTGGACCCAACTCCCGTGAGTTGGCATAAGGTGGCTAAAACAGGAGCGATCTCGGACCAGTGAGGTAGCACCTCTTATCGGACGCACTTCTTCGATACCATTCTATTACTTTGTGATTTTTGGTGGCCACCCTTGAATTGGGAGTGTTGTTCGAGGTGGAGCGGTAGTGGCTGCTATGCGTTTCCATCAGTCCGTGTGCGTAATTGGTATATCTACCCTGGCATTGCCTTGTGTGTCGTGTCACCTACCATATCGAGCTTTACTACGAGTTATGATTTCTCCCATAGCCTGTGGAGTATCGAGGGTAGCCCCCATTTAGGGAGTATGCTAATACTAGATAGACTACTGGGACTATTACGTGTTAAGGTGGAAAATGTAAAGCCTTAACGCTATTTAAAAGTATGTTTATTTTATGATTAGACATTATTATAATAGCGAATATTACTACATAGTAGATAGTTTAACGGATCCTTAAAGAATGGGCGATCCCAAGCATTCTTTAAGTTACTTGTACCTTTATTACAGTTCACTTGAGTTGGTTTACATTATATAAGTATGTATGTCCTGACTCGAGTGTTTGTGTTTTATTTACACTCAGGTCAGCCTGAGTATTCACAGCTTTGGATTCACTTTTTTGGAGCTAGGAATCGCTGGAGATTCTACTTATCCAGTTATCTATCTATTTCAGTTTCAGTTGTTCTATTTCAGGTTTTGTATTAGAGACTTATGTATTTAGGATTTCTATTGTACTTATTTCAGAAATGTATTGGTTTTCAGACTATGTATTTTGTATCTGTTTTGAGACTCTGTATTGTGGTGGCTTCATGAACCACTATTTATTTTATTTCCGCTGCGAATTATTCTGATATTTTTGTGTCTATGATTCTGTGAATGATTTTATTTGCTCCAAATTTTATTACAATCTGTTATTTTGCATTATTCAAGTCTGACATGTGTGGATTATTATTGATTTGAATGGTCCAAAATAGTGGGTCTTTACATTTGATATCAGAGCTTTGGTTTTAGGCAAACCTTAGCCTATGGAGCAAAACTCATTAGAGATAGGGTAGAAATACCCTAGAATGAGTGAAATCAAACTTAGAATCATTTCTTTGTGAGTGAACGTATTTTCAAAGTATAAAATGATTTTTAAATGATTTCCAAAAATTATTTTGATATAAAATTTTCTTGTTTTAAAAGCAATTTTTCAAAACTTCCTTCTTTTTGTATCTACCTTGTTAGAAATTTATGTTATTAGGATATTCATCCAAGTGATTTTATCTTGTCTTATCTTACCTTATCTTTGTCTTCTCTATACCTTTGTCCTAAATTCATTCTTGATATTTTCAGGATGAATCATGGAAATGCTAGAGGTAGGGGTCGTGGTACTGCCCCAGCTCCTCAACCTGTTGCACCTATTAGGTTTACTGTTCTCTGTAAGGAATTCTCTCAGCTCGGTGGTACTAAGTTCACCGGTTCAGAGAGTATTATCGAAGCCCAACAATGGTTACGGAGTTTAGAGAGGATCTTTACTGGTCTTGAGATTACTGATGCCCAGAAGCGTCAGTTAGTAGCTTGGCAGCTGCAAGAGTCGGCCTTAGATTGGTGGGAGTCTATTACAGCTCACACTAACGAAGGTGATCTTTCATGGGAGCAGTTCAGGTATCCTTTGTATTATCTTGAATTTTTCCCCATTTTCTTTGCTTTCGAATCTATCTTAAGTTTTGTTTCTGTACTCTTTTTCCAGGGAGGCTTTTGTGGCAAAATGGAGGTCCGAAGCCGGGAAATCTCAGCTTTATCGTGAATTCATGGATCTTAAGCAGGGTACCATGTCTTTTTCAGAGTATGAGCGGAAGTTCAACGAACTTTCCAAGTTTGGTCCTGGTCTTATCGACACTCAGCTTAAGAAAAATAAGAAGTTCATAGCTGGAGCTCGCCCAGAGTTCTACGATCTTCTTCTTTCACATGTTCATGGCACTTTTACTGAGCTTATGGATATGGCTATTCGTTATGAGAACCCTACTTCCAATGGTCCTGCTGCTTCTGGTGCTCATGTATCTCAGTCTTCCTCTGCAAATTCTAAGTAGAGAAAGCCAAATTTCCACCAACAGAAGAAGAATTGGCTCAAGCATCCGGGTTTGGGATCTTCATCATCTTCTCCTTCTCAGAGGCACCCTATTGATCTATCCACCATTACCTGCTTCAAATGTGACCAGAAGGGACACTATGCTAATAGTTGCCCTACTTCAGTTAGTGCTGCTATTCCTCCACCTCAGGTTACCAGGAACAATCTTTGTCATGTTTGTCTTCAGCCGGGTCGTTTTAAGAATGACTGTCCTTTGTATCAAAAGGGAAAACCATCTGGTGTTTTTGCTGTCACGTTTGCTTCTTCCCCTGCTGCACCTGCTCCTGCTCCTAGCAATGATCAAGGTACTCTTCAGGGCACCTTTACTTTATTTCATCATCCTGTTCGTGTTTTATTTGATACTGTTGCTTCACATAGTTTTATTTCTTATAATTTGTGTGATAAGTTTGAACATCTCCTTTCTCCTGAGGGAAATACTTCAAGAAGTTATGCAGGGGTATGCTTCTGTTCCTCTATGTGTTTCAAATCCTATTGGTGGTCCCGCAAATCTTAATAAGATTTGTAAACATGTGAAACTCCTCCATTTTGATCATCGTTTTAGTGGTGATTTCTATATCCTTGGTTTTGATACTTTTGATTTATTGCTTGGAGATGATTGGTTAAGGAATCATGATGCCCGTATCTCTTGTAAATCCCGAATTGTTTCTCTTGAGGATGATCGGGTAATTCTTTGGTTTTTCAGTGTTGTATGCCTCATGATCGTGCTGGTAGCTTTATTTATTCTCTGGATTCTTCCCCTGTCAACCTTCAGTCGACTCATGTAGTCAATCTCTATCCCGATGTTTTTGGTGAAGTTACTGCTTTACCTCCTAAGCGGTAAATTGATTTCCGCATTGATCTTATTTCTGGAGCTCGACCTGTAGTTCTTCCTTCTAGAAGAATGGCACCCCGCGAGAAGGTTGAGTTAAGGAAGAAAATTGAGGATCTGCCTTCCAAAGGTCTGATCAGACCTAGCTATTCTGAATGGGGAGCTGCGGTGATTTTCGTCACCAAGTCCGATGGTTCTCTCCGGAGGTGTGTTGATTATAGGGAGTTGAACAAGCTCACTATGAAAAACAGATATCCAATGCCTCGCATCAATGATATGTTTGATCAGCTTTATGGTGCTACTGTTTTCTCTCAACTTTATCTTGCCACGGGTTTTCACCAGCTCAGAGTTGCTGAGGAAAGTATTCCCAAGACTGCTTTCCGTACTGAGAATGGATTCTTTAAATGGTTAGTCATGCCTTTTGGTTTGACTAATGCTCCTGCTTTCTTTGTTGATTTGATGAATCGTGTTTTTCGTGATGTGCTTAATAAATTTGTTCTAGTCTTTGTTGATGATATTCTCATTTTCTCTAAGTTTGAGGAAGATCATGAGTCACATTTGAAATCTGTTCTTGAAACTCTTAGAAATCATCAGTTGAAGGCTAAATTTTCTAAATGCCATTTCTGGAAGGTTGAAGTCCGATTCCTCGGGCATATTGTTTCTGGTAATGGAGTTTCTGTTGATCCAGTCAAGATCGCTGCGATCAATGTATGTCTTTCCTTCCTTCTCTTTCCTTGTTTATTCAATTTATTCTATCTTTCTTGTTGTCCTTATTTATTCCTATTCTGTACAGGATTGGGAAACTCCTAAGACTCCAACTGATATTCGTAGTTTTCTAGGCCTTGCCGGTTATTACCGGAGATTCATTGAGAATTTCGCTCGGATTGTTGCACCTCTCACTACTCAGACTCGGAAGAATGCTAAGTTTATTTGGAGTGATGAGTGTAAGTTTGCATTCAGTGAGTTGAAGCACAAGCTTACTTCCGCACCAGTTCTTACCGTTCCAAGTGGAAATGAGGGATTAACGGTATACACTGATGCTTGTCAAGAAGGTTTGGGAGCTGTTCTGATGTAGGATGGTAAGGTGATTGCTTATGCTAGTCGTCAGTTGAAGACCCATGAAGCCAATTATGCTGCCCATTATCTAGAGTTGCTTGCTGTTGTTTTTGCTTTGAAGTTGTGGAGACATCATCTTTTGGGTACCAAGTTTGAGCTTTTCACAGATCATCAGTCTTTGAAGTATATTTTCTCTCAGAAGGATTTAAACCAGAGACAAGTTAGGTGGTTAGAGTTCCTTGCTTCTTATGACCTCGACATCAACTATACCCCTAGGAAAGCTAATGTTGTGGCGGATGCTTTGAGTGGGAAGAAGGCTTTGTTGTGTTAGCTTGTTGTTTCTTCACCTCTTATGGATCGTATTATGGCTAGGCAGGATGAGGATCGGATGCTTAGATTGATTAAGGAGAATGTTCAAAGTAGAGTTGGAGGTAGTAGTCTTGATGGCAGTGGTGCTCAGTTAGATGATAAAGGTGTGTTGAGGATTAATAATAGGATTTGTGTCCCGAATGTTGATGGATTGAGACAGGAGTTACTTCGGGAGAATCATCAGTCTAGACTTTCTATTCATCCAGGTGTGACCAAGATGTATCAGGATATGAAGAAGTTGTATTGGTGGAGAGGTATGAGGCGAGATATTTCCATTTTTGTTAATAGATGTGCGACTTGTCAGCAAGTCAATGTTGATCATCAGAAGACCCCTGGTTTGTTGCAGCCTCTTGATATTCCTAATTGGAAGTGGGAACAGGTTTCTATGGGTTTCATTGATGGATTATCGAGGACTAGGAAGGGTAATGAGAGTATCTAGATTATTGTGGATAGAATGACCAAATCAGCTCATTTTATTCCGGTCAAGTCTACCCGTTCTGCTTCTAGTTTGTCTGAGATTTACATGAGGGAGATTGTTCGTCTCCATGGTGTTCCTCTCAGTATTGTTTGTGATCGTGATCCTATCTTTACTAGTAGGTTTTGAAAGCCTTTCAGGATTCTTTGGGCACTCGTCTGAATCAGAGCACTGCTTATCATCCACAGACCGACGGTCAAACGGAAAGAGTGAATCAGATTCTTGAAGATCTTCTTCTTGCTTGTGTGCTTGATTATGGAGGATCTTGGGAAGATCATCTCCATCTTGTCGAATTCACCTATAACAATAGTTATCAGGTATAATTTCTATCTTCTATTTTAATCCTATCTAAATCTTTTATCTATCTCATTTCTATCTTTGAATTCAGGCCAGTATCAAGACGTCTCCGTTTTCCGCTCTTTACGGATGACCTTTTAGATCTCCTTCTTGCTGGATTGAATCCGATAATCGTTTGGTTCTTGGTCCTGGGATGATTTTAGAGGCTTCTGAGAGAGTTGAGGAGATTAGGAGGAAGATGAGGATTGCTCAGGATAGGCAGAAGAAGTATGCTGATAGGCGTAGGTGGAGTTTAGAGTTTGCTGTTGGTGATTTGGTTTTCCTTAAGGTCTCTCCCTTAAGGAATGTTATTCGCTTTGGTCGCAGAGGGAAGCTTTCTCCTAGGTTTGTTGGTCCTTTCCGTATTGTGGAAAGAATTGGTTCTTTGGCTTACCGTCTGGATTTACTCGAGAAGTTCTCTGGAGTGCATAATGTATTCCACGTTTCTCATCTTCGTCGCTATCTGCATGACCCATCTCATATTATTCAGCCTTCTACTCTTGATAGTTTGGATATTGAGCCTAAACTGACTGTTGAGAGGAAGCCATTTCGTATTGTCGACAGAGGTACGAAGCAGCTAAGAAGGAAATCTGTTAGTCTGGTCAAAGTACAGTGGAGTACTGATGACCGTGATTGTACTTGGGAGACGGAGGAAAGCATTCGTGCTTCGAATCCGGAATTGTTCATTACAGGTACTATTTGCTTTCTATCTTGTTTTTCCCTTATTTTTCTCTGTTTCTGTTCTTTTCGAGGACGAAAAGGTTTGAGTGGGGGAGAGTGTAATAACCCAATATTTTGGAAATTATTTTTAATTTGAATTTATTTCATTTTTAAAATATTTTTACAGTGAAGTACAAATTTTTCTAGAATTATTGGTATTTTATTGTAATTTTCATGTTCTATTTCCTATTTTTAAGAAATTTCTTCCATTCTTTTGATATTTTCTATGAATTTAATTATTTATTTCACTTTGAAAATGTTTTAAAAATCATTTTATTTCAAAATTTTGTCTTATAATATTTTTAAAATGAAGTACATAATTTTCCAAAGCCATTGGCTATTTTTCTGTAATTTCTGGACACTGTTTCTAATTTTTAAGTAAATTTTGTAATTCTTTTTCCATTTCTTTTAAATTTAAATATTTATTTTTATTTCCTACTACTTTGTTTCAGTTGTAAATAACATTTCTGAGTTTATTTTGTTTATTTAAAATCAAAGAGAAAAGGAAATACCAAAGGTTTTAAAAAGTGCAAAACATAAGTACTTTCACCTTCAAAACTCCTCATTTCTTAAACTCCTCATTAATTTGCATTATTGGCCGTTCATTCTAAGTCATAGCCGTGTATTACCATTCCTTTTCACGTGAAAAATCTTCAGAACTTCTCATTCTCATGACTTCTTCAAAACTTCCTTGGTAATGGCCTCCTCTTTTACACTTTTCTTCCATTTTTCTTACTTTTTTTGCCTTGTTTCTCTTCTAATTTGCATGGCCTCTTCACCATAGCCACGGCCACCATCCCCTACCACTCCTCCTTGGCATCATCACCAACCACCACTTCAGGTTAGACCATGGTCGAACCCTCCTTGAAGCCAAACTTCACCAAAAATGCAAGCAATGTCCAAAACAATGCATAGCCGAGCACATTGTTGACCACCACCCCATTTTCCATCACCTCCACCATCTTTGGCCGCCACCACCCCCTGGTCCAGACCCTACCTCATTGCTCCAGCCCCTGATCTACCACCTGGAGCCTTTGGCCGAGCCTAAACATCCATGGTTGAGCCTTAGTTTGACCACTTTTCCACTTATTTGCTTATAAAACCCCTTCACCTTCACATGTTCATAACCCCACCATTGTTCACCACTTTGGCTGAGCCATGCTAGCCCAAACCCGAGCCTAAAATTGAACAAAACCTGACCCTATGCAACCCCTAGGCCGTACATAGTATATGAGAAGCAAGGCAAAAAGTTTGGTATTCGTATTCGCTTTTATTCCAAAGTTATTTTATTTTAAAGTTGTATTGAAATTGTTTTGTTTGATTTTTGTTTTGGGTTGTACACAAGAGTTGTAGCTTGGATTCGCTCTCTACTCAAATCATTATCGTGTCATCGTGCTTGGTTTTCTGTTGTGCTTTTGGTTTTGAAATCTTCAGCAATAAGAGGTGAGTAAAAACTCACACGACGTTCATACTTATGTAGTTGTGAAACAACAACAACTGAATGTGTAGAAAAGTCTATATTATGTTATAAACTGCCTGTGATTAATTATATATGATGTTAACCTGTTAAAAATTCATGTCATATCATTCTGTTAATTATTTATGTTTTTCTGTTCATTTTTATCAGTTTATCACACTGCAAGTTCCCTGTAGATTAGGTTCACTATGGGTTGAAATGATACATACCCGAACGGACTTTAGAATAGGGAAGGATCGTTATGGGCTGAAATGATAAGCCTGAGCGACCTTTTAATAAATTTTATTTACTTGGGATTGCGGGTTTGAAATGATAAAACCCGGATTTTCTTTGTAAACTGCGGATTGAAATGATATATTATCCGTATCACTTGAATTAGGCTAGAAAATATTATACAAACCCGTGGTTATTTTTTATACTTTTCTGGACATTTTTAAAATATTTTTAAAATGTAAAAATATAATAAATTGATTTAAATTAAATTTTAAAATGATTTATTTAAAGTAGAAATGATTTTATTTGGGATAAATGTAAATAAATGGATAAAAATAGTGATTTTAAAGTGTAACTTAAAAACTGAAAATTTGACTGAAAAGAAAAAAAATGGAAACTTAAGTTAATTAAATTAAAATGAAAATTTAGTTTAAATGATGGAAAAATGGAGATTTAATTTAAGTGTTGAAATAAATTGTTTAAATGAAAAATGGGAATTGACACACTTGAATTTAATAAGTGAACTTTGTAAATTTTTGATTTTTATTTGTAAAAATTTATCTTTATAAAAATCATAAGTTAAAGGATTTAAATGAACATTTTTATGTGAAAAAATATGATTTTTATAAGTTTAAATGATTTAAATCGAAGTTTATTTATGGCTGGAATTGCACTTAAAACCTGGAAATTCAATCTAGCACTTCAGAAATGCTATCATTTCTGGAAATGAACTAATTCTGAACTAAGTAGAATCTGCAGCACTTGGTAAGTGCTGTGGTTGCATAAATGAACTTAAAGACTAAAATGAACTAAGGCTATGACAGCACTTGGTAAGTGCTGTTGTGGCAGGAACTAAGAATGAACCTAAAACTAATGAAGAGGCTGCTGTAGCACTTGTTAAGTGCTATAGTAGGCTGAAATATGATTTTTGTGTATAACTTAACTTGTACAACAGTTTATAAACGCTGTCTTTGCTGAATTGAATTTAAACCTTTAATTTGAACCTTGAACTATTACAACAGTTCTGTAAATGCTGTCTTTTCTGAATCAAACTATTTTCCTTTAAAACTGAACTGTTACAGCAGTTTATAAATGCTGTCTTTAATGAATTGAATTGTTTTCAAATATAACTTACCGCAGCACCTTTTAAATGCTGTGAAAGCTGAAATTTCAATGTTTTAATGTTTTTAAGTGAATAAATGAACTCAGAAAAGGCTAAAATTTTGGGAATTGAATATTTGATTTAAAAGAATAATGACTTTGTTTTTAATTGGAGTAATTTGATTTGAAATATATACTATTTTTAAATTTATAACCACGGGTTATAATAACGATGGGTTGTTAAAGAGACCGAGATCAGATATGGACATACTCTCTGTCGATACCGAAAACCACTTTGAAAACTGTGTACGCGATGGAGTTTCCAGATGAAGTAGGATGGTGGCGACGATCCTATGGTATATACGTGGACCCAACTCCCGTGAGTTGGCATAAGGTGGCTAAAACAGGAGCGATCTCGGATCAGTGAGGTAGCACCTCTTATCGGACGCACTTCTTCGATACCATTCTATTACTTTATGATTTTTGGTGGCCACCCTTGATTTGGGAGTGCTGTTCGAGGTGGAGCGGTAGTGGCTGCTATGTGTTTCCATCAGTCCGTGTGCGTAATTGGTATATCTACCCTGGCATTGCCTTGTGTACCGTGTCACCTACCATATCGAGCTTTACTACGAGTTGTGATTTCTCCCGTAGCCTGTGGAGTATCGAGGGTAGCCCCCATTTTGGGAGTATGCTAATACTGGATAGATTACTGGGACTATTACGTGTTAAGGTGGAAAATGTAAAGCCTTAACGCTATTTAAAAGTATGTTTATTTTATGATTAGACATTATTATAATAGCGAATATTACTACATAGTAGATAGTTTAACGGATCCTTTAAGAATGGGCGATCCCAAGCATTCTTTAAGTTACTTGTACCTTTATTACAGTTCACTTGAGTTGGTTTACATTATATAAGTATGTATGTCCTGATTCGAGTGTTTGTGTTTTATTTATGCTCGGGTCAGCCTGAGTATTCACAGCTTTGGATTCACTTTTCTGGACCTAGGAATCGTTGGAGATTCTGCTTATCCAGTTATCTATCTATTTCAGTTTAGTTGTTCTATTTCAGGTTTTGTATTAGAGACGTATGTATTTGGGATTTCTATTGTACTTGTTTCAGAACTGTATTGGTTTTCAGACTATGTATTTTGTATCTGTTTTGAGACTCTGTATTGTGGTGGCTTCATGAACCACTATTTATTTTATTTCCGCTGTGAATTATTCTGATATTTCTGTGTCTGTGATTCTGTGAATGATTTTATTTGCTCCAAATTTTATTACAATCTGTTATTTTGCATTATTCAAGTCTGACATGTGTGGATTATTGTCGATTTGAATGGTCCAAAATAGTGGGTCGTTACAAGATTTCTCACTATGCTTCATGTATTTCAATTTTAAACAACAATTGCTTGTAAAAGCGAATATTTAACCCAATAGTCAATAATTTCAACCAAACATAAACAGTGAAATTTATCTACTATATAACAAAATTTATTTATCCAAATAGGTGAGTTATACTTTTCGAATTTCCAGTTGTCGCTGAAACATTCTAGTTCCATCTAAAATCGAATAGCGTTCGATTTTAACTGAAATTTCTACAAGCTCTAAATTTTATGAATCCAATTCCTAGGCATAAATAATGTCATTACGAACCCAATGCGACCGACTGCGTTTGATTTGGACCTTGTATGAGAGAGTTATTAAATTTATAAGTTCTTGATTTATGAATTACAGTTTAAGTACACTAATTACATTTAAAAGTTAATTACCCCAACTTAATTCTTCTTCCACAATTCATATTCCTGCTTGTTTCCAGTGCCTTGCTCCACCATTATCAACCGTTTTCACCTCTAGCTCCTCCATCACTCGACGGTATTCAAAATTGACTGCTGCAACAGACTCTACTACATTTCCTCTACCCGGTTGTCACCAAAAGGAAGCACCCAACCCTTTCCTCGAATCACGACATTAAGTTTCCGGTCGACCGTACACCAAGTCGCACCATACCCTAGCATGTCGCACTCCCCATATCGCGGCCGTAGATGCTATCACACTTCCCGAACCCAAAAACAACCTTAACACGAGCTAACTCCACCTCAATCACAATAAATATCAAACCCTAGTTTCCTATACAAACTGTCGAGCACACAAACTACTACCGCAACCTCCCACGTCCTTTAGAACCGAAGCCTACACACCCACGAACTCAAAGATCAGAGCTTTCTATTTATACGATTTTTATTTGATATATATTTCGAATTGACAAAGGTGGAGTAATTTGTTTTCTTTGCTTCAGCGTGACTGAATTGGAAGAGTATGGGGGAGACAAGAAAAGAAGAATTACAGAGAAATGTTTGCTTAGTTTAAGTGTTGAATTTTATTTATTTGCGATTTTCGACATCTACCCGAATAGATTTTTGTTCGCATACTGACCCTAAATGATAGAAAAAAATACGGTCGTGCACAGAATAGCAATGCGACCCTAAAAAATATACACTAGTTATTGAATTTTGTAAAATCACAAAAACATTATCGTTTGTCGATAAATCATCAAGCAATCATTTCTATATTTTCTAAATTAAAATTTTTGGAAAAATCAATTAAATTAAAATAAAAATACGTCAATAAAAACCGAGTGATTAAAATAAAAATAATTTTTCTAATTATATATTCGAGCAATTTATTACTATTAATAAATTTACAAAGGAATTTACTAATAGCATTTAATAATTTAATAGGAGTTAAATAAGTACATTAAATTCGTTTAGTTAATATTCAATTCAAACTCCAATTATTTAAATAATAAGTCCGCAATTCCAATACTTAAACCACTATTCAAATATTTATTCACAATTCAAAATTTTTAAATCATTTATACAATTTAATTCATGTTTTAAAGCTTTTAAACCAATATTTCAATAATTAAAATTAATTAAATATTCAAAATCAAATGATCAAAATTCTGAGTCGTTACATAGTATTTACTTCCCAGCCTTTGAGATTATCCATGTACACTTCCATATCATCATCATCGATCTCCTTAAAACAGGTCCCTTTAGGAACAAAGGAGCTTTGTTCCCTTAAGACATAGCATATAAAACATCGAGTGATGCAAAATGCCTTTCAAGTTCATGAATCATTTGTTTTTTATTCCTCAAAATCACATGGAAACTTTCTTGAAAGATTGTAATGTCTCTTCCATGTTGTCGCTTAAATTCTCTCTATAAATACACCTTCCTAAACCCATTTTTCTTTGAAATAAGTTGGAATTTTTAGAGAAGAAAATATAGTTGTTTCTTTATGTTTAATTATGAATCTATAGAAGAGAAATTTAGTTAAATAACTGTAACCTCCATAAAATAATTTAAATTTAAAATTTGAAAGGTAGCCATTATATGCCGACATATGAATTTTATGGAAGTCAACATACATATTTTAGTTTCAATAGTTCTAATCTTTATTTTGTTTGATTATTTTCACAATTTTTCATGATTATTATTTCCAGAATATGCATTAAGAGCTACGAATAATTTCTAGAAGATAATAATTTCATTTATAACAGAAAAGACAATAAATTCATGGGTTGAAAAATACTAGAAAGTAATACAATATAGCTTGATTTGATCTAAAAAGAGTACGAAGATGATGATCCTCCTCTAAGCTTGTCCATAATCTTTCCAAAGAAGTCATCGATATTGTTGTAAAGTTTTGCAAACTTTTTTTCCAAAAGACCTTTTAAGTTTCTTTTGATTGTTTAGAAGCTTCTCTTGGATTCTACGCTAATCTCTTTGTGTATGACCACTTCTTTCATCAAAACTTCCAAAAGATGTATCTTCTTCCTCCTCTTCCTCTTTTTGTATATTTACTTGCTAATTTAATTTATTTTATATACCTATTTAATTCCGATGACAGATTGATTTTCTAGTCGAGCAACTAATTCCCAAACATCAATTTCTAGTGAATTGATTCAATTCTTCTTGTATCGCAATAATCCATGAATCATTAGAAGATTTTTAGTTGATATAAATGTTATATTACTCATTTTAGTTAACTGGTTTCTTGTTTTCACCAAAAAAATCAATATTTCCTAAAATGTTTACTTTTGGATGATCCTTTAATATTCTTGTTATTTTGGTTGTATTTATTTCAGTTTCATAGCTAGTAGTTTGAATATTTTCATTTGTGTTGGTAATTTCCTCTTCCTCGTCTTTGTCATTGTTTATAGTCTTAAAATTTTCATCGAAAGAAACATGTAATGTTTCTTCAATGGTATTTTTTTAGTATTGAATACCATATGAGCCTTACTTCTATTTGAATATCCTATAAACATTCCTTTATTATAGCATCAAATTTGTCTAAATTATATTTCGTGTTTAATATAAAACATTTTACTTCCAAATACTTTAAACTATGATACTTTTGGCTTTTTATTATAAAATAATTCAAAGGAGTTTTCATAGTTAAAATCTTATTAAAATTATATTTTGTTTATAGCATACTGTAGCTACTACTTCAGCCTAAATGTTTTTGATAAATTACCATCTTATAACATAGTTCTCACACATTCTTGAATTATTCGATTTTTACGTTCCATAACTCCATTTTGTTAAGGAGTTCTAGGAAAAGAAAAATAGTGTGTTATTCCTATCTTATCATAGAAATTTTCAAAATTTCCATTTTTGAATTCTCCGCCGTGGTCACTCCTAAAGGTTTTAATTTTAAGAGATTTTTGACCTTGGATTTTCTTGACAAAGATTTTGAACATCTCAAAATGTTCGCTTTTATGGTTTAGAAAAATAGTCTACGTATATCTTGAAAAATCATCTGCTATTACAAAAACGTATTTATTATGATTTATTAATTGTACTTGTGATGGCCCAAAAAGATCTAAATGAAGTAATTGTAAATGGCGTGTCGTAGATCTGTGTCTTTAGATTTAAATGATTTCTTGTGAAGTTTTCCTGATTGACAAGCATCGCAAAGATTATTAACTTTAAAAATTATTTTAGGTAGTCCTCTAACAAGTTCATATCTGGATAATTTTGATAGTTGTCTTAAATTTAGATAACCAAAATGCTTATGTCAGATCCAGGTATCATCAGAATCAGCCATAAGAAAATGGTTATTATTAGTGGTTTCCATTCCAAAAACATATATATATATATATATATATATATATATATGTTCCTAATTCCTTCAAAATGGTTTTAGAGTCATAATCCATGATATAACCATTATCTTTTTCAAATTTTATCATATATCCTTTGTCACACAATTGACTAATACCAAGCAAGTTATGTTAAATTCTTAACCAGCAAAACATTAAAAATAGTAGGAGTTTCAAAGTTACTGCTGTTGTCGATGCCGATGACGTATCCCTTTGAATGATCACCAAAGCTTACTGTACCTCCGTCTTTGTAGATAATGTTTGTTAGTTGTTCTGGATTTCCGATCATGTGTTATGAGCATCCACTATCAAGTATCCATTTTTCCTTCTTTTAAGCATCTGCCATGAAGCATACATCATTATTTTCTGTCTCTGAGTCACTATTGCTTGACATGGAGTCTGAATCATCCCATATTGCATTGTAAGCCCATTTCCTCTTTTTGTTGAAGGAGTCTGTGTTAGGAGAGAAATTCAATTTCTTTTTATTCGGACGGTCTTATGAAAGTGCTTAATTTTGTTGCATCCAAAGCATTTGATGGTATCTTCGCTCTCTGATTTGTTCAGTTTTCTATCGGTCCTTTTGAATTTATTTCTTTTTTGTTACATCTAGAATTTCTGAAATTCTTAGTCATAAATGCCATTTTCTCGTTGTCATCTGATCCTTCATCTTCATGAGTATCATTAAATGCCAGTGTCTTCTTCTCACCTAAACGATTTTCCATTCCGCCCTACAATTGAACTTCATATAACATTAAATTACCTATTAATTGCTTTACTTTCATTATAACATCATTGGCTTTTTCTGTGGTTGGAGTCTTCTGATTCCATTCATGTGTAAGTGAATTAAGACTTTTTTGAACTTGGTCTTCTTTAGTATACTCTTTTCCTAGGGAAATTAAGGCATGCAATATATCTTGAAATCTACACATGTCATAAATAGATTTATTTGATTTCATTTTTAAATAACTGAAATTGGTTAGTTAACAAAAATCTTGGTTTGTTTGATTTTACTAGTGCCCTCATGTGTAAATTGCAGTGTTCTCCATATTTCATATGTAGACTTACATATAGAAACTCTATTAAATTCATTCTTATCTAGCGAATAAAATAATATATTTATGGCTTTTGAATTACTAAGTGTCTGTGCCTTTTGCTCATTTGTCCATTGAGCATGTGCAATCTCGGATTCCCTATACTCATTCTAAGTAATATTCCAAATTAAAACCATCGTAAATAGATTTTCATCCTACATGACTAGTATGCATAATTATTACCATTAAATAGTAGGGGTCTAGCAGTTGATTAGCCTTCTACAAATATGTTAAACAGCGTGTTACTAGTGTCAGTGGTGATTTAAAAAAAGTTTAAAAATCATATTACGAGTTTTCGAAAACCATATGCTCCGATACCAAATGTGAAAGGAGAGATATGGTGATAGATGTGATAACCTAATCTATAGTACAATGGATTGGATCTTTAAGGCTAATTTACACTATAAGGGGGCGAATAGTGTATTTAAACTTTTTTATCGATAAACTTGTAGATTCTGAACTGTATCAATAAGAATTCAAATATAAATAGATAGTATAATCACAGAACAATTAGATAACAGTAAGTAAACGTAGTAAAAGTAAAAGTTAAGAAGAAACCAAGAATTTTATACTGGTTCGGATTTCCAATCCTACTTTCAGTCCCATACCACGTACAGAATTTCACTAATCAAATGTTGACTTTCTATTAGGTGGTAAGAACACCCTTTACACCTGACTTTGACTCAGGTGGTAATGACACTTACTGGAATTTGACTCGGGTAACTAGGACACCCTTTGGAATTTGACTCGGGTAACTAGAACACATATCATGTCTTTTACTCAATAGACGGGACAACTCCCATTACTATCTCATCTTAACTTTCACTCGGGTGGTTAAGATCGCCCTTTTAAAAGTAGTAGTAGTGAACTACAAGAAATCAAATCTTTCAATCACAGTCTCAAGTAGTTTGTTGATACAATTTCCAATGGACCTTCAATACTTAAATATCTTTATATTTGAGTGGAATTGAGTGGAGATCAGCGAGTTAGTAGTGTATAATTAAAGCGAATCTTCTTTAATCTTTTATATGAATGTATAGAGGGAGAGATTTGATTCAGAAATCGGCAGCACTACATTGAAATGCCAAAGAGAATGGGAGAGAAGATAGAGATGAAGAGAATAGATAGAATTATCTTAGAGATTTCAAAATCAGAGGCCTTTAAATAGAGGTTGAAGAGTTGCATTCATTCATGAAAGGATGGTGCCAAAAGTTGCTTCTTTTGAAAGTTTAAAAACATCCCAACGGTCAACATGTCGACTATAAAAAAATGATATGTCAACATACACATAATTACTTGCATATGTTCAAAACCACTTGGAATGTTTTAAACTATATTTCTTTATAAAAACTCTATTAAAATGTAAATAAATTAAATATTTAATCTTTTATAAAAATATGTTGAAAATAATTTTCGAAGTTAGGATAATCAAAGATACGAAACTACTCGGGTCTTTAACTTTCATTCTAAGACTCAATACAATACTAACATATATGTCTTGAGCTCTTCGTGCTTTTACACTTGAATTTTTTAATACTAACGAGTCTTCAGATATATCTTGATAAACTTGGTATATCTTGATTTACTATTAGTCTATACCGATCAGTTCTTCAAGCTTTCATTCAATCAACACTTGTATAAACTTGTTTAATATTTCTGATATCCTGCACAATACATAATAAAACTCAAGAAAACATTAGTAACAATATTATACGATTTTTGTCATCAAAATCAATACCTTGGGTATTAACAGTTTCAAGAAGACTAGGGATCAACTTCTTTTTCAGATTGATCATATTAGGCATGTTTCCACTAGGCGTGTTTGTACCCTTAGAGATGAGATTACTTTATGTGAATTTCATTCTTCAACGCATGCATTTTGGACCTTTATGGCTTGATAGATGAGCTATGTAGAGAGGAAATGAGGAACACAATGGCCAAGATCAGGCTCGGACACACTATCGAGGTTATACAAGCTTTCTTGGTGGAACTTGATCTTTTATTTTGAATGACTAGTTAGACTTCCCCTTCGCATTGAGGGTAGGGGAACACTAGACGAGAGACATTTATTCCCCCATTCAGCATCGAATGTTAGTCCTCATTTATCCCTTTTTACTTATTGAAGAAATTTTTGATTAGACACATTGTGTGATGGAGACTCAATTACGTAGAACCCACAACGTAGTACTTCTTGGATTGAAGATATGGAAACTAGATGCACCTAAATCCCTAACTGCTATGTTAGATGCGATCCTTTAGACAAAAGGGTAAAGGGAAATTTAAAAAAGAATTACTTTTCATTTATTATGCACTAGATCATTTAATTTTATTTAAGTTAAACTTATTTAATTATAATAATAATATTTATTTAGTTAATATCAACATGTCATGAATATCAAAGATTCAATGACTAACAAGGGATATGCATTCAAAATATACTATATTAGTGTCTAATATATATATAGGAGGGTAATGTGTCAACGTATGCAAAAATGCATATATATATATATATATATATAAGATTTATATAAAAACACATATTGTAATACAAACCCACATACATTGAGATATATATATATATATATATATGCCTAGAGTGCATTTATATATAAAAGGGAGTAACATATCAAGTTTAAATTCAAATAAGCTAATTATATTGTAGTATCAATTTATAAAGATGTCATTCAATATATGAATATTTATATAACAAGTTAATATTTCAAGATTTAATTTTTCATGTAAAATCTATGCAAAATATTTAATATCAAATAGTTTCAATATGTATATAATTTTAATATGTACCTAATGACACAAATTATGCATAAAATGGAGTTTCGTATGTCTAAGTTACAAATGTTTAAATATTCAAGGTCTAAAGTGTAATTTAATAATCAATAGTGGCTCTAGAATAAATTTACCTCCCAATCGTTCAGTCCTTAGCTGCCAGAAATACAATCTTCCCTAATTTTATCTCCAGCCATAGACCATCGGAGTCGATGCAGTCACTGCTACTGTGATCCTCTGGCCGAGATGAGTGGAATGGTATTCTCACTGTCATGTTCGATTGGACTTCAATAAAGTCCTAAATTTGGAACCTACGATGGTACAACCACTAACATTGTCGATCACCTTGTAGCCCTTGATGAGCGATCTCCAATCAAAGCTAAGTTATTGAAGCTGAGTTGTCGATGATCAATATCCAGGCGGACTCATGCATAGTGATATGCGTTGCCGTGGATATACACAGTGAACAATGCTATGATTTTTTTTTAGAAAATCACAAAAACAATTAATTTTTTTGTTCAAAACGATTTAAAATTTTGATTTTTTCAAAATAGTGTTGAAAATTTTCCTTTATACTCCTGATAGTCGAACACACCTTAAATCAATTTTCCTTTTAAAGATCTTATCTCTAACTCTATGGTGGAGTTGCAAAGTCCACCATTAAGATATAATTTACTTTCTATAAAGCGAATAATTTTCTATGCCAATGACAATGGAGGCATCTACGTCTATTATAGCAACGCTAATGGGCTATATAAATATCTTAACCAGATCTGCCATTTAGGGTATGACCTATTATAAATGAGCTTATCTTAATTAATTAAACTAGTATAATTAACTCATACCCACTTGTATTTGGTACACCTAATTTTAGAATAATGTAAAAAGAATTGCCTACCAAAATAAAATATATGTATGTACATATTATTTATTTTATCAGATTATTATGTTGGCCCAAAAATAATTAAATAACTATATAGAAATTTTATATTTTATTAATTAATTTCCGGCCCTCTAATATTAATAAAAAATAATAACAAATTAATTAATGTAACCGTCATATTAATTTCTCCATAATAATAACTTGTAACTTTTCTAAATTATTCTAATATATTATTTTGATCGAAAACTAAGAGTTGCGGTTGTGTGATGCCTTGGTATGAAATTAGCCATTGGTAAATATTTAAACAATTTAAATACTAATTTCTGTACAGACTTTACTGAAGCAAAGTAGTTTGATATGAGTCTAGTTGCTTACAGATTATTTATGTGAAATCAACTTTCTTATTTATTAAATCAACATCCTTAAGCAACAATATATTGTGCATGTTTTGTCTTCGTTATCCATATATCACTTAGACATCTAAAGCTTGGTCAATGATCAAAATTCAATTAATATATGTGGTTAATTGTAAAGTCAAACACTAAAGTTCCTAGTTCAATCTGATAACAATTATCGATTAACCGACTTTCTTTAGCCAAAGACTTTGACTTTATATTGGCAACAAATTATGATGATACCAACATTTTATTCAAAGGAAACACATCCTCTTTGAATAGTGTTCAACTTTAAGTGGTTCAATTTATACCCAATTGTGACGGTCATCGTTGTAGTGTGGATGACCATAATTAATGTATACATACATATATATTATACATATACACATTTGAAACTTGGTACTTTATCAGCAGTAAAACTTGAAACTTGGTAGCATCCCAAATAAGAAAACCCTTAATACAATATATCTAATAAAAAAATACCACTTATACGGGGAATACTACTTTGTATTCATAACTACATTAATTAAAC